>JAZHEH010002842.1:1335000-6335000 GCA_036589455.1 Ateles fusciceps
ACTCATGAGCTTTGGGGATTCTATTCCATCAAATCCATGTGGATAGGAAGGAAGTTGGGGTATCAAAGACCAGTCTTCAACCTCAAAAGCTTCAGTCTCAGGCACAGAAGACCTGTTTCAGCTGACCTAAACACCCTCCCTGAAGTCAGTGATAAGGGACTGTAAGTTGTAGGACAAGTGATCTGTGAGCCCCGAAAGACTAATGTAGATGGGCTTTAGCAGGGGGAAGTCCACCAAGATAGCCATTCGCTGGTGTCACTTCCACAGGCTAGAGATCTAGGAAGAAAATGACGTGGCCCTGGCAAAATAGCAACGGTGGAAGTTTGGTTTTCTCTCCCACATTCTTGTCTTTCGTTCTTCCCCTGAGTAATACTTTCATGCCACTTCCTCCTTTCCCAGACCCTTGCACCTGGGCCGCAAACCAGGTTTGTCCTTCCCTGTTCTGAACTCACCACTCCTCCAGTCTTCTTCCCATTCCATCATAACACTAGAGACTCTCAGAGTATTCGGAGCCGGCATGGCACGTGTGCTAGTCCACCTTCCCACCATTCATCTCCTCTGATTATCTAGGGAAAGCTTTGCTGCTGAAGCTAATTCGTACTAAGGAGTAAATCCATTTTAGTGAATTACCCCTCCCAGGAACATTTGCACTTTTGGAGTAGTTACTGAAATAGTGACTCTTTACTATAGGAATTTTGCTAGAGATTAGCCAATGAGTCAGTGATCATCAATTGTAAGTCTCTGCTTGGTTAGCCATCATGGAAAAATAGAAGAGGCATTTCCCATTTTGAAGCAGGAGGATTTCCTTGTGCCTTCAGATTACAGGAGCCTACCCTCCTCATACATCTGGTGGCCTTGGAGTGACATTTCCAGAAGACAGGTCAAACTGGCTTAACATGCTCTCTCTTCCAGAAAAGCCTTGTTTCCAAATTAAAAATAGAACAAAAATTAAGCACATTTGTGCAAGTGAGGTTAGATCCCTTCTGTTAGGGCCTCTTTCACACTGGGACTCTCCCCACTGCAATCAGATTTCCAGCTAACAAGCCACAGGTGTACACCACATGAGCAGATGAAAATGTGATTGTAATGGGTGTGTTGACAGTTCGGTAGCCATAATCCATGCAGCCCTCGGTGCACCTGTGCGTCTGTCAGATCGAGGGCTCTGCCACCCCACCAATAGTGTGGGAGCCATCTGAGCAGCTGAGAAGCTACATCAAGGGGCCAAGACAAGAGTACTGAGGCCATGGACTCATTAGGAGCCCAAGAGAAGACAGGACACACCAGGAGGCATGGGAATGAATTGTTGAGGGTACTTCTCATCCTCCCTTCCCCAGGTGTTACCCTGGGAGGACTGTCAAACAGCACAGTTCCCTGACCCCCAGTGGCACCTGATTATTTAAAAGCTTCTCCGTAGCTTTCATGTAGCATTCGGGTATTTGATCATTGCAGCAGGGTGCACCTGTACCCTGGCACTTGCAAGCCAAGCTTCTGTAAAATCCCATGAAGAGCCGAGAAATGATTTCATGTTTAGTCTTTGAAACTTTCTAAACTCCAGACATCTGGGACAAAGAAGTGAGGGAGAAGATAGTCCAAACAAACCATGCAGAATGGGTGTCTGCACTCCTGACCAATGCCTCCCTCCCACAGCAATCCTGAGTACAAGGACACGCCCATGGACATCGCACAGCTCCCCCATCTGCCGGAGAAAACTTCCGAATCCTCGGAGACATCCGACTCTGAGTCAGACTCTAAAGACACCTCAGGTATTACAGGTATTATTCCTTCTTCTCCATGTTCTGCAGTGATGGCTTGTCCACCACACACGGGGGTGGGCCACGGCCAGAGGGCCATCATCAGAGGCAAAGCAACTGGCCATATTTCAGAGAGACATATGTCACATCAAGTTCTTACTGAGTCTCCTCCTCCCTCTCCACACACACACATATGTAATTGTGCACCACTACATACCTGTATATATATAGTTGTATATATATATATATATATACACTACATACATGTATATATATATATAGTTGTGTGTATATATCCACACACAGAAGAAAGAGAGAGTGTTTTTGAGATCTGACAGATCTCTTTAAAAATATACAGAAAGGCTGGGCACAGTGGCTCACACCTGTAATCCCAGTACTTTGGGAGGCAGAGGCGGGCGGATCACAAGGTCAGGAGATTAATACAATCCTGGCTAACATGGTAAAACCCTGTCTCTACTAAAAATACAAAAATTAGCTGGGCGTGGTGGTGGGCGCCTGTAGTCCCAGCTACTCCAGAGGCTGAGGCAGGAGAATCACTTGAACCCAGGAGGTGGAGGTCGCAGTGAGCCAAGATAGTGCCACGACACTCCAACCTGGTGACAGAACAAGACTCTGCCTCAAACAAACAAAAAAAACAAAAGAAAAAATACAGAAGAGAAGTTGATTGCTGTTAGCAATCACTTAATGTCAGTCCACTGACCACAGAGAGGGAGCCCAGCTCTAACCCCATAGCTAGCTCTTGGCCTCTACTGGAGGCAGGTCCTA
The DNA here is from genome assembly GCA_036589455.1 of Ateles fusciceps. Classification (NCBI taxonomy): domain Eukaryota; kingdom Metazoa; phylum Chordata; class Mammalia; order Primates; family Atelidae; genus Ateles; species Ateles fusciceps. The sequence continues at coordinate 1,337,538 of JAZHEH010002842.1, forward strand.
GGGCCAGCTCCAAGACAGCCTGTGACTTTGAGCCCCAAATATTCACATTCCCACCAAGCTGGGACTGAGCCTCCAAAGTAGGTTACTTAATGGCCTCAATCAATGCCTCTTTCAGGGTGCTGGACTGTTACTTATTTCCTGAATGTGTGCAGAACAGATCCATGCATTTTCATTTCTTTTCGGGAAGCAGACTTCCTGAGTAGTTCCTTGGGACACGGGAAAGTTAATATAAAAATTTGCTTTTTCTCCCATCCCCAGCCCTCTTCCAGAGACACACATAAGGCCAGGGAGCACCAAATTTGCAGGATTTTACAGCTGCAAGAAAACCCTAAACCTCTTCTAACCCTACTGCTACAGAAGGGGAGGCAAAGACCACAGCTTCTAGTCCAGGCTGCCAGCCAGGCTTCATCTGTAAATCTTCAGAGGCTGTGTTACTGGGAAAATCTATTCTCCCTAAAATGTGGCAGCTAGGTTTCCCTGACCATAACCCCCTATCATGAGGGCACCTGCGCTCCAGCATCATGAGCATGTATCCCTTCCTTCCTCCAGACCCAGCTTCAGGGAGAGGGAAGGAGGGCTGAGTACTCCAGGCAGATCTTCACTGTTTTCCTATCCCTAAATTGCATTAATTTGAACGTTCTTGACAAAGACCTAAAAAATTACAGAATTGGTAGTCTCTGCCCCTTTTAATATAGTATGTAGTTGTGAACAAAACAAAGAAAAATTCCTAGCCCCAGTGAGCTTATATACTAGTGGGAGAAGAAACAAGTAAATAAAAATAAGACATCCAGTGAGGCGGTGTGGTGGCTCACGCCTGTAATCCCAGCACTTTGGGAGGCCAAAGTGGGCGGGTTGCTTGAACGCAGGAGTTTGAGACCAGCCTGGGCAACATGGCAAAACCCATGTCTCTACAAAAAATGCAAAAATTAGCCGGGTGTGTGGTGGGCACCTGTGGTCTTAGCCGCTTGGGAGGCTGAGGCAGGAGGATCGCTTGAGCCTGCGAGGGCAAGGCTGCAGTGAGCAGTGACCACCCCACTGCACTCCAGCCTGGGGGACAGAGGGAGACCCTGCCAATAATAATAATTAATAAAAATACAGATATACAGTGAATCAGATGGTGGTGAGCGCTGTGGGGGAGAATAACAGAAAGAGGGAGAGTGGCTCTCAGTAATGAACAAATACTCACCAAGAGAAAGTGCAGACTCTAGAAAGTCACCTTGCATGCCACCATTTTTCTGTATCGCACCTTATTCCAGGTTAGTTAACCTGACTCCCTCAGTATGTTTGCGGGACTTCTCAAACTCGAATGTGCCTGAGAATCACCTGGGGGTCACATTCCAATGCAGAACCTGATTCAATCTACCTGGGTGGGAGCAGAGAGTCTGCATTTGCAACAGGTGTGCAGATGACGCCAGTGCAGCGGGTCCACGGCCCGCTCTTTGAGTAGCCGACCCGCTGATGGAGAGAAACCCAGCTTTCAGGCTTCTGACGGTGATGGCGAAGCTGGTGACGAGCACCGACGCCTGCCCTGCTCCCGCCCCAGCCCCCGCGGGTGACAGGCCGCCTCGCCCCGCTAACCTGGTGTCTTCTCTTCTCTCCCCGCCCCCGCCGGCCGCGGGCCCCACGCAGAGGACAACGAGAACTCCAAGTCCGACGAGAAGGGGAACCAGTCCGAGAACAGCGAAGACCCGGAGCCCGACCGGAAGAAATCCGGCAACGCGTGCGACAACGACATGAACTGCAACGACGACGGCCACAGCTCCAGCAACCCGGACAGCCGCGACAGCGACGACAGCTTCGAGCACTCGGACTTCGAGAACCCCAAGGCGGGCGAGGACGGCTTCGGCGCGCTGCGCCCGATGCAGATCAAGGTGGAGCGCTACGTGGAGAGCGAGTCGGACCTGCGGCTGCAGAACTGCGAGTCGCTCACGTCCGACAGCGCCAAGGACTCAGATAGCGCGGGCGAGGCGGGCGCGCAGGCCTCCAGCAAGCACCAGAAGCGCAAGAAGAGGCGGAAACGGCAGAAGGGCGGCCGCGCCAGCCGCCGGCGCCTGTCCAGCGCGTCGAGCCCGGGCGGCCTGGACGCGGGCCTGGTGGAGCCACCCCGGCTGCTGTCCTCCCCCGACAGTGCCTCGGTGCTCAAGATCAAGACGGAGATCTCGGAACCCATCAACTTCGACAACGACAGCAGCATCTGGAACTACCCGCCCAACCGGGAGATCTCCAGGAACGAGTCCCCCTACAGCATGACCAAGCCCCCACCTCCGAGCACTTCCCGTCCCCTCAGGGCGGCGGCGGCGGCGGCGGAGGCGGCGGCGGGGGGCTGCACGTGGCCATCCCCGACTCGGTCCTCACCCCACCCGGAGCCGACGGCGCGGCCGCCCGCAAGACTCAGTTCGGCGCCTCGGCCACCGCGGCCCTGGCCCCCGTGGCCTCCGACCCGCTGTCACCCCCGCTCTCGGCGTCCCCGCGGGACAAGCACCGGGAACGGCGGCGGGGGCGGCGGCGGCGGCGGCGGCGGCGGCCCCAGCGCGTCCAACTCCTTGCTGTACACTGGGGACCTGGAAGCACTGCAGAGGTTGCAGGCCGGCAACGTCGTGCTCCCGCTGGTGCACAGGGTGACCGGGACCCTGGCCGCCACCAGCACGGCCGCGCAGAGGGTCTACACCACGGGCACCATCCGCTACGCGCCCGCCGAGGTGACCCTGGCCATGCAGAGCAACCTGCTGCCCAACGCGCACGCTGTTAACTTCGTGGACGTTAACAGCCCCGGCTTCGGCCTCGACCCCAAGACACCCATGGAGATGCTCTACCACCACGTGCACCGGCTCAACATGTCGGGACCGTTCGGCGGCGCCGTGAGTGCGGCCAGCCTGACGCAGATGCCCGCCGGCAACGTGTTCACCACGGCGGAGGGACTCTTCTCCACGCTGCCCTTCCCCGTCTACAGCAACGGCATCCACGCGGCACAGACTCTGGAGCGCAAGGAGGACTGAGGTGCTGCCCGGCCTGGGCCCGGCCAGGCCCCGCTCGGAGGAGGCATCGTCGGCGTTTTCGTTTAGACCTTTAATTCTAGCACTTTGAATTCGAGCAGGTCCGCGTCTTCTCTCGCCACGACGGTCCCCATTCCATCCCCTCTTTCTTTCACTTGACTTATTCTTTCGTGTAAAGATATGTTTATTTTTTGCCTTCAGAGGGTCAGAAGACCAGTTGCCTGCCGTTTTGTCTTCTTCTAAGATGTGTGTTGGGTTGTTTTGCTTTCCTTTGCATCTTTATTAAGATGTCTTTCATGTGTATATGCCTCTGCCATAGAATACTCAGTCTTGTGGTCAAGAGATTTCTTAAGTGACAACCATTGGGGTTTCTTCATAAAGATCTTGATATGATCAAGATGGAAAGAGACAAGCAAAAACAATGTGCCCTGTTTGACTAAGTCAAATGAAATGGGGTGGTTTTTTGTTTCTGTTCCTAATTCCTTTAAAAAATAGGGGGGAATAGTATTTTAGAATTTTATGCAGAATTTAATTCTCTTTTTACGGTTAAGATTTTAAGATTTTCTTACTTGCACATAAAAGTAATTTGGGTTCTTAAACTTAATTTCTGGCCTGTGACTAGAATGTTTAAAAAAAAAAAAGTTGGACTAAATGTTAATTACTGAAACATTAACTTAATTTCTAAAACCATGGTGCTATCATTTATTAATCTGTAATGTCTTCATACAAAATGCAGCTCCTGGGCTGGGTTTTGGGGGGAAAAACAAAATGTATTCTGTCCTGGTCTGGAGTGCGTTGCTGCAGTCTCCTTGGTTAGTTAAGACAAAGCCCTCATTAACGTTTGCTGCAGGACTTAAAATTTTTTACCTCCCAACTAACAAACATAGCCTCACATTAAATTTAATGGGTCAGTAAAGCCCTTTTCAAAGGGGCTTTTGGAAAACTCAATCAAACTGATTTGAGGAGCATTTAGGTACATATTGCCTTTGGTTTAGCTTTTGGTTTTCCTTACTCAGTCTAACTGAGGCTAATTTTGCAACTTCAATAACACTTCGGAGTAAAAGAAGGAAAATATTTAACATGTTTTTGGTTGTTTTTGTTTTTGTTTTCTGGTTTTTTTTTTCATTTATTGCTTAAAAAATGGAAGGTGGTATTGTGGGGACTGATTTGATTTGATGGAATTTCTTTCCCTTTGGTTCTTATTTCTGAGTTGAAACCAGTAAGTTTTAAAACTAAAGAATGGGTTAATAAGCTTCAGACAGATAACTGCAACTGAAAACTGCACATTAAGTAAAAAAAAAAAGAAAAAAAGAAAAAGAAAAAAAATCCTATTTTGTCTTTGTTGCCAGAAATCAGTGTGGTGTCAAACACTCCAAATGACTGTCAAGTATAAATTCTTCTTCCACTTCATTTTTGGCAGCTGTTTGTTAAGGCATCTAATAACAGATGTGAGAACTGTAATGTGTACAATGTGTACGTGTCCTTGGCTGTCAGTCCCATTGCAGTTTCAATGTGTGTTTCTATATGCAGTATATACTAAGCTAATGTAGTTGTTTTGTCCTTTGTCTTCTCTGTGCTCTATCTCTAGTCCGGAGTGGTACAGTCCCATTCCTGCAGTCCTAGTGAATCAGTGATTCTTGGGGGTTAGTGGGTTTTGTGTGGTGGCCTTCCTCTGTAATGTCACCCTATGCTGCTTCTACTGTCTGTGAATCTTCCGTTTTACCTTTTAAAATTCCTGCTGTTGCTTTGCTGGTGTATATTCTCCGTACCTCTCCTCTCTATCCCTCCCTTTCCCATCTTCCCCTCTCCCTCCTCTTCATCCCTTCCCCATCCCCCAAATCTCTTTCATTCTCAGAGATAAAAAGACTCTTAACTAGCTCAAGGTTAATGGAGCCATTTTTCCCACAGCGGAATTCTGGGTATGACTCTCTCTTCTGGAGTGCAACGCAAAGCACTGAAGAATAATGCTCAGATATAAATAAATTGATGCCATATAGCCTCAGTTGTTAACATTCCCAGAGTCCCTTGTGCTCTACCTATAAGCAGTGGGTGCTTTTCTTTGGTTTCCTTTCAGGTTGGCTGATAGAGCAATATATAAAGCAATTACCAGTGAGACAGAAAATTCTTTCAAAGGACAACCAACATTTTTAAGAAACAAAATGGGAGGGGATAATGGAATCTAGAATTGTCATATATATTTGTTTACTAGTGCAATGCTAATATAGTAACTCGGCTGTCCTTTGAATATCACTGTGTTGAGTAGATTCCTCTAGGACCTTTGATTCCATGAGTTGAGCCCAAACCACGGTGGGGATAAGAACAAAAAGAAGTTAAATGCCACAAATTTTAATAGCGAGCTTACTTGAAGGATTGAAGTAGGTTTAGAAGGTGAAGAAGGCCGAAGGAGAAATTTACAGATTAATTTTGGAAGCTCTACTCTAGCTATCGAACAATCAAAGGAATGCACCTATCAGCTACAAAGAACAGCTAGACAGCTGTTTTTTTTTCTTTTATAAATGTTTCTGTGTTGTGTCAAAATGATTTCTGGTGATTTAAACTAACAGATAATCACAGCTGCTGTCTAAATCCATAGTGTTTAAAATTACAAAATGGAAAAAAAAAAAAACACTTCATTACCTGTGAAGACTGTGTCTGTGTTTTTAACTATTTCTTGTACAAATATATGAAAACTTTTATGAGGAGACTGGTGCCAAGTAGCTGAATAATGGGGAAAGGGATATTCTGTTCGTAAAAATCTTAGCAGTGTTACCAACTCTACGATATATATATAAAAAAATTATTAAAACGTTACAAAGCGACAGCTATGGTACATTTGTTTTGTGTGAAGCTAACCGGACCTAACTTCCTGAGTGCCTGGCTTATTTTGAAACATTTTTTTTTCATTGACCATTGATAATGCTGCAAATCAGAAATGTACATACTTCATTTACAACAGGGTTCTTTTTATACTTTTGTAGATTCTCATACATGTCACATACATGGTTGTCTTTATGTAACTTAATTTTTTTCATCCGCAGGTGCCATTTTCATAATAAACTTCTCTTGGATTTGTTACTATCTGGCATCATTTCTTTTACATGTAATCATCCTGACTAATGAATGCTGGTAGTATTTGTTTAAGCAGGTACCTTGGTCATTATTCTTTATTTAAAAAAAAAAAGTGAAAAAAATGCATTCATATTTTTGCTGGTTTTGGAAAAAATACATAGCTTGTGCACTGATGAGGCTGACAAGGCACGGAATAAGATGCTAATCCAAATACTACACCAAACTTGCAACCATCCTAAATTTCAGCTACCCCAATTCATTGTCATACTGAGCATTATTATGCACATTATCAAAGCTGAACAACGAGCCTGCAACGTTCACCACTATGGGAAGTGTGCATTTTTTCTTGATTAATGGACAGTGAGGGATGGCAGATTTCACACATTAATCATTTAAAATGCACTCGATATTTTCATTTATTGCAATCTATAACGTATAACCAACTGTTCCATTGCTTATATCTTGTTTTTATACTAAATATGTATTTTCTTTCTCCAGACAAGCTGATTAAGTCATGTTCATGCTGTAGTATGGTTAAGGTAGCATGTGGCCTGTTAGTTTTGAAGGCAGGTCAGCTGCTTGCTTACTCGTAAAAAAAAATGTCAGCCATTATCCCAAAGTTAAGGATAAGGTAGGTCAACTGTTAAGTCTGTGATCTCCAAAAACCTAACTATAAATGGGCTGAACTGGGGGAGTTGGGAGGGGGAGGCAACCACTTTTGTCTAGAAGCTACCAACAATGATAAATAACATTTCCCTAGTTAAGGTCTTCAGTGATATTAGCCAATGTGGGGGTTGTTTATTTGTTAATGGAAGAACGCTTCAGACTGGCGAACATAGAAGTGTGGTTCGGGTGTAGAGCTCTGGGCTTCTCTACTATGCCCTAGTTGGAGCTTCAAATTATACTTAAAATAGGGAATAGGGAGAGGCTGACTGAGAACACAGAACTGGGTTTGCTGAACCACTTTTCTAAAATTTCTTCCCCTTTTGCTCTTGAGAGTCAGAAGGATGCAGTATAGCTAGATTGAGAAATCAAAAACTGATGTAGCTGGAAACCATGCTGAGTGGATTATGGTAAGTGATGAAGGCAGCTTACCAAGGCACCCTGTCTAGTAGGGGTTGATGGAACTGACTGTCAGTGCTGGCTTTCAGAGCTTTGCATGGGACAGGGTCCCACAAGGCAGAGGGGGTGCTTGTCTGAGTGTGGGATTGGCTGATGCTGTTCATCAACCATAACACTTTTACTTCTGGACATCCCTGCGGCTTTGTGACCTGGAGGTGGGAGCAATGAGGGCTGAAACGGGAAGTAGGACTTGGTGATGACTGAATTGAAATCCTCACAGTATTTGGAGCTTCTGCAGTAGAAGTGGTGGAAATCCTGGATTCTTACCCAAACTCAAGCCTCTTTAGCATCAACAAGTTCCCTGTCCTTTATGTGTATCCATCAATGCTAAAATAGGTCACAATGAAATAACACCTCTCAGCTAGAAAGAGTGAGTGAGCACTGGGCTCAGACCCATTGATAATCAGGAAGCCCTGCCACCTCCCCAGCCCCAATGCTGGCAACCAAGGCCAGAGCCCTGAACTCCCCCGGAAGTACAGGACTTCTCCGTTGCCAGGCTGGCAGCAAGTCAACTGCTCAAAGCTCTAGTCTCCAGGTGACAGAACAGGGGCCAACAGACAGCTCTCTGAGCTCCTCCCTTCTTCCTCCCAGCTGATACTTACACAAGTTTATTTGGCAATGAGGAACAAGACATTTTTTAAATAAAAACAGCAGGCAGGACAAGAGGGAACATATACGCACAAAGAAACTTTTTAAGGCTGGGCATGGTGGCTCACGTCTGTAATCCCAACACTTTGGGAGGCCAAGGTGAGCGGATCACCAGGTCAGGAGTTTGAGACCAGCCTGGCCAACATGGTGAAACCCTGTCTCTACTAATAATATAAAAATTAGCCGGGCGTGGTGGCATGTGCCTATAATCCCAGCTACTTGGGAGGCTGAGGCAGGAGAATTGCTTGAACCTGGGAGGCAGAGGTTAAGTGAGCCAAGATCATGCCATTGCACTCCAGCTTGGGGTGAAGGGCAAGACTCTGTCTTGGAAAAAAAAAAAAAAAGAAAGAAGCTGGTTTTAGCCCTTGTGGACTATAATTCTTACCCATCTTTCCCTACTCCTAGACAAAGTCTATTTAACATTGAGAATGTTTAAAGCAATTTGAAAATCAACTTGGCCTATGTATTATACTGAAGATAGGAGATAATATATCCCAAGCCTGGAAGATAGTTTGTTCAAGTGAAGATTATTATCCAGGTTCAAAAAATAGAAAGGGTCAAAGATTTGGGAGAGAAGGAAGAATGTCTTTTCCAACATTTCATATCATGTAGTGAAAAAAAGAAAAAGGCAAACCTAATTTTTTAGAATAATTCCCAAAGACGGATGTCAACTAGCAGGCTTAAAAAACTCTCTGGGACACTAAGGTAAGTGAATGCCCTCAGCTGCCTTCTGCTTTCCTGTGTCTCCTAGGAAACCATTATGAAGAAGGAGGGCTGATTGGGTAAACTCCCCACAGGCATAAATCATTGCTTGTTCATCTTCACATCCTTTCATAGTGCCTAGCGCAATGATTCACAATAGTGTTGGCTTGGTAAAGATCTGCTGAATCCTGATGGATGAAGATGTGGACAAATGAAATATGACTTGTCAAGAGGCAGAGATTCCACTGGAAATGTCCATGTGGTTTGACAGGATAGCTTGAGTTTGTATCAAGAAAAGAATGTCAAGTTCATTCATTCTTCCTTTCTTGAGTAGTGCATGTGGCTGACACAGAGTTGGCCATCCATAAATGTTGGAGATGGGTGGGTGTGTCCATCATACCACCTACTCTGTATACAGCAACAGATCAGGTAATGCAAACAGAAAGACGAGGAGGAGGAAACAACCTCAGCAGTTGGTAACTGACTCAGTAAACTATGACATCATACCCTGTGGATAGCTAAGCAAATGCACTCATAAGAAAGTACCACTTAACAGTGTATCTTTATACATGAGCATTGAGCTGTATAATCACAATAGTAATCCAGAGAATCTTAGCAACTAAGAGGGGGACTCTCTGATGTAGACATCACATGTCCTTAATAGCACTGAGGGTCTTTCTGTCACACTGTTGAATAGTTCTAATTTTTAGAAGGTGTTGAGCTGAAATCTTACCTCTGGAGTTAAAGGGACTAAATCTAAACCCTTTTCCATTTGAGAGGCCTTCAAAGATACGAAGATGGATGTCAGAGTTTCAGTAAATCTCTAGGCTAAATGCCACATGCTTTTTCAATTTCCTCCAGTGACATGGTGGCAGGATCCTTCACCATCCTAGTCACCATTATTTGAGTGTATCAGAATTTGCCAAGACCCCTGTATTAGTTTCCTAGATCTGCTTTATTAGCATAAACTGGGTGACTGAAAAACAACAGAAATGTATTCCCTCACAGTTCTGGAGGCCAGAAGTATGAAATCAAGGTGCCAGCAAGGTTGGTTCTTCTGGAAAGCTCTGAGGGAGAGTCTGTTCCATGCTTCTCTCCTAGCTCCTGGCCATCTTTGACATTCCTTAGCTTACAGATGTGTTCCTCTGATCTCTGCCTCTGTCACCCTATGGCCATCTTCTCCCTGTGTGTGTCTGTGTATTCACACCGAGTTCTCCCCGACTGTTATCACTCTCTCCTCTTATAAGCATATTAATCAGATTAGACAAAGGGCCCACCCTACTCCAGCATGAACTAATCTTAACTACCTACATCTACAACAACTCTACCACAAGAAGGAAACGAAAGTAGGCTGGACAAAGTGGCTCATGCCTATAATCCTAATACTTTTGGAGGCCAAGGTGAGCAGATAATTTGAGTTCAGTTCAAGACCAGCCTGGCCAATATGGTGAAACCCCGTCTCTACTAAAAATAATTTTAAAATCTAGCCAGGCATGGTGGTGTGTGCCTGTAATCCCAGGCTGAGACAGGAGAATCCCTTGAACCCAGGAGGCAGAGGTTGCAGTGAGCCAAGATTGCACCACTGCACTCCAGCCTGGGTGACAGAGCGAGACTCCACCTCAAAAAAAAAAAAAAAAAAAAGAAAGGAAATGAAAGAAAAGTCAAATGCTGAGGTACTCCCATGTTAAGAAACTTGGGGTTAGGACTTCAACTTTTGGAGGGACACAATTCAGCTCATAGCAGCTCCTATTCAAATGTGGCACCTTGGGCCCATCACAGGCCTCCAGACACAATCTGGTGCTTGCATGGCATAGAAGTTCCATCCATCTCTTCCTCACGACTCTGCGCTCCTAGGTAAAACTGCCTGTGATTGCAGTCACATCTTAGCAGCCAGGTCAAATTACTATCGCAAACCTCCAGCCAACCAGCCTAGGTCTTTTCACCAATCTTTGTGAAGGTAGGTCTCCCATCTTCCTCTGTGTACGTGGCCCTCACATAATGTTGGCATGTGCTTGGATGAAAAGCAACTTAAGGAAAGCAGTTCATAGGCATGGAAGGGGGAGCAAGAACTTGAACCCCTGAAAATACATTTCTCATTTTCATAGCATTTTACATACCCTCTGAGACTACTTCACACAACTCTGCTGGACAGGAGAGACCTGGCTCCAGCATTTGCAAAACCCTGGAGTACGGGCACATAATAAATATGATAAATCCATAATAAACATTACCGGTGGACTACCCTCTTATAAGTAAACTGAGGCAGAGAAAAACCAACCATAAGAAGGAAATGGAAAGAATCAGAGATCACAACTACCATATCAGCCATCTTATGGGAGCCGAACTGGTGTGAGAGATGCAAAGATTCCTGAAACATACGAGTAAAACCCACTCTAAAGTCCAATAAGAATTTTAAGACAAAATTCTTCAATTTTCTGAAAATAACTGAGCCTCCCTTAACCTCTTGTATGACCAAAATCAAAAAGCCTACCCTAAATATATTCACTGAGTATATGTTTCATCTGGGATTAAAACTCACAGTCCCTAAATTCCCAGCTATTGTCCTGTGCTTTTCTGGGGACAGAGCACAGGTGTTTTCATTCTTCAGTCCACCTCTCCCTATTTGGAAATCACAGGCTATACTGCAAGGAATGACCCAGATAATGTGCCTATGTTAAAAAGAACTTTTCTGGGAAACTAAAATCAATTTCAGCCTTTAAAAATAATTTATGCAAACTATTAAAACTACTTTAAGAAAGAAAAAGGAGCAGAGAATAAGGAGGTGGCACTTCCTTGCACTGAAGGAGTGCTCAGATTTATAGCGGAAGTGTCAGAAACAGGATGTAATATCCATATGACCACCCCCACCTCCCCCAAACAAAACCATTATACCCTTTATGAATTATTGACTTTAGAGTTTTATCTGTGCCATGAATAATCACAAACTTGGGAGTCTCAGGGCACAGTTCATAAACAAATAATTATATCACAATGATAATTTTTCAGGAATTGCAACATCAATCATGGCCATGTTATTATCAAGTACATTTTCTGGTTGCCTCTATTCATCAAACCCTCCTCCCTCTCCACCCTTCCGTATCACACAAGCAAAACTCATCACCAGATTGCCTCTTATTTACACATCACTCAAAGCAGGACAGAGCAGGCACAAACAAAATGGGCCAACCCAGCGTTTATGAGAGATGAGTTTTCATTAAGAAAGTTCAAATTAAACGCATTGAGAAAGATGGAGGTGGGGGGAGATAATCTAATTATTCCAGACTCCCCCAAAGAAGCCATCTTTGAAAAGATCTCATTTAAGAAGATAAAAACGAACAGAAGTTTTATTCCATTTCAGGCAGTACTAATAAAGAAAATGGAGTTAGTCTCAGAAAGCCAAGGAAATCACAGCAGTACAGTAATGTTCCACTGTTTTCTTTTCACGGTGCTCACACACACGCAAAGCTCGGGTGCTATCTGCAGTCTCCACCTGCAGGTGGAAGAGGCAGGTGGAGGTGGCTACAGAACCTGGAAAATGTATTAATACTTCATCCAAGTGTCTGTACGAATCACCCATACAGCTGGCCATGATGCTTAGGCTCATCTAAACCACTTTGCTGTGACTGAAACAGAAGGCTAACATTTCCAAACAAGTAACAGTACAAAAGCACTCTTCGTTAAGCTACTTTACTGAGTGGTTTAATGTCACTTAAGGCCATAGGGCTACTCCTTAGATAACATGTTCATCCTACAATTCAAAAGAAAAATAAATGACTGTCAAAGCAACATAGAGAAAGTACCCTCTTAGCTAAAAGAGTATACAATTGGCTGGTACCAAAACAGAGACATAGACCAGTGGAACAGAACAGAGGCCTCAGCAGCAACGCCACAATCTACAACCATCTGATCTTTGACAAACCTGACAAAAACAAGCAATGGGGGAAAGGATTCCCTGTTGAATAAGTGGTGTTGGGAAAACTGGCTAGCCATGAGCAGAAAGCAGAAACTGGTCCCCTTCCTGACACCTTACACTAAAATTAACTCCAGATGGATTAAAGATTTAAACGTAAGACCTAATACCATAAAAACCATAGAATAAAACCTAGGCAATACCATTCAGGACATAGGCATAGGCAAGGACGTCATGACTAAAACACCAAACGCATTGGCAACAAAAGCCAAAATAGACAAATGGGATCTAATTAAACTCCAGAGCTTCTGCACAGCAAGAGAAACAATCATTAGAGTGAACTGGCAATCAACAGAAAGGGAAAAAATGTTTGCAATCTACCCATCTGACGAAGGGCTAATATCCAGAATCTACAAAGAATTAAAGCAGATTTACAAGAAAAAAAAAAACATTCAAAAGTGGGCAAAGGATATGAACAGACACTTTTCAAAAGAAGACATATATGAGACCAACAAACATGAAAAAATGTTCATCATCACTGGTCATAAGAGGAATGCAAATCAAAACCACACTGAGATACCATCTCATGCCAGTTAGAATGGCGATCATTAAAAAATCTGTAGACAACAGATGCTGGAGAGGATGTGGAGAAATAGGAACAGTTTTACACTGTTGGTGGGGAGTGTAAATTAGTTCAACCATTGTGGAAGACAGTGTGGCGATTCCTCAATGATCTAGAAATAGAAATTCCATTTGACCCAGCAATCCCACTACTGGGTATATCCCAAAGGATTATAAATCATTCTATTATAAAGACATATGCACACCTATGTTCACTGAGGCACTGTTTACAATAGCAAAGACCTGGAACCAACCCAAATGCCCATCAATGATAGACTGGACAAAGAAAATGTGGCACATATACACCATGGAATACTATGCAGTCATAAAAAATGATGAGTTCATGTCCTTTGTAGGGACATGGATGAATCTGGAAACCAACATTCTCAGCAAACTGACACAAGAACACAAAACCAAGCACCGATTGTTCTCACTCATAGGTGGGTGTTGAACAATGAGAAGACATGGGCACAGGGAGGGGAACATCACACACTGAGGTCTGTTGGGGGGTCGGGGGCTAGAGGAGGGACAGCAAGGGGCAGGGAGGTTGGGGAGGGGATAACACTGGTAGAAATGCTGGATGTAGGTGATGGGGGGATGGAGACATCAAACCACCAAGGCATGTGAGTGCCTATGCAACAATCCTGCAAGATCTACACAGGTACCCCAGAACTAAAAGTACAATAAGTAAATAAGTAAATAAAAATAAAAAGATTGTACAACGGGTTAAATCCGTAACACAGTAGGGCTTGCCATGAACTCCTTATGCAAGAGAGCTCTCTCACTGCTCTGTGTTTCCTCACTGGCAAGCTATACGGGCAAAGCAATGTGTGTTAAAAATGACCAATAAAAGAACATTTATACTCCTCAAAAGGAGGCACCAACCCCCAAGCATCTGAGACAATCCAATCCCCTGGTAATACCTCAGGACTCTTGAGGACAACCCCTGAATGCATATGGCTTCAGCTTAGATCCAATTCTCTCTTCCTTGGCATCAAAATACATCTAGGCAAAGGTAGGGCCAGTGTGTAGCAGTGGGCACCACAGGTATGGGAACTTAGAGGGCTCGACCCAGCCTGACCAGCCCCAAACACCCACTACTCCATTAACCTGTAGGACAGCTGGAGGTTCTAAGTACACTGTACTGCTTTATCCAGAACACGATTTTCTCTCACTACTGCTCTTACTGTAAAATCTTTGAGTTTCCTGAATGTGCCTGGTCTACGGTTGCCTAGGCCAATTTTTTTTTTTTTTTTTTTTTTGAGATGGAGTTTCACTCTGTCACCCAGACTGGAGTGCAGTGGTATGATCTCAGCTCACTGCAACCTCCATCTCCCAGGGTCAAGTGATTCTCCTGCCTCAGCCTCCCAAGTAGCTGGGATTATAGGCACATTCCACCATGCCTGGCTAAATTTTGGATTTTTAGTAGAGATGAGGTTTTGCCATGTTGGCCAGGCTGGTCTCAAATTCCTGGGCTCAAGTGATCCACCCGCCTTGGCCTCCCAAAGTGCTGGGATTCCCACGTGAGCGTGAGCCGTAACATCCAACCTAGGCCAATCTTAATATTTAAACATATTATCCAACCCCACTGGAAATGAGAAATAAAAAATAAAAATAAACTTGGCCAGGCATGGTGGCTCACGTCTATAATCCCAGCAATTTGACTGAAGTCAGGAGTTCGAGACCAGCCTGACCAACATAGGGAAACCCTGTTCTTCTAAAAACACAAAAATTAGCTGGGCATGATGGTGCATGCCTGTAATCCCAGCTACTCAGGAGGCTGAGGCAGAAGAATCACTTGAACCCGGGAGGCAGAGGTTGCAGTGATCCAAGATTGTGCCATTGCACTCCAGCCTGGGTGACAGAGCAAGACTCTGCCTCAAAAAATAAATAAATAAATAAACAAACTTATTAAAAGGAGGGAAAGTAGAGTCAAGGCAGAAAGACACACACAACTAGTCCATGGCCCAATAAAACTTCTAGAGATCCCCTTCAAAGCATCTGTCTCCCCCAATATAGTATTGTCTTCAGAAGCTAGCCAAATATCTCCCCTCCTCCCTTCTCCCTGCCACAGAGAAGCTGCCCCTCCAGTGGGTGTGGCCCTCCCTCTGTCTGGCCTTTTGCCTCCCTCCTGCACCTTGAGAGCTTCTCTGGGGTCTGTCTCCCTTTCTCCTGTTGGGTAGCTGGACCTCCCTTGCCTACACCCAACCTCCTCTTCACCTGTCACCCCTCTCAGTGTGATGAGGCCCTCAGCTGGCCAATAAACCAAAGGCCCTTTCAGAAAATCTACTCTTTTTAGAGATCTGGGAAGAAAATGATGTAAATTCTAAAAACTTCAATTTGGGGACCATGTTAAAGAATCAAGAAAGTACACATAAACCAACAACGTAAACTCCTTCCCAATACCAAATCCTCTGGTGGAGGTGCTAAGAGCTCTGAAATGGACTTGCCTAGAGTCCCGCCCATCCCCTGCCTGGTGGGAACCTCCCTTCTGACAGAGGTACGTTGGGCAGTTTGGAGACAACGGGAGAAAGTACAGAAGGTCACATAAACCGTACGTTAATAACGGGCTCCAGGGAAAGCCACAGTAGTCCACCATGGCCAGAGTCCTCCGGGTCTCATCCGAGAGGCCGGGGTCCCCACTCGCCTGGAGTTCACACACCTCAACAGACACCTCTGCAACAGAGTCACATGGGAAACTAAAAGATTTATAATCATTTAAAGAACATTTTTCCAAAATACAAATGTAACTGATATTTCTTTCATCGTATTTTCTAGGACGACTCTAGCAATTCTTTTTCATTTTGAACGTTTTGAATAAAAGGAAGCTCAGATTTCTTCTCCACCTTTTCCACCTGACTTCCCTTCATGCTGCTCCGGACATTTACATAAAGTTGCCCAAGTCAGAGACATTTTCAGACATTGATTAATCTATAATTATTTGAAGTAGGGAAACATTATTATCTCCACTTTACAGATGTGGAAACTAAGACACAGAGGTTAATGACTTGCCCAGAGGTCAAACATCCAGTCAATTGCAAAAGTGGGTTTTAAACAGAAGCTTCCCTTTCTGCGCTTAGCTTAAT
Organism: Ateles fusciceps; assembly: GCA_036589455.1. Classification (NCBI taxonomy): domain Eukaryota; kingdom Metazoa; phylum Chordata; class Mammalia; order Primates; family Atelidae; genus Ateles; species Ateles fusciceps. The sequence goes on from JAZHEH010002842.1 coordinate 1,353,689, forward strand.
TCAAGTTTGTTCTTAGCTCATCTGCCCTATTCACATCACAGCTGCCTCCCAGTTCTGGCCATCTCTTACATTTTGCCTTAAGGCCCTTAATGTGCTTCTCGAAAGAGGAATGCTTTCTTTGCCTGCTGTCAGCGGTCGCCCTCTTCCTATTCTTGCCTTTACTTGTAAATAAGAAATGACAACTCCTTTCTGGAGTATTTTGTAATGGTTTTGCATCACTAAATAGTACTATTATTTTCTTAATTTTTTATTAACAAATAGAAGCCTGACAGTTCTTTCTAAACCTAGAATCTGTAATTTTACTTAATTTCTGGCAGTGGCCTGCTATTAATTCAAGTGAGGCGCTACCCAAGCCATGCCAGAAATATAAAGATGGATAAAGTACTACCCTCTGCACTCCAGTTCTTCACAGACTAGAAAGGGAGACAAATGTCAAAATTAATCCTTACAATGGTATGACAAGTGACATGACAGACGTATATATACACCCAGTGTTATGGATGCCCCGAGTAATGGCTACAGATTCAGGCCATGAGGGCAGGGAAGCTTCCCAAAAGGAGGGAATGCTTAAACTGGGACTTGAAAAATAAATAGGAGTTAACCACAGATGCTAGAGAAAGAATGATTCCTGGAAGGTAACAGCAACATCAGAGAGGCAGGAGGGAACTTGCCAGTAATTCAGCATGCTGGAGTGATGGCTTCACCTAGGAGATAGGTGGAGAGCTCAGCTGACAAGCACATGAAACCCACTGTATTCTTTGCTAGCCAGCCCCATCCCCCAGTTCAGGGCTGCAGCCTTCTAACAAAAGGAGTACCTTGCTCTCACGTAAAGGCATGCGCCCCTTACCCACCCCTCGTTCCACATTTGTTGGGCTGCATCTGTGCAGAGGGGTCATCTTTTTCTCATTCATACAAAGAAGGCACCAAAAACCGCAGCCCTTTGAGGGATCTACCTTGAATGTTATATGTGGAGTTTGAACGGTACCTCTAGGCAGAGGGATAATCAATTTATTCAGAGAAGTGTAACAACAGACTTTGTGTATTGGAAAGGCCAGTCTGATGGTGTTTGAAGGATGACCTGGATTAAATATCCACAAGAGTGATATCCCACGTGGCAAAGGGTGAGAGTTAAGCAGGAGTGGAGGGGGGTAGAAAGGGTGGATTTGAGAGAATTAGGAGAGAAATCATGGTGAGTGGTTGGATATGGAGAGATGATGGAGAGGAAAGAGTAAAAGATGACTCAGGTTTCTGGCGTGGGTATGTGGGTGTCATTGAACAAGACAGGCAGGGAACACAGGAGCAAAGAAAGATTTAAGGGATGAGTAGGAGTTAAAGAGCTCCATTTTAGACATGGTAAATTTTAAGTGCTTATGGAAAATGCAGGAACTGTCCGGTGAGTAGGTGGAAAATAGTTCTAGATCTCTGGGGAGAAATCGATTTTAAAGGTAGCATCAGAAACATCAGCATTCATAGGAGAAGCCATGGGTCTAGAAGATATTACACAGGAGAGAGGGTGTAGAATGAGGAAGGGGCCAAGAATGGGGGGGCTTGCATGTGTCAAAGGAGTGATCAGGGGGAACAAGAGCTCGTGACAGAAATTTTTACAAGAGGCCAGAAGAATGAAAGGGATTGGCATGGCAGAGATCAGTTAACAGAAAGGTTTCCAGAAGGCCAGGTAAGGACTGAAGTATCAAAAGGACATGGTGAACAAAGACAGCATAAGATGACTACCCCTTCCGGAAATCTGGCAGTGAAGGAAATGAAAGAGCCTCATTTCTAAGAAGCAACTTCTTTTTGTCAGTGATTGGTATGATCTTTCTTTAAAAACTATAGTTCCTGCGTCACTCATATTAAATGGTTACTGAACAAGAGGGCTTGAGGTAAAGTCTTGCCCTTGCAGAATCTATCTTGCCGTCTTCTTCCTACGTGTCTCCCATTGATTTTCCCATAGCCTAGGCTCTGGCCCCCAGCACTGCAGTCACAGAAGACACTGTGCGTGCAGTAAGGTCAGACACGTAAGATGTGGTGCATGTATTAAGGATTTTCTGTACTCTCAATTTTCTCCCCAGAGAAATTAAATGACTTCTCTGATAATCCACAGTGGTTCTTGGGTGATATTCTATATTTTTAAAATAAAATTCCTTCCAAGAAAGAGAAAGTAATGAAGTATATGGTTGGGGCTTTATTCACTGGAGAAAGAATAAGGTTGGTCCCAAACCTGGATCAGACTGGGGGTTCAGTCCTGTGGAATCACTGACTCAAGTTAAGCCACTTAAAGCTATACCAAAAAAATTGTTGGTTGACTAACTGATATCCTTTCATTTTTTCTTCTTGGTAATGGAACCCAAATTTTTTTTAGCTAGCCACAGTGCTGCTAAAATAAAATAAAATATTTTGTTTTCTAGCCTCCTTTGCAGCTGAATATAGCCACATGACAAAGTTCTAGCCCATGAAATCTTAGCACAGGACAAGAATTTCCAAGAAAGCTGACACACTGTCTTTCCTTCTTATTCTAGGCTGCATCTCAGACTTAATGGCTGCAGCTACAGCAGCCATGCTAGATCGTGAAAATAAAAGCCATGAGCTATGCTAGGGGAGCAGAGCTTAGTTCTGGGGGGCACTACTCTGGCCATGAACTACCTACTTCTGAACCTCTTTTATATGAAACTGAATAAACTTCTATCTTGTTTAAGCCACGTGATTTTGGGAAGAGGGATTTATTTTGCTACTGAATTTAATTCTTAACTGATGTAACTATTATACTAGATTATAAATATCCTTTGGCTGTTCATCACTGAAGCAAGTTCCCCAGTTCTTTCCTAAAGTTGGTCTTTTGACCAGCATTGCTCTCTACATATTCTAGCACAACGATAGGAAAGCACGAGAAATCAAATGTGGGAAAAGCTAGAAGCTTCAACATCCTTGTAGGAAGGATGCAAAGAGGTCTTTGAACTCTAGCAAATGGGTGACAAGTGATGATTCTACCTAACTCCACATATCCAATGAGAAAGAATCCCACAGAAACAAGGAAGTACTTCACAGTAGAAAACAGAGCAAATTCTGGCTGCACAGACAATACGTCGAAGTTCTATATCCTATTTGTTGCAAGGAGGTATCTTCTGTGAAACCATTTATCTCAGAAGCATTATCTCAACTCTTCTTAAATACCAGGCACTGTCAAAGCTCAAAGAAAAGGTTGAAAAAAACCTTAGAGTAGACTTGGAGAATGAAATAGACCATGCTTCATTTGTTGTCAGTTACAGGGAGAAGGTTCATGCACACACTGATTACCTGGCAGGGATGGGACTGGAAAACCCTTACGGAAGCAGAACTAATAATGAGAACCCAAAATGATGCTACTAAGCAGCCACCGGTTACCTGGAGACCCACACACTCCTAGCTGGGTGCTTCAAATACTGCTTAATGCGAGTAACTAAAAATTTTGAGGACAACTCCAAGAAAAACCAATTAGGTCATCACAAGATCACAAGAAGATGATCGCAGCCCACCATTTACCATATGCCAAGCACAATGATAAGCACTTTACATTCACTCACTCATCGCATTCTCATAACCGAATAATGGTAGATACTATTGTTATCACTATCTTAAGGCCAGAAACTGAGAATCCAAGAAGTTGGATGGCTTATCCATAGTCTCTTAACTAATACTTGGTGGAACCAGAATAATAACTCAAGCCTCCCTGGTTTCAAAGCTTGATTGATTTCTTAACCATTATGCTATGGGTTCTCCCCCACCTTGATGTGGAAGAGAGAATTATTCCTGAAAGCCATCACAACTATTTTTTTAATACTTTATAAAACAGAGATTTTTAAGACAAAAAAAATCACTGAAAATAAAAGGATTGCTTGATAAGAAAATGTTTGATTCATCAGAAATTTATTCAAAATCACATTTGTATTCCCATATAACAGTCTAAAAATTTATAATGCCAAATAATTCAAAACTACAAGTTCAAATCTGCAATCATGTTGGAAGATTTAAACATATGTCTCTCCTAGTCATCAGGCAGAAGCAAATATAAATCCCCCTGGAAGACATAATACATACCAGAGTGTCGCATTATCTCTTCAATTTTAAATACTCCATGGAACATTCAATCAAAATGAGCCATTCATATGAGTATGCAAGATAACAATGTGACTGAAAATCTAAAGAAACAACAAACAATAAAAATAAACCTAAACAAAATCCAGAGAATGAGATGATCAAATATGGACCTTAACAATAATTGGTGTTTAAGGAGTGAATAGTCAATATTGAAACTTAAGGGAAATTTTCAAATTATAAAAGGATTGATTAGAAAAAATCTATAGCCAAAGTTTTAAAACTGAACTTAAGAGCTCAAACAATGACTTTAACAGAAAATTAGGCTTATTCGAGGAGTATTCCTATTAGTAAACAGGGAGACAATATCCACAGTGAAGGGTAAAGAGACAAAAGTCTAGAAAAATACAGGAAAGAGTACACAGGTTATACAATCGATAAAAGGGCCTAGCCCACACGTCATTGTCCCAGGAGAGACAAAAAAGAATGAATCAGAGGAAAATTTTGAGGAGATAATGACTAAGAATTTTCCAAAACTGTTTAAAGACTTCAGAGTTGCAGATTCAAACCTAAGTACAATGAATTAAAATACACGCATGCACATCACACAGGTATTTGTAATAAAACTGCCAGATACCAAAGACAAAGAGAAAACCACATGAGCAACCAGAGGGGGAAATAAAGAGACTTATTTCTTTCAAAAAACAGTAATAAGACCAAAAGCTAACTTCTCAATAGAAACCAGAAAAACCAGAAAAGAATAATCTCTCTTCAAAGTACTAAAAAAGAAATCTACAAATCTAGAATTCTATATCCAGTAAAAATGGAAGTAAAATACAGATATTTTCAGATGCCAAACAAAATTTATCACCAAGAAATTGTATTAAAGAAACACTGAAACATTCTTCAAAAAGAAAAATGATCCCAGATGCAAACTAAGAACTACAGTATGTAATTAAAGCAAAGAGCAAATGTGTTAATGAATTTAAATAAATATTGACTGCATGAAGCAGTAATAATAATATCTTGTGGGGCCAAAAAATATAGAGAAAAGTAAAGCAAACCAGCGTATACCCTAAGTTAGGACAAGGATAAATGGAGTTAAGGTGGTCCAAGTTTCTAGCACTGTTGGGACAATGAAATGTTAATAAGAATTCATAGAGTATGCCTCGCTTCATGGAACAATTCTATTCCTTGGAAAAGGTGCCAAGATAGCAGATTTGTTTTCGTTATTAAATGCTATCATAAAATCGTAGTTATGAGTTCTTGTGAAGTCTTAACCACAAATCTCAATTTAAAAATTACATCTAATGATACAAAAAGTATATTTAGATTAAATGAAGAAAAAAGCTTTTTAAGGAATACTCCAAAAGAATCCTCACAAAAGAATACTACATACTAGACTATGAGTCAAGAAAGACAATACTAACAGCTGTCTAGCTTTGTGACCTGCTGTTTGTCCCTTAACCTCTCTGGGGCCCACCTGGCTTAAATGTAGAGTGAGGTAAGTTTGCAGATGACCTCCAAAAGGAGAGGTTCTCCTATCTGATCTCAACCTAGCAGGCCAGCTAGAGTCAGCAATATGCCCCGTTCTTGATGGCTGATCCACAGAGCGTGCTGTATTCGTGCCACTGTTGGGTCACTCTGTGACTGTGAATGACAGAGTCTCCTGCTCACCAAGAGTCAGCAGAGTTTATACAAATCTGTTGTGCTTGTTATCATAACAATGTGTATTATTTAATATTACATAAATATTCAAATATAAGAGTGAAAGAAGATTGTTGCTTCTATGAGAACTAGGATTAGTTTTGCAAAACAGATTACACAGAGGAGACTTGCTTTAAAAATTTGATGTTGATGACTGTAAAATATTGAAGGGAAAGTATCTCTCAGATTGTGTCAGAAATCTTTAAATTTATACCTCTCTTTAAATAAACTACACTTTGGACAATGAAGACAATATTTTGGGGCATCAATTATGCAAGGAAGATGATGCAGGACTATAATTAGTAGACTTGCACTTTAAAAAGCCTGAATCTACATCAAATCTATGTAAATGAGTACATTTAGGTGTCTTAATTTAATACGAAATGTTCTAGGTGCATATGCATTGGGTTTTTTAAGCTAGTTTTTAAACACATTCCATGCTTTATCCAACTTTTTAATTAAATTGTCTTGATCTTGTTAGATAACAAGGTTTCCTCTGTAATTTCATAATTAGGATTCTGTTTATAAAAATTGAATACAGTGGTTTCAAGCTGGGCATGGTGGCTCACACCTGTAATCCCAGAATTTTGGGAGGCTGAGGCGGGTGGATCACCTGAGGTCAGGAGTTCAAGACTAGTCTGGCCAACATGGTGAAACCATGTCTCTACTAAAAACACAAAAATTAGCCGGGCTTGGTGGCGCGCACCTGTGGTTCTAGCTACTTGGGAGGCTAAGACAGGAGGATCACTTGAATCCAGGAAGGGGAGGTTGTAGTGAGCCGAGATCATGCCACTGCACTCCAGCCTGGATGACAGAGCAAGACTCCATCTCAAAAAAAAAAAAAAAAAAGAATTGAACACAGTGGTTTCAATAGGCACCCAGCTTCTGTAAAATCTCCTTGGCATTCTGAAATGGTTCAAATCTTGATTCTTCAGCTCTTGCTTCTGTGCTCTTTAATCACATTATCAGGCTTTTCAAAAGAACACGTCGATCTGTGACAAGTAAGACCACAACAAGGACAAGCATAGGAAATGCCTGAGCAAATGAACAGGAAAGCACTTAACCTTTGGGTCCTCTCCAAAAACCCCATGTCCCATGCTCGTCCCATTGTTTCACACAGTCACCTTTCCCTTCTACTAATGGCCTCAGTACCTTTAGACTGGAGAGGAAACTTAGTAGAAAGAGCATTACCCATCAAATGATGAGACTAGATCCTCAAATTTAAAAGTGATCTTTCAAGGTCACTGCAAGAAACTGCCTCAGTTTCCCCATGCTACTCTTCCTGTTCCAAAACACTCAAGTAGAGACAAAATAAGATCCACAAAAAGTTTTTCATCAATTTTCTTGAGGTATTTTAAATGTTATCTGGTACTAGCACATTTTAATACAGATGAATTAACCAAATACATAGCTGTGTTTGATGTAGAAATAAATAGGGATGCAAGATGGAAATAGAATCAGCGTTTTCTAGCAGAAGGTGGGCTTACTCTTGTCAATGTCCTGGGGCAATCACACACAAATACTGACTCACACTAACTAAAATGTACAGAAGGCCTGAGGAAGGCATCAGTATGGCAATATACTAATTTAAAGTGAGAAATGGAATTGTCACACAGACTGGAATTATTCAGGTTGGCATAATAATCTCCTTTTTCCCTGTAGTCGGGACAAACCAAATGGTAATCAGAAGCTACTCATTACCATGAGAAATCACGGTGAAAGACTTAGAAATATTTAAAATCTGTGTATTTTCTACATTCTCTCTCTCCATGATCAGACCTTCACTGGAACCAGAAAACTGCTGTGAGGACAGTGAATCAGGAAAGGGGGAGTCAGATGAAGCTCACGTTTTCACATCAGGCGCACTCGTGCCTTTGGGACTGGAATTTCTGGAAATGTGATGGTGAATTCTCCCACTCCAAGGGACAGAGCTGGTATGGGATTTTCAAAAAAGGGATCTTTGGTGATTCTCCTTTTTCTAGGCTTTCCACAGCTCACTAAGCCCTTGCTTTGGATGTATCACTTATTTAAATATATTAATACAATGACACATACATAGAAAATTACAGTCTCGCAAGGCTGGACACCAGTCTGTGTCTTCTAGAGACTCCACGCATCCCTCCCCTGTTCCAGATGCATTGCTTTACAGTGTAACTCTACTTTCTTCACTTCTCAGTTCTTGAAAAGGTACTAGAACTCCCAAGAACCAACCATACTCTTATGGAAGAGACAAGCCTGTTTGAAGTACAGGTTCAAAAATGAATCCTGGCTAGACTTTGATGATCTTAAATCTGTACTGATTGTGTCAGTTTATTCTCAAAAAGCAAATCTGTGTGTTAAAAAAATACCCTGATATTTATCAAACAAAAACATGGTTTTCCCGTTTATCAGAATTTGCTGTTTTGCCAAACCATTTTATTTCCAAACATTTTAAGTAGGCATCGTAGAATACATTTTTTAATGACTTACATTTTAGGTCTACAGATTTATGTACAACCTCATTGTACCCCAACTGTCTTATTATCCTCTCCTCATCTTAAAGCTTCTTAAAATAAAATTCAAACCAAAGTCATAGTGAACCACATAGAATTCTGAAAAATTACCTGAAGTCATGTTAGAATGGCAGATTGAGGGTCCTGACCGCATTCTTGGCCCCTGATACCTAACAGAATGAGAAAGAAAAATAAAAGACAAGGCCAAAAAATGTTCATGACAGCAACAAAACCCAGAAAGGGTCATAATCTAACTTAATAAGCTTCAGAAACAGGACATTTTGAATCAAAGAGAAGAAGCTCTCCACAAATTCATTTCTGAATAATCCTCATTCTCCCCCCCTAATATTTCAAACCATTGATTTTAACAAAATATTGGAAATTTTCACCGATACCCCTAGATCGAAGAGAAGAAAACTGAATGATTAACTCTCTCCTCAGAGAAGGAGAGTTAACATTAACCAGAAATCATTGCTGAGAGAAATGTATGAAACAGAGAATGAATGACGGAGCAGACTTGAGCCAAAGAGTCTGCCAGGGTAGCCTACTGGAAAGACGGTGTGGTGGTTAATATTTAGTGTCAACTTGATTGGATTGAAAGGTGACTAGATCACTGGTAAAGTACTGTTTCTGGGTATGTCTGTGAGGGTGTTGCCAGAGGAGACTGGCATTTGAGTCAATGGATGGGGAGAGGAAGACCCACCCTCAATGTGGGTGCATGCCATCCAATTGTCTTCTGGCACGACTAAGACAAAGCAGGCGGAAGAAGGTGGGTTAAGTCGGCTTGCTGAGTCTTCTGCCCTTCATCTTCCTCCTGTGCTGGATGTGTCTCTCTGTTCTTCTACCCTTGGAGGTCAGACTTCAGGTTCTTCAGCTTTCGGACTCTTGACACCAGTGGCCCTTCAGCCACAGACTGCAGGCTGCACTGTCGGCTTCCTTACTTTTGAAGCTTTTGGACCTAGACTGAGCCACTACTGGTTTCTTTCTCCCTCAGCTTGCAGATGACTTATTGTGGGACTTCACCTTGTGATCATGTGAGCCAATTCTCCTTAGTTAATTCCCTTTCATATGTACATATATCCTGTTAGTTCTGTCCCTCTGGAGAACCCTGAGCGATACAAATGATATATACATCCCTAATGATGTGCAGCGAACCTTGTAGAGAACACGCAACAAAATCTCAGGATAGAGCCCAGACAGTATAGCAAAGATGGCATAACTCAAATCAGCTTTCTCCTCCTATCCACCAACCTAAGCCTAAGATTCTACCATTTTCTCTCATACAGAGAAGTGACTCAGCCTCAAACTGAGTCTCAATGGGAAATGAATGGTTTGAGATATGTGGGAAGAGAGTTAAAAAGTCACCCAAACGATATGAAAGCAAAGAGAAAATCTAGACGTGTAGTCATAGTGGATAGAAGGGGTACCACCTTCACCTCTTTTGTGATTTAGATTTTACAAAACAGAATACTCTTTCAAGACCTGCAGAACAGAGCTGAGTGTATCACATTAGCTCTATGGAGGCTTTCTGGGAGGCAAAACAAGCCCCGCAGAAGACCCATCTTCTATACTGATTAATGGGACTCAGAAGAAGCTCAGAACTTGAGAAATCTAAAACAAGCTGGGAGTATCCACAGTTATTCCTTCTTATTTCCCAGCTTCCCAACCAGCGCACCATGAAGGGGTCACAGAATAATTTGACATTTAGCTTTGGAGCCAATGGCATCCAGCCTGGAATATCACCTTACCCACCAAGGATGCTGAATATTACCATTATCTATTAGCACCACTATATGTAAAGATTTGAGACACAACAAAGACTTGTAAACCAAAAAGAAAGTTCAAAGTCTCCCCCAACTATCTGAATGGCCAAGGCGCTCTAAGTTTTATCTGAAATCTTGATTCTGGCCATGATGGGAAGTGGGAGTTAGACATGCCTCATTATGTCCTCTTCCCTTATGGAATTCAGGAAAAGTTAACCAGGATTTAATATCAATACAGACCTTAAGTCTGATAGGAAACATTTACAATCTATTCTCTCTGAAGCCTGTGACCTGGAAGCTTCAGCTGCACGACAAAACTCTGGTCTCCACAACCTCTTTCCTTAACGCAGACATTCCTTTCTATTGATAATAACTCTTTCAATCAATTGGCAATCAGAACATTTTTTAATCTACCTATAATCTGGAACCCCACTCCTGCCTCTTCAAGTTGTCCCACCTTTCTGGACCAAACCAGTGTATATCTTCATTGTATTTGAAGCCTCATGTCTCCCTGAAATGTATACAATCAAGCTTTGTCCAAAACACATGTACATGTTCTCAGGGGCTCCTTAGGTCTGTGTCATGGGCCATGGTCACTCATGTTTGGCTCAGAATAAATTTCTTCAAGTATTTTACAGAGTTTGATTCTTTTCATCAACAGAGTTGAGAACTACTTGTCCAGTGCTTATTTAAAAACTATGGTCTATGATCTCTACAAGGAGAACTACAAACCACTGCTCAAAGAAATCAGAGATGGTTCAAACTAATGCAAAAACATTCCATGCTCATGGATAGGAAGAATCAATCTCTTTCTATGTGATATTGTGAGCACCTAATTATATATTAATGCTAATCTAAATTTCCCTTTCTGTTACTTCATTATTCATATATTTTGTGCATGTTTATATTATTTTTTTGGTCATTTCCATCTAAATTTTTCTCAATTTGTATTATTAATCTTATCTCATCTTAAGTATTATAGTTTGCAAGTAACTTTTACAAAATTGTCATGATGTTCTTTTGACTCAATCTGTGGCATTTACATTTCACTTTATTTAGCTTTCAGCAACACATTGAAAAGATTATTCATCATGACCAACTGGGATTTATCCCAGTGATGCAAGGATGCATCAGCATATGCAAATCAATGTGATACATCATATCAACAGAATGGAGAATAAAACCTGTATGATCATTTCAACTGATGCTAAAAGAGCATTTGATAAAATTCAATATCACTTCATGATAAAAGTCCTTAAAAAACTAGGTGTAGAAGGAACATACCTCAACAAAATAAAAGCCATACATGAGACGTCCACAACTCATATCATACTGAATAAGCAAAAACTGAAAGCCTTTCCTCTAAGATCTAGAACATGACAAGGATGCCCATTTTTATCCCTGTTATTCAACATAGTACTAAAATTTTAACTAGAACAATCAGAAAAGAGAAAGAAATAAAGAGCATCCACACTGGAAAGGAAGAAGTCAAATTATTCTTGTTTGCAGATCATATAATCTTATATCTGGAGGAAACTAAAGACTCTACCAAAAAACTATTAGAACTAATAAACAAATTCAGTAAAGTTGCAGGATACGAAATCAACATATAAAAATCATTAGCATATGCCAACAGTGAACAATATGAAAAAGAAATCAAGAAAATAATCTCATTTATGATAGCTACAGATAAAATAAAATACCTAGGAATTAACATAAGAAGGGAAAGACCTCTACCCTAAAACCATAAAATACTGATGCCAGCAGGGCCCAGTGGCTCACGCCTGTAATCCCAGTACTTTGGGAGGGCCAAAGAGAATGGATCACTTGAAGCCAGGAGTTTGAGATCAGCCTGGAAAACATGGCGAAACCCTGTCTCTACTAAAAGTACAAAAATTAGCTGGGTGTAGTGGCTCATGTCTGTAGTCCCAGCTACTCAGGAGGCTGAGACATGAGAATCATCTGAACCTGGGAGGCGGTAGTTGATAAAACTACACTCCAGTAGTGGAGCTGAGATCATGCCTCTACACTCCAGCCTGGGCAGCAGAGACCCTGCCTCAAAATAAAACAAAAACAAATATCACTGACACAAGAAATTGAAGAAGACACCAAAAAATTGAAAGATATTCCATGTTCATGGAATAATCGATACTGGTAAAACGTCCATATTTCCCGGAGCAATCTACAGATTCAATGCAATGTCTACTAAAATACCAACAACATTCTTCACAGAAATATTTTAAAATTCTAAAATTTATGTGGAACCACAAAAGACCCAGAATAGCCAAAGCTATCCTGAGCAAAAAGAATAAAACTGTAGGAATCACATTCCCTGATTTCAAATTATACTAGAGGTATCATAACCAAAAAAGCATAAAAACAGACACACAAACCTATGGAACAGAATAGAAATAAATTCATACATCTACACTGAACTCATTTTCAACAAATGTGCCAAGATCACATATTGGGGAAAGCACAGTCTCTTCCATAAATAGTGCTGAGGAAACTAGATATCCATATACAGAAGAATGAAACTAGACCCCTACCTTTTACCATACACAAAAATCAAATAAAAATGGATTAAAGACTGAAATCTAAGACCTCAAACTACGAAACTACTGCAAGAAAACATTGAAAAAACTCTCCAGGACATTGGACGGGGCAAAGATTTCTTGAGTAATATCCCACAAGCAGAGGTAACCAAAGCAAAACTGGACAAATGGGATCACATCAATTTAGAAAGTTTCTGCATGGCCAGGCGTGGTGGCTCACGCCTGTAATCCCAGCACTTTGGGAGGCCAAGGTGGGGGGATAATCTGAGGTTGGGAGTTTGAGACTAGCCTGACCAACATGGAGAAACCCTGTCTCTACTAAAAACACAAAATTAGCCAGGCATGGTAGCGTAGGCCTGTAATCCCAGCCACTTGGGAGGCTGAGGCAGGAGAATCACTTAAACCTGGGAGGCAGAGGTTGCAATGAGCAGAGATCATGCCATTGCACTCCAGCCTGGGCAACAAGAGCAAAACTCTTTCTCAAAAACAAACAAACAAACAAACAAAAGCTTCTGCACAACAAAAGAAACAATCAACAAAGTGAAGAGACAATTCACAGAATGGGAGAAAATAATTTGCAAACTATCCATCTGAGAAGAGGTTAGAAACCAAAATATATAAGGAGCTCAAACAACTCTATAGGGAAAAATCTAATAATCAGATTTAAAAATGGGGGAAGGATCTGAGTAGACATTTCTCAAAAGAAGACATGCAAATGGCAAACAGTATTTGAAAAGGTGCTCAACACCACTGATCATGAGAGAAATGCAAATCCAAATACAATGAAATATCATCTCACCCCAGTCAAAATGGCTATTACCCAAAAGACACATGATAACAAATGCTGGCAAGGACATAGAGCGAAAAGAACCTTCGCACACTGTAAATTGATACAACCACTATGGAGAACAGTTTGGAGGTTCCTCAGAAAACTAAAAATAGAACTACCATAGATCCAGCAATCCCAACGCTAGGTATACAGCTCTCCCCAAAAGGAAATCACCCCCAATAAAAGGAAATCAGTATATTGAAGAGATATCTGCACCCCCATATTTAATTGCAGCATTATTCACAATAGCCAAGATTTGAAAGCAACCTAAGTGTCCATCAACAGATGAATGGATACAGAAACTATGGTATATATACACATTGGAATACTATTCAGCCATAAAAAATAATGAGATCCTGTCATTTGCAACAACATGGGTGGAACTGGAAGACATTATGTTAAGTGAAATAAGCCATACACAAAAAGACAAACTTCTCATGTTCTCACTTATTTGTGGGAGTTTAAAAAATTAAAATGATTGAACTCATGGAGCTAGAGAATACAATGATGATTACCAGACGGGAACCTGGGAAGGGTAGTGGGGCAGGGTGGGAAAATGGGGATGGTGAATGAGTATAAAATTACGGTTAGATAAAATGAATAGAATCTAGTGCTTGATACCACAACAGGGTGACTACAGTCAACAATTTATTGTAAATTTAAAAATAACTAAAAGGGTATAATTGTATTATTTGTAACACAATGAAAGGATAAATGCTTGAGATGATGGGTACTCCATTTGCCCTGATGTGATTATTACATACTCAACGCTGGCATCAAAGTATTTAATGCACTCTGTAAATATGTATACGACGTATCCACAAAAATAAAAATAAAAAAAGCAGTGCAGCGTACGGGCTCACACTGTAATCCCAACACTTTGGGAGGCCAAGGTGGGTGGATCACTTGAGCCCAGGAGTTTGAGACCAGCCTGGACGACATGGTGAAACTCCATCTCTACAAATAAAACAAAACATCTTAGCCAAGCGTGGTGGCACCCCTACAGTCCCAGATACTAGGGAGGCTGTGATGGGAGGGTCACTTGAGCTTGGGAAGTCAAGCTGCCGTGAGCTGTGATCATGCCACTGCACTCCAGCCTGGGTGACAAAGTGAGACCCTGTGTCAAAAATAAATAAATAAACAAAATAAAGTGTACAGAAACTTAAAAAAATGAATACAAAATTACAAATATAAAAATTTTTAAAAAAAGACTGTGGCAGAAACTAGAAAACGTGACTTCTCATTAGACCACAGCATTATTTAGCTTCTCCTCCCAAAGTCTACTTTAAAAGACAACTGTGACCCGCCAACTTATTTGCCAACCCAAAGCTATACTTAAATCAGATGTCACCCCCCCAAAACTGCTAGAGATGGCCAGAAGCCAGAAGCATTTTGAAAACACACCTTAATGAAAAACCGCTTTTCCATCAGATTCGTCACATTTGAATGGAAGAACAAAATACTTTGTCACTTCTAATAAGTACAGAGAGCCTGACAAGGTAATGACTTTTTTTCTCCCCCCGGCACTAATCTCAAATATAATAATAATATCTAAACAAGATTTTTATCTTTAGACATTATGTTGTTCAGTAAAAACTGAATTCTTGGCCTTGCACTTTTAGTTTGTATCTCTCAGTCAGTGACTCAGAAATAAAGACGAGTGGGACGTGCTGAATGATCCGGACTCCTGCATGAAATGGTTTATGACAGATGACGATATATGATGAGAATACAAAACCCTGATGATAATAGGTTTATTTATCGATTGCAAATAAAATTCATGAAGTGTGAAGCTGAAAACGGCACTGGAGGGAATTGGGCAGGGAGGCCATCAGCAACAGCATGTAAAACACAGAAGCGGAGCTAAGGGCTGCTTGATGGAGACGGGGTGGACGTGGAAACGGGGCCTGGACTGGATTTGGGATGCTGCTGCTCACCTCATGCTGTCCTTGGACAGAAGGCACAGTCCTCTCTCTGCCTCCACCTCTTCAGGGGCACATCCGGCCTGTGCCATGGCTGGGAGGTGGAATGGACAGACATAGGAATTCAGAAAGCTGATGCTACAGAATCAGCTCTGCCAGTAACAAGTTCACTAACTGCCAGGCAGAGCCTAGGAAGACCACGGAGGAAAGGACTGCAGACCTGAGAAGTTATTTGCATATTGCTGGATGATTTACACGCTGGAGTGAGATCCCCTTCCCAGGAATGCCTTCCTGTGGGTTCCTCCCTCACCAGCACCACTGGGGGACAGTTCCTAAGCCTCAAAGAGGGTTTTTGACCAATGTACACAAAAACATGCATAACATAATTCCATAAAACAAGACCAGAAGCATCTCTTTGTTTTATTCATCTTCCAACAGGCCCTCAGAAGTAAGCTTACCAGAAGCCCTTAACAACAGAGCTTCCTAAGAGGTGGCTTCAGGAGATTCATGACAGGTAGTGACTGAAGAAGAGAATAATTGTGGCTCCTACTTAGCTTAGTGACAATAAAGTCTTGAAGCAGATGTCATCTTGAAAATCACTGAGTTTTCATTTGAAAAACATAGGATCTGTATTCGTTTTGACTGCTGCCTAACACAATACCACAAATAGCAGCTTTAAAATAACACAGATTTATCATCTCACAGCTTCCATGTGTCAGGAGACCAAATGCAGGTTAGCTGGGTCCTCTGTCCAGGGTTGTACCAGGTGGAAATCTCCATGTCAGCCAGGGCTGTTAATTTTTTTTTTTTTTTTTTTTTTTTTTTTTTGAGATGAAGTCTCACTGTGTCACCCAGGCTACAGTGCAGTGGAGCGATCTTGGCTCACTACAACCTCCACCTCCCGAGTTCAAGCGATTCTCCTGCCTCAGCCTCTTGAGTAGCTAGGATTACAGGTGTGCACCACCATGCCTGGCTAAGTTTTCTGTCTTTAGTAGAGACACAAAAGTAGGGTTTTGCCATCTGGACCAGGGGAGTCTCCAACTCCTGACCCCAGGTGATCCGCCCACCTTGGCCTCCCAAAGTGCTGGGATTACAGGCGTGGGCCACCGCGCCCAGCCCAGGGTTGCAGTCTCATCTGAGGTGTGGGGTCTTCTGCCAAGCTCACTGGTTATTGGCAGAATTCAGTTCCATATGGTTTAGGGCTGAGGACCTCGACTCCTAGAGGCCACCACAATTTTTTGCCATGTGGTGCTGTTCATAATATGGAAATCTGTTTTTCAAAGCCAGCAGAAGAATCTCTGACTTCTTTTGTCTTTCACCTCTAGAATCTCTTTTTAAAATTCACCTGGTTAGACCAGGCCTACCTAGGATAGCTCCTTTGCTTAATGTCAACTGATTAATAACCTAAATTGTGCAAATTACAGACCTTTGCCATATAACAGAGTTATGAGAGTAATAGCCCATCACCTTCGCCATATTCCATTGGTTAGAAGCAAATTATAGGTGTGGCCACACATAAGGGGCAAGGGATGATAATACATGGATATGGGGTGGGGTGACATTCAGCCGGCCGTTCAGGGCAACGGACTTTCCATCCCAGAACCATGGCCCAATTTATCCGTAACCTTGTGGAGAAGACTCCAGCGCTGGTGAACGCTGCTCTGACTTATTCGAAGCCTCAGCTGGCCACATTTTGGTACTAGCCAAGGCTGAGCTGATTCCTCCCACCCCTGCTGAGATCCCTAGAGCTATTCAGAGCCTGAAAGAAATAGTCAATAGTGCGCAGACTGGTAGCTTCAAACAACTCACAGTTGAGGAAGCTGTACTGAATGGTTTGGTGGCCACTGATGTGTTGATGTGATTTTATGTCAGAGAGATCACAGGCAAGTGTGGCATCATTGGCTATGATGTTTGAAGACCAATCTTTAACATCTGGTTATATTTGATTTATTATTTGAGTATTGTTGGACCACGTGTGATCAGACTGCTATCTGAATAAAATAAGATGTGTTAAAAAATTTTTTTTTAAAATGCATGGATATGGTTATTGGGACTGGAATTCTGCCTATCACAGGATCTCTCTCCATATCCTTTTGTATGGTTTGTTTTACTTACGTTGGTTTCATTGTACAGAATTTTCTACTCTTGTGGAGGGAAGTCTTCCAGAAGCAAGACTCCTTCCCCCATACTGTACCCAGATTTGGTCATTATTGCTCTGAAGTTTAGAAACAGTTCATGGGAAGATTTTTAGCTCCCTACCCTGGCAACTTCGTATGCCTTCTACTGCTTTCTCTCGGGGGAAAAGAGTAAGCAGGTATAATATAGAGATCTCACAAACAACTCAAAATCCCCCACAGATCATGTGAAATTATCCCCAGAGAAGGCAAGTCAGGCACAAAGATGTTTTTATTGAAAGCATCCCAAGCAGGAGTAGTTTTTGCCCTAAGGGAGATCACAGGGGAGGTTGCGCCCCCAAGGCATTGTAAGCACTTGTGATGCCAACTGTCAAACTGATGCCTCCCCTTGTTTCAGAGAAAAAACAACTGCTTATCTCCTCCCCGCTGTGGCTTTACCAAGTGCCTGCAGCCCACATCAGCAAGTTTCTGACCTTACGCCACACTCCGGCAAGGAAGGACTGAAACTTCTCAGCACTACCTTTTCAATAAGAAAAAGGTTTGAGGTTAAGGTAAGCAGCAGGGTTTTAATAAAGGCCATTTTTTCCCCCGTACTCACTCCTAGCCCTTTTCCACACACCTGCCCCTTCCCTGCCCCTAGCCCTGGTACTTCCGCTGTTTCGCTGCCACCTCCTGCTTTACTGGATGGTGTTCACTTCCACCTGTGCCCCCGGCCTCCTGCCATCCCTCCCTGGGCCTGCCTCCAGCACTCTCCTTAGTCCATGATATAGAGGTTTTCTGAAAGGAGAAGCCCTTTGCACTAAGACATAAATGGTGCCAAATCACACCCCACAAGATTGAAAGAGAATACTTACAAAAAGAAGGAAAAAGAAAGGGAAAGGAACACAGCAGGGCCACCAAAAGATACAAACCAGTTGAATTTCTGTCATAGAAAAACAAATTTCCAAACCAATTGAATTTCTGTAACAGAAAACCAAATCTCCAAACCAGCTGAATTTCTATAACAGAAAACCAAATCTCCAAACCAAATGAATTCCTATAACAGAAAACCAAATCTCCAGACCAGATGAATTTCTATCATAGAAACCAAATCTTCAAACGAGCTGAATTCCTATCATAGAAACCAAATCTCCAGACAAGCTGAATTCCTATCACAGAAACCAAATCTCCAGACGAGCTGAATTCCTATCATAGAAACCAAATCTCCAAACCAGGTGAATTCCTATCATAGAAAACCAAATCTCCAAACCAGGTGAATTCCTATCATAGAAAGCCAAATCTCCAAACCAGATGAATTTCTATCATAGAAACCAAATCTCCAAACCAGCTGAATTCCTATCATAGAAAACCAAATCTCCAAACCAGCTGAATTCCTATCATAGAAACCAAATCTCCAGACCAGATGAATTCCTATCATAGAAACCAAATCTCCAGACCAGATGAATTCCTATCATAGAAAACCAAATCTCCAGACCAGATGAATTCCTATCATAGAAACCAAATCTCCAGACCAGCCAAATTCCTATCATAGAAACCAAATCTCCAGACCAGCCGAATTCCTATCATAGAAACCAAATCTCCAAACCAGCTGAATTCCTATCATAGAAAACCAAATCTCCAAACCAGGTGAATTCCTATCATAGAAAGCCAAATCTCCAAACCAGCTGCATTTCTATCATAGAAACCAAATCTCCAAACCAGCTGAATTCCTATCATAGAAACCAATCTCCAGACCAGCCGAATTCCTATCATAGAACCAAATCTCCAGACCAGCTGAATTCCTATCATAGAAACCAAATCTCCAGACCAACTGAATTCCTATCATAGAAACCAAATCTCCAGACCAGCTGAATTCCTATCATAGAAACCAAATCTCCAGACCAACTGAATTCCTATCATAGAAACCAAATCTCCAGACCAGCTGAATTCCTATCATAGAAACCAAATCTCCATGCCCAGGTTGAATCCGACTTTGGGCTGGGAGGAGTGTAGACCTAACACCGGCAACTGAAAGGGGGGTACTGATTGTAATGTAAAGACCACATTCCTGAAGCAGCAGCTCCAGGGATGCCCAAGCTCCGGAGCGGGCATAGCAGCAACATCTTTCCAGACTATCACTGAAAAAAAGTAGTTGTTCTCGAGAATAGCCCAGTTTTTAAGACTATGGATCAGATGGGCCTGGGTTTGAATCCTAGTGCTGTTACCTACTGACCACATGGTTTTGTCAAGTCGCTTACATGCTATCTGCCTCAGCTTCTCTGTTGTAAGATGGGGGGTAATAAGCATTGCACTGTGTTGCCATTACTATTGTGAGGATCATATTGGATATACGGCCTTGATGTAATCAGGACATCACCTGGCACATAATAAATGCTCAGTAAGTATTGTTGTTACCGTTAAACTCTGTTGATCTGGGAGCAAGGAGTCCCAGGCATAATATTCCCTAACTTTGCCCTCCTGCCTCACTTAAATGTAACCAGACTGGGTTCTTCAATTTTAATTTGTGAGAGAGAAGAAAATTTTTTTCCCAAAGTTTCTGAAACTTAAACATTAAAACACTCACTTGAGGAGGAATGGGGTGATTTGCTCAAAAAGTACAAAGTTTCAGGTAGGCAGAATGAATTATTATTGTATAATAATACATGCTGTACAATATCTCCAGATTATCCAGATTATCCAGACTTATATTGTACAATAATACATGCTGTACAGTATCTCCAAATTATCCAGATTATATATATATATTTAATAAGTATATTGTACACTTGAAAATTGTTAACAGAGTAGATGTTAAATGTTCTTGCCCAAAAAAATACTATGTGAGATGATGGATATGCTAATTAGCTTGACTGTGGCAATCATTTCACAATGTATACACATATTAAAACTGCATGTTGTACACTGCAAATACATGCAATTGGTCAGTTATACCTCAATAAAACTGAAAAAATAGTCACTTGAGTCAAGAGCTATGGAAATGTATCTGCCCCCAGATTCGGGTTTTGTTGGGGGATCAAGTTCTGTAGAAGCATACTGGCAACCTGAGCTAGAGTAAAGCCTGGGCCTTTTTTCTGCGTTTGTGTAACTGATGTCTGAAGGTCAGAACAAACAACCCAGAACATCATAGGAACCGCCTTCTGGAACTGCAGCGAGCCAGATCAGGTGAATGAGTTCGTTTGGAAACCCTAGACACAGGATCAACAAGAGCAAACGGAAACTAAAGGGGCCATTTCTAGGTAAAAGATAAATAACATTTTTAAGTGTTTTGAGTATTGAAAAATTGTTAATTTGGAAAGACTTCAAGCCTACAGTCAGTTAGTAAGATGCTAATTGTTTCTTCTGTAATAATTCCCTTAACCCTAAACTATGGTCAAGACCTTTAAAAAAGTTTCTGCTAAGTCCGATGCCATTTCATAAACACAAGTACTAGCTCTTTTCACAAATAATCTGGCAGGAGGTCACGAGCTCTGTTTTCTAGCTAAGGTCAAAAGTTGCCCAATAGGAAGCAGATTATAGAGAATAAAGATAAAGCCCAAATTAAATTCTATCTATAGCTTGACTCCTATAGGTGAAACCTCTAGAGCAGTTATCAAAATTTAGTGTGCCTAGGAAATGACTTGAAATGCTTGAATTTGGGGTTTTTTTCTTTCTTTCTTTTTTTTTTTTCTTTTGAGCCAGGGTCTTGCTTTGTCACTTTGTCACTCAGGCTGAAGTGCAGTGGTACAATCACAGCTCACTGCAGCCTCAATCTTCCAGGCTAAACCAAGCCTCCCACCTCAGCCCCCCAAGTAGCTGGAACCACAGGCATGTGCCACCATGCCTTGCTAAGCTTTATATTTTTTTGTAGGGATGGAATTTTGCCATGTTTCCTAGGCTGGTCTCAAACTCCTGAGCTCAAGTGAACTACCCACCTCAGCCTCCCAAAGTGCTGGGATTAAAGGCAGGAGCCACTGTGCTGGGCCAGCTTTTTTTTCAATTGATTAATAATAATTGTACATATTTATAGGGTACATAGTGGTGTTTTGATACATAGAGTGTACAGTGACCAGATCAGGGCAATTAGCATATCCATCATCTCTAATATTTTTCATTTCTTTGTGTTAGGACACATTTCATTTTTATTCATTCAGCAAAGATTTGTTGAATGGCTATGTGGTGGGTGCTGGGGGATACCAACAAGACCTCTATCTTCACCAAAGCTTATTGTCCAATGGGATACATGAACAATAATCAGACCATTACGAGAACGCAACACTAGCTAAATGCAACACTGTCATCAGAGACGATTCTCACTAATTCTTCAAAGATCTTCCCAGAAATCAGGGAGTTAAGCCAAGGAAACATGAGAACCAACATTTACTGGACGATCATGAGGTGCCAGGCCATTCATACACACTTAACCATTTAATCCTCAGGCAGGTAATGTTACCCCATTTCCCAGGGGAAAAAAACTGTTCGTGTACAAAGGTGGGCTACTCTGGGCCTAGAGCCCAGGTGTTCCTCCCTCCAAAGCCCGTGTTCAGACCTACAGGCTCCGGCTCCCACCCTCAGCGATAACGACCCCATTCAAGGCTGTATGGCTATGAAATGGCACTGGCGCTTGGGTCGACTGGGTTTTCCAAATGATCAGCACATTACTGTAGAACATAGAGAGAGACACTAATGAATGAAAATAATTCAGAAATGCACGTAAGAAAATCCTCTGGACAGAGAGATTGTGAAGTGCAAGGCAACTCCCTACCACAGCCCTGCAGGGGTTTCCGTGGATACCCCTCAGGTCGAGGGGAGATCTTGGCCACTAGAGGGCAGAGTGTACATTGAACAATCAACAAAAATCCCAAAGCCCGTTATGAGAAATAGACCTCATGCTGCATGCCTCATTAACTAATCCAGTGCTGATAAATATCTGCTGCCCTCCCGTGCAGACAAGGGGCAGGTAGAACATTTTATGCTAGAATATGACACCGAATCACTGCATCTGGGAATACAATGTGGGGGAGCACTCTTAGGTCTGATCGTCTCCATCCATTTCCAGGATTCTTAGAAGCTGCACACAGTTCAATAAACCTTAAGACTGAAGAGGAAAGCCTTCTCTGGTATACCACAAACTTTCCCAATAGCATGAAGTACACGGTGAGTTTTAAAAAATAGAGTTGGCCCTTACTGCCGTCGTAACAGCAATAGCTATACAATAGCCACAGTAATAGCAATAGCAGGGGATTTGAAATGAACATAGTGTTCAATTCCGGGATCTATATCTTACCAACAAACTTTTTGGGCCAAATTACTTAACCTCTATGAACCCCAGTTTCCTCATCTATAAATAAAACCTACCCAATAGGTTCGTTGTGAGGCTTAAATGAATTATTCAATACAAATACCATAGTCAACAGTTGCTACTGGTAGCTGCTTCATTATAATTCATTATTAATAGTAATAGAGACTTAGCTACACATTCATATCACAGACATTAAGGCCTCTCCAAAGGCTGTCCTGCCTTCCTGTTGTCACAAAGCCCCTGCACTGTACTCATCATCTCCCCTTTCTCTCTTGTTCTAAACGAAGACATTTTCTTCCTCATCAGACAAAAGGCCAGCCCTTCCATCTGCAGCCTGGAAGCTCCATCTTCCCCACCTTCTTGGGAACTTGACGCTTTTCGTCATCATTCGTCATGTCTGGGTCCTGCATCTTCATCTTCTCCCTCTTCCTTGCCTCCTTCCATTCTCACATTTAAACATGTTCTAGTCTCTTCTATCTTAAAAGCAAAAACAAACAAAACCCAACCTCTCCCACTCCCCATAGATCCCTTGAGCTATAGCCGCCATCTCTCCTCACTTTGCAAGGAAACTTCTCAGCAGAGCTCCCTGCAAGCCAGTCCCGTTTCCTCCTGTCTACTTAGTTCTCAGCTCTTTCCAATCTCATTCCATCCGCCTGCCCTCACAGTGCCTCACATGGCCGTGCTACCTCCAGTCTAAGCTCTTCAGTTCTCTTCTTACTTGACCTCTCGGCCAGTGAGGTGCCAGGCCATTGGCACCTCACTGGCCTTCTGAAAACAGGTGACCTTCTGAGAACGCTGCTGTCCCTCAGGCCCAGGAACACCAAACTATTCCTCAGTGTCTGGGGCTGACTCTGCCATCTCACCCCAGTCTGTGGATGCTGGAATCTTCCAGGCTCTGTCTCGGGCCCTCTTCTTTTCTTATTCTACCTCCTCCTTAGGTGTCTATTCCTACAGATCCAGCTCCATCTCCATATGCACGGTCCTGGATATCACCCCCTAAATGTTCGTAGGCACCTCAAGCTCAACATAAACCAAACTAAATTACCTCCTCACTTCCTGCACCCCCTCCTGTGCACACACAGTGAACCCAGCTCTTCAACAGTCTCTCATTGTGAAATTTGCATTCCCATGCAACCAAGTATTTAAGTCAAATTTGGCAAACACTCTTAAAATTTTCCTTTTATTCCTTGCATCTCACATCAAATCAATTACAATTCCTGTCCACTCTATTTACTAGATTTATTTTTATTTATTTATTTATTTATTTTTTGAGACTTAGTTTCACTCTTGTTGCCCAGGTTGGAGTACAATGACGCAATCTCGGCTCACCGCAACCTCTGCCTCCCAGGTTCAAGCAATTCTCCTGCCTCAGCCTCCTGAGTGGCTGGGATTACAGGCGTGCACCACCACACCCAGGCAAGTTTGTATTTTTAATAGAGACGGGGTTCCTCCATGTTGGTCAGTTTGGTCTCGAACTCCCGACCTCAAGTGATCCGCCCTCCTCAGCCTCCCAAAGTGCTGGGATTACAGGCATGAGCCACCTCACCCGGCTACCTACTAGACTTTTTTTTCAGATCTCTTTCCTTTTTTCTCCCCCACTGCCCCCACTATCAGTCTAAGCTACCACCATCTTTTGCCTGCCCCTCTCCATTCCAGCAGAGAAATATTGTTAAATGTTGATTTTACCCATGTCATATCCCACACATTTAAAATCACGTGCTAATTACAGTTCTTTAGGTAAAATCCAGAATCCTCAAAGAATCCTAGGCTTGTCTGCTTCATCTGACCCTGTCCTACCTCTGCAGCCTTGTCTCACACCACTCTTGCCTTTCCTTCTCAAAAACCCATGTCTGAAGGTGAGTTAACTAATTGAGCCTCTGTGGTGTGCCAGGCGCCATGGGGGATTTCAAAGCTGTATCAGTCACCGTATCTGCTTGTGTCAAGGAGTTTACGGTCATGGGAGAAGGAGGACCCAGCTATGACAATTAGTGTAAAGTAAAATGTGATCAATAGCATTAAAAACGTATACACAGGGAGTTGAGAGGAGGAGGTGAGTGGAAACACAACGTGCAGGGAAGGCTGCAGAGATGTGATCTGTGCATGCACCATGGAAGATGAGGAGACCTGGGCTATTCCCAGATGGCATGGGAAGACAAAGGGTTTAGAGAACAACGAATGAGAACAGGAGACATATCAGTCACATCTACTGATCAGGAGAGAAATGGTATCAAGAAAGAAGTGTGTGTTCACAATGTCAACCACTGCAGACACCCAGAAAACATAGGCACTTAAATTTAACAACTAGAGGTCATTGTAGATCTTTGAGAAAGTAGTTTGTATAGATGGGTAACAGACGAAGCCAAAAGACAATGGAAAAAGCAGCTCATGAGAACATGAAGACTGACTGTAATATTCCATGACTTCAAGAAGGTTGGTAACAAGGGAAAAAAACATGGCAAGAAGCAGCTTGAGAATCTCGTATTAATCATCATAGCTAGGACCGGGCAGGCAAATCCCCAACCGGGGTTAGGTTAGGTCAGAACAGAATCTCACACCAAAGACACATGGCAGAAAGCCAGGAAAAGGAGGGAATTTAAAAAGGAGTTGGGGCAGGGTGGTGCTGTTTACATCCTGGGCTCACCTGGTGAGCCTGTACCCAGTCCCCGGGAGCAGCCTTAGGAACGACCAGGGGGCAGAGGCACCCAGCCCTGCTCTCAGCACTAGCTGTAAAAAGTGCAGAACAATGGAAGCCGGTTGTAAAACTTAAGCAGATCAGACACTATAAAATACTTTGTAATGCGCCATTGAGGCCACCAAATAAGAGGCTTGAATAAATTTATATTCCAATTGCTAAACATTACAGTCAATTTAAAAACCCACAAAAGTTTTGCTGAACAACTGTATAAATTAGAATAGATCTGTCGCATTGTACAGTACCTAATAGACTGAGACATAAAACAATCGCAGCAAACTCCCTCTCACCTGTTAAATCATCTTGAAATAGATCTGCTGGCTCAACTCTCTATTTTTTTTTTCTTTTCAAAAAACACTAAGGTAATTCTCAGGTTAATGTGAAGTTTATTTATTGTTTATTTGGATTTTTTTTTCCCCCTCAAAACAGAAAGTACTAAAAGCTGACAGGGTCAGAAATGTGTTGTATCTGAGCCTGCCTTCCTCCCTGGAAGCTCTCCATCCAGCTTTTGGGATGTTTCTTTTCCATTGAGCTATAGCAGAATGATCAGCTGGTGGCTATTTTGCAGACGTTGAAGTTAACATGCACGCATACACACACACACACTCATATACATGCATGCACACATGTGTATGGGTGTGTGTGCACACACGTATGTGCACAGAGAGGCAATGCAATTTAAAGAATGAGAAACTAGGCCAAAAGCCAAAGAAAGCAAATTCTGTTTCTGTCATAAACATTTTGTGAAAGTGTGGGCCGGCTCCGTTTCCCACTGTTCCTGGGTTCGCATTGCAAATCATTTGACTAGCTACCAATTGCAAAACACACACTGAAATGGTACAGACATGAGGAAGAATAATCTTTCCCGCAGGTATGCACCCACATTTAAAGTTCAGGAGTTGAAGAGCAGAGCAAAAAAATAATAATAAGATTACAACCATAACAAAAATCCAGAAAAACAAAAATGCTTTTGCAATTCACATAACCAGACTATAAGATAGAAACAATAATTATCCCCATTTTTCACACATGGTAAATGGGATATAAAAAGGTTAAGGAATTTGTTCAATATCATCTAGCTAATAAGTGGCAGCCCTGAGATTTGAACTCAGATTTCCCTGAACATACCATGTAGAAGACAACTGTAGTGCAGACAACTCAGGAACAGATATACGAGACTAACTCCCCTTTCCCCTAATCTATTTGAGGAAGATGGCTCCAAGCTGGGAAGAAGCTGAAGGTGGGTTACTTGCCTGTTTCTCCTACTTAATATTAGAAACTCAGGTAGGGAGAGCTTCATCTTTCCATTCCCATAGCCTAGTCAAAATTCTGTGTTCAGGTAAAGCAAGATTATTCTACAGACAGAGCATTAAACCTTGAAGAACGTTCAAGAAGAGAAAAGAAGTTCATCTGAGCTTTACGTGATCCAGAATCTCTTCTAGCCTTACTGTTAACTAAAAATTCCATTTGGGTTCCTTATTTCAAATCCCTGCCTCCTCCCCATCCCCCACCAAAAGAGATACATCCAGTTTATCTTCTTTAAGCTTGACCACAGAACCAACTTAGGAAATGACTGCTCTTGGATCACAAACCCATCCCTGGGCCAGCACGGTGAATGGAGGAGGAGAGGAAGGGAGGATCTTCCCACATAGCGGGAGACATGGCCACCCCGGGAAACAGCAGGAGCTGTGGGCAAGCTGTAGGTTTCCCTCAGAAGTGGGAAGGGGGTGTGGGGGCGTGGCTGAAGTGGACAGGGTGACATATCTAATTGAGAAGCAAAATAACTTGCTCAGGTGTTTCAACTTACCTCCCTTACTGTGTGGATAAGGAAATCTGGGCCCAGGAAGTCAAAAGACTTGCCCCAGGTGACCCAACTTCACTGTGGCTGAACTAGGACTAGAATGCAACTCTTGTCTCCTGGTTCAGTGCTCTGTCTTCCAAAAAGGAGTTAACTGCCCCAGAGGGGGCAAGGGAAGGAAGGTCTAAGGACACTGCTCAGAAGCACGTAATCATGTGAAGAGGAAAGGTAAAAGTGGCCCAAGTGTTTCCATGATGGATAAAGATAAAAGCTGAGCCAACCCCCTCCAGACTTGGTTCTGGGCTAAAAAAAAAGAGTAGTGAGGGTGAGGGGTTGGGGGTCTGGGACAAAGTATATGCTGGTTGCAAAGGTAGGGGATAATAAATGACGGGGATGGGAGTAACTGCAGAATCCAAAGTAATTGTAGCTATGTGTACTCCAATTTACAAATCAAATGCTTTCATTGATGTCATTATTAAAAACGCTAACTCCATAAAGCCTTCAAAGGCCCATGCATAGAAAATGAGAGTTGGAATCTAATTTCCTTCGTGCCACTTGGGGGCAACACCTTCATGTTTGATTTATTGAGACTTCCCACCTGTGTTTGCCTCTGGAAGCTGGGAGAAGCTGCCAATCTGAAGGCCATCTTCTCTTCTTTAAATGGCTGCAGCGCATTCCCAACCTGCCCAACTGCTGGGAGCTCTGGACATTTACACGGATTTACTTATTTGAAGCTAACAAAACTTTCCCATTATCTCAGGACAGGACAAGATGAATGTCAGCTACAAAGACTGGCTTGTAGGTTCTGGGTGAGATCTCCCCCAGGAGATGAGAGGGAGTTCTCAGTACAGGCCGATCGAAGCT
Source organism: Ateles fusciceps (assembly GCA_036589455.1). NCBI lineage: Eukaryota > Metazoa > Chordata > Mammalia > Primates > Atelidae > Ateles > Ateles fusciceps. The sequence continues at coordinate 1,381,792 of JAZHEH010002842.1, forward strand.
TCCACAACTATCTCCAACGAGAGAGGGCAATCCAGACCAGAATGACCTTCAGCAACAGGAAGGCCCAAAATTTGGTGCCCTGGTTTTTTGCAGGTGGATGGAGCACATGCCATGGTACAACATTCAGAAAGCCAAGGGAGCAGCAGGCAGCCATCACTGAGGTCAGGACCAGGCCGGCGAGGAAGTAGCACCATCGAGAAGTTTAGAGAAGAACTCCAGGCCCTGGGTGGGTATCCAGCCAGAACGAGCCAGGGCCCCAGACAGAAAGAAACTTAGGGGCTCAGGTCCAAGGGATAGGTCCTCTTTCTACCCACGGGCTCTTCTACCACGGTGAGCCCTTCCCAAGCAGCCTCAAACACACCTCTTCCTGACATCCAGATTTTTATCCATCAATAGACTTCTCGCCTAAGATGTTCCAGCAGTACAATGCAACATGTCAAAATGGAACTCATCCTCCTCCCTTCGAACAAGCTGTCTTCTTCGCATCCCTCATCAGACAATGGCACCTTCATCCACCCGAGTAGGCAAATCAGAATTCTCAAAATACCGCCAACTCCGCCCCATTCCTCACTATCTGTGCTTAACTGGTCCCGGCCGACTACTTCAGATCCATCCCATCCTCCACTGTCTCCAGTAGAGTCCTCACCATCTCTCACAACTCCCATAACAGCTTTCTAATTGGTCCCCCCTGGCTCTGGCAGTCCCCTTCCAAAGCATCCTCCAGACTGCCACCAGAAACCCAATCTTATCACGTCATTCTCCTATGTTGCAAACTTCAAGACAGTAAAACATAAACCACATAGCATGGATTTGAAGGTCCTTGTGCTTTTGTTCATACCATTTTCCATTTGCCACCCTGGCAAACTCCTACTCATCTCACACATCCAAATCAAACGTCAACTTTTCCATGAAATTGTCCCGTTATTGCCCCACTGCTCTTCTTGGCATAGTTAATTCCATTCTCTTCTATATGACCTGTGTGCTTCTACTGTGACATCAAACTATGGGGTTATTATTATAGTCTATCCCTTGCCTCCTCCGAGAAACTGTAAGTGCATTGAACACAGGCATCGTTTTTTGTAGATCCAGTTTTTTGCTGGGGTATCAATGTAGGGACTTGATCATCCTACAGGGAACAGCAGGTAACTAGGCTGGTATTCTGCTCCTCAGAGGAAAAGTGAATACTCCCTAGGAAACTCACTCTTTAGTAATTGCTCCATTTTGGATAAAGTTTCCAAATTTAGTGTAAATTGAAAACTCAGAACCCTAAGTCAACCACTAAGAAGGATTTTTGTTTTTTACCTGAAACCCTCGTTCACAGCTGAACTGAGTTTCCTAGAACTGCCTTTTGCACCGGGTATACAAAAGATCGTAGGTGTCTCCAACATAGTAGGTGCTTAGTAAACATCGAATTGATTCAGGCAAGTGCCTAGTTATTAAAGGCAATAGACATGAGTTGATGTTGACTACTGATCTAGAACCTTAACACACCTCTTACATGATATTGGAGCTGGTCCTACAAGGCAAGCAGGCATTTAGATAAATTAGACTTAGTTTTGCTTGCCTTTCTCAGAGAACTGCACTCTGTCTACAACCTCATTCACAGCTGACCTGAGTTTCCTAGAATGCTCAATATCATTCATCATCAGAGAAATGCAAATTAAAGCCCCAGTGAGATACTATCTCATACCAGTCACAATGGCTAGTATTAAAAAGTCTCAAAACAACAGATGTTGGCAACAAGGTGAAGAAAAGGTAACAGTTATACACTGTTGGTGGGAATAAAAATTAGTACAACCTTTACGGAAAGCAGTATGGTGATTTCTCAAAAAACTAAAAATAGAACTAATGCTCCATCCAGCAATCCTACTACTGGGTATCTACCCAGAGGGGGAAGAAATCATTGTATCAAAAAGAAACCTGTCCTCATATTGACAATATCAAAAAGATACCTGTTTATCATATGGTGAGCACTGTTCACAATAGCAAAGTCATGGAATCAACCTAAGTGTCCATCAGTCACACGCATGCCATGGAATACTTCTCAGCCATAAAAATAAATACACAAAATCATGCCTCTGCAGCAACATGGATGGAGCTGGAGGCCATTATCCTCAATGAAATAACTCAGGAGCAGAAAGTCAAATACTGTATGTCGTCGCATATACATCAGAGCTAAATAATGAGTACACATGGATGTACAGAGTGGAATAATAGACACCGGAGACTCCAAAAGGTGGGAGGGAAGGAGGGGGATGAAGGCTGAAAAATTACCTATTGGGTACAACATTCACTATTCGAATGATGGGTTCACTAAGAGCCCTGACCTCACCACTCCACGATACAAGCATGTAAGAAATCTGCACTTGTACCTTCTAAATATATAAATATTTTTAATTTTTGTTTAAAAAAAAAAAAGCTACAGTCCAGGTTTGTGCCATGTGACCCTATGCCTCTTGACAATAGCTGGTTAGACCAGAAATTGATCGCTGACCATATATTCTGGAAACCAGTTCTCAAAAATCAATACTGTGTAGCGTCAAGGCCAGCACTGACTTTCTATCGAGCCAAAGCTACAGGTAAGAAAGTCAGGAGAGAGCTCATCACAATGATAGTAAGTGATGATAATACAATAACAGCTAATATGTCTAACGCTTTCTATATGCCACCTATTGTGCTAAATGATTTTTATTATCTAATTTCATCCTTACAGCAAATCTGTGAGACAGCTGTCTCAATGTCCTTTTCGTTAGTTCTCCTCCTGCTCCTTAATTTTAACTTAAACCAGAGTTGGTTTCTATTGCTTGCAACAAAGAACTCTGACTAGTACAATCACTATTTCCATTTCACAGATGGAACCTCACACTTAAGACAATAGAACTTTCCCAGTTCTTACCGGTAGAAACAGAGAGGTGTAGAATTGAAATCTAGTCTCCCCACCTCCAGAACCTGTGCACTTAATGACTTATTATTGTAGCCCCAGTTTCCATTAGGCCTTCTGTATGCTATTTCCTTTGCAATATCTGTATCCTTTATTGGAGATAGCTTATAAGCTATCTTTATGTTGCAAGATTCAAAATGAAATAAAGAATAAAGAACCAGACAGAAGGTCGTGAAAGCAGGTAGTCACGTGACTGCAGCTGTGGGGAGGAGAATGCAGCCAAAGCTGCAAACCAAGCAGAAAGTGACTCTCTCCACCCTCATGCTTAGGGGTCAAGTCTGTCCAGCTGCTGTGGCTCTGACAGGCCTACATCATTACAGAAAAGCAATCAGAATCTCTGTGTCCTCATTAGGCTGAGATGGGCAAGGAATAAAATGTTCTGCTTCCTGTCTCCTCTCTGCTCATAGAGCAGAGCATTTGTTCCTTTTTACAATCAAAGCCTCCCAGACACTGAATCCTGGGACTCCATTATCCTACAGGAACAGCAGGAAACCAGGCTGCTGTTCTACTCCTTGGATGGAAAGTGAACACTCCCTAGGACACCTGGTAATTGCTCCATTGGATAGTTTCCAAATTTAGTATCTATAGGTTCAGAACCCTAAGTCAACCACTAAGAAGCATTTTTGTTTTTCACCTGAAACGCTCCTTCGTAGCTGATCAGGGTTTCCTAGCAGTACCTTTTGCATGAATGACCTCAAAGCTGCCACAGAGGGAGCCACGGTGCCAGGAGGGCTGCTATCCTGTTTGCTAGCTGTGCTCTGCTCCTGACTAATAGAAAATTCCCAAGCGTGTGGGAACCCCTGGGAGGCCTCCGAGCAAGGCTGTGCCTTACGTCATGGGAGGAAGTCATCACTAGAGGGCCTCACTGAGCTCTCTTGCCTGCCCAGCAGGGACATCCTTAAGACATGGGCTTCAGGAATTCAGCCACACAGGAAAGCTAGAATGAGACCAGAGCTTGGATTGGAGTCATTGGTCTTGAGTGTTTCTATTACGCAAACAGGCCTTAGAGGCTGAGACAAACCTTGCCAATCTTCCTCCACCCCAGGTTGAGTCTTACACCCTTCCTCTATGAGTCCACACCTGGTGCTGACAATCGTAGTACTTACCACTTACATGTGACAATCATAGTACTTACCACTCTGTTTATGGAAAAGAAATGGAAAATATACTTGCTGCATCCTGAGGATTCTGCAACCTGATTTCTATGTATTATTACTTTAATTTTTAGAGACAGGGTCTCCTCTGTCACCCAGGCTGGAGTACGGTGGTACAGTCAGAGCTCACTGCAACTTCCAACTCCTGGCCTCAAGCAGTGCTCCCACCTCAGCCTCTGAAGTAGCTAGGAATACAGGTGCACACCACCATGCCTGGCCTATTAATTCATTTAATGCTGACAACGATCCTGTGAGGTAACTATTATCCCCATTCTACATAGGAAGAATCTGAGATTAAGAAAAATTAAGTAACTTATCCAAGGTGATTAGAGCCAATAAAGAGTGAGATTGGAAAACGAATTCAGGCTGTTTGATTCAGAAGCCTAACTTCTACGCTGCTAAACCATACAGGCTGCATTTGTTAGCCCATATAATTCTACTGTGTTATTACATCACCCAAGAGCTATCCCAGACTTTAACATATTGCCCTTAGGCTGGGGGTGGGGAGTAAAGAAACAAGACAGGCAATTATTATGTAAGAACTAATATGCAAAAGCACAGAACAGTTGAGGGACATAATACTATGTTACACCCTTACTGAAGGGTGTAATCCTATCTGTCTGGTCAGATGCGGGGGAGCAGCACCTATGAGGAAGAGGAAACAGCATGCACCAAGTCCCAGTGAGGAGAGGCTCATGCAGTCTGCTCATGGTCCCGTGCAGTTCCCCCAGGGCTGGAATGGAGAGGGAAGCAAGGCTGTGGAGCCAGCACACCAGGCAGGGACCCAGATGCTGGAGCAGGAGGAGCTGGGACTCCACACTGGGGCAGTGAGGACCTTGGAAGGGAGGTAAGTAGGAGTTCCCTGACAAGATCTGTACTTTAAAAACATGCCTGTGGTTTCTATGAAGAGAATGGATTGGAGGGAGACACAAGAAGGTTGCTGAAAACCCAGTCAGAAGGCTATTGGGACAATCTAGTACGAGATGGTAGGAGCCGCAGTACAGAAGTGGATGGGATACAGGCAGAGTCATGTGATAGAGACACAGAATGGACAAGATGCAGGGACTAACTGGATAAGCGAGCAGCTGAGGAATCAATGATGGCTCCTGGTTTTGGCCTCAGATGACTGAGTGCACGGTGGTGCTGGTTTTGCTGGAATAGAGTCAGGATGAGCAGAGGTGGGGGTGAGTGTAGGAAGAGGCCAGGGTGGAGCCCCGAGGCTGAAGTGGCTGTCAGCCACTCAGTGGACACAGTCAGAGGCAACTGGATACACATGGGACCTTAACCACACAGGTGCTGGTTTTGCCTGTCCCCACTGTGATTGCTGATCATCTAGGGGCAAGGACAATCTCTTTGTTCTCACTGCCTAGGTCACGGGGGGCCACTTATCAAACGCTGGATGGGTGAATACATGACACATGCATCTGATATATGAACAGATGGGAGGAGGAGTCCCCAGGGAGTGGAGGGGAAGGTATGGAGAGAGGAAAGGACCATAGGAACGAACACCAAAACAACAGCAAGAGGGCAAGGAAAAATATGGTAGATGCTAATGAGTCTGAAAACAACTCTGATTAGTAAGAGAAAGAAACTTGGTAAGAGTTAGGAAGTAAGTTTTTTCCCCAGTTTAAAAACTAGGAAAAAAAAATGATATAAAGAAATCTGATAATTGGTAGAGTGTTAAAGTGACACAGTTGTGTGACAAGAATATATTTCTCTCACATATTTAGTGAAAATGTGTCAGAAAGAACAAAGCAATATCACTGGCAATAATAGAAACAGATCATTTAAATAAAGTTGCTATCAGAGCTGAGACCAGCTGCCTGTATGCCTGTAAAATGTTCCCCTCCCCCCACCCCCCCACCCCCCTCCAGCTTCATTTGCCTATCAAATACTGACTCCCTTAAGACCTATCTAGAATGTCGCAACTCTGTGGGTTTTTGTTTAGGTTGTCTCTGAAGCTATTAATACTTTCTAACAGCCAATAGTATATTCGCGCCACTCATCTTCAGAAACTGGAAGAAGTTAAGTTTTAGAAATGTTAGGTTGGTGCCAAAGCAATTGTAGTTTCGCCATTAATAGCAGTTCAGCATTTGGGAAGAGATGGGAGAATGGGGATGAGAAATGTGAAGACCCCAGTGACACAGGGCATGAAGTCCAGGAAGGGAGAAGAGCACAAGAGCAGGTGATGGGTTTCAGGTACAAAGAATTTAAGACTGTCTTTCACCCTCATTTATATTGAGGGTGAAATCTAGATCTCAGAGATCTAGATTTGTTATTTCTTTATTTCAAACTCTCCAAAGTGTCCCCAGTGACCTTGATATGAATTCTAGCCTTTGAGCCCTTCCCCCCACAGCTCCCCGTGATCTGCTTCTTGCCTCTGCTTAAACATGGGTGAATTAAGACCAAGCCATACTTTTGGGGCTTGGGGGAGGAGAGGGGACGTAGCTTTGGCGGCTTTACTAGTTTTCTATTGCTATGTAATGAATTACCACAAATTTAGCAGCTTAAAACAGCACACATGTATTATCTCACAATTTATGTGGTTCAAGAATACCTTAGGATCTCACAAGGCTGCAACCAAGGTGCCAACCAGGGTTGGGCTCTCATCTGCAGGTTTGACTGGGGGAAGTATCCACATTCTCACACTTATGGTTATTGGAAGCATTTAGTTCCTTGTGGCCACAGGATTCATGGCAGCTTGCTTATTCAGAGCCAGAAACAGAACCTCCAGCAAGAGGAATGCTACACTCTTACTTGATAACATGTATCCTATTACCTTTGCCATAGTCCATTGGTTACAGTGAAGACACAGGTGCTGCCAAGAGGATGGCATTACACAGGAGGTGTGAACGCCAGGAGGTAGAGATCGCGGGGCTTCTTTAAAGTCAGAGTGCCTTTAATAACATAGTAACTTTAATAACATATAACTTTCTAAAGGTTAGGAAATAAGACCTTTTCCCAAAACAGTTTAAAAGCTAGAAAAAAAGGGAATAAAGATTGATAAAGTGTTGAAGTGACACAGTTGTGTAACAAGAATATATTGCTCTCACATATTTAGTGAAAATCAGTAAGAGCAAAGCTATATCACTGGCAATAAAAGAAAGAGATAATTTAAATAAAGTTGCTATCAGAGCTGAGACCAGTTGTCTGTGTGCCCTCAGGGGCTATGGCCTGCAGCCTACCTGGGGCACTAAAGCTGTATAGAGTTCTTCCCACCAGTGAGGGCTGGGTGGAAAGAGAAGATGGACACTATTGCATTGGTGGTTCAGTGGTAGAGAAGACGGACAGTATCATCTTCCAACACAAACATTAATCACAATGCTTTAAAAGACTATCTGTTCTTATTTTCTCTCTTTCTAGAAAGTCTTTGGAGGGAAATTCTATATTTTTATACAAAATCTAGAATTATGCATAGCTCACAGCATTCTCATCATATGAATTTGTAACTAAATGAACAGACTGGGTTTTGGATGTACAGTTATCATTAACAAAACCTATGTAGGTTTCCTGAATCCCAATACAGTTTTTCTATGCACTTGTCCTTAACATGGAGTTTCTCTCTCATAAGTTTTGTCAAAGCTCTTGTACTTGTTTTGCACATCTCAACCCTTGGATATAAGCATCGTTTCAGAATGTAAGCTCAGAAGCCATATCTTTTATATGTTAAACACTCCTTACCTATGAAGTGATATTATAGCTAATGTTTATTTTTCATAAACAAACATGTCAGGGGCCACGTTTTGCAAATATTATCTAGAAGCCTCTATACCATAGAAAGTGAGAAGGTTCATGGGGATACTATTTCACAGATTTGGTCAAAGTGCAAATCAACTGGAGAAGGGAGGAGGAAAGGTGGGATTTTTACTCCAGCTTGCTAGCTCATTCACACTTTCCTTGGTGATTTATATGGTTTCCGACCACCACCTAACTTCCCAATGAAGAGACACATGTGAAAGCCTTTGCAATGAGGAACGAAAAATTACGCTATCCAGATCGTCTCCTGAGCTACCATTCTCAGATGCAAAATAAGTAGACAGAAAATCCAGACTTGATCTTCCACAATGGATCTTTAATACATTAAATATTCTGCCCAAATGTTTAATGTATTGTTTCCTTCTGGGCATGTGCCAATTAAACATCTATTATATGGTACCCATGTAATGCCAATTGGTTAAGTCCCATTGCTACCTTAGAAATCAATAGATTAATATAGTTTGCTGGAGCGTCAGGTAGTGAGCAGCAGCATATGTAATTGTAATGACACGTCTCACAAATTTAAAAAGGCTTATAAACCATTATGCTACTATGACTCGTGGGAAATAAAGCAAATTGAAAACCTGCATTCGTGTGTGGCAAAAACAGTCTCTGTGTGCACCAAATCCCATCTAAAACGAAAAAGACTTTCAATTCTCTTCCCCATTCCAGAGTTCTAGCAAAATAACATATTTCTTCATATTTTGTTAAGGCCTACAAAGCAAAACAAAAAGCTTTGCCCACATAAACTTTATAATCTAGAAAGAGAGATGGAAGATACTCTGCTAACTAAAGTTTGAGCAATCTGGCACGTTATATGTGATGATGGGCTTGAAAATGTCCCCCCAATTTATCCACCTCCTAATCTCTGGAACCTGTGAATATTGCCTTATATGGCAAAAAAGAGACTGCAGATATGATTAACTTAAAGATCTTGAGGAGGAGCTTATCCGGGTGGGCCTTGAAGGCAATTGCATGTATAAGGATACATGCTATCCTCATCAGGGGAGGCGGTGGGATATTTGACACACACAGAAGAGATGGCAATTTTTCCACAGAGGCAGGGTAACACAGCCGCAAGCCATGGACTGCTGGCAGCTACCAAAAACCGGAAGACGCAAGGAAGGAAATCTTCCTTAGGGCCTCAAGTGGGAGCACGGCCCTGCCCACACTTAGAGAAACTCATTTTGAACTTCCGGCATCCATGACTGTGAGAGAATAAATTTATGTTGTCTTAAGCCACCAAGTTCATGGTGATGTGTTACAGCAGCCACGAGAAACTAATGCAAGTACAGTGAAGAAAATGCAGGAAGAGAGCGGGGCAGCTGTGTTGCATGGGGATAGTCAGGAAGAGTGTCCGAGGAGATGACGTCAGCGTTCAGGTCTGATTGGGGGTTGGGGGAGTGGCCAAGTAATTGACGACTGGTTTTGGTAAAAGGAAGCTGTGGCTCTCCTTGATAGAGACGATTTCAGTGGAAAGGTAAGACCTATTTGGAACAGGTTCAAGAGAGAATGGAAAATGAACCGGACATGGAATTGAAAACACTTTTGAGTAGCTTTACTCAAAGAGGAGGGCAGCGAGAAGGGACAGGAACTGGAGATAAACACTGCGTCAAAAGTCTATTTAAATCCTAGGTTTAATTTAATTCTCACAATGATCCTGAAAGATCCTGATCCATCTAGACTAACGCTTACAGAGGTTCTGTGACCTGCCTAGAAGTCATACAGAAGGAAAGAGAACGAGCAAAATGTTAAACTAGTTTTTTTTTTAATTCTCAGTACAATATTCTTTCTGCTATAGTAGTGAAAAAGCTAAAAGTGTTTTATACATGGAGGAAGGTAACCTGTGCGTGAGTAGATCACTGTGGCTCGGGCCGAGCCACTGTAAACCACAAAGGATCAGGCTCACAGCACCAGCTCCACCTCTGGAAGTCCCAGTGGGGACACATGAGAAACATTCTGAACCAGTAACTTGGTCAGTAAATACAGGTTCAAAGAATGAATGAAAAATAAGACTGTCCTCACATACTACATGAGAACTGCAAGAATTCTTAGTGAAGAGAATATTGCTATTGATGAAGAAGGAAAATATTTTGATTATAAATGTTAACTGACTAGACAGAATAGACAAGTGAAAGATGTGTAGCACATTTCACTGTTAAACAGGAGTGACTATTTTAAGAGGACCACCGATACAGCTAGACTGAAGAGAAGAGTATTAATTTAACAGTGAAATCAATCACCAACATGCAGTGGGTGTTTTCATCACTGTGCCTTTGAATTCAGCTGGATTGGCAGGATTCTGAAGTCATCCTTGAAACACTGAAGCCTCCTAGTAAGCACTTAGGGCTCATATTTCACAGTTGATCTTTACGAAGTGTGGATGACAGTTCCTTCTTCCCAGGGTTACTGGATTAAATGAGATAAATATGAACAGACGGTGCCCTACTTTCAGTGGTTCAATTTAGGATTTTTCAACTTTACAATGAAGCAGAAGCGATACACATTTAGTGGAAAACTGCACAATACTCTGGTGATGCTGGCCAGCCAAGCCACAGTTCCCCATCAGTTCCACAATCACCAGGGCAAACAACCGACACTCTGCAGTGTCCTGTGTTACCAGATGATGTTGTCCAACTGTAGGACAATTTAAATGTTCTGAGCATGTTTTAAGGCAGGCTAGACTAAGCGGTAAACTTCAGTAGGTGCATTAAATGTGTTTTCTGCTTATAATATTTTTAACTCATGATGGGTTTATTGGCATGTAATCCCACTTTAAGGCCCATTTTTTTTTTTTTTTTTTTTTTTTTTTTTTTTGCGACGGAGTCATGCTCTATTGCCCAGGCTGGAGTGCTGTGGCACACTCCTAGCTCACTACAACCTCTGCCTGCCGGGTTCAAGCAATTCTCCTGCCTCAGCCTCCTGAGTAGCTGGGACTACAGGTGTCTGCCACCACACCTGGCTAATTTTTGTATTTTTATTACAGATGGAGTTTCATCATAATGGGCAGGCTGGTCTCAGACTCCTGATCTTGTGATCTGCCTGCCTCGGCCTCCCAAAGTACTGGGATTATAGGCATGAGCACTGTGTCCGGCCAAGGTGCATTTTTATAAACCTTAGGCCATCACCTGTCCAAAGGAGGCCAGCACTTACATAGCATCCTCATCTTCCTCCTTCTCATCAACTACAAGCCACAGGTCCTCTGATATCTGGCTCTGCCCTTCCCTGTGACCTCATTTCCACCCACTCTTCCTCCTGCCCATTATGCTCCAGCTTCACTGCCCTTCTCTTCTGTGCCTTGAACACACCCTGCGTGCTGTCACCTGGGGTTTCTGTTCAAGTTGGAAAGCTTCTCCTTCCAGATCTTGGCAGTAAGGATTTTCTCTCCATTCAGGTCTGAAGTCAAATGCTACCCTCCCAAAGATGCACTTTAAAACTACCATATTAAACTGCCTCCCACTGGCCCATCTTATGTCACAGCACCCTAATTCATTTTCTTCATAGCACTCATTTTCTAGAATGATCTTATTGGTCTGTGACCTGTCTCTTCCCATGGATGGTAAAGACCTGGTCTGTCATATTTCTTGCTTCTCTTCTGGGACCTGGAACAGTCCCTGGCACAGAGTAGTAGTAGGTAGTGAATAAATATTTGATGGAGTGAATCATGATATACAAAGCATGTGCACACAACTACTCCATGTATAGGGATTCTTGGTATAAATATGACATATGTATGAATGTAAATGAATTGGAAAGAAGACAGCAAGCCCCAAGTCAGATGGTGTTGGTTTAAACCTAGCTCTGCCACCTGAGCTGTGTGATCATATGTAAGATATCTACCTTCTCCATCCTGCTTCCCTCTCTGTCAGTGGAATGTGATAAAGATCTCTCTGGTATTGTGGGTAGTAAATGAAGGGCTCCAAGTTAAGCACTCAACATAATGCTAGCTATAACAGTAAGCGCTTAATAACTGTAAACATGTATCTCTTTTTGGACAAAATCATTATGATATAAGACACACTGTAAAATACCCTACCTCTTCTTAGCAAGATGCCATGATTATTAGCAAAATCTTTTTAAATAATTTACCCTATTTAAATACATACCCTAGGATACCCGGTTTCAAAGACAGTCATTAGGGCCCTGAGGTTTACCAAAGTTGAAGGTTATATTTCATCTTTTTTTTTTTTTTGAGATGGAGTTTCACTCTTGTTACCCAGGCCGGAGTGCAATGACACGATCTTGGCTCACCGCAACCTCCACCTCCTGGGTTCAAGCAACTCTCCTGCCTCAGCCTCCCGAGTAGCTGGGACTACAGGCTGCGCCACCATACCTGGCTAATTTTTGTATTGTTAGTAGAGACGGGGTTTTACCATGTTGACCAGGAAGGTCTCTATCTCTTGACCTTGTGATCCACCTGCTTCGGCCTCCCAAAGTGCTGGGATTATAGGCGTGAGCCATCGTGCCCAGCCACCATCTTTTTCTTTTTCTTTTTTTTTTTTTTTTTGAGACAGAATTTCACTTTTGTTGCCCAGGCTAGAGTGCAGTGGCGGAATCTCAGCTCACTGCAACCTCTGCCTCCCAGGTTCAAGCGATTCTCCTGCCTCAGCCTCCCGAGTAGCTTGGATTACAGGCACACACCACCATGCCCAGCTAATTTTTTTGTATTTTGAGTACAGATGGGATTTCACCATGTTGGCCAGGCTGGTCTCGAACTCCTGACTTCAGGTGGTTCACCTACTTCGGCCTCCCAAGGTGCTGGGATTACAGGCGTGATCCACCGCGCCCAGCCAGTTATATCTAGTCTTACACAAATAATTCTTCAGATAACATTTCAAATTTGGATTATGAAAATTAGGAGTAATAAAGATACATCCAAAATATTGTGAAAGCCAGCCCTTGAGAACCACTTAGCAGAAATTAACAATGAACCTCAAGCTCCAGTGGTCTGACTGCCCCCCCAACTCTTCTGTCCAGCAAGTTGCACAAAGTCAAGATCTTTTATGACTGTCTCCTACTGAGTTTTTTTGAAGCTCAAACTGCGGGCTACAGGTCGGTTCTGGCCACCACTTCTCCAAGTCAGAGAAAATGCTCTAGAAGTTTAAAAGGAGATCAAACAGCTGTTTTCAAGAGAACTGAAAGTTGTTCCCAACCCTCAGGATCTGGGCATTCAGTTGCAGTCCTGGCATGTAGAGGAAAATGCCCTGTTGGAAACTGTCAAAGATTGTCCTATGTGGAGCTTCTGACAGATACAAAATGCAGAGCCTTACAACAGACATATTTGCACAGAGCCTCAGACAAACCTGTAATGACAGATGAATTTGTCTGTTAGGTGCTTTTCTTTACCTATTAAGTGACTTCAAGTCTTGCTTCTGAAATTATTAAGAAAATCTGGAGGATTTAATTTATGTTTAATAAAACACAATATTTGTGTTTATGCATATGGAAAACTTCACCAGCTCACGTCTGTCTGGACATACTGATTTCCCTAGAGCTGTGGTTCCTCCCCACTGCTCATCATATTGAAGATGAACCATAAACATCTCACAGAATCCCTGGGCCTCAGAGTGAACCGGGGTCCAGAAAAGTGGTACAACTTACCCAGGGCAGAACCATGGCTACAAATCAGGCTTCCTACTTCTGATTCAGTGTTAAGTTCGTTTTAGTAATTACCGAACTAGAGGAGGACACACAAGAAATCCTCCAGTTCTCAGTCCTACACCTCTGTGTATGTCTGCTGAGCCACTGTATCAGGATGACTCAGTCCCAACTAGGTGTGAAGGGGCAGCACAATGCTTATTTTCTCTAATGCTTTCTGAATGCTCTACTACTGAGCAGTTAGCCTCACAGTTACTGGGGCTTTTTTCCCCTGACACCCACCCGTGATTAGGCCAAGTTCTTGGAAGATTCATGCACCACCAAAGCTTTCCAAATGCCCCTCATTATCAATCCACACCGGTTTTCAACAAGGTATGAGTACTTTTGACAAGGCTGGAAATCCTCATGCCTGGAGTCCAGTCTCCCCAAGCTGTCTGTGTGGGTCCTTCAGGCTCTCTGGAGCAATGCCACAAAGAACTGTTCCTGTTCCCATTATTCATTCATCAACCTGCCAACTGTCCACTGCCTCCCAGGCCGAGGCACCCCACCTCTCCAGCACTCCCTTCTCTCCTCTCACCTCTGGGATTCCCAGCATCCTCTTTTCAAGACGCTTGCAAATTGAAAAAAAAAAAAAAGAAGAAGAAGATGACGCACTGACTTCAAGCAGCTTCTGCTTTGTGGTCCTGTAATACTTCAGGTAGGAAATACTAAGGGTCTAGTTGCCTACTTAGAATTCAAGAGAAGAATAAAAAGTTTGACAAACAAAATTCAAGTGAATATCTCAAAATATTTCTCTGCTGCACCAGTATAGTTCCTGCTGCCTTTGGCTCCCTGGTACTATTATATTAAAATTTTTAAAAGAATAATGAGAAAGAGCTTTAGCAAGGAACCCAAGACAGCTTGACTTACAGTATTCATCCTTTTGTGTATGGGTGTGAACACACATACATAACTTTAAACGACACAATATTTGTGTTTATGCGAATGTAAAATTTTTGAAAATCTGTTCTCAGAGTTCTTTAGGACTATTTCCCCAAGTAAGGGTAATATTGATTTACTTATACTGCAAAAATATCAGCATAGACTCTATGCTGTTTCTTTATCTCACTCTGCATGAGTCACTTTAGGTCTCACCATAGAGGCAGTCAGTTGTGCTGGTCAGGAATATAAACCCCACAGTCACCGACACATTCCATCAAAAACTGTATTCCAGAAGTACCTCCAAACCCTTTAGTAATCCTTTTCTCACCAACATTAGACACTTTGTCAACAGTGAGTGTTCAAATTGAATTCTCTTTGAGGAAGTTAATGGTATTAAATACATGTGCAGTAGCTGAAATATTTAGACACATTCCCAAACCTTAGATAAATAGGGCTTAAGAATCTGGAACTGTGCTGTCCAGAGTGCTAGCTACTAGCCACATGTGGCTGTTGGCAGCTAAAATGTAACAGCTGCACATGTGAAAATGATCATATGTTGGATATACTAGTTTATATAAAATATATATTATTCATACAAATCACAGTGCTGAAAAAATTTTTAAAAAAGAAAAATATA
This sequence comes from Ateles fusciceps, assembly GCA_036589455.1. NCBI lineage: Eukaryota > Metazoa > Chordata > Mammalia > Primates > Atelidae > Ateles > Ateles fusciceps. Next base: position 1,396,799 of record JAZHEH010002842.1, read on the forward strand.
TATTATTCAAAGTACATATTTTTTATTTTTTAAATATGGCTCACATTTTATATTTATTGGACAGCACTCATCTTATTACTCATGGGGATGGTGTCCTGGGTTTAATCCCTAAAAAGACTTGGATCCCACTGAGGGAATGTGTTCTCCTTCTGGGTCCACAAAGGGGCGTAGTTTCAAGGGCAAGAACTTCCCAGTGCCATGCCCTCCCATGCCTCTCCATCTGGGAGTTTCAACAGTTTCTGTTTAATTTTTGTGCAATAGAAGAATCAAAAAGTCAATCACTCTAGTGGAAGTTTAAAGGAACTCTTTTCACTGGCCATGGGGCTTGGAGAAGGTGGGAGTTCCTCTCAGGTTAAAAGTCCCTGTCTCCCTCATCCGGGCAGATTTCGCCTCTGGGGTCCCCTTCCACTCTCGTGAAAGCTGCTTTTCCTCTTCTGGATTCCATACTTGGGTCCCCTTCCACACACTCTTTGTGGAAGCTTTCTCTCTTCTTCTCCTTTTTCTCTTTCTCTACCTAAACAAACAACTTTTCTACAAAAACTTTTTGGGTCCAGTGTTTACAAGCGCACCCGCTATGGTCCCCTCTCCCATTCTTGAGAGAGCAAGAGACTAAGAGCCTGGAGCCCACCAGGGAGTGAGCTGAGCTCTCCCCTGCTCCCCCAAAACCTGTCAACACCACCACCAGTTCAGTGGGTTCTAGGTCCTCAAATAGTTACATCATAGAATTAAGTAAATCTAGCCCCAGAATAGTATCCTGTTGCCTCAGGCTCATGCAATGTTGTAGGCACAGAGGCAGACAGAACAATAATCAAAATAAAATATCAGCCTTTGCAGAGCTTTCAGATGAGGTGCTTTTGTGACAATTTACTAAAATGTGGCCATGTGACAAAATGTGATCGGAAAACTTGCTTTGGTTATAGCCTGGTAGTGAAGTTGCAAAGGAGCAGTTACACCTCACCTACTTTTGTGCTGTTTTAGACCAGGGGCTCTGGCCCTGGAGCCAGTACCTTAAAAGGGCTTTGTCTGGACCCCTCCAGCCATGCATGCTCCTTTCCCAAGACAATTGTATGTGCCAGAGCCTCTGTGGGGGCTCCATGTAATGCTGCTGCAAGATGCTCAGAGACTTAGCAAAATCTAGGGAACCAGATGACTTATGTCAGTGCCCAAAGCATCAGATACCCCAAGCTGGTTTACAGCCGGGTGCAGACTATTGCCCTGTTGACTAATAGGCATGGCTGCAGAATTGTAAACGGGGTGTATCTGTCTGCACCTAAGTCTGGCTCTTCTCAGTGGGTTGGGACCTGAAGGCCATACTTCAGTCTTTTCCATCATAGTAAAATAAAGGTGCAGCCAATTAGAAAGAATTGTTTTAATATTACATATATAAGCTGGGAGATTTACAGTGATCTATAGTGATATGTAAATTATAGTTATAATACATACATATATTCCATACTCTCTGAGAGATTTTTACAGTAATGACCTCCAAGAACTTATGACTCCTAGTACCCATCTCCTTAGTAGTACCTTCCCACCTTAACTCTGGCTTTGGCCATGTGACTTCCTGTGGCCAATGGAACATCAGCAAATGTAATGCAAGCCGAGGCTAGATAAACGCTTGAGTGCTGCGGCTTGCCCTCTTGCAACCCCGAGACCCCCATGCAGTAGAGAAGTTAGGAATTTAGAGAAGGCAGGCCTAAATGCCTTTGCTATCCCCCAGAGCCCGGCCACCAACTGACCCACCAGTTGAATACACCTATGTAAGAAAGCCCAGGTAAAAGCAGCAGCAGAACTTCCAGGAATGGCGAGAAATAATACATGTTAGTGTTTAAAGCCACTAGATTTGGGAATGGTGTGTTATGCAGCAATAGAACTCTTTTAATTCCTTTTTTTTTTTTTTTGTTTTTGTTCTCATGAGATTGCAAACAATAGAAATCTTTAGACCATCAACCAATTAGGTAGAGATACGCTCTTGGCCCTCAGAAGCCTTCATGTTTCCCTGTATCCCTTAAATACTGGCATAGCAGGTGATGAGGTTAGCATTAAGCATTTGTTGATTAACAAAAATGTTGCCAGAACCAAACAACTTCATAGAAACTGAACAACTGGCTCTTGAATGTTGACTGGATAAACAATGAAATGAAGACAGAAATAAAGATGTTTTTTTGAAACCGAGAATGAAGACACAACATACCAGAATCTCTGGGACACATTTAAAGCAGTGTCTAGAGGAAAATTTATAGCAATAAATGCCCACATGAGAAGCAAGGAGAGATCTAAAATTGACACCCTATCATCAAACTTGAAAGAGCTAGATGAGCAAGATCAAAAACACTCAAAAGCTAGAAGAAAATAAGAAATAACTAAAGTCAGAGCAGAACTGAAGGAGATAGACACACAAAAAACCCTTCGAAAAATCAGTAAATCCAGGAACTGGTTTTTTGAAAAGATCAACAAAAGAGACAGACCACTAGCCAGATTAATAAAAAAGAAAAGAGAGAAGAATCAAATGGATGCAAAAAAAAAATGATAAAGGGGATATCACCACCGATTTCCACAGAAACACAAACCACCATCATAGATTACTACAAAAAACTCTATGCACATAAAGCAGTAAACCTGGAAGAAATGGATAAATTCCTGGACACTTGCACCCTCCCAAGCCTAAATCAGGAAGAAGTTCAAACCCTGAATAGACCAATAACAAGGGCTAAAGTTGAGGCAGCAATTAATAGCCTACCAACCAAAAAAAGTCCAGGTCCAGATGGGTTCACAGCCAAATTCTACCAGACATGCAAAGAGGAGTTGGTACCACTCCTTCTGAAACTCTTTCAAACACTCCAAAAAGAAGGAATCCTTCCCAAATCACTCTATGAGACCAACATCATCCTGATATCAAAACCCGGCAGAGACTCAACAAGAAAAGAAAACTTCAGGCCAATATCCATGATGAACATAGATGCAAAAAACTTCAATGAAATACTGGCAAACTGATTGCAATAGCACATCAAAAAGCTTATCCATCACAATCAAGTAGGCTTCATCCCGGGGACGCAAGGCTGGTTCAACATACACAAGTCTATAAATGTAATTCACCACAGAAACAAAACCAAAGATAAAAACCACACGATTATCTCCATAGGTGCAGAGAAGGCCTTTGACAAAATTCAATAGCCCTTTATGCTAAAAACTCTCAATAAACTAGGTATCGACAGAATGTATCTCAAAAATAATAAAAGCCATTTATGACAAACCCACAGCCAATATCATAGTGAATGGGCAAAAACTGGAAGCATCCCCTTTGAAATCTGGCACTAGACAAGGATGCCCTCTCTCACCACTCCTATACAACATAGTATTGGAAGTTCTAGCCAGAGAAATCAGGCAAGAAAAGAAATAAAGGGTATTCAATTAGGAAAGGAGGAAGTCGAATTGTCTCTATTTGCAGACGACATGATCGTATATTTAGAAGACCCCATCATCTCCGCCCCAAATCTCCTGAAACTGATAAGCAACTTCAGCAAAGTCTCAGGATACAAAATCAATGGGTAAAAATCACAAGCATTCCTATACACCAGTAACAGACTAAAGAGAGCCAAATCAAGAACGAACTGCCATTTACAATTGCTACAAAGAGAATAAAATACCTAGGAATACAACTAACAAAGGATGTAAATGACCTCTTCAAGGAAAACTACAAACCACTGCTCAAGGAAATAAGAGAGAACACAAACAGAGGGGAAAAAGATTCCATGGTAGTATTTAGAAGAATCAATATTGTGAAAATGGCCATACTTCCCAAAGTAATTTATAGATTCAATGCTATCCCCCATCAAGGTACCTATAACCCTCTTCACAGAACTGGAAAAAACCAGCTTAAACTTCATATGGAACCAAAAGAAAGCCTGCACGGCCAAGTCAATTCTAAGCAAGAAGAACAAAGCTGGAGGCATCACGCTACCTGAGTTCAATCAAAACAGCATGGTACTGGTACCGAAACAGAGATATAGACCAATGGAACAGAACAGAGGCCTCAGAGGCAATGCCACACATCTACAACCATATGATCTTTGACAAACTTGACAAAACAAGCAATGGGGAAAGGACTCCCTGTTGAATAAGTGGTATTGGGAAAACTGGCTAGCCATGAGCAGAAAGCAGAAACTGGTCCCTTCCTGACACCTTACACTAAAAGTAACTCCAGATGGATTAAAGACTTAAACATAAGACCTAATACCATAAAAACCCTAGAAGAAAACCTAGGCAAAACCATTCAGGACATAGGCATAGGCAAGGACTTCATGACTAAAACACCAAAAGCATTGGCAACAAAAGCCAAAATAGACAAATGGGATCTAATTAAACTCCAGAGCTTCTGTACAGCAAAAGAAACAATCATTAGAGTGAACCGACAACCAACAGAATGGGAAAAAATTTTTGCAATCTACCCATCTGACAAAGGACTTATATCCAGAATTTACAAATAACTAAAACAGATTTACAAGAAAAAAACAAACAAACCCATTCAAAAGTGGGCGAAGGATATGAACAGACACTTTAAAAAAGAAGACATATATGAGGCTAACAAACATATGAAAAAATGCTCATCATCACTGGTCATTAGAGAAATGCAAATCAAAACTACATTGAGATGCCATCTCACGCCAGTTAGAATGGCGATCATTTAAAAATCTGGCGACAACAGATGCTGGAGAGGATGTGGAGAAATAGGAACACTTTTACACTGTTGGTGGGAGTGTAAATTAGTCCAACCTTTGTGGAAGACAGTGTGGCGATTCCTCAAGGGCCTAGAAATAGAAATTCCATTTGACCCAGCAATCCCATTACTGGATATATACCCAAAGGATTATAAACATTCTATTATAAAGACACATGCACATGTATGTTCACTGCAGCACTGTTTACAATAGCAAAGACTTGGAACCAACCGAAATGTCCATCGATGATAGACTGGACAGGGAAAATGTGGCACAAATACACCATGGAATACTATGCAGCCATCAAAAATGATGAGTTTGTGTCCTTTGTAGGGACATGGATGAACCTGGAAACCATCATTCTCAGCAAACTGATGCAAGAACAGAAAATCAAACACCACATGTTCTTACTCATAGGTGGGTGATGAACAATGAGAACACATGGACACAGGGAGGAGAGCATCACATACTGGGGCCTGTTGCGGGGGACTAGTGGAGGGACAGTGCGGGGTAGGGAGCTGGGGAGGGGATAACATGGGGAGAAATGCCAGATATAGATGATGGGGATGGAGGTAGGAAACCACATTGCTATGTATGTACCTATGCAACAATCCTGCATGTTCTTCACATGTACCCCAGAACCTAAAGTGCAATAAAATATATATTTAAAAAAAAGTTGCATGTGAAAATCTAGATTGTAATATAAATAAAGGTTGATTATCTGCCTATGTAAAGATAGTCCTCTTTTAATACTAAAAATGTAATTCTAAATGTAAAACATTTGATTTGTAGACTAGTTTTCATGAGAACACATTTATTGAGTAAGGTAGCCATAAGCAAAGTCTGCAGCCTATATGAACTGCTAACCAATGTATGAAGTTTGTCAAATTCTAGGGTTATTTTAAATTTGGCTAGCTATGAGAAATGAAAAGGCTTATTTCCTGAAAATTTTTTCAAAATCATTCAAATCAATTTAAAGTTTAGTTATAAAAGAGGTGATCTACACTTTACTTAGGGAAGCAAGACCTCAATGCACAAATCTGTTAGAAAACTCTAAGGATTTATACTTGGGTCATGATACTGAAAGATGCAGACCCAAATGCCATAATATAAATGTCAAAATCCTGAAAGATAAAAATCCCTAAGGTCTAAAATTCCAAAATCACAATCTTAAAAAATCAAAATCTCACAAAGATAATTCTAAAATAATTTTTAGAAATTTAAAGACATTTACTTATATTTTTAAAAGAGGATTTAGGCCAAATGTAGTGGTTCACGTCTGTAATACCAGCACCTCAAGAGGCCAAGGTGGAAGGATCACTTAAAAGCCAAGAGTTCAAGGCCAGCCTGAGAACACAGCAAGACCCTACCTCTACAAAAAATGTGTGAAAAATAGAGGCCGGCATGGTGGCAAGCACACTTGTAATCTGAGCTACTCAGAAGCCTGAGGCAGGAGGATTGCTTGAGCCTAGAAGTTTGAGATTACACTGAGCTATGATCATGCCCCTGCACTCCAGCCTGGGCAACAAAGTGAGATCCTGTCTACTAAGAAAAAAAATTCTTTGAGAAATATATAAAACACAACAGAACATTACATAGGCTACTTTACACAACAGTCTGGGCAACAGGCAATAACAGCACATATTTTTGAAAGCATAAACACACAGGTACACTAACAACAGTCCCACTAGTATAATAGTTATGAGCAGATGAACTGTATCATAAAGAACTAGGTCAAAAAAGAAAAATGGATAAATTGCCAACTATGGTTGGTAATTGTGCGTACCTATCTTTACAACTACCGTCATCTGACATACTGTGACAGATACCCTAATTCTTTGACAAGATCGATCAGTAACCACCATGGGTCAGCACTGCATTTGCAGAAGCCTAAAGAGCTGAGATTGAGAAATTTTATCTTTCACAAATGCAGAAGTACAAAAAGGACATGTATTTTCTGAAGAAGTTTCAATGTTTTTATGTATGCACACAAAGCTTACACACAAAGTCAGTGTTGTGATAATGCACTTTCATGGAATCAAATTTGCAAAAAATGTGTAAAACAAATTTGAACTCTCTAAAAGTCTTTACATAATTTATATCTCCAGCACTGGAAATGATGCAAAGATGAAATACATGGCATAGCAAATTGGCACTATGTGTGAAGGGGCAGAAGCCATACATGATTGAGTAATTTGGCAGGGGAGATTTCTTGTATCTTTTGCCTGCACTTTCACTCCCATGATCTTCAAAACAGTTACACACTTATTTAGAAAGTGGTTGTGGGCTGGGCGTCGTGGCTCATACCTATAATCCCAGCACTTTGGGAGGCCGAGGCAGGCGGATCACAAGGTCAAGAGATTGAGACCATCCTGGCCAACGTGGTGAAACCCCGTCTCTACTAAAAATACAAAAATTAGCTGGGCATGGTGGCACACGCCTGTAGTGCCAGCTACTTGGGAGACTGACACAGGAGAATCGCTTGAACCCAGGTGGTGGAGGTTGCAGTGAGCCGAGATCATGTCAGTGCTCTCAAAAACAATAATAATAATAGAGAGCGACTGTGATCTGCAAATTTTGTGAGTATATGCTGTCTATTTGAAAGTCTGGCCATTAAAAGCTGAATTGCTTGGCCATTGCAATAAAGTATTTTCTGCTTTTGCAGTAACAATAATAATTAACTTTTTAACTTTTGTCTTTACATTAAATAGCACACACTTATCACAGTCTTTTTGTGAGGGAACAATTTCACAGATCTTTTCCATCATGTTACAAGGAATGCACTAAGAAGAAATGATATGTGGCTTCCCCAATACCAACTCTGTGTTAATCAGCGTTCTCCAAAGAGCTAGAACAAATAAGTTATGTACATGGATATATGAGAGGAAATTTATTACAAAGCTTGACTCACACTATTTTGGTGACTGAAGTGCCAAGACAGGACATCTGCAAGTTGGAGACCCTGGGGTACTAATAGTGTGGCTCAGTCCAAGTCCAAAGGCCTTAGAGCCAGTGAAGCTGATGGTATAACTCTCAGTGCAAGACTAAATTTCTCAAAATCTAAGAGGCCACTAGTGTTAAGTTCTGTAGTCCTAATGACCAAAGGAACTAGGAGAAAAGTCTGTCCCAGAGAGAGGCCAATTTGCCTTTGTTATCTTTAATTTGTATTTGTATCTTTGCAAACAATTTGTATTTGTTATCTTTAAGCCTCCGGCTGATTGGATGGTACTTACCAACACTGAGGGCTGATATTCCCTATATTGTCCACCCAGACTTACACACTCATCTCCTCTGGAAACATTCTCACATACACACCCAAAATAATGCTTTACCAGGTTTCTAGGTATTCCTTAATCCAGTCAAGTTAACGCCTAAAGTTAAGTCCATAATTCTACCCTTTGTCAACTTGGCCTTCATATGCACCTCCTTAAAACATGTTTAATTTCCAAATAAAGAAAATAGCAAGGTCATAGTTTCATGTAACATGATGCAACTAACATTCCTCCCACTAGGTCCCTCCCGCAACATGTGGGAATTCAAGATGAGATGTGGGTGGGGACACAGCCAAACCATATCATTCCACCCCTTTCAAATCTCATGTCCTCAGATTTCAAAACAAGTCATGCCCCCAGCAGTCCCCCAAAGTCTTAATCAATTCAGCATTAACTTAAAAGTCCACATCCAAAGTCTCCTCCAAGAAAAGGCAAGTCCCTTCTGCCTACAACCCTGTAAAATCGAAAGCAAGCTAATTACTTCCTAGATGCAATGTGGGTACAGGCATTGGGTAAATACAGATATTCCCAATAGGAGAAAGTGTCCAAAACAAAGGGGCCAGAGGCCCCACGCAAGTCTAAAATCCAGTGGGGTAGTCAAATCTTAAACCTCCAAAATGATCTCCTTAGACTCCATGTCTCATACTCAGGTCACACTGATGCAAGAGGTGAGTACCCATGGTCTTAGGCACCTCTGCCCCTGTGGCTTTGCAGGGTACAGCCTCCTTTATAGGGTATGTGCTGCTTCCACGGGCTGGCATTGAATGTCTGTGGCTTTTCCAGGCACACAGTGCAAGCTGTCTGTGGATCTACTATTCTAAGATCTGGAAGACAGTGTCTCTCTTCTTACAGCCCCACCAGGCAGTGCCCCAATAGGGACTCACAGCTCCACTAGGCAGTGCCCAGGTAGGGATTCTGTGTGGGGGCTCTGACCCCAGATTTCTCTTCTGCATTGCCCTAAGAGAGGTTCTCCATGAGAACCCTGCCCCTGCAACAAACTTCTGCCTGGGCATCCAGGCATTTCCAGACATCTGAAATCTTGGTGGAAGTTATCAAACCTCAATTCTTGACTTCTGTCCACCTACAGGCTTAACACCATACGGAAGATGCTAAGGCATGGGGCTTGTATGGTCTGAAGCCACAGCCTGAGCTGTACCTTGGCACCTTTTAGTCACAGCTGAAGTGGCTGAGATGCAGGGCACCAAGTCCCTAGGCTGCACACAGCACAGGGACTCTTGGTCCAGCCTACAAAAGCATTTTTTCCTCCTAGGCCTCTGGGCCTGTGATGGGAGGGGGCTGCCATGGAGACTTCTGCCATGCCCTGGAGACATTTTCTTCATTGTCTTGGGGATTAACATTTACCTCCTCATTACTTATGTAGATTTTTGCAGCTGGCTTGAATCTCTCCTCAGAAAATGGGATTTTCTTTTCTTTTTTCTTTTTTTTATTGCATTTTAGGTTTTGGGGTACATGTGAAGAACATGCAAGATTGTTGCATAGGTACACACATGGCAGTGTGATTTGCTGCCTTCCTCCCCCGTCACCTATATCTGGCATTTCTCCCCATGCTATCTCTCCCCAACTCCCCCACCCCCCTACTGTCCCTCCCCCTATTTCCCCCCCCCCAACAGACCCCAGTGTGTGATGTTCCCCTCCCTGTGTCCATGTGTTCTCATTGTTCAACACCCACCTATGAGTGAGAACATGCGGTGTTTGATTTTCTGTTCTTGTGTCAGTTTACTGAGAATGATGGTTTCCAGGTTCATCCATGTCCCTACAAAGGACAAAACTCATCAATTTGATGGCTGCATAATATTCCATGGTGTATATGTGCCACATTTTCCCTGTCCAGTCTATCATCGATGGGCATTTGGGTTGGTTCCAGGTCTTTGCTATTGTAAACAGTGCTGCAATGAACATTCGTGTGCATGTGTCCTTATAGTAGAATGATTTATAATCCTCTGGATATATACCCAGTAATGGGATTGCTGGGTCAAATGGAATTTCTATTTCTAGGTCCTTGAGGAATTGCCACACTGTCTTCCACAATGGTTGAACTAATTTACACTCCCACCAACAGTGTAAAAGTGTTCCTATTTCTCCACATCCTCTCCAGCATCTGTTATCTCCAGATTTTTTAATGATCGCCATTCTAACTGGCGTGAGATGGTATCTCAATGTAGTTTTGATTTGCATTTCTCTAATGACCAGTGATGATGAGCATTTTTTCATATGTTTCTTGGCCTCATGTATGTCTTCTTTTTTAAAGTGTCTGTTCATATCCTTTGCCCACTTTTGAATGGGCTTATTTGTTTTTTTCTTGTAAATCTGTTTTAGTTCTTTGTAGATTCTGGATATCAGCCCTTTGTCAGATGGGTAGACTGCAAAAATTTTTTCCCATTCTGTTGGTTGCCTATTCACTCTAATGACTGTTTCTTTTTCTGTGCAGAAGCTGTGGAGTTTGATTAGGTCCTGTTTGTCTATTTTGGCTTTTGTTGCCAATGTTTTTGGTGTTTTGGTAATGAAGTCCTTGCCTATGCCTATGTCCTGAATGGTTTTGCCTAGATTTTCTTCTAGGGTTTTTATGCTGTTAGGTCTTATGTTTAAGTCTTTAATCCATCTGGAGTTAATTTTAGTGTAAGGTGTCAGGAAGGGGTCCAGTTTCTGCTTTCTGCACATGGCTAGCCAGTTTTTCCAACACCATTTATTAAACAGGGACTCCTTTCCACATTGCTTGTTTTCGTCAGGTTTGTCAAAGATCGGATTGGTTGTAGATGTGTTGTGTTGCCTCGGAGGCCTCTGTTCTGTTCCATTGGTCTATATCTCTGTTTTGGTACTAGTACCATGCTGTTTTGATTACTGTAGCCTTGTAGTATAGTTTGAAGTCTAGTAGTGTGATGCCTCCAGCTTTGTTCTTTTGCTCAGAATTGACTTGGCTATGCAGGCTCTCTTTTGATTCCACATGAAGTTTAAGGTGGTTTTTTTCTCCAGTTCTGTGAAGAAGGTCATTGGTAGCTTGATGGGGATAGCGTTGAATCTGTAAATTACTTTGGATAGTATGGCCATTTTTATGATGTTGATTCTTCCTAACCACGAACATGAAATATTTCTCCATCTGTTTGTGTCCTCTCTTATTTCCTTGAGCAGTGGTTTGTAGTTCTCCTTGAAGAGGTCCTTTACGTTCCTTGTTAGTTGTACTCCTAGGTATTTTATTCTCTTTGTAGCAATTGTGAATGGCAATTCATTCTTGATTTGGCTGTCTTTAAGTCTGTTATTGGTGTATAGGAATGCTTGTGATTTTTGCACATTGATTTTGTATCCTGAGACTTTGCTAAAGTTGCTTATCAGTTTCAGGAGATTTGGGGCTGAGATGATGGGGTCTTCTAGATATACAATCATGTCGTCTGCAAATAGAGACAATTTGACTTCCTCCTTCCCTATTTAAATACCCTTTATTTCTTTTTCTTGCCTGATTGCTCTGGCTAGAACTTCCAATACTATATTGAATAGGAGCGGTGAGAGAGGGCATCCTTGTCTAGTGTCAGATTTCAAAGGGAATGCTTCCAGTTTTTGCCCATTCAGTATTATATTGGCTGTGGGTTTGTCATAAATGGCTTTTATTATTTTGAGATACGTTCCATCAATACCTAGTTTGTTGAGGGTTTTTAGCATAAAGGGCTGTTGAATTTTGTCAAAGGCCTTCTCTGCATCAATTGAGATAATCATGTGGTTTTTGTCTTTGGTTCTGTTTATGTGGTGAATTACATTTATAGACTTGCGTATGTTGAACCAGCCTTGCATCCCTGGGATGAAGTCTACTTGATTATGGTGGATAAGCTTTTTGATGTGCTGTTGCAGTAGGTTTGCCAGTATTTTATTGAAGATTTTTGCATCTATGTTCATCATGGATATTGGCCTGAAGTTTTCTTTTCTTGCTGAGTCTGCCAGGTTTTGGTATCAGGATGATATTGGTCTCATAAAATGATTTGGGAAGGATTCCCTCTTTTTGGATTGTTTGGAATAGTTTCAGAAGGAATGATACCAGCTCCTCTTTGTATGTATGGTAGAATTCGGCTGTGAACCCATCTGGACCTGGGCTTTTTTGGGTGGTAGGCTCTTAATTGCTGCCTCAACTTTAGCCCTTGTTATTGGTCTATTCAGGGTTTTGACTTCTTCCTGGTTTAGGCTTGGAAGGATGCAAATGTCCAGGAATTTATCCATTTCTTCCAGGTTTACTAGTTCATGTGCATAGAGTTGTTTGTAATAATCTCTGATGATGGTTTGTATTTTTGTGGAATCTGTGGTGATATCCCTTTATCGTTTTTTATTGCATCTATTTGATTATTCTCTTTTTTCTTTTTATTAATCTGGCTAGTGGTCTGTCTCTTTTGTTGATCTTTTTGAAAAACCAGCTCCTGGGTTTACTGATTTTTGAAGGGTTTTTTGTGTCTCTATCTCCATCAGTTCTGCTCTGATCTTAGTTATTTCTTGTCTTCTGCTAGGTTTTGAGTTTTTTTTTGATCTTGCTCCTCTAGCTCTTTCAATTTTGATGATAGGGTGTCAATTTTAGACCTTTCCTTGCTTCTCATGTGGGCATTTATTGCTATATATTTTCCCCTAGAGACTGCTTTAAATGTGTCCCAGAGATTCTGGTATGTTGTGTCTTCATTCTCGTTGGTTTCCAAGAACATCTTTATTTCTACCTTCATTTCATTGTTTATCCAGTCAACATTCAAGAGCCAGTTGTTCAGTTTCCATGAAACTGTGTGGTTCTGAGTTAGTTTCTGAATTCTGAGTTCTAACTTGATTACACTGTGGTCTGAGAGACTGTTTGTTATGATTTCCATTCTTTTGCATTTGCTGAGGAGTGATTTACTTCCAATTATGTGGTCAATTTTAGAGTAGGTGTGATGTGGTGCTGGGAAGAATGTATATTCTATGGATTTGGGGTGGAGAGTTCTGTGAATGTCTACTAGGTTTGCCTGGTCCAGGTCTGAGTTCAAGTTCTGGATATACTTGCTAATTTTCTGTCTCATTGATCGTCTAATATTGACAATGGGGTGTTAAAATCTCCCACTATTATTGTGTGGGAGTCTAAGTCTCTTTGTAAGTCATTAAGAACTTCCCTTACGTATCTGGGTGCTCCTGTATTGGGTGCGTATATATTTAGGATCGTTAGCTCTTCTTGTTGCATTGATCCTTTTACCATTATGTAATGTCCTTCTTTGTCTCTTTTGATCTTTGTTGGTTTAAAGTCTATTTTATCAGAGATGAGAATTGCAACTCCTGCTTTTTTTTGCTCTCCATTTGCTTGGTAAATCTTCCTCCATCCCTTTATTTTGAGCCTTTGTGTATCCTTGCATGTGAGATGGGTTTCCTGGATATAGCACACCAATGGGTTTTGGCTTTTTATCCAATTTGCCAGTCTGTGTCTTTGATTGGGGCATTTAGCCCATTTACATTTAGGGTTAATATTGTTATGTGTTAATTTGATCCTGCCATGTTGATGCTAGCTGGCTGTTTTGCCCATTAGTTGATGCAGTTTCTTCATTGTACTGATGTTCTTTACCATTTGGTATGTTTTTGGAGTGGCTGGTACTGGTTGTTCCTTTCTATGTTTAGTGCGTCTTTCAGGAGCTCTTGTAAAGCAGGCCTGGTGGTGATGAAATCTCTGAGTACTTGCTTGTTCGCAAAGGATTTTATTTTTCCTTCACCTATGAAACTTAGTTTGGCTGGATATGAAATTCTGGGTTGAAAGTTCTTTTCTTTAAGGATGTTGAATATTGGCCCCCACTCTCTTCTGGCTTGTAGGGTTTCTGCTGAGAGATCTGCTGTGAGTCTGATGGACTTCCCTTTGTGGGTAACCCGACCTTTCTCTCTGGCTGCCCTTAGCATTTTCTCCTTCATTTCAACCCTGGTGAATCTGACGATTATGTGCCTTGGGGTTGCTCTCCTTGAGGAATATCTTTGTGTTGGTCTCTGTATTTCCTGGACTTGAATATTGGCCTGCCTTGCTAGGTTGGGAAAGTTTTCCTAGATAATATCCTGAAGAGTATTTTCCAGCTTGGATTCATTCTCTCCATCACATTCAGGTACACCTATCAAACATAGATTAGGTCTTTTCACATAGTCCCATATTTCTTGGAGACTTTGTTCATTCCTTTTACCCTTTTTTCTCTCATCTTTCCTTCTTGTTTTATTTCATTGAGTTGATCTTCAACCTCTGATATCCTTTCTTCTGCTTGGTCAATTTGGCTGTTGAAACTTGTGTATGCTTCACAAAGTTCTCGTGTTGTGTTTTTCAGCTCCATCAATTCACTTATATTCCTCTCTAAGTTGTTTATTCTCGTTAGCATTTCATCAAATCTTTTTTCAACGTTCTTAGTTTCTTTGCATTGGGTTAGAACATGTTCTTTTAGCTCACAGAAGTTTCTTATTACCCACCTTCTGAAGCCTGATTCTGTCAATTCATCACACTCATTCTCCATGCAGCCTTGTTCCCTTGCTGGTGAGGAGTTGTGTTCCCTTGCAGGAGGAGAGGTGTTCTGGTTTCGGGTGTTTTCATCCTTTTTGTGCTGGTTTCTTCCCACCTTTATGGATTTATCCACCTGTTGTCTTTGTAGTTGTTAACTTCAGATTGGGTCTCTGAGTGGACGTCCAGTTTGTTGATGAAGTTATTTCTTTCTGTTTCTTAGTTTTCCTTCTAACAGTCTGGCCCCTCTGCTGTAGGACTGCTGAGGTCCACTCCAAGCCCTGCTTGCCTGGGGATCACCTGCAGCAGCTGCAGAACAGTAAGGGTTGCTGCCAGTTTCTTCTTCTGCTGTCTTTGTCCCAGAAGGATACCCGCCAGATGTCAGTCTGAGCTCTCCTTTATGAGGTGACTCTTTGGCTATACGGCGGTCAGGGAGCTGCTTGAGGAGAGAGTCTGTCCTTTATAGGAGCTCAAGTGCTGAGCTGTGAGCTCCGTTGTTCATTCAGAGCTGCTGGACAGGTACGTTTAAGTACCTTGCAGCAGAACTCATACCCCGCTCCCTCTTTTTTTCCCCAGGTGCTCTGTCCCAGGGGGTTAGGGCTTTATTTATGAGTTTCTGTTGTGCTGCTGCCTTTTATCAGGGCTGCCCTGCCCAGCGAGGAGGCAGCCTAGGCACTGTCTGCCTGCAGAGGCTTTGCTGAGCTACTGTGGGCTCCACCCAGCTGCCGTGTGAACTTCCCTGCAGTCCTGTTTATATGGGTGTAGTTAGAACTGCCTCGGCAATGGTGGCCCACCGGTGGACTCTCTCTGTAATGGCGGGCTGCCTCAGCAATGGCGGACTACCTCCATAGTGGTAGTCTTCCTCGGTAATGGTGGACGCCCCCCTCCCCCACAGAGCTGGACCATCCCAGGTTCAGCTGTGCTTGCTGTGAAACTCTCAGTCCAGAGCCTTTCCGATTGCAGTTTTTTTGTGGGGGGTGGGACCAGCCGATCCTGATCTCCTGGCTCCCTGCCTCAGAGCCTTATTTATTTATTTTTTTTTAGTTCAACGGTCGACTCTGTCTCCCAGGTGTTCCAGTCGCCTGTTGAAAAGGCGCTGGGATCTGTGTGATTTCCCGTGCGGTGACCCACTGTGCTGGCTGAAACAGCTGCGCTGAGATTCCTGGCGCTTTTTTGCCTGGGAATCTCCTAGCCTGGCTCCCTGTTTCAGTCCCCTTTTTAATCAGTTGAATGGGCAACTCTGTCTGCCAGGAGCTCCAATCGCCAGCTAAAACGGTGCCCAGACCAGTTTATTTTGTATGGAGAACCGCTGCACCGGGGCGCCAGCAAAACAGCCGCACTGGTGAAAACAGCTGCGCCAGCCAAAACAGCCGCACCGGCCAACCAGCTGCGCTGGCAACCCGTGGGGCTCCTCCACCTGGGAATCTCCTGGTCTGTAGGCAATAAAAATCCGTCTGGAAATGCGGGGTCCGCTCACCCTCCGCGCTTTCGCTAGGAGCTGCAATCCTGAGCTGCTCCTAATAGGCCATCCGGGATTTTATTTTCTATCACATTGTCAGGCTGCACATTTTCTGAACTTTTATGCTCTGCTCCCCCTTATAAAACTGAATGCCTAGCTGCTCTGTCTATGCAGTAGCCATTCTTTTATTCCTTTACATTCTTAATAAACTTGCTTTCAGTTCGCACTGCAGACTTGCCCTGAATTCTTTCTTGCACAAGATCCAAGAACCCCTCTTGGGGTCTAGATCGGGACCCCTGTTCTGTAACATATTTCTGGTAACCACAGAAGGGACTATGTGCAGAAACCATGACCCAATGGCTGCCTTTGCGTAAGTCTTGGGGTCCTGTAACATATTTCTGGCAGACCACAGAAGGGACAATACTGAAGAGACCCCCCCCGATGCAAAGGAAAATCATCTGCACTTCCCAGTTGGCTGACTTTGGGTAAGTGGGGTGTGTATACCCAGGTAAAGGATGGGATTGGGTTAGAGGTTCAACTTAGGGGAGTTAGAGTCTCTCCTAAGACAGAATGGGTTAGAGGCCCCTCTTCATAAAAGGCAAGGACACTTGACCAACCTCAGGTTAGAGGCCCAACTAAGGAGAGTTAGAATTCCTTCTAAGAATTAGGGGGTTAGAGGCCCCTCTGGGAGAAGTCCCTTTAAGAACAGGTTTGGCACTACTGAATGTGAACTGCCATTCTCTTTGGATTAATCTGCCTTGTACTCTTTGCTGATGGTTGTAGGTGACAAAGTTAGGTATGTACAGGATTGTGAGACATGGGGAGCTTTTCCTCCCTAGAAGGGGAAACTTGAGAGCTGACGCGACTGCTAGAAAAAATCCTTCACAACAGGAGCCACAGCTGCCTGAACTTTTCAGTGTTGCTGCAATGGGTGAGTCGTTCTCTGGCCTCCCTAATCATTTCGGTTTCCCCACCCTGCCATAGACAATGCTTTCCTTCTCTGCTTTCCTTAGCCTTTCTTATCTTTTCTATTACTCAGGGCATCATCTTGCCCAGAGGCCACATGTTGAAACTCCAAGTCGGAAGGTGGATTAAAGAAGACGGAACCCCTCTGGGGCCAAATATAAGCCTTGCCAGTTTGATATTGGGTGCTAAGCAGAGTGGCTAATGTCTATGTTTTATCACAAGTATTTTGCTCTAGCCAGAATGAAAAAATCATGATTTTCCCTTATGATACGGTTTGGCCCCAAGGGCAATAGTGCCGCAAGCCAGGGTCACTCAGGGAAAGGGAACCCAGAACCCTGGGATGTTGGCAAAAGAGTAAGAATTTCTTACCAGTCAGATTTCTGGCTTCTCTCTCTTTGTGCAAATGGTTGAATTAATGGTAAATAAATAAATAAATCCGTGTTTATCTCCTCCGTAAAGTTTTAATTAACGTGAAAAAGAATTCTAAGACTAGTTTTAAACTGGTGTATTTTGTGCTATGAATTTGTTTTTCTGTGTCGAGGGGTACTTCAGGATACAACATGGGCTTAGAGCACCTGTAAGCTCACTTTTCAAGATGGTCCAGCAAGCTGGTCAGTAGCAAACTTGGCTGCAGGTCCTGAAACAGACAAAAAACTGGAGGAAGTCTCCACCTTGGGAGGTTGACCCTTTAACCATGTAGTACTTTGTTTTTTTGTCTCTACCTTCAGGGAACAGGAACGTTGGGGTTCATATCATAGTTAGCGATAAAAATCCTGTTAAATAGTTAAAAGCCTTTGCAAGCTCAAAATTAACTAGACTTCTTCTGGTAAAGAAAATGGAGATGGCTCCGTCCTATAGCTCAGTAGCTTGGGTTTTTCCACTTTCACAGTGATAGTCCAGGTTCAATTCCCCACCTAGGAAGTAAGTCATTTCTGGTTTAATATCTGCGTGACACTGTCTATTCTCTTCTCCGTAGACTGTCTTAAATTTTCCTTTCTCTAAGCACCTAGGAGGTTACCTTTGGTAAAGTTCAGAAGCTAGAAATATTGGCAGCTTGGCATGGCTAAAGTCAGGTAATAAGAGATCTGAGGCCAGGCACGGTGGCTCATGCCTGTAATCCTACCACTTTGGGAGGCTGAGGCAGGTGGATCACCTGAGGTCAGGAGTTCAAGACCAGCCTGGCCAACACGGCGAAACCCCATCTCTACTAAAAATCAAAAAATTAACTGAGCGTGGTGTCGCATGCCTGTGGTCCCAGCTACTCAGGAGGCTGAGACAGGAGAATCGCTTGAACGTGGGATTTTGAGGTTGCAGTGAGCACTCCAGCCTGGGCAATAGAGCGAGACTCTGTCTCAGAAAAAAAAAAGAGAGAGAGATCTGAAAGGATTTTTTTAAAGAGCACTATACTTAAAAGTCAGCTTAATTAAAAGTAGATAAACAAGCTGTAAATATATTTTAAAAGCCTGTATGTTTTTCTCTTCTTGGAACTTGTTTTTTTGGAAAAAGGTTTTTTTCTTCTCAGTCAACTGTATTATTTTTCTCCTTTTTTTTTTTTTTTTTTTTTTTGCCTTGCCACTCTTAGTGCACACATGAGAGGCCCTAGGATAGCAACTGGTAGCCTGGGACTCCTTGGGAAAAACAGAGGAGGCGCCACAGACCCCATTTTGGGAAAAAAGAAAAAAAAAACCCTCTGTTTTTCTCATTAAACCCCAGGAATTAAAAGCAAATAGGTCCCTCTCAGAGTCTCCATTTTGTTTTGCATTGTGTTATCTAATGGTTTTGAGAGTATCAGAAATTACTTTGCATTTTGAGACAGTTTTGGTGTGTAATAAGTAGGTAGGAAATATACTTTAAGGGATGGCTAATAGTAGTTATGGAGGGATACTTGACTCGGCACGCTTGCATCAGAGAAGCATGCTCTTGGCCACCTGGAAGATAAGGAAACATCCCCACCCACACTGAGAGATGAGACTCCCATGAGGGATGGGCCGATTACAAAATGGGCTGACCGGCTGAGTTCTCTTGCAATGAAATGCAGAGTACAAGCACTGCAGTGTTCTCCCATAATATTTCCCTCCTTTTGGGGGATCCAGGAACCAGTATAAAATGGCACCCTTAATTTTGGGGATCTATCTTTGCCTTCAGCTGCTTATTTGCTGTTTATTTGGTCCTAAAAATGCACGCTTTCCTGGCCCTGTTCCTCCAAGAGCTTCACCCTGAAACCAGTAATCCAATTAAGAAACTAGCAAATGAAAAATCTTGCAAGTGCTGAATCTTCTGTCTGTGTATTTATGTGCGTTTTATGTTTATATATTTAAAAAGCTCTAATTAATTGGTTTAGAAAAATAAGTGCTTAAATCAAATATTTTATCAGAAAAATAGAAACTTTAATGCCTTTTTGTTCACATAACTTGAGTAGTATTTTGGAAATAAAGACAGTTTTAAATATTATTGGTAAAATAAAATGTCTTAAAAACGTAGACATTTGGTCTAAATTAAGGTCAGATATCAGATTTGCTAAATGTTTTAAGGCCAAACTGTTTCTTTGACTTTTGAAAATTGTTCAATTTACCTACCTTAAAGCCACTTGATTCTTGTTAAGGCCTGGGGACATGTGGAGTTAGTCACACCCCCTGGCGATGCTGAGAGTCACCTCTTATCTGCACTTCTGCCTAGCATGCTAGGCTAGGTTCCACACTCAGTGCATAATTAGAATCCCTTACTTAACAGGGTTATCCCCAAAAATTAAAGTTGCTAACACTTAACGTTATAACATATAATTGAAACTACTAAAGAAACAATTTTACATGCAAGATATGTAAAAAGTAAAATGTGCTTTTGGTAAAAGATTATAAGAAGTCATGGGAGGCCGGGCGCAGTGGCTCATGCCTATAATCCCAGCACTTTGGGAGGCCAAGCGGGCAGATCACCTGAGGTCAGGAGTTCGAGACTAACCTGGCTAACATGGTGAAACCCTGTCTCTACCAAAAATACAAAAATTAGCGGGGCATCGTGGTGCATACCTGTAATTCCAGCTACTCGGGAGGCTAAGGCAGGAGAATCACTTGAACCCAGGAGGTGGAGATTGCAGTGAGCCGAGATCATGCCACTGCCCTCCAGCCTGGGCGACAAGAGCGAAACTCCGTCTCAAAAAAAAAAAAAAAGAAGTCATGGAAATGTGGATTTCTGTTCTGCCTAGATTAAAGTGTTGAAGGATTGTTTTAAGGAAGGAAAAAAATCCAAAAGTTTAAACAAGTTGTGAAAGGTTTATAAAAATTAATTTTAAGAGATTCTGTGTGAACATATTGGCTAAAGTTAAAGGGGTAGTATTGTTTTTCTGTAAATTAAACATTAGAATGGAAGCACAACAGGTTTTTCTTAGAGCATTAATCTGCCCTTTCACACACACATACACAAACATAAAGGGTTATAAAAGGCTTATAAGAATCTTACTTTATGGTTAAACATTAAAATTGGGTAAATGTGTCTATAAGGTTGTATTAAAAATTGAGTTTAACATTAATAGTTCATTAATGTAAATGTGAAATTTGGCTTACTTGGTATAAAAATCATACAGAAAGCATCATCAAATATGAAATAGTGTTTTGCTTTCTTTGGACTATATTGCATAAATGTGTTATTGGTATATGCTGCAAAGTTATGGGAAACTCCTGTAATTCTAATATGATTTAGTGTATGTTATTAATAATTATGATAGCTACGTAAATTTTTGTGTGCCACAGAAGTAACCAAATTTCCTTATCAGTTGTAGCTTTAATAATGGCTGTCCTAAAACATTTTATAATCCACAGACAATTGTCTTATTTTAATCCTCTTTAGAAGGTGGTTTATGATCAACTGCAGAACTCTAGCAGGTGTTCTTAAATGGAGCTTTCTAATAACTTTGGATACTGTAACATGAGAATAGAGGAAACAACTTTCAGAACTCTCATAAGAGCTGGAATGTTAGTGAATATCAAATAGAACAGAAGTCAACTGAATTTACTGAACCAATTGAAAACTGAAGTAATTTTTTTTTAACTTTGCTTAAAACATTGCTGATCCTTTGTTTTGTTTTTCAGAGACAAGGAAACCTCTGAGTGATTTGCAGCTTGTAGCAATTGAGTAAAGTATACTGCTGTAAACAAAATTTGGAACATAGTTGTTTCTCTCTACCTGATTTCTCCAGAATTTGGAAACTAGTTGTGAATATTCTTAACTTATGGCAATACAGTTATTTGCATAGGCGCAATAAGAATCTGCTTTTTTTTTGTTACAAGACATAATTGGAAAAATTGGTTATTTTGCCAAGGCTTTGCCTGGAATGGTGTGCTTTCCTTTAAGGAGTCAGATTTGTAGAGCCAATAAAAGCCCTGTGGGGAACTGGTCTCATACCTTACCTACACAGTCCCTGGACAGGGTTTCTGACCTATGGTAAGTAAAGAATGTCACTTTCTCACAGGTCCAGGAGCCCCAAGTTATCTTGAGACCTCAAAAGGAGAAGAATTTACCCAACTCATAGGTATTTGAGGGTACAAACCCATGGTAGGGCTTGGCTTTTAAAAAATCTTATCTAAGATTCCTTCTGTGGAACAGAGTTCCATCAAAGCCAATTTTGAAACAGCCTATGTGAAATGTAATTATTCTTGCTGCACTTTATACAAATAATCAGACCAAGTATAATAAAGCAAGTCAGTCTTACCATGATTTGTCTTCAGTAAAAGTCAGAAACTGGAGAGAGAAATATTATGTTTCAGGAAGTATGGTATACTTGTTATTAAATTCTAGCCTCAGTTTGCTTCTGCAATTTAGGCTAACCCTGCTTATTCCTGTGAACCAACCAGTAATTTCTGACTGCTGCTCATAAGAAACGAGAGGGATGGGTATTGTAAAAATCTGAATCGGTATTCCAATTCTGGGCACATTACAATCAGCTAACAACACCATATCAGCTTAGTTCCAAACAGTTGCACAGTTCATGGAAAGCCTTCTAATTTAGTTTACTTGAAATAACTTTACTTATTTTGCTTTATTTTTATGGAATATATTGCTGTTATACTCTTTGTGTAGAAATACAGGACAAGCTTACTGAATGTTTTCTTAAATTATAAACTTACTAGTCCTCCAGATTTCACCTTCTGACCCTGAATGCAAGAGACCATCATAGTAGGCAGGCATATCATTATCCCTATTCAGCCTGAAGAAGTTACAGAAGAGGGATCTTTGTCCCTCTGCATTCCTTAGCATTAAGGGCTCTCTTATAAAAGGGAGGAGGTAAATGTCAGAGGCCTATGAAACAAAGCAACTCCATCTTAAACAGGAGCTGGCTAAAATGAGGCTGAAACCTACTGGGCTGCATTTACAGGTGGTTATGGCATTCTAAGTTACAGGATGAGATAGGAGGTCAGCACAAAATACAGGTCATAAAGACCTTGCTGATAAAACAGTTTGCACTAAAGGAGCTGGCCAAAACCCACCAAAATCAAAATGGCCACAAGAGTTACCTCTGGTCATCCTCACTGCTACGCTCTCCCCAGCACCATGACAGTTTACAAATGCCATGGCAACATCAAGAAGTCACCCTATATGGTCCAAAAAGGAGAGGCATGAATAACCCACCCCTTGTTTTGCATCTCATCAAGAAATAACCACAAAAATGGGCAACCAGCAGCCCTCCAGGCTGCTCCATCTATGGAGTAGCCATTCTTTTATTCCTTTACTTGCTTAATAAACTTGCTTTCATTTTAAAGAAATAATAAATATTAAAATGAATGCCTTTAACAGCATCAAAGTCACATCCTGAACACTTTTCTGCTTAGATATTTTTTCCACCAGATACCTTAAATCATCTCTCTCAAGTTCAAAGCTCCACAAATCTCCAGGGCAGGGGCAAAATGCTGCCAGTCTCTTTGCTAAAACATAACAAGAGTCACCTTTGCTCCAGTTCCCAACAAGTTCCTCATCTCATCTGAGACCATCTCAGCCTGGACCTTATTGTTCACATCACTATCAGCATTTTTGTCAAAGCCACTCAACAAGTCTCTGGGAAGTTCCAAACTTTCCCACCTTTTCCTGCCTTCTTCTGAGCCCTCCAAACTGTTCTAACCTCTACCTGTTATCCATTTCCAAAGTCACTTCCAGATTTTTGGCTATCTTTTTATCAATACCTAACTCTCAGTACCAATTAACTGTATTAGTCCATTTTCACACTGCTGACAAAGACATACCTGAGACCAGGCAATTTACTAAAAAAAAAAAAAAAAAAAAAACAGGTTTAATGGAGAACTCATAGTTCCACGTGGCTGGGGAAGCCTCATAATCATGTTGGAAGGCAAGAAGGAGCAAGTCACATCTTATGTGGATGATAGCAGGCAAAAAGAAAGAATGTGTTCAGGGGAAACTCTCCCTATAAAACTCTCAGATCTGAGACTTATTCACTATCCCAAGAAGTGCATGGAAAAGACCTGCCCCATGATTTAATTACCTCCCAATGTGTCCCTCCCACAACAGGTAGGAATTCAAGATGCGATTTGGGTGAGGACACAGCCAAACCATATTACCCCATATCTCAATGCAGGACAATTTATGATGAGATTTATGATTCAGGCTTCCCCCTTCCCCCTAAATTAAATAAAAAATAAACTTGACCTGAAAATACATCTTTGATTATCTCCCACTTCCCTTTCTCTCTTGCAAAGTATACCAACAGAATCTCTTTCTCAAATTCTGTTTTCAAGGAGTCTGATCTGAGAGAGTTGGTATCAGCAGTGGCCCCAGGAAGCAAATCTAGGGGTACAATGCTGAAGTTGGATCACCTGCCATTTGGCTAGACCCCATCACAGGTGGTAGAGTATTGATAGTCCCTGGCATTATATTGTAGTTATGTTATTAAAACTTTTACAAGGGGAATAATGTCAGCAAGATGGTAGACTAGAAAGCTACAGGCTCTCCTTCCCCTACAAACATACCAAGTTAACAATAATTTATGAACCAGAATACTCCTGTGAGAATTCTAGAGACCAGTTGAGAAGCTACAGCACCCAGGCCAACAAAGAGTTTAAAAACAAGAATGGTTTCCAGCAACAGGGGTAAGAAAATTAACAGCATTCTGAACACCCATCCATGCCCTTCTTCTTATGCAATACAGTGTGTGCCACTGGGAAGAAACTTGCCACACCAGGGCTCTTACCTCAGGACAGAAAAGAATGGACGGTGTATCTAATATCCTGGCTTGTCTGGAGGCTGCTGGATAAACTTATTTCTGTCTGGCTACCTCAGACCACTTAGGAACAGCAGAGTTTGGATATCACTGAAATTAGGTGAGCATGACTACACAGTAGAGCTGAAGCTTTATAGGCATAAACCAGGGTGATTAAGATTTCAGAAAAAGCTTTGAGAGTTCCTCCTGGAACCTTCAGTAGGGTTGCTCAGTGAAGGTCATTGCCTGCATGAAATCAGCACACAAAGACTTGAATAGGAGATTTTTTCAGTGCCCATACCCCAGCAAAAGATTACAAGGTATACAAAGGAAGAGGGAAACATGGCCAAAGGATCAAAACAAAACTCCAAAAAAACCAATTCTGAAGAAATGAGATCTATGAGCTTTCTGAAAGGGAATTTAAAGTAACTGTTATAAAGATCCTCAGTGAGCTAAAAGTGAACACAGACAACTAAACAAAAATAAGAAAAATTATGCAAAATAAAATAAGAATGTCAACAGAAAGATATGAACTCAAGAATACAACAGAAATTCTGGAGTTGAAAAATAGAATAACTAAATTTAAAAAATCACTACAAGGATTTAACAGCAGACTTGATCAGGCAGAATAAAGAATCGGTGAACTTGAAGGCAGGTAATTTGAAATCAAATCACAGGAACAAAACAAAAAAAAACAATGAAGCAAAGTAAAGAGAGCCTAAGGGACTGTCAAGTAGACCAATGTATGCATTATGAAAATACCAGAAAGAGAGTGGGAAGCAGAGAGATTATTAGAAGAATTAATGGCCTAAAACATTCCAAATCTAATGAAAGAAATGGAAATCAAAAACTTAAAAGCTCAGTGAACTCCAACTAGGATAAATCCGAAGAGAACACCAAGACACATTTTGACAAAACTATCTAAAGCGAAAGACAAAATCTTGAAGGCAGCAAGAGAAAAGCAACTCATCATATACAAGGGAGCTTCCACAAGGTATCAGTGGATTTCTCAGCAGAAATTTGCAGGCCAAAAGGAGTAGAATAATATAAATAAAGTGCCAAAAGAAAAAAAAAAGGTGTCAATGAAGAATATTGTATCCAGTAAAACTCTTCTTCAAAAAATAAGGAGAAATTAAAACCTCAGATAAACAAAAGCTGAGGTAGTGCCTTATCACTAGACCTGCTCTACAGAAAATGCTAAAGGGAGTCCTTCTAGTTGAAATGAAACACATTAGAGAGCAACATGAACCCAGATGAAAATATAAGGTTCTCTGATAAAGGCAAATACATGTAGAAATATAGTAACCTCAGAAATGCTAGAAATGAAATTCTACTGCACATTAAAAGGATTATACATCATTACCATGTGGAATTTATTAATGGAATGCAGTAGTGTTTCAACATATGAAAATTAATGGAGCCGGTTGTGGTGGCTCACACCTGTAATCCTAGCACTTTGGGAGGCCAAGATGAGAGGATTGCTTAATCCCAGGAGGTTGAGGCTGTAGTGAGCCATGATTGCACCATTGCACTCCCACCTGAGTGACAGAATGAGATCCTGCTGCAAAACAAGGAAAAAAAAAAAGAAAGAAAGAAATTTGATGCAGAAAAATAATTTGACAAGATTCAACACCCTTTCAATATATAAAAGCCAAAAATGAAAACACTCTCCAAACTAAGAATAGAAGGAAACTACCTCAACATTTAAAGGGTCACTTGTGAAAAGACCAGAGCTAACATCATACTCAGTGGTAAAAGATTAGAAGCAAGAAAAGGATGCCCATTCTTAATTAGAAAATTAAGAAAACAGTTTTCTTTATAATAGCATCTGATACGGTTTGGCTCTGTGTCCCCACCCAAATCTCATCTTGAATTGTAATAATCCCCATGTATAGTGGGAGAACCCTGTGGGAGGTAAGAGAATCATGAGGGCTCCTGTGCTGTTCTCATGATATTGAATAAGTCTCACAAGATCTGATGATTTTATAAAAAGGAGATCCCCCTGCACATGCTCTCTTGCCAGCTGCCATGTAAGACATGACTTTGCTCCTTATTCACCTTCTGCCATGGTTGTGAGGCCTTTCCAGCCATATGGAACTGTGAATCCATTAAACCTCTTTTTCTTTATAAATTACCCAGTCTTGGGTATGTCTTTATTAGCAGTGTGGGAATAGACTAATACAGCATCAAAAATAATAAAATACTTGGAAATAAACTTAAACAAGAGAGAAAAGATTTGTACAGTGAAAACTACAAAACATTACTGACAGAAATTAAAGACACATAATTATGGGTTATCTGCTTATGGGTTGGAAGACTTAATATTGTCAAAGTGTCCATATTACCCAAAGAGATCTACAGATTCAACACAATCCTTATCAAAATCCCAACAGCACTTTTTTATTTTTATTTTTATTTTTGCAGAAATAGAAAAATTCAGGGTAAAAGCTATAGGAAATCTCAAGGAATACCAAATAGCCAAACAATTTTGAAATAATAAAACAAAATTGGAGGACTTAAACTTCCAGATTTCAAAACTTATTACAAAAGCCACAGTAATCAAAGCAGTGTGGTACTAACATAAAGACAGACAAGTATCAATGAAATAGAATAAAGAGTGCAGAAATGAGCCCTCATATATATGGGCAAATGATCTTCAACAAAGGTAAAAAGATGCTGGGTGCAGTGGCTCACGCCTGTAATCCCAACACTTTGGGAGGCTGAGGCAGGTGGATCACGAGGTCAGGAGTTCAAGACCAGCCTGGCCAAGATGGTGAAACCTCTTCTCTGCTAAAAATACAAAAATTAGCTGGGGGGTGACAGGTGCCTGTAATCCCAGCTACTTGGGAGGCTGAGGCAGGAGAATCACTTGAACCTGGGAGGCAGAGGTTGCAGTGAGCCAAGATCACGCCATTGCACTCCAGCCTGGGTGACAGAGTGAGACTCCATCTCAAAAAAAAAAAAAAAAAAAAAAAAAAAAGCAAGGGTGACAAGATCACACAATAGGGAAAGGCCAGCCTCTTCAACAAATGGTGCTGGAAAAATAGGATATCTGCATGCAAATGAATGAAGCTGGACCCTTATCTTACATCAAATACAAATATTAACACCAAATGGATTAAAGATTTAAATAAAAGACTCAGAACTACAAGACTTCCTGAAGAAAACATAGGGGAAAAACTTCATGATGTTGGACTTGACAATAATTTCTTGGGTATAACTTAATAAAACACAAGCAACAACAACAACAACAAAAAGACAAAACTACAGCAATCTTTAAAACTTTTGTACAAAGGACACAATCAATAGAGTGAAAAGGCAACCTACAGAATGGGGGGAAATATTGGCAAAGCACATGTATTATAAGGGCTTAGTATCTAGAATATATAAAGAAATCCTTCGACTCAAAACAACAAATCAGAAAATCAAATTTAAAAATTTTTAGGCCCAGTGCAGGGGCTCATGCTTGTAATCCCAGAACTTTGGGAGGCCAAGGCAGGAGGATCACTTGACTCCAGAGTTTAAGACCAGGCTGAGCAACATAGCAAAACCCCATCTCTACAAAAAAAAAAACCATATATATATATGTGTGTGTGTGTGTGTGTGTGTATACACACACACACACACACACACACACACAAATTAGCCAGGCATGGTGATGCACACCTGTTATCCCAGCTACTTAGAAGGCTGAAGTGGGAGGATCACTTGAGCCTGGAACGCTGAGGCTGCAGTGAGCCGTGATTGTGCCACTGTACCCTATCCTGAGCAACACAGTGAGACCCTGACTTAAAAAGAAAAATTAAATGGCAGAACATGTGAATAGACAACGATGATATAAAATGGCCAACAAGCATATGAAAAGATGCCCAACACCACTATTCAGAGAAATGCAAATCAAAACCAAAATGAGATATCATCTCATACCATTAGGATGACTACTATAAAAAAACAAAGCAAAACAAAACAAAACAAAAAAACTACCAACAAGTGTTGATAAAGATGTATTTGGGACCCTTTTGCACTGTTAGTGAGATTGTAAAATGGTGCAATTGCCATGGGAAGCAACATGGAGGTTCCTTGAAAAATTAAAAATAGAACTTCCATGTAATCCAGCAATCCCACTTATGGATATATATCCCAAAAAAACTGAAAGCACGGTCTCAGAGATATTTGTACATCCATGTTCATAATACAATATCCAGAGCAGCCAAGAGGTGGAAGCAACTCAAATGTCCATTAACATATGAAGGGAAACAAAATATGGAATACACACACAATACTCTTCAACCTTAAAAAGGAAGAAAATCCTGTAATATGCTCTATAGATGAATCTGGAGGATATTAAATAAGCCAGAGACAAAAAGACAAATGTTACATGAAACTACTTATATGAGTAATTTAAAGTAGTCAAAATCTTAGAAACAGAAAGTGAAATGGTGGTTACCAGGGGCTTGGGGAAAAGGGAAATTGTTTAATAGGTATAGAGTTTTAGATTTGCAAGATAAAAAATGTTTTGGACATCTATTTTAAACAATGTGAACATAGTTAACACTATTAAACTGTACACCTAAAAATGCTTACAATGGTAATTTTAAAAAATAGGCCCTGAAATATTTGTCAAAACCCATAGAATGGTAAAACATGAGTAAACTTTAAAGTAAATTATGAACTACAGTCAATAACAATGTATCGATATTAGTTCAATAACTGCAACAAATGTATCACAGTAATGTAAAAGGTAATAATAGAAGAAACTGTCTGGGGTGGGGCAGGGGTCAAATGGGTATATGGAACTCAATGTACTACTTGCTCAATTATGCTTTAACTCTAAAACTGTACAAAATATAAAATCTATTAATAACAAAAGAAAAAAAAACATGCCACCTGTGGCTAACTTGCATGGATAGAAACATAGGTTGAGAAGACGCACTGTCTTGTGGAATAATTCAAGTGTGAGATAAATATGGGAGGGAACAGAGTTATAAGCACTTGCGGAATTGGTAGCTGTTGCAGATGCTTTAAAGAGGAAAGCAAAGGCTCTCAGTAATTCGTCACCAAAGTGTAAACATCAGAGAGCCTCCTTACATCCCTGCTGTGTTTAAAGAAACTCTCATTTCTTACAGCCAGAGGGCGGATCAAACAAAGACCAAGGTCAGGAATTAATTTTATGACTATCAAAATTTTAGTAGGATGAATTCTCAGCCCTAGCAGGTCTTCTACACCAAATTCAGGTCCCTGATAGAGAGGGAATGGAATTCTGACACTTGGGGTGGGGATATCTGAGTAGACACACTTGATGACACTGAATACCCAAATTTCACTGAACCTTTTGAGCCTGTAAAAGTTTCCCCTTATTAGAGAATAACAGCTAACTCTCACCACTCAAAGACAATGTAGAATCTGCAGTGGAGGCAGGTACCTTATAGGACAATGCTTATATAACAGATCCGTCCTCAGGATGTGTTCCCACATCTCGTTTGAACCAAGAACTAGGGTCAAAACTCACCATGGCCCCAACTACAGAAGTTTAGAGCTACTAAGGGATGAGACGGCTATACATGGAAGGAGGTACGGGAGCTGGCAAAGGTGTACAAACAGAAAGGGGGAGAATTTGCCTGGACATGGATCTTCAGAGTGTTAATTCGAGGGGGAGTAGACTACAAAGCAGGATAAGGGAGATCAGTATGGGGCCACTCTTCTGTGATACAAGATTTACCACCCTGATACGTCTCCAGAGGCTTTTCTAATCCACTGTTGGAATGGCTCTTGCAAGCCCAGAAAATTTAATGGCCCATAGTAAATGAAGAAGAGATACCAGAACAACTGTGGCAGCCTGCAGAGGAAGGATTAAAAGTCTCAGAGAAATAGGCATTTTATAATAGATTTATTATAATCCATCATACCAGAAAACCCACTAGCTGACTCTATTCCTTGGAAGACCCAGAGATCATTCTGGTTATTAAGACAGTATAATACGAAGTATACTGGTGAGTGAGTATTACTGGTATCATTGAGAAGCTTGGTAGTTAATATCTTCTGTAAACTGTTCTCTAAGGTAGAGGTTGCAGTTTCAGAACTAAGTTTATTACTAGATATGGGGATCATACACCTCCAAAATAGCATAGGCCAGGTATCAGCACTGAATTGCCAGAATCTAAGTGGTCATAAATACCATGACAGGCAGCAAAGTTAAAATGGTAGCCAAGGTTGGCTGACCTACAGGAATCTAGAAAACATGATATTACTAGAGGCAAGATATATAGACAGCTAAAGGACTATTGCTTAGTAGAATTAAAAGAGACCAAGAATGTGTGAGCAGAAAGTTAAGATCACTGCCCCAATAGAAAGCCATGATTGTTTGCCCAGTCCCCAGATCTGAGTAAGCTCTCAGATCCAGAATTCACTGATTGAGATGACAGACAAATGTGGGACAATCTGAGCATCAAAACAATGATGGTAGAGGACTATAACATATTAAGTAAGTAAAAATCCACGGGGGCGTACACTGATATAAATAAACAAGGAAAATCCCTTTCTTGCAGTAGAAAGTCAACAAATAAATGTAGAAGGAATAATGAAATAAGCATAACCATGTAATTATCTTGATTCAGCCAAGAATCATTAATGATTTCTAAAATAGTGAAAGTTTGATGAGAAATAGAATAACATTCACATAATCCCAAGTATCACCTCCACAAAATTACAGAGCATAAAATAGGAACTTTACAGTACAGAAACCTGGCAGGAACCACCTTAGCCAAATTATCAAATTTAACATTCCCAGTAATGGAACTGATCTATAGCAGGTGCCTCTTGCTATGATGCACTGAGAAGGACACAAGATCACTTCAGTGATAATTCTGCCAAAAAATGCACTACCTGAATCTGATTATGAGGCAAATAAACCCAAAATGAAGGACACTGTACAAAATAACTGGTCGGTACTCTTCAAAAATGTTTATTTCGTGAAATACAAAGACTCAGGAATTGTTGTCTGTTAAAGAAACCCAAAGAGATACGACAACTAACTACAATGCATGATCTTGGATGTTCTTTTGCTTTAGAAAATGTTATTAGAAACATTGACAAAATCTGAATAAGATCTGTAGTTCAGATAATGGTATTGTATCCGTGATAATTCCCTGATTGATCATCATCTCCCCTTACCCACGGTTTCACTTTCTGCAGTTTCAGTTACCCAAGGTCAATTGCAGTCTGAATATAGGTAAGCACAGTACAGTAAGTTATTTTGGAAGAGAGAGACCACATTCACATAACTTTTATTTCAGTACATTGTTATAATTGTTCTATTTTATTATTAGCTGTTGTTGTTTATTTTTTACTGTGTCCATTTTATAGATTAAACTTTACCATGAGTATTTTTATATTAGAAAAAACAGTATGTGCAGAGTTTGGCATTATCTACACTTTCAGGCATTCATGGTAGGAATCTTAAAGTCTATCCTCCTCCATAGTATACTCTGAATTCTTTTTTTTTTTTTTTTCTTTGAGACAAGGGCTCACTCTGTTACCCAGGCTGTAGTACAGTGGCATGATACCGCCTCAATGCAGCCTCAACATCCTGGGCTCAAGTGATCCTCCCACCTCAGACTTTTGAGCAGCTAGAATTATAGGTACACACCCACCACACCTGGCTAAATTTTTCTATTTTTTTGTAGAGATGGGGTTTTGCCATGTTGCCTGTCTAAGCCTCCCAAGGTGCTGGGACTACAGATGTGAGCCACTGCACCTAGCCAGAGAATTCTTTGTTTTTAGAAAATACACACTGAAGTGTTCAGAAATAAAGGGGAATCATATCTGCAACTTAGTCTTAAACAGTTCAGAAAAAAAAAGTCTGTGTGATACACATACACTTATCTATCAAGAAAAGGTTATAGTAAGTGCAGTAAAATGTTAACATTTGAGGTATCTGGGTAGAAGGTGTCTAGGAATTTTTTGAACTTGCAACTTTTCTGTAAATTTGAAATGATGTAAAAATTTAAAATATGTACCAAAATAAAAATAAAGAAGCTTCAATACCAAAATAAATTTATATAGTAGTGACTACCGTAGTCTGGATTCCTGAAAGGGGTCCATGGTCATTCACTCAGATAATCATGTACTGGGGGAAGTAGACTATGCATGTTTTTAAAAGGATGTTGGGTGGGTCTGCTGGCAAGATGGCCGAATAGGAACAACTCTGGTCTGCAGCTCCCAGAGAGATCGATGCAGAAGGCAGGTGAATTCTGCATTTCCAATTGAGGTACCTGATTAATCTCACTGGGAGTGGTTGGACAGTGGGTGTAGCCCACAGAGGATGAACCGAAGCAGGGTGGGGCACTGCCTCACCCAGGAAGTGCTAGGGGTGGGGGGGATTTCTCTCCTTTAGCCAAGGAAAGCCGTGAGAGAATGGTACTGGGAACAATGGTGCATACTGGCCCAGATACTGCATTTTTGCCCACTGTCTTCACAACCAGCAGACCAGGAGATTCCCCTCCGGTGCTTATGCCACCAGGGCCCTGGGTTTCAAGCACAAAACTGGGCAGCCATTTGGACAGACACTGAGCTAGTGGCAGGAGGTTTTTTTTTTGTTTCTGTTTTTGTTTTTCCATACCCCAGCTGAACCTGAACACCAGCGAGACAGAAACTTTCACTACCTTGGAAGCAGGGCTGAAGCCAGGGAGCCAAGTGATCTGGCTGGAGGGGTCCCACCCCCACAGAGCCCAGCAGGCTAAGGTCCAATATCTTGCAATTCCAGCACAGCAGACCTGGGACACTTGAGCTTGGTGCAGGGAGGGGGTGTCCACCATTGCTGAGGCTTGAGTAGGTGGTTTTCCCTTCACAGTGTAAACAAAGCTGCAAAGAAGTTTGAACTGGGCAGAGCCCACCGTAGCTAAGCAAGGCCTCTGCAGCCAGACTGCCTGTCTAGATTCCTTTTCTCTGGGCAGGGCACTTCTGAAAAAAAGGCAGCAGCCCCAGTCAGGGACTTATGATAAAAACCCTCTCTCACCACTCCTATTCAACATAATATTGGAAGTTCTGGCCAGGGCAATCAGGCAAGAGAAAAAAGAAAGGGGATTCAATTAGGAAAAGAGGAAGTCAAATTGTCTCTGTTTGCAGACAACATGATTGTATATTTAGAAAACCCCATCATCTCAGCCTAAAATCTCCTTAAACTGATAAGCAACTTCAGCAAAGTCTCAGGATACAAAATCAATGTGCAAAAATCACAAGCATTCCTATACACCAATAACAAACAAACAGAGAGCCAAATCATGAGTGAACTCCCATTCACAATTGCTACAAAGAGGCTAAAATACCTAGGAATACAACTAACAAGGGCTGTGAAGGACCTCTTCAAGGAGAACTACAAACCACTGCTCAAGGAAATGGAAACAAACAAATGGAAAAACATTCCATGCTCATGGATAGGAAAAATCAATATCGTGAAAATGGCCATACTGCCCAAAGTAATTTACAGATTCAATGCTATCCCCATCAAGCTACCATTGACTTTCTTCACAGAATCAGAAAAAAGTACTTTAAATTTCATATGGAACTCAAAAAGTGCTTGCATAGCCAAGGCAATCCTAAGCAAAAAGAACAAAGCTGGGAGCATCACACTACCTGACTTCAAACTATACCATAAGGCTACAGTAACAAAAACAGCATGGTACTGGTACCAAAACAGAGAAATAGACAAATGGAACAGAACAGAGGCCTCAGAACTAACACCACACATCTATAACTATCTGATCTTTGACAAGCCTGACGAAAACAAGCAACAGGGAAAGGATTTCCTTTTCAATAAATGGTGTTGGGAAAACTGGCTAGCCATATTCTGGGGAAACTGGATCCCTTCCATATGCAGAAAGCTGAAACTGGATCCCTTCCTGACATCTTATAAAGAAATTAACTCAAGATAGATTAAAGACTTAAACATAAGACCTAAAACCACAAAAACCCTGGTAGAAAACCTAGGCAATACCATTCAGGACATAGGCATAGGCAAAGATTTCATAACCAAAAAACCAAAAGCAGAGCAACAAAAGCCAAGTTGACAAATGGGATCTAATTAAACTAAAAAGCTTCTGCACTGCAAAAGAAACTATCATCAGCGTGAAGAGGCAACCTACAGAATGGGAAAAAGTTTTGCAATCTATCAATCTGACAAAAGGCTAATATCCGGAATCTACAAAGAACTTAAATTTACAATAAAAAAAAACCTGTCAAAAAGTGGGTGAAGGATATGAACAGACACTTTGCAAAAGAAGACATTTATGAGCCAACAAACATGAAAAGAAGCTCATCATCACTGGTCATTAGAGAAATGCAAATCAAAACCACATTGAGATACCATCTCACACCAGTTAGAAAGACGGTCATTAAAAAGTCAGGAAACAGATGCTGGAGAGAATGTGGAGAAACAGGAATGCTTTTACACTGTTGGTGGGAGTGTAAATTAGTTCAGCCATTGTGGAACACAGTGTGGTGATTCCTCTAGGATCTAGAACTAGAAATACCATTTGACCTGGCAATCCCATTACTGGGTATATATCTAAAGGATTATAAGTCATTCCACTATAAAGACACATGCACATGTATGTTTATTGCGGCAATGTTCACAATAAAAAAGACAACCCAAATGCCCACCAATGATAGACTGTATAAAGAAAATGTGGCATATATACACCATGGAATACTATGCAGCCACAAAAAAGGATGAGTTCATATCCTTTGCAGGGACATGGATGAAGCTGGAAACCATCATTCTCAGCAAACTAACACAGGAACGGAAAACCAAACACCGCATGTTCTCACTCATAAGTGGAAGCTCAACGATGAGAACACATGGACACAGGGAGGGGAACATCACACACTGGGGCCTGTAGGGTGATGGGGGGCTAGGGGAGGAATAGCATTAGGAGAAATATCTAATGTAGATGACGGGTTGATGAGTGCAGCAAACCACCATGGCACGTGTATACCTAAGTTACAAATCTGTACATTCTGCACATGTACCCTAGAACTTAAAGTATAATGATAATAAATGAATAAAATGCAAGGATGTTGTACACAAGATCCCAATCGACACTGATACTCAGAAAACCCAAGTACCATTCTGACCTTCAGTTAGAGAAGACATTTAGGGTCAGGTTATAAATGAATTCCTCACCCAATCCTACAGACCTCATAGTGAGTCCATTGGGTTTATGGGTCTATCTAGTGGTTGTATCTCCAGTTCGTCAATGTATAACTGGAATGGACATGCCAATTTGAAAAACTCTCACATTAGACACTGGTTTTTTGAACAGTAAAGTAAAATAATTACATAGGGAAGGTCAAGTGGAAGCCCCTGAAACTGCTGCCAGCTTTAGCCAAAATAATAAATTAAAAATTAATATGGCTTCCAAGGGAGCAGTGAAAGAGATGAGGACGACTATTGAAGGCATGCCTCAAAGAATTAAAGACATCAATGGCTAAATTCTTAAACTTATAGGAAAGCAGATAAGAAAAGAAGTAACTGAAACTGAAAAAGCAGAAACTATGCTCTCCCCACCTCAAGAGTAAGAAACCAGTAACTAACAAATTCTTGAGTTTGCAGGACAGAAGGTAAGAAAGAACATGCTGAAATGCCCTCCACTTGAGAGATTAAAAAATGAAAATAAAAACTGGCTAAAAACCAGTTGGAACCCAGATGACTAACTGGAGTTTGTGCCAAATGAGCTTGCTGATATCACAACCTGAATTTCCGCTACATTTCACACTAATTCCCCCAGGTTTGCACATGTGACCCATGAGTGAACATAAAGAGATACCTGCACATGCCCGAGGACTTTCTAGACTTCCCTGTTCCTTTCAACAAGTACCTACTAATCGCAGAATCCACCTGCAGAAATTTTAATTAAAATACTGCCTTGAAACCATCATCGGGAGACAGATTTGAGCTTAATTTCCGTTTCCTTAGAAGCTGACTTTCAATATAACGCTTTTTAACGTCTATGACACTCAAAACCCAGTGTCATAGTATTGGTTTCTACCACATCAGGCAGTGACCCCTTTTGCCGACTAACACTATCAGATTTAAACAATGCAATGGTAATCATCCGTGATTATAAATCATGGTCCATGTCATGATTTACAATCTTATTTAAATTACCTATACGTCCTCTACAAATACCTGATGAACTAATGGCAGTGGAGTAGCACAAACTTAATCAAGTGGAAGGCTTGCAGTCATTGTGCCAGATGTGGTATCTTCACTAGAAGAGATTAACACATGGCCTAGAATATGATGTACAGGTAGTGATCTGGCTAATATACTATTGTCAATATCTTTGAGAAGGGAAGATCAGAAGCAGATCCCACTCATGTGTAAGGAACAACGTACATTCATGATCTTGCCCAAGATTCCTAATTCTCCTTCTGTTATATCACAGTCCCAAAGCCACGTAGACCATCTGGACATTTTGCAGAACATCATACTCCATCTACTGCATTGATGAGATCATGTTAATTAGGCCTGATAAGCTAGAAGGGGCAAGCATTCTCATTATCTTTGTATGATATATGGACTCCAGAGAGTGGAAAATAGACTACAAAGATTCAGAGTCCTTCTAGCTTCAAAATTCTGGGGTATAATACCCTGGGGCATTCTAAGACATCACCTCCAAAGTAAAGAACAATTTATTATACCTTGTACCTACCACCAGTAAGAAAAAAAAAATCACAGTGCTTAATAGGTATTAAGTATAGTTCACACTTGGGAATAACATTCTGATTCATTCATCAAATGATTTTGAAGGTGTCCAATTATGAATGGAGCTCAGAGGAAGGAAGAGATCAGTAGCAAGTTCAGACTGTAGCACAAGCCATCCTGCCACTTGGGTCATACCATTTGGCAGATTCAACATTAGAGGAAGAAACAAGTGTCTTGTGATGTCTCAGGCAAGCCCCAAGTAGACAGACACAGCACATTCTTAGCGTTCTACATGTAGAAGGTATATATAGAATTATATACCACTTGAAAAATAACTCCTGGAGTGACAGAGATGGAATACCTTATCATGAGATACCCCAAGTGACCTGTAGCTATAAGTATCCATCATGACCCCACCAAGTCATTAGGTTACATGGGCTCAGAAGAAATGCACCATTAGATTAAAGTGGTATATCTAGGATCAGCCTTGACAGGTCCAGAGGTCACAGATAAGCTGTGCGAACAAGTGGCCCAGATTTCCACACTACCTACCACTACTCAACCAATGCCTGCTCCTTGGCTCACACCTGTGACCTTACAAGAGAGTTCCCTATAACTAGCTGGCAATAAAGAAGAAAGACATGAGCTTCGTTCTTGATCTCAGATTCCCCCAGGGATGAAAGTGTGGGTTATCCCAAGTGTTACCACTTCCCAATAAAGAAATAGGGTCCCATAGACTGGGTCACTGGCTGACTTGGTACAGGGTTTTGTTATTTCTCTGACAAGACTACTTTCGAAAGAGCTGCTTTTAGGAATTACTTTTTTAATACCCTAAGAAGGGAACAGGGCTCTCCTCAATGCCTCCTGACCAAGATCATAGGAAAGGGGCCCTATTTCCTGCTCCGAACACATACTGAATAGAATGTATTTTTAAGAGAATAAACTCTATTTTTTCATATTTTAAAGACTGGGAGGGCTAAGAACATAGCAGGCCCCTTTGTTGGGGGCAGTCTGTCGGTCCACACCTACTTGCTCAGGCAGGTGCTCTGGTCTCACCCCTGCCCCTTGGAATTTAGGTACAGCAGCTCCTACATTCCTGCTCCAAGCATGGGACCAAGGAGGCCAGAATTTGTCACTGGAAACCGGGGGCAAAGCCATGAGCGGTGGCTCAGGGCTCCTTGGGTGCATGCATATCATTGAAGCTGCCTGTCTGCAAGTATCCTCTGGCTCTAATGCTCTCTGTTGGCTCTGCAGTACAATATGCAACCAATAAAGCTCCCTCATTTCCATATAAAAGTCAAACAAAACAAAGTGTGGGTTATCCCGCCAGATGGCCATCTAGGCCAGTAGAAGTGATGGCTGAGACTGAGAGGAATCTAGAATGAACAGTAAAGGGTGGAGGTTATGAGTACTAGTTGTGACTTTAGGATGACTGCACCAGTCGGGCTATACTGTTCCTGATAACTTTCCTCTTAGGTGTTTTCCCAGAGCTGTTACCAAACAGAATCCACTAGAATCCATACCTTAATGAAATGACCTCAATGTATAGAAACGGTGGATCTCAATAGGGTAAATGATAATAGATGCTGTTTGTATCCCACTTCAATCTTTTTTAGTGGGCGTGTACCCAGTCCCTCAGTTGCTGTGAGTATCGGCTGATAACAGCTCACAGTGCCCTCTTCTATGGAAACTTGCCTTCAGCCAGTGAAAACCATTTTGCTCAGAAGACTATAATCCCCACCTCCTCATCTTTGTCAACATTGCCAAAGACTTACAGGGCAGGGTACAAAGACAGTGTGATGTATGCTCCAGATCCCCAAACTCCTACCCCATGGATGAGCTCTACTTTACCTGAAATTATATTCCTTGCTTTGCCTCTTTCCCTTCCTTATTCTACTCCCTTGCTTTTCTACAGATTTTTCTCCTAGAAAAACACCTTTAATAAAACATGTGCACCTGAATTCCTGTCTCAGAATGTGCTTCTACAGAAACCAACCAAAGCATCAAGTGATATAGATATGACTCAAAATTTCTGAATCTATGAACAGAGGAAAATTTTGCTAAGGTTTTGCCTATTTGTTAAGTTAGCAGTTTAACAGCATTGGCTCAGTATTTCTTCTAGTGCTATTTGCATATGTTAATGGACTTAAAAACAAAAATGCTAAGGAGGAACACTATGGACATGATAGAATTGTCATGAGAATCACATTTTCCTTTGTGTGTCTGAGAACTGGAGAATAAGATAGGAGAGATATGCTGCTTTGATCCTCATCCTCTCTATCACTCTACCACCTCTATCCTGAAGCTCCAAAGAGTGTGTATATCTCCTTATTTTCAAGAGTTTGTAATAATATGACAAAAGCAACATTTAAAAAAGATCAGTTTAGTAACTGATCAAGATGGACTGAAGCTGAATGACACAAGGGAAAGAAAACCAACGGAAAGCCTGTTACAGAGATAAGAGCCTAGATGTGAAATGGCAAAGGCCTGTGTATTTATAGTAGCAAAAATAATGGAAGGGAAAGAATAAAATGGAAATGTATTTTAAGTTAACTTAACCCAAATGTCCTCAGACCTCCCCATCCTGTAGCTCAACACTCAGGCAACACTAATGAAACCCCAGTTTCCCTAGATCATCACTTCTACCTGCGGATGTAAATGTCTACTCTGATGCCATGTTTTTCATTCATTGTTAGACTACCCAAAAAACCTGTCCTTACGTGCTCAAGGACAAGTGTGCTCATATACTTTTGCCTCAGCCTCTTCTTTGATGTCTGCTTCTTACATACCAGAGGAGGATGGTGCTCCAATGCTGTTGATCTAACTGCTCCCAGAGTTCTTTCTACGGTACCAAAGTCTTCAAAACTTTTGAGGTGACAAAGAGTACTCCTTGATTTCCAGCCAAAAATCATACCACAGCTACAGTGTGTTTGAGCAGCACTAGGAGACTAATACTCTCACAACCCCAGTTCATTCTTTATGGAGACTTGTGACATAAAGAGCACTAATGCCAGGCCATGCCCATGGCTTAGGCCCCAGTGGATCTCAACATCAGGCCAGCCTGCCTGAGGACTACAGCAGCAAGTCTACCCATTGACCCCACCAGAGAGCCTGCCCAGAATCTCTGGATGGGCTAACTGGTAAAGGGCTTTCACTGCCAAAGCCAATGTGTAAACATTGGAATAGGTGTCTACTTCTTCAAATGCACAGACACCAACACAAGGCCACAAGGATCGTGAATAATCAAGAAAACATGACATCAAAGGAGGAAAATAAAGCACCAATGACTGACCCTGATAAAATTAACTACTCAACAAGGAATTCAAAATAATCCTCTTAAAGAAGCTCAGTGAGAAAAAAAAACACACACACAAACAAAAATCCACATGTAGAAAACTACATGAAATCAAGAAAGGAGTACATAAACAAAATGA
Organism: Ateles fusciceps; assembly: GCA_036589455.1. NCBI lineage: Eukaryota > Metazoa > Chordata > Mammalia > Primates > Atelidae > Ateles > Ateles fusciceps. Next base: position 1,437,021 of record JAZHEH010002842.1, read on the forward strand.
GAAATATAACAAAGTGACAGAAACAAAAACAAATTCTGAAGCTAAAAAACACAATGACTTATCTGAAAAAAACCATAGAAAACTTCAACAGCAGACTCAGTCAAGCAGAAGAAAGAATCAATGAGCTCAAAGGACATTTGCAATTACTCAAAGGAACAATTTTCTTAAAATAAAAACACTGAAGAAAGCCTAAAGAAATTATGAGACATCATCGAGTGAATGACTATACACATTATAGAAGTTCTAGATGGAGTAAAGAACAGAAAGCTTACTTGAAGAAACAATGACAGAAAATTTCCCAAATTTAGAGAAGGAAATGAATACTCACATTCATGAAACCCAAATAGCACAAATAGATTAAATATAGAGATGTAATACACATTATAATCAAATTCCCCAAAGTCAAAGGTAAAAAGGATTTTGAAAGCAAGAAAAGAGCAATTCATCACATACAAGGGAGCCTTCATAAAACTAAAACAGAACATTTCTCAGCAGAAACTGCAGGTGAGGAGAATGTAGGATATTAATGTGCAAAAGAAAACAAACTGCCAATGAAGAATATGATATTCAGCAAAGATGTCTTCCAGAAACGAAGGGGAGATACATTTTCCTAAGAAACAAAAGCTATGACAGTTCATCACCACTAGACCTGCCTTATAGGAAATGCTAAGGGAAGTCTTTAAAGTTGAAATGAAAGGACACTAACATAAAAATACATGAGATTATAAAAACTTACTATAAAAGTAAGAATATAGTCAAATTCAAGATATCCTAATTCTGTAATGATGGTACATAAATCAATTTTAACTCCAGTATAAGGTTAGTAGACAAAATTATTAAAAATAACTCATACATCAATAGTTTGGAAATTGATACACATGTAAAATATGTAAATTTTGACAGAAAAATGTAAGATATTTGGGGAGGAGAAGTTAAAATGTAGAGTTTTTATATGTGATTGAAGTTGTTAGTATCAGCTTAAAATAGATTATTATAAGATGTTTCATATAAGTCTCATAGTAACTACAAAGTGAAAAAAATACCCATAAGATAGAACACAAAAGATAGAAAGAAATGAATCAAAGCATACCAGTAAGAAAATATTAAATCACAAAGGCAGACACCAAGAAAATAATGATTGAAACAAAGGAACTAAGAAACAGAAAGCAATTAGCTAAGTGGCAGAAGGAATTACAATAATTATTTCAAATATAAATTGATTAAATTATCCAATCAAAAGACATAGAGTGGTTGAATAGATGTTAAAAAGAAAAGATTCAACTATATGTTGCCTACAGGAGACTCACTTTAGCTTAAGACATACATAGGCTGAAAGTGAAAGGAGAGAAAAAGATCTTTCCTATGAATGGTAACCAAAAGAGAGGAGAGGTAGCTATACTTACATCAGACAAAATAGACTTTAAGTCAAAAGTTGTAAAACGAGACTGATATAGTTAGGTTTTGTCTCCCCACCCAAATCTCATCTTGCATTGCAATCCCGATAATCCCCACATGTCAAGGGAGAGACCAGGTGGAGGTAATTGAATTATGGGGATGGTTTCCCCCATGCTGTTCTTGTGATAGTGAGTGAGTTCTCACAAGATCTGATAGTTTTCTAAGAGACTCTTCCCCACTTTGCTCAGCACTTCTCCTTCCCTCCATGTGAAGAAGGTGCTTTACTTCTACTTCACCTTCTACCATGATTTCAAGTTTCCCCGAGTTCTCCCCAGCCATGTTCAACCATGAGTCAATTAAACCTCTTTTCTTTAAAAATTACCCATTCTAGAGTATGTCTTTATAGCAGTATGAAAATGGGCTAATGTAGAGACAAAGAATATCATTAAATAATAGAGGTCAATTCTGGATGGTAAAACAATGATAAAGATATATGCAGTCAATATCAAAGCACCTAAATATATAAAGCAAATATTAACAGAAATGAAGGAAGAAATAGAGAGCAATACAATAATAGTATGGGACTTCAATAACCTACTTTCAACAATTAATAGATAATTCAGATAGCAAATCAGCTTAAAAAATGAACATGAACAACACTATAGACCAAACAGATCTAAGAGACATGTATAGAACATTCCATTCAACCACAGCAGAATACACATTCTTTTCAAGAGCACACAGAACATTCTTCAGGGTAGATCATGTGTTAGGCTGCATGCAAGTCTTAACAAATACAAGAAGATCAAAATTATATCAAGTATCTTTTCCAACTACAGTGAAAGTAGAAATCAATAACAGGAGAAAACATGGAAAATTAACAAATGTGTGGAAATCAAACAACATACTCCTGAACAACCAGTGTACCAAAGACGAAAACAAAAGGGAAGTCAAAACGTATCTTCAGATAAATTAAAATGGAAACGCAATATACTGCAACTTATAGGATGCAGAAAAAGCAGTTCTAAGAGGAAGTTTAGAGTAATAAGCACCTACATTTAAAAAGAAGAAAGACCTAAAATAAACAACCTAACTTTATGCCTCAAAAAAAAAAAAAAAAAGCAGAAAAACTAAGGTAAAAGTCAGCAAAAGGAAGGAAATAAAACGATCAGAGCAGAAATAAAGAAAACAGAGATGAGAGAAACATCAGAAAAGATCAATGAAACCAAGAGTCGGCTTTTTAAAACAAAATTGATACACCTCTAGCTAGATTAAGCAACAAAAGAGATACTTCAAATAAAATTATAAATTAAAAAGGAGACATTACAACTGATGCCACAGAAATACAAAGAATCTTAAGAGACTACTATGAACGATATACTAACAAATTAAATAACCTAAAAATAAAAGATAAATTCCTAGAAACATAAAACCTGCCAAGACTGAATCACAGAGAAATAGAAAATGTGAACAGACCAATAACAAGAAAATTGAATCAATTAAAAAAAAAACAAAAAACTCCCAGCAGCTCACGGTGGCTCATGTCTGTAATCCCAGCATTTTGGGAGGCGGGCAGATCACAAGGTCAAGAGATCAAGACCATCCCAGCCAACATGGTGAAACCAGTTTTTCTCAAACTTTTCCAAAGGATTGAAAAGGAACCCTTCCAAACACATTTTTTGGGGCAACATTACCTTGTTATCAAAGCCAGAAAAGGACATTCATACAAAAAGAAAATTATAGGCTACTAGCAAACCAAATTCAACACACATTAAAAAGATCATAGGCCAGGCACAGTGGCCCATGCCAACACTTTGGGAGGCCAAGGTGAGAGGACTGCTTTAGCTCAGGAGTTCAATGACAGCATGGGCAACATAGTGAGACCTTGTTTCTACCAAAAAAAAAAAAAGTAGCCTGGCATGGTGGCACATGCCTGTAGTCCCAACTACTTGGGAGGATAAGGCAGGAGAATCACTTGCACCCAGGAGATTGAGGCTGTAGTAAGTGATGATCATGCCACTGCCCTCCAGCTTGGGTGACAGAGCAGATCCTGTCTCAAAGGAGAAAAAACAGAAAAAAAACATTTTTTAGAAAGGTTATACAGCATGATTAAGTGGGGTTTATCCCTGGGATGCAAGGATGCATCCATGCCAAGGCATGCAAATTAACAAATATGCTACACCATATTAACAGAATGAAGGATACAAAATATATGATCATCTCAATAGATACAGAAAAAGCACTTGACAAAATTCAATCTCCTTTTTATGAGAAAAACACTTAACAAGTTAGATATATAAGGAATGCACCTCAAACAATAAAGGCTAGATATGACAAGTCCATAGGAATCTTTGTACTTAATGGTGGAAAACTGAAAGCTTTTCCTCTAAGATCAGAAACAAGATAAAGATGACTATTCTCACCACTTTTATTCAATGTAGGACTAGAAATCCTAGACACAGCAAGGTTTTGAAAGAGAAAGAAATAAAAGGCATCCAAATCAAAAAGGAAGGTGACACCTGTTAGAAGATGTCATGATCTTACACATAAAAAACCTAACAACTTCATCAAAAAACTGTTAGAACTAATAAACAAATTAAGTAAAGTTGCAGGACACAAAATCAAAACATGAAAATCAGTAGTGTTTCTATACATTGACAATAAATTATCTGAAAAAGAAAATTTCATTTATAATAGCTACCAAAAAAGATTAAATACTGATATGGTTTGGCTGTGTCACCATCCAAATCTCATCTTGAATAGTACTCCCATAATTCCCAGTTGTTGTGGGAGGGACAAGGTGGGAGATAATTTGAATCATGGGGCGGTTCTCTCCATACTGTTCTCCTGGTAGTGAATAAGTCTCACGGGATCTGATGGTTTTATCAGGGGTTTCCGCTTTTGCATCTTCCTCATTTTCTCTTGCTGCCGCCATGTAAAAAGTGCCTTTTGCCTTCCACCATGGTTCTGAGGCTTCCCCAGCCATGTGGAACTGTAAGTCCAATTAACCCTCTTTTTTCTTCCCAGTCTCAGGTATGTCTTTACATACCAGCCACGTGGAACTGTAAGTCTAATTAAACCTCTTTTTTCTTCCCATTCTCAGATATGTCTTTACCAGCAGCATGAAAACGAACTAACATAAAGACTTAGGAATAAATTTAACTAAGGAGTAAGAGATCTGTATAATGATCTCTTAGGATAAATTTAACCAAGGAGTAAGAGATCTTCCCATAAACATCAATGAAAGAAATCAAAGTATGCAAGCAAATGGAAAGACATCTCATGTTCATGTATTGGAAGAGTTAATATTGTTAAAATTTGCACAACATCCCAAGTAAGCTACAGATTCCATGCAATCTCTTTCAAAATTCCAATGACATTTTTACAGAAACATAAACAAACTATCCCAGTGTTCACAGGAACCACTAAGACTCTAGGGAACCAAAGCAATCCTGAGCAAAACAAATCTGGAGGTATCACACTACGTGACTTCAAAATATACCACAAAGCTAAAGTAATTTAAACAGCATGGTAGTGGCATAAAAACAGATGTATATAGACTATTGGAGCAGAATAGATATCCTGGAAATAAACCCATAGACTTGCAGTCAACCAATCTTTGACAGAAGTGCCAAGAACATTCAGTGGGGAAATGACAATCTCTTCAATAAATGATGCTGGGAAAACTGCATATGCACATGCAGGAGAATAAAATTAGACCTTTATCTCACATGATATACAAAAGTCAACCCAAAATAGATTAAAAACTTAAATCTAATATCTGAAACTATAAAACTACTAGAGGAAATAACAGGGAAAAACTTCTTGACATTGGTCTAAACAATGATTTTTTGGATAGGAACCCAAAAGCACCAGCAACAAAAGCAAAAATAAATAAATGGATTGCATTGCATTTAAAAGCTTCCGCACACACACACACAAGCTTCTGCACAGCAAAGGAAACCATCCATGGAATGAAGAGATAACCTACAGAATGGTAGAAAGTATTTATAAACCATGTATCAGATAAGGAGTAAATACTCAAAATAGACAAGGAACTCAATTCAATAGCAAGGAAACAAATAATCCAATTAAAAATCGAGCAAGGGACCCAAACATTTCTCAAAAGACATACAAATGGCCAACAGGTATATGAAACAATGCTCGATATTGCTAGGCAGCAGGGACATGCAGACTAAAGCTGCAATGAGGTATAACCTCACACCTGTTAGAATGGCTGTTTCAAAAAGGTAAGTGGAGAAAAGGGAACCCTCATGTACTGTTGTCAGAAATGTAAATTAGTACAGCCATTAAGGAAAACAGTATGGAGGTGCCCCCCCAAAAACTAAAACTATACCTATTGTATTATCTAGCATTCCCATTTCTGTGTATATATCCAAAGACAAATCAATACATCGAAGAGGTGTCTGTACTCCCATGTTCACTGCAGCAGTATTCACAATAGTGAAATATGGAAGCAACCTAGGTATACATCATCAAATGAATAGAAGAGGAATAAAGAAAATGTGGCATACATACACAATAGAATACTATTCAACCTCAAAAAAGAAGGAAATCCTGTCATTTTTGACAACATGGATGATCCTGAAGGACATAATGCTAAGTGAAATAAGTCACGCATAGAAAGACAAATACCATGTGATCTCACTTATATGTGAACTCTAAAAAGTTGAACTCAGGCCAGGCGCGGTGGCTCATGCCTGTAATCCTAGCACTTTGGGAGGCCAAGGTGGGTGGATTACCTGAGGTCAGGAGTTCAAGACCAGCCTGGCCATCATGGTGAAACCCCATCTTAAAAAAATAAAAAATAAAAAAATGAAAAGTTGAACTCTTAGCCAGGCATGGTGGCTCAGGCCTGTAATCCCAGCGCTTTGGGAGGCTGAGGCAGGCAGATCAAAAGATCAGGAGTTCGAGACCAGTGTGGCCAACATAGTGAAACCCAGTCTCTATTAAAAATAAAAAAAATTAACCAGGGCATGTGGCAGATGCCTGTAATCCCAGCTACTCAGTAGGCTGAGGCGGGAGAATCACTTGAACTTGGGAGGTGGAGGATGCAGTGAGCTGAGATTGTGCCATTGCACTCCAGCTGGGGTGACAATGCAAGACTTGGTCTCAGAAGAAAAAAAAAAAAGTTGAACTCTTATAACTAGAGAGTAAAATGGTGGTTTGTCAGGGGAGGGGGAAGAATAAGAAGACATTGGTCAAATGACACAGAACTTCAGTTAGACAGGATGAGTAACTTCTACAAATCTCTTATACAACATGGTGACTAGAATTAATGATAATATACTGCATACTTGAAACTGCTAAGAAAGTAGATCTTAAGTATTCTCACTACAAAACTACAAAAAACATAAGTATACAAGGCAGCGGATATGTTAATTGACTTGATTTAATAATTTTGCAAACATCAAAATATCACATTGTATGCTCTAAATATATACAATTTCTATTTGTCAATTTTATATTAATAAAGCCAGAGGGATTTTAAAAAACATTGATGATAAGTTTCTTTATAGTAGTTGATAATGTTGTTTCATATAACATCATCTTATTCACTGAGTTATATGGGTATATGTTGCCTAATCAACTAGATTGACATTTCTTCAAGGGAACCTACTTCTGTATATTCATTCCATAGTGCATATAATGGCTTGAGGCATATAGACTGTGCTGAAAAATTCCGGTTGAGTGATTGACCAACAGAGAGACCTGGACAAGATTCCCAAGTAATTGTCAAAAGAAAGGAAACCCTTTCATTCTACATACAATAGTAGCAGAAGTGACTGCAAGTGAAAGTAGAGTCTGTTAATTAATTTGATCATATGATCATCTGTTATTATTTGGGGGCTAGTGTGTGCTGGCATCTAAGACCTTTGACAGAGTTAAACTAGAAATATAAAATGACTGAGACAGATGATCGAAGCAATAAAATGACCCTTGGGTCTGTACAAAGATGATTATGCACTGTCAGTAGGTATTTACGACCTAACAGAAAAACAGTCCATCAAAAGAGGGTAAGCCATGGGAAACAGCAAAGGGAGAGTTGCAGAGGCAAATGTGGGCAGTGCCCCCTAGACTGGGAAAGATACTCTGTATCATGTTTTAAAAGAAAACAAAGTTTTCTGCATACACAAATAATCTCTAAGGAAAAAACACTAATGGAAATCACTACTTTATCCAGTGGCTGATTAGTTTAGATGGTGGCGGAACACTGCTAAACAGCACCACTTCAGATTTTATCACTCACTTATGCAACTGCTGTTAAATGGTTACTTTATAAAAGGCATTTAGTTTGTTTCCCCAAAGATACATACAAACCCAAGTAAAATAAAACATTCTCACTAACAACTACAAGGGAAGTATATGATGAGTTCGTTGGAATTCATAGCATGATGTAGTGGGAAATTAAGTAAGATAAAAGATAAAAACAGAAGAAGGATTTAAACTTGTCTTGCAAAGATAAGATTTTGGTAGGTAAAAGAACAAGAGAGTCAAACCCTGCTGAAGTTTTTTCTCTTATACCAGATAGTTGCTCTTCAGATATACTGTAGTGATTGCCAGATAAAAAGTAGTAAGAGTAACATCACCGCTACTGGATCAAGAGTTCAAAGACCAGTCCAGCTGATGGCAGGCGAGGGGGTCATCTTTATATAAAGAACAGTGCCCATGTGGGAATGAAGGAACACAGCTGCACAAGAGAATGGCAGCAAATCAGCTCCCTTCACTAGCAAAGTACCAAACCCTGCACTAAGCAACCTTCAAAGTCCTTCCATGGCAGGGGAAGGCATTCAAGGCAGGAGGTACAGCACAAGCAGTTAAATGCGGAGGTTGTGCTCCCTTGATTTTGTAGTGTTAGAAAACTGGGCCATTCCATTACTACTAATAATGTAGGCAGAGAAGCAAAGACAAGAGTGCTTTGCTTTTGAAGATAAATCTCTACAGAAAAGCTGTTTCGCTCTACATAGGTAGAAACAGACAAAAACTTGCAAGAAAATGGTCACATCTTCTAACACTTTTATCTCCTTGCTGCCTAGCAACTTTCACAGAGTGTGGAGAGGAAAAATTCTCGTGGAAGCCTGAGAATAGGCAGGCACTGTGTCTGCAATGTCACGAAACACAATCTCTAAAGAGCTGCCCTGTAAGAGAGCAGGCTGCTCCCCGTTAATAAGGTTTGGGAGAGCGTTCTTACCTCTTCATGTAGAATCTGATTTCCCCTTGGCTCTTTGGCTTCCTCCTGGGGCTGCCAGGAGGAAGAGGATGAGGAGGAGAAAAGCTGTTGTGTTATTGGAAGCCAAAGAAATATTATGGTTTAAAAATGAGCAAGAACAAGCTTAACTGTACGTTTCCACCACCTTCTTACTCCAGTATCTCAACGTCACAGTCCTTGTTTTTGCTGGTGCCAATCCAGTGACAGGGAGAACAGCTTGCTCTTCTAGCTCCTAGGAAGTGTCCTAATTTTAACCAAATTTGACGCTCAGAGATTCTAAGAAAACAGTAATAAAGGCAGGAAAAAGAATAATTCATCAAAAATATTTCCCTCAGTTGGCCATGTGTGGTGGCTCATGCCTGTAATCCCAGCACTTAGGGAGGCCAAGGCAGGCGGATCACGAGATCAGGAGTTCGAGACCAGCCTGACCAACATGGTGAAACCGCATCTCTACTATAAATACAAAAATTAGCTGGGCATGTTGGTGCGTGCCTGTAATCCCAGCTACTCAGGAGGCTGAGTCAGGAGAATTGCTTGAACCCGGGAGGCAGAGGTTGCAGTGAGCCGAGATTGTGCCACTGCACTCCAGCCTGGGCGACAGAGCAAGACTCTGTTTCAAAAAAAAAAAAAAAGATTTATTTTCCTCAGCAAGGATTAGAAGAATCCACTAACTACAAAGCAAACTTTTTTTTTAAGACCTAAATCCAAAATACATATATCTAGAGATTATGGAAAGTTTCTGATTTTCAGATTTAGTAGGCTAAAAACTATAGAGTATTAGAAAATTAACATTAACAAGGATGATTTAATAGAGATCTATATGTATACAAATAACTTTCTATTCTTTAGAAAATAGACATTTTCAAATGTTTCTGAAGCAATATTTGTTTAGGTATTAGATTACTGAAATCCTTATAAGACTTACAGTTTTGAAATTTTGGTTATGTTCTATTTAAAATATGTAATAAACCGGCCTGGCATTGTGGCTCACACATGTAATCCTAGCACTTTGAAGAAGGCCGAGGCAGGTGGATCACTTGAGGTTGGGAGTTCGAGACCAGCCTGGCCAACATGGAGAAACCCTGTCTCTACTAAAAATACAAAATTAGCCAGGCATGGTGGCACATGCCTGTAATCCCAGCTACTGGAGGAGGCTGAGGCAGGAGAATCATTTGAAACCAGGAGGCAGAGGCTGCAGTGAGCTGAGATTGCGTCACTGCACTCCAGCCTGAGCAACAAGAGTGAAACTCCGTATCATATGTGTATATATATGTAATAAACCTGGAAATAAGTAAAAATAAACACAAATATACTAATCACTTGGAAATTTTTACAATAAAAAATTCTTGATTCAGAAAATAAACCTTGAAGTTAAAGACTATTCAGAAATAAACAATGAAAATAATAGTAAGAATAAGCATTTGATTGTTATCAACACTGTTTCAACTACTTTACATTTAATCCTCATAATAACACTATAATAACACTGTGTCAAACACTGTTTCAACTACTTTACATTTAATCCTCATCCTAACGCTATGAGGTAGATCCTGTTCTCCATTTTTCAGCTGAAGAAAACAAGGCACATAAAGGTCAAATACTTTGCACAGTCATGTAATTTGTAAGCAGCAGGGTCAGAATTTGAACCCAGGCAGTCTGATTCTCAAGCCCACATTCTTAACCACAACAATGTATGGCTTCATATAAAAACCCACAGGAATGGCCGGCCATAAGGAATAAAATTCATACTCTTAATAGTTTTCGTATTTTAAAAAATTGATTAGCAAACCTAATTTGCAACATGATGGCAGACAGTAAATAACCTATTGCCTCCTTCTGCACTAAATGTCTAGAGAGGAGAAAAAAAACACAGAAAAGAAATAATGGAAGTGGTGTCGCCCTGGAAGGATTAGTCTATGTCTCTGTTGATGGTGCGAAGGTGAGAAGTGCAGACCTATGTATGTACACAAATACAAGGTAAATATGTCTGGAATCATGGCTTTGACTAGCAATGGCTTGAGTATTATAGCTTCAGTACATATTGAGTAGATTGTGATTTCTATGCATATTGAGTCAAAATTGAGTTCTAAGTGATTAGATCTCTAATGATTTTAGTTACAGTAACTGGCTAAATCTCTGTACATGGAAACTGCTGGGATGCAGTGGTTAAGGGCCAGGCTTTGGGTGTCAGACCTTGGCTTGACTCTATGGCTTGGCCACCTGCTAGTTTTATGACCTTAGTGGAGTTACTTAATCTCATTTCCCTCTTACATAAAGTGGGAAAAACAATAGCCACCTCCAATTCTATCATCTCCCAGGGTTGTAGTAAAGACTAATTAATTATAAAACACTTATTATGGTGCCTGACACAGAAAAGCTTCCTTCTCTCATTTTATATGCATTCTGTATACATACAGCACTGGAAAGTAACAGCATTTGGCCTGCTTTGTAATAAAAAATGGAAGCATACCAACTCTCCAAAGTCAGAAAGCAGGCAGAAATAAATTGTAAGAGGAAACTGTAAAACTTCAGATCATCTGTAATAACGGGCTAGGATATCAACAAGCCCTCTTGAAAACAAAGCAAAAACAGACCTCAAATCTCTGACTAAAACATTAAAAAAAGAAAGAAAGAAATGCACACCTTTCTTAAAGGAAAGAGGGGCAGCTAACAACATAGTTCGAAGGTTTTAGAACAAAACGAACTCTGGAAGTAAATGAGTACAGAAGCCGCTTCTGTCTGGAAGGGGTTTGTTGTCCCCACTAGATTTGAGCTTGCATGTTAATGCCTTTTGGATATAAAAGGGATATATGTTAAAGCCCAGACCCACATAAGGTGGCAATGATCACAGCAGTGACCTGTCTAGAGCAGTCGCTGCCATGATGCCAGCTTCATTGGAGGAGGTGTGGCTGGGGCTGCGCACTCCCTGGAGTTGGCCATAGCTGGGAACAGTCTGAAGCCCTGCTCCCTTCTGAGTTGACAGGTCAGGACCTTTGCACTCCTCAGGCACAGCAACTCCTCTGCCATGGCTGCAGACCCAGGGATCCCTATGCTCTTGGGGGCTGGGAGCAAGCAGGAGTCCCCACCCTCCCAGGCACAACTGCAGCTGCCCAGCCACTGCTACAGACCCAGGCATCTCTGCACTCTCAAGGAAGTGCAGAGGAGGCTTGGCAGTGCCTGCTCCCACTCTCTGGCCTCTCCCCCACTCCCAGTGCCCACTCCAATCTAGGAGAAAAGTTGAGGCAGATCCCAGCCAGGTGTGAGCAAGCTCAGGGAAGCAGAGATGACAGCCCCCTGCTTCCTTGGCCCCCTGTGGACTTTGGGGCACCAATGAGCATGGGAGGGGAAGCCAAAGGGGGTACTGAGAGCAGCTTCGCACTGCCCTGCAGGCACCCATCAGCATGAACAGCCCGGGTACCATAAACAGCAGTAGGGGGCAAAAAGGCTCCTGGGTAGAACAGGCAGGTCCCCGGTAAAGCCTCACCTTCAAGTCAGGGAAGGCCTGAAGCCCAGGGACCAGGCTGCCAGTCCTGCGGACAGGAGTGGGAGACTTACGGTGCTATTTCTGGGCCCACCCATGGGTACTCATGAACCAATCAGCATAAACATTCCCTCCTCTGAAACTCGTAAAAACCCTGGACTCAGCCAGACTCAGAAAGACATCAGGACAGCCAGCTGCAGAGAGGAGCTACCCACTCTAGGGTCTCCTCTCTGAGAGCTGAGCAGATGTTGGGACAGCTAGCTATGGAGAGGACCTACCCACTCCAGAGTTTCCTCTCTGCTTAGAGCTGAACACTCGTCAGGACACCTTGGCTGTGGAGAGGAGCTACTCGCTGTGAGTCTCCTCCAAGCTGTTCTATCACTCAGTAAAGCTCCTCTTCTCCTTGCTCACCCTCCACTTGTCCAGGTACCTCATTCTTCTTGACACGGGACAAGAACTTGGAACCTGCTGAATGGCGGGGCTGAAAGAGCTGTAACACAAATGGAGCTGAGACACACCCCTTGCTCACCACATTGCATGCTACAAGAGAAAGAAGAGCTGTGGCCCTTCAGGGAGACCAGACCTAGGAGCTCCCCAAGCCAGGGCTGTGACACCATCTTTGGGGCTTTGCAGTTCCTGGCATCTCCAAGCTTCCAGGTGCCACCAGGTTCCCTGGTGCCAGCTGTAAAAGCTGCTTACAGGTCACCTGGTCAAGCTGCAGCCTCACAGGGAGCTGGCAACCATGCCAGCACCTGGAGCTGCCCATCCCACAGCATGCCTGGCTATGCACAGTGGCTGGACCCCACATTGGCTCATTCACACATGCCTCGCCACTCTGCTTTCCCTTGACAGGCATGGGATCCAGGCTGGGAATGCAAACTGAGTGCAGCCTGCTGGGCCCAGTGGGCCCAAGCAAAATTTGGGCAAAGGCGCCACTGGCACAGAGGTTTCCAGTTGGTGAAGGGACACCCCAATGATTCCATAACAGCAAGTCTAATGGGAGCCTCTCCCCTCAATAACCTGAGAGCCCAAAGGTGGGGAATGAACCAGAGGAATTCAGGCCTCCTGTGAGATTGTGCATCCTATGTAATACCAGAACTGAAGCCTTGAACTGACTAAGGTGGTCCAGGACTGGATTTTCCCTCTGGTACCTAGCAGAAGAAAACTCAAAAGCTCTCCAGAAGACTATAATTTTGTTCTGGTTATCCACTTGTTTCAAGAGATATTTCCAAAACAATAGTCGGTAACCAGCGATGAGGATAGATATTAAACACAAGTCACCATGAGGGGAAAAATCATCAGCTGCTGTGCACATGCATACACACACACACACACACACACACACACACACATACACACACACACACATACACACACACACACACCGCACATTTGGACTATCTATGAGACAAATCGGATTATTAGGTCTAAAGAAATATGGAAGATATGCTTGAAAATATCTACAGGGAGCAGGAAACTATGAGGAAAAGAACAAAATAGAATTTCTAGAATTAAGAAATGTGATGACCAAAGTTAAGAACTCAGTAAATAAGTTAATAGCAGGTCAGGCACATTCATGAATTCCCACACACACACACACACACACACACACACACAATCAAAAGAAGTTATCAGAATGTATTCCAAAGAGACCAACAGATAGAAAAGGCAAAAGGTCAGGTAAGAAGGCAGAGGTAAGAAAAAGGCATTCAACTGGGGTCCCTAAAAGAGGAGGAGAGTGGGACAGAGACCACACTTGAAAAGATAATGGCTGAGAATTTTTCATAACCAATCCAAATTCAAGGAGTTTGGTGAATTTCAGTCAGACCAAGTGAAAATGTGCCCATGCCTAGATACAACACAGTGACACTGCTGGAAACCAAAGATAAGGAGAGCATTCCCAAATGAAGTCAAAGAAAAAAAACAACCAATTTTCTTCAAAACAGTGTCAGATCAACAGCAACAAGACAGAAAATGGTGGCATGATCTTTTCTTTTAGAAGGTTGAAGATAATTATCAACCTAGAATTCTATTCGCAGTGAAAATATTTTTAGAAGCAAGGTGAAATGAAGATATTTTCATACAAACGTAAACAGAGTTTGTCAACTAAATAAAGAAAAACTTAACTGCTATCTCTCAGGTAGAAGTAACAATGATCCAGCATGGAAATTAAGAGATGTGAGAAGGATTTGCAAGTTCATCTACATAAAGATTGAATGCATAAAATCGGTCTTGAAGGTTTGAAATGCAGAAATAAAATACATGCCAATAGTATATAAATTGGGAGAGGGGTATGTAGAGTTAAAATATTCCAAGATCATTCCATTTTTCAGAAGGATGGTAAAGTTACCAATAAACTTTAAACTCTGATACATGCTGTAATTTCCAGGATAACACCTAAAAGGAATAAAAAAAAAATGTAGAAATTCTAAACTAGCTGGGGAAAAAATGAATTATAAAATACTGAAAAATGCAAGAAAGCAAAAGAGTTTAACAAAACAGGATAAGTACAAAGCACACAAGATTTTAGATCTAAAAATCAACCAGTGATTACACATAATCTAATTGAAACAAACGAAAGAATGAGGAGGATCTCTACGAGCCGTTACAGGTAGTTTCCAGGATATATGTGGAAGTGAAAAAAGGTGTAAAAAACTTTGTCATCTTTGTGTAAGAAAGAAGAAATGGGAATATATACAGGTTTATTTTTGCAAAATAGAACAGAAAAAATAAAATGAAATAAAATTTGCTACCTGAGGGGGTAGAATGGATAGAAAATGGAATCAGAGTTCTGAGTATACTTTTTAATATAGTTTTGACTTTTGAACCATGTTAATGTTTTGTGTATTTAAAAAGTACATTGAAAACAAGAATGGGGAAACCCTAAAATTAAATGCAAACAGAAACTAAAGAACATAGCTATATATCACATTGATACATAATTACACAGAAGGAAAAAAAAAATCTAAATAACTTCTGAACATAGTACTCTGACGATACACCCTCAGTGAAATACAGTCTAAGGACAAAAAAGAAAACTGCAAAGAAATCTTAAATTTGACTTACTAAATTTGTTGTTGATGAAGAAAGTATTTTGAATATAGTGCAGGACTAGCAAATGTGTTCTTGGGAACCTAGGTTTTCGTTGTGGGAGACAAGAAGTACAAATGTCAAATGTGGGGCAGGAAAGAAAAGAAAGGCTATGGTTTTAGAACGGAATCGAGGCATCATTAGTACGAATCAAGACTCATTATTATTTCTTAGTTCCTGCCACAGAAAGGACCTAGAAGCAATTAAATCTCTGTACAACCATCCTGGTCAACATGGTGAAACCCTGTCTCTACTAAAAATACAAAAATTAGCTGGGCATGGTGGCACACGCCTGTAGTCCCAGCTACTCGGGAGGCTGAGGCAGGAGAACTGCTTGAACCCAGGAGGCGGAGGTTGCGGTGAGCCGAGATCACACCACTGCACTCCAGCCTGGGTAAGAAGAGCGAAACTCTGTCTCAAAAAATAATAATAATAATAATAATCTCTGTACAAAGAGCACGCCTAGCATCCCAATTTCAATTTCTGAATACCGTTCCCCATGACACAAGAGAAATGAACTGATTACAGTGTGGGGACAGGCCAGGTAGAAAGGAAAATCTTATACCAGAGACTTAAAGAAGTGTCCAAAAACTGGTGGGTATATCAAAAGGACGCAAGATCCCCTCACAAAGACACTTCAAAGAGCTCCCCAAGGCCAAATCTAGCATCATTTAAACCTTAAAATGAATCGTGATAGGAATCGATTATAACACTGAAGAAACAAAATCGTTCATGAACCCATGCTGATACTAGAAATTTCTTTTTAAAAGGATGAGGCAGGGTGGGGGAGTTGGGGAGAGATAGCATGGGGAGAAATGCCAGATACAGGTGATGGGGAGGAAGGCAGCAAATCACACTGCCATGTGTGTACCTATGCAACAATCTTGCATGTTCTTCACATGTACCCCAAAACCTAAAATGCAATAAAAAAAAGACTCCGCAGAGTCTAAAGACCAAGAAAAAAAAAAGGATGAGGCAAAGGAGAAAGAAGGGGAAGCTCTTTCTTAGAGTAGGTTGCCAACTAACAGGTGTAGAAGCAATGATAGCAATAGACTTCTTTACAGCCAGAAAAAAAAAAAAATCACCAAAGGATGATAAAATATTGGGTAGGAGACTGTTGGGAAGCAGAATATGAAGAAATCTGACAGACACCCACTGTAACCAACTGACCAAACTTAGCATTACTAATAGTAGGGCCAACTGTGTCACACACACCCCATTATACCACACTGAGAAGGACAGAACATTACCTATCTGTGCAATACTCCTGCCAAAAATGCATACCTAGACCTAATCAGGAAATGGCAAAGCATCAGACAAATCCAAATAGAAGGATATCTATAAAACTGAGATGCATTTTAAACACACACACACACACACACACACACACACACACACACGCAGAAAGAGAAAAAGAGTGAATGACATGAAAACTTTTAAAAAAAGAAAAATAAATGAAAAGGGGCTGGGGACCTGTCCTACGTTTCAGGAGACTAAAAGTAAATGAAATGCAGTTCATGACCTTTGGTTGGATCCTGGGTAGCGGGGATATTTATAAAAATCCTTATTGGGACAACTGGGGAAATCTGAATATGGCCTGTATATTAGATGACATATTGTGTCAGTGTGAAAACGTTAGAGTGGATAGTTTTACTGTGGTAAGAAAAATGTTCCTAATAGTCAACTCTCCTTTAGTTCATAAAACTACATATACGTATATATATTTATGAAGTTTATGTATATCTATGCATTTATGTACACACATATTAATATAGAGAGAGAATGAGTAAAATGTCAATAATTGGTGAATCTAATTGGTGCTTACTATACTAGCAAATTTTCTATAGATTTAAATTTTTAAAAATATAACTTTTATACAAAATAAAATTTAACTGAAAAGTGATTTAACTGAAACATTTATCCATTTAAAAAACAAAGATTATTATTTTAAAAATCCAACTATATGCAGTTGATAAGACACTTTTTTGTTTTTTTTTTTTTTTTTTTGACACGGAGTCTCACTCTGTCACCCAGGCTGTAGTGCAGTGGTGCAATCTCAGCTCACTGCAACCTCCTCCTCCCAGGTCCAGGCGATTCTCCTGCCTCAGGCTCCTAAGTTGCTGGGACTACAGGCACATGCCACCACACCCAGCTAATTTTTGTATTTTTAGTAGAGACGGGTTTCACCATATTGGTCAGGTTGGTCTCAAACCCCTGACCTTGTGATCTGCCCACCTCAGCCTCCCAAAGTGCTGAGATTACAGACATAAGCCACCGCACCTGGCCTGATAAGAACCGATTTTAAGTCTAAGGATGCTAAAAGATTGACAATAAAGATGATTTTTTAAAAAGAATGCTGAAGTGGCTCTATCAATGTCAAACGAGAGATTCTTAAACAATAGGCATCACCAGAGAAAGACGACCATCTCAATGGTTTTTCAAAAAGTTCAAATCACCAAGTGACTTATAAAAAGCTCTGCAGTTATGTATGTTTAATAAAATGTTTGTTTCTCAATAGATAAAGCAAGATCAACATAACTATGTGGAGAAACGGAGAAACCTACATTCATAGCAAGAGATTTCAGCCTGAATCTCGGTTAATGATAAACCAAGCAGCCAAAGTATCATTTAAATGAGAGGAGGAAAATCCAGACATGCAAGGATCCGAAGCCTAGCATCCATGGATATTTTCTGAAATACTGTCACAGGCTGTCCTCTTGCTAAAGAAAAAATAATGAATACAAAAGAAATACATGGAATATAAAACAATGGCAATCAAAAAGGCAGTAAAAATTCTCTAGAAATTCTTTATCACAGAAAAAAAACAGAACTAATATCTGAGATTATCTTAACATGGGAGGTGGATGAAATACAGGAAGAAAACACAAACATTTTATGCAAGAGGAAGGGATACATTCTGATTACGGGATAGAGAAATGGTAAATACATGTCAAAAATTGAAGGTTAACTACTAGAAAAAATGTATTGCTTCTGAACCACTAGAGTAAAAAACAGAAGCAAGAATAAAAGTAAGCAAACAAAAATCTGATCAAAGACAAAAAGGAACAAAACAAACAAGAAAACAAATAGGGTAAAATATGGCATGTCAATCTAACATGCTAGAACAGATGGCTTATGTGAAGAGCAGTAAAGCTATGGGCTATATATAAGAGACCCCTAAAATAAACTATTACCTAAAAATTGACAACAGATGGATAAAAATACAAGAAAAAAAATGCTACGTAGAAGATGAGCATAATAATATTAAGTCGCTTGAACTCTATTTTGCCTGCTAACACCAAAGGAAAAATAAGGGATTTTTAAAAATTATAATTCACAAAAATTGTAATAGGCACAAAGAATTGTGCATTCTCTCCAGGACTTCAAAGAACATAAAGCAAAACGCCTTGTAAAAATATAAGGTGGAGAAAATCCGTAACTACAGTAGGTCTAACACCCTTAGAAGCCACTTCCATACTTATTCTCCAGGTTTCTCCTGATAGATATATTAGCAGTCTTGCAATTCGCTTAGTGTCTGAGTCATTTCTTCTCCGATCCTAGTATAAACCTGTCCTTGGAGCATGCGGAGAATTGACCTTAGTTACAGGGCTAATGGAACAAGGGATGTTAGTGGTAGGTCTTGAGAAGAACCAGCATCCCCTTCCAAGGCATCTGCCCCAAATGAGGTTATAAAGGTTTTCAAGCTAAAGAAGGTAGCCCCTTGAGATAATGAAGGACAAGGGACTTTTACTGGCCAGGGAAGCTCAGCATGACTTGGGGGTTGCAGAAATGTCAGTTTAATCTGAATCCAGTCAGATATTCCAAGTTGCAGAATCCCATTCTTTCCAAGTCAATGTCCTACATTTTCACACAAGAAATTTTCCAACACTGTGAATTTAACTATCCTAATTCAACAACCATGCAATTAAATTTTGTGTCTTATTTTCAGAAGTAGCAGTCTGTGGTAATAAGAAACAGCAATTCTTTTAGGGCTAAAATAGAAGCCCTCTGGTTCAGACTGTCACTTGGGCTGAAAGACGCTAAGGGACCTGATGCCACCATTTGTTCTCTGTAAATACTCTAGGAAAGGCGGGAAAATCCACTCTACATCACAGCGCATGTAGTCATCATTACTGCTCTAACAGTCAGGTCAAGCAATTGCTTGGGATTCCAAGGAATGAGCTTCCTTTGACATTTCATCGCAATTAAACACAAGGGCTTAATTGTGATGCCACTGCATGCAACAGATTATTCACATCTCATTTCCCATTGGCAAGTAGGCTGAGCACTGCACTTAGGCACAAACAAATCCCTCAAACAACGCGAACGTGTGTGTGTGTGTGTGTGTGTGTGTGTGTGTGTGTGGCGCGCGCACGCGCGTGCATGGACGCTCTCAGCAGGAGCAGGAGGGATCTCCCGGTACTAATCAGTCAGGGTCCAGGCAGGAGGCAGAAACTACTAAGTAATTTGAACAGAGAAGGTTTAACATGAAGAAATATGTATAGGACATAAAAGATGTCCTAGGGCTGAAGAGGAGTAGCTGAGGGAGGAACAAACTTGGAAGGGCAGCCCCTTCACAAGGCTGGGCTGCAGCCCGCTGAATGGTGGGCCAGAGCTGGTCCAAACTCTGGGACCTGAGGCTGCTTGGTGGTGAGCCTTCCACTGGGTGCCACGGGCTGTGCACACTGGCTGGGGACTAGCACTAAAACTTGCTAAAGGGTAAGTGCCACGTGGTGTCCCGCGTATATGCTACTGCAAACCATGGAGCAAGCCGAAATAGGTGCACACTGAAAACAGAAGAGAGGTCCCTTACTCCTGCGACATTCCTCCGGCGCCGTCTACTGACAAAGTTTCACATTGCGCGAGATGGCAAGGGAGAAATGTTTCCGGGGCCTAGCTCCATTATCCAGGCAATGAAGGGTGGATGTGGAGTCAACTGGGAACTATTTAACCATTGCACTTTTCCTTCAACCAGCTCCACAGCTGTTCGGGGCTCTTTGCCTGGAAGAGTAACCCAAACCCTCATTCCCAATGGGGCTGAACTCCTGGAAGTGCTGCCTGAGGAGTGTGGTTAGAGCTGTCTCTTAACCTTTATTACGGGGCACATTAGTCCAGGGACCGACCGCAGGGTAAGCCTTGACGTCTTCCATCCCGTTTCTCTGAATCTTCTTTGGGCAACAGTGATTTTTACTCTCCCTTGACAGTTTCATCGATTACTCCAGCCAACGCTGGTTTTTGTTGTTCATGTTTGCCTACTTACCTAGTAGTAATTCCTGAAGACATAAATTGGCTAGGTGGTGCTTTTAATATCCAAATTCAACACAGGAATCACTACCTCCTGATGGAAGTGTATGTCCTTTGGGCACTAAAGCCACTAAACTAGCAGAGCCCAGATTCATAGAGACAGGAAACATTTTGTAAGTTATCACGTAACCATTAGGAGTGGAGGCAAGGTGACGGAGGAGGAAACTGAGGCATATAGAGGTTAAATAACATACACAGCTTGCACAATTATAAACAGCCGAACTGGAATTTAAAACCAGGTTTGACTCCAAAGTCCATGTTGTTTCCAATACATGTTGCTTCTATCTGCCAAGCTACTGTGAAGTGTTTGTAATTAACACAATTTCATACCACAAACATCCAGTACTCTGTCTCTCAACGTCTAAGAGGACCACCTACGTGTCACACACACAAGACTGATGGTTGTGCTGAGCCTCCTGCAGCATTCCCTGCCCATTTGTGTGTTTATCATCCAAAAAAGCAGCACCATATACCCAACGATGTCAAAATCGAGTGTCCTTACCTTATCCCGGAGCTGAGACTTTTCCAAGCTTGAAAATACGGTAGCAAGAACTAGTTGAGGGGTCCAGAACTTTGGCAGTTGTTTGACCACACACTTCCAACCCTGTGGTAAGTGGACCCTGCGCTAGTCTGGCTTAAGTGTGGTTTTGCAGAAGGAAGGCACAGCTGTAATGAGAAGGGGGAGTCAAGACTCTGATGGAGGCACGAGCTGACCTCTAAAGTCTCCTCTAGTCTCAAGCTCAGCAGTTTGTTCCGTAAAACAGCAACAGCTGTGGAAGAGCTCAGCCCTTATAGAAGGTTAAAGGTCATAATGCCTCTTCACAATCTTGAGATATCTCTGTTTTACAATGATCTCTATCTCCATGGAAACACATGGCTGGGGTTTGGGGGAAAACATTAACTAGGACCTACAGTAAATGCAGAGGCCTTCTTTTGATTTTTTATTAAGGGGCAACTGGCCATAATTTAATAGGGAAAGAAATGGCCATGATGTAATTATTCTCCTTGAAGACAAAACTTCATACTAACATTACTTTCATTTGTATAGGTCATCGCCAAGACCAGGCTCCTACGTGGGTTTCAGAGACATGATTGAATTTGTGTAGCTATTAGTGCTCACACAGGGTCAAGTATTACTCATCTACTCATTCCGTTTTCCCAATGAGTCGAGTGCCATATGGAGGCAGCATGCACCTTAGGAAACGTGAAACGAGAAAAAGTGCCTCCAGCTGCTGCCCCACGGCAGGGTGCCTCCCATTCCTCCACGCCCCCATCCAAGCTCCCTGGGCCAAGGTCTTATTCGGCGCTGCTTGGCACCATCTGAAACCTCTCCTGCTTCTCAGGCTCTCAGAGTCCAGGTGTCAAATGAAGAGTCTGTTTCTCAAGTCGATGAGCATAGGAGGAGGCAAATAGGTAGCTTCCCACTATTTAAATCTTTGGAGATAAGACACTAAGTTCTTCTAACAGGGCAGTAGTTATCACAGTGCTTGTATTTATTTAACGAGCATGAATATGCTGGTCATGATGTGGCAGGCACTGTTGCGACCACTCCACAAATATTCACTCATTAAGCCTCATAAACGCCAACAGGAAATATGTTCTATTATCAGCCCCATTTTATAGACAAGAAAGCTGAGGCACAGAGAGGGTAAGGAATTTACCCACTGAGGCACAGAGAGGGTAAGGTCACACAGTTAGTAAGCTAAGGCCAGATTCAAAGGTTCAGTACTTTTACCTAATACGCCGTAGGGTAAATGCACCTGATAGCAATAGAATGACCCTGTATAGCAGATGCACCTGAATGTGTATTTAGAGTTAGGGAATCCAGGCATGCCCAACCCTGGGTTCTCCAAATAAAGGAGATTTATTCTTTGCCTATGGCAAATATCTGAGCTCTGGGTCCATCTCATGAAGCACAGACCGTGCAAGGCATTGAGACCCTTAGTTATGGGATAAATGGAGGTTGCTAGGTAGAGGTTGTTGAGAGTGTTAAGTGAAAATGTTACATAAGTAGCATGATGTCTGCAGGTGGTAGCAGTTCTCCTGGCTGGCCCACTGCCACTGGACTGTCCCCTGTATACATAAGCAGCTGATAAAACCCCATGTCTTCTTTGTTGGTGCTGGGGCTCTTCTTTGGCCGGTTAAACCTGGTGCCTTCTCTACTGAGGTTAATGGGGGTTCGATACAACATACCCACAAATACAGGTTTGGCTTTTACCATTCCAAATGCTCGGAACGGCAAGTCTACTCTCCACTTAAAGTTAGAGGAAAGGTCCCTATTGCAGTCTCAAGAGATATGAAAGAGTTGTTGGGAAGAACCCAAAGAAGGATGTATCATTTCCTTAGAAGCTAGGACTTTCTTAAGACTTTCTGTCCTATTGCTCCAAACAAGCAGTGACAGCAATCTCAAACTTCCCCTGTCATCTGAAGTCAGCCAGTGTGTGATGTCACCGCCTCCCTTTGCTTGCTAATGATAACCAGTGGAACTGACAACACCTATAAGACTGTTATCGTTCCAATTCAACACCAACTGGAAATCTGGCCCCGCTGGGGTCTGGCAGATATAGTCCATGAGATGAGACTGGTAAGAGCTGCAGGGTCAGGGCGTGTGCCTCTGCTCTGGTCCCTCAGTCAAAGCCACAGTCCCCAGCTCCTTTCCTCTGTGTGTTCGGCAGCCACAGTGATAAGAACAGAGGGTAATTCAGGGACACTGACCCTCAGCTGAGACCTCCATATGCTGCTGTAACAGACCTGTCTTCACCAAAATGTTTAACACTACTGGAAGGTTGAAAAAGTGTATTTTTAGCAGATCATAACTGTTTACCTCTTAAATGACAAATAATTTGAATTGTTTCACTTCTTTTTTAAAATATAATCAAATTTATTATGTCTCTGAATTTTCCGTTATACTTAGAAAGGCTTTATGTACATCAAGAATAAGGAGGAAATCACCCATTACTTACATGCTATCACTTTTTACATTTAAATTTCAAACTCATTTGAAGATTTTTCTTGCATGTGGTGTGAAATATGGGTCTAATTTTATTGTATTTTCCTTTTATTTTTAGTCGGCATGTAATAATTGTACTTATTTATGGGCTACAGAGTGATTTTCCATACATGTACACAATGTGTAACAATGAAATCAGAGTAATTAGTATATTCATCACCTCCAACATTTCCCATTTTTTTTGTGCTATGAACATTCAAAATCCTGTCTTCTAGGTTTCTGAAGATATGCACCACATGATTGCTAGCTGTACTCACCACAGTGCTACAAAACCCTGCAACTTGTTCTTCTGTCAGCCGTAGCTTTGTATCTGTCAGCCAGGCTCTCCTCCCTCCAGCCTTCTGGTCTCTAATAACCACAATTCTAAGCTTTACTTCTATGAGCTCAATGTTTTTTTTTAGCCCTATGTATGAATGCAAACATCTGATATTCACCTTCTTGTGCCTGACTAATTTCACTCAAAACAATGTCCTCCAGGCTTATTCATGTTGCCATGAATGACAGGATTTCATTCTTTTTTTAGGCTGAGTAGTATTCCATGTGTCTGAATACACGTCATCTTTATATTTCCTCCACTGATGGACATAGGTTGCCTCCACGTCTCCACTATTGTGAATAGAGCTGCAATAAACATGGGGGTGCAGGTATCTCTTTCATACACTGATTTACTTTCCTTTGGATAAACACCCAGTATTCATTTCTGTTTTTAACAGACCGAAGAGGGAATGTGCCCCTGTGCAATCCGGAGGAGACGGAAGAGGTTCTTATACTAATACCTGAATCTAACGCCGGTGCTGAATGACTCTAGAGTCAGTGAATAGATATACTAGCCCTTCAGTGAATAATAACAGAAATTCAAGTCAGGTACTGCCTTCAGGGCCTGCAGGATATTTTAGGGGCAGACAGGATTCTTGAAACTTCTTATACTGGCTGGGCGCGGTGGCTCACACCTGTAATCCCAGCACTTTGGGAGGCTGAAGTGGGCGGGTCACGAGGTCAGGAGTTTGAGACCAGCCTGGCAAGCATGGTGAAACCCTGTCTCTACTAAAAATACAAAAATTAGCCGGGCTTGGTGGCATGCGCCTGTAGTCCCATTTACTCAGGAGGCTGAGACAGAAGAATCGCTTGAACCCAGGAAGTGCAGGTGGCAGTGAGCCAAGATCATGCCATTGCACTCCAGCCTGGGCAACAAAGCAACACTCCATCTCAAAGAAAGAAACTTCTTATTCTATGCCAGGCAAAGCACATCTGCTCTACTGCTTATACTCCTAGAAAACATGCCTGCCATTGCCTGCCCTGCCCACATCCCCTTCTGAGAGAAACAGCTGTAAACAGCCCTATAGGATAGGATATCACAGCTGGAATAGCTAGAAATCACACGGGGCCCCAGGGTCCCAAAGAAACTGAGCAGCTGCGAAGAGGCGGGCAGGAGAGAGAGGCCGATGGCTGCCCTGAGAGTTTCCTCAGTCCTGGCTATCCTCTCGGCTCCAGATTCTAGTCCAGTGTGGCTTTGGTCTCTGTTCTTAGATGTCCATGACATTTCCTCTTGAATCCAGACACTAGGAGAGCACCACCAGGGGACAAGCATGGTGGCTCACCAAGTAACAGCAGAACAGGGAACAAAACCTTGACCTCCAAACCAAAACTGATGTGTCTGTCCTCAAAAGCAGGTGTGATCATGAAAATACTGAACAACTAGGTGGTGCGGGCCCCACTGGTGAGAACGGAGGTCTGTCCTATCACAGGCAGGCAGTGAAAGTGCAGGTGTATCCCGGCTGTCTGCTTAAGTCAGGAACGTCATGGCACTTGGAGGAAGGCCATTGAGAACAGCTTCATGTCCTCTGAATGAGATAATGCTGCGAAAGCTCACTATAAATTCTCAAGTGTGATACAATCTTCAAATTGCTCCCACCCAGGCTTGGCTCCTGAAACCTCAGTCCCTGGTGGATGATGCCTGAAATGAATGGGTGAGGCCTTCTGAAAGACAAGGAGATGGCCCTGGTCTGCCACACAAACCAAATCCTTAGGTGGAACCCAAGTAGTCACTTCAGATTGTGGTTCTTTATATCCACCTGAGTTAGAATGGGCCAGGGCGTGGCCATCAGAGGGAAGTGGGATCTCTCTGAAGCCCTTGGGAGAGACTGTGTCCGTCTTTGTAGGTAAGGAAATGCAATGCAGATCACCACGGTGAAAAGCACAGACATTCCCTTTCATGACTCAGTCCTTCCAGCAGGCCCTGTTGAGCGGTTATGCCCTGCCAGGGATGTCCACATGTCTTAGTCTGCACATTCCCAGTGAGGTTCATACGAACAGGTATCCACCGCATAACATTAAGGTCGACATCTAGATTTTTCACCTTAAGCTTGAATAGTTACAAAGAATACGACTTCCAGTATATAGTAAGCATCATTTTAAAATAAAACTATTTCATTACTCTCTTTAATGTAAAACCTGGAGAGGGAGATAGACCATGGGAGGGTGAGATGGAAGGAAAACTAGGATGGAAATCCTTTTTAAGGAGCTGAGATTTAAATGGCCCATCATCATCCATGCAGAGTAGAACAGGGAAGAACACTTTAGGCAGAGGGAGGAAGTGCAGAGGCCCTGAGGCAGAAACAGACTTGACTTGTTTGAAGAAGAGGATGGCAGTGTGTCAGGAATATGGCAAATAGGGGGAAAGCGTGGCAGAAGGGCTGTGAGGAGCAGGCAGGGCTGGATCATGAGGAACTCTGGAGGCCGTTTGTGCCAATGGTCTTCCCTTTGCCTCTCCACACTCTCTATCCTTATGCCCCCACTTCGAGCCACAGGGGCTCGACCTGTATGGGCTATATCAACAGACTCCATTGACTGCTGACTTCTAGAGGTGCTTAGCCCAGGGTGCGCTCCTGCATTTCTGAAGAGGGAAGAGGGAAAGGGCGGAGTGTTTATTCCCTTCATTCTCTTCTTGCAGGCCTCTCTGGTTCTGGTTACTGCCTTCTTCCCGTACCCCGCAGCCCTTCTTGCCTCTGAGTGGTGGTACCTCCTGCTGTTGCAGCCTAGGGCACTGCACCAGGGTTTCCATGGACCCTCCCCACCTTGTGGTTTTCCATACCCTCCCTACTTTGGTAAAATGTGCCTTTATATAACTGTCCTCCAATTATCCTAATTTGTGTGTATCCCCTGGGATCTCTTGGTCCACCATGACAAGGTGTGTAATTTTGTTGGTAGTATTCTTAAGTCATTTGGTAATAATCTTTCATCCTGTGAATCTACAACATGGATTTATTTATTTATGTATTTTGAGACAGGGTCTCACTCTGTTGCCCAGGCTGGAGTGCAGTGGTGTAATCTCGGCTCACTGAGACCTCCACCTCCCGGGGGTAAGGTCTGACCTTGCCGAGGATGGCATGGCAACCCCCCAAGAACCACACGTATACCTCTGGAGGGTCTTCCAGAATTAGAAAGCCTGAAGTAGCTGTAAAGTCATTGAAAGAGGAAGAAATGATCAACCCCCGCTGCGGCTACCTAACAACTCTGAGACATTCTCTATTGTTCCTTATTCCCGCCCCAATTGATACGGTCATTGGACTTTGTAACCAACCTTGGTCAACCTCATGACTCCACACTCTATGACCCCCTCCCAGCTTGCAAAAAAACGCCCTAAACTGTAACCATCCACTGCCCACCCAAACCTATAAAATCAACTCCTATCCCATCGCCCTTCACTGACGCCCTTTTCAGCCTCAGCCCACCTTCACCCTGGTGAATAAACAGCCATGTTGCTCACACAAAGCCTGTTTGGGGGGTATCTTCATTCAGCGTGCATTTTAACACCAGGTTCACGCGATTCTTGTGTCTCAGCCTCCTGAGTAGCTGCCTACAGGCAGGCACCACCACATCCAGCTTATTTTTGTAATTTTTGCAGAAACAGGGTTTCACCACATTGACTAGGCTGGTCTTGAACTCATGACCTCAAGTGATCCGCCCACCTCAGCCTCCCAAAGTGCTAGGATTACAAGCGTAAGTCACCTCACCCGGCCCATGGATTTTTTTTTTAACTCTTGTTTCCAAGTGCCTAATACAGTGTTACAGGAAATGCTTAGTGACTACATACATGATTCACAACAGAGCTAAGTATACTTGAGGGACAACTGGTCCGTTGAGAACGAAATGCAGCTGGAGGCCACGAAGTTCAAGTCAAGAGCTGTATTCCCACGCACACCCCTCTTGGGGGGAATGCAGCCAGTCACGCAAACCCCACTCCCCCTCTCCAGGTTAAACAT
This sequence comes from Ateles fusciceps, assembly GCA_036589455.1. NCBI lineage: Eukaryota > Metazoa > Chordata > Mammalia > Primates > Atelidae > Ateles > Ateles fusciceps. The sequence continues at coordinate 1,464,794 of JAZHEH010002842.1, forward strand.
TTCCTCTTTACCCTGATGTTAGTTTGAAAAGTTTCAGCCACAACCATATTTAGTTATATTTGGGGGAGAGGGGAGTGGTGGGTCAGAGGCTAAAAAAAACCAAGAATGTATATATATTTAAGTAGCTGACAGTTTACTCCTAAGATACTCGTCTGGGAAAGCCTTCGTTGGAGATCACGTGACAGCAAAACAAAACACTCTTTCTCTTCATTTGGGTGGACAACTGGTTAGTTTGGTTAAATGTCAAACCAAGAATCATCATGTAGGCTCATGGCTTAGCTGTCACGCCGTGGAAGCCTTAAGTGGCTATAAAACTACTGCTAATGAGGCACTAGTCCACGCTCATCACGGGGAGTCACAGCTGTCTTGATGTTGTTGTTTTTTTTAAGAGGGTTTCCTTCATCAAGATAATATAGATTTACTGATAAAATGAAATTTACAGACAGCCCAGAGGAGAAGCAGGAGGTAAGAGTGAACTGCCGGGTTAAAAACAGGAACATATGCAGAGGGGAAAGTTTCCCTGCCCTTAGAAGCTGAGCCAGGTTCCCAGTACCCTGACCAGCTGTTCCCATTTGGAAAAACCCCCCTGGCACAAGATATCATACCAGACGTTCCGCACACGACTCCTGAGAAAGCCAGAAAAGGCTGAGAAGTATATGGGCCCATGAAAATAAGAAGCAAAGAGGAAAGGGTGTAGAAGTTGGTTAAAAATAAAACTTATCAGATGAGAATTAGGTCCTGAGAATGTTATCTCTCCCCACAGGAGGGTGGAAAAAAAATAGGCATGTCAAGGAGAACACAGGCCACAGGATGAATAAGCATAAAAATAGGAGGAAATGATCCAGCAAACGTGCCAAACAGCCAGAGGACGCCTCTCATCCTAGAAATGCTGACTTTCCAGGATTGCTCGGCTTCCCCCACTGACTCCCCCCAAGAGAATGAGTCAAGGCCAAAAACCCTGGCCAAGGAACTGTTTCCCGGGGGGAGACTTTTTTCCTCTATACCTTTTTGGACTGTTTCCATTTTCCCCCCCATGTGCATATATTACCTTTAAAAAAAAAAAAAAGTAAATGGTTATGGAAACAGTTCTTGGAATATTCCTATTCCTAGCATTTTATGGCAAATAGGCTGGTCCCCAGAGAATCTGGAAACTCCAGCTAGTTGGTGAATACTGAAATCCTGCCCCAGTTCCTCCCCTACTGCTCTGGTGTCCACACCCAGCCCTTCTGCAGCCTAAAGTGAAGAAGCTTGCTAGGAACCCCCATGCCCATCCCTGTACCTTTTCAGAGATCTGTGAACTTGATCTACTCTCTAAGCTCACTTCAAAACATGCACCCACTCATAAGGGATATGCGGTTCCCCTCAAACAAAAGGCGCAAAACAAAGACTACAAGCATACCTCATTTCGCTATGCTCCACTTTCTTCTGCTTCATAGACATTTTTTGCCAATTGAGAATTCTAGCAACCTTGCATTAAGAAGACTATTGGAGGCTGGGCGCCATGGCTCATGCTTGTAATCCCAGTACTTTGGGAGGCTGAGGCGGGCAGATCACGAGGTCAGGAGATCGAGACCATCCTGGCCAACAGACACTCCATCTCTAGTAAAAATACAAAAATGAAGGCCGGGTGCAGTGGCTCACGCCTGTAATCCCAGCACTTTGGGAGGCCAAGGAGGGTGGATCGCGAGGTCAAGAGATCAAGACCATCCTGGCCAACATGGTGAAACCCCATCTCTAAAAAAAAAAATAAAAATTATTTAAAAAAAAAATACAAAAATGAGCTGGGTGTGGTGGTGCGTGCCTGCAATCCCAGCTACTCGGGAGGCTGAGACAGGAGAATCGCTTGAACCCAGGAGGCGGAGGTTGCAGTGAGCCAAGATCGCACCACTGCACTCCAGCCAGGCGACATAGTGAGACTCCATCTCAAAAAAAAAAAAAAAAAAAAAAAGAGTATTGGAACCATTTTTCTACAGCACGTGCTCACTTCATGTCTCTGTGTCACATTTTTGGTAATTCTTGCAGTATTTCAGACTTTTTCATTATTATATTATCTGTTATCATGATCTGTGACAAGTGATGTTTGATGTTACTATTGTAATTATTTTGGGGTCCCAAAAATTGTGCCCATATAAAATGAACTTAACTGATAAACTTTGTGTTCCAACCGCTCCACCAACTGGCTGTTGCCCTCTCTTGGCCTCCCTATTTCCTGAGACACAATAATCTTGCAATTAGGTCAATTAATAACCCTACAATGTCCTCTAAGAGTTCAAGCTAAAGGAAGAGTCACACATCTCCAGTGTTAGGTCAAAAGTTAGCTGGTGAGGAAGGCATGTAGACAGGCCAAAAGCTAGGCCTCTTGGACCAGTTAGCCAACTCGTGAATGCTAAGGAAAAAGTTCTGGAAGAAAACCACAGGTGCTACTCCTGTGAACAGATAAGAAAGTGAAACAGCCTATGGCTGATATGTAGAAAATGTGAGTGGGCTGGATAGAAGATCAAGCCAGCTACAACATTCCCTTTAGCCAAAGCCTAATCCAGAGCAAGGTTCTTTTCTGTTTTTGTTTTTTTGAGATGGAGTCTCGCTCTTATTGCCCAGGCTGGAGTGCAATGGCATGATCTCAGTTCACTGCAACCTCTGCCTCCTGGGTTCAAGCAATTCTCCTGCCTCAGACTCCTGAGTAGCTGGGATTACAGGTGCCCACGCCACGCCCGGCTAATTTTTGTATTTTTAGTAGAGATGGGGTTTCACCATGTTGGCCAGGCTGGTCTCGAACTCCTGACCTCAGGTGATCCACTTGCCTTGGCCTCCTAAAGTGCTGGGATTAGAGGCGTGAGCCACCATGCCTGGACTTTTTTTTGTACAGTTATCTTTTAATTCATAAATACATTAACACAGCAGATTAGGCGATTTGTAAGGTAAATTACAAATACGTTAAAAATCATACAGGATCAAAATACTCAAAGACTTTAATACACCTGCCAACACTGCGTGCCTTCTGGAATTGGGCATAAAGCCAAGCAATCAGTCACTTCCTGGTTCTTAAGGTGTGAATCTGAGGTGAAAGAATGCGCATTTCTAACCAATTGCCAAATTCCTAAGTCTTTTTAATACAAAAAGCAGACTTTTCTGTTTAAAGGGCGACTTTTAAAAGTTATGAAGTGTACCCCAATCTTTTCCTCCAAGTCTGCCAAAGATTATCAAACCCTCCCTGCTTAAAAAAATCAGTTTACCTACTCCTCCCTGCTATATAAAGGACCTGAAAATTAAATGTTAATGCCCAAGTGTGAAGTGCAGATTCTCTTCTTTCTAAGTAAAGCATTACTTGGAATCCTTAACAGATCCTAGCCGAAGGAGCGGCTACTACGAATCTGTCTCCAAGAGCACAAGGCTCTTTTCAATTCTATAAAGGCTGAGAGAGGTGAGGAAGCTACAAAAGAAAAGTTGGAAACTTTATTTTTTTTTTTTAATTTTTTTCTGGTGCCGTGACTCCAGAGGTTGGTTCATGAGGTTTAAGGTAAGAAGCCGTCTCTATAACATAAAAGTCCAAAGTGGAGCAGCAAGTTCTCCAGAAGATCTAAGATCATTGATAAAGGTGACTACATAACAGTGTAGATCAAACAGCCTTCTATTGGAAGAAGATGCCATGTAGGACTTTCACAGTTAGAGAAAAGTAGTCCATGCCCGACTTCAAAGCTTCAAGGAACAGGCTGACTCTCTTGTTAGGTGCTAATGCAGCTGCTGACTTTAAGTTGAAGCCAATGCTCATTTGCCATTCTGAAAAATCCTGAGGCCTTTAAGAATGATGCTAAATCTACTCTGCCTGTGTTCTATAACTGGAACAAAGTTTGGATGACAGCACATCTGTTTATACCATGGTTTACTAAATATGTTAAGCATACAGTTGAAACCCATTTCTCAGAAAAGAAGATTTCTTTCAAAATATTACTCCTCATTGACAATGCGCCTGGTTACCTAAGAGCTCTGATGGAGGTGCACAGAGATTGTTTTCATGCCTGCTAACACAACTTCCATTCTATAGTCCATGGATCAAGGAATAATTTTGACCTTCAAGTCTTCCTATTTAAGAGGCTATAGCTGCCATAGTGATTCTTCTGATGAATGTGGGCCAAGTAATCTGAAAACCTCCTGGAAAGAATTCACCATTCAAGATGCCATGAAAACACTGATTTGTGGAAGGTCAAAATATCAACATTAACAGGAGTTCGGAATAAGTTGTTTACAACAGTCACGGACGACTTTGAGAGGTCCAAGACTCCAGTGGCGGGAGGAAGCGCAGATGTAGTGGAAACAGCAAGAAAACTCCAGTCAGCAGTGGAGACTGAAGTTGGGACTGAATTGCTGCAATCTCGTAAGACTTGAACAGAAAGTTGCTTTTCATGGATGAGCAAAGAAAGTAGTTTCTTGAGATGGAATCTATTTTTGGTGGTGATGCTTTGTTGAAATGACAAATAAGAACTCAGAATATTATATAAATTTATTTTATTTCTTGTAGAGACAAGGTCTCATCATCTTGTCTAGGCTAATCTTGAACTCCTGGGCTCAAGTGATCCCTCTGCTTTGGCCTCCCAAAGTGCTGGCATTACAGATGTGAACCACTGCACCCGGTCTGTTATATAATTTCGTTGATAAAGCAGCAACAGAGTTGAGAGGACTGACTCCAATTGTGAAAGAAGTTCTACCAAAAGTAACAGGCTATCAAATAGCATTGCACGCTACAGAGAAAACTTTCATGAAAGAACAAGTCAAATAATATGGCAAGTTTCACGGTTGTCTTATTTTTTAAATTGCCACAGCCACCACAACCTTCAGCAACCACTACCCTGATCAGTCAGCAGCTGTCCACATGGAGGAAAGACCCTCTACCAGCAAAAAGATTATGACCTGCTGAAGGCTCAGATGATTATTAGCATTTTTTAGCAATAAAATGTTTTTTATTAAGGTATACACATTGTTTTTCCAGGCATAATGCTATTGCATACTGAAAAGACACAGTATGGCATAAACATAACTTTTATATGTACTGGGAAACCAAAAAAATTGTGACTCACTTTAGTAATTTTTGCTTTACTGTGGTAGTCTAGACCCAAACCTACAATATCTCTGAGGTATGTACATGTTAAATTAATTTTTAATGACCCAGTGTTTAGCCACTCCTAAAATAATGAATTTCGCTCAACGGCTCTTCAATCTTGCAAAATGTTGACAATAAAAACACAACAGCCATTGTATGTTTCTCTCACTTCAAAAAAAAGAATCACAAAATGGTCTTTATTTTCTGAAAAAATTCAGCCCTCAGGAGCATAAGCAGCAAATACTTCCAGAAAAGCTGACTTTTCTATGTGCTGTTTTTTTTTTTGTTTTTTGTTTTTTTTTAAGACAGAGTCTCAATCTGTCGCCCAGGCGGGAATGCAATGCTGCAGTCTTGGCTCACTGCAACCTCCACCTCCTGGGTTCAAGTGATTCTCCTGCCTCAGTCTTCTGAGTAGCTGGGATTACAGGCACCCACCACCACACCCGGCTAATTTTTGTGTTTTTAGTAGAGATAGGTTTCACCATGTTGGCCAGGCTGGTCCCAAACTCCTGACCTCCTGATCTGCCCACCTTGGCCTCCCAAAGTGCTGGGATTACAGGCATGAGCCACTGCGCCTGGCAATGTGCTGTTTTTCAGAGATCAAACAAGCAAGATCCAAGAAAAAAATGTGTTTTTTCAATACTTTTACTTTTTCATGGTATTTAAGCCAAAGAGCTGTGTTTTAAAGAAATTAAAATAGCATCTTTCTACAGGCTACCATAAAAAAAATAAGTAGACATGGCTCAAATGGCTTTAAGAATTAAAAATGTAGCTGGGCGCAGTGGCTCACACCTATAATCCCAGCACTTTGGGAGCTGAGGTGGGCGATCACAATGTGGTAAGGGGTTCGAGACCAGCCTGACCAACATGGTGAAACCTGGTCTCCACTTAAAAATACAAAAAAAAAAAAAGTTTAGCTGGGCGTGGTGGTGCACACCTGTAATCCCAGCTACCTGGGAGGCTGAAGCAGGAGAACTACTTGAACCTGGGAGGTGGAGGTTGCGGTGAGCCAAGAGCCAGCCTGGGCGACAGAGCAAGACTCCGTCTCAAAAAAAAAGTTTGTACATCTTCTACTTAATGTCCCTCAGAGGTGACCAAGGTAGGCTATCTAACTTAACTGATGCAGAATTGTCAGTGACAAAACTCCACTGACATCTCAGCTCTACCTTAAGTCCAAGCTGGGAAGTTATGTGTATCCAAAAGAAAGGAAATGTTTCCTTTCCTCCCCCCAAGCTGCATCTGACACAAGGACATGAGGGTGACAGCTTGCACATTGTCTAACTATCCCAGTGTGCCTGATGGAAGGTCTCCAAATTGCACCCAGGAAATCTCAGCTTGTTTTCTCTTCCAGATGGTCTACACTGCTTAACTCTGATATGTGAGTGAGGGCACACATACAACTCATGCTCAGCATTAGCTCAAGAGGCCAATGCTGGATATAAACCCAGAGTTCCTCCACAATCTGTGAGGCATCCGGGAAAGATCCCATTGCAAAGTCAAGAGAGAGTCCAGCTGATGTTTTCTGCTTGTGTGGTTTTTATTGAATAACTGACACTCTTTAAAGATGCCATGACACCCTTGTTCATGAACAATAACATTATATTAAAATATCAAGCAGCAAGCATTTAAAACTCCCCCTCTCCCATCTCCACTCATTCCTGCACTTTTGGCAGGAAGGAGATTCCAAAGACAACAAACACTGAGGAGCTAGAAGTCTTGAGTCAAATCCTGGTGTGCTAACGTAACCTTAGACAAGCCACCTAACCGTTCTGAGTACATTTCCTCAGCTGTGAAAGACGAAGAGCTGTCTCACAGTGGTTGCAAAGAATGAATATGTGGGAGCACGTAACACAGGGGCCAGCATATAGGTATTCTCTGAGTATTTCAACTCATCTTACCCATTGTTCTCGGCTTCTTTACATCACAACTCTTTAACCTCTCTAGCCGCGGCCTTGCAAATGTAAAGCTGGTAAACCATGATAAATCCTCACCTATCAACACAAGAAACAGCATACTAAAAACCGTATCGGGATGAGAGTAAATTGGGTCTGGAAGTAGACTGGGTCTTTAATATAAACCAGCATGTATTTTCCAACAGAGTTCAACTGTAGACAGCTTCATTTGAAAAGTTTATTTCTGCTCTGTTCTGACAGCAGTCTCTAACCGCCTTACTAATCAATACTCTTCATACCATTCAAAAGATTCAAGACTGAAGCTAAGTCCATGTTGTATCATTTTTAAAGTAACTTTACTAAGAATATCCCTTCTGCTTGTCCTCACAGTCGATCAAACATATAAGTACCTGACATGACCAAACTCCTATCTTAAACTGCTGACCCAGCATGGCGTTTCTCATCATTACTCTCCAAAACGCAAAACAATTCAATACTGAATGGCCAAGAGAAATTAGGATGACCCAGCCTCTAAAAAACTTGAATTAAAGAAAAACAAAATCATGTCTGAATGGATAAGTCATGATTCTGACAGTCCAACATTTAATGGTATTAACTACTCTACTAAGGATCTATCTAATGCACTTAGGTAAGACTTTTTATTTCCATGAAATTGGATCTTTGGTTCAAAATTTAATCTCCTACCAAGGACTCTGCACTATGTAAGTGACATAATGGTGAGGTAGCCCCTTCATATTTCATTGCTGGGAATATAAGTGAAATTGATCAGATTATTTGCCAAATAATGTTTCTTTAGCAGGGCTAACTCCTCCCCTAAGTGGGCTGTCAAAGAAAGGAACAAAAACAGACACTGAGCATTAAAGTTGTATTTTCCAGCTTAATTTTCTAGGACTCAAAGTCAGCCATAAAAAAAAAAAATCAGTGCACATAAATAAACTGATTTGTTAGCTTATAGGACCTTTGTCTGGAAGGAATAAGCAAAGTCTTAGAGGTCAGATCTTTTGGTATATTGACTAAAATGAAAGACACAAGACATGCTTTTGGAACTAATCCTTCAGAATACTGTCACTGTCACTCTTAAGACATTGGTAATCATGAAAAATAAATAGTTACAATTTACAGAATATAAAACTTCTAATAAACTTCCTTTCTTTCCTATTGAAAATTTTCAAAATTGTTCGAAAAAGGGGAATTTACTCTGTCTTATCTGAAGCTAATGTTATTTTACTCCTATACTCCCAGGATATGGAAGGGCAAAAATATAATTTGTTCCATTTCAGATTCATAGTGGTCAGTGAATGACTTATTCATGGGTAAACAAATATGAAGCGACACTCTGACCAAAGCTTTCTAAAACTCTTAGCCTAAATGTGTAAGTCAACAATATTAGAAAGATGCGTGTAAAAATTCTAGCAAGCCCTTCCTGCCAAAGATGGACTAAATCAAACCATTAGAATGCTAATGTAGGAGACTGAGTTTATTCAACAAGTATTTACTGAGCCCTTACTATGTGCCAGGCACTCTTTAAAGGTGCTGAGAGTAGACTGCATTGGTTAAAAATGTACAAAATTCCTGTCTTCACTGCGCTTACTCTCTGGAGAAAGGATACAAGACAATAAACATAATAAATAAGTAAATTACATAGTAATTTAGAAGGTGATAAGTATTACCTTACAATGAAATAGAGCAGTCATGAGATTGAATGGTGACAAGTTTATCTGGAAATTCTCCAAAACCAGAAGAGGAAAAAGTAAATTTCTATCTTGGAACACTATATACTACATCTCCATACATAACAAAGGAAAACATTTCTGGCTCTTTAATGTTCATGGGATTTTCAAGGGGATTTTTAAAACATGGAAGTAGTATTGAAGACTAGGAAAACTAACTTTTGTAAAATACGTGCTCAGTACAGCGTTATTGAGGCAATGCGATCTCTGCTTACTGCAGGAGTAGAAGCTTCCACAGTTCCAGCAAATTCCATGATTCTGGCCATACTGCCAACCACAGTGAACCTGCAGAGCCACATGGGCTGAAGAAAGGCTGCTAGGGACAGACAACGTGGAAGAACTCAAATAGTTTTGAGATTTTTTTATTTCCATTTCCTTTTTTAAAACACAGCACCCTGTTTTTTATTGTGTCAAAGAAGGGTGAGCTCATTAAAAAGGGAAACTGAAAAAAAAAAAACAGGAACACCCACATTTCCAACTCCACCTCCCTTCTCAAATTGTTCAAGATGCACACACGTTTATTGTGTATCAGTAGACCTAGCTCTTTCCACAGTTATCAGAGGTTAACACAAAACTACCAAGGAGATATTTTTCCTTTAAGTTCAAATTCCATTCCAACTAAAGCAACCAAAACAACTAATGTGTAGTTTTCTTAGCTTCTGGGGAATTAGGTTCCCAGGTAAGAACTGAAAATGGAGAAAAACGGTGTTGCCGTCCTTATTCAGAAAGTCACTATTTTTCAGCAAATGGGGCTGAGGCAGAAAATCCAGGTTGCAGGACTGGGAAAAAACGAGTGTCTGCCCCATGGGACACTTATAAATTGTTCACTATGACAGCAGCCCTTTCTAGAGGTATTAATGTCATTAGGTTGTGATAATTCTCCAGAAACCCCAACAGCCCTGCATTAAGAACATCTGGAAACTGTTCAGATGACACAAATTCCTGTTTCCTGCTGTTAAGGCTTCCATGATGCCTCTCTGTGGCATCTACCACCACCATTTTTTTCTTTTCAAACCTCCTCCTTTCAAATCAGCAAGTGTACATAAAGTGCAAGTGAGGGTCACTCCCTCGCTGTGCTCCTAGGCTCTTTTCCTGATAGTCACTATTACCGAATCTACCAGGTAAACCACTGGCCAAGTAGGAAGTCTGCAGGAATTTCTGGAGTTAACAAATGAGTTCATCCGGCCAAGAGAGCATCTGAAGATCAACAGTCTTGGCAAGAAAACATGAAGTACCACACACAAGACAGGGATGTGAAGAATGCAAGAAGTATCAGGGAGATTGTTGTAACTGAAGAGGCCATCTTTGGATCTCAACTCTTAAAGAGAATTCAGGAACCATTACCAAAAGGAACAAGGCCAGCGGATTTCAGCACACAATCAGTCTTCAGTGAGGGGCAGATTCAGATTTCCCTGGGTGGGGGACAGAAAGGAGAATAAAGAGGGTATGGAGTCAGCTCTGATGAGTTTTATGTCACAAACGTCACCAAAAAGCCTCCAGTAAACACTTCCCATCCTATATAAGCCTCCTGATAGAGCTTTGTGGAAGGGGTTTTCTGTGGTGTTTGAGAGGTATACAGTCCAAGTGGGTTATGGACTAGGCAATATCATACATGTTTCCTTACTGCAGGATCTCTTAGAGCCATAATTGAACATGCTAGTGAGCATTGTGACTCTTTAAGAGAGGGATACAGGATGCAACATTTCCCACATTTCTGGGACCAGGAATTTACCAACTTGGCAGGATTTGTGTTTTAATATAACATATTTTGGAAAATGCTGCCTTACAATACTGCTTGGAAGGGATAGGAATCGTGCTATGTCATATTCAGTTTATATTACATGAGCCCTGCTTTTATACTGAGAGTCACGGTCTCACCCAATATGATAAATTTGCCATCGTAACTGTGTTCCATTATATTTCCTTTGCAATATGCCAAAATCATGGGCAGAACTTAATATTACATTTGACTGGTTAACATTAATAAGAAAAAGTTAACTATTTCCCATCTATCATAAATCATCATACATTCATTGGGCATTCTCAGGGGAAATCCCTTGCACTGCTTCTGATTTTTCTACGAACCCTAAGGCCAAGGTTTCAGGATCAAACCCATCAAGATATCATTTCATATAAAGCTAAGCTGTAACAGATTGAGCAGAGTACATTTAAAAATATGTAACATTGAATAAAAGTCAAGGATTAACTTGATCAAAAGTCACAGAAAATGATCAAACACATACTAGTTAAATTCCTGAACTTCTTTTTGGCTTCTGCCCTTTCTTCAGCATCAAAGTACCAGACAGTCATAGCGTATCTGTGAAAGATAAGCAGATATAAGGAAAGAGGTTTAACGCTACTACTAAAAACACAAATGGCCAGGCACGGTGGCTCAAACCTGTAATCCCAGCACTTTGGGAGGCCAAGGTGGGCGGATCACGAGCTCAGGAGTTTTGAGTCCAACCTGGCCAATATGGTGAAACCCGTCTCAACTCAAAATACAAAAAAAATTAGCTGGGTGCAGTGGAGTACACCTGTAATCCCAGCCACTCAGGAAGCTGAGGCAGGAGAATTGCTTGAACCCAGGAGGCGGAGGTTGCAGTGAGCCAAGATCGCACCACTGCACTCCAGCCTAGGCGAGAGAGCAAGACTAGACTCCGTCTCAAAAAACAAAAAAGAAAAAAACCCACACAAATGTCCTATAAATCTCACATTGAAAGTTTTGAAGTTTCCCCTATTATTAGAAGTCTACCCTGATTTTAATTTAAAATTAACTTCTCTGGTTTCAATTCTATTTCAATGTAACAAAATGCATAAGGAATTCCAGGTATGTGCCAGGAATTATCTTGGGCATTAGGAATTCAAATGATCCTATGAACAGCTCTTCGTCTTCCTCGAGGATCTCAGGCTCAAAGTAAGGGAGACAGGTGATTTTGCAACAGGTAAACATGACCTCTACAGAAAGGACTAGAAGGAAGTCATTCTAGTAAAGACTAGGAGACCCAAGTGGATGGCGAGAACATAGAGAAGAGATGACATTTCAGTGAAGCTTTGAAAAATAACTTACGTAAATCACAGTATGTTTAAAACTCTTGGCTTGCTTTCTTTAGTTTTGGACATTGAGGCAAAGTTGCAATTGAATAATAATAATGCCCCAGAGCTTTCTCCCGCAGCCCCACTAATTTGCTTTATCCCATTCATTGGGTAGACTGTAATGGGAGCCATTTCATGCTTGGGTTTTTTTTGAAGTTTCATTTTCAAATGATTGTTAGCTACTGAAATTTCTATAGCACTTAGTTTTTTTCAAGGGTTTCTCATCAACAGTTGCTAACGTTTTCCCTGTAAAGTCAGTCATCATGAGATTGGGGAATAACCAAAGACCCTACAAACAATGAGGTCTAGTTATTGAACCCCATGAAACACAAAAGATGAATTCAGTGGTAGAATCTGTTTCCTGCTTATCTAGAAGACATTCCAAATTGGCAGTTAATATATAACCCTGTTTGGGGTTAAGCTGTGTGATTTCGGCAGGAGGACACACGTGATCCTAATTTAATTAGGCTTAAGATTTAATCATTATCCTACCAAAACTCTCTCCTCCTGCCCCTGAATGCTCCTCTCAGTACAAGCTGCTCTTCATAGCCCTCCAGTGCTGCCTGGTTTATTGCTTTAACACCAAAAAACGTAAATGAGAGGCAGAATTGGGAATCAAGATTTTCTAGATTGGTCCTAAACAATACTAAGCTGTTCAGTTATTCTGAGAATCTTCATGTGCACATGATAAAGAAAATATTAATAAAACATCCAACTGTTGGACTATGGATGCAGCAAGTCCAAGCCAATTTCAAATAAAAAAAAAAAGACAAAAAGGAAAAGTCAAAACCAATTACTCTTTCTTTTCTCAAGGTTCTTTCTCTGCTTGCAACTAGCAGCTTATAAACTCATCCAAAGTAAGCAGACAGTATTCCTGACATGGGACAGCCAACATTCTGTAGGCATAGTTCAACATTAGGTTTTTTTAAAAGGGAAAGAGAGGTAAGGGACGGGAGGAAAGGAGGGAAGAAAAAAATACTCTTGAGAAGCTGGAATCCAATATGCTCACCTAATGGAAAACAATTTGTTAACAGTACTTTCAAAGCGAGGTTAGCTTTTGTATACTAAAGAATCCAAAGTTTCCCCTTTAATTTTTGTAGACACCAAACAAGTTTGCTATCAGCTGTGGGGTATGGTGAGTCCCCCGCATGCACATAACACAAGTTTAGAGAGTTCTCTGGGACTAGGGTTTGTACAACGAGCTCCGGAATAGGAATCATGGCCCCAGCTCTTACCTGGTTGCATAAGAAGGCTGCACTTCGTGTGGGTTCCTGCGATCTGACCAGAAGAACAGGAGTCTGTCAAAAATGGGCTCCACATCTGCTATGAATGATTTCCCCCTCTGGAAATATCCGCAGGATCCCCGCCATGTAGCTGAAAGCCACAAAGAAGGTAGATTATTTCCTACCTCTCATGTAGTTTATCAACAACCATATTTCAGCCCTATTTAGAAATATGCCATCTGCTAACCACCACTCCAAATGCATGGTACCCCAGATTCTTACTTCAACCTCATACTTTGTACCAATTTTTTTTTTTGAGATGGAGTTTTGCTCTCGTTGCCCAGGCTGGAGTGCAATGGCACAATCTTGGCTCACTGCAACCTCTGCCTCCTGGGTTCAAGCAATTCTCCTGCCTCAGCCTCCCAAGTAGCTGGGATTACAGGCATGTGCCACTACGCTCAGCTAATTTTGTATTTTTAGTAGAGATGGGGTTTCTCCATGTTGGTCAGGTTGGTCTCAAACTCCCGACCTCAGGTGATCTGCCCCACCTCGACCTCCCAAAGTCCTGGGATTACAGGCGTGATCCCAGCACTTTGGGAGGCCGAGGTGGGCAGATCCGGTATGCCCGGCCACCTTGTACCAAATTTTATTTCAGACTTGGCTAGAGATATCTCCTTATTCACCTTAAACCAAAAAAAAGCATTCCCACCCCCACAGTCATAAAGCCCATGGCCGTAAAATAGAGTACTATTAGATTGAATCATACAGATTTGCCAATATTTGAGTGTTTTTGACTTAAAAAAAAAACAGCCTGGACGCGGTGACTCACACCTAGAATCCCAGCACTTTGGGAGGCCGAGGCAGGTGGATCACGAGGTCAGGAGTTCAAGACCAGCCTGGCCAAGATGGTGAAACCCCATCTGTACTAAAAATACAAAAATTAGCCAGGCGTGGTGGTGGGCGCCTGTAATCCCAGCTACTTGGAAGGATAAAGCAGAGAATTGCTTGAATCCAGGAGGCGGAGGTTGCATTGAGCTGAGATCGCACCACTGTACTCTGGCCTGGTCAGCAAAGCAAGACTCCGTCTCAAAACAAAACAAAACAAACAAACAAACAAAAAAACACAGCAATTTCACATGGTTCCATCTAACCATTAACAACTTTCTAAGAAAGTCATCACACAGAACTTCCCCTTCAATTAGAATTTACAGCTCTTCTGAACTCCATTAGCTCCTATCTGACCTCGTTAGTTGGAAGTTACATGCTCTTTTTTCTGAACTCTCAGACCACCTAATCTGCACCTTTTATGACATATATCACTCTTTCTTGAATTACTTTTTTTTTTAACATGTCAACCTATTCCAACCTACTAGAATAACCATATTAGAGTGGAATTCAAGCCTCACACATCAGTTTCTTCATAATACAACGCCTGACACTACCAGGAACTCACATATTTGTTGAATGATTCCAGACCTTCCAATTTATTATTACCAATCTGATAACTTTATTCTCTTGTGTCTATCAGCACCTCTCAAGGTTTTAAAGGAGGCCTAATGGATGTATTCCAGTCAGGTTACCAAACAGGGACAAGAGAAAAGTCTTTTTACTGATTCAGTGGTTTCCCAGGTTTCATTTTTCTGACTCTGGATAAAATATTATTGCTTTATGACAGCCAGTATTTGCCTAATGAATGGGAAATGGAGATGCAGAAGGTTCAAAAGCCAAATAAGCTTGAAAAGTTCTCTGACTTCCCAGACTCCTAAATCATTCTTAACTTTTGGAAAGCATGCAGAGTTCAGACGAATGTCTCTAAGCGTGGAACAAGGCTTCATATCTCCATCTATCTATAAGTTCTATAATACAAAAATAAGCCACAAAAGCCTTTGGCATTCACAAACCATAGTAACCCATGGCAAGCAGCCATCAGTGAGACACACTACCCCGAGGGAGAGGACTGTGGGAAATCTCTCTTGGGGATGATTTTACATCCTACAGTTCTATTTTTGTGGAACTTTCTCAATGCTGCTGCTGGGAGGGAAAAGTGAATATCCTATTCTCCACGGAGAGTCAGAGCAACCCTGAATTAAACTGAAAAAAATTCATCCTTAATCCTAACATCAAATGACCTTCCCTTCATCAACCACCCTTCCCAGAAGTAGGGTTAATAATCACCCTACCTATCCCCCCTCCAAATTAACGTCATTGTTTTCATCTTAACAACTTGAGTACTAATTCCATTGTTGCAGGAGGTTATGAAATGGAAATAGAAATGATTCATCAGTGGGAGACAGGGCAACTATGAACTCAATACAAACTCTCCTCTAATTTATCTGAATTCATTTTCCTATAGTTTCTAACCCCACACTCTGCTCCCATTATTTAAAAGTACCTTGGCATCCCAATTCTTGTTCAGATAGTAGATGCAGGTGATACAGCGACCATCGCCGTTGGGGTTGTCCACATGGCGAACATAACCTGTTCCATTTCCCCGGATAGCAAGCCACCATTGCCTATGGAGAAATCCCCAAGTAAGTTGGTTAACAAAGCTGAAACAATCTTCTCCTCCCACTGGTGAGCAGACAAGTAACACAGTCTCCTCGGGTGCTATGTGACATTTATAGGTGGCTTCGGGCTTCTTAATTACATGTATGGTACATAAATTGGGACTCTTCTGTGTGTAAGACTAGTGGCCAGGTCACACCTTTGGCTCTGCCCAGTGGAAAGTGGTTCAACAATATTCCAATAGTTCTAGAACATTTTAGACAGTCTTTCTTAAAGTAACCTATCTATATGCCCTATTTGCATAACCTATTTGTATGCCCTGCCTTTCTTAGATACTCCTTTTTGGAAAAGCAGTTTCTAGTTTCTCATGCTAGACCCACACAATCAGAGTCACTAGGTGTGGAGTTCAGGGATTACGACTGTTTAGCAAGTGCCCTGCATATTACTTACACTGTTTCAGAACAATGGCTAAAGATACTTGCAGATACAAAGTGACAAAACCAATCACCAAAGGAGGAAAAGGTCAGGCTTACTCAATAAAATGCTTAGGATAGAAGGAAGGGAGAAAAGTCAATAGGAAGCCACACCCTAACTTGTTAGCATAGACAACACAGGGAGATTCCTTTCGGGGAGAAAAGCCATGCATGTATCTTAACATGTGTTTGTTAATGTATGTCTACTTCCTGATGATTATCAAATCGGGTGATAATATCAAGTTCTGTTTCTTTGTCTAAGTGCTACCTGTATCAACCAGACAGAAGAATAGAGTAGAAAACCGTATCAAAAATCCTACCGAAAATTACAATTAGAGAAAACACACCTCTAATTGTTCCACGGAAAAATCCTAACAGAGAGTGGGGAGGAGGGGGAAGGCAAAGTACACAAGTCAGTTCTTTTCTTCACAGGATACTGCCAGGTTTTAAAAACATTTATATAGGGATGTAGTATGTGCAAGAAAATATTAGAATCAGCAACATAAGATGAGGACAGGGTTGTTTTTTTTTTCCTGTTCTACTCACGGATGTATTCTTAGCACCTAGGACAGTGCCTAACATATAGAAGGTATCCATTTAAAATGTGATAAATAATGGCCTGGCTCGGTGGTTCACGCCTGTAATCCCAGCACTTTGGGAGGCTGAGGCGGGTGGATCACAAGGTCAAGAGATTGAGACCATACTGGTCAACATGGTCTCTACTAAAAATACAAAGATTAGCTGGGCATGGTGGTGCACAGCTATAGTCCCAGCTACTTGGGAGGCTGAGGCAGGAGAATTGCTTGAACCCGGGAGGCGGAGGTTGCAGTGAGCCGAGACGGTGCCACTGCACTCCAGCCTGGAGACAGCGAGACTCCGTCTCTAAATAAATAAATAAACAAATAAATACAAATAAAATGTGATAAATAAATCAATGAAGCCGGGTGCGGTGGCTCACACCTGTAATCCCAGCACTTTGGGAGGCTGAGGTGGGTAGATCACTTGAGGTCAGAAGTTCGAAACCAGCCTGAGCCAACATGGAGAAACCCCATCTCTACTAAAAATACAAAATTAGCCAGGCATGGTGGGGCATGCCTGTAATTTCAGATACTTGGGAGGCTGAGGCAGGAGAACTGCTTGAACCCAGGAGGTGGAGGTTGCACTCCAGCCTGGGCAACAAGAGTGAAACTCCGTCTCAAAAATTAAAAAAATTAAAAGTTAAAAAAAAAAAATCAATGAAATAGTGAATGGTTTTTTCTCTAAAGATCAAGTTCACATTTTACCTAGATCTACAGCTATTACTGTCATTTAAAAAGACCTATCTTCAAACATACATGTAAGGATCCAGGCCATATATTTCCTGATAAGTGGCAGTGTTGCTTCGTTGGTAAAATGACCATTTGAGTAGAGCCCCAAACTAACAGGCTAGTGGTTCAATGAATCAACTTCAACACGGCTGCTGAGTCACTCCAATAGTAGCATGAAAACATGAAACTAGGCATCACACACCTTGCATAACAGATCAATAATAAGGCTGAATGGTAACTTGACTTTACAATGATTTTAAAGCTTAAATCACCATCTGTCTCAAACTGCATATCCTCATGCAGCAAACAATCCCCATATCCTGCCTTTGAACATCAAAAGGTCAATGTGATGTCATCCTTAGAGCTCAAGTCAGGCTGTTAGAAGGTGAAACTGTGAGGCAACCTTGGCAATAAAGATTCAACAAATGATGGTACCACTAAGCAAAGCATGGCTTGAGGAAGGGTGATTGGTAGCAAACAGAACTGATGGGTCTAGCAAGAGAAAAAGAGCTAAATAAAGTCACCTATAATGACTGAAGAATTATCCACCCCTGGAAGCAGTTATTAGGATGCTAAGAGCCACCACTGAGCCAATAATGAAAGTCCCTTAAGCCACAAACAATTACAGGCTGGATTCCCTACTATCTCAGGCTCCCCCTACTGTGTGTGTCTGAAAAGAAAAAGTACGCCGTCAATGCTATAATCTTACATGCTTAAACAGCTCTTCTCTAAGGAAAAGATCAGTCAGTGGTCTTGATGCCCGCCATAGTTCACTCCGCAAGGAACTGTGATCCTAGGCTGTCTATTTCCTATAAAGAGGGGATTGGGTTACACAGCTGTCAAAGGTCCAAGAAGATCTAAGACTTGAATCTAAGCAGCAACCCTTGAAAAAGCAAGCCAGTTCTTCAGGTCATTAAGGAGGTTTCTCTGCCTCAGAACTCGGCTCAGATTAAAATATTGAAAAAAAGATGGATACAAACTCACAAAAGTACATCCTCTTCTAAGAGCTGCATCTATAAAACACACAGGGACAAAGAGCCAATTCCAGAGGACTTCCTATTAGGACAAAACCCCTACATGTCAGCAAAGTGTCTGACTGCTTAAGGGGAGGAACAAAGATAATTTTTCTGGCCAGAGTGAATACGCACCCTCTCTCCTGGTTCCAGAAACCACATGCATCAAGTTGGAAACAATGGAAGGAAATCATTTTCGAGCAGTGGGCCAGTTGAGGCTACATTCGGCCAATTTTATCAGTGTGTTTTCTGGATGAGTGGGTCTTTGCTTGGGCACATTCCCAACTGTCTGCTCTTCTTTGACAGGGTCTAAAACCATGAGGCTAAGCATGCTTGAGAAGCAAGCCTGACTTTAATAACTAGCCATTCACTTCTGTGCCAATTCGTGCACGGGGCAGTCACAAACTCCGGAAGCACATCAGTCCAACTGAGTTGCTATCTAAACCCCATCAAGCCGGGGAAGGGATTTAGTGTGTTTAACAGAGGAGAAACCTTCAAAGCTTTATTGTTAAAAGAATGGGCCACAGTAACTTAATGATCATATAACAAACATGCCAAGCAATAAACTGACACATATCAAGAGGATGCCTTCTTGAGTACAGGCTTTTTATTTATTAGAACTTCCTGACTGGATTAGTATTTGAAATTTACCGAAGTTTAACAACACGTTAGTGTCATCTACAACAGCACACAGAGTATAGTCCTATAGGTCTATTCTTGGATATGCAGATAAATCCACGTGTTCACTTACACGTTCACCATTCCCTCCACTGACATTATATAGTGTATCCATGCCACCCCACACCATCCCCATTCCCAGAGGCCTCTCCTTTGCTCTGTAGCAATAGGAAATTAGTGGAGAGGTGAATCAGGCAGTCCCAGGCTGGCGCTACACCAGAATATGTGTTCTAGACACATACGCAGCCATATGCAGATAAGAAATGTAGGCCGGGCACGGTGGCTCACACTTGTAGTCCCAGCACTTTGGGAGGCTGAAGCAAGTGAATCACAAGGTTGAGAGATCGAGACCATCCTGGCCAACATGGTGAAACCCCATCCCTACTAACAATACAAAAATTAGCCAGGTGTGGTGGCGTGCACTTGTAGTTCCGACTACTCGGGAGGCTGAGACAGGAGAATCGCTTGAACCCAGGAGGCGTAGGTTGCGGTGAGCCAAGATCCCGCCATTGTACTCCAGCCTGGTGACAGAGACTCCATCTCAAGAAAAAGAAATGTGTATGTATTCTTTAAAGATATACACAGATATATAGAACCGTACCCAATATAAAAATGTGTTCCCCAAATGCCTCAGTGAAAAAGAAGACAGTGGTTCTGTTAAGAGTCACTGGTGGCCGGGCGCGGTGGCTCACACCTGTAATCCCAGCACTTTTGGAGGCCGAGTTGGGCGGATCACAAGGTCAGGAGATAGAGACCATCCTGGCCATGGTGAAACCTTGTCTCTACTAAAATAGAAAAAAATAGCAGAGCGTGGTGGCACGTGCCTGTAGTCCCAGCTACTCAGGAGACTGAGGCAGGGGAATTGCTTGAACCCTGGAGACGGAGGTTGCAGTGAGCCGAGATCGCGCCACTAACTCCAACCTGGCGATAGAGCAAGACTCTGTCTCCAAAAAAACAAAAAAAGTTACCGGTGAGCTGACTTCATAAAAAAAACCTATCTCATCAAGTCTAAAGGTAAAGCTGAAAAATAAAAGTCCAGGATTTCATTCCAATGCCTAAACAGAATGCTCTTGCATGCCACCAACCGCAGCTTGATTGCATGTAAAAACGATTTTAAAAACTTGGCATCAGCAACCTCCACCATCCTCTCAGCAACGATGATCATTTTTTCAGACTCACAGGTGAGAAAGGGGTACAACCACCCTGTGGGTAGGCTTACCATTTCTTTACTAACAGTTACCACGTGTATTTTCATACAAATGTATTTTACATTGCTCACGATTTTGGAGACAGATTCGCTAGTATGACTCAGTCTTGACCAAGTTATAATAAAGTGGCATTTTATGCAAGATTTAACTCAGTAAATTCAAATATTAATTACATCTCATTTTATTTGCAATAAATGAAAATCCGTTGTTTAGGATTTGTCGAGAAGAGCATGATTTCAAAACTATCTGGTTGGAGGAGCTTTAAACTAGTACCATGATCTACCCACAAATGCCAGATCCCCCTCTTGCTGCTAAGGAGAAATACCAGCCAACCTTTGTAAGGATTCATTTTGAATTAAGCATGGTCTTGAGCAAAGCGTACTTTGAATAAAATGCAACCTAAGTATCAGATCATCTGCATTTAACTTATTTACAGATTTGTTCATCTGTAAAATGGGTTTATGAAGACTGAAGGAGAGAATCCATGCAAAATGCTTAGTGCACAGCCAGGCACACACTAAATGCTTAATAAATGTTAGCTTTTTTTTTTTGGTTTTTTTTTTGAGACAGAGTTTCACTCTTGTTGCGCAGGCTGGAGTGCAATGGCGCAATCTTGGCTCACCGCAACCTCTGCTTCCCAGGTTCAAGCGATTCTCCTGCCTCAGCCTCCTGAGTATCTGGGATTACAGTCATGTGCCACCACGCCTAGCTAATTTTGTATTTTGAGTAGAGATGGGGTATCTCCATGTTGGTCAGGCTGGTCTCGACGCCCGATCTCAGGTGATCTGCCCACCTTGACCTCCCAAAGTGCTGGGATTACAGGTATAAGCCACCACACCTGGCCAATGTTAGCTATTTTTAAAGATGATGTGGCCTGTTTGTCTTCCAACTGGAGCTGCAGAATGTCTCTTCTTCAGAGGTCCAGTTTTACTTAAGTGTTTGTAGTTTTGAATCTGGGACTGGCAAACTAAAATAGCTTT
The DNA here is from genome assembly GCA_036589455.1 of Ateles fusciceps. Classification (NCBI taxonomy): domain Eukaryota; kingdom Metazoa; phylum Chordata; class Mammalia; order Primates; family Atelidae; genus Ateles; species Ateles fusciceps. The sequence goes on from JAZHEH010002842.1 coordinate 1,486,012, forward strand.
CGATGTTTGCCAGTAACAAACGATTGAAGCCAATCAGGGATACATGAGTCATGTGTGTGTTATGCCACCTACACTGGGGGGGACTTGCTGTTATTTTCAATGAGAGCAAATCTTCAGATTTTATGAGAGTAGCAGGCAGTCAGATTTTTATGTAAACTTTCCTAAATATTGTTGATCCCAACTTTTTAATCAGGGCTATAAATAAATACACACACATACACACACACACACACACACACACACACACACATACATATATCAGGCTATATTTTGAGATCCCTGTGTGAGGCCTTCCAAGAAGTAAAACTACTTTGAGACAGCTCCTGAATGGGCACCTTCCCCACTTCTTTCCACCAGACTCAAACACATCCTGTCCAAAAACAGTGCCTCATCCTTAATGCCATCCACATTCTAATTGCATCCTCACACCTCCCTCCATCAAGTCCCTCCCCCATGTCCACCCAGTGCAGAGCCACAGAGACCCAGGATCTTTCCCTTCTCCACCATTAGGCACGACTCAGATAACTAGAGGTGTAAAGAGTTGGGGGCCGGGCGCAGTGGCTCACACCTGTAATCCCAGCACTTTGGGAGGCCGAGGCCAGAGCATCACAAGGTCAGGAGTTCGAGACCAGCCTGATTAACAGGTGAAACCCCATCTCTACTAAAAACAAAAAGTTAGCTGGGTGTGGTGGCACACACCTGTAATCCCAGCTACTCAGGAGACTGAGGCAGGAGAATCACTTGAACCTGGGAGGTGGAGGTTGCAGTGGACCGGGATCGCGCCACTGCACTCCAGCCTAGGCAACAGAGAGAGACTCCGTCTCAAAAAGTAATAATAAAATAAATTTAAAAAAAAATTCAGAAGGTCAAATATTAAGCTACTCAGGAAAAAAAAAAGAATTGGGAAGAAATACATGAGACCATGTACCTTCTTCTGCTTAAAAACAGTCAAGCAACTCATCACAATGTAGAATTCGATAGCTGAAGTTTTCTGGCCAGAAATGGGTCTCATTTATATTCGGGTAACAACAGCCTAGGTGACAAACTTGCCAATGTTTTTAGTCAGCTGTGGATAGAGGAGCTGAAGGCTACACTTCCAGGGCTATTTTTCTGGTGGTTTATGTTCCGCACATATTTTAACACACACCTTGACTGTGGCCAGTGAGTGGGGCATCCTCATGATCACATACTTTAGGTCCCGCCTTCATCAAGCCACCCTGCTGAAGTAGGGGCCCCATTTGGTGATTCATCCGAGGGAGGGGAAAGGGGATTAGTAACCGCAACAAAGGCACTACATGTGCTAGCAGCAGCTCTAAAAACCGAAATTCTCCTATTTAAAAAGAAAGAAAAACCAAAAAAAACCTTTAGGTATGCAAACTCCTATATGCAGGCTATTGAAGGAAGGAGTGAGAAAACCTGAGACACTCTCTTTACAAGTTTTATTTAAAAAAAAAAATCTAAAGACAAATTAAGCCCAAATGTCCAATTCCATTATTTTCCACTTGGCTCTGACAAGGAGTGAGAGAAAAGAACTCAAAAAATCATTTGCAACTTAAATCTGGAGGATGTGACAAGCAAACTGGAATTACCACTTTAGCCTTCTATCATCTCCCTTGTTCAGGGATATGTGATCTTCAAGGAAATTTTGTGGGATCTACTGTTGCCAAGGAAATTCGATTCCTACCGAACAATGTTCACGGGGCCTCTTTACAAGACTATGGCAGCTATGCAAAGCTTTCTCCAAATTTTAAGACAATGTCACTGACACAAAGTTCACACTTGCCGCCAGCTGGTCTTCTCCTTTATACAGAATGAACAAAACGGTCTCAATGTGATGATGATGAAGGGGCGCTAACTTCTAAGCATTAAAAGTGCTTTAGAATTTTTATACGTTGAAACTTCACCTAGACAAGCATGAAGAAAATCGTTGTAGATAACATGAGCTCTTAGAACAGGAGGAAATTTTGTGTAAGCTGTCATCAGTTACCTTGGCATCCCGCTGGTTATTTGTGTTGTTGGTTAAGAGCAAGCCTAGCTACCTCCCTATTCTGTTTCCTGTCTTCTAGGGCCTCTAGTTAGAGACTGATGTAACAAAATGAGGGGGGAAAGAGAAAATACGCTTTTGGTGGGCTGTATGTAACACAAGCTGGAAATACGTCCAGCCACCATGTTCGCCTACCCAAAGCTTCAGCATGGCACCGGACCATTTGGAAGATTCAGAATAGCAGACAAATACCTGTCGGGTAGGTAATCCTTTCAATAAACCCAGAATTATTCATGAAAATGTTTTTTACTCCTCTATTTCCACAATGCAGACGACTTCTGCCTTCGTCTTTTGCCCTAAATTCACACTAAAAATAATTCCTCTCGCAGAACCTCCTTACCCAGAACACTGCTACACCCACATCACCTCACCTCCCGAGGTAGAGCAACGGCCATCATGCACCTACACCTGAATTTTCTAGTATTGTAGAAACTTCAGAACTTCTGAAAATAAAAAATAAGAAGTAATAACCAACTCTCGGTTGCTTTAATGAAAAGTGGGTCTGCCCACACCCTCCTGGTCAGGCGAGAGCACTCTGCCTGAGTAGAAGAGAATTTACCATCTTCACTTTAAAACTTGTCCTCAGATGAAGTTGGTCCTAGCTTCAGGACCATCAACTACCCAGACTCTGGAAGCATCGATCTCCTGGGTCAGTGATGCTAGTTCTAACCCGGCACAATAGCCCTTTGAGATTCCTACATTAAAAGGATGTAAGAAATATGCACGCACATAGACATCTGCACAGAATCCCAGGGGGTTCAAAGGCCTCTAAAGTCGAACTGTGCTGGATCAAGATTCTACTCCAGGAGACCCGCACTCCACGCACAACCTTCTGAGTGAATCGCCCTCCCCCAGGAAGCCACTGAAAGGCTCAGAGGCCAGGAATTTCTGAGACTATTGGCATTCCTTTCTGCATTGTGGTTAATTCTTCTCCTTGGAGGGGATTCAGCCAGATCCCATGCAATTAGGCACAGTAAACAGGCCCGGCAACATGGCCATATTCATACAGGGTGTTTGAGTTTGGGCAGGCCGCCCTTCCCGTGGAGGACTGGCTCTAAGCCAGCAGGGTGATGGCTGAGTGACAGGGCTACGTGCGCTGCGTGAGGGTGGCAGCCAGCCCACACCCGAGCACACCGCCAGGCAGCCTGAGCTGGGAACTGACACTGGGAACCATCCCCCTCCCCCATCACTACCCCAGTCACCAGAGAAATGTTTTCAACAGGGCTTCCTCACAATTATAAAATCAGCAAGTCAGTCCAGCCCAGGGATCAGGACATCAAGAAGCATTTAACCACTTCCTTTCTGATGCCTTTCCCCAAACATTAACAGCTGCTGTTTCCTGAGAACTCTTGTAGCCGGGTGGCATTCTGCACATATCTTGTTTAATTTCCTGGTTACTGGGAAGGTGAGCAGCAGTGTGTGCCCTGAGTCACACCGCTCACAAGTCCTCGGTAGAAGTCATTAACCCTAGAAGTTACCCTATGGACCTAGAAGTTATCACAGGTGTATCTATAGAGAAACATAATATTCAACTTCCTTTGATATGAAAACAGCCTTATCAGAACAATAAAACATCACCTATGGCTCTCTAAAGGCTTTGCACATAACAGAGACAAGGAATACCTGTGACTGCAGGCCCATCTCATAATGGAATATGGCTCTCTTCAAATTTTCATCTGAACTTAATCCTAAAATACTTAAAAGAATCCATGATAATGCAAAACAATTGGTAAGACAAGACTTTATGAACGGATAATGTATGAAAAAATGTTGTTACCAATCAAAACATGTCATGAAGAATGCCTTGAAGCAATCATCTTTAAACAGGAGAAACCTACATTTGCATTTCAGCACTTGGAACAACAGATCTGCTGAATGAAAGAAATGACACACAGCAAATCGGCGCAGATTAGAACTCATGAAATTCAGTAGCTATATTTATTTACTAAACAAACATTTGTATAGTGCTGTGTGCCCGACGCTGTTGTGTGTGCTTCACAAATCTGACCTTCTTCACTCTTCCTACAATCCTATGAGGTAGGAACATTATCTCCATTTTACGGATGAGGAAATGCAGGAACAGGGAGCTTGGGTAACTTGCCCTTTGAACCCAGTTAGTCTGGCTGAAGAGTGTGAGGTCTTAAAGTCATGCTTTACCAAGGCAGTTTATCTAATGGCTGACATTAATGAATTCACCCCCACCTCATTTTTGAAGGTACTAAGATCTTTGGTTCTACTTGAAATATTTGACTCCACCTACCTCATCCTTGCCTATCACCCTTCCAGCGTGATAGAAAAATCATAAAATACAAACAATTGCAAGAATATTTTTAAAAAGAGTTTGCTTGGTATTCAGTCTGTGAACTCACAGATCCAAAGGGGGAATTTTAAAAAGACAAGAGGCCAAGGAAATTGACCCTAGTTGTCCAAGGTGTCTTTTGCTTTGGTTACTCCCAGTGCAGGGCCAACCTCAAGCCCACCATAAAATCTCTGTAGTCCCCCGCACGGCCCACATGGGCCTCAAATGCAGTTGTCTTGCCAAAGGCCAGACATTCACCTCCATTCACCATAACAGGAGGGAACTGGTTCCAAAATTTGCTTCAATTCTAGTTCTGGAAAATTTAACTTGTTGGTACAAATAGTAGGTTATAAACGTGTGTGTTTTAACATGTTGATTTTTCTCAAAGATTTCCCAAATGAACTAAAAATCCGGTTGTTGTTGTTTTTGTTTTAGCAATAAATAATTAAAGTCTGATCAACTGACCTCTGACTTTCTTGTTAGCAGGGAACCTGTAGGAAGACACGCCACCATCTCTATCTAATCTCCTCTTAATGCATTAACTTTACTCAGTAGTTCTCAAACTTTAGCATGTGTGCGATCACCTGGAGAACCTGTGAGTTTCTAACTCAGGAGGTTTGGGGGAGAAACTGAAGATTTTGCATTTACAGCACGTTCCCAGATAACGGTGATGCTTCTTATCCAGGGACCACAGAGAAGCACAGCCATTGTAAGGCAAAGTCAAGAGTTTTTGTGCAATGCCTCACCCTAAGTGATAAAGGTAAAGAGGAATTAGTCAACTGCACTAGTTAATTTGGGGAACAGAAAGTGGATGGGTAGACCAGTAATGAGGAGAATTACGACAGCAGTTTCTGGCACCAGCTTTGCAGTGTCATTCCTGAAGCCGGCAGGAAACTTTCCAATCGTAACTTTCTAGCATTGTTGTTTTGTGTTGGGCTCTGCCTCTGAGGATTACTGTCATATCAGTGCCGGGGTTTGACTGTTGGTACAGGTCTGCTCTCTCCAGGAATCAAATAAGAGGCACTGAAAGCAACTATTTTCCCTCTCGCATGGAAATGCAGTCTCAACTTTAATTCCTTATCCTAAAGGTAGATATATAGTATTATTGTGCCTATGTTATAGATGACGAAGGTCGGCTCAGAGAACTGACTTACCCAAGATCATAGGAAGATGAAATAAAATCTGAAGTGTCCATCCTCATGTCAAGTGGTAGGTGCTGACCAAATTGAAGTTCAAAACTGAAACAAATATCTAACTCATCCATAAAGAAGTAGAAATTGAGGGCCATGAAACTTAGCAGGGGCTGAGCTAGGACCAGAACCTGGGGCCCTAAGGTTTTTGATTTTTTTGTTTTTATTTAAGCATGGAGACTACATGATTAGAATGGGGACTACTACACTCTAGCAAAAGTACATAAAATAGATTACAGGGAGAATGAGAACCAAATGGCCCTGGCTTCTCTCTGATCCAGACCTGTATGTACGAGCTGCTAGGATCCAGGTGTGACTCAGCTATTTCCAGGGTGAAGCCTAGAATTTTGAAACCAAGAAAAAAAAAAAAAAAAAAAAACTTACAAAGCTAAGGTCCTCCTTTGAGATGGTCTCACATATCATGTCACTTTAATAAAATATTTAAATACTTAGGCATCAAATTAGAAACCAAGCTGTAGCCACCCATCTTCCCCCTTCATTCCCCGCTCCCCACAAAAAAATTTTAGGTTTTTTTTAACACCCAAATATCCATTGAAATCAAAGTTCCTTTTGAAGATGAAATTAGGCCAACAAGCACCTATGAAGTATAAGAGACTGTTCTAGGCACTAAAAGTATAAGCTTAACAGTCTCTGCATTCAAGGAATTTCTAAGCACACAGTGGGCGGCAAAAACAGCCCAATAAATTAATGTACTGGGGCAGCCTGGATTGAGCCACCACAGAGTTCTGGGGAGACGAAGGGAAGACTTCCAGAAACAGGCACTAGAAGGCGGGACAGATGGATTCTGATGAGTGGAAGACAATGGGGAAGCTCATTATGCCGGTCAAGTCAGTTTCTAGCATTTCAGGGACTGGGAAGAAAGGAAGGCAGCGGTGGGGAAATTATTAAGTGTAGAAAGGTCAGATGTGGTCAGATACAGAGGGCCTTCAAAGCTGGCTGAGTTTACAGTGTTTATAGCGTTGTATGGTAGATAATGAAGAGAGAGCATGGTTGGATTTTTTGACTTTTTGTTTTCATGTAAGCACAGCGAGTACATGATTAGAATTGGGTTTGGGATTACTACACTCTAGCAAAAGTACATAAAATAGATTACAGGGAGAATGAGAACCAAAGGCAAGTGATTTATGGTTACAGTAAGTTACTTTAAAAAAACTTCCCCCCTCAAGGGTTTTTCTACTAAGAAAAAAAGACAAGACTTGAGGTTCTATAGTGAACCTAAAAAGCAAAACTAAACAAAAAAAGCACAATAGGTCCTTCACTAACAATACTGAATGTTCCTGCCTGAGTCTTTCTTCAATATTTTGTGTTTAAAAGGGGTTTTATTGCCCTGGCCACTCACACCTGTAGTCTCAGCACTTTGGAGGCCTCGAGACCAGCCTGGGGCAACATGGCGAAACCCCATCTCTACAAAAATAAATAAATAACAGTTTTGTTTATTCCACTCCAATCATTCAGTTTAACCCGCAAAACAATATGAACATGAAAGAAATTATTTCCCCACCCCAAAAAAGAACTCAGCAGTCGTGTGGGGCGCATTAAGACTTCCGAATGATGGGTCCCTCAGGTCTGACCAGATAGATGAGCAGAAATGAGAAGGAACCTGGAGGGAGGGTGTGGGCTGAATCTTTGTTCTGACAACTTCAAAACAACTTCAGGTTCTCGTATTAGAATAAAAAAATTGATGTTACTGACACCTGGCATTGAGTTTTTCATTTTGTCTTCTTCCCACTGACAAAGAATCAAGGTTACTATCATATTATTAGATTCTTTGTATTCCGGAATTATTTTTGTATGGCAACAGTAAGTATTTTGGCCTCATTTTGGAAAGAAAAAACAATGTTTAATATGAGATAGGTACATTTACTCCAGAACCTGAGAATCGTTGATCATTGTACCTTCTAAAGAATCAAAAATTGGCTTGATTTCATAAGGAGGTATTGACACAGTACTGACCATGAAGAACACTCAGTAACAAGGTACCAAATGAATCTAATGCAAGATCTGAAAGCCTGCATTATACACTAGCAAACCCAGGGTCTGTAAGGCTGGGACTGTGTTGGGACCAGGGCAAGAAAACACGTAGTCACTACGGACTCATCAAAAACAGGGACAGAACTCACCCACAATCAATATCGAAACAAGATGCAAAATTAAAGTAAGTGTCATACTGGTTTAAGATGGAAATAGTCCAGAGAAAGGGGGTACAAATTCTATGTATAATTAACCAAGACAACTAATCTTGCTTGGCAAACAGATACATAGCACTGAATCTGAGCCAAATCAACGGCTCCTGGCAATCTGCCAAAGCTGAACTCCTTAGTCTGGCATCATAAAATGATTTGTCTGTTGTATTTACAATTCCAGTGCCTCTGGATTCAGCTACCCGCTGGGCACCCCTGGCAGATAACCAGCAAAATATATCTGAACCATCATGACTGTCAGAACATGGGCATTTGACAAACACTAGAGAAAAGCGACACCCGTTTCTTAGAGCAATATTAGTGAACTACAAAGTGTTGCTAGGAATTGTCGAGTCTGTTGCCGTAATAATTAACAAAAAATTAATAACCTTCTCCATAGCGTTAACCTGCAAGCAACTCCTTGGTCTTCAGTGGGCACTGATCAAAATGTCATTTAATTTACCTAGGGCTGCAAAGTTAGGTCAAAAGCAGAGGCCTTGCCAAACCAAACATGAGCGGCCTTCCAAGCTTTATCGTGAAGTACACAAGATGCTAGGGGGTGCCTGAACTCTGCTCATTATAGGTTGGGTACAACTCCACCCTGACCTTTAAGCTTCATCAGAGAAGTCTTTCATACACGGTGTGCTCTTGGGATAGGGTCATAAAATGCAAGGCTGTTTGTTACTTATGAAATTGCAAGTTTTTCCAGCCAGATTCAGGAATCAGGAAAAAACTTACCAATTTTGCTTGAGCTGAAGCAGAAAGGTTAGAAAGGGAAATAATTCATGACACTCCAATGCCTAATGCAGAGACAGGTTTGCATAAGGGTGTTTATCAATTTTCAGTCAGAATTAGATTTCAAATTCCCAAATAAAATGGTGATGCTGCTGAATTAACCTACGGACCCTGGGCCCAGTCTACCTGACTTACAGAACAACTCCAGCCAGTGTAGCTCCTTCTCTATTTTTTTTCTCCAGGCTGGAGTGCAATGGCACAATCTCGGCTCACTGCAACCTCTGCCTCCAGGGTTCAAGCGATTCTCCTGCCTCAGCCTCCTGAGTAGCTGAGATTACAGGTGCACGCCATGATGCCTGGCTAATTTTTTGTATTTTTAATAGAGACAGGGTTTCACCATGTTGGACAGGCTGGTCTCGAACTCCTGACCTCATGATCCACCCACCTTGGCCTCCCAAAGGGCTGGGATTACAGGATCGAGCCACCGCATCCAGCCGCCCCTTCTCTATTAAAGTACCTTTTATCCATCCCTTCTCAGGGATCTGCTCAAGATATCATCTCTCCAAATATAAAAACAACTGCTGAATGTTTGAGACATTGGAGAGATGTGCTTTCTAATATCTCTGTAGCCCTAAAAACCCATATTAAAGTCCTGTATAGTTTTGATCAGTTGTTCTGGCTGCTTCATTTTAAGTTAACAGAGAAACTGGAGAAATCCAAAGAGAAACAATGGCTAATGAGGGTAAAAGTGTGCTTTTTAACTAGAAAAAGAGAAAGAGTTGGTGACAACCACTGCACACTACGCTCAACTCTCAGCTTAGTTCTTCAGGTGGTTTTATAACCACTTGGCACCTCCATTTCCCCCTGTCCACCGACAGGTCTACCACAGCGTGCAGCACTGAGTGATCTGTGAATGAATTAAATCGATATCCCCTGATTATCCACTTCACTGAAGCAGATAAGGTTGTAGTGAAGTGGCCAGGGCCCAAAATTGAGCAAAAGACATTACAAATTAAACACACACACCCCCCCTGCCTTCTTTGTTTCCAAGCGCCATTCACAAAATAGACAAAAAAAACACCTTGAAGATTTGCCCACTGGAGAGACTTGTTTCACTGTCACTAGAGCTGTATTCTGTAAATTATTACTGTGGAGTAATTTCCTTCCTCAGGAGCTAAGTTATTTTTATTTTATTTATTTATTTATTTATTTATTTATTTATTTTGAGATGGAGGCTCGCTCTGTTGCCAGGCTGGAGTGCAGTGGCGCAATCTTGGCTCCCTGCAACCTCAGCCTCCCGGGTTCAAGTGATTCTCCTGCCTCAGCCTCCCAAGCAGCTGGGACTGCAGATGCCTGCCACCATGCCCAGCTAATTTTTGTATTTTTAGTAGAGATGTCGTTTCACCATTGTTGTCGTTGGCCAGGACAGTCTCAGTTCCTTTATCTTGTGATCCGTACACCTCAGCCTCCCAAAGTGTTGGGATTACAGGCATGAGCCGCCGGTCTGGGCAAGTTATTTCTAATACAAAAGCTTTTAGAGGAATCCCTTACATCCATACAGAAGGACGTTCCAGAGCTTCAAACTCAGCACTCCTCCCCAAAATACCTTGTTCACAGATAGATTTTTAAGATTCTAATTGCAGAGGCACCATTTATGGTATCCAGCTCTCAAAAGAACTATACCTCTCATGGGCCCTGGCAACCATATTTGTGACACATGGTTTCCACATGCCTCCCACCGTGCCTGACTAAGGCAGATAGGTTCCTTGAGCCAAGGTGAGACAATCAGACTTTCTCCCGGGTGAGGAAACTAGGGATTCGGGGATGTTCCTCAAGTCTCTGCTCATCTGGAACTGAAGGCTGAGGTGGCCATTGTGGAGCAGCCATCTTGAGCCATGTGCATGGGCGGGTAGCAAAAGCTGGATTGAAAGGAGGGGGAAGAAATGAGCACAAGCAGGGAAGCAACAATGGAGGTCATGAGGCTCCTGAGAAAAGAACACATGGGCCGGGCGCAGTGGCTCACGCCTATAATCCCAGCACTTTGGGAGGCCGAGGCGGGTGGATCATGAGGTCAAGAGATCGAGACCATCCTGGTCAACATGGTGAAACCTCGTCTCTACAAAAAATACAAAAATTAGCTGGGCATGGTGGCACGCGCCTGTAGTCCCAGCTACTCAGGAGGCTGAGGCAGGAGAATTGCTTGAACCCAGGAGGCAGAGGTTGCGGTGAGCCGAGATCGTGCCATTGCACTCCAGCCTGGGTAACAAGAGCAAAACTCCGTCTCAAAAAAAAAAAAAAAAAAAAGAAAAGAAAAGAACACATCAGTTGTCCTGGATATTGAGGACCTTCTGGTTCCTAGTTCATGCCTCTAGGCTTCTGAGGACTCTGACTGCATTTCTTGCACTTGGGTCCTAAGAGATAACCTGATCTTCATAGTATATATCTCATTTTTTCCTTAAAGTAGCTTGCAACCATGATAAGCTCCATTACATAATGGATATTCCTGACCTCACAGGAGAAAGGTGGGCCAAAACTGCTATTGCTCAACAGCAAAGGAATAAACACACCACCTTGCAACACATCTTCTTTATTCATAAATTTTTTGCTGTTTCATCATTCCTCTTTATTGTTTCCAGGGGAGGACTAATCTGTCTGTTCACAATGCAGTCCTCACAATGCCATCTTCCAGAGCTAGTCTGGTCAGAAACTCTGTCAAGAAATATTTTCCTAAAAATAACAGTAGGAAAACATGAGCACAGTACTCCGTTTCTTCTTCAAATGTATTCAACTGACCCACTTCAATGTTTGAGGGTATTTTTTTAAGCCTGAGAATTAGTCAAGTGTGAATGAGACAATCCTACAATTCAAAGGTATACAAAAGTATAAATTCGTCACTGCACCACCATACCTGCACAGTACCCCACACCGGGTGAACGCTCCATAAACATTTGCTGAATAAATGAAAGGATGGGGCCAGGCACGGTGGCTCACGCCTGTAATCCTAGCACTTTGGGAGGCCGAGGTGGGTGGATCACCTGAGGTCAGGAGTTCAAGACCAGCCTGGCCATGATGGTGAAACCTCATCTTTAAAAAAAAAAATAAAAAATAAAAAAAGAAAGGATGGAAGTAGGAGAGCATAAAAGGAAAGAACATAGTCTCTGGAGTTAGACAAACCTGGGTTAGAATCCCAAATTTCCCCTCTGGAGACTTAAAACAATGATGAAGTCTCAGAATTCTGCTAAAAAACCTCATATACATCATCTTATTTAATGCTTCTTCCCCCAACAGCTTTAAGGCACTATTTCTCCTCATTTTACACCCGGTGTAAACCTAGCAACTTGCCTAAAGCCACAAGGTTAGTAACTGTGAGCCTAAGCTCCTAACCCCAACTTAAATTCTTTCTTACCACTGGCTTTGAAACTTTGGGCGAAGTATTTAATCACTCAATATGTTTAAGACTCTGTTTCTGAAGATGAAGCAAGGTAGTATTTGTAAAGTGCTTAGTACAGTGCCAGACAATACAAACTGCTCAATAAAAGGTTGTTCTTATTATTAGAGTCATTAGTGAGTCTATAGTGAGCTATTTGCAGAGACACTTTTGGTTCTATAAATTATACATACTCTGGAAAACAGCCATTTTTAAGATAGGCAGCCAAAGAAAAAGGAGAAAATTATGACCATTATTTATTTTGGATACGGTCTAAAATATCCAAAAAGGAGTAGCGGATAAATCCTTTGTTAACCTGAAAGCAATGATCATGCTTGAAGTTAGGGGGGCGCCATACTGCTGTACATTACAAGAACCACTTCTGCCAAGGGGTCTTCAACACCCTTGGATTTTTTCTTTTTTTCCTGGAGACGAAGTCTCGTTCTGTCGCCCAGGCTGGAGTGAAATGGTGCAATCTCGGCTGATTGCAACCTCTGCCTCCCGGGTTCAAGCAATTCTCCAGCCTCAGCCTCCTGAGCAGCTGGGATTACAGGCGCGCCACCGCACCCAGCTAACTTTTGTATTTTTAGTAGAGACGGGGTTTCACCGTGTTGGTCAGGCTGGTCTCGAACTCCTGACCTCGTGATCCACCTACTACCTCAGCCTCCCAAAGTACTGGGATTAGAGCCACGAGCCGCCACTCCCGTCTCTCACCCTTGCATTTTTGTCCAACAAAAATGAGGTAGGTAGATTCTGACCATTAACAACTTTTTTGGCAGGGAACAGGACCATCTAATGTTTCTTTCCATATTTTTCCACAATTTCAGTTTATGTCCAGTATATCTTTCTGTTTTACTACCAATGCCTTTGCTACTGCTTCATTGAGATAAAAAGCAATATTATATTATTCAATGATCTTTCCAAGTCCAGCAAAGAACCAAAAAAAAAAAAAAAAAAAGAAAGAAAGAAATTTGGGTAAGTGTATTAATAAGCATAACCCCAAGAAATTTAAAGTAGCTAAAAACAATTGGTCAGAAATAAATGTACATATTGGCAATTGTTGAAATTGGGTGATGGGAGCTCATTATATTAGCCTCTTATGTTTATGTAGGTTTGAAAATTTCCTGGCTGGGCATGGTGGCTCACGCCTGTAATCCTAGCACTTTGGGAGGCTGAGCTGGGTGGATCACAAGGTCAAGAGACCATCCTGGCTAACACAGTGAAACCCCATCTCTACTAAAAATTAAAAAAAAAAAAAAATACCTTAAGAAAAACTTAAAAATAAATTTAAAACGTTAGTTTTTCTTGAAAATATACGTGAAGGATGTACCAGTCAACTGGGTCTGTATCACTGCTCTGGAAAGCAGCACAAAATAAGCAACTCAGTTGACAGATGAAAAGTGACTGAAGGAAAAAAAGGAATAAAGGTGAAACCAATATAAATCATATAGAAATGGAGAGTGTTTCTACGATACTTTAATAATGAACTTCAAACAAGAAACCCAAGACCACGAGACAACACTAAGGAGATTTCTGTATACAAGCAAAGCACACTTAAAACAATTTACACTAATTGTTTGTTCAAGCTTGGTTTGCATTTGGTTCTCACTGGCCAGGGAATGTTCTAATGGAAAGGTGATTTATCTGAAGGGCAGAACTAAGAGCTTTGTGACAAACCAGCCAAAGTAAACCTGGAAATCTGGGTGTGGGGCAGGATAAATTCCATTTTCAACTCACGATCACCTTCTGACAGGGTCACCTAGAAAGCTTTCCATTCCACCCAAAAGATAACCTATAATTGATGAATCATATCTACAAGATCTTTTTTCCCCTGAACCTAACTTAGTGTTTTTCATTCCATTTGAGTTAAATTCTAGTCTGAAACCCGACCGCTATCCCTTAGGTCAAAGCTAAATAAAAACATTTAACTTTTCAACATGTTAGTGGCCTCTTTGTACCAATTAATCCTGACTTCCCTCAGAGCAAATTCCACTCTTAGAATGATGAGGAAAAATTCCTAACACCTGAGTTAACAAGAAACATTCAAAAACCCGATAGGAAGCCATCTGCTCTTTCAGGTTGAAGCTACCAGCACCCCAGCAACACTGAGGCTGATCCTTCCCCTCCCCCACCCCCCACCACAGAAGACAGCAAGGTCATCCAATGCAAAAACCAAACTAGTCAAAGACAAATGACTAATCCACCATCAAAATGGTAGAAGAGTAAAGAAACACTTTAACGTCAGTCTTCTACCGAGTTCAGCTAACACTGACTTTTTCCCCCAAAGTAAAATTCAGAAAGCAGCATTTTCTCCTAAGATTTACTTTACTTGCATGCGTTAATAACGATGCTTTCAGATATTCTATTCATGGCCTCTGGCTTGGAAGGTGTACAGCAACCTATGACTCTCCACCGCAATCATATCCACCTCCACCCCTTCACTCCCACACGTTTCCAATCCTCACCACTTGGCCTTCATTAAGAGTGTTCCTCTCAGTGTAATAGAGAAATGAGAGAACAATGGTCTGTTTTGAGACAGAATCAGTCTTGAGACTGATTTGAGAAATACTACATTTATTATCAAAGAGCAGTGCATAGGTGAATGTCCATCTTCCCTCAATATGCTTTGCTTCGCTGTTTCAGTAAAAGTTTTCCATGGTTCTGAATGCCCATTAACCAGACCATAAGCGCAAGTCACTCAGAATTGCCACTGGAAAACTGGCTCAACCATCATTTAAGGAAAGACCCAGAAAGCTTATCCCAAAGTAATGTACATGAACCAATATCGCAGTACCTACATGTTCCCGTTTTTCTGCCAATCTACCTGTAAATGTTTCCAAGATAAATTACCACCCAGGGAGTCACTTCCTGCCATGTGAACAAAAACACGGCTTCTTTCCGGAGGTGCTTGATTACTCTCTAGTGAGCACTTAACTGGTTGTTTTGAGTGGACTTTGCCATCAATTGATAGGAAAAGGAACGTGGTGGGGTAGGGCTCAGCACCAGGAGAGAATTTTCAATCAAAAAGATGGTCTTATAGCGTGCTGAGTCCCCAGAGGGCAGAGGCAGCATTCAGAAGTGGAGTTTTACCCTTTCACACCTGCCCAACTCCACAAACCAACTGCCACATGGCAAAATCACAACTGCCTCCAGAATTCTGAGTGCTTTTGTAGAAATCTCTTCTGACCACAAAGAAGGGCAGTACTAGGTGGCTTTAAAGTAGGCATTTAAGATCATAAGAACTCGTGTGTCTTAGATGATACACAGTGTTTCTAATACCCTTTCCCTCCTTTGGATCTTTGAGAACCTCTTGTCTTAAAATCGGACGAAAGCCACAGCTTGTCCGGCTTTTGCCACCCACCAGAGCCAATATTTCAAAGTCAACAGAAGGTCATCATCATGATTCACCTGAGCCCCTTAACGTGGACTTTCGCTCAGAACAGCTGGGGCGAGAGGTGGGGGGAAGCAGCGAGGAGAGACAAACCAGGCTGACTTCTTGGTTAAAACACAAAGTTCTCGTTTGCAGCCCTGAGAAGGTGATACACAACGGACTCCAAGTGCCTCCCGTCCCGCGGGGGCAGCTTCGGCAGGGCGCCGAGCGCGTCCTACCTTAGACCTCTCCTTGACGTAGTATTTGCCCAGCCGGCTCCCGCAGTAGAGGACCAGCCTGTCGATGAGGGACAGGAGGAAGCTGATGGCCTCGCAGCCCTCCTCGTTGCCCCCGATCCACGTGATCTGGTCGCCCCGCAGGTGTCGCTTGGAGACGCCGGCGCGCGGCCCCGCCAGCTGGCCGTCCCGCAGGGCCCCGGTGCAGTGCAGCTGCTTGACGCGCTCCAGCACGCAGTCGCCCACCACCTCGCCCAGGAAGTTGTCCAGGTAGCAGAAGCCCACCTCGTGCAGACAGGGCACGATGTACTCCAGCGCAATTTTCTCCAGATCCAGCCTCATGATGTGTCCCAGGGGCATCTCGCCCTCAGAGTCGAGGTCCGGGACCCCCAGCGTGCACCCAGAGAAGGAGCAGGATCTACACGAGCGCGAAGCCGAGGCGCGGGGAGCGTGGCCCGGGGTTCAGCAACCTGCGCCTGCCAAGGTCCCCGAGCCGCCGCAGCGCCAGGGGACGGGGGAAGGCTGCTCGCAACTCTCGGGAGAAGGGATCTGCGTTCGGGAACCAGCGGGAGTGGTGCGGGGCTCCACGACCCAGCGCCGGACTGGCCAGGCGAGCAGGGTGGCGCGATGAGTCGGAGGACGACTTTTGGAGATGGGAAGCCACCACGGCAGCGGCTGTGGCCAGACTCCCAGAGAGGCAGAGGTCCGGCCCTTAAACCGGCCGACTCCGCGCGTCACGGGCCCCGCCCCAGCCCCGCCCTTTCCCCGCCCCGGGTCCGCCCTTCCCCAGCTCGTCATCCCCGCCTGCTGTAGCCCCTCCGCGAAGGATCCCGGAGAGCCCGGCGCCTACCTTAGTTGTTTTTGACCAGGGGGAGCAGCTGGAGAACAGACTGAATTTTTAGAATGCGCTGGATTTGCATACTGTTTTGCATAAAATCACATAACAAACTTGAAAAACTAGATCTCACATTGAAAATGTAAATGGAATTAACACTGCAACATCTCATAGACTTTTGAGCAAAATAATAACCCCAAGAAGCTGGGAGCGGCGGCTCACGCCTGTAATCCCAGCACTTTGGGAGGCTGAGTTGGGCGGATCACCTGAGGTCGAGAGTTCAAGACGAACCTGACCAATATGGAGAAACCCCGTCTCCACTAAAAACACAAAAATTGGCCGGGCGTGGTGGCACATGCCTGTAATCCCAGCTAATGGGGAGGCTGAGGCAAGAGAATCACTTGAACCTGGGAGGCGGAGGTTAAGGTGAACGGAGATTGCGCCATTGCACTCCAGCCTGGTCAACAAAGCTAGACTGCGTTTCAAAAAAAAAAAAAAAAAAGAAAAAAATCTCAAGAATAAATATATTTATTAAGCAGTGGTCTTAGTGGTCTTGTTCTACCTTTACCTAGTGTCTTTTCTTATTTACCCCATCCCTCTGCTGTTTCACCCAGTTCAAGCCACTGAGAGATTAGGAGGTATCTAGTTTTAACTAAAATTAACGCATTAACAAATATTTCCCTCAGCCCCTACTGTGTGCAAGGCACTATGTGCTTGAGGAGAGGCGGATGAGCACAATGAAGAAATGCTGAGTCATCTCTGATCGAACTCTGCAAATGGTGTATTTTGCTTTGCTTGATGTTTTCATCCACTTATCTGTCAAGCTTCCTATTAAAATACGATGTTCCGAAATTTTACCTTCAAAATCAATCACATGCTTCTGTAACAGTCAGAGGTATGTCCCCAAAAGATACACTGTATCCTAGGTCGCTCACTTTTCCCACAAGCAGCTGTACTTTCACAAGAGGGACAGACACCACAGAGAAGACTTTTTGGTTATCCACAGATAAGGTGATTTGCTCTATGGAGTTTTGATTCCCTTTCCTACTGAAAACTAGCAATCAGAATCACGAAAAAAAAAGATTCATATGTTGCATGCAAAGCTATTTGCACCTTTTTTACTTCATAGTAATGTACACTTGGGTTTCTCATTTAAGTTGAAGAATGTACAGGTTTTTCAGGTATTGTTTATTTAGGACACAATCCCCTACAGCTTTTTCACTTTTCTTCTTCCTCCAGCAGCCCTCTCCTCTCTGCCTTTGAGGGGGAGAAAAGGAGTGACATCCAGGACAAGAACTAAGAGTAGAAGAGAGGTGCTGCTACAGGTTGGAAAGAAGTAGACAGAGGCACGTGGTTGAGTAAGAACCTGGGGGGATGTTGAGGGGGAGCAGCCAATGGTGGAGTTTTTAAGAAACTTTGGTGAAGGGGGAGGGGGGGTGGGGGAAAAAAAAAACTTTGATGAAACTTCTAGTTATATTGAGAGAGGCTCTCTGCCAAGTCAGTGATTAGTTGGCACCTTTAGTACTACGTTTGAAAGGAGGTACCCCTCCTTGGGGTAAAGGCTTGAATGGGCCGTCACTGCTCAAGGAGCTGTTGTCTAAATTCCCAAAGCAGTTCCATGATAAGAGGAGACCATCATCCTTGGAACCCCAGTGCTTAGCATATAGTGGGTGCCTAATAAATAGTTACTGGGAACTCAATGTCTGATCCTGAGCCACGGCAGCCTTCACTCAGATTCAGTATGTCTGGGCTTATCTGGAAGGATCTATTTTGCAAGAGGGGCTGTGGAGCCTCCCCCAAAGAGAAGTCGCTGGAAAAGAGTCAGGCAAATTAGCCTGACCCAGCACAAAACCTTAGAGGCCAGTGGAGGGAGCAGTTAGGAGTTCTGCAGGGCGTTTGTCTCTGGGCTTTGTCTCTCTATCTGAGCAGTGAATGTTTGCTGGGAAGCAGAGACGTAAAGTGAAACCTGGAGGACTGTTCAGTTGCAGCAAGGAGTGAAATACCAAAAAGGACGAAAGCCCTCCTCTCCACTTCTGCTTGAACCCTGCACAGAAGAAACTGCTTTGGCTCCTGCAGTGACCTTCTCCGAGGGCACTATGGATAATGGAGTGACCAGGAGAAACCTAGTCTAAGGCAGCCTGAGCGTGGACCCTGCTTGGCATTGTGTTGTGCATTTTGCAGCTTTGGGGACTGTGTAAACCTCAGTAGATATCCCTGAAAAGGGACAGAATCAAAAAGGAGGAAGGTGACAGATAATCCTTAGTAACCGGCTGAAATTCTTCTAGCTGAAGGTTTTTTGTAGATACACCTTATATTCCTAGGAATGATGAGGAGGGAATTTACAAAGGAATGGAAACCTGTAATCGATGGTGGGGTGTGGAGGTCAGTAAAATACAGAAAATGATATACTCACCTTCCAGAATGAACGTGTTTACCTAAGACTTCAGATCCCAGGACTGGGTAAATTTAGTTTCCTATTCAAATAATATTTCAATAATTTCAGAGTAAAATTGTAACTAGTTATAACTAGAGCAATAGTCTGAGTTCTAGTGACAACATTCTAGATTACGCTGGTTGTAAAGCATGGGCAGTTTAGAGAGGAATTCAATCCCTTGGTGCCATCCCTGCTTGGCAAGGGCACTCATTAATCAATCAAGGACCTCTCAATCAGCTCAGGGCTGCCAGCACTGCATTTGGCAGAGGAATCAGAGATACCGTGACTGGAAAAGTCAGAGTGTGTGATTGCATGGAGGGACACAGACAGACTGGAGCCAGGCACAGGCTCTGGGTCTGAATATCAGAGAGGGAAAACCCAGGCTAATTGTTAAAGTGCATTTGCTTTAGTTATTTGTCCACTAATTTGTGTCATAATAATGAATATTAAAATACCTTTCCATAACAACTAAAACAAATTAATTTCCCTGTAATTTAATTACGGCAACACTGTCTTCCGGTGTGCATCTGCAGTACAGATACAGTCATTTCCAAGCATGTGGAAGAGAGAGAGGAGAAAGAAAAGTGCTGTTTCCCTACCTTTGAATTTGAACTGGAAGAGATCTTAGTGGTCACCCAGTTCACCTTCATTTTCCTACAGATGAGGAAACCAAAAAGTCTCAGTTGAGTGGAAGAGAAGCTTCTGCCTTCTCAACTGTAACACTGTCCTATTTATGTATGTAGTTTTATTTTAATGAGGTAAAATTCACAAAGTGTAAAATTAACCATTTTATAATGAACAATTCAGTGGCATTTAGTACAGTCACAGTGTTGCACAACCACCACCTCTCGGGTTCCAAAATATTTTCACCACCCCAAAAGCAAACTGAACCTATTAAGCAGTTATTTCCCATTGACTCCTCTCCCAAGCCCCTAGCAACCACCAATCTGCTTTCTCGGTGGATTCACCCATTCTAGATATTTCCTAATAATGGAATCATATACTCTGTGACTTTTTGTGACTGGCTTCTTTCACTTACCATGATGTTTTGTACCATTTGCCAGTACAGCATTTCTTTTTATGGCTGAATGATAATTCCATTGTGTAGCTATACCACAATTTGTTTATCCACTCATCCACTGATGGATATTCGGGTTATTTCCACTTTTTGGCTATTATAATAGTGTTGTTATAAACAGGCATGCATAAGTAATTTGAGTACCTGTTTTCCATTCTTTGGGGGAATATACCTAAGAGTACAATTTTGGGGACATATGGTAAATCTATAACTTTTTTTTTTTTTTGAGATGGAGTTTCGCTCTTGTCGCACAGGCTGGAGTGCAATGGCACAATCTCACTGCAACCTCTGCCTCCCGGATTCAAGCACTTCTCCTGCCTCAGCCTCTCAAGTAGCTGGGATTACAGGTGCCTGCCACCACGCCCAGCTGATTTTTGTATTTTTAGTAAAGACAGGGTTTCATCATGTTGGCTAGGCTGGTCTCAAACTGCTGACATCAAGTGATCAGCCCACCTCAGCCTTTCAAAGTGCTGGGATTATAGGTGTGAGCTACCACACCCAGCCTATGTTTAACTTTTTAGGAACCACCTGTTTTCCACAATAGCTGTACCATTTTACATTCCCAACAGAAATATGAGAGGGTTCCATCATGTCTTTTTTTATTTCTGATGAAAACTGTCTACATATCTTCTCTTTTTTTATAAAAAAAAGTTCAGCTTTGGCGGGGCATGGTGGCTCACACCTGTAATCCCAGCACTTTGGGAGGCTGAGGTGAACAGATCACTTGAGGTCAGGAGTTTGAGACCAGCCTGGCCAACATGGTGAAACTCCCATCTTAAAAAAATTAAAAAAAGAAAAATAAATAAAGTTCAGCTTTTTATTGAACACATTATAAAAAAGGTTTAGTCAAAAAGACCAAAGCCCAGGTTATCATCAGACTCCTCAGATTCTTCTTTCTTTGCTTCCCGTTTCTTCTCCTCAGCTGGAGCAGCAGCAGTGGAGGGGGCAGGACCTCCTGCGGGGTGCAGCACCAGCTGCTGGAGCAGGTCCACCAGCCCCCACATTGCAGATGAGGCTCCCAATGTTGACGTGTACCAGGGCCTTTGCAAATAAGCCAGGACAAAAAGGTTCAACATTTACACCGGCTGCTTTAATGAGGGCTTTGATCTTATCCTCTGTGATGATCACCTCATCATCGTGCAGAATGAGGGCTGAGTCCATGCAGGCGAGCGCTGAGACGGAGGCCAAGCCGCAGGCGAGTGTGGGGCTGATGCTAGTCGCAGGATAAAGTGAGGGCCTCACCCCAATGCAGCCTTAGCTTCCTCGGGAGGACCGAGCGTGTTGGCGGCAGCTGAGGAAAGGGATCTACATATCTTTTTTTCCATCAAAGTACTGCCATACCTGAGGTTCCCTTCCTCCTAGCTGCACCTGCATATTTGTTTGTTTGTGTGTTTTTGCCATAATATATCATCAGAAGCTTTGTCATTATTTTGCATGACTTCAATGTGCGCAAAGGCAATCTTACCTATTGATGAATCAAACATTTTTGCAACACTTGGTACTGTGCTAAAAGTTTACAAACATTACTTCAATTAATTCTTATAACACCACCAAGAATAGGTACTATTATTCTTCTCCATTGTGAAGATGACAAAAGTGAGAAATAAAGAGGCTAAGGAACTTGCCCAAGGTCACTCTGAAAGAGTATACCAATGTAGCGCCAGGTACGACGGCTCACGCCTGTAATCCCAGCACTCTGCGAGGCCAAGGCAGGTAGATCAGGAGTTCAAGACCAGACTGGCCAACATGGTGAAACCCCATCTCTACTAAAAATACAAATACTAGCTGGGCATGGTGGCGGGCACCTGTAATCCCAGCTACTCGGGAGGCTGAGGCAGGGAATTGCTTGAAGCCAGGAGGCAGAGGTTGCAGTGAGCCAACATCATGCCACTGCACTCCATCCTAGGCGACAGAGGGAGACTCCATCTCAAAAACAAACAAACAAACAAGCAAACCATGTAAGACAAAATTTGAGAGATTCCAATGTAGTAACACTGGGGTGTGGAGGGAGAATCATTCTGAGCCACATGTCTGGCATAGAAACGAAATGTTTCTGCCCTGAAGTACTCTTTTTCTTGTTATAACTCCAGTTATAACACTTTCACCTGTAATGACTATTTTAATTATTGGTTTATTTACTGATATTTGGTGCAGAGGGAGATAAGCAAAACTTCCCATAAATTATTTGGTACACTACATTAAGAGTCATTTTCCGCCGGGCGCGGTGGCTCATGCCTGTAATTCTAGCACTTTGGGAGGCTGAGGCGGGCGGATCACCTGAGGTCAGGAGTTCAAGACCAGCCTGACCAATATGGTGAAACCCCCGTCTTTTAAAAAAAAAAAAAAGAAAATAAAAATAAAAATAAAAAGAGTCATTTTCCAAACTACAAATTAGGTTTTACCCCTTGTTGCATTCCACTTATGGCCCAGGATTTCCAGGAATCGACAGGAATTCAGTGATGCACAGGTCTGTTGAGCACAGTTGGTAATGAGCTGTCCCTCCGTGTGCTGGAGTGTGTGGTCCACCCCTCAGGACGCAGGAGTGAATTTATTTTAGTGGAGCCGATGAAGTAACAAGAAAGTGCCTGAAATAAATTTCTCGCCTGGAGCTCACTGGTATAAAGTGGGTTTAGAGAAGGAAGGATCTGATGATGTTCCTCTCTCTGAGGAACATCCTACCCCTTCCAGGTGGAAGAGGATGGCAAAGAAAGTTACTTTTTCTATCAGTTCTTGTTTCTCAGCACGGAGCCAAGTTTCCGCGTCTCGCATCTGCTCCTTGATCATCTGGCCGTGTGCAGATTCTGGAAAGTGTGACATTATTAGGAATGTTCATTAATACCTTCCAACTCAGCTCTCATTTAAGCTGAAAATATCTAAAAAGCCTTTGCATGGCTCATGCAAATAGTGTCAAATTGTGTCTTTGTACAGCATTCATTGTATCTTTTTTAGAGTAAATTTTTTATTTTAGAATACTTTTAGACTTACAGGCAGGTCGGGAAGGTTGACATGCAGAGTGCCTGTAAGCCCCACACCCAGTTTCTCCTGTTGTTACCGTCTAGCTTTAGCACAGCACATGTGTCATCATTTATGAATTAATACTGATACATTATTAACTAAAGTCATGCTTTTGTTCAGATTTCTTTGTTTTTACCTTGTGGCCTTTTTCTTTTCCTGGATCCTATTGAAGTTTGCAGAGGTAGAAATAAGTTTGTAGGGTTTTAGGAAGTGTATACCAAATCAGTCTTCTTAGCCTTTAGCCCTGCAGAAACTTTCCTGAGATCCCCAGTGTGGAAATGAATGGTTACTTCCAGAATGTGCCTTCTTCCCTTCTTAACAGTTCATATCAGTGGCTGAGGGTCGGTGGCGCCATTGCTATGAGGCCCTCTTTCTACAGCCAGGGGTCTCTGAGGTTCAGGTAGCTGATCCCGCCTTCCCGCTCCTGACCTGGAAGTGGGAGGTAGGCAGTGCTAGGCTCCACTGGCCCTGGACCTCCCAGTTCTGACAGACCGCTCTGCTTTTCTTCATATATTTACCTTCTCCCTCCCTCCAGAGAAAGAGCCTGATTGCTCTAAGGCAGTGGGTCTCAAACTCTAGTGGCCATTAGAATCACCTAGCCAGCTTGCTAAAACACAAATTGCTAAACCTTACCCCTAGAGTTTCTGATTCAGTAGGTCTGGGATGGGGCCTGATAATTTGCATTTCTGATAAGTTCCCAGGAGTTGCTTCTGCTGGTCTGAGACCACATTTTAAGAACCACCATTCCAAGCCAATCAGTTTATGGCATTACCCTGGTAACTGTTAGTCATCTAAGAGTGGGTGGGTGACCTGCACTGGCCAAATCCATGGTTGAAAACTCTGGTTGTATCCTGGAATCACTTGGGAGTTTCTGAAAAACGACTCACAGCTGGGCCCCACCCCAGTTTAATCAATTAATATTTTAGAAGATAAAGCCTTAGGTATCTGCAGTTTAAAAAGAAAAAATAAATAATGCTACATAATACAAAATAAAAATATAATAGTAATAAGGCCGGGCGCGGTGGCTCATGCCTGTGGCACTTTGGAAGGCCAAGGTGGGTGGATCACAAGGTCAGGAGTTCGAAACAAGCCTGGCCAATATGGTGAAACCCCGTCTCTACTAAAAATACAAAAAATTACCCAGGTGTGGTGTCGGGCGCCTGTAGTCCCAGCTGCTCGGGAGGCTGAGGCAGGAGAATCACTTGAACCTGGGAGGCCAAGGTTGCACTGAGCTGAGATCATGGCACTGCACTCCAGCCTGGGCGACAGAGTGAGACTCCGTCTCAAAAAAAAAAAAAAAAAAAAGCAATAAGCAGATACAGTCATGCATTACTTACCAAAGGGGATACATTTGGAGAAATGCATCATTAAGGAATTTCCTTGTTCAGAACATGACAGAGTGCCCTTACACAAACCTAGATGGCATAGCCTACTATCCCCAGGCTCTACAGTGTGCCCTGTTGCTCCTGGACTACAAACCTGTACAACATGCTACTCTACTTAATACTGTAGGCAGCTGCAACACAATGGTATTTGCGTATCTAAACATATCTAAACAGAGAAAAGGTACAGTCACAATACTGTATTATAATCTCATGGGACCACCATCCTATATGTGGTTTTTTGTTGACCAAAATATCATTACACAGAGCCTGGCTGTCATGAATACAGCACTTTGGTGACTTCAACGTGCAACAGTACTGGGAATCACTGGCCTGCTTTAACTGAAGACAAATGATATTAAAAGGAGAGGTCTCTTTCTTTCTCTTTCTTGCTGCACATCAAAAAGGAAACAAGCAGCCCAGTGGCCTCTGGCAGCCGCCACATCCCCATGAAGGGAGCCAGTCTCAGGATGAAGCCAATGCAGAGGAAGGCAGAGCAGAGTACTGAAAGAACTTGGGACCTTGGTGACATCACTGAGCTGCCTATCTTACTGTCCCTGGAGCCTGTCCTACCTCTGCACTTCCAGTTATATGAAATAATACATATCCTTATTTGTAAAGCCAAATTAAGTCATTTTCAGCTACTAGCAGTCAAAAGCATTCTAACAGATAACACCAAAGAAATCTGTGGTCACCCCATAGCCATAATAAACAGTCCTACCCCTTAAAGACACTTTGCCTGGGTATCTTGCGTTCTGTGCATTCCAGAGGACCAGTTTGCCCATCAGAAGTCTGACTCCATGGAAACCAGACGGGGCAACGGGGTGGCTCTCGTGCAGTCTGTATCTGCGGCTCCTCTCCACTTCCAGCCTGCTCATTTCCAGCTCAGAAATTCTACTAATGGCGTTTTTTCTTCCTCAGAAAGGAAATGAACAGGATAAGACTTGGCATTTTACCTTATAGTTAAAATAAATAGTTTTCTTTTTCAAACCTAAGTGAACAATCACATAATAGTCAAATTGGAGGTTACAATTGTATTTTTCACAAATGGTTTCCTTAAATTGCAAATTTGTTTTCAGACAATTCCTTTCTTAATATTTACAACAGGAAAATGTTGGTAGAACATAAATAACACTGGAAGCTAGTTGGAACAAAGTAAATGTCCAGCCAATGTTTTATTGTATAGATTTAGTATAATGGGTTATAAAATGGAATATAAGGTAAGAGTCTCTGTGTGTGAGACACACACAGAGAGAGAGAGAGAGAGGGGCCAAAATGTTATTAATGATTGCTTTTGAGTAAGTGGGAATATGGACCTTCTTATGTTCTGTTGTTTGTGTTTTCTAATTTTTTTCTAATGGGTACATATTGCTTTTTTTCCTTTTTGAGATGGAGTTTCACCCTGTCACCCAGGCTGGAGTGCAATGGCGCGACCTCGGCTCACTGCAACATCTGCCTCCCGGGTTCAAGCGATTCTCCTGCGTCAGCCTCCTGAGTAGCCTGAATTACAGGTGTGCGCCACCACGCCCAGCTAATTCTTTGTATCTTTAGTAGAGACGGGGTTTCACTGTGTTGGCCAGACTGGTCTTGAATTCCTGACCTTGTGATCCACCCGCCTCAGCCTCCCAAAGTGCTGGGATTACAGGCATGAGCCACCGCGCCCAGCCACATATTGCTTTTGAAGAAAGAAAGAAAAAGGACTTTTTTAAGGCTATGGGATTGTTTTACTACTTAAAAACATATCTTTCATCCTCCGTGGGCTGGCCGCTGACTTGTTTGAGCTAAGTACCATTCCCAATATCCTGTGTACTGCTTGGCTGGAGGTGGCTGAAATCCTGCGAACTACATTTCCCAGATTCCCTTGCCAGCTGGCCTACTTAGATGCTTCCAATGGGAAGCACTGGTGGGAAGCTGCATGAAATAAGAGAGACACCAGTTTTTCTTGTTGCTGTTTTGTTTTGTTTTGTTTAAGCTCTGGCCAGGGGTGCCGCAGTGACTGGCAGCTGCGGGGGCTCCAGCAGCCTTCAGTAGTTCCAGCAACCGCATCGCTGTCGGGCAGCAGCAGCCCCGCAGCACCAGCAGCTTCCTGCACTGTCAAGATGCCAGCCGCTCCTGGGCTCTGATAACATCACCACCTCCCTCCTATTCCTCCTGCCTTTCAAGTGGCAGTGGCTTCCTGCAGATACTTATCTCTAGGTTAGCACGTGTTCCCCCTTTGGTTCCTCCAAACTTCCCAACACTGGTAAGACTGATTCCTTATGTTAAATCCCCTCTATTTAAAAATACTAGAATGAGGCCAGGAACAGTGGCTCATGCCTGTAAACCCAGCACTTTGGGAGGCCAAGGCAGGCAGATCACCTGAGGTCAGGAGTTCAAGACCAGCCTGGCCAACATGGTGAAACTCTGTCTCTACTAAAAATTCAAAAATTAGCTGGGCGTGGTGGCACATGCCTGTAGTCCCAGCTACTTGGGAGGCTGAGATAGGAGAATCTCTTGAACCCGGGAGGCAGAGGTTGCAGTGAGCCGAGATCCTGCCATCACACTCCAGCCCTAGGCAACAAGAGAAAACTCCATCTCAAAACAATACTAGAATGATGTCTGTTTTCTCAACTGTACACTAACTGATATGTTCTCATATCCTCAATTTCTACATCAAATTCACCAGCAAACTTGTCAGTTCTACTGCCAAATTGTAACTCCAACCTCTCCTCTTCCTCTTCTGTCCACAGCCGTCACCAGTTCAGACCACCATCATTTCTCAGGGCCACGGCCTTCTCTAAGATATCCCTACTTCTGCAACTGAAAGGAATGGCAAAAACAGCAACTACTTTTGCACCAACCTAGTAAGCCATCCAGGATGGTCCATCTCAGTTCCTTGTTTATTTCCTACTTAGTCCCTACTAAAACTTGACATTTTTGTCTGTTTGTTTAAATAGGTCTGTTTTATGTCTCTCTCCCACAGGAGTATGAGGGCAGGGACCTGTTTACCACAGTATTTCCAGTGCCCAGCACAGAGTCTGACACAAATCAGCTGTTCACTATATGCTGAATGAATGCTCTGCATATTGAACTGTTTCCACATGCATACATAGAGATGAAGGAAATTTGATTCAATTTCAATAAATTCTGTATTGTTAGATGTTTCGATTGCTATGTTTCTCTAGAGAATAAGCCACAAGTTAATTAAAATCTTAAAAAGAAGGCCAGGCGCATTGGCTCACACCTGTAATCCCAGCACTTTGGGAAGCTGAGGCAGGTGGATCATGAGGTCAGGAGTTCGAGACCAGCCTGGCCAACATGGTGAAACTCTGTCTCTACTAAAAATACAAAAATTAGCTGGGCATGGTGGTGGGCACCTGTATAATCCCAGCTACCTGGGAGGCCGAGGCAGGAGAATCACTTGAATCTGCGAGGCGGAGGTTGCAGTGAGCAGAGATTGCACCACTGCACTCCAGCCTGGGTGACAAAGTGAGACTCTGTCTCAAAAAAAAAAAAAAAAGCAGAAGAAAAAAGTAAACATTTTTGGAAAACAGACCAAGTGGATAAAAAGTAAAGAAAGAGCTGAAAATATTTTCTAAAGATGTCATAGCAAAATTTTCTCCCAAGTCTAATTTGGCCCAAATCCAAATTCTTCTGTTGACAAATTTGCTTTGACCTAAATTAATTTAACTCTATTAGCTAAAGTTGATACAGTTCTCTAAACTGGTTTCTAAGTCACTTTTAAGGCTCTATGAAGGACAACCAGAGATTTTCACATATAATCAGATCTCGTTCCAGAACGTTTTGGCTGTTGCCTTCTTTAGTTAGGCATCTGTCCCATTCGTTCAGTCAACAAATGTTTTCTCACATTCTTTCTGTGTGCCAGGCGCTGTACTCGGTGCCAGATGCACAGAAAAAGACAAACAAGATCCCTGTGCTTCTGAGGACGACAGGCAAAGAAAGACAATAAACAGGGGATGTACATGAATGAGCACAACAATTTCAGGCTGTGATTGAATGCTGTGAGAAAGCAAAACAGCTAAATGCAATAAGCGTTGAAGGTACCACCAAGATTGTAGTGGGAGAAACTTCCCCTGAAAAGGCAACACTTGCCGTGAGGCCAGAGTTACCAGAAGGAGCCAGAAGGGCCACATTGAGACTTTAGAGGTCTCACATGCACACGAATGTTCACTGCAGCACTATTCACAATAGTAAGGACATGGAATCAACCTAACTGCCCATCAATGACAGACTGGATAAAGCAAATGTGGGACATATACGCCATGGAGTACTATGCAGCCATAAAAAAGAACCAGATCATGTCTTTTGCGGGGAACATGGTTGGAACTGAAGGGTATTATCCTTAGCAAACTAACACACCAACACAAAACCAAATACCACCTTTTCTCACTTATAAGTGGGAACCGAATGATAAGAACTTATGAACACAAGAAGGAAACAAAAGACACTGAAGTCTACTTGAGGTAGGAGGGGGGACAGGAGGGAGAGGAGCAGACAAGATACTACTGTGTACTGGGCTTAATACCTGGGTGAAGACATAATATGTACAACAAACCCCTGTGACATGTGTTTACCTATGTAAAAAAAAAAACCTTTGCATGTACCCACACCTAAAAGTTTAAAAAAATTGTTTTTAAACAGACACTGTAGAGGTCTTAAACATGGTGATACTATAGTGTCTTCTCTCTCTTCTACCCCAGGTAATTCAAAATAAAAATAATCAACTAAGGCTTAAAATAAATGCAAATGCCCATGTGCGGTGGCTCATACCTGTAATCCCAGCACTTTGGGAGGCTGAGGCTGGTGGATCATTTGAGGTCAGGAGTTCAAGGCCAGCCTGACCAACATGGTGAAACCCCATCTCTACTAAAAACACAAAAATTAGCCAGAGGTAGTGGCATGTGCCTGTAATCCCAACTACTCAGGAGGCTAACGCTGGAGATGGCTTGAGCCTGGGAGGCAGAGGTTGCAGTGAGCCGAGATCGCGTCACTGCACTCAAGTCTGGGCGACAGAGTGAGATCCTGTTGCAAAAAAAAAAAAAAATGCAAACAAGGTCAACAAAATTCTGCTTTCTTCCCAGTCACAGCTACTTGAATACTTTTATGGAAATATCTAAAAACTCTTTTTAAATTATTTTCTTGTTTTAGGACCCTGCTGCTTCTCCAAACATATGTCTAATCTGTGAACTGAGTTATCTAGCACTTGGAGCCATCCATGCAAAAGTCTGTAAAAGAGCATTTCAGGAAGAGGGGAAGAGCAAATGCAAAGACCGACGTGAGAGACTGGTGCATACAGCCATGAGCCAAATAACGTTTCCTTGGACTAGCCATGCCTGTTCTTTTACATGTTGTCTCTGGCTGCTTTCACACTTGCATGCCCCTGAGAGTGATTGTCTCAAACTTTGTTTCCTTTGTGGCCTCATTCTAGTGTAGCCCATCACAGCAGCACAGCAGTGCACTAGACACGGTGTCAGGCAAAACCTGAAATATGTGGTCCATTACAGAAAAAATTTCCTGACCCCTGGTGCTTATTTATTTATTTATTTATTTATGAAGTGAGATTAGGAGCTGTTGGAGACTTTTCAGCTTCGGAAGATGCATGACTTCATTTTTATTGTTGAAAAGGTGGCGTTGGCGGCGGTGTAGAGAATGGATATGGGGTAGGCACCGCAGGGGCAGAGAGAACGGGTTGAAACTTTGGTGGTAGCTGCTGGGCTTGGATTTCGGTGGGGAGCTGTAAGCATCAAATCTCCTGAAGGGATCAACCCTCCTGTAGTTACAACACGGGCTCATTTTTCTCTTGAATGGGCTTTAAGTGTCCTTCACACAGTGTCCAGCTCTTCTCAGTAGAGGGCTTAGTCCCACAGGACCTGCCTCCACCTTACAAGCAGTTGGTTGTCACCTATACTTCTGATCAACTGGCTATAAATCGGGGTTCCCACCACCAGCTCCTCCAGTTTGACTAATTTGCTAGGATGTCTCACAGAACCCAATGAAACACATTTTGTGAACAGACAGATGAAGAGGTGGACGGGGCAGGGTATGTGGGAGGTGGTACCGAGCTCCCAAGCACTCTCCAGGAATACCACCCTCCCAGCACCTCTGTGTGTTCAGTGACCTGGAAGCTCATTGAGGATTGTTCAAATGTTTTTACAGAGCTTAATCTCCATCGCCCCTCCCTGTTTCCTGGAAACTAGGAGGGTGGGGCTGAAATATCCTACTCTCTAATCCTCTCCATGCTTGGTCTTTCTGGTGACTGATCCCACCTGAGTCACCGCATTAGCATAAAGTCTGGTATGATCAAAAGGGGCGCCTTATAAATAACAAAAGATGTTGTTATCACTCAGGAAATTCCAAGAGTTTTAGGAGCTCTATGACAGTTACTGAGGACAAGGATCAAATATATAAATTTTTTCTTTTTACTTGGTATAACTAAGCAACTTTTCTTTGGTGTTCTATAAGAATTTATTCCTTTTTTTTCTGGAGACAGAGTTTCGCTCTTGTTGCCCAGGCTGGAGTGCAATAGTGCGATCTCGGCTCACTGCAACCTCCACCTCCTGGGTTCAAGGAATTCTCCTGCCTCAGCCTCCCAAGTAGCTGGGATTACAGGCATGCACCACCCACCCCAGCTGATTCTGTATTTTGAGTAGAGATGGGGTTTCTCCATGTTGGCCAGGTTGGTCTGGAACTCCTGACCTCAGGTGATCTGCCGCCTCGGCCTCCGAGAGTGCTGGGATTACAGGCGTGAGCTGCCGCACCTGGCCTAAGAATTTATTTCTTGTTATGCCACAGATACCTTTTGAGTCTTTCCATTGATTATCCCTCTTACTTTAGAGGCCTTGCACAGTGTTTCTGCCAACTTTAGGCCTTAGGAAAAGCTCTGAAACTCTGGTATCCCATTCAGGTACCAGATGTCTTGAAAAGCCTCCTAGAGCCTCTGTAAGCCCTCAGAGTCACAAGGAACACACCGTGGCCACTGGTGCACATTCTTCAGCTTCTCCTGGTGACAAGCTGGTGAAAACTCTGGGAAGCTAAGAGTAGGGGGCTGATGCTGAGACTACTCCTTGCCACCCCAACCCCACTCCAACCCACACTGCACCCCTGCTCCAAGGTCCTCATGCAAGGCACACAGCCTTCTGGGCTTGGCGGATGCACCTACCCCTGTGGGCTTCCCTGCTGGAGCGCTGAGTCCTCATATGAGGCAGGCCTGTGCCCCGTTAGGGTGATCCCCAGCAACACAGCCTATTTCTCTAACTTGAGTTGGCTGCCTTTCTGGTCGCTGATACCTCATTCTGACTCTACTTTTTTCTGCCAGTACAGTTGGCTCTCCATACCTCCAGGTTCCACATCCTCAGATGGGACCAATCCCAGATCAAAACTGTAGTTACACCTGCAACGGTTATTGTAAGGCCGGCTGCCTCGCCGGGAGCTTGGACACGCCCATCTCTCCTCGAGCCTCGGAAACTACGTCACCATTCCGCGCTCATCTAGCTCACCAAGTAGCTTCCTCAACGCCCACTTCTGCACTCCGCACCCAAATCTGCACTCAACACCAAGCTCTGCACTCGGTACCTAGCCCGCCGTTGAAAAAACCCCGCCGAAATTTTGAAAAACCCTGCTTCCCAATATCCAATCAATTGCCTTATGCTTTGTTTCCCCAGTGTCCACTCAATTGCCTCTAACCCCTATAAAACTCCTTGCCCCGGGAAGTTAAGCGCGACTTCTCTGGCCCCCCTTTCCCGGACCATAGAACCTCGCCTGGGAGCTTAATAAATTGGCATTTAATTTTCCTAGGCTGGTCTCAGTTTCCTCATTTTAAACTCGGCAATAACCCTTACAGTTATAACATGTCCTGAACATATGCCGGCTTTTTTCTTGTCGTCATTCCCAAAACAATACAACAACTATATACATAGCATTTACTTTGTATTAGGTGTTGTAAGTAATCTAGAGTGACTTAAAGCATACAGGAGGTTATGTGACCCAAAAGTATCTGAGACAGGTCTCAATCGATTTAGAAAATTTATTTTGCCAAGGCTAAAGACACACCCGTGACAGCCGCAGAAGATCCTGAGGACACGTGCCCAAGGTGGTTGGGGCACAGCTTGGTTGTATACACTTTAGGAAGACATGAGCCATCAGTCAGTATGTGTAAGCTGTACATTGGTCCAGTCCAAAAAGATGGGACATGTCAAAGTGAAGGCTTCCAGGTCATAGGTAGATAAGGGACAAAAGGCTGCACTCTTTTCAGTCTTTGATCAGCCTTTCACTGAATACGCAATTTACATGTGAGAAGCAGTGGCGGAGATAGTCACTTACGCCTTAGTATGGCTCAGTGAATCTGCATTTTTACATAAACAATAGGGAGGAGGAAGCAATCAGATATGCAGATAGCAGGTGAGCAGAGAAATGACTGTTTAGTTCTGTCCTTTGTCTGTACTGTGAAGATAAGTTATCAATTTACATTGCCAGGGTAAAATTCAACAGACCCATTTTAGGGAAAAGAACTTGACGCCCACAAGGAATTTCCTTGTGAAGAAATTGTGAGGGGAGGTGTGCAGCTTTTTTTTTTTATCTTTGTAGCTATCTTAGGAATAAAATGAGAGGCAGGTTTGCCTGACTTGACTCTTCATTTGGCTGATTTTGGAGTCCTGAGATTTACTTTCCTTTCACAATTATATGCAAATCCTACATCATTTTATATCAGGGTGTATTAGTCCAGTCTCATGCTGTGGGGTTGATAGCTCATACCTATAATCCCAGCACTTTGGGAGGCCGAGGACGGGCAGGTCACGTGAGGTCAGGAGTTCAAGACCAGCCTGGCCAACATAGTGAAACTGTCTCTACTAAAAATACAAAAATTAGCTGGGCATGGTGGCATGTGCCTGTAGTCCCAGCTACTTGGGAGGCTGAGACAGGAGAATCACTTGAACCTGGGGGGGCGGAGGTTGCAGTTAGCTGAGATCATGCCACTGCACTCCAGCCTGGGCAACAGAGTGAGACTCCATCTCAAAAAAGAAAAGAAAATATTTTAATTGACTCACAGTTCCACATGGCTGGGGAGGGTTCAGGAAACTTACAATCATGGCAGAAGGCACCCCTTCACAGGGCAGCAGGAGACAAAATGAATGCGAGCAGGGGAAATGCCAGACCTTTATAAAACCATCAGATCTCGTGAGAACTCACAATCACAAGAACGGCATGGAGGAAACCGCTCCCATGATTCCTCCTCTCACTGGGTCCCTCTCACAATATGTAAAGATTATGGGGATTATAATTCAAGATGAAATCTGGGTGGGGACACAGCCAAACCATATGACAGGGGACTTGATTGGTATCTGAGGGGTCCTGGAACCAATCCCCCCACAGATACAGAGGGAAGATGATTAGGAAGAAAAGTGGAGGGGACTGCAGAGGGTGACGGAGCCTGAAGTGTCTGACAAAATTTCTTAATTGATCGGGAGTGGATTTCTGCCATATTTCTTTTGTTTATGCTTAATATAACTATACTCAAGGACATAGTTTTGATGTCAGCAGTACAAGTAGTGAAGATAGTGATGAAGAGAATGAAGAACTGAATACATTGCAGGGATTATAGGAAAAAAGAATAAATGAAGAAGAGGAAAAGAAAAAGAAAAAAATCAAGTTAAAAAAAACAGAAAAAGGTCTTACTCATCCAGTTCCGCAGAAGAGGACACTTCAAAACAAAAGAAACAAAAATATCAGAAGCAAGAAACGACAAAAGAGTAAATCAAAAAAAGGGAAACATCACAAAAAGGAAAAAAGAAGAGAAAAAAGGAAAAGCATTCTTCTACCCCAATAGTTCTCGAATTTTCCAGAAAGTAACAGACTTTGGCTTAAGCCATTAAATTTAAAAGTTGTTTGTTAAAACGTGTTTGCCCTTCCTTGGAATTTGTTATATATTATACTTTGCAATAAATTGCAGCCTTTTCCATATTTTAAAAAAGAGAGAGAAGAAAGGAAGGAAGGAGGGAAGGAGGGGAGGGAGAGAGAGAAGGGAGGAAGAAGAAGGAAGAAAGAGCTAAAACAAGTTTAGCCTAAAGCTGTCTCCTTACTATTTAAGTTTGGCCTAAATGTTTTTCAGTATATCATAAACTATAACTAGAAGAGATGTAAACAGACTGTCGCCTACACTTGTGCCATTCACCAAGTTTTGGCTAATCAAATGTAGCAAATTGTTTCAACTGTGTTCAAAGAAGGCAAACACTGAGCTGTAACCAGTTCAGCTGTCTCTGTACCTCACTTCCGTTTTCTGTATGTCACCTTCCTTTTTTTGTCCACAAATCTTCTACCATGTGGCTGTGCTGGAGTCTGGGAGCCTATTTTGGCTCAGAAGGCTTTTTGATTTGCAAATCGTTCATTGCTCAATTAAATTCCTTTAAATTTAATTTGGTTGAAATGGTTTTTTTGTTGTTGTTGTTATGGAGTCTTGCTCTGTTGTCCAGGCTGGAGTGCAGTGGCATGAGCTCGGCTCACCGCAACCTCCACCTCCCAGGTTCAAGCAATTCTCCTGCCTCAGCCTCCCAAGTAGCTGGGATTACAGGCATATGTCACCACATCCAGGTAATTAGTGTATTTTTAGTAGAGACAGGATTTCACCATGTTGGCCAGGCTGGTCTCAAACCCCTGACCTCAGGTGATCCACCCGCCTTGGCCTCCCAAAGTGCTGGGATCACAGGCGTGAGCCACTGCACCGGGCCGAAATCGACTGAAGTTTTTCCTTCATCAGAAGGAAGGAAAGAAGGAAGGAAAAAAATTAGAAAAGCAAATAAAATCATGTCTTACTAAACACAGTGGCGCTACTCTTAAGCCTGTCCATTTTTTAAATGTTCAATGCCTCCCTTGCTTGTTAAAAAGAAACATACTTCACTTCTTGATTTATGTGACTGTGATGCTTCCTGCTAACCTGGCATACTCCCCATTTGGCCTTCTCAAAATTTCTCCAGACCTTTCCAGCAGCAGCATCAGTTTTGTCTGACAACTGGCAAAAAGGAAACACATAAAAAGTGAATACTCAGGCAATTTTCAAACGATAAGAACTGTTTAGAGGCCGCTTGCCTCCAAGAAGACTGACGAGCTAAGAGAATGATCTGGGAATGTCTTCGGTACATCGCTGTCTTCTTGATAAACATGAGATGAAGAAGAGTCGCTGCATTTCGAAGTAGAGATCAGAAAACCAGGGAGAGGAAACGACTCTGGAGTTAGGATCCACTAGTCTGAGATCCTTAGAGACACTTCAAGGGCTGGAAGAACTAGGCTGATAAAGGCAGGGAGTTGTGATTAAATGGATGATGGACACTTGAACTTTACCTGCAACGTTTACTTTTCATCTGAAAGTGAGAGTGGTTTTGGAGGCTTAAGGAGAAGGGGGTGGAGGGCTGCGCATGACTGGGGACTCATGCACTGAACAGAGAAGTAGTGGATTTCAAAGTGGTGGAGCATATCGTAATCACCTGTGGTGCATTTTTCAAACTCTGTTTTGTTTCATCTCTGTTCTCTATTGCACCCCACTGCCCGTGTTCTCTTTTTTAGTTTCAGTTAAACAGTTTTGTTTTCCTCAGAAAACTAAAAATAGAACTACCATATCCCCCTCCTACCCCTGTGCAATGGAGCCTCTGTTACTCACAAGAGAGTACCTATCTCCCGGGTGGGTTAAGGTTAGGAGTGTATCCAAGCTTTGTGGGTCCTGAAACTGATACAATTTTGGGGACCTCCTTTAAGAAAATAAATACAATCTCTATAAAAAAAAATTATAAACATTGATGTGAGAAATTAAAGAGGACACACAGAAATGAAGATATTTCAGGTTAATGGATCAGAAGAATCAATATTATTAAAATGTTCATACTACCCAGAGCAATCTAGACATACAATTCCTATCCAAATACAAATGACATTCTTCACAGAAATAGAAAAAAATAACCCTGAACTTGATACGGAACCACAGAAGATCCAGAATAACCAAGGCTATCTTGAACAAAAGAACAAAACTGGAGGAATCACATGGTCTGACTTCAAATTATACTACAGAACTATAGTAACCAAAATAGCATGGTACTGGCATCAAAACAGACACATAGACCAATGGAACAGAATAGAGAACACAGAAACAAATTTACACATCTACAGTGAACTCATTTTCGACAAGGTACCAAGAACATACATTAGGGAAAGGACAGTCTCTTCAATCAGTGGTGCTGAGAAAACTGGATATCTGTGTGCTGAAGAATGAAGCTAGCCCCCTATCTCTCGCCACATGCAAAATCAAATCAAAATGGATAAAATAATTAAATCTAAGACTTTAAGCTATGAAATTATTCAAAGAAACACTGGGGAAACTCTCTGAGACATTGGACTGAGTTAGGATTTCTTGAGTAATACCCCGCAAGCACAGACAAACAAAGCAAAATTGGACAAATGGGATGATATCAAGTTAAAAAACTTCTGCACAGCAAAGAAAGCAATCAACAAAGCGAAGAGACAACCCACAGAATGGGAGAAAATATTTGCAAACTATCCAACCAACGAGGGATTTTTTTTTTTTTTTTTTAAGATGGGGTTTCACCATGATAGCCAGGCTGGTCTTGAACTCCTGACCTCAGGTGATCCGTCCACCTCGGCCTCCCAAAGTGCTAGGATTACAGGCATGAGCCACCGTGCCTGGCCGACAAGGGATTAATAACCAGAATATATAAGGAACTCAAACAACTCTATAGGGAAAAATCAAATAATCAGATTTAAAAATGGGAAAAACATCAGAATAGACATTTCTCAAAAGAAGATATACAAATGCCAAACAGGTGTATGAAAAGGTGCTCAACATCATTGATCATCAGAGAAATGCAAATCAAAACTGCAGTGAGATGTCATCTCACCCCAGTTAGAGGGACTTGCATGCAAAAAGTACACAACGATGAATGCTGGTGAAGATGTGGAGAAAAAGGAAAGCTCGGACACTGTTGGTGCGAATGTAACCACTGTGGAGAACAGTCTGGAGCAATTTAGTTTTTTAGTTTTAATTAAACAGTTTAGTTTTCCTCAGAAAACTAAAAATAGAACTACCATATGATTCAGCAATCCCATTGCTAGGTATATACTCAAAAGAAAGGAAATCAGTATATTGAAGGGATATCTACACCCCCAATATTATTGAAGCACTATTCACAATAGCCAGATTTGGAAGCAACCTAAGCGTCGGCCAACAGATGAATAGATAAAGCAAATGTGGTACGTGTGCACAATGGAATACTATTCAACCATAAAGAACGAGATCCTGTCATTTGCAACAACAGGTATGGAACTGGAAGTCCTTATGTTAAGTGAAATAAGCCAGCCACAGAAAGACAAACTTTGCATGGTCTCACTTATTCATGGGAGCTAAATAAAATAAATAAAACAATTGAACTCATGGAGACAGAGAGTAGAGTGGGGTAGGGAGAGTCAGAATGGTTAGTGGGTACAAAAATATAGTTAAATAGAAAGAATAAGAGCTAGTATTTAATAGCACAACAAGGTGACTGCAGTCAACAATAGCTTACCGTACATTCAAAAATAACTAAAAGACCATAACTGTAACACAAAGAAAGTATAAATGCTTGGGGTGATGGATGCCCCATTCACCCTGATGTTATTATTACACATTGTATGACTATACCAAAGTATCTTATGTACCTTGTAAATATATATACCTACATACTTAATGACTTCCAGTTCCATCCATGTTGTTGCAAATGACAGGATCTCATTCTTCTTTATGGCTGAATAGTACTCCATTGTGTACTATTTACCCAGAAAAGTTAAAAATTAAAAAAAAAACCTTAAAAATTAAAATTTAAAAAGAAGATAAATATAAAATAGAGAATATAAATGCCTATAGTCAACAGAAAACTCATTCAGAGCACTCCGGGGGCCACATGCAGATTGGCATCATTCATTTTAGTAATGGCGTGATGTTTCATTGTGTAAATGCACTGTAATTTATTTGCCTACCCACACTGAGAGATCTGTATATTGTTTCCAATCTCTTGCTATTACTGTATATCCAAGGCTGCCATGAGTACCTTTGTACATGTATCAATTCCCATACTCAGGAACATATGTGAAAGGCAAATTTTCAGAAGTGAAATCACTGGGTTAAAGGGTTTGTGCATTTCTAATTTTAGTAAATGTTACTAAATCACTCTCTATAGACATTGTGCTAGTTTATAGTCCCACCAGCAGAATATGAGGGAATCTGTTTCCCATACCCTGGCTGATACAATGTTAATATCAATCTTGTTTTATCTTTGTCAGTTTGACAAGTTAAAAAAAAAATCTCTCTCCTTTTTTTCCCCGCCATCAGTGAGTTTGAACACTTTTTCCCATGTCTGAGCAGCATATGTAGGCCTCTCATTATTGTTGCTTTGATGATCCATTCATATCCTTTGCCAGTTTTTTTTTTCTCTTGGGTTATTGGGTTTTTTCTTACTGATTTGTAGAAATCCTTTATATTTTAGGGAATTTAGTCTTTTGCCTATTATGTGAGTTTCAGATATTTTCCTCAGTCTTTCTTTGGTCTTTTGAGTTGGCTTATAAAAGGGCTTTGCCATAAATATATTTTTTTAATGTCATTAAATTTAGCATTCCAGGAGTGGGCTATTTTAGCTTTGGCGGTCAGTGAAGGCTCCTCTGAAGAGATAGCATTTGAGTGAAAACCTACATTTCCTGCCACAAGCAGGAGACAAGTGCTGTAGTCGGGAGGCCCGGGGCAAGAATGTGCTCGGTATGTTCGAGGAACTGAAAGAAGCCCGGGAGAGCACAATACGCGGTGGCACACGAGGAAGGAGCAGGTCGCACCAGGCCCAGGTAGGGAGCTTTGAAAGCCAGGGACAGACGTGGGCTAGCTTTTGGGCTCCAGAGAGAAACAAAAATCAGTGGGAAAAGAATGATGTGAAGTCAATTTTAGGTTCTACATAACTATTAGAAGAACATTCCAATAATTACCACAGTCCAGTGTGGAATGGGCTCCAGGTTATCTGTCAGCTTATTTCCTGTCCCTGAAACTTCTCAGACAGAAGTGTACAACACAGCTGGGTGGCAACGTGGTAAGAGAGGAACTCAAACATTAGATGGGGGTTTGAGTGGTTGACATTTATCTCCAGTCTAAGCTTACCAAGATTCTGAGATTCTCTGTGGTATATATGCCCCTGCATTTGTCTTTCCTTGTGGTTTCCCTCATTTTCTCTTCTTAAATATGCTTCCTTTCCATTATCCTCCCACATGTGGTAGTATTGCCAGTGGTTTATTCTTAGCTCCACAGATACCAGTAAAGGCCAGGTTTTTATACAGTTTACATGGAAATATCTTTCTGTTTTCAGTGACACCTGTTTCTAGCTATGCCTTTAACATCTTACACATACCTGACACTGGAACCTTCTTTGACCAGGAGTTTCTGAGGACAGGAACCACATCTTTTCGCTCCTGTGTTGTATCTGGGTACAGAGCTATGGATCCACTAGGTGCTCAATAATCAGGGTGATGCTAATATGCATTCACAGGCTATTTTTGCAAAATTGCTAATTACGGACAGTATGGTTTCCTCTTAACAGCTGAGAGCTAGGAACAGTGAGGGTAAAAGACTGCCCTGAGGAATCAGGATAGGAAACTGATTTGGAAGCCTTCCCTACAGATTAAAGCCACAATTATAGATGGAATCAGTAAAGCAGGATTCAGTAGAGAGGGTGCAGGGAGACATGAAAATAAAGAAAACATTCATGAGATCTCTAGCATAGAAACACCTTAAAAACTGGGAGATGCCCAATAGGAAAACAAGTCCTAAAATGCCTTTTTAAAATCCACCCTGGATTTTGTGGGGAGCTGGGAGTTGTCCTGCTTCAAACACATTGCAGTACAATTAGATATACAAGCATAAAAAATCCTATGTTTTATGATTTGCTCAC
Source organism: Ateles fusciceps (assembly GCA_036589455.1). Taxonomy (NCBI): domain Eukaryota; kingdom Metazoa; phylum Chordata; class Mammalia; order Primates; family Atelidae; genus Ateles; species Ateles fusciceps. The sequence goes on from JAZHEH010002842.1 coordinate 1,526,217, forward strand.
TGTTTATGTTTTACAACTTTTTGCATATACAAGCAAAGGAAAACATTGGCAAATGGGGGAGGAGGGGGTAAGCAGCCCAAAATATCAACGAACAGGAGTTGATTTTCTGTTTTTTAAAAAAATCCAAAAATCCATTCCACATGACAGCTAATTCATTTTACTCCTTGCTTACCATATATTCTTATCAATGGGTACTTAAAGAACAACTACAAAATTGTTATTGTAGAACAAGATCAAACAAAAAGAAAAAAATACAGAACATAGTGAATATTCCCTACGTAAATCCTGAATTTAGACTACCAAAACCCAGTAGAGACCTGACTTACACTCGGCCCTTGAAGAAGTTTCTACTTTTTTTTTTTGAGACCAAGTCTCGCTCTGTTGCCAACTTGGAGTGCAGTGGCATGATCTCGGCTCACTGCAACCCTCCGCCTCCTGGGTTCAAGTGATTCTCCTGCCTCAGCCTCCTGAGCAGCTGGGACTACAGGTGCATGCCATTACACCCAGCTAATTTTTGTATGTTTAGTAGAGATGGGGTTTCACAACATTGGCCAGGATGGTCTCCATCTCTTGACCTCGTGATCTGCCTGCCTCATCCTTCCAAAGTTCTGGGATTACAGGCGTGAGCCAGCGAGCCTGGCCAGAAGTTCGTACTTTCTAAGACTTTGAATTTCAGCCTTTTTTCTTTCACTATTACCCAGCATGACCCCAGTTCTGACTCTTGGTGAGTGTGTGAGGCTTGGAGCAAGTCACTTCCCCCTCTCTGGGTCTCGGGATCCTCTCCTTTTGAGGGACACAGGATTTGACAGCTTCTCCCAGACACTGTCTCCTATGAGTCTATGAAAACTTTACTTTCCACTGCCTTTTTTCCATTCATTTTATGGGCTAAGAAAAACCTGCTGGATTTTTAAGCAATCCTAGGATTCTGTAGAAGGAGTTAATCTGATCTGCTGGTGCTTAAAGTAATATACATACATTCTGTCCATAAACATCCCACCAGCACCCAAGCAGGGTCTTTCTGCTCCTCCTCCTAGAAGTAGGCACAACTGCTGTCTGTGATAAGATCACACCACTCGAGGAGCATAAAAGTCATTTATATTGTGAACCAAAAGGCCATGGCATCATTTTATTTACAGTCTAATCTAGCCTGATCATAAACGAATCATTTGGAGCAACTAGATTTTGAGTCGCTCTAAATTTTTTTTTTAGTTCACAATTATTTTTATTTGTTCTTTGACACTAATGGTAATAATAAACAGTAAACCATTCACAGAACCTCCATTTGTATAACTTCTGTGGTGTGTGTCCATTTGATGAACCTTGATACTTAGGAAATGTGTAATCCCACAAGAGCAGGCTTCCTCAAGCCAAACCACTCATGAAAAAAGTTAGAAGTTTGTCTTTAATTCCTGTTTTAGAAGTGTTATAAACTTGCAAATTTATTTTCCAGTTGATTCAATCTGCCATCTCTAAATCTTTAGGGGGAATTACAGAAACGGAGATAAAATCTTGGTAATTTATTCAATTTTATCACTTCTACTGATCCCATAAAAAGACTCCATCTGTCAAATTATCTTTTCTTAAAACACAAAAAAACCTTTTCATAATTTTCTTCATATGGGTATGTTGAAACGAGTACTTTAAGTATCTGTGTCATGAAAACTATTGACGTTCCAATAAAATCTGTTCTTTCTAAATGATCTGTTCTTTAGCCTCTTTTGAGAGGAAAACTTCAGCTTCTATCATTTGTTTATAATTTGCTTGTGCAGCATGGGATTTATTGCTTTGGGTGAATATATTCTGGCATATTTGAGTAGTGTAGAATGTTCTTGTGTTAACATATTCTTTGATTTGGATTTCAATCCATAATCAGTACATCTTTCTTTTTAAAATTTCTGCCTTGGTTTTCTTGAAAGTCATATGGTAAGCATAAAAAGAAGAGAAACCTACTTGAATCATATCTTTGATCATATATTTTGTTTTCTTATTTATTAATTGTTGTTGTTGTTTTAAGACAGGGCTAGGCTGGAATGCAGTGGCTTGATCTCCGCTCACTACAACCTCCACCTCCCAGGCTCAAGCGATCCTCCCACCTCAGCCACCCAAGTAGCTGGGATTACAGGCACACACTACTGAGTTTGGAGAATTTTTTAATTTTTTGTAGAGACAGGGTCTCACTGTCTTGCCCAGGCTGGTCTCAAACTCCTGGACTCAAATCCTCCTGACTTGGCCTCCCAAAATGCTGGAATTACAGGTGTAAGCCACCACGCCCAGCCTCATCATACATTTTAAACCTTGTTTCTGTAATCACAGTCTGTGTTAATGTCAAGCCACCGTGCTCGCTTCGGCAGCACATATACTAAAATTGGAACGATACAGAGATTAGCATGGCCCCTGCGCAAGGATGACACGCAAATTTGTGACGTGTTCCATATTTTTTGGAAAAAAAAAAAATGTCAAGCCACCTGATCATCTAAGCGCCATTGGAGAAACACTCCCACCCCCCATGAGGTTTTCTGATTTCTACTCTTAAGCAGGTCTTCATGATACTAATCTTTGATTAGTTCTTTCATTCTCTCAATGACTACACCAGAGCTACTGGGACAGTTTTCTCTTCAAGTTCCCATCTACAGTTGTAAGACAAAATAGGGGACACCCACTTAAATGTGAATTTCAGATAAGCAATAAATAAGTTTTAGTTAAGTATGTCCTATGCAATATTGACCAAGTCCTGTATTTATATTTGCTAAATCTGGCAACTCTACCTCTAACCTCTCTTCCTCTCTTAACTAACTTTATCTTGTAGTAAAATTTGAAGTCATTAGCAGGATCTTCCTCATCTTCCTGCCATCTCCTCTACAAATGTACCTACCTGAGGCATATCCTCATCTGTCTGTCTCCTACTCTAGTTACTGGCCTGTTCAGGACCACCCACTCCCTGCCCATCTTCTGCATTCGATGTCCTGACACAAAAGTGCAGAACCACAGGCTATATTGCAGTATGAATAGACCCTACAGAACTTGGCACCGAATACACGTATTTAGTGGAAGAGAAAGAGACTTGAAATGTATGGAGCCAAAAGCTAGTTTATGGAAAACTCTTCCGAATTTTACAACTCATAGAAGAAAGACACCTGACCGCTTTCCCGGGTCTGACAACAATCACTTTCCCAGATTTGACAACAATCTGAAACAAATTTCATGGCATTACAAATCACTGTGATGCTGAAAGAAACTTCTTAATTACCCATTTTTAAATTTAAATAACTATATGGGAGGAAAGACTAAATTACTCCTCTGTTTATTCTATGAAAAACGATATTGTCATATGAAAAAGTGATTAACAACTATGAAGTCAAAAATTTAGGGGAAAGTATTTTAGAAATGTTTAAAGCAGTTTTTAAAAAATTATGTGATTTTCTAGATTTTGTGATGTTTGTGGTATTTGTTAACTTTTAAAAATTCGTAATTATTATCAATTATTTTCTCATTCTGAATACTTTGTGCCTAATTCTGTATTTTTTTTTTGAGACGGAGTTTTGCTCTTGTTGCTCAGGGTGGAGTGCAATGGCATGATCTCGGCTCACTGCAACCTCTGCCTCCCGGGTTCAAGCGATTCTCCTGTCTCAGCCTCCTGAGTAGCTGGGATTACAGGCACCCACCACCATGCCTGGCTAATTTTTTTTTTTTTTTTTTTTTTGTATTTTTAGTAGAGATGGTGGAGTTTCACTATTTGGCCAGGCTGGTCTTGAATTCCTGATCTCAGGTGATCCACCCGCCTCAGCCTCCCAAAGTGCTGAGATTACAGGCATGAGCTACTGCACCCCGCCCTGTATTCTTTTTCTTAAACTGAGTCCCCACCATTATGCAACAAGGTCCAATCCAAACCCTGGTTCATCTCCATCTGCAAGGGATTTCTCTTTTTTATTCTTTTTTTCTTTTCAAGATGGAGTCTCGCTGTCACCAGGTGTGATCTCGGCTCACTACAACCTTTGCCTCCCAGGTTCAAGCGATGCTCCTGCCTCAGCCTCCTGTCAGTACTCACCCTTTCCTTCTCGTTTTCATAATACATTTATTTTTTCCTTCCTTCCTTCCTTCCTTCCTTCCCTCCCTACCTACCTCCCTTCCTTCCTTCCTTCCCTCCCTCCCTCCCTCCTTCCTTCCTTTCTCAGAGTTTCTCTCTTGTTGGCAACGGCACGATCTCAGCTCACCACAACCTCTGCCTCCGGGTTCAAGTGATTCTCCTGCCTCAGCCTCCTGAATCGCTGAGATTACATGCATGCGCCACCACAACCAGCTAATTTTGTATTTTTAGTAGAGACGGGGTTTCTCCATATGGGTCAGCCTGGTCTTAAACTCCTGACCTCAGGTGATCCGCCCGCCTCGGCCTCCCAAAGTGCTAGGATTACAGGCATGAGCCCCTGCGCCCGGCCTCATAATACATTTTCTAAAGCTTAGCTGGGCACATCGCCCCATGAAGACTACATTTCCCAGCGTCCTTTACAGTTGGGTCAGCCAGAGACTAAATTCTGGACAACGGAGTATGAATGGAAATGATGTGAGTCACACCTGGTTGTGTCCTTAAAAGGAAAGGTATGTGCTCCCCTTGCTCCTTCTCCTCTTCTCACTGGCTGGTATGCAGATGTGAAGACTGGAGCTGGGAGTAGCAACCATTAGTCAGAGATGGAAGCTCCCATAACAGCCTTGTACCATTTATCTCTGGAAATTTCCATGACAGTTATAAACTTCTTTATTGCATGAACCACTGAATCTTGGAATCTGTATACTAGAACAGACTCTATAACTTTACTACTGTGATAACATGTCCACCTTTCCTTTTTCTTGGTTCTCTACACCCCTCCTCCCCCAAAATAATGGGCAGGTGCCTAGGCAAAGCGACAATTAAGAGGGATGTATCGTTCCATATTAAATTCTTACTGTCTTTTCCTGCTTACCTGTGATGCCAGCAGGATCATCATGTCAGCAGCAAACATCTGTTGTTTTTTGGTTGTTTGCTATTTGGCTTTATTCCCCCCCTCTTTATTTGCCAATAATTAGAGAAGCAATAGTATCTTGAGTTCAGACTTGCTAATGTGCCAAGAGCGATTCTGTGTTTTCCTCTCTCAGGTTCAACCAGGGTCAGGGTCTAGGGATCCAACCCGTAATGTGCGAATGAATGTTTAACAACTGGCTCTCTAGGGGAAACCCAGCCCTGATTTGTAGTGGTTACCATTTTCTATAGTGTAAATCCTCCTGCCATTGATCAGTTTCCAGCCAGCAGTATCACGTTACTGAAAATAAAGTTGCAAAGAAATGTACACAATCACCTCTTGCAAGCTAGTATTATTTAGCTCCCGAACATTACTGAGATCTAGCCATCTATCTCAGCCTGGGACTGCTTCTGGTTTCTTTTCTTGATTATATTCCAGAGGAGGATGTTAAGTTTCAGTGATGTGCAGCAGGAACAGTAAAGACAATGTTTGGGGTGGCCCTGATGATCTCTGAACTACCCCTGTGGCCTTACCGTCATCTGAGCTATGATGCTCCTGTAATAACATTTCATCCTTTTGGTTAAAGGCAATGGTTGAAAAATCACCTGCATATTGGAAACGCCTGTGGAGTTTTGAAAACTAGCAATGCCTGAGTTTCAGCACCAGCAATTCTGATTCCACTGATCTGGATTTGAGAGTGTTGAAAGCATATGATTTTAATGTACCGTCGAGGTGGAGAACTATTGGTTTAAAGTAATACATCTCTTATATATGTGACAGATGGTTGGTGTTATTATTTTTGCTTTAAGCATAAGGAGAAAAAATCTACATAGCCTGGTGAAATGGGAAGAAGTAAAATGAATGGCAAGGCTAGGATAATTCCCTTAGGGAAAGGTAAGGCTGCAAAGAAGAGGTCTGTACTCTGCCCCATCTTTGAGTCCTGGAAAGAACTTTAAATATTATTTTTTTTGAGCCCTTAAAAAGCACTAGCGATTCTTCCTTTTTAGTTAGGAAGTTTAGTGAGCATAGGAAATGGAAATTCTAGAAAACTCTCATAGACAATTTAATCATCTCTGCCATATTTTGCATCTATATAAACTGGTATTATTCATTCTGAAATCTAGTTCAATTTCTTTCCCTCTCTATTAAACTTGCATTTATTCTTAGAGGCAGATGCTACATTTTACTGTGTTAAAAAATCTCTAGAAAACTACATCTTGTATTTTTTGAACATTAAGTTAACCTCTGAGGTTGTGATTTGAATTTTGCAGATTGATGAACGTCCTAGTTTCCTAGTGAAACATTTTCATTTAGTAATAATTCCTACAGTAATCCATGTCTATATGTAGACATACAGATGATATACTCAAGATGATAAAGATTTGTTGAGCCTAGCATACGATCAGTAGAGCAGAAGAGGGTCAGCGTGGATGAGCATCACAGCAGGAAGAGCAGAAAGCCTAGGTTCTAAGCTTCACGACGTATAAGTCTGATGTAGTTTCCTCATCTATAAAATGAGGGCGTAGAAGATGACTTTGGTCCCTTTAATTTTCATATCCTGATAATGTGTCTCAAGACTGAAACCATGAGTAGTGTCAATGAACCAAATATCGTCACGAGTTATTTCCTCTAGTTGTGGCAGACAGTGACAAACTCTGAAGACCAGTGTGTATTTCTAGACTATCTTTTTCTGAGTTTATATTCCTTCTAGATCAGAGGTTGCAAGTAAGTTTCATTTTCAGGTAGTGGCCTCCCAAAGGGAGGCTGAGGTTTCTGAAGCCAGGACCACGCTTGATGGGAGTTAAGAGTGCCATGATTAATACATGGTGATTGTCTTGGGCCTGGAAAGAGGGGAAAAACAGCATGTGTGCCCTGTACCTCATCCCTGTTGCCAACCTTTCCATTTAGATCAATATTTCCTTTATCTCCTATTAGGTACTTTGGAACTGAAAGGAATCTGGGGGGGGGGGGGTCTGTATTCTGCTACAGTCCACCAGGAAAATTGAGTTCATTGTCAAAGTGGTATTAGATCTGAATGTAGCTCAGCAAAGAAAATTTAGCTATTGCATCTTTGACAAGCAGCTTCAATTTAGGTTATAACTTTATAATGTTCAAAACAACATCAGTGGATTCACTTAAACAACTTCATCTATTTAAAGGTTTTAAAACGCTGTTATTTAATATTGTTTTGGCTAAAACAAAACAAAAAAAAAATGCTTTTTAATTATTTTGCTTTTAAGCCAGTCCGATTAGACACAGCCTAAGACATAGAAATCGTGACCTTCCTTTACTTCCACCTCCTTAGGTCTGGATGGCTGCAGTTTTCTCTTTAGGCCACGTGACACCACAGCATGATCTGGAAAGTAATTAACTACTTTAGAAGTTAATCCAGCATATACTTTGAAGCAGAAGCAATTCCATCCCTAATCGTTGCTTGGCAGATTGATTCTTCCTTCTGGCTCTTGAAACTGTATGTAGTAATTGCCCTGGAATTTAAAAATCATCTGGGGAATTCCTTGTTCCACATTTAGGGCACAAACAGCTAATGACTTAGACACGTTGTAGTGTGTGTGCCTCTGTGTGTGTGTGTGTGTGTGTGTGTGTGTGAGAGAGAGAGAGAGAGAGAGAGAGAGAGAGAGAGAGAGAGAGAGAGGGAGAGAGAGAATGTTTCCAGGGGGTAGAAAGGCAATTACTTAAGAATCACTGTGTGGATAGGAAATGTGTCTCTTCTTATTCTAAGATCTGAAAATCTCTCAACTGATCAGATTGTAACACTGAGTTGCCAAACTAGCAAATTCACAAAGTGTTGGAATGTGTTTGTAGAGAGGAATTGTCATGGGAAGGGCTTCTTAGTTGCTCTTGCACGCAGGAACTCTGGTTGCAGAACTGCCTACTTTCACGCTGGTTCTGGTGATGCTGTTAGGTTTGCAAAACAGTGCTGTGACTACTATCTTCAGATCAGCAATTAGCCAGTTCGTGAACTAACCATTTCTGTCTTCCTTTTTTTTTGGAGATGGAGTCTTGCTCTGTTACCCAGGCTGGAGTGCAGTGGTGCAATCTCAGCTCACTACAACCTCTGCCTCCCAGGTTCAAGCGATTCTCCTGCCTCAGTCTCCCAAGTAGCTGGGACTACAGGCACACACCACCATGCTTGGCTAATTTTTGCATTTTTAGTTTAGATGGGGTTTCACCATGTTGACCAGGATGGTCTCGAACTCCTGACCTCATGATCCGCCCTCCTTGGCCTCCCATAGTGCTGGGATTACAGGCCTGAGCCACCGCACCCAGCCCTTTTTATTTTGATCAAAAGATTTTACTTTCACTCTGCCCTCATATGATTTCCTTTTGTGTCTGTTGTTATGGTTTGATGGTTTGACTCTGTTGGGCACAATACCCTTCCTACACTTACTAAGTTCCCTGACATCGAGGCTGTGGCTCAGGCCCTCTTCCATCTTCTTCCATCTTCTCCAAATCTGCAGCCTCATCTAGCACTTGATTTACAAAGAAGTCCTCACTAAATGGTGTGCACACTGACTATCATAATGGTTGTGTTTTGTTCATATTAGTTATTTACTCTGTCTCTCTTCAAAAACTGGGTATGGTTCAACTGGAGTTTTCAGCTACCAGCTATCCATCAATCAATATAAATCCCTGAATTGTCAAGCAGACCTCAATGTTTTAGTAGTCTGAAATAATTAAAGGTAATTGAACCAGTAAATTACTCCCAAACCAGAGTTCAGTCTCTGTTTTTTTTTAAAAAATGTAAACTTGGCATAATAAGCAACAGTGCAAAGAGAACATGATGTAGTAACATCTCAGTGTTTGCTTCCAAAGGTGTTTCTCTGTCAAACACATCCATTCACTGAAAGAAAGTAGTTTATCTTTAAGAGAGTACACTTGCATTTGCCTTATTTATTTATTTAATTTGAGACAGGGTCTCACTCTGTTACAACCTCTGCCTCCTGGGTTCAAGCGATTCTCATGCCTCAGCCCACTGAGTAGCTGGGATTACAGGCATGTTCCACCATACCAGATAATATTTGTATTTTTAGTAGAGATGGGGTTTCGCCATGTTGGCCAGGCTTGTCTTGAACTCCTGACCTCAAGTGTTCCACCTGCCTTGGCCTCCCAAGGTGCTGGGATTATAGGCGTGGGCCACTGCACCTGGCTGCATTTGCCTTTTAAATCTGTATATGCAAACTTGCCATAATATATACCAATGCAAAAAAAAAAAAAAACCATGGTTTGGCAATAATTCAAGAAATCGGTCAAAAAGAATTTATTATTTACTTATAGTAAGAAAAAAACAGAAAACTTGGGCTTTGCTCCCAAGTTGGTTGCGGTTTAACTGGAGGAGGAAAGACTAAGGTGTGTGAGACAACACGTACAATGTCAGCATTTTATTACGAGGTCCTAACCGTGCTCTGCAATTTCAGAGAGGAACAGGAACCCTGAGGATTGGTTGAAGGCTTCAGGGATGACAGAACTGAACTAGGTTAAAGGAGAACAAGGTTTGGAAAGGCAGATGTGAGATGGCAAGCATTCCCAGCAAGGCAGCTACAGGGACGAAGCCCTGGAAGGAATAACCAGAGTGGTGGTCAGTGAGGCAGCCAGCCCACCCAGAGCAGGAGATTGGAAAACTGGGAATTAGGTAAACTTCATAGGAAGGGGTCAAATTATGAAGAGACTTTAAAGCTATAAAGAGGCTCGAGGTTAATGTAATGGAAAATAAGGAGCCACTAAAGGATTTTGACCTAGGGACTGATGTCACAAAAGTGGTTTTCACACTCTGTTTTGGGCAGTGATACACAGGATGAAGTAAGATGCGGGACAAGGCAGCTGAACTGACCTGGCAGTGAGGTAAAACAGGACATTTCGGCCATGGAGGGGACTGTGGGGACAGCAGCAAGAGCTAGGAGGTCAAAAGAAAATTCAGCCAGTCTTGGTGTCTAGTTAGATGTGAGGATAAGGATAGAGTAAATCAATAGTAAATCTGAAGGTGGGTGAAGGGGGTGGGGGAGGAGATTGATGACAGGACCCGGGAAGTTGTAGGAAGATCTGTCTCTAAGGAATTTGAAAAGACAATGAGCATTGTAAGAGGTTATGCCGCAGGAGACCAATTTAAAGAGGTAATGAGACCTTTTTCTTTTCCTTTTTTTTTTTTTTTAAATATGGAACGCTTCACGAATTTGTGTGTCATCCTTGCGCAGGGGCCATGCTAATCTTCTCCGTATCGTTCCAATTTTTAGTATATGTGCTGCCGAAGCGAGCACGAGACCTTTTTCAAAACATGAGTCTGCAGTTCAAGGCCGCAGTGATCTATGATTACACCGTTGCACTCCAGCCTGCAACCGAGTAGACCTGTCTCTAAAAACAAAACTCTCCTGAGTCTTAAGTTGCCTAACCTCACTAAGTAGGATAATAGTACCCAGTTCACATGGCTATGGAGCTGATTAACTATAGTAAGAATGTAAAGATGTTTCGTAATACGCTATAGAAATGCAAGCCTTTGGTATTCTACTGTGTGTGTATCTCCTCCCCAGTTGCATATGCTACTGAGTAGCTATTAAAAACATAAACCTCCTGATCATAAATTTCATACCAGTATGTTTTGAGCTGTATCTCTTCCGATAGGTAGACTGGTAGCAGTAAAATAGGTAAGAGAACATGATGAGGGTCTAGCCCAGAGCAGTGACCGCATTAAGTAGAGCTAAGTAGACTTATTTGCTTTCTAGGAGGAAAAAATGGCAGACTTTAATAATTAATTGCATGTGGGAAATGTGTAAGGAGGAGGTTCTAGCATGATGTCCAGGCTTCTGGTGTGGGCAGCTAGTGGATTGTGATTTAAATCTTTGAGACAGAAAAGACTGGAGAAAGAGCAAATTTGAATAGGGAGGAATATCAGAAATTTAGTTTTGGACATTGTGGTAGGCAGAATAATGACCCCTCCCAAAGTTATTCACATCCTAATTCCCAGAACTTGTAAGTATGTTCCTTACAGTAAAAAGGGACTCTGTAGACATGATTACATTAAGAATTTTGAGATGAGGGGATTATTCTGGACTGTCCAGGTGGGCACAATGTAACCACATACATCCTAAGTAAAATGGGGAAGCAAGAGAGTAAGGTTCAGAGTCACGTGATGTGAGAAGGCAGGGCCATTGCTGGCTGTGAAGATGGAAGAAGCCACAAGCTAAGAAGTGCAGGCAGCCCGTACAAGCTGGAAAAGACAGGAAAATGGATTCTACCCTAGAGCTTCCAGAAGGAATGTAGCCCTATTGATCCCTTGATTTTAGCCCAGTGAAACCTGTATGGAACTCCTAACCTCCAAAACTTTCAGACAATACATTTGCATTGTTTTAAGCCACTAAGTTGGTGGAAATGTTTCCAACAGCAACAGGAAGGTATTTGAGGTATGTGGGCATTGCCCAAATACAGATCTGGAGGACAGTTTATATAGCAGTCTGGGATAGAATTATAAATTTTGGAGTTATTGGCACATGCTATATATATATGTGTGTTGAAAGACACATTTGATTTCAGAGACGTCAACATGCTAGAGAGAGGGGAGAGAGAGAGAAAGAGAGAAAGAGAGAGAGTCAGGATGCTCTGTATACCCTTTGGAGACAGGAAAAGATGACCAGGACACCAAAGCTGTTGGCTCGCCAGAGCTGCTACTACATTTTGAATAATGATGGACCATGTCTCTAGATGAGCACAAGCATGATGTCCTTGCCACTGGTAGAGGGCTGGGAATGTGTCTTGCAACTGATAAGGATTATAATCATTGCAGGCAACAAACACACAGCTGTGCTATGTCCAAGTGTCTGGACTGGACAAATGTAACACCCTGGACATTATAGTCAACAAAACACTTAAGCACTATTTGAGAAAGGTGCATGAGTCCTGGCTGTCATCTGAAGACTTTCTATTAGTAAGTTTTAGAAAGATCAAACAAGAGCCAACATCAGAACTTTCAGAGTGGGTGTCAATGACTTGGAAGAAAATCTTGGAGACATTAGTAGAGGTCTTGCTCTGTTGTCCAGCCTAGAGTGTGGTGGCAAGATCATAGCTCACTGCAACCTTGACTCCTGGGCTCAAGGGATCCTCTCACCTCAGCCTCCCAAGGAACTGGGACTACAGGTACACATCACAACGCCTGGCTAATTTTTACTTTTTTGTTTCTTGTAAAAAAGAAGGTCTCGCTACGTTGCTCAGGCTGGTTTTGAGCTCCTGGGCTGAAGCAATCCTCCCACCTCGGCCTCCCAAAGTGTTGGGATTACAGGTGTGAGCCCCACACCCAGCCAATAATTCTTTTTTTTTTTTTTTCAATAGAGATGGGGTTTTACTGTGTTAGCCAGGATGGTCTCGATTTCCTGACCATGTGATCTGCGCACCTCAGCCTCCCAAAGTGCTGGGATTACAGGCGTGAGCCACCTCACCTGGCCAAGAATTCTTTTAAGCAATGCTGATTTGTCAATACTTTAGATGGAATAAGACACAATACTGTGATAAAAACAAAGATAGATAATTTGAGTTAAAAGGTAGCTCTGAAAAGTTAGATTCTAAAAAAGTTAGATATAGATATAGTATTTTGCTTATATTTCCATTTTAATATGCACAAAAGTCTAAAAGAAATTTTTCGATAATTATGAAATAAACATTTTCAGTGATTAGGTTAATTATATCAACCTAATTAACAACATATTTTCTTTTGTCATTCATAAAATAATGGTGCATTTTACAACTGAATGGTGTCTCAAACTTGATGGTCTTTGTAGCTGTGGAGATGTGTGAGATGACTGAAAGACAGAACATAGAACAAGCGGAGCAGAAGATCCAGAGGAAAATCTTTAGAATCATTACCGAGTAATTTGATAATATATATCTGAAGCATAAAACTATTAATATTCCTTTATCCTGTTTTGGGTAATACATTCCAAGAAAGTCATCTAAGAGGAGAAAAGAAAATAATTATATTAGGGGATGGTGGCTTACTTTCACGGGGAAGTGAGATGGGCATGGACAGCAGTCTCAGAAGCTGGACTATGACCCTAAGTCCCAGCTCTCTACCACTGGCAAGGACATAATGCTTGTGCCAAACTAGAGACATGGTCCATTGTTATTCAGAATGCAGTAGCAGCTCTGGTGAGCCAACAGCTTTGGTGTCTTGGTCATCTTTTTCTCTCTCCAAAAGGGTACACAGAGGATCCTGACTTCTCTGTGTATTTCACATTTATTCTCGCCGGAGAGAGGAGGAAACTGGATCAGTTTGACACCATCCAATATGGTACCCTACTATTGGGCAGTCTCCTGCAGAGCCTCTGCATGGGCCTTTCCCATAGACATGGCTGCCCTCTGGCCCAGGCACAGATCCCCTGGCTCAGTAGGCGTCACAGGAATGGCGGAGTCACATGCATGGAGCATAATGACTATGAAGAAAGACTTGTCTTGGCTTCTTTCCTCAAAGTCAGGCAGCTGTGGGCATGGCAGGCACTTAGAATTTGGGGACTACTCAGACTACAGAATTTGGGAAGAGGGGAGAGGGTATACTTTTTATTGTTTAAAAAAAAAATGAAAGGAATCTAAATAGCTGAAAATAGTAAAATGGTTATTCCATTATTTTAGCACATTCACTCAATAGAATTTTATGCACATTCTAGAGGGGCCAATTATGATTAACAAGAATAATAAGTAGCAAAATGGAAAAAGGAGACCATAATACTGAACATAGCTGTGACTGAAATTTCATTAAAATATACATTATATGGAAAATTATAACTGTGAAGCAAACGAGGTTATGAGTGACTATTTTCTCTATAGTTTGAATTTTGTGCAGCATTATTACATTATTTGATAATCAGGATAGAAGCAGGAGAAAACATGATTTAAGCAATTGTAGTTTATGAAATGAAGCCATCAATCCAACTTCCTAAAAGATGGACAATCCCGAGTTGCAAATTGCTAAAATGTGAAATAATTAATAGAAACTATAGAAAAGTGACCAATAAAGAGGTCTGACCTAAGTAAGTGGTGCTTTTAAATGGACTCAAAAAGACCTAAGAATAATTCATTTCCCCTCATGTTTCTTTCATTAAAAGTAAATTTGTTTCCAGTGCAATGTTTCTTGCAAAAACCAAACAGATTTTAATATCACTACTACTTTAAAACATCTTGACTTCTTCAAAGATCTCAAAGGATTTTCACACATAATGAGCTTTTCTACCCTGACAATTGGGTATAATTATCAGTCCCATTTTACAGAGGAGAAAGTGGTGAAGACCTGTCTAAGATCTAGCATTGCTGAATAATAATTTTCCAGCTAACCAAAGCTTATGTCCTTGGATATCAAGTATCCCTGTACTTCTACATTTAGCATTACTGTCTTTCATCAATGAATTAACATTTTCTCTGCCTTCTTAAACAGGATATATTGAACATAATTTCACTTTTAAAAGGGGAGTGTTCTAGTTATTAAAATAAATATCAATACTTACATACTAACGGACTTTATGACTTCACAGGTTACTTAAATCTCTAATTATTGGTATGGAAAAGTGGCCTCAGATATGATTTTTGCCTTTTGCATTGCGGAATCATTATTCCTGAATTTATGGATCAGGGCTTGTGTGCGTGGTGTGATGTGTGGGTGTGTGTGTGTGAAACTATACACCCACTCCATCCATGTGTTCATAATGGAAAAAGCCATCATTGGGAAATATGATCTGCTCCCCACGTAGGACCATAAATATTTGGTGCAGGACTGAAGATGTGCGCGCGCACACACACACACACACACACACACACACACACACTCATATACCATCCAGGTTCAGCGAGCTTGCCTTTCTTACTACTCCTCCTTAATTCTACTTCTGATTCATCATGGACATAGAGCCTAATAAGCAAGTTGTGTAAAATAGGAGTTTAAAACTTTTGTGTTAGGTACTTTTCTTCTTCTTCTTCTTTTTTTTTTTTTTTTTTTTTTGTTGAGACAGAGTCTTACTCTGTCACCCAGGCTGGAGTGCTGGAGTGCAATGGCGTGATCTCAGCTCACTGCAACTTCAACCTCCCAGGTTCAAGCTATTCTCCTGTCTCAGTCACCCAAATAGCTGGGATTACAGGCACACGCTGCCATGCCTAGCTAATTTTTTGTATTTTTAGTAGAGGCAGGGTTTTACCGTGTTCCCCAGGCTGGTCTCGAACTCCTGAGTTCAGACAATCCACCTGCCTCAGCCTCCCAAAGTGCTGGGATTACAGGCATGAGCCACTGGGCCCAGCCTTGTGCTTGGTACTTTTTTATATGCAAAATTATAAGCTTTGGTATATGGCTATTTAGAGACTCTTTCGTGGAGAGTTAAGATGGTTGAATGAAGAAGCCCCAATTAAGGGAAGATTGAGAGACAGCTATGTGCTAGGCAGGGACATAATTATATTTGTGCTCCACTCCATAATTTCTGGAAAAGTTCCCTCATTTTATATGGAATTATTCATCCCTTCTATCCATGTGATTATAACTGGAAAAGCCATGGTTGGGCAATGTGACCCCCCTCTTCCCATAGGGCCATAGAGGTTTGGTACAGGAGTGGGCACATGACTGGCCATTCAGTTTTTTTCTCTGGACATTTGAAATAGGAAGGGAAGGAGGGAAGAAGAGTGAGAGATCATTCTCTCTCCAAGTGGCTGGACCTGTCAAATGACAATTTTGAGAGTTGTAGCTCATATTTCTGTCATGTCAACTTCAAGGCAGAGAAGGCAGTAAGGCAGGATGGAGCAGATGCAGAGATGAGAAATAGGGGGAAGGCTGACAGCCTCTGAGAGACTGGGTCTAGTCCCTTCCTAAGGCCCAGCTAAATCTTGGCCCTTGGATTCCATAAAATACCCATGCATCCTCAAAGTGATATTCAAAATAGTTAATATGAAACTGGGGGAAAAAAAATAAAACAGACAGTGCCAGACAGACACCTGGTGCATGGTTCTAGAGGTCCACTGCCAATCCACACATTCCCTCTTTTGCTGTGAGGTACAGAGAATCCTGAGAAATCCCCCAACTGGCTGAGGTAGAGAGGAGGCATTTGGGGGGTGTCAAAGTAATAGGGAACAGAGGTATTTTACAACATAAACAACCAGTCTCCCCCATGCAAGTGCAACCAGCCGACTATCAGCCCTGTCTGTATTCTTATAAGAAATGTTGCAGGTCGAGCACAATGGCTCACGCCTGTAATCCCAGCACTCTGGGAGGCCAAGGTGGGTGGATCACGAGGTCAGAAGTTCAAGACTAGCCTGGCCAAGATGGTGAAACCCCGTCTCTACTAAAAATACAAAAATTAGCCGGGTGTGGTGGCGGTCCCTGTAATCTCAGCTACTCGGGAGGCTGAGGCAGAGAATTGCTTGAACCTGGAAGGAGGAGTGCAGTGAGCCAAGATCGCACCTCTGCACTCCAGCCTGGGCGACAGAGCAAGACTTCATCTCAAAAAAAAAAAAAAGAAAAGAAAAGAAAAGAAAAAAAAGAAATGTTGCTAAGCTAGTTTTAGTGATTTCTGATATAATCTGAAGGGTCCTAAAGAAAATGATTTATGCTGTGTCATGGTTTGCCATCTATTTTGCTGACCAAATTTGATGGTAACCTCATAAAGCCTTGGGAGCTGGAACAAACCTTGAAATAACTGTCTAGTTTCCCAGCCAAATTTACCCTTCATACTAATAATTTATTGCAAGGTAGGAAAATACTGTATCTTGTAATTCAATATAAACATCAGAAATACAACTTACGAATTAACTTTTTTTATTACAATGTAATATATGTTCACTGTAGAAAAAAATTAAACGTAAGTGAAGAAAGCAAAAAATTTGACACTCACTTATTCAACCACCAGTTAAGGAATAAAAATCCCTACTAACTCCTTTGTTTGTATATATCCTGATTTCACGTATTTATATATTTCCTAGTTTTTGAATGAATAATTTTATATGGAAACCATATTTTACTTAATGTATTATATGATCTTTCTACAAAATCCAGGTTATTAAAACAAATCTCTAGTCCTATATTTCATTTCTTGGGTGCTTAGGCATTAGAGGAAACAAGGAGGACACAGCTTCAGAGTTATTTGAAGTTCAAGGTTTATGTAGCTCTTTGCTCCTTGCTCACAGTCCAGATCTCATGAGAAAAGGCTGAAAAGGTTGACCTTATTTCCTGGCAGAATTATTCATGTTATCACTTTTATTTAGGATTCCACTTAGCTAGTCGTGTCTGACTATCTGAGAAAGGATGCATTTACACATTCAGCAGCAGATACACTGAAATCAACAAAGTCCATTATTTAATCTCCAATATTAGCTCCTCACTGCAGAATGAGAGGAAGACAATTGAGTTATGAAACTTCCTATATCACAGCTTCCTTCACTTTTATCCACTAGGAAGTTTTTTTTTTTTAATTAAGAAAAGCAGTTTGCATTTAATCACCAAGACACACACCCAGAGTATTGTGAAAATGATACAAATTGCTGGTGTTTCAGAGGATCTGCCAGATCAAGGGAAGTGGCCGAAAGAGAAGAAATGGAGATGCATGAGGATTCCAATGGAGAGGTCACAGATGAAGGGGCAGAGTCACAATAACAAATGTCGGTGAAGATGTTGAGAAACTGGGACCTCCATATACTGCTGGTGGGAATGTAAAATGGTGCAACCACTCTAGAAAACACTTTGGCAGTTCCTCAAAGTGTTAAACATGGGGTTATCATAAGGCCTGGCAATTCCATTCCTGGGTACACACCCTGAAGACGAAAGCTTACATCTATACAAAAGCATGTACATAAATGTTCATAGTAGCATTATTCAAATAGCCAAACAGTAGAAATAATCCAAATGTTCATCAGCTGATAAATGGATAAACAAAAATGTATTTCAAACAGTGAAATATTAAGCAACAAAAAGGAATGAAGTGTTGACACAGGCTGTAATATGGATGAACCTTGAAAACATTATGCTGAGTGAAAAAAGTCATTCACGAAAAACTGCATATTGTATGATTTCATTTATATGAAATGCCCAGAATGGGCAAATTTTTATAGACAGAAAGTAGATTAATGCACTGGGAAAGTAGAGGAGGAGACATGGGATTGTCTGCTAGTAGGTACAAGATTTCTTCTGGGGATAATGAAATATTCTAAAATTTTAATTGTGGTAATAATTACACAACTCTTATCTGTTGTATACCCTAAATGGGTTAATTTTATGGTATGTAAATTATATTTCAATAAAGATTTTTTAAATCAAGAGAGAAAATTATACTTTCACAAGTCCATTTCAGCTTCCTCAATTTATCTGGCTGACATCAAGCCTGTTGTACCAAGATACCACTACAGAAATACTGTGTGGTCTTTCAGTACAATATTCAGCTGTAAGTCAGGGCTTTAAAACAAAGCCCAGATGATAGACCAATATAGCAAACCAAACTTAGGCCTTGTAAAAAAAAATACCACAAATGAGAAATGTTAGCTTTAGGACCTCATGAGCTATTACAACATAGTTAAAATTACTATAGGTACGAGATCCATCAAATGGATCAACGCCAGTCCCTGATTTGAGTTAAAGTCTTCTAAAGATCATAAGAGGATACAAGAGTAATTTTTTAAGTCCCCAGAAAAAAAAAAAAAGAAGAAGAAGGAAGAAAGGAATGAAGGACAGAAGGAAAGACAAATGAAGGTGTTCATTAAAAAAACAAGTTCACCAAAGTGGCTCAAATGCATTCTTCTTCTTCTTCTTCTTTTTTCCTGCTTGCCTTATCTTTCTAAAAGGAATGAATGCTCCTGATGGTCAAGTCCCATGTGCCCCCTTTTGAGGTCTTCCCTGGCATTTATACAGCCCTGTGAGAGTGAATTCTTCTTTTTTTAATGGAGTTTTGCTCTCGTTATCCAGGCTGGAATGCAATGGCGTGACCTTGGCTTACTGCAACCTCTGCCTCCCGGGTTCAAGGGATCCTCCTGCCTCAGCCTCCCGAGTAGCTGGGTTTACAGGCATGCACCACCATGCCTGGATAATTTTTTTTTGTATTTTTAGTAGAGACAGGGTTTCTCCATGTTGGTCTGGCTGGTCTCGAATTCACAACCTCAGGTGATCTGCCCACCTCGGCCTCCCAAAGTGCTGGGATTACAACCGTGAGCCACTGCGCCCAGCCTGAGAGTGAATTCTGGTAACCGAAGGCCCTGCATAATCCAGCTTGTGCTCACAACCCGCTTCATCTCATTCCACAGCTGCCTGTGTACACCCCGCTCCCACACACTGGTTCCTTCTATTCCTCACATCTGCCAGGATTCCCCAACCTCAGGGCCTCTGACCATGCTGGTCCCTCTGCCTGAATGCTCTTCCATGCTCTTTTCATGGTCCCCTGGTTTTCATCCTTTAGGTCTTAGCTTAAATGTTATCTGTCAGAGAGGCCCTCCCTCACCACTGCATGGGAATGATGTAGTTTCCCGTGAGAGTCTATCATCTCATCTGATCAATTCATAGTATTTATTGCAAGATCTTTCAACAACATTCCACAGATAATTATGCAGTCCCTACTTATGCACTGGGCACTGTTTTAGGTGCTAGGGATACAGCAGCGTACAAAACAATTTAATTCCGATTTTTTGCTTGCTTCTTCATTGTCTTCCCCATGAATCTAGAACTTCTTTGTAAGCAGGCGCTGGCTGCAGGAGAGGCAGCATGGTGAAGCAATCCTGAGCAACAGCTCCAAGCCAGAGCCTTGGTTACAATCCTGGCCCTTATCACTTGGCCAAATGAATTAATTGCTCTGAACCTCAGTTTCCCCATCTGTAAAACAGGCATAGTGGCCGTACCTTCTTCTTGGGGTTGTTATGAGATCTGCACCAGTTAGCATGGTTTAGTTGCTTGGAATAATACTTGGCAAATAGTAATCCCTATAAATATGTTTGTTAATGCTTTTTGACTGTTGGACCAATACAGTACCTAACAAATAGTTGGTTTTTAGTTAAATGAATTAATTAACTGTGGTGCCTGCAGTTAAGCCTATGTTTATATGCAAGCCAAAACAAGAGGATAGAGCAGATTAGCAAGAATAAAAGGCTCCCTTTCATCTTTGAAATCTTCGTTGGAAGAAAGCCTTTGGTTTTATAGACAGACTGTGACATTTTTGGTCAATTCCAAAACAGTGGCAGGGTTTTCTTTGGAATCTGCTGGAAATATTGTGGTTGTTTTCTACAGAAAGAGGTTCTGGGACTTTCCAGGGAGGAAGGGCTGTCAGCATCCGGCTGAGTCTGTCATCTGGCTTCTACTCTCAGATGAAAGAAACTGTCTCCAGGAGCTGGGGGAGGAATCACAAAGACACTTCTGTACTTATCCCGGATTTCTCCTGTCCTCTTCTCACTGCATACATCTACAATTTCTAATTTGATATTTTTATCCACTAGAAAATCCAAGTTGAGTTGTGAAGGAGCTAAATGCAAACTATTCTGATGACATTGCCAGTAGCTCCTTCCAGTGAACGTTAGCTATCACATGCATAAAATGCAGTGCATCAGCACCTGAATGTTCTATATGTACAAACTGCCAGGAAAGAAAAAATAAAATAGAAGAATGATGATTAAAGTAATCAAAGCCATTGGGAGCCATTGACAGGTATTTACCGGGATCCTACTGAGTCCTGGCATTTTTGAAGATCCCATGGGGAAGACCAAAAATATGAAAAAAGAGGACTAGGCATGGTGGCTCATGCTTGTAATCCCAGCACTTTTGGAGGCTGAGGCGAGTGGATCATGAGGTCAGGAGTTCAAGACCAGCCTGGCCAAGATGGTGAAACCCTGTCTCTTCTAAAAATACAAAAATTAGCCAGGTGTGGTGGTGGGTGCCTGTAATCCCAGCTACTCGGGAGGCTGAGGCAGGAGAATTGCTTGAACCTGGGAGGCACAGGTTGCAGTGAGCCTAGATCACGCCACTGCACTCCAGCCTGGGCGACAGAGTGAGAGTCCATCTCAAAAAAACAAAACAAAACAAAACGTTTTGTCACAGATGTGCCTTTAAGAAGTCAATAATCTATTTGGATCAAAATTTTCATAATCACAATGCGTGAAACTTTATAAAGAAGTATATATATGTGTGATAGGCAGAATAATGCCCTCCCCCAAAGATGCCCACATCCTAATGCCAGGACCTGTGAATATGTTGTTACATGGCAAAGGGGAATTAAAGTTGCAAATGCAGTTAAAATTGCTAATTTGTTGACCTTAACATGGGGAGATTATCCTGGATTATCCAGTGAGCCCACTCTAATCACAAGAATCCTTAAAGGTGGAAGAGGGAGGCAGAGGAAGAGTTAGAGAAAGAGATATGGCAATGGAAGTGGGGGAGAGAGCTTATGTTGCTGGCTTGGAAGGTGGAGGAAGAGGACCTCAGCACAGGAGTGCAGGCCGCCTCCAAAAGACGGAAAAAGAAAGGAAGCAGATTCTTCTTAGTGCTTCCAGAGGGAATGAAGGCCTGCCACCTGGATTTTAGCCCTGTTCAACTTCTGACCTGCAGAACTGCAAGATAATACATTTGTGTTGTTTCAAGTCACAAAGTTTGTAATAATTTGTTAAAGCAGCAATAAAAAACTAATACAACATATAATAAAATCTTAAATTGGGTAGTATGAGAAAATAAAGTAGGAAGCAGAGAGAGAGCAATGCTGATGATAGTCAGAGAAAATGACAGAGTGAGTGGGGTTTGAGACTGCCGTTTTCACTGCTTATAGGACAAATGTGGAAAGACAAAAGCTGAGAAGGGATACGTATTAAATCCACAAAATCATAAAGGGAGCAGAGATTTTTTTTTCTAAACCCCGGATTTTCAGAATCAGGAAGCACCTCCCTGAAACTTGAAAGAGGGAGCTTTAGGGTAGATGGAGGAGAGGAGGGAAAGAGAGAGAGTGAGAGAGTGGGGGAAGGAAGGAAGCAAGGAGAGGAAAATAAAAGAGAGAAAGAAGGAAGAAAGGAAGGAATTACTTTATGCAATATAACACCCTTTTATCCTTAAACAGAAGCTGAAAATATTAAAAGCTTTAAACTTTTCAGATAAATGTAGGGATGCCAGATCCAAAATGAGTTCTGGGAAACCAAAATGTCTGGGGTAAAAATCAATCCTTCGTTGGATAATTTGCTCTCCCCCTGGCCCGAGACACTAAATCCTGTCAGAGACAGGCCCAGCTTTGAGCGACTTAGAGCTGACACAGTATGGCCATTTTTGTTCTTCTCTCTGGTTCGAGGATTCCTTAGAAAATAACAAAGTTGGCTTAAGTGTTCCTCTGATTCCAACTTATAATGTGCCTATTTTTCTGGTCTAAAAAAAAGCAAACAAGAAAGGTCCTCATGTGCTCTTCTAGGGATGAAACTGAAACCTGAGGTCTTGACCAGCTCGCAGCTTCTTTCATAACTGTGGGGGCGTCAGTCACACAGTTTTCTCTTTGCTTTACCGCTGTGTAATTACTCTTCTACAGAAATTCTTCTTCCCCCTCAGACTATACCCTCTGCTTCCTACTGGAGTGCCTTCCTCTGAGTTATGGAACAGCATTCTACTCTTCAGGATGCTACAAAATAGGAGGTGAAGTGACGCCTGTGGAACGTGCCGGGCCTGGCTGGTTTTTGCATCTTGGGCGCAACCCACATTTGCACAGATGGAATGCACAAGCTTGGTCTGGATGTGTTGCAGGAGAACACGGACCCTGCCAGCCCATGAAGCTGGACACTTGGGCGTTGAGGAAGGAAGCATTGGTGGGGGCATTACTGCAACTGTTTTCACAGTTATGAGACGAGACCCAGAGACCAGATGCTCAGCATTACTCACCCTTGGAGTCTGCTGGGCTGACGTGATAATCTAAAAGCCTATGAGTTTAGTTAGGTCTTTAAACCAGTAAGGTTTGGGAACTGGATGTAGTTCCCATATGATCCATAGTTTGACAAGACTCAAAAAAAAAAAAAGTAGAACTTAACCTACCAATCTTATCCGTTTGCTTTCCCATGGAAATGGTCACAGTGACTACAAAATCAGCTGCAATTCATTTTTAAAGCCAACTAGGTACCTGTCACGTTTCCTTTTAGAACAATGGACTTTAAAATGTTTTAGGTTCCCAAGAGTTTTTCAAAAGCAGATAGGAACTATAACTGATGCACACAGATTACTAAAATAAAGCCATTTTAACCATGACACCACCATTATATAAGGTAGGGCTGGCTCTTTCACTTAGAGATGTCACTGGATGTTTATAAAATTTGGGAAGTGGAGAGCTGCTTTGACCAACATTATTGACTGTCACTCTTGCAGGAAGGAAAACCTTGGAGCTAGTTCAGTACTTATTTTATTTTATCCTACTTTTTTGAGGTGGATTTTTGCTCTGTCAACCAGGTGGGAGTTCAAGCGGTGCAATCTCAGCTCACTGCAGCCTCCACCTCCCAGGTTCAAGTGATTCTCATGCCTCAGTCTCCCTGGTAGCTGGAATTACAGGCGCAAGCCACCATGCCCTGCTAATTTTTGTATTTTTAATACAGACAGGGTTTCACCACGTTGCCCAGGCTGGTCTCAAACTCCGGACGTCAGGTGATCTGCCTGCCTCAGCCTCCCAAAGTGCTGGGATTACAGGCGTGAGCCACCACGCCCAGGCCTGGCAGGCGTTTTAAATGGACTGTGTTATCAACTGAAGGCCAAAGGAGCAGTAGGAAACAAATGACTTTAAAATGAATTTTCTGCTGCTGACAAAAAAAAAAGCCCTAGGAGTTAGCATCTCTGCCTATTCCACTGATACAGATTTCCACTGATATTCAAAGAACTTTGCTCTTTTATCTCTGCCACACCTCTTGTTCCTTCCACTGTTTATTTCTCTGTCAATCACCAATATATGAGGCAATTTCGTACATAAGGTCTCTCCTAAAGCTCAGCTCAGTTCTATGCAGTAATTTGTAGTTAAGGTCTAAATGACACTGGTGCATATAAATAGTGTCTGTGGGCTCTGCCGCCATGAGGAAAGTACTGTGCTTAAGTGGCTCCAACACATTTGCTCAGAAAATGATGGAAGGAACTGCTGCGATCTCTGTAGGAAATTATTCAGTGAGATTCTACAGAAGATTAGCGTTGCCCTGTAACAGACTTTTTGTGGTGTTGAGTCTACAACAGTGTGGAATCTAAGGCTTTGTTTTTTTGTTTTTTAATATCGGTCTCTGAGTTGCATCTAAAAAGAAGACATTTTGGGAAACAAATCTCAGGGACTTTCAAATTTCCTTGTGATTTGTCATCAAGGATGAGTGGATTTGAGACATGTTTTACATTTCAGTGGTGAATGAGCAGAAAGTGGAGACTCCCCCTTGGCCAAGTTGACGCCATGGGACAGATTCCTCAAATTTCCTTACAACTTTCCTTTTACCTCTCTCATCCAAAAGCAATTTCTATCTCTGACCATTCTCCAGACCTGACTATGCAGACTTATGAAGACCCTACGGTATTCATCTGGCCCAGTGAATCCACTGCTCAAAGGTCCTCAGGACAGCTGACAAGAACCAGAAGGTCAATGTGGCCAGACCATGGCAAAATGGGGTAGGGAAGTGGAAGATCAGGCCAAACCCTACCCTTGGAAGGGCTTAAGAGGAAAGAGTTGGGTCATCTCAGCTTGTCCCCAGAGCAGTCAAAATTCTAAACCTGTGGCCCTCTTGGGGGTCTCAACCTGGCTGTGCCCTGAACCCTCCCAGACCCGCCTCCCTGGGACCTGGCTAAACATCACTGCTCTGCCGGGCGCAGTGGCTCACGCCTGTAATCCCAACACTTTGGGAGGCCGAGTCGGCAGAATCACCTGAGGTCAGGAGTTTGAGACCAGCCTGAGCAATATAGCGAAACCCCATCTCTACTAAAAATACAAAAAATTAGCTGGCGGTAGTGGTGGGCGCCTGTAATCCCAGCTACTCGGAAGTCAAAGGCAGGAGAGTTGCTTGAACCCGCGAGGTGGAAGCTGCAGTGAGCAAAGATCGTGCCATTGCACTCCAGCCTGGGTGACAAGAGCAAGACTCCGCCTCAAAAAATAAAAAATGACAGCAACAAAAAAACACTGCTCCAAAGCATAAGTGATGTACAGTCAATGAGGAGCATTAACACCGAATACAGTGTTTAGACCTGGTTTGAATCATTTGAATAAACCAACTTTAGGTAGGCATGCTTGGGACACTGAAGAAATGAGATTCAGATGAAGTAAAGATGAAATAAAGAAAGTATTGTTAATTTGTAGGTTAAAATAGTATTGTAATTGAGTAAGAAAAGTTCATCATTTTCTAAGTATTTAAGAGTGAAATGTCATGGTATCTATGATTCAAATTAAATTAATTCAGCAACACGTATAGGAGACATGGCAAAATGTTACTAATTGTTCTGCTAGGTGACATGTACATGGAAGTTTATTATGCTATTTCTTTTTATATTGTTTGGAAATACTCATAGTAAAAAGTTTAGAACATAAAAAGGAAAAACATACCATTAGTTATTAAACTAGATACTTCAAGCCAGGGAGGAAGGACTGAGGGTTTGTAACCAAAGAAGTAAAAACCTGAGGTTGTTCTTTGTGAACAGAGGGAGCTTTCCTCCATCATTTTCTGCCTGCGGTGCTGGTTTCTAGTAATTAATTTATTAAACATTAGTTAGAAACTGCTGGGAGTGAGCTCCGAGGGGAGATAAAAGGATGAATGATCAGATACCCCCACTGCCTTCAAAGAGTAAATGTCTAGAACAGAGAAAGTATGCAGATTCCATAGTTGCACTCTGGAGCCAGACCACCTGGGTTCAGATTCCAGGTATGACACATACTGGGTGTTTATCTGTACCAGTTAGTTAAGCTTTCTGTGAATACTAAATGGATTTATCTTGTAAGTTGTCAGAATCATTAAATGAACTAATATAGGAAAAGTTCTTAAAATTAGTACTTTGTATTTAAAAAAAACCAAGCAATATATATGTCATAATCATTAAATGAACGAATATAGGAAAAGTTCTTAAAATTAGTACTTTGTATTAAAAAAACAAGCAATATATATGTCATAATCATTAAATGAACTAATATAGGAAAAGTTCTTAAAAATTAGTACTTTGCATTTAAAAAAAAACAAGCAATATATGATTGCAAAGTCCTAGCAATTGTACCTATATATTATGAATGAAATTCATAATATATATGGGGTATGGAGGCGCAAAAGAAGGAATAAGAATGCTGAGCTTTGGACCTGGCTCACTGAGGTTCTATTTTTAGAGAAGGTGTTGGAACACAGGAGGAAGAATTTTGGGGGAGAAAAGAAAATAATTTCCATTTCAAACTCATTAATACCTAGTAAAAGTTTTTCTAGAAAGAGATTTTGACATAATCCCAGTGGGGAGAATTCATTCCAGAATCCAGGGCACAAATATGAGCAAAGGTTTAGAAAGTAAAGCACAAAGAGCGCTTTGGGAACAGCAACTACTCCATCGCAGTTAGGACTTCTGGGTCTGTTAAAAGCAGTGCTGAGAAACAAAACCGGAAAGGCAAGATGGGCCCAGATTACCCAGAGGGCCAAGAATACCAAGCCAAAGAGTCGTGGCTCTGTCCTGCCGGCACTAGAGGACCACCAAGAGTGTCTGAGCCATGGAGAAGCATGAACGCTGGAGAAAGACTAATTACTCCCCCGTGTTTTCAATAATCACTGTGTTCACAGCAAGTGCCACACATCGTGAGCAAAATGGAAGCCCTCCTGGAAGCTTCAGTTTAGAGGAGGAAGGAGATGTTGAATAACAGAACAAATAAGAGTTATGAAGAGGAAAAGTGCAGAGCGTTCTGAGAGTTCATAAGAAACCTAACGTAGCTGGAGGGCTGAGGAATTCAGGCTGAAGAGGTGACACCTGGCTGAGAGGTAAAGCTATGCAGGAGTGGACTGAGTGGATTGGGAGAGAAGAGCTTGCTGGACAGAAGAACAGGATGAGCATGGGCTCTGTGGCAGGAAGGGAAATGACACTCTAGACTGTCTAGAAAAATGCTGGTCGGGGTGGAACCAGGGGCCTGGGAGATTGTGGTTTGAAATAAGAAAGTGTTAGGCAGGGTTAAATTACCCACCACCTTGGCCACACTGATTGAGCCAGATACCAACACCTGACCAAAAGACAGGCTCCTTCAGACGCCTCAGCCAGGTCACCATGAGGTGACCTCGAGTGACACCAGATAGTTATTGCCAGAACCAATCAACGCCTCTCTCAGGGAGTTTGAGCATGAGACAGAGAGGTAGAAAAAGACTCAGAAATACAGAAAAATATACTGATGGATAAATAGAATACAGTGGCGATACAGCAACTGACATGACATGAACCTTGTAGACCATATTAAGGACCTTCGTCTTTATGTTAAGAACAAATACTGGTAAGAAATGATGGGGGCCTGAACGAGGATTACAGAAGCAGAAATGAAGAAGAGGAGGTGGTGATTTTAAACATATGTCCATAATGACACTTCTCCCTTAATTCCGTCTTCTTGAGTGTGGTCTGGACTTAGTTGTTTGCTTTTAAAGATAGAATATGGTAAAAGTAATAGTGTGTGACTTCCAAGATTAGGTTCTAAAGAGGACTGCAGCTACCATCTTGAGCACATATGTTCTCCCCCCTCCCACTCCTCCTCCTCTCCCACTACCCCTCCCCATATGGGGGAAGGAAATTGTCACATGGTAAGAAGCCCTGTAGAGAAGTCTATGGTGAGAAACTGAAGCCTCCAGCCAATAACCAGCAAGGAACTGAGATCTGCTTACAACGATGAGTAATTTTTTTAAAAAATTTCCATTTTAATTTTAGATTCAGAGGGTACATATGCAGGTTTGTTACAAGGATATATTGCTTGCTGGTCTTGTCACCCAAATAGTAAACACAGTACCTAACAGTAAGTTTTTCAGCCCTTACTCCCCCAACCTTTGAAGTCCCCAGTGTCTACTGTTGCCATCTTATGTCTGTGTGTAGCCAAGATTTAGCTCTCACTTAGGAATAAGGACATGAGATATTTGGTTTTCTGTTTCTATGTTAATTCGCTTAGGATAATGGCCTCCATCTGCACCCACACTGCTGCAAAGGACATAATTTCATTCTTTTTTGTGGCTGTGTAGTATTCCATGTTGTATATATACCATATTTTCTTTCTCTAGTCTGCCGCTGATGGCCACCAAGGTTGACTCCATGTCTTTGCTATTATGAATGGCGCCAGGATGGACATACAAGTGCATGCGTCTTTTTGGTAGAACGATTTATTTTCTTTGGGGTGTATACCCAGTAACTGGATTGCAGGGTCGAATGGTAGTTTGGTTTTAAGTTCTGTGAGAAATCTCCAAACTGCTTTCTATAGTGCTAGCTGAAGTAATTCATGTTTCCACTCTGCAGCCTCACCAGAATCTACTAGGTTTTTAAGACTTTTTCATAATAGCCATTCTGACTGATGTGAGATAGTAGCTCATTGTGGTTTTGATTTGCATTTATCTGATAATTAGTGATGTTGAGCATTTCTTCATACTTTTTTTTTTTTGCCACTTGTATGTCTTCTTTAGAGAAGTGTCTGCTCATGACCTCTGTTCACACTTTTTTTTTTATTTTTATTTTTATTTTTTTGAGACAGAGTCTAGCTCTGTTGCCCAGGCTGGAGTGCAGTGGTGCAATCTCGGCTCACTGCAACCTCCGCCTTCTGAGTTCAAGTGATTCTCCTAACTCAGCCTCCGAGTAGCTAGGATTACAGGCGCGCGCCACCGTGCCCGGCTAATTTTTATATTTTTAGTAGAGATTAAGTTTCACCATGTTGGCCAGGCTGGTTTCAAACTCCTGACCTCAACTGATCTGCCCGCCTCAGCCTCCCAAAGTCCTGAGATTACAGGTGTGAGCCACCACACCCAGCCACTTTTTTTTTTTTTTTAATTAAACAGGGTCTTGCTCTGTCATCCAGGCTGGAATGCAGGCATGATCATAGCTCACTGCAACCTCAAACTCCTGATTTGCCCACTTTTTAATGGAGTTATTTATTCCTTGTTGATTTGTTTAAGTTCCTCATAGATTCTGGATATTAATTCTTATCAATGCATAGTTTTTAATAGTTGAGGTCTTACATTTAAGTCTTTAATCCATTTGAGTTAATTTTTGTATATGGTGAAACAGAGGGGTCCAGTATCATTCTTCTGCATATGTCTAGCTAGTTTTCCCAGCACTATTTCTTGACCAGGAGTCCTTTCCTCACTGGTTTTCTTTCTGTGAACTTTGTTGAAGATCAGTTGGTTGAAGGCATGCTGCCTTATTTCTGGGTTCTCTATTCTGATCCATTGGTGTATATGTCTATTTTTCTACCAGTACCATGCTGTTTTGGTTACTGTGGCCTTGTAGTGTAGTTTGAAGTCAAATAATGTAATGCCTCTTGCTTTGTTACTTTTGTTTAGGATTGCTTTGGCTATCTGGGATCCTTTTTTTTTTTCCATATGAATTTAAGATAGTTTTTAAAATTTTAGAATAATATTAGAGATAGGGTCTTGCCATGTTGCCCAGACTGGTCTCAAACTTCTGGGCTCAAGCGATCCACCCACCTTGGCCTCCCAAAGCTCTGAGATTGCAGGCATGAGCCACCACACCTGGCCAGTTTTTCTAATTCTATAAAAAATCACATTGATCACGAATGATATTAAAAGTGGATTCTCTAATATATAATGAAATAATTATGCAACTTAAAAAAAAAGTGGATTCTCCACCCATAGTCTACCTTTGAGATGACTACAGCCCCAGATAACAATTGGCCTAGAACTTCATGAGAGATCAGCTAAGCTAAGCCACCCTTAGATTGCCAACTTTCACAAACTGCATGAAATAATTAACATGTTTTAAGCTGCTAAGTTTTGGCACAATTTGCTATGCACATTGCATAATGAATATAGAGGAAGATGAATGAAATTCATAATACATAGGTGGAATTGCTAGGACTTTGCAATCATAGCTATTGGGTATGGAGGCACAAAAGAAGAAAGAAGAAAACTGAGCTTTGGACCTGGCTCACTGAGGTTCTATTTTTAGAGAAGGGGTTGGAACATAGGAGGAAGAATTTTGGGGGAGAAAGAAAATAATTTCCATTTCGAACTCATTAAATTCAAGAGGCTGATGAGATTTTCAGGTGAATGTGTCCCCTGGAGATTTGAAAATATGGCAAAAGGTGTTAGAGTGGAGACGGCTGTATGGATGGAAGTCATCGGGGTAGAGGGAGAACCACGGCAGTGGAGGGCATTTCCACGGAGAACAAGGGAGATAATGAAGGCAGATGAAGGGCCAACACCAAGAATCAGATACATTTGTGGTCCCAAAAGAGGAAAAAGAGAAGTAATGCCCAGAATTAAAAGAGTAAAAACTCTAAAGAGAGTTTCAATAAGGAGATGTTCAACAGTATCAGAAACTATAGAAAGCAATCCCTATCTCTGGAAAGTTCGATCTCACATTATACATCTGCATATTAGATTATCTATAAATCTCCTAGTTGGGGCAAGTCAACACTGGCTGCACAAATTAAGTCAAATTTCAAGAGCTACAATGCAAAAAACGAGACCTGAATTACGGTCACCCCAGCAAAGCAGTGGCCACATACGACGCTCCCCACAGGTGGTCTATGTGTCTTTACAACGCTCCTCTCAAACTGCAACAGAAGGAATGCTCACGGTTCTCTCTAGAAAACCTGCTCTTTTTACAATGGGGGGTTTTCAAGCTGCAAAATATGGAGACCTTCTCATTTACCTCAGGTTAAAGATATTTAGGAGGCTTGAGGAAGCAAAGAAAATGGTTTCCAGGGATACATGCCAAGCCTCATGAGAACTAGAACGTGGTTCAGAATGAAGCAGCAGTTTTTCCAGCAGCCTGCCATTCCTGAAACATCTCCTGCACCGATTCCTTTCTCTACTTGCTCCTTCTTGTTAGTCTTCTGCTAGCAGATGGCTTTCTATGCCTCCATTCATAGCCCCTCTATTTACGGAAGTCATTGCTTGCTTCATCCTGTCTGCTCACTGCCTTCTTTCCACATTTTTCGGTTTCTGTGTCACCACTGGACTGCTGTCTATCAGCCGTCTGCTTTTCTCGAACTCTGGGTACCTCTGTTCATCTCTGTCTCTAGTTCAAATTTCTCCAAGAGAGGCTTTGATTGGTTCAGAAAGTCCCTATCCAGTGCCACCCTAGGCCACCTCCTAGCAGCTAAAGAGCATGAAGCAGTGTGTCTTTTAGTCAGTTGTTAATTCCTGGTTCAACCATTCATTGCCAAAATGGCGGGGAAAGTGGTTATCCAAGGTTAGAGAATTTGGTTCCTTTTCCCCAAAAGGAGGCAGTGGGCCTGGAAGCTTCTTTGTCTTAATGACCTTTCAAGTACCGTTTCCCAGTGAGCTAATGGCTTAAACTTCCTCTTCTGCATACACATTCCTTCTAGAAGGGTTTTTATCTTTAATATTAGCTCAGTTTACAGCAACAACCACTTGTGGTACTAACCCTCAAAGCAGCACATGCTGGCTGCTTACTGATTAAAAACCAAAGGTAAACAGAAAATATGGGTTTAACAAGGCTTTGATAAACTCAAAAAGCCTAAAATTATTTCAGTAAACTCTGCTAACCATAGCCTGTTAGTTCCTGCTCTTCATTTGTATTCATTCATTTGGCACCACCTAGTTAGCAGGTGTTCTTCTAGTGTGAAGAAGCTGGTTAAGACAGAAACCCTACCCTCAAACAGCTGACTCGGAAGACAGGACGAAGCATGTACGTCTTTCTTCTCATCTCTCTCTTCCCCAGGTCACCTCTCTCTTTCCTCCTTTCCCCTTTACGTCGTGCATTTTTTTTTGGGAAATGTGCCTGTTCACAGTCAGTTCCTTCCTTGCCTGTGTTTCCTTTATTTATTTTATTTATTTTTTAGAGACAGAATCTCACTTTGTCACCCAGGTAGAGAGTCATCATAGCTTAATGAAGCCTTGAACTCCTGGCCTCAAGTGATTCTCCCTCCTCAGCCTCTGGAGTAGTTAGGACTACAGACACAGGCCACCAGGCCCAGCTAATTTAAAAAATGTTTTTTGTAGCAATGGGGGTCTCACTATATTGCCCACGCTGTTCGAGTTGTCTCAAACTCCTGACCTCAAGCAATCACTCCTGCTTTGCTCTCCCAAAGTGCTGAGATGAGAGGCTGAGCAACCCTGTCCAGCTGCCTGTCCTTTATGTTGTCAAGGATTCATGGGAACCCTCACAGACTCTGCCTTACCAAACATGTAAAAAGTAAATGTGGCTGGAAGAACACACACCAAAAGACTGATAGATGATTACGGAAGCAGGCTAGGGCAGGAAGTGGATGGTTTTTAATTTACATGCCTTTATATCTTTGAATTTTTATAAGCTTTTGTTTAGAGATTTCTTAGTATACTAGAAAAGTAAATAAGAAGTAAACATTTTCTATAAAAAAAGAAAAAGAAATGAGAAGGAATGAACAACTGTGAACAAATGAAGCTGGTAAAATTTTCCATGACACTACTGTCAAGGTTGCTTTGGTTTCTCTTTTGTTTTTTGACAATCTCTAAGGAAACTCTGTGGAGTGAAGGAGGAACATCATAATCTGCAAGTGACTCAAAACAAATCTATTTTGTCCTTTAGATTTGCTTGATTCATGTAGATTGCTTTCTTATTCTTGAAATTCAAGTGATCATATTCTTACTTTACTACAGAAAAGCAATTGACATGATAAAAAATAAGCAAGCCATTTGGGAAGTTAGGATTTTACAGGTAGGTAATGGGAAAATTTGGTGGTGAGGGGCCAACAAGGGATGATTTTTCCTAGACGTGTGAACTTCCTGTAATGTGGAATGTGTACGTGTGAAATCACCAGTCACTATATTTGCAATAACTTAATAACATGACGGTTCCTCCACCCGTCCTCTTTCCCCACACGGAGTTCCAGTTTCACACCGCGATACTTATTGTGAAGCTTTACAAAGAAAGGAGGAAGTAAACCTACCAACAAGGCATTCTTAATAAATACCGCATTCTTAACAGATGAAAGTTTCTTTAATCACACTAATTAGCAATACCGCACGAGTCAAAATGGATGGTCCGAATTTTGTATTTAATTTTCTTCCTGTGTCCTGGGCCTTTCCAATTTATTAATTATTGTTTACAAGGCCTTGCCTCGGTGGGGTAGATTTAGCAGACATTACCATCTTAGCAAGGGTCGGCTTCAGTTTGCTGCAGGATTGCACCTGCTCCCTCATCTGAACTAAAAAGGAAGTAAAAACGTGGTAGTTAAGTGGCCAGAGCCTTTTGTCTGATGCAGGAAAGCAATGAGAGCGAGCGCCTGTTTCTTCACTGTTGTTCATGCTAAAGGGTCTCCAAGCGTATATCACTTAGAGGAATTAGTTCCCTGCTCCCTAAAAGAAAAGAGCTCCACAGAGAAGAGACAGCAGCTGGCCAGTGGGGCCCAGTAATTCCCAGCAGCACACCAGGAGCTAACAGAGACCACTGCGTTTGAGGAAACGGACAGGATCTAGAGAGAAACCAACGCTTGGCGTTTGCTGTCATTCCTCCGAAAAATTAGGTCAGAGCAAAAATAGGTAAATTGCTGCTTGAGGAATAACTAATTTAGTAATAGTTCAGAATAATGCATTGCCCTTAGATTCAAAGTGGTGTTTTAAATGACATTCTATGAGCAGAACCTGACAGCTGGCAAAACTTAGATGGTATTTGGCTCCCTAAGAGAAGGCAAACCATGAGCATGTGGACTTTTTTTTTTTTTTTAAGAGACAGAGTTTCACCATCTTGGCCAGGATGGTCTCGATCTCCTAACCTCATGATCCACCTGCCTCGGCCTCCCAAAGTGGTGGGATTATAGGTGTGAGCCACCGTGCCCGTCCTTTTTAAATTTTTTTTTTTTTTTTGAGATAGAGTATCGCTTTGTTGCTCAGGTTGGAGTGCAGTAGTGCAATCTCAGCTCACTGCAACCTGCGCCTCCTGGGTTTAAGTGATTCTCCTGCCTCAGCCTGAGCTGGGACTACAGGCTCGTACAACCACATCCGGCTAATATTTTTTTGTGTTTTTAGTAGAGACAGGGTTTCACCATGTTGGCCAGGCTGGTCTTGAACTCCTGACCTCGGATGATCCACTTGCCTCGGCCTCCCAAAGTGCTGGGATTACAGGTGTGAACCACTGTGCCCAGCCGCTTGTGGATATTTTAATTAAAGTTGAATACAGAACTCACTGTGCTTGGTATTGAACTTCTTGGGACTACCGTGGCCCACTGCTTGAATCTTAGCCCTGACATTGTCAAATGCAAGCAGCCAGGGAGAACGTAGTGGCTTGCTTCAAAGAAAGAAAAAAAAGCACTTCTGACAAAACCCCAGAAGCTAAGGTTATTCATGATTATAAAAGCAGTAACAAAAGCTGTGAATGTTGGTTCTATCGTTTACAATTTTAGAAAAATATTGTCTATCCTTTGATTTTATGAGGCAATTTTGAAAAATATCAATCAAAGACCTGCTCTGAATCTCCAGGTGTGAAAACAGGGGATGATGGGAAATCCAGATGGTCAAACTATGGGCAGAGGTTTTATATTTGTGATTGGTAGAGAGAAGGAGGCCTGTGTCTGAGGGACAACAGATGGGAAACGCCAACTTCATCACTTAAAGTATTATCCTCACTCTCACCCCACAATCTGGAAACAAGTGACGGTGTTGCTCTGTGTGAAGATAGCGGATCTCTTCCAGATTAGGGGGACTGGACAGAACCATTTAATTATTCTTTGGGTTAAGATGTAGCCATCCATTAGTTAATTAGAAGAGTTACTACCGGTGACTTAAAAAAAAAGTAATACTATTAGAATTTTTTAAAATTACATATACATTCCTCAATTCTTTTTTTTTTTTTTTCTTTTTGAGGCAAAGTCTCGCTCTGTCACCCAGGCTGGAGTGCAGTGGCACGATCTTGGCTCACTGCAACTTGCAACTTTTGCCGATTCTCCAGTCTCAGGTTCCCGAGTAAATGGCATTACAGGCGCCTCCCCCCTACCCCACCCACCGCCCACCACCACATTTAGCTAATTTTTGTATTTTTAGTAGAGATGGGGTTTCCCCATGTTGGACTAGGCTGGTCTTGAATTCC
Organism: Ateles fusciceps; assembly: GCA_036589455.1. Classification (NCBI taxonomy): domain Eukaryota; kingdom Metazoa; phylum Chordata; class Mammalia; order Primates; family Atelidae; genus Ateles; species Ateles fusciceps. Next base: position 1,561,365 of record JAZHEH010002842.1, read on the forward strand.
TGACCTCAGGTGATCTGCCGGCCTCAGCCTCCCAAAGTGCTGGGATTACAGGTGTGAGCCACCACGCCCGGCCACATTTCACAATTCTGAAAGGCAATAAATGTTTTTAATAATGAATGATTCCAGGCAGGGCATGGTGGCTCACACATGTAATCCCAGCACTTTTAGCAGGTCAAGGTAGGCAGATCACTTGAGGCCAGGAGTTCAAGACCAGCCTGGCCAACATGGTGAAACCCTGTCTCTACTAAAAATGCAAAAAAATTTAGCCAGGCATGGTGGTATGTGCCTGTAATACCAGCTACTCAGGAGGCTAAGGCAGGAGAATCACTTGAACCCAGGAGGCGGAGATTGCAGTGAGCCAAGATTGCACCACTACACTCCAGCCTGGGTGACAGAGCAAGACTCCATCTCAAAAAAAAAAAAAAAAAAAAAAGATGATTCCAAATAGACATGCAAACTGATACACACATACATGTATGCACATCTTAAGCATGACTGCATTTTTAAATAGCAGAACAAAGTATACTTTGAAATAATTAAGCATCTTCCTTTGGAAAATACCACATGCTTAAGAGATCTCACTGGCAGCTCAAACATTTCACCCCCCACCCCCTACCTCAGGCAGGTGTGATTCTTTTGGGTAGAAGCAAAAAGGGAGACTCATTTAAGGCCATGACGCCAATACATGAGAATGAAAGGAGAGAGGAATATGGTATCATCACACATCAAAATCTACTCAAGTATCCAGTCTAGCAGATCATTCAGTCTTTGGAGTTCCTTTTATTTATCTTGGAGTCTATGTTTGTCTCAATTTAGATTACTGCTAAAATGGGGAAAAAATACCCCACCCATGAAGCAGCTGAATTAAAAGAAAACATAAACTGACCTTTAAAAATAGTTTGAATTCAGCTTCTTTGGAAAGGGAGACTGTAAGATTGGCTAATGCTCAAAAATGGTAATTTTCCTTTCTTTAACTCAAAGTAATAATTTATCTCAAAATGAAATCACAGTTACTTATAAAGATGATGGCATTTGGCTTTTCATTTGGAAGTATTTTCCAGAAGGCAACTCAGAAAGGCACAAAGTTAAACCTATACACACATCGGGTGTATGCGGTCAGGAGTATGCTTTGTTTACCTGTAACTGATTTTAACTGAATTGCCCTTCTTTTAAAGAAAAATGTGCATCAGACAGGCGGGATGGCAGCTGAGGAGTGAGATGGCAGGAGATGTGGGCCATACCAAAGGGATGGATGAGACTGTTGCTGAGTTCATCAAGAGGACCATCTTGAAAATCCCCATGAATGAACTGACAACAATCCTAAAAGCCTGGGACTTTTTGTCTGAAAATCAACTGTAGACTGTAAATTTCCGGCAGAGAAAGGAATCTGTAGTTCAGCACTTGGTTCGGCTGTGTGAGGAAAAGCGTGCAGGTCTCAATGATGCTACCCTGTTAGCCATCATTTATACTCAATTTCATTAACAGCAGAAAGTTTGGGATGTTTTTCAGATGAGTAAAGGACCAGGTGAAGATGCTGACCTTTTTGGTATGAAACAATTCAAAAATTCATTTAAGAAAATTCTTCAGAGAGCATGAAAAAATGTGACAGTCAGCTTCAGAGAAACTGAGGAGAATGCAGCCTGGATTCGAATTGCCTGGGGAACACAGTACACAAAGCCAAACCAGTACAAACCTACCTACATGGTATACTCAGACTCCGTATGCCTTCACGTCCTCCTCCAAGCTGAGGCGCAATATGCCGCTTCTGGGTCAGGCAGTGACAATTGCTAGCAAACACCATCAGATTGTGAAAATGGACCTGAGAAGTCGATATCTGGACTCTCTTAAGGCTATTGTTTTTAAACAGTATAATCAGACCTTTGAAACTCACAACGCTATGACACCTCTACAGGAAAGAAGGCTTGGACTAGATATAAATATGGATTCAAGGATCATTCATGAAAACATAGTAGAAAAAGACAGAGTCCAACAAATAACTCAGGAAACGTTTGGAGATTATCCTCAACCATGACTAGAATTTGCACAATATAAGTTTGAAACAAAATTCAAAGTGATTTAAATGGGAGCATCTTGGCTGAGACGGAAGAACCCCTCCGATGCCTAATGAAGTTCTCTAGCCCACATCTTCTGGAAGCATTGAAATCCTTAGCACCAGCTGGTATTGCAGATGCACCCCTTTCTCCACTGCTCACTTGCATACCCAACAAGAGAATGAATTATTTTAAAATTAGAGACAAATAAGACGTGTGTGGTTTCATAAACACAGCTCCTCCTTCATGACATTGCACGTGCACTTCAGTTAATGGCTGGCTGTATAGCTTCTGTCTGTAAACTTGTATTTTAGAGAATCCTTGTTATTGAATTTTTAGAAATGCTCACATAATTGTTGGGACTGATTCATTCCTCCACGATACGCATCCTCTCTCGCATATCCTGCTAACAGTTGTGACATTTTGAGATGACAGGACACACAAATATATGGCCCCGTACTCGACCTTAAGTGCCTGAATGCTCTGAAATCAAGCATTTGGCACAGTGCTGGAGACTTTGGGGCTTGTGTTCTTTTTCCCACTGCTGTCTCTTCTTGATTCTGGGGGGGGTCGGATTCCAGCCGCTGGTTTCCAGGGATTGATTCTTAAGCCTTAGATCCACAGAAAGAAGCAATAGGAAACTATACTCACTCAAAACTTTTTAGAAGAATCATGAAATTGGTCCATTCAAAGGACAGAGTTGAGTCCATTGTGCTATTGTTGCAAGAGGTTGCATACTTGGTGAGTCAGTTCTATAAAATAATATTCTTGTTGTAAATACGATAGTTTTCATAATCTGTTTTATCATGTATGTAACATTCAAACTGACAAATATTACACTGACTTATGAATAAAGATAAAAAAAGAAAAATGTGCATCACTTTCATTTCAGTAGTTTTTTGTTTAACTCAAATAAAAAAGATGACAAAGAATTAATAGCCTTATTCGATTTTTTAAAATCTTACAAATTAATGAAAAGATAAACAAGAAAAATGGTCAAAGGACAAATAATTTTGACATGGCCAATAAACATTTGAAACAATGGTTAACTTCATTAACAATCTAAGGAGTACAAATTATAACAAGTATAAGGTACCATTTTTCACTAGTGCAGTTGGAAAGAAAAATTTTAAATAATAAGACTTAATTTTGGGGAATGCATATAAAAATAAATGCAATGGTATACATTGCTAGTATAAATGTAGTGAGTGTTTGCGTGTGTGTATATACATCCACATATATACCTTCAGAAAGGTATTGATTCAAATTGATTATATATACACATATGTAAGTATATATAGGAATATATACAAATATATGTATGTGTATTTATCTAGATACATAATAAATATTATAAATATATTTATATTTATTTATATTTAGAGGGCAATAAGCATTTGAAACAACATTTAACTTCATTAAGAATCTAAGGAAGAATCTTCCTGAAGATTCTTCATGGAATGAAGAAACGGAATGGACCATGAAGAAATGGTCTTCATGGAATTCCCACCATACTTCATACCAGAGAGAGAGAGAATATAACATCTACTGTTCTCCATAACTATTCTCCTTACATTAAGAATGAACAACAACCAGGAAGTGCAAAACTCCGGCAGCCATGAGCATATCTGAATATGCGATTTCTAAAATTCATGTCCTGTGTGTTACACACACACACACACACACACACAGTCATGTGTGTTTTAAAGTCTTAAAAGAGTGCATATTCTTTGATTGAACGACTAGATATCTAGAAATTTATTCAGAGCCGGGTGTGGTGGCTCACGCCTGTAATCCAAGCACTTTGGAGGCCAAGGCGGGCAGATCACCTGAGGTCGGGAGTTCAAGACCAGCCTGACCAACATGGTGAAACCTCCTCTTAAAAGAAAAAAAAAAAAAGAAAAGAAATTAATTCAGAAATAATCACAGATATGGTAAAATATATAGCTACAAGGATGCTCATTAGACAGCTATCAAAAACATTATCAAACACTCGGACACAGCCTAGATGTCCAACAATAGAGGGTTGCTTATGTTATAAAACATTTATACAACAGAACACTATGCACAGGCAGAAGAATATTTAATGTCCATAATACATTAAATGAAAAGGGATCCAGGCATGGTGGCACACACCTGTAATCTCAGCACTTTGGGAGGCTGAGGTGGGAGAGTCGAATGAGCCCAGGAGTTCGATGTTGCACTGAGGCACGATTGTGCCACTGCACTCTAGCCTGGGTGACAAAGTGAGACCATGAAAAAAGAAAGAAAGAGAGAGAAAAGGAAGGAAGGAATAAAGAGAGAGAAAGGGAGATTTCAACACTATTGTACTACTTCAGTTTTGTATTTACACAGAGAAAATTATAGAAAAACAAATGCTAATGGTGGTTATCTCTGGGAACTGGGATTATTGATGATTTTGATTTTATTCCCATTGTTTACCTGTCTTTTCTATAATTTCATATTAAAAAACAAACAGCTGTGTTGAGATGTCATTTACATATCATACAATTATTACTTTTCTTTTTTTTTCTTTTTGACAACACCTTGCTCTGCCGCGCAGGCTGGAGTGCAGTGGTGTGATCTCGCCTCACTGCAACCCCCACCTCCCAGGTTTAAGCAGTTCTCCTGACTCAGCTTCCCAAGTAGCTGGGATTACAGGTGCGTGCCACCATGCCCAGCTAATTGTTTTGTATTTTTAGAATTGTTTTGTATTTTCAGTAGAAACAGGGTTTCACCATGTTGGCCAGGCTGGTTTCAAACTCCTGACCTCAAATGATCTGCCTGCCTCCACCTTCCAAAGTGCTAGGATTACAGGCGTGAGCCACTGCACCCGGCTATTACTTTTACAATTAAGAAAAAAAGCAATAACATTATTCTTACTGATTGAGGTAAACGTCTTTTGGGCAAATAATTAACATTTCATCTCAATTATTTTAATATTGGGTCCATAGCCAGCATTTATCCAGCACTTTGCATTCTGCAATGCACCTTTACTTTTATACAAGGTTCTTCTAGCCAAGTAGACCTCGTTGCACATAAATAATGACCTACACCTGTTAAGCTGCAAGTAATTAAGTCCTGTTGGGGGTCTTTGCTCCCTCTTAATGGAAATTACTCTGTGAATAAGACAACAGAAATATGTCATGTCTGTCTTTCTGACACACTGTGGGTTGTCACAGTATTCTCAGCATTACTCCTACCACAGAGACAGAGAGAGAGAGAGAGAGGAGAGACATTAGAGAGAAAGAGAGAATATAACACCCATTGTTCTCTATTACTATTCTCATTGCATTAAAAAGGAACAACCATGCCGGAAATACAAAACCCTGGCAGCCACAAGCATATCTGAATATGTGATTTCTAATATTCATTTCATTTTCCATTAACACACAAAACTACCTTATTAAACGTGAATAAAACCTGCATCCAGAGACACTTAAAATGTTGGCCAATTCCTCACTGAAGAGACATTAATAATGGTAGGAAATTTGAAGAAGGCTTGGAGAGAGGTTTGCAGGCTTTGGGTTACCTTCTTGGCTTGAGCACATTACAGTCTCAGACAGCAGAAGGAGCCAATGTGTTGAAAAACAAGGGTCAGCAGAAGGGTTAAAGTGAAATCACGCTGACCCAGAAATGCAAATCAGTGTGCCTTAGTTCTCTGTAGAACTTGTGTTGCCTGAACACTCTATTCTTTCTTCAGATTACCTAGTGTCCCAAGAGAGGCTTCAGTGATTTCGAGAACAGTGATGCAATGTGGAGCCACGCGGCAGGCAGTGGCAGAATCTAATTGTATTTGAGAAGCATCTCCACAATTTACAGCGGCCTTCTTACAGGGAAAAGCAGGGGGCCGGTTTTGAAGTTCATTTCCCTCTCTTTATATTGCTTTTATTGTCTTTCCCAGCCCAAATTCAAAGCTCAAAATCGGAGGTGATTTTTAAAGAGTCTCTTAACCAATCATCAAAGTAAGAACATGCGCACTTAGAGATTTATAACGCTCATACGCATTTGTCCTGTAAAGGTGCAGTATGCAGGAAGCTCCTGGTTGCTGATAGAAACTGCTTGAAATATAAATTTCAGGTACACAATATGGTTCTCATCACTAATGGAATTAGAAGGGAGAGAAGAAGGGAAAACGGAGGGAGAGAATAGGGGCAGAGGGACAGAAGATGTGATAAATCAGAGTGCCAATTTTAAAGAAAAAGAACAGAAGCTAAGAACTTATTAGAGGGACTCAGGAAAAGAAAATTAAACAAGGTAAGCCAAGAATAGATGGCAAAGGGATTTATGAATGTGCATCTAGAGCCAAATGGCTTGGGTCAGAACCATCACTTAATTTCTGGACAATTTTAAGCAACCTATTTACCCTAGTTGCCTTCTTTTTAAAAAATAATTGGCCGGGCGAGGTGGCTCATGTTTGTAATCCCAGCACTTTGGGAGGCTGAGGCGGGCAGATCACAAGGTCAGGAGTTTGGGACCAGCCTGGCCAATATGGTGAAACCCCATCTCTACGGAAAAATCAACAATAAAAAACTAGCCAGGCATGGTGCCACACGCCTGTAGTCCCAGCTACTCAGGAGGCTGAGACAGGAGAATCGCTTGAACCCAGGAGACAGAGGTAGCAGTGAGCCGAGATTGCACCACTGCTCTCCAGCTTGGGCAACAGAGGGAGACTCGTCTCAAAACAATAATAATAATTATTATTATTATTATGAGAAGTCAAATTCTGAGATTTGCATACATGGTACTTGCTCTTTTTCACTTCTTGCACAGAGAAATCTACATTTGATGGCCCAATTTATAAATTAGGATAAGAATGCAATACAGATTTTGCAAATAATTCTCAAAGATCTTTGTTACGTAATGAACTATGGAATGCAGAGACAAGTGAGACACTTTCCTTGTTCTTAAGGAGTTTGAGGTCTAGAAGGAATGACAGATCTGTATTAAAATCCCATGAGGCAGTGTGTAATAGCTGGGCCCGAGAAAACTCTCAGGTCTGGAAAAAGCAGTTGCTAAGTTTCAAATTGGAAAATGAAGCATGGGTACTGCTTTCAAAGGCGAGGCCAGCCCCATGTTCTGCAGGTGAAGGATCCTACTTAAGTTTGGGGCTGGAAAACCAGCTGAATAGATACTGTCTCAACTTCATGACAGAAGATAAATGTACTATCAGGGTCCAGATATAATAAACATAGACAGACAAAAATCATTACTAAATTGACCTGTTTTTTTTTTTCAGGGGGGAGTGGTGTGTCTGAAGTGTTAAGTCTAAAAAAGAGTATTTGCCAAGGAAAAAGATTTCCTAATTATTAGCATCAAATTAGAGAACTATTTGTATAGCCAGGAAAGTCATGGATATTGTGTCATATGGTTGACATCCATGAGTTTGTCTCATAGAAGTAACTTGAAAAAAATTCGCAGAATTCCACCTGGCACTAGGAAGACTATGAGCTTTCAGCATCGGCTCTCCAAGGAACTGCAAACTCAAGGAGCCAGCTTACTTCATATGTTCTTGCATTTTGTAAAACTTCTTTGGAAATTTAAATTAAAACGGGTTCTTCAGTAATGATCTCTGTTTTCATCTTTGCAACAATTTAAACATGTGGTTCATTTTCTGAATGTCTGCCACAAGATTGGGAAATTAGGGATATTGAACATAAAGCAAAGCTAATTCTAGGATTTTCCGAAGTCAAACACAATTCCTAGAATATCTTTACATCAAGGAAACTTGAGGGTAAGTTCCAGAGAGTCCGCTTTCCAGATGGCACTGTCCTCCAATAACTGAAATGATTAAGGCCTAAATATTTGCTGAATTGCTTGAAATAAGACTCTAGCCTTTAGCTAATAGGTTGTCAGTCTCCTGAGTTAACCAAAACGAGTTATTGGCTTCTACTTCTCTTTCTAGCAGGCTAGTGCTACTAAGTAGAAAAAGTAATTATATTAATGGAAAAATCAGTGTCCAACACATTCTCTAAGACCTGACTCAAATGTCACCTTCATTACTGCTTCCCTGGTCTTTATACATGGCTCTTTTGGAGTCTCTGTCACAATGAATGGAAATTGTTTCCAGTATCCATGTGCTCTTCTATATCATTAGCTCCTCAAGAGCAACTGTGAACATATGCATTTTGGGGACATAATGCCTGACACATAGTAGGCATCCAATCTGAGTTAAATGAATACACATCAAACAGGGAGAAAACAACATACAGATACAATCAGCGAGACAGGCGGTCCAGAGAAGCAACAAAATCCCACCCACCCTTCACAAGGGCATACACAAAGAGAAAAGCAGTGAAAGCTACTTGAGATTGTGGTGACATATCTAGTAGACTGCTGAAGAAGCTGGATGTCACCCAAGAACCAGATGTGTGAAAGCCAGTCCTTTCTCCCTGCAGCCTGCCACTTCTCCTTGCAGGTGACCTTGCTTTGCTATTTCCCCCTGGGTCTGGCTTACTGGTCAAGACGATGAACAACTCCAGAGACTGGATGTGTTTTCTGGGACAAGTCTCAAGCTCATGCCCAGGGATATGGCTGGGGTGTGTACCCATTATCCCATACATAATTAGGTATGTACTGGAGGTCCTTGTTGTGTGTTTTTTTTTTAGTTTTAATGGAGAAGGGAGAGGAAGGGATTTTACAGGCAAAAGCATCCATGAATGAACCATGTTGCCTCTGAACGGGCCACATCCTTGAGTTAATAAATCTAGTTGCACAGCCTCCGAAAGATACACAGTGAAGTTTCATCACCTCATTATACAAGCCTTTATCAAGCAAGAAGGAGGGGTTGTAAATTCTACACCAAACCAGAGTTTCAAGAAAATCTTACATCTTTTTACTTTGATGATTTTCAAAGAAAATTTGTGTCTTTGTAGACACTCCTGGAGGTTGTTTCTATAAACATAATTGTTTAAACAATCTTTTAGATTAGATGTGGATAAACAGTGCCAGAAATGGTATACCATGTTTTAATTTCTAACTTTAGTATTTATGTTAGCAAACTGAAATTTCCAATTTTAGGAACATGCATTCTTGAAAACTTTCTTCATTTTTTAAATTGGGAATCAAAAATTTTAGAGCTAGCAGGGGCCTCATCAGTTATCTAGTCCCGTGTACACAGCCTGGACTTCTCCTACTGCACAGAAATAGAAAGAACCAAGTTCACCAACCTTTGTACTGTCATGACTGTAATAAACAGGATTTGGCCAGGCGCAATGGCTTATGCCTATAATTCCGGCACTTTGGGAGTCCGAGGCAGGTGGATCACCTGAGGTCAGGAGTTTGAGACCAGCCTGGCCAACATGGTGAAGCCCCATCTCTACTAAAAACAAAAAAATTAGCCAGGCATGGTGGCAGGCACCTGTAATCCCAGCTACTCAGGGGGGTGAGGCAGGAGAATCGCTTGAACTCGGGAGGCAAGGTTGCAGTGAGCTGAGATCATGCCATTGCACTTTAGCTTTGGCAACAAAAGCAAAACTCCCTCTCAAATAATAATAATAATAAACAGATATTGATTACAGAGTACTGAAAGGCAGTATTTTCCAAAATGTATTTGGTATAAAACTAGAAATTGCTGAGAATATACATACATACATATATATATATATATATATATTTTTTTTTTTTTTTTTTTTTTTGAGACAGAGTCTCCCTCTGTCGCTCAGGCTGGAGTGCAGTGACACAATCTTGCCTCACCACAACCTCCGCCTTCCAGGTTCAAGCGATTCTCCTGCCTCAGCCTCCCAAGTAGCTGGGACTACAGGCACACACCACCATGCCCGGTTAATTTTTGTATTTTTAGTAGAGACGTGTTAGCCAGGATGGTCTCAATCTCCTGACCTCGTGATCTGCCTGGCCTGGGCCTCCCCAAGTGCTGGGATTACAGGCGTGAGCCACCATGCACAGCTTGAGATAATATTTTTAAAGATTATGTAACCAAGTAAGTTTTACAAGTACAAGGCTAAACAAAATTTTTAAAGCTCTTTTGTTTTTATTTAAAACTGTCAGATTTCCCATAACCTTTAAGATGCTAATGTGTACACCATGAATATCCAACAAAAAAGTAAAGCATGCAATGGAAAGGGCTCCAAAACTCCCTTTTTTAATAGATCAAAGTTTAGGAAAACTGGCTACAAGGTGTTCAGCGCTAATATATAACTGCAATTTGTGGAAGCTTTTAGCTTCTAACCACAGAAACAGAATGTAAATTTGTCCTTGAGCTTCCCAGTAGCCAATGCAAAGATGTGATACATTAATAGATTAAAAGTTCATGATGTTCATCCAATGAAAACAAACCAGTTTTGTATGTAACTATGATTTGGTAATCAAAATAATATTAATAATGCTTTTTTAAATAACAAAAAAATTAAAGAAAAAAAAACAGTTGTTCCAGAAGCAATAACTATTTTCAATATTCCTCCTCAAGGGTATTCATAAAGAGGATCAGGATAGCACCCTTAGCAACACCCCTCTTCAATGCTTAAAGTAATGTGTTTGCAGGCAGTCTAATCCTTTCCTGGCATATTGTCACAGTGCAGTTCAGTGGAAACAGGTGTAGGCAAAGACACACCATGTGTCACATGTTCACGGCTCTTAGTTGTCTAACTTAACCTAAGACTCTGGGCCCACTCTGACACTAACCGGTCACGCCTGTCTCTGAAGATGAATCATTTGCCTACTGTGGAGTTGAACTAGACGTTCCCTGAAATCCAGTTTCAAAGTTCTAGAAGTCTATAGGATCTATTTATTTGTTTTTCAGAAAAAAAATTCAAGCTTCCAGTGTCCTTTAAAAGCATGGATTAAACCCTGTATGTATGTGTGACTGAAGTAGTTACACTCATAGAGGACATGTTTAACACATCACTAATTTTTTTTTTTTTTTAAGAGCGATGGAGTCTCACTATATTGCCCAGGCTGGTCTCAAACTCCTGGGCTCAAGCGATCCTCCCACCTCAGCCTCCCAAAGTGCTAGGATTATAGGCATGAGACACTGTGCCCAGCCACATTACTAAAATCTTGAGTACATCGTCAAAAATTTGGAAAAACTAAAAGGAAAAGAGAGAAGCTAAGAATAGAAGTAGGAGAGCACCAAAAATAATTCTATCCTCTTGAGCATTTTGCTTTAAATCAACCTTAGTTTCTTTAGGAGGCTTTATTAATAATAATGACAGAAATAATTATAATAATTTGCTTTAAATCAGCCTATGGTTTCTTAGAAGATGATGATAATGATGACAGAAGCAGGAGCAAGTACTTATCTGGTGCTTCTTATGTATCACATCCTATTGTAAGCATTATATATAATTACACTTTAATTCTCACAATAACACAGAAAGGATAATAACCCTATCCTGTTTCACAGACGAGGAAGTTGTGATTTGGAGGAGTTGAATAACTTGCGTAAAGTCATGAGGGTGGGAGCAGTAGATCAGGAATTCAAGCTGCATCTGGAGTCGGAAGTTGAACTAGCCCACGCTGCTGCCTCCCGGTCCGTTCCTGCGGTAGGTGACTGCTTGCTGCTGGTGTAGGAGGTGCCTGCACTCCAGCTAGACGTTAGATATGAGAGAGAGCACCCCCCTCTCAAAATAAGACTTTGTTGAAAAATAAATGTGGGCTTTCTAAGAAGAGCAGCTCCATAAATGCAGAGAAGAATAAAGATTTTAAAGGCTGATGATTATTCTTCCAATAATACTAATAATACAACAGAAAACAATTCTGCAGTTCTCTTGAAAAATTAAAGGTAGCTTCCAGCATGACAATACGGTAGCCGTTAACTCCTTTGGTAAAGCTTGAACCAGCAGACCACCCTGAAAGTCAACAGACTTCAGACTGCAAGGTGAGGAGAACGAACTTCACAAGGAGCAAACTGTTGGGGAACAAAGGAAGGACGTGCAACTTGTACAAAGACACTGGGGTGCCCGTGCTGTCCTTCCTCCAGGTTAACACAAAACACTAGTCTTTTCTCCAACGTGTCCTCTTTCCTTCCAGCCCTTCTCCCTTCTCTTCTCCTCCTCTCCCCTCCCCCTGTCAGCATGTACCTTCCTATTCAGGGACATAGGAGAGGGGGTATATCTGATAGTCTAGCACCATTCTAACACAGACTCACATGTTGTAAGCACACATTCAGGAAATATGTTCTTACTTCTAAAACCTTTCATTAGAGGATCTCAAAGCACTTTTCAAACAGTAATTAATGATCTCTTCCTATGAATTTTCCTCCTAAAAGCTAGAAGTAGAAGCACAACGATTGTATGACTTACTTGTCAAACTACTACCAGCATACTCTTTGAAATCCTTAAGCCACCTCCCCAACACACGCACACCCACATGTGCACCCACATGCAGAGAGTGGAGAAAGAGGGAGAGAGAAACAAAGACATTTTTTAAATGGTGGCAAGGCTGTGAAATTCTTCACTCTCATCTTCACAGCGGGGGTGGGGCCCATGTCATCTGTATACCATAAGTGTCAATAAGGACCTCAAGTTTTCTTACACACCATTAATAGAATGAATGGGAATCTATTTACATCTGTGAGGTTGCCATAGTAATCCCTCTTCTCTAAGCCATCCACACCCTGACTAGTACAGGCTTCTTAGCCAAACCAGGCTTTTCTCATCTCCTAGTCCATTTTGTAGTCCTGAAGTGCTGAGCTTCTCCTCTAAAGAACTGTGCATTTCAGAACAGGGTAAATTTGTTCTTAAAAGTGGGTTATTTTCAAAATTAATGAAACATGCTTGGCCCATTGGAGTGAGCTATAAAACCTAGGAAGTTTTCTTTTTTTCCTTTTTTTTTTTTGTGAGATGGAGTCTCACTCTGGTCACCCAGGCTGGAGTGCAATGGCACGATCTCTGATCACTGCAACCTCCGCCTCCCAGGTTCAAGCGATTCTCCTGCCTCAACCTCCTTAGTAGCTGGGACTACAGGTGTCCGCCACCACACCCAGCTAATTTTTGTATTTTTAGTAGAGACAAGGTTTCACCATGTTGGACCAGGTAGGTCTTGAACTCCTGATTTCAGGTGATCCGCCCAACCTTGGCCTCTGAAAACGCTGGGATAATAGGCATGAGCCACCGCGTCCAGCCAGGAAATTTTCTTAAAAAGTGTGGACAATCTACATAATCAGCTAACTTTTGCTTACCTTGTGCTACCTCCCTTTGGTTTCTCTCCTATCTGGAGTACTAAGTCAAAACAAGCCTACGGAGAAACCTGGGAACTGCTGTCCCCTGAATATTCCCTGTGGCTTCCTCCTCAGGGTCCTTCCTCCAATTCCAACATCCAGCCCCAGTGGCCCAGCCTGGCCAGAGGGATAACCTCAGGCCATTTTGAGTTGGTCCCTAAGGAAAGAAGCTGTGCTTCATTCCAGGGCAGACTGTAAGGGTCATGAGCCCTTGAGGCCCACAACTTCACATCGCCCATCATCCAAGGGCTTGGCATCTCAAGAACCATCACATATACAGGCACACCTTAGCGATACTGTTCAGTTCCAGCCATTGCAATAAAGTGACTACCACAATAAAGTCACACAAATGTTTTGGTTCCCCCAATATATATAAAATTTATGTTTATACTATACTGTAGTCTACTAAGAATGCAATGTGCCTGGCCAACATGGTGAAACCCCATCTCTACTAAAAATACAAAAATTAGCTGGGCATAGTGGCAGGCGCCTGTAATCCCAGCTACTCTGGAGACTGAGGCAGGAGAATCACTTGAACTCAGGAGACGGAGTTGCAGTGAGCTGAGATTGTGCCACTGCACTCCAGCCTGGGCAACAGAGCAAGACTCTATCTCAAAAAAAAAAAAAGAATGCAATAGTATTATGTCTTAAAAAATGTACATACTTTAACTAAAAAACACTTTATTGTTCAAAAATGTTTGAACAATAATCTGAGCCTTCGGCAAGTCATAATCTTTTTGCTGGTGGAGGGTCTTGTCTGGATGCTGATAGCTGCTGACTAATCAGGCTGGTGGTTGCCAAAGGTTGGGGTGATTTTGGCAATTTCTTAAAATAAGACAACAATGAAGTTACCACAACAATGGACTCTCCCTTTCTGTAGCATGAGATGCTGTTTGATAGCATTTTACTCACAGCATAACTTCTTTCAAAATTAGAGTTAATCCTCTCAAACCCTGCTGCTGCTTTATCCACTAAACTCACGGAATACTCTAAATCCTTTGTTGTCATGTTAACAATGTTCATAGCACCTTCATAAGGAGCACACGCCATCTCAAGAAACCATTTTCAGTTTGGCATGGTGGCTCACACCTGTAATCCCAGCACTTTGGGAGGCCAAGGTGAGTGGACTGCTTGAGCCCAAGGGTCCAAGACTAGCCTGGGTAATGTGGTGAAACTCTGTCACAAAAAAAGTACAAAAATTAGCCAGGTGTGGTGGCACATGCCTGTCGTCCTTGCTACTTGAGAGGTTGAGATGGGAGGATCACCTGAACCTGAGCCAGGGAGGTAGAGTTTGCAGTGAGCTAAGATCATGCCACAGTACTCCAGCCTGAGCAACAGAGCAAGGCCCCGTCTTGAAAAAAAAAAAGAGAGAGAGAGAGAGAGAGGAAGCGTGCGTGAGAGAGAATGAGACAGAGAGTGAGAGAAAGAGAAAGAAAGAAAAGGAAAGAAAGAATGAAAGAGAGAGAAAGCAAGCAAGCAAGTTAGCTTTCTTTGCTCATTCATAAGAAGCAACTCCTCATCTGTTCACGTTTTACCATGAGATTGCAGCAATTCTGTTACATCTTCAAGCTCCACTTCTAATTTTAGTTCTCTTGCTATTTTCACCACATCTGCAGTTACTTCATTCACTGAAGTCTTAAACCCCTCAAAGTCATCTGTGAGGATTGCAGTCAACTTCCTCCAAACTCCTGTTAATGCTGATATTTTGACTTCCTCCTGTGAATCAAAACTGTTCCGAATGACATCTAGAATGATGAATCTTTATCAAAAAGGTTTTAATTGACTTTGCCCAGATCCATCAGAGAAATTACTATGGCAGTTATAGCCTTATGAAATGTATTTCTGAAATAATAAACTTGAAAGTCAAAATTACTCCTTGATCTATGGGCTTCAGAATGGACACTGTGTTAGCAGAGATAAAAACAACATTCCTCTCCCTGTACATCTCCATCAGAGCTGTTGAGTGACTAACTCATTGAGAACTGTCACTGAGCAGTAATATTTTGAAAGGAATCTTTTTCTCTGAGCAGTAGATCTCAACAGTAGGCTTAAAATACTCAGTAAGCCAGCTGGGCACGATGGCTCCCGCCTATAATCCCAGCACTTTGGAAGGCTGAGGCAGGGATTGATTGAGCTCAGAAGTTTGAGACCAACCTAGGCAACATGGCGAGATCCCGTCTGTACTAAAAATACAAAAAAGCAAAAAATCTCAGCAAACCACTTTGTAATCATTGCTGTCATCCAGGCTTTGTTGTTCTATTTCTGGAGCACAGGCGGAGTAGATCTAGCATAATTCTTAAGGGCCCTAGGATTTTCAGAATGATTAATATACACTGGCTTCAACTTTAAAATCACCAGCTGCATTAAACCCTAACAAGAGAGTCAGCCTGTCCTTTGAAGATTTGAAGCC
This sequence comes from Ateles fusciceps, assembly GCA_036589455.1. NCBI lineage: Eukaryota > Metazoa > Chordata > Mammalia > Primates > Atelidae > Ateles > Ateles fusciceps. The sequence goes on from JAZHEH010002842.1 coordinate 1,577,002, forward strand.
AGGCATTGACTTCTTCCCTCTAGCCATGAAAGTCCCACATGGCATCTTTTGCCAATATAAGGGTGTTTCATCAACACTGAAACTCTGTTATTTCATGCAGCTCCCTCCATCAGTAATCTTAGCCAGATCTTCTGGAGAACTTGCTACAGCTTCAACATCAGCACTTTGTTCACTTTGGACTTTTAAGTTATGGAGATGTCTTCTTCCTTAAACTTCATCGACCAACTTCTGCTGACTTCCAACTTCTGCAGCTTCCTCACCTCTCTCAGCCTTCACAGAATTAAAGAGAATTAGGACTTTGCTCTCAATTAGGCTTTGGCTTAGGAGAATGTTGTGACTGATTTGATCTTTCATCTAGACCATTCAAACTTTCTTCATATCAGCAACACATCTGTTTTACTTTCTTATAATTTATGTGTTCACTGGAGTAGTACCTTTAATTTCCTTCCAGAACCTTTCTTTTGCATTCACAAGTTAACTATTTGGTGCAAGAGACCTAGCTTTCAGTCTATTTGAGCTTTTGACACACCTCCTTCACTAAGCACTGTCATCTCTAGCTTTCAATTTAAAGTGAGAGACACATGACTCTTCCCTTCACTTGAACACTTAGAGGCAATTTTTGGGTTATTCATTGGCTAAGTTTTAAGATTGGGAGGGAATAGGGATTGTCTCGGGGAATAGGGAGGCCTGAGGAAAGGCAGAAAGATGGAGAAATGGCCGGTCAGTAGAACAGTCAGAATACACACATTTGTCTTGTATGGGTGTGGTTCATGGCACCTCAAAACAATTACGCTAGTAACATCAAAAATCACTAATCACAGATCACCATAACAGATAATAATAATAATGAAAAATTTTGAAATATTGTGAGAATTACCACAATGTAATAAAATGACATAAAGTGAGCACATGCTGTTGGAAAAATGGCACACAGGGTTGCTAAAACCTTCAATTTGTAAAAAATGCAATATCTGCAAAACACAACAAAGTGAAGCATAATAAAAAAAAGTATAATAAAGCATAATAAAGAGAGAAAAGGAAAGAAAGGAAGAAATAGAGAGAGAGAGAAAGCGAGCTAGCTTTCTTTGCTCATTCATAAGAAGCATCTCCTCATCTGTTCAGGTTTTACCATGAGATTGCAGCAATTCTGTTACATCTTCAAGCTCCACTTCTAATTTTACTTCTGTAGCTTGTTGCCCTCCACAGTGAGCAGAATACTCTGAAGAGCAGATTTTGAGCCTATCAGCTGTGATCTGTAAGATTTAAAGTCTCACCTGTATCTCACTATTTTCTAGGAACGGCGTGAGTTAATGTCATTCCTACCCTGCTTCAGGTATCATATTAGAATTCTTGCCCTCTACCTTTCAGGGAAGGGGAGTGAGACTTTGAGACTCTTCTCAGCCTTGCCTTTTGGTCTTCTGGGTGTCCCTCCACCCATTTGGACATGCATTATATCTCATTGTTTTTCTTTCATTCATCCATCTTAGCAACCGTTATTGAGCACCTAGTGTGGACAGGCTCATGCTGGAGACACAGCAATGAACAAAATAAACATGGGTGCTGGCCTCTTGGAGTTACATTCTTGAGGACAGACAGTAAACAATCAGGCACATAGCTGCATCATTACAGAATCATGACACATGCTTTCTAAGAGTACTAGACGCCATGAAGGAATATAACAGGCCGATCTAACGAAGGACACTTGTGCAACAGCATTTGTCGGGCCATCTGTCCTGAATGCTTGGCCCGGTGGGTGCCACAGCTACGGCATGCTTCTCATAGTTGCCTTCCAGGTCTGGTGAGGACTCCTTAAAAGAAAAGCAGCTGTCATTCAGGGTTTGCCTCAGAAAGAAATCAGGATTGGCATCCTCCTTCATTTGCTTTGATTTGTAGAGTTTGAAGAGACTTCAAGGAGCCAGATCACCTGCCTTGCAACTCTGGGGCATCATTCACATCGCGATCTATGAATGGGGCTTCCAGAATTGCACACACAGCCAGTTAATGACAAACCCTGAATTTTCAAGTAAGAGTTTTAATTTGATGGAAGGATAATTGAGCAACTGTGACCTTACAGAACATTTGTTACCACTCCTCTCCCATTCTGCCTTTAAAATGACATTGGCAGAAATTTCAACTATCCTCAATAACTCTCTTCAGGAAGCAGGAAAATTACACTAATGAATTTCATGCTTTCTTGCTTTGCTTTGTGATAGTGGGCACTGCCCTGAACAGAAACCTTTGGTCAGGTGGCTTAACCATTCCACTATAAAGGAAGGAAGGCAGGAGGAGAAAACAAGGAGGGGAAGGAAGGAAAAGAAGGAAGAGGAGATGGAGAAAAAGGAAGAGAAGGAGAAGGAGGAGGACAGGCTGGGATGAAAGGATCACTTGAAGCCAAAGTTCAAGACCAGCCTGAGCAACATAGCAAGACCTCACCTCTACAAAAAATAAAAAATCAGCCAGGCATGATGGTGTGCACCTGTACTCCTAGTTACTCAGTAGGCTAAGGAAGGAGGATCGCTTGAGCCCAGTAGTTAGAGTGCAACAAGGTAGGATTGCGCCACTGTGCTCCAGCCTGGACAACAAAGCAGGATCCTGTTTTAACAAAAAAAAAAAAAAAAAAAAGAGGAGGAGGACAAAAAGGAGGAGAAATAGAAATAAAAGAAATATTTAATGCAATATTTTACATTAATAAAAAAATTCCATAATGAACAAACTATCTAAATTTCCAATGAAGACAGGCTCAATATCACTGATTTTCCTTTTGCCTGAGGTTCCAATATACCTCAGCATGACCCTGACACCTGCATTCATATGTGGGAGTGTGCTGGCTTTGTTTGTTCTTACTAAGACTCAGGTGAATATCTGGAGCTGGTGTGTAGTAGCTAGTGAGAGCCTATTCTATACTACTCTTTCCAACTCCACATTAAGAACATGGCATTGATATCGAATATGGTGAGAGTATTTAGTCAGGGAAATTGGCTAAGGCTACAAATTAGGGGCTCTTCCCCGCAGAGGGCTGGTTTACCAACATCTACTGGAAGGCTATTTACTCTCCGTTAGGAACAAACACTAGTGAGGTAGGTTTTAATTAAAGCTGTCTCTACTATGGGTACAACTGACATTTGGGCCTGGCTAACTCTTTATTATGGAAGCTGCCCTGTGCATTGTAGGATGTTTAGCAGCATCTCTGGCTTCTACCCTCTAGATGCTGATAACACACCCCATTACCCCAATGGTCACAACCAGAAGTCCACAAACACTGCCAAATGTTCCAGGGGGCGGGGAGGGGCTGGAGAAGGGATAGCAGTTTGTTTGATTCGAGAATCAACAGTGATCAGAAGGGACAGCCCAAACTGAAGAAGCCAGAATGCCATGCAAGGCAGTTCCTTCCTGCGCTTTCCAGCACGAAGAGGCAGCAGTTGTAGCCTGCTGACCTTGGAAGGAGCCTACCGGGCGGTGGGACTGGGGAGGTAAGGGAACAACTTTCCCAGTTCCTTGGTGGGGGTCTGTCAAACCTCTTTTGTGCCTGAGGATTGGCCTCCTTAGATAAACAAACATTTGGTTAGTTTGATGGGTAATCCAAATTATGATTAGAAACAGATTACTTAGCTTGAGACTTGTTTGGCCAGGAATAAAACCACACACATAAATCCCTAATCACTTTCCAGGAAGAGGCCTCTCTTTAACTGGGATTGGGGACAAAAGCCTTTTCTTGAACTTTCAGTCTTTTCATATATTCTTAGATCCTTGTGCCTCTCCTTGAAAAAAGGAGGCAGCTTCTAGCCAAGTCCAGAGTCTCTGAGCACACTCCATGGCCAGTGCCGGGTCAGGCTGTGGTGTGTGTACAAAGGGTGGTCACCTGCCATCAGAAGAACTTGCATGCCAGATTTCTGACTTTCTAATCACCAAGATTTTGAATGAAAGTGAAATAATCTTTGAGATGGCATTCAAACTATTTTTAAAGAATATTTAATTTACCATGTTTAAAAACAGTTGGCAAGAAATTTTTAGCCACTCCATCCCATGTCACACATATGCACACACACACATACATACACACACTCATTCTGGCAGCAGCTGTAGCCAGATGGTATCTTCATCCTGGATGCCTCTTGATTTCCAACACACAGCTGTTGAGTCGGCCCTCATGTTTTCCAGCTGTTGTTTGCAGAATTAGAAGCTGGACGACTGAGGGAGAAGAGACAAAGCTGGGCTGAGTGAAAGAGGACAGACCCAATGTATCCCTTTCTTGGAATCTCAAAGATCTAAGGACTGTGTTGGGAGAATCAGGACTGGTCATCCAGGCACCAGAAAACACTCATCCATCTGCTGTTGCCCATGCAATCAGAAACCCAAGCCTTTCTTTAGGTGATTAAGGAAACTAAACAACTTGCTATTTCAACTAGTATCCCTGGGATGACAACTCCCAAATCTTTATCTTTAGCCTTGACCACACTCTTGAGCTCCAGATCTGAATTTCCAGTGTCTGTTGGCCAGGCACAAATGTACATCCCGCCAGCCCCTCAAATGCAACGTGATCTACAAAGGGATCACCATCCCCAGCCTAGCAGCTCCTCTTCTGGGGCTCCCCCTCTCAGTGGTATCCCTCCCTGTCCACAGAGGGTTTTGAAGCCTTGGGTCATCTTCAAAGCCACCTTCTCCATTCCGATACCCACTCTATCTCTCTCATACCTGCCTCTTATTTTCATTTCTTTTTTTTTTTTTGTCTCCCAAAGTCCTGGGATTTACAGGCATGGGCCACTGTGCTCAACTGATTTCTTTAGTTCTTTGAACATATTTAGATAACCAATTTAAAGTCTTTTTTTTTTTTAAGAGAGAAAGAGAGAAAGAAGGAATAAAAAGAGAATGAAAGAAAGAGAAAGAAGAAGAAAAAGAGGGAGAGAGAATGGGAATCTTGCTCTATTGCCCAGGCTAGAATGCAGTCTAGAAATGGATATTAAAAAGCTCTTTTATGCTAATAATTGTGTTACACAATGGAGACAGGAAGGAATAAGGGAGGAAAATAACAAACAAACAGCCAACCAATATTTCATTTAAACCTATAAATGCTATGCAATTGCTGGGGAGTGATTTACTCCCAACCATGTGGTCACTTTTAGAATAAATGTGATGTGTTACTGAAAAAAAATGTATCTTTTGTGGATATGGAGTAGGGAGTTCTGTAAATATTTATTAAGTTTACTTGTTCAAGGTCTAAGTTCAAGTCCCGGGTGTCCTTGTTAACCTTCTGTCTTATTAATCTGTCCAATATTGACAATGTAATGTTAAAGTCTCCCACTATTATTGTGTGGGAGTCCAAGTCTCTTTATAAGTCACCAAGAAATTGCCCTATGTATCTGGGTGCTCCTATATTGGGTGCACATAGACTTAGGATCGTTAGCTCTTCCTGTTACATTGATCCCTCTACCATTATACAATGTCCTTCTTATCTCTTTTGGTTTCTATTACTTTAAAGTCTATTTTATCAGAGATGAGAATTGCAACTCCTGCTTTTTTTTTTTTTTTTGCTCTCCATTTGGTTGGCAAATCTTCCTCCATCCCTTTGTTTTGAGTCTCTGTATATCCTTGCATGTGAGATGGGTCTGGATGCAGCTTACCGATGGGTTTTTTGGAATGGCTGATACTGGTTGTTCCTTTCTGTATATAGTGCCTCTTTCAGAAGCTCTTGTAAAGCAGGCCTGGTGGTAATGAAATCTCTGAGTACTTGCTTGTTCGTAAAAAATTGTATTTTTCCTTCACTTATGAAACTTAGTTTGGCTGGATATGAATTCTGGGTTGAAAGTTCTTTTCTTTAAGAATGTTGAATATTGGCCCCCACTCTCTTCTGGCTTGTAGGGTTTCTGCTGAGAGATCTGCTGTGAGTCTGATAGGCTTCCCCTTGTGGGTAACCTGACCTTTCTCTCTGGCTGCCCTTAGTATTTTCTCCTTTGTTTCAACCCTGATGAATCTAATGACTATGTGCCTTGGGGTTGCTCTTTTTGAGGAATATCTTTGTGGTGTTCTCTGTATTACCTGGAGTTGGGTATTGTCTTGCCTTGCTAGGTTAGGAAAGTTTTCCTGGATAATATCCTGAAAAATATTTTCCAACTTGGATTCATTCTCTTCGTCACATTCAGGCACACCTATCAAACGTAGATTAGGTCTTTTCACATAGTCCCATATTTCTTGGAGACTTTGCTCATTCCTTTTTACCCTTTTTTCTCTAATCTTGTCTTCTTGTTTTATTTCATTAAGTTGGTCTTCGACCTCTGAAATCCTTTCTTCTGCTTGATCAATTCGACTGTTAAAACTTGTGCATACTTCGCGAAGTTCTCGTATTGTGTTTTTCAGCTCCATTAGTTCACTTATATTCCTTTCTAAATTGTCCATTCTCGTTAACATTTCGTCAAACCTTTTTCAAGGTTCTTAGTCTCCTTGCATTGGGCTAGAACATGTTCTTTTAACTCACAGAAGTTTCTCATTATCCACCTTCTGAAGCCTGATTCTATTGATTCCTCACATTCATTCTCAATCAGGCCTTTTTCAATTGGTGATGAGGCACTGCAATCCTCTGTAGGAGGAAAGGCATTCTGATTTCGGGTGTTTTCAGCCTTTTTGCACTGGTTTCTTCCCATCTTTGTGGATTTATCCACCTGTCATCTGTGTAATTGCTGGCTTTCAGATTAGGTCTCTGAGTGGACGTCCAGCTTGTTGGTGGTAAAGTTTTTTCTGTTTCTTAGTTTTCCTTTGGTGGACGCCCCTCCCCCCACAGAGCTGGACCTTCCCGGGTTCAGCTGTACTTGCTGTGAAACTCTAAATCCTCAGCAGTGCCAACTGCTGTTTTTTTTGTGTGTGGGGGGGGACCAGCCTTCCCCTGCGGCGACCCACTACGCCGGCTGAAACAGCGGCGTTAAGATTCGTGGCGCTTTTCTGCCTGGGAATCTCCGGGTCTGCTTCCCCCACTTCAGTCCGTTTTTCAATCAGCTGAATGGGAGATTGTCTTCCCGGAGCTCCAAACGCCAACCAAAAGGGCACTCAGTCCCGTATACGCCGGACTGAGAACCGCCGCGCTAGGGCGCCTGCAAAACGGCTGCGCCGGCCAAAGAGTCGCGCTGGCGACCCGTGGGGCTCTTCCACCAAGAATCTCTTGGTCCGTAGGCAATGAAAATTCGTCTGAAAATGTGGCGTCCACTCACTCTCTGCGCTTTCAGTGGGAGCTACAATGCTGAGCTGCTGCTAATCGGCCATCTTGGATCTCTCTCTCCTCTTATTTTCATTTCTATGGAAACAATTCTCTCTCCCACCTAAATGACTGTACCATTCTGGTACCAGTCACTCTGTCTTACCCAGACACTGTTTCCTAAACAGCTCAAACGCTGCCTTCTACTTATCAAACACCAGTGGCTCTTCTTGACCTATCATGCTCCTAAACAAAGTTTTCGAGGGCAGCCATGGTTTATCTGCAACCCCATTTTGCTAACCCCATTTTGCTATTCTCACCTGTCCTTGGGTCCTTCCCTATTTTCCAGCCCTTACAAATTACTTCTCTAATGTGTGAGATGACAAACACACCCCACCCTTGCTAAAGCTACTTCCTCATCCCTTTTTCTGACTATTAACATTAGTCCTAGATCAAATGCTGCCTCCTCACCCTGGAAAACCTGTTTCCTCTTTGTTCCCATGATACTTTGTAATACATAATATATATTTTAATAGGCTTTATTCTTTAGAGCAATTTACATTTCACATATACTGGACTGAGGGAGGAGGCACAATACCTACATCTACTAGTCAGTTGCTTGGGAAATAGTTGTTGAATGAAAACCAATTCCTAGAAGAAGACAGCCCAGTGTCACAGTAAGATTAACTTCAGGGGCAAGGGTATCGAAAGGGTAATATATAATAACAGGGTGTATGGGGAGGTGGGACCAGAACCACACCCCCTTTTTGGCATTAGAAAGAGAGGAGGCCCACCTCACATTAAATCTGCAATTCCCTCAGGGGATCCACCACCTTCATCTGTGGGAAGGATGGCAACTAAGCAATGTCCCAATGACTGCGCCGTCACAGAGGACAACCTGAACACTGCCCCAGGGCTAAGAGTTCAGAAACCAACCCCCCCAGCAGTTCACCGTGCCAAACACACACTGCTGAGCTTTGTGCCAGAGTTCCTTAACTGTGGTAACTTGATACTCAATCTTCCCTTGGTGCTGATCACAAATTTGAACTGTGGTTCTTCTACTTGAAATGATCTTTTTTAAAAAGCCTCAGAAGACTGCTGATGAGAGTAATTACAAGGAAAACACACTTCCTAAGCCAAAAGTTACTTTAAGAGTTTTCGACCCTGTTGAAGTGACTAGAAAAACAGAAAAGGTGGAAAGGCCAATGCAGTATTATTTTTTTAAACTCATATTCAAATCTTATTCGTTGAGCACCTACCTTATTCACAGAAGTTACTGGATCTGTCACATGTCACACGAGGTAAGTGGCATTATCTCCTTTTCAGAAATGAGAAAACTGAGATTCAGGAACATGTATGTAAGTTTACTTTGTCTCTTAATTAGCTCATAAGTTTTTTAAAGTGAACCCATGTGTACTCAAACCTATAGTGTCTTCCACACAAAGAATGGTACGTGTTTGACAAATACATACTGAGCCTCAAAAGTAAGAATGTTCTGCCCTTTTACAGAAGACATGCTTTTAGTAAGTTTTCTCCTTCCTATATACCAGAAGCCACCTCCTCTGGCCTCAGAACCCCCACATGGCAACCAGGAGAAGGAGCTCTCAGGCTTCCACCCACAAGGGTGTGTACTTAACAGAGCACCTCAGGTGCCGAGCTCTGAAAGCCCAGAGCCAGGCCTCAGCTCCGACGCGCTCCCAACCTTCAATTGACTTTATCTGGCCTAAAGTCCTCCACGGCCTTGCCAAACTTTCCTCAGATTGCAGAGGAAGGTACAGAACACTCCACCCAGACCAGGCGCAGTAGCTCATGCCTGTAATCCCAGCACTTGGGAAGGCTGAGGTGGGGCAGATCACCTGAGGTCAGGAGTTAGAGACCAGCCTGGCCAACATGGTGAAACCCCATCTCTACTAATACAAAAATTAGCCAGGTATGGTGACGGATGCCTGCAGTCCCAGCTACTCAGGAGGCTGAGGCAGGAGAATCACTTAAACCTGGGAGGCAGAGGTTGCAATGAGCAGAGATCACTCCACTATATTGCAGCCTGGGCAACAAAGTGAGACTTTGTCTCAAAACACATACACACACACTCCATCCAACCTTCCTTTCTTCACTCTAGGATCAGACTTACAGTTTGATGACTGTCTTAGCTTCCTCTAGCTCCCTTGCCACTTTCTCACAGACTATCACACTACTAAAATCCTGGCATGTCTGATACTGTTTTGATGTCTGCTTCTTGGGGGACTGGGGACTAACATACACCAGTTTTTGCTTTAATAAATAATTTGTAATCTTCATTCCGTTAAGTATTTAGCAAACACCTATTATGTGCTGGGAACACAGGGGTGAACAACAACAGCATCTGTGCCCTCATCAGTAACAGATTAATCAAATAATTAAAAAAATTAAAAGTAGAGGGAGCTGTGATGAGATGCGATGGACTATTCTATGGGGGTGGGAGAGAATCACCTGAAGGATGAAGAGTTAACCAGGCAAAGGTGTGGAGTATTTCAGGCTGATAAACAGAAGGTGCAAGGCCCTGGGCTAGTAGGGCGCTCCCCCAGACAAACAAAAGGACTTGGAGGAGGCTTCAGACAAAGGAGGGGCATGCAGAGTAATGAGACTGAAGAGGAGGGCCCTGAAGAGACTGAAGATGATGGCCTTGTGGGCCACCTTGGGAATCTGGAAAGATAATTTCTCTTTCTAGAGTGCAAGCTCTTTGAAATCAATTACCTTGTAGCAGCCCTCTTTGCTAGTTCCAGTGTAATGCCTTGCACAATGCAAATGCTCACTAAATATTTGTTGAATCAAAGTAATAGAAATCGGTAAGCAAATAATTCGATTTTTTGCATTATTCTCCCTATCACCAAGGGCACAGCAAATCAGCCAAATGCGTCAACCACGTAGAAGCTTCTGCCCCCTGCTGGCTGATGACAATGAGGATGATAATTCCCAGGCATTGGTCTAATTTTTGGAGACACACAAGCTGAGAGATGCTGCAGAAGTGTGAACCACTGTGATTAGGAACATGCCGTGGATCTAACTGTCTCATCCAAATACCGGCCCAGCTGGGCGCAGTGGCCCACGCCTGTAATCCCAGCACTTTGGGAGGCCAAAGCAAGCGGACCACCTGAGGTCAAGAGTTTGAGACCAGCCTGGCCAACATGGTGAAACCCCATATCTACTAAAAATACAAAAATTAGCTAGGCATGGTGACACGCGCCTGTAATCCCAGCTACTGGGGAGGCTGAGGCAGAAGAATCACTTATACCTGGGAGGTGGAGGTTGCAGTGACCTGAGAGCTCCCCACTGTACTCCAGCCTGGTCAACAGAGTGACACTTCATCTCAAAAAAAAAAAAAAAAAGCCAAATACTGGCCTTACCACTTCCTACTTGGGTGACCTTAAGTTACCTAATGTCACAGCCTCTCAGTGTCATCATCTGTAAAGCAGAATTGATCACACTACTTCCACTGGAGCACTGGGGATGGGGGATGGGTACAGGAAATTGCTATAGAAAGCACCTTCAGCACACTGCCTGGCACAGAACAAGAGTCCAATAAATGGTACCAATTGTTAATATTCACACATGGTCCTCTCTGCTGACATAAGAGAACATGCACAGGGAGATTTCCCAAACCAGAGGGAGTTATCATAAACTGTCATCAGAACTGCATGGGATCACTTCTGATGCAAGAGGCCAGCTTTGAGGACCCGCTGGGTAGACTGCAAACCTTGAAGCCTGGCCAAGCCCAGACTTGCACTTTACACACTTGGACTCTGAATCCCACAGCAGTATTTAAATATAGATCTGAACATCAGACTAGACAGTGCACCACTAATATGTGGGTATATGCAACATGCTCACAAGGCAAACAGCAGCTGGGGAAAGAAGGACACACTGCTTCTAGCTTTTCTGTCCTGGAGGACACAGGCTGTGCCTTTTGGCTCCATTTCAGAGCAGCAAAAGGCAGCATCATGAGCAGACACGGCTTAGTTCCTGCCTCTCGGGTTTGTTTTCCCATGTGGGACATTGCAGTTAGATCCCAAGCTTAGAAAAAAATGCCTATGAAATCAAAAAGGATAAAAGGAGGGAAAATACCTGGCTTCTGCCCCAAATGCTGTGCCCTAGCTGGCCCCAGCTGCCTTGGAATGGGGCAGGGTGGTTGGGATGTAATTGCCTGGGCAGAGATATGAGGTATGCAGGCCTACGTGCACTGCCTCACACATCACGAGGCTGGGAGGGGCTCTGTTTAGTCAGTGTCCAGCTCATAACGACCTGAATCCTTAAGATGCCAGCTGCCTGCCAAGCTGGACATGTCCAGACAGTGGCACCTAGAGGTCCAGGAGACAGAACAAAGGGCCTGTTATTGAGTCAACCCTGTGTAAGTGTGTCATCCTTACTGAAAAAGGTCTTGGGCAGGCTGGCAGAGAGGCTATGTCCCAGGAAGCCCAGAATTCTGGAATGGAGACCGTCAAATTCTAAAGGGGCTCTCTGCTGGCAGATTCCTGTCAGTGATTCAAACTGGGCTCTCTCAGTAGGATCTGGCACTTGGGCCATACCTTCCTAAGAGTATTCTTTTCCCTGCCTCCCACTGTTGCCAGGCCCAGCTGGTGCTGGCTCTCTTAGTGCCCTCTTCTTAGGGGGACCACATCCATCAAGGCCTAAAACCTTCCCCTCTCCCGTTTTCACCAGGACATAATAATATTAATAATGGCTAACACATATTTAGGACTTATATCAGCCACTTACTGCTCTAAGCACTTTACATATATGTTGACTAATTTACTCATCACAGCCACCCTATGAGATGTGTACCATTGTTTTCCCATTTAACAGATGAGTAAACTAAGGCACAGAGAAGTTAGACAGCTTACCCCAAGTCATGTAGCTAGTAAGGTGGCAGAGCCAGGAAGCAAGTCTTGATAGTATGAACCCAGAGTCCCTGCTCCTAAACATTATCCTATATTTCCTCTTGGTTCATGACCAAGTTCTTACTGATTAAAATTAGTTCAAAAGCATCCTAGGCCTGCTTTTTCAGAATGAATAGCACTCAAGCTTAGAGCTGGGATTTCATAATTTCCTATTTTGTGTATAGTAAAATTGAGAAAGGTTTATAAATTACGAGAGGCTAGGAAGGGAAGCCGAGCAGCTCAAAAATGTGATATCAGCTTTATGATGAAACCTTTGATCTTTTTAGCCGAGTGAGAACTTGGACAAAATATCCCTCTTACTACAAGCTATGCCTTAGATTTTCTAGTTTAAGAGACACTTGTAATTCAGTTGGGGGAACTGGGTACGCAGGTAGGAAAAGCAGCTTATGGTTTGTTTACAGCACTCCCCACCCCCACCACTACCCAGGCATCTCACCCCAGGGAGAAATAGCAGCATTACAAACCTAAATGTTGTGGCCAGATTGGTGAGCCATTCCCAGAAAGAAGGAATTCTCTGTAGCCATGGAAGCAATGGATAATCTAACATTAGTGACCACCTAACCAGCTAGGTACTTTAAGTCATTTAATGCTCACAAAAAGCCTAGGACATTGTTACTATTTTCCCCATCTTATAGACGAGAACACTGACGCTCTGAGATCTTATATACTTGCCCAAAATAAGTCCTGGTGAATCTAGGACTCAAACCCCATCTGAATCCAAATGAGGGGAAGGACTCAGTGCCAGTCCAAGCCCAACTTTCCCAGGAGCCTTCCCTGTCTCCTCTGACCCCCATCAGCCCCTGTATCTTGATACAACTCTATTACCTGTCATCTTTGCCACAATCTACATTTATTACCATTGTTTCATGCTGGGCCAGTTTTATTAGCCAATCAGATTGTAAATTTTGGGGAGCAGTGACACTGGGTTGAATTTTGTTTCAGGTTATTTCAGGACAGACAAACTGGGAGAGCTAAACACCTAGAACCACAGCCTGGTCTCCCTAGTTGGGGAAGGTCAGTCACTTCATCCCTAGAAGGTGTCAGTTTGGTTTTACGAGTTTCTAAACCGTTCATTGGGAATAGCTTGCATGTTATTCTTGCCCTCCTTTGTCAATGTCTTTACAGCTACTTCAGTTGAGTCCAGATATTGCAAATCCTCCCAAAAGTAACTACCTATGACGTATTGTCATGAACTTGGGTTTAGCACAAGAGGGAAAGGTAGCTGAGTTTCCAATCCTGCTTCTCTTTGACTGTAACCCACCATGCTGCAGGCCCTTCCTCCTGTGGTGCAGCCAATCAACATGAACCTAATCTCAACCCTCTCTTAAACCCTCTCCTAAATCCCAACACATCAGACTAAATAATTAAGGCCACAGGGCAGGCACACTGAGGCATGTGTGCATCATCACCAAGTCAAAGCCAACATATATTCCAGGGTAGTTTATGATGCAGAAAGCACCCTCTAATTTAACAAAATAGCAAGAGGGCTGGGTGTCTCCTTTATTTCCCGAAGTAAAGACACAAAAGCTTTTCTCATAGTACAAAGCCTGAATGCACCCAACCTAATCCTGTCTTCTCAGTCAACAAGCACATGGATGTCAATAAGAGTGTCCAGACAGACAAAATCATGTATGAAAGTCAACAAAAAGAAGGTGTCATTTCTTCTGCCACCTCTCTGGAAGATGTGATAGTGAGGGTGTTGTCAGCTAACTGCTTCAAAGGCAGGAAGGGCAGTAGGCTGTTCCATGTCTCCTGGGAACATGAACATTACTTCACACCATGATTTACTAAAACAAAAGCAAACAGGGACCAGCAGAGACAGCTGTGAAATGAGATGGTGATGTCTTCCTGCGGCCTTTTGGCTGCTTGGATCTCCCCATTTTAAGATATATCATGAGGCCATCTTAGGCTCAGCCCTTTTCTGATCCCATTTCTTTTCACTACAATGTACCTGTCCAGTGTGCCGATCCCTCCAGGTTTTTTTTTCCCCCCCCCACCAGGTCCAGCTAATTTTTGTATTTTTAGTAGAGACGGGGTTTCACCATGTTGGCCAGGACGGTCTTGATCTCTTGATCTCGTGATCTGCCCACCTTGGCCTCCCAAAGTGCTGGGATTACAGGCGTGAGCCACCGCGCCCAGCCCCTCCCTGTTTTTAAAGGGGAGTTCCTCTGATCAGTGACTCCATAGGAATAGTCAATGTCTTGCCTCACACGGCAGAGTGATGATAGCCAGCCTTTTTTCCCCACCTCCTAGGTTATACAAGCATCTTAAACATAGTGGAACTCACAATTCCAGCTTCATTCCAGACGAGTCAGATATTTCTCAGCTGCTTCCTCCACCTGCTCCTCAGGTCTAGAGTACAGGGCATTTGCCTAAGTCAGCATGCTAGGTGATAACGCAAAGCTTATCCTGCCACCCCTGCCACTTCCAAGGCCTTCTCTAATTGCAGTCTCCTCTATTCTTGTCTCAACTCTGCTTGCTGTTGGTGGAGTGCTTCTCCCAGGGATGCATGTGCTCTTTGGTGAAAAGGGAAAAGGAACCAGAGATGAAGGGACACCCTCCTTCTTAGCACAGTTCACCCATCATCTTCATTGGAAGAAAGGTATTCATGATCTTCACTGGAAGTAAGGCACCCAGAACTGCCCTGCAGAGACCATAAAATTAGTTCAGCGCTTCTCAAGGGATCTGTGGTAAAGGGTCAGCTAATTTTTTCTAAAATTCCCAATCATCAGTTTTGTAAAATAAACAAAAATGAATTATTAGAAAAGAGATAAAAATAAAAGGCATACAAAATACAAGCTCGACTTTTTTGCTATTATGTCATGAAATTATTCCATCATATTGCTATGAATGTTTCTAAACAATGGCTCTCCATTTCTTACCTTGTCCACAAACTAGCACAGGTTTGAATATCCCTGCTCTGGCTCAAGGTCTTAGCTATTTACTCAACCACTTAGAGCTTAGACCTGTCGTTTCTGCAAGATGGGAGGATAGTCATTATCTCAGCTGGTCAACAACGGCCCCCATCAATATATTCCAGGGACTCATTCCTGATTCTCCCTGAAGAACTTCTGAGAAGGGTGTTTGTTTGCATTTCTTACTACTGATCTGGAACCACCTAATATTAAAGCACCTTGGAGAGCAATGAAAGAAACACACAAGAGAAGAAGAGGCAAACGCTGATAGGTCAGTCACGGTCTCAGGGCCTCCTTTGTGGAACCAATAGGTATTTTGAAAAGCATCCTGAAAACATGTCAAAGGTCTAAGGATTGTTATCACTGGGGCTGGTGAGTCATGGCCCAGAGCAACAGTAATGTAGATGCTGCCAACACAGTCGGCTGCTATCTATTCAAAACACGCCACTGGACTGTGAGGGGAGGCAACCCTTAAAAGGGCGTGAAATAGAAAAAGAGGACAAACTTGTCTACAGCACTCAGAAGGCTCTGGGAATTAACCAGGAGGAAACAGTAGCCCAGTTAAAATAGTTTCTGTACTTCTAGAGGAAACAATTAAATCTCAGCGTCTACCACAGCAAAAGACCAACTGCACTTTAGGAACAAAATCGGGGATGATCATCTTTTAGTGGGGGGGAACCTGGGAGATGAGGTAGGACATACAGGGTGAGGGGCAGGACTCTGCTATGGATCAGATATTTGTCTCCCCCCACCAAATTTATAAGTTGAAACCTAAATCCTCAATGTCATGGTATTTGGAGGTGGGGCCTCCAGAAGTTTTTATATCATGATGGTGGAGCCCTCATGAATGGGGTTAGTGCCCTTATAAGAGAGAGAGCGCCCTTATAAGAAGATGCTCTCTCTCTGGTTTCTGCCATGTGGAGATACAAAGAGAACATGGCTGTTTCTAATCCAGGAAGAGGGCCCTCACTAGACACTGGATCTGCTGACATCTGAGCCTCCAGAACTGTGAGAGAGAAATTTGTTATTGAAGCCACCCAGTCCATAGTAGCTTGTTATAGCAGCCTAAACTAAGACTCATTCCCCCAGAAGCAATTTTTAAAATAGCCTTATTGATATATAATTGGCATCCAGTACACTTCATGTGTTTACAATATACAATTTGATAAGCATTGACACAGGCACACACCTGCAAAATCATCACAACAATCAACCATCACCAGCACATCCATCACTACCAAAAAGTTTCCCACTGCTCCTTTATCATCCCTGCGTCCCCCAGTCTTCCCACCCTACCCCACAGACCTCCTTTCTGTCATTATATATTGGTTTGCATTTTCTATAATTTTATGTAAATGGAAACATGCAGTATACATGCTTTTTGAGAATGGGGGGGTCTGGCTTCTTTCATTCAATATAATTATTTTGAGAATCATTCATGTTGTGGTATGTATCAATTGTTCATTCTTTTATATTGCTGAGTAAGTAGTTTTTCACTTACAAGCAATTTCACATTTCAAGCAAGGTTACCCCAGGACAAAAGTTTTGAGGTGTTAAGGAAAATTTATAAAAATTTGGGCTTTCCCTTAGAGCAGAGCTTGCCGCTGCTATCTTGGGAAATAAACCGCCCCCCCCTCCTTTTTTTGTCTCAAAATTAAGGACGGTTAATTAAAATAAAAAAAGCCATTTAATATTCTTTAATGATAAAAAGAATTTTGTAATGTCCAGGATCTGTTGGCTATGAGGAGGGAGAAAGAGGCTTGAGAAACCAGGAACCATCAATTGCATCCAAGATAAATCTCAACCCCTTCTGATTTTCAATTTCCTGCTGTTTGTTTCTGAACTTGTGATAGTAAATGCACTGAAGAGAATGTTCCTATCCCAGTTTTTATTTTGCTTTTGGAATCACTACAAGGGAAGACTACTCTGCAACCATGACTATAGTCATTCATTCATTCGTGCATTCATTCAGTTAGTCACCATACATGTATCAGTGCCTTCTCTATGCTTGGAATCACACTGGGGATAAAGAGACAGGCTTATAGGACGACTTGGTTCCTGCTTTCACAGAGTTATGGGGTATACAGGTGTCAAGGTTGCAGTTTTACAATAGACTGACAGTAAATGAGAGATCAAAGAGATGGCAGACAGGTCAAGATGGTGACTGAGGCTCTGACGTTACCATCACGGAGACTTAGAAGACAGGATTGAATATGGATATGGTGATAGAGGAAGGATTCTGATTCACAAGCTATCAGGAAGCACAAGTCCCATTGATAATAACAGAGAATGCAACCCCTAACTCCCCTAAAGGAGCGGTGGGAAAAACTGGAAGATGTACAAGGCATATGGAGCATGGCTCCTGTCTCCAAACACTAGCCTTGACTGTGCACATTGTTGTTCGCCCTACCAAAAAGTAAAGAAATCTACTTTCCTTACTTTTTTCTTTTTTAAGATAAGGTCTCACTCTGTGGCCCAGGCTGGGGTGCAGTGGCATGACCACAGCTCACTGCAACTCCCAGATTCAAGTGATCCTCCCACCTCAGCCTCATGAGTTGGGACCACAGGTGTGTGCCATCACTCCTGACTAATTTTTTAATTTTTTGTCTATAGAGATGGAGTCTCCCTATGTTGCCCAGGCTAGTCTTGAACTCCTAGCCTCAAGTGATCCTTTCGCCTTGGCCTCCTAAAGTGCTGAGATTACAGACACACCCAGTCTGTGACCTATTTTTCTAAATAGGTAGCAGTAATCTATGGAAGTTTCCTTTTAAAAAGTGTATTTGTTCCCAATTCATCTGTCATAAAGTAACACTAAAAGAGCACAAAGGGAAAACAGCAGGACACAAAACTGAATGAGTGAGGTGAGGATTATGGTGAAAAACACAAACAACCTATTGCTTAGGAGGAAGGGGATCTAGTGGGGAAATGTCCAAGGAAATACCAGGAAAGCTAAACATCACCTTTTTGTGTCTTCTTCAAACTTTCTTCAGTGAGCATTTTCCTATTAGATTTTTGAAGAATTATTTTGAAACATATCCTTCATGGGAAGTCATGGATCCTCAGCAGAGGAAACCAAAGTCACCGGTCTGAATTTGCCTGCAGTCTAGAGAGAAGCCTAGAACCAGGACGGGGCTTCAGGGAAACCAGTGGCAAAGGAAGGGTGAGACCTTGCCAAGGAGTTTTTGCAGCCTGAGAACTAGACCCTGCGGTGCAGAGTGAACAAGTGCAGATGGAAGGAGAGACTGGATTTCAGTGGGAGAGCAGCACACAGGCAGGTGTGAGTAGTAGCCTTAGAAGGGCCAGGACCAATAAGACCAAGGACATGGCTGGGCAGCCATGAGAAAGTAATTTCTTTGGTCCTCAGGATCCTGGATGATCTTTAAGATCCCTTTTAACATACAGGAATTTGAATTGTATAAGTCATGCCAATATATATCCATTGAAGACCTTGGCTGAGATTCTCTAACCTCAGCCTCCTAACTGGCTGGGACTGCAGGCATGTGCCACCACACCCAGCTAATGTTTTCTACTTTTTGTAGAGATGATGTCTGACTATGTTGCCCAGGCTAGCCTCAAACTACTTGGCTATATCTAAAGCACTGTGGGTCAACAACTACAAACTTCCTCTCCAGTTAGCTCACATCAATCCAAAAAAACTGAATATCTGTTACTCAATATAGAGTGATGTATATTTTCTAGAAAAAGAGTTGTGCAAAAGTAATCCCACATTAAAGCAAGGGCAAGGGCCGGGCACGGTGGATCACGCCTGTAATCCCAGCACTTTGGGAAGCCCAGGTAGGCGGATCCTGAGGTGGGGAGTTCGAGACCAGCCTGACCAACATGGAGAAACCCCATCTCTACTAAAAATACAAAATTAGCCGGGCGTGGTGGCATGTGCCTGTAATCCCAGCTACTCGGGAGGCTGAGGCAGGAGAATCGCTTGAACCTGGGAGGCAGAGGTTGCGGTGAGCTGAGATCATGTCACTGCACTCCAGCCTGGGTAACAAGAGTGAAACTCCATTTCAGAAAAATAAATAATTTTTTTAAAAAAGATAAAATAAAGCAAGGGCTAAGAGTGCAAACCTGTGTCTTTTATAATGTTCCAATCTATTCTGATTAAGGACGTTGGAAAAGGGATTCTCTAAGGGTCGTGGAATGGAAACCAACCCGCACCTCAAAGGTAAGATGCCAAGACATCGAGAAAACCCTACTACCCTCATGGACATTACTGTCAGAAGGAGTGTCCTTATCTTACTCCCAGAACTGTCTCCAGTCACCACCGTTGACTAAAGTTGGAAGTAAGCTGCTGTCTCTCGGTGAGGAATGTGAAAACTCATGCACAGATGGGTGGAGGAGGAAGCTGAGGGAAGGTCAGAAAGAAAACAAAAGGGTTTCCTGTGATGAGTCACTGCCTTTCTGGGAAACCATTTTCAGAAGCCACCACGAAGTCCCCAACACCTGTCCGAGCCTTGTACTTCGTGCTGAAATGAAGTGTGGCGAGCAAAGTTCTGAGCCACATCCTACAACCCACAGGCCACACGCAGAGCAGAGGTCTGAGAAGAGCAGTGTGAGGCCAGCACACGTGACAATCTGCACATTGCTTGCCAGAGTCTCCAGAGCTCACTTCTGGGTGGACTGAAGACTCTCAGTTCAAACTATTCTCTTCTTTAAGTGGAGCACACTTTATGCTATTATTTCCTGCAATGGCCACAGCTTACATTTTCAGATAAAGTTTTTAAGTGTAGAAAGCTTACTGAATCTAGAGAAAAACAAATCTGACCAGAATCCTGAGTCCCCAAAATAAAATGGGAATTGGTGGATCCCACATGAGATGAATTCCTTTCGTTAATTTACGTTGATCTGGAAACAAAACCAACATTTATCTCTTCATCCACTAAAAGGGATGTGTGCAAAAAACTGGAGAAAATCAACCAAGACATAGGAAGACACAGGTGCCAGAACACAGGGCATCCAACCCAGGAGAGAAGGGTAGGGGAACTCCAGAATCATGGCAAGGAGGATACAGTGGCCCTGGGAGAACCACCACTCCCAAATTCAGGCAGAACAGGGGCCTTTAGCAGGGCTCTCTCAACACAAGAGGGAATAATGTTTGCACATAGATCAGGATGTGATGCACAGTTCTGCCAGGGAGCTTTGTATGGAAAACCAACCAACTAAGCCAATTAAAACAAAAATAAATCAATTATTCACTCCAGAGGTAATGAGTTAAATAAGAGAGAACGAATAATCTTAGCACAGTACATGGCTCAGCTTGAATGATAGTCACACACTTACAGAAATGTGAACACTGAAATATTTGTTTCATCCATATCATACAACAGTGCTATAACCATATCTGGAGCACGGGGGGAAGGGGAAGAGTGACAGAAAGGAGGATGTAAACACAAGAAAACTGACTCCTCATCTGACTTAGCAGGAAGTCGGTGCATAATACCCAGACCTGCAAAATCAAGAAATAGCAGCATAAGCATGTTGTTTAGAAGGCTTTCGAATTTGGAAGCAGCTGCCTCAGGGGTAAGGAATCAGGTATGGGGCAAGGTAGCCAGGGCAAATATTTCTTGATGTGACATTTGTAGTGCTGTTTTCACTTTTTCTTTTCTTTTTCTTTCTATCAAGACAGAGTTTCTCTCTGTCACTTAGGCTAGAATGCAGTAGTGCAATCATGACTCACTTCAGCCTCCACCCGCCGGGCTTAAGTGATTCTCCTGCATCAGCCTCCCAAGTGGCTGGGACTACAGGAATGTACCACCACACCCAGCTAATATTTTGATTTTTTATAGAAACTGTGTCTCACTATGTTGCCTAAGCTGGTTGCAAACTCCTGGGCTCAAGTAATCCTCTTGCCTCAGCCTCCCAAAAATGCTGAGATTACAGATGTGAGCTAACGCACTGGCCTGTTTTGACTTTTTAAACTATGTACATATATTGTTAAAACTGCTGGGCTGGGCGTGGTGGCTCATGCCTGTAATCCAAGCACTTTGGGAGGCCAGGGCGGGCAGATCACCTGAGGTCAGGAGTTCAAGACCAGCCTGACCAACATGGTGAAACCCTGTCTTTAAAAAAAACAAAAACAAAAAACTGCTAAGGGCAAAGTCTAAAAGATCTTTTTTTTTTCCTCTTTGAACTAATGCAAAAGAAAGAAAAAGAAAAAGGAAACCATGTTACCAAAATTATTAGTATGAAACCACATTTATATCTATTACATACATAGAAAATATCTAAAATGACATATACCAAGGTGTTAACAATGACTACCTCTAAGTTGTAGGATTATGACTTTTTTCTTTGTAAAAACTGTTCCTTTATCTTATTATATATCTTTCTTTTTTTTTTTTTTTTTTTTTTGAGACAGAGTCTTGCTGTGTCACCCAGGCTAGAGTGTAATGGTGGGAACTCAGCTCACTGCAACCTCTGCCTTCTGGGCTCAAGTGATTCTCCTGCCTCAGCCTCCCTAGTAGCTGGGATTACAGGGGCCTGCCACCATGCCCAGCTAATTTTTGTATTTTTAGTAGAGATGGGGTTTCACCATGTTGGCCAGGCTGATCCCGAACTCCTGACCTCAAGCAATCTGCCCGCCTTGGCCTCCCAAAGTGCTGGAATTACATGCGTGAGCCACTGCACCCAGCCTATTCTATTTTTTAATGTATGTATTACATCTGTGAAAAACAAGAAAATTAATGAAGCTTTTAAAGTAAAAAGGAAGAGTAAGAACAGCAGAAGAAGAAAATGAACAATAGTGGATCCTAGTCCAGAAATCAGGCCCTGCTACTTCCTAGTTTTTTTATATGTGGCACTTTCTTATTTTTGGGGGACTTTAGATTCCTCAATTTTAATATAGAGATACTGTTATCTATTCTCCGTCCTGTGAGGGGTTATTGCAATATTGCACAAACCTGCCCAGATATAAACATACCAGGCCAGAGGCAGTGGCTCACACCTGTAATCCAGCACTTTGGGAGGCCAAGGCAGGTGGATGGCTCAAGCCTAGGAGTTTGAGCCCAGGAGTTGGAGACCAGCCTAGGCAACATGGCAAAACCCAGTCTCTACAAAAAAATTACTGGGGAGGCTGAGGTGGGAGGATCACTTGAGCCCTGGAGGCAGAGGTTGCAGTGAGCTGTGATTGTGCCACTGCACTCCAACCTGCGCAACAGAGTGGGACCTTGTCTCAAAAACAGAAACAAACAAACAAACCAGATATAAATATACTAGATAGGACAAGGGGCACAGAATAACATGCAAAATGGAGGAGTCTCTGTCCTTTGCATGCCTTCAATGGCATCATGGCCCTTCTTCCCTAGGGATGTTCATTCAGTGGTCACACTCCCTCAGCCTGCCTCAGGGAAATCCCTCCAAGGCTCCTCCATGCACAAGCTAGCTAGAGACTGAAATGCAAGGACTCCTCCCTTGTGCCTCTTCTTGTTTCTTGACTTTCAGGGGCAGCCTTGCTGAATCAGATCTTCTATACCTGCCTCATGCGGAAACCTTGCATTTACTGGGATACACTGACTTGCCCCTCACTCCACCCAGGCCCACTTCTCTCAACTATAGTCACCTGCCAAGCTATCATTTTTGGGATCTTGCACAGGGCCTCAGAGAAAGAGAGAGCCTCAAAGGTGTGTTCCTCCAAAGACATCTGCAAGAATGAGAGACCTTCTCTTAGTCCTGAGAACAGTTTCCTTAGAACCAGGTTGCTTTGAAAGGTGGAGGATTCAGGCCCGGAATCTAGGGAGAGACTTAAAGTTTGCAGGGGGAAGTGAGTGTATTTAAAAATTATTCAACTTTCATCCAAAGCTTTGGAATGCAGCAGTGTCCCCTCAACTGAATTGTAAAGCCTGAACTACCAACTCACGCTCTGACTTCATGCTCACCATCAAAGCCACTTGCCCTGCCAAAGAAGTGCTCTAAGAAGAATCCTGAACTAGGTGTTATTAGAGGACCCAACCCACAGTCTTATCTCTAACTCTGCTAGCTATGGAATCTTGGCAAGTCATTTAACCCCTCTGTGTCTTTTCCTTATCTATAAAATAAGGCAGTCACTCTGCTGGTTTCATGCTACAGGACTCATCCTCTTCTGCAGGCACACTTACAGTTTCTGCCATCTGTGGTTCCTCTGACGTTTTCAAGAGTTTCTCCACTCTGCTGTCTATTCTCATTTTTTGCTTCCTCTATTGTCTTTGTATCTCTCAGTCCTTTGGACCAATCTTAAAGGCACAAGACCAACAAGCCCCTGAACAAAAAGAGGAGAGCTGCCTCTGCCTCCCCAGCTACCAAACCCCACAGCTCTTCCCCCATGGAGTGCTGGTCTTATCCAGCTGTCCCCCAGCAGCAAGCTTCCTGGAAGTACAAGCCACTGACACACATGGAACAAAAGATGCCCAGGGGCTGCCCACAGGGCCCTTGATAGAGTAACAGGATTTTTTTTTTTTGCAGGGGTGGGGGTAATTGTGTTAGTCTATTTTGCATTGCTGTAAAGGAATACCCGAGACTGAGTAATTTAAAATGAAAAGAGATTTATTTGGCTCACAGTTCTGCAGACTGTACAGGAAGCATGGCAGGAGGATATGCCTCTTATGAGGCCTCAGGATGCTTCCAATCATGGTGGAAGAAAAGACGTATCACACGGTGAGACAGGGAGCAAGAGAGAGAGGAGAGGGTGCAAGGCTGTTTTAAACAACCAGTTCTCCTGTGAACTCACAGAGTAAGAACACTCTCAATACCACGGGGAGGGCGCCAGGTCATTCATAGGGACCACACACCTCCCTCCAGGCCCTATCACTAACACTGGGATCACATTTCAACATGAGCTTTGGAGGGGACAAACTTCCAAACTGTATCCAATCTCAAGGACCCTTTTTTGCCCAGAAAAGATTATTAAGAGCTACTTTAATTTTTAAAACTTAATCTTCAATCTGTTTAAATTACTAATTTAAAATCTTAGGTCTGCCTTAGGATTTTAGGTTTAATATAGAGATATTATCACTCTTTATAAATATAACAAATGTTAACAATCACTTTTTTTTTGAGATAGAGTCTCCCTCTGTCACCCAGGCTGGAGTACAGTGGCATGATCTCAGCTCACTGCAATCTCCACTCCCCAGGTTCTAAGTAATTCTCCTGCCTTAGCCTCCTGAAGAGCTGGGATTACAGGTATGTACCACCATGCCCAGCTAATTTTGTATTTTTAATAGAGACAGGGTTTCACCATGTTGGCCAGGCTGGTCTCAAACTCCTGACCTCAAGCGATCCACCCTCCTCGGCATCCCAAAGTGCTGGGATTACAGGCATGAGCCACCACACCCAGCCAATAATCACTTTTAAGAGGGCTTTTTAACTAAATGTTGGGTCCCATTTATAAATTTAGTTTATAAAACTCATTCAAATATTTTATATCATGTTTATATATTTAATATATTTTATTGCTCTCATATCAATTGTCTAAAAGCTTATAGCTCTAACAAATTGAACTTTAAAATGTGAAGTACCGTATTCTCTCAAGTATCCCAATACTGATCGCAATTTTAGAATGTCTTTTAATTTAAAATTAGAAAACTAAATCAATTTCTTAATTATATATTTTGCTTGGTATCAAGAGAATGTTATTCTAATGGGTCAGTTTCCTTTAAATATTACAAATACTTAAAAAGCCAAATGTGTATAACACAAATATGATGCATTTGATTCTCTTAAACGTTTCTACATTTTTTTCTAAATTTTTACAGGACCAAAAATGCTTACCCCATAAGGAAGTAATCATGTCATTTTAAACACTCTTGGGTTACCTTCCCAGGCACTTTTGTGGGGTCCGTCTCATCTGTATTAGGTTTGCTACCCATCTCAGACCCCTGCCTCCATCCCGCTGTGGTGTTCAGGCCGGTTTCTGAGTTGCCTTGTCTTCTAGCCTTCCTCCCATCCATTCAAGTAACTCCTCACCCAATGCTTTTCTCCCAAGTCACCACTTGGTTGGTTTCAACTAATGTATAATATTTGCTGCTCCATTCCATTCTGATTTATTTTTCTAGTCATCCTATTCGCACCACAGCTCTTACAGACATTTCAATGCTATCCTACAGAATTCCTCACTGAGTTTTGTCTAACTCAGTTTTGTTTTCACAGTTCCAAGTTCATGCCACCGTTGGATAGAGGGCAGAGAGAGAAGACAGGATAGGTAGAAAGCATTTCCATTTCCAAATGGCTTTCCCCACGGCACCCTCCTCTCGCTAAGGATCAGGGAACCAAGCACGGAATGTATCATCACCCCTGCACTCTTTCTCCATCGTGAGGTCATCATAGTTGCCTCTCATCTGCCTGACCTCAGGATTTTCCCCCGCAGAGTCCTGAAGACTTATCAGGGGCCAGGCAACCCAAGAAACAGTTTACCAAGCCAAAGGGCTGATCAGGGCAGTGAGTGATTTTGCTCATGCTCTCACATTCTCTCCATTGTTCTCTCCCTCTCCCTCTCCCACTCTCTCTCTCTCTCTCTCTCTCTCACACACACACACACACACACACACACACACTCCTCTAATCCTCTGTGGCTCCAAACACAGGCTCAAAATTATTCCTGTCAACGTTCGTGAGGTCAGGCACTTCCTAAGCAGATGCTACTAATTTTATCATATCCTTCAGCTGTTGGCAATGACGCTGCCTAACCTATTTCCTTCTTGGTCTGCTTTTATAGCACTCTTACTTGAATATCAAATAGGTTTTTGTACCAAGGCAGCCAAGTTGCATGTCTAGTTTAAAACAGACAATTTTGGGGTGGGGGAATAATTTTGTACAAACAAAATAGACTTAGGCAAGTCTGCCAATGAGAGGCTGTTGTGGTGCAGTGAAAGATCACTGGACATGGAGTGGGAGGGCGTGGGCTCCATTTCAATCGCTGTTACAAACCTGCATCTTGGGCCTAATTCTGTGAGCATCAGTCCCTTCATCTGTGATATCACTGACACGGACATGGGAGTAATTGCTAAGGTCATTGCCAAGAATAGATTTAAAAGCACACGAAACACTGGAAGTCTTTTCTTCCGTGGCTTCCAGTATCTGACATGCTCCTGGTTTCCTTCAGTCTCACCGACTGGTCCTCCTCAGTCGCTTTGCTGGTTCATCTCCGCTCCCCCAACCTCTGAATATTGGGCTTAACCCTTGGACCTTTGCTTTCCTTCTCTCCTTGCTCCACTGGTGATCTCATCCAGTTGCAGGGGTTTAAATATCACCTATAGGCTGATGACTCCCACATTCCAGCCCAAAATTCTCTGAACTCCAGGCTCATATTCTACCAGCCTATTCATCATCTCAACTTGGATGCCAATATGCACCTCAAACTATACATTCTAAACCTGCTCACCTGCAGTCTTTCCTGGTTTAGCTAATGGCAATTTCATCCTTTTGGTTGATTGGATCCAAAATCATAGAGGCATTCATGACTCATCTCTTTCATACCTCCCATCTTTCCATTCCATCAGCAAATCCTTTGAATTCTGTCTTCAAAAGATAATGTAAATCGGATGGTTTTTACACCACCAACCACTGCCCTGAGGCAAGTCAGCATTAAATCTCACCTGGATTCTTGTTGGAGTTTCCTAAGTGGTATCCTTGGTCCTGTCCTCACTCCCCTCCACTCTTCTCAGTCTGTTTTCAAATAACAGATAACAGGGATCTTGTTAAACTAACTTAGATCATGTCACTCCTCTCCTCAAAACCCTCCAATTTCTACCTATCACATTCAAGGACATTACTGTTATGTATCACTTACTATAAAATGGGGATCATGATAATACTTCAGAGGGTCGTTGTGAGGATTTAAATACTCAGTATATGTAAAGCACTTAGAACTAATATTCATGGAGTATTTACTCTGAATCAAGCACTGCCCTACATACTCTATATACATGAACTCAACATGTATTACCTCATTAGTTCTAAGACTTCAAAGGTATGCAGTCTTATACCCACTTCACAGTTGAGGAAACAGCATTACAGAGAGATTAAATAAATAAGTTCCCCAAAGTCACACTGCTGGGAGTGGCAGAACCCGGCTTCTGCTGCAGACACTTAGCCTCCACAGCCTCCGCTTTTGCTACACTGCCTCATCAATAAGACTTCTTCCATGACACGCTCTAGAAGCTGACTAGTACCTCCCATCATATGGAGGGAAAATCAATTTACTTAACCCATTCCCCCACAAAGTCCTCTGACATTCCACAGGCTCTAACGTAAGCTAATAAATTCATTTACCCAACAAATACTATTGAACGACAATGTACTAGGCATTGAAGACACACCAGTGGGCAACCAAAAAGGGACACCAAGTTCTGTCTTCATGGAGCTTACATTCTGTTAGACGCATTTTTATAATGGAAGTGTCACTAGAGGCCTGGCTTGCCTACTAACTAATTGCTTTTCTCTCCTTAGGCGAGCAGCCTCAGCTTCATTCATTTGGAGCATCTTGTGGGCAAGGCACTTGGCTAATGTCTGTGGGAGGAACAGAAATGACTCAGACATGGACTTTGCTCAGGGAAGGTTGTATATTACCATGTGCTGGGTATCTCAGCAGCAGTACTTGTTGAACTGTTCCTGGGTCTGTCCTGTGCTCTCTCGTTTTCATACCTCTTATTTAATATCTAAGCTCCCTAAGGGGGAAGAACATTCTTGTGGTTTCCTTTGTCTCTGCCCACAGAGCCTAGAAGAGTGCTTTGAATACACTGGCTTCGCAGTTTATGTTCTTCATTGAGTACCAAGCTCTAGAAAGATTCCTCAGAAATCTATTTGGCCTTAAGCTTTGTTCCTCACTCTTCTGTCCTTAATGCCATATTTAGTCCATCAGAAAACAGAAGAGAACTAAGACTATAAGAGCTACTGTTTATAACTGTTAACATTTTCATTGTCCTTTCCCTAATTAATTTTAACTACTTTAACCATTTAGCCACTTGGATGGAGGAACGCTGATAATCTACGGAATGGTCATGTCAAAGACTGACTCTCACACACACACACACACACACACACACACACACACACACTTAAAACCCTTCAGTGATTTCTCACCATTCATTCTTAGGAAAAATAGCCAAATCTTCAGCAAGGTCTCCAATGTAGAAGGTCCTGGGTAGCCTGCCTGGGCCTGCCTCTCAGCCCTTCCCCGCAATATCATGAGTCATCTTGCTCTGGGCACTGCAACCACAGGGCCTGCTTGTGGTTTTCCAAACACTCCTGCTCCATTCTGCTGCAGGGCATCTGCATGTGCAGTACCCACTTCCTAGAAAGCATTTTCTTCTACATCCTTTAGACTCAACTCAATCATTACTTCCTTAGACAAGCCTTCACTGTCACTGGGCCGCCAACTCCATCCAGCATCCTATCTTCTTATAGCATCAGCAACTCTCCTTCAGGCCCCTATTCAGCCATTCATTCATCCTGGGTATAATTTTACTAGTGTAGGTAGAAATATGTCATTAATGTACTTCTCCTCTACTATGTTTCATGAGTACAAAGACCATTTCTCATTTTTCTCACCATTGTACATTCAGAGCTGAGCACAGTACTTGCAACTAAAAAATATGTATATATTCACTCACTCAGCAAACATAATGGGAGGGAGGAGGTGGGAGTGGGACATAAAAAAAAAAACATATAATGAGCACCTTCTGTGTGTCTGGCCCTGTTCTATGCACTGGGAACACAGTAGTGAGAAGCCAAAGTCCCTGCCTTCCTGGAGCTTATATTCTAGTTTTGGATAAGAGGCAATAAACAAATAAGCAAGATGACTGCAAGGAAGGATAAGTGTTATGGAGAAAGTCCTTCTGAGGGAACAGGATGTGAGCACTGGGGACACAGGGTCTCAGATAATGGTCAGGAAAGGCCTTTACAGGGAGCTGGCATATGAGCCGAGTCCCGGGTACTCTGAAAGGGGGACTGAATTTTATTGCAAAAGTTGGGACAGTCCCAGGCAAATCAGGACAGTTGATCACCTTAGCATTGTATGCTGCTGCTTCAGCCACTCACCGAGAAAACGATTCTCCCACACCTTCTAAATCTCATTTCCAGAAACACTCCTTCACGAGAAATTAATATGGCTCAGTAAATGCTTTGTAATGATGCGATTTCCCAGGAATCCACACCCACTAACTTTAGGCGTAGCCCTGGCTTCAGGATTCCCAGTTAAAACCAGACCCCCTCCTGCAACCCTCCCACCCTTAGAGACCCATATTTGGATTTCCATTTGGATGGAATCCATCCAACAGGAAAATCTCATTTCCTCCCTCCATCTAGCTCACTCTCCCAGCCTGGAACCTTCCCCCACAAAAATCCCTTGGCAGACTCCTCTTCTGCACTCCCTCCTGACTGGCTGAGGTTCTGGCCAGTTTGACCCAATAATAAAGTACCTGTAGTGAACCACAGAGCAGCACATCTCTCCACTGGTCCTCCTGCTCCTTGGGGCACACACTTGAGCAGGCCCTGCCTCGACAATTGGCAGCTGCCTGCTTGGCGCAGGCGCTCACACACATTCTTCCCCACTCTCATTACTCTAAACTATGTCTTCAGTAATGGATTTAGAAACAGTTCGCTGGCTAACCTGACTTTTTGTTTCATCTACAGTCAAATTCCTAAGCCACTGTTAAAGGCGTCCCTTTTTCTCTTAGCCCCTTTCCCAGCTCCAACTCTCCCCTCACCAACGATATAAGCAACGTTAGTACTTACCTCACTGGGATTGGCAGAATTAATATACACAAAACACTTAGAACAGTCACCAGTACACAGTAGCCATTTACATAATGTATTCAATGAACGAAATGCTAGCCCTTAGTATTGTCCTTGAGATCTGAGAGTCTTTTTTGCCTTGACAGTAAGTAGCTGCCTGCTATGATTTTATTTGAAGAGACAAATTATCCTGTTGCCCAAATGCTCCCCTATCAAACTTAAAATTCCTACCACCAACATCTGTATTTAAAAAGAGCACATGAGGCCAGGCATGGTGGGTCACACCGATAGTCCCAGCAGTTTGGGAGGCCGAGGCTGGAGGTTTACTTGAGGCCAAGAGGTCAAGACCTGCCTGGGCAACATGGTGAAACCCTGTCTCTGCTAAAAACATATAAATTAGCCAGGTGTGGTAGTACGTGCCTGTAATCCCAGCTATTCAGGAGGCTGAGGCACAAGAATTACTTGAACCCAGGAGGCAGAAGTTGCAGTGACCTGAGATTGCACTGTTGCACACCAGCCTGAGTGACAGAGCGAGATTCTGTCTCAAAAAAAGAAACGAAAAAAGCACATGAGGAGGATGGGAAACATTACAACAATAATCCCATTTTTCTCCTCAGAAGAGTTCATTAGATTAAATAGAAGTAGCATACCAGGGACTATATCCGCATGGGGAGGACAGAGCTGGAGGCCTGCTTAGAATAGAAGGTCAAAAGCTGGCCCTGTAAGGAGGGGGAGGCATCATGAGGGCACTGGGCTCTGGACAGGGTGAGGGGGGGAGCAAAGCTAAGGGCATTGAGAAGTGGAAAGGGTGTGGCAAAGAGAGATTACAAAGACAAAATTCAACTAAGCTAATGGAACCAGGTCCTTTCCTAAAGTAACATCTTCCCTCCCCAGCTCTGCCCCAATCAAGACTAGCCCGCATACTGCAGGCATCCCACACAAGAGAAAAGAGCCTGGATTTTCAAGCCAGCATAAACTCAGAGCAAGTCCCAGTCCTCCCATTTACCAGTTAACTAATTTCATTGACCTTTCTGAAGTATAGATTCCTCCTCTGTAAAAACAAAACAGAAACAGAAAAACTCTCTAAGCTAGTTGTGAGGATTCAGTAAGATAAGGCATGTGATAAGCCAGCTATGTACCCAGCTTCTAGGAGGCGCTCAGATCATTGAGCTTCTCAGTCAGCTTTCTGACCTCATACTAAGTCCACAGCCTCTTCCACCTTTTCATATGTAGTTTTTATATGTAATTTGTTACATTCAATTCAGTTCAACAAAGATTTTACAGAATGCCAAGCACTAAACTCTGGGGATACAACAGGATCAGGTCCCCTTGCTCCCCATGTCCCCCAAAACCTGTAGCCTATAGGGGAAGCTAGGGATTATATGCATTACAAATGAACAATGAACATTCCAATAAGGGAAATACAGGAGCTGTCAGAACACAGATAGTTCTCACACTACATAATAGATGTAAAATGATCTCTAGGTCATTTATGCTAAGGGTCAAAACACAGGAATCAAGCACTTCCACAATAAAAATCTATGCAGATTATCTCAGTAGAGCAGATTTTTATGTTGGTGGAAGTTTTCAAAGTTAGCACATAACTGAAAACAGTCACTTTAAAAAACAATCCCTTAAATTATCCATACAATACAATATACATGGCTTTGGTATACAAGTATGTATTGATGTGTGTATATAAATATGTAAGAATCTACAACAACAGATGCTTAATAAAGAATAAATATGCAAAATATAAGTTTACAGATTTTACTACACAGAAGAAACAAAAAGTGAAATTAGAAAAAGTTTGCAAAATCAGTGTTCTAAAAATTTTCAGTGGAAATGCATGTTTTGTTCTGATAACAAATTCTAAAGGGCCAGGATACAGCTGCAAGGCAAAGCACATTCATACTCTTCAACCATGCTGGGATTTTTTTTTTTTGAAACTTGCCCAGGCTGGTGTGCAGTGGCATGATCTCGGCTCACCGCAACCTCCACCTCCCAGGCTCAAGCAATTCTCCTGCCTCAGCCTCCCAAGCAGCTGGGATTACAGGCATGCACCACCATGCCCAGCTAATTTTTTGCATTATTAGTAGAGACGGGGTTTCACCATGTTGGCCAGGCTGGTCTCAAACTCCTGACCTCAGGTGGTCCACCTGCCTCAGCCTCAAAAAGTGCTGGGATTATATATAGGTGTGAGCCACCATGCCGAGCCACCCTGGGCTTTTTAGAAGTGTAAATAAAGGCAGTAGCTTCAGAAAATCATCCTTTGTTTCTCTTAGTTGTTAGACTTCTGTAGAAGCCTGTCAATCTCACAGAGTATTAGTAGAAAGAAAATTACCACCTCCCCCCAAAAAAGTTATTAGCCTTTTATTTTTGGACGGGTTATGGAATCATAAAATCTCAAGGTTGTAAGGGAACTGAAAGAGCGCTAGTCCAACCTCTCATCGTATGTGTCAATCCCTCCCAAGGGATCGAACAGCCTCTACTTAGATATTCCCAGTAACTAGAAACTACCCATTTCATCTTAGAACACCTCCAGCAGTAATTTAAATACACAATCACTTCAAAAATTTAATACATCAAAATTAATGTGTTGCATAAAGATCTTCCTGGTGGGGGTTCACTTTAAAGGTATTATGAATATTTACTCTCCAATATTCTTAGTGTATAAAAGGGTCATACAAACTAATAAGAACATCACTAACATCTCAATAGAG
Organism: Ateles fusciceps; assembly: GCA_036589455.1. Taxonomy (NCBI): domain Eukaryota; kingdom Metazoa; phylum Chordata; class Mammalia; order Primates; family Atelidae; genus Ateles; species Ateles fusciceps. Next base: position 1,609,472 of record JAZHEH010002842.1, read on the forward strand.
AAGTAAAAATGTAAATCATCACATTTGTATTTAAAAGTTCAGTCAGCCAGGCATGGTAGCTCACGGCTATGATCCCAGCACTTTGGGAAGCCAAGGTGGGTGGATCACCTGAGGTCAGGAGTTCGAGACCAGCCTGACCAACATGGAGAAACCCTATCTCTACTAAAAATACAAAATTAGCTGGATGTGGTGGTGGGCGCCTGTAATCCCAGCTACTTGGGAGGCTGAAGCAGGAGAATTGCTTGAACCTAGGAGGCAAAGGTTTCGGTGAGCTGAGGTTGCGCCGTTGCACTCCAGGCACTCCAGCCTGAGCAACAAGAGCGAAACTCCATCTCAAAAAAAAAAAAAAAAAAAAGGTTCGGTCTATCTCATTTAATAGGCAAAAAATAATCCCGCATTTTAATCCATTAAGTAACAAAGGTTAAGACACATTGCACCAAAGAAGCAGTGAGATACAAACTGTAAACTGATGGTAGAACTGTAGATTGCTACAACTTTTATGTGTTTCATTTTGGCAATATTCATTTGTCAAAGAATAAGGCCAGAGGTTTGTTGTTGTTTCATCACAGCTGAGTCTACTAATTCACCAGGCAAGGGAACACAAACCCAAACAGAAATTTGTAATGTATCCCTGTTAGGGAAAAGTCAGGGGTTGTTTTTTAAGTGCTGGAGAGAAGTGCTGATGATTATTCTAATTAAGCATTGACAACTAGCACTCTAGACAATCAGTCGTTTAAACAAGTGTCACTGTCATTGGTCAGGAAGGAGGTTTCAATCAGGTCCTGTGTGTGGGTGGGGGAGTTTCCTTAAAGGTCATGGTCAGCTTTAGCAGGTTAAAACCAGTTGGGATAAAACAGTCTTTAGTTTTGATATTTCCTAGGCAAGAAGGGAAATTTCTTCCTCCCTTTCTTCACTCGATCAACAATGCACATAAAGGCTAGGCACAGTGGCTCACACCTGTGATCCAGCACTTTGGGAGGCCCAGGCGGGCAGATCACTTGAGATCAGGAGTTCGAGACCAGCCTGGCTAACATGGTAAAACCCCGTCTCTACTAAAAATACAAAAAAAAAATTAGCTGGGCGTGGTTGTATGAGCCTGTATTCCCAGCTACTTGGGAGGCTGAAGCAGGAGAATCGCTTGAACCCAGAAAGCAGAGGTTGCAGTGAGCTGAGATCACGCCACTGCACTCCAGCCTGGGCAACAGAGTGAGCCTCCCTCTCAAAAAAAAAAAAAAAAAAAAAAAAAGCAGAATAGTAGTAAAGCAGGCAGAGATAGTTCCTATCCTCATGAAAATTGCCACCAAGTAATGTCATCTCGTCATGAAAATGTTTATATTGTTAAACCTAAAAATTTCACTTTAGGAAACTTAAGGAGATAATTAATAAGCTGGTCAAATATTTATACACAAATATATTCATTAGAGTATTGCTTTAGCAAAAAAATAGAAACAACCTAAATTTCAACAATAAGGGAATTGCTAAAAAATACATAATACATTCATAAATTAACTATAAAAGATTTAATGACACGGGAAATGTGTATGATATAATATTAAACCAGGCAAATAATATGTTCAAGACATAGAATGTGGCCTCAATTATACTAGACATTATATAAAATAAAGTTTTAAAGTACTTAGTGGCTGGTCGTGGTGGCTCACATCTGTAATCCCAGCTCTTTGGGAGGCCAAGGCAGGCAGATTGCCTGAGTCCAGGAGTTTGAGAACAGACTGGCCAACCTGGTGAAACCCTGTCCCTACAAAAAATATAAAAATTAGCTGAGTGTGGTGGTATGCGCCTGTAGTCCCAGCTACTCCCGAGGCTGAGGTGAGAGGATGACTTGAGCCCAGGAGGTGGAGGCTGCAGTGAGCTGTAATCACACCACTGCACTCCAGCCTGGGCAACCGAGCAAGACTCTTTTTCTCAAAAAATAAAATAAAATACTTGGAAAGAAATATACCTCAAATGCTAATATTTTATGGGTATATGAATGGGGGATGACAGGATTTTTCTTCCTTATATTTTAGTTCATTCACTTTTATGAGAGTTTGTATTCATTTTATAATCTAGAAAGAATTTGGCAAACATCCCCTGTTGGGGGGTGAAAAATCAGAACAAAAACTACCCTAAATAGGGCACAAATGGCTTAACTGTGTATACAGTCAAGATCCTATAACTTAGGTCTCTGTATCTAAAGGCAGAATTTCCATGTGAATTAATTTCATTTTTGTTCCTGCTGTCTCCATAGAAACTGTGCTCTCCATGGCTTCCTCAAGATGAGCAAACAAGAGTGACACAGACTTTTTTGAGGTGGACTGTGTCTCTCACTGCCCCCGCCTCCAGTATCCTACGACCAAGGAAAAGAATCCCATGTGTCATTTCTGTGACCCATGGTAGTTAAGGAAACTCTGTGTATTCTCATCTTCAGCCTCACAGCAACCCCGATAAGTGGCTAAATGGGGACAATGTGAAGCTCAGCTGCCCTGCCCCAAGACCCTGGCCTTAGTCCTCAGGGGCTGAAGGTCCCCCTTATCCATGCCCCCACAAGACTTCTGTCCATGGCACTCAAGGACCCACTAGGTGGACCTGAGGAAGACTGGCCAGTTATTGATTTTATAAGCACAGCTGTGTCCATTTAAATGTACCAGAAGGTACAGGGACATGGCGACAGTGGGAAGATGTGACATCAGTTAATATAAACTCTCCCCTTTAACGTGTTTCCAGAGAACACAGAATGGGCCACACCACTAAAACAGGCCACGTTAGCACTAGAACTGATGAACTGAGAGCTAAGTTCTAGATAGAAAATTTACGATGAAACATCCTCATCACTGTCAACAGATGAAAACCTAAACCCCAGCTTTGATTTCCTCTGCCAAAGGGATTGGGTGGTGCCTGCCCTTGCCACTCCACGGGGTTCCTTGGGGATGAACTGAGCTACAATGGCGACGGAGCAGGTGGGATACTAATTGGCCCTTCCTTAGATAGGAGGCCATCAAGTGCCAAGCCAGAGACCGGCCTTGGGCCTCTGCAGGCTCCCCCAGGAGCCAAGGAGAGGCTGGACCGAAGCCCCCTGCCCAAGGCCGCCCTAACGCGACTCTGGCCGCTCCTGCCTACCAGATATTGGCTGGTGCCCCGCTTCGGAGGCAAGATCACAGCTCCGCTGCAGCTTTCGAGCCGGAGGGACAACCAAAATGATCAAAAACGCCCAGCGGGCAGCGGCGGCGAGCGCGCGAGGGGGCGCGGGAGTTAAGTCCTGCCAGGGCGCGCCGCACACTGCGCCTGCGCCCGCGGCTGCCCCTGAGGGAGTTGCTAACTCACAGCGCGGCGGGCGGCGGCCGGGGCTGGACAGGGCGGCCCGCGGGGCAGGCTCGCAGCTCACGTAGGAGCGTGAGTCAGCGCGTTCCAGAGCAGCCCCGGGCCGGGGGAGGGCTCTCGCGCGAAGCGCCCGCCGTCCGCACGTACCGGCTCCGGGAGGGGGCGCCTGGGGGATTCCACTTGCGGGCGCCCTCTGCCCTGCAGTTGCCCCTCCTGCCCCAGGTTGTCCCCCTCGAAAGCCACGGGGCGTGCGGCTCGCCTTCCCTCTGCGGAGTTCCCAGCGGCGCTTGCTGGCTCCGAAGGAGGGGCGCGAGGGTAAGGGGCAGGACCGAGCCCAGCCCGTGGTTCTTCCTCAGCCGGTGCTCGACCTTCTCGTCCCTTGCGTTTCCCTTCTTTGAGCCACACACTCGCTCGCTCACGTTTGGCCCGACCTAGTTGCCCCTGACCCGCGCAGCTGTCAGGGAGGTAGATGGAGATGTAGCTGCGAGAGCACAGCCTCAGGGGGTGGCGCCCCGGGCGGACTGGGGAGGCTGAGGTCAGGAAAGGGCGGGGAGGGGAGTCCTGTACCAACCTATCTCACATGCAGTGGGACTTACCATTCCAGTCCGTCTGCATTTCCTCAAATCTGCACCTGTTTAGTTACGACAACCAGCTTTATAAAAGGAAGTGGCCTACGTGCCTGACAGCTGAAAGACAGAATTAGAAGTACTCTCTACTCAATCTGTGAACATAGCAGGACCTCCGCTTAAGTTCTAGACCTACAGGGTTGCAAGTCTGGGCCTCCTGGGGGCAGGAAAAAATTCCAAGTCCTCCTTTGCCCCTTGGTAAAATGCTCTTTTACAAATTAGAGCCAAAGGCACATCTGTGGTGTGCCTATGTCACTTTTTCAAAGCCTTGCTTAGGGGTTGGAATGTCGTGGGGGAGGGAGATGAAGTGGGTGCTTATGAAGGGAAAGAGATATATGAGGGAGGGGCAGAGGAAACGTTGATTGGGAAAAGAGCATGTAGTAATGAGTAAAGTGACTGACGGAACGTTATTGAACCTGTCATGGGGATCAGGCACTATTTGGGCACCAGTGATGCAAAATAAGTGGCTCCCCCGTGGTCCCTGCTCTCAGGGTTACAGATAAGTGGCAGACATTAAGTAGACAGTAAAACATAAGGAAGATTCAGTATAATGGTTCAGCACCCAGACTTGGGAACCAGGCTAGGCAGGTTCTGATGCTGGCTCTGTAATTTACAGACTGTATGATTTTAGCCAAGTGAATACCCCCATCCGCCCTCACTTTCTTCTTTTGAAAAATAAAAATGGTGAAAATGACTTACTTTTTAGGACATTTCAGAGGCCTAAATACATCAATACAAGCAGAGCATTGGAACAATGCCCTGCATTCAGTAGGCATTCAATAAGTATTGTTAAAAGAATAAATGGAGGAGATACAGGCAGGGGCTGCCAAGCACAGCAGAGCAGGCTGTGAGCTGCACAACTCCAGAAGATGTGTTCACAGAAGTGAGTGGAGCTTTCTGGAGCTGTGCAGTGTGGTGGTCCTGAGCACAAATGATGTCTATTTTAGCATAGTTCATAAAAAATGGAAAATTCAAATGCATTTGTCTATAAATGTGGTACACTCATACAGTGGAGTACTATTAGATCTATTAAAAAGATAAGCTGCATCTATGTGTATCAAAATCTCAAAAGTATATTGAATGAAAAACAGCAAGTTGCAAAATGATACATGCAGCGTTCCGTCATTTGTAGGAAGAAAATGTACATACACACAAAAATTCCACATATATGTATATATACACATATATATGCTGCAAAAATACATACCAAACTTAAAGCTGTCTTTGAATGGAGAAGGAGGAATTCAGATTTGAAATGGTAGTCATAGGAATTTAGCTTATTCTCATATTGTAATAATTTTTTCAAAAAACAATATGCTTATATATCATGCATGTTTTTATTCTAAGGAATAGATATAAAGCTAGAAGCAAATATGTCAACACTGGCTAATTGTGGGTTGCTGGATTATGAGTAATCATTATTTTTTCATTTGTACTTTTCTGAATATTCAAATTAAAAATAATTACAGCCTTGCAGGTTAAGTGCTATGATAAAGGTATAAAAGGGGTGGGTCTGGAGAGCATGTCTCGGGTGAAGCTAGGCTTGTACATCCACAATCTTTGGTCAGAACAGAGAATGGAGCAAGCTCCCCAAGACCCCTCTGCTCTAACCGCACCCTGGGGCGGGGCTGGGTGCCTCTGGAATGCCGTGGCTGGCCAGGGCTTCTGGACCAGGGCTGTCCTGAGCATGATGCTGCTGGCGCCCATGCTTTGCAGGCTCTTCTTTCAATCCTTAGCCTCCCTAAAATATGGGAAACACCAGATGACAGTAGAACCCTTGAGGACAGGGAATTATTCATGCTCTACAAGTGGGTCCCCTACACTTCTGAAAATTAACTGAGTCATTGGATGCAAGGCAGCAAGCAAATGGTAAAGGTGGGAAATGGAAACCATATCCACCTTGTATCTCTGAATGTCTACTATTCTCAGCCTCTGTGGAAGACCCTTTCATAGGTGTTGCCCTCTTTTGGAGCAGCTCAATATATCGGTCAAGATTCCAGGCTTTGTAGTTACTTAGACCTAGGCTCGAATAGCCAATGACTACAATTTGGGGCAAATTACTCAGTTCCTCTGACTCTCTGTTTCCTCTTCTGTGAAATGGGGATAACCGTGGTGCTGTGGGAACAGAATAGATAATATATGCAAAGCACTTAGTACAGTGGCTCCCCCAGGGAGCCCTCAGTAAATGGTGGTTAGGTGTTGAGCAGGAAGTGCGGTCTTTTGTTAACAGATGGAGCCTGTTTTACAGAGGAGATTTTTTTTATCCTTTGACTATCCTTTACCCTAGTAATGGTTAAATAGCTGTGCAGGAAAAGAATGAAAGCCTGTGCCTCTCAGTGAGGTGGGACTCAGCTTGAAATTGACATTCTACAAGAGTTTACCCAGGAACTGTTTGGAGAAGCCCACCCTCCCCCACTTAACCAGTGGTGTTTTTGTTTCTTAACAGCTAAAACTACCCACTGAAAGCCCCAAACAGGATGCTCTTACATTTAAAAAATTACTCTGACACCAGTGCCTTCTGAGAGAAGCAGACTGAACTTTTGATTAAGTGAAACACACTAGGAAGTCCTTCTTTCTCTCTTGTTTGCTTTCTCTCCTTGGCACCCAAAGACAAAAAATGTCTTAGGGATTTTTAACTCAGTTATGCTGAAAATCCAAGATGTAAACCTGATTCCCAGCTGCTCCTTTAGAACGTGTTGCACGAGAGACGTTGTTCAGTCCAACTAGCCGTGGGGAGGGGTAAACACACACTGCTGGATGGTGGGACGTGCAGAGCGGCAGGGGAACATAACCAAACAGAGTTAGGCATGTGCTGTGACTAATAGAGGACAGCCTGGGGTGTGGCTGTCATGAGAGAAATCACCTCCCCACTGGGCCCCAGTACCTGAGAGAGGCCAGGAAAATAGCCTCTGTTTCCCAGGGAGTGTTTATCCAGCCAGGCTGCATGTGGCTTCAGTTATCACAGCCGTGCTCTTCCAAGTTGCCTCCTGTGTAAGGAAGGGGTGCTGCCACAGAGGGTCTATACAATCTCTCCGGATGAGCCCCCATATCAAGGAAGCCAGCAGTCCACCCCAGAGCAAGACAGAACACTCCCCATCCCTGGCCCTGGCCTGAGCAGAGATGCCCAGACACTTCCCCAGGCACCCGAAACCCAACGCTCCTCCCTGTCCTTTCAACAGGGTTTGGCTGGGAGTATAGGGAGGCTCCCAGAAAAGACACCATGACTGGCACAAGTAACCATCCCAGCATGTTCCAGGACAGCATTAACCCCTTCAACAAATGCAGTTTGTTGTCTTTTTCAAAGGAGAACAAATTTTACTGGTGGTGGAGATTGCATTTTTCTTTTTTTTCTTTTTTTTTTGGCGGTGGGGACAGAGTTTCACTCTTGTTGCCCAGGCTGGGGTGCAATGGTGGAATCTCAGCTCACCACAACCTCTGCCTCCTGGGTTCAAGCGATTCTCCTGCCTCAGCCTCCCGAGTAGCTGGGATTACAGGCATGCACCAACACACCTGGCTAATTTTGTGTTTTTCATAGAGATGGGATTTTGCCATGTTGGCCAGGCTAGTCTCGAACTCCTGATCTCAGGTGATCCACCCGCCTTGGCCTCCCAAAGTGCTGAAATTAGAGGCGTGAGCCATCGCGCCCAGCCTGATTGCATTTTTCATATGCATTTTTGCTGGTATAGAAATAATACATATAGGTTGCAAAAAGAAACTTGGATGAAATAGAAATATATGAAGAAGGATATATCATCACTCCTGTACAGGGTCGAATAGTGCTCCCCCACAATTTATGTCCATCCAGAACCTGTGAATGGAAATAGGATCACTGCAGATGTATCAAATTAGCATGAATCCTAATCTAGTATTACTCGTGTTCTTATGAGAAGAGGAAAATGTGGACACAGGCACACAGGCAGAATGCCAGGTGATGACAAAGGCAAAGAATGGAATACTCCAGCTACAAACCAAGGAACACCAGGGATTGCTGCAAACCACCAGAAGCTAGGAAGAAGCAAGGAAGAATCCTCCCCTGGAGGCTTCAGAGGGAACATGACCCTGCCAACACCTTGATTCAGACTTCTAGCCTGCAGAATTGTGAGATACCTTTCTGTTATTCCAGGTTACCCAGTTTGCAGTAATTTATTAACCAGCCCTAGAAAACTGATACAGCCCCTAAACCCACCAACCACAGTGACACACTATTTATATTTTAATGTATGTCTCTCCTTCAATTCTTTCTATAGCCAAATGCATCTTATGAAATCGTTGCTATTTTGGAGATTGGGCAAGTCTATGCAAACCCACCCCAAAGTTAGAGGAAGCTGAGAGGCTAAAGAAACAGGCTGACAAATCCATTTTCTTAGGAAGAAACATTTAATAAGGACTGTTTTTTTTTTTTTTGAGATGGAGTCTCACTCTGTTGCCCATGCTGGAGTACAATGGCATGATCTTGGCTCAATGCAACCTCCACCTCCTAAGTTCAAGCAGTTCTCCTGCGTCAGCCTCTGAGTAGCTGGGATTACAGGCATATGCCACCACACCCAGCTAATTTTTGTATTTTTAGTAGAGATGGGGTTTCACCATGTTGGTCAGGCTGGTCTTTAGTAGAGACGGGGTTTCACCATGTTGGTCAGGCTGACCTCAGGTGATCTACCCGCTTTGGCCTCCCAAAGTTCTGGGATTACAGTTGTGATCCACCGCACCCAGCCTTAATAAAGACTTATGACCAGAAACCACATTTGTGTCTTGAGCCACGGTGGATCCCAGCAACATTATCTCCCAGACCCAGGGATGACATACCATAGGGGGAGGGGCACACGTGCTGCAGAGGACATGCCTAGGAACTTGCCCTAAGGGCAGGGTTTATGATAAGTAGGTGTTCTTACACAAGGGACAATAGATAAACTGGAAATCTCAGAGGCCTTCCCAGAACTGGGGTTAATCAGAAGCCAATGTGGTGGATTAGCATCCAAGGGGTTGCTTTGGCCTCCACAGGTGTCCAGTTGCCTTCATCTGGGAAAATTTCAACCACAGTTCTAATTGAGTTCAGACAGCATTTACTGCTTTTCCAAATAACTAAGTAGCTGGGAGAATACTGAGGAATGCCCCCTGAGTCCTCCCACCATACTCCCAAACTCAGAGCCAGAGGTCTTAGTCATCTAAGGTGATGATGTCCCTGCCATCACCTCCAGGTGACTGTGCAAGTTATTCTGGGAGGAACTGTTTCAGGTGGCCTGATGCATCTAGCAGGGACTATGTGGCAATCATACTTCTCTACCCTCATGTTCTAGGGCAGTGACAACCTCAGCCATTGTTGCCCTAAACTTTCCCCAGCTTCAAAAGGAGAAGGTCAACTGCAGACTAGGTTTCTCTACTGGGATAGATCACTGGCACTCAGCTGGTTTGTCCTATACTAGCCAAGTGCCCAGTCACCTACCTTTGAAACCTCAGCAACAGTTTTCACTCTTCTCTCTCCTTTTCCTTTTACTCCAACCATTCTCCCCCAAATCTAAGTAAATGTCAAGTTCTGAAATCCCCATGTAGCATTTCACAAATTCCATCCTCCTTCCATGGCTACCCTAGCCTGGGCTTCAGATCAAGGTCAACGTCAACAGTGGTAATTCATATTAATAATATGTGCTCTTGATATGATGTGATGAAAATAGCAGCTACCATTTGTGGTCTACCTGTATAAAATCATAACCCAAATCTAATGAGGAAAACATTGGACAGATCCAAGTTGAGAAATATTCTACAAAATATCCAACCATTACTCCTCAAAACTGTCAAGGTCATTAAAAAAAGAAAAGTTTCAAAAACTCACAGCCAAAAGGAGCCTAAGGAGACATAGTGACTAAATTTAATGCAGTGTCCTGGGTGGATCTTGGAACAAAAAAAGGACATCAGATAAACACCAAGAAAACTTGACTAAAGTGTGGACTTTAGTTATTTATGTCAGTATTTGGTTTATTAAGTGTGGCAACTGTACCATATTAATGTCAGATGTTAATACTAGGAGAAACTGGGTACGAGGTGTATGGGAACTCTGTCCTATCTTTGCAATTTATCTATAAATCTAAAACTGTGCTTAGAAGTTATGTTTGTTTTTAAAACTGTGCGTGCACAGGGCAAGGAGCTGGTAGTGAATGAGGGTAAGGATGGGGATAATGAGGGGCATCCTTAGGGTGGCACTTCCCTCCTGACTGAAAAATCCAAACACCATCATATCTACCCACTCCTTTCTCCCAGCCACCAGCAAGGGAATCTAGAATCCAAAGAACTAATGGCTTCTCCAATAAAACAGGAGGGCAAATTACATTTTCTCGCTTGTCTTGCCCGTGTTTCAGAGAAGTAAAAGTAAATGAACAACACATAGGGCAATCACTACAGTAAAAATTGTTAACATATTGAAATACCATAATAACATAGTCCTGAATTTCCCTTACCACTTTATCAACCACTGACTACCCTGCACAAGTCCCATGTTTTAGTCAAATTGGTCCAGAGCAGTGGTTCTCAGGCTCCGCTGTGCATCAAAATCACCTGGCAGGCTTGTTAAATAAAGATTGCTGAGCCTTATCCCAGAGTTTCTCATTCACTAGGGCTGGAGTGGGGCCCAAGAATTTGCATTTCTAGCTAGTTCCCAGGTGATGCTGATGCTGCTGGTCCAGGGACAATAGTTTGAGAATCAGAATTTTTTTTTTTTTTTTTTTTTTTGATGGCGTCTAGAGTCTCACTCGTCACCCAGGCTGGAGTATAGTGGCATGATCTCAGCTCACTGCAACCTCTGCCTCCCAGGTTCAAGAGATTCTCCTGCCTCAGCCTCCCTAATAGCTGGGATTACAGGTGCCTACCACCACACCTGGCTAATTTTTATATTTTTAGTAGAGACTGGATTTCACCATGTTGGTCAGGCTGGTCTTGAGTTCCTGACCTCAGGTGATCCGCCCACCTTGGCCTCCCAAAGTGCTGGGATTACATGCGTGAGCCACCACACCCGGCCAGAATTCTCTTCTTTACCTACATATTTATTTTCCTTTTTATCTCCATGCCTGTGCATATTTAGAGTCCTATCTGGAATGCAATCAGAATGTACTGATTAATACTATCTACCAGACATACCAATAGGTTCTTAGGCTATAGCAGTGAGCAAAATAAATAAGGTTCCTGTTTTCATTGAACTTACATTCTAGTAGTCACACTGATAATAAATAAAAAAATAAATAAATGAGAGAATTGCAGATTATGGCAAGTGCTCTGAAGGAAATAAACAGGGTGATATAATATTAATTAAGGATAGGAGGTGTATGAACATTTCTTGGGTGCCTGATCACCATGCATTCTCCCCATTCTTATATTACCATGAATTTCTTGGTAATGTTGGTTGGGTGGGATTGACCCTACATGTCTTCGTTCAGGTGGCTATAACAAAATATCTTAGACTGGGTAATTTTTAAACAACAGAAATTCATTGCTCACAGTTCTGGAGGCTGTGAAGTCCAAGATCCAGGCATTGGCAAATGTATTGTCTGGTGAGGGCTTCATATATGGCACCTTGTTACTGCATCATCACATGGAGGAAAGGGCAAGGGAGCTCTCTCAAGCTTCTTTTACAAAGGTACGAATCCCATCCGTGAGAGTGGAGCCCTCATGACTTCATAACTTCACAAAAGTTCACATCTTAATATGTCACATTGGATATTAGGTTCCAATATCTAATACCTGAATGTTGGGAAACACCAACATTTAGACCATAGCACAACCCATAGCTCCAAAGGTGAGCCTTGACTAGCTTAAACCAGTTGGCACAGCAATCTTTCTTGCCCCACGGGTGGAGTGGATATTGTGTGCCCTTTAAAAAAGCTTAGATGCCCTTTACTGGGCACAGTACATCCTCCCTGCACCCCCCCCCCCCGCACCAGCTGCTATGAGTATTGACAGCAAACGTTTCCAGCTGCTCTTTTTTTCCAGAGAATTGTCCTGGCTGACAGGAGCTGCCTCACCTGAAGGTAGCCCACAGCAGATAACTAATAAGTGGGTGCAAAAGGCCACATTGCCTCCAAGGGAGCTAACTGTGTTGTGACTTAGGCTGCCTCTGCCGATCAGGCTGAGCCTAGAGTTGACCTGAGCTCTTGTTACTGCTCTGTGTCTTAGTCCATTCAGGCTGCGACAACAAAATAACACAGACTCACTGGCTTCTTAAAAACAGAAATTTACTTCTCAGAGTTTTAGAGGGAAGGAAGTCCAAGATCATGGCACCAGCAGATTTGGTATCTGGTGAGGGCCCACTTTCTTGTTCATAAACGACTGTCTTTTTGCTGTGACCTCACATGGTTACACCATGAGGTACCTCTCTGGAAGGTGTCTCTGAAGAAGTCACATTTAAGACACAAAAGCCAATGAGGTAGAGGCAGAAGGGAAGAACAGAGAATAACTAGTGAGAAGGCCATAAAGTGGGAAAGAGGCTAGCAAGCTGGAGCAACGGAGGTCAGTATAAGCACGTGGGAAAAGAAAGAGGCAAGATTGGGAAGCTGTGCAGAGGCACTGGAGGTGTGGCTTATGTAAGAAAAGTCAGTAGGACTCTAGTTAACAAACCCTTACTCAAAGAGCTTGGTCCTAGCATCGAAAGATTAATGAATCATTCTACATTTAGGTAGTTTAGGTCAAAATACTACATTTAAAATGTATCAATTTTTACGATTCTCAATTTTAACAAAATTTTCAATTAAACAACTACCCGTTGCAGTTTTCATCAGATCAGAGGCCTCTGACTCTATCCCATTGTATGGATATATTATAATCTACTTAAACTTACTGTTTAAGGATGAGCTTCCTGAATGGTGGGAAAAAAAGAACAAAATAAAATAAACTTATTGTTGCCAGTCCTTCACATAATAGTGCTGCAATGAATAACCTCGTGCATCTTTGTACAGTTGTTTAAGTCTGTAATTTTATAAACACAGAATTTCTGAATCAGAGAGAATCTACATTTTAAACAAATATTGCCAAGTTGTTCCTGAAAGTATATACCAATTTATACTCCACTTATAGCAAATCTTACTGGCACTTTATCGATCAAATAGGCAAAAAATATCTCAATAAAATCTTATTATTTTTTTATTTTTTTTATTTTTTATATATTTGAGAGACGGGGTTTCGCCATGTTGGCCAGGTTGGTCTTGAACTCCTGACCTCAGGTGATCCACCCGCCTCGGCCTCCCAAAGTGCTGGGATTACAGGCGTGAGCCACCGCGCCCGGCCAATAAAATCTTATTTCTGATCAAACTGGTGAAAAAGTGTTTTATTTTACATTTTGAAAATTATTGAAGAAGATTTTTATTTGCCTAAAGGGCATTTGTATTTCTTCTATTATGAATTCCTAATTCATGACTCCTTTTTAATCCTTCTATTGATTTCTTTGTCGTCCATTAACTTGTGAGCCCTCTTTGGTTATCGTGAATATTAGCCGTTCGTCTGCCATATGTGATCCAAATATTTTTCCCATTGTTGGTCCTTAACTTTGCTTACGGTATGTTTTAGATTTCTAGGTATTAAAATTAATTTCTTAGAAAAGCCTCTAGGTTTCATTTCATGGTTGGAAAAACCTGTATACTGAAGATTAGAAAGCCTCTTACCTGTGTTTTCTCTAAAATATTTATGGTTTAATTTTTTTACATTTAAATTCACTTGGAATTAATTTGGTATGAGAAAGTAAGAATTCAGCTTATTTTCCAAAAGTCTAGCCAGTTGTCCCAAAATGATTTATTGAATAATCTGTATTTTTTCTACCAATATGAAATAAAATTTGTATCAAACATTAATTATTTTTATATACATGGTTCTATTTTTATGCTCACAATTCCATTTCATTGACATATCTATTCCTACACCAGGACCACACTGTTTTAATTACTGTATAAAAATGCTTTCTTTATACCTGCCTTTCCTGGGCTGTTCTCATTGCCAAGTTTGAATGGTTATTTATTTGTTTTATCCCCTAAGTGGGCCTAAGTTCCTTTAGAGCAGGAACTGTTGCTTAAGCATTTTTATAGTCTTGACAGCCTGGCTGAGAAGTATTTATTTTTCTTAGTAGCTTTCCATCCTGCTTCTCCACCCAATGGTGATTTGCACAAAGTAATCACTCATTTATTAAATTTTAAGTGTTAAAGAAGAAACAGCAAGATGTTCAAAGAGATAGAAATTGAAAGGTTGAAATCATGAGAGGCTGAAACAGACAGCATTATTGGTAGAAATGGAAGGCAACGGGGGTGATAAGTATCCCAAACTGAGATGTCAGTCTGTCCAGAATAGCACCTGTGATGTTGGTGTCATCGAATCAGCCCTGGTACTTGGTCAAGTGCTCTAGTCAGCAGATCTTGGAGACTGAAGGAATAACCGCCTTGATCATCTAACTCTGTAAGGGCAGCGTTGGGAGCCGACCACCATCGCCCCACTCCTTTCCTAAATAATGGCTGTCACTCTAAAATACTGTGACAGATTTGGCATACAAAAGCCTAATCATTCTGAGGAACTCTCTCCCTTTCAAAGGAACCATGCCAGTGCTGACAAACCGTCTCTGTTAGGAAACTATACATTTACTCCAGTGATTCTGCCATCAACCAAAATTTTATTGGCATTGCCCTCAGCGCCTGGGGATAATCCACATGTAAGAGGATTTGGGGTTAAAGCTGCCAGCTGATAGTTAAACTCCCAAAACTAACACAGAATCATTTTCTAAAATTTGCATTCATGCTAAATTGTTAAAAGTGTGCATTTGCAGTCATGTAGAGATTGATTCTGGAGGTCTGGAATAGATTTGAATATGTATGCCTAACAAGCAGCCCACGTGATTCTCAGATTTGGGAGTACGAACATAACAGATTGGATTAATCTAGGTAGAAATGGGTTATCTCGAAGACTTACAAAACACAGCAGCCTAATTAAGTTAATTCAGGTGTATCCTTAAAACTAGAATGTAACTAAAGAAAAAAAGTTATTTATACTGAAATGTATTTTTAAAAATAAAAATAAAACAAAAAACCCTGGGCTAATAGAAGAGTATGGTGCCTGACTCAAGCCTAAAAGTAAAAAAAAAAAAAAAATCAGAAAAATGGGTATTACTACAATGAATGAAGGAATAGACCAGCCAAAACAAGTTTTCAGTTTCCCTTTGATAAGAGAATTTCAGAAAAGTTCTGACAGTGGCAGTTCCTTGAATTAAGTGTAATTTAATATGATTAAGTATATTAATGTACTCTTAAGTATGTAAAGAATGACAACTTTAAAATATAAAACTCGTCTGAATATAGGTGTTTTAATATGGATTACTTTTGAAAGGGCTTGTTAGTTTTAAGTATTTAAGCATTAATATTTAAGAATTAGCTTTAAGGCTTACGTAGCTCTGAACATAACTTGGTTTGTGGCTTTGGGCAAGTTACTTACCTCTCTGGGCCTCTAATTCCTGCCTGTAAACTGAAGAGGTTAGATTGTTTCTGAGCACAGACGATCTGCAAGCTCTCCCGTAAGTCTCATATTTGGGTGTATGACTCCACCATCCCTACCTAATGCACACACAGGGATCCCAGCTGCTGACATTGGCCTGGAATCTCATGGACTCACATCCTCCAGTTCTTCCCTAAGACAAGCCCTGACTGTGACTCAGCCTGAGGTTATAGGCAGAGAAGGCAAACTGCTGCAGAAAACACAGGCTCCTCTCCAGATCACTGTGTGGTCTCTGACGGGTTTCCTGGTCTGTGTTCTAGTTATATAGTTAGATGGGTTTCAAATTATTTCTTCCTTTCCAATGAGTATTATCCCTTAACCATCTGCTGAACAAGCAATGTATTGCTTAACAAAGTCGCCAAAGTGGAAGGTGAAATGTAATTTTCTCTCTCTCTCTCTTCCCTCTCCTCTCTTCTCCTTCTCCTTCTCCACCTTCTCCCCTCCTCCTCCTCCTTCTTCTTCCTCTTTCTCTCTCTCGTACAGGCAGGGTCTCTCTATGTTGCCCAAGCTGGTCTTGAGCTCCTGGGCTCAAACAATCTTGCTGCCTTGGCTTCCCAAGTGCTGGGATTACAGGTGTGAGCTACCACACCCGGCCTCTATCATCTCTCAAGGGTCTCTATTTACCAGTAATTATCCAGGCAAAGTCACTTGTTATTAAATGTCTCTAAAACAATGTTGTTACAAATATGTGCCAAAAAAAGTAAAAGAGAACTGTGTCATTTAAAAAAGAAGACTGAGATAGAGATAAAGATGAAGATGAAGACAATAATAGAGACCTCTATATATTAGGGATGTTAACCAAATACACCCAATATGCATAGAACTCTAAAAAATGGGCATAAATGACTAAATATCTGATAGTAAAATATTAACCGATAACTTACAGAAAAAAACATTTAAAAATCATGAACATGTAAAAAAGGTGTTCCAAGCCAAAATAAGTGAAATATAAATTAATATAATACTGAAATAGGTTTTCTTAATCAAAAGAATGATCAAGAATTAAAAAGCTTGACAAAATATTTTGTGGGCAAGACTGTGCAGAAACAGTCACCTCATATATTCCTGCCGGAAATGCAAAAATGGTACAACACTTGTAGAAAGGAATTTGGCAATACCTAATTAAACTGCCCTTTTGATGGGCAATTCCACTCTCATGACTTCACCCAGCTACAACTCTACCAATAAGAGAAGACGTAGCAGTTATTCATAGTAGCAATATTTGTGATTGCACACTTTTGGCAGCAACCTGAATTTTCATACATAAGACAGTAATTAAGCAACAGCACATCCATTCAGTGGAGTACAGTACAGCTATAAAAAAAAAGGAAGATCTCTATGAGATGATATGGAGTGATTTACAGAAGATCACTCCAAGCTAAAATTAAAAAGTGGAGTATACTTTTTAATTTCAAGCTAAAGTGAAGTGCAAAGAGGAAAGATGGTATGCTACCTTTTGTGTAAGAAAATAAAAATAAGAAAATATGCATGTATCTGCTTATTTTTGCAAAAGGGGGACACAGGAAGAATAAATAGAAAACTAATTTTGGTTACACATAGGGTGTGAGTAAAAACAGGGCAAAGGGATAGAGGAGAAAGTGAGAGATCTTGAAATATACTTTTCTGGTACCATTTTGGCTTTGAAAGCATGTTACTATTTTATTTACTCAGTTTTACTTACTCAAAATCATAAAGTTAAACCAACAAAAATGGAGGTAGATGAGAAACCCAAAATGCAATACAAACAAAAACAAATAAACTTTGCATTCTCAAATGAATAAATATACTGGAGAAAAATATCTAAATAACTTTTCTTTTTTAAAAAGAGATAGGGTCCTGCTCTATCACCCAGGCTGGACTTCAGTGGCACCATCATAGCTCACTGCAACCTGGAACTCCTGGGATCAAGCCTCCTGAGTAGCTAGGACTGTAGGTGCACACCCTACCTAACTGTTGAACTTAATGTTTTGCTTATATAACCTTGATCTAAAGACAAAAAGAACTACAAACAAATGGTGAACTATACTTTAGCATGTACATTTTTCACAGTGGTATAGATGAATAATTCTGAAATTATTTTCTAGGCATGAAGAATAGGGCAAATAAATATTTTCAGGATGTTGTGAACCAGGTCTCTCACTGTTAGAGAAGGGAGATACAAATAAAGAGGGGGGTAAGCTGTGAAAACATCTTGTGTTGCTGGATGGAAATTGGATATAATATAAATTTATTATACGTGTGTGTGTGTGTGTGTGTGTGTGTGTGTGTGTGCTTCTTAATTCTGTGTGCTGAAGGGTCAGAAGTTTTGATATTTCAGTAGCAGTAGCAGCTAGGACACCCAGCACCCTAATCTTGGTTTCTAAATCCCATGCCTCACTAAAAGGATCTAGGATTTCCTGGAGAAATGACTGATTTCAGGGCATGGCCAGAACAACTCGAAGTTGAAGTGGACTATCTTGTGTCAGAAAAGAAGCAAGTGCTCAAGAAATGATGGAGACATGTCAAATGAATGCAAGAACTAATTTAAAAGTGCTTCCATTGGTCAAATCTGAGACATTTTGAGCATCAAGATTAAAATTGTAGTAACGGACAATAACCAACTGAATAAAAATAAGAATCCATGAGTCCATGCTGATAATTAATTAATAATGGAAGTAACTGCTCCCTTACGACAGCATGTCAACTGATAAATGTAGAAAAAATGACATTTATTAGTCATGTTATCTAAATCAATTGTTACCACAATGATTATAACATGTTAGAAAAATCAACGTGTTCTAACCATTGTGGTAACAATTGATTTAGATAAGAATCATCAATGAATGATAGAACTAATGGTTAAAAGTTTGATGAGGAATAGTTTATCTACATTGTCTCAAAATATCTCACCGCAAATTATTTAGTAATTACAAAGGGAGAAGCAGTAATTTTGCAGTGGAGAAATCTGGCATTTACCACCTTAACCAAGTAGCCAAAGTTAGCATCAATAACGGGTCAAACTACATCTAGTGATTCCTGACGGGATGCGCTGGGAAGGAAATAATATCACTGGTTTAGGATTCCTTTCGAAAATGAATACATCATGAGAAAACATCAGAGAAACCCAAACTGAGGGCCAGTCTGGAAAATAAATGATCTGTATTCTTAAAGAAAAAAATGAGTCAATGACATGAAAGGCACATAAAGCTCAGGAATCATTACAGATTATGCAAATTAAAAATCTATATAAATAAAGGTAATGCTTAATTCTGTATTGGATTTTGGGCCAGAAAAGCAAAATTGCTAAAAAGAACATAATTGGTTAAAATTGAATAAACTCTGTAGGTGAGAAAATAGTGTCATGTCAATTTCAAAATTTCCTGATTTGATAACTGTGCTGTGGTTGTGTAAGTGAATTTCCTTGTTCTTAGGAAATTTACAGTGAAGTATTTAGGGGTAAAGAGGCACAATGTGTGCAACACACTCTCAAATAGTTCAGAGAATAAAGCAAACAGCAGAATATTAACAATTGGCAATATCTCGGTGAAGTGTATATGGAGATTGTTTTGAACTGTTCCAACTTTTCTGTAAGTTTGAAATTATATCAAAATAAAAGTTTTCAAAAAAAAGAAATAGGTCAGGCACAATGGCGCATGCCTGTAATCCCAGCACTTTGGGAGACCGAGGTGGGCGGATCACTTGAGATCACGAGTTCAAGACCAAACTGGCCAACATGGTGAAACTCCATCTCTATTAAAAATCCAAGCGTTGTGTCATATGCCTGTAATCCCAGCTACTTGGGAGGTTGAGGCAGGAGAATGGCTGAACCTGGAAGGCAGAGGTTCTCCAGCCTGGGCCACAGAGTGAGACTCCATCTCGGAAAAAAAAAAAAAAAAAAAAGAGAGAGAGAGAGAAATAAAAGCCATCACCTGGCATCTCCCCAAGCCAACAGTGGAGCCTACTGGGTATTATTCTTTGCTTTTTTTGAGGAGTTTGACAATTACTGAGCTACAGGAAATCCCTGGCATGAAAAGACTACTTCCAGCAAGAGCCTGGCAGGAAGAATTGAACCCTCATGCCCCCAAGCCCTCAAGCCTCTGTCTCTGAGGTCACCAATTGGCCTACTAATGTGTGATACCTCACAGAAGGGGAAGAGAACATGTCAGATATCCAACTCATTGCAGTGACCCCAAACTACTCATGGCTTTGCCTTATCACAAAAGACAGAGGAAAAAATAACTTTTTAAAAAGACAATCTCAAGAGTCATCTGCACACATGGCCACGCTTGCTTTCCAGCTAGAAATCACAGGGGTATGACATGATGGTCCCCGGAGAGTACAGCTTGTGGGTTACAGAGTCATAAATAGGTTTAGTATCCTGGCTCTGCAACTTAATCGCTGCTTAACTTTCTGAACCTGTTTCGTCATCTGCCCAAAGGACATAATTATGCCCACTTCATACAACTATGAAAAAAATAACATATATATACACACACAGGTATGATGACATTTGTGCAACCCAAATTGTGTTTTTTTCTTTTCCCTCCCACAAATGACAAAAATGTGCCTAATTATATAAATATCTTTAGGATTGTGGCCAATATTCACACATGAAAAGTGAAAAAAATTAGAAATCTATCAGTGGTAAATAGATTAATTAACTCCAGTCAAGAGGTAAACTAGCCAGAGCTGCAGGTTCAAATCAGAAGAAATGATTGGATAATGGTCTAATTTGAAACAAGATCAGCTGTGACAGTAGCCCCATTTGTAGGGCATGAACAGGAGTCCCTTGTTATCACTGTGACTTTTATAAAGGTGCTCAGCATCTTTTTCAGTGAACTGACCATGAAAGCATTCAGACCTCGCAACTGTATCCCAGCCAAAAACCCTCACCAAAAGCAACCCCAACTTGCTTGAGGTGGCGAAGCTATCTGTCAACTTTAGAATATTTCTAAGGAAATAGGAAGACGATTAAAGAAACCAAATCATGCTATTAATAGTTTTTCAGATGGTTAGGAACGATCTGTGTATACTTTATACTTTAAGTTTTTGTAGAGTTTAAGAGATTTCAGGGAATGTTATCGATTTAGCCTTTGATTCAAATTTAAAATACATAACGAAGTGATTGTAGACTTGGATTTTAGGTTGAAAGAGAATGAATGATACAAAGTTTGTAAACAGAAGTGGAATGCATATGAGTAACTGGAGATGGGCCACATTCCTTCATAGATCTATTAGAGGGGGAAGGTTTTGGTAGGTAGGTTAGGCAGTAAAAGTGCTTTAAAAAATGAAAATATACTTAATTTTAAAAAACGGTCCAAAATATTCAAAAGAATTTTTATAAATCAAGATGTAAATGGGACAAATTGCTTAAGGAAATTTAGCCTGTTCATCTAGTCAATCAAACCATAATCAACTCCCTGAATTTATTATACTTATTTATAAAATAAGAATTATAATTTGAACTTGAAAGGTTAAGAAAAATTAGTTTTACTTTTTTACTGTTCTAAATTGACTATTAATTTTTAAATCTTGAGATTTCAATTATATTTTGTGTTCACAAAAACATATAACACAGACACTAAACAACTCACCTTGACAGTGCCAATATTTAGGTGGATGACTACTTAGCTTTCTACTGTATTTTGTTTCCAAGGAGTACTAGGTATAGAAAATGGAATTTACTCAATTTTTAATTAAATTTTTTTTTTTTTAAAGACAGGATTTCACCATGTTGGTCAGGCTGGTCTTAAACTCCCGACCTCAGGTGATCCGCCCGCCTTAGCCTCCGAAGTGCTTGGATTACAGGCATGAGCCACCATGCCCGGCCTTTAATTAAATATTTTTAAACTATTTTAACTCTCAGGAGATGGGGGAAAGGAAACGGGGAAAAAAATCCATGGAAGGACAATATAATGATGAAGATAGTTAAAAATTATTTTGTGCTTAGTATGTATCCCACATGGCTCTAATGTTTTGTTGTTGTTGTGGTGGTGGTTGTTGGTTTGTTTGAGTCGGAGTCTTGCTCTTGTCACCCAGGCTGGAGTGCAGTGGCGCAATATCGGCTCACCGCAGCCTCTACCTCCCGGGTTCAAGCGATTCTCCAGCTTCAGCCTCAGAGTAGCTGGGATTACAGGCACTTGCCACCACGCCCGGCTAATTTTTTTTTTATTTTTAGTAGAGACAGGGTTTCACAATGTTGGTCAAGCTGGTCTTTATTAGAGATGCGGTTTCACCATGTTGATCAGGCTGACCTCAGGTGATCTACCTGCTTTGGCCTCCCAAAGTGCTGGGATTACAGGCATGAGCCACTGTGCCTGACCGGCTCTAATGTTTTACACACACTATTTATTTAAATCTCCTAAGAACCTGATGAAATTTTAGAAGTAGAAGAATAACAAAGAAGAGAAGGTGTTGGGTGGGCTACCACAATCTAGGAGAAGTTCTCAGCCCTTCAATGTTTTCTAAAGTAGTTCAATTACAATACAGTGCCCTGTGACATACCTCTCCACTTGTTCATTTACTTTTGCAACTAATACTAAGTTCTTACCATGTATCAGGCTACAGAGTGGCAAATAGTTTATAGGGGAGTGAACCTGGTTGTAGGGGGCCAGTTAGGAGGCTGAAATAACAATCCAAGTGGAAATGATAGTGCCCAGATTAGAGTGGTGGCAACACAGACACTGAGAAAAGGACAGATAATTCTAATTGCAGAAATTAGAACTGATATGACTTGGTAGCCCTTCACTGGAAGTAAAAGATAAGGGAAAAGATAATATAAATATCTTTACGATTGTGGCCAATATTCACACATGAAAAGTGAAAAAAAATTCTTCTCCCAGTTCCTCTAGAAAGCAAAGCCTGAGGTCACAGTTAAGCTGCTAAGAAGGCATTTGGTAGGTACAAGCCCAAAGCAGTGAGGATGAGGAAAAAAGGGAAGAGAGCAAGGAAAGCTGTGGGGAAACGCAGTGTGCTACATCATCACTGTGGCTCCTGCTTCACAGAAGGATGCAAAGACAGACAGCGGGTCACTCAGCAGGTGCATTTGTTCAGCACCCAAGACTCCTCAGAAGGCCTGCAAAGAACAAATATGCCCAGAAGTAATCCACAAGAGACAGAAACGAGGGGGGATTTCATCTGCCAACTCACCTTCTATCTTCTATCTGCAAAGACGGTGATAGGGTTTGGCTGTATCCTCACCCAAAGCTCATCTTGAATTGTACGCCCATAATTCCCACATGTTGTGGGAGGGACCCAGTGGGAAATAATTTGAATCATGGGGCGGTTCCCCCAAACTCTTCTCATTGTAGTAAGTCTCATGAGATCTAATGGTTTTATCAGGGGTTTCTGCTTTTGCATTTTCCTAATTTTTCTCTAGCCACCGCCATGTAAGAAGTGCCTTTCACCCCCCTGCCATGATTCTGAGGCCTCCCAGCCATGTGGAACTGTAAGTCCAATTAAACCTCTTTTTCTTCCCAGTCTCGTGTATGTCTGCATCAGCAGTGAGAACACAGACTAATACAGAGAACCCTAAAGAGGGAGTAGAGCAGTAGAAGGTGATGAGAGTTAAATTTTGTATATGTTTTATTGACTCTCATATGTTGCCAAATGGGAAATGTTCAGTAGGCAGTTGAATGTTGATGGAGTCTGGAGCTCAGGAGAGACAAAGCCAGGTGACAGAAAGGTGGTTGTCAGCATAGAGCGCTTGCTAGCCTGTGCTCCCCAATACCCCTTTAGGGTTGAAGCACTCATTCCCCAGCTGCCAGGATGTTAGCCTGCTGATGGCTCACAGCTGAATTCCTCTGCAAGAATAACCTTTAATCAAAGGAAACTGGCTTACCCGAGTTTACATGCCCGCCCTGTGCATCCACTGGCTGGTTGATGTGGGGCTGCAAAGGCTTGTCCCCTTTGCTTCAATTCAGGCCACCTCTAAAGGCCATGCCAGCCCTAGAGTTCCCTAGAATCGAATGATGCCACTGTTGTATCTACAGTAGGTCCTCACTTAAAGTGAATAGGTTCTTGGAAACTACTACTTTAAATGGAACGATGTTTAACAATTTTTTTTCTCATCAATATTATAAAGAAAGAACATTGCACCAAACAACTTGGAGAGCATGCTGCACATCTTTTAAAGTCACAGTTTCCAAGAGCCTCTTTCATGCCAGCCCTGGTGCAGCTTCTGAGAGCTTTCCCCAGTTCACCACCTGCATTCGAAGCTCAGTGTCAGTCTCCCAGGGAACTCGAGGGAATGATAATTCTAGGTAGACAATTCTTTCAGGAAGCTTGTCTTTGACAGTGGAGGAGGATTCCTGAAGAGGGGTATGCTTGAAGGAGGATTTTTTTTTTTTTTTTTGGGAAAGATGAAGCTAGTTGAGAGGGAAAAATTAAAGATTGTAGGTAGAATACGACCCCCGGGGAGGGAATGGAATCCAAATCACAGGTAGAAGGATTGCCTGTTGTAAGAGGAAAGACATTCCATGTGAAGAGAATATGGGAGAGGGAGCAGATCAGTGTGAATGTAGATAAATTTATTTTCACTGTAGGGAAGGTCTCATCAGCCACTGAGAGTAAGCAGAATGGAGGCCGGGAAGACGAAGCTTCAAGACAGCGGGGAATGCTAGAAATTGGCTTTGTGGACAATGGCGGGGAGAGTCGCTGAGAGGAATGTATCAGAATTGCCGAGCAGTGCTGAAAGCGGGGTTGAGAATGAGGTCGACAGGAATTTATAGTGGCAATCATCACAGCACTAACCACGGTAATAATTACTCACAGGCCTGCTCAGCCCTGTGCCTGACAAGCAGAGGAGCCACTAAATGTTGAATGACAGAATAGACCCAGTTTAAGTGAGCCTTCCAGTTAAAGGGCCACATGTTCTCTGCCATCAGAGTTTCATCAACAAAAAGCCACATGACATCTGCCTTGGGTCTATGTCCCGCTGATATTTTTAGTCTAGAGAAACACTGAGGTGGTTTCGCTGCTTTTGTACAAGTTTGTCCTATGTTCTATCTGCATGCTTTGTAATGCCTGTATGCATTAAGTTGTTTTCCAAAGATCACTGGACTGAGCAGATCAGAGCTCAAGCTCGCAGGTCACCTAACTCCCATTCCACACACTGGGCTGTGAGATATGCTATGTAAAACTGCCAGGTAGTTCCAGATGATTCAGCAGGCTTCAATATTACCTGCCTGCCTGTCTTCCCCTCCTCCCTCACTCCCTCCCTCCTCCACCTTTCCTCCCTCAGACCTCTCGGAATCTTTTCTGACCTCCCTACTAAGCTGTCCCCCAGCTTCATTATGTTCAGCCCTCATTTGCACATGCTCTTGACACCTGGTGTTTGGTGGCAGAAATGGCTGATAAAATTCCACGCTGATTAATTTCATGTTTAATCTAACTGATACTTCTGTAGCCTTTGCAAATAACCTTTTTGAACAAAAACGGCAATGGCTCATTCCAAACCCGATCAAAGAGGTACGCATGACTCACAGCCACTAAATAAACATTGATGCCTGATGGCAGTAATATGGCTATTTATATTCAGAGCCTGATTTAACCAGTGGCATTCCTGTAATAAGATAATAAGCATGAGCTGTTTACTAGAAAAAAAGGAGCGTCTGTGGTGCTGGTGTTCAATAAAATCTCTTAACAGGCAAATGAGTCTCTGAAATTGGTTGGCAAATACATCCAGAATGAGATGTGCTAATTAGCTGCTGTTACTGATTTTCTAAAATAAAGAGTTTAAACTTAGATTAGTCCTGAAATTTAGTACAATAAAAAATACTGGATAAATGATATTATGTTGAGAGTCTTACAGATTATGTTTAAGATAAGTCCAGCAATACAATTAAGAAAAAAAGAACTCTACACTTAAATCATTAGATTTTCTTTAAAAAGACTAAGAAGAGGTTGTAAATGTGGAGAATTATAAGCATAAATATGTGCATCTCAGGTTCAATTTTTTTTCTGTTCAGAGAGCATCTGTAGGTGATTCTCTTGGCTACAATGGCAGGGACATCTATTACTAACAGAACTTTTATTTTTAAATAGGAAGAACAAAGGAATGCAAGAATTAGCTTAATAGCATTTGGGTAGCCATTAAAAATAGATTAACCTATTCAGAACCAAGATCACAGAGGTTCTAGGTAAGCCTGTGGGAGACAATTATCCTGGACTCAGAAATAAATGTTCAAGGCATCAAGATTGTAAGATCTCCCCCCTGCATCTTCCCCTCAAATAAGCGGAGGAACTTGCACCTGCTTTCTTTCTCCTTCTGCTATTGCCCCGTGCAGCACCTTCCAGCTGCTAAGCATTCATCTCAAGCCTCCATTGTAGCTGCTTTCTTCACCAACCTGGAAAGAACCATCTATTGGGACTTCCTACTTCAAGTAGTGAGAAAATCTTATGAGATTTCCAAGTATTTTTTCAAATTCATATATTACTTCTAAAGAAAATGGATGGGTAATATGAGAGGACTCAAGTTTTGTCTCCATAATTTTTTTTCAAAGCAAGTTTGAATCCAAGGACCTGTTGTTTGAGTTTAGGTGGTTGACATGGTGTTTGTTTTCCCAGAGCAAATAGTTCTTTTAAAGCCAGTTGGATGGGCAGATGTCAGTGCTGCAGACCCAAAGTGGCTACTGCTCCTAATGTTAGCAATGAGTTCATTCATCATTTGGTTTCCATTTATCTAGAAATTAACTATTTTATAGTTATACAGATAAACGTTGATTATTTGTTTTAACTAGGATGTTCAATTCTTATCAGAGTCTTTAGCAACCAGAGTTAATTGACTATATTTATCTTTGTTTCCATCTGACAGTGGGGGATGGGGGGGATGCCCAGTTTAGGTAGCAACATTTCTAGCTATTACTGGGACCCAGAATTGTGGCTAACATCCTCACACAGGCTAGCAAATAACTGAAATTATTAACAGAATCCTAAATCATGAACATGTGGTCTTCCTTATATTTTTCAATGCTATTAAGATTCTTTTGAAACCAACTCTGGCTGGCTTAAGACAAAAAGGAATGTACTTGTGAAAGGATATTAGTAATCGCACAAAATGTACAGGAAGAGTTGAACAGCCACACCTCAAAAGTGTAAGAACAACAGTTTCAAAGACATGGAAACAAGGGTTTGGGGGGTTTATTCTGCTATTTTTGTAGTTTCACTACTTACATCTCCTGGCTCCTTTGTTTCTCTTTTTTAGATTCCGTATTCTTAGACAAGAAAATCTAATTGGTCCAGTTTGGCTCAAACAACTGACCTGAACCAATCAATTATGACTAGCAGAATTGTAGATCAGCATCACATGGCATAGATATGGCTTCTGTGGAAGTCCCCAGTGAATGGAGGCTATTGTCAGCTGGGCAGCAAACCCAAGGGTCCACTGTACTCAATGCTCCTCCAAGTGCCAATCCACAAGACTGGCTGACACCAGATCAGGAGGACATAAGTAGCTTGGACCAGTATCTCAATCAGCACACTGTTTACTTCATCGAGAAAGTCTTGCTATTAAAAAATAAACAACAACAAAAGCTGAACTAAAGAGCATGTTTAGTGGCATGGTTGATTTTGCACTCTGGCACAGTACTTTTCATCTTCTTTTGAATTAGTAGCAAACACTTTGCTGACAGGCAGCTGCCTGTGGCCCACTGCCTGAGCAACTGTTCAGTGCTCATCAAGAACATGTGCTTTGAAGCCACCTGGGTTTTAGTTCCTGCTATACTTAATAGCAAAATGACCTTGACCAAATAAATACTCCTTGCTTTATTTTCCTCATATAATTTGGAGATGACAGTACTCTCATATTAGTCAGGACTCATTCAATTACAGGCAGCAGCAGAAATGTAAACTACTAGGTTAAACCAGATGAAATTCTGACATTCAACCTGCAAAACTGACATTTTCACATTGTTCAATCTAATAGCTTAAGCAGAAAGGAAATTTATTGGTTTTTGAAACTGCAAAGTACATTAGTGGGGGTAGCTACCATATACATCTGAATCTAAGGCTCAAATGAATAAAGAGAAGCCTTCTATTTCCAGCAACCAGCACTGGATCATATGGCATATGAGGACTCCAACTGGTCCTACTTTGGTCATTCTCCCAGACCCTGGTCTAAACACTGGCAAAAAGGACATGACGTTTCATGATTGGTCAGGCTTGTGCTTGGGAGTCAGTAGGGCACTATGATGAACAGATTGACAGTCCTGTCAGATAAACCTTATCTGTCTTGGTCAGTTACATCTCCAATGCCTAGCACATAACAGTTACCAAAAAAAAAAAAAAGGTAAATAAATGATTGGGAAAAGGGTATTGCAGTTTCCCCAAAGAAGCGCAGACAGAAACAACAGAATTCAATGATAAATGCCTACATCATATGGTTGTTAAGATTCCATAAGAAAGTGATACACATAAGACAGGGACTGACACGTCGTAGCCCATTTACCTGCAAAATAGATCAGGCAAGCATTGGAGCCCACATTTTTCATGTAGAGACTGGCACATAGCAGGCACCCAGTTTCTTGATTGACTGAGTCAGTTAAAAAGTGAACTTGGCTAGGCGTGGTGGCTCGTGCCTATAATCCCAGCACTTTGGGAGGCTGGGGTGGGTGGATCACCTGAGATCAGAAATTCGAGACCAGGCTTGTCAACATGGTGAAATCCCATCTCTAAAACAAAAATAGCTAGGCGTAATGGCACACACCTGTAATCCCAGGTTACTCAGGAGGCTGAGGCAGGAGAGTTGCTTGAACCCAGGAGGCGGAGGTTGCGCCACTGCACTCCAGCCTGGACGACAGAGTGAGACATGGTCTCAAAAAGAAAAAAAAGTGAACTCACAAATAGGCAGTGAGCAATCTGGATCCCATTTCTTTGGGAAATGTTCTTCATCCTATTGCAATTATGATTTTGTCTCAAGTTTTCCTATGAACATCCAGTCAAGAGCCATATAATCAACAGGGCAAGAGAAAATAGGCATTCAATCCAATTGGAGGCATTTTGGTTAAAGACCTACATTAGGAAAACCTTCTAGGATCTGGAAAACAAATCTATGAGACTTAAGGTAACAGGCTAATTGTTATTATAATTCTTTCTGGTGGAAGAAAAGTCAGTATATGACTTTTAAGAGTCCTTGTCCAGTGACTGGCAGCATTTGTACCTCACATTCCAGTCCATGTGAGAACAAAGGACAGGGGATGGGAGCAGGAGACATAATATCAGAATGTTTGATTTGGAAGTGTCCATAGAGCTCATCTAGTCTAATCCTTTCATTTTACCAAACAGGAAACGAGGCCTGGAAAAATGAAGTGGCTTGTCCGAGTGTCGCAAAGGCAGAAGTGAATCCAGATCTTTTCAATCCGTGTCCATTCTTGGTCTTCCACACCACACCACAGGCAGAGGTGGCCCACTTTGAACCAACAGTGCCCCTGTCACCCTTGTGAGGTGGGCAGGAAAGCAAGTGGGGAACAGGAATGCCTTAGTGAGGAGCAAATAAAGACCCTCATGTGGTAAAGGGTCAAAGGGCAGAGATCTGTGTGCCCTGAAATGTAGGCCAACTCCCACTTTTGGTCACAAAGCACACATTGCTAATCTGCACCTTCCCACCTGCCACTTGCCCTCATAGAGCAGGATGATGGTCTGAAGACAATCTGAAACATATACGATATTTTGAAAAAAAATTCCTTTGTCAAGCAATTTTAACAAATAACAAGTTAGGTTGTTTTATGAACACCTTATTTTCTAAAATAAAATTCAGTACACTAATCTGACAGAGGAGTTTTAAGCCTCTTCTGAATAAGAAAAAAAATGAGAAAAAGAATTTAGATGCTTAAATACTGACTTGGTGGGTTTATGAGAAGAGGCAACTAATTTGCAATTGGGATAAATCCAGGACATGTGCTCACTTAGAGGCATACTTTTTACACATATGTTTGTGCCAAACAGTTATCCACCAATGTCGGCTCTCCCCTTCCTCACTGGCAGAGCTCCTGTGTTGCTGGGGGAAAGGGGTGTGTCTTAGTTCATTTTCACACTACTATAAAGAACTACCTGAGACTGGGTGATTTATAAAGAAAAGAGGTTTAATTGACTCACAGTTCCGCATGGCTGGGGAGGCCTCAGGAAACACAATCGTGGAGGAAGGTGAAGGGGGAAGCAAGGCATGTCTCACATGGTGTCAGGGGAGGGGGGGACTGCCACACACTTTAAACCATGAGATCTCGTGAGAAGCCCCATGATCCAATCACCTTCTACCAGGTCCCTCCCTCAACACACGGTGATTACAATTCGAGATGAGATTCAGTTGGGGACACACAGCCAAACCATAGGGTGTCAGTATGCCAGCTTAATTTTTTAAATTACTTACCTCATCTGTAAGCAAAAGTCACTAAGCCTTTCTAGAAATCCCCTTCTATTCTCCCTCTTTCTACATTTTCTATGTGCTGATCAGGTGGCTGGAACTCTAGAAATCATATCATAAACATGGGATGAGGATCCATCCTGAGATCACGGGATGTTAAGCTGCACAGAGTCTAGGTCTCCAAAGACCTCATAAGCCACACCACATCGGCCCTACACTGCCCTGCACTGCCCTCTTAGATGAGAGGAAAATAAAGCCCTGCCTTGTTTAAATCAGTTTTCAGATCAGACAAGAACAGTTCTTGACTGATGCAAACTCACAGCATTGCCTTGGCACAGTTAGTTATTTCGCCCCTTCATACCTCAGTCTCTTCCCCTTTAAAATTAGGTAAGAACACGAATCAGCATTAAAGAACATATAATACAGTAGTTTTAAAATTCTGTTTATTGAAGCCCTAGAAATGTTGCGGCAGAGTTCAGAGGAGGAAGGAAATCCTTTACGTGGATCTCTGAAATCCGCCAAATTTGAATCAGAACAACTCCTCTTCTATTTGATGAGTTTCCTAGTAAGATTTCAGTTGGAAGGGGGGGAGGAAAAGCTTAAAGGCTAAAATAATTTGAAAAGCTCTGGCATAGAAAAACATTTAGTCCCTCATATGTGAGAAGGACACATGGGGCATATCATTGCTCATTGCCAGTGCATCTGGTGATGCCAATTGGTTCCTCTGCGGGAGCAGTATTTCCCACCTGTAGACCAGCCTCAGGGGGCAGAATAGGGCCACTAAGCAGTGCAAAATGCCCCAGTCATTGCAGGAATAAAACCAATCACCCCCTCTTCCTTCACACTGTGCTCTAACCCCCTCAAGAGTTACTAATGAGCCTGAGAGTGGTGCAGTGTGGCAGCTGCTCTGTGAGGTGTTAGACAGAGATCAGAGGGCTCTCAGGAGTCATGTCTGTTCGGAAGGTACGTCATCATTCAGTGGCTCTGAGCCCGTCTTGGACCCTTGTTCGCTCTGCACACTATCTCCATTCCCAGCTGCAAACTCCAGACTCTGCCAGGGGTGGCCAGGCTCCCCTTGGCTTCCTTTCTCATGGTCTCAAACAACTCTGCACAAATACAGATCGTTAAAACAGACCATTCAGACAGAATGTATTCTATCTGCATCACATCTTACCGCTTTCTTTTCCCACTCCACTCTACCACCCCAACCACACGCCTGCAAATACATCCTTCTGAATAGGTTTTGGAATGATGATGGGAGAAATAAAAGAGGAAAGATGACATTAAAAATTAAGGGAAAGTATTTACAGCATAATTGATAAGGAGAAGATGGAAGGTCTTTGGTTCCTGTTGGATTCACTGAGGTGAAGAGAGTGCTAGATATATCATCTCTTGGACCTCAGTACCTCTTGCCACATTTTTTTTTCTTTTGAGACAGGGTCTATCTCGATTGCCCAGGCTGGAGTGCAGTGGCACCATCTTGGCTCACTGAAACCTCAGCCTCCCAAGTAGCTGGGGCTACAGGCATGTACCACCACGCCCAGCTAATTTTTGTGTTTTTGTAGAGATGGGGTTCCACCATCTTGCCCAGGCTGTTCTCAAACTCCTGAGCTCAATCTATCTGCCTCAGCCTCCCAAAGGGCTGGAATTACAGGCATGAGCCACCGTGCCTGGCCAGAAGTCTTACTTGATTCAGTCAGGTGGACCAAAGCAAATGCCTTTGTCTGGATGAGCTCATTTCTCATTGCTTCACCCCCTTCCTCCAAATTAGAGTCATATGACTGAGACACTATTTCTTGTATATGAACTTTAAAATTAAGTAACATTGGAATGATCGTGTTCACAGGATGCAAGTCTGGTTCAGTGTTCAAGAATCAATCAATCAATGTAATCACCATATTAATAAATTAAGGAGGAAGAAAAATCACATGATCACATCAGTAGATACAGAAAAGACACTTGACAAAATTTGACACCTATTCACAATAAAAACTCTCAGAAAACTAGGAATAGTGGAGAACCTTCACAATTTGACAAATAACATCTACAAAAAAACTACAACTAACTTTAAAATTATAGACGACTGCTTTTCCTCTAAGATCACATGTAAGGCAAGCATGTCTATAAAACTGTCTGCTCTCACCACTGCTGTCCAACTGTGATCTAGCCGGCTCAATAAGGCAAGAAAAGGAAATGAAAGGCATACAGATCAGAAAGGAAAGACTAAAATTATCTCTATTTGCAGATGTGATGATAGGTTGCATAGAAAATCTCAAGGAATCTACAAAAGTATCCCTTAGACTGAGTTCAGCAAGGTCACTGACATAAGATCAATATATGAAAATCAATTGTGACAATTAAAAAATGAATTGTATTTCTATATTCTAAAAGTGAATATGTGGAAACAATTATAAATACAATACCATTTATAATCAATAAAAAAAAGTTACATAGGTGTAGAATGAGATAGCAGTGGACTGCCTGCTATTCACAGGTCTCTCAGCTGCTAGAAGGCCCCGTTCTGAGATAAGCCACTTCTCTACCCTGACACTAGTAAAGAGGTCAGAAAACCTTGAGTAAGGTTGGAGGTATTAATTTCAGGCAATTAATTACATTCTTTCAGCATCCATCTCCCTGAAGTTTTCACTGGGAAAATCCTTTAGGAGGACATCCCCCATTAGCTATTCATTTTTCTTTTACACTGACTGGAGAACGAAGTGACTGTCGGCTGTGTCACACAACTCGCCGAAATTCACCCCCTGGGTGAAGTGATCCTCAAATAATTACCAAATGTAGTTCAGGTAACTGAATTAGTGAATTACACTGGCTCCTTTGAGATGAAAGACTCTTTAGGAATGTGAAATACTGTGGCTCTTTGTTATTAATAACTTGAACAATGAAAGAACCCAAAGTAGTATTCAATATGCTCCAGGAATGGAATGACTAAAATTAAAGAATGCAATTGGTTTTCATTTTCCATACTTTTCATTTTCTATCCTTTTCATTTCC
Organism: Ateles fusciceps; assembly: GCA_036589455.1. Lineage (NCBI taxonomy): Eukaryota > Metazoa > Chordata > Mammalia > Primates > Atelidae > Ateles > Ateles fusciceps. The sequence continues at coordinate 1,642,265 of JAZHEH010002842.1, forward strand.
ATAGTCAGGACTGAATATGACAAGTCATCAAATCCCCTCTGATGTTAATAAGGCATCAACCATAGAGCTCCAAGAAGAGAGAAATCCAGTCCGAGTGTGGCAAGAAGTTGGTTCTCCTGCTCTCTATGATCTTATTGTCTTTTCTTCTTACCATCGCATCATGATACCTACAAGGAAAACCTCCTACATTGATCTGCTTAATTTTCTTTCACTTTAGTCTAACATTTCGACAATAAATACCTCAACTACCTTTATCCTCAGACAAACAATCATGCCCATGAGTTGTGCTTAGAAGAGCAAAGTAGGATGCCCTCGGCTTAGTGCTCCACTGTGGGTCATCATTGCAGGGTATGAGGATGACAGAGCCCAAAGGCAAATCCCAGGCAGACAAACCTGACCGTAAAGCAGGAGGATCGGGAAGTGGCCTGGAAGGGTCAAGGTTGACAAATCAAATACCAGTCTACCTGAGGTTGGTAGAAAGGCTGAAGATGTTTGTGGGGATATTAGGCTCTAATCATGCTAGATATGGGGCTGCATTTATTGAATCAGATTTGCAGTTCCTCATCTTTAGTTTTCATTTGTAAAGTGTTGAGTGTTTTCTATTTCTCTTTCTTGGTTTGAAAATATCTTTCAAAAGGTAATATATTTATTCTGGAACTGAAATAGCTAATATATTCACATAGTTCATAATTCAAAAGGTATACAACTATATACAGTGAAACCTCCCTCCTACCCACATGCACCAGTCACACTGTTTCCCCTCTGACGGCACCAGTGTCACTGACTTCCTACTTTTCCTTGCAAAAATATACAAGTGAATTTCTGTGAGACACCACCCATCATCTTCTATTTACACAAATAGTAATTCACTATTCTGTTCTGTACCCTGCTTTTTTTACTTAATGTATTTTGGGGATGATGCCACATCTATACAAAGAACTCCTCAATCTTTTCCCTCAATCTTTTTTTTGATGACTAGTTACGTATCACATTAGACAAATGGTATCATTTACGGTCAGGTTTGTCTGCCTGGGATTTGCCTTTGGGCTCTGTCATCCTCATGCCCTGCAATGATGACCCACAGTGGAGCACTAACGGTATCATTTGTCTAACTATTCTTCCATTGATGATCATTTCCATTATTTCCAATTTTTTGGTACTGCAAACAATGCTGCAATGATTAACCTTACTCATAAATGATTTTCACAGATAAGAGTGTGTCTGTAATTTAACAGAATTGCTATTAATAGAGTTATAAATATTTAAGTATTATAATCTCTAGAAATAAAATTGTTGAATCAGTGAGTATATATATTTGTGATTTCAATAAATATTGCCAAATTGCCAATCTATATCACCTGATATAATATCCTTTGCTCATTTTTCTATTGGTTTCTTGGTCTCTTCCTTACTGACTAGGAATTATTGTGCAGCAATGAGTTGCAAGTATGTTTCTCAACTCGTCTATTGACTTTTGACATGCTATTGTCATAGATATTTTTTAAAGCACAGTTGAATTTTTCAGTCTTTTATGACTGCTGTAATTTGTGCCATGTTTTAAAAGGTTCTCTTCAGCTATAAATCACAACAAAAACTTGTATGATTTCTTTTCATATTTTATGGTTTCACATGTTTATATTTAAAATCTCTGACCCACCCATCTGAGATTTATTTGGCAAGGTGCAATGCACAGCTCTAACTTTTAAAATTTATTTATTGTTATGGCTGACTACCCTGTTGTCCAGACACCATTAATAAAAAAAAAATCCAATTTTCCAGCACCACCCCCCAACCCCTGGTTTTAAATGAGTCCTTTATTATATACTAAATGCCTGCATGTATTTGGGTCTACTTCTTGATTTCCTATTCCATATCATTGCTTTATTCATGTGCCAGTGGAACCCAGATTTAAGTTTTAAAAACGTAACTACAATTAATTGCACTTCAATGTTTAAAACTTTACATATCTCCCAGAAGTGACTTTTTCTTTGGGTCAGAGATTGGAAAGAAATGAGGTTTTCTGTCTATGTCTTGCAACTTTGCTTACTTTCCCTTGCATAGCTCATGGCCACATTTTTCTTAATGTTCCAGGAAAATAAGTTTAGCCTGTACCATTCAAGTGGTAGAGTCAAATAAACAAAATAAGCATGGGCTCATAGGGGATGACCGGTAAGAATACTGTATTTTACGTTTCCAAATCCTATTGCATGACAGACTCACAAGGGACACGCCCTTTGATTTCTAAGACCACCACTTTAAAATCAAGTTATGTTTAATATACATTAATGCGTTTATTAAAAATGTTTAATAAACATTTACTACACGGCAAGTTATTTTAGCTAGAACGCTTTTGGCTTCAAGCCATAAAAACCAGATTCAAACACCCTTAAACAATTTTTCAGAATTCATTGATGGGGATAACTGTAATTACCAAGGGAGAGAGGGTTGGGTACGCAGGTTCAGCGGCCAGCCCAGTTTAAATTACAGATGCAAGATCTTACCATGTTTCTGCTCTGCCACCCTCAGTCATTGACTCCATTCTCAGGCTGCTCATGGCAAGATGGCTTCGGTACCTTCAGGTGTTCTTTCCAGACCTGACAACACCCTGAGGAAGAAGAGAAAGTGTCAGGCCTGTTTTGTGTTGCTATAAAGGAATACCTGAGGCTGGGTGGTTTATTTGGCTCCTGATTATGAGGGCCCAAGGCTGTTTCCACTCAAGGCGAAAGGTGAAGGGGGAGCCAGCTTGTGCAGAGATCACACAGCAAGAGAGGAACCAAGTGAGGGGGCAGGAGGTGCCAGGCTCTTTTTAACCATGACCAATGCTGGGACCTAACAGAGTGAGAACTCACCCCACCCCCCCCACCTACCCCAACCCCAGGAGGATATTAATCAATTTATGAGGGATCTGCCCCCACGACTCACACACCTCCCATCAGGCCCCACCTCCCAACACTGTCCCACTGGAGATTACATTTCAACGTGGGATTTGAGGGGGACAAGCATCCAAACTATAGTAGAAAGCATTTTTTCACTTCTTAGCAGCAAGAAAACATTTCTCAGAAGTCTCCCATGTCTTGTGGGCCAGAATTGGGTGACATGCCCATTCTTGACTCAATCACTGGCAAGGATATATGATTGCTCTTAGATCAATCAGACCCACCCTTCGGCTGGGGAAGGGAAAGTTTCCCCTATGCACATGGCTGCTCGGAAGTGAGCGGATGTTGCTGAAAACCTGGATTCCAGTAGTAATGGAGGTGGCTGATGGATGCTGATAATGAGTCTGCCCAGTTTTCCTCTCTCATTCCTCCTCCTGCCTGGTTTCCTTTGTTAAACATCCATGTGTGCCCCTTAATATGTACTGAGTATCTGAGTGTATTCACTGTAAATTCACTTATTCAATAAATGCTTATTGAACTACCATCTGCCCAATATTATGCAAGGAGCTGAGAACTAGAAGAAGGAAAAATGTGGCTCCTGATTTCAATGAGTTAATGGGAGAAGCAGAAAATTAAATTCTATAGTACAGTGATGAGTGTTACATACTTATAGGAGTGCTATGGGGTTCTAAAGAATGAGCAACTTCCTGAAGGAGGGTAGAACAAATGGGGAATGTTCTAGGTGAGCTTTGACAGATGAGTAGGTAAACAAGGAGGAAGGACATCCCAGGCAGGGGAAATAGCTTGCACAAAGGACCAAGAGGTCATTGGCATGGCATACTCAGGTTCCTGTATGTTTCTTGTTTTTCAACCTATAGGATTACCATGGTGGTAAGGTGCTGTTTTACTCAGGGCATGATGGTACCGGGGTCAGGGGCTCCCGGCCTGCCTAAGAACCTCAGTTTGTACTGTTCAAGAGACATCAGTGGACACCATCCCTGAGAAGTTCTGACAGCAGTTAGAGTTAATTGTAGCATTTAGTCACAAATACCAGATTTGTCACAAACACCACCAGTCAACTTTCTGAGATCATAGACCACACTTCAGAGACCCTGACATCTCTTTCACCTCGCAATTGAGCTTCTTGCAAAAGTAATCTACACTTACAATCTTCTTCATCTCCATTTAGTCCTCGTTGATAGTATAGTGGTTTTTCCTGCTACGGTCACCAGTGGCCTCAATAATTGCAAGACACAAAACAGAACAAATGACCACCAACAAGGAGAAAGACTCTTCTACTCTTCTACATTCTACCTTCTAAGTGTAAGGCCGGTTGCCTCGCCAGGAGCTCGGACACGCCCATTCCTCCCAGCGTCTGGGAATTACGTCTCCACTCCGCAATCAACATTTAACTCCTCCACATAGCCTCCCCAACACCCCCCTGAAGCAAACTCCGCACCCGACACCTAGCCCAACACCTAGCCCGCCACTGAAAACCCCTGCCCAAAAATTTTCGGAAAGCCCCAACAAACCTTGCCCAATAGCACTTTCTTGCCCAATAACACTTTCTTACCCAATAGCACTTCCTTGCCTAATAGCACTCCCTTGCCCAATAAGCACTTTGCCCCGTCAAGGTCATTTTTCCCCAAAACTGCCCACTCACCAAAAATCCCACCTGCCCACTAGTAACAGCTTACCTCCTCCACGTCCTGTGTTCCAATATCCAATCAAGTGCTTTATGCTTTGTCTCCTCAGTTCCCAATTAAACACCTTTACTCCCTATAAAACCCCTTGCCCTAAAAAATTAAACACTTCTCTAGCCCCCTCCCAGACCATAAAACCTCGCCCAGTAGCTAAATAAATTAGTTTTTCATTTTCTTATACTGGTCTCAGTTTCCTCATTTTAAACTCAACAATAACCCTTACACTAACCACACTCAACTATTTACAATTCATTAAGAACATGAATAGCTTTGAAGACCCAGATACAGAGAATAGTATGGTGTCACCCTCCCACTTCAGTAAAACAATCCTAAATCATAACTTGTCCTATAAGAACTTCAATTTTATTTTAATTTCAAATTCTTTCAAAAAATCCCTCTCTCTCCCTCTTCCTCCCTGAGCGCCTCTGCTCTGTTGGTTGTTTAAACACATGTCTGATCCACCAACTGAGTAACCCAGCAATGAACACATTGGTGCCTTGCTTATTGTGGGTTGAATAATATCTCCCCAAAAGATACGAATTTCCAGAACCTCAGAATGTGACCTTATTTGGAATAAGGGTCTTTACAGATTAATTAAGGTAAGGATTTTTAGATGAGATCATCCTGGATTAGGGTGGGTCCTAACTGCAATGATAAGCATTCCTTATAAGAAATAGAAGAGGAAAATACAGAGACATGTGGAGAATTGTCTCTGTAGAGACATGCAGTGTGTCTATAAGGCAAGGAACATCAGGATTGCCAAGAGCCACCAGAAAGCTAGGAGGCCGGCATGGAGCAGTCTCTCCTCACAGTCTCAGAGAGAATCAACCCTGCTGCCACTTTAAGTTTGGATTCTTGTCTCCAGAACTGTGAGAGAACATACTTCTATTGTCTTAAGCCACCACATTTATGGTTATGTATTACAGCAGTCCTGGGAAGCTATCTGTGGGGAGTCATCCTTTGGTATCTGTGGGAGCTTACTTCTAGGATGCCCACGAATACTGAAATCTATGGATGCTCAAGTCCCTGATATAAAATGCCATAGTATTTTCATATAATCTATGCACATCCTCCTATACACTTTAAATTATCTCTAGATTGCATATAATACCTGGTACAATGTAAATACTATGTAAATAGTTGTATTCGGTACTGTTTAGGGAATAATGACAAGAAATAAATCTGTAAATGTTCACTACAGACACAACTATTACAGGCCTAACTGCAGTTTCAATCCTAGGTTGGCGGAATTGTGGGTGCAGAACCTGCAGATAGAAAGGCTGACTGCATATTGGCCTATAACATTTCGAATTAAAAACAGAACTTTTGCTTATAAGAAAAACAATTCACTCTACTTGTCTCAGGAAGAGAGGGATTTATTTTAAAGAATGATAACCTCACAGGACACAAAGATAAGGAGCATGGAGAGTTACTGCCATCAAGGGGAGCTGACTCTCCAACCCCCTTCCCCCTGTCATCCTCTCTCCTGGTTGTTTCCTTTGCTTTTCCACACTCTCTGGGAATACATGGCTCATCAAGTGCCTTCAGTCCCAAGTCTCCGTAAACTTTAAGCTCTCTCCCCACCTATAACTAACTTCTCTGTCAGCGTGTCAATTACAAATTTTACAGCAAGAAACTGGATTGGTTTGAGTTACCCAAAGGCTGAACTCTGATCAACCACTGGAGGCCCGTCTCTGGCCAGTTATAGCATAGGAGAGATGGAGTCCTTCGGTTCAGAGAACTGCCCCTTCCATGGACTACAGGAGGATTCCCCCAGCCAAGGATATAGGAGAGCGGGCAAAGCTTGGTCTCTCGGGTGCCATCTGGTCATTTGTCTGCCTCCCTCACTAGACTGTAAACCACCTGAGGGCAAGAAATTCATATTGTGTTGTCCATCATAGTCTCTAATGAGTACAGGTCCTGGTGCCTGAGACACAGTAGATACTCAAGTTTGTTTAATAACAAGCAGTTAGTTGAGTCTTATAGAATTGTGTCTACTAAACAGACCAAAAAAAAAAGATAAATGTTTATAGTGCTTGCTCTATTCTTTCTTGACAAAATGGTAATTTTAAAGCTAGCTTCTTCCCGTTAGTTTGCTCTTATAAATAGCAAAGAGGTTATCTCTATGTATTTGATAAAATGGTGCTCACAGATCGGCACAACTCTGCTCAGTCCATGCTGAGTGTATCTAAGGTAAGCTGCTCCCTGACCCATACTCTCTCTGTTGATGTCTAAACCCCATAATCTTTTGGCTTCCACTAAGATTCTCCTTGACAGAGAGTGCAGGCAAAGATGTCATTGGGCCATCTTTTGCCTCTAGATATGAGTTATCTTTTCTTCTCCTTAAAAATAATGGATTATTTTTTCCCTAGAGAAGATCTTATGACAAAAGCAATCTGATGCGAAAATCCAATGGAAGCTTCTTCAGGAGCCTGCTTAGCTTTCCAGCACATTTCCCTTTGCTTTGGCTATAGCTGGTTTGTGGAAGCTCATTCTTAATAGCCTCTCACTTGAGTCTAACTTTGCCCAGTACACAGGGCTGTTCCAAGACCTGCTGGAGATCAGAAATTTAAAAGGACTAGATATATACATAATCTATGCCACCAAACAGCTCACAGAGTGTGGGGGAACCCTGCTGGGCCACTACCCAGAGTGGGCCCAGGAATCACCAGTACCTCTTCGGTGTGAGATTTGCAAACTAAAAGGGTTAGAGCTCAAGAAACTAAACTTCTCAGTCTGGTGTGGAAAAGATGCTCATTACAGTATCAGAAGGACAGACTTAGCCATGGGCAGGGGAGGAGAGATGCAAGATTCCTAAAACCATTCTCTTTCTTCCAAGTCAGGCATCCCCCCCTTGGTTCATCTGAAGACTGTAACCCCCCAAAGTTGTCATTCAAGCAGCCCCAAGTGAGAAAAATTAGAAAGGGAGCAAGTACTACATTATGCCCTGCAAGGCATGGACATCATAATTTCTCCTATGATGAATTAGAATGATAATGTCTGTCTCTAAACTACAGCGATTTCCAAATTTAAATATTAATCACCTCTTCTCTCCCTTATATGCAGCAGCAATGGAGGCCAGGTGCTGCTGAAGGGTTGTGAAATGGTAGACCCTCAGGCAAAGGTGAAATATTATTGTAACCCACACTCATACCTGCATAGTCACATACACACAGAGCACATACACATTTATTACCTGCACTTGTCCAGAGAGACAAATGGCCCAATTGCCAACAACCAGTGCCTCAGTCCAGTTCCCTGCTGGCTGCATTTCCAGAGAGCCAAAGCCCCTGCCCAGTATTAGCCATGTGCTCACTTCCTCCAGCATTCCCATCCCCCACTTCACCAAGGCAGCTAAGACAGTCTGCAGTCACCTGCGTAGGGACGAGGGATGAGGGCCACGGTTCCCATTATGTACTCAATAGCTGTGAATTAGTAGACAGATGTATGAATGGATGGGACCACTGGGCAGTTTGACTATCATTAGGGCAGAGTCCACACACTCCGTCTTAAGGCCTTGGCTGCCCACAGAAAAAGCCTCAGACAGAGGTGACCCCGATGAAACATGGGATCTCTCCTCACTGGGAAATTACCCTCCCACCCCCACCTACGCCTTTCCATGTCATCCCTCATCCTGGTGAATGCCCCAGCCAGCCCAGGCAGTATCACACCCCCTCCAGCTCCCTTCCTAGTCATTCATTCACTCATTCAACAAACATTTACAGGCAGCTACTGTGTGTCAGCCACTGTGCCAGCCCTGGAGATGCAGGAATGCCATACAGCCTGCTTGTCAGGCCCTGCTGGGAAGAGGGTGGGAGCTGTCCCCATCCTCTCATTCCAGGCATGCCCCACACAAAACCATCTCTTCAGAGAACCATGGCACCTCCCTTTCTCCCTTCTGAACCGTCACCCTAGTGCAGAAGCAGTGGCTCAGAAAAATCTGTCCTTTCACTTGCATTATAGGATTTTTTTTAAAGCAGCAGCAGTCGCAGCAGCCTTACCTTCCAAGAAGACTTTGGCTCAGGATAATATTTACATGTATTTGCATTTCCTTTGTACACATGGATGGGAAGCTGGTGGAGAAGAGTTTTGCCAGAGAATGAAAATGCTTTCTGGGCCAGTCCTCAAAGTACTGTCACAATTGCCAATTTGAAACCAAGAAGCAACTTGTTTAGCTCATATCTAGGTAAAATCTGAGATTACTCCCACCCTGGTTCCTCTTCTCCACAGCCACACGGCTCCTTGGCTGGCTTGCGTATCTGTTCAAGTCAAGTGGGGGCAAGCTATATTTTGTCCTGGTCTTCCATGCACTGGAAATTTTCCTTCTCCTCTAATTCTTCAGGTTTTGGTCATTTTTAGAGAGCTCTACGGGCACCCTCTGGTGGCTGGCTGAAAATTTCACCTGCAAAAATTTCAGTTTCACAGAAGTAGCTTATTTTGCAGTCAGCCTCTTTGGTTGGATGTTGGAAATCGTCAGTTTATTCGCTGTAGCTGGTACCACTCCTTTCATCACATGATATATGGGATTCGAGACTAAACAGTCACTTTGCCCTCTCAGGAGGACCGGTACCTTAGAAAGGACGGAGCTGAGAAACAGAGTTTCTCAGTGGGTTGCAGTTTTTCCAGGTCAGCCTGAGTGAACAGGCTCAGGCCTACCCTCCTCTGGGCTCGTAAAGGACTCCTAGGACTCATTTCTGAAGGCAAACCCACTGCCCGCCTGGAGCAGGCCAGGCTCCCTGGATAGTCGCTAAGGTAGAACTGTGCCAATAGCCTCCCCTTTTTCTGAAAAACAAAACTAAGTTAGGCCAAATAAAAATCTAACAGAAGGGAGTTGGGTAAAAAGGAATGGAAGCATCTGGGATAAGGGGAGATTTTGCAGGCCTAACACTTGACCTTCCTTCTAGAGTCCTGCTCTAACACCGGCCCAAGGGGCAACCATTCCTGAGAATCTTTCTGGTCTCTAGAGAAGCACTGGGACAGGTTCGGGGATAGGAAGGGAGAGAGGAAGGAGGAGAGGCCCCGGGAAGGAGAACTATCCACTTGAGGAGGGAGCCCCCCGCCTTGCTCTCTCCACAGCCCCCCTAGGCCCTGAAATCAGGGGTTGTGATGAGCATGACTGTCCTGTCAACACAGTGAACACCATCACCGGCTTTTCCCTAGCTCCCTCTTTAAGGATTTAGTCTCAGGAGACTTTCCAGTGTGTTGGTGTTGCCTTCATTTTGCAAAGAGGCCTAAGGAGGTTAAGCACTAGAGACTTCACCCAGCCTGCCAGCGCCAGGCCCACGATTGGAGTTCTCTGTCCTGCCCACGGTTCTCCAGAAGATCTACCTGCAGCTGCTGTGGCTCAGCCCCACCCCACTCCTGCCCTTTGACTATCAGAGCAAGCCAAGCTCCAACAGGTAAATCACGATGAGGCCTCTGTAGGGCAAGATCTTAAGGAAGGGTACCCTTGAGTCACGGGGGAGTCGCAGTGTCCCAAGTGGGTTCCAGAAGCCGAAAAGACAAGAAGATTGGCTCAGATTTCAGACTCTGAAGTTTATGCCTTAGGCGTATAATTTAGTTGGAAAAAGGGAGGCACTGTCTACCAGGAGCAGCCCTCTTTATTGATACCATTTTTCTTGCGCTTGGTTTCACAGCAAAGCCCCGGGGCAGAAGGGAGTCCCATTTCCAATGAGCCATCAGTCACCCCATAATGGCGGTGCACTGCCAGGCTGGATCTGAGAGTGCCACTGGGGGAGACAATGTCTTTGGTGGGCAGCCTAGAAGCTAAGGTGTGACTGGGACAGAGCACAAAACAGACACCAGTGTGATCACACCTGTGGGAATGGACCAAACTTCACTACCCACAGCGCCATCAACCAAGAGACAGGGTGGTCCCGAGATCTGTTGAATATGAGCTGGGCAGAGCTCCGTCACAAGCACATGAGGTTCCCCCTCTTGTCTCTGCTTCCAGCAGAAAGAAAATATTATTGCATGATTATTATATGCCACACAATCACACCAAGATGTACAAGGCATTGTGCTAATTGCAGCTAACAGAGTGCTTGCTAAATATAGGTGCCATTCTAAACCCTTTACATAGATTAACTCGTTAATCTTTACGATGATCAAAATGAAGGAGGTATGCTATTACCCCCGTAAAAGAGGACGATGAGACAGAGAGACGAACTTGCCTCACATCACGCACGTAGTAAATGGTGGAGCCAGATTCAAACCTTGGCCATCTGGCTCCACAGCCTGTGCTTTTAGACACTTCATCTTGCTGTTTCTCTAAGTATGTAGTATAAGTTCATGTATCCTTAAAAGCTGCACATAGTATGCACTATTATTATCACCATTTTACTGATGAGAAAACTTAAGTCATAGAGGAATTAAAATTATACAGCTGGCAACAGGCAGAGCCAGAATTTGAATCCAAGCGGCTGGACTCCCGAATCCCAGCTCTAATCATGGTACTCTACCACCTCCCTTTAACAGGGTAGTTTTCCAAAGCTCTCACTAGGTTTCACAAAATTCCTACTGGACATTGGGGGAACCGCATGCTGGCTTTGCGACTGGCCCCAGAGCCCAGGGAGTGGCCTGCCTGCCCTCCTAGAAGCAGATTGAAGGGGCTCTTCCCTCTCTGCCACTGTTTCAGGGATCCCTTCAGGTGCTAGTGGATTCATTGCCACCAGCCTCTGACAAGCAAGACAACACCAGTCTTGATTCTGCCCAGGTCACCTGAGTTTGTCTATCTGGAGCTTCTAGCCCCAGGAAAGAGTCCCTTTTCCTTAGCTAGATTATTCCAATTTCCTTAGAAATACAAGTATTTGTTTTATGGGGCATAAAGGCAGAACCTGATCTTCTACTGTGTATCAGGCCCCCAGGAATCCCCCTCAGACTGCTCAGGAAATTGAGGAGTACAAGGCCCAGGCTGGCATTCATAGGGGATTATCCCATCTGACAGCTTACTTCTTTAAGAAATGGCTTTGGTAAATTTTTCTCCTTTCTGCCTTATTGATCACACACTTGGAGGTCTTGTAAAATAGGCTGTGGCCTTTGTCTTTGAAATTTTCTGTTCTTGCTCTATTGGGCAGTTGGGCAGTTGAGCTTTATTAACTGGGTTCAACTCCAGGAGACTAGCTTCAAAGTGTCTGGTGCTTATTCCATATGACTTCATTCATCCCTCGGGATCTCCCCTTCACACTTCTCTAACCTGGCATGTCCCGGGGGCTTAGCCTATAAGGACGGCATCAACAGCTTCCTTGTCCTCTGGTTCTGGTTGGGTTCATCCAATGGAAGTTACTACTACTAGTAAATAAGTAGGCAGGAGGACAGAGGGGCCAGTCTATTTGTCCTCCTGGCTTCCTTCTTGCCACAGGATAGGCTGTGTCCCTTTACTGAGGCCACAGCTCCTATATTCCAGCATCCATTGGTAGGCAGCAAACTACCTCCAATACTTAACAGTTTAAAACAACAGTGATCACTTATTTTATTGATGAACCTACTCTTTGGGCAGAGTTTAGTGGGGGAGACTCATCTCCGCTCCATGTGGCAGCTTGATTGGAGCTGGAGAATCCACATCCGAGATGCCTTATGCACATGACCAGCCAGTTGACGCTGATTGCAACCAGCACCAACTGGGAGCTTCGTCAAGGCTCTTAGCAGAGGCAAGTGAAGAGGAACAAGGTTGTATTTTTGACACTGCCAGAGACAAAATTCTCTGGATTCTTATCTGGAACGCTGATAATTATAGTATCTGTCACATACTTAATCAGCAGAGCCAGGAAAGGCAGCACTCAACTACTTCCAAAGCACTTTTTCAATTTCTCACACTTCCAGAACTTCTTTTCATTCATTAATTAATCAATTAAAAATGCTGATTTGAATACCCACTATAGGTGGCAGGTACTGTATGAAGTACTGGGAATCAATGATGAGCAAAAGCAGACATGGACTGGAAGATACAGACATTAATCAAAGAATCCCCACAGATAAAAGGTGAAATTACCAATTGTGATATGAGTTACCTGGTGTTATGAGTGCATATAACACAGAGAATTGTCATCATCAAGGAGGTCCTTGATAGGTGGCTGGCTGTCACCCTTAAGTCCCACTGATGTTCCTGCCCTTTACCAAGCTCATCCCTACCCTGGGATAACCATGAAGAATTGAAATAAAAGTGTGAATCCCTGTGTTTGTAGCCCTAAGCAGCTCAGTGATAAGGACTTCTACCTTCCGCAGCCCTATCAGCTCCCTAGTCCAACCCACCCACTCTACAGGACATCAGGAGCTGGACACCACCCACATTAATAGGAGAGGTCTGGAGTGTGTCTTGTTAGGAGGCCTCTTGTAAAGCAGCATGAACCTTGTTTCCAAGTGGCATGGTCAGATCTCCTATGACACCCACCTGCCCAAGGACTCTCTACCAGCTCATGTGCTGCTTCCTAGGGAGACACAGGAGCCACCCATGCTGGGGCAGTTCCCCACCCCATTTACCAGGATGCCTCAATGACGTGTTGCAGGAGATGCATCTGGCTTGGCTGGTCTTACTTCCAGGTGTTTAGAGAGCTGGTCTTTGCACTTTCCCTTAGTCCCTGCGCTACAGAATTCTATCAGACCTTCTCTACCCATGTCTCTGGCACTATCCTGATACTTATTCTTAGTTGCTTCTCCTAAATGCTGGTTTCGCCATTTATCAGCTATGTGCATTTGGGCAATATATTAAATCAACCTCCGTTTCTTCACCTACCAAAAAAGGGATGATAATTTCCGCCTTCTAAGAATAAATAACAGCCACCCTAGTACAGTGCCTGGAGCCCAGAGAGTGCTTCACAAAGGTCAGTTTTCTTTTTGTTACTACAAATCTATGGCCCAAAACCTCCAAGTCTATACTCAGTCATCTGCCCCAAGACGAAAGCAAAAGTGCAGACAATGTAACAACATGGTCCACTTGCTGAAATAGAACATTCCAGACTGCATCCTGAACCATCTGGAGGCAGAGAAGCCAGACCCAGAGAGAGGACCAAGAATAGGCCTAAGTTACACTTTCACATGCAGTACGCATTTGAGGAGTGGGAGAGGGGCTTGTCCAGGTCTAAGGGAGTCTTTAGGTCCAGAGTATGGGTATTAGAAAGGTTCCGAATAAAGAGATGGCCAACTGCCCTAACATACTGCACTGACCTGGCTCGCCCCCGCCCTATTCTGAGGCCAGAGGAGGAAGCAGCAACTGACAGGGACTCTACACTCTCCTGGAAAGAACAAGCTCTGCTGTGAAAGCTTCTGATGTCACCAGCAATCCCAACAAATGAATCTTGATGACCCTTCCAAGCAGAGTAGTGAATTTAACAGACTCCGTCTGCCCGGATTGGAACGCGGCAGTGAGACAAACCCACACGGAGGTTCAGCACAGCGGTACAAGCCTCCAGAGTGTCTGCATAAATGCATGCAATTCTGCACGCCCAGAGGACAAGGCTGCTTCTCCTTGGGTGACCTTGCTGGCAGCAGTGGCTTTGTTAGTGTGTGGACTTTCATCATATTCAAAAGATTCTGCATTTAAAAGGAGTTAAGCTGGAGAAAAAGGAATTAGGAAAGGTCTATTGGGGTAGCATATGCCTTCAACTGAATTGTCACCCCAGGCCTTTTTCTCATATACAAGCTTTTCCAAAAGCAAGGGTTTATCACAATAATAGCAATAATGATCACCCTTTACTGAGAGCTGACCACGTACCTGGACTCTACTGAGCACTTTACGTGAGTTGTTTAGTTAATCCTCACAACCACTCCATGAATTAAATAGCTACCTCCATTTTACAAATGAGGAAACTGAGGCACAGACTACAAATCACCAGCCCTGGGTCACGATAGTTAATAAGTGGAAAAGCTGCAGTTCTCAGTTTGTGAAGAGCAGGGAAGAAAAGCAGAGCATCTTAGAATTAGAGTCCCCTCAGGATAAGCAAGGGCTTTTAAGTTACAGGATCTGAGGAACAGAAAGGATCTTGAAGGTGACCCAGTCATTCACTCCCACCTTCTGTGTCCCCTGTTCACCAAGGGCTGGAAGAACGCATCCCTGGGCCCTCAGTGAAACATCACCTCTTCCCCAGGAGTATCTGCACACACTGTAAACTATGCCAGAGAGAATTAGGGAACTTCTCTTATCTCACTTCTGACTTAAGCTCAGAGCCAGGGCTGCCTTTATGAGATGGGAACAGTGAACCAGACAGGGCCCCTTATTCTGTTGTTGTCTTGAAATTCTTAATTTCTTTAAAATAAGGAGTCCTGTATTTTCATCTTGCAGTGAGTCCCACAAATTACATAGGTGGTCCTGAACTCGATCTTCAGGGCCAGGGCACAGGGAGGCAGCCAGAAAACTCAACTGTCCATGTGAATCTTTGCCCTGTAGACTCTTCTAAGCAGTGCATTGCCCGCTTAGAACACCGCACAGGATGGAGCCCCTAAGAGCACTGACAAGCCCCTTTTTCAACAAAGGCAGATGAAACAGTTATTTGAAATTTGTCAGTACAGAAGTTCACTGGTAAGTGTGTCTTTTTCAGAAAATTAACTGTATAGTTCCCGGTACCAACTAGGAAAACTAGCCACCACACAACCCAGGTTTTACTCCTGTTCATAAAAATCACAAAGAGATTGCTACCCTTTCCTTATTGTGGCTGAGCTCAGGAATGTTAAGTGCCCCATCATTCCAATGATCACATTTTGCTGCGATTTCCACAGCAATACAGGGGATCATAAGGAAGAAAAGGAGCATTGTTTGCTGTCCAATTATGTGGAGCATGTAGGAACAGGATTGGACCTCCTGATAGCAAAAACACTTGTGTTTATCATACTCTGTGTTTCAGGGCACGCTTTAGTTTACGGTATTTAAGGATCCAAATGCCTCAGTAAAGAGCCACCAGCCTTAATATCAGCATTTGCTTTTGCCTAAAGACAGGAGGGAAAATTCAAGTAGAGAATCTGTGTTGGTAGAAAAGTGCGCTGCTCCAAATCTTAATTTCATGGCACTCGTAAAGGCGATAGCAGCCCCGGTAGATGCAAAAGACTAAACTAAATAAAAACTAAGCAGGATTTCCAAAGCTTAAGAGAGGAGCAAATTTTGGCATGTAGGTCCATTACACACACACGTTTTATCTCCTTGATCCAAAGACTAGAGATGGGGTCATCATAAGCTGGGTTTGGTGCCGGAATAGCTGACCCAAGTGACGTTCATTCCAAAGCATCTTCACTCATTCATTCAGAAGGTCAGGTCAAAACATGCGGTTACCTTGAATAGGCTAATAAATTAGAATATCTTACACCAATATTCTTTTACTATTTGTTCAACATTTCTTTAGTAGGGGTGAGAAAAGCTGATTTTATAGTACTAAAAAATGAATTATGTCTTTGTTTACAACTCACGTATCAGCTATCCTCTCATCCTGTAAGTATTTTCAAAGCAAAACTCCACTTGTGTAAGTGAGCAATGTAATTTACTGACGCATCTGAAATGGTGATATAGAAAGGTATTTATACTGAACAACAGACAGTATTTTACTTGAAAAATACCTTCTCCTAGACTTGTCTCTCCTGTCAAATGGCTCTTCTTGGCCTTGCAGCTACCAAACATTCCCCTATCTCTACGTTTCTCTCTTTCCTCTTTCTTTTCACTTCCCACCCACTCCCCGCCCCACTGCTGCAGTTACTACCCATTTGAATGTTTTCCATCAACTACTGATGAGTATTTATTTTCTTTAATTATTTATGAAGCCCTATTACCGAAGATGAAGCTTTTGATTCGGCACCTATACATTAGCTAACATGTTTCAGAATGTTCACAGCAACACTTCTCGTAAAAGCATAAAAGTGGACGCAAACCAAAGTCCCGTCGACAGGATAAATGACGGTGTGTTCGCTCTGCAGAGAATTACACAACAGTGAAAATGGATGACTTCAGTCAAAGGCAACAACGTGGATGAATCAGAGGTGACATGATGCTGAAAGGCGAAAGCAAGTCTCAGAAGACCACGTACAGCATCATACTCTATTAACAAAGAACAAACACTATAAAAACTGAGCTTTATGAAGGCACACATATAGAGAGGTGAGAAACCTTTACAAAGGAAAGGGATAATAAAGACAAACTTCAGGTTAATGGCTGCAGAATGTGGAGGAGACAGCAGTAAAGGCACAGGAGAACAACACCACGCAGGTCGATTCGCCTTATCGTCAGTGTTCTCATCTTTGGGTTGTGAGAGGGTTCAGCGGTGTTGATTAGGTAATAAATACATCAGATAAAAGAGGCCCATATTGGAGCCAGGGATAAGTCAGAGGGTATAGTTAACCCAATTCTGGGCATCTAAACAGTATTTTTAAAAAGATTCATTGTGTGCTTGATAAAACTTCTAACAAGAAGAATTCATTCTCCTTTGAAGGCAGAAGTAGAACAATCCTTTTTTTTTTTTTTTTTTTTTTTTTTTAGACAAGGTCTCACTTACTCTGTTGCCCAGGCTGGAGTGCACTGACACAAAATTAACACAATCTCAGCTCACTGCAAATTGCACCTCTCGGTTCCAGCGATCTGCCGACCTCAGCATCTGGGATTACAGAGGCTCACCACTATACCCGGCTACTTTTTGTATTTTTTGTAGAGAAGAGGTCTTGCCATGTTGCCCAGGCTGGTCTTGAACTCCTGGGCTCAAGCAATCTGCTCTTTTGGCCTCCCAAAGTGCTGGAATTACAAGCATGAGCTACCACACCCGGCCACCAATCTTTATTTTCTATCAAATGTTCAAATTCCGTATGATAAATAACATTAAAGTTACCAAATGAAACATCTATTGGCATTTTGCCAGTGACATGAGTTATCTGTAAAAACGTGAAATTAACCAGCACTATATTCTCATTTTAGGTTAGCCTCCTGGGCAACTGCCAGAATGCCCCTCCACTAAACCAGACTGTGTTTGTTCATTCACACATTCCTTCCCTTATTTACTCAATTGACAGACACATACCTGGACTTGTGTTAGGTTCTAAGACTATAAAGATGACTAAGAAAGAACCTCTGTCCTCAGGAGTTCATGGTGCAGTTGGGGAACACACATGGAGACAGAACCTGGCAGTATGGTAAACTTGAGAGCTATGAACAAAGAGCTAGGGAAGCCCAGAAGAGGGCTAGAAGAAGAGAGGGAAGGAGGGAGAATCTTAGTTAAGTGCCACATACAACTCAGATCTACTAGAAGTTCTACATGTGTTAACATGGGTTTAACTCTCACAACAACACTGTGAGGGAGATGCCATTGTCTCTGTTTTCCTGAAGGGGAAACTGAAGTTTAACTACGAAGTGGCTGACACTGATGAGATGGGGGCATTTCATCTAAGTCTTAACGGATGCTGAGTTTCTCAGGTGCAGCAGTGGGATGGGCAGTCCAGGCAGATGAAACAGATGTGGAGGTGTAGAACCACAGAGGAGTTTGTTAACATCAAAGGAGAAACATACAGGGGAGTTCTACACATTTACAGATATATAACCAAGGAAACCTATTTTCAAGCCTTGCTCCCCAGAACTCAAAAGGCTTTTCCAGAGATGAATTCCCCAGTACCACATGTGTGGGACACTAACATATGCTCTAGGTAGACCCAAAGGCACCTCCAGGGAAAGAAAAATGTGTTTAGGGTAAACCTTTTCCTTTGTCCTCATCTTTTTATTATTTCTATTCTCTCAGTCATCTTCTTATCTTTGAGAGTCTTCCATATATTAGTGGAATTAGTAGGTCATTGGTGAAAAGTGGGAGACTCTTGGTGAGCACGAGGCCTCGTGGTGAGCACAGACCGGCAGCCCCAGAGTAAAGTAGGGACTACAGGTCCCGTACCACCCCCTCCTCTCTGCCGTCTTCTCTATACCCACTCTCAACCTACGCAGACACAGTCATCAAGACAACCTGCCTCCCCAAAGGCTTCCATGCCCCAGAAAAGCCTGACTCTGACAGTCTCTCAGTGTGACTCAGAAGGGATGTTCCTCATCCCATAGTCACCCAGATCTCCTCGATCACAGACTCAGGCCCCAGGGCTCACATTGAAGTTGTTCCTGTAAACTAGATGGAGGATCTCTCAGACAGGTCACCTTTCTCTAGAATCTTCAGTGAAAGGGCCTCTTGGGGATGTTTCCGTGGGTTCTGGAAACAAAAGCAGCAGAGTTAGACCCTGCGGGGACTCTCTGGGCACTGGGGAATAAAACCCCCGAATGCTTGTAGGAGAAAGGGAGAGAAGAGAATGATGTGTAAAGAGCTAAAGGAAAAACTTCTGCTAACAGACACGTGGAGGTAAACAGCAGACCTCCTCCTGTCTCTTCCAGAACTCTCCTGAAAGATCTCCTGGGATGCACAGCATATGGATAGTAAGAGTTAATTGCTCCAATTTACTCCTTGCACAACCTCTTCTCCTATCTATAAGCAAGGCTAACTCTTGAGTGATTTTGATTGGGAAACCAACTGCGATGATTTTTAAAAATCATAAATCAAGCCTAACAAGGATGGCACATTAAGAGAATATTTGAGTATCTTCCAATGAGACCCACAAAGCCTCTCCGTCATGTCATTTGTACTAAATGAGTGCTACCCCAGACTTCAAATACTTCAGTATGCCTTTCAAGTCACTTTCCTGTCTGCCTAAGCCCCTTGTTGAACCACTCCTGTTGAAATGGTTTGGCTGGGTCCCCCACTCAAATCTCATCTTAAGTTGTAGCTTCCATAATTCCCACGTGCTGTGGGAGGGACTCGGTGGGGAAATAACTGAATCATAGGGGCGGTTTCCCCGATACTGTTCTGGTAGTAGTGATTAAGTCTCATGAGATCTGAGGGTTTTATAAAGGGTTTCCACTTTCACTTGACTCTCATTCTCTCTCTTACCTGCTGCCATGTAAGACATGCCTTTCGCCTTCCGCCACGATTATGAGGCTTCCCCAGTCATATGGAACTGTGAGTCCATTAAACCTCCTTCTCTTTATAATTTCCCCAGCCTCAGGTATCTCTTTCTCACCAGTGTGAAAACGGACCAATACACCCCGTCTACGATTGTTACCACCATGGCTGATTCCCCAGAACAGTGCCCACTGTCTCCATCCTCATGATCTAGTTGAAGGCACAAGAACACCTAAACAGGGATTACAGCAAAACAGCAACAGTAACAAACACCTGTAAGATGAAGCATGAATGTCCAAAGAGTATTGCAGATAGAAAGTGCTGGAGAGGCTGGGTGCAGTGGCTCATGCCTATAATCTCAGCACTTTGGGAGGCCTAGAGGGGTGGATCACGAGGTCAGGAATTTGAGATTAGCATGGCCAACATAGTGAAACCTGGTCTCTACTACAAATACAAAAATTCGCCCGGCATAGTGGCACCCACCTGTAGTCCCAGATACTTGGGAGGCTAAAGCAGGAGAATTGCTTGAACCCGGGAGATGGAGGTTGCAGTGAGCCAAGATCATACCACTGCATTCCAGCCTGGGCAACAGAGTGAGACTCTGTCTCAAAAAAAAAAAAAAAAAAAAAAAGAAACTTCTGAAGAAAAAAGGAGAGAGGGAGGAAGGGAGGGGGACAAGGGCTGGAAAACTTCCTATTGGGTACTATGTTCACTATCTGGGTGGCAGGTTCAATAGAAGCCCAAACCTCAGCACCACATAATATACTCTTACAACAAACCTGCACATGTATACCCTGAATTTAAAATAAAAATGGAATTTTTCTTTTTTTCTGAGACAGAGTCTTGCTCTGTCACCCAGGATGGAGTGCAGTGGGCTCACTGTAAACTCCGCCTCCCGGGTTCAAGTGATTGGCCTCAGCCTCCTGAGTAGCTGGGCTACCGCCTGGCTAATTTTTATATTTTTAGTAGAGACCGGGTTTCACCACGTTGGCCAGGATGGTCTCGATCTCCTGACCTCGTGATCTACCCACCTCGGCCCCCCAAAGTGCTGGGATTACAGGCGTAAGACACCATGCCCGGCAAAAATGGAAATTTTTTTTAAAAAGAGAGAGAATGTGCTGGAGGAATCGAGAGGGGGCAGAAAACTTCAATGAGAGGCAAGCAGATCAGGAGCAGCATTAGAAGCAGAGGTGAGTAGCTAGACTCCTGAGGCACAAGGCAGGTCTGCCCAGGGGAAAGTGAATTTCTCTGTCCAAACTATCTGAAATAGAAGGCCTTAAGGCAGCGGTGTGCTATTAACAACCAGCTCTGATTTGTAGCCTTGACAATTTCCATCATATAAATACTCCCTCCATGGCCAGTTTCAAGCTACCGACATGATATCAGTGCACAAAATTGGCTGTCCAGAATAGGTACAAATTGGCTCAAGCAGATCACAGGGACAAAACTATCTACCTGAGACCCATTACATAGGTTTAGCCCAGTTTCATAAACCCCCATACAGTACTTTTCAAGATGGAGATGGGCTGACAGAGAATAAATCAGCTGTATCAACACCTGATGTGCTGACTCCCTAAGCAGAAGAGTAGGAAAGTTGGCCAATTTTTCTGTATTACAGTTCCCTGAATATTGTTTGCAGTTCTCCAGCCCACCTCTTGTCTTCATATTACCTTCTGTGAAGGAGAAGGCAGCTTAGCAACCTCCGCTGAGCCTTCTGGGCTAAAGAGACTATGCATCAGCCCAGCCTATGCAGCTGACACCATTGCTGAGCCTCCTCATAGCACCTCCCCCAGCTTCTCAAGTTCACTATTTCACACTGTGAATAGACAGTTGGTATACGACCATCTGTGCTTCCAGGCAGGTCTTTGGACTTTCTATTCACAGTGCTGCGTGGTGATCTTGAGCCTATGGCCTGGAAGCCTATACTAACATAACACCTAGAAGCAAAAATACTTTGGGACTCTCTGGACGCAACTAAAGCTTCCTTTGTGCTGCACTGATAAATTGGAAACACCAGAGAAGCAACAATTAGGGCTCCTGCATAGACCTCTCATAGAAAGTCTGGCTTTCCCTGGTGGCCCTTCAAACATTACCCCACTTCTTTTGTAGCCACTGTATGAAAAGGACACTACTGTATATGTCAGGCTGTAGCAACACGTCAGGGCCTGCATCAGTTGCCAGAGCAAGCGGGGGGTGGGAAGTGACTGAGCAGGGGGTGGAAGAGGGCGGTGGGGCAGTGTCTAGACTATGAGTCCTGTATAAGGGGATTTTTCTTCCATCCTATGTGTCTCAAGGACAGAGCAGCTTCAGGTGCAGAGGAATGAAAGGGAGCATTTTCCACGCTTCCCTTCACCCCCTCTTCCAGTTGGAGATGTGTGTAGGTTTTCTCAGAGAACAAGATAAGCCAAAAATAAGAAGTGAAGAGCCAAAAATATGCCCTGAAAAAGTAATGTAAAAAAAAATTTTTTTTCCCCTTTTTCATTCAGATCCTGCTCTCAATTATTTTTTAATACCTTAGTTATGGACAATTGGAATGACACATTCTAGGTAGCTATTCTGAGACACAGTAAATAAGTCCATTTTATTATTTTGTGGAGTGGTCTGAACTATGCAATCATTCTTTTTCTTGGCCCCTGCCCTTTGCTAGCAAGTGAATTGAGTTAAATTAGTTATGAGACATTTTATTGTATCATACCCCTCCTTGCTAAATACCTGACTGATTTCATTGTTTGCTCAGGCCATGAACCTAAAAACCTAACTGGCAGAAGGCAGTGTGTTCTTTTCCAGCGCACATCCATCCCATGGGAGGGGTTTCTGAGTGTACGCTACTGTTCCAAATGCCTGCCTATTGATCCTGATATTGCACCATTTTCCAATAAAGATCTTAATCACACAGACAAAATGAGCAGACATGCTGAGAAAGAGATGCAGATGGCTCCTCTGACTAGAAATGCCTGCAGGCGGTCACATACCATGTCAGGGAGGGGAACAGGTTTCTACTGGGAGAGCTTATCATTCCTTAAATATTTATGTTTGTTTTCTCCGTTATGAAATTACCACATCCCTCTCAAGAATCCCACCAAATACGTCTATTGTCCACGGGGATTTCTTTTTCTTTTGCTGTGGCTTTCCAGATAGTAAGTACATAACTTTAAAACTCACCAAAAGTCTGGGACTTCTTTGGTTGCAGGAGAGAAGTGTCAATGCAGCAATTTTTCTAACATTTCTTTTTCCTAACTGCACAGAGACACCACTCTGCACACACTCTTCCAGGAAGCACAGCTCAGAACAGCAGAGAACCCAGTATCTAGCAAACCTTGGACTCGTCATTTGTAACTCCTTTCCTTCTGTTACTTGCCATGAAATCTTAAGATTATAGAATCAGATAAATTTCTGTGAAGTGACCTTTATAATTTACTTAGCTCCACTTTTGCTAACAGCAAAATGGGGACAAACAAATCTGCCACCATTCTCAATGAAGAAAGAATGAATAGCTTGACTCTCCTGGGAAAGGTGGCATTCCACAGAGCATGAGGTAAGTGCTGGTAGACATAGAAGAAACAGTCCTCCTCACTCCCAGGTAACTTACAACCGTGGACCCCAAAACGGGCCAACATCTGTCACAAAAGCCCAGGGACAGCTCCATTGACTTACATACAAGGATAAGACCTCATCTTCCTTTTCTTATCTCCCAAGACGCTTAGCACATTTTTACGTCCAATAAATGTGGTTGACTAAATGAAAGATTAACAGTCAGCTTGATTAGTGTCTTATCATTGTCTAACATATGTACAAAACGTAGTCTTTCAAAAACTAAAATGAAAAGATTGATAGCTCTTGCTTTGAATTATGAAATATCCAAAGAACCCAGTGAAAAGTGTCTTAACGCATTTTGTTATCACATCTCAATTTTGTCCCATTCAGCAACCTTCTAGGATACAAAGTGAAGAGGCCAGAGTCTTATGAGATACCTCCTGAAGCCCAATAGATTATCTCATCTCATATTTTACTTTTCAGAATTTCTTTAGCTGTCTTCTGTTTGACACATGTCAAAATATCATGAGTATGCATTAATATGATTTGTTAATTTGTAGCCAGGATGCTTTGACTTCTAGGCTGAATTTGATGGTCAGAGAATGTCTCACCCAGGTCAAGACCAATCAGGGTGACTTTTAATGTGTGTATCTCTACCTGGTTTCTCTGCAGTGTTACTTGCACAGTTAACTTAAAGTGTATAATTATGACTAGTGTATACACTATAACTACATATAGTATAAATTATATCATTCTGCCTATAAAATTTTCATCAACTAAATGAACTGTTAGATTTGGAGGAAAAGATCAGAGATAACTGGTTTTATATTTATTTTTGTTATACACAAATAAGTCCTTTTTAAAAAATTATTTATTATTTATTTAATTATTATTATTTTCAAGATGGAGTCTTGCTCTGTCACCCAGGCTGCGGGGCAGTGGCACGATCTTGGCTCACTGCAACCTCCACCTCCCAGGTTCAAGCAATTCACTTGCCTCAGCCTCCTGAGTAGCTGGGATTACAGGCACCTGCCACCACACCCAGCTAATTTTTGTGTTTTTAATAGAGATGGAGTTTCACTATGTTGGCCAGGCTAGTCTCTAACTCTTGATGTCATGATCCGCCCTCCTCAGCCTCCTAAAGTGCTAGGATTACAGGCATGAGCCACTGGGCCTGGCCCACAAATAAGTCCTTAATAAGTATCTCTCAGTGATAACCAAGACAGTGGTGGCAAAGAGAAGCACGTGGGGAGCCGAAAACCCTGAGCATCACTGTGGCAGATTTCCTGTCCTGCCACTTTCAGGCTGAAAATTATTCTTTGATCATTTTGATAATGCTTAAAATATAAAAGGTCCTTTATACTTTGTTTAGAAATTTCTTTTGCAGGAACATAGTAGATATATATATTTATGGGGTACATAAATATTTTGATACAGGCATCCTAATCACATCAAGACAAATATGGTATCCATCACTTCAAGCATTTATCCTTTCCTTGTGTTACAAACAATCCAATTGTACTCTTAATTATTTTTAAATGTACAATAAATTATTGATTATATTCACCCTATTGTGCTGTCAAATACTAGATCTTATTCATTCTAACTATATTTCTATACCTGTTAACCAGCCCCACTCTCCCCACCTCACTCCAGCCTCCAGTAACCATCATGCTACTATCTCCATGAGTTCAATTGTTTTAATTTTTAGATCCCACAAATAAATGAGAACATGCAAAGTTTGTCTTCTCTACCTGTTTCACTTAACATACTGACCTCCAGTTCCATCCATGTTGTTGCAAATGACAAGATCTCATTCTTTCTTTTTTTTTCCTTTTGAGACAGAGTCTCACTGTGTCACCCATGCTGGAGTGCAGTGGTGTGATCTCGGCTCACTGCAACCTCCAACTCCCGCGTTCAAGCAATTCTCCTGCCTCAGCCTCCCAAGTAGCTGGGATTACAGGCACCCACCACCACACCCCACTAATTTTTGTATTTTTGGTAGAGACAGGGTTTCACCATGTTGGACCAAGCTGGTCTCAAACTTCTGGCCTCAGGTGATCTGCCAGCCTCGCTCCCAAGGTTCTAGGATTACAGGCATGAGCCACCATGCCTGGCCAATTTCATTCAATTATATGGCTGAATAGTACTCCGTTGCATATGTGTACCACATTTTCTTTATCCATTCTTCTGTTGACGGACACTTAGGATGTTTCCAAATCTTGGCCATTGTGAATGGTGTTGCAATAAACATGAAGGTACAGATATTTTTTCAATATACTGATTTCCTTTCTTTGGGGTATATGCCTAGCAGTTGGATTGCTGGATTATATGATTGCTCTGTTTTTAGTTTTTTGAGGAACCTCTAAATTGTTTTGCATGGTGGTTGTACTAATTTACATTCCCACCAAGAGTATATGAAGGTTCCCTCTTCTCCACGTCCTTGCCAGCATTTGTTTTTGCCCATCTTTTCTATGAAAGCCATAACTTGGATGAGCTGATATCTAATTGTAATTTTGATTTGTATTTCTCTTATGATCAATGATGTTGAGTACCTTTTCACATACCAGTTTGCCATTTCTATGTCTTTTGGGAAATGTCTGTTCAGATCATTTGACAGTTTTTTAGTCAGACTTTTTTTCTATTGAGTTGTTTGAGCTCTTTATATATTATGATTATCAATACTTTGATAAATAGTTTGCAAATATTTTCCCCCATTCTGTGGGTTGTCTCTTCACTTTGTTGATTGTGTCCTTTGCTGTGTGGAAGCTTTTTTTTTTTTTTTTTTTTTTTTTGAGACAGAGTCTCACTCAGTCACCAGGCGCCAGGCTGGAGTGCAGTGGCGCGACCTTGGCTCACTGCAACCTCCGCTGCCCGGGTTCAAGCATTCTCCTGCCTCAGCCTCCCGAGTAGCTGGGACTACAGGCGCGCGCCACCACGCCCAGCTAATTTTTTTGTATTTTTAGTAGAGACGGGGTTTCACCATGTTAACCAGGACGGTCTCGATCTCTTGACCTCGTGATCCGCCCGCCTCGGCCTCCCAAAGTGCTGGGATTACAGGCGTGAGCCACCGCGCCCGGCCCTGTGTGGAAGCTTTTTAACTTACAATCCCATTTGTCCAGTTTTGCTTTGGTTGCCTGTGCTTGTAGGCTATTGCTCAAGAAATCCTTGCCCAGTCCAATGTCCTGGAGAGTTTCCCCCATTGTTTCCCCAATGTTTCATAGTTTGGTGTCTTAGATTTAAGTCTTTAGTTCATTTTGATTTGATTTTTATATATGACAAATACAGGAGTCTAGTTGCATTCTTCTGCATATGGATATCCAGTTTTTCCAGACCAGTGATGGAAGACACTGTCCTTTCCCCCAATGTATGTTCTTGGCATGTTTGTCAAAAATGAGTTCAGTGTAGATATATGGATTTATTTCTGGGTTCTCTATTCTGTTCCAATGGTCTATGTGTCTGTTTTTATGCCAGTACCATGCTGTTTTGGTTACTATAGCTCTGTAGTATAATTTGAAGTCAGATAATGGGATTCCTCCAGTTTTGTTCTTTTTGCTCAGGATAGCTTTGGCTCTTCTGGGTCTTTTTGGTTTCATATAAATTTTAGAATTTTTTTTTCTATTACTGTGAAGAATGTCATTGATATTTTGATAGGGATTGCATTGGATCTGTTGTCCTCGATTCTTCACAACCAAAATATTTTATTAACATGTTTGATTTTCTTAAATAATTCTATAATTAATTCTGAATCTTTTCAGTGTTAAAAAGAAGGTTACCCACTAAAGAAATCACATGTCACACAAAACTATTTTGGGGTCTCTTTTCTAACAATTTTAGAGACATCACCTCAGCAAAGTAAAGTTTCTTAATGACCAGAAAGCAGCCTGGCCAGGACACCAACTGCATACTTGCCCCCAACCCTAATGGGATACCCTGAACTCTATTAAACGTTACCATTATCACTGCTCTCAAAATGGAGAGGTCTCACCCCTGAAGCAAAGCATCCCTCCATTTCTCAAAGTCTGCAACCACCACTCTGGTATTATCCCACCCACTCATGCTTTTCTTTGGTCCTTAAGATTTTTTAAAGTCTCTATTTCTAGAAACCTTTGAACTGGATGGCATCACTTTGTTTGAACATCCGTCCTTGAATATCCGTATTGGGTAGAGGCACAAACTGCACAAATATGAAGTTACCATCGGATAGAATCTCTCATGGCCTCATGGCTTTGTCCAAATCTAGTCACAGTTCTGGGGACGATGACCACAGCAAACCTCAGGCTTTCTCAAGGTGCCAGATCCTCAAAGACTTCTGCTGGGCTGAAGCAGCCAATACCAACAAGAAGGAGAGTGATAACAGTAATGGTGGGAATAGCAGTAACAGTCATAATAGCTATTAAACAGAAATCGGGGGTGCAAAATGAGTAGCCCTAGGATGAGGAGCCATAATTCCAAAATTCACAGATAACTAGGGAGATGATGCTGATATTTATAACTCAATTAGTCCACAGTCCAGCTTAACTTCAGTAAACGTATCTTCTATATAATGTATATTTTTAAACATTGACATTCTCCCTCACCTTTTCATACCTTTGGGCTTTCAGCTGACAGCAAACATTTCAAAATATTTCATAGTGCTTCAGCAACCCATCAGTGGTTCACTTTCAGCACCATTACCATCTTTGTCTGTACAACACTAATTTGGATAGTTTATTGCATTATAAACTTGTTGTTTGTTTAACAATAAAATGAAAAAAAAAAAAGACAGGTGCCAATGATGCAAAACACAGATTTTATAAACTTATTCTAATTGAGTTCAAGAAAGAAATCATTGTGGATGTCAAGAAATAAACTCACAACCTTCACTAACAGATTCCTGAGCAAGTGGGAAAAATTGCTTTCAAATCCCCAGCATTCTGGCTAGTGTGTCATACTTGTCCAAGGCTGCTGGATCAGACCTGGTAGACCACAACCAATCACTCTCAAGGCAATCAGATTCTCCATCTCACCCACTTGAAGTCTTTCTGAAGCCCCAGACTTAGAAGTTAGAGGTTAAGGGCACGGGCCTCTAGGAAAAAAATTCTTGGCCCTTGTTTGGCTATTTGCACAGCCAAACAAGCACCAAGATTTTTTTGAGCCAAAATTTTCTGGATTGTTCCCATTTAGAATCCAAGTTAACTGGGAGCTGACCACGCCTCCCCTCGGTGCTCTGCAGACACATGCTTTGTGAAGTCTTTGGAAGCAAGCACATGATAAATAAACCGTAACACAATAAATTAAATTTGTATCACGGTATCCATTTCCTAGTATGAAAAGAAACTCTTGATCTTATTCTTTCAAGGTTTATATTTCAAGGCAAAATTTCGGCATAATTTAGACAGTTTTCTATTGAGTCAGTTTGCTACTTTTGAAATATTGTACAAATAACTCACATACACTGCATGGGGGCCAATAAATCATCTATCTTTTAATGAAAAGTATAAGTTATCTTTAGAAGGAGTCATTTATTTCTTAACATCCCCAAAGCAAAAACCTCCTAAGATGAACTTAGGACTCTTCCCCCTCTCTGCCTAAAGCAATTTGTCTAAATCCAATTGTTTTCAACATATTATTTTGGAAGTTTGTGTTCTTCACCTCCTAAAGAAGAAAGGTATTGGGAAATGTGTATTCACTCCTTCAAGCATTCATTCACTGAACATTCATTGAGTGCGTAGGATTTCTGGAGCACTGTGCTAGGTATCAGCACAAAAGCATAGGGATGGAT
Organism: Ateles fusciceps; assembly: GCA_036589455.1. NCBI lineage: Eukaryota > Metazoa > Chordata > Mammalia > Primates > Atelidae > Ateles > Ateles fusciceps. The sequence goes on from JAZHEH010002842.1 coordinate 1,671,030, forward strand.
AAAAAGATAAGAAAGGATCCCTTCACATCAGAAGTTTAGAAGCTTATAGCACATGAACCAAGCACTGAATACAAGGAGCAACTTGAAGAAGCCAGGATGGCTGCTAAGTCTGGTTGCATACAGAGGTTGCTTGAGAAACTGATTAAAAATAAATAATCTTAGGTTCTACCTACTGCACCCAGATCTACTGAACCAGAGGGGCCTAGAAGAATCTGAAAGTTTTATTTCTATACTGACCCAGGTAACTCTGAGATTCAGCCAGGTATGGGAATCACTGAGTTTTAAATAACATTCTAGAAGCTAGAAAATCCCACACAGCCCCTACCATGACAACCAAAAAGCATTTTAATTCATGCTCATAATCCAGGTCAAGGTCACTGAGATTCTTGTTTGCAAAGCTGCAAAAGTAGACTACAGAAAAAAAAGTCTGACTTTCCCAAAGAGAACTCCAGACAGAGATACATCTTTCACTAGAAAACCAAAGGTTTCTAGCTGTCATTGTGCTATTAGAAAGTAAAATCCTATTTTCACAGTATGCAAGACTATCCACATAGAATCACAGCTCCTAAGAACTAGTAGAACTTCATACATAGATCAGAGTTCACAAACTCAAAAGGTGACAGGTCTCAGCCAGTAACAAAAATGACTGAAGCAGGCTGAAGGGAAGGGGGGTAAAAGGAAAGGATATGCCCCAATAACGGGGGCACCTGCTACTCCACTCTGGCTGGTGCTTGCAATGAAAGAATGCAGGCCCAACATGCCAGGAATTCCACGTTTTTAAGAGAAACCAGAAGTCAGATTTGAAAAACTACTGATGCAAATATAAAAGACTTTTCAGACAGCTTTGTCCTGTGGGCCACCACTTTGTAATTCCTGATATAGTCCAAAGTCGTCATTCGATAAGTGAAAAAATAAGTTTGTCCTATCCCTTGTATGTTTTCAGTTTGGCCTGCCACAGTAAGGAAGGAGACTTGTTGTTGAATTAAGTTTTGCTTTTTATCTTGGCTTCGAATTTTTCAATGTTATTTATTGGTCTTGAGGTTCAAATGCAAGTTTGCTAAAAGCCACACGCGGTAGATACTATGCCGCACTGCCCAGATTCTCATTACCCAGCTGGCAGGCCTCAGCTCTGAGCCCTTTCCTGAAATTGCATCTAGCTGCTTGGCTCAAGGGTGGGTCCCCTCCCTGGGGCATCTGGCATGCAATCACTGGAGGGTGCTCCTGTCTAAAAGCCCAGCCCCCTTGCCCTAACTCAGCACAACTCTGCAGAGCCTTCCCAGTTTCAGAGCTTCCTCTGGAGCCAGCTGAAGCCTTGTAGCCGCACCACAGCACGGCTCCTCTCTATGCCCAATCCTGCTTCCTTTACAAGCACAGATCCCTAGAGCACTCCCCAACATACTTCCTGCACATACATGGTCTCTGAGTCTGCTTCCTAGAGAACCTGACCTGTGACATCGTACACAGCAGGGTCTCGTTGAAAACAACCTCATCTGTGAAAGTCCAGATCTGCAAAGTCAAACAATTTTTTGTTTTCACAAAAATTACTTCTGTTGTTTCTTTCACAGTGATTTTATGGGGTTCTGAAAAATGATTCCACAGCAGATGTTATTTACTCACCTCTGCTTTTAGGCACTGTGGTGAGCAGTTCCAGCAGCTCAGATCGCCTGGCACCACCAGTTTCTTTCTGCTCTCAGATGTGGGGCCTTTTCTGATGCTGCAGGGGCCCACTGGGCCTTTGAAAACAGAGCCTGGGAAGTTGGGGGTGTTCACGCCAACGAGGGCTGTGACCCAGTGGATTGGTGTTCCAGCCTCCGGTGCTTCAGGCAAGTCCCCATGTCAAGGGGCTCCCTTCCCCACTCCCAGTGCCTTATATGCACCCTGACTGTGACTTTCCTCCTCCATGTCTCCATCCATCTCTGCTTCCTCACTTCTTTCCCTGGGATCACGTCCCAAATCAACCATACCAAGTTCCAGTCTATAAGGCTCTGCTTAAGGTGGGACACAAACTAAGACACATGTATCCTCAGTTTTTAGTAACTCAAAACAAGATACAGAAGTACAAAAAAGAAAGTAAAAGTCTGCTTTTCAAACACCCCTCCGGTCCTCTTTCTATGCATTAATGCCCACTTACAGGTAACTTCAGATAAACGGGATCAACCAAGGTCCTCTGTTCAGTAAACCTGCAGGTTCCTTCAAACACTGGTCTTACTGGCTACATTTAAAATTCAAATTAACTTCTTTTTTTTTTTCTTGAGATGAAGTTTCGCTCTCGTTACCCAGGCTAGAGTGCAGTGGCGCGATCTCGGCTCACTGCAACCTCCACCTCCCAGGTTCAAGCAATTCTCCTGCCTCAGTCTCCTGAGTAGCTGGTATTAGAGGTGCCCAGCTAATTTTTGTATTTTTAGTAGAGACAGAGGGTTTCTCCATGTTGGCCAGGCTGGTCTTAAACTCCTGACTTTGTGATCTGCCCACCTCGGCCTCCCAAAGTGCTGGGATTACAGGCGTGAGCCACCAGGCCCAGCCTATTCAAATTAACTTCTACAAATTATTTGATCTATTCATTTAACAAATGTTTATTTCAGGTGCTCTATGGGTAAGGCACAGTGCTAAGTACTGTAGATGTTATAAAGACATGTCCAATGTTCATTTTCTAATTCAAGTTTCAGGAAAATATTGATAAACAAATTAAGGCACACCTATTTTCAAGACCACATTAGAACTCTTTGAAATCTAATGCCATAGGTTTTAATTAAACAACTTTTATCCAGGTGGCACGTGCCAGTGAATGGATTCCTGGGTTCAAATCCTGGCTCTGCGACGAAGCAGAAGTGTGATGTGAAGCCTCATTTTTCTTGTTTGTAAAACAGGAGTAACAATTATGATTGTAAATAGTTAATACAAGACTAAAATGCTAACCAATGTAAAGAACTTGGCGTAGCACCTGACACAGAGTAAGCACTCAGTACATTTCAGCTACAATAATAGTTACCATTTTCATCTAACATTAACTTCAGGCCCACTGTGCGTGTGGATCCAGGCACCATGGGAATTGAGCAGATAAACTGGAACTCAAAATACAGACACTGTCCAGTGAGGTTTGTCTCAGCACAGTTTTAACAGCTTGGAGCCCTGTTCAGCAACTGAGGACCCAAGGCACAAAGAAATCATCATGTTCACCTGGTCACTCTTTGCAACTGCAGGGAGATTGGGCTCACTGGCAATTTGGTGCCATGGCCAGCTGAAGCACAAGTGGTGGTTTTGCCATGAGTAGAGTTAACTCCAGGGTCCTGTCTTGAACACAGCATTTACTAGTCCTGCTGGTAAAACAGCAGGGAAAACATAAACAAGAAAGATGCAGAAGGGAAGTAAATAGCAGATTTGCCAAGCTGTCTGAGCAAATATCTTGCTGGCAAGGAGATTCACGTTATGACTCAACTTCTCAAGAAGTACCACGTCAGGTAGTTGTTCCCCAAGACAGACTGTCCCTTCAATATGAGTGGCATGTTCAGAAGGATCTGCTGGCTTCTACCTTTTGCAGTCCTCACAGTATTCTGTATAACCCTATTTCTCCTAGATGCTCAATAAACACTTGTTCACAGACTCATTGAATGCTTAGAGATCTCTCTGAATATTGTCCTAGTAAGGAAAGAGCACAAAAAGTGTGGAGAATTTTTTAGGCGGTGCATCACTTTTGAAACATGACTTTCTGAAGTCTTTCTGCTTATGCTTTGTAAAATGCTTTAAGAGAGAGAGAGAAAGAAAGAGAACGCAAATAAAACTGAAATCAGCCTCATGATGCAATCATGTGTGTCTGGATGGGAGGGGGAACAAGGATGGCTGCAAGAGAAAAATGCCTGCTACTCCACGCACAAAGATTGCGGAAGGAAGGAAAGAAGGAAGGAGGCAAGGAGGGAGGGAGGGGAGAAAGAAAGAAAGAAAGGAAAAGAAAAGAAAGAGACATAGGAAAGGAAAGGAAGAAAAAGAAAAGAAAGACAGGAAGAAAGGAAGGGAGGGTGGAAGGGAGGGAGAGAGAGAGGGAGGGAGGGAGGGAAAGATCTCCATTGGAAAACATCCTCAGGTGGTTGACTACAAGAGGCAGGAGATGATACTGCTTTAAAGCCAAGGACAGCAAGCCACTGCCTGAAGATATATTTTGTCTGAACTGTTCATTTGTAAGACAACAAAAAGGACTGTGTTAGAATTAAGTTAGAAACACTAAAAACACCAGGCCCAAATCCTACAAGGTGACAATTGTCTGTGGCTTCTTCGTCCTCAGCAGCTGACTCACCTCCCACTTCCCCCACAGTCCCCACCACTCTCTACCTACCATCGAAGTCTCGTGTCCATCACCATTTACCGCCATTATCATTTTTCTTATGAAGTTAGGAGGAAAATCAAAACTTTGGACTCATGGCTCTGTCAGAAACGCACAAATGAAAGAGACTAAAAGGTGTGTGTGTGTTTAAAGTATTTTTTATCCATAGCTCACTTGACTCACTTCTGGTACATTGTGGACCTTGGAGGCATTTTAACTTGTGCCTGGCATTAGTTTCCTGTGGTTGCTGTAACGATTTCCTAGAAACTTGAAAGCTTAAAAACAACATGAGTTTATTATTTTGCAGTTGTGGAAGTCAGAACTCCAAAATAGCTTTCACTGAGCTAAAAGCAATGGGCCACTAGGGCCACACTGCTTCCGGGGGCGCTAGGGAGAAGCCCTATCCTTGCTGTTTCCAGCCCTAGAGGCTGCTACATTCTGGGGTTCACTCCAGTCTGCAATCACCCTGACTTCCACTTCCAGCTGCCATGCTGTCCTCTCTGACTCTCACTTTCCTGCCTTCCTCTTTCCCTTATAAGGACCCTTGTGATTGCACGGGTCCCGCCTAGATAACCCAGGATTCTCTCCCATTTTAGGATGCTTAATTTAATCACAACTACAAAGTTCTTTTTGCCATATAAGGTAACATATTCCCAGGTTCCAGGGACTAGGATGTAGAAAGCCTGTTGGGGAGGAGGCATTATTACGCCTGCCACACGCCCTGTTATGGAGACCTGGGATTCATATGCTATTTCTTTCAAAGGACTTTCTAAAGAGAAAAGAGATAGAAGGAGAACAAACTATTTCAAAACATTTGAAAATAATCCAGTTCAAATTCAATTTCTCAAGCTTTTTAAACCTAAAATGAGGGCAGTAGAGAAACTGAATGGTGGGGTGGTCATAGGTCAGCATTAAATCCCTTTCCAAGTATGGCAAAGCCCACCTTAGGAGTTTTGGTGGAAATGAGGACAGTTTTCCTCACAGGGAACAAATACACTAGATACAGGTTGAGTATTCTTTATCTGAAATGCTTGGGACCAGAAGTGTTGCAGGTTTTGGACTTTTTTTGGAATTTTGGAATATTTGCACCAAGTTTAGTATCCCTAATTTAAAATCCAAAATTCAAAATGCTCCCAAATTCTAAACTTTCGGAGTGTTGACATGAAGCTCAAAGGCAACACTCATTAAAGGATTGTGGATTTTGAATATTTGAGTTAGGGATATTCCATCTGGACTGAGTTTCCCATCTTCCATCGCGGCTGGGGCCAGGCCTGGGATCTGGCTGCACCCGTCAGTACTCACAGGCAGGTGAGCATTAAACAACAACACACATGAAGCACTCGGCCCAGGGCTTAGTCCATAATGGTAGCTCAGTAAGTAGCAGCTATTCATAACTTTTAAATCACAAAGTTAAAACATTGGCAGAGAACGCGAACTGCTCCCCCAGTATTCATTTTCCCCTATTTCCTTGGTAATAGAATTGCCAGTTTGTAGCTGGGCACTTGGCCACATGGAATAAAGCAATCCCAGCCTCTTGAGAAGCTCTGTGTTTCTGTGTAACTAGGTTCTGGCCAAAGGAGTAGAAGCAGCAGCTTCTAGAAAGTGTCCTGCAAGGGAGGGAGCATGTGATGATTTGTCTGTCATGCTGAATGGAATGCAAACATGATGGCTGAAGCTTGAGCAACTTGATTAAACTGTGAGGTGGAACCCTTCTTCTCAGAAGGAATCTCTGAGAATGGTGGCAGGCTCTCACAAACTCTGGATTGATTACTTCTGGACTCTTACTTCAGAGACAAACTTCCACGTTGTTTAAGCCTGTGTTATTTTGGAGTTCCATCACTCACCGCTGCATCTAATTCTAACTGATGCAGAGGACAACTTCTAGTTTATCATTCCACACGAAAATCCCTTCTACAACGTCCATGACATTCCTCATGCTAAGTCATCTAACTTTTCTTCCAAGATTTCCAGTTGTGAAGTCTTCACTACGTCGCAGCCAACCCACTCTTACTTTTTAAAGTTGCCTTTGTATTATGCAGTTAATATGTGAATCCATTGTTAGAAAATATGTTAAAATATGTTAAAAGTAAAGAACAATACATTTTCAAGCCTGAAAGCCCCCATGGTCTCCACCCACTTCAGTGGATTTTCTTCCCCTAAACTAACCACGGTCAACGGTCCAGCATGTATCTTTCTAGCCTCCCCCTAATGTAGTTACATACATACAGGAAGTATACTAGTAATGGAGATACAGAGAAGGGCCCAGATGAAAGAGTCCACTGCACTCAATAACTGATTAGATAAGGGAGTGGAAGAGTGGAAAAGACCAAGTCAGAAACAAAATCTAGGGGTCAAGCCTGGGTGAAATCTGGTAACAGTGCCATGAGCAGTAAATAAAAGGGAGCACAGCAGGAAGAAGAAGAAGGAAAAGAGGGGAAAGAATGATAAGTCTGGTTCTGAACAGTCATCTCCAAATGGGGGCTGCAGCCCCAGGCAGACATGTAGAGAGGCTGGAAACGCTGGGCTGGAGCTGAGGGTGAGGAATGCCGCCTTGTGCAAACGAGCCAATCGCTGGAGCACACAGGAGCAGATGGAAGCAGTTGGGGGAGTCGGGGGATGAGAAGAGAGGAGAGCCAGAGGCGGATCTTTGGGAAACACCTGCCTTTGGAGTAAGAGGAAAAGCAAACAGAACAGAAAGCAGATAGATCATTAGGAAGGTAAGAGGAGATTTCCTTAAAATGAGAATGGATTAGTATTTATTAAACTTAGTGAAGTAAAAGATGAAGAGAGAAAGAAGAGTTGAAGTGCATGAGGGAACTCAGCGGTCTGTAGCTGAATAAGGATGAGGTCACTGGTAAATTTGAGGGTAGCCATTTTCCCAAGCAGTGAGGGCAGACACAAGATTACACAGATTTGAGGAGCAGGTGGGGGTGAGCGGGCGTGAAGCAGCCAGCACGCCCCGCTTATTGTCAGCACAGGCCAAACCATGCGGCAATCCCAGAATACATCCTGGGACCTCAGTGGTTTCACGTGCAAAAGCTTACCTTTTGTTCACGTAAAGTCTCATGTAGGTCAAACAGCTTCCTCCATCTTGTGGCTGTAGCTTCGGGGCACGTGGCAGAGGAAGTGAGAACGAGGGGGAGTAAGACACTGGCTCTTTATTGTCCCTGATGTGGAAGCCACACGTGTCATTCGGCTCATGGTTCATCTGCTAGAATGAGCTCCATGGCCTCAGCCTAACACCACACCACATGGAACCTTTGGTAAACACAGATTGCTGCAGAGATCAGGAAGTGTAATAAATGGGAAAAGTAGCCAAGAGGAGGAAGCCTGTGTTCACGCAAGGGGCAGAGACTGGAGCAAGCGAGGGGAAGGAGGGCAAAGGTAGAGAGGATTAAAGTTATCAAGGCCCGAAGGAATCCTGAGTCTATCCCCCTGATATCATAGTTGGCCCTCTCATCCTTATATCATCTGCCCTTGAGAAGCGTCCTGCCTATGACCACCTCCTGGCCCCTGATAGAAATGCTGCCGACAGCCCTTCTCTACACGTATACAAGCACACAAATCAACACCAGAAACCACTCGTCCAACAAAGGTTATTGGAATGAATTCAAGACCTTCCTGCAAAGTGAGATAACCATGCCTTACACTTGCAGTTTACAGAAGTCTTTAAAATACACGATCTTAGTGGATTGTTATTATAACAATGGTATGAGATAGATGTGGCCTGTAGAATTATTACTACTATCATATCACCATTCTTTTTTTATTTTGAGATGGAGTCTCACTGTGTCACCCAGTCTGGAGTGCAGTGGTGTGATCTCAGCTCACTGCAAACTCTGCCTCCTATGTTCAAGCAATTCGCTGCCTCAGCCTCCCAAGTAGCTGGGATTACAGGCACCCATCACCATGCCCAGCTAATTTTTCTTACTTTTAATAGAGACGGGGTTCCACCATCTTGGCCAGGCTGGTCTTAAATTCCTGACCTCGTGATCCACCCGCCTCGGCCTCCTGAAGTGCTGAGATTACAGGCGTGAGCCACTGCGCCTGGCCCACCATTCTTATTTTACAGATGAGGAAGCTAAGGTATAGAGAAAGCAAATGACTTATCCAAGGTCATGCGCTGAAGCTGGAATATGGTTCTCACAGACCCTCTCCTCTACGAGCAAGATGCCATCTGCTGTGTTCTGTGCTTTTGAGGGCAGATTTAAAATGGCAGATACACACCGCAGAGAGAGTGGCACTGAATGCTTGTTAACTTTACTTATAACAATAAACATGAAGTAAATTGTTTCAACAACTTCTACTCCAATTTTGGACTCTAGCTAAGTTTCTATTATGCTTTTAGTCCCAATTCTATTTGTGAGCAGACTTAAATGGGCATAAGAGGCTGGGCACGGTGGCTCATGCCTGTAATCCCAGCACTTTGGGAGGCCGAGACAGGTGAATCACCTAAGGTCAGGAGTTTGACACCAGTCTGGTCAACATGGCGAAACCCCGTCTCTACTAAAAATACACAAATTAGCTGGGTGTGGTGGCAGGCGTCTATAATCTCAACTACTCAGGAGGCTAAGGCAGGAAAATTATTTGAATCCAGGAGGCAGAAGTTGCAGTGAGCCAAGATCACACCATTGTACTCCAGCCTGGGAGAGAGAGTTCTCTATCAAAAAAAAAGAAAGAAAGAAAGAAAGAAATTGGCATACCGAATGGTCCTGTAGCCCAGCTCCATTCCACATGCACCCTTCTGCAGAGGCATTTTGCAGGTGACCCAAGGTCAAACTAGTTGGGCTTGATGAGCTGATGGTGTGTGCTGTGCCTGGGTCAGAACTTTTTCTGTATATCTGTGATGTTTGCTTTTCACTAGGAGTCTCAAAAATGCTACAACATGAAGAAAATGGTGCAATCACCTCTCACTGGGTGCCAATATGTTCCTGACGCTTTGTACACACTGTCCCCCTAGACCTCACACAAGCCTTGCAAAATAGTTACTCTCAGTTTACAAAGACCAGAGAATTTAGGCAAATTATCCAACATTCTACAGCTGCAAATAGCATACCTGGATTCACAGCTAAGCCTGTCTCTCTCCCAGCCTGGTGCACTTTTGAGTAGCTCACTGAAACTCCTGGCTGAGGAACACGACGGGGAAAATGAAAATAAATCAAAAATACTTTCCTTAGAGCATTGTACAAAATGAGCTTTCTAATAGAGTCTATTTTCTCAAGGAAATTATACAAGGAGGGAGGGAGGGAGAGAGACAGACAGTCAGACGGATGCTGTAGATACTGTCCGGAACATCTTATACATGCTTTAAATCTCTGAAGCGATGTTGTCCTATTTTCAGAGCTATTGATCAATGCCAGGATGAGCCTAGGACAGGGCCCTGGAAAACAGCAGCCAAGAAGTGAGAGAAGAGCAGGAGAGAGGGGCCCCAAGCTCCAAGAGCAGAGAGGAGATCCTGTCCTTTCCCGGCCAACATCCCCAGTCTATTTAACACACTGCTTTTAGATTTGTATTTTCTTGTAGTGATTTAAACACCTTAAATATTTGTATTTGGAGATAAAGGAAGAATTCCAAAGGTTTAACGTAAAATAAAAACCATCAACGTGCTTTTTCATCTTTTCTAAAGCTTGTCCTGGGCTACAAGGGTGAAGACACTTGGCCGCCGAGGCTCAGGCGGGTCCTTTCCCCTGCTGCTTGCAGGAGGGAGGTGGCAGCCCCGCATGGAGAGGCCCTCAGCTTCTCTGCTTTCTGGGCTACCAGAGCCTATTTCCAGCTTCACCTCACAGCCACATGTGAACTCAGCCCGGATGCCTGGAACAACCTCTGAGCCCACATTTGCATGCCAGAGTGTGTGTACGTGAGGCCCTGCTCATGCTGTGATGAAAACACGAAGCACCTACTATTTTCAGCCTGAGCAGCTGCCAGGGCTTCTCAGCCAAGTTGGTGGAGGCGGCTCTCCACGCCCAAGCTGCCTGGTATGAAACAAGAAGAGAGCATCTGGGGAGGTCAAAACCTTCGCTTTCTGGAAACATGAATTTCCGACGCTCCACTTCAGTTGTATCCCTACAGAAACAGATACCTTTCCTTTTTACCAAAGCTCCTTGGAAGGAGCCACAATGGGAGGTTGTGTCTTCCGCAGGTTTCCCCCGAAGTACCAATGTGATGGAGGGGCGAGGTTAGCCTCTCCCCACCCCGGGCTCCCAAAGCCTGTACAGATTCAGGATGCTGTGGGGAGAAATCAGAATGTTGTGTATGGTGGACGCTGGCTCAGAGTCCCAGCCTAGGCAACAACTGACTCCCCAGAGCAGGACTTGGGGGAGCCATTTTGTTCCCTCCCAACCCCAATTTTAAGATATGGCTCAAGTCACTGAAGGACCAGGATTTCATTTCCGTTTGCCCTAAAATGACTCCAAAAGAGTGAAAGTCATTGAGTTCAAAGAGGCCCCTTGGAAACAGGTGAGGGCTATGAGGAATGGGCCGAAGTGGGTCCCTGGCTGGCCCGCTGAATAGGATACCCGCCTAAAAGGCGTTGCCTGGGTCCTGGGGGTCCAGCCCACACCTGTGGGGAGATGGAAGGTTGTGCGCTTCCCGTAAAAGGATGTGAAGCACTGCGCTTTAGCAAGGGATGGTCCAAGCCAAGACATGATGTTCCTGGAGAAAAACCCAAGTTCCACCCCTAAACCAGAGATAAGTTATGCTGCTTCTGCCAGCGCTCTCCTCCCAGCAGAAACCTGAGAGTCAGTTTGACAAAACAGAAACCCAGTCCAGGCCAAAGCCAACCCAGCGGCCAGTGAAAGGGAAAGGAAGCTATGCGTGGGGATGGGAGGTGGCAGAGGGTTCATTTCAGGCTCCCATGAAATAGAAAGGCGGTGTTTGGTGTCTTGGCCACACCCTCCATGTGGCCCTCAGCACATTCTGTTGTCCTAGCACCGCCGCTACCATTGCCCAGTGGCCTTTCCTGGGCTAGAGATCTTTGCTTTTTTCAACTGAGGACAGCCGTGAGACATTCAGTAACACAGAAAGCAACCCGACAGAGCTGGCTCAGAGCCTGGGTCTGCTGACTTCTAGCCCCCTGGTCTTTCCCACCAGAAAGTAGGTGATCCACCTTGTCTCTTTAGTCACAAAGAGCTCTATTGACAAAAATATCCCCAGGACCTCTGCAATGGCACTCAGTCATGTCATCACTTCTCTGAGTTGACTGAGATTCCAACTCCAAGGACACGTGGCGAGGTGAAGGCTAGCCACCTGACTTGTGGTCCTTTCCTCTTTCTTTAGGAGTGAAATACAGGGGGAGAGAGCACTTCCCACCCAGTAGGGAAGCTGAAGCAAGAGGCCCAAAGTGACTGGGCCAAAGGTCACACGGCAGGAGGGGCTGGAGGTGAAAAAGACACCCAGCGCACCCTCCTGCTCACAGCAAGTCTCCTCCCTCACCCCTTCACCTTGCCCACAGTGAACACATATCTGCAAGCTCTGCTCCCAGCATCCCAGCCAAAGTGCTTTTCCCTCCCACTCACCCACTCTTAGAAAAAAGCCATCGCAACCCTGCAAAGGGCCAGTCAGCTGATGCATTAAGTAAGTTCTAAAGGTAGGAGCCAGACTTTTTATATTCTTGCCTCTAGTAACATTACGTGACCTCAAAGTATTAACCCACATAGAACTTTTTTCAGAGACAAAATCTCACTCTCTGTCATCCAGGCTGCAGTCTGGAACTCCTGGGCACAAGCAATCCTCCCACCTCAGCCTCCTGTGCAGCTAGGACTACAGGCCTGTGCCACCATGCCTGGCTAATATTTGTATTTTTTGGTAGAGACGAGGTCTCAGCATGTTGCCCAGGGTGGTCTCAAACTCCTGGCCTCAAGTGATCCTGCCGCCACCACCTCCCAAGGTGCTGGGATTACAGGCATGTGCCACCATGCCTGGCACAAATAAAAGTTTAAACCGGGGCTGAGGAGTTGCGGGGCAGGTAGGACAGGAGGCTGTCATCTTTGGGAAGGCTATGTACTGCCTCCCTGGGAAAAGGTCTTGTCACTCACAGCTGCACAGGAGGCTCCGTCCACAGGCCCAGATCCTCTCTGTGTGTTTCTGTCCAGCACTGAGCTCCTTTGCCCCTTAGTATGACAGGTCACTGGAACCCTCTTGAAACAGTGAGCGAAATCTGCCGCCTGACACGTTCTCCCTGGCTAGTTGGCTGCTTTGCATGCCTAAGGGGCAAGCAGGCTATTTTTGCGCGGATTTCATAACCCCCTTTGTAGCTGCTGTGGCTGCTGATTGCACATGTGTTTCCAGCTCCGCTCTCGTGGTGAGAATGTTTACAGAAACAGGCGCGTTGTCAGAGAATGTAGAGAAAGCAGGATTGAGAGATTAAGAGCACAATTTCCATGTCTAGACATAGTTCACACAGCAGCCGGCATCTGCTCCAATCAGGGTCCCCAGAACTCAGCAACTTGTGCTGATCACTCTCTTAACCATTTATCCCAGCTCTGAGAACTTGACTATGAAATCTTCCAAGGCAGTGGCAAGCCATGAGCGGGGCTCTCAGACGTCCTTCCTGAGAATAAATCCAGGGTGGATTTCTGAGTGTTGTGATAGGAAAACCATCAAAGCATCAGAAAAATCTGCAAACATCTGCATACATTTTTCTTTTTGTCATCTTACACCGCAAGCCCAATTCCAGCCTCTTAGTGTCTGGACTGGTAGGGTCGTCTTTATCACTACGCTGGTTGCTTATTTATCTATCCCGGTCTGCTTTCTCCTTTACTTACCTCCTCACTCGCGTCAGCCTGCTGGCGAGTCTGCTCACCTACTGTGCCTTTAATGTACCCTGTTGCTCCTCTTTCCCACCTTTACACACTATGTCCAAGCATCACTGCTACTCTGTTCAATTCAGCTTTCACTTTCAGTTCTACCATGTTAAACAATCCTTTCTGCCAATCCTTTTTTTAAACTTTGATTCTGTTTGTTTCATGCCGCTGTCATCCTAATCTTCTCTCCTGGCCCCCATCATTTCCGGTGTTAAGATTGCCCGTCATAAGCTACCTTGGGTCAAGACCTGTGTCTGACTTAGCCTTGTTTCCATCACAGCCTTCTTGAAGGGTGTTTTCAAGAACAATTATACCAGCCACCCATCAAGACAATGGAGTGGGCACTCAACTAATGCTCCACATGTGTTTTTCAATTTTCACTTAATCCTCATAACAGTCGGCGGAGGAGGTTGCTGTTATTTCCCCAAATTTACACATAAAGAAGCTGGGGTCTAAAGAGGTAAAGTTACTTGCCTAGTTCATTGGTGGCAGGAACAGGCTTCACATTTAGGTCTGCTCAACACTGGAGCCTGAACACCTAGGTATCACCCTCACCCTCTTATGAATGTAAATTGAAATAATCCAGGATGAATAAATGGATATTCAAGATCCACAGTTTTCCGGCCATTTTGCTTCTCATATATGCTCTGGCTCTTTTCTAACTCTCAAGGAAAGCAGAACCCTGCAAAGAGATCTAGGATGTAAACTCAGGGACCAATCTCATTCTCCTTAATCCCACACCACCTCCTGCCAGTCCACAGCCCTGGGGCCTGTTACCCAAGAGGGCAGAGCTTCCATGCTTTGACATGGGAATGTGATCTCAGTTCTTTTCTGGAGGCTACCCCTGGGGTGGAGGGTGGGGTGATGTGAAAAGGCATCGAGGGCAACTCAGGGACGACCACTGCTGTTGTCCTCCCAGCTCGAGCTGGCCCATGTGTAGCGTGGGGCGGTGGCCCAGAATCCGCCTTGCTGTCTGGTTTCTCAGGGTCACTTCTATTCAGGAATAATTTCCCCAGCTCCTTTCAGGTGGTTGTGCCAGTGCCGATCACTTCATGGGACAGAGATGCAAGACACGGAAAAGGGCTATAACAGATTAAGGGGTAGACTAGGCATGGTGGCTCACGCCTGCAATCCCGGCACTTTGGGAGGCTGAGGCTGGTGGATCACTGAGGTTGGGAGTTCAAGACCAGCCTGACCAAGATGGAGAAACCCTGTCTCTACTAAAAATACAAAATTAGCCAGGTGTGGTGGCACATGCCTGTAATCTCAGCTACTCGGGAGGCTGAGGCAGGAGAATCGCTTGAACACAAGAGGTGGAGGTTGCGGTGACCTGAGATCACGCCATTGCACCCCAGCCTGGGCAACAAGAGCGAAATTCCATCTCAAAAAACTAAAAATAAACAAATAGAAAGACTTAGGGGTAAGCGTCCACAGCATCTCTCGCCCCCTGTTATTTGAGAAGAATGCCGAATGTCTACAATTTAACCCTTCCTCCCGCCTCCTGAAGAGGAAGGATTCTTACTTTCTAGAAAAGAGGCTAAGTGACCCAAACAATAAAAGAAAGAACAGAGGAGGGAAGGGGAAAAAAAGGAGAGAGCTGTGGGTTGGTAAGTGATCTAGATGGTTCAGTGTGGCTTCCAGAGGCTGGAGGACTGGAAAGAGGAGAGGAGTGAGATGCCCCCCACGTGGATTAGGAATTGGATCCTGTTAATAGAGAGACTGGTGTAAATAATGAATTCTTTAAAAAAAAATTCAGCTATATCTCTGCAGTACGGTGTTGCTTTAGATATGGTTCCATGTAAAAACTAAGTCAGATGTTCAAACTCTTCAAAAAACAGAGAAAGAAGTGCTTTGGACTCCTTGATATCTATAATGTAGGACAAGAATCATCACTTTGAAGTCCTGGTTGCCAGTGTTGCTCTCTTGATTTCTTGAATCCTGGCTTCTTCCCTTCCTCCCCCACTACACAGACTTAAAGTGGAGAAGGTAGTTCCTCGAGGACAGGAAGGGGTTTTGATTCACAATGGTGAGTCCAAATAAGTGCAAAGTAAATAATTATTAAGAATCCAAGTGCCAGAAATTTCATGTGTCATGACTCACAAAATTATGTCATGTAAAAGAAGGATATCATATCATCTCAATTTTCAAAAAAAGAAAATATGTACACATACTGTAAGGCCGGTTGCCTCGCCAGGAGCTCGGACACGCCCATCCCTCCCTAAGCCTGGAACTACGTCACCATTCCGTGCTTACCTGAGCTCCGTCACGTAGCTTCCCTAACGCCCACTTCTGCACCCCCCCACCCAAATCTGCACTCGGCACCTAGCCCGCCAAAAAACCCCGCTGAAATTTGAAAAACCCTGCTTCCCAATATCCAATCGATTGCCCCGTGCTTTGTTTCCCAATATCCAATCAATCACCTCTAATGCCCGCGCACCGAAAATCCCGCCTACCTACCAGTAGCAGCTCGCCCCATCCAAGCTCTGTTTCCCAATACCCAATCAATTGCCCTATGCTTTGTCTCCTAATGTCCACCCAATGGCCTCTGACCCTATAAAACTCCTTGCCCTGGGAAGTTGAGCGCGACTTCTCTGGCCCCCCCTTCCCGGACCACAGAACCTCGCCCGGGAGCTTAATAAATTGGCATTTAATTTTCCTCGGCTGATTTCAGTTTCCTCATTTTAAACTCGGCGATATTCCTTACACATACATATAAAAATATAACAATGGAGTTCTGAATGTATTTTTGTTTTCGTTTTTGTATTATCCAATGTTTTTAATAAAAAACATATATTTTCCCCCAGAAAACACTTTTCATAAAGGCAAGAAAATTAAATTCTGATGCATTTGGATGATAGAATAGGTCTTTTCAAAAGAGAAGAATAGCCTGAACATAGACCTGAGATCCTGAGAACTCAGCAGGGAGAAAAATACTGAAGAAACCACTCTTCATAGTCATGGCAACCCTCCTAGCAATAAGACATTCCCTGCTGGTGGGTTAGTTGGTTTACAAAAGGGAGTAGATGCACTCTCCCTTTAGAACAGAAAACATATTTATTGTTAATTACTTAGACCTGAAGACATATTCCTCTTTAAATCAACCATAGCAGTTTTCTTGCACTTTTCTTGTTATTTGTCACTCTCCACTTTGCATTGCATTGCATCAATACATAGGGAAAGACAAGACAACTGAAATTGAAGTGAAAAGATACACATTCAGAACCCGGCTGTACTACTTACTAGCTCAGAGACATCAAACACGTCATTTATCCTTTTCAAATCTCACTTTACCTGCCATTCAAGGAATGCAATACAATAAGGGTAATTAAAGGGAAAGGAAGAAAAAAAATCAGAACCAAGAAAAGGCAGAAAGAGCACATACACTCCTTACAAAGATGGATATTGTTTTTATTTTCGAACATCAGCTTTTCTCTGCATTTCCAGACATCCATGTTCGTTGTTATCCAGCATCCACCCACCAATCTTCCTTTTGAAGACTACCCCGTTAATCCTAAGAGTGGCCGGTACTCCCTCTATAGACATCCAAAGGCACTAGCTTTCCACACTGAAGCTTAGCTAATCAGAAACTTTCCAGGACTTGAATGTAGCGTGACCCAACATCACGAAGACAGTTGCACATCTTACTCAACCTGGCCCAGCAGCATGAGAACCAGTTTCTGTGACCTTGCTATCCAGAACTCTTTTGATTTCTATCTGCTTTCCAAACTTGGTTTTCCAGTATTCCATCTATTTTGTGAGCTCTGCTCTGATTGCACAGCATTCCCTGAATGGCAGGTAAAGCAAAATTTGGGGGGGATTTAGAGGCTTTTTTAAGGAATTAAGTAACAACATTTTAATCAATAAATATGAACATTTGTTTGTTAACCAGTTATTATTTGGCAGAAAAAAAATCATTTAAAAAGAATTCAAAAGATAACAACATCTTGAAACAAAGTGCCAAAAATCTTTGCCATAAACTTTTCCTCACTTATAGAACTAGAAGTAACAAATATTTACTCAAAATAAGGCTTGAAATAATCTAAAATGTTCCAGATATATTTAAAGCTGTAACAGATAATTTTGCATGTAAAGCCAAAATAGGTTATTTTACACATATGTAGACTGTCTGACAACCCAATGAATAAATGATTGAATAGATGAATTGTTCAACATCAGGGAACATGACTACTTATGTTCACATTATGGGCCAGGCTCATATGTATTTCTTGTTCTTCTCCTGCCTCACTGTCCCTTGCTCTTCCAAGGGCCTTGGACAGGTAAAACTTCCAGGTAGGGCTGGAATGGTAAGATGTAAAGTGAAATTTGAAAAGGATATAAATGACTTGTCCACTGCCCCTGAGCTAGTCAGTGGTACAGCTCAGTCCTGAATCATCCTTTCAACAAATTCCTTTTTTTTTTTTTGAGACAGAGTCTCACTCTGCCACCCAGGCTGGAGTGCAGTGGCATGATCTTGGCTCACTGCAACCTCCACTTTGAACCAGTTCCTGGTTCAAGCAATTCCCCTGCCTCAGCCTCCTGAGTAACTGGGATTACAGGCACATGACACCACGCCTGGCTAATTTTTTTAATTTTTAGTAGAGACGGGGTTTCACCATGTTGACCAGACTGGTCTCAAACTCCTGACCTCAGGCAATCCACCCGCCACGGCCTCCCAAAGTGCTGAGATTACAGGCATGAGCTACTGTGCCTGGCCACAAATTCCTCTTTTCTGACTGCAATACCCAGAATCCATTTCTGTGGTGTGCAAACTAGAAGCTTGGAAAAATAGAAACATACGTTACACAGTTTTTAAATCTAAAAAAAAAAGGATATAGATGATTTCCTCACAAAAGACAATGCTTTTTTGGAACTAAATTCAAAAAATAATTTCTCAAGGGAGAAGACACATGGAGGAGACCCTAAGTCTCAGTGGATCATGTGCCTACGATGACCATGATGACGAAACAGTCTTTAACGTGGTGTTTTATGTCTTGTTTACCTGGGCCTTGTTCATATGAGTACCTGCTATATTTTTGCTGAATGAAGGAATAAATAAATGAGGGAGCTTTCTTTTTTTTTTGAGATGGAGTCTCGCTCTGTCGCCCAGGCTGGAGTGTCATGCTGCAATCTTGGATCACTGCAACCTCCGCCTCCCGGGTTCAAGCAATTCTCCTCCCTCAGCCTCCCAAGTAGCTGGGATTACAGGCGGGCACCATCACGGCTGGCTAAGATTTCTAGAAACTTTTCTCAGCTGACATTCTCAATTAGTGTTCAAACACCCTTGTCTAGAGGAGACACAGGATTTCTATAACAATACCTAAGACCCTCTTCCTCCTCAGCTCCCACACCCACCTACAAGCACTGGCAGATCCTACATAATTACCCACACAATGAGCACCTATAATTTCTCCTGATTCTTCATTCTTCTTCCCTACAAGCAAGTTTACATCTTGTCAGAAATTATCATTTGTGCTTCTGTCTCTTTCATGTACCTGGTCCAAAGCCAAATGTGAAAGGTGACTGGAGTGAGTGGGAGGTCATGGAGCTGATCCCTGAGGACCTACAGGGAGGGCATCTTGGAAGTTCAGAGCAAGAGGAGCCAGTGGGCAGGATCAGGCAAAGTAGGGCTGGACCCTCTGCTCCCTCAGCTCAAGAGCCCTTTCCCTGATCCTCTAATGTATGAAACTTCTATGGAGTTCCATAACTCCATAGAAGATGATTCTGAATGCCACCCAAGTAACTTCACACAAGTAGAATGGCCAGCCAGACCTAAAATACAGAAGTCTAAAAGTACTGCTCAGTGGGGCTGACAATGACATCCACAGGAGACAGATGCCTGGGTTATCATTCTGCTAAGACCTTGCCTTTTACCCATCCTGTTGCTAAAGGAAGTTTTCTCCTCCTATATTGAGTCATGTTAATCATAAGATTCCCATTTTCTTAAACTTCTCAACTGTTGAGATTGCAAATCTTTAAGATTCACAATCCACTGGATCAATAATCCAATAGTGTCTTCTAAAAGAGTATTTTTCCTTAGGAGAGCTGGGCGGTGATGTGAACTAGTAGTATCCACCCTAGTAGGTCATTGCCTGAGTCCCCGGGAGGCATTGGATTCCTGACATAAGTTACAGTTCCTCAGATACCAGGAAAGGCTAGAGCATGGCAATAGCATTCTGGAAGTAAAAAGTATTGCCACCTTCTCCCTCCTGCTCCTGCCCCCACAATCCCCCAGTTTCCTGTGCCAGTCTTGTGCAAAGCGGGAGGGCAACTTGCTGAAATCCAGACCCAGAAGTAAGGAATAGACCCTGGTGTCCTAACAAGGCTGGAACCTGCTATGCCAGAGTGCCTGCTTTTCATTGAGAAATACAAAGAAGCAGCAACTCCTTCCTTGGCCCGAGGCCAACCTCCGTAATAGAGTCAAAATGTTCTATCACCCCTACGCAAAGCATCTCAATCCTTGCTGAGCAGCTGCAGAAGCAGTGGGAGCAATTCAGCCTGGCAGATCTGTACTTCACTGTCTCCCTATTATGGAGTAATACAAAAATATGTTCCAGCAGCATCAAGCAAGCAAAGTATTACAGGAGGTCTGAATTCAAGGCCCAGTGTCACCTCAGCTCATTAGCTTTTCTATGGATGGCTAGGCAGATTCCCTTTTCCCTTGGATGAGCAAGAGACTCACTGTGTTGAGCCTTGCTCATCAAGTCAAGGCAGATCTCCAGGAAAATAGGCCCACTAGTGTGGGAAAAAAGGAGGCAAGGCAGAGTGAGGGGGCCACCCATGGCCTTCAGGGGAGGCTCCAGGGCTGACACCTCTGCTTTTCCTATTAAGCACTTATTTGAACTGAAATTTACATGTTTGGCTTCAGTCCAAGAACTAGCATTTTGTGAGAGAGACTGAACCCAGCCTATTTTAAGCATATATAATGACAACTAGGGAGACTTTTTGTCTAGCATCCTTCCATTTCCCAGGAAGGAAGAAAAGGACGCAAACTTAGCTGCTTGGCCCTCAAAGCTATTACTATCACATGTCCAGCCATCCCTCTCAGTGACATTTTTCAGAAAGCAAAGCTTTAAATGAGTAGGGAAAAAAAATTTTGCCTGAACAAATGACAATTTTGTAAATGTTGAGTTACACGAGTTCTCAGGTGTCTGAGAAGTTGGGTAAATATGTACCAAGGCTGAACAATCATGTAGCTGTGGTTTTTCCATTCAAGCCAGAAGATGATGGACATCTCTGGATGGCATTGTGTCCAGTGGTTGCTCCAATTTCTTCTCACAAAGCAGTCACAATGAAAAGGCAAAAATGGCATTTTCAGTGCCTTGTTTGACAGGGTTAGGGACATGGGATGAGATGTCCATCCTGGCCACAGGGACATGGGAAGGAGAGTGGGGAAGGAGGAAGAGAACAGAATTGTACACCTGAACACAGAGTCAGGAAGCACTTGTCACTGCGGCCACTTCAGCCACTCACTCATATACCTCACTGTCATAGCCACTCACCCACATACCTCACCGTCATAACCACTCAGTGGGCCGGGACAAAAGACAAGCCCAAAAGTGGTGTCCAAAGAGCATTTTGATCTCAAATACTTCACATATGAATTTACTTCCCCAGGAGCTTTAGCAGGCGGCTGCCATCTTCAGAGAACCTCAACATTATTATCACAATCCTAAAATCAATTTGCAACAGGCACTTGAAGCTCTCCCAGAGAATGAGAGAGGCACATGGTTTGTTTGTCCTCCCCTATTGACCAAGTTTTGATTTTCTAAAATACTCTCCTTCCTTGAAGGTGGATTTCAAAACCTGTTCCAGCGACAAATCTTTTAGACTCTGACCCTCTCCCAGATATATAAAACATATATATGTAAAACATCCTGTTCAAACGAAGTAGGGAAAAGAGACTAAGATTATGAGAAGGGAAGGAGAGTCTCTCTTTCTTTCTTTTTTAACATGAAAAAACACATTTTATTGCACTTAAGTTATAAGAAAATAAAATTTCTATGTGAATCAAACCATAGACACAAAACCTTTAAAGCTTGTTTTCCTCCATCATGTCAGGTTGTTATATAACTAAAATTAACCACCTTGAGTCTGATTGTTTTAAATCAGGCTATAAATAAGACAAACAAAAATAAACAGAAGGAGGAAAAAAAGTTCGCCTAGGACACAGTGTTAAACCACTTTCACAGTTCAGCTTGAGTTGTAGCTCTTGGAGAATGAGGCAAACCATTTGACTTTTTCATTCATTGTGTTTGTTTGCATGAGACGCCTTTTCTACCAAAACTGAGTAGTTTCTGCTTTATCAGTTACTCAGAGCAATAAAACTGTAACAGTTGTTTTCTAACGCTAAGAATGACCAGCAACTTTAATTTTGTGTTTTATATATTTTTTAAATATTCTGTCAGTTTTACGATATACATTCATCCATACACCACAGCCCTCAAAAAGAAAAGTTTCTCCACAGAACAGGCAAGTAATAGCTCTGTTCCAAGGAACGTGTCTTAATTTTTGCCCAGATAAAAGAAAATAAGCTTTACACACACTCTCAATTCTTTACTTGCAGTCAAGCATCAGAGTCTCTCTTTCAATGTCTCTTTGCAACGTCTACCTCATGTCCATACTAACATCTTCAAAGTTACATAAGACTCATTACAGCTTCTTCCTAAAACAAAGCTAGTGACACTTTAGCTCTAAGATTCCAAAATCCTTTTGAGGAATAGTCTATAGAACCAATGCTCTGTATCTTTGCATCTCAGATTCAATATTTCCAAAAATAAGCATTAAAACAATGTAGGTACCACTTATTATACTTTTATTAACTCATATAATCTATATAACTTTACTGGGAGTGGCTGACTGTTTTAGCTAAGGTCACAATATATGGCAGAGCGGGGCTTGAACCCAGGCCTTCTGCTTCTTTCTACCACGTCATAGCTGCCTCTCAAATGTGTCATAGGAGACCCAAATCTAGTAAATGCTAAAGTACAACAAATATCACATTCCCCTATGAGCTCCCCATCTTGTAATATACAAACTCCAAAGCCTATAGCGGCCAGGCTCTGTGGAGCCCTAGAGAACTGCAGAGCCACTGCCTCCTCTAAAGAGGCGGCTGCAACACAGTTCCAACTCAAGACGGCCATAAGAATGAAGAGTTCAGTGTTGCCAGAGAGTCCAATTTTCAAAAGAAGCTAGCAATCTGAGTGTGTGTGTATATGTGTGTGTGTGTGTGTGTGTGTGTGTGTGTGTGGAGAGAGAGAGAGAGAGAGAGAGAGAGATCACTTCATTTGAGAAATATGGACAACTAATGCACACATATTTTTTTTTTTAAGACAGAGTCTTGCTCTCTCACCCAGGCTGAAGTGTAGTGGGTGATCTCGGCTCACTGCAACCTCTGCCTCCCGGGTTTAAGCATTTCTCCTGCCTCAGCCTCCTAATTAGCTGGGATTACAGGCACTGCGCCTGGCTGATTTTTCTATTTTTGGTAGAGACAGGGTTTCACCATCTTGGCCAGGCTGGTCTCGAACTCCTGACCTTGTGATCTACCCGCCTTGGCCTCCCAAAGTGCTGGGATTACAGGCTTGAGCCACGGCGCCTGGCCTAATGCACACATTTTAAACCCTTGTGCAGACAAAACACATGTCTTTAGGACAAATCTGGCCCATTTGAGAGGCTGGCAGGACCAGTAAGACGGTAATGCAGCTGAATTGCTCTCTCTGGCTGGGGCCAATTATTTCTCTAACAGAGAACCCCATCTCTACTTTGGGGGATCCTTCAGATTTACATCCCTTCTTAGGTGGTCCAGCTCCTGGACTCCCCCTGCCAGCTCACTGCTCATTCCATGTTCTCTCAAGGGGAGCCAACTAGAGTGGAAAGAGCTTTGGTCCTGTGGTCAGGAGACTGGGGCCCACTGCCATGTGACCTGGGTCAGCCTCAGTTTCCTTGGCTAAAAGATTTGTGATTTAAACATTAAATGGGGTATGTTGTTTTATAAACTTGATGGTATCATGCAAATAGAAGGTGGTGTTCATTCTGTCCACGGGAGTATAATTTGTTCCATCTACATCAAGATTCAGATGGTCTCCACAGAAAACTCTCTCCTGAACTGGCTCTTCTGAACTGTGTAATACGCAATCTCTATGCCTTTCACTAGACATTTAGCCACAACCTGCTGTGTCATCTGGTATTGGTATGAACTCCCCCGTTTTCAACTCTTCACACAAGGGGAAGGTTATTTCCCCAGTTAGACTGTAAACCCCAGAAAGCAGGGATCATATACTATATTTCCAGTCTCTACTTTAACCTTTTGGGATCCTCACCTAAAGTGTTCGGTCTGAATTAAGTAGAAAGTCTGGAAGACTCTTAGATGGCCTGCATTTGCCTTTTACTCCTTTCAGTCTAAAAGAAGGAATTAGATTTATTGAACAGTAGAGTGTGGGGGGTGACATAGGGAAACTGAGGCAAGCTTGATATGGAGGAAACCAAAAGAGAAAAAAGTTATCATTCTGTAAAGCTTCGAGTAATATTGGGAAATGACTGCAGGGGCCTTAGCAGAAGGTGGTGGAGACAGAGAGATGAAATAGGAATTCTGAACCCAAACAAGGACAGAAAGGGATGGGCTGCACTGCTTCCCAGTCCTCTCCTCCCACCATCTTCTCATGTAATGCAAGAGAACCAAGAAACAGATCACAGCAAACCCAACCAGAAAAAAAGCAAGCAAGTACAGAACTCCAGCTAGAGGCAAGGTCCGGATAAGGAGGAGGGAAGGGAGGGGGAGCAACAGAGCGGGGCCCCTGCTCCTCTTCCTGCTTGCTCCCCCCTGCTTGCCATGACCTTCCCCCGGCATGCTGGGTGGCCAGCAAGCCCATGAACCCCGTTCTCAGGAGCCAGGTTTCTAGTGTGCAGCTGAGAGAGCTCTGGTGTGTTGATATGATCCCCAGTCTGGTGTGGGAAAGGGGAAGATCTGCCCTGCACACACCCATGGTTACTATGACATCCTCGGATGACGGCCAGGTAGGAGCATCTTCACACAAGTGACTAAGACTTCAAGTTACATGCCAGACAGCATTGGCTTCGTATCCTGTTTTAAATTCATGATTTGGATAATTACCAGGTCTCGTTAAGTTCTTCCTTGTTGGCTGGAGTCTGGGGCTTTCCCGGCTGAATTTTAGTTTTACTGACACTGTTTAATAAAATAATCTGATAAAACTAAGGTATTCCATGATACTTGCTTCTTGATGTTACTAAAAAAAAAAAAAAAAAAAAAAAAAAAAACTAAGGCTTTCCGTAGTTCAGCCTTTCTTTCCCAACCTCAGGGTTTAGAACGGTTGAGAGTTGTGTGCCCCTGTTCTCCCATCTTCTTCATTGGCAAGAGTTCAGTTCCCTCTCATTCTTACCTCTCTTCATTCATCTATGATAGAAGATTTTGACTGGGGAATTTACTCTGGAAAATGTGATGATTTACTTGCCTGTGGTCTAATATTAATAGGCACACATTGTGAGGCTCCACTTTTGCAGCTTAAATAAAAATAAATAAATACAAGGTCTTGAAAAAGTAAATGGTTTATTTAAGCTTACATTAACTTGAATCGTGGGGACTATATTTGTAGCCAAATTGTACCCAAATCATACCCAAATTCTGAAGCATTTCTCTTCCCTCTCCACCACACTGGACTCTTAGGAAGTACTACGGTACCCACTCTACGTCAAGTCAACTGAGAGCAAACAATCCCAACCGCAATACTGGAGAGAAAACTGAACTGAAGTTCCTAACACCCAGACGCTGTTCTGCCTTGCTTGTGCCAACTGTGAGACCGTCTGTCCATCCGCCCCTTACTCCCAGCTCGCTGGGGGTTCCTTGCAGTGGGCTTATAGTGGTGCATGCTCCAGTGAAGGGAGACAGAGCATGCGCTGGCTCCAGCTTCATGAAGAGCACTTGAATTTCAACAGGAGATTCATTCCCCACTGAGAAAAGGTGAACCTCATGAACCTGGTCACAGATCCTCCTCCTGGTCCCCCTCTGCACAGTCCTTATCTTCTCCCATTTCCATCATCTTTCTAGTCTTTCAGCTCTTTAAAAATATATGTTTTATTTTAAATATTTCTATAATATTTTTATTTTTTAATTTTAATTTTTATCTTTTAATTTCATATTTTCCTGTTTTTAATCTTTAATCCCTTTTATTATTTTAACTTTCTAATCATAAGGTATTGGCATTTTGTCTTAGTTTTTTTATAATTATCAATTTTGCTTTTTAAGTTTTTAAACTTCATCTCATTGGTTTATAAACTGTCTGCTACTTTAAATCTCACCTACTTTATTTTGGTATTTTAAAAAGCTTAACTTTTTGGCTGGGTGTGGTGGCTCATGCCTGTAATCCCAACACTTTGGGAGGCCAAGGCAGGCAGATCACAAGGTCAGGAAATCGAGGCCATCCTGGCCAACATGGTGAAACTCCATCTCTACTAAAAATACAAAAATTAGCTGGGTGTGGTGGCACATGCCTGTAATCCCAGCTACTCAGGAGGCTGAGGTAGGAAAATCGCTTGAACCCAGGAGGCGGAGGTTGCAGTGAGCCGAGATCGCACCACTTACTCCAGCTTGGTGACAGAGCGAGACTCCATCTCCAAAAAAAAAAAAAAAGCTTAACTTTTTACCTTTATTGGAATTTTGAGTTTATTTTCACTTCTCTTTTATTTTTTTTCTCTCACCTTACATTCTTTTTTTTTTTTTTCCTTTCTAATCAGCTTTCTTGAATCTTTTTTTCATTCTAATGGTTTTCTAAGTTTCTACTCTCCTTTCATTTAAAATTTTTCACTGGATTTTATATTAGTGGGAAAGAAGTGTAATAAATAGCTCAGACCATAAACAGATTTCAAAAGACTTTTCCCCCTGGCTTGCTACCCCTACTGTTGACATTACCTTAAATTGTCCTAATTTTAAGGATGGCATTAAAGCACAGCTCTCGTGAAAGGAGTTAGAAATATGGAAAGGGGGAGCCTAGAATAAACCTTGTGAAGCTGGATTAGAATCTCAGGAGTATTTGTGTGAACTCATGGTGCATACATATATGGGTGTGTGTGTGTGTGTGTGTGTGTGTGTGTGTATACACATATATTTTCATACGTACACATAAACATATACATGCAGATATGAAATATATAATTATAGATATACACATACACACTTATCTGCATATATTTATTACCTAGTTCTGTCTGCTGACAAAGCAATCAGTCCCTAGTAGCAACAAGCACACATGCTGCCCAGAGCTTGGTTTCTAAATACTATTCTCCATTAAAAGGAACCATGGCTCCTGGAAAAATGACTGCTTCCAGGGCTGAGGCAAGGAAAGTACAAAATGAACCTGGAATATCTTATTGTGTGCAAAAGAAAGCTCAAATAATAATGCAGACAATGTCCAAAAAAGCCCAAACACTGGACTTAGTTTGGAGGGGCTCCCAAGGGCCAAATCTGGGACATTTCAACCATAAAAACAAGTTACAGTAATAAATTATAACGCATTGAATAAAAGAAGAACCCATTAAACCATATAGGAATAAATAAGCAATATATGCAAAGCTCTTCCTTACAGTAGAATGCCAACTAATAAATGCAGAAAAACTGATAGAGTTAGAAAGATTACCATTTTCCACCTATCATAGAAATAATCGATTCAAGAATCATCATTAACAAATGTTAAAACTAGTAGGTAAAATTTGGATGAGAACAGGATATATACAGGGCCTCAAAATATCTCTCTACAATTACTTATTAATCTCAAAGGGGAAAACAGTAACTGTTAGTGGAGAATCTGGAGGGCACCAACTTAAGCCATGTGGCTTCTGACACAATTCGTTGAGACAGATACAATGTTGTTTCTGTAATGTTTCTACTACTGAAAATAAATGACCCTAATCATTAGGTGACACCAACCTAACCCAAATTTAAGGACTTTCTACAAAATAACAGGCTGTACTCTTCCAAATATGCTAGCATCCTTCAAGACAAAGAAAGGTAGGTAACCCCAGAATAAGAGAAACTGAAAACACATGACAGCAAAATGCAATGTGTAATCTCAGTTTGGATGGTGGAAAAAGACTATTGTTTAGATAACAATAACATGTTAATGTTAAATGTATTGATTTTGATTATTGCCCTGTGATTATTTAAAAGAATGACTTGGTTCTTAGGAAATACACACTGAAGTATTCGGAGATAAAGGTCTACGATATCTCACTCACTCAACCTGGGACATTGTGAGCATCAAATTAAATAATGACAGTAGTAAATTATAACCCAACGAACAAAAAGAATCCATGAATCCACATAGGTATAAATAAATACAGACTAAATGTATATATAAAAGGAAATAAAATGCTTTTCCTTACAATAAAATTACTCTCAAATGGTTCAGAAAGAGAACGTGTGTGAATGAGAGCGCACACACAAATGACAAAACAAGTAGGGGAAATGACAATAATTGGTGAATCTTAGCAAAGGAGAGTTTGAATGAGTATGCCAACAGCAAGCACTCAGACCGAAAGGCAGGTAGACTGATAGTGGAGAGGAGATAGGAGGCATGGAATCTCCACTTCACTTTACTCTCGTGGGAGGGAGACAGTGGAGGATTCTTTTCTGTGTTTCACATTCCAGCTATCCTCTAATATGTTTATTTCCAGGTCATTCCATGACCCTCCTCAGCAAAGTCAAAGGAGGGTCCTCTTGTAGAGTTCACTGCCTTCATTGTGAGAGTTATTGCTGGCCAGAATGGGGTCTGTTTCAACTGTTTAAAAAGCATGATCAGCCATGCATCTTCTGGCTGCTTACATTAGCAACACAGGTCTATACAGGAAATCAGGAAAGCCTGTTTCAATCCAGATCACAGGCCAGTGTAACCCCCTGGAATACTTCTCAGAGTACAAATTTTCTTTCAGATCCGTTGTCAGCTTCTTCAAGACCATGTTATGGAAGGGGTAGGGTCCTGAAGGATAAGTCATTCAACCTTCAGAACCTTAGCTATGGGGGACAAAAACACCTGCATTGTCAGATCCTCTAGTAGGATTTTACAACGGTCACTCTATCAGCTCTCACACCAAGTTGCAGAAAGTGATTTCCCCTTGGTTCTTTTTTGACTGAAGGATGAGACCTTAGGCCACCCGAACCCACGGCTGCTAGACACCACACTTTCTAGAGATCATTCTTGACTCCGTGCATAAATGACTCACCACCGAGCCCCACCCTGAAACCAGGGACGTGACCCAGAAAACTAAGCGTTCCCTAATTCCAGGAATTGGTTGGTGCTCCACCTTGGACTAGATGAGCTTGACTTGCTAGATGTGGAAACAGCCAGATCGCTGGGGAAACAGCTTCACCAGCTGATATGCTCTAAGTCTTCAGGTGCTTTTTTTGGGAAGGTCCCCCAGTATTTGCCCATTCATGACTAAAAGTTTCTTAGATGCAGAGTAGTGTGGCAATGGTAAGAAATTAAATGTCTTGGCTTTTTTAAATGGGTTCTAATATCTGCCTGTAAGAATCCTTAATTCTAGGGCATTAATCACACCATATCAGCGGTTTTAAGTTGAAGAACCATCAGATGAGAAAAGAGGAAAAAGATATACATAGCCTTAAAATATCACTCCACATAGTATTTATTATTACAAAGGGAAAAATAACTTTACAGTGGTGACATCTAGAGAATATCAATTCAAACCATCTGCCTCCTGACATGAGGGACTGAAAACACAGTAAGACTTCTGTAATATTCAGAGGTAAGAATGTGTGAGATCCTCGTTCCTCTTACCTCTGGGCTGCTCTTAACCTCCATTACTCATATGGGTGGAACCTCCTTTGCAATCCTCAGTAATTCATCAGGAAGCTGGATATGATTTGTCTTAATACTTTTCCTCACTCATCCTGCCTCCCTCCACAGTTTATATTTTTGGCTCCCCCATATGGTCTTTTGTTGTTGTTGTTATTTTGAGACACAGTTTTACTCTTATCGCCCAGGCTGGAGTACAATGGTGCGATCCCAGCTCACTGCAAACTCCACCTTCTGGGTTCAATCGATTCTCCTGCCTCAGCCTCCCTAGTAGTTGGGATTGCAGGCACTCACCAACTGCCACCATGCCTGACTAATTTTTGTATTTTTAGTAGATATGCCCACCTTGGCCTCCTATAAAGTGCTGGAATTATACACATGAGCCACCATGCCTGGCCCCCATATGGTCTTTTTGTGTTGTTGTTTAAATCTCAAATTATTCTGCATCTTCCATGGCAGAGTTGCTTATCTCTAAGATCCTGGACACCCAGGATTTGCAGTGAGCGCAATGAGACTCTCCCAGGTACCATTTAGGAATCAATGGGTGAATTTCCTGTGGGGTAATGGGTTCCTTTAGAGACTCACTAAAGTTCATTATGAATAAAATTCTGCTGGTGCTGAGTGGTGGGTCATGTGGAAAATTAAAGAAAATATTTATTACATGTCTGCCCCAATGGTTAGAATCAAATATTAAGCGGAAGCTAGTTCTTGTATATTTATTACCATTTTTAGAGTTAACATTTTGGACCAGTAAGAAGGAGCCAATTTTCCCTAAGTTTTAAGTCTAAGCATATCCATTCTGAAGTTAATTTGCACTCATATTTTTCTGGGCTGCTTAGGAAGTCTGCGGAAAGAATAAGTTGAAGGGCTTAAACTTCTACTTTGTCACTATCCTGAAACCTTTCAAAACTTTGCCTGGATGCCTAGAAGAAAAAAATTTCTTTGCTTCCTTCCTTCCAGTTGATTACTAATAACTTAAAAGCACCCTCATCCACACTGGGCCCCAACACACATGAGGCTTTCCCTTCTAGTGCCCAGTAGACATTAACTACAGAAAGCTAGAGACTGCTGGAAAGGTAAATCAAAACAAAAGGAAACAAACAAAACTGTAAAACTTACACCAGGGAAATCAAAACTATCTAGGGGTTTTTCAAACTTAAATATTCTTATAAGCTTCTTACCACATTAAAAAAAAAAGTATATATATATATGTGTGTGTGTGTGTGTGTGTGTGTGTGTGTGTATCTATCTATCTATATATATATATAGACAGATATAGATATAGATATAGATTTTTTTTTTTCCAAGACGGAGTCACAATCTGTCACCCAGGCTGGAGTACGGTGGCATGATCTCAGCTCACTACAACCTCTACCTCCCAGGTTCAAGCGATTCTCCTGCCTTAGCCTCCTGAGTAGCTGGGATTACAGGCATGTGCTACCACACCTGGATAATTTCTGTTTTGTTTTGCTTTTTTGTTTGTTTGTTTGTTTAAGACCAAGTTTTGCTCTTGTCACCCAAGCTGAAGTGCAATGGTGCAATCTCGGCTCACTGCAACCTCCACCTCCCAGGTTCAAGCAATTCTCCTGCCTCAACCTCCTGAGTAGCTGGGATTACAGGCACCCACCACCACACCCGGCTAATTTTTGTATTTTTAGTAGAGACAGGATTTCACCTCATTGACCAGGCTGGTCTTGAACTCCTGACCTCAGGTGATCTGCCCACCTTGGCCTCCCAAAGTGCTGGGATTACAGGCGTGAGCCACTGCATCTGACCAAAAATAATTTAAAATTAATTTATGTGGTGAGAACTGAGTTTGACCATTGGATGAGGAAATGAGACCAGATTCTGGGATACTGTCAGAGCTATGAATTTGATGACTAAAGTCTTACAAGTCCAGGTCTTGGTTAACTGTTAGGAAGGTTGCTTTCCCCTGTTACAGAAACCCAAGGAGCTTTATAAGTTCCAGGTTTGTTTTCTTGCTGAGTCTACATAGGACTCTTTTGTATTGAACAGTTGATTTGTAAAAAATAAAAATAAACTAACCAAATAAGGTACCTATGGAGATGTTCTGCTCTCAGAACTATTAAAGGACTGCTTGGAAGGTGTGCTCAGGCTCCTGTTCGTATATATCTTTATTAACTCTACAACTATTCAATCATCCAGCTAAAACACCATGAACTCTCTCACGGTTTTTAAAGGGTATCTTTACTATTCCCAAATTGTAGAACCAGAGAGTTAGCAAAGGTAGCCCTTAAGGCAGTCACCCAGTGGTAGTGGTGTCCTCTGGGGTAGCTTCTGCAGCACTCGTGTCCCAGGATCGAGGAACAGGGCTTTTTTTTTTTTTTTTTGTATCAGTAAATTTATTCCAAGAGTATTCCAGATTATTTCCACACAAAAACCAAGCATCATAGTAAAAATAGTTAACACTTTGGCCATGAAACTCAAAGATACTTGAAAAACCTCTCGATATCACCTTGAGTCACTTAATTCTGATAAATATTAATATTTGTCATCCATGCTTACCCAATTATAATTTTGCAATATAATCGTATTTGTCATTGTACTTATTATTCATTGTACTTACTATATCTACTTAAAACATCTTTGCTGAAATTTTTTATCCCCAAAATAATTTTTCAGTAACTCCAAAATATCTACGTGTACCACTTAGCAATGCTATTACAACACCACAATTCTTTTCTTCAAGTAACAAATACTCAAGCCAAACCATTCCTGATCACAGATGTAACTGACAGGCAGTTTGATAAATAGCTCTTTTAATTCTTTGTTCCTATCTTAGTATCCCAACCACCGCTTCACTGATATCTCAGAGTTTTCTTGCAACAGATTCATCCATAGCTTTCGGCAATAGTTCTTCCTCTTTACAATCCCCAAAGTATCTTCCTGACACTGCTTCTACCTCAGGTGAAGAGGCCAAATAAATGGAAGTCTGAGCACCTTCTACTGGAGTGTTGTAAAAAGCCCATGACACCAAATTGAAGAGTGGTTTGACCAGCAGTGGAATGTGTATGTGCCTCCCCAGATTCGTCCATGCAATACCAGGATGCAACGCGCTGATGGTGACATGTGTGCCTTCTAAGCGGCAGGCTAATTCCCTGGTAAAAAGAATGTTAGCCAGTTTGCTCCGGCTATAACAAAAGCTTTTAATGTAGCCTTGTTCACTGTTCAAGTCATCAAAGTTGATACCTCCATATTTATACAGTTTGGAAGAAACTACCACAATCCTGCTGGGAGCTGAATTTTTGAGGAGTCCAAGGAGAACACTGGTGAGAAGCTATAGGTTATGCTTCCGTAGTATCAAAAGCTAATATCACAGGGAACCTCCATGCCAGAAGAACCCAGCCACAAACAGCTACAGGTTGTGGCCACAGGAAAGTACTCCACAGATGGCAGCATGCCTTTTTCCTTCTTCATAAATTCAAAGTTTAGGCCCAGAAAGCCAATAGCTTATGCAGGAGGTGGTTATTTCCTTACTGATCATTAACAAACTCTGTATTAACTTGTAAAGAGATCTCTTCAGAGTTATGCAAGATTTGTGTTTCTTCTTTATATATCTATTTCTTATCTATATTCCAGTAGACAGAAATTGATTGTGGAGATCACATGATCAATACATCATAGATCCTCATTATCAATAATTATTGAGAACTTGCTTTTAATTAACTGTAAGAGTTGGGATCTACAACTGATTAAGTGGAAAGTGCATGAAAGATGCCACCAGTTTTTAGTTTGTATATTGGTACCACTCTTAACAGGAATTGAATGTGCCTTGTCATGGAATACAGGAGGAGAAACACTCACATTCAAATAATATTATTTCATTATTTGTAATACAGGGGCCAACTATAAAGTTCCTGCCACAAAGAGGGGCTACACATGGGTGAACTATTTTAAAAATAAGTCACTGTTTTGGGTAGGCATCTCACTAACCTTTATACTTGGGAGCCAATCCACATGGGTTTGAGTCCCAGCTCTACCACTTACTAGTTGCATAACTCATTTGTAAAATGGGATGGTAATAGCATCTGCCTCGTGTGATAGTTCTGAGAGTTAAATAAGTTAATATCTGTGGCATACTTAGAACAGTGCAGCATATAGTAAACTCACATGTGTTAGTCTGAATATTATTATTTGACTGGAACGCAGTATAGTCAATTATCTGGCACAGTAAGTTAACTCATTTAGGTACCCAGACATTTTTTAATAACTAACTTATGGCCAAGGTGATAGTTTAGCAGTATCTGATTTTAATTTTTTCCCAAGATAACATTAGTGCAGCCAGGGCACTGACAACTCTTCTGACTGCCCTCTGTCTGCTGCACACCCACAACTATTCAAGGAGAGATGCAGGGTCATGCCCTCAAGTATTTCCTGCCCCACGTGGAGGTAAGATGGTCATCTATTTATGCTCCTCTGATTTCAAAAATATGTAAGAATATGGCTGTATTCCAGGTACTGCTCAGGAAGTATTACATCATACTCACCTCCCCTCAAAACTTATCAACAGCTCTACTGGAAAAAGCTTTACTTATGAAAGTTTATCTGAAGGGTATACATGTCTCAAAATGATAAATTAGTAAAATGATAATAATAGTTCTACAAGGATTTTGTTAGGGTCGCTGCCATTTCCATTAAACAGCATCATCTCAAAATAAATCTCAGTGGAAATTTTCTTTCTGGTCTCAGTATCCAAAATGATAATAAAGGTTAATGTTTATTGGGTGCTACCAAGAACCCATCACTTTTTATAGTATTTTATGGGTTTTAATCTGTGAAACACTTCTATGAAATTCCCTTTGATTTACAGATGAGCACATTGAAATAGAGAGATTATGTAACTTGTCCAAATCTACAAAGGTCATAAATTGTAGAGACAGGATTGAAATGCAGGTAATCCAGCTCCAGAGAGCAGTCTCTAAACCACCACCCTATAGCATCTCCTAAAACACTTGTTCTGCTCCTGAACAGCTAGTTTGATTTTGTCCCATTGGTTTTTGCAAATCATGAAATTGATTTAAATTCATTGTTAGGAAGCTCAGAGCCAAATTCCTAGCCTTGTAAGAGATCTTGTGGTATAAATTTAGTATTTCAATCTCTATCCTTTTTTCTTTCATATTTACATTTTTCCTTTGTCCCATTATCCTTAATCCACATAACAAAAATTATCCCTGGGGTGAGGTAGGGGATGAACAGGCAGAGCATTGAGGATTTTTAGAGCACTGAAATACTCTATTTGGTACTATAATGGTAGATACATGTCAGTATACACACATCCAAACCTGTAGAATGTACAAAGCAAGAATGAATCTTAATGTAAACTATGAACTTGGACTGACTATGATGTGTCAGTGCAGGTTCATCAATTGTAACAAATGTTCCATTCTGACCAGGGATGCTGATAACAGCAGAGGCTACGTGTGTGTGGAGACGGGGTATGTGGGAAATATCTGTACCTACCCTCAATTTTGCTGTGAACATAAAACTTCTCTAAAAACATAATGTCTTAAATAATAATACTACCTGCCTGATAACAAAATGTCACAAATGTTAAGGAAAGGAACATTACAAGCCAGTCTTATTCATGAACATGGAGGCAAAAAATGTTTTTTAATTGGCCAACTGATTTAAGCAATGTATTTTAAATTATTATATTTAGTTTGGATATCTTAAAAATGCAAGGATTTAGCATTATAAAATATGCAAATAATATAAGTCATATTAACAAATTAAATTATAAAAATCTATAATCACCTCAATTCCAGAGAAAAAACCTATAAGATAAAATATAGCACCCATTCATGACTTAAAAAAAAAATCTTGACAAACTTGAAATAGAAGGGAAACTTTTTAATTAATAAAAATAATTAAAGATAAACCTATAGCAAACAACATATTAACGGTGAAATGTTGAAAACATTTCCTTTAAAATCAGGAACAAGACAAGCGTTCCCACTATTGCCCTTTCTATTCAACACTGTACTCTGCCTGCCCCACAGTAGAAGGCAAGACAAAGAAGAAATAAAACTATAGTCACTTGGGGATGATATGGCTGTGTATGCATAAAATAAGAACTCTACAGGTAAAATGTTAGAATTAATAAGAATCGGCCAGGGGCAGTGCCTCACACCTGTAATCCCAGCACTCTGGGAGGCCAAGGCCTGTGGATCACCTGAGGTTGAGAGTTTCAGACCAGTCTGACCAACACGGAGAAATCCCATCTCTACTAAAAATACAAAATTAGCCAGGTATGGTGGCGTGTACCTGTAATCAGGAGGCTGAGGCAAGAACATCGCTTGAACCCAGGAGGCAGAGGCTGCAGGGAGCCAAGATCACACCACTGCACTCCAGCCTGGGCAACAAGAGTGAAACTCCACCTCAAAAAGAAAAAAAAAATCAATATGCAAAAATCAGTTGCTTTCTACATATCAACAAAATCAAATAAGAATAAAAAAATTTGTAAGATACTATTCTTAATAGCTGTATTAAAAAGATCTTTATGAAGAAAGCTATAACTCTTAGTGAAAGTTTTTTTTAAAGCAAGCAAAAGTAGAGATATATTATGTTCGTGAATGGAAAACTGAACCATGTAAAAGCGTCACTTTTTCTTAAATTGAGCCCATCTCAATCAAAATCCCAATCCTTTTTTGGTAGAACCTCACAAGCTGATTCTAAAATTTATCTGAAAAGACAAAAGACCAAGAAGAGACAAAATCCTGCTGAAGAATGACATAGTAAGATAACATGTTCTACCAGATGTTAAAACTTTCTATAAAGATTTAGACAGGGATAGTGCAGTATTTGTGCAGCAACAGACAAAAGAGAACTGTTAAAAATATATATCTATTTGGGAGGCCATTAGGGTGAGGTGGCTCCAGTGCCCTGGGTTCCTACAGAAGCAAACTTTCAGGTAAAATTAAACTTAAGTTTAACCAATCAGAAACTGCCAACTAACCTCTAGAGGCTTTCCACTGGAATGACCAGAATAAGGCTACTGCTCCACTTTAACCCTTTTTTTGTTTCGTTTCACAGATTCACCTTATAAAAGCTTTTCCCCTACTCCCCTTCATCAGAGCCACTGAACCACTTACCTTCCGGAGCTGCCCAATTCATGAATTACTATCTGCTCAAATGAACCTCTTAAAATTTTAATGTGCCTAAGTTTACCTTTTAACAGATTGATGGAACTAAATAATAACTCTGAAAATGGTCCAAAGACATATGGATGTTTGATGTCTGGAATAGTTGGTTGACTCTGCAAATTAGTTAAGAAAAAAAAAAAAGACTTTTCAGTAAATAGTGCTGGGGCAATTATCCATAGGTGATAATTTTATTATTATTGCATATGTATAAAAGATTTGGCAGGAGGCTGGTGGGGAGACACAATTGCAGAATGGCCCAAAGGGCACTTCTAAAATATTATCAGTGTTCTTTATCTTCACCTGAGCGGTGGATACACAAATGTTTGCTTCATTATTCTTCTTCTAACAGTGTATATACTTTTTTTACACTCTTATGTTAAGATATTTTACAATTTTATAAAAAGCAGAGAAAAGACATTATGAGAATATGGAAAACAAAGATAAATCTTTGAACAAACTTCAATTCTTATCCTTGGGATAAATTTCTAGGAATATCATTGTTAAGTCAAAAGGCATGAATACCTTTAAAGAGTCAACATTGATACACACCTGAGCAGTCCCCCTTAATTTTAGTTTTATTACGTATGCATTTATGTACATTGCCTTTACTCTTCTGAAACAAGGTGAAGGTTACATAAGCCAGTAACAAGGTGACAAGGTGGTACTAGATGTGGACTGTAGAGCTCTGTTGCCTGTGTGGTGTTTCTCCCCCAGCAAGAACTTCAGTTAGCTTCTCTTGTAAGGGTGAAATGTAATAGGGGTATTATCCCAGGATCACAGAGCCTTCTCCAGAAACCAAAGAAAGGGACCAGGAACTCTTCTCACTTTCAGCTTGTAAATACCCTTCCAGGTTTTGCTGCCTGTCCATAGACAAGGCCTTCTGAGGCTAATATCAACTTTCCTATCTACCTGGAACTCACTGCGGCCTTTTCCTGTGTGTGCGTGAGATTTATTATCAGTTCATTTTGATGGAAATGCAGTGACTTCAAAACCGCTGATAGCTATCAGCAAAGAGCCGACAGCTCCTAACATAACCATCTTAAGAGATACTTCCTTTTTTCAGATGCTTTGCAGGGTTTGGAAATAAATATTGTTTACTGGGCATGGAGAGAAAAAAATAAATCTCTACTTGCTGCAAAGACCTCAGGAAAAGCAGTGCAGTGCCTGTGTCCTCAGCCCTGTGCTGCCCCAGAGACAGCCCTGCCCTGCAGCCCAGTCCAGTCACAGCCCTGCAGATGCCTGCCATTGCGCTCTCCTCCCATCTCTAGCAGAGCCCTTCGCAGTGCAAGGCAAATACTTGTCTCTATGCCCGTCTCCCTCTTTCCCCATTCGGCTGTGTCTTGAGTATGTTTTATGCTCAGCACCCAGCATGATGACTGGTACTTAGGATCTACTGTTCAAAAAGTCCCCCTCAGAGATTAGTAGCACCTACTCTTCCTACCCAAAAGAAAACATGTGTCCAGATTGGCAAAGACACATGTCCAAAGCCACAGAGAGTGTGGTAGAGGCAGAACCATTCAACTTCTGAATCCCATTCCTATACTGTGAGGTATGAAAGTTTCAGCAACAGCTATATTATATACCAGTTCCTGGCCTTCTCAAGTCTGCATCTCTGCCCTGGCAGAAACAAAATGAGCTAATTAAATGCTTGCCACTTGCTTATTTTGGAAACTTCATGGAGTGTGTGAAAGCCCGAATAAATTTCGGGCCACTATTGATTACTTCGAATGCGGAGGAAACCATCCAAGCATGGGAAGAAGGTGAGGAAGCTAAACCCGTGGCTGAGGGTTATTAATATTGTAATGCTTTTGCTTATTGGTGCAGAAAGCAACTCTTGGCTATATAAGGGACTAAAGCTTTAAGGCTATAATGGAGGAGAGTAAATAGAATCCTTCAAGGTTGAAGAAGAGTCCAACCAAATACTCTACCTAATTGCTTTGGAATAACCAAGATCACCCTGCTTACTGTGGGAGAAAGAAAATCAATAGATTGCATTTAGAGGGAACTAAAAGCACAATTGGGTCATCCTCTGTGTGGCTAGTAGAGAATGGTACCTTGGCACTGATCCCCAGAGGGTGGCAATTAAGTGAAAAACAGTCCATGCTGCCTAAAGTAACCCAGCAGCTATTAAATATAAAATAGTTCATTGCGAAATGTAAAGGTTTCCAGTGAATCTGCAGAACCGCCCATTGTTGAGAGGCTTCCATAAGGCAAGCGAAGCCCTGCTCGTTCTTCTCTCCAGCACGTATGCTAATAAGATGGGATTTCCTCCCCTGGAAAAACTGATCAGGTTCTGGATAACAGCATTAGTCTCAATCACAGAGACCTGAGGGATCCAGATTAAATCTCTCCTATTTCACATGAAGACCTTTTAGACTTTCAGTCCAGGGTTTCGCATGCCCAACTTTTGAACTTTCCTATCCCAAATTAACCAACAGTGTCCGTCACATAGTAAAATCCCTTCAGAGAACACAGGATGCTTTGAAGAAACAGGTGCTGCTGTGCAATAGTTGGCATAGGACTGACCCTAACAACAAGACTTAGACGTACCTAGCCTCAAGCCATGACCATTTCAACCCATCGCCTCTTTGTATTCACCTTTTCGTGGTAAATTTTAGGTAGGAAGTAACTGACATTTGTGAGTTCCAGCAGGTGATTCAAACAGACATGTAAACAAGGCAGATTATTTGTTTCAAAGTCAGTTACGTATGAAACTACTTCTAATACCATGTCAAACTACATAATTCTAAAAACATCTTCAAATTAAGTAAAGTAAACCATTTTTGCAACATAGATCTGGGGGCCAGGAGTAATTCATTCTCTGTAAGCAAAACAGGTTTTATCCCTTTTATACAATTGTCATTTTCTGGGGAGGGAGTACAGCTGGATTCATGGGCTATTCCAAAGTCAGCCACAGCACGGCCCATCCTTCGCTGTGACCATTCCACCCAGTCCATTGCTTGTCAGGCCCAAAACCCCTGCCCTGCAATCTGCTGGATCCTCCCGCTCCTCATCCTCCTCTGAGCTCTGTCTCTAGTGCACTTGCTCCACCTGAAGCCTCGCCCTGTGCTACCACTCTCCCGTGTTTCACATCCCTTGAAGCTTTTCACTGTCTGGAGAAAAAGCCCAAACTCTTCAGCAACATCATCAAGACCCCTCTCAAGACCCCCAGGCTGCCTTCCAGCCTCACCTCTCTACCCTCCAGCATGCTGTGCCCTGGTCTAGCCAGACTCCCCCTTCCTCAATAGG
Organism: Ateles fusciceps; assembly: GCA_036589455.1. Classification (NCBI taxonomy): domain Eukaryota; kingdom Metazoa; phylum Chordata; class Mammalia; order Primates; family Atelidae; genus Ateles; species Ateles fusciceps. Next base: position 1,710,376 of record JAZHEH010002842.1, read on the forward strand.
CCTGGTAGTCATGCCTCTGACCTTCTTTATATAATACTCCGCCTAAAATAATTTTTCTTGCTCCCTGGCCAGGAAAACATTCTACCCATTTATCTACACCTAGCTCCCCACTACTTCTTGATGATTCCCCCCTCCCCTCAGGCACAATTGTCTACCCCCCGTCTGCACTTCCATTGCTTTCCAAGATAGTACTGGTTACCTGTTTATCACCCTATGAACGCTGCAAGCTCCTCGTGGGCAGGGCCCTTGCTGAGCTTATCTGCGTGTCCTCTGTGTTCCCCTCCATGCCCAGTGCTCAGAAGCTATAGCACATCTTTGCTGAAAGAACTGATTCTATTGGATTGATTTCCTGAGAAATGGTATTGTCCCCAGAGGTTGGGACTCTCACCTCTATCAAATACTTCACCAAAGGCAACAGCTCAGTGAGGTACACGGCAACACCCACACCCACTTATTTTACAAGGGCACTTATTTGATCACCAGGTTTCATGTGTAATGCTGATACTGCTGTGTTGACAACATGACATCTTTTTGTTGTCACGCACATTTTACCAGGGATGCTTCTTTGCATCTCTATCAGATAAAGTCACTCTTGAAAATGCCTTCTCTAAATTTGAAGACTGCAGCTACTCTCATCTCAGGAACTATCTTGCTGTCTGTACATCTTTGGTTTTAACTTTTGTCATAAAAAGGAGTCCTACTCACCCTGCAAGTGTATCCATTTCACAGAGTTCATGAGGTGAGGGCTGTGCGGGCACGCTGGCTCGCCCACTGATGGGCACAAACTAAGCACTTAGGAAGGGATTGCCAAATTATAATTGTTCATCCGATTTTTAAAAGAGTATGTGGGAGGGCCAGGTGCTGTGGCTCACACCTGTAATCCCAGCACTTTGGGAGGCTGAGGTGGGTGAATCACAAGGTCAGGAGACAGAGATTATCCTGGCCAACATGGTGAAACCCCGTCTCTACCAAAAATACAAAAATTAGCTGGGCATGGTGGCCTGTAGTGCTAGCTACTCAGGAGGCTGGGGCAGAGAATCGCTTGAACCCTGGAGGCAGAGGCTGCAGTGAGCTGATATTGCATCACTGCACTCCAGCCTGGGCGAGAAAGCGAGACTCTCTCTAAAAAAAAAAAAAAAGTGCAGATACTTCTCTAGTAACTTCTTTCTTTGGTCTTGGGTCTAGTTAAACACTTAGTTCTATACTTTATTTTCAACTCAAGACATCAAGACATCAAGACATGACATATTCACCCTCACCAGGCCACACCTTTTGTTATGACTCATTTACTCAAACACTGTTATTTAAATTTTTAAACATTATTGTATATACATCCACATGACACAAAACTTGAAAGGAATTATACATACATTCAATATGATAAATCACGTGGTAAAAAATTCTAGAGAACAAAGATGATAGGGGAAAATTCTTCCTCCTCTCCTTATCACTCACCCTCTCTTTCCTTCCTTGAAGGCAATCAACATTGCCTGCTTCTCTGTGATCTTCCAGAGAGAATCTATGCATAACAAGCATACACATTTCTTTCCATTTTACACAATTACTAACATATTATATACGATATTCTGCAATTGCTCTTTTCACTTAATTTATCCTGGGGTTTGTTTTGTATCTGTCTATTAAGAGTGCCCTTATTCTTTTTTTATAGAGGCTCATTCTTCCACTGTGGTTTCAAATCACTCTTCCAAGTATGGCAAGTGTTGTGCCCAGGCCCTGATATGTTCAGGTTGCCTCCTGGTAGCTGCTATAAGACAAACGTCATGGGTCAAACAGGACGCCTAGCTCCCTTGAAAAGGGGCAATACCCACGTGCATGTGGCACATATATGGACTGAAGCCATACTCTGGCCTTTGTTGTACTCGTCTAACTGCATTATTTGACCCACAAGACTTTGAAAGTAGAAAAATATACTTGTGACCTCCAGTGCATCAATACGGCTACATATTCTGAGTAGAGCCTTTGGTTAATGCCTCAAGATAAACATATGATGTGCTAAGAATATGCTCAGCAAGTTTCCTAACTTATTTATAGCAGATCCAATGTTGGTCAGGCTAGTCTCAAACTCCTGACCTCAGGTGATCCACCTGCCTCGACCTCCCAAAGTGCTGGAATTACAGGCGTGAGCCACTGGGCCTGGCCAATTTTAAATTTTCTAATAGCCACATTGAAAAGAAAAAGACACAGGTAAATTAATTTTTTAAATGTTTAATTCAATATATCTAAAATATTTTAATACATAATCAGTAAAAAATTCTTAATGAAATAACATATTTCATATTATCTTCAAAATCTGATATATATTTTGCAGTTACAGCACATCTCAAATGGCAGTAGCCACATTTCAGAAACTTACACCACATGTGGCTGGTGGCTGCTATTTATACAACAGAGAGGGGAGGGGATCCTTAAATATATCTGCCAGGGTCCTATTGGTTCTTATCCCAATAAGAAAACATATAAGGGTCATGATGGAGATGAACTTGAAGCCTAGTCATAATATTTATTTATAGTATAAATAATGCCTAATGGGTACAGATATGATAAGCTGAATTTTAAGAATTTTAAAATGTACAATTCCAATATGATTATCAAAAGGTAACAAAGAGAAGAAACCAAAAAATGTCTTTTGAAAGAACAGTTGGCATTGTAGATTAGGAATTTCAGAAGCATCAAGGAAGACATCACATTCACCAGCAAGTTACATTTGGAAATGCTTGGAGGGGCTCCTAACTCACTGGGAACAGGTTAATGGAGCGTAGCTGGAAGGAACAGTAACTGAAAAGTCAATTCCTGGCTTCTCCGGGTCTAAAGCCTTAGAACGATGATACTCCTCTCCAGGCGTCCTTTGATGCTCTCTTCATCCAGTTTTCTTTTTTCTCTTGCTAATTTCAACTTGAAAACTCAAAAGCAGAGTGTTAACCATACTTGGGTAAAAATCTCTAGAGTCTCATACTACCAACTTATAAAGTCATATTTGCAGGCTTCCTTTGTATAAAAATTATTAATTTCCAGATCTCTATTTTCAGTATCAAAAACAAATATTTTTCAAGTTTCTATCTTATGAAGAACATTGTGCTGGGTACCAAGAATACGAAGGTATAAGACACAAATTCATGTAGAGGCATATAATCTAATCGGGACATACAAAGCAACCCTTCTCTCCCTCTCTCCTTTTTCTTAATCTCTTACTTCCCTTTGCTTATGTAATCATTTCTTCCCCATCTGAAAAGAAATACTTTTGTTGTGAACAGGCTGGCCTCCTAGAGTAGCTTGTGAGACTCGCTACCCACCATCATAAATGTAGGTGACTCTCTACCGGTGCCCATCCGGAGCCCACTTGCATGAATTGCCCATGTGAGAGGCAGCTCTGCTGTCTGGAGCATCAGCCATTGTGCGTCGGTTTGGGGCTCACTTGTGATCACCATTGGTATTCTCCATCTGTGGCATCTGATTACATACAGCAGGCTTCTCCTGATCAGAAGTGACACAAGATTCTCTCTAGACAGTTCAGCTGCTCTTGCTGGGGAAACTTCTCTCCGGAAGTGCATCTTATTTACATAATGTGACCTATATTGGAGACCATTTCACCCATACCTGGCGAATTTTAGCAAAACCCAGCTAGCCAGTTTTGAATGGTATAAAAATAAAGAAAAACTTAAACTGCATTTGTATAGATTGTTGAGGGATTTTTTTCTCCTCACAGGGCTGGGAAATCAGGGAAATATGGAAGGAAGATTGTTGTTTGATCATATTTTTCTCTTTTGAAGCCACATTCCAACATTTGGCATATTTTTCTATTTCTTCTCCTTGGCTAGATCTAGTTTGTTAGTTTCTTGGCTCATATCCCTCCTTGACTTTCATTTACTCCACGTTCTTTTCTCTGTGTTAATGGTTAACAGAGCATGTACTGTAAATTAGCATTTATAAAAATCAATTACACTGCTTCATAAGACAGAGCAGAAACTTAGATTGTCTTCACCAGATCATTTGTATTTATCTGTTAATTATAAACCTTAATTGTCTCTTTTTATCATATTAATTTGCACAAATTGTACAACTTCAGAGTTTAGCAGTTTTTAAGTCCTTGAAATACAATTATTCTCTTAACATTCTTTTCAGAAACACAGTATTCATTAATGATTAGGTTGGTAAAAATTAGCAGTTCTGATAATTGGCCTTGGCTTCTCCTTGGATTTTTTTTCTTTCCCCGCTAAAGTCCTGGTTCTCACAATCACACGTGTCTATTGGCCTCTTCCTGTGCATGATCTCTGTTTTAATTGGACTTCTTCGCCCCTGAGACTTCACAGGATTTCGGCTCACAGTAAAATGCAGATCTATGCCAGTGAACTTATTCCAAGCAGGTTTGACTCTTTTCTCTTCTCCCCAGCAGAACTGGGACTTTTGTTCCATGGAGTTAGTCACTTGCCCTGAACCTTAGTATAAAAAGACTTATATGTGAAGTGAGGAAAAAGGCTTTCCAATTTCCAGTCCCGGTTGTGAAACAGTTTTAGACTCTTACACTCTGCAGGTTGGTGAGCAAGCATAAGGAAGGGGGGACTCTCTAGGCACTCCCCCAACCTACTCTGAGCTATGGCTTTGTTTCCACTCAGTGTGGCAGCCACTTAGAAGGACTCATATGTCACATAGCGTGTTTGCAAAGACCAAAATAAACTTTCTTCTTTCAAGAGGATGTACAAATCTGGGTTGTTAGTAAGTAATCCAGACTGAAGGACACTGCATCCTGACCACCCTGGAACCAGGTGGCTTCCTGCCTGGGGCTCTGTGGGCACCTTCCAGAGAACTTGCATCCAACTCTGATGACACTGACAGACAATCTGCATGCTCTGTCGCCAGAGACTGAAGAGGTCAGGAGCAATGAGGCTGAAGACACCCCTCATACCCTGGTGCCCCACATAAGAGAGCCAACTATCAAGAGGGGGAATTTCTAAGGTCAGTGTCAACCATCCTCAAATCACCTTTCCAGCCCCAATTTCCCCACCATCCCTTCAGACCCAATTTCCATACCAACCCTATTCTGCAATTCCCATTTGGGAGCAAATGTCTGATACAGCTGGCATTCCTTGAATTCTCTAACTGGGTGTCCGGAAATGCTTGGTCTTGCTGTGATTCTTCCCTTTAGAAGCAACAGTTCAGCAGTTAGGCCAAACTTTTTCATATATTACCTCAGATGGGACCCTAGGCAGGTGCAGGTCAAGACCTGAAGTCTGTGAGCTGAAATGTTCCAGGGATTTTTTTTTCATTTTAATGGTGGGGCTGCTGTGGGAAGGCTGGCTGGCCAGAAGGGACACAAGAGAACAGCTCTCTCATATAGTGGAATATGGGATCATTTGCTCTGTCCAAAGGGAAGGCTCTCCTTTGCCTTCCCACTATAGCAGCTCTATGATACTCTTCAGATCAAGTTACTTTTATAAAAAGTTATATTTTCCCACATACAAAGCACTTGCCAGCCAGACCTGTGAACATTCTCCCAATGACCTGGTTCCCCCAGTGCTGGCTTGTATCAGTTTATGCCACAGAAATGTGGTCACATTACACCCAACAATCTCTCGCCACCACACAGTTTCCATCCGGTGGGGCATTTCAGCCTCTTAGGCCAGTGCCTGGCCACATGGATGCACTCTTGTGATGAAATAGGAAGTTATTCCTGGGGATTGACAAATGTTGGCTGAACATAAGCCATTTATTCAGCTACATGGCTCTAAACTGTTCCTTCTATAAACTGGAAGACAGGACTGCTACCATTTCCTGGACTGGGTTGACAAGCAATGGCCAGAGGGGTGAGAATGCACCTCCCTGGAGAGCAGCTTAGGGTATGGATAGGAGATTGAAGCAGAGCTCCTCACACCAAAGAGCCCTTTGCATGGAAATCTCTCTGCAAGAAAAGTACTGGGTAGTCTCGGCCAACTCAGGCTAACTGTGATGGTCTTTTGCCTGCTATTTTTTCCTCTCAAGGCCCAGTGTGAATCAACTGTGCCAGCCATGCAGACCTCCCCTTGCCAGCTGCTTGCCTTTGCTGCCCCTTAGATAGGGACCTTAGATAGGGACCTGTGCAACTACATGCACTAGCTATTAAAGAGATAACCAGAAATAATGATAATAGTGGCTAATGAGTTCTTTACTTGGTATGGGTGCTGGGCCAAAGCGTCGTGTGTATTAGCTCATCTAATCCTCACATCAACCCAAAGTACTATTCTTACCCCTATTTAGATTTTATGGGACTAAGCAATCTGCCCAGACCAGAAGCTATGATGTGACGGGGCCAAGATTCCAGTGCAGGATGGTCTTATTTCAGAATCTGAGCCCTTGACCACTATGCTGTATAGAGGTGGAAACATAGTGGATGTCTATTGAAATAAATGGTACTCTCTTAGGGCAGGTTGCCTTGACGCAGGGGCTTGAGAAAGGGGTTTGGTTGCCTATGATCTGTTGAGGGCAGTTTCTTCAGGAGAACCTGTAGTCTAGTGGGGGAAACAGGACAGTTTGGGAAGAGAAGATGCTGAGTAGGAATGTGGTCTCAGGTAACATCCAGCACGACCTGGTCCGGTGTGGATCTGGAGCGTCGATCATCCAGCAGCACTGCCCCACCTTGCTGCAAAGGGGCCAGCCTCTTCGACCTCCATAAATCATTTAGTCATGGGCCACAGCACTTGACTAAATATTTATGGAGGTCGAGCAGTGGAAGCTTCTACATATCTCCCAGTGAGGTGACTCCCGAAACGGCAACAGATATAAGCCAAGCTGTTGCTGCAGCACTTGCAGCAGCTGGAGACCAGGTATAGCAGCAGGTAAAGGGGAGCTAGGTGTGGTATCAACAGCATCAATTACAAGCACCCAGTACTTTTTGGCAAAGTGCCAGCCAATGAGGCCTCTGTGATGATTTTAAGGTACAATTCCACCTGATTTAAAACTAGAATTTCATCCATCACTAACTACCATCAAACTTAGGGCAGAGACAAGGTGTTTGTCACTCTCTAAAAAGACAGAACAACAACACAGTGATCAGAAACCATCACTCTGCTGTTCAGAAACCTGCCAGGCTCCCACTGCCTCCTCCAAACTACCAAGAGGGGGAATGTCTAAGGGCAATGTCAACAGTCTTCAAACCACCTTTCTAGCTCCAATTTCCACATCATCCCTTCAGACACCCTATTCTGCAATCCCCATTTGGAGAATTCTATTCATTCAACCATGAACTTCCTCACTCCCATGCTTTCAGTCATGCTATTGCCTGAACGTGGAATACCCTCCTTCATCTCTTCTGTGACTACCGAAATCTTAGCGAAAGCTCTTTTATTGCAAGAAATAGAAACTCAGTCTAGCTTAAGTAATGTGGGATTGATATAAGGAATCGAGATCTCTCAGGAAGAATGGGAAGGCCTTCACAAAGGAAATGCAAACAAGAACTGAGAGTCAGTGCTCTCCCTGACCTGTGGCACTCTAGTTATAGCATAAAACTTTGAATGTGGCTTCTCAGTTAAGACTTACCTCCTTATTGCCCCCTTCACACAGGAAGGTGGCCCCAACAGCCATGTATAGGCTCTATAACCCTGTTCTTACTTCAAGGCCACAGTTATTAGATCAGGAAGAGATACCTGATATATCTGGGGCAATTAGAATTTAGAAGTAAGACTAAAAGTTAGATCCTGGTTCAGTATGGCCTGCTGTCTTAATAAAGGGAAATGTAAACCCAGAAATTTTGGGGTGACCCATCTTGTACCTACAAGGCGAATCAACTAGCAGAGAAAACCAATCTGCAAGCAGAAAAGAATGAAGCCAGAATGTGATGAGAAGAGGCCAGGTCCTGACAGCTACACAGTTTCTAGTTGCAATCTCTTCCTGATGCCGGTAGTTCCCATCTCTGCCCTTAGGTTTAGCCTGGATCCTTATAATAAAGGCTTCTTTTCAGTTTAACAAGCTCAAAGTGAACTCTGGAACTTACAAGCAAAGATTTCTCAACAATACCTGCATCTCTGTGTGTCTGTTTCAATCTTCTCTTCCCTTGTTTTCCCTTCCTACCTCTTCCTTCACTTCCATTCTCCTCTCTCTCCCCAACGTTCCTGCTGTCTTCCCCCCACCCCCCACTCCTGACTCCCTCATCCCAGCTCTGCTTCACTTATCTGCTCCCAAAACCAAACATGGCTACAGCAGCCTCCATAATATCTTACCACCAACAAAGCCATCATTCAGCAGTCTAACATCCTTAGTTCTCTATTCTAAATTCCTAGGAAAATTTAATGATCTGGCCATTGTGTCATTTCCCTTAAGACCTCTGGTTCTGACCAATTAGATCTAGAATCATCTACAAACATAGGTGCAGAGTCCACAGCCACTATGGGGACGCATGAACTAAACATCCTAAATACCAGTATGCCTCAGTAAGGTCTTCCATATCTCCCAGTCAAATTTTATCACTACTCCCTGTATATTCCCAGTACATCTTGCTTGTATTTCTAATTACCTTGTCATTTTCCATTGTATTAAAGCTTCTATATTTATTTGATGTTCCTACATCAAAACCTTCTTGGAGGTATGATGGGTGTATTGTAAGCACTAAAACATTAACTTGCATTGAATCTAATTTGTGTACGGGAATGGGGATGTTGTAAGGTCTTTTAGGCTGACTGACGGTGCCATGGCCCGCGTGTACGTCTCTGGAGGGCCTTCTGGAATTAGAAAGCCTGAAGTAACTGGAAAGCAGAAGAATGATCAACCCCGCGGCACACAACTAACTTGAGACATTCTTCTTGTTTCTTATTCTGGCCTCAATTGACAAGGCCATTGGACTTTGTAACCGACCTTGATCAACCTGGTGACTCCAGACCCTACAATCCCCTTCCAGCTTGCAAAAAACAATGCCCTAAACTGTAACTTCTGTAACTTTCACTGCTTTCCCCCAAACCTATAAAACCAACTCCTATTCCTCCACCCTCCACTGACTCTCTTTTCGGACTCAACCCGCCCGCACCCAGTGAACAATAACCATGTTGCCCCCCACAAAGTCTGTTTGGGGGAGTGTCTCTTCGTTCAGCACGTGTGTTTTAACAGATGTGTGATATCTGCAGTCTGATTTTTGGTGGGTGGTTCAAGAGATTATACATACTTTGGGGGTGGGAAACTTTTCCAAAATAATTTTTCTTCTATATTCCAATTATTCTGTCCTCTCTGATCCATAGAACTTTGCAAATATTTATTAAACACTCATCATACTAAGCAAATATCTAATGTCTCAACTGAACTGTGAGGTCTCTGAGGTCATGGGGCCCTATTTTGCTTGTTTGTTTTTTAATCTTTCAATCCCTAACCTAGTACAAGCCTGACACACAGAAAATGTGTACTGAATATTGTTTGTTGAACTGGATTGAATTCCCACCCATGTGACATTTGGGCTGAGGACATCTCACCTGCTGGCCATCATTTACCTGGCCTTCTGAGTCCTTTTTGAGTGTGAGTGAAGTAAAGCTTTTCTTAGAAGCCAGTTTTGGCAAGACCATAATCTCCCTTCTCTGGAAGGACTCTCTTTGTTTTATTACAATAGAAGAGCGTGATAAATAATTTTCCCCCATAAGAAACATGCTTCCTCTTTTGACAATTTTGACAGCCTATTGTTTAAGCCTGAAAAAGTAGCCCAGAAATAATTTACAGAGGAAACCTGGCTCAGGTGTCTTCCCCAGATGCTATTGGTATCTTGAGACCATCCAGAGAGGTAATTTACACACACATATGCATACACAACAGAATTTAAGTGGGCTTTGTGTTTCCAAGGGTGTCCAAACACTAACATTAGCCATCTGGTCTGCTCAGATGGCTGCTTCTGGTGTCTGCCCCAATGTCTGGGTTTGCTTACTTTATTCTTCAAACACTTACAACACTTGAGCACTGCACTAGGCACAAAGCATGCAGAGGTGGAATGTGGCACTCTCCGCTTTCAGAAAGTAAGTCACAGACCATGAAAAAATAATTGCACAAGGATGCAATAAAGTAAAACTACCACACACTAAAGTGAATCTTCCAACACAATTCATTCAATAGGAGTATAGGAGAAGGATCCATCAAGGCTGCCTGGGCAAGGCAAGGAAGAGTTCAAATTGGAGACAACTTGAGATCACCCACTGAGTAAAATGATCAGAAGGAAAAGGAAAGAATCCAAGGAAACACTAATATTAAAGGATAAATAAAGAGGAGTCTATGGGGGAGGCTGGGACAAACAATCAGAAAGGTAGGAGGTGAACTGAGGGAGAGTAAGGCCAAGCAATGTAAAGAGAAAAAAACACATTAAGTTCAACAGTATGAAAGAGTCACCTAAGACAAGCACACACAGGGACCACGTGATTCCGCATTCTAGAAGTCATGCTGATCTCTAAATACCTGGTCTCTTAAGAATCTATCTGCTTAGAAACTGGCTAAAAGCATCTAAAGTCTTGCTTCAAAGCACGGTCCTGCAGCATTATTTGGGCACTTGTTAGAAATGCAGAATCCCAGGCCCACCCAGGAGATTCATGTGCAGGTTAAAATGTGGGAAGCAAGCACATCCTTCCTTAGAACAGTGGCAGTTTGGGATAAATGATCAGATTGATGACTTGCAAAGAACTGGTTTCATAAGGACTCAAAAAATCAACGCAGCAGTCTTACATAACAAAAAGTAATATGTACAGAGCATTCTTATCCCTAACTTTGACTTAAACATTGTGAATCATGTGTAAGATATTATTACTCCCATTTTACTAACCATGTAAAAGGAGCTTGAAGAGGTTAAGTGCCTTGTCAATGACTACAGAGATAATAAATGGCAGAGCCCGGCCTTGAACCTAGATCTTCAGATTTACTTGCAAGGAGAAGGGTTCTGTTCACCGGAAAGAGCAAGAATGTTTCTTTCAGGGTCTGAATGAAATATCAGTTAAGACAATTCAATTTTCTTGCTCTCATTCCGGGCTTGTCAAGTAGCCTTCTGATGACTGATCTAGCTGACTTCCTTTGAGTTTTAATTCTGAGATGGAACGTCCTGGAACAAGGAGAAATGACAAGAAGACAGAATTTTACAAATTAATAAACTGACATTGTTGTTCATAGTTTTTTTTTTTCATAGTGGGTTTTTTTTCCTGAGTTGACAGATGGACAGATTTTTCCAAGCTGAGTTTTTGAATTGTCAAAGCTCAGGGTCTGCCGTAACTCTAGTGGGCTTCACAGTGAACCATGATACTGTGAAGGCTTGGAATCACAACGTCTAAAGAAGCTGGGTCTGATCTGGGCTGGCAATGTTACCTAAGAGGCTTAATCTGGCAGGAAAGATGTGACAGCAGATGCTTCTGGGCTGATACAATCACGTCTTCTGATCAGTCATGTGGACAAATCATGGTTTAATGGAGGCCTGTTTAGTTTGAAAGAGTACTCGGCCAATGGTAGCATCCTCTTCTTGGGAAAGGAGTTGACAAGAGTTAGGCAGGGCTCTAATGCAGTGCTCCTGGGATAGGAGAGGGGAACAGCCCCTAATGAGAAGTGCAATAAAGTTTTTTTAAAAATTAAGAAAAAACACCCAGCAATATATCATGAAATTTAAGGGCATGGATTTTGGGACTAGGTAGACCTGGTTTCAAGTCCCAGCACTTCTACTCACTGGGTGGCCTTGGGCAAATCACTTCACTTCTCTAAGCTTCATCTGTAAGATGGAATTAATGGTAATAATGACTTCACAACCTTGTTGGAAACATTAAATGACAAAAAATTGTATAAAACAATTAACATCATGCTTTAACTCAGAGGAAACATTCTAAATTAGAAGGTATTGTTATCATCATCATTATCTAGTTTGAGCATTCCCAGTGGAGTTAAGGTAAAGGTTTTGGTGGGTGGACTCCTGGGTGCCAGGGTTATGCACAGGCAGACCAGAAATGAGCAGACAAACAGAAGACTTCACCTGCTACTGAAAATGGGGCTTTGGAAATATTACCAGGCCTGGTCTGGGCTGGACCAGCTCACAGAAGGCTTTAAGCACTGCAGGAGCTAGAGTCCCAAAGGCTGGACACAAACAGTCTTCTAGACAGGAAATTTATTCCTGAGGCCCAGCTCTGGCTGCTAGCCAGTCAGCTCTTTTCTCTTTGTAACGATGATAAAAGCTTTGATAAAGAAATGCCTTAAAACTGTTGACTACAATTATTTATGTCATTCCAGTCAGCCTTGTCTTTCTCAATCTTTGTCCCATCTCACCTCTCCCCCAATCAGAAAAAATACTGGAGAGTTTATTGGAAATGTCTTGTAATTTATTCTGCGATGGGATGATTTCCCTAGAATATAAACAAAGGGAAAGGCCTTTAGGTGACTTAAATCAAGCTGGTAGGGGAGAGGATATAAATATTCCCTCCAGCCGTTGGGCAAATTGGAGAGGTAGATGATCTCCCAGGATTTCCTCTGATCAGATTAATACCCAAGATTTCCTGGTGGGCTTTGTTATACTTTCGGAGGTAAGAAAAACTATTTTCAGGGCTCCCAAGAGAGGCCCTTTGCAACCCAAGATTGTAAGTTAACTACCTGCTGGGGCCAGGCAAATAAAACCTCCATATTGCATTACTTCAGCTAGCTGGCCAAAGCTGACTTCTGCAGACCTGTCACCTGTCCTCCAGGACCCAGGTCTGCACTCTCTCTGCCGACCACAGACGTGCAGATAGTTCTTAGTCAACAGGGAAATGAAGGACACTTCTTGTTTTTATCTTCACTCTGTAGTATACAGGCTACCCCTGTCTCTACACAATTATTCTGCCCTTCCCCTTTTTCTGGGGTCAAAGTTTAGCCTCAGGCACTGGCTTTTCAGTCCTTTCCCTTTGATTTTAGGGACCTTTTGGTGAAATGCGAGAACTCAGAGGTCAAAACTATTAACATTGTCAAGGATGCCTTTTCCAGCCTGACAGCTGGGGCCAATGCTGCTTAACGGGGTTCAGCGGGCTAGCAAGAGAGGCTGGTGGTACCTGACCTCTGTCTCCTCCAGCTCAGAATATGAACAGGTTTTATTCAATTAAGCATAAATGATATACAAATGTTTGCTAAAGTTGAAAACAAAAATGATTAAATGTGACTGGCAGAGTGGTGGGTGGAGGTAGCAACCAGGAAGGTCACAGTCTTCTTCAAGCTATAACCCTCAGGCAAGAGAAAGACCATAATCCACCCACCTGCCTACTCCCAAAACGCACCCTTGCCTCTTCTAAAAAGAACTGCCGGAAATGTGAGCCTGTGCTCATCATGCCAAATGAGAATCCTGCCTTCTTTACTTTTCATGTGTTTGTCACTAAAACAGACACAGACACACACACACACACACACACACACACACACACTTTAATTAGACCACTTTGTACTGTTTTTTACATAGGTGTCAAGTCTCCTTTGCAGTTGAGCTATGTTTTCCCTTTAGGAAGATATCTTCTTTTCTCCCAGACCATCAGGAAATTCTCGGGCCTGGGTAGTCAGTCTCTTTGAAGTTTGATTTGTCTAAAATAAAAAGAAGGCAAAAGACTTCTCTGAATCCCAGCTCTCCAGAGCCAGTGGGTGATCTGGAGCCATTGACAGGGTTAAGCCTCTTCCTGATGGAGCTCTTTGTCTGTCCTCTCAAATGTCACATGGTCTTGAGGGGAGGAAACCCAACCTCAGCTTCCACTTAGAGCAAGCTTAGGAACTGACGCACTCAGCTGGGAAGCCAGGGTGTATATTTCACTTGCACTTGACCTGGTCTTCCTCCACTCCCACTAGTTTTCCTTATTTTCTTTCCCCTCTACGATTCCAGAAGGAGAGAACTCAAGGACTATGATCCCAGAAGGAAAGAACTCCAACAGCCTAGCACATTAAAGAAAAAAAAGAAAGAGCAAACTCAGATGGCCACAGACCCTTGGCATCCCTCCAGTTGCTGTAGCTTGAGGTAATCACAGTAGTACAAACACATGGGGTTACTTGCAAAATGTCAATCTGTCAACAGGCACAAAGAACTGCCTGTTAAATGGCAAAGGGATGTATACAGAGACCATGTTAAGTTTCAAGTTCCAAAAGCAAATCCTTATATATGCAAGGAAATAATCTTTCAAATTAAAACAATAAAAATAAATATTCTAGCAATATCTACCTCCAAGATCTTGAAAACAATATCATCAAGGTTTCTAGGTTGAAATTGCATCCGAAAAAATTTTTTTATTGAGTGACTACTATGTGCAGACTGTGATGGGCAGTGACAGTTCTTCTATTAGTTCCAAAGCCTGAGCTTGATCAGTTCAGGGGATTGACATAGAGCATTTGGGCCGATAGAGATACACGTTCAAGGCAGCTATTTTGAATTTTACAGAATTTCAGAGCTTATAGGGGGCTTCAGAATAGCTCAAAGTCCAGGGAGATGAAGTGACTTGTTTAAGGTCAGTTACATCACTCCAAAGCCCAAACTAGAACACAGATCTCCTAAGGTCTAATCTCGGGCTCTATTTCTCTTGTACTTCATGTCTTTAGGTTAGCAGAGGCTTGCCAACCTCAGAGTCACAAGGAGGGAGATAGACGGTTTGGCAGCAGGGATAGGCGGTACAGACGGCATGAGAAATGTCCTAACTGAGGCTTGTTAGTAGGGAAAACAGCCCGTAGCTACTGCTCAAGTCACCAGAAATAGCTGGAGAAAAACAAATATCAAAACAGCCTGTCGGACACTGAAATAAAGAACAACATGAAGAACAGAGTAACTGTTCACTCCTGCGGGGAGCCAGTCTCCCCCCAGTGAAACACATGGCTCAGTTCTTCACTTCTTTGTGTAGCCCCCTCACACAGTCAAGTGCAATGGAAATAACCACATGACTTCCACGGTGTAGGAAGCCTTTTATCTTGTACCTTCAAATGCTCACTGTTGGATACATCTCCTCAGGACCAGCCATCATGCTTTGAGAAGACCATGTTGTCACATGGAGAAGGCCTGTGTTGGCACTTCAGCAGGACAACCCTAGCTGAGCTCTCTTCCAATGACCAGGACCAACTGCCAGCCCTGTGAGTGAGCCTGTTGGATTACCAGCCCCTTCCAGCCTTTAGAGGACTGCAGCCAGCCCCAACATCTGACGGCCCTTGGAAGAGAAACTCTGAGGAGAAACCCCATCTACACCTGGCCAACCCAAAGGACCGTAAGAAATAATTGTGTTTTTATTCTTATTTTATTTTTTTGAGACAGTCTCACTCTGTTGTCCAGGCTGGAGTGCAGTGGTGCAATCTCAGCTCACTGCAAACTCCGCCTCCTGGGCTCAAGTGATTCTTCTGTCTCAGCCTCCCAAGTAGCTGGGACTACAGGCATGTGCCACCATCCCTGGCTAGTTTTTGTATTTTTAGTAGAGACAGGGTTTCACTATGTTGGCCAGGCTGGTCTTGAACTCCTGACCTCAAGTGACCTACCCACCTTGGCCTCCCAAAGTGCTGGGATTACAGGCATGATCCACTGTACCCAGCCCAACAACTGTGTTTTAAACCACTAAAATGTAGGTGATTTGTTACATAGCAATAGATAACTGAAGCAGTTCCTTTATACAAAATGGGACAGATGGGACAGTCTCAAAGGCTACTAGTAAGACATCATTTTTAACTAAGAACTTCCATGTAGCTTTTTTTTTTCTTTTAAACTGCACAACCTGAAAAAGACAGACATAATTTTTGTGGAACAAATGGCAGCAAACTTGGAGGCTCATATGAGCAAATGACCAGACACATCAGACATCAAGGACACCAAGGGGAAACAGAAACTGTTCAAAGCTGAATTTAATGAATGCCCAACGGTATTCATTATGCACATCACCCCAGCAATAAATACTCCAGAAGTAAATCAAATGGAGGACGAAGCAGAAGAGCGAAGAAATGCAAAGAGTAATCAAGGGGAAGAAAGAGGCATATGCTCTGCTTGGTACAAAACCATCTGGAACACACCAGAGGAGGGTGAAGCAGTGTGGGATGAACCTACACTATGAGGCTTTGGAGACTGAAGAGATTGTCCAAGTCATTCAAAGACATAACGAGCAAAGCGAAGAGGGATAATGAGAAATACATCAAATGTACATGGCGAGAAAGGTCAGGGCAGGAGACCAGAGGTCTGGGAGTGACAAGGAAGGGCTTTTATGAACAATAGCAGCAACATGAGCTAATGGAGCGATTATCACACAATAATCAGGCTTCGGTGCTAAATGTTAATAGTCACTGCCTAGGTTGGACCTTAGAGTAATTCAGCTAGTTAGGTGATCTTAGCAGAAATCGTCAAGATGTCTCACTGGGTCCCAAAGTTCACAAAGGGCACAGCTGAAGACCTGGTTTAAAAGCCACTTTGGATTTTATTCTTTTCTTCAATGATCACAAAGATTAAGGAGCAGGTGCCTGAGTCAGACTCACTTGTTCCAGGAGGAGATATCTGATGGAAATCAAACCTGACTGACAACAGCGCTTCTAATGACCTGGGGGAGTGAGGACCTCACTGCAGGGCAGCAACACTGCTCTGGAGATGACTTCCGTTCTGTGTGTCCCAGCACTGTGATAATGGCACCAGCCCCACTGCATTCTGATACCACCACTTCATTTAAGTCTCCGGCAAGGCCGCCTCACACAGCAAGGTAAATCAGGTGGAGATTATTAATCATATATTAAAATAAAACACCCTTAAGAAGGCTTCTACTATATACCAGAAATTGGGCTAGAAGTCTTACATACATTAATTCCAAGAATCCTATGACATTGTTATTACCACCTTGGTTTTATATGTAAAGAAATTTAGGTTTAGAGAATTTAACTTACTGGCCCAAGATGACAGAGCCAGTAATAATAATAACAGCAAATATTGTACTGAGTCAGGCCCCATTCCAAATGCTTTAATACATATTAATTCATTCCATTTGCACAACAACACTGTGAAATGGCTTTCTTACTGACCCATTTTAGATACTGAGCAAATGGTAGAACTAGGATTTGGTCCCCACCCTGAACTATAGTGTCTCTCACACTACAAGTCCTGAGGCACCCATGTCTGGCTTATTCTAAAAGCTCTTAGTCTTTTCCTTGTACCTCACTTCCCTCCCCCTGCCCCTACCTCTTTGGCGGGTTTCCAGTATAAAGGTATCTAAATTTAAATCTCCAAAACATGATGAATTCTTTAAAAAAAATCATCCTGAACACCATCCAGGTCCCTGCAATTAGGTGCATAGATGATGGTGCAGGGAAATGTGGCCCGCTGTCCATTCAAATCCTGAACTGCTACCCAATGTCCTTGTTACTGGCCCTTGTCAAAAGGGGAAAGTGATGCTCACAAGGCCAAGAGTGAGAAGTTGAAGTTGGCTCTTGGGATTTTTACCTGTGAAAGTCAGAAGCAACAACAGCTCATTGAATTCTGGGTGATAGAAGCTGGGAACAGCTCACTGACAAAGTCCATAACTTGATACAAGATAAGCCTTCCAGATTGGAAAGACAAGTAGTATTTTTTTATTGCAAAACAAAAAAAGCACAGATCTGTGGAGAGAGGACCAAGCTGAAAATACAGGCACAAATCATCAGCTGCTAAAGAGAACAGAGAGACTCCAGTTCCAGACACAAGCTCACCTGCTTGGTTCCCGCTCAGGAAAAGGCAGGAGGAACAAGGAGACAGGTGCCACAGGGGCCTTTCCTGCCCATGGACTCCTGTTTCCCCTCTAGCTATGCCGAAGCTAACAGCCTACACATTTTTATTAAAACTTCCTTCTTTCTCAGGTTAATTTCCAGGCAACAAGAGCTACACAATTTAAGGTCGCTGGGGTTTTTATTTTTACAACAGAAATGGTTTAGTTCCTGAGTTACTAGAAGCAAACACCCTAATACCTAAGTAAATGTCAAAGCTCATAAAGTCCAGTGACCCTATGTTTATGACATTCTTCACCATGTGGCCCCCATGCAAACAGCCAGATTCAGAAGAGGCAGGAGAGCTTCACAACTGAGCACCATAAATGGTATCATTTAGTTCCTCTTTATGTGCATTTCTCCACAGACTTGGAGCACATTTCTCATGCAGTTCTCACTTGCTACCTGCCAAGGAATGTGTCTTCAATACACAAAACCCAGAAGGCTCAGCATGAAAACAAACACAATGTTAGAGTTCTCCAAACACTATTTAAGAGTCAGAACAAGTCTTTGTAGAATCCGTCAAGAGAGGAGCATCCCTGAGAACCAACTAGAAGAGATTAAAAACAGAAAAGGTATCACGACTAAATTAGACTTCATCATCCCCCTGGGGGTAGCAGGCACAGCAAAGAGACCCTCTTGTTCCTTAGGGAGGGTGCAGAAACAACACTGACTCACGTACTCATGTGCACACACTACACACATATGCGAACACACACATCAGCCTCAAACTTCCTCATCCCTTCCAGCTGTATGATCTGAAGACCTTCAGGCTGAAGGCTGACCATCCCCCCCCAAATGAGCACTTTAGCAGGAGTCCTATAGCCACATGCAAACATTGCTGAGATAGTGGACTATGAAGCCTCACTGTGGTACATGGCATGAGGCCCAGGGTGCCTAGGTCTTTGCATTAGATAATCCACCGCAACACAGCAACAAAGTACCCCAAAGCTTGCCCACCTGAAGCAACAAGCATTTCTTATTTCATAAAGTTTTTAAGGGTCAGAAATCCAGCAGAGTATTTCACAAGGCTGCAGTTGCCTGAACGTCATTTCCAGAGTTCACACAGGTCAACCCTATTAAGTGCGGAAGGGAACTACCCAAAGGCCTGAGTCCAGGAGGCGATATCATTAGGGGCCCTCCCTCTTGGACAGCGGTTCCCACAGCTTTACAACTGCACTTCCACCTGGTTCCTAGGGCCCCACCAGTCTTAGTGGGTTCTTGGCCTGCATCCTAGTTCTTCTGCTTGGTAGGCCTCGAACTGCCAACTGAATGAACAGTGATAACTTGTTCACAATAAAAGTACTTAAAGAACTTACTATGTTCGAAACTCAAACGATATTAAGAATGTATTTCAGAATTTAAAATATTTTCAAAATAAAATACTGCCAACTTGAGCAAGTTACCCAAATTGTTTTGGTCTTGCTATCATTTGTTTGTTTATTGTTATTATGAAATTTAAGACTGTGATTTTCTGGACTTTCTTTGCCAGCTGAAACATCTGTGGCTCATATGCCATTACTCAGTTGCTAGATTTCTTCATTTTAATTGAATAACTACTTGGTAACCACAATTGCAGTTATCTATGCATAGATACATGTAATGATATGGCTATTATTTCTGAATCTCACCAACGTGTAATTATCAAGAGGTCATATTTCATTAAATATTCAAGAGTATTGGTGAAGATCCCATGAAAAGTGGCTTAAACAGTAAGATTTCGCTTTCTTATCGCACACGAAGTCCCACGTCTGTGCATTCAGCAGCTCTATGATGCATCAAAAGCTAAGGTCCTTTCCCATTCTGTTCCGTCGCCCTCAGCACACTGGCAACTCCTTCTCACAGTTGCAAGATGGATCATATCAGCTTTGTGGCTTCATAACCTCTCACAGCCAAACCCAGAAGCAGAAAGAGAACAACTTTCTCCTTTGCTTCTCCTATTTAAGAACAAAGAAACCTTTCCCATAAATGATGGAGGAAATTTCCATTTGTTTCTCACTGACCAGAATTGTATTGCATGCCCATTTTTTCTTTATATTAGCAAGGGGGATGGAATTGCCATGATGGGCTTAGACAAATCAAAATTCACCTTTTATCCTGGGACTGAGGAGGTGCCCAACCTCCTGCTGAAGATGGTCACTCAATATCTGAGCTAATTAGGGCACCATTAATAAGGAAAAAGGGAGTCTTTGCTATTGAATAGGTCATCAATAATATTGAGTCAATAGTTTGAGCTCTCATCAGTATACTGCCAGACATCAACTTCTTCTCAACCCTCAATGTCACTCAGATATTCCCGAGAGGTCCCCCAGGAGACTGTCTCATGTATCCTCAGGAAGAAGCAATGACAAGATCACTTCTCTGCAAAAGAATTACTGTTGGGCCCTCCTGCTGTCCCCAGAACTCACAGCTAACCTCCACATGAAAAAGCAGAGGAAGTTTCACCTTAGTCTAAGGCATGCTTCTTAAGTCTTCTTTTTCTATCTCAGAGTTGCCGTCTTCCCAGGATGATTGACAGTGATAATATGCTTTCCCTTCAAGGGAAACCCTATTTGCCACGGAGTAGAGTTTGGTCCTGTGGCTCTCATGAGACTATCGCAACAGAAAATAATAGCTGAATATCAGTAAAGTCAGGGTTTTTCAGCCTGGAATAGCATCATGTGCACACACATCAACAGTGCAGCCAATACAACTTATACCAAGCCAAGTCCAAGGCATTTTCAAAGTTTCATCACAAGTATGACATGAAGTTCAGGCCTGCATATCTTTCCTGGCGTTATGTGATCTCTGGTTCTGAAGTCTGTGAGCAACTGTTTAAGGAAGAGCACACACATAAGAGTAAGCAATAGTAAAAGGTAAGAGCAGCAAACTCTTCTCTGTGAAGGGCCACGTGGTAAGTATTTTAGGTTTTGAGGGCCACATAGTCTCTCTCTAACAACTACTTGCTGCTACAGTAGGAAGGTAGCCATGGACAATATATGCAAATAAATGAACAGAGCTGTGTTTATTTGCAAAACAGGCAGTGGGCCAGATTTATGCCACAGGACATAGTTTGCCAACTGCTAATATAAAGACCAGGGCAGCCCAAATCTAAAGAGAGAAAAGCTTTCTCATGAAGAAACAAAGATATTTGGAAATCTTCGCTTTGCTAAAATATACAGATACTAAACATTAATAACACTTAAACATCTACTTTCAGGAAAACCTTGAGTTCATGGCTTTTCCCCCCAACAATGGCCAGGAACTCAAGATTTTTTTTTCCAGAATAAGAGTCCTAAAGCTAAGTTCAAGCTTTCACCTCTTAGGAGACAGATATTGTTTTAAATTATAAGTAATAATTTTTCCAGCTTCTGGGGAAAATATCTATAAAGTTTGGGGGAAAAAATTACATTTCAAGTTTCATCCAAAACATCATATTACATCCTCAGCTCACTATTAGAATGAATGTACTCTAGAGTAACTGGCAGACTCAAAGTCCCAATGTCAGCTTCCACCAAACATCTATTACAAACTTTGTAAAATGAAGTCATGACAATGCCCAATTGTCCAATTTGTCAAGAGACGAAGCTGTGTCACCTCCGATCTCCAGACATTTGCTGGCCAGAACCACCTTCTACCTCTTCACATGCCACAAACACATATTTTATCAGAGAACTGATTCCCAAACTGAACAGATTTCTAAACGGGCTTGTTTTACTACACAATTTTACTTGAAAGGCACAGATGCTCTTCTCACCACCTCCCTGGAGAAAACAGTAACTCTTCCTCTGCCACCATCACCACTCTAGCAGGAGGATTAAGTCCAGGAAATTTTAATCTCCTTTAAAATAATGCCCATTGATTGTACATAGTAAACACTTACTGTTCTGATCCACTCTCATGTGTACTTACTGAAATTTATTTACTCTCTCCCAGCATCAATCATGGATGCCCTGCTCAGAAAGGCACTCATACAGTCTCAGCGAGCTTGCAGTTCAAAAGCTTGGATGAGCCCTGACTTTACAGTCAGGCCCAAGACCTCTTCAGGTGTGTTCTCCCAGGTGTGAACCAGGTACCAAACACACCAAAACATGTAGACAAGATGCAAATGAGCAAAGAGGAGGAACCGGCTATGGCTAAAAACCAAGACTATAGGGGAGTGGGAAGTTGTTATTTTTTTACATTTAGGTCACTGAACTATGTAAAATAAAAAGATTATTAAATTTACTAAATGCCCTATATTGTTATAAGAATAAGGCAAATCATGGCTTTCAGCCTCAGCCCATGTCCTCGTGTATACCCTCTGAAAAGCAGTATGATCGTTACCGTCTTAGTTTTCTGCTGCTATAACAGAATACCACCCACTGGGTAAATTACAGGTAACAAAAGTTTACTCAGCTCACCATTCTGAAGGCTGGGAAGTCTAAGATCAAGGGGCCAATCTGTTGAGGGCCTTCTTGTGCGTCGTAACATGGCAGAAAAGCAAACAAGAACACAAGACAGAGAGGAAAGAGGGGGCCAAACTCTCTCATTCACTAACCCACTCCCAGATCCAGGGTTTGGAACGGGAGATAAGTTGAGTTGGAGAAGGCTGGGTCCAGGAAAACAAGTGGATGATGAAGTCTGAACAAAGCCTGTGGGAGGTAATGAACCTTGTAATCACAGTCAGAGGCTGGAACTAGATGACCTGTGTTTCAGTTCCTGTCCTGTCCTTGAACTGTGACCACAGACAAGTCCTTTGATATCTTTAAACTACATTTCTTTATCTATAAAATGGTATTGGTAACTGTAGCTACAACCTCAGGGAGTAGTTGTAAGACTTAAATGAGGTAATCCGTGTAAACCATGTTTGAAGGTTTCCAAATAGGTTGATGGTAAATGCTCATTAAATTCCTAGCATGGGAATAAAATCAGGACTTGGGCCTCATTGAACTAAACAGGACTTAAAGGACTGACAAACAAGGACCTGGGTACAAAGCTTGACCTGAGGCTGGATAATCACTCTCCCTGGGGAAAATGAAGATGAGATACAAATAACATTGGGCAGAGGTGAAAGAAAGATCTGTGGTACAGATTATCTCCCCACCCCAGTACAAAGCATCTCCAGGTGCTGTGGACGTTTATAGCACTGGGTGGTGGGCATTTAGGAGATGAGGCATCAGAATAGCTAGGCACACAGCGACTGGAAAACTGAGGTACAAGACAAGGATCCAGTTGTGCTGCCAACATCAGAGGGTGACCAGAAAGTGTGATGACACCAAGTTAGGGGGCTGCCGACGTAGGATTGGGCCCAGATTCAGGTGCAGGGCTGAGCATATAAACACTGGTGAAGGAATCCAGCTGTAATAGTCAGAGACAGAGCACAGAGAGTAAAGAAATCAGGGTACCTAGAGGGTGAAGGGATTGGGGTATCTAAAGGTCTTTGCCCACTTTGGGCCATAAACAACACCTCTACCTAGCAGACAATATGAAAGAGGCCACAAAGCTTGAACCCCATTCCCCTAGGATCAGAGCTGAGGTCTGCCCTCTGATATCCCTCTTCCTCCACTGCCCAGATCTCTACCCCTTGCCTCAGCTGATCACCCTGGAATCTGGATCTGAAGACTTTTCTTCTTAGCTGGAATGACAGTTCCTTGCCTCTTAACCTGTACTGTCCCTTACTGCCCACAATGAGAAGATCAAACTCCACTGAAGCTTGTGCCCCAAATACCCTGCTGTGACAGGTATCAGTTGATAATTATTCCAACTCCACAACTATTTAAAAGAAAAAAAACCAATGCTCCATAAAAATGATTTTCTACTCTCATAGTTTTTATGTTGCCCAAATTAAGACAGGTTTGTTTCATTTGCCAATTTCAATTGCTTAGCAATGGCTGCCTGGGGTGTACGCATATTTTTAATTATTTAATTTTCTTTTTATTGGTTTTTTAAAAATTATTTTTAATCAGGTAGACATGCATGTTAAAGTTAATAGTCAAATAATTCTACAAGGTTTGTTACAAAAAGGTGGCAGTTCCTTATCTCCCTCAGCTCCATTTCCCTCTTTCAGGAGGTACTGTAATTACTTTCATGTCTTTTCACCAATGAATGAAATTGGTCTCTATGTCTCTAAATGACATTTTTGTGTTCTATTACTTGGTTGCTTTTTCTCTGCCCTTTCAGGCAATATTTATTGACTTCCAAATACAACATTTAAACGTTTTACTATCTTTCTTTTAAATACCCCACCGTGCCCATGGACTTTCCTCATCTAGCCATCTTCCCAACATTACAATTTCTTAGTTTTAGATAAAACAATATTTGAAATTTCCTTTGTTTGTTTGCTTGAGACAGAGTCTCACTCTATCACCCAGGCTGGAGTGCAGTGGTGTCATCTCAGCTCACTGCAACCTCCGCCTCCAAGGTTCAAGCAATTCTCATTCCTCAGCCTCCCCAGTAGCTGGAATTACAGGCACGCGCCACCACGGCCAACTAATTTTTGTATTTTTAGTAGAGACGGGGTTTCACCATGTTGGCCAGGCTGGTCTCGAACTCCTGACCTCAGGTGATCCACTGGCCTTGGCCTCCCAAAGTGCTGGAATTGCAGGTGTGAGCCACCACACCCAGCTGATATTTGAAATTTCTAATATTATGACTATGTGAATGCTATTTACAGATGAGCCGTGTATTACACACTTTTTCTTTTTTGTACAACTTTATTTTCTGTAGAATTAATAATTGCCTTGTCTTCATTTTCTTTTCTATTGATTTATCACTAGTTTCATGCTATCTTTGACAGTTATCTAAATCTCCTCTCAAGGTATTCTATATATATTTAATTAATTCTATTGTATTCAGTTAATCCAATTAATTAATTTTGTCTTCCTGAAGAAATGTGACCTAGAGCTTTCTGACCTGCTCCAACTCTTCTATATTTTGTACACTCACTGTCTTCCTGGTGTCTCCCTTCACAGTTCTGAGAATTCCTTTGGCTTCCGGTTTCCTATGTCTTGTCTCTTCCTCTTTCTTTGTTGACACCTTTTTCATAGAACTTATCTACCAGTCACTTCCTAAGAAGAGGTATGTGGGAAGGAAATGGTTTTGAGAATGTGTATGTCTGACAATGCCTCTATTCCCATCTCACATCCGACTGATACTGTGAACAGGTGTCAAACGCTAGGTTGGCAGTCATTCCTCCTTAGAATTCGAAAGCCTATTGCTCTATTGTTTCTAGATTCTAATTTCACTGTTGAAAAGCCCAAAGCCATTCTGATCATACTCATTTATGTGACCTACTCTTCTCTTTCCAAAAGCTTGTAGTATCTTCTTTGTCCTCAGTATTCCAAAACACCAGAAAGATGTGCCCTTGATCTAAGTCTGTTTTCATCCATTTTGAAGGTACTTAGTGAACTCTTTCAGTTTGGAAACTTACGTTCTTTTCTAGAAAATTTTCTTAAATCAATTGATCGATGACTTTCTCCTCTGTTTACTCTATTCCTTCTTCAGGAACTCTTATATTTTGATTTTAGATCATGTAAACTTGTTCTTAAAATTTTTATATAAATATCTCATCCCTATTTTTTATTACCTTTTGTTTTTGTATTTTTTCAGAGATTTACTTATCTTCAATATTTCTATTGAGTTTAATTTCTTGATATTTTAATATTTTATATCTTACATTCTAAGAATCTATTTTTTGTTCACTGAATGTTCCTTTTTAAATAGCACTTATTTCTTATTTCATGGTTACAATATCTTCCTTGCCTCCTTGAGATGTGTTAACAAAAGCCTTCAGTTTTTAAAACTTTCATCTCCTGGCTTAGTCTCTGCTTCCTCCACGTTGCTTTGCTGCTGTTTGCTTTGATCTGTCTCTGTCTTTCTCTCTCTCTCTCATGTTAGGGCCTCTCCACAGATGATGTGTAACCTTTGTTAGCTGCTCATATTTGAGTGGGGGACTGAAAAGCTGATAGCATGTTCACCCTGAAGAGTGATGAGGATCTCGTTAATTGCTTCCAATTACAGTCACTAGAAAGGATCCAGTGAGTGTTTCATTGAAGAGTGGATTGGTTACCATTCACAGCAGGAAAGAGGAAATAAATGGACAAAGTCCACAGCGGGCTAGATACAGGAGAACTCATCAGAAGAGCTCTCTTCCAAGGTTTTTGGAAGTATTGAATTTCTACTGAAATTGAGAATGAGGCAGATAAACTTCCTTTCCAAATGGCTTAAGGACAAGCTTAGCCATCACCTCCACCTGCGATTCCAAATATTTTTCCAGAGAGACACTTACTGCACTATGTAGCGATCCCAGTAACTGCCCGCCAAACATACATGTTCCTTGGAAGACCTATTCACATTACTGGAAAAGACAGTCTTGTGTCCCCCTCTCCTCCACCACATCTGAGTGGGTCATAAATAGACCTAACTCAAACTGAGCACTGAGATTCCCTCTCCCAGGAAACTTGAAATAGAACACTGAGAAACACAATTAAATGGTGAGGACTGCTTGAACTGAAAGGTTAAATAGTGTCACAGCAAGAGTTTGTACCATGATCAGACAAAGAAAGTTCACGAGACAAAGAATACCAATATGACGACAGTAGCAGAAGACAGCAGATGTGTAGAAAGAGCAGAGACAAGAGACAGTATAGCCTCGTACCACAAGAGACTGCGGAGATGGTTTCAGGTACCGACTTTCCAGATGACCTGATACGTGTCCTTTACTGCCCTATGTGCTCTCTGTAAGTTCACATTATACTTGAGCTACTATGTGTAAGCTTCTATTCTTTGTCATTAAATGATGCCTAAAATGTTCACTAAGTATAATAGTCACGAATCAACAGGAGAAGATGGTCCACTCAAACATGAGGAAAGCTTAATAATGGGATGATTTACAAAGAAGGGCAGAGTGTAAGGAAACCAACAAAGAATAATGCGGCACCTCAGGTCTAGCATGAGCAGGGAGCTGTTACCACCCTCGAGCTGAAAGGGCAAGGGACAGGAGCAGCTGTCTGAGTCTGGAGAGAGCAGGGACTTCCTGACAGGAGTTGTGGTCATAGGTAGATGAACACAGCCAACCCACAGCAACACAGCAGGAAGGGAATGGCAGAATCAATATCCTGACCTTCCACTCTGCCTGTCCTCCTGTGCCTGTAGCTGCCTCTATTGTCAAACCTACTAGAAGATGGAAGGCAAGTGAGCCACTGGCACAGCCCATGGCTGGGTGAGAATGGAAAGCAGACTGGAGAGGGAAATGGAAATCATCTAACACACAAGGTAACTTCTGTGCACATTTGCAGGAAAAAACTAGCTCTATTCTTGCTCTTGGGTAACCTCTTTTTTTTTTTTTTTTTGAGACTGAGTCTTGCTTTATCGCCCAGGCTGGAGTGCAATGGCACGATCTTGGCTCACCGCAACCTCTGCCTCCCAGGTTCAAGCAATTCTCCTGCCTCAGCCTCCCGAGTAGCTTGGATCACAGGTGCCCACCACCACACCTGGCTAGTTTTTGTATTTTTAGTAGAGATGGAGTTTTACCATGTTGGTCAGGCTGGTCTTGAACTCCTGACCTCAAGTGATCCACCTGCCTCGGCCTCCCAAAGTGCTGGGATTACAGGCGCAAGCCACGGTGCCCAGCTTGTAACCTCTTTTTAGCCCATCTACTAAACTAGAGGTGGATAGAGCACAAGTGAAATTCAAACTTACCCCAGTCAAATACAGCTTGCTTTACAGGTGATTACATTTAATTACATTTAAAACTGATAAGCATCCATCTTTTAATAACAGACTCAAGTTAGACATGATCTTTTGGGTTTTTTTGTTTTGTTTTGTTTTGTTTTTGAGATGGAGTCTCACTCTGTCACCCAGGCTGGAGTGCAGTGGCACAATCTCAGCTCACTGCAACCTCCGCCTCCCGGATTCAAGAGATTCTCCTGCCTCAGCCTTCCGAGTAGGTGGGACTACAAGCATGTGCTACCATGCCTGGCTAATTTTTATATGTTTAGTAGAGACGGAGTTTCACCATGTTAGCCAGGATGGTCTCGATCTCCTGAACTTGTGATCCACCTGCCTTG
The DNA here is from genome assembly GCA_036589455.1 of Ateles fusciceps. Lineage (NCBI taxonomy): Eukaryota > Metazoa > Chordata > Mammalia > Primates > Atelidae > Ateles > Ateles fusciceps. The sequence continues at coordinate 1,738,071 of JAZHEH010002842.1, forward strand.
GCCTCCCAAAGTGCTGGGATTACAGGCGTGAGACACCGTGCCTGGCCAGACATGGACTTTCTTCAGAGTTTAGAACTAGAAGTTCTAGGTTGTCTACTTATGAACACATATAGATACAAATATATGGAAAGCACATTTCATTTTCCTTCAGAATTTCCAAAGCAAGGGTCTTTCCTTCTACTTTCTTTCCAGCTGCCCCAGAGCACCTTCTGCTCTCAGTGATACTTAGTGTATGGGAGAAGGCATAAAATAATCAGTGAAGGAAGAAACACGCACTCACAGAGGCCACATCAATTAGAGGTTTTCATTTAGAAAACAAGCTCAGAAATGTTCTAAGAATATTATATTTCCTTCCAACTTATCAGCTTTCCTTTTTTTGTTGTTGTTTTTTTGTTTTGTTTTGTTTTGAGACAGAGTCTTGCTCTGTCGCCAGGCTAGACTGCAGTGGCACGATCTTGGCTCACTGCAACCTCCACCTCCTGGGTTCAAGCGATTCTCCTGCCTCAGCCTCCTGAATAGCTGGGACTACAGTCGCGTGCCACCAAGCCCAGCTAATTTTGGTATGTTTAGTAGAGACAGGGCTTCACCATGTTGGCCAGGATGGTCTCGATTTCTTGACCTCGTGATCTGCCCATCTCGGCCTCCCAAAGTGCTGGCCACTGCGCCCAGCCCTACTTACCAGCTTTCCTAATGAGAGCATGTCTAATCTCAAGTTATGATAGAAACTTTGCACAAGAAGGTTAGACGTTCCAGAACCACTCCTGTGGCTCCAGCGTGTCTTCATTTCCATGGCAGAGCCTTTTCAGGACAGGCACTGGAAGTACCAGCAAGCTTGATTGTATATCACCACCGCAGTCTGTTTATTGATGAGCAGATAAGATTGGTGATAGGGCCTTTCATCTTTAGGTCACGGTTAGAAGCCCTGCCTCACTGAGTCATAGTTAAAGCTGCTCCTTCTGGAGATAGTGGGAAATGAGTGGGTGTACCCAGCCCACCTCTTCCTTGATGAAAGCTGCCTAACAAAAACCACCTCAATACATCTGGCATGAATGAATCGGCACAGATTCCTGTGGTACGGACAGGGGAGGCTGGGGAAGAAACCTAAACTTGTAGACTCTGGGAGATAGTTTGGCCCAAATATGACATAACAGAAAACATCCTGAAACTGCTGTTTTTAAATTGAAAACAATAATCACAGGATCCAGGATCTCAAAGCATAAGTAGGCCAGGTGAGGTGGCTCATGCCTGTAATCTCAGCACTTTGGGAGGCTGAGGCAGGAGGATCACTTGAGCCCGAGAGGTTGAGGCTACAGTGAGTCTTGATTGTGCCACTGCACTCTAGCCTGGGCAACAGAGAAAAATCAAAAAAAAAATAAAAAGAAGAAGAAGAAAAGACAAAGGAAAGAAAGAAAAGCCTTCCTTCACATCATACTGGTGATATATATGTGAGGTGGGACCACATGAATTTTAACATCCCTCCTTCATGGATGAGAACCATCTGCATGGAAGTGTGATATCCCTGCACGAGGTTATAATACTCAAGTTTTTCATCTGCTCATTATGATCCAAGGCTCCCAATACCCAGACTTTCAATTAGCTCTACTTTCTACTAATGGGCACTCACAGGAATGAGCTGATAGCAGCAATAGATTGTAATTCTTGACAGAATCAGTCTGCATGCCTTCTAATGCTTAGTGCTAAATCATCACTTATATCACCACTATCAGAGTCCTAAAGAGACAGAGGACATGGACAAAACTGGGAGGCAGGTGAAGGACAGAGCATCACTAATGCCAATCTGTCTGACAAGGACAAGCCACTAAGCCACCAAGAAGATCAGTCTAAACAAAACCATGATCACCCATAGCTACAGCTCAGTAAGACCCAATGAGCTATGGTACACAAAAATCTGTGCCTTCCCTGAAGGTTTGTCCACAGAAAATTAAAAAAGGATCCAAAAAGGTGATTCAAAGGACTACATAGGAAACTATAGCAGCAGACATCATTTATTTATCCTGGCTTTTTTTAGGGTAAATAAAAGCAGAAAACTTCCCTGGTTGGCAAATCTTTTGCAAGCTCCAGAACTTGCATTATAGATGTCCAGTGACATATTCTCTCTCTATTGAGGAGACAAAGGAAAGGGACATTTGGAGAGAAAGCAATGCCAAGCAGGTCTTAGTGAAGGTTCAATCTGTGAGATGAAACTTCCACCAAATCTGGCAGAAAATATCTATTAATGTTTTCTTTGAACTGACCTCTCGAGTGAACAAGGGTAGATTGCAAAAGAGTGTTTCTATTATGATTTCATTCTGTCAAATTATAAATTTGAACACAAATATCAACATAGATGCATAGAAAGATGACTGGAAGAATGTTACAAAAGTATGAAGAGTTATCTCTAGATAGTAGTTGTTCAGGGGATTTCATGATTTTCAGCATTGTCTGATTTTCTACAAGGAAGAGGCACTATCTTCATAAATAGATAAAATAACGTTCTTTAATCAGAAACCAGCAATATTCAGAAATTTTATTATAAAGGCAAAAGAGAGAACAAACATGTACCAACTGCCTTCCTTTCACTCAGGATTATGTTTGGCAACAAACCTTATGAATTATTAGTTTTCTTATTTTACAGATAAGAAATAAAAGTGAAGAGAATTTGCTTAACTTGACCAAGACTGCTACCAGTATTTTCAACCCTTCGGCAAAGCAGAAATCCCAGAGCCAAGATGCTCTTCCACTCAGCTTGAGAAAGAATCCCAGGGGAAGACAGAGTTTGGGGTGGACGGCACCAGTGTAGGCCAATCTTTCCAAGTCCCCACTGAGAATCCCTCTATTGGCACAGCCACATGTGAGTCTATCAATACAGAGAATATTGCCCCCTTCACTGAGGTGTGGCCAAAACGAATGACAGCAACATGCTTTGTGATCTTTCAGTAGCGGGACTAGTTGTGAGGAGTCCCAGTGTCACCCATGACATGTGTCCTGGGGAACATCCACAGTGAAGGCAGCAGAGCCATTACTTGAGGTCTAGCTGAGGGTCACCCCACATCAAAGCACAGTGCTAGCAATCAGGATTACCATGGTAACTACTTGAAACAGCTAAGCTTCTCCAGGCCTCAGTTTCCTCCGCTGGAAAGCAAAAGGGTTTGCCTAGAAAATCTTTAAAGTCCTTTCCTATTCTAGGACTCTATCACCCATGATCTAATCCCAGCCATTGCTTCTGTCAGAGTCATTAGACAATTGCCCTAGCATGTTCAACTGGTCCACCAGACATTGCTTCAGGGCCTAAAATTACGTGTGCTGATGCAGAGACGTAAAATCTCTTTTGTAATCTGCGTAGGATTTTGCTACCTACTTAGCTTTGTTTCACAACCCACAATTATCTTGGAAAAACAGACAAGTCTATTTACTTTCTCATCTATGTTCCAGATGAGGGCCAATCCCATGCTCCCCCTTCTTACAGAAAATCCCAGAATCTCAGAGAGGAGTCAGGATAACTCGGGAGATTTGGCAATAAGAGCTTGGAATCTTTCCCACTGAGTCCCAAATGCTTTATCTCTTAAGAGCTGCTTTTGTAGGCAGGCAAGAAAGGCTGAGTGAATACTGAGAATTTATAAAGGGTTTTGCAAATTAAACAGAATTCTGTCTCAGAAAGGCAACCAGGAGGGTGTTTCTGTTCTCCTGTTATTTGCTCACAAGCAAAAATTCAAAATGCCGATAAAAGCCCCTTGGTGCTTGCAGGTAGCCACTTTCTTATCAAAACAAGACAGAAAGTAAATCGAACCATCCAGAAAATCACATATCCACCCCTTAATAATATTAATTGAGAAAATCTCAGAGAGTGACAGTGTGAACAATTATAAACATGAGATGCCGATGACTGAATCACAATAATCAAACTCAATTGTTATTTGGAAAGAATGAGCCAGGAATGAATTTAAATATGTGGTTCAGAGGTCAAGTTCTAATATTTTATCCTGTGCAATCCATATCTTCCTTTCAAAGGTAGGTGAGCAAAGATACCAAGTCTTCCAGATGGGGTGGGAGGCCTTCTTTGATTTCGAAATTCTGCATAAATAGCATCAAGGCACCATCCAGCCTCCCTGAGCATCTCAGTTCACCGTGGAGGCACCAAGAACTAGAGAAGCAGTGACATCCCTCTCTTCTCTTCACGTTGACCCTTTGCAGGACAACTTGTGGTCCAGAGAAATAGGTTAGAAAACTTCCTCTTCATGGGCTCTGGAGAGTCATTTGTAGTATTCATTCCAGGAAATCAATTTCTGAAGTCTATTTCATAGACTTCAATGAGTTCCTTATTTAAAAAACAACGTTTGTGGCACTCTCTATTCAAATATATTTCATGCGTTTCTATTGAGTCATTTGTTTGACAAACCATGTGCTATCTGCTTGCTTTATGAAATGCTATATTTTAATTGGGTCAAGGACATGTGTGCTGTATTTTTTGAGAGAATTGTTTTCATTTCTAGAGAAGTGTTATATCTAAGGGTACATCTTAATCCAAGGTAGTAAAAGAGTCTATTTGCCTTCCCCCGCCTTAGCATGTTCCACCTTTTAAAGAGGCTAATGAGTGACTCATGTTTTTGGCTGACTTTTTCTTGAACATCAGGTCTTCTCTGAGTGAGCAACTCATCTTCTACACAGATACTGCATACCCGCCCACCCATCCCAGCTTAAATACTGTTTGTCCTGCTTCCTCTGATATGAAAAATTCAAAGTCTATCTTCCCACTCACTTATTTAGTTATGAGAATGGGTGGCACCGACTCTGAGAATTCACCCTTATTGTCTGTCCTTTTGAACTGTCTTCCCACTCACTTCTTTGGCTATGAGAACGGGTGAATTAAGTGGCACCAACTCTGAGATTCGCCCTTTTGAACATCTCACCATTAAGCACCAAGAGACCCTAACTGCACTTATGATTTACTTTTTGCAACAATGAATGCCTTCAAACCTCATTCTAAATTCCAAAATCATGCAGGGGAACTGAACATACCCAGGCAGACGGCAGGGAAAGTTAAAGTTAGAGAACGAGGTACTGTGTTTACCATAAACTGTTTCCCACTTCCTTAATTTGCCAGTAACGCTCATCTTCCCCTTCTCCCAACTAATCCCCAATTCTTCATCCTTGTAAGGTGTTACCCGTTCCTCTGTCCCTAACACTCCCCCAACTTGGTCACCTATCATCCTCTATAGCTGTTTACATCTCCGTCATTGCACTTAACGTCACTGTGTTATTATCACTTATGGGTCTGTGTCTTCAATAAAGACAGAAACTAAGTCTCTTTCATTTTTGATTGCCCACGCTTGGTCCAGTCTGGCAGACAGAAGGCATTTAGAGTGAGAATAAATGGGCATCAACTGCTCTCTGAATCATTTAACAAAACAAGAACAATTTTAGATTCAAGGCAAGAATGTATTAAACTAGTGAGAAAAATATCTGAAAGTCCTAAGCAGAAAATTTTTTTAACAAGTATATATGGCTGCTTGTTCTCCCTTGTGCTGGTGCACTGCTTTCACTCTGACTTAAGATTGGATATTTATATTTCTGGATGACTTCACAAACCCTATCACTTTGGGCTATCACCACAGATATTTCCATCTCCACTTCCACCCGCTCCACAACCTTCTCCATCACCTCCAATACATCATCCCCCGCCACCTCCTCCACTACCTTACTTCTTCTACCACTTCCTAAACCTCTGCTATTTCTACCACCTTCCCATCCACCTCCACTACCTCTTTCACCTTCCTGGCCATGACCTTCACCATCTCTATTACCTCCATCACACTGACCAACTCCTACCTCCACCTTGGTTTCACCACCAATTCATCCACCACCTTCTTCACCATCCCCATCACCTCCAATTCAACCTCCACCACCCAACCATAACCTCCACCACCATCACTACTACTTCCACCTCCGCTACTTCTACCACCATCTTTTCCACCCCCTCCACCACCCCAGCTCCACCTCTATCACTTGTCCCAGCTCCATAACCTCCTATGCTACCTCCTCCATCCCCCCTCTACATCCTTTGCCTCCACCTCCACCTCCATCTCCAGCACCATCTCCTCCCCCTGCATCTTCACACTCACCACCCCCTCTGCCACAGCTTCCATCACCACGAGTGTTTCTTCTCTTCAAGAATCATCTTTCTCAAATATATCTGGGGAATATAACAGAAACTGATTTCACCATCTTTTCTGCTTCTTCACTGTCCCTTGCCTTCTCTCCTGCTCCTGCCACTTTTCTTCTCCACATCTCTGCATTTCACAGATTATCTTTATGCTAATCACCCCCTTTCCCATTACGAACCTAGCAGAGATTCTGCTCTTAACACATGTTTAGAAGTGAACTTGGTTTGCAAGACTTTCCTAGAAGTTGTGGGAGCTTGGAGCTAAGGTCAGAGGAGGCAGAGAAAATAAAGCGCATCCTCCCTGTCCTCTAGCCCTGGAACCAATACTCAATGCAAAAAGGTAGAGCACAAGCTATTTCACGCACTGAAAATACATTAGCCAAGGGAAAACACCTAGAAACAAAGTATAGCATAAATTGGGCATGCTGCCTGCTCCAGAGATAAAACTGAAGTCTGAACTACAAGTCTAAAAGGCCCATCCATTCCCAAATGATTGTGTTCCTCTGTCACTGATGCATGACTATCACAGCAGAAGAAATATGTAGCCTTAAGCTGCATGTGTTTAGGACGCTGGAGACAACACAGTCAGGATTCAAGGCTTAATGAGTGTAAATACACAATACAAAGGAAATTCATCATAAAAATACAACTCAGCAGATCCTCTGTCTCCCTTACAGAGACTTTGATAGAAAGGCATGGGGATTTTCAGGTGTTAAAGTGGCCACCAGAGGGAAGTAAGTTTGAAGGATGAGTCAAACCACAGATCTATGGAACACCCTGGAGCATAAAGAGAAAACAAGAAAATCCATAAAAGTCACTGGAACTACTAGTTCCAATGCCACCAAACTGGCTCAGAACTCTCACTGCACTTTTGAATCTTATCATTTTAAAAAGATAAAGAAATAAAGACGTGGACTTTTCAAACAAATGCAAAAGCTTTAGACACTGAATCTGTACACCCAGACTTAAGAACGTTCAGAATAATAAGTCAGTTTGGCCCCATTTCCTGCATTTTACCCTTTCACAGGGTGAGACAAAGAATGAATATAGAAAAGAGAAAGTCTCCACTGTCATAACAGTCACCAGCACAGAACGCCATGCTGAAAGGAGTAACTTTGCTATGGATGCAATCAAGGTATATATGGGGGAAAATCTTGTTCTCAAGGAAATTCCAGGTATTTTTCATCAAACCTCATCTGGTGACAATGACAGGAAAAACTTTTTTGTGTGTTAAGGTTCCAGGTCAAGTAAAATCCTTTAAGAGGGGCCTGCCCAGAACACCCCACCCAAAATAGCACACCCTGCCTTCCAACTGTCCTTTCCTGTCCTCTTGCCCAGCTTTATTTCTCCTTCGTTTTCCTATTCATTTTTCTTACCTATTTATCTCACCCTGAGTTATTTTTCCTTCTTATCACCACCCAACATAGTATGTATTTGTTCATCTACTTATCATCTCCTCTCACTAGAATATAAACTTTATAAGAGCTTTGACCTCTTCTTGAGCATCAATTTTTGGTCATTCACAGCTGTATCCCCAGTGCTTAAGATGGTGCTTGGCACAAAACATTTATATTTTGCAGTGGAAAAAACCTATAGGCTAATTAAAGAAATGATGTCTCTAAATAATACAAACAACTGATAGCACAAGTACAAAATTATCACTGAAAACAGCATTACATTTTTGTGCATTTTCTCAGTTTCAATGCTTCCAGGCAAAGGAAGTCAAAGGAAGTCTGCGGCTCCATGTTTGTTTTTAGACTTTCGTTCTATTCTACTTCCATGTCTATGAAAATAGATCCTGTTCTTTAGTCTTCCAGCCTGCCCTCTGTCTTGGCTCTTTTCCCCTGAAGGAGAAGAAGGACCGGGGAAAGAGACCAGGAGAGGAAAAAGATGGCATAAGGGACTATCAAACACATTGGAGGGCAAAATTTAGTCTAGAATGAGGGGCCTGCCTCCACTCCCTGCCTCTTGTTTAAATTAAAATTTTATCTTCCAAGATAGTAAGATGAGACACGGAGAGATTTGGGGGAAAATCTATGCTTGACAAAGGAGCCCACGTTTCTATCTATAAGGCTTTGGAATGACTCCATCTGTAGTTCAGGAGTAGAAATAACCTTTATGAGGATAGGTAATTGTGTATGAAGACTATAAATGGGAAATTATTTGTGTTAGCATGTAAATACAGTACACAGGAAGTAAGAATACATGGAACCTCTGTTACTTGCTTAGGTAATGAGTAAAGAAGATACTGGTTACAAAAGTCTGACCTTCAATCCTGAGTGGGAGATTTGGGTGTAGAGGAGCTTGATGTGTGATACTAAAGTTATCTGTCAAGGTAGGAATCCCAGGGGACGGGGGAACATGGCCCCACAGGCCAGATAAAAACTAGTCTTTATCAAGTACTTGTTCTAAGTGATTTTACAGGGTTAATTCATTCCATTCTCAACAACGGATCTATGAGGTAATGTTATCAGCCCTATCTCATAGATAAGAAAACTAAGGCTCAGAGAGGTTAAATCCCTTGTCCTAGACCACATGACCAGCAGGAAATGAAGCTGGTCTTTGAACCCTGACAGTCTGATTCTGACGCCAGCACCTCTGTGCTTAGTCCCCGCTCTCTGAGGAGATGCTCTGCTCACACAGGGAGGCAGCTCTAACTGCTGGGGTCTGTTTATTTTAGCTCTACACATCTTAGCTACACACAAGGAGTAGATAATAGTTTCACCAAGAAGGCAGCCCAAGAAGGATCGAAGACGTAGACACCCTCCACCAGCCACTTGGAAGATCTGTGAAGAGCCCCCTACCATGCTGCCCTCCTCCTGCCAACACCTCTGGTCTCACATGGGGCCTCCCCCTCTTCCTTCCCTTCCCTAGAGTTCTCCTGTTTAAGACAAAAGGAGGAGGTAGGGAGAAGGAGTAGGAAGTAGAATTAGCCATAAGCCCTTTAGAGAGCCACAGGCTATCTCCTCTTACCTATCAATTACCCCTGACTAGCCTCAGGTGAAAAACATGTTCAAAGGTATTCATTGAGATGCTTAGATTCTTTTCAAAACAAGTATGTAGGATTTGACAAAGAAACAAGTACTACCTATTCACTGTAATGATTGTTTCCTTTGCTGTGCAGAAGCTCCCCAAAACCTAAAACGCAATAAAATATATATATTAAAAAAAATAAGTAGTACCTGAAACATTTATGGTTTACTTCATGCTTTCCCTTTACACATGGAAAAAAATTAAGGAAGATATTCCCACTCTTAATGTCATATTCAGACAATATGGTCCTTGTGCTACAGGTTTTTTTTGTTTTTGTTTTTGTTTTTGTTTTTGTTTTTTTTGAGACAAGTCTTGCTCTGTCGCCTGGCTGGAGTACAGTGGCACAATCTCGGCTCACTACAGCCTCCTAAGCGATTTCCCTGCCTCAGCCTCCTGAGTAGCTGGGACTACAGGCACATGCCACCACGCCCAGCTAATTTTTTGTGTTTTAGTAGAGACTGTGTTTCACCATGGCCACGATGGTCTCGATCTCCTGACCTCGTGATCCGCCTGCCTTGGCCTTCCAAAGTGCTGGAATTACAGGTGTCAGCCACCACACCCGGCCTGCGCTGTAGCTTTATAAAGCATAGTTCTTTCCATTCGTGTTCATAGAGCCATTTCTCTCAAAGCGTACCCATAGCAAGAGCAAGCGCTGGGCTGGGAAGAATTTCACCCTCAACTGCCAACTGAGCCTAGCACTTCCTTCCAACCCTTCACTTTTTTAAATACAAAAATTAATTTGGAAGAAAATTTATATCAGATTGTACTACTATGATGACAGGCACTATGATATGGCATCCATGCCCTCCTTCAGAAATGAAGGGTTTACTACTGCTTATTATCCCTGTTTGGATTGCCTTGGCTGAAAAGAGCCAACTCATTTAAGCCAATGCACCCTTGCTGGCACAGAGCCCTTTTAATGACTAGTAGTAGTGGTAGTAGTGGGATATAAAGTCCCAGCTTTCCCACCCCAACTCAAGAAAACTCTAAAGCGTTATTCCAACTTCAAAACTTTCCGTAATGTGTCTGCTCTGCAGAGGCTTCATCCCAGCCCAGCTTCTGCCTCTGACCAATCCTGCTTACTTCTCTTCCTTCCCTTCCCTTCTGCAGGTGTTGACCCCAAGGGTACTTGCTAATAAACCTCCTACATGCTCATCTCCATCTCTGGGTTGGCTTCCTAGGAAACCCAGCCCACTATAGCTATTAAGCTGGAAGCATTCCCCTTGAAAACCAGCACAAGACAAGGATGCCCTCTAGCTTTTGCCCATTTAGTATGATATTGGCTGTAGGTTTGTCATAAATAGCTCTTATTATTTTGAAATACATTCCAGAGAGAGGATTTCCTTATGTTCAGTTGCTATTCTTTAGTTATTACAGAGCCTCCTACCTGCTATATTAGAAAATGAATTCACCAGACACTGGACAAAAAGACACATGAAGTGATACAGGCTTCACACTGAAAAAAAATTTTTTGAATTCATCTTTATATATCAATCTTTGGAAAATTTTTAGATACAATTTTTAGTTTACCACATTCAGGTTATTCATTTAGTTAGCTTTCATTTTTGTCATTAATTTCTAGTTTTATTTCACCATAATCAAAGAACATAGTCTAGATGAAGTTGACCCTTTGAATTTATTAAACTTCCTCTTTTACTTATATTCACACATGCCTGAAAATAATATATTTTATATATCTGTTCTATCTCTTTTTAAATCTATTCTACATACTTTTTCATTTTCCAAAAAGATTTATTTTTATTCCAAACATAGTTATTGCTTTATCTATTTTTTTCTCTTAAGTCAGTTGTTGCTTTTGATATTTTGAGATTTTACTGTTAGCAGTATCTATGTCCATGATTATGGTGTCATATCTTCAAAGTGTAATGTTTCCTGTTGTCCCTTATTAGGTTTTTCACCTTAAATTCTATCTGCTCTGATATTAAGTGCTACCTATGATTTCTTTGCTTCATACACAACTGGTGTATTTTTTTCCATTCCTTTGTTTTCAATCGGTCTATATCCCTTTGTATTTAAAATTTATGATTCTTATAAATATCATCTATCCAGATCTTGGGTCTAAAATATCTTTCTGTCTTTTGGTTGTACACATTAACTCACTTGTATCTACTATCATTACTGTTACTTTGACACTTTGCTATCTTATTTACTGCTATTTGCCATGTTTTTCTTTTATTTCTTTCTTTTCTCTTTCTTAGTTTTCTTTAAATAGTCTACATTTTATTCTGCTGATTTAAATGTCATAATTCTACAGTTATTGTTGTGGTGGTTGCCCTAACTCATTAACCTATACTTATATTATGCTCATTTTTCTTAGCAATGTCTAACACTGATCAGGATCCAAGATGGCCAAATAGGAACAGCTCTGGAGTGCAGTTCCCCCAGCGAGAACAGTGCAGAGGGTGAGTGATCACCGCATTTCCAACGAGTTATTACTGAGCACAGACCGGGAGATTCCCGGGCTGAAAAGCACCACAAGTTTCCAGCACAGCTGTTTCAGCCAGCACAGCAGGTCTCCACATAAAAACTCATACAAATCTGGGCTGCCGTTTCAACTGATGCTGGATTGCCTGGGAGACAGAGCCCCCCATTTAACTGAAAAAAAGGGGGCTGAAACAGGAAGCCAGGTGATCTGGCTCAGCGGGTCCCACAAAAACCAGCAATCTGAAATGCTCTGGATTGAGAGTTTCACAGCAAACACAGCTGGACCTGGGATGGTCCAGCTCTGTGGGGGGAAGGGCATCCACCATTACCAAGGCAGTCCACCAATATCGAGGCAGTCCGCCAATACCAAGGCAGTATGCCATTACAGAGACAGTCCGCCATTACTGAGGCAGACAGGCATTACCAAGGCAGTTCTAACTATACCTCTATAAACAAAACCACAAGGAAGTTCACACAGCAGCTGGGCAGAGCCCACAGTAGCTCAGCAACGTGTCTGCTGGCAGACTATGACTAGGCTACCTCCTTGCTGGGCAGGGCATCTCTGAAAAAAGGCAGCAACATGTCGGGAACTTATAAATAAAGCCCCACCTTCACAGGACAGGGCACCTGGGAAAAAAGGTGGTTATGAGTTTCACTGCAGCAGACTTAAACGTACCTGCCCAGCAGCTCTGAATGCAAAACAGAGCTCACAGCTCAGCACTTGAGCTCCTATAAGGGTCAGACTGTCTTCTCAAGCAGCTCCCTGACCCCTGGATATCCAAAGAGACACCTTATAAAGGAGAACTCAGGCTGATATATGGCAGGTATCCTTCTTGGACGAAGATAATAGAAGAAAAAACTGGCAGCAACTCTTACTGTTCTGCAGCCACTGCAGGCGATCCCCCAGGCAAGGAGGGTCTGGAGTGGACCTCCAGCAGTCCTACAGCAGAGGGGCCTGACTGTTAGAAGGAAAACTGAAAAACAGAAATAACTTCATCATCAACAAAAAGGACATCCACTCAGAAACCCCATCTGAAAGTCACCAACTACAAAGACCACAGGTAGATAAATCCACAAAGAGGGGGAAGAAACCAGTGCAAAAAGGATGGAAACACCCAAAACCAGCACACCTGTCCTCCTCCAAGGGATCACAACTCCTCACCAGCAAGGGAACAAAGCTGGATGGAGAATGAGTCTGATGAACTGACAGGAACAGGCTTCAAAAGGTGGGTAATAACAAACTTCTCTGAGCTAAAAGAACATGTTCTAACCAAATGCAAAGAAACTAAGAACCTTGAAAAAAGGTTTGACAAAATGCTAATGAGAATAAACAGCTTAGAGAATATAAATGACCTGATGGAGCTGAAAAACACAACACGAGAACTTCGCAAAGCATACGCAAGTTTCAATAGCCAAATCAACCAAGCAGAAGAAAGGATATCAGAGATTGAAGATCAACTCAATGAAATAAAATAAGAAGGCAAGATTACAGAAAAAAGAGTGAAAGTAAATGAACAAAGCCTCCAAGAAATATGGGATTATGTGAAAAGACCTAATCTACATTAGATAGGTGTACCTGAATGTGACAAAGAGAATGAATCCAAGCCGGAAAACACTCTTCAGGATATTATCCAGGAGAACTTCCCCAATCTAACAAGGCAGGCCAATATTAGAGTCCAGGAAATACAGACAACACCACAAAGATACTCCTCAAGAAGAGCAACCCCAAGGCACATAATCGTCAGATTCCCCCGCATTGAAATGAAGGAGAAAATGCCAAGGGCAGCTAGAGAGAAAGGTCAGGTTACCCACAAAGGGAAGCCAATCAGACTCACAGCAGATCTCTCAGCAGAATAGAGTGGCAGCCAATATTCAATATCCTTAAAGAAAAGAACTTTCAACCTACAATTTCATATCCAGCCAAACTAAGCTACATAAGCAAAGGAGAAATAAAATCCTTTACAAACAAGCAATTTCTGACAGATTTCATCACCACCAGGCCTGCCTTACAAGAGCTCCTGAAAGAAGCACTAAGCATAGAAAGGAACAACCAGTACCAGCCACTTCAAAAACATACCAAATGGTAAAGAGCATCAGCACAAAGAAGAAACTGTGTCAACTAATGGGCAATACAACCAGCTAGCATCAAAATGGCAGAATCAAATTCACACATAACAATATTAACCTTAAATGTAAATGGGCTAAATGTCCCAATCAAAAGACACAGACTGGCAAATTGGATAAAAAGTCAAAACCCATCGGTGTGCTGTATCCGGAAAACCCATCTCACATGCAAGGACACACATAGGCTCAAAACAAAGGGATGAAGGAAGCTTTATCAGGCAAATGGAGAGCAAAAAAAAGCAGAAGTTGCAATCCTAGTCTCTGATAAAATAGACTTTAAACCAACAAAGATCAAAAGAGACAAAGAAGGGCATTCTTGTTGCATTGATCCTTTTACCATCATAATGGTAAAAGGATCAATGCAACAAGAAGAGTTAATGATCCTAAAAATATACGCACCCAATTCAGGAGCACCCAGATACATAAAGCAAGTTCTTAATGACCTACAAGGAGACTTAAACTCCCACACAATAATAGTGGGAGACTTTAACACTCCACTGTCAACATTATACAGATCAACAAGACAGAAAATTAACAAGGATATTCAGGACTTGAACTCAGATCTGGACCAAGCAAACTAATAGACATCTACAGAACTCTCCACCCCAAATCCACAGAATATACACTCTTCTCAGGACCACATCACAACTACTCTAAAACTGACCGCATAATTGGAAGTAAATCACTCCTCAGCAAATGCAAAAGAACGGAAATCATAACAAACAGTCTCTCAGACCACAGTGCAATCAAATTAGAACTCAGGATTAAGAAACCAACTCAGAACCATACAACTTCATGGAAACTGAACAACTGGCTCTTGAATGTTGATTAGATAAACAATGAAAATGAAGGCAGAAATAAAGATGTTCTTCCAAACCACTGAGAATGAAGACACAACATACCAGAATCTCTGGGATACATTTAAAGCAGTGTCTAGAGGAAAATATATAGCAATAAATGGCCACATGAGAAGCAAGGAAAGATCTAAAATCGACACCCTATCATCAAAATTGAAAGAGCTAGAGGAGCAAGATCAAAAAAACTCAAAATCTAGCAGAAGCCAAGATATAACTGAGATCAGAGTAGAACTGAAGGAGATAGAGACACAAAAAAAACCCTTCAAAAAATCAATAAATCCAGGAGCTGGTTTTTTGAAAAGATCAATAAAATAGACAGACTGCTAGCCAAATTAATAAAAAGAAAAGAGAGAAGAATCAAATAGATGCAATAAAAAATGAAAAAGGGGATATCATCACCGATTCCACTGAAATACAAATACTACCATCAGAGATTACTACAAACAACTCTATGCACATAAACCAGTAAACCTGGAAGAAATGAATAAATTCCAGGACACTTGCACCCTCCCAAGCCTAAACCAGGAAGAAGTCGAATCCCTGAATAGACCAATAACAAGGGCTGAAGCTGAGGCAGCAATTAATAGCCTACCAATCAAAAAAGTCCAGGTCTAGAGGGGTTCACAGCCGAATTCTACCAGACATACAATGAGGAGCTGGTACCACTCCTTCGGAAACTATTCCAAACAATACAGAAAGAGGGAATCCTTCCCAAATCATTTTATGAGACCAACATTATCCTGATACCAAAACCCAGCAGAGACTCAACAAAAAAAGAAAACTTCAGGCCAATATCTATGACGAACATAGATGCAAAAATCTTCAATAAAATACTGGCAAACCAATTGCAACAGCACATCAAAAAGCTTATCCATCACAATCAAGTAGGCTTCATCCCGGAGAGGCAAGGTTGGTTCAACATACGCAAGTCCATAAATGTAATCCACCACATAAACAGAACCAAAGACAAAAACCACATGATTATCTCAACAGATGCAGAAAAACCCTTTGACAAAATTCAACAGCACTTTATGCTAAAAACTCTCAATAAACTAGGTATCAGTGGAACGTATCACAAAATAATAGAAGCTATTTACGACAAACCCACAGCCAATATCATACCAAATGGGCAAAAACTGGAAGCACTCCCTTTGAAATCTGGCACTAGACAAGGATGCCCTCTCTCACCACTCCTATTCAATATAGTATTGGAAGTTCTAGCCAGAGCAATCGGGCAAGAAAAAGAAATAAAGGGTATTCAATTAGGAAAGGAGGAAGTCAAATTGTCTCTATTTGCAGACAACATGATTGTATATTTAGAAGACCCCACTGTCTCAGCCCAAAATCTCCTGAAACTGATAAGCAACTTCAGCAAAGTCTCAGGATACATAATCAATGTGCAAAAATCACAAACATTCCTGTACAACAATAACAGACTTAAAGACAGCCATACCAAGAACAAACTGCCATTCACAATGGCTAAAAAGAGAATAAAATACCTAGGAATACAACTAACAAAGGATGTAAAGGACCTCTTCAAGGAGAACTACAAACCACTTGCAAGGAAATAAGACAGGACACAAACAGATGGAAAACCATTCCATGCTCATGGTTAGGAAGAATCAATATTGAGAAAATGGCCATACAAAGTAATTTATAGATTCAACACTATCCCCATCAAGCTACCTATGACTGGAGAAAAACACCTTAAACTTCATATGGAACCAAAAGAGAGCTCACATAGCCATGATAATTCTAAGCAGAAAAAAAAAAGCTGGAGGCATCATGCTACCTGACTTCAAACTATACTACAAGGCTACAGTAATCAAAACAGCATGGTACTGGTACCAAAACAGAGATATAGGCCAATGGAACAGAACAGAGGCCTCAGAGGCAACACCATACATCTACAACCATCTGATCTTTGACAAATCTGACAAAAACAAGCAATGGGGAAAGGATTCCCCTGTTTAATAAATGGTGTTGGGAAAACTGGCTAGCCATGTGCAGAAGGCAGAAACTGGACCCCTTCCTAACACCTTACACTAAAATTAACTCCAGGTGGATTAAAGACTTAAACATAAGACCTAACACCACAAAAACCCTAGAAGAAGACCTAGGCAAAACCATTCAGGACATAGACATAGGCAAGGACTTCATTACTAAAACACCAAACGCATTGGCAACAAAAGCCAAAATAAACAAATGGGACCTAATTAAACTCTAGAGCTTCTGTACAGCAAAAGAAACAATCAATAGAGTGAACCAGCAACCAACAGAATGGGAAAAAATTTTTGCAATCTACCCATCTGACAAAGGGCTAATTTAAATAATCTACAAATAACTAAAACAGATTTACAAGAAAAAAACAAACAAGCCCATTCAAAAGTGGGCAAAGGATATGAACAGACACTTTTCAAAAGAAGACATACATGAGGCCAAGAAACATATGAAAAAATGCTCATCATCACTGGTCATTAGAGAAATGCAAATCAAAACTACATTGAGATACCATCTCACGCCAGTTAGAATGGTGATCATTAAAAAATCTGGAGACAACTGATGCTGGAGAGGATGTGGAGAAATAGGAACACTTTTACACTGTTGGTGGGAGTGTAAATTAGTTCAACCATTGTGGAAGACAGCATGGCGATTCCTCAAGGACCTGGAAATAGAAATCCCATTTGACCCAGCAATCCCATTACTGGGTATATATCCAAAGGATTATGAATCATTCTATTATAAAGACACATGCACATGTATGTTCACTGCAGCACTGTTTACAATAGCAGACCTGGAACCAACCCAAATGCCCATCGATGATACACTGGACAGGGAAAATGTAGCACATATACACCATGGAATACTATGCAGCCATAAAAAATGATGAGTTCATGTCCTTTGTAGTGGCGTGGATGAATCTGGAAACCATCATTCTCAGCAAACTGACACACAAGAACAGAAAATCAAACACTACATGTTCTCACTCATAGGTGGGTGTTGAACAATGAGAACACACAGACACAGGGAGGGGAGCATCACACACTGGGGTCTGTTGGGGGTGACTAGGCGAGGGACAGCAGGGGATAGGGAGGTTGGGGAGGGGATAACACGGGGAGAGATGCAGATTTAGGTGACAGGGGGATGGAGGCAGCAAACCACGTTGCCATGTATGTACCTATGCAACAATCCTGCATCCTGCATGATCTGCACATGTACCCTAGAACCTAAAGTGCAAGAATATATATATATATATATATATATATATATATATATATATATAGTTTACTACAGAAAAAAAAGTGTCTAACACTTATGAATATCTATATCCCTCCCCTGAACAAGAATTGAAGTGTCTTCTCAGCACCTTCTCATGGGTCCCCCACACCACTTCCCAAATGTCTAAGGAGTTTAATGTTTGAACGTGACCTGTAAAATTGGTTGTTACTAGTAACTCACACACATTTCAAGTTTGTAGTTTCCACAAAACACAGTCATAAGCAAGAGAACTCTAGCCTATCTAATTACCTACCTCATCTTTCCTCTCCTGCCTGGAAATATGCCCATGATAAATGTGCATTTTTCATAATCAAATCAAATGTTTCATTTTCCTAAATCCAACTTTAGCCCAGTCACCTACTTTGCAGCCCCTGGGATCTTCAAGGAAGGCGTATACAGAGGAAAGCAACGTAATAATTTCTGAACACTGTGTGGTTTCCCTTTCTTCAGTTACTCAGACCTCATTATGCCAAGCCTAAAGGAGTTTCTTTGCTCTTCTCTGACTATTCCTCCGCCTAAGTTGGTCCTTAATCTTACCACAGAGTGGAAAGAAAAGCTCCAAATAAGGGGCAAGTACAGCCTGGGCAGAGATGGCCGAGAAAGACAGATGGCAATGGAGTCTGCCTAGTGAAAAGCAGGCATGGGCTGGGGAAAGCTGTCCTGGGCCCTTAGAGAAGACCCCAGAGAGGGTCAGCTCACCACTCCTAATATCTGGAAAAATAGACCAAGTGAAGTGAAGCCCACCCCAACATACTTGCTGCATACAACCCAAACAGCTCCCTGGGTCTGACTTCCAAAGGCTGAAATAGGAAAAGGTGTAGAATAGTGATGCCTGCGTTGCCTGTGCTGTGCAGCTCAAAAACTGTATATTGAACACCAACGATCAATGGAAAAACACAGATCAATGAAACACTGTCCCTACCCTGAGAGTGCTCACAGACAGTTGGAAAAGGCAGATGTATTCAAGGCTGTAAGATGTATGTCATGATGAAAAATTTCTCAGAACTCAGCAATTCCCAAGAAAGTAACTGGGACTCAACATTCTAGGGGTACAAGGCCTACTAGAGAGTCAAGAGAGGAAAAGTACTTCCTCTCCTGGACCAATTCCCTAGCATACAAATCACTGAAAAGGCTTCCCTTCCCCCAAATTGTCTTTTTTGCTTTTCACTAATGCTGGAAATTTCTTTCAGTGGAGACAAAGCCAGTCTTTCTGCAATTAGAGCAAACAAGCTTAAAATAGAAGTGCTGTGGGATGGTTAGCATGAGTGGAAATTAGGTTGAACCCATGTGTGAATGACTAATATCAGATTCTCATCAGTTTTGATACAGGATAGAGGTCAGTAATTCATAAACCCTGGGACCTGGGAGGCCCAAGAGCCCCACGGAAAGAAAACTAAAACAGCAAAGAATACGCAGGCATGTGTTACAATGTTGTTCAGGCTTTCCCCTGTTGATTTCTATGTATTGGAAAAACAACTAGAACCTGAAGAGATATTGCCTGTCACTTCTTCTCAAGTCACCTCAGAAGGGACCCTGTTTTGAAATCCTAGTCCCCGTCTTCACCTCCCGATATCTAGGACTGTGAATTCATATTCTGAATCCCACAAATCATAAGCACCTCTCACCTAGCTCTTCATTCCCGGATGTCTGTCCAGAACTGTCCACATTCCAGTTCTTCATCAGCAGATTAACTTGATCATGTTATCTACTGATTCACAGAGTGGCCCTTAAAAGTCCTCCAAGGAGTCTCCAGGTCCTTCAAGGACAAGGATCATCACATTAGTTCAATTCCTCCATCACATTAACTTCATCCACAACTGTTCTTTCAGCTCCCCGCATTTGTCCCCTTTCTCCAAACAATTAGATCTCCGCGTGGATAGACAGTTGAGATGGAGGGTTATTTTGGGGGGAGGGGTGAATCTGATGCCATTTACATCCCTGCAGAGCTCCAGGCGGGTGTGATAATCCCGAAGCACTACTTTGCGTGCGGCAAGGTATAAATATATGCTAATAGGAGGTCTGGCTCCTTGTCACAACACATTGCAGGCTCCGTTCGTGCAAGATAGAATAAAAAGATTAGATGCAATCTTGAAGTCAATCAGAAAGCAAGAGGAAACCAAAAAAACGGAGCTCAGATTGTCAACAAGGAGAGGCAGAAAAATGACGTGAATCAAATTGCAGTTTATCTCGTTAAGCGTTAAAGGAAACCAATTTCTTTCAGAAATTGGAAGGCAATTTAAACATTTCTACAGTTTTACTAAAGTTTGAAAATTTCAGTAAAAGAATAAGATTTTCTTTATTTCTGCATATCTGACATTTTCCCTGCACTCTCAGGGACTAGAAGGCCCTAGATAAGAGGATATTTAAGGAAAATAGAGCAGTTATCAACAAGTAAGAAAAATAATCTATTAAAGAAATATTCACGTGATTTCTTCAGCCCTGTCAGGTTCCATGCCAAAAGACCCAAGGAAACTAGAACTGTGCAGGAAAATGCCAGACTACAAAATCTGGATGAATCACCAGGCTGGGTTAACTAACGAACACAGAAATCACATTCAACCTATAAAGGTCAAATACATTATACCAGTATTTACATTGTACCAGTATATACATTGTACTCAAGGCCAAGCTACCTTCCATTGGGGTCGATGCCATCACAAGCTAAAGGCACTGTTCACAGCGAACTTAAGTCTTTTTTGATAAGATCCTTTCTCCATTCCTAGAGTCATAAACATTGAGAGGGACCCCCATTTTCCAAACCATATAATGGTTACTACTCCTTCCCATGCTGAAGTGTATAATTCTTCCCAACCATTGTATCCCATAGAAATCACTTACTAAAACTGCATCATCAGATTTAAAACCAAGTTTTCTCCAATACCATAGTCCATCTGGAAATAACTGTTAGCCAACAAACACAGACCTTTTTTTTTTTCCTGCATTATCCTGGACAATGAATTTTCAATATTTCCAGAAACACCAGGGATTATACTGTACTATGAATAACCACTACCTCAGGAAGAAGATCACCCAGAGTACCTGAAAGGGGCTTCCATATTTTACTCAATAGATATATGTATTGTTTTTATCTTCCACAGTGAAAAGGCAAGCATTGCTCTGTAATTTTAGAAAATGTACTTTAAGATGTTCTGAGATGAATAAGCTAAGATTATTTTTTCAGATTCATGCCTCTATAAAACCGCCAACTCTAACCTCTTGGAGGGGTGGGCAGGCTGGCTCACACCTGTAATCCCAACACTTTGGGAGGCCAAGGCAGGTGGATCACTTTGAGGTCAGGAGTTCAAGACCAGCCTGGCCAACACGGTGAAACCTCATCTCTGCAAAAAAAAAAAAAAACGAAAATTAGCCAGGTGAGGTGGTGCACACCTGTGGTCCCAGCTACTTGGGAGGCCGAGGCAGGAGAAGTGCTTGAGCCCAGGAGGTGGAGGTTTCAGTGAGCTGAGATTGCGCCACTGCACTTCAGCCTGGGTGACAGAGTGAGACCTTGTCTTAGAAAGAAAGAAAAAGAGAAAGAAAGACAGAAAGAGAGAAAGAAAGGCAGGCAGGCAGGCAGGCAGGCAGGCAGGAAGGAAGGAAGGAAGGAAGGAAGGATGTAGGTAGGTAGGTAGGGTAATGTTTGGTAAGAGCTAGACATTGCCCAGAATTTAATTTCCCAAAATCGTGGCTTTTGTCTTCATTCATTGCTTTCCCTGCACACTCATTCAGTCAACACACATTTACAGAGCGCTTACTACCTCACAGACTGAGAAAGGTATATGATGTGAAGCTAAAATTTTCCTTAAAAAAGAAATATGATAATTAATGGTGTGACCAGTTGTTCTCCATTATAATGAAAGACAAAATCTCAGACAGATTCATCAGAGATAATATTCAGGAACAAAAAAAGTGCCTTCCCTGGTTTCTCACTTCTATTGACAACTTTTCCCTTCCAATAACTTGTTATGTGCTAGGAGCAAACAATATGAAATCCATTTCTAATGAGCAATAATTATAGCTTTAAGAAGCTGTACAATCAGTGTTCAGTGATTTCATTATTAGATAGCACCATAAATTATGCTAATGCTGATAACAGTTCTGGATGAGAGAGGTCCAGATCCGGGAGATTGCACTGAAATTATTTACATCCTCTATTTCTGAAACAATAGACCCAGCAATTTGAAAATCAGATGACCCGATTTATTCTGGCAGGACACACATGTAACAAGTTGCATCAACCATAAAATTAAATAGGCTTTCTTTTTATTTTTTCCTTTTTTCTTCCTAAAGTTTTTTCTTCAGACTTCTCTTACCTTGAGTATCACCAATCTCCTTTGAGAGGAAATTGTAAGAATTGTAAGAAACTACTCAGTGATGATGGTTGATGATGTCAGAAAAGCATGGCTTTAGTGCACCTATGTCTTCAGAAAAGCTAAGCTTAAAAACGTCTCAATTACCTACTAGGATTAGAAGAAGGGGACAGACTTATGGTGTTAGGGAATGATTCCCTCTTCTAATCAAAGTCCAAGTTTTTAAGGGCCAGCTATGAAAGGAGAATCTCCAGATGGATATGGAGATATGCCCCAGGTCTCCCAACTCTATCCTCCTGTGTTTAGAGTTTGGAATTTTCTCACTTCAGTTAATAGTTTAAAAAAAAAAAAGCTAACTTTTTTTGAGTACTTTATATGCCAGGTCCTGTGCAAAGGGCTCTATGTACACTACCTCATCCAATCCTCATTAAAACCCTCTGTAATAATTTTATGATTGATTCTCATTGTGGAGATAAAGAATAAAAGTTTCAGAAGGCAAAAAATAAAATAAACAAAAACTAATTTGCCTAAGAACATACACTTAGCAAATGGAAAAGCCAGGATTCAAACCCAGGGGAACCTGGGCTTGCTGCCTTTGACAGGAAATGCGAAGAATTCAACACCAATCTGACTCCAAATGCAGGAGCTTTGCTGAAGCCTCATAAAGGCCAGCAATGGGGCACAAGATACTACGTGACACCCAGAAAGACTTCCTAAAATTCCTCATTAAGGTTTACCAAATATATGGAGCAACTAGAGTACTTTACATTACTGGAGAGGATGCCAATTGGTATAACCACTTTGGAAAACTACAAAATTTGGCAGTGTCAACAAAAGTTAAATATACACAAATACCCCGTGACCCAGCATTGCACTCCTAAGTATCTACCAAACAGAAATGACATGTACAACAACGTTCACAGCAGCATTGCCCAAAATAGCTCCCAAACTGAAAACAACCCAAATACCCATTAATATGGACAATGAGCATATTAATTAATTTGCCCATGGATAAATGGGGGAAATTAATTATGGTATATTTATTCAATGGGATACTAAACAAGAATAAAAAATGGATCATTGATACATACAAAACCATATATAAATCTCATAGACACAGCCAAGGGAAGGAAATCAGAAACAAACAATAAATTCTATATGATTCCACATATATAAGGTTTAAAAACTCACGAAACTACTCTATGGGGACTAGAATCAGAATAAAGATCACTCTTGAGCTACTGACAAGGATGTAAAGGAGCCCTCTGGGGTGATGGAAATGTTCTATGTCTTGATGTGGGTAATAGTTACCCAATTGTATTCATAGGTAAAAATGCATTGAGCTGTACACTTAACATTTGTATATTTTATGTAAGCTCTAGCTCAATTTTTAAAAATAAATAAAAATTCTCATTGGGTCTCTCTGTCCCCAGAAGTCCTAGTCATCATGGCAGTTGGTCCCCCAAATTCTGCCTCCGACTATTTCTTCCAACTTCAGCATTCCCCTTCCCTTGGTCCCTTCTCACACTTTCTAGATACATTCTTTTCTGTTGTGCTGGTAGATTCACGTCCTTTCCTACATAAATCAATTTAGCTCCCTCTGGCACCTTCCATTTCTCTTTACTATTCACTAATATAATCAGGAGAATGAAATCCCAGCAGTCAAGCAGATCAAACAAACAACTCTCTTTAGAAGAATATTAGTGTACTTATAAAGACAGATTAAAATCATCTGTTTCTATCTCCTCTGAGAAAGAGTAAGCTCCCTGAGGGTAGGGGGTATATACACCAGACACTGGGTAAATGTGGAGTTGTATGAAATGAACACTTTTACTTACTCCGCACTTAAAGTTGTGAAACCTGGGGCATTCCCTAACTTCTCATCACTCACTCCAGAGATGCCAGCAATGGATTAAAGTAATAAACAAGGATACTTGGAGTCAAGATCATAAAACTATGTTTCAGAGGCATTTGCCTGGGAATTACAAGAAAAATGCAAGATGGCAGACTTTAATTATCTTGGGTCATTTTTATTATTTTTAATCTTTTTCTCTCTCTCTAACTTAATGCCTTTTACTGAATAGATATAACCAGGCAATTCCACTGTTACAGGGGAATAGAATAACAATAATTCCTTTGGAGTATATAAAAGAAAAGACAAGAAGTCTAAGTAAACAACTAAACTGTCTAACCTCTGAAATGTAAGAAACAAGCCAGGAATCAGACTGGTACCTATTTTCTTGCTGTGGAATATAGTGGAGCCTAGAAAGGTGATTAGTTCCCATCTTATTATACGAGTGGAAGAGTCTTCCATCTATTTGCTTGGGAAGGTGCTCAAATGCGGGCATCTCACAGGAATAGTCTTATCTCTTTAACTTGGGATACACCAGCTACCACTGTCAGAACCCCAAAATTCAGTATCAGCCATGCAAGGGAAAAAATAAAAGCAAAAGGATGCATTCAACCTATCACTTATCAAGAAAGAGTGGCTTGTCTTAGAGTCCATTTCAAAATGCTGTGCCAGGTCAGATTTAGAGGAGAGAAAATCTTTTGTTCAAATCCCTCACTGAAATATAACTAAATGGAATAAAAGTCTGAGGTCATGTAACAGGCTTCAATTGTAAGGCTACAGGTGTCAAAAGGCTAGTTGAAGAATAAGTCATTTTTTCGAATACTGATATATTACCAACTCTGACAGAGCATCATATCACATGAAACATTTCCATGTTTAGAAAGAGAATATGCTATTCCTTTCCAGTTCCCCAGGACAGCCACCTCCGTTGGACGACTTCTGTATAAATACAGAAGCTAGCTGTGAAGAAATACACGTTCACTTCTTAGAAAAGTATTCCTATGTTTATCTTTTGGTAGACCTGGGCTCGTTAGACATAAACCATTCCTCGTCAGCAACAAGTAGGGGTTTATTTTTGTCATTCATAAAATAAACCAGGTCCCAGCCAAAGGAAATGAGTCTTACAGGCAACCCTGTCACAGACGTGCTGTAGAAGTTACAAATGGCTCTGTGGCCCAGGCCATAAACAGTCTTTAGGAAGGCTGGTGCTGAGCTGTTGATATTAAAAATCACCTCATTAATTATGTTTGTAAACAATGCAGCTGCCTGTGCTTGCAAGCTGGCTTCCTCAGCATAATAATATTTGTAACAATAATAACCGTCATTTCAAGTATAGCAATAAATAGTCAATCCAAGAACCTCAAGTGAAATCACATCTGGGAGCCGCCACCTGGTCATTCAAAACACCTCTTCAGAAGGTAGGATGGTGTTGTTTGTTTCCCACTCAGAAGGCACTTTCTCAGGATCAACTCCTGCACTAGAACCGCTCCCCACTCACTTTAAAAAAACACACACACAGGTCAACAGCTAGTGTGGGAAGAGTAACAAAACCAAGAAGGAAGCCAAAAGATAAAATAAGGGAAGAGTTGGCCCAAAAAGTATATCATGTGGCATAACCTCCAGAAAGTATGATGGGAGAGGGGGACCACTCCTTCCCTCCCTGTAAAGGCTCAGTGAGGTTCAGATTGTACTTCAGGAGACCAACAAACCAGCCGTGCCTTCTCAGCATTCGTTCAGTTACACTTTTATCAAACACCTACTATGCGCCAGGTGCTAGAGAAAAATTCACAAGCAGATATCCACTGCCGATGCCTGTTGGTGATATAATTAGGACATACCTAGCTGACTAGGTAATACATAATCTAAGTGGCCTGGTATTTTCTTTCATTAAAGTCATGCCTTTGGAGCACGTATTTCTAAAGTTAGATCGGCAATTCTAAGTCCTTAAAACTGCTAAAAGCAAGAGAAAAATATGTTTTCTTGTAACACAGGTAAGCTGGAATTACTAGGCTTCTTTCCATATGAGAGGACAACACCTTCATACCTCATTTATGCCTCCTCCACATGTAAATTTTAATTCTGAACTTCACCAGAGAGAGATAAATGTGGCATCCAATTCCAAAGCATTACCCATTTTCTCTGTCTCTGTCCCTCTCTTTCCTCTCTCACTCTGTGTATATATTAATTTTATAGATCTTTTTATTGTCTGAACTACACTGGTTGCGTGAGAAGCAGAACAATAGGCCAAGAAGTTCCATTTCACACATGCCATCCTTATAATTCAAATAGGACAATAAAGAGAGAGAGAGAGAGATCTATAAACTGGTGATAAATCAGTGTCCTAAACCAAATTAACCATCGAAATAGATTATCATAAAAATAACGCCATGAAAAATATTCTTCACCTTCCTGGTTCAGCTGCCAGTAATGGAGAGAGGGAAGGGGTGGGGGGGTGTGTGTGTGTGTGTGTGTGTGTGTGTGTGCATTGCCACACACACATGCAGACACGCACACACAGGCCAGAGGCCACACCACTACATGCTGCCTGCTCCTCCAGGAGCAGAGAGAGCTAAGAAACCTCAGGATTGATCCCTAGCTTTCCAAGTTTCTAAAGCTCAGCTTTCATCTATCCCGGTAAATAACAATACCACGTGACAAGTGTTATCTTAGACCCTGAGGACACAAAATGAGCTAAAGTGGACACAATCCTTATCCTCATAAAACTTCCACTCAGGGGTAGAAGAGATGGATATTAATCAAGTAACTACACGGATACAATTTTTCTAACTATACATTCTGATAAATACCTAAGAAAATGCACAAGTAGCTATGAGAGCACTGAACAAGGGAGCCCAACTGAATCTGAGGTCAGAAATGAACTTGAGCTGAAGGAGTGAAGGCCAGCGTGATGGAAATGACCCACCAGCAGACAGCATCCTACGTCAGTAGGAGGAGTGAAATGCACTTTTTTCACAGAAGGTTGAAGGAGAATGGATGAGGAAATGTGATTGGGACCACAAGCAACAAGAGGAGGGGGAATGTTCCAGACAAAGGGAACCACATATACAAAGACTCTGAGGACAGAGAGATTTCACATAACGGGAGCTGAAAGACAGCCACGAAGGCAGAGCAGAGGGCAAGAGAAGGCAGTGTCAGATGCGATGAAAGGGACAGCAGCCAGATCATGGAGATTATTAGCCTGTGGAAGGGGAGGATGATGCAAGGCAGTGCTGAGTTTTGTCTTTCAAAAGCTCACTTTGTTTTCTTCTTTGTGGAGAACAGGTTGACATGAGAGAAGCAAGGAGCTGGGAAGACAGTTATCGGTCCTCTTAACCAGTCTTCCACCTGAGTCTTCGTGAGAGATCGGAACAGGAGTCTAACACTAATTAGCGCTGTGACCTTGGATAATTTGCTTCACCCCCTTTAAGCCTCAAATTCCCCACCTGTAAAACGGCAATAATAATGGTTTTGGTGGGGATTAAATGAGATCATGCCTGTGGAGCACCCAGCCCTCTGTAAGCCTTCAATAAATGTTAGCTATTGGTAGTGCTGGAGATGGGAAAGAAATAGACAGATTAGAGAGATATAATAGTCCACCAGCAAGCAATCACCCTCCCTAACTCCTACCTCAACTCCTAAAATGGGAGGAGGTCAGGGAGGAATTAATGGGGAAAAGCACTTGTTACCAATATGAGAAACTTCCCAAATTTGAAACAATTTTTTTGAAACAATTTTTTTGAAACAGAGTCTCACTCTGTTGCCCAGGCTGGAGTGCAGTGGTACAATCTCGGCTCACTGCAACCTCTGCCTTCTGAGTCCCAGCAATTCTTGTGCCTCAGCCTCCCTAGTAGCTGGGACTACAAGCACGTGCCACCACACCCGGCTAATTTTTGTATTTTTAGTAGAGATGAGGTTTCACCACTTTGGCCAGGCTGTTCTCAAACTCCTAACCTAAAGCAATCCACCCAC
Organism: Ateles fusciceps; assembly: GCA_036589455.1. Taxonomy (NCBI): domain Eukaryota; kingdom Metazoa; phylum Chordata; class Mammalia; order Primates; family Atelidae; genus Ateles; species Ateles fusciceps. Next base: position 1,766,097 of record JAZHEH010002842.1, read on the forward strand.
CTCAACCTCCCAAAGTGCTGGGATTACAGTTGTGAACCATTGCACCCAGCCTGAAACAATTCTTGTTCCTTATTATAAACACTGCCAGAAATATTTAAGCTATGAAAAGTATTGAGACCGTTTAGAGAAGTAATTGCTAAAAAATGCTGAAGTAATATCTTCAACAAGCTTTGTGACAACAGCAACAAAAAGACTGCAAAAAATAAATGGCTTGCCCAAGATCATAGAGCTGTCAACAGCTGAAGCCAAGAATGCAACCTGGGTTAAACTCCAAGTCTGTACCCTTTCCAGAAGGGGACAGAGCCTCCCAAGAAGTCAAAATCCAACCCACTCCTTCCAGATTAGCTCAGTCAGAAAAACAAACAACAGCAGACCCCCGGAAACAAGGTACAGTTGAAAGTCCAGTTCTATTGTTTATACTGAAAATTATGCTGACGCTACCTTGTTTTGGTGTTTGGTAAACTGTGTCACACTAATTTTACAGTGTTATAAAATAGCTCTTGCCTTTGGACATAAATAACGTCACTTCGAGGGCTTTATCAAAAAGCATATAGAAAGCTAAATAAAAAAAGCAGTGTTACTTGTCCACTGCCAAAATGCAACTGTTACTTACTTTTAAGGCAAGTTGGATGACAGGTTATTTGCATATCCAAAACTTCTAACGCAGTAAGAAAAAAAATTAACCTCTGTATTAAGCACAGACTCAAGGACTGAGAGACTTCCTTAATTAAATCAAACTGCTTTTCCACAGAAGCTTTAGGTAGAACCTACTTATGGGAAGCTTAAGGTAATTGATCCTGAAATTAAGCACGTTCAAAATCTGGGCACTGGACTTTTGGCGAACTCCATGCAAAAAACTCATAGAAAACAGAAGCAGTTTCCCCTGGCTGATCTTTGAGGGTGTCCCCTTTAAACTTGCCAGCCTCCTTCCATAGAAGATAAAATCATGCAGGGGTATGGATTAGCTATCATGTCATTATAGCAGGCACAGCCGTCTGTTACAGGTAAATTGCTAGGCAATGTAATAACAATGCAGTTTATTTACTGTGCAGGGTGCTTATCTACAGAAATGTTCCCGACAAAGAAAGGCATAGCTAAACGCCTTCTCTTTAGAATTACAGGCTGAAGCTATGCCAGCGCCTTCAGAGAATAAAAATGCTAAATAATCTCTGTATAAACAGAGTCTCTAAAAACTCAACGCATTTCCTAACAGAAGAAGCAGAAAAAGGCAACTGGTGCCTGGGATGTGTACGAGGTCTTTGTTAGGCTCCTAGCCCTGTTGACTAAATCACATCCCAATTTGGGGAGGACCCAAACAATGGTCAGGCTAAGTCCAGACTAAGAGCATTCATGGTTGTTAAAAGGTGACAACGATGGTGATGAGGTTGATGAGGCCACCATTTGTCACATGCTTGTCATCTGCCTTGCACTTTTCAACATTGTCTTTTTTTCATTCTCAAAACAATCCCATGTTAGTCCTGCTCTTAACCTCATTTAACAGATGAAGAGGTTCACAAGTAAGGAAACTGTCCACTCAGCTGTTAACCTGAAAATTCAAAAATAAGCCTGCCCTCCTCCAAAACTAGAGATACTAACCTCTGCGCTAGACCATTCTCAAGAATCTGAGGCATTCGCCTGCGGCTGCACTCTGCATTCTGGACTCCTGCCCTCCTGTGCTATTGGCACCTACCTTATGCACACATCCCACCCACTGAAGCATCCACTGGGCTCACACCTTGTGTCTCCAACGAGGGCCAGCAATGCGAAGGGCACTGTTTTACTAAAAGCCTAGCAGATGCCTTTTAAACATACAGCCATCCATGAATAGAATAAGTGAACTAATGAATGAAGGAATGAAGAAATCTAATTAAGGAATCTAGGATGCAGCCTACAGAGACATGACTGGAATGTGCTTGCTCTAAAAGAAAGCTCTAACTTAATCAATAGTATTAACATATCTGAAGAAAGAATGTGTCCACAGAAGGAAGGTGGTCTGCCCAGAGTTCAGAAAAATGGAGCACTATTGAATTTGGTGTTTATCCCACTGTGCCCAAGAGAAAGAGGGAGTACATTTGGCATTTATACAAAGATGTACCAGGATTGCTTAGTTCGCTTCAATAGTCTTTGTAAACCTATTATGTGCCATGTTGTTCAATAGGCACTGTGAACGAACACACACAGTTCCTAATAGGGAGGAACCCCAGAAGATAGTGGGAGAGACCAGCACATAAACAGTTCTTAAATGCTCAGGGCTACAACAGAGGTAGGTGAAAAGTACTAGAGGCCAGAAGAGAAAACTTAGTCCGAAGTCTGGGAAAACTTCCTGAAGTGACTCTTGAGCTGTGTTTCAACCAATAAGCAAGTGTCATCTAGGCCGTAACAGACACAAAACAACTGTAAGCAGAAGAACCAGCAGTTGTCCACATCACAGCAGGTCAGGGATAAAAACAGTGCCTAATTCCTATTGGTCCACAGACAGAAGATGGTATATTTAAGTGGTCTGCAATTTATCCTTAGGGAAATAGGCAACCCTTGAAGGTGTTAGCTGGGGAGTAACAAGATCAACTTGCATTTTAGAAAGATCATTCTGACAGGAATATAAACAATGGAAGTAAATATAAAGAAAAGCCAAGAAGACCTAGTGATCAGTTAGAAGCTATTATCCAAGATCCTGGTGAGTCTCTGTCCTAGATCAAGGATCACTAGGAGAAAGAGGAGAGGGAAAACTGAATACTTAGGAAGTGATGTTAACTGGTTGGATGGGAAGCTTGAAAAAGAGGTGAGAAATCAACAGGGATTCCAAATTTCTGGCTTGAATGTGCTGTTAATGGTTGATTGGATGAGAAGGATAAAGAGATAAGGAATCTAGGATGATTCCAAGTTTCTGGCTTGGGTGACCAAGTTGACGGTAATATCGTGAACCAGGATAGAAAATATAAGCGGAGCAGCAAATTTGGATTTGGAAGCTGAAGAAAATGAGTCTTGTTCTGCACATGTTGAAGTGTCCATTGGACATCCAAGTGGAGCTGTCCATCCTGTGGACTATTGGATATATAATTTTGCAACTCAGAAGAATCTTCAAGGATAAATACGTGGGCCAGGCGCAATGGCTCACATCTACCATCCCAACAACTCAGGAGGCTGAGGTGGGAGGATCACTTGAGGCCAGGAGTTTAAGACCAGCCTGGACAATATAGAGAGAGCCCGTTGCTACAAAAATAACAATAAACTAGCTGGATATGACGGTGTGAGCCTGTAATCCCAAAAATTCAGGAAGCTGAGACAGGAGGATCACTTGAGCCCAGGAGTTTGAGGCTGCAGTGAGCTATGATTGTGCCATTGCACTCTAGCCTGGGTGACAGAGTGAGACTCCATCTCTAAAAAAAAAAAAAAAAAAAGATAAATATTTGAACATCATGATCAAAGAGATAATAGTTAAAACCATGAGAGTAAAAGAGATTAGCCAAGGACGGATAAAAGATGACTGGATCAATGGAAGCGAGGAAAAGAAATAAGCTAATTAAAATGGGTTTATTCCATATTAGCTAGCTTTAATTTTTGGAAAGTTATAAAACTTTGTTTTACTTAACAAAGGATAAAGAAGCTGAAGAAAATAAAGGAGAATAAACTTCAAATAAACATTTCTTTGCCTGTAAAGGTATTATTTCTTAAAAGAGCATTCTAGGTTAAAAACATATATTTTTAAAAAAATATATAAAATGGCTAGTCATTCAAAAAACAAAAAACTTTCTGTTAAGAAAGATGAGGAAATTAGTACTCTCACACTTCCACCCATATTCCCTAAGGGTTATAACGTTCATTTTCTATTCTGCTACCATTCATTTCTACTTTTGTTTAGACTTACTTCTTACATTTACATGAATTAAATCCCCACTACCAGCCTTCTACCGTGACTGTTTCATTCCTGAGTCCTTTATTTTGATTTTTCTCTTGTATGGCTCCATCTTGTCATTGAGTAACTTCTTTCCAAGAAGTGTTTGTACACCCTGCAATTCTTGAGTCAATGCACAAGAATGTTTACCTGTTTTCTTTATATCTGACCAACTCCTTGGTTGGATATAATATTTTTGAGTCACTGTTTTCCTCAGAAATTTGTAGACATTACTTCATTGACTACTGGCACTGAGCGAAAGTCCAACGCTAGCCAGATTTCCCCCTCTCAATAAGTGATTCGCAAAGCCCACGTCTTTAACCAAATGTAGGGGAAGGAAAACTCACTCTCTCCCAATATGCTTGGCTCCTTGATGTTCTGAGGTGGACAAACTCTCTGGCAATATTAAACAACAATTTAAAAGCAAAAGCAGGCCCGGCATGGTGTCTCATACCTGTAATCTTAACACTTTGGGAGGCCGAGGCGGGCGGACCACTTGAGCCCATGAGTTCAAGACCAGCCTGGGCAACATGGTGAAATGCTGTCTCCACAAAAAATGCAAAAATTAGCCAGGCAGGGTGGCCTATGCCTGTAGTCCTAGCTACTCAGAAGGCTGAAATGGGAGGATCACCTGAGCCTGGGAGACTGAGGTTGCAGTGAGCCCTGATCATACCACTGCACTCCAGCCTGGGCAACAGAGTGAGCCTTGGTCTCAAAAAAATAAATTAAGGAAAATAAATAATAAAAGCTACAAGCCCTTCTCTGCCTCATTAAATTTTCTCAAGACTGCTCCAATGTTCTCCATCCCCCTATAAGCCTTTCTCCTCTCTCCTCTCTAGGCAGAATTACTATTTTCAAATAGTTACTCCATTTAGCATTGTAAGTATGCCTGTTTCCCCACTAAATTATAAACAGCTGAGAGGAGAACCATGTTTTCTTCATTGTAACCCCACGATATATCACTCAGCCATTAATAAACACCTTAAGGGTTCAATGTTTCCTGAGTAATCTACGTATTCTCTCTTCCCCCCATGCATATCTGAGGGACTCCTTAGAGCAGGTGTGCACAAACTTCCGCAAGCATCAGAAATACCTGGAGGACTGGCTAAAACAGATTGCTACACCCCATCCTCAGAGTTTGATTGGTCTAGAGTGGGGCTCAGAAATTTGCATTTCTAACAAGTTCCCAGGTGATACCAATGCTATTGGTCCCGGAACCACACTTTGAAAGCCATTAGAAATAGAAATAGATTGAACCAATCCTTGCAACTGGGAAAACGAGGTTCAGATGAGGACCTTACCATCATCTCCAAAAGCATCCACATCTGAACTAAGTCCACAAAAACTGTAGACTGTTATTTCTTATAGCATAAGCCTAGAATTAGCCCAAATGTTAGAGCATGTGGCCCATGAGAAAAGACATTTCATGACGTTTCCCTTAATTTTTCTTTCTCAATTCATCTTATCACTCATGAATAAGTATCTTTAATCAGTGTTACTTGCCATGATTCTCTATGATAACTATTAACTATAGCAACCTTAATTCAGTGGTCAGGTGGGAGTATACAGGCAGAGGAAATTCATGTACTTCAAACTCTCCTTCAAAATAAAACAATAATAGTCATTTAAAATCCATTTCTCTCTCACCCTTATTGTGTTTTCTCAGGCTTTTCATTCTCTCTCCCTGCCTTCTTATCTCCCATACACATGAAACAGTGGTGATTCCTGTGTCAAGATTTTGCAAACCATCACCAGGTACACATTTCCTACCACACCATCCTTGCCATTTAGCCATTCGGTCCCTGGAGAGGATGGTCCGTGGCCCCATGGCTTCTACAGCAACCTCTAAGTGGTGATTTTTGTACTCCTGTCCTTGAAGGGCTTAATTTCTCAAAGCACTAAATCTTCCCCGGTTTTCTGCGCGCTATCACGCGCAGCGGTGTACTAAAGTTGCGTTGCAGTGCCACCTAGAGTCTGCTTCTGGTAGAGACCCAGAGCTACCCAATCCAGGGCCCGCTCCACCAGCTGACTAGTTAAAAGCAAAATACAGCCATTCTGGATTCAAGTGGACTCTGCCAATATAAAGTCAAGGAGGCCTCCCATCTGGGACTTCCATCTGGAACTATGGATTGTTAAACAATCTAATGGTGTCATCAGCTTGGATTTTCGCTTTACATTGGGTTAACTTTGGAGGTTTTAAACACCTCCATGGCAAGAGACCTTCCCGTGGTCACGATATGGGAAGAGGAAAACAGTAGCTGCTGGGTCTTTCCGTTCTGCTTCTTGTGGTTGTGGCAGTATTTGAGCTTCATTGAGACCTGCAGGGTGAAAATCAGCTTGGCCAGGCCAGGGAGCCAGAGTGAAATGGAGCGCCTGTGCGCGCACATTCGGACAGCAGCAGCCGCATTAGGAGCCTAGGGTCCATTAGCTCTCATTTAATGTTTCTTCTCAGGCAGATAAGTACAGGCATCAAACATCCTGGCCCGCTTATGGCACATAAATCACAGGTCAGCGCCTTCCACGGAGACTCCTGACTGCTAAGTGAGTAGTTACACCAGGAGCAAGGAAGCAACATTTCAGCACACTTAAAGACCCAGGGGGATGAGTTGATTGCACAGGGCAGAGCCAGGAATTTCTCCCTGCAATTGAATGATTAAAACCTTTCTCCCGCTTGGGAACTGGCACGTTGTTTCGAACCTTCCACAGGCAGCAGCTTGCACCCAGATCGGCCCTGGGTCTCAGGCTGCCGTTAACTCCTTTCTCAGGGAGTTGCTTTCCCACAGACCCTGCAAAGAGAGCAGAGCAGGCTCTGAGACGCCATCTCTTGGCCCGCCGCTAATTGAACTGAGGTGAACCTTTTTCCTTACTGAATCCACAGAATCTCTGTCTTGATGATTTATGCCAAGAGACTGAGAAAGCTGGAAGCTGAGCCACCTTAACAGGGGGCCCTAAGTGAGGGTCCATGAACTTGGCCTGCTGAGGTCCTTGAAGCTGCCCTGGTTTCTGCCATTCCTGTGTCTACCACTGTGGCTTTTCTGTGGATGATGAGTCCTGTACCCAAAACCAGCTTGAGAAGATTCGGCTCCTTAGTACCAAAATTGCTGTCTAAGAAACGCTAAATCTTAGAACACACTTCAGACTCAAGCGGGGATTTCTGCTCCCTACACCCCACGATGGGGAGGAGTCTCCACAGCCTGCCCTCAGCCTACTAGTGTTCCTGCCCTCCAGCCAAAGGCAGGACATGGCTAGCCCGTGGGGCAGGGGTACGGACCTGGGAAGGCACGGAGGGGCCAGACTGCTATCCACCCACAATCCATCACTGGTCAGCAACAAGAAAACCACACAAACCGCTGGCTGGGCGCGGTGGCTCACGCCTGTAATCCCAGCACTTTGGGAGGCTGAGGCGGTCGGATCACCTGCGGGGGCTGGAGTTCGAGACCAGCCTGACCAACATGGTGAAACCCTGTCTCTAAAAAAACATAAAAAACACACAGTGTTGGGAACTACTATGACAGTTCAGAGCAATTTCCTATCAAATCTAACAATAAAAAATTAGAGCTTGTGTTTTGAATGTCTTTTGTTTTCCTTTTCGTTTTTCTAGTATTTTTGTTGTATTTTATATATTTATCCAAAGGAAAAGAAATAATTATACTGAAGAAACATCTGCACCCCTAAGTTTATTGCAGCCCTGTTCACAATAGCCAAGATACAGAATCAACCCAGGCATCCAACAACAGATGAGTGGATAAAGAAAATGTGGCACATACACGCCATGGAGTACTATTCAGCCATAAAAAGAATGAGATCAAGTCATTTTCAGCAACACAGATGAAACTGGAGGACACTGTTATGTGAAATAAGCCAGGCACAGAAAGTTAAACACCACATATTCTCACTCATCTGTGGAAACAAAAAAAAGTTGGTAGAAGTAAAAAGTAGCACAGAGGATACAAGAGCCTGGGAAGGGATAGGAAGAGATTTGTTAAAGGACACAAAATTACAGTCAGATAGGAAGAAGAAGTTCTAGTGTTCTACGCCACCACAGGAGGACTGTAGTTAACAATAATATATACTTTTAAGTAGCTAGAAGGAGGCTAGTGAATATTCCCAACACGAAGAAATGACAGATGTTTGGGCTGATGGATGTGCTGATTACCCTGATCTGATCACTATGCTTTATAATATTAGAACATCACTATGTACCCCTGTGAATATGTACAATTATTATGTCAATTTATTTTTTAATTAAATTTTTATTTTAAAAAATTATCAGTCCACAAATGATTAGAAATAAAAAACAAAACAAAATATATGAGCACTTCATCATCAATAGTTTGAAGTGCACTAATTTAAATTCCCCTCTTTACTCTGGCCCAGGCCCCTTGGCCAACCAGGAGGCAGGATCTCAGAGACGGCAGGAATGCAGCTGTGCCTTCTCTGCAAGGAAAAGCAATGACTCAGGTAGAGGCAAAGCCTGCTATTCATACCTGAGTATGAGCAGAACCTGTGCTTGGATCATTCGGGCAGAGGCAGGGCCTTGGACTTAAATCTAATCAACCCAAACATTCGAATATAGAAAAGATCTTAAGCCCCATGGCATCCTGACGGAGTTTAGGCCAAGTATTCCAAGCCAGTCAGGAAGCACTTCCAAGAGCAAACTTTAGGGCTGCATCCAGGGTTGAGTGAAGTGGCCCAACTGAGTTTGGGGGACTTATAACATCTCTAGTCAGTGCTTCTCTAGGCCATCTCCCTCAAATATCCCCTACATACACACACACACACTCACACACACACACATTCACACACTCATACACACTCAGACACACTCACACATTCTCATACACAGACACGCATGCGCGCGCGCACACACACACACACACACACACACACACACACACACACTCTCTTCATCCCTCCCTGGAGCTTGTCTACTTCTCTGGGAAGCACCCCTTCCCCCTGCAGCCAGTAGCAAGAACACAGACGTGGAGAATGCATGGCTCCCACATTTCTTCAGATAGACTTTAACTAGGTCTTGCCTTATCCTCTCCAAGGAAGGGATGAGGCCACAGGGAACATGGAGTGTTCCCTTAGGCCATGGCAAAGCCTTCCACCTCTAAGTTCTCTCTGTGTAAGTCCAGAAAATGAAACATTGACATGGAAACATCTTTCAAAAAGAAAAAACCATGTGGCTCTTTCATACACTAAAATAAAAAAGTATAAGAGGAGGAGGAACAAATAAATGGAGAGCAAGGTGGAAAAGAGGCAGAAAAGGAAGAGGGGACAGAGGGCTATAAAATTCATGAGGGTAGAGAACATGTCTGTGTCCCAGTGCCTAGCACAGTGCTGGGCACAAAATGGCACTTGACAAATGTTTGTTGAGTGAATAAAGAAAAGAATGTGGGCCGGGCGCGGTGGCTCACACCTGTAATCCCAGCACTTTGGGAGGCCAAGGCAGATGGAGCACCTGAGGTCAGGGGTTTGAGACCAGCCTGACCAACATGGAGAAACCCCGACTCTACTAAAAAATACAAAAATAGCCAGGCGTGGTGGCACATGCTTGTTATCCCAGCTACTCGGGAGGCTGAGGCAGGAGAATCGCTTGAACCCAGGAGGCAGAGGTTGCAGTGAGGCAAGATCACACCACTGCACTCCAGCCTGGGCAACAACAGCGAGACTCCATCTCAAAAAATAAAGAAAAGAAGGAAAAGCTGACACAGGATCAAGGAGGGAGAAGTTGCTCATGAAGCATGCAGCTGCCCAGATTCCTCCTGGCCTTCTGCCGGGGATCTCCCTTGCTGCCCCCCAGCCCACAGGAGGAAGCAGGCAGCGGGCAGGGCCTGGCTGCAAGGGGCACACGCTGCTGGGCAGGGTGATGGCTGCACACGTGCTCCTTCTCTAAAGCAAGGCTCCTTGTTGGTCTGCTTCTTTCTTTTTTCTCCTGAAAAACTTTGTTTTGATACAGGGAAGAGTCATTGATTTCATTTGAAACAATGCCCAACAGGATATGGCGTCTCAAACAGCTCTGTGGCCCTTGGCAATTGTTGTGTGCAGGTGTTTCATGCAAGTGCCGGGCAGCACGTACAGCACTGAGACCCGGGCAGCACTGGGCGGAGGCCTGGAGAGTGGCCCAGGGCACACAGGGCTTATGGCCCCGGGCCCCGTGATGTCCCCTACACTCCAGGAATTCGACTCCTTCCCCCGTGCCTACCTCACCCCTTGCTAACTTCACTCGCAGCCCCGTCTGTAGTATAAAAGGAATCGGCTTTTCCCCTTGTTATTTCTATAGCTCAGAACATAAAAACAAACCATAGTCCCAAAGAGCGAAATTTATCTGCAGTGAACAAAATGGAAGTAAGGAAGAAGGAAGACTGCTTGGTAACGACATACAAAACCAGGATGGACTTTGGCCAACAAAGGCAGTAACAAACGTGAACACTGACAGAGTAGAAGAAAAAGTTTGTCAATAAAAATCAGTGCACATACACACATATTTTTAATCCAAGTTTCCAAGAATAAACAAGGAGTATTGCACATGCAGAAGTGTCTCCAACTCATAGAACTTTACAAGTAGTCCTGGACAGCGTTAAACAAAGTCTCCACTGGGGCAGCAAGTACACTGCCGGCTATGTATCCAACAGAAATGGAAACATGTCTACAGGAAAATTCGTACATGGATATTTACAGCAGCATTACTCACAATAACCAAAAAATTGAAAAAACTCACATTGAAACAATCAGTGGATGAATGGATAAATAACGTGGTATATACATACATTGGGATGTTATTTGGCAATAAAAAAGAATGAATACATGGATGTAACAGGATGAAAACATTCTGCTGAGTGAAAGAAGCTACACACTAAGGATCATGGATTGTATGATCCCTTTTTCTTTTTTGGAATGTCCAGAATAGACAGACCTATTGAGACAGAAAGTAGATTCATATTTGCCTACGGCAGGGACGGGCATGGCAGAATCGGGGGGTAACGGCCAAGGTGTTCAGGATTTCTTTGGGAGAGTAGCACAAAGATTCTAAAACTGACTACAGCGATGGTTGCTCAGCTCTGTAATAATACTAAAAGCTATTGAAACATATACTTTAAACTGGTAAATTGTATGGAATATGTCCACATAAAGAAAAGCATAAAAATAAAAAGGAGAGGTGGTTTCCTAAGCAGGGATAAGAAGGGTGCGGCGCAGCCAATGGATTCTATTGGCCAGGAAAGGGTGAGGGAAGCATGCCCAGTCTCGCAGTGCCAGGACTGATTCTGTCACTCCTTTTTGTCCTCACTGACTCTAAGTCTCTGCTCCAAGACTTCACCAAGAGGGTCCAAGAACCCCTCTCTCTTCCCCCTGTGTTTTCATTATGTAAATGACTCATAACTGCTTGAAGTGTTACCCTTCTAGAGATATTTCTATTTTCAGATTATAATCATAGGAAGGTAGACCATTTAGCCTTAGGAACAATCTCTTCTACTGGATGTTTGTGTACTCTGAGGAGCCCTTTTGGCGCTGTAAAGTTGGAACCAAAAAGAAGGGAAGAACTCTGGGCAGGTCATATATTTCAGAAAAATTCCTTCTTTGCAGCATTAAATAACATGTTTGAGGGTTTGTTTTGTTTTGTTTTGTTTTGTTTTGTTTTGTTGAGACAGGGTCTCGCTCTGTCACCAGGCTGGAGTGCAGTTGCGCAATCTCAGCTCACAGCAACCTCTGCCTCCTGGGTTTAAGCGATTCTCCTGCCACAGCCTCCCAAGTAGCTAAAACTACAGGTGTGTGCCACCACACCCGGCTAATTTTTGTATTTTTAGTAGAGATAGAGTTTTATCATGTTGGCCAGGATGGTCTCTATCTCTTTACCTCCTAATCTGCCCACCTCAGCCTCCCAAAGTGCTGGGATTACAGGTGTGAGCCACCTCGCCCAGCCTGTTTGAGGGTTTAAAAGATAAACCCTTAGCCATCCAGGATGAATAAATTATCAAGAACAATGCAGCCCTGAGGTTTCTGGAGAACTGACATTTGACTGCTTTTCCCATTAAAGGTACCTTGAGGCCCACATTCCCCATCATGAGTTCCAGACAGCCATTCACAGGCTTCCAGCACATATGACAGCTGTTCCCTTCCACATCGGGACATCACCCCAGACCCTTCTCTAGGCCCTGCCTGATGTGACATCCCCTCCAATGCTCTACCATCCTGTCCAAGGCACCAGTGGCTGACCCAGGGCAACAAATGGCCCAGACCAAACTTGTGCCCAGCACACAGGTCACTAGGAAAGCCTTCTAAATCAGGCCCTGGAAGAGCCTGTCTCCCCCTGCATGATCGGTAACAACTGGTTTCCATCAATAGGCAAAAAATAGTCCAGAAGAAAAATATGGTACATTTGTCCATCACACCAGCCACATTTTCTTACCCACACACAAAAAATAATGGCACAGTGGAATCTCCTGACCTCCAACGAAAAGCTGAAACTGTTCCATGATGATGGCCGCTATAAACTACATAAAACACTACCTAGTAAACTGTCAAGATTCCTGTACTCCACTAAGCCCAGAACAGTCAACTGGACTGAGGTAGCATCAAAAGCCCCAGAGGGTCAGTACCTGGAAGGTCTGTGGCTTCTATTTACATTTTTAATTTGAATTCTCTCTCACCCAGAGTCCAATTACTCTCCAGCCCTTTCCCTGAGCCTGCCTTACTAAAATCTAGAACTAACTCAATGCCTAGCAAAGGCATAAGTGCTTCAAGAAATTGATAAGTTAGGTAATAAGTGAATGAACTAATGATTTCAGAAGTCATATAGCTTTGAAATGAAGAATATTTTAATTCAGTCATCCCTATTTTTATCATTTCTCAACTTATCAGCTTATTCAGGACCCTATTAAAGTAGACACAGTCCCAGATTCATAGGGCTTGGAAGGGACCATAGATACTACTCACTCTAATTTTAAACTCTTGCAAAACCAGTGTCCCAGAGGCCATGTGCGGGCACAGGCAGGAGGCCAGAGGGGAAGGCACCAGAGGTCCCCATTCCCCTTTTGGTTAATACGTTAGTATAAGGCTAGCTGCTATAGGAAATAAACCTCAACATTTCTGTGGCTTAGCAACACAGAATTTGATGTTTTACTCATATAATAGTTTGATGTCGGTGGTGTTTCTAGCCTGCTGCTGGCCCTTCGCCTCCTTCTGTCATGTTCCATCATCCCCACAGCCAGGAGACAGGAAGGGAGACTAGAGGGAGCACATCAGCTTCTTTACCACCTTGGCCTATACATTGGTCAGGGTCTTATCGGGGAAAAAAAGCCCAGCCACGTAATCCAATGGGGTAATGTAATATGGACAATAGCAAGAACCAAAAAGCCAAATAGAGGAGATGAAGCAACCCAGAGATTCAGCAGGAAGTTGCTCCCACTCGTAGCTCACTCATCACTTACTCCTCTGAACCAGAGAAGGCTGCTGGGCATCTGAGACGATGGAAGAAGGGGCTATTAAGAGCTGAAGCCACAAATATGCCACCAGAAGCAAGGAGATCAGAGCTAAAATATCCTAGCTTCTCCCTTCCTCCCTTCCTCCCTTCCTCCAGTCTCTGACCAGCCGGCCCACTGGCCAAACCTCGCCAAAGCTAGGGAAGGAAGCCTGGAAAATTGTGGTTGGCAGGGACAGATTTCCAACAGCATGAGCAGAGCAGGTGATGGGCAAGAAAAAGGATCCGAGGGCAAGTGACAAACACGATCCGTAGGTGACACATATCACTTTGCTCACCTTTCATCTGTAAGGATTTGTTACAGAATCACACCAGATAGCAAGGGGTGCTGGGGAATGTATTCCTTGGCTGGGCAGCTGCTTCACAGGCACATCACAGAAGGAGAAGCGCACACTTAGTGGACAGTGAGCCATCTCTGCCACAGTTGGGTTTTAATAGATTTCAATCCACCCAGCAGCTCCATTTTCACATGAGACTAGTGAGGAACAGACCATGGTAATTAATTAATTAAAATAGAAAGCCCTGGTGGCTCTCTAGACAGCATTGTTGTCCTCCCTCCTCAACCCATCTCTTAGACTGATAACTGGCGGGAAGAGGAGAAGTTGACAGCCACTGTTTGGTGCTCCTAAGAGGAGGGGTCTTGTGGCAAGTTCAAGAGTCCCGGCTCCTTAAGTGAACTGTTGATGACATGATTCTCTCATGAACTTTGGGGTGAACTGGGTGTATTTGAAAGCATGAAAGAATTGGTCAACAAGACAGATCTGGTTTCTGCCTTCATGGAGCTAATGCCTCTATTAGGACTTGAACACTAAGTGCTTTGCAGAAAAGACAGGGAACTCTAGGCCGAAGGGTAACAGATGGGTTTGCTCTGGGCACACTCAGTCCCCCAGCTTATACTTCAGCTCCAAACATTTATTTTTAGGTCAGGCTTCCTCTGCCATCATCTTAAAGATATGCTTACATTCTTAGTCTCTATATTTATATTCCGACCAATACAGATGGCTTCTCACTCTGTAATCTTCAACAGTCCATTCGCACCAACTATTTCTGCGGCACTCCTGACCTCCAAGTGGGTAGGCTGAGGCCTCTGTCCACGTCAGCCAGAGAAGCTCCACTTGAACCTGTTTTATAGATTGGGCTATTTGTCTAATTTGGATTAAAAGTTCATAAGCCGTGTATCTAGCTTCATTCTCCCTTTTACATATGAGAAAGTGGAAGTCCAGTGAGACAAGGAGACTTGGCTGCGACTGTATATAGCTCACGTGTCATGGAGACAGGCGTAGAATTCAGGGTCCAAACCCCAACACAATCCTTTCTACTCTTCTTAGGAATTCCAAACAAGAACCGTTTCTAGAACACATGTTCCTCATGGAAAGTGCCAAGAAATTCTCTGCCTCTGAAGACTGCACACATGGGAAATGTTCTGCAGAGGTGCTCATTTCCTTGTTCATTGGGATTCCTTTGATTTCAAGTGGCAGACATCCACTGAGACAGCTTAGGCCAAAAAGGGAGACTTTATTATAAGGGGCTCATGGAACTCAGGGCGGGAATGCAGCTGGACCCCAGGTCCATGCTAGAGCCAAGCAAGGATCCCAACAGCTTTGGAAATCTCTCTCCGCATTCTGCTTTGGCTTTTTCTGCACATCCACTTCGTCTTCTATTCTCTGCAGGCCAGATTTTTCTACTTTGCTATTCACATGGCAGAAGACAGAGTCCTACCAGCCCCCAAGATTTATGTTCTGAGGCTCCTGGCCCCCCACACACTCAGTTTTTGGTCAGTTTTAATGGAATATCATTTATATACAACCAAATGGACTCTTTGTCAAGTGTATGATTCATGAGTTTTGGCAAATATATACAGTCACGCAACCGCCACCATAATTAAAATATAAAAGATTTCCATCATCCCAAAAATCCTTTGTGTTCTTATCAGTTAATCTCCTTCCCCAGCTTTCAGCTCTGGAATCTGTTTTCCATTAGTAGTAGTTTGACTTTTCTAGAATTTCATATAAATAAAATCATAACAGCATGTAGTATGACTTGACATAATGTTTTGGAGATACATCCGTGTTCCTGCTATGAGTACTGGTGGTAAGTTCCTTTCGGTCGCTCAGTAATGTTACATTGTGTAAATACGACACAATTTGTTTATCTATTGTTGATAGACATTTGGATTATTTCCAGTTTGGGGCTATTGTGAATTAAGCTGCTATAAGCATTCAGGTACAGGTCTTTGTGTGGACATGTTTATGTTTTCATTTCTCTTGGGTAAATACTTAGAAATGGGATTGCTAGGTCACATTTTAAGTGCATGTTTAACTTTAGGAGAAACTCAAAGTGGCTTTGTTTTCCAAAGTGACTATACCGTTTTGTGTTTCATTAGTAATATATATTGCTTCACACCCTCTCAAATAGTTGGTATGGTCAGTCTTTTTAATTTTAGCCATTCTAGCGGTACTTCATTGTGGTTTTAATTTGTATTGTCTTAATAAATAACACTTAGAGTCTTCTCATGTGTTTCTTTGCCATCCATATCTCTTGTTTGGTAAGGAGCTTAATTCTTTGGTCAGTGTTTGGAGGGTTCTTTGTTTTCTTCCTGAGTTGTAAGAGTTTTCACATGTTCTAGATATAAGTCGCTTATCAAATACATGTTTTGCAAATATCTTCTCCCAGACTGTGGCTTGTCTTTTTTATATCCTTAATAGAACATTTCAAAAGCAGCTTTTAATTTTTATGAAGTCCAAATTTATCCATTTTTTTTCTCTTATGTTTCCTACATATTGTGACCAATCAAGGAAATCTTTGCCTGATCCAAGATCACAAAGATTCTTTTCTGTGATTTCTCCTGGAAGCTTACAGCTTACATCGGTGATCCCCTTTAATTCCATTTTTATCTACAGTGCATCTCACACTCTTTCTCTCCTTTCCCCAGACCTGATTATCTGGGTGGGACTCTGACTGGGGAGTTTGGGTCAGGTGTTTATTCATAAACCAATCTATATGGCCAGAGCCAGGGAAAAGTCTCGACCTGAGCTTGATCACAGCCAGCTCTGGTCCAGTCAACACCATCCAGAGCCCCAGGGTTCTGTGCAGAATATGGCTGCCATGAGGCCCATGTGGTTGCAGAGAGGAGATCAGTAACCAGAGAACGGGGATATATTACAGATTATATTAGGTGATATTAGGGAAGATAACCTAATAAGTGTCTATATACCATGCAATCTGGCTCTACCATTTTAAGCATTTTAAGTAATTAACTTAGAATATGACAAGGCTTGTTATTATTGAATGAACAGATCTTACCAAGATTCAAACACAATTTTTCATATTGCCCACCAAACTCCTAGTCGTGCTCTCATGCCAAACCTGCTAAGATACCACCACCACCATGAAGACTGTGAGGAACCGTCAGCAGAGTGAATATGACTACATCACTTAAAACATATTTGTCTTCTCCAAAAAACAGTTAGCTCCTTGTGGACAAGAACCTTATGCTGTTTGCTTCTTTCTCAACAGCTAGTTTAATTTGTGGCATGCAATATTTTGGTGTAGTTGCTGAATGCTGGGTTGCTCTACACTATTTGTCAAATAATTTATTTGGTAATGAGAGAGGGACGACTTTGAAGACTCTCGAGGGATGGAATTGCCTTGCGGAATTTTTTTATAAGAAAAATCCTCACGAGATTGATGGCTCATTCACATTCAATGGGGAAAAAAATAAAGGTAGAGAATCCAATATCAGTCTCACTCTGACTTTTCACCCTTGCCCAGGGGAAACATAATTCAAATGCTTCCTCACAGTCGCGATGCACAATGTGAGCTGGACCCCACGTGCTACAGAAGAGCTAACATCGTCGCTAAAAAGCCCCGAGGCCCATGGTGTCCACTGCATTTAATCTCACTTCACTCTTATTAACAACACAATTGCTACTTTGCTGCCTCACATGCTCAAAGAATAGCAAATATTAGGGCCAGGGCATGGGTGTTTATGATAACAAACTATGATAAATGAAACACTGTGGAAAATTTATAAAGAAAACTATTGCCTTCAAATAGAGGTTTCTAGATAGGACTTAAGGCAGAAATTGCCAAAATGCAAAGTAGAAGCTAATCAGGTCAGACCAATAAGTTTAAATAAAAACTGCTGTTAAGGAAATGTATTTGAACCCTGCTGGTATTAAAAATGAGCACAAAGGCTATGATTGCCACACATTCTTTGATTTCAAAATAAAACTCTGAGTGTTTAGAATGGAACCTTTAAATAAAATATGTAGACATGGAGAGGAAATTTCCAAAATAAAACCCTTAAACATATCTTAAGTAGTAATGGAAAGTGCACATCCTGCTTCCATTTTAAGTGCCAAAGGAGGCTCTTTGAAAGATACAAATGTCTGAAGCCGAAAGACTCCAGGGTATGTGGGAAGAACAGAGAATGAGCTTTGCCTGGGCTCCTACAAGCAGACCCTGATAATTAATTAATCTGTGGGCCCCCATCCTTCTAGAGTCCCTGTGGGAGACCCACCCTTGCTTCCCATTGAGCCCACCCCTGTGTGCGGCATATTTGAGTAATTCTGCTGAAGTCTTTCTTGCATATGCAACATTGAGAGTGGGTAAACAGAAGTGATGTCTGGATCCCTCCAGCAAAGGGCAGATGACTCTGATTTAAAGAAAACTAGATTAACAGATAACTCAAGTATCTGGATAAGAGGCAGAAGACAAGCAAAGGATGATTTTTTTTTTAATTGTTTAGACTTAGAA
This sequence comes from Ateles fusciceps, assembly GCA_036589455.1. Classification (NCBI taxonomy): domain Eukaryota; kingdom Metazoa; phylum Chordata; class Mammalia; order Primates; family Atelidae; genus Ateles; species Ateles fusciceps. The sequence continues at coordinate 1,784,228 of JAZHEH010002842.1, forward strand.
TCAAAGACTGGATGACTCAGAGGAGGAGCCCTCAGTCTAAACTAGAGTGGATGGTGGCAGCAAGAGCTACCACTTCCTCCTTGGTTGGCTACCACCTGAGAGACTCTACCACCATCCAGGAGGTTCTGGACTTTATGTGGACTTTATACATCACCCTAGGAAGCACTGTGATCTAGGGGCTTAACTCTCGCCCATGGATGTGTGGGTTATGTACTTGTATTTGATTTCTGTTTCCTATGATTTTTCTGCCAGTTTGGGGTAGGGTAGGGGGTATGAAAGGAAATAAAATATAAGCTAATTGAGCTTATATAACAAATTCCAGGAAACAAAATTTTATATGCTTGTTACTGCACTAATTTAGCCACTATTCTTATGAACTGAATTTCAAAAAAAAAAAAAAATCATTTAAACAATTGCTATTGGCCAGTCATGGTGGCTCACACCTCTAATCCCAGCAGTTTGGGAGGCCAGGGCAAGTAGATCACTTGAGGTCAGGAGTTCGAGACCAGCCTGGCCAACATGGTGAAACCCCATCTCTACTAAAAATACAAAAATTAGCTGGACATGGTGCCAGGCACCTGTAATCCCAGCTACTTGGGAGGCTGGGCAGGAGAATCGCTTGAACCCAGCGAGGAGGAGGTTGCAGTGAGCCGAGATCGCACCACTGCACTCCAGCCTGGGCAACAGAGGAAGACTCCATCTCCAAAAAAAAAATGCTGTTTTAGAAGTCTCTAAAGTTTACTAACATTTGATACTTTAGTATCATTCGTGATTATGTTTTTATCTCTTTTCATTTGCTGGTGGAATTATTTGCTGTTCAAATTTTAGAATGTAGATAATTTACTTACAATGGTATTTCTCACACTGAGTTTTGGAGCTCTGGGAAATTTCTGGAAATCAGATCCACTGAACAATCCACAATTTTGTGATGCTGGTGTCTCTGAGCTATCTGGATGGGTAAACTGGCACTTCTGATTCTAAATAAGAAATAGCTACCTAAACAGTTACCTGAAGTTTCTGTTTTTTCAATTGTCAAGATACTTCTACCTCACACCAAAAAGTAAGTGCTGTGGCTTGAAAAATGAAATTTGAGGAAGATATATATGATGGGCCAATAAGCTCTCTATTTATTTGTCCAAACTTTGTATCTGTCCTATAAAATCCAACTGCAAGTGACTTAATCAAAGGTTAATTTGGTAGAAAGCAATTTGGCTCAAAGTAAATTTGTCAAAATGAAAGAATGTAGTTGATATAAAAATTTGATTGAAAAATATTGACTCAAGTTCCTGATATTTTTCTTCAAATATTACTAACTCTGAAGCTGCCCTCCCTGGGTCTCTTCTTGAGAATCATTACAATTTGTTTGACTTTAAAAATTCAGGTTCATTTTTAGCCGATCATTCCTTCTCTGTTCTGTTTGTGATCGTAAGCATTTGGAACTATCTAAGTGTCTAATGGTAGAAGGAGTCCCACACTTGAGCTGCTACTAAAATCCATAACCTTCAACCTCAGCCAGCAAACTTTCACTTTGTCCTCAACCCACCCCAATGCCACCTCTGCCACCCTCACTCTCAACAGATAGCTTTGCCTCCTTCTTTACAGAGCACCACGCATGAAGCCTCACATTCTTCTTGGGCCATCTGAAACCTTACCTGCCTCTGTCTGTCTCAGCAACAGAAGGCTCTGCCTTAGCCACAGCTGTTCTTCCTGGGCTCTGAAGCTCTCTCTCTCTCTCTCTCTCTCTCTCTCTCCAACAATTATCCAATTATCCTCTCTCTGTCCTGTGCCATCAATCTCTCCTTTACTCAATTAGCATGTAAACAATCATCAGCCTCTTCATACTAAGGCAATAAGGACTCTTGGCTTGACATTCTCCTCCAGCCCCATTCCTTCCTCCCCTTCACAGCCAAACTTTCATATGGAGTCGTCAGCTCTTTCTACTTCTACCTGCTCCCTTCCCATTCTCTCCTTCGCCCACCCCAGTCTGGCTTTGGCTAGACTGCCAAGGCCAATGGCTACCGTTCTGCCGTGTTCCATGGGCACGTTTCTGTGCTGATCCTAACTGACCTCTCCGCAGTGTTGGCTGCCAAGTATTCCCTTCTTAGCAAAACTTCATTTCCTTGGCTGCCATGACACCTAAGCTTTCTGACTTTTCTTCTCCTTCTCCATCTCCTCTGGGGGGCTCTTCTTTTCCCACTCACCTTTTGAAGGCCATTGTTTCCCAACCCCCTCCTTCACACTTCTGCTCTGTTCCCTCTCCAGGCTCCCTGAGCCACCACAGCCCCCCTTTATCCTGCGACCTTCAGCAGAGCGCAGTGGTTACAGATGTGGACGCTGAGTCTGAATTCCTTGTTGCATCACTCACTCGCTGTTTTTACTCTTTTACCCTCTTGAGTCTCAGCTTTCTCATCTGTAAAATGGGACTAACACCTATGTAGAAGGTTATTGTGAGGATCAAGTGTGATGATGCATGTAAACAATTAACATGATGCTTGGAAATGCACTAATAATTAGCCCAGTAAGTGTTGTCTATTATTATTATCTTGCAACGAGCTCCAGAACGTCTGGAAAGCTAAAAATATATAGCTCATTACCAGAAATAATACCACCTCACTACTAGTAGGTCACTGAGACTAGAAGATGGGGCACAGCTTCCCTTCTAGTCCAGACACAGTCTGCCTTGGGTGGGATCATAGGATGTTCTTCTTTGCCCAGTCTCAAGTTTTCTTTGTTTTCTACCCCTCTGTCCTCAATCAGGGTCCCAGCTCCACTCTGCCACATCACCCTATGTGGCATGGACTGTTGCCAGTTTTCCCCTTGGTGGGCACCTTTCTACCACCCTCCATAGAAGGAGATCCCACAAACCTATCTCTAGCTAATAATAATGACTGCCTCTCTCTGCATAATCTGATGTTTGTTCATACCATAAGATTCTCTGCATCTGGGGTGAAGATCAGAAGGGACAAAGAGGGTAAAGAGGACAGAGAGGTTTATTCTGCCATATTAGTATTATTATCCCATCACAATTAATAAGTATGATAATATATATCCAGAGACATACATTTAGACCAAACGTCCCCCTGTGCTTCAGACTAGAATATACAATAGCCAACTTTATAGCCACTAAAATGTCTTACTATACCTTAACTCAATATACCTAATACCAAATTAATTATCTTTTCTCCTAAAACCATTTCTTCTATTATATCTACCACCTACCCAGACAAGCAAGCCAAGAACTCAGGAAACTTCCTAGCCTCCTTCTCATCCCTATTCCCCTCATGCACTTCTTCCTCCTAAATATCGCCTACTCCATCATCCTTGCAACTACTCACAAGCCAGATCGCACCTCAAGTCTTGCCTTGCACCAATTAGTTCTGAACTAGATGACCTGAGTGGCTACAGCAATGTGACCTTACCTCTGTGCTGGTACTATCATGGTGTGGGGCAGCCGCAGGCCTCAAACACAACCATCTTTACACTCTCAGTACCTGGAAGCGGGCCTGGTATCTAGTGTGTGCAACAAAAACCTGGTTAAAACAGGCCTGGTGCAGTGGCTCACACCTGTAATCCCAGCACTTTGGGAGGCTGAGGTGGGCAGATCACTAGGTCAGGAGTTCAAGACCAGCCTGAAAACATGGTGAAACCCCGTCTCTAATGAAAATACAAAAAATTAGCTGGGTGTGGTAGTGCGCACCTATAATCCCAGCGACTTGGGAGGCTGAGGCAGGAAAATCACTTGAACCCAGGAGGCAGCGGTTGCTGTGAGCGCAGATCACACCACTGCACTCCAGCCTGGGCGACAGCAAGACTCCGGCTCTGTCTCAAAAAAAAAAAAGGAGGGAAGGAAGGAAAGAGTGATACAAGCGAGAATAAAAGAAGAAACGTCTTCTATGGAAAAAGTCCATTTTTCATCTTACAAGTTTTTCTTTTGCAGAGTAAAATTTGTGAGCTTCTATTTGAGGTGTCAAATACGCAGACCCATACATACTTGCCTCTTCTGTCATGCTCAGCTTGCTCTGAGGGTTAGGGCTTCAGAGCATTGTGAAATCCCGTGAATTGTTGTTTACAACTTACGGGAAGAAAGTAATAAATGCCTCCTGAGGCTTCTCTCTCTACCTTGAGTATTTCCTACTCTGACTTCTCCTTAAGGCCCATGTCCAATTCCGGGTTTCATTGGGCCTTCTTCTAGAAGCTTCCAGTCCTACCTGTTTGCTTCCTCTTGGCTTCTTATTTTTCCACAGGAAAGAGCCTAAATGGAGGGCAGCAGGAAGGAACTGAGTTTAGAAAGATTTTGTGTTTAGAAAGATTTCACTTGGAATAATGAAGAGCTTTCAGAGACACAAGGGCAGGCACACAACATGAGGTGTACCAGGCAGTGGTGTCCCTGAAAACGAAGGTGATCTGTCTCTCCAGTTCAGGTTCTCCGCACCTCCCAGTAAATCATCTTGCCTTTGATGCTAAGATTATTCTACATTGAGTTGGTTGAAAATTTTCATTAATTAGCCCAGCAAATTTCCATTGCTTTTAAACTATTTATTAAATGGGATTTCACCTTTTTCTATTGAACATTTTAATAAGATTTGAACAAATCAGAATTTTTTTTAAAAAAAAAAGTATGACTCATATCTTTATTGCAGCACTATTCACAACAGCAAAGTCGTGGAATCAATCTAAGTGTCCACCAGGGTGGACTGGATAAAGAAAATGTGGTACATATCCACCATGGAATACTACACAGCCATTTAAAAAAGAACAAATCCTGTCCTTTCCAGCAACATAGATGCAACCAGAAGCCATTATCCTAAATGAAATAACACAGAAGCAGAAATAAGTGGGAACTAAACATTGGGTACACACAGTCATGAAGACGGAAACAGTAGACACAGGGGACTCCAAAAGAAGGGAGGAAGGGAGCAGGGGAAAAGGTTGAAAAACCACCTCCTGGTTACTCTATTCACTATGTGAGTGACAGGATCACTGGAAGCCCAAACTCCACCGTTACACAGTATACTCCTGTAACAAATCTGCACATGTACCCCCCAAATTTATAATAAAAATCTACAAATAATTAATTAAAAGCATGCAATGTTCATCCACGGAGGCACATAAAACACCAATGCCCACTTGTCAGAAGACATTTTGGAAGTGGATGTCAGTGAAATTGGTATATAGTGTGATTCTTCCAGCAGACAACCTACACAGCAGCTATATCCTTTCAAAGTTAAATTTATGATGGTAAAGAGAGGCTTCATCACATATAGCAGCCACCTGTCTGAGAAAGAAAAGCAGTTTGCTACAAGATATACCAGCAGAAGCAGTATTATCATTTCAATGCACACATTCTTCTGCTTTCAGCAGGATCTAAATACTTCCTGAGTTCCCATGGATTCCCTTTTGTTCCTTGTGACTACAGAATGGTGATCCAATTTGGATCTGTTCTTATCCTTACACAGACAACACACATACATACATACACACATATATACACACATACATACAACACACATACATACATACAACACATACATACAACATACAACATACATACACACACACATGCATACACACATACATAAAACACACATACATACACACAATCCTTGTATTGTCCGCAGAAAATGAGATGTTCTCTTACCAGAGGTTCACTGTCAACAGAATCTTGGGCACGGATAGCTTATCAATGGTTTCAGTTATTCTTACAGGTATTAACTTGCCTGAATGCAAGCTGGATGAGCATAACAAGTTCCATCACTCTGCTGAAGCCACTTCCTCAGGGATTACTAGTCACTATATGGCTGCCAATTTTAACAGCCTCTTCTCTGTCCCCACCTTGATCAACCTCCGTACAGCAGTTGACAACTAACTCTGACTTGAAGCCTCCTTGATCCATGGCTTTGGTGACACCACTGAGTCAGTCTTGTTCCTATACAGAGCAGAAGCCAAGAGAATGTGTATAGAACTGGCTTTGGAAGTTCTTGAACCTACAAATTATCCATGTGGGAATAAGAGACACATATCTTTTTGTCTCAGTTGTATCCATAGATATATACCAGAAAGTGGGTCATTATAGAGTCCTGTCCCTCCCCTGAGAAGAGGGACTCAGAAGAAGAAAGAAGGGTTAATATTCTCTACCTCTGGAAAGAAAGCAGGGATTCAAGTCAAATTCTACTTAGTATCTCAGCAAAGGAGTCAGGAACAGAGCAGGAATCAAAACTATATAAATTTTTCAAGATTCTCTAAATCTTATGGGTTTGCTAGTTTTATTATTTCCATTATATTAGGCAGCAGTGATTAGGAGTAAAATTTATTTCAAAAATAAACCAACAGTAAATAAGAGGGCCTAGCTGCTTGTGTTCAGGGACCTAGAGGAATTAGAAGGAGCTACAGACACCACATCCCTCTGAGAGACAGAACCTCGAGGGAGTCACAGTTGGCAACGCCATACCCAGGAGGAGAAGTAGCAGGTTGTGTGCCTAAGACCTCTTGCAAATGACAAACTGGTCTGGTCTAGCAAGAACGGGAGGGGTGGGTAGTGAGATTCTCAGTCTATTTTGCCAGTTCCTTTTCTTTCATTCTTCTCTTAAATGCTTAAGATTCTTAAATCTCTATCCCCAGCTGTGCCCCGTCTCCAGACCCACATTCCTGATGATCTACTGTACACAGGCACCCCTAGCTCAGAATATGCAAAATGAATTCATCACCCTTCCCATTTTCATCCCATATCTCTCCCTTCTTCAGTATTCTTGATCTCAGTGGAAGATACTGCCAATCTCCAAAGCACCAAGGCCAGACACACAGTACTATCTCAAACTACCCTCCTCCTCCTTCAGGTGCAGTTCATCATCAAGGTTCTTCAGTTAGATTTCATGTGTCTCATTCTTTTGCTTCTCCCAGTCCCTTTCTATCTCAGGCTCTATATTCTCTTGTATGACTATTACAATAGCTCCCTAACTGCTCTTCCCATCTCCAACATGTGGCAGGTATGGTTTTACAGTTAATCCCCACAGCTCAGTTGAATTCATTTCTGTACTACACTGTATATAGTTCTTCAGACGTTTTTGCCATTGACGGTGGGAAAACTTAAGCTTGTCAAATTTAAACTAGAGTAATGCCATCATCTCTGGCCTGAAGTTCTTCCTAATGCCCAACTCCTACTCCCTGGGATGACTTCCCCGAATAAACTACCCACATTCACACCCTTGTCTCAGGCTCTGCATTCTAGGGGAACCCAAGCTAAGACCTCTCTTGTCCTAGTCAGGAAAGCTTCAAAGCTACATTTTAGTTTCCCCTGTGTGCTTCAAATGACCTAAGTTCTACCAAGCATCATGTAAGACTGTAAGAACCTAAATGACCCATGTGGGGGACGGTGACACAAGGCAGACAGATCAGTGTGTCTGCCAAGGCTCTGTTCTTCTGCAGTAGCTGTGGCTGAGATTCTTGTCCCCAGTTCTCAGCTCATAGGTGCCAAGTGACGGGCAGAGGCTCTAGTCAGGTTTCCAGAAGCCCCATTACCGGGTATGGTTGGAGCTTCTTTGAGCTGCACTGCTTCTGGCTGGATACCGTCCAACCTTGGTTCTCTGGTCTTCCTGGAATTTCCAGAAGCTACTAATACCCCATAACAAGTTATTTTCTGCTAAAATTAGCCTTCGTAATTCTGTTTTCTGAGACTAAGAATCCTGACCCATTATAGTCATTTAAAGTCTCATTCAATGACAGATATTTATTTTTGTTGCTTATAAAACAGAGGAGCCATCACTCTACAAGTTACTGTTGAGCAAAAATAAACCCCTTGTATGTTGAAAGTAGTTTTTATAGCAGGAAGTTTTGTTTTTAGCTCTCATATTTCTATCTATGGGGATTCATTTAGATAGCATTAATCAATGATTTGCTATTAATCATGAAATCAAGACTTTTATGAGCCTTGGTATATATATAAGGCCCTATTAAGACCTAACATATTTTAATAATAACAGCTATATCTTCAGTGCCTATTGTGTGTCAGTTACTGATATATTCTCAATATCTGATATCTGATTAATCCTCCCAACCACAGAAACCAAAGTTCAAATTACACAAATTATTGACAGATTCAGTGTTTTAACCCAACTCTTTCTGACCTCAATCAAGCCTATGCTCTCTCCCCTATGCTATGTTCCTCCCTGATTAAGACCTCACCATACTCTGAGCCACACACTTCTGGTTGGGGCTCAGGCTTCCAGTTGACATTACGCTATAAGTCAAGTTCCCAGGGGAAGTGCTGGGTTCAGGGAATACACATGCTATGTCTAGGCATCCTTCTCAAAGACAGACCTGCCTACTGGTCTGCCTATTGAAGGAAATCACCAAAAATTTCCCTCAACTCACAGTTTCTATATTAAGTAGAATTATGTTCTGTGGTAACAGAATAATCTAAAACAGGTCTAATTTAAACAAATTAGTTTTTTCTCTTCCACTTTCAAAAAAGTATAGAGATTGGTTAGTCCAGAGCTGGAATGGGGTGCCACACTCTCAGGGACTCTCCTATCTTGCTGTTTCCCTGCAAGTGGCTTCCATTCCCAAGTTTACCTCATGGCCCACAATGGCTGCTGGAGTTAAGCTATCACATCTATAATCCTACCAACAGGAAGAAGAAAAAGGAAGAACAAAAGCACACACTTAAAGAGTTCCTTTAAGGACATCTCCTGTAAGTTGCACTCACTACTTTCACCAGTGGTCCACCATAGCTTTATTGTGGGCATCTCTGTGCCAAAACAAAAATCGGGGTTTCTATTATTGCGGAAGAAAGGGAGAACACACAACAAAGGATAATTGCTGGCCAGGCATGGTGGCTCATGCCTGTAATCCCAGCACTTTGGGAGGCTGAGGTGGGCGGATCAGTCGAGGCTAGGAGTTCAAGACTAGCCTGGCCAACACCCCATCTCTACTAAAATTACAAAAATTAGCCGGGCATGCTGGTACATGCCTGTAATCCCAGCTACTCAGGAGGCTGAGGCAGGAGAATCACTTGAACCCAGAAGGTGGAGGTTGCAGTGAGCCAAGATCACACCACTGCACTCCAACCTGGGCAACACTGAGACTCTGTCTCAAAAAAAGAAAGATAATTGCCAACACTGAGACCAGAGTCTTTCATATAAATGGTTCATTTGGTTCCTTAAATAATTGTTGCTTTTGTTTTGTGATGCAAACAAAAAAAAAAAGCCAGTTTATCTTCTGAAAAACAGGTCAAGTCTTGGAGAAATGGGGGATGATGACGACTCCATCCTATTATGTCAGAAAATAGAAATCCAGCAACTTGCCTGTTGCCAACCAAGCTTTCTCAAATGTCTACTAGTTATATTTTCAGCTTTTCAGGAAATCCCTCTCTTTAAAATGACTCCACAGCTACCTCTCCGCAGGAATTAAATTCAGCAGGAATCTTCAGTCCATGGTGACAAAAGGTGAACATAGGGCAGAGGTGACAAACATCAGGTCTCAGAGCCATCATTTCATCTCCATAAACTATTTGGCCTTTTCCTTTCATTTCTCTCCATTTTTTGTATGACAGAGTGTTAATCACTTTTCATGTGCCAGCTCATTTATTCACTCATTTAATAAACATTAAGCACTTTTTAGGGCCATCCTTAGGGAAACTCACCATTTACTGCATGAGACCAGCCTATGAACAAATAATTGTGAAATCATGTGGTAAGTGCTACACAGAGGAATAAAAATGTCCTGTGGGAACCTAGCGGATTTCTATGTCACAAACTAGATAGCTTTTGAGGGGGTTCTTGATTCATCTTTGAATCCCCCAGTACCAGAAATAAATATTTGCTGAATAAAAAACTTAATTATTCTTTAACACTTGGTTCTCAGAATCTTCCCGATGGGAATGAAACTGTTCTGTTGCTCTATAGAAGCACTCAACAAGAAATAGAACAGCTCTTTCCAGGAGCCGCTAGGCCGGTGAAGAACAGATAATCTCCTACCCACCCTCCAAATAAAAACGTTTCTTCATCCATTCTATTTAAAGATTCTGTAAAATCGTCTATTGTTGTGTTTGATCATCCCTACAGTAAGCAAGAATATCCATATAAAAGAGATTTCTCTCCTACTGGAATTTGAATTCATTTCTCATTTTAAAATCTACTAAGACACAAAAACAAGGAATGTTATAAAGCTTTGTTGGCTTATAAAGATGGCTGTAAGTACTTAACATATGTGAGTTTCTTTCTTTTTTTTGGTTAACATAACAATCTGGTCAAAAAAATAACTTAGTTAGAAATAAAATTCCTAGAAACAATTTTTGCCTCTATTCCAGAATGGGGTGTGTACTTTTCATTTTAGCCATTTGTTTTTATTCTAAGCAGCCTGTAATAATAGTAAGTTAGAAAATATAGCTGTTCAACAGTAGGGAACGGATTAAAAACATATAAGTTACAAAACAGTATGTATAACATACACAAAAATTATAAAATATAAACTGATATGCAAATTGAATTTTCTAAGACTGAATAGCAAAATGTTTTATTTCATGAAAATAAAACAGGTTTAATGCACTAAAGATAAATCAGAAAGCTTTTCAAAATCTCAGAACATTTTCCTTTGTTTTACTATTTTAGGGGTTTCTTTTACTTAATGCAAAAACAATGCATACTCATTTCTATAATTTACAAAGGAATTAAAAATGTAACAATAACCTATAACTATACATATCAGAAATAACCAGTTAACAAATTAGTAGATATCATTTTTCATGTATATATTTGGTTTTCATAAAAATGGAATCATATCTAACATACTGTTTTATAACCCTCCAAAAATTATATATCCCCCCAACTATGCTAGCTTGATGACATACTTAATACAATATGTTTATCCTCAGAAAGAGTTTTCAGAAAAACTGGAGATCAGTACAGAGTAAAGCCACAGTGGAAGAAGCTGGTGAACTCCTGGACTCCTATAACAGATTAAGGAATCATCCTGAAGTTTGAGTCCTGAGTCCTGTTCTGCACCAAATACGCTAGGAACAAAGGCTCAGTCCTTCCGAGCCTCCATTTCCTTGCCCATAACACAAGGATAATCATGCTTCTCTCTCACAAATGTTCTAACAATAAGATCAACTTTTTAATCACCTTTGAATTGTGGAAAAATAGCATCATAGTATTTTATTACGTTGCGGCCTGCTCATTATTAGTGTTATTATACTACCCAGCTTTGAATTTTAAGTTCTCCTTTTCAGGATACTTTAGCTGATTAGCTATGACACTTTTATCACTACTGGATTCTGTTGTTATTGTTTAAGAGTTTATTGCTTTTAACTGACTTGAATGAACATTCTCAATTCCTTTTTATGGACTTTTTCTTTTTTTTTTGTAAATTCTTACATGGACAGTAGGCTACTAGGGGATAGAGGCTGGGTTTTACACTGTCTCGGTATTTCCTGCACCATCAGGATTTCCGCCATGCCTATGCCTACAGTGAGTTCTGGGTGTGTGGGGGACACTGTTGTCCCACAACAGCCTCCTTTTGCAGAGGAATGGGAGGTACAGGCCACCGAGACTCTTGTGGGAAGTTATTAGATGGAAATTGCCAATGCTGGGAAGTGAATCTTGCTGCCAGGAAAGATTGATGCAGCCAGGAACCTCTTGCCGAAGGTTACCTGAGGCCATTTCATCAGTAACCTCTGCTGAACTGTAGCACAAGCACTGGGAAAAGGCCAAAAATTAACACTAAGTCACCCTATCTCCAGCCTTCACTCAGCCCTTGATAATGTCCAGGCCTCAGATCCCACAGCCTGGGATCCCTTGATCTAAAGTATGGCCATTCCCTTCCTTGCTCATTTAAGCCACATTCTCTTTACCAAATACCATGAAAGCTACTCAGGGTACAACCAGTATACTCTAAAATACAGGTACTAGTCTACTGATGACACATAGGATTTTTCTAAACTAAATAAGATTTTTTTTCCTCTTCTAACTCTGTATATGTTTCTTATTCTTCTAATTCCAATTTTAATTTTTCTTCAAAATCCTCCTTTTTAAAATTCTTCGTGAATTTCTGTTTCAGAAAATGAACTCAAGTCACTTGTACTAGGAGAAAAGGACAGAAACAATACCCAGCCTAACTTGGGAATTCACAGTCAGCGCTGGGGAGGTTGGGGTCTTTCATAGGCATGGCAAGATTTCTGTCCCTCAGGACAGACAGGCCTGGCCCATAGTCCCCCTTCTCCCCACTCACAACCTTTCAGGACCAGCAGAGACCCAAGCTTTGAAAATAATCAGCGAGAAAACAGGTGTCTTCCGGAGAGCCCAGTGCTTCCCAGATGGGAGAAGCGATTAAAGGGACAGGAAGTGTGACTGCTCCTCAGCAAAGCCAGGGACAGTCTGAGAAATATGCTATTCTTATGAAAGTGCCAAGGTTATTATTAAATGGATGGAAACTATTGTTCATAAAAAGCACTTGTACAGACATGAAACTCTCTTTACAGCCTAGTTTAAATTTATCTCAAAACAAAGTGTTGCCAGTGAAGAGTTGGACTGCTTCCCTACCATGTTTTCACCACACACGAACACCACGTAAAGCTCCCAGGCCCTATTCCAGGTCCTCCCCAAGTGGCAGCTGACGTCCCCTCCCTGACTCTCCCTCTGTGTGCCTCGGTGCTCCAGAGACCCCAAGCCGAAATACCCAAAAGTAAGAAGCATCCCCACTTTAGAAATTAGCCCTTCATTCATCACCATGAAGCTTAGAAACAATGGCAAAAACAAAGTCACTAACTGTAGAGTCCCGTGAGTGTCCAACTCACTTTAAAACAGCATTTTCCAGTCACCTTCCTGCCTTCTCCTTTTCCAGAGTGGATTCTTGAGCATACTGACCTCAGCACCTTAGGCTGGCAGGAAAGTCGCCTAGATTCCCTGGGGCATGTCAGAGCCTGGGGCAGGAAGCCACATAAGGTCTTTTCGTGTAACCCCTGGCCTGGTCTGCGTTACTCACGCTCCCTCTTAAGTAAATTGCATGTTACAGAACCTGGTCCCAGAGCGTGGGAACCACAGTGACTCACACCCCTGACACCTGGGTCAGGTGGAAGGTTTCCTAGTGCAAGAAACAGAAAGAGGCTAGAGTTTATGTTTTTAAAAGGCCAGAAAGAGACAGTGAAGTCCCAATGATGGCAAAGCGGTTCTAATGTCAAAACTCATGATTTTAGGCGTCATCTGGCATTTAAGGCCTCCATATACTAGGAAGATTTAAGTGGCGCCCACCTACAGGCTGGAGTTGTACTGGCTCAGAGTTTCCCCAACCCAGCTACCTATCAGAACCCACTAGGCTGCTTTTCATGAAACATCAACTCCTAGATCCTCAGAATGACTAAATCAGAATTTCCAGGAATGGGGCATAGAATCTGAATTTTTCTAAGCTCCCTGGAGGGGCCCAGTTGCACAGCCAGGTTTGGAAATGGCTGTACTAGATGACCTTCCATACACTCTTCCTCAATCCTAGAGACCTATATGATTTATTATCATATGGCCTGCCTTCATGCTCCCAGACATACACACTAAAATGCACTTCATTGAGAATAACTAAGAAAAAGGAAATGATAAAACAGAAACACAAGTTCATTCCAATATAAGTAAAGACATTAACAGCCCTGGCCTCTATTTCTGGCCAAGATGATTCTTCCCCTGCTCAGAGTGTACCATGTTGAGCAGAGAGGGGATAAAGGCAGTTTGTTGCCAAGATTGATGCTGGAAGTGGATTCTATTCAATAGACCTGTGCCACAGATGTGCACCCTTTCCCCCATGTGCCACTGTAGACATGGGTGCCCCATATAACTCCTGAGCTACTTCACTCCTGACTGAGTCTGCCCTGTCACCTCCTTCAGTCTGTGAAGTAGAAGATGTACATGCTCAGTTCATACACACATGCTGTGCTCAACACAAAGGGCTAACTTCCTCAGAACAAACTCCTCTAGAGGAACTAGCTCTGACTTTAACCCAAACCCATGTGGTTCTGCCACAGCGCCCTGACTTCATCCCAAACTCAGCACCATTTAGGATGCAAGGGGCCAGCTCAATTTATGCTTTAATGAGATTCGTATGGTTTGTGACCCAAGAAAGATGAGGAATTGTATCCTTTTTCAAATTGAACTAGACCCTTTCTTTTATGCCTTAGCTAACATCCATTTCTCAGGATCTCCTCCAAAAAGATCACCAAAAAAACAAATGCTCTGAAGAGTAAAAGGTACTAAAATAGAAAATGCAGAAGTCCATTTCCCATTTTTCCCAGAGCCTGCTCTGACCCAACATGTGCATATTTATATCCTTAAGGTAGATTTATAAAAGAAGTGAGACCAAAAAAATTATTTTATGCCCCATCCCTTCAAAAAGAAATAGAAGATATGACAATGAAAAAAATCACATTATTCAACTTCAACGATATAAATCAATATCCACCTACACAGCTGATTTTAACACTTAACCAAAGAAAAACAGTAATAACATTAATCACCTGACCTCGGATGGTTCTATTGTTTTGTTCTGTGATAGCAACTTAAGAAACAAACTATTTTATAGGTTTGTGGCTCATTATGCATTACAAATTAAATCTTCACTTATCTATATGTTCCAAACAGTACCTATCCATCGCCATCAAACACACTGCCCTTCTTTCTAGCCTTGTTAATTTCCAGATGCTAATTAAATTTAAACTCATAAAAATATCTGTTTAGCATGCATGGCAAGATCATCCTTCAATATCCATTACCCACTGTACATTCCAGCAAGTTTACCCACTGTTTTCTGTTTGTATTCTCATCTATATGCTTTAGTTTCAAGGGACAGACTGGGGGATTTAACCTGGAATTCAATCTCTCTCCCATTTTGATTCCACCCATGTTGTCTCCTCTGCTTGATGCCTTTGTAAGCAACTTTCTTTCAGATTATTGCTGAGAAGAATGACTTCCAGATAATAGCACTTAAATATGGAACAGCAGGATGATAAAGGAATCCTGGAGGAGAGTTATCTTTCAGCCCCTTTTCACCAGGCCATTACACAAAAAGAGAAGACTTTCGATCTCTAGAGATCCACAGTCACTTATTTATTGCCGTAAGAAGGCTGATAGACAGTCTGAAAGCCACGCAGATAATGAATGGCATTGCTCAGGACCAGCACCATGTTAATAAAGCCTGCCGCCCTCGCACATGGGTGTCCCAAAGGCCTGAGAGAAGACTCGAAGAATCACCCAGCAGGAAAATGATATTCTCATTCTGTTTTCTCACTGGCACAAGTCCTCACGAGTAGACAAACAACATTAAAAACAAAGAGCCTCGCCTCAAGATAGCCATGTTGGGCTCAGCCCTCTGCCTCTGAACGAGGTGACTCTGCTCTGGCCAGCCTTTCTCAGCTGGAGAGGTGCTCCTCTCTCAAGAACTTACACCTGGACTTCAGATGCGTCTGTCCCACATAGGGAGGTCCATGCTGCCATGCCCATTTTAACAGAGAAAGGCAGTGCACCACCACACATACAAACAATCACTCTCTACAGCAGCATATAAGCAAAAAACAGGCGTGATCCAGGCACAGTGGCTCACACCTATAATCCCAGCACTTTGGAAGGCCAAGGTGGAAGGATGCCTTGAGTCCAGGAGTTCAACATCAGCCTAGACAGCATAGTGAAACCCCCATCTCTACAAAAATAAAATAAGATAAAATATCCAGTCGTGTTGTTACACACCTGTACTCCTGGCTACTCCAGAGACTGAGGCAGGAGGATCGCCTGAGCCCAGGAGTTTGAGGCTACAGTGAGCTATGATCGTGCCACTGCTCTCCAGTCTGGGGAACAGAGCAAGACCTTGCCCCTAAAAAAAAAAAAAAAAATTTAAGTAAAAACAGGCTATGAGACCCACCAAACATCCTCTGAACCCAAAAAAAGGCAGAGGTAAGCACTTGAGTCACAGTTCTACTGTGACAGAGGCATCCCTAGCCCTTTAGCCTTTATTACGAAGCTCAATAAACGTCTCTGTAAACAGCCAGACAGCAAATATTTTAGGCTTTGGAGGCTACATAAAATCTGTCCAATCTCCTTCTTCTTCATGTTTTTAAACCTTTTAAAAATGTATAAATACTTCTTAGCTGTCAGGCCATTATAAAACAGACCACAGGCCCGATTTGGCCTATGAGCTACACAGTCTGACAACCCCATCTTATTATAAAATACAAAGTACAAATTGTTTGAGTTTCTCAAACTCATGTAATACACAGACTCCTTTTAAAGAAAAAAAAAATTTTCATTGTCCTCTAAGAATGCATTCACAGATCCCTGCGTACCACAAGTTCCAAACTAAGACCTGTATTCACATTGACTCTGTGACTTTAAGGCATCTCACGTTACCCAGGAAGATGAACATACAACAGAAACTTGCAGTTCTCAGTTATAAGGCAACAGCCAGAGGATCTAAGATCAGCGTATATTAATGTTTTTAGATTGCCTTTGAAATGAAAATCAACCTTTAAAAATTATTAGCTAAAATATAGCTATGCTCTCCCAGAAGTCTGCAGCCAGTACCACACATTGTATGTGTCATTTTTAGGAGAGGGAAGCCACGTTGCCACCATTGACAAAACTCTGGGAACATGATAATGAACTCACTGGGAGGAAAAATACGTGACAAAGTAATCACTGAAAGCATCGACCACCTGTTTCTTTCTTCTCTTTATCATTCCCCATCTTGCCCCTCCCACCTCACCCTTGTTTGAATTGACTGATATTCCCAGGAGGAATGAGGGATTGAGGGTGGCAGTAGTTGGCATGTTGAGCTCAGAGGACTAGTACACTAAATTCTCAGCTTCTAAGTTCAAAAAACCTTGATCCAGGTAAAAGACTCACAATGACTGGAAGTCAATGAAATCTAGCTGGGCCAAGCAAGGTTTTCCAATTTCTCCACCAGCCCCTTATGCCAGAATTTAAAAACACTCTTTGTGTTAAGATAAGAAAAGAGGGTGGTCACGGTGGCTCTTTGGGAGGCCAAGACAGGGGATCACTTGAGGCCAGGAGTCTGAGAAAGCTGGGCAACATAGTGAGAACCTGTCTTTATATGAAATTTTAAAAATTAGCCAGATGTGATGGCATGTGCCTTTAGTCCTTGCTACTTGGGAGGCTGAGGCATTGAACCCAAGAGTCTGTGTTTACAGTGAGCTACGATCATGCCACTGCACTTCAGCCTGGGCAGCAAAGCAAGACTCTGCCTCTAAAATAAATTTTAAAAATTAAATTTTAAAAAAGATAAGAAAAGAAGTTCAGAAAATGGGGAAAGGGAGTCAGAAAGTTAGACATAAGCTTCAGAGGGAATCAGGGAAATGATGGAATCTAACTTAAAGTTTGGGAATCCCGCAGTATTTGATCTGTGCTCTGCTTCCTGTCTAGGAAAGGCAGCTGTCTCATCGATGTGCCCTGACCATAAGTGCATGGGCTGGGGGTGGGGGGCAATATAAATAGACCTACAGATAACACAGATGCTGAAATTAGCCAACAAGGACTTTTAAAACAGCTACTGTGATTATGTTTGAGTATTCAAAGGTAAAGGTGGATATGACAAGTGAGCCACGGATTATCTCAACAGATAAATAGAAACCGTTGAATAAAACAATGGAAAGTCTAGAATTGCAAAGTACAATATTTGAAATTTAAAAATCACTAGCTGGGCTTTTCAACATAGTCCCTGTGGAAAAAGAATCAATGAACTTTAAAACAGGGCAACAGAAACTAGAACTTGAAGCACAGAAAGGAAAAAGGCTAAAAATAGTGAACAGAGCCTCAATGATCCATGGGACAATATCACCTAGTTCAACTTACTTGTTACTGGAATCAGAGAAAGGAAGGAGAATGAAGTAATATATATTATGCATTATATTTATATTGTAATATATATAATGAAATAGAATATCACAATAGAACATAATAGAACGTAATAATAGAAACAAAATTCTATAATTTTATAATTATAATTATAGAATTGTAATTCTATAATAGAACATAAAATTCTTCAAATTTGGTTTTAAAAATATATCAGGATGGGCACAGTGGCTCACGCCTGTAATCTCAACATTCTGGGAGGCCAAGGTGGGTGCATCACTTGAGCTCAGGAGTTCAAGACCAGCCTGGTCAACATGGCAAAACTTTGTCTGTACTAAAAATACAAAAATTAGCCATATGTGATGGTGCACACCTGTAGTCCCAGCTACTTAAGAGGCTGAGGCAAGACAATTGCTTGAACCTGGGAGGCAGAGGTTACAGCGAGCTAAGATCATGCCACTGTACTCCAGCCTGGGCAACAGAGTGAGAATGTCTCAAAAACAAAGAAAATAAAAATATATGAAACCACAGATCAAATAAACTCTACAAACCCCATAAGTACAATGAAACTACACTTTCAAAACTTAGCCAACTACCAAAAACCATAGAGAAAGAGAATACTTTTAAAGCAGTCAGAGGAAAAAGATGCATTACATATAAGAGAACAACAATAAAAATTATAATTGATTTATCATCAGAAACAATGCAAACCAGAAGACAATGGATTGACATCTTTATAAAGCACTCAAAGAAAATCCATAAATCTAGAATTCTATATCCAGCAAAATATTCTCCCAAAATGAAGGAAAAAATCAAGACATTTTCAGGTTTTAGAGAATAGGGACCCAGCATATTTGAGCTACATTTAGAAATGTTAAACATTCTTCAGAATGAAAGGAAACAATACTAGATAGAAATTCAGTTCTGTATAAACAAATGAAATATTTCATAAATGATAAATATGTGGGTGAGTATCGGAGCATTTTTCCTTGATTTTCTGCAGCCTTGAACTCCTGGGCTCAAGCCATCATCCACCTCGGCCTTCTGAGTAGCTAGGACTACTACTGACTCCTGCTACAGACACATGCCACCATGCATAGCTAATTTTTTTTATTTTCCTAGAGACAAGGTCTCACTATGTTGCCCAGGCTGGTCTTGAACTCCCAGCCTCAAGCGATCCTCCTGACTCAGCCTCCCAAAGTGCTGGGATTACAGGCTTGAGCCACTGTGCCCAGCCTTTCCTTGCTTCTTCATTTTCTTAAAAGACAATTAGTTGGTCCATCAAAAGATAAATGGATAAATAAAATTAACCATTTCACCCTTTTAAGGTGAAATAGTATTTCCTTTAAATTCCTTTAAAAAGGAATAAAGTTCTCATACATCCTACAACAATGGATGAACCTTAAAAACATTATTCTAAGTGAAATAGACAATGGTGATGGTTGAACAACACTGTGAATGTAATTAATGCCACTGAAATGTACGCTTAAAAATAGTCGAAATGGGCCAGGCACGGTGGATCATGCAGGTAATCCCAGAACTTTGGGAGGCCGAGGCAGGCGGATCACCTAAGATCATGACCAGTCTGGCCAACATGGTGAAACCCTGTCTCTACTAAAAATACAAAATACAAAAATTAGCCAGGCATGGTGGTGCACGCCTGTAATCCCAGCTACTCAGGCGGCTGAGTCAGGCGAATCACTTGAACTCAGGAAGTGGAGGTTGCAGTGAGCCGAGAATGTGCCACTGCACTCCAACCTGGGAGAGAGACTCTGTCTCAAAAAAAAAAAAAAAAAAAAAAAAATAGTCAAAATGGAAAATTTTGTTATATATACAATTACTTGTCACTTAACTACAAGCATACATTCTGAGAAATGCGTCATTAGGCAATTTCATCATTGTGCAAACATCATAGAATGTACCTACACTAACCTAGATGGTATAATCTACTACACACCTAGGCTACATGGTGTAGCCTATTGCTCCTAGGCTATAAACACACACAGCATGTTACTATATGGAATACTGCAGACAATAATAACACAATGGTAGGTATTTGTGTATCTAAACATAGAAAATAAATTTTCAGCCCATTATAATCTTATGGGACTACCATTGTCTATGTGGTCTGTCACTGATCAAAACATCATTATGTGGCACATGACTGTACTTTGAACTGAAGAAGATTGGAAGGACCTTAGAAACAAGGTCTTTCTGACCTTCTCATGTCCTTCTGTCTGCCATCCCTCTTTCTCCCCTGAAAGCAAATCACAGAAACTAGAATTTCTCTTCCCCAAGGCAGGTCATAGAAACTAGAATTCCTTTTCCCCAAAGTAAGCCATAAAACCTAGAAAGGTCACTCTCTCCTTCCTCCCTTCTCCCTTGAAGACTCTCATTTCAGAGGGGTCCTGCCCCATACCTGGTAGGAGGGGGAAGAATGCTACACAGAGAGGCCAAAAGAATCTGAGCGGACAGGACTTGCCGGGTTTCCCCCTTAGTCTATTACCATTAAAGCATACCCTTTTGTCCAATCACATTTCTCCATGGCTGTCCATTCTTCACAGAACCTAAGCATAAACATAACCTAAGCAAAACAGTTTTCCCTAGGTCTTTGGGTCTTCATTTCTGAAGTCTCCTGAGACAAACAAAGCTTTGATTAAATAAATTCATAATGCTTCTTTTTTGCTAACCTGTCTTTTGTTATCAGAGTGTTGGCTATGACCCTTTATGACGGATGAGAAAAGATATCATACTTTTCTACCCCTGCAGCAGTTTGAGCTGGGTTTTCTGTCCCTGTCAACCAAAAAGGTTCTAAACGACTCATTCCTATGGGAAGGGGTCTTATAACCTAGGGAGTAGATACCCTTAGAAGTTACATTCTCACAGGGGCAGCCACTATTAGCAAGAGAAAGTTTATTGCTCAAATCAGGAGTCAGAAAACTTTTAATGAAAAGGGCCAGAAAGTAAATATTTTAGGCTTTGTGGACTATATGGTCTCTCTTGCAAATATTCAAGTGTGCTACAGCACAAAAGTAGCCATAAACAACGTGGAAAAGAATGAGTGTGGCTGTGCTCCAATAAAACTATGGACACAAATTTGAGTTTTGTGTAATTTTCACATGTCACTTATTTTTCTTCTTTTGATTTGTTAAACCATTTTTAAATGTTAAGCCCATTCTTTAGTTATGAGCTGTACAAAAACAAGCAGTGAGTGGGATTTTCCCAACAGGTTGAGTTTGCCAACCTCTGGCTTAGATCCTCGTCTCAGGGTGAAGCAATGATCCTCTATTGCCTTCCCAGGGGGAGGAAAGATAACAGGTCTCCCTGGCTACAATTACAAGGAGGGCAAACAAAGTGGATGGGACTTCCCAGCTTTTCTCTAAGACTAACTATGATTGGATGGAATAACAGCCTAATGGGAAGAGTAAAAAATAAAATAAAATAAATGCTCTGCCCATCTGCCGAGCTGTAGGTGTGTCTGGGATAAGCTGAATATGGTTGTGTTCTTTCTGAAAACAGATTCTTCCTGCCATGCCCCTCCGGTCACTGCAGGGCTTAGAGATAAGATTCTAATTCTTTCTCATTCCTATTCTTGCAAAATGAGATCCACAAAGGTATCATTCCAATTTCTCCACTGCATGAAGACACTGAAGGGAAAGACCTCCTTGGCTAGCAGGCAGCAGAAACTCTGAAATGGTGTAATAGTCTTCAAACATAAGGGAAAAAGAAAGCCTTAAAGTAGATGAAAAAGGGAGACATATATTCCTTTCCTCTTTAGAATTAGACTATGGGTCACAAAGAAGGAAAATCATCACCTGACATATGTTCTGCTGAAGCAGACAGGGGTCTTAGGGGAGGCAGAACTTTCTGACTTGATCAGAAATAGAAAAGAAATTGGGGGGAGGAACAAAGACAGCACATTTTAAAAACAGAAAAGCACCCAGTTAAACCTGAATTTCAGATAAACAACAAATGATGTTGTAGTGTAAGTATGTCCCAAATATTATATCCTGGGCTCTATCTGGCAACCCTACAGGCTGTGGTGAGGGAAGGAGCAGAGGTCTCTCAGCTCTGCCTGCAAAGGGGAAAGTGGGACTTTGGGAACGAGATGGCTGCTCAGAGCTTCTGGGTACTCATCATCATCTGGGTACCCTTTTTAGTTCTGATCTCTTACACTGAAGGGTAGCAATTTTCTACCCTTCATGTCGAATAAGTATTTGCCAATTCGTAAAGGCACCATGTTACGGAGGTATGAAAGCCTTAGATTTCATGTGGGTAAAAGTTTGTGGCCCCCAATGCCTTAGAAGAGCATGAGTTACAGGCATGAGCCAGGCACAGTGGCTCATGCCTGTAATCCCAGTGCTTTTGGAGGCCAAGGAGGGAGGATCACTTGAAGCCAGAAGTTCAAGGTTGTAATAAGCTAGGACCGCGTCCCTGTACTGCAGCCTAGGTGACAGAGCAAGACTCTGTCTCAAAAAAAAAAAGCATGGAAGACAAGGCGGTGGCAATAAACTTCCCTCCGTCTCTTTGTCTGTCTTTCCCCGCTCCCTTCTTCCCTCCTTCCTCCCTCCTTCCTCTCTCTATTTCAATCTCTATCTCTATGTCTTTCTGCATTTTAGGTACAGTCTTAACTAGTTTCTGCTTAAATCCCTTCTCATATAAAGACTTAAGGAACCTCAAAAATGACCTACTTAGATGGGTAAATTCCTTTTAATTCCCCATTGAGTTCCAAAACAACACTGATTCTTTCATTGACTGAAATAAGGATCTCCTTTCCTCCAGCTCTGAACTAGCTATTCCCAAACTATAAATGTTCAATTACTTCCCAGACAGCGAATGCGCAGTTTGCCTCCTCCATGCTATATATTTTCCATGGTTTGCATTATCGTTTCCTAAATACAGTCAGACACTCTATTTACCTCTGGCCACAACTCTGAGACCTTTATGTGGCTTCCCACCCTCTAGGAGCAGCCCAGATAAATCACTTCTCAGCCATTTAGCACACAAAGAGGAGAAGATTTCAATTTTCCAAATAGGGCCATTTGTTTAATTTATTTAGCTCCTGGGGAATTGTGGAAATGATGCCAGTGTAGACTGGGAAAGAATACCACAAAGCCCTTCAGGTTTCTTCTTGCCTCTAATGGGACACTCCAAATATTCTTACCAGTATCACTTTGAAAATTCAGCCTTCTATTCCTTCAACTGGGTGGTGAGTTCATGAGTGTAGTTCATTGTATTGTTATTCTGTATGCCTTACAGAAATTATAAATATTCTTGGCATCTATTCATATTTTAATAAAAAAACAATTTTTCAATGCAAATTCCATGTATCCCCACCCCCTAAGAAAGAAGTAAAATGCCTTAACCTTTATGCAAACTGGCAAAGCTATCACTTTGCAGAAAGTAAATCGGAGAATAGATTCTTCACAGGTGGTTACATTTATTATACATCTAAGAGACAGATTGTTGCACTACATAATTGGAAACCTGAGTTTTAATCACAGCTTTGCCCATACATAAGGCCATGATTAGTCAATAAATTTCTCAAACACAGAGATTGTAGGCCAGGTGCGGTTGCTCATGCCTGTAATCTCAGCACTTTGGGAAGCCAAGGCGGTTGAATCACAAGTCAGGAGATCGAGACCATCCTGGCCAACATGGTAAAACCCTGTCTCTACTAAAATACAAAAAATTAGCCAGGCGTAGTGACTCGCGCTTGTAGTCCCAGCTACTCGGGAGGCTGAGGCAGGGGAATCGCTTGAACTGGGAGGCAGATGTTGCAGTGAGCCAAGATCGTACCACTGCACTCCAGTCTGGGCAACAGAGCAAGACTCAGTCTCAAAAAAAAAAAAAAAAAAAGATAGAGATTGTATCCTTCTGTCCACTGTCCCTCTCTAGTTAATTCTTAGCAAATAAATTATACATGATCTATTTGTCTAAAATGTATAATATAGAGACAGATGAAGTGCCCCCTTAGAGCTCTTCAGTCTTTTTCCCCACCAAATACTGAGAGATAATCACTATTATAATCTGACCTGTATCTTTCCCAGGCTGTTTACCTGTGCCACAGAATAGATACAGTATTGATTTTTTTGTGGTTTCTTTTTCACATAAATGGTCATAGAGTACATATAACTCTACAACCTGCCCTTTTTATTTTACAATATATTTTTAGATCAATCCGTGTGGATACAGATAGCTCTAATTTTTTTCCAGTGAATTTCTGTGCACTATTTCACCATCTAAATACACCACTCCCTACTATCTACTCCCTGATAAGATTTACACTGTTTCCAGTTTTTCTCGATACCAACAATCAATGCCTTCGCATTCTCAGTGCATGTGTGCCAGTTTTTCTAGAGCAGATGCCTAACGGGGGAGTGCTGGATCATAGGATATGGACATTTTCCATTTTAAGACGAATATCAAATTGTACCCCGCCCCCAAAATCGAGGATCATTTTACCATTTCCAACAGAAGCACAGCAGAGTAGCCTCTTCCCCACAACTCAACAACACTCCATATTAATAAACTTTTCATTTTTGCCACACTAATAGGTAAAAAATAAAGTGATATCTTAATTTGCATTCCCTCACTAGCTTAGTTGTCAAATGTTACTTTGGCCTTTTATGTCTTCCTCTTCTGCGAAGCCCATATGTATATCATTTACCATTTGTTGGCTTACTCTTTCCTTATTGATTTGTAGAGTTCCTTATATATTCTGAATACTGATTCTCTGTTATACATGTTGTTTTTGTTCACTTTTTGAAACACTAACACCTAGCAAAATGTCTGGTTCCTAGCAAGAAGTAGAAATTATTTGCTGACTACATCAATCACTGAAAGTGGCAAAAAAAAAAAAAAAAGCCATAGAGTAGGCAATCACTCTATGACTTACAACAGGGTTACAGTATTTTCATTACTTCGTTATAAAGATCAGGCAAGCAGGCACATTAAATATGTCCATGTGTCCTACTCATTTCTGAATCCCCAATTCTTAGGGAAGGGTCTTCTACGGAATAATCACTTTGTAAATGTTTAATGAAAAGCTGAATAGAAGAAATCAAAAAAGCCTCCGCCTTCTCACATACCTGAGAGACCAACTTTCCAACCCATAATAAGTTAACAACAAAGTGTAATAAAATCTGGCAAGTGGCCAGTACAGAAGAATGTATTCTCTCTCTGCTCCACTCAAAATCTCTTGATCTCCACAGCAGACATTGACTATTAGACCGACAGTGGGTGCATCACAAGAAAAGCAAATTGAAACAAACAATACTCCAAGTCACTTGACTCAGCATGGAGAATGCAAGTTAAAATCTGATGGCTCCTCTGCTCCTCACGCTGGAGATCAGGGAAAGGACTGAGGGGCCGGGACTGCTCCTCCCCCTTGCCCACTCTTCCTCCTTTTCCTCCCTTCACCCCCCATCTCTGTACTTCAAGGTGCTCCCTTTTTTTTTTCCTTTCCAGATTGTTGTTCTTTTCTATAAAGTGTTGATCCCTGGATTTTCCTGGATTGTCACGATTTCTATTGAAAGACTCAGCAGAAATACCACCCACATTCATATACATACAAATATGTTTCTTTTCTTCAGCTTTCTTGCTCCATCAGAGCTCTGTGGAGCTATTTGATTTAATTATTTCTGGCACTTTGCCCATCAAAATGTGCAGCTCTTCAAAAGGAGGGAAATGACAGTGAATCTGCCTCCTCCTGAGCTATTGAGGTTTTCACTTGAATCCTGTTGTCTTGGAAACAAGCGAATTTCACTGAATGTACACCCACCATAGTGGTTAAAACAACAGCTAGAGGCACAACTCCCCCGCCACCATTCCCTGTCTTGGCCAACTCACAGGTTGGTTGGCTGCTGGAGGGGAAACAGACTGTATCAAGACATCTGGATTCCAGCCTCACCTCTAACTCTATCCACATGGTTCTAGGCAAAACATATCACCTTTTTGAGTCTCTATTTCCTTATGAAAAAGAAATAAGAATAAAAACACTACCTCTTCCATCTATCTCAGACTCATTGGAAAGATCTAAAGAGAAGATAGATAGGAAACAGCACTTTGGAAACTGCAAAAGACTAAACAAATATAATCACATATTTCAATTACTATTTTCCTCTTGCTAAAAACACATCCCTAAATTTTAGCTCAGATATGTATAAATAAGGTATCTGGGTTTTTTCTTTTCCTCATGGTAAAACAGACCAACCTTAAAGGCCTAAGCACCTGTGAGCTAAAAATGACTGTTCACGACTAATAGTTACTATGTTTTGGTTCATTATGCTAAATCAAAAGAAACTTCATGCACACAAGAGGCAGAGGTGTGTGCCTGTTGCTGTTGGCTGCTCAGTGTGTCGCATTAGGAATAGACTCACATCACTTCTGCTTCAGTTATCTCTGGCTGCATAACAAAACACCCCAAAAGTTAGTGGTTTTAAGTAATCTTATACTTTTGCTCAGAATTTTATAAACCAGAAATTCAGAAAGATGTTGCCTGGGGTAGTTCATCTCTACCACACGTGGAGTCAGCTGGGGCAGCTGGGGTTGGAGTATCTGTGTCCAGGATGGCTTCTCCACTCATATGTCTCACTCCTCAGCATTCCTCAGCATCTCTTTTGCCCACATATGTCTCAACTTCCAGCAGCTCTCTGCATGGTTGAGGGTTCTCACAGTATTATAGTCCCAGGGTAGATGCTCTTATTCCATGGTGTCTGGCTTCCAAGAGGCAGGAATTAAAAGCTGCTAGGCCAGTTAAGGGCTATGCTGAGAAATCAGACAGCATCACTTTTGCCTTGTTCCACTAGTCAAAGCAGAAACAGGTCCTGTCCATATGTAAGGGGGTGGAGAAATCAACTGCACCTTTTGATAGGTGACTGCACCTTCTGAAAGTCACATTGCAGAAGAGCACGTGGAATGCTCCCAGACACTATTGGGACCATCCCTAAAAGATACACTCTGCCATAACTTCTTTGGCACTTGTCCTCCCTAGCAAAGCATCCCCTAGTTCAGCCACACCAGAATTAAAAGTCCCAGGTCAATAAAGCACCTACTAAGACGCTGACCATTTCTAGGCCTTATTATCAGAGCTTGGGGTTTTCTAGGAGCCAAAGGAACACCTACAGATGAGATACAGACTACCAGGAAACTCCAGTCTAGTTCACTCACATCTGGAAACAAATGCGGTACCTCAGTCCTCTCGACATCTAAGCACATTTCTAGAAGCACCTTGAACACAAGAACCAAACTGGGACCATGAAAAATAAATATTAAAGACCATGTTTATGTCTTGCTACACACATGTAACGTGTATCATCTTGAGTTAATTACACACAGGTAACGTGTATCATCTTGAGTTAATAACCTCTCTGGGTCTCAGTTTCCTCAATTGAGCAATAGGGGATTTATACCTCTACTAATTTACCTTCCCACAATTCTTTGGGTTATCAAATGAAATAGTGTATTTAGCAGTCTTCTTAAGTTGTAAAGCAATATATCGATGTCAATTACCATGTTAGAGAGGCAATAGAGGCAGATCTTGGCTTTGCTTCACTATGAATGTGTGACTCTAAGCAAGTTTAATTAAATACTCTGTGCCTCCATTTTTTTCTCTTCCAAAAAGTCTGGTTTGATATGCCGTATTTCACAAGGCAACATTTAAACACAAAAATGCCAAACTACTGACCAAGAGAAAATGAATGCACATTATAGCCACCATGGGGAAGACCTATAGGTGTGGTTTTGTCATTTAAAATATTAAGCCAAACATGGGATTGCTAATACCATAAGGAAAATCTTTCACAGAAGAGGGCACATAATATGTAGTGGCTTAGAGAGGGCTCTGTAACCAGACTTGTAGACTTATCTCTTGATTCTGCCTTTGATCAGCTCTGTAACCTAGTGCAGAATATCCAACTTCTGGCCTCTATTTTCTCACGTATAAAATGAAGGTAATGATGTCACCTTCCTCGTAGGGTTGTTACAAGGACTAAATGGCTCAGTATACTGTAAACAGTATATAAAAACAAGATAAGCATTAAAAAATGTTAGCTATTACTGTTCATCACAGTCTTTTTATGTTTGCTATGTATCTGTTTTGGTTACCTGGCAAAAGCAGGAGGGATCTTCACCCCAAGTTTGATTCAGATGTTAAGACTGATGACTCTTGGGTTTTTGGAATAGACAAGCAAGCATGCTATCTGCAAATAATGAGAATTTTCTATTTTCCCTTTTTAATAACTATGCCTCCTATGTCCTTTCCTTGTCTTAGTTTATAGGTTAGAACACAGAAAAATAATAATGACAATAGACATCCTTACCTTGTTCCTGGCTTTAATGAGAATGCCTTTAGTATTTTGCATTAAGAATGATTTTAGCTGGTCTCATGCAGTGGCTCATGCCTGTAATCTTGGCACTTTGGGAAGCCAATGTGGGAGGATGACTTGAGCCTAGAAGTTCAAGACCAGCCTGCACAACATAGTGAGACCTCATCTCTACAAAAAAAACTTTAAAAGTTAGCATGCACCTGTGGTCCCAGCTACGCCGGAGGCTGAAGCAGGAGAATTACCTGAGCACAAGAGTTCCAGGCTGCAGTGAGCCAAGATCATGCCACTGCGATCCAGCCTGGGAAATAGTACAAGACTCTGTCTGAAAAAAAAAAAAGGAAATCTACATCTACCCTCTTAGATGCTATCAGAAATAACTATTGATTTGTATCAAATGCCTTTATAAAATCTATCATGATGAACTTTCATTTTTTTCCATCTGAACTATTCACTATCATCTTGAATATAGGACTTTCTATAAATTAATGAAATATTTTTCCATTCAAGTAAATATTACTGGACTTGGACTATAGGAAACATGGACTTTAATCCTAGCTCTATTTTATTTATCAGATCCAAAACTGAAGCCTCCAGTATGTTATTCATTAGAACCGAAACTGAAGATAATTTTTTTCTTTGCCTTTCTTTGAGGTGAGGGGAGAGTTAAAGGGGCAAGAGGCATCAATTTTAGACCTTCGCATAATCTATTGTGGGATCCAAAGGAAAGTTTCCAATTTTTCATTTCTAATTATTCTAAGACTCACCTGAAAGATGTTCGTTCAGATTTTTACAGCTTATATAAAAGGCTTCTAAAAATTTTACTCCTTCTCACTTCACAATTATTTGTCAAGATACCAGCAATTTGCATTCCCTCTTTTGTTTAACAGAGAAGAGGCTTCTCCGGCCAACATAAATGCCATGGAAGTGGACTGTAAAGCTCATAACCATTCCCTGGAGGCCAGTTGAAGTCCACAGTACATGGGCATGGCAATTTGAGGGGGTGTGTGTGTGTGACGGGATCCGGTTTATTCTGCCTCAGCAGGGTGGTCCTTAGAGTGGTGGGTGCCAACCTGCGCCAGGTAAAGGGAAGTCCTGAGGGCCAGTTAAGGCCGATGGTGGGAAAAGAAGGGGACATGCAGTCCCTAAAATTCAGTGAAGCCAGGCCTAGGCCTAGAGACAGCTGGAATAGGGCAGGACAGGGTGGAAGGCACAGGGCTGGAACCGGGTCATGGCTATAGGGCTGTGGACCCAGGCTACACAGGTGCCCAGGGAAGCAGGGCACAGGATCCTGCGACATGAAACACAGACACAGCCATCACAAGTAAGCACATAAATAAGTGAGCACAGAATCACAGGCCAAAGGGTCACCCAGCCAGGGTTAGGCTGGACATGTGGACACAATGGTGGTGTCACAGACAGCTCATAGGGGAGCTTGAATGGCAGGTTTTGAATCAGAGTTTGCTGAAAAGCATGCTTTCTAAAATGACGGAAGCAATTCTCCAGACACATCTACAGATTCAGTCAGCCTCATCCCCATGGTATTTGGTTTCTCTAGGGTTTCTTTAACTACTCTGAAATGTGAAGAAGATAGCCTCTCCCTAGGGATAAAAGTTTTGGACAAAAGTGGTAGAACTGAAAATGCTTATAAGGTCCTTGGTGACCTCTAGTGCAAGACTAATTGTCATCCAGACTGAGGAACAAACTTAGCTAGAAATTAGACAAGGCAATTAAATTCACTTTATTAATTTGACATTTATCTGCCAAGAAGGTTTAAAATAATCTTGCACCCTACCTATGCAGCTTTTTCTAGGCTAAAAATATGAATAAATCTTAAACTGTTTAACACAGACATTCTCAATTATAAGATGTAATTAAGTATCTACAATACTTAACTTTTGTGATATTCAGGTATAGGTAGGAAAACAACAGTCAAGAGGGATGGTTTTGGTGCAGAGAATCTGGCTCCCACTCTTTAATCCACATGGATAGGACAGGGTCAAAACCCCAAAACTTACCTCCAGGAATGAGCTATGGCTGGCCACCAGCAATTCTAAGAAGGAGCAAATATTTCCTTCCAGTTAGGGTTAAAAGTGGTAGAGTCCCCAAGCAAACAGAATTACTGGCTCCTGTGACCACACCATGAAAAGAGCACAGATGTCCTTGACCTCACATTGGCCTCTGTCTCCATAGGGTACGCCCACCAATTTCAGGTTTGCATCTTATCACATTGAAGTCTAGCAGAAAAGTAAGCAAGTTTTGCTTTCAATAGTCCAAGGAAAGCCTGGGACTCACTGAGAGGTAGCATCACATAGAATACCAAGCAAACATTCTGGAGCAGGGAGCCAGGATCCAATGCCAGATCCCCACTTCCCAGCTACAGAACCTTGGGAAAGTTAGTGAATGTGACAGGCATTTCATTGATCACTAAAATCTGGTTGTGCTGATTATTCTTCATTAGTTCATGTTCCATCCTTCACCACCTTGACCTGTGCCAGAGGAGGCTGATTTACATAGCTTCCATCCATTAGTACCCTCACCCTTTGGCTTCTAGTTGAGTTGAGTCAGTAGAAGGTACTGGCAAAAACTACACCATGAGAAGAGTGCGAGATCCATACATTTATTTTTCCCGTAGGGTCATAGATTGGGCTTTTAGATTTAGAGCTTGGGAGCCTATGAATTAAACTAACAAAAGATAAAACAGCAAGAGAAAAATACAAATTTTTATTTGCATAGTATTTGAGAAATGACAGATTCTTTGAGTCACGGAAAAGTGTGACTCAAAGCAGTGATTAAAACTTGGGGCTTATATGCCCTCTAACAAAGAAAGAGGAGTTAGTTAAGATTTTAAGGGAAAAAAAATGGTGGGAAATGACTGAGAAACATGTGGGGAAAACTAATAGAAGGTAAGGTTCATTTTAGTAAAGTCTGTTAATTCAATTTCTCATCCCAGCACTGACTTTTCATCTCCAATGACAGAGTCATTCTTTCCTCCTACTGCAGGAAGCCTCCCTTAAAGGGAAATTCATGCGGGAAATGGTGGCTCACACCTGTCATTCTAGCACTTTGGGAGGTTGGATTTGGCAGGAGGATTGTTTGAACCCAGGAGTTTAAGACCAGTCTGGGCAACATAGTGAGACCCCCAACTCTACAAAATAAATAAATAAATATTAGCCAGGCCTGGTGGCACACACCTGTAGTCCCAGCCACTTGGGGGGACTGAGGTAGAAAGATTACTTGAGCTTGTGGGGATCAAGGCTGCAGTGAGCCATGATCATGCCACTGCACTCCAGCTTGGGTGAATTTGCAAGAATTCAAATGCATCCAGAAGAACAGTTTCTTCCACAAACACATCACATTTTTGTACAAGAGGAGGGGAGAATTCATAACAGTTGAATTCTTTTGGAAGGCTCTGCTTTCAGGTATATAAGGGGAGTGCAGAGAAAGTCTCTTCCTGTATCTGCTGATTTTCAAACAACTTCAACTCAAAATAAGCCTTATGCCACAATGACATATTCTGGACTCCTTCAGAGAATTAGAGTTAGAAGTGCTTATAACACAGTACAGCCTATAAAAGGAGCTCAGCAAATGTAAGCTTTTTTCTATTATAGAAAATTTCAAACACATATTCAGAAATAGAAACCTATCATCCTGCTTCCACAGTTATGGACTCATGGTGAATCTTGTTTCATTTTTACTATCCCTTCTAATTATTTTGAAGGAAATCTTTGACACTGGATCCTTTCTTCCATAAATTTTAAAAGATTCTTTTTTAAAACAACTACAACATTGTCATCACACCAAAAAATTAACAAGAATTCCTTAAATCATCCAATAGCCAGTCAATATTTGACCTTCTCCAACTATCTCATAAAAATTTTTAAGTTTGTTTGAACCAATATCTTAGACAGGGTCACTCAAGTCACTTTTAGTCTATAAATTCCCCTTCATCTGTTTTGCCTTGTGATGTGTCTGTAGAAGAAACCAGCTTGCCCCGCAGTGTTTCTCACAGTCCAGATTTTGCTGGTTGTAGCCCCATGGTATCATTTAACATGTTTCTTTCTCCCCTGTATTCCCTGTGACTTGGCACCTAGATCTAGGCTTGATCAAATTCATGTTTACTTTTTTAAATCAAGAACACTTTGTAGGTGGTAATGTGTTTGATCAGTTCTCTTTTTGTAATACTAGGAGCCGGTTATGATCATGGCCAAAATTCATTAATCCATTAGAGGCTGTAAAAAGATAATATTCCAATTTTATTATTCTTTATTCATGTATAGCAGCAATAATTGTATAAAGAGAAACTTCCCGGAAAGTATAGCTCATAAGGGAATAGTAGCTAGAGTGTTTGATTCTTTCTCTTTATTTGCCTCATTTCAAATAATGGGTTTATTCCCTAGCATTCTTTAAAGATGACTATTTAGGGATTTTCTTCCAGTAATATTTATGCTCATGGATTTAAAGATATTTTTTGTGTTGAAGTTCATTGTAATCACTATCCTTATTGGTGCTCAATCTGTCCCATCATTGGACAGGTTGAACCTCTTCAAGTTAGTTCATGAGTTCTTTTGACATGTCTCTAACAATTTTTTATAACATCCTTGATACTTAGCATGACAAGATGTTCCAGACTTATCCTGTATCTTTCCTGCCTCAGACCTGGAATCTTCCATTTCTCCAAGAAGTGCTTAGTTCCTTTAGTGAGAAATGGTATTTAGAGACTACAGTATGGGCTACAGAGATGATCAAGGCCATGACTTGGTCATTGTTTTCATGTCTTTTCCATTGACAGAACTGGCAAATGCAAACATATGTATGACAAAATACATTGGCATTTCTACTGATATTTCCAATTCAAATTAAAGACCATCAGCTTTTTATTTTATTAGAATGTATCTCTTTATCTCCCTTTTTAATGTCAAAAATTCAGTTTCTCATTGAAACCAACATAATTATTCATTGGTCCTCACAATAGTCTCAGTAACAAAACCAACCATACCCCTAGAAATTAGAAGTGGAAGTATATTCCCAGGAGAAATAAAAAAAGTCTAGGCAGATAAAACAGCACATGCCCACTATAGGATCACCACCATTACCTCTGGGCTACCACCAACACAGAAGTCCTGGGAATGTGGAGGGAGCTTACACCTTCCTCCCTCGCTAGAAATGAAGAAGAATACCCCACAATGCATATAATTAGTCATTCGATTTATGTGAAGAAAACCCCACGGGCACCAGCAAGAAGGTGCTTGGCTCTGACTCCTGCTTTATTTTCCCTGTTGCTTAGCTTCAGCAGATGGGAGCGAAGGGAGCAAGCTCAATTTTGACAAGCAGCAGCCACAACAACTTAAGCACAACAGCCAGGGAATACACTCAAGACTAAACTGTTTTCTTCATGCCCATCCATCTTTCTACGGAAACTCAGTGCCCACCACAAGAGCCTTTCCTAGGCAACAGTGACCCAAAAAATAATAGCCTTTGAAAGGCTGGAAAGGCAAACCATTAAGGCAATGGAAGAAAAATGAAATGGTCTTTGTTTAACTCTTAACCAATAAGAATGACCATGGGGATGCTTGAGAAGTGAGATAAGCAATAAAACATTTCCTGGAGGTATAATATGGCCAGGGGTACTAGGAAAGTGACTCCAGAGTAGCCAGGTGGCTCAGCGGTATTTGACTAGAGCTGGGCTTCTCCTGCCTTCCTTAGAACAATTCCCAGCTCACAGGAGCAACCCCAGCACCCAGAGAGCAGTGTTTGCATTATGTCTGCTAAATAATGTACTTGTCTTTGCTTCTCTGCCAGGGTTCTCCATACCCTGATCAGAAGTGTCTGCTCCGCCAGACTCAGCTAAGCAACTGATTCACATTAACCCCAGAAGCCAGAACGATGGGAAAACAACAGTTGGAGCAAAATCTTCCAAAATCTTCAGCCTTGGTGTTAGGAGGGTCAGAAATGGAGTAAGGGCTGGTAAGACACTCAGATTTTCAGCAATGTGGACATGGGTTTATACCACACAGAAAATCCAGTTTTTTGCATTTTATATCTGCTTGCCTCCCAGTTCCAACATCTCCAGAGACTAATAATTATTCAGTCTCTGGAGTTAAAGAAGGTCCCACCATCCCTGGGCAGACAGCCACCAAAAGAAGTTCTCTGGCAGCGAAAGGGTAAAATGACCGGTGGTGGGCAACAGACAGTGTAGCCATGTCCACATCACTGAACTTTGTGTACTGCTGATGTCTGAGATATAAGTTCTCAGAGAGAACAGAAAAGCTGCAAATCCATTTCTCTTAACCATCTTAGTTCATTCAGGCTGCTATAACAGAATACCATAGACTGGCTGGCTTATAAACAACAGAAATTTATTTCTGACATTTCTGGAGGCTGGAAAGTTCAAGATCAAGGCTCTGGCAGATCCCATGTCTGGTGAGGGCCCACTTCCTGGTTCATAGATGGTTGTCTCCCCACTGTGGCCTCACATGGCAGAAGGGCTGAGGGAGCTCTCTGGCGTCTCTTTATAAAGGCATTAATCCCATTTGTTAGGCCTCTGCCCTCATGAACTAATCATCTCCCAAAGGCTCCACCTCCAAATATTATCACACTGGGGTTTAGGTTTTAACGTATGAATTTGATGGAGGAACATAATATTTAGCCTATAGCATTCCACCCCCTGGCTCCCCAAAATTCATGTCCTTCTCCATTCCATCTCAAAGCCCCAAAAGTCTTTCCCCATTCCAGCATCAACTCTAAAATTAAAAGTCAACTAAATCAGATATGGATGAGATTTGTGGTACAATTTATCCGGAGGCAAAATTTCTCCCTAGCTGTAAACCTGTGAAAACAAACAAGTTATGTCCTTCCAAAATACAACCATCAGACAGGCATGAGACAGACATTTCCATTCCAAGCAGAAGAAATAGGAAAGAAAGGGATGACAGATCCCAAGTAGGTCCAAAACTTAAACAGGCAAACAACGTTAAACCTTAAGGCTCAGCAATAATCCTCTTTAGCTTAATGTTCTGCCTTTTAGGCTCATTGAGGTGACAATGCATCCTCATGGCTTAGCAGGAAGGCCCCAGCAGTGGCTCTCCCAGGCTGGGGTCCTGGGCCCATGGTACTCCCAGCTGATCTTGTCCTTCGAAGTCTAGGTGATAGCAGCCATGTCTGCATGCCTCTGCTGGGCACAGTCTATGTCCCAGCTCTCTGAGGGGGACCCTTCCCAAGAGGCATTTGGTATGAATACCCTAGCCTGCCTGAACCAGAGAGATGGCCTCTCCCTTTGAAACCACTCTGCTTCCCAAGCCTTTGTATGCTAGGCCTGTGACAGGAGTGATAGCCCTGAATTGCTTTCAAGGTCACTCTTCCATTGTCTTGAACAATAGCTCCTGGCTTTTGTTGAGATGGCTAACTAATCACCTTATCAAAAGGTCATTTGGCCACCTCATTAGTGTTCTCTCCCAAATAGGTTTTCATTCTTTTCCATCTGGATAGGCTGAGAATTCTCCAAATCTTAAGGTCTAGTTTCTTTTTGCTTAATTCCATCTTTAAGTCATTTCTCCCTTCTCACATTTTACTATAAGAAGTCAGTCTGGTATAGTGGTGCATATTTGTAATCCCATCTATATGCGAAGCCAAGGTAGAAGAATTGCTTGAGCCAAGGAGGTCAAGGCTATAGTGTGCTATGAACATGCCTGTGAAGAGCCACTGCACTTCAGCCTGGTCATTGTGAGCCTGGTGAGACCCTATCTCTAAAAAAAAAAAAAATTTAAGAAGTCAAGAGGAACTAGTCTGCTTCTTCAACACTTTGCTTAGAGATTTCCTCAGCCAAATATCCAATTTCATTGCTTACAAGTTTTACCATACACAAAACACTACAACATGAACACAATTCCGCCAACTCTTTGCCACTTTTTAACAGGGTTCATCTTTCCTCCCATTTCTGATAATATGTTCTTCATTTCCATCTGAGAACACATCATAATGGCCTTTACTGTCCAAATTCCTACCAACATTCTGTTTGTCGTTACTTAGGTATTCTCTAAGTTTGAGGCTTTCTCTCCAGCTCTCCTCTTTTTTTCTGAGCCTTCACCAGAATCACTCTTCACATCTCTATTTCTAGCATGCACCTCAAAACTCTTCCAACCTCTACCCATCATCCAGTTCCAAAACGACTTCCATACTTTTAGGAATTTATTACCATAGCACCCCACTTCTTGGTATCAATTTCTGTCTTAGTCCATTCAGACTGCTATGACAGAATACCATAGACTGGGTGGCTTACCAACAACAGAAATTTATTTCTCACAATTCTGAGGAATGAGAAGTTCAAAACCAAGCCATCAGCAAATCCAGTGTCTGGTGAGGATATTCTTCCTGGTTTGGAGAGAGCCATCTTCTTGTATCCTCAATGGCAGAAAAGCCAAGGGAGCTCTTCTGGGGTCTTCTATAAGAGCACTAATTCCATTCATGAAGTTCCACTCTTATAACCTAACCACCATCCAAAGTTCCCACCACCAAATACTATCACACTGGGGATTAGGTTTCAACATATAAATTTTGGGAAGACACAACTATTCAGTCTACAATAATAACCAATGGTGATGAATCAACTATGTAGCAAAGCAACAATGAGACTAAATGAAAGGGGCATAAAAATAAATGTAGGCAAAGATGAATATTTTTAAGAAGTGATAGTAAAGCAAGCAGAACACAAGCTATTGAGGAGCCAAGAAGTTCTAAATACAACAAAGGGCTGCATTTCTCACACAAATCTCTACAAACTCCATGTCTGCAGGACAGGCTTGGCAGAAAAACTTCTCAAGATCTATATACTCCAGCTAGGTGTGGTCTATACCTTATTACCTAGATAGCAAAAGTCAAACAATATAAAGGGAAGAAAAAAATAATATGAACCTATTTCATCTGGATTATAATTATATTCAATTAAATTCCATAAGCATCCACTGACTACTTCAATACTCCAAGCAACATACTATAAGTTGTGGAGGAGCACCAAGCGTGAATAAGACAAGGTTTCTGCCTTCAAGGAATGTATGATGAATAAATCACAGACTTGTTTTTAAAAAACTGCTTTAGGCAAATCAGTTTCCTCAGTCAACTTTTGGCAAATTTGGCTAAATGGCTTTGGGGAATTGAGCTTCAGTAAATCAATCTGTTGCCATGTGAACAACTAACTTTAAAATATCATAACAGTATAAAAGAATAAAAAAATAATACAAGTAAGCTTCCTTTGGTGATGAGAGGAAGAATTTCTGCTGGGACATTTGTGGGTTTTGTTTTTGGGTTTTTGTTTTGTTTTGTTTTGTTTTTTGAGGCAGGGTTTTGCTCTTGTTGCCCAGGCTGGAGTGCAATGGAACGATCTTCACTCACCGCAACCTGCACCTCCCAGGTTCAAGCAATTCTCCTGGCTTAGCCTCCTGGGTAGCTGGGATTACAGACATGCACCACCACGCCTGGCTAATTTTGTATTTTTAGTAGAAAGGGGGTTTATCCATGTTGGTCGGGCGGGTCTCAAACTCCCGACTTGAGGTGATTCGTCTGCCTCGGCCTCCCAAAATGCTGGGATTACAGGCATAAGCCACTGCACCCGGCCTTCTACAGGGACATCTGAATGAGTCTTGAGGAATGAGTAGGAGTTCAACAGACATAGAAAGGAAGGTAATAGAACGACACAGAAGCAGCAAAGTGCCAGGCCTGTTTTGTGACGGCAAATTCCAAAGTTCAAGCAGATAGAGATCCTACCCATGCTCTCTCAGATGGTCTAAAAAGTAGTCTAGTTCCTGCTCTCATTTCAAAAATGACTGTTCTAGTCAGTCAGAAAGAAGCACAAGAACAAAGCCTGCTAAGTGAAACCAGCCATCTTTTCAGTGTAACCATCAGACC
The DNA here is from genome assembly GCA_036589455.1 of Ateles fusciceps. Taxonomy (NCBI): domain Eukaryota; kingdom Metazoa; phylum Chordata; class Mammalia; order Primates; family Atelidae; genus Ateles; species Ateles fusciceps. Next base: position 1,822,284 of record JAZHEH010002842.1, read on the forward strand.
CACTGTTTGCCACCTCATCTGCCCTCTTAGCCCTCTCTACCTGCCCCCACCCACAACTAAGCCAGGGGAACACAACTGGCAGCCACAGGCACGTGAGCATGTTCCTCAGACCAGCAGTCCTTGCCCAGGCCAATACAAAGGCAACCAGAGAGGAAGGCCTTGATGTGCCCTCATTCCCCCAGCTGAGGAAAGCCCTCCAGGATCCAAGCCTGGGATTCCTCTTCCCAGTTTCTTGTTGCAGTCATAAAACAACTCTCTCTTAAAGGGAACATGCCTTTACGAAAATCTATCCTTAAAGTTATTCAAATAAAGTTAGCTACAAGTTTGCCATCTCTGGCCTTTTATCAGAGGGGAATACACCACAACCGAATTTCCTGGCCAGATGGCTAAGGTTTCTGAACATCCGGGCAGTTTATCCTGTCACTCAACTGTATCATTTTTTTCTAAATACTTTTTTTCTCTTTCTCTGTTTCTTTCTGCATTGGAGCCTCCACCCATGAAATTGAAAGATTTCTAGTAGAAATTCCTTTGTTGCATCAGCTTTGGAAATATGGATTACAGTATTGTCTGAAAAACATTTATTACCCTGAACTGTGACTCAGACGTTGTTGCATTTCTGGGGTTATAGATTTTCTTTCAGCTAAACTAAGGCTCTAAGTCACAGTGACAGTTGTAATGTGTGTAATACCACAGTACCAGATTCTATTACACACTTATTTTTGCTAGAGGTTTACGATGTTAAAAAATTTCTTTTTTCCAATACCTTTCTGTACCTGTTGTGTAAATATATTAGAACCTATAACACCAAAGTCAATTTTCAGATGAAATGTGCACAACAACAGTAGTTTGTCCTTTAAAGAAAAAAAGGAGAGGGGGGAGAATGTTGCATCCGAGCTAATGATATTCAAACACAATATTGAATTGTAATAAAAGATGAATGAGAGAAAGTGTGTGTCATTGTGAGGGATGGAGAAGGTTACAGAAAGCTGAGGCCAAGAACGTATTTATCATGGATGTTGCTGGAGGCATTGTGTTGAAAAATCTGCAGGCTTATTAGCAAGTGTATTTAATGGGAAAACAGAGCAGTCTACTAAGGAAAGATTTTCTAAAGATTATCTTTTATATAAGATTAAGATAAAACTTGAAAAATATGTGAGAGAAATCTCAACTAAATCTTGAGGGGGTGGAACTTCAAATTCATCATTGGGTCCTGTCAATTACATAAGGAGGAGGTCTTTGTGAAAGTGGTATTGGTGCTGTAATTTTTCAAGGCAAGTGAGAAAAGAAACAAATAAAAGAAAGAAGTGGACTTAATTAGCACACCCACTTGCAAAGCCTTAATCCATTAGAGTGTCATGCCAACAAATCCTTCTACTTTTCTTTAGAAGCTAAATTTTATCTAACATTCAAAATAGTTCTCCTAGGTCTTTAACCATGTTTCTGTCTCCTCAAAGAATCCAGTGTGACTAATGCTTTTATGGGAGGGAAAATCTAATAGCAGTTGACCAAATCATCTGAGGCAGAAAGTGGAAAGATAATGAGAGCGGAGATATTTTAAAATTCCTCCTTCATACTAAATTTTAACTTCTTACACTTTCAATCTTCCCCGTAATCAATAACAGAATGAATAATTAACTGAATTTCATTTTCCCTTCCAAAGCTTGTACATTCATACGGAAATGGTAAACAATAAAACAATCTAAAGGAGACAGAATGAGAAGAAAAACTTGGGAGATAGCTTCACCTGTTCAATCGGCTCCATATTCCTCAATGGGAGATGATGTTCACCTTCAAGTTTGTTCTCAGTAGCAGAAAGTGCAATTGTGATTTCGTTCAATTTCAGTTCATTCAGTAATTACTAAAAGAAAACCTTGAGACTATCTGGGTTTAGGGCCTTTTAATGGCATTTGCTTTTTGTTTGGTTTGTGGGAGGAATCTATTATCTTGCTGTGTCTTGTTTCAAGTGTAAATTTACAATGCAATAAAAAAAAAAAAATTGGCCTGGCATGGTGGCTCACGCCTTTAATCCCAGCACTTTGGGAGGCTGGCAGGCAAATCACGAGGCAAGGAGTTCAAGATCAGCCTAGCCAACATGGTGAAACCCCATCTCTAGTAGAAATACAAAAATTAGCCGGGCATAGTACTTCCAGCTACTCGGGAGGCTAAAGCAGGAGAATTGCTTCAACCCGGGAGGCAGAGGTTGCAGTGAGCCAAGATCGCGCCACTGCACTCCAGCTTGGGCAACAGAGCAAGACTCCATCTCAGGGGTGTGGCGGGGGGGGGGGGGGGGAGAAAAATATTAAAATTCCTGTCAGTAGTAAGTATGTAGTACCATAAAAATAATATTTATACCCTGGTCAGGCACGGTGGCTCATGCCTGTAATCCCATCGCTTTGGGAGGCCAAGGCAGGTGGATCACCTGAGGTCAGGAGTTCAAGATCAGCCTGGCCAATGTGGTGAAACCTCGTCTCTACTAAAAATAAAAAAATGAGCTGGGTGTGGTGTCAAGTGCCTGTAATCCCAGCTACTCAGGAGGCTGAGGCAGGAGAATAGCTTGAACCCAGGAGGCAGAGGTTGCAGTGAGCCAAGATCACGTCCTTGCACCCCAGCCTGGGCGACAAGAGTGAGACTTCATCTCAAAAAAAAAAAAAAAATTAGACCCTTTGATCTAGTAATTCTACTTGTATGAATCCCCCCACAAAGAAAATTACCTAAAATGCAAAATGACTTAAGCTCAAATATTTTATGTGAAAGATTATTTCCAATACAAAAGGGGGAGGAACAGCTCTTTTAATTATTTACCTAATAGGCACATCCCCTTCTTTTCTTCTCAGTGATTTGTTTAGGTGGCAATGGCCCAATCTCAGATGTAAATCATAGCAATGACTAGTCCAGGAATGGGCATCAGACCCAGTTCTGGCCAAGGAGATGTAAGAGAAAGCCTCCCTTAGAATAATTACCAGAAATAGAACTACTAAATCAAAGGGTGTAAGTATTTGCAAGGCTCTCAGTATTTCACAGAGTTTTTCTCTCCTGCCTCTCACTCCCTAGAAAGCATATTTTTTAAAATCCCTTTTCTACCTGTTCCCTTGCTACCTGTTTAAGACTCAATGAATAGAGACCCAAAGCTTGGAACTGTGGCAGTCATCTTGAAATTATTATAAAAACTCCTAATGAGTCACAGAGATGGCAACCCATCACCCTGATCAACCCTGGAAACACGTACTTCCAGATTGTAGGGAAAGGCATTCTAACTGAAATGCCTCTGTGTACTAACCCTTGTGTACTAACCTTAACCCTTCTAGAGAAATATATGTATTAATATATATTTAAAGGTTTTCTAGTGAATGGATGTACCACAATTTATTTAATGTACATTACAGTTACTTAGAAATTTTCTGGTCAGGCACGATGGCTCACCCCTGTAATCCCAGCACTTTGGGAGGCCGAGGGCAGATCATCTGAGGTCAGGAGTTCAAGACCAGCCTGACTAACGTGGAGGAACTATGTCTCTACCAAAAATACAAAATTAGCCAGGCATGGTGGCGCATGCCTGTAATCCCAGCTACTTGGAAGGATGAGGCAGGAGAATTGCTTGAACCCAGGAGGCAAAGGTTGCAGTGAGCCAAGATTGCATCATTGCACTCCATCCTGGCCAACAAAACCAAAACTCCATGATCTCCAAAAAAAAAAAAAAAAAAAAGAATTTTTCTCTATTACTGAGTTTCAAGCGGTCATCAATACTACCCTCCATTTTCCTATTGGATTTCAGAACAAACTGAAAGATGAAGACATGGGATTCAGACACATAAAAATTAAGTATCACTTTCATTACTGGGTAAAGTGATTCGGGAGAATATAGTTTGGGGTGAAAGCCAAATGAGTTTGCTAAGAAGATGCCCACCATCACCACAATTTAACTTAGACTCCAAAACTGCAGACTTCCCACAAGGACAGAACTCACCCTACAAACAAGAGAAAATTAAAGCACAACCTCTGAAGGTAGATGGATCCAACCAAAGGGAGAGGGATAAAGGAACTGAACATGAGAGGAGGGGGTAAAGGCCAGGAATGCTAGTCTGGTGGGTTCCCTGCACAGGGGGAGCACGAAGTCAGGAGAAAGGAGGCCTCTGTCGTCACTGTCCCAAACTAGTGCAATTACAGTGAAAATCTTTGTGCAAATAATTTGTGCTGTTTTTTGAGTTTTGATGTAGGACAAATTCCTAGACTGCTAGATCGAAAGATAGATCTATTTAAAATCTAGAAACATATTCCAAAATACCCTCCAAATACGTGGTATCAATTTACAGTCCCACTAAGAGTATGAGGGCTTTATTTAGTCCCTCCTAGTCAACTACCCTCATGTTTTAATATCTATTATCAGTGTATCATCCAGCAGATTGCTGTAATTTACATGTCTTTGACTACCAATGAAGTTGAATACTTTTTCATAAATGTATTGGGTACTTATATTTCTTCTTCTGTGGCTGGCTACTCAGGAACATACACTTGTTTTCCCAGCAATGATAGTCCGTTAGTTTGCACCTTCCACCCTCTCTCACCCAGTCCTCTGAACCAACTGTACAAATTTGTGAGATGTTCAAATGGAGTTAGAGGTAGCATCCTGAGAATGAATTCCAATTTTCTTCTGGAAACATAAGCCAAGCAAACATGTTCTTCTGCCTTTTCTAACACTATGCTTGTGTAATTATTTAACCAGTCTGGACATAACTACAATAATAAAACACCAAAATATCACTGAAAGCCAAGAGATCAAATTTGAGATCTAGCTCTGCCGTTTAATAATCTGGGTTACCTGAGCACAACCCATTAAATCTCTCTAAGCTTCAGCAGTTTTTTGGGTTTTTTTCCAGACAGAGTCTCACTCTGTCACCTAGGCTGGAGTGCAGTGGCACCATCTTGGCTCACTGTAACCTCTGCCTCCCAGGTTTAAGCGATTCTCCTGCCTCAGCCTCCCCCATAGCTGGGATTACAGGCACATGCCACCATGCCCAGCTAATTTTTTTCTATTTTCAGTAGAGAAGGGATTTCACCATGTTGGCCAGGCTGGTCTCGAATGCCTGACCTCACGATCCACCCGCCTGGGCCTCCCAAAGTGCTGGGATTACAGGCATGAGCCACCGCACCCAGCTCAGCTGCAGCAGTTTTTATCAAATGGTCGTAGAATGAGATGAACCAGATCAGCAGTTACCAAGATTTCTTTTTAGCAGCAGAACCCTTGTGTGAGTACAAAACGTAAAGGGGGAAAAAGTCAGCATGACTCTCTTAAAAGCCAGGGTGGGAGACCCCAGCCCCCAAGCTCCATGGCCTCCAGCTGGTCCCATGCAGTGCCCCCCTCACGTACTCCCCGTGAAATTTTTAGGACACAACTGGGCTCAGCTTAAAAACCACTGGGCTTAGAAAACTGTAAAGTATCTCCCAGCACTACTCTAGTTAGGATTTAAATGAATAGAAATTCTGAATCACTCTAGTATACAGTCCCTTGGAATCCATGGAGGATTGGTTCCAGCACCAACCTTGGATACCAAAATCCACAGATGTTTAAGTTTCTTCCATAAAATGGTGTCATGTTTGAACATAACCTACGCATATCCTCCTGTGTACTTTAAATCATCTGTAGATTACTTATTATGCCTAATGCCATGTAAATGCTATATAAATGTTACACTGTATTTTTATTTGTATTATTTTTTATTGTTGTATTGTTGTTTTCTTGGGTTTTTTTCCCAAATATTTTCTATCTGTAGTTGGTTGAATCTGTGGACTTAGATATTGTGGGAAGGCTGATTGTACCCACAAGTACTTCTATATTTGCTGATATGGATTGGCTGTGTCCCTACCCAAATCTCATCTTGTAGTTTCCACCATCCTCACGTCATGAGAGGGACCCAGTGGACGTGAGGGACAGTTACCCTCATGCTGTTCTCATGACAGTGAATGCATTCTCATGAGATCTTATGGTCTTATATGAGGCTTTTCCCCTTTTTGCTCAGCACTTCTTGCTGCCGCCATGTGAAGAAGGATTCATTTGCTTTCCCTTCCACCATGATTGTAAGTCTCCTGAGGCCTTCCCAGCCATGCTGAACTGTGAGTCAATTAAACCTCTTTCCTTCATAAATTGCCCAGTCTTGGGCAGTTCTTTATAGCAGCATTAGAATGGACTAATACACTTCACTTGGGTGTGCTTCTAACTTTGAAGATAAGTTAGTAAAAACTGACACAAATAGCATAGTAACAGAATGATCTTAGGCCAAAATGGACTCTAGGACTTCTTGAACTCTTAAAATATTCAAATTTGGGTTCTGAGATTTGGGGACATGTCTAATATCAAATTTTTATGAGTCCCTTGTCAGCACCATAAGATCCAGCCTTGCCCTATAGGTAAGAGTGGGGTTTCCTCTTGATGGGATTGGTTATTTACATTATTAATTGGCCTGAGGTGACATCAACCCAACAGTAAAAACTGAGGACTTTAGGAAGAAGTCTTAAATCAGTTGAGGAAAAAGTATCCCCAGGACTTGCTTCTTAATGTGTAGGGTCCAGGGCAAAATGAAAACACAGAGCCCCTTGTTCTTATCCCAAATGTCTTATCAGCATATTTATCCCAAACAAGCAAACTGTGCATTCCGCAAAAGGAATTCTGATAAATCCAAGTATCTTCTTACAGGAAAACAGACGTTGTTCTTTATGGAGGGTTAGGATTATGCATACTCCCTGGCTTTACACAAAGTGCCCTACCTATCTTTTCAGAAATGCATCAAGCCTGTGGCCAAGCAAAGTTATGCCCACAATAAGAAAATTCATTCAGGCATATAGGAAATTAGAATCACTGCATTTGCAAGATTAGGTTGTGCCATGGTTAATTTTAGGTGTCAACTTGACTGGATTAAGGGATATACACATAGCTGGTAAAGCATTATTTCTGGGTATGTATACCAGAATGTCATCTGAATCAGATGGACTGAGTGGACTGAGTAAGGAAGATCTGCCCTCACCCAATGCGGGCAAGCACCGTCCAATCTGCCAAGAGCCCAGACAGAACAAAAAGGCACAGAAAAGGCAAATTCACTCTCTCTCTTCTGGAGCTGGGACACCCTTCCTCTGCCCTTGCACATCAGAACTCCAGGCTCTGTAGCCTCTGGACTTGGACTCCAAGTTGTACCAGTGGCTCCCCAGTTTCTCAGACCTTTGGCCTAGGACTGAGAGTTACACCATTGGCTTCCCTGGTTTCAGAGCCTTCAACTTCTTCTAAGCCATGCTACCACCTTCCCTCATTCTCCAGCTTGTAGACAGCCTGTGGAGGGATTTCTCAGTCTCCATAATCAAGGCTGAGTGGCAACTCCCCTAAGAAATCCCCCTCTCATATATTTATATATCTAGACAAAGAAAAACCATATGCCATTGGTTTTTCTCTCCAGAGAACCCTGACTAACACAGGTTTTATCTTTGCTTTGAGGTCTTAATAATTAATAGGAGAAAGGTGGTATAAGCAAAAGGAACTTTCTGTAGTATAGGCCCATTTTGTATGGTAGAGAAGTCATCTTTGTAGACAAGAGTATCCTTTAAAAGCATTTGCTCTCCCTAAAATACTTCTTTCATGTAGTCACGCTTGCCTAAACATTGTCAGGGGCTCCCTAACGCCTACTGGATAAAGACCAGCATTCAGGCCCTCTACCATTTCACTCAACTTTATCTCCAACCACTCACCAGAAGGACCCTCTGCTTCTGCCCATCAGAGTGAGCACCACTTTTCCACCTCCCTGTCCTGGTCCACTGCCCAGAAGTCTTCCTCACCATCTCTGCCTACCAAAGTCTCACCCATCTGCTAGTTACATGTGTTTATTTTTTTCTTATTTGGCTTTCTCTCTTTTTTATTCTTATTTGTCTGTAAGGAATATATATTACTTACATATTTTAAAATTATTTTTAATTTTTTAAAAATATTAGGCCAGGCATGGTGGCTCACGTCATAATCCTAGCACTTTGGGAGGCCAAGGTGAGCAGATCACTTGAGGTCAGGAGTTCAAGACCAGCCTGACCAACATGGTGAAGCCCTGTCTCTACCAAAACTACAAAAATTATCTGTGTGTGGTGGTGTGTGCCTGTAATCCTGGCTGGGAGGCTGAGGCAGGAGAATCACTTGAACCTGGGAGGCAGAGATTGCAGTGAGCCGAGATCATGCCATTGCACTCCAGCCTGGGTGACAGACTGAAACTCCATCTCAAAAAAAAAAAAAAAAATTAGCCCATCTTTCAAAACACAGTTCAAATTTTACTTCCACCAAAATTATCCCAAATGAGGGAAATGTTAATGATAATAATAGCTAACATTTACTGCACACATACTAGTAGCCCACCACTGTGCTCAGTTTACAGATAAATATATTATCTCATTTACTCTTCACAGCCAACCTATGAGTTCCCAATGTACAGATTAGAAAACTGAGGGTCTGTGAGTCTGTTATATAACTTACACAGGTTTCACTGCTGGCAAGTGTCAGAGCTAAGGTGTGAACCCAGCTCACTGACTCACTATCCCCCTCACCTCCTATACCCAGTTGCTGCCCTTAACAACCACTTTCCTTGAGCTGGTCCACAAGGCAATAGCCATTAGCTGCCTCGTCTTATAGATAATTGCATATTTGCCCATTTCTCCTTCTATACTGTCACTCCTTTGAATGCATTTTGGGGTTTTACAGAATGTCTAGCACAGAATTATACATATATTTATTGAATTTTTCAGATAAGAAAACTTAAGGCAAAGACTAAGCAAGTTGCCAAGCTGGAATTCGAAACCGGCAAGTCCTAGTTCAGCCCCCGCATGGTATCTCTCCACCACACACTGTCAATGCTAAATACATATTACTGAATGAATCTATTTCTGGGGCCTTCCTTTCTGGACCCCTTTCAAGCCACACGGTTTGGTCAAAATTGCAAACCAATTTGAATATTAATAATAATTGGAAATACGAATTAAAATTTGATAACTCAGTTTTCCAAGTAAGTTGAGTTGGCTAGATAAGAGTTAGTGCCTAATATGATAGAGTTTTCTGCCAATGTTTATTTTATTAATGAAAAATAATTTTAAAGCTTGTAAAAATAGTGGCACTATTAGTAGTAGTACGAACTGTATGAAAGATTTGCTTAATTAAATTGAGTATCAAATTTTTATTAGAACACATGTTTAATCATCAAAGAACACCTAAATTTGAAGTCATTTTTATAAATTTATTTAATGACATTACTGAAACGCTGTATTTTTTAGAATTATTCACACCCAGAATAAAAATACTTAATAGAATAATTCTGTCACAGAAACTTTGGTTTAATCTCCATTACCAGAAGTAGCTGGAAACTTTGACTCTAAGCTGTGAGCCCCTACCAAATCTTAGACATAAATTTGACAACAAATGTTACCAAATCTTTCAGACAAAAGCGATCTTCCCACCTCAGCCCCTCAAGTAGCTGGAACTACAGGTATGTGCCACCATGCCCAACTAACTTTTGTATTTTTTTGTAGAGACAGGGTTTCACCATGTTGTTCAGAATGGTCTCAAACTCCTGGACTCAAGTGATCCACCCTCCTCAGTCTCCCAAAGCGCTAGGATTACAGGGATGAATGCACCTGGCCCCTGTGGTTACATTTTTCTAATGATTACTGAAACAAATACATCACTATTAAAATTAAAATTTTTCATTCATATACCGCCTGAAATCATCCCAGTGGTACACATACCACAATTTGGAAAACACTATATTGTATAAATAAAGACAACAGACTCAAAATTATAATTAAGGCTCTGTTGTTCATTAAAGTCTACAGGGAGGAGGAAGAAAGCATACCCACACGGCAGTGTCCCAATAACAAATACCATTTTATATATCTTTTCTCCATAGGTTATTGGGGTACAGGTGATATTTGGTTACATGTGTAAGTTCTTTAGTGGTGATTTATGAGATTTTGGTGCACCTATCATCCAAGGAATATATTATTTGTAGTCTTTTACCTCTCACCCCACTCCCACACTTGCTCCAAAGTCCACAAAGTCCATTGTGTCATTCTTATGACTTTGCGTACTCATAGCTTAGCTCTCACATATCAGTGAGAACATACAATGTTTGGTTTTCCATTCCTGAGTTACTTCACTTAGAATAATAGTCTCCAGTCTTATCCAGGTCACTGCAAATGCCATTAATTCATTCCTTTTTATGGCTGAGTAGTAGTCCATCATGTAAATATACCACAGTTTCTTTATCCACTCATTGATTTATGGGCATTTGGGTTGGTTCCACAATTTTGCAATTGCAAATTGTGTTGCTATGAACCTGTGTGTGCAAGTATCTTTTTGATATAATGACTTCTTTTCTTCTGGGTAGATACCCAGTAGTGGGACTGCTGAATCAAATGGTAGTTCTACTTTTACTTCTTTAAGGAATCTCCACACTGTTTTCCCTAGTGGTTGTACTAGTTTACATTCCCACCAGCAATGCAGAAGTGTTCCCTGATGACCACATCCACACCGACATCTATTTTTTTATTTTTGATTACGGCCATTCTTGCAGGAGTAAGGTGGTATTGCATTGTGGTTTTGATTTGAATTTCCCTGATCATTACTGATGTTGAGCAGTTTTTCATATGTTTGTTGGCCATTTGTGTATCTTCTTTTGAGAATTGTCTATCCATGTCCTTAGCCTACTTTTTGATTGGAGTGTTTGTTTTTTCCTTACTGATTTGTTTGAGTTCGTTGTAGATTCTGGATATTAGTCCTTTGTCAGATGTATAGATTGTGAAGATTTTCTCCCACTCTGTGGGTTGTCTGTTTACTCTGCTGACTGTTCCTTTTGCCATGCAAAAGTGCTTTAGTTTAATTAAGTCCCAGCTATTTATCTTTGTTTTTATTGCATTTGCTTTTTGGTTCTTGATCATGAAATACTTGCCTAAGCAAATGTCTAGAAGGGATTTTTCAATGTTATCTTCTAGAAATTTTTAAAGTTTCAGGTCTTAGATTTAAGTTCTTAATCCATCTGGAGTTGATTTTTGTATAAGGTGAGAGATGAGGATCCAGTTTCATTCTCTTGCACGTGGCTAGCCAATTATCTCAGCATCATTTGTTGAAAAGGGTGTCCTTTCTCCACTTTAGGTTTTTGTTTGCTTTGTTGAAGATCAGTTGGCTGTAAATATTTGGGTTTATTTATGGGTTCTCTATTCTGTTCCATTGGTCTATGTGCCTATTTTTATAGCAGTACCATGCTGTTTTGGTGACTATGGCCTTATAGTATAGTTTGAAATCAGGTAGTATGATGCCTCCAGATTTGTTCTTTTTGCTTAGTTTTGCTTTGGCTATGCAGGCTCTTTTTTGGTTCCATATGAATTTTAAATTGTTTTTTCTAATTCTGTGAAGAATGATGGTGGTATTTTGATGGGGATTGTGTTGAATTTGCAAACTGCTTTTGGCAGTATGGTTATTTTCACAATATTGATTCTACCCATCCATGAGCCTGGGATGTGTTTCCATTTGTGTCTTCTATGATTTCTTTCAGCAGTGTTTTGTAGTTTTCCTTGTGAGGTCTTTCACCTCCTTGGTTAGGTATATTCCTAAGTATTTTATTTTTTTGGCAGCTATTGTAAAAGGGATTGAGTTCTTGATTTGATTCTCCGCTTGGTCGCTGTTGGTGTATAGAAGAGCTACTGATTTGTGTACATTAATCTTGTATCTGGAAACTTTGCTGAATTTTTTTATCAGTTCTAGGAACCTTCTGAAGGAGTCTTTAGGGTTTTCAAGGTAACGATCATATCACCAACAAACAGTGACAGTTTGACTTCCTCTTTACCTATTTAGATGCCCTTCATTTCTTTCTCTTGTCTGATTGCTCTGGCTAGAACTTTTAGCACTGTATTGAAAAAGGGTGGTGAGAGTGGGCATCCTTGTCTTTTTCCAGTTCTTAGAGGGAATGTTTTCAACTTTTCCCCATTGAGAATTATGTTGGCTGTGGGTCTGTCATAGATGGCTTTTATTACATTGAGGTATGTCCCTTGTATGCCAATTTTGCTGAGAGTTTCAATCATAAAGGATGCTGGATTTTGTCCAATGCTTTTCCTGCCTCTATTAAGATGATCATGTGATTTTTGTTTTTAATTCTGTTTCTGCGGGCTATCACATTTATTGACTTGTGTATGTTAAATCATTCCTGCATCCCTGGTATGAAACCCACTTGATCATGGTGGATTACCTTTTTGATATGTAGTTGGATTCAGTTAGCTAGTATTTTGTTGAGGATTTTAGCATCTATGTTCATCAAGGATATTGGTCTGTCATTTTCTTTTTTGGTTATGTCCTTTCCTGGCTTTGGTATTAGGGTAATGCATAGAATGAATTAGGGAGGGTACCCTCTTTATCTGTGGAATAGCGGCAAAAGGATTGGTACCAATTCTTCGAATGTCTGGTAGAATTCTGCTGTGAATCGATCTGGTCCTAGACTTTTTTGGTGGGTTTTGTTTTGTTTTGTTTTGTTTGAGACAGAGTTTTGCTCTTGTTGCCCAGGCTGGAGTACAATAGCACCATCTCGGCTCACCGCAACCTCTGCCTCCCAGGTTCAAGTGGTTCTCCTGCCTCAGCCTCCCAAGTAGCTGGGATTACAGGGATATGCCACCACACCTGGCTAATTTTGTATTTTTAATATAGATGGGGTTTCTCCATGTTGGTCAGGCTGGTCTTGAACTCCCGACCCAGGTGATCCACCCGCCTCGGCTTCCCAAAGTGCTGGGATTACAGGCATGAGTTACCGCGCCTGGCTTAGTTGGTAATTTTTTTATTACGATTTCAATCTCGCTGCTTGTTATTGGTTTGTTCAGGGTATCTAATTCTTCCTGATTTAAGCTAGGAGGGTTGTGTTTTTCCAGGAATTTATCCATCTCTTTTAGATTTTCTAGTTTATGTTCATAAAGGTGTTCATAATATTCCTGAGTGATCTCTCGTATTTCAGTGGTGTCAATTATAGTATCTCCTGTTTCATTTCTTAATGAGGTTATTTGGATTTTCTCTCCTTTTCTTGGTTAATCTGGCTAATGGTCTATCAATTTTAGTTATCTTTTCGAAGAATTAGCTTTTTGTTTCACTTATCTTTTGTATTTTTTTTTTTGTTTCAATTTCATTTAGCTCTGCTCTGATCTTGGTTATTTCCCTTCTTCTGCTGAGTTTGGGTTTGGTTCTTGTTTCTCTAGTCCCTTGAGGTGTGACCTTAGAATGTCAGTTTGTGCTCTTTCAGTCTTTCTTATGTAGGCATTTAGGGCTATAAACTTTCCTCTTAGCACCCCCTTTGCTGCATCCCAGAGGTTTTGATAGGTTGTATCATTATTGTCATTCAGTTTGAATAATTTTTATACATATTTTTTTATTGTACTTTAGATTCTGGGGTACATATGCAGATCATGCAGGATTGTTGCATAGGTACATATATGTCAATATGGTTTGCTGCCTCCATCTCCCTGTCACCTACATCTGGCATTTCTCCCCATGTTATCCCTCCCCAACCTCCCTACCCTTCACTGTCCCTCCCCTAGTCCCCCCAACAGACCCCAGTGTGTGATGCTCCCCCTCCCTGTGTCCATGTGTTCTCATTGTTCAACAGCCACCTATAAGTGAGAACATGCAGTGTTTGATTTTCTGTTCTGTGTCAGTTTCGTGAGAATAATGGTTTCCGTGAAGAATTTTTTTTAATTTCCATCTTGATTTCATTTTTTACCATTGCTTATTCAGGAGCAGATTATTAAATTTCCATGTATTTGCATGGTTTTGAAGGTTTCTTTTGGAGTTTATTTCCAGTTTTATTCCAGTGTGGTCTAAGAGAGTGCTAGATATAATTTCAATTTTCTTATAATTATTGAGGTTTATTTTCTGGATTATCATGTGGTCCATCTTAGAGAAAGTTCCATGCACTGTTGAATGGAATATGTATTCTATGGTTGTTGGATGAAATATTCTGTATATATCTGTCAAGTCCATTTGTTTCAAGGTATAGTTTAAATCCATTGTTTCTTTTTTTTTTTTGTCTTGTTTTTTTGTTTTTTTGTTTTTTTGAGATGGCGTTTCCCTCTTGTTGCCCAGGCTGGCGTGCAATGGTGCAATCTTGGCTCACTGCAACCTCCGGCTCCCAGGTTCAAGCAATTCTCCTGCCTCAGCCTCCTGAGTAGCTGGGATTACAGGCATGAGCCACTGTGCCTGGCAAAATCCATTGTTTCTTTGTTGTCTTTCTGTCTTGATGACCTGTCTAGTACTGTCAGTGGAGTACTGAAGTCCCCCACTATTAATATACTGCTGTCTATCTCATTTCTTAGGTCTATTAGTAATTGTTTTATAAATTTGGGAGCTCCACTCTTGGTGCGTATATGTTTAGGATTGTGATATTTTCCTGTTGGACGAGGCCTTTTACCATTATATAGTGTCCTTCTTTGTCTCTTTTAACTGCTGTTAAAGTTTGTTTTGTCTGATATAGAAATAGCTACCCCTGGTTGAGCACAGTGGCTCACACTTGTATCCCAACACTTTGGGAGGTGGAGGCGGGTGGATCACCAAAGGCAGAAGTTTGAGACCAGCCTGGCCAATATGTGAAACCTCATCTCTACTAAAAATATAAAAAATTAGCCAGGTGTGGTGGTGGGTGCCTGTAATCCCAGCTACTAAGGAGGCTGAGACAGGAGAATTACTTGAACCCGGGAGGAGGAGGTTGCAGTGAGCTGAGATCACACCATTTCACTCCAGCCTGGGCAACAAGAGCAAAACTTCATCTCAAAAAAAAAAAAAGCTACCCCTGCTGCTCACTTTTGGTGTCCATTTGCATAAAATGCCTTTTTCCACCCCTTTAAGTTTATGTGAATCCTTATGTGTTAGGTGAGTCTCCTGAAGGCAGCAGATAGTTGGTTGGTGAGTTCTTATCCATTCTGCAGTTCTGTATCCTGTAAGTGGGGCATTTAGGCCATTTACATTCAATGTTAGTATTGAGATGTGAGGTACCGTTGCATTCATCATTCTATTTGTTGCCTGCGTACCTTGGTTTTCTTTGTTTTTGGTTTTTGGTTTTTAACGAGTATTTTTATCTTATAGGTCGTGTGTGATTTATGCTTTAAAGAGGTTCTGTTTTGATATGTTTCCAGGATTTTTTTTTCAAGATTTAGAGCTCCTTTTAGCAGTTCTTGTAGTCATGGCTTGGTAGTGACAAATTTTCTCAGCATTTGTTTGTCTGAAAAAGACTGTATCTTTCCTTCGTATATAATGCTTAGTTTCACTGGATACAAAATTCTTAGCTGAAAATTGTTTTGTTTGAGGAGGCTGAAGAGAGAGTCCCAATCCCTTCTAGCTTGTAGGGTTTCTGCCGAGAAATCTGCTGTTAATCTGATAGGTTTTCCTTTACGGGTTACCTGATGCTTCTGTCTCACAGGTCTTAAGATTCTTTCCTTCATCCGAACTTTAGGTAACCCAATGACAATGCTAGGTGATTACCTTTTTGCGATGAATTTCCAAGGTGTTCTTTGTTCTTCTTGTATTTGGAAGTCTGGGTCTCTAGCAAGGCAGGGGAATTCTTCCTCAATTATTCCCCCAAATATGTTTTCCAAACTTTTACATTTCTCTTCTTCCTCAGGAACACCAATTATTCTTACATTTGATCATTTTACATAATCCCAGACTTCTTGGAAGCTTTGTTCGTATTTTCTTATTCTTTTTCCTTTGTCTTGGCTGGATTGGGTTAATTCAAAGACCTCATCTTCAAGCTCTGAATTTCTTTCTTCTACTTGTTCAATTCTATTGCTGAGACTTTCCAGAGCATTTTGCATTTCTATAAATGTGTCCAATGTTTCCTGAAGTTTTTAGTTTTTTCTTTATGCTATCTATTTCCTTGAATATTTCTTCCTTCACTTCTTGTGTCATCTGTTTAATTTCCTTGCATTGGGCTTCACTTCTCTCTGGTGCCTCCCTGATTAGCTTAATAACTAACCTCCTGAATTCTTTTTCAGGTACATCAGGATTTCTTGGTTTGGACCCACTACTGATGAACTAGTGTGCTTTTGTGGGGGTGTTAAAAAGCCTTATTTTGTCATATTACCAGAGTTGGTTTTGTGGTTCCTTCTCATTTGGGTAGGCTCTGTCAGAGGGGAAGGTCTAGGGCTGAAAGCTGTCATTCAGATTCTTTTGTTCCACACAGTGTTCCCTTGATGTAGTACTCTCTCCCTTTTCCTATGGATGTGGCTTCCTGTGAGCTGAACTGCAGTGATTCTTGTCTCTCTTCTGGGTCTAGCCCCCCAGCAAGTCTACCCAGCTCTGGGCTGGTACTGGGGATTGTTGGCAGAGTCCTGTGATACAAACCATCTATGGGTTCCTCAGCCATGGCAGTATTTGGGGTGTCTTCTGGGTCCTGCAGAAGCAGTCTGCTTCCTTCAAAGTTGATCCTCTCAGGATACTCCTTTGTATATTTTCATGTGGACCAAATATGAAGAACTAGACTGGTGACTTGAGTAAGCCATATCAGGAGTCTTTTGCAAGAACTGCTTTTGTTTGCAATGAAGGACCTCTTAGATTGAGGGATCCTGTAGGAGAGAGGTCTCTCATGACCAAGAGAACTGAGTACTTCTAGCAGCAGTGGGAGGTGGAATCTTCCTCAACCCACAGCTTGAACATTTCTCACAACATTACTATCCAACAACATCTCTGTATTTTCCCTTCCTCTGTCTTGCCAGAGACCTTGTCCCTCCTAAGGAAAGGAAGTGGGACAAGAAAGTAAAGAAAAGGGGTAAGACATTCCCATCCTACCACGTAGGAATTGCATGGTCTTAGTCAGTCCCCATGACTTGCTGCTTCTTGCTTTGCAGAACAGAGAAAACTGCCAACACACAGTATCATGGCCGTGCCATAGTATGAGACAGAATTTAGACAAAACCCAGTGGCAGCCTTTGTGGGGGGGCTTACCAACCTCCTCCCTGATGACTAACAGGGCACAGAAAGCAAAAGACTGATCTGGGTACGAATGACAACCTGGGCTGCTCCACCAAGTCGCAAAACAACATGCTGCCACCCAGTGCCTGCGCCTGCACATCCAGGTCTGCCGTCTCTCTCTCACATCTCAGTCATGTGGATCTTGCACTTCAAAAGGATTGGTTAGACTTAAAGCGAATTTTTTACATAAGTATGTAAAGTCACCTCAAAATTTTGTGGTTTTTTAATGGTTATAAATGTAGTAAAAGCTTAATATAGAAATATTGTTGAATCTTTTTACTTTATATTTTCAAAATCTGAAAAGTAGAAAGAAGCAAAAAAAAAATACCCAAAGTTAATATTATTGTTACCATTTTAATATTCTATATATATACTTTTTTTATTTTTTGAGACAGCCTCTCACTGTTGCCTAGGCTGGAGTTCAATGGCACAATCTCTGCTCACTGCAACCTCCGCCTCCCAGGTTCAAGTGATTCTCCTGCCTCAGCCTCCCAAGTAGCTGGGATTACAGGTGCCCACCACCATGCCTGGCTAATTTTTTGCATTTTTAATAAAGACAGTGTTTTACTATGTTAGCCAGGCTGGTCTTAAACTCCTGAGTTTAAGCAATCCACCCACCTTGGCCTCCCAAAGTGCTGGGATTACAGGCGTGAGCCACTGTGCCTAGCCCATTTTAATATTCTTCTCCCTAGTTTTTTCTGTACATTTTCACAACCTTAAAAGATATTGGATTTTTAATTTGTATAAATGTTCTTGCAAAAATAAGTAATTTTTTAATGAAAGTACAATATGTTCATTAGAGACATACAAATAACCATTCATGATCCCACCTCCAGGAGGCCATGATCATTCATATTTTTATTAGTTTAAGTATAGTATTTTTTATCCTGACTCATTTTACCTTTCTACCTAAGCATTAAAATTTTTGTAAACATCATTTGGTTAGGGGAGAGGAGGTCACAATTAACTTTTTTAAAAAGTTAGGCTTATTAAAATATAATTTATATGCAGTAAAATTCACCCTTTTTAGGTGTGCAGGATGATGAGCTTTGACAAATGTATAGAATTGAGTGACCACCACCAAAATCAAGATGTATGTCATCAATACATGTTAACCTCTCCCTATAAAACGAATCACTCTCTGAAAACCTATCCACCTGAAATTGCCCTCTGTATAGGATAGGAGCTCAATAATGGCAGGATAAATTTATAAATGATAGACAGACACACAGACATAGCCAGTGTCAGTATGGGGATATGAGATGCTTAATGTTAAGAGTAGGTAGATAGGAAGATATGAGCAGGGCAGGATAGTGCCCCAAAGAATGTCAAGTGACTGTCAGGCAATTGACAGGCAGCTGGCAACAGGGAAGGGGAAATTTCCTAACAAACAGGAGACATCTTGAGCTTATGGGTAAGAATTTCCTGATAAGAACTTCAAATGGTAGAGTTTGACTTTCCTCTGGGGGACACGTCCAGGTATGCAAAGAAAGAGGCAACGTGGCAGAGTTTGACCTGTATATAACCTTCCTCCAGGAACAGTAGACCTATAAGGCAAAATTGCCCTGAGAAAGCATGTGCGTAACTTCAACCACCAAATGGCATATGTGGCCCCACCCAGATAATGGCAAAACACTGTGTAAGCGTCGATTAGGCAACAGCCTGCCCAGAGGGAGGGGATGAAAGGAAGAGACTAGGGAAAACCCACAGAAAATAGCTCTTTTTCCAGCTGGAACCATGGAGGGTGTAGAAGAGAAGAAGAAGAAGGTTCCTGCTGTGCCAGAAACCCTTAAGAAAAAGCAAAGGAATTTCACAGAGCTGAAGATCAAGCACCTGAGAAAGAAGTTTGCTCAAAAGATGCTTCAAAAGGCAAGGAGGAAGCTTATCTATGAAAAAGCGAAGCACTATCACAAGGAATATACGCAGATGTACAGAACTGAAATTCAAATGGCAAGGATGGCAAGAAAAGCTGGCAACTTCTACATAACTGCAGAACCCAAATTGGCATTTGTCATCAGGATCAGAAGTATCAATGGTGTGAGCCCAAAGGTCCGAAAGGTGTTGCAGCTTCTTTGCCTTCGTCGAATCTTCAATAGAACCTTTGTGAAGCTCAACAAGGCTTCAAATAACATGCTGAGGATTCCAGAGCCATATATCGCATGGGGGTACCCAAATCTGAAGTCAGAAAATGAACTAATGTACAAGCGTGGTTATGGCAAAATCAGTAAGAAGCAATTTGCTTTGACAGGTAATGCTATGATTGTTCGATCTCTTGGTAAATATGGCATCATCTGCATGAAGGATCTGATTCATGAGATCTACACTGTAGGAAAATGCTTCAAAAAAGCAAATAACTTCCTATGCCCTTCAAACTATCTTCTCCATGAGGTGGAATGAAGAAAAAGGCCACCTATTTTAAAGAAGGTGGAGATGCTGGCAACAGGGAGGACCAGATCAACAGGCATATTAGAAGAACAAACTAAGGTGTCTACCATGATTATTTTTCTAAGCTGGTCAGTTAATAAACAAGTACCTGTCCTTAAATTGAAAACAAAAGAAAAAGATTTTTAAAAGACCAAAAAAAGAGCAAAAACAGAAAATAGAACATTTATAGAGCCCTGAGCTGCCTGATCATTGGCTCGGGGCTCTATAAATATACTATTTCAAGTTGCCCACTTGGTTTTTTCCAAGTGTATTTTTCTTTGCTTCAATAAACTCTCCTTTCTGCCTTAAATCTACTTCTGTCTCTTGGCCGAATTCTTTGTTTCCAGAAGACAAGGATCAAGGACTGTGGAGCCCTCCCAGATCTGCTGCCAGTAACACTGTGAAGCCAGCCTGACTGGATGTGAATTCTTTTTCTCTACGTATTGTACGAATTTGGAAAATTATTCAAACTTCCTTAATGGCAATTGCCTCATGTATAAAATGAGGAAAACAAAAACTACTTGAGAGAGGTATACTGAGTATAACAAAGTAACACATGCAAAGGGCTTAGAATACAACCTTGCACAAAGTAAACAACCGATCAATGGTAGTTATTAACATTTTTACAACAATAATAAGCAAAATATTTGATATTCTTCCATCTTGGAAAGACTCAGGCCAACCTGAGTTTGATTTCTGGCTTTTCCTTCAAGTAGCTGATAAGTCTTTTGCTATGTGACATAGCTTGAGAAATAGGTTGAGCTTTAAATGAGATACATTCATTCATTCATTCATCCAATAGACAATTACAAAATGAGATTTGGGTGGGGACACAGAGCCAAACCATACCAGTGACATTAGTTGGAAACGGGATCCTTATAAATATAATTAGCTAAGATGAGGTCGTACTGGATTAGGGTGGGCCCCTAATCCAATACAGCTGGTGCTCCTTTTTTTTTTTTTTTCCAGATTAGTCCCACTCCATCGCCCAGGCTGGAGTGCAATGGAGTGATCTCGGCTCACTGCAACCTCTGCCTCCCAGGTTCAAGCAATTCTCCTGCCTCAACCTTCCAAGTAGCTGGGATTACAGGCACCCGCTACCACGCCCAGCTAATTTTTGTATTTTCAGTAGAGATGGGGTTTCACCAGGTTGGCCAGACTGGTCTCGAACTCCTGACCTTAGATGACTCACCCGCTTCCGCCTCCCAAAGTGCTGGGATTACAGGCGTGAGCCACTGCTCCTGGCCCACAGCTGGTGTCCTTATAAGAACACAGCCATGTAAAGACAGAGACACAGTGAGAATATTACATGAAGACAAAGGAAGAGATTAAAGTTCTGGTGCCACAAGCCAAGGAACATCAAAGATCTATGGCCACCACCAGAAGCCAAGAAGAGGCAAGCAAGTATCACCCCCCACAGGACCTGGAGGAGGCACAGCCCTACCAACACCTTGAATTTGGACTTCTAGCCTCCTAAAGTGAGAGAATAAATTTCTGTGGTTTAGGCCTCTCAGTTTGTGGTACTGTCACAGCAGCCCAAATAAACCAATACAGTACCTATAAATGGTTCTCCTTCTCCACCCGCTGCCTCTCAAGGTTGGATACTGGAGTCAACCAACAAACCCCGTCCTTCAGCACTAACACAGCCTCCTATTCATAAAGTTGATTAGGAAACACTGGGGAGCTAGGACAAAGGTGATTTATTTTTCTTTTGTCGTTTCCAGTACACAAAAGGCAAATCTGTGCTGAAGCCACCAGAAATCTTTCCAATTAATGCTAATGGGTGATCAGCCTCTGTTTCACTCCTTGGGAAATGAGACCACTAAGAGGAAGTTATCAGTAAGAAATTTATGTTTTAGTAGCATGTTTAATTATGATACAACCATGACTGTCTCTTGCACCAGAATTTAGCATGCAAGATTTACAGCTCTTAGCACAATTTTTGTCTTTGTTGCCTCAAAGAGCCTTGTTTCTGATGTTTTATTAGACTACCAACCTCTATTCAATTGTGTCAGGCTGCCCCCTACTGCTTTGGTCTCATAATCTCATGCTGGCTGCTATTATTTTGAGTTGGTTTTCAGAAATGTGTGTGTTTTTCACCAGGGTGTGTAAACCTGCCCGCTCTCATGCTCCAAAGAACACAGAACATTGGGATGGTGGAGAAGCGTGTGGGAATCTCATTTTTTTTCTTTTAATACAACTATTGGACAACCACAAATATATACATATAGTTCTAACGCACACCATCTGACGGGTTGAAGCTTACAAGAGGTATTAACTTTCTAGACTAAGAGCACATCAGATTCTTTTCTTTCTTACTACGTGAAGCTGGTAAACATCTTCAAGAGATACCCTCCCTTTCGTGATATGACAACGGAGAAATTTTTTTAAGGGAAGCTGATGAAATTTTAACTACTCCAACCAGCCAGAGGAAAGTCATATTACAAAAAGGGCCTCAAAGGAAAGTGGGATTTCTTTTCTGCTTCAAAGGCATAGATGACAATGCTATGAAAAGCGGCCTGCAGCCGAGGGGCAGAGTGCACCCCACACCCGCACGGCCACCAGCCGAGGGGCAGAGCGCACCCCGCACACGCACGGCCACCAGCCGAGGGGCAGAGCGCACCCCGCACCCGCACGGCCACCTGCCGAGGGGCAGAGTGCACCCCGCACCCGCATGGCCACCAGCCGAGGGGCAGAGTGCACCCCGCACCCGCGCGGCCACCAGCCATCCTAGCCCCAGGCCCAGCCCCTTCTGCCATTCCTCCTTTGCCTGTGTGCTCTCCCAGAGGTGACAGATCAGCCCTCAGCCAGGAAGAAAAGTGACTGAGGGTCAGGAAAAGGGTATGGGTTTACATTAGTAAGGAAACAGGAGGGAACCTGGAAATCAGCCATTTGGGCTTCATAACACAAATTGGTTCTCAAGGTATTCAGGGGGGTCCTCTCAACCAAAAAATAATCTCAGAACCAATTCTTTGGACTCTGCTAGCGGATTTAGTTTTTGGTTTTTGGTTTTTGTGTTTTTTTGAGACAGTCTTGCTCTGTCGCCCAGGTTGGAGTGCAGTGGCGTGATCTCAGCTCACTGCAACCTCCACCGGGTTCAAGCAATTCTCCTGCCTCAGCCTCCTGAGTAGCTGGAATTATAGGTGCACGCCACCACGACCGGCCAATTTTTGTATTTTTTAGTAGAGATGGGGTTTCACCATGTTGGCCAGGCTGGTCTTGAACACCTGACCTTGTGATCTGCCCGCCTCGGCCTCTCAATTGGTTTTGTTTTAATTTAGGCTGGATGCAGTGGCTCATGTTTGTAATCCCAGCACTTTTGGGAGGCCTGAGGTAACAGGGTTGCTTCAGCTCAGGAATTCAAAACCAGCCTGGGCAGCATAGTAAGACCCTGTCTCTATTTTTAAAAAAATAATAAATTAATTAAACAAAACCATCCAGCCTCTTAGCAGGGGCAGCTTCCTTAACTCCTGATGTTGCCTTTCTGTTTTCAACACGCAGAACTTCAATGGTCCACAGCTCATGCTGCGCTTACCTAGGCCTTCCCATGGATGACTACTTAACGGAGTCATCTGAGCTTTGCTTCCGTGCGACCACATGTGTTCTCCTTCCACAGATTTGCTACACTTTGGCACACACTGTGGGCCTGTGACTAGCTCTCAGTCTGGTTTCCTGTGACCCTTGTCACCACTGGAGCATTGTTCAGATCCCTGAGCCACATGCACACCTTTATTCTCTGTGCAACTGCCCTGTGTCCTGCCCTGTCTGGGTCGGCAGCCTCCAGAGGGTCTTGTGGAGCAGGGGAGCACTTTTCTCTGCCTGCACCGTTGACTTCTTGGCCTGTGCTTGGAGCAGTGCTCTCTCCCAGGGATCACAAAGGCGAGCAGGCATGGGGGAGGGGATGGAGAATGCCACTAGAGGACATTTACCCTTCCTGCACTGTGCCAGACAGACATAGAACCTATTCCATAAAAGATTTTTATGTTGCATGGTCCAAGAGAATAGCCCAGCTGCTATCTTTGGCTCTCCTCCATTTCTCACTCCCATTCATAAAATCTTTAGAGAAGGCTATGTGCTGCTTTCTCACAGAGAGGATCAAGCTGTGCTCCAACCCAGAATAAAGTTGGATTTAGATGCAGGTGGCTAGAAGGACCTTGAACAGTCTGTCTGTCTAACTACTCTGTCTGTCTACTCCAACTCTTCCTACGTAATCATCCCCTATCGTGAATCAGTAAATCATAGGTTGAGCCCCTCTGAAGACCCAACACCGTGACAGAAGCTCAGGGACCACAGAGGTTACCAAACCTCTGGTATTCATGGATTTAGCATTCACAGTGGTCCCAAAGACCCAAGACCCATAGCAATTTGTCTTTTGCCAAGACTTAAATTTGAATATTGAACACCATAACATCAGTGTTCAGGAGGCAATCACTTGGTAAGTGAGCCTAGTTGGCCTAATTAGCTTTTTTTTTTTTTTTTTTTTGAGGCGGAGTCTCACTCTGTCACCCAGGCTGGATTGCAATGGTGCAATCTCCGCTCACTACAACCTCCACCTCCAGGGTTCAAGCGATTCTCTTGCCTGAGCCTCCCAGGTATGTGCCATTACAGGTGTGTGCCACTACACCCAGCTGATTTTTGTATTTTTAGTAGATACAGGGTTTTGTCATGTTGGCCAGGCTGGTCTCCCACTCCTGGCCTCAGGTAATCTTCCTGCCTCAGCCTCCCAAAGTGCGTGAGCCACCATGCCCAGCCCCTAATTAGCTATTCTAAAATCACAATGTTATAATTATTTTTCTCAATTTGCCATATGCCAGATACTATACTAATTACTGCCTTTACGTTATCTCACTTAACCATGATTATAGCAACATCATTCTCACTTTACAGATAAGAAAACTAAGATTCAGAGGGTAAGAAATTTGCTCAAGATCACACACCTAGTCGGCGTGATTGAGCAAGACCACAGAGCTAGTGTGATGAAAATCGCATAGCTGTTATAGTTAGCGTGATTAAGATCACATACCTAGTTGGTGTGATTTGAGCAAGATCACAGAGCTAGTTACAGTGATTAAGTGATCACCAAATTCCTGCTGGAATTTGGTCCCAGGTCTTACTCCAAAGTTCAAGCAGTTAACCATCTCAATTCTCCCTCCTATGTCATTCTCTCCTCACTTCAGGGCACACAGCAATGGTCATGAAGCCATCAGAATTTTGTTACCACATGGAAAATGGCACTAAGTGCTAGAGGTACCTTTAGTGAAGGTTGAAAGGGCTGCTTGTGGTAGGAGAACACACAAAGTTCTGGATAGAATACACATCGGAAAAGGTGAGGCACCTGAACAAAAACAACTCCACTTTTAGGAATTAGAGAATTTTGAAAGATCCAGAGTGTCAAGGTTTCTAGACACACGGAAAGAAACAGGGGTCTATTTGCAGCTATATGTGAATATCAATGTAGCTATAGATGAGGCATATTTTTCTTGCTCTCAAGAGTCTCACACCATTAGCTCACCATGAAAAAGAACAATTCTGCAGTAGGACGAGCACAGCGGCTCACACCTGTAATCGTAGCACTTTGGGAGGTCAAGGCAGGTGAATCACTTGAGGTCAGGAGCTTGAGACCAGCCTGGCCAACATGGTGAAACCCTGTCTCTACTAAAAATACAAAAATTAGCTGATGGCACGCACCTGTAGTCCCAGCTACTTGGGGGGCTGAGGCAGGAAGATGGCTTGAACGTGAGAGGTCGAGGCTGCAGTGAGCCAAGATGGTGCCACTGCACCCCAACCTGGGTGACACAGTGAGACCCTATCTTAAAATAAATAAATAAATAATTTTTTTAAAACTCTGCAGTGGCTGTACACTGAAGAAGGTATTCACAAAGAGAAGTGTGCACGGAAGCAATGGGAGATATGCCTGAAGAAGTCAAGCTTGAGTTAGGCTTTAGAGTTAAGCACACAGTTTCGCTCGGTAGAGAAAAGAAAAGAGAGCTTTCAGGCACATGAAACAGACTGAGACAAGACTCAGCGGCACAGACAAACGTAACAGACGCAGGCAACTGCAACCCAGCTCGTGTGCTCCGTGAGGGCAGGAACTGCGTCTCAGCTCACCAGTATCTCCAGAGACGCGCACTGGCTAGGCACTCTGAAACCATTTATTGTTAAAACAAAGAAAGGAAAAAGGAAGAAAGGGAAGGGCAGAGGGGAGTAAGAGAAAGAAGCGAAGAAAGACTAAATAGGGAATCAAAATGTTTATGCAGAAAAGGGAAATAGGCTGGTAGGATCGGGTGGAGTGGAGGTAGGCAGGGCCTTGACTAGAGGCAGGGCAAGGAGCCTATGAAAGGAGGAGGGAAGACCAGGTGTGGTGGCTCGTGCCTGTAATCCCAGCACTTTGGGAGGCTGAGACAGGTGGATCACAAGGTCAAGAGATCAAGACCATCCTGGCCAACGTGGTGAAACCCTGTCTCTACTAAAAAAAAAAAAATACAAAAATTAGCTGGGTGGGGTGGCACGCTCCTATAATCCCAGTTACTTGGGAGGCTGAGGCAGGAGTGAGCCAAGATACGCCACTGCACTCCAGCCTGGCAACAGGGTGAGATTCCATCTCAAAAAAAAAAAAAAGAAAGGAGGAGGCAGGAGGAGGCAAGAGGAGGCATGTGGGAGCTCACTGGAAGCCACAGAACGTGAACCAGCACATCTGCAGGGTGAAGACTCCTGGGAGGGGGACACAGCTCGGAGGCTGGGAGAGCCCTTAGGAAGCCAGCACGGCAGTGTAGACACAGAGGAAGATGAGAGGATGACCTAGGAATGGCAGAAGGAACGGGAAGAGCTGATTGAAGGGGTAAAATCTATGCAATGTTGGTAACAGTTGAGTCGGTAGAAATAATAGGGAGAAATTTCTTGTGGTAGCACACTTAAAAATGGGGACGTTAATATGATTTAAGAAGATGTAACATGGTTTGGGTCTGTGTCCCTGCCCAAATCTCATGTTCAACTGTAATCCCCGTGTTGGAGGTGGGGTCTGTTGGGAGGTGACCGGATCATGGGGATGGACCTTCACGAATGGTTTCAGCATCATCCCCCTCAGTGCTATTCCTGTGACAGTGAGTGAGTTCTTGTGAGATCTGGTCATTTAAAAGTGTGCAGCCCCTAACCCGTCTCAAAAAAAAAAAAAGAGGTAAAAGAGATACTAAGTTCAGTACGTATGTAATATATAACTTTTTTTTTTCAGATGGAGTCTCACTCTGTCACCCAGGCTGGAGTGCAGTGGTGCAATCTCGGCTCACTGCAACCTCTGCCCCCCCCAGGTTCAAGTGATTCTCCTGCCTCAGCCTCCCGAGTGGCAGGATTATGGGCACATGCCACCATGCCCAGCTAATTTTTATATTTTTAGTAGAGACGGGGTTTCATCATGTTGGCCAGGCTGGTCTCGAACTCCTGGCCTCAGGTGATCCACCCTGCTCAGACTCTCAAAGTGCTGGGATTACAGGTATGAGCCACCACGCCTCACCCGACATATAATCTTTAAAAGCTCAAAGATGGATCTAAATCTGTAGATAACATTCTGCATGGTAGAGTCCAAGGGTCTGCTCATTGTTTTATACAAACATATGTTTGTGGAGTCAATATACATAGTCTGGCCACTAAGCAATTTGGATTGAACTACAGAATTTCAGAATTGGAAGAAACATAAGATTGTCTAACACTTATCTGATACACAGCAGACATGTTCAGACACTCACGCAGTGCACAGCAGTGTTTGTCAACTACTATGTGTTTGGATAACCTGCAGTGAATACAGTTCACTCCTCTTCGTGTGGTTGGACAGCTCTGTTTATTAAGAGAGTTTTCCCAAATATTGACATCTTTGACAAAGTGAAACTCCCTTTACCCTAATTGTGAAGAACCTAAATTTGACAATCTTAAAAATAGGTGAGGGGCCGGGCGTGGTGGCTCACGCCTGTAATCCAAGCACTTTGGAGGCCAAGGCGGGCGGATCACCTGAGGTCAGGAGTTCAAGACCAGCCTGACCAACATGGTGAAACCCTGTCTTAAAAAAAAAAAAAAAATTAAAAAAAAAGAGAAAAAAAAATAGGTGAGGAAGATATTGCTACTCTTCCAATATTCACTCTCCCCTTCTTCCTTAGGGAAAATAAAAATCAAAAATTAGTGGGACCCACGGCTATCCAGAATAATAACTACCTTCCCTAGATTCCCTCCCAGCTAGTCTGCCTTATGACCTAGCTTTGACCAAAAGGATGGAAGCAGAAGTGGTGTGGAGAATTTCAGGGTCCGCACCCTAAAAGGGAAGGAGCTTGCCTTGCATTTACCTCTTCTTCCTCCTTGCTGGCTAAAATATTAGTGGGATGCTGACAGCTAGAACAGCTCTCTTGAATAAAATGAAAGCTGCACGTTGAGGATGGCAGAACAACAGCTAGAAAGAGTCTGAGATTCTCACCTTCTCAGCCACAGCCCCTCATGGGAGAGTAATAACGTTCTATTTGTTTAAACTATTTTATTTTGGTTTCTGTTATAGCAGCCAAATTATATGCTACTTCATGCTGTGAGTTCTAATCTCTGGATCTGTCATTTACCAACAAGTTACTTAACTTCTCTAAGCCTCATTTTCTTCATCTGTAAAGTTTAGCCTACTCCACAGGGTTGCAGAAGAAATTAGTGCACTGAAGTGCACTTAGCACAGTGAAAAGTTCACAGATTGTTGCTGCTATTGTTACTACTAGTATTCTTATTATTTTTTTAGAGACAGTTTCTCATGCTATCACCCAGGCTGGAGTGCAGTAGTGCAATCATGGCTCACTATAACCTCAAACTCCTGAGCTCAAATGATCCTCTCCACCTCAGTAGCTAGGACTCCAGATGCATGCTTCCATGCCCAGATATTTTTTTAATTTTTTGTAGAGCAGGAGTCTTGCTACGTTGCCCAGGTTGGTCTCAAACTCCTGCCCCCAAGCAATCCTCCCACCACAACCTCCCAAAGCAATTGGGATTACAGATGAGAGCCTCAATACCCAGCCTACTACTACCATTTATCAACATAAACAATAGCTATCTCAAAAATAAATCTAGTCAAGTAGAATTCCTTATAAGTACAAAAAACTTGTACTGAACTTTAATATAGTAGTTGAGGATAAGTTTATTAATCTGAACAACTCTGACATATAATAAATGTCTTCATTTCATAGTCAAGAAGCCCAGAAAGGGATAGGAACTAGCTTGGAGCAATTCAACAAGTAAGCGGAAAAGTTTGAATTAATTATATATCCTTCATCCCCTTGAGGGTCAATCATTTGAGGAGCAGGCAATAGGACAGGAGGGTGTGTGTGTGTGTGTGTGTGTGCATGCGCACATGTGCTAAATACTCTCCAGGAATCTCCCTGTGTCTTTTCAACACCCAACCTCCTATGTTCCTAAAGTACCCAAAAATCCATAAAGGAAAGGGCTGGAGCCTTCCTTTATGAAGAGACTGTTCCGTCACTACTCAGGGTGTCTCTCCAGCACTTTGAAGGTCTCTCACTAATTGAAAAGACACTAGTGTTTTCCTTCTTTGTGAGGAATATCTAAGCACACAATACGAGGCCACACTAAATTACTGTCCTATCATCCCTCCCTAAGTTCCTTCATTTTCTCAAAGTTTCACCGTTTTCCTTTCCTTCATAGTGTTAAAATCTTATCAGAGACAGCACTTCTTTTAAAACACTGTTCAGTTCTCTTTGTCAAAAAGTTACTTTTATTTAGGCTATAAGAAGCATTAAGAGACAAGAAATGCTACATATTTGAGGCTTGATGAATGATTGTGGGGGACAGAAGGAAGGAAGGGTGCAATGATAAAACCTCCCTAAAAATAACCATATCATCTGGCCAAATGAAGAGAATGTGCTGTTATGGGGAGAGACACATGAAAAGAAAACAGTTCAGTTGTTAAAAGATAAATTTGGGTTTCAAAGGGAAATTTTTTCATAAAACTAAGGCATTCGCACTGTAAAACATATTTTCATTTCACAAAAACAAAGAAATATCACTTCTCTTTGTTTTGACTCCACAGCTTTGCTCCCTAGAAGTGACCACGCCTCTTATTTCCTTCTAGAAATTCTCTCTCACATACGATATTATGTATATTACATATGCATGTATACATATGCCCATAAATTATATATGTTTTTTCCTCTTGCATTATTTCTAAAATTGACAATGAAAAAACTATTTCTTAAATTCTGATTCTTAAAGCAAAACTCCCTATTAACAAGCAGTAAAAGCCTCACACATGACAATGTAAGGTCTTCACAAGAATCAGCAAAAGTCCAGGTATTCTGTGAAACAGAAATAATCAAATGCCACAAAATATTTAATTTCCTATTCCAGGAATGTGAAACAGGTGTAATTAAAAGAACACTTTTTTAATTAAGTGACCTCTCTTGACCAATCATCTGTGAATAATTCAGATTTCTCCCTTATTATTACTGTAAAATTAAAATGAGGTCATATAAACAGGAAGATCCTCTTTAACTATCTTTAAGCACCAGCAATATATATTTTCCACCAGTTAAAATCCTTAATGATACAAAAAATCTGTCAAGCATAACTCCCACAATTCATTTGCCTGAAACCATCAATATTTTATCATGCACTTGCAGTTGGCTTTAATTTAACAGTCCAGGTTACTAATCAAACAAAACACCCAAGTCATTAAAAGTTAGCGTGCCATTTAGAAAGTGCATTTCACGTTTATTAAAATATCTTTCATGCAGCCATTAGAAACCTAAAGTTTTAATTACAATCAGATATTTAGTTCTACTCTGGTTATGCATTTGGTACTCTCTTACAACTGCCCTGATTAGTCTTCCAGACCAAGTTCATCCATTACCTCCTACAATTATTTTCCTCTCAACTTCCCCAGAATTCATCTTTCTACTCCACCCACCACAAATAAGTAAAATGAATTTTGAAGGTGGGCAAAATAACTACCCAAAAGATAACCCATTTAAAAGATTTCATTTCAAATATAATTTACCCTTCATAAAATTCCAAAGAGCCATCATTCAAAAAGACAAATTGAAATTGAAAATTAGCCCTTCGTGTCTTTATTGCCAGTTTTTATTATTTATTTTTCTTTCTAATGATAGGGAAAGTTCAACAAGCATTTTCTTACAGTTTTCTCAGTGATTCAACTAAGTATCCTTTTCCTTTAGCTTTCTAATTTCTCCTACTTCTCTTCCTGGCTTGGCTTACCCTAAAGTTCCCTGACCGGATTAGCAACATATGAAACATCAGATTTCATATTAAATCTAGCTCCTCTGAATTTCAGCATTTAGACCCTCCATTATCAAACTTACTGTACACAAAAATACATTTTAGATGAGGGTTAGGGCTGACAGTGGGTATGAAACCACTTTTTTTTCAAATCCATTAAGTCCTAACTCCTTTATATTTCCTTTAAAATTTGTTTGAAAACTAGAAATTTTCTATTTTTTTTTAAGTTTATCTCTCTCTATCCATTGCTTATCATAAGTGGCTCAAAGGAATCAATTGGCATCTGCAACATTCTGCCACGAAATCTTTCTGGCCAAATCCACCAGTTTGCTAGGTTCATTTTCTATTTTCCACATCATTACAGATAACAATTGTTGTCAAATTTTCCTCCACAAGGATCACATTTTTTCCCACCTCCAAATCCAATTTTCCCCATGTCCTTCCAGGTTCTACCAGCAGTCTTTTCGATGGCCTTCCAGTTTTTATTAACCAGTTCCTCAAAAGGATTTCCAGCTTCTACCAACTGCCCAGTCCTAAAGCCAACGTCACATGTGTTAGGGTTTTATTAGCACCTCACTCCCAGGTACCAAATTCTGTTCCAGTTATCTACTGCTGCTTAATTAAGAGCTTAAAACAACCTACATCATGTCTCATGATTCTGTGGGTCAGGAATCTGATCAAGACTTTGTTGGGCAGTTCCTTTTATCTCCATGGCATCGAATGCAATCAGTGAGGTCACTTGCTGGTATTCAGCTCATGAATGGGCTGGTTGGAGAGTCCAAGATGGCTTCACCAGCATGTCTGTCACCTTTGTGGGGGATGGCCTGGAAGGCAGGGCTCAGCTGGCACTATTGCATACTAAGACTCCAAAATGGCTGTCTCAGGATATGTGGACTTCTTACATGATGGCTCAAGACCCCAGAGAAAGCTTTCCAAGAAAAAAGAATTACAAGCTACTAGTCTTTTATAGCCTGGGCTCAGAAACTGGCACATTGTCACGTCTACCATATTCTATTAGTCAAACAATTATAGTGACCAGATTGAAGGAGCAGAGACATCGATTTTACCTGTCAATGAGAGGATTGTCAAAAACCTTGTAGTCATTTTTAATCTATCACAGATTCTTTTAAGCTGGGTAGTCTTATTCTTATTTTGCATATGAGGAAACCTGAAAGTGTATATTCAGAGCAACTTGAATCTATGCTCTTGGGTTGTGAAATATAATTTTTAAATTAGGAAAACAATGATTAGAGAGTATAATTAATTTGCCTAAAGTCATACAGTTGGTGAGGGTGGAGCCAGAATTCTAACTTCATCATCCATCCACAAGGGAAAGTAAGTAAATTCCCTGACTACTCCCAAAAAGTAGTGATTAACATGACCGTCATTTTCTAGAGAAACCAGGTTTGTGCCTCTGTGGCCCTGTTTTTTGTCAGCTCTGGATACAACTTTTCTCCTCTCCTTTCATCTCTACTTTCAAGTGGATTTCTACAAGGTATACTTCATGAATGTTCATGGAAGAATACATGACTGCATACTACAAAGGTCTTACAAAGGCAACATCCTGTTCCATTTATGAAAGTGCATCTGACAAATTTAGCCTGCCAATATGATCTCTCAGAGGTAGAGGAAATAATGGAGGAAACTGCTTTTCTGGGACCAACATGGAAGAATTGTTTGGTGAAGATGAAGTGACAAGAACCTTGAGAAACAAAGAGACTCTGTCATCTTGGAACAATGACCACTGGCATAGGGAAAACTGACAGTTTCCTGTCCTGGGGTGGCAGGAAGGGAGCATAGCTCTGGGGACTCGATCTGGAGTTCTGCAAGGGAAGATTATGCAGGGAGGGTAGGGCTTTCAGAAAGAAACTTCTGAACTAATTACTGGAATTGTTCCTAGAAAGAAGAATGGAGAGTAAGGACTGATGCAGGGACACCAAAAGTACCTTAGCAAGCTCCGGGCTTGAAAGGACACACTTGTCGCAGACCGAGTCAAGAGATCCGCAGCCAAGAGGACATGCAGACATGGGCCCGACGCTGTGGAAACTGTCAGGAAGGCTAACACCCAAAATGCACAAGTGCTGCTAACAAGAGCAAGCAGAAATCAAAAGCTTCCTGTGACTTTGGAGCAAGAACAAGAAAGACAGAAGTTTCTTGAGTAGAGATTATGGTACACTGTTTACAGATCATAGAGAAAGCAAGACTGCTCAACTTTTATTTTGGTTTTTTGTTTTGGTTTTTTTTTTTTTTTTTTTCCTTAGACAGAGTCTCGCTCTGGCACCCAGGCTGGAGTGCAGTGGTGCGATCTTAGCTCACTGCAACCTCCGTCTCCTGGGCTCAAGAGATCCTCCCACCTCAGCATCCTGAGTAGTTGGGGCTGCAGGTGTGTGTCACCGCACGCAGCTAATTGTTGTTGTTGTTATTTTCGTTGTTGTTTTTAAGACTGGGTTTCGCCACATTGCCCAGGCTGGTCAACTTCCATTTTGTTTCTTTCTTTTCTTTAAAGAAAACAGGCATCTGACTGGAAAGAATAATACAAATATTGAAGAAACTGAAGTCCAGGTGGAGGAGATGATGGTTACAAAAGCCCCTTGCTATTGCACATGGTTTCAGTGTTTCCTAAAAAGCCAGTATAATTTAATAAATGGGATATCAGAACTCTGTAAATGCAAGATTCTCCCCCGTACAGTTTACGATGTGAAGGAAAAAAAAAATGTGCCAGTCAGCTCCCAAAATGGAAGGCTCAGGTGTCCACACTAGAGAATGGCAGGAAAACAGAGTCTAAATGGGGCTGGCGGGTAGGAAATGAAGAGTGACCACTGACTGTGTTAATTGGTATGGGGTTTCTTTGGCAGTAATGAAAATGCTCTGGAATTAGATAGTGGTGATGGTTTCACAACTTAGTATCCTAAAAAGCTGACAACACAATCTCTCAGAGGTAGAGGAGATAATGAGGAAACAGTACCACTGAACTGTATACTTTAAAACATATAGGCTTTATGAAATATGACTTACATCTTAATTATTAAAACAACATATCATCACATGTTATCTATCTCCTAGGTATCAATTTTCTTTTCCATGTCCACTCATCTAAAACAATCAGTGACTATATGCACCGGTTAAAGAACAAAACAAAACTCTGTTTTGAAAGTTCTTATTCTTTGAGACTGACAGTAAAACATACAAAGAAGTTTTAGCTTTTTAGTTTTGTGGAAAAAATAAAGGGCTCTAACCAAACCTAGAACGTAAGACAATAATAATAAAAGCAAATACTGGTTTATGGCATTTAAAAAAGAAAACAAGAAAAATGGATTGAAACGTAGCTATGCCAAAATTACACTAAATTACCCATGACAAGAAAGCTGGATGGGATAATAAATCAGCTGAAGTCGTGAGTCCGGTTCCTCAGTAACTCTCTAGGAATCAACCACATGTGCAAAGAGGTATGACGAGGAGCAAGAATGGAAAGGGCTTAGAGACTTTAGTGGCCACAAGCTTTGCAAGGAACAGCAGAGTGCTGGGGCCACTGAGCTCTTAATGACTCTGAGCTGATATCTAGTGCCCAGTGGGGGGCGGTGTTGGAGGGAACAGTCTCACTCTCGTTTATGTGGATCAGAATCATATCTAGTGCACTGTACGCCATCCTGGGTGCCAGCATCTAAGAAGATCACAGGTGTACTAGAACCTGACACAACTGAAGGTCTGACACCATGACCCAATTGGAACCATTAAAAGGACAGATATGATTTAGCTTGGAAAAGGGAAGACAAAAGAGAAACAGAAAAATTATCTCTTAAAAATTATCATAAGAGGCTGAGCACAACGGCTCACACCTGTAATCCCTGTATTTTGAGGGCCAAGATGGCAGATTGCTTGAGCCCAGGAGTTCAAGACCAGCCTAGACAATATGGCGAAACCCCGTCTGTACAAGAAATTTAAAAATTTGCAGGGCATGGTGGTGCATGCCTGTCCCATCTATTCAGGAGGTTGAGGCAGGAGGATTGCTTGAGCCTGGGAAGTTGAGGCTGCAGTGAGCTATGATCATGCTGCTGCATTCCAGCCTGGGTGATAGAGTAAGACCCTGTCTCAAAAAAAAAAAAAAAAACAAAAAACCCAAAGGATTTAATTTACTTAGGGACTCCAAAGAGAAGAGTGTATTCTTCATGAGTCTTATTAGCAAGACTTCCAAAATGAAAAAACTCAGTAAGTCCCCAAACATTTGAGAACTGAATTGAGTAACCTCAGACATAACAGGTACATGAACCAGAAGTCACAATTAACTGTTGTCACAAATACATATGAGGGAGCAAGAAAGGGGGCCTCCATTTTAAAGTGGAAAAGAACCTGAGAAAAGACAATCAATAGAGATGTATGTTTGGTGAATCCCCCAAGTGCATCGCAGGAATCTGTGTTATTAAAATGTCCCCACGCAATTTTTAGGCAGCCAAACCGGCATCCACTTACCATCCAACACTTAGAAACTACTCTTCTGGAGAGCTCCTTCGATCACGCCACATCTGCCCTTAAAGCTCACGCCTGTAATCCCAGCACTTTGGGAGGCCAAGGCGGGTGGATCACGAGGTCAAGAGATCGAGACCATCCTGGCCAACATGGTGAAACCCCATCTCTACTAAAAATACAAAAATTAGCTAGATGTGTTGGCATGCACCTATAGTCCCAGGTACTCGGGAGGCTGAGACAGGAGAATTGCTTAAACCCGGGAAACAGAGGTTGCAGTAAGCTGAGATCACGCTATTGCACTCCAGCTTGGGCGACAGAGTGAGACTCCATCTCAAAAAATAAAAATAAAAATAAACCCTTCAGTCATTCTCCATTATTGCCAAAAATACAATTCAAAGTTTTTAACTTGCCTTCAGAACTCTACCTAGCATGGGCCAGATATACTTTTTTTTTTTCTAGGCAGAGTCTCACTTTGTAGCCCAGGCTGGAGTGCAGCGGCATGATCTTGACTCACTGCAACCTCTACCTCCCGAGTTCAAGTGATTCTTGTGCCTCATTCAGCCTCCTGAGTAACTGGGATTATAGGCATGCAACACCATGTCCAGCTAATTTTTGTATTTTTAGTAGAGATGGGGTTTCACTATGTTGGCCAGGCTGGTCTCAAACTCCTGACCTCAAGTGATCTGCCCGCCTTGGCCTCCCAAAGTGCTGGGATTATAGGTCTGAGCCACCACACTGGGGCCAGATATACTTTTAAAAATTTATCTCCCATTTCTTGCCATCATCAGTCCCGTTCTCTGGTAAAACTCATGTAGCTGTCACTCACCAAGCCTGCATCTCTATTTGGTCCCCGTGTACTTCTGTTTATTCCATGCCCTCCACCTGGAACACCTCTCCTCTTTGCATCCACCGAATCTGCCATTCATCTTTTCCATCTTAAAGCAAAGGATCAAAAGCCAATTCAAAAGTTATCCCATCATCCATATCCTCCTCTGAATTCTTGATCACTTAGTTACTTCAGCTTAGGTCTCCATTTCTTCATCTATAAAATTATCATAACAATACTAATGACTTCATAGGCTTTTATGAGAATTGAGTTTACAAATGTGAAGAACCTAAAATAGTCCCAAGAATATATACTCTATAAATTGTGATTATTCTTAAGTTTGATCCTGTTACATCTTATTATTAAGTTATGAATCTCTTTACAAGAGGAAGTTAGTAAAACAAGCTACAGGCCAGGTGCGATGGTTCATGCCTGCAATCCCAGCACTTTGAGACACCAAGGCCAGGAGTTCAAGACCAGCATGGGCAACATATCTCTACAAAAAATTTTAAAAATTACCTGGGCATGGTGGTACGTGCCTGTAGTTCCAGCTACTTGGGAGGCTGAGGCAGGAGGATGGCTTCAGCCTGGGAGGTCGAGGCTACAGTGAGCTATAATCATGCCACAGCACTCCAGCCTGGGTCACAGGGCAAGATCCTGACACACACACACACACACACACGCACACATGCACGCACAAAGCCACAGTTCTCACTGTTGCAGTGGTTCCTGATATGTATTAGGAACTCCCTTCAACTAGCACAACTGCTGGTCTAAGCTGCTTTCCTGGTGAATGACCTAGATCTCCAACTCTGAGGGGTCCTGAGCTCCTGGTTACTGCGCCCTTGGCAGGCTACAGCAGCTATAATTCCTTTGTCACATGACAGCATCAAGAGATCCCAGTGGATCTCCTTCTAAACATACTAGTTCCTATCCCATTGTGGGGAAGCAGCCCTATGCCCCCATGGTCAAGGCCAATTACTCCTGCCAGAGTAACTCCTTTCTTAGCCTGCTGATCTCATGTCATGAGAGGCATAAAATGACAAGGTAGAAGGAGCTTTAGGTTTAGGAGGATTCTGAGAATCCTAATGTATTCCACTTCTGGGAAGCAGAACCTGCAGAACCCTAGAACCCAACGTTGCAGGACAATAAGGACAAATTCCCCACGCAGGTCACTGACATTGATGGTGAGCTCCTCCTTCCTCCACCTCTCAGAACCCAGACGCATGTTCTACACAAAACCACATCATGGTCATTGACTCAAAAGAAATACGACACCTTAAAGGACAGTGTTTCAATCTTGCAGATTATCATCTTCAAGGTGACACTTTGATCATTCCTTCCAGAAGCTATTCCAAGGTTGTTTAGCCAGCTAGCATACCATGCAGTACACAAGATCAGTGACTTCACAATCACATGTCCAATTGTCATTCTAACATATGGTCGTGCATTAGTCTGTGTTACATGTTGGATCCCATGTTAGCAAATCAGACACCCTGGTCAGGTGCAGTGGCTCATGCCTATAATCCCGGCACTCTGGGAGGCCAAGGTGGGTGGATTGCTTGTGGCAGGGAGTTCAGGATCAGCCTGAGCAACATGGTGAAGTCCCATCTCTACAAAAAATGTATTTTAAAAATTAGCTGGGGCTGGGCACAGTGGCTTATGCCTATAATCCCAGCACTTTAGGAAGCCAAGGCAGGCGGATCACCTGAGGTCAGGAGTTTGATATCAGCCTGGCCAAAAATGGTGAAACCCCATCTCTACTAAAAATACAAAAAAAAAAAAAAAAAAAAATTAGCTGGGCGTGATAGCAGGTGCCTGTAATCCCAGCTATTCAGGAGGCTGAGGTAGGAGAATAGCTTGAACCCAGGAAGCAGAGGTTGCAGTGAGCTGAGATCATGCCATTGCACTCCAGCCTGGGCAACAAGAGTGAAACTCCATCTCAAAAAAAAAAAGAAAATTAGCTGAGTGTAGTGGCGTGTGCTTATGGTCCCACTACTCGGGAGGTTGAGGTGGGAAGATCGCTTGATTCCAGAAGACAGAGGTGCAGTGAGCCATGATCGCACCACTGAACTCCAGCCTGAGTGACAGAGCAAGACCCTGTCACACACACAAAAAAAGATACTCTGTGAGCCCTCTAACAGTGTTAAATCAGACACTCTATGAACTCCTGGATAATGGTACTGGCTGAGGAACTGAAGGCAGAAAGGGCAAATCCATACCTAGAATACATTTTGATCCATTCCAGTTAAGATGAATTGCTCTTTCCAATGCAAACGGGATCTGACACAATCAACTTGTGACCAATAGTCTGCTTGGTCTCCTCAATGTATTTATCATACTGAAGGCTCAGACTCAATCTCTGCTGCCCACAGCTCAAATAGTCAGCAGTGGCAGTCACTAGATCAGCCTTGGTGAAAGAGAACTCAACACAAGATAACCTCTATCTCTGCCACCGTGGCTATCCATTTATAGGCCCCCAGGGAGACACTGGGTGACCAAGGACAAAGGCTGGTTGACATATACTGCAGAAGTCCTGACAATCTGGTTGACCACATCTCTTCTGCAATGGATGTTCTCTAGTGAGCATGAAGGTACAATAAAAAGATACTGACACTTTTTGTCCACTCCCATAAGTATATGCACATATTTATTCTTAACACCGGGGGAAAGATACTGGTAAGTACACCTGGTCATCCAGTTTGTACGAAAAGAAAACTTGTCCAAGCCCAAGATATACCTGCATTCCTGGACTGTGGAGAACGGTTTGGCTATCAGTCAGAGGCCTAGAAAAGTGAAGGTATACTCTTGGCCCTTCCAGGTAAAAGCAAACTGCTTCTGGAGGTTCTCCCAAATTGGTATGGAGAGGAAAGCATTAGCTGGGCCTATAGCTACATACCAAGTACCAGAGGACTTCATTGATTTGTTTCAGTAAAAACTCTATATCTGAGACAGAAGCTACAAAGTCACAATCTGATTAAGATTATACTATTCTCAGTCATTCTTCAAGATCCATCCAAACTCTGCACAAGTAAAACTGATGAGTTCAATGGGAATGTGATAGGTATCACAAACCCTGCACCTTTCAATTCTTTAACAGAGGCAATAATATCTGTAATTTACAATAGATGCAATATTCCTTCTGGTTTACTATCTTTATAGGGAAGGGAAACTCAAAAAGCTCCAACTTAGTCCTGCCTATCATAATGGCCCTTACACCAGGGTCAGAGAGCCAGGTGGGGATTCTAACAGTAACAAGTATGTTTATTCCAATATGGCATTCAGGAAGAGGGGAAAACTACCACAGGAAGCTTCCATGAATCAACTGGGCCATAGTGAGTTGGAAGTGATTAAAGTTTCCATTTATCGCTTGACCACAATAAGCCCCCACTTTGACTGCTAGACCACAGTAGTATTTTGCTTCCTCTGGAATTTGCATCAATTCAGAGCCAGTGTCTAGGAATACCTGAAAAGTATAGGCATTGTCTTTTCTTTGGTGCATAGTGACTAGTAAATGACCACAGGTCCCACTGAGGAAGGCTTGGGGAAATACATAATATACACCTGCAGCAACATTGCAAGGTTCTTCTCAAAGAGAACAACTACTCTTCAAGCAAGGGATTCTGTCTTTGAACTGGCTTAGGTCTGGGAAATGGGTAAATAGCCATAACTCTCCATTGTGATCATTCAAAGCAAGTTTTTGGCCACC
This sequence comes from Ateles fusciceps, assembly GCA_036589455.1. Lineage (NCBI taxonomy): Eukaryota > Metazoa > Chordata > Mammalia > Primates > Atelidae > Ateles > Ateles fusciceps. Next base: position 1,861,977 of record JAZHEH010002842.1, read on the forward strand.
GGATCTTAAATTTGGTTTCAGGGAGTTGTTGGGGTTTTTGCCCTGCCAGGTACATGAAGCAATCTTCCAGTAGAATGCCAACATCCTTTTCATTCCTAATAACACCGTGATAAATGGGCCTGTGGTGGAGAACCCTGCAGGTACCCTCCCACCCTTAGCAGTGCAGTTTGCTGAGGTTCTGGTGAACTGGAGCTGGTCCACAGGAAGCAGCCTGCTGGAGCACAACAGAAGCTTGCAGGGGAATGAGAGTCAGTGGGCCTCTGCCCACTATTAGCAGCCACACCATCAGAGGAAAAAGAATAAAATCCCCACCAAAACCAGGAAGAGATATGCCTTCCTTCCTGATACTTGTGGTATTTCTCCAGTACCCTCTATCAATAAATCCTAATATTGCACCAGATGGCAAAGGAAAAATGATTACATAGTCTAGCTTCAAAATCACAGAGCAGACAAGAAAAATGGGAGGGGGGTTTGGCGCTGAGAAACAATATGTTGATAACTGACACATACACTTACTTGTATGAGACTTCTGATTCCTTGCTTGACAATATGCCAAGGCAGTTCTACCTCCTTTAATGTGGACCATGATTTTTTTAATGTTCCAGGAGCAGCATAGTTGAGACTGTTTCCAGGAGCCCTTGCCAGAACGTTAAATCCTGAATCACAGAAGAATATATTCATATTAACAGTCTCTCTCCTCATCTAACTCCATACAATAGTCTACACCAGCAGCCCATCACTCTCAAGAGGCGTTCCCAGGCCAATGCACCAGTTTACATCAGCCAGCTCCTGCAGTTCAACTCTTTTCTCCCTAAGCAGAGCCGGCACTTCCAGAGTTGTGACATCATAATATTTGATCCAAATTATTAGTCTAATGGCCAGTAAGAAAGATGAGACTAGATCAGAAGGACAGCACATAAAGCATCTGCTTCAGTTACAGCCTTTATACAGTCTTCAGACAGGGGATAAGTGCTGCTATCCTCTGGCAAAAGGAAATGGTCCATTTCCACAGGTTCAGAGGGCTCAGGGGGAATCTGAGACCCGTGTCCTCTAGCACACCCAACTGTCCCCCTTCCAAGTTTCAGGATATTAGACCTTCCCTATCATGACACTGACTTGTGAGAACCTGCTAATTGTCTTCTCTGAAGTTCTGCTACTCTTATATTCAGATCCTGAGCCTTATCTTCAGCATGTTCTGCCTTCTGGCTGCTGAGTTAGAGGTCTTCAGACTTTCACACCATGCTCTATTTTGGCAATGAGCTTGTTATGTTCTCTCCTCAGTACAGCAGTAAGCACCCAAAATCAACCAATTAATTCAACTGTCTTCGAACATCCCTTCTACCTACATCCCTATCCCAATTCATCACAGATAAAAGTCTTAGTATTTGCAAGGCTACAATATGTCTACAACTCTCCACTTACTGCAGTGATAGTCTTGTTCCCAGCTGGCTGATAATTTATCCTACTTTAGAACCCCATCCTTGGCCAGGCACGGTGGCTCATGCCTGTAATCCTAGCACTTGGGGAGGCCGAGGCGGGTGGGTCACCTGAGGTCAGGAGTTTGAGACCAGTCTGGCCAACATGGCAAAACCCTATCTCTACTAAAAATACAAAAATTAGCCGGGCGTGGTGGCACACGCTTGTAATCCCATCTACTCGGGAGGCTGAGGAAGGAGAATCACTTGAACCCGGGAGGTGGAGTTTGCAGTGAGCTGAGATTGAGCCACTGCACTCCAGCCTGCATGACAGGAGCAAGACTCCATCTCAAAAAAAAAAAAAAAAAAAACCATCCTTAGAATCCGTTGCCTAGGATCAGGATCAGCTATCTTAGGGAAGTTTCTGTGCAAGTGCTTTATTAAGAAAGGCACCTCAGGAAAAACTGGTAAGAGAATGGGGAAACAAGACAGGTAATGGAAGGAAACCAAGCAAGATACTGTATTAACCTACATAACCAATTGCCCCAAAACTTGGTGTCTAAAACCAATACACCTTCATTATCTCACAGTTTCTGTGTGTTGGGAATCCAGGCACAACATAACTGAGTCCTCTGCTTCATGGTCTGTCACAAGCCTGTCATATTGTAATCGAAGTGTTGATCCAGGCTCATTTAAGAGCCCAACCTGGGAAGGATCTACCTCTACACTCACTCAGTGATTGTGATCAACATTTAGTTCCATACAGGTTGTTGAACTGAGAGCCTCAGTGTCTTGCTGACTGTTGGTCAGAGGCTCCCCTTAGTTCCCTGCCAGAAAGCTTGCCTCACCAAAGCATATAAGCTGAGAAAGGAATAGTCTGTTGGCGAGATAGGAATCACAATCTTTTGTAATCTTATCATGGAATTGGCATCCCCCACACCTTTGCCATATTCTAGTGGTCAAAAGCAAGTCACCCCATCTATCCCACACTCAAGGAGAGGGATTACACAAGAGTATGAATCCCAGGAGGCGGGGATCACTGGGGAGCACCTTAGACACTGGCTACAGCAAGTTCAGTCTCAGAGTCCACAGAGGGTAGCTTCAGCGTGACCCTGCAGAACTCTGGCTTCAGAGTTGTTCCATCCCAGGGAAAGGGGGCTAGGGCTTTATATTCCCATAACCAGTCATCAGTTAGTGGTGCCCTCAGTGGAGCACGAATTTCCAGGCAAGTGCTCTTTATGCATGCATCTAAGGTGGGTTCCAGTAGGTGGGCAGTCCTCAAAAAAAAAAAAGAGAAAAAAAGAAGGGTTATAGGTATGGGCTGCTGGAAGTGAAAGCACATTGACTCTGGTTAAAAGGAATAGCACAAAAAGCTCCTGAGTAGAGCATCATTACTGGACATTCCAGTGAATGATGGAATGAAAAAGCACTTTCTGTAAGGTTGTCAACAGCAATAATAGCTTAAGCTCCTATTATTTCATGTGGCTATTCTAGTTAGAGGTCTTTGATTTCAAGAAATGAAAACCTACTTGTTTGAGCTGTTGGAAGCCTACTGAGACACTGCTCACAGGACCTAAGACAGGCACTGCTGTGGCTCAGAATTCCTAATCCTGGGAGTTGGGAAAAGGAGAAGCACTGGAGACCCAGGAAGCCATTCTTTTTTAAAATTTACACATAATAGTTATACATATCCAGAAAGCCTCTCTTGCTCTTTCTGTTGCTCTCTGAGATCAAGAGACTTTCATTTATTTTTCTTTCTAAAGCCCTATCTCACTTTTCTCTCTGAGAACTTATTTTCTCTACCCCGCGATCCACAGGCATGTTACTTACCATGCTTGCTCTTTAACCCCTGGATAACCTTTCAGATTAGCTCTCTACAAGCAGTTGCCTCCGTTTCTCCAAATTCCTATCGCTTATAGAAGAAAATGTTTTAAAATATTAACCGTAGTTATCTACAAGTGGTGAAATTATACATAATTTTGCTTTTGTCCTATTCTATATCTTTTTCCAAATTTTCTACAATGAACATATAATACATTTATAAACAGCAAGGGAAGAATCTGGCTGGACTCAATTTTCTCCACCTCATCCCAATCTTCCATCACCAGCATCTTTATTTCTTCACCTCACCCCTTCCTGGCAGATGACCTTAGGAAAGATATTGTATGTCTTTTTTAAGAGATGGGGTCTCGCTCTGTCATCCAGGCTGGAATGCAGTGGTGCAATCATAGCTCACTGCAGCCTTGAACTCTTGGACTCAAGCGATCCTCCTGACTCAGCCTTAGCCTCCCAAGTAGCTGGGATGACAGGCACGTGCTACTGTGCCTGGCTAGTTTTTCTTTATTTTCTGTAGAGACGAATTTTTGCTATGTTGCCCAGGCTGGACTTGAACTCTTGGCCTTAAGGGATACTTTCACTTCAGCCTCCGAAAGTTCTGGGATTACAGGCATGAGCCACGTGAGGCCCAGTCTGGAAAGGTATAGTATTATTAGAATAGTGCAGCTAAGTTAAGCAGTGAGGGGCAGTCACTGTGAGCACTGGACAGTTTTATTATCTTATTTATTATTTGCTATGAGGAATCTGAAGAATCTGAAAAAGGCATACACGAAGCATTCTCCCAGGATGAAGCTGGGACCTTGGGAGAGGACTGATGGTACCATGGGGCAGGAGAGGAAGAAAGGAGTCCGCCCAGGATAGGTACTATGTGAACTATTGGGTCATTCTGGGGGAGAAGGTCATGTTTGGCGCCCCCCCTGTGGATCTTGGTGTATAATCACAAATATGCAATCTCCACATTCATCTACAAGATATTACAGGTATCAATTTAAGGAACAGCAAATAAACAAAACCACAGTCTGAGGGAGTAAATAATAAGTAACAAGACAGAGGTTCAAAAAACATTGTCAATGAAGAGATCTCTGATTTTCTCTTTGCCTGTAATCGCTTTCCTCCCTCTGGCCCAACCCTTATATAAGTATTTTAGAAACCAAGAAAAAAAATACCAGCCACTCCTATATATCTCTAACATAATACCAATATATGGATAGACAATAATAGGATACTTTTCAAAACACTGATGATCCTGTTAGCTCATATCAAGTCCCAGCCTGGACCAATGAAACACAAGACCATCTGTCAAACACAGTGTCATGCCAGGCTTCAAATAAGCATCATCATAAGGGAGAGAACCTTATTCCGTCTTCTAGTGGAATGGCAAATAAACCAATCTGTACATGTTAAGAACTTGTCTACTTTTTAAATTTTGGGTGATTTTTTTTGTTTGTTTGGTTTGTTTGTTTATTTTTTGAGACAGAGTCTCCCTCTGTTGCCCAGGCTGGAGCACAGTGGCACAATCTCGGCTCACTGCAACCTTCGTCTCCCGGGTTCCAGCGATTCTCCTGCCTCAGCCTCCTGAGTAGCTGGGATTACAGACGCATGCCGCCACACCCAGCTAATTTTTGTATTTTTAGTAGAGATGGGGTTTCACCATGTTGGCCACAATGGTCTCGATCTCTTGACCTTGTGATCTGCCCACCTCAGCCTCCCAAAGTGCTGGGATTACAGGCACGAGCCACTGCACCCAGCTGTCTCCTTTGTTTTTAACATTAATAAAGAAAAATTTGATGATCTTCCTGGTTATGATATTACACTGCCTTGGCTTCAGAAATTCTTCCTTGTAGCTAACTTACATCTCTCATGTAGTCATATAAATCCATTTCTTCTTGTTCTATTCTTCCTTGTGCTGGAGATTAATAGCTGCTCACCATCTTCCCTAGAAGCCCTTCCATTGTTAGAGCTTACCATGACATTATCTATCACTTTTTTTTTTTTTTTTTTTGAGATGGAATTTCACTCCGTCACCCAGGCTGGAGTGCAGTGGTGTGATCTCAGCTCACTACAACCTCCACCTCACCATGTTGGCCAGGCTGGTCTCAAACTCCTAACTTTAGGTGATCCATCCACTTTGGCCTCCCAAAGTGCTGGGATTATAGGCGTGAGCCCCTGCGCCCAGCCTACCTATCTGTTCTTTAAACTACAAGTAATCCACTTTTACTTGACCTTGCCTCATACACTTCATTTTCCAGTTTCAATTACATTTGTGGCTTCCCTGTGAGTCTACTCCATAGTTTTCTTGCTCTGCTAAACCATGGAACTAAATCAAATCTGTGCAGCTCTGGATGATTTCTCAGCATTACACGCTCCCCATTATAAATGAAAGAAACACCAAAATGTAAAGGTATTTCTTTGATGTGCTGAAATATACATGGCTATACTGATGCATGCAATACAAATTCCTTTTAAGTGCAGGACAGACGGCTCCGTTGGCGAAAGTTATCGATACCTAGTGAAATGGCGCCATCTAGTGCCCTGGACTAGTTACAACATCTGCAAGAGAAGGGTTGGAAGAAAACTATAAATCAATAACAGTGCAAAATGACAACTCCCAAAACTAGCAGGGCCAAGGCAATTTAACAACAATAGGTCGACTGACTCTGGGGACTATAACTCTTAGTCTATTGACTGAGCCGCTGGAGCAGCTTAACAAATAACATAGCTTTTTCTCCAGAAAGAATGTGGCATGATTCTGAAACCACAAGGCCCCGCCGGAGGCTCAAGAGGACGAGGAGCAAAGTAAGCATCTACTTTATGCCAGGCACTGCTCTAAGCATTTCACATTCATTTTTTTCACTTAATCATCACATCTGCCTTATGAGGCAGGTATATATTATTATCCCCCATTTTACAGATAAGAAATTGAGCTTTCAGAGGGGTCAAAATCTTACTCTTAGGTTACAAACAGAGTCAGGCCTGATTCCAAAACCCACATGCTTTGTGCTATCTCCAGAGAGGATACCTAGAGAATTCTCAACTCCCTTTCTTTTTTTTTTTTTCTTTTTGAGACAGAGTGTCACTCTGTCGTCCCAGCCTGGAGTGCAGTGGCGCAGTCTCAGCTCACTGCAACCTCCACCTCCTGGATTCAAGAGATTCTCCTGCTTCGGTCTCCCAAGTAGCTGGGACTACAAGTGCCTGCCACTGCACTGGGCTAATTTTTGTATTTTTAGCAGACACGAGATTTTGCATGTTGACCAGGCTGGTCTCAAACTCCTGGCCTCAAGTGATCCACCCGCCTCAGAGAGTGTTAGGATTGCAGGTGTGGGCCACTGCACATGGCCTTCAATTCCCTTTCTTATCACTCTCCACAGGGAAGACCAGGAAGATACTCCTAACACCACATCCCAGGGACTTACCACCACCACCAGAGAGGCCATGCTGCAATGTACAACTCTGCTGAAAGATGCCGAAAGGAAGCGTGGAAGTCCTGGAACACCAAGAGACTAAGGGTGCTGGAACAAGGACTGGGCAGCAAAAGAATTTCCTGTAGCTCGGTTTCAACATTATTTTTTGTCTTGCCATTATTTTTGTCTACCTTAAGTCAAGAGCTCCTAGGCACCAGAGGTCCCTCTTGATATGTCATAGTGATAAATAAATATTGACCAACTGACTGAATTAAAAGCATAGTAAATTTCCTTGTTCACACATATATCTCTTTTGCCATGACAGAGCTCCGGGCATTGACACAGATTAATCCAAACAGGGAAGCCTGCATTCTCGAGAAAGAACACAAGTACTCAACCTGAACAAGAAAAAAAATGCCAGGGATTAAGTCCTTTTAGACACAGGCTGACTACTGTCACTTGGCTAATGGAGTCACTCTCCAGGTTAACTAACCAGCACATGTCTTAAGAAAAGCATGAAATAGAGAGAAAGGGTCAAAAGCGCCTATTTTTCTTTCCTTTTCTTTTTTTTTTTTGAGACAGCCTCGCTAGAGTGCAGTGGCGTGATCTCAGCTCACTGTAAGCTCTGACTCCAGGGCTCAAGGGATTCTCCTGCCTCAGCCTCCCAAGTAGCTGGGACTACAGGCATGGGCCACCACGCCCAGCTAATTTTTGTATTTTTTTTAGTAGAGATGAAATTTCTTCATGTTGGCCAGGTGGTCTCGAACTCCTGACCTCAAGTGATCTGCCTGCCCTGGCCTCCCAAAGCACTGGGATTACAGGCATGAGCCACCGCGCCCAGCCCAAAGCACCTATTTTTCTAAAAGTTAAACCTTGTGCAAAGAAGTAGAGGATTTGCAGGAGATTACATTTTCATTCATGTAATTATTTTTAATTCAGCCATTAAGTTTATTAGGTAAATGAATCAATGAGGCAATTAGACAGAAAAAAATAAACAAAACAGCAATGATATTACCAAAAAGAAAAAAGTAATGATGAGCTCCTGCTATAAACAGGATGAAAATATACAGAACAGAACTGAAAAAGAACAGAAAAATACAGTGGATTTATTAAATCCTATGGGTAATTTTTGTCATGGATTTGTTCTGTTTTCCTAAAGGAACATCACTTGAACTATGAGCGCATCCAGGAAAAAACGTGTTGAGAATTCCATTCGAACTGGGAAGATAAACCAAAAAAGAAAAGGGAATTTTATATTTCTTTTCACACACATATACATACATGCACACACGCACACACACACACACACGCACGCACACTCAGTTTTGATGATTTGTAAGAAACTGTAGGATATTCTCAAAGAAAGGAAAACCTTAGCCTGTTACATATTCCAGCTTAAAGAAATAAACTAGCATTCTGCAAGGGAGTTAATTAAATTGAGTATCTTAAGGCTTCTCAAGGAGTCAATAACATCTTCAAATAGAATTCAGGCCACTTCGCTTCTAGGATTGTCTTAGAATCTCTCTACAGCAAAACTCATTATAGCTATGTGGGCCTTATTCAGTGTGGCCCCCATCAGCAAAACAGAAGGCTTAAGAGTTCCAGCACAGTTTCCATTTGTGTTTATCCATCATTGTCTCTTGAGGTGTCTCCATAGAAACCACAAATTTGCAAGGGGTACACTCTACGCCATGAAATACTACTTTGCCAACCAGCCCTAGTTAGGGTGCAAATGACTGATGGAAAAGGACAAAGGGAATACCATATGCAAAGACCCAGGGATGTGAGACCGTGTTTGTTCAGGTAGAAATAAATCATTTAAGAGTTGGCACAGAAGGTATGCTCGCAGGGAGAGATGAATGGAAAAGGCAGGCAAAGCAGAGGTTATGAGAAGTCTTGTATGAGTGCTACTGCAGGTATATGCACTACACAAAGTGCTCTACATATATCATCTCATTTTATCCCCACAACATAAGGTTGGCATTACTCTCACTCTCAGTGGTGGACTTGAGACTTTTCTGACTCCAGAGATCACACGTTTTTTTTAACTGAGACAGAGTCTCGCTCTGTCGCCCAGGCTGGAGTATAGTAGCATGACCTCAGCTCACTGCAACCTCGGCTGCCCGGGATTCAAGCAATTCTTATGCCTCAGCCTCCCAAGTAGCTGGGATTACAGGTCTACGCCACCCTGCCCAGCTAATTTTTTTTGTATTTTTAGTAGAAATGGGGTTTCACCTTGTTGGCCAGGCTGGTCTCAAACTCCTGACCTCCCGACTCGGGCCTCCCAAAGTGCTGAGATTACAGGCATGAGCCACTGCACTCAGCCCATTTTTTTCTTTTTTTTTTTCCTTTTTTTTTCAACTTTTGGGACGGAGTCTCACTCTGTTGCCTAGGCTGGAGTGCAGTGGCACAATCATGGCTCACTGCAACCTGGATCCTGGGCTCAAGGGATCCTACTTTTGCCTCCCAAAGTGCTGGGATTACAGGTATGAGCCATTGTGCCCTGCCAGAGATCACATTCTGAACCAGCGCTCCACACCCAATTTCAGAAAAGAAGCACTATGGATTCCGTAAGGACAAGCTGTGCTTAATCTTATTAACTCATAAAATGGAGCTTCACGTTACACTTCAGATTAGCGTTTCTCAAACTTAGAAACGTATGAACCTCTTCAAAAGGAAAAAATTCTCACAAACCCCGTGTCACCTTAAATTCTCATGAACTATTGTGACAGAGACTGCTAATACTTCCTTAGTATAAATTCTCTCTACTTTCCTTTTAGTTAATAGAATTCCTCAAGTTTTACCTAGAGCTTACATTCTGCAGCCTCCCTCGCAACTGGGTAGAGTCATATGACGAGTTCTGGCAGTGAGAAGTGAAGAGAATAGAAACAACTTCTAGTCATGTTCTCATTAAGATGCTGCCAGTCCTCTGCTTCCTCTGGACCTCTTCCCATAGCTGGAAATCCAGTGAAGCGGAGATGAAACTGCTTCAACCATGTGAATGAAGGCAGTCCTCCGGACCTTCCTATTCCGAATGGGGTCTGCGACCCAGCAGTAGGAGCCACAGCTGGGAGTTTGTGGAAATGTGTGCTCTCAAGCCTCACCCTAGACCGACTAATGCCGAATGTGCATTTCAGTAAGATCTCCAAGTAATTAATATTCACACGAATTTGAGAAGCACTGATCTAGGAGAAGGTAGAGCAACAAGTTAGAAGGAACCTGGGTATCCAGATGACCCTACAATCCTAGGCCAGCTCAGACTTTTGTAAGAGAAGTAGGCCTTCTGTATTTGTTTAAGCACCTTTATTTTTACCTCTGTTTGATCCAATATGCCAACTATATTAATATGTACAAACATAAAACATGATATAAATCCCTGCCTTCACAGCTGTTTTAATATAGTGTATTTGTTTTGTATCTTGCCTATATTCAATACCACAACCACTATTAAATCACATATATTATAGTGGTTTTATTGAGCTGTTAAACTGATTATGTGCCAGTCCACAGCCATAAAATTAAAACAAATTTATAAATGAAATAAAAAGAAAACGATAAAACCAATAAAAATCCAAATGAACAATTGTTTTAATATAATGAGGTAGATGATGTTTTTCTGCTGGAACGAAATCACTCTTCTCTTCACAACGTAACTACGGAACTGCTGTTTCCACACAAATGTTTTTGAGTTTGGCAGATTTATACGACTATGTGTGATGGCTCAATTCTCTTACCAATCAACTCCATTTGAAGTCCTGTCAGATCACCATTAGTATCAAATGTCATGATAGCATTTGACTTCACTTGGTCTAAATGCATCGCTTACATACTAAGTTACCTCTGTTCTTGTCTCATGCACACAGGACAATCCAAGAGGCCCAACTGAACACCAACTGTGTTACAAATACAACCGCAAACACAATTTATAACATAAGACGGTCACCCAGAAACCTAGAAGAATAAAACTTACATGCACATAAAGAAACTTTAAATAAGTGTTCATGGCAGCCTTATTTGTAATGCCCCAAAACTGGAAAGAACCCAAACATCTTTCAACAAGTGAATGGTGAAATATACTGCAGTACATTATATAATAGTATATTACTCAGCAACAGAAAGAAACATACTGATAACGTACGACTTGGGTGGATCTCAAGTGCATTATGCTAAGTGAAAAAAGCCCATCCTCAATGTTTATATGCTGTATGGACCATTTATATAACATTCTTGAAATGACAAAATTGTAGTGATGAAGAACAGACCAATAGTTGTCACAGGTCAGGTTAGGGAGAAAGTGCGACTATAACATGGTTATGACACAGAACTTCTTGGAGTGATGGAATTGTCTGTATCCTTGGATGTGGCTGTGTTTACATAAATCTACACGTGAGAAAATTTCAGAGCTATGCACACACACATACATATAGAAAAAAAGTGCATCTAGGCCGGGTGCAGTGGCTCATGCCTGTAATCCCAGCACTTTGGGAGGCTGAGGCAAGCCGATCACCTGAGGTCAGGAGTTCAAGACCAGCCTGGCCAATATGGTGAAACCCCCATCTCTACTAAAAAAAAAAAAAAAATACAAAAATCTGCCGGGCGTGGTGGCATGCACCTGTAGTCCCAGCTACTCAGGAGGCAAAGGCAGGAGAATCACTTTGAGCCTGGGAGGCAGATGTTGCAGTGGGCTGAGATCGCACCACCACCCTCCAGCCTGGGCAACAAAAGTGCATATAAAAACTGGTGAAATCTGAATAAAATCTGTGCTTTGGTTAATATCATTGTCAGTTTCCTGGTTTGCTAATGTGCTAGGGTTAAGATGCTATCCTAAACTAAGGGTATATGAGAAATAACTACACAATTTCACCACTTCTCATGGGTAATTCTAAGTATTTATACTCTAAAAGTATTTATGCTTCTCATGAGTATTTATAGTCTAAAAGTATTTCAAATTTTTTTTATTTTAACCTAATAACAAAGTGGACCAGATGGAACACGTTTGGAGACTTTGTCCTTCATCGCAATTCAGGCACAACTGGTGGCAAAACACTCAGAGGAAGAGGCATTTACAAAAGGAAAGAAGTTCACCTTCAAAGGGAGCAAGAGAATCAGACTTCCAAAGGACTGGTTGGTTAAATAAAAAACATAACAAGGACTTAAAGGAAAAATGTGCAGTGTTATCAAAGCTACAGAGTATCCATTCATGTGTTCCCAGAGAGAAAAACAACTTACTCACTTGACAGTTCTATTCACAAAGCTCTTGCCATCACTCTAGACATCCACATAGCAAATATGGGGGGGAAGGTTGGGCAGGGGCTGGTTTTAGAAGGAGCCCAAGTTTACAATAAACATTCATGTTGTATTATTTGGGGACGAGGCCTCTCAGGGTGATTCTGATACTTCTGATTTATTTTCAGGGTGAAAACTGTTTTATGTTTTTGTTTTTTACTTGTTATAGGTAGAAGTGCTTAGAATATACTGGAAGCAGAGCAGGTTTTGCTTTTATGTAGAACATGTGTGATCCGCCAAAAGCACTTTCACTTTAACTCCTGTCATGACTGGGTCTGAGACTCATTTCCCACCACCCACTGTGTCACCCCACTGGGTCAGGCTGTGCTCTCTGTGTCTGCTGTTTCTACAGAGTATCACGCTGGAGAAATCATGAAGAATGCAGTCAACAAACTGGAGGACTTGGAAACCATTCCAGGTAAGAGTCTGGAACAAACTAATGAATGAATTCTAGAACAGGAAATAACAAAACAGCTAACATTCATTGGCTTATGAGATAGACTCTACACAAAGTGCTTTATCTATATCATCTCATTTCATCCTCACCACAGACGGTGGGCATTAGCCTCATGCTCAGGAGTGGACCTGACACTCCCCTGACTCCAGAGCTCACACTCAATCAGTACACTATGTCCTCTTTTAGAAAAGTAAGCACTAAGGTTTACTGAGGACAAGCCATACCTAATCTTATCATCTCTTTAAATGGGACTTCCAAACTAACAGATCTGAGAAATAGGACAGACCCGATTTCAGCAAGGGATTGACAAGATTTTTATTATTAAGGAGAATGACAAGTTTGAAATGAGATCTTAAAGCCAGGACACAAGGAACAGAAACAATCACATGTGGGGGATGCTTTTGTGAGAGTTAAAGCTGCAGATGAAGAGGCTGGGGTGCATGGATATTCCCATAGTCTCTAGGTATGTTGTGTGTATTTCTCGATATGTGACTCTAACCAGTGAAATTCTTCTCACATTTGAAGCAGAAGGGCCGCATACAAAACTGTCGAACACCGAACAGGGAAGGAAGTGGTAATTTTATTCCGGGAGCTGCAGCTGGCATAGATGCCTCAACAACCAAGCTCCCCGACAAGGAAAACCTTGGTCCTTTTAAAGGCTTACAAGTTTGAGAGGTGCACATGTGAGACGGTCCGAGACTGTGGGGGACGTGACTAGGTGGGGGTCTGAGCAGGTGAGCAAGAACAATGCCTTCCGGGGAAACTCCTCCATACCATGTCCGTGATCTATAGCTAGGGTTGTGGTGAGCAGTAGGGGGGTTCATCCTTCAGACCTGACCAGCAGCGCCAACAGGTCCCTCCTCTGGCTTTTAACTTCTCCTTTTGAGATGCAATGTAGAAGGTTAAAGGGGAAATGGCCTTAGAAGCTCGGGAGGAGAGGGTGTCCTTCCTCACACCCAGTCCCCAGTTTGTTCCACTTGGAAATTACTCTTTTTACAGTTGGTCTGGAACGGCAGTGTGAGAATACTCCCCCAGGGGGCAGCAGAGAGCAGCAGGACGCTCCAGCATTGGAAGCCGTTCCCTGGGACCAGCTCAGACCTGCTCCTCAAGGGCACCCAGGCTGGGCCCCAAATCTCAGAATGTGCCAACACAATCCTTCATAAACTGCCCCTTCTAAGCCCCATCTGCCCCAACCAGCACCACGGCTACAAATCACATTGCCAAGGCAAATGGGAGGAGGAAGGGGGCGCAGGGATAAGAAATTGTGTACACACCGATGGGGGAGGGGGAAGCCTCACCTGCTTTAATCCAACTTGTTTTTCAGGTCCAGAAAACTGCACCCTTGCAGCTTTGCTTCATGTCCATGACCAAAAGGCTGTTAAATGCATATTCACGCAGAAAAATGTATCATGAGAAGCGTTAAATTAAATAAGCAAGGCCCCTGACCTGGGGCTGTCTCTACTGCAACCTAACTTAGCACGTAAACTGAAAACCTAACTTAGGAAAATGACAAACAGCTGAGTCTCAGCCAGTCTGCAGCCCAGCTTCAGCCAATCACAGGCTGCCAGCTGATCAGACCCGAGGCCAAATAAGGCAATGGCTGAGCTGCAACCAACCAGGCTATTTCTGTATTTTATTTTCTGTGTCAGCCCTTCTTTGCAGAGTTCTCTGAACCTTTTCTGATTCTGAGTGCTGCCCGATTCATAATCATTCTTTGCTCAGAGAAACTGCTAAATTTAAATTGTCTAGAGGTTTTTTGTTTTGTTTTGTTTTTTAACAAGGAGTTTGTTTAAAAAGGCTCCTACTGAGGCAGGAGAATAGGAGCTGGAGGCAGGAAACCTAAGGCTGTTTCACACACAGACTTCCTAGAACTAAATTGAAAGGAGAACCCTAACTTTCCACACCTAAGCAACAAAAGGACCAGAAGCCACTCCCTGTGACCTTTTCTGGGCAACAAATGAGAAATTGGCTGTCAACAACAAATCAGAATGATTGCAGGTGGACTTCACTCCAGCCTCTGAATGGTTGCTGTCCACAACCAATCAGACTGATTGCAGGCCAAGTCTTCATTTGCATAGAAATATAACTTTGGGCCGGGCACAGTGACTCATGCCTGTAATCCCAGCACTTTGGGAGGCCGAGGTAGGCAGATCATGAGGTCAGAAGTTCAAGACCAGACTGGCCAACATGGTGAAACCCCATCTCTACTAAAAAATACAAAAATTAGCTGGGCATGGTGGCTTGTGCCTGTAATCCCAGCTAGTTGGGAGGCTGAGGTAGGAGAATTGCCTGAACCAGGATCCAGGAGGCAGAGGTTGCAGTGAGCCGAGATCATGCCACTACACTCCAGCCTGGGCCACAGAGGGAGATTCCATCTCAAAAAAACAAAAAAGAAAGAAATGTAACTTTGTAACTTCACCCTAGCCTCCTATTGATTGCAAAATGCCTCTGATTGGTTTGCACAGGAGTGTGACCTTTGTAACCTCAGCCTCTCGTTGGCTGCTTTCTGCAACCAGACTGATTGCGGGCTACCACTTAATTTACATGAGGTGAGCCTGAGGTGGCCGATGGGAAACTTCTAGGGAATCTTTGGACCCAAGAAGATTCTGTATCCAGGCCCTTGAGCCGCCGCTCAGGTCTGCTCCCACAGCGGAGTGTACTTACATTTTCAATAAATCCCTGCTTTCATTCTTCTGTTGCTTTCATTCTTTCTTTGCTTTGCTGGGTGTTTGTCCAATTCTTTGTTCAAAATGCCAAGAAACTGGACGATTTCCAGTCATAACCCCTCTACCAGTGACACTACTGCCTTTTAGACAAGAACACCCAGAGAAGAGCAAGGAGGGTGTGTGGCCCAAAGGTGAAGTTTCCTTTCTATCCCCTGTAAGGGCCATTCAGGTTGTTATAAGTACAGATTTGTGGGTCCCACCCACACCCCAAAGCATCACACTTTGAGAATCCTGAGACTCATTTACTGTTGACACATGCGTAGTGGAGGTGTGTGACTTGAAGTGATCCAAACCTTCCAGGTAATTATTACATCGGCAAACAATGCAAGGCCCAGAACACAGGCTCTAACTACGAGGGACACAGGTTTGAATCCAACAGATGATCCCACTTTTGCAAGAAAACTTCCTATGACCAGGAAATGAGATGTCCCTTTAAACTCTACCCTAGAGGGCTGGACTTCAGTTTTCCTAAACCACAAACAGTTCATCTTTGAAACAGGTACCTGGGAGGCCAACGCGGGCAGATCGCTTGAGGTCAGGAGTTCCAGACTAGCCTGGCCAATGTGGCGAAACTCCGTTTCTACTGAAAATACAAAAATTAGCCGGGTGCGGTAGCTCAGCCCTGTGATCCCAGCTACTCAGAAGGCTAAAGCACGAGAACTGCTTGAACCTCGGAGGCAGAGGTTTCAGTGAGCCGAGATGGTGCCACTGCACTCTAGTCTGGGCGAAACAGTGAGACTCTGTCTCAAAAAAAAAAAAAAAAGAAACAGGTATCTGGGAAACCTTGCTTGTCCCAGGGTTTGAAAATGGCTGGGTAATGTCATGCATATAACCATATATAACTGCCGTTTTCTTCCCCTTTTTGGTAAATAAACAATACACAAAACTCACATCAGACCTTGTGAGCATAACTCCCGAGAAAAAGCACTACCATCCTTTCACATTCCTCCCCCCCACCCCCAAAAAGAATTCGCTTCTTCCAGCCCCAGACAAATCCTTTCACTAAAAGGAACTCCTCTGGGGAAAGCTGATGACCCCATGTCTAACACTGCGTCTGGCAAGTCAGAGGCCCCAGAAACTAAAATTAAACTCCCAAGAGCAATTAACCCAGTTCAGAAGACCCACAAGAATTTGGCTGTTTTTAATTTTTTGAGATAATTCAGTCCTTGTATAGGAAAAAAAAAAAAAAAAGAGCATGAAATCCACAATCTTCAACATTCTCAAATTTTTTTGTTTTTGTTTGTTTTTTGTTTGGTTGGTTGGTTTTGAGACAGACTCCTGCCGTCATCCAGACTGGAACGCAGTGGCACAATCATGGCTCACTGCAGCCTTGTTCTCAGACCAAACTGAGGGTTGGGCTGCTATTTCTCATGGCCCAATAAGAAGATGCAGATGAACTGGGGAGGAAGAGAGGTTTTATTCCTGCAACCGGTTACAGGGAGAAGGCCTGGAAATTATCACCAGACCAGCTCAAAATTACAGTTTTCCAGAGCTTATAAACATTTTAAGCTATATGTCTACATGTAAGTGTGCATTCATCAAAAGATGTAAGTGATTAACTTAATCTATAACTAAGGTCTGAGGCCTGAAGACCTTCCTCTGGATCCTCAGTAAATGTACTTAATCTAAATGGGTCTCAGGTGCTGGGGTGATTTACCCTTATCCTGTCTCCTTCTAAATCACAAAGGTCTGGGGAGTTCCTTTAGACCCCCAATAAACTTCTTTGTGGAGGCCTGGGGAGTTTCTTCAGACCCACAACAGAACTTGTTTAATACTAAATGGGTCCTGTTAAAAATTCCTTTGTTATTTTGCTTTAAGGCCCAGGAAAGACCAAGGCAAAACTCTTGGTGGGCTTTTGTTACATGTCAGCCTTTGTATAAGGACATGGGCTCTTTCAGCTTTTAATACTTAACTACTCAGTCAGTGCTGAAATAGTTGTTATGGAGGCCTGCGTTAGTGCCACCTGGCCTGCCACAGCCTCGACTTCAGAGGTTCAGCTGATCCTCCCATCTCAGCCTCTGGAATAGCTGGGACTACAGGTGTATGCCACCATGCCTGACTAATTTGGGGGGGGTTTGTAGAGATGGGGTTTCACCATGTTGCCCAAGCTGATCTTGAACTCCTGGGCTGAAGTGATCTGCCTGCCTGGGCCTCCCAAAGTGCTGGGATTACAGTTGTGAGCCACCACACCAGGCCCCAAATTTTCAATATTAATCAATACTCTCCATCAGTCCAAATCCTGGCTGGAAGGAAAATAAGGATGAAGACCAAAATCTGAACTTTCTGCCTTAAGCTTTCCAAGATTTCATTTTAGTTTAGAAGTAAGTTCTGTTCTTGAATCCTTCCAGTTCAATTCATTGTAGAAGACTAGGCTAGTAAGAAGCCCTTCTGTTACCGATTAGGGGTGTCCAGCTTCTTGGTGTTTTGAACTAAGAATTAGACAAAATGCCCAAAACAAAGCAAGGAAAAAATGAAGCAACAAAAGCAGAGATTTATTGAAAATGAAAGGACACTTCTCGGGGTGGGAGCGTAGGGGCTCAAGGGCCCTGTTACAGAATTTTCTGGGTTTTAAATACCCTCTAGAGGTTTCCATTGGTTACTTGGTGTAAGCCCTATGTAAGTGAAGAGACTGAAAGTGAAGTTACAAAGTTACGTACTTGGTGTACACTCTATGTAAATGAAGAGGACGAAATAAAGTTACAAAGTCATTAGCTTGGTGTATGTCCTATATAAAGGAAGAGGATATTTCTTGTCATAGCTGAAGCGTTTCCACTGGATTTAGTTCCAGGAAGTCCTAAGGTTCCCTGCCTCCACACCCTATTCTCCTGCCTCACTTCTAGGCCAACCTGAGCAAGAGCCCAGAAGGATTTTCTGGCAGTTTTTCCCCAACAATCTTTCCTATCATGAACACCAAAGGGAAGTTGTCCCCGATACTCCAAATCAGGTATTTAAAATAAAAGTGGCCCTAGTCGTCTGAGCTCCCATCAAGTAGACACTATGTCACCATCATATAATCAAACAAGAATTGTTTCTAAGCTACTTTAGGGCATCAGTCATTAATTCATTGGTTCAACAAACATGTATATGCCAGGCTCTGAAGAGAAGCCAGAGTGGGCAGAACTGTGCCCCCAAGTTCACATCCAATGGAAGAATCTAACAAATACATGGGCAATCATGGATGGGATCTCAGAACTGCCTTCACCGTGTGAGGGCCTGCAGGGCTGCATGCAGGATTCATGACTCCTCCCAGCTCAAAGATCCACAGAGAGCATTTGGGGTCAGTCTCTAAGTTCTTTGCAGCCCAAGGGCATATAAGAGCTGTTATGGACCAGTGCGGTGGCTCATGCCTGTAATCCCAGCACTTTGGAGGCTGAGGCGGGCAGATCATGAGGTCAGGAGTTCGAGACCAACCTGACCAACATGGTAAAACTCCATCTCTACTAAAAATACAAAAGAAAATTAACCGGGTGTGGTGGTGCGCACCTGTAATCCCAGCTACTCAGGAGGCTGAGGCAGGAGAATCACTTGAACCCAGGATGTGGAGGTTGCAGTGAGCCAAGATCGCACCATTGCCCTCCAGCCTGGGTGACAGAGCAAGACTCCATCTCAAATAAAAAAAGCTGTTGTGGGCAGGCTTGAGACTCCTCAAACCATTTAAGGCCCATAAAGTCTCCTCACTGAAACTCCTTTCTGATACTTTTCTATTAGGTTGTTGCGAAGGTAATTACGGTTTTCGACATTAAAACTAATGACAGGCCGGGTGCGGTGGCTCACATTTGTAATCCCAGCACTTTGGGAGGTCGAGGCAGGTGGATCACCTGATGTCAGGATTTCAAGACCACCCTACCCAACATGGCAAAACCCAATCTCTACTAAAAATTAGCCGGGCATGATGGCATGTGCCTGTGATCCCAGCTACTCAGGAGGCTGAGGTGAGAGAATTGCTTGAACCTGGTCGCAGTGAGCTGAGGTCTTGCCATTGCACTCCAGCCTGGGTGACAGAGTGAGACTCTGTCTCAAAAAATAAAAATAAAAAGTAATGGCAAAAACTGCAGTTACTTTTGCATCAAGCTAATAATTATGCCCCATTCCTTCAGGCAAAGCCTGAGCTGTGCGGTCCTCTAGCAGCCAAGCCGTGAGAGAAGGAGATCATCCTCAGGATCCAGGCAACTCCTCGGTGAACATGTCCTTCCCTTTCTCTAGTGGACTAGCATAGGAAGCCCATAAATGTTCCCCGGAAGGCTCGGCCTGCTACACCGAATCTCACCTGATTAATTAAGTCTGCCTAGTTGATAGGATTAATAAATCAGAGAGTATGGAATCACAAACCTTTAATCCCAAAAGGAACTGAGTGCATTTTTCCCAGCCCCTGAGAGTGTTTTGGAATCTCTCGCCTGTGCTTTAGAAATCCTGGAAAGTGGCAGAATGAGGAATTCAGTGCAAGCGTCCCAATCAGCAGCCCAGGGTCCCACATCACCTGTTTACTGCAGATACAACTTCCGGAAAAATCATTTCTTCAGGTCCAAGATTTCTGGCCTTTTTCTTATCCTGCTTTCTGGCAGAGTAATTGTGATAAAACATGATGTATCATGTTATCATGTAACAAAAGTAGAATTGCTTCTAAGCTACAATTTTGGTCGTTGATTCATTTATTTATTGTTTTAACAAATATGTATGCCAGGCTCTCAGGCTCTAAAAAGACACCAGAGAGTGGGGGAGACCTCCATCCCCAACTTCGCATCTAACGGAGGAATATAGACAAGTGGACGATGATAAACCAAAAAAAAAAAAAAAAAAATGCTGATGAGGGAAGCCCAGAGAGCTCATGGAACACACAGTAAGGAGTCCCTCCTCAGGCCAGTGGGTCAGGGACCCAAAGGGTTAAGGGTGAACAGGGGTCAACTGAGGAAAAAATATTCCAGAAATGGGGAACAGCATGTGAAAGAGAACCAGAGAAGAGAGTATGGTTAGATGGGCATCAGACAGGGTTCCAAGGAGCTGGGACAAGCACTGGAGGAGATGCCAGACAGACAGACAAGGGTCAGACTGTGCTGTGGCGGGGAGACAGGACTTAATCCTAAAAGCCCTTCAACAGCCTCAGGATTAAAGATTAATCCTTGATCCTTAATCAAGGGCTTTAAACAGACACTCATTATTCACCATAGAGATCTAACAGACAAAAAACAATTATTTCAGAGAGTGATGAGCACCATCAAGAAAGCAAGCAAGGCAGCCTGTCGTTCCAGCTACTCCAGAGGTGGGAGGATTGCTTGAGCCTAGGAGTCCGAGTCCAGCCTGGGCAACAAAGTGAGACTCATACATTTTGTTTAAATTTTTTTTTAAAGAGCTGGGCGTGGTGGCTCATGCCTGTAATCCAAGCACTTTGGGAGGCCAAGGCGGGCGGATCACCTGAGGTCGGGAGTTCAAGACCAGCCTGACCAACATGGTGAAACCCCGTCTTTACAAAAAATAAAATAAAATGAATTTTTTTTTTTTAAGAAAGCAAGGGAGCTGGGTGCAGTGGCTCACGCCTGTAATCCCAGCACTTTCGGAGGCTGAGGCAGGCGGATCACAAGGTCAGGAGTTTGAGACCAGCCTGGCCAACATGGTGAAACCCTGTCTCTACTAAAAATACAAAAATTAGCTGGGCATGGTGCTCCCAAGCTGGGTGTATTCCCAGCTACTTAGGAGGCTGAGGCAGAAGAATCGCTTGAACCCAGGAGGCAGAGGTTGCAGTGAGCCAAGATGGCACCACAGCACCCAGCCTGGTGATAGAGCGAAACTCTGTCTCAAAAAAAAAAAAAAAAAACAACTAGAAAAGAAAGCAAGGCAAAGTGAAAAGAAGTGAGTGGGTGTGTGCATGGCTGTCATAAGACACTAATACAACTTGTATCTGGCTGCTGTGAGAAAAACTGACTGAAAGAAAACCAGTCGAAGTCTTTTGCTTAGTTCAAATAGAAAAATCTGGGTTGAAAAAATTATTTACCAAAGGGTCATCTCTCCAGGTGTAAGCAATGGACAGAGGCAGGAAAAACAGGATCAAGACACATTTTTTATCAAAATCAAATCTTAAATAGCAGCATTTATGGAAAGTATGCTGTGAGTGAATTTCATGTACATCTTTAACAAAGAGTTTGCTACTTTTATTGTTCAAAAATCAACTTTGTTACTTACATTACTGAAATTGATCTTTTGGACTGAGTTGAGAGCTATCCTTTATCCCATACATTTTTCTTTAAGACAGGGTCTGACTCTGTCACCCAGGCTTGACTGCAGTGGTGAGAATACAGCTCACTATGGCCTTGAATTCCTGGGCTCAAGAAATCCTCCCACCTCAGCCTCCTGACTGGGACCACAGGTGCGTGCCACCACACCCAGCCAATTTTATTTTTTCTAGAGATGGTGGTCTCACTATGTTACCTGGCTGGTCTTAACCTCCTATCTCAAGCATTCCTCGTAACTCAGCCTCACTGGGATTACAGGGATGTGCCACCACACCCGCTATCCCCCTATATTTATCTGTAAGTCTGATGATAAGATTGGGTTTAAACAAAGGTCTTATCATTCCTACAAGAAATATTTTGAAAATTAAAAGAATTTAAATATTTCTGGAAACTTTTCCCATTTTTTTCTTTTTTTTTTTGAGACAGAGTCTTACTCTGTTGCCAGGCTGGAGTGTAGCAGCTTGATCTTGGCTCACTGCAACCTCTGACTCCCAAGTTCAAGCAATTCCCCTGCCTCAGCCTCCCAAGTAGCTGGGTCTACAGGTGCATGCCACCATTCCTGGCTAATTTTTTTTTTTTTTTTGTATTTTAGTAGACATAGGGTTTCGCCATGTTGGCGAGGATGGTCTCAATCTCCTGACCTTGTGATCCACCTACCTGCCTCCCAAAGTGCTACATTACAGGCATGAGCCACCGTGCCTGGCCAATTTTTCCTTCTTAACTGCCTGTCAACGGATTATGGAGACACTGAAATTGGCATTGACTTTTCTACATCCAGACAATCTCACATTGATGATCATCTGCCTCCCGCTTTGATAACTGCTGCCAAGAAAAGAAAACCCTGTAAAGGTAGTGAGATCACAGTGTTACTAGAAGCGTGTCCCTGATCCAGACCCCTAGAGAAGGTTCTTGTATCTCATACAAGAATTTGGGGGTGAGTCCACAGAATAAAGTGAAAGCAAGTTTATTAGAGAAGCAAAGAAATCAAAGAATGGCTACTCCATAGAGCAGCAGCATGGGCTGCTTGAGTGAGTATACTTATGGTTATTTCTTGATGATATGCTAAACAAGGGGTGAATTATTCATGAGTTTTCTGGCAAAAGGGTGGGGAGTCCCCAGGACTGAGGGTTTCTCCCCTTTTTAGACCATACAGGGTAACTTCTGGACATTGCCATGGCATTTGTAAACTGTCATGGCGCTGGTGGGAGTGTCTTTTGGCATGAATTACAATTAGTGTATAATGAGCAGTGAGGATGACCAGAGGGCCCTTTCATCATCATCTTGGTTTTGGTGGGTTTTGGCCAACTTCTTTACCACATCCTGTGTTATCAGCGGGGTCTTTGTGACCTGTATCTTGTGAAACCAGTCTGCTAACCTCCTGTCTTATCCTGTGACTACAAATGCCTAACCTCCTGGGAATGCAGCCCAGCAGGTCTCAGCGTCATTTTACCCAGCCCGTATTCAAGATGGAGTTACTTTGGCTCCAAAATTTCTGACAGCAGTTGTAAGGAAGGAGCAGCATTAGGCCTTCTAGCCACTTTATTCATCTCTGAGATTTGCGGGCGATTAAATTTTTTCTTTTGTTGACAGTGTAGGGAAATTCAAACTTTCCCTCTGAAGGTTCAAGTCTAAGTCTATTGAAATGAATTAACAATAGACAGATTAACAGGAAGCAAACCATATAAATTTATTAACATGCATATGGACATGAGTCCTGAAAAAGCCTCAGAGGAGAGCCAGATGACTGAAGTTTTTTTACCATCCTGAGGCTATGGAAAAAATAGGGGCTCGGGTTTCTTGTAGGGGGAGGTAATTGGCACAGGGAGAATGAAGAGAGGAAAGTGTGACAAGCGATGGCTTGTTTTGTATATAAACACCTCTCAGGGAATCTTGGAGCTGCCCTCAGAAAGAACAGGTGGTAGCCTATGGTAAGAGCTCTCTGTCAGACTTTAAAAGTGTCAGACTTATAAACTAAAAATAAAACCCTAAGCCCCCCATTTGTCAAAGAAAAGAGTCAAACTCTATAAAATGTTTAAAGAGATGTATTTTGAGCAAAATGTGAGTGACGAATGGCTCATGACACAGCCCGAAGGAGATCCCAAGAACACGTGCCCAAGGAGCTTGGGTATAGCTTAGTTTTCTACATTTTAGGGAAACATGAAACATCAATCAAGTAAGATGTACATTGGTAGGTTCAGTCTGGAAAGGTGGAACCACTTGGAAATGGGGGCTTCCAGATCATAGGTAGATTCAAAGATGTCTGATTGGCAATTCGTCGGAAGAGTTAAGTTATTGTCTAAAAACCTGGGAATGCCTGGGTTAAGAGAAGCTATCGTGGAGACCAAGATTTGATCATGCAGGTGAAGCCTCCAGGTAGCAGGCTTCAGACAGAATAGATTGTAAGGGTTTCTTATCAGACTTAAAGAGTCTATTCTATCAGTAATTCCAAAAGGGAGGACAGTATAATGAGGCATGTCTGATGTCCCCTTCCCACTTCCCATCATGGCTTGAGCTAGTTTTTCAAGTTGGCTTTGGAATGTCCTTGCTGAAAGGAGAGGTCCATTTAGACGGTCAGGGGCTTACAATTTTATTTTTGGTTTATACAATCAACTGAACAGACTCCCTCTTGGCCAAGGGGTCCCCCAAGGAAACCCAAAAAACTGAATTCCCAGCCATGATGGGAAGGGAAGTTGGGCACACTTCATTATACCCCCTACTTTTTGGAGTTTGGGGCAACTGACCAGCATTGACATTAAAATAGAGATCATAAGACAGACAAAACAGACTCTTCGTGGCAATAAGATACCAAATTCCAACCTGACTGTGGTATAGCATCACATGACAGATAGCAGACCCTGGAGGAAATAAAAATATTTTATCCCCGAATATGTTTCTTTGACATATTTTGAAATGGCCCTGCAAAACCATCTTTTCTGGGAAAATTTTCATCCCTAGAGAATCTCCATTAATGCAACCGGGCCTTTTCTTTCTAGGCCACTCTGGATCTAGGAGAGATTAGATGAGAATCTGACACCTTTAAGGTCTGAAAAGAGACATCTGGCATCTATTGTAAGAGTTAAAGAAAGAAAAGAAACATGTGGCTGGTGCGGTGGCTCACGCCTATAATCCCAGCACTTTGGGAGGCCAAGGCAGGTGGATCACCTGATGTCAGGAGAGGAGTTCAAGACCAGCCTGGCCATAGTGAAACTCCATCTCTACTAAAAACACAAAAATTAGCCAGGGAGTGGTGGCACACACCTGTAGTCCCAGCTCCTTGGGAGGCTGAGGCAGGAGAATTGCTTGAACCCGGGAGGCAGAGGTTGCAGTGAGCTGAGATCAAGCCACTACACTTTAGCCTGGGTGACAGAGCAAGACTCTGTCAAAAGAAAGAGAGAAGAAAGAGAAAGAGAGAGAGAGGGAGGGAAGGAGGGAGGAAAGGAGGGAGGAAGGAAGGAAGGAAGGAAGAAAAAGGAAAGAAAGGGAAGGAAGGACAGACAGATGAAAAGTAGCTCAATAGTCAAAGACAGGTTTATTTTGGAGAATAAACCTGAGAGGGGCTTCCGGCGAGTTTTGGTGAGGAGCAGTCTCTACAGACTAAGAGTATTTATTGGTTTTATGGTGAGAGGGCTTATCATGGGCTTAGAATGTTTCTGTGTGGGGGAAGAAGGTTATGGTGGGGTTGGAATGTCTCTAGTCAGGAAGGGGTTTATCTTATGGTTGGAATGTTTCTAGTGGCAGATGTCATTTGTGGTTTATGGTCATGCTGACCTTAGCCATTATACTGACCTGCCCTTTGGATTTAGGTGGGTTTTGATCAAGGGGGAACTTTAGAATGGCTGTGCTTGTCCAAGATGGTGATACTCCTGCTCTGTCATCTGTTCCCTCTGAAGGTGGCTATGAGGCTTCATCTACAAAACAAGAACTTTGTCCTCCACAACACCCCCCTCATCTTAACTCAAGCATTTCTTTCTACTAACTTCAAGTCTTTAAACAAAAGCTTAACCCTTTCAAACCATTGCCAATCAGAAAATCTTTGAATTAAGCTATGACCTTAAGCCCCTACTTCAAGATAGTTTGCCTCTCTAGGCTGAACAAATGTAAATCTTCCATATATTGATGTATGATTTTACCTACAATTCTCGTCTCCCTAAAATGTATAAAACCAAACTGTAACCCAACCACCTACAGCACACTTTCTTAGGACCTCTTGAGACTCTTCCCTGGGCCACAGTCACTCATATTGGCTCAGAATAAACCTCTTAAATATTTTTGCAGAGTTTGGTTTTCCATTAATAGACTTTTAGTCTCCTTTTCCTGTGAGTTAATTTTTCCTAGATCTCAATAAAGCAGATGGCGGGGGCGGGCGGGGTAGCCTCAGAGAAAGCCTGTTTACTGTTTACCTCACTAATGTAAATTTCCTCTACAGATGCAAATCTCCCCCACAAAAGGACAGCTTTTCAGAGCTATTCCTGTGTTTGCAGCCCCTCTGAATAGCCATATCAAAATATGCGGGAGAAGTATATTTGGGGTAGCATATTTAGGTTTCCTTCCACAGCTAGGAAGACCAGAAATGGTAAAAATCATTTTCATCTTGCATGCCAAGATGAAAACTCTGATTGCTGCATGCTGCCTACCTGAAGCATTGTGCTGTGAAAGGGTTAAGAGTTTGGTGAGATAGCTCAAATGCTCTGGTAATGACCTTGTACACATAGTGGGTACCCTGGCACAGAAGCTAAGAAGTTGCCCTCTGGAAAATAAACCCTACTTTTGAGCTAACCTGAGGCAAGTACACAGGTGGAATTAATTAGAGTGCCTGGCAAGGATGGAAGACAAACAGCAGAAGAGGGACAATTCCGGTGGCAAGAAATCTTTTCCTGAAGTTCTTTTCCAAGTCTAAATGACTGATTTTGTATTTTTAAGTGGATGGAGTTACGGAATCCCAGCTGGGGGAGAACCACATGGGAAAATCTCACAGATTGTGATTTAATTGTAAGACATGGCTTTGCTCTTCCTTCATCTTCTGCCATAATTGTGAGGCCTCCCCAGCCATGTAGAACTCTGAGTCCATTAAACCTCCTTCCTTTATGAATTACCCAGTCTTGGGTATGTCTTTATTAGCAGCATGAAACAGACTGACTAACACACGTTCTCTTATGGATATATATATCATATCTAGATATTATCAAAAGAAAAATTCTTAGCCTGGCTGGGCGCAGTGGCCCACGCCTGTAATCCCAGCACTTTGGGAAGCCAAGGTGGGTGGATCATGAGGTCAGGAGTTCAACACCAGCCTGGCCAACATGGTGAAACCCCATCTCTGCTAAAAATACAAAAATTAGCTGGGTGTGATGACATGTGCCTGTAATCCCAGCTACTTGGACTGAGGCAGGAGAATCACTTGAACCCGGGAGGCAGAGGTTGCAGTGAGCTGAGATCACACCATTGCACTCCAGCCTGGGTGACAGAGTGAGACTCTATCTCAAAAAAAAAAAAAAAAAAAGAAAAAGAAAAAAATCTTAGCCAAATTAAATTTAACAGAGTTTAATTGAACGAAGAAAGATTCACAAATCTGGCAGCCTCCTGAGCCAGAGTAGGCTCAGACAGACTCCAACACAGTCATGTGGCAGAAGAAGACTGACAGAAAAGGGAAACTGATGTACAGAAAACAGAAGTGAGATATAGAAACAGCTGTATTGGTTACAGCTCACCGTTCGCGTTATTTGAACGTGATTTGAAGTTGGCCTCCCTTTAATTGGCCAAAACTCAGTGACTGGCACAAGAGTAGGTTACAACTTATTTACATATCCATTTAGGTTATAGTTCACCATGTACAGCGAAACCTTTAGGCCAAACTTAAAATACGTAAGGAGGCAGCCGTAGGCTAAAACTGATTGAACAATTTTCCCCTTTTGGTGATCCTCTCAAATTTGACCAAAACGTTAGTCATTGATGTTACTATCATCATCATAAATGTACTTATTTGGTTTCAAAATCCACTGGGAAATAGCAGAACACTGAGTTTTATAAGGTGGGAACAAGGACTTCAAGTTATTTTTTGCTTTGTTTTGTTTTGAGACAGGTTCTCATTCTGTTGCCCAGGCTGGAGTGCAGTGGCACAATCTCAGCTCACTGCAACCTCCACCTTTCGGGCTCAAGCAAACCTCCCACCTCAGTCTCCCAAGTAGCTGGACTATGGGCATGTGCCGACACACCTGGCTAATTTTTAAATTTTCTATAGAGACAGGGTTTTGCCATCTTGCCCAGGCTGGTCTCAAAGTCCTGAGCTCAAGCAATCTGCCAACCTCAGCCTCTTAAAATGCCGAGATTACAGGCATGAGGCACTGTACCCCACCTCAAGTTATTTTTCATAAAAGTTAGAGTAGAGGGTACCTCCTTATGCTGTAATGCCCTGTTTACAGGAGGAAAACAAAACCTCATCTGTTCTAGGATCTGTTTCCTTAAAGTCTTAGTTTATGTCACATTTACCATAAGTGACTCCATTTTTGTTTGGTCTGGTCTGTTGGAGCCTAGTGCATGAGCTCAGTCTAAAACAATGGCCTCCCATAATTTTGTTTAAAAATTTCCCCCCTTTTGGTCGGGTTCTCACTTAGGTGAAAGTATGACCAAAACTTAGGGCCTTAGTTTTGCTCTTTTACCATCATTTTGGGCATCTGGTCTCAGCACATCTTTCATAGATTATGATGTCCTTGTGATCACACATTTCTTCAAGTTTCTGTCATTCCAATTGAAGACAAACCATTTGACATTCTAGAGATGACTGTATGCAAACATTTAAACTTTTGAGAGAATACAGCGTGCCAATGAGATTACTATTCTGGCTATCAGGAGGATGATACCAAGAGTTTGGGGTATGCTCCTTAGCCAGGATCTCTATGCACCAAACCAACTAAAATCAAAGAGATCAAAGAAAGAGCTAGATAAAGGGTTTACTCACTTTAACCAAGCAGTCTATTCATCAACCTCTCTATAACTGAATCTCTGTAGTACTCAATGTATTTCTCCACGGGCAACAAGAAGTGCCAGCAACCACACATATACTTCTCTGTTTAGGCAATAAGTAAGAAGTCTAGAGCAATACTGTTATTTAACCTAACTTTCACAGGAGAATTTAAAGTCTATTTTGTAACCATAGCCATTACAGTAGAATCTGCTATAGAGCCCGGCATGAGGGATAAATTTCTAATCATTGCCTTATTTACTCCAAACCATGGACAAAGAGACCTAACAAATGATGCCCATCAAGAAGAGTGAAGACCTCCTGGCACTATTATCTTTAATCCATGGTGTAGGTTACGAGGAGTGGACCAATGTTCTGTTTTTAATTATGAGATGACAAATGTACCTTTAAAATTTTTCACCCACATTGGCCCTTCAACTTCCACTCTATCAACCAGTCCATATATAAGACTGGTTGGAAAATCCTTCACAAATAAAAGTATGCCCCATGAGTGTACACACACACACACACACACACACACACACACACAAAAACCCTCTTTAATATCTAGGCATAAGCGAGGAAAAAAATTGAAAGATAAGAGTCTCATGATAGCAGAGAAGTCTTGATCTGTGATCTTGGGGAAAAGCTGTCCATGTCATGGGATACTATCTTCTTCTGGGGGAAAAACTTCCCGGGTTAGCTTTACCTTAAGGTTTCCAACGGATGTCCAGATCCAAGAGTGTGGAGGGGCCCTTTTGAGTTGTATTATGAACTCAAGGTTCAAGGTCCCAAAGTTTTACTGTGGTGTGGAAGGCAAGGAGAGTCATTCTGTGATGTTCTCAGAAGATCCAATCTTCAGGTTCTAGACTGTGAAGGAATTGATTGTCCTTGGTCAGTGGACCATGGAGAGCTTTTTTTATTTGCTTGGTAAAAATACACTTTGGCATAATGAGCTACTTATAAGAACAGCATGGGCAAGCTTTTTACAATCAGAAAACACGCATTGAAAATGACAGTTGAATGAAATTCCTCCATAAATGCTTACATTGGCCCATCAGACAGCAGAAAGGTACCTAACGTTTTTTTCAATTATCTTCCCAGGAATATGGGTTTGCCAAACCAAACATTGGTCATAACCAATTTTAGCAATTTAGAGCAGTCACCACACCAATATATATATATTTTTAAATATATTTTACCAAGTCTGATTGATCCTTTTTTAAATTTCAATAGGTTTTTTGGAGGGGAACTGGTGGTGTTCGTTTATATGAATAAGTTCTTTAGTGGTGATTTCTGAGATTTTGATGCACCCATCACCCAAGCAGTGTATGCTATACTCAATGTATAGTCCCTCACCCACCTCTCACCCTTTTAATTTGGATCATTTTATCTCTTCCATGATAAGTCATGGAATGCAGAACTTTTAATGACAAAAGCTTTAAAGACTCAGGAAGAATAAGGCAGCTATCCAGGTTCTCCACAAGTCCATGCTTAACATTTTCACTTGCAGGCTTTTAAAAATTTTTCTTTTCCCCATTAAGACTATCAATCATCCAGTTACCTATTTCATTGTCCCCAAGCAACTGTTAAATAGTAAACAAATTTTCTTTCTTTTTTTTTTTTTTTTTGAGACAGTCTTGCTCTGTCACCCAGGCTGGAGTACAATGGCACAATCTCAGCTCACTGCAACCTCTGCCTCCCAGGTTCAAGTGATTCTCCTGCCTCAGCTTCCTGAGTAGCTGGGATTACAGGTGAACACCACTACACCTGGCTAATTTTTGTATTTTTAGTAGAGATGGGGTTTCACCATGTAGGTTTGGCTGGTCTCGAACTCCTGACCTCATGATCTACCCGCCTCGGCTTCCCAAAGTGCTGGGATTAGAGGCATGAGCTACCGCGTCTGGCCCAAATTTGCATTTCTAAAGGGACAATTCAAAAAATATATATATTCCATAAGCACAGAGGTAAGATTTTAGGCCTAAATATTGTATTGTATTATTATTTGTTCAAATGAAGGGAAAAAGGTGCTCAAGTAAACGTTCACTCAAGAAAGATGGTTAGTCCGGGTACGGCAGCTCATACCTGTAATCCCAGCGTGCTGGGAGACTGAGACAGGTGGATCACTTGAGGTCAAATGTTTGAGACCAGCCTTGCCAACATAGTGAAAGCCATCTCTACTAAAAATACAAAGATAGCCTCCTGAGTAGCACCTGTAATCCCAGCTACTCAGGAGGCTGAGGCAAGAGAATTGCTTGAACTAGGAAATGGAGGTTGCAGTGAGCCGAGATCACGCCACTGTACTCCAGCCTCAGTGATAGAGCGAGACTCCATCAAGAAAAGAGAGAAAGAGAGAGGAAAAGACAGAGAAAGAGAGAAAAGGAAGGAAGGAAGGAAGGAAGGAAGGAGAAAGCAAGCAAGCTAGAAAAAACACCTTAAACAAATGTATGACTTGCCAATAAATTTAAAACAAGAGTTTGTAATGTACATAGTACATAGGCAGACATCCTTTAAAATGGAGATTTCCTTTATAGAGGTAAATTTCTTTTACGAAAGGATTTCACGATTGCCAGTTAAATTCCAGAAAGCTATTTTTTGTTTTGTTTTGTTTTTTTGAGACAGAGTCTCGCTCTGTGGCCCAGGCTGGAGTGCAGTGGTGCAATCTCGGCTCACTGCAACCTTCGCTTCCCATGTTCAAGTGAGTCTCCTGTCACAGCCTCCTAGTAGCTGGGACTACAGGTGTGGGCCACCTTGCCCAGCTAATTTTTGTATTTTTAGTAGAGACAGGGTTTTGCCATGTTGGCCAGGCTGGTCTCAAACTTCTGACCTCGGTGATCCACCTGCCTCGGCCTCCCAAAGTGTGAGGATTACAGGTGTGAGCCACGGCACCCAGCCCAGAAAGCTGTATTTCAGTTTGACAGGTATTCTTTTTAACTTAGCTATTGTTTCTTAGCTCAAATTACTGAGTTCAGAGTGGAGTCTATTAAGGAATAGGACAAAGAAAGTGTTCTCTATGCCTGGACCCAGCATGGATAAATCTGAAAGAGAGGCAAGCCTATTTTACCTGAGGGCCTACCTTTTATAAACACTTCATCTCCAATAGCTTTTTCACCTTCAGGGCAGGATAGTAATTAAACCAAAAACTTAGCCGATTTAATTTTTCTTATCAATAAGTCACTTAAGCTTTTTCTTTGCCTTTGCCTTTACTAAGCCAAAGGCAAAGAAAAAGCTTAAGGGCAAATTAGATCAAATAAAAATACTGAAACCTTTATACAACTTTCTGCACATCAACAGGCATCCCTAGATGAGACTCATTTGGGAGCCCTTACTGTCAAGTACACTCCCTCAAGTGCAGTCTTATTTGGAATGTTCTACTGTACCTTTAAATGATCCATAGTAAGATTTCACCATTTTTGTAAGCCTTCACTGCTTCCAGGGCCTAATACTTATGTATGTATAAGCTGGAAGGTATTTGATTCTCCAGAAATTAAGGATCCCATTTTACCTCAAATATTGGCTTCGGCTCTCAGATCCCCCTTGATCAACTTAGTCAATGATTTTTTTTTTCCCTACCTAAGCCCCCAAGAAAAAGAGACGCGACTATAGGGGGTAGAACACAAAAATCCCTGCAAATTTCCAAAAGTTAAATCTATACCCCCTGCAGTATTGCCATTTACTACAGGTTTCTTTCTGACTCAGTCAGATATAAGGAGCTCAGTGAGGACGGTGGCTCACACCTGTAATCACAGCTCTTTGGGAGGCCGAGGCAGGTGGATCATCTGAGGTCAGGTGTTCAAGACAAGCCTGGCCAGCGTGGTGAAATTCAGTCTCTCCCGGAGGTGGAGGCTGCAGTGAGCCAAGATTGCACCACTACACACCAGCCTGGGCCACAAAAACCAAACCAAACCAAAAAAAAAGGCAGGCTCACACCTGTAATCCCAGCACTTTGGGAGGCCAAGGCAGGCGGATCACGAGGTCAGGAGTTCGAGACCAGCCTGAGCAACATGGTAAAACCCTATCTCTACTAAAAATACAAAAATTAGCCAGGCATGGTGGTGCATGCCTGTAATCCCAGCTACTCAGAAGGCTGAGGCAGGAGAATCACTTGAACCTGGGAGGCAGAGGTTGCAGTGAGCCAAGATTGTGCTAGTGTGCTACAGCCTGAGTAACAGAGCGAGACTCTGCCTCAAAAAAAAAAGAAGCATCTAACTTCATCCAAGCTAGTTAATTATTAAAGCCAATCTAATCCTGGACCCAGTCCAGTTTCTAATCCTTTGGATTAGAAAATTGCTCAGAGAACTCAGAGAGCCCAAAACACAAATCCATGGAGCTTTGAAATCCACGGAGAACTTACCATGATCCCCAATTGCTGCAATAGAGCAATGGACACAATGGGCCCAGTGGGTACCTCGATTGGTCACTGAGCATTCATGGGAGTTACTGGAAGCTCTACCTCTGATCCCACTTCTGACGTCATCCGTTAAAAGAAAATTCTTAGCCAAATTAAATGTAACAGAGTTGAGTAAAGAATGATTCACAAATCAAGCAGCCTCCTGAGCCAGAGTAGATTCAGAAAGACTCCAGCATAGCCACACAGTGGAAGAAGATTTATGGACAGAAAAAGGAAAGTGATGTACAGAAAGTGGAAGTGAGGTACAGAAATAGCCAGATCGGTCACAGTTCAGGGTCTGCCTTATTTGAACACAATTTAAACAGTTGGACTCTTCTGACTGGCCAAAACTTGGTGGCTGGCTCAAGAGCAGGTTATAGTCTATTTGCACATCCATTTAGGCTACAGTTCACTATATATGGAGAAACCTTTAGGCCAAACTTAAAATATGGAAGGAGGCAGCTTTAGGCTAAACTTGAATGAACGATACCTAAATGTGAAACGCAGCAATTTTCAACTGGGTGAAGCACAACCTGTCTGGGCTCTATGTATGCTATAGCAAAAGTGTTATAACCACAGGGTAAAAGTGGTTGGAAAACACTCACCCAAAGGATATATTAATTATCCCTCTCTCCAGGTTCACCTAGCTCCACCTCAACATTAATTCAGACTATCAGAAACAACAAACCTGACCCAAATTACTGTTGCTGCATTTTTAAAAATTGCTTTATTAAATCCCCATACCGGGTCTTTTAAGATTTCATACACTAGCCTTGGCTTTTGTACAGAAAAGAGGAAAAGGAGACTCAGCAAAGGAAACTGCTAGTGATAGAGGTGAATAATGGCTCAAGGGAACGCGAAAATAATCCTAAAAAATAAAAAATTAGGTTCAGGGTTTAGGTTTAAGAAGCCATTACAGACCATAGGAATAAAGGAAAACCAAAATAAGGTTTTTAGCTCAGAATCAACACCTCTTTCTTGTCATCCTTCTTGTCTGCACTGAGTTGAGGAAGGAGAGGTCAATTTCATGGAATTGAGGGCTAAAGGCCTCTCATTTCACCTCCCAGGTTGCCTGCTTGTCATATCTGCCTGTTGCTGTAAGCGCCAACTGAACAATGGGCCTGCTCACACTGGAGCCTCTTCCAGTGATGCCTTCTGGTTGTGTGATTCATCCATCTTGCAGGGATCTGAAGCACAAAAGCCGTATCTGTTTCTCAGCCATAGCCTGGCTACAGGAAGAAACCAAACAAGTCTGGAAACTATCCTCAAGGCAAAAGAACTAGCCGCAGTTGAGATCTCATGGGGAAAATATAGGCGGTGAGGTCATGGAAGAAGTTATAAAAGCTGTTTTTTATATTATTTCTCTTCACTAAAATAAAACAATATATAAGACACTGGGTAATGGGAATCACTAAATGCAGTTCACTATCTTAAATTAATAATGATGGTTATTGTGCAATTATTTTTTCATTTGCCATCTAAGCTTTGCTAAAAAGCATTTCAAACATTTTTCTTTCTCAAAGTTTGAACCAGATGAAACTTCTAGATCTGGTAACAGGACAAATAAACACATCTGGAAATGTTGGATAAAATATAACAACAACAGCAAAATTCTTTTGTCAGATATGCCTGTGGTTTAGACGTTTGTTCCTACCAAATCTTGTGTTGAAATCGAATCCCCAGTGTGGGAGTATTGGAAGGTGGGGCCCCCTGGTAGGTGTTTGAGTCATGGGGGCAGATCCTTCATGAATAGATTAGTGCCCTCCCTCAGGGATGAGTGAGTTCACACTCTATTTGTTCCCACAGAGCTGGTTGTTAGAAAGAGCCTGGCACCTCCCCCATCTTTCTCTAGCTTCCTCTCCTGCCCTGTGATCTCTACTTATGCCTTCTCAAATAAGTGGAAGCAGCCTGAGGCCTCACCAGACACAGATGCCCAATCGTGAACCTTCCAGCCTCAGAATTGTAAGCGAAATAAACCTTTTTCCTTATAAATTGCCCAGCCTCGGGTAATCCTTTATAGCAACCCAAAACAGACTAACACAGATACTCAACTGAGTTTGCAAAAACAAAAGAAAGCTGAGGATCTATATTATGTGACTTGTGGTAGGGGCAGGGAGGAAAGATAAAGAGAAGAACTAAGCATCACACCAGGAGACCAAGTGTTGGGCCACAATGGGGAGGAGTTGAAGCTAAACCCTGTGTAGATTAACCTAAATGTATATACATGTGGGACACAGGAATCCTCAAGCCAAGAAATAAACATAAATATTGTTCCTGGGCTAATGATTTCCCCAGAGTACCTAAAAATAACAAACACAAATCCACAATTGGTGGGATCTTTCTCAATCCAGACTGCTTGAAATTCACAGACACAAAAAATCTCTACAAAGAACCTACAGTTAATAGTAATAATAAAACATACATAGAATTAACGCGCCATGAACAAGAGTCAGCCCAGAAATCAAACTAGGTAATAGAACCTGAAACACTACGGTAAGTATACTCTAAAAAAGTAGTGTTTTAGATAGGTAATTGTGTTTATTTTATACATTTGTTTATTTATTTATCTATATAAAGGGTCTGTCTCTGTAACCCAGGATAGAGTGCAGTGGTGTAACCGACTGATTGGTTTGTAAGTGGACTCGCTGCAACAGGATTTTCAGGTTCTTGGCCTCCCAACCCCAAAGAATGGGAAAGGGGGCCTCGTTGTTGCGGTGAGTGTTACAGCTCAGATAGAACTCATAGACACAAAGAGTGTGCAGTAGTGCAGTTTATTACGCAGAGTAAAAGGACAGCTTCCACGTCACGGAAGGGGACCTAAAGGGGGTGCAGCTCCAGGCTGGGGTGGCTGGAGCTTTTATCCCTAGTTATCCCTCCCCATTCATGTTCTCGTCCAATGAGAGGGGTTCTTTCAAACTTCTTCTGGATTAATAGATCTTTGAATCCTTTACCATATTGGCTACTCTTTTACAACCCTGAGTCACAGGGCCCCGGCCTCCAAGAGCCAGAGGCAGAAAACCTAGTACCTAGCCTGCCAGAGGCAAGAAAGTGGAAGCAAAAGCCCCTAGTCTGCCAGAGGTGGGAAAGCAGAAACAAAAGCCCCTAGCTGACCCCAGGAAATTCCTCTAACACAGGCCCTCAGGTTCACCTTGATGGCTGCCTAGACAGAACCAATTTATCAAGCCTGGGGAACTACAATGGAGAAAGAGTAATTCAGGCAGAGCCGGCTGTGTGGGAGACTGGAGTTTTATTATTACTCAGTCAGTCTCCCAGAGCATTCAGGGATGAGAGTTTTTAAAGATAAAATGGCAGCTAGGGGCTTGGGAAGTGGGGAGTATTGATTGGTCAGGTTGGAGATGGAATCATAGGGGGTTGAAGTGAGGTTTTCTTATGGTCTTCTGTTCCTGGGTGTGATGGCAGGACTGGTTGGGCCAATTATTGATCTGGGTGGTGTCTGCTGTTCCATGGAGTGCAGGGTCCACAGAATATCTCAAGCACTGATCTTAGGTTTTACAATAGTGATATTATCCGCAAGGGCAATTTGGGGAGGTTCAGACTCTTGGAGCTAGAGGCTGCATGACCCCAACACTGTAATTTCTAATCTTATAGCTAATGTGTTAGTCCTGCAAAGGCAGACTGAACCCCAGGCAAAAAGGAGTCTTTTCAGGAAAGGGCTGTTACCAATTTCCTTTCAGAGTCACACCATGAACTGAATTCCTTCCCCAAGTTAGTTGGCCTCTCCCCCAGGAATGAACAAGGACGGCTTAAGGGTTAGAAGCCAAATAGAGTCGGTTAGGTCTGATGTCTTTCACTGTGATAATCTCCTCAACTACATTTTGCAAAGGTGGTTTCAATGGTGTGATCATAGCTTACAGCAACCTCAAACTTTTGGGCTCAAGCAATCCTCCCACTTCAGCCTCCCAAGTAGCTGAGACTATAGGCATGTGCCACCACACCCAGCTACTTTTTCAAAAATTTTTTTGTCAGAGACAGGATTGATATCGTTTGGATGTTGTCCCCTCCAAATCTCATGTTGAAATGTAATCCCACTGTTGGACGTGGGACCTAGAAGGAGGTGTTTAGTCCTGGGAGCAGATATCTCATGAATGGCTCGGTGCCTCCCTGCAGTAATGAGTTCACTTGAGAGCTCGTTGTTCAAGAGTGTGGAATCTCCCTGCTGTCTCTCTCACCATGTGACATGGCAGCTCCCCCTTCCTTTCTGCCATGACCAAAAGCTTCCTGAGGCCGCACCAGAAGCAGATGCTGCCACCATGCTTATTCAGTCTGCAGAACCATAAGCCAAATAAAACTTATTTTCATAATTTTTTTTTTCTTTTTTGGAGATGGAGTTTCACTCTGTCACCCAGGCTAAAGTGCAGTGGTGCAATCTCAGCTCACTGCAATCTCCGCCTCCTGGGTTCAAGCGATTCTACCTTCTCAGCCTCCTGAGTAGCTGGGACTACAGGCACATGCCACACATCCAGTTAATTTTTGTATTTTTAGTAAAGGCAAGGTTTCGCCATGTTGGCCAGGCTGGTCTCGAACTCCTGACCTAAAGTGATTTGTCCACCTCGGCCTCGCAAAGTGCTGGGATTACAGGCATGAGCCACCAAGCCTGGCCTTTCCTTCATAAATTACCCAGCCTCAGGTATTCCTTTACAGTAGCACAAAAAGGACAAACACAGAGGTGTTGCTATGTTGCCCAGGCTGGTCTCTAAACTATCCTCCTGTCTCAGCCTCCCAAAGTGTTGGGATTACAGATGTGAGCCACCATGCCCAGCCCTTTTTAATTTTTTAATTGACAAATAAAATTGTATATACTTATTGTGTATCACGTTATTTTAAAATATATATACATTGTGGAATGGCTAAATTGAGCTAATTAACATACACCTTATCTCACAAACATCGTTTTTTGCAGTAAGAACACTTACAATCGACTATCTTAGCAATTTAAGAATTCAATACATACATTAACTACATTCACCATGCTGTATGATGAATATTCTTAAATATTAAAGAAATTAGGAATAAACACCAAGGATAAAAAAGAAAACACCATGAAGAAAAAATAATAGAAACATCTGGAAAATAATCAAATAGACTGACAAGGAAAAGTAGTCAATGAAATTAAAAACTCTTCTGTCACAGGCTACAACAGGAATGAACCTTGAGGACATCATGCTAAATAGAATGAGTCCTTCATAAAAGACTACGATTCCACTTACATGAGCAACCTAGAGCAGTCACATGTCACATTCATAAAGACGGAAAGTGGAATGGTGGCTACCAGGCTGGGGCTGGGAGCAATGGGAGTTGCTGTTTAATGGGTACAGAGTTTCAGGTTTGAAAGATGAAAAGCGTTCTGGAGACTAGCTGTACAGCGATGTGAATGGGCTTGGCACTACTGAACTGTACACTTAAAAATGGTCAGGATGGTATATTTTATGTTATATTTACTTCAGCACAATTAAAAGAAAATTTTAAACTCATTTGAATGGATTAAAATATGAGTTAGGCCTGGCTAAAGCATAAAGTCAACCGCGCTTGAATCCCGGCTGAGCCACTTACCGCTAGATGACCTCAGGGCGAGTTACCTAACCTCTCAACTTCCCGATCTCTCAGAGGAGGGCAAGAGCAGCACCGTTCTCACAGAGCACGTGTGAAGAATGATGAGTTATCACAAGGAAAAGTACAAGGGACCCAGCTCCCAGTGTTCCATTGCTAGTAACTATTATATTCTACTCTGCCGTGTGCTCTACCGTCCTTTGCTATTCCCAACTCGGAGGTCCCACTTTCTGACTCTTCCCAACAACAATGAATTACTTTCCTGTTCCAGAAATGAAGTCCTGGGACCAAAAAATATATAAGGAGGAAAGTCTGTGTATACTGGAAATTTCCCTAGAGGAACAGATTGGTATATGGTAATTTTCCAGAAAAATCAGGAATTCTTAGGCATTGTTCTCTGTCCTTGTGCAAGAACACTTCTTCTGCCTGTCAATGGTAAGGGCGTTTGTTTTTGTTTTTGATTTTGTTTTTTTTTTGAGGGGGGGGGGGGGCAAGAAAAGTAACTTCAAGCTCCAGTATGCACAGCGATAGACACTATTGTTCTGAGAGGTGGTGTACCTTATTTCATCTAATCTATTTATAGATACATCTATATTTCATTTTAACATATTAGAAGTTGGGCTTGTCTTATAATTGCTAGTATATTATCATTTAATTGGAAATACCTTTTTCTTTCTTAGTGGAACAGAAAATAACGGTGTACCTTGAAAGTCCTAGGTGGGAGAATTGCTTGAAGCCAGGAGTTCAAGACCAACCTGGCCAACATAGAGAGACCCCCATGTGTATAAAAAGTAAAAAATTTAAAAAAATGGTGTTATCTACAATCAGTAGCTTCTTTGATTTGATGAAACATGAGATTTTGTAAACCAAAGGAATGTGTTTATCATCAGCTGGAACTGTCATGATACCAGGAAAGAAAAGGTAAAAAAGAAAAGTAGGTGCCTCATACCCTCGTAAGAGCTTTTCCAAAACTTGTGTTGGCATCAGTGTTTCTCTCTGGGTTAGCCACAGTGGTGCTGCTTATAGATACTCTAACATCTCAAAGGAGGGGGCTGCGATTCAGCTGGTAGGCACTGGTATGGGCAGTAGTTGTTTCTGATGCACATCTATTCTGAGTGGCCAGAGCTCATGTCATAAAAGTTGCTCCTATTTATAATATTTCCCTGGGCTATAAGTTGTCTCAAATCTGTTTAGGAGGCAGGCAGAGCATAAATCATTAATATGTAGTCTTTCTAAACATGCACACTTTCAATAAAATGATATATTACAACACTGGATATGAATATTAATATTAAAGTTTTTGTGTTTACAGCATTGTTAGTGATTTGAGTGCTGCAAGGAAACGTCATCCAGAAATCTGGAAATAAGACCAAGCTGTCTTCCAAGAATTAAAAGATAAATCAAAACATAATGAATCAGAATAGGGAAATGTAGTCCTATAAAAATGTCAGAATGACCCAGGCCTTCAAAACAAAGCTACAATCTGGTTAATGCATTAATTTGCATGAGGAAAGAACAGGCCAATTGGAAACAGGTTACATAGCCTGAAAAGCATAAAAAGAAAGTCAGAGTCAAAGTTGGCAGTGACCACCCCAGGACAGGCCTCGGGGAAAAGTACTGTGGCCCAATGCAGTTTTGTCCCTGTGCTGAAGATAGATACGTCTTAACCCGATGCCATTAAAGAGTGGACTCCCCTATAACTAGCTATTCCCATTCTAGCTTCTTGCTCACCAAGCGACCTCCCAATTATAATTTAGCTTTTCAAGCATGGCATACATACAGTAAAGAAGGATCAGCTGGAGGATTCAGGCATCCAGTCCTTTTGGCATTTACCGTTTGTGTTGCCTCAGAGGAAATTAATAAACCGGCCGCCTTCTTTCATTCATCACTGCTATGACCCCAGGTAAAAGGACATCACTACAACTGCCCCACCAGCTGTGGAAGAGCCATTCAGAGGAGGGAAGAGACTACAGAAAAACTCTCCCTTGAACTCAGAGAGGCAGTGAAGCATCCCAGCAGCAACTAGTGTGGTGGGAGCAGCAGTCACAGCACTTCTCAGATGCTTTGTGTCCACAGGATGAGCAAGACCAGGGTCCAGTCCGGAAGGAGCTCACTGCCTAGTACTCAGTGTAGAGTCGCCTCCCAATAAAGAGTAGCTGGATCCGTAAATGAATAAACTGCAAAAGCTTGCAGAATAGAGCATTCTGTCTTGGTCAAGGAGGCCAGTCCTCTGTAAGCCTTCCACCGCTGCACATTTCCTGTCTTCTTGAATCCTGTTGTGCCCATCTGTGCATTGCTCCCTGCTCACTGTCCTGCCCAAACTGCCCTTCTCAGCCTTTCCATCACAGTGAGCGCGTGTTAACCACCAGCATTCCAAGTTCCCAAACATCGCTATTTGGGGGCAGGAGGGCGTCCCTGTCTTCTTGCCACAGTCCTGGCACACTTGACTGCCCTACATAGTTCCAGCTGCTTGTGTTGTTTTAACTTTTTAGCGAAATCTTTAACTCCCCTTCTCACTGCCCTCTGAGATCTTTGTTATGCTCTCAGATTCATGAATTTTTACCCTAATTCTCTCATCATCCATCATGATCCTCATTCCCTTATTCCACAATGCCTTATCTAGCCAGTCACTATGATCACCACAGATTTCTTTATTACTAGTGCCTAATAACATAAACCACATCATCCCATTAATTCTGCAAGGACAAAATGACATTCATGATGACGACACATTCTGTCTCTCTATCTGGCCTCTGGACTGTAGCTACTGAGTATGTCCTCTATGAGTTTGTGATGGCAGGGATCCAGAGGGCACATTACAATCATAGGAGGACCTAAAAAATATACTTCCTTGGGCCTCACCCCAGAGAGGCCAATTTAATTTCACTGACTTAGTTTCTAACATGTAATGGTCTGGAAACCTGACTGTCAACTTCATGAGTAGATGCCATACTCCTCCTCTGTGCAACTCTGCCAAACCCAAACTAAGCAAACAAACCTGATTTCAACCCCATCCAAGACTGTGGCAGCTTTCCTCTATACTGGTGATCTGTGCCGCCCCTTGGTTATGTCTGTAGGAGGGTATGCGGGTTCAGTCAATTACTGAGGGGGAATCTTGCTAAAAGATCTTTATAGATGTAGCTAGAAGGTTGCGTAAAACATTGTAGCTTTTTTCCCTATCCAGTCCCTTAGATACGTGGGGCCTCCTTGCATTCTGATCTCTCTTTCTTCCTCCACCCTGGTCCTTTCCTGCCTTTTCTGTCTACCTCCCAGGGTCCCAGCTGCTCCCTGAAATGGCAGTGGCAGAACCTTCCTGGGAATCACTGGAGGAGCCTTTTGATCCCAAGAATCGAGGGTCCTTAGAAATAAAGTTTTCCATTACTTATGCTCACCGGCTCATAGCATAAGTTCAGTACATTATTATGATCATTAAGTCTATGTTTTCCGTGATTTTACCAAAGTCTGCTCCCGGGAGGAGTGAAGTGAAAGAGACATTAGGGAGGAGGAGCTAGAGAAAATTCTATACTGCCTCTTGTAACAAATAACTTGGTCTCTACTCATTAAGCAATGAAAGCAATTAGCTTCTGCTCTGCCTTCTCCTACTGCCGGGAGGAAGCGCTTCCCAAATGTGAGCCACACCAGGCACTGTTCTCACAGCCTGTTCCACCTGAGAGCGGTTGACAGGCACCATAAGTCAAGGGCCCCAGGAGATGTGTGAGAGTCACAGAGAGCCTTTTCCTCTCATCAAAGCAGGGCACGCTAGGCTGCTCCTGGCCCAGGAGGACACATTGGTTCCAAATCAAACGAGAATCACACCTACCGTTTGCTGGTAATCATGTGAGCCAAGTTCAGAGTGGGAGAGGAGAAAGGTTCTTACACAACATTCGCCGCAACCACTCCCTTAGCAGGGCCCTTTATCATCCCGCTCGGTTCCTCTCCTTCCTGGATGCCTACGATCTGCTTCTCTCCATGATGCCATGACTGGGGCACATAGCAGAGACCCCCAAACATTTTTCTGAGGTTTGAGATAACCAGTGTAATCAACAGGAACCAATAGGGTGGGGGACGTAGGGAGACAGACATTAATTTAAGAAACTGGCTCACACAATGATGAGAGCTGATAAATCCGAAATCCACGAGTTAGGCTGGGCAATTCCCTTAATAAGTTGATGTCTTGAGTCTGACGGCAGTCTGGAGGCAGAATTCCTTCCTCTACAAAGGACCTCAGTCTTTTAATGTCTTCAGCTGACTCAGTGAGACCCACCCATACTGTGGAAGGCAATCGACTTTCCCCAAAGTCTGCTGATTTAAATGTTAGTTACATATTTTAAAATACCTGCACAGCAACCTCTGGATTGGTGTTTGGCCAAATAGCTGGACACAATAATTCAGCCAACTTGACACATAAAATTAACCATTTAAAGCGAAGGGAGGATGTCGACCAGAGACTCTGAGAGAAGGAAATTACTGCCCCCAGCTGTGCACCTCATCTCACTGGAAACCCTGAAAACCCTCAGAGAGAGAGTTAGAGAAAGGAAAAAAAGGCTGGACATAGTGGCTCATACCTGTAATCCTAACACTTTGGGAGAGCGAGGTGAGTGGATCACTTGAGGTCAGGAGTTCAAGACCAGCCTGGCCAACATAGTAAAACCCCATTTCTACTAAAAATACAAAAAAGTTACCTGGGCGTGGTGGTGGGTACCTGTAATCCCAGCTACTTGGGAGGCTGAGGCAGCAGAATCACTTGAACCCAGGAGGCGGAGGTTCCAGTGAGCTGAGCCGAGATCGTGCCATTGCACTCCAGCGTGGGGAGCGGAGCAAGACTTTGTCTCAAATTTAAAAAAAAAAAAAAAAGCAGGAAAAAAGCATACAGTGGAAGCTCAACAGCTGCAATTGTCTAGAAGGCATGCAGGCACACAGTGTACATTCCTAGCAGAACACCCTCACTTCCTGAACCACTAGATGAATTCCTCATTCTCCTCATTAGTTTAAGCCATTTCACTTAGTATCAAAGTTGTTCACAAGAGACAAAAAGAACTTCAAAGAAATCTGAAGCTTTACATATATTCATATATTACTTTACTTATATAGTATCGTCAGTAGTATTAGTACTGTGACTTCAAAACTGTTTTATGCAAATGTAGAATAAAGCAAATAATATATATTGATGTTATTAGGAACAAAATTTTCATTGTAAGAGAAATTAGATGATATGTAACATAAAACAGAGTTAAGAGGGGAGAAAAAAAAAAGCTCTGTAAAGTTGAAATTGGAATTCTCAGTTCAAACACATGATTGTGTGTTTCCTAGCCTTGCCCGCCGAAAGGAACTAAGAGCAATGAGATCCCAGTAGTGATGAGCACAAATAGTACCCGCACCTCGGCTTTAAATACAGCTCTCTATTCAAAAGGACAGGAAGTCCTCAGAGAAACGGCTGGCTCCAGAACTCGGACAGAGAACACAGAAGATAAGCCAAGGGCATCTTCTGCCAGAAAGTAAAAGAAGTACGTAAGGACCGGGTGGGGGGTGGGTATATTGGAGGAAAACTGTGTGCCAACATCTACCAAACATACCCTATGAGCAAGGAATTCCACTTCAACCCCTATCCTCCCCACTCAAAAATTGTGTTGGCCCCAAGTATCAGAATATCAATAGGG
The DNA here is from genome assembly GCA_036589455.1 of Ateles fusciceps. Lineage (NCBI taxonomy): Eukaryota > Metazoa > Chordata > Mammalia > Primates > Atelidae > Ateles > Ateles fusciceps. Next base: position 1,905,895 of record JAZHEH010002842.1, read on the forward strand.
GCACATAATAGTGAAAACCTGGAATCGTCCTTAATGTCTGTGTACACTAGAATGAAGAAATGGCAGGAGCAATGGAAAACAAAGAACTGCGAGTACACACACAAGAGTGAAGCTCATGAGCAGACAGATGAGCAAAGAAGCCAGACAGAAAAGCATACATGTGGTATATGGTTCCATTTACACAAAGTTCCCAAACAGGCAAACTGATCCATATGTTTAGAAGTGAAGCTGGTGGTTACTGGTGTGGGGGCAAAAGTGATAGGAAGAGGATCTGACTGGGGCTTCAGGCTCCTGGCAATGTTTTTGTTTCTTGATCTGGGACCTAGCTATTAATGTATTTGCTTTGAGGACATTTTTTTACCTATAGACTATTTTTTGTGAATTTATCTATATGTTATATTTCAATGTAAAAATAATTTACTTTTTAAAAAGCCAACTTGTAGGCCGGGCACAGTGGCTCACACCTGTAATCCCAGCACTTTGGGAGGCCAAGGTGGGCAGATCACCTGAGGTCAAGAGGTCGAGACTAGCCTGGCCAACATGGTGAAACCCCATCTCTACTAAAAATACTAAAGTTAGCCAGGCGCAGTGTCAAGTACCTGTAATCCCAGCTACTTGGGAGGCTGAGGCAGGATAATCCGTTGAACTTGGGAGGCAGAGGTTGCAGTGAGCCAAGATCACACCACAGCATTCCAGCCTGGGCAACAGAGTGAGACTCCATCTCAATAAATAAATAAATAGCCAACTTGAAGGGTTTCCCACTGGCCAAATCTAATACAAGTTAGCATCAGAAAGGATAATGATGGTAGCTGTTTATTAATGAAAATACATGAATCCCCAGGGCAGGGGGTGGGGAGAATAAACAGGAAATCTCTTCTTTACAAAAGACACTCGTAAATGTAAAAGAAATGACGACATTTGAAGATTTCCATTTTGTAACCCCTGATATAATCATTCATTCATGTAACAATCACCAATGGAAGCTAAAACCTCTGGATGAAAACTTGTGAGCATACAGACTAACCCTAGAGTACCAGAGTACCATCCCAGGGACCACTTACTTTTACAGTGAAGAGCAACTGGGTCAGGCACAGTGGCTCACGCCTATAATCCCAGCACTTTGGAAGTCCAAGGTGGGTGGATCATGAGGTCAGGAGTTTGAGACCACCCTTGCCAACGTGATGAATCCCCGTCTCTACTAAAAATACAAAAATTAGCCAGCCATGGTGGTGCACACCTGTAGTCCCAGCTACTTGAGAGGCTGAGGCAGGAGAATCACTTGAACCTGGGAGCAAAGGTTGCAATGAACTGAGATTGTGCCACTGCACTTTAGCCTGGGTGACAGAGCAAGACTCCATCTCAAAAAAATATAAAATAAAGAAGAGCAACTGTACCTTTGAAATGGAGAGGTGTGGTGGTGACCACCTTAACCCAGTGATTGAATTTCACATCGCCAATAATGGAACACGTGGCATCACATGCTTCCTGATTATGCAAATTAAACAATCTAACCTAAGGTAGTGGGGCTTCTTAATTGCATTCAAATCACCTGAGGAGATTTTCAAACTCCCAATGCCAACTATATCAGAATCTACTTGGTGGGGGGGTGGGGGCAGAGTTGCCAAGAACCAGTATTTTTTAAAGCTTCCCACATGACTGTAATTTACAGTTAGGATATTCTGAACAAAAACATATACTTGCATCTAACTTCTAGTTTAAAGAATATGCCGGAGATAGAGCACCAGTTCTTAATTCTGGCCTCACATTAGAGCCACCTGGAGATTTTTGAAACTAGAGCCACCTGGGCTTATCCTCAGGGATTCTGATTTAATTGGATTAGAGCAGCACTCAGACATTTGTATTTTCTTTTCTAGGTCTTAAGTTTTGTATTTAAAACCCCCAGTGAGAACAGAGATGACCAATTTAGTACTCCTTCTTTGTAAGGCCAATTAATCAAAACAGGTAATTCTGATGTACAGCCAGATTTAAAACTTACTGGGAAAGAGGAATAAGTTAACATCATGAGAAACAATCTAGAATGTGGGACTTTCTATAAGGCCACTAACCTGGATTCTTCAAAAGGTCGATGTTGTGGGGGAAAAAAAAGGAGGAATAAAACATTCTATGTTAAAATAAAGTTTTAAAATGTAATATGTGCATTAGTTTGAGAGCAACAGCTATAAAGACATTTTGGAGGAATGAATGAAGATTTTTTTTTTTTTTGAGACAGGCTCTTGTGCCGTCACCCAAGCTGGAGTGCCATGAGTGGTGTGATCATAGCTCACTGCAGCCTCACACTCCTGGACTTAAGTGATCCTCCCACTTCAGCCTCCTAAGTAGCTAGGACTACAGACATGCACCACCACTCTTGGCTTTTTCTTAATTTTTCATTTTTTTAAGAGATGGGGTTTTATTATATTGCCCAGGCTGGTCTTGAACACCTAGGCTTAGAGGTCGTCCCAAAGTGCTGAGATTACAACAGGCGTGAGCCACCGTGTCCAACCAGAAATTTAAATATTAAGTTGATTTTGGATCGTTACTTTTCTTAGCAGGGATAATGACATTTTGTTTCTGTAGATAATTATTTGTGTTCTTAAGAGATGCATGCTGAATATCGAGAAGTGATGTGTCATCATGTGTACATAACTTACTTTCAAATAGCACAACAACATAAAAGAAAACCAAAGCACACAGGGAGAAATAAAGCAAATATGGCAAAATATTAACAACTGTGAAATTTGTGTGGAGGGCATATGGGATTACACCATAGTAATCTTTCAACTTTTCTGTATGTTTGAAATATAACAAAAAGTTGAAGAAATGAGAAAGATTTTAAATAGAGATAAAAACCTACTCACAAAGCCGTGGAATTTCCATCTGTTTTACTTCTCTGCGGGTAAGTCTGCTCACCACTCAACCACATTCAACCGACCTTACACCACACCCAGCAATTAAAGGCTGCATTTCTCAACCTTTGCCCACTAGATTTTGATAGGAGTTACCTGAAGAGAATCTCTCATTCAAACACGTGTAGAATATGCTGGGTTATACCAGGTTTATCCACAATCAAGCATGGCAAACTCCACTCGAAAACACTTCTCTCTTGAGCTGACCTGCCTCACCTATGATATCCAAGAAGACGCAGTGACAGTATCCATGACAACTTTTCTATTTCATTTGGGCTTGAGAATCAGGCTTCCTCTAGTCTCTGACAGAGGCACTTCAAAGCAACAAGCCTGCAAATATTCTCATGACACAATACAAGCCACACGTGAAATACAAAACCATCTGCCTCCATATCCTGTCTAGTCCCTTGCTGTGGGATGAAAATGCTTAAGCCATGATGATGGGGCTCTCCTGGGAAGCATTTAGCAAAGGAAAGGAAGCTTTGGAACATCACAAATGGCAAAAGGTTCTTTTACTCTTTCACCCGGAATCATCAGAGGCTCTGCCCCCACCTGATAAGAGTACAAAAGAGATAAAATACTGCCAGCCTGCAAGGATCTCATGGTCAACCGGAGTGGACAAACACCATGCTTCTAATTAGGCAGACTACAATAAACTGCATGATAGGGGTGTTTCCAAAGTGGTGTGGGCCTGTGGAAGGGGGAAGTATTAATTCCATCTGCGGGTGTCGGAGAAAGCTACACAAAGCAGTTCCTCGGCTTTTGACAAGGGAAATGTTGAGGAAATGAAGGGAAGGGCATCCAGGCCAGGCAGAACCATTCCAGCAAATGCACCAGCACCTGAAAGTGCCCAGTGTGTTCGAGCAGTGGCACCAATATGGGGAGGGGAGAACGGATAGGACCAAGATGGCCTGACTTCTTTGCAGGGGCAAATTTTACCTAAGTGATTCGCTGATTTGCTCTCCTCTCCTCCTTCTTCTCCTCCTCCTTCCTTCCTTCTTCCTTTTGCTTCCTTTTTTCTTATTATTCTTTTATTGGAAGAGAGAATAACTCTTTAAGGATTCAAAACAGATCTTGCACAAGAATTCAGGGGAGGGAGCACATTCCATAAATGGAATTCTAAACAGCGCTTTCCTAAGGCTCAGAAATGGTAGGTGCCAGGGTAATAGCTCCTTGATAAACAGACTGTAGGCGTCGGGGGCAGGAGATTCCAGGTCACCACAGTGCTTGCACTGAAGACAGCGCTCCCTAAAACTAAGCATCTATGTTCTAAAAGTAGGACAATGCAGCTACTACTGATTAAGAACACATACATTTATTCAGTTAATTTTTAAATTACATTATCCTTGTCAGCACTAATCATAAAAATAGCTAAATTAGTTGTGTCAAACACTGTTCGACATCATTTCTTTTTTTTTTTTTTTTTTTCTGGAGACAGAGTCTTGCTCTTGTCACCCAGGCTGGAGTATAATGGCTCAATCTCTGCTCACAGCAACCTCCACCTCCCAGGTTCAAGTGATTCTCCTGCCTCAGCCTCCCGAGTAGCTGGGATTACAAGCATGTGCCACCAGGCCCAGCTAATTTTTATATCCTTAGCAGAAACGGAGTTTCACCATGTTGGCCAGGCTGGTCTCGAACTCCTGACCTCAGTTGATCCACCTGCCTCAGCCTCTCAAAGTGCTGGGATTACAGGTGTGAGCCACCGCACCCAGCTGACATCATCCCTTTAAAAACACCCAAGGACTCCATAAAATAAGTACCATTATTATTGTCATTTTACAGATCAGAAAACTGAGACTCAGACTTCAATAACTTACTTAAAATCACACTGGTAAATGAAGAAGTTGGAATATGAATTTCATAAGCCTATGCTTCATTACTTATGTTAAGTATGAAAGCCATTTAAATAATGGTTCTATTATGGTCCTCTGTTAGGCACAAATAGAAGCCTTTATTTAGGTTTCTCTGTACTTCAGAGTTGCCAAATTCTTGCTAATATTTTACATTCCCCATGGCACAAAATAGTACTGGACACCATTATTCACATTTATGTTGATTCATAAGAAATATGTAAGGAAACATTATACTTAGACCGTTACTAGTGAAAGAAAATTGAGAGAGAAAGAGCAAATGACCTGATGGGTGGATTGGCTGGTATGTCGGTCAGTCTGTGCATCTGTCTGTCTCTGTCTTTCCCTCGGATTCTCTTAGCGTGTCTCCACTTCTATCTCAAGTCTGTGTGTCTGTCTCTATCTTATTTTCTTTTTGCCTCTAAGTATCTCTGTTTCTCTCTCTCTCTCTCTCTCTCTCTCTCACACACACACACACACACACACACACACACACTCTCAGTTAAATTTCACAGCTATGACCGGGTGCGGTGGCTCATACCTGTAATCCCAGCACTTTGGGAGGCTGAGGCGAGCAGATCACCTGAGGTCAGGAGTTCGAGACCAGCCTGGCCAACATGGTGAAACCCTGTCTCTACTAAAAATACAAAAATTAGCCAGGTGTGGTGTTGTGCGCATATGGTCCCAGCTACTCAGGAGGCTGAGGCAAGAGAATTGTTTGAACCTGGGAGGCAGAGGTTACAGTGAGCCAAGATCATGCCACTGCACTCCAGCCTGGGTGACAGAGCAAGACTCTATCTGAAAAAAAAAAAAAGAATATATATATATATATATATACACAAACAAATTTTACAGCTGTACATTGCTTCCTAGACCTGGGAACAAATTAATATTCTAGAATCAATTAGATATCATAAAACATTCCTATAGGAAGCCTCAAGTCCCTAGGAACTCAAGTTATCAGCTAAAGGGTAGTGCTAAAGGGCAACAGTAAAGAATATGGATTCCAAGGTCATACAGACCTAAGTCCTTGTAAGCTACGTGAAGTAGGGCAAGTTATAAACTTATATGAACTGCTGTCTCCTTGTCTGTGAAACGGGTAACACCGTAACCATCACATGGAGCTGTTGTGAGGATTAAATGCAATAATGTGTATAAAGTTCTTAAATGCTAAGCAGTAGCAACATTGCTAGTTACTATTGTTACCATGATTCTTGACAGTGCGTACACTGCCTTTAGACACTCAGTGTCTAGGCAGGACATGGCACACAGTAGGATCTCAAAGAAATAAGATACAAAGAGACAAACATACCAAGACACACATAGAAAGACATGAGACAGAGAAAGACAAATACAGCAAGGGGGAGAGACTGAAGAGTCAGACACACAAACACACACGCAGAAAGAGACACAGAGAGAGGAGACAGAGACCAAAAGAAGAGCCAGAAACAGACTAACAGACATGTTAGTCAACTCACTAACTGATTTTTTGCTCTTTTTCTCTAAATATATCACTAGTATGGGTCTAATATAATATTTCCTTACATCATGAATCAATGTGAATGATGAACAAGGTCACATTCTCCATTCCATTGCCAGGCTTCCCATGCTACAGAGGAGCTTACAAATGGGGAAGAGGGTGGCTACATCCGACGCAATATCACAGAAGCAGTGAACGGTGAGCTAAGGAGAGAGGTGCCCCAGGGGCATGCTGTGCTGGCGCTCTCTGAGGCATCCCTCAAGAACAACAGGGCAATGCTGGGTTTAGTCAAGTCCAGAATCTGCAGACCTCATTTACAGCAGCTTCCTTAATATAATGAGAAGGAAACTCTTTTCTATCCCTGGGAAAGCCACCGAACAACGCCACAGCAACTTACCTCCGCAAACACAGAGAGCAAGCTTTCATACCCACATCAAAGGGAAGAACAACTCTGCCCTCCAAAAAAGACCTTTAATCCAGCCAGGGGAATTCCTGGATCCTCTCTGCATTTGTGTTGGCCTTTGGTACAGTATTTTCTGTTCTTGCAGCTGTAAATTGTGAGCTTTCTAACATGCGTCATCAACATACTTTGATAAAATTGGGTGATTATGGATGAGGTCACACTTAAGCAGGTCTTCAGGGGAGCTGGGGGTGAGCAGATCATTGTGGTGAAGATATTTTTCTTTTGTATGATGCCAGAGAAAGACTGAATCACAGGGAAAGAGTTGAGGAGCACCAGAGTTGCAATGCTTAAGCTTTACCACCCCAACCCCAGCTAACTGCATTTCTTACACTGCATGGGGGGGAAAGGGGGGAGGTTACCAACAGGATGTTCAACTGATTTCAGCTCCGTGAGTGTGATCTCTCTCCTCCTCCCAGCAGGCTGAGACAGCGCCCTTCTTCTTCCCTGAGGACACAGCCTGTGCCACAGATCCTGTGCCATTCCCTCACAGACAGATTCTTGCTCCCCTCCTCCTGCTTCCCCAAGGCTGAGGCCAACTAATTTGGGCCTTAAAGTATTGCTGCCACCATTGTTACTAAACTCTTCTGAGCCCTCTTCTGCAGAGCTTAGAAGTTACAGAGGCTGGAACTTCCAGAAGCTACAGAAAGCTGGAAACTCTCCTCTGCCCTCCAAATCAAATTCACTTAATCGTGTCAGCAAAGGACAGCTGCGCACACCTGCAGGTTGAGCTGAAATAGGAACCTTAAACTATTGTGGACCCTGACAACGTCAGTTGTTATTGGGGGACATCTTGTTCTTCATATCTTTGAATTTCATTTTTGGAACCATTCCTAGAAGTAAGAGGCTTCTAGGCCAGGCACGATGGCTCACCCCTATAATCCCAGCACTTTGGAAAGCCAAGGCAGGCGGATCACCTGAGGTCAGGAGTTCGAGACCACCCTGGCCAACATGGTGAAACCCCATCTCTACTAAAAATACAAAAATTAGTCATGCGTGGTGTCATATGTCTGTAATCCCAGCTACTTGGGAGGATGAGGCAGGAGAATCGCTTGAACCCAGGAGGTGGAGGTTGCAGTGAGCCAAAATAGCACCACTGCAGTCCAGCCTGGGTAGCAGAGTGAAACTCTGTCTCAAAAAAAAAAAAAAAAAAAAAGGAATAAGGAGTTACTCAGCCTATCACCTTTTTACAGATCCCCAGCAGATGAAGTCACTGAAGACAACAAACAGATCATTTACTTTTATTTCTAAAGAAGTTCAGTTGGCCAGGCATGGTGGCTCACACCTGTAATCCCAGCACTTTGGGAGGCTGAGGCGGGCGGATCACCTGAGGTCGGGAGTTTGAGACCAGCCTGACCAACATGGAGAAACTCCATCTCTACTAAAAATTCAAAATTAGCCAGGTGTGATGGTGCATGCCTGTCATCCCAGCTACATGGGACGCTGAGGCAGGAGAATCGCTTGAACCTGGGAGGCGGAGGTTGCAATGAGCCAAGATCGCACCATTGCACTTCAGCCTGGGTGATAGAGCGAAACTCTATCTCAAAAAAAAAAAAAGTTCAGCTAATCATGGACATAGATGGTGGTGATGGTTGCACAACAATGTGACATACTTAATGGCACTGAACTGTGCGCTTTAAATGGTTAAAACGGTAACTTTTATTTTATATATATTTTACCACAATATTTTTTTTTCTTGGAGACAGAGTTTTGCTCTTGCTGCCCAGGCTGGAGTATAATGGCACTATCTCCGCTCACCGCAACCTCCGCCTCCCGGGTTCAAGCAATTCTCCTGCCTCAGCCTCCTGAGTAGCTGGGATTACAGGCACCCGCCACCATGCCCGGCTAATTCTATATTTTTAGTAGAGATGGAGTTTCTCCAAGTTGGTCAAGCTGGTCTTGAATTCCTGACCTCAGGTGATCCACCCACCTCGGCCTCCCAAAGTGCTGGGATTACAGGCGTGAGCCACCGCGCCCAGCCTACCACAATTTTTTTTTAATCAAAAAAAAAAAAATTAAAGAATAAATTGGCCAGGCATGGTGGCTCATGCCTCTAATCCCAGCACTTTGGGAGGCCCAGGTGGGTGGAAGACTTGAGCCCAGGAGTTCAAGACCAGCCTGGGCAACATGGCAATACCCAATTCCTACAAAAATACAAAAATTAGTTGGGCATGATGGCATGTGCCTGTAGTCTCAGCTACACAAGAGGCTGACATTGGGAAGATTGCTTGAGCCCAAGGAGGCTGAGGCTATAGTCAGCTATGATGGTGCCACTGCACTTTAGCCTGGGTGACAGAGTGAGACCCTATCTCAAAAAAAAAAAAAAAAAAAAAGTCTTTTAATTAAAAATAAGTGCACTGTTTCTGGCATATAAGTACTGTCCCATGAGTAAGATTTTCTAAAGAATGTCACTAAGCTCTTCTTTCAGAAGCCAGTTCTTCCACAATGGCAGCTGGAACATTCAGATCAGAGGAGTGGCTTATAAGCGTTTCCCGCTTTTCTTTAACAACAATACGTTAAACAGTTTGTTCTCATGACACCTCTCAGAAATGTCAAGAGACACAGTACGCCATTAACGTAAGTGGAAAATATTATTTGCTTTTGTAGATGGTAAAATTAAGGCATGAAAACCTAAAAGACTGAGCCGAGATCATGCCATGAGCAGAGAAGTTCAGATTCTGTATCCAGAGGCCACTTTCCCTGCCTTGTGGCTCAAGAAGAGCTTTTTTAAGACCTAAACAAAGGTCACTCACTGTGAATCAATTAACTCCAATAAACATCCACCCACAGAAGCACCTATTCTCTCATCAAATCATGTGTATTGACCCATAATCCCCAGGAGAGTCCAACACAGGAAGTCCCAAACTGGGGGGAAAGCTCTGCATGCAGCTCACCTTTAGGGAAAGGGAAAGGTGCAATTGTTAACACTGTCAGTTTCACCGACAAGGAGTAGTGAGGGAACTGTAGAAGGTCTTGCAGGATAAGGTAGAAGGAGAGCTCAGCATAGCTCAGGTTCTAACTCACCATGGATGTCAAGCACAAGTGACGAGGCACATCAGTCAAGAGTGATCATAGAGACAAAAAACCCAATGATAAGCCCAGGTAAGAAAACAGATTATGACCATCTCTTAACCAACTATCTGTAGAAAGAGCTCCTCTGACGGGGTGCGGTGGCTCACACCTGTAATCCGAGCACTTTGGAAGGCTGAGGCAGGTGGATTGCCTGAAGTCAGGAGTTCAAGACCAGCCTGGCCAACATAGTGAAACCCCGTCTCTACTAAAAATACAAAAAATTAGCTGGGCATGGTGGTGGGCACCTGTAGTTCCAGCTACTTGGGAGGCTGAGGCAGGAGAATCACTTGAACCTGGGAGACTGAGGTCTCAGTGAGCCAAGATCACGCCATTGCACACTAGCCTGGGCAACAAGAGCAAAAACTCCAAAGAGAAGAGAGAGAGAGAGAGAGAGAAGGAAGGAAGGAAGGAAGGAGAGATGGAAGGAAGGAAGGAAGGAGTGAGCTCTTCTATCCTGCTGCCAGGCCAAGATGGATCAAAAACAAAGAGGAAGCAATTGAATCTCTCAGAAATAAATCTCACAGTTCCCTACCACCCTACCTACAAACACATCTGCACCTGCCCTGAATTTCCTATCCCCCGACCAGCCCCCACTCCCCTCAGAAGAAGAAAAAACCAACCATCCTCTTCCCAACAAGGGTCATCCTTCTCTTTGTGTCCCGGCTCCTCCTCTGGCCCCCCATCCTCTTCCCAACAAGGGTCATCCTTCTCTTTGTGTCCCGGCTCCTCCTCTGGCCCCCCCTCAAGCTGTCTATCAGCTCTCCTCTTTCTTTCACTTCTCCCTTTCTAATGCCAACATTCCTTTAGCACAGTGGTTCTTAGTATTTATGGATCGCAACTCTCTTGGAGAAGCAGGTAAATCTGCATCCCATTTCTAAAGGCCTGAGAGATTCCGAGAGCCCTGGAGCCCATAAGAAATGCATGCTTTAGCAAAAGTCTCTTCCATCTTAAACCTTAGCTGCTAGTGGACATCTCTTTCCTTTCAAAACAAGCTTCTAGGTCATGGACCTTTGTGCCTCTTCCTTCCTACTCTCTCCTCAATCCCCTACCCTCACCCTACTAAAAAAGAATCCTGCTAAAGTTACCATTGACAGTCCAAATGCCAAACCCAAGAAGTACTCTTCCCCCTCTCATTTGACCTCCTGCCGTATATCACAGCAGCCCATCCCATCTCCTAAAACTCTTTTCCTCGGTGTCTTGACATCACTGTGATAAATCCCTCTGAGCCTGGCCAACAATGTCTTCTTCTCTAGGAAATGCCCTTAACACCCAGTTTGGCCCCCAGCCACCCTGTTTTTGTACTTGCAGGACTCCCCCCCTCCCTGCCAGGGCAGACCACCCCAGGGGTGGGCTTCACCATGCGAAACCAACCAGTGATTTTCCTAGAATTTTGAAATAGAGAAGAAAACGAAGTTATTGGATTTCCCAAAACGTTCTAGCCACAAATTCCAGTTACATGCCTATATCTGCATATCTGACCACTCCTGTATCTGTGTAAGACATTCTCTTCTTTCCTTCAGTCGGTTTGCATTTGGCTTCTGCTATTTGCCACCAGTGAGTCCTGACAGATATAAACACTCGCTTGCTCCCAATTCACCTTTTCTCTCTGTGGCTGCTGCTTCTCAGCGGGTAACTCTTCTCTGTCTGCCCCTTAGACACTGGTTTATCTATCAGAACTGTAGGGGATCATGGTTAAGGAGACAGAAAAGTGGTCATGTCAGTGAACCAGATTGACTGAAGTCTTTGGATTTAACTGAACCAGACCAGGCCTCATTCAGAACAACCTATTTGCTATACAGGTTTCCACAGGAACATAAAGCCAAGAAAAAACAGTCTGAATAAATAGCTCCAAAGTTGACTTTCATGAAGCTATACTTTAAAGGTAAAAGACTCAGAACATGTTTCATTTTTTTAGAAAGACCAGGACCACCAAAAAATATATACTCATATATGTCTGATTTGTCAGATTTAATAATCTGGACAATTTCTGATATGATAGTCAAAAATCTCACTATTAAGGGGGGTGGGCTCCTAGCATTAGAATGTCTCTGGTGTGACGCAGTGGGAGGTACAAACATCACGCACTGGTAAACTACTGAAAGTAGCAGGTTCACCGTCTCCATAGGGGCCAGCTTCCCGGGGCAGGTTCACGTGCCCCTCTGAGGCCCAGAAAATGCCCAGCACTTCCTCAAAATATGCAGCCACCCATGACTTTGTCAGCCTGAGGCCAGGCTTTGCAGAAAGGAGGGGGTGAGGCTTAGCCCAGAAAGAGAACTGAGCAGGAAATCGAGGGTGTTTCTCTGCCCCCTGCCCTTCCCCCTCCTGCCAGGGGGAGGCTCAGGTTGGCCCCCGAGTGCTGTCTGTACTCACAAAGGCTGCCTTTCCTCTGGAATCACTAATTTTACCTGATGCTATGAGAGAATCATATTGAAGATGAAATATCTAATATATAATGTATATTTAAAAAAAAAAAAGAAAGAAAGAAAGGACGCAGCAGGTTTAAATCTAACTATGATCCAGGATATAGGCTGTCCTGTGGGACAACTGATCTGGACTCTCAAAGGACTCAGGTCATGAGGAACCAAGGAAGATTGGGGGACTTCCTAGACTGAGACGGCAGAGGGGTGACAGCCAAATGCCATGCATGAACCTGGATTGGGGCCTGGATTTTAAGAAACTATCCATAAAGAACAGTTTTGAGAATTTGAGTATGAACAAGATTTTGAATAATGTTATTAAAGTAATATCTAGATTTTCTTGGGTATAAAAATGATGGTCGTGGTTGTCTAGAGAACGTGCTTGTTCTTGGGAGATGCAAGCTGACCATTTAGTGTCGTGATGTCTGCGGTATGTAGCTCTTCCATTATTTATCTTCTCTTTTCATTTTTCTCACTCTCTTTACTCAGACTTACCCAATATACTCACACACTCACCTGCTCTCCTCACTTTCTTGACACATTCACCCACAAGTATAACTCCCTAACCACCATCTCCAGCTCAGAACTCTCTACCAAGCTGCAGGCCTGTGGAGCCCCTTTCTACTCCACATTCCCACTAGAAATGTTCCAGCAGCACCTCAAACTCAATACATTCAAAGCCAAACTCATCCTTCCTCTTCCCAATCCCTGCCCCCAAAAATCCTATTCCTCTGTCTTCTCTATCTTGATAAATGTCAAGTTGACCAAGCCAGAAATATCTCTCTTCTTGCTCCGTAAGTAATCAATCACCAAATTCTATGTGTCGCATAAACTTCTCCTCTCTATCTCTACCCCCACTGCCCTGTTCTTGTCTTCACTGTCTCTCTCTTAAACGAAATATTATATAAGCATCCTCACTGGTCCTTCTTGCCTCCAGTCCTGCTGCCCTCCAAGCTGTCTTCCACCCTTCCACTACAGTGGATGTTTCCAACACAGAAGTCTGATCACATCACTACCCTGATTGAAATCTTTCAGTGACTCCCTAGTCTCTTCAGGATAAAATCTAGCAAACTCCTTTTCCATGGTAGGCATGGCCTTTTGTGACCTTCATCCCTGCCTTTCCTCCTAGTCTCAGTCTCCTCCTGCACCCACTCACAGCCAGTTCTCCAGACATCCTCGATTGCTGTGGTGACTGAGTCCGTGCTGTCCTCCAGAGCCGCTGGGCCTGCACACATGCCATTCTCTCAGCTACATACCATCCCCTCCACCTCTGTACCAGCCCCTCCCCCACACTCCTACTAGAGAAGATATGTCTGTTGGAAAGCCTTGTGTGCATCACCCAGGTCTACTTAGAAGCTCCATTTCTCCAATGCTCTCATTGACCCAGATATGTAACCTCATTAAAGCAATTTATCTTTGTATTAAGTTATTTGTTTATGCAACTGCCTTCCCTGCTGACTATAAGATTCTTAATGACATGGACCTTGTTTTTAATTTGGCTTTTTTTTAAGTGCCTAGTCCATTCTCAGTTTATAGTAGGCACTCAACAACTGTTTATTTTAAAATTGACAGTCATTCCAGTGAAACTGTTTATTTGTTTTTCAGGACTTTAATTTCAAAATTATAAAGAGCTATGACAAGCTAAAAACAGAAACAAGAAAAGAGACTGGGAAGGTGAGCAACTGCAGGAAATGAATTATTTGAAAGTCAAGCCTTTGGCCTTTTCCTTAACGATGAGATAAATCCCAGCCGCCAAAGAATGCTGGGTAAAGTGGGGCTGGGTGGGTTAGGGGATTGAAATGCAAAGGATGAAACAAGCTCATTTTGGATATCCAATGAATTTTATTGGACTAATGAAAATTTACCCACATCCCTATGTTCTAACGCTATGATTTTAAAAAGACAATATTCGGTGCACACAGGAGGTGGTAACCGAGGGGGAAAAGGAGGAGACTGGTGCCTTCTCAATCTCTGACAAACAATCCAAAGATTGCAGAGATCCAAACAAAAGGATCTCTACATGGAGTACTATTGATACCAAAGAATTTGGCCTCAAGGAGGGATTCTCCACATTTTGCATACCACCAATCACTCTCAAAAACCAGGTCCCAACCACCATATAGCAAAAGCCCATTTCTGTTTCATTTTGTTTTTCTTTGAGACAGAGTCTTGCTCTGTTGCCCAGGCTGGAGTACAGTGGTGCAATCTCAACTCACCGCAACCTCCACCCCCGGGTTCAAGTGATTCTCCTGCCTCAGCCTCCGAGTAGCTGGGATTACAGGAGCGCGCCACCACACCCAGCTAATTTTTGTAATTTTAGTAGAGACAGGGTTTCACCATGTTGGCCAGCCTGGTCTTGAACTCCCAACCTCAGGTGATCTGCCTGCCTCGGCCTCCCAAAGTGCTGGAATTACAGGCATGAGCCACTGCACCCGGCCGCAAAAGCGCATTTCTTTAGAACACCTTTATATGTTTAACTTCTTATGTTTATGATACAGAGTAAGCTTTAAGAACAGAACAGCAACACGGTAGTGAGATTGTTGGAGCAAATTCCACTGTGACTTCTTGGTAGCTGTATGAGAACATTATGGCCAGAGCTCAGGAGGCCTCCAGGGAATAGCTTGCCCTGAGAAACACAGACTCTGATTCAGGTGGCATTGAGAAATCCTTTGAGGGAGACCTTCCATCTGCTGATGGGAAGAATGCTTCCTTCTCATTCTTGGCACCCTCACTCGGCTGGCAAGGTCAGGTGTGTTTTTCCAGTGACTGGCTCACAGCAGGGATAGAGGAGATAAGCCTTTGGGGGTTGAGAGAACGAGGGAATCAGACTGACCAGCGTCTGGTCAAGGTTTCCAAGGTCTTTTTCAAGGTTTCATTTCCCAGCACTGTCTTCAGTTTATCAAGAAAAATTTTCTAAAGAGAACCTCTTTAGTGGCCTTTGAAGAAGGACATAGAGAGGGGAGGCAGAGCCCAAGGGCCCTGTGAGCAGAGTGGGAAGGACATGGAGAACAAAGAGGCTCACACGGTGAGGAAAGATATCAATCACCTTTGAGAAATAAAGAAGAGAAAGAGAGGGAGGGGGAGGAAGCATACAAATACCAGAATGGACTCGTGTATACAGGCTATTCAGCTAAAAATGAAGAGAGAAAATGGACAGCCAAGGATAGCCTTTGAGAAGTTTGTTGAAAAACTATTTTAGACGAATTACCATAAAAGTATTGCTAACAAGCAGGAGAATTTTAAGGGGAACATTAGAAATTCATCCTCCTTCATTCAGTTGTAAGGGACAGGGAACTAGTCAAGCCGTGGAGATGAGAGAGAAGCCAGGAATGAAATGAAAATTGTGCAAGTCCCTTGCATAGGGATAACAAGATAATTATTTAAAGCATGAAGGCAGTAATTTAGGTCTAAAATGTCACCACCATTAATTCTAAGTTTTATTGTAGTCTGTTAGGAAAGAGTTCTCTGGGGATTATGAATAACTGCTTCTTGAAATGGAAACTGCAAAAACAATTGACATTTCTATAATCCTTAAGGAATAGAACTTTGAAAAAAATGACTTCTCAGGTGGCTATCTGAACATCAGTGTCTGAATAACTAACATTCGTCCTTGCTTTATGTCACCCTCATTAATCAGTTCATATTAAAGATAATGCCATACATGTAATTATAGGCATAACATTATGTTAAACACTTAAGATTATCATATTGCACCATATATTCGCCATGATGATGTATGGCCCCAATTTGAGAACACGTGTCAATTTTTTCATAGATTTTCATCTGTATTCATGACTCAAGGGCCTTTAACAAATTAATAACCAAAAGAATACACAGTAGATTCCTTTGTAAGTCCACAGCCATTACTTAGCACACTTCTCCCTTGTTTTAGCTCTTAAAAACTTATTCAGCTTCCTGAAAATAAGCTTAACCTGTTTTCCAATTGTCCTTGTTCCTGTGTTAGATGTTTGTTTGTCTTTAGAGATTTGGTAAGGGGGTAGGGGTCTCTCTATGTTACCCGTGCTGGACTTCAACTCCTGGACTCAAAGAGTCCTCCTGCCTCAGCCTCCCAAGTAGGTGAGACTGCAGGTGAACACCACTATGCCTGGCTTGTTAGACTTTTTTTAAAATCTAAGCACATGGGGTTTCATTCATTTTATTTTATTATGATTTTTTGGAACTTGTATTTTAGATTCAGGGGTACATGTGCAGATTTGTTATATAGGTCAACTGCATGTTACCAGGGTTTGGTGTATAGATAATTTCATCACCCAGGTAATAACCATGGTACCCGATAGGTATTTTTTCTGATCCTCTCCCCCACTTCCACCCTCCCCCCCTCGAGTCGGCCACAGTGTCTCTTGTTCCCCTGCTAGTGCCCTTGTGTTCTTGTTGTTTAGCTCTCACTTCTAAGTGAGAATATGTGGTATTTGGTTTTCTGTTGCTGTGTTAGTTTGCCTAAGATAATGGCCTCTGGTTCCATCCATGCTGCAAAGGATATGATCATTCTTTTTATGGCTGCATAGTATTCCATGGTATATATGCACCAGTCTTTATCCAGTCTACAATTGGATGGGCATTTAGGTTGATTCCATGTCTTTGCTATTGTGAACAGTGCTGCAATGAACATATGTGTTCATATGTCCTTATGATACAACAATTTGTATTACTTTGGGTATATACCCAATAGCGGGATTATTGGGTTAAATGGTAAGTCTAGGTTTTGTTTTGTTTTTTTGAGGCAGAGTCTCACTCTGTCACCCAGGTTGGAGAGCAGTGGTGCAATCTTGGCTTGCTGTAGCCTCTGCCTCCACGTAGCTGGGATTACAGGTATGAGCCACCACATCCGGCTAAGTTTGTTTTATTTTTACTAGAAATGGGGTTTCCCCATGTTGGCTAGGCTTGTCTCAAACTCCTGACGTAAGGTGATCCACCCAGCTTAGCCTCCCAAAGTGCTGGGATTGCAGGCCTGAGCTACTGCACCTGGCCTGGGTAAGGCTGTTTTAAGTTCCTTGAGGAATTGCCAAACTGCTTTCCACATTGGCTGAACTAATTTACACTCCCACCAGCAGCCTATAAGCATTCCCTTTTCTCTACAGTCTCACCAGTGTCTGTCATTTTTTGACTTTTTAATAATAGCCATTCTGACTGGTGTGAGATGGTTTCTTATCATGGTTTTGATTTGCATTTCTCTAATGATTGGTGATGTTAAACATTTTTTCATATGCTTGTTGGCTGCATATATGTCTTCTTTTGAGAAATGTCTATTCATGTCCTTTGCCCAGTTTTTAATAGGGTTGTTTTTTGCTTATAAACTTGTTTAAGTTCTTATAGATTCTAGATATCAGACCTTTGTTGGATGCATAGTTTGCAAATATTTTCTCCCATTCTGTAGGGTGTCTGTTTACTTGGTTGACAGTTTCTTTTGCTATGAGCATATGTGATTTTAAAATTACATCACATCTGTACACTAAGTCATCTAAACAATGAAGGAAATGAAATAATCAATATACTAAAAAGTAATGCTGGATTAAACTAAGTTCAAGTTCTTGCAATAAAATTTAGCTTATCCCACTTATTCAACATTTTTAACTATAACAAACCACATCTTTTAAAAAAAAACTCATCTTTATAAAGTTTTCAAGTGCTTAACAGAAGCTTTTATTCATTATTCCTTACAACAACCTTATGGAAAAAAAGTCAGCACGGTCCTAATTATATAACCAGAGAAACAAACAGAGAAGGCAAGATCATTGTCCAGACTTCCCAAATAGGCAAATGGTGATTAAAACACTCTGTTTAGGCCAGACAAGGTGTCTCATGCCTGTAATCTGGGAGGGTGGAGTGGGTAGATCACTTGAGGCCAGGGGTTCAAGACTAGCCTGGGCATAATGGCAAAACCCTGACTCTACAAAAAACACCAAAATTAGGCAGGGTGGTGGCACACCTGTAATCCCAGGTACTTGGGAGGCTGAGGCAGGAGAATCACTTGAATCTGGGAGGCAGAGGTTGCAGTGAGCTGAGATCACACCGTGGCACTCCAGCCTGGAACTCTGTCTCAAAAAAAAAGAAAAAACTCTCTGTTTATACATTTATGGTCCATTTTCTCCTGCGTATGTTTTTGTGAAGGTTCTGTGATCAGGTACCTGGCCTCCTCTGGGCTGCTCACATCAATCATTAACCAACATTACATCAACTAACTCCTGCTGCTCCCACCCCGAGCCTAGATTGCTTGTGGGGGAAGTGGCATTGTCAGAAATCAGCACTTGACATGGCTGTGGAAGATAGCTGCCCCTCTCTTCAAAGGACACCCCTCCTCGGGAACCCCTAAAATAAATTTCCTTTACTTCTTAAGTCAGACAAGTCCAAACATCCTCTTCTAATCTGGTGAAAATTTATCCAGCTGTTTTCATTTGATGTAACAAAGAGCAAGCAGAAACTTTGTTTTATCCGAATGGATAATACTGTCCCGGATTCTGGGACAAAGTCTGTGAGAATCGATAATACATGACCCAATACAGTAAAAGTTGCTTTTGTATGTGGTGCTATTTGGAGAGCTAGATTATTATTTCTCCATTGATGACCTGTAGAACAAGGTGTTTGTTGAAATGCAGATTCCTAGGTCCCAACGCAGACCTACTGAATCAGACTTAAAAGTAGAGATGCAGTCAAACCAGTGCCACAGCTGACACCACTGTGCTCCTTATTAAGTTAAGAAAGCCCCAGGCTACACTGGGACTTCTCAAACTAGACTGCATGCTTCCTGGGAGCAGCAATCAGTTCCTGGCTATCCTCATAGGC
Source organism: Ateles fusciceps (assembly GCA_036589455.1). Lineage (NCBI taxonomy): Eukaryota > Metazoa > Chordata > Mammalia > Primates > Atelidae > Ateles > Ateles fusciceps. The sequence continues at coordinate 1,924,881 of JAZHEH010002842.1, forward strand.
CCCAATACCCAGCTGTGGTGCTTAGTAAGTGTTCATTGATTGAATGCATATTAATTGGTTGTTTATTGTGTATGTATTATAAGTGTCTACAGTCTTTGACGTTAGTGTGTAATTAATTTCTTAGGAAGCAGTGTAAACACCTGTTATAAAATGTAAACACATATAAACTCTTTAAAATGATTTTTAGTTTTGTCCTATTCCCACTGCATGGAGCCAGAATTAAATAAACCAAAAGCATGACGACACCCTGCACAACTCACTGTGCGCTCCATCCCAGCCCTAGGCTCATAGATTCTCCAGTCTCCCAGATAATAAAAGCCCTTTGGTCACTTTCAGGCAGAAATTTCCAATTAAAGCTTCTCTATACCCCTAGGAGGGACCCACCTCTGGAAAACCTGCTGTTTGGATGGGGTATGTGGGGGGCATAGTCAACGCCTTCTATACCTCTTCCCCATGCCCTGTGCTGCCCCTGGCTCCTCTCCAGGCTGATGATGTGGTAGAAGGGGGAGAGGCAGGGACATGGAGGTCCTGGTGGAACTATCATTTGAGAGTAGACTTCAGTGCAGCAGAGACACAATTACTGGCTCTTCCTCCTCCCAGGGGACACTACTTTCCGCTGAGGAACCTGCCATAGTCACCAGTATAGGCAGGACCTCCTCCAACTGGCCACCAGTGCCATCTTCTCTGTTCCAGTTTCCTAGTGTCTGACTCAAGCAGCTATTTTGTTTTAATTAGACATGGGATCTTGCTCTGTTGCCCAGGGTGGCGTGCAATCATAGTTCACTGCTGCCTTGGACTCCTGGGCTCAAACGATCTTGCCTCAGCTACCCAGGTAGCTGACTACAGGCATGCACCACTGCATCCAGCCCAGCTCCAGCCACTTGATTCTGGGTTTGCCTTGCCCCTCCAGAAGGTCCTCTTTTTTTTTTCTTTTTTTTTTTTTTTGAGATAGTCTCACATTGTCGCCCAGGCTGTAGTGCAGTGGCGGGATCACGGCTCACTGCAATCTCCACCTCTTGGGTTCAAGCAATTCTCCTGCCTCAGCCTCCCAAGTAGCTGGAGCTACAGACGTGCACCACCATGCCCAGCTAATTTTTTGTATTCTTAGTAGAGACGGGGTTTCACCATGTTGGCCAGGATGTTCTCTACCTCCTGACCGTGTGATCCAGCTGCCTCGGCCTCCCAAAATGCTGGGATTACAGGCTGAGCCACTGCACCTGGCCCAGAAGGTCCTCTTTTTAAAGACAACCTGAGTGCTACTTCCTTCCATGGGTACTCAGTGTTCACACCTTACCCCTCCACCAATAGGAGTATAGTTTCTCCCCAATCACCTCTTCACCACACTCTGCCAGCTCTAGTCAGAAGGAAACAGGTAACAGTCCCTACATCCCTGACACTGAAGGCTCCCTCACTTGCCTTATGACCCAGCGTCCCCTCCCCCAGGAAGGCACACTGACAACTCTCTTGCCAAAGGGGTCTCACTGCCCACTCCCACAATGGATTCTACCCTCTTCTCCCTCACCTGGAGCACATGGGGAGAATGCTGCAACACCGTTTCCATCATCTCTTAGCTAGTGCTGCAGAGGTGATCCAACATCTCATGAGACAGTGGGGACATTTGTCACCTGTCGTAGTGTTCTGGGGGAGACAACTAGAAAGTCACATCTGACATCCTGTTACATTAATCAGAATCTCAGTTACAAGAGAAAAGACTTACTCTTAATTAGGGCCTTCATCTTAATTAGTGGAGGTTTGGGATAAGAATACTCACTGAAATAAGGAACACAAAAATATTACGGCAGCTGTACCCAGATCGCACAATGACTAGAAGGCAGTTCAGAGTGTAAAACAGATCTAATAACCAGAAATTTGTCACTGCCTCAGCAAAGGAGTTTCTGGACTCCACTGATGTGGGACTGAACTGTCTGTTTCTGCAGCCGTTCTTTTGCTTCCACCCACAGATACAAACCCCTACTCTAAACTCTGCTCCATGGAACACACGTGTTATAAAAGATGATAACAGGTGACAGTCCTTTGTCCAACAAGTCTGGGAAACACCGAGTCAAGGTTACAGAAGCTTCTTACTGTAGGATTCTGTCTTTAAGAAGCTAAAGCATTGTATGACTCTGCAGAAAGGGAGATAGATGTGGTTTCCCAAATGTGCTCACTTAGAAAACCACGTTTCAGGGACACCTGTTAACCACCGGTGAGACACAGCTCAGGCTGCACTGCTGAGAACTATCCATGCACTTTTTCTACCTCTTGACTTAAGCATACTGTGGCATGGCATCTGCAGATGGCCTCCTCTCTGTATGCATTTCCAGCTGCTGCTCCCACAGCCAACTAACTCTCTCTGTATCTTGATTCTCTTTAAACAAAGACATTGCTTGTTCCAGTATGATCACCATCATAATAATTGGGGCAGATTCTTCATATCAAGCCATCTTATAAGCCACCAACCAATCTATAGCCTGACTAACTTAGGACTGAATGCCCTCCCTTGACCAAGAGGGCGGAACAAAATATCACCCTTGCATCACTAGCAGGAGACTCTGAAGAAAACAGTCTCTTAGCCCTTTGTGATAGCCAGCGCACAGAATGAAAACAAGAAACAGAATGAAACAGGTACCAATCTCTATGCCCCTGAAGCTCAGAAAGCTCTCTCATCTGACTTACAATCCTGGGGGAGTACAATCATTTGTAACTGCAAGACAAATTAAATAAATGTTTTTTTCAAGTGATCTGACAGTCCTGCAAAGCTAGTGAAATATACTGTGATCAAATGAGACTAGGATTCAGATGAATCCTCTTCTCTAAGTTTCTTCACTGAATAGGTGAATCACATTTTAAGTATTTGTAGCAGACACATCGACTTCTTCCCTTAATCCACTGTGTATAATAACCCGTATATCAAGGCTACATTCTATTTCAGTGCTTTTCATTGCTATCTATCCATATACTTCAAGTCTTTAGCAGCTAATGATAAACCAATAGTAAATGTTTTTTAATTTAACCCAATGTAAAAAAATAATAAAGTCTAAAGTATTTTGTGGACTTCTGTTTTTAAAAGTGCTTATTTTCGGCTGGGCACGGTGGCTCATGCCTGTAGTCCCAGCACTTTGGGAGGCTGAGGTGAGCAGATCATGAGGTCAGGCATTTGAGACCAGCCTGGCCGATATGATGAAACCCCATCTCTACTAAAAATACAAGAATTAGCCGGGAATGGTTGTGCGCCCCTGTAATCCCAGCTACTCAGGAGGCTGAGACAGGAGAATCACTTGAACCTGGGAGGCGGAGGTTGCAGTGAGCAGAGACAGCACCACTGCACTCCAGCCTGGGCGATAGAGTGAGACTTTGCAACACTGAATTAAAAACATGTGTAGGTGTGCTTTGGTCTTCCTAGGAGGTGCTTATGCAGCCTTGTTCCTGTGACACAGTTCAGACCTCCTCATCTTCACCTCAGCAATGACATTCAGCCTCATGTGTGGGACAGTACTATTTCATTAACCTCATTCCACAATTGGATTAGAACCATGCACCTTCAACATTATGAAAACATAAGTCAGCCAGTGTGACCGAAGGTCAATTTAAAAAGTCATGTTCTTCCAGACTCTGCCTACTAGGGCCATTTCATGAATAATGGCAAGAGAGGAGACTCTGCTAAGAGAAAAAGCTTGGCATAATGTAAAGTATTTTTGGTGTAAATGTGTAATTGGCTTTTACTCACACATTTTATAGGATTGATGAGTCATTGTTGCCCAGTTCCTGAATGTCTTGCAACCCTTAATGTGATAGTGCAGCCCAACCCCTAAATGCCAGCCCGCTGTTGGTGTAATTTATGTTGGCATAAATTCTTTAGAGAGTTTGGGCCCCACCGGCTGGCCTCACTTCAAAGAGTGCCCAGCCAGACAACAGGACATGCCCCTGGCTGTTGCTCCAGTTTCAATCTGCTGTGACCTTTCAGACATAGAAGGCAAAATAATTGTTTTGAGGAAACTCAACAAAATTAAAGATAACACAGAGAAGTTAGAATTCTGGAGGGGCGCGGTGGCTCATGCCTGTAATCCCAGCACTTTCGGAGGCCAAGGTGGGTGGATCACAAGGTCAGGAGATCAAGATCAGCCTGGCCAACATGGTGAAACCTTGTCTCTACTAAAAATACAAAAATTAGCTGGGTGTGGTGGCATGTAATCCCAGCTACTCAGGGGGCTGAGGCAGGCAGGAGAATCGCTTGAACCCAGGAGGTGGAGGTTTCAGTGAGCTGAGATCATGCCACTATACTCTGGCCTGGGCAGCAGAGTGAGACTCTGCCTCAAAAAAAAAAAGAAAAGAAAAGAGAGAGAGAGAGCCTTGGGTGAGGTCACACCCAAACCATATCAACACTTAATAATCAAACTTCCCGCCAGGCACAGTGGTCGACACCTGTAATCCCAGCTCTTTGGAAGGCCTAGGTGGGCAGATCATGAGGTCAGGAGATTGAGACGATCCTGGCCAACATGATGAAACTCCATCTCTACTAAAAATACAAAAATCAGTTGGGTGTGGTGGCACGTGCCTGTAGTCCCAGCTACTTGGGAGGCTGAGGCAGAAGAATCACTTGAACTGGGAGGTAGAGGCTGCAGTGAGCCGAGATTGTGCCACTGCACTCCAGCCTGGCAACAAAGCGAGACTCCATCTCAAAAAAAGAAAAATTAATAACAATAATAATAATCAAACTTCCAAAGGTCAAGGATAAAGAAAGGATCCTAAAAGCAGCCAAAGAAAGAAATAACATAGAGTGGAGCTCTAATACAGCTGGCAGCAGATTTCTCAGTGGAAACCTTCCAGGCCAGGAGAGAGTAGCATGATGTATTTAAAGTGCTGAAGGAAAAAAATTTTTATCCTAGAACAGTATATCCAGTGAAAATATCCTTCAAACATGAAGGAGAAAGTAAGACTTTCCCAAATAAGCAAAAGCTGAGGAATTTTATCAGTATCAGGCCTGTCCTACACGAAATGCAAAAGAGATTGTCTTCAATCTGACAGGAAATAATGTTAATGATCAATAATAAATCATCTGAAGGTAGCAAACCCACTGGTAACAGTAAGTACACAGAAAAACACAGAATATTATAATACTACAATTGTGGAATATAAAACACTTAAATCTTGAGTAGAAAAACTAAAACATGGCTGGATGCAGTAGGTCACACCTGTACTCCCAGCACTTTGGGAGGCAGGAGGATCACTTGAGCTCAGGAGTTCGAGGCCAGCTTGGGTTGCATAGCAAGACTTCATCTCTACTAAAAATTTAATAATAAAAAGAACACTAAAAGATGAACTGATAAAAAATAAAAACTAAAACATTTCAAGTCATAGGACAGTGCAGTAAGATATAAATAGAAGCAACAAAATGTTTAAAAGCAGGGAGATAAATTTAAAGTGTAGAGTTTTTATTTTCTCTTTATTCGTTTGTTTATGCAATGAGTGATACGTTGTTATAGTATCTTATAATATTTTAAAATAATGGGTCATAACATATTATTTCCAAGCCTTCTCAGGTAACCTCAAATCAAAAAAACATACAATAAATACACAAAAATAAAAAGCAAAAAATTAAAACATACCACCAGAGAAAATCACCTTCACTAAAAGGAAGACAGGAAGGCAAGAAAGAAGGAAAAGAAAACCAGAAAACAAATAACAAAATAGCAGGAATACATCCTTACTGATCAGTAATCACATGGAATGTAAATAGACTAAACTCACCAATCAAAAGACATAGGGTGGCTGAATGAATAAAAAAAAAACAGGACCCAATGATCTTGTTGCCTACAAGAACATACTTTCCTTATAAATATACACATAAACTAAGTGTGGTGGCTCATGCCTGTAATTCCAGAACTTTGGAAGGCTGAGGTGGGTGGATCACTTGAGGTCAGGAGTTCAAGACCAGCCTAGCCAACATGGCAAAACCCCATCTCTACTAAAAATACAAAAATTGAACAACAGTGGGGTCTCAGGCAAGATGACCAAATAGGAACACCCGCTGTCTGCTGCTGCCAGCAAGATCAATGCAGAAGATAAGTGATTTCTGCATTACCAACTGAGGTACCCAGTTCATCTCACTGGGACTGGTTAGACAGTGGGTTTAGCCCATGGAGGGTGGGCCAAAGCAGGGTGGGGCGTTGCCTCACTTAGGAAGTACGAGGGGTTAGGCAACTCCCTCCGCTAGCCAAGGGAAGCCATGAGGGACTGTGCCGTGAGGAATGGTGCATTCCTGCCCAGATACTATGCTTTTCTCACAGTCTTTGCAACCCGCAGACCAGGAGATACCCTCGGGTGCCTACACCACCACAGCCCTGCTTTTCAAGCACAAAACTGGGCGGCCATTTGGGCAGACACTGAGCTAGCTGCAGGAGTTTTTTTCATACTTCAGTGGTACTTGGAATGCCAGCAAAGAGAACTGTTTACTCCCCTGGAAAAGGGGCTGAAGCCAGGGACCCAAGAGGTCTAGCTCAGTGGATCTCACCCCGAACGGAACCCAGCAAGCTAAGATCTACTGGCTTGAAATTCTCACTGCCTTCTCTAAAAGTTTCTTGAGAAATAAAAAACAAGGAAAAAAAAGAAAGAAAGAAAGAAATTCTCACTGCCAGCACAGCAGCCTGAAGTTGACAGGGGAAGCTTGAGCTTCGTCGGGGGAGGGGCACCTGCCATTACTGAGGCTTGAGTAGGGGGTTTTCCCCTTACGGTGTAAACAAAGCCTCTGGGAAGTTAGAACTAGGTGAAGCCCACCACAGCTTGGCAAAGCCTCTGTGGAGTGGACCCTGTTTGCTGGAGTGGACCTCCAGCAAAATCCAGCAGACCTGCAGCAGAGGGACCTGACTGTTAGAAGGAAAACTAACAAACAGAAAGGAATCAACAAAAAGGATGTCCACACTAAAACCCCATCCAAAGGTCACCAACATCAAAGGCCAAAGTAGATAAATCCACAAAGATGAGGAAAAACCAGTGCAAAAAAAGCTGAAAATTCCAAAAATCAGAACACCTCTTCTTCAAAGGATCACAACTCCTCACCAGCAAGGGAACAAAACTGGATGGAGAATGAGTTGACAAATTGACAGAAGTAGGCTTCAAAAGGTAGATAATTACAAACTCCTCCGAACTAAAGGAGCATGTTCTAACCCAATGCAAGGAAGCTAAGAACCTTAAAAAAGGTTAGAGGAATTGCTAACTAAAATAACCAGTTTAGAGAAGAACATAAATGACATGATGGAGCTGAAAAACACAGCACAAGAACTTCGTGAAGCATACATAAGTATCAACAGCTAAATCGATCAAACAGAAGAAAGGATATCAGAGACTGAAGATCAACTTAATGAAATAAACCGTGAAGACAAGATTAGAGAAAAAAGAATGAAAAGGAACAAACAAAGCCTCCAAGAGATATGGGACTTTGTTAAAAGACCAAATCTACCTTTGATTGGCATACCTGAAAGTGACAGGGAGAATGGAACCAATGAATGAAAACACTCTTCAGGATATTATCCAGGAGAACTTTCCCAACCTAGCAAGACAGTTGAACATTCAAATTCAGGAAATACAGAGAACACCAAAAAGCTACTCCTCAAGAAGAGCAACCCCAAGACACAAAATCGTCAGATTCACCAATGTTGAAATGAAGGAAAAAATTTTAAGGGCAGCCAGAGAGAAAGGTTGGGTTACCCACAAAGGGAAGCCCATCAGACTAACAGCAGATCTCTGCAGAAATCCTACAAGCCAGAAGAAAGTGGGGGCCAATATTCAGCATTCTTTTTTTTTTTTTTTTTTTTTTGAGACCAAGTTTCACTCTTGTTACCCAGGCTGAAGTGCAATGGCACAATCTTGGCTCACAGCAATCTCCACCTCCTGGGTTCAAGCGATTCTCCTACCTCAGCCTCCCGAGTAGATGGGATTACAGGCATATGCCACCATGCCCAGCTAATTATTTGTATTTTTGGTAGAGATGGGGTTTCTCCATGTTGGTCAGGTTGGTCTTGAACTCCCAACCTCAGGTGATCCGCCTGCCTCGGCCTCCCAAAGTGCTGGGATTACAGGCGTGAGCTACCATGCCCAGCCTCAACATTCTTCAAGAAAAGAATTTTCAACCCAGAATTTCATATCCAGCCAAACTAAGCTTCATAAGTGGAGGAGAAATATAATCCTTTACAGACAACCAAATGCTGAGAGATTTTGTCACCACCAGGCCTGCCTTACAGGCAACCAAATGCTGAGACATTTTGTCACCACCAGGTCTGCTTTACAAGAGCTCCTGAAGGAAACGCTAAATATAGAAAGGAAAAACCAGTACTAGCCACTGAGAAATATACCAAATTATAAAGACCATCGACACTATGAAGAAACTGCATCAACTAATGGGCAAAATAATCAGCTAGCATCATAATGACAGGATCAGATCCACATATAACAATATTAACCTTAAATGTAAATGGGCTAAATGCTCCAATTAAAAGACACAGACTGGCAAGTTGGATAAAGAGTCAAGACCCATCAGTGTGCTGTATTCAGGAGACCCATCTCACATGCAAAGACACATATAGGCTCAAAATAAAGGGATGGAGGAATATTTACCAAGCAAATGGAAAGCAAAAAACAGCAAGGGTTGCAATCCTAGTCTCTGATAAAACAGACATTAAACCAACAAAGATCAAAAAAGACAAAGAAGGGCATTACATAATGGTAAAGGGATCAATGCAACAAGAAAAGCAAACTATCCTAAATATATATATGCACCCAATACAGGAGTACCCAGATTCATAAAGTAAATTCTTAGAGACCTACAAAGAGACTTAGACTCCCACACAATAATAGTGGGAGACTTTAACATACCACTGTCAATATTAGAGAGATCAATGAGACAGAAAATTAACAAGCATATTCAGGACTTGAACTCTGCTCTGGACCAAGTGAAACTAATAGACATCTACAGAACTCTACACCTCAAATCAATAGAATATATGTTCTTCTCAGCACCACATCACATTTATTCTAAAATGACCACATAATTGGAAGTAAAACACTCCTCAGCAAATGCATAAGAATGGAAATCATAACAAACAGTCTCTCAGACCACAGTGCAATCAAATTAGAACTCAGGATTAAGAAACTCACTCAATACTGCACAACTACAAGGAAACTGAACAACCTGCTTCTGAATGACTATTGGATAAATAATGAAATTAAGGCAGAAATAAATGAGTTCTTTGAAACCAGTGAGAACAAAGACATAACATACCAGAATCTCTGGGATACGGCTAAAGCAGTGTTTAGAGAGAGATTTATAGCACTAAATGCCCACAGGAGAAAGCAGGAAAGATCTAAAATCAACATCCTAAACATCACAATTAAAAGAACTAGAGAAGCGGCTGGGCATGGTGGCTCACGCCTGTAATCCAAGCACTTTGGAGGCCAAGACGGGCGGATCACCTGAGGTCAGGAGTTCAAGACCAGCCTGACCAACATGGTGAAACCCCGTCTTAAAAAAAAAAAGAAAAAAAAAAAAAGAACTAGAGAAGCAAGAGCAAACAAGTTCAAAAGCTAGCAGAAAACTAGAAATAACTAAGATCAGAGCAGAACTGAAGGAGACAGATACACAAAAAAACCCTTTAAAAAAAAGTCAGTGAATGCAGAATCTGGTTTTTTGAAAAGATTAACAAAATAGATAGATTACTAGCCAGACAAAGAAGAAAAGAGAGAAGAATAAAATAGACATAATAAAAAACGATAAAGGGGATATCACCACTGATCCCACAGAAATACAAACTATCATCAGAGAATACTATAAACACCTCTTTGCAAATAAACTACAAAATCTAGAAGAAATTGATAAATTCCTGGACACAGACACCCTCCCAAGACTAAACCAGGAAGAAGTTGAATCCCTGAATAGACCAATAACAAGTTCTGAAATTGAAGCAATAATTAATAGCCTATCAACCAAAAAAAGCCCAGGACTAGATGGATTCACAGCTGAATTCTACCAGAGGTACAAAGAAGAGCTGGTACCATTCCTTCTGAAACTATTCCAAACAATAGAAGGACTCCTCCCTAACTCATTTTATGAGGCCAGCATCATCCTGATTTCAAAGTCTGGCAGAGACACAACAAAAGAAGAAAATTTCAGGCCAATATCCCTGTTGAACATCAATGTGAAAATCCTCAATAAAATACTAGCAAACCAAATCCAACAGCACATCAAAAAGCTTATCCACCACGATCAAGTCAGCTTCATCCCTAGGATGCAAGACTGGTTCAATATATGCAAATCAACAAACGTTATCCATCACATAAACAGAACCAATGACAAAAAACACATGATTATCTCAATAGATGCAGAAAAGGCCTTGGATAAAATTCAACATCACTTCATGCTAAAAACTCTCACTAAACTAGGTATTGATGGGAATGTATCTCAAAATAATAAGAGCTATTTATGACAAACCCATAGCCAATATCATACTGAATGGGCAAAAACTGGAAGCACTCCCTTTGAAAGTCGGCATAAGACAAGGATGCCCTCTTTCACCACTCCTATTCAACATAGTATGGGAAGTATTGGCCAGGGCAATCAGGCAAGAGAAAGAAAGAAAGAATATTCAAATAGGAAGAGAGGAAGTCAAATTGTTTCTGTTTGCAGATGACATGATTGTATATTTAGAAAACCCCATCGTCTCAGCCCAATATCTCCTTAAGCTGATAAGCAATTTCAACAACGTCTCAGGATACAAAATGAATGTGGAAAAATCACAACCAATAACAGAGAGCCAAATCATCAGTGAACTCCCATTCACAATTGCTACAAACAGAATAAAATACCTAGGAATACAACTAACAAAGGATGTGATGGACATCTTTGAAGAAAACTACAAACCACTGCTCAAGGAAATAAGAGCAGACACAAACAAATGGAAAACCATTGCATCCTCATGGTTAGGAAGAATCAATATTGTGAAAATGGCTATACTGCCTAAAGTAATTTATAGATTCAGTAATACCCCATCAAGCTACATTGACTTTCCTCACAAAATTGGAAAAAACGACTTCAAATTTCATATAAAACCAGAAAGAGCTCATATAGCCAAGACAATTCTAAGCAAAAAGAACAAAGCTGGAGGCATCATGCTACCTGACTTCAAACTATACTACAAGGCTACAGTAACAAAACAGCATGCTACTGTTTCCAAAACAGATATAGACCAATGGAACAGAACAGAGGCCTCTGAAATAACGTCACACATCTACAACCATCTGATCTTTGACAAATCTGACAGAAACAAGCAATGGGGAAAGGATTCTCTATTTAATAAATGATGTTGGGAAGACTGACTAGCCATAGGCAGAAAGCTGAAACTGGATCCCTTCCTTACACCTTACACAAAAATTAACTCAAGATGGATTAAAGACTTAAATGTAAGACCTAAAACCATAAAAACCTTAAAAGAAAACCTAGGCAATACCATTCAGGACATAGGCATAGGCAAAGACTTCACGACTAAAACACCAAAAGCAATGGTAACAAAAGCCAAAATTGACAAATGGGATCTAATTAAACTAAAGAGCTTCTGCACAGCAAAAGAAACTATCATCAGAATGAACAGGCAACCTACAGAATGGGAGAAAATTTTTACAATCTATTTATCTGACAAAGGGTTAATATCCAGAATCTACAAGGACCTTAAACAAATTTACAAGAAAAGAAAAAAAAAACAACCCCATCAAAAAGTAGGCAAAGGATATGAACAGACACTTTTCAAAAGGAGGCATTTATGCAGCCAACAAACATATGAAAAAAACCTCATAATCACTGGTCATTAGAGAAATGCAAATCAAAACCACAATGAGATACCATCTCAGGCCAGTTAGAATGGCGATCATTAAAAAGTCAGGAAACAACAGAGGCTGAAGAGGATGTGGAGGAATAGGAACGCTTTTACACTGTTGGTGGGAGTGTAAGTTCAACCATTGTGGAAGACAGTGTAGCAATTCCTCAAGGATCTATAACCAGAAATACCATTTGACTCAGCAATCGCATTACTGCATATATACCCAAAGGATTGTAAATCATTCTACTATAAAGACACATGTACACATATGTTTATTGCAGCACTATTCACAATAGCAAAGACTTGGAACCAACTCAAATGCCCATCAATAACAGACTGGATAAGAAAATGTGGCACATATACACCATGGAATACTATGCAGCCATAAAAAAGGATGAGTTCATGTCCTTTGCAGGGACATGGATGAAGCTGGAAACCATCATTCTCAGCAAACTAACACAGGAACAGAAAACCAAACATTGCATGTTCTCACTTATAAGTGGGAGTTGAACAATGAGAACACATGGACACAGGGAGCGGACATCACATACTGGGGCCTATTGGGGGTTGGGGACTAGGGGAGGGATAGCATTAAGAGAAATACCTAATGTAGATGATGGGTTGATGGGTGCAGGAAACCACCATGGCACGTGTATACCAATGTAACAAACCTGCACATTCTGCACATGTATCCCAGAACTTAAAGCATAATTTTAAAAATAAAAATAACAACAACAACAACAACAAATTAGCAGGGCAAGGTTGGTGCACCTTTAGTCCTAGCTACTTAGGAGGCTGAGGCAGGGGAAGCACTTGAACCTGGAAGGTGGAGGTTGCAGTGAGCCAAGATCACACCACTACACTCCAGCCTGGGCAACAGAGTGAGACTTAGTCTCAAAAAATAAAAATAGGCTGGGCACAGTGGCTCACACCTGTAATCCCAACACTTTGGGAGGCCGAGGTGGGCAGCTCACAAGGTCAGGCGATTGAGACCATCCTGGTTAACATGGAGAAACCCTGTCTCTACTAAAAATACAAAAAATTAGCGGAGCGTGATGGCACATGCCTGTAGTCCCAGCTACTCGGAAGGCTGAAACAGGAGAATTGCTTGAACTCAGGAGGAAGAGGTTGCAGTGAGCCAAGATGGCACCATTGCACTCCAGACTGGGCGACAGAGCGAGACTCCATCTCAAGAATAAAAATAAAAATAAACTAAATATACACATAGACTGAAAATGAAGGGATAGAAAAAGATATTCCATGTCAATGAAAACCAAAAAATGAGCACCCAACACTGGAACACCCAGATATATAAAGGAAATATTTTTAGAGTTGAAAAGAGAGATAAACGCCAATAAAATAATAGCTAGAGACTTCAAAATTCCACTTTCAGCATTTGGACAGATCATCCAGATAGACAATCAAGAAAGAAACCGTGAACTTAACCTGCACTATAGACCAAATGGATGTAACATATCTACAGAACATTTCATCCAGTGGCTACAGAATACACATTCTTCTCAGCACATAGATCATTCTCAAGGATAGACCATATGGTAGGCCACAAAACAAGCCTTTAAAAATTCAAAAAAATTGAAATTATATCAAGTATCTTTTCTGACCACAATGAAATAAAACTGGAAATCAATAACCAGAGGAATTTTGGAAACTACATAAACATATGGAAATTAAAGAATATGTCCCTGCATGACCAGTGGGCCAATAAAAAATAAAAATAAATAAGAAGGAAATTTAAACATTTCTTGAAACAAATGATAATAGAAATACAACATACCAAAACCTATGGGACACAGTGAAAGCAGTACTGAGGAAAGTTTATAGCTACAAGAACCTACATCAAAAAAGTAGCAAAATTTCAAATAACCTAATGATGCATCTTCAAAAACTAGACAAGTTAGAGCAAACAAAATCCAAAATAAGTAGAAGAAAAGAAATAATATTGGGCCGGGTGTGGTGGCTCAAGCCTTAATCCACGCACTTTGGAGGCCAAGGCGGGTGGATCATCTGAGGTTGGGAGTTCAAGACAAGCCTGACCAATATGGTGAAACCTCGTCTTAAAAAAAAAAAAAAAGAAAAAAATAATATTGGCAAAGCACAGGGGCTCATGCCTGTAATCTCAGCATTTTGGGAGGCTGAGGCAGGAAAATCACTTAGGCCCAGGAGTTCAAGACCAACCTGCGCAACATGGAAAGACCACATCTCTATCAAAAATAAAATTTAAATAGCCAGGCAGGGTGGCAAATGCCTGTGGTCTCAGCTACTCAGGAGGCTGAGCTGGGAGAATCCCTTGAGTCTGAGAGGTCAAGACTGCAGTAAGCCATGATCATGAAAGGCCACTCCAAACGAAGTAACAAAGATCAGAGCAGAAATAAATAAAATTGAAACAAAGAAAACAATAGAAAAGAACACTGAAATGAAAAGTTGTTTTTTTGAAAAGATAAACGAAATTGACAGGCTAATTAAGAAAAGAGACAAATGCCAAAAAATAAAGTCAGAGGTGAAAAAGGAGACATTACAACTGATACTGCAGAAATTCAAAGGATCAGTAGAGGCTACTAAGAGCAACTATATGCTAATCAATTGGGAAAAGTAGAAATGTACAAATTCCTAGACACATACAACCCACCAGGATTGAAAAAGGAAGAAATCCAAAACCTTGAACAGACCAATAGCAAGTAACAAGATCGACCAGCCTAGCCAACATAGTGAAACCCCACCTTTACTAAAAATACAAAAAATAGCCGGTGCAGTGGTGCATGCCTGTAGTCTCAGCTACTGAGGAAGCTCAGGCATGAAAATCACTTGAACAGGAGACAGAGGTTACAATGAGCTGAGATTGCACCACTGCACTCCAGCCTAGGCGACAGAGCAAGGCTCTGTCTCAAAAACAACAACAAAAGTAACGAGATTGAAACCATAATAAAAAGCCTCCCAGCAAAGAAAAGTCCAGACCCAAACTATTCCAAAAAAAAAAAAAAAAAAGCTGAGACCGGGCAAGGTGGCTCACGCCTGTAATCCCAGCACTTTGGGAGGCCGAGGCAGGCAGATCATGAGGTCAGGAGTTCAAGACCAGACTGGCCAACATGGTGAAATCCCATCTCTAAAAAAATAAAAATAAAAATAGCAGAGGAGGGAATACTTCCAAACTCACTTTGTGAGGCAAGTAGTACCCTGATATCAAAACCAGACAAAGACACATCAAAGAAAAAAGAAAAGAAAAGAAAAAGAAACTATGGGGCCAGACACAGTGCCTCATGCCTGTAATCCCAGCACTTTAGGAGGCCAAGGCCAGTGGATCACCTGAGGTCAGGAGTTCAAGACCAGCCTGGCCAACATGGTGAAACCCCATCTCTATTAAAAATACAAAAAAAAATTAGGTGCGTGTGGAGGTGCGTGCCTGTAATCCCAGCTGCTCAGGAGGCTGAGGCAGGCAAATCGCTTGAATCTGGGAGATGGAGTTTGCAGTGAGCCAAGATCATGCCACTGCACTTCAGCCTGGGTGATAGAGCGAGACTCTGTCTAAAAAAAAAAAAAAAAAAAAAAAAACTACAAAAGGAAACTATGGGGCCAGGTATGGTGGCTCATTCCTGTAATTCCAGCAATTTGGGAGGCTGAGGCAGGCAGATCACTTGAGGTCAAAAGTTTGTGACCAGTTTGGCCAACATGGTGAAACCCCATCTCTACTAAAAATACAAAAATTACCCAGGCATGGTGGCAGGCACCTGTAATCCCAGCTACCCAAGAGGTTGAGGCAGGAGAATCACTTGAACCCAGGAGGTGGCTGCTTCAGTGAGTTGAGATCACACCTCTGCACTCCATCCTTGGTGACAGCGTGAGATTCCACCTCAAAAAAAAAAAAAAAAGATTAAAGACTTAAACCTAAAACCTCAAACTATAAAACTACTACAAGAAAACATCGAGGAAACTCTCCAGTACATTGGACTGGGCTAAGGTATCTGGAGTAATACTCCATAAACACAAGCAACCAAGGCAAAAAATGGACAAACAGGATCACAAGTTAGAAAGCTCCTGCACAGCAAAGCAGACCATCAGCAAAATGAAGAGACAGCCCACAGAATAGGAGAAAATATTTGCAAACTATCCACTTGACCAGGGATTAATATCTAGAATATATAAGGCACTCAACTCCACAGAAAACAATCTAATCATCCAATTTAAAAATGGGCAAAAGATCTGTGTAGGTACTTCTCAAAAGAAGATATATAAATGGCAAATAGCTATATGAAAAGGTACTCAACATTACTGATCATCAGAGAAATGCAAATCAAAACTACAATGAGGTATCATCTCACCCCAGTTAAAATGGCTGTTATCTAAAAAACAGGAAATAACAAATGCTGACAAGGATGTGGAGAAAGAGGAGCCCCTCATATACTATTGATGGGAATGTAAATTAGTCAACCCTTATGGAGAACAGTTTAGAGATTCCTCAAAAAACTAAAAAACAGAACTACCATATGATCCAGAAATCCTACTGCTAGGTATATACCTAAAGAAAGGAAATCGATATATTAAAGAGATATCTGCACTCCCATGTCTATTCTAGCTATATTTACAATGCCCAAGATTTGGAAGCAACCTAAATTTCCATCAACAGACAAATAGATAAAGAAAACATGGTACATATACACAATGGAGTACTATATGGCCATTAAAAAAAAAAAAGAATGAGATCCCGTCATTTGCAACATGGATGGAACCAGAGGTCATTATGTTAAGTGGAATAAGCCAAACATAGAAAGACATATTTTGCATGTTCTCACTTATTTGTGGAAGTTACTAGTTAGTGTAAAAGTTATCGCAGTTTTCACCATTACTTTTAATGGCAAAAAGTAATGATTACTTCTGTACCAACCTAATAAAAATTAAAACAATTGAATTCATGAGAGAGAGAACAGAATAATGGTTACCAGAAGCTAGGAAGGGTAGTCAGGGGCGGGGGATGGTTATTGGGTACAAACATAGAGTTAGATAGAATGAATAAAATATAGTATTTGAGAGTGCAACAGGGTAACTGACTACAGTCAACAATAATTTATTATACTTTTTTTTTTTGAGACGGAGTCTCGCTCTGTAGCCCAGGCTGGAATGCAGTGGCGTGATCTCAATTCACTGCAACTCTGCCTCCTGGGTTCAAGCAATTCTCCTGTCTCATCCTCCTGAGTAGCTGGGACTACAGGCACATGCCATCACGTCTGGCTAATTTTTGTATGTTTAGTAGAGATAGGGTTTCACCACATTGGTCAGGCTGGACTACAACTCCTGACCTCAGGTGATCCACCCGCCTTGGCCTCCCAAAGTGCTGAGATTACAGGCGTGAGCCACCATGCCTAGCCTACTGTACATTTTTAAAGAAGAGAGTATAATTGGATTGTTTGTAACACAAAGAAAAGGATAAATGCTTGAGGTGATGGATACCCCATTTACCCCGATATGATGATCATATATTGTATACCTATACCAAATATTTCATGTACCCCATAAATATATACACCTACCATGTACCCACGAAAATTAACAATCAACTTTTTTTTTTTTTTTTTTTTTAAGATGGGGTTTCACCCTGATGGCCAGGCTGGTCTTAACTCCTGACCTCAGGTGATCCACCCACCTCGGCCTCCCAAAGAGCTGGGATTACAGGCGTGAGCCACCGCGCCCGGCCAACAATCAACTTTTTAAAAAAATATTTGGTTATTAGAGGCTAGTGGTGACGCCAAGTAAAGTATTTAGATTTAGTGATTAAGATCATGGGCTTTGAGATCAGACTGGCAGTGTTTGCTGGTTAACACTGAGCAAATTATTCAACCTCTTGACACCTTTGTGCCCTCCTCTGTAAAACAGAAATAATAACAGCATCTACTTTGTACAGATAAAAGAATTCTGTTAAAGAGCTTACATAATAACTCTTAATGAATAACTATAGGGCTTATCATATTGCTAAGTACATAAGCAATAATTGTTGACTATGATAGTTAATGCTCTCCATATCTAGGTCCTATGAAGAACTGGTACCATAAAAAGGAAAGAGCTCGCCTGGTATGCCTGCACACACAGTGCTTTGTGAACCCTCTAGCTGAGTCCATCACCAAGCTCCAAGGCACAAAGACATTCTTCCCTGCCTCACAGATGCCACACAGCTCTGGCTCTATGAAAATTCTGGGGCATCAGGGGTAATGTCAGGTGCAAGACTCAGACACAGAGCACTGGGACCAAACAGGAGACAGCAGGACCCAAAGAGGACTCTATGGAAGTGGCAAAGCAGTAGCAATGGCAGGCTGGAGAGTGTTAATTTAGGAACACATGGTAGATGCCTCCTGGGACTGCCAGAAATGTTTTACAGGGTGAAGTCCTGCCGGAGTGGGTGAGATAAGAGTCAGTGTCATTCCAGTCATTATGATTGCTCTGATTCCATTTCTACTAACAGTAAGGCGTCTTGATCACATGTGAGACGTTGCCTAGGAACCAATTATCATCATGCTGCAATCAATATCATCTTGGACAGCAAGAGGCCACATGTTTAATGAGGCAACCAAAACATGTTGCCTTGTTTAAATATAAGGAGTCTTTGTTTTCCTGTACCTAAGAAATGTTTAATATAGTTTTATTTAGGCAACAAATCTATGCAAACACAAATGCAAACATGGGTTCAGATTGTAATATTTGAAGTACTCCCAAGCAAAAGCCATTGGGAAAAATACATAAGCATGTATAATTGTGGCAGGGCTGGACAGCAGGAAATAAGATCTTCTCTTCTTGCAGGAGCTGCTTTCACATGTTAATAGTAAATACAGTGTAATTCATGATCCAATACTTTATATGCTAGTGGGCTCTTGCTTTAAACAAGCCAGAAGCAAAAAGAGCTTGACTCTGAGGGTTCCACCAATTCATAAGTGATGATTCATTTAAATGAGGGGGATCCAAACTATCCCATCCTCATTTCTAGTACTGACTAAGGTATCCATCAACCCTGGGACATATAGAAAAATTACTTTTGGTTTCTCCTAACATAGTTTGCCTAGAAGTTTGCTCAACTATACTTGAAGAAGGAGACAGTTTGAAGTATTCCAGAGGGTCACCAATAACACACATTTATTTTTCTCTCAAATTCATTTAAAGGGAGACCAAATGTCGTGGCTAAAGAAAGAGCTGACTCTCTTCTAAATTTTTTGAAGAAAATTCCTTTTAGCCATTCCAGAGCTCTTTGAATCAAAAGGGAAGTACAAGGCCACGCTTTTGTAGATAACAAATTAGTTCAGTAAAGGAAAGACTGCAGATCTGACAAGGAAAAAATGCCATTTTCAAGAGAAGATGAACTTTTACCATATTTCATTAGAGAAGACCACAGTGAAAGAAAAATGACTTCATCAATCCCATTCCAGGAGCCCTGAGGAGGCTAAGGAGAAAGGAGAAAGCCACTGGAACTGGCTCCGGTCATAAGTTGCATCCATCAATCCAAGGCAGCTTCAGAGAGATGCATGCAATCACAGCTGACAGAGGATAAGTCACAATTATCAAGACCTTATTAGCTATTGATCTAGAATTCAAAAGGGTCATTTGCTTCTAAAGGGTAGCAATCAATTGCTTTGTATGGGCTACAACTTATAAGGCCAAGGTCAAGGTATGGTGATGGAAAATTAGGTTAGATCTCATAAATCCCTCAGCACCAATTCTTATCTGAATGAAGGTGCTGTAAACTATTAATCCTGAAGACAGGTTTGTGGGAAATATAACAGAATCCAAAATCATAGTGAACTTCCTGATGAATAATATATACCAGAACAACCTCAAAAAGATTGACGTTTTTTCACTTGATAGGAAGAAAATTGAATTCACCCTGCCTTGATGCACATGGTTAATTCTTCAGACCAGCAAGCACTCATCAAAAAGGAGGAAAAGATACTTTATAAAAGAAAGATTCTGGCCGGGTGCAGTGGCTCACACCTGTAATCCCAGCACTTTGGGAGGCTGAGGCAGGCAGATCACTTGAGGCCAGGAGTTCTAAACTAGCCTGGCCAACATGGTGAAACCCTGTCTCAAAAAAAAAAAAAAAGAAAGAATCTCTCGTTTTTCCTCCTCTTCTCTTGCTATGATCCATAAGAACCCATGCCCTAAATGAATGGGAAAGGGTCACAAGTAGCAGATATCATGAGTTTGGCACTGACTAATTCTGTCATAGTGTCTTTTTGTCTCTGTAACTAATTTCTAAACAAAAATAAAAACAAACTACTGAAAAAAATGAGAAACAAATTATAATTCTGAACTTCCCAAATAAAAGATGTGTTGTAACTTTTCAGAATTGTAAAAAAATATTAACAATTAGTACATCTAGGTAACAACTATATATGTGTCACTTGTACCATGTTTCAACTCTTCAGAATGACTGAAAATATTCCAATTTAAAAGCTATTTTTAAAAATCTTGTCACGGCTAGTACTATGGTAAAAGTAGCTGTAATTAGCTTGTGTACTCTGTGTATTTCTGGTTTTCTTACAGAATAGTTACTTGAATTTTTATTGGCATAATAAGTGGTTTCTATTTTTATGTATACTGAAGTTTTTATACCTAGCATTGTACCAATAATAATTTTTTTTTTTTTTTTTGAGATGGAGTCTTGCTGTGTCCCCCAGGCTAGAGTACAGTGGCACTATCTCAGCTCACTGCAAACTTCACCTCCCAGGTTCAAGCGATTCTCCTGCCTCAGTCTTCCAAGTAGCTGAGATTACAGGCACGTGCTGCCACCATGCCAGCTAATATTTTTGAATTTGTAGTACAGACATGGTTTCACCATGCTGGCCAGGCTGGTCTTGAATTCCTGACCACAAGGGATCCGCCCGCCTCAGCCTCCCCAAGTGCTGGGATTACAGGCATAAACCTGGAAGCACATGGGCATGAAAACTTTCAAAAGTTCACATTTTACTACCTGGCAATCTCGCACTGCTTTTCCCCACTATTGTTGGACACTATCACCTACTAAAGTGATCCACTGGAAATGCTAGGTTTATCATCTTTCACTACATCTCAAGGTCTTCTTAGCCTACATGTATTTCTAATTAATCAATGACACTTTGTCTGCTGTAATGTTCTTCAGTTGTAAGTATAATTTTTTGCCAGAATATTGTGATGTATCACACCAACATGTCAAATTATAATACGGTGTATACCAATGGCTTAGGGAGTAGCGGTGAGTGATGAGATGTTGGTCAATGGATACAAAATTTTAGTTCAATAGGAGAGATAAGTTCAAGAGATCTACTATGCAACATGATGACTGTAGTTAATAACAATTCATTGTATTTTGAAAAACATGAGAATAGATTTTAAGTGTTCTTATCATAAAATGTGATAAGTATGTGAGGTAACGCATATGTTAATTAGCTTGATTGAGCCATTCCACAATGTGTATACATTTCAAAATGCCATGTTGTACACAATAAGTAGATACAATTTTGTCAATTAAAAATAAAATTTAAAACTCTGGTTGCACTATTTGTCATGAGTTTTTAGAAGATTTTAGTAAGGTATAAAAGTATCCTAGGCTTAATTTCTTTTTTATATTTATGCTGAAAAAATAATAAAAATAGAGGAGTATCTTAAAGGGGAAATGTTCTGGAAATACGGTTTATTCTGCTAGCTAAATTTTATAGTAAATAATGTAAGCGGGCTTTTGCTTTCCAGGCTCCTATTTTTCTTTTTGAGACAGAGTTTCACTCTTGTTGTCCAGGCTGGAGTGCAATGGCAAGGTCTTGGCTCACCGCAACCTCCGCCTCCCGTGTCCAAGTGATTCTCCTGCCTCAGCCTCTGGAGTAGCTGGGATTACAGGCATGTGCCACCATGCCCAGCTAATTTTATATTTTTAATAGAGACGGTGTTTCTCCATGTTGGTCAGGCTGGTCTTGAACCCCCGACCTCAAGTCATCCGCTCACTGCGGCCTCCCAAAGTGCTGGGATTACAAGTGTGAGTCAGCACACCCGGCCTCCAGGCTCCTAACTAAAAGATTATTTCAGGAAAACCTTTTTAAAAATTAAGATGAGGCCAGGTATGGTGGCTCACATCTGTAATCCCAGGGAGGGAGAGGTGGGTGGAGGAGTTCAAGACCAGCCTGGCAATATATATAGCAAAACCCCTTAAAAAAAATTAACCAGGTGTGGTGGCACACACCTGTAATCTCAGTTGCTTGGGAGGCTGCGGTAGGAGAATGGCTTAAACTTGGGAGGTGGAGATTGCAGTGAGCCAAGATCCTACCTTTGCACTCCAGCCAGGGTGAGAGAGTAAGACGCCATCTCAAAATAAATAAATGAAAATAAAAATTAGGATGAAACGGCAGGAATTAAGAGCAAAGGAG
The DNA here is from genome assembly GCA_036589455.1 of Ateles fusciceps. NCBI lineage: Eukaryota > Metazoa > Chordata > Mammalia > Primates > Atelidae > Ateles > Ateles fusciceps. The sequence goes on from JAZHEH010002842.1 coordinate 1,947,127, forward strand.
AGTCCTCAGCAACCCAAAAGGTAAGCAGCTTGTCTGTAGAACAAGGAGAGATATTCAATAGCTTCACAAGTTGATGGTGAGCTGTGAAGCAAAAGAAGATTTACGGTAACTTATCAGAACTAAGACACAGGTCCTGCTAAAGAGAAAATCCAGATTGCAACCACAAAACATTTAAGGCCTGTAGTAAACTAAAACTTCAAAAACTTTCACACCCAGCTCAGCAACAGATCAAATTGACTCTCTCCCTACTCTAGGAGGGGGATATACAAAGCACACAAAGGGTGTGCTGCTTTCTAAAGGTAAATGTTACTTCAGTCTCTACTATTCTTTTATATTAAATGCCCAGAATGCAATTAAAAATCACAAGACATATATAAAAACAAGAAAATATATGTATGGTCATAAAAAAAAAATAAGAGAAACAAACACAGAGAAATGCAGATGTTGAAATTATCAGACTGAAATTTTAAGATAATTATAATTAAAATGTTAAAATATCTAGTGGGAAAGATAGACAAAATGTTTGAAGAAATGGAGAATTTCAAGAGAGATATAGAAACTATAAAAAGAAAACCCAAATGGAAATGCTAGAAAGGAAAATTATAGCATCATAAGTGAGGAGTTGACCAGATGTGTGTAAGAGTAGATTAAAGCAGAGGATAGGATCACAGAGCCAGAAAATAGGTCAACATAACTACCCAACAGAAACACAAAGAGGAAAGAAAAGTGAGAGAGGAAAAAAAAAAACAGAACAGATTTGTGGAACAATATCAAATGGTTCAACATACACGTAATTGGAGTTCCAGTGGCAGAGGCAGGAGAACATGAGGCATAAGAAATATTTAAAGAGATATTAGCAAAGAACTTTTCTAACTTGATAAAAGACAGCCATCCAATGATTCAAAATGTTTCATAAATTCCAAGCAGAGTAAATGTAAAGAACCCATGCAGGCATATCAAAATGAAACTTCTGAAAACCAAAAGTATAAAGCAGATCTTTAAAAATGCAGCCTGCTGGGCACAGTGGCTCACACCTGTAATCCCAGCACTTTGGGAGGCTGAGGCAGGAGGAGCTACTGAACCCAGGATTTCAAGACCAGCCTGGGCAACATAGCAAGACCCCATCTCTAAAAGGCAGCAATTCTCCTGCCTCAGCCTCCCGAGTAGTCCCAGCTACTCGGGAGGCTGAGGCAGGAGAATTGCTTGAACCCAGGAGACAGAGATTGCAGTGAGCCAAGATCTCACCACTACACTACAGCCTGGGTGACAGTGCGAGACTTCATCTCAAAAAAAAAAAAAAAAAAAAAAAAAAATGCAGGAGAAGGAGGCTGGGCACGGTGGCTCATGCCTGTAATCCCAGCACCTTGGGAGGCCAAGGTGGGCAGATCACTTGAGATCAGGTGTTCAAGATCAGCCTGGCCAACATGGTGAAACCCCTATCTCTACTAAAAACACAAAACAATTCCCCAGGAGTGGTGGCACATGCCTGTAATCCCAGCTTCTCAGAAGGCTGAGACAGGAGAATTGCTTGAACCTGGGAGGCAGAAGTTGCAGTTAGCCAAGAACATGCCACTGCGCTCCAGCCCGGGCAACAGAAAGAGACTCCGTCTGAATAAATAAATAAATAAAAACAAGATCCAACTATAAGCTGCCTACAAGAGACTCTAGCTTTAAGGACACACATGAGCTGAAAGTGAAGGAATGGAAAAGATATTGTATTTTAAATGGTAAGCTGGGTAAAATGGCTCACACCTATAACACCAGCACTTTGGGAGGCTGGAGGATCACTTGAGCACAGGAGTTTGAGACCAGCCCTGGCAACTTAGTGAGACTCTGTCTGTACAAAGTATTAAAAAATTAACTGTGCATGGTGGCAGGTACCTGTGGTCCCAGCTACTCAGGAGGCTGAGGTGAGAGGATTGCTTGAGCCTGGGAGGTCAAGGCTGCAGTAAGCCATGGTCATGACTCTCTCACACATACAAAAAAAGAAAATGGTAACCAAAAAAGAGTAGGAGTAGCAATTCTTACACTAGACAAAATAGAATTTCAGTGAAAAACTATAAAAAAGAGACAAGAGGATGCAACAACTGCAAATATATACGTAGCCAACATCAGAGCACCTAAATACATAAAGCCAAGATTAACAGAATTGAAGGGAGAAATAACAATACAATAATAGTAGGAGACGTCAGTACCCTACTTTTAACAATGTACAGATCATCTAGAAAGAAAATCAGTCGTTAAACAGCAAACTTAAACAGCACTATAGACCTAATACACATATGCAAAACATCCCATCCAACAGCAGCAGAATACACGCTTTTTTCTCTATGAGAGTTTATAACATTATTTTAGAAACTTAAACATCATTGTCATGATAAAAGGAGTGTTAAGTATATCCACAGAACAATGTATACAGAGTCAACTCAGGTATACACAATTCTTTAGAATACGATCATGTCTATTTTAAGCAATAAGAAAATGATGGACTATTCAATAAATGATGTTGAGTCAATCTGTTACCTATTTGTAAAAGTAATTAAATAGCTTTCTCACAACATTAGAATAATATCCAAATAAAAAAGATACAACATATGAATATTTTGGGATACCAACCCTCCAAAGTAAAATATAGAACCTAGAAGCCATGAAATGTGATTACATAAAAAAATAACATGTCATTACATAAGAATTAAAATCCTGAATATGACAAACACGTCATAAGTAGTTTGTAAAAACTGACAAGATTTCTATTTCTTTCTTTCCTTTTTTTTGAGACAAGAGTTTTGCTCTTGTCACCCAGGCTGGAGTGCAGTGGTACAATCTCGGCTCAGTGCAACCTCCACCTCCCGGGTTCAAGTGATTCACCTGCCTCAGTCTCCCAGGTACCTCTCCTGCCTCAGTCTCCCAAGTACCTAGAATTACAGGCGCTCACCACCACGCCCTGTAATTTTTGTATTTTTTTAAGTAGAGACAGGGTTTCACCATGTTGGCCAGGCTGGTCTTGAACTCCTGACCTCAGGTGATCCGCCCGCCTTGGCCTCTCAAACTGCTGGAATTACAGGTGTGAGCACCACGCCCAGCCTGACAAGGTTTCTATTTCAAGACAGCACATTTCTCACACGTTAAAACTTCCCCTTTTGTTTAAGAACTTAGGAATTACCACAAATAAAAAAGTATTCATAATTATATGCCAAAACAATATGGGAATCTCCATTTGATCAGAAACTAAGGAATCTCTGGAAATTGAAAACTCTGCAGGTAGCAGATGACATACAAAGGTCATTATATCGCTCTTCCTTAACCACTGAGATTTTTCAATGTGATCCAATGACAGACAAAGATTAAAATGTAAATTTTAATGTATTTCCTTTTGAAAGTGCTTTCTTAGGATTCTGTGTGCTGAGCTTAGAATTCTTATACTTCATTTGTATCCCAGATGAACTTCAGTGGAAAATCTTTCATCTGCCTTTCGAAAACCATGTGAAATCATTCATTCTGCTCAACAGTCATGTAATTTTTTCAGTCTCCAATGATACTTTTGTGAAGAAAATGCCCTTCTTTACTTTTTCTCCTAATTCTAATGTTTAGTATGTTTGCGTAATTTACTAGCGGGTCATGTTCTCAAATGTGGCATGTCTCACCACAGCAGCCACGGCCTCCTCACTGAGTTCTTTCCCCAGAAACATGGAGAGTTTTAATACAGATCCTCTGAGATCCTGCTTCATCTCCTCATACATTATGAACTGAATGTTGAAATGGCTTTTGTGCTCGTGCCTCAAATCAGAGGCTTCCTACCACTTTTCCTTCTAAAATTTGTTTTATAAAATCCTCAGTGGTAGCTGTATGCTTCCACATTGTCACCATCTTTGAAAAACGAAAATATGGGCTAGGCGTGGTGGCTCAGGTCTATCATCCCAGCCCTTTGGGAGGCCGAGGCAGGCAGATCATGAGGTCAGGAGTTTGAGACCAGCCTGACTAACATGGTGAAACCCTATCTCTACTAAAAAAAAAAAAATACAAAAATTAGCCGGGCATGGAGGCACACACCTGTAATCCAGCTACTCAGGAGGCTGAAGCACAAGAATCGCTTGAACCTGGGAGCTAAAGGTTGCAGTGAGCTGAGATTGCACCACTGCACTCCAGCCCGGGCGACAGAGCGAGAGACTCTGTCTCAAAAAAAAAAAAAAAAGAAAAGAAAAATGAAAATATAAGCACATAACATCCTTTGGCTTTCTGTATAGATATATAATTTTGCCTTTTTTGTTCTTTATCCCTCTTGGAACCAAGTAGTACGGGAGGTGAGTTGCAAAGAGACGAGACGGTCTTTCACAAAAAATCATGTTTTTACTGCTGTACTCAAGAAAGGGAGCTTGATGCAGTGTTTCCAGATGTTCAGTTCTCTTCCAATGTTCTTCAAAATAAATCAAGCTTAATATCTGCTGACACCAGACAGTTCCAGATTTGGGGTATGTGACTATGAAGACATCATCATCTCTAATTTCAAACTCATCTAAATTTTCTAAAAAGTCAACATCAATGCTATCATATTGAAGATAATATCCTTTAAATGTTGCTAAAGATGTCTTTGTGTCTTCCATAATTCAGTTACAGTTCTGCAGTCTGTACAGGAGGCATGGCTGGCGAGGCCTAAGGAAACTTAAAATCATGGTGGAAGGTGAAGGGGAAGCAGGCACAATCTTCATATGGCGGAATAGGACAGAGAGAATACACATTCTTCTTAAGTACACACGGAACATTCTCCAGAATGGATCATATGTTAGTCCACAAAACAAGTCTTAACAAATTCAAGAAGACTGAATCTGGCCAGACACAGTGGCTCATGCCTGTAATGCCAACAGGGAGGCCAAGGCATGCAGATCACCAGAGGTCAGGAGTTCGGGACCAACCTGGCCAACATGGAAAAACCCTGTCTCTACTAAAAATTAAAAATTAGCCGTAAGTGGTGGTGCATGCCTGTAGTCCTAGCTACTGGGGAGGCTGAGGCAGGAGAATTGATTGAGCCTGGAGGTTGCAGTGAGCTGAGATCATGTTATTGCACCAGCCTGAAGGACAAGAGTGAGACTCTGTCTCAAAAAAAAAAAAAAAAGAAGATTGAAATCACATCAAGTAACTTTTCCCACCCCAATGATATAAAACCAAAAGTCAATAACAGGAGGAAAGTTGAAAAATTCACAAGTATGCGGAAATTAACGCACTCCTGAAAGATCTCAGATAAGAAAACTATTAAAAACTTTACACCTCAAGGAACTGGAAAAAGAAAAACAAACTAAACCCATGGTCAGCGGCAAGAAGGAAATAATGAAGATCACAGCAGAAATAAACAAAACAGAGACTAGCAAAATAACAGAGAAGAAAAACTAAGTTGTTTTTTCAAAAGTAAAATAGACAAACCTTTAGCTACATCAAGAAAAAGAGAGATGACTCAAATAAATATAATCATAAATAAAAGAGGAAACATTATAACTGATACCACAAAAATACAAGTAATCATAAGAAACTACTATGAAGTATATGCCAACAAATTTTTAGATTTTTTTAATACATTATGAATATCTTTTCAAATTATTTCAGATAGAGTTATCTAATTCTTTTAATGAATAACTTTATGGCATTTCATTATATAGATGTACTATGATTTACCTATCAATCCCTTTGATGGACATTTGAAATATTTCCAATTTTTCACGATTAAAAGCAAGGCTGTAGACACATACATTGCTGATAAGATTATAAATTAGCCTAGTGGAATGGATAAACAAATTGCTGTGCATAGCCATAAAATGGAATAGGATATACAACAATGAAAATGAATGAATTACATCTACGTATAACAGCAGGATAAGTTACACAAATGTAAGCAAAAGAAACAAGAAGCAAAAAGAATACGTCAAGCACTTTCCATTTATATAAATTTGAAAAATAGGCAAAATCAAAATAGACTATTTTATGGGTACATACACAGGTGATAGAAATCTAAAGAAAAGGAAGCAAATCATTATCACAAAGTCAAGATAGTGGTTACCTATAGAGCAGAGCTACCCGATGTGAAAATGATGTGAACTACAAAAGTAAGTATAATTTTAAGTTTTCTAGTAGTCACATTAAATGAAGTAAAAGAAATAGTTAAAATTAAATACATTTTATTTAATGTAAGATATTCAAAATATCATAACTTCTACACATAATTACTATTTAAAAGTGGCCAGACGCAAAGGCTCACGCCTGTAATCCCAACATTTTAGGAGGCAGAGACGAGCAGATTGCTTGAACTCAGGAGTTCAAGACCAACCTTGACAACATGGTAAGACCTCATTTCTACAAAAAATACAAAAATTCACCAGGCATCGTAGCCATGCCTGTAGTCCCAGCTACTCCGGAGGCCGAGGTAGAAGGCTGAGATGGAAGGATGGCTTAAATTTGGGAGGCACAGGTTTCAGTGAGCCAAGATTGCACCACTGCACTCCAGCCTGGGTGACAGAGCTAGACTCTCTCCAAAAAAACCTTTTTTTCAAGTATTTTCTTTTACATTTTTTTTTCACACTGTCTTGAAAATCTAGGGTAAATTTTATACTTACAGAACATCTCAATTCAGACTAACCAAAATTCAAGTGCTCAGTAGTCACATGTGGCTAATGCCTACATATAAGACAGCCCATAGTTCTAGCAGATATGAGATTCAGGAGAGGTTACTTCTAAAGGGAGAATTATAACTGGGAAGGATACATATAGACTTCCGGGCAACTGGCATTGTTACCTTCCTGGGCCTATGTGTTGGTTACGTGAATATTCACTTCTTACGCGAGTCTTCACTTCATAGTTATTCATTAAACTATATATTAGAATTTAATAAACTTATTTGAATGTGTTTTACCTCACACAAAAAAAGTTTCAAAAATACCAAATGTTCCTTCCTGTAGGAGGATAAATCAAACCAAAAAAAAAAATGTATTTTCTTCTATATTTATCATTATAAACTTGAGGAAGGTGTAACTACTAGATCAAATGATGCAAACATTAAAACATTTAGTAACACTAAATCACCTTCCAAATGCTTGTGCTAGTTCTCATTCCCACCAATAACAATGAATAAGAATTCTCCATTTGTACAAATTCTCTCCATTTGTACCAACACTGGGTTTGATCAATTTTAGGACATTTTTGACAATTATGTGTAAGAAGATATTTGGAGAGTAAGGATCATTCAATGAGTATTTCAAGAAATTACAAAATATTTCGTTTATTACAAATTTGTCCTTTAGCATGTATAGACATTAATAATCAGGCGGTTGGTCCTTCTTATGCCTCTGAAATAGATGGGGCATCTACATTCTTGGGCTGCCATTTCTCTGCACCAGCAACTTCACCCTGCAGGTAGACAGTATGTGAACAGCCTTTCCTTGAAAATGCATACCCCAATCCTCAGACTGACTAAACATTTTACCCTGCAATCCCCCACCTAAGAGCTGTTCACACTGTCAAATCTCAACTTGAGCAGTGGTCAAATGCGAAGACCTCAAAGCTAAAGATGACCCTAATACCACAGAACGTAAATCTTTCCATGTTGGCCCTAGTCCATACCTTTCTTCTCTAACATATCACCATAGTTCTGTTTCCTTTTATCTGACATTTTAAAGTGTTTAAAATATATGTTTGGGATGCCATTAATAAAACTGCCTTTAGAGATGGATTATCACCCACATAAGAAAAATGAGTTTCATTACTCTATTATTACAAAATTTTCCTTCATTTGTCAATTTTTTCTACTCTCTCTTTCCCATCTCCCCTTCTTTCCTTCTTCCCTCTTTTATTTCCTAATATTGCTTAACTTAGTTTTGACCTCTGCTTCCTTTTTCTTCAACTTGAGCCCACAGCTTGAGTATCCAGAGCCTCCACAATCAAGATGCCCAGGACCTTTAAAAGGTGGGCCACCGAGGAGCAAGGGATGCTGGAGACATACTGAGACCTTAATCACAGTCAGACTGGCCCAGGGCACGATCAAGTTGGTATATGGAGGTAAGATTACATGTTTAATGCTGTTTGCTGGCAAAAGCAAAAACATGAGTATAAGCAACTTGGCACCCTAAGTGAAATCATCAGAAATTAAGTCAGGCCTGCTTGTACTCTTCTCTAAATTAAGAAAGGAGGCTGATACTGTAGAACTACTTGCCTCACAGTGTAATCAACCAGTGGGGGATTCCTAGGCCCCATCACAGAGCTCCTGAATCAGAGTCATCAAGGATGAACATCTTGTTGGGAACCACCTACCAGGGGAAAGCACAGAGTTTTCCAGCCTAACAGATAAACACATAAGTCTGCACCCACCCACCTACTTCATCACTTAATATGACCTTTGGAAAGTCTCAATGAACCTCGCTTTCTTTATCTGTAAAGAGAGATGATGCCTACCACACAGGACTACATTCTGTGTGTAAAGCACTTACACATTATATTTCTCAACAATAAGTAGTTGTGATATTAATATGATGATTTTAACAAAGTGTGATAGGTACCATTCAATTTTTCTGAAATTTGCTTTACAATAAGTTCTTATTTTAAAATTAAGAAAAATAAAGCTACTTCTATCTTTGTTATAGGATGATAGCAAATAACAAATTAGGTACTAGATACCAAAAATAAGAGATATAATTTTTTTTTTTTTTTTTTTGAGACAGAGTCTGGCTCTGTTGCCCAGGCTGGAGTGCAGTGGCATGATCTCAGCTCACTGCAACCTCTGTCTCCTGGGCTCAAACCATCCTCCCATCTCAGCCTCCCAAGTAGCTGGTAGTACAGGTGTGCCACCACACCTGGTTAATTTTAGGGTTTTATTTATTTGTTTGTTTGGTAGAGATGGGTTCTTACCATGTTGCTCAGGTTGGTCTCAAACTCCTGGGCTCAAGCTATCTGCTCACCTCAGCCTCCCACAGTTCTGTAGCTAGAGTACTAGCATTTTCTTGTATGCTCCAAATTTCACAGTGTAGCACAAAGAGGACATCTACACATACAATGGGTTTCATTGCAGGAGAGGACCCCAAGCTTAAAGAACCCAAATCTTTTTATACTAAACAGTAAGTAAGCCTGCTGTTTGTTTCAGAGGTAGACATTATATCTGTCTTCTAAGGCTCTAAGCAAATCTGCTCCTTTTTCTGGAAGGAGACACTATCTCTGTCTTCCAAGGCTGTTTGCTATACAAGCATCCTTGAAGAGATAGTATGGAACAAAGACAATCAGTGCCACCATTCACAAGACATGCAGAAATGCAAGAGACCCAGAGAGAACTCCCTCCCAACAATGGCCATAAGACTGTATAGTTTCTACACAGTGGTGGCTCCTGGAAATTTTTCCCATATTATGCCACTCCATCAGCCACTCTAATTAATTTAACAGAGACTGGGACCAAATCAGTTTGTCTCACACAGCATTTAATTAAGGGTCCTATCAACAGCACTTTGTACAGCAAGATGAGGCCATCCTGCAGTATTAACCTCAACCACAGCCCCCAGGGTCTTGGTCCCAATCAGCCTACCAAATCCCATACACCATCATGGTTTACTTAAGAAAGCCAAGTGGCTTTCTCTTTGTTTCTATATTGACCTTTTCACTTGACCTGAGGCATTAATCCTGGCATAGCAATATATATATCAGAGATTGCACAGACTTCACCTGAGAAGTAAGTCTGGAGCAATTCTTTCATTCGTAACAACCCTGGCTAGTGAGCTGAGGCTGACCTGCTTTTCCTTTCAGGGTCCAGGCAGTGTCACTGAAAACTTCTGAGAAATTTTTACCACTTCACTTTTCTAATTGGATGACTACTGTTACAGGGATAACTGCCAGCAAAATATACATAAATAATGCATTTGTTTGATTTTTTTTTTTTTTTTTTTTTTTTTAAGACTGAGTCTCACTTCTGTCACCCAGGCTAGAGTGCAGTGAAGTGATCTTGGCTCGCTACAACCTCCGCCTCCCAAGTTCAAGCGATTCTCCTGCCTCAGCCTCCTGAGGAGCTGGGATTACAGGCACACACCACTACAACCAGCTGGTTTTTGTATTTTTAGTAGAGACGAGGGTTTCACCATGTTGGCCAGGCTGGTCTCGATCTCCTGACCTCAAGTGATCTTCCCACCTCTGCCTCCCAAAGTGCTGGGATTACAGGCGTGAGCCACCACACCCAACCTATGAATCTGTTACCTTACTGCGGAGATCCCTCTATTCCCTAAGAAAAGCCTCATTTTGGAGAGATCTCTGTGGTCATCTGAGGGCCACATGATCTGTCAGAGGTGCTTCCTTAAACACTTGAAGGGATCTTATGATTACTCCTAAAGGTGTTTCTAGGGGAGACGAGCTAACTCCTGGATTCTACACAGGAAATAAAGACCTTAGGGCACACAGGGTGCCCCTAGAAAGAAAGTGTTGTTTACAGTTGCTGGCCTCTCTAAGTGGGACATACATCATTCAGAGGGCATAGTTTGACAGTTCCTCCAACTTGGCCTCCTGGTAAGCTGGTAACCCTTAGGGTTTCTGGTTCAGTTTGAATCATTGAAGCTAGTCCCTATTTTTGCAGGAATTGCCTGAGGGCTGTCAGTCCAAAGTATCCTATTTATCGATGCCATCAGACAGGTGTTGCTCCATTCACCCCACAGAACGACTAAGCAATAGCTATGGGAAGGGGAGGTAAGGAAGACATCCAGTGGTGTTAACCAGTGTCTTGCATGGGAGATGTAAAAAATGGGTCAATCCTCTGCTTTATCTGATAGATGCTTGCTAAGGGGAAGGGGAATGACAATCAAAATCATGCTCAGCATCATCGTGGGAGATGGCAGATTCAGCAGTTTCACCATTAAAGTGTTTGCGACAGTTTGGGAAAGCTGCACCTGGGCATTTTTCTTCCTGAGGAAAAACCCAGGGATGGCTCTAAAGGACATTATTAGAGATCCTTCTTCCCCCTCCTGGCATCTAAGGTATTCTCACCTCATGTATTGGAGCTGCTCTCTCTCCATCACTGTAAAATCAGCTTGTCCTATTCCAATAGTTATAATTCACCTTTTTCCAATCATCTCTGCTCATACCCAGGCCTTTCACCCAAAAGAGTCAGGTACAAAAGGGATAAGGCAATTTGATAAAACTTGCAGAGACTCATGCCACCTACTGTGGCCTGCATGAGCCACTGGGTAAGTCCTGAAGCAAATATACTCAACCAAGTGATGATTAGCCTCATGACACAGAGTCACATCAACTCAACAAGAGAATCTAGAAGACTGAGCCAGAATTAAGTTGAAATCTCTATACCCCCTTCTGGCTGGGCTACCAACCCACTGGCCTGGGACTGCCATTAGTGAATAGAAAAGCGGCATGGTCAGGGAGGAATCCAAATTTTAAAATAGCAATAGATCATCCTGATCATTAACCAGGAAGTGGCTAAGAGATGATCTCTTTCTGAGCACAGCCACATTCGGTGACCAAATTGCCTAATTAAGATATATGGCTCAGGAGGAGATGAGAGAGCTAGAGTAAAATTCTACTTGAATTAATTTTTAAAGAGGCCATTCCAGTATTCAATATCAGATGCTTGTGAATGGTAGGGAGAATGGAATGTCCATCAAATACCTTGACTTTGTTGAGTAGCTTTTGTGATTAAAAAAACAAAACAACAACAACAACAAAAAAAAAACCACTCTTTCGTCAAGCTGCAAAAGCCCAGAGGCCAAACACATGACACAGATTAGTTTCAAGGGCTACAATAGTATAGCTGGAATCTGCTGATCAGGTTAGAACTGCAATATTGTGTTGAAAGGAATGTAAAAGGCACGTTTCACATGGTGGCAGACAAGAGAAGGGAGCTTGTGCAGCAAAACTCCCCCTTGTATAATCATCACTGAAAAAGTATCAACAGCATTGTAGCACAATGGGTAGCCCTGAGAAGAGATCAGAAGTCTAATGTAGTCACTCTGCCAAGAACATGGTGTGGGGGAGGTGGAGATGATGGCCCCTATGCGACCCCCTCACTGCAGCACTTTAACAAGTCTGCCTTCCAGGTAGCTTCTGCATCAGAAACAGGGTCCTTTTCTTTATTTTGTGCCAAAACTATAGTGGTAGATAGGTCACCATGTCCAGTACAATGATGGATCCATTCAGAAATGGTAGCAATCTGGACAGTGCAGTCTTGATCAGCAGCTTGATACCAGAGAACTGGCCCTTACTATGGACATCTACATGAGTGATCCAACAGCTTAACTGTGATTTATTATCACATTTTGCAGCCCCAGAGAGGGTGTCCTTAACCTACCAGTCTGTAGTTTTCCAAGTGACAGACTAAACTTCCAGGACTTTGGCTGTAGCCCAGAGGTTAGTAAAAATGTAACAAGCTTTATCAAAAGGAATACTGGCCAGGGATATGAGAATAGCCTTGAGTTCTGCAAAGGGAATGGAGCAACCCTACCCATGTTTGGTTCTGCAGACCTGACACTGAGGCTGAACAGTGGCAGCAGCTCAATGAGTACCATCAGTTTGAAGTTTAACCAAGTCTAGGGATTTGGTGCCCTGTATCCCAGCCACTCCAGACATGGCTAAAAGGGGCCAACATAGAAACTCGGGACATGGCTTCAGGTGCAGTCCCCAACCTTCATCAGCTTCCACATGGTGTTGAGCCTGTGAGTACACAGAAGTCAAGAACTGGGTCTTGGGAACCTCTGCCTAGATTACAGAGGATGTATGGAAACTCCTGGATGCCCAGGCAGAAGTTTGCTTCAGGGGCAGGGCCCTCATGGAGAACCTTTGCTAGGGCAATGAGGAAGGAAAATGTGGGGTCGGAGTCTCCACACAGAGTCCCTACTGGGACACTGCCTATGGAGCTATAAGAAGAGGGCCACCATCCTCCAAACACCAGAATGGTAGATCCACTGATAGCTTGTATCGTGTACCTGGAAAAACCACAGACACTCAATCCCAGTCCGTGAAAGCAGCCAGGAGGGAGGCTGTACCCTGCAAAATCACAGGGACAGAGCTGCCCAAGACCAAGGGAGCACCCATCTCTTGCATCAACGTGACTTGGATGTGTGACATGGAGTCAAAGGAGATCATTTCGGAACTTTAAGATTTGACTGCCCTGCTGGATTTCAGACTTGCATGGGGCCTGTAGCCCCTTTGTTTTGGCCAATTTCTCCCATTTGAAATGACTGTATTTACGTAATCTCTGTACCTCCCTTCAGTCTAGGAAGTGACTAATTTGCTTTTGATTTTACAGGCTCATAAGCAGAAGGGACTTGCCTTGTCTCAGATGAGACTTTGGACTGTGGACTTTTGAATTAATGCTGAAATGAGTTAAGACTTTGGGGAACTGTTGGGAAGGCATGACTTGTTTTGAAATGTGAGGACATGAGATTTGGGAGGGGTCATGGGCATAATATGGTTTAGCTCTGTCCCCACCCAAATCTCATCTTGAATTCCCAAGTGTGGTGGGAGGGACCCAGTGAGACGTAATTGAAACATGGGGGCAAGTTTTTCCTGTGCTATTCTGATGATAGTAAGTCTTATGAGATCTGATGATTATATAAGGGAAAGTTTTGCTGCACAAGCTTTCTTTTCTTGTCTGCCACCATGTGAAACGTGCCTTTCATCTTCCGCCATGATCGTGAGGCCTCCCCAGCCATGTGGAACTGTAAGTCCAATTAAATCTCTTTCTTTTGTTAATTGCCCAGCCTCAGGTATGTCTTTATCAGTAGCATGAAAACAGACTAATACAGCATCTCTTCCCAATCAGTAGAATCACCTCTGGCACTTATAAACATTCAAATTTCAATCATGTAAAACATTGATACCATTTATACGTTAATCAGTGGAAGCTAAAATAGTACACTAAACAGACCCAAAGGGCCACACGAAACAGGGTCACTTAATTTCTCTTCACTGCAAAAATTGCCCAAATCCCAGAATTAAAGTGCCCCCCTCTTCATAAGGAGCTGCAAAGGCTGGTGCCTTGAGTAGTTATATGCAACAGTGCCATAAAGTTTGAATATTTTTCCTCCGAAGTTCCCCAGCATATTCAACCAAGTGCATAAGTGCATATTAGATCCTTTTTTTTTTTTTTTTTTTTTTTTGAGACAAGTTCTTGCTCTGTCACCCAGGCTGGAGTGCAGTGGTGCAAACACCACTCACTGCAATTTCAACCTCCTGGACTCAAGCAATCCTCCTACCTTATCCTCCCAAGTAGCTGGGACTACGTGTGTGCACCACCACGCTTAGCTAATTTTTGTATTTTTTGTAGACACAGGATTTCACCACGTTGTTCAGACTGGTCTGTCACTCCTGAGCTCAAGTGATCCACCCACCTCAGCCTCCCTAAGTGCTGGGATTATAGGCATGAGCTATTGCGCCTGGCCAGGTCTCACTCTTAATTATCTTTCTCCTTAATAATGCTGAGGTCAGGATAGGAGGCAAGGGAGAGATCAAGGACACAGAAGAAGAGCAGCTTTCTTTGAGAAAATTGAGGCTTTGCATTCAATTTCATTTTCAAGTGGCCCTCACTCATGGCTCATCTGAATGAGCTTCTGAGGTTTTCAGACCACCAAAAGGTCTGTATTGAATAGCATCTCACTGCTCACATTATTTGTTTCCACTTTGGGGATTCTTTAGCTTAGTAGCCATAGCTACCATTGCCCCTAGTCCAGGATCATAGCACCTGTTGTCCCATTGTCATAAGATCCCTTTTTCTAACTGCCCAGAGGAGAGTAGCAACTGAGGCACCATTTAGGCAGCTGTTTCCATCCTACTTCTCACTGCACAGCCCCTAACTATCAATTAACAAGTAGGATATTAGGGGATCCTTATTCTCTTCACTCATCCAATACTTCAGCAAATGCATTTACCTTGTGATCCAAGTTGTCTCATCTTCAAACCTAGTTTACGGGTTCATTATCCCTCCTCCTCCAGAAGACATCTGTCAGCACCCCGTCATCACCTAAACTGTCAAGAACTATGAAAAGCCTGAGATTTTATTCTACTTGCAAGCTAGTCTGACAGTAGATGCTAGCAGAAGACATGAAATTCAGGGTAAGAGACAAAGAACTTTATTACTCACAGCAAGTCAAAATACCAACATTTTCTTTTCTGATTCCCAAGCCCCAGTTCCCACAGGGCAATGCAAAGACCAGGTGATATCTGTACATGCAGATAGTTGCATTACAGGAAAGGAACCCTGAGCATAGGGAATCTAAAGCTTTTATAATGCCCTTTGGTCCAGAAAGAGACTCTCTATCTTTCAAGGCTCTAAATAAACTTGCCCTTCATTTTGGAGGGAGACAGTATCTCTATCTTTTCTATCATATAAACATCCTTGAAAAATAATGCAGTCAGTACATCTGCTTATAAGATACACAGAAACACAAGTGGTCCATGGAGAATTATCTAATTAGCCATACCTCGTTTTATTGCACATCACTTTGTTGTGCTTCACAGACATTGCATTTTTTACACACTGAAGGTTTGTAGCAACCCTGCCAATAGACCCTGCAAGTCTATGGCACCATTTTTCCAGCCACAAGTGCTCACTCCATATCTCTCTGCATCACATTTTGGTAATTCCTGCAACATTTCAAACTTTTTCATTATTATTGTGTCTGTTATGGTGATCTGTGATCAATCATCTTTGATGTTATTGTTTTGGGGTGCCACAAACCATGCCTATGTAACAGGTGAACTTAATTGATAAATGTTGTGTATGTTCTCACTGCTCCACTGACCAGCAGTTCTTCTGTCTCTCTCCCTCTCCTCTTTCCCTGAGACATAACACTATTGAAATTAGACCAGTTAATAATCCTACAATGGCCTCTAAATGTTCACATGAAAATCAGAGTCATACATCTCTCTATTTATTATTTTTTGAGACAGGGTCTTGCTCTGTCACCTAGGCTGGAGTACAGTGGTGCAATCATGGCTGACTGCAGCCTCAACCCCCCACAGGCTCAAGCGATCCCCCCCAAATCAGCCTCCCAAATTGCTGTGACTACAGGTACACACCACCATGCCTGGTTACGTTTTGTAGAAATGGGGTCATGCCATGTTGCCCAGGCTGGTCTCAAACTCCTGAGCTCAAGCAGTCCTCCCACCTCAGCCTCCCAAAGTGCTGGGATTACAGACAGAAGGCACCATGCCTGGCCACATTTCTCACTTTAAATCAAAAGCTAGTAATCTTCCAGGCTGCTGAAAGATAGGGAAAAAATAATAAATTTTTTAAAAGCTAGAAATGCAACTCCTGTGAACACACAAATGATAAGAAAGTATAACAGACTTATTGCTGAAAATGAATACAGTTTTAATGGTCTGGATAAAACATCAAACCAGCCACTATATTCCCTTAAGCTAAAGACTAATCCAGAGCAAGGCCCTAACTCTCCAATTCTATGAAGGTTGAGAGAGGTGAGGTAGCTGCAGAAGAAAAGTTTGAAGGTAGTAAAAGTTGGTTCATGAGGTTTAAGGAAAGAAGCCATCTTTTTAAGATAAAGGAGGAGCAGTAAATGCTAATGTAGACGATGTGGCAAATTATGCAGCTATGGCTTAGATCATTGATGAAGATGACTATACTAAATAAGATTTTCATTGCAGATAAAACAGCCTTATATTGGAAGACACCATCTAGAATTTACATAGCTAGAGAGGAGAAGTCAGGGCTTGGTTTCAAAATTTCAAAGGCTGATTCTTGTTAGGGGTTAATGCAGCCAGTAACTCTAAGTTGAAACTGTTTTTTACCATTCCAAAAATCCTAGGGCCCTTAGAATTATGCTAAATCTACTCTGCCTGTGTTCTATTAATGGAACAATAAAGGCTGATGACAGCACATCTGTTTACAGCATGGTTTGCTCAATATTTTAAGCCGACTGTTGAGACCTACTACTATTTTGAGACCTACTAATATTTTGATTCTCTTCAAAATATTACCACTCATTAACAATGCGTCTAGTCACACAAGAGCTCTGATGGAGATGTACAAGGAAATTAATATTATTTTCATGTCTGCCAACATAACATCCATTCTGTGGCCCATGGATCAAGGAGTTACTTTGACTTTGAGATCTTTATTAAAGAAATACATTTTGTAAGGCTATAGCTGCAATAGGTAGTGATTACTCTAATGGACCTAGGCAGTCAATTGAAAACCTTCCAGAAATGATTTACCATTCCAGATGCCATTAAGATTTATGATTGGAGGAGGTCAAAGTACCAACAGTAACACGAGTTGGAAAGAAGTTGATTGCAATTTTTATGGATGACTTGGAGAGGTTCAAAACTTCAGTGGAGGAAGTTAACTGCAGATGTGCTAAAAATACCAAAATTATAAGTGGAGCCTAAGGATGTGACTGAATTACTGCAATGTCATGAAAAAACTTGAACAGACAAGGTTTTGCCTTTTATGGATGAGCAAAGAAAGTGGTTTCTTGAGATGGTGGGTACTCCTGGTGAAGATGCTATGAACATTGCTGAAATCACAACAAAGAATTTAGAATATTTTATAAAATTAGTTGATAAAGCAGCAGCAGGGGTTGAAAGGATTGATTCCAATTTTGGAGGAAGTTCTATTGTGGGTAAAAGGCCATCAAATAGCATTACATGCTACAGAGAAATCTTTCATGAATGGAAGAGTTAATCAACGCAGCAAACTTTACTATTGTCTTATTTTAAGAAATTGCCACAGCCACCCCAACCTTCCGCAACCATGACCCAGATCAGTCAGCAGCCATCAACATCAAGGCAAGACTCTCCAACAAAAAATTACGACTTGCTGAAGGCTCAAATAATCATTAGCTTTTTTAGCAATAAAGAATTTTTTAATTAAAATAGGTACATTGGAGTTTTTTTAATTATTATTTTTTTCTTTTTTTTTTAGAGACAGGGTCTCGCTATGTTGCCCAGGCTGGAGTGCAGTGGCTATTCACAGGCGCGATCCCACTACTGATCAGCACGGGAGTTTTGACCTGCTCCGTTTCCGACCTGGGCCGGTTCACCCCCTCCTTAGGCAACCTGGTGGTCCCCCGCTCCCGGGAGGTCACCATATCGATGCCGAACTTAGTGCGGACACCCGATCGGCATAGCGCACTACAGCCCAGAACTCCTGGACTCAAGAGATCCTCCAGCCTCAGCCTCCCGAATAGCTGGGACTACAGGCACGCGCCACCGCGCCCGGCAATTGGAGTTTTTTTAAAGACATAATGTTATTGCACACTTAACAGACTACAGGATGGTGTAAATGTAACTTTTATATGCAGGGGGAAACCAAAAAACTTCATGTGACTCACTTTATTGAGACATTCAGTTTATTGCAGTGGTCTGAAACTGAATCCACAATAACTAAAAGGTATGCTTAGAAATACCTTACTTTAAACAAAAAGTGAAAATGATTTCCCCGTTTGTTATTTACTAACGAATAGACCAGACGTTTGCATCAGACAGTGAGCATAAACTTCCCTGATCACCTCTCAATAGACATGCTCCCATTTCTCTTTCGATTCTCCTCAAGATTTCCTGTAAGACTAAACTTTATCTTCTATATGTCTCACAGGTCAGTGTTCATAATAATCATCAGTTATACAACAGCAATTTCATGAATTTCAGCAAAGAGTAAGGGCAAATTGCAGATTTCTGAATAGAAGGCCAGGATAGGTCATCTGGATATCCACTGAAACTAGTGATTCCCGACTTCTCCTGCCTTCAATCCACCAGAGGAATATTAGACATCCACCTGTCAGTGGTTCTCTATGCGGGATAGTGGAGGAAAGCCAAATTTGGGCATTAACAGAATATGAGGACTTATGTTAAATACTATCTCAAGAAAAATAACATGAGGATTTAACATAAATCCTCATTATTTTTCTTGAGATAGTATGACTACAGTTCAGACATAACCATATCCAATTTCTATTTCAAACCAAGTAATTACATATTATTCTCACTACCCCTAATTGTGACGATATAAATTGACTCTAAAAATATTAAACATTTATAAATTACTCGAGACCTCTAAACTATAAAATAGTTCAAAAGTCTAGTCCTTAAAATTTAGGGGCAAAAAATACCTAAATTTTGGCCAGGAGCAGTGGCTCACGCCTGTAATCCCAGCACTTTGGGAGGCTAAGGCGGCAGATCATTAGGTCAGGAGTTCAAGACCAGCCTGGCCAATATGGTGAAACCCTGTCTCTACTAAAGATACAAAAAATTAGCCAGGTGTGGTGGCACATGCCTGTAATCCCAGCTACTCAGGAGGCTGAGGCAGGAGAACCGCCTGAACCTCAGAGGCAGAAGTTACAGTGAGCCAAAATCGCGCCATTGCACTCCACCCTGGGCGACAGAGTGAGACTCCATCTCAAAAAAAAAAAAAAAAAAAAAAACCTAAATTTTAAAAATTAGCAAAACTCATGTTGGAAAGCATGTTAAAACACATAATGCCTAATTTTTTTTTAGTTAGCAATATTTTTATGTTGCAAGACATACAATAAGACACACTTACTGCTTATCTGGTCCTCCACAGACAGAAAGCAATTCAGAAACATAAATACTAGATCAATATTAAACCATCAAGAAAAAGATATACTGCTACATCAGCTGATTTTTTTCTCTTTGCATTTAATGAATTTACATCAAAAAATTAGGTAGTCATTTTACATTTAAGGAATAAAAATCTTAAAAAAAAATACAAAGAGTGAAAGGATTTTAACCAAGTTTACATTTCTTTTTGCTAAAATTTTTAACAATTCATCTCATCATAACTTAATGCAGTGTGCACATGCAACACCCATTACAGTCATTAAACTAAATTTAAGGAAGTACACTGTTAACAGTGACCCTCAAAGGAAATGGATTTATCTTCTATTAAAAACTCTATGATATATAAGCATTACATAATAATGCTACTTAACTACCTTTTGTCTCAAGAATTATCGCCAAAGTTTTCTGGAAATAAGTACACAAATAATTAAATATTTAAAAGGTGAAATGTTCCTTATTTTAACTTTAGCAAGATCTTTTCTTTTTCATTAAGAAACACTTCAATAGTTTTAAAGCAAAAGCTGTTAGAGTCTAGATAGCTAAAACTGTACTCCTGAGTTCAAGCTTACAGATAAGTCTTTTGTAAGTAGTTCTCAATAAAATATCTTCCCTCCCCATACCCCAACCCGAAATCTTATATTGTTCTTACAAAACTTTGGTCAAGAGTAGAAATATATCCAGGCAGATGTATATGCCATACAATAGCTAGAACAGTAAAGCCCAACTAATGATTTTGAGTTTTAAAAATAGAAGGCAATTAAAATGTACTCAAAGTTACATTAAGAAAAGCTTTCACGGGGTAATATTGAAACAGTCACAAAGGTTAAGAAAATACTGATATCAAAATACAAATGGCTACAATGTTAAAATAGACAAAAACTGCTATACAGGAGCGTCTTCGAAAATTAAAAATAACACAACACATGAGTCAGGATGATTTTCCTGTTCTACTCATGAATTTTAGTCTTTATAAGGTTGGTTATGTTGACATCTAGAAGAGTTTCTTATCACATCTGATGGTCTCATTCCAACTTCATAGGGTGGGTCTTCCCCAAGGAACCTCTGATCCTGGTCGCATCTTGGTCATTGCACAATTTCAAAGTAGTGCAATATCGCCATGATGTGCTGGGGCATGAAGACGTATCCTGTGTATAGTGCCATCCCCACAATGGAAACCAGCATGGAATCTGAGTTGTAGTTAAGGAAACTTACTATTCTTAATTTATTCAAAACTAAATCCCCAAATGTTTTCGATGACTCTTGCATGTTGAAGCACCCATTCACATAGTGTTTTCTGGTTTATGTCAAGTACTGATAAAGAAGTAATAACAAGAACAATAATGCTAGCCACTAACAACCATGCCTGGCACCATTCTAAGCTGGTTTTCATTTTGTTTTGTTTTAGCTCATTCTATCTTTACTATCACAATATAAAGTAGGTAATGTTATTCTCCCTGTATAATTGAAAACATTAGACTGCTTAAAATTTTTTTTCTTTTCTTTTTACTAGAGACAGGGATTCGCCATGTTGGCCAGGCTGGTCTCCAACTCCTGACCTCAGGTGATCCACCCCCCTCAGCCTCCCAAAGTGTTGGGATTACAGGCATGAACCACCATGCCCGGCCGGACTGCTTAAAATGAAGCACAGAATGTGATACTGTTCAACCTAAGAAACAAATACATAGGAATAAAATTCCATTTAATGACTGTAAAAGGTCTACCAACTTAACTAATAAGAATATATCATCAAAGAACTTTAGAATTAGTTAGACTAGAATGTAGCTAAAAGTATTTTTAGAGTCAGATAAAGCTAAAATCAATCATACACTAGCTTAGGAATATAAAATGACAGCACCTGCTACTACCAAACATTTATTATTATCACCATTAAACATTATTACCACTATTGCTCCTATTTGCAACAACTTCAAATAAAAGTCATCTTGATAACCTAAACAATAGCCGTTCTGTACTGTGTTCCTTTCTTTTTATGAGAAGATAGGGTTTAAATAAACAATGTGCTTACTATCAACTAATATTTGTATAACGGGTTAGTTGACAAATCTGTTCCACAATTACATTATCTTACTTAACCCTTACAGCTTTCCTATGAAATGTTTATTATGTTCACTATTAATCAGAAGCTGAGAAAATTGAGTAGCTTGTTCAGGGCCATAAGGAAGCTCTCTTTAGAGCCAGAGGTCAAACCAAGACTGCCTGCCTCAAACCATAAACTCATTCTCTTCATCCAGCAAACAAGGGCAGAAAGCCTCTCTCTTTTTTTGAGATGGAGTCTCGCTCTGTCACCAGGCTGCAGTGCTGTGGTGCCATCTTGGCTCACTGCCACCGCTGCGTGATTCTCCTGCCTCAGCCTCCCATGTAGCTGGGACTACAGGTGTGTGCCACCACACCCAGTTAATTTTTGTATTTTTAGCAGAGACGGGTTTCACCATGTTGGTCAGGACAGACTCCCTCTCTTGACCTCATGATACATCCATCTCGGCCTCTGAAAGTGCTGGGATTACAGACGTGAGCTACTGCACCCACCCCCAAAGTCTCTATAAACTTTTTTTACAATTTACTTTTTAACCTCCCTTAATCCAGTTCTTCCTTAAACGACCACCTGCTATTTACTATCTAATTTCTTTTTTTAAAAAAAAAAAAAGAAAAATATATACATTTGCTGCTTCTGTATCATTGCTATATATTCTTCATCACCAACACACCATCTGATTCTTACTCCTCCAGACTATAGGCATTGTTCTAAGCTCACTGGTGGTCTCCTATCAAATCCAAAGGCTGTTTGAATTTACAGTGCCAGTCCTCTTCTTCAAAACCCTTTCTATTTATGCCTGTAGTCCCAGTTACTCTAGAAGCTAAGGTGAGAGGATCGCTTGAGCCCAGCAGTGAGCTGGAAAGGCACCACTGCACTCCAGCCTGGACAACAGAGCCAGAGCCTGTCTCAAAAAACAAACAGAAAACAAAACAAAAAAAAACCTTTCCACTCTTCAAAACTACGGTGGACTGAGGTGTTTCTCTAAGACCCTCTTTAATCTCTCTACCATTTCCCTGTTTTTCACTGGCTCTTTCCTTTATGATGGATGACAGATTATTAGAATGAACTTTGTGCTTTCCTGGCAAGCATCCACTCTACCTCGCCTCCTAGTATAGCAGCCATGCCCTTTTGGTTGGACTAACCCATCTTCATAGATAAGCCCTGACTGGTCTTTACCAAGTAGAGGGGATCCCATTTTCTTGGTAACAATGCCCTACCTCAAAACTGATCAACCAGCTCAAAGCTTAGAACTTCTGCCAGGAATTCAGGAACACAGATGCTCTCTCCTAGAATATATAGCTTGCTGATGGAATCTTGCAATCAACTGGAGTCACTTTACCTCCATGAGGAAAGCAAGACTCAGAACAAAGCTGACTCAAGAAGGTGGCAGGACAAAAATAATCCCAGAAAAATGGAGTCAGAATCTTCATCAAAAAACCCTGAAGCCCACCCTACCACTGGATGTTTACATACTAACCTAATAAATCCCCTTTACTTTTTTTTGAGACAAGGTCTCACTCTGTCATCCAGGCTGGAGTGCGGTGACACAATCATAGTTCACCACAGCCTCGACCTCTCAGGCTCAGGCAATCCTCCCACCTCAGCCTCCCAAGTAGCTGGGACAACAGGCACACACCATCACCATGCCCAGCTGATTTATTTATTATTTTTGTAGAGATGGGGTCTCCCTATGATGCTCAGGCTGGTCTTGAACTCCTGGGCACCCACCTCGGCCTCCCAAAGTGCTGAAATTACAGGTGTGAGCCACCACACGTGGCTGGTCAATCCCCTTACTCTTTTTTTTTTTTTTTTTTTTTTTTTTTAAGAGATGGGGCTTCTCCATATTGGCCAGGTTGGTCTTGAACTCCTGACCTTAGGTGATCTGCCCACCTCAGCCTCCCAAAGTACTGGGATTACAGGCATAAGCCACCACGCCCAGCCAATCCCCTTACTCTTAAACAAGATTTTATTGTTAGATTTTATTATTTGCCGCTGAAAACATTCCAGATGACAAAATGGAATTCCCATTGTTTTGTCTTGGGCCTTACACTCTCTCATAACTTAAACAACTATAGGTTGAGTATCCCTTATCCTAAATGCTTGAGATAAGAAGTGTTTCAAATTTCAGATTTTTAAAAAAAAATTTAGAATATTTGCATTATAGTTACCAGGTAAGCATATGTAATCCAATATCCAAAATGCTCCAATGGTCATTTCCTTTGACTGTCATGTTGTTGCTCAAAAGTTTTGGATTTTGGAGCATTTTCAGACTTTTGATTTTCAGATTAGAGATGTTCAATCTGTACCTTAATGTTGTCAACCTGACCTCATCTTCCATAGTGCAGACATATTTCTACCTACTTACTGTACATTTCCATCTATGACATTCAACAAGGTAACTTAAATTCAAACTGAACACATTAACCTTCTCTAACTACCTTTTTCTATGAGTCCTATTTTTCCAATTGACATAACTATTTGCCATGTCATCCAGTCTGGAAGTTTTTTTCATTCCTTCTCCCCATATTCAAATTACCTATGACTTCTCAGTTATTTCCCAACCCCTACAAATGACTCTTAAATCTCACCTCCCCTATCCTAATCAATGATAAATGATTTGAGGCATTTATCATCCTTTAGGCTTCTAGCCACTGTCCATGTCCCTCTTTGCTAGAATGATCCTTTTTAAATCCATTAGGTTTCCAATGCCTACAGGACAGCACTTAGGATTCTAAGGCAAGTATTCAAGGACCTTTCTGATCTAGCCCCAAGTCTTAGGATCCACAGAAGTAGTTAGGGACTGAGGGATTAAGACAGAGATTCTTGTACAAGCTATTTATTGAGGGAGTGAGTACAGCAGAATAGAGCAGAGGAAATAAGCTAAGTAGGGACAGAGTCTCAGCCTCCCACAGGGCACTCTGGAGCATAAATTGTACCACATAGTTGGCACTGCTTTGACACAAGGGGCCTGACCTTTTGTATCTCCTTATCTGTCAGTCATTGGCTATAGGGTGGGATAAGGAAAAGCCACCTAAGAAAGCTGCTTGGCAGAGGACAATACTCTGGAGAAACGGGGAGCTATAAGTCACTAGCAGCCAACACTCACAGAGACTGGCGGGGTACATCAGCTATTAAAGGGGACTTAAGCTAGGTGCAGTGGCTCATGCCTGTAATTGCAGCACTTTGGGAGGCCAAGGTGGGAGTATTACTTGAACTCAGGAGTTCCAGACTACTCTGAGCAACATAAGACAATGTCTCTACCAAGAAAAAAAAAATTAACTTTAAAAAAAGAAAAGAAGCCAGGCACGGTGGCTCACACCTATAATCCCATCACTTTGGGAGGCTGAGGCAGGCAGCTCACCTGAGGTCAGGAGTTCGAGACCAGCCTGGCCAACATGGTGAAACCCCTTCTCTACTAAAAATAAAAAATTAGCTGGGTGTGGTGGCACGTGCCTGTAGTCCCAGCTACTTGGGAGGCTCAGGTAGGAGAATCTCTTGAACCCAGGAGGCGAGGTTGCAGTGAGCCCAGATCACACCACTGCACTCCAGTGTAGGCGACAGAGTGAGACTCCATCTCAAAATAAAGAAAAGAAAGGGGACCTAGGTGAGGACCAACCACATCTACCATGCTACTTTTCCACTGTGCTTCCCAACAGACCAAACCATTCCCTAATATACATATATCCTACTTGCAGCCATATCACAAGAGTCTCAGAAAACAGTATTATATATTTCCATACTGCTCTGGCTTTGCTTATTGTTTAATAATAACATAAGTAAGAATAATAGTGGCAGCAGCAGCTTTCACTTCGTGAATGTCTAGTGCGTGTCTGATACTATGTTAAACACGTCATCTAGTTCCAGTAACTTCCCCAACAACAAAGTAAAGGGGCCAGCTCCAAATCGAATCGTCCAACTCCAAGTATCTGTGTTCTTAACCACTATGCCATATACCTTCCTACATACGAAAAGCCCTAACCCTAGTAAAACCTAATAATTCTAGGAGCTCAGTAGTTATTTCCTCTTGCATGAGGCCTTAGGCCTTCCCTGGCATTCATAATTTTTCCCATTCTTACCCCAACTCCTTGGCAGAACTAATTATTCCCTAATGCTCAATAAAGCTCCTTTAATACTCTGTATTAAAGTGAGTAACACAGCGCTTATCACCTGACATCACCTATCTGTAGATGTACTTATCTCACTCAAATCATTAACTCCTTAAACAGAGAAATAATATTTTTATCTCCAACATCTAACACAAAACATACTAAATAGACATCTGATGAACAGAGGCGTTCATTCGACTAGATTCATTATGATGCTTTCTCCATATTCCACACATATTGTGGCTGACAAACTGGATAATGACTGCAGAAAAGACAAAACCAGTTTCTGGGCAACATTGTACTTAAGAACAAAGTTTGCTTTTTATAGCTTTTATATAAACCTTATAAATTTATATACCAAACAAATGAAAATGGTATAGTAATAACTTTAAGGTCATTGGCTCAATTTCGACTCCCGCAGGAGTGATTACTATAAACAGCTATTTGAATATGTATGTAACAGAGTCTTTATGGTACTAATTATTCAATTAAGTATGGAGAATATATCATTTAAGGAACATGCATAATTAGTCTAACAGAGATTATTCCACTAAAAATCAAGAATCTGACAGCTAAGTTTGTGAATATTAAATTGTCAAGCTTTTAAATCTTTTATATGCATATAAAAGCATAATTTTAAAATTCTAAGTGAAACAAGAACTTATCAAAACTTGAAAAGGTTTTTTTGCCTGGTTAAAATACAAGATACTAGAGTTCAAGACTGTATACACACTCCAGCCTGGGCAACAGAGTAAGAACTTTGTCTCAAAAAAAAAAAAAACATAGCCAGGCAAAGCAGCTCACACCTGTAATCCCAACACTTTGGGACTCAAGGCAGGTGGATCACTTGAGACCAGTGAGGCAGAAAAAAACCAGCTCTGGAGGCAGGGAACATAAGGCCGATTCACACTTCAGCTATGATAGAAAATACCCTCTGCATAGGGTGTAGGCCAAGTAAATTACTTTGTAACTTTACTTCATCCTCTCCATTTACATACAGCGTACTCCAAGTTACCAATGGAATCCTCCAGAGGGCAGCTAAACTCCCAAAAATTCTGTAATGGGGCCTCTGAGCCCCTATGCTCAGACCCAGTCCCACATTGTGGAGAATACTTTCATTTTCAGTAAAACCCTTCATTCCTTTCTTGCTTCGTTTGTGCATTTTGACCAATTCTTTGTTCAAAATGCCAAGAATCCGGACACCCTCCACAGTTAACATATTTTGGCAAGTCAGCCAGGAGGAAGGGGTAAGCCCAAATGTCCGGGTCACTACTTGCGGGGATCTGTCCTGCAGGCCTTGACTTCGCAATGGATGAATAAAGTACACTGCCACATAGACAGTATGCTTTGCCAGTTTGGCTGAGGGTCTGTGGCCGATTACAGACTCCTTGCAGAGTGCTGTAAACAGTTGCAACTGCTGGCCCCTGCCAGCTAGTGAGACTTGCATTTATTTAGTAAAGTTTAATTGACAAAAGCTTGAGTCAACATCACTAGAGAGAAGAGATTAAAGGACAGGTTCCGATGCCCAAAGCAAACACTATTAGAGGGTAATCTCCTTGGTCGATCTCCTCCTGGGAGGGCTATCTGGCTGAAAGGTTAGTTTTAAAAGACCACATGAATAAACAAGTTAGTTAGGTAAACACTTCCATATACCTTAGCTATTTGCTTTACTTATTAACTAAATGTAAAGGGGATTTAGGCTGCCTTCAGCTAAGAACTATAGAAAAAACTTATAGGCCTTCCAAAAGGGTTTGAGACTATGTTCTATCACTTTTTTTTTTTTTTTTTTTTTTGTAGACGGGGTTTCACCATATTGGCCAAGCTGGTCTCAAACTCCTGGTCTCAGGTGATCTGCCCGCCTCTGCCTCCCAAAGTGCTGGGATTATAGGCATGAGCCACCACACCCAGCCTGGGCATTGGTTTTATTGTGACATTTGGAAGGCTGGCAAATGTGTGCCCTTTATCTCCTTAGAAGTGCTCTCACAAAGCTAACTTATATATAAGAGTATACCAGCTATAATTTGCTATCCAGCATAGATTTCTCAATCCATCTCATTTCACAAAGCTAAGCATATATATAACAGAGCATACCAGCTATAATTTGCTATCTGGAACAGATTTCTCAATCCATCTCATTACGCAACAAGCCTCTAAAAATTTAAAGTATCCTTGACACACTGAATTATAAGAAATGGGTATTAGAAACAATACAGCACTGGAGGAGACCCAGGTTTGAGTCGTAACTCTTCCATCCCTGTGTCAAGAGCTCTCTGAATACCATTCTCCTTATCAATAAAATGTGGACACACATCACCTATCTTTCAGAGTTGTGAGAATGCAGAATCGAACCTATTCTGCAAGAGAAGGCAATGTAATCCTCATTAAAACTGTTCTTTGAGGGTTTGAGCATTTAACATCATGACTTACACCTATGTTTGCCCAAGTTCATCCTGCTACTAATTTGTTATTAATTTATAGTGTAATCCTGGGATGTCACAACCTCTCTGGACCTGAGTTCCTTCATAAAATGAGGTCCTTTCTTTCATTAACATTTTAGGATCCTGCTTGTTTGAAGAGGACATTTAGGTACCACCTCTCAATCGTCCATAAAGCAATCTTCTGTTTCACACATACACAAAGAAAAAAATGTAAAAATGAATCAGTGTAATGCAATACACTTTTATTGGAAGGTAATATACAAAGTAATAATCTTTCTATTTACCAAACTCTTGTTGTTGTTTGCATAAGTATCAGTAGCTATATACAAATTAATCAGGTCTATATTCTAGAGGGGGTTCCATGACTCAAGCAATAGAGAACAAAGTGCAATCTAGAGTACAACCTCAAACTGAAAAATGGGCTGTTCTGTTTTGTGTTTATAACCAGTCTCTAAAACCAACTTTCAAGTGTTTGACTGAGCACTTCTACTGAGCCTTTGCTTCCAGCCATAGTACACTGCTTGGTAAAGAACGTGCTTCATGAATCATCCCAGAACTGAGCAAATAATGCGCCAGGATACTATGCAGGTGCTGAAGATAAATGTTTGTTTATCTTCAGATAAATGAACAATCAAAGGTTATTTATAATCTGGGCATAACATAAATATTTTATGGGTTCCATGGACGTAAAAGCAAGTAGATATGAAGCCATATACAGAATCTTTATGTTGTTTTCTCTTTAAGAGGAATTTCCTAAACATAAGCTAACTTTCCAGCCAGCTAGGAAATAAATAAGGATTTTTTTTTTTTTTTTTTGCCCATAAAAAGGCATTGTCAGCAACTTTAAAAAAAAAAAAGTCCTGTAACAAAGAGAGGAAATGGTTTGAATATAAGTACAGCACATCAGAAACAAAACCACGGCAACTAACGTTTCCTGTCTCAATTAGTCTAAACTATCATCACCCACCTTGGTAATCTAATCACAAGACTTTGGGAAAATTAAAGGTAGTTTCTTATTGGGAAAAGGTCATATAGACCTTTGTTCCAGTGGGTATGACTTATACATCTTCACTAGTCTAAACAGTTTCAATGATTTCAGTCTCTGATTACACTAGCCACATTAAAAAGCAAAGCTAAAACAACATTTAAAGCAATCCACGGCCAGCCTTGGTGGCTCACGCCTGTAATCCCAGCACTTTGGCAGGCCAAGGTGAGTGGATCACCTGAGGTCAGAAGTTCAAGACTAGCCTGGCCAACATGGTAAAACCCCGTCTCTACTAAAAATACAAAAAAACTAGCCAGGCGTTGGTGGCAGGCGCCTGTAATCCCAGCTACTGGGGAGGCTGAGGCAAGAGAATCACTTGAACCCAGGAGGCGGAGGCTGCAGTGAGATGAGATCACGCCACTACACTGCAGCCTGGGTGACAGAGCAAGTCTCCACCTCAAAAAAAAAAGCAATCCAATCCTATATTAATCAAATTTCTTTTGTCAAATCAATTCTGAAGTGCTCTTTAACCTTAGAAACACTCAAAAGTTCTGACAAATCTAATTTAAGAAATCATCTTAATGAAAAACTAAAGCATTTGACGAAGTATTTTCATATGCTGTTTACGGAAAAGCAATCAAAGCCCTAAGTGAAACCAGCTGCCGGCTACTGAATGAAGCCCCAAACAGGAACTCTTTCTTCCTTCCAGCCAGTCTGACTGTAGTTTTCTTCTCCCCTGACCTCAAAAAACTGCAGATCCTCACCAACGGAAATGTAAAGAAAGTTAATTTTTCCGGTGGACGCGGTGGCTCACGCCTGCAATCCCAGCACTTTGGGAGGCTGAGGCGGGTGGATCACCTGAGATCAGGAATTTGAGATCAGCCTGGCCAACATGATGAAACCCCATCTCTACTAAAAATACAAAAATTGAGTGAAACAGGTTTGTAAAAAATAGTAAAGAATATTAAAAAATATCCAAAAAAATAAAAATGCAAAACTTAGCCCGACGCGATGGCACATGCCCATAATCCCAGCTACTTGGGAGGCTGAGGCACAAGAATAGCTTCAACCCAGGAGGCGGAAGTCGCAGTGAGCCAAGATCCTGCCACTGCACTCCAACCTGAGCGACAGAGCGAGACTCCATCTCAAAAAAAAAAAAAAAACAGAAAGTTAATTTTTCCTGGATTATCGACTATCTCTTGATACTTTTCTAGTTGCCTTATGTTGAAGCAGGTGGAAGATATTATACTGTCACAGTCCTCTGTACCAATTTGATATTTATGGCTCGTGTTAAAGGATACCACATCAGCATCAGAAGTTAGTGTTTAGCAAGCAAAACCCATTCTCTGAGCTTTCTATAGTGTGCTGATTATACAAACCTAAGCATGAAGATCGTTTTTAGAAACTACAACATGATGACAAGCTCTTTTAAAACTAAACAAACAACAAAGCATGCTGCGAAATGAGTAATGATCACGAACTGAAAATTTTTCACTGTGGACTAAAATCCTGGAAATGGTTTGTAGCTCTAATCCCAGAGACACTAAGGTTATGGTGTCTCTGGCACTCGTTTATTGATTTGAGCTTCTATTACCCTCTTGAAGATTTGAAGTCCCAGTGTCGTGGGGAAACAATTACCAGTCTACTCTGAAATATTATCTGTACTGCTACAGTACATATTTCTGGAACATCAGATAACCCACATATGACTAGTATAGTATAGGAGCTGTATTCCTTCATATGGGATATTTCAGCAGTGGGAAAATAACTAAGTGACCCTTGAAAACATGAGTTTGAACTGTGCAGGTCTACTTATACATGGACTTTCTTCTACCTCTACCACTCCTGAAACAGCAAGACCAACCCCTCCTCCTCCTCCTCTTCCTTCTTCTTACGATTTTCTTTCCTCTAGCTTACGTTATTGTAAGAATACAGTATGTAATACATATAACATAAAAATTATGCGCTAATCGACTGTTAATGTTATCAGTAAGGCTCCAGTCAACAGGAGACTATTAGCAAAGTTTCTTAGGACTCAGAAGTTGTACACAGATTTTCAACTGCCTGGCAATGAGGATGAGGGCCTGAGGGCAGACCCCAAGTGGATCAAAGGTCAACTGTATCACCTTCATCAGGAAACATCTCTCAACTCAGCTGCTATACAGGCAGAAGTCCCTTTAACTCTATTTTAAGAAAATTAGAAATTCACATTTGCACCCAGTAACTCTCTTCAGAGAAAGGCACCTCCAGGGTAGCACAGCTCTCAGCCAGTGGCAGGTGGCACTGCCCCTACACTGCCTCAACAGCAGCCCACACTATCTGTATTACATCAGCACCCACTGCTGACATTTCCATTCAACTTTGTCCATGCATTTTTAATGTCCCCTCGAGCAGCTTCCAGCAAAGCTAAGCAACCTGCCTGTCTGGGGTATCCATGTTATTCCCTCAAGATGCCAAGTATTATTTTTGTTAGTGCTTGCTTACTAAGTTGCATACATTTTGAATGGTCTGCCCCAATACTATTTTCCCATAACCCTATTATTTTGCAGTTTTTCAGAAACATATATAATACATGCTGACCAAAATCCTCGTATTTGTAAAACTTCTATTTCTCATAACTATTGATGATAAATACTATCTTTCTACCATTCTATAAGTACTTATTCAACATTCCAATTTATGCAATATATATATATCCTCTATCAAGTACATCTTCTGGAACACATAACTTAAATTGTTAAATTTGAGCATTTGGGGTTTGTTCTTTAAAAAATATATAAATAAATAAATAGGCCAGGTCTGATGGCTCACACCTGTAATCCCGGCACTTTGGGAAGCTGAGGCAGGAGGACTGCATGAGGCCAGGAGTTCGAGACCAAACTAGGCAACATAGCGAAACCCTGTCACTACTAAAAATTTAAAACTTAGGCATGGTGGTGTGTGCCTGTAGTCCCCGCTACTTGGGAGGCTGAGGCAGGAGAATCGCTTGAACTCGGGAGGCAGAGGTTTCAGTGAACCGAGATTGTGCCACTGCACTCCAGCCTGGGCAACAGAGAAAGACTCTGTCTCAAAAAAAAAAAGGAACTCATTAAGAAAAATGTCTTGGTCGGGCATGGTGGCTCATTCCCGTATTCCCCTACTTTGGGAAGCAGAGGTAAGAAGGTCACCTTAGCCCAGGAGTTCAAGACCAATCTGGGCAACATAGTGAGACCCTACCTCTAAAAAATAATTTAAAACTGACCAGCCTAAGCAACATGGTAAAACCCTGTCTCTATTAAAAAAATACAAAAATTAGCCAGGCATAGTGGTGGCTCATGCCTGTAGTCCCAGCTACTCAGGAGGCTGCGGTGGGAGGATTGCATGAGCCTGGGAGGCAGAGGTTGCAATGCACCGTGATTGTGCCACAGCACTCCAGCCTGGGTTACAGAGCGAGACTTTCAGAAAAGGAAAGGAAGGAAGGAAAGAGAAAGAAAAAGAAAGGAAGAAGAAAAGAAAGAAAGAGAGGGAAGGAGGGAGGGAGGAGAGGAAGGAAGGAAAGAAAACTTAAAAACTTAGGCAGACAAGTGGTGTGTACCTATAGTCCCAGCTACTTGGGAAGCTTAGGTGGGAGGATCACTTGAGCCTCGAAGTTTAAGGTTACAGTGAGCTGTGATCACACCACTGCACTCACGCATGCATGACAGAACAAGACCCTGTCTCTAAAAATAAAAAAAGAGAAAGACTCTGGTGAATTGAGGTTTTAATTATAATTCCCTTTATTGACTAGCTCAGGAAAGACAGATGGTGACTTAAACATGCCCACTGACCAAACATAGGGTTTTTCTTTGTCAATTTTGCTTTGTCTGCTGTGTCCATTTACAAAATATACTTTACATATTTAAAAAAAAAAACAGATACTAATTTAATTATAGGAAATCATACCAATTATTATTAGCACATCCCCAGGCGGCATACCAAAATATATTCCTCAAATGCCTCTTTTGGCTTAGAAAAAACTCTGATATCACCAAACTACATCAAAGCAACACCTATTAAGAGTAACTTTTTTATATATTCACAGAATATCTCAGGAGATGCACAGGAAACTGCTGACACAGGGTGGCTTGGGCAGGGATGGAAAGAAGACTATCGCCAACTACCTTTTTGTATCTTTTGTGTTTTCAACCATTAAGATGTACAATCTATTTTATTTACAGCTTAGAAATTCATATTTTTGAAACTCCCAAATACTTTAATTACTCTAGTATATAGAGATGAAAAAAAAAGTCCATTTGGCCAGGTGCAGTGGCTCACACCTGTAATCTCAACACTTTGGGAAGCTGAGGCGGGCGGATCACCTGAGGTCAGGAGTTCAAGACCAGCCTGACCAATATGGTGAAACCCTGTCTTAAAAAATTGAAAATAAAATAAAATAAGATGAGGCCGGTCACGGTGGCTCACGCCTGTAATCCCAACACTTTGGGAGGCCAAGGCAGGCAGATCACGAGGTCAAGAGATCGAGACCATCCTGGTCAACATGGTGAAACTCCGTCTCTACTAAAAAAATACAAAAATTAGCTTGGCGTGGTGGCATGTGCCTTAGTCCCAGCTACTCGGGAGGCTGAGACAGAGGATTGCTTGAACCCAGGAGGTGGAGATTGCAGTGAGCCGAGACTGCACCACTGCACTCCAGCCTGGGTAACAGAGCAAGAATGTATCTCAAAGAAAAAATATTATTATTATTATTATACCTATTTATGGAGTACAATGTGATATTCTGATACATGCATACAGTGTATAAGATCAAATTAAGATAATTAGCATATCCATCTCCTCAAATATTTATCATTCCTTTGTGTTGGAAACATTCAATATCTGCTCTTTCAGCTATTTGAAAATATACAATAAATTATTAATCAGAGTCACCCTACAGTACTATAGACACTAGAACTTATTCCTCTTACCTAGCTATAATTTTGTATTTGTTAACCAATATCTGGCTATCCCCTTCCCAACAAAAATGGGAAGGAGATTTCCCTTACCTTTCCCAACAAAAATGTATATTCTTATGGATCATTTTCCTACTTTATTAAACATTAAAATGTCAGTAAAAAAAAGCGTTACTGGATTTTAACCAGTAAAGGTATTCAAAAGGTATGAGCACCTGCCTTCATGTCCTCAAATCAGCCTGAGAGGCCCTTCATCATCTGACCTTTCCTACTATTCACACCCCCACTTCACTTGGCTGCAGCCACACTGGCCTCTCTGCTATTCCTGAAACATGCCAGGCTTCCTCACGCCTCGGCATCTGCACTTCCTGTACCTTTTGCCTGGAATGCTCATTCCTCTAGAATTACCTCCCTGCTTAAATATTTCCAAATGTCCTCTCTTGATCACTCTAGCTAAAAGTGGAGAGGAAAAAAAAAACTCAGCTGGGCATGGTGGGTGGGTCACACCTGTAATCCTAGCACTTTGGGAACCCAAGGCTGGTGACAGATCACTTGAGCCCAGCAGTGGAGACCAGCCTGGGCAACATGGCAAAACCCTGTTTCTACAAAAAAAAAAGAAAAATTAGCCAAGCTCAATGCAGCATGCCTGTATTCCCAGCTACTCAGGAGATTGAGGTAGGAGAACAGCTTGAGTCGAAATCATGCCACTGCACTCTAGCCTGGGTGACAGAGCAAGACCCTGTCAAAAAAAAGAAAGAAGGAAAGAAAAAGAAAAGAAAGAAGGAAAGGAGGGAGGGAGGGAGGGGAAGGAAAGAAAAAAAAAACCTCCTTCTTCCTTACTTTCCATCCTGTTCTGTTTTATTTTTATCCATAACAACAGAATAATAATCTATATATTTCATTTATTTATCTAGCGGCATTAGAAGAAAAAATTTATGTTTTATTTACAGTTATAGCCCCAATTTCTAGAATAGTATTTGACAAATAGAAGGTACATAATAATACTTTGGGAGGCCGAGGTGGGAGGACTGTTTGAGGCCAGGAGTTTGAAACCAGCCTGGTTTCAGAGCAAGACCCTGTCTCTACTAAAAATTAAAAAAGAAAAAAAAATTGCCCCAGCTATTCAGGAGACTAAGGGGGAGGCTGAGGCAAGAGGATCACTTGAGCCCAAGAGTTCAAGTTTACAGTGAGCTATGATTGCACCACTACACTCCAGCATGGGAGAGAGAGTAAGACCATGTCTCTTAAAAAAATAAAATAATAGGCTGGGCGTGGTGGCTCATGCCTGTAATCCAAGCACTTTGGAGGCCAAGGCGGGCGATCACCTGAGGTTGGGAGTTCAAGACCAGCCTGACCAACAGCGTGAAACCCCGTCTTTATAAAAATAAATAAATATTTTTTTTAAGTTCTCCTAATCCCTTTAAATTTAAACTCTCTCTGATAACTGAATTCTGTTCATCAGAAACAGCCAAGCTCCAAAGCTACTCTAAAAGTGGTTTAAAATCAGGTCTCTAGCTGGGCGCAGTGGCTCATGCCTGTAATCCCAGCACTTTGGGAGGCCAAGGTGGATGGATAGGTCAGGAGTTCGAAACCAGCCTCGTCAACATGGTGAAACCTCGTCTCTACTAAAAATACAAAACTTAGCCAGGCATGGTGGCGGGGCTGAGGCAGGAGAATCAGCTGAACCCAGGAAGCAGAGGTTGCAGTGAGCCGAGATCCACAACTGCACTCCAGCCTGGGTGACAGAGTAAACCTCAGTCTCAAAAAAAAAAAAAAAAAAAAAAGTCAGGTCTCTTTTCCTACTCTCAAATACTCCTGCAATTGGTTTAAAATAAATTGGCTGGGAGCAGTGGCTCACCCCTGTAATCCCAGCACTTTGGAAGGCCAAGGCAGGCAATCACCTGAGGTCAGGAGTTTGAGACTAGCTGGGCCAACATGGTGGAGACACTGTCTCTACTAAAAGTACAAAAATTAGCTGGGTGTGGTGGGGCATGCCTGTAATCCCAGCTACTCAGGAGGCTGAGGCAGGAGAACTGCTTGAACCCAGGAGGTGGAGGCTGCAGTGAGCTGAGATCGCACCACTGCGCTCCAGCATGGGCAACAGAACAAGACCCCGTCTCAAAATAAAATAAAATAAAATAAAATAACAAATCAATACATAAACTGTTTGTTTTGTTTGTTTTGAGACGGAGTCTCACTCTGTCACACAGGCTAGAGTGCAGTGGCGCGATCTCAATTCACTGCAACCTCCACCTCCCGGGTTCAAGCAATTCTCCTGCCTCAGCCTCCTGAGTAGCTGGGATTACAGGGGCCCGCCACCACGCCTGGCTAATTTTTTTTGTATTTTTAGTAGAGATGGGGTTTCACCATATTGGCCAGGCTGGTCTTGAACTCCTAACTTTGTGATACCCCCGCCTCAGCCTCCCAAAGGGCTGGGACTACAGGCATGAGCCACTGCACCCAGCCAATTAAACAACTGCTTTTAAAGCATTAATTGTGTGCCCAGCACTGTGGTTTAAAAGTGGGAAAAAAAAAGTTTTCAAGACACATGAACTGTCTTTAAATGGGAATCTAATTCCTAAATCAAAAAACTGCCCACATTTTGCTTAAAATAAAATGCCATGGAAACATCAGCAGCTGCAGAGATAGGCAAATATAGCCCAGTGATTACAGACTAATATGACTTTACTTTCTTAATTAATAAAACAAGATTAGGCCAGGCGAGGTGGCTCATGCCTATAATCCCAGCACTTTGGGAGGCCGAGGCAGGTGGATCACCTGAGGACAGGAGTTCAAGACCAGCCTAGCCAACATGGTGAAACCTTGTCTCTGCTAAAAAATACAAAAACTAGCCAGGCATGGTGGCACACACCTGCAGTCCCAGCTACTCAGGAGGGTGAGGCTGGACAGTCACTTGAAACCAGGAGGCAGAAGTTGCAGTGAGCCATCCAAGTCGCACCACTGTACTCCAGCCTGGGAGATAGAGGGAGACTCCAACTCAAAAAAAAAAAAAAAAAAAGATTAAAATAGCATACTTCTGATTCAAATTCTTCTTCTTTCTTTTTTTTTTTTTTTTTTTTGAGACAGAGTATTTGCTCTGTTGCCCAGGCTGGAGTGCAATGACGTGATCTTGGCTCACTGCAACCTCTGCCTCCTGGGTTCAAGTAATTCTCCCGTGTAGCTGGGACTATAAGCAATGACCACCATGCCCTACTAATTTTTGTATTTTTAGTAGAGACAAGGATTCGCCATGTTGGCCAAGCTGGCCTTGAACTCTTGACCTCAGGTGATCTATCCGCCTTGGCCTCCCAACGTTGATTCAAATTATTTTAACAAACTATTTTTAATTTTTTCACCTCTCAACAGGCATGATTACAATGTTATCCAGTGAGGTACTTCAGGGGGTGTCTCACTGTTATAAAAGCCTGTCTTGGTCACAAAACCTGGTCTTTTCTTTCCCACCTTTGGATGCCAGTTGGGAAAGGAGACTTTTGAAACATATGTTAAAAATGTCCCCCTCCTGAGATGAGGTCAGTGGTTCTCAGTCTATGGCAGGTCTCCTTTTACACTATATACTGTAATACTAATTAGCACTGATCAGATTCTTGGTTACTGTTACCTTTTGTCTTAATGCAGGTGTCATGACCCATTTTTTTGTAAGATAGAAACATGTCTGCACATAGAAAAAGTTCAAATATCCCTTGACAAACCAAAAGCTAATGTATCACCTCAAATGTCTTATCAGAAGACAGATGGTAGCCCAGACATTGTGGCTCATGCCTGTAATCGAGCCTAGCACTTTGGGAGGCTGAGGTGGGTATCACTTGAGGTCAGGCATTCAAGACCAGCCTGGCCAACATGGTGAAACCCCATCTCAACTAAAAATACAAAATATTAGCCGGGCATGGTGGCACAGCCTGTAGTCCCAGCTACTCAGGAGGCTGAGGCAGGAGAACCGCCTGAATCCCAGAGGCAGAAGTTGCAGTGAACCTAGATGGCACCACTGCAAAAACAAAAGAATAGAAAAAGAAAAGACAGATGGTAAAAGAAAACTTAGCATATAGGCCCTAGCCAGGAAGAATTTACAAAACTTATTTCTAAATCTTACTGTTTCAAGAACTATTTACAGTGTGTCTGACTTGACTCATAGATGCTTTTCCTTAAAAACACATCTTAAAATCTTTTTATAAATCGCAATTTTCTAACCTAGGTAAGTTCAAAAACACTTATATTCAATTGAGATGTTTTTTTTTCTTTTGAACAGGTTCTCATTCTGTTGCCCAGGCTGGAGTGCAGTGGTGCCATCTGGGCTCACTGCAACCTCCGCCTCCCCAGTTCAAGAGATTCTCGGCTGGGCGTGGTGGCTCACGCCTGTAAACCAAGCCCTTTGGAGGCCAAGGTGGGTGGATCACCTGAGGTTGGGAGTTCAAGACCATCCTGACCAATATGGTGAAACCCCGTCTTTATGTTTAAAATAAATAAATAATAATAAAAAATTAAAAAAAAAAGAGATCCTCGTGCCTCAGCCACCTAAGTAGCTGGCATGCACTACCACACCCAACTAATTGTGGCATTTTTAGTAGAGATGGAGTTTTGCCATGTTTCCTAGGCTGGTCTCAAACTCCTGGACTCCAGCTCTCTGCCCGCATTAGCCTCCCAAAGTGCTGGGATTACAGGTGTAAGCCACAGCGCCAGGTCGGAGATTGACTTCTTTTGTTTTTTTGTTTGTTTGAGATGACATCTCACTGTCGCCCATGCTGGAATGCAGTGGCACGATCTCGGCTCACTGTAACCTTCACCTCCTGGGTTCAAGCAATTCTGCCTCAGCCTCCCAAATAGCTGGGACTAAAGGCGCACGCCACCACACCCAGTTAATTTTCGTGTTTCTTTTCTTTTCGTAGAGACGGGGTTTCACCATGTTGGCCAGGCTGGTGAACTGCCACTGAGCCCGGCAGAGATTGACTTTCAATTTACAACAGCTGTTAACTAACTACTGCTGTTTGATTTGGGAAGTGGAGAAGCAAATAATTTCTACACATCCATTCAGATGCTCAAGGATGCCCCCGGAAAGCATAGTGATAGTAGGTTATCAATGTCCCCTGAAATTACAATTTCCATTTTTTTTCAACTTGGTGAAACCCTGTCTCTACTAAAAATGCAAAAATTAGCCAGGCGTGGTGGTGGGGCGCCTGTAATCCCAGCTACTCAGGAGCTTGAGGCAGGAGAATCGCTTGAATCCTAGAGGCAAGGTTGCAGGCAAACAGCAATCACGCCACTGCACTCCAGCCTGGGCGAAAGAGCTAGACTCCGTCTCAAAAAAAAAAAGAAAAAAAAGGGAAAAGAAAGAAAAAAGAAATTAATCTGGCCAAGCGTGGTAGCCTGTAATCCCAGCACTTTGGGAGGCTGCCACGGGCGGATCACCTGAGGTCAGGAGTTTGAGACCAACCTGGCCAACATAGTGAAACCCCGTCTCTACTAAAAATCCAAAAATTAGCCAGGCATGTTGGCAGGCTCCTGTAATCCAGGCTATTCGAGGCTGAGGCAGGAGAGTCGCTTGAACCTGGCAGGCGGAGGTTGCAGTGAGCTGAGGTCGTGCCATTGCACTCCAGCCTGGCAAACAAGAGCAAAACGCCGTCACAAAAAAAAAAAAAAAAAAGAAGAAAAAGAAAAAATTAATTTTAGGATGTATTATGTGAGCCAAGATATACTTGCTTCTACTGAGAGATTTCTATTAAATATGCATTTAAGTATATATTTTACAAGGCATGACCCTGTGAGCCCTAAAGAGTGAGACTAAACTGCAGCTACAAATAAATGGTGCAAGAAATCAAAGCAAACTAAATGCAGAGTCTAAATCCAAAATACACATTCTAGTTCTTAAATTACACGTTTGAAAAGAAATGCCAACAGTAATTAAAAATAATAATAATAAATCGCTTTGAAAGCATCTAAAATTCCTCAAAAGTGCTGAAACAAAAGACTCAGCTTGAGTACAACCTTATGCTATTTCAAAACAAATAAACACACTTGATAAGGCTTGGAATGAAATCACCTCAGTCATCACTGGAATGCAACAATGCATTCTCAAAGTTGTTCTGAAGTAAGCTACTCCAACTGAACCACACTGAAAAGGAGAGAACATGGATAAACTAAACATGTTTTGTGAAATATGTTTCATATTGACCTGAGATTTTTTAAAATTTACATTTCATTATCAGTATTTATTGTGCAAGAGTATCTTCAAAGGATGTCAATGTGGACAAGTAGAGACAAGACAAGAAACATCAGACTTTCAGGGAGCTTATCTTCACAATCCTGAGTTATTAATTGAAGTTCTCAAAGTTAGCTAAGATAACAGACAACTTGCTTTGCACAATTGCTTTGCTTATAGTAACCACTCAATATTCACTAACAAGAATTTATTAACTACCCACCAAAACAGTTTCAAACCCTACCGGCAACTAACCACAAAGTGCACTTTTCTGGCCCAGCTTCTATGGACAGTGAGAAGAAGCAATAAATACACTTTTATTACTATCCACCTTGAAGACCAAAAAGATACAATAACTTAAACTGCTTTCCAAAACTACTGGAGTGTCATGCCTACAAATTCAGAACCTGGCTTAAAAGGTAGTTAACTGGTCAGAATTCTCGGTAGACCCAAAGCCAACTAAATCAGGAACACTTAAAGGTCAAAGGCGTCCAACCCGGAGCGATGTGCTCTACTGTTACACGGTCCCCGCCTCCTACAGGAACAGGGGACTGAACCAAAGGAAGGCGCGGCAGAAGTGCAGGCGACATACCGGGTTACACATCACCCTCGCGGATTTCCTCCAGGAATCAAGACGCTTCCACCTTGGGTCCAGCGACTCACGGGTGACCCCGGATCTCAAGAGTTCTCGCCTCCCCCACCCCCTACTTAACCCTGCGAGCGCAGCCCTCGGCCACCAGATCTCCCCCGGCCCCCCGGCTTCCGCGCGCTGGACCCGCGAGGCCGCCTTTCCAACCTCCACCCCAGGCCCGGGGCCTGGGGAGCTGCGGCCCCGCGGCCCGCGCCCCCCACCCCGGCCCCCGCGCCCGCGGCCGGGACAGGATACTGAACACGGTCCGCTCCCAGGGCTCCAGCATGTAGAGCGCCGTGACCAGTAGGTACTGGTAGTAGAACCAGGACATCTGTTTCCAGGCCCGCGCCAGCGCCAGCGCCATCCCCGCCATGCGCCTCCCGCGATGCGGTTCACACGTCAGTCTGTCCGGCCGGCCTCCAGCTCACGTCCTAAAGCCCCCGGCCGCCAGGCCCGCCCGCCGCCCGGCGCCCATTGGCCCACACGGCCCCGCCGTCACCCGCGGCACGCCCAGCCCCGCGCGCGCCCCGGACGCTGGCCTCGAGCCCCGCCCGGCCCGCGCTCATTGGCCAGGCTGCTACCTCGCGTCGCCTCGTCCCCTCCCGCTTCCCCGCCCCGGCATCGCCCAAGACAGCCGGAGAACGGTCCCAGCGGGAGCGCCCGGCCGCGCCCTGCCCCGCCCCGCGCCGCCCCGGCCGGCTGGTGGTGGGCGGGGTGACATTGCAGGCCGGGGGTGCCCCCCCCGGGTCCCCGCAGCTCAGCGGGCGCTCGGTCCATCCAGACCAGCCCAGAGCGCTTGCGGAAGAAG
This sequence comes from Ateles fusciceps, assembly GCA_036589455.1. NCBI lineage: Eukaryota > Metazoa > Chordata > Mammalia > Primates > Atelidae > Ateles > Ateles fusciceps. The sequence continues at coordinate 1,988,841 of JAZHEH010002842.1, forward strand.
TATTTCTGGAACACTTGTTATGCCTCAGGCATCCTTCTGGGGCGGGGATTGTCAGGGAGAACCGGAATGCCTTCGATTGATTACCTCGTGCAGCTGGCGGTCTAGGGAGGGACACAGGCATTAATCAAGTCGTGATCGGTGTAAGAGAATAAGGGGCCGAGAGAGGGTGAGGAGGCTAACGCCACTTGAGATTTGGAAGGCGTCTCTGTAGAAGGGATGCACACTTGGCCTCCTTCTTCCCTTCCCCCACCCTTGCACACACACACACAAAACACAACCACCTAGACGGACATAATCCATGCACTCCCTAACCTAAAAACCACTTACCAAAAGTATCTATCTGCCCACCTCTTAGGGGCTATAGGTAACCACCAAGTGGGTCAAGGCCAGAAGCACGCTGATCTAGTGGGTTCTGCAGATAACAGGCAGCTTGAGATTGGTGTGAGGGCTGGTGATATCTCCTAGATACGCACTCCTGGATACCCAGATTTTCCCACTACCAAATGGGCCAGCAACACTGCACTGACCACCTGGAGCTCCATGCATTGTTTAGCACGTGAAACGCCACAATTAAATGGCCTGCTGTTTAAATGTTAAAAGTCTTCCAGGTTAAACAGCCTACTGCTTATTAGCCAGTCGTGGTGGCTGGTGCCTGTAATCCCAGCCATTCGGGAAGCTGAGGCAGAAGAATCGCTTGAACCCGGGAGGCAGTGGTTGCAGTGTGCTGAGATCGCCCCATTACACTCTAGCCTGGGGCAACAAAAGCAACACTCCAGCTAAACATAAATGGTGCAAGAAATCAAAGCAAACTATATTCAGAGTCTAAATCCAAAATATGCATTCTAGTTCTTAAATTCCAGGTTTGGAAAGAAATGCCAACAGTAATAAAAAATAATAATAAATCGCTTTGAAAGCATCTAATATTCCTCAAAAGTGCTGAAACAAAAGACTCAGCTTGAGTACAACCTTATGCTATTTCAAAACAAATAAACACACTTGTCTGCCTCTCTTGTGCTCTGCCAATGCTCTGAGATCCTCCAAACATCCTTTACGAGTCCTCCCTCCCCTTCCCCACAACCATCACCACCCTACACTCACCTCACATTTTCTCCCAGCCTCTTAAGCTCTAATCTGTAAAGCTATGCCCTCCTTTTGGTCTTTGTCACCTTCTGTCACAGATCAAGAGTCTCCTCTCTGTCCTCTCCGACTTTCCTGCACCTTCCAAACATTCTCAGCTAATCTTTCTGCCCTTTTTGAACTACGTCTCCTTGCTTTGCTGGTCCAAATCCTTTTTTGGAATGAGAGTTTAAAAATTCTACGAAGCTATCTTTCTTTGGCTGTGAAGAACCTGCAGTTGTGGTGATGATACCTAAAGCCACCATTCCTTTCATCAAGTACCTTACGACCCAGTCCCAACCACCCCTCCAAAACATACAAAATCTGAGTTCTCTCCTTCAAGCCAAATGTATGAAGTTTAATCACCTTCTTACTCAACATCTCAACACTTCACACTCCTGAATGTTTTTTCTTTTTTTTTTTTGAGATGGAATCTTGCCTGTCGCCCAGGCTGCAACCTCCACCTCCAGGGTTCAAATGATTCTCCTGCCTCAGCCTCCTGAGTAGCTGGGACTACAGGCGCACACCACCATGCCTGGCTAATTATATATTTTTATTAGAGACGGGGTTTCACCGTGTTAGCCAGGCTACTCTTGAACTCCCAAACTCAGATGATCTGCCCGCCTCAGCCTCCCAAAGTGCCGGGATTACAGGCATAAGCCACCGCACCTGGCCACTGCTGAACATTTCTTCCTTCTGAAAACTCCCCCACAGTCTTGGTTTCTACCACACTGCACTATCCAAACTTCTCTTGGAGTTCTCACTACTCCATGGATTCCTTTGAAATAAACTATTTTCTTCCACATTCCTAAAGATCTGTTGGCTCCTCTGCCTCTCCCCATGCATGCCTGCTTCCTCAGGTGACTGGGCCCTCCCTTTGCATCCCAGGTAGTACTTCAGGTCTTTATTCTACCAGCTGGCAGGATGTATTTAAATATAATTAAAATGATAATGTTATCACTAACACATTACCATCATCTGCTCCATCCTAGTTTACAAAGTGCTTTCATCATCTCATTTCCTCACAAACAACAAGTACGGCTCCTATTTAATAATTATGGACACGCCTAATTATAATTAATAATTATGGCTCATGCCGGTAATCCCAGCACCTCAGAAGGCTGAGGCAGGCTGATCACCTGAGGTGGGGAGTTCGAGACCAGCCTGGCTAACATGGTGAAACCCCATGTTCATTCATTGTCTCTACTAAAAACATAAGGTTCAAGGACACAAACTTATCTTGCACCACAAACCAACTTGTATTTCCACGTTTCTGTTTATATAGCAGAAAGAACCTTGATTTTCAGGCCAGAAATCACATACCAATTGTATGTCCCTTCTCCTCCCGCCACTCCTTATTTCTGTTTCTGGGTGACATTGAGTCATTCCTCCAAGTGTCTCAGGTCTGCCTCCTCTGTTAGGACATGTCCCCATACAGCCTCACTCTCATCAAATGAATGAGCTGACTATTGTCACCCAAACGAGGCTTACCTGCTGCCACTGGCTATCCCTGTTTATTAACCGTGACTCATCTCGGACTTTCAGATTGAAGAAAACTTTTATACTAAAAATACTTCCAGCCTACGAGAAAAAAATGACACAGTTTCAGAAAACTATTCCATGTTGTCTACATCCTGGAAGTTTTCACTTAAGTTCTCTTTTCAGTTCTATTGACCCAGTAGTTCCACCCACCCCTTCACTTACTGACCACTACCACATGCCCACAATATAGCGGCTAAGCCTGTGCCAAGTTACAGAAAGACCAATGTCACATGACTTCTGCTCTCAGAGAGTCTGTGGTCTAAAAAGAAATATGTTCATATGGCCTGTGGAAACAATGGTGTGATTAAGACTGTACTAGCCAGGCACAGTAGCTCACGCCTGTAATCCCGGCATTTGGGGGGCTGAGGCCGGTGGATCACCTGAGGTCAGGCATTTGAGACCAGCCTGGCCAACATGGTGAAACCCCCATCTCTACTAAAAATACAAAAATTAGCCAGGCATGGTGGCGGACACCTGTAATCCCAGCTACTCGGGAGGCTGAGGCAGGAGAATCACTTGAACCTGGGAGGCAGAGATTGCAGTGAGTAGAGATTGCACCATTGATTGCACTCCAGCCTGGGCAACAAGAGTGAAACTTTGTCTTAAAAAAAAACACACAAAAAAAGACTGTATTAAGGGCCTAACTTGCCAGAGGCTGTGGGAGTGGTAAGGCAGGTAGCATAGAGCCAGCCCTTGAGGAGTTCACGGCCCAGTGCAGGAGGCATGTGCACACAGGAAGCCCACAAAATAGGGGATTCCTCCTGCCTGCTAGGTTTTCATGATATTCTTAGATTGACAGCCACAGTAACCTCTGGGTTCTAGGACTGAGTCACTCCTGTAGGGACTCAGCTAACTATTCCAGGAGCAGTGAGGGAACTGTTTGTGAGGAATGAGAAAGAAAAGGAGGAGATGAAAACCTAGAGGGCTCTGGGGCTAGCTGATGGGAAAGCAGGGGTGACATTTGGTTCCCAGGGCAGAAAAAATGCTGATCTGGTGACTTGGTATAGGGAGGAAAAAGATGAACCAAGGCTAGTGAACTCGAGTATAAATGAAAGAAAACCCTAACGATATATTACACAATGTCTCAAAACACAGTAAATGCTTGCTGAAACTTTTATACATTTTTTATTATAGCAAATACTGAAAGGCACAAATAAAGAAAATAAACAGAACTACTATCAACATTTTATCCATATGTATTTTATTCAAATAGGCTCTCATTGTGGACTAAGAGCAGAGTTCAGCAAATGCATGTGCCTCAAAATGGGGCAGAATCAGCCAGGTGTGGTCTCATGCCTATAATCCCAGCACTTTGGGAGGCCAAGGCAGGAGGATCACTTGAGGTCAAGAGTTTGAGACCAGCCTGGCCAACATGGTGAAACCCCGTCTGTACTAAAAGTACAAAAAGTAGTGGTGGCATGCAACTGTAGTCCCAGCTACTCAGGAGACTGAGGTGAGAGGATCGCTTGAACCCAGGAGGTGGAGGTTACAATGAGCCAAGATCGTGCACTACACTCCAGCCTGGGCACAGAGCAAGACTCTCAATTTTTAAAAAAGGGTCGGGTACAGTGGCTCACACCTATAATCCCAACACTTTGGGAGGCTGAAATGGGCAGATCACAAGGTCAGGAGTTCGAGACCAGCCTGACCAACATGGTGAAACTCCATTTCTACTAAGAATACAAAGACCGGCTGGGTATGGTGGCGGATGCCTGTAATCCCAGCTATTTGTGAGGCCGAGGCAGAAGAATTGCATGAACCCAGGAGGCAGAGTTTGCAGTGAGCTGAGATTGCGCCACTGTACTCCCGCCTGGGCGACAGAGCAAGACTCCGTCTCAAAAAAAAAAAGCGATATGGGGGGACAGAATCAAATTTGGAGTTTCTCTCAGTAATGTTATGTGCAAAGGTAAACACATTGAACTATGGCTAAATATGGTAATTTCATTCAAGATAAAGGAGTTCCAAGAAGGTTAATCTAACCACCATATATACACTTAGCTACTGTATGTCGGGTCCCAACGCCTGATTTCAAATTTTTTATTTTTTATTTTTTTTGAGATGGAGTCTCACTCTTGCTCAGGCTGGAGTACAGTGGTGTGATGTCAGCTTACTGCAACCTCCGGCTCCCAAGTTCCAGCAATTCTCCTGCCTCAGCTTCCCAAGTAGCTGGGACTACAGGCATGTGCCACCACGCCTGGCTAATTTTGTATTTTGTAGTAGTAGAGACAGTATTTCACCATGTTGGTCAGGCTGGTCTCGAACTCCTGACCTCGTGATCCGCCTGCCTCAGCCTCCCAAAGTGCTGGGATTACAAGCGTGAGCCACCGCACCTGGCCTCCAAGGCCTGATTGTTAACACATTTGTTTGGCATCAGCTTACTCACTAATGACTTCTGAGAAACCAAGAAGCAGTTGAGGATGTCCTGGTAGACCAGGACCCCAGATGTCAGCTGAAGTCTAGGTGTCAGTCCTTTAGGTGGTTTCCTAGATGAGCCACTGGCAGTGAGGGCTTTTATCCCACCACACAAGGGCTTTGCTGCTGGCACCATCACTCTGACCTCAAGTCTTCAGGAAAATGAAAACTTGGTTTTCCTTGCAAAATGCATATCTACAGACCAGTGGGAGGAGAAGGGTGGCAGGATCTTGTCCTCTTCCCACCAGAAATAAATGCAAAGGGTTCATTCAAATATCCAGATAAATCAAAAGGAGGCTGAGGGAGGGAGGTCCAGACTGTGAAAGCCAATGAGAACAGAGCAGGCCAAGGTGCTGAGGCTCGAGACGTCAGAGATTGAGGATGCAAGGAGACAAAGAGGCTGAGACTCCAAAGTTGCAGAAAAGGTTGTGGAGGCTGGAGAGGCAGAGAAGGCTGAAGAAGCTGAAGAAATTGAAGAAGCTAGTGGGCTGAAGACGCTGAGGCGCTGAGGCTGCCGTGAGAAGGGGGCGGCCTGGAGGAGCAGTGTTTGGCTGGAAGGCTGGGGTTCTGCTGTCTGGAGGAAGGGAAGTTCAGGAGCAAGAGCCAAGTGTGCCCTATCAGATGCCATCAGTCTCAAACCAGCCTGTCTGTTTAGCAAATGACTGTAAACTAGAGGCTCTATTTAAACAAGTTTCACATCACATCTCCTACTTCTTCTGACTCATTCTAATTTCCAAGTCCAAATACAGTAGTGATTTCATGGTTAGCCTCCTTTATGTTGCAAATAAATAGCAGTCCATGCCCATTGTGTCATTCTTTGTATCCTTTATAATAACCTCTGGGGATACAGATACAATAGAATATTAAATAATTTGCTGTGAAACATTGCTGTGAAAAGTGAATCATTTTGACAGGTGACCAGCAATTTTAGGGTGCTTAACTAAAGTCTAAAATTCATGTGCAGGTGATTTGGCTATTTTAGAGAGAGATGACTTGATTAGCAGTTCACCTACAAGGCAGAATTCTATAAAATAATAATTTGATAAGGTAAAATAACTTCCCTTTTATAACTCCGAAAATTATATCAAATAGATCTTAGACTGTGCTATTTGATCTGGACATAACCGAATAATTTAAGGTCCTGAAAGTGTTTGTACAAATTGAAAGTGGAGGTGGTTTCCAACTATTTGCTTAAATTGCACATCTGGTCATTAAAGCAAATTAGTGTTTTGTGTCATTGATGCTAGAATGCTGAGCTTCCTACTGTTAACTTCAGTCCCATCTGGAATGTGTATTGCATAGGCCAGGGACTTAGGAGCAGCTGTCTCATATCATTCTATCACATTATATATTATCCAGTTATAAGTTTAGAAATTATATGCACAATAAAAGTTGGATTATCTGACATTTATCTAATGAGTTCTAGGAATTAGAATCTCTAAAACCCTCCCAAAATAAATCTTCATGCTAGTTGGCTACTGATATGGCTTGGCTGTGTCCCACCCAAATCTCACCTTGAATTATCATAATCTCCATGTGTCAAGGGCAGGCCCCAGTGGGCGATGATAATTGAATCATGGGGCAGTCTTTTCCATACTGTCCTCCTGGTAGTAAATAAGTCTCATGAGATCAGATGATTTTATAAGGGGTTTTCCCTTTCACTTGGTCCTCATTCTTTCTTGCCTGCTGCCATGTAAGACGTGACTTTGCTCTTCATTCGCCTTCAGCTACGATTGTGAGACCTCCCCAGCCATGTGAAAATGTGAGTCAATTAAACCTCTTTCCTTTATAAATTACCTAGGCTCAGGTATGTCTTTATTAGCAGTGTGAGAACAAACTAATACAGCTACTAATGCTGAAATTCAACAAATGTCAACACATTTTGAAGATGTCAGAGTTGTTTCAAAGTCTTTAGATAAGCAGAGTAAGCCAGGGGAAAAAAAATCTTTTCTCCCAAAATTCAAACAATAAGAAAAGCTTCAGAGATTCATTAGAAATTCCTCTTTTAGTCTGTGCATGATGGTTTATACCCATAATTCCAGTACTTTAGGAAAACCGCTCAAGGCCAGGAGTTCAAGACCAGCCTGGGCAACATAGCAAGACCACTATCCCTGCAAAAATGAAAAAAAAAAAATCAGCCAGGCATGGTGGCTCACATCTGTAGTCCTAACTACTGGGAGGCTGAGGCAGGAGGATCACTTGAGCCCAGGAGTTCAAGGCTGCAGTAAGGATGATCACACTGCTACACTCCAGCCTAAGTGACAGAGTAAGACCTTGTCTCCAAAAACAACAAAAAACTAAAATCGAACTGAAACAATTGAAAAATATATTAAATATGATTACATTACACAGGAAACTGAAGAAAATTACAGAAGAGGGAAAAATCAACTGGAGAATATTCATTAAAATAATCTGGCTTCCACATAGACCAATGGAACTAAATAGAGAATCCAGAAATAAAGCCAAATATGGAAAACCAACTGCTTTTCGACAAAGCACACAAAAACATAAATTGGGGAATGGATAACCTGTTTAATAAATAGTGCTGGGCGAGGTCAGGAGTTCAAGACCAGCCTAGCCAACATGGTGAAACCCCCGTCTCTACTAAAAATACAAAAATTAGCCAGGTGTGGTGGCAGGCACCTGTAATGACAGCTACTTGGGAGGCTGCGGCAGAAGAATTGCTTGAACCTGGGAGGCAGAGGTTACAGTGAACTGAGACCGTGCCATTGCACTCCAGCCTGGGCAACAGAGCAAGACTCCATCTTAAATAAATAGATAAATAAATAAATAAATGATGCTGGGAAAACTGGCAAGCCAACATGTAGAAGAATGAAAGTGTACCCCTATCTCTCACCTTATACAAAAATCAACTCAAGGTGGATCAAAGACTTGAATCTAAGACCTGAAACAATAAAAATTCTAGAAGACAACACTGGAAAAATTCTTCTAGACATTGGCCTAGGCAAAAAAAATTTATGATTGAGACACCCAAAAGCAAAGGCAACAAAAACAAAAAAAGGAAATGGGACCTAATTAAACTAAAAAACTTCTGCACAGCAAAAGAAATAAGGACAGTAAACAGAAAACCCACAGAATGGGAGAAAATATTTGCAAACTACGTATGCAACAAATGACTAGTATTCAGAATCTAAAAGGAACTCAAACAAACCAGCAAGAAAAAAACAAATAATCCAAATAATACCATCAAAAATTGGCAAATAATATAAATTGTTTTGTTTTGTTTTTGAGACACAGTCTCGCTGTGTCACCCAGGCTGGAGTGCAGTGGTGTGATCTCAGGTCACTGCCACCTCCACCTCCTGGGTTCCATTGATTCTCCTGCCTCAGCCTCCTGAGTAGCTGGGACTACAGGCACGTGCCACCACACCTGGCTAATTTTTTGTATTTTTAGTAGAGACAGGGTTTCACCATGTTAGCCAGGATAGTCTCGATCTCCTGACCTTGTGATCCACCCACCTCGGCCTCCCAAACTGCTGGAATTACAGCCGTGAGCCACTGCACCGGGCCATGAATAGATATTTCTGAAAAGAAGACATACAAATGACCTACAAACATATGGAAAAAATGGTCAACATCACTAATCATTAGGGAAATGCATATTAAAACCACAATGAGATACCACCTTACTGCTGCAAAAATGGCCATTATTAAAAAGTCAAAAAATAATAAATGTTGGCATGGACATAGGGGAAAGAAAATGCTTATACACTGCTGGTGAGAATGTAAATAGTACAACCTCTGTGGAAAACAGTATGGAGATTCTTTAAAGAACTAAAAGTAGGGCCGGGCGCGGTGGCTCACGCCTGTAATGCCAGCACTTTGGGAAGCCAAAGCAGGTGGATCATGAGGTCAGAAGTTCAAGGCCAGCCTGACCAACATGGTGAAACCCTATCTCTAAAAAAAAAAAAAGAGCTAACAGTAGATTTTCCATTCCATCCAGCAATCCCACTACTGGGTATCTACTCAAAGGAAAAGAAGACTTTATATGAAAAAGACACTTGCACACATTTGTTTATAGCAGCATAATTCACAATTGCAAAGGTGTGGAACCAACCTAAACACCCAACAACTAATGAATGGATAAAGAAAATGTGGTATATATACACCATGAAATACTACTCAGCCATAAAAAGAAATGAAATAATGTCTTTTGCAGCAACTTGGATGAAGCTGGAGTCATTATTCTAAGTTAGCCATTATGCTAATACAGGAATGGAAAACCAAAAACTGTATGTTTTCACTTATAAGTGGGAGTTAGGCTGTGACTACGCAAAGGCATACAGAGTGACATAATGAACTTTAGAGACTGAGAAGGGAGAGGGTGGGAGGGGGTCTAGGGATAAAACACTACATATTAGGTACAATGTACACTACTCAAGTGACAGGTGCACTAAAATCTGAGAATTCACCACTACTTAATTCATCATGTAACAGAAAACCCCAAAAGCTATTATATTGAGATATATATATATATATGTATTTTTTTTTTTTTTTTTTTACAGAATCTCACTCTGTTGTGCAGGCTGGAGTGCAGTGGCACAATCTAGGCTCACTGCAACCTCCACCTCCATCTCCTGGGCTCAAGCAATTCTCCTGTCTTAGCCTCCTTAGTATCGAGGATTACAGGTGCCTGCCACCATGCCCTGCTAACTTGTATTTTTAGTAGAAATGGGGTTTTGCCATCTTGGCCAGGCTGGTCTTGAACTCTTGACCTCAGGTGATCCGCCTGCCTCGGCCTCCCAAAGTGCTGGGATTACAGGCCCAAGATCGCGCTGCTGCACTCCAGCCTAGGTGAAAGAGCAAGAAGCTGTTTCAAAAAAATTAATTAATTAAAAAAAATAAAGATGCCAGGTGTGGTGTCTCACACCTGTAATCCCAGCACTTTGGGAGGCCAAGACAGGCAGATCACTAGATCAGGAGTTTGAGACCAGCTTGATCAACATGGTGAAACCCTGTCTCTACTAAAAATACAAAAATTAGCTAGGTATGGTGGCACATGCCTGTAATCACAGCTACTCAGGAGGCTGAGGCAAGAGAATTGCCTGAACCTGGGAGGTGAAGGTTGCAGTGAGCCAAGATCATGCCACTGCACTCCAGCCTGGGTGACAGAGTGAGACTTTGTCTCAAAAAAAAAAAAAAAAAAAAAAGAGAGAGACAGAAGTTAGGAACTTTGGGCCAGGAAGCAAATAATAATAATCTGGCTCCAATATTCCTAATACTATACAAAGAATTCTTACAAATCAACAATAAAAAAGATAAACTAGTGACATAAATCCTTCTATCTTCCTACAGAATCTTTGGTAATATTCACTTTACTCCTTTAAAAAAAAAAAAAAAAAAAAGGCCAGGCATGGTGGCTCACACCTGTAATCCCAGCACTTGGGAGGCCAAAGCGAGCAGATCACCTGAGGTCAGGAGTTCAAGTTCAGCCTGGCCAACATGGCAAAACCCGTCCTACTAAAACTACACACACACACACACACACACACACACACACACACAATTTGCCAGGCGTGGTAGAGCGCGTCCGTAGTCCCAGCTACTCAGGAGGCTGAGGTACAAGAATTGCTTGAACCCCGGAGGCAGAGGTTGCAGTGAGCCTAGATGGTGCTATATTGCACTACAGCCCGGGTAACAGAACAAGACTCTGTCTCAAAAAAAAAAAAAAAAGCAGAGACAAGCAAGAGTCTAAAAAAAAAAGATAAACTATCATTTTATACTCTTAAATAGACAAAAGAAATGAACAAGTGTTTCACAGAAGAAATACAACTTATAAACATGAAAAGATGCTTGACGTCAGCAACAACTCAAGAAATTCAAATTAAAGCAATGATTAGATGTTATTTTTACCCTAACAGATTAGCAAAGGTGAAAAAGATAGTCAATGTTATTATAGGTGGAGGAAGACTTTACTCACTATTAATGAGAAGGTAATTTATTGCAAATCGCCAAGAGTGTGATTTGGCAACCTATATAATAACCAGAAATTTCACTTCTGAGAATTTGCCCTAAGGAGATAAATCCACCCTGGTGACCAAAAGCACATAAACATTGCTTATGGAATCCAGGATGTGGCTGCAGACTGACTTGGGTTCCACCCTGCACCAACCTCAACACACAACCTCACCCCTTCAGGGGATTCCCCCAGGAAGCCAGTCACAGTGAGGATGCAGGGATTTTCACAGCCGTGGCAAGGTAGGCAGGAACACAGGTGGAACATCACATCTCTCAGTGGCATTTCACTGGAAAATCCTCTACAGATCTACCTCTTCACTTCAGCCTCCAGCTCTCCTCTGACCCACCCTGAGGCCCCTTAAATCCCTTATTATTCAGAAAATCAGGTGGCCAGTCTTGAAAAGCCAGCCCCAGAGGTTGCCATTTGCTCCACAGGCAGGGTTTATCAGACCAGATCATTTCTGCCCAAGAGGCAGAATTGTCACATTAACTGCTGACAACATAAAAAATGTCTCCCCTGTTAATACATTTATAATAGCAAAAAAACAGGCCACAATTATGCATGTACAGTATAGGGGATTACATAAATTATGATACATTCATACACTGGACAAGCTTTTGAAAATAATGAGTTGGGCCAGCCACAGTGGCTCACGCCTGTAATCCCAGCACTTTGGAAGGCCAAGGCAGGTGGATCACGAGGTCAGTAGATTGAGAACACCCTGGCTAACACAGTGAAACCCGTCTCTACTAAAAATACAAAAAATTAGCCATGCCTGTTATCCCATCTACTCAGGAGGCTGAAGCAGGAAAATCTCTTGAACCCAGGAGGCAGAGGTTTCAGTGAGCCGAGATTGTGCCACTGCACTCCAGCCTGGGCAACAGAGTGAGACTCTGTCTCAAAAAAATAATAATAATAAGTTGGGCCGGGCATGGTGGCTCACACCTGTAATCCCAGCACTTTGGGAGGCTGAGGTGGGCAGATCACCTGAAGTCAGGAGTTCGAGATCAGCCTGATCAACATGGAGAAAGCCTGTCTCTACTGAAAATACAAAATAAGCCAAGCATGGTGGCACATGCCTGTAATCCCAGCTCCTCAGGAGGCTGAGGCAAGAGAATTGCTTGAACCCAGGAGGCGGAGGTTGTGGTGAGCCAAGATTGCGCCATTGTACTCTAGCCTGGGTGACAAGAAAGAAACTCCATCTAAAAAAAAAAAGGAACGAGTTGGGTCCATTTTAGACTAACATGAGATGAGCCAGGTGTGGTGGCAAGTGCCTGTAATCCCAGCTACTTAGGAGGCCAAAGTGGAAGGATCACTTGAGGCCCAAAGTTCAAAAGCAGCCTGGGCAACATAGTGAGATCCTGTCTCTAAAAAATAAATAAAACTAAATGCAGTGATGTCTAAGAGGTACAGCTAAAGGCAACAGATTTGCATAACAGGATATACGCTATGAATGCATTGTCAGTTTTGTGCACTGAGGTACCCCAATGTCTTGAGCAATGGCTAACATAAAAGAAGTACTCAAGCATTTGTTGAATGGATGAATGTTTGTTAAGAGAAAGATGTAGGAGGCCTAGAACCTTGTCTACCATTACCTCTTTTTTCTTCTTCATAAAGACAGGGGTTTCACCATGTTGGTCAGGCTGGTCTTGAACTCCTGACCTCAGGTGATCCGCCTGCCTTGGCCACCAAAGTGCCTGGATTACAGGTGTGAGCTACCACTCCCGGCCTACCATTATCTCTAGTCTCCCAGTGGCTGGGAAATTGCCTATGGGCCCATAGTATGTCCTTTAATATTATATAACAGGACTGGTGAGGTAGCTTATGCCTGTAATTTCAGCACTTTGGGAGGCTAAGACAGGAGTATCACTTGAACCTAGGAGTTCGAAACCAGCCTGGATAACATAAGAAGAGCCTGTCTCTACATAAAATTTTAAAAATTAGCCAGGTGTAGTGGTACATGCCTGTAATTCCAACTACTTGGGAGGCTGAGGTGGGAGGATCAATTGAGCTCAGGAAGTCGAGGCTATAGTAAGCCATGATTGTGCCACTGCACTCCAGCCTGGGTGACAGAAGGAGACCCTATCTCAAAAAGAAAAAGAAAAAAATACACAATAGTTATCAGCTACTAATCCTGACGTCAGGGATACTGAAAAAGAAAGAAAAGAGATCACTTTTTACTTTACATGATTCTATATTGTTTACCTTACATGCATGTAATACTGTTGTGAAAATTCAGAACAGTAGAGGTGGGGAGCAAAAGCCTGAAGTTCTGAGAAAAACATGGGTAAATAAGTATGACATCCTACAATCTGTTATACCTCAAATTGTTCTCATTTTAACTACTTCACTCAAGCCATTTTCTTCCAAACCTCTCTAGGTAACCCAGGAAAAACTAAAAATTAGCATCTGTATGACTGCTTGAGGAGGGCTGTTGCATTAACAATCCCCTCAAGTCCACAAGTTCAAGTCTTACGTAACAGGAATTTTTGATTACCAAATAGCCGCTATTTCTCCAATACAACAATAGCTGGAGCTTTTACCAAAGCATAAAATAACATTTGGGTATTGTTCTAAAATAACACTATGGAGTGATGTCCACAGTTCCATAGTTGAGTTTTTTGTTTTCGTTTTTGTTTTTATTTTTAAGACAGGGTCTTTCTCTGTCACTCAGGCTAGAGAGCACTGGTACAACCATAGCTCACGGCAGCCTTCAACTCCTAGTCTCAAGTGATTCTCCCATCCTCACCTCCTGCCTCGGCCTCCCAAATAGCGGGGACTACAGGTGACCACCCCACTTAAGAGTTTTCTTTTTTTCCTTTAAGTGGATTCCTGATTTGATGGCAGTAGTAAAAAAGTCAACACAAAATAGAGGGAGATTTCCTGGCTCTGCTGCTACAGTCAGTGCTAGCCCATGACCTTCAGCCACTGTGACAAGTCCTAATTCTCCTTAACTTTCCCATCAATCCCACCACACCCAGCTAATTTTTGTATTTTTAGTAGAGACAGGTTTCACCACGTTGGTCAGGCTGGTCTTGAACTCCCGACCTCAGGTGACCCTCCCACCTCGGCCTCCCGAAGTGCTGGGATTACAGGAGTGAGCCACCATGCCTGACCGCGTGTTCTTAACCTTGGCAAAATGAACTTTCTAAATTGACTGGGACCTGTCTCAGATATTTGGGGTTTGCATTTTCAATATGTAATATATATTTTCCCCCAAAATCTCCCAAGTGAATCTGATGTTCCAAGGAAGACATGAATCTATCTGGTGGTTTCAAGTCTCCCCAGCACACAAACTGACTTAGATGCTAGTTTGAAAACCTGGCCATAGGTCTTTCCCACCTCACCTTTAGCTCTGACTTGATTATCAAAATTTTCTGGCAATTACAGGACTCCAGGATCCGTAGGCTTCAATCAATAGCTCACATCGTCTCCCTAACAAATGGCTGTCCTTATCATCCCACTCAGAAAGCATAAGGGTCTCTATTTTATTTTACTTTCTACTTTTCTTTCTTTTTTTTTTTTTTTTTGAGACAGAGTTTCTTGTCACCCAGGCTAGAGTGCAGTGGCGTGATCTCAGCTCACTGCAACCTCCACCTTCCGGGTTCAAGCAATTCTCCTGCCTCAGCCTCCTAAGTAGTTGGGATTACAGGGAAATGCCACCACACCCAACTGATTGTTGTATTTTTAGTAGAGATGGGGTTTCACCAGGCTGGTTTCAAACTCCTGACCTCAGGTCATCCAACTGCCATGGGCTCCCAAAGTGCTGGGATTACAGGCGTCAGCCACTGTACCTGGCCCAGGGACCCTATTTTCTTTTGCATCTGGTAGGAACTCCTTTGCTGTCCTTTTGAAGATCTCCACCATCAGACTGCACTCTCCTGGTTACTATAGTCCCCACACCTGCTGGTGGCCCCCACAGCCACAAAAGGCCACTCCATTCATAAACACCACATGCTTACTCCTACTTTTATGCCTGGAATTCTTCCCCCACTTGCCTCTAAGTGTCCAAATTATGTTAAATGGTGTTCTTCTAGATTTAAATTTTCTTCTTAAATTTAAAGGAATTTGCCCTTTTCACAAGACAGCGCCAAAAGTGAAGAAGGAAGCTCCTGCCCCCTCCTAAACCCGAAGCCAAAGCGAAGGCTCTGAAGGCCAGGAAGGCAGTGTTGAAAGGTGTCCTCAGCTGTGAAAAAGAAGATCCGCACGTCACCCCACCTTCCAGCAGCCTAATATACTTCGACTCCAGAGGCAGCCCAAATATCCTCGGAAGAGCGCCCCTAGGAGAAACAAGCTTGACCACTATGCTATCAAGTTTCCCCTGACCACTAAGTCGGCCACGAAGAAGCTAGAAGACAACACCACACTTGTGTTCATCGTGGATGTTCAAGCCAACAAGCACTACATCAAACAGGCTGTGAAGAAGCTCTGTGACACTGATGTGGCCAAGGTCAACACCCTGATTCGGCCTGATGGAGACAAGAAGGGATATGTTCAACTGGCTCCTGATTATCATGCTTTGGATGTTGCCAACAAAATTGGGATCATTAAACTGAGTCCAGCTGGCTAATTCTAAATATATGCATATCTTTTCACTATAAAAAAATTCTTTTTAATGGAATTTAGTGATTCTCTGCTCTTCCAAAATGTAGTAACAGCAGCAGTCTGCACCAACAATTTGGCTCATCACTTAATTTTTTTCTTTTTTTCTTTTTTTTTTTTTTTTTTGAGACAGAGTCTTGCTCTGTCACCCAGGCTGGAGTGCAGTGGCGCGATCTTGGCTCACTGGAACCTCCGCCACCCAGGTTCAAGTGATTCTTGTGCCTTAGCCTGCCTAGTAGCTGGGGTCACAAGTGTATGCCACCACGCCCAGCTAAATTTTTTTTGTATTTTTAGTAGAGATGGGTTTTTGCCATGTTGGCCAGGCTGATCTCAAACTCCTGACCTCAGGTGATCTTGCCACCTCAGCCTCCCAAAGTGCTGGGATTACAGGTGTGAGCACTGTGCCCAGTCTTTTTTTTTTTTTTTTTTTTTTAAGACAGAATCTCACTCTGTCACCCAGGCTGGAGTGCAGTGGTGCAATCTTGGCTCACTGCAACCTCCACCTCCCGGGTTCAAGGAATTCTCCTGCCTCACCCTTCTGAGTAGCTGGGATTACAAGCCTGCGCCACCACACCCTGCTAGTCTTTGTATTTTTAGTAGAGATGGGGTTTCACCATATTAGCCAGCCTGGTCTCTAACCCCTGACCTGAAGCGATCTGCCTGCCTTGGCCTCCCAAAGTGCTGGGACTATAGGTGTGAGCCACTGCGCCTGGCAGACACGCCCAGCCTTTTCTTCACATTTTGGATAATGCCTTATCTCTGGTCCCTAAATCCTCAGCAAAACCATCCCAGTAGCCCTTTCCCTTCCCCCACACCCCGATTTCATCCCAAGTCCCTGTCTTGGTCCCTGTCTCCCTTGCCTTTCCAGGCCTTCCAGAGGCAGTTATCCTGGCCTTGAACCTCAGTTCACCCTGCCTTCATTTCAGTGCTCCCTGATGGCTACCTATTGCTGGTGCCAGGTGCCAAGAGGTTCTGCCCCCAGGCTGGACACCTCCATGTAGCCTCCTAATGGTGGGTGGCCTCTGGGTTCCAAGCCTCTCAGACAGATGGAATGTTGGCTACTACATTTCCGAATCCTCCACAACTCAACCAAAGGAATTAAATTTATGTTGGGCCATGGCAGCTTGTGGCTGTAATCCCAGCACTTTGGGAAGCCAACATGAGAGGATCACTAGAAGCCAAGAGTCCAATATGAGCCTGGACAGCATAGCGAGACTCCATCACTACAAAAAAATATATTTAAAATTTAGCCAAGTGTGGGCCAGGCACAGTGGCTCATGCCTGTAATCCCAGCACTTTGGGAGGCCAAGGCAGGCAGATCGCCGGAGGTCAGGAGTTTGAGACCAGCCTGCCCAACACAGTGAAACCTCGTCTCTTCTAAAAATACAAAAATTAGCTGGGCATGATGGCAGGCACCTATAATCTTAGTTACTTGGGAGGCTAAGGCTGGAGAATCTCTTGAACTCAGGAGGCAGAGGTTGCAGTGAGCCGAGGACAACAAGAGGAAGACTCTATCTCAAAAAAAAAATTAGTTAATTAATTAACTTAATTAAATAAAATTTATCCAAGTGTGGTGGCTTATACCTGTGGTCCTAGCTACTGAGGAGGCTTAGGCAGGAGGGTCTCTTGAGTCCAAGCGTTTAAGGCTACAAGGCTACAGTGAGCTATGATCACACTACTACACTCCAGCCTGGGTGATAGAGTGAGACGCTATCTCAAAAAACAAACAAAAAAAGCTGTATCCCGGGTATGTGAATGATGGAAACTCAGAGATGGGTATGAGGGGGACTCCATTAAAAGAATGCACAGGCTAGTAAGGAAAACAGTCCAGAAGAGGCAGGGATTTTTTTCTGCCTGGAACATCTGGGTGTTAGGAAGTTCTGATAGAAGAGATGACATTTAACATGGGCCTTGAAGGGTGTGGTGTGTAGGATTCCCAGCTTGAAGTTGGAAATGTGGAGACATTTCAGAGGAAACTCCAAGAGCCAGAGACATCTAGGTCTCGAAAGGTCCCAGCCTCTTCAGAATGGCAAGCCCATTGGCTAAGCCAAAGACTGAGTTTTCACTAAATTTTTCCAATTAAGAAATGTTTTCCCATTTCCACATGAGAGAAGAAAATATTTTTTTTTTTTTTTTAAAGATGGGGTTTCACCATGTTGGTCAGGCTGGTCTTGAACTCCCGACTTCAGGTGATCCGCCCACCTTGGCCTCCCAAAGTGCTTGGATTACAGGCGTGAGCCACCACGCCCGGCCCGAAATATTTTTTTTGAAAAAGAAAACACAGCATGGGCATGTTCTCTTACAAATCCTTACTGGGAGCAAAATTTACCCTTTAAAAGTAGGTCCTTTTTTATAAATATCCCAAAGTCAATTAGAGAATAATCTGGTGATTCATGTAGGTTACCAAACTGGTTCATGCTCTCTTCAATGTGTAAAAAAGATGACAAAGTAATGAAACTGATCTTGGCCCATACAGGAACTCTAAAGGCAATTTCAAAAGTTAGTGACCACGCCGGAAGTATAGGAATTCTCCTACGCTCCTCCCTCCCCCTCTCCCTTCACTTTAGATTGCTGACCAAGATATATAATCATTCCCTAGCCACTGGATGACTCCTCTGTCCTGGTGACCTCCCTCCTTTCCTTCTCAGCCCATATCTAGGTTAACCAGTGGTTCTCACCTGGATGAACCAAAGGTGAAGCATGTGTTCTGGTTGGGTGGAGGGTGGTGGAAACTAGTTTGTCATTTTCTACCTTGATGAAAAATATTTAACTGTTATGCTCTTGAAGAGCACGTGGAACTGTGGGCTACATTTCAACATATATATACAGTTCCCATAATGGATAGTTCTAACACATTTCTGAGAGTTACAATAGTTTTGTTTGTTTGTTTGTTTTTTGAGACGGAGTCTTGCTATGTCGCCCAGGCTGGAGTACAGTGATGCAATCTCAGCTCACTGCAACCTCCACCTCCTGGATTCAAGTGATTCTCCTGCCTCAGCCTCCCGAGTAGCTGGGATTATATGCATGCCCCACCACAGCCAGCTAATTTTTATATTTTTAGTAGAGATGAGATTTCACCGTGTTGGCCAGTTTGGTCTCAAACTCCTGGCCTCAGGTGATCTGCCTGCCTCAGCCTCTCAAAGTGCTAGGATTACAGGCATGAGCCACCTCACCTGTATCGTTGAAAAATAACAGCCTTTCAACACCCTCTAGGAATCAGTCAGGGAGTGTGCCTGTTGCCCTCAGGCACCTCCCACAGAGCCTCCCCACACCCACGTTGTGCAATGAACAGCACTAGCCTCAGACCTCATCTTCCTTTCTTGTCCCCTAACCCAATCCTTCCTCACTGCTGCCGGAGTGAATCTTCCTAGAACCTTTCTATTATTTTCCATCATCTCAGTAGGATAGGCAAAGTTTTTCAAGCTTTCTTCTCCCCAGCCGGCACACTGAACTATGACTCCTCTCTGTGGAACTCGCTCTTTCTCACTCCCCTGTGCCAGGAAGCACCTGAGTCCTCCTGGTGAATTCCAGCTCATCTGTTAAGGAATAGCTCCACTGCCTCCTCCTTCATGCTGCCTTTGTTATCTCCTTCAGGCCCCAAGCAGCCCTTTCTGTCCGAATAACGGCACAGGCCCTAGCACACCCCTCCCCTGAAGCACCTGCTACCTGCATTGTCACAGTCTACCCAGGGGTTGTACCCACCATTCAGTGAGCTCCTGGATGACAAGCCCTAGACTTTTTCATCTTTATGTCCCCTGCAGTGCCTGGGACAAATATAGATTCTCAACAAATGTTTGTCAAATGAATAAACAAAAGAACGAACAGGGCCGGGTGTGGTGGCTCACACCTGTAATCCCAGCACTTTGGGAGGCTGAGGTGGGCGGATCACCTGAGGTCAGGAATTCAAGACCAGCCTGGCCAACATGTCAAAACCCCATCTCTACTAAAAATACAAAAATTAGCCAGACACACACCTGTAATCCCAGCTACTTGGGAGGCTGAGGCAGAATTGCTTGAACCCAGGAGACGAAGGTTGCAGTGAGCCGAGATTGCGCCACTGCACTCCAGCCTGGGCAACAGCAGAGTGGGACTCCATCTAAAAGAAACCAAACAAATGGCCAGGCGTGGTGGCTCACACCTGTAATTCAAGTACTTTGGAGGCCAAGGCAGGCGGATCACATGAGGTCGGGAGTTCAAGACCAGCCTGACTAACATGGTGAAACCCCGTCTTTAAAAAAAAAAAAGAAACCAACCAAACAACAACAACAAAATTGCTGGGCATGGTGGCTCATGCCTGTAAATCCCAGCACTTTGGGAGGCCGAGGAGGGCAGATTACCTAAGGTCAGGAGTTCAAGACCAGCCTGACCAACATGGAGAAACCCGGTCTCTACTAAAAATACAAAAATTAGCAGGGCATGGTTGTGCATGCCTGTAATCCCAGCTACTTGGGAGTCTGAGGCAGGAGAATTGCTTGAACCTGGGAGGCGGAGGTTGTGGAGGCAGAGGTTGTGGTGAGCTGAGATCGCACCACTGCACTCCAGCCTGGGCAACAAGAATGAAACTCCATCTCAAAAAAACAAAAAAAGAATGAACAGTTCTTGGCCAGGTGTGGTGTCTCAATCCTGTTGGGAGGCCAAGGTGGGCGGATCGTGAGGTCAGGAGTTCAAGACCAGCCTGGCCAACAAGGTGAAACCCCACCTCTCCTAAAAATACAAAAAAAATTAGGCAGACATAGGGGCACATGCCTGTAATCCCAGCTACTCCGCAGGCTGAGACAGGAAATTGCTTGAGCCCAGAAGGTGGAGGTTGCAATGAGCTAAGACCACACCACTGCACTACAGCCTGGGCAAGAGGGTGAGACTCCATCTCAGAAAAAAAAAAAAGGAATGAAGAGTTCTAACAATGTTTTAGCAAGAATAACATCATAAAACTAAGCATACAGTTTCCCAAAGTCATTAAGAATAAAATTATTTTGACAGAATCACCCATGTTTTTAATGAACACACAATAAAATTCAAGAAACTGAAAAAAAAATCACATTCATGTTGTGTAGGAAAGAAAAAGAAAAAAACTTTAAAAATGCATTATTCAGATATGCATATTTTTAAAAATAGTGTCATATTTACATTGGATGTCATGGGGGGAAGTCATGGGTTAAAAATATAAAGGTTTCAGTGACATCATCTCCTGATTTTAAAAAAAAGATTAAAAATGTGTCATACTTAAATACCTAATAGTCATGACTAATTTAAGCCAGAAATTATTATCACTTTCATATTTGAGTTCCAGCTTAGGATAAAGATAGAAATCAGAAGATATAGAAATCTAATGACTAGCAAGAAGTTTTTAACATTTTTTGTAATTTTTTAATTTTTTTTTTTTTAGAGATAGGGTTTCACCATGTTGGTCAGTCTGGCCTCGAACTCCTGACCTCAAATGATCCACCCGCCTTGGCCTCCCAGAGTGCTGGGATTATAGGCATGAGCCACCTCGCCCAGGCTTAACTTTTTTTCTTTTTTTTTTTAAGAGAGAGTCTTGCTCTGTCACCCAGGCTGGAGTGCAGTGACACCATCTCGACTCACCGTAACCTCCACCTCCCAGGTTCAAGTGACTCTCCAGCCTCAGTCTCCCAAGTAGCTGAGACTACAGGCATGGGCCATGGCACCCAGATAATTTTTTTTTTTTTTTTGAGACAGAGTCTCACTCTGTCACCCAGGCTGGAGTGCAATGGCGTGATCTCGGCTCACTGCAACCTCCTCTTCCCAGGTTCAAGCAATTCTCCTGCCTCAGCCTCCTGAGTAGCTGGGATTAGAGGCATGTACCACCACACCTGGCTAATTTTTGTATTTTTAGTAGAGCTGGGGTTTCACCATATTGGTCAAGCTGGTCTCGAACTCCTGACTTCATGATCTGCCCACCTCAGCCTCCCAAAGTACTGGGATTACAGACCTGAGCCACCGTGCCCGGCCAATTTTTTGTATTTTTAGTAGAGATGGGGTTTCACCATGTTAGCCAGGCTGGTCTCAAACTCCTGGCCTCAAGTGATCTACCCACCTCAGCCTCCCAAAGTGTTGGAATTGCAGGTGTGAGACACTACATGGCCAACAATTTTTTTAAAAATAAACCTAGTATCACCAGGCAGGATGGCTCATGTCTATAACCCCAGCATTTTGGGAGGCCGAGGCAGGTGGATCACCTGAGGTCAGGAGTTCAAGACCAGCCTGGCCAACCTGGTGAAACCCTGTCTCTACTAAAAATAGAAAAATTAGCTGGGCATAGTAGCAGGTGCCTGTAATCCCAGCTCCTTGAGAGGCTGAGGCAGGATAATTACTTGAACCTGGGAGGCGGAGGTTGCAGCGAGGTGAGATTGCACCACCGCACTCCAGCCTCGGCGACAGAGCGATACTCCATCTCAAAAATAAAAAATAAAAATAAAAAGCTAGTATCTGGCCCAGACGCAGTGGCTCACTCCTGTAATCCCTGTACTTTGGGAGGCTGAGGCGGGCAGATTATCTGAGGTCAGGAGCTCAAGACCAACCTGGCCAACATAGGAAAACCCTGTCTCTACTAAAAATACAAAAATTAGCCAGGTGTGGTGGCAGGTGCCTGTAATCCCAGTTACTCAGGAGGCTGAGGCAGGAGAATCGCTTGAACCTGGGAGGCGGAGGTTGCAATGAACGAAATCAAGCCACTGCACTGTAGCCTGGGCAACAAGAGTGAAACTCTTTTAAAAAAAAAAAAGGCTGGGCGCAGTGGCTCACACCTGTAATCCCAAAACTTTGGGAGGCCAAGGCAGGCGAATCACCTGAGGTCAGGAGTTTAAGACCAGCCTGGCCAACATGGCAAAACCCTATCTCTACTAAAAATACAAAAATTAGCTGGGTGTGGTGGCAGGTGCCTGTAATCCCAGCTACTCAGGAGGTTGAGGCAGGAGAATCACTTGAACTCAGGAGGCAGAGCTGCAGTGAGCCGAGATTGCACTACTACACTCCAGCCTGAGGGACAAGAGCAAGAATGAAACTCCATCTCACACACACAAAAAAGCTAGTATCTGATTTACTGATACCATTCCAAGTATTTCATAGGATATTCATCAGATTTAAAGATTCTCACTGTCCTTCTTTGCCTTCTCAGTTGGCTTTTTTCTTCATCCTTCTCAGGTCAGCTGAACCAAGAGCTCATTTAATGACCTTTGTCCACATGCCAGACAGGCACTGTACTAGGGAAGACAGACCTGACCCTGAAGAGGCTCGGGCTGGGAGACACCCCCTCAATGTAACTGCTCTGAAGAAGGGTCATTTTGGGGATCACTGGAGCGCAGATGGAGGCACCCAGCCCAGTGAGAAGCACCACTCATTCCCCCAAGGAGCTCATCTTATCACCTTATTTCATCAGCAGGCTGTCCTGAAATTTCACACTTACTACTTCCACACAACTTTCATTTTTCAAGCATAAATTAATGTCCCCCAAGCAACCCTTTATGAGCAGAACTCAGCTCTTTTCCCCAGCTTGACCAACTTTATATCCTGGTACTTTTCATTCAAACAACAGAATCTTGCCATCTCTTAAGCATGATTTGCTTATTCCCAACTCAGCCTCTACCCAGTCCATCTCCAAGGAAGCGTCACCGTCAGGCAGTCCCATTTATTCTCTTCCTTTTGTCTGTTTGTTTGTTCAACAACAAACAATTGGCTTCAAGGTAGTCATGGGCAGATGTCCTTAGAAAAGTAATTTGCGTGTAAGGTTGTGATGGCCTTTGTGAAGGTTGTGGTGTTTGCAGTCTTTTGTGACAGATTTTGTTATTAGGCATAGAACATGAGACTCTTCCTGGCCTTCCCCAGCTCTGTTTGTCAGAGGTTTTGTTTTTGTCTCTGTTTTTGTTTTAATATTAGCAACTCCAGGTTTTTCTGAGGGGGGGGGGTTGGGGAGGTTTTTTTGGGTCTTTGTTTTTTGGGTTTTTTTTTTTTTTTTTACCGTCCTAAATTGTTTATTAGGTATGAATTTTACAAACTTTACTTATATTAGCGGTAACGGTGGAGCTGGAGAGTATTGCGCCTTCTCCAAGCTGCCCGGCGAGAACCACCAATAGTGTGGTGGAACTTATGGCCCTTTCCAAGGCCACGGCTCTTCGACCTGCAGATGTCAGCCCACGCATCTCCCTGTGCTTGTGGACTGGTTTGGTGATCCATTGGGTGTCAGGATTTCTTCTGATAGCTTTATGGAATGGATCAATGAGAATAACCTCAAAAAATTTGTATGTGGAATCTTCACCAACCCAGTAAGAATTCAGGACTCTTAGAGCCCCACAGTGGCGTCCAGCTCGCTCCTCTGCAACAGACTGAAGGCTTCGAGCAAACTTCAGCTGGTTAACACCATGATGGACAGGCTTGCCGTAAGTTGCTCCCTTAGGAACTGGGCGTTTTCGGCCACCACGGCGAACACGAATCCTATATATAAGGTAACCTTGCTTGGCCTTGTAGCCCAGTCGGCGCGCTTTATCAGGCCGGGTGGGGCGGGGGAGCCCTGTGGAGAGCAGAGAGCTGGCGGTGCTGCCAGCAGCGGACCCTCAGAAGAAAGCGCATGACATCAGACTGCTTCTTTCTCCATAGCTCCTGGATGTACTAGTATGCACCCATCTTGGCTTACCTGATGGCTGCCGCCAGTCGGAAAGGCTGGGTTTTTTTTTTTTTAGACAGGATCTCACTCTGTCACCCAGACTGGAGTGCAGTAGTGCGATCTGGACTCACTGCAACCTTCCGTTCAAGAGATACTCCAGCCTCAGCCACCTGAGTAGCTGGGATTATAGGTGCCCACCACCATGCCCAGCTAATTTTTTTTTTTTTTTTTTTTTTTAGTAAAGACAGGGTTTTACCTTTTTGGCCAGGCTGGTTTCGAACTCCTGACCTCAAGTGATCCATCCACATTGGCCTCCCAAAGTGCTAGGATTACAGGTGTGAGCCACTGCACCCAGTGAATATTAGTGACTCCATTTTGATTCTGACAACTTTCACATATTCAAAACACAGTGGAGTCAGGCACTGTGGCTAACGCCTGTCATCTCAACACTTTGGGAAGCCAAGGCAGGAGGATTGTTTGAGCCCAGGAGTTTGAGACTAGCCTGGGCAACCTGGCAAAATACAGTCTCTACAAAAAAAAAAAAAAATAGCCAACTGTGGTGATATACACCTGTAGCTCAGCCACCCAGGAGGTTGAGGCAGGAGGATTCCTTGAGCAGAGGAATTTGAGGTGGCAGTGAGCTCTGATTATACCACTGCTCCCCAACCTGGGCAACAAAACAAGACCCCATCTCAAAAAAACGAAAACAAAACACATTGGGGAAGGTACATTTCATGCAAGTCTGCATCATCAGTGTAACACTCTCTGGGAATCTCTAAGGAAGGCACATGATGTATTTTAACAGACTGTGATCCTCCCTGGGAATTATTTATTGCATGTCATATAGAGGAAAGCTGTCTTGCTGGGCTTGGTGGCTCATGCCTGTAATCTAAGCACTTCGGGAGGCTGAGGAGGGCGGATCACCTGACATCAGGCGTTCAAGACCAGCCTGGCCAATGTGGCAAAACCCCATCTCTACTAAAAGTACAAAAATTCAGCCAGGTGCAGTGGCTCACACCTGTAATCCCAGCACTTTGGGAGGCCGAAGTGGGTGGATCACCTGAGGTCGGGAGTTCTAGACAAGCCTGACCAACGTGGGGGAAACCTCATCTCTATTAAAAACGCAAAATTGGCCAGGTGTTGTGGCACATGCCTGTAATGCCAGCTACTTGGGAGGCTGAGGCAGGAGAATTGCTGGAACCCAGAAGCAGAGACTGCAGTGAGCCAAGATTGCACCAACGCACTCTAGCCTGGCAACCGAGGGAGACTTTGTCTCAAAAAAAAAAAAAAAGAGGAAAGCCATCTTGGTAGCCTTGTGTTGAAGGGCTTTTCCTTAGCTCAGCTACAGATGAAGATCTTGTGCTTCCCACGGCCAACACAAGTTAGGCTCGCAGACGGTTTGAAGGGCGAGTAAGGCAGGGTTTTATTAGGTAAAAAAACAAGAAAAGGGGGAAACAGGGACTCTCGCTAGGCCAGAGTTCCTGCTAGAGCGCTTCCCACCCGCAGCTTGAACGTCAGGTTTACACACAGGAAGAGGAGGGGCCACGCTCCTCCCTGCTGCAAACATAGTAAACTTCCCAAGGCTCCACCTCTGGGCAGGCTGGTTGGAGTTTCTCCAGGGACCCCCTCCCACCTGGCTGTCTCACTTGTACTATGGTTGTGCTATAGCTGGCCTAGAGTTAGAACCTGAACAACGCCATTTTATAAAGAACAAAGCTATGTTTTAAAATAAGTTGTAATGGCTGCCCCACTCTCCTCACAATAACTGCTGGCCTTTGGCTTCTGTACCTAAAACTGCTAGTTTGCTCTGCAAACTATCTACCTTTCTTATCAGTAACAGCCAGAATTGTCAGCCTTTGTGACTACAATAGCAGCCCAAGCTAATTCCATCCTGGTCCCTGTGCCCTGTAATAAATAACTAAGATCTGTTATTTACAATACTGCCCAGAAGATGTGCAAACTAACGCTTAACTTCTGTAAGCCACTTAGGTAACAATCGAGGGGGCAAGATGTCCTCAAGCCCTTGGAATGTCCGGAGCCCCCGCTCACTCCCCTCTGTCCGGGAGATGATTTACGAAAACCCCTAAATGTCTGTGTCCGTTCACCCCCACCCCCACCTCTCGCCCTGACTCCCAAGGTAATTCTTACGGGTATAAAAGGTCTTAACCCCCCTCCATTCGGGGCCACGGGTTGGAGAGACGCGAGTCCTCCGTGGTCGCCGGCTTAATAAACCCTGCTATTTGGCATACTTTTGTCTTGGTGCTGGTCCCTTAATCTCGCCTCAAATATAACATGGTTACATTGTGGATGCAGATAGTTAATAAGCAGGGACCACTATATTTGATTCAATAAAGTAATTCTGAACCAGAAGCTAAACACTTAAAAGCTGAAGTTGGCTGGGCGCGGTGGCTCACGCCCATAATCCCAGCATTTTGAGAGGCCAAGCCTGGAGGATCGCTTGAGGTCAGGAGTTCAAGACCAACATGGCGAAACCCTGTCTATACTAAAAATACAAAAATTAGCCGGGTGTGGTGGCTCACGCCTGTAATGCCAGCTACTTGGGAGGCCGAGGCAGGAGAATCACTTGAATCTCCAGGAGGCAGAGGTTGCAGTGAGCCAAGATCATTCCGTTGCATTCCAGCCTGGGCGACAAGAAGCGAAACTCTGGCTGGGTGCAGTGGCTCACGCCTGTAATCCTAGCATTTTGGCAGGCCGAGGCGGGTAGATCAAGAGGTCAGGAGTTGGAAACCAGCCTGGCCAACATGGTGAAACCCCGTCTCTACCAAAAATACAAAAATTAGCCGGGCATGATGGCACACCTATAATCCTAGCTACTTGGGAGGCTGAGGCAGGAGAATTGCTTGAACCCGGGAGGCAGAGGTTGCAGTGAGCCAAGATCACACCATTGCACTCCAGCTCTGGGCGACAGAGCGAGGCTCCATCTCAGGAGAAAAAAAAAGAAGAAGAAGAAGGGAAACTCCATCTCAAAAAAAAAAAAAAAAAAAAAAACAGCCGAAGTTACTCTATAAAGCAGCTTACTTGCTAAAAGAAGAAAAGAGATTATTCTGGCCCTAGTACCTAGAGCCCTGCAAAAGCTAGCATTTCTGCACATCCTTGGGAACCCTGGGGAGGTCACACCTGTTGGGCAATTTAAAAACTCAGGAACAGGTCCTAGCACGGTGGCTCCCACCTGTAATCCCAGTACTAGGAAGCCCAGGCAGGTGGATCACTTGAGGGCAGGAGTTGGAGACCAGCCTGGCCAACATGGCACAACCCCGTCTCTACTAATAATACAAAAATTAGCCAAGTGTGATGCCCGCCGTCTGTAATCCCAGCTACTCAGGAGGCTGAGGCACGAGAATCACTTGAACCTGGGAGGCGGAGGTTGCAGTGAGCCAAAACGAGGTGACTACACTCCAGCCTGGGCAACAGAGTGAAACTGTCTCAAAAAAAAAAAAAAAACAGGAACAAATAAGAGACAGGACAAGCCACTTCGTTTGAGAGCCTTTAAAGTCATTCATGTTAGCTACTCCTACATCAGCACAAAGGAATTACACACCCAAGTGGTCTAAGATGTTAAGAATCGATTTAAACATGAAACTGCTTCTTTTGGATTCTGTGAGTGCTAACTTTGAGAAATTCATGACTGTTGCTTACCTGTTTGCATTTTATTTAAGGATGTTCTGGAAGAGCATCGTCACATTTTCCCATCAGAGCTTGTGCAAGAGGAAGCGTTAGTGCCACATCTCTGTCGCTAAAGGAGAGGCCTTGCTTTTGAAGGCTGGGTCAGAGATTCTGCAAGCAGCTCAGAGCATGGCTTGAGGCTCTGCGTGAAGACTCAAGTTAGAGGATTTCGACATATGCAAATGCAACAGCCGGAGTCAATTGCGCTTTTACAGCCCTTGAGATTGTGAGGACAAGCTGGTCTGGAGACAGGTGGCACTCATACCCTCATCTTGGATCTGTTGAGAGTTGCAGATCGGTAAAAACTTGGGAGCAACCCGGATGACTCATCTCTGAGTTGTCTCAATAGTGTGTTCCTGGAACTGGCAGAACAAATGCAATCTTTCAAAGGCCCAGCTCTCAAGACTCTCACAGCCTAGATACGTAAGCACATGATTACATACAATTCCATTACCCCTGCAAGGCAAGCAGCTCACGCCAGCAACAGAGGCCAACCAGCCACAGGCTTTGCTCAGGCAGCTTTGGTTTCCTCTACAGATCCTGCTTCATTGTAACATGAACACTGATTGAAAAAGTAAAAATTTGGTAGGACTGAGAAAGTTAAAAATCTGCCCTGCTCATGTTTGGATAACAGACACACATAAAGGCATCTACAAAATTAACAGGAAAGCATTTCTCCCAATGACACATTACAGCTGTAAAGTATTATCTTCTTTGAGTGACCACTGCTCTCTTACTGAAAGCTTCTGTTCTCTAAAAATCACAGAGCATAGAAACTTTGCTGTTTGAAATTCTATCGGTAAGAATGAAATATTCCACTCTTGGCCAGGTGATTCTAAGTCACCTTCATATAGAGAAGCAGCCTTAATTGACAACCCAAGTCCAAGGCTTCCAAATGGGCATTTGTGGAAACAGCATTCCACATCTAAACTTTGCAGTTTCCAAGGAAACAACATTCTAAGGGCATTTTGCAGTTTTGGCCCGACATTGATTCTTTTACGCAAGCCCTGTTTTGCTTTGCGCTTGTCAAAACACTGCTTCATTTAAATTTTATCTCCACCCTTCCCCCAAATCCTACATAAACTATCTAAACTATCCTTTGGGGCCAGGCGTGGTAGTTCACACCTGTAATCCCAGCACTTTGGGAAGCTGAGGCAGGTGGATCACTTGAGGTCAGGAGCTTGAGATCAGCCTGGCCAACATGGTGAAACCCCATCTCTACTAAAAATATAAAACTTAGCCAGGCATGGTGGCAGGAGCCTGTAATCCCAGCTACTTGGGAGGCTGAGGCAGGAGAATCGCTTGAACCTGGGAGGTGGAGGTTGCTGTGAGCTGAGATCACACCATTGCACTCCAGCCTGGACAAGAGCAAAACTCTGTCTCAAAAACAAACAAAACAGTCCTTTGGTCCTCTGGTATACAGTCTACCTCACTGCAACAGGTTAATGAACCTGACTTTCTGAGATTTTAAGTCTGTTCCTGAATGGGCTAGGACTGCATCGCAATCTATGAGAACCCTGCTGGTCTCTGAAAGTCTACATAATCTGTTTAGTTTAGTATTTGGGATATGACTATACATGTGTGGAAGGGAAAAACATTTAGTAAATTGATGACTGAGATTCAGTTTCTTAATAGTCATTTGTTAGCTTGAAACTTAATTCTGTCCTTGAATTACAATTATTAAAATGTGATAATAGCATTTTAAGAGCCTTAAAATCTGCTATTAAAAAAAAAAATAAGATGGTCAGGCGAGGTGGCTCACACTTGTAATCCCAGCAGTTTGGGAGGCCAAGACAGGTGGATCACCTGAGGTCAGGAGTTCAAGACCAGCCTGGCCATCATGGTGAAACCCCATCTTTAAAAAAATAATAAAATAAAAAAATAAAATAAAATAAAAATAAATTTTAAAAAATAAGATATGGAAGCAGGCATGGTGCCTCACACCTGTAATCCCAGCAATTTGGGAAGCCAACGTGGGAGGATTGCTTGAGCCCAGGAATTTGAGAGCAGCCTGGGCAAAATAGTGAGACCTTGTCTCTACCAAAAAAAAAATTTTTTTTTTAATTAAGAAGGCATAGTGGTACACACCAATAGTCCCAGCTACTGGGAAGCTGAGGCGGAGGATTGCTTGAGCATGGGAGGTAGAGGCTGCAGTGAGCCATGACTGCACCACTGCACTCCAGCCTGCACAATACAGCAAGACCCTCTCTCAAAAATAGATATATATGGAAAATTTGCATTCAGAGAAAATAATTTCTCAGAGTTTAGTCAAAGAGAGTTAGTCTCAAAGGGCTGAGTTCCTGGCTAATTCATACTAATCCTGTAAGACCTGGCTCAAACTTTCTCTCTTCTTGAAAGCCGTCCCCTAATCCTTCTCTTCTATACTCTGGTGGCACCTGGTGTTATATTTGTGCCATGGCACACACCAACCACAATATTGGGGTTGTTGGTTTACCTGCTTTTCCCGTTCATCTCAACTCATTGACAGCAGGGCCCCTGTCATTGATCTATAAATTGCACCTGGCACACAGGAGGAATTCAATTCATGATGTGACTTGAAGGGGAGGTTGGAAGCAAGAAAACCAGTTGGCAGATGATCGTAATGGTCTGCAAGGGATGAAAATAACCTGGACTTAGTGTTTGACTACATGAAAAAGTAGATAAGTATGGAACATTTTGTTTTGTTTTATTTTATTTGTTTATTTTGAGACGGAGTTTCACTCTTGTTGCCCAGGCTAGAGTGCAGTGGCACAATCTCGGCTCACTGTAACTTCTGCCTCCCAGGTTCCAGCAATTTGCCTGCCTAGCCTCCTGAGTAGCTGGGATTACAGGCGCCCGCCACCATGCCCAGCTAATTTTTGTATTTATTTATTTATCTATTTTTGAGATGGAGTCATTGCAGTCACCCAGGCTGGAGTGCAATGGCACAATCTTGGCTCACTGCAACCTCTGCCTCCTGGGTTCAAACGATTCCCCTACCTCAGCCTCCTGAGTAGCTGGGATTGCAGGCACCCACCACCAAGCCTGGCTAATTTTTATATTTTCAGTTGAGACAGGGTTTCCCCATTTTGGCCAGACTGGTCTTGAACTCCTGATCACGGGTGATCCACCCACCTCAGCCTCCCAAAGTGCTGGAATTACAGGGGTGAGCCACTGTGCCCAGCCTAATTTTTGTATTTTTAGTAGAGATGCGGTTTTGCTATGCTGGCCAGGCTGGTCTTAAACTCCTGACCTCAGGTGATCCACCTGCCCCAGCCTCCCACAGTGCTGGGATTACAGGCATGAGCCACCGTGACCAGCCTTGGAACATTTTAAAGGAAGAAGAGGCTGGGTGTGGTGCCTCATGCCTGTAATCCCAGTACTTTGGGAGGCCAAGGTGGGAGGATCACTAAGGTCAGGAATTCAAGATCAGCCTGACCAACATGGTGAAGCCCTGTCTCCACTAAAAATACATAAATTACCTGGGCATGGTGGCAGATACCTGTAATCCCAGCTAGTTGGGAGGCTGTGTCTAGAGAATTGCTTGAACCCAGGAGGCAGAGGTTGCAGTGAGCCAAGATTGCGCCACTGCACTCCAGCCTGGGCGACAGAGGGAAACTGTGTCTCTAAAATAAATAAATAAACACATAAATAAAGGAATAAATAAAATAAATAAAGACTTGATGATGAAGTGAAAGCAAGAAACAAAGAATAAAGAATGAAATTTTTTTTAAATGTGTAACCTATACAGATAGGAAGTAGATACCACAACTGCAATAGAGGAATCCTAGAGTAGCTAGTTCGTTCATGTGCAGTAAGATTTTCGAGATCCTCGGAAAACCTATTATGCTTTTGGACATTCAAAATTAAAGTCAAAGCTCAAAATAGACTTAGGAGTCATTAACATTGAGGCTGAAACTTTCTTTTTTTTCGTGGAAGTCTTATGAGATTTGATGAAACTTTTTTTAAAAGTGGATGAACTCTGTGAAGAAGAGACTGTGTTGAGAACAAGGTTGAAGGACTGAAACTTGGAGAATACAAAGGTCTAAAGGAAAAGTGGAAAGGGGGAAAAGCAGCAAAGATGAGTGTGTTCATGGAGAAACAGAGCAGTGCAATATCCCAGACACCAATGGAGAAGCGCTGCCTGCAGGGGGAGGAAAGGAAAACCCAAGAGAATCACCTGAAAACCATTCAAACTCAAAGTTCGGCAAGGTGCTTAGTTACAAAGTACAGCAAGCATTTACAATGATGGATGGCTTTCCTCCAACTATAGCCTGTTAGAGAATATAACGGACAAAAGATCCTATCTGTAATAGCAAAAGCCAAAAGATAAAAATGACAGATAAACTTTAAAAATGTGTGGTACTGGGGGTGGGGGGGGGGCGATAAAAAAAAATAATGTGTGGTACTTTTGAAAATATAATGGAAAAATACTATTTTCAATAGTAAACAAACAAACAAAATCCAGCCTGAGCAATATGGCAAGACCAAGTCTCTACAAAAAAAAATTTGTAATTAGCTGGGTGTGGTGGTACACACCTGTGGTTCCAGCTACTCAGGAAACTGAGGTGAAAGGATTGCTTGACCCCAGGAGGTTGAGGCTGCAGTAAGCCATGATCACACCGTTGCCCTCCAGCCTGGACAACAGAGCAAAACACTGCCTAAAAAAAAAAAAAAAAAGACAGGTGCAGTGGCTCATGCCTGTAAACCCAGGACTTCAGGAGGCCGAGGCGGGCAGATCACATGAGATCAGGAGTTTGAGAGATGGGCAGATCACATGAGATCAGGAGTTTATGGCGAAATGCCATCTCTACTAAAAATACAAAAACTGGCTGAACAGGGTGGTGTGCACCTGTAATCCCAGCTACTCAGGAGGCTGAGGCAGTAGAATTGCTTTAACCCCGGAGTCAGAGGTTGCAGTGAGCCAAGATCATGCCATTTCACTCCAGCCTGGGTGACAAGAGCAAAACTCTATCAAAAAAAAAAAAAAAAAAAAAGCCACCAAAAATAAAAAAGAAAATGTCAAATACCTAGGAATAAACTTGTGTGGTACTTGTACTTTTACGAATATGCTACAAAAAACAAAAGACATAGAAGATTTGAATAATGAGGGAACATAGCAAATGGAAAACATAATATTATGAAGATATCAGTTCTCTCCAGATTTATACATTTAATGCAATTTCAAGCCAAAATAAATTCCAAGTGGACCAAGGAGATATACAAAAAACAAAAACAGATAAAAAAGAAAAAAAAAGGCAGGAAAAATTTTCTAGGCATAATCCCAAAAGTAGGACCATAAAGAAAATGATTGATAGATAAGATTCTGAACAAACCTGATTCCTAGAGCCCAAGACCTAGAGCTCAGGCCTTTGCAATGTCCGCAGTCCAGGAATTTATGATAAGGACATTGCAATTATTCTTTCCATGATATTTCTGTCCTATACAGATGAATGTTAGCTCACGATGTTTTCATGACCTTTACAGATAAGTCATCTGTAAGTATTCATCAAAGATATTCACATTCCATTCTCACTGTGGGTGAATCCACACTGTAGATCCTCAGATTCCACAACCACTCTCAAGGTCTTATGATATAGCAAGCCCTCAGCTCTGGGTGGAGAAATAGGATCAAGAGCAAAGATCATGCCATTTCTGGAACCCACAAGCCAAAAGCCAAAATTCCACATCATGAGTGTGCTTGGGCCTGGGTTGTTCTGGCCCTAGAAGTAGGTGAAACACACCCACTTAACTAAAAGCAGTGACCAAAAGCTGGGAGCTGATAGTAGCAATTATCTGTGTTAAGGTGAATATGTAAATGTTCTCTGGCTCACTTCTTCTTTGATATGCTTTTTTAGAAAATTGTGTTCTACATTGGTTCTCAAACTTTAGCATATATCAAAATCACTGAAAGACTTGTTAAAAAGAATACTGGGAGCTGGGCATAGCGGCTCATGTCTGTAATCCCAGCACTTTGGGAGGCAGGCAGGTGGATCACTTGAGGTCAGGAGTTAGAACCCAGCCTGGCTAACATAGTGAAACCCTGTCTCTACTAAAAACACAAAACATTAGCTGGGTGTGGTGGCAGGCACCTGTTAATTCCAGCTACTAGGGAGGCTGAGGCAGAAGAATTGCTTGAACCCGAAGGCAGAGTTTGCAGTGAGCCGAGATCACGCCAATGCACTCATGGGCAACAAGAGTGAAACTCTGTCTCCAAAAAAAAAAAAAAGACTGCTGGAGCCCACCCTGAATCACTCTGAATCTCTGAAACAGTTGGCCTGGATCCGAACCAGGTCTGCATTTCTGTCAAATTCCCAGTCGGTGCTAATTCTGCTGGTCTGGAGACCACACTTTAAGAACCACTGCACCGAGGCTGGGCGCAGTGGCTCACATCTGTAATGCCAGCACTTTGGGAGGCCAAGGCATCACCTGAGGTTGGGAGTTTGAGTCCAGCCTGACCAACATGGGGAAACCTTATCTCTATTAAAAGTACAAAAAAAATCAGCCTAGCATGGTGGTGCATGCCTGTAGTCCCAGCTACTCGGGAGGCTGAGGCAGGAGAATCACTTGAACCTGGGAGGCAGAGGTTGCGGTGAGCCGAGATCATGCCATTGCACTCCCTCCTGGGCAACAAGAGTGAAACTCCATCTCAAAAAAAAAAAAAAAAAAAGAACCACTGCACTACAATGGTGGTATTGGGTGTGGACCTGAAGGAAAGGCAAAAAGGAAGCTCTTGATTCTATTTGCTCTTGACAAAGAAGTCCTTGGAGAGAAGCATGTGGAGACTGAGACTACCGAGAGGGGTCGGACAGTCTTCCAGGGGCTAAGCAACGGAATTCCTTTCTTATAAATACCCCTCCCTAAACCTTAGTAAAGTTACTACATTCAGAACATGCTTAGTTTGAGTAAAGTGTGTGTGTGTGTGTGTGTGTGTATAAAACTGCTGTGTAGTGTCAAACCAACAAGAAAAAAACAAGAAGAGGTAATAGAACCATGGGGTAGCAATGTCAGGAATGCACTGAGTAGGGGAAAGAGTTTCAACTGTACAAAGTAGGATACAGGAGAAATTTACTAAAATCTCTAAGGGCAGGGAGATTCCAAGTGAATGTTCTAGTCTCCTGATGCTTTACCTTAATTTGCATATACCTTTTCTGAGCATTCTGAATCCCCCAACATATTTATCCTCAACATTAATTCTTAATTTGTTCTAATTCTAAACACTATACCTGGCTGGGCATGGTGGCTCACCCCTGTAATCCCAACACTGTAGGAGGCTGAGGCAGGTGGATCACCTGAGGTCAGGAGTTCAAGATCATCCTGGCCAACATGGTGAAACCCTGTCTCTACTAAAATTACAAAACAAAATTAACCAGGTGTGCTGGCACATGCATTCAAATCCCAGCTACTTGGGAGGCTGAGGCAGGAGAATCACTTAAACCCAGGAGGTGGAGGTTGCAATGAGCCAAGATCACGCCATTACTCTCCAGTCTTGGTGACAAGAGCAAAAACTCTGTCACAAAAATTAAATAAATAAACACTATACCTAAAAATTCATAATCTGTAAAGAAATGTAAGTGTAGAAGACTGCTCTCAAACTCAAAAGAATTAAAACTCTCCTACATTTAAAATACCATTCTTAATTTATCTGTTTCATACATTTGTTTGTTTTTTGTTTTTTGAGACAGAGTTTCACGCTTGTTGCCCAGGCTGGAGTGCAATGGCATGATCTCCGCTCACTGCAACCTCCACCTCCCAGGTTCAAGTAATTCTCCTGCCTCAGCCTCCTGAGTAGCTGGGATTACAGGCATGCACAACCATGCCCAGCTAATTTTTTGTATTTAGTAGAAACGGAGTTTCACCATGTTGGTCAAGCTGGTCTCAAACTCCTGACCTCAAGTGGTCCGCCTGCCTCAGCTTTCCAAAGCACTGGGATTACAGGCATGAGCGACTGCACCCTGCCTGTTTCATACATTTGATATTCTATAGAGATTTCACAAGGCAGCATATGTCTCTGAAACCCCTTCATGATGATTATAAACTGTGCCCTCTTTAAAGACAGAGCCAACAGATCTACTGCTTGATCCCCTATGTATTCGACTAAAGTAAAATCCAGTCAAGAACTATTTCTGCACCATGGAACTGAAGGATAACTTTGTTAAATTTCAACCCATTTTAAAAAACAAAACAGGGCCAGGCGCAGTGGCTCACGCCTGTAATCCCAACATTTTGGGAGGCCGAGACAGGTGGATCACAAGGTCAGGAGTTCAAGACCAGCCTGGCCAGCATGGTGAAACCCTGTCTCTACCAAAAATACAAAAATTAGCTGGGTGTGGTGGCACAAACCTGTAATCCCAGCTACTTGAGAGGCTGAGGATCACTTGAACCTGGGAGACGGGAGGTTGCAGGAGCCAAGATCATGCCATTGCACTCCAGCCTGGGCAACGAGAGTGAAACTCCACCTCAAAAAAAAAAAAATTAAAAATTAATGAAATATGGCAGGGCGATAAGGCTCATGCCTGTAATCTCAACTACTCGGGAGGCTGAGGCAGGAGAACTGCTTAACCCAGACCAGGAGACGCAGGTTGCAGTGAGCGAAGATCATGCCACTGCAGGCCAGCCTGCGCTACAGAGCAAGATTCTGTCTTAAAAAAAAAAAAAAAAAAAAAAAAAAGAACAAAGATAAACTTCAACCCATTTTTTTCAACCAATTTTTAAATGGTGTTTCTAATTACATGAGTTTTGGATGAACTTTGAACATAGGACAAATGGAAGACTCCTCATACACTGAATAAACATAGTGTATCACATTCCCAAGGTAGGGGATAAGTTACCCTTTTAGATAAGGTTTACAAGAGTCATTACAACTTTCCATTCAGATAAGCTGGAAGGTTATCGTAGTAGCCAGTCACCAAATGGCGCCCGTGATCCTTGCTTCCTGGAATTCACTTACGAGTTTACACACCTTCCCACTTGGAACCATGTTTATACTCTATGTCCAACAGAATGAGGCAGAAGTAACAGTGTGTTGCTTCCAAGCCTAGATCATGGAAGATATTGCAGTTTGTACCTTCGTCTCGGTCTTAGATCACTTACCCCGGGGGAAGGCAGCAGTGAGGACACTCAGCAGTCCTATGAGTGGGGGAGTCAATGAGAGTCCTGAAAGTCACAATCCTAAATGCCATCATCCTGAATGTTGAAATTCTGAAAGCTCAAAATCCTAAAAATATAATTCTGGAAAAAATTATTTAAAAGTCTTTAAGGAGGATTTATTTGAGAAATACATAAAAACACAACAGAAGGCTTCATAAACCATTTTACACAATAAAATAGGCAATAATAACATTCACTTTTTTGCAAGTATAAACACTCAGATATACTAACAGTTGTGTGGCATAACAGTTATGAGCAGACAAGCCGTATTCATAAAGAAATACGTCAAAAAGGGAAACATATAAACACACATCACTATAGTTGGTAACTGTGTGCCCCCAGCTTTATAACTGCAGTCATCTGAAATACCATGATGAACACCTAAGTCTTTGATGAATCAATCAAAAACCTTGATGGGTCACCACCACATATGCAGTCAGCCAAAGAGCTGAGATCTGGAGCACTTTTTTTTTTTTTGAGACGAAGTCTTGCTCTGTCACCTGGCTAATTTTTTTTTTTTTTTTTTTTTTGAGACAGAGTCTTGCTCTGTTGCCCAGGCTGGAGTGCAGTGGCACAATCTCCACTCACTGCAACCTCCACCTCTAGGGTTCAAGTGATTCTCCTGCCTCAGCTTCCCAAGTAGCTGCGATTACAGGCAAGCGCCAACACCCCTGGCTCATTTTTGTATTTTTAGTACAGACAGGGTTTCACCGTGTTGTCCAGGCTGGTCTTGAACTCCTGACCTCAGGTGATCGACCCGCCTCAGCCTCCCAAAGTGCTGGGATTACAGCCATGAGCCTCCATGACCAGTTTTTTCTTTTTTTCTTTTTTTTTTTTTTTTTGAGACGGACTTCCGCTTTTGTTGCTCAGGCTGGAATGCAATGGCATGGTCTTAGCTCGGCTCACGGCAACCTCCGACTCCCAGGTTCAAGCAATTTTCCTGCCTCAGCCTCCCAAGTAGCTGGGATTACAGGCATGTGCCACCACGCCCAGCTAATTTTGCATTTTTAGTAGAGACAGGGTTTCTCCATGTTGGCCAGGCTGGTCTCAAACTCCCAACCTCAGGTGATCCACCTGCCTCAGCCTCTCAAAATGCTGAGATTACAGGCATAAGCCACTGCATCGTCGATCTGGAGAAACTTTATCATAAACGCAGGTGTACGAAAAGAATATCTCTTCTTTTCTCTTTTTTTTCTTTTTTTTTTTTTTGAGACAGAGTCTCACATTGTCACCCAGTGGCGCCGTCTCAGCTCACTGCAGCCTCTGCCTCCCAAGTTTAAGTGATTCTCCTGCCTCAGCCTCCCAAGTAGCTGGGATTACAGGCGCCCGCCACCACACCCAGCTAATTTTTGTATTTTTAGTAGAGGTGGGGTCTCACCATGTTGGCCAGGCTGGTCTTGAACTCCTGACCTCAAGTGATTCTCCCTCCTCCCCCTCCCAAGTGGTAGGATTACAGGTGTGAGCCATGGCACTTGGCCATCTCTTCCTTTCTTGAGGAAGTTTCAATGTTGTCACATACATGCACACTGCTTACGTACACAAACTCAATATTGTGGCCAGGCTCTATGGCTCACTCCTGTAATCCTAGCACTTTAGGAGGCAAAGGTGGGTGGATCAGGAGATCAGGAGTTTGAGACTACCTGGCCAACATGGTGAAACTCCATCTCTACTAAAAAAATACAAACATTAGCGGGGCATGATGGCAGGCACCTGTAATCTCAGCGACTCGGGAGGCTGAGGCAAGAGAATCACTTGAACCTGGGAGGGGGAGATTGCGGTGAGCCAAGATCACCCTACTGCACTCCAGCCTGGGCGACAGAGTAAGACTCTGCCTCAAAAAAAAAAAAAAAGTCAACATTGTGATAATACACATTCATGCAGTCAAGTTTCTGACATCCAAGGCAGCAGAAGAAGAGTCATTCCCAGCTCTGAGAGAGACCAATTTGGCTTCTGTATTTGTTCTCTCTGGGCCAATTGGATGGTGCCCACCAACACTGAGGGCAGATCTTCCCAACCTAGTGCACTAGGATTCACACAGTAATCTTTTCTGGAAACATCCTCATAGTCACACTAAAAATAACACTTTACCAGGTTCCAAGGTATTCCTTACCAGTCAAGTTGACACCTAAAAGTAAGTCCACCCTTTGTCAGCTTGGCACCCATACACATCTACTTAAACCATACTTAATTTCCAAATAAAGACAATAACAAAGTAATAGTTCCACCTAACATCATGCAACTAACATAATGCAACTATCCTATGGACAACTGAAAATTCACTAATTCCTTGCCCAGAATTTAGCTTTTGGGATTTTCATCTTTCAGAATTGTGATTTGCAGGATTTTTGATGTCAGGGATTTTAGACTTTAGCGATTTTGATCTTTTGGGATCTCAACATTTAGAATTAGGGCATTCAAGATCGGTCTTTTGGCTCATGTCATGGCTCACACCTATAATCCCAACACTTCAAGCAGGATCTCTTGAGGCCAGGAGTGAGACCAGCCTGGGCAAAACAGTGAGACCCTATTTCTATTTAATATATGATTATGTCTTTCAGGATTATGATCCAAACCTCTATGGACAGTCCATATAGGAAGGAACTAAAGCCTCCTGCCAAAAGGCAACACCAACATGCCAGCAGATCCTTTAGCCCCAGTCAAGCCTTCAGATGACTACAGTCTTAACCAACATTTAAACTGCACCCTGGCCAGGTGTGGTGGCTCACACTTGTAATCCCAGCACTTTGGGAGGATGAAGCAGCCAGCTCACCTGAGCTCTGAGTTCGAGACCACCCTGGCCAATGTGATGAAACCCTCTCTCTACTAAAAATATAAAAATTAGTCAGGTATGGTAGTGCGCGCCTTTAATTCCAGCTACTCAGGAAGCTGAGGCATGAGAATCATTTGCAACTGGAAGGCAGAGCTTGCAGTGAGCCGAGATGGCACTACTGCACTTGAGCCTGGGTGACAGATTGAGACTGTCTCAAATGAATTAATGAAAAATAAACTGCAACCTCTTGAGAGACCTCAGGTTAGAACTGCCAAACTAAGCCATTCCCTAAATTCCTGACCCACAGAAATCACAAGGTAACATTTGTTACTTTTTTAGAACTCTAAATTTGGGGGGTAATTTGTTATACAGAAAAATATACAAAGGTAAGAGAGCCATTCAAAGGTCAAGATAAGAACAGGAAACTTGCGGGGCGTGGTGGCTCGCACCTGTAATCCCAGCACTTTGGGAGGCCAAGGCGGGTAGATTGCCTGAGCTCAGGAGTTCTCGACCAGCCCAGGCAACACGGTGAAACCTCGTCTCTATTAAAAAAAAAAAAAAGAAAGAACACGAAACTTTCATTAATATGGTTTCAGATTCCACAGTGCATCTAACCTTAAAGAAAGTAAAACTTGTCAAGTTTTCATGTAGTACCAAAGAATATCAACAATTATCGGGCCAGGTGCAGTGGCGCATGCCTGTAATCCCAGCACTTTGAGAAGCCAAGGCAGGCAGACAACTTGAGGTCAGGAGTTCAAGACAAGTCTGGCCAACTTGGTGAAACCCTGTCTCTACCAAAAATACAAAAATTAGCAGGGCCTGGTGGTGGGCACCTTTAATTCCAGCTACTTGGTAGGCTGAGGCAGGAGAATCACTTGAACATGGGAGGTGGAGGTTGCAGTGAGCCAAGATCATACCACTGCACTCCATCCTGGGCAACAGAGCAAGACTCTGTCTCAAATATAAATAAATTAATTAAATAAATGGTGATATTAAAGCCAGAAATATTAATAACTAGATAATAAAGAAAGTCTCAAAAAATTTCAAAGAAGTTATGGCATACTAACTATGGTCTCTGTTCAAAGCAATTAAATAACATATCAACTAGAGTCTCAAACTTCTGGGGTCAAGCAATTCTCCTGCCTCAGCCTTCTAAATACCTGGAACTATAGGCGCTTGCCACCACACCTAGCAAAAGATAGATACATTTTTAAAGTTCTATATATGTTTAGAAATTGTAAAAGAAGGCTGGGCACAGTGGCTCACACCTGTAATCCCAACAGTTTGGGAGGCTGAGGCTGGCAGATCATGAGGTCAAGAGTTTGAGACCATCCTGGCCAACATAGTGAAACCCCATCTCTGCTAAAAATACAAAAAATTAGCTAGGCATGGTGGCTGGCACCTGTAATCCCATTTACTTGGGAGGCTGAGGCAGGAGAATCACTTGAACCTGGGAGGTGGAGATTGGATGAACTGAGATCACACCATTGCACCGCATCCTGGGTTACAAGCACGAAACTCCATCTCAAAAAAAAAAAAAGATTAAAAATTAAAAAGACTAAAATTAGATCAAGAAGAAAAGAGAAGACATAAATACTAGAAATGGAAAAGGAAGACACCATTACAGATCCAGCAGAGATTAAAAGATAATGAGAGAAAGGTAGGAACAACTTTATTCAACAAATTTGAAAGCACAGACAAAATGAATCCTGATAAATTGGCTGGGCGTGGTGTAATCTTAGAAAATAAGAGGAGCATAAGTTTTCTAATGCTATTTATATAGCCCAAATCATATCATTCTTTTATTTACTTTATTTTTTTGAGATGGAGTCTCACCCTTGTTCTCCAGGCTGGAGTGCAATGGTACAATCTCAACTCACTGCAACCTCCGCCTTCTGGATTCAAGCAATTCTCCTGCCTCAGCCTCCCAAGTAGTTGAGATTACAGGCATGTGCCACCATGCCTGGCCAATTTTTGTAATTTTAATAGAGACTGGGTTTCTCCATGTTGATCAGGTTGGTCTCAAACTCTTGACCTCAGGTGATCCACCTGCCTTGGCCTCCCAAAGTGCTGGGATTACAGGCATCAGCCACCGCCCCAGGCCTCATTCTTTTAAGAAAAGGTCTTGCCGGGTGCGGTGGCTCACCCATTATCCCAGCCCTTTGGGAGGCTGAGGTGGGTAGATCACGAGGTCAAGAGATAGAGACCATCCTGGTCAACATGGTGAAACCTTGTCTATACTAAAAATATAAAAATTAGCTGGGTGTGGTGGCATGCGCCTGTAGTACCAACTACTCAGGAGGCTGAGGCAGGAGAATTGCTTGAACCTGGGAGATGGAGGTTACAGTGGGCCAAGATTGCACCACTACACTCCAGCCTGGCAACAAAGTGAGATTCCATCTCAAAAAAAAAAAGAGAGAGGGTCTCAATGTGTTACCCAGGCTACAATGCAGTGGCATTATCAAGGTTTGATTCAGCCTTCGCCTTTCATCCTCAAGTGATCCTCCCACCTCAGCCTCCCAAGTAGCTGAGACTATAGGCACACACCACCATGTTTAGCTAATTTTTAATTTTTTTAATAGAGACAGGGTCTTGCTATGTTGCCCAGGCTCGTCTTGAACTCCTGGGCTCAAGCGATCCTCCCACCTCAGCCTCCCAAAGTGCTGGAATAATAGTCATGAGCCACTGCACTCAGCCATATCATTCTTTTAGACTAAAAATCCACAGATGCCTACAATGCAATTTCCCCCTCAAGCTGCCACTGACGGTTTTTATATTAATATCCAAGAAATTGTATCTTGATTGTTTGCAACAGAAGTAATAAATAGTAGACACAAGAGGTGGCAGAATTTTTTTTTTCTGAGATAGAGTCTCACTCTGTCACCCAGGTGGGAGTGCAGTGGCACAATCTCGGCTCACTGCAACCTCTGCCTCCCAGGTTCAAGGGATTCTCCTGCCTCAGCCTCCTGAGAAGCTGTGACTACAGGTGTGCACCACCATGTCCGGCTAATTTTTGTATATTTAGTAGAAACGAGGTTTCACCATGTTGGCCAGGCTGGCCTCAAACTCCTGACCTCAAGTGATCTGCCTGCCTCAGTCTCCCGAAGTGCTGGGATTACAGGGGTGAGCCGCCACACCTGGCCAGAATTTTTAAGCCAAGTCAGAAGGGAGGTTGCTTTCCATCACCATAAATTTCTATTTTATAATGTGCTTTCATTAAGTTTAGAATACTGGTTAAGTGTACTCCTTTTCAGAAAAGGACCTTTATTACTTAAAGCATCTGACAGTACCTACTCCATGCAATTGTTTGTTTTTTGTTGTTGTTGTTTTGAGATGAAGTCTCACTCTGTCACCCAGGCTGGAGCGCAGTGGCGCAATCTTGGCTCACTGCACCCTCCACCTCCTGGGTTCAAGTGATTCTCCTGCCTCAGCCTCCCGAGTAGCGGGAATCACAGGCACGTACCACCACACCTGGTTGATTTTATATTTTTAGTAGAGACAGGGTTTCAACCATGTTGGCCAGGTTGGTCTCAAACTCCTGAACTCAAGTGATCCACCCACCTTGACCTCCCAAAGTGCTGAGATTACAGGTGCCAGCCAAGGCTACCCACCTACTCCGTGCAATTTTAATAGTTACTAAATATTGGCATTCCATCATGTGGGGTGGGGGTGAATAAACACACACCTTAGCAAAAACAATACAGAGAATTCAGGAAACACTTTCCAGATTAATTACATCAAAGCTATATCCAAAATAAAAATAACAGAAACAAAGATTGCTTATAACTCCAGAATATTTTAAT
Source organism: Ateles fusciceps (assembly GCA_036589455.1). Taxonomy (NCBI): domain Eukaryota; kingdom Metazoa; phylum Chordata; class Mammalia; order Primates; family Atelidae; genus Ateles; species Ateles fusciceps. Next base: position 2,032,495 of record JAZHEH010002842.1, read on the forward strand.
TCTAAAGAGCTTTAATAAATAAAAAGCCCCATAGCTTCCAAATGTTCATCAAAAAGAGAGTATCAGTCCCATCCATACGGGGGAAAATCAAAGAAAAAAAACCGGAGAGGGTGAGAGATGAATGAAGGTTGACAACTATTCTCCTTTATAAAGAGAAAACACTGCTTCCTCAATGTGACTTAAGGATAGGAACAGGCAGGAGGAAAGTAACTGTCCATATTTGCCTTATATACAGTATTAGGTAATTAAATGCCAATTTTGCTGTTTAGGAATGGCTTGCTAAAACATTGAAAAAATGAAAGACTTCATCCTTGTCATAGACTGCCACTTCAGTGGAACATTCGGTGCACATGACTGGGTGATAGATTTCTTCCACTTCTGTCTCTGCCTTCTCGGCAGCATCTTCCTGGTTAGACCTCATCTTCTTATGGCCCCGCCTTTTCTTCCTGTTCTCTGAGGCTTTATATCTTAGAACCTCCTCTTTGTTAATAGAACAATTCATCACGAACATTGCTCTATATTGAGTTTTGTACGATTCGTGCCTAAGAGAAAAATGAAATGGAGAATTGAGGTTTATGTTCTATTTTAATAGTTTATCCATTTAGATAAAATTTGAGAACACAAAAAAACTTACTGAAATACCAACCAAAGACATAGGAACAAAACAGCAAGTTTAAAGAAATTTTAAACAGCTGTTTTAAGAATAATCAAAACAGGCTGGGCACAGTGGCTCATGCCTGTAATCCCAGCACTTTGGGGGGGCGGAGGGGGGCGGATCACGAGGTCAGGAGATGGAGACCATCCTGGCCAATACGTGAAACCTCGCCCCTAAAAAAAAAAAAAATTAATTAAAGCTTGTGGGCAAGGTGGCTCACGCCTGTAATCCCAGCACTTTGGGAGGCCGAGGCAGGCAGATCACCTGAGGTAGGGAGTTCAAGATCAGCCTGACCAACATGGAGAAACCCCATCTCTACTAAAAATACAAAAAATTAGCCAGGTGTGGTAGTGCATGCCTGTGATCCCAGCTACTCGGGAGGATGAGGCAGGAGAACTGCTTGAACCTGGGAGGCAGAGGTTGCAGTGAGCTGAGACTGCACCATTGTACTCCAGCCTGGGCAACAAGAGTGAAACTCCATCTCAAAAAAAAAAAAAAAAAACTTGTGAACACAGCTCACTACAGACTTGAACTCTTAGCCTCAAGTGATCCTCCTGCCTCAGCCTCCCTAGTAGCTGGGATTACAGCAACTAGCAAAAATGAGCAAATAATTTTTCTAAACTTTTTTTCCTTTTCTTTCCACCTCAGCCTCCAAAGTAGCTGGGACTATAGCCATACACCAACACGCCCAACTAAGTATTTTTTGGTTTCGTAGAGACAGAGTCTCACTATGTTGCCCAGGCTGGTCTTGAACTCCTGGCCTCAAGCCATCCTCCCACCTCAGCCTCCCTAAGTACTGGGATTACAGGTATAAGCCACTGTGCCCATGATTTTTTAAAAAATTATTTCAATCTCTTTGTTTCTGAACTGCCTGGGCTATCTTGGAGATCACTGAGTTTTCTTAAAACTGCTATTTTGAATTCTTGGTCAGAGGGCTCACATATCACAGTGTTGTTGAGTTCAGTCACTGATTCCTTGTTTTATCCATTTGAAGAGTTCATGGTTCCATTTGCTACTGTGTCTTCGTATTGAAGGATTAGTTATTTATTCCAGTCTTCTCTGCTTGGCTTGTTTTGGTTATTAGATATGTTTACCTAGAGATTCTTTGCAATTTGCAGGTTGATATTCTTTCTTTTTCCACTAGGTCACTGCTTCCTTTCTGGCACTAGATGGCACTTTAAGCCCTGGTTTGCCTTAGTTAAAGTTAACACTGAGAGTGCTGCCTGTCCCAAATGGGGGGAGGTCCCAAAGAGGATAAGGATATCCCAGTAGGCTGGGAAGGCTGGCTAGGGGTTCACACCTCCGCCCTGTGGAACAAACCTCCTATAGTGTGGTGCTGCTGAACGGACACTCTGTTGGCATCTCCTTTGGTGGAGTTACAGAGTGGAGTTTCCAGGGTTGCAGATGTAGTCCCACCTCCCCTCTTTGTCTCTGGCTATCCTCAGAAATATTTTTTCCTTCAGACACTCTCAGTGCTTCCTATGGGTTGAGGCAGGGACAGATCTCTCACCAGAGAACTCAAGAAGGGAAAGAAGCTGTTTGTTCACTTCAATCTCACTTTTTCTATGTAAAGATCATGAGCTCGGAGGAATTTTTCTGCTCACTTGGTGTAAGGCAGGAGGATGAGCCGATATGGAAATCCAATTCTCTTACTGTCTGCTTTAAGTTTTTTTCACTTCTCTGTGGCCCTAGAAACTGTCTCCTCCTTATATTTGGGATCTGGGATACTAGTGGTGATAGCTTCAGTGCTGTATAGTTGGTTTTGGTTTTCTGCAGGGGGGAAGGAAAGCCAGTTTGCTTCTATGCTGCTATTTTGCACTAGAAAAGATACTTTTTTTTTTTTTTTGAGATGGGGATCTTGCCTTTGTTTGGTTGCCCAGGCTGCAGTGCAATGGTGGTCCAGCCCACTGCAGCCTCGAACTCCTGGGCTCAAGCCAACCTCTCACCTCAGCCTATTGAGTAGCTGGGTCAACAGGCATACATCACTATAGTTAACCAATTTTTTGGTTTTTTATTTTTTGTAGAGACCAGGTATCACTGTGTTGCCTAGGCTGGTCTCAAACTCCTGGGCTCAAGTGATCACCTCAGCCTCCCATAGCACTGGGATGATAGGCATGAGTCACTGTGCCCAGCTTTAAAAGTATAAAAGCTATTCTTTTTTTTTTTTTTTTTTTTTTGAGACGGAGTCTCACTCTGTCACCAGGGTGGAATGCAGTGGCATGATCTCGGCTTACTATAACCTCTATCTCCCAGGTGCAAGTGATTCTCCTGCCTCAGCCTCCTGAGCAGCTGGGACTACAGGCACATGCCACCACGCCCAGCTAATTTTTTGTGTTTTTAGTAGAGACGGAGTTTCACCATGTTGGCCAGGATGGTCTCAATCTCTTGACCTCATGATCCACCCGCCTCAGCCTCCCAAAGTGCTGGGATTACAGGCATGAGCCACCGCACCCAGCATAAAAGCTACTCCTTTTTTTTTTTTTTTTAATAGAGACGGGGTTTCACCTTGTTGGTCAGGGTGGTTTCGAACTCCTGACCTCAGGTGATCTACCCACCTCGGCCTCCCAAAGTGCTGGGATTACAGGTGTGAGCCACCACACCCGGCCAAAGCTACTCTTAATAGAACTATATATAATCAAAATTCATTGTATAAAGATTAGTCACAGAGCACTAAGAATACAGAACCTTATCAGAATTCCTGAGTACCAAAAAAGTCTGTTTCTGGGCTGGGTGTGGTGGCTCACACCTATAATCCCAGCACTTTGGGAGGCCAAGGTAGGTGGATCACTTGAGGTCAGGAGTTCAAGACCAGCCTGGCCAACATGGTGAGACCCCTGTCTCTACTAAAAATACAAAAATTAGCCAGGTGTGGTGGCAGCTGCCTGTAATTCCAGCTACTTGGGAGGCTGAGGCAGGAGACTCACCTGAACCCACAAGGCAGAGGTTGTAGTGAGGTAAGATTACACCACTGCACTCCAACTTGGGCAACAGAGCGAGACTGCATCCCCAACAACAACAAAAAAGGTCTGTTTCCGATTTAAACAAAGTGTGTGTGTGTGCCCTTCATCCATTACCTTTGGCAGTCAAGGCACAGTGTGGTCATGCAGGCAGGACAATTCAAGACAGCGTCACTATTTGGAACAGGCTGTTGTTGATGTGACCTCTGTCGTCCCAAACCATGGTAACTAGAACAGAAGAAGAAAGTGGAAGAGACACATATTAAAACCAGATTTTGGTTTCTAGTGTCATTTTCCAATAAAAAGAACCAGTTCTCTTCAGAGAAATGACTCATTCTAGGAATGAGGAATACAAGATAAACCTGGAGCATCTTTTAGTGCCAGAAAGGAAGGACATATTCAAGAAAACAAAAACCAAACAATGAGGTGGTTATGACAAAGGGAAACAGGAGCCAACTGAAAGAGTCACCAACTGCCAAAGCTGAAACAAACTGAGCAACAAAATAAAGTAGGATTGGATTACAACCCGAAGTATAAAATAAACACCCAAGAGTCCATGCTAGTATAAATGTATTGAATAAATGTATTGAATAAATAAATAAATGGAGGAGAACAAATAAATCCTCACACAGAACTCTAAATGATCTGTAAAGATGCTCTTCTCTCACAGTGGTGGAGTGTAACTCCCTAGTCCTTAAGTCTGGGTTGGACACAGTGACTTCCTTCCAAAGAGCACAGTATGGTAGTGGGGTAAAAGACTAACTTCACAGTAGAGAGAGCTAACACTGGTCAGCAAGGTGATCAAGGCCAACATCAGCACACAAAACTCATGCTGGTAGTATGTACTCTTGAAATAATGTGATGAAAATGGTTCTGTACTTCTATGTTCTTTCTCATAAAAATCCATAATCCCATCCTGAGAAAAAAATCAGACAAATTCCCACAGAGGGGCCTCCTACATATACCTGACTAGTGCTCCTCAAAGTACATAGGGCACTGAAAACAAGGAAAGTCTAAGAAACTGACATAGTCAAGAAAAGCCTGTGGAGACATGATAACTAAATGTAATGTATTCTACATGGGATCCTCAAACAAAAAACGAACATTACATAAAAACTAAGAAAAGTTTTTTAAATTATAGACTTTGATTAATAATAATGTATCAATATTAGTCCATTAATTGTGACAAATGTACCAAAAATAAAAGTTCATGAATTTTTTAAAAACAGTACAGCTACATTAAAAAAAAAAGCATACAGCCAGACACGGTGGCACACACCTGTAATCCCAGGCCAAGGTAGGCAGATCACTTGAGCCTAGGAGTTTGAGACCAGCCTAGGCAACATGGTGAAATTCTGTCTCTACAAAAAAATTGTTTAAATAAAATGAAAATAAAAGTAATCACATACTGGGCATGGTGGTTCACGCCTATAATCCCAGACCTTAAGGAGGCCAAGGCAGGATGGGATTGCTTGAGCCCAAGAGTTTAAGACCAGCCTGGGCAACATAGCAAGACCTTGTGTCTATTAAAAATTAAATTAGAGGCCAGACACAGTGGCTCACGCCTGTAATCCCAGCACTTTGGGAGGCCGAGGCGGGTGGATAACCTGAGGTCAGGAGTTCTAGACTAGCCTGACCAACATAGTGAAACCCCATCTCTACTAAAAATACAAAAAATTAGCCGGGTGTGGTGGCGGGCGCCTGTAATCCCAGCTGCTCGGGAGACTGAGGCAGGAGAATCACTTGAACGTGGGAGGCGGAGGTTGCGAGATTGCCACTGCACTCCAGTCTGGGCAACAAGAGCGAGACTCCATCTCAAAAAAAAAAAAAAAAAAAAGAAAGAAAAGAAAATTAAATTAGAAACCAAAAAAAAAAGCATACACTCAAGAGACTGAGGCAGGAGGATCACTTGAGCCCAGGAGTTCAGGGTTACAATGAGTTATGATAGCGTCACCGCACTCCAGTCTGGGGCAACAGAGCAAGACCCTGTCTTTAAAAAAAAAAAAAAGGCCGGGAGTGGTGGCTCACACCTGTAATCTCAACACTTTGGGAAGCCAAGGCGGGCGATCACCTGACGTCAGGAGTTCAAGACCAACCTGACCAACATGGAGAAACCCTGTCTCTATTAAAAATACAAAATCAGCCAGGAGTGGTGGCACACACCTGTAATCCTAGCTACTCGGGAGGCTGAGGCAGGAGAATCCCTTGAACCCGGGAGGTGCAGGTTGCAGTGAGCTGAGATCACGCCACTGCACTCCAGACTGGGCAACAAGAGTGAAAACTCTATCTCTATAAAAAAAAAAAAAAAAAAAATGGCCGGGCACCACAGCTCACACCTGTAATACCAGCACAGGAGGCGAAGACAAGAGGATCACCTGAGGCCAGGAGTTCAAGATCAGCTTGGGCAACACAGCAAGACTTCTTTACTAAAAAGCATTTGTTTAATTAGCCACGAGGTGTGTACCTATAGTCCCAACTACTCAGGAGGCTGAGATGGGAGGAGTGCTTGAACCTGGGAGGCAGTGTGTGCCTACAGTCCCAGGTACTAAGGAAGCTGAAGCAAGAGGAATGCTTGAGCCCAGAAGTTTGAGGCTACAGTGAGCTATACTGCACCACTGCACCACTGCACTCCAGCCATGGCGTCTCTTAAAAAAAGGTGGGGCGACGGCCAGGCATGGTGGCTCACGCCTGTAATCCAAGCACTTTGGGAGGCCAAGGCGGGCGGATCACCTGAGGTCGGGAGTCCAAGACCAGCCTGACCAACATGGTGAAACTGGTCTTTAAAAAAAAAAAATTAAAAAAAAAAAAAAAAAGGTGGGGCGAAGGGTGTAGAAACAACACAAAAATCCCTCAGTGGATGAATGGATAAACAAATTGTGGTATATACATACATGGGATACTATTCAGCCATAAGAAGTAAAGTACTGACATATGCTAAAATGTAGATGAACCTCAAAAGCACTATGCCCAGTGAAAAAAGCCAGACACAAAAGGCTACACACTGTATAATATCCCATTCATCCTGTATGAGGTGACTCTTTGGGTATAAAAAAGAAAAAGAAAAAAAAAATCCCATTTTATATGAAATATCTAAAGTAAGCAAATCCACAGAGACAATGCACAGATCAGTGGCTGCCAGGGGCTGAGGGGGAAGGATAGGGAAACTACCTAACAGTACAGGGTATTCTTTTGGGATGATGAAAATGGTTGAAACTAAATAAAAGTGGTGGCTGTACAACATTGTGAATGATATTAAATGCCACTAAATTGTTCACTTTTAACGTGGGTAATTTTATTATTGAATTTCATCTCAAAATTTTTAACTGCTCCTTGCAGAGCAGGGCTACCCCATAAGCAGTGTACACAGAGTAGCGTCATCTCAATTTTTTTTTTTTTTTTTGAGACAGTCTCACTCAGTCATCCAGGCTGGAGTGCAATGGTACAATATCAGCTTAATGCAACCTTTACCTCCTGGGTTCTAATGATTCTTGTGGTTCCCCAGTAGCTGGAATTACAGGCACACGATACCACGCCCAGCTAATTTTTGTATTTTTAGTAGAGAAGGGGTTTTGCCATGTTGGCCAGGTTGGTCTTGAACTTCTGATCTTAAGTGATCTGCCCGCCTTGGCCTTGCAAAGTGCTGAGATTATAGGCATGAGCCACCAGGCCTAGCCTCATCTCAATTTTTAAAGATTGAATTTGTAAAGTAGTTAAAAAAAACCATTTGAGTGCTAAATCCACTCTTCATCCAAGAAAAGTTTTTTTAAAGACAGGGTTTCACTTTGTCACCCAGGCTGGAGTGCAGTGGCGTGATCTCGGCTCACTACAACTTCCACCTAACAGATTGAGCGATTCCTCCCGCCTCAGACTCCTGAGCAGCTGGAATTAAGGTGTGCGCCACCACGGCCCCACTAATTTTTATATTTTTAGTAGAGAAGGGGTTTCACCATATTCACAAGGCTGATCTCAAACTCCTAACCTCAGGTGATTCATCTGCCTTGGCATCCCAAAGTGCTGGGATTACAGGCATGAGTCACCGACCCAGCTCATGCACATAGCTCTTAATCTCAAAACAATTTAAAAACTACATCTGAGGCCGGGCACGGTGGCTCACACCTGTAATCCCAGCACTTTGGGAGGCTGAGGCGGGCAGATCATGAGGTCAGGAGTTCAAGACCAGCCTGGCCAGTAGGATGAAACCCTGTCTCTACTAAAAATACAAAAATTAGTCGGGCATGGTGGTGTGTGCCTGTAGTCCCAGCTACTTAGGAGGCTGAGGCAGAAGAATCACTTGAACCCAGGAAGCGGAGGTTGCAGTGAGCCGAAATTGCACTACTGCACTCCAGCCTGGGCAACAGAACAAGACTCTGTCTCACAAAAAATAAAAAATAAAAAAAAAACTGCATCTAAAAAAAAAGTCAAGTTTTTCTTGAATGGAGAGACTGACTTACACAGCCTGAATTCAACAAGTTTTAAAAAAACCAACTGTCCGACTAAAATTTGCCGGTTATTTTCAAAATAAACTATTCAGTAGGTTTTTCCTCAAACTTTTTTGTGTGTGTTTGTGTAAACACACACACATACATTCAAAAATGTGAATGCAGTGGAAATCATCTTTCAATTATTTTTTTCTAAAGATTCTGAATATGAATTTAAATTCTTACCCCCTTCTCTGTGCATCAACCCAGGCCTGATCTCTGTTATCTTTTTCAGGATCATATAGTAATTCATCATTTGTTGGAATCTTGTGTTGTTTCTTCTTTTTTTCTTGGTCACCTGTACTAATTTTGAAAATGTTAGGATATGGCTAAGAATCACATCTCAAGTTCACACTTCTTTTAAAAGAAGAGTCTCATTTCCCAAGCTATACATTTATTTATTTTCCTTAAAAAGTTAAAACGGTGCTTAATGATAGGGAAGATTTAAAAAAAAAAAAGAAAAGAAAAAAAGTTAAAAAAGGGACAGACATAGTGGCTCATGCCTATAATCCTAGCACTTTCGGAGGCCAAGGTGGGTGGATCACCTGAGGTCAGGAGTTCGAGACCAGCCTGGCCAATATGGCAAAACTCCATCTCTACTAAAAATACAAAATTAAGGCCAGATGCAGTGGCTCATACCTGTAATCCCGGCACTTTGGGAGGCCCCGGTGGGCAGATGACCTGAGGTCAGGAGTTCAAGACCAGCCTGGCCAACATGGTGAAACCTTGTCTTTATCAAAAATATAAAAATTAGCTGGGCATGGTAGTGGGCATCTGTAATCCTAGCTACTTGGGAGGCTGAGGCAGGAGAATCACTTGACCAGGAGGTGGAGGTTGCAGTGAGCCAAGATCGTGCCACTGCACTCCAGCCTGGGCAACAAGAGTGAGACTACATCTAAAAGAAAAAAAAATACAAAATTAGCCAGATGTGGTGGCAGGTGCCTAATCCCAGCTCCTCGGGAGGCAGAGGCAGGAGAATCTCTTGAACCTGGATGGGGGTGGGGGGCGGCGGTGATTGCAGTGAGCTGAGATGGCGCCATTTCACTCTAGCCTCTGCGAAAGAGTAAAAAATCTGTCTCAAAAAAAAAAAAAAAAAGTTTAAAAAAAAAACCTTTCATCCAAACAAATGCTTGTCCAGGTGAGGTACAGTAGCTCACGCTGTAATCCTAGAGCTTTGAGAGGCTGAGACAAGAGGCTCACTTGAGAGCAGGAGTTCAAGACCAGCCTGGCCAACATAATGAGACCCCATCTCTACACAAATAAAAATTAAAAATTGTGCTCGCTCCGGCAGCACATATACTAAAATTGGAACGATACAGAGAAGATTAGCATGGTCCCTGCGCAAGGATGACGCACAAATTCGTGAAGCGTTCCATATTTTTAAATTAAAAATTAAAAAATTAAAAATTAGCCAGGCACACCTGTAGTCCTAGCTAATAGGGAAGCTGAGCTAGGAGTCTGAGGATGCAGTGAGCTATAATTGCACCACTGCATTGCTGGAGCCTGGGTGATAGAGTGAGACCTATCTCTAAAGAAGTAAAAAGTTGACAAAAATTTTAAAAATAAAGTTCTTCTCCAAGTAATAAGACATTAAAATGAAAATGACAGAGGAGGCAAAAATTCTTTCTTTACAATGGTATCTCAAGGACTAAGTTCAAACAATGAGAATTCAGAGTCTCAAAAGAGCCACTCAAAGCAAGCCAAGAATAGAAACTATTTCTGATGGATGAATTCTTCACACATTCTTATATATAAAATGCTACTGAAATTAGAACAAAAATATTTCAAAAGTGAATTGAAAAAACAAACTATGTGGTCAGGCAGGCACAGTGGCTCACATCTGTAATTACAGCACTTTGGGAGGCAGAGGCAGGAGGATTGCTTGAAGCCAGGAATTTGAGACCAGGCTAAGTAACAAAGCAAGACCCTGTTTCAAAAAAAAAAAAGAAAGGAAGAGAGGAAAAAAGAAAGAAAATAGAAAAAAAACCTATGGCATCTACATACACTAGACTTTTTTGTTGTTGTTTTTTGAGACCGAGTTTCACTCTGTTGCCCAGGCTGGAGTGCAGTGGGGCGATCTTGGCTCACTGTAACCTCCACCTCCCAGGTTCAAGTGATTCTCTGCCACAGCCTCCCAAGTAGCTGGGATTACAGGCACCTGCCACCGTGCCTGGCTAGTTTTTGTATTTTTAGTAGAGATCAGGTTTCACCATCTTGGCCAGGCTGGTCTTGAACTCTTGACCTCGTGATCCACCCGCCTCAGACTCCCAAAGTACTGGGATTATAGGTGTGAGCCACCTCGCCCGGACCTACACTAGACTTTTTTTTTTTTTTTTGACTCGGAGTTTCACTCTTGTTGCCCAAGCTTGGGTGCAATGGCTTGATCTCGGCTCACCGTAACCTCTGCCTCCCAGGTTCAAGTGATTCTCCTGCCTCAGCCTCCCAAGTAGCTGAGATTACAGGTACATACCACCATGCCCAGCTAATGTTTTTATTTTTAGTAGACTTGGGCTTTCATCATGTTAGCCAAGCTTGTCTTGAACTCCTGACCTCAGTTGATCCGCCTGCCTCAGCCTCCCAAAGTGCTGGGATTACAGGCATGAGCCACCACACTCAACCTAGACTTTTTAAATGTATTCTAACAGGCCTGGAGTGGTGGCTCATACCTATAATCCCAGAACTTTGATAGGCCAAAGTGGGCAGACATCCTGAGGTCAGGAGTTTGAAAGCAGCCTGGCCAACATGGCAAAATCCCATCTCTACTAAAAATACAAAAAGTAGCCAGGTATGGTGGCGTGTACCTGTAGTCCCAGCTACTTGGGAGGCTGAAGCACCAGAATTGCTTGAACCCAGGAGGCAGAGGCTATAGTGAGCCAAGATTTTGTCACTGCTCTCCAGTCCGGGTGACAGAGTGAGACTCTGCCTAAAATATATATAAATAAAGACACATATTCTGGCAGGTCAATATTTAAGTAATAATGCATAAAAGTATAATATTGTTCTTTACCACAGAAATTTGTTATTTGAATATTTTAGTGCAATTACTCATATAATTAATTTTAGCTTTTATCATGTTCAACTTTGCTCAAATTTTATAAAAATTCAATTGTGTACTGATTTCTGGAGTCAGATGTAAAAACAACAACAAAAAAAATCAATTTTGAAGCACATAGAGGCTGACTAAAAGCAACACTTTATGAAAAATTCTGCAGAAGGCCAGGCACAGTGGGGTCACACCTGTAATCCCAACACTTTGGGAGGTTGAGGCGGGCGGATCACCTGAGATTAGGAGTTCGAGACCAGCCTGGCTAACAAGGTAAAACCCAGTTTCTACTAAAAATACAAAAAATTAGCTGGGCATGGTGGCACATGCCTATAATCCCAGCTACTCAGGAGGCTGAGGCAGGAGAATCGCTTGAACCCAGATGGCAAAGGTTACAGTGAGCCGAGATTGCACCAATGCACTCCAGTGTGGGCAACAAGAGCGAAACTCCATCTCAAAAGAAAAAATAAGAAAAATTCTGCAGGAGGATTAAACATAGAAAGTACTTGCAGTCATGAAAACAAATATTGCTGCTATAGAGAACCTAAAGGGGGAGGCGACAAGAGCCCTGAGGAGGGGGAGGTATTAAGCTGGGAAACACTCTCTCTCACTCCCTAGGTACACCCAAGCAGCACCAGTGTTGGTGCCATGTTCTCACATGCCTGCATCCCCCAGCTTTTCTCATTAACCACTCCTGCTTTTGTTTTCACATCAATGGCATACAATTTCTTTTTTTTTTTTTGAGACAGAGTCTTACTCTGTCTCCCAGGCTGCTGGAGTACAGTGTGGGAGATGTTGGCTCACTGCAACCTCCACCTCCCAGGTAAGGCAATTCTCCTGCCCCAGCCTCCCAAGTAGCTGGGACTACAGGCATGCACCACCACACGTGGCTAATATTTGTATTTTCAGTAGAGACGGAGTTTCGCCAAGTTGGCTAGGCTGGTCTTGCAACTCCTAACCTCAGGTGATCCACCCACCTCGGCCTCCCAAAGTGCTGGGATTACAGGCGTGAGCCACCATGCCTGGCCGCAATTTCTTAAAAGACTAAACTAGGAGGGGAAATCCTAACATTCAATAATTGTTAGGTAAACCTTTTTAATAAAATGTAACTGCTAAACCTGGTAAATAGGTTACTCACCTGCTTTGTCTTCATCCTCAGAATCAGAATCAAAATATATATCATCATAGTATCTTGCTGGAGCTGTTGCAACTTTTCCATTTCCTGAGGAAGATCCTAATCAAAGCAGGCGTAAAGTTTACAGACTAAACCATACATAATTCACAAGACAAAAAACTCCATAAATTCTTCCATCACCTCAAAGCAATATCAACTCATTCATAATATCATTTGATGGTGAAATATTTTCACATCAATGACTTACTCGATGTCTATGTCCTATGCAGGCAAAGAGAACTGGCCCTCCTTAAAATGTTCCAAATCTTGAGAAATTCTTCTCTCTCCCTTCCCACAAATCTCATTAAATAAAATAGCCATATTTTCAGGTTGCCAGCACACATTATCTCTACCTTTCAGTCATGCAGTGTACTGTGCAGAACAAAGAACAAACATTTTGTTCTAAAAACACTAGGAGAAAAAAGATAAGAGCCAGGCGCGGCGGCTCATGCCTGTAATCCCAGCACTTTGGGAGGCCAAGGCGGGTGGATCACAAGGTCAGGAGACCGAGACCATCCTGGCTAAAAAGAGTGAAACCCCATCTCTACTAAAAATACAAAAAAAAAAAACCAGGCGTGGTGGCATGTGCCTGTAGCCCCAGCTACTGGGGAGGCTGAGGCAGGAGAAACTCTTGAACCCAGGAGGCAGAGGATGCAGTGAGCCGAGATGGCACCACTGCACTCCAGCCTGGGCCACAGAGTGAGACTCCGTCTCAAAAAAAACAAAGGATAAGAACCCTACTAAGAACCCTATAGGAAGGCGGGAGAAATGAGTCAAGGACACAGTCTTCTTCTCCTCACTTGTGCCCAGATGTCATCATATGCCCACATCCCTAATTCCTCTTAATTAGCATCTGCTTTAGCTTTTATTATATTATTATATACTTTCAGTTCTTTCCAGCTAATTCATAGCATATCAACTGAAAATCAATGCTGCTGAAGAGTCCTAATTTCTTTTTTTTGAGAGTCTCATCAGCTCACTGCAACCTCTGTACACCGCCCCCCACCCCCGGATTCAAGAGATTCTCTTGCCTCAGCCTACCAAGTAGCTGGGATTACAGACGCCTGCCATTGCCCCCAGCTAATTTTTTGTATTTTTAGTAGAGGCAGGGTTTCACCATGTTGGTCAGGCTGGTCTTGAACTCCTAACCTCGTGATCCACCCGCCTCAGCCTCCCAAAGTGCTAGGATTACAGGTGTGAGCCACTGCGTCAGGACAGAGTCCTACTTTCACAAACCAGTTTTCAGGTCAGGTACATTTTACATAAAGACCACGTATCAAAATGAATTATGTTTCATTACTTACTAAATGAGACAGGAATCTGTGGTGATACATGATTAAAACTGCCAATTTTAGTGTCATCTAACCCTAAAAATACTCTTAAGTTTGTGTGTCTTTTTTTTTAACCCTAGAGTAAAAACTGCAAAATAAAATTAACCAAGTAAACATACTAACTCATCTCTTTCCAAGAACACAAGACAGTTCTCTGCAATCATCAAAGTAAACTCCAGGCCAGGCACAGTAGCTCCCACCTGTAATGCCAGTACTTTGGGAGGCCAAGGCAAGAAGATCACTTGAGCCAGGAGTTTAAGACCAGCCTGGGTAACATAGTTGAGACCCTGTCTCTACAATTTTTTTTTTTTTAACTATTTCTTTTTTTGAGATGGAGTCTCTCTCTGTCACCCAGGCTGGAGTGCAGTGGTGTGATCTCAGCTCACTGCAACCTCCATCTCTCGGGTTCAAGTGATTCTCCTGCCTCAGCCTCCCAGTAGCTAGGACCACAGGTGCGTGCCACCACGCTCAGCTAATTTTTTATATTTTTAGTAGAGATGGGGTTTCACCATGTTGGCCAGACTGGTCTTGAACTCCTTGACCTCAAGAGATCCACCTACCTCAACCTCTCAAAGTGCTGGGATTACAGACATGAGCTACCGTGCCTGGCCACTACAATTTTTTTTTTTAATTAGCTGGGCACAGTGGTACATGCTTGTGATCTCAGTTATTCAGGAGGCTGAGGTGGGAGGATCATTTGAGCCCAGGAGTTTTAGGCTGCAGTGAGTACACACCACTGTACTCCAGCCTGGGTGGCAGAATGAATCTAAAATAATAAATCAATCAGTAACTTTTTTTTAAATGAGAAAAAGAAGACTCTAGCTCAGACTGCTAAATACATTTACTCTTTCATTCAATAAATATTTATTGAACACCTACTAAAACTGCTGGGGACACAGAAGAGCACAAATAAGGTTCCTGCCCTTATGGAACTTACAAAAATATATATACATAATTGAACCAAAAGTTTACCAGTTCCCAGAGAGGATAACTTGTCCTCCATTGTTTTCATGGTAGAATTTAATTCAGCTTCCATTTCCTTTTCAAATTCATCTTCACTAGACGATTCACTTTCTCCAGTAAGACATTCTCTGATGAGTTTCGTTTTTGGTCAGGAGTTCCATGTAAAAGCACATCCACTTCATCTTCAGAGCTAGCATACATTTAAATACAAAAAAAATATGAATATTTAAAAATTAAAATAATTTAAAACTCCCATTATCTTACTGTCCAACAACAATTTTCAGTTTTACATCAAATGGTTGCATTTGATGTACATTACATATTGCTATTCTCTATAGGCCAGTTCTGCATAGTTCTAATCTTTTTTTAATTTTTAATTTTTTTTGGAGATGGAGTCTCACTCTCTCACCCAGATTGGAGTGCAGTGCCATGATCTCAGCTCACTGCAACCTCCACTTCCCCAGTTCAAGTGATCCGCCCACCTCAGTTTCCCCAGTAGCTAGGACTATAGGCACATGCCACCATGCCCAGCTTTTTTTATTTTTTTTATTTTGTAGAGATGGGGTTTCACCATGTTGCCCAGACTGTTTTTTGTTTGTTTGTTTTGAGACAGAGTCTCACTCTTGTCACCGAGGCTATAGTGCAGTGGCATGATCTCAGCTCAATGCAACCTCCACCTCCTGGGTTCAAGTGATTCTCCTGCCTCAGCCTCCCAAGTAGCTGGGATTACAGGATTCAGACACTCCATCTCAAAAAATAAACAGATAGATAGACAGATAGATATACAGATATTCTGCTTGTGATACTGCACTATAGTTTTGTAGTATGTTAACACTGGAGGAAACTGGGGGAAAAGGTACACGGGATCTCTCTGTATTATTTCTCTTATTCTTTGAGATGAGGGTATCACTGTGTTGCCCAAGCTGGAGTGCAGTGGTGCCATCTTGGCTCACTGAAACCTCTGCCTCCCGGGCTCAAGTCACCCAACCGCCTCAGCCTCCCAGGTAGCTAGGACCACAGGTATGCACCACCATACTTGGCTAATTTCTTATGTTTTTGGTAGAGACAGGATTTCACCATATTGCTCAGGCTGGTATTGAACTTTTGGGCTCAAGTGAGTCTCCTGCCTCAGCCTCCCAAAGTGCTAGGCTTACAGGTGTGAGCCACTGCACCAGGCCTGTATTATTTCTTATAACTGAATGTGAATCTACAAAAACCTCAAAATAAAATATTTAACTTAAAAAACAGAATCACAAAGCAAGAGTTATTTTTTCTGCCAATTTTCTTCAATCCTTGTGATTATTTCAAGCAAAGTCTCAGTTTTCAGCACTGCTGAGAAAGGCAATAATGCACCATGGATCCTGGATATGCAAGTTAAGTATGCCAAGAATGCAAGGTTCTGACCACTGTTCACTCCAGCCATTTCTCAGGATTGTGTTTGCAGCAAACAACCTTGAGAAATGGGATAATGTCTCCTTCCAGGACAAGAGCAGGTATATTTACTGTCTGCTATGAAAGAGGTGGATTCTCCAAGCTGAAGTATTCTTTAGCCACGATGCCAAACCACTGAACGTGCAGCATTCTTCTAGGACCCTAAGCGTAATACCTGTAGGGCTGAGAAGCAAGAGCAAGCCACACAAACATGATGCTCATGCTGTTTGCTGTGCTATGCGTAGTCTTATCTTTGACCCAGGAGTCTCATGTCTTCAGTCAGTTTCTGTGAAACAGTGACAAGCTACAATGTATTAGCCTATCATAGTGTAAAATTAAATTCTGACAGACACCTAACACTAATCTCCCTTTTTAAAATAATAAGCATTTGTCTTAGAGCCTTCAGCAGGCAATACTGTCTGATAACATTGTTTTGTTTTTATAATATTCATCTTTACAGTTACCTTACCAGTGGCAACTCTCTCAGGATTATAAAGATTCCTTAAAGAAATGTTACAACATGCCAGACTCTGTGGCTCAAGCCTCTAATCCTAGCACTTTGGGAAGTCAAGGCAGGTAGATCGCCTGAGGTGAGGAGTTCGAGACCAGTCTGGCCAACATGTTGAAACCCAATCTCTACTAAAAATACAAAAAATAAGACCAGTCTGGCCAACATGTTGAAACCCAATCTCTACTAAAAATACAAAAAATAGCACGTGCCAGAAGGCTGAGGCAGGAGAATCGCTGGAACCCGGGAGGCAGAGGCTACAATGAGCCAAGATCCCGCCACTGCACTCCAGCCTGGGCAAGAAGAGTGAAACTTTGTCTCAAAAAAAAAAAAAAAAAAAAAAAAATCTGCTGACAGCTTAAGAAATAACTAGGGCTAGGCACCGTAGCTCACACCTGTAATTCCAACACTCTGGGAGGCCAAGGTGGGCCGATCACGAGGTCAGGAGTTCAAGACCAGCCTGACTAAAATGGAGAAACCCCATCTCTACTAAAAATACAGAAATTAGCCAGGTATGGTGGCGCACACCTGTAATCCTAGCTACTCAGGAGGCTGAGACAGGAGAATCACTTGAACCCAGGAGGCGGAGGTTGCAGTGAGCTGAAATTGTGCCATTGCACTCCAGCTTGGGCAACAGAGCAGATTCCATTTCAAAAAACAAAGAAATAACTAGGCCAGGCGCAGTGGTTCACACCTGTAATTCCAGCACTGTGGGAGGCCGATGCAGGCAGATCAGGAGGTCGGGAGTTCAAGACCACCCTAACCAACATGGTAGAAACCCGTCTCTACTAAAAATACAAAAATTAGCCAGGGGTGGTGGTGCATGCCTGTAATCCTAGCTACTCAGGAGGCTGAGGCAGGAGAATAGCTTGAACCCAGGAGGGGGAAGGTTGCAGTGAGCCGTGATCTCGCCACTACACTCCAGCATGGGTGACAGAGTGAGACTTTCTCTCAAAAAAAAGAAAGAAAAATAAATAACTAAATTGGTGTAGAAATCTCTTGGCAACATAGCTTCAAGTTTCCCTGTAGAATAAATCGCACCCTTCTAGAAATCCCATGAACTTTGGTCTGTGCCTGTCTCAGGTCAGTATTTTCTACAATGCTCTTCCAACATATCTACTTTATCTTATTACCCTTATCATACTGTAAGGCTCTGGAAGACAAGGACCTTATGATTTACCTCTGTAGCTAGGAGCAAAAATAAAGCAGTTCCCCGTGTAGGAAAAAAAAAAAAAAAAAAGTCCTGTTCAATATTCCCTTATTTCTGTTTATGGGAGTTTAGTCAAGATGGGCACTTCATATTAAGTCCTATGAGTCTCACAATAAATTTACATATATTATACTATGTTATACAGCTTGTACAACTATAGGTTATTACAGTTCCATTTTACAGGTAAGTAACATAGGATAAGCGACCTGCCTTCGGTCACTCTGCTGCCAAGCAGTAGAGGCAGGTTTCGATCTCATTGCTTTTGAAGATTTACACGCGGTCCCCCGTGATTCCGTAATATCTCTCTTCTACAGACAAATGGGCCCCGCCTCCCCGGGAGCTGCGCGACTCCATCAGGAAAACCCTTTGGCCTCGCACAAGTGACAGTGATGTACGACAGGCTCCCGAGCCGCTAGGCCGAGGGTCTGCATAGGCTCGGCAGGCGCAACGAGTGGAGGCGACCAAGCCAGGCCTCTGCCTGAAGCCTCGGGTGCCAGGATAAGGCAGGGCCCACCTGCTCAAAGCCGGCTCCTCGTCACTAGGCTCTTCAATCGCGTAGGGGTCGTAGTCATCCGGAAGCCGGCTCATGGTGGCCCGCAGCGGCCTACACTGTCCAGTGCGATCTGTAGCGTCTCTGTTTACTCTGCAAGTCCCGTCCCTAAAGCGTCCCGACGCCACTTCCGCCTGCACTTCCGAGTCCCCCTTGCGCGCCTGCGCAGACGACAGAAGCGAAGGGTCAGGTAGAAGGTGGGGAAGAGGCGGGGCTCATGCCTGTTAAACCAACACTTTGGGAGACCAACCTAGGAAAATCACATGAGGCCCGGAATTCAAGACAACCCTAGGAAACAAAATGACACTCTATGTCTACAAAAGTTTAAAACATTAGCTAGGCAGGGAGGCTGACGCAGGAGGATTGCTTGAGCCCAGGAGTTCAAAGGTGCAGTAAGCTGTGAATGCCATTGTATACTCTTGCCTGGACAACAGAGTAAGACCTTTTTAAAAAAATGTTGACACGACCCCGCTCTCCCATCACCCTCCCCTACCCTCCCCCGTAAAAATAAAATAATAATAATAAAAATGTTAACACAAATATCTAAAAACCACTGAAAACTTAGTGGATCACATAAATTCAATTTCAATTTGTGAATTGGATATTGTACACAAAATTCCCACCTCATCACTGATGCTAATAATTTTTATTAAATTATCTATACCCCTTTAACTTTTAATTCTGAGGTACTTATACACACATTTTTCATATCAAATTGTGTCTTACAAACTATTTACTATGGATGGGCAGTGCTAAAATAGTCACTTTTGAAGACTTTAAATTTATTATCAAATGTGGTTATTTTTTGTCTGTTTTAATTTTTTGTAGAGACAAGTATCTCACTATGTTGCAAACTCCTGAGCTCCAGTGATCCTCGTGCCTCGTTCTCCCAAGGTGTTGGAATTATAGGTGTGAGCCACTGTGCCCAGCCACATGTGGTTCTTAATAGATAATAATTATTTAAGTAACTGTCCATGCTGTATACACTGTCCACCCATCAACCACTAAGTAGCTGTATTGGTTGTCACATTACCGATCACAAGAAAATTGAGGTTGGGTGTGGTGGCTTACACCTGTAATCCCAGCACTTTAGGGGGCCAGAGTGGGAAGACTATATGAGCCCAGGAGTTGGAGGCCAGCCTGAACAACAAAGCAAGATCCTATCTCTAAAAGAAAATTCAAAAACAAATTTTTTGGCTGGGTGCTGTGGCTCACGCCTGTAATCCCAGCACTTTGGGAGGCTGAAGCAGGCGGACCATCTGAGGTCAGGAGTTCGAGACTAGCCTGACCAAGGTGGTAAAATCCCATCTCTACTAAAAATACAAAAATTGGCAGGGCATGGTGCCGCAACTGTAGTCCCAGCTACTTGAGATGCTAAGGCAGGAGAATCGCTTGAACCTGGGAGGCGGAGATCGAGCCACCGCACTCCAGACTGAGTGACAAGAGCAAGACTCCATCTCAAAGAAAAGAAAAAGGAGGCTGAGTGCAATACAGTATTATGAGAGAGGCCGGCACAGTGGCTCACACCTGTAATCTCAGCACTTTGGGAGGCAGAGGTGGGCAGATTATTTGAGGTCAGGAGTTCAAGACCAGCCCGGCCAACATGGCGAAACCCTATCTGTACTGAAAATTAAAAAGCAGCTGGGCGTGGTGCTGCACGCAGGTAATCCCAGCTACTCCACAGGTTGAGGCAGGAGAATCACTTGAACCCAGAAGACAGAGGTTGCAGTGAGCCAACATTGTGCCACTGCACTCCAGCCTGGGCTACAAAGTGAGACTCGGTCTCAAAAAAAAATAATAATTTTGAAAGAGATGACATTCAGGGAGCCGAGGGTGCCTGAGGCCAGTTGTCCTAGCGCTTGAGGAGGCGAGGCTGCGTGTTCGAGGCCATCCTAAAAAAAGACCACATCGAAATAGCTTGTATCACACCCTATATAATTGTTCTATTTTATTAAATCTTTTACTGTGCCTAATTTATAAAACTTTATCATAGTATGTAGGTATAGAGAAAAACAGTAAATAGGTTTGGTCCTGTCCCGGGTTTCAAGTGTCCACTGGGAGTGTTGGAACGAATCACCCATGCATAAGCAGGGACTAGTGTACACATCTGTGTGTGTTGTGTGTATGGAGTTGCCAGTTGTACTTTGCAATGCCTTCACAAAACATACAAATAAGGTAAAGTATATTACTCTCTCAAGGGCAGACTAAGGAAAGGTTCTTTGTGCCTCCTGAACAGTTGAAAGAAACATTTATTCCATAGCTCACTGCTACTCCTTTATAAAAATAGCCAGCCCAGGTTTCACTGCTGTTGAATGGAGATACTCGTTTTTACATTTATCGACCATCTTGTGCCCGGGGGACACAAAAGTAAAACAGGAAGACACCTTGTGATAGAGAAAAGCTCTCCATGGACAATAACTCTAGGAGGTAAGTGGAATATTCCAAGATGGTCCTCTGGAACCCCAGAAGCAGAGTTTACCTTCTGGGAGGGCCAGGGCTCCTCCTCCGGCTGATGCTTTATACCCTGAGGAACAGGAGGAGGAGGAGGAGGAGTGGTCCAGGCAGTGGGAATGGCCTGGGGAGTTTAGGAGGAGGGGTTTCTGTAGTGCAGATGGAGGACAGCTGGACGTTAAACTACAAAGAGTGGGTCGGCTTGTAGGCTACTGCTCAAAGACTGGGTGAAATGTCTATACCTGATTTGGCACTATGCTGCTACACCTGAATTTTTTTTTCCCCTGTAGAACTGGGTTCTCACCTTGTTGCCCAGGACGGTCTCAAACTTCTGGCCTCAGGTGATCCTCCCACCTCTGCCTCCCCAAGCTTCTGTGATATTCTGACGTCTTGTAGTAAACCACAGAAGTTGATTTTTTCGAAGTGGAGCAGAACGCAGAAAATAGAATAGGTAACATGGGGAGAGGGGGGACACAAGTAACTGCTGTACCCGGCCAATTCAAGGATTCAAAACAAGGGCGTTTCCTTCTGCTGCTGACATTGGAAGAAAACACAAAAAATAAAAACAAGGAAGCGGGGTGTGGTGGCTCATGCCTGTAATCACAGCACTTTGGAACACCGACTCTCGGGAGGACTGCTGGAGCCCAGGAGTTTGAGACCAGCACGGGGAGACCCCATCTCTACAGAAAATTTAAAAATCAGCTGGACATGGTGGTATGAGCCTGTAATCCCAGCTAATGTGGGAGGCTCAGGTGGGAGGATTGCTTGAGCACAGGAGGTTGAGGCTGTAGTGAGCAGTGAGCCATGTCACTGCACTCCTCGAGAAGGACAGAGCCAGACCCTGTATCAGAAACGAAAACAAAAGGAAGTGAAGTCCCACTTGAATCTTACGTTCCAATGATTCTCAGTAGACAGGGGTCAAGAAATACGTTAAAATGGCATGTAATATGAAAATGAGGGGGGAGAGGCCTGGCATGGTGGCTCCCAGCACTTTGGGAGGCCGAGGCAGGTAGATCATTTGAGGTCGGGAGTTCAAGACCAGCCTGACCAACATGGTGAAACCTTGCCTCTACTAAAAATACAAAAATTAGCCGGGCACGGTGGCAGGCGCCTGTAATCCCAGCTACTTGGGAGGCTGAGGCAGGATAATTGCTTGAACCCAGGAGGAGGAGGTTGCGGTGAGCCAGGATCATGCCACTGCACTCCAGTCTGGGTGACAGAGCCAGACTCCATCTCAAAAAAAAAAAAGAAAAAAGAAAAAATGAGGGGGAGAACTCTGTTAGGTAAGATTTCACCTTGGCTACAGGAAACTAAAACAGTGAGCAGCTTAGACAGGACTTATTTTTCTCACCTACTCAGAATTTCAGGGTTAGCAGTTTGGGGCTGTGCATCAGGTTATTCACCAGGAGGCTCCTCCTCCGTCTGCTCTACCATGCCAGGCATAAGGTCTCCCAGCCATGACTGTCGCTTCCGGGTACCAAGGCGGCCACTACACTCCAGGCCTCAGTCTGACTTCCAGGTAGAAAAAGGTGGTAGGGACAAAGACTTCCTTCAAAAAGTGGCTTGGTCTTTTTATTCTCCTCAAGATGCCCTTTCTGGGGGCTTGTGTCTGGCCAGAACTATGTTCTGTGATGAAGAAATTGAGCTGTTTTAGCTGGGTGTGTTGATCCTGTGGACAAAATCAGGGTCTGTTAGTAAGACAGGAGTGTTCACTGCAGGATACCCTGCAAACAGCACAAAATGAGTCTGGACCTGAGAGACAGTAAAACTGACCTGTGGTTAGAATGTGTGCGTGTGCATGTGTGACAGGAGAGTCTCGCTCTGTCGCCCAGGCTGGAGTGCAATGGCGCGCTCTCGGCTCACTGCAACCTCTGCCGGCTGGGTTCAAGGGATTCTCCCGCCTCGGCCTCCCGAGTAGCTGGGATTACAGGCACCCGCCATCATGCCCAGCTAATGTTTGTATTTTTTAGTGGAGATGGGGTTTCACCATGTTGGCCAAGCTGGTCTTGAACTGCTGACCTCAGGTCATCTGCGCCCGTCTGAGAATTTTTTTTTTTTTTTTTTAGACTGCACGCGGGAAGACGGCGGAGCCGGTTACCAAGTCCGTGCTGTTTGTGTGTCTGGGTAACATTTGTCAATTACCCATTGCAGAAGCAGTTTTCAGGAAACTTGTAACTGATCAAAACATCTCAGAGAATTAGAGGGTAGACAGAGCGGCGACTTCCGGGTATGAGACAGGGGAACCCCCCTGACTACCGAGGGCAGAACTGCATGAAGAGGCACGGCATTCCCATGAGCCACGCTGCCCGGCAGATTACCAAAGAAGATTTTGCTGCATTTGATTATATACTATGTATGGATGAAAGCAATCTGAGAGATTTGAATAGAAAAAGCATTCAAGTTAAAACCTGCAAAGCTAAAACCGAACTACCTGGGAGCTATGATCCGCAAAAACAACTTATTACTGAAGATCCATATTATGGGAATGACTCTGACTTTGAGGCGGTGTACCAGCAGTGTGTCAGGTGCTGCAGAGCGTTTTCGGAGAAGGCCCACCGAGGCAGGTTCATGCCCTGCTGCGGCCAGCCTGACTAGACCCCACCCTGAGGCCCTGCGTTTCCCAGACAGTGTGTAATAATGTTCCAGAGCCCAAAGCCCCAGCTCTTTGTTCAGTTGACTTACTGTTTCTTACCTTAATAAATAATTGTAGATGAAAATCAGTTGTGATTGGCAGAAGAACAAATAAAAACCTTTGATTCAGACAGTTTATGGGGTATATTAAGCATTCTTAGACTAGTTGAACATCTCATTTTGCCCCAATTACAAAAACAGTTGAACAACATAAAATATAACGAAGGAAAACCTCACTTCAAGGCCCAGGTCAACATCTAAGCCCACTGAGACTTAGATCATCGAATCCACCTTTTCAGTAGGTTTGTGTGGATGGCCTGATGGAGGGCAGGGGCCCTCTGCTCCCCTGCACTACCTCTCTCTTCCCCAGGGCCTTTTATGGATTCACAGTAGCCCCTCCGTAGGAGCTCACAGTATAGGTTAGAAGTGTTGAGGCCGGGCATGGTGGCTCACGCCTGTAATCCAAGCACTTTGGGAGGCCAAGGCGGGCGGATCATCTGAGGTCCGGAGTTCAAGACCAGCCTGACCAACATGGTGAAACCCCGTCTTTATTAAAAAAAAAAAAAAGTGTTTTAATTTATACACACCCATAGTGCACACTTGTATACTGAAAAGATAAAGACAGAAAGATTTATGGAATCAGTCATTAGCACCTTTAATACTTCTTGATTTTGTCGAATTTACTTCATGAGGAGGTCAGCTCATTTGCTCCCATCTGAACCACTTTGCCTCTGAAACTTAATTCCATCCAGAAAGGACACTTGTATGCTAGTCTATCTGTTGTCAGTTGAGGAATATGACTTTTATATGCACATGTAACCCAAATGTCCAATATAAATTGGCTTATTTTAAAAAATAACTTTAAAAGGTGGGAAAAGTTTTATTTGGCATGCGTAAATATTGATTAAGTATTCTTCATCAGCATTTAATAAATGTATAGGCAGATACAGGTAATTTCCGTGTATTTTGAGATAATGTCAAAATCATATGAATATTTCAAAATAAATGGGGGAGTTATAAAAATACAGCTAGAGATATGAAAAAAAAAATTATTTTACATTAGAGGCCAGCCGCGCTGGCTGACGCCTGTAATCCCAGCACTAGCACTTTGGAAGGCCGAGGCGGGTGGATCATCTGAGGTCAGGAGTTTGAGACCAGCCTGACCAACATGGTGAAACTGCATCTCTACTAAAAATACAAAAATTAGCCGGGCGTGGTGGTGGCGCATGCCTGTAGGGAACCCGGGAGGCGGAGATTGCAGATCGCGCCACTGCACTCCAGCCTGGGCGGCTGAGCGAGACTCCGCCTCCAAAAAAAAAAAAAAGGAAAAAGGAAAAAAAATCGAGGATAGCTCACCATCTAAGCACAAAAGAACGGTTGAACAGATTAGGCAGAATAAACATCTCAGATCGTGTGAATTGACTATAAAACATAACAGTGTATTTACAGATTTTTCCAAGTTAAAAACAGTCTGTTATCTAGCGTTATACACTCAACTCGACCGGTGCACGGTTTGCATAGTGGACAGTTTGTACTCTGTCCTGATTTTCTTTCCTTCAAAGTAAGACGCTTGATTCCCCCCCCCCACGCCCCACCCGGCCCCCCCTCCTTTAGGTTTTCCTAGGTTTCGTGGCCGCCTGTGTTACAGCCATTTCTGACGGGCCTACCCGGAAAGATGCTCAGGGAAAACGATGTCCTGTCAAGTTGCTTGGGGAGATCTTAGTGCTTCATGTTTAACTGGGATGCGGGGCGGAGGGGGAAACCCGTAATAGTTGTGTCCTGTGGGGGAAGACGTCTGTTGGGCTGGCGAAAAGATAAGGGGCCGAAACTTGCTTTTGGCCGAAAGGAAGGTGAGTTCAAACCCGAGCCCTGCCTGGCCCAGGCGCTAGGTCCCGGGGCGCTGGGGCCGCGAGCTCCCTCCTCTCTCTCTCCCTCCCTCTTCTCTTCTCCTCCTCCTCCTTCTTTTCTCTCTCTCTCTCTCCTCTCCTCTCTCTCTTGCTCTGTTCTCTGTCTCCCCACCCCGCCTCGTCCTCTGGGTCTCCCTTTCAGGTCCCAGACTCCCGGCTGCGCGCCCATCTGCGCCCACCCAGCCCCCGAGACACCCAGGCCTGTCCCGCGCCCTCAGTAGGTCCCCCGTCCCGGAGCGGGGAGAGATCGGAGGGTGCCGGGGACGTCCCCCCGCTGGGGCGAGGCGTATGCAGATAAGCACGGCGCGCGGAGGCTGCCGGTCAGGTCACGCTCCGCTTAGGACCCCACGTCCCGCGCGCGGAGACATCCGAGTGCTGCAGCTGGTTTCCCCTGGCGGCGAGAGTAGGGCGAGGGGGCTGGAAAGGGTGAGGGGGCTGGGGCCGCACGAGGGAGGTGACCGTGTGTTGAGAGCGTGGCGGGGGCAAGGGTGCGAGAGGAGGCGGGGCGGATGTCTTATACTTACCTAGCAGAGTAGATATCACAATCACGAAGGGGGTTTTTCCAGAGCGAGGCATATCTATTGCACTCTGGATGTACTGAACCTTGCGATTTCCCCCAAATGTGGGAACTCGACTGCGTAATTTGTGGTAGTGGGGGACTGCGTTCGCGCTCTGTCCTGGTTCTTGTGGCTGAATAACAGACTGTTCTCTGACTACATAAGTAGATCTCTCAATGGTGTTTCGCTTTGCATTTCCGCTTTGCGTCTTTGTCAGTCGGTTTTTCTTCTCAGGGGTATTCTCGTCTATCTCGTGCTTTTCTACACCAAAGCGGCGTTTTTCCTGCTAGTTTGGTGTGTGTAGAGAAATTTCTTTATTTGGCGAGACGACTAGGCACCTGGGGGGAAGTATCCCGGATCTGTAACCGCTGGCAGAAAAGGCAGAGTATGTATGGGCAATTAATCCTGGTACAGGCAAGTATCCGGCTCAGAGGTTTAGGAAGGACCTGCCGGGGTGGGTTCCCTGCCTCCTCACGTTCCCACCCAGGGGTAGATGGAGTCCGTGGGAGCTGCTCATCCCACCCAGGCAGGTGCTGGGCTTGCTGGCAGCAGGGTGGGTCTTCTGGAATGACTAGAACCAAGTCATCCCACTCCCAAAGAGAAGCAGATGTGTCACGCATGACAGCGAAGGCCGGACAACGAGGCCCTCAACAACAGGGGCCTTTGGGTCCTCGCTAATGGCCTTGAGAGACCATGAAACACTGGGCAGAAAAGCTACGTGCAAAGGTTTTTTATGGACCGGTCGCCGTGGCTCGTGCCTGTAATCCCAGCACTTTGGGAGGCTGAGGCGGGCAGACCACCTGAGATCAGGAGTTCGAGACCAACCTGGGCAACATGGTGAAACCCCCGTCTCTACTAAACATACAAAAATTAGCCGGGCAGGAGAATCGCTCGAATCCAGGAGGCAGAGGTTGCAGTGAGCCAAGATCCTGCCACTGCACTCCGGCCTGGGCGACAGAGTGAGACTCCGTCTCCAAAAGAAAGGTAAATACAAAACTGGAAGAAGAAAACAAAAACGTTGGCACAGTGGCTCACGCCTGTAATCTGTAATCCCAGCACTTTGGGAGGCCGAAGCGAGAGGATCACTTGAGTCCAGGAGTTAAGAGACCAGCCAGGGCAACACAGTGAGAGACCTGGTCTCTAAATTTGGGGAAAAAAAAAAGGCGGGCAGATCAGGCTGAGGCTGCAATGAACGGAACGGTGATGGCTCCACTGCACTCCCACCTGAGTGACAAGAGCAAGAGACTGGCTCAAAAAAGAAAAAAGAAAAGAGACATTTCCCCTTCCTTTGAGGCTGAATCTCTGCTTTTTGAGACAGGGTCCCTCTCTGTCGCCCAGGCTACCGTGCAGCAGCGTTAGCCTAGCTCACTGACTGCACCCTGGAACTCCTGGGTTCAAGTGGTCCTCCGGCCTCAGCCTTTCTCCTGGCTGGAACCACAGGTGCGCGTCCCCATACATGGCTAACTGGCTAACTTTAATTTCTTTCTTTTTTTGTAAAGAGGGTGTCTTCCTACGTTGCCCAGGCTGGCCTCGAACTCCTGGGCTCAAGAGATCCTTCTGCCTCGGCCCCCCCAAAGTCCTGAAATTACGGGTGTGAGCCACCTCGCTTGGCCTAAGTGAGTCATATTAACAGCTGAATAAGCCTCTTGCCAGTTTTACAACCTAGGAAGGTTTTCCCCTGAGGGCCTTGAAACACCTCTTCAATTGGTAAATATCAAGGAAGATGCGTCCCCCTAGCTCTGACTTATTTATTTACATTTGTTTTTATTTATTTTTGAGACAGAGTCTCCCTCTATCGCCCAGGCTGGAGCGTAGTGGCGTGATCTCGGCCCAGTACAATCTCCACCTCCCGGGTTCACACGATTCTCCTGCCTCAGCCTCCCAAGTAGCTGGGACACACAGGTGCGTGCCACCACGTCCTGTTAATTTTTGTATTTTTAGTAAAGAGGAGGTTTCACCATGTTGGCCAGGCTGGTCTCGAACTGCTGACCTCAGGTGATCCACCCGTCTTGGCCTCCCAGAGTAAGTGCTGGGATTACAGGGGTGAGCCACTGCACCCGGCCTCTGTCGCTGGGAATTTAGCCTAGGTGGCTGACTCCCAGTTGTCACTACCAGCTTGTATCAGAGGTTTTCTCTTCCCCTGTGGGTACGGGCAATTAATAACACAGCTGACCGCTCCAATTACCAGTTGACTTGAGGATGAACTGTGTGTAGCAAATGGTGCTAAGTTTCTTTCCTGAGGACAAATTCTTGACAGCATGTATTTTAGGCCTTGCATCTGCCTACCCATATAAAGGGTTGACATTTCCTGGGGCTATAAACGGAATTGTGGGCGGGACGTGGTGGCTCACATCTTCAGTCCCATCCCTTTGGGAAGCCAAGGCTGGAGGGTCGCTTGAGCCCAGGAGTTTGAGACCAGTCTGGGCAACACAGGGAGACCTCCTGTCTACTTAAAAAAAAAAAAAGCAGTTGTGTACCCAGAAGTCCCAGAGTCTACCATTGGTTTCCTCAGCACTTTGTTGAGGCTTTCTCAAAATTTACTGGCATAGATCCAGGAGCAGATCAAAATTCTGCTCTAGTCTTAGCCCACCTTTGTCTCGGCTCTCTTACTGACTATCCAAAGTTCAAGTTAGACAAAAAAACGGTAGGGTAGGCTCACGCCTGTAATCCCAGCACTTTGGGAGGCCGAGGAAGGCAGATCATTTTAAGTCAGGAGTTCGAGACCCACCTGGCCCACATGGCGAGACCCCGTCTCTACTAAAACTACAAAAATTAGCGGGGCGTGGTGGTGTGCGTCTGTAATCCCACCTCTTTGGGAGGCTGAGGCACGAGAATCACTTGAACCCAGGAGGAAGAGGCTGCAATGAGCCGAGATCGCACCACTGCCCTCCAGCTCAAGCGATAGAGCGAGACTATGCTAAGATTTGGGGACAGTCTAGAGAAAGAAGAAACAAGGGAACGTTAAACTGCTATGCTAGCTGCTCACAGCTATTTACTAAAGAGAATCAGTCTCTACCCTGGATCACCTATGAGGGGGAGCAAAGCAAAAGGGAAAACTTTTTAAGTCATTATTGCAAGAGCCAGGAGAGTGAAGAGGGATTGCAGAAAGAGACTCCAGAGAATGCAGAAATTGCAGGGACCAGGGAATCAGGAGAGCCCAGGACAAAACCCTCAGCTAAAAAATAATTGTTAAGTATCGCAAAATTGACAGATTGGGGGGGATCTCAGTTGTGGAAACTCACAAACCAACCATATGTCAGTAACTTCCTCAGCCCAGAAAATAGCCTTACTTTTTTGGATAGATTCTGCTGGTGCTACCTTTTTTTTTCTTTTTTTTTTTGAGACGGAGTCTTACTCTGCCGCCCAGGCTGGAGTGCAGTGTCGCGCGATCTCGGCTCGCTGCAACCTCCTCCTCCCGGGTTCAAGCGATTCTCCTGCCTCGGCCTCCCGAGTAGCTGGGATTATAGGGGCATGCCACCATGCCCAGCTAATTTTTGTATTTTTAGTAGAGACTGGGTTTCGCTATGTTGGCCAGGCTGGTCTCAAACTCCTGACCTCAAGTGATCTGCCCGCCTCGGCCTCCCCAAGTGTTGGGATTACAGGCCTGAGCCACTGCGCCCGACCCTTTGGTGCTACTTATTCTTCAAGTTCCTCCTAAATTTCCCGATTTTCATCTGGTGATAGATCAATGCAGGCTGTTGATTCTCCGGGTCAACTTTCTACTTTTCCCTGGCAGTTCCCATACAGATAGGCCCTCTCACTGAGGAACGTGTGTTCTTTCTTTCTCTTGATTCTCCTGTAAACCTACTGGGAAGACACCTGCGTAAACTAAACTACCTACCATCATCTGCACTCAGATGGAATATTTTGTGGAGCTCTTAGTTGGTACCTATGCCTTCTGAAAGAAAAGGAGTATGACAGAGAGAGACAGTTTCACAGTGGACTGGAAAAGCATCCAGGCTGAAACAAATTGGTGCGTGCATGACGTTGGATTTTAGGGAGTAATGATGCTATTTGGAGAGAGAGAACCAGTAACTCACCACAAGGATAAACCATGGTCAGGTATAAAATGGTATCCTTTGTAGAGAACTCAATTTGACGGAATAAAAGTGGTTACGCAACAATTAAACAACAAAATAAACAAACAACAACAACAAAAATAGGAGCTTATTTAAAAAGGGCACTGGTGGCCCAGTGCGGTGGCTCAAGCCTATAATCCCAGCAACTTTGGGAGGCTAAGGCAGGTGGACCGCTTGAGCCAAAGAGTTTGAGACTAGCCTGGGCAACACAGGAAATCTGTCTCTATTTAAAAAATAATAGAAGAAGAAGAGAAAGAAAAATTAAGGCCGGGTGCGCTGGCTCACGCCTGTAATCCCAGGACTTTGGGAGGCCGAGATGGGTGGATCATGTGAGGTCAGGGGTTCGAGACCACCCTGGCCAACATAGTGGAACCCCATCTCTACTAAAAATACAAAAATTTGCTGGGCATGGTGCTGCGTGCCTGTAATCCCAGCTACTTGGGAGGCTGAGGCAGGAGAATCGCTTCAACTGGGGGAGGCGCAGGCTGCAGTGAGCTGAGATCTCGACCCTGCATTCCAGCCAGGGCGACAAGAAGGAAACTCTGCTCGAAAAAATTAAAATAACTAAAAAAAAAAGGAGGGGGGAGCCTGGCACGGTGGCTTACGCTGGTAATCCCAGTACTTTGGGAGTTGACCAGCCTTGTCAACATGGTGAAACCCCGTCTCTACTAAATATACAAAAATTAGGCGGGCTTGGTGGCAGGCGCCTGTAATCTCAGCTACTCAGGAGGCTGAGGCAGGTGAGTCGCTTGAACCCAGGAGGGAGAGGTTGCAGTGAGCCGAGATCTCGCCCTTGCCCTTGAGCCTGGGCGACAGAGCGAAACTCCGTCTCTTCTTCTTCTTCTCCTTTTTTTTTTAAGATGGGTTTTCACCATGTTGGCCAGGCCGGTCTTGAACTCCTGACCTGAGGTGATCCACCCACCTCGTCCTCCCAAAGTGCTAAGATTACAGGCGGGAGCCACCGCGCCCGGCCCGAAGTCCATCTCAAAAAAAGAAAGAAAGAAAGAGAAAGAAAAAAAAGAAAGAAAGAAAAAGACAGG
Source organism: Ateles fusciceps (assembly GCA_036589455.1). Classification (NCBI taxonomy): domain Eukaryota; kingdom Metazoa; phylum Chordata; class Mammalia; order Primates; family Atelidae; genus Ateles; species Ateles fusciceps. The sequence continues at coordinate 2,063,460 of JAZHEH010002842.1, forward strand.
AGCTTATTTTAAAAAGGATACTCATCCTGTAAAGAGAGAATATAAATTTGATAAAGATGGTTGATCATATAATTTGTACAGTATCTTAGAGAAGTAAATAAAGTCCTTGTTTCATTAACTCCTGTAGTTCCTAACTCTGCAGTTATTCTGAATTTAGTGCTGTTGTCTGCCTGCAAAATTTCCCCCTATAGTCGATGTATGTTCTGCCTGCTTTTCCGTCCCTCTAGTGGATGAGTCTAAATTCTTACCGAGTCCTGTATTTATGGCAAAGTTTGATATTTATGGCAAAGGGCTTCAGAACTCTCCTACTATTTCCTGTCATTTACAAGAAAACTTAGAGAAATTTGTCCCACCAGTAGGATCTAGAATGATCTAATATGCAGATAATTTGCTGGTAACCTCTGAAACTCAAAGGCAATGTAAAACTGATACTTTGGCTTTGTTAGAATTTCTCCCTCCGCAGGGACATAAGACCTCACTCCTAGACATACTGTAATATTGCCAAACTGAAGTAAGATGTTTAGGGCAAGTGTTGTCAGCTGAAGGCGGCAAAATGTTACAAGGTGCTGCAAGGTAGGAGTCATCATCCCATTTTGCAGATTAACTATCTACTCAAGGAAAAAAAAACCCACCAACCTAAGCTGTGCGCAGACTTTTGGGGAAAGAGAAAACCAACCAATCAACCAAACCACCACCATTACGGCCCACCGCCCGCCACGCGCGCGCGCGGTAACATGCAAAGTGAGGGGGATTCATTCTGTCAGACTCAGTTCCTGACAAACCAGACCTGCAAATTTAAGAAACAAACGCTAGTAACTCATATAACAAGGATCCTGTCTTCCGCGTCACCAGTGTCTGATCTCCAAATATCACCTAGTTTAAACATTAAAAAATAACAATAATAAAAAAAAAAAACAGCTAAAAAGAGGCTGAAACCGCCCGCCTTTGCTTTCAACCTAGAGAGATTTTACGCCGACAATCATAACTTACGTGCATTCCCACCCTGAAACGCCAGACTCCTGACTACCACCTCAAGTCACTAGGATGCAGAAGGATAGAGAGACTGTGATCCCGAACGCTTCTTTTCAGCGGCACACAAAGCGAAAGCTACTTTCGCAAGCCGAATTAGAAAACCAGCAAAAACCGGGAACACAATCCGCGCTACCACAAATTACACAATCGAGTTTCCCACATTGAAGAAAACCGCAAGACTCAGTAGACATGCAGTACAATGTATAAATCTCACTCTGGAAAAATCACTTTCATCATCATAGTGTTTTTTTTCTCCCAAACAAATGCAAAATAGCTTTCCCGCCTCCTCTCACACCCTCGCGCCCGCCACGCTCTCAACACACGGTCACTTCCCTCGTGCGTCGCCAGCCCGGTCATCCTCTCCAGCCCCCCACCCTCTCCAGCCCGCTCGCCCCACCCTCACCGCTAGGGGGAACCCACCGGCAACACTCGGATGTCCCTGCGCGAGGCGCTGTTCCAGGCCTGGCGTGACCGGCAGCCTCCGCGCGCCGTGCTCATCTGCATACGCCGCGCCCTCGTGGGGGAGGCGGGGACACGCGTTCGGCGCTCCTCCCTCTCCCGCTCCCGGTTGCCGGACCTAGCGAGGGCGTGAGACAGGCCCACGGGTGTCTTGGGGGCTGGGTGGGCGCAGGTGGGCGCGCGGCCGAGGGTCTGGGACCTGAAACGGAGACCCGAGAGGACGAGAGAGACAGAGAGAGAGAGAGAGGAGAGAGAACGCTTGCGGCCCCACCGCCCACCCGCGGAGGGGACCCAGGAACCCAGCGCCGGGGCAGAACAGGGCTCGGATTTGGTCTCACCTTCCTTTCACCAAAAAGCAAGTATTCAACCCCTTCTCTTCTCGCCAGATCGAATTCATCTTCAAGTAATTGAAAGCTCAGGGCTGGGCGCGGTGGCTCACGCCTGTAATCCCAACACTTTGGGAGGCCGAGGCGGGTGGATCACCTGAGATCAGGGGTTTGAGACCACCCTGGCCAACATGGTGAAACCCCGTCCCTACTAAAAACACAAGAAATTAGTCGGGCGTGGTGGCACGCGCCTGCAGTCTCAGCTACGCGGGAGGCTGAGGCAGGAGAATCGCTTGAACGCCACTGCGCTCCAGCCTGGGTGAGAGAGCAAGACTCTGTCTCAAAAACAAACAAACAAACAAAACAAACAAAAAACAGAATTCGTCCATTCGTCAGCCGTTCTTCAGGCATGTGGGAGCAAAAAGGCCTCGGTGCCCACATACCAGTTAGAGAAGGTGGGGGGTGAGTGGGGGCAGAAAATCGACACCGGGCTCAGTAGGTAAATTAGTAGGTTAGGTGCTAAGTGCTATGAAAAAGCAAACAGAGGAAAAGTGAGATAAGGAGTTGTGGCAAGGGGCAAGTGTCTGAACTACGAGCCTGTAAAATGAAAATCAGTTATTTACTTCCAAGGTAAAATGGGGGTACAGGCATTGGGTAAACATCCCCATTACAAAAAGGGAGAAGTCAGCCAAAAGAAAAGGGCAACGGACCCACACAGTCTGAAACCCAACAGGACAGTCATTAAATCTTAATGCTCCAAAAGAATCTCCTAGGGTGGTCGGAAGAGGCTGCAATGAGAAGGGACCCTATGAGCAAAGGACTCGAAGCAGGTAAAGGGAGTTGGTCACGGGGCATCCCCAACACGCAAACATCAGCTACAGCAAAGGCCCAGGTAGGACTGGGTTTGGCAAGCAGCAAGGAGGCCCTGTGTCGGGAGCAAAATTCTTTTAAAGAGAGTTGTATACAATTTCAGTCACGGCCGGGCGTGGTGGCTCACGCCTGTAATCCCAGTACTTTGGGAGGCCGAGGCGGGCGGATCACCTGAGGTCGGGAGTTCAAGACCAGCACGGAGAAACCCCATCTCTACTAAAAATATGAAATTAGCCGGGCAGGGTGGCGCATGCCTGTAATCCCAGCTACTCAGGAGGCTGAGGCAGGAGAATCGCTTGACCCTGGGAGGCAGAGGTTGCGGTGAGCCAAGATTGCCCCATTGCGCTCCAGCCTGAGCAACAAGAACGAAACTGCATCTCAAAAAAAAAAAAAAAAAAAAAAAAAAAAAAATTCAGTCACAGAGGTGACTGAGTGGGAGGAAGATCATGAGGGTCTTGTAGACACCATAGTAAGGCTTTAAATCTGGGTGAAGCAGGTTCTGAGCAGAGGTGTGGCATGATCTGATCAAAAAATGAAAAGCAGGGGAGACCAATCAGGAGATAAATCCAGGCAAGATGACGGTTGGCTCAAACCAGGTTTGGGTAAACAGAAGGGGTAGGGGTGTGAGAAAAATAAGGCGCTTAACCCAAACTTGCCTTTTTCTGATGCCTGTAAAATGATCACATTCTCCTCAAGTGAGAAGGGGCTGAAGAGGCTGACAGAGGTCGAGGGTGTGGACTAGTGGATCCTCCCCGCTGGCCTCAGGGACTAGTTTCTCAGCTCTCACCCGGGAGCTCGAGCAAATGGAATCAAGTGCTGATGAAGCCGAACAGAGAGGGTGTGCAAGTCTGTGATTTCTCTGTAGGAAGGACACAGTATTAATCTCCCCTGGGCTCAGCGCTAGAACCTGGGGCACCTGCTGTCAATAAATACATTGAAAGCCCTATTATAGCCAGGCAGCAAGCCCTATTATAGCCAGGCAGCTTTCTAGCCACCTGTGGATGGAGCAGTCAACAAAACAAGTAGGAATTGCTGACCTGGAGCTTACATTATTCCAGGGGGTGATGTTAGATAGAAAACCGAAACATACAGCATGTTCGATCAGTGCTTCTTAAACTTCAGTGTGGATGGAATGCACATTCTGACTCAGTAGATGTTGCAAAGGTGGGGCCTAAGAGTGAGCGTTCTTAACTGAGTCACTCCAAGGTGCCAAGTGATGCCGAAGCGGCTGGTCGAGGGCCACACTGCTACAAAGTAGCAATGTACTAAGTAACCATGGGGTGCGGGGGGGAGAGCAAGAAAGGCCCGGGCACGGTGGCTCACGCCTGTAATTCCAGCACCTCGGGACACCGAGGCGTGCCGATGACGAAGGAAGACCAGAACGACTCAGAGGAGCATGGTAAAACCTCAAGAAAAATTTGACAACGCTCATCAGGGAATTCTCTTCGTGGGTCCCGCAAGACTACCAAGACACTTAGAGCAACGCATGTCACAACAACGTTGCATCTCTAAGGAAAAACAGGCACCACCCAACCCCGCAAAAATCTAACATTAGAAACGTGAAAACCAGGGGGAAAGCGCGAACGCAGTCCCCCACTACCACAAATTATGCAGTCGAGTTTCCCACATTTGGGGAAATCGCAGGGGTCAGCACATCCGGAGTGCAATGGATAAGCCTCGCCCTGGGAAAACCACCTTCGTGATCATGGTATCTCCCCTGCCAGGTAAGTATGAGTACTTAGCTTCGCGTCCACTCACTCCCTCGCGCCCGTCACACTCCAGGCACATGGTCACTTCCCTTCCGCGGCCCCGGTCCCCTCACCCCTTCAAGACTCCCTCGCTCCACCTTCGCCGCTAGGGAAAACCACTCCGATGTCGCGGCGCGGGACGTGGGGAGTCCCAGGCCGAGCGGGACCGGCAGCCTCCGCGCGCCGTGCTTATCTGCATACGCCACGCCCCCACAACCGGGGGACGTCCCCGGCGCTTCGTTCTCTCCCACTCGCCGAAGCGAGACGACAGACGGCGCGCTCCGGGGCTGGGTAGGCGCCGGTCGGCGCGCGGCCGCGGGTCTGGGACCAGGGAGACGCGATGAGAAGCGGGGGCGGGGAGGGGGCGGGGAGGAGGCGGGAGGAGGGGAGGAGGAGAGGGAGCTCGCGGCCCGTGAGACATCTACTCTGACGTTCTAGTTAAAATGAGTATTTTGCAGTTTGAAGGTCAAAGTTAGACTGAATCATTTGTCGTCCTATCTTTGTCTAACCTTTTTGCTGTCGGAAAATCAGTCCCTTGAGCTAGTCAGGCCTCGGGTGGTGCCTACTTTGTTTACATTATCCCCCTCTCTCTCTCTCCCCCTCTCTCTCTCGCTCTCCCTTCCTTCCTTCCTACCTTCCTTCCTCCCTCCTTCTCTTTCCTGGAGTCTCACTCTGTCGCCAGGGTTCAAGCGATTCTCATGCCTCAGCCTCGCTAGTAGCTGGGACTACAGGCGCGCGCCACCACGCCCAGCTAATTTTTGTATTTTTAGTAGCGATGGGGTGTCGCCATCTTGGCCAGGCTGGTCTCGAACTCCTGACCTCGTGACTCCTCCCCCCACCCGCGACTCTCCCCGGCCCCCGCGGCCCCCTCCTCAGATCTCCTGAGGTCGGGAGTTTGAGACCAGCGTGACCAACGTGGAGAAACTCGGTCTCTATTAAAACTACAAAATTAGCTGGGCGTGGTGGTGCATGCCTGTAATCCCAGCAACTAGGGAGAATATCAAATGGTTATGAAAGAAATACCATATTGTGGTTCACGTCACTATGGCTGGTTAATTTATTTGTGGTAGTGACAGGATGTCAATGTATTGCCCAGGCTGGTCTTGTATTCTTGGGCTCAAGGGATCCTCCTGCCTCCACATCCCTAAATGATGCTGGGATTACAGGCATAAACCACCCGGTTTGACTGTTTTTACTTTTTCTTTTCTTTCTGAGACACAATCTCAGTTTGTCGCCCAGGCTGGAGTGTATTGGTACCATCTCGGCTCAACCCAACCTCCGCTCCCAGGTTCAAGCGAGTCTCTGCCTCAGCCTCCTGAGTAGCTGGGATTACAGGTGCCCACCACCACGCCCCGCTAATTTTTATATTTTTAGTAGAGACAGGATTTCACCATCTTGGCCAGGCTGGTCTCCAACTCCTAACCTCGTGATCCACCTGCCTCGGCTTGAAAAGGATTAGGGTTTTTACATCTATGTAACTTTCTGCACTGCCTTTGAGGTCTTTTGATTATTGCCCTTGCTTGAATGAATAGCTATCATTTAGCAGTAACCTGTGATTAAGTTTTGATAAAATTTTGAGCCCTTTTAATTTTTAGATGGAGTCTTACTCTGTCGCCCAGGCTGGAGTGCAGTGGCTAGATCTTGGCTCACTGCAACCTCCGCCTCTCAGGTTCAAGCGATTCTCCTGCCTCAGCCTCCCAAGTATGTGGGACTACAGGTGAACGCCTTTTTTTATGTAATGTTAACTTATTGGAACTCTGCTACTGTTTTACATATTCAGAAAATGAGAACCTGAGGCCGGGCGCGGTGGCTCACACCTGTAATCCCAGCACTTTGGGAGGCTGAGGCGGGAAAATCACGAGGTCAGGAGTTCGAGACCAGCCTGGCCAAGATGGCGACACCCCATCGCTACTAAAAATACAAAAATTAGCTGGGCGTGGTGGCGCGCGCCTGTAGTCCCAGCTACTAGCGAGGCTGAGGCATGAGAATCGCTTGAACCCTGGCGACAGAGTGAGACTCCAGGAAAGAGAAGGAGGGAGGAAGGAAGGTAGGAAGGAAGGAAGGGAGAGCGAGAGAGAGAGGGGGGGGGAGAGAGAGAGAGAGGGATAATGTAAACAAAGTAGGCACCACCCGAGGCCTGACTAGCTCAAGGGACTGATTTTCCGACAGCAAAAAGGTTAGACAAAGATAGGACGACAAATGATTCAGTCTAACTTTGACCTTCAAACTGCAAAATACTCATTTTAACTAGAACGTCAGAGTAGATGTCTCACGGGCCGCGAGCTCCCCTCTCTCCTCCTCCTCCCCCCCTCCTCCGCCCCCTCCCCCGCCCCGCTTCTCATCGCGTCTCCCTGGTCCCAGACCCGCGGCCGCGCGCCGACCGGCGCCTACCCAGCCCCGGAGCGCGCCGTCTGTCGTCTCGCTTCGGCGAGTGGGAGAGAACGAAGCGCCGGGGACGTCCCCCCGGTTGTGGGGGGCGTGGCGTATGCAGATAAGCACGGCGCGCGGAGGCTGCCGGTCCCGCTCGGCCTGGGACTCCCACGTCCCGCGCCGCGACATCGGAGTGGTTTTCCCTAGCGGCGAAGGTGGAGCGAGGGAGTCTTGAAGGGGTGAGGGGACCGGGGCCGCGGAAGGGAAGTGACCATGTGCCTGGAGTGTGACGGGCGCGAGGGAGTGAGTGGACGCGAAGCTAAGTACTCATACTTACCTGGCAGGGGAGATACCATGATCACGAAGGTGGTTTTCCCAGGGCGAGGCTTATCCATTGCACTCCGGATGTGCTGACCCCTGCGATTTCCCCCAAATGTGGGAAACTCGACTGCATAATTTGTGGTAGTGGGGGACTGCGTTCGCGCTTTCCCCTGGTTTTTCACGTTTCTAATGTTAGATTTTTGCGGGGTTGGGTGGTGCCTGTTTTTCCTTAGAGATGCAACGTTGTTGTGACATGCGTTGCTCTAAGTGTCTTGGTAGTCTTGCGGGACCCACGAAGAGAATTCCCTGATGAGCGTTGTCAAACTTTTCTTGAGGTTTTACCATGCTCCTCTGAGTCGTTCTGGTCTTCCTTCGTCATCGGCACGCCTCGGTGTCCCGAGGTGCTGGAATTACAGGCGTGAGCCACCGTGCCCGGGCCTTTCTTGCTCTCCCGCACCCCATGGTTACTTAGTACATTGCTACTTTGTAGCAGTGTGGCCCTCGACCAGCCGCTTCGGCATCACTTGGCACCTTGGAGTGACTCAGTTAAGAACGCTCACTCTTAGGCCCCACCTTTGCAACATCTACTGAGTCAGAATGTGCATTCCATCCACACTGAAGTTTAAGAAGCACTGATCGAACATGCTGTATGTTTCGGTTTTCTATCTAACATCACCCCCTGGAATAATGTAAGCTCCAGGTCAGCAATTCCTACTTGTTTTGTTGACTGCTCCATCCACAGGTGGCTAGAAAGCTGCCTGGCTATAATAGGGCTTGCTGCCTGGCTATAATAGGGCTTTCAATGTATTTATTGACAGCAGGTGCCCCAGGTTCTAGCGCTGAGCCCAGGGGGAGATTAATACTGTGTCCTTCCTACAGAGAAATCACAGACTTGCACACCCTCTCTGTTCGGCTTCATCAGCACTTGATTCCATTTGCTCGAGCTCCCGGGTGAGAGCTGAGAAACTGCTAACCCACCACGGCCAGCTCATTTTGGAATCTTCAGTACAGGCAGGGTTTCGCCATCTTAGCCGGGCTGGTCTTGAACTCCTGACCTCAAATAATCTGCCCACCTCTGCCTCCCAAAGTGCTGAGATTACAGGTGTGAGCCACTGTGCCCAGCCTCTCTCATAATACTGTATTGTACTCAGCCTCCTTTTTCTTCTCTTTGAGACGGAGTCTCGCTCTTGTCACTCAGTCTGGAGGGCAGTGGCGCGATCTCCGCCTCCCGGGTTCAAGCGATTCTCCTGCCTTAGCCTCCGGAGTAGCTGGGACTACAGTTGCAGCACCACGCCCGGCCAATTTTCTGTTTTTAGTAGAGACGGGGTTTCACCATGTTGGTCAGGCTAGTCTTGAACTCCTGACCTCAGATGATCCGCCCGCCTCAGCCTCCCAAAGTGCTGGGATTACAGGCGTGAGCCACCGCGCCTGGCCAAATATTTTTTAAAATTTTATTTTAGTGATAGGATCTTGCTTTGTTGTCCAGGCTGGCCTCGAACTCCTGGGCTCATACAGTCTTCCACTTTGGCCTCCTAAAGTGCTGGGATTATAGGTGTAAGCCACTGCACCCAACCAAAATATTCTTGTGATCTGTGACAACCAATACAGCTACTTAGTGTTTGATGGGTGGACAGTGTACACAGCATCGACACACTGGAGAAACGAATGAATCAGTGTTCCAGGTAGGATGGCAAGATATTTCATCACACTACTCAGAACAGCACAAAATTTAAAACATAAATTATTTCTGGAGTTTTTCATTTAATATTTTCAAATTTCAGGTGGCTGTTGCAACTGAAAGGAAGAAAAGTGAACCTGCAGTAACGGGGGGACCACTGGACTGCTGGTTTGATTCTACGCCCAGTTTTTAGGGTACATTACCACAATAAGCACTCTAACAATGTAAACCAGGGGCCAAGGGATGCAGCTTCCACTGTACCTCCTTCCCCAGGAAAGACCACCTTGGTAAATACAGAATAGCAAATGGTTAAGTGAAACACTGTATAGCTTTTGGCCCTATACTTACTATTTCTTAACATTTACACAGCATCTTCGCATTTCGAAAGCACAGTACCAACATTTATTAATCCTCACAACACCCCTGTGAGGTAGGTGAGTATATCCTTTATAGTAGAGAACTGAGGCAGAGATCAAGCAAACCTGCCCTACGCCACAGGGCAGCGGAGGAAGGGGCTAGACCTGGATCCAGAAGCTAGGGCTTTGGGTCCTGCATTCATCCACTGGTAGACATCACATGGGCTTATTTTTACCAGTGAATTTACATAAAGGACAAACACTCAGCCAGCAACTGAAAATCAAGAGTTCAAACAGCACTGGGGAACATGTCAGTAAAAGAGACGAAACACTGACCAGCGCATGAATGAGGCAAGAGAACATGCTGCTGAGGAAGGCTGGAATCATCACGACTGGTGAGAACAGGCGCTCAGGTAGGTTCAGGAAAATGTAAACAAACTAGGAACCCATCCAAGTGGTGACAGGCCCAAATGCCTGTGGTCTCCAAGTGGTAGAAAAATTAGAAAAAGATAGTGGAAAAACCCAACCACTCCACCTAACTTTACACTAGGAGTAACGTTCATTCACATTAGAAAGGCCGATAATGTCTGTGATGTAACTACTGGCGATAGTATCCTATTTGTATGCCAACTTTTATCCCAAGTATTCTACTTTGCTTACCCCACAGACAAACAAGTATTCTTCTTTATAGCAGACCTCTTTCCCTCTACATACCAATCTATAGGCTGGCATAACTACTAAGTGGCTCAGTGGCGTTTATCTCATGCTTAATTGGCTGAGCTAGGGACGGAATTTGGGAAATTGCAACAGACTGTACTTTGCTCCTGTATTTCAGGAATAACTGTCTCTAAGCTGCCTCTGTCTGATTCCACCTTTTATGAAGTACACACAGAGGAGCAGTTCATTCTTTTGTGAAGGGATTGGTGGATTTTGTTCAAGATGCCATTTCAAAAGAAATGAGAAAAAAGAAAAACTAAGACCTGCAGTATAAAGCATTACATGGGAGTAGATTTATTACAGCTACTCCACATTTTCCAGAGTGATACAATGACCACAGAGTTAAAAACTATCACTGTTATCGCTGTTTATTTTACAATAATTGGTTTAGTCTACAAGTTTAAGGCAAACATACTAATGCATTTACTTTTCTTCAGAAATCATACTTATAAATGATTACATAAAATCTGTTCCAAAACTTCTAAGAAATATTCAGTAATTAAAAATAAGTCTGATTAAGATGCTTTACCAAGATACATGAATGAACTAAGGTGGTATATAATGCTTTTTTAAAAAAAAATTCAAAACAAAATTCAAAAAAGGCAATCTTTATCTTGTTTGAACAATGCATTCTGTAAAGGTTAAACTTGAGAAATTATTTAAAGGTAAGTAAGATTGGCAGCCATAAAGAATACTATTTATAAAATAAACACAGTTATAGAGGCTACTTTAAAGAAGAATGAACTTTGGACTTCTGAGTATGATGAGTGCACGATGACGGCCCACTGTCGTGGGGAACACAGTGCGGCGTCACAGCACACAGACTGGCATCGTCTGTGCGTGCGCTGCTCCATGGTTCTCAGAAAAAGAGGAGGAGATGCACTTTGTCAGCTGTTTTCCGTTTGTTTCCAGTGAGCCTAAATGCTTAACATCATTAAGAAAACAAAAATAAAACCTGAAGGAAGGCAGCCCTTTTTAACAGGAAGGCGGAGTGTGGCTTATGTGTCTCCATTTAACACTGCCAGGCAGTTCTGCAGCAACTGCAGGTTACCCTAAAAAAGGAAGAAAAAATAAATTATAAATTTTAGTTCCAACAGTTTAGAAGACTCCTACTGAAAATACACTGTTAGAAACCACATAAATAAACAGTGTTAGAGGTCATATGACTTTACTGATATATTAGAAATTTAAAAAGTCATGTATTATATACACATAAAGGCTTAAAGATGTAAAATTACATAATTTGTTTCATGTACAATAATACTTTTTTTTTTTTTTTTTTGAGATGGAGTCTCTCGCTCTGTCGCCCGCCTAGGCTGGCGTGCAGTGGTGCAATCTCAGCTCACTGCAACCTCCACCTCCCAGGTTCAAGTAATTATCCTGCCTCAGCCTCCTGAGTAGCTGGAATTACAGGCGCATACCACCATGTTTGGTTAATTTTTGCATTTTTAAAGAGATAGGATTTTGCCATGTTGGCCAGGCTGGTCTTGAACTCCTGACCTCAGGTGATCCACCTGCCTCGGCCTCCCAAAGTGCTGGAATTACAGGCGTGAGCCACTGTGCCCGGCCAATTTTTGTATTTTTAGTAGAGACAGGGTTTCACCATGTTGGCCAGGATTGTCTTGATCTCCTGACCTCGAGTTCTGCCCACCTCGGCCTCCCAAAGTGCTGAGATTACAGGCATGAGCCACCACGCCTGGCCAGTAGATAAATTTCTATTTAGAAAATTATTAATGTTTTGGGTTACTTGACATGTTCTAGTGAGTATAAAACATGCACTTTGTGTTCAAGTTTAACTACTGAACAATTTGATTGTATGACAGGCTTTTTTCTTTTCTTTTTTTTTAATTGAGAAGGAGTCTCGCTCTGTCGCCCAGGCTGGAGTGCAGTGGCACAATCTCGGCTCACTGTAACCCCTGCCTCCTAGATTCAAGCGATTCTCCTGCCTCAGCATCCTGAGTAGCTGGGACTACAGGCACCTGTCACCATGTCCAGCTAATTTTGTATTTTTAGTAGAGATGGGGTTTCACCATATTGGCCAGGCTGGTCTCGAACTTCTGATCTTGTGATCTACCCGCCTTGGCCTTCTAAAGAGCTGGGATTACAGGCATTGAGCCACCGCGCCACGCCGTGATTTTTAAATGTTTTTAATTAAGGAAGACTTTTTAAAAAACAAACTAGTCAAAAATGGTACTGCTTTCCATATTAGGTAATAGACTCTTTCAGACCTGATCATTAGATACATTATAGATATCATTCTTAACTTAATTAAATAATCTTTAAAATCCCTCTCAATTCTAAGATTCTCTATTTTTTTTTTTTTTCCTTTTTTATAAGATGGGGTTTCACCATGATGGCCAGGCTGGTCTTGAACTCCTGACCTCAGGTGATCCACCCACCTCGGCCTCCCAAAGTGGTAGGATTACAGGCGTGAGCCACTGCGCCTAAGATTCTCTATTATTAAAATTAATTTTAAGAGATCGTGTCACTGCACTCCAGCCTGGGCAACACAACAAGACTGTCTCAAAAAACAAAACAAAACACCCAAACCAACTATTTTGAAGCAGTGAAATAATCTTGTAAAACGTAATTCCAGTTCTGGAATACGTTTCCAGTTGTCACACTATCACTATGAAAACTGAGATTAAAGAATTATCAATGTCATAACTGATTCATTTCTAATTACATGTAACTTAAATTATTAACTCTTTAGTACACTACCTTTGCATGCTTCAGTTCTAACTCTGCCAGTTCCACTAAATTTTTTCTGAATGCAGCAACTCTTCTTGTCTTAAAATCTATAAGTTCTGTGAACAAAGAAATTTGAATTATTTAATTTACAGAATAGTCATAAAGCATAACTTGTTATTAAAGGTTAACATAACAGTACCTTGTTTTGCAGACTCAGATATTTTTTCAAATTTCTGACAACATAATTGTTGGGAAGTTTCAGCCTGCAGAACATCTTTATTTTTTGCTCTTGCTTTATCCAGTGCTTTATTAGCATTTTCATAATCCACTAGTGACCTGGACCTTCGATACAGGAGATCCTGTGAAACAGAATGCTTCACAATAATATATATATTGTATGTTTCCAGTAGTCACACCCAGCCGCTGTCACCACCACAACCATCAGTACTAACACACAGCGAACACTACATGCCAGTTACTCTAATTTTTAAAGATTTTTGTAGAGACGGGGCCTCACTATGTTGCCCAGGCAGGTCTCAAACTCCTGGCCTCAAAGTGATCCTCTTGTTTCAGCCTCCTAAAGTGGACTGATTACAGCCATAAGTCACTGCTCTCAGCCCTTTTTTTAAATAACAGCTTTAATGAGATAATTGATATACCACATAACTCACCATTTAAAGTATGTAATTCAATGTTTTTAGGACGCTCACAGAATTGAGCATCACCACAAAAGATTTTGGAACACTTTCATCACCCAAAGAGAAACCGCATCCCCATTAACAGCCATTTGCCACTTCCCCATGTGTGCCCATCCCTAGACAACCACTAATATGCTACCTCTACAGATTTGCCTATTCTGGACATTTCATATAAATGGAATCGTGTGTTTTTTGTGCCTGGCTTGTACCACTTAGCATGTTTCAAGTTCATAGGTGTATGCTGCAGCACAAATCAGTATGTCCCTCCTTTCTGTTGCTGAATAGTATTTCCCTATATGGATATATCACATTGATTTATTCATTCATCAGTTGATAGGCATTTGGTTTATTACCACTTTTGGACATAATGAATAATGCTGCTGTGAACATTTGTACACAAGTGTTTATGTGGGCATGGTTTCACTTCTCTTTGATTTCTCACTATCGAGGAGTGAAATTGCTGAGTCATATAACTCTACATCAAACCTTTGAGAAACTACAATATGGTTTTCCATAGCGGTCAAACATTTTACATTCCGACCAGTACCATACGACAGTTCTAATTTCTTCACATCCTTGCCAATACTTATTTTAATATTTATTTATTTATTTATTTTACTTAAATTCAAACATACTCCAAGATACTTATTTTCTTTGAGACAAAGGCTTGCTCTGTCGCCCAGGCTGGAGTGCAGTAACATGAGCTTGGCACACTGCAACCTCTGCCTCCTGGGTTCAAGCAATTATCTTGCCTCAGCCTCCCGAGTCGCAGGGATTACAGGTGCCTGCTACCATGCCTGGCTAATTTTTGTATGTTTAGTAGAGATGAGGTTTTACCATATTGGCCAGGCTGGCCTCGAACTTCTCACCTTGTGATCCGACCCCCTCGGCCTCCCAAAGTGCTGGGATTATAGGCGTGAGTCACCGCGCCCAGCCTTCTTTTTTTTAAATTAAGGTCACCTAGTGGGTATAAAGTGGTATCTCATACTTTTTTTTTTTTTTTTCCTGGGATGGAGTCTTGCTCTGTCGTCTAGGCTGGAGTGCAGTGGTGCAATCTCGGCTCTCTGCAACCTTTGCTTCCCAGGTTCAAGCAATTCTCTGCCTCAGCTTCCTTAGTAGCTGGGATTACAGGTGCCTGCCACCATGCCTGGCTGTTTTTTTGTCTTTTTAGTAGAAACAGGGTTTCACCATGTTGGCCAGGCTGGTCTCAAACTCCTGATTTCAAGTGATCCACCCGCCTTGGCCTCCCAAAGTGTTGGGATTACAGGCATAAGCCACCATGACAGGCCTATCTGATACTTCTGATTTGCATTTCCCTGACAGCTTGTGAGCATATTTTCGTGGTTTAATGGCCATTTGTGTATCTTCTGTGCAAAGTCCTTTGCTAATTTTTAAATTGGGTTCTCTTTTACTGAGTTTAAGAGTTCTTCATATATTCTGATTATATAAATTGTGTTACATCCAGACAACGGAATATTATTTAGCACTAAGAAATGAGCTATCAAGCCATGAAAAGACTTAAGTGTGGCCAGGCACGGTGGCTCATGCCTGTAATCCCAGCACTTTGGGAGGCCGAAGCGGGTGTATCACCTGAAGTCAGGAGTTCCAGACCAGCTTGACCAACATAGTGAAACTCTGTCTTTACTAAAAATGCAAAAAATTAGCCCAGTGTGCTAGCATGCACCTGTAATCCCAGCTACTCAGGAGGCTGAGGCAAGAGAACCACTTGAACCTGGGAGGCAGAAGTTGCAGTGAGCCGAGATTGCACCATTGCACTCCAGCCTGGGCAATAAGTGTGAGACTCTGTCTCAAAAAAAAAAAAAAAAAAAGGAAAATCCTAAGTATATATAACTAAGTGCAAGAAGCCAATCTGAAAACGCTATATACTATATGATTCCAATTCTGTAACATTCTCGAAAAAGCAAAACTATGGAGACAGTAAAAAGATCAGTGTTGGCCAGGGATTGGGGAAAAGGAGAATGAATGTTGGGAGAGCACAGAGGATTTTTAGAACAACAAAAATACTATGTAGAATACTATAATGGTGGATACATGTGATGCATCCACAGCATATTTCTTTGTCTTACTTTTTTTGAGATGCAGTCTTACTCTAATGCCCAGGCTGGAGTGCAGTGACACGATCTTGGCTCACTGCAACCTCCACCCCTCAGGTTCAAGTAATTCTCCTACCTCAGCTTCCCAAGTAGCTGGAATTACAGGCATGCACCACCGTGCCTGGCTAATTTTTAAAAACATTTTTAGCAGAGACTGGGTTTTATCATATTGGCCAGGCTGGTCTCGAACTCCTGACTTCAGGTGATCCACCTGCCTCGGCCTCCCAAAGTGCTGGGATTACAGGCATGAGCCACCGTACCCGGCCAGCACATTTCTTTTTATTAGGTAGTACTATTCCATTGTAAGCCTAGATGATGATGTGCTTATCTCATCATCCATTAGACATTTGCGTTGTCAGTTTTCAGCTGTTATAAAGCTGCTGTGAACATCTGTATGGACATATGCTTTTATTTATTTATTTCCTTCTTTTTAGTAGAGATAGGATCTTGTTATGTTGCCAGGCTGGTCTTCAATTCCTGGCCTCCAGCCATCCTCCTGGCTTGGCCTCCCAAAGTGTTGGGATAACAGGGGTGAGCCACCACGCCCAGCCCTGCTTTCATTTCTCTTGAGTAAATACCTAGGAGTGAACTGACTAGATCACAGGATAGCATATTTCACTTTTTTTTTTTTTTTTTAAAGATGGGGTTTCACCATGATGGCCAGGCTGGTCTTGAACTCCTGACCTCAGGTGATCCACCCACCTTGGCCTCCCAAAGTGCTAGGATTACAGGCATGAGCCACTGCACCCGGCCGTATATTTCACTTTTTAAGTACTATGGAAGTTTTTCAAAGTAGTGTACCACATTCCCACTAACAGTATATGGTGATTCCAGTTGCTACGTATCTTCGCCAGAATTTTCATTTTAGCCATTCTAATTAAGGTGTGTAGTAATACTTCGTTGTAGTTTTAATTCTGACAACTAAGGCTTAATTATTTCTTATAGTTACTAAGAAATTGTTATCTATTAGTAACCACATTTGGCTGGGAACACTGGCTCACACCTATAATCCCAACACCTTGGGAGGAAGAGGAAGGATCACTTGA
Organism: Ateles fusciceps; assembly: GCA_036589455.1. NCBI lineage: Eukaryota > Metazoa > Chordata > Mammalia > Primates > Atelidae > Ateles > Ateles fusciceps. The sequence continues at coordinate 2,079,886 of JAZHEH010002842.1, forward strand.
GCCCAGGAGTTTGCAACATACTGAGACACTTGTCTCTACAAAAAATTAAAACAAAAAAAAAAAAACACATTTGATAATGAATTTAAAGTCTTCAGAAGTGAGTATTTTAGCACTGCCCATCCAATGTAAACAGTTTGTAAGACACAATTTTATACAAACAGTGCATTTATAAGTACCTCAGAATTCAAAGTTGGCTGAGTGCGGTGGCTCATGCCTGTAATCTCAGTACTCTGGGAGGCCGAGGCAGGCGGATCACCTGAGGTCAGGAGTTCTAGACAAGCCTAGCCAACATGGCAAAACCCCGTCTCCACTGAAAGTGTAAAAATTAGCCGGGCATGGTGGTGCGTGCCTATAATCCCAGCTTCTCAGAAGGCTGAGGCAGGAGCATCACTTGGAGCCAGGAAGCAGAGGTTGCAGCGAGCCAAGATCGTGCCACTGCACTCCAGCCTGGACAACAGAGCAGGATTCCGTCTCAAAAAAAAAAAAAAAAAAAAAAAAGCCAGGCGCAGTGACTCACGCCTATAATTCCAGTACTTTGGGAGACCGAGGCAGGTGGTTCACAAGGTCAGAAGATTAAGACCATCCTGGCTAAAATGGTGAAACCCCGTCTCTACTAAAAATACAGAAAATTAGCCAGGCATGGTGACGTGTGCCTGTAGTCCCAGCTTCTCGGGAGGCTGAGGCAGGAGAACTGCTTGAACCTGGGAGGCGGAGGCTGCAGTGGGCAGAGATTGTGCCACTGCACTCCTGGCTGGGCGACTCTGTCTCAAAAAAAAAAAAAAAAAAATCCAGCTGGGCACGGTGGCTCATGCCTACAATCCCAGCACTTTGGGAGACACCAAGGTAGGTGAATCGTGAGGTCAAGAGACAGAGACCATCCTGGCCAACACGGTGAAACCCCATCTCTACTAAAAAAGTACAAAAAATTAGCCGGGTGTGGTGGTGGGTGCCTGTATTCCTAGCTACTCGGGAGGCTGAGGCAGAAGAATCACTTGAACCTGGGAGGTAAGGTTGCAATAAGCTGACATTGCACCACTGCAATCCAGCTGGGTAACAGAGCAAGATTCCATCTCAAACAAAAAAAAAAGAAAAAGAAAAAAGAAATCCTTTTGCAATATGTGGCTCACGTCTGTAATCCCAGCACTTTGGGAGGCCAGAGCAGGTGGATAACCTGAGGCCAGGAGTTCAAGGCTAGCCTGGCCAACAAAAGGAAACCCTGTCTCTACCAAAAATACAAAAATTAGCTGGGCGTGGTGGCATTTGCCTGTAATCCCAGCTACCCAGGTGGCTGTGGCAAGAAAACCGCTTGAACCCAGGAGGTGGAGGCTGCAGTGAGCCAAGAGACTGCACTCTAGCCTGGGTGACAGAGTAAGACTCCATCTCAACAACAACAACAACAGAATCCTTTTCATAATACGTGGCTACATGGCTCACGTCTTTGGGGAGGCCAAGGCAGGCGGATCACCTAAGGTTAGGAGTTTGAGACCAGACTGGCCAACATAGAGAAACCTCGCCTCTACTGAAAATATAAAATTTAACTGGGCATGGTAGTTCGAGCCTGTAATCCTAGCTACTCAGGAGGCTGGGGCAAGAAAATTGCTTGAACCCGGGAGGTTTAGCTTGCAGTGAGCAGAGATACCACACTCTAGCCTGGGCGACAGAGTGAGACTCCATCTCAATAAATAAATAAATAATAAATAAATAATAAAAGAAAGAAATCCTTTAGCAATACAACTGTTATTTGAGAGTTTTACTTTTGTTTTCCAAGGCAGTTTACCTGAAGAAATATACCAAATTCTTTTTCTTTTTTGAGACAGAGTATCACTCTGTTGCCCAAGCTGGAGTGCAGTGGCATGATCTTGGCTCACTGCAACCTCCACCTCCCAGGTTCAAGCTATTCTCCTGCCTCAGCCTCCCAAGTAGCTAGGATTATAGGTGCCCGCCACCATGCCCAGTTAATTTTTGTATTTTTAGTAGAGATGTGGTTTTGCCATGTTGGCCAAGGTGGTCTCAAACTCCTGACCTTCAGGTGATCCGCCCATCTCACTGCCTCAGCCTCCCAAAGCGCTGGGATTACAGGAACCTCCCCAGGTCTCATTTTTTTTTTTGAGTTGGAGTTTCACTCTTATTCAGGCTGGAGTACAATGTCACTATCTCGGCTCAGTGCAACATCCGCCTCCTGGGTCAAGCGATTCTCCCACCTCAGCCTCCTGAGTAGCTGGGATTACAGGCACCTGCCACCACACCCAGCCAATTTTTGTATTTTAAGTAGAGACAGGGTTTTTTGTTTTTTTTTTTTTTGAGATGGAGTCTTGCTCTGTAGCCCAGGCTGGAGTGCACTGGCGTGATCTCAGCTCACTGCAACCTCCACCTCCCAGGTCCTGGTTCAAGCAATTCTCCTACCTCAGCCTCCCAAGTAGCTGGGATTACAGGCAAAAGCCACCATGCCCAGCTAATTTTTGTAGTTTTTTAATAGAGATGGGGTTTCACCATGTTGGCCAGTCTGGTCTTGAACTCCTGACCTTGTGATCCACCTGCCTTGGCCTCCCAAAGTGCTGGGATTACAAGCATGAGCCACCGCACCCGGCCTGAGACAGGGTTTTACCATGTTAGCCAGGCTGGTCTTGAACTCCTGACCTCAGGTGATCCACCCACCTTGGCCTCCCCAAGTGTAGGGATTACAGGTATGAGCCACCACACCTGGCTGCAAATTCACTTTTTTAAAGTTCTAGATTACATCAGAAATACAGTAAAGAGGAAACTTTTATGTGGGGTTTCCCACATAAAATACATACAATTGTATACATACGTAATTTCTAAAAGGAGAAATAAAATTTCTATTTGAAAATATAATTTAAAATCATATAAAGGAGATAAATCATCATTAACAATCTGAAGTCTAACAAACTCTCAAGAAATGGCTGTTTATAAAATGGCTTTTTTTCTTTTTCTTTCTTCCCGTGTATTTTGTACGGAGTACCGCTGCGCCGTAAAATGGCTTATTTTTAAAAAGATTAAAATTACCTTAGCAGCTTGAGATTCTCTTAAGTAATATTTTAAAAGGTCAGAAAGTTTGAGGTCCTCATCAGCAGACACTCGTGCTTCTATTTTCTGAAAAGAAGAAAAAAATTAAGTTCTTAATCAACAACTACATTCTGCTCTCAGTGGTTTCCTTCTTAACTACTTAATTTCCGACTTAATTTTAACTATTATAATTTAAAAAAAAATTGAAGTTTTAACTATAATATCCATTCCTATATCTACCTTTCCTTCCCTTTTTGCTTCTATTAGCCTGTTACTTTTCTTTGCAACTCTCACATAAAATGAACAGAAAAAAAGACCAGATCAAAGACTCATGAAATTATGGAAGGACTCTGTAATTTTTTTCTTTTTTGAGACAGAGTCTCGCTGTCACCCAGACTGGAATGCAGTGGCGCAATCTCTGCTCACTGCAACCTCCACCTCCCGAGTTCAAGCAATTCTCCTGTCTCAGCCTCTTGAGTAGCTGGAATTACAGGTAAGCACCACCATGTCTGGCTGATTTTTGCATTTTTAGTAGGATGGGGTTTCACCATGTAGGTCAGGCTGGTCTCAAACTCCTGACCTCAAAAGATCTGCCTGCCTCAGCCTCCCAAAGTGGTGAGATTACACGTGTGAACCACCACGCCCAGCCAGACTCTATATTTGACTGAAGTACTTTGCTATAATGAGTTTCGGTATCATCTTTAAGCTTCATTAATATTTTCTCAGGCCACTGCACTCCAGCAGTCTGTCTCAAAAAAAAAAAAATTTCTCTCTACGCATTTCTTGAGAATGCATAGAGACGTTTTTTGAGACGGAGTCTTGCTCTGCTGCCAGGCTGGAGTGCAGTGGCGCGATCTTGGCTCACTGCAACTCCGCCTCCTGGGTTCAAGCTATTCTCCTGCCTCAGCCTCCCAAGCAGCTAGGACTACAGGTACATGCCACCACACTGGGCTAATTTTTTTTGTATTTTTGTAGCAGAGACAGGGTTTTGTCATGTTAGCCAGGCTGGCCTCAAACTTCTGACCTCAGGTGATCCACCTGCCTTGGCCTCCCAAAGTGCTGGGATTACAGGTGTGAGCCACTGTGCCCAGCCTCTATTCATTTCAATTGTAATTGATATATACACAGAATTTTAAAGGAATGAAGGCTGGCAATGGTAGACTAGGTAATTCAATCTAATCCCCCCTGCTGAGAACAATCAGAAAATTCAAAGCATTAATAAAATGTGCTTGAAGACACCACAGAACAATAAACAGATGTGGTATGTTTCAGGTGAGATGGAAGGGGAAGTAGCCAGGTCAGACTAAAAAGATAGCTCTTCAGTATGAAGGGACAGAGGATGAAGAAAAATGTATCAAGCAAACGAAATATATGGGAACTTGTTTGTATCCTGACTCAAGCTATACTATAAAAAGCCATTTATAAGACAACTGGTAAAATGTATACACTGGATATTTGATGACATTAGGGGGGAATCATTAGTAACAGTATTGACTATATTAAATATATATATATATATATATATATATATATATATATATATATTTTTTTTTTTTTTTTTTTTTTTTGAGACAGAGTTTCGCTCTTGTTGCCCAGGCTGGAGTGCAGTGGCATGATCTCCACTTACTGCAACCTCTGCCTCCCGGCTTCAAGCGATTCTCCTGCCTCAGCCTCCCGAGTAGCTGGGATTACAGGCATGCGCCACCATGCCTGGCTAATTTTGTATTTTTAGTAGAGACAGGGTTTCTCCATGTTGTTCAGGCTTGTCTTGAATTTCCAACCTCAGGTGATCCACCTACCTCAGCCTCCCAAAGTGCTGGGATTACAGATATGAGCTACCATACCCGGCCAAAAATAATTCTTATACAAAAAAAGAGACAGGTGTGCATGAGGGACACAAAACAGAATGAAGACGGACTTTTTGGAATACAAGAACTTTAAGCAATGTAGAAAATGTTAATATTGATGAGGTACAATGGCTCATGTCTGTAATCCCAGCTTGGCCAACATGGTGAAACCCCGTCTCTACTAAAAACACAAAAATCAGCCAGGAGTGGCAGCACACGCCTGTAATCCCAGGTACTTGGGAGGCTGAGGCAGGAGAATCGCTTGAGCCCACAAGGTGAAGGTTGCAGTGAGCCGAGATTGCAGCACTGCACTCCAGCCTGGGCGACAGAGCAAGAGGCCGTCTCAAAAAAAAAAAAAAAGAAGGAAAGAAAAACATTACTATTCAGAAACATGGTTAATACATTACAGAAATTCTTGTACTATTTCTGTAAGTCCAGAATTACTGTCAAGATAAAAAGTGAAAATAAGGCCAGGTGCCTTAGTAAGGCTCACGTCTGTAATCCCACCACTTTGGGAGGCCAAGGCGGGTAGAACACTTGAGGTGAGGAGTTCGAGACCAGCCTGGCCAACATGGCAAAACCCCATCTCTACTAAAAGTACAAAAATTAGTCGGGCATAGTGGCTACTTGGGAGGCTGAGGCAGGAAAATCACTTGAACCCGGGAGGCAGAGGTTGCAGTGCGCTGAGATCACATCACTACACTCCAGCCTGGATGACAGAGACTACATCTAAAAACAAAAAAAGTTAAATTGAAACAACTATACACCCAGCAGAAAGGCAAAAATTACAAAGGTAGAAAATGATGCTAAGTTTTAACAAGCTTGTAGGACAACCTAAATGCTCATACTTATTCTTGTAGGCATGCAAATTGGTACAATCATTATGGGAAACAGTTTTGCAGTTTCTGCTGAAGCTTTTCACATGGTATTCTAGGATCCATCAATTCTCCTCCTAGTTATATATAGCCAACAGAATTGTATACTTGTGTTCAGAAGGTATACAATAATAATCTTATTATTATAAAGAAGTACAAACTAGAAACTATCCAAGTGCCTATGAACAGAACAGATAAATTAATAAAATACTATACAGCAATAAGAATAAAGGAAGCAGGGCATGTGGCTCATGCCTGTAATCCCAATGCTTTGAAAGGTGAGGCAGGAATATCAATAGAGGCCAGGAATTCAAGACCAGCCTGGGCAATGTAGCGAGACTCCCTCTCTATAAAAATTACCAAAAATTAACCAGGCATGGTAATGTACATCTGTAGTCCTAACTACTTGGGAGGCTGAGGCAGGAGGATGCTTGAGCTTAAGAGTTTGAGGCTGCAGTGAGTTACAATCACGCAAATGTACTCCAGCCTAGGCGACAGAGCAAGACTCTCTCTCAAAAAACAACAAAACAAAAAAACCCGAATGTCTACTGTTAGAAGCTAGGACACTGTTACTCTTGTAGGAAGGCAGTGCCTTGGAAGGCAGCTGAGGAGCTGAGGAGGAGGCAGGGAATCTGCATTGCTGGTAATTTTCTATTTCTTTTCTTTTCTTTGAGATAGAGTCTCTGTCACCCAGGCTGGAGTACAGTGGCACAATCATAGCTCACTATAACCTTGACTTCCTGGGCTCAAGAATCTTCCTGCCTCAGCCTCCCAAGTAGTTAGGACTACAGTTGTACGCCACCATGCCTGGCTAATTTTTGGTAACTTTTGTATAGAGGGGGGGGGTCTTGCTACATTGCCCAGGGTGGTCGAACTCCTGGCTTCTACTGATCCTCCTGCCCCACCCTTCAATGTACTGGGATTACGGGCATGTGCCACCTGGCCTGGTTCCTTTATTCTTATTGCTATGAAGTATTTAATTTATTAGTTTATCTGTTCCAGGAGGTATTCTTTTTTTTTTTTGAGAGACAGGGTCTCACTGCTCTGTTGCCAGGATGGAGTGCAATTGCACAATCATAGCTCACTGCAGCCTCAAACTCTTGAGCTCAAGCATCCTCCTGCTTCAGCCTCCCAAGCAGGTCTACAAGTTTGCACCACCACACCTGACTGATTTTTAAATTTTTTGTAGAGACAGCATCTTGCTATGTTTTCCCAGGCTGATCTCAAATTCCTGGGCTCAAGAGATCCTCCTGCCTCGGCTCCCAAAGTGCTGGGATTATAGGGGCATTAAGACACTGCACCCAGAAGAATATGAACTTTTATACAAATACAAAAGGCCATAACAAAAAATTGCATTTCCTGAAAAGCTCCCAATGGAATCCAAATCTGTTTCATCATCCTTCTGAAACATACTCACCTTCCTCAATAGAGTTAAACAGAACCACAAGTTAACTATTACCACATGCAGAGATTTAGATTGCCGAAAGATTAACAGTGATTACTTTTAAACATTTTTATGAATTGTGGTTAAAAACCTTTAACATGAACTACTCTATGGACACAACATTATGCAGTACATCTCTATAATTTAGTACTTACTCTTGTTTTATTGAACAGTTCTGAAACTTTGAGAAAAAATCTGAAAAGGAAAATATTTTCATCATATGCTACATTCGAAGTAATTTTCCATTTCAAATGCATAAGAATATGCTCCCAAACCATATTAATAATGAATACCTTCTCTCATTATAATTATATTCAACAGCCTTATTAACTGCAGGCTTCAGTTAGTTTGACAAAAATCTCTCTGTACTTCTAAGAATAAAACAGATTACTTGAATCTGTTTACAGGTAAGAGTATCTGTTCCTTTTTTTTTTTTTTTTTTTGAGACAGAGCCTCACTCTGTTGCCCAGGCTAGAGTGCAGTGGCACTGCAACCTCTGCCTCCTGGGTTCAAGCAATTCTCCTGCCTCAGCTTCCTCAGTAGCTGGAATCACAGGCACCTGCCCCCCATTGGCTAGCTAATTTTTAAATTTTTAATAGAGACAAGTTTTCACCTGGTTAAAAATTAGCCAGGTGTGGTGGTACACACCTGTAGTCCCAGATATTCAGGCGTCTAAGATGGAAGGATGGCTTGAGTCCAGGCTGGTCTTGGACTCCTGACTTCAAGTGATCTGCCTGTCTCAGCCTCCCAAATTGCTGGGATTACAGGTGTGAGCCACTGCACGGTCACATTTCATTTTAAAATGACAGTCTAAGCCATACATTAAACACATTTCTGTTGTTGAGACTGAGTCTCGCTCTGTTGCCCTAGCTGAAGTGCAGTAGCACGATCTCGGCTTACTGCAACCTCTGCCTCCTGGGTTCAAATGATTCTCCTGCCTCAGCCTCCTGCGTAGCTGGGATTACAGGTGCCCCCCCCCCACCATGCTTGGTTAATTTTTGTATTTTTAGTAGAGACAGGGTTTCGCCATGTTGGCCAGGTTGGTCTCAAACTCCTGACCTCAAGTGATCTGCCCACCTTGGCCTCCCAAAGTGCTAGGATTACAGGGGTGAGCCACCATGCCTGGCCAACAAAATTTATCTTGATACATTTTAGCAAACAGGCTGAGGCAAGCAGACCACCTGAGGCCAGGAGTTCCAGACCAGTATGGGCAACACAGTGAAACCCTGTCTCTACTAAAAATACAAAAAATTAGCTGGGCGTGGTGGTGCAATCCCGTAATCAAACTACTGTTTAATAGTCTGGTGCTGGGATATTTTTAAATTGATATCAGCATTTGACAGATAAACTATTTACTTAAACGTAAAAATAAATTCTAAAATAGAAATTGGTTATTCATTCTGCTTTTTTTTTGAGATGGGGTACTGCTCTATCACTCAGCTCTGGAGCAAGCCTGTGGTCCCAGCTACTCAGGAAGCTGAAGCAGGAGGATCGCTTGAGCCCAGGAGTTCAAGGCTGTAGTGCTCTATGACGGCATCTGCCAACAGCTACTGTACTCCAGCCCAGGCAACACAGCAAGACCCCCCTCAAAAAAGGGTGCAGGTTGGAGGATTCTATAAAATACGTAATTAAAATGACATTATAAATGAATTAGGGCAAATACTACTCAAAGCAAAAACAATTTTATGAACTTTGCTTTAAAGAACTTGCTTTCACAGGTTTATGTTAGAGGACAGATAGCAAGGTTGACTTTTCTTCTTCTTCCCGATCAGCTGATAATTAACTCTTTGGGAAGGTGGCATGTTGCGTAAGCTATCATACCTTGCTTTGATGAAAAGCTTGACTTTTAAATATCTGATACAGAATATATCAGAATATACTAGAGAAAAGGTCAAGGATGTGGTTTAGAGAAAGGCATAGACTATGAAAATAGTTTCCCTGCTTAAAAGTATGTTTTTTAGTTTTTTGAGACTAAGTCTTGCTCTGTTACCTGTGATGGAGTGCAGTGGTGTGATCTCAGCTCACTGCAACCTCCACCTCCCAGGTTCAAGTGATTCTGATGTCTCAGCCTCCTGAGTAGCTGGGATTACAGGTGTGCACCACCACATCTGGTTAATTTTTGTGTTTTTAGAGACGGGGTTTTGCCATGTTCCCAGGTTGGTCTCCAACTCCTGTGCTCAAGTGATCCACCCGCCTTGACCTCTCAATGTATTGGGATTATAGGCGTGAGTCACAGCACCCAGCCTAATTTAAATTTAATTGTATTTTACTCTATTTTAGAGAAGGAGTCTCTGTCGCCTAGGCTGGTCTCAAACTCCTGGGCTCAAGTAATCCTCCTGCTTCAGCCTCCAAAAGTGCTAAGATTACAGGTACAAGGCACCATCCCCAGCTAAATTATTTTTCAATTGAGAATTAGATTTAGGGCCCAATTGAGAATCAGATTTACAACTGGCCTGGGTGACTTTCACCTATAATCCTAGCACTTTGGGATGCTGAGGCGGGTGGACTGCTTGAGTTCAGGAGTTCGAGACCAGCCTGGGTAACATGGCAGAACCCCGTCTCTATAAAAAATACAAACATTAGCCAGGCATAGTGGCTCATGCCTGTGGTCTCGGCTGCTTGGGAGGCCGAGGTGAGAAGATTGCTTGAGTCCAGGAGGTGGAAGTCGCCGTGAGCCGAGATCACACCACTATACTCCAACCTAGGTAACAGAGCGAGATTCTGTCTCATAAATAAATAAATAATAGATAAATAAGTTTGGTTTAAACAGTATTATAAGAGCAACTAAAATTAACTGCAGTTAAAGTAAAAAGTTAACATCAAGTAAATAAAAAACAGCTGTGTAAGCAACCTTTCAAGGAGCTTTTCCATACTCACATAAACAATACCTGCCACACTGGTTTGTCTGAGGATTGCCCTAGATTCACTCAACTACAAACTCTAGGCTGGGTGCAGTGGCTCAAGGCTGTAATGCCAGCACTTTGGGAGGCTTAGGTGGGCAGATCACCTGAGGTCAGGAGTTGGGAGACTGCCCTGGCCAACATGGTGAAACCCTGTTACTACAGAAATACAAAAATTAGCTGGGTGTGGTGGTACACACCTGTAATCCCAGCTACTTGGGTGACTAAGTCACAAGAATTGCTTGAACCCAGGAGGTGGAAGTTGCAGTGAGCCAAGATCACGCCACTGCACTCCAGCCTGGGTGCCAAAGAGAGACATTGTTTCAAAAAACAAAAAAACTGGACAAGTACAGTGGCTCACACCTGTAATCTCAGAATTTTGGGAGGCCGAGGCAGGCAGATCACCTGAGGTCAGGAGTTCAACACCAGCCTGGCCAACGTAGTGAAATCCCGTCTCTACTAAAAATACAAAAATTAGCCAGGCGTGGTGGTGGCATGCCTGTAATCCCAACTATTGGGGAGGCTGAGGCAGAATCACCTGAACCTGGGAGGTGGAGGCTGCAGTGAGTCAAGATTGCATCACTGCACTCCAGCCTAGGTGACAGAGTTAGACTCTGTCTCAAAACAAACAAATACCCAACAGAAATAAAAACAAAACAAAATAAAACAAAAAACTAGAATAACCAGCTTCTTTACAAAGTGAAAACTGATAGCATCAAATTTTACTTTAAAAGTCAATTTGAGGTCTGGCATGGTGGCTCACGCCTGTAATCCCAGCACTTTGGAACGCTGAGGCGGACAGATCACGAGGTCAGGAGTTCAAGACCAGCCTGGCCAACATTGCTAAACCCCATCTCTACCAAAAAACACAAAAATTAGCCAGGTGTGGTGGCAGTTGCCTGTAATCTCAGCTACTTTGGAGGCTGAGGTGGAAGACTTGCTTGAACCCGGAAGGAGGAGGTTGTAGTGAGCCATGATCGTGCGACTGCACTCCAGCCTGGGTGATGGAGTAAAACCGTGTCTCAAATCAAAAACAAAAAACAAAACAAAACAAAGCATTGTGTGCATCTAGGCTGCCAAGAGAAATTTTTCTCTGCTTTATTTATATTTCTTTTTTTTTTTTTTTTTGAGACAGTTTCACTGTTGTCACCCAGGCTGGAGTACAGTGGTGCATTCTCAGCTCACTGCAACCTCCACCTCCCGGGTTCAAGCGAGTCACCTGCCTTAGCCTCCCGAGTAGCTGGGATTTCAGGCACCCACTACCATCCAGCGAATTTCTGTATTTTTGGTAGAGACGGGGTTTCACCATGTTGGCCAGGCTGGTCTCAAATTCCTGACCACAGGTGATCTGCCTGGTTCCTAAAGTGCTGGGATTATAGGTGTGAGCCACCAACTCCAGCCTATTTTATTTTTTTTTGGAACAGAGTCTCACTCTGTCACCCAGGCTGGAGTGCAGTGGCGTGATCTCAGCTCACTGCAACCTCTGCCTCCCGGGTTCAAGTGATTCTTGTGCCTCAGCCTCCCAAGTAGCTAGCTGGGATTACAGGCACACGCCACCCACACTTGGCTAATTTTTGTGTTTTGTGGTAGAGATGGGGTTTAGCAATGTTGGCCAGGCTGGTCTCGAACTCCTGACCTCAGGTGATCCACCTGCCTTGGCCTCCCAAAGTGCTGGGATTACAGGCATGAGCCACTGTGCCCAGCTATATTTCATGTTTTAAATTAGAATACGTACTTGCATATATCTGTAGAATCCTGAGTTCCTAAAGCATATAATGAAGAACCAATTCTATTGTAATCATCTGCAGCACCTATGGAGAAAGTTTTAAGAATTTAGTATACCTATTCATTCATTTAAAAATACTTACTGAGCTCTTACCTGTTACACAACGTGTAATATGAGACACTCTAGTAAACAAAATGACACAAACAATGGGCATGGTGGCTCATGCCTGTATTCCCACAGCTTTGGGAGGCTGGTGCAGGCAGATTACCTGAGGTCAGGAGTTTGAGACCAGCCTGGCCAACATGGTGAAACCCTATCTCTAGTAAAATTACAAAAATTAGCCAGGTGTGGTGGCGCACACCTGTAATCCCAGCTACTAGGGAGGATGAGGCAGGAGAAATCACTTGAACCCAGGAGACAGAGGTTGCAGTGAGCCGAGATTGCGCCACTGTACTCCAGCCTCAGCGACAGAGCGAGACTCCGTCTCAAACAAACAAAAAAACAAATTGGAAAGCAAGAAGTATAACTTTCTTCATTAGTAGATGTGACATCATCATCTATGTAGAAAATGCTAAGGAATCTACAAATAGTTACTACAACTAATAAATGAGTTTATTTAGCAAGGTTGCGGGATATAAGATCAATATGGAAAAAATATGCCACATTTCTATATATTAGCAAAGAATAAATTGAAATTGAAATTTTTTTTGAGATGGAGTCTTACTCTCACCAGGCTGGCGTGCAGTGGCGTGATCTCCGCACACTGCAACCTCCGACTCCCTGGTTCAAGCGATTCTCCTTTCTCAGTCTCCCAAGTAGCTGGGATACAGGCATGCGCAACCACGCCCAACTAATTTTTTTATTTTTAATAGAGACGGGGTTTCACCATGTTGGCCAGGATGGTCTCAATCTCCTGACCTCGTGATCCACCCGCCTCAGCCTCCCAAAATGCTAGAATTACAGGCATGAGCCACTGCGCCCAGCCCTGAAACTGAAATTTTTAAAAACGTAACTTTTATTTATTTGGAGACAGGGTCTCACTCTGTTGCCCAGGCATGAGCGTGGTGGCATGATCATGGCTCACTGCAGCCTCAAGCTCCTGGGCTCAGGTGATCCTCCCGCTTCAACCTCCCAAGGAGGTGGTACCACAGGCACATAACACCAGGGGTGGCGAATTTTTTTTTTTTTTTTTTTGGCAGGGGAGGGACAAGGCCTGACTCTGTCATCCAGGCTGGAGTGCAATGGTGGGATCTTGACTCGCTGCAACCTCCGCCACCTGAGTTCAAGCAATTCTCATGCCTCAGCCTCTTGAGTAGCTGGGACTACAAAGGCACACCACCATGCCCAGCTAATTTTTTAATTTTTAGTAGAGACAGGGTTTTATCATGTTGGCTAGGCTGGTCTCAAACTCCTGACTTAAGGTGAGCTGCTTGCCTTGGCCTCCCAAAGCGTTTGAATTACAGGCATGAGCCAACACGCCCGGCCTTTTTTTTTTTTTTTTTTTTTTGCAAAGATTAGGTTTTGCCATGTTGCTCAGGCTGGTCTCAAACTCCTGAGCTCCAGTGATCCACCTGCTTCAGCCTCCCAAAGTGCTGAAATTACAGGTGTGAGTCACTGTGCCCAGCCTAAAAAATCATAACATTTATAATAGCATCAAAAACCAAATAATCAGGAACCAATCTGACTAAAGATGTATAAGATCTGTACAATAAAAACTACAAAACACTGCTGAGATAAATTAACAAAGACTTAACTAAGTGGAGGTATGTTAATATATCAGAAAGATCAGTATTATTAAGATTTCAATTCTTTCCAAATTAATCTATAGAATCTATACAATCCCAATCAAAATCCCAGCAGGCACTTGCGTAAAAAAAGACAACTGATTCTAAAATTCACATGAAAATATAAAGATTCTCAGGCTGAGGGTAGTGGTTCACACCTGTAATCCCTCCCTCCCCTCCTTTGGGAGGTGGAAGCAGGTGGATCACTTGAGGTCAAGAGTTTGAGACCAGGCTGGCCAACATGGTAAAACCCCATCTCTACTAAAAATACAAAAATTAGCCAGGTGTGATGGCATGCATCTGTAGTCTCAGCTGCTTGGGAGGCTGAGGCATGAGGACTGCCTGAACCCAAGAGGCAGAGGCTGCAGTGAGTCGAGATCACACCACTGCACTCCAGCCTCTAGCCTGGGTGACAGAGTGAAACTGTCTCAAAAAAAAAAAAAAAAAAGAGAGAGAGAGAGAGATGAGACCAGAGGCCGAACTCCGCTTCAGACAAGGTGGCCGGGCTGCCCCACAGGATCATCAAGGAAACCCAGCGTTTGCTGGCAGAACCAGTTCCTGGTATCAAAGCAGAACCAGATGAGAGCAACACCCGTTATTTTCATGTGGTCACTGGTGGCTCTCAGGATTTCCCCTTTGAGGGAGGGACTTTTAAACTTGAACTATTCCTTCCAGAAGAATACCCAAAGGCAGCACCTAAAGTATGTTTCATGACCAAAGTTTATCATCTAATGTAGACAAGTTGGGAAGAATATGTTTAGATATTTTGAAAGACAAGTGGTCCCCAGATCTGCACAGTTCTGTTATCAAGCCAGGGCTTGTTAAGTGCACTTAATCCAGAAGATCCATCAGCAAATGATGTAGCGGAGCAGTGGAAGACCAATGAAGCCCAAGCCACAGAAACAGCTATCGTATGGACTAGGCTATACGCCATGAATAATATTTAAATTGATCCGATTATGAAGTGTGCATCACCTCTCTTGTTCTGCTAGGACTTCTTCCTTTTTGTTTGCATTTAATGGACACAGTCTTATAAACATTACAGAATAAAAAAGCCCACATATATTCAGTCTTTTGGTGATTAAATGCATGAAAGAAGAAGAAAAAGAAAGAAAGGAAGAAAGGAAGGAAGGAAGGAAGAAAGGAAGGGGGGAGGGAGGAAGGGAGGGAAGGAGAGAGAAAGAGAAAGAAAGAGAGAGAAAGGAAAGAAGAAAATAAAAAGAAAGAAAGAAAGAAAAAGGAGGGAGGAAGGGAGGAAGGAGGAAGGAAGGAACAGAGGTAAAGAGAGAGGGGAAAGGAAGGAAAGGAAAGGAAGGAGAGACGGAGGTAGTGAGGGAAGAAAACACAGACTCTAGGTCTGGGGTGGAAGGAAGGAGGGAGGGAGGGAGGGAAGGAGGAGGGAGGGAGGGAGGGAGGGAAGGAAGGAGGGAGGGAGGGAGGGAGGAAGGAAGGAAGGAAGGAGGGAGGGAGGGAGGGAGGGAGGAAAGGAAAGGAAAGAAAAAGGAAAGGAAAGGAAAGCAGATCAGTGGCAGTCTGGGGGCAGGGCGGGAGGGAGAGATTTCAAAGGGCCACAAGAAAACTTTGGAGGTGATGTATATATTCATTATTTTGATTGTGGTGAGGATTTCACACATGTCAAAACTCAAATTGCATACTTTGACTACTGCAGCTTACTGATATTAATTACACTCAATAAAGCTGTTAAAAAAAAATAACAAAAAACCTCACTGGTTTATTTTGCACTTTGAGTGGTTCTCTTACATATGTGATTTTGTAGCATTATGCACTTGGCTCTTTGGAAAACACTGGTCCAATGAATTATTCAGATGTTCTAAGTGGTGACACGCTTCAATGTATAATTTTTTTAAAAATCACACTCACTAGTTCACCATCAATCTCTAGACAGGTCTTTAATTACTGGGAAGCAAACTCATTGTGAGAGATGTAAAGTTTTACAAAATTCTAATTATTGCTTGAAAGACTGACTTCTCACTGGCAACAAATACTATCTTTGTTTTCCTTGAAATAATTTATTGATTTTTGGCCAGGTTCCTCTAACTTAAAGAATTAGTTGATTTTTGAGAAAACATTTGCCAAATACTCATAGTTTGTCTGTCAGTCATTCTTTAAGGTAAAAGTAGTGTTCTATAAAAAAAACCAGCTAGTTCAATCACAACTCAATCACTAAAATGCTTTCCTAGAGAAAACCATCATACTTCAGTAAGTCACCAAAGTGCTTTATGCATACCTTCTATTTCATCACTCAGAATATTTAAAAATATATACTCAAAGGAAAAGATTACAATTAATTTTTACTGTTTAATCAGGGACATTCTTAAGTGAAAGTCACATTTTTAAAACATTGCAAGTGCATGGCAGGAAAGAATATAGAGACTACTAGTCCAGTTTGTTGCCACTGCCTTGATTTGTACTTAGGCAGCACCAGCTTTATCCATCATTCGTGTAAATGTCAACATGGTGAAAAAAGCAAGAACTATTATACTATCATTATAAAAACAGTTGTGTTGTTGTTGTTATTGCTGTCTAGATAGAGTCTCACTCTGTCACCCAGGCTGGAGTGTGGTGGTACAATCACAGCTCACTGCAGCCTCTACCTCCCAGGCCCAAGGCATCCTCCCACCTTAGCCTCCCTAGTAGCTGGGACCACAGCCGTGCGCCACCACATCTGGCTAATTTTTTTATTTTTTGTATTAGGTTGGTGCAATACAGAGTCTCACTCTGTTGCTCAGGCTGGTCTTCAATTCCTGAACTCAAGTGATCTTCCCGCTTCGGCCTGCAAAAGTGCTGTGATTATAGGTGTGCGCCACTGTGCTCAGCTGAAAATAATTTTGACTTCACAGACTCAATATAAAAGGGCCATGAGGCCTAGGCTCCAACTGATCACAATTTGAGAACTATTGTTCTATATTAAGACTTTTTCAAACTATAATAGAAACTTTATAATTACTCCCTTAAAAGATATAAGCTTAAGTCACAGAAAAATCTTACTTTTGTGGGATCTTGTCATTCTATCAGATTTAGCAGATGCATCCTTAACTCGGTTATGATATTCCAAAAGAAACGTTCGTTCATGCTCAAAGAAATCATCTACATCCTATAAGATCAAAAGAAAATGTAAACTTTCTTCACTTAATTTGCTTTAACTTACTATGTAAATCACTTTATCATTACAAATATAAAAGACCATCAGTAAAATAGCACAGCTATCCCCTAATAATCAAATGTTATACTAATTTCACCAACAAGCTACAACTTTAATAGACATGCATTCTATCAAGAAATCTTCTATGATTTTATAACTGAAGGCTTAGTGATAACCTCTTTTTTTTTTTTTTTTTTTGAGACAGAGTCTCACTCTGTTGCCCAGGCTGGAGTGCAGTGGCATGATCTTGGCTCACCGCAACCTCAGCCTTCTGGGTTCAAGTGATTCTCCTGTCTCAGTGTCCCAAGTAGCTAGGACTACAGGTGCGCACCACTACAGCCAGGTAATTTTTGTATTTTTTAGTAGAGACAGGGTTTCGCATGTTGGCCAGGCTGGTCTCAAGCTTCTGACTTAAAGTGATCTGCCCTCCTCGGCCTCCCAAAGTGCTAAAGTGCTGGGATTACAGGCGTGAGCCACCACACCCAGCCTCGCATATTGTACTCTGAAACGTTCTCATTTGTGCTCTGCCTCTACAATTTTGCCTCTTCAGTAAACATATTATTGCCAGCAGAAGTGATCAACTGCTTTGAAGGAAAAAGAAAAAAAAATTCTACTGAACAGAAATGAAAATCTTTTTTCTTGGCCTGTTATGTATCCTATTGGCCATTCCTGAAGGCTGCCTAGCCTTAGTCATTAACGCCCTTTCTGATTGCACTGAGGAACTATCTGAGAGCAACAATATGATTAACCACTGTCTTCAATCTAAAACAATGCTATATATACACTAAAAATAAAAATTACTATCTTCGGACAGAGTCTTGCTTTGCAATACAGGATGGACTGCAGTGGTGCGACATGGCTCACTGCAGCCTCAACCTCCCCCGGCTCAAGCAATCCTGACAGAGCTTCCCAAGTAGCTGGGACTACAGGTGCATGCCACCACGTCAAGGTAATTTTTCTATTATTTGTAGAGACAGGGTTCTGTCATGTTGCCCAGGCTGGTCTTGAACTCCTGAGTTCAAGTGACCCATCTGCCTCAGTCTCCTAAAGTGCTGAGATTACAGGAGTAAGCCACTACACCTGGCACAAATATAAAAATTAACAGTATTTTACCCCCTTCTACATTAACAATCATTCACTGAAAAAGCATCAGTTGACAGGACATAACTGGAGACTCATATCAACAGAACACAAGCACCAAGAGTCAGTACTGACAAAATATCATTAGAATCTGTAATTCAGCTGGGTTCAACAGTTCACACCTGTAATCCCAACATGTTGGGGGAGGCCGAGGTGAGCAGATCGCTTGAGCCCAGGAGGTCAGCCTGAGCAACATGGCGAAACTCTGTCTCTACAAAAAATACAAAAATTAGCTGGGTGTGGTGGCATGCCCCTGTAGTTCCAGCTACTTGGGAGGCTGAGGTGGGAGGATTGCTTGAGCCTGAAAGGCAGAGGTTACAGTGAGCTGACACTGGGCCACTGCATAGCAGCCTAAGGCAACAGAGCAAGACCCTATCTCAAAAAACAAAATAAAATACAAATATTAAAATAAATTCACAATATGTAACAGTCTTCTTGACTATAAAAATGTGGATAAAACTAACTGGCAGAGTTGTTGTAAAGATTAAACAAGAAAATGTGGGCTACCTATCATCATAAATGTTCAAAAATGTTATTACCCTACTAACAAAATTATCAAAATCATAATCAACATAGTGGTTTATATTTAATGGCTAAAAAAATGATATTAATGCATAAGCAGCATCAAATGGAAGTAAGGTGAGTCCTTATTGGAAAGCAGCCACAACACATGCATTGTCAAGTATCCACTGACCTGTCTCTGAAAAATCAGACTATAAATCAAATAGTATTCTATATACCAACTTTATCACGGATGTGTCTATAAAAAGAGGCAATGACGACAAAGCAGCATCTCTCTTTTTTCCTAGTATTTGCTTGATAATTTAAACATTTTTCTCATTAAAAAGACTGAATGAGGTAATATGTGTGGAAAACACCTAAATTTTTCTTAATGATGTTCTAAAAATGATACAAGAGTTGATTTATCTGAAGACTCTTACCATTAAAATATAAGTCAGTAAGGGGGGTAGTATTATTAACCCCATTTTGAAAATGGAAAAACTAGCCAGGTGCGGTGACTCACGTCTGTAATCCTAGCACTTTGAGAGGCCGAGGCAGGTAGATCACGAGGTCAAGAGTTTAAGACCAGCCTGGCCAACATTGTGAACACAAAAATTAGTCGGGCATGGTGGTACGTGCCTGTCATCCCAGCTACTTGGGAGGCTGAGGCAGAAGAATTGCTTGAATCCAGGAGGTGGAGGCTGCAGTGAGCCAAGATCGCATCACTGCACTCCAGCCTGGGCAATAGGGCAAGACTCCATCTTGAGGAAAAAGAAAAAGAGAAAGGGAAAACTGAGATCCAGAAAAAAGGAACTAACTTTTCCCAAGAACATGTAGCTCCCTTGAAGCAACACTGATACCTCAACTGAGGTCTTGTTTTTGTGGGGTGTAGCGGGGCGTGAGTCAGGGCCTCACTCTGCCACCTAGGCTGGAGTGCAGTTGCACGATCTCAGCTCACCGCAACCTCCATTTCCTGGGTTCAAGTGATTCTTCTGCCTCAGCCTCCCAAGTAGATGGGATTACAGGCACATGCCACTACCATCCAGCTAATTTTTGTATTTTTAGTAAAGATGGGGTTTCACCATGTTGGCCAGGGTGGTCTCGAACTCCTGACCTCAAATGATCCACCTGCCTTGGCCTCCCAAAGTGTTAGGATTACAGGCATGAGCCACCATGCCCCGCCTCAACAGAGATCTTCTAACTCCAAAGCTGAACCCAGGTCTGCTCCTAACATTTCCAAGGCTAAATGTTAAATGTAAAAACAGAGGCAGCACCTCTTGCTACACTCTGCAGCTCTGTCTGTCCTGCATCTAGGAGAACTTCACGTGCATATGGGTGGACATTCCAAACTGCACAATGTCCTTCCCCCTCTACCTAGCTGCCCCATGGTCACCCCTTAACCACCCATGGAATACACATGAATGGCATGAACTAAGGAAGATGCCCACATAGGAGCTGCAAGGCTTGGGATTTGGGTAGGGAAATATGGGATTCCAGATACCTGGAACCTGGTCTGATGTGAAGGGAAGAGGTGTGGGCTCCAACTGGGCAAATTCCCTTTGCTGAAGACTTCTAATCCCTTGCGGAAGGAAACTCTCTAAAGAGAGGAATCCAGGTCAGGGGGATTCCTCCTGTTCCTAGGGCTAAAAATTCTAACTGTCCAAACATCTTTTACTCTAATTCTGCACATTTGTTTTCATTTATTTATTTTTTTAAGATGGAGTTTCGCTTCTGTTACCCAAGGTGGAGTGCAATGGGGTGATCTTGGCTTACTGCAACCTCTGCCTCCTGGGTTCAAGCAATTCTCCTGCCTCAGCCTCCCAAGTAGCTGGGATTACAGGTGCGCGCTATCACACTCAATTTATTTTTTGCATTTTTAGTAGAAACGGGGTTTCACCATGTTAGCCAGGCTGGTCTTGAACTCCTGACCTCATGATCCACCTGCCTTGGTCTCCCAAAATGCTGAAATTAAAGGCGTGAAGTATCACATCTGGTCAATTCTGCACATTTGAAATTTCAATCTGTCTCCCTTTTAAAGGAAGTCTCAACTAATACCACAGTTAATCAAATAAAATCTTACCTTTACTCCTGAAACAATTACTCCATCTGCTGATTTAACCATGTTTTTAAAGAAATCTTCAAGTTTCTCCTTTTTATTTTTTCCTCGCACACTCAACTGAAAGAAAGGTAATATAAGTTAACATTTTTTAAAGTTACAAATGGAAAGCAGTGCCTCCTTTATTCTTTGATATTTAAACGGCAAACTCAAAAGGATCCTAGTTTTTGTTGTTTTTTTTTTTTAAGACGGAGTTTTGCTCTCGTTGCCCAGACTGGAGGGCAATGGCGCAGTCTGGGTTCACCACAACCTTCACCTCCTGGGTTTAAGTGATTCTCCTGACTGAGCCTCCTGAGTATAGCTGGGATTACAGGCATGCACCACCAAGCCCAGATAATTTTCTATTTTTAGTAGAGACGAGGTTTCTTCTTGTTGGTCAGGCTGGTCTCGAACTCCCGACCTCAGGTGATCCACCCGCCTCAGCCTCCCAAAGTGCTAGGATTACAGGCGTCAGCCACCACACCTGGCCAGGATCCTAGTTGTTGATCTTAATAAAGTGGGAATTTCATCATGTATACCAATGATTTCAAATTTTAGGACATAAAAGAGGAGTTTGGTAATAATATAGATATTCAGGACTCACTCTCAAAGATTCAGGCTCAGTTGGTCTACAAGAAGGCCTAGATATTTCACATTTTATGAGCATATCTGGTAATTCTGTTGCAAGCAGCTCTCTCACCATATTTTGTCAAACACTGCTATATAAAACTTTAATACACAATTAAAATGTTAGCTCAGGAGTTCCTTAAAATATGTGAAATTTATTGGGGTACAACATGCCATTGTGTAATTCTGTAATAACTTTGAATATATATACTATACATTCAGAACTCTGTACTCATCCAAGTATCTCTTATCTGGCTTTTGGGGTCAGCAACTTACAGCACAAGGGCCACAAAAAGGTGACGTTGAACAACATGAATGGTTATCCAAGGGCAAAACCTACAAGCAGCACCTAACTGACTCCTAGCACTTGCTGCATCAGGGTACCCCATAAAGGAGCAACCCTTCTAATTCCCATATATACTGCCATTGCTTCAATGCCCACCTTTATGTAAATAATTTATAAATCTCTGTCACTACCTGCTATGGTCTGAATATATAAGTCCCCCTAAAATTCACAGGTTGAAAACGATTTTTTTTTTTTAAAGATGGGGTTTCACTATGATGGCCAGGCTGGTCTTGAACTCCTGACCTCAGGTGATCCACCCACCTCGGCCTCCCAAAGTGCTAAGATTACAGGTGTGAGCCGCCGCACCCGGCCGAAAAAAAAATTTTTTTTTGAGATGCAGTCTCCCTCTGTTATCCAGGCTGGAGTACAGTGGCGTGATCTCAGCTCACCACAACCTCTGCCTCCTGGGTTCAAACAATTCTCCTGTCTCAGCCTCCCGAGTAGCTGGGACCATAGGCATGCACCATCATGTCTATTTTTATATTTTTAGTAGAGATGGGATTTCACCATGTTGGCTAGGATGGTCTTCAAGTCCTGACCTTAGGTGATCCAACCACCTTGGCCTCCCAAAGTGATGTGATTACAGGCGTGAGCCACTGTGCCTGGCCCGTATCTTGACACTTAACTCCCAAGGTGATATTAAGAAGAGGTGGGCCTGAGTCAGGCATAGTGGCTCATGCCTGGAGTCCCAGCTACTTGGGAGGCTGAGGTGGGAGGATCATTTGAGGCCAGAAGTTTGAGGCTGCAATGTGCTACAACTGCACCTGTGAATAGCCACTGTACAACTATTATATACACAGCTATACACAGCTGCATATGTATAGTCCAGCCTGGACAATACAGCAAGACTCCATCTCTTAAAAATTGGGGCTTTTGAGAAGTGATTAAGTCATGAGGATGGAGCCTTCATAATGGGATCAGTCCTTATAAAAGGCTGAGGGAATTTGTTAGCCTCTTGCCCCTTCCTCTGCCATGTGAGGACACAACAAAAAAGTGCCACCTATAAAGCAGAGGGCCCTCACCAGACACCCAATCTGCTGGCACCCTAATCTTGGAATTACCAGTCTCCAGAACTGTAAATGATAAATTCTGTTGTTTATAAATTACCCAGTCTAAGGTATTTTGTTATAGCAGCCAAACAGACTAGGATACTATCCGTAAGCTCTTTCCTTAACCTTCTATGTTATATCCAGTTGCCCACATCATTTCCTTACATGGAGACTATAACTGTAACCTCACATTAGATGAGTCTAACACAGTGCTCATTATAATCTAATATCCAGGCTGGGCATGGTGGTTCATGCCTATAATCCCAGCACTTTGGGAGGCCGAGGTAGGTGGATTACTTGAGGTCAGGAGTTGGAGACCAACCTAGCCAACATGGTAAAACCTCATACCTACTAAAAATACAAAAATTAGCCAGGCACTGGTGGCTGGCACCTGTAATCCCAGCACTTTGGGAGGCCGAGGTGGGGGGATCACCTGAGGTCAGGAGTTCAAAATCAGCCTTGACCAACATGGTAAAACCCCATCTCTAATAAAAATACAAAAATTAGCTTAATGTCATGGCATCCGCTTGTATCCCAGCTACTAAGGAGACTGATGTAGGATAATTGTTTGAACCTAGGAGGCAGAGGTTGCAGTGAGCCGAGATTGTGTCACTGCACTCCAGCCTGGGTAGCAAGAACAAAACTCTGTCTCAAAAAAAAAAAATTGCCAGGCATGGTGGTAAGTGCCTGTAATCCCAGCTACTCAGGAGGTTGAGGCAGGAAAATCGCTTGAACCTGGGAGGCAGAGGTTGAAGTGAGCCAAGATAGCACCACTGCACTCCAGCCTGGGCAACAGAGTGAGACTCCTGCCTAAAAAAAAACTAATCTCCAAAATTTCTGTCTTCCCTCTTTGATTTGTGGCCCCTTCATCCCAACAGTCTCTCTGATTCCAACATATTCCCTAAAATTCCAAAGCTCTCATTAAAATCTTGAAATATCTACAACTTCTTCCTTTCTCACATAGCTCAAATTCTAACAGCAAATGACTGAAAACTGTCCCTTTCCACTCCCATTTTCCCAGAAGTCTTCAAAATCTCTTTCCTAGACTACTACATTGAACTATTAAGTTAATAATTCTCATCTTATTCCAATCCATTCTGTTGCCTGAGACAGCTTTCCTAAATCAAATTTTGAGTAACTCCTCCTTACACAAAAACTTTTTTTTTTTTGAGACAGAATCTCATTCTGTCACCCATGCTGTGGCATGACCTTAGCTCACTGCAAACTTCGCCTTCCACATTCAAGCAATTCTTATGTCTCAGCCTCCCAAGTAGCTGGGATTATAGGCAAGCACCACTATGCCCAGCTAATGCTTGTGTTTTTAGTAGAGATGGGGGTTTTACCATGTTACCCAAACAGGTCTTCAACTCCTGGCCTCAAGGGACTGCCTTGCCTCAGCCTCCCAAAGTGTTGGGATTATAGGTGTGAGCCACTGCACCCAGCTGGCCTCTTTACCCTCCCTCCCTTTCTCTGTCCCTCCCTCCCTCCCTCTTTCTCTCTTTTCTTTCTTGCTTTCTTTTCTTTTTTCTTTCTTCTTTTTTTTTTGAAGACAAAGTCTCATTCTGTCGCCAGGCTGGAGTGCAGTGGCGCGATCTTGGCTCACTGCAACCTCCACCTCCGGGGTTCAAACAATTCTCCTGCCTCAGCCTCCGGAGTAGCTGGGACTACAGGTGCGCACCACCACACCCAGCTAATTTTTGTATTTTTTAGTACAGACAGTGTTTCATCATGTTGGCCAGGATGGTCTCGATCTTTGACCTCATGATTCGCCCACCTCGGCCTCCCAAAGTGCTGGGATTATAGGTGTGAGCCACCGCACCCGGTCTTGTTTTTTGCTTTTAACAGAGACAGGGTCTCACTATGTTACCCAGGCTGGTCTGGAACTCCTTGGGCTCAAGCAATCATCCTGCCTCAGCCTCCCAAAGGGCTGGGATTAATAGGTGTGAGCTATCACACCTGGCCAAATTCTTTGATCTTGAGGTTAACCTGTAAGTAAATAAGCACTATGCTATATTTATTTTTTGCGAAAATTATGAACGAATCTTGTCATCCAAACACAGGTTCCACGATGTGTATCAGCCATCCAGTAGAAAATGTTTTGCTAGCACTATGAACGAAGAAATCTTTAAAGCTCAACCACCTTGGCCAGATGCAGTGGCTCATGCCTGTAATCCCAGCACTTTGGGAGGCTGAGGTAGGCGGATCACCTAAGGTCAGGAGTTTGAGACGAACCTTGCTAACATGGTGAAATTCTGTCTCTACTAAAAAAAAAAAAAAAAGGCCGGGTGTGGTGGCTCACGCCTGTAATCCAAGCACTTTGGAGGCCAAGGCGGGTGGATCACCTGAGGTCGGGAGTTCAAGACCAGCCTGACCAACATGGTGAAACTCCGTCTTTAAAAAAAAAAAAAAAAAAAAATTAGCTGGGCACGGCGGTGCGCACCTATAGTCCCAGCTACTCAGGAAGCTGAGGCATGAGAATCACTTGAACCCAGGAGGCAGAGGTCACAGTGAGCCGAAATTGTGCCACTGCATGTCAGCCTGGATGACAGAGCAAGACTCTGTCTCAAAGAAAAGAAAAAAACAATACAAACATTCTAAAAAAATGCCTTGAGCCTTTTCTAACTACTCTTGCCTTTTCCAGTGACTCTCTAAAAAGAAAACTTGATCACCAATCAATATGATACTCACATCTTGATTATATTCCAAGAAGACATGGAAATTTAAATCTTTTCTCAAAATAGGATGTGCTGCCACACGACACAGGAACACTTCATGCATCGCAACTGTCTTCTTGAATATTGCCAAATATTCACTAGAAACAATACAGAAAATTAAAGGTAAAAAAACTACATCAATTAAAAAGTCGCTTGCAACAGTTTTTTTCAGAAAATACTCTTTGGATGATTCCAAATGCAAAATTAGAGATACAAAGATAGAATTCATGTAAACAAGGGTTTTAGTTGAACTGTTAATGAAATATATAAAACCCAGCTTTGAAAAAGATTTCATGCCAGTTAATAATATTTATATCTAAATGTTAATATTTTTAAGTTTTACAAATTTTTCTAACTATGCAAGTTGAGGTTAAAGTTAACTATAGGGTTGTTTGTTTTCAGCTCTAGAGAAAGTATTCTACAAATTATTTGACAGAATCTTCATGATTCAATAAACAATTACTGCTTTTAAACAACTTAGTACAAAAAAAAAAATCAAACCCAAACCTCAGTGAGCATATTTTCAACGTTAATAATTATTTTCATCTAATTACCCAAACACACAAGAAACACACTATGAAGAAACTAATTTTTGTTTGCCATTACACCAAAGAATTGTGTTTAAAATATTTTAATACCAGTAATGAATCCCAGAGACCACAAAGTAATACATGTCAGTTTGAAAAAACAAAATAAAAAAAACATTCAAGGAAAAGGCCTGATATTCTTGCTTCAACTACGTGCAAGAAGGATAAGTTTTACATACCAGCAAACCAGCAGGACCAATGTTGGGAGAAGTTTGATCTCTGTGAGGGTAGTCATTCAGTGAAGACAAAAAAGAAGGATGCAGAGGATGGAGGTAGCAGTAGAATAAAACCAAGGTTCTCTGTTATCCAACCCCTAACCAGACCACAAAAGAATCATGATCAGGGCCTCTGGAAAATCACAGATTCTTCAATATTAATGTGCTCTGCTCATTTCCAGTTTTCAGTCTTATAAACTTTGAATATAGATCTGTCTGCTATCAGACCACTGCTTGTATTCAAGACCTGCTTTACGATTTATCTTTTTAAGAGTTGAGCATTCTGAAGAGAAGTCTACTAGCAGTGTGAATATATAATTAAAAATTGAAACTAGTGGAAGAAGAGAAGAGGAAATGCATGAAGGGGAGAAATGACAAGAAAAAGTGACAGAGGTGATGATAACGCAAGGAAAATTATTTCCTTGGACAACTCTCAAATATACAGCAAATCCAAAATTATTCCAAATGTTTAATAAAAGGGGAAAGATTCCATATTTTCAGCAAATACACTAAAAATGATACATGGGTTGAATATCCCTACCGGAAAATCTGAAATCCAAAATACTCCAAAATCTGAAATTTTTTGAACAAAAGACACGATGCTCAAAGGAAATATTTACCAGAACATTTCAGATTTTTGGATTAGGGATGCTCAGCCAGTAAGTAGAATGCAAATACAAATAAATAACTAAAAATCTGAAATGCACTCCCAGGCATTCTGCATAAGGGATATTCAATCTGTACGTAACTTCCCTTTCTTCTTTTATCTGCCTGTGGCTTCTGCCCAAAGAGGAAAGAATATAGAAGCAAAGTAACCAGAGAATAGTTAAAAACTGTTTTTCACTAAATGACTTTTAGTTCCATATATACTAGAAATGTATTAGATCCTTGCAAAAACTGTGATAGTGATAATTCACATGGATACATATGCTTTTTTTTTTTTTTTTTTTTTTAAGACAGAGTCTCACTCTGTTGCTCAGGTTGGAGTGCAGTGGCATGATCTCGGCTTATTGCAACCTCCACATCCGGGTTCAGGCAATTCTCCTGCCTCAGTCTCCTGAGTAGCTGGAACCACAGACATGTGCCACCATGCCCAGCTAACTTTTCTATTTTTAGTAGAGACAGGGTTTCACCATGTTGGCCAGGATGGTCTCTATCTCTTGACCTCATGATCCGCCTGCCTTGGTCTCCCAAAGTGCTGGAATTACAGGCATGAGCCACTGCGCCTGGCCACATATGCATTTTTAAGAAAACAGAATATATGCAGAGTTGCTCAGTACATTCTCTTTTGAGAAATATGGTAGTATGCACATACTGAAAAAAGAGAACTAGGTTGGTGGTGACGGAGGCTTTGTAAATAGAAAAAAACAAAACAATGTCTATTATGCTCTAAAAAGTCATGTTCTCTATTTCTTTTTCCCCTTAAATTCAAGGATAGATTGGACCTTTTACGTTTTTAAAATAAGCTTTTGGATCTTCTGCTTTCAACTTTCAGGGTCTATTTAAAATATGAATTTAAATAATTTTACAGTGGAGACAATTATTCTATAATTTTCCTGTAGACTCTGATCATGATCATTAATACTGGTTGTATGACTTAAACCTGCATCTTCCAGAAATGGTCTCCGTGGTGAAACAATTAAAATGATGGGATATCAGAAAGTACCAAAAAAGGCATTAAAGCAAGCATAATTAACAGAGGCAACAACGACCAAAAAAACAAAACAAAAAACCACATACGCTTCCAGTTCCTGTTTCATTTTTGTGAATTCTTCCTTTGTCATTGATCCTTCTCCTTCTCCCAGCTTCTGTAATTTTTCCCTTGAAGCATCAAAATCAGGTCTTGGTGGTGCTGGTGGAATCTGTAACAGAACCAAAACAGAACTAATTTTAAGGAACTATTTCATTTTTTGAACACTGTTACTACTGCCACCATAAAAGACTATCTGAGAAATGTAAGGGTATCCAGAATGAGCTGAACACCAGGAACACCCAATTCATACTGGAGAACTTGACTAGCTCTAGAAATTAAGAGTTCTGAGGTCTTTCATACCAAAGAAGAAATACAGCATAGGACTACTTTCTGGTATTAGAACAGCAGTTCTAAATTTCAATCTGCAGACTCCTACAGCAACCCAGAGTCCTCAAATTCAGGTGTGTACTAAGCTCTAACTACAGACTGAGTATGTATAATGTGCATATTACTTTCCAAAACTATATAAATGGTATGATTAAATACAAATGTATTTTTAAAAATTAATGAACTAGTAATAGCTTTATGCTATTTTTTTTTTTTGAGACGGAGTCTCACTCTGTGAGTGCAGTGCAGTGGGATCTCGGCTCACTGCAACCTCTGCCTCTTGGGTTCAAGCGATTCTCTAGCCTCAGCCTCCCAAGTAGCTGAGACTACAGGAGCACGCCACCACAGCCAGCTAATGTTTCTATTTTTAGTAGGGTGGTCTCACTATGTTGGCCAGGTTGGTCTTAATCTCTTGACCTTGTTATCCACCTGCCTCTACCTCCCAAAGTGCTGGGATTACAGGCGTAAGCCACTATGCCCAGCCCACTATTGTGTTTTTTAAAATTAATACTAATTAATTTAAAAGTTTAAAATTAATGAATGCATTACAATCCAGCAAGGGATGTTAAAATGGGTCCTGGATTGGAGGAGTGTACCAGAAAGAAAAAACTGTTTTAAAAATAAAAGAACAAGGCCAGGTGCGGTGACTCATGCCTCTAATCCCAGTACTTTGGGATGCCAAGGAATATCACTTGAGGCCAACCTAGGCAAAGAGTGAGACCCTTCTCTATAAAAAATTTTAAAAAATTAGCTGGGTATGACATCTGTAGTCTTAGCTACTGAGAAGGCTGAGGCAGGAGGATCACCTGAGCTCAGGAGTTGGAGGCTGCAGTGAGCTATGCTTAGCACTACTATAATCCAGCCTGGGTGACAGAGCAAGACCTTGTCTCAAAAAAAAAAAAAAAGACAAAGAAAAAGAAAATGACTGAAAAGGAGTGGCAGCCACAAGGATGGAGATGAAATCAGGTCATAATGATTAAAAAAATCAAACAAAACTAAATTTTAGAAATCTGAATGTGGTTAACAGCTGAGACATGATAACCATCTATTCTTGATTGTAACATCTGGTACATATTTATTTTAATTTATTATTAAATTTTTTTTTTTTTTTTTTGGTAGAGACAGGGTTTCAACATGTTGCCCAGGCTGGTCTTGAGCTCCTGTGCTCAAGCAATCTGCCCGTATTGGCCTACCAAAGTGCTGGGATAAACAGGTGCAAGCCACCATGCCTGGCCACATCTGGTATATATTAAGATTAGGTAACCTGAGGCTAGGCGTGGTGGCACATGCCTATAATCCCAGCACTTAGTGAGGCCAAGGTAGGTGGATCACCTGAAGTCAGGAGTCCAAGACCAGCCTGGCCAAAATGGTGAAACCCCATCTCTAAC
Source organism: Ateles fusciceps (assembly GCA_036589455.1). Lineage (NCBI taxonomy): Eukaryota > Metazoa > Chordata > Mammalia > Primates > Atelidae > Ateles > Ateles fusciceps. The sequence continues at coordinate 2,109,391 of JAZHEH010002842.1, forward strand.
CAAAAATACAAAAATTAGCTAGGAGTGAGGGCACGCACCTATAATCCCAGTTGCTTAGGAGGCTGAGGCATGAAAATTGCTTGAACCTGGGAGGTGAATGTTGCAGTGAGCCAAGATCGCACCACTGCACTCCAACCTGGGTGACTTAGAAGATCTTTTTTTTTTTGGAGACAGAGTCTCACTCTGTTGCCCAGGCTGCAGTAGCTGTGATTACAGGCACACACAACCACGCCCAGCTAATTTCTGTACTTTTGGTAGAGATGGGGTTTTGCCGTGTTGGCCAGGCCTGTTTTGAACTCCTGGCCTCAGATGATCCACTAGCCTCAGCCTCCCAAAGTGCTGGCATTACAGGCATGCCACTGCACCTGGCCTAGATAACCTCTTAAAGAGACTTCCAACTCTTAGGTATCTGTCCAACTACGGTTTTAAAACCAGTATGGTTTGTAACATCTCCTTAATCCCTAGGAAAAGCCCATTTCAATTTTAACAAACAGTAAGAATTTAAGTTTAAATGAGGGAACATAACATACCCCCACATCCCCTAACAAAACAATTCAGGATAAAAGGTGGTAACCAAACTGGCAATTTAAAAAACTGTAACAATTTTAAAAACTGTTTTGTAACTGGCAATTTAAAAAAATGTAACAGGATGAGTGTGGTGACTCATGCCTGTAATCCCAGCACTTTGGGAGGCTGATGCAGGTGATCACCTGAGGTCAGGAGTCCGAGAAGAGCCTGGCCAACATGGCAAAACCCCGTCTCTACTAAATATCCAAAAAAAAGTTAGCAGGGCATGGTGGCGGGCACCTGTAATCCCAGCTACTCAGGAGGCTGAGGCAGGAGAATCTCTTGAACCCAGGAGGCGGAGGTTGCAGTGAGCCAAGATCGTCTGGCGTTCCAGCCTGGGCGACACAAGTAAGACTGTGTCTCAAAAAAACTAACAGTTCACAAAACATGCTAAACAAGATTCCAAAACATAATCAAATATCTAAAACCTCCTAGAAAATGGGATTAAAATGGAGTCTCAATACTTACAATATAACCTGCATAGTCTTCATTTTCAACAAAGGAATCATGAAGCCAGATAAATTCCTCGTGCTGCCGAACAACGGAAAACTCGTTTTGTTTAAAATTTGGCAATGAACTCTGTAAAGATAGAGATTTTCTTGAATAAAAATCAAATTTACACTAAAAGGGTTTTTGAAACTGGGTCTTGCTCTGTCTCTAGGCTGGAGCAGAGCAATTTCGGCTCACTGGAACCTCAACCTCCCAGGCTCAAGCAGTCCTCCCACCTCCGCCTCCCGAGTAGCTGGGGCTACAGACACATACCACCACACCTGGCTAATTTTATTTTTGTAAAGATGAGGTCTAAGATGCCCAGGCTGGTCTTGAACTCCTGGACTCAAGCGGTGATCCTGCCTTGGCCTCCCAAAGTACTGGGATTACAGGCATGAGCCACTGTGTCTGGCCTTAAAAAGTTTTCTATCATTTAAAAAAAATTTCATCTTATTTCAAGACCATCAATGCCCTTTAAAGTATATCATAAAACCCTGAGATACCTAGACCAAATTTTCTTTGGACTGTTGGGAAAGTAAGCTGACAGACTCTTATACTGTACTGTTACTACTACAGTTACTTAAAAGTTATGTTAGGCTGAACGCAGTGGCTCACGCCTGTGATGCCAGCACTGTGGGAGGCCGAGGTCAGGAGTTCGAGACCACCCTGACCAACATGGTGAAACCCCGTCTCTACTAAAAATATAAAAATTAGCTGGGCGTAGTGGCTTGCACCTATAGTCACAGCTACTCAAGAGGCTGAAATAGGAGAAATCCTTGAACCTAGGAAGCAGAGGTTGCAGTGAGCCAAGACTGCACCACTGCACTCCAGCCTGGGCAACAGAGTGAGACTCTGTCTCAAAATAAATAAATAAATAATAATAATTTGTAAGGCAGTAATTTGACTAACAGAAAGAACAACAAAATTAAAAGTAACAAGAATGGTAAAAGCTACTAGCAAAAATCTGGAAAAAAAATTACATTTGCTTTCTGTCTAGGTTCTGATTCTCAGAATATTAATCTAAAATGAAGTACATTTCCTATAACTATTTTTGTTAAAATAGTCTCTTTCCAATTATGTTTAAAACCCAAGTCCCAGTCAACATCACATATGTAATACAATAAATGGCTAAAATAACAAGTACAAAATCACATTTACCTTCGTGTGAACAGTGAATTTTACTTTATCCCGCTCACTAAGAGCATCAGAAATGTCCACCTGCAGAGCAGCATCACTTTGAAGATCTACATTTATTGCTCTAAGCTAGGGAAAAAAAAAACAGTATCTTAATGAAAATAATGTGCTTTTATATAATTTCACTTTTCTCTCAGACTGGACAATGCAAAAACAAAACAAAAATAACAAAAGATTATTAAATCTAAAGAAGTACTCAAGTCCATTTAACATACATTTTGGAGCAGGTGCTCTGGGCAACGCTATTATCTTAATTCTATAATATTCAATTCTAGAATTTTCATTCTATAGTATTCAACTATATTCTGCTTTATGTAACTCACTGAGCTAATCAGGATTCGTTATAGTTTAGTTATAGTTTCATTCAAAAACGAAACTCTTTTCAGCCAGATGCGGTGGCTCATGCCTGTAATCCTAGCACTTTAGGAGGCAGAGGCAGGAGAATCAACCGAGCCCAGGAGTTCAAGACCACCCCGGGGCAACCTAACAAGACCCTGTCTCTACAAAAATAAAAAAAAATAAAAAATTAGCCAGATGTGGTGGTGTACACCAGTGGTCTTAGTACATGGGAAGCTGAGGCAGGAGGCTTGCTTGAGCCTACAAGGTCAAGGCTACAGTGAACAGTGATCGTGACACTGCACTCTAGCCTGGATGACAGAGCAAGACCTAGTCTCTCAAAAAAAAAAAAAACCCAAAACAAACAACAACAACAAAACCTAAGAAAGTGGTCCATCTAAGTTCAAGAGTTCTAAAATTAAGGAATGTGTTTGCCTTGAAGCACAATAAAATAATAAAAAGACTATCAAGCAACAATTTTAATTCCTACCTCTTTATATTCAGGAATATACACTGAAACTATCAAATATAATTAAATATATTAATGTAAAGTGCTAAGAAAGTAACTCCATAAGCTACATTTGAAGAAATGGATGTTCCCTATTTAGTGCTTCTACTTTCTCATCTATAAGAAGACTCTTCTATTTATGATTTTTAAACTTCATCTATTTTTCTTACTCTTTAAACAATAAATATTTTAACTTGTTGGGGTAGTTTTGAGACTTAGGAAAAAAGTCAAAATACTAAAAGGTAAGTCTTAGCAAGCTGCAAAGACATGAAATACATTGTTTCAAAGACAGTACTCTAGGTGTAAAACCTAGAACTTACTTTAAGAATCTCACCTAGACATTAGTATCTCAAATTTTAATCATGTTGTAAATGAAAAAAATGCTGAATGCAAAGTTGTTTACTCAATGATTTCAAACATATATGTGTGTGTATGTGTATATATAATATATATAAATAAAATGTTATATATATATAATAAAATATATATATATGTTATTTATATATATATAAATTTATATATATATAAATTATATATATAAATATATATATATATAAATTATATATATATATATAAATTATATATATATATATAAATTATATATATATATATAATTTTATTTTTTGTTTTTGGGATGGGGTCTCACTCTCTTGCCCAGGTTGGAGTGCAGTGGTGTGATCTCTGTTCACTACAACCTCTGCCTTCTGGGTTCAAGTGATTATCCCACCTCAGACTCCTGAGTAGCTGGGATTACAGGCACAGGCCCCCACACCCAGCTAATATCTGTATTTTTTGGTAGAGACACGGTTTTGCCATGTTGGCCAGGCTGGTCTTGAACTGACCTCAAGTGATCCACCCACCCTGGCATTCAAACTGTTTGGGCTCAGGAGTCTGAGATCAGCTTAGCCAACAAGGCAAAACCCCATCTCTACAAAAAATACAAAATTAGCTGGGCATGGTGTTGCCCATCTGTAGTCCCAGCTATTTGGGAGGCTGAGGTGGTAGGATGGCTTGAGCCCAAGAGGTGGAGGTTGCGGTGAGCTGAGATTGCACCACTGCACTCTAGCCTGGGCAACCAAGTCAAACCCTGTCTCCAAAAAAATTAAAAAGGGGGCCAGGTGAGGTGGCTCACGCCTATAATCCCAGCACTTTGGGAGGCCAAGGCAGGCAGATCATGAGGTCAGAAGATCGAGACCATCCTGGCCAACATGGTGAAACACCATCTCTACTAAAAATACAAAAATTAGGTAGGCATGGTGGTATGCACCTGTAGTCCCAGGTACTTGAGAGGCTGAGATAGGAAGATTGCTTGAACCTGGGAGGCAGAGGTTGCAATGAGCCGAGATCGCACCACTGTACTCCAGTCTGGTGACAGAGCGAGACTCCAACTCAAAAAAAAAAAAAAAAAAAAAAGAGAGAGAGAGAGACTCTGTTTCTTTATTTTTTTAAAATCACTTTCAGGCTACTTTTTTTTTTTTTTCCTATTTCACTCACATAAGCATGAACAGGCTACCTTTTTAAAATTTTTTTATTTTTAAATAGAGACAGGGTCTAGCTATGTCACCCAGGCTGGTCCTGAACTCCTGAGCTCAAGCAATCCTTTCACCTCGGCCTCCCAAAGTGCTGGGATTACATGCATGAGCCACTGAGCCCAGCCAGGCCACTTTTAAGATGTTTATTGTGATAGGCTGAATAATGGCTCCCAGGAAGCATCTATATCCAAATTCCAAGGAACTATAAATGTTACCTTATATGTCAATAAAGGACTTTGCAGATGTCATTCAATTATGAATTTTGAGATGGAGATTTTGAGATTATCCCGGATTATCCAGGTGGGCCTTAAATGCAATCACGTTATCTTTTTTTTTTTTTTTTTCCTGAAATGAAGTCTCACTTTGTCCCTCAGGCTGAAGTGCAGTGGCACGATCTCAGCTCACTACAACCTCCGACTCCCAGATTCAAGTGATTCTCCTGCCTCAATCTCCCAACAGCTAGGACTACAGAGGTACACAACCATACTCAGCTAATTATTATTATTATTTTTGAGACCAGACTTTTGCTCATTGCCCAGGCTGGAATGCAAATGAATGATCTCAGCTCACCGCAACCACCGCCTCCTGGGTTCTAGCAATTCTTCCTGCCTCAGCCTCCATGGTAGCTGGGATTACAGGGGTCTGCCAACACGCCCTGCTAATTTTTTGTATTTTTAATAGAGGCAAGGTTTCACTATGTTAGCCAGGCTGGTCCCGAACTCCTGACCTCAGGCAATGCACCCACCTCAGCCTCCCAAAGCGCTGGGATTACAGACGTGAGCCACTGTGCCTGGCTTAATTTTTGTATTTTTAGTAGAGATGGGGTTTCACCATGTTGGCCAGGCTGGTCTTGAACTCCTGACTTCAAGTGATCTACCCGCCTCAGCTTCCCAAAGTGTTGGGATTACAGGTGTGAGCCACCACGCCCAGCCAGCACATGTTAGCTTTATATATAAAAGGCAGAGGCTGGGCGCGGTAGCTCACGCCTGTAATCCCAGCACTTTGGGAGGCCGAAGTGGGTGGACCACGAGGTCAGGAGTTCAAGACTACTAGCCTGACCAAGATGGTGAAACCCCATCTCTACTAAAAATACAAAAATTAGCTGGGCATGGTGGCAGGCACCTGTAATCCCAACTACCTGGAAGGCTGAGGCAGGTGTATCAGTTCTTGGAATAAAAACTGCGGCATTTTTCCACTTCTTATGTTTTCATTGCTTAGTCTAGCATTTCCAAAACACACCCCATAAGAATCAACCTGGTTTGCTTGTCAATACAGAATCTGGCTCTGCATGGCAGCTCACACCTGTAATCCTAACACTTTGGGAGGCTGAGGCAATTGGGTCACTTGAGCTCAGGAGTTCAAGACCAACCGAGGCAACATGGCAAAACCCTGTCTCTAAAAAAAAAAACAAAAACAGTAATAAAAACAAAAACAAGCCCAGCAAAATGACACACACTATAGCCTCAATCTCATGGGTTCAAGCAATCCTCCTGCCTCAGCCCTCCAAGTAGCTGGGACTACAGGTGTGTGTTATCACACCGGGCTAATTTTGGTATTTTTAGTAGGGATGGGGTTTCACAATGTTGGCCAGGCTGGTCTCAAACTCCTGACCCCAGGTGATCCGCCAAGAAGCGCCACTGCACTCCAGCCTGTGTGAGAAAGTGAGACTCTGTCTACAAAAAACCCTCAAAAGCAGAAACACAATCCCAGGTCTATTGAAACAGGATCTTCAGGCAAAGGGCCTTAAAATCTGTAACTGAAGACACCAGCAGACATTTTCAGGGATTTCCTTGACTTTATATTCTGTCAAAATTTCCTCTCAGTTGTTAATATGTTGTTCTTAATGTGTATATAAAATATTTTTGCCAGGCCAGCCAAGGTGGCTCATGCCTGAATTCCTACACCTTAAGAGGCCAAGACGGGAGGACTGCTTGAGCCCAGGAGTTCCAGACCAGTCTCGGCAACATGGTGAGACCCGTCTCTACAAAATAAAAAAGTTAGTTGGGCATGGTGGCACATGTTTTTAGTCCCTGTTACTCAGGAAGCTGAGGCAGGAAGATCATTTGTGCCCAGGAGTTTGAGGGTGCAGTGAGTTACAATTGCACCACTGCACTCCAGTCTAGGTAACACAGTAAGACCCTGTTTCACAAATTTCCTATCTATATGTATATTTTTGCTTTTAGATTTTCTTTTTTAAACCACTGACCTTTCAGAGATATCTACATTTCAGAAGATGTTATTTATTCTTCCAATTTAAGATTATTCCAAGTTATTAAAACGGTTCTTTCTCTTCCATTTCCTTATCCTTCTATACTAAATACACTGTTTCCCTTATTTACTTATTTTTTTTGGAGACGAAGTCTCGTTCTGTCACCTAGGCTGGAGTGCAGTGGCGCAATCTTGGCTTACTGCAACCTCTGCCTCCCAGGCTCAAACGATTCTGCTGCCTCAGCCTCTCAAGTAGCTGGGACTACAGGCGTGTGCCATCACGCCCCAGCTAGTTTTTATATTTTTGGTAGAGATGGAGTTTCATTGTGTTAGCCAGGATGGTCTCGATCTTGTAATCTGCCTGCCTCAGCCTCCCAAAGTGGTGGGATTACAAGCATGAGCCACCGCACCCAGCCTATTGTCTTTCTGATAGCACAACACTTGGCTTCTTAAATTTTAACTTTCATCTATATATAATATCCCTGTACTATGCATGTAACACTTTTATTTAGGTATAATTTACATACAATAAAATGCAGATTTGCAGTATATATTTGGAGAGTTTTAACAAATATATAGGCCACCTACCATACTCGCAGGCTTAAGTGATTTTCTCCTGCCTCAGCCTCCTAAACAATTGGGACCACAGGTGTACATCACCACATCTGGCTATTTTTTTTTTTTTAAGAGATGGGGTCTCCCTATGTTGGCCAGGCTGGTTTCAACCTCCTGTGCTTAAGTGATCCTCCCACTTCAGCCTCCCAAAGTGCTTATATTATAGGCGTAAGCCACCACACCAGGCTAAATTCTCTCTTGTATACCTTATTAAAGCATGTTATCCATGAATATATTGCCTTAAGAGCTATTAACTGAATCTATCATTTGTCTTTTCCTCTTCTTTTTGTTTTTTTCTTGAGACAGAGTCTCGCTGTGCTGCCCAAGTTGGAGTGCAATGGTGCAATCATGGCTCCTATAGCCTCATACTCCTGGGCTTAAGCAATCCTCCCTCCCCGGCTTCCGCAAGTATTAGGATTAAAGTCGGGTGACCCACCTCACCTGGCCTAAGTCCTATTTTTAATAACCAAGATGTATAATGGAAAAGCCAGTCTCCAAAATAAAATCACCCGCACCATCAGCACAAAATTTAACTGAAAAGTTAATGTGCTATCATATTTCATCAGTTCGAGATTTGTATTTCTAAACCCTAACATTATCTAAAACAGACATTTCTTTTTTTTTTTTTCCTTTGAGATGAGTCTCACTCTGTTGCCAGGCTGGAATGCAGTGGTATGATCTCAGCTCACTGCAGTCTCCGCCTCCTGGGTTCAAGCGATTCTCCTGTTAGTAGAGACGCAGTTTCATCATGTTGGCAAGGACAGTCTCGATCTCCTGACCTCATGACCCGCCAACCCCAGCCTCCCAAAGTGCTGGGATTACAGGCATGAGCCACCTTGCCCGGCCAGGAATGTCTTTGAATTGATGACAAATTACAATTTAATTTTAATTAACTAGCAACATTTTTTTTTATGAGAGGGAGTCTTGCTCGGTCCGCCAGGCTGGTGTGCAGTGGTGCAACCTCGGCTCACTGCAACCTCTGACTCCCGGGTTCAATCGATTCTCCTGCCTCAGCCTCCTAAGTAGCTGGGATTACAGGCACGCATCACCACGCCCGGCTAATTTTTGTATTTTTTGTAGAGACGAGGTTTCACCATGCTGGCCAGGATGGTCTCAAACTTCTGACCTCAGGTGATCTGCCCACCTCGGCCTCCCAAAGTGCTGAGATTACAGGCATGAGCCACCACGCTCGGCTCATTTTTTTTTCTTAATGGTACATAAAAAAGATAGTCTTTCAATCAACTGCACCTCAGATTTAATGAAATATATTGTAGATTTTTTAATTTTAGAGACAGAGTCTTGCACTGTTGCCCAGGCTGGAATGCAGTGGCACAATCATAGCTCATTTTAACCTTGAACTCCTGGGCTCAAGTAATCATTCCATCTCAGCCTTCCAAATAGCTGGGACTACAGGCGCACACCACCATGCCCAGCTAATTTTTGAGATGGAATCTCACCATGTTGCCCAGGCTGGTCTTGAGCTCGTGGTTAGTGATCCTCCCCACTACTGTGTTTGGCCTCCCGAAGTACTGGGATTACAGGTTTGAGATTTAGTGTTCATTACATAAAATGCACACAAATTATACAGGTAGATTTTCTTCCCGGTTTAAAGAAAAGTCAATCATTTTGGAGGGTTTTATTAAGGACAAGGTCAAGCAAACAACCTGTGTTTCATAAAAATTTAACTGGCTGGGCACAGTGGCTCATGCCTATAATCCCAGCACTTTGGGAGGCTGAGGTAGGAGGTTCACAAGGTCAGGAATTCAAGACCAGCCCAGCCAAAATGGTGAAATCCCATCTCCACTAAAATTACAAAAAAAAAAAATTAGCTGGGTGTGGTGGTGGGCACCTGTAATCCCAACTACTCAGGAGGCTGAGGCAGGAGAATTGCTTGAACCCAGGAGGTGGAGGATGCAGTGGGCTGAGATCATACCACTATCCTCCAGCCTGACAGAGACTGTGTCTCAGGAAAAGAAAAATAATAATCAACTTTCTGCAACTAGTGAGTTCAGTTTGAAGAAATTTCTAGTTAGGCTACATTTAATGGTTTAATTTTTTTCTGGGCCAATAATCATTGTACTGTCTTTTGTCAGAGGATGACTAGGTAAAACATTTGTGTTGCTGGTCAAGAGAAAGATTATGACAAAAAAAAATATGGATTAAGTAACATAAATGTAGTATCATTAGAAGAATAATTTAGAGACCCCGAGCTGTTGTTCCACATGTAATTACTTAGTAACAGGCCAGGCACAGTAGCTCATGCCTGTAATCCCAGTACTTTCAGAGGCCAAGTTGGAAGGATCACTTCTGGGCAAGAGTTTGAGACCAGCATGGGCAACATAGTGAGATCTCATCTCCACAAATTTAAAAGTTAGCTGGGTGTAGTGGTGCACACCTGTAGTCCCAGCTACTCAGGAGGCTGGGGCTACAGTGAGCTGTGATTGTGCTACTATACTCCAGCCTGGGTGACAAAGTGAAACCTGTCTCAAAAAAAAAAAAAAAAAAAAAAAAAAAAAAAAAGACTTAGGAAGACATTCACTACTAGTTACTACACTGACTAGTGTACTACAAAGTATCTAGCTTAGAACATCCCTAAAAAGTCAGTTGTTCATATTTTCCCAGAAAAGCAAATGTAGAGAGATGGACAAGTGGATGGGATGGGGCAAGAGGAAGGAAGAAAATGACTTACAATAGTCTCCCAATTGATCTCTTATTTCAGCCCTTGTCCCTCATAAATTCCCTAAATTTGTCCCTCATAAATGTATTCTCTATAGAGCCACCATTATGGTATCATTAAGCTAGAAATTATTCCTCTGTTCAAAATCTAAGGAGTTTCCACTTGAAGAAAAGCTGAACATCTTACAGTGGCCTACCATGCACTATAAAATCTCTATCTGATATCATCTGACTAATTTACCACTCCTCTGGCTCACTATAGTCCTGCTATATGGCCTCTTTTTTTTTTTTTTTTGAGACAGAGTCTCACTCTGTCCCCAAGTTGGAGTGCAGTGGCACAATATCGGCTCACTGCAACCTCTGCCTCCCAGGTTCAAGCAATTCTCCTGCCTCAGCCTCCCGAGTAGTTGGGATTATAGACATGCGTCACCACACCCAGCTAATTTTTGTATTTTTAGTAGACAGGGTTTCACCATGTTGGCCGGGCTGGTCTTGACCTCTTGACCTCAGGTGATCCACCCACCTCGGTCTCCTAAAGTGCTGGCATTACAGGCATGAGCCACTGCGCCTGGCCCTCGTTTTTGAACACACAGATACGCTGCTGTCTCAGGGAGTCTGCACCCACTGGTTCCTCTGCCTGGAACACTCTGCCCCCAGATATCTATCTGCACAGCTCACTTCCTTCAAGTCCTCAAGTCGTCCTCAGCAAGGCCTTTCCTAGCCACCCTATCTAAAAGTAAAGTTCAAACCACCCTCCCTTCCTGGCCCAAAAATCCCTACTCCTCCCTCATTTTTCTTTGTAACGCTTATTCAAAACCTAATATACTTTACTTTTTTAAAATGTCTCTTCGTGACTATAATTCAGCTCCATGAAAACACAGATTTTTGTCTGGTTTGTTCATTGCTATACTCCCAATGATGTTTCTCAACAAATATTTGTGGAATGTAAAGGAGGGAAGAGGAAAAAGAAAGGTGATAACCATAACTGGGCTACAAAACTACTTCCAGGTAATTATAGTACCATCAATGAAAAACCCCATGATAGAAGTAAATTTGATTGGCTGGGCACCATGGCTCACGCCTGTAATCCCAGCACTTTGGGAGGCCGAGGCAGGCACGAGGTCAGGAGTCGAGACCAGTCTGGCCAGCATGGTGAAACACCACCTCTACTACAAATACAAACATCAGTTGGGTGTGGTGTCTGGCGCCTGCAATCCCAACTACTAGGGAGGCTGAGGCAAGAGAATCATTTGAACATGGGAGGCAGAGGTTGCAGAGAGCTGAGATCATGCCATTGTACTCCAGCCTAAGTGACAGGGCAAGATTCCATTTGAAAAAAAAAAAAAGAAGAAGTAAATTTGATTAAGCTCATTATTCAGGTCAAATTTCGTATTTATTTAACTCCTAATCCAGTTGTGATTTTGGAAGTCCTGTAATACATCATTTCCATCACTAATGTATGTCCTCCATACCCAGCAGTCAAATCAGTGGTTGATTATACACACATTTTCTAGAAATTGATATTCAATATCAGATTTCCTCTCACACATCACACCAGAAACAACAAAAAATTACTTGAGTAATACCAATGGAAGGCTGAGGTGGGCAGAACACTTGAGGTCAGGAGTTTGAGAGCAGGCTTGCCAACATGATGAAAACCTGTCTCTACTAAAAACACAAAAATTAGCTGGGCGCAGTAGTGCATGCCTGTAGTCTCAGCTACTCGGGAGGCGGAGGCAGAAGGATCACTTGAAACCAGGAGGCAGAGGTTGCAGTGAGCTGAGATCACACCACTGTACTCTAGCCTTGATACAGAACAAGGCTCTGTCTCAAAAAAAAAAAAAGAAAAGAAAAGAAAGCTGACTCTCTAGGTAATACAGTAATATTCTGTTATTTAATAAACCTTTTTTCAGCACTTACATGCAAACAACTGTCCCAGGTATTATGGAAGATTTAAAGTGAACAAAAAGCCCTGTCTTCAAGAAACCTGTTTGCAATGAGGAAGACAATCAACTTTATGTAATATAATACAAAATTAGCCACTTCTGCCTACCACTTTTACCACAAGTAAAGTTTGACCTCATCAACACCTCCGGTGCTGTGACCTTTCCATTTATTTCCAGTCTGCTGGCACTCTCTCTGCTTCACTCCTTTTCCAATCCACTCCACGATATGCCACTCCAGTATCTTTCCTGCTGGTCCCTTCAGTTCCCATTGCTCTTTTGCCATACCTGGCTTACAAATTCCCATACTCTGGCCGGGCGCGGTGGCTCACGCTTGTAATCCTAGCACTTTGGGAGGCTGAGGTGGGTGGATCACCTGAAGTCAGGAGTTCAAGACCAGCCTGGCCATCATGGTGAAACCCCATCTTTAAAAAAAAAAAAAGAAAAAAGAAAAAAGAAACAAATTCCCATACTCAGGATCTATTTATCTTTTATTTTATTTATTTTTTTTATAGAGATGAAGTCTCACTGTGTTGCCCAGGCTAGTCTTTAACTCCTGGGCTGAAGTGATCCTCCTGCCTTAGCCTCCCAGCATAAGTTACCTGGCCTCAAGATCAATATCATCTTCAACTTTTACATTTGGGTTACTGAGTATCGCTAAAGAAAAGTCACCATTGTTTGTACTGTTCCACCTCAAATTAATGGTCTCCAAACTGCATATGCTCTTTTTCTTTCTCTTGTCTTTTTAAATTTATTTATTTTTTTGCATATGCTCTTAAAACCACTCAGCAGTCCAGCCCTGAACAACTCTGCTCAGCTCCCCTCTTAATTCCCTGCAGAAACAATTCCAACTTTTACTACCACATTACACCCTACCCTAAACAAGGGACCTTGCCTCCTCCAGCCCATAGAAATAAATGCCAGCAGCTGTTTATCCTCTCAGGCCCACCAACAAACCTTTTTACAAATAAATTTTGGCTCACAACTGATCGGTGCATGCCTGCAGTCCCAACTACTTGGGATGCTGAAGTGGGAGGATCACTTGAGCCCCAGGAGGTCGAGGCTGCAGTGAGCTGTGATGGTGCCACTGCATGCCGGCCTGGGCAACAGAGCAAGACCATCTCAAAAAACAAAAATAAAACCCTTTAAATGAGTACCTAATTTCCAAACCAATGATACTTTTCAGTCTTCTTGGCCTCTCTGCAATATTCTGCCTTGGTATCATTCTGACCACTCCTTCCTCAAAATTATCTCAACTTTAAAAAAATTATTATTTTTGAAACTGGAGATGGGGCGTGGTGGCTAACGCCTGTAATCTCAGAACTTGGGAGGCTGAGGTGGGTGCATCACTTGAGGCCAAGAGTTTGAGACCAGCCTGGGCAACATCATCAAACCCTGTGTCTACTAAAAATACAAAAATTAGCCGGGCGTGGTGGTGCTGCCCGTAATCTCAGCTACTCAGGGAGCTAAGGCACAAGAAATTGCTTGAATCTGGGAGGCACAGGTTGCAGTGAGCTGAGATTGTGCCACTGTATTCCAACCTGGGTGATAAAGTGAGACTCTCCCTAAAAAAAAAAAAAGAAGTAGAGACAGAGGTCTCACTCTGTCACCCAGGCTGGAATGCAGTGGTACAGTCATAGCTTATTACAGCCTCAAACTCCTATGCTCAAGCAATCTTCCTGACTCAGCCTCCCAAGGAGCTAGGACAAAGCGGGTGTGACCACACCCTGTTAATTTTTATTTTTTGTAGAGACAGGATCTCACTACATAGTCCAGACCAGCCTCAAACTCCTGGGCTCAAGTGATCCTCTTGCCTCAGCCTCTCAGAGTGCTGGGATCATAGGCATGAGCTACCACACCAGCTTCTCTCAACTTTTGAAGTTTCCTCTGATTTGCCTCCTACCCCTTCTCAGCCCCATTAAGCAATCATCTTTAGTCTGGTCCTTAAATGCTGGTTTCCCTTGGGTGCTATCTAATGTTGGAAATAGCCATTCTCAACTAACAATTCCTAAATAATTATATCTCCAATTCAGACCTTTTATTCTAAGTTCCCAATTTGAATTTCAAGTTACCAACTAGACATAGCCACCTGGATGTATTCACTTATTAAAACACTGAGTGCCCTCAATGTATCAAGCACTGTCCTACGTGTTAGGGAGACAGTAGTGAAGAGACACAACCCTCAACTTACAGATCTTACATTCTAGTTTGGTGGGGTGGGTTAGATGCCTCATATGCACTTTAAATCCAACATACCCTGGAACCAGACTTATTATCTAATCTCTAACCCTGCTCTTCCTTCCTATATTCTATGTTTTCTCCTTCTCCCTTGTCCAGCCCATGTACTTATTCAGTCACTACGTTCTGTCAATTCTATCTCCTAAACATCTCCTTACTACATCCCTTCCTTCATCCCTCTTCGAATGCCTTAGTTCTACCTTCTTCATTTCTCATCTGGACTGTTGCATTAGACTGTTAACTGGTTTCTTTGCTTTCTGAAAGGAAGCATCTATTTACCCTCTACGTTAGAATAATCTACAATGCTGTTTTCACCTGGGCATGTCTTTCCTTTTTTTTTTTTTTTTTTTTTGAGATGGCGTCTCACTCTTCTCACCCGGGCTGGAGTGCAGTAGCACGACCTTGGCTCACTGCAAGCTCTGCCTCCTGGGTTCAAGCATTCCTCCTGCCTCAGCCTCCTTAGTAGCTGGGATTACAGAGGCTCACCACCACATCCAGCTAATTATTTTTGTATTTTTAGTAGAGATAGGGTTTCATCATGTTGGCCAGGCTGGTGTCAAAAATTCCTGACCTCAGGTGATCCGTTCTGCCTCAGCCTCCCAAAGGGCAGGGATTACAGATATGAGCCACCGCACCCGGCCTGGGCATGTCTTTCCTAGCTTAAAATCCCTCAGTACTTCCCACTGCCTGGAGTCTTTCACTATGCACTATATACTCTGTCTGTACTAGCCGTATATATCTTTGCAACCTCTGCTCTAGTAAGAACAGGTGCTCCAGGAGGAACCAAATTACCAACACATGACATCCTCTCTGTTGGAAAGCAGACCAATAGCACAGTGGTTAAGAGCCAGGCCCTAGAGCTAGATTGCCCATTTGACCACAGCTCCTACTGGCTATATGACTTTGGGCAAGTTATTTAATGTCTCTGCAACTCCGTTTTCCTTTCCCAAATAGGAATAACAGTAGCTGCTATTTCACAGGGATTTGAGAATTGAGTTAATATATGGAAAGTCCCTGACATGCAGTAAATGCTATGTGCGTAATTATCATTATCTTTTACTACTACGTCTTCCCCTAAAGCTGAACATTTTACTTTGTACCCTCATACACTTCATGGCAAGGGGCTGTAACTTTATCTCCTTCACTACACAGTGATGGTCTCAGGGCAGGAACTTTGTCTTATTGATCTTTTTAATCCACAACCAACATAATATATATCACATTTTTATGTGAAATAACTATTAATAAATGTGGCATGTGTTTACTAAAAAGTGTGCAGGTACAAAACAGACTGCAAGCATCTGGGCCAAGTCCTGAAAAGCTGAATTTCAAGAAAAGGTGAGGGGGAAAAAAAAACAGTGAAATCCATGCGTAAAACAGACATTCAAGTGTAGAGGTGCTTGGGCAATGGGGAGTAGACTAGAATATGGAAGGAGGAGATACTTAGAAATGAAGCCAGACAGAGAAAGTTATGAACAGAGTTGAATGTTAGCCTAAGGAGTTTGGACTTTACTCCAATAACAACTGGGGCCCAAGGAAGTCCTTTTGACTAGCAGTGCTATATGGTTTCATCACTTTTAACTATATAAGTAATCTGAAGACTCAATTGGAAAGCAGAAAGACTAAAGACAGAGACTAAGGACAGGTACTGCTACAATCTAAGCAAGTAGCAGCAAGGAGCTTAAATGGGACCATGCACATGAAAGATGGGGTAAACAACATTTCCAAGGTGAAATTAACTAGCCTCAATGACTGTTCTGATATAAAGATGAAGGATATGACTCAGAGGTTTCTTGCCTGCACAAATGGAAAATGCTACTATTAGGAATACAGAGGGAGGAGCATGGCAAGGAGTCCAGGAGAATGAGCAGTTACTCCACCTAAAGTCATTCTTGAAAACAATAAACATATTATCTAGGATTGAAATCAAATGCAAAGAGAATCATGCCATCACTCTGGCATGCACTGTTCTTATTTAACAAGCACATCAGAAAAAAAATGTGTCCAGTTCAAAGGGCTCATTTGTTTACTAAATAGTATGTTACTGTCCTTCATTTGGGGGAGAAAAACCTATTATATAGAGGTAGGGCTAAGAGATCAAAATGTGGCCAATATTTTTCAACACTATGTATTCTTAAAGCCTGCTTTTAAAATTTCTCACAAAACAATGTTTTCTTTTCTTTTCTTTTTTTGAGATGGAGTTTCGTCGTCGCCCAGGCTGGAGTGCACTGGCACAGTCCCACCTCACTACAACCTCTGCCTCCCAGGTTCAAGCAATTCTCCTGCCTCTGTCTCCCAAGTAGCTGGTATTACAGGCGCCAGCCACCACACCAGGCTAATTTTGGTATTTTTAGTAGAGACAGGGTTTCACCATATTGGCCACGCTGGTCTTGAACTCCTGACCTCAGGTGATCTGCCCACCTTGGCCTCCCAAAGTGCTGGGATTACATGCATAAGCCACCGTGCCAGGCCAAAACAATATTTTCTTAGGGCATGATGAAAATGTACAGTTGCTTAAAGATTTATTTAAAAACACTGACAATTTTGCTTACTTGCTGATTTATATGAAATGCTAGTTGTTATTTTTGAATGTGCTGTCCCCTTTGTAAATTATAACAGTTTGTACTTCATGCTTTTTCTCTATCAACACATTTTTTTTTTTTTTTGAGATGGAGTCTCACACTGTCGCCCAGGCTGGAGTGCAATGGT
Organism: Ateles fusciceps; assembly: GCA_036589455.1. Classification (NCBI taxonomy): domain Eukaryota; kingdom Metazoa; phylum Chordata; class Mammalia; order Primates; family Atelidae; genus Ateles; species Ateles fusciceps. The sequence continues at coordinate 2,126,406 of JAZHEH010002842.1, forward strand.
GTGATCTCAGCTCACTGCAACCTCTGCCTGCTGGGTTCAAGCGATTCTCTTGCCTCAGCCTCCCGAGTAGCTGGGATTACAGACACCTGCAACCACACCCAGCAAATGTTTTGTATTTTTAGTAGAGATGGGTTTCACTAGTTGGCCAGGCTGGCCTCGAACTCCTGACCTCATGATCTGCCCGCCTCAGCCTCCCAAAGTGCTGGGATTATAGGCATGAGCCACTGCATCCAGCCAAGACCCCCTCCCCACTTTTTTTTTTTTTTCTGAGACGAAGTTTTGCTCTTGTTGCCCAGGCTGGAGTGCAATGGCGCAGTCTCGGCTCACCACAACCTCTGCCTCCCGGGTTCAAGCAATTCTCCTGCCTCAGCCTCCCAAGTAGCTAGGATTACAGGCATGCACCAGCACACCCGGCTAATTTTGTATTTTTAGTAGAGATGGGGGTTTCTCCATGCTGGTTAGGCTGATCTAGAACTCCTGACCTCAGGTGATCCACCCGCCTCAGCCTACCACAGTGCTGGGATTACAGGCGTGAGCCACCGAGCCTGGCCTAAGACTCTCTTTCTTAAAGGTTCAACAAGATGATCTAAACTAAAATGCAATGCCTAAAAGTTCTAATTATGGCAATCTATTTCTATCAGGACAAACACAATGTAAGGAAATTTAAACAGGTCAGATATTTTCTGTTCCTGAAATGAGGAAATAGCAGGATAACTTTGTGCAGCAGTAATCACATTTCTGACCACAAACTCACTCGTTGGGCGCTTGTTAAAAAAGCAGTTATCAGCTGGGCGTGGTGGTGCTCGCCTGTAATCCCAGCACTTTGGGAGGCGAGGCAGCTGGATCACAAGGTCAAGAGATCAAGACTATCCTGGTCAAGACGGTGAAACCCTGTCTCTATTAAAAATACAAAAATTAGCTGGTTGTGGTAGCATGCACCTGTAGTCCCAGCTACTCAGGAGGCTGAGGCAGGAGAATCGCTTGAACCTGGGAAGGGGAGGTTGCAGTGAGCCGAGATTGTGCCAGTGCACTCTAGCCTGCCAACAGAGACTCCTTCTCAAAAAAAAAAAAAAGCAGTTATGGGCTGGGTGTGGTGGCTCACGCCTGTACTCTCAGAACTTTGGGAGGCTGAGGCGGGCAGATCACTTGAGGTCAGGAGTTTGATACCAGCCTGACCAATACGATGAAACCCTGTCTCTACTAAATACAAAAATTAGCTGGGTGTGGTGGCATGCACCTGTAGTCCCAGCTACCCGAGAGGCTGAGACAGGAGAAATGCTTGTACCCAGGAGGCAGAGGTTTCAGTGAGTCAAGACTGCGCCACTGCACTCCAGCCTGGGCGACAGAGTGAGACTCTGTCTCAAAAAATAAAAAAAAATTAAAAAGCAGATATCTGCCCTTATATAGAGGTGGAGCTGAAGAGATCTAAGTGTGACTAACCATTTTCAATACTGTGTATTCCCTACCCTAAGAGATTCTGATTAATGAGGAGATGAAATCCAGAGACTTTCATTTAGATTTTCAACGCCCCAGGTAACTCCAATGCAATTATTTCAAGGCCACTTTGAAAAACAATGTGCAGGGACTCTGATGTCAGAAATGTGGTTTAAAGTCCAGCTCTCCCACTCACTGCTGTGTGACCTCAGATTACTAACTTAATTTCTCTGCAGTATGAATTTCTCATCAGAAAAAGAGGGATACTAAAGGCTTTAGGGGAGTGATGACAGAGAATATACTGAACCATTGATTACGCAGTGCCCGCCTATAATAACATATTACGATTCACCCAGTTCTACTGGACAAAATAAGGAAGAACTAGACAAGTGTACATATCCATCCTGATGTTCTAAAAGCACTCTAATTCATAACTGTTTTTTCCACTATCATATTAAAATTTTCATCTACAGAATTCTATAAGAACATCTCAATCAGGCATGCTCTTTTATCTTCCAACTCCTTTAATTTTGTAATACATGAAAAAGTTTCTGGACAAATTACTTAAGTGCTTCCAGTTCCATGATCAAATCTTCCTAATGGCATAAAGCCATGAATACAAACATTCACCAAAAAATACTATTCACATCATCAACATACTCAAAACTTAATATTTTTACTGAACATTATTAGTAAGATTCTACAAGAAAGCAAATCCTGTTTGTGCTGGCAGATCACAAAAACAGGACAAAGTTATCTAAATAAAAAGGCTATATGCTTTATATTTAGAAAAATCAGTTTAATTGTGCTATAATCAATTCCTCTCACTTCACTAAGTAACTCTGCTAGTTTCTCCTATTTTAAAACCCAAAATATAAGTTTTTTTTGTTTTTAGAGACAGGGTCTCACTTTGTCACCCAGGCTCTCTCAAGCCATAGCTCACTGCTCTCAAGTTCTCAGCCTCTCAAGTAGCTAGGATTACAGGTATATACCACCAAGCTTGTCTAAGTTTTAAAAACAAAAATTTGTTTGTTTTTTTTTTTTTGAAACAGAGTTTTGTTCTTGTTGCCCACACTGGAGCGCAACGGCACAATCTTGGCTCACTGAAACCGCCACCTCCCAGGTTCAAGCAATTCTCCAGGCCTCAGCCTCCACAGTAACTGGAATTATAGGCATGCGCCACCACATCCAGCTAATTTTTGTATTTTTAGTAGAGACAGGGGTGTCACCATGTCGGTCAGGCTAGTCTTGAACTCAGGTGATTCACTGGCCTCAGCCTCCCTAATGTTGGCATTACAGGCGTGAGCCACTGTGCTCGGCCTTAAAACTTTTTGGTAGAGATGGGGTGTTGCTATGTTGCCCAGGCTGATCTTGAATTCCTGCCTCAAACAATCCTCTTGCCTCGGCCTCCCAAAACGCTGGGATTACTAGTGTGAGCCACTGTGCCCGGCTGAAACTAATAATCTTAGAAAACAGCTAGTAATTCTATATGATGCTTTTGCTCTAACCTGAAATTCTAAATAATGCTTTTGTTTATACTGAGAAATTAATTTATAAAAGTATGAAGCACCTTTTGCAACTTTCTTACTATTTAAAAGCTCAGCCGGGCACAGTGGCTCATCCCTATAATCCCAGTACTTCGAAAGGCAGAGACAGGAGGATCGCTTAAGCCCAGGACTATGACACTGGCCTGGGCAACATGGTGAGACCCTGTCTCTATAAAAAACAAACAAACAAACAAAACCGAGCTAGGCATGGTGGCCCGTGCCAGTAGTCCCAGCTACTTGGGAGGCTGAGGTGGGAGGATCACTTAAGCCCAAGAGGTCAAGGCTGCAGTCAGCTATATAATCATGCCACTGCACTCGAGCCTGGGCCACAGAAGGAGATGCAGTCTCATAAAACCAAATAAATAAATACAAGCTTTTAAAAGTCATTAGTTCATACTAACTACCTCATCTGTTATTACAAACAGCAATAACAATCCACAACATTTTATCACCTACCAAATATGCACTCACAAATGTCACATTAAGACCGATAAGAAAAAGCAAAAGGAAAAACTGAAGTGCAGGCTGTTAAATGTGAAGGAACCATGGAACCTCGCTGAATGGCAATTATCACATATCAATATTTTCCAAGTGCTCACTTGTACAAGGTACTATAAAGATTGCCACCCTTCAGCCAAAGAAAAAGGGGTTGGGAAGTGGGGGTGGGAGGGAGAAATCAGAGCCCGGAAGGCTCTTTCTGAAGCAGAATGCAACTAACCTCAGGGAGGACACCAAGGGTAGAATGGAGGTTACCAAGGATTTGGCGGGGTATGTGTGTGTGTGGTGGGGGCGTAGATGTCAGTCAAAGGGTACATATTTGAAATCTGCTTAGATCTCAAATATTCTCACAAAAAAACTGGTAACCAGGTGAGGTGATGGACATGTTAGATTGACTGTGGTACTCATTTCACAATGCACTCGTGTATTAAAATATGATGTATGCCTTAAATAATATCAACAGTACTTATTAATATACCTCAAAGAAGCTAAGGGGGAATAAAACACCAAGGGAATTCTGCCAAAAACAGGATTTCTTGGATATTACGAAAAGTAAAGATACTGTAGGGTACACACACTTTGCATCATCTAGTAGAGCACTGGACAGGAGTTGATTCGGCTACTGTAAAACTCCTTGCAAAATGGTAATGTAGACTAAACCTGTACTATATTTGAGAGAGAGAGAAGGGTAGGCAGGAGCAAGTTCGAGATGTCCACACTGGGAGAAAATTGAGGGTGCCGCCGGAAAGGTCCGAGAACGGGCTTTCACGGCCCCAAAGTGGGGGAGGGAGGAAGGGGGCGTTCTAGCTCCCGCCTCCAGTTCCACTTCGCCACCTGCACCCCGCCCCGGGTGGGGGTGGAGGTCCACCGGAGGGCCTGAGCCGCGGCGGAGGACAAGAAAGCGGCCGCGGGTCGCCGGGAATCCGAACCGAGCGGCCCTCAGGGAGGAAGGGCTGCAGGAGGGTGGGGCGCGGTGAAGGCAGGAAACCTAAAGGAGGACTACCGGGAGAGAGCGACGCGCAGCTGGGGACCCCTTCCCGTACCACGCCCGGAGACCTAGGCTGGGGAGGGAGGATCCCGCAAGCGAAAGGAAGGCAGAACTTACTCCGCGGTCCTCTTCCGAGAGGAAGTCGGGGCCGTCGTCCAGGCCTTCCTGCGGGGTCGGCGGGCCCGGCGCGCCGGGGAAAAGGATGAGATGAGGGAGACACAAAGGGAGACATTAGTGCCAGGCTGGCGCGGTCCCCGCGCCCGCCCCGCACCCGCCGCCCCCACCGCGCGCCCGGTGCTCGACGCCGCCGAGAACACCCACCATCATGGCTGCTCCGAGGCGAGGGCCGGCGCAGGCGCGCGTCCCCCAGCTACCGGAGGGCGCCGGCGACCGCGAGCGGGGGCGGGGCGAGCGGAGGCGAAGGGGCGGGGCCTATGGCGGTCCCGCCCCCTCCCCGGGGCAGAAGGCTGGAGCCTGTGAGGGAGGTAGGGTAACAGGGCCCTCCGCCCAAGATCGACTGACGTCAGGGAGAGCCTGAAGACCCAGACCTCACGGCAGAGGGCACGTTGTAGCTGGCGTGCTCTGGCCTGGGAAGGGCTGAAAGCCACCTAGGGAGCTCTCCAGTTCCCCTGCCCCGAGGGCTCCAGAGAAAAAAACGATGCAGGCGCCCTCTGGAAGCCACAATACATCATCTAGTCTTTGTATTATGCCACAAGATAATTAATCACAATTAATATCATTTTGCCTATGGAAGTTGCTGGAAACAGGACCTTCCACACAGTAATCAGGAATGATAATCAAGCTTTTACTACTGGCAAGATAATAACTACCTCAGAGTTTGGGGCACTAATGGTTGCGAACTATAAAAATGAGCTGTTCTCATTACAAGAATATTCTTTTCCTTTGTTCGAAGATATTTCCCCACACCTACTCTAACTGTCCAGCTGGTTAGCGTCACACGGGATCCACAGGCATTTCAACTAACAGGAGAAATCATTCTTAATCCTAGAATCCAGGTTTGGGGGTTGTTAAAAAAATCATTCCTCTCTCTCCCTCTCTCTCTCTCTCTCTCTCTCACACACACACACACACACACACACACACACACACACCCCACGTTCCTGAGCTTGCATTCAGTTAAGGCATGGCATCTCCAGATGTTCAGACCAGAAGCCCTTAACCCACTGAAATCCGTACTCTAGGGCCGGTCGCTGTGGCTCACGCCTGTAATCCCAGCACTTTGGGAGGCCAAGGCGGGCAGATCACCTGAGGTCAGGAGTTCAAGACCAGTCTGGCCAACATGGGGAAACCCCGTCTCTACTAAAAATACAAAAATTAGCCAGGCGTGGTGGCGTGCGCCTGTAATCACAGCTACTCGGGAGGCTGAAGCAGGAGAATCGCTTCAACCCGGGAAGCGGAGGTTGCAGTGAGCCGAGATTGCACCACTGCACTCCAGAGCAAGACTCTGTCTCAAAAAAAAAAAAAAGAAAAGAAAAGAAAAAAGAAAAAAATCCTTACTCTCCCTTTCTCCTCATATCCAACCAAATCCTATTGCTTCTATAATTCTCTTCCTTACCTCTTGAATTAGTGCAATTTTTCCAATTCTTACAGCAATTACCATCAACATCTCTTGTCTAGACCTTTGCAATACTCTCCTGACTCTACTAGTTTTCATCACTGTCTCCTATTTTACACACTGATGCCAGTTTTCCTCCTAAAACACAGATATTGATGATTATGCTATTACCTTGTTCAGTAATTTTTACAAGCTTTCATTATATAGCTATTCAATTCTTCAGCCTATGATTCTAAGCCTTCTACATTTGAATCCCTCCCTGTTAGGGAGGAGCTGTGCTGTCTCAGAAGACCCCCCTCTTCGCAGGCTGACCCCATCCCCCTCTGACTGCTCTGCAGCTGCACTCCTAAACTCTACCTAGGGGCCACACCAAGGCTGCCAGACATGCGGCAATTAAGCAAAGCCTGATTACAGCCATCCGGGCAGCTCGAGGAAGGACAAGGAACACGTATGTTGGTTATCTATACTCATAAATTCCTGTTTGACACATATCTGTAAAAAATCCTGGTTTCGGTCTTAAAGACTGCCGCCACAAAAGTCACAGGATGATGTATTGTAGGTCTGTTGCAAGTTAACAAACTATCTGTGTTCCTATCACCTGAAACCCCCTTACGTCCCCCTCACGCCATATAATACTCTCGTTTTGTAAGCTCAGAGCTGCTGCCTCCTCTGAGCAACCCGACAGGTTAATAAACTTTCTTGCCTGACTTTGGGTCTATTCTCCTTTCTCTTGGCTACTCTTACACTCTCTACTCTGCCAGGACCTCCATCCTATTTTATTGAAGTGAAGCTCTCAAAACAATTTTAAACTTAATTGATCATTTGGTCAGGCACGGTGGCTCACACCTGTAATCCCAGCACTTTAGGAGGCCAAGGTGGGCAGATCACCTGAGGTCAGGAGTTCAAGACCAGCCTGGCCAACATGGTGAAACCCCATCCCTACTAAAAATACAAAAATTAGCCAGGTGAGGTGGTGCACACCTGTAATCCCAGCTACTCGGGAAGCCAAGGCTGGTGAATTGCTTGAACCCGGGAGGCAAAGGTTGCAGTGAGCCAAGATCATGCCACCACACTTTAGCCTGGATGACAGAGTGAGACTGTGTCTCAAAAAGAAAATAATAATAAATAAACATTTTAAAAACCACTTAATTGATATTTTCATAAGACCTTGTTGTAGCTTTCATTTTCTATATAAGGAGAACTGAGGTATAGAGAGGTTAAGTTATTACTCCATCAAAGGTTACTCTCCAAAATGCGGGGGGAGAGGGACTTTATTTTTTGTCTTTTGTTTCTTGTTTCCCAGTGCATTGCGATGACTACTAAAGTAGTCTTTTTCACTGTGAGTCATGAGGCATCATGTGGTGTCATTGTAGTGCGATGAAGTGTCAGGAGGAATGTTCCAGGAATTTATTACTGATTAAAAGTGCCACTATTTCCTATTGGTTTGTTTTTGGATTAAAGGTAATGTCAGTAAAGCTCTTCTGAGGTGGAGAGAAAGGAGTGGAGCTACAACAAATGAGAGGGATTTGCATACAACTGATAGGAAGGTCAAGTACATCCTTGTGGACAAAGGTTGAGAAGTGCCACAGAGAACCACCTCAAATGCCTCCTATCATTAACCAAAAGTTTTAAATTTCAACATTGAAATAAAGTCCAGCTCAGGCGTGGTGGTTCACAACTGTAATCCCAGCACTTTAGGAGGCTGAGGTGGGAGGATTGCTTGAGCCTAGGTGTTGAAGACCAGCCTGGGCAACATGGCGAAAACCCATCTCTACAAAAAATACAAAAACTAGCCAGCCATAGTAGCACACACCTATGGTCCCTGCTACTTGGGAGGCTGAGGTGAAAGGATCACTTGAGCCCAGGGAGGTTGAGGCTGCAGTGAGCCACAATCGAACCACTGTACTCCAGCCTGGGCAACAGAGTGAGACCCTGTCTCAAAAAAAAAAAAAAAAAAAAAAAAACTCAAAGAGGCTGGGTGTGGGGGCTCACGCCTAGCCCAGCACTTTGAGAGGCCGAGGCGGGTGGATCACAAGGTCAGGAGTTTGAAACCAGCCTAGCCAACATAGTGAAACCCCGTCTCTACTAAAAATACAAAAAATTAGCTGGGTATGGTGGTGGGCACCTATAATCCCAGCTACTTGGGAGGCTGAGGCAGGAGAATCGCTTGAACGCAGGAGGCAAACGTTGCAGTGAGCCAAGACCATACCATTGCATTGCAGCCCAGGTGACAGTGTGAAACTCCATCTCCAAAAAAAAAAAAAAAAAATTAAAGTCCAGAAACATTGTAATTCCCAAATGCCAAAACCTTAAAATCATTAGTTATGAAAAAAAAAGAGGTAGGGTCTAAAATACAAGAAACACAACTAAAATTACCAACAAAGACATGGTAATTACTGCAGCTATAATTCATAGCTAAAAACTCACATGAGTAGAGAAACCAACCTTGAAATAATGAAGTTGTTAATTAATACCACAGCTTTCCTTTCTGAGCAAAGGTCTCCAGCTATATTTTGTGAATGATAAAAAGGAATTATCAGTAACTGTTTCTAACAACTGTCGAAAGGCCAAGTAATAGAAATCAAGGAGTTTCAGAAGAAAAGAAATTAAGACAGGTTTACATGACAGATTTTTCTACTACTGATAAAATAAGGAGGATATTAAGGCTGAACCACTCTTTTAATATTTGTAACCAAATAATCAAATTTTTACTTTTTTTGATAGATTTCTATGAAATTATCTACCTCTATACAAACATCCTGAACAAATTATGTTGAATTGCTGTCTAATTACTTAATAGATTTAGCTACATTAAAGTAAAATGCTATGATTGTGAATAGTTAATAGTATGCTTCAAAAACAAATGTATTGGGAGATTTTAGAGAAGAGTTAAATTTTAGAGAATAGTGAATATTATTTTTAAATTTTAAAAATAAAAATAGTACTTGCTTTGAACATTTTTGTCAAACAAAAATCAAATTTTTTCTCAAAAAATTTTTAATATAAAATAACAATTATTTAATGAGTTGTAGAAGAAAAATGTTTAATTATTTCCTTTTATTATGTTCTGATCAAAGAAGGTTTCACCAAAACTTATTTTTACCAATTTCTCATTTCCTCAAATTCTAGAAGATCACTTTTTGTTTGGGACAACCTGTGGATCCTAATTTTTTCCTCCTTCTCCCCAGGAGTTATGCTACAACAAAATTCTCTCTAGGAAGATTGCTGAACTCCGTTATTTCCGAGATGTACTGTAGCAATCAGGATGCCTTTAGCTGCAAGTAACAGATAACATTAATTCAAATAAACTTGAGCAGTAAGGAAATTTATTATTTCATCACCATCACAACAAAAAAATCAAGAAAAGGTGTTTCTGGGCATAGTACAACCAGTGGGTAACGATGTCATCAAGAACCGGATTTCTTCCAACTCTCCACTCTGCCACCTTCAGTAACAACCTCATTCTAAGGCTGGTTTTCTTCCTGATCCAAGATGACTGGGTACTTCTAGGTTTTACATCTTGACATAACAACATCTACAAGCAGAAAAAAAACCCTGCCCAGGCCAGGCATGGTGGCTCACGCCTGTAATCCCAGTACTTTGGGAGGCTGAGGTAGGTGGGTCACAAGGTCAGGAGTTCAAGACCAGCCTGGCCAACATGGTGAAACGCTGTCTGTACTGAAAATACAAAATTAGCCAGGTGTGGTGGCATGCACCTGCATTCCCAGCTACTCAGGAGGCTGAGGGAGGAGAATCACTTGAATGCGTGAGGTGAGGTTGCAGTGGGCTGAGATTGCACCACTGCACTCCAGCCTGAGCGATAGAGAGAGATTCTGTCTAAAAAAAAAGAAAGAAAGAAAAAAAAGAAAAACTTGCCCAGAAGCCACCCCTCCCTCTCACATACTTCTCATATTTCACGGACTAGAAACCGGTCACAGCCTCACTCTTAAGCAAACCCAGGCAAGAGGACTAATACAACCGTGATTGGCTTAGAGTCTAAGCCTTAGTCCAATCAAGATTGTTGGAAATAGATGCTTCGTGCCACAAAGAAAAATTAGCACTGAGACAAAGGATCTTTCAGCAACACAGTTTTTACTTCCTGGACTGCAGGAAGGGTACCCTCCATAGCCATCATGCGACGAGAGTACAACGAACAAAGGAAAACAGACACATTTATTTCTTACGCATTTGGGGTTGTCCTTACAGCTGTGTCTGATCTCCATTGGCTGGAGCCAGACCTTACAATCTGAACTAAAACCCGATTGGCTAACAACTTAAAACTTTCCTAAACAGGTAAAAGCAAAGGAAAGCTGGGACGTGCCTGTGAGCACGTCCAGCACAGATAGCTTGGTTAAAGTACAAGGACATAGAATGTACTGCATGCCTGTAAACATGACATGTCTAACAGCTACATAGGACAGGGCTTAAAAAAGTTATTAGCTCTAATAGCATGAAAGGCAAGAAAAAAGTTATTAGCACATTTATTCTTTAACGAGAAAGAAAAGTTTAAAAAGGAACTGTTCTACTTCCCACAAAGATTTACCCCTATGGCTGGATGCTGTGACTCATGCCTGTAATCAGTCCTAGCTCCTTGGGAGGTTGAGGCAGGAGGATCATTTGAGTCCAGGAGTTCGAGATCAGTCTGGGCAACAAAGCGAAACCCTGTCTCTGCAAAAAATTAGCTGAGCATAATGGTGTGTGCCTGTAGTCCTAGCTACTCAGGAGCCTGAGGTGAGAGGCTCACCTGAGCCCAGGAGGTTGAGGCCGCAGTGAGCCTTGATGGCACCACTGCACTCCAGCCTGGGGTGACAGAGTGAGACCTTGGAATGGAATTAACTACATGAAAATAATTGATTTAGCTACATGAAAGTAAAATGTTATGATTGCGAATAGTTAAGTGTGTTTTACTAGTGTTTTGTGTTTTACTTAATAGTGTTTTAAATTTTTATTATTATTTATTTCAAAATAAATACATAAGTAATAATTTTTTTTTTTTTTGAGACAGGGTCTCGGTCTGTTGCCAGGCTGGAGTGCAGTGGCACCATCTCGGCTTACTGCAACCTCCACCTCCCAGGTTCAAGCAATTCTCCTGCCTCAGCCTCCCAAGTAGCTGGGACTACGGGCATGTGTCACCACGCCCAGCTAATTTTTTGTATTTTAGTAGAGACAGGGTTTCACACCATGTTGGCCAGGATGGTCTCAATCTCCTGACTTCGTGATCTGCCCACCTCAGCCTCCCAAAGTGCTGGGAGTACAGGCGTGTGCCACCTCGCCTGACCATAATAAAAATTTTAAAATAAAAATATTAACCAGGAGCAGTGGTGTGTGCCTGTAGTCCCAGCTATGCAAGAGGATGAGCAAGGAGGATCTCTTTTTTTTTTTTTTAAAGATGGGGTTTCACCATGACGGCCAGGCTGGTCTTGAACTCCTGACCTCAGGTGATCCACCCACCTCAGCCTCCCAAAGTGCTAGGATTACAGGCGTGAGCCACCGCGCCCGGCCTAAGGAGGATCTCTTGAGCTCAGGAGTTTGAAATTATAGTGAGCTACGATTCTGCCACTGCACTCCAGCCTGGGTGACAGAGTGAGACCCTGTTGCTTAAAAAAAAAAAAATTTACCTCTGGGCCTGCAACTGAGGTTAGCCACCCCAAACCAAAAGAAGAATGTGAGCACCTGGATAAAACTGGAGATGTGAGAAGGGAAAGGAAGGTGGGGTAGAAAGCCAACAATGTCTCTTATAAATACCAAAGAAACATTTTTAAGGCCAGAGGTCGTGGTACAATAGCAATAAAAAAGACATATTATCTGACACTGTCCAAGTTTCTTAGATGTAATAAATCTGATAAAATGAATAATTCATAATCCATTAGTTGGAGACAATCACTTTTCATATTTTGGCAAATGACCTCTTAAATGTTTCCCATGCCTATGCCTCAGATAGTATTTTTCTGGCATAATCAAGATCATATTTTATAACATATATATTATTAAGTATATTTTTATTCTTCAGCATGAGGTTTTTTTTGCTTTTTCATTTTTTGATTTTGAGATGGAGTCTTGCTCTGTCACTCAGGCTGTAGTGCAATGGCACAATCTTGGCTTATTTTGACCTCTGCCTCCCGGGTTCATGCGATTCTCCCACCTCAGCCTCCCAAGTAGCTGAGATTACAGGAACTTCCCATTATGCCTGCCTAATTTTTGTATTTTTGTAAAGATGGGGTTTCACTATGTTGGCCAGGCTGGTCTTGAACTCCTGACCTCAGGTGATCTGCCTGCCTCGGCCGCCCAAAGTGATGGGATTTCAGGCATGACCCACTGAGCTGGGCCAAATATGTATTTCTTGACAGACCAGTGACTTTGAAGTTTTGTTTGTTAATTTGACATTTGTTATTTCTTCTTTTGTAAATTAACAGTGTTCCTAGCCTACATATTTTACTGTTACTTTGTGAAATATCTTTATATATTAAAGATAAAAGTGCTTTGGGCTGGGGTGGTGGCTCAGGCCTGTAATCCCAGTACTTGGGAGGCTGAGGTGGAAGGATGGCTTGAACCCAGGAGTACCAGACAAGCCTGGGCAACATAATGAGATACCATCTCTTAAAAAAAAAAAAAAATTACCTGGGAGTGGTGGTGGATACCTGTAGTCCCAGCTACTCAGGAGGCCAAGGTGGAAGGATCGCTTGAGCCCAGGAGGTCAAAGCTACAGTGAGCCAAGATTCCATCATTGCACTCCAACCTGAGTGACGGGGCAAGACCTTGTCTTTTGTTTAAAAACAAAACAAAACAAAACAAAACCCTTTGTTAGGTATGATAAAGTTATATTTTATTTTAATTAATTAATTTATTTTTTGAGATGGTCTTGCTCTGTTGCCCAGGATGGAGTGCCATGGCGTGATCTCAACTCACTGAAACCCCCACCTCCCAGGTTCAAGCGATTCTCCTGCCTCAGCTTCACGAGTAGCTGAGACTATATGCACGTGCCACTATGCCTAGCTAATGTTTGTATTTTTTAAATAGAAACAGGGTTTCACTATGTTGACCAGGCTGGCTCGAACTCCTGAGCTCAAGTGATCTTCCTGCCTCGGCCTCCCAAAGCGCTAGGATTACAGGCATGAGCCACCACACTCGGCCTGATTTCAGGTAAACTCTTTTAAACCATGCTTTTCCTCTGCTCTCACACCACCACAACAATAACCAGCATAGAAGACTTCCATGACCAAAGTGCTTTGAGTTTTTCCTCACACACCAAGTAGTGGATGCCAGCTAAATGTCCCCCAATTCAATTCTGACACTATCTACTTGGCCCACAAGTTGAGGGTTTAGTCCGCAAAACCCCAGGTGCCCCAGTTGCACCTTTGGAACTTCTGACTGGCTGGCTTAAAGTTAGAGTTCCCACAACCCCCCTCTTTGAGTTTAATTTGCTGGAGTGGTTCACAAAACTTAGGGAAACATTTATGTTTACTGTTTTATTATAAAGGATATTTCAAAGGGTAGAGATGAAGAGATGTGTAGGGTGGGGTATGGGGAAAGGGGTGAAGAGCTTCCTTCCATGCCCTCCCTGGGCACACCACCCTCCAGGAACCACCACATGCTTAGCTATCTGAAAGCTCTCCAGGCGCTGTCCTTGTGGGTATTTATGGAGGCTTCTTTACATGGGGATGATTGACAACCATGAGAAATGTGATTGGACAAAAAGCACATGATCTAAACCTCACAAGGCCTGTCCTGATTTTTCTTGACCTTCCTGTGTAACATTCCTTCTCTAGGGTATGGACTGGGATTCTCACTGGTATGAGGGACTTTTAACCCACAATCAGATTAGAGTCCTGCCTTGGGCAGGTGAAAGAAGGACTGGAAAATATCAGAGAGAGATTCCATTTCCTGAGGCCCAACATACCCCAACGTTATAACAAGACCTATAGGAGTTAGGAGTCAGGAATCATGCATGATGTATATCCCAAAACCACAGATGTTTTTGACATGCACAAGTTTTTAAAGTTAATGTTGCTAGATTCATCAATTTCCTTTAGGACTTTTTTTTTTCCTTTATTTTTATTTATTTATTTTTTAAAGACGGGGTTTCACCATATTGGTCAGGCGTCTCGAACGCCTGACCTCAGGTGATCCGCCCGCCTCAGCCTCCCAAAGTTCTGGGATTACAGGCGTGAGCCACCGCGCCCGGCAGGACTTTTTTTTTTTTTTAATTTAAACTTTTTTTTTTTTTTTGTAGAGACAAGGTCTCTCTATGTTGCCCAGGCTGATCTTCTGGTTCAAGTGATCCTCCTGCCTCAGCCTCCCAAAGTGCTGGGATTACAGACATGTGCCATGGCGGCCAGCCTAGATTTCTTATTTTAGTGATAATGCCAAAAAAGACCCTGCCTACTCTAAAATTACATAAATACTAAATTTTTTCTAGTAACTTTTTGGGTTGAACATTATTGACCTCAGTTAATGGACCAAATCAGATGAATAAAATAATTTTGTCAACCTTATCACTCCTTGATCTCCCCCATAATTCAGGCGTTAAAAAATAAAAGCAAACCACATTTTATTTAAATAAGTCAATAAGCAAGCAAGCACTATATCTGGAAGGTGAAAAAACTAAAAATCATGTCCCAGTAGAATGAGGGGTGGAAAAGCTAATGTCCCAGAGATTTAAATCACTCTTAGAGAAATAATCAACTTCCACTTCCCTGGGATTCAGACCTAGGAATCAGCACCAATGGTGAAATAGCTTATCTTGACCATGGTGCCTGGAGACCAAGAGAAGAAGTGACCTGATCTCTACAGAAACCAAATCTCAGGGCACATGTAGATTGATTAACGTTAGTACCTCTAATTATATTTGGAAGAATTCTGTCTGGAAGCTAAAGACTATTGAACTATAACACACTTCCGTTTGCCTATTTTTAACAGAAGTTCCTAAAGGGAGAGACATAGACGACGGTTTAATTTTGCTCCATGCCTAGAACGGCAGCAGCATTCTATTAAGTCATTTCTAAATTACACTTTAATATTGATGATTTTATGACCTCATTCCTCCATCACAGAGCTGCAGTGGAGGCACAAGAGATAAGACCTGGAGAAATACAAAAAAGAAAGGGCCTAATACATTATACTAATAAGTGGTCAGCAAAATTAATATAAGGGCTCAAGGCCAGGCGCGGTGGCTCATGCCTGTAATCCCAGAACTTTGGGAGGCAGAGGTGGGTGGATCACTTGAGATCAGGAGTTCAAGACCAGCCTGGCCAGCATGGTGAAATCCCGTCTCTACTGAAAATACAAAAATTAGCTAGGCATGTGGTGCATGCCTGCAGTCCCAGCTACTCAGGCGGAGCTTGCAGTGAGCCGAGATCAGGCCACTGTGCTCCAGCCAGGGCAAAAGAGTGAGACTCCATCTCAAAAAAAAAAAAAAGTGTTGTGGGGGAAGGGTTCAAACTGAAGATTCCCGAAGTCCCTTAATTACCTTTCAGAAGAATTATACCCAGAAATAACTCTATTTTTTAAAGTCAGAAAAGCATCTCAAAAATTTCATTTCCCAAAATTCTATTTTTAATCATATTGCTAAGAATACACCTACCATGCAATATAAGACTTAGTTGTGTTTTTTTAATCATAGGAAAAGAAGGTTTTAAATTTTTACAAAATTGCCGTTCTGTGTGCAGCAAGTAATCCATTATTTCTCTTTAAGAATTTCTTTTCTTTTTTCTTTTTTTGTATATTCTAGAGGTCTTAGTTCCAAACTCTTTAAGAATTTCGATTGGCCAGGCACGGTGCTCACACCTGTAATACCAGTACTTTGGGAGGCTGAGGTGGGCGGATCACAAGGTCAGGAGTTCAAGACCAGCCAGGCCAACATTATGAAACCCTGTCTCTACTAAAGATACAAAAAATTATCTTTAGTGGCCGATGCCTGTAATCCCAGCGACTAGGGAGGCTGAGGCAAGAGAATCACTTGCTTCCGGGAGGCAGAGATTGCAGTGAGCCGAGATCGCGTCATTGCACTCAAGCCTGGGTGACAGGGCAACAACCCGTCTCAAAAACAAAACAAAACAAAACAAAAAATTTCAGATTTCGACTGGGCACATGGCTGGGCGTGGTGGCTCACCCATGTAATCCCAGCACTTTGGGAGGCTGAGGTGGGTGGATCACGAGGTCAGGAGTTTGAGACCAGCCTGACCAACATGGTGAAACCCCATCTCTACTAAAAATACAAAAATCAGGGGGCGTGTTGGCACACGCCTGTAATTCCAGCTACTCAGGAGGCTGAGGCAGGAGAATCACTTGAACCCAGGAGGCAGAGGTTACAGTGAGCCAAGATCACAACACTGTACTCCAGCCTGGGTGACAGAGCAAGACCCTGTCTAAAAAAAAAAAAAAAAAAAAGAATTTCAGCTGGGCACTGTGGCTCACACCTGTAATCACAGCAACTCAGGGAGGCTTAGGTGACAGGATAGCTTGAGGCCAGGAGGTAGAGGCCAGCCTAGGCCAGCTAGCGGCAGCCTAGCAAGACTCCATCTCTCTAAAAAACATTTTTAAAAAATTAGCTGGGTGTAGTGACACACACCTGTACTCCTAGCTACTTGGGAGGCTGAGGTAGGAGGATCACTTGAGCCCAAGTTTGAGGCTTCAGTGAGCCATGATCATGATACTGCTCTCCAGTCTGAGCAACAGAATGAGACACTATCTCTAAAAAGAAAGAAAAAATAATTCCTACCTTCAGAATAAAAAAGGCACTTCTGGCTGGGCGCGGTGGCTCATGCCTGTAATCCAAGCACTTTGGAAGCCAAGGCGGGTGGATCATCTGAGGTCGGGAGTTCAAGACCAGCCTGATCAACATGGTGAAACCCCATTTTTAAAAGATAAAACAAAATAAAATAAAATACACTTCCCCCAAATAAAACATGTACTGCTTCTCTAAAGTTGTGACTTCCCCTTTTCCTTCCATGTGTATGTGTGAAGTATGCGTGTGTGTGTGTGTGTGTGTGTGTGTAGCATTTTCAACTTCTACTTTTTTCTGTATTTTTGGAATCTGGATTTTTTTCTTAAAAAATTATCTTTATGATCGCTGTGAGAGGGAGTTTCCCTCTGTGACCCAGGCTGATGTGCAGTGGTGCAATGTCGGCTCACCACAACCTCTGCCTCCTGGGTTCAAGCAATTCTCTTGCCTCAGCCTCCCAAGTAGCTGGGATTACAGGCGTCCACTACCACACCCAGTTAATTTTTGTATTTTTAGAGAGATGGAGTTTCACCATGTTGACCAGGCTGGTCTCGAACTCCTGACCTTGTGATCCACCTGCCTCAGCCTCCCAAAGTGCTGGAATTACAGGCGTGAGCCACCGCACCCAGCCGATTTAGCATAATTCTTAAAGGCCCTGGGATTTTTGTAATGGTAAATGAGCATTGGCTTCAATTGAAAGTCACCAGCTGGTTTAGTTCCTAAGAAGAGAGCTTGTCCTCTGAAGCTTTGAAGCCAGGCATTGAGTTCTTCTCCCTAGCTGTTTCTAATAGAAGTCTGTTTTGTCTACATTGAGAATCTGTTGTTTAGTGTAACCACCTTCATTAGTTATCTTAGATCCACTGGATAACTTACTGCTTCACTTTGCACTTTTAGGTTATGAAGATGACTTGTTTCCTTAAACCTTATGAACCAACTGTGTTAGTTTAAAACTTTTCTTCTAGCCGGGTGCGGTGGCTCATGTCTGTAATCCCAGCACTTTGGGAAGCTGAGGCGGGTGGATCAGGGGTTTGAGACCAGTATGATCAACATGGTGAAACCCTGTCTCTACTTAAAAATACAAAAATTAGCCGGGTGTGGTGGCACACACCTGTAATCCCAGCTACTTCGGAGGCTGAGGCATGAGAATTGCTTAAACCCAGGAGGTGGAGGTTGCGGTGAGCCAAGAGTGTGCCATTGCACTCCAGCCTGGGTGACAGAGCCAGGCTGTCTCAAAAAAAAAAAAGAGAGAGAAACTTTTCTTCTGAAGCTTCCTCATTCCCTCTCAACCTTCACAGAATTGAAGAGAGTTAGGGCCTTGCTCTGGATTAGGCTTTGGCTTAAAGATAATATTATGGCTGGTTTGATCTTCCATCCAGACCACTATAACTTTCTCTATGTCGACAATAAGGCTGTTTCATTTTCTTTTTTTGTTTGTTTGTTTTGAATCAGTCTTGCTCTGTCACTGAGGCTGGAGTGCAATGGCACGATTTCAGCTCACTGCAACCTCTGCCTCCCAGGTTCAAGCGATTCTCCTGCCTCAGCCTCCCAAGTAGCTGGGATTACAGGCAGCTGGCATCACACCCAGATAATTTTGATATTTTTAGTAGAGACAGGGTTTCACCATGTTGGCCAGGCTAGTCTCGAACTCCTGGCCTCAAGTGATCTGCTTGCCTTGGCCTACCAAAGTGCTAGGATTACAGGCATGAGCCACCACACCCAACCAAGGCTGTTTCACTTTTTTTTTTTTTTTAAATCACTCGTGCATTCACTGGAGTAGTACTTTTAATTTCATTCAAGAATATTTTCTTTGCTAAGTGCTTGACACAAGAAGCCTAGCTTTTGGTTTTTCTGGGCTTTTGACATGCCTTCCTCACTAAGTTTAATTATTTCTAGTTTTTTATTTAAAGAGAGAGACCTAAAGCTCTTCCTTCCACTTGAACATTTAGAGGCCATTGTAGTGTTATTACTTGATCTAATTTCTTTCTTTATTTTATTTTATTTTTTAAGACAAATTCTTGCTCTGTCACCCAGGCTGGAGCGCAGTGGTGTCATCTCAGCTCACTGCAGCCTTCGCCTCCCAGGTTGATCTATTCTCATGCCTCAGCCTCTCGAGCAGCTGGGATTATAGGTGCACACCATCACACCCAGCTAATTTTTGTATTTTTAGTAGAAACAGGGTTTCACCACGTTGGCCAGGCTGGTTTCAAACTCCTGATGTCAGGTGATCCACCTGCCTCATACTCCCAAAGTGCTGGGATTACAGGCGTAAGCCACTGCGCCCGTACTTGGCCTAATTTCAAGTCCTGTGTGTTAAAGGATAAGGAGGCCTGAGGAGAGACAGAGAGATATGGGAATGGTTGGTCAGTGAAGCAGTCAGAACACACACAACATTTATTAAGTGAGTTGTCTTATATTGGCATGGTTCACGGCACTTCAAAACAGTTACAATAGTAACATCAACTAATCACAGATCACTACAACAGATATAATGAAAAAGCTTGAAATATGAGAATCACCAGCATGTGACACATACATATGAACTAAGCATACGCTCTTGGAAAAATGGCACCAATAGACTTGCTCGATGCAGGGTTGCCACAAACCTTCAATTTGCAAAATAAGCAAATAACTGCAAAGTGTAATAAAACGAGACATGCCTGTAAAGGCACACAGAAGAGTATCTGGCACATTGCAGCAGCTCATTAGGTGTTTTTTGTAGTGGTATTATTTTCTTGAGAACTGTCCATCCCATTCAAGGGAAAATGGGCACCCATGTTACTACTGGGGGACAGTAAATGCCTGGCCACAGCTGACTGGACTAGAGGAGGACATCTGATCCAAGCTGACTAAGCCAATCAGGTTCCTTTGCTCGAGAATTTTAGCAGAGACATACAGAGACCGAGAGTTAGAAGCTGAGTCACTTTAGTGGTAGATCTCATCACAAGAGGCAAGCACCCCAAAACACTGCTGCTGAGGTTCCTGGAGCTGCCCTGACTCCAGACCTTTAAAAAACTTGATGATTTCACTTCTCCATGTGTCAAGTGAGATACCTGAGTACTCTTACAGTAATATACCCTTTTTTTTTTTTTTTTTTAATAGCGATAGGGTTTCACCATGTTGGCCAGGATGGTCTTGATCTCCTGACCTTGTGATCCACCCACCTCAGCCTCTCAAAGTGCTGGGATTACAGGCATGAGCCACTGCCACTGGCCTGGTTTTTTCTTACTTAGCTAAAATGTATTTGTCAGTGGGATATAGTTTGGGAGCAGACTCTCTGCTGTAGGCAGGTATTCAGGCACCCAGCTCTTCCCAACTTGTGCTTTTGCCACCCCTTTTAGAACAGTCATGGAGGCTTTATTTTCTTTATTTTCTCTAGCCTTTAGGCAACAAACCACTGTAATATCAGTAGTACCCATGACTTTGTCACCAAGAGAAATTATAGATTTTTCATATTATATTACTGCTGTTGCAGAATCTTGAAATAATGTTTATGCTCACTACTATTTTGAAATTAAGGTAGTTATTACAACCATTGCTACATCTCGTTATTTAATGTCTTAATAAAAGAGCATATGGGCCAGGTACTGTGGCTCAGGCCTGTAATCCCAGCACTTTGGGAGGCTGAGGGGTGGATCACAAGGTGAGGAGTTTGAGACCAGCCTGGCCAACATGGTGAAACTCTGTGTCTACTAAAAATACAAAAAATTAGCGGGGCACAGTGTGGGTGCCTATAATTCCAGCTACTCAGAAGGCTGAGGCAGGAGAATCACTTGAACCCAGGAGGCAGAGCTTGCAGTGAGATGAGATTGTGCCACTGCACTCTAGCCTGGGCAACAGAGCAAGACTCCATCTCGAAAACAAACAAACAAAAATACAAACGACTGTATCACACTTTTAAACTATTTTATTTTATTTATTTTATTTTTTTTTGAGACAAGAGTTTTGCTCTTGTTGCCCAGGCTAGAGTGCAATAGTGTGATCTCAGCTCATTGCAACGTCTGCTTCCTGGGTTCAAGTGATTCTCCTGCCTCAGCCTCTTGAGTAGCTAGGGTTACGGGGCATGCACCACCATGCCTGGCTAATTTTTTTGTATTTTTAGTAGAGATGGGGTGTCACCTTGTTGGTCAGGCTGGTCTCGAATTCCTGACCTCTGGTGATCCACCCGCCTCAGCCTTCCAAAGTGCTGGGATTACAGGAGTAAGCCACCGTGCCCAGCCCATTTAATTCAATTTTGAAACAGGGGCTCACTCTGTCATCCATGCTGGGATGCAGTGGCATGATCATGGCTCACTGTTGCCTTGATCCCTGGGCTCAAGCAATTTCCCACCTCAGTCTCCCAAGTAGCTGGAACTACAGGTGTGCGCCGCCATGCCAGGGTAATTTGTTTACTTTTTGTAGAGACTGGGTCTCACTGTGTTACCGGGGCTGGTCTTGAACTCTGAGACTCAAGTGATCCTGTCTCCTTAGCCTTCCAAGTAGCTGGGACTACAGGTGTGCACCACCACACCTGGCATGTTTAATTTAAAAACCTTTAATATATATATATTATACACACACACATTTTTTAAGAGACAGAGTCTCAGTCTGCCACCCAGGTTGGAGTGCCGTGATGTGATCTCGGCTTATTGCAACCTCTGCCTCCTGGGTTCAAGTGATTCTCCTGCCTCAGCCTCCCTAGTAGCTGGGACTATAGGTGCACACCACCAACCCTGGCTAATTTTCTATTTTTGTATTTTTAATAGAGATGGGGTTTCACCATATTGGCCAGGCTGGTTTCGAACTCCTGGACTCAAGTGATCTACCTGCCTTGGCCTCCCAAAGTGCTGGGATTACAGGTGTGAGCCATCATGCCCAGCCTATACTATATTTTTGTTTGTGTTTGTTTTTGTTTTTTTGAGACAGAGTCTCACTCTGTCACCCAGGCTGGAGGACAGTGGCGAGAACACAACTCACAGCCGCCTCCACCTCCCAGGCTCAAGTGATCTTCCTACCTCAGCCTGCCCAGTAGTGGAGACCACAGGCACATGCCACCACGCCCAGCTAGTTTTTTTTTTTTTTTTTTTTTTTTTGAGACAGAGTCTCACTCTGTGGCCCAGGCTGGAGTGCAGGGGCACGATCTCAACTCACTGCAACTTCCGCATCCCAGGTTCAAGCGATTCTCATGCCTCAGCCTCCTGAGTAGCTAAGACTACAAGCATGTGCCACCATGCCTAGCTGATTTTTGTATTTTTAGTAGAGATGGGGTTTCACCATGTTGGTCAGGCTGATCTCCAACTTTTGACCTCATGATCCACCCACCTTGGACTCCCAAAGTGCTGGGATTACAGGTGTGAGCCACCATGTTCAGCCTAATTTTAAAATTTTCTGTAGAGATGGGTCTCCCTGTGTTGCTCAGATTGGTCTCTACTGCCTGGGCTCAATCAATCTCCCTCCTAGGCCTCCTAAAGTGTGGGATTACAGGTGTGAGCCACTGTGCCTGGCCTTTTAAAATTGTTTGTGAGGATTTTGATTCTCCTCAAAACTGTCAAAGTCATGAAAAAAAGGGAAGATTGAGACACTACCACAGACCAGAGGAGACAAAACCAAATGCAATGTGGTTTCTTGGACTAGATCCCAAACAGAAAAAGAACATTGGTGGAAAAGGATTCAGAATGTTGCCCTAGAGGTGCAGACGCTGTTGAGTGAGGGCACAGAGAGCAGCAGGATCAAACGGACAGGGTCTCACATTAACATGGTCAGGTCTCACATTAACATTAACACCATGAGCTTTGCGCAGTGGCAGTATCATAGCCAACGAGGTTTATCCGAGGCACGATTATTGCTAATTGTTAACTTTCCCAATACCCCGCCGTGACGACTTGCAATACAGTCGGCACTGGCAATTTTTGACAATCTCTACGGAGACTGATTTAAAACAAAACAAAACAAAACAAACACATTAACACCATGTTAATGTGAGATCCTGTCTCTACAACTATGTTAATACCTATGTTTCATACGATTTCCTTCTTTTATAACTCAATTTTATGCATTTAATCATTTTTCTGGAATTCTGCAAAATACCTGATCAATACTTCTCAAAACTGTCAAAGTCACGAAAAAAAGGGAAGATTGAGACCCTACTACAGACCAGAGGAGACAACTAAATACAACGTGGTTTCTTGGATTAGATCCCGGAATAGAAAAAGGACATTGGTGGAAAAACTAGTGGCAGTCTGGGAGTCTAGTTAATAATAATGTACCAATGTTAGTCTCTTAATTTGGCAAATGTACCATAGTAACTTAGGATGACCATTTTAGAGAAACTGAAACTGAGTAAGGAGCATGCGGGAACTGTACTTACAATCTTTGCAACTTGTCTGTAAATCTAAAATTATTGCAAAATTAAAAGCTTATTTTTATTTATTTATTTATTTTTTTAGACAGGGTCCTGCTCTGTCACCCAGGCTGGAGTGAGTGGTGTGCAATCTCACCTCACTGCAACCTCTGCCTCCTGGGTTTAAGTGATTCTCCTGCCTCAGCCTCCCGAGTAGCTGGGATTACAGGTGAATGCCACCACATCTGGCTAATTTTTATATTTTTAGTAGAGACGGGGTTTCATCCTGTTGGCCAGGCTGGTCTCGAACTCCTGGCCTCAAGTGATCTGCCCGCCTCGGCCTGCCAAAGTGCGGGTATTACAGGCGTGAGCCACCACATCTGGCCTAAAAACTTATTTTTAAACAAGCATTATTCTGAGAAGGGATTCAGGCATCTACAGCACAAAAGGATTCAGAATGCTTGCCTTAGAGGGGCAGATGCTGTTGAGTGAGGGCAGAGAGAGCACAAAGATCAAATGGACAACCTTGTGGGCCAAAACCTGGCAGCAGGAACATCACTTGAGCCCCGATTGGTCCTGTGGCCCATCCTGAGGCAGCGGGTGTGGGGAAATGTAACCCCTGATCTGGGCAGCAACAGCTCTGAACTCTAGAAGGGGCACATGCCTCAGCTAGTCACTTGCCACATGAGATCAAGCAGATCCTTTCTATCAATCAAGGCTTAATAGGAAACAGATGACACTTAAATTAAGCTGATTCAAGGAGGTTCATTTACAAAGAAAAAAAGTTCAAAGTGGAAGGTGGGGATAATGCAGAAAATCAGGGTCAGCAGAAATCCCAAAGAATTTAAATCTCCTTAAGGGCAGGAATAAACCCATCGTAGCAGTAGCATAGTCAGTCCTTAATGGAATCCAACAGTAGTTTTAAATGAATTGCAGTAAAATAGAATTGGCTAGGCACAGCGGCTCATGCCTATAATTCCAGCATTTTGGGAGACCAAAGTGGGTAGACTGCTTGAGCCCAGGAATTTCAGATCAGTCTGGGCAACATGGTCCCTGTCTCTACAAAAAATAAAAAAAATTAGATGGGGGTTGCACGCACCTGTGGTCCCAGCTACTCGGGAGGCTGAGAGGGTGGGAGAATCGCTTGAACCTGGGAGGCAGGGATTGTAGTGAGCTGAGATCGCCCCACTGCACTCCAGGGTGAGCAACAGAGTGAGATCCTATCTCAACGACAACAACGAAAGAAGTAAAAAGCTGGGGAATATAAAGCAAGACTGACCTTGAGCAGAAGAGTTAAAGAATGATTTTCTTCAAGTGCAAAGACTTAAGTGAGACAAACTGCATTTGAGTTCTGGATTTGCCACTCGTTAGTGAAACAGGACTCGTTTTTGGAAATATTAAAACAATGAATTTAAACACTTCTTCAAATTGTGTTCACTAGCTTCCTATCTCTGGACTGAAACCCTAGAGATTTACTGCCCCATGACAAGAGAGAGCAATCACTCGCCCTTTTTTGAAAGACATTTGGGTAGTCTAGTTAGAATATCAAGCTCTGATGATGTAAACAAGATACTCCTGCCTGCTCCTAAGACCTTGCCCTGGGTCTAGAGAAGAAGAGGAGACAAGGTTAGGTGAGCAGAAAAGGGTGAAGTGAGAGATAAAGGAGGAGGGAATGGACAGGCACAGGGATCTTGATTTCTTTAGGTTTGAAGGGAATTGGGGCATCAGACACTTTGAAGCAACTGCTGCTGGTAAGGGGAGGTTCTTGCCCTGTTTTCCATTTTAGAATGCAGAGATGACTTGTCTGGAGGGCTACCCCTTTTCTAATCTGGCAGTTCAGCCCAGTCAGGTAGGGGGAGATCTTGAAATTTAGCTATCCCTGGGGTGTGACTGAGGCCCAGAAGTTTCCCAATCCTCAGCTCTTCCTTAAAATTAGAAGACAGCTGAGTTGGATTCCGTAAAGTCTTCCATACGTAAAGTTTTTAGCCAATATTAGCATTGAGTATTTCAGCTATGCAGAGATATTCTGAGGACTGAGACAAAACTCTGAAAAGGTCTTTTCTCATCTCCATGCCTAGAGATCTTAGAATAGATCACACTTACTGGCCCTCTTCTTGTCTCCTCCTCTCCCCCACTTCCCACCAGCTACCCTCACCAACTGCATCTGGGATGATTTCAGTCTAGAGCTTTCAGAAGCAGAGAGTTCAGCCAAATGACCTCCTGAGGTTTCTTTCTCCTTTATGACTCAGAAAATGTATTGAATTACTCTTTTATATTCTACAGCCACATTTTTTGGTCATTTCTCTGACCTTGCTATCTACACAATTTCCTTTGCCTTACAGTTTTTAAAAAAGGACAGTAAAATAGAACATGTGTATTCTCATTTTAAAAGCATACTGGCAGCATGCAACAAATTCTAAATTATTAAAAATATCTCTACTGGGCACGGTGGCTCATGCCTGTAATCCCAGCACTTTGGGAGGCCGAGTTGGGTGGACTACTTGAAGCCAGGAGTTTGAGACCAGCCTGACCAACATGGTAAAACCCTGTCTCTACTAAAAATACAAAAATTAGCCAGGTGTGGTGGCACATGCCTGTAGTCCCAGCTACCTGGAAGGCTGAGGCAGGAGAATCACTTGAATCTGGGAGGCAGAGGTTGCAGTAAGCCAAGATTGCACCACTGTACTCCAACCTGGGCAATAGAGTGAGACTTCATCTCCAAAAAAAAAAAAAAGAAAAAAAAATATCTTTCCCCCATTGCATTTAATTGAATGGTCTAAACATGGTATGGGAGGCTTTCAGAAATTCCAGTGAAAATCACCATCACCTGCCGCAGAACTCATTAAAAGGCCGAGACCGCAGTAGCTATAAAGGTGTGGTGCGAGACAGGAGTGCGGTGTTCTTGAGAAGCTGAAAGATGGTCAGTCTGGCATGGTCTGGAAGCCTCCATGAAGGAATGTTGGGGCGACTGGCACCAACCCTCTTTCTTTTTTTTTTCCTGGCTGCATAAGAGAGATTACATTCCCTGGTCCCTATACGGATAGGAGTAGCTGTGTGCCTAAGTTTGATGGAACATGATTGAAGACGATGTGTGCACATCTATAGCAATTTACCATAACCTTAGTTGCTTAACACAACATAAATTTATTCTCTTACTTCTGGAGGCCAGAAGTCTGAAATGAGCTTCACAGGGCTTAAGTCAGAGTGTTGTTGGCAGGGTTCCTTCCTTCTGAAGCTCTAGTGAAGAATCCTCGCTTTTCTGGCTTCTGGAGGCCTTCTGCATTCCTTGGCTTGTGACTCTTTCCTCGCATCGCTGCAGTGTTTCCAATGTTCATATCTCCTACTTACTTCTTTCTCCTTGACTTTCTTGCCTCGATCTTATAAGGTCATTATATTTAGGGCCCCTCCAGATAATCCAGGATAATCTCCCCATTTTAAGACCCTTAATTTAATCACAGCTACAGCCCAGAACTCCTGGACTCAAGAGATCCTCCGGTCTCAGCGTTCCGAATAGCTGGGACTACAGGCACGCGCCACCGCGCCCGGCGGAATGTTTTCTTTCTTTCTTTTTTTTTTTTTTTTTTGATACGTAGTCTTGCTCTGTCGCCCGGGAGCGGGGGACCACCAGGTTGCCTAAGGAGGGGGTGAGCCGGCCCAGGTCGGAAACGGAGCAGATCAAAACTCTGGTGCTGATCAGTAGTGGGATCACGCCTGTGAATAGCCACTGCACTGCAGTCTGGGCAACATAGTGAGACCTTGTCTCTTAAAAAAAAAAAAAAAAAAAAAAATTGCTGGTTCATTCCCTTTTAAGGAGAAATCAGGACGGGCGTGGTGGCTCATGCCTGTAATCCAAGCACTTTGGAGGCCAAGGCAGGTGGATCACCTGAGGTTGGGAGTTCAAGACTAGCCTGACCAACTTGGTGAAACCCCGTCTTTTTATTAAAAAAAAAGAAAAAAAAAAGAAATCATCTTATGTCTCTTCCACTCAGGCTGTAGCCTCTAGCCGTTGTGCCGGGTCCCTCTAGAGTCACTACTCGTCCTTACAGTGCCTTTGGGCACATTTAGAAAAAGGCACCCTAAGCCAGCACTGTGGCTCATGCCTATAATCCCAGCACTTTAGGAGGCTGAGGTGGGCAGATCACTTGAGGTCAGGAGTTCAAGACCAGCCTGGCCAACATGGCGAAACCCTGCCTCTGCTACAAATACAAATGTTAGCCCGGCATAGTGGCGGGCACCTGTAATCCCAGCTACTTGGGAGGCTGAGGCAGGAGAGTTGCTTGAACCCAGGAGGCGGAGGTTGCAGTGGATCGCGTCACTGCACTCCAGTCTGGGCAACAGAGCAAGACTATTTCAAAAAAAAAAAAAGGCACTACATCCAGGAGGCCTCACAACACATGGCCAGATTGCAGCCCCAGTGCCTCCTCACCTGGCTAACTTACCTGTCTCAAGCCCTCAGATTCTAATTTAAATCTGATAGAGTAGTGTAGCTCTTTCTTTACTTGCTCCAGGCCATCAGACTTACTCCTAAGGGCTTTATTTTTATAATTAATTTTAAAATGTGCTCCTAAACCATAATAGTTCTAACCAACACTGGGATCAGTTTTGAATTTTCTTCCCCCTGCTGAATGTACACCATGATGATGGCAGTGGTGAGGAAGTTAATGACAACAGTCCTTAAGCCAGTTTGTTTACGTTGTTACATGAAGACAAAAATGGCCTTTTCCAGGAAAATAAATGGTATTTTCTTTGACATGTAAGAGATTTTATGTTATACCCCTATTCACTACAGAATAGAAACTAGAGTCTCTAAAGTACTTTAAGCTCTCAAAAATAAAAATGCTTGACTCTGCAGATGCATTTGATAAATATATCTGTCTGGCAGCAAGCCAGCAAGTTCCTGAAAGACAACAGGATGTAAGCCCAGCTTTATGAAGCATATTTATTGTCAGAGTCATCACATTTTCTAACAGACCATGGGGAAGTAGGAGACATGGGCCACAGTTTTGACATAATGTGTTTCTGCAATTTTAAAATGCACCAACAGCATTTGGGAGAAACAATAAAGGGAATATGTTAAATGTTCACACCAAGTATAAGTTACATACTGATTTCAGAATTTTACAATGAGAACAATAAAAGCGTATTTTGGAAGCAGGTAGTACAGTATTTTTTGTTTAGGTCCTCCGTAGCATATTCCTCTATATCCTGAAGAAAAAGTCATTTTGCTAATATTATTGCTAAATAAATGCACAATAGTCTTTAAAATAGAAACTAGAGGGCTGGGCACAGTAGCTCACACCTGTAATACCAGCACTTTGGGAGGCTGAGGCACACAGATCACCTGAGGTCAGCATTTCAAGACCAGCCTGACCAACATGGAGAAACCCCATCTCTCCTAAAAATACAAAATTAGCCAGGCATGGTGGCACATGCTTGTAATCCCACCACTCGGGAGGCTGAGGCAGGAGAATGGCTTGAACCCAGGAGGTGGAGGTCGTGGTGAGCCAAGGTTGCACCATTGCACTCTAGCCTGGGCAACAGGAGCGGGGGGAAAATATATGTATAAACTAGAGAATCTGTATATTTATAACTAGGTATAAAGTTAGTCTCTTTCTAGACTCCATAAAATATGGGATATGAAGAAGAAGAATTTGGAGAGGATAAGGCTAGTAGAGACCAACCAACCTCTCTAAGACTCAGTTCTCTAATGTATATAATGGATAAAATAAGGCACCATTCCCATTAGGTTGGTATAATGATGAAATGAAATAATACATGTAAAATGCTTAGTGTAATGCCTGAAGTGTAATATTGTCCGCTGTTCCACAGAAATTCAGAAGGAATCACAAAGAGAAGACTAGAGGATTATTTATTCCTGATATTAATCCAATTCAACAAATATTTAATGATCATCAACTTTATTTTTATTTATTTATTTTTTTGAGATGGAGTCTTGCTCTCTTGCTCAGGCTGGAGTGCCGTGGCACAATCTCAGCTCACTGCAACCTCCACCTCTCAGGTTCAGACGATGATCCTGACTCAGCCTCTAAAGTAGCTGCGATTACAGGCGTGTGCCATCATGCCCGGCTAATTTTTGTATTTTTAGTAGAGGCAGGGTTTCACCATGTTGGCCAGGCTGGTCTTGAACTCCTGACCCCAGGTGATCTGCCAGCCTTGGCCTCTCAAAGTGCTGGGATTACAGGCGTGAGCCACTGTGCCCAGCTGATCATCAACCTTATGCTAAGAATTGGGCTGGGATCAGGTATAGGAGGAAATAGAAAAGAATGCTGTGACCAGGCAAAGTGGCTAACATCTGTAATGCCAGCATTTTAGGAGGCTGAGGCCAGAGGATTGCTTCAGCCCAGAAGTTTGAAACCAGCCTGGACAACTGAATGAGACCCTTTCTCTATAACAAATTAAAATAAAAATAAATTAGTCTGGTGTGGTGGCATGCACCTGTTGTTCCAGCTACTCAGGACACTGAGGCAGGAGGATTGTTTGAGCCCAGGAGTTTGAGACTATGATTGCACTACTGTACTCCAGCCTGGGTGACAGACTGTGATCCCATCTCTAAAAAAAAAGAAAAGAATACTGTGGTATCTTGTTTTAGGAAAAGACAGTAGAGGACAAACATTGGATATATTTAATTTTATTAACTAAATCTTAAGTTTAAATATTGACAATGTCCTACTTGGATTATTGAATATATTTAACTTTATGAAGTATGTTATGTTACTCTAAATATGCATATCTAGTTTAACATGTTTTATGTAGATGACGTAAAGATAATTTTGTATTTGTCAATAATACTAACCACAGAATGTTATAGTTTTTAGTGGCACTAACACTCTCTTCTCCAAGAACATTAAAATAAATGAGCCACTGGAATAGTCCCATCACTTCTAATTATTGGACCTTAGGAGTAAATGAATCAATTAAGAACTATGCCTTACTTCTAAAATAGCAAGCTTAGAGATATGCTAAGACATGACAGGTCCTTGTTCCTGATGACAAGGGTGAGTGGCCTTGTAGGACTCTTAAAGGAGACTGCGTGTTAGTCAGGGTTTTGTAATAGCCAGTCTCTAAGATGGCCCTCAGTGATCTTTGCCTGCTGGCATTCATGGTCTTGTGTAGTTTCCTTGCATATTGAATTGGGGCTGGCTCTCTGTGACCAACAGAAGATAGCAGAAGTGAGGGTGGGCTTTCCAAGGCTGTCATAAAATCCACTGATGCTTCTGCTTCAGTCTCTTGGATCACTCACTGGGAAAAGCCAGCTACAATCCTATGAGGACCCTGAATAACCCTTGTAGAAAGGCCCATATGGAGAAGAACAAAGGTGCCCAACCAACAGTCAGCACCACTTTGCCAGTCATGTGAATTAGCTTGGAAGTGAATCCTTCAGCCCCACTCAACCCTTAAGATGACTGCAGCCCTGACCAAAATCTGACTGCATCCTTCTCAGAGCAAGAACTTCCAATCAAACCCTTCCAAATTTCGTGACCCAAAGAAACCATGAGAAATAATACATGATTATTGTTTTTGTAAGCCACTAACTAAGTTTTAGAATAACACGTTACCTGTTACAGAAGGTATGGAAGTGTGACTCTGTGACTCATTTGAGGAATTTTTTTTTTTTTTTGAGACAGGGTCTCACTCCTGTCACCCAGGCTGGAGCACAGTGGTGAGATCATGGCTGACTGCAACCTTGACTTCCTGGGCTCAGGTGATGCTCCCACTTCAGCCTCTCAAATAGCCAGGACTACAGGCATGCACAACCACCACTGGCTAATTTTTAAATTTTTTGTAGAGATGGAGTCATGCTATGTTGCCAGGGCTGGTCTCGACCTCCTGGGCTCCAGCAATCCTCCTGCCATGGCCTCCCAAAATGCTTGGATTACAGACATGAGACACTGCAGCCAGCCATAGACCTGCATTTTAGAAACAACTCTTCCCGAAGCCAGGCAGGATGGCTCACACCTATAATCCCAGCGCTTTGGGAGGCTGAGGTGAGAGGATCACTTGAGGTTGGGAGTTCAAGACCAGGCTGGCCAGCATGATAAAACCTACTGAAAATTCTACTAAAATACTAAAATTTAGATTCTACTAAAATTTAGATTCTACTAAAAATACAAAAGTTAGCCAGGCTAAGTTATGGTTCACATCTATAGTCCCAGATACTTGGGAGGCTGAAGCAGGAGAATCGCTTGTACTCGGGAGGCAGAGGTTGCAGTGAGCCAAGATTGCACCACTACACTCCAGCCTGAGTGACAGAGCAAGACTCTATCTCAAAAAAAAAAACAAAAAAAAACATATATATATACATATATATATGTATATAAGCAATATTTTTAAGATATCAGCAACATTGTCTGATTTTACTTATTTATTTATTATGATACAGTTTTTCATATAATAACAGGATCTTGCTATGTTGCCCAGGCTGATCTTGAACTCCTGGCCTAAAGCTTATCCTCCTGCCTTGGCCTCCCAAAATGCTAGGGATTACAGGCATGAGCCATTGCCACAACTCATAATCTGATTCTAAAGAGACAATTGATTTACTAACTTGAATTTATTTTTAAATTTTTTGAAACGGACCAAGTCTTGCTCTGTCACTCAGGCTGGAATGTAGTGGTACAATCTCAACTCACTGAAACCTCTGCCTCCTGGTTCAAGTGATTCTCCTGCCTCCGCCTCTTGAGTAGCTGGGATTGCAGGCACATGCCACCATGCTTGCCTAATTTTTTTGTGTGTTTTTAGTAGAGATGGGATTTTGCCATGTTGGCCAGGCTGTTCTCGAACTCTTGACCTCAGGTGATCTGCCTACCTTGGCTTCCCAAAGTGCTCGGATTACAGGTGTGGGCCATCACACCCAGCACCCTAGTGAATTTCTTAATACACATGTTTAAATTTCAGTTTAGTAGGCCAGGCAATATGGGAATATGTCATACTGATCACATTTCAAATGGTATCTGGCCAGGCACATGGCTCATGCCTGTATTCCCAGGATTTTGGGAGGCTGAGGTGGGAGGATTACCTTAGCCCAGGAGATGGAGGCTGCAGTGAGCTATGATTGTGCCACTGCACACCATCCTGGGCAACGGAGCAAGCCTCTGTCTCTAAAAAGTAAATAAATGAAGTAAAACAAAATAAAATAAAATGTATCTCAGACACACTTAAAAAACATTCTACACATTCTGCAAATGTATCAGATGCACTTTTTTTTCTTTTTCTTTCCACAGGCTGGTGGTGTGGAATAAGACACACTTCTGACTAAGGAATCAAGTTGCTACTAAAGAATAGTCATTTTCCTCTTTTTGAGATAAGCCTTCAGAAGGTCACTCGATAAAGAAATCACAGGAGATTAAGGGTTATTATTTATGATGTTATTTCAAAAATAGTCTTTTGAAACCATTGGCTGCCTGGTTTTCAGAAGGTAAACAGCAGAGGGCACTCTAGGCTTTATAGATTGCAGAAAATACAAGTGGATCCCTCCAGAAGCAGGGAGTTAGTGCCTTAATCTTTATCTTCATAAAGATACTTTCAGATTATTATTATTATTATTATTATTATTCTGAGACTGAGTCTCACTCTGTTGCCCAGGCTGGAGTGCAGTGGCACAATCTCGGCTTACTGCAACCTCCGCCTCTGGGGTTCAAGTGATTCTCCTGCCTTAGCCTCTCGAGTAGCTGAGATTTCAGGTGCCCACTGCCACGCCCAGCTAATTTTTGTATGTTTAGTAGAGACGGGGTTTCACCATGTTGGCCAAGCTGGTCTCAGACTCCTGACTTCAAGTGATCCACCCACTTCAGCCTCCCAAAGTGTTGGGATTATACAGGTATGAACCACTGTGCCTGGCTGATACTTTCAGCTTATGTGCTTGCCTATTGGATGACTGTAAAACAGTTTCTTGGTAATAAAAACTGAAGCTTCTGAACTCCCAAATAGCCTTGCTTATCAACATTCACAAATAATTTTAAAATAATTTCAAGAGAATGAGAAGATGAGCCACAGACTGGAAAAAAATATTTGCAAAAGGCTTTTCTAATAAAAGACTGTAATTCAAAAAATATAAAGACCTCTTAAAACACAGAATAATAAAAATAACCTGATTAAAAAATGGGCAAAAGATCAGAACAAAGTCATCAAAGAAAATATACAGATGGCAAATAAGCAGATGAAAAGATTTTGATATGTCACTAGGGATATACAAATTAAAACAACAATGAGATAAGACCACACACCTATTAGAATGGCAAAAATCCAAAACACTGACAACATCAAATGCTGGCGAGGATGTGGAACAACAGGAACTCTCATTCACTGCTGTTGGGAGTGCCAAATGATACAGCCCTTTTGGAAAACAGTTTGGCTGTTTCTTACAAAACTAAATGTCTTATCACAAGATACAGCAATTGTGTTCTTAGGTATTTACCAAATAAGTTGAAAACTTATGTCCCCACAAAAACCTGCACATCAATGTTTATAGCAGCTTTGTTCATAATGGTCAAAACATGGAAGCAATATGAAAATGTCCTCAGTAAGTGAATGGATAATACATGCAGATAATGGAATACTATTCAGCACTGAAAATAAATGAGTTATCAAGCCATGAAAAGACACGGAGGCACCTTCCATACCTATTACTAAGTGAAAGAAGCCAATCTGAATAGGCTACCTATTGTATGTTTCCAATTATATGATGTTCTAGAAAAGGCAGCCAGGCACAGTGGTGTGTACCTGTAGTCCCAGGCTTGGTAGGCTGAGGCGGGAGGATCACTTAGGCCCAGGAGTTCGAGATCAGCCTGGGCAACATAGTAAGACTCTGTTTCAAAAAAAAAAAAAAAAAAAAAGAAAGAGGAAGGAAGGAAAGAAAGAAAGAAAAAGAAAGAAAGGAAGAGAGAGGAAGGAAGGAAGAAAGAAAGAAGAGAGAAAGAAAGAAAGAAAGACGAAGTCTCACTTTGTCCCCAGGCTGGAGTGCAGTGACTCGATCTCGGCTTCCTACAACCTCTGCCACCCTGGTTCAAGCAATTCTCCTACCTCAGCCTCCCAAGTAGCTGGGATTACAGGCTCCTGCCACTGTGTGACGCTAATTTTTGTATTTTTAATAGAGACGAGGTTTCACCATCTTGGTCAGGCTGGTCTTGAACTCCTGACCTCATGATCCACCTGCCTCAGCCTCCCAAAGTGTTGGATTACAGGCAGGAGCCACCATGCCTGGCCATCTCTGAACTTTCAACTTAATATTGCTAAAAACCTAGAACTGCTCTAGGGAATAGTCTATTAATGGTGGCTCACACCTGAAATCCCAGCACTTTGGGAGGACAAGGCAGGCAGATTCACTTTGAGCTCAGGAGTTTGAGACCAGCCTGGGCAACATGGCAAAACCCTGTCTCTACCAAAAAAAAAAAATACAAAAATTAGCTGAGCATGGTGTGTTGTGCCTGTAGTCCCAGCTACTCAGGAAGCTGAGATTGGAAGATGACTTGAGCCCAGAAGGTGGAGGTTGCAATAAACCAAGATCGCGCCACTGCACGCCAGCCTGGGTGACAGAGTAAAACTCTGCCTCAAAAAAAAAAAAAGAAAGAAAGAAAGAAAGAAAAGGAGTCTATTAAAAGCAAATTAAAAGCAATTTCTTAATCCTGAACACTCTGCTGAAACGAGCATGGATTATTGGAACAATATAGAGAAAATCAGCACAGATCCTGCCCAGGCTAACACGCACATTTGTGAAGTGTTCCGTATTTAAAATAATAACGAGAATTCAATGTTCTTGTATCAGTGTTCCCATTATTAAATTTGTTCTTTTAATGAGTCACCTAGTGATACAGGTTTCCAGGAGACAATATACCCGTGATTATCAGGATTTTTTTTTTTTTTTTGAGATGGAGTTTCATCTGCTGCCCAGGCTGGAGTGCAGTGGCTGGGATTATAGGCGCATGCCACCACATCCGGCTAATTTTTGTATTTTTACACTATGCCTGGCCAGGATTTCCTTAATTATTTATTTATTTTTAATTTTTGAGACAGAGCCTTGCTCTGTTATCCAGGCTGGAGTACGGTGGCACGATAATAGCTCACTGCAGCCTCAAGCAATCCTCCCACCTCGGCCTCCCGAGTAGATGGGACTACAGGTGCACTCTAGCACATCTGGCTATTTTTATTTTTTGTAGAAACAGCGGGGTGGACTCCCTGTGTTACCCAGGTTGGTCTTGAACTCCTGGGCTCAAGTGATCCACCCACCTCGGCTTCCCAAAGTGTGGGGATTACAGGCGTGAGCCACCACACCTGGTTTACCAAGATTTCTTACTCCCAAACACTCTTGCCTGAATCCACACTAATTGCCTGAACCCAAATGTGGTGGAGAACTATTTTCACATCAGTCTTTAATTAACCCTGCAAAACACTGACAT
The DNA here is from genome assembly GCA_036589455.1 of Ateles fusciceps. Lineage (NCBI taxonomy): Eukaryota > Metazoa > Chordata > Mammalia > Primates > Atelidae > Ateles > Ateles fusciceps. The sequence goes on from JAZHEH010002842.1 coordinate 2,161,898, forward strand.
GCTCTGAGCAGCCTGGCAGGATAGCAAACCATGCTCTTTTTCACCTTCTATAACCAGTGTACAAAATAGGATTATCATTTCCCCACAAACATCCAGAAATAACTAGAACTTTACCAGGAATAAGCTGTTAGGTGCCTCAGATGCAGCAAAGTTCTTCTGGAGGTGGGGAGGAAAGCGAATATTTGCTGAAGACCTAGTATTCAGGCATTTAGTACATGTTTTGCACACACAATCTCATTTCATTCCCCTATGACCATGTCTACTTTATGGCTAGGGAAACTAAAGTTGCCCAAGGATATGCAGCTAACTAGTGGCAGAGGCAGAAAGACGCAAACCCAGATATTTTTGGCTCCACGTACCTTTTCTTCAGAGGAGCTACCTCGATCTGCATTCAAATGCTGCCGCAATTTTCCCTGGCACTTGCTGAGGTATGCTCCACAGTGGGGGCCATTTGCAGTGATTTCTGATTTTCCATATTTTAGAATTTTCCTGTTGCTTGCAATATGTATTCTGTTCTTATGAAACTGCCCCAAACCAGGGCAATGGAGGTTAAAAAACAACAACAATATTGATCAAGTCAGTTGCTGGAAATAAAAAAAACAACAATAACAAAAAACAAGATCTTTTTTGTATGGGCTGGATGATGGGGGTGGAGGTTGGGTGAGGGCAATGAAGGGAGACTGGGGTTTTTATTCTGTGTACTTTCATAATGCTTGATTATTTTATGGTTAGGATGTATTTATGCATTACTTTTTTGAAAGAATCAGACAAGGAGAAAAGCAGCTTTCTAGGCAAATACATGAAAACAATGTAGAAAGAGCCACAATGCAGTATATATTCCATTTTTATGTTATATTTATAGTAATTTGAAGATAAAGAACTCTGTTGAGAGAAAAAAGAGGACCAAAGTTTCATTATATGAATATTTGCTTCTCTTTGTCCCTCACGCCCTACACACAGAAACACAAACAAAAGCCTCTCATTGTTTCCCCTGATGGAACAATGATGACTAAGTGGCTGCATAAATCATCCAGAGTTACCACAACTTCATTCCCAGTCATTTGATACCATTTAGGGGAGGACTGTGTTGGAAATGTGCAGCTGTTAAAGTCCCCCACACCCTTACTTAAGAATTAGGGGACGTAAGAACAGGAAACCAGTCAATGCTACAGTCTGTAAATGGAATATGGGTGTTTCATTTAAACCGTCAGTCCAGCAGTTTGGGGGTGAAAATATACTTCTCCTTTCCTTTGCCATAACTCGGGCACAGACTGTTTTCAGAATAAATAGAAGGCAAAAAGATTGAAAATTTTAGAGTTCAACTTGCAAATTAGAAGCCGATGAATTAATTCACAGTTTTGTAAACAACTCTACAGTAAGGTTTGTACTGGTGAACTGGAGTGCTGTGGGGTTAATTTCTCAGAGATGAAGGGGTTAATCTAACCCCGATGATTCGCTATCTACTGAGAAGAGTTTACCACAGAGACGCAAGACAATAGAGACTGCATGCCATGTCCTCCTCTTCTACAGCACACTTACACTGCTTTCAAACCGTATTAATACCATGTATTGTGAATGCACTACTCATTCTAGTTATCCTGGCAAAAATTCCTTTGTTAGTTGGCAAGAGCACCTCAAACCTCTTTCAACCTTCAGCAGTTGGTACTGAACTTTCCCTTGCTCACACCACCTGAATAATCAGGAATGCTTCTATATTCATCAGTGTCTCCTTCATGGGGCAAGTTGTGTATACTTATACATAGACACACACATATACACACACACACGCCTATATATATATATATATTTATAGGTCTATATACTTATACATATATGTGCGTGCATGTGTGTGTGTGTGTAGTGTCATGCACCATATAACATTTCAGTAAACCACAAACCACATATACGACAGTGGTCTCATAATATTATAACACCATAAACCGAACGTGGTGGCTCACACCTGTAATCCCAGCACTTTGGGAGTCCAAGGCAGGCGGATCAACTGAGGTCAGGAGTTCGAGACCAACCTGGCCAACATGCCGAAATCCTGTCTCTACTAAAAATACAAAAATTAGCCTGGTGTGGTGATTACCTGCCTGTAATCCCAGCTACTTGGGAGGCTGAAGTAGGAGAATTGCTTGAACCAGGGAGGCAGAGGTTGCAGTGAGCTGAGATCATGCCACTGTACTCCAGCCTGGGTAACAGAATGAAACTCCATCTCAAAAATAAATAAATAAAAAGATTATAGTACCATATTTTTACTGCACCTTTTCTGTGTTTAGATATGTTTAAATATACAAATACTGCGTTACAATTGCCTGCAGTATTCAGTACAGTAACATGGTGTACAGGTTTGTAGCCTAGGAGCAATAGGCTGTACCATATAGCCTAGGTGTGTAGCAGGCATACCATCTAGGTTTGTGGTGAGTACACTTGATGATGTTCACACAATAATGAAATTGCCCAGTGATGCTTTTCTCAGAATGTATTCTCCATGGTTAATACATAGACTGTGGGTGTGTATATATGTATATTATATATTCATATGTCTTAAGAAACTGAAAGTTATATAAATTTTCTCTCTCTTTTTTTTTTTTTTTTTTGAGACAGAGTCTTGCTCTATTGCCCAGGCTAGAGTGTAGTGGCAGTATCTCAGCTCACTGCAAACTCTACCTCTGGGTTCAAGCAATTTTCCTGCATCAGCCTCCCAAGTAGCTGGGAGTACAGATGCCTGCCACTACGTCTGGCTAATTTTTGTATTTTTAGTCGCCGAGGAGAACATGAAGGGACAACATGTTGGCCAGGGTGGTCTCGAACTTCTGACCTCAGGTAATCTGACCACCTTGGCCTCTCAAAGTGGTCAGATTTTCCTTTTGCCTGCCTTTCTGTTTTTTTCTCTGATCTTTTAAAAACAGAGTTATTCACTGACAGCCTTGTTCTTTATAAACATTTAAATCTAATTATATGCTTATGATATACTTAACAAGTTTGAGTGGATTTGCTACATTTATTGTAGCTACATTATGTTCACCTATTTGATAATTTTACTTCATTTTATTGGCTCTTAAGACTTTTCTTTTTAACTGCTTTTTAGGGAGTTTCCTTATTTATTGATTTAGTTTGCGTCTTTTTTCTTTTTCTTTTTTAAACAATACAGAACATTACAAGAAGTAGCACAGCAGTGGGGCAGTTTTGCAGTTGGTTAACTCAGTGGTTCAGTGTTGTCAAGGACACAGATTCTTTCCATTTGTTCCCTGGTCATCCCGACCGAATTGGCTTTTGTCCTCCAGTTTGTCCCTTCATGTTCTCCTCAGCAACTTCTCTTCCTGATGATTATTCTTAGATTTTTCCCTCTTCATAGTTCCCAGTGCCTACTGCTGTTTGCTTACCTAAAGGAGCCTTGCCTCAAGAGATCTGTGGTCTGGGGCTTTGAGCTTCTGGCCTGGCCTCCACCCTGCTTCTCCGGAAGGTTGTCTGATCTGACTCCAGCTGGCATAGCTCTGGGCTCCAAGGCCCCTCTCCTGGCCTGGTCTTGAGAATTAATTCACATCTTCTTTTTTTTTTTTTGAGACAGAGTTTCACCCTTGTTGCCCAGGCTGGAGTGCAATGGCACAATCTTGACTCACTGCAACCTCTACCTCCTGTGTTCAAACAGTTCTCCAACATGAGCCTCCCAAGTAGCTGAGATTACAGGCATATGCCACCACGCCCGGCTAATTTTTGTATTTTTAGTAGAGACTGGGTTTCATCATGTTGGCCAGGCTGGTCTTGAACCCTTGACCTCACATGACCCACCTGCCTCGGCCTCCCAAAGTGTTGGGATTACAGGCGTGAGCCACTGCACTAGACCTAATTTACATCTTGAACTAAAAACCATAAGCAGCTCAAGGATAAAATTCATTGTCTTTTCCTCATTATCTGTGCACCCATTCCTTCCTTGCCTCCCAGGACACCCCACTCCCCCTGGATTTTCTGGGTCTCCAGCATACCCTGCTGCTTCTCTTCTGGCCTGGAAGTCTCCCAACATTCAGACGGGTCCTTCTCGCAAAATATTCTCTCCTCTGGGAAAAGTTACCCATTTTTGGCTTCCCCCTCTTACTCTTTGTAGCTCCTTCTTTACCTTACCTAGGGAGAGATTCAGGTCTCATCTCCAACCACAGCTTGTCATCTGAATATTCAGTCATTACTGTGAGTTGAATGTGCCCTTAGCTCAATGCCCCCTGCCTTCCCTGCCTAGATCTGTCACTGTGCGTATGCTATTAACATTACAATTCTATTCAAATATTGTTTAAAGCTAAGAACTGAGAAATGGTGGGATTATATTCAATACAAGTCACTTCTTTAAGTACATGGATCAAAAGTGAAGATACAAAATTACTGGGGCTTGCATTTAGCTATGAGACCCACTGAAGTGGATACAAGTAATGGGAAAACAACAGCTCTAGCTCCGAAAAGGAAAGGGCTAAATTTCAGAAATTGACTAGATCAGACATGACAATTAAATGAAATATGTGATTTTGTTTTTCCTTTTTCTTCTGGATCTTGGGTTTTAGAAATCTACAAAGGATATTATTGGAATAACTGGGAAATTCTGAATATGAACTGTATTTTCAATACAATAAAATTTCCTGAGTGAGATACTTATTTTATAGTTACATAGGATGAAAATTTTTATTCTTAGGAGATACATGCCAAAGTATTTTTGGATGAAGTGTCACAGTGTCTATAATTAACTCTTAAATCGTTCAGCAAACGATTTTTTAAAAATAGAACATAAATGCAGTAAAACTTAATTGATAAGTCTACACGAACATCTGGTGACATATGGTGTTCATCGTACTACTTGCAACTTTTCTATCTTTGAAATTTTTCAAAATAAAAAAATTGTGAAAAAACTGTGACAGATGGACAGTCACTACTCTGACTTGAGGACTGTCTCTGTGTGTGCATGTAGGGGGTATCACAGTTTAAGTTTATATTTAGAAACTTTGGCGGTATTATCATTCAAGAAAGAAGATCACATCATTTTCTATTTAAAACCTCCATTAACAGTCTAATGGGTGAAAGGGCTGGTGAATGATGCTGCTTCCTGAAGGCAGGGGCTGCCTCTATCCCCCTCTCTGAAGCCTCCACCACTTGCAAAGAACCCTGCTTGCAGGGTACAGGCCCCACAGAGTAAGTTGGCTGTGTCTCTCACTGCTGTAGCTGTTCAGATACAGGCACAGTTGGCTTGCTTCTATCTCTTGGGTTGGGTCATCATAGGAGGGGGGGGAGTAGTAACATGTTGGTCCTGCCAGTTGTCATGCTCTGGTCTAGACTTTCACATATGTTCTCACATTCCATCTGCACAGCCTCCTGGTGAGGGAGGAATGATCATCCCCCATCTACAAATGAGAAAACGAAGCCCAGGAGTGGTTTTCAGCCAAAGTCACACAGCTGGTAAGTGGTGGAGCTGGGATTCCAGTGGAGTCTTTCCACCAGAGAAAACCTAACGAATACGGTTACAAAGCTGGTCTGTCTCACTCCATATGACCCTGAAGGGAACACAACATGTCAATCCCAGATAGTTTACAAAGTTATCAACTGGGTTTCAGAACAAATTTGCCAATTTGCTATGGAGAAGCTGAGGTTCTCTAAGTCTGTGTTCATCAACTAGAGGGTTGTCCAGATCCCACTGTGCCCACTGTGATTTTGACAGAAGTCAAATCAGTTTGGCTACATTGTTTCCTGCTCATTGTTACCTTAGTAAAGATTTGTGAGGGGCATGGCTATTGCAGCTGAGCTGCACTTCAGTGTATGAATCCATTCAGTGTTTGCTTCCTCACCTCTCTTTAGGCTGGAAATACCAGGTGTTTGTTGTTGTTGTTTGGGTTTATTTTTAGAAAGTGACTCAGGAATTAATTTCCTGAATTTCAATTACCTTACTTCCTACAGTTCGTCCTCCAGGTCCAGTAGTTTCAACATTCTGGGTATTTTTTCTTTTTGAAAATATCATTGAAATCGGATATGAACTTTATTTTCATTTTTTTCCTTTTCCAAGGAAAGGTTGTTTAAAAAATTTAAGGTAATACATTTACTTGTTTATTTATTTATTTATTTATTATTTGAGATGGAGTTTTGCTCTGTGGCCCAGGCTGGAGTGCAGAGGGGCAATCTCAGCTCATTGCAACCTCTGCCTTCTGGGTTCAAGCGATTCTCCTGCATCAGCCTCCTGGGTAGCTGGGATTACAGGCATGTGCCACTACACCCAGCTAATTTCTGTATTTTTAGTAGAGACGAAGTTTCTCCATGTTGGTCAGGCTGGTCTCAAACTCCTGACCTGGTGATCTGCCCACCGTGGTCTCCCAATGTGCTGGGATTACAGGCATGAGCCACCATGCTCGGCAAATTTCTTACCAAAAATGTGTAACCTGAAGCTAAGCAATTATTTAGATCAAACTACCAGCTTACAGGAAATACAAGAAATAGAGGAACAGGGGCAGACCATCACAAAGAAACCATCAGACAAATCCAGAAGGTAGGACATTCTACAGGACAAACTGACTTAATTTCTTCATCAAGTCAATGGCATTAAGAAAAGTGGGGGCCTGGGGGTATTTAAGATTGTTCTAGATTATAAGAGACTTAAGAATAAAAAACAGCGTGTGGACTTTGTTGGACCCTGGTGTGAACATACAAACTGTAAAATGACATTATGGAGACAATTGGGAAAATTTGAATATAGATTAAGTATTAGATTATATTAAGAAATTGTTAATTTTGCTGGAAGTAATAATGATCTCTCTCCGATGCACAGCCAGGGCTCAGAATCTCTGGTCTAGATCTAGTAGGACTCGGGCAGTAGAACTGGGTGTTTGCAAGACCAAAAGTAGTCATAATCTCGTGAGATTTATCTCTGCAATGGGGAGAAAATCTCTGTTACAGGAATATCTCTGGGTAAGAAGTGGCTGCTGAAGGTCTGATGGCTGAAAATTATGATTGGCAGGTTTGGAATTCATAAAAATTCCAGTAAGACCAATAGCTTCTTGTAAGCATTGTTGTTCTGGGTACCCAGGGATCTAAAGTTAGGGTTGATTCTTTTCAAAAGTCAGTGAAAAGTAGAGTAATGTGCTGCCATACTTTTCACCTGTTCAACATCACTGTCCAGAAAGAAACTGACCCGCCCAGGCCCTGTTTCAAATGTGGCCATGAGGGACACTGGGTGCGGCAGTGCCCCTGTCCTCGCCCACCTCCCCGGACCCTGCCCGAGCTGCAAGCAGACTGGACACTGGAAGGTTGACCGCCCATCCCGGACTACAGGCTCACCCCCGACACCTCTATGTGAAGGGCAAGCCGGTCCATAGGAAGCAGTCCCTTCTCTTGAACTCCTCGGCCTTCTGGACGACTGACGCAGCCCAGACTCGAGGACCCCCATCACTCTTGCTGAGCCCAGGGTAACGCTACAGGTAGCGGGTAAGTCCATTTCCTTCTTAGTGGATAAGGGGGCTACCTACTCTGTATTGCCTTCCTACTCAGGACCTAGCCCAGGGACTCCTTATCCCCACCAGTTCCCCGTGTAACACTCCTATCTTGCCGGTCCAGAAGTCGTCCGGGGACTACCGCCTAGTTCAGGACCTACGCCTTATCAACGAGGCAGTGGTACCCCTCCATCCTGTAGTCCCCAACTATACACCCTATTATCCAACATTCCCTCCATTACCTCCCATTTTATGGTTCTTGACCTCAAGGATGCCTTCTTTACCATTCCCCTACACCCTGAGTCTTACTTTCTCTTTGCCTTCACCTGGACCGATCCAGACACCAACCTGTCACAACAGCTCACCTGGACAGTCCTGCCCCAGGGATTCAGAGACAGCCCCCATATTTTCGGACAAGCCTTAGCAGCTGACCTTAACTCCTGCCCCCTTCAACCCAGTCTCCTTCTTCAATATGTGGATGACCTGTTACTTTGTAGCCCCTCCCTCTCTCTGTCTCAACAGCATACCGCCACTCTCCTTAACTTTCTGGGATCTTGAGGGTACCGGGTATCTCCCTCCAAGGCGCAGTTGTCAGTCACCTCGGTAGTATACTTAGGCATTCACCTCACCCCTACAATTAAAAGCCTCACAACAAATTGCCAAAAGGCACTCCTTTCGCTGTAGCCTCCAGAGACAGCTGACCAAGTTCTCTCCTTTTTGGTGTTTGTAGGGTTCTTCCGCCACTGGATACCTAATTTTGCTTCTCTAGCTAAACCTCTGTATGCAGCTGCTAAAGACACACCCATGGGACCCCTCTCCCATCCTTGGATAGTGAAGCAGCCTTTTAAAACCCTACATACTGCCTTGTACACAGCCCCCCCCCCCGCTCCAACTACCGGAACTCAACCGCCCCTTCCACTTGTTCACTGATGAGAAACAGGGGATTGCAGTTGGGTCTTAACCCAACCCCTGGGCCCCGTGTATCGTCCGGTAGCCTACTTATCAAAACAGCTCGACCCCATGGTCAGGGGGTGGCAGCCTTGCCTGCAGGCCCTAGGAGCAGCAACAGAACTCACCAAGGAATCCCTAAAACTTACCTTGGGCCAGCCCATCTCAGTGTTCTCCCCCACATCGGCTAACCGGCCTTCTCTCTCACAAATCTCTCGCTCACCTAGGACCCTCTCACCTACAGGAGTTTCATCTACTCTTTATTGAAAATCCTTCAGTCAGCCTTCATCCCACTTCTCCACTCAACCCGGCTACTTTGCTTCCCCCTTCCATCCCATTTCCCCCTTCCCAGCCCATTCCTGTCCTAAACTAATAGAGGCACTTGCTAAACCTCGGGAGGGCCTGTCTAACCTTCCCCTGTCCAACCCAAACCTTACCTTTTATATAAATAAAAGTTCAATAGTGACAGCCGAGGGGTGGCGAAAAGCAGCCTATGCAGTAGTTACAGATTCAGCCACCCTCGAGGCACACCGCCTCCCCAATGGAACCACATCACAAAAGGCAGAGCTCATTGCCTTAACCCGAGCTCTCACGCTAGCACGGGGAAAGCCAACAGATCTCTATACTGACTCAAAATATGCTTTTCTTATCACCCACTGCCACTCTGCCCTCTGGAGAGAGCGGGGATTCCTTACTACAAAAGGGTCCCCCATAATCAATGCTACCCAAATCTCTAATCTCCTGCAAGCTCTGTCACTGCGCAAAGAGGTTGCTGTCATCCACTGCCAAGGGCACCAGGCCCAGCAGGATGCCGTTTCCCAGGGCAATGCAAGGGCAGACGCGGCAGCAAAATCCTTAACCAGTACCAGGCTAGCCCCCACTCCTATCCTGTTCCTCACCACGGCCACACCTCCAGTTTACTCGCCATCAGAAAAACAGGCCCTCATACTAAGAGAGGGAACCGAGTCTAATCAGGGCTGGATCTTCTTAAACAACAAAATCGCCCTTCCCCGGGAACAGGCCCCTAAAATTATTGCTGAAATCCACCAGTCCTTACATATTGGGCCCAAGGCATTATATCACTTTGTGCAACCCCTCTTTTTCTCACCAGGTCTGCAACAAACAATTGAGCAGGTACACAAAGCTTGTGTTACTCGCTCTAAGGTCTCGCCTCAGGGAAGCTTAAAGCCACGGTTTCCTACCCACCAAATGCGTGGCAACCTGCCGGCCCAAGACTGGCAAATTGATTTTACTCATATGCCCACTCACAAGAAACTCCGCTACCTCCTAACCTTTGTAGATACCTTTTCTGGATGGATTGAAACCTTTCTCACCTCCAGGGAAACCGCGGACACGGTGGTCTCCCTCTTAATTCAGGAAATCATCCCTCATTTTGGCTTACCTGCAAACATCCAGTCAGACAACGGTCCAGCGTTTACAGCTCAGGTGGTCCAGCTGGTCGCCGAGTCTCTCAGCATCTCCTGGAAACTACACATCCCCTACCACCCTCAGTCATCAGGTAAAGTAGAACGGGCTCACGGCATCCTCAAAGACCATTTAGCCAAACTCACCATCAAGGTAAAACTCTCTTGGCCCACACTCTTGCCCCTTGCCCTGGCCCGGGTCTGAGCCACCCCCACGGGGGCCAACGGGCCTCAGCACCTTTGAATTGCTGTACGGACAGCCTTTCCTGGTCTCTCATAATCTCCCAGTACAACCACCTCCTCTAGCCTCCTACCTCCCCTACCTCTCTCTCCTCCGCCACTTACTTAGGGAACACGCGGATCGTACTCTCCCCGTTGTCCCGGGACCAGAGGACCCCCATCCAGCGGCACTCCTCCAGCCAGGCGACAGTGTTCTCCTCCCGGAGCTCAAACCAGGATCTCTGCAGCCTAGGTGGTCAGGACCCCACGTCGTTATCCTAACCACCCCTACGGCCGCCAAGCTCCTGGGTCATACCCCGTGGTATCATGTGTCCCGCCTCAAACTGGCCCCCCCAAAATGATCAATGGAGATCCAAGCCCTTGGGCCCCACTCGCCTCCGTCTTGCCCGCGGCACCTCCCCATCAACTCCTAACCCTTCAAATTCTCCTCTTAACAATACTTCTAGTGTCCCCTCTTAAAGCCAACCCCTACTATGTCTGGCGGTTCTACCTTCAGGAATCCTGGACGGAAAGCCCCACCACTAAAACCTAATGCATTGCTCAAGCAGATTGCCAGCCCGCAGGCTGCCAATTAGTCATAAAACTTGAATTCCCAAAATCCAAGGCCAACTACCTTTTTCCTCAGGTTTTTACAGGCCCGCATTAGGGAAATTTCCAGGGTGGCCGTAAACCAGATGCTGCTTCACCCATATGTCTGACTTCTAACCGAGGTACCAGCCAGCTCACCCTTCCCCTCACTTCGCCCCTACTCAGCAGGAAGTAGCCAGAAAGAAGTGGCGTCCTATATTATCAAAAGAGTCGGAATCCTTGCCGGGAGCTCGGACACGCCCATCCCTCTCCCTGCCTGGAAACTCTGCACCAGGATCTGCACTCAACATTAACCTCTGCACTCGACACCCGCCTCTGCACTCGACACCTAGCTCCGCCACGTGGCTTCCCCAACGCCCACTTCTGCACTCCACACCAGAATCTGCACTCGACACCTGCCTCTGCACTCGGCACCTAGCTCTGCACACAGCCCTCGGGACAGCCCCGGCTGATGCAACGCTGGCCGGCTCTTGCACCAGAAAAACCTGCCCCACAACCTACCCACCAATAACAGCCCGCCCCGTCTCCATCCCACTCCCCCACAGCCAATTAGAACACCTAGCCACTTCTTGCTCTCCCAAAGCTATAAAAACCTCTCCTTCCGGGAAGCTGGCGTGACTTCTCTGGCCCTCCTTCCCGCAGGCCACGGACCTCGCCCGGGAGCTTAATAAATTGGCATTTAATTTTCCTAGGCTGGTCTCAGTCTCCTCATTTTAAACTCTGCAATAACCCTTACACCGGGGACAGGGGTACTCCTTTGGGGAGACCAGCTCTCCCTCTGTGAAGAGACCCACCTGAGACCTGAACACATCAGACCAGAATAGCAGCTTGCACTTAGTGTGCCACCTTCAGATCGCCACCTTCAGATCGGGTAAGCAGTCTCTCCCTCTTTTTTTCTCTCTCTCTTTCCTTTAAATCCCAAGGAGACAAGTCTCTCCCTCTTTCTGTCTTTTCCTTTAAATCTTTCTCCTTCTAGTAGAGACAAATGAGACATTCTTTATCCTTGTAGAGCCAGAGGAGACAAGTCTTTCCCTCTCGCTCAAAAACTCCAACATAGATCATGGACTCAGGAAGACAAGGCTCTTCCCCTCCCTTGGTGTCTGGTCAATTTTGGGGACGCCTGCCTTGATCACTCAGCCACGTTACAGCCCAGGAATGAGTCAGGCACGCCTACTGAAAACCCTGGTAGCTGCTCGCTCCTTCTCCTAGTCTCTGCTCCTTTCCTTAAAACTTACCTCCTTTGCCATGGGCTATATTCTGCCCTCTATTCATCTGTCTTCGCCTCTAGCCTGCATCCTAAAAAACCTAAAACCTCTTCAACTGAAACCTAAACGTCTAATTTTTTTTCAGTAACGTGGCCTGGCCTCAATACAAATTAGACAATGGTTCCAAATGGCCAGAAAACGGCATTTTCAATTTTTCTATTCTGCAAGACCTAAACAATTTTTGTCAACAAATGAGCAAATGGTCTAAGATGCCAGACATCCAGGCATTTGTTTTACACTCTAATCCCTCCCTAATCTCTGCTCCTTCTTTCCCTTCCATCCGCCCCTCCTGCCTCTTTGGGTAACCCAGAATCCTCCTTGTCTATCCTCCCTTCCGACCTTTCTCCTCCCCCGCCTGTCCAAACCAGACCCAAATCCAGGCCCAACCCCCCTCCCCCCAGAGCCTTCCTCCTCTTCCTCTGCCCACAGCCCACCTCCTTATGCCCCTCCTGTCACCTCCCCACCTTATACCTGGTCCGGCTTACAGTTTAGTCCTGCAGCTAACTCCTCCGACAACTCCCCCTTTGAGAGGTGGCTGGAGCCAAAGGCGCAGTTAGGGTGCACATTCCTTTCTCTTTATCTGACCTTTCCCAAATCAACCAACGGTTAGGCTCCTTTTCATCAGATCCTCCAATACTTAACCCAGTCCTATAATCTCACCTGGAGTGACTTAAATGTCATCCTTACTTCTACTCTCACCCACGAAGAATGCTTAATATGCATCTTATCACTCAGTCAGCCCCTGACATGACAAAAAAGCTACAGAAATTGGAATCTGGCCCTCAAACCCCACAACAGGAATTAATAAACCTTGCCTTCAAGGTGTTCAATAATAGGGAAGAAGCTGCCCAGCGGCAGTGCATCTCAGAACTACAGATGCTTGCCTCTGCTGTAAGACACATCCCAGCCACATCACCGGCTCACAAAGACTTCAAAATGCCCAGGCTGCAGCGTCCAGCCACCCCTCCCAGACCTTGCTTCAAGTGTCGGAAACCTGGCCACTGGGTCAAGGAATGCCTGCAGCCCAGGATTCCTCCTAAGCTGTGTCCCATCTGTGTGGGACCCCACTGGAAGTTAGACAGCCTGGCTCAAAATGCTGTCTCTTTCCCAGATCTCCTTGGCTTAGCGGCAGAAGATTGACGCTGTCCGATCACCTCAGAAGCCCCCTGGACCATCACACAGGCAGAGCTTCCAGTAACTCTCACAGTGGAGGGTAAGTCCCTCCCCTTCTTGACTGACACGGTGGCCACCCACTCCACTTTGCCTTCTTTTGAAGGGGCCTGTTTCCCCTTGCCCCCATCACCGTTGTGGGTATTGACGGCCAAGCCTCTAAACCTCTTAAAACTCCCAACTTTGGTGCCAACTTGGACAGCATTTTTTACACACTCCTTCTTAGTTATTCCTACCTGTCCAGTTCCCCTACTAGGCCAAGACATTTTAACTAGATTATCTGCCTCTCTGACTATTCCTGGACTACAGTCACATTTTATAGCTGCCCTTTTGCTTGATTCACAGCCTCTCTGATAACCTCCTCTCACATCTCCCTACCTTGACCCACGTGTATGGGACACCTCTACTCCTTCCTCAGCAACCGATCACACGCCCCTTACTATCCCATTAAAACCTAATCACCCTTACCCTGCTCAACGCCAGTACCCCATCCCACAACAGGCTTTAAAGGGATTAAAGCCTGTTATCACCCACCTAATACAACATGGCCTTTTAAAGCCTACAAATTCTCCTTACAACTCCCCTTCCCTACCTGTCCAAAACCCAGACAAATTCTACAGACTAATCCAAGACCTCTGCCTCATCAATCAGATTGTACTTCCCATCTACCTGGTTGTACCAAATCCCTGTACTCGCCTATCTTCCATATTCCCTTCCACAACTCACTATTCTGTTCTTGACCTCAAAAACGCTTTTTTTTTCCAAAGCCCAAATTTCTTCCCCCATCCATCACCTATCTTGGCATAGTCCTCCAACAGAACAGATGCGCTTTCCCCCGCTGACTGTGTCTGGTTGATGTCCCAGACCCCAACTCCTTTTACTAAACAGCAGCTCCTCTCCTTCCTAGGCGTTGTAGGGTACTTTCACCTCTGGATACCAGGTTTTGCCCCCCCCAACCAAACCACTTTGTAAACTTACAAAAGGAAACTTAGCTGAACCCATAAACCCCAAATCCTTCCCCCATTCTTTCTTTCACTCTTTAAAGAAGACCTTAGAAACAGCCCCTATGCTAGCGCTCCCCCAACTCCTGCCAACCCTTCTCTCTCTACACAGCAGAAAGAAAAGGCTGTGCTGTCAGAATTCTTACACAGGAGCCAGGCCCACAGCCCAGCCTGTAGCCTTTTTATCCAAACAACTTAACCTCACAGTCCTGGGCTGGCCCTCATGTCTACGCGCAGCAGCAGCTGCTGCCCTGATAACAGCCGTGGCCCTTGCTGGTTCCCTTGGCATTTGAGTCCAAAGCCCCAGCCTGCTCAGAACACTTTCTCACCTTTTCAGTTTATACTTCAGTTCTGTCTAAGCCAAGGACTTTTCTTCCTCTGTGGTTCTTCTTTTTACATCTGCCTTCCTACCAACTGGACAGGCACTTGTACCCTAGATTTCCTTACTCCCAAAATTCAGTTTGCCAATGGAAACAAAAGCCTCCCTGTTCCCCAGGTGGTCCCGACATGCCACAGCAGGTCATTCCATTGATCCCCTTACTTGTAGGGTTAGGAATTACTACTGCACTCGGCATAGGCATAGCAGGCCTTACCACTTCAATCCTCACCTTCTGTAGCCTCTCTAATTTCTCTGCTAGCATTGTGAAATTAATCAATCACCATCCCTTCTTCAAGCTCAAGTAAAATCTGTAGCTGCAGTTGTTCTGCAGAACTGCAGAGGTCTTGATTTACTGATTGGAGGTCTTTGCCTATTCCTAAATGAAGAATGTTGTTTTATGTAAACCATATAACGACTTAAACCTCGTATCATATACAAGGCCCGACTGGTTTACATAAAAACAACAATTATTCATTTATATGATAATTTATTTAATCAATTAAACAAATGAATAATTGTTTATTAATAAATAATTGTTTATATGATAAATAATTATATAAATTATTTATATGATAAATAATTTATTTAATCAATAAATTAAAAGACAGGGCCCAAAGGCTCACCAATCAGGCAAATGGTTATTCTGGACCTGGCTGGACCGTCTGGACACTCTCTAACTGGGAGTCATGGCTTCTTCCAATCCTTAGTCCTCTGATACCTATCTTTCTCCTTCTCTTATTTGGACCCTGTATTTTCTGATTAATTTTTCAATTCCTACAAAATCATATACAAGCGATAACCAATCAGTCAATATGGCAAGTGCTCCTTCTATCAACCCCACGTCACCCTTGCCCCGAGATCTCCTAGCATTCTAAATTCTTTCCATGAATGCTATGATGACCCCTGTGACCCACATGTACATCTCTGGAGGGACTTCCGCAATTAGAAAACCTGAAGTACCTGGAAGATCATGAGAAATGGAAAAGCGATCAACCTCTGTGGCACCTAACTAACCTGACACATTCTTCTATTGTTTCTTATTTCGGCCTCAATTGACAAAACCATTGGACTTTGTAACCGACCTTGGTCAACGTCGTGACTCTAGACCCTACGACTCCCTCCCAGCTTGCAAAAAACTGCCCTAAACTGTCCTAAACTGTAACTTCTGTAACTTTCCACTGCCTACCCCAAACCTATAAAACCAACTCCTATCCCTCTGTCCTCTGCTGACTCTCTTTTCGGACTCAGCCCACCTGCACCCGGGTAAATAAACAGCCTTGCTGCTCACACAAAGCCTGTTTGGCGGGGGGGGGGGGGGGGGGGGGGTCTCTTCATTCAGAGCGTGCATTTTAGCAATGTTAATTACCCTGATTTGATCACTGCACAATATACAGATATCAAAACATCACGTTGCATCCCATAAATATGTATGATTATCACATGTCGATTTTTTTTTTTTTGAGAAAAGGTCTTTCTTTGTTGCCCAGGCTGGAGTGTAGTGGCATGTTCATAGCTCATTGGAGCCTTGATCTCCCAAGCTCAAGTGATCCTCCTGCCTCAGCCTCCTGAGTAGGTAGGAATCCAGGTATGCATCACTATGCCTGGTTGATTTTTAATTTTCTTTTTTGAGACAGGGTCTTGCTCTGTTGCCCAGGTTAGAGTGCAGTGGTACAATCTCAGCTCACTGCAGCCTAAACCTCCTGGCCTCAAGCAATCCCCCACCTCAGCCTCTCCAAGTAGCTTGGTCTACAGGTGCACACCACCATGCCCAGCTAACTTTTTAACTTTTTGTAGAGATGGGATCTCTCTATGTTCCCTAGGCTGATCTCAAACTCCTGGGTTCAAGTGATTCTGTAGACTTTGCCTCCTCAATTGCTGGGATTACAGGTGTAAGCCACTGCACTCAGCCAGTGTAATAGCTAGCTTTTTTAAAAAGCTTACAGCTTACACCTGTAAGCTTTTTTAAAAAAGCTTACAGCTTACACCTGTAAGCTTTTTTAAAAAGCTTACAGCTTACACCTGTAAGCTTTTTTAAAAAGCTTAAGCTTACACCTGTAAGCTTTTTAAAAAAGCTTACAGCTTACACCTGTAAGCTTTTTTAAAAAAGCTAGCTATTATTGATTATCCAACAACTCTAGAGGTAGTACTATTTCTGTTTTCAGATGAGGATCTGACACCCAGAAAAGGTGACACTTTTCCCAAGGGCATGCACCTAGTATAAAGCAGGAGCAAGCATTCTAATAACACATCTGACTGCAAAAGCCAGGCTTTTCTACCATGTAATTTTGCCTGCCAGTGTAGACATGTCTTTTGTGGTATAATAAGCCATCATAGAAGATGCTCTAAGAATTATGTAACTGCATCCAAGAAAGCAATATGCTATAAAAATACACTTTTTTTTTTTTTTTTTGAGATGGAATCTCGCTCTGTCGCCCAGGCTGGAGTACAGTCATCTCAGCTCACTGTATCCTCCACCTCCTGGGTTCAAGTGATTCTCCTGCCTCAGTCTCCCGAGTAGCTGGGACTAGAGGCACATGCCCCCACACCCAGCTAATATTTGTATTACAAAAAAAACACTTCTAATGTGACAAGCCTTTTATGACAAAGTAATATTTATTTAATATTCCCCCAATTTCTCTAGCTTGATCATTTGCTACAAAGGGGATCAATAAGATCCCAATCTGTCTTTGTGAAAAATAAATAAAATGGACTTTTCCTCTATTTATGTTGTATTTCTAAATGGCCTTGAGTGATTTACAGTCAAGTTAATGGAATTAATAATATACCATCAGAAACCATATAACGTATTATCTAAAGTGCAACACAAACACTTTCCTCTGTGTGATGGTCACTGACATATACGGATGCTCCTCCATTTACGATGGTGTCATGTTCGGGTAAACCCATTGTAAACTGAAAATATCGAAAGTTGAAGACTTTCAATTTACGATGGATTTATCTGGATGCAATACCATCATAAATCTAGAAGGGTTCTGAATGCATGTCACTTTCACTATCGTAAAAGTTGAAAAATCGTTTAGTCAAACCGTGGTTAAATTGGGACCATCTGCATTTCTCTTCTTGTCCGAAAGCTTCTTTAGGGGAGTTGAGGATGCTACACAGAGAATGTATTCACCAAATTGTTTTTAAATGAATGGACAAACACATCATGCACACCACACACTTCAACAATCATCACCTCTAATGTGGCAACAGATTTTTCTACAGATTAAGTACTTCCCCCCTCCCCCACCCAGATGGAGTCTTGCTCTGTCGCCCAGGCTAGAGTGCGGTGGCGTGATCTCCACTAACTGCAACCTCCACCTCCTGGGTTTAAGCGATTCTCCTGCTTCAGCCTTCGGAGTAGCTGGGATCACAGGTGTGCGTTACCACTCCTGGCTACTTTTTGTATTTTTAGCAGAGATGGGGTTTCACCATGTTGGTCAGGCTGGTCTCAAACTTCTGACCTCATGATCCACCTGCCTCGGCCTCCTGAAGTGCTGAGATTACAGGCATGAACCACCGCACCCAGCCCAGATTAAGTACTTTATGCTAAGGACCAGATGCAGAGTAAGGGTTGAGGTCTTCCTTACCCCAGAACAGGGCAAAAAAGTCAAAATACCCTTATTGATTAAGCCATAAATTCAACCACCACTTATTTCCAAAAAGTCTGAAAGTTACCATTTAATCACCTTTCCCCATCCCTTTCCCCAAACACACACACACACACGCACACGCATGCACACACACAGACACCCCACAGGGGTTTTTCTGTTTTCCTGCTGCTTCTTTAAACCTGTTAAACAATGTCTGTTTAAGGTTAACACTATACTATAGGATGTGCTTTAGCTATGTAAGTGGTAGACACTGCAAAAAGTCTTCCAGTTCCTTTGCTTGAAAAAGTCTGGATAGTTTTATGTGTCCATGGAGGGAAACTAAACATCTGGGAGTCAGTGCTGTGTTTGGTACATACTTAAGCATTCAACAAATGTTTGCTGAATCAGTGACTGAAATTATCCACTTTTCTTTGACTCCTGATCATGTTGCCCACCCTGTATTTATGTATGTATGTCTGTATGTATTTACTTGAGACAAGGTCTCACTCTGTTGCCCCAATTTTTGTATTTACTGTAGAGATGGAGTTTCACCATGTTGCCCAGGCTGGTTTCAAACGCTTGAGCTCAGGTGATCCACCACTTCAGCCTCCCGAAGTGCTAGGATTGCAGGCCTGAGCCACCATGTCCAACCATTGCCCACATTTTATATCAGCATTCTCATTTTTTCCAGGGACAGATTTGAGTTCCACTGTTTGGGCTAGGGGCAATGCTTTAGATGAGAAAAGATGAGGGATATTTGAAAATCGGTCCAGTTAGAGAAAGAAGAAAGTGAAAGGATTTATGAACCACCAGGGTTCTTTTATGCTAAAATATTATCTTAAGGTTTGAGCTCTGTGCAGGTCAATTCTCTTTCTTCTGTTGTCATGGCAATATGCAAGGTGAGTGCTGGGAAGGGAAGAATGTGGTCCCTTTAAATGACACACAAGAGGCCAGGCTCTGTGGCTCATGCCTGTAATCCCAGCACTTTGGGAGGCCGAGGTGGGTGGTCAAGAGATTGAGACCATCCTGGCTAATAAGGTGAAACTCCTACTCTACTAAAAATAAAAATTAACCGGGCATGGTGGTGCACGCCTGTAGTCCAGCTACTCGAGAGGCTGAGGCAGGAGAATCGCTGGAACCTGGAGGCGGAGGTTGCAGTGAGCTGAGATCGTGCCACTGCACTCTAGCCAGGGCGACAGAGCAAGACTCCATCTCAAAAAAAAAAAAAAAAAAAAGACACGGAAGAAGGGAAGGGAAGTGCTGGGGAGAGGAGGGCGTGGTCCGTGGCTTGGGCTCTAACCCTAGGGATCTAAGTGAGGACAGGCATTTCCCAAGACCACCCTGGCCTGTCACACCCCCATCCTGTGCCTATAAAGACCCGAGACCCTAGCAAGGCAGAGACAGAAGCAGCAGCTGGACCTCTAGAGGAGCAAATCAGTGTAGGAACACACAGGTAGCTAGACTTCGAGGGGAAGGTACAGACAGGCACCAGCACGCAGGCAGGCCACTGACCAGTAAAATGAAGTGGACTTTGGAGTTTGGCTGGGGCAGTGGGAGGAGCGCTGGGGCCGCCGCCCAACTCCAGGGGAAAACCATCTCCCTTCTGGCTCCCCCAATCTGCTGAGAGCTACTTTCACTCAATAAAACCTGATACTCATTCTCCAAGCCCACCCGTGATCTGATTCTTCTGGTACACCAAGGTACACCGGGATACAGAAAGCCCTCTGTCCTTGCAATCAGGTAGAGGGTCTAATTGAGCTGATTAACACAAGCTGTGTGTAGATGGCAAAACTAAAATAGCAAAACTAAAAGAGAACCCTGTAATACATGCCCACTGGAGCATCAGGAGCTGTAAACATTCACCCCTAGACACTGCCGTGGGGTTGGAGCCCCACAGTCTGCCCGTCTGTATGCTACCCTAGAAGTTTGAGCATGGGGGCACTGAAAAAGCGAGTCACACCCCGCTGCACTCCCTGCGAGGGGGCACAAGGAAACTTCCCGTTTCAATGGCATGGTCCCAAACCTGTCTGGTCCTTTGTTAATGCATGCCCTTGAAGAGGAAAAGGAAGGTAAACCAAGAGGCATCCGTTACCAAGATCCTATCTCAAACCAAAAAAAAGAAATCTCTGACATATTCATGTTACGTTGTTGCAGAGTATCTCCAAGTATTATTTACATTCATCTACATATTAACTATAGTAATCAAACTGCCAGTAAATATTATGTAATTTGTTAAAGAAACATACATATTGTGGTATCACAAGTTTGATATATTAATATAAAAAATGTATATTAGTTCAAAAACATTATTCTGAAGAGGAGTTCATAGTCTTTACCAGAGGGCCAGAGGATCTTTGAACAAAGGTTAGGAAGGCCTATAGAAACTCAGGGCTCTGTGACAATACCCAGGAGGAACATGGAGTTCCCAGTTGGTTTTTACTTTGACCCTAGGCCTTCTCCCAAATGATTTAATGGAAGTGGTGATTAAAAGGCCCTTTTTGTTCTTGATATATATATATATTTTTTTAAAGATGGGGTTTCACCATGATGGCCAGGCTGGTCTTGAACTCCTGACCTCAGGTGATCCACCCACCTTGGCCTCCCTAAGTGCTAGGATTACAGGCATGAGCCACCTCGCCCAGCCAGTTCTTGATATTAAAGAGATTCTTAGTGAAGAAAGCCTGTTGGAATGTTTCAAATAACAATTCAAGGCTGGGCTCAGTGGCTCATGCCTGTTACCCTAGCACTTTGGGAAGCCAAGGTGGGTGGATCACTTGAGGCCAGGAGTTCAAGACCAGCTGGCCAACATGGCAAAACTCTGTCTCTATTAAAAATACAAAAATCAGCTGAGGGTAGTGGTACACACCCGTGGTCCCAGCTACTTGGGACGGTGAGGCACGAGGATCGCTTGAACCTGGGAGGCAGAGGTTGCGATGAATCAAGATATAGCCACTGCACTACAGCCTGGGAGACAGAGCAATTCTCTGTCTCAATAAAAATAAATAAATAAACTATATTTGAAGGGAAATGTCATTTATTTCCTCTAAGTGCTGTTTAATACTCACTTCTAGGCTGGGTGTGGTGGCTCATGCCTATAAGCCCAGCACTTTGGGAGGCTGAGGTAGGAGGATTGCTTGAGCCCAGGAGTTTCAAGACCAGCCTGGGCAACAAATCGAGACCCCCATCTCTAAAAAAATAAAATATAAAATTAGCCAGGCATAGTGGTGCACTTACAGTCCTAGCTACTTAGGAGGCTGAGGTGAGAGGATCATTTGAGCCCAGTTTTAGGTTGCAGTGAGCTGTGATGGCACAATCACACTCCAGCCTTGGTGATAGAGCAAAACTCTGTTTCAAAATGAGTTAATGAATGAATAAATAAATAAATGAATAAAACTCAGTTCTAGAAAATCTGTTCTCTTTTGGATCCTTTTTTTTTTCTTGCATTCCCTTGATGCTTATTCAATTGCGTAGCACTGTATACTTATTAGTTTACAGGTCTATTTTGTCTTTGCAACTGGATTATAAAAGTGCCCTTGAGAAGTTTATTTCTCAGGATGACCAGAACAGTGTTCTACAAATAGACACTCAGTAAATGCTTCCTGATGAGTGCAAGGCCTCTCAGAAAAGTGAACTAACTTACCATAAAAGCAAGATGAAAAAACAATATAGTTATTTTATTACAAGGAGGTGAAAAAAGAGGAACCTTTGATTCTGGGTGGTACTTGTGAAAGGAATTGTGTATTTATAAACATTGTGTTTATAAATAACTTGTACTTACTAGTAAAAATTAAAATCTTCTTTAATAGAAAGTGATCTTTTAGATCTGAAAATTCCATTTTCTATCACCAGCAAAGAGAAGGCCAGGTTTTCTCTAATGAGCAGATTATATGATAAAAGAACATTGCTAAATTAAGTTATTTATAAAATATTTGATACAGGGGCTGGGCATGGTGGCTCACGCCTTTAATCCCAGAACTTTGGGAGGCCAAGGTGGGTGGATTAATTAAGGTTAGGAGTTCAAGACCAGCCTGGTCAATATAGTGAAACCCTGTCTCTACTAAAAATACAAAAATTAGCTGAATATCATGGTGGTTGCCTGTAATCCCAGCTACTTGGAAGGCTGAGACAAGAGAATCGCTTGAAGCTGGGAGACGGAGGTTGCAGTGATCTGAGAGTGGGCTGCTGCACTCCAGCCTGGGTGACAGAGCAAAATTCCGTCTCAAAAAAAAAAAAAAAGGCCGGGCGTGGTGGCTCATGCTGGTAATCCAAGCACTTTGGAGGCCAAGGCGGGCAGATCACCTGAGGTTGGGAGTTAAAGACCAGCCTGACCAACATGGCTGGTCTTGCACCATGTCTTATAAAAAAAAAAAAAAAATCGAGTTTCTGAAAATGTCACCAGATGGGGAAATGCTGAAAATAATATGCTAGTTAAATTCAGTATTAATCTCAATGCAAAATCTGCATTAATCTCCATGATGTTAAAAATTCATAAAAACAAATACTTGATAGAGGAATTCAGCCATGGCTTATATGTGGACAGACAAGTTTTACAGTAAAAGGAAAAACATAGAATAACAGAAAATATAACCATGATTTTTTAAACTATAGGATATTCCATTTCAAAGATGTTATAGCTACCATAGTTTTAAAAATTTCTTATCTATTGAAACCATTATTACATGTTACTGCAAATCAGGCTTACAAATCTAAATTCAGATATGACACATGATTTTCTTGGCCAATGATTTATTTCATGCTATCAAAATGTTATCTTCATTAAAAATGTTTTAAATATATTTTGCTTTCCACATTTATGAATTTCCTGAGCCAGTTCTAAAACTTAAATGATCTTAAATGTCGACAATACTAAAAGTATAGTCAATATCTTCCAAATAATTATTAAAGCTCTGCATCCTTTCATTTAATTATGAAATTAATCAAGTCCTGTCATTTCTCCTACATACCTCTCAAATCCACCCCTCCAAATGAATTTGTCACTGCCTTGATTCAGGCCTCTTAATCACCTTCAATTTCTTTTCTCCTTATGTACATTCTTATCATGGTCACAAAACAATCATTTGTATTTCAGAAAGATCATACCACTTCTTTGCTTAAAACCCTGCAGCAGCTCCTTAGCACACAATTTCACATGGTATCCACGCCCCTCAATGATCTAGCTCATACTCACCTCTCCTGCACTCCTCTCATCACAGTACTTTACGCTTGACCCAGCAGCAGCTGTAATGAACCATTTGCAAGGCATCTGCAGTTTTTCTTTCTCTAGGACAATCCTTTCATACCGATTTCTGGTGAACTCTATAATTCTTCACAACCCAGCTCAAACATTACTTCTGGAAGGCCTTCTCCAAGCCCATATCAACTCCAAAGTTAAGCACTCCCTCTTCTAAATCTAGTAGTAACATATGGTTGTATTTATCACATTGTATTATATCATAATTATTTGTTTATATGCTTGCTTGCCTTCCCTATATCATGGAAAGCTTTTTGAGACCAAGAAAGGTGCTTCACGTTTGTTGAACTGAATTTGATCTAATGATCTGAGCCGAGTAATTGGGAAACAGATGGGATGTTTCCAGAGTGATTCATAGTAGCGAAGGATGATCATGTTTCTCCACAGCAAACATAAATCATGTTTCTTTAATCACAGGGATTACCAGACTTTCTTGGAATAGCACACAAAATGCAAACTCTCTCTTCGTTAAATGAAAACTAAATATCCACGAGCAATTAGTCTATATCATCTGCATAATTTGAGCCAAATTAGTAACTATCACTTTTTAATCAAATATAATTGAGTGCTTCTGGCTTAGTGCAAAATATATAC
Organism: Ateles fusciceps; assembly: GCA_036589455.1. NCBI lineage: Eukaryota > Metazoa > Chordata > Mammalia > Primates > Atelidae > Ateles > Ateles fusciceps. The sequence continues at coordinate 2,185,811 of JAZHEH010002842.1, forward strand.
ATTATGTTTTATCTTACATCTTTATATGAAAGTGACAAAGTAGATTAGAGGATGGATTATTTACACTGAGCACCACGAACTAGCAACTATTAAACTTTATCATACCAATAGAAGGGGAAAAGTAGAATCCTGATATATTGGATTTATTCTGTAAAATAATTCCTTTGGGTAACAGTACAAATCACGCATGGGGTGCCTATTTATAAATTCCCGACATAACAAAAGCAGGTGGCACAAGAAACAAAATTTTTTGGTTTCAGATATTTATGGTAGATGGCACTAAGTCATGCATCGAGCATTCAGGTAGGTGCAATGCATAATTTTCAAGATTCAAATCTGGGATGAACAATACTAAGGAATCTGCATAAACAGTATTTGAGTAAAGTTTCTATCTTACCAACATATACTGATAACTTAAAACCAGTTTAACTACAGGAGTCTTCCTATTAGTCATAATTGCTTAACACAGTAATTTGTAGTGTTTAAAACTAACTCATGATTTAGCTTTTTTATTTGTTCTTTTCTATATTTTGCAGAGGTTCCCCACCAAATGTGTTATTTTTGAAATAAAAATAAATACAATTTTCTGAGAGTTAGCCAGAAGAATATCATTCATATTACTCAATGATATTAATATCAGTCATAGCCCATTTTTAGGATGTTCTTATGAGAATGTCATTAGGTTTTTTCTTTTCTTTTCTTTTCACTATTTCCAGTAATGGCTATAAGCAATCTTTTTTTTTTTTTTGAGACGAAGTCTTGCTTTGCCACCCAGGCTGGAGTACAATGGTACAATCTGGGCTCACCGCAACCTCCGCCTCCTGGGTTCAAGCGATTCTTCCGCCTTAGCCTCCTGAGTAGCTGGGATTACCGGTGTTCACCACCATGCCCAGCTCATTTTTGTATTTTTAGTAGAGATGGGGTTTCACCATGTTGGCCAAGCTCGTCTCGATCTCCTGGCCTCAGGTGATCAACCTGCCTCGGCCTCCCAAAGTGCTGGGATTATAGGCATGAGACACCACGCCTGGCCAGGACATAAGACACCTTTTGTATCATCTTATTTCTTGTGTGGTGCAGCAAAGTTTTATGATTTCTAGAACAAAATACTCTGCTGCCATTTCTACCTTATTTATATTTATTTGTTTATTTTTGAGACGGAGTCTCACTTTGTGGCCCAGTCTGGAGTGTAGTGGCGTGATCTCGGCTCCCTGCAACCTCCACTTCCCAAGATTAAGTGATTCTCCTGCCTCAGCCTCCCCAGTAGCCAGGATTACAGACATGGGCCACCACATCCAGTTAATTTTTGTATTATTGTAGAGAGGGGGTTTCGCCATGTTCACCAGGCTGGTGTCTAACTCCTGACATCAGGTGACCCACCTGGCTCCTGAGTAGCTGGAATTATAGGTGTGAGCCACCGCGCCTAGCCCATTTCTACCTTTTATAAAACTAGGTCTAAGCCAGGCGTGGTGGCTCACGCCTGTAATTCCAGCTCTTTAGGAGGCTGGGCGGGTGGATCACCTGAGGTCAGGAGTGGTGGCGCGGGCCTGTCATCCCAGCTAATTGGGAGGCTGAGGCAGGAGAATGGCTTGAACCTGGGAGGCAGAGGTTGCAGTGAGATTAGATCGCACCATTGCACTCCAACATGGGTGACTGACAAGAGTGAAACTCCGTCTCAAATAAACAAATAAACAAACAAGGTCTAATTATGCCAATTTGGGAACTGCCTTTCTCTTTGGTGATTTAGTTTGCAGTTAAAAAAAAAAAGTCCCCATCAGCTCACAGAAACACATATTAAGGAGGCTTTGGGCTACATGCCCAAGAGTTTTGTAATTCAGTAACTATCAACTTTCCAAGGGAAATATTTGAAATTCCACTATTAAGAACACATGAGAGAAAATGTGCCCCAATAATATACCATTAACATAAGTGCTTTTTCACATGTAAGAGAAAAATGACTACTCATTTAAACAAAAATCTGTTCAAAAGTTTTCTGTAATCCCAGATAACTACTAAATTGCTATCTATGCAGAATCAAATAAGCTGTCAGAAGAGTAAATGAAAAGTGTCTAGATGAACATGTCTAGAGTACATGTACGAAAATCTATCCCGGTGTGGTGGCTCACGCCTGGAATCCCAGAACTTTGGGAGGCCAAGGTGGGCGGCTCACTTGAGGTCAGGAGTTCAAGACCAGCCTGGCCAACATGGTGAAACCCCGTCTCTACTAAAAATACAAAAATTAGCTTGGTGTGGTAGTGGACACCTGTAATCCCAGCTACTTGAGAGGCTGATGCAGGAGAATCGGTGAGCTGGGAAGGCAGAGATTGCAGTGAGCCAAGATGGTGCCACTGCACACCAGCCTGGGTAATAAAGCGAGACTCAGTCTCAAAAAAATAAACAGAAAACAAATAAAAATACAGAAATTAGCCGGGCATGGTGGCACACGCTTGTAATTCCAGCTACTCTAGAGGCTGAGGGGTGAGAGTCTCCTGAACCCGGGAGGTGGAGGTGGCAATGAGCCGAGATTGCACCACTGTACTCCAATCTGGACGACAGGATGAGACTATCTAAAAAAAAAAAAAAGAAAATCTAATAAACAAAAAAGTCAACTGGGATTTTTTCTTTTTTTTTTTTTTGAAATAGGGTCTCTGTCGCCCAGGCTGGAGCGCAGTGGCATGATCTCAGCTCTCCTGGGTTCAAGCAATCCTCCTACCTCAGCCTCCCAAGTACCTGGGACCATAGGTATGCCCCACCTTGCCCAGCTAATTTCTGTATTTTTTGTAGAGATGGGGTTTTGCCATGTTGCCTATGCTGTTCTTGAACTCCTGAACTCAAGCAATCCACCTACCTCAGTTTTCCAAAGTGCTGGGATTACAGGTGTGAGCCACCATGCCCAGCTGGCATTAATATTTTTAGAGTACTTTGCTTATCAAATGATTGTTCTTATAGCTTATTACTTGTTTCAATAATCTAAAAAAAAAATCAATAAACCTTCTCTTGGCGGGGCACAGTGGGTCACACCTGTAATTCCAGAACTTTGGGAAGCTGAGGTAGGTGGATCATTTCAGGTCAGCAGTTCGAGACCAGCTTGGCCAGTATGGTGAAACCCTGTCTCTACTAAAAATATAAAAATTGGCCAGGCACGGTGGCTCACACCTGTAATCCCAACACTTTGGGAGGCCGAGGCAGGCAGATCACGTAAGGTTGGGAGTTCAAGACCAGCCTGACCAATATGGAGAAACCCACTCTATTAAAAAAAAAAAAAAAAATAGCCAGGCATGGTGGCACATGCCTATAATCCCAGCTATTTGGGAGGCTAAGGCAGGAGATTCACTTGAACCTGGGAGGTGGAGGTTGTGATGAGCCGAGATTGCACCATTGCACTCCAGCCTGGGCAACAAGAGAAAAAAAAAAAGAAAAAAAATTTAGCTGGGTGTGATGGCGGGAGCCTGTAATCCCAGCTACTCAGGAGGCTGAGGGAGGAGAATCACTTGAACCTGGGAGGTGGAGGTTGCAGTGAGCTGAGATCACACAGCTGCACTCCAGCCTGGGTAACACAGCGACTCCTGTCTCAAAAAAAAAAAAAAAAAAGGGAAAAAATTTCTAAATTTTTTTGTGGGCCTTTGATTTCCTTAAATACTACTAATACTGCAGATGCCTCCCCAGGATATAGTAATGCCTCTTTTATTTACAGTTCAGCTTTTTTAAATTAAAAAAAAAAATCCCAAACCCAGAAAGTACACTACAAAATTATTTAAACAGCCCCAAAAAATAAGGTTCATGTGTTCAGCCATTTTTCTCTCAAGCTTTCACTCTGGGTCTATTTATTTGCTTATATGCAATTATAACAAACCTGGTTTTCCAAATCCACGAGATGAAAAGCAACAATTAGCAGAAGCTGCTATAGATAAAACATACCGATGGTAGCAAAATATAATATCTGACAGTTTACAAGTATGAAAGTCAAAAGGAAAGCTATTAAAAAGGCATAAAAAGTCAAATTTGATCTTTCCAAGGTTTACTTAAGAATACTCATTTACTTCATGAGATCAAGTCAGTATGTTAATACTTTATATAATTAAAAGTAATAAATGATCTTGAGTCTTTAATATAGTTCATTCTATTTTTTTGAGACACAGTCTTGCTCTGTCGCCCAGGCTGGAGTGCAGTGGCACGAACTCCACTCACTGCAACCTCCGCCTCCCAGATTTAAGCAATTCTCTGCCTCAGCCTCCCAAGTATCTGGGATTACAGGCACCTGGCACCACGCCCAGCTAATTTTTGTAATTTTAGTAGAAACAGGGTTTCACCATGTTGGCCAGGCTGGTCTTGAACTCCTGATCTCGTGATCTACCACCTCGGCCTCCCAAAGTGCTGGGATTACAAGTGTGAGCCACTGCTCCCAGCCAGTTCATTATATTTGAGTATTACATTTTAATACTAGCCTATACTTCTGAACCACACCTCCTGGTTTGCTTGAGATTGGCCTATCTCAAGCCTGTTGTCTTGGCATAATTAATACCTCTCCCTTTCATTCTCAAAAAGTGTTCTAGTTTGGACTGTAAATCTTAGGATCATCCTACTGAGCACTTATTATGTACTAGCAACTATTCCAAGTACTTTCAGTTATCCTCACAATCCTATGAGATGGAGTACAATTATCCGCATTTTATAGATGTAAGCTTCTGAGAGGTTATATGATTTGTCTAAGACCATCCAATTACTAAGTGTTAAAGGTCTCTATGTAAAAAACGAGGCAATCTAATGCCAAAGTCCTAGGACTTAAATGCTACAACATAAAGTACTACCTCTTCTTAAAAAGATGGGTAGGGGAGGGGAGATATCCAAGTTTCTGGAAAAAAAGTAAGAGACACCAGCTTTCTGTAAATGTGTCTAAACAATCCTTGTTTCCCACAGATTCCATAAGTTTACAGTACTGAAATATTTTTGAACATCTTTGAGATATAAAACTTTTTAGATTTTTATGAGCATGAGCTTTTATAGAAAACAAAAACTCTTAAGACTGTTTTTCAAATATTCTTGAAAGATGCTACTTTAAAAATACACTAAATAGGGCTGGCCCGGTGGCTCATGCCTGTTATCCCAGCACTTTGAGAGGCCGAGGTGGGCATATCTCCTGAGGTCAGCCTGGCCAACATAGTGAAATCCCATCTCTATATATACTAAATAGGCTCAGCCCAGTGGCTCACACCTATAATCCCAGTGCTTTGGGAGGCTGAGATGGGAGGATTGCTTAAGGCCAGAAATCCAAGACTAGCCTAGGCAACATCGTCAGATCCTGCCGTGGCAATTTTTTTTTTTAAATTAGCTGCACAGGCTGCGTGTGGTGGCTCATGCCTGTAATCTCAGCACTTTGGGAGGCTGAGGCAGGCAGATCACCTGAAGTCAGGAGTTTGAGACCAGCCTGGCCAACATGGCGAAACCCCATCTCTACTAAAAATACAAAAATTAGGTGTGGCAGCATGTGCCTCTAGTCCCAGCTATCCAGGAGGCTGAGGCAGGAGAATTGCTTGAACCCAGGAGGCGGAGGTTGCAGTGAGCTGAGATCACGACACTGTACTCCAGCCTGGGTGATAGAGTGAGCCTCTGTCTCAAAAAAAAAAAAAAAAAAAAAAAAAAAATTAACTAGGCATGGTGGTGCACGTCTATAATCCCAGCAGGGTTGAGGTGGGAGGTCACTTGAGCCCAGGAGTTCAAGGTTATAGTGAGCTATGATTGTGCCACTGCACTCTAGCCTGGGCAACAAAGTGAGACCCTGTTCAAAATACACACACACACACACACACACACAGACACACATGGAAATTACAAAAATAGAGGTTCAATGATTTATAATACATCTTACTTTTAACGAAAACATTTAATATTTATCTACTTACATACAGTTATTAGGAATGAGTAGTTTAGACAGATTATATTTACATAGCATTTTCCTGTTTTCAAAAACCATTTCCATATTTAGTGCTCAGGAAACATATGGTAGACAGATATTATCATTCCCATACTATGAGTTAAGAAACTGAGGCTCAGAGATTTAATTTGCCCAATTGCATTATGACAGGAAATTTAAGTGGAGGGATGATTCTTCTAATTCTACATGGAAATAAAGCACAATTAGTTGGATGCTCCAGAGCAGAACAGAAGCCTCAGACTTCTTTATGGACTGAGAGGAGACAGAGAACATCAATAAACTCATGCTATCTTCAAAAGCAGTATTTGGGCAGAGTGCAGTGGCTCACACATGCAATCCTAGTACTTTTGGGAGGCTGAGGTGGGAGCAGAGCTTGAGCCCAGGAGTTGGAGATCAGCCTGGGCAACATGGCAAAACTCAGTCTCTACAAAAGAGACACAAAAATAAAACAAAGTAAAATAAAATAATTAGGCATGGTGGTGCATGTCTATAGTCTCAGCTACTTGGGAGGCTGAGGTGGCAGAATCATCTGAGCTGGGGAGGTTCAGACTGAAGTGAGCTGAAATTGCACCACTGCACTCCAGCCTGGGCAATAGGATGAGACCCTGTCTCAAACAAACAAACAAAACCGACCAACAAAATAACGGGCAACATTCACTGGCACCTGCCTGCAAATCTCTAGTAGTTTTAATACTATTCATAAAAAAATGAACACTCACATTGTTTTGCATCTCCTACTATTTGCAAGCAAAAATAGGACCTATGAAGAGCAGAATGAGATTGTTTTTTGAGTGGCAAACCTAATGAAGTGTTCTCAACCTCTCGATGATTTACCATTGTTGAGATTATTCCTTAACAAGAAAACAATTTTAAAAGAATTTCCTCCCAAAGTTTATTTGCCAGATTCCATAGATTAGCTCTAGAAATGTTCTGTATCAGAGAAACCCAAACCCATTAAGAGCCTTCTCTTCCAATCTATGAAAAAGGCACATTTCAAAACACAATGCTGGCCACACTATTTTAGATAATGATGGAAAATGACAGCTGACAGCCAGTTTGGGCCACATGCCAACTGCTCCATTTGTCTGAAAACGCTAAAATTAATTGCCATAATACTCAGTTTTCAAGGAAAATTGGTATTGATAAATGACAAAGTATTATCAACTAAGATCCTAAAAAACAGAACATAATAATGCCTCTTTGACCTGAAATACCAGTTTTTAAACTTTTAATGTTCTGAAGTATAAGTAAACACATCTCAACAGCTTTAAATATTTTCATATATTTTATTTTTTAAACTTATAACTTTGCAAGCTACCAGTAAAATATTGCCTTCAATATTTTACTAATTAGCACCGTATACCTTTTAAAGCTAACTGAAACATTGATTCATTATAAATGATTGTAAAAGAAAATAATCATTTCAAATGCCAAATTAATCTCAAATAACAAGTGAACTATTATTAATTTTATCATTATTTTTGGCTCTATGCACAAAGATGTATTTCAAAGATGAAATTATTAATACCAGTTTTGTCAATCTAGCAAATCAAAGTATCACAGTTTAAAGCAATATTTAATCTCTAAAATTACTAATGAGGCATACAAGAAAGTTAAGGAATCAGCTACAAAAACAAAAGATACTACATAACGATTTATAGTCCCTTATTTTTTAAAAGTATGAGGAAATAAATGAAAAATTCCATGGTGCAAGTATCGGTTACACATATCGTTTAGTATATGTCCTTACTCTCCTTTTTGCTTATTAGAGTTTGGCCTTACCAAAAACTGTCAAAATGTCCAGGAAAACTCACAGGGACAGCTGGAAGCCTGAAATAAAATTGCTCAGAGCAAAAAGATCCCAAACCATTCATATAATTTTAAATGGAAGCCTAGACATTTAATCCCTAATGTTCACGCCTGAAAAATCTTTCAAAAATACGGAAAAAACCTAATCATTCTCAAATTATTTCCACACATTCAAAAAAAATTTTTAAGGGATATTTTCTTTCCTGTTTTCTGATAAAAGCATTCCTCAGAGCTACGGGGTTAAGTTCTGAGCCATGACTGACTGCTTACTAGCATGCCTGTTTTGCATACCAGTAGAATCAAGTCCAGTTTTGCCATTTGTGGATAACTATGACAAGATACAAAAGCATGTGTTTGCCATAAATAGCCTTGGCTAACAGCAAACTGCTCACACTGAACAGATCAAATTCTCTATAAGGAGCGCAGCCTGGACCACAGCCAAATCCCACTACTAATGTTTAAGACTGCTTTATCAATTCCTATTCCAATTCAATTTGCAAAATATATTCAGAAATAGGTGAAATAACTGTTCCAAAACATCAGAAATATTAACGTGTTGAAGGACAACATTTTACAAATATTTTCATTATGACCAAATAAGCAATGAGAGCTTCCTGCTACTATACAACTACTTAGAAATGTAAATGTAAATAAAAAAATAACTACGCTAATTTATCCAGAGAACAAATCAGATATTGAAAAGTATTTATGCCAAAGTGAAAAAAATAATTTCTGATCTTCATATTAACACATAAGGAAATAAATACACTAATGTTTATAAAAGTACCATACTTTAACAATGGTATTTTATATTAGTTGGCTTTAAGATAGAATATTTTTTAAACCAAATAAATCCAACAAATCTGGAAAGTATCACACATGAATGTTATATAAAAAAATTCTCAAATGACCAGTGCAGAGATTAATAATAGCTGTTCATACCCTAGAAGTTGTTTCACATAACATTTTGCAAAATTTCCAAGGAAAACAAGGCAACGTTCTGTAATATGCCACAATTTTTATTGCAACGTGGCCATTTTTGTGAGGGTGGGGAGTTTGATCTCAAAACAATGTTCCATTTAAGGCTCTTTTATACAGAAATTGCCATCATGACTGATAATCAAAATATCTTTAGTGTTGCAGGACTTACATGGTAAACATAAAACTCCTACACTTATTCAGTAGTGTACACTCAATGGAAAACAAATAGGCATAAATAACAGCTATTTAAGAAGATATGCAGGTAACAGGAATGAACACTGAGGTACTAGGATAAGTTGATGACACAGTTAACAAAACTTAATTGGCATTCCTTTTAGGGTATTAAACTTATTACAAAAAGTGCTTTTAATGCATAGTGTTATATCCGTGCTGCCATGTCACAAAAACAGGCTTGCCAAGGCAGGTGAGGTGTATGAATGCTCAAGCCTCACAGAACTGCAATCAAGTGCAACTATAAATAATACTGAAAAAAGTTGACCATCTGACCAGTGGATAATACTTTCAAGGCATTCAGTTAGCTTATCCTTTGTAGTATTCTAAGCTATTCACATTGACGATCACATTCATTGTAGTGTCTGCTGCAAGGGAGGCATATAACCAGTTGTTTTGGCTAAAATATGACAGGAAGGCATTCCTTGGGTTCTACATAAAAGTAACAGTATTAAACAGTCTAATGGCAATCACTGATAGGCTGCTTAAATAAATGGTATTTCCTTCATTGTGTTGGAAGGGCCCAGTGGAAAAAGGGAAAAAAAACAACACCAAAAAACCAAAACCTAATACTATTCCAATGGTCTGAGCTAGAGAAATGGAAGCTCCTTAAGATCCAGATGGCACTTGACTGTCATTTTATAATGGTTTTCCTTCAAGTGAAACTACTACATTGCCTCCCAATTTCTCTCCAAGTGTCGAACGGTCCTTAATATCATCCAAGCCATTTACTTGCCACTCATGTTTAATACCTAAAAAAAAATATATATATATCCCATTACTTTATTATAATTAATAAACAGTAATTTCTCTGCACAAAATATTCAAGTTTGTACCTGTAAATTTCTTTTTAATGGCATCTTTAGAGCTAGCGTAAATCATCTTGCTTTTTAAAGGTGCACTTTCAGGAGCCCTACAGAAAAAAAAAATAACTGTTTAATCCCACTTATAAGAAAAACAAAGGTATGACTGACTATGATAACAACAATCCTTGCATTTTAAAAGTACTTTTTTCTTTTGTTTTTACACACCAGAATATAAATACTAGGTCTTCCTTCTTAGACTCTTTTGTTTCGTATGTGGCATCGTACAAAGCATATCGGCAATCATTCAGAGGTAGCAACTTCACAAAAGATGTGTAGGGGTCCTCTACAGTATCACCAATGTCACCCACCAAGATCTGCTTTGCTTCCTCTACAATTATTTGTCTTTTGTCATCACTTAAACAGAAGAGAACTGCTTTCTTTCTCTTTTTGATCTCCTCTTGTGTAGAAGATTTCCTTACTTTCATATCATTAAAAACTTTGATGACTTCATCATTCACTGTAACTCCAGAAGCCTGAAAATAAACACAGAACAGTAATTCAGAACATGTATTTTGGTTTTAACCAAAATTGCTGTTTGCCTAGAGAAGACTCACTTTAGTCTGGACATCAAAAATTGCACCGTACCATGTAAGTCGTCCAATCAGATTTGTCACATTTTAAGAATCAGTAGACGATACACCGAAGGAGTCTAACTCATCCTGCCCATTCATCCTTCTTAAAGGGGTTTGGACGTGGAAGCGAAAGGGACAAACACAAGTTGTCCCATCCCTGAAATGTTTCCTATTTCACTGGGTGATGTCAGAGCTTCAGGAGCGGCAGCAAAAATACCTTCTGTATTGTGTCAACTCGGCCGGCCTTAAAAAAACACTTTCGGATTTCAGTTAATGCTTCTACTATTTTTTTCTTTAAAGTCATCCTAGCCACTAACGTTTCCTCATAAGGAAAGAGAATCAAGTATAAGCTCCAAACCGCCCACGGCCCCACAGCTCACATGCAGACACTCCAAAACTAACGGGTCCAGTGTAAAAGCTTTTACCGCGAGAAAGCATTTTAAAAAGTGTTTTCCCTCTTCCTTAATCTCCCCGTAAGGGTTTTATTACAGGCCGTCCAGACCCTGACCCACACAGCCTTCGCAGCACGTACCAATTTTAAAGTCCCGCGTGTCAAACAAAATTAGGAAGCGAAAACCAAAGGCGGCGCGAGCGGCTGCAGTCCCAAGACCCTCTCGCGCCTCCGGTCGCCCGGCCCCGACCTCCAACCCGCGCCGGCGCCCGAGCCCTCCCCGCCCCCCAAAATCCAAAGAGGAGCAGGGCCGGGCCTGACAGCGGGAGGGCAGGCCGGTCGGCTGGAGAGCAGCGGGGCCGCAGCGCAGAAGCGCCCACCTTGGAGGCCAAAATCAGGTTAAAATGGCGGCCTCACTCCCGGGGCCGTGCGGGGTGCTTTTCTCGCCACGCCGCGGCCTCCCGGCCGGCGCGCCCCTCTTACCATAGTGCCCTCGGCTGTGGCTGCGGCGGCAGCTCGGGCTCCGGCTCTGTGGCACTGGGAGGAGAAGGAGGGGCAGGCGGGTGGGCAGCGGCGAGTGCAGGGCACGCCGGGAGCTGCAGCCCGAGGGAGGCGGCGGGGCTCGGCGGGCCGCAGGCGGCGGGCGGGGCAGTCACGTGGGCACGCCCGGTTCTCCCGCCGGCGCCGCCCGCTCCCAGGCGGGCCCTTCTGTCTCGCAGCTTCGGGCCCCCAGCTGCGCGCGTCCTCGACGTGACCCCAGAGCGCGAGTCCTACAGGCCCGGGGAGCGGCGCGGCGTTAGCGGAGCCGGGGGGTCTGGCAGAGCCGCCTTCAGCCACCGGGCACTACCCGTCAGCCGGCGGGAGAAAGTGCTGGACTCCCAGAGGGGCGTTTCCACCGCCTCCGTGGGGCTCTGCGCCAGGGTGAGTGCGTGTGAGGGAACTCCTGCGAAGGTGTCTTTTCTTATTTACCTGTGGTTTCCCCGAAAGAGGCTGGATTTCGACATTTTAAGCCTTTTTGGAAAACTCACAGTTGTTCAGAGTTAAATGAGAATAAACACTACAAGGGATTGCCCCAGTTGATAGTACTTAGCAAAAACAAAATGATGCGCAGTGTTGGAAAATCACTTTTCAAACTCTAGTTGAAGTAATGATTTAAAAAAATTAGGTGGTAGCATTCCTTAGTAATACTCTTTCACATTTTAGACTTCATAGGAAATAGACTGTACGCTCTCTTAGTCATTTCGTGAAGCTCCAGCTATGACAGACATCAAATAAGCCGACGCACCCTCTTCTAGCAAACCCATGAAACTGCGCCAAGGCAGCGTCTCTAACTTTTTTTTTTAAATCTTAACTCCTCCATACTTCAGGGTTTTTCATCTGTGAAAGAAACTGTTATTAAATTATTGTTAAGGCCCTTTCCAGCTTTAGATTTCAGTTTCTGAGTATATCAATGTTCAGTAGGAAATGGTGTGTTTGTGGTGGTCTCAGGATTAAAGTTAAGCATGGAGAATCATGAGATGGTGTTTGCCCTAGATTGTGTGATAACTTCTTTCAGCCAAAATTTACTGTATTTTAAATGGAGCATGTTAGGTATTGAAACACAGACCTACTTTTCTGTCTTATATCTTGGGTTTGTTTTCTTAATTGGAAGATAGACTTCATTTAGAGACAAAAATTGAGAGGGAATTTCCCAGTGTCTAAGCATGAATCCCAAGCAAGTGGATAATACTTTATGTCTAGCTGGCACATTATAATTCATGAAACCTTTCACTTTCTTTATCTGTTGAACTTCCAAGAAGTTATGGAGAATGGATCTCCAGAGTTCTGATCATCTCCTATGTGTAGGTATTAGCAAATTACTGTTCACTTCATCTTGGGGTCTCCATCCCTTCCCAACCTCAAAGTTTTGCACCAGCCCCAGCAGAAACCAGGTCTGATGACACTGGGACCTAGAGTGGTTATCAGAACCTTTCCCACCAAAGCTGGAGTTTTCAAACATATTAGTCAGCCCCTACCTCGGACATCAACCCCTTTCCAAGCCTTCCATTCCCTTACCTTCCCTAGACAGAGATTGTAATTCTCATGCTCTAGGATTCTTTTCCTGAAGATATTTTTGTCTTGCACACATTTTGTTACATTATAATAATTTGTTTATGTCTTCTGCCACCCTACTGAGCTGTAAGCTCCTTAAGGGTCTGAGTCCTAGTTATCTTTGAATTTCTGGAACCTGTACATATTAAACAACAGTGGTGCTTAACAGATTCTGAAATAATAAATTTAAGATACTTTAGTGGTATAAAGAGAACAAAAAGGAAGCTTCTGAAGATTTCGAGGCCTTTCTACATGCCCTTGTGAGGATGGTGCTGAGAACCTCAGGGCCAGTAGCAGCTTTCTGTCTTCATCCCTGTGAGTAATAACCAGAACTTACACCACTTGGTAAAGGTGCAGCATTGCCAATCATTGTTGCGTGAATTTTGGTCCCTGTGTAGTGGAGGGATCTGAGTACCAGACACCATATGTATTAGTGTTCCATTGTTGCTATAACAAATTACCACAAAATTCCTTGCTTAAAACAACACAAATTCGATGGGCATGATGGCTCACACCTGTAATTCCAGCTCTTTGGGAGGCCAAGCCGGGCAGATCACCTGAGGTCAGGAGTTCTTGACACCAGCCTGGCCAACATGGAGAAACCCCATCTCTACTAAAAATACAAAAAAATTAGCCGAGCATTGTGGTGGTTGCCTGTAATCCCAGATACTGGGGAGGCTGAGGCAAGAGAATCACTTGAACCCATGAGTCAGAGTCAGAGGTTGCAGCGAGCTGAGATAGTGCCACTGTGCTCCAACCTCGGCGACAGAGTAGGACTCTGTCTCAAAAAAAAAAAAACAAAAAAACCAGAAAACGAAAAACACAAATTTATCATTTATTGTCTTACAGAGTCAAAGAAATAAGTCTATTTTTTAAAAAAGAGAGAGTCTCTGATTCTGTTGCCCACCTAGGCTGCTGGAGTTCAGGGTGTGATCAGAGGTCACTGTAGCCTCAAACTCCTGGCCTCAAGTGATCCTCCTGCCTCAGCCTCCTGAATAGTTGGGATTACAGGCAAGAGCCACTGCAACTGGCAGAAGTAAGCCTGATGGGGCTAAAGTCAAAATGTCAGCAAGACTTCATTGCTTTTGGAGACTGTAGAGGGAGACTCTCTTTGCCTTTTCCAACTTCTAGAGGCTGCCCATAATCTTTGGTCTGTGGCCCCAGGCAGCAGTCACATCACTCTGACCTCTGCTTCAGTCACCACATTTCCTCTGACTCTGTCTTCCTGCCTCCATCTTTCACTTATAAGGACTGTTATGGTTACTTTGGACCCCACTTGTTGGTTTAGGATAATCCCCCCCTCTCAAGAGCCTCAACTTAATCACATCTGCAAAGTCCCTTTTGTCATATAACATTCAAAGACTTTGGAGTTTAGGACAGGAACATCTTGGTGAGAAGGGGATGTATTACTCTGCCTACCACACCGCAACTGTTCGAGGAATTTCAAGCTCAAGCAAATGGTTAACAGGTGTGACAGAAAGACCCTGAACAGTCTGGTACTAGATGCTTTTGTGCTGTAAACATCTAAGCTATAATTATCCATTTACTACCCCACACTGTGGATGGCAGTAACAACTATTAGGAACTTAGTGAGAGTAACCGCTAAATGTAATCTCAGCTCAGACACTAGTAGTGGTGCAATCTCAGGCCATTGATTTAGCTGCTGTAAGGCTCGGTTTCCAAATCATGTGTAAAATAGGGATTATATGGCCTCCTCCCTCTCGGGATTATGGGGAGGATCAAGAGAGATAATGTATGTAAAGCCCTTGTCCAGCAAACAAATAGGAACCCTGGAGCTGTTACTACCCCCAGTGCAGAGTAAAGATGAAAGCACTGATTTTATCAACTCATAGGCAATAGTCATGAAGCCGTCCCAATCCTCATTGATTCTGAAAGCTCAGCTAAAATTTGTTTACTCAAGATTCTTCAAAAAATTGGAAAGGTGATCATCCCTTAATATATATAATATATTCCCCCACAAAACAATCTATTTTTATTATGTATCTTTTTATTTATTACTTACTTACAGAGATGGGGGTCTTACTATGTTGGCCAGGCTGGCCTCAACTCCTGGGCTCAAGCAATCCTCCCTGCTTGGCGTCTTATTAAAGTGTTGGAATTACAGGTGTGAGCCACCACACCTGAGAAACAGTGTAGCTGGAGATTCTGTGGCATGTAAAAGTTTGAAAGAAATCTAAAACAGTGAATGTGGAAGATTAAGCAGACAAATTATTCGTAAGCCCTACTCCCTGTCAGCAGACATCACATTCTCAGCTCCCACAGCCACTTCCTGACAAAGACACATGTAAGCATTTGTCTATCACTTCAAAATGTACCCTTCTACACACATACTGTCTTCACTCTGACATATCCTTCCTAACCCACGCCTGAGCTAAAAGACTGCTGAGAAATCAAGTCGTATATTCTTCTAAATCCAAGTTTGAACTTAGAACTAGAAAATAGACACAGTGGGAGATGTTTTTTGGAGTCCGATCTCTGTGACTCACTCTCTGATCCACAAACTCACTTTGGGTCTTATGTGTCTCATCTCTGGTTCTTTTTAATTTAGGAGAATGACCTCACAGTAAAGGAATTTATGAGTAATCTGTGTCACATGAAGTGGTAATGAAGAGGTAGCGGTATTGAAATGCAATAATTAGTGAAATGTAGTTCAAAGTGGTCTCAAACTCTATAATTACCAACTTCAATGGTGTAAATACATACCAGCTTCAACTTATTAACTCAGATACAATTTGTCAGATTCACTCACCAGTTATTTATAGAACTTCAATCACAATGTTAATTAATAGTAATTGAATTGTGATAGTAAATAGCAACTGGTTACCTAAATTATACAAACCATATAAAACATCACCCTAGGAAAGAAACGCGCTAGTAATTTATTAAACACTCCTGTGTTTAACTTACTTTATTACAAAAGCAGTAGATTTTGACTGGGCGTGATGGCTCATGCCTGTTATCCTAGCACTTTGGGAGGCCGAGGTGGGCGGATTGCTTGAGCTCAGGAGTTCGAGACCAGCCTGGGCAACATGATGAGACCCTAATCTTTACAAAAAATACAAAAATTAGCTAGTATGGTGGTGCACACCTGTAATCCCAGCTACTTGGGGGGCTCAGGCAGAAGGATGGCTTGAACCCAGGATGTCGAGGCTGCGGAGAGCTGAGATTGAGTCACTGCACTCCAGCCTGGGTGACAGAGTGAGACGCTCTCTCAAAAAACAAAAACCCAGTATATTTTACTTTTGTTTTTATTTTTAAAAAATATTTATTTATTTGAGACAGGGTCTCACTTTTACCCATGCTGGAGTGCAGTGGTGTGATCATGGCTCACTGCAGGCTCAGACTCCTGAGTAGCGGGGACTACAGGTGTGTGCTACCATGCCCAGCTAATTTTTGTATTTTTCGTAGAGATGGAGTCTCTCTATGTTGCCTAGTCTAGTCTTCAACTTCTGGGCTCAATGGATCCTCTTGTTTCAGCCTCCCAAATGCTGGAATTACAGGCACGAGCCACCACACCTAGCCAAAAGCTGTAGATTTTAAAACAATAGGCTAATCATACAGACATGAAAAATGTAACATATAAAAACTGTATGTTAAGAGACATGAATAAGAGTCAGAGAGAGATCAAAAAACAAATACAAGCATGAAGAATTTATAGATTCAATCCGTTAATTCCTTTATTTCATTTATTGAGCACCTCTGCTGTGTGTTGGGAATGCAAAGATAAACATAGTTCCTGCCTTGAAGAAAGTCAGTCCTGTGGGAGCACAGCAAGGAAGCTGACATTTATGAAACAATTTCAGGCATGCTACAATGGCATATGCACAGGATGTCAGGTGAGCACAAAAGAGGGCCACCAGCACAGTGTGCAATGAGTTGGGTCTTAAGGGACAAGTGGGCATTTACTAGGCAGATAAAGGAAGGTCACTCAAAGCAAAGGGAACCAAATGTAGAAAGCTGCAGTGCATGAATGAAGCAGAAGAAACCCCAGGTAGTTTGTTGGAGCCTCTGGGATTGGAGGGAATAAAGAAGGAGTGGTAGGAAGTATCAGATCTTAGGAGCCTTGTAGACAGTCTTACAGTCAGAACTTTATTCTGCAGATGATGGAGACATGATTTTCAAATGGTTTTAAAATAATAGGTATATTGAGATATTCACAGACCAAGATTTTTGCCCTTTTAAGTGTACCATTCCATGTTTTTTAGTATATTTAGTTGTGCAACCATCACAACTATCTAATTTTGAACCTTTTTATCACCCTGAAAGAGAAAACCGCACACCTGTTAACGGTCACTTTACATTCTGTCTTCCTCTCAGCCCCTGGCAACCATTAATCTACTATCTTTGTAGATTTCCCTGTTCTGGACATTTTATATGAGTGCAATTTTATAACATGTGGTCTTTGTGACTGGCTTCTTTGACTTAGCCTAATGTTTTCAAGGTTTGTCTAGTTTGTAGCATATATCACTACTTCATTTATTTTTATGATCAAATCATATTCTGTTGCATAGCACTATCAAAATTCCTTTATCCATCAGTTGATGGACATTTCAGTTGCTTGTACTTTTTGGCTATTGTGAATAATGCTGCCATAAACATTCATGTACAAACGTTTGTGTGAACATATATTTTCATTTCTTTTGGGTATATACCTGTGAGTAGAATTGCTGGGTCATGGCCAGGCGCAGTGGCTCACGCCTGTAATCCCAGCACTTTGGGAGACCGAGGTGGGTGGATCACAAGGACACAAGTTCAAGACCAGCCTGGCCAACATGGTGAAACCTCGTCTCTATTAAAAACTACAAAAATTAGCCAGGCTCTCTACTAAAAACTACAAAAATTAGCTAGGCGCAGTGGTGGGTGCCTGTAATCTCAGCTACTTGGGAGGCTGAGGCAGGAGAATCGCTTCAACCCGGGTGGTAGAAGTCACAGTGAGCTGTGATCGTGCCACTGTACTCTAGCCTAAGTGACAGAGTGAGACTCTATCTTCAAAAAAAAAAAAAAAAAAAATTACTGGGCCATATGGTAACTTTAATGTTTAACACTTTGGAGGGCTCTCAAACTGTTTCCAAAGTGGCTGCCCCATTTTATAATCTCATTCATACATTGTATAATCTCAGTGTTTGAGGATTTCACTTTATCCACATCCTTGTCAACACTTTTTATTGTCTGTCTTTTTAATTTTAACCATCCTAATGGCTGTGAAGTGGTATCTCTTGGTGGTTTTGATTTGCATTCCCTAATGTCTAATGATGCTGGGCATCTTTCATGTGCTTCTTGCATCTTCTTTGGAGAAATTCTTATCTTTGCTCCATTTTTAAGTTGGGTTATTTGTCTTTTCATTCAGTTGTAAGAGTTCTTCATATATGCTAAATTGGATATATGTCCCTTATTGGATATATGATTTGCAAAAAATTTTTCCCATTTTGTAGGCGGTCTTTTTGCTTTCTTGATGGTGTCCTTTGAAACCAAAAAGTTTTAAATTTTGATGAAGTTTATCTAATTTTTCTTCTGTTGCTTGTGCTTTCAGTGATATATCAAAGAAATTACTGCCTAATCTAAGGTTATAAAAATTTACTCTTATAAGAATTTTATAGTTTTAGCTCTTACGTTTAAGTCTATAACATATTTTGCATTAATTTTTTAATATGGTCAGGTAGTGGGACAAGTTCATTCTTTTACATATGGACATCCAGTTGTTCTAGCACCATTCATTGACAAGACTATTTTTTCCCTGTTTTTTTTTTTTTATAGATGGGGTTTCACCATGTTGGTCAGGCTGATCTTGAACTCCCGACCTCAGGTGATTCGCCCGCCTTGGCCTCCAAAGTGCTTGGATTACAGGCGTGAGCCACCACGCCCGGCCTTTTTTTTTTTTTTTTTTTTTTTTCTTGAGAAGGAGTCTCACTGTGTTGCCCAGGTGGAGTGCAGTGGTAGGATCTCAGCCCACTGGAACCTCTGCATCCTGGGCTCGAGTGAGTCTCCTGCCTCAGCCTCCTGAGTAGCTGGGACTACAGGCACATGCCACCATGTCTGGCTAATTTTTATATTTTTAGTTGAGATGGGGCTTTGTCATGTTGGCCAGGCTGGTATTAAACTCCTCAAGTGATCCACACACCTTGGCCTCTCAAAGTGCTGGGATTACAGGTGTGAGTCACTGCACCTGGCCTCTAATTTGCTCTTTAAAATGCCATTGCCGGGCGCGGTGGCTCACGCCTGTAATCCCAGCACTTTGGGAGGCTGAGGCGGGTGGATCACCTGAGGTTGGGAGGGAGTTCGAGACCAGCCTGACCAACATGAAGAAGCCCCGTCTCATTAAAAAAAATTAATTAATTAATTAAAATGCCATTATAAGTGTGCTAGCAGTCACATTCTAAGATGCCATCAATTTTTAGATGATGAACTGAACTGCTAACAAGAAAAGAATTTCTCTTGTATTTCACAACTGGATTACTTGTGTGTTTGAAGATTAATTTATTAATGAATGTCAAATAGAAACATATCTTTTTATTTATTTATTTAGTTAGTTTTGTTTTTTTGACATGGAGTCTCGCTCTGTTGCCCAGGCTGGAGTGCAGTGGCATGATCTCTGCTCACTGTAACCTCTGCCTCCTGGGTTCAAGTGATTCTCCTGCCTCAGCCTCCTGAGTAGCTGGGATTACAGGTGCACACCACCATGCCCAGCTGATATTTTGGATTTTTAGTAGAGATGGGGTTTCACTATGTTGACCAGGCCAGTCTCAAACTCCTGACCTCAGGTGATCCACCTGCCTTGGCCTCCCAAAGTGCTGGGATTACAGGCATGAGCCACCTCACCTGGCCAGAAATGTATATATTTTTAAACCACTTGAGTCTACTATATGCCTGGAACTGTGCTAGACACTGGGTGTTAAGATGGTGTAGAAAACAGACACGGTCCCTGCCTTCGTGGAGCCTGTAGGCTATTGAGAGAATAACAGAGGTCCCTGATATAACCTAGGAGAAGTAAAGAAGGCTTATCTAGTTGAAAAGTCCTCCAAACGAAGGCAAAGCATGAAAAAGACTGAGGAGCTTGGCTTGTTTGGGAAAATAAAAGGCCAGTAGAACTGGAGCGTAGTGAACAAGGAGAGTAGTAGCAGATGAGGCTGAAGAAATGGTCAGGGGCCAGTTAATGCAAGGCCTTATAAACCATGTCCCAAGCTGTGTTTTGAGGCTCCCTGGGGTGTACCAGCAAACTGACCAGGACACCTTGGAGGTTTTTAAAATTTGAGGGAAACACAGCGACATCTGTCGAACATCACGGGAACTACTACCTTGAGCTGGTTTCTATCTTAAATCCAGCTACGTTCCTTTGGATGTGTTTTTTCCTGCTGGCTGTGATAAAACAAGACCTATGGGAAAATCAGTGTGGAGTAAGAGATGAGGATGGCCGTGTCCAATACAGTTCTAAGGTTTCAGAAGTTATGGAGTGCCCAATAGACACTAAGTTGTTAGGACATGAGTATTTATTGTTTGGATCTAACTACTTAGTAGACCAAAATGTTAGCTATTTCTTTTGGCCTGAGTGGGCCTTGAAAAAAACTGCTGAGACACTAAGGACACCTTGAACCATGAAAATGTGGAGTGTTTACTGTTAAGGAGTTTTGGGTTTTGTTCCAAGGATTATAGGACGCTATGTATGTATGTATTTACTTGACAGGGTCTCACTCTGTCACCCAGGCTGGAATGCAGTGGTGTGATCTTGGCTCACTGCATGCAGATTCTGCCTCCTGAACTTAAGCCATCCTCCCGCCTCAGCCTCCCGCGTAGCTGCAATTACAGGTGAGCGCCACTAAGCCTGGCTAATTTTTGTGTTTTTAGTAGAAACAGCGTTTTGCTACGTTGCCCAGGCTGGTCTCAAACTCCTGGACTCAAGTGATCTGCCCGCCTTGTCTCCCAAAAAACTGGGATTACGGGCATAAGCCACTATGTCTGGCCTGGAAAGTTTTTTTTTTGTTGTTGTTGTTTTTTAGATGGAGCCTCACACTGTTGGATGGGCTGGAGTGTAGTGGTGTGAGCTTGGCTCACTGCAACCTCTGCCTCCCAGGTTCAAGCGATTCTCCTGCCTCAGCCTTCCAAATAGCTGGGATTGCAGGCAGCTGCCACCATGCCCAGCTAATTTTTTGTATTTTTTTAGTAGAGACAGGGTTTCACTGTGTTGGCCAGGATGGTCTCTAACTCCTGACCTCGTGGTCCGCCTGCCTTGGCCTCCCAAAGTACTGGGATTATAGGCATGAGCCACTGTGCCCGGCTGGAAGGTGTTTTTAAAGAGGAGAGTGCTGTGGAGGCTTTAATAGTAAAACAATATTTTAAAAATCTAGACATTTTACCTAAAGTGATTTTTTGCTTTCACTTACTTGTTATCACAAGGTCTTACTTAGACTTGAATTTCAAAACTCTAATTAAAGGCTGTAATGTTTTCCTCCCCAACAGATAATTTTGCCCCCAGGGCTAGTTAGAGACCAATCAAGAATGGAAGCAGAGGTGACTTAACTGGCTTTTAAATTGTTTCTCTTTCCACAAACTCCCTACAAAAGGGTGAGGGGCTGTGGGAAGGACTTACTACCTTTCTCATGTCTCTGGGATCACTTAAAGTTGGAAAAGATGGAATAGAGTAAAAAAAAAAAAAAAAGCCGGGCACAGTGGCTCACGCCTGTAATCCTAGCACTTTGGGAGGCTGAGGTGGGTGGATCACCTGAGGTCAGGAGTTCAAGACCAGCCTGGCCATCATGGTGAAACCCCATGTTTAAAAAAAAAAAAAAAAAAAAAGATGGAACAGACTTCCTAGGTAGATGAAGCCTGTAAAGCTGTCTTCTTTCCAAGGTGCTTGAAATTTTTATCCTCTCAAATGATTTTTGTTTTTGTCTTTTAAAGGCAGGGTCTTCCTCTGTTGCCCAGGCTGGAATGCAGTGGTGTGATTATACCTCGCTGTGGCCTTGATCTCCTAGGTTCAAGTAATCCTCCCACCTCACCTCCCCAGTAGCTGGGACTGCAGGTACATGCCACCACCATGCCTGGCTAATTTTTAATTTTTTGTAGAGACAAGGTCTCACTGTGTTGCCCTAGCTGTTCTCAGACTCCTAGTCTCAAGTGATCCTCCCACCTTGGCTCCCAAGGTGCTGAGATTGCAGGCGTGAGCCACTTTGCCTGGCCCTTCTCACATGGATTTGAAATATTATAGCAGAGATTGCTATAGTATTATATGTCCATTCTTCCCTTGCACTCTAGTAAAAGAATATCAGTCCCCAGTTTATTTGGAGCTTATGTTCCCAGCTAAAAGACTGAATTTTCCATCCTGTCTGATGAGATATGGCTATGTGACTCATTCTACCAATATCAAGTCAGTTTCCCAGAAGGCTGCTTAAAAGGAGCTGACTCAGCTGGCAGGTGTGTTCTCTCTGCCTTTCTGTCCTTCCTTCTTTTGGTTTATGTCATAGACTTGCTAGTTAGAGGGCCATCAGCCTTCTTGGACCATGAGGTGATCTTGAGAATGAATGCCAGTTGCTAGGATAATGGAGCAGAAAAGAGAGAGGAAAGCCTGGATTTCGGATGATTATGGAGCCACCATGCCGGTCCTGGATGGCCTTCCTGTGGACTTTAATGTGAAAGGGAAATTTCTTTTTTTTTTTTTTTTTTGCTATTAATCATGCCACATTATTTTAAATTACGTACAAAGATCTAACATGTCACCCAGGGACCATTTCACACACTTGTCTGTTTGGCTGCCAGTCTTTTTTCTTTCTTCAGCAGTGGTGAGGCAGATACCCTTTCCTCAGGGAAGAGAAATCCGTGGTTTGTTACCCTTGCCAATAACAAAAGTGTTGGAGAGTTGAGTGGTAAAGCTGTTGCCATTGCCATCTTTCATGTGAACCACATCAAAAGATCTCTCTGTTGGTGATCACACCAATTCTTCCCAGGTTAGCACCTCCAGTCACCATACACAAGTTGCCAGTGTTGAACTTGATGAAATCGGTAATCTTGCCAGTTTCCAAATCAGTCTGAATGGTATCATTCACCTTGATGAGGGGGATCAGGGTATCGGATGGTGTGAGCATCACGAGTCATCAGGCAAGGGATTCCTTTTGTGCCCACAAAGATTTTCTCAATTTGCACAACTTGGCCTCCTCAGGTGTAATATGATGTACAGAAAAGCAATCCTTGGTGTCATAGAACAGACGGAAATTCTTCGCATCTTGTCAATGCTGGTAACATCCATGAATCCAGCAGGGTAGGTTATATCACTTTGGACCTTGCCATGGATCTTAATGAACTGCTTCATGGAATCTTCTTTACTTCATCTCCTGTCAGGGCACACTTAAGTCTGTTCCGTAGGAAATGATGAGGGGGAGACACTCTCTCTCAACTTGTGAGGACCGGTGGATGGACAAGGAGCAAACACCGGTTTTTGCTCCAGCATCCAATGCTTTGGAGCTGCTACCCACTTCAGATGCTTCTTGGGACCATGAGCCATGACTGTGTCAGTCAAGGAAAGAGGACCTCCATCTTCTGGTGCGTGTCTTTTTTTTTTTTTTGAGACAGAGTTTTGCTCTTGTTGCCCAGGCTGGAGTGCAGTGGTGCAATCTCAGCTCACTGCAACCTTTGTCTCCCAGGTTCAAGTGGTTCTTCTGTCTCAGTCTCCCGAGTAGCTGAGATTACAGGCATGTGCCACTATGCCTAACTAATTTTTGTATTTAGTGGAGACAGGGTTTCACCATGTTGGTCAAGCTGGTCTTGGACTCCTGACCTCAGGTGATCCACCTGCCTCGGCCTCCCAAATGCTGGGATTATAGGTGTGAGCCATCATACCCAGCTGGAAAATTTCTTTATTTTTATTTTTTTCACTCCTTGCAGAACTTACAGTCTATAAAAGAGAAATTTCTGTCTCATTCAAGACACTGTTACTTGACTTCAACTACTCTTTGTTTTATGTAAGCAGCACTATCTTAATAGTTCTGATATGGCTCATGCCTGTAATCTCAGCACTTTGGGAGGCTGAGATGGGCGGATCACAAGGTGAAGAGATCAAGACCATCCTGGCCAACATGGTAAAACCTCTGTCTCTACTAAAAAATACAAAAATTAGCTGGGTGTGGTGGCGCACACCTGTAGTCCCAGCTACTCGGGAAGCTGAGGCAGGAGAATTGCTTGAACCCAGGAGGCGGAGGTTGCAGTGAGCCGGGATTGTGCCACTGCACTCCAGCCTGGCAACAGAGTAAGACTCCGTCTCAATAAAAAACAAAAAACAAAAGTTGTGATATATGATTACCTGAAATAAGGTTCTAGCCATTGAGCTCTGTCCAGGGTGGGGACTGACACCTGAACAGATGATTTATTTAGTATTGAAGGAAAATCTTTTTCTTTGGGCACTATTTCAGCCCCAAATTTATTCTCAATGTTTTTAGCCCAGGCCCTTCTTTGGCATTACTTAGGCAGTTTAGCAGAGTAAATTTTTTCTCTCTTCCCCACCCCCACTTACATATATCCTGACCATAGAAATAATTTCTCAATATATCAATTTTATAATCCATACTCAATAACAATAATTCTATAGCAATCTTCAACCAGAAATTGAATTATAAATTGTCATCGATAGGAAAGGTGGATAGAGAGAGATGTAATATTTATGAGCCTTCTTTCAGTATCATGTGGAAAGTAAAAAAGGAAAAGTAAGAACAGCTAATGTAATCTCAAAGTGAGCACATTTGATTCTAACAAGGTAGATGTTATTATTTCCATTTTTACAGATGAAGAAACAGGCTCAGAGAGTTAAGTCACTTGTCCATAAAATAAATGTCCATAAAAATTTTAAACTTAAGACTTGTTGGTTCTAAAACCTATGATCTTTTTAATGTGTTAGTCATGCGTTTGTAAAAATATATTGAAAGATTTTTGTCATTAATTTTGACCCCTCTGTAGAGGGCTACAGAGATGATGAGAATAAGGTGTTGATTTCCTCAGCTGGTCGATTGGTGCTCTTCTCAAATCTTATCCTGACAGGCCAGGGAACAGGATGTGATAGTATCCTGGGGCTGGAGGGGATCAAAGACAGGAAAGAGCATATTTTATGTGGTACTGAGTGAAATCAGTTCTGTTTTCTCTTAGTCCACCCAAATTCAGAATGTGTCATAGGTAAGGTCTTTTAATAGGAGTGCTGATAACGAAGCCTCTATAGGAATGACATTTTAAGAACATTTGTGCGTGAGAAAAAAGGAGAAACCTATTCCCTCACCTAAAACATGCCAAAATGGCAGTTAGTCTGTTCTCACGCTGCTGATAAAGGCATACCTGAGACTGGGTAACTTATAAAGGAGAGAAGTTTAATTGACTTACCATTCCACATGGCCGGGGAGGCCTGACAATCATGGTTGAAGGCAAATGAGGAGCCAAGTGATGCCTTACATGGTCGCAGGCAGGAGAGCTTGTGCAGGGGAACTCCCTTTATAAAACCATCAGATTTCGTGACACTTATTCACTAAGTATGGGGGAAGCCCCCCCCCATGATTCAGTTATCTCCACCTGGCCCTGCCTTTGACACATGGGCGTTATTACAATTCAGGTTGAGATTTGGATGGGGACACAGCCAAACCATGGCGGCAATCAGGTGTTGATCCAATGTTTACTACGAAAAACAGACATTTGCTCTGAACCATGGAGTACTTGACATTGTATTGTATTTCCTCAGAAAGCAAGTGTCTTTTCCCATAATGCATTATTTATTTAATTTTTTTTCCCATAATGCATTTTTATCTCTGAAAGAATAATTTCAGTCCTAGAGATAGTTTTCACCTGAGACACACAGGCCACTGTTGAATTCCTGAGGTCTTTATATTACATCCATGTAATATATACTACAGTCAGTAAGATTGTAGTATAAATATTCAATATATAATATTTTTAAAAACAGGGTCTTGCTATTTTTGCCCAGGCTGGAATGAAACTCCCGGGCTCAAGTGATCCTTTTGCCTCAGCCTCCCAAGTAGCTGAGACTACAGCCAAGTGTCACTGTGCTCAGCTTCAATATTATTGTTGTTATTTTAATGAAGAACATTCTCCTATCTTCTAGGCTGTGGCAGTTCATATTATTTAAAAATTTCTGGCCGGGCACAGTGGCTCACACCTATAATCCCAGCACTTTGGGAGGCTGAGGTGGATGGATCACTTGAGGTCAGGAGTTTGAGACCAGCCTGGCCAACATGGTGAAACCCCGTCTCTACTAAAAATACAAAAATTAGCCAGGCGTGGTGGCCTGAGCCTGTAATCTTAGCTACTTGGGAGGCTGAGGCAGGAGAATTGCTTGAACTCAGGAGGCAGAGGTTGCAGTGAGCTGAGATGGTACCACTGCACTCCAGCCTAGACAACAGGGTGAGATTCCATCTCAAAAAAAAAAAAAAAAAAAATCTTAGTAAATATTTGAACATTTTAAAATTGGAAAATAAACATGTAATACTTTTATGAGATTAATATAATCCATATCACTAAACCATATCCTTCTCGTCTAACTGGAACTTTGTACCCTTTTGATCATCATCTCCCCTGTCCCCATTCCCTTCACCCACCAATCCCACCCTCCGGTCATTTTTTTATCTGTTTTTATGAGGTCAACTTTTTTAGATTCTACATTTAAATGAGATCATACAATATTTGTCTTTCTGTGTCTGGCTTATTTTACTTAACGTAATGTCCTCCAGGTTCATCTATATTGTTGCAAATGACAGAATTTCCTTCTCTTTTGAGGCTAAATAGTTCTTTTATGTATGTATACACCACATTTGATTTATCCACTCATCTGTTGGTGGACACTTAGGTTGGCTTCTATATCTTGGCTATTGTGAATAATGCTGAAATGAACATGGAAGTGCAGATACATCTTCAACATACTGATTTCAACTCTACTGGATATATACCCAGAAGTGGGATTGCTTGATAATAAGATATTTCCATTTTTATTTTTTTGAGGAACCTCCATATAGCCCTTCTAACAGGTGTGAGGTGGTATCTCATGATTTTATTTGCAATTCCCTATGCTTAGAGATGTTGAGTATTTTGCCCATTTATTAATTGGGTTATTCGTTTTCTTGTTATTGAATTGAGTTCCTTATATAGTTTGGATATTAGCCCCGCCCTTTTAAAAGAAAAAACTAAGTTATAAGGTAATTTTTTTTTTTTTTTGAGACGGAGTCTCATTCTGTGACCCAGGCTTGAGTGCAGTGGTGCAATATCAGCTCACTGCAACTTCCACCTCCCAGGTTCAAGAGGTTCTCCTGCCTTAGCCTCCCATGTAGCTGGATTACAGATGCGTGCTACTATGCCAGGCTAATTTTTTATATTTTTAGTAGAGACGGGGTTTTACCACATTGACCAGGCTGGTCTTGAACTCCTGACCTCAAGTGATGCGCCTGCCTCAGCCTCCCAAAGTGCTGGGATTACAGGCGTGAGCCAACAGGCCCGGTCTAGCCCCTTTAAAAATGTATGGTTTGAAAATACTTTTTCCAAGTTGTGTTATCTCTGCACTCTGTTAAAAGTTTCCTTCGGACGCTGGGTGCGGTAGCTCACGCCTGTAATCCCAGCACTTTGGGAGGATGAGGCAGGCAGATCATGAGGTCAGGAGATCGAGAGCATCCTGGCCAACAGGGTGAAACCTCGTCTCTACTAAAATACCAAAAAATAGCTGGGTGTGGTGGCGGGGGCCTGTAATCCCAGCTACTTGGGAGGCTGAAGCAGGGGAATTGCTTGAACCCAGGAGGCAGAAGTTACAGTGAGTCGAGATTGTGCCACTGCATTCCAGCCTGGGGACAGACTGAGACTCTGTCTAAAAAAAAAAAAAAAGTTTCCTTTGCTGTGCAGAAGCTTTTTAGTTTGATATAAACCACTTGTCTATTTTTGCTTTTGCTGCTTGTCCTTTTGCAGTCCTATTCAAGAAATCTTTGCCCAGACCAATGTGGTGGAGCTTTCCCTCTGCTTTTTTTTTTTTCTAGTAGTTTTTTTTTTTTTTTTTTCCAAGACGGGGTTTCACCATGTTGGTCAGGGTGGTCTTGAACTCCCGACCTCAGGTGATCCGCCCATCTTGGCCTCCAAAGTGCTTGGATTACAGGCGTGAGCCACCACGCCCGGCCTTCTAGTAGTTTTAAAGTTTCAGGTCTTATGTTTAAGTCTTTCATTGATCTTGAGTTTTTTTTTTTTTTTTGAGACAGGGTTTCACTGTTGTCCGAGCTGGAGTACAGTGGCGGGATCACAGCTCACTGCATCTTCAACCTCCAAGATTGAAGCAAGCCTCCTGCCTCGGCCCCCCAAGTATCTGGAATTACAGGTATGTACCACCACACCCGGCTAATTTTTGTATACGAATGTTTGAATTAGAGACGGCTTTGCCATGTTGCCCAGGCTGGTTTCAAACTCCTGGGCTCAAGCGATCCACCCACCTTGGCCTCCCAAAGTGCTAGGATTACAGGTGTGAGCCACTGCGCTTGGCTTTGAATTGGTTTTTGTATGTGGTATGAGATAATGGTCCAATTTCAGTTTTCTGCCTGTAGATATCCAGTTTTACCAAAATCATTTATTAAACAAACTGTCCTTTCCCCATTGTGTGTTCTTGGCAACTTTGTAAAAAATCAATTAACCATAAATAGTTGGGTTTATTTCTGAGCTCCCTGTTCCAGTGTAAGTGTTTTTATGCCAGTACCATGCTATTACAACAGCTTTATAACGCGTTTTGAAATCAGGGAGTATAATGCCTCTATTTTTTTTTTTTTAATTTTCCTGCTCAAGATTGCTTTGGCTGTTTGGGGTCTTTTGTGGTTCCATTTGAATTTTAGAATTTTTTCTTCTATTTCTGTGAATTGGCATTGGAATTTTGATAGAGATTACACTGAATCTGTAGATTTCTTGGGTAGTGTATACATTTTAACAATATTATTCTAATTCATGAACACTGGATATCATTCCATTTATTTGTATCTTCTTCAGTTTCTTTAATCAGTCTTTTATTGTTCTCAGTATATAGGTCTTTCATCTCTTTGGTTAAATTTACTCCTAAATTTGTTTTGGGTGTTATTGTAAATGGGATTGTTTTCTTAATTTCTCTTTCAGGTAGTTTTTAGTGTATGGCTACTGATTTTTTTTTTTTTTGAGACAAGAGTCTTGCTCTGTTGCCTGGGTTGGAGTGCAGTGGTGTGGTAATGGCTCACTGCAACCTCCACCTCCTGAGTTCAAGCAATCCTCCTGCCTCAGCCTCCCGAGTAGCTGGGATTACAGTTGCCTGTCACCACACCTGGCTAATTTTTGTATTTTTAGTAGAGATGGGGTTTTACCATGTTGGCCAACCTGGTCTTGAACTCCTGACCTGGTGCTCCACCTGCCTTGGCCTCCCAAAGTGCCAGGATTAGAGGCATGAGCCACTGTGCCCGGCTGAGTGACATACATTTTTAGCTCTACTAAGAAGGAGTTCAAACTAAGAGTCTTTGATCTGCTGGAATTTCTAACACGTGAACTCCACATGCTTTCTGTAATTCTACCAGATGTAGCCAAATTGTTCATAGTGAATCTATCGACTTATAACTTGATTTAGTTACAGATCTCTTGCCTTCTATTATTATACAGGATGGATTTTCAGATCCAGATGTTCTTTTGATTTGTGGTTTGCCTATTTCCCTCCAAGAAATTGTCAAAAATGGCCTGGACTGGTAGAACCTTTACCACAGTTTGTGCTGAGACAGCGTTATGTGCCAGTCAGTAAGTTAAACAAATGCAAACTAGTTTAGACTAGAGGGAAAACAGCTGAAATTAAATAGAGTAAGAGTATTAAGGAAGAAGCATATAGCTTGGGGAAAAATACATCTTTTCTTTCATTCTGTTTACTGTATTGTCTTTTTTCCTCAATTTTTTTTTTTTTTTTTTTTTTTACCTCTTCTTTGACCCATGGATTACCTAAAAGTATTTTGTTTAGTTTGGAGATGTTCCTGTTATGTTTCCATTATTGATTTCTAGTTTGATTTCATTGTGGCCGCAGATTACACTCTACATAATTTCAGTTCTTTTAAATTTGAGGTTTGTTTTATGGCCCAGGATATGATACATCTTGGTGTATGTTCTGTGGTTACTTGAAAAGAAAGTGTCTTCTGTTGTTGGGTGGAGTGTTTCTAAACCTGTGAGTTACTGGTTGATGTTATTGTTTAGTTATTTTATCTCATTGCTGATTTTCTGCCTAGTTGTTCTCGTAATTGTTAAGAGAGAAGTGTTGAAGTCTTCATCTGTAATTGTGGGTTTGTCTCTTTCTCTTTTCAGTTTTATCAGCTTTTGCTTCATATGTTTTGCGGTCCTAAATGCATACACACTTAAGATTAACATTCTTGGTCGGACACCGTCATCGCTCACGCCTGTAATTCTAGAACTGTGGGAGGCTGAGGCGAGTGGATCTCTTGAGCTCAGGATTTCGAGACCAGCTTGGGTAACATGGTGAAATCCCATCTCTATCAAAAATACAAAAATTAGCCAGGTGTGGTGGCATGTGCGTGTGGTCCTAGCTACTCAGGAGTCTGAGGTGGGAGGGTCACCTAAATCTGGGGAGGTTGAAGCTGCAGTGAGCGGAGATTATGCCACTGCATTACAGCCTGGCGACAGAGTGAGACCCTGTATTAAAAAAAAAAAAATTCCCCCTCGCTCTATTTATTCAGCTCTACCTCCCCGTAACTCATAGTCCTTGACCAGTCTCTGTTTTTTTTTTTTTTGAGACAGGGTCTCTGTCTAGTGCCCAGGTTGGAATGCTTATCTCAGCTTATTGCAACCTCTACTTCCTGGGTTCAAGTGATCCTTCTACCTCAGCCTCCCGGGTAGCTGAGACCATAGGCACTAGCCACCACTCCTGGCCAATTTTTGTATTTTTTGTAGATACAGTGTTTCACCATATTGCCCAGGCTGATCTCGAACTCCTGAGCTCAAATGATCCTCCCACCTCAGCCTCCCAAAGTTCTGGGATTAGAGGTGTGAGCCACTTCATCCAGCCTAGATAACTTCTTCACTTTTTTTTTTTTTTTGAGACGGAGTCCTGCTCTGTTGCCCAGACTGGAGTGCAATGGTGCAATCTTGGCTCACTGCAACCTCTGACTCCCGGTTTAAGCAATTCTCTTGCCTCAGCCTCTGAGTAGCTGGGATTACAGGCGACTGCCACAACGCCCAGCTAATTTTTTTGTATTCTTTTTTTTTTTTTTTTAAGATGGGGTTTCACCATGATGGCCAGGCTGGTCTTGAACTTCTGACCTCAGGTGATCCACCCACCTCGGCCTCCCAAAGTGCTAGGATTACAGGCGTGAGCCACCACACCCAGCATTTTTTTGTATTCTTAGTAGAGATGGGGTTTCTCCATGTTGGCCAGGCTCGTCTCGAACTCCTGACCTCAGGTGATCTGCCTGCCTCAGCCTCCCAAAGTGCTGGGATTATAGACGTGAGCCACAGCGCCCAGCACTTTTTTTTTTTTGGAGCACTCTCGTTGCCCAGGCTGGAGTGCAGTAGTATGATCTTGGCTCACTACAACCTCTGCCTCCAGGTTCAAGCAATTCTCCTGCCTCAGTCTCTCAAGTAGCTGGAATTACAGGTGCATGCCATCATGCCTGGCTAGCTTTTACATTTTTAGTAGAGACAGGGTTTCACCATGTTGGCTAGGCTGGGCTCGAACTCCTGAGCTCAAGTGATCAGCCTGCCTCAGTCTCCCAAAGTGCTGGGATTACAGGCATGAGCCACTGTGGCCGGCTCACAGTTTTGTTCTTGAATAAAACTTGAATAGTTTGTACCTAAAAAATATTGTGCCTCTTCTTTCTCCCACCGTTTTCTACTGTATTGTAATTGATTTCCCCTTATAGGTAAAATGTTATTCATTTTCCACTGGCTATTTTCAGGATTTTTTTGTCTTTAGTTTTCAGAAAATTAATTCTGATGTGTCTTGGCATGGATTTCTTTGAGTTTGTCCTTTTCGGAGTTTGCTCAGCTTCTTGAATCTGTGTGTTATCTCTTGGGGGAATTTTGAGTCATTTCTTTGAGGGCCTTTTTAGCCCCACCTTTTTTCTCCTCTCCTTTGCAACTCTGAT
The DNA here is from genome assembly GCA_036589455.1 of Ateles fusciceps. Classification (NCBI taxonomy): domain Eukaryota; kingdom Metazoa; phylum Chordata; class Mammalia; order Primates; family Atelidae; genus Ateles; species Ateles fusciceps. Next base: position 2,217,796 of record JAZHEH010002842.1, read on the forward strand.
GACATGAATGTTAGTTTTTTTGTTATAGTTCCCTAAGGTCCTGTTCAATTTTATTCTATGTGTTTTCTCTCTGTTGCTCAGGTTGGGTAACGTGTATTGTTCTAGTTTACAGATTGTTTCCTCTTTCCCCTCTGTTCTGCTGTTGAGTCCATCCATTGAGATTTTTATTTTGGTTATTGTGCCCAAATTTTCCATTTGGTTCTTCTTTATATCTTCTGCATTCTGAGACTTTGTATTTCTTTGCTGAGTGTGGTAGGCAGAATGGCCCTCCAAAGATGTCCATGTCAGAATCCCTGGAACTGTGGCAAAAGAAACTTTAAAAATGTGCTGAGGATTTGAATGGGGAGATGAGATTATAAATGGATTGCCTGGTGGGTGCAATCTAATTACATGGGTCCTTAAAATCAGAGAACCTTTCCTGGTTGTGATTAGAGGAAGATGTGACAAAAAGCCACAGAGATGTAATGTTGCTGGCTTGGAAGATGGAGGAAGAGAGCCACATGCCAAGGAACATAGGTAGAAGCTGGAAGGAGCAAGGATATGTTTTCTCCCCTAGGGTATCTAGAAAGTAACACAGCCTTGTGGACCACTTTAGCTCAGTTGCGACCCATGTCAGACTTCTAACCTACAGCTGACAAATCTGCATTGAGCTGGTGAATTTGTGTGATTTGTTATGGCAGCAATAAAGAACTAGTATGCAGAGGCTACTTTGTTATTTGTTTCAGTGACGTTCATAATTGCTCATTGAAGCATTTTTATATGGCTTCTTTAAAATCTTTGTTAAATTATTCTAACATGTCATTTGGTGTTGGCATCTTATTTCTCCTTCAGTTTGAGATCCTGGTTATTGGTATGAATGATTTTTGATTGAAATGCAGAAATTTTCATATTGTTTTGAGACTATTTTTTTTGGTCACAAAAAGATAAAAATAAAGTCTCATAACAATATGAAAACGTCTGCATTTCAATCTGTCATTCAGGCTGTGGAGCTTGATCTTGGCTCAGTGCAACCCCTACCTCCCGTGCTCCAGTGATTCTCCCACCTCAGCCTCCTGAGTAGCTGGGATCACAGCCGTGTGCCACCATGCCCGGCTAATGTTTGTATTTTTTGTAGAGACAGGGTTTTGCCATATTGTCCAGGCTGGTTTCGAACTCCTGGGTTCAAATGATCTGCCCACTGTGGCCTCCCAAAATGCTGGGATTACAGGCATGAGCCACCATGCCCAGCCTATGATGAGACTTTATATCTTATTTAAACCTAGTGTTAGCTGGCTTTCTCTGACACCATTCTGGCAAAGAAATCTGGGTTGCTTCCTTGTAACTGCCAGATACAGATAGAAGTCCAAGTTCTTCTGTCAGCCTCTGTTGACACCAGAAAGGGGGTGCTCTTTGGTATTGGTGGGCAGTTGTGAGAACCAGCCCTCGAGATGGTCTGTACTGACACTGGGAGGGATCTCATGTCTGCCAGCAGGGATGAAAGGCCAGGTTCCTTCCTTGGTCTTCCCTGACACTACTCCAATGGGTGCAGTGTACCACCTCATTTTATCCTTCTGAGGATGGAAGTATAGACTCCCTACTTGTTCTTTGTTGGTGTGGATGTGGGTAGGGCCAGTTTTTTTTGTGGTATTTGGCTGGGACAGTGGTTATTGTCTAGGTTTTCTGTCTTAGTAGGCTGCCCCTGTCCTCATTCTTTGGCTAGAGAGGCTTTTGTTGTAGCTTTACACTTTGTCTGTGCCACTTGGCACTTGTAAGTTGCCCGCGTCTTCAGCATCAAGTCTGGATATACGAGTCAAAAAGGAAACCTAGGGAACTTACCACTGTCTTTCCTCTGGTCCTGAGGTCCCTTAGTCAGTCTGCCTTATTGCCACTTTTCAGTCTTATTTTTGTTTTATTTAGAACGTCCAGGGTTTTTAGTTATACTGAATGGGAGGAATAGGAGAAAAGACGCCTACTTTGTCTTCCCAGAAGTGGAAGTCTGTCTAAAGACCACTTTTTTTTTTTTTTTTTTTTGAGACGGAGTCTTGCTTGTTTTGTTGCCCAGGCTGGAGTGCAGTGATATGATCTTGGCTCACTGCAGCCTCTGCCTGCTGGGTTCAAATGATTCTCCTGCCTCTACCTCCCAAGTAGCTGGGATTACACAGGCATGCGCCACCACACCTGGCTAATGTTGTATTTTTAGTAGAGATGGAGTTTCACCATGTTGGTCAGGCTGGTCTTGAACTCCTGACCTCAGGTGATCTGCCTGCCTTGGCCTCCTATTGCTGGGATTACAGGCGTGAGCCACCATGCCCAAACCTGGGAACCCTTTTTTTTCTTTTTTAAACTGCTTTTTGTAGATCAAGGCTATTCCATAGGCAGTGAGCCCAGAGTAGCCGGAACCACTTGTTTTTTTTTTTTTTTGAGACAAAGTCTCTCACTCTGTCCCCAGGCTGGAGTGCAGTGGCACAGTCTCGGCTCACTGCAACCTCCGCCTCCTTGGTTCAAGTGATTCTCCTACCTCCACCTCCTGAGTAGTTGGGACTACAGGTGCATGCCACTATGCCCGGCTAGTTTTTTGTATTTTAGCAGAGACTGGGTTTCACCATGTTGGCCAGGATGGTCTCAATCTCCTGACCTCATGATCCATCTGCCTTGGCCTCCCACAGTGCTGGGATTACAGGCATGAGCCACTGTGCCCAGCTAGGACCACTTTTTAAAGCAGATTTTTCTTCTTAGGTTTTTGGACTACATATTGGCAGATTTTTTTTTTTTCCAGCCCACATTTTCAAAAAGGTATACTTCTATGTGAGTTCCAGATTTATATGGGTTTTTCAGTTCAACCCTGATTTGAGTGATCCCAAGGGCCTATCTCCTGTCTCCACATAGATTTTAAAACCTAAGTCCCTGGAGTGTTGAGACTATCTAACTCTCCTTCACAGGCTGGCAGCTGCCACACCACAAGCAGAGCTGTGGCTTCAGCTCATGTGACTACCAGAATGGTTTTCCAGTCTCTCAAGTATACTTAGCGATGCATTTAATCAGATCAAATGCTTGTAGTATTTTACTTAGCATTTCTAGGTATTTAAAAAATATAATTCAGGCTGGGCATGGTGACTCATGCCTGTACTCTCAGCACTTTGGAAGACTGATTTGGGAGGACAGCTTGAGGGGGAGGAGTTCAAGACCAGCCTGGGCAACATAGCAAGACCCCATCTCTAAAAAAAAATCTTAAAATTAGCTGGGCGTGGTGGCATGCACTTTAGTCCTAGTTACTGGGGGAGATTGAGGCAGGAAGATTGTTTGAGCCCAGGAGTTTTGAGGCTGTAGTGAGTTATAATTGAGCCACTGCACTCTAGCCTAGGCAGTAGAGCGAGACCATGTGTCATAAATAAATCAGTACATTTACCACTTTAATTATCTTTTTTTTTTGAGATAGGGTCTTGCTCTGTTGCTCAGGCTGGAATACAGTGGCACTATCACGGCTTACTGCAGCTTCAACCTCCCAGGCTCCAGCGATTCTTCCACCTGTGTCTCCTGAGTAGCTGGGACCACAGGCGTGTGCCATACCCGTGGTGTGTGCCAAACCCTAATTTTTTGCAAAGGCAGGGCTTCACCATATTGCCGAGGCTGATCTCAAACTCCTGGGCCCAAGTGATTTCCCTGCCTCAGCCTCCCAAAATGCTGGGATTACAGGTGTGATTTAATCATCTTAAAGTATACAATTAGTGGCATTAAGTGTACATTGTTGTGCAACTGTCATCACTGTCCATTTCCAGAATGTCCATCATCTCAAACAAAGTCTCTTCTGGATGTTTTTTAACAAGTTTTTAGGTTATTTGCTTCCTCCTGGTGGAGGTAGAAAGACATTTCAGGCAGAATGCACAGCAAGTGAGAAGGCATAGTCTTACAAGACTCCCAATATCTGAGAAACAACAGAGGCCAGTGAGTAGAAACCAGTACATAGGTGATATGGTGCAAGATGATAGATGAAGCCTACAGAACAGTGTCAGATCATGCAGGCCCAGATAAATCCCACTGTAGATAATGGGGAAAAGAATGAATTTTACAAATAAGTTGAGGCTGGGTGTGGTGGCTCACACTTGTAATCCCAGCACTTTAGGAGGCCAAGGCAGGTGGATCACTTGAGCTCAGGAGTACAAGATCAGCCTGGCCAACATGGTGAAACCCTGTCTCTACTAAAAATACAAAAAATTAGCTGGGTGTGGTGGCGCACACCTCTAGTCCCAGCTACTTGGGAGGGTGAGGCAGGAGAATCACTTGAACTGGGAGGTGGAGGTTGCACTGAGCTGCAGTGGTGAGATCTCACCACTGCACTCCAGCCTGGATGACAGTGAGACTCTGTCTCAAAAAAAAAAAAAAAAGAAAAAAAGTTGAGTTGCTTGGTTTTGTCATTTAGGAAGGTGACAGGGAAATCTTGTAGTACTTAGTCTTGCTGCCAGTTAGTTATTTTGTCTAATTTTTTAGTTGTTTGCAGCAGGATATCAAATTCTATCCCAATTCCTCCTTCATGAGGAAGTTCATAGGATCAGGTAAAAGAACAAATACCAGTCATAAAAAGCTAAGCCAAGGAAGTATTTACAATCAAATGCGTATTGCTACGCTTCAGATCATTAGATCAGAAACAGCTGTTATATACGTGAAACGTATTACTAACGTGTTAATTATAGTAGCCAAAATATCCCAAGGAAATTATAATTTTGTACAATCTAAATGTCATATGACTTCACATTGAAAAAAAGATGTCATTTGACAACTGGTTAAATAAATGCAAGACCGGGATATCTGAGGGAAGGGTTCCAAATGAGGTGAGATCTAGATACACTGGTGTACTGGACAGTTCACAGACAAATATATTACTGAATGAGAAAAGGTGTCTAACCTAGGATTTGTATACCACGATTCCATTTTGTTGAAGAAAGGAATCTGGAAAATTATACACTAAGTTTATTTCTATTTTATATATTTATTGTTTTCTATTTTTATGGACAATCACCATTTGTTAACTTTATAACTAGAAATAAAATTTGCATTTTAAAGGAATCTAGCTGTAATAATGGCCACAACAAAGGCTTAAGTCACAATATTAAATTTTAGAGATTTGTTCATCTATACTCATATTTTCTCAAAATTTTTTGATAGAAAGAGTTGCTAGCTCCTAAGACAAAATGTTCACAGAGAAAAGTAAGAAATAAAGATTAGGCTGGGTACAGTGGCTCACACCTGTCATCTTAGAGCTGTGGGAGGCTGAGGTGAGAGGATTGCCTGAGCCTAGGAGTTTCAGGTTACAAGGTTACAGTGAGCTATGATAGTGTCACAGACTGTATGCCAGCCTGGGTGACAGAGCAAGACCCTATCTCTAAATAAATAAATAATTGCTTGGTTATTTGCATACCAGTAAATAACATGTATACTGATGTTTCTGTATTTTTTCCCCCTAATCTAGAAGTTTACTTTAATACTTTTAAAACCATAAGCTTATTATTATTTTTTTTGAGGCTGAGTCTTGCTCTGTCACCAGGCTGTAGTGCAGAGGTACGATCTCAGCTCATTGCAACCTCTGCCTCCTGGGTTCAAGCAATTCTCCTGCCTCAGCCTCCAGAGTAGCTGGGATTACGGGTATGCGCCACCACTGTAGGGGGCACACGGCAACATATTCAAGCTTATGTGCATGGCATTTGAGGTCAGGGCATGGAAAAATACTGAGGCACCATGTATGTTATTTGTGCATGGGAATGGAACTCTTTTACCCTGAAAACAGGACAGGGAGTGGAGTGTGTGGTGTGATAAGGAATGCTGAAAGCCTCCTGAGAATGCAGTTTGAGTGGTACAAGGTCACAGGTGCCTCAGCAACCCACCTCAAATGACCATCTAGTTGATGTTTGTAGTTAATACAAGCCCTTTCAATAAATACTTGTTGGATGGATGCTGGGGTGGACTGTCTTGGAAGAACTATCCCCCAGCCCCGCTCAGCTGGAACTGTCTGAGTACTTAGTTCTTGGCGTTCACTGCTAGCTATAAGCTCTGCAACCACACCTGGCTAATTTTTGTATTTTTAGTAGGACAGGGTTTCACCATGTTGGTCAGGCTGGTCTCAAACTCCTGACCTCAGGTGATCCGCCCACCTCAGCCTCCCAAAGTGCTGGGATTACAGGCATGAGCCACCATGCCTGGCCTAAAATTTTTAATTACTGCAGATGTGTATGGGAATAAATGATAAATTTGGCATATAAGACAATTTGGCTGTGCAGATTGCAAGGTAACGTCTTGGCTGGGTGTGGTGGCTCATGCCTGTAATCTCAGCTACTCGGGAGGGTGAGGCAAGAGAATCGCTTGAAGCCAGGAGGTGGAGGTTGCAGTGAGCCAAGATCGTGCCACTGCACTCCAGAAAATAAAAAAGGGTAATATCTTATTTTAACTCAGTCAACTCAGTCTGAGAAAGGGTAAATAAATTGCAAGTTTTATGACTGACTGGCAGATTAAATAATTACATAATTAGTTGGTCAGAAATGGTTCCTTAGTGTTTAGAGTATAGAAGAAAATCTAATATAAAAGTTGCTTGTTATTAACATTAAACAATGAAGCATATTGACCGGGCACAGTGGCTTACACCTGTAATCCCAGCGCTTTGGGGAGTTCGAGGCAGGTGGATCACTTTGAGCTCAGGAGTTCGAGACTAGTCTTGGGCAATGCAGCAAGACCCTGTCTGTATTCTGAAAAATTAAAATTTTATTTTTTAAAAAGAATAGTAATCAGATAACTTATTAATATGTCATTGTATTTTCAGAATTGTCTCGATGTTTAAATGCTGCTAAGCAAAATTATGGCATATAAAATTATACAAATTTGCCAAAAGTTACAGTTGTAGACGTATTCATGTAAAGAATCTAGAAAATTGATAATCTCAAACTATATGAGAAAGAAATGAAAGAGGGGTAAACTTCCAAGTAAATTAATTAAATAATAATGCAGTATCCTCAGGATTTTAAGATAGAGGGAAGGTTCTCTCCCACCTACCAAAGAGTCCCAGAGAATAAGGAATACACCTGCCTTTTGCATCCTGAAAAGTATGTTACAAAACTAAAGCCCCCTTGTGTCTTCCATACCTAAGAAGTAGTTCCTTTTATGTTATATATGCATGCAAACTTTAATTTCTAGAGTGTTTCTCAATGAGGTAAGTGTACTCCAAACTTTCTCTCCTCTTTTTTAATGGGAATCCATGCACATAATGTTACTGTTTTTGAATAAACAGATCTTCAAGGGTTTTGGCAGAAAAATAAGCAAATTACTGCTATAGAGACTCAGGTACAACGAAACGTTGGTTCCTATGGTCTGTTTGGATCACATAGAAAAGTCCAAATCTGATTGTAAAAACTATAGAATTCCAGATTACTTGAAAAAATGTTATTTTATTTGTACAGTTAAAAAGCTGTATATAGAAACTTATAATACAGTTCTGTAAAACTGAAAGAACTGTCAGGGAAAAGGGAGGGTGTTATTTTTTGATTGATCATTAAGGAAGTTAGAGAAATAAAAACAGTAAAAAGTTTAAAACATTAAAGAACATTTTTCAGGTATAAATTTTATAAATACAAAAAAAATTCACAAATTACTTTCAATACTAAATAAATATCTAGTTAATAAACTCAGACTTAATACCTCCAGCCAGCACTGGTACAACACTTCAAGGATATAAGATTGGATTCATTCATGTGTAGTGTTGAAAGAATGTACTCATTAAGCAATGAAGACATAAACACATTTTTCTAAACTGTGCTATAGCAGAAGAATCATCCATGTAGATAACTCTCCCTTAATACCAAAACTTTTAAAAAAATCATCAGTAACAAAATAAATCAATCATAGGTGAAAAAATATTTTCCAAGATCTCTGGACACATGAATGATCTCAAAAATGTACAAAAACCACTGTAAACCAGTACTGTATCCAATATATATATCAAACTTATTAGATACTAAACAAAACTGTAGCAAAGGACATCTTTCCTACATTCTCCTGAGTGCTTAATATTAAAATTGAGAATATAGTGCAGGCCACACTTTCATGTGGTCAATCATTTGTTATTGCTTTATACATATATGTCTGCTTTAGAGAATGATTTAATGTTCCATTTTCATGAACAATTTGTTTTTCCTCAAATACGTCCTTTTGAAGGACAAAGTTAGATTCGTGACTTTTCGTAGCCGGTGGTGTGCTAACTTGGTCCACATTGCTGGGTGTGACGTGGAGTCCAAGCTTTTGAGCCTGAATATGAAAAAACGCTTGAAGCCTAGTTCCAGCTTTTGCTTCACTTGTGTTACGAGGGTTGTATTCAAAGCAGTTTGAAAACATTAACTCAATATCATCAATAAACTCAGCTAGAAAGGGAAAAAGAGCAAACAAGATTAGAATGAAAGTACATAAATTATCATAAAATTCTTGTATCCTATCTGGAAATCTCATTAAGAAAAATGGATCCAGGGAATAGTAGCAGTTGAGGTTCGAAAAAAGAAAAATGGAAGACCACATTTTCTTTAGAAAGAGAAGACTCTGCCTAGGCATGGTGGCTCACATCTGTAATCCCTGCACTTGGGAGGCTGAGGCAGGAGAATCACTTGAGCTCAGGAGAGTTTGGGACCATCCTGGGCAACACAGTGAAACCCTGTGTCTATAAAAAATACAAAAATTAACTAGGCACGGTGGTTCACGCCTGTAATCCCAGGACTTTGGGAGGCCAAGGTGGGAAGGTCATTTGAGGTCAGGAGTTTGAGACCAGCCTTGGCAACATGACGAAACTGTGTCTCCACAAAAAAATATAAAAAATTAGCCAGGCATGCTGGGTGCAGTGCCTCATGCCTATAATCCCAGCACTTTGGGAGGCTGAGGCGGGCAGATCATCTGAGGTCAGGAGTTTGACACGAGCCTGGCCAACATGGTGAAACCCCATCTCTACTAAAAATACAAAAATAGCCCGGGTGTGGTGGCGGGGTCTGTAATCCCAGCTACTGGGGAGGCTGAGGCAGAAGAATCACTTGAACCTGGGAGGCGGAGGTTGCAGTGAGCTGAGATCATGCCACTACACTTCAGCCTGACTCCGTCTCACACACATACACACACACACACACACACAAAAACCGGCACATTGGCCTCCACCTGTGGTCCTAGCTACTTGGGAGGCTGAGGTGGGAGTACAGCTTGAGCCTGTGAGGTCAAGCCTGCAGTGAACCGAAATTTCGCCTCTGCACTCCAGCCTGGGCAACAGAGTGAGACCCTGTCTCAAAAAAAAAAAAAAAAAAGAAAAAAAAGCAAAACTGAGGCTTAAAACTATTTGATTGTAAATACTTTAAAATTGTTTTATTAAAACTGCAATTATGTGATCATATACATTATGTAATTGTAAAGAACTTCTTTGAGTAAGATCAGATCTATAAAATATCTTTAACTTACTTGATCCTAATCCATCGCTCATCTCCACATACACTAGTAAGTACTTGTGGAACCTCATGGGATGCCATCTACACAACTGCATTAACACATGCTTTCAAAAAGAGAAAAACAGCCTCTACCTCTTTAAACAAAAATATCAAAGGTGATATAACAGAATGTCTTAGAAAAATAAATATCCAAGAAAAACATAAATTACTTACATGCTAATTTATATTCACATTTATTCACTTTTTCACGAATTATATTTAAGGCAATGGGCTTTTTGATGATGTCATAGTAGTCTGGGACCTGTAAAATAATTCAAATATCTCTCTCCATGGAAAGAACTGTTCAAATAACTAAAAGTTTTGGACTTAAAAAGCAACTCAATATTAACCTCTGAATACTAGTGGTCTGCTAAAATCATGCAATATGTTTTTAGTAAATATTATAGAAGCCTAAGTGATACCATTAAAAATGTTAATTTATTATGAAAAGAAAAAAAAGCATGGTCTTGCTCATGGCTCTCTCCTCTCTCTACGTATCTATATATATACACACACCCCATTGTCACTTGCAACCAAAAGAAAAAAAAATTCCTTCAATGAGCATTACTGCATTTATAATAAGGAATAAAATGTATATAACAAAGTGTAACTTAGGACAAAAATTACCCAGGCAAAATTAGTCAAACAGATTTAATTTTTTTCGATGCTATTCAATATTAATTAATCCTTCTCATTCTTGCTCTAGAAATCTAAGTAGAATTCTGATGATGTCACTTTGTCATTCAGAAACCTTTCCCTCACACTGGTGAGTGAGACCCTTTATAATACAGTTGTGTCTGAGACTTTCTAACCCAACCTCATTCAAAGCATCCACCATCCACCATAGTCTAATTTCTAGGTGTCTACTTTATATTATATTCCTTTTTCCCTGAAACATCCTTACTCCATTTCCCACTGTTGAAATTCTGTCTTTCTTCAATGACCAGTTCCAAACAGTTCTCCTTAAAAAACATTCTAATTATTATTTTTGTCTCTCTCAAATGCTCAAATCAATCTGTCTTCTCTACTTCTGTAACACCATGCTAACTTCTATTATAGTACCATAACACTGTTCTACCTTTGCTATGTAACACATCACATTCTGCCATACAGCACCATCTCATATCTTTCAGTTAGGTCAGGCCATCACTGTTACCTAAGAATATCTTTTTTTTTTCCCTTTGGAGACAGGGTCTTGCTCTGTCACCCAGGCTGGAGTGCGGTGGTGTTATCTCAGCTCATTGCAACCTCCCTCCACCCTCCAAGCTCAAGTGATCCTCCTGCTTCAGATTCCCGAGTAGCTGAGACTAAAGGCATGCAACCACCACACGTGGCTCATTTTTTTTTGTTTTTGTATTTTTTGTAGAGTCAAGGTTTTACCATGTTGCTTAGGCTTGTCTCAAACTCCTGGGCTCAAGCGGCCCATCTGCCTCAGCCTCCCAAAACTGTTGGGATTACAGGTATGACACACTGCACCCAGCCAGAATACCTCTTTTTTTTTTTTGAGATGGAGTCTTGCCCAGGCTAGAGTGCAACGGCATGATCTTGGCTCACTGCCACCTCCACCTCCTTTCAAGCGATTTTCCTGCCTCAACCTCCTGAGTAGCTGGGATTACAGGCATGCACCACCATGCCCAGCTTATTTTTGCATTTTTAGTAGAGACGGGGCTTTGCCATGTTGGCAAGGCTGGTCTTGAACTCCTGACCTTAGGTGATCCTTGGCCTCCCAAAGTGTTGGGACTACAGGCATGAGCCACTACGCCTGGCCCAGAATACCTTTTATATCAGTGTTTCTCAAAATGTGGTCTCTGGACGAGGACCATCAGCATCATCTGGGGACTTGTTGGAAATCCACGAGTTAGATATCATCACAGACCTAATGAATCAAAAACTCTGGGGCTCAGGAATCTGTTTGAGCAAGCCCTCCAAATGATTCTGATGCATGCTGTAGTTTGAGAACCACTGCTTTACATAAGAAAAATATGATTAATGGTACTCAATTAATTAACTCTATTCACATTCATTACATAGAACAAAAACATTGAGGTCACTGTAACACACCATCATCGTTAATAAAGAATCAGTCTTGGCCGGGCACGATGGCTCACGCCTGTAATCCCAGCACTTCGGGAGGCTGAGATGTGTGGATCACCTGAGGGCAGGAGTTCGAGACCAGCCTGGCCAACATAGTGAAACCCCATCTACACTAAAAATTCAAAAATTAGCCAGATGTGGTGGCAGGTGCCTCTAATCCTAGCTACTCAGGAGGCTGAGGCAAGAGAATCGCTTGAACCCAAGAGAAGGAGACTGCAGTGAGCCGAGATTGTGCCACTGCACTCCAGCCTGGGCAACAAGACTGAGACTCCATCTCAGAAAAAAAAAAAAAACATTAGTCACAAAATTAGAAGGGTCTGAGGAAACTATGCTGTCCAACTCTATTGTTTTCAATATAGGAACTGACCTTCAAGACCAGCCTGGCAATGAAGTGAGACACCATCTCTAAAAAAGAAAAAAATTAGCTGGGCATAGTGGCACGTGCTTGTAGTCCCAAATAAAGTGCCTGAGTTGGAGGATCACTTGGGTCTGGGAAGTTGAGGCTGCAGCTAGCCAAAGTCATGCCACTGCACTCCAGCCTGGGTGACAGAAACCCTGTCTCTAAAAAAAATAAATAAGAAGTAGACAGTGAGTAACAGGTATTTTGACTACTTAAAGTTGTCATGTGGACTAAATCAGATAATGTACATGAATACATTTTATTAAGTCTGGTAATTACCTGGATTTTAGAAACAAGTTTCAAAAAAGGCCAGCTGTCATCATGTCGTACCAATTCTACAACAAGTTGTTCAAAAGCAGACAACTCATGAACTCCTCCCTGTCGGCCAGAACTCCTTCGACTCAGTGTCATAGGTGATGACTCTGAATAAATAATTTAAACATTTTAGGTGATAACAAAGCAAAATATTTGTTCACTACAAGCCAAACTGGATATATAAATACCAAATTCAAACAAAAAATAGACACTCCATATACTGAGATGTTAAATATTTTCTGAGAGAGATGAAAATCTAGGCAAAATATTATTTCCTTTTGATTTTAAAAATGTCCAATTGAGGCCGGGCGCGGTGGCTCACGCCTGTAATCCCAGCACTTTGGGAGGCCTAGGTGGGCGGATCACGAGGTCAAGAGATCAAGACCATCCTGGCCAACATGGTGAAACCCCGTCTCTACTAAAAATACAAAAATTAGCTGGGTGTGGTGGCATGTGCCTGTGGTCCCAGCTACTTGGGAGGCTGAGGCAGAAGAATCGCTTGAACCCAGGAGGCGGAGGTTGCAGTGAGCCATGACTGGGCCACTGCCCTCCAGCCTGGCGACAGAGCAAGAGTGCGTCTCAAAAAAAAAAAAGGCCAATTGAATTAAACATTCATTGGGAACAGATTTTCAGAGTGTGATGCAAAAGAAAAATCTAGAACACAAAGTTTGTGGATTATTTTTACTCATATTTATTAAAAATACTTTTCAGCTACAGTTAACTGAAACTAAGCAATTTTCCAGTATTTCCTAAAGCATATTGTTTAGAAAGTAATTTCATCAGATGTAGAAACTAGGGTTATATATAAATTACCTTGCGTAATGGAAAAGTAATTCTCACTAGTAAACGATTATTCTTACATATCTTAATTTTATTTATTTATTTAAATTTTGAGACAGAGTCTTGCTTTGTTGCCCAGGCTGGAGTGCAGTGGTGTGATCTCAGTTCACTGCAACCTCTGCCTCCCAGGTTCAAGAGATTCTCCTGCCTCAGCCTCCTGAGTAGCTGGGATTACAGATGCCTGCTACCACACTCAGCTAATTGTTGTATTTTTAGTAGAGACAGGGTTTCACCATGTTGGTCAGGCTGGTCTAGAACTCCTGACCTCAAATGATCCACCTGTCTTGGCTTCCCAAAGTGCTGGGATTACAGGCATGAGGCCACCACATTTGGCCACAGATCTTAAGTTTAATATCTAGAAAATGTTCTTAAGCAAATGCTTTCTCACAGACCTAAGAAAGGTATAGTATAATGAAATCTACAGTATATGCAATGGTAGAAAGGGTAGTATAGTCTGTATATGTATCCAGATGTTTAAATTCTCTCCTGGCAGGGTAGGTCCACACATTTCCCCTTTTATTTGTCCTTAGTACAGGCTTAGCAATTTCACAAATCAATGACAAATTTTTCTTCCATAGTTTTTTGAATAAAAATATTTCAATTATATTATTTCTCCAAAATAGCTTGGAGAATTGGGGAAAAGCAAAACAGATAAGGGGATAGGAAAAACTAAATTAGACTTTACTGGTGCAAAATTATGTGATACTTCCCCTAAAAAACGTGACAATCTCATGACTGCCTGAAGAGATTACATGCCATTCTTTCACCAATTAATTCCTTAATCCTGCTGTGTATATGAATAATGCAATATAACATATCTAAAATTCTTCAAAGAACAGCAGCTTTTTTTGAGAAATAGTGACATTTTTTATATTTAAGTTCATTTAAAAAAAAACAACAAAAATAGGGCTGGGTACTGTGGCTCACACCTGTAATCCCAACATTTGGGACACTGAGGTGGGATAGCTTTGAGCTCAGGAGTGCAAGACCAGCCTCGGCAACATGGCGAGACCCTGTCTCTACAAAAAATGCAAAAGTTAGCCAGGCTTGGTGGTGCATCCCTGTAGTCCCAGCTACTTGGGAGGCTGGGGCTGAAGGATAGCTTGAGCCTGGGGAGCAGAGGTTGTAGTGAGCTCAGTTGCGCCACTGCACACCAGCCTGAGCGACTGGTATAATAGTAACAATAAACTTAAAAAATCAAAATTTTATTACTAACATTTAAAACAAGGGACAGGATTGAAGAGATTATGAATCTATGAATAAAGAGATTCATCTATGAATAATGATTACTATAAACCAAAATGAGAATTAAAAAGACAGTTGAGGCCAGGTGCGGTGGCTCACACCTGTAATCCCAGCACTTTGGGAGGCTGAGGCGGGCAGATCACCTGAAGTCAGGAGTTCGAGACCAGCCAGGCCAACATGATGAAACCCTGTCCCTGCTAAAAATACAAAAATTAGCCAGGTGTGATGATGCATCTCTGTAATCCTGCTACTCAGGAGGCTGAGGCAGGAGAATCACTTGAACCCAGGTGGCAGAGGTTGCAGTGAGCCGCGATCACACCACTGCACTCCAGCCTGGTCAACAGAGTGAGATGCTGTCTCAAAATAAATAAATAAAATAAAAAATATAAAGACAGCTGGTCATCAGTTCCTAAAAATATTACTGCTTCCAACTCTCCCTTTCCCCCAAATTCAGTATTAGAGATGAGAACCTTACTAAATAACCTGATGCAGCTTGTCTAGGTGATGATGAGTATATACATTTTGAGGGAGGAAAAGGTAGGAGAGAGTGAAATATGTTATAATGTAGTATGCTGGCCGGGCGTGGTGGCTCATGCCTGTAATCCAAGCACTTTGGAGGCCAAGGCGGGCGGATCACCTGAGGTCGGGAGTTCAAGACCAGCCTGACCAATATGGTGAAACCCTGTCTTTATATTAAAAAAAAAAAAAAAAAAAAAATAATAATAATAATGTAGTATGCTGACACTGTTCAAATACTGGCCAAATATCTCCATTAAAAACAGAACACCATTTTCAAGTCTATTACCCTGCTTCACTAGTAGAAAGGCTAGTAATTTACCTTTATTCATTAAATACCTGCCCCTTCAATGATTATTATGTTTCAGGTCAGACTGTTCCCTGATAACTTTGTGTATCTTAGTGACAGACTGAAAAATGATCTAAAGCATCTTAGCGTTCAATATGTCCAAATTATTCAATTTCCTAGGGAAGGAAGAGTTTAAATTAGATTTCTTCATACCTGGAGATTGTCTTTTTCTGCATCTTCTTTTGGATTCACTCTCTTGGAGAGAAAGTTTTGAAGCAACATTTAAAGATCTTGATTGTTCACTTGACTTTGTGGTAATGACTCTGAAGTTAGGGAAGTTGGGGCTGTTTTCTGGTGTATTATTAGCACTTCTCCTGCTTCTGCGTTTTTTACGAGGACTCAGTAACTCCACAAATACATCTGCTCGCAGTGGGCCATGACTGTGGCGAGTAGAACGACTAGCAATTCTTACAGATTTCGTTTCTGTAGGAGGAGCAGAGTTTATCTTTCTTAGGCTTCTACCAGTTTTAGAAGAAACAGTTGTTTTGGGTGTACTCTGCTGACTCCTTGAAGGGTATCTTCCAGGTTCTTGCTGTTGACCACGACTTGAGAAAGAAGAACTAAGTCTCCCTCTTGTTTTCACTGGCAATCTAACTTGTGGTCTTCCTCGTTTGGGTAGGCTATAAATATTGTTAGAAAACACAATTATTGTACAGAGCAATGATGAACATATGATTAACTCTATTCTCCTTGTTGTATTTAGCCAATGAGTTTATATACATTTTCTATTTAACTGAGACTTAGACTCAATTTCTTAAACTTAGAGTCAACAAGTTTTCAAGGAAATCTTAAATGTGCTTTCATGTATTTCTTTGAAATGCAAAGAGAATTATCTGCAAAAAGAAAATTTCATATTTTCTTTCTTTTTGGTGGGGAGCAGAGTATCACTGTCACCCAGGCTGGAGTGCAGCAGCACAATCACGACTCACTGCAGCCTGACCTCCCTGTGATCAGGTGATCCTCCCACCTCAGACTCCTGAGTAGCTGGGTGTGTACCACCACGCCTGGCTAATTTTTGTAGTTTTTTGTAGAGATGGGGTTTTGCCATGTTGCTCGGGGTGGTCTCAAACTCCTGGACTCAAGTGGTCTGCCCACCTCGGCCTCCCAAAGTGTTGGGATTACAGGCACAAGCCATAGTGCCCAGTCAACATTTTCTTGGTAACTTGAGGACATCATCATGAAAATCAAGTCCTAAATTCTGATAAATTATAATAATATGCTCAGGAGAACCAACTCTTTTGTTTCCTTTTGCTACAGGAGACTGCCACTTTTCATTATCATTGATACTGAGGTAACCTACAGTTTTAGCCAATGGCTGCCAATGAAGTGGGCCTTGAACCCATGGTTCCTAAATACCACGCCAAGAACCTCTCTGTTGTCTTCTGATTCTGACTATAAAATACAAAACTATATTTAATCTTTTAACTGTTTTTAATTAAAAGGATGCAACACCTCCATTAAGCCTCATTATCCATTTCCCCATATACCTGGACTTCAAGTTTATGCTGTGTACTTGCAAGAATTTTTCACATTCTTTCTCATCTTTATGCTGAACATAATATTGCCCTCACAAGCTACAGGGAAGATGGCTCTTCTAGTGTTATTTCTTAAAACCTTGTTTAAAACAGATGTGGTGGTTCTATGTTAACTTCTCTGACTGTGGTCCTTTTGCACTCTGACAGTTCTAGGTTACCCTTACTTCATACTCATTTTCCTGCTTCTATAAGAATGGGGTTCAGATGTTTAAAAAAAGGGTGGGGAAGGGAATGATAAGAACAAGGAGCACAATGACTTCCCTGGTGTGATGGCTATGGTCAGGCCTGCTGACAGAACACCCCTAGTAGATCTGTGTAGCTTACAGCTACCAGTTAGACACAAGCACACCTCATTTTATGTTTTATGCATCACTGTATGGTATAAAGTTTTCTGTTTTTCTTTTTTTTAAACAAACTGAAGGTTTGTGGCAACTCTGCATCAAGCAGGTTTATTGGCATAATTTTGCCAACAGTATGAGCTCACTTTCTGTCTCTATGTCAGATAATTGTTAGCATTTTTTAGCAATAAATTATTTTTAAAGTATAAAAATGTACTTTTTTTTTAGACATAATGCTACTGCACACTTAGGAGACTATAATGTAAACATAATTTTTATATGCCCTGGGAGACCAAAAAAAATTTGGAACTTGCTTTATTGCTGTCATCTGGAATTGAACCGGCAATATCTGTGAGGTATGCCTGTATCTACCTTGTGGATATAAATGTCCCTTTATTTCAGCCTCAACCAGAGGTTCAAGTAAGGGAAAATTGCCCCAGTGCTGCCACAGAAGGAAATATCCAGGCTCCATACTCATTCATTAGGCCTGAATGACACAGCATGCCAAGTTGCAGAATACTTAGTTATATGGTAGTATAGAATCTCTTTCCAGGTGCTAATGTGGCAGGAGTATAAACATATAGTGTGCTTCCTGGCATTTATCACTCTCTCTGAGATTCCCCAAATTATCAATACTACCTTGGGAATAGTTTTGAATGTTTATAACATATAAAAAGCAAGGGTAACTTCAGGCCATTATATATTAGTTTTTTTTTTTTTTTTTTTTTGAGATGGAGTCTCGTTCTTGTCACCCAGGCTGAAGTGCAATGGCGTGATCCGTTATCTTGGCTCACTGCAACCTCTACCTCCTGGGTTCAAGCAATTCTCCTACCTCAGCTTCTCTGCTGGCTGGGAATACAGGCACCCACCACCACCTTGGCTATTTTTTGTATTTTTAGTAGAGACAGCGTTTCACTATGTTGGCCAGGATGGTCTCAAGCTCCTGACCTCAGGTGATCCACCTGCCTCAGCCTTCCAAAGTGCTGCGATTACAGGCGTGAGCCTCTGTGCCTGGCCTATATATTAGTTTTAAACCAAGTTACACACCCTAACTATTCCATTTGTATTTGAATAGTGGAGAAATTGCCTAAGACTTACTGACTCATTTTATTGTATATTAGGACTTACCTGACTTCTTCCTCTTCTTGAGAGTCATCTTCATCTTGTTCTATCTCATACTCTTCCTCTTCACTTTGACCCTCTTCTTCATCACCATCAACTTCATCATCCTCACCTCCCAAACTGTCTTCCACATCTTCATCACTTTCCAAGGATGGTCTCTGTCTAGAGGAGAGTCTTCTAGAACGTTGCTTTGGTCGACATTCTGGACAAAACCAATCTCCTTCAGGCACAGTCTGAATAAATCAAATAAATGATCCTTAATCATCTATTGCTCAAAATCTTAACGTCTCGATTCTAATCTGATGAGAAGAAAAAAATACCTTGAGCTTTGGTCGAACACAGTAGGTATGATGACCCCTATCACAGCCATCACAAAGAACCATGTTTTCAGCATCACCTTTCTTCGACATATCTTGCAACGAGCATTCAGTATAGATTTAGACCACATCACACTACGATCCAAGGTGGATAGGTGAAGAAAAACTTGGGATAGACTAGCAGAAGAAGGAGAGACTCTCTCCAACGGTCCAGAACTGTTTTATAAGAACGCCCACTGTCACTGGCATCTTAAATGAAAAGGGAGAGTGATTACAATTTTTAGGCAAACCTAGTAATCTTACTGGAAATAGTTTGTTGCTAGTTTAAATATAGGTTAGATTTTACATTTCCTGTCTTCTGATACTTAACAAAAAGACCATGCTGATATTAAAAACAAAAATCTCATGGAAAATGTTTGCTGAGTCACATCTTGTTTATGACATAAGGAATTACTTAAATCCATAAATCAAATGCTAAGGGATTTTAATAGTTAAAGACAAAAATAATTCAGACAATGTGTTCCCAATCTAGTCTGTGTATCAAATCTTGAACTAATTTTAAAAACTGACTACATATGATTCCAAGTTTAAGTTACTATTCATTTGAATGAAGTTATGTTATTTCCTTATTTCATATAAAAGATGGATTGTTCTCCAACTTAAAATCTTCTGTCTCTAAGAAAATAGTTTGTTTTTATTTACCACAATTTAAAATGTTAATACTACCAAAAACAATTTTTTCAGCACTAATACTTACATAGAAACATTTGAAACCTTCTGTCACTCAACATCACCATTCCTTTATCTTCTGAGCTAAAAAATGTAGTCATCTGATTAAATGCCATCAATCAATGGTCATTTTACACTGGTGTGTGATTTCCACTTTAATCTTTAATATTGTTCCACTTAATCTTCCTAAAACATTATACTTAATTCTGTAAGGTATGTAAGACTCCATACATAATCTGGTTCTATAATAACATTATTTCTTACTATTATCCTCAAATAAAACCTCTTGGGCAGTAGCATAATGGTTAAGCAAATGCAGGCTTTGGAGTCAGTCTGTTCTGAGCTAACTACTGGCTCCCCTATATGAACTTGGGCAAGTTAACCCGTCTGTCTCTCAGGTTCCTCAACTGTAATACATGGAGAGTATCGACCTCTGAGGGTTGTTGGAAACATTAAATAATATGCATAAGGCATATAAAATGTCTGTCAGAGTAAATGTTAATATTACTATCGTTATTTGTGCACTGTATACCTCCCCCTATATGGGGCACTTTATAAGATATGAAACTAGTCTATTCTGTGGTCCCTGTATTAAAGGAATGTTTAGTACAGCTGGAAAAGTGAAGAAATACACAATGAATTTGTTTGTATTAAAACCATAAAGCAAGAGACCTCTCAAGTATCAACAGACCTTGAGCTCCTGTTTACCAGTTGGGCAGGGTGAGAAAGACAGGACATGAAACCTGGGGCCCACGAAGGTAGCTAGTCCCTCTCTAAAAAGCTAGGACCCCAGAAGGCTATCCCTTCAAGTGTCAGGGTGGAAATAGGTGCTACATAAAAAATGGGGAGCAAGAAAATTGATTCATTTGGACTTTGGCATTGGGTAGAAAGGGGAAATAAGTCTCCCTGAGGATCAAGCAAAGCCTTGAACAAGTTTAAAACTGGAAAAAAACACAGCTAAGATTTTTAAAGTACTCTAGGGTTGCTAGTGACCTCAAGTGAATGGCAGAAACAAGTACAAATCTTTGCAAATTCTCTCTGAAGACATTTCCACAGATCAAGTCTGAGGAATGAGAGTTAATCAAAACCACAGGGCACATGTGGAAAGAAAACACTAAGTGAAAGCCAGCAGAATCAAACTCATTTAAGACTTCAGATATTAGCATAAGAAACAGAATAGAAAATAACTGTGTTCAATATGCTTTAATAAGTAAAAGTTTAAAATACGAATAAATAACCAGGCAGTCTGAAAAAGAACCAGTTATTTCAAAATAACTGAGATTAAAAACTGAGGCAAAAACACAATGGATGGGTCAAATAGCTCTTCAAAGCTGAAGAAATATTAATGAAGTTGGGAAAATACAAAGATATTATTTAGACTGCAGCACCAATACTATTTTTCCATCTTTATGTTGCTTTATTTTAGGTGTATCTTTTGTAGACAGTCTATAAACCAGCTAGATTTTCTGTTAATACAATCTTCTTTTTTTCAATTTTATTCACTTTCCCTGCCAACTATCCATAAGTCTCTAACTTTTAATTGGAGCTGGATGTAGTGGCTCACACCTGTAATCCCAGCAGTTTGGCAGGCTGAGGCGGGTGGGTCACGTGAGGCCAGGAGTTTGAGACCAGCCTTTCCAACACGGTGAAACCCCATCTCTATTAAATATACAAAAATTAGCCAGGCGTGGTGGCGAGTGCCTGTAATCCCAGCTACTTGGGAGGCGGAGGCAGGAGAATTGCTTGAACCTGGGAGGCAGAAGTTGCAGACTGTGCACTGTACTCCAGCCTGGGTGACAAGAGCAAGACTCTGTCTTTAAAAAAAAAAAAAAAAAAAAAAATAGAAAAATATATATATATATATATATGTATATATATTACATATAAATAAATTGGAAAGTACAGTCCACTTAATTGCAATTTGATTTATTTCTCCCCCTCTCATTGTGAGTTTTTTACTTGTCTTGATTTTTAAAATATAAGCCTTAATAAAAAGTTCTGGCCTGAGCAGGGCCTCCAAGGAATGAGGTAGCAATAATAGTTCAAAGATGATGATCTTTCTGGGTAAATCAGAGAATATTCTCATTGGTAATGGCAAGGAATAAGGTCGCAGAGGTCAATGAAGGAATGGGAAAAAAGACAAATTATGAAGAACTTTTGGAATCTTGGAAATTAGTTTCATGATTTTTTTAATGCAAAGGTTGGTGAAATGCTATGGGATTTGATTAATGAGGTGGTTTAAGAAAATTAAACCAGCAGTAGCTCAAAGCCCAATTCTTATTCTAGTCCATAATGAATGCACCTATTTTTCTATTTTTGCATAGTACTGATGTAAGTATCAGTACAAGTATAAAATATAGTACATACGATTCCATTTTTCTGTTGTTTCTTTGTATTAAACTTTGCTTTTGCCCCAGATTACACAACTGTAAAGGTCAGAATATGTCTTGTTTCTCTTTTATCTTCCATTATGCTAGCACAGATAAATTCCTCAAGAAATTATTAAAAGGATCTTACTAATATAAAATATTGGCAGTCACATGATCAAATATTAACTGGGAGACTTCATACTGTTCAATGGCCACTATACAGTAATCCATGTGACCAGGACAGGCTTCTCTAGGGGACGAAACATAAAAACTCCTGTCCTATGTCTCCCCAAGCTAGGAAAAGAAAAAAAATGCTGTGAATAAAATACTTTATGTGAAACAAGTAAACATAAGTGCCACAGCCATTCATTCTTTTCACTAAGTATACGAAGATACACCAGTGTCAACTTTGTATATGCCAATTTAGAAGAGTAATTAGCTGAGGTGTGAAATATAGAAAGGAAAATGCTAGGAAGATATTATTTTTAGCTTACTCCCAAGTCCATTCCCTTCCAAAAAATCAAATCCAAGGTTTTCCTTCAAAAGCTAAATATGCAAATCAGTATTCAGCCATAGAAAAAGTAAAATCATAATTCTTTAAAAAGACAACACACAAAATTTCTTTAAAAAGTTAAAAATTTACCATCTCTCACACTAGATTGATCTTCCTCTCTTTTTCTTGTCCTTTTTTTTTCTATCTCCCTTTTGATCCTTATTAATTTCTGTGTTACCTAATTTCAAATTGATAGTTAGTTGAGGATTTTTTTTTCATAGCTTAAGGGTTTAACCATGACTTAAAAAATAAGGGGAATTATCAATCTTAAAAAATATCCTCATGTCTTACCTAAAACAATTAATTGAAACAAGATTTTATCTTCCCCAAATGAAAAAAAGTCTACTTTTATCAGTATGACTAATCTCTAGAATAATAGGGACATACTAGAGAAGGTAGAACATAAGTAGAATTTTTATTTTTTACATGCTTCCTCAGGAAACTGAATTAATTTCTGAAGCCAGATTGGGAAAATGCCTACTATGATTAATTTACTATGCTGAAATATTATCAGGTGAATGGAGAATTTCAATATATATTCCATCTCAAATATTCGTAAAGTAAAACCTGCTTTTCCCTCCCCAATTAATGATATTCTTGATTACTTTATTTCAGATAGCCTATCTCCATCTCCTGCTATCCTGTGCAAAACAGATCTTTCAAAGGCTTAAGTTATTCCAGTAACTTTTTATGGAGCAGCAACAGTAGACACCCATGTTATAAATGACCAACATTTGACTTTGACCAAAATTTAACTTTGACACTGCCAAAGTAACAAACTTTTCTTATTTCACTTATTTTTTAAGACCCTGAATTATAATTTTTTTTTTTTTTGAGACAGAGTTTTGCTCTTGTTGCCCAAGCTGGAGTGCAGTGGCGCGATCTCAGCTCACCACAACCTCCACCTCCAGGGTTTTCAAGCAATTCTCCTGCCTCGGCCTCCCTAGTAGCTGGGATCACCGGTGTGGACCACCACACCTGGCTAATTTTGTATTTTTAGTAGAGACAGTGTTTCTCCATGTAGGTCAGGCTGGTCTCAAACTCCTGACCTCAGGTGATCTGCCCACCTCAGCCTCACAAAGTGCTGGGATTACAGGCGTGAGCCACTGCGCCCAGCCCTGAATTATAATTTTGTATCTTTTGGGATGAAATTAATGTTTGAAAAATCACTGTATACAAACCAGCATAAGGAACAGTATCTCTCATATAACCTTCTAGATAAGTTGTAACACCTCTCAGTATTAATCTTTTTCTTTGTCTAAATATTTAATGAGATGTGCAGATGAAAACACAGACATACTAAACAATCAATCTGATTTCCCCCCTCTTCAACTTATTAAAAAACTTAATGAAAATTTCAGAAGTGGGAAAATAAGCAGTATTGCGTCTTATTCTTCTACTCTTTTAGAATCATAGTGTTAGTAGTAGCAGTATCTTACATTTATAAAAGCTGCATGATTTACAAATAATTTTAAATTGAAATTTTAATTGAGGTAATTGTGTATTAATATGTGGTTGTAATAAATAGAATGATGCCTTGTACGCATAACTGGATTTGGACAAAGAAAATACTAAGACACACTGAAGACTGGGAAGTAAAAGTGACAGCAAATACCAACTCTAATACCTTTGGGAGCTGTGATTATACATACTTCTTTTTTTTAAAAATTATTTATTTAACTTTAGGTGCATACTATATCTGGCATTTCTCCCCATGTTACTCCCCCCACCCTCCCCCTCCCCTCCCAGTTTCTCCCCCCCCACCCTCCCCCTCCCCCCCGTTTCTCCCCCCACCCTCCCCCTCCCCCACTGTTTCTCCCCCCCCCCACCCTCCCCTCCCCCACTGTTTCTCCCCCCCCCCCCCACCCTCCCCTCCCCCCACTGTTTCTCCCCTCCCACCCTCCCCTCCCCCCACTGTTTCTCCCCTCCCACCCTCCCCTCCCCCCACTGTTTCTCCCCCTCCCACCCTCCCCCTCCCCCCACTGTTTCTCCCCTCCCACCCTCCCCCTCCCCCCCACTGTTTCTCCCCTACCCCCGAAACTGCCCCCAGTGTGTGATGCTCCTCTCCCTGAGTCCACGTGTTCTCATTGTTCAACACCCACCTATGAGTGAGAACATGCGGTGTTTGGCTTCTGTTCTTGTGTCAGTTTGATTATACATATTTTATTTCTTATAATTGGTACTTTCAATGTAGTCAGTGCGTTATTAAGCTTATGGTAGGATTATCAATTTATAAAAGTGTGAACAGACTTAATGAGATACTGGCCACAAACTCTTCAATTAGCCTGCCAAGTAGCTGGGATTACAGGCATGTGCCATCACACCCAGCTAATTTTGTATTTTTAGTAGAGACAGGGTTTCACCATGTTGGTTAGGCATGGAGCCACCACTCCCAGCCCAAAAAATTATTCAAGGATTTTAGTCAATTCAGGTAGTTCTTTCAATATGAACCAAAAAGATATGGTTTAAGAAAGTTATTTCTTCCGTGATCCCATTACAATATAAATATCTCAATATGATGAGTTATAAGTTAAACATCTTAAAAAGAATTTTAGAATTCTGAAACAGGTATTTTCCAAAAACATAAGGATTAGGTTCCTAGATTAGTCCCTAAAAACCCAATAGTTTCATAAATTGCCAAAAAGTGATACAGATAGTATTATTCCTCACTATAAAGTATAGAGCATTTCCTCATCTGTGTTTCTTTTAATACTTGGTATTTCTAATTTAGCACTTCTTATATGGCATGTGGGTCAGTGACCCTTATCATTAAACTATGCCCCAAATGGCAATCTTTTCAGTCACTTATTTGGGGTTCTCTTTTAAATAACAGGAAAAAAAAAGTTACACATAATCTTTGACTATTCAAGGTCTGACTAGTTATAGGTTTTGGTGGTCTTTTTGAGATAGGGTCTTACACTGTCACCTAGGTCACAGTGCAATAGAGTGGTCATAGCTCATTGTAACCTCAAATTCCTGGGCTCATGCGGTCCTCCCACCTCAGCCTCCTCAAGTGGCTGGGACTACAGGTGCATGCCATGAGGCCTGGCTAATTTCTTTTTTTAATTTAGTAGAGATGGAGTTCTTGCTATATGTTGCCCAGGTTGGTCTAAAACTCTTGGGCTCAAGCAATTCCACCTCAGCCTCCCAAAGTGCTGGGATTACTTAAAGTCATGAGCCACTGTGCCTAGCTGGTAATCTTTCTTTTAATGAAACTCTTCACAAAAGACTGTATTATTTTAAAAATAAACCTCACTTAAAATATTTAAGAATGAAAACATAAAGTTTTTAAGATTAGTTTATCAATTTGATTATGTCAGCCAATAAAGTTCTATTAATTAAAGGGCAACTCAAAATTACTTATAACTTATATTTTGAAATAAAAACAGATACTTACCAAGTGGAGCTTTCAGAAAACGCCGCTCAATGCCCTGCTCTATTTGAAAGAGTGCCATTGCCAGATAATGAACCACACTGCTCACTGACTGTGGTGTACTTGCATTAGTTGATGCAGTACTTGGAGTTTCTGTTTTTATCCCCAAAAGTCTACAATTAAAACATTTAAGAGTTTATGGTACTTAAAAACAATATTAATTATAACTTGAGTCCATTCATTGATTCAAATGCTTATTTCCACCTTTGTAAAAAAATCATTTCCTTAATCTCAAGGAGCTACAGTAAACTAGTAGGGAAGGGAGATTCATTTAGAAGGACTAAAGGTAAATATTTGAAGGAGAGAAAGTAGAAGAGGGAAGGCTTATGGGAAAGGTTTGAGAGAGGTGACATTGTAATGGGCCTTAAAGCCTAAGTATCTTGGGCAGCTTATCTCTGTTTCTCTTGTTTCAACATGTTTTCTTGCGTCAAACTACTGAGTGGGATTTATTGCTACCTAACTAGTTCATTAACCTCCAGTCTTGCTCCCTCTTCATTAAATCTCCACATTCCAGCAAAAATAATCACTTTTTTTTTTTTTGAGATGGAGTCTGGCACTGTTGCCGGGCTGGAGGGCAGTGGCACGATCTCAACTCCCTGCAACCTCTGCCTCCCAGATTCAAGCGATTCTCCTGCCTCAGTCTCCCAAGTAGCTAGGATTACAGGCGTCTGCCACCATGCCCAGCTAATTTTTTGTATTTTTAGTAGAGATGGGGTTTCTCTATGTTGGCCAGGCTGGTCTCAAACGCCTGACCTTGTGATCCACCTGCCCTGGCCTCCCAAAGTGCTGGGGTTATAGGCATGAGCCACCACAACCAGCTTAAAATGATCACGTTAAAGTGCAAACTCATTCACTCAAAGCCTCTGTACATGGTTTTTCTTCCTAGTGTCCTATTTTCCTCAACTTTAGGGTTCAGCTTTGTGGTCACTTCCTCTTGTACTTCCTTTACTATATCCCATGTTCCCCTAAGACAAGTAGCCCTCCCATGTACTTCATCTGCACGGGGTATAACCTTCTATCAGCACCCCGTTCTAGTAAACATAATGCTAGCCTCATGTATCTCCATTGTTCCCTTCTAGATGACAAACTGCTTGAAGGCACATAATATCCAAAATAATCTTGAAAAAAAAAGTATAAATGGATATAGGTCTGATTAATAATATTTAATACTTATATATATTTATTTAGAGAAGAGGTCTCATTGTTGCTCAGGCTGGAGTACAGTGGCACAATCATTATTAGCTCACTGCAGCTTTGAAGACCTGGGATACAAAGCTGGAGTCGATGGGACTACAAGTGCATGCCGGCCGGTGGTGGTGGCTCACACCTGTAATCTCAGCACTTTGGGAGGCCGAGATGGGTGGGTCATGAGGTCAGGAGATCGAGACCATCCTGGCCAACATGGTGAAACCCTGTCTCTACTAGAAATACAAAACTTAGCTGGACGTGGTGTTGTGTGCTTGTAATCCCAGCTACTTGGGAGGCTGAGGCAGGAGAATTACTTGAACCAGGGAGTTGGAGGCAGTAGTGAGCTGAGATTGAGCCACTGCACTCCAGCCTGGCAACAGAGCAAGACTCTGCCCCACCCCACCAAAAAAAAAACAAAAACAAGTGCACATGCCACCATGCCCAGCTAATTTTTAAAAAAAATTTTTTTCTTTTTTCTTTTTAATTTTGAAAATAAATTTTTCGATCATAAACTCGTGAAAATGCCATCCACAATCCCAATTGTTGCTTCTGCAGGAACACAGGGCCCAATCTGAGCCATGATGGTAATTAATGCAACTTGTTTTATGTAGGAGCTTTTTTTTCTTTTTTTAAAAAGAGACAGGATCTCACTATGTTGCCCAGGCTGGTCTCCAACTCCTGGCTTCAAGCAGTCTTCCTGCTTCAGCCTCCTCAGTAGCTGAGACTACAGGCCCACGCCATCTTGCCTGGCTCAAATAATATTTAAGTCTACCAGAATTTACCAATTTACTAAGTTTCCCCACAGAAAAGGAAAATGATAGTATAGGTACTTTCTGAAATTAATAAAACCTTAAGTTCAAAGATTTAAAAAAATACTCGAAAAATTATTATTCTAATAAACTGTCTTTTGGTTGCATTAGTACAAAGTGGAGTAACAAAGATCCTGAGTTTTAGAAAATGATTATTCCAGTGGTTAAAAATATCAAGGTCCTCATGACAAGTTTTAAAAATAAGAAAAAGCAACATATTTACTAAAAAAAACCCCAAAAAAGCCTTAATATGGCAAAGAAAAGTAATGGTTACTTTGGAAAAAATCCTTTTGGTACCTGTCTTTTACTATGACCTTTGTTTGTTCATCAATTTCCATCTCTTCAACATCTTCATTCACAGTTTTAATTATCCCATTTTCCTTGTTTTCCTCACTTAACAGCTCATACCGTCCACTTTCTAATGCTGATCTCCAGATATGTCGATCTGTAACCTGTAACAAAATTCAAACTTACTAACCATGAAAAATGGAATATATTGTTTCTGAGAGGTATGAAGTTCAATATACATATAAAATCAATTCATGAATATTTTAGAAATGATTATGAATTAAAAAGGGATCTAAAAATTAGGTTACTAAGTGGCCAAACTGGAATTCATATTCTTCATAGATGCAAACCTTACTTTCTGTATAAATATATCACAAACAGTTCTAAGACTGGTCACTTGATAGCAGCAAAAAAGTGGCAGATGATGGCAAAGGCATGAACAGAATACATTATCAGCCATGAATTACAGATTTTAAAAAGGTGACAAAGATACCAACAAATGAACGACTCAGCAGAGAAGGCAGGGGCTAGTCAAGGAAGAAGAAAATATCCTTATACATTTCAACATATGATGAAAATCTCATAAAAAATATTCTGATGAAGGGGAATAAAGTTAGTTTTCATAAAAAATTTATCACTGTCTGGTGTTTATTCAAAACACACATGCCTTGTCTATGTCATGTAAATAACAAATATGACCAAAATTCTGGACCAAGCAATTAGACAAATTAAAAAGGGGAACAGGTACAAACCTTGATTGCTCCTAAAGTTCCTTGGTAGATTCTGTCTTCAATATCTAAAAGAAAATCTCTCAGCCTCAATTCAAGTTGCTTTTCTGCAGACATCTGAGATGGATCATATGTATTGGAAGATCTTCCCCGACTATGTGTTGGTTTGCTATCGGGCTGAGGTTTGTCTGAAATAGTAATCAAATACTTTTATTATGATGTTCTTATTAAGAACTGTAATTATTCCATGTAATTGTTATGATATTACAATAATGGATATAAAATTGCTTTGTAAATCCTCAAGTGCCACAAATGAATGAATGAATGAATATGATTTATCTTATAAAGCCCCTTGTACAGCTATTCAGGAGGCTGAGGCAGGATTGCTTGAGCCCAGGAGTTTGAGTCTGCAGTGAAACTATGATTATGCCACTGTACTCCAGCCTGGGCAACACAGCGAGACCCTGTCTCTAAATAAATAAAGCCCTTGTATCCAGAATATATGAAGAACTTTTATAGCACAATAAAAAGACAATCCAATTTAAAAATGGGCAAAGGATCTGAAAAGATATTTAAGAAAGATATACAAATGGCCAGTGAGCACATGAAATGATGCTGAACAATGGCCAGGCACGGTGGCTCATGCCTGTAATCCCAGCACTTTGGGAGGAGGCCAAGGCAGGTGGATCACCTGAGGTCAGCAGTTCAAGACCAGCCTGGCCAACATAATGAAACCCCATCTCTACTAAAAATACAAAAATTAGCTGGGCGTGTTGGTAGGTACCTGCTATCCCAGCTCTTGGGAGGCTGAGACAGGAGAAGCACTTGAACCTGGGAGGCGGAGGCTGTAGTGAGCCGAGACCGCACCACTGCACTTGAGCATGGGCAACAAGAGTGAAACTCTGTCTCAAAAAAATAAATGGCTGTGTGCAGTGGCTCACACTTGTAATCCCAGCACTTTGGGAGGCCAATGTGGGTGGATCACCTGAGGTCGGGAGTTTGAGACCAGCCTGACCAACATGGAGAAACCCTGTCTCTATTAGAAATACAAAATTAGCCAGGCGTGGTGGCACACGCCTGTAGTCTCAGCTACTCAGGAGGCTGAGGCAGGAGAATTGCTTGAACCCAGGAGGCGGAGGTTGCGGTGAGCCAAGATCACACCATTGCACTCCAGCCTGGGTAACAAGAGTGAAACTGTCTCAAAAAATAAATATAAATAAATAAATAAATAAATAAATAAAAAAAGAATTGTGATCTGTAGTTTTTAATCCTGAAAAAACCTAAAGTAGTCATGGTAACATACCCCTAAATTTAAGCAATTCTTTTCTAATATGTAATTTAATTAAAATGTTTTTAGCTCTATTTTCTCCCTAACAGGAAACAAGTAAGCAATTCGTTACCTACAGACTCTCAATTATTAATACAAAAACTCACGTCTAAAAATGCCTTACTGCTTTTTCTTATTTGTCATCAGCAGACGAACCATCAAACAGGAAATGCTGCTCTCCAACCCGCCCTTGCAGCCAAGCTCCAAAGAAGTGATCATTAGTGGAACTTCTCCCTGGACTCGCAGTCAAAACCCTTAATGAGTAATCTCAGTCTCCATAATCTGTCCAAAACTGATGGCAGCCTTAAAGTCTATTCTTGGCTTTCAGAGTCTGCTGACCAAGGAATAAGGAGACCAGGAAGTATATGTATCTTGTTACACCATAGATGTGTTCCTCATAATTCAAATATAAGCCAGTGGAATTTAGATAATCTTGTTTCTATAAAGAAATACATTCCTAAATTCTAACTTGCAAACTAAGAGGATAACCTAAATCAAAGATGAGGTGTTGTAAATGTATTTTTAATAGCTTGAAAAAATGCTTAATCCTGAATGACCAGAGATTAGGGGGAGGAAAAAAATAAAAAATAATTTTCATTGAAAATTTACCTGAAAAATGAAATTTCTCTTCAGAAAAACGGGCTAGCTGTGCACATATTCTGCTTTTCTCTTGTAACAAAGTTTCTTTTAAGGCACTTTCTCTATGTCCCCTAGAATTAAGAGCTTCAATAAGCTGGTCTAGCTGTTCACAGGAACTGTAAAAGCACCATCGATTTGGCTTATGCACTGGTTTTGGCAGCTGCACAGAATGGTCACGTGGACCTTGGTCAATGTTGGAGGTAGATTCAGACATCAAAGGCTCTCCAGTTTTAGTGGATACCTGAGGATCTTGAGACTGTACATTATTCTGAAATGATGAAGGTCTAGGCAACAGCATGTCTTCAGTAAGACCAGAATAATCTTCTTCAATAAAGAGTCCAGGAATAGAAGGGAAAATCCAGTATCGTCTATACATGCGGTCGCGACCCAAGGGAAAGATATTGGTACAGGCTATAGCACTTTGGATTTTTTCTGAGAGCTCTTTCTCTTTCGTTGGTGTTCCTGTTTTAATGCTTCTTCCTCATCAGCAATAAGAGGATCTCTTGTTACACAGTTGATTTCTTCTTGCCTTGTAAATTCTTTAAATCCATTTTGTCCTCTTTTCCCTATAGTTAAAATAAAATGTTTCATCATCAGTATATTTCAAATTTTCATTAGAAAAATATGAGATACAAAGTTACCCCAAGTTATTAGGTGTTATAGACTGTGTCCCCTCCCCATTGAAGCCCTAACCTCCAATGTGACTGTATTTGGAGACAGAACCTTTAAGGAGGTAATTAAGGTCATAAAGGTGGGGCCCTAATCCAACATGATTGGTGTTACTAACACTATGTTAGTAAGAAATCAATATAGTTATATCTAAAGGGGCATGCAAAATCTGTAATCTTCATACTGGTAAGTGCAGTAGAGTATGTTAGTTGTCCTTCAGTAGTCATCCCAGTCCTTCCTCTATGGTAGGAATCACAGCAAACTACTTCTGGAGAGGACTAGCTTATAAATATTTGTCTTTGTGGATCTTACGGTCTTCACAGCTATTCAATTCCACTATTGTGGCCCAAAGCAATCACAGGCAACACGTAGACAATGAGCGTGGCTATGGTTCAATATAACTATTTATGGACAGTGAAATGTGAATTTCATATAATTTTCACTTATCACAAAGTATCATTCTTCTTTTTTTTCCTACCATTTAAAATGTAGAAATCCAGCTGAGTGTGTTGGCTCATGCCTGTAATCCCAGCACTTTGGGATTACAGCCGAGGTGGGTGGATCACCTGAGGTCAGGAGTTCGAGACCAGCCTGGCCAACATGGTGAAATCCCATCTCTACTAAAAATACAGAAATTAGCTAGGTGCGGTATCAAGCGCCTGTAATCCCAGCTACTTGGGAGGCTGAGGCAGGAGAATCGCTTGAACCCGGAAAGCAGAGGTTGCAATGAGCCAAGATGGCACCACTTCACCCCAGCCTGGGCAACACAGCAAGACTCTGTCTCAAAAAACAACAACAAAAAAAATGGGGCAGGCCAGATTTGGCATACAAACTGTCATTTACTAACTACTGGTGTAAGGTAATAGAACCACTTTTTAGCTGGGCACTTAGCAACCCAAAGGACGTTTTCCCATAGTAGGCATGACTACATGAAAAACTTTTGTTCAAAGATACAGGATCAGAAGCATTGTGTGTACCCTCTGGGCTGTGCTTCCCTTTCTTCCTACCCACTTCCAACTAGCTAGAATGCAGACATAGTGATAAATCATTTTGGAACATGAGAAGGGCAGAAAAACCCTAAGGATGGCAGTACCAACAAGATAGAAAGAGCTTGGACCCCTGATAAGCTGCCTTGACTTTGATAATATATTGGAATTAAATTTCTCTGTTGTTTCAGTTGTTGTCAGATTGGTTTGATAGTGGGGAAGTGTTTTTTCCTTCTTTCTTTCGCTTGAAAGAGTCTGTGTAAGACTGGAATTATCTGCTTTTTAAAAAATGTGGCAGAATTCACTTATAAAGTTGTCTAGGACTGATGTTTTCTCTGCAAAAAAATTTTAGTACTTTGTACAAATGTCCAATGTGAAAAAAAAAAGAAAAAAAAGAAAAAAAAATTTTAGTACTGATTCGAGTTCTTTAATGGTTTAAGACCATCCACATTAAAGAATTTCTTTACAAATCCATTTTGATAATTTGTATTTTTCTAGGATTTTATTTTTGCATATATTTTCAAATTTATTATCAAAAAATTATATATTATCTCCTTTAAATTCCTACTCTATCTATAGTTATGTTGCTCCCCTTTCAGTCCTAACTTTATTATGATCTCCCTCTTTATAAAAATCAATTTCAACAAATGTTTGTCTAGTTTGTGTCTTTCTTAAAATAACACACTTTTGAATTTGTTGTTCTCTATTATATTTTTATTTTATTTTTTTGGGAAAGGGTCTCGCTCTCTTGCCCAGGCTGGAGTGTAGTGGCGTGATCAGAGTTCACTGTAGCCTTTACCTCACAGGCTCAAGTGACCCTCTCACTTAGCCTACTGAGTAGCTGGGACTACAGGTGCATGCCACCATATTTTTTGGGGTACTTTCTCTAACGAGGGGGTTTTACCATGTAGCCAAGGCCAATTTTTGAACTCCTGAGCTTAAACAATCCGCCAACCTTAGCCTCCCAGAGTGCTGGGATTACAGGTGTGAGCCACTGCACCTGGCCTTACTATATTTTTATTTTCCATTTCTATTTCTACTCTTATGTATTATTTCCTTCTAACTTGGGGAGTGATTATTTTCCCCCACCATCTCCTTAAATGTCTAGCTCAATTTGTGTTTCACTTTTTCTAGTATGTATTAAAGCTATCCATTTCCCCCTAAGTAGAGGGACTGTATTCAACAAGTGTTAATATGCAGTAATGATTAGTTTTAAATATTTTTCAGTTTCTTTTATGGTTTCTCCTTTGACCCAATATTTAGAAGTATGTTTTAAAGCTCTAATCATATTAGGTTTGCTTTAGAAATCAATTGCATTATAATCAGACAATACAGCTTCCATGATACAGGAAATTTTCCATCTACTTAAGAGTAACCATTTAGAAAAAAATACAGAAAAAAGATCCCATCCAAATTATAGGCACAGAATTAACTTAAGGATTTCCTTGGATAGTCATTAAATATGACTGGTTAAGGATCCTCAAAATAAATTTGTATCAACAGCTTTTAAAAGATGTATTTGCTTTGATCTAGCAATTTATAAAATAATTTGAAGGTAGGAGAGATTTCCATTTTCAGCAATGATACCAATTATGAGCATTATTGATCTGTATATCTCTAGCACACAGGAGGCATCCAGTGCAAGCTGAATACAAATTTCTGTTTGGCCCAAATAAAGTAGTGAATGTAAAAATTCAACAAAACTGCTGACTAGCCAAAAATTGAAGTTATGAGAAACTGTCCTATTAAAGACATAGGCATATTATCTCTTCTTTCTAAAGTATAAATGATGTGTAAATAATGACCCAATCATGAATGTACTAATAAGACTTCATAACACATTTTTACAACTCGGCACAGCTATGAGGTGGGCATTTAAAAAATAAACACAGCGCAGAATCACAAATGAAAGCAATCAGTATATTTCAGAGCAGCTGAACTACAACTCGGCACAGCTATGAGGTGGGCATTTAAAAAATAAACACAGCCCAGAATCACAAATGAAAGCAATCAGTATATTTCACAGCAGCTGAACTAATAAAATGCTTTATCAGTTAAAAACAAACAAACAAACAAGAATGCTCTTAAGAAATTTCAGTATTACCCTTTCTGCCTCTTTGATGTGATCCTGGGTCATCTTCGTCTTCAGTGACCATATCTTGATCTAATTCCTTTTGCCCTACGTCTTTGCTCTCAGTGCTAGTATCAAAATCTTCCCTTTCTTCCTCCCTTTAGGATAAAAACAAAGATGACATTTACTAATCAATATATAATTCCATTTATGAAATATTTATTGCTTATGAGGTACCAGGCATTATAGGCTTAGGAAGTAGTGAACAACATGACACAGTTTATGGTCTTGCAGAGAAAACAGATAATTACACAAATCATTTAAAAAATATGTAATAATAAAACAAGAGAAGTTCAAGGTACTATGAAAACATTTCAAGGAGAATGAAACTGACTCCTAGCGATCAAAAAGGTTGACTTGAAGAAGTGACATTTTACACTGTGAGACCAGGAGACGGGGAGGAGTGTGTGCTGCAGAGGAATAACATATGCAATGGCACAGAGCTCAAGAGGATAGGGAGGAACTTATAATTTTAAGAAAACTGTAAAGGAGAAAGCAGTAATCCAAGAGATAGATGACAAAAAAAGGAAGGGTCAGATTAGGCTGGGCCTTGTAAGGCCTTATCCAAAAAAGAAGAAAAAACCAGAAGAGTTTAGAAAGGGAAATGATACTAGAAAGTGCTGTAGCCACTGTGTGAAAAATTACCTGGGAAAGAAAGTAGATGAGGGGAGATCAGTGAAGAAACCAGTAATAGTAACAGATCAGTAGTGGTCTAGGTGGCTGGCTAGGCTGTGACGGTCGCTTAGAGTAAGAAGGAGAGAAGATGACGAATAGTGGAGGAGAGAAATTCAAAAGTACTAAACAGCCAGAATGAACACAATATGGATATTTAATTCATTATGTTATTCAAATTAAAACTAAAATTATATACTCTGGTTTCTCTTCAGATTGTATAAATCTTTCGCCTTTTACTAAAAACAAAACAAAACAAAAACTAAAATTATATAAACCTTGAAATGAATTCCACCATTATGTTCTAAATCCAAAGTCAGGTTTTGCAAGCTCTAATGTAGGAGAGCCAGGGATAATGTAAATGAGTGGGGCTGAATGAATACTTTAAAAATATGAAGACATGAAATCCATACGATGCTACTTTTAAAAAGAAAAAACTGAGCTTATATACCATAACAATCACCATTTTAAAGTGTACAATTTGGTGGTCGTTAGTATATTCACAAGGTTGCCCAATCATTACCACTGTCCAATTCCAGAACATTTTCATCATACCAAAAGAAAAACTCCATACTCATTAGTAGTAACTTCCCATTTCCTCTTTCCTCCTGCCCCTGGCAAACATGCATCTACTCTGTACTGATTTGCTGCTTCTGGACATTTCATATAAATGGAATCATACAACATGTGGTCTTTTGTGACTAGCGTCTTTTTTGTTTTATTTTATTTTTTGAGATGGAGCATGATCTCGGCTCAATGCAACCTCCACCTCCAGGGCTCAAGGGATTCTCCTGCCTCTACAGGCGTTCACCACCATGCTCGGCTAATTTTTTTCATTTTTTGAGACAGAGTTTCGCTCTTGTTGCCCAGGCTGGGTGCAACGGTGTGATCTCGGCTCACTGCAACCTCCCATCCCGGGTTCAAGCAATTCTCGTGCCTCAGCCTCCGAGTAGCTGGGATTACAGGCATGCGCCATCATGCCCAGCTAATTTTGTATTTTTAGTAAAGACAGGGTTTCTCCATGTTGGTCTGGCTGGTCTCGATTTCCTGACCTCAGGTGATCCACCCACCTTGGCTTCCCAAAGTGCTGGGATTACAGCCATGAGCTATCATGCCTGACAATTTTTTGTATTTTCAGTAGACATGGGGTTTCACCATGTTGACCAGGTTGGTCTTGAACCCTGACCTCAGGTGATCTGCCCATCTCAGCCTCCCAAAGTGCTGGCATGAGCCACTGCACCCGGCGGTGACCAGCTTCTTTAACTAGAATGTTTTCAAAGTTCATCCACATTATAGCCTGTATTAGAACTTCATTCCTTTTTGTTGTTGAATAATATTCTCCTGTTTGGACATCCCATGGAAGAGATACACCATTTGTTTATCCATTCATCAACTGATGGACATTTGGGTTGTTATCACTTCTGGCTATTAAGAATAATGCTGCTATGAACATTTGTGTATACGTTTTTGGGTGAAGGTACGCTCTTAATTCTCTTGCTATATACTTAGGAGTGCAATTGCATATAGTAACAAGTGGTTTAATTGTTTGAAGAACTGCCAAACTGTTTTCCAAAGCTGCATCATTTACATTCCCACCAGCAATGTATGAGAGTTCTAATTTCTGAAGTCCTCACCAAAACTTATTTTTTGTCAATTTGATTATAGCCAGCCTACTGGGTATGAAGTAGTATTTTACTGTGGTTTTGATGTGCATTTATTTCCCTGATGATTAATGAAGTTGAGCATCTTCTCATGTACTTATTGTATATCTTCTTTGGAGAAATGTCTATTCAAATCTATGGCTCATTTTTATTTTTTATTTTTGAGACAGAGTTTCGCTCTTGTTGCCCAGGCTGGAGTGCGATGGCACGATCTCGGCTCACCGCAACTTCCAGCTCCCAGGTCCAAGCAATTCTCCTGCTTCTGCCTCCCAAGTGGCTGGGAGTACAGGCGTATGCCACCATGCCCAGCTAATTTTTGTATTTTTAGTAGCGACGGGGTTTCACTATGTTGACCAGGATGGTCTCGATCTCTTAACCTTGTGATCCGCCCACCTTGGCCTCCCAAAGTGCTGGGATTACAAGCGTGAGCCACTGTGCCTGGCCTATTGCTCACTTTTCAATTGGGTTGTTTTTAAAAATTTTTATTATTATTTCTTCTTTATTTTTTGACATTTAAAAAATTAACTCCCTATTCTGAATCTTTCAAATTTTTATTGTTGAGTTGTAAGAATTCTTTTACATTCTGGATACAAGTCCCTTATCAGATATATGATTTGCAAGTATTTTCTTCTATTGCAAGTTTGTGACCTAAGATCTGAAGGCTTATTAATGGGTATTTTTTACATGCAAGTATTAAAAAGTCAAAGTCAATATACTAATTTTGGAATATTGAGTTTTTTCAGAACTGTCCTTTGTAGATTTCATAAAAAAGATTATTTCTGTTAAATTCCTGCTTGTTTTCATAGACAGTTCCATCCCAAATATTCTAAAATGCAATAAAATACTTGGGCAGTCTCTAAATTACTTAAGGTGCTGTCATCCTCTCCCCTTTATCATCTACCAAAAAACAACCAA
Organism: Ateles fusciceps; assembly: GCA_036589455.1. Taxonomy (NCBI): domain Eukaryota; kingdom Metazoa; phylum Chordata; class Mammalia; order Primates; family Atelidae; genus Ateles; species Ateles fusciceps. The sequence goes on from JAZHEH010002842.1 coordinate 2,255,434, forward strand.
TCTCAACCCTGTTCCTCTATAACGCTCAGAAAACTCTATGAAATACAGTGTACACCCGTGATATTGGTGGAGGGGGAGAGACAAATATATTATTGGTTAAAAATAGCCTATTGAGTGTTATGCTGGGAAATTATCATGTACCTATAATAAAAAGGCAACTTTTCTAAAAATCTGAAAGCATTTTTACAATTTAAGGTATCTGATTTTCATTCTTTATGTATGGTAAAGCATGTGAGCAGTGTGATTCAAACCATACCCAATAGATATGTCTGCCGTGGAATTTCTTTGCTCATCTTCTTTCAGTTTTTCTTGTTTTTCTTTCATTTTTTGTTCTTGCTCCTTAAGTTTTTCTTCCTTCCTTTTACGAATTCTAAAAGTTAAAATGAAATATTGTAGTCTATCTGATACACATATACTTTTCACTTTTAGCATCTTGCCTTTAATCAAATCATAGAAAGTGCTCCAAACGTTATTATAAAACTATAATGTAGTAATCATTCATAAGCTCTTTTTTTTTTTTGAGACACAGTTTCACTCTGCCACCCAGGCTAGAGTGCAGTGTTGTGATCTCAGCTGACTGCAACCTCCGCCTCCTAGGTTCAAGTTATTTTTGTGTCTCAACCTCTCAAGTAGCTGGGATTACAGACGTGCACCACCACATGCAGTTAATTTTTGTATTTTTAGTTGAGACGGGGTTTCGCTATGTTGGCCAGGCTGGTCTTGAACTCCTGACCTCAAGTGATCCGCCCATCTGGCCTCATTCATAAGCTCTTAGTAAAGCAATCAAACATCAGTATAAGCCAATGCTGCATTATAGCACCAGGTGAAATATGGTTTTAAATGCAAAGAAACAAACAGCTTTCATAAACACAATTATTGCAATTATCTCTTACCTAGCAGCTGCTTCTTCCCTCTCTTTCGATGTTGTTCTGCTTTTAACTCCCGGAACTCCTGCTTTGCCTGTCGTAATATATCAACATAATCTTCGATAAAATCCCTAGTCGAAACGAGGGTCAATAGCTTTCCACAGAGAGCATGGAGTATCTTCATTTTTTCTCCTGTCAAAAATTGGTAAATACTTCTGTATTATCAATCAATACAAATGAATTGTGTTTGAAATTTTAAAATCTGTGGCTCAATGCGAAAATGCCTAACAAAGAATAGGGAGTAGTTTCTCAAACATGTCCAATGACATGTCTTCAGAAAAGAGCAACTATGGGCCAGGTGCAGTGGCTCACACCTGTAACCCCAGCACTTTGGGAGGCTGAGGTGGGCAGGTCACCTGAGATCAGGAGTTCGAGAATAGCCTAGCCAACATGGTGAAACCTGGTCTCTACTAAAAATGCAAAAATTAGCTGGATGTGGTGACACATGCCTGTAGTCCCAGCTACTAGGAAGGCTGAGGCTGGAGAATCGCTTGAACCCGGGAGGCGGAGGTTGTGATGAGCCGAGATTGCACCACTGCACTCCAGCCTGGGTGACTGAGTGAGACTCTGTCTCTCAAAAAAAAAAAAAAAAAAAAAGCAACTTTGAATTTAACAGCTATTGATATATGAGGCATTTTAAATACTAATGTCTATTTTGTATACTAGTTCAGTAAACATGAGAAATTTTATAATTACAAAGAATTATTTTTCAAGTTTTATTTTATTTATTTATTTGAGATGGAGTCTTGCTCTGTCACCCAGGCTGGAGTACAATGGCACCATCTGGGCTCACTGCAACCTCTGCCTCCTGGGTTCAAGCAATTCTCCTGCCTCAGCCTCCTGATTAGTTGGGATTACATACAGGTGCACAGCGCCACACCCAGCTAATTTTTATATTTTTAGTACAGATGGGGTTTCACCATGTTGGCCAGGCTGGTCTCAAACTCCTGACCTCAGGTGATCTGCCTGCCTTGGCTTCCCAATGTGCTGGAATTACAGGAATGAGCCACTGTGCCCAGCCCTCAAGTTTTAATTTTTCGGCTAAGTAATTGAAGTTCAAATCAATACTAAATTATTATCACGTGAATTTAAAAAAAAATGACAACAGGTAAATTGCTACTTGTCAATGAGTGCACAAAAATACCACCATAAATTATAAAGACTACAAGTGTTAGGAATTAAGGTATTCTACTTTATTGTTCTCTGAAGTATACTAAATTAAACTCCATACTTCTATATGCAATTTAATAAAAAAGGAAGTGAAAAATAGCTTCATCTTAACCTTATATACTGTTTCTCATACCTCAAGTGAATAGCAGGATTTAGCAGCCATCTAGATTTAAACTTCTAATATACTAGTGAATATAAGAGAAAGCTAATTTTCTAGCTAATTCTCACCCTTTTAAACTCAGTAGATGCAGGAGACTAATCATACATTTAAAAATGTTAGAAAATCCAAATAAAGACAATCATAAGTAATTGAAGTTAATAAGAATAACAACAGGCCGGGCGGGGTGGCTCATGCCTGTAATCTCAGAACTTTGGGAGGTTAAAATGGGCGGATCACGAGGTCAGGAGTTCGAGACCAGCCTGGCCAATATGGTGAAACCCCATCTCTACTAAAAATACAAAAATTAGCCAGGCATGGTGGTGGGCACCTGTAATCCCAGCTACTCAGGAGGCTGAAGCAGGACAATCATTTGAACCTGGGAGCCGGAGCTTGCAGTGAGCCGAGACCGTGCCATTGCACTCTAGCCTGGGCAACAGAGCAAGACTACCTTTAAAAAAAAAAAAAAAAAGAATAGTAACAATAGTTTGCTTTCTTTCCTCTTTTAATACTAACTTATCATGTAAAATTTCTCATCAGCTCCTTAGTTTTCTGGGCATAAGAGGGTATGAGGGGGGAGGATATACAAATTCTAGCTTGCAAAGCTTACCTGGTGTCAAATCATACACTGAAGTGCTTGACAGTTTCTTCACTAGACTGGGATTGCTCAAACGAAGCTCCATACAAGCATCATCTGTAGCATCAAATCCTCCTCGTTTTTGATATCTGTACTTTGCATTTGCTGATGTTACATCAGCACCTGAAGCTAAGATGTGCAGTCTGAGGATTTCTGAAAGAGTGCAGCTATCAAGATCCAGACTTTTCAAACTGCAGCCTATAGTTGTTAAAAATGAAATAGTCATTTAGAATATAAACAATAAATACTAAGGAATGTAAATGTACCTTTATAAAATTAAAAATAAAAAGCCAAACAAAAAAAAATGAAACCCACACATACCCTGGTGTAACTGTGGCCATGCAGCTGCCAAAGATGCAACTGCAGACAGTGCAGATTTTGTGGGGTCTGCATCTTCATCCAAAGCCTCTGTTAAATCTTTAAGGAAATAAACACTTTATTCTAGTGCAAATCAAAGCTTGAATATTTGGGAATAATGCCCGTTTTAAGTGATGAAAGAAACAGCAAACAGCTTAACATTGAAAACCTCAAAGGAACAAACACTAGGTACAAGCATTATTCACAATATACCTCCTCACCACCTACAGCTATAAATCCTAAATCATCCACTACACACTGACATTTTCGTAACAGAAAAGACAATTTCCAAATTACCAATCACACATAAACAAACGTTCCCCCAAAAGATAAAATGCACTTTAGAATTAAAAATCAATCCTCTCACTCAATATAACCTTAGAGACAGTCTACTGTTAAATTTGGAATCTATTTAAAGATATCCCAGTCTTTTATGTTTTTTGTTTGTTTGTTTGTTTGTTTGAGACAGAGTCTCGCTCTGTCACCCAGGCTGCAGTGTAGTGTAGTGGCGCAATCTTGGCTCACTGAAACCTCTGCTTCCAGGTTTCAAGCAATTCTTCTGTCGCAGCCTCCCGAGTACCTGGGTCTACAGGCATGCGGCACCACGCACGGCTAATTTTTGTATTTTTAGTAGAGGTGGGGTTTCGCCTTTTTGGTCAGGCTGGTTCCAAACTCCTGACCTCAGGTGACCAACCTGCCTCGGCCTCCCCCGTCTCTACTAAAAACTGCTGCAGTTATGGGCATGAGCCACCATGCCCTGCCTTTTATGAATATTTTCAGATTAAGTCATAACAAAGTATAGGCTGTAGTCATCACAAAATCATCACAGAAAATGAGCTAAAAGAACTTGAAGATGGCACTACTGTCACTTAACTATTGATTTATCTTCATTAAAATTACATTTTTATTTTGAAAATTTTCCAATCTGAAAACCAGTAGGGGCTAGGTGCTGTGGCTCATGCCTGTAATCCCAGCACTTTGGGAGGGTGAGACGGGCTGATCACCTGAGGTCAGGAGTTTGAGACCAACCTGGCCAACATGGTAAAACCCCATCTCTACTAAAATACAAAAATTAGCCGGGAGTGGTGGCGCATGTCTGTAGTCCCAGCTACTCGGGAGGTTGAGACATGAGAATTGCTTAAACCTGGGAGGCACAGGTTGCAGTGAGCTGAAATCGCGCCACTGCACTCCAGCATGGGTGATGGAGCAAGACTCTGTCTCAAAAAAAACACAAACCAAAAAACCAAAAGGAAGATTTCCCTGAATTTTTAAAATAAACTGCTTTAGCTTTGAAACAGTCCTTGGCTTACAAACAGGACTAAACAACAAATGTACTGGTACAAATGTATGTAAAGCATTATTGTATCCAGTTATTCCTAATTATAATATATAGATTGATGAAAGTTTCAAGCTATGAAAAACCCTACTGTTACATCATAGTACAGTGTATACTGTACTGTATACTTAGCCAGTACAGTGTACTGACTAAGAGTCAGATGATGTATATTCTAGTCTTAGCTATGCTAGCACCTAGTAATGGACCCTTGAGACAAGTCACTTAATCTGGGCTTCATTTTTCTTTTTTGAGACAGGGTCTGACTCTGTCACCCAGGCTGGAATGCAGTGCTGCGATCTGAGCTCATTGCAACCTCTGCCTTCAGGGCTCAAGCCATCCTCCTGCCTTGGCTTCCCCAGTAGCTGGGACTACAGGCCCATGCCACCATGCCCACCTAAGTTTTGTACTTTTTGTAGGGATGGGTTTTGCCACATTGCCCAGGCTAGTCTCAAATTCCTGAGCTCAACTGATCCGCCTGCCCTGGCTTCCTGAAGTGTTGGGATTACAGGTGTAAGCCACCCTGCCCAGCCCATTTTTCTTAAAGGAATGAGTCTAGATTAGCAGTTTTCAAATTCTTCAACAAAAAATATTTATGGAAGTTCAATATAAAAGAGATTTCTTGATAAAGTGAGATATGGAGATGAGAATTCTGCCTTTTCATATTTCCAACTCTCCTGCAGTGGCACTGAACAATTTCTGAACAACTTATAGGGTGCTTTGGATTAGAGTTTGAAAATCACTAGGCTAATCTGCTTCTGTGGTTCTTTAGCCTTCTACTATATGACTCCCCTACCAAAGTTCATAGTCTGATGAAGTTAACCTTAGAGAACAGTCCTTTATTAAAGGAAAAGAGCAGCTCTGGGATCGTATCTGATTACAATCATCAACAATTTCATGGCATTTAAAGCATACATAGGGCCACATAGGAGAAGCTATCTATAAAATTTGCATACATGCAAAAGGTCATTCCTACTAGACTTAATCTAGACCAAATGACAGATATCATATTTTTCTGTAGCAGGAAAATACGAGACCTAAAATTCCCTCAATGTTCATTCTCCACATAAAGCCAAACAAACTTAATTAATGAGCACTCCAAAATTAACGACAGTCCTAGATACAAAGTAAAAGTGTGTTGGCTCTCTTCCTGCAGCAATCACCACATTCAACCTATACCATCTATAGAAAGTTATAATTTCCTAGGACAAAGGCTATAAAAAGGCCTTTAGGAAATGAAAAACCAATAAAATCTATTTTTAATTGTGTTAAATAAAGTAAAATATATTAAAATATATTCTTTAGCTCTTTATTTATCATATGGCACTCTTAAGAAACTATAACTATCACGCTAGGATTTGCTTAGTGTGACAGTCACTTGGGTATATCACACCAAGAGAATATAGCTAAACTGTAACCAGTGTTTTATGACTATTTGCAACAGATACATTTATTATCATCATAATCTAGAATTAGGTGATTATAATTCTAACAGTAGACAATGACATTCCAACAAATACACAAAACTATTTTATATAAAGAGGATGCTCTTGTTCCCATACTTTGAAGGGCTTTTTAGTTCATGATATAAAACTGAAGAGAGGAACTGATGTATTATATATAAGATTTTATAAATTACTAGTCAAATCTCTCAGGTTTGATATAAAAACAAGGAGACCAAGGGCCAAAGAAATTAGATCTTCTCAAAGACAGATAATTTTACAGGCAATGCCAGAGAAACAAATATTCAAAATTTCAACTTCTTTACCATATTATGAAACAATATAGCACAGTTGTAATGGATCTCTAGATCAGGCTGACTGAGCTTGTAATGAGTCTTATTACAAGACTTACTACATTTCCTTATTAGCCATGTTTCTTCAAACTAAGCCTCATTTTCTTTATATGTAAAATGCAGAATACCTACCACACAAGAGTAGTATGAAAATTAAATGAAATAATGCGTAGTCTCTTACATCACTTATTAGCTATGTGATCTTCAGTAACCATGTAAAATGTGGCCAATAATAAATAATAGGGAAGTGAGAAAAGAGTGGAAAATGCCAGATTTAATTTTTTTTCCTCCCTAACATTTAAATAAGTATTTTCTTTTTTTAAATTTCTTTTGAGACAGGGTCTCACTCTGTCCCAGGATGGTATACAGTGGCACAGTCATGGATCACTGCAGCCTCAAACTCCCAGGCTCAAGCAATCCTCCCACCTCAGCCTCCCAAGTAGCTGGGGCTATAGGCATGCACCACTACACCTGGCTTTTATTGATGGATTCATTGATTGATTGAGACAGAGTCTCTATTGCCCAGGCTGGAGTGCAGTGTCACGATCTTGGATCACTGCAGCCTCTGCCTCCTGGGTTCAAGGATTCTCCTGCCACAGCTTCCCAAGTAGCTGGGATTACAGGCCTGCACCACTATACCTGGCTAATTTTTGTATTTTTAGTAGAGATGGGGTGTCACCATGTTGGTCAGGATGGTCTTCAACTCCTGACCTCAGGTGATCCTCAGCCTCCCAAAATGCTGGGATTACAGGCATGAGCCACCATGCCCAGCCTTGTTTTATTTTTTGTAGAGACGGGGTCTCGCTATGTTGTCCAGGCTAAGTATTTTTAAACAGAGCATTAAAACTTTTATTTAGTGGCTAATACTTACTTAGAGAGATACATCTTATATTTATACATAGTCCTATGTGGAGAATAGTTATTAAAAAAACTCACAGATCAATCATGAAAGTGTAATGGTGGACAGGACGTGGTGGCTCACACTTGTGATCTCAGCACTTTGGGAGGCCAAGGTGGGCAGATCACAAGGTCAAGAGTTTGAAACCAGCCTGACCAACATGGTGAAACCCTGTCTCTATTAAAAATACAAAAATTAGTTGGGTGTGGTAGTGTGCACCTGTAATCCCAACTAAACAGGAGGCTGAGGCAGGAGAATTGCTTGATCCCAGGAGGTAGAGGTTGCAGTGAGCCGAGATCACACCACTGCACTCCAACCTGGGCGAAAGAGTAAGACTCTTGTCTCAGAAAAAAAAATGTGTAATGGGAATTCAAACACCAACCATTGCTTATACATTTTTCCTCTATAGTAGCTAATTTTCCCATACCGTTTCCTTTTTACTCCACTTTTATCTTCTAAAACTACAAAATTCATTTGCTTCAAATCTGGAATTAAATACAGCTTTATGTCTTGTATTGTTAGAATTTGATCAATAAGCCTGTAACATTGTTGGCCATTAATAAATATAATAGCTAAAAGAATTATCATTTAATTGACTAAATTATGTGAGATGACAATAGGGGTCATATTGCTTAATATGGTCTTAATAAGGGACCTATGGTGGTTAGCACTCAAGCTAGAGAATATATTTTGCTTAAACTCAGGTTGTAAAATCAAAAGGCAACAAACATCGGATGCATACTCATCAATATCATGTTGCTTCAGAGACCAGGCATAAAGGAAGATGAGCTTGAATTATCTACGGCAACAAAACTATATGACTAGAGGAATGTCCCATCTTTTTGTATCAATATTCTCTTATGAAGATGTCTCCTAACAGTTCTTTCTTATTGTGAATTTTTATGCAACACACTCAAGTATTGTTTAATCACGTTTCTGGCCCTAAATCTCATATATGGCAAAGTTCAGGGTATTATTCAGGAGGCCAAATCAATCTCTTAATAGAAATGCTCAACATTTCCTCTGACTGAGGTAAACCCTAAACAAAATTATGAACATACTGTTTTAAAAATATGAAAGGGCTTGCCCCAAGAACTATTCCTACACTAACATGTACCATACACTGACTCTGGATATTTAAGTGTACAGAACTTAAAAGCAAATTATCCAGTTCAAACTAATAAGTAAAATAAAAAAGTAAAATTTTACTTAACTCTGATGTAAAAACTGTCATATCTAAACTGAAATCAGCAGTAGTATTTTCATTTTAAAGTATTAATTACAATGAAAGTATTTCCTGGCCAGGCGCAGTGGCTCATGCCTGTAATCCCAGCACTTCGGGAGGCCAAGGTAGGTGGATCACATGAGGTCAGGAATTCAAGACCAGCCTGGCCAACACAGTGAAACCCTGTCTCTATTTAAAAAATACAAAAATTAGCCAGGCGTGGTGGCAGGCATCTGTAATTCCAGCTACTCAGGAGGCTGAGGCAGGAGAACTGCTTGAACCCAGGAGGCAGAGGTTGGGGTGAGCCAAGACTGTGCCACTGCACTCCAGCCTGGTGACAGAGCGAGACTCCATCTCAAAAAAACAGTATATCCTCAGGTGGGGGCAAAAAAAAAAAAAAAATCAGTGTTATAAAGCTATTTAGCAGAATCTCTTGTAATTACAGATACTGGTCAATGAAATCTCTAATGCTCCTAAATCATAGGAAAAGTCTAAAGGAATAAAAGTAAGATAGATTAAGGGAAAATATCTTTAAGGTTGTCAGACACAGGTTATAGTAAAACAAAAATTTTATAAAATAATCAGTATGTTGTTAGCATATGATTAACATCAGGTAACCTGAACAACTATATTTTATAAGCATAAAAGCCAACTTAATTTAAAAATAGCCTTTAAAAATTAGGTTCACTACAAAGCTACTGTGGTTCAATCAGCAATAACGTTGAACTCTGACCTTTGGTGTCAGCGTCAGTTAGTTGCTCTTTGGCTACTTCCTCTTCTTCTTCAGCTATCGCCTGGAAGATTGCAGTCAGGAAGAAAAAAAGCAATTCACACAGTGGGCCTTCACTGTCATTTCCTACAAGAGCTTCCTCTAATACTTCTGTGAATAAAATGTTTAAAATGAATTTAAAGTTCTGTTCATGTACAGAAAAACAACTCTACTGAAATAATAAACATTTAATCAACAATAGTATGTGTAATTATTTTCTTAAGCATCTATTTATGAAAGTATAGCCAAGTATTATCCAAGCCAAAATAAGAAACAATTTATAATGATTACAATAAAATCATAAGCCAAAGTCACCTCATTCAAGGAAGTCAAAATAGCCTCAAAAGATCAACATATTTCATCTACATTTAAATTTAAGGCAGGAATTAAGGATCATTTTTAAGATGATAATTTTATTCTAATATGAATAACAATGCAAATATTTGTCATTGTGCCACTGTTCTTGAGGGCTATGTGCAAATAGTGCATAGCAGAGGTCATTATCAGCATTAGGTTTTAATCCTAATATTGTATCTAAGTCATAAATGTTTCTTACCTAATTCATCTCGCCTAAACTTCTTACCTAAACCAGCACTGTTTAGACCTCCTTGATCTATAAGGCACAATGATTCTTGCCTCATCTAGCGCATAAGGAGAAATAAAATAATTTGAAAGCCCTCCTAAAGAATATACTTTTATTAAAATAAGAGTGGCATTATAATTCTCTATTTCAAAGACTCTACATAGATTTTAAGAAAATTATTTTACCATGTGACAGCCAAAAATTCAAAATTTGATCCAAATTTCTCCTTATAGTAAACTCTATTATAAATGTTTATACAAAGTAAAAGTACATAAGTACACAGGCCAAAGAGAATTACAAAAATGGTAGGCAATAACCTGCCTGCAAACACACATATACCACTCCCTGCTCAAGAAGTGGAATCTATTCCACCCACCACCCCACTGAATCCCAAGGTGGCCTTTCACTGCTCTGACCAATGGAATGTGGCAGAAGTAAGGCTGTGCCAATTCCAGACCTAGGCTTTAGGAGGGCTAGCAGTTTCTGCTTCTTGCTTCTTAGAGCCCTCAGGTGCCACATAAGTATGAGATACTCTGATGAAATGAGAGGCCACATGAAGAGGACCGATGCACCAGACCTGTGCGAGAAGAAGCTATTTTGAACATCTAGTCAGACAAGCCTTCAGAGAGATTCCGACTCCGTGACCCCACAAAACTTTAAGAGATGGCTTGTTTTTTTAAAGCCACTAATTTTAGGATGAACTATAATGTAGCAAAATAACTAGAGCACTTGCCTAGGGTTACTCCATCAGGAAACTCATCTTGAAGATCAAAAAGTTCCCCAAATGCATTAAGGAACTCCAAAACCATCAGAGCATCACCAAAGATTTCAGGAGGTAGTCTAGTTTTCACTGGTGTTGGTTCTGGAAGTTCCTGAAAGATTAAACAATTTATATAATTATTTGAACCCAAGAACAGGAAAACTTAAAAGGTAGAGATGACATACTTTTTACCTATTAAGAATTCTTCTTTGTAGGCTACTGGTTCTCAGCCCTGGCTGTTTATCACAATTGCCTTTGAAACTTCTAAAATTATGGTTGTCCTGAACTTATTCCAACTTTACTAAGTCGCAGTTCCTGAGAAGGGATTGGGAGAAAGGAACATTTTCCTTCCTCAGACTAACATAACTTTAGGCTGAAGTGTATTTCTGACTGTATTTCCTAGTAAGAGTCTCTTAACCCATATTCTGAAGTCAAATCAGCTTGAAATATACCTTCAATGTAGTATCTCCTTATGATTTGGAAAATAATCTACCATCTAATGATTTAGAAATTGTTCTTTATATATCAAGTTGAATGAGTTTGACTTGGACACTTACGCCATTTCTGGAAATAGGCAGAGTCCTTACCTAGCAATCAAGCTAAATGCATGCCTGACAACAGTGGTTTTTGGATTATTAAGGATCACACAAACTGACCAATTATTTCTACAGAATAAGAATCATTATCAAAGCTGGTTATAAAACATAAACAATGCTACCTTGGAATTCTAAGTGTGAACATTTGCTTAACTAGCTATTTTCTCTCCGTTAAATATAAAGAAAAGAGGCTGCTCTTAAATAAAAGAATGATTTCATCAGCAAAGTCACATACGGCATATAAAACTTATGTGTGCCAAACATCACATAACATGTTTATACCTTAAGGTCATCACATTCCATATCTTCTCTAGGTTTACTCCACTGTTTTAAGTATTCCACATATTTTCGCTTTTCTTCACGTAACTTCTCTCTTTCCTAAAAATTTTTAAAAGTTAGTAACAATTCATGTAAGAAATTTATACGGCAGCATCAGCATCTCCTGAGAATCTGTTAGAAATGCAAATACTTGGACCTTACCCCAGACCTACTGAAGCAGTAACTATGAGGTTAGGACCTAGAAACTGGTGTTCCAGCAAGCCTTTCTGTGGTTTTTAATACATTCTAAAGTTTTAGAACCACTGATCAAAATAATACCTATCAAAATAATGCTGTAAAGACTGAAAATGGGCTGAGTGCACTGGCTCACACCTGTAATCCCAGCACTTTGGGAGGCAGAGGCAGGTGGATCACTTGAAATCAGAAGTTCGAGACAAGTCTGACCAACATGGCAAAACTCCATCTCTACTAAAAATACAAATATATATTAGCTGGGCATGGTGGCACCCACCTGTTGTTCCAGCTACTCAGGAGGCTGAGGCAGGAGGATCACTTAAACCCAGGAGGAGGTGGTTGTGGTGAGCTGAGATCGCGCCACCACCCTCTAGCCTGGGCAGCTCTATAGCTTTCCTTCTACTTCAAATCAGTAAGATCCTGACAAAATAAATTTTTACACTACCTAAAATGAAACTTCCCCTTATATTTGTAATACATTTATTATTTGCAAGATTCATTTGAATCTGGTAACACCCTAGAGACATAAAGAGGGAACAATAATTAAAAGCAACAATATTAGAATAGATGGACTTCTCTTGTAATTCAGGTTATTTCTCTTACTCTCTTGGTCTTCTGAAGCCCTTACTTTTTGATTCTGGTGTTTGAAAAAAATGCAAGATTAACTGCTAAATGTCTTTAATAAAGCAGTGTAAATAAAATATTTCACTATTTTTTTGCATTAAGTATATTTAATATGTTATTCTCTTCTTTGAAATTAGGAACACAGAGGTAAACAGATTTCAATATAAAATGCCTAGTTACAGAACTTACTGTGATTTGAATAGTTTGCTGAAGTTAGTTATCCACCCCCAACCTCAGAAATCATTCTTATAGGATCTAGTAAGATTAGCATTCTAATTCATTGTTACTAACAGTGTAAATAAGCACATGGTTGGGAAATACTTCACTATGTATATGTATACAAAGTTTTAAAAATATTCTTACCCTTTGTTTTATTCTACTTCTACAAATTTATCCTGGGACATAGTCCAAAAAAAAGAAGACTTTATTCAGAAATTTGAACACAGTAGTATCATTTATGAGCAAAAAATTATAAAGGGCCTAGCTGTAACTATTTAATGAGTTATACAGTCATTAAAAATTCCACTTAAGATTATTTAATAACATGAAAGAATGTTTATGATGTTAGATGAAAAAAATATAAAATTTTAAATGGTGAATAATCCGTGTTTTTAAGGCACAGAATAAAGACTAGAAATAAATGAATCAAAGTGTTAATTCTATCCCTGGCCAGGCGTGGTGGCTCATGCCTGTAATCCTAGTACTTTGGGAGGTTGAGGCAGGCAGATGGCTTGAGGTCAGAAGTTCAAGACCAGACTGGCCAACATGGTGAAACCCTGTCTCTACTAAAAATATAAAAATTAGCCTGGTGTGGTGGTGGGCACCTCTAATCCCAGCTACTCGAGAAGCTGAGGCAGGAGAATGGCTTGAACCTGGAAGGTAGAGGTTGCAGTGAGCACAGATCAAGCCACTGCACTTCAGCCTGGGTGACAGAGTGATACTCCATCTCAAAAAAAAAAAAAAAAAAAAAAGTGTTAATTCTATCTCTAAATGTTACCATCAGATTTCAGGTGATTTTTCTGTCCTCTACATTTTCTGGAGTAAACTTATATTAGACCTCCTATACCACCTCAATGGCCTATTTGAAAAACATTCAAGGGACACTATAGACAACTAAAATGAGCACAGCATATAACATGATCCTCTAAGGCTACTTGTGAATATCCCAAGAAATCTGAAAATGACTGACTTTGGAGGAAACCAGCTATAGAATTCTGTAAGGAATATGTACCACTGAAGACCACGTTCAAAGATTTGCTAAAACACTATTATACCTTACCTTTCAAATAGGACAAGAACACAGTAGTACATTTTTGTTATAAAATTTATTTTCTTTTTATTTGTTTATTTATTTTTGAGATAGAGTCTCGCTCTGTTGCGTAGGCTGGAGTGCAATGGCACGATCTCAGCTCACTGCAACCTCTGCCTCCCGTGTTCAAGTGATTCTCCTGCCTCAGTCTCACGAGTAGCTGGGATTATAGGCGCACACAACCATGCCTGGCTAATTTTTGTATTTTTAGTAGAGACAGGGTTTCACCTTGCTGGCCAGGCTGGTCTTGAACTCCTGATCTTGTGATCCACCTGCCATGGCCTTCCAAAGTGCTGGGATTACAGGCATGACCCACCATGCCTGGCCTATTTTATTTTTCAAACTGTGTATTTACCTCTTAAAGTTCTACATATTAACTTTTACATATATCATTTTCCCTAAATTCGGAAGTCTAAACAATGAAATCATTTAGAACTGCATTCTAAAAGGTTTTAAGTGAGGTGTAAAGGCATGTTAAATTTTCCAAAGCAAAAGCGAGATAAACCAATATCGTTTATCAGCTTTCTATGAACATTCATACATGTGAACGAAGTAGTCAAAGCACTTGAAAATCAATCATGGATGTAGATATATAATGTTACCATATGTATAGAATATAGCTAATATACTCAAATGAATACCTTTTCTCTTTCTACTTTAAGCCTCTCTTTTTCTTCTTTTTTCTTTAGTCTCTCCTCTTCAACAATTTTTTTCAATTCTTCCCTCTTTTTCTCTTTATCTTCTTTTCTTTTTCTTCGCTTCTAAGGCATCTGCTTTTTCTTTTTTTAATTTAGCCTTTTCAAAAGCTGTGGAGAAAAATCAAACTTAGAACTATATACAGACAAAAAAATAACAGCTGGCTTTTTTTATATATATAACAGAATCCTTGAAATAGTTTAAGGTTAAATGAGATTAGTAGACTCTTAAAATTCCTAGAGGGAGCCAGCAGGTGATTAAAATAGGAAAAGCAAACTGGGTAAGTTTAAGACAAACTACAGTACTGGGACAAACATATCCCTGCCTTTGAAAGCCCTAATACCCAAAGTGTGATCTGAAGACCAGCAGCAAGGTCATCATCACCCTGTTAAAAATGCAGAATCTCATTTCCCCTACCAGATCTACTAATTTAGAATCTTCATTTTAACAAGATCCCCCAAGTGATTCATATGTATATTCGAGTTTAGGAAGCAATGTTTTAAAAGGCTGTATGAATCAAACAAAGTAGCCCCAGTTTGCAAGCCCTGGAAACTCAAACTTCCGCTTCATCTAGCACTAAGCAATTTAATAGGGAATGTGCTAGACCATGAAATATCATTTTAAGAGATGAAGCAGTCTTATTTGTAAAACAAGCAAACAAACAAATAAACAATAGTTATCTGATAGAAAAAATAACTGCACTTCAAAACAATAAACCAGGCCGGGCGTGGTGGCTCGAGTGTGGTGGCTCATGCCATAATCCCAGCACTTTGGGAGGCCGAGGTGGGTGGATCACCAAGTCAGGAGATCGAGACCACCCTGGTCAACATGGTGAAACCCCGTCTCTACTAAAAAAAAATACAAAAAAAGTTAGCTGGGCAAGATGGTGTGTGCCTGTAATCCCAGCTACTCCAGAGGCTGAGGCAAGAGAATTGCTTGAACCAGGGAGTCGGAGGTTGCAGTGAGCCAAGATCAAGCTACTGCATTCCAGCCGGGTGACAAAGCAAGACTCCATCTCAAAAAAATAAAATAAAATAAACCAGAAGCATGCCATGTCAGAAACATCCCCCAATCAGGCACAGAGAAATATTCTTTCTTATTCCTAATCAGTTTTTGGAAAGAATGTTAAAACTCACCCAGTGACTTCATTTCTTCTTGTTTCAAAAGTTTATCTCTTTCTTTAGTAGCTTTGTTCCTATAACTTGCAAGAATCTGTTTATTAGCAATATTGTCCTCCTAAAAAACAAACCAAAATAGTATGCCTGGTTCTTATAGTAATAAGAAGAAAAAAATTTAAAACTTTCGCCAATTACATTTTCTTTATACTAAAATGATTTTTTTTTTTTGAGACAGAATCTCACTCTACCCTCCAGGCTGGAGTGCAGTGGTGTGATCTCAGCTCTCTGCAACCTCCGCCTCCTAGGCTCAAGTGATTCTTCTGCCTCAGCCTCCCAAGTAGCTGGGATTACAGGCATGTGTCACCACACCCAGCTAAATTTTTTTTATTTTTAGTAGAGATAGGGTTTTGCCGTGTTGGCCAGGCTGGTCTTGAACTCCTGACCTCAAGTGGTCTGGTCACCTCAGCCTCCCAAAGCGAGCCACTGTGCTCAGTCTAAAATGAGTTTTTATTCTAAAGTACAACTGGGCCGGGTACAGCCGGCTCATGCTTGTAATCTTAGAATTTTGGGGTGCCAAGGCGGAAAGATCACTTGAGGTCAGGCGTTCGAGACGAGCCTCGTCAATATGGTGAAACCCCATCTCTACTAAAAATGCAAAAATTAGCCAGCCATGGTGGCACTCACCTGTAGTGCCAGTTACTCAGGAGGCTGAGGCAGAAAAACTGCTTCAACCCAGGAGGTGGAGGTTGCAATGAGCCAAGATCATGCCACTGCATTCTAGCATGGGTAACTGAGACTCCATCTCAAAAAAAAAAAAAAAAAAAAAGTATAACTATTAATAACTCTAATCTTAGTAATAAACAGAACATGAGTTAACTGTGTAGATCTATAAATTATTACAAGTATATCTCAGGAAAATGGTAATATATAGAAAGAGCCTCAAAAAATACATTAGAAAAGCAAACAAAAAACTTAAAACTTTCAGCTTACTTTACAAGCTAGATGTTATAAATATCAAATAAAAAAGATGCAGAAGAAAGATATACCAGAAAAATTCTTGTGGCCAATGTTAAACAATGTCAGATTTTTATTTTTTATTTCTTCTAAGAATAATGTCTCTAACCTAATTAATTTGTGTAGTTTTGAAAAATTTTTTTAGACTAAGTCTTGGCTTTGTTGTCCAGGCTAAAGTGCAGTGTGGCGTGATCTTGGCTCCCAGCAACCTCAGCCTCTGCCTCCCAGCTTCGAGCAATTCTTGTTCCTCAGGCCCCTGTATTTTGAGTAGAGACATTTTTGCCATGTTGGCCAGGCTAGTCTGGAACTCCTGGACTCAAATGTCCACCCACCTCAGTCTCCCAAAGTGCTGGGATTACTGGCAAGAACCACTGTGCCCAGCTGCATTATTGTTTTTTTAAAGCCCCCTATAACTTCCTCCAGTCAGAATTTATTGCTCTTTATTTTACACTTCAATTCCATAGTTTATTCCCTGCTTTACATTTCAGTAACTGCTTACAGGCTTCCTTCCACTTTGGTATAAAATCCCTATGGTATGAAGGTCATATCTAATTTACACTTGAAACCTCTACAAGCTTCACTACTGAGCAGTTATCAACATACAGTACATACTCACATATTTTTTGGTGAGGTAATGGGTTTCTTCCTCTAAGCTATGAATGTGAGGGGGAGACACACATACTTCTTGATTCTGAATACTGTTTTATTAACAGTGAAAATGTAATTTTAATCAATTCTCTACTTACCAGACTAATAGGTATTCGTTTGGGAGGTCTCCCTCTTCGTCTGTTAGCAGGACTGAAGATAAATGTGGGTGGATCATCAGGGAAGAAATAAGAAAAATCTTGTTCTGCTATTTTGTACATTGAAAGAGATGATTCCTTAATAAAACAAAGACATAGGGTACAATAATAACACATTAGTAAACAATATACAGATATGCTCTAACATGTTGTATGGCCACTATTAATGCTGTTAAAAGATCAGGATAAAAACATTAGAATTGTATGCATTATTGTGTAGTAAAATACATTTTAGTTGGTTTAACCAATCCTTCCTTCACTATGTAATTAATTAGCCTTACCAAAAAAAAAACACAATTCAATAATTACCATAAAATACCTCAAGAATGGTTATACAGTTTCCTGTATTTCAAAATTACACTTATATTATTCAATAATCTATTTTGCTTTGACTAATTTTGTCTGAGATTTGCTACGTAAATGAATACTCAATCTATATATTTAACAGTAAAAATCCACTGTATTAACCCGATAAATTTTTCTTAACCATTTCCCAATACTGAACATTCATTTAGATTTTCCTCCCATGGTAGAGTAATAACTTAAATACTTAATGTATCAAATTTCCCACTACATCCCTCTAGTCTTGATAAAAGCAGAAATATTTGCAAATTCCTGTAAGGTTTAAACAAAGAATTTAAGTTCAGATAACTCATTCTTCCCAGAAATGGTGTGGTTCTGTAATAATTACTAAATCCAAAACTTTCTCTCCTTACCTTGTATCTATACCTTTTTAAAATTTAAAATTTTAATTTTATTTATTTATGTATTTATTTATTTTGAGACAGAGTCTTGCTCTGTCACCCAGGCTAGAGTGCAGTGGCATGATCTTGGCACACTGCAACCTCTGCCTCCTAGGTTCAAGTGATTCTCCTGCCTCAGCCTCCCGAGTAGCTGAGATTACAGGTGCGCGCCACCACACCTTGATAATTTTTGTATTTTTAGTAGAGACAGGGTCTCACCATGTTGGCTAGGCTGGTCTTGAATTCTTGACTTCAAGTGATCCTCTCGCCTTGGCCTTTCAAAGTGCTGGGATTACAGGCATAAGACACTGCACCCAGTCTTGCTTACCTTTTATCCATGTGTAACCCTAGACTTTTTGTTATTTTTTACCTAATGACCAAGACTGTCATTATTCCTCTCAAAACAAACAAGTGAATGAAAACAAATGCCACTTACAGAAATTCCTTTCAAGAAATGTGTGAGAAAATAATGATACAAAATATAAAAAGTTAACAAAACAGAAAAAGGTATTTTGTGTATAATTATTTTTGTAGGTAGAGCACAGCTTTAAACACCTAAAACTCAACTAGTTCTGGCCATGATAGTAAATCAAGAATCTATCAAAATTTCACATTAAAGAAGACTTCATTAAAATGATCTCATCCCACATAACCTCTGAATTATGTGGGGTAACAGAATTATCTACAGAATAGAATTATGTAATTGTCTACAGAACTGTACCTTTAATATGAATATAAATATAAAGCACATGGGTGGTTTCTTCTCAAATATATATACACTCAAAAAGGCCAAAACAGATTTTAATACATGAATCACCAAGTGCCTAATTCATACACACAATATACAACACCCACATTTTTGTGTACTTGTAGATTCTAACAGCAGTCTATGCTCACCAAAACTGGTTATCAAACTTTGTGTGCTTGCTCACAAAGTACTGTGCTGATATGATTTGGCTCTGTGTCCCCACCCAGATCTCATATGGAATTATACTCCCCAGTGTTAGAGGACAGGCTTGGTAGGAGGTGACTGAATCACGGGGCAGACTTCCCCCTTGCTGTTCTCATGAGGTCTGCTTGTTTGAAAGTGCATAGCACCTCCCACTTCACACTCTCTCTCTCCTGTCAGCCATGTGAAGATGTGCTTGCTTTCTCTTTGCTTTCGGCACTAATTGTAAGTTTCCTGAGGCCTTCCCAGAAGGAGAAGCCTGTATAGCCCACAGAACCATAAGCTGATTAAACCTCTTTCTAAGTTACCCAGTCTCAGATATCTTTATGGCAGTGTGAGAATGGATTAATACACCAGCATATCCATTAATAATCTTCTATTACACTCTAAGTGAAAAATGTTTATTGTGACCTTAATTTCCATTTATTTATTAAGTAAAGTTTAGCTTCTTTCCATGTTCATTGACTTTTTCCTTGGCGAAATATTTGCTGATGTCTTTTATCACCATCTTCCAATTGGGTCATCTTTGCTCATTGATGTGTAAGAAATCTTTGTAAATTAGAGGAATTGGCCAACTGGCTGTTTACAATATACGTATACAACTATTCACATGTATCAATTGTCCACCAAGTGCCAGGCACTGTTCTACCCATTTATCGCAAGTATCTAAATCATTAAAACTTTTTGTAAGCATGATTTAATATGGCTACCTGATAATCAATGCTATAGACAGAGCAAAATTGAATCATATCAAGGCAGATACATAATTTTTTAAAAATGTGAGCATATTTATTTTTCAGATGACTCTTGCATTTTCAAGTTTTTATATTTCATCCACTGTGATTTTTAATCATATTTATTTGACCATTTACCTACTGGGGTAGTTATGTTTTTCTAGCTAATTTGAGTTCTTCATTGTATTTACTCAAGCTATTTTTCCTCCAGTGCTTGCCCTTGAAATCTATGCATGACTTTTTGTTTGTTTGTTTGTTTTTTGTTTTGAGATGGAGTCTCCTTCTGTTGCCCAGGCTGGAGTGCAGTGTTGTGATCTTGGCTCATTTATGCATGACATTTTAAAACCTATGTTTATGCTGAATCTCATCCTTGTTATTTTTTTTTTCTATTTCTCCTGAGTACCTCATCACGTTTACCATTAAAATTTGTTTCATTTCTTTTGAGTTAGACTTAACTTTATTATTCTAATAGTTAATGAAGTGTCCATTTTTACCAATCTTGCCTCTAGAAATGTGAAATGTTAACTTTCCACATAAACTCATTCTTTTTAAATTTCTCTTTTTAAATATTTATATACAGTGAAATGCACAAATCTTACACATGCAGGAGCTGATCTGTGACAAACACATACATCTCTCTAACCCATTCTATTGGCTTCTTAAACTTTTAAGTTCAGGGGTGCATTTGCAGGTTTGTTACATAGGTAAATGTGTCTCATGGGGTTTTGTTGTGCAGATTACTTTATCACCCAGGTTTTAAACCAAGTGACCATTAGTTATTTTTCCCCATCCTCTCCCCTCCTCCCACCTTCTGATGAGCCCCAGGTGTGTGTTGTTCCTGCCACCCCCCCGACCTTTTTTTTTTCCAAGAGACAGGATCAGGCCGGATGTGGTGGCTCATGCCTGTAATCACAGCACTCTGGGAGGCTGAGGCAGGTGGATCACCTGAGGTCAAGAGTTCAAGACCAGCCCGGCCAATATGGTGAAACCCTGTCTCTACTAAAAATAGAAAAATTAGCTGAGCGTGGTGGTGTGTGCCTGTAGTCCCAGCTACTCGAGAGGCTGAGGCAGAATCGACTGAACCCGGGAGGCAGAGGTTGCAGTGATCCGAGATTGTGCCACTCAACTCCAGCTGGGGTAACAGAGTGTGACTGTCTCGAGAGAGAGAAAGAGAGAGGCGGTGGGGGTGGGGGAGAGGGGGAGAATCTTGGTACGTTGCTCAGGCTGGACTTGAAATCCCAGGCTCAAGTGATCCTTCCCACCTCAGCCTTCAGAGTAGCTGGGAATACAAGCACACACCATCACATGAGGCTCCATTCTGCTGCTCTTTTACTTAGTGTGTCTTTCTCCCAATGAGAGTTGAGTATTTTGCATTTTTAAAAATTGCTTTGAGTTTTACTGTTTAACTTTTTACTTAGTGTGCAATGTGAAATCTCTAATTTCCTCTCTTAATGGCTATTAATAAAATATAATCTGTCTGCTTAGTATTAGCATAATACTTTCATTATTTTGAGACAGGGTCTCACTCTGTTGTCCATGCTAGAGTGCAGTGGTACAATCACAGCTCACTGCAGCCTTGACCTCCCCAGGCTCAGGTGATCCTTTACCTCAGCTTCCTAAGTAGCTGGGACTACAGTCACCCACTACCATACCCAGCTAATTTTTGTAATTTTTGAAGATACAGGGTTCGCCATGTTGCCCAGGTTGGTCTCAAACTCCTGGGCTCAAGCAATATGTACATTTTGGCCTCCCAAAGTACAAGGATTATAGGCGTGAGCTACGGTGCCCAGCCAATGCTCTTTTTATTATACATTGTTCTCTCACCTAGTAGGCTCTGTTTAGCATTGTTCTTTGAATCTGTCTATTCTTTGCAAGCCAAAACCACACTACAGGTATTAGGAAGCTATAGTTGCCCCACCTGATAAACTTTTATGTTTCCAAATTTTCTATTTTCACCTGTCCCTGTTGCTCTTTCGATACATGGTAGTAACTGAACCACCTAGCAATTCTAGAAATCCTAAAAATAGCAATTAATCCAATAAATAAAGTAGTAAAAATAGGCTCTAGATTAAAAGAAAGCAATCTTTAATCATCTTTGAAATAACATTTCAACAATGTTATAACACTACCCATATTCTTTTCTGTCTTCCAACAAATAATTTCATTATTTGATTACCTTTATTTTAATGACTCCATCTTGTGGTTCACAGTGTTGCTTCAGAAAAAGCTTTAGTTTATCACGAGAAAATAGGTGTTTTCTCCGGCTACAAGGGGCAAGAAGTGAAAGAGGGTCTTGATGGCATCAAAGAGTTCAACCCAAACTCCATAATCTCTGTAAATTTATAACCTGAATTTCAAGCTTAGGAATCAAAGGACACTTCATCTTCTAACAGTATTAATGTAAGTCACAGGAAACTTTCAGAGGTATTTATGTAGGAAGTTGTAAGATCTACATGAGTGAATCTACTATAAAAAGTCTACTACAAAAAGAGAATGTGCATTTGTTGTTTAGGAGCCACTTAGAAAACAAACTTTAAGGAAAATATGCTACAGAGAGCAAATCAGATTTTAGAAAATCAGACTATTACCCCTATAGTTATAATCATTAAAATTCTCTTAAAAATTAAAATTAGCCTGGGCACCATCATTAGCGTTAAAAAACTGAATCATCTCACGAAAAGTACTTCATGAACAGGATCCTTTTTAATTCTTTAGAGAGAAGACTATTTGGGGTTAGTTACTCATCTAAACAATGGGCTCAAGAAGTCCATTAGGATTTTTTTTTTTTTAAATAGAGACAGGGTCTTGCCCCATTGTCCAGGCTGGTCTTAAACTCCTGGCCTCAAGCAATCCTCCTGGCTTGCCCTCTCAAAGTGCTAGGATTACAGACATGAGCTACTGTGCCTGGCCTCCATCAGGATTCTTAGGATTTATTTTAATCAGTCTATGAACATATACATATAAGTGTACATTTATTTTTAAAAAGGAAAACAATCACAGTACTTTCCATTTGTTCTACATCAGACCTTCTTAATCTAACATACATAATTATTCTACTCTAAACTACTATAGAGAAGATAGTCAGTTTTACCTGATTTGTGTTGCTTTAACAATAGCAGACTCATGTACTTCTTTTTTAGTGGGTTGTACCTTATACTTGAAAAGTAAGGGATCAATCGCCTCTTTTTCTTCCTAAAAAAAGGAAGGAAAAGACACAAACCAGAAAATGAGATTTTAAATGGAAACCCAGTTTCTAAGAATATACTATAATAAAATCACATATTTCAAAAGATTTGTTTGTTTTTGAGATGGAGTGTCACTCTTGTTGCCCAGGCTGGAGTGCAATGGTGTGATCCTGGCTCAATACAACCTCCGCCTCCTGGGTTCAAGCTATTCTCCTCCGTCGGCCTCCCAAGTAGGTGAGATACAGGCATGCACCACCATGCCCAGCTAATTTTGTATTTTTAGTAGAGACAGGGTTTCACCATGCTGGTCAGGCTGGTCTCAAACTCCTGACCTCAGGTGATCCACCCACCTTTGCCTCCCAAAGTGCTGGGATTATAGGCTTGAGACACCATGCTTGGCCACATATTTCAAAATTTTATTATAGTTTTAGAGACAGTGTCTCACCTTGTCACCCAGGCTAGAGTGCAATGGCATCATCAAAGCTGAGTGCAGCCTCAAACTCCTGGCCCCCAGAAATCCTCCTACCTTGGCCTCCCAAAGTGTTGGCATTACAGGCATAAGCCACCGTACGTGGCCATGCATTTTTAATTTAACTAGGGTTTTATAAGTTACGGATCCCTGCCCTCCACCATTCTACTGGCCAAAACAGTAAAAAGAACTATTTTATTTTAGGTAGGTATTTTAGCTACTCAATACATTTTCCTTGGGTGAAGAAAGTAACTAGAGATGAAACATAGAGTACCCAGTTTAAAGAGTAAAAAATAAAAATTTAAAAAACGTTCTTGGACTTGCTTTTAAACTTTCTTATAGCTATATAATCCAAGAATAAAAATGGAGACAGTGTAGTTTAATTGGCAAAGAGACTACACATTTAATCCCTACTCCCCCACCAACTTCACATCTTTTCTTCCCTTTGAGGGTGTATTCATGAATTTATTCAATATTTAAGAGTCTGAAATGTGCCAGAAACTATTCTAAATAGTGAAGATTCAGTAGTCAACAAAACAGAAACATAGGAGACAGATACAGGCAAACAAAAACACATACAACAGGAGAAGTGATCAGTGCTATGAAGAGAACCGAGTGCAGGGTGGGGGGAGCCACAATTTTATATAGATAATGATCTCTGATAAGTTGAGCAAGTACGCCTTCAAAGAAGTTGATATTTAAGCAGAGATCGGGGGGGTGGGGGTGGGGGGACAAAAAAACAAAACCAAGGGAGCAACCCATGAAAAATGTTAGGGAAATGAATTTTTTAAAAAGAGAAAAGAAGTAAAAACCCTGAGGTGGAAGGAGGCGTGCACAATTTACACAGTGGCAGAATGAATAAGGAAAATGAAGGAAGATTTGGAGATGCAGCAGCAGTGCCAGAATATGAGACTTTGGAAATTACTCTGAGTAGAGTCACTAGAGGATTTTTAATAATTTTTAATAACAAGGTGATAATGACTTAACCTACACTTCAGAAGGATCACTCTGGCTATGTGAAGACACTTTGGGGCAACAGTGTAAACAGGAATACCGGTTAGAAGGCTACTGAGAACTGACTGCAGCATGGACTTAAATGGATCTAACAGCCATAGAGAGAAGAGGTAGGATTCTGAAAATGCCACCTCAGTGCATGTAAAGAGGATGTAAGTGGGGATTATAGAGAAGAGCATAAAATGATATGCTAAGATGATTAAGAGAAGCATTGGCAATGAGAATAAGATATAGTCAAAGTTACATAAATAAAGCACACAAGAGCAGGGGGAGGGGTTTAACATAAAAGGGATATGAAACAAATAAGTAAAACTAGAGTATTTATCTACAATAGCAATAAATACTAAGTTGGAAGGCCAATTTAGTGTATCTTTACACTAAGACCCAGTATACACATAATCCAGTAGATGTATTTAAACATGCACCTGTACTATATGGAATGTTATCTAGTATTTTCTATTCCATTAAAGTTCATTATCAAGTTAATTTCACGACCTACATGGGGCCAAAACAACCTGTGGTTTTAAAAGCACTGTTCTAAGATAACAGATCAAAGAGAGAATTCCAAATGTTCAGAAAGAAGCAGTGGTGGCTGGGTGTGATGGCTCACACCTGTAATCCTCCTGGCACTTTGTGAGGCCAAGGCTGGTGATCACTTGAGATGAGGAGTTTGAGACCAACCTGGGCAACATGGGGAAACCTAAGAAAAAAAAACAAACAAAACACCCTAGTTGGATATGGTGACATACGTGTGTGGTCCCAGCTACTTTGGAGGCTGAGGTAGGAGGACCACTTGAGTCTGGCAGGTGGAGGCTGTGGTGGGTTGTGATTGTGCCACTGCATTCTAGCCTGGGTGACAGAGCAAGACTCTGTCTCAAAAAACAAACAAAGAAGCAATGATAGGAATTCTCAATAAGAAAATTTCTGCCAGGCAAGTGGCTCACACCTGTAATCCCAGCACTTTGAGAGGCAGGCAGATCATGAGGTCAGTAGTTTGAGACTAGCCTGGCCAACATAGTGAAACCCTGTCTCTACTAAAAATACAAAAATTAGCCAGCCTTGGTGGCATGCACCTATAGCTACTTGGGAGGCTGAGGCAGGAGAACTGCTTGAATCCGGGAGGCGGAGGTTGCAGTGAGCCAACATCGTGCCACTGCACTACGGCCTAGGTGACAGAGCGAGAGTCCATCTCAAAAAAAAAAAGAAGAAAATTTCTTGAAATAAAAGGAAAAAGAAAATGAGTTCTAATGAATTAGCAACAGTTTAAGAACAAGAGAAGTAAGTTATCTTAATACTTTTTTAATAGGTCTTAACTTAGCAACTAACCACTACCATTGTATACACATAAGAGATTGATCAAGTATATTGTTACACTTAAAAAATTATTACCAGTGGCAATAATAAATGTTACAAGGCCAGGTGCGGTGGCTCACGCCTGTAATCCCAGCACTTTGGGAGGCCGAGGTGGGCGGATCACGAGGTCAAGAGATCGAGACCATCCTGGCCAGCATGGTGAAACCCTGTCTCTATTAAAAATACAGAAGTTAGCTGAGCATGGTGGCGCGCGCCTGTAGTCCCAGCTACTTGGGAGGCTGAGGCTGGAGAATTGCTTGAACCCAGGAGGCGGAGTCTGCAGTGAGCTGAGATCCTGCCACTGCACTCCAGCCTGACGCCTGGCGACGGAGTGAGACTCTGTCTCAAAATAAATAAATAAATAAATGTTACAAAAATAATTATGTTAAAAAATTTATTTTACTATGTATTATATATTAACATATATTTTATATAATCAATTAAATACATAAAAAATCTTATTTCCCCATTTAATAAATTATAAAATAAAGAATATACTAACAGGAGAGAAAACCAAGATGTGAGTAGTAATTTCTAAAAATTTAGATTACAACTGAGTATTCAGATATTAGTATACAGTCTAGAAAACTTGTATATGGACCTTTTTTTTTTTTGGTGGGGGAGACAGGGTCTCACTCATCCCAGGCTGGAATACAGTGACACGATCACGGCTCACTGTTGCCTCAATCTCCCAGGCTCAAGTGATCCTCCTACCTCAATATTCCAGGTAGCTGGGACTACGCGTGTGCCACCCATGCCCGGCTAATTTTTTGCAGTTTTTGTAGAGACAGGGTTTCTCTACGTTGCCCAGGCTGGTTTAGAACTCCAGGGCTCAAGCAATGCTCCCACCTCAGCCTCCCAAAGTGCTGGGATTACAGGTGTGAGCCACCATATAAGACCTTATCTTTTTTTTTTTTTTTTTTTTGAGACAGAGTTCACTCTTGTTGCCTAGGCTGGAGAGCAATGGCGTAATCTCGGCTCACTGTAACCTCTGGCTCCTGGGTTCAAGTGATTCTCCTGCCTCAGACTCCCAAGTAGCTGGGATTATGCCTGGCTAATTTTTTGTATTTTTAGTTTCACCATGTTAGCCAGGCTGGTCTCAAATTCCTGACCTCAGGTAATCTTCCGCCTCGGCCTCCCAGAGTGCTGGGATTATAGGCATGAGCCACTGCACCCAGCCCCAGATAGTACCTTAATGGATTTAAGGCTGTAACCTGAGTTTATATGTATAAAGAATTATCTTTTACTTTTCTTGCTGTACCATGAAATTCATTTGTGAAGATAAATAGAATTTTTTTTCTAATCAGTGAAAATATTCTTACTGGGGCTTTGCTATAATCCTTACACAAAATTCTATATAAAATAAAATCCTAATTGCATTCTTCCCAAAGATGTGCAATTACTTAGAGACCAAGAAAAACTGCTTCTTATAATACGAATTCACCTACAAGATAGAAACTACAAGGATAATATTAAAAAGAATTTACATTTTAATCATTTTTCTTGCTACCCAAAGTCTTGGCCTAAATAGCTGAATCAAGTTGACTTTAGTGATCTCAATTATGACAGTGACTCACCATTCTATTACCAACAGGTGCAGACCTGTGTTTATTTCTACAGTAACAAGCAAATACCAAATATTGTACTTACAAAATCAGAACACCATTCTGATTATTTATTAACAAAATTTCGCAAATGTATGTTTCACTATGCCTAGTTATATACGTAAATTTTAATTCTACTTTGACTTTACCATAATGAAAGTTGGTTCTCCTACTATGAACATTTGACAATAAAGATGCAAAAAATTAAAGAATTTTCTCTATCAGCGTGACAGAAATGACCAAAAAAAAAAAAACACCCCTATACTTTCAACATAAAGGTTCTTTTAAGAGAAAACATCAAACTGTGTTCACAACTGTTCTACAACAACTCACTAAATGATTAGGCATAGGTGGTTACTTATGGTGAGATACATATGTATAAATTTAAAATGCTAATATTATTTCTCACACGTTAAGTTTCCATCCATGGAACTACAAATAGCAAAACAATTAGGTCCGCTTCTTTAAAAATAACACTCATATTCCACTGTTTTACTAACAATTAGTCAAGTTATAATGAGAGCTAGAATATATTGCATGAAAGCACATATAATATTCTGAAGGTAGATACATATATTCCAATTGTTTCTAAAATAGCTTCCCTTTGTGCTCCTGCAAATCACCACCAGGACAGGATAGGTAACCACAAACATAACTTATTCATATACTATTTTCAGGCCAGGATAAAGGATTTTTTATAATGTACTTCAACTTTTAATATCTGTTTATAGATGGTTCCATAAAACTTGATCCATTGTAAAAAAAATAATAATAATAATAAGCCGCAGCCTCATTGATAGCTTTAAATCACAACAGCAGGTTATACTGTGAGAAAACATCATTCACATACCAATCTGAGCTGCTACAAATACCATATTTAGTTTCTTTTACAAACTCTAAAATCAGCTACACAAACTCACCTATACCTGGCACCTCTGGCTACTGAATTCAGATGGTAAACTAGCGCATATTTTAGTCAGGACTGTCTTATCAATCTAGTTCAGATTCCAGAGAATTTGTGACTGTAGATGAACTTCACTATTTGGCTGTTAACAGGGGAAACCTGTATCAAGTAATTACACACAATGTTGTCTCATCAAGTTGTAAGGATATTCACATGTAAATTTTCTTTAAAAATCTATTAGTAACTTTTGAGTGAAAGGAACAATAGCAGGCAATATAACATTACTAAGCCCATTCTTAAAGGGCAAACATTAAGAGAAGGGTAAAGAAAAAATTATTGAAAGCAGACATATGTAAAATTTCAGAGTGAAAGATTAGGAGATAAAACCCTAATCCTCTTTACCTCAATTTTAAATGACACAAAATATTGTTTCTAAAATGCAGTCTAAACTCTTATCTAGTATATTAAATAATAGCCAAGTCAATTTTTAAATAAAATTTACTTTTATTTATAAATATAAATCAATATGCCCCCTCAAATGTATCAAGATATTGTTTTTAAAACTTTGACGATTAGAATATATTATTTAAAAGCTGCATGACTTCAGCTGAGCACAGTGGCTCACGCCTATCATCTCAGCACTTTGAGAGGCCAAGGTAGGCAAATTACTTGAGACCAAGAGTTTGAGACCAGCCTGGCCAACATGGCGAAACCCCATGTCTACTAAAAATACAAAAATTAGCTGGGAGTAGTGGCGCATACCTGTAATCCCAGCTACTCAGGAGGCATGAGAATCGCTTGCGCCTGGGAGGCGGAGGTTGCAGTGAGCCAAGACTGTGCCACTGCACTCCAGCCTGGACAAACAGAGCCAAGACTCTGCCTCAAAAAAAAAAAAAAAAAAAAAAAAGATTAAAAACAACAACAACAACTCTGTAACTCAACAACAAAAAGTCAAACAATCTAATTTAAAAACAGGCAAATAACTTGAATGGGTATTTCTCCAAAAAAAATACACAAATGGCCAATAAGCACATGAAGATACTCAACATCATTAGTCATTAGGGAAATGCAAATTAAAACCATGAGATAGCATTTTACACCCAATAGGATGACTAAAATTTTTAAAAACCAGAGTATAACAACTGATGGCAAGCATGTAGTGAAATTGGAACACTCTGATATTGTGGGTGAGAATGTAAAATGGCACAGCTACTGGGGACAGTAGTTTGGCAGTTCTTCGAAAAGTAAAGCATAGATTACCATATGACCCAGCAATTCTACTCCTAGCCATATACCTGCATGAATTTAAAACAGGGACTCAAGCAGATCCCTGTATTCCAATATTTAATGCAGCATTATTTACAGTAGCCAAAAGGCAGAAACAATCCAAATACCAATCAATAAACAAAATGTGATATAAACATGCAATGGATTATTCAGCCATAAAAAGGAATGAAGTTCCTGATTGTGCTACGAAACAGATGAACCTTGAAAACATGCTAAGTGAAATGAGCCAGGTGCAAAAAGGCAAACATTACCTATTTCTACTTATATAAAATATCTAGAATAGGAAAATTCAAAGAGATAAAGTAGATCAGAGGTTCCCATGGGCTGGGCGGAGGAAGAAAGGCACAGTTATAGCTTAAAAGATACAAAATTTATATTTCAAAGTAACAGTGGTGATAGTCGTACAACACTGTGAATGTAATTGATGCCACTGAGTTACACATTTAAAAACAGTTAACGTGGCATTAAATATACATTTTCTAAATTACTAAACTTTATTGACACATAATTATCACTCAAGTGAACAGCTTACATTAGTGTTCACTCTCAGTGTTATACAGGCTATGGGTTTTCACAAATGTATAATGACAGGTATCTTCTTGTAAAAAATTCCAGAAATAAATAATTTGTAAGTTTTAAATTGCATGCCATCCTGCTCCATCCTACGCAGAACATGCATCTTCCCTTTGTCCTACATATCATACACCATGTACACGCCAAAGAGAACACATAAATTTCAAATTCATGAAATTGTGAAGAAAGAAAATGAAATCTGTGCATAGTGTATATAGAGTATGGTACTATCTGTGGTTTCAGGAATCCACTGAAGGTCTTGGAACATATCCCCCATGGATATGGGAGCACTACCATATTGTACACAATAGTCTCAATGCCCCAGAAATCCTCTGGGCTCTGTTCATCCCTCCCTCTCTGAAAGCCCTTGGCAATCACTTACCCTTTTACTGTCTCCATAGCTTTGCCATTTCCAGAATGTCATAGTTGGAATCACACAGTATGTAGCTTTTTCATATTGGTTTCTTTCAGTTAGTACATACGCATTTAAATTTCCCCCAACATGGCTTAAGAGCTCATTTCTTTTTAGTGAATATTCCATTGTCTTTATGTACCAGTTTATCCACTCACCTACTGAAGGACATCTTAGTTGCTTTGATGTTTTAGAAATTACAGATAATGCTACTATAAACATCCATGTGTGAGTTTTTGTGTGAATGTAAGTTTCCAATGCATTTGAGTAAATACCAATACATGCAATTGCTACATCATATAAGAGTATGTTTGATAGTATAAGAAACTGCCAGACTGTCCTCCTGAGTGGCTACACCATTTTTCATTTCCACCAGCAATAAATGAAAGTTCCTGTTGCTCTACATGCTCACTAGCATTTGGTGTTCAGTGTTCTGGATTTTGGCCATTCTAATAAGTACATGGTCATATCTCCTTGTTGTTTTAATTTACAATTCCCTAATGACATATGATGTTGAACATCTTTTCATATGCTTACTTGCCATCTCTATATGGCTTCTTTGGTTAGGTATCTGTTCAGATCTTTCGCCATTTATTAGTTGGGTTGCTTGTTTTTTTTTTTTTGAGATATGGTCTGGTTCTGTCACCCAGGCTGGAGTGCAGTGGCTCAACTGGCTCATTGCAACCTCCACCTCCTGGGTTCAAGCCATCCTCCCACCTCAGCCTCCCAAGTAGCTGGGACTACAGGCATGCACCACACTACCTGGCTAATTATTTTATAGAGACAGGGGTTTCACTACGTTGCCCAGGCTGGCCTTGAACTCCTAAACTCAAGCAATCCTCCCACCTTGGTCTCCCAAAGTATTGGGATTACAGGCAAGAGCCATGGTGCCCAGCCCTCATTTTCTTAACACTGAGATTTAACAGTTCTTTGTATATTTTGGATAACAATCCTTCAACAGATGTCTTTTGCAAAACATTCTGTGGCTTGACTTCTCATTCTCTTGACAATGTCTTTTGCAGAATAAAAGCGTTTGTAATTTTAGTGAAGTCCAGTTTATCAACTACTTCTTTCATGTATTGTGCCTTTTGTGTTATATCTAAAAAATCATCGCCATATCCAAGGTCATCTAGGTTTTCTTCTTCTTTTTTTTTTTTTAGAAGGAGTTTCACTCTTGTTGTCCAGGCTGGAGTGCAATGGTGTGATCTTGGCTCACGGCAACCTCAGCCTCCCGAGTAGCTGGGATTATAGGCGTGCACCACCACGTCTGGCTTATTTTGTATTTTTAGTAGAGATGGGGTTTCTTCATGTTAGTCAGGCTGGTCTTGAACTCCCAACCTCAGGTGATCCACCCACCTCGGCCTCCCAAAGTGTTGGAATTACAGAAGTGAGTCACTGCGCCCAGCCTTCTTCTACGATTTTCTAGGGATTTTACACTTAGGTCTATAATCCATTTTGAGTTAATTTTTTGTAAAAAGTGTAAAGTCTGTCTAGTTTTTTTTTTTTTTTTTGCATGTGGATATCCAGATATTTCTAGCACCACTGACTGAAAAGACTATCTTTTCTCTACTGTTTGCCTTCACTGCTTTGTCAAAGGTCAGTTGATTATATTTATGTGAGTCAATTTCATAAGTTTTTATTCTGATCATTGATCGATCTGTCTATACTTTTGCCAATATCACACCTTCTGGATTACTGTAGTTTCATAGTAAGTCTTGAAGTTAGGTAGTGTCAGTTCTCTGACTTTGTTCTTCAATATTGTGTTGAATATTCTGGGTCTCCTGTCTCTCCATATAAACTTTATAATCAGTTTGCTGATATCCACCAAATAACTTGTGGGGATTTTGATTGGGAATGGACTGAACCTACACATTAAGTAGGGATAAACTATAGATCAAGATGTGAAGAACTGACATCTTGACAACATTGAGTATATCTTGTAGACATAATGAGCTATGTGATGCTGGGCAAATTTCCTAACTCTGAACTTTCATTTCTACTAAGTGATATGAGGATATGTCCATCTACCATTACAGAATGATTCTAAGGAATAAAACAATTTGAGCGTTGTTATAAGCCTAACATGAAAAAATGTCCAATAAATACTTGTTCCCTTCAATTTCTTTAAACAACCTACTAAAACATGAGAAAATCCAGATTATGTTTTGTTGGCAGGGAAAATTACCTAGAAGTCAATTTATTACTCAAATTAGATAATTTTTAAAAATTAGGGAATTAATTTGGAAATAATAGAGTAAAGGTCCAAAGATGGCTATGTTTCACCCTTTCTGATATCTGATGGTGTCTAGATATAGCAGTAGCAATCCACAAGTAGGTATTTTTTATGGTACTGATGTATAGTGAAGGCTGAGATTCTTTAATCATAGACAAATGAGTTAACAGTACCTATGAATAGGCCAGGCACAATGGCTCATGCCTATAATTCCAGCACTTTGGGAGGCTGAGGAGGCGGATCACCTGAGGTCAGGAGTTCGAGTCCAGCCTGGCCAACATGGCAAAGCCCCATCTCTACTAAAAATACAAAAATTAGCCAAGTGTGGTAGCATGTGCCTGTAACCCCAGCTACTTGGGAGGCTAAGGTGGGAGAATCGCTTGAACCAGGGAGGTGGAGGTTGCAGTGAGCTGAGATTGCACCATTGCACTCTAGCCTGGGCAACAGAGTGACACTCCGTCTCAAAAAACAAAACAAAACAAACCCGTGAATAAATAATTGATCAGGCCAGGTGCGGGGGCTCATACCTATAATCCCAACACTTTGGGAGGTTGAGGTGGGTGAATCGCTTGCGCTTAGAATACCAGACCAGCCTGAGCAACATGACGAAACTCCATCTCCACCAAAAATACAAAAAATTAGCTGGACTTGGGTGGTGTGCCCCTGTAGTCCCAGTTACTAGGAAAGCTGGCTTGAGCCCAGCAGGTCCAGGATGCAGTGAGCTGAGATCACGCTATTGCACACTCCAGCGTGGGTGACAGAGTGAGACCTTGTCTCAAAACAAACAAACAAACAAAAATAATTGATCAGCTTGTTCACTTTTTTCCTATCAAGGGTCTATTCCAAGTATCTGTATACAAGGGATATGACACAGCCTATTTAGTCAGGAAATTATCACTGATTGCTCCTATGGCCAAATTCAATCATACTTCGTAGTAAACTTGCTATAAATGGTACAACAGAAGTCTTCTTCAAAATGCTACCTTATAACAGGCAAAATATTTACTAATTGAAATTTTGAATTAATATGCTTTGTATTCAAGGTTATAAATTAGCCACAAAATATGCAGGTAACTCATGTTGAAATCTAAAAAAGAAAAGAACATTCATGAACTGAGTAAGAGCATGCTGACCCTCAGAATCTAGACAGTCCTCATGTGAAATCACCTCACAGCACCTAGAAGAATTAGAAAAGTATATTAAAAGTTACTACACAGGGCCAGGCACAGTGGCTCACTTCTGTAATCCAGAACTTTGGGAGGTCGGTCTAGCAGATTAACTGAGTTCAGCAGTTCAAGACCAGCCTGGCTAACATGGTAAAACTACATCTCTACCAGCAAATACAAAAATTAGCCAGCCGTGGTGGCACGCGCCTATAGCCCCAGCTACTTGGGAGGCTAAGGCAGGAGGATCACTTGAATCCAGGAGGCGGAGGTTGCAGTGAGCCGAGACTGCACCACTGCACTGCAGCCTGGGCAATTGAGTGAGACTCCGTCTCAAAGAAAAAAAAAAAAGTTACCATATGGGCCGGGTGCAGTGATTCACACCTATAATCCCAGCACTTTGGGAGGCCAAGGTGGGCGAATCACTTGAGGTCAGGAGTTCAAGACCAGCCTGGCCAACCTGGCAAAACCCCATCTCTACTAAAAGTATAAAAATTAGCTGGGCATGGTGGCACACGCCTTTAATCCCAGCTACTATCAGGGCTGAGGCAAGATAGCCACTTCAACCCGAGACACACAGGTTGCAACGAGCCGAGATTGTGCCATTGCACTCCAGCCTGGGCAACAAGAGCAAAACTCCATCTAAAAAAAAAAAATTTTTCAGATAAATAAATGCTTACCATGTTTAAACATGAATTTTAAAAATACCTTTTATATACAAAATCTGTATTTAATTCTTTAAGACTGGGCTTAGTTTTTTTAAATCTTGAATTAAAATTTTTAAGAGGCATTCCAATAAATTAGAGAATTCATTTCTATTTATTATAAATGAATACTTGCATGTTTACTTATATCTGTACCTATGTATACACTCATCTGATTTATAACTACATTTTTTAAAGGATACAATCTTTTGAGAGTCCAAACAAAACACATGAACTACTGTCAGACATGCTAAAGGACATACATTTACGACTATCATTCCCATGAATTGGCCTGGCATGGTGGCTCACACCTGTAATCCCAGTACTTTGGGAGGCTGAGGCAGGTGGATCACCTGAGTGCAGGAGTTAGAGACCAGCCATGGTCAACATGGTGAAACCCCATCTCTACTAAAAATAAAAATAAAAAAATAGCCCGATGTGGTGGCAGGCGCCTGTAATCCCAGCTACTCGGGAGGCTGAAGCAGGAAAATCACTTAAGCCCAGGGGCAGAGGTTGCAGTGAGCCAAGATTGCGCCATTGTACTCCAGCCTGGGCAACAAGAGCAAAGCTCCAAAACAAACAAAAATTCCCACACATTTTGCATCCCAAACCCTATATTTAATAGAAGACATGAACAAGTAATATGGTAATTAATATTTCTGGTTAATAGTAGCAACTTGGCCAGGCACAGTGGTTCTGCCTATAATCCAGCACTTCAAGAGACTGAGATGGGCGGATTGCTTGAAGCCAGGCATCTGACATTAGCATGGGCAATATAGTAAGACCCTGTCTCTACCAAAAAAAAATAAATAAATAAATAAAAATTAGCCAGGCATGGTAGCATGCACCTATAGTCCTAGCCTACAGGACTACAGTAGGATGAGATGGGAGGACTGCTTGAGCCCAGGAGTTTGAAACTGCAGTAAGCTATGACCTCACCACTGCACTCTAGCCTAGGCAACAGAATAATACTCCATTCCTTAAAAATAAAAAAAGAAAAGCAACTCAAAAAAAAAAAAGAGAGAGAGAGACAGACGTATCAAAAGACTTCTTATATAGGACCATGTCATGCTTCATTCACTTACCTAAAAATTATTTATTCTGTCAGGCAATGTGCTAGTTAGATGACCTTGACAAAGCCTATTAACCTTCCTAAGTCTCAGCTTTTTCCTTGTTAAATAAGAATTACAACACTCTTCCAGAACTGACAAAAATGCATATAAAGCACTTAGCACAGTGCCTGATCATAGTCAATTCTCAAATGCTAGTTATAGCTATAGTAGTTAATGACAGGAAAATTAGAACTAAAAGTTTCTGAAAGACAGAACTTGATAGACGCTGTTATTTCAGGAGCAAAGTAATTAAGAGAAGTAGGTGATATCAGGTTTCTTATTTAAACATTACAGTACTGTTCACTAAAAATAAGAAACCAAGAAAGACACAAGACAGGCGGGGAGAAAGCATTTTGAAGTCTGAGATGCCTAAAAGGGAACAGAATGGAAGAATAACGATTTAGAATAGCCATTGTGGAGAACAGAAGAGGTTACTGAGCTAAAACATGTAAAAGGACTTTTAATCAGTTGCAGACTCAGCTGAGATTTTAAATTCCTAGCTACATGTTTGTGCGATTTTTCTCCAACAGCGCTCAGCTGACACAGACCATCAGTTGTCTGAAGTTTAGGTGGTTACAGTGTTTCTTTACTATGTGCACCAAAGAGAAGGAGTGTTAAAGTACAGAATGAAATTTATCAAGTAAACAAAAGTAGGGGCCGGGTGCGGTGGCTCACACCTGTAATCCCAGCACTTTGGGAGGCTGAGGCAGGTGGATCACCGGAGGTCAGGAGTTTGAGACCAGCCTGACCAACATGGTGAAACCCTGTCAGTATTAAAAATACAAAATTAGCCAGGTGTGGTTTGCATGTCTGTAATCCCAGCTACTTGAGAGGCTGAGGCAGAGAACTGCTTGAACCTGGGAGGCGGAGATTGCAGTGAGCCGAGATTGCGCCACTGGGTGAAAAAAGCGAAACTCCGTCTCAAAAAAAAAAGAAAAAAAGTCATTTCAACAGAGTATCATTAGGCAATCTGCTAAATATTTTAAAAACAAAAATCACTTACCCATTTTGAAAAGAACAGCTTTGTGTTTCTGAATCATCACTATCACTGATGATAATAGTTTCTCCATCCACACTGTTAACATGTCCATTAGCAAAACCATTTTGATGTGATGGAGGGGAGGACTTCTAAAATCCTACACTGCAACCTGAAATAAAATGATACAGTTAAAAATGCAAATCACTTGATATTTATAGCCAAACATTTCAGAGCAACCAAATTGCTTTGAACTAAAGTTATTTTGTTTGTAGAGGTTACAGCTGATGTCAACAATTTAAAAAAGAAAATCTGTGACATCTAATTTAAGCAAATATTAGATATAATTTAAAGCTTAAAACTATTTTAAAACACAATTTATCAAGATTATTCACAATTATATTATTTCCTTCCTTCTGCTAGCTCTGGATTGTTTGTTCTGCTAGTTCCTTAGATTGTAAGGTTAGGTTGCTGACATGAGATCTTTCTTGTTTTGTAATGTAAGGATTTATAGCTATAAACTCCCCCCCTTAGCACTGCTTTTGCTGTATCCCATAAATTTCGGTATGTTATATTTTTGTTTTCATTCATCTATAAGTTATTTTCTAATTTTCCTTAGGTTTTCTTCTTTGCTCCAGTGGTTAAGAGCGTATTTTAAATTTCCACAATTTGTGAATTTTCCAGTTTTCCTTTGTTAATGATTGCTAAGTTCATGTTGCTGTGGTCAGAGAAGATACTTGTATGAGATTGTGATGGTTAATTTTAGGTGTCAACTTGACTGGATTAAGGTAAAGGCAGAAGTATTTAGTCGCCAGAAGTACTGTTTAGTCGTTAGAAATATATAGTCGCTAAAGTATTGTTGCTGAGTGTTTCTATGAGGGTGTTTCCAGAGGAGAGTGGTGTATGAGTCACTGGACTGAGTTGGGGCAGATTCTTCCTCAGTGTGAGCAGGCACCATCCAATTAACTGGGGCCCAGCCAGAACAAAAAGGCAGAGAAAAGACAGATTCATTCTGATTCCTGGAGCTGGGACACCTCTCTTCTCCTGCCTTTGGACACCAGCAACTCTAGGTTCTCCAGCCTTGATTTTGGGACTTGCACCAGTGTCCCCTTTCTCAATACTCTCTCCCCATCCCTTCTTGTATCTCTCTCTCTCTTGATGTATATCTCCCATTGGCTCTCTCTCTGGAAAATTCTAACACAGTTACCTACCTTCTAAAATCCAATGAGACTAAACTTGTGACCTAGCATAAAGTTTATCCTGGAGAATATCCCATGTGCACTTGAGAAGAATGTGTGTTGTTGTTGGGTTGAATGTTCTGTTTTACGTCTGTTACATCTAGTTGATTTACTATGTTGTTCAGATCCTCTGTTTCTTAACTTCTGCCTGGTTGTTCCATCCATTATGGAAAGTGGAGTATTGAGGTCTGCAGCTATTATTGTAAAAATGTCTGTTTCTCTTAGCAATTATATTCCTAACTAAAGTTAACTGTTTAGAAAGTCAAATATTGGCACAATATCTTATTATACTTGTTTTAGGACTTATACTTTTTTAAAGCATACAATATTTTAAATTCTAAAATTCTTCAGACTATAACTTTTTTATTTTCACATTTTTTGTTATGATTTCTGATCTCTAGAAAGCTTCCTATTCACTAACTCTATCACCCCTATTCTGACTTCCTTTACTCTGCATACCATATCTGGATTTTATGGGCCACAATTTTAGACTCATTCAACCACAATTAAAATATTCCTTCATCCCATATCTATTGTGCCAGTTTTCAATGCTAGAAAGACAGCACCTGTTTTCTTTTCCACACCCCTTCTTGTTCCAAATTCTTTACTTCCTGCCTTGAAACCATGAATTTACTATGAATTCAAAGTTAGCATCTTAGTGTTATGGCTGAGATAACTTTTGTTCGTTCTCAAACAGATTTCCTCAAGTCCCAGTCTCAGTACTTTAATATTAGAAAATGAGAAAAAAGATCTTGACTTAGACTCTTTGACTTCCTTCTCAACATCAAAAGTCCATATCCTTCAAACTGTTCATATTCTTAGGTCAGAAGGGTTCTCTTCCAGCCAGTAACCTCTTCTCTTACTCAGTTTCACTGTGTTTCTCCTCCTGTGTATCCTCAGTTTTCCTCTGCTAAGAAACATACTCTTCAATATCCTAGAAAGTTTATATCTATCTCTAGCTTTTTAGAGACTCCACGGTATGGACTCTTCTTCTTCTCACTCCCTAGAGAGACCTGGCATTGCTGAAGCCAAATTAGATTCCAAGAACAAAAAGAATCAAATTTTTATAATAAATATCCTCTTATATCGGAGCATAGTGATTGCCAAAGAGCAAGAGGAAAGCGAAGCAAAGACAATCTGCATCTGAACCTACTCTGCAGACATTTTGCTTCTTTTAAAGATCATTCCCATGCCTGTAATTGCAGCGCTTTGGGAGGGTGAGAAAGGTGGATCGATTGCTTGAGGCCAGGAGTTTAAGACCAGCTTGATCAACATGGCGAAACCCCATCTCTATTAAAAATACAAAAATTTGAGGCTGGGTGCGGTGGCTCACTCCTGTAATCCCAGCACTTTGGGAGGCTGTGGTGGGTGGTTCACGAGCTCAGGAGTTCAAGACCAGCCTGATCAACATGGTGAAACCCCATCCCTACTAAAAATACAAAAATTAGCCAGGTGTGGTAGTACATGCCTGTAATCTCAGCTACTGAGGATGCTGAGGCAGGAGAATCACTTGAACCTGGAATGCAGAGGTTGTAGTGAGCTGAGATTATGCCACTGTACTGCCTGGGCAACAGAGCAAGACTTCATCTCAAAAACAACAACAACAACAAAAATCAGCTGGGCGTGGTGGCATGCAATTATAATCCCAGCTACCTAGGAGGCCGAGGCACAAGAATTGCTTGAACCTGGAAGGTGGAAATTGCAGTAAGCCAAGATCGTGCCACTGCACTCCAGGCTGGGTGACAGAGTAAGACTCTGTCTCAAAACAAACAAACAAACAAAGCCAGGTGTGGTGGTGCTGCACACCTGTAATCCCAGTTCTTTAGATCCTGCAACTGCATGCACCCCAGCTTGGGTAACAGAGCAAGACTGTCAAAAAAGAAAGACCATTTCATTGGCTAAAAATAAATTGATAGCCACTTCCTATCAATTTATAATCTGCTCTTTAATGTTGTACCCTCTTTTCCCAGGACTTATTCACACATCAATGAAGTCTCCTCTCCTCCCATTTACTGTCAGCTGGTTCAAAAGTATGATTTACATTGTCTCTCCACTTCCCTACCACTCTCACAATTTTAGTCATTATATACAAAAACTTGTCCCAAGAAAGTCATAATAATCTAACTATTGGTCAACAAATCCAAAGTCTTGTCTTAGTTGTCTTAATCGTCTGTAAACCATTATCCACCCCCTTACTAAAAAATTCCACCTCTGTTTTTATGGTCCAAAATCTTTCCTGTTCATCATCTAACCTGCCTCCTTGACTATACTTTTCTCTGTGTTTGCCTGCTTCTTGTTCTTCTCATACTACCAAAATATACAGTGATTCCCCCAAAGTACTGCTGCATGTCTCTTGGTTGGTATATACTTTCCCTTGGTGTTTCATCTCAGCTCTAGATAACTGACTGTCTGACTCTCAACTTCTAGAGGTATGGTCCAAAAACCAATTCTTCTCTATCTAGAGAGAGTTTATGTAACCAGTAAGGTTTCATCTCTATTAAGAGAGTCCCAGTAATAGTGTTGGAGAGGATGTGAAGCCACTTTGAAAAACTGTGTGACAACTCCTCAAAGATTTACCATATGACCCTGCAATTCCACTTTTAGCTATACGCCCCAGAGACATAAAATGTATGTCCACACATACTTGTACATAAATGTTCAAAACAGTATTACTTGTAATAGCCAAAAACTAAAAACAATCCAAATATCAATCAACTGAACATTTAAAATGTGGTATATACAGTACAATATTATTCAGCAAAAAAACAGGAATCAAGTACTGATACATGCTATAATATTTATGAATCTTGAAAATATTATGCTAACGAAAGGGGCCAGACACAAAAGACTGTATACCATAAATTCCATTTATATGAAATATCCAGAATAGGCAAATCCCTAGAGAGAAGATAGGGGACAGGCGGACCATAGGTAGTGACTGCTAATGGGCAAAGTTTTCTTTCTGAGGTGTTGAAAATGTTTTAAAATTGGAACTGTATATTTTAAATGGGTGAATTTTATGGTATGTGAAATATATCTCAATAAAGTCATTAAAAAAAAGAGTTGCAAGATATAATAGGGAGTAAATATAAAGGAGAGAGAGCATTGCTGGAATTATGTTTATGGTATCTCTACAACTCTTTTTTTTTCTTTTTTTTTTGACAGAGTCTCACTCTATCCCCCAGGCTGGAGTGCAGTGCGTGATCTTGGGTCACTGCAACCTCTACCCTCTTGGGTTCACCTGATTCTCCCACCTCAGTATCCTAAGTAGATGGGACTACAGGCACATGCCACCACGCTCAGTTAATATTTTGTATTTTTAGTAGAGATGGGGTTTCGCCATGTTGGCCAGGCTGGAGCCTCTACAACTCTTAAGCAATTCTGGGGAAGGTTTTATTAACTACGAATATTTTAAGTACATAAATACCTACTGTTGGGCTAAATCTCTATTCTCTGAGAAAAAGTGATTCAAGATTTGGTTATCCCATACGTCAACAAGTTTTGATATACTGTGAATATCCTGTCTCATTTACCAGCCCTATTCTCCTAGGAACTTTATTCTTCTCATATTCTACCCTCTTCCACATGATTATTAATAGAGCTGCCCTGTTTTCCCAAAACAGTGGTCAGTCAGCTGATGCAGGGTGGGCACTACTTTGCTGAGCTCACTTATCTTTCCCAAGATTTTAAAACTTGGAATCTAGAAGGTAAAAATCAGTCCTTCTCTCCCACTGTGAAATCTGTAAGATAAAATTCTGGTGCTGTCGGCAGCCATATATCCTGCCACATGGAGGCGGACAGTGTGTAGTGAAAGGTGGTAAAATCTGTAAGAGAAGAGATGGCAAGGGTACTAGAGGCAATCAGTTCTCTTATTCTTGTTCTTCCTTAGATTTAGCTGCAACTTGCCCATTCCAGGCTTAGTTGTTTAATCTTTCCTTCCATTTAATAAACTAGTAATTCCAAACCCAAACAAATAACTGATTCCACAGCACCCTAAGGCTTAAGAATCATCAAAATGTATACTATGTGGATCAACTCAAAGTCCTCAAAGCATCTAATTTTCTACCATCACTCATTTCCTCTGAGATTTACGTAAGTTCAATTAAATTTAAACATCCTAGTCTTGGTCCTTTTCAAACCACTCTTTTTAAAAAAATGAAAAAGAGAAAAGACTCAAATTACTAAAATGAGAAGTGCAAGTGGGAATATTATTGCTGATTTTACAGGAATAAAAGAGATTACTAGGGAATACTGGCTGGGTGCGAAAGCTTATGCCTAATCCCAGCACTTTGGCAGGCTGAGGAGGGCAGATGGCTTGAATCAGGAGTTCAAGACCAGTCTGGGCAACAAAATAACAAAATAACAAAAAATTAGCCTCTACAAAATAACAAAAAGTTAGCCAGGCATAGTAGTGTGCACTTGTAGTCCCAGCTACTCAGGAGGCTGAGGCTGGAGGATCACTTGAGTCCAGGAGGCAGAGGCCGTCTCAGAAAATACATGCATGTAGGTATACTTCCTAACAAAAAAAGCCCAAGAACAGATGGCTTCACTGATGAATTGTATTCAACACTCACAGAAGCATTAACATACATTATCTCAAAATATTCCAAAAAATTAAAGAAGAGGGAATACTTCCTAATTCATTCATAAGACCAGCATTACCCTGATACCCAGGTGGACAAAGATAAGGCAGAATATATGAAGAACTGTTACAACTCAAGAAAAACCCAAACAGTCAATTCAAAGATGGGCAAAAGACTTAAACAGACATTTCTCCAAGAAGATACAAATGGTAATAAGCACATGAAAGATGCTCAGCATCATCTGTCAGAAGAAAATAGACAATCAGTGAGATACAACTTCACACTAAGATGGCTATATATTTTTTCTTTTTTTTAAAAACAAAGAAATTAGCAAGTGTTAATAAGAATACAGAGAAATTGGAACCCTAGTGCATTGCTGGTGGGAATGTAAAATGGTACAACTGCTGTGGAGAACAGTTTGGCAATTTCTCAAAAAGTTAAACATATCACTTTGAGAGGCTGAGGAGGGCGGATCACAAGGTCAAGAGATCAGACCCATCCTGGCCAAGATGGTGATACCCTGTCTACTAAAAATACAAAAATTAGCTGGTTATGGTGGCACATGCCTGTAGTCCCAGCTACTCGGGAGACTGAGGCAGGAGAATCACTTGAACCCAGGAGGCAGAGTTTACAGTGAGCCAAGATTGTGCCGCTGCACTCCAGCCTGGCGACAGAGCAAGACTTCATTTCAAAAAATAAATAAATTGTAAAAAAGTAAACATGTAATTATCATATAGCCCAGCAATTCCACTTCCAGGTATATACCTGAAATAACTGAAAACAAGAACTCAAACAGATACTTACACACCAGTGCTCATAGCAGTATTATTCACAATAGCTAAAAGGTGGAATCAACCCATGCGTCCAACAGATAAATTGATAAGCAAAATGTTGTATATACATAATGGAACATTCAGACATAAAAAGGAATGAAATCCTGATACATGCTACAACG
Organism: Ateles fusciceps; assembly: GCA_036589455.1. NCBI lineage: Eukaryota > Metazoa > Chordata > Mammalia > Primates > Atelidae > Ateles > Ateles fusciceps. The sequence goes on from JAZHEH010002842.1 coordinate 2,298,908, forward strand.
TGGATGAACCTTGAAAACATGTACAGAGGCTGGGCAACAGAGTAAGACCCACAGCTCCACAAAAAAAATTTAAAAATTAGCCGGGTGTGGTGGTGCACACCAGTGGTCCCAGCTGCTAGGGAAGCTGAGATGGGAAGATTGTTTCAGCCTGGGAAGTTGAGGCTGCAGTGAGCCATGATTACACCACTATGCTTCACCCTGGATAACAGTGTGAGACGCTGTCTCAAAAAACAAACAAAAAAGCCCAAGCAAACAAAAAATGAACATTATGTTCAGTGAAATAAACCACAAAAGGACAAATATATGCTTCCACTTATATGAAGTACTCAGAATAGGCAAATTCATAGAGAAAGAACATAGAATAAAGGTTACCAGAAGCTGGGGGAAGGGGAGAATGGGGAGTTATTGCTTAATAGGTACAGAGTTTCTGTTTGGGATGATGAAAAAGTTCTAGAAATAGTGGTGATATTTACACAATACTGTGTACAACATTAAGTACCCTGTGAATGTACTTAATGTCCCTGAACTGCATGCTTAAAATGACTAAAATAGTAAAATTTTTATGTTTATTTTACTAAAATGAAAAAAAAACCACCACTGTTTTATTCTAAGAGAAAAGCTTGAGAAGAGGCTCAATTACCAATCCTACATTGGTAACAGACGGAAATAATGTCCAAAGAACTGCAGGCTTTCACCACTAACTGGTAGAAACAAACCAGTGTTTCTCAAGAGGAACAACTATAGGAAATCATATCAAAACCTGTTAGGTAATTATGTAGGCTATTGATAAAAAGGCTCTATACTTTAATAACATGAACTGTACAAAAATATGAAATAAATCAAACAGATCTGCCTTTGAAGGGCTTAGATATCAGATCTATCAGGGCTCATAATATTACTAAGGCTTCCCGGAAGTGATGAAGGAAGCTTTTCAGGGACCCTATGACAAGGTTTCTCAAGTTAGAAACAGAGATCATCTTTGCTGGCAGAGCCCAGCTAAATGCCCTTTAAGTGGCAACAGTGGTGGTGGTCATGGGGCAAATACAGAGTAAATGAGTCCACTGTGAGCCCAAGTATAGTTGATGTGAGGCCTAAAGTGGTCTGACAGTCATCAGTGGAAACAAGTGACCACAGTAGGTCCCACAGGGCTACAGTAATTTGAGGACTAATATATTTAAAACCAACAGAAAGAAATCCAATTCCCTGACAGAGGAATTAGGGAGAAGGAAACCAGTGCAATGCAGAGACATTGCCCAAAAGTAAATTATATAAATTGTAGTAGTTATTATCAATGCTACTATTAACTTTGTAGCACACCCAAACCACAGGTAGCATTCCTTGCCAATCTAATCAAGGCTAGTCCTTCCCATAGGTACTTAGCTAAACTTATGTTACTCAAGATGTCAACACCTTCTAAAAGATTTCCAGAGACTTAGTCTATGTCTTTCATATCTACTTGCTACCATTTCTTGGTTCTGGGGGAGTCCAAAATTTACAGAGGTGTATGTAAAAAACAGAGAAACATGAATTAAGACCCAGCTAGAGGATCTTCAAGAGTATAGAAACTATTTAAGGTTACAATCCATTATTTGAGAACATGGTGGAAGTTGATAATTAAGAGTCCTATTATTAGCGTTCATGTGTGCCAGATAAAATATGTAATTTATATGTATGTCTCTCCTCATATATCAATCAACTCCACAAGTTACACATTTTCTAGAAGATGAAATTCAGAGCCAGGTTTTGTTTTGTTTTGTTTTGTTTTGAGATGAGTCTCAATTTGTTGCCCAGGCTGGCGTGCAATGGTGCAATCTTGGCTCACAGCAACCTTCACCTCCCAGGTTCAAGCAATTCTGCCTCAGCCTACCGAGTAGCTGGGATTACAGGCATGCACTACCATGCCCAGCTAATTTTTGCATCTTTAGTAGAGACAGGGTTTCACCATGTTGGCCAGGCTTGGCTGAAACTCCTGACCTCAAGTGATTCGCCCGCCTCGGCCTCCCAAAGTGCTAGGATTACAGGTGTGAGCCACCGCACCCTGCCCAGGGACAGATTTAAATAATTTGCTGTCAGTCAAACAACCAGTAATGGTACAGCCAAAACTTTAACTGTGACTCTCAAACCCATATACTTTCTAATTTTCCACTCTATTACTAGAGAGAAGGGAATGGAACCATTATGTTGACCCAAGGGCATTTCAGAACTTTAAGCCCAGGCAATGAGAGGCTCCTTAAAGTGCTAACAACTTAAACACATTTCAGAGTGAAATCAAGACTATGGAATGGGAGCAAGTATAGTGTAAGGGCACAACATAAATTAGCCATAAATCTGTAATAAGTTGGACATGAAAATACTTCTTTTTTTCTTTTTTTCTTCTTGAAATGGAGTCTCGTTCTTGTTTCCCAGGCTGAAGTAGAATGGCACAATCTTGGCTCACGTCAACCTCCGCCTACGGGGTTCATGCGATTCTGCTGCCTCAGCCTCTCGAGTAGCTTGGATTATAGGCACCACACTCGGCTAATTTTGTATTTTCAGTAGAGATGGGGTTTCTCCATGTTGGTCAGGCTGGTCTCGAACTCCCAACCTCAGCTGATCTGCCCGCCTTGGCTTCCCAAAGTGCTGGGATTACAGGCGTGAGTCACTGTGCCTGGCTGGAAATAGCTTTTCATGACACTACTCTGGAATGTATATACCTTCCCCTAAAAAGGTATTTTAAGTAGCCAGTTAAATTTATATCTCAAAAATTCAGGCTGGGTACAGTGACTCACACCTGTAATCCCAGCACTCTGGAAGGCTGAGGCGGGTGTATTATGAGGTCACGAGGTCAAGGGATCGAGACCATCCTGGCCAACATGGTGAAACCCCATCTCTACTAAAAATACAAAAATTATCTGGGTGTAGTGGCACGCACCTGTAATGCCAGCTACTCGAGAGGGTGAGGCAGGAGAACTGCTTGAACTCGGGAGGCAGAGGTTGCAGTGAGCTGAGATCATGGCACTGCACTCCAGCCTGGCAACAGAATGAGACTCTATCTCAAAAAAAAAGAAAAAACAAAATTCAACAAAACAAAAGCAAATTGTAAAACTTTCTAAAACTGAGACATACGCAGAATTTCTACAGGGTATTTGGGAGAGAAGGTAAATAGTTAATGGCAAAGGGAAAGAAGATCTAGAAGCCTGGGAGGACCTACTTGAAAAAGACCAACCCTCTCTTTGGGTCTCTAAAAATGGAATATGCTGAATCTATAGCATACTTCATATCTGCTCCCCATTCTGCCTCATTAATCTTTATTTTCTTGTAATACAGGTGCAAGAATATTTACAAAAAATACTATGCTTGGCCAGGTGCGGTGGCTCATGCCTATAATCCCAGCATTTTGGAAGGCTGAGGCAGGCGAATCACGAGGTCAGGAGTTTGAGACCAGCCTGGCCAACATGGTGAAACCTCGCCTCTACTAAAAATACAAAAAATTAACTGGCTCTAGGGGTGGGCGCCTATAATCCCAGGTACTTAGGAGGCTGAGGCACCAGAATCACTTGAACCCGGGAGGTGGAGGCTGCAGTGATCCAAGATCATGCCACTGTACTCCAGCCTTGGGGACAGAGTAAGATTCCATCTCAATTAAAACAACAACAACAACAACACTATCTTGGACAATTCATTCAATATTTTCTAACGGTGAACTGATTAATTTGAAGTTTAGAGTTAAAAAGCAAAGAACCTTAAATTAAGGTTATGTGAGGCTGGGCGTGGTGGCTCACGCCTGTAATCCAAGCACTTTGGAGGCCAAGGCAGGTGGATCACCTGAGGTTGGGAGTTCAAGACCAGCCTGACCAATGTGGTGAAACCCTGTCTTTAAAAAAAAATAATAAAAATAATAAAAAAATTAAGGTTATGTGATGCCTCATTTTAAGTGGAAGAAACCAGAGCACTCAAGCAAGTCAGCTATTTACACAAAAAGACTGTGACTTATGTTGATTACTTGCCAATGAGAAAAGTCAGGAAAAGAATGCTTTGTTTATAATTCCTCACTTTTTTAGAGAAATAGGTCAATGTAGCTCAAAGAATGTTTCTTTTTTGAAATTTATTATTTTTAGTAGACACAGGGTCTTGCTATGTTGCCCAGACTGGCCTCAAACTTCTGGGTTCAAACAGTGCTTCCACCTTGACCTCCCAAAGTGCTGGGATTACAGGCATGAGCAACCATGCCAGGCCAAAAAGAATGTTTTCATTTTTAACTGTTCTGAGACCCTTTATGGACTACAGAACCAGACCTTATTATTTCTCCAACTGGCATTTGACCTATGCCCAGGCTGGAGTGCAGTGGCATGATCTTGTCTCACTGCCATGTCTGCCTCCCAGTCTCAAGCAATCCTCTAACCTCAGCCTCCCAAGTAGCTGGGACTACAGGCAAATACCACCATGCCTGGCTGATTTTTTTTTTTTTTTTTTTTGTAGAGATGGGTTTTTGCCATGTTGCTTGGGCTGGTTTCGAACTCCTGGCCTCAAACAGTCCTCCTGCCTCCGTCTCTCTAAGTGCTGGGATTACAGGCATGAGCCACTGAGCCCAGCCACAAAAATCTTTAAAAGAAAATTATAGACACAAAATCCATGGATTAAACCCTGCCTATTTCTAATTAGTTTCCAAATATCTGGATGTTATTAATATCCTGCTTAACCTCCTCAGTATTCAAAAGTATATTACAGCCTTATTTATTAGTGTGGCTACAGAATCAACCAAATTAATTAAAACTGTACTAAAAACTTTAAAATTCCAACTAGTATACTCAAATAAATAGGTATTCAGTTGTTTGTGGGCTCAGCTTTATGCCAGCCAGCATATTGGCACAAACATGTAAGATAACCTTGCTGTAAGGAGGCAAGACTAACATTTTAAGATCAGAGACAACAACACTTTAAATATGAAAAGCCACCACAGATTTGACAAGTGACCTTTTGTTTCAACACAGCACCAGTATTTTCAAAGTAACTGGCCTCAGTGTGAAAGATGCATGGGAAAAGGCTTCTTGCCTTTCCTCTATTTTGAGCCATCCTGAACAATGAAAACAACTGTTATCACGATGATGAAGCAGAAAACGAGTAAAAGCCCGAGTTCCTGACAACTTTGTGGACCTATCATACCAGTCCTACACTACACACTTCTGGACTCATTTTACACAAGAGAAAAACTTCTATTTTGTTTATGCTATTAAACACTTTTCCATTATATGCATCCAAGGCAAATCCCACTGATAAGGAAAGGCAATCTACTATTAGGTGTGCTAGATATTTATTAAACACTGATCACTTTATAAACATTTTGTGTAGGTTAAATTCACTTCATGAATCACAGAACCTGAGTAAGGTTTTTAAATTTGAAAGTTACTGGCAATATAGATTTCAAGTCATATTTGTTTCAGAAAATTGAAAATCTGAAGAGAAGGCAATGTGAGGGAGGCTTGTAGTGACAGAAATGTTCTGTATTATGACTATATCAATGTCAATATTCTGGTTGTGATACTGTACTATAATTTCACAAGATAACATCATGGGAGAAGCTATTTTTTTCTTTAAGACAGAGTCTCACTCTATTATCCAGGCTAGAGTTCAGTGGTGTGATACTGGCTCACCGCAAACTCCGCCTCCTGGTTCAAGTAATTCTCCTGCCTCAGCCTCCCGAGTAGCTGGAATTACAGGCGCCCACCACCACGCCCAGCTCATTTTTGTATTTTTAGTAGAGATGGGGTTTTACCATATTGGCCAGGCTGATCTCACACTCCTGACCTCAGGTGATCTGCCCACCTCAGCCTCCCAAAGTGCTGGAATTACAGGTGTGAGCCACCATGCCCAGCCAGGAAACTATTATTTTACAACTACATATGAGCCTACAGTAGTCACAAAAAGAGTTTAATTTTAAAATGCTAATGATAAGTATTAACAAAATATTAACTCCAATTAAAAACATTCATTCTGTGAGGGAAATAATTCAATACATGATGAAAGTAACAAATATTACATAAAGCTACAGTAATGACACTGGAGTATTGGTGAAAGGATGGCCAAATAGATCAATGAAAAGGGAATAAAGTCCAGAAATAGACCATAATTCCATTTATATTTTATTCTGGAAAAGGCAAAATTTTGAGGACAGAAATCGGATCAGTGGTTTGTCAAAGGCTAGAAGGTGAAGCAAGGGTTGACTACAAAGGGGCACAAATGAATTTTGTGGAGGGTGATAGAAACGCTGTACGTCTTGACTGTGGTGAGTTACATAACTGTCAAATTTCAGTACTTGGCTGGGTGCAGTAGCACACACCTGTAATCGCAGCACTTTGGGAGGCTGAGGCAGGTGGATCGCTTGAGCTCAGGAGTTCGAGATCAGCAACATGGCAAAACTCATGTCTACAAAAATTAGAAAATTTAGCTGGCATGGTAGCATGCACCTGTAGTGCCAGCTACTTAGGGGGCTGAGGTGGGAAGATGGCTGTAGCCCAGAAGGCAGAGGTTGAAGTGAGCTGAGATCACATCACTGCGCTTCAGCCTGGGTGACTGAGCCAGACCCTGTCCTAAAAAAAAAAAGAAAAAAGAAAAAAAAAAATGAACATTTCCTAGTTTCAAAATTAATTTTAAAAAAAAGAATAATTAAAAACAAATTTTAAAGTCAGAACTCTATACCAAAAAGGGTGAATTTTAGTTCAGGCAAATTCTATAAATCTGATTTTTAAAATAAGAGTGAAAGTAATACATTTAGCAAAGTTTCATTAAACTACTTAGAATAAAAGCTTATCTGAATACAAGTTATTATTTGATTTAAATTATTCTTTAGCATAAAACAAAAACAGTTACTGCTTTTCTAAAAACATGGCTAATTGAGGTAAGTCTACTTGTTAGATCTCATTGAAGTAGACTGGTCCTGCCTATACTTACAGAAGAAAAGCCAGACAGTTGTAATGCAAAAAATACATAAAGGGAGTCCTAAAGTTTGTCTCCATCTCAACCATAAGCATATAAAAATCAATCTTAAAATCCCTATTTTTTCAGAAAGAAGCATTACACTGGTGAGTTCTCTCTTACAACCTGAGTTAGTCAAATCAAAGTCAGGTGATTTATACACATCAAAATAAAGTACATAAAAACAACTTAAAAGAATTTACAATGAAATTATTATATACACAACTAACTAAGATGATAAAATTAGGCTGAACATGGTTGCTCACACCTGTAATCCTAGCACTTTGGGAGGCTGAGGCGGGTAGATCACCTGAGGTCAGGAGTTTGAGACCAGCCTGGCCAACATGGTGAAACCTCATCTCTACTAAAAATACAAAAATAAGCTGGGCACCTGTAATCCCAGATAACTGGGAAGCTGAGGCAGGAGAATCACTTGAACCCGGGAGGTGGAGGTTGGAGTGAGCTGAGATCACACCACTGCCCTACAGCCTGGGTAACAGAGTGAGACACTGTCTCAAAAAAAAAAAAATTATACTTATTACTCCCTTCCCAAATTCTTCTGTTATTTTCTAGCTAGACCACCTACTTGTAGATCCCTTTTGGGGAGCTCAAACATAATAACCTGTTTTGTTTTGTTTTTTAACCATCCTTAGGGTACATTTATAACAACAAATCAATATATGTATTTTTCTGAGATGGAGTTTCACTTTTGTTGCCTAGGCTGAAGTGCAATGGCACAATCTTGGCTCACTGCAACCTCTGCCTCCCAGGTTCAAGTGATTCTCCTGCCTCAGCCTCCCAAATAGGTGGGATTATAGGTGCCTGCCACCATGCCCTGCTCGTTTAATGTTTTAGTAGAGATGGGGTTTCACCATGATGGTCAGGCTGGTCTCAAACTCCTGAAAATCAATACTGTTGGCTGACTCACTGACTGGAAGGAGATGAAGAAAGCTGCAAGTGTATCTTTGGAGAGAAAACTAAAATGTAAATATCAGCCTGTTCTAATTGCCAATCACAGCAAACTATTAATGCAGGGCTAAATTATTTGGCATTACAGTTTCCTTTATTCATTCTATTTGAATATTAGTGACATAATCACTAGCCAAGTAAGACTTATCTATATTTTCTTTTTTTCTGGAGACAGAGTCTCACTCTGTCACCCAGGCTGAAGTACAATGGCGCAATCTCGGGTCACTGCAACCTCCGCCTCCTGGATTCAAGCGATTCTCCGACCCCAGCCTCCTGAGTAGCTGAGATTACAGACATGCGCCACTATGCCCAGCTAATTTGTGTATTTTTAGTAGAAACGGGGTTTCACCATGTTGGCCAGACTGGTCTCAAACTCCTGACCTCAAGTGACCCACCTGCCTCAGCCTCCTAAAGTGCTGGGATTACAGGTATGAGCCACCGTGCCCAGCCTTATTTATGTGTCCTTAACACATTTACCTTATTCAGTCCTAGTCATTTATATGTATTTTACTTATCCTTGCCTTGCCAACTCTATCCCTACTACAAATATAAACATGAATATAATGTCTGAGAACAATTAAGTACTAATCTTTTACTCATATTTAATTACCCTGTTGCATCTAGCACCATGGTTTTCAGAGAAGATATTTAATTGACTGAAATAAAAAAATATATATGATTTAAGACTCCATCCTATCAAGTTTTATTTTTACAATTCTTTTCTATTTTTCTAACTTTTTAATTATTTGTCTGGCATGCAAAGTTTTATTTTGTTTATATAGCACTAATATCTAAAATTATCCTTTTGATTTGTGTTTATCTCTCCTGCACTAGAATCTAAGTCGCAAGTCCTTGTCTTATTTATAACCCTTTCCCAATGCCTACAACAGCAGCCAGCACACAATACTTACTGAATGGATTATATAAAATGTGCCTATGTTAAAATACTTACTCAGAATCCTCCCTACCACCTTCAAAGAAAAAAGGCACAAACAATTGCATTTTTCATCCCTGGAAATTCAAGTCAAAAGACAGAATGGCAACAAATAAATGAAATCTTATTTTTCCCCATGCTTGCTGTCATCTTTTGTTGCCACTAGATAGCATTCTTTCATCTGCTAGCAAAATACTTGAAAAGAAAAACACTTAAACATGGCAGAGTACACAAGTAAAATCATGAAGATAACCTTTGATTAGTACAATGGTTAAGAATTTAAGCAGCAGGGCAACCCATTTATTGAAGCATTTTTCTCTTTGAGTCAATGGTCAGATTAAGATGCTGACTTTCCAACCCTCAACAATGTAACCTGAATCAATAAGAGTGAATGATCAAAAGCTTAATCTGACTACACTTTGACAAAAATTAGAAAATAGTCAAAGTGAAAATAGTAGGTGTTCAATAAATGCATTTAACTATCATACCATCTTTTAATCTTTCTTAACTGCTATCCTTTAGTACTGTCTTCATACTTACTTTTTCCTCCCAAACAGAAGCATGGTGGTTCTGATACTGCCTGTGCTTGAAAACATCATCACTCATGACCTTGGGCATATTTTAATTAATTAACTTTTGTGTATGGGCTCCCCAAACTGTAAAATGACCAAATGAGCAACTATCACATGGCTATCCTGGGAATAATAGTACATGCATGCTCTTCCAAGGCACCTAGGGCCCATTCACATTTGAGGAGTGTCCACTCAGCAAATTTATGGGAAAAAAAGGTATATTTCAAAAACCTAGAATAGTTGCTGCATATGGTCAGCTCTCAAAAGTTTACTAGTATTGTCATCATCTCACTAAAATGACATATAGCAAGCTTTCAAGAACGGTGACTATAATGTAAGAAACTAGGAACTGGCTAGAAAAAAGATGAGTCATCACAGCTGGCAGATTCTTCACTTGTCTCTGACAAATACAAGGAGAATCTAACATTTACTGAGTTCTTTAGGTGCTAGGCACTGTGGCAGGCTGTTGCAGTTATTGAACTGAATCACACTTTTCTGATCCCTTCCTACATTAACTCTGGATTTACTCATGTGACTTGCTTTGGCCACTGTAACACTAACAACATACAGCATGCTGAGGCTTGTCCTTGCTTGCACTTTGGGGCTTGCTCTCTCTTGCTGCTGTGATCTTTCTACCATCCTGTGAACAAGTTAGGTCTAGTCTCCTGTAGAATACTAGGTCACATGGAATTGGACTGTAGCCACCTCAGTCTGAGGCCCCAGACGTGTAAGCCTATCCTAGATTCTAGGACCTAGACAATTTAGTCCTAGCCAGGTCAGCTCAGACTCTAAGAACATTCCAACCAATCATAGAATTTTAAGACCAATGTTTACTGATACAGGCCACTAACTTTTGGGAGTGGTATGTTATACAGCAAAAGCTAACTACTACAACCACCATATAAATATAGATATTTACTCCAGTTTTACACATCAGGAAAGAAGATTCCCAAAACTACTAAGTCAGTTTGGCCCCAAAGACTCTGTACTGTATTAAGCCACCTTTGCATGTTACACTCTGAGGTTTTAGGATCTGGTGGTTTTATCCTGCAACCCTTATTTAAGCCTTTCCTTTGTAACAGAAGACAGAATACTATGGTCTATAGCCAAAACCAACTCATCACCACTTTTTGTACGGCTCACAAGCTAAGAATGGTTTAAACACTTATTACTTGAAAAAGCAATCAAGAGAACAATAGTATAAAAATATAAAATACTTAGGAATAAATTTAACCAAAGAGGTGAAAGACTTGTACAATGAAAACTATTAAAACACTGATGAAAGAAATTGAAGACACAAATAATGGAAACATATTTCTATGTTTATGAACTCGAAGAGTTAATATTGTTAAAATGTCCTTACTACCCAAAACAACTTACAGATTCAATGCAATCCCTATCAAAATTCCAACACTGGCTAGGAGCAGTTGACTCAAGCTTGTAATCCCAGCATTTTTGGGAGGCCAAGACAGGAGGATCACGTGAGCCCAAGAGTTTGAGAACAGGGCAACACTGCAGACCCTGTTTCTAAAAAATAAAAATTAGCCAGGTGTGGTGGCATGCCCTATAGTCCCAGCTACTCAGGAGGATAACCTGAGCCCAGAAGCTCCAGGTTACAGTGAGCTACTGCACTCTAGCCTAGGCAACAGAGTGTAAACCTGTCTCCCTGCCAAAAAAAATTTCCAACATTATTTTGTGATATGTAAAATAATATGAAACAAATTTTAGTGTTTCTTAATATTTTTGGAATACAGCCATATTCAGTCATTTCTGTACTGTATATGGCTACTTTTGCATTATAATAGCAGAGTTGGGCAGTTGTGACAAAAACCATATGGACCACAAAGCCTATGAGATTTACTATTTGGACCTTTGTGTTTTTTAAATGTGCCAACTCCTGCTCGGAATTATTCACAGCATATGTTTTTAATTTTAAAAGATTTTGCTCAGCCTTTCGTGATGAGTAGTTGTGTATTTTTTCATACATTCACTATTCATTTTGTTTAAAATTATTTTACAGGTTATTTCTCTTCTCGTTTAACTGTTTTTTTTTTTTTTGGCTGGCGGGGGTGGGGGGGGACTTTCCAGCAAAAACGGGAAATCCTGCTAGACAAATTCTAAAAGAATTGTAACATTTGACTAAAGAGATATGGGTGTAAAAAATTAAAAAATAAATAAAAAAATAAAGAATCGTAACACTTTTCTCCTTTATCTTTGGATGATCTCTGAATTTGTTTTTTTGTTTGTTTGTTTAAGATGGAGTCTTGCTCTTGTTGCCCAGGCTGGAGTTCAATGGCGGGATCTGGGCTCACTGCAACCTCTGCCTTCCAGATTCAAGCAATTCTCCTGCCTTAGCCTCCTGAGTAGCTGGGATTACAGGCACCTACCACCACGCTTGGCTAATTTTTATATTTTCAGTAGAGATGGAGGGTTCACCAATTTGGCCAGGCTGGTCTGGAATTCCTGACCTCGTGACCCACCCTCGCCTCCCTCGGCTTCCCAAAGTTCTGGGATTACAGGCATGAGCCACTGCACCTGGCCTGAATTTGTATGAGAAAGACAACCCTGGCCGGGTGTGGTGGTTCATACTTGTAATTGCGGCACTTTGGGAGGCCGAGGCAAGCAGATCACAAGGTCAGGAGTTTGAGACAGCCTGTCCAATATGGTGAAACCCTGTTGCTACTAAAAAAATACGAAAATTAGCCAGGTGTGGTGGCATGCGCCTATAGTCCCAGCTACTCAGAGGCTGAGACAGGAGAATCACTTGAACCCGGGAGGCGGAGGTTGTGGTGAGCCAAGATCCTGCCGCTGCACTCCTGCCTGGGTGACAGAGTGAGACTCCATCTCAAAAAAACAAAACAAAACCAAAGAACTGTGATCTTATATTGGCCAACTGGAATGTATTATGATGGAGGCAGAAAAAGATGTAGGAGAGACATTTTATCCAGAAGAGCCTCTAATTCCTCAGATCTGAAACTGTAATATTAATCATGTAGATACGAAATTCCCAATGGGGACTTAGGTCAGAAGTAGCTATACAGTCTCATCTCTTTGTGTAATAAGCCTATTAGAATATTTGCCTGCCATTGATAACTAAGAACTTCAGAACCGTAACTATTCTACTTCACCACCCTGCTGCTAATCAATTCAGAAAGACACAAAATGAAGCCAACACTGAATGTCCTTTCACATTGATGTGAACCTCAATTTACTTGCCACTCCCATTTTTATCATCTTTCTTATTATAAACAAAATCCCCACAGTAATGATCGTAAGTCCTAGTGGAGACTCAGCTGACTGCATGTGGCATCAGTGTAAAGAATAAAGAAACTGCCATAAAAACTAACCACTCTCATCCCCAGCATTTATCAAAGACTTTCTTATGAGGCATTAGACAGATGCTCCTAATAGCCACTACAATTTGAAAGCCCTGAAGAAATTTATATGGTAAGTCTAAACTTATTGAACTATTTTGTGAAGCATAAAGCAGTTGAATCCATGCAGAAACATTTACAACATAGCTTTATATGCTATTTGAATTAATTGTTTAGAAACAGATTCATTTTCTATTTTCATTTGTTTTTGTAACTACATATGAATTTTGAGCATATAAAAAAAGGGCTTCCCAGAAATGACCTCCCAATTTATACTCTTACGCAAGTAAATAAGGGTTCAATTGTTAACTGTTCAACCTGCAATGACAATCCAGGAGGCAGTTAGGTTGTATGGTTTCTGGTACATACAGAAAACTCAACAATATATGCCTAAAAAACATAGTACTCTTAGACTCCAGAGAAAGAACAGTTATTCCTACCTATGTAACAAACCTGCACATCCTGCACGTGTACCTCAGAACTTAAGAAAATAAATTTAAAAATAAAACAATTAAAAAAAAAGAGAACAGTTATCCCAAATAACCCCTTTTTAAGCAGTTAAGAATTGTATCATTGGCCAGATGTGGAGGCTCACATCTGTAATCCCAGCACTTTGGGAGGCTGAGGCAGGTGGAGCACTTGAGGTCAGGAGTTTGAGACTAGCCCAGCCAACATGGTGAAACCCTGTCTCTAGTAAAAATACAAATATTAGCCTCGCGTGGTGGTGTGCACCTGTAATTCAAGCTACTCGGGAGGCTGGGGCATGAGAATCACTTGAACCCAGGAGGCAGAGGTTGCAGTGAGCTGAGATCACACCACTGCATGCACTCCAGTCCAGACTGGCTGACAAGCAAGACTGTCTCAAAAAAAAAAAAAAAAAAAAAAAAAAACACACACACATATTAGGGTCATCAGGGTTTACTGAAAACAATTCTGAGATGTTGCTTAGGACTTTTTTGTCCTGGAACTAGCAATTCTAATCTTACCAATTCAGTAGTATATTCAGAAGGTGCAGGATTGAGAAAAAAAGGTAGTGTAAGCTGACCAAATGAAAGCCTTCGTTCTGAAAAAATAACTCTATCAATTTAGTGTGTCTCTAAAAAATCTACACTACCTTTGAGCCTAAGTAAGAAGTCTCCATCCTGTGATCCTTTCTGCTAATCTATATTTTTTTTCTTCGTATTTCTACTCAACCCTTTCTCAAAAACTTCTACTTGATTAATCCCACATGTACCCAATCACTGGGATCCAAGCATGTATACATTTATATCAAAATAACTATGTTTGTTTCTTGACTATTTTATGTTCATCTTACCGCATCAATATATTTAGCAGCTCTCTTCTGTCTGCACATTAATGCCTTTTTAAGATTCATTAACAGCATTTGGGCTAGCAATATGAAAGAACCCAAAGATAAAACATCAATATTCTCATTTTTAATTCTAATATATACTGAGTACTTAACGCTCTGTATCATAGGTTATTGTGCTAATTTTCTCTCTCTCTCTCTTTTTGTGAGATAGTAACTGGCTCTGTCACCCACGCTGGAGTGCAGTGGCATAATCTTGGCTCACTGCAACTTCTGCTTCCTGGGCTCAAGCGATCCTCCCACCTCAACCTCCCAAGTACCTGGCACCACAGGCATGAACTACCAAACCCAGCTAATTTTTGTATTGTTTTTATAGAGACGGGGTTTTGCCATGTTGCCCAGGCTGCTCTTGAACTCCTGAGCTCAAGCCATCCACCCACATTGGTGTCCCAAAGTGTTGGGATTACGGGCGTGAGCCATTGCACCAGCTAATTTTCTTTTGCTTTATCTAAATTGCTTAAAACATTCTACCAATGGAACATAGAAGGTTCACAGGGAATATACTTTTAATGGTTGAATAGTTAAGAGCTCTAATTGGTTTATTATCACTTGATGCCTAAATTGACATCAGTTTACAAGATTAAAAAGAAATAAGGCCAGGCAGAGCGGCTCATGCCTGTAATCCCAGCACTTTGGAGGCCAAGGCAGGTGGATCACCTGAGGTCAGGAGTTCAAGACCAGCCTGGCCAACATGGCGAAACCTCGTCTCTACTAATACAAAAAATTAGCTGGGTGTGGTGGTGGGTGCCTGTAATCCCAGCTACTCAGGAGGCTGAGGCAGGAGAATCACTTGAACCCAGGAGGTGGAAGTTGCAGTGAGCTGAGATCACGTCACTCCAGCCTTGGAGACAAAGTGGGACTCTGCCTCAAAAAAAAAAAAAGGGAGGGGGGGGGGGATTATATAATCTTTATTTCACAAGGCAGTTCTAAAAACAATACTGAACCATAGTCTCGTGCTTGCTTTGACAGCACATATACCGAACCATAGTCTCTTATGTTTCTTGACTTGATACCATTTTATAAATTTTAAATCCAAATACCACGAGGATACTATTTGAGGAAAGCTAGCTATAAATGAAACTCTGGTGCAAATCCAGTTCGGCCATTTTACTGATTTAACCTACACTGGGGGAAAAGGTCTGTCAGTCAAAGCTGAAAGTAAATGCAGTTTATTGTCTTCAAACAGAGAATTCACACCAGGCTAGCAAAAGAAATAACTTTATCCCTCCTCAGAAAAAGGCAATATTACAAGTAAGCTTTTTAGGAATAGTTTAACCAGTTCATGTAAAACCAATTAGAAACATTACATGTGGCCAGGTGTGGTGGCTCACACTTATAATTCCAACACTTTGGGAGGCTGAGGCAGATCGCATGAGGCCAGAAATTGAAGAACAGCCTGAGAAACACAGGGAGACTCTGTCTCTACAAAAATTTTTAAAAAGTAGCCACGTATGGTGGCTCGTGCCTATAGTCCCAGCTACTTGGGAGGCTGAAGCAGAAAGACTGCTTGAGCTGAGGAGTTCAAAGCTGCAGTGAGCTATGATTGCTGCATTCCAAGACTAGGTGACAGAGTAAGAGACCCTGTCTCTCAAGAGGGGAAAAGAAAAGGGCACACATCTGTATGTTCTGATATGAGAAGATAGCCAAACCATTACTAAGTAAAAAAGCTGCTTGCTAATTTTTTATGTTAGTATAGTATAGAAAAAACGGTAGAGAAATACGCACTAAATCTCTTAAGGGAGTATTTGGAAAATGAACTCCAGGCTTTCATCTTTTGCATTTTGCTCTGAGTATATATATCTCTATCTGATAGATATATATATCTGATATATATATCTCTCTCTGATAGATATATATATCTGATATATATATCTCTCTCTGATAGATATATATATCTGATATATATATCTCTCTCTGATAGATATATATATCTCTGATAGATATATATATCTGATATATATCTATATATATCTATATATGAATCTTTAATAGAAAAAACAAGATTTTTAAAAATTTATAAACTTACAAATAAAAATCTGACTTAGTTTAAAAAAAATTTATAAACTTTACTTTTGTTAAGTGGAGCAAATTACATTTGAAAGTTTTGGGTCACTCATTATGATTATGAGGACTGAAATGAAAGCATCTAGCCCACTGCCTAGCATACAGGAAAAGCTCAATAAATGTTAGTGTACTTCCAGATCTGCAATGTCTTCTAATGTTACCAAGTTTTATACTGTGACCCGTGAGTATAATTTTGTAGCTGCTGCTTATTCTAGCTTCTCCTTTGCTATTAGGTACCACTTCTTGCTATTGTCAGTATACCCACTTTTAGAAGTATCTTCTGCCACATATTGCTTCAAATCTGCCACAAACGCTTTCAGCTCCCAAAACATCTTAACTGTCCCTACTGTGTCTTTTTTTTTTTTTTTTTTTTTTTGAGACGGAGATTTTGCTCTTGTTGCCTAGGCTGGAGTGCAATGGTGCCATCTTGGCTCACTGCAACCTCCACCTTGAGGTTTAAGCGATTATCCTGCCTCAGACTCCCCAGTAGCTGGGATTATAGGCATGCACCACCACATCCAGCTAATTTTTTATTTTTAATAGAGATGGGGTTTCTCCGTGTTGGTCAGGCTGGTCTCAAACTCCTGACCTCAGGTGATCCATCCCCACTTGGCCTCTCAAAGTGGCACAATTACAGGCATGAGCCACCATGCCCAGCCAACTGTGCCTCTTTTATAGCAACTTATTCTCCTTCAGTTATTCATAAACCTTTATTAGCTCCTTTAAACTTTGAGTGTCTACACAGAAAAAGACTTGTATTCATTTTTGTATACCCCATCATAGCCCTACTCCAGCAGTCACTCAAATGTCTATATGTACAAATAGAAAAAAGCTATACCTGTGACTAAAAAAAAGTTCAGGCCAGGCATAGTGGCTCACGCCTATAATCCCAGCACTTTGGGAGGCCAAGGCAGGCAGATTGCTTGAGCACAGGAGTTTGAGACCAGCCTGGGCAACATGGCGATACCCCATCTCTACAACAGATATAAAAATTAGCCAGGTATGGTGGAATGGGCCTGTAGTCCCACCTACTCTGGAGGTTGAGGTGGGAGAATCCCCTGAACCCAGGAGATGGAAATCACAGTGACCTGAGATCCCACCACTGCACCCCAGCCTGGGCGACAGGGCAAGACGCTGTCTCAAAAACAAACACACACACAAAAAGTTCAAAGAGGATCCCAAAATAACTTGAGACAGTTTAACACTAATGTTTTAATTTTAGTACAGGACTTAGGTCAATAGTTGCTTGAGTAGCTTTTGCAGTCTAATCAGAGGTAAAGCACATGGATGAATACTGTGACAGTTACTTCCCTACCCAGTTTTAGATTTTCAGCTTACTTTTATGTCTAAAGTTATATTCCAAAGAATTGGAACTATTAAGCAGTCTGTACACTAGCTTATGAACTACAATATTACAGAGGTTCCTTAAGGGTAGTGCTGACTCTCCAACTAGGTAAATTTTTAGAATCTCTGCCACTTTTTTTTTTTTTTTTTTAAAGACGGAGTTTCACCATGTTGGTCAGGCTGGTCTTGAACTCCCAACCTCAGGTGATCCACCCGCCTTGGCCTCCAAAGTGCTTGGATTACAGGCGTGAGCCACCACACCTGGCCTCTGCCACTTTTTTTTGAGATGGAGTCTTACTCTGTCACCCAGGCTGGAGTGCAATGGTGTGATCTTGGCTTACTGCAACCTCTGCCTCCCAGGTTCAAGCAATTCTCCTGCCTCAGCCTCCCAAGTAGCTGGGACTACAGGCATGTGCCACACGCCCAGCTAATTTTTGTAGTTTTTAGTAGACATGGGGGTTTCACCGTGTTAGCCAGATGGTCTCGAACTCCTGACCTTGTGATCCGCCTTCCTCAGCCTCCCAAAGTGCTAGGATTACAGGTGGGAATCACCAAGCCTGGCCGAATCTCTGCCACTTCTCTGTAGCAAGTATATTTTCTCTTGCACACACTCAATTTTCTCCCAAATGGAACTAGTATTCCATAGCCATTATTGTGGTTGCAAAATGTAGACTTTCACAGACCCTGAAGATATCTACATTTCAACAGAAATGTAGATTCCTTCCAGACACAAAAAACAGTAGGTAGAACTGGTAAAATAGAAGAGGTTAAAGGTGGCCAGGCACAATGGCTCACACCTGTAATACCTGTACTTTGGGAGGCCGAAGGGGGCGGATCACGGGGTCAGGAGTTCGAGACCAGCCTGACCAGCATGGTGAAACCCTGTCTCTACTAAAAATACAAAAAATTAGCCAGGCATAGTGGCATGTGCCTGTAGTCCGAGCTACTCGGGAGGCTGAGGCAGGAGAACTGTGTGAACCTGGCAGGCAGAGGTTGCAGTGAGCCAAGATCATGCCACTGCACTCCAACCTGGCGACAGGAGTCTCAATATAAAAAAAAAAAAAAAAAAAAAGGAGGTTAGAGGTGGAAATTGTGCAGAAAAACAGCTACCTATCCACAAATTAACCCTGTTTTGAGTATCTACTTCAAAGGCTACATCAACATGCCAATTCTTATTTTAAAAAAGATGCTGGCAAAAAGGTCTGAAAATGGTCGGGTACAGTGGCTCATGCCTGTAAATTCTAGCACCTTGAGAACCCGACGCTGGTAGATCACTTGAGGCCAGGAGTTCAAGACCAGCCTGCCCAACATGACGAAATCCCATCTCTACTAAAAATACAAAAATTAGCTGGGCATGGTGGCAGGCGCCTGTAGTTCCAGCTACTCAGGAGGCTGAGACACGAGAATCGCTTAAGCCCGAGGCAGAGGCTGCAGTGAGCTATGATTACACCACTGCACTCCATACAAAGTGGGACCCTGTCTCAAAAAAAAAAAAAAAAAAAAAAAAGTCTGAAAATAGGTTGCCCAAAGCGCACTTTAATTTTAAAAATTACCAAATTTGGTTAGGTTGGTGGTTCATGCCTGTAATCCCAGCACTTTGGGAGGCCGAGGTGGGTGGATCACTAGGTCAGGAGATCAAGACTATCCTGGCCAACATGGTGAAACCCCATCTCTACTAAAAATACAAATAGCCAGGTGTGAGGTGTTTGCCTGTAGTCCAAGCTACTCAGGAGGCTGAGGCAGGAGAATTGCTTAAACACAGGAGGCGGAGGTTGCAGTGAGCCAAGATCAGCCACCGTACTACAGGCTGGGTGACAGAGAGAGACTCCGTCTCAAAATAAATAAGTAAAATAAAATAAAATGTTAACATTGCAAGTTATCTTTGAAGTTTAATTATAGTATAAAATTTAATTTTCAATACAAAATTAGAGTCAATAACAGAAAAAAAAGTTAACTACCACATAAGCCTCAAGTCAACAGCATTTTCCCCCAGTAAAATGCTATTTTCTATAGCAATTCAAAATGTGTACAATACATGCATACAAACATATATATACATTTTCATTTTAATCTGACAATAACCCAAAAGGATGTCATTGTCCAACAAAGTCTAACTCCAAAGCCTGTCCTTCACTATCACTACCTGCCTCCCATAAAATTTTTATCAAACTATAAACAAAAAGCAGAGATAAAGGTATCCTATTAAAGCCAAGTGTTGGCTGGGCACAGTGGCTCATGCCTGTAATCCCAGCACTTTGGGAGGCTGGGGTTGGTGGATCACCTGAGGTCAAGAGTTTGAGACCAGCCTGGCCAAGATGGCGAAACCCCATCTGTACTAATAACACAAAATTAGCCGGGCATGGTGGTGTGCACCTGTAATCCCAGCTACTCAGGACGCTGAGGCACACGTATCGCTAGAATCCTGTAAGCAGAGGTTGGAGTGAGCTGAGGTCGCAACACTGCACTGCAGCCTGGGCAACAGAGTGAAATTGTGTCTCAAAAAATAATAATCAAAATAAAAACAAGGCCAGGCACTGTGGCTCACACCTGTAATCCCAGCACTTTGGGAGGCCAAGGCTGGCAGATCACCTGAGGTCAGGAGTTCCAGACCATCCTGGCCAACATGATAAAACCCAATTTCTACTAAAAATGCAAAAATTAGCTAGGCGTGGCACGCACGCCTGTAGTCCCAGCTACTTGGGAGGCTAAGGCAGGAGAATCGTTTGAACCTGGGAGGTGGAAGTTGCAGTGAGATGACACCACGCCATTGCACTCCAGCCTGGGTGACAGAGCAAGACTCAGTCTCAAAAATAAATAATAAAATAAATAAATAAAAATAAAACCAAATGTTAAGTTTAGCCTATAATGCTGCTCCCTTACATATTTTAAGTTCAGCCTAAAGGTTTCTCTGTACATAGTTAACTATAATCTAACTGGGTGTATAAACAGACTATAACCTGCTCTTGTGACAAGTAGCTAAGTCTCAGTCAATAACAGCAGCCATACTTCAACCACTCAAAGGCAGCAAACTGTTCAAACCATGTTCAAATAAGCCAAACACCAAGCTGCAATCAATCTGGCTGTTTCTGTACCTTACTTCTGTTTTCTGTATGTCTCTTTCCTTTTTCTGTTTATAAATCCTCTTCAACCACACAGCAGCACCAGAGTCACTCTGAACCTATTTCTGGTTCAGGCGGCTGCCTGATTTGCAAGTTGTTCTTTGGTCAATTAAACCCTGTTAAATATAATTTGTCTTAAGTTTGTCTTTTAACACAAGTGGTGAATGCATGGATGCTTACTGTATTTTTATTTTTTATTTCTTGTTTTTTTCTTACATATATTTAAAAGGTCTTAGGTCAGGCATGGTGGCTCACACCTGTAATCCCAGCATTTTGGAAAACTAAGGCTGACAGACTGCTTGAGCCCAGGAATTTGACAACAGCCTGGGCAACACAGCAAAACCCTGTCTCTACAAAATACAGAAAAATAAAAAGGTAGCTGGGCATGGTGGCACACATCTGTGGTCCCAGCTACCCCGGAGGCTAAGGTAGTAGAATCACGAGGTCAAGGCTGCAGTCAACTGTGATCATGCCACTGCACTCCAGCCTGAGTGACAGGAATGAGACCCTATCTCAAAAATAAATAAATAAATAAAAAGTAAAGGCCTTTTTACCCTTATTGCAAACTTAAGAAAGAGAACCAAAAGGCCAGGCTCGGTGGCTCACGCCTGTAATCCCAGCACTTTGGGAGGCTGAGGTGGGTGGATCATGGGGTCAGGAGTTCGAGACCAGTCTGGCCAAGATAGTGAAACACCGTCTCTACTAAAAATACAAAAAATAAGTTGGGTATGGTGGTGTGTGCCTTTAACCTCAGCTACTGAGGAAGCTGAGGCAGGAGAATCAACATGAACCCGGGAGGCAGAGGTTGCACTGAGCCAAGCAAGATCACACCATTGCACTCCAGCCTGGGCGACAGTGCGAAACTCCGTCTCAAAAAAAAAAAAAAAGAACAGAAACATACTTGAACAAGCAAGTTAAACAATGAGATATCATCCAATCTGGCAAAGGTTAAAAGACTTAAATATTCAGTGTTAGGTTAGTGTGGGGAACCTAAGCCTAGCCTCAATGCCACACTGAACTCGTATGCTTTTCAATTATCTTATTTATAACTTCAATATTTAGCAAGTCTGCATGTTTGTCTCTCCCTTAACTGAACTCCTTAAGAATATCTTTATTTTATTTAATTTTTTTAGAGACAGATCTCACTCACCCAGGCTGGAGCACAGTGGCACAATCATAGCTCACTGTAGCCTAGAATTCCTGGGCTCAAGTGATCCTCTCACTTCAGCCTCCTAAGTAGCTAAGACTACAGGCATATGCCACCATGCCTGGCTTTTTGTTGTTTTTAATTTGTGTACAGACATGTTGCCCAGACTGCTTAAGAGCATTTTACTTCTTTCCAAAACCCCCATATAACCAGCCCAGTATTTAGCCTGTAAGAGGTACTTATGAAGCTGGGTGTGGTGGCTCACACCTGTAATCCCACCACTTTGGGAGGCCAAGGTGGGTGGATCACCTGAGGTCAGGAGTTCAAGACCAGCCTGGCCAACATGGTGAAACCCCGTCTCTACTAAAAATACAAAAATTAGTTGGGTGTGGTGGCAGAGACCTATAATCCCAGCTACTCAGGAGGCTGAGGCAGGAGAATCGCTTGAACCCAAGAGGCAGAAGTTGCAGTGAATTGAGATCGTGCCATTGCATTCCAGCCTGGGCGATGAGAGCAAAACTCCATCTCAAAAAAAAAAAAAAAAAAAAGAGGCACTTACGAATAACATAAGCAACATGTCCATGAAACACAAAATCAGAGCAATCAGAAAATAACTGGGCCTGATCTGAGTGCAAAGATGGCTGAACTGAGTCTTCCGCATCTTTTTTCTTCTTTTTAGAAATGGGGTCTTGCTCTGTCACCCAAGCTGGGGTGTAGTTGGCATGATCATAGCTCACTGTAACCCTGCATTCCTGGGCTCAACTGATCCTCCTGCCTCAGCCTCCGAGGTAGTTGAGACTATAAGCATGAGCTAAGCATCTCCATCTTACCATCCACTGGAGGCAAAAAATTGAGATATCACCCATAATTTCTCCTTTCCCACACATTTCTCTGCCCAACCCAGCATCCCTCCAATCCATGAATAAACTGTGTTAGTTCTCCATCCAAAATATCCTGAGTCCATCCAATTCTCTCCAACTGTACTGCTACCATCTGATTCAAAATTCTTATCTGCACTAGAAAGGCCTGTTGTAATAGGCTCCAGACTGGTTCCAGGATTTCCATGCTTGATTTCCTCCTTCCAATCATTTCACCAAACAGCAGCCAGAGCAATATTTTAAACCATTTCCACTTCAGGGCCTTTCCCTCTGTCTAAAGAGTTCTTGAGATGTTTGGTTCCTTCTCCTTCATTCTGTTATCAGAGTAAAGGTCATTTCCTCCACAGCAACATTCTCTGGCCACCCTAGCTGAAGTGCCAGCCACTTCCTCCCCTCACTCTCTACCATATCACCGCCTTCAAAGCACTTCTATTTGAAATTTGTTTTGCATTGTTTATACTTTAATACTTACTCTGCTCACATACTATGTGCCATTTTAAGTGCTAACAATACAGTAGTGAACAAAAACTCCTGAGCTCATGGAGCTTACATTCTGGTGGAGGAAACAACCAAAAAACAAAAGAAAGAAAGAAAATATATGTTATAGCACCAAGGTGAACAGAAAACAAAGCATGGAAGAGAAATATAAAATGTTGGGGCGAGGACTGCACTGTATTCTCAAAAACAGTTAAGATCACTAATTTTAGTTATGTATATTTTTCCACAATTAAAAAACAAAAACTTTTTTTGAAATTGCTCCTGGGTTGAAACCCTACTGGGTTCAAGCAATTCTCCCTCAGCCTCCCAAATTACAGCCACATGCCACCACACCCGGCTAATTCTTCTACTGTTTTTTTGAGACAGAGCTTTGCTCTTGTTATCCAGGCTGGAGTGCAATGGCGCAATCTCAGCTCACCACAACCTCTACCTTCTGATTCAAGCAATTCTCCTGCCTCAGCCTCCCAAGTAGCTGGGATTACAGGCATGTGCCACCATGCCCAGCTAATTTTGTATCTTTAGTAGAGACGGAGCTTCTCCATGTTGGTCTGGCTGGTTGCAAACTCCCAACCTCAGGTGATCCAGCCGCCTCAGCTTCTCAAAGTGCTGGGGTTACAGGTATAAGCCATCCTGCTCAGCCTAATTTTTGTATTTTTAGTAAAGATAGGGTTTCACCATATTGGCCAGGCTGGCCAGCTCCTGACCTCAGGTGATCCACCCACCTCAGCGTCTCAAAGTGCTGGGATTACAGGCATGAGCCACCACTCCTAGCCCACAATTTAAAAATGTTTTAATAAAAATGTTTTAAAAGTTGGGGCAAGGGAGGGGAGGCAAAAAATAAACAAATTTAAAAATAAATAAAAGTTGGGGCAAGAAAATGCTAAATTTTAGATAGGACAGAAGGCTTCAATGAAAGTGATATAGAGGAAGACATGAAGAAGTAGAAGAACTCACTATGTTGATATCTGGGGAAAAAAATTCCAGGCAAAGAGAAGAGTAATGCAAAGGCCCTGAGGCAGGGATCATGACTGGCACATTTGAGAAGCAGCAAGTATGTTTGGCTTTGTGAGTGGGGGAGCCATTATATCCACAGCACCTAAATCAGTGTCTGGCGTAAAGAAGGAACTCAAATATATAACTATCGTATAGCAGCAAGACTGGCATATATAGGTACATTCCTTTAAAAGGCAAATTATGTTGTAATTTCACACTTCATAGTGCAATGTAGTTGATTTACAAGATCCACAGAAAAGGCCAGGTGCAGTGGCTTACATCTATAATGCTAGCACTTTGGGAAGCCAAGGTGGGGATTACTGTTTGAGTTCAGGAGTTTGAGAGCAGCCTGAGCAACAGAGCCAGATCTCATCTATAGTAAAAGTTAAAAAAATATCATCCAGGTGTGGTGGTGCATGCCTGTAGTCCCAGCCACTCAGAAGGCTGAGGCGGGAGGACTGCTTGGGCCTGGGAGATTGAGGCTGCAATGAGCTCTGATTGTATCACTGCACTCCAGTCTGGGCGACAGAGCCAGACCCAGTGGGGGGGAAAAAAATCCACAGAAAAACAAATAATAGCATAACAATCCTAAAAGGGAAAGAGGTTTCAGTTATTTCTAAATATTTTCCTGATGACTTTTTGCTATTGGTTGAAAATTTTAATTACTTAGCTTAAAAACTTACTACATTAGCCACCGGCATTTTGAGACCCCTTTTGTACTTAACTCTTTCCTAAGCCTCCTTTAAATCATGAATTTCTTGTAATTCATTATCCCCAATTAATCTCCTTTCTCGTATGTCACCTCTTAGTATTTTCACTATTCTTACCTTACCTATTACTCTCTCGTCAATAGTACTCACAGCAAGTCACAAGAAGACAAACAAAATAGCTTTGTAAAGATGCCAACCTGGAGGATGTATTAGTAAAATATGCATACAAACTCTAATTCGTGCTATCTCCAGTCTCTACAGGAGTTGAGGAGTCTCTAGTCAAGTTCTACAACCTCCACCCTCCCCAAAAGCCCCAACCCTATGGTACTTATAATCTAAATGATCATGGGAACAAAGGACCTAAGGATTGGATCTAACAACTATAACCATTCTTAGTTTTTAGATAAAAATAACTAATAAAGTACTGAATTTATGTTCTCGTGTTCTTACAAGCACATTTCAGATTAACCCAATTGTATATTTAATTATTTAAGTGTATCAGAACAAGAGTTTCATACTTTTTAACAGAATACATTCAGAATGCTGTATTTAAGTGGGGGTAAACTTCAGGCATAATCATCAGTTACAAATGGTCAATACAGGCCAGGCTTGGTAGCTCAGCCTATAATCCCAGCAGTTTCAGAGGCTGAGGCAGGTGGATCACTTGAGCTCATGAGTTTGAGACCCGCCTGGGCAACATGATGAAACCCATCTCTACAAAAAAATACAAAAACCAGTTGGACGTGGTGGAACGCACCTGTAGTCCTAGCTACTCAGGAGGCTGGGGTGAGAGGATGGTTTGAACCTGGGAGGTGAAGGTTGTAGTGAGCAGAGATGGCACCACTGCACTCTAGCCTGGGTAACAGAGTCAGACCTCATCTACACTAAAAGTTTAAAAAAAAAAAAAAAAAAAACTACAGAGGCAGACCTCATCCCAAACAACAACAAAAAGAATAGCCAATATATTAAGAAATGAAGCCTTAGGCCATGCACAGTGACTTACATCTGTAATCCCAGCACTTTGGGAGGCCAAGGCAAGTGGATCACCTGAGGTCAGAAATTTGAGACCAGCCTGGCCAACATGGTGAAATCCTGTCTCTACTAAAAATACAAAAATTAGCTGGGTGTGGTGGTGGGTGCCTGTAATTCCATTTACTTTGGAGGCTGAGGCAGGAGAACCACTTGAACCCGGGAGGCAGAGGTTGCGGTGAGCTGAGAGCGCACCACTGCACTCCAGCCTGGGGACAGAGTGAGACTCTGTCTCAAACAAACAAACAGAAAAAAAGATTCAAGCAGGGTAGCACCTAACAATGAAAATGGATATTAATTTATTAAGACATTAATTCTAAAGTTACATATAAACTTGTAATGATCTTCCAAATAAGATAATAGTAACAACATAATTAAATAATTTTTGGCTTCTAAAGTTTAAAATCCAGAAAAAAAAATAGTATTCAGGTCAATAATGCGGGCAGGGCATCCAAAAAACAGTTAATACCCTAGAGTCAAGAGGCTACAAAAAGTTCTAATGCTTATAAAGATTAATATAATAAATGTCAGTGACTAGCCAATCACAAAGCTTAAGACTTCAGGAAAACACTGATAATTTTTATTTTACTGCCATAGATTATATCATTTTCAATTTTCATATATGAAAAATCCACTCTATTCCTAAAGACCTAGGTAAAGAGAAGAGCACTAACACTACATTTGTATACTATATAACAGAGAAGTGGGCCGGGTGCGGTGGGTCACGCCTGTAATCCCAGCACTTTGGGAGGCTGAGGTCGGCAGATCACCTGAGGTTGGGAGTTCAAGACCAGCCTGACCAACATGGAAAAATCCTATCTCTACTTAAAATACAAAATTAGCCAGGCGTGGTAGTGCATGCCTGTAATCCCAGCTACTCGGTAGACTGAGGCAGGAGACTCGCTTGAACCCAGGAGGGTGAAGTTTCAGTGAGCCGGGATCGCACCATTGCACTCCAGCCTGGGCAATAAGAGCAAAACTCTGTCTCAAAAAAAAAAAAAAGTGTATCATATATACGTTATATCTCAATTAAGCAGTGTGAAGAAGTATAAAAGAGAACTTAGCAGAGTATATAAAACTCAATCCTGTTTTTGTTAAATAAAACACTAAAACCAATCAAGAAATACAGGCATATTTAAACTATTAGGTGACATAATGAGGACACAGGAGATATCATTAGCTAAGGATTTCTACTCTTAAAGATGGAACTTCCACATAATGGGACTTTATTATACAGTAAATTAAAAGAGAAGGAAGGTGGTATATGTAACAATGGACTAACCTTCAAGATCTTTTAAATGGAAAGGGATTAAGAGTATATATGTTCTTTTGCATTAAAAGAGAAGGATTTGTGTATGTATGTTTGTTACATAAGACATGTTATATATACACACACAGACACATGCATGTACATGTTTTTCGTGGCATATGTATAAACTGGCTTTGGAAAGATATGTAAGAAATAGCTAACACCAGGGCTATCTGTGGGTTAATAGGATAGCTGGAGTGTACTAACAGGAAAGATTCCTTAGGTCACTATTTTGTGTGTTTTGAATTTTGAGCAATGTGAATATAAACTTACCAAGAGGAAAAATTAAAAGTACTTTACCTTGCACCATTGTTCCTAATGACTTCCACAGTTTCTTCGATAAAATATCGATCCTTGACATATGCAAAGATATCATCACAAATTTCATGTAAGCGTGAACGATGGGTAAGGTTGGTCAAGTATAAAACTGGAATAATTAGTGGTTCTGGAAAACTCTGAAGATTCTGTCTTGCTTTTTTTCTGACTCAAGTGCTTCCTGATATGTCAGTCCAGGTCTACCCGTCACAGCACAACTCCACACAAGGCTGTTGCACAGAATGGTTCGTTCAAAAAAGTCACTGATTAAAAAACAAAAACAAAAACCCATTACCTATCATTTCACAAATTTTACATTAAAAGCTGACAGCCTCATCAGCTTCTTTTTGTGCCTTTAATGCAAAATTTTATTTAGACTCACAGAACTCAAGGGTTTGGTAACTGATCAACTTATAAACATTAATACAAACATAAGAAAAATATAAACTAAATATTTACATTTTGCAATTTAAAGGTACATTGGTCAAAACTAGACTTTGAGTTCCATCAGCTTTGAAACTGGAAGTCAAAGTGAATAAATTCAACTTTTAAAAAAATTAAATCTTTTTGTTCCAAGGCAGTCAAAACTCTGAAGTCAATTCAAGCACTTAACTATAAATTTTTTAAAGGCTTTGACATAATTGTGAAAAACTGAAAGATTTAAGCATTTAACAATAAGAGAAAAGCGAAATAAATTAGCACTTCATATAATGAAAAAGCAGTCATTAAAAGGTATAATTAAAGTTCTTAATGAACATTTCTATTACTGTTAATAGAAAAAAATACCTATTTCCAGTTTGATTGCTCCTGTATTTTCTTGAAACTGTATGATGATCTCATTTGTGTTTAAAAAAAAAAGGAAAAAGAGGAAAAGAGAAAAAGGAATGAAAATAAAAGGTACTTATAGAAGCATAGATTTCTGGAATGTCATACAAAAATCAAGGTTAACAGTTAGGGATTAGGGATAAGACTGGGGAACCATTCTATGCAGTGCTCTTCTATTCTGCTGGAATTCCTTAATAAGAACATTTACTTATTTTCAAAAATTCTATCCATTCTCTTTTAAAATGCAAGAGATCTATATCATAGAAAGATTTCTAAGGCATAATGGGTAGGAAAAACAGAAATCAATGAATATACAATCCCATGTACATTAATTATAATAATCACAGAAATGTATGTATTTATATACATACTATAAAAAGATATTCCCTATAGAGAAAGAGAAACTGGGAAGGAAGGAAAAGAAAAACGTTTTTTGTGATTCTAAATACTTCTATATTGTTTGATTTTTTTTTTTTTTTTTTTTTTTGAGAGTCTCACTCTGTTGCCCAGACCGCAGGGCAACGGTACAATCACCTAGGATCAAGCATTCTGTCTCGCCTCAGCCTCCTGAATAGGTGGGACTACAGGTACGCATCAGGACACTCACCTAATTTTTTTGAGGGAGTAAAAATGGGATTGTACTATGTTGCCCAGGGTGGTCTCAACCTCCTGGGCTCAAGCTGTCCTCCTACTTCGGCCTCCCAAAGTGTTGGGATTACAGGAATGAGGCACCATGCCCAGCCTATCTGAATTTTTATTTTTATTTATGTATTTACTTTTTTAAGACAGAGTCTTACTCTGTTGTTCAGGCTGGAGAGCAGTGACACGATCTTAGTTCACTACAACTTCTGCCTCCCTGGTTCCAGTAATTTTTGTGCCTCAGCCTCCCAAGTAGCTGGGACTACAGGTGCATACCACTATGCCCAGCTAATTTTTGTATTTTTAATAGAGATGGAGTTTCACCATGTTGGCCAGGCTGGTCTCAAACTCCTGGCCTCAAGCAATCACCACATCAGCCTCCCAAAGTGCTGGGATTAGAGGCATGAGCCAGCCACCACATCTGGCCCTGTTTAAGTTTTTATAAGGAGCATTATTCATGTATCATTTTGCAATAAAATATTTTTAAGATGTAAAAAGTTAGCTTGCTATAGTGGCATGAGCCTGTAATTCCAGCTA
Organism: Ateles fusciceps; assembly: GCA_036589455.1. Taxonomy (NCBI): domain Eukaryota; kingdom Metazoa; phylum Chordata; class Mammalia; order Primates; family Atelidae; genus Ateles; species Ateles fusciceps. The sequence goes on from JAZHEH010002842.1 coordinate 2,328,484, forward strand.
CTCCGGAGGCCAAGGTGGGAGAATCGCTCGAGTCCAGGAGTTCAAGGCTACAGTGAGCCATAATCATGCAAATGCACTCCAGTCTGTGCAAGAGTAAGACTGTCTGTAAAAAAAAAAAAAAAAAAAATTGAGGAATTTCACTCTTGTTGCCCAGGCTGGAATGCAATGGCGCAACCTCAGCTCACTGCAACATCCATCTCCCAGGTTCAAGCAATTCTCCTGCCTCAGTCTCCCGAGTAGCTGGGGATTACAGGCATGTGCAAACACATCCAGCTAATTTTTTGTATTTTTAGTAGAGATAGGGTTTCTCCTATTGGTCAGGCTGGTCTCGAACTCCTAATCTCAGGTGATCTGCCTGCCTCAGCCTCCCAAAGTGCTGGGATTACAGGCGTGAGCCACCGTGTCCAGCCAATATACATGTATATATACGTATATATGTATATATATTTGTGTATATATATACACACACACACACACACATATATATATATATATGTATATGGTTACACATATGCAAAAGGGTTAACAATGGCTGCCACTAAGTGGTAAGATACAGGTAAAATTTTTTCCTCCTTTATACTTTCGTCTACTTCTCAATTATTATATGTAACCATATGATTCATTACTCTTCAATTTTTTTCTCCTTCCTGAAATATTCACTTCTCCCATCATTCTAAAAGCACTTAAATTGCTATATGGCCTATTTCCTGGTTAGCACATCTATCTGTGTAGGTTTTCTCTGTATTAGTTTGATCTCCAAAAATCTGGGACAATTCCATTTAGATTATTTCCTTTTGTACATGTCTATAGAACAACTTTAAAAAAAGTATCTATGGAAATAAAGCAAGAGACATTAATCATACCTTAACATAAATGAGATCTACAGAAATAACATGCATATGCCAAGTTATATGGCTCTTAATTCAGTATGAAAATCCTTTTGAAGTGTGGTTTAGTACAGGAAATAATGGGTGTACATCATCAAAAATACAAAGTAAAAAGCAGTTATCCTTATAAGATAGAAGGCAGATATCCTAAGAATTCAGAGAAAGGGAAGGGAAGAACTCAGAGGGCAAAAAAATATTTTAAAAAATACTAGAACTTTTTTGGGGGGAAGTGATGTTAACAGGTAGGTCTTAGCCGGACAGGATGACTCATGCCTGTAATCCCAGCACTTCAGCAGGCTGAGGAAGGAGGATCACTTGAAGCCAGGAGTTTGAGACCAGACTGGGCAACAAAGTGAGATCCTGTCTCCACCAAAAACTGAAGAAAAAACTTAGTCAGGTGGTACACATCTATAGTCCTTGCTACTCAGGAGGCTGAGGTGGGAAGACCACCTGAAGCCAGGAGTTCAAGGTTGCAGTGAGCTACGATTACACCACTGCACTCCAGCCTGAGTGACAGCACAACGCTGTTTCTTAAAAAAAGTTCTAGGTTGGGCACAGTGGCTCACATCTGTAATCCCATCACTTTGGATGGCTGAGGCAGGGGGAAATGCTAAGTCCAGGAGCTCAAGACCAGCCTGGGTGACATGGCGAAACCCAGTCTCTACTAAAAATATAAAAAGTAGCCAGGTCCACGTGATGGCACATGCCTGTAGTCCTAGATACTCAGGAGGCTGAGGCAGGAGGAGCACTCTAGCTCTGGAGGTAGAGATTGCAGTGAGCAGATCGCACCATTGCACTCTAGCCTGGGTGACAGAGTAAACCCTGCCTCAAAAAAAAAAGAAAGAAAAAAAAAAAGTTCTAACTTTATATGTTAAACAAACATATCTGTAAGATTTAGCTTCTGAAGCCAATACACAGCTAACACATAATGTACATCAGGTATACTTTTTTCCTCTTTAAAAAATTGATACATAATAGTTGTACATATTGATACCTGTATCCAACGTGTAATGATCAAGTCGGAGTAATTGGGATATCCATCACATGAAGCATACTTCTAATAACTTAAACATTACTTAGTACTGCCCAAGAAAATTATACTTCAAATCTAAGTATCTTATACATTAGTCTGTAAACCAGTGCTAGTAGAAATAGAATGGTTAGTCACATGTATAATTTTAAACTTTCTAGTGGTCACATTTAACAATTAAAAAATAAAAATAACCCAGTATATCACAAAATAATTTCATTTCAGTATATAATCAACATTTTAAAAATTGAGATACTTTACTTACATTCTTCTTTTAAAAAAAAAATTCGCCTGGCTCAGTGGCTCACACCAGCATTTTGGGAGGCCAAGGTGGGTGGATAATGAGGTCAGGAAATTGAGACCATCCTGGCTAACACAGTGAAATCCTGTCTCTACTAAAAATACAAAAAATTAGCCGGACGTGTTGACATGCACCTATGGTCCCAGCTGCTCGGGAGGCTGAGGAAGGAGGATTGTTTGAACCCAGGAAGCAAAGGTTGCAGTGAGCCGAGATCATGCCACTGCACTCCAGCCTGGGCAACAGAGTGAGATTCCATCTCAAAAAAAGAAAAAAAAAAAAAAATCCAATGTATATTTTATGTTTACTATCTTAATTCGGACTAATCACATTTCAAGTGCTTAATAACCCGTCTGGCCAAGTAATGGCTCCTGTTCTGGACAGCACAGCTCTAGCCACAGCAGCTAAGTGCCTGGGGTACTGAGTAGGACATGCATGGGATATTTCATGCCACAGCAGGGGAACAACTAAGTGCAAACTGAGTTGCAACAAACACTAGATTTAACATTGCCTAAAAATACCAAGGACAGCAACGGCACAAGTGCCATAACCAGTGATGTACAGCTGCCCTTTTATACCCAAAGGTTTCTACTATCTCTTACAAAATGTTTGTGCCATTTGTTTACTTTGTGTCTATTTACAAAGTTATTGTTACATTATAGCTTTACTCTGCATAAAGACCTACCCTAAGGAGGCAGGACACATTCTACCACAGTGGCAATTTTAATGCAAGGGAGAAAAGTCCAAGGGTCATGTCTCCCCCCTACTCATAACCCCACAGCACCATCTCTAACACCACACACCTTCACTTCTCCCACTTCAGTAATTCTGCTCACACTTTACCCATTTTATCATACACATTTACATGTGCAGAGTTTGTTAATACTGAACTCTAGGGGGTTGGTTACAATGCTTCTTCAATTTCTACATTGTAAGACTATAACTAATGAAACTTACAAGAAGCACATTTTACTACTGTGAGCAAAAATAACATCCAAAACATTTTTATATGAATGTAAATTTAGGCTAATACAGGTTATTAATGTCAAGATTTATGACTGCACTCCTTCAATCATCCTCTTCACTAAAAGTGGGCATCCTACTGGCCCAGAGACCAAATCTTGTCCTCCACCCATTTTTCTAGTTTTTTGGGAACACGACTATACCCATATTTTTAGGTGTTGTCAGTAACTGCTTTCTCACTACATTTGCACAGCTAGATAGGAACAAGAGACCCTATGGCCAAGCAAACCCAAAAATACTGATTATCTGGCCCTTTATGGGAAAAATTTGATGACCCTTCCTCTTTATCAATATTTCATAAGGAAAAGTTGCTGAGTTACAAGGTCCTTTTTAAGAACACACTTGTGGCCGGGCATGGTGGCTCACACCTGTAATCCCAAGCACTCTGGAGGCCAAAGAGGGCGGATCACCTGAGGTCGGGAGTTCAAGACCAGCCTGACCAACATGGTGAAACACCGTCTTTTGAAAAAAAAAAAAAAAAAAAAAAAGAACACACCTGTAATATAAAGTCAACCAACACTCTGGTACTCTGGTGAACAAACTGAGGAACAAAGTGCAACATACTATTAATTCGTTGGGTATTGAGAAAACTAAAAACCTAGTAGAAGATTAAATTGTGACATAAAAATCAGAAACTGAGTACAATTCAGATAAAAAACAAAGTGTACTCTACTTAAGGGCCAAAAAACACATATTCTCTCTCTCTCTCTCTATATATATATAGCTCTCTCTATATATAGAGAATATATCTCTCTCTCTATATATATCTCTATATATATATCTTTATACAGAGAGAGAACTATATATATAGAGAGCTATATATATATATATAGAGAGAGAGAGACAAAAAATATATATATATATATATAAGAGAGAGAGAGAGAGAGAGGGTGTATACATATCTATATAGAGAAAGAGTGTTTTTTTTGGCCCTTGTATATGTATACATATATATATGTATACATTCTATATATAGATATACACATAGAGCTATATAGAGAGCATATACATATATACGTATACATATAAATATGAAGGAGAAATACATATATATATGAAGGAGAGAGAAAAATGTCTGAATCCCAGCTTTACTTTAAGATGCAACTTTGGATAAGTTACATAACCTCTCTAAATTTGGTTCCTCTATGAATGTTAATGTGAAAACCAAATGACATAATTCTTAGCAAATAAATACCCCTAAAATTTAAGTGTACTCAATAAAGAGTATCAATTCTTATTGTACAGGTACCACATGTGCAGAGAAATCCTAGAATAACCAGTATGGTAGAGAAACAATGTCAGAAAAACATGTTTCCTTGAGAGAAAGTTAGACATTGGGAATGGGAGCAGAAAGAGACAAAACTGTCTCAAACACCTGAAGATATTTCTTCCTGTCAGCTCCTGAGGGCAAGTGTAGGAAACAACAAATTCTACTGTCCAAGCTCGGTGGCTCACACCTGTAATCCCAGCACTTTGGGAGGCCAAGGCAGGTGGATCATGAGGTCAGGAGTTTGAGACCATCCTGGACAATATGGATAAACCCTGTCTCTACTAACAATACAAAAATTAGCTGGGTGTGGTGGCATGTGCCTGTAATCCCAGCTGCTCAGGAGACTGAGGCAGGAGAATCACTTGAGCCAGGGAGTATGAAGAAAGGAAGCATTTAAAACACAGTAGTCTGCTACATAGATAAAAGGTAAAACTCAAAAAGAAAAGCATTTAGGAATTTCTGCTATACCATCCAGGAAAAAAAGGACTCATGGATCCAAGTATCAGGACCATGTGGCAGGCTTATTCCTTAAAGAAGAGCTAAACATCTCATTTAAAGACACTAGCTGGCCGGGCGTGGTGGCTCATGCCTGTAATCCCAGCACTTTGGGAGGCTCAGGCGGGTGGATCACCTGAGGTTGGAAGTTTGAGACCAGCTTAACCAATATGGAGAAACCCTATTTTAAAAATAAATAAATAAATAAATAAGACACTAGCTATGAAAATTATCCAACTTTCTTTGAAAACCCCATGCTCACCAAATAACCTTTGATTATAACTAGATTTCACACATAACTGACCATTAGTATAGAAATTGGTCAGTACGAAAAACATTCTTCCCCACTACAAATTGATGGTGTTCTGGTGTGTCCATTTAATACCTAGAGCTTAATCACTTGGGGTATAGCAAAAAACCAAATGTCTAAGCAGACAGTACAGTGGTATCTACATAAAGATCTAGGCAGCCAGTTTGAATTCCTGGCAATGCCCTTATTTTCTTAGTGCATACTTCAACAAATATTAGGAAGAATTTTCCATAATAAGCACTGTGTGATAGTAAACAGTAAAAAGAGCATAAATTCTAGAATCATGATATTAGATTCTAACAATTAACAGTTACTAAATAATTTTAGACACTGTAATCTTGGATTTACCCGCAACCCCCAACTTCAGTTTCCTCATCTGTAAAAGAAGCTGCTGAAAGGACTGACTTATTAACAAGGAAGAGCATTTGAACAATGAAAACAGGATGCTTTAAAAGGTAGTCAAACCTCTTTCAATGAAAAGCCAGGGTGAAACATAATTTGGACCACCTGTTAGTCATGTTGTGAAAGAGAGTCATACATTTTGTATGGAAGGCTGGACTCACTCAAAGATGGGAAATATATCCCAATTCCAAGTGCCTATATGGCTAAAAAAAAATGTTATTTTATTGATCAGATTAAATCACTAGGTAATACAACAAATCATTTTCCTATCCCTCAAGTCTAGAATTTGTGGTATTCAGACCTGACTGTTCCATTTTTTAACAATCCACAGCCAAAAATAAACAAAATTGTTGTCAGCTAGCCAAAATTGCAGAACATTTTTATTTTTGTAGAAACAAGGGTCTTACTGTTTTGACTTGGCTGATCTCAAACTCCTGGCCTCAAGTCATCCTCCCATCTTGGCCTTCCAAAATGCTCAGACTATAGGCATGAGCCACCACACCCAGCCAGAATAAATCATATTTGAGAGGCTAAATTATGCACCTTAGTTTATGCATTTGTCTATAGTTGATGTGCTATTGAGTCTTCTTTACCTATGAAAGCAGGTCAAACAAGAGTTAGCAATTAGTTAAGAAGAATGTAGTAAGAGGTTCATGCTCTATAATCACCGAGGATGCATCCTGTTCATTGTCGCTGTCTCAAAGAGTTCAGGTTCTTGCAGAAGACAAAATGTGAGGAAACAGGCCAGGTGCGGTGGCTCACACCTGTAATCCCAGTACATTGGGAGGCCGAGGCCCGTGTATCACAAGGTCAGGAGACTGAAACCATCCTGGCTAACATGGTGAAACCTCGTCTCTACTAAACATACAAAAATTATCTGGGCGTTGTGGCAAGCGCCTGTAATCCCAGCGACTTGGGAGGCTGAGACAAAGAACTGCTTGAACCTGGGAGGCAGAGGTTGCAGTGAGCCAGGATTGAGCCACTGCACTCCCGCCTGGGTGACAGTGCAAGACTCCATCTCAGAAAGAAAAAAAAAAGTGAGGCAACAAATATACTGCATGACAAGGCAGTAACAGGAGATGCTACACTAGATAAAATGGAGGGAGTGGCCACTGCTGCTAAGAAGGACAAAAAGGAAGCAGGTTATTACATCAAGTAAGATAGAGACAGAAAACTATTTAGCAATTGAAAGGTCACTGGTGGCCAGGTGCAGTGGCTCACACCTGTACTCCCAGCACTTTGGGAGGGAGAGGCAGGCGGATCACCTTTGGTCAGGAGTTCAAGACCAGCCTGCCCAACATGGTGAAACCCTATCTCTACTAAAAATATAAAAAATTAGCCGGGCATGGTGGCGGACGCCTGTAATACCAGCTACTCAGGAGGCTGAGGCAGGAGAATTGCTTGCACCCAGAAGACAGAGGTTTCAGTGAGCCAAGATCGCAACACTGCACTCCAGCCTGGCCAACAAGAGCCAAACTCCATCTCAAAAAAAAAAAAAAAAAAGTCACTGGCAACCTCTACTAACCACGATTACAGGCAAGTTACTTTGTATTGTTCTGGGAAGTGAATAAGGCTAGAAGATGTAGAAAACCTTTTTTAGACTGATTTGAGAAACTTATATTCAAGAAATAAAAAATGCAAGCAAATAAGTGAGCATAGTGGTCTTCAGAGAAATACAGAAGAAAAATATTCAAAATAATACACTAAAAGGCTAGTCTTCAAACAAATTCACATAAATCAATCTGTGATTTAACAAGTGAAAACAGGTGCTTTTGTTGTTGTTGTTGTTTGTTTGTTTTGGGGTGGCTATCCCATATGCAGTGTAACAGCGGCCTGCAGAGGTTTCCTTCCTAGTTTTTCCAGAGTTGTTTCAAAGGTCAGATTACCATACTACAGACCACCATATACCATGTACCAGGAATGTATTTTTGGAAAGATCTCTTTGTAATCATTTATGAGAAACAAAGTAATTCAAAATCTAACACAATGGCAGTCTTCTTCCAATTTTGTCAAAATTCTTTTTGTTCAGTCATAGAAACCTAAGATCAACAATACTGCTTAATTCAGGGTAAATGATCAAATATTTTTGCTTCCAAACCAATAATCCCTCTAGGACTGCTTGTAATTTCCAAAAGCCCTACCACTTCAGCACAAGGGAAAAAACAAAAATTGAAAATAAAAATCTAGTTATTTAAAGCGTTTAAATGCCCTATGACTACAAAGGATACAGTTCCTTAATTTTTTTTTTTTTTTTTTTTTAGATGATGTCTTGCTCTGTGGCCCAGGCTGGAATGCAGCTGCGCAATCTTGGCTCACTGCAACCTCCACCTTCTGGGTTCAAGCAATTCTCCTGCCTGAGACTCCCGAGTAGCTGGGATTACAGGCGTGTGCCACCACGCCCGGCTGATTTTTTTTATATTTTTAGTAGAGATGGGGTTTCACCATGTTAGCCAGGATGGTCTCAATCTCCTGACCTCGTGATCCACCTGACTCAGCCTCCCAAAGTGCTGGGATTACAGGCGTGAGCCACCGTGCCTGGCATCATCAGTTCCTTAATGGAAGATACAGGTGGGGGTGGTGGTTCATGCCTGTAACTCTAGCACTTTAGGAGACTGAGGCAGGCAGATCACTTGAACTCAGGAGTTCAAGACCAGCCTGGGCAACACCGTGAAACCTCATCTCTACAAAAATTAGCCAGAGTGGTGGCATGCACCTGCAATCCCAGTTATTCAGGAGGCTAAGGTGGTAAAGTGGGGGGTGGGGAGACTGTTTGAGCCCAGGGGGCTGAGGCTGCAGTGAGCCAAGATTGCACCACTGCCCTCCAGCCTGAGCGACAGAGTGAGACCCTGTCTCAAAATAAATAAATAAAAATAGTGGAAAACAGATAGTTCTAGAATGCGAAAAATCTTCTGTATTTCAGCATTTCAGATTTCTCCATGGTTAGAGTAACTCAGCTCAAGAACCAAAGTACATTAAGAGGGTTTAATTCACAAAAGATACCATATTCATCCTAACCTCTAAAGTGAGAAAAGCCTCTTAAAAGACTGCTTATATGGAAGAAGAAAACAATTTGAAATTTAAGCTTATTTACTATTTTATTGGTACTCAGTTTTTTAAAAGATCATAATTGTTAGCAAGGACTGTAGCTTTAAAATCCTTAAAAAAAAAAAATCCTTGTCCAATTACCTAATCCAAGTTCACTTAACTAGTTTTTGAGTAACAAAACAAGTCTCTACAGGAGGAGAGTGAGACGTGCACTCCTACTTAAAAGTACTGTCTGATGACAAGTACTCTATCTTCTTCTCTAGATATAACATGTTTAATGGGTAACTTTCTGTGGTGAAGAAAAAGGTTTACTTAAAATAAATGCTCAAAGGAACTTTTCTAACCTCATTATTCATTTCTTAGACAGGTGTTGTTTGCCCAAAACCCTCCCTCAGTCAAGCTCCCACTCAGAAAAGGTGCCTCCCTACACTCGACTTTATTTGGCTGCCTTACACTTGGTTTCCAAGCCACAAAGGGATTCTTTTTGAGTGGAGAGGGTAAAGCATAAGAAAAAGAGAGGATCACACGGTTTGAGTGATTAATCAATTCAGGTTCTCACTAAGAGATCCTGTTTAAACACAAGTCGCTAAAACACACCCCCTTGCTTTGTGTCACAGGACAAGATCTCTTGCGATAAATCAGGCGACGGGCTGAAAATGTAGGCTCTGAAACTACACCAGCAGCAGCTCCGTGTTCTTATCAAAACAATAGCGAGTGGCACATGTCAGGCAGCCCACATGCGCAGGGGGGATAAAGAGGCGACTGGCTGAGTCTGGAGTTGAACTTGTCTTCACCACCACCACCCCCAACACCCACCGCCGCGCTCCAGGCTACGCGAAAGTGAAAACGAGGGGCGGCCAAGGCCCTGCTTCTTCCCCCTTCCTCTTCCCCTTGCCCAGCCGCGACTTCTTCCTCACTGGTCTCCCGGGGGCGGAGACGCTGAGTTCCCCGGAGACGAGAGTTAGTCACCAAGAAGAGGCGGTGACAGAGAGCGCGGCTCGCGTCGCACTCCAAGGCCTAGCAGCGCGGGACGGGAGGCCCCGGCGGAGGCTCTCGCGCCCAGTGCCCTCCGCCCCGGGCCCGCAGGGACGCCCCCCTCCTTCCCGTCTAGAGCGAGTCTTAACTCCGCTCCTCTCTCTCCTGCCCCAGGCAGCTCCAACGTCAGATCCCACTCCTAACCCAGAACACGAAGCCCAGCCCAGCCGCTTCCTGCCCACCGCCGCAGGAATTCCCTTCCCCAGCCCAGGGACCGCGGCCCCGCGTCGCTGACCCTAGCGGGGATCCCCCTCGGCCGCCGGGCGGGGATCCCGGAACTGGCCCCAGAGTGCGCGTGTGGCCGCGGCGGGGAGGGGCGAGGCGGGGAGTTTCCGCCGCCCCCGCGGCCGGGAGGGCGGGAGGGCGTCACCAGCGGCCAGGAGCGGTCCCCGAGGCCGCCCGGGGACCCCAGCCTCCTCTGCCCGGACCGAGCCGCGCTCCCCACACGCGCCGCCGCCAGTTGGCCCCGCGCGTTCTCCAGGTCGAGACTAGCAGGCAGAGAACCGCGGGCCCGGGGCCACCCGTCACCTTCCAGTCGCCCCGCCAGAAGCCCCGGGCGAGGAAAGGAGAGAGAGACAAAAGGGCGCTGGGAGGGAGTCCCCTCACCCCCCGCGGCCCCGCGCCCGGCCCGGCTCTTACTCGTAGTGGCGGAAAATCTCGTTGGTGACTTTACAGTAGAAAACTTCCTCGTCGGGCCGCAGGTCCGCGGGCGGCTTCTGTCTCACAAACGGCTTTCGGTGTAGTAGCGGCATCTCCCGTCCGCCCGCGGGCTCGCCGGGACCCTCCGCCGCCCGCGCTGGCCCCGCTTCCCTATCAGAATTGGAGGGAAAGGAAAGCCGGTAAGGTGGGGAGCGCTCGGCGGCAGCGTGGGCCGGTCCGCGCGCCGGGGAAAGAAGCTCGGCTGCCTTTTGTGTGACTGACGCGCCGCGGCCGCTACCGGAGCCGAGTTCGTTCCTGCCGCCGTCCGGGCTCCGAGCGAGCGGAGCTGCCGCCGCCCCTGCCCTCCCAGCGCGCCCGACCTCCCCTCGCCCGGCCGCGGCTCACAATGGGGCAGAACGCCCCTCCGCGGGGGGCAGTGCGGGAGCGGCGGCGGCCCCCTCCCCCAGGGCCGGCTTTGCGGCCGCCGCCACCAGGCTCACAACGTGCTCGGCGCGCAGCCGGCCGGCCCAACGCCGCCAGGGCGCTCGCCGCGGGCGGACCCGGCGCTGCTACGCTTTGTTCCCGGCTCGCCTCCACTTCCCCGCTGGCGCCGGCCGGCTCCCGAGCGACCCTCACCTGCGAACACGCTTGACGGCCACTTGTCCACTTTCGCCACTACAAAGGCACCGCGGGGAGACCCCGTCCTCCCGGGGGACCGCCTCTCGCCAGCCCCGCCGCGCCCCCGGCCGCCGCTTCTCCCGCTGCCCCTGCCCGACTCCGCGCGGGGAATCGCGTCCCCACCGCCACTTCCCCGCCTCTCGGAGCTCCTGGGAAGTTTCTGATCTACTTTCGGCTCTGAAGGAGGAAGAGCTATTGGGAGGAGCTTTCACTCCTCGCTTCTACCTTTTTTTTATTGGCTACTCGATGACTTTTACAGCCTGTCACTGATACAGGAAGAGACAGCGGAGAGCCTGGGAGAGCTACATTATTAATTAATGGAGCAACCCCTCGTGAAGATTCAGAAGCATCCTCCATGTTTGAGATTATCAGCCAAAAGATCTAGGGAAAGCGCTGGGGGTTCATAAACACATGGTTAACAAAGTAAAGCCTTGAAATCTGGTACCGACGTTTGACTACACGATAGGAAAAGGGATTCCAATTACGATTTAACTTGTATTTTAAAGATGTGAAAAGAAATGAATAGGAAATAAAATTTTTTGCTATGTTTCTTCTTCCAAATTAGAATCCATATCTCCAAAAATACTTTGCATGTGTAAACATCCAGCTTGAACAGAAGATACCTTCACATTAGTTCTGTTTAATACTTACGGCACTTCAGATTTAGGGAGCAGAGGAAAAGATTTTTTTTGAAAAAAGTATATGTTACAAAGTGTCATCATGCCTGTAGGACCCCAACATTCTTGAAACTAACGCACCTTTAAAAAGTAATATTTACACTGCTGTAAATGTTTGCTAAGGATCAATGTTCAATAAGAATTTTAAGGATTATGGATTTACTAGCGAAAATTCTCCTAAAGCAACTTTCCCATATCAGTAATTTTTATTTAGGAAAACAATTTTAATGTACATAATACATGTGACCTTTGAATTCAATGGAATTTAAGAAACTAGAACTCAAATTTTCACTAGCTATGTTTTAAAGTCTTTTTTGATATAGTGCTTAACATTTGCTTATTTGCAAATTAGTATGTAAGAATGAGTCTAAAAGTAAGTTTGAAGAATAGTCATTGGACAGACGTTATTTCTTCTTATTACCAATACTGCGAAATGACAATTACACAAAAAATGTGAGATCAGTTTTATAACTTCAAATTTAAGTACCTTTGTACTTTGGAGCAGAAAATGTAAGAAATCTAAATCAAGAGTTACTATTTTTGATCTTCTTTCAGGCTGGTCTTAACTGTTCATACAGTTAGCAAAATAAACCTTTGTGAAAGGCACTGTTCTTTGGGTGTTTTAAAATTCATTAATACTATAAATGTACCTTAACTGTACAAGTATTGAAGTCACAGAAGTTTGAAAATGCTCTCAGTAGTAAGTATATACTTCAGTCTGGATAAACTCTTTAAGAGTTTACAGATTTGGTGATTTTTTTTTAAATTTTTTTGAGACGAGTCTCACTTTGTTGCCCAGGCTGGAGTGCAGTGGCGCGATCTCCGCTCACTGCAACCGCCGCCTCCTGGGTTGAAGCGATTCTCCTGCGTTAGCCTCCCAAGTAGCTGGGATTACAGGCGCCAAGCACCACACCTGGCTAATTTTTTTGTATTTTTAGTGGACACAGGGGGTCTCACCATGTTGATGAAGCTGGTCTTGAACTCCTGATCTCAGGTGATCCGCCCACCTCGGCCTCCCAAAGTGCTGAGCTTACAGGCGTGAGCCACCGCACGTGGCCAAGGTTTGGTGTTTTAAACCTGTCTCCAACTAGTATACTGAATGAGAAGTTAGAATTCCCTGCCTAGAAAGTATTTGTTGATTTACCAGGTGAAAAATTTAGAGCTCACAAAGGTAAACTCCTCAAAAGGGGGACTGGGAGAATGGATAATTTTCAACCTATATTGAAGCATCACCCTCACAACTCAAAATCCCAACTTAACAGTTAAATTAAACACAGATGAAATTCTTTCTGAATACTTCAATATTTATATTCGATCTTACTGTTTGACAAGTCATTTAAATTATTTTGTTAAAATCATGATCAAAAGTCGTTATTTTATTATTAAATACAAATGATTAAGTTGGATTTCTTTCTCATACTTAAAATTTCATTGTTTTTTTTTTTTTTTTTTTTTTTTAAGACGGGGTTTCACCATGTTGGTCAGGCTGGTCTTGAACTCCCAACCTCAAGTGATCTGCCCGCCTTGGCCTCCAAAGTGCTTGGATTACAGGCGTGAGCCACCACGCCCGGCCTCATTGTTTCATCAAAAGCTATCATACTTAGTTTTCCCATGATCATACTCAAATTTAAAGACTACCATAACTAATTTCTCTGAATTATACACATAGGGTTTGTTTTAATGATTTGTGACATTTAATTAATGATATACAGTTGTTCACTGTTAGAACAATGTAAGTTTAGAAAATTATAATTAACATGTTCAAAAGTTTAGTTTCATTGTGTTTATAACACTTAATCAAATGAATATCATACCTAAACTACCTCATCAAATAATATTTAAGGTATTCTACACATTCACAACTAAAAGCTTACCTAACTTATGACTTATTTCTGTATTTTGGTACTATGATTACTTCCTTGCTTTGTTATTACTTCTTGGCGTTTGAGAATAAAAAGCTCATTGCTGTATTCAGCAAGTAGTTAAAGGATACTGTCATGACATAGGACTTTGTGAAAAAAAATTTTTTGGAAATATTGTCAAGGAAATTGTGAAAGCTAAAGTGGCACAAGAAAGAGAAAGCAATGATATTAAATTTATTTATTTATTTATTTATTTATTTATTTGAGACAGAGTCTTACTCTGCCACTCAGGCTGGAGTGCAGTGATGCAATCCCGGCTCACCACAACCTCTGCTTCCTAGGTTCAAGTGATTCTCCTGCCTTAGCCTCCTGAGTAGCTGGGACTACAGGCGTGCGCCACCATGCCCAGCTAATTTTTGTTTTCTTTTTTTTTTTTTTAAGCAGAGATGGGGTTTCACTATGTTGGCCAGGCTGGTCTCGAACTCCTGACCTCATAATCCGACCACCTCAGTTTCCCAAAGTGCTGGGATTACAGGTGTGAGCCACCACGCCCAGCCAAAATTATTTTTAACAATTTAATTAAACATGTATCAAACTCCTTTTGTGTGCCAAGACAGTGTACTAGCACAGGTAAGGGATACAATGTAAATAATGTATCCTGGCTTCAAAAATATATATAAACTTATAGGAAGGAGATGATGCAAATACAACCAATATAAGAATTATGTTTAGTCCTGATGATCATGAGTAATATAATGCAAAAAGAGAAGTAGAAAATATTAGAATAAAATGTAGAAGGAAGACCCCAGGATCAGTCCTAAATGAAGTCATCCAGAAGGCCTGATTTGAAGGGCAACAGAGAACTCATGCTCCAACATATCCTTGCCAGTCTCAAGTGGCAACCCCATCAATCTCCATTAGTCACCCTTCTGCATGAAGACACCAATGTAAAACGTGAATATTCTAGTTAGGCAGGACATATGTTAATCTAACACTATCAAGACATAGTTTGATTAAAATATCAGTTTTGAGACATGTTATACTACCTTAGAAGTAAAGACAAAACAGACTATGGGCCAGGCATGGTGGCTCATGCCTGTAATGCCAACACTTTGGGAGGCTGAGATGGGTGGATCACTTGAAGTCAGGGGTTCAAGACCAGCCTGCCCAATATGGTGAAACCCTGTCTCTACTAAAAATACAAAATTCGCCAGGTGTGGTGGCGCACACCTGTAATCCCAGCTACTTGGGAGACTGAGGCAGGAGAATTACTTGAACCTGGGAGGCAGAGGTTGCAGTGAGCCAAGATCATGCCATTGTACTCCAGCCTGGGCAACAAGAGTGAAACTCCGTTAAAAAAAAAAAAAAAAAAAGGCCGGGCATGGTGGCTCACGCCTGTAATCCTAGCACTTTGGGAGGCTGAGGTGGGTGGATCACCTGAGGTCAGGAGTTCAAGAGCAGCCTGGCCGTCATGGTGAAACCCCATCTTTAAAAAAAAAAAAAAAAAAAAGACTATGGAATGTAACTTTTATTTTTAATTTTTGAGACAGAGTCTCGCTCTGTCGCCCAGGCTGAGGTGCAGTGGCATGATCTCAGCTGACTGCAACCTCTGACTCCTGGGTTCAAGTGATTCTCCTGCCTCAGCATCCCGAGTAGCTGGGATTATGGCATCCGCCACCACATCCAGCTAATTTTTGTATTTTTAGTAGAGATGGGGGTTTCTCCATATTGGCCAGGCTGGCCTGGAACTCCTGACCTAAGGTGATCCACTCGCCTTGGCCTCCCAAAGTCCTGGGATTACAGGCACCAGCCACCGCACCTGGCCCAGAATATAAGTTTTTAAAGTTTAGCTATAACAATTTTCCTGCAGCTTCTATTAATATTGACTGATTAACTTAAGAAAGGCTTTAGTGGTATAGGTGGCTCAGAGAGACAGTAATTACTTACAGCTGAAAGAAACCTTTGGCAACTCAGTTAATTCTTCCATTTTGCACCTGAGGAAACTGAAGCTGAGGAACTAGAATCCAGGCCTCCTGACTCTCCTTGTCCAGTCTGTCTCTTTAGACCACACTGCTCTTTCTTTGGATTCGATAATAGCTACTTTTCTTATATACCCTACTCACACCCCATTAATGAGCTAAAATACCATCATAAATCCTTCTTAAAGTCCTAAAATGCATATAGGGATAAGTTATATTACTGATGATTAGAAATAATTTTTGTTGCAGCTGTGTCCTTAACATTAAAAAATAAAAAGTAAATAATTATTTTTGATGTGCTGGTAAATCTGCTAAAAATACATACATATATATATATATATGTATATATATATTTTTTTTTTTGAGAATCATCTGGGAAAGCAATAGGGTAATGAAAATCATAGGCCAGTCGCAGCTGCTCACACCTGTAATCCCAGCACTTTGGGAGGCCGGGGGAGGCGGGCGGGGGTGCCGGGCAGGAATCACCTGAGGTAGGAGTTCAAGACCAGACTGGCCAACATGGCAAAATCCTATCTCTGCTAAAACTACAAAAATTAGCCAGGCATGGTGGTGTGTGCCTGTACTTGGGAGGTTGAAGTAGGAGAATCGCTTGAACCCAGGAGGCAGAGGTTGCAGGAGAATCGCTTGAATCCGGAAGGCGGAGATTGCAATAAGCTGAGATCATGCCACTGCACTCCAGCCTGGGCGACAAGAGTAAGACTCCATCTCAAAAAAAAAAAAAAAAAATTCAAAAAGTTGTCTAATTGGACAGCTGACCTATCTGCATGCTTCCGTTAACACATCTAACAGATAGAAAATTTCATTTCCTTTACCTCTTATCAACATTATAAAAGTACTTACAGTATAGCTGCCCCAAGCTTCTCTAAGATGCTTTATAAAATGTAAAAGGAACATCTTTAGTTTTGTAATTCCTTTTCTCACGTATCTCTAATATTTGTCTCAAGTCTTCTGTG
This sequence comes from Ateles fusciceps, assembly GCA_036589455.1. Lineage (NCBI taxonomy): Eukaryota > Metazoa > Chordata > Mammalia > Primates > Atelidae > Ateles > Ateles fusciceps. The sequence goes on from JAZHEH010002842.1 coordinate 2,345,088, forward strand.
TTCTTTTTAATGTCTTCCTAACAAATTCATGGCATTTTACCCATAAAAGGTTTCTACATACAGTACTGTTATTTAGAAGCAATGAATGTATTTTCCTTTATATCTGAAACCCCTGGCCTAGTGTTAGAATAGTGGTTCTAGAACTTGGCTGCCCACTGGAATCACCTGAAGGCTTTTTGAAACATACTGGCGCCATATTCAGGCCCCAGGTCTCTGGGCTAGAAAGACCCAGGTATTGAGAGTTTAAAAATCTACTCAGGTAATTTAATGGACCGCCAAGGTTGAGAACTACCGTGCTCGGACTGTTGATGCTGAAGTGGTAATGTGGGCAAATTGGGAATACATCTTTTTATTCAACCCCTTCTGATTAGAGTCATGAATTATGGGATAGTAGTAGAAGTTAAGAGAATAGTCTATGGTCATCATCTTTATCACAGTAATACTTGACATTTAATGCATGTTTCCAACTTATCGAGGATTGTGTTAAGGGCTTTAAGGGAATCATCTCATCTCATGCAATTTTCACCTCAAACTAACAAGTACTTATCACCACTTTACAGATGAAGCCAGTGAGGCTCTGAGAGGTTAATTAAGTAGTATGCCCCAAACCATACAGTTCAGAAACAGAAAGGCCTGAATTCAAGCCTTATCAACTCCAGAATCCAAGATTCTTACTACTGTTCTATATTTTCATAGGACTTACTTGCTAATCTAGCTCAATATAAACTGAAACAGGGGAACTCCATAATATCCACTGAACAATTTAGAACTTGTAATGATTAGAAGATCTGTTAATCATAAAAGTACTAAAGATACTGTGGAAGTTTTTTTTTGGTTTTTTTTTTGAGACAGAGTCTTGCTGGAGTGTAGTGGCATGATCTCGGCTCACTGCAACCTCTGCCTCCTGGGTCCTGGTTCAAGCAATTCTCCTGCCTCAGCCTCCCAAGTAACTGGGATTACAGGAATGTGCCACTGTGCCCAGCTAATTTTTGTATTTTTAATAGAGATGAGGTTTCACCTGACCTCGTGATCTGCCCACCTCGGCCTCCCAAAGTGTTGGGATTACAGGCATGAGCCTGGCCACTATGGAAGATTTTTAAAAATTATCTCAAATAAGGAAAGCCTACTTATAAGAGAAAATACGCAATATATAATTCTACAAAATAAAAATGTAGGCTGGGTGCAGTGGCTCATGCCTATAATCCCAGTACTTTGGGAGGCTGAGGCAGGTGGATCACTTGAGTACAGGAGTTCAAGACCAGCCTGGGCAACATGGTGAAACCCCATCTCTACTAAGAATACAACAATTACCCAGGTGTGGTGACACCCACTACTCTGGAGTCTGAGGTGGGAGGATCACTTGGGCCAGGGAGGTTGAGGCTGCAGTGAGCCAAGATCTCTTCACTGCACTCCAGCCTGGGCAACAGAGTGAGACTCCGTCTCAAAAATAAAATAAAATAAATAAAGTTCCGAATACAAAAGCTACCGCAGACTGGGTCAGTGGCTCACACCTGTAATCCCGGCACTTTGGGAGGCTGACTCAGGCCGATCACCTGAAGTCAGGAGTTCAAAACCAGCCTGGCCAACATGGCAAAACCCCGTCTCTACCAAAAATACAAAATTAGCCGGGCTTGGTGGCAGATGCCTGTAATCTCAGCTACTCAGAGAGCCTAAGGCACGAGAATCACTTAAACCTGGGAGGAAGAGGTTGCAGTGAGCCAAGATCATGCCAGTGTACTCGATTCTCCTGGGCGACAGAGCAAGACTCCATCTCAAACAACAGCAACAACAACAGCAAAAAGCTACTACAAAGTTGAAAGACAATAACAAATTGGGGAAAAAAATATTTGCAACTCACTGACAAAGGGCTAATTTCCCTAATATACAAAGAGCTCCCATAAATAATAATAAATCACAATAACCCAGGAGAAATGGAAAATGAAGCACAAATGGCTTTTAAAACATAAAAAAACATGTTGGGAGGCCAAAGTGGACAGATCACTTGAGGTCAGGAGTTTGAGACCAGCCTGGTCAACATGTTGAAACCCCATCTCTACTAAAAATACAAAAATTAGCCAAGCGTGGTGGTGCATGCCTGTAATCCCAGCACTATGGGAGGCTGAGGCAGGCGGATCACCTGATGTCAGGAATTCGAGTACAGCCTGACCAACATGGAGAAACCCCGTTTCTACTAAAAATACAAAAATTAGCCAGGCATAGTGGTGCATGCCTGTGATCCCAGCTATTTAGGAGGTTGAGGCAGTAGAATCGCTTGAACCCAGGAGGCAGAGGTTGCAGTGAGCCAAGATTGTGTCATTGCCTTCCAGCCTGGGCAACAAGAGCAAAACTCCATCTCAAAAAAAAAAAAAAAGAAGAAGAAGAAAGAAAACACACAAGGGTACAGAAAAGTGCGTATGGTTTTTAAAAAAATATTATAGGCCGGGTGCGGTGGCTCATGCCTGTAATCCCAGCACTTTGGGAGGCCAAGGCGGGCAGATCACCTGAGGTTGAGAGTCTGAGACCAGCCTGGCCAACATGGAGAAACCCTATCTCCACTAAAAATACAAAAATTAACCAGGTGTGGTGGTAGGCGCCTGTAATCCCAGCTACTCAGGAGGCTGAGGCAGGAGAATCGCTTCAACCCAGGAGGCGGAGGTTGCCGTGAACCAAGATCTTGCCACTGCACTCCAGCCTGGGTGACAGAGCCAGACTCCATCTCAAAAAAAAAAATAAATATATATATATATATATAGATATATATATATATATTTGCCTGACACATAAAATACATCTGGAGGAAAATATAAGAAAATAACACACTGGTTGCTTCTGTGAAAGGGGTGGCTAGGGGCTAGGAGACAGAGATGAAAGGGAAACTTTTTACTATTGAAAGATGAATAAAAAATTTAAAGATACAGAGGTTAGAAGGTAAAGAGGCAATCAGGAAAGCTGGCTGATATAATAAAATCTTTCATTTCACAATTGGAAATATAAAGGTACAACTGCAAATAGAAAGTAAAAAAAGTCTGTGTTAAATATTTTACGGGCCCTAGCATAGTGTCTTTCCCAAGATAGGAGTTCAATACATATCTGTTGGGTAGATGAATGGTTACATGTATATATAAAATACAAATTTAATTTGATTATAGTGAGATAAATATAGTCAGATAGGCTGCTTTCATCTTAACCTGGAAATAGAACTTAGATTATACATTTCTGAAAAATTCTATCTAGATTACCTATGTTTATAGTTATTTACCAACTTACAAAATAAATCATACTATGTTCAACCAGATAGATTTATTATTGTTTTTAAAAATAAAACATATAAGGAATAATCAGACATAAAAACTGTTTTGACTCCAATAACTTACAATGTGCTTTACAAAGAAGAATCCTCACATTGCAATGCCTCTGTCCACAGACTACTTGGCCATTATGGAAGGAGAGATAGAACTAAGACAGTTATAATTCAGAACCCAGGTCTGAAAGTATTTTTGCTAAATTCTAACCTAAGAATTCCTGGTGAAACATGCTAATATTACAGGTTCCTTTAAGATTAGGATTTTCTCCTTTTTATTTTTGTTGCCACCATCATACCTGGAAGCCAAGAGTAATAATAACCGCTCAATTTTCTCTAATTCATATGTTTGAGATGGGTGTGGTGGTTCACACCTGTAATCCTAACACTTTGGGAGGCCAAGATATGAGGATCACTTGAGGCCAGGAGTTCGAGGCCAGCTTATACAACAGAGCAAGACTCCATCACTAACTTAAAAAAAAAAAAAGTTTGTGTCGAAACACCATCTTATTTCCTTAGCACAACTGAAGTTTCTTTTTTTCAGCTGAAAAAAAGATCATTTCATTTCAAGCTACCAGTAAACTGTTTCTCAATCACTTCTCAGCATCTAGACACTACATTCATGACCCCTAGGAGCCAGTTTATCTACCAGAACAAGTATCTTGCCCGATTCAAGTACAAAAACCATATTTCTTTATACTAAACACCTTTCTTTTTCCCATTTCAAACTCTCCTCTTAAAATAAGGACTTCACACTAAGTTCCACTATTTTATGGTAGGCAGAATAACAGCCTCTGGAGAAGTCCACAGCCTAATCCCTGTAACCTGTGAATGTGTTATCCTATTACATGGCAAAAGAAACTTGCGGATGTGATTAAGCTGAAGAACTTAAGATAGAGAGAGAAGCATGTATTACCCAGGTGGACCCAATCTAATCACATACATCCTTGAAAGTGGAGAACATTTCCCGACTATGATTAGACAGAGATGGGATGGTTAAAGAAAAGTCAGAGAGATGTGACATTGTTCCTTCTGAATGAGAAAGGGGGCCACACATCAAGGATTGTGGTCATCTCTAGAAGATAGAAGAGGCCAGGAAACAGATTCTCCCATAGAGGCCTCTAAGAGAACAATGCCATGTCTACACCTTTATTTGAACCTGGTGAAACCTGTGTTGGATTTTTGACCCACCACTAAGTTTGCAGTAATTTGTTACAACAGCAATTGAAACTAATACATCCAGTTTGCAGTCTGAAAATATTCTTAAACCCCAGCTGATTTTCATTGCAATAGTAAACACCACCTTTGGACATCAATGAATGATTTAGCTCTTTCAAGCTGAGGTTACAGAAAATCTCTCGTTGCCTAAAATGCTTCATCCAGCTGCTTCCCCTTTAAGCTGCAAATATTCATCTAGTCATTTCATAATACACTATTACCTTAACCATATACAACCATAACATACATATAAAATTTGCATGTATATAGTAAGGAAATGATTATAAATGGACAAAGACTTTTTTCCTGATTGAATTCTCTCTCTCAGACATGTTTAGGGATCTTGCTCCATCAATGAGTTGTCCTCTAACTGATGTCACCTTTCCTTCGACCCTAAGATTTCTGCCCTTAGGCTATAGACTAATGTAGGTCTATTTCATTGCGGGGGGGGGGGGGGGGAATTAAGTACAATCCTCAGCACTGTTTCTGTTCTCAACCAACATTTTTAAAAGGAAATCTGTGTTATTTCTCCATATTTTTCAGCTCACTATAGCCTCTCTACTCCCTAGACTCCCCCTGAAACTGCTTTTGATTCTGATCCCCTAACTGACAAATCCAAAGAACTCTTCTCCAGGAAAGTTCACCTTACTCACTCAATCTGCTCCTTGGCAACTTCTACCTTGGTTTCTGTGATACACACTTTCCTGATTTTCCTCCTACCCCTCTGAACTGTCCTGAGTCTCCTTGGCATCACCTCTTCCCCCTCAACCTATTCCCTAAACCCTGGGATTTCCCAGCTTCCTCCCATCCGTTCTTTTCTCTTGTCATTCCTCAAGGAGGCCTTCCCTAAATCAACATTTCCTCCTCACGACATATTAACTGCCTCCATTCTCATTGGAATATGAGTGCCTCTGGGGTCTTCTTTCCTTGAGGACTCTGCCACAGTTCCTAGCAGATTTTTTAGATGTTGAGTGACTCCCCAAACTGACATTTTATAAAGATTAATCTGGGAGGGAATGGTGTGTAAGACTGACTGGACTGTGTAGTGCCTGGAGACAGGAAAACTTGTTGAGAAGGCATAGAGTACAAATGATCCAACATGAAGTGAAAGGAAGCCTGAAGAAAAGGGAAGAAAAGACAGGAGAAATATTTCAGAGGAAATATTTAGTGACATAATTTGATGATACACTAAGGAAGAGAGAGGAAAAGTCAGAGATGATTCAAAGGTTTCAGGCTTGGGAGACTAGAAAGATAGTAACATCATGAACAGAAATGGGGTAACCAGGTATTAAATTAGGTTTGAGAGGGGAGATGAAGCATTCAGTTTTAGATATGAACCATCAAATCAGACCTGCCCTACAGGCAGTTGGAAGACAAAAATTAGTCGGGTGTGGTGGCACTCCCTGTAATCCCAGCTACTCAGGAGGCTGAGGCAGGAGAATCCCTTGAACCCTGGAGGTGGAGGTTGCAGTGAGCCAAGATCATGCCGCTGCACTCCAGCCTGGGCAACAAGAACAAAACTCTGTCTCAAAAACAAAAATAAAACACAAAACGTTTTCAGCTATGACTAATAGCTTGTCATTTGAGTTGCTGACTTTTGAAAATTAACAAATAATCTAGTACTACTTTGCCTTTATCTGTTTCCAATGAGTTGGAATTGTAAATGCACTTAGAGTTGTCATATGATGATTATCTCTTAGTCATAAGTCAGGATTTTTCACTCTATAACAATAGCAATTATACTCATTTAAGGCTGTAAGCAAGAATCTTGGGCAATTCCTATGGCGACAAACTTTGTTAGCATGAGAAGTGGGCAGTCAAGTTTTAATTTAGAAAGTGCCATGAGAACACTGCATTTTTCCGTTATTAATGTAAATACAATCAAACTTACTTACAAAAAATATGTTTTATTTACATTTTAGAACTTTCTAGCAGGGAACTTAGCAATGCCTTCCCCTCTGTACTCTACACATATACCTACATTTGTCCTTCAATCATAAAAAGCTACCTCATTCCACCATAGCGACCTTCCTAATTGTTGATGAAGTTAGAGAAAACAACAGAATGTAACACCAAGTATTTGGATATAAGGGCTAAAGAATGAAATATTTAAAACTTAAATGCATCTTTATAACTGACTTTTAGAAAAATTTATTTTGGACCGGGCATAGCGGCTAGTGGTGCTGATCCCAGCACTTTGAGAGGCCGAGGTGGATGGATCACCTGGGGTCAGGAGTTGGAGACCCGCCTGGCAAACATAGTGAAACCCCATCTCTACTAAAAATATGAAATTAGCCGGGCTTGGTGGCAGGTGCCTCATGCTAAGGCATGAGAATTGCTTGAACCCGGGAGGTGGAAGTTGCAGTGAGCCAAGATCCTGCTACTGTACTCCGACCTCGGGCAACAGAGCAAGACTCCATCTAAAATGAAACAAAACAACTTATTTTTTGTGATTTTATAAAAACCAAATATGTATTTTATCACAACAAATGAAGGTACCACAACTAGAAAACTGCTGAAAATATTTAAAGATATTGTGATTTATAGTAAAGTAAATTTATTCCTTATGTATAAAAATTAAATGAAAAAAATCACAGAGCTATTTTGCCGATCCTACTAAGTTTAAGAACAAGAAACTCATAATGGCTCAGATTAAAAATCTGACAGGCCATGGTGGCTCATTCTTGTAATCTGAGCACCTTGGGATGCCAAAATGGGTGGATTGCTTGAGCCTGGGAGCGCAAGACCAGCCTAAGCAACGTGCGTAAGCAATTCTCCTGCCTCAGCCTCCTGAGTAGCTGGGATTAAAGGCATGTGCCACCACACTCAGATAATTTTTGTATTTTTAGCAGAGACGAGGTTTTGCTATGTTGGCCAGGCTGGTCTCAAACTCCTGACCTCAGGTGATCTACCTGCCTCATCCTCCCAAAGAGCTGAGATTACAGGCATGAGCCACCGCACCTGGCCAACATTACATACATTCTTAGACTCCTGAAATAGTATTTGAACATAATTTTATCTTTTCTTAATGATTTAGAGGTAGTATAATAAACAATGTATTTTCTTTGTTTGTTTGAGACAGGATCTTGCTGTTTCCCAGGCTGGAGTGCAGTGGTGCGATCTCGGCTCTCTGCAACCTCCACCTCCCAGGCTCAAGAGATCCTCCCACCTCAGGCTCCCAAGTAGCTGGGACTACAGGGGTGTGCCACCACACCCAGGCAATTTTGTATTTTTTTTTTTTTTTTTTTTTTTTGTAGTGACGGGGTTTTGCCTTATTGCACAAGCTGGTCGCAAACTCTTGGGCTCAAGTGATCTGCCTGCTTCAGCCTCCCAAAGTGCTGGGATTACAGGCATGAGCCACCTGGCCTGGCCTTAGCACTGTTATTACTGGGCTTTAATACACTTGATTTATGTGGGACCTTTTGTCCTGATATTAAATGACTCCAAATGTATGCTTTTATTGTTTCGTTTTTGTTTGAGATGGAGTTTTGCTCTTGTCACCCAGGCTGGAGTACAGTGGCACCATCTCGGCTCACTGCAATCTCTGCCTTCGGGTTCAAGTGATTTTCCTGCCTCAGCCTCCCGAGTAGATGGGATTACAGGCACCTGCCACCATACCCAGCTAACGTTTTGTATTTAGTAGAAACGAGGTTTCACCATGTTGGCCAGGTTGATCTTGAACTCCTGACCTCGTGATCCACTCGCCTTGGCCTCCCAAAGTGCTGGGATTACAGGTGTGAGCCACTGCACCTGGCCAGAAATACCACTCTTTTTAAAGCCAGGATGAGGTGACCTTGGCAATCAAGGAAGGACCTTCCAAGAGTGGTCAGCATGGTTAAATTGGTGGTCATATACATTTGTAGTCCCACCATCATTATGTAAGTTCCAGTCACCAAATTTCCTTACAAACAGTATTATCTATCTTTTTAGTTCTTTTGGCATTGGTAGTAATATCTGGGTTTAAATATATTTTCCTGATTATTAACGAGGTTCATTATATTTTTATATTGGCCATTTAGATTCTTCTTTGGTGACCGCCTCTTTACATTTTAAAACATTTTGGTATCAAGTGGTTGAAATTAACAGGATAAATTTTGTTAGGTGGCAAAGGGGACAAAGAACAAATATTAAAACCAGCATAACTCTTATTTTGATGCTAGGCTCCAGCATAACTCTTATTTTGATGCTTATCTTGGGCAAGGCAGAGAGAAAGTCCAAAAGTTGCTCTATATACAATGGGAAGTCATTGTCTCTAAAGATTGAGCTTGAGGCCAACAAATATAGAGAATATATTATTTTCTCAATACACTTTATTTTCACAGTTTAATGTGTAAGTTTTATGGAATCTAAAATTAGAACAGAGAGGCTGGAGCCAGAGAGACCGGCTGCATCCATTCCCTATCATTCCCTCATAAGCCTCTTAAAGGAGGCAATAGCTCAACAAGTGGACTTCAGTTACTGGCTTCTGGTAGCAGCACAGTCCCATAGCTAGAAGAATATTTTTGAGAGAGACTTTAAGGCTAACTGGTCCTCCACATAGACTAAAAGTGAAGACTTGGCCAGGTGTGGTGGCTCATGCCTGTAATCCCAGCATTTTTGGAGGCTGAGGCAGTGGATCACCTGAGGTCAGAAGTTTGAGACCAGCCTGGCCAACATGGTGCAACCTCATCTCTACTAAAAATAAAAAAATTACCCAGGCGTGGTGGTGCATGCCTGTAATTCTAGCTACTCAGAAGGCTGAGGCAGGAGAATCACTTGAACCCAGGAGGCAGAGGTTGCAGTGAGCTGAGATCTCGTCATTGTACTTCAGCCTACATGACAAGAGCAAAACTCCGTCTCAAAAAAAAAAAAAAGACTCGGCGAGGTGGCTCATTCCTGCAATCCCAGCACTCTGGGAGGCTGAGGCAGGTGGATCATGAGGTCAGGACTTCCAGACCAGCCTGGCCGAGATGGTGAACCCCGTCTCTACTAAAAATACAAAAAATTGGCCAGGCGTGGTGGCTCACGCCTGTAATCCAAGCACTTTGGAGGCCAAGGCGGGCAGATCACCTGCGGTTGGGAGTTTAAGACCAGCCTGACCAACATGGTGAAACCCTGTCTTAAAAAAAAAAAAAAAAAATACAAAAAATTAGCTGGGCGTGGTGACAGGTGCCTGTAATCCCAGCTACTCCGGAGGCTGAGGCGGAGAATTGTTTGAACCCAGGAGGCAGAGGCTACAGTGAGCCGAGATTACACCCCTGCACTCCAGCCTGGGCAACAGAGAGAGACTCCATCTCAAAAAAAAAAGAAAAAAAAAAGTGCCACTTCCAGAACATGGGAAAAAAACCTTCAAGTATTTCTCTAGCTCTCCTCTCGCTTTTCCCATAAACTAAATGAAAAGATTCCAAAGATCTAAAGGATGGTGAAGCCACCAGATGGAAAGTAAGATGGAAGGAGCCTAGGTCCCCAAGACACAGCTTAGAAGATAATTGCTCAGAAGAGCTGCCCAACCAGGAATACCCACATTGGCCTGTTGCATGAGCAGGAAGCAAGTTTATTTCTTTCAAATAAGGAATTTCAGGGTTGTATATTACAATTTTGGGCAACCTTGACTAATACATATACTATGTCTCAAATATTATGGCACTTTGGCTCCCCTGTAATCCCAGTACTCTGGGAGGCTGAGGTGGGTGGACCACTTGAGGTCAGGAATTTGAGACCAGCCTGGTCAACATGGCAAAACCCTATCTCTACTAAAAATACAAAAGTTATCCAGGTGTGGTGGTGGGCACCTGTAAATCCCAGCTACTCAGGAAGCTGAGGCAGCAGAATCGCTTGAATCCAAGTGGCAGAGATGGCAGTGAGCCAAGATCACACCATTGCCTGGGTGACAGAGCAAGACTCATCTCAAAAAATAAAAAAAGAAAAAGAAAAAAAAAAAAAAAGAAAGGCTGGGTGCAGTAGGGAGCTCAGGCCTGTAATCATAGCACTTTGGGAGGTCAAGACAGCTGGATCACTTGAAGTCAGGAGTTCAAGGCCAGCCTAACCAACATAATGAAATCCCATCTCTACTAAAAATACAAAATTAGCCGCGTGTGGTGGCACATGCCTGTAATCCCAGCTACTTGGGAGGTTGAGGCAGCAGAACAGCTCGAACCTGGGAGGCTGAGGTTGTGGTGAGCTGAGATCCTACCATTGCACTCTAGCCTGGGCAACAAGAGTGAAAATCTGTCTCAAAAAAAGAAATAAATAAGAAGTATTGTGGCACTTTAAGCATTGAATAATTTAGTTCTCAAAAGTTTTCAGATGAGGGAATAACATTTAGTGATTTTTAATCTGGTGGCCCAAGGTTACCAACCTGCCTGAATGGTGGAGCCACTCTGGATTTGGAGCCCATGCTTTTTACCACTAGGCTGTAATGACTCACCAGAGCAAAAACATTTTTGAAAAAAAAAGAGTAGGCTGGGCATGGTGGCTCATGCCTGTAACTCTGGCGCTTTGGGAGGATCACGAGGTCAGGAGTTCCAGACCAGCCTGACCAACATGGTGAAACCCCATCTCTACTAAAAATACAAAAATTAGCTGGGCATGGTGGCAGGCACCTGTAATCCCAGCTACTCAGGAGGCTGAGGCAGGAGAGTCACTTGAGCCCAGGAGGTGGAGGTTGCAGTGAGCCGAGATTACGCCACTGCACTCCAGCCTGGATGATACAGTGAGACTCTGTCTCAAAAAAAAAGAAAAGAAAAAAAGAGGAATGAAGAGGACCTTCCTTTAATTACCAGAAGCAATAATATATTATAAATCTATAAAAATAAAAAAGAATAAACAAGAGAAGTAGATAGGAACACAGTCAAAAATAACCCCAAACAATATGCCCGAGGAATTTTTTTTTTTTTTTTTTTTTTTTGAGATGGCGTCTCACTCTGTCGCACAGGCTACAGTGCAGTGGCACGATTTTGGCTCACTGCAAACTTTGCCTCCTGGGTTCAAGCGATTCTCTTGCCTCAGCCGCCCAAGTAGCTGGCATTACTGATGCCCACCACCGTGCTCAGCTAATTTTTGTATTTTTAGTAGAGATGGGGTTTCACCATGTTGGCCAGGCTGGTCTCAAACTCCTGACTTCGTGATCCACCCACCTTGGCCTCCCAAAGTGCTGTGATTACAGGCATGAGCCACCATGCCGAGCCCACAACTCATTAATTTGTATTGCAACCAGAAGACATCACTAAAACTATGGTAGGTCTGGGGAAAAGTGTTTACAAACATGATGAAATAGTTTGTCTTTGGCAATATAATTACATGTGAAGACTATATAAACTGCAAGTCAGGGTGGCCCCAAAGCAACACCCATCCCAGTCTTTAAAGTGTGGCTCCCTGCACCTGCACCTGCCTCCACACTGCTCCTTTAAGTATCACCAACACAACTGAACATTAGGTTTCTTTCTCCTTTATAGGTCTTTCTTTCTAATAATGATAGTGGTTATTTTATTCAGAAAAAATACAAGAAAATGACTAAAAAAGTATTGCTCTAGTAAATTAATTTGATCACTGGAAGTCTAGTGGCTAAGAAGAGGTCAACGACCCTAAGCATTGATAAGAAACTTCTCTAGTCTGCAAATTGTTTGTTTTCAATGAGAAAGTTAATTGTTACCTTTCAGAGAAAGTGCTAAAGACAGTGCCTAGTCCGTAATAGGCACTTAGTATCCCCCCTTCCCCTCAAGCAGTGTATTTGTGTTTATCCAGACCCTGAAAGGCTGAGCACAGTGGCTCATGCCTGTAATCCCAGCACTTCGGGAGGCCAAGGCGGGAGGATCACTTGAGCCCAGGAGTTTGAGACCAGCCTGGGCAACATAGCGAGATCTCATCTCTATATTTTTATTGAAAAAAAAAAAGACCCTTCAAGAGACTTTTTTTTTGAGACCGAGTCTCTGTCGCCTAGGCTGGAGTGCAGTGGCCTGATATGGGCTCACTGCAGGCTCCGTCTCCCAGGTTCAACTGATCCTCGTGCCTCAGCCTCCTAAGTAGCTGCAATTACAGGTGTGTGCCACCATGCCTGACTACTGTTTTGTATTTTTAGTAGAGACAGAGTTTTGCCATGTTGGCCAGGCTGGTCTTAAACTGCTGGGCTCAAGTGATCCTCCCGCCTCTACCTCCCAAAGTGTTGGGATTACTGGCGTGAGCCACGGTGCCCAGCCAGGAGTCTTTCTAAACAGCAGAAAATCAAAGTGGTCAATATTTTTATTCACTCTTCCACCAAGGGAGACTGATCATGCCTTATCTCTACAACCTGAGAGACCTCTCTTTAACTTTTAGGTTTTGATGTTCTTTTTTAAGAGACCAGGGGTGTCACTATATTCCCAGTCGCAAACTCCTTGCTTGAGGCGATCCTCCCACCTTGGCCTCCCAAAGTGCTGGGAAAACAGGTGTGAGTCACCATATGTGGCTGATTTTATTTTTAAAAAGGCTGGGTGGCTGCCCAGTATAATAGCATCTAGGACCAAATCTCTGTAAGTTATCTTGAACTTAGCCACTGAAAGTTATGGCACCACCCACACATTTAACCTCTATTCCTATGCTGTTGTTTTGGTTCTCTCCCAGAGCGCATGTAGGCCACCTGATCTCAACCTAACTCAGTAAAACATCCACTGTGATGCTTGTACGCTACAGCAATAGCAGTACTCGAGGCTTCTTTTCTGTTCTCCAGGAAGGTCCCTGGTTCATATGGTGGCTCTATCCTACTCCCTTTAAAAGTAAAATTCTGGCCGAGCACAGTGGCTCATGCCTGTAATCCCAGCACTTTGGGAGGCCGAGGCAGGCAGATCATGAGGTCAGGAGTTCAAGACCAGCCTGGCCGACATGGTAAAACCCTGTCTCTACTAAAAATACAAAACTTAGCTGGGCGTGGTGTCAGGCACCTGTAATCCCAGCTGCTCAGGAGGCTGAGGCAAGAGAATCGTTTGAACCCAGGAGATGTAGGTTGCAGTGAGCCGAGATTGAGCCACTGCACTCCAACCTGGGCAACAGGGCAAGACTCCATGTAAAAAAAAAAAAAAAAAAAAAAAAAAAAAGTAAAAAAAAGTAAAATTCTCTGGGATTTCCTATCTATGGAGTATTTATTCTCTGTCTGAGGCAACAAGAAGTGCATTCTCTTTGTCTAACAAAGTAGCAAGTTGGTTTTAGCCTGAATATTTCTTCTCTAGCTTTTGAATAACTTCAGGCTCACAAATTATCTATTAGGTAACACATTACTTTCTATGTATATCCTCAAGGACAGCCCTCAAAATTTTATTTAGCTGTAATTTTGTTCTTCATAATAACCTGGTCACAGCTAGGTAGGCCCCTGTATCTTCTGGAGTCCACCCCCCACTCCATGCTTCCACATTGGGAAGTATAGTCAAACGTTAAAATTCCCAAGAGGCAATCAACAAAGAAGGTTCTCTGCAACTGGTGCTTGACTATTTCTTGCGTTATCTGGGTACAGTTTATAGTTTGAAGCAAAGTAGCAGATCTAATAAAAAGCCAATTTTGAACTGTAGCGTTTTGTGTTTTTGTTTCTCTTAATTTGACGAACACATTCCAAAGCTGTTGCAACCAGTCTGTGCAAGAACAACAGTGTGTTGTTCCTCAGTGCGTCTCAACTTCAGATAAAACATATATTGCATTACGTAGAGCTCAAATTGACAAAATTAGTAGGACCCAGAAAAACTTAAGGGGGTCCCAAAGTTCTACATAATTTTAATTTGCCAGCATAAAAACTACTATTGTCTCTAAATTATATTTTGTACAAGTCAAATATCATTATGTGGACTCTCATTTTACAAACACAAATCAAGAATACATAGTAAACTAAACAGATATTTTCTTTTATAGGAAACACTTCTTGTACTCCCAGCCCCACAAACACCCATAACATTCATGGCTTCTTTCTTGATACTCTTATTCCCCTACATATCTCCTACAACACACTGTACCAATTTGTTTATGTGTCAATCATCCTGGGATGGAGATGGGCAAGGACAGTATCTTCTTCCTCTAAAACAATATCTGACACATTGTAGTTTTTTATTTTCATATTCTAAATAAATGAGTGAATGCTTTGAAGTATCTGGATTGTTTTTTGCTTTTTTTTTTTTTTTTTTTTGAGACTAGGTCTGTCACCCAGGCTGGAGTGCAGTGGCATGATCCCAACTCACTGCAACCTTCACCTCCCAGGTTCAAACAATTCTCGTGCCTCAGCCTCCTGAGTAGCTGGGACTACAGACACTCACCACCACACCAGGCTTATTTTTGTATTTTTAGTAGAGATGGGGTTTCACCAGTTTGGCCAGGCTGGTCTCGAACTCGTGGCCTCACGTGATCCCCCCCCCCAACCTATGCCTTTCAAAGTGCTGATTACAGGCATGAGCCACTGCATCCAGCTGGTGCTGACAATTCTTATGTATGATTATGTAGCCACCTCTAGCACAGTATCTGACACACAGCAGGCCTCCAAAAATGTTTTTTCAGGAATGAATTTTTAATATTCTAGGTTCATCTTAAACTCATTCAAGCATAAAGTCTCACACATTTCTAAAATAGGTCTATTTTAAAATTTAGAAGTCTTTTTCATGGTTATTTTAAACTCCTTTGTATTTCTCTGTGGCTTGTGCCATTATTATTGCTATTTAAATTTCTTATTTCATTTGAAATATGTAAGAGACTATTAACTAAGAACTGATTCATATATCAAGTGGGTAGATCACAGAATTTAATTACCTATAAACTGTCTGTCAGGGGTGTTATGAACTTTAATACCCATAAAGGCTTCTACCACGCTGGGATGAAAGACATTCACGAGTAATGAGTCAGTATCAACAGGGCAGCCACAATTTGCAAATTTAAAAATACATCTAAAATACAATTTCAGGCCAGATGCAATTGCTTATGCCTGTAATCCCAGAACTTTAGGAGGCAGAGGCAGTCAGATCACTTGAGGTCAGGAGTTTGAGACCAGCCTGCCAACACGGTGAAACTCCATCTCTACCAAAAATATAAAAATTAGCTGGGCATGGTGGTGCTCACCTGTAATCCCAGCTATTTGGGAGGCTGAGGCAGGAGAATTGCTTGAACCTGGGAGGTGGAGGTTGCAGTGAGCTGAGACTGCGCCACTGCACTCCAGCCTGGGTGACAGAGTGAGACTTTGTCTCAAAAAATAAAAATTAAAATAAAATAAAATACCATTTCAGTTTTATGAAAGGACACATTAATATGCCATATCATAGCTAAAACCAAAATTAGAAATAATTTAGATTTTTATTAATGCTTCTTATAGTTAATTGTTTCCAACTAAAATATACCAAGTTTATTGATAGAACTTAATATTCAACTACATTTTAGAAAGACTTTTGTCTTGTTCTGGCAGTTGTTAATCAGTGAGCTCCTAAATGATCTCTAGAGCATGACTACATTTCAAGATAAAACCACATTTTCCCTTAATTGCTATTATCCAATCCATAAATATCTTGTTTTTTCTTTTAACTCTCTTAAATTTTGAGTTTAATTTTCCTATCATTACTACTATTACCAATCTAATTCAAACCAATCAGCTCATGCCTGAAATAGTACCTCTTAATCTGCCTGTATTTTCTCTTTCTTCTCTCTAACAGCTCTCCACACTACAGTGTTGTTTTAAAAATAAAATCTAATCATGTCACTGAATATAAGTCTGTCAATTCTTTCCCATTGTTGTTAAAGCCAAAACTCTTTAGGCTGGGAGTGGTGGCTGACACATGTAATCTTAGCACTTTGAGAGGCTGAGGCAGGTCTATCACTTGAGGTCAGGAGTTTGAGACCAGCCTGGCCAACATGGTGAAACTTCATCTCTTCTAAAAATACAAAATTAGCACTAGGCGTCGTGGCTCTTGCCTGTAATCCCAGCACTTTGGGAGGCTGAGGCAGGCGGATCACAAGGTCAGGAGTTTGAGACCAGCCTGGCCAACAGGTGAAACCCTATCTCTACTAAAAATACAAAAATTAGCTGGGCGTGGTGGCGGGTGCCTGTAATCCCAGCTACTCAGGAGGCTTAGGCAGGAGAATCGCTTGAACCTGAGAGGCGAAGGTTGCAGTGAGCAGAGACCTCACCACTGCATTCCAGCCTGGGCAACAGAGTGAGACTCCATCTCAAAAAATAAATAAAATAAAATAAAAACACAAAATTAGCTGGGCGTAGTGGCGCATGCCTGTAATCCCAGCTACTTGGGAGACTGAGGCAGCAGAATCACTTGAACCCAGGAGGCGGAGGTTGCAGTGAACCCAGATCGCACCACTGCACTCCAGCCTGGGTGACAGAGTGAGACCCTGTCTGAAAAACAAAAACAAACTAACAAAAAACAACAACAGAAAAACTCTTAGGCACAGCCTTCAACACCTTAGCCATTCTGTCCATATTGCTCATTAGCTTCCTGTTATAATACATTCTTTTGGCTTCCTTCTCTAGCCACACTCCCCACTTCTCCCCCTACTCCCTGGCTTTTTTTTTTTTTTTTTTTTTTTGAGACAGGGTCTTACTCTGTTGCCCAAGCTGAAGTGCACTGGTGAGATCCTGGCTCACTGTAACCTCTGCCTCCCAGGCTCAAGTAATTCTCCAGACCTCCCGAGTAGCTGGGACTACAGGCATGTGCCACCACATCTGGCTAGGTCTTTTGTTGTTGTTGTTTTGTTTCGTTTTGTTTTGGTAGAGATGGGGATCTCACTATGTTGCCTGGGCTGGTCTTGAATTCCTGGCCTGAAGCGATCCTCGGCCTCGGCCTACCTAAGCTCTGGGATTTCAGGAATGAGCCATCAAGCTCGGCCAATGATAACATTTTTACTAGAATATATCAATGCCACTTTGAACTGCTACTATAAAATCACAATGAAAATAGCAGATAGCAATTATTGAATGCTTACTATGTGCTAGGCACTGTGTCAAGGGCAATGCATACAATACCTCTTTAATCCTCTGAGTAAGTATTACTAAGCCCATTTTACTCAGAAGAAAATGAAGGCTCAGCAATGTCGTGCTCAAAGTCATACAACTATTATGTGATAGAGACAGTATAGCCAATATTCAACCCAGTTCTATCTGACTCACTCCTGATTTCACTCTCTGTCCTTTCTTAGCCACAAGTATCTGTATACTGGGACTCACTAGGACATCATAAGTTATTTGAGCTAATATGCTGTTAGAGAAGGAGCATGGGCTTTGATGTTAGACCAGCTTTGAATTTGAGACCCAGCTCTGGCACAGACCAGCCATTTGATCTTAGACAAGTTAAATAACGCTTCTCTCTCTACTCCCGCCCTAACTCTTAGGTTCTATATCTATAACTTGGAAATAATATCAGCCATCTTGCAAGGTTGCCATAAAAATTAGGTATAATGTACATAAAGTGCTTGACACATCATATGTATTCAATAAATCACTTTTTATCATCGTCTTATACAATGACTATATTTGTTCAGTAATTGATATATTTGGCAACATTATGTTTTAGATTTTGAAGGATAGTCTATTCCGTGATTCAGAAACATTGTCACCAGAGATATATTTGTCAGAATATGTGTCCTTTTTTTTGTTTAGAAAAAAACTATCATATATTTCTCTTAGCTAAGTGGTAAGTCTATAAAACATGCCTAATAAACCCATGATTAGTAACTGAATAATTATCATACAGCACAAACAAATGCATGAAGAATCTACAGGTAATCAGAAAAATCTACTTTATATGAATCAGAAAGAATAAGTAGAGTTCATCAAATTACTTGAGTTTTATCTGATTCATTAGGTTCTGAAACATAGGTACAATTTAATGTTTACAATTTAACCAAATAATGAAAATGGAACATCGTTGTCTGCACCCTTAAATGTATAGTTACTGGTCAAAAAGTTTTGGTCACCATTTTTATAAGCAAAAGAAATAAGCAAGTATGTTTACTAAATGATGCACAATATATGTTCATATTGGCCGGGCGCGGTGGCTCACGCCTGTAATCCTAGCACTTTGGGAGGCCGAGGTGGGTGGATCACCTGAGGTCAGGAGTTCAAGACCAGCCTGGCCATCATGGTGAAACCCCATCTTTAAAAAAAAAAAAAAAAAAAAGAAAAAAGAAAAAAACAGAAATATATGTTCATATTCATGTGGAAATTTTTTAAAAATTTATTTAATTGAAAAGAATAGGCCAGGTGCAGTGGCTCATGCCTGTAATCTTAGCACTCTGGGATGCCGTGACGGGTGGATCACTTGAGGCCAGGAGTTTGAGACCAGCCTGGCCAACATGGTTAAACCCTGTCTCTTCTAAAAATACAAAAATTAGCTGGGCCTCGTGGCGTGTGCCTGTAATCCCAGCTACTTGGGTGGCTGAGGCACAGAATGGCTTGAACCTGGGAGGAGGAAGTTGCAGTGAGCCAAGTCATGCCACTGCATTCCAGTCTGGGTGACAGAGTGAGACTCTGTCTCAAAAAAAAAAAAAAAAAAGAGTTTATATAGGATATCCAGCAGCAACAAAGCTAGTAAAAAATATGAGTTTCTGAATCTGTGATTTTGGAAGTAGTCTCCTAATGCTCATTTCTATTCTGGATTAAACAAAAAATCCTTATGGAAGACACAAATCTAAATGATGGCTCCCTAAATAAAGAACTACTTTATGCTTAAACAATATAATCTTTCTCACTGTACAGAACTTGTCAATTAATTTGATTAGGAACACTATTGGAGATAAGCTAATTAAGCTGTTGCCAGGTAGGAATTTCAAAACTGCAGGGAGAGGTCTTTCCCAAACCTCCTCTAATTCCCCATAGTCATCAATATGTAAATATGAATCAGTTACCAACTTGTATAAGACCCACAGAAAACAAGACATGAGAGCTCTGTGGGGGAGAGGGAAAGAAAGGGCAATTGCCAGGCTAGTGAGTCTGCAGGGGATAGCAACAGGCAGTTTGGGAGTTGCAAAAGAACGCAAGAGCCTGGAAGAATGGAGGATGCAGGGCGGGCTCGGTGGCTCACACCTGTAATCCCAGGACCTTTCGAGGATGAGGCAGGCTGATCACCTGAGATTGGGAGTTCAGACCAGCCTGATCAACATGGTGTAACCCCGTCTACTAAAAATACAAAATTAGCCGGGCATGGTGGCGCATGCCTGTAATTCCATCTACTCGGGAGGCTGAGGCAGGATAATCGCTTGAACCCTGAAGGGAGAGGTTGTGGTGAGCCAAGATTGCGACATTGTACTCCAGCCTGGGCAACAAGAGCGAAACTCCAACTCAAAAAGAAGAAAGAAGAAGAAGAAGGAGAAGGAGGAGGAGGAGGAGGAGGAGGAGGAGAAGAAGAGAGAAGAAGAAGAAGAAGAAGAAGAAGAAGAAGAAGAAGAAGAAGAAGAAAGAAGAAGAGAGAAGAAGAAGAAGAAGAAGAGAGAAGAAGAAGAAGAATGGAGGATTCATAGGGGAAACAACTTCAGCTATCTCACAATTTTTCAAAAAAAATCTGGAGTAATTTATACACAGTTGATTCCAAACAGTAATCAAATAAGATAGTCAGGTCTTAAATGCCAAATACAGTTACAGACAACAAAAGCTATAAATAGGTAAAAAATACTTAAATAATTACCTTTTTTGGGGAGCTGTTGGAAAGTTACAGGCTGAATTTCATATTGCTGTGAATATGTTCTATTTACTGGCTTTTTCCTTTCAGCAGTTAAAAACCAGTAACCTACAGGAAAACAGTAGAATAATCTCAACATTCTATTAAACCTGGTCATGGCCAGGCTTACGCCTATAATCCTAGCACTTTGGGAGGCCGAGGCAGGCAGATCACCTGAGGTCAGGAGTTCGAGACCAGCCTGGCCAACATGGCAAAACCCTGTATCTACTAAAAATACAAAAATCAGTTGGGTGTGGTGATACATGCGTGTAATCCCAGCTACTCGGGAGGCTGAGGCAAGAGAATGGCTTGAACCCAGGTGGCAGAGGTTGCAGTGAGCCGAGACTGTACCACTGCACTAGCAGCTGAGCCAATACTGAAGTGGTAAGGTCAGTCATTGTAATTTATAGTGAAGTAAAGGTGTATGTGTGTTTTGTAAATTTTTCTTCTTTGCATACAGACTGGGGGGTGGGGGGTCTCACTGTGTTGCCCAAGCTGGTCTCAAACTCTTGGGCGCAAGCAATCCTCATGCCTTGGTCTCCAAAAGTGCTGGGATTACAGGCGTGAGTCACCATGCCTGGCCAGGTATGGCATGCTTTTAATCCCTTTTGTTAGAGAAGATGAAATTACTGAACAATTAAATAAATTAGTAGAGAAAAACATATTCTTTTTATTATTCATTATATGAATTCTAATAAAATGGGCTACAATCAGGTATCGAGTTCATAATCTGAAAATGTAAGATAGAGTACTTGGGGGAGGGTACATGTCCATAATTTCTGTCTGTTTCAGATATATACAGGGATGCCACAGACAGAAAAAAAAAGCATATATTCAAATAGGTCCTGGGGGGGACAAATGAGTCCATAAACCTCTCCTTAAAGAACAGAGGCCCCTCCCTTTTTTTTTTTTTGGTTTTTATTTTCGTATGTCTATGTCTTTCTAAAGCCCCATTTTCTAAAGCATGGGGCTTTAGAAAAACCACCACCGCAGACACACAATAGGGATGACATTGCTTAGTTAGGGGCTTCCAAGCATCATTTCAAGTCTGAATCTGGAATATCCTCTTGGCAATTTGAAGAAAGGTGGAAAGGTGAGCTTTACCTAATAGTGTAGCAAAGAACTACAACAGATAAAAAGAGCAGTTTTTATGGTGGTCACTCATTTATTCCCTGAAGTCAGGTAGGCTTGGATTTAAATTCTATCTCTGGCACTTAATGGCTACTACTAAACAGTGTGTGTGTATCAGTTAATGTCTGTGCCTATTTCCTGATCTGTAAATGGAGTTAATAATAGTGCCTACCTCAGAGGGTTGTTTTGAGGATCAAATAAGATAGGTGCCTGGCATGAGCAAATTTTATTATTAATTCTCTTCCCTACCACTGTTCTTAAGTTGGAAAAGGCAGATTTTGAGGCAGATCATAAAATATGTTACAGGTAGATATTTCTAAAGTCAAATCTGCCTTTAGCATGGACTGTATGCCCTAAAACCAAAATTTACATCATAATATCAAAATGTTTAAATGGCTATCTTGTTATTTCTCTACCTTGATATAAATTGTCTTTATCTTCCATCTGCAAACTCTTTAGAAGTTTGTAAGCCAGGCAAGTCAGGCACTGTGGCTTATGCCTGTAATCCTAACACTTTGGGAGGCTGAGGCAGGAGGATTAGTTGAGCCCAGGAGTTCCATACCAGCCTGGGCAACATGGTGAGACCTTGTCTCTACAAAAAAACTTTTTAAAATTTCACCTAGTGTGGTGTCACACACCTGTAGTTCCAGCTACTTGGGAGACTGAGGTGGGAAGATTGCTTGAAGCCAGGAGGTTGAGGATGCAGTGAGCCAAGATCACCCCACTGCACCCCAGCCTGAGTGACAGAGTAAAACCCTATCTCAAAAAAAATAAGTTTGTAGGAAGAAATACTTCAGAAAAGAAATTGACCTACTTTTTGAGGAAAATGATATAATTTTAGCAGCTGAAAAAAGAGCTCAGCAACTTGATTATTATATTGTTTCCATCTTCTAAGCAACAAGAAATATTTTCAAGCTGGAAAAAAATCAAAATACTTCTGGGAAGCTGCCCTTTAGGTCCCCCAGATAAAACTCTTAACATTGTTCATACCCCTGGGACAGATGTTAAACTTTGCATATCTATACTACCAGTGCAGTGTTAGACATTCTGAACTTTAAGACCAGCTATTTTCACACACAGAAGTTCATCTGCCCCATTCCAATCCATTTCACTCATATTACATTCAGTTTGCATTGGTTGGGGATATATTTCTCCCTCCAAATGAGAAGTAAACTCCTTGGTTATTCAACTTTGTCCAAGTTGAGCACATTATGATGCTTTGTTTAAATACGTTAAATGAACAATGTAAGATGGACTAGAAGCCCATAATACATGAAAAGATGATAAATATTATCTCTCACTTCTACAGAATTCAAGACTCCAGGACTCTGGAGAATTATACCTAGATACTGAAAGAATTCGCCCAGTGATTTCAGAACCAGCATTAGTAATCTCTGAGAAATTATGTTAAGAATGAGGTAGGAGTGATCAGTTTCTGGAAAAGAGTAGACAGACAACTTTCCAAGTTTTCAGTAGTCTAATAGTCTTTTCCACATGGTGGAAAGTTTGAATCCAAGAGCCTAAAACATTCTGTAGCAGTTTATTAAGCACTGGCTTATGTGTATTTATAGAAGTACACAGTGATCATTAGAAGCCAACATGAGGTGGCTCACACCTGTAATCCCAGCACTTTGGGAGGCTGAGGTGGGCAGATCACCTGAGGTCAGGATTTCAAGACCAGCCTGACCAACATGGAGAAACCCCATCTCTATTAAAACGACAAAATTAGCCGGGCATGGTAGCACATGCCTGTAATCCCAGCTACTCGGGAGGCTGAGGCAGAAGAATTGCTTGAACTTGGGAGGTGGAAGCTGTGGTGAGCCGAGATCGTGCCATTGCACTCTAGCCTGGGCAACAAGAGTGGAAAAAAAAAAAAAAAAAAAGAAGCCAACATGGGCGCTTAGAATTTCATTCAAAATGAATCCCTTTTCCTTTATTTTGCTAAGGTTTCTGGGTTGGCATATCAGAGGAATTCTATGGCATGCTGTCACTAATCATCATGGTGGAAGATGAGCTGACCACTGTGATAAGACTATTTGTAAGTATGGAATTTTAACAGCACAAAAGAACAAAGTCTCCCAAACTGAAGCTGCAACTAGTAGGAGAGAGATCAAACTTAGTTGTTGTTTTTGAGACAGTGTCTCGCTCTGTTGCTCAGGCTGGAGTGCAGTGGCTCAATATCAGCTCATTAAAACCTGCGCCTCCCAAGTTCAAATGATTCTGGTGCCTCAGTCTCCCAAGTAGCTGGGACTATAGGTCGTATGCCACCACACCCGGCTAACTTTTGTTTTAGTAGAGACAGGATTTCACCATGTTGCTCAGGCTGGTCTCAAACCCCTGGCCTCAAGCCATCCACCCACTTCAGCCTCCCAAAGTGCTGGGATTACAGGTGTGAGCTACGGCGCCCAGTCAGAAGGGATCAAATTATATCAGGTTTGTGAACAAGAATATTTAAGTATATGTAAGGCAGAAGAACAGGAAACACAGGCAGATACAAATCTGTGGCTCCTTATTAAAGTGAGTAGGCAAGTCACAACATTTTATTAGATGTCAGAATGAAGATGAAGAAGAGGTGGTTAAGTTATCAGGAGACAAGAGTTGTCCATTAAGGAAACCAAACAAATGGCAAGGCAAAAAGTCAAGCCAGGCAGATGCAATAGTTAAAAAGTTCTGGGGATGCAAGTTGCAGGGATGATGCTTTCAGATCACTGATGTTTTCCAATATCTCATCAGATAATAAAGGCATTCTTTCTGGTTTTAAAGTAACTAGGACCCTGACAATGGCAAGCTGTAATCCTAGAGCACTGTTTCTCAACCACGGCTGCAATTAGAGGTTTGTAAAAATACCAATGCCAAAGGTTTCAACCCCAGGCCAATTAAATCAATCTCTGGGGTTGCAGCTCAGTCCTCGGTATTTTTTAAAAACTCCCCCAGGTCAATTTAATGTAAGCAAAGGTTATGGATTATTATCCTAGAGGGAAGTCTCTATAGCACACTGCTTTCAAATTTTAATGTGCATACAAATTGCTTTGGGAGTCTTGTTAAAACGCAGGGTTTAAATTAATAAGCTTGAGTTACTAATCTCAGGCCTGAGATTCGGGATTTATAATAACCAAGAAATACTGGGAGGCTGGACCACAGATCACACCTAGAGTAATAAGGGTCTAAGAGATGCTGCAAGACTCCCTTTCTGGCCCTGTTTTGGTTCAGAATCTTAGATTAGATTGAGATCACAGTTTAAAAAAAAAATCTACAGGTATGGTTATTAAATATGATTATGCAAAAAAAGATGGCAAACAGTTTTAGTTTAGAATTAAGATTCAAAAATATTTTCACAAGTTGAAATAAACAAGACAAAATATACCCCTCCTTTTTTTTTCTTTCTAAAAATCAATGTGATTCCAATGTTACTCCTTTTAAAAAAAAACAAAAAACAACAAACTAAGTCAGGGTCTTACTGTCACCATGGCTACGGTGCAGTGGTACAGTCATAGCTCACTGTAACTTCAAACTCCTTGGCTCAAGCAATCTTCCTATGTTGCCTCCTTAGGCACTGAGATTACGGGTGTGAACCACCATGCCTGGATCAAAATTCATTCCTTAATAGGGACAATTTAAAGTCTATCATATAAGCTAATTCTGAAAAAAAGAAGTTACTAAGATATCTTATAAAGTAATAATAATTTCACAGTGTGGTAATTGGTTATAAGTAGATTAATTACATTGAATAGTTAGTAGAGAACTAAATTTAAAACAAGGCAATTTAGAATATAATAAAAGTGTTTAGATGAGGGAGGATTAGTCAATTAATTGAAGTGAAGCAAAAGAAAAAATTATTCATCTCGGGGGAAAAAGTGAGATCCATATTTCACACCTTACCTTAGGATAAATTCCACATGGATCAAGGATTTAAATGCAAAACAAAACCGTGAAAGTGTTAGACAAAACCATGGAAGGACTTTTTTCTGGTATGTCTGAATGTGGAAACCCTTTCTAAACAAGGGCAAAGAGTCATAAAAGACTGAAAAATTAACCAGAAAAAAATCTGCATGGCAAAAATTTTCATGTGGGAAGTTTAAAAATAAAGAACAAACTGGGGGGAGAAAACATGTTTCACTCATAGCCTAGATCAATAATTAATTTTTCTAATATTAAAGAGTTCCTACAAAAGAATAATTTGAAAAAGATCTACAAGCTCCTTCCCCACAAAAGATCAACAAAGTATATGACTAAATTGTTCATAGAAAATGACATAAAACACCTCTCGTAATAATTCCTATGGCAGTGTTTATTCTACTAAGGCATACTGATACAACCACTTGTTTATGGTATGCTTTGTATAATCTCTAAAGCAGGCATAATTCTTTTTTTTTTAAAGGCTAGTCAAGTGAAGCAGTGGGAGTGGAGAAGGAAGCAGGTATAATTCTTATGATGCCAGGTAATTGAGCAGAGTCACAGAAAAGAGTATTTTAAAAGGAGGGAGTCCCAGGCCTGGCGCGGTGGCTCACACCTGTAATCCCAGCAGGATGGAGGCTGAGGTGGGCGGATCACGAGGTCAACAGATCGAGACCATCCTAGGTAACATGGTGAAACCCCGTCTCTAATAAAAATATAAAAACGAAGTGGGCATGGTGGCATGCGCCTGTAGTCCCAGCTACTCAGGAGGCTGAGGCAGGAGAATTGCTTGAACTTGGGAGGCGGAGGTCGCAGTGAGCTAAGATCGAGCCACTGCACTCCAGCCTGGGTGACAGCGTGAGACTCTGTCTCAAAAATAAAATAAAAATAAAAAAATAAAGAAACATGCAACTTCAAAATCAAAATTGGATACTACTTCACACCTGCTAGATCAGCTAGGAAGAAAAACTCAGATAATCACACGTGTTGGTGAAATTAGAGCTCTTGTATATTAATGGTGGAAATGTAAAATTATGCAGTTGCTTTGGAAAAGTTTGTCACTTTCTCAAAATTTAACCCTTTTCCAGTTTAGAAAAAAAAAATGCAGCTTGTTGCCAGTGCTCATTTAATTTTACATAAACACGCTCTTTGAGGCTAAACAAATCTGCCTGATTTTCAATGTAAAAATAAAATATAAAAACTGTCCTTGGAGTTATTTCTAAACAGAACTAACATCAGAATCATCTGAATCATCAAAATCATCTATTTCAGAAAAATCAGATCCATCAAATGAATCTTCAGCCAACATTCATTTGAATGATGCTATGTTTTTCAGGAGCTGACATTTTCAGTGATCAAGAATTACTACATTTTGCAAATGGAAATACAACTAAAAACAGAATGCTAGGAATACAATGATGTCTTTTGTTTCCAAAGCCAATAAACAGAGCAATGCAAAAATAATAAATATTAATATATTTACTAATAGATTAATAACACAATAATATTTTGTGGCAAAGTGATCTTGGGGTAAATGCTGCAGCTGCAAGCACCACTAGCGAGTATTCTTGGGGCAAACGGGAAAAGGGTTAAACGGAGTTATCATATGATTTAGTAATTCCACAATTCCACCTAAGAGTATTGAAAACATACGTCCACACAAAAACTTGTACCCGAATGTTCATAGCGACATTATTCATTATAGCCAAAAGGTGGAAACAACCCAAATGTCCGGCAACTGATGAATGGTAAATAAAATAGCATAACCACTCTGAGGTATGGTCACACAACAGAATATTATCGCACAATAAAAAGGAATGAAGTGCTGATACATACGACAACGTGGATGAGCCTCGAAAGCATTATACTAAAAAAAAAAAATCCCATTCCAGTAAATATAGCTAAAAATAAATAAATAAATAAATAAAACATTATCCTTAATGAAAGAAGCCAGTCACAAAAGGTTACATGGTATATGATTCCATTTATATTAAATGTCCAGAACAGGAAAATCCACAGAGGTGGAAAACAGATTAGTGGTTGTCAAGGGCTGTAGGGAGGGGAATTGGCAGTGACTGCTAAAGGATACAGGAGTGATAAGAATGTTCTGGAATTAAATAGTGGGAATAGTTGCATTAATTTATGAATATACTAAAAAATGCTGCATTGTACATGTTAAAAGATACATTGTGGCCAGGCACGGTGGCTCATGCCTGTAATCCCAGCACTTTGGGAGGCTGAGGCAGGCGATTACCTGAGGTCAGGAGTTCAAGACCAGCCTGACCAACATGGAGAAACCCTGTCTCTACTAAAAATACAAAATTAGTCAGGTGTGGTGGCACATGCCTGTAATCCTAGCTACTCGGGAGGGTGAGGCAGGAGAATCGCTTCAACTCGGGAGGCAGAGGTTGCAGTGAGCCGAGATTTCGCCATTACACTCCAGCCTGGACAACAAGAGGGAAATTCTGTCTCAAAAAAAAAAAAATAATAATACACTGTACACTTTAAAAGGTGAATTTTATGGGATTTTATGAGATTTGAATCATATCTCAATTTTTTAAAAGTGTTTATTGGATTTCTGAGACTTAGATGTAAGTGGCTTTGCGGAGGAATATTAGTGGTCAAAGGCAGCTGGCACTAGACCAAAGAATGAGTGGGAAATGAAGAATAGGGAGTGTATACAATTCTTTCAAGAAGGTTAGGTGAGAAGAACAGGGCAGTAGCTGAGAGGCATAAAAGGTAAAAAAATATCACGGTTTTGTTTTTTGTTCTGATGGGAGAAGCTTAAGTAGGTTAAAATGGTAATGGATGCCAGGCATAGTGGCTCACTCCTATAATCCCAGCACTTTGGGAGGCCAAGGTGGATTGCTTGAGCTCAGTAGTTCAAGATCAGCCTGGGCAATGTGGCGAGACTCCTTCTCTACAAAACACACAAAAATTAGCTGTGTGTGGTGGTGCCTGTTGTCCCAACTACTTGCGGGGCTGAGGTGAGAGAATGGCTTGAGCTTGAAAGGTCGAGGCTGCAGTGAGCTGTAATCACACCACTGCACCAGTGGATCTGTTTCAAAAAAAAAAGAGATAATAAGATCGAATTGAAAAGAAGTATATTGGGGAGGAGGATGTTAATAATAGAATAGAATAAGAGAGCACAAGATAGTTAAAATGGGGCCAGGCGTGGTGGCTCATGCCTGTAATCCCAGCACTTTGGGAGGCCGAGATGGGTGGATCACGAGGTGAGGAGTTCAAGACCAGCCTGGCCAAGATGGTGAAACCCCATCTCTAAAAAAAAAGATAGTTAAAATGAGATTGAGAACATAAGTATCTGTTAAATAGGAAGAAGATGCTGACCGGGGAAGTGAAATTATATAAATTGAAGTAGTTTAATTTGAGGAAGTTAAGACACATTTTATCTGGGGACATCTGTTTTCAGGTCAGCTGATGAGAAGTAAGGAAGTATAGGCAGAAGGGTCAGAAGTGCGGGGAAGATTAGATGTCTGATGTGCCGGCACAATGTCTCATGCCTGTAATTCCAGCACTTTGGGAGGCTGAGGCAGATGGATCACTTGAGCCCAGGAGTTTGAGACCGGCCTGGGCAACATAGCAAGACCCCTTCTCTATTAAAAAGAAACCTATCTATCTATCTAACCTACCTACCTACCTATCTATAGAAATTGCCAATTCTGGTGTTAAAACTTGAAACTTAGATTTATTTTATCTGAGTTACTTTCTCAGGAAAGGACCCCCCAGGCCTCTGGGAAAGTATCAAATAACTGAAACTCACTGGATCATCTCATCCAGACAGTAAGAGGCCAGGTCCCTCATTTGTCATGGTTGCTTCCTTACCCCTCCCTGAGGGGTTTTCCTACACATGATTATATTTCTTACCTGCTATATAAACCCCTAATTTTAGTCGGCAGGGGGATGGATTTGAGACTGGTCTTCCATCTCCTCCACTGCAGCACCCAATTAAAGCCTTCCGCCTTGACAATACCTGTTGTCTCAGTCACTGGCTTTCTGTGTGGCAAGCAGCAGGACCCAGACTGAACCCATGGTGTTTTGGTAACAGTCTCAGAACAAAACCACAATCTTATGCTACTACGACAATAGTAACTCAATCTCTAGTCCCTGATGATTTGGGAGGTTTAGGGCATCTAATCTGGTCAGTTGTCCTCTAATGTATCATTGAGTTGTACTTAGAAAATCCCCAGGAAATAATAATTCCAGTGAAACCAAAAACCCTGTTTGGTCCTGTTACTCCTTATGCTTATGCTAATTGGAATCCACTGGTAGCACATACTGTCTGAGACTTACCAGAACTCCTAGGAGAACCTATAATATCTCCACCATTTTGGTGATCAGGAACGCCCACTCGCTTGAGTCCCTTAGACCTGTGCTAGTCCTACTCTATACTTCTGGAACGACCCAGGATTCTGAGGATAGACTGGTAGTTTCTCATTAGTTTAATGAATCTGTGGTTTGGACTACATGTGTCAGCCACTTTCCACTAATGCCTGAGTAGGGCTAAGCCCCAAGAAAATATTATTTCAAGTATTAAAATGAAACTTAAATAGGACAATAATTATTATTCTAGTTGGGTGTAGTGGTGTGTGCCTATTAGTTCCAGCTACTCAGGAGGCAAAGGTGGGAGGATCACTCAGCCCAGGAGTTTGAGGCTGCAGAGAGCTATGATCATTGCGCCACTGCCTTACAGCCTGGGTGACACAGCGAGACCCTGTCTCTACTGTACAAAATGAATAATTATTCTAATAGGATAGAATAAAAATAAATAAAATTTCTTGATCATTTTCCATCTTGTGTTAGGCTTGCATTTATATATATATATAAATGTAAGATATATATCGCTCATTTTGTCTTTCTCCCTCTCCTTACCATGGTTTTTGTTTAAAACTATCTTTATTAACAACAATAATTATAAGAGTAGCATGCAATGCTTTCCAAAACACTTACTCATCCATATTTTACTGTATGTAAACTTCCATCTTAGCTAGGCTGGAGATGCATTATTACCTCCAGGTTGTTGATCAAGAAACAATGGTTAAGCAGTGATTAGTGACTTGTTCAAGATCATATAATTTGTTGGTAGGTGAGTTGTTTTCAGACTTCAGATATCTTCTGTTACTTCCTAACATATACTTGCTATTCATTATAAGACTAGTGAGAATTTTGAAAAAGGTTTCCTTTTTTTTATTTTTTATTTATTTATTTATTACTTTATTTTTATTTTTTTTTCATTGGACATTTGTACAACCTTTTTTTTAGTAAAAAATTTTTTTAGTCTGTGTACTGCTGAATATAAAGGTTCCCTGGTAAAACTATTCTAAACCATTTTTTTTGTTTGCTTGAAAAAGGGTTTCAATAGACTTCTTCTTTTCTTTTCTTTTTCTTTTTTTTTTTGAGACCGAGTCTTGCTCTGTCTCCTAGGCTGAAGTGCAGTGGCATGATCTTGGCTCGCTCCAACCTCTGCCTCCCAGGTTCAAGTGAGTCTCCTGCCTCAGCCTCCCGAGTAGCTGGTATTACAGGCACGTGCCACCACACCCAGCTATTTTTTTTGTATTTTCAGTAGAGATGGGGTTTCACCATGTTGGCCAGCATGGTCTCAAACTCCTGACCTCGTGATCTGCCCACCTCGGCCTCCCAAAGTGCTGGTAGGGATTACAGGCATGAACCACCGCGTCCAGCCCCAGACTCTTTTAAACAATCAAGTCTTGTGTGACGGTGATTTGTAAATTACTAATATTTAATACTTCTCAACTTTCCAAAACAATGATAATGATGGTATATTTTAATCACATAAGGGGCACTAGTTTTAACATGTCTTTACCACTTTATTTTATTTTATTTATTTATTTTTGAGACAGAGTCTCATACTCTGTTGCTCAGGCTGGAGTGCTGTGTTTCGACCTCCCCAGGCTCAAGTGATTCTCCCACCCAGCCTCCTGAGTAGCTGGAACCACAGGCTCACACCACCACACATGGCCAATTTTTTTATTTTTTGTAGAGACAGGGTTTTGTCATGTTTACCCAGGCTGATCTCAAACTTCTGAGCTCAAGCAGTCCTCCTTCTTGGCTTCACAAAGTGCTGGAATTATAGGCATGAGCCACCATGCCTGGCCAGGATTAGCATTTGCTGCCAATACTCACCAAGATCAAATAATCCGCTTTGCTATTTTTTTTTTTTTTTTTTTTTTTTGAGACGGAGTCTCACTCTGTTGCCCAGGCTGGAGTGCAATGGCGTGATCTTGGCTCAGTGAAACCTCCACCTCCCACGTTCAAGCGATTCTTCTGCCTCATCCTCCCGAGTAGCTGAGATTAGAGGCACCCACCAACACGCCCATTTAATTTTTGTACTTTTGCAGAGATGGGGTTTCACCATGCTGGCCAGGCTGGTCTTGAACTCCTGACCTCAGGTGATCTGCCCTCCCAAAGTGCTGAGATTACAGGCGTGAGCTACCATGCCTGGACTTTTTTTTTTTTTTTCTTTTTTGAGACAGAGTCTTGCTCTGTCACCCAGGTTAGAATACAGTGGCACGATCTTGGCTCACTGCAACCTCTGCCTCCTGGGTTCAAGCAATTCTCCTTTCTCTACTGAGTAGGTGGGACTACAGGTGCATGCCACCATGCCCAGCTAATTTTTGTATTTCTGGTAGATAAGGGGTTTTGCCACGTTGGCCAGGCTGGTCTCGAACTCCTGACCTAAGGTGATCTACCCACCTCAGCCACCCAAAGTGCTGAGATTACAGGCATGAGCCACCACATCAGGCTTACTTTGCTAATTCTTAAAACATTTAAAGCTAAACCTCAAGGAGTGTGAAAAGGTGGTCAGGGTATCCATAAATAATCTGGTGCTGCGGCACTTCTGACCCTGGGGAGGAATTAAGTGGCTCAGTGCTCATCTGGCTGAGAGGCATGACCAGCAGGGACCCTGACAGTCACCTTTTTTCTTCCTTCAACCAGTCTCCAGGTTAGAGAGTGAAGGAAGTTATTTGCAGCATCATTGGCAATTTCTTTTCCATCTCCACCTGCAACAGCCGAGATGCAGCATACTGAAGAAAAGAAGCAAAGAGGCTTGATGCTTCTGGCAAATCAGTCAGAAGAAGAATCCTATCTAAGGTAGACAAGATATCTGCTGTCTACACACACACAAACACACAGCTCTTTAACTAAATTCACATTTGTATCTGGTGCTTCCACGCTGTAGTGGCTTACCTGGTAATTTTATACAAGAAACATGGAGGTCAGCCAGGCGTGGTGGCTCACGCCTGTAATCCAAGCACTTTGGGTGGCTGAGGTGGGTAGATCATCTTAGGTCAGGAGTTCAAGATCAGCCTGACCAACATGGTGAAACCCCGTCTTAAAAAAATAAAAATAAAAATAAAAAAGAAACATGGAGGTCATGGAGGCTTTCAATAATAGAGCTAAGGACTCATATTTCCTATGCTTTTAAAATTAGTTTTTTAGGCTGGGCACAGTGGCTCACACCTGTAATCCCAGCACTTTGCAAGGCTCAGGCGAGTGGATCGCTTAAGCCCAGGAATTTGAGACCAGCCTGGGCAACATGGTGAAACCCTATCTCTACAAAAAATACAAAAATTAGCCAGGCGGGTGGCACAGGCCTATAGTTCCAGCTACTTGGGTCAGGGGTGTGGGGCAGAGTGAAGAGGCTGGAGGATCACTTGAACCCAGAAGGCTGAGGTTCCAGTGAGTTGAGATCATGCCACTGGACACCAGCCTGGGTGACAAAATGAGACCCTGCTTCAAAAATAAAATAAAATAAACTTTGGGAGGCCAAGGTGGGTGGATCACGAGGTGAGGAGTTTGAGACCAAACTAGCCTCAAAATGTGAAGATGTGAAATCCCATCTCTACTAAAAATACAAAAATTAGCCAGGTGTGGTGGCGGCGCCTGTAATTCCAGCTACTTGGGAGGCTGAGGCAGGAGAATCGCTTGCACTGGGAGGCAGAGGTTGCAGTGAGCTAAGATCGCACCACTGCACTCCAGTTTGGGCGACAGAGTGAGACTCTGTCTCAATAATAATAATAATAATAAAATAACTTTTTTCTTATGCTGGGCATGGTGGCTCGCACCTGTAATCCCAGCACTTTGAGAGGCCAAGGCGGGAAGATCACCTGAGCCCAGGAGTTCAAGATCAGCCTGGGCAACATAATGAGACCTCCTCTCTACGAAAAATTTTCAAAAATAGCTAGGCTTGGTGGCATGCGCTATGGTCCCAGCTACTCAGGAGGCTCAAATGGGAAGGTCACTTGAGCCCATGAGGCTGCACTGAGCCATGATTGTGCAACTGCACTCTAGTCTTGGTGACAAAGAGAGCCTGTTCCACTAAAAAAAATTTTTTTTTTTAAATTGTGGTAAAATATACATAACATTAAAATTTACCATATGCAGCTGGGGTAGAATCATAAGTCATAAGGAGTACTGAGAAGTAGGCTGACAGTAATTGAAAATGAAGAGCAGAAAAGAACCTCAAAAGATTATTATGCCTAAAAATGTGCTGCCAGATTGGTGAAAATTATATAAGACATACGCGCTTCTTGAAGATTCCTAAAAATTAAGATTTACAAGCCTATCTAGTTAAGTTCTTCTATGCATTTAACTGTGTCCCATGTACCAGGTGAGGCAGCACTATGTAATGAGAAATGTCCAGGACTTAGAATCAGGGAAAGTGTAATTGTGTCCTGGTTCCTGTCTTGTTTTTAAGTGGGTGAACATAGACAAGTTACCTAACCTTTCACACTTGTAATGTCCCCCCGACTTTTTTTTGGAGATGGAGTTTCACTCTTCCAGGCTAGAGTGCAATGGCGTGGTCTGGGCTCACTGTAGCCTCTGCCTCCCAGGTTCAAGTGATTCTCCTGCCTCAGCCTTCTGATTAGCTGGGATTACAGGCGCATGCCACCATGCCCAGCTAATTTTTGTATTTTTAGTAGAGACGGGGTTTCACCATGTTGGCCAGGCTGGTCTCGAACTCTTGACCTCAGGTGATCTGCCGGCCTTGGCCTCCCAAAGTGCTGGGATTACAGGTCTGAGCTGCTACGCCCAGCCGTAATTTCCTCATTTAAAAAATTGGAACAATAATAGCACCAACATTAGAACACTGTTACAAGGAACAAATGAGGTAGAGTGGGGGGGCCGCCCCCCGCGCCCCCCGGGGGGGGGGGGGGGGGGGCGGGGGGGGGGGGGGGGGGGGGGGGGGGGGGGGGGGGGGGGGGGGGGGGCGGGAAAAAAAAAAAAAAAAAAATAAGAATATTGTAAAGTGCTATGTAAATGTTATTTTTCAACAAATTTATGGTTTGTATACATCTTCCACAGAAGGTTATCCCTTTTTATGGCTATTTCTTCCTGTAATGGTTTTTTTTTTCTATTTTTTATCTTTGTAATCAACACTGACACTTTTTCTTTTCTCTACATCATTGTATTGGTCATTGGACACCACTGTTTTTTTTTTTTTTTGAGACGGAGTCTCACTCTGTCACCTAGGCTGGAGTGCAGTGACACAGTCTCAGCTTACTGCAACCTCTGCCTCCTGGTACAAGCAATTCTCCTGCCTCAGCCTCACAAGTAGCTGGGATTACAGGCGCCTGCCACCACACCCAGCTCATTTTTGTATTTTTAGTAGAGACTGGGTTTTGCCATGTTGGCCAGGCTGGTCTTGAACCTCTGACCGCAGGTGATCTACCCGCCTCAGCCTCCCAAAGTGCTGGGATTACAGGTGTGAGCCACTGTGCCTGACCTAGACATCACTTTAAAATGGCTGTTTCATGTTACAGATTTAACTTGGGGGATGCCAGCCTAATGAAAATTTATTTTCTGTGAGTCATTGTATTTATAACTCAGGTACTGGCTACCAAGTGAATGGTGATGCCTGGTTTGTGGTTTTGTGAGCTTACTGTCTAGTCTATTCTCTGATCTGGGTAAGAGAATATAGATTCGCCCATAACTCAGCCAAATTTTAAAAATCGTATCTATTTATTAAAAAGAAAAAGTACTAAAGTATGACCTGTTAAGCTATTAATGGCATATGTTTGGGCATCATATTCAGTAAGATTTAGAGAAGCGCAAATATATATAAGGCCTCTCTCCCTTGCTCAATTTCAGCAGCTGTTTTCTTTTTGGATTCACTAAAGGGGAAAATGGTGGGATGGTCTGTCAGTGCTGGAAGGTAGGTAGTTATTGATGGTTATGCTAATTTAGAATGGAAAACTTTCATTCTAGAGAGGACAATGAATCCAATGTGTCTTTGTTTCCTCTCTAGAGACAGGGTCTCACTCTGTTGCCCAGACTGGAGTGTAGTGGTATGATCATAGCTCAGTGCAGTCTTGAACTCATGGGCTCAAGCGATCGTCTCACATCAGCTTCCTCAGTAGCAGGCATGGTGGCATGAGCATGGCGGTGTGCACCTGTATTTTTTTGTAGAGGGGGGTCTTGCTGTGTTGTCCAGGCTGGTCTTGAACACCTAGCCTCAAGAGATCCTCCTAAAGTGCTGAGATTACAGGCATGAATATCCATGCCTGGCCTCAACACATTTTAATAACAACTTGCTAGAACCACGGAAGTTCTTTTGGAGTCAGAACTGGAACACTGCCCTGTTAGAATGCGTGAACAGTAAAGTCAACAGAGAGCTACTAGAGTGTGCCTTCCTGAAAGCTCCAAAGAATAGGTGGGTCTAGCTGCCAACACAGAGAAGATAGGGTAGGAACAAAAAAGGGGTAGTGGTGTGCTGAGAATCAGTCACTGGGATGTCAGGAAGAACATTCACATCAAGTCAGGACCAAGTGGGCCAGGAATTAAGAGACCAAAAAAGATGTCTTACCAGGTCAAAAATTAAAGACTAAGATGAGTCACACTGCCATGGGCGACAGAGCAAGACTCTATCTTAAAAACAAACAAAAAACCCAAAACATAAATGGATTGATGTCATTATTTTGTGAGTTCCTTATAAAATAAGGGAACCCCTTTTGTCTTTTTCTTGCCCTCCCTTTGCCCATCTATCTTCCACCATGGGATGACACAGGATGAAGGCCCTTGCAAGATGCCAGCCCCTCAATCATGCACTTCCCAGCCTCCACAATTGTGGGGAAATAAATTTCTGTTCTTTATAAATTACCTAGTCTGTGGTATTTTGTTATAGCAGCACAAGTAGGCTAAGACATCATCTTTACATCTCTCTTTGACTCTGACCTACTTGCAACATCACATCTCTGATTCTTCTGCTTCCTTCCATATATATATATATATATATTTTTTTTTTTTTAGACAGAGTCTCACTCTGTCGTCCAGGCTGGGGTGCAGTGGTGCGATCTTGGTTCACAGAAACCTCTGCCCCCTGGAGTCAAGCAATTCTCCCACTTCAGCCTCCCAAGTAGCTGGGATTACAGGTGTCCACCACCACACCCAGCTAATTTTTGTATTTTAGTAGAGACAGGGTTTCACCATGTTGCCCAGGCTGGTCTCAAACTCCTGATCTTGTGATCCGCCTGCCTCAGCCTCCCAAAGTGCTGGGATTACAGGTGTGAGTTACCGAGCTCAGCCCCTTCTTCCATCTTTTAAGGACCCTTGTGATTACAATGGGCCATCTGAATAATTCAAGATAGTCTCCTACTTTAAGATCCTTAAATTACTACATCTGCAAAGTCCCTTTTGCTGTGTAAGGTAACATATAGAGGGGTCGGTCCATTGATTAAGATGTGGACATTTTTGGGGGGCCATTTGTCTATCACATCCTTCAAAGCAGCCCACAATCTTAATGGCTAGCATGTTCTTATATTGAGATAAACTTTGTCTACATAGGAGTTTCTGAACATTGGTCCAGAGGCATTGTCCTCTGAAGTCACAAAGAGTAAATCTGGTGTCTGCCACGTAACTCTCCTTCAGACACTGGAAGACATATTGACCCCATCTCCCCTGGCTTTTCTTCTGTGGAGAAAATGATTTCTTTAGCAATTTTATAAGACATTGTTCCAAAGTCCTATTATCCTGGTTAGCCACCTATGAATATTGATATAGTTTGGATGTCTGGCAAATCTCATGTTAAAATGTGACTTCCAGTGTTGGAGATGAGCCTGGTGGGAGGTGTCTGGGTCATGGGAGTGGATCCGCATGCATGGCTTTGTGCCCTTCTCCTGGTATTGAGTTCTCACTCTGAGTTCACACAAGACTTGATTGTTTAAAACAGTCTGGGACCCGGATGCAGTGGCTCATGTGTGTAATCCCAACACTTTGGGAGGACAAGGCAGGTGGATCATCTGAGATCAGGAGTTTGAGACCAGCCTGACCAACATGGTGAAACCCCATCTGTACTAAAATACAAAAAAATTAGCAGGGCATGGTGGTGGATGCCTGTAATCCCAGCTAACTGGGAGGCTGAGGGAGGAGAATTGCTTGAATCCAGGAGGCGGAGGTTGCAATGAGCCGAGATCCGTGCTACTGCACTCCAGTCTGGGAGACAGAGCAAGACTCCATCTCCTTCTCTTTCCTCCTCCTTCTGGGACCTCCTCCTCTCTCTTTCTTGCTCCCTCTCTCACTGTGTAACATGGTGGCTTCCCTTAGCCTTATGAGCCATGACTGTAAGCTTCCTGAAGCACTCAGTAGAAGCAGATGCTGGCACCATGCTTCCTGTACAGCCGGCAGAACCCATGAGCCAAAATAAATATTTCTTTATAAATTAAAATTATCCAGCCTCAGGTATTCCTTTTTTTTTTTTTTTGAGTTGAAGTTTTGCTCTTGCTGCTCAGACTGGAGTGCAATGGTGCAATCTCGGCTCACTGAAACCTCTGCCTCCCAGATTCAAGCAATTCTCCCACCTCAGCCTCCTGAGTAGCCGTGATTACAGGCATGCACCACCACGCCTGGCTAATTTTGTATTTTTAGTAGAGACAGGGTTTCACCATGTTGGTCCCGCTGGTCTCCAACTCCTGAGCTTAGGTGATCCACCTGCCTCATCCTCCCAAAGTGCTGGGAGTACAGACATGAACCACAGCGCCTGGCCAGGTATTCCTTTACAGCAATGCAAATGGACTAACACAGATACCTTTGGCTCATCAGTGTTTCTTTGAACTTATGGTATGGTCTGACCAAGCAAGAATAGGGAGAGACAATGTTCATTTGGTTGTTTTTTTTTTCTTAATTTTTTTGATTATTGGTTCAGTTTTAATTAATGAAGCATAAGATTAAAGTCAGTTATAATCCTTGCCTTTCCACATACTGCTGAAGGATATATTTACCTGAAATACACTGCACCCACTGCTTGTTTGCTTTTGTAGAGATGGTTTTGTTCTGTCATGCAGGCTGGATTGCACTGGTGTGATCATAGCTAACTGCAACCACCAACTCCTGCGCTCAAGTGATCATCCCACTTTGGCCTTCCAAAGTGCTGGGACTAGAGGTGTGAGCTACTGTGCCTGACCTGTACCATTAATTTTCTAACTTAAGCACTGAATTTTACAATTAGGCTTACTGAATAATTCTTTTTTTTTTTTTTTTTGAGACAGAGTCTCGCTCTGTCACCCAGGCTGGAATGCAATGTCGCGATCTCGGCTCACCGAAACCTCCGCCTCCCTGGTTCAAGTGATTTTCCTGCTCAGCCTCCCAAGTATCTGGGACTATAGGTGCCTGCCACCATGCCTGGCTAATATTTGCATTTTTAGTAGAGACAGGGTTTCACCATGTTGGCCAGGATGGTCTTGATCCCTTGACCTCATGATCCACCTGCCTCGGCCTCTCAAAGTGTTGGGATTACAGGTGTGAGCACTGCACCCCCGATTACAGGCAGGAGCCAGTGTGTCCAGCCTTACTGAATAATTCTTTTTTTTTTTTTGTATTTTTAGTAGAGACAGGGTTTTACCATGTTGGCTAGGATGGTCTCGATCTCCTGACCTTGTGATCTGCCCACGTGAGCCTCCCAAGTGCTGGGATTACAGGCGTGAGCCACAGCACCTGGCCATTCTTTAGTGTCAATGAATACATTAATAATACTTAACAACTACATGTGATCTACAAATTTAAAGTTATGTGATTTCAATCCAAATAATTACTAAAATATTAAACGTAATAGAGCCCATGATAGAACCGTGCAATGTAACCAAAAGCCTCAGTCCAAGGGAACATTTATCTGCTTTTGTGAGTCAAAATCAGTCAACCAAGGTCTAACTGCATCATAATCTGGTCCACATTTTTTCATTTGGCCCACAAGGATTTCATGTTTTACATTCTTTGTATAGCATTTTCCACACTACCAATATACTAATCTTATCTGAAAAATAAAGTTAGTGTGGCTTAACCTGTTTTTTGGCAAACTTAGGCTGGCTCTAAATGATCATGTCTTTTCCTTAAGTACTCTCAAATCACCTATGAAAATGCATTCTGGACTTGTTCCCGGCACTAATTTTAAGTATGCCAGAATATATCTTCCTTCCTTGTCAAAAATCATGTTGTTCTGACTTTATAGTCTTTTGATCCCTCTGTTCTTATAATTCCTCAACTATGCATCACTATGATGATATAAGTCATGAGATGGAAGAACTGTACATTATAACAAAAGTATTCTGCAAAGTAAAAAAATGCCACATAAAAAAAGACTGATATAGCAAATATTCTTTTATCTATAACTCTCTAAACACTATTACTGTACTTATTGGAGTTAATCCAAAAATTTGGTTGTTTGTGTGTGCAAATTTTGACTATTTTAAAAAATAGAACATATACAATAGCAACTTTTCTCATTAAAGCCTTCTTAAATAGACAAAAATAAACATTACCTATTTCAACCTTCTGCAAAGGGTCCAGAGGTCATTATGGCCCTAAGATGTTCACTTTTTCCAGGACCCATTTTTAGTTTTAAAAGTTCATGGACCCAGAACTTTGGGAGGCCGAGGTGGGCAGATAGTGAGGTCAGGAGATTGAGATCAACCTGCCTAAAACACGGTGAAACCCTGTCTCTACTAAAAACACAAAAAAATTAGCCAGGCACAGTGGCACACGCCTGTAGTCCCAGCTACTCAGGAGTCTGAGGTAGGAGAATCGCTTGAACCCAAGAGGCAGAGGTTGCAGTGACCGAGATCACACCACTGCACTCCAGCCTGGGCGATAAAGCAAGACCCCGTTTCAAAAAAAAAAATTCATAGAATATTTTGAGGAAATAGATATATTCATGATCTTGATTGTGGTACTGATATGGGTGTATACATGTCAAACCACATCAAATTGTACAGTTTACTGCATGTCATGAGCTTAAACTTTTT
Source organism: Ateles fusciceps (assembly GCA_036589455.1). Taxonomy (NCBI): domain Eukaryota; kingdom Metazoa; phylum Chordata; class Mammalia; order Primates; family Atelidae; genus Ateles; species Ateles fusciceps. The sequence continues at coordinate 2,385,539 of JAZHEH010002842.1, forward strand.
TTACAATTATCTTACAATTTTATTGTAGAGATTTAAGCTCATAAAAGATGAGTGAACTTTGGATAACACTGAAAGGTAAAAAAAAAAAAAAAAAAGATGAGTGAACTGTAATTACATAAAACAACACAGATTAACTTCACAAACATAATGTTGAAAAGAAGCCAGATATAGGCCAGGCGTGGTGGCTCACACCTGTAATCCTAGCAGTTTGGGAGGCCAAGGTGTGTGGATTACCTGAGGTCAGGAGTTTGAGACCAGCCTGGCCAACATGGTGAAACCCTGTCTCTACTAAAAATACAAAAATAGCTGGGCGTGGTGGCACATGCCTGTAGTCTCAGCTACTCGGGAGGCTGAGGCAGGAGAATCATTTGAACAGGGAGGCAGAGGTTGCAGTGAGCCAAGATCGTGCCATTACACTCCAGCCTGGGTGACAGAGCAAGATTCCATCTCAAAAAAGTAAATAAAAATTAATAAAATTAAATTAAATAAAGAAGGCGGATACAGAGTACACAATGTGTATTTCACTCTTAAAAGATGGTAGTATAAGGCAGTCTAATGGGGTGGTAGTGATTTTTTGTTTCTTGAGCTGGATTATCACACAGGAATATTTACTTCATGGAAATTCATTGAGTTCTGCAATTATGACTTGTCCACTTTTCTGTATATATGTTATTCAGTAAAAGTTTACAAAAAGAGTGAGGGACATATGTTAAAATATAAGGGAAAGAATATGAAAATCACCTGTCTCAATAAAAAATTTACAACTGATACTGCACTATAATTACGTAAGACCTGACCATTAGGACAAACTAAGTGAAGAGTACAGAGAATCTCTTTGTATTAATTTTTCAACTTCTTGTGAATATATAAGTATTTCAAAATTTAAAAATACTATTAACAGTGATATTTCAGTGTGTGAACTCCAATTCGATTTTTTTTTTTTTTTTTTTTTTTGAGGCAGAGTGTCAGCCTTGTTGCCCAGGCTAGAGTGGAATGGCGCAATCTCAACTCACCACAACCTCCACCTCCCAGGTTCAAGTGATTCTCCTGCCTCAGCCTCCCAAGTAGCTGGCTTTACAGGCATGCACCACCATGCCTGGCTAATTTTGTATTTTTAGTAGAGATGGGAGTTTCTCCATGTTGATCAGGCTGGTCTCGAACTCCCGATCTCAGGTGATCCGCCCGGCTCGGCCTCCCAAAGTGCTGGGATTATAGGTGTGAGCCACCGCGCCTGGCCATCTCAATTAGATTTTCTACTTACATCCTCTTTCTAAAAATTTCCCTTTCCTGCCTACTCCTCAGAATTGTAGTGAAAATCATCATTTTCAGCACAGGTTGTCCTAAATCTAGATGACAGTTGATTAGTCCAGGGAGGGACATCTGCCCCAATGTGGGCTGGCTGGAGCCTTTTCCTGGTAAATGGCATTTGGACTGAGAAACAGCCATCTCTCTTCATATGTCCAGACTATAAATCTGTAAACTGAAGGGCTGCCAGCATGTTCTATTTTCCATCTTGCGGTTTGGGGAAGCAGGAGAACCTGATGGACAGAATGAAGCTGATGTACAAAGGGAGGAGGAGACATGAGACAGAGTCTCTTTGACATTCACCTTCCTGGCTCCTTATGTCCAGTTCAATTTATGACCTTGGGTTCTGTGAGACATTTCTATTTGTTTAAAATACATTCACCTCATTATCTAAGCAAGATTCATTCGGATTTCTATTACTTGCAACCATAATCCTAACTAGCACATCTAGGAAGACACACAGATTTTGTCCTGTGGGTTACACTTAGAATATGTCCGCTTTTTTTTTTTTTAATTTAAGAAGTATGAGGCCGGAAGCAGTGGCTCAAGCCTACAATTCTAGCACTTTAGGAGGCAGAGTCAGGAGGATCGCTTGAGCCCAAAAATTTGAGACCAGCTTGGGCAACACAGACATCGTCTCTTAAAAAAATTAGCTGGCATGCACCTGTGGTCTCTGCTACTTGGTAGGCTGAGGTGAGAGGATTTCTTGAGCCTTGGAGGTTGAGGCTGCAGTGAGCTACGATTGTACCACTGCACTCCAGCCTGGCAACAGAGTGAGACCCTGTCTCAAAAGACAGACAAACAAACATAATAAAGTGTGACTTTACTGTATGTAAGATAGAGATTGGCAGTCCGGCATAGTACAATCACAGAAGATATACTAAAGGTCATTTAACCCATCCCTCTTGTTTTCAGGTGAGAAAACTACAGTTTAAGGGCCTTAGCCAAAGTCATACAGCCAGCTGCTAGAAGCATCAGACCCAGCACCATGTCACCTTTCCCACATCAGTAATACACAGTAAGTCCTGGAGAGAAACATCAGGATGCTCCACTGAGGGTTTTATTTGTTTGTGTATCGTATACTAACTGCATAATGAATTAATCAGAACATGGTTAACAAGGACCTACTTGAGAGATCAAATGAATAAGAGATGATGTATAGGGATATAAATAGTTGTAATTATAGGTACTTAATTCTAAAAACAATCTTTAACTTTTATCATTATTAGTCATGGAAGCATTCCATGTGTCACTTAGAACAGATGTAGTCTATCGAGAGTTAAAAAAAAAAATTGAGGACAGATTACTCAAACATTTTAATTCAAATAGTATCTAGAATTGAGAAAAAAAAAAAGACTATATTCAACAGGATGTAAATACTAAGTTTGACGTAAACTTCCTGAGAGGTGGAGGTTTGCTTGGAAACTTCCTGCTTGGTCATAACAGAGAGCTGGAACACATTAGTCTACCTCTCTTGATTTGGTTGATACTGTTGATTTAATGTACTGATTTGGGTTTATTCTTAGCCAAAGTGGTCAAAGCACAGCATTGTGTTGACTGTATTTTGGGAGGTAACTATAAGGTGGGAAATAAGTATTATCCAGTTTTTGGCAGGGCGTAGTGGCTCATGCCTGTAATTCCAGCACTTCGGGAGGCCAAGGCAGGCAGATTATGAAGTCAGGGGTTTGAGACCAGCCTGACCAACATGGTGAAACCTATCTCTTCTAAAAATACAAAAATTAGCTGGGTGTGGTGGCAGGCTCCTGTAATGCCAGCTACTCAGAGGGTGAGGCAGGAGAATTGCTTGAGCCTGGGAGGTGGAGGTTACAGTGATCCGAGACTGGGCCACAGCACTCCAGCCAGGGCAACAGAGCGAGACTCTGTCTCAAAAAATATATATATTGGCCGGGCGTGGTGGCTCATGCCTGTAATCCAAGCACTTTGGAGGCCAAGGCGGGCGGATCACCTGAGGTCGGGAGTTCAAGACCAGTCTGACCAACATAGCGAAACCCTGTCTTAAAAAAAAAAAAAATATATATATATATATATATAATCCAGTTTTTTTTTTTTAAATTTTTTTGTTTTATTTATTATTATCCAATTTTTAAATATAAAGGAGTCTAATGAACTTGTGACTTCCTGGAAAGCAAAGCACAGAATAGAAAATGTGTAATTTATAGCTTTCAGTTTTCTGTTCCCTTTATTGAAGTAGCTGTTCCTATCAGTGCCAGTCCTTTGGCCACCCAAAGTTGTGGCTAATCTTTGTTTTTTGGTTTTTTTTGTTGTTGTTGAGACGAGGTCTCGCTCTGTCACCCAGGCTGGAGTGGCTATGGATGTCCTATACCTAATCAATCTCCAGCTGCTGGACATTTAGGTGGTTTCCAATTTACTATCATTCTAAAATAACACTGCAGTAAATCATTATACATAAATCATTTTGCAAATATCCAATTATTTTCTTAAGTTTTTAGAAACTGAACTGTTTATTCAAGGTATTTAAACATTTTTAAGGTCTTTGTGACACTGCTGTCAGCAACAGATGAGGATTTCCTATTCTGATGGGTGGAACCTTTCTAGCGGTGGTAATATCGCTTACATGAAGACTTGTTTTGAAGATGCAGGAAGTTATATAACAGAGACTTTCCTCGCTGGCACGCTGTACCAGGAAGGAGACACAACACTCTATCCACCATAGTTGGCCAGTTTGGTATTTGAATGGAAATGGCAAGTTTGCGTTTGAGGTGCTGTGTCACACTTGTGTCATGTGAGACACAATATGTAGATCAAAGAGGAGAAAAACCTTTGGGCAGTTTTATTAGTCTCCAGGGTGCTTTTGCTAAATATCTTCAATTAAGCAATCTATTACAGATGGATAGTACTGGCCTTTCTTCCCTGAATCCTCCCCACTTCAAAGGTGATAACTAATTTCATTATTTTCATCAGGTTCTCTCTCTCTCCTTTTTTTTTTTTGTGCCCTTCTCCTGATTGTAAAGATCAGGTTCTCAAAGATAGTTTCTTTCTTTAATTTTTAACTAATTTTTACTAAAACAAAGAAAAAGAAAACCAAGTGGCATTAACTTTGAATATATGTGTGATGAGGGTTAATCATTTCCTGTTTTAATGTGTGTGATATTAAGTGTATCTGTCTCCATTTTTATCTTATTTATTTTTTTAAGACAGAGTCTAGCTCCGTCTCCCAGGCTGAAGTGCAGTGGTGCAGTCTTGGCTCACCACAACCTCTGCATCCTGTTCAAGTGATTCTCCTGCCTCAGACTCCCAAGCAGCTGGGATTACAGGTGTGTGCCACCATGCCTGGCTAATTTTTGTATATTTAGTAGAGATGGGGTTTCACCATGTTGGCCAGGCCTGTCTCAAACTCCTGACCTCAGGTGATCCGCCCACCTCAGCCTCCCAAAGTGCTGGGATTACAGGCGTGAACTACCATGACCAGCCCTGTTTCAAATTTTAGTGCAATGTATCACTAAGAAATTTCAAAGCTGTTATTTAAGATGTTAATTATGTAATATACAAATATCACAGTTGTGTGGTTTCATCCGTTAAGACATTCTTAGAAAAGAGAGTGTGAGTATACTACCGTTTTATTACAAGACTATATTGGAAGATATATTGTAATATGACACCATGGTACATATGAATAGGTCATGCATTATTGAAAAATATAATGTCAAACAACATTCCAGTTCGTAATTTATTTCACTTGTCTAACAATCTCTACTCCGTATCCCTCCCTCAAGTAGAACATACACTCCATAAAGACTACAAGCTTGCCTGTCTGTTCACTGCCGCATTTTTATCCTGAACATTTCTGGACATATTACTATATATCAGGTTTATATAATTTTACTATAGGTATGTAAATATTTGCTGAATGAATAAAAAATAGAGAGATAATTTTAAAAGGTAAAAAATGTTGATTTTCAGTAGCTTTGAAATAGAAAAAAAAGGTTAAAAATGGCACTGAATTTACAAAACATAATAAACAGAAGTTCTAAATGATATTAACTTCTAAAACCAGATTTGTCAATATACTTCCAAATTTAATCTAATTCCAAACTTAAAATGATAGCACGTAATATCAATTCATTGAATAATGTAGTTAGATAGTAATTGTTAAAGTTCAGAGATGAGTAGCAAAGACAGAGTGGGACTTGTAATACCAGGGTCAAAGGTAGCACTTGGGGTCCGACTAAACGTTTGAAAAAGGACATCAACCCAGTGGGCAGGTGTCTATGAAGGATGAGAAAGGAGGTAACTGCAGTGGCAACTTCTTTTTTTCTCTGGTTCTGTGGGCTTCTCTTTAACGTTTGTTTTTTTCACTCTTTATCATCCAAAACTAAAGGATTAACGAACTTTGGAGGATCTAAGCAATGGCTCTTCGGTAAACAGGTAACTTACACGGTCTTAGGGGAATTAATTATAGGGTATGATAGACTTAATGGAAGCTTAGAAAACACTCTTTTTTGGTTAACTACCATATGCACTCTATTTATTTATTTATTAAAGGCTAGTCAAGTGAAGCAGTGGGAATGGAGAAGGAACAAAGAAATCTGTAACTGGTTGTGATCAATTAGTCATAAATACCACTGCACTCAGACCAGCCCATATAGCACACTATAAAACTTAAACTTTTTACCAAAATCTTAAATATCAGAACAAGACAAAAAGCTTGTTTGATTTTTTCACCCTTGTTTCTATTATGAAATGTATTACACATAACAAAGACTATACAAAACATATAAATAGATTAATAAATAACTGAAGAAACATCTATGTACTCACCAGCTTAAGTTTTTGGTTGGGAACAGTGGCTCATGCCTGTAATCTCAGCACTTTGGGAGGCCGAGACTTGAGGATTACTTGAGCCCTGGAGTTCGAGAGCAGCCTGGGCAACAGAGACCCCATCTCTACAAAATATAAAATAGTAGCCAGGTGTTGTGGGTCACACCTGTAATCCTAGAACTTTGGGAGGCTGAGGTGGGCAGACTGCTTGAGCCCAGGAGTTTGAGACTAGCCTGGGCAACTTGATGAAACACTGTCTCGAGAAAAAAAATTTAACAATTAGCTGGGCATGGTGGTGTGTACCTGTGGTCCCAGCTACTTGGGAGGCTGAGGCTGCAATGAGACATGATTGTGCCATGTGCCACTGCATTCCAGCCTGGGCAATAGAGACCCTGTATCAAAAGAAGACGGAGGAGGAGGAGGGCGGAGGAAGGGGGAAGGGGGGGGAGGAGGAGAAAGAAGAAGAAAGAAGAGAGGAGGAGGAGAGAAGAATTTCTTAAATTAACTATTTATGAGAATTGTCAGGTTGTCTGTTTTCCAGCTGAGTTTCACAAAATCGGGGCTGCGTAATTACATAGATTGATACATTCAAGTCCACAGGCTCTGGAAATTTGTACTAAAGAATACTTATTTCCAGAACTAACCGGAGTTATCACAGAACTAGGAGTGTATTATTTTACAGAATAGTGGAGAACTAATTAGGTACCTATGACTTGTAAAAATAGAACCTCATGGTTTTAAATGGAAAAGTCTGACTGGAAACTACAGTTCTTTAAGATTAATTTCTAAACTCAGAAGTGAGATTATGATACAATCAGTTGGCAAGTAGCTAAGTTTTTCCTAGGCAATACTTCCCTTGGCTGGGTAAAGAATACATCTTCTCACATGCATATTAACTTCGAGTGAAATCTGAGGTGTAAGTTAATATTTATCAAACAGAATTTATATTAGTTATCTCTTGCTGCGTAAAAAATTATCCCAAAAGTTGGTGCCGTAAAGCAATAAACAATTATTTTCTTTTTCTTTTATTTGAGACGGAATCTTGCTGTATCACCCAGGCTGGAGTGCAGTGGCACAGTCTCAGCTCACTGCAACCTCCGCCTCCTGGGGTTCAAGCGATTCTCCTGCCTCAGCCTCCTGAGTAGCTGGGATTACAGGTGCCCGCCACCACACCTGGTTAATTTTTGTATTTTTAGTGGAAATAGCGTTTCTCCATACTGGCCAGGCTGGTCTCAGACTCCCAACCTCAGGTGATCTGCCCACCTCGGCCTCCCAAAGTGCTGGGATGACAGGCAAGAGCCACCGCGCCGGCCTAAACAATTATTTTCTTACAGAGTCTATGAGTAAGGAAGCTAGGCAAAGCTTAGTTGGGTCTTTTGGCTTTGGGTTTCTCATACTGTACAGAAGGTGTTGGGTGGGTGCCAAAGTCATCTTAAGGCTTGACTAGGTGTTGATGTTGGCAGGACTTAGTACCTATCAGGGTGGTGGACTCAGGGCCTCTGTTCCTCACTGGCTGCTGACTAGAGGCTACCCTCCATTTTTTTGCCACATGGACCTATCCTTTGGGCAGTTCACAACATGGCAATTTCCTTCACTGGAATGAGCAAGTGAGAGGGGAAGACAGAGTGAGAGGAAGATGGAAGTCACAGTCTTTTGGAACCTAATCTTAGATGTGACATTCTGTCACTTTGCCATATACATATATATATATATATATATATATATATATATATTTTTTTTTTTTTTTTTTTTTTTTTTTGAGATGGAGTCTCACTCTGTCGCCCAGGCTGGCGTGCAGTGGCGTGATCTCGGCTCACCATAACCTCTGCTGCCCGGGTTCAAGCGATTCTCCTGCCTCAGCCTCCCGAGTAGCTGGGACCACAGGCGCTTGCCACCATGTCTGGCTAATTTTTGTAGTTTTAGTAGAGACGGGGTTTCACCATCTTAGCCAGGCTTGTCTTTGAATTCCTGACCTGTGATCCACCAACCTTGGCCTCCCAAAGTGCTGGGATTACAGGCAGGAGCCACTGCACCCAGCCAGCAATATTCTATTCTTTAGAAACAGGTCACTAGGTCCAGCCCATGAACGAGAGGAGGAAATTACGCAAGGATGTAAAGACCAAAAGTTACGGTACTTGGGAGCCATTTTAGATGCAGCCTACCATAGTAACTCTAGAAAGAAGGAAATACAAAAAGGAAAAATGCTTCAAAAGCAAGTGGTGCTAAAAAGAAAAAAATAAGAATAGAAAAAGAAAAAAAAGTAAAAAATGCTAACTCAGCTAAGAGTCATTATAAAGGATTATCTTTTGTATGCAGACGTGGCATTATTGATGATGATTCCTTTGGCATATGTGGTGGGGAATGGAAAGACTGCTAATTGAAATAAGAATGCTTTTCACAAAAAACAGACATGGATCTAAGATTCATAGCCATTGTTCACTATTTGTAGAGTTTCCTGCTGTTTTTTACTTTACAAACAATTTTTATAGTGAAGCAAACATTAAACATGAATCAGCAAAGTGGTACTGTGACTTATAACTTAAAAACAATTCTGGGATACACCAATCAATAAGAATTTATTGAGCACCTATATATCTAGAAAGTTACTGATACTAGAAAAGTATAAGACAGTATCTGCCCTCAACTAGTCTGTGGCAGGTCTCGAAAATCTACGCAATAGGAATTAACCCCTTACTAGGGTACTGTATCAGATTCTGGGCTCTAAATTCAAGAGATGAAGAACATAGGAAAAAATCCAGAGGCATGATTAACCACAGGATTAAAAATTAGAGGACAGAATTTACATGGAAAGGTTAAAGGCACAATGCTTATTTAATCCGAGGAAGGTGAAAGTTGCTCTAGTAATCATCTTTAAGTTTATGAATAGTTACACAGAAGGTGGAAATAAATGTTTGTGCCCTCAATGAAAAACCTACAAGAGACTGGATTTCTAATATAGTAAGCATATTAAAAAGTTTTAAAATATATATATTATAGGGAGAACTGTTTAGGAAGGGTCAATGACTTTTTTTTTCTTCAGGGCTTCTTAAAAAAATGTTTCCTCACCGTTTTGACAATATTATGAAAAAAATTCAGTTTAGAATCTGGAACTGATCTGGATGGGATTCCAGGGAAGCTAGCAGGGGCTGTACAGTCCCTCTGACTCCTCCCCAACTGTGGAAGCTAAGCTACTAGAAACAGGAAGTAAGTTGGTGTCTCGAGTCAGGCAAGAAAGGGGAGGCCAGGTCACAGCCGCCATGGAACTCTGGTTAGTTCTAAACAGCAACTTTTACAGGATATTTTTCTCCAGTGTCATTGAGACATTTTATGTATAGAATATAATTATACACCCAATTTTTAACAGTGGCTTCTGTCAATAACTGCAAAGGGTATGAGATTTTTATCCTACATGCAAGCTAGTAAGTTAGCCTGCCAGTTTCATGGATGCCAGCAGAAGATACAAAGGACAATTTATTACTCAATGCAATAGCAGGGGCCAGAAAATCTATCACCATTTTCTTTCACTGGTCCTCTGGTTGTGGGACAGGTAATATTCACACAGTCCTATGGGGTGACATGGAGTGGCCTTGGTGGACACTGTGCATGTGAGGTGGCTGCATCACAGTGAGGAAGCCCAAGCAAAGGAAACTGTAATATTTCATAATGGACTATAAGCAAACCTGCAAGGCCTTTGATCTGGAGGGAGACATTAACTTTATTATACAAGAAAGTAAACAAGCCTGATCTCTGCTCTGAAGGAAAATACTATCTCTAAATTAAGGCTCACCTGTAATTCCAGTGCTTTGAAAGACCAGGGCAGTGGCTGGGTGTGGTGGCTCACACCTGTAATCCCAGCACTTTGGGAGGCTGAGGCAGGAAGATCCCTTGAGGCCAGAAATTGGAGACCAGCCTTGACAACATAGCAAGATCCCATCTCTACATAAAATTCAAAAATTAGCTGGGCATGTATACATACATATGTGTCTGTAGTCCTACATACATCTGTAGTCATGCATACATGTCTGTAGTCCTAGATACTCAGGAAGCTGAGGAGTGCACCACTGCGCTCCAGCCTAGGCTTCCAAAAAATTAGAAGGCATTTGAAGAGTGAGACCATGTATCAAAAACAAACAAATAAACAAAACTATATTTGACTATTCTGAATATACTATATTGAGATAAACTAGCTGTTCTCAAGAGCCCCTTTACATTATAAGACCAGATAAATTGGCCAGGCGCAGTGGCTCACGCCTGTAACATAATAAGCAATTAAAATAACTTTTTGCCCATGTTTTCTAAAAGCCTTTGAGATGTTACCTAAGTTGCTTAATTATTAGCTAGTACAACATCTTGGTAAAGTATCATGATTTTCTCATTTGTCAATTGTTCATTTTCCAACTTTTATGCTTTTCTACTTTTAAAGCTTCCTCCAACTTATAAAATGATTCAAAAAATTAAAATGCAAAATATGTTCTTATGCAACATTTGAATTAGCCATATAATTAACAAAACATTAGGAAATTAAAACTTTATGCTGTTACTTCTGCTACCACCCAGGATGGTGTAACAGGGACCAAAATTAACCTCCCACCTAAAACAATTAAAAAACTGAGCAAAAATATATTAGTTAACTGTTTTCAGATATGAACAGCAGGCAGTGCAGGACAGTGATTTCTCAGAAAAGGAAACAAAAAAGGTGAGTCCAGTGACTGCTGTGGGAGAATTTCCAGGCTGCAGCACAAGGAGGAGCAACCCAAACAGATGTTGGCCACTGCTTTAGTTAAACAAGCAGTATGAAGGCCTGAGGGGTGAAGGCATCGGGAATTTGCAAGGTAAAAATCAGAGGAGAGAACTACACAAAAGCAGCACTCAGAAGGGTTCTCCTTGACTCTTCTGCTGAATTCTGATCATCAGTACATGTAAGAAAACGACCAAGATTTGAGAAAGCACTGAAGAAGAACAAGTAGAACAAAACTTGGATTTAAAAAGGACCAGAAACTGTGTTCCAACCAGATCGAGTGGAAAAACCTGTAAGATGCAGGACACTGAGTAGTCTTGAGAAGGTACTGCTTCAGTAGCTGAGCCAAATAAACCCCAGATTAAAGGCTGTAATGGGCCTTCCTATAAAAGATTCAAGGGTGGGCGCAGTGGCTCATGCCTGTAATCCCAGCACTTTGGGAGGCTGAGGTGGAAGGATTACCTGAGGTCAGGAGGTTGAGACCAGCCTGGCCAACATGGTAAAACCCTGCCTCTACTAAAAATACAAAAATTAGTCAGGTAATCCCAGCTACTCAGGAGGCTGAGGCATGAGAATCACTTGAACCTGGGCGGCATGAGAATCACTTGAACCTCGGAGGTTGCTGTGAGCCAAGATCGGGCCACTGCACTCCAGCCTGGGTGACAGAGCGAGACTCTGTCTCAAAAAAAAAAAAAAAAAAAAGCTAAGTGCAGTGGCTCACACTTTTTTTTTTTTTTGGGACGGAGTTTCACTGTTACCCAGGCTGGAGTGCAATTGCGCGATCTCGGCTCATTACAACCTCTGCCTCCTGGGTTCAAGCAATTCTGCTGCCTCAGCCTCCCGAGTAGCTGGGACTACAGGCTCGAGCCACCATGCCCAGCTAATTTTTGTATTTTTTTTTTTTTTTAGTAGAGATGGGGTGTCACCATGTTGACCAGGATGTTCTCGATTTCTTGACCTCGTGATCCACCCACCTCGGCCTCCCAAAGTGCTGGGATTACAGGCATGAGCCACCGTGCCCAGCAGCTCACACTTGTAATCTGGGTGCAGTGGCTCACACCTGTAATCCCAGCACTTTGGGAGGTCAAGGCAGGTGGATCCCCTGAGGTCAGGAGTTTGAGACCAGCCTGGACAACACGGCAAAACCTCGTCTCTACTAAAAATAAAAAAATTAGCCAGGAGTAGTGGCACGTGCCTGTAATCTCAGCTACTCAGGAGGCTGAGGCAGCAGAATTGCTTGAACCTGAGAGGCAGAGGTTGCAGTGAGCTGAGATTACGCTAATGTACTCCAGCCTGGGTGACACAGCCAGACTCTGTCTGAAAAAAAAAAAAAAAGGATTAATAAACTTGAAGGCATAGTAGTAGAAATTATAAAAAATGAAACACAGAAATATAAAAGATTGGGTTGAAAAAAATCAGATCTCAATGATCAGATCTCATTGCACTGTGGGAAAACATAAAGCAGCCTAATATATGTGTAGTTGGAATCTCAAAGAGGAAGAAAAAAATGGATAGAAGAAATATTTGAAGAAATAATAGCCAAAACATTTTACAAATTTGATCAAAACTATAAACCCACAGATCCAAGAAGTACAACAAACCCCAAGCGAAAGAAACACGAAATGAAACACACCAATGCACAAATGAAAGCCACAAAAAGAATATATTAAAAACAGGGCCAAGTGTGGTGGTTCATGCCTACAATCCCAGCACTTTGTGAGGCCAAGGCAGTAGGACAGCTTGAGCCGAGGAATCCGAGACCAGTCTGGGAAACATGGTGAAAACCTATCTCTACAAATAATAATAATAATAATAATAAAATGTAAAAATTAGCCAGGTGTGTTGGTCCATGTCTGAAGTCCCAGCTACTGGGGGAGGCTGAGGTGGGAGGATAGCCTAAGCCTAGAAGGTCGAGGATGCAGTGAGCCATGATCACACGACCACACTCTAGCCTGGACAACAGAGTGAGACCCTGTCTCAAAAACAAAACAAAAAACAAAAAACAAAAACCAACAAAACAGCCAGAGAAACAGCCTACAAGTGCTGAGGAACAAAGGCAAAATGACAGAACAGTGTGGCTCATGCCTGTAATCCCAGCACTCTGGGAGGCTGAGGCGGGTGAGCTGCTTGAGCCCAGGAGTTCAAGCAGCTTAGGCAACATGGTGAAAGCCCATCTCTACAAAAGATACAATAATTAGCTGGGTGTGGGGATGTACATCTATGTTCCAGTGACTCAGGAGGCTGAGGTGGGAGGATCACCTAAGCCTGGAAGGTCATGGTTGCAATGAGCAATGGTCACACCACTGTACTCCAGCATGGGTGACAGAGAGAGACCCTGTATCAAAATAAATAAATAAATAAAGTATACAATTCAGTGGTTTTTAGTATAATCAGTTGTGCAACTATCACCACAATCTAATTTTAAACTATTTTTATCACCTCAGAAAGAAACCTTGTACCTATTAGTAATCACTTCCCATCCTCTTACCCCCCATCCCAGCTCTAAACAACCAGTAAGGTACTGTCTCTGTAGATTTGAATATTCTAAACATTGCATATACATTGAATCATATAATATGATCTTCTGTGACTGGCTTCTTAGCACAATGTTTACAAGACCATTGGGTTGTAGTATGTATTATTACTTTCTTTTAACCTACCTAAAATTTCATTGTATGGGTATACCACATTTTATTTATCCATTCATCAGCTGAGAGACATTTGTCCCCACCTCCCCTCACTTTTTGACTTTTATAAATAATGTGCTGTCAATGTTTATGTACAAGTTTTCGTGCTGGACATGTTTTCCTTTCTCTTGAGTATGTATCTAGGAGTGAGACTGCTAGGTCATATACTAACTCTCTCTTTAGCATTTTGAGGAACTATCAAACTGTTTTCCAAAGCATGTGCACCATTTAAAATTCCTACCAGCAATGTAGGAGGGTTCCAATTTCTCAACATCAACCTAAAGTAATTTTCAGGCTTCTTTTTATCCCATAAATTGTGGGTCCCACGTTGTCAGAATGCAGGTAAGTTGCTTTCACTCATTTCTTTGCAAAGAAGCTCCAAATACAATTTTATTTTCTGTAAGAAAATGGAGTTGGACCAGTTTATACTAAGATAGTTTCTAACCTGAAAAGTCTGTGCTTTACTGAATTCAAACAGAAAGAATGGCTCTTATTTTTTGTACCCCGCAGTTTGACTTAAATATTAATGCCTGTTTGACAAGGAAAATAATGTTTGTCTGGCAAGGAAATTAAACAAAAGGTAGAGTCCAAAAACCGAGTCATTATTTTAAGCAAGTCATGTATAGTCTCTGTGAGTTGTCCTTTCCTGCCTGTTTCCAAGCCAAAAACTTGTCATATTTTCTATTTCTTCAGTTGCTTTTGAAAAATTCAGGTATTATTTTATTAATGTATGAATAATACAGTAAATGAAAAAAAGGAAGAAAATGAACCCACTTTCTATACAGGTAACTTTCAATGTAAAAACAATTACATCAGTAATTCCCACTTAAGCTATTAGGTTCATAGTGTTGGATGATACTAATTACAGTATTAAAGCTATGTTGTACTTCTCTTTTATTCACAAAAGTCACAAATTTTGAACCATAACCTTATTTTTTCCTCTCGGCTTAAGCACCCAGGAGATTTATAAATCATTTCATACATTTGACAACTACTCAAGCAACTCTCCCATTTTGAGGGAATGCAAAACCAAAATAAGGCAAAAATCTATTGATTTTGTGGTTAAGAGTAGGTTATTTAAAACATAGAGGCAGTATAACAAAAGAGCATGGTGTTTGAAGTTCAGATAGGAATAAGTTGAATCCTGGCTCTGCCATTTACTAACTGTATAACTTTTGGAAAGTTTCTTACCTTCACTAAAACTCAGTTTACTCATCTATTAAATAGGGTTAATAGCTCCTACATCATTGGGTTGTTAGAATCAACAGCTAATGCATCTCGTATAAAATATGTGTAAGCAAATTTTATGTGTTTTTCTTACTCTCTGAAAATCTTCCTTGACGACTTGTGGTATAGGAGTCTGTGATTTAGGTCAGTATGGAAGCTGTTTTTTTTTGTTTTGTTTTGAGATGGAGTCTTGCTCTGTTGCCCAGGCTGGAGTGCAGTGGCACAATCTGGGCTTACTGCAACCTCCACCTCCTGGGTGGCTAAGATTACAGGCACCTACCACCACACCTTAATTTTTGTATTTTTAGTAGAGATGGGGTTTTTCCATGTTGGCCAGGCTAGTCTTCAACTCTTGACCTCAGGTGATCTGCCCTCTTCGGTCTCCCAAAGTGCTAGGATTACAGGTATGAGCCACTGCACCCAGCCATTATGGAAGCATTTTAACAGAGTCTGCTTGAGACGATTTCATGGCTTGTGACCTTTTTCTGTCATTAGGTACAGTTGAGATTTGACACTTTTTTTTTTTTTTTTGTTTGAGAGGGAGTCTCGGTCTGTCACCAGGCTGGAGTGCAGTGGCAAAATCTCGGCTCACTGCAACCTCTGCCTCCTGAGTTCAAGCGATTCTCCTGCCTCAGCCTCCCTAGTAGCTGAGATTACAGATGTGCGCCACCACACTCAGCTAATTTTTGCATTTTTAGTAGAGACAGGGTTTCACCATGTTGGCCAGGATGGTCTCAATCTCTAACCTCATGATCTGCCTGCCTTGGCCTCCCAAAGTGCTGGGATTACAGGCATGAGCCACCCTATGCCCGGCTGTTTTTTTTTTTTTTTTTTGAGATGGAGTTTCACTCGTCGCCCAGGCTGCAATGGCACAATCTTGGCTCACTGCAACGTCCGCCTCCTGGTTTCAAGTGATTCTCTTGCCTCAGCCTCCATGCCCAGCTAATTTTTTGTATTTTTAGTAGAGACCGGGGTTTTACCATGTTGGCCAGGCTGGTCCTGAACTCCTGACCTCATCCACCTGCTTTGCCCTTCCAAAGTGCTGGGATTACAGGCGTGAGCTACCGCGCCCGTGCCCGCGCCCGGCCACACACTTTCTTTCTCCTAATGTCTACAGAATTACATTTTCATTGAGCCATAACCCATATTCAATTTATTCCTAAAATATTATGTTGGGCACATTGTTTTCCTCATCTCCGTCAAAGAAAGTAGAAATTTGAGAATACTAATTAGTGTTAGACAACTTAACAACTGGATGATCACTGCTATTGGCAAAGAGCAACTTGAAGTTGAATGCTCTTGGAAATGAGGATCCTTGATACAAATACAATTACTGTATCTATCAATGTGGTTGGGACATTTCTTCTGATAAAGGGATCAATTTCAATTTGTATTCTATGTATGTACATTTTCATGTGTGTATCTGAAGGAGTGTTTACCATTCTCAATGTATATAATACTCTTGCATTCTTGAAAGTCATGGTCAGAAAAGATGAATTAACTTATTTTACAAGTGGATAAAATGGCAGCCTAAAGTGGTTGATTTGCTCAAAGCATGTGGAGAAGTCTAGGAACGTAAGCAACATCCTAGGTTCCAAGGCCTGCCTAAACAATATTGTATCTAGGGAAAAAATTACTTTTAAAGTAGATATCTGGCCAAGCATGGTGGCTTAGGCCTGTAATCCCAGCACTTTGGGAGGCTGGGGCAGGTGGACCATTTGAGCCCAGAAGTTTGAGAGCAGTCTGAGAAACATGGTGAAACCTTGTCTCTACCAAAAAGTACAAAAATTAGCTGGGTGTGGTGGTGGGCACCTGTAGTCCAAGCTACTTGGGAGGCTGAGGTGGGAGGATCACCTGAGCCTGAAAGGTTGAGGTCACAGTGAGCTGAAATCATACCACTGCACTCCAGCCTGGGTGACAGAGTGAGACCCTGTCTTTAAAAAAAAAAAAAAATTAAGCCAGGAGTGAGGTCTCACTTGTAGTCTCAGCATTTTGGAAGGCCAAGGCAGGTGGATCGCCAGAGCTCAGGAGTTTGAGACCAGCCTGGGCAATATAGTGAAACCTTGTCTCTACAAAAAATTAGCCAGGCGTGGTGGTGCGCACCTGTAGTTCCAAGTACTTGGGGGACTGAGGTGGAAAAATTGCTTGGGCCTGGGAGGCTGAAGTTGCAGTGAGCTGAGATCACACCACTGCACTCCATCCTGGGAGACAAAGCAAGATCCTGTCTCAAAAAAAATTATAAAGAAATAAAATAGATACCTTTACTGTATTAGCATGTCCCCCAGTGAAACCCTTATGTTTGTTTTCTTTTCCACAGCTAGGTTCTTATTTACAATGTTTAGAACTTTATTTTATGCCCTACCCTAATCCTTGCCTTCAATGCAGTTATCCTTGTTTATCTTCTATGTGTGTTTCACCCTTGGCAGGTTCCTGTTCAAGCTACTGTTTTAATGTTTGCTCCTAGCATTCTTTTTTGGCCATGTACTTTAGTATTTACCTATTTTTTATGTTGTTAGTATAAAATGCCATGCAGTAGATTTATTGCTATTATCTTTTGACTTAATGGATTTGCTGTAATGCCTCATTGATTTCCTCAAGTCTCTTCGTAAACATAATTATCAAAACTCTATTCACTTCCAGATTTATCTACTCCCCTCAAAGTGCTGAGCCCTCCTGAATACCTCATGATTCTCTTTCTCCCTCCATTCCCAGTGTTGTTGCCTTAGTTCATTACTACTGGGTGTCCAGGACCACTCCAGTGGCTGACTTATTCTCTTTGCTGTTGTTTTGGCCTTTCAATCTATAGTAAATAATGTCTTCAGAATTATGTTTGTATAGTTTTATTCTGACTATATCAGTCTGCTAATAATGAAGCTTGGAATGGCTCCCCCCTTCAGAATACAATGTGATCGCCTTTGTTTGCCACACCATGTCCTTCCGATCTGGCGTCCATCTACTTCACCAACCTCATATAACCCTAGCCTGGACTCTGGTCATACTAAAATACTCTCCTCTATGCCACTGCCTATGCTATTCCCTCTACCAGGAACATCTTTTCTTACCCTGTATCTAAACGAACATAGCCCCTCTCTTCTTAGACTTTGAGTTCCTTCAGAGTGGAGCCAAGTGTTCCATGTTTGTATCCACAGAATCGGGCAGAGTGCTGGATAACAGTGGGCACTTAGTATAAGTTTGCAATAATTAATTAGTGCAATTAACAGCTGAATAGCTGTGAGAATTCACCATCAACAAAAAATACCTTATAATGTCTACTTACGATGTTTTCATCACATTTTGGAATGTTTAAGCTGTGGTATCCCAAAATGGGACCAGGCTGGGACATCAAGGACATCTGTATTACCAGACAGCATTGGAGGCTGGGTGAGGGGAATAAGGTGCCAAAAAATGAAGAAGCTGTATGAAGCTAATTTAAATTTTTTTTTTTTTTTTTAGACAGAGTCTCAGTCTGTCACCCAGACTGGAGTGCAGTGGCCTGATCTCAGCTCACTGCAACCTCTGCCTCCTGGATTCAAGCGATTCTCGCACTTCAGCCTCCTGGGTAGCTGGGACTACAGGTGCATGCCATTATGCCCAGCTAATTTTTTGTATTTTTAGTAGAGAAAGGGCTTCATCATGTTGGCCACAAAGGTCCTGAACTCCTGGCCTCAAGTGATCCATTGGTCTTGGCCTCTCAAAATGCTGGGATTACAGGCATGAACCACTGTGCTCAGTCCTGTATGAAGTTTAATAATTTTAAAGGAACATTTGCTGAAAAAAGTTTCAAAGTTCTAATAAGCAACCTTTTTTGTTTCCTATCAATTTAATTTTTATCAAATCAATGTAAAGAGGTAAAGAGCTAAATAATTAGGACATTACTATAATCTTAATGTTTTTGTTTGAGCACCAGTAATACTATACAAAAAAATGGCTTTGTTTTGTGTATTTTTCATTTGGCTGATGAAACATGAAACTATCTTAATTCTATTATTCTCCTTCCCCACAAACCTTCTGAGATGCATTGTGTAACATTAGAGGATAGAGAGGGAGGCTGAGGTCAAGCTAAGGAATGACAAATTGTGGGAAGTATAAAACTTCCAACACTAAAACGAAAAGAAAAACAAACTTCCAACACTAAAAAAATTCTCCTAAAGTAAGAAATTAGCCTTTTTTTGTTTTTCTGGAGACAGAGTCTCACTCTGTTGCCCAGATTGGAGTGCAGTGGTACAGCTTCTGGGCTTAAGTGATCCTCCCACCTCAGCCTCCCAAGTAGCTGGGACTACAGGCATGCACCACCACACCCGGCTAATTTTTGTACTTTGGGCCAGGCTGGTCTGTAACTTCTGGGCTCAAGTAATCCTCCCATCTTGGCTCCCAACATGCTGGGATTATAGGTGTGCACCATTGCACCTGGCCTAGAAACTAGCCTTTTAAAAATGACAGACTGGGCTGGGTGGCTCATGGTAATCTCAGTACTTTGCGAGGCCAAGGCGGGTGGATCTCCTGAGGTCAGGAGTTCGAGACCAGCCAGGCCAACATGATGAAACCTCATCTCTACTAAAAATACAAAAAAATGGATGGATGTGGTGGCACACGTCTACAGTCCCAGCTACTAAGGAGGCTAAAGCAGGAGAATCACTTGAACCTGGAAGGTTGAGGTTTCTGTGAGCCGAAATCATACCACTGCACTCCAGCCTGGGTAACAGAGTGAGACCCCCCTGCCACACACATATAAAATAATAAAAAGAAGTAAAATAAAATGACAGTTAGTTGTCTCTAGACAAATATATAGACATTTAAAAATTAAGTTGAATAACTCCACATACAGACTGTTGAAGCTAGCGGTAGTAATGTCTCCTTGGTATCCTACAGTTGGAATATTCACCTCTCATTTATTAATAAATATGTTAAGCATATAAGAGATCCCCCCCTTACCCATGGTTTTGCTTCTCACAGTTTTAGTTACCTGTGGTCAACTGCAATCTGAAAACAGTACATGAAAATTCCAGAAATGAACAACTCCTAAGTTTTAAATTGCATGCCATTCTCAGTAGCATGATGAAATTTCGCGTCATCTTGCTCTGTCCAATCCCAGAAGTGAATCATCTCTTTATCCAGGGAAACCATACTTGTCTCCACGACCCACCTGTTAGTCACTTACTAGCGTCTTCTTTGCCAGATCAACTTTCTCCATATCAAAGGGCTAGTGGTCAAGTAATGCTTATTTCTCGTTTTCTTTTCTTCTTTATTTTTTCTTTTCTTTTTAAGCATGCTTATTTTACTTAAGAATGGCCCGAAAGCACACAGTAGTGATGCTGACAAGTTAGATATGCCAGAGAAGTCATAAAGTGTTTCCTTGACTGGGAGGGCAAGGCAGGTGGATCACCTGAAGTCAGGACAAAGTGAGATCCTTGAAGTTGGAGTTTGAGACCAGCCTGGCCAACATGGTGGAACCCCATCTCTACTAAAAATACAAAAGTTAGCTGGGCACAGTGGCAGTGCACCTGTAATTCCTGCTACTTGGGAGGCTGAGGCAGGAGAATCACTTGAACCTGGGAGGAGGAGGTAGCAGTGAGCCCAGATCACGTAACTGTACTCCAGCCTGGGTGACGAAGTGAGACTCTGTCTCAAAAAAAAAAAGTGCTTCCTTGAAATAAAAAGGGAAAAGTTACTGACTTAATAAAAAAAGAAATCAAATATGTTGAGATTCTTAAGATCTAAGGTGGGAACAAATCTATCTTTGAAATTGTGAATAAGGAAAAAGAAATTTTTCCCAGTTTTGTGTCAAACATTAAACTGCAAAAGTTCTGGCTACAGTGCTCAGTAAGTGCTTAGTTAAGAAGAAAAAGGCATTAAATCTGTGGGTGGAAGACATCAACAGAAACATGTTCCAACTGATGGCCATCAGATTCAGGAGTACTGGTGGTTTCAGACATCCCTGGGGGGGTAATGGGGGGGATTACTGTACATATAAATTTTCCTGTATTTTACAGTAAGTTTACCTTTTCCTCCCCCACTCTATCAACTAAAGATCCACCATTTACTATGTCTAAAACCACAGAAGTGACAAGATTTAAGCAATTGTCCATTTTTTTCTATAAAATTTAATCAGGTATCTATGAAAACCACTTATCTGTACTCTTTTAAAAAAAATTTTTTTTTCTTAAAGACAGAGTCTCATTCTGTTGCCCACACTGGAGTGCAGTGGCATGATCTCAGCTCATTGTAACCTTCACCTCCTGAGTTCAAGCTATTCTCCTGCCTCAGCCTCCTGACTAGCTGGGACTACAGGTGTGGGCCACCACGCTGGCTAATTTTTTTTTTTGTATTTTTAGTAGACAAGGTTTCACCATGTTGCCCAGCCTGGTCTTGAACTCCTCAAGTGATCCCACCCACCTTGGCCTCCCAAAGTGCTGGGATTACAGGTGTGAGCCACTGCGCCCGGCCTTGTACTCTTGACTATATTCTACTAATGACGGCTGAACAGATAGCTGAATAATTATGTTTACAACTGAGAGACTGAATAATTAGAAACTATATTTACTAAAAGATCTCTCCCTGACTTGTCCAGTGTGTTGCTAGTTTAAGTTCTCCTTCTGTCTTGTCCAGGAGATTCTAGAATGGGAGTCCTGGCATTCACCCACACCCATACCAGAAAATTTTGCTTTAGAGGTTCATGCTTGTAAGAGGCAGTCAAATACACACTAAAACAACTGGGATTTAAAGTTTGGGAAATGCACCACTTCTTTTTTTGAGATGGAATCTTACTCTGTCCACCCAGGCTGGAGTGCAGTGGCATAATCTTGGCTCACTGCAACCTCTGCCTCCTGGGTTCAAGTGATTCTCCTACCTTAACCTCCTGAGTAGCTGGGACTACAGGCACATGCCACCATTCTCGGCTAATTTTTGTATTTTGCATAGAGAAGAGGTTTCACCATGTTGGCCCGGCTGGTCTTGACCTCCTGACTTCAGGTGATTCGCCCACCTCGGCCTCCCAAAGTGCTGGGATTACAGGTGTGAGACATCATGCCCGGCCTGCACTGCTTCTTAAGAAGAGGCAAAGCAATGAATGCTATATATTTGTAATTATGTGCCATACTGGTAATAAACTCATTTTTTTGAAGGATGATCACTATAATCTGATGTAATGCTTTCAATATAAGGTACAGGTAGTATTGCTTTTTTTGAAATTTAAGTCCCTAAATGTACTTATAATGAACCAATAAATACATTTAATTCTTTAAGAAGTCATATTAATACCAGTGACAAGTTATTTTCAAGTATTTTAACTTCATTTTTCTCCTTTCCTATTATTCTCCACAAAATCTCAGAAAATGTGCACAGTCTCCTGGAAACATCCACTGTTACTGAGAGATGCCAGCAGCTGACAGTGACTTCTTAACTCTGCTTTATCTTCTTTTTGGGTGACTAGCACAGTAAGAATATTTAATGGGTTAACAGGAGTAATGGCCATGTGAACACAAAATTGTTGGAATTCCAGCCTTTATTCTGGTACTCAGTATTATACCAGATTATAAATGTTAAACTTATTAGTATCAGTGGCAAATGTAAAGTTTTAGCTACTGACCAATATCACTTTTTTTTAAGAGATAGGGTCTCACTCCATCACTCAGGCTGGAGTGCAACGGCTGGATCATAGCTTACTGCAGCCTTGAACTCCCGGGATCAAGTGATCCTCCTGCTTCAGCATCCCAAGTAGCTGGGATTACAGGAAACAGGAAAGAGTCACCACACTTGGCCAGTATCTTTTTTTTAAAGTTAGGATTGACTGCCACTGAAAGTCCTTTTTTATAGGCATGCGATGATTAAAAGTATATTACACAAATCCCTTTCAAAGGATCTCCAAAAGGCACTAGAATTCCAAAATGTGGGTTAGTTTGGTTTTAAAAAATAATTTAAATATAATACTAAATATGAGCATACCAGAACTCATTAAGTGTTCAGGCTTTGATGTTCCACTTCATTCCTTTTTTTTTTTTTTTTTAAATAAAGATGGGGTTTCACCATGTTGGTCAGGCTGGTCTTGAACTCCCGACCTCAGGTGATACACCTGCCTTGGCCTCCAAAGTGCCTGGATTACAGGCGTGAGCCACCACGCCTGGCCTCCACTTCATTCTTTAAAAGAAAGTTTTTGGCTGGGCACAGTGGCTCGTGCCTGTAATCCTGGTAATTTGGGAGGCCAGGGCTTTAGAACTGCCTGAGGCCAGGAGTTCAAGGCCAGCCTGGGCAACATAGCAAGACTCCATTTCTCTGCAAAAAAAAAAATTTTTTTTTAATTAGTTGGTCATAGTGGTGCATGCCAGTGGTCTTTAAGAAAGAAAAAACAGGAGAGAGATCCAAGATGGCCGATTAGCAGCAGCTCAGGATTGTAGCTCCCACTGAAAGCGCAGAGAGTGAGTGGACGCCACATTTTCAGACGAATTTTCATAGCCCACGGACCAAGAGATTCTTGGTGGAGGAGCCCCACGGGTCGCCAGCGCGACCCTTTTGGAGGGCGCAGCCGTTTTGCAAGCGCCCCGACCCAGCGGTTCTCAGTCCGGAGTATACGGGACTGAGTGCCCTTTTGGTTGGCGTTGGAGCTCCGGGAAGGCAGAGTCTCCCATTCAGCTGATTGAAAAAAGGACTGAAGTGGGGGAACCAGACCGGGAGATTCCCGGGCAGAAAAGCGCCACGAATCTCGACGCCGCTGTTTCAGCCGGCGTAGTGGGTCGCCGCAGGGGAAGGCTGGTACCCCCCTCCACAAAAAAAAATAAAAATAAAAACAGCGGTTGGAACTGCTGAAGATTGAGAGTTTCACAGCAAGTGCAGCTGAACCCAGGAAGGTCCAGCTCTGTGGGGGAGGGGCATCCGCCGAAGGAAAATTAAGAAATAGAGGAAACTTTATCACCAGCAAGCTGGACGTCCACTCAGAGACCTAGTCTGAAGGTCAGCAATTACACAGACGACAGGTGGATAAATCCACGAAGATGGGAAGAAACCAGCGCAGAAAGGCTGAAAACACCCGAAATCAGAATGCCTCTCCTCCTACAGAGGATTGCAGTGCCTCATCACCAATTGAACAAGACCTGATAGAAAATGAATGTGAGCAATCAACTGAATCAGGCTTCAGAAGGTGGATAATGAGAAACTTCTGTGAGCTAAAAGAACATGTTCTAGCCCAATGCAAGGAAACTAAGAACCTTGAAAAAAGGTTTCACGAAATGTTCATGAGAATGGACAATTTAAAGAGGAATATAAGTGAATTAATGGAGCTGAAAAACACAATACGAGAACTTCGAGAAGTATGCACAAGTTTTAACAGTCGAATTGATCAAGCAGAAGAAAGGATTTCAGAGGTCGAAGACCAACTTAACGAAATAAAACGAGAAGACAAGATTAGAGAGAAAAGGGTAAAAAGGAATGAGCAAAGCCTCCAAGAAATATGGGACTATGTGAAAAGACCTAATCTACGTTTGATAGGTGTACCTGAATGTGACGAAGAGAATGAATCCAAGCTGGAAAATATTTTTCAGGATATTGTCCAGGAAAACTTTCCTAACCTAGCAAGGCAAGACAATGCCCAACTCCAGGTAATACAGAGAACACCACAGAGATATTCCTCAAAGAGAGCAACCCCAAGGCACATAATCATTAGATTCATCAGGGTTGAAACGAAGGAGAAAATACTACGGGCGGCCAGAGAGAAAGGTCAGGTTACCCACAAGGGGAAGCCTATCAGACTCACAGCAGATCTCTCAGCAGAAACCCTACAAGCCAGAAGAGAGTGGGGGCCAATATTCAACATCCTTAAAGAAAAGAACTTTCAACCCAGAATTTCATATCCAGCCAAACTAAGTCTCATAAGTGAAGGAAAAATAAAATTTTTTGCAAACAAGCAAGTACTCAGATTTCATTACCACCAGGCCTGCTTTACAAGAGCTTCTGAAGGAGGCACTATGTATAGAGGGGGAACAACCAGTATCAGCCACTTCAAAGGACCCCATCAGTAAGCTGCATCCAGATCCATCTTACATGCAAGGATATACAGAGACTCAAAACAAAGGGATGGAGGAAGATTTGCCAACCAAATGGAGAGCAAAAAAAAAAAGCAGTAGTTGCAATTCTCATCTCTAATAAAATAGACTTTAAAATAATAGAAACCGAAAGAGATAAGAAGGACATTGTATAATGGTAGAGGGATCAATGTAACAGGAAGAGCTAACGACCCTAAGTCTATGCACACCCAATATAGGAGCACCCAGATACATAGGGTAACTTCTTGGTGACTTACAAAGAGACTTGGACTCCCACACAATAATAGTGGGAGACTTTAACATTACATTGTCAATGTTGGACAAATTAATGAGACAGAAGGTTAAGAAGGATACCCGGGACTTGAACTTAAACCTCAAACAAGTAAACTTAATAAACATTTACAGAACTCTCTACTCCAAATCCACAAAATATACATTTTTTTTCAGTAACACATCACATTTATTCTAAAAGTGACCACATGGTTGGGAGTAAATCACACCCTAGCAATTGCATAGCATTTCATAGGTTTAAATGAAATATTGGTTGGCTGTTTGTTTGTTATTTTCCTCCCTTATTCCTTCCTGTCTCCATTGTATAACACAATTATTAGTATAAAAGAGCTTTTAATATCCATTTGTAGACTGCATTCTAGCCTGGGCAATAGAGCAAGATTCCTGTTCTCTCTCCCTTTTTTTTTTCCTTCTTTTCTCTTCATTTCATTCTTTTTTTTCTTCCTTCTCTTTTCTCTTTTTTCTAAAAAAAAAAAAGAATGCAAAAAAAAAAACGAAAGAAAAAACAAAGGTTTTCCTTTTCCTGATTTCAAAAGAAACCATCATTATTCATTATTTAAAAGTGGAAAATACAAAAGTGCATGCAAGAAGAAAATAGCTCCATCCAGCTATCTCTATATACATTAAGAGGCTGTCTTTCGAGATTTTATTTCCTAGAAACTGCAATTATTTTTAATTTTAGTCCTTTGCTAGCCTTTTAAGATAAAGATGTGTACAAGCAATTTTACAGAATAGAGATTTAATACATGGGATTCAATGTAACCTACTCTTTTCCTCCACCCTTCTCTCATGATAGAAGCTACTTCTAGTCTTTTTTTTTGGTACATCTGGACTTGGCATGCAGAATTAGTGACTAAAGACAGACACACATTTATATATGTTTAACAGAATAAAAGAAACTGGGGGGCTGGGCCTGATGGTTCACGCCTATAATCCCAGCACTTTGGGAGGTCAATGCAAGTGGATTGCTTGAGCTCAGCGTTTCCAGAACAGCCTGGGCAACATGGTGAAAACCCGTATCTACCAAAATTAGCCAGGCATGGTGGCACATGCATGTAGTCCCAGTTACTTGGGAGGCTAAGGTAGGAGGATCACTTAAGCACAAGAGGTAGAGGTTACAGTGAGCCAAGATCATGCCACTGCACTGCAGCTCTGGGCGACAGATTAAGACCATGTCTCCAAAAAAAAAAATTTCAGATAAATGTTTTAATTATATTATCACACAAGTGAGCAAAATTGTATATATATATACATACAACTATTTACAAATATGTAACTATATGTACAAAGACAAGAAGGGAATATACAGAAAAATATGTATTAAAAAATTGGGGCTGGGCGTTGTGGCTCCCACATAATCCCAGCACTTTGGGAGGCTGAGGTGGGTGGATTACTTGAGATCAGAAGTTCAAGACTGGCCTCGACAACAAAAATAACCCCAACAAAAATTGGGGTTATGTTTTTTTCCATTATTTTACAATATACTCAACAAAACATTACAATGAGGTGGGACTATTTTAGTGCTAGACAATCTTATATAAATGAATTTGTTTAACAGCTTCTTTGTCAATATCCTTTTGTGGGTATACACCATAGTTCAATGGTACTTATTCAGTTCCGGGGGATAAATGTGTTAGTCTAGAAGAAAAAAGCTTGTAAGCAAAATGAAAATTGCAGAATGCTTCTATTCTCTGGAATTTCAAGATACCATCACTAAGTAGTAATTGAACACAACAGATTTTTATTACAATGAACAGGACTAACTACATGGTGCCACATGATTTCTTCGTTATACAAATGTACAGATCTATGGATTTAGGAACTTGATTTACTGATTTTGGAACTTGAAAAAATACAGAAATAATCATACAAACTGGAGACCATATATTTCAAAAGGTATATTTTGATGAGTATGCAAAAATATGATATGGTCACACCACTCATGGGGTGGGAATCTATGGAGAGGGAATGAAGGGGGAAACTAGAGATTAACACATCTTTCCTTTATATGTCTCTGGATTATTTTCCTTGTTATAACAAGCACAGATTACTTTGATATGTTAGATGACTGGTAACAATTTTTTAAGGTATTAATAATTTTTTTTTTTGAGACAGGGTCTTACTCCGTCACCTAGGCTGGAGTATAGTGGTGCAACCACAACTCACTGCAGCCTCAAACTCCTGGGCTCAAGGGATCCTCACACCTCAGCCTCCTGAGTTAGCTGGGACTACAGGTGTGTGCCACCATGCCTGGCTAATTTTGGTATTTTTTTGTAGATATGGGGTTTCACCACATTTCCCAGGCTGGTCTTGAACTCCTGGGCTCCAGTGATCCACCTGTCTCAGCTTCCCAAAGTGCTGGGATTACAGGTGTGAGCCACTGTGCCCAGTCTATTCTCTTTCACTTACTACAAGGTAGAATCAGTTTTGTCAGAACAATTTCAATATCAGAATGCTTTACAATCTCTTCTAAACTTAACTCTTGTACATTGTCATTCACAATAAAGGTAATTTACCACAAGATACCACTTATATATAAGCTATAAGTATCTATATTCACAATTCATTGCACTAGACTAATTTAGAAGTGATTTAACTAAACCATGTGACTAATACCTATTCAGTGAATCATGTAGAGTCCATGAATTAATGAACCATGATCATTTTAAAAACTACCCAAGTATGCGGTGTTTCCCATGTCAAATTCACCAACAGCTTTCTTTTTTTTTTTTTTTTTTTGACAACGCACCAACAGCTTTCATCATTCTTTAGCATTAAAAATCTGTAACAGCAAAAAGCTAATCATCATACCTTGTTCACTGGAAATTACACTTAAGGAGAGCACTATAATGAAAATGTCACTCACATTGTACTGCTGATCTTCAGCCTATGATGAAAAATCATCACCCATTCTTGCTGAGCTTTGATTATATGATTAGCTTTCTGTTGAACTAGATTCTTTTTAAATTATTTAAATGTTAATTTCATTGTGATTTTAACCTAGTATTTACTGGTAAGGACGTGTGTGTGTGTGTGTGTGTGTGTGTGTGTGTGTGAAACAGAGAGAGAGAAAGAGAGTATATAAAAGGCAAAGTGGTAGCAGAATAAAGAGGTTTAGTCATTCAGGATAAGACTCAGTATTCTTATTTAAAAAATTTTTTTTAGAGACAGAGTCTCACTCTGTTGCCCAGCTTGGAATGCAGTGATGCAATCTCAGCTCACTGCAACCTCTGCCTCCTGGGTTCATGCAATTCTCGAAGTAGCCGGGGTTACAGGAACGCACCACCACCACAGCCAGCTTATTTTTGTATTTTTAGTAGAGACAGGGTTTCGACATGTTGGCCAGGATGGTCTCAAATTCCTGACCTCAAGTGATCCGCCCACCTCAGCCTCCCAAAGTGCTGGGATTACAGGCATGAGCCACCATGCTCAGCCTCCACTCAGTATTAAATATTTATGGTACTGATAAGAGAGGGGGAAGACACATTCTATGCAGAAAAGGGTGGGTCCCTGGCAAAACTCCACCCTCAAGCCAAAAAGCCTGAAACTGCGGCCCAAAGTGATAACTTATTTTATTATTATTATTATTGTTTTGAGATGGAATCTTGTTCTGTCACCCAGGCTGGAGTGCAGTGGCACGATCTCAGCTCACTGTAACCTCTGCCTCCCAGGTTCAACCAATTCTCCTGCCTCAGCCTCCCAAGTAGCTGGAATTTCAGGCACCCACTATCACTCCCAGCTAATTTTTGCATTTTTAGTAGAGATGGGGTTTCACCATGTTGGCCAGGATGGTCTCAATCTCCTGACCTCCTGATCCACCTGCCTCGGCCTCTCAAAGTGCTGGGATTACAGGTGAGAGCCACCATGCCTGGCCCAAAGTGAGAATTTAATATCCCTGTTTTCCTGCTTGAATGTTGCCTTTTCCTAAACTACCTATGACCCTACCCTGCCCCGTCCTGTGCCTATTAAAACCCCAAACTCAGCTGGTAGATGGGACTATGGCTGGATATCTGAGAGAAGCAGCTTGACCTCAGAGGCACAGCTTGATAGTGTAACTTCAGAGAAGAATCCAGCTGGACTTTAGGGAAGATCACCCCACCCACCCTGTCCTGTTTTCAGCTTCCCTTCTTGCTGAGAGCCATTTTGATTGGCAATAAAATCCCCTGCATCTTTCAATTCATTCATGTGACCTCATTTTTCCTGGATGCTAGACAAGAGCTCAGGAGCCATGAGTGAGGATACAAAAGGCTGTCACACTGGCCCTTTGCCCTTGCTGGTGGAGGGCAGCTGCCTCACATGCGAAAAGGTAAAGGGCCCACTGAGCTGTTAACACTTAAGCTGTCCACGGATGGCAGAGCTAAAAGAGCACTATAACAGGCCCTCTGGGGCTTTAGGAGTTACCCCCATTTGGACACTGCTGTGGGGCCTACACAGAGTTCACTCCTGCCAGGGCTAAAGTGTCTGGTCAGTTCCTGCACCCACTCACCTGCACACTCCCTCCTGAGAGGCGTGGGACTCAGCAGGTCTGAGTAGAGTTTGATCCTGCCAGAGCCGGCTGGTTCCAGCGCTCATTCACTCCAGTTCCCACACTAGTTTCTTTGTGTGGCGTTGAGAGGGGCGGACTGAGTAAACTAGGCACCTCTGTCATGAATCCTGCAAAGGGGGCAGGGAAATATCCTGCTTCAGTAATATAATTATGTGCATTTTTATTTCTATGTGATAAAAACCTTAATGATGTACCAATCCAAAAATACTAGCGTAAGTCTTCTTCATATATATTTAAAGGAGCTTTCTTGTGTCTATAATCCATATATGCCATATAAAAAGTAAGAAATCAGCATGCCTGATTTCAGGGTCTTAGACTACAGACTATAGGAATTTTCTAATTAAAGGATCCTGTAGGTCCTGATGCATCAATTGTGGCAGGGAAGTCAGAAATGTGATCATAGATTTGCTAGTTTTTCTGCTACTTGAATAGCAGAATAAACTCCAGGAATCTATTATTAATATCTTAAGAACATTTTTAAAGTTCAATAATTAATCATAGTTTTCTCGGTTAATATATATGTATATTTTTTTGACGGAGTCTCACTCTGTCAGCAGGTTGCAGTGCAGTGGATCTCAGCTACTGCAACCTCCGCCTCCCGGGTTCAAGTGATTCTCCTGCCTGAGCCTCCCAAGTAGGATATGCCTACCTCGGCTTCCCAAAGTGCTGGGATTACAGGCATGAGCCACCAAGCCTGGCCTCCAAGTTAACATTCTTATATCTGTTTAATATTCATTTATAAGCCTTAGTTAATTCCCATTATTTTGTAATAGGACAGCAATATGATGTTTTTTACAGAAAAGAAAACTGAGGCAGAAAAGAATAAGTATAGGCCGGGTACAGTGGCACACACCCAAATCCTAGCACTCTGAGAGACGGACGCAGATAGATCACTTGAAGTTAGGAGTTCAAGACCAGCCTAGCCAACACGGTGAAACCCTGTCTCTACTAAACATGCAAAAATATGCACATGCCTGTAATCTCAGCTACCCAGGAGGCCGAGGCAGGAGATTGCTGGAACCCAGCAGGCAGGGGCTGCAGTGAGCCGAGATCACACTACTATACTCCAGCCTGGGCAACAGAACAAGACTCCATCTCAAAAAAAAAAAAAAAATAGTAAGTATAAAGGCCCACTGAGAATTGATATTTTATTGTATCCCTCACTGTTAAGGAAATCTTAGATCATGAAATCATTTTACCTGTCAAAAATTAGATACACAGAGTGTGGTGGCTCATGCCTGTAATCCTAGCACTTTGAAAGGCTGAGGTGGGTGGATCACTTGTGGTCAAGAGTTTCAGACCAGCCTGGCCAACACGGTGAAACCCCGTCTCTACTAAAAATACAAAAAATTAGCAAGCCACAGTGGCACACAACTGTAATCCCAACTAGCTGGGAGGCTGAAGTGGGAGAATCGCTTGACTCACATGTGGTGGCTGCAGTGAGCCAAGATCACGCCACTGCACTCCAGCCTGGGTGACAGAGCGAGACTCTGCCTCAAACAAAAAAAAAAAAAAAAAAAAAAATTAGATACTATGTTTTACAAAGTTAAAAAATTAGATACTACGTTTTACAAAATTTACTATGTTACAAAAAAAAAATCAAGGTTTGTTTTCATTTTATAAACAGCACTTTTCATTATTAATATACTCTCCTTATAGTTGTTTGAAGAGTTGTTTTTAAAAGGTTTAACATGAAAACATTTCTGCCCTACTAATCTCTTTTCATATCTTGCTGGATATATTTTAATAACAAATTTCTTGCTTGCAAAAAAACCATACCTGGCCCGTTCTGCCTTATTAATATTCGAAGGCATTATAAATGATAACTACATCAGCATTTTGCAGAAGTAAACCTGGGGTACGAATGTCAGCACAAAGCACCTAAAAAAGAATGAGTTCATAGACGAGAACGAGGATACTAGAGCATACAAGCACATAAGAACTATCTGTTAGTTCACTGATGTGAAGCAACATGAAAGGTTAACACTCATAAAATGGGAGAAAGAACAGTGTAACACTACTGCTTATGGGAGATGCTTATTATCTAGTAAAACCCATGAACCTGTCAACATTTATTTTAGAAGCAATTATTCATTCAGTCATAACTATGCTCTTTGACTTCCAGTTCAGTTTTTCCCACTGTAACACTAGTTATAACAGTCAAAGCACCCGAGTTCAAATTCTGGCTCCATCACCAACTAGGTTTATACTCTTAGGTAATCAGTTTCTTCATAAATAAAATGAAATAATATGTCCTCATTCACATAATCAAATAGGACCACATAAACATTTTTAAAATGAGTTATAAAAAATTATAAAATGTTGATGTATATTAACTGGACTTGTTTGACTTTTCATATAAAAATCACTTAAATCCTATCCCAAAAGATCCTTATTACCTATCCAAAAAAGTAAACAAAACAATTTACTTAAAAACTAGAGGAGAGGCCAGGCGCAATGGCTCATGCCTATAATCCCAGTACTTTGGGAGTTCGAGGCGGGCAGGTCACTTGGGGTCAGGAGTTTGAGACCAGCCTGGCCAACATGGTAAAACCCTGTTTCCACTAAAAATACAAAAATTAGCTGGGTGTGGTAGTGCACACCTGTAATGCCAGTTACACAGGAGGCTGAGGTAGGAGAATCACTTGAACCTGGGAGTGGGGGTTGCAGTGAGCTGTGATCGCACCTCAGCACACCAGCTTGGGCGACAGAGTGAGAATCTGGACACTGGAATTGGCAGAGAGATGCTGAGAGGAGTGGTAAGGGCAGCAAGCCAGCTGATGTGGAGACCAGAGGGTTTGCTGTGGGAGCATTCTGTAATGGCGCATAGTCAGGGACTGCCATGCCTCTAAACTCAGCTTGCTCTGACAGGAGAGTTTAGCCCTAGCGGAACTGTTGAACTTGAACTCTGAAAGGCAATCTTGCCCATCAGACGGGTGTTGGAGGTGATCAGCAATTATCTGGGCTGGTGGCACGTGTGGTAAGAATTTACTCAGACAGTTATAGGTGAAGAAAGGCAGATTTAGCCAGGTGCAGAGGATCAGGCCTGTAATCTCAGCACTTTGGGAGGCTGAGGCAGGTGGATCACCTGAGGTCAGGAGTTCGAGACCAGCCTGGCCAATGTGGTGAAACATCATCTCTACTAAAAATACAAAATTAGCTAGGTGTGGTGGCACATGCCTATAATCCCAACTACATGGGAGGCTTAGGCAGAAGAATCACTTGAACCTGGGAGGCACAGAGTTGGCTTTACCTAGGATTATGGGTGGTTACATGGGCCTAAGTCCCTGAATTGGGAGTTAAACAGTCAAGGTCGCTGTTGGACCAGGGGGGGAACAGCATTTACAGCCTAAAAAGACATGCGCACACGTATGTTCACTGCAACACTATTCACAATAGCAAAGACATGGAATCAACCTAAATGTCCATCAGTGGTATGCTGGTAACAGAAAATATGGTACATATCTATCAAGGAATACTACGCAGCCATAGAAAAGAACAAGATCATGTCCTTTGCAGGAACATGGATGCAGCTTGAGGCTGTTATCCTTAGCAAACTAACACAGGAACAGAAAAACCAAATACCACCTTCTCACAAGTGGGAGCTAAATGATAAGAACACATGGACACAGAAACAGGAACAACAGACACTGAGGCTTATTGGAAAAGAGAGGGTGAGAGGAGGAAGAATATCAGGAAAAATAACTAATGAGTACCACACTTTCCACCTGGGTGATAAAACAATCTGTACAGCAAACCCCCATGTCACAAGTTTATCTATATAACAAACTTGCACACATATCCCTGAATTTAAAAGTTGAATACCTCCTCCCAAAATACTATATACCTAAATGAATTAATTTAGACTACAATCAATAAATCTTGCAGACAACAGGAAAGATAGTAAGAAGAAACATGTTTGCTTAAGAGCAAAACAAAGTTTTATTTTAAAAATAGGAGAAAAGTCTGCTTTGTATCATATGATTTCTTTTCAAATAAGCATGTGGTCTTACAAATATAAAATATCCAAAAGGTTTTGGGGTCTGATTTTTTTTTTTTTTTTTTTTTTTTGAGACAGAGTTTTGCTCTTGTCGCCCAGGCTGGAGTGCAGTGGTGCAATCTTGGCTCATTGCAACCTCTGCCTCCTGGGTTCAAGCGATTCTCCTGCCTCAGCCTCCCAAGTAGGGATTATAGGCACCCACCACCATGCCTGGCTAATTTTTTGTATTTTTAGTAGAGACAGTGTTTTGCCATGTTGGGCAGGCTGGTCTCAAACTCCTGACCTCAGGTGATCTGCTGGCATTGGCCTCCCAAAGTGTTGGGATTATAGGCGTGTGCCACTGCATCTGGCCTTCTTTTTTTTTTTTTGAGACGGAGTTCCACTTTTGTTCTCTTGATGCTCAGGCTGGAGTGCAATGGCACGATCTCGGCTCACTGCAACCTCCGTCTCCCGGGTTCAAGTGATTCTCCAGCCTCGGCCTCCTGAGTAGCTGGGATTACAGGCATGTGCCACCACGCCCGGCTAATTTTATATTTTTAGTAGAGACAGAGTTCACCATGTTGGTCAGGCTGGTGTTGAACTCCCGACCTCAGGTGATCCACCTGCCTTGGCCTCCCAAAGTGCTGGAATTACAGGTATGAACCATCACACCTGGCCTCAGTCTTTTTTTTTTTTTGAGACACAGTCTCGCTCTGTTACCCAGACTAAAATGCAGTGGGGCGATCTAGGCTCACTGCAACCTCTGCCTCCTGGGATAAATGATTCTCCTGCCTCAGTCTTTCAGGTAGCTAGGACTATAGGCACACACCACTGTTCCTGGCTAATTTTTGTACTTTTTTCATAGAGACAGGGTTTTACCTTGTTGGCCAGGCCGATCTCGAACTCCTGACCTCAGGTGATCCACTCACCTCAGCCTCCCAAAGTGCTAGGATTACAGGTGGGAGCTACCATGCCTGGCCTGGGGTCTGATTTTTAAAAAGTATTTTCCTGGCTGGGCACGGTGGCTCATGCCTGTAACCCCAGCACTTTGGGAGGCTAAGGTGGGCAGATCACAAGGTCAGGAGATCGGGATCATCCTGGCCAAGATGGTAAAACCCCGTCTTTACTAAAACTACAAAAATTAGCTGGGTGTGGTGGCTCATGCCTGTAGTCCCAGCTACTTGGGAGGCTGAGGCAGGATAATTGCTTGAACCCAGGAGATGGAGGTTGCAGTGAGCCAAGATTGCACCACTGTACTCTGGCCTGGCAACAGAGTAAGACTCTGTCTCAAAAATAAATAAATATTTTCCTTTTTTCTTTAAGTATTAAGAATACTAAAATGGGCCTGGTGTGGTGGCTCACGCTTGTAATCCCAGCACTTTGGGAGGCTGAGGCGGGTGGATCACCTGAGGTCAGGAGTTCCAGACCAGCCTGGCTAACATGGTGAAACCCTGTCTCTAATACAAAAAAACAAAAATTAGCCAGGCGTGATGGTGCACGCCTGTAGTCCCAACTACTTGGGAGGCTGAGGCAGGAGAATTGCTTGAATCCGGGAGGCAGAGGTAGCAGTGAGCCGAGATCACGCCACTGCACTCCAGCCTGGGCGACAGAGCAAGACTCCATATCCCAAAAAAAAAAAAAACTAAACTAAAATAATAAATTTAAAGTTGTTAAAGTTGGCCTGGAGCCTGTAAACACAGCTTTGCCATATTACTCAACACAAAGAGAAAGTCAGTTAATCACGTCAAACTTTTGAAACATGTATGAAAGATAGGAAATAGATATGTAAATTAACTTCCTGATACACCATAGCTCTCAAACAATTCCCCGCTTTTCTTTCCCAAGTCTGTTCACTCTTTTCTTCCCATATCCCACCACTATACGGATAGTATAAAAGAGAATCAAGTGGGTCAATTAATTAGGACAGACAACAGAGGTGCTCTGAAGGTCCCAGGAAAACCCAAAGGAATAGCTCTGGGCAAATTCTAGAATGCTAACAATGCAGAGGCCACAAAATATAATTTCCTTCTATAAGGAAGGGGAAGACTAGATCCTTAATCTTACTGAGATATGTCTTTCCACATTAGATTGCACTTAACATCAGAGATACTCAATATTTCTCTGCATTGCCATCAGAAGTATAGACTTATTAGTGAAATGATAAGGATTACTGCATTAACCAAAAAAAATTCCTTTCCCTTTTTTCGTTATTTCTCTCCTTAAATACAGGAAAAGAGAAAACCTCTGTTGTAGCCTAACCTACGGCATCATTCCCCCATGAACTGCTGTTCTTTTTTTTTTTTTTTTTTTTTTTTGAGACAGAGTTTCACTCTTGTTGCCCAGGCTGGAGTGCAATGGCACAATCTTGGCTCAACACAACCTCCGCCTTCTTGGTTCAAGCGATTCTCCCGTCTCAGTTTTCCAAGTAGCTGGGATTATGGGCATGAGCCACCACGCCTGGCTAATTTTGTATTTTTAGTATAGATGGGGTTTCTCTGTGTTGGTCAGGCTGGTCTCGAACTCCTGACCTCAGGTGATCGCCTACCTCAGCCTCCCAAAGTGCTGGAATTAAAGGCATGAGTCACTGCGCCCGGCCATGAACTGCTATTCTGTGGCATACATAATAGCTCCTGAAAAACAGGTATTGTGAGCATTACTTAGGTCTTTTATGTACTTTCAACATTCAGAGATTAATTAAATGTATTTGTAACTAACCTCTAGAGATTCAAAAATGCTGCTACCAAACTGTATCTGGTAGGAAGAAAATTAAAAAATTTTACTTTGCAATAAAATTAGGGAGAAGAGAAATATGTAAATAGGATACAATTATAACAATTCATCTCTATTAATGTTTTAAACTATTTAAGATAATTCAATCTGTTTCTATACAATGGCAACTAAGAACAGATTTGAAAACAATGCAAATTAAATTTGGCTAAATTAAAAGGTACCTTTATTCTGTCAGTGAACAGGTATTTTTTATGACCATTTCCTGCAATTGGCAAGAGTCTCCATTCAATTCTATGCCATAGAGTTGCACTGCTGAACTGAAAAGATAACCCTAAAATAGGCCAGGTGCGGTGGCTCACACCTGTAATTCCAGCACTTTGGAAGGTCGAGGTGGGTGGATCACGAGGTCAGGAGTTCAAGACCAGCCTGGTCAAGATGGTGAAACCCTGTCTCTACTAAAAATACAAAAAAATTAGCCAGGCGTGGTGGTACATGCTTGTAATCCCAGCTACCTGGGACACTGAGGCAGGAGAATTGTTTGAACGTGGGGGG
This sequence comes from Ateles fusciceps, assembly GCA_036589455.1. NCBI lineage: Eukaryota > Metazoa > Chordata > Mammalia > Primates > Atelidae > Ateles > Ateles fusciceps. The sequence goes on from JAZHEH010002842.1 coordinate 2,422,425, forward strand.
TGGAGGCTGCAGTGAGCAGAGATGGCGCCACTGCACTCCAGCCTGGGCAACAGTTTAAGACTCTGTCTCAAAAAAAAAAAAGAGAAAAAAGAAAACCTAAAATAGGAAGATACACTATGATGCAAATGAATGAACTCTTACTCATGGGTTTAATTCTACTTAAAATTTAAAAAATCAAACTTTAAAAAATACAATTTGGCCAGGCATGGTGGTGGCTCATGCCTGTAATCCCAGCACTTTGGGATGCCGAGGCAGGTGGATCACCTGAGGTCAGGAGTTCCAGACCAGCATGGCCAAGATGGTGAAACCCCGAATCTAGTAAAAATACAAAAAAATTAGCTGGCATGGTGGCGGGTGCCTGTAATCTCAGCTACTTGAGAGGCTGAGGCAGGAGAATTGATTGAACCCAGGAGGCAGAGGTTTCAGTGAACCGAAATCACGCCACTGAACTCCAGCCTGAGCTACAGAGTGAGACTCTGTCTCAAAAAATATAAATAAATAAATAATAATTCAATAAAGTAAAAACAAAATGAAAGTAACATCTTGTAGTTTATGTAAAATTTACAACTTCCAGAATTGAAAGACTCTTACTGATCAAAGCCTTGATTATAGTTTATCAATTCGCATTATCTAAAATAGTTATGTATCTATATATATATATATGCATTTTTTTTTTTTTGAGACAGAGTCTTGCTCTATTGCCAGGTGCCAGGCTGGAGTGCAGTGGCTCAATTTCGGCTCACTGCAATCTTTGCCTCCTGGGTTCAAGCAATTCTCCTGCCTCAGCCTCCCAAGTAGCTGGGACTACAGGCGCACACCACCACGCCCAGCTAATTTTTGTATTTTTTAGTAGAGACGGGCTTTCACCATGTTGGCCAGGATGGTCTTGATTTCTTGACCTCGTGATCCACCCACCTCGGCCTCCCAAAGTGCTGGGATTACAGGCGTAAGCCACTGCGCCCAGCCTAAGAGTTATATTTTTAAAAATGGATTTCCTTTCTTTCTTTTTTTTTTTTTTTTGAGATAGGGTCTCACTCTGCCGCTTAGGCTGGAATGCAGTAGCATAATCACAGCTCAGTGCAGTCTCATCATCCCCAGGCTCAGGTGATAGTCCCACCTCAGCCTCCCAAGTAGCTGGGACCAGGAGTGCACACCACCATGCTTGGCTAATTTTTGTACAGTTTTTGGAGAAGAGAGTTTCATCATGTCGCCCAGGTTGGTCTTGAATACCTGGGCTCAAGTGATCCTCTAGCCTCAGCCTCCCAAAGTGCTGGGATTACAGGCATGAGCCACTGTGCCCAGTTGGCCACATGTTTTAATAAGTCTACTAATAACAACCAGAAATCATATTTCAGATTTTGGTAAAACCATTTAAGAACATAAGAAATAAATACTCATGATTTAATTCTAAAAAACTCACATTAAAGTGATGTTTTTAGAAACAAACATTCAAACTTAGGATCACAGAAAATTGGAGCAAGATGTGTTTTTGGATAGCATTTAGTTTGCTCATTTACAAATGAGGAACTAGAGGCCTAGAGGTGTTAAGTGGCTTGCTTACGGCCATACAGCAATATCCTAGGTCTAAGAGCTCTTATCAAAGTTCAGCATACTATTGTAGTACAGTACGAAAAAAAAAGAAGGGGTTAGAAGGCAGTAGTGACTGACAAAATAGCAAAGTGTTATAAGACAGAGTCATATGCTTTTGTTCTGTTGATATTCCTTCATTTGTGTTACAGAGACAAAGTAGTAAAGGAAATCAAATAGCTGGTCTTTGAAATCCCAAATTCAATTATCATTATAAACTAGAACATAAGTGTCTACCTGTGTTATATCTTATTATTCTTTTGCTTTAATAAATAAAGCCATGCTGTTATCTTGGATGTGGCAGGCAAAGCTGTTGCTACTAGAAGAAAATATTTTCCAAATATTGAGTATGTCTGCAAGCTGGACTGTACCCCATAAAGGACTATGCTGAGCCTGGAGCTGATGTCAACCAAGACCTTTCCTGATAGGTCAGAGAGTACATGATGATAAATTAATTTCATTTCCTTGAGGCAGAAGTAATGAGAAATAAATCCCAGAAAATTAGAACATTAAACGTCAAATTTTGCTTGGGTATAAGTAACTGCATTCTGGACTTCTAATTCCTTCATCTACATTTCATCTATAAAGTATATTCATGTTTTTTTTCTTAATCAATGAAAATCATCCAGAGGTTATTTAGAAAAAATTCATGTGCGAAAAACAAAAACAAAAAAAAGAAAAAATTCATGTAATAATTTTTTACTCATCCACTCTGACTTACACTAGAACAAATACAAGTTTCTGACATTTAAAAGGCCTTTAGGGAACAGCTACTTAGACAACCGTTTCTATTCCTGTGCCCCTTATTTCCTTCTTGCTGCTGTTTGGAGGTCCTGTGTTTTTCCCTTCCTCTACTTTCTGTTGCTGCCTGGGACAGCGTCATAACTTCCATACCATCTGGCTTTCTCATCTTACCCCAGAACCAACCTCAGAAGTACCATGTGTTGCTGCATAGACTGTAGACTACCAAATGAATGACCAGCTCTGGAGCTATGCAGGGTGGCAGGCTTAACCAACCTAGAATAGATTCTGGAGGGAAGAGAGGAGTGGTGTGAAAGATTCATATATGCCCATAAATTGCTTTTATCCCACTTAGTTTAACTGCCACCATTTCTAGCCCCTCATCTATCTTCTCACCCTAGTTTCTGTCATGAAATACCTAAGATAGCCTGAGTCTGGTTTTCTTCTGATATGTAGGTAACCCAAAGACTTACTATATCATGTTCTATGTAATAATGGTCAGGAAGAGGAGAAACCTTGGTCATAACTAACAGATGGTGAAAAGTAAAATGGAAGCAGGTGGGCCAATCCCTTGGAAAAGAATAAAATACGTGACTAGGCCTCCGAAGTCATTCTTGGGGGTTGGGCTGTAAGCATTGTAGTCCTCATCTCCCTAGGATCCTCATCCTCTCTACTCTTTGCCACACTAGTGCTTCCTTGGTTTACAAAGTCACCACTACAGTCTTGTAGCTAGACATGCCGCTTGTCATAGAGAGGGGGAAAGTCCCTCATGGTGATAACGGTTTCAGATTCATTATAGTTCTCTGGGCTGTCCTGTTTACCCAGTCATTACAAAATAAGACTTTTAAGGGAAGATACAACCTAATCTTCAAATTTTTATCTGTCAAACATAACTCTTTTATAAATCAGATATTTTTGAAATGATGTTACAGTTATTAACTTTTTTTTTTTTTGAGACGTTATCTTACTTTGTTGCCCACGTTTGCGTGCCAGTTGCAAGATCTTGGCTCACTGCAACCTGTGCCTCCCATGTTCAAGCGATCTTCCCACCTCAGCCTCCCAGATAGTTGGGACTACAGGCGTGTGCCACCACACCCGGCTAATTTTTGTAATTTTACTAGAGATGGGGTCTTGCCAGGTTGGCTAGGCTGATCTTGAACTCCGGACCTCAGGTGATCCACCTGCCTCAGCCTTCCAAAGTTAATAACTTTTTAGTGTTTCTTCTATTATTCTTGTGCGAATCCTTTTCATTCTGTGAATTTTAACTACCTCAAATGGAAACTAGAAGTATTATTGAGAAATAGGATCTTAAACTAATAAATCAGAGAAGTTTAATCTCAAATTACAATATAGGTACAACATATTTGTATTAGCAACATATTCCAAATTTGGTAGTTAATCTTTGATAATGATTTTTTTTTTGAGACGGGGTCTTGCATTGTTGCTCGAGGTGGAGTGCAATGGCACAATCTCGGCTCACTGCAACCTCCACTTCCCGGTTCAAGAGATTTTCCTGCCTCAGCCTCCCAAGTAGCTGGGATTACAGGCACCCGCCACCACACATGGCTAATTTTTCTTTTTTTTTTTTTTTTTTTTGTATTTTTAGTAGAGACGGAGTTTCACTGTATTGGGCAGGCTGGTCTTGAACTCCTGACCTTGTGATCCGCCCGCCTTGGCCTCCCAAAGCACTGGGATTACAGGTGTCAGCCACTGTGTCCGGCCGATAATGATATTATCTAAAATCAGTAATATAAGCACAAGATTATTTATCCAGAGGGGTAGCCCACTCTATGTAATAACCCTAAATGTAAGTGTACAGGGAGATACATGTCTAAAGCAACAGACCAGACAATCTATCCAGTCTGAACAAAGATAGAAGATTTTCTGTCACTAGAGTTGTTCTCTAATATGGACTGGGATGCTTCAAACTGGGCCAAATTATAGCCTGAATGAATAATTTCTTCTATCTGTCTTCTGTGTCCATCCCCCACTCGCCCAATAATATCTGATCACTATCTGACCTCTTAAGTAGATTTTTTTTTTTTTTTAAGACAGAGTCTTGCTCTGTCACCCAGGCTGGTGTGATCTCAACTCACTGCATCCCCCACCTCCTGGGTTCAAGCGATTCTCATGCCTCAGCCTCCTGAGTAGCTGGGATTACAGGTGTGCACCACCACCCAGCTAATTTTTGTATTTTTAGTACAGACGAGGTTTTGCCATGTTGGTCAGGCTGGTCTCGAGCTCCTGGCCTGAAGAGATCCACCTGTCTTGGCCTCCCAAGTGCTGGGATTATAGGCAGCCACTGCACCCAGCCAGATGTTTTTCTAAGTGACTCGGTCTCGTGTGGTCCAGGCTGGAGTGCAGTGGCTATCCACAGGCCCAATCATACTGTACTGCCGTCCTGAATTCCTGGTCTTAAGCAATCCTTCCACCTCAGCCTCCCAAGTAGCTGGGACTGCAGCTACATACCACCATTTCCAGCTCAAATAGATGTTTTTATGGGGAGAACATTTCAGCCTCCCTGGAAATTATATTTCTCATTGTAAATAAATCAGTGTATGGTTTATCAATCTCTGTTCAGTGTGTAGAGTATGAGTCAGTTCCTCTGTATTTAGTCACCTCTGTATAGTCTCTGAACCTTTGGAGTCACCTCTGATTTAATAGATTCTAGATGTGAAAAACATCTCACTGCCTTACTTGACTAGGAAAAAAAAATGGTGAAAAACAGTTTCTAGACCAGGCACGGTGGCTCAGGCCTGTAATCCCAGCACTTTGGGAGGCCGAGTAGGGCAGGTCACTTGAGGTCAGGCATTCAAGACCAGCCTGGCCAACATGGTGAAACCTTGTCTCTACTAAAAATACAAAAAGATTAGCCAGGTGTGGTGGCGGGCACCTGTAATCCCAGCTACTTGGGAGGGTGAGGCACAAGAATCGCTTGACCCGGGAGACAGAGGTTGCAGTGAACCAAGATCGCACCACTGCACTCCAGCCTGGGGGATAGAACGAGACCCAGTTTCAAAAACAAAACAAAACAGTTTCTAGATATATCCTGGGGGACATTAAGTGACCTATTCTCCTGAGATAATATTTGTTTACTCTCCCTAAATGCAGTATTTGGTAATAACCATGCCATAGGTTGGCTTTTGCTTTCAGAAAACATTGAATAGCTTAGTCCAAAATTTGCATACTCATGACATGTAAGAAAAAATACACAGTCATCAGATTTGCATACCTGAGTGCCTATCTAAAGGTGCTGTCTGGTTTGAGCTGCACATCATACAGTAATTTCTGCTCATTTTTCCTTTCTCACATAATGAATCAATAAAATACTTCATCATAAAGGAATGCACCAAGATGAACTGTGGGTTCTGGCTACTGCTGTATCTGGCAAAAAAAAAAAAAAAAAAAACATCAAAAGAAGCAAAGTACAAAGAAGTATCTTTTTATTGCTAAATAAAGCAAAATGTCAGTGGTTTATATGCTAACATTCTGAGCGCAATAAGAAGGCACAGCAAGATAACTTTTGCTTATGCAAGTAACTGCTCTACTTTCATTTTATTTCTGAGACCCTAGCAACTTTTTGACCTGGAATGATGCAAAACAAGCATGAGAAATACGTAACATTCTAGTTGAAAGGAGTATCATAGATCATTTTGTCTCTCCTAAGTAGTATATTTTACAAATAAATAGTTACCCAGAAAGATTTCTCCAAAGAAATTATATTAGTTAACAATAGGGGAAAAAGTTTAAACTAATACCAGGTCTTCTGAGTCCTACGTGTCAGAGACTTACCATCAAAATATTTAATGAGTAATCTTTTCCCAGAATGCATTTTTCAAATAATGTTATTAAAACTTCATGCTTAAAAACAGTAGCCATTTATTAATATTAGTGGCATAGGATACACTATTAAGTGGCTACAAAGGAATGTTTGATTCCTTTTACCTTAACTATAATAAAGCATTCTGCTTCAATACCTAAAAACGTGTCTACGTTTTAAACAAAGAAACCTTGATTGGTATGTAAAAATCAGATATGGATATATAAGGATCAGAAGGAAATTTAAAATAAAGTTTGTTAGAAGTTTGTGGGTCAATTATTAACATACAAGGAATACTTTTTTCATTGTATATATTGTGGATTTCATTGTATATATTGTGCTGGGCACCGTGGCTCACGCCTATAATCCTAGCACTTTGGGAGGCTGAGGTGGGTGGATCATGAGGTCAGGAGATTGAGACCATCCTGGCTAACATGGTGAAACCCTGTCTCTACTAAAATAAAAAAATCAGCAGAGCATGGTGGCACACGCCTGTAGTCCCAACTACTCAGGAGGCTGAGGCAGGGGAATCGCTTGAACCCGGGAGGCGGAGGTTGCAGTGAGCTGAGATTGCGCCACTGCACTCCAGCCTGGCAACAGAATGAGACTTAGTCTCAAAAAAATAAAAATAAAAAGAGGTGGGGTCTTGCTATGTTGCCCAGGCTGGTCTTGAACTCCTAGGCTCAAATGATCTCACCTCAGCCTCTCAAAGTGCTGGGATTATAGGTATAAGCCACCACACCTGACCAAGAAGAGATTATTAGCCTTGCTTTACAAAATAATATTCACAGCATAGGTTTCCTATAAGGGTTAGAATTTGAAGGAACTTGAATGAGGGGACTGTCTGGAGAAGAAAAATGAGAACAAATTCTAAAAATAAGGGAATAGAAGAATAAGCAAAAGTGTAAGGGGCAAATGTAGGAGAAGGAAAGAAAAAGGTAACCTTCATCCTCAATAAAAGTGAGGGAAATGGAACAGGAAGGAAAAAGCAAGGATAAGGATATAGTCAGGATCATTCATTGGCCCTTGTTGGGCCTTGATTGTTTTTTTTCCCCCGAGCCTGGCAAACAGGATATTCTCAAAGAATATCTGTTGAATGAATAGTACTGATGAGTCAAAGGGTTGAGGACTCAAAAGAATTGGGGACATGGTTGAAGCACTACATGAAAAACTGTTTAAAACCAAATTTAGGGCTAATTAGGCGGGAGAGACCATGGGGTTAGGGAAGAATAGGAGAATGTTTAAGAAGCACTCAGAGTAAATTTAACATATTTACTTTTATTTATTTATTTATTTCTCTGCTCATGAACTATCCTCAGTCAATGATGTCAGACATTTACTTCTCCTCTTGCATTTTGATCTAAGTGTTGCATTATCAGAACGCACATCATGTGCGTTCTGGTGTGACACCACGAGCTAAGATTTTCCCATTGCTCATCAGTGAATGCTAACTGACCTGATCTCTTAATTTTCTTTCTGCATGCTCCAGCAGCTTGGTCCCTGGAATCCCTCTGGTGTCGGCCAATGCTGGTAGTAGTTTTGCATAGTTGAGCTGGTCTCTGCAGCATGATAATGCTGCGGAAACAAGCTGCGGGAATGCTGTTGCTGTTATTTTTGAGGAATCAGGATGACGGGCTGCCTTGGCATAAGAAAATCACTTGGGGCCGACTGCTCTCTCAAATGACTTCCATACCTCTCTGAACTTGGGTATCTCATCTGTTACCTTAGGGATTAAGATTAGCACAGAATCAAAATACTAAAGACAATTGTTTATTATGAACAGTGTAGTCATCAGGGCTTCTTTTGTGACTGATGAATCTGAGCTATGAATGGTCGTGCAGTTCCACTAACCTTAGTGAAAAGGAACCCGATGAGAGAATAGTGGCACCATCTGTACTCCTGCCATTTTAGATACATAAGTAGCGATGTCAATTCAAGAGTAGCAGACATGCAGCCAGGTATAGGGGCTCATGCCTGTAATTCCAGCACTTTGGGAGGCTGAGGCGAGCTGATCATCTGAGGTCAGGAGTTTGAGAACAGACTGGTCAACACGGTAAAACCCTGTCTCTACTAAAAGTACAAAAACTAGCCACGCGTGGTGGCAGGTACCTGTAGTCACAGCTACTCAGGAGGCTGAGGAAGGAGAATCGCTTGAACCCGGGAGGTGGAGGTTGCCGTGAGCCGAGATCGTGCTACCACTGCACTCCAGCCTGGGCGACAAGAGCAAAACTCTGTCTTAAAAAAAAAAGTTGTTATGCTGTATTAAAAAAATTATATTATTCTTTTTTTTCTGAAATATTTTCAATTCTCTGCTGGATCAATCTACAAATGTAGAATCTGTGGATATGAGAACCGACTGCATATCATAAGCATTTACTGTGTCATTAAAATTAAAATTTGTGGAAACTTTACTTCTGAAGGCTGTGTAGTCTCTATTTAACCATTCACTGCTACCCTCACACAGGTAAATATAGTTATAATTGCAAAAAACTGAGAATACTGCAACTAACATTTTGATAAACATCATCTCTTTGCATCTGATTATTTCCTTATTATAAATTCTTAGAAGTACTTCAACATTTTTAAGTATTTTTCCACATATTTGTACGTTTCTTTCTTGAAGGATATCAGTTTAACAGAAATAAAAAAGAACACGAGTCTTTGGCCTGGCGTGGTGGTTCACGCCTGTAATCCCAACACTTTGAGAGTCTGAGGCGGGTGGATCACTTGAGGTCAGGAGTTTGAGAACCGCCTGGCCAACATGGTGAAACCTCATCTCTGCTAAAATACAAACATTAGCCAAGTGTGGTGGTGCACGCCTGTAATCCCAGTTACCTGGGAAGCTGAGGCAGGAGAATTGCTTGAACCCAGGAGCTAGAGGTTGCAGTGAGCCAAGATGGCACCACTGCACTCTAGCCTGGGTGTGAGACTCCCTCTCAAAAAAAAAAGTCTCATCAAACCCTCACAAACTGAATATCATCATAAAAACAAACTTGGGTGGGCTACAGTGGTTCACACCTGTAATCCCAGCACTTTGGGAGGCCAAGGCAGGTGGACTACTTGAGTCCAGGGGTTTGAGACCAGCCCAATCTTCCACTGCATGGATCTCCTTGAAACAGATGTGGGGAAAAAAGAAAAAGAAAAAAAAAAAAAAAGGAGACCAGCCCAAGTTCAGAGGTTTGAGACCAGCCTGAGCAACATGGTGAAATCCCATCCCTAGAAAAAAAAACAGAATTAAAAAGCAGCTGGGCATGGTAGTGTATGCCTACAGTCCCAGCTACTTGGGAGGCTGAAGTGGGAGGATCACCTCAGCCTGGGAAGTCAAGGCTGCAGCGAGCCGTGATCACACCAATGCACTCCAACGCGGGCAACCAGAGTGAGATCCTATCTGAAAAAAAACCAAAAAACAAAAACTAGTTGTTTTAATTTGCACTTATTTAATTACTAGTGAGGTGGAACATCTTTTAACATGTAAACAGCTATTTCAGAATGTGTGGCAATACTATGTTACTTGGAAAAAGATTAAAGGAAGGTGCTAATCAGCTGCCTAAGGGACAGTAGAGTTTTCTCAAATTACATATGTAGGTAGGAAGGAAATGGAAAAACAAGAGCTTCTCTAAAGGGCAAAATCAATTCTTTAAAATTTCCTACTAACATTTGATTAAATATATGGGGAAAGAAAAGTCCCCAAAGCTGACAGCTAATGAATCAAACATCACTTTTTGTATCTAGTCAGGTATTCAGTCCCCACCACTTTGTCTTTTGAAACCTATTTTCCCTTCATTCCCAATTCAACTATCTCATAGCCACAGTCATTATCTCACACTTTGAATACCATTACAAACTCATAACCAGCTCCTCAATATCAGCTTCTCCCTGCTATAAAATACCTTGTTCACCTAAGCTAATCTTGCTTAAATCTTACTTTCAGATCACTCCCTCTCCTTACAAATTTTTTTTTTTTTTTTTTGAGACAGAGTCTTGTTCTGTGGCCCAGGCTGGAGTGCAGTGGTGTGATCTTGGCTCACTGCAACCTCTGCCTTGCAGGATCAAGCAATTCTCCTGCCTCAGCCTCCCAAGTAGCTGGGACTACAGGCGCATGCCACCACGCCCGGCTAATTTTTTTTGTATTTTTAGTAGAGACGGGGTTTCACCCTGTTAGCCAGGATGGTCTCCATCTCCTGACTTCGTGATCCGCCCACCTTGACCTCCCAAAATGCTGAGATGACAGGGGTGAGCCACCATGACCAGCCTCCTTACAAATTTTTAATGATTTTCTATTTTTCAATGTATCAAATCTAGAGGTTTTTTTTTTTTTTTTTTTTTTTGAGACAGAGTCTCACTCCGTCACCAGGCGCCAGGCTGGAGTGCAGTGGCGTGACCTCGGCTCACTGCAACCTCCGCCACCCGGGTTCAAGCAATTCTCCTGCCTCAGCCTCCCGAGTAGCTGGGACTACAGGCGCGCGTGACCACGTCCAGCTAATTTTTTTTTGTATTTTTAGTAGAGACAGGGTTTCACCATGTTGACCAGGATGGTCTCAATCTCTTGACCTCGTGATCCGCCCGCCTCGGCCTCCCAAAGTGCTGGGATTACAGGCGTGAGAAATCCACAGATTTTTAAGGCCCTCCATATCACAAGTCTACTCATCTATTTTCTTAAAATTTTATTTTTAATTGACAAATAATAACTGTATATACTTATGGAGTACAAGGTACACATTGTGGAATGATCAAACCAGGCTAATTAACACATTCATCACCACATATTTATTTCTTTGTGTTGAGAACATTTCAAATCTACCCTCTTAACATTCTGAACTACAGTCACCTACCACATAACGATGTTTCCACCAATGACAGACTGCACGTACCATGGTGGTATGTACCATAAGATTACAATGCTATATTTTTACTGTACCTTTTCTATGTTTAGACACACAAATACCATTGTGTTACAACTGCCTACAGTATTCAGTACAGCAACATGCTGTACAGGTTTGTAGAAGGTGCAACAGGCTGTAACATCTAGGTTTGTGTAACTACGGTACATTCCATGATACTCGCATAACAATGAAATGGCCTAACAACACATTTCACATAAGCTGTCTCTGTTGTTAACTGATGTATGATTATATTTATGTTTTAGCAAATTTGGTGAATTACATTGATTTTCTAATGTTAAACCAAGAGTGCATTCCTGAGATAAGCCCACTTGCTCATGATTTATTATTATTTTTATATATCCTGGCCATTTTTAATACACAACAAATGTGATTGAGAGAAAAGTATAATTATTTGTATTCATTTAGTAGAACCTATAAAAGCTCTGTGGCTACTGCTCAACAACATGCTCAATTCTGCTCAATGAAGAGGTGTTTATGATAAAGGACACAGAGAATCTCCTCTAACTTTCTAGTCACCTACTGTTATTTTAAGTATTTGAATATTTTCTTGAGCCTGGCCAGCGGCAGTGGCTCACACCTGTAATCCCAGCACTTTGGGAGGCCAAGGTGGGCAAATCACAAGGTCAGGAGTTCAAGACCAGCCTGACCAACATGGCAAAACCCCACTTCCACTAAAAATACAAAAATTAGCTGGGCGTGGTGGTGGGCACCTGTAATCCCAGCTACTTGGGAGGCTGAGGCAGGAGAACTGCTTGAACCCCGGAGGTGGAGGTTGCAGTGAACTGAGATCGTGTCATTGCATTCTAGCCTGGGCAACAAGAGCAAGACTTCATCTCAAAAAAAAAAAAAAAAAAGAGGCCCAACCGAATTTTTCTTGACTATCCGGTAATTTCCTTCCTGCAAACCTTAATTTTCTATCCTTTGTAATTTGATCCTTAATAGAAACTGTATGAGCAGTTGGGCACAATGGCCCACACCTGTAATCCCAGTGCTTTGGAAGGCTGAGGCTGGTGAACTGATTGAGCTCAGGAGTTTGAGATCAGCCTGGGCAACACGGCAAAACCCTATCACTACCAAAAAATGCAAAAATTAGCCAGGTGTGATAGCACGCCCTTGTAATCCCAGCTACTTGTGGGGCTGAGAGAGGAAGCTCACTTGAGCTTGGGAAGTTGAGGCTGCAGTGAGCCCTGTGTTCACACCACTGCACTCCAGCCTGGGTGACACAGCAAGACTTTGTCGACAAGAGGCCCAGCACCGTGGCTCACGCCTGTAATCCCAACACTTTGGGAGACCAAGGTGAGCAGGTCATTTGAGGTCAGGAGGTCAAGACCAGCCTGACTGACATGGTGAAATCCTGTCTCTACTAATACAAAAATTAGCCAGGCATGGTGGTGCACACCTGTAGTTCCAGATACTCGGGAGGCTGCGGCAAGAGAATCGCCTGAACCCGGGAGGTGGAGGTTGCAGTGAGCCAAGATTGTGCCACTGCACTCCAGCCTGGGCAACAGAGTGAGACTCCATCTCAAAAAAAAAAAAAAAAAAAAAAAGGAAATGGTATGAGCTATTGGTTTGATGTCCTCATTTCTATTTTGCATGTCCAGGAAATACTGAGAGCCTTCAGAGTAGCCTTTGTTAACAGACTGCTATTCCATTGTATTTTTTTATATGCCCTATTGGGGACACCACTTGCAGTTCTGGTTCTCAGCTCCCCTCACTTAATGGATTGAAATCAGTCTCCTGTACTTTTGAAACCTATGTCAAGAGCCCACTTCATACACATCAGGAAAATAGAAGGGAACAGATCCTCTGCCCGAAGATCAGAATCAATGAGTTGCAATACTGCTGTATTTTAAACTGCTTTTCATTTTATCTTTTTTGGGGGGGGGGGGCATATGAACTTATTTTTACCTGTTTTCCCCAAGACTTGGTTTATCTTTCCGACATGAGTGCTCAGTTTCCCAGACCTCTGGCCTAAGCTGTATCAAGAAACATCTAGGCTCCTACCTTTGTTTTATATCCTGTTTCTTTTTTTTTTTTCTTGAGATGGAGTCTCGCTCTGTCACCCAGGCTGGAGTGCAGGGATGAGAACTATATCCTCAGTTTATATCAGACATTGGCATGATGGGCTTTTCTCTGGTCCAAGCTTCTGCTTCCACCAGCATGATCCTAAATGATGCCAAATCTTGGTGTCATAATCCCATTATCTCTTTAGAGGTCATATTTTTATTCTTTCTTTTGTTTATTTAAAATTACTATGATTTTACCTGTTAGCAATTTACATGTTTTCTAGTTGGTCATTTTTTTGAGATGAAGTCTCACTCTGTTGCCCAGGCTGGAGTGCAGTGTCTGCGATCTCGGCTCACTGCAACCTCCACCTCCCGGGTTCAAGCAATTCTCATGCCTCAGCCCCTGACCCCCCAGTAGCTGGGACTACAGGTGTGTGCCACCATGCCCAGCTAATTTTTTTTTTGTATTTTTAGTACAGATGGGGTTTCACCATGTTGGCCAGGATGGTCTTGAACTCCTCATCTCAGGTGATCTGCCCACCTCGACCTCCCCAAGTGTTGGGATTACAGGTGTGAGCCACCATTCCCAGCCATGTTTTCTCCTTTTAATCAACTCTATGAAACTCAAAACTAAACCTACACTCAAAATGTAGCGTTGTCTCTTGCTATTCCATCAAATGGTATAAAAATTCAAGAGTTATAAAGGGCGATGCAAATGTCATACATTACTTAAATGACTTAATGCCAGAGATTTAAAAAAAATTTTTTCCCCTGGTAGAAGGAAATCTAATTAGGAAAATGAAAGATGGCTATTTAGAAGAGTCTTTCGTGCTGTACTTAGACCACTTCATAAAAAGGTACATTAAGAGTTTCAGTTTGGGAAGATAAAAAAATTCTGGAGATTAATAGTGATGATGGTTACAAAACAATGTGAACATATTTAATGCCACTTAACTATACACTAAAAAATTGTTAAAATGGGCTAGGCACGGTGGCTCATGCCTGTAATCCCAGCACTTTGAAAGGCCAAGGTGGGTGGATCACGAGGTCAGGTATTCGAGACCAACTTGACCAGTATGGTGAAACCCCATCTCTACTAAAGACACAAAAATTAGCCAGGCGTGGTGGTGCGTGCCTGTAATCCCAGCTACTCAGTCTCAAAAAAAAAAAAAAAAAAAAAAAAAAGGTTAAAATGGTAAACTTTATTGTATGTATATTTTACTGCAATAAAGAAGGTATACTAATACACTATTTTTTTTTTCTGGAGACGGAGTCTTGCTCTGTCACCCAGATTGGAGTGTAATGGTACAGTCTCAGCTCACTGCAACCTCCGCCTCTCAGGTTCAAAGGTTTCTCCTGCCTCATCCTCCTGTAGCTGGGATTGTAGGCGTGTGCTACCACGCCTGGCTAATTTTTGTATTTTTTAGCAGAGACAGGATTTCACCATGTTGGCTAGGGTAGTCTTGAACTCCTGACCTCAGGTGATCCACCCACCTCGGCCTCCCAAAGTGCTGGGATTACAGGTGTGAGCTACTGCACCCAGCCTACTTTATTAAGGATTATAAATAACCATACTCTCTTATTTTAAGCTCAGTGATACTCTCACTTCTTTCTCAAAAATTTTTTTTAATTTTTTTTTTTTTTTTTTTTGGAGACAGATTCTCACTATGTTTCCCAGGCTTGTCTCAGACTCCTGGGCTCAGAAAATCTGCCTGCCTCGGCTTCCCAAAGTGCTATGATTACAGGCGTGGGCCACTGCCCAGCCTCACTTCTTAAAATACTTGTGTTAATAAACATTCTTCAGAAACTCAAGTTATTTTTTAAATTGTTTAATGAATTGCTTAAGCTTCCTCACTACAGAGTCTGCCGAAGAGAGGCACAGGAAGAACCTTTAGATCAGGTGCGATGGCTCACGCCTACAGTCCCAGCACTTTGGGAAGCCAAGGTGGGAGGATCTTGAGACCAGGAGTTTGAGACTAGCCTGGGCAACATAGTGAGACCCTGTCTCTACAAGAAATATTTTTAAAAGCTGAGTGTGGTGGTTTGCACCATAGTCCAACTTCTCAGGAGGCCGAGGTGGGAGGGCTGCTTGAGCCCAGGAGGTCAATACTGCAGTGGGCTATAATGGTGCCACTGTACTCCAGCCTCTAGCCTGGGTGACAGAGTGAAGCCCCATCTCCAAAAACAACAATAAAAAGTACCTTTAAAAAAAGTAAAAATATATTCTTTAGCCAGTGATATTGGCTCGTTTACAAAATTATCCAAAACATTCTTTCAGGTCTTCCTGATTTTGAAAAATAGAGTCTCAACTGATATCTCTAAAATTTGAGGCTGGGAGCAGTGGCTCATGCCTGTAATCTAAACACTTTAGGAGGCTGAGGTGGGAGGACCCCTTGAGGCCAGTTTAAGGCTGCAGTGAGCTATGATGGTCCCACTGCACTCCAGCCTGGGTGACAGAGACCCTATCTCAAAAACAAACAAACAAAAAACAGGAAAAAAGAATCAAGATTTAGATTGCAAATGGCTCCACAAAACAAATCTTGAGAGGGCAAGGATGTTTTGGTAATTTTACAATTGCCAGCTCTAAGCAGTATGTGACATTTTTGTAGGCACTCAGTGCTTTTGGAATAAATGACCTTGTGCGGAAGATGTGAAAAAAGATGTAAATTGGTGCTGTTTTACTGACAAAAGGGATATGAAGAATGAACTGTGCAACACAGGATTTAAATGAAGTGATAGGAGACTCAGCATATTATGGAAATTCTTATCTTGATTATGTGTGCATAGAAATAAAGCTGTATCTCTGGTTTTCTATACTTTCCAGGACATATCTCAATATCAGATGTTCCTGTTAACTTCAGTTTGACATCTTATTTAAAATGACTCCTAAAATGTGTAATAATTATAATACCCAAATCTACTGATTGACTCTAACATCACAAAGAATTTTAGAGGTCAAGGTTAAAAATCTAAAATTGGGAGCCATCAGCTAACAATGGCATTTCAAGTCATGATTTTGGATAAAAATAACCATAGGAATCAACATTCAGCAATAAACAGGCAATAGGGACCAGGCGTGGTGGCTCATGCCCGTAATCCCAGCAATCTGGGAGGGCGAGGTAGGGAGATCACCCGAGGTCAGGAATTTGACCCCGTCTCTACTAAAAATACAAAAATTAACTGGGTGTGCTGGCGGATGCCTGTAATCCCAGCTACTTGGGAGGCTGAGGTAGGAGAATCGCTTGAATCTGGGAGGCAGAAGTTGCAGTAAGCCAGATGGTGCCACTGCACCCAAGCCTGGGCGACAACAGTAAAACTCCGTCTCAAAAAAAAAAAAAAAAAAAAATATATATATATATATATATATACACACACACACACACATATATAAATACACAAATATACGACATAGGATAGTTTGCTATAGTTACCAAACATAAGAATATCCTATTTTCTTGAGCTTTCATCAGGCTTTACTTTGCCAAAATACATCCATCCCATTTTTCAATAAGTAGATTTAACTACCACATTTTCTCAGTTTTAACGTGTGTGTGTGTTTAAAGAGACAAGGTCTTGTGTCGCTCAGGCTGGAGTGCAGTAGCGGGATCAAATCTCACTGCAGCCTTTTTCTGTCTATAAATTTTCTATCACTTGGCACTGCAACCTCTCTGAGCCTGCCCGATTCGCGAATCGTTCTTTGCTGAGTTAAACTGTTAAATTTAACTTGGCTAAGATTTTTCTTTTAACACTTCCAACTAACGCTACAGCCTAAAACCTCTCCTGCAAAGTGCTTTTTCAGGTGGTAACATACCAATCCTAACAAGTTTGTGGGAGTAATGGGGTGGAGGGCTAACCCTCTATGTTCTTTCAGAAAAAGGTTAGGCACAAGAAGCTCTAAAGAGTTGTCCGAAGTCTGCTGCAAAATCACAAACTTCTCAGAACCAGGTCTTCCCGCACCCAATTAATTCCAAGTGATACTGTACCCGATTACCCCCATTTTCCAAAAGAGAGTTTATTTTTTCCTGTTTTCCCCTCCCCCACTACACTTCCCACTTAGCCCTTTTTGAAATGCAAAATAACTTCTCGTCTCTCCCCCCTCACCAGACCATTCTCTACAGAGCAAAACTATCTACGTGCTCACTTTTACAACTTATTTCTGCTCAGGAAGGCGCCAACTCAACCGCCGGTAGATAAGGCACCAACTAGCAAAGACCCCTGCTCTTGTTCATTTCCTCCCCTACCTAATAAAATGCCCGCTTTTTCGCTCCAAAGGCGTAAAACATTTGTGCCGCTTCCCCCAGGCTGGCTTCGGAAATAAAATCCCTCTTCTTGTACCAGGACTCGCTCTTGTTAATTGGTCTCTAAGAACGGCGTACAATTAACTCGCCTTTCCGTTAGAGCACTCTTGAGCCCTGGTCAATCTACACCACAGGATAGCAGAGACCAGCACAGAGACCCCCAAGGAAGGCTTTTGGCTTCACCTCGCCTAAGTCTCCAAAGTCAGCGCCTGCCTCAGGCTCTAGTCTCTTACACTTAAGGATAGTTCGCATCCACTGTAGCAACGCCTGGCGGTCGGCCGGGGCCACAGCGCGAAGCGGCCGCAGCATCACCACTGGCTTCGCACTGGCAAATTTTACGCAGCAGTAACAAGCTGCGCAGACACTGATTGGCATTGCGCAAGCGCTGGCAGACACCGCCCCACCCTCCGCGGAACACGCCTCCAGTCTGCGAAGCCCTAAGCCCCGCCCTCCTACGGTGGTCTCACGTGCGCCCGGGAATCCCTTCCTTCAATCACACCTCCATCTTTCATCTTGCCGCTCTTAGCTGGGAGTGCTCCGCCTACTAACTTTTCTTAAGGAGTCTCGTCGAAGCCTGACTTCTTCCCCGAAATCCCATCCCTAGACAGCCTCCTATTTTACCACTAACTTTTCTACTGCAGTTATTCAGCGGTAGGAAACTGAAACCAAAACCAGCGGAAGCAAACATCTAAACTGTTTCGGGAAACGCGCAGGAGAAAAGCAGCAGTGTGTCCCGGAAGCGGAAATAGATCCTTCTCTAGAGGGGCTGGACTACGCGAAATGGTGACGTTTCCTCATTGGGCGGAAGGTTCGGTGGCACTCGTCGGTCTTCCAGCTGGTGGGAGTTGGCGACGCGGTGCTGGGCGTTGGGACCCTAGTTTATCTAGTTCGGGAAGTTGGGTTGTGGGGGGTGGTACCTGTTTGCTCCCAGCTTTCTTGGGTTTCTTCCCACGGCGTGGGGCCTCGTTAAGGAATTCCTGGCCCCTTGGGGCTACGGCGTTAGCAGTGTCTTTTACGGTAAGTGTCTGCTTTTCCCGCCCCAGACTATTGAGGGGCAGCTAGGGGCAGCCCCAGCCTTGCTCTCAGGATGCGAGAGACTCCGGCGGAAGTCGGCCTCCCCTCGCCACCGGCCGTAGTTACCGAGACTGAGGTGCTTCTTTATCTCTTGTGGCCCTTCTTTATCTCTTGTCTTCCATGAGAAGTTTTATTAAAAGATTCGCTGTGACCTTTTTAAGTTGTCTTCAGATTTACCTGAGCCAAATAGATGTGGGCAGTTGCAGGCCTGACTCTTCGTTTTGCTTTCCTGAGCAAGAATTTAGATGAGGCTATTTCCCCGAAAATCTTTTTACTTGTACCAGACTTTATTTTCCTATGTGTTTGTAGTGCTTAACACGACGTCCTGCGTGTAGTAGACGTTCAGTAAATGAATACGGAATATCAGTTCAATGCCAATGATGATTTAAGATAGACTGATGGCTCTCTCTGTACCGTTTTGACGCTGCTGACCATCCATTCCTTGAAACTTTCCCCCTCTTGGCTTTCTTCATGCTATCCTCACCTGATTCTTTTACATGCTTAATTCAACAAAATATATACTTGTTCTTGGCTACAGGGATACAGAAATGAATGACATTAACTCCGCCATTGAGCAGCTAATGCACGTAGATATTCATTATATCAATATGGGTAATGAGAAACACTAGTTACATATAAAGAGCTCTAGGAGCTGGTTACATATAAAGAACCGTAGAAAGCTTTGGGACAGCTAACGAGCTCCTTAGGTGATTTGTTACCCTGAGCCAGTTGCTATTCCAATCTAGCTTCAATATCCTCATCTACCTAATAGGCTTGTTATGAGGAAGAAAGGAGATTAGGTAAGAGGTTTGTTTTGATTTAGTATCTAGAACATAGCAATGGTGGTGTCCAAGTTTCCCTCAAATTCGTCTTCCTCAGTTTTTTGATATGGACAATTGGTATTTTCTACCTTCATATAGAGTACTATGCAAAAGCATCTTCAAACCTTCCTTCCAGATTATTCCCTTTAATCCCATCTATTTGGAAATCCTGGACCTGCCACAGGATTACAGTAAGATAACCATAAATATAGCCTTTTAAAAACTGATTTTCTTCTGTGTGCCGTGGGGGAAAGGAAAAGGGAATTAGTAAAAGCTTTGGTTATTTTCAGTCTTAGTTAACGTTCTCCTTTTAGTTGGCCCTTAGTCATTGCTGTAACCCAAATGGCCTTCCACACGCTCTCCTTAAGACTTCTCACATCCATGGCTTCCATGGCATTGTCCTTATATGCCAACCAGTTACAAACCTATTCTTTTCGTTTCCAAGCCTTATTCTTTTCCAAACCTTATTCACTCTGTCGCCCAGACTCGAGTGCAGTGGGGCGTTCTCGGCTCACTGCAGCCTCTGCCTCCCAGGTTCAAGTGATTCTCTTGTCTCAGCCTCCCATGTAGCTGGGTTTACAGGTGCCTGCCACCATGCCCAGCTAATTTTTTGTATTTTTAGTAGAGACAAGGATTTCACCATGTTGGCCAGGCTGGTGTTGAGCTCCTGACCTCAAGCGATCTGCCTGCTTCGGCCTCCCAAAGTGTGGGGATTACAGGCGTGAGCTACCATGCCCGGCCTAAACTTTATTCTTTAGCCTCCCTCTCGTGAAGAATAGTTGTGTACTTTCCCCTAAAACCTGCAAACTCAGTAGGTCCAAAACCAGATGTGCTGTCTTCACCTTCCTTTTTTTTTCACTATGACATATGCATACAAAAGTATATAAAAGCAGTGATTCTCAGTGTATTTTTTGGTTTTGACCTCTTGTGAGTTGAAATTTGTGATATATGTAGGTTAAATTTTAAAAAGGATAATAAGGGCTGTGAGCAGTGGCTCACTCCTGTAACCCCAGTACTTTGGGAGGGTGAAGCTGATGGGTTGCTTTAGCTCAGGAGTTCAAGACCAGCCTGGGTAACATGGCGAAACCCCTTGTCTCTACAGAAAATACAGAAATTATCTGGGCATAGTGGTGCCGCCTGTAGTCCAAGCTAGTTGGGAGGGATAATAAAATGAACATGAATATCTGTGTACCCATCCATCATAAAAAGTGAAACATTAAAAATAATTTAGATCCCTTTGATCTTTTCTCTATTAACTCCTCTTTCTGACTTTGAAACCACCTTCTCTTTTTGCCTTCCATTCATTGGTTAATGGCATCACTAGCCATCTGGTTATAAAAACTAGAGATACTGGAATCATTTTTGCCTTTTTTTTTCCCTTCAGTCACCATAACCATTTGGTCATTAGATTCTGCCTCATGAGTTAGCCCTTAACCCTGGTTTCTTCTTCTGTTTCTCTACTTCAAGCCCATATCTTGTCTCAACTAGCCTTATGGAGTATGGCTAGTGCATGTAGTGTCCTGGCTGTTCAGTTTTTTCCCTCTAATGTGTTGCACTGTCTCTAAAGATGTTTTTAAGATAGAGAACAGATTTCTTATTCTCTGGTTTTCTTTGGGGCATGTTATTAAATATTTAATGTAGTGATTATGAACCCTGGCTGCTCATCAATATAGCTAGTGAAAGTTTTCAAAACATAAATGCCTTGTTTTGCACTCCAGATTGAGAATGTAGATGAGGCTAGTCCCCCTAAACTGTTTTTACCTTACTATCTTTGGAGATTCTGATTGAGCATTTAATTTTTAGCTGATAGGCATTATCTAAATGTCATTGAAATAACCCATTGCTTAAGCATATGCCTCTTATCCCTTCTTTTCCTTTTTTTTTTTCCAACTTTAAGGCCAACCATTTCCAATGATTTTTTAATTTTCATTTTAATTTTCCTCTTGGTAGCATTTTATGTAAGGATTCTTTTTTATGGTTGACTTCATAGCCAAAAAGTATCATAAAGAAATGATCCCCAGTGCTTTTGAGTTATTACCTCTTGTTGCTAATTGATTTTTTTTTTTTTTTTTTTGCATACCTTTTTTGCTGCTAAACTCTGAATTGGCACTGTGGTATTATTTTAAATATCAAAATAAGTTTTAAAATTTGAAAAACAGGCCGGGCGCTGTGGCTCACGCCTGTAATCCCAGCTCTTAGGGAGGCAGAGGCAGAAGGATAGATTGAGCCCAGGAGTTCAAGACCTGCCTGGGCAATATAGCGAGACCCCGCTCTCCACAAAAAGGAAAAAAACAAAAAGACAAAAAAAAAAAAAAGCATAAAATTTGAAAAACAATTACTTGAATGAAGAGAAAATTGCTTGATACTTCTTGATATAATTGATTATAACCTTTGGTTCTAAATTAAGGCAGAAGTGGTATGATGCATTATTTATGTTTTGAAGGGAGGCTTGTGTTAAACTGTTGTATTTGATTAGGAGTTAGAACTTCTCTCATGCTGGGACAACTTCTGGAGTATGTAGTAGGTGTTTAATGAGTGAGTAAATGAATGCAGGTGGCAACTCCATCCCAACCTGTAGTCTGTTGACTAGTTGCACTCTAATTCTCACAAGGAGCACTCTGGAAAATAATTTTCCTTTGACGTAAAAAATAATACTCTCAGTCATTACTGAAAAAAAGTAAGAAAACAAAAATTGCTAGTTATTCACCATCCAGATATGACAAATGTTATTTTAACAGTTCATTAAAATATAATTCTTGGCCTGACACGGTGGTTCACACCTGTAATCCCAGCAGTTTAGAAGGCCCAGGTGGGCAGATCACAAGGTCAGGAGGTCAAGACCATCCTGGCTAACATGGTGAAATCTCATCTCTACTGAAAATGCAAAAACTTAGCCGGGCATGGTGGCATGCACCTGTAGTCCCAGCTACTCGGGAGACTGAGGCAGGAGAATCGCTTGAACCTGGGAGGCAGAGGCTGCAGTACACTGAGGTGGTACCACTGCACTCCAGCCTGGGCGACGGAAGGAGACTCTGTCTCAAAAAAAAAAAAAAAAAAAAAAAAAAAAAAAAAATATATATATATATATATATATTTATGTATGTATATATAATTCTTATACAGTTCACCTACATAAAGGATTTTATTGCCTACTGATACCCCATTGTATTTTATTCCACATTTTCCTTATCCATTTATAAGTTGAAGGATATTTGCATTGTTTATACTTTTGGCTATTATGAATAATGCTGCTATGACCATTCATGTACAAGTATTTGTTTGGATGATATCTCATTAAGATTTTGATTTATAATTCCTTGATGGCTAATACTCTTTTTTTTTTTTTTGAGACAGAGTCTTGATTTGTCGCCAGGTGCCAGGCTGGAGTGCAGTGGCGCGATCTCGGCTCACTGCAATCTCTGCCTCCTGGGTTCAAGGAATTCTCCTGCCTCAGCCTCCCAAGTAGCTGGGACTACAGGCGTATGCCACCATGCCCAGCTAATTTTTTTTTTTTTTTTAGTAGAGACGGTTTCACCATGTTGGCCAGGATGGTCTCTATCTCTTGACGTTGTGATCCACCCGCCTCAGCCTCCCAAAGTGCTGGGATTACAGGCATGAGCCGCTGCACCTGGCCGATGGCTAATATTTTTTAATACTTGTTTTTAGACTGTGTTTAACAAAATATGGATTATACCGCATATGCAGTTTTGTAGTCTGCCTTTTGCATCTAAGCCTGTTTTTAGCATTAGCAAGCATATTTTACAAAAGAATTTCCCTAAGTTTTGCTCTCTTTTTAATCCCCCCCAAACCATAATTCTCGGAAAGCCTTGCTTAAATTAATACACCTAGAAAATACAATCCATGGGAATATATATTTAATTATTATTGGTTGTTACTATGGTATGAGAGCAGGTAGAATTAGGGGAATTATGTTTTCTACCTTAAATATTTCTGTAATGTTTTAACTTTTACAATGAACGTATATCATTTTGTAATAATAGAACATAAAGGTGAATTGTTTCCTTGGAGAATAAGTAGATTCAGCATGAAAAACAGTTCCTAAATTTGAAAGTCATAATTAACATTATAAAGTTAGTCATTAAGATATATTTTACTAAATACAGTACCTATAGGCCATTTTGTTACATTTACTTTTCTGTGGTCCTAGACTATGAACACATATGCTGTGCAAAATTAAGAAAAATATTTAGTATTAAAGTCAGAAAAGCAAATATTGTTTATTAGCTTTTGACTATAGAAAAGTATACAGTGTCCTGGCCAAGCACGGTGGCTAACACCTGTAATCCCAGCACTTTGGGAGGCCGAGGCAGGCGGATCACGAGGTCAAGAGATCGAGACCATCCTGGCCAACATGGTGAAACCCTGTCTCTACTAAAAATGCAAAAATTAGCTGGGCGTGGTGGCATGCACCTGTAGTCCCAGCTACTCGGGAGACTGAGGCAGGAGAATTGCTTGAACTCGGGAGGCAGAGGTTGTAGTGAGCCGAGATCGGGCCACTGCACTCCAGCCTGGTGCCTGGCGACAGAATAAGACTCTGTCTCAAAAAAAAAAAAAAAGGAAAAGTAAAGTATACAGTGTCCTTTAGTATCTGGTGGGGGAATTGATTCCAGGACCTCTGATGGATACCAAAGTCAGAGGATGCTCAAGTCCCTGATATAAAATAGCACAGTATTTGCATATAACCTATGCACATCTTCCTATATACTTTAAAGCATCTGTAGATTACTTATAATACATAATACAAAATGTAAATAGTTTTTATACTGTATTTATATTCCTAAGTAAATACTTGTTATACTGTATTCTTTAGGGAATAATGACAAGAAAAGTCTGTTCACTACAGACAGATTTTTTTTTCTGAATGTTTTTGATGTGTGGTTGGTTGAATCCATGGTTGTGAAGCCCCAGATACAGAAGACTGACTATGTAGAAGTAAATTTTTCTACATAATAATTACTATGTGGAAGTAATTTTTGTTAAGTATATTTAGTTCTTGAGGCTAATACTGATTCAAAAAGTCATTAACAAGCACTTAGAAGAAAGAACTTTTTTATAGGGATTTTGTTGTAATAGGATTTGACATATCTAATCATTAGACTCTATATAATCTCAGATCAGACAAATGTGACAGGAATATTTATAATTATATATAGAGAGAAAGATGGCTTTTTGGAGACTGCAGCTTCTGTTGAATAATAATCTGGCACTTGTAATTGGCAGTAAATTTTAAAGATTTCAGGAGAGATTCCTGGATGATGGACAGACACTTTAGTAAGATTGTTTAGAAAATTTCCAGCTTATTTACACTCAAGATAATACAGAAAGAGATCATTGGTATCATTAAAAAAAAGGAAGGAAGTTAATGGTTAATATGCTAGATTTTTGAAGACAGCTTTATACATACTGTCTCATTTAATCCTCGCAGCAGCCCTTCAGGATAACTACTTTGGTAATGGTATTATCTCCACTTTGCAGGTGAGGAAAGTAAGGCTCAGAGAGATTAAGTAACTTGCTCAAAGTAACACAGCCAGTATGTAACAGAGCTAGGATTTGAATCCAAGTCTGTCGGACTCCAAAATCTATCCTCTTTCCAGTACTTCACACTGCAGTGGGTAAGTGTGATACTTGCCCCTGTGCTTGCCTTACTTAGGGCACCCGAAACTTCAGCCTGTTTCCATTGCTCGCTATCCGAATCCTAGTCAGACCCCAGTTAGAAGACTCTGACTGGAGCCAGGATCAGTCCTTGTATGTACTGTTCTGATTGCAGTGATACTTATCAGTTCTTTCTGAACACTGCAATTACTCCTCCACAAAGAGACATATACATCTTTAAATATGATTAAAGTATGATTTCTCCTATTGGCATAGCAGCAAAATTTGTCCCTGCAGTTTCCAGCAGGTGTATTCAACCCTATAATTTAAAGCATCATTCATACTCTAGGACTTAAGGCTGTGTAGCCAAAGGACTGTGGAAAGTTTTTAGGTATCTTGTTGGAAATGCATGGCAGGGAAATTCTGAAGAAGAGTTATAAGTAATGACAAGTAGATATATTTAATGTACAGTATAAATTACCCAAGTTATTGATTTTCTTTTGATTCATTGTATTATTTCTATTGATTTATTTTAGTGGCTTTTAACAGATATTTGCAATGCCTTTCATGACTTTGGTTCTCTGGTCTCACTTTTTCCCTAAGGTCTTAAATATATCATTTCATTCATTCATGATGTTCATTTTTGAGAAAAGTAAATTTAGTTCATTATAGAGTAAGGATTTACTTTATAAGGCTGAGGATAGATAAAACAATGAGCTCACAAGAGAGAGCAAAGAGGCAAAAATCCCTGCCCTCATGCAGCTTACATTTCTTTTCTTTTTTTTTTTTCTGAGTCGGAGTTTTGCTCCTTCACCCAGGCTGGAGTGCAGTGGCACAGTCTCGGCTCACTGCAACTTCTGCCTCCTGGGTTCAAGCCATTCTTAGGCCTCAGCCTTCTAAGTAGCTGGGATTACAGACATCTGCCACCACACCTGGCTAATTTTTGTATGTTTAGTACAGACGGGGTTTGGCCATGTTGGCCAGGCTGGTCTTGAACTCCTTATCTCAGGCAGTCCACCTGCCTTGGCCTCCCAAGGTGCTGGAATTACAGGCATGAGCCACCGTGCCAGCCGCAGCTTACATTTTAACAGTGAGATTATAAATGCCAAATAATATAAATAAACCATATGTCAGTTGATAATAGAACAATAGGAAAAGAATAAAGGGGAGGGAGTTGCACTTTTAACTAGGTGATTAGGGAAGACCTCATTGAGAAATGGCATCTGGACAAATCTGAAGGAAATGAGAGAGGGAGTTACCTCGTCAAGCAGAGGAAGAGCATGCTGTCTAGTACTGAGGTGCTGAGGTAGAAATGTGTAGCAGCAATAGCAAGGAGGTCAGTATGATTAAAATCAGTAGTGTGTGTGTGTGTTTTGAGGGGGCCTTACAGTCCATTATGAGGACTTTACGTCTGTGTGCAATGAAGCCATTGAGATTTTTAGCAAAATTCTAACAAGGAGTTTTCAGGAACACGTCGTTCTTGGACATGGTAGAGGAAACACTAAGTAAAAGGTATTATTAGAGTTCTTACTCCTCTACTGAAATGCAGGATTTTGTTTTACTTATTTATTTATTTTATTTTATTTTTTTGAGACAGAGTTTCTCTCTTGTCCCTCAGTCTGGAGTGCAATGGCTCACTGCAACCTCCACCTCCTGTTCAAGCAATTCTCCTGCCTCAGCCTCATGAAAGCTGGAATTACAGGCACACGCCACCACACTGGCTAATTTTTGTATTTTTAGTAGAGATGGATTTCGCCACATTGGCGAGCCTGGTCTCAAACTCCTGACCTCAGGTGATCCACCCGCCTTGCCTTGGCCTCCCAAAGTGCTGGGATTACGGGTGTGAGCCACTGGGCCTGGCCAGATTTTATTTTATATATTGCGGTGGCTCACGCCTGTAATCCTAGCACTTTGGGAGGCCGAGGCAGGTGGATCGCAAGGTCAAGAGATCGAGACCATCCTGGCCAACATGGTGAAACCCCGTCTCTACTAAAAATACAAAGAATTAGCCAGGCACGGTGGTGCGTGCCTGTAGTCCCAGCTACTCAGGAGGCTGAGGCAGGAGAATTGCTTGAAACCGGAAAGCGGAAGTTGCGGTGAGCCGGGATCGCGCCACTGCACTCCAGCCTGGCGACACATCGAGACTCTGTCTCAAAAAAAAAAAAATTCATGTAGTATATAATAAAATATTAATTTTTTTATTTAAGGCAAAAATGTTTTAAAATACGCTGCCAGTAAGAACTTACAAAAAGGAAAAGTATATTGGAAAACCTCACAGAAGTTTAAAAAATTTTTAATTTAAAACAGCCAGTTTAAATGGAAAGTTAGATTTATATTTAAGAATTAGGCTGGTCCGATGGTAGTGGGTTATCAGAACTTATTAACATTAATGTCACTTAAGTTGATATACAACTCCCCACTGCTAAATTTGACTAGTTTAAAAAAAAAAAAATTAGGCAGCCATAAAAAGAATGAAATCATATCTTTTGCGGCAACACGGATGGAGCTGGAGGCCATTATTCTCAGTGAACTAATTCAGAAACAGAAAATCAAATATCTCTTGTTCTCACATGTAAATGGGAACTAAACAGTGGTAACACATGGATATAAAGATGAAAATAACAGACCACCCCAAAATGGGGAAGATTGGGAGGGGACTGAGGATTCAAAAATTACCTTTTGGGTTCAATGTTTAGTATTTGAGTGATGTGTACACTTTAAGTCCAATCCCCACCATTACACAGTATACTGATGTAACAAACACACACATACCCTCTGAATCTAAAATAATTAAAAAAATAAAAGTACGCTTCCTAGAGTTTGCCCTGAAAAAGTTAACTAGTATAGCTTGCTTACTTATTTACTTATTTGAAGATGGAGTCTCACTCTGTTGCCCAGGCTGGAGTACAGTGATGATCTCAGCTCACCGCAACCTCTGCTTCCTGGGTTCAAGCGATTTCTCCTGCCTCAGCCTCCTGAGTAGCTGGGACTACAGGCATGCACCACCACACCCTGCTAATTTTTGTATTTTTAGTAGAGATGGAGTTTCACCATGTTGGCCAGGCTGATCTTGAACTTCTGACCTCAAGTGATCTGCCTGCCTCACCCTCCCAAAGTGCTGGGATTACAGGTGTAAGCCACACTGCCTGGCCTAGTATAGTTTTTTAAAATGAAGGGTGATCTGTTTATGATATGACCTCTAAAAAAGTTAATTATGGTGTCATAAAAGTAGGATTATATCACTCCTAGTACCAACATGGTAAAGGAGATGAACTGAAACATCTGAATCTTATTTCTTAAATGAAGAATAATAACTTAAGGATCAATAGTTGTTTTATATAATGGTTATGGGATAAGAAATAAAAAGTCCTGGATCTTTTCCATGAAGTAGTTGGCTCTCAGGATAAGTAACAATGTAATTGTAAGAAAATCTTTTATGGTAAGCAATTTCTTTTTCAATTTCATCAATTATTGGTAGTAAGTTTTTTTTTTTCAAAGTTTTAAATTGTGAAATTGTACTTGAGTGAAAGTGTAGTGTTTAATTTATAGCTCAGCCTGGGATATCTGTTTGCCAGTGATAGGTCCTTGAATGCATTTTCCCTTTCTGCCTTTTTTTTGATTCACCTTCTACTTTATGGTGAATGAGTCAGCTATTTCATCTTCCTGTTTGTCTTATTTATTTATTTATTATTTATTTATTATTATTTATTTATTTATTTTCTTTCTCTCTTTCTCTTTTTCTTTCTCTTTTTCTTTCTTTCTTCTCTCTCTCTCTTTCTCTTTCTCTCTTTCTCTCTTTCTTTCTTTCTCTTTCTTTCTTTCCTTTTCAATACCGACTTTCCCTCTTGTTGCCCAGGCTGGATTGCAGTGGCACGATCTTGGCTCACTGCAACCTCCACCTCCCAGGTTCAAGCGATTCTCCTGTCTCAGCCTCCCGAGTAGCTGGAATTACAGGTGCCTGGCACCATGCCCAGCTAATTTTTGTTTGTATTTTTAGTAGAGAGAGGATTTTGCCGTGTTGACCAGGCTGGTCTCAAACCGCCACCTCGGCCTCCCAAAGTGCTGGGATTACAGGCGTGAGTCACCACCCCCGACCCTGTTTCTCTTATTTTTAATCTCCTGTGTATTCTGTAGAAGGGATCTAGTCTGGATAATCTTGGTTGGCTAAGTTAGACTAGCTTAGCTTGGAAGCTTTTTTTTGTTTTGTTTTTTGTTTTTATTTTTTTCTGAGACGGAGTCTCGCTCTGTCGCCCAGGTTGGAGTATAGTGACATGATCTCGGCTCACTGCAGCCTCTACCTCCCAGGTTCAAGTGATTCTCCTCCTTAGCCTCCCGAGTAGCTGGGACTAAGGTGCCCGTCACCATGCCTGGCTAATTTTTGTATTTTTAGTAGAGGCAGGGTTTTGCCATGTTGGCCAGGATGGTCTTGATCTCTTGACCCTTGTGATCTACCCGCCTCGGCCTCCCAAAGTGCTGGGATTACAGGCATGAAGCACCACACCTGGTGAAAACAGTTGTTTTGAACAGTTAGCTTTTCTGCCAATATTGTTTATATTGGAAAATTGATATTCCCTAGACCTTGTTTTTAGAGCCCTTTGAAAGCTCTCTTTCCTTCTAACTGTATAGCCCTCTGTCCTGACCAGAATGTTTTGTTTCCTGTCCCCTAAATAATGCTCAGTGATTTATAAGTACAGTGCATATATAAGGCATAAGTATGTCCCAGACGACTTACCTCTCTCTCCATTTCTGCTTAATTCCATTTCATCTTCCTCAAATTCCCTTTTGTCTTCTCCACTTACCCAAATTCTACCCTTATTTCAGGACCAAATTCATACTTAGTCTTTCCAATAAAGCCTATACCACTCTGCCTTAGTCTAAAATGCTTTTTCTTCCCTTTTTTTTTTTTTTTTTGAGACTTAGTCTCACTCTGTCATACATGCTA
Organism: Ateles fusciceps; assembly: GCA_036589455.1. Lineage (NCBI taxonomy): Eukaryota > Metazoa > Chordata > Mammalia > Primates > Atelidae > Ateles > Ateles fusciceps. The sequence goes on from JAZHEH010002842.1 coordinate 2,452,231, forward strand.
GAGTACAGTGGAGTGATCATGACTTCCTTGGCTCAAGCAGTCCTCCCCTCAGCTTCCCGAGTAGCTGGGACTACAGGCACGTGCCACCATGCCTGGCTACTTTTTTTTTTCTTAAGAGATGAGGTCCTGATATGTTGCCCAGGCTGGTTTCCAACTTCTGGGCACAAGTGATTCTCCTTCCTTGGCCTCCTAAAGTGCTGGGATTACAGGCATGAGCGACCATACCTGGCCTTTTTCTTCCTATTTCTTTCTTTTTTTTTTCCTCTCGCTTGTTCCAGAGAAGCAGAATCTCAGAGGGTGGATATATGTGTGTATGGAGAGAGAGAGAGAGAAAGAAAGATAGATATTTATTATAAGGAAAGGCTCAGGCCACTATGGAGACTAAGTCTCAAGATCTGAAGGATGAGTTGGCAAGCTGGAGACCCAGGAGAGCACATGGTGTAGATCCAGTCTGAATCTGAAGGCCTGAGAACTCAGAGAGTCATTGGTGTAGTTTTAATCTGAAGGTTTGAGACCCACAAAGAACCAGTATTTCAGTTTGAAGGCAGGAAAAGCTGATGTCCCTATTAATAAGCAGTCAGCCAGGAGGAATTCTCTCTTAGTGTTTATTTTAGTGTTCATTTGTGTGCCTTGTCCTACTAGCTAGTAGATAAGCATGTTGAGAGCAGGGGCTACGAATCATATTTGCTTGTTTATCATTCATAAGCCCTTGAATTCTTACAAGTAGTAAGTACATCTAATATATACTTTATAAAACAGTAACGTTTTAGAGCTGGAAAGGGCTTTTGACTAGTTCAGCATCTTATTTAACTGAAACAGAAAGTCTGTTGCATGTGACTATTTTTTGGAAGAACCAGGATTAGAATTTTTTTTCGATTCCCCATCCCGGGCTTTTTCAAATAATTCTTATTAATAATAAATGATAACTTAAATCATTATCTTATTTTAGAGTTTTCCTGGAATCAGAAACAGCTTTAAAATGGGAAGAGTACCAGCCTTGGCAATGTAACATAGTGAGACTCCGTCTCTAGAAATAATAAAAAAAATTAGCTGGGCATGGTGGCATGCACATGTGGTCCCAGCTACTTGGGAGGCTAAGGCAGGAGGATTGCTTATGCTCAGAAAGTTGAGGCTGCAGTCAGCTGTGATCACGCCACTGCACTGCAGCCTGGGTGACAGAGTGAGACCCTGTCTCAAAAAAAAAAAAAAAGAAGAGTAAAATAATATACCTCTTTCCTTGATGGTTAGAAGAATAAAATGAAATCATCTATGTGGAATCACTTAGTACAGTGCTGTAACATAGTAATAGCTCAACAGTTGCTTTTTTTGTACTAGAAAAGTTATTAATTAAAACCTTTTTTTTTCTTTTTTTGTTTTTGCTTAGGAGCAAGAATCAAAATAGTTTGCAGAGTCCTTTAATGTGGAAAATTAGGCAATATTCCTGGAAATTTCACCATTTTTCCTCTTTTAATTTAAAAATGTGCATGATACAAAATTCAGTTATTCCAAAGTATTATGCCAAAAAAAGAACGTATTTAATGTGAGATTATGTCATTATTTCCTCAAAGGTTGTTATTTGACACATTAAATTTGCTGATTCATACACAAGATTCCAATTAAGTATTTGAATGTAAGGCATCATAACCAAGTAGCAGTTTTATCTTTATGACATGACTTTATTGAAGCACAGGTTGAGGCTATGGAAGGTGAAATTACAGTATCTAAACACTAGAGTAATTTGAACGTAAATACTCTTCAGAACTCTTTAGTCATGGAAAATGAAATTGATTATTTTCATTTAATTTTTTTTTCCTTTCTAGAGTTCTTTGTAGGTACATCTTAAAGCTGTCAAGATGGTTCTAGCAGACCTTGGAAGAAAAATAACATCAGCATTACGCTCATTGAGCAATGCCACCATTATTAATGAAGAGGTATGTAAAATATTATATGAAATATATATGATTGTGTATTATCACTAGCATTGGGAATATGGATTATTAATATTCCCTGTATTTATATTTATTTTGATGTAGACTTAATACCTGTAGTTAAAAACCTAAAAGTGGATACAGTAAGTAGTGTTTTATTGAGAAATTAACTACAACTTCAAATTTGCTTTAACTTTCTGTAAAGAATTTTCCCAAAAAAAATCCAAAACAAAACTGACCTTAACTTACATGAAAAATAACATGTTTTATCTTTTGAAAGTGGCTTAAATCTGGAACTGTACTTTTGTTTTTTTATTGATATAGACTTAAAATTTTATTATCCTGCTTTTTCTTGGCGAGGCCTCTGCTTATCTGTCCTTTTATTTATTTTTTATTTTTCCCCCACTTACTGGTATTCAATTATCTGTCCTTTTCTCTGTGACTTTTATTTGGCATTCTTATAAAAGGTTAGCATTTCCATCTTGTCTGTTTTGATTCATTTTCTTTGAAATCTTCAGTTTTTTGGAGATTTTGTAAGCTGCTCCTTAGTTATATTGTTTTAAGATATTTCTTTCTCCCATTTGTCCCCCACAGATTGTATCTTAATGGTTTATTAATTGAAAAACATGACTATGGCTCACAAGTATACTGTATATTTTGTATTAACAATGGAAAAGTACTGAATTTGGTGTTAGAAGACATTCGTTAGAGTCTCACTGTAACAATTTAGTAGCTGTGCGATGTAAATTTGGGCATCTCAACCTTAGATTGCTTAGTGTATAAAATGGCAATAGCATTTATCATAGAAAATGGTTTTAAGTATCAAATGAACTTTCTAAGTTGGAGGTTAGAAAACAAATTCTAACACAGAAAATGATCTTGACAGTTAAATAATTTGAGACCATCTTAGAGATCATTTAGTTCAGCCTCTTGTTTAACAAAAACAGAAAGTCAGTTTCATGTGATTGTTTATTTGGAAGAACCAGGATTAGAATCTTTTTTTCCTAATTCCTCATCCAGGGTTTTTTTCTAATAATTCTTATTAAATAATAAATCACAAATCATTGTTTGATCTTGTAATTCAGAATAAATAAATCAACTTTCCAAACCGTGTTCCCTGTTTTGTAGTAGCCCTTATTCTCTTTGTCTTTATAGTAGAAAGAAAACCAGGGGAGGAGTGCTCAGTGGAAAGTAGAGTAACATCTGTTGCTTAAATTGGCAGCTTCTCTGTTCTTGATACTATGCTGCTAACTGATTAACAAGAAGAAAGCCCTCTAATGAAAGATCAGTTCCAGTTTTATCAGCCCCCTTTAATGAGGGATAAAGAAAACTAATAAGCCTCTGTAGAGCATACAAAGTGAGTTGAAGGAGAGGGTTCATTCAAGAAATATTTGAGGGCCTATGTTTTTACAAACAGTTTTGCTGGCACCAGAGGTATAATGGTGAACAAAATAGACTAAAATTCCTACCCTCATAGAGCTTACATTCTGGTGTGTGAGCACTTCATATACGAGTGGCTAAAGTCTCTTTTCTTAAGACTTTTTATTTTATGACCTTTTAACTACAGTGCCTTGCAATTCAACAAATGTGTGATGATAATAAGTTATAAATGGAGGATAGTCTCCTTTCCAACTGTATTCTTCTGCTCTAAAAATGACAAGACTGGGTAACTTTCTTCTGTCACATTTACCTCTATAGTTTTCCAGTTAAGAAGAGCAAATATTGTGACTATATACCACTACATATTAGTAACAGGAGCTCTTCGATAACGTAGAAAACATCAAAGACAACATCTGTTATGTAGTAACTTTTTTTGGCTTGAATATTGTTTTTATTATTATTATTACGTTTTTTTGTTGTGTTGTTTTATTTTGTTTTGAGACAAAGTCTCACTCTCACCCAGGCTAGAGTGCGGTAGCATGATCTTGGCTTACTGCAGCCTCTGCCTGCTGGGTTCAAGTGATTCTGCTGCCTCAGCCTCCTGAGTAGCTGGGATTATAGGCACCTGCCACCATACCCAGCTAATTTTTGTATTTTTAGTAGAAATGAGATTTCACCATGTTGACCAGTGTGGTCTTGAACTCCTGACCTCAAGTAATCTGCCCACCTCAGCTTCCCAAAGTGCTGGGATTACAGGCGTCACCCACTGTGCGCGGCCTGTAATTACTTTTATATAGGAATAAAATTATGGTAATTAATATGTGGGTGTATGAAACTAAATGGGTTTTCTTATTTTGACAAAATGACTAAACATTTAATAAAATTATCTCTCCAGAACTAACTGAAAAGCCCAGTAGTGTGGTATTATTTTATTAAGTTATGGTTATATAAGCGATCAACTGTTGTTTCTATGGAACTGAAAGGATCCATTGGGTTTTTTAAATTTCAGTTATTTCTTTATTTTCAGGTATTGAATGCTATGCTAAAAGAAGTCTGTACCGCTTTGTTGGAAGCAGATGTTAATATTAAACTAGTGAAGCAACTAAGAGAAAATGTTAAGTAAGTTAAATTAATCAGGTAAAAAACAGGCATAGCTAAGTTTAATTTATTGGAAAGAGGCACTAACTAGAAACGTTTGCTTTATCAGGAATCATTTCTGCTCTGCAGCCCTGGAAAAGTGCTGGGTTAGAGCTCATATGTTGGACAAGTGCATGTGTAGTACGTTTCCATAATGATGGTTCAAATAATAAACTACATGTGATTTTCATTTCATTACCAATTTTTTTTCTGTTTTTCTAGTCTTTTATTTGGATGGATTCGATTAAATACTGTGTAGTAGTTTAATATATAAAGCCTTCTAACAATTCAGGCTCTTCATAGGAAAGTACTGCCATTTTATTCTTTTTAGACTTCAGATGGTATTAATTAACCTTCTTCATTATTAGAGAACTGTGTTCTCTTTTGTTCTCCTTTTGGTTTCTATGTTTCATATTTGAATGAAGAATTAATGTATGTGGTCTAAGTTATTTTATTCATTGGGAGAGGCACTGAGTTGGCAGGACACACAGAACAATACAGGTAGCTCAGTTAACTGCTTAATCTTATCCCTTATCATGCTTTAGACATCGCTCCTTGTATTGTTCCACTGAGATTAATTGTGGGACTACCAGTATTTAAGCGTTTAGAAATGCTGATTTAAGCATTTAGAAGTCCTGAATTCTGTTGTAAAGATACATAAAATATATAAGCTGCAAGAAAAGTAAATAAAACTAGTTCTTTGTGGTGATCTTAGGACAAATTAATATTTGTACTTTCAAGTGTAATCCTTGAAAACCAAAGTCTTGCATCCAATATTTCATGGTTAAAACTCTTTATGTTATAGTCTTAATGAATCTGTAGTGATTACATACATGTTAATTGGAAGACTGTTAATATGAATGACTGAATAGTCTTACATTCTTTGGAGCAGAAGCTTCTTTTTCTTAGAGTTTCTTAACTGATTTTCTCTTCCCTACCCCAATCACCAACCACCATTATAAAGGTCTGCTATTGATCTTGAAGAGATGGCATCTGGTCTTAACAAAAGAAAAATGATTCAGCATGCTGTATTTAAAGAACTTGTGAAGGTAAAAGTATATGAAGATTGTGCTGTGATTCTGTATTCAGTGGATAAAAATACGTTAGCACTGCAAGTATTTCAGAATCATTTTTAATGTGTTTCTATGGAATATTCATCTGTATTAAAATATTAATGAAACGATTGTTAAGTTTTCTTAGGGACCTGTTTTTCTTATGGACTTTACTGAATACAGAATTTTGAATGCAGATATGAAGGTTCGTACTGTTCCTGCAAAAAATGCCAAAGCCAAGATACCATGAGTGAAACTTGGCTACAGACTGATTGATGGAAGGGCCTCTCTGAGATTTTCCTCTTTCACTATCATGTTTTGCCTAGTGATGGCCCTGCTTTTATATGGCAAAGTCACATATAGCAAATATTCTTTTCTACACTATTCATTGTGTAGAGAATTCCCTTTGCAAGGACCAAGTATCCCAATTCTTGCCTAATTTATGAACAATTTTGAGTTAGTGAAAATTTTATTTTCAAGTAGTAAATATAGCCTGTTGCCCAGCCTTACCTTATTGCTGATCATGCAAATTATTGTGAAAATCTTAGAGCTTTAAAAAATATACATTGGCTCGATTGTAGAAGAAAAAAAGAAAGGAGCTGTTAAAAAGTCACTTCAGGCACAGTGGCTCATGCCTGTAATCACAGTGCTTTGGGAGGCAGAGGTGGGAGGACTGCTTGAGGTCAGGAGTTTGGGACCAGCCTTGGCAACATAGCAAGAACCAGTCTCTACAAAAAAAAAAAGTTGGTAAAAAGAGCTGGTGCAGGCCGGGTGTGGTGGCTCACACCTGTGAGGCGGGTGAGTCACCCAAGGTCAGGCATTGGAGATCAGCCTGGCCAACATGGTGAAACCCCTGTGATTGTGCCACTGCCCTCCAGACTAGGGGAAAGGGTGAGACCCTGTCTCAAAGAAAAACAACAAAAAAAATTTTTTGGGGGTAATAGATGCCTACTAGTTGTATAATTATTTCTTTTCCATGTTGTATGAGTATTTTCTTTTTTTTTGAGTCACCCTCTGTTGCCCAGGCTGAAGTGTAGTGGCATGATCTCTGCTTACTGCAACCCCTGCCTCCCAGGTTCAAACAGTTCTCCTGCCTCAGCCTCCCTAGTAGCTGGGATTACAGGTGTCTGCCACCACACCTGGCTAATTTTTTTTTTAAATTTTTTTATTTTAGTTCAGATGAGGTTTCACATGTTGGCCAGGTTGGCCTCGAACTCCTAATCTCAAGTGATCCACCCACCTCAGCCTCCCAAAGTGCTGGGATTACAGGCATGAGCTACCTCTCCCGGCCTGAATATTTCCATTTACTGTTTTGGTACCAACTGCGCTGACAGGCTTTTGAAAAAGTTCAGTATTTCAGATGATTATGTCATTTTCGTTTACTCCACTAGGCTAATTAATAAAAAGAAATTCAGACCTAAAAGAGGTCAGAATTTATGCAGTTCATACTTACCAATTTGCAGTTGAGAAAACTGAGACAGCTAGTTTGTGGCAGACCCAGGTATAATCTCCAAAATCCTTGTGTAAGACTCTTGAATTATTTTCTGATTGCCTTTCACTTAGTATCTGAGATCAGCACAGTGTGAGTGGAATTTTCCTTTTGTTTCTTTTAAGAGACAGTCTTACTCTGTTACCCAGACTGGAATGCAGTGGTAACAATCATGGCGCACTGCAGCCTCAGCCTCCCAGGCTAAAACAATCCTCCTGCCTCGGCCTCCCAAGTTGCTGGGACTACAGGTACAGGCCACCACACCCAGCTAGTTTTTGTAATTCTTGTAGAGGCAAGGTTTCCTCATGTTGCCCCAGCTGGGCTTGATCTCCTGAGCTCAAGTGATCCATCTGCCTCAACCTCCCAAAGTGTTAGGATTACAGGTGTGAGCCATTATGCCTGGCCAGAAATTTTTGTTGTTAGGGTCTGGTAACTACAGGCAATTCTGGAGCATCAAATACTTTATTAAGAAGCATTTATTGAGTACCTAATTTATTCCAGAAAGTATACCAAATGCTGCTGACAGCAGAGATAAATAAGACTGGTCCTTATACTCAGATGCTTATGGTCTAGAGCAATGGTGTACAAAGCAAGGTCAAAATTATTTTCATGGCCGGGCGCAGTGGCTCACGTCTGTAATCCCAGCACTTTGGGAGGCCGAGGTGGGCAGATCACTAGGTCAGGAGTTCAAGACCAGCCTGACCAACATGGTGAAACCCCGTCTCTACTAAAAATGCAAAAATTAGCCAGGCGTGGTGCTGCGCGCCTGTAATCCCAGTGGCACACACCTATAATCCCAGCACTTTGGGAGGCTGAGGCAGGAGAATCACTTGGAACCCGGGAGGCAGAGGTTGTTGTGAGCCAAGAGTGTGCCATTGCACTCCAGCCTGGGCGACAGAGTGAGACTCTGTCTCAAAAAAAAAAAAATTATTTTCATAATAATACTGAGACACTGTTTGACTTTTTTACTATGTTGATATTTGCACTGAAAACAATGGTAGGTAAAACTCCCTAGTATGAATCAAGGCAGTGGCACCAAATGATACTAGTAGTTACTGGACTCTTCATTTATTTATTGTTATTATTATTTTTGAGACAGAGTCTCACTCTTGTTGCCCAGGCTGCAGTGCAGTGGCGCAATCTCGGCTCACTGCAACCTCTGCCTCCCGGGTTCCAGCAATTCTCCTGCCTCACCCTCCTGAGTAACTGGGATTACAGGCATGCGCCACCCCGCCTGGCCAATTTTTGTATTTTTTGTAGAGACGGGGTTTCTCCTTGTTGGTCAGGTTGGTCTCGAACTCTCGACCTCAGGTGATCTGCCTGCCTCGGCCTCCCAAAGTGCTGGGATTACAGGCATGAGCCACCAAGCTCAACCTTTGTTTTTATTTCTAAAGACAGAGTGTCTGTCACTCAGGCTAGAGTGCGGTGGTGTGGTCGGAGCTCACTGCAGCCTCAAATTCCTGGCCTCAAGCGATCTCCTCTCCTCAGCTTCCAGAGAAGCTTGGACTACAGGCATGCACCATCATGATTTGTTGTTGTTGTTTTTTGAGACAGGGTTTTACTCTGTCACCCAGGCTGGAATGCAGTGGTGTGATCATGACTTGCTGCACCCTCATCTTCCCTGGGCTCAGATGATCCCTACATCTGAGCCTCCTGAGTAGCTGGGACTACTACTCCTTGAGCCCAGGAGTTCAAGACCAGCCTGAGCAACATGGTGAAACCCTTTTGCAACAAAAAGTATAAAAGTTAGCTGGGCACGGCAGCTTAGACCTGTAAACCCAGGTACTTGGGAGGGTAAGGTGGGAGAATCTCTTGAATCTGGGAGGTGAAGGTTGCAGTGAACAAAGATGGCACCACTGCACTCCAGCCCCTGCGACAGAACAAGACCTGTCTCCAAAAAAAAAAAAAAAAGCCAACAGGCACAGTGGCACACATGTATAATCCCAGCACTTTGGGAGGCTGAGGTGGGTGGATCACCTGAGGTCAGAAGTTTGAGACTGGCCTGATCAATATTGTGAAACTCGTCTCTACTGAATACAAAAAATTAGCTGGGTATGGTGGCGCTTGCCTGTAGTCCCAGCTGCTTGGGAGGCTGAAGCAGGAGAATTGCTTGAACCCGGGAGGCAGAGGTTGCAGTGAGCTGAGATCGTGCCATTGCACTCCAGCTTGGGCAACAAGAGCAAACTCCATCTAAAAAAAAAAAAAAAACTTATATCTATCATCTGTCTCCTCTGAGTTTGACAGTATCCCACTACTTACTTTTCTGATGAGTGTCAGTGTTGATATTAAAGAATAAAGTTTTTTGATTATGTATAATAAAATATATCGATCGGAGATCTGAATAACTCAGTGAACCAGCATTTTGTGAATAACTAATGTGTGATGTTACAAGATCATGTACAAGATTCATTTAAAATCCAAGATGGAATCACGGATTTTAATGTAACAGAGTATAAAAGTTTATATGGTTTTAGATTTTACATTGCAACTAACCTTTACAAACTAACATGATTATAAAGAAGTCCTGAGACCAGGAAGTTGAAAACTGCTGTTCTTGAGGGTGGGAAGAAGAGAAGATAAATTTATAAAATAATTATTTAGTAAAACATATATGTTCCAAATAATGGGTCCATAGAGAGCTGGGAGATTCCTGCCATGACATATAGAAAATGGAGGTGAATGTGGAGCTGCATCAGTGTACTGAAAGGATCTATGAGGAAGGGAAGTGGATTTATGTTTAAGACAGATTTTGCCTCTTTCAGAAGTTTGCCTAAGGGTAGGTCGATGCCTAGGAAAGTATAAGAAAATGTGTTTTCTTTTCTTCTCTATCTCATGGCTTTCCTTGAAATTCAGGTATAATATGGATTATGTAATTTTTATGGTATTGTGTAGGATGGCTTGGCAGACTTTCAAAGGTTTAACTTTTGTGAACCACGTGATTTCTGTTGCAACTACTCAGCTCTGCTGTTGTGGCACAAAAGCAGTAAATGGGCCAGGCACAATGGCTTATACCTGTAATCCCAGCACTTCAGGAGGCCAAGGCTGGAGGATTGCTTGAGGCCAAGCGTTCAAAACCAGTCTGGGGCAACATAGCAATAATCCGTCTCCACAAACAAATACTAAAATTAGTCAGGTATCATGGCATACGCCTGTAGTTCCAGCTACTCGGGAGGCTGAGATGATAGGATCACTTGAGCCCAAGAGTTCGAGACTGCAGTGAGCTGTGTTTGCACCATTGCACTCTTGCCTGGGTGACAAAGTGAGACCCCGTCTCAAAAAAAAAAAAGAAGAAAAAAAAGTAGTAAATGAATGGGCATGGCTGTATTACATTGAAACTTTTTTCAATGTAGTAACTAGAAATATAATAACTTTATAGCCTATTGCCCAGGCTGGAGTACAGTGGCCTGATCATAGCTCATTGCAGTCTCAAACTCCTAGGCTCAAGCAGTCTTCCTGCCTCAGCCTCTGATTGGCTGGGACCACAGGTGTATGCCACCACACCTGGCTAATTCTTTAAATTTTAGTAGAGACAAGATCTTGCTATGTTGCCCAAGCTGGTCTCAGTTGATCCTCCTCCTTTGGCCCCCACAAAGGGCCAGGATTATAGGCATGAGTCACCAAGCCCAGCATCCATTGAAACTTTATTTGTGCATAGTTTACCAGCCCCTGATCTAGGACATTAACTATTATGGATTTATTATTATATCATACATTTCAAGCTTCTAACAACTGACTCCCAAGTGAATTATTATTATTTTTTTATTGAGACAGAGTCTCGCTCCGTCACCAGGCGCAAGTGCAGTGTTGCAATCTCGGCTCACTGCAACCTCCACCTCCCGGTTTCAACCAGTTCTGCCTCAGCCTCCCGAGTAGCTGGGACTATAGGTGCATGCCACCATGCCCAACTAATTTTTGTATTTTTAGTAGAGATGGGGTTTCACCAGGTTGGCCAGGATGGTCTCAATCTCTTGACCTCATGATCCGCCCGCCTCGGCCTCCCAAATTGCTGGGATTACAGGTGTGAGCCACTGCACCCAGCCCAAGTGAATTATTTTTTAAATGTCCCATGCTCTTTTAATTTGGAGACTGTCACTATATGAACCTCAATTTTCCACTGGCTGTCATTTTAAAGTTGGTGATTATTTTTTATTAGCCTTCTAAATATAATAACTTTACAGTAAATATTTGGTATTGGAGAATTTACAATTTGACCTGGAAAATCTTTCACATATAATCTGTAATTTTGTTAAGTAAATATTTGTCCAATTGAATATGGACATTAGCACTCTTGAGTATGGCATCTACTAGCCACATGTGGTTACTGAGCATTTGTAATGTGGCTAGTCCAAACTGAGATGTGTTTTATATATAAAATACACACCAGATTTTCAGATTTGATATGGGAAAAGGAATGTAAAATAGCTAATTAATTTTTTATATAGATTACATATGAAAATGATAATTTTTAGTTATATTGGGGTAAATATTCAAATTCGTATCACCTGTTTTTACTTTGTAAAATGTCATTACTGGGAATTTAAAAATTCATGGGTGGGCTTCACATACATTTTTGTATTACATTCCTGTAGTGCTGCTGTAGATTCCTCCTTTGGCTTAAACTTGGTTTCACGTTTTATTTTATACTCCGGGTTGTTCTAAAAAAATGTTGTGAGATCTTTACCTCTGAATTGGTTTGGAGTATAGGCTTGATTATGACTTCACAATGCATTATTTTATGTTCTTAAATTTTACCCTGTATATACAAAGGAGAATAGTTGTATTAGAATAGCAGCATTATGGTAGCTTTTATATGAGAATGTCCGTAAATTATCTTCATAATTTAAAAGTTGTGGGAAGGCACAGTGGCTCACGTCTGAAATCCCAGCACTTTGAGGCTGAGACAGAAGGATTGCTTGAATCCAGAAGCTGGAGACCAGCCTGGGCAACATGTCAAGACTCTGTCTCTACAAAAAAAAAAAAAAAATTTCTTTTAAATAGCTAGATGTGGTGGTGTGTGCCTATAGTCTCGGCTACTTGGGAGGCTGAAGTACAAGCATCATTTGAGCCCAGGAGGTCAAGGCTACAGTGAGCTCTGACTATGCCACTGTATTCCAGCCTTGTGACAGAGTGCAACCCTGTCTCAAAAAAGGAAAGAAGTTGTAGGGGAGGGGTTTTGAATTTAAATGTATGTTAACCTGATTTTATTTTTAATTTATTTTTGTTATTTAGCTTGTAGACCCTGGAGTTAAAGCATGGACACCCACTAAAGGAAAACAAAATGTGATCATGTTTGTTGGATTGCAAGGGAGTGGTAAAACAACAACATGTTCAAAGGTAAATTGAAGTTAATTTAAAAAGAAGTCATGGAGGATAGGTTTGTATAAATCAAGTTTTATGTTAAAGCCAGGCTTTATAATATTGTTGCTTTATAATTTTGTTTGATGTATGTTTTTAAGTAGTTTTTTTGTAGGATAAGAAGAGAGATCCTCATAGTTTCTTATGATTTCTTTTTGTAAGAAGGTAGACATCTATAACTATGCTATTTCTTTTATTAAAAAAAAGACCATTCTTATCCTTTCAGGAAGTGAGTATATGATTTTTGGAGACGAGAACATGAAGTTTACTTTATCCACTATGGCTCAGGACTCCTGTTTCAGGTTCCCACCCAGCATACTATAGATCTTCATTTTGCATATCCTTACACTATTTTTTTTTTAGACAGAGTCTTGCTTTGTTGCCCAAGCTGTAGTGCAGTGGCATGTGAATATGGTTCACTGTAGCCTTGACCTCTTTATGCTATTTTTTTTTTTTTGGGGGGATGGAGTCTCGCTCTGTCGCGGAGCTGGAGTACAGTGGCAAGATCTTAGCTCACTACAACCTCCGCCTCTTGGGTTCAGGCAATTCCCCTGCCTCAGTCTCCCGAGTAGCTGGGAATACAGGTGCCCCCACCACCACGCTCGGCTAATTTTTTGTATTTTAGTAGAGATGGGGTTTCACCATGTTGTCCAGGATGGTCTCAATCTCCTGACCTCATGATCCACCCCGCTTGGCCTCCCAGAGTGCTGGGATTACAGGTGTGAACCACTGTGCCCAGCCCTATGCTAATTTTTAATTTGGTTTACTACTACTCTCTCCCGAATTGGGTGTCTCACCAATATTACGGAATTTTCCCACAAGCTTCATCTATGTTACAGTTTGAGGGGGGAAGAGAAAATGATGATTTTTAGATCATTTTGTTGTTGTTTTTAATTAACATTAATAGTAGTTAACATTTTTTACTATCATCATTTGCTACTTGATAATTTTATATTTGAATGCTACTGTGTGATAATTAGAATATAAACTTTTTAGGAGATTTGCCATATTCAAAAAATTTTAATAATATTTTCAGGAGAATTATGAGCAGTTTTGTTTTACTCCTTAGGTAAATAAGGATAAACAGAAGACATTATATGTATAATTTATTATATTTTATGATATTATATTTTTAAATCTTTTCTCACCCAGTTAGCATATTATTACCAGAGGAAAGGTTGGAAGACCTGTTTAATATGTGCAGACACATTCAGAGCAGGTAATGTGTTGAAATTTGAAAATTGTTTTCTGTAATTTTTATTTTCAAGTTTGAGGATTCATGAACTCTTTATCTTCTAGGGGCTTTTGACCAACTAAAACAGAATGCTACCAAAGCAAGAATTCCTTTTTATGGAAGGTAGGTTACTGCTTTTTATTTTAATACTCACTACTCACATGCCTCTTCTTGTCTGCCTGCTTTTTTTTTTTTTTGAAATGAAGTCTTGCTCTGTTAGTGAGACTGGAGTGCAATGGTGTGATCTCAGCTCACTGCAGCCTCCATCTCCTGGGTTCAAACGATTCTGCTCTCTCAGCTTCCTGAGTAACTGGGATTGCAGGTGCCCACCACCACACCCAGCTAATTTTTTGTATTTTTAGTAGAGACAGGGTTTCACCACGTTGGCCGGACTGGTCTCAAACTCCTGACCTCAGGTGATCTGCCTGCCTTCTTAGCCTCCCAAAGTGCTGGGATTATAAGTGTGAGCCACCACACCCAGCCTGTCTGACTTTTATTTCATGCTATCTGGTTAACATATATTTAAAAGCTTAAATCCTTTCTGGAATAAGTAGGGGTATAATTAATAAATTATCATTTAGTACTGTAATGTGACACTTCTGATTCAGCCTGGTACAACATTATAGATACAGCTCAAGTCCTCTGTCCCTTTTATCCCTCTTGCAGGCTTTTTAAGTTTTCATGAGTAAAGAAGAGACTGTTTAATAAGTGGTATTTTACAAAAATACTGGCTAAAAATCAATGACCTGGCTTTGGCCAGTAGTTCAGGCGACTATCAACTAAATTATATCATTTGCAAATTAAAAGCCCTAAAAAGATAAGTGTTAATCCACTATTTTTTTTTTTTTTTTGAGACAGAGTCTCACTTTGTCGCCAGGCTGGAGTGCAGTGGCACCATCTCAGCTCACTGCAACCTCCACCTTCCGAGTTCAAGTGACTCTTCTGTCTCAGCCTCCCGATTAGCTGGGACTGCAGCCGTGCACCACCATGCCCAGCTAATTTTTGTATTTGTAGTAGAAATGGGATTTTACCACGTTGGCCAGGATGGTCTCGATCTCTTGACCTTGTGATGTGCCCACCTCAGCCTTCCGAAGTGCTGGGATTACAGGCGTGAGCCCTGGCACCCAGCCTAGTCACTAATTTTTAAAACTATATTAGATGTGTTGTAGCTTGTTTAGAATATGTCCAGCAGGTTTTCCGGTTTTCTTTCTTTCTTTCTTTTTTTTAACCAGAAAGCCCCCTATGCAAAAAAAAAAGAAAAAAAGAAAAAAATATGTAGGTATTAGAAACAGTTCTTATCTTTAAAAAAATCCTAACATTTTTTAATCTGTTAGAAATATCTCTAAAAAAAATGACTGAAAGAAAACAAAATTAAATAAAAAAAAAAATCATAGCCATTCACTAGGTTTTTTGGCTAGCCGTAAAGTAAAAGTCCTTTTAAATAAGAAATCCCTCAAGTAAGTCCTTTTAAATCCAATCTAGACTCTATTCTTTTTTGAGACGGAGTCTCACTCTGTCACCCAGGCTGGAGTGCAATGGCGAGATCTCGCCTCACTGCAACCTCCGCCTCCCGGGCTCAAGCAGTTCTCCTGCCTCAACCTCCCAAGTAGCTGGGATCACAGGTGCCCGCCACCAAGCCTGACTAATTTTTGTATTTTTAGTAGAGATGGAATTTTACCATGTTGGCCAGGTTGGTCTCAAACTCTTGATCTCAGGTGATCCGCCTGCCTCGGCCTCCCAAAGTGCTAGGATTACAGGCATAAGCTACCGTGCCTGGCCATGCCCTGCTACTTTTTTTATATAATTTTATTTTAATCCTATGTTGCCTAGACTAGTCCTGAGCTCCTAGGCTCAAATGATCCTCCCACCTCAGCCTCTCAAAGGGCTGGATTTACAGGCTTGAGGCACTGTCCCCAACCACACACATATTCTTATTAAGTGTATTTCTACCTGAGTTTTTGGTGATTGTTCTTAATTTAGGGGAAAAACTTTTTTTTTAATGTTATATGTCTTTACTTGACAGTGATCTGGATATAAAAAGTTGCCACTAATCAGAAGAATGCAAATTAAAATATCTCATTTCTTGATTTTCAAGTTGACAAAGATTTTATTAGGGATTGTGAAAATGTAGTGAAATAGAGATCAGATTAAACTTTTATGGAGGAGGTTTGCCTCATAAAAGCGAAAAGCCTTAAATGGTCATACTATTTGTTCCAAATTCAACTTGTAAGAGTGTATTATAACATCATGTCAAAGAAGAAACATTTATGTATCATTTATATTGACTTTATTTTTAATATCAAGAAATTGGGAAAACTGCCATGCACAGTGGCTCACCTCTGTAATCCCAGAACTTTGGGAGGCTGAGGTGGGAGGATCGCTTGAGCCCAGAAGTTGGACACTAGCCTGAGCAACATAGCAAGACCTCATCTCTACAAAAAAATAAATTTAAAAAATTTTTAAAAAGAAATTGGAAAAATATCAAGTATCTAATGGTAGGGCATTATTTAATAAACAATATAGCCATTTGATACAATGCTGTATAACTTGAAAGTTATGTTTTAACAGAAATATTTTCTTTTTCCCCCTCTGTGTTATTTTTAAAGAGACATGGTCTTACTCTGTTGCCCAAGTTGGAGTGCAGTTGCATAATCATAAGCTCACTGCGGCTTCGAACTCATGGACTTAAGCAGTCTTCCTGCCTCAGCCTCCCAAGTAGCTGGGACTACAGGTGCATTCCACTATGCCAGCTAGTTTTTAAATTTTTTGTGGTGATGGAATCTCACTATATTGCCCAGGCTTGTTACAGGAATATTTACTGGTTTTATAAAATGCTTCCAAATGGATGTTAAATGGAAAAACACATGTGAAACACTGTGAACATGAGTTCAGTTATTAAAGAAGATATAAAAAATAAATTTGAAGGAGAGACAATTTATTCAGAAAAGACATGCAGTAGAATTATACTGGGTTTTGGAATTGGAAAATCAGATAATGCTTCATGCTTTTTTAGAAGTAGATTCTGAATTTAGTACTTAATAGATTTTCTTCTTCTAAATTGAAATTGGGGTCATTTTGGCTTTTTCAAAATAGCTTAAAGGTAGACTAACAATTTCTGAATTAATAGTATTTGGAAGTTTTGCCATTGTTATTAAATCATTTGTCCATGTTACATAGTTATACAGAAATGGATCCTGTTATCATTGCTTCTGAAGGAGTAGAGAAATTTAAAAATGAAAATTTTGAAATTATTATTGTTGATACAAGTGGCCGCCACAAACAAGAAGACTCTTTGTTTGAAGAAATGCTTCAAGTTGCTAATGCTATAGTAAGTAGCTTTCAATGTAACGCCATTATTAGGACTTTGGTTAATTTATTTACAAAACCGGATTGAGTATATGACCAATATAAATTACTCTTTGCCTGTGAGGCAGATCCCAAGTAATTTATTTTTGTTTTGGGCACCTGTATCTGTGCAGTAAGGACTTAATTTCATCATTTTTGCTCTCCATTAAATGTAAAATTTTCTTAAGTATGAAAAAATAATTTCCTTTCTCAATTATCCTGTTAGTAGGCATAAGAAAACGTTTAGAAACTAGTAATTAGCCTTTAATGTCTATTGAATTTCTTTTATTAAATTCAGTTGGAAATATATGAATTTTGAAAATTTTCTAAAATGATGCATTAAAAAATATTAATGGGGCCAGATGCGGTGGCTTACACCTGTAATCCTAGCACTTTGGGAGGCTGAGGTGGGTGGATCACGAAGTCATGAGTTCGAGACCAGCCTGACCAACATGGTGAACCCCGTCTCTACTAAAAACACAAAAATTAGCCGGGCATGGTGGCACGCGCCTATAAGCCCAGCTACTTGGAGGGTTGAGGCAGTAGAATCTCTTGAACCCAGGAAGCGGAGGTTGCAGTGAGCTGAGATCGCGCCACTGCACTCCAGCCCAGGTGACAAAGTGAGATTCCATCTCAAAAAAAAAAAAAGCTGGGCTCAGTGGCTCATACTTGTAATCCCAGCACTTTGGGAGGCCAAGGTGGGTGGATCACAAGGTCAGGAGTTCGAGACCAGCCTAACCAACATGGTGAAACCTTGTCTCTACCAAAAACACAAAAATTAGCTGGGCACGGTAGCACGTGCCTATAATTCTAGCTACTCGGAGGGCTGAGGCAGGAGAATTTCTTGAACCCAGGAGGTGGAGGTTGCAGTGAGCCGAGATCATGCCACTGCACTCCAGCCTGGGCAACAGAATGAGACTCTGTCTCAAAAAGAAAAAAGAAATCATTATCATTTTGTGTCTCTTTAAAAGTGTGATGAAAATAATTTAGGGGAGAAGAAGCAGTTTATAGATACTTACAGCATATGTTATTAGGAACCCATGTCTTGCCATTGGAGTGTTAGCGGTAATTCTTTGGTTTGTGGTTAATGATAGTAAGTTTCTTTTTAGTTATGTTGTTATTTTGATCAAGTTGCGCAGATCTAAGGGAAATAGCCTCAGTGTATTTTATCTATTTTGTTTTCAGTATACAGTCTCCTACTTCATATTTTTTCTGATTTGCCTTTGCACTTTTTTTTGCCTAGAATGTCATTCTTTCAAATCTTTGTGTAACTTTTTCGTCTTCATTCAGGCCTCAGCTCAAACATTAGGTCCAGAGAGGCCTTCCCTGTCTACCCTACTAGAAGATGTCAAACATTATGTCCAGAGAGGCCTTCCCTGACTTCCCTAGAAGATGCCTCCCATACTTCAAAACTGATACTCTTTATCCCATTTTCGTTGTTGTACATCTGAAATGTTTCTTTATTTATTATCTATGTCCTCTGACTAGAATGCAAGTTTCTTAGGACAATGATTTTCACATTTACCTTTTTGTCCTCAGGACCTAGATGGTACCTAATAATACATAGTACTTCCTCAACAAATATTTATGGATTGAATACTTATTTATACTAATATTGTGGTTTTTTTTTCCTGGAGATGGAGTTTCACTCTTGTCGCCCAGGCCTGAGTGCAGTGGTGTGACCTCAGCTCACTGTAAGCTCCACCTCCTGGGTTCAAGTGATTCTCCTGCCTGAGCCTCTCAAGTAGCTGCGATTATAGGCTGGCTATTTTTTGTATTTTTAGAAGAGACAGGGTTTCACCATGTTAACCAGCCTGGTCTCACTAACCTCAGGTGATCCACCCGCCTTGGCCTCCCAAAATGCTGGGATTACAGGCATGAGCAACAATGCCAGCTCTAAATATTGTTTTATAGCTTCTAATGATGACATTTGCTTAGGATCAATACAAATCTTTTCTAAAGTATCTTTTCTATTTAAACTTTCTAGCAACCTGACAACATTGTTTATGTGATGGATGCCTCCATTGGGCAGGCTTGTGAAGCCCAGGCTAAGGCTTTTAAAGATAAAGTAGACGTAGCCTCAGTAATAGTGACAAAACTTGATGGCCATGCAAAAGGAGGTGGTGCGCTCAGTGCGTAAGTATCATTGATACTGTTGTCCTCTGTCTTGGGATTATATGGGGGAAGGATATGTGTTTATAGCTTTACTATTGATCATTTAAAATATGTTTCATTAGTGAACCTAGTATGGTTTATAAAGGAAGTTTAAATAGAAACAATTTTGGAGCTTGTCTGATAAGAGTTCTATTATAACTAGTGAAATGAAACTTGAGTTTTGTACCTTTGTCTAATTAGCTTTGGAGGCAGATTCACTTCAAATTTCAGATCCGCTGGAAATTTGTGGGGTTCTTTTGAAGTAATTTTATATTTTCTTTTTTTTTTTCAGAGTTGCTGCCACAAAAAGTCCTATTATTTTCATTGGTACAGGGGAACATATAGATGACTTTGAACCTTTCAAAACGCAGCCTTTTATTAGCAAACTTCTTGGTATGTACAGTGGTGGGGATATAGAAAACTCTTCAGGAAATACTATGTATCTTTAGAACAAAATAGGATTTTAATTCTGCCTCACTAATTTAAGAACATCATTTCCTTCTATGACTTATTTTCCTTACCTGTAAAATAGAGATAATAATTATTGGCTTTCTGTGGTGAAAGTGGTAAAATGAGGTATCTAGTAGAAAGTTCTTTTTTTTTTTCTGGAGGCCCCACTGGGATTTGGAAAAGTTTTAGAGCACAATACAAAAATAAGTGGTTTTAGTAATAGTGGATGTAAGGGCAGTAATACTTTGGCAATGTCTCAAGGTGGTATAGTTAGAGAACATGGAATTTGGAGTTAAACCTTGGGCTGGAGTCCCTGCTTTTCCACTTTGTTGCCACTTGACTTTCTTTTTTTTTTTTTGAGATGGAATTTTGCTCTTGTTACTCAGGCTGGAGTGCAGTGCCGCGATCTTGGTTCACTGAACCCGCCACCTCCTGGGTTCAAGCAACTTTCCTGCCTCCGCCTCCTGAGTAGCTGGGATTACAGGCATGCGCCACCAGGTCCAGCTAATTTTTGCATTTTTAGTAAAGATGGGGTTTCACCATGTTGGCCATGCTGGTCTCAAACTCCTGAACTTAGGTGACCTGCCTCAGCCTCCCAAAGTGCTGGGATTACAGGCAGATTCACTGTGCCCAGTCATGCCACTTAACTTTCTTAGCTTCAGTTTTTTCATTTGTATAGTGTAGTAAGAATACCTAACCTATTATAATAACCTCACAAGATTATTATGTATGTGAATGTGTTTTGTATAATGTAAAGCAAGGTATAGTATTAGTTGTTAATTTTTCTTTTTTTATCTTATAGGTATGGGTGACATTGAAGGACTGATAGATAAAGTCAACGAGTTGAAGTTGGATGACAATGAAGCACTTATAGAGAAGTTAAAACATGGTATATGAGTGACAAAAGAGAACTTGATCTCAGATGTCTTCCATTAATTTTTTTTTTAATAAAGTTACTATTAAGTTGTTTGAGGCTGGGCGTGGTGGCTCACGCCTGTAATCCAAGCACTTTGGAGGCCAAGGCGGGCGGATCACCTGAGGTTGGGAGTTCAAGACCAGCCTGACATGGTGAAACCCCATCTTTAAAAAAAAAATAAAATAAAATAAAATAAGTTGTTTGAAATGTAATTTTAAAATTAGAGTCATATCTTCTGCTTATTTTAGATGATTTATATGCAAATTATTTTAAATCTCAGTCATCTGAGCAGTTCAGAATTCAATGTTTTTATTAAAATTAAGATTAAAATCAAGGCTTTCACTAGGTTCCTTGAAGTTTTTTTGTTTGTTTGTTGTAGACAGAGTCTCACTCTGTTACCAGGCTGGAGTGCAGTGGCGCAGTCTTGGCTTACTGCAGCCGCTGCCTCCTGTATTCAAGTGATTTTCCTGCCTCAGCCTTCTGAGTAGCTGGGATTACAGGCACACACCACCAGGCCCAGCTAATTTTTGTATTTTTAGTAGAGATAGGGTTTCCCCATGTTGACCAGGCTGATCTCAAACTGCTAACCTCAGGTGATCTGCCCACCTCAGCTTCCCCAAGTGCTGGGATTACAGGTGTGAGCCACCGTGCTCTGCTGGTTCCTTGAAGTTAAACACATTAAAAGTAAGTTAGAACACACCCTTCTAATCTGTTTTCTTATAAATTTCTTTATATATATGCATAATATATACAAAGAAATGTAAAAAGATGGAATTAAATATACCACATTTTCTTTACTCCACATGAAAGACCACTCCTGTGGAGAAGGATATTATTCTGATTAGGAGCTCAGGTTCTTAAATGTAGCATACCTGTACTTGTATCTCTGATGTATTTTTTGGCTGTATTAACGTTTTAAAATTACTTAGCCTCAATTTTGTCATCTATAAAAAGTACATAATACTACTTCATATAGTTGTGAAGATTGCATTACCTGATAAATGTACAATCTCTGGCACATCATAAACGTTTAATGTATTTTATTCTCGACCATTCTGGTTTTTCTAAAAATAATCTTTTACTTTAATTACCATAGCAACTATTCTGCCTCTTTGCTTCTTCTCACTCATCTCATCAAATAATTATGGCTTTACTTTTCTCTTAAATGCTAATGTTTCTCAGGGATCATTCTAAGTCATCTTTCTCTGGAGCTTCAGACTCATATATCTGTGTTTACTAGACCATTCTTGGATGTTGCATAGACACCTCAAATTCAGCATATCCTTATTAACCTATCCCAACCTCTCACCTCATTGTCTCATCAATGAATGTTAACATCATTTATATTGTTGCTAGAGTCAGAAACTTGGGTGTCATTATTATTTCTTCCTCGCCCTGCCCGCTCCTTTCTCCATCAGTTAACTAGTCCTAGCATTTCCACCTCCTAAATATCTCCATTACATCCCCTTCTCTGTAGCCGCCCTGCAGCTATGCTAGTTCATCTATTTCCTAGATTGCTTATTGTCTTTCAACAGATCTTCCAGCTTCCAATACTCCTCCCGTTTGAAGTATTTTTTCATAGTACAGCCAAAATGATCTTTCACAAATGCACATCTGATCCCATTACTGCGCTTCTTAAAGTTCTTTAGTGGCTTTCTATTGTCCTTATAAAATTTTTAACTGATTTTACCATCTAGCTCACATCTTCCGTGTTGTGTTTTAGCACTGTTGTTCTTAGTATTCTATGTGTCAGCTATGCTGGACTTCTTTCAATTTCTCAAATGTACATTTCTGTCTCTCACATCTGGGCTGTTGACTTTGCTAGTCCCTCTATCTCTTCTCACCTCTACCTTCCTCTCCTCTAGCGAAGGTGGCACCCTACTTACACTAAATGTCCTTTTTTAGGGACATTTTACTTGAACCCTAGACTGAGTTGGAACTTTCTGATAGATGTTTCTATCACTTCCTACAATTAATTTTTGTATTATTCATCGCAATTATTTCATACCTGTTTTCTCTGCTTAAAGGTAAAAGTAGAGGTCATAGCTGTGTTACTCATCTTTTATGTTCACAGTACCTAACACAGTATCTGGCACATAGTAGGTCTTCGGTTACTATTGAATGAATGAATTTATCCTTCATTGCCTGTTTCTTTGCTCCTTTTCTTTTTAGATGGAGTCTTCCTCTGTTGCTCAGGCTGGAGTGCATGGGCACGATCTCAGCTCACTGAAACCTCTGCCTCCCAGGTTCAAGCAATTCTCCTGCCTCAGCCTCCCCGAGTAGCTGGGACTAGAGGCATGCACCACTGCTCCTGGCTAATTTTTGTATTTTGGTAGCGACGGGGTTTCACCATGTTGGCCAGGCTGGTCTCGAACTCCTGTCCTCAGGTGATCCATCCACCTTGGCCTCCCAAAGTGCTGGGATTACAGGCATGAGCCACCATGCCTACCTGCTCCTTCCTTTTTCTATCTTGAATAACCCTGGTCAGGTGATTCTCCTGCCTCAGCCTCCCAAGTAGCTGGGATTACAGGTGTGTGCCACCACACTCACCTAATTTTTGTATTTTTTTTTTTTAGTGGAGATGGGGTTTCGCCATATTTGCCAGGCTGGTCTTGAACTTCTGACCTCATGATCCACCTGCCTCTGCCTCCCAAAGTGCTGGGATTACAGGCGTGAGCCACTACGTCCAGCAAGGATACCTTTTTTTTTGCAAATGCACAGTAACCCACACCCAATCAAGAACAGAATGTTTCCATTACTCTAAAAGGTTTGTTTATGCCCTTTTCCAGTAATGCTTCATATTATAGAATTCCTCGGCTGTGCATGGTGGCTCACAATGTAATCCCAGTGCTTTAGGAGGCCAAAGTGAGAGGATCATTTCAGGCCAGGAATTTGAGACCAGGCTGGGTAACATAGGGAGAACCCCATCTCTCAAGAAAAATCCAGTGGCATGCATCTGTAGTCCTAACTATGGAGACCGAGGCAGGAGGATCACTTGAGCTCAGGATCAGACCTCAGGTTTGAGGCTACTAGTGAATTATGACTGTGCCGTTGCAATCCAGTCTTGGTAATAGAGCACAACCCTCTTAAAGAAAAAAAAGGAAATTCTGAGTATATCCTTTTTTTCTCATCTGTTTCTTTGACTAAGCATATTTTCATATTCATTCATGTAGTTGTACTTATCTATAGTTTGTTCTTTTTTATTGCCGAAAAGTATTTTTCCCACAGTGTATCATATTTTTCCCATTTTCCTGTTCATAGATAACTAAGCTATTTAAGAAACTCCAAACAGTCTTCTAAAGTATTTTGCTATTTTATATTCTCACCAGGAATATATGGGAGTTCTTTGTGGTACATATCCTCTTGAACTTTTGATACTGTCAACCTTTTATAAATTTTACTTATCCTAGTACGTATAGTTTATGTGCCTTGTTTTCAGGTTTCTTGTGTGTTTGCATTTTTGTCTTCTCAGATAGAATGTAAGCTTCTCTAGGATAGGACCTGTCTATGTGTCTGTATATTCTCCCAGCATTCATCCTGTCGTCTTGTACATGGTAACTGCTTAGTGAATATTTATTGATTGTGTATTTTATAAGTATGCTTCAAGATGAATGCATGATTAAGGAAGAAATTACTTCTATTGAATGGAAATGTACATTCTCTAATCTATCAAAATTGTTTGTATTTCAGGTCAGTTTACGTTGCGAGACATGTATGAGCAATTTCAAAATATCATGAAAATGGGCCCCTTCAGTCAGATCTTGGTTAGTTATCCTTAAAAGTTTATTTATACCTTCTTTTGTTTTCATTAAAATTTCTAAGAATAGATACACTTGCTTTACTTATTTTTACACTTGAGTAAAAATAGATATCTTAAAACTTAATGTCAAAAACCTAATTGTTAAATGTGGACATTTTGAATAGTTAATCTTAAGCTGTCATTGACTTTATATTTAAATCTGTTTTAGGGGATGATCCCTGGTTTTGGAACAGATTTTATGAGCAAAGGAAATGAACAGGAGTCAATGGCAAGGCTAAAGAAATTAATGACAATAATGGACAGTATGAATGATCAAGGTAAGATGGCAGATTATTTATCTCAAGTGACAATGTTCAGAATATCAGTAAGTTGAGAGTTGCACTGTGTTCTCATGGACAAGATGGTAGAAATTTAGATTGAAAGAGTATTTTTAGGTGGATTTGTAATAGCTTGAAAGCTCTTAAAGGGTTATGATTATTGGATTGCCTTCATCATTGAGAGAAATGTCTAGTACAGTACTTCTCCAAATGAGTTACAAGGAAAGAACACTAGTTCTTCATGATGTTGATAGAGATAAGTTACAAGGAGAACTCTGTAGTCAAATTTGGTGGAATGCTGGTTTTTAAGAGTTAAATTTGGCCAAGTGAGGTGGCTCACACCTGTAATCCTAGCACTTTGGCAGGCCAAGGTGGAAGGATTACTTGAGGCCAGGAGTTTAAGACAACATAGCAAGACTCTGTCTCTATGAAAAAATATATGTATATTTATGGAAAGTCTATTCATAGCTTTAATATTGCTAACATGCATTGGGAAACTGTAAGAGATGGATAGCTTAAGCAATGCTTACAAAATTCTTTCAGTCTGAAACATAAGGTTTTAGTTTTCTCAGCATACTGCTCTGTCTCCCTGACCCTGTAAAGGCATACCTCAGAGATATTATGAGTATGGTTCTCAATCACTTCAATAAAGGAAATATCATGCAATAAAATGAGTCATAACTAATTTTTTTGGTTTTCCAGTGTATATAAAAGTTATGTTTACACATATGTATACTGTGTCTATTAAGTGTGCAGGAGCATTATGCCTAAAAAACGATGTACAAATAGAACAATTAGCCAGGTGTGGTGGCGTGCACCCGTAGTCCCAGCTACTTGGGAGGGGAGGCAGGAGAATCACTTGAACCCAGGAGGCAGAGGTTGCAGTCAGCTGAGATTGCACCATTGCACTCCAGCCTGGGCGACAGTGAGACTCCATCTCAAAAGAAGAAAAAAAGTTTATTGCTAAAAATGCTAATGATCATCTAAAGCCTTCAGTGCATCATAATCTTTTTGCTGGTAGGGGGTCTTAGCTAAATGTTGATGACTGCTAACTGATCATGGTGATGGTTGCCAAAGGTCAGGGTGGCTCTGGCAATTTCTTAAAAGACAAGAATGAAATTTGCCCCATGGATTGACTCTTCTTTTCACAAAAGATGTCTCTGTAGTATTCAATGCTGTTCAACAGCATTTTACCCACAGTAGAACTTCTTTCAAAATTGGAGTCAGTTCTCAAACCCTGCTGCTCTTTTTCAGCTAAGTTTATGTAATATTCTAACAATTTGAACAATTATTCATATCTGTGATTTATTATTTTTTTGTAGTCTCTTTTTCCTGAGCTCCAGGTTTTCATAGTAACCCAAGTAAGACTTTTTCTTTTACGATTATCTTTTTCATCACCATCTCTAACACTGCAAAAATGTTTGCATGTAGAATTCATAATTGCAACATATCTCAAGTATCCATTCTGTGCCATGCACTGTCCTGAACACTTTACATATATTAATTCATTTTATCATCGTGACAACTCCTATGGCATATTCAGTTATTATCTGCCTTTTTCAAATTAGGAAACTGTGGTACAGGGAAGTTGAGTAATTTGCCCAAGGTTACTGAGAGAATGGAGAGGCTGGACTTGAAACCTAAGCATTCTGGTACAAGTCCACAGTCTTGATCACTGCCTCTCTAGGTGCTCATAAATGCTAGATACTTTTCTTCTTACATGTTTGAAACTTTTCCAAGACATTTGGGATTCAAAAGTAGCACTTCTTCCTTGGTAAGTGATACTTCCTCTATCTACCGCATCACCCAAGCTAGAAACAGGGCTGAACCTAGATATATCCTTGCTGATTTTCTCTCTAGAGGTTCTATTGATTATTGATATTGAAGTATTAGAGTGACTTAACTTTTCTCCTGTCACTTGTGTCAGTTTTGCTTCATGTGTTTTCAAATTCTTTTGTTGGGTGCATTCAGATTTAGGATTTTGTCTTCTTGGTGATTGACCCTTTTATCATTATGTCACGTCCCTCTTTGTTCCTGGTCTTTTTTTTTTTTTTTTTTTTTTTTTTTTTTGAGATGGAGTTTCGCTCTTGTTGCCCAGGCTGGAATGCAATGGCGTAGTGTTGGTTCACTGCAGCCTCTGCCTTCTGGGTTCAAGCGATTCTCCTGCCTTAGCCTCCCCAGTAGCTGGGATTATAGGCATGCACCACCATGCCTTGCTAATTTTGTATTTTTAGTAGAGCTGAGGTTTCTCCATGTTGGTCAGGCTGGTCTCGAACTCCCGACCTCAAGTGATCTGCCCACCTTGGCCTCCCAAAGCACTGGGATTACAGGTGTAAGCCACCACATCTGGCCTTCCTTTCACTGTTTGTTGTTTGTTTGTTTTTGAGATGGAGCCTCACACTATCACCCAGGCTGGAGTGCAATGGCGCGATCTCAGCTCACTGCAACCTCCGCCTCCCAGGTTCACGTGATTCTCCTGCCTCAGTCTCTCGAGAAGCTGGGATTACAGGTGCACACTACCACGCCTGACTACTTTTTTGTATTTTTAGTAGAGACAGGGTTTTACTATGTTGACCAGACTGGTCTCAAACTCCTGACCTCATGATCCGCCTGTCTCAGCCTCCCAGAGTGTTGGGATTACAGGCGTGAGCCACAGTGCCCGACCTATTCCTTTTACTTTTAACCTACTGTCTAAGTCTGTTTGTGCTGCTATAACAAAATACCTGAGGCTGAGAAGAGCCCAAGATTTGGTGTCTTGTGCTGCTGGTCTTGTCTCTGCCTCCAAGATGGTACCTTCTTGCTGTGTCTCCACGTGGTGGAAGGGCAGAAGGACAAAAAATGGGCATTGTTTTCTCCAGCCCTTTTACAAGACCACTAATCCATTGTGGGTTTTTTTGTTTGTTTTTTTTTTTTTTTGAGATGGGTGTCTTACTCTGTTGTCCAGGCTGGAGTGCAGTGTTGCAGTGTTGGCTCACTGCAACCTCTGCCTCCTGGACTCAAGCAATCCTCCTGCCTCAGCCTCTGACTGTAAGCATGCACCACCATGCCTAGCTAATTTTTGTATTTTTTATAGAGTTGGGCTTTACCAGGTCACCCAGGCTGGTCTTGAACTCCTGGACTCAAGTGATCTGCCCACCTTGGCCTGAGATTGAGCTGGGATTACAGGTGTTAACCACCACACCTGACTACCAATCCATTCTTGAGGGTAGTGCCCTTATAACCTAATTACTTCCCAGAAGCTACGCCTTTTAATACTGTTGCTTTAGGGATTAAGTTTCAACATGAATTTTCAGGGGACATACAACATTCAGATCATAGCACCTACCTATTCATATTTGAAGTGAGTTTCATGTTAACAGCATATAATTGGGTTATTTTAAAAAATATATTCTGATAATCTTTGTCTTTTAATGGGTATATTATTGCTATGTTAGGATTTAGTTCTGTCATTTTATTACTCGTTTGTTTATGCCCTCTGATTTTTATTCTTCTGTTTCTCCTTTTCTGCTTTCCTGTGGGTTACCTGAATATTAATTAGTATTTCATTTTAATTTACCTACAATGTTTTTGAAAATATTTCTTTAAATACTTTTCTTATTGGATGCTCTAGGCATTGTACTATATGCACATGCTTAATTATTTTTTCTTTTTTCTTTCTTTATATGAGCTGTGGTTTTGTTGTCCACATGCTTAATTAGTGTTTTTTGAGTTGGAGTTTCACTCTACCGCCCAGGCTGCAGTCCAGTGGTGCAATCTCGGCTCACTGTACCCTCTGCCTCCCAGGTTCAAGCAATTCTCCTGCCTCAACCTCCCAAGCAGCTGGAATTACAGGCATGTGCCACCATGCCCAGCTAATTTTGTATTTTTACTAGCGATGGGGTTTCACCATGTTGACTAGACTGGTCTCGAACTCCTGACCTCAGGTGATCCACTTGCCTCGGCCTCCCAAAGTCCTGGGATTACAGGTGTGAGCCACCATGCCCGGCCTGCAAATGCTTAATTTATCACCGTCTACATGTGTCAGTATTTTGCTACTTCAAGTGGAATGTAGACACCTTAACGTCACCTTAGATGTGCTGAGTCATACTTCCTATATTTCTCTCATCTTCCCTCTTATATTTGTCTGTATTACCCTGAGTTAGTTTATACTCTTGTCATTTCTTACCTGGATTACTCTAGTAGCCTCCTTATATTTCTCCTTTCTTTATTGCATTCCTGTTTTAATCTTTCTTCTTCGGTGCCACCAGAATAATCTTTTCAGTAATAACAATCCTGGGGTCTAAATTTTTTAGTGGCTCTTTATTGTATTCATTAATTCCAAACTCCTGAGCCTGCATACAAGTTCTATTATAATTTTGACATTACCTGCCTTTTCAGCGTTTTAAATCTCTCAGCTCTCATCTGTGCTCAGCCCTTTTACAGAAAACTAGTCGTTTATTTTAGGAATCCATGTTTTGCTTCCGAAAGTATTCCTTGCTCCTTTCTCTTCTTTGCTTTATTCACATTTGTCCTTTTAGGTCTACAGCATATCTAAAGTATCTATTCTGTGCTAGGCACTGTCCTGAGCACTTTACATATATTAATTCATTTTATCATCATAACAACTTCTATGGCATATTCAGTTATTATCTGCCTTTGTCAAATTGGGAAACTATGGTACAGGGAAGTTGAGTAATTTGCCCATCATAGAATCTTTCCTGACTTCCTTCCTTCCTTTGAATTAAGGCCCCTTCCACTATTTGCTTAACTCTGTCATTGCTTGCCATAATGTGCTGCTATTAGTTTATCTTTCATTTGATTTGAGCTGTTGGAAGGAATATTATATATATTTCATAAATATTTCATAATGAAGATGTGGCTTAAAAGCACACTTATGAAATGGATTTGGAGATTTTGACCTTAAGTTTATTTTTGAGATATTATGTCTTTGTTAGTATTGCATTGATAATTAGATTTCACCTGGATTTCAGTTCACTTCTGGGTAATATATTTAGAGGGTATAGACAATTAGAAGATACAGGAAATCAGGATGATAAATGGGGTTCTAATCCATGTTATGAGAGAACAGTCAAGAGTTGGAGATTTGTCACCTAGCAAAAATTCACAGGAGACATGGTGGCTCTTATGAGTTTGAAAGTTGGCCAGGTGTGGTGGCTCTCACCTGTAATCCCAGCACTTTGGAAGGCCAAGGTGGGTGGATCACTTGAGGTCGGGAGTTTGAGACCAGCCTGGGCAACATGGTGAAACCTGTCTTTAAAAAAAACACAAAAATACTAGCTGGCTGTGGTGTCGTGTGCCTGTAGTACCAGCTACTTGGGAGCCTGAGGTGGGAGACTCGCTTGAACCCTGGAGGTGGAGGTTGTAGTGAGCCAAGCTTACACCACTGCATTCCAGCCTGAGGGACAGAGCAAGATTCTGTGTCTAAAAAAAAAAAAAAAAGATTTTGAAAGCCTTATTTTTTATGCCTGGCAAGGAGACATATACATGAATAGGAATGGACGTGCCAGGTAAATGGACTTCAATTTAATATGTGAAAAGAAAAGATTTTTCCCTAAGTATAACAGAATGGCATAGACAGCCTTACATTAGATAGCAGGTCATCTCTCCTAGATATTAAGACCATTTACCTAGGTGATGTTGCAGAGGTAATGCAGACTAATGGACTAAAGTCCATCCCTTCTTGAGATTGCATGCAACTGAAGCCAGAAGAAATGCACTTCATATTCTAAGAGTGATCAACTGGGAATTAATTCACTGTTTATATGCTACTGAGAGACCTAAAATACTACTAGTAGTAATTGCTTGATTATAGGAAATAATTTTTCTGTTGATTATGGATAGAACCTATCTCCTGCTCGCTTATATAGTCTAAATTTATGAATTAACGATTAATAGTTATTTAGGGTAGAGCTAAGGTGGGCATTTGTGTTCATTTTTGAAATATACCATATACCTCTGGTGTTTGGAGGGCCTGGAGAAGGTGGATATGTGAAGTATGGAAGTGGTGAACATGGGTCTCAAAACATTCTATTAATAGTTTACTTAATCTGTAGGGAAAGTACATGTTTGTTTGTTTATAGCTTATGAATACTATGAATGTTCTTTTAATATATTCTGTGTTTAATTTTTAAAAATCAAATGCAAATAGTGAATTATAACATTTGTTAAATCTGGGTGGTGTTTTGACTATGTATTATGTCTGTTTTTCTATAAGTAAGATATTTTGTAATATAGAAAGAGAAAAATGAGATAGTTACCACTTTAAAAACATACCTGCTAAGCTCTCTGAAGTTATATATTGCCCATCTGCACATAACTGCTTTGATGGTGAATAATTGTGTGTGAGAGTAATTGACCCTTGTCTACAGAACTAGACAGTACGGATGGTGCCAAAGTTTTTAGTAAACAACCAGGAAGAATCCAAAGAGTTGCAAGAGGATCAGGTGTATCAACAAGAGATGTTCAAGAACTGTTGACTCAATATACCAAGTTTGCACAGATGGTAAAAAAGATGGGAGGTATCAAAGGACTTTTCAAAGGTAAGAAAACATAAGCTTGTTATTAGTTAACAGACTGAAAAGAAGTAAGTTGAGAAAAAAGTTAAGAGCACTGAAATTCACAGCTGAATTTCATGTTATTTTCAAGTACTTCCAGGATTGATAGAGTGACCTGTGATTTTTGTGTTTTCATATTCAAGGTAATAAACATTAATTTAAAAAAAAACTTACATCTTTGTAGTGTGGGTAAATGAAAAAAATAAATAAAAAATAAAACTTAATGATTTTATTTTTATGAAGATATTATATTAAATTTAGATAATATAAGGAAAAAAAATTACCTTTACTCCCCAGAGAATCCAATGGATCCTACTGCAAATAACAGTTGCTATAACTACTGTTTTCTTCTGATATATCATAACTGTTTTTTCATGTTGTCAGATTAAATGAGTCTTCAAAATATAATTCTTGGCTGGGTGTGATGGCCATGCCTATAATCCTAGCAGTTTGGGAGGCCGAGAGGGGCGGATCACTTGAGGTCAGGAGTTGAAGACCAGCCTGGCCTGCATGGTGAAACCCTGTCTCTACTTAAAATACAAAAAATAGGCCCGGCACCGTGGCTCATGCCTGTAATCCCAGCACTTTGGGAGGCCGAGGCAGGCGGATCATGAGGTCAGGAGTTCAAGACCAGCCTGGCCAAGATGGTGAAAACTCGTCTCTACTAAAAATACAAAAATTAGCCAGGTGTAGTAGTGGGTACCTGTAATCCCAGTTACTTGGGAGGCTGAGGCAGGGAGAATCACTTGAACCCGGGATGTGGAGCTTGCAGTGAGCCGAGATCAAGCCAGTGCACTCTAGCCTAGGGAACAGAGAAAGACTGTCTCAAAAAAAAAAAAAAAAAAAAGGTACAGTTTTACTAATGGTGACTTATTGACAGATATAAGTAAGTATTAGCATAAATCATAGCCTTAAGAACGTCCTTTAAATGTCCTTTTATATAGAATTTTACATGTTCTTCAAAAAATAGTATGTAATTGAGATAAAGATTAGAAGGGAATATGTTGAAATAGAAATAATTATATTAGAGTGATAAGATTATGTAATTTTTTCTTTGTATTTACTCTTTGTATTTGTGTCTCTTTGTATTTACTCAGTTCATCAAACTTTCTATTTTTTTATTTTTATTTAATTTATTTATTATTACTATTTTTGAGACAGTTTCTCTCTTGTTGCCCAGGCTGGAGTGTAGTGGCACATCTCAGCTCACTGTAACCTCT
This sequence comes from Ateles fusciceps, assembly GCA_036589455.1. NCBI lineage: Eukaryota > Metazoa > Chordata > Mammalia > Primates > Atelidae > Ateles > Ateles fusciceps. Next base: position 2,484,522 of record JAZHEH010002842.1, read on the forward strand.
GCCTCCCAGGTTCAAGGGATTCTCCTACCTCAGCCTCCAGAGTAGCTGATATTACAGGCATGCGTCACCACACCCAGCTTATTTTGTATTTTTATTGGAGATGGAGTTTTTCCATGTTGGTCAGGCTGTTCTTGAACTCTTGACCTCAGGTGATTCACCCTCCTTGGCCTCTCAAAGTGCTGGGATTACAGGTGTGAGCTACTGCGCCCGGCCAATTTTTGTATTTTTAGTAGCAACAGGGTTTCACCATGTTGGCCTGGCTGGTCTCAAACTCCTGGCCTCAAGTGATCTGCCCGCCTTGGTCCCCCAAAGTGCTGGGATTACAGGCATGAGCCACTGCGCCCAGCCCCCTCAAACTTTCTGTTATACCCTGATTATATTATCTCCCACACTGACTCAAAATCTTTTTTTTTTCAGGTGGCGACATGTCTAAGAATGTGAGCCAGTCACAGATGGCAAAATTGAACCAACAAATGGCCAAAATGATGGATCCTAGAGTTCTTCATCACATGGGTAAATACCAAGTTGTTGGCAGTTGCTAATGCAGTTTATTTTATAAGGGTTGAGTTTTAATTATAAGCTTTTGTTGTGATATTATGAAAATCTGTTCAAAAGATGTGTGATTTTAGGGAAATGGTCATCTGAATCCTAAGTTGAATTAAATTGTAGTAGTGGCTTATTAGCTGAGGTCTTATTCACTGTGCTGCTGCCATCTTTGTGATTTTTGAGCAAGCTATTTAATCATCTTTTGTTTGTTTGTTCTGATGACTTTTTCCCTTGTTTTAGAACCTGGATATTTTTAATGATATGACTGAGGATTTTTAACCTTAGTTCTTCTTTGACTGTATAACCTTTACAAAGTTCCTTAAACTTTCTGAACCTCACTTTCCCCTTCTGTAAAATCACAGATCATATCTCATCAACAAATCGTGACAATTAAATGAGATGATATATATGAAAACATTCAGTATGATTTCTGGACATATAGTAGATGTTCAATAAATGAATTACTTTCTTTTTGTAAGTCCTATAAAATAATCCCCTATTGATTATTTTTTACATAACTTAGAGGAAGACCCTTTTGGATTTATAAGAAAAAAATTTTTTTTAGATTTTTTTTTTTTTTTTTTGAGACAGTTTCACTCTTGTTGCCAGGCTAGAGTGCAGTTGCCAATCTTGGCTCACCGCAACCTCCGCCTCCTGGGTTCAAGAGATTCTCCTGCATCAGCCTCCCGAGTAGCTGGGATTAGAGGCATGTGCCACCACGCCCGGCTAATTTTGTATTTTCAATAGAAACAGAGTTTCTGAGACGCCATATTTGGATCCCCTTCCACGAACACTCCCTTCGTGGGAGCCTCTCTTCTCCTCCTAAACTCCATCTCTCTCTATTCCCTTCTACTCAGTGTGGAAACTGCTTTCCTCTCCTGCATTCCATCTTTCTGCATTCTCTCACTCAGTGTGAGAGTTAGCTGTTTCTTTCTCTCTCCTTCTCCTGTTTCTCTCTCTCTCTAAATAAATCACTTTCTACAAAAAGAAAAGAAAAGGAAAAGAAACGGATTTTCTCCATGTTGGTCAGGCTGTTGTTGAACTCCTGACCTCAGGTGATCTGCCCGCCTCTGCCTCCAGAAGTGCTGGGATTACAGGTGTGAGCCACCGCACCCGGCCTTTTGTTTAGATTTATTCACTGTGTGATGGGTACTATCCTAAGATCTTTTTATGTATCACCTCATTTATTCCTCACAATAACTCCATAAGATATGCTATTTATTCTCTCTTATTGATGAGGATACTGGTGATAATATAAATTTTTATGTGGTATGTTCTTTAAGGTTGATGACTAAACTGCAATCAGAATTCAGTATTTTTAGAAGTACTTATTAGGCAAAAGTAATAAATGTTAGGCTGGGCATGGTGGCTCATGCCTGTAATCCCAGCACTTTGGGAGGCTGAGGTGGGTGGATCACCTGAGGTCAAGAGTTCGAAACCACCCTAACCAACAAGGTGAAACCCCATCTCTTTTAAAAAAAAAGAAAAAGTAATAAATGTTTCCAGTTCTGCTTAATAATTATCTCTTTTAACTCTGTTTCCCTACTTTTGTTCTAGGTGGTATGGCAGGACTTCAATCAATGATGAGGCAGTTTCAACAGGGTGCTGCTGGCAACATGAAAGGCATGATGGGATTCAATAATATGTAAAGAAAATGCCTTAATATAAACTGACTCAGTTGAATACCTAATTTGCTGAAACCTCAGAGTTTCCCTTCTTTTGAAAATTGGGGGGGAAATGTATTTTTCTTGCCTATCATGCCCTCTTTTCTTCTCACCTCATTTCCCCCTCGTTTTCTTTTTCCTTCCTTCTTTCTTCCCTTTAATATAAGGGAGAAATACATGGTTTTTGTGGAAATCATTATATTTTTGCTTTAGATTTTTCTTCTGTTTTCACCATCATAACAAAACAAATCATGATGTAAAATTTTAGTACTTAAAGGTTTTTAATTGGCTCGAAGGCCAAGCATTAAATTTGTAAAGGGTCCTGGTCAGTAGTTAAATAATGTTTCAATTAAAGTGCTGAAAAATAAACTTCAAAGTGGTTATAAGTTAAAAGGCTGTTAAATTTCTTTATGGTTAAAATTTATCAGTTTGATTATCACATACAAAAGTCAACAGAAAAGCAAATAGATAAATGTCATTTAAAACTATGCCTGGGGCTGGGCGTGGTGGCTCACACCTATAATCCCAGCACTTTGGGAGGCTGAGGTGGGTGGGTCACCTGAGGTCAGGAGTTCCAGATCAGCCTGGCAAACAGGTGAAACCTCATCTCTACTAAAAATACAAACATTAGCCAAGTATGTTGATGCACGCCTGTAGTCCCAGCTACTTGGGATGCTGAGGCAGGAGAATTGCTTGAACCTAGGAGGTGGAGGTTGCAGTGAGCCGGGATTTGCACCACTGCACTCTACCCTGGGTGACAGAGTGAGACTTGGTCACAAAACAAAACAACAACAACAACAAAACCTATGACTGGAAATAAACCTTTAATGGAAAATACAGTAGAGTAACTTTATCATTAGAGTATTAGGAACTTTTTTTTAACTTAGAGTAATTAAGATAATTTTGCCTTAGAAAAATCTTCGGTCTGCCATTTAAATTGAAATTAAGAGGCCAGGCGCGGGTGCTCATGTCCAGGCTGGTCTGGAACTCTGGAGCTCAAATGATCCACCTGCCTCAGTCTTCCAAAGTGCTGAGATTACAGGTGCAAACCACTGCACCCAGCCAATCATTGATTTTTTTTTTTTTTTCTTTTTAAAGACAGAGTCTTGCTCTGTTGCCCAGGCCGGATGCCATGGCAAGATCTCGGCTCACTGCAACCTCTGCCTCCCTGGTTTAAGTGATTCTTCTGCCTCAGCCTGCTGAGTTGCTGGGATTACAGTCACAACACAACACCTGGCCTTTTTTTTTTTTTTTTTTTTTGAGACAGTCTCAATCTGTCGCTCAGGCTGAAGTGCAATGGCATGATCTCGGTTCACTCAGCTTCCCTAGTAGCTGGGATTACAGGCATGCACCACCATACCCAGCTAATTTTTTTGTATTTTTAGTAGAGTTGGGGTTTCACCATGTTGGCCATGCTGGTCTTGAATTCCGGGCCTCAAGTGATGTGCCCACCTTATCCTCCCAAAGTGCTGGGATTACAGGCATGAGCCATTTAACATAATCTTTGATTTTTTTTTTTTTTTTTTTTTTTTTTTTTTTTTTGAGATGGAGTCTCACTCTGTTGCCCAGGCTGGAGTGCAGTCGTGCAATCTCAGCTCACTGCAACCTCTGCCTCCTGGATTCAAGCAATTCTCCTGCCTCAGCATCCTGAGTAGCTGGGATTACAGGTTTCACCATGCTGGTGAGGATGGTCTCAAACTCTGACCTTGTAATCCACCCACCTCAGCCTCCCAAAATGCTGGGATTACAGGTGTGAGCCACTGTCCTGGCCTATCTTTGATTTTTTTTAAAGCCATTTTTGTTATGTTTTCTACATACCAAAAATATACTTGAAGAAGTTGATATACTTTGATGATAATAGCTAATGTATACATCTAAAGGAAAAATAATTGCAAATATTAGGTGGTCACTATTACATATTAAAAATAATGACTTGACAGTAGTTTGAGATCAGCCTGACCAACATGGTGAAACCCTGCCTCTATTGAAAATATAAAAATTAGCTGGGTGTGATGGCATATGCCTGTAATCTCAGCTACTTGGGGAAGCCGAGACAGCGGAATCCCTTGAACCTGGGAGATGGAGGTTGCAGTGAGCTAAGATCATGCCATTGGACTCCAGCCTGGGTGACAAGAGTGAAACTCCATCTTAAAAAAAAAAAAATGACCTGAACCTAAAATAAAAGGTAAAAAAATAAATAATGAGAATGGGACAAAGTTTATTTGGTTTTTGGTTACCTTGGATTGCTGTATGAGTCATTTAGAACAATGGCTTTTAAATAAGGAATTGACAACACTGGAATAATTATTAATATTCCTATTTATTATTGACATCAAGAAGATTATATGGTATAACAGTGTATTTTGAGTCAGTACAAACTGATCTTCAGCAAAGGATTGATTTGTAGAAGTAGGAGAGAATGAAAGAAACAGTTTTTTGGATGTGAGGGCGATCTGGCTGCGACATCTGTCACCCCATTGATCGCCAGGGTTGATTTGGCTGATCTTGCTGGCTAGGCGGGTGTCCCCTTCATCCCTCACCGCTCTATGTGCATCCCTCCCGAAGCTGCGTGCTCGGTCGAAGAGGACGACCATCCCCGATAGAGGACGACCAGTCTTCGGTCAAGGGTATACGAGTAGCTGCGCTCCCCTGCTAGAACCTCCAAACAAGCTCTCAAGGTCCATTTGTAGGAGAACGTAGGGTAGTCAAGCTTCCAAGACTCCAGACACATCCAAATGAGGCACTGCATGTGGCAGTTTGCCTTTAAGGAAAAATAAAATAAAAATAAACAGTTTTTTTTTTCTTTTTGAGACGGAGTCTTGCTCTGTCACCCAGGCTGGAATGCAGTAGTGCAATCTCGGCTCACTGCAACCTTCACTCCCCTGGTTCAGGCGATTCTCCTGCCTCAGCCTCCCGAGTAGCTGGGATTACAGGCTCGTGCCACCAGGCCTGGCTAATTTTTTTGTATTTTTTAGTAGAGATGGGGTTTCACCATGTTAGCCAGGATGGTCTCAATCTCCTGACTTCGTGATCCGCCCGCCTCAGCCTCCTAAAGTGCTGGGATTACAGGCGTGAGCCACCTCGCCTGGCCTAAGAAATAGTTTTTATGGTACTAACTTTTTATGACTCGTGTTTTAAAAAAAGTCTTGTAAACTGAAGTATCTTTAAAAAACAATTACATAAGGAATATAACTGGGCTGGGAGTGATGGCTCATGCCTGTTAGCATTTTGGCTGAGGTGGGCGGGCGGATCACCTGAGGTCTGGAGTTCAAGACCAGCCTGGCTAACATGGTGAAACCCCATCTCTACTAAAACTTTTTTAAAAAATTAGTCGGGCATGGTGGCGGGTGATTGTAATCCCAGCTACTTGAGAGGCTGAGTCAGGAGAGTTGCTTGAACCCAGGAGGTGGAGGTTGCAGTGAGCTGAGACCAGGCCACTGCACTCAGCCTGGGCAACAAGAATGTGAAACTTCCTCTCAAAAAAAAAAAGAATGCAGTTGATTTTCTTGTTAACTTGGGCAAACGTTTTATATCCCACTAGTTTTTTTGCTAGCTAAAGACTAGAATAACCCTATAAAAAATTATATACCATGTTAAAATGATGTATCTTGTGTTCTGCAGAAATCTTACCAAGCTATAGACATTAGACAATAGAGAAAATACTGTTCTCTTTGTACAAATGTCCAATGTGAAAAAAAAATGAAAAAAAAGAAAATACTGTTCTCCAAAGTAGTTTCTAATTAAACTGATGCATACTACCTTTTCTAGGTACACATTTGTGATTTCTATTCTCAGGGTATCAATTTTGCATATTGACAAAAGGAAATTGAAACCTCTGGCCATAATAACATTTATGGCTCCAGGCATAGTTTTAAATATTTGTGTCTGACACAAACCATATTTTTCAGAAGCAGAAACAACAGTGACAAGACAGGCACAGTGACAAGACATTGATGCACACCTGTAGAACCTGTTACTTGTGAGGCTGAGGTGGGAGAATCAGTCAGTTGCTTGAGTCCAGGAGTTGGTGGCCACAGTGAGCTATGACCATTGATGAATAGTCGCTGCTGATGAATAGCCACTGCACTCCAGCCTTGTTAACATAGTGAGACCTCATCTAAAAAACAACTGAGTACAGTAGCTCATGCCTGTAATGCCAGCACTTTTGAGAGGCTGAGGTGGGCAGATCGCTTGAACGCAGGAGTTCCAAACCAGCCTGGGAAAGAAATTCCACTGCTACAAAAGATACAGAAAGTAGGCTGGGCACAGTGTATCATACCTGTAAAACCAGCACTTTGGGAGGCCAAGGTAGACGGGTCACTTGAGGTTAGGAGACCAGCCTAACCAACATGGTGAAACCCCGTTTTTACCAAAAATACAAAAATTAGCTGGGCATGGTGGAGGGCACCTGTAATCCCAACTACTTGGGAGGCTGAGGCATGAGAATCACTTGAACCTGGGAGGCAGAAGTTGCAGTGAGCCAAGATCATGCCACCACACTCCAGCCTGGGCGACAGAGTGAGACTCTCTAAATATCTCAAAAAAAGGAAAAAAAAAAACTAGTCAGGTGTGGTGGTGTGTGCCTGTAGTCCCAGCTTCCTGGAGGACTGAGGCGGGAGAATCGCTTGAGCCTAGGAGGTCAAGGCTGCAATGAGCCAAAATGGCACCACTGCACTCCAGCCTGGATGATGGTGAGACCCTCCCTTTAAATAAATAAATAAAACAAAGGACAACTAAAGGTTCAGGATACCTTGTTAAGCTTCCCTTTATCTTTCTTTTTCTGCTAAAATTAGGGAATTGAAAATGTTCTTTAAAATTGATTCCATTAGGTCCTCAAACTGGCATTTTAGTTACAAAAGCTATCCTTCAGTTCTCACAATTTTTTTCGAGGTGATGTTTCACAGCATAAGTACTATAGACCTGCATTAGTCTGTTTTGATGCTGTTGATAAAGACATACCCAAGACTGGGTAATTTATAATGAAAATTAGGTTTAATGGACTTATAGTTCCAGGTGGCTGGGGAGGCCTCACAATCATGATGGGGGGCAAAAGGCACATCTTACATGGCAACAAGAGAGAATGAGAACCAGGTGAAAGGATTTTCCCCTTAAAAAAACCATCAGATCTCATGAGATTTATTCACTACTGTGAGAACAATATGGGGGAAACTGCCTCCATGATTCATTTACATTCCACCAGGTCCACAGCCAAACCATATCATTCTGCCCTGGGCCCCTCCCAAATCTTACATTTCAAAACCAATCATGCCTTCCCAACAGTCCCTGAAAGTCTTATTTCAGCATTAACTCAAAAGTTCACAGTCCAAAATCTCATCTGAGACAAGGCAAGTCCCTTCCACCTCTGAACCTGTAAACCTGTAAAATCAAAAGCAAGTTAGTTACTTCCTAGATACACTGAGGGTACAGGCATTGGGTAAATACAGCCATTACAAATGGCAGAAATTGGCCAAAACAAAGGGGCTACAGGCCCCATGCAAGTCCCAAATCCAGCGGAGCAGTCAAATCTCAAAGCTCGAAAATGATCTCCTTTGATTCCATGTCACGTTTCCAGGTCAAGCCTGATGCAAGAGCTGGGCTCCCACAGCCTTGGGCAACTCTGCCCCTGTGGCTTTGCAGGGAACAGTCCCCCTCCTGGCTGCTTTCACAGGCTGATGTTGTCTGTGGCTTTTCCAGGTGCACAGTGCAAGCAGTTGGTGGATCTACCATTCTGGGGTCTGGAGGATGGTGGCCCTCTTTTCACGGCTCCACTAAGTAGTGCCCTAGTGGGCTCCAACCCCACATTTCCCTTCTGGACTGCCCTAGCAGAGCTTCTCTGTGAGAGTCCTGCCCCTATAGCAATCTTGAATTCCTACATCTGGGTGTTTCCTTATATCCTCTGAAATCTAGGTGCAGGTTCCCAAACCTCAGTGCTGTGCACTTGCAGGCTCAACACCAAGTGGAAGCTGCAAAGGCTTGGTACTTGCACCCTCTGAAGCCATGGCCTGAGCTATACCTTGGCCCCTTTTAGCCATGGCTAGAGTGGCTGGGACACAGGACACCAAGTCCCAAGGGTGCACACAGCAGGAGGGCCCTGAGCCCAGCCTACAAAACCATTTTTTCCTCCTAGGCCTCTAGGCCTGTGATGGGGAGAAGCTGCTGCAAAGGTCTCTGACGTGCCCTGGAGACATTTTCCCCATTGTTTTGGTGATTAACATTTGGCTTTTTTTTTTTTTTTTAGATGGAATTTTGCTCGTTGCCCAGGCTGGAGTGCAATGGCATGATCTCAGCTCACCACAACCTCTGCCTCCTGGGTTCAAGCAGTTCTCCTGCCTCAGCCTCCTGATTAGCTGGGATTACAGCCATGTGCCACCATGCCCAGCTAATTTTGTATTTTTAGTAGAGATGGGGTTTCTCCATGTTGGTCAGGTTGGTCTTGAACTCCTGACTTCAGGTGATCCGCCCACCTCAGCCTCTCAAAAAGTGCTGGGATTACAGGCATGAGCCACCATGCCAGACAGCTCCTCATTACTTATGCAAATTTCTGCAGCCAGCTTGAATTTCTCCTCAGAAAACGGGTTTTTCTATCACATAGGCTGAAAATTTTCTGAATTTTTATGCTGTTTCCCTTTAAAACAGAATACTTTTAACAGCACCCAAGTCACCTCTTATTTTTTTAAAACAGCATTGCATATTGACCAAGTCACCTCTTGAATGGTTTGCTGCTTAGCAATTTCTTCTGCCAGATACCCTAAATCATCTCCCTCAAGTTCAGAGTTCCACAAATCTCCAGGGCAGAGGCAAAATACTGCCAGTCTTTTTGCTAAAACATAGCAAGAGTCACCTTTATAAGCCAGTTCCCAACAAGTTCATCGTTTCCGTCTGAGACCACCTCAGCCTGGATTTCATTGTCTATATCATTATCAGCATTCTGGTCAAAGCCATTTAACAAATCTCTAGGAAGTTCCAAACTTTCCCACATTGTCCTGTCTTATTCTGAGCCCTCCAAACTGTTCCAACCTCTGCCTGTCACCCAGTTCCAAAGTCACTTCCACATTTTTGAGTACTTTACAGCAGCACTGCACTCTACCGGTACCAGTTTACTATATTAGTCTGTTTCATGCTGCTGATAAACACACACCCAAGACTGGTAATTTATAATGGAAAAGAGGTTTATTTGACTCACAGTTCCAGGTGGCTGGGGAGGCCTCACAATTATGATGGAAGGTGAAAGGCACATCTTACATGGCAGCAGATGAGAGAATGAGAACCAAGTGAAAGGGGTTTCCCCTTATAAAACCATCAGATCTCATGAGACTTATTTGCTACAATGAGAACAGTATGGGTGAAACTGCCCTCGTGATTCAATTAACTCCCACCAGGTCCCTCCCACAACATGTGGGAATTATGGGAGCTACAATTCAAGATGAGATTTGGGTGGGGACACAGCCAAATCATATATCAAAATCAAATCCTTTAATAATTTGAACAAATTTCCATTTGTTTTTCACTATTGTTAAAATTCACTCCATTGTTTTTTGATATACTCCCAACTTAGGCCACTAGCTAGCCCTAATACTGTACAACACTGAATTCTTCCTTAATTTTACTATAATGTTAAATATATGTAACCATAAAACTAGGTATAGCTTCCTTAAGCTTACAGTGCTCATGTAATTATAAGACAAAAACAAATTTAGAAATTAAATATCAACAAACTGTAAAACGAAGAGAGGGGGAAATAAGTGATTTTTAAAATTTTATTTGTTTTAACACAGGGTCTTTGCTCTGTCACCCATGCTGGAGTACAGTGGTTCAGTCATGGCTCACTGGAAACTTGACCTGAGCTTAGGCAATCCTCCCACCTCAGTCTCCTGAAGAATTGAGACTATTGGAGTATGCCACCATGCTCAGCTAATTTTTTATTTTTTGAGATGGAGTCTTACTCTGTCACCCAGGCTGGAGTGCAGAGGCACAATCTCAGCTCATTGCAACCTCTACTTCCCAAATTCAAGCGATTCTCGTGCCTCAGCCTCCCAAGTAGCTCTATATATATCATTAAATGATACATATAGCTTTTAGCTCCATATGTATCATTCAATGATAAATTTAGACCACATTGTTTTCAAGTGGATAAATTATCATAATACTTGAATTTATTTTTGTCATAGTGCTACAGTACTATTTATGTTACAAAGTCAAGGAAAAATTTGGCACGCTGCCTTGGTGCCTATTTTTAGTTGAGCTGTAACAGTTTGGAAATAATGACAAAAATATAAATGCCCAAAATAAAACCATTAGAATTTTTTTTTTATTTTTTATTATTTCCAGGTGGCACTGAAAGAATAAAACCATTAGAATTTCTATGCTTTTAGGTTGCTCTGAGTTGTTGATTTGTAATAAACTGCTCAATTGCATATTTGTGTTAAAAATAATTTTTTTTTTTGAGACAGAGTCTTGCTCTGTCGCCCAGACTGGAGTGCAGTGGCCTCATCTTGGCTCACTGCAACCTCCTCCTACTTGGTTCAAATGATTCTCCTGCCTCAGCCTCCCAAGTAGCTGGGACTACAGGCATGTGTCACCACACCTGGCTAGTTTTTTTTTTGTATTTTTAGTCGAGATGAGGTTTTACCATGTTAGCCGGGATAGTCTCAATCTCCTGACCTTGTGATGTGCCCACCTCGGCCTCCCAAAGTGCTGGGATTACAGGCGTGAGCCACCGCACCTGACAAAAATAACTTTTTAGGAAATACTTCCAGTTCATGTTGGAATATAATTTGTATTTTGAATTTTCAGTAAACTAAGAAATACATTTGTAAACTGTGAAAATATATTCTGCTTCAGCAATGAAAATTGTAATTTGATATTTAATTGCCGGTTTGGAAAATAAAATCATGTATTTATAAATATTCCACAAATTTTTAGTAATAAAGATTGTTGATTGCCCTTCTTGCCAGTAAGAAGAGATTTTGAATACATATAATGCAGAACTGTGTTGTTTATGAATGCCAATTCATGAAGTCTTAACAATTGGTTCTTTATTTTTGTTTTCAATTTATGGCCAACTTTGGTTTTGCTGTTTCGGACTGTTTCAATTCCCTGCTAATGCCACCATACAGAATCAGATCATGTACTAATTTGTTTACTTCAGCAGCAACATAACTTGATTACCAGGATACAGAGCATTATGGATTTCCGACCAGTTTTTAAGGTGTAGATGGTTTTCAAATTATTATTATTTATTAAGATGGGGTTTCACCATGATGGCCAGGCTGGTCTTGAACTCCTGACCTCAGGCGATCCACCCACCTCGGCCTCCTTAAGTGCTAGGATTACAGGCGTGAGCCACCACGCCCGGCGATTATTTGTTTTTAAAGGTTTTGGTTTTTAGGTTCTAGTTATACATGGCATAGGAAGTGTGCAAGAACGTTGGGCAGAGGGTAAGGAGAAGAACTTTGGCACAGAATAGAAAGGAATATTTAATATTGTTATGATGAAAAACATTTACGAGGTCATATAACTTTTGGGAGGATTTCCTGAATTGAGACTGCTTTGAAAATGGAATTTTAAGTATCAAATGAAGCCTTCCATAGTCAAAATAATATGTGTTTTGGTTTTGATCTCTAGATATTTGTGAAAACGTTCATGCTAAAACAAAATAAAGCATTTACCGCAGAACCTCCGACTTGTTTGATGTTGAAGTCATGCAGTAATTGCAATGATTTTTTATTTTGGTTGAACACTGCGAAAGATGGAAAAAGTCTGGGATATCCCCTCTAACATACACACACGACTCTAAAAAAAACACAGATAAAACATTCCTTACATTTGTCAAGATGGAAGCTTACTACTGCGCTTTGCTCTCCTTCAGGTGTTTTCACTGAACATATTCTCCAGTTATACTTAAGTACTTCAGACAAGAGCAAGCAAAAATCACCGCTGGGGCTCTTTTTCGAGAGTATTTTGGCTGAACTGTCACCCAAGTTGGAATGGCAAGTGTAGCACGAGCCGTACATTTTACATTTTCAGCAACCACATCACTAGCCTTTGAAATACAACGACGCAGCTGTCCTCATTTTACAAGTGCAGAAACCGAGGTCCTGCGGGGGTGACCGCCCCGGACGCAGCTAGTGAGGGGCGGCGCGAAGGTCCAGACGCCCGGCTTCAGGTACGCGCACCGGGAATGACATCACATGCGGTGCCAGGCGGGGATCCAGGAGCTCGGGACGCGGGCCTGTCCGGAAGCGACGCCCCGCAAGGCCCCGCCCCGCCCCGCGCGAGCCGGTAGTTGCGCCTCCCAGACTGCAGTCGGCCACCTCCCCGGGTCCGGGGCCAGGTGGGCGAGGCGAGGCGAGGCGCGGGCCGGCCCCGCCCCTCAGGCCGGCCCCACCCCCTCACGGCGGGCTAGTCTCTCGCTGAGACTTGGCTGGGTGCGGCGCGAGGCGGGCGCTGCGGGTGAGTCCCACTTCCCGACAGCGGGGCTTGGCCAGCGACTGGGCGGGGTGGCCGAGGATGGAAGTGGGCCTATCGGCCATTACCCTCTGTTTCGCCAGCACCAGCAGCCCTGTTGTGGCAACGACGATGGAGCAGGAGCCAGTGGGCCGTGTGGAGCGAGGAGAAGCCGTCGCAGCCTCGGGAGCTGCGGCCGCCGCGGCATTTGGGGAATCTGCGGGGCAGGTAGGTGGGGCCGCCGAGGCTGACGTCCGGGCCGCTCTTTGGCCTGCCCAGCCTTCTTCCGAGCAGGCCGCCCTGGTTTTGGAGTTCTTCCTCACTGCACCCCTATTTCTGCGCAATGGAACCAGCTTGTGGGAAGCAGAGGCCCCCCTCACTCACCAACCCCTTCGCTTGGCAGCACTGCAGACTCTGGGGCGGCCTCGGATTCCGGGGATGATAGTACAGCTTCTGGTCAGCCAGAGGGAAAAAAGAGGGCATATCCCCCAAAGGCTGTCCTTGCAGTAGCTGGAAGCCAGGTGAGGGCGGTTTCAGCCACTTCTGTCTCTTCTAGTGCGAGCGCCTGCATTGGCATCTGCCCTTTGCTTGGCTAATATCAACCATATGCTATTAGTTTACCGGCTTTGATTAACTGAATCCTTAGAGTCTCCGCTCGAGGTGGATGTTATCCCCATTTCACCTGCGCTGTCCAACAGAAATAGAATGCAAGCTTCATTGAGAATTGTAATTTCAAATTTTCCTGTAGCCACGTTTTTTAAAAAAGTGAAAAGAAACCAATGATATTAATTTTAATAGCATATCTTATTTAACCCAATTCATATAAAAAAATTTCAACCCATAATTAGTATGAAAGTTATTAATGAGGTATTTTCATTCTCTTTTTTGAGTCTTAGTCTTTGAAATCCTGGGTGTATTTGACACGTACAGCACATCGCACTTCTGACTGACCACATTTCAAGTGCTCATTGGCCACTTGTGTCTAGTGGTTACTGTATTGGACAGCGCTGGTTTAAAGAGTTAAAGTTTCTTGCAACTTTTCAATATTTAAAAAAAGAAAAAAATTGCAACTTGCTAGTGTAAAAAAGGAAAAGATATGACCGGGCGTGGTGGCTCAGGCCTGTAATCCTAGCACTTTGGAAGGCCAAGGTGGGCAGATCACCTGAGGTCAGGAGTTCGAGACCAGCCTGGTCAACATAGTGAAACTCCATCTCTACTAAAATATAAAAATTAGCTGAGTATGGTGGTTCACGCCTGTAATTCCAGCTACTGGGGAGGCTGAGGCATGAATCGCTTGAACTGGGGAGGCGGAGGTTACAGTGAGCCAAGACCAGGACATTGCACTCTAGCATGGGCAACAGAGTGAGACTTGGTCTCAAAGAAAAAAAAAAAAGTTTGGAGATTTGTTTTGGATTTGGTAGTCTAAATTAGCAGTTTAGGATCTTTGACTAAGTAAAACCAATGAACAAATTGTTTTACATGAATCCTGCTCAGAAGTATACAGTTTTGGCTGTTAAAAACCATGAGTTGGGCCGGGCGCGGTGGCTCACGCCTGTAATCCCAGCACTTTGGGAGGCCGAGGCGGGTGGATCACGAGGTCAAGAGATCGAGACCATCCTGGTCAACATGGTGAAACCCCGTCTCTACTAAAAATACAAAAAAATTAGCTGGGTGTGGTGGGCGCGCCTGTAGTCCCAGCTACTCGGGAGGCTGAGGCAGGAGAATTACTTGAACCCGGAGGGTGGAGGTTGCAGTGAACGGAGGTCGCGCCATTGCACTCCAGCCTGGCGCCTGGTGACGGAGTGAGACTCTGTCTCAAAAAAAAAAAAAAACCATGAGTTGCTCATGTATAGAACTCTTCCCATCCTCCATGACAGTGAAGCTTTTTCAGTAGCTTCGTTTTTGAGACTAAGTACCTGAATGTTAGTAAGATATTTCCCCCAATCTGTGAGTACATCTCTTACAGTATAAGATGGAGTTTGCATTGGCCAGGCGCCCTGGCTCACGCCTGTAATCCCAACACTTTGGGAAGCTGAAGTGGGCGGATCACCTGAGGTCGGCAGTTGGAGACCAGCCTGATCAGCAAGGAGAAACCCCGTCTTTACTAGAAGTACAAAATTAGCCGGGCCTGTTGGCGAACGCCTGTAATCCCAGCTACTCAGGAAGCTGAGGCAGGAGAATCGCTTGAACCCGGGAGGCGAAGGTTGCAGTGAGCCAAGATCGTGCCACTGCACTCCAGCCTGGGCAACAAGAGCAAAACTCCGTCTCAAAAAAAAAAAAAAAAACAACAAACTTACCCAGTCTGGGCAACTAAAAAAGCAAAAACAAAGAGCACAATTTTCCCACATACCAGTCTCTATATGGAATTTGTTTTTTCCCTCCTACGTAAGAAGGAATTCAGGGGGACAACATGAATTGATTTGGAAGCCACTTCAATTTCAGTTGAGTTGAGACTGTTGTTGGCAAGTGCACTTACACGTAACCTTTGTTAAGTCCACAGTGCTGGATATGTTTTCAATTTGATTTTTCCTGTTGCTACTATAATTGTTTTTTAAAAATCACTACTTCCGCTTTGGATCTAATAGCAAAGTAAACACACCTGTACTGATACACCAGCTAAATGTTGTTTGAAGTAAGAGGCTCTTTGATTTGGGTTAGTGACATTATGTTGTTTTCATATTCTTGGTTAACAACTACTTGAAGAGTAAAGAAGGCTGTAGAACAAAAGATAAAAATCACAGGAATACCCCCCCCGCCCCCCCCCCAAACACCATTTCCTCATGTTCTCATTCCCCAAAAGTAACTATTAAGTTTTGGTGTAGTCTCTCTGGGGATTTCTATGCAAATATTATCTCTTTTCTCATTAAGCACAAATGAGTTCTGCTTTCCCATTTGCCCTTTTTGCTTTTGGATTCACATTCCTGAAGCAGAAACATCTTTGGGAACTCCAGTTCTATGCCCAGGGGGTTGAGCACAGTACGAAGGAAGAGGCCAGTGAAGTGGACATCTCATGGGAGAGAGAGGCCACCATCTTACACTCCTTCCCAAGTTTGGCAGAACTGAGAAGTCCTTAGTGCAATGTAGGGAAATGGAGTAAGAGTTAGGAGATAGGGTCTAGACTTAGGCCTGCAGACAGGCCATCCAGTACCTGTTAGGTCTTCTATCCAGCAGCTTCTCTGAATAGACTTAACCAGAATCTCAGCCTCAATGTTATTAAAGTAGTTAAACTTTCAATACCACTCAGTGACCGATTTATTTGGCACCTCTGGGACCAAGCATTTACTGTGTGTCAGGAACTCTAGGCTGAAGGATATAGCAGTGCCTACCCCCATGTTGCTAATAACCTAGTTGGGGGAAGATGACACAGAATAAATTCCAAGTGTAGTATGTTTTTATTTTGAGACAGAGTCTTGCTCTGTCACCAGGTACCAGGCTGGAGTGCAGTGGCGCGATCTCGGCTCACTGCAACCTCCACCTCCTGGGTTCAAGCAATTCTTCTGCCTCAGCCTCCTGAGTAGCTGGGACTACAGGTGCGCACCGCCATGCCCAGCTAATTTTTGTATTTTTTTAGTAGAGACGGGGTTTCACCATGTTGGCCAGGATGGTCTCGATCTCTTGACCTTGTTATCCGCCCACCTCGGCCTCCCAAAGTGCTGGGATTACAGGCGTGAGCCACTGTGCCCGAGCACCCAAGTCTAGTATGTATTTTAAAGAAGTCTGGGTGTTCCATCCTGGCCAACATGGTGAAACCCCCGTCTCTACTGAAAATATGAAAATTAGCTAGGTGTAGCGGTGCGCACCTGTAGTCCCAGCTACTTGGGAGGCCGAGGCAGGAGAATCGCTTGAACTGGGGAGGCAGAGGTTGCAGTGAGCCAAGATCGTGCCACTGCACTCCATCCTGGGTGACAGAGTGAGACTCTGTCTCAAAAAAAAAAACAAAAAGTCTGGGTGCCATGAGAGTATATATTTTAAAAATGCCATTAAAACCAGATATGCTGTGCAGTGGCTCACGCCTGTAATCCCAGCACTTTGGGAGGCCGAGGTGGGTGGATCACGAGTTGAGGAGTTGAAGACCAGACTGGCCAACGTGGTGAAACTCCATCTCTACTAAACATATAGAAATTAGCTGGGCATGGTGGCTCACGCCTGTAGTCCCAGCTACTTGGGAGGCTGAGACAGTAGAATCGCTTGAACCCAGGAGGTGGAGGTTGCAGTGAGCCGAGATTGCACCCCTGCACTCCAGCCTGGGTGACAGAGCAAGATGCTATCTCAGAACAACAACAAAAAAAAAACAGATTCTGATAATAAAGATAAGCACATTTATAGTTTGGTTAACAATAAAATGGCCAGGCGCGGTGGCTCACGCCTGTAATCCTAGCACTTTGGGAGGCTGAGGTGGGTGGATCACCTGAGGTCAGGAGTTCAAGACCAGCCTAGCCATCATGGTGAAACCCCATCTTAAAAAAAAAAGAGAAAAAGAAAAAAAAAATATGGAGTAAAATGTTAATTGACATGGTACCTCATAATTTTCTGGTGTTATAAAACTTTTTCAGAGCTTTGGAGTTCATTAATGGAATTTGCATAATTGGCAGTAAAAATTTTCTTACTTGCGGATTTAGAAAATGAAGCATTTGGAAAATTCACAGTATAATTTTTTTTTTTTTTTTTTTTTTGTGGCAGAGTCTCATCTCACTCTGTCGCCCAGGCTGGAGTGCATGGGTAATCTCGGCTGCCGCAACCTTTGCCTGCCGAGTTCAAGCGATTCTCCTGCCTCAGCCTCCTAAGTAGCTGGGATTATAGGCATGTGCCACCCACGGCCAGCTAATTTTGTATTTTCAGTAGAGACAGGGTTTTTCCATGTTGGTCAGGCTGATCTCGAAGTCCCACCCTCCAGTGATCCACCCACCTCACCTCCCAAAGTGCTGGGATTACAGACGTGAGCCACCACGCCCGGCTAAGAGATGGGGTTTTACCATGTTGGCCAGGCTGGTCTCCCACTCCTGACCTCAAGTGATGTGCCTGCCTTGGTCTCCCAAAGTGCTGAGATTACAGGCGTGAGCCACCATGCCCCACCACAGTGTAACTTTTATTTGTAATTATTGGATTTCTGGTTTGAGTTGATGTTTTAAAATTTAAAAAAACAAAACAAAAAAAATTTTTTTTAAAAAGAAAAAATGTTTTAAAACTATAATTATTGGGAATTTTATACCAAATTATTTTCTGGTTGGTTTTACCTGTCAGTGCTTCCTTCCTTGCCCGCTGCCCCCCGCCCCCCGGCCCCGTGCCGCTACCTCCCAGGTAGAGGTTAGAATCATTATCCCTAACCTGAAATACTCTAAAATCTGAACCTTTTTGCACACTGACATCCCTTCCTTTGCCTGTGTCATAGAAGGAAAAAATTAAGCCAATGAGATTGCTAAAGGGAGCAGTGAGAAGCGTCTTCTGTCCTGATGGAGGTGGATAGGATGGGGCATGGTGGTATACTGTGAAAGATTTGAGATCTCCATTCACTGACTGGAGCTATTGCATTGGCATTAGATCCATCTAGTTAGTAGGATGACTGGAGATCTAACAGCTCATCTATCTTTCCTTTGCATAGGAAATTAAGGGATCCAAAAAGCTGAGTCATAGTCAAAAAAGAAATGTTGGTGTCAGGACAACCATAGCTAAATTTTATCTCAAGAGGAAGCTTGAGATTGGGTAGGGATGGCTGTCAGTACCTGGGGACTGGACGGGGGGTGGGGGTGGGAGGAAGAAAGGTAGCCTGGGTGAACTACTTGTTTATTTTGTTCGTGGACACAATAAATGGCCTCATCTTCCCTTGTTAAGGGCTGGGGTTTGTTTGAACCCTTAGTACAGGCTAGACAGAATTGTGACTTTTTTTCAAGCTAATACATAGATAGCCTATGTTATCATTTTATTTTTTTATTTTTGTTTTTTGTCTTTTTTTTTCTTTTATCTTTTTCAAATTTTATTTTTAAAGATAGTTATTATTTATTTATTTAGAGATGGTGTTTCACCGTGTTGGCCAGGCTGATCTCGAACTGCTGACCTTCTAATCCGCCCACCTCAGCCTCCCAAAGTGCTGGGATTACAGATGTGAGCCACTGCGCCCGGCCTTATTTTTATTTATTTTTTTAGGTGGAGTCTCGCTCTGTCACCAGGCTGGAGTGCAGTGGCACAATCTCAGCTCACTGCCACCTCCGCCTCCCAGGTTCAAGTGATTCTCCTGCCTCAGCTTCCCAAGTAGATGGGACTACAGCCACATGCCACTATACCCAGCTAATTTTTGTATTTTTAGTGGAGATGGGGTTTTGCCATGTTGGCTGGGCTGGTCTTCAACTCCTGACCTCAGCTTATCCACGTGCCTTGGCCCCCCCAAAATGCTGGGATTATAGGCATGAGCCACTGCACCTGGCCTTATTTTTGTTTTTTTGAGACAGTCTTGCTCTGTTGCCCAGGCTGGAGTGCAGTGGTGCAATCTTGGCTCACTACAGCCTCCACCTCCTGGGTTCAAGCGATTCTCATGCCTCAGCCTCCCAAGTAGCTGGGATTACAGACATGTATCACTGTGCTTAGCCAAGTTTTGTATTTTTAGTAAAGATGGGGTTTTGCCATGTTGGCCAGCCTGGTCTTGAACTCCTGACCGCATATGATCCTCCCACCTCAGCCTCCCAAACTGCTGGGATTACAGGCGTGAGCCACCACGTCTGCTCTGTTATCAAATTTTCATGATCTGCAGTTTGCTAAATGGCAGTTACACTTGCTGTCAGTGATGTCCATGTGGGCCATGGAACAATGCATGTTTTATTTGGTTGGATATATTAATACTTGAATTCAAATCCTGGCTAATGACTAAACTTACCATTGGGAGGTAAAAGGCGTATCTGTTTTCTAAGAAGGACCTTAGAAGATTTAGATAAAACAATGTATAAAAATAAAGTAGCTTCCCTGATCAGGTAGAGAGAAACATTAAAGAGGGAGAGAGAGAGAGAGGAGGGAGAGAGGAGGGAGGAGAGAGAGAGAGAAGCAAGCAGCCAGGCTCGGTGGCTGATGCCTGTAATCCCAGCACTTTGGGAGGCTGAGATGGGTAGATCATGAGGTCAGGAGATCGTGACCATCCTGCGTAACACAGTGAAACCCCATCTCTAAAAATACAAAAAATTAGCCGGGCGTAGTGGCACGCGCCTGTAATCCCAGCTACTCAGGAGGCTGAGGCAGGAGAACTGCTTGAACCCTGGGAGGCAGAGGTTGCAGTGAGCCGAGATTGTACCACTGCACTCCAGCCTGGGCAACAGAATGAGACCCCACCTCAATCAATCAATCAATCAGTCAATCAATTAAGTAGCTTATACTTGCATAACTGGGCAATTCTAGTTCACTGTTTTTATCAGTATAATCCTGTCTTTGCAGCAGCAATTCAAAGAGCTTTTCCAGTGGTTGAACAGCAGTCGTGAGTTAAATTATATTTACTTATAACCGTAAGAATCCTTATGGAGAACAAATTTTTGTACTCTGGACTACCCTAGAGAATTCTACCAACATGAGCTCTAATCATGATAGTGCTGTAGTCCTGCACATGCAAAAAGAATAAAAGGCCTCCTTTGACTTCTCTCTCGCTTGCTCCTTCTTCCCTATCTTAGATTCTATCCATGGGGTAACCACTGTTGCCAGATTTTTCTTCACAATTGTGTGTACTGTACCTTTTTGAAATCTGGAAGTTTAAACTTAAGGTAGTTTTCCTTTTTATTTTTATTTTTTTAAAATACTTCCTTTTTCTTTTTATTTTCACTGTGGTTTGTAAACTTAAGGTAGTTTTTCTTAGGAGTTAAACTTGAGACAAGATGACAATGAAAGGAAACTCTTCACCATCTCCTGTAATATCTATATAACTTTGGGATATCGCTGTATGTGTGAAGTAAAATTAACATTTTCCTAGGAGTAAAATTTGTACTAGAATTCCAGCTCAGGCACAGTGATTCACGCCTGTAATCCTAAACTTCGGGAGGCTGAGGTGGGAGGATTGCTTAAGGTCAGGAGTTGGAGACCAGCCTGGGCAACATAGCCAGATACTGTCTCTGTAGACAAAATTAAAACACAAAGAGTTAGTCGGGCGTGGTGGCACACGCCTGTAGTCCCAGCTACTGTGGAGGCTGAGGCAGGAGAATTGCTTGAACCTGCGAGACGGAGGTTGCAGTGAGCTGAGATTGGGCCACTGCACTCCAGCCTGGGCAACAGAGTAAGACTCCATCTCAAAAAAAAAAAAAAAAAAAAAATCCATAGACTACTGTAGTTTAAAAATTTGTGAAATTTTTTTACTATCAGAAATCTCTGTTATGACATATCTATTACTGATGAAGACATCTGGAAGTCCAGAGATAAAACACTGATGATCTGCTTTCCAGATCTGGTTTACAGATGAGTTTTATTTGGACTGCCGTAGTCTTGCCACTGCACTCCAGCCTGGGCAACAGAGTCAGACCCTGTCTCGAACAAACGAAAACTGCTTAAAGTTTTGTTTGTTTCTTTATCTACTAAAATAAAGCTACCAAAAGTTTTTCATGTGTAACGAAAGAAAATTAATCTCACTTGAAACTCTCATTTTCTTAAAATATTGTTGATATAGATGAGTAATGAAAGAGGCTTTGAAAACGTAGAACTGGGAGTTATAGGAAAAAAGAAGAAAGTCCCAAGGAGAGTCATCCACTTTGTTAGTGGTGAAACAATGGAAGAAATACAGCACAGATGAAGATGAAGTCGACGGCCTGGAGAAGAAAGATGTTTTGCCTACTGTTGATCCGGTAGGTTTGATATTGATCTTCTTTTCCTCAGTGGGCTTTGTTTTTTATTTGTTTTCCCCTAAACATTGAGTGGAAGGGACCTTTCAAAGTTTAAATCAATTATATTCTTATTATAAAATTATTTATGATGATTTTGATAGAAAATAATATTTTTACATGATATGGATGGACATATTTACAGCATTTCAGTAGCCTGAAACAGCTTGTTTTTCAGTGTCAGAGTACTTTGTTAGTGTGGAAAGATTTAAGATTTGTATTACTAAATCAAGTGCTTGAAACCCAGTTCCTTACTTTTCCTGAGGACTGAGGATAAAAACAAAAACAAAAAAGAAACCCAGTTTCTTTAATTTAAGGACTGTACTACCATGATAGTTTCCACCCAAAACTTAGGAAGTTATCAGCTTTTAAAAATATTGCCTCAAGTTTTGATTGGAAGATAGGAATATACATTTCTGAACTTTGTGTGCCTTTTCAACTAACTTTGAGAATTTCTAAATTACACAATATGTGACTATAGATTATGAGACTAGCTATATATTTATAAAGAAATTTTTATATATAAAGAAATGCCCTTCAAGTAATTATTTTGAAAGTACAGGAAATCACATATTTACTGACTTTCCAAAAGGTACTATTTTAGGTGCCAGTGATATAAATTTCTGCTCTTACATACCAGTGAGAAGACAGGCAACAAATAAATATGTACTATAATTATCAGGCTATGAAGAGTGCTGTAAAGAAAATTAAGCATAGTAACAAGATAGAGAATAGTTTATATTTGACTTTGAAAATGTTACTCATTTTCATCAGATTTGGCTTTAAATATTTGGCTATTAAAAAAATCGTAAGCAGGATGCTGGCAGTGGCTCATTCTTGTAATCCCAGCACTTTGGGAGGCTAAGGTGGGTGGATCACCTGAGGTCAGGAGTTAGAGACCAGCCTGGCCAACGTGGTGAAAACCCCGTCTACTAAAAATATAAAAAATTAGCCGAGTGTGGTGACAGGTGTCTGTAATCCCAGCTACTCTGGAGGCTGAGGCGGGAGAATCGGTTAAACCCAGGAGGTGGAGGTTGCAGTGAGCCGAGATCGTGCCATTGCCTTCCAGCCTGGGCAACAAGAATGAAACGCTATCTCAAAAAAAAAAAAAAAAAAAGCAAAAAAACGAGAGGATCTGTATGTTTATAATTAGTTATAAAGTTAGTCTCTTTCTAGACTCTATAAAATATGGAATATGAAGAAAAAGAATTTGGAGAGGATAAGACTAGTAGAGACCAACCTCTCTAAGTCTCAGTTCTCTCATGTATGTAATGGATAAAAATTTAAAAATCATCAGATTTTTCTACCCAGAAAATATTCAAAGAATTGTGCAATATACTCTGAAGGTAGTTCCAAATGCAGGTAGAATATTAAAAAGGTGTTTCATGCAATGGAAGAATTGTTGGAATAAATGTCTTCTTTTTAAATTACTTTGAAGGGTTAATTAATATTTATCTGTATATATTTATGTGTATTTGCTTTTTTTTTTTTTTTTTTTTTGAGACCCCGTTTCACTCTGGCGCTAGTCTGGAGTGCAGTGGTATGATCTCAGCTCACTGCAACCTCCGCCTCCTGGAGTCAAGTGATCCTCCTGCCTCAACCTCCTGAGTAGATGGGATTACACCTGCGTGCCACCACGCCCAGCTCATTTTTTTGTATTTTTAGTAGAGACAGGGTTTCCCCATGTTGGCCAGGGTGGTCTCGATCTCCTGACCTCCTGATTCGCCCGCCTCAGCCTCCCAAAGTGCTGGGATTACAGGCGTGAGCCACTGTACCCAGCCGTATTTGCTTATGTTTTTAAAAGCCATTGTCTCCAAAGGTGGCCTGTATTTACATAGAAACAGAATAAACACATTGTTATAAAAAGAATATATCTTTCTTTCTTTACTAAAGATTTACATTTTTAAAAATGTAAATCTTTTAGTAAATGTAAATCCTTTATTGAGATATGGTTTACATACCATATAATTCAACCATTTATATTTTGTAATTTAGTGATTTTAATTATTCACAGATAATTATGTGTGCATATATGTGGCAAGTACATTTACATCACCTCAAAAGGAAACTTGACATTCTTTTTTTTTTTTTTTTAATTTTTTTTTTCTTTTAAAATTAAAAATGGGGTTTCACCATGATGGCCAGGCTGGTCTTGAACTCCTGACCTCAGGTGATCCACCCACCTCAGCCTCCCAAAGTGCTAGGATTACAGGCGTGAGCCACCGTGCCCTGCGAAACTTGACATTTTTAATCAGAATAAGTGAAAAATAAATAAAAAGAAACCACGTACCCTTTAGCTATTACCCTCTATCCTCCATTCCACGTGCCACCACTACTTTCTGTCATAGAATTTCCTGTTTTACATGAAAAGACTCATCTGTGGTCTTTCACTTAGCATAATTTTTTTTGAGGGGGACAGAATCTTACTCTGTTGCCCAGGCTGTAGTGCAGTGGCAGGATCTCAGCTCACTGCAATCTCCGCCTCCTGGGTTCAAGCAATTCTCCTGCCTTAGCCTCCTGAGTAGCTGGGACTACAGGCATGCGACACCACGCCCAGCTAATTTTTTTGTATTTTCAGTTTCACCATGTTGGCCAGGATGGTCTCAAACTCCTGACCTTGTGATCCGCCTGCCTTGGCCTCCCAAAGTGCTGGGATTACAGGCGTGAGCCACCGCACCCAACCAGCATAATGTTTTTAAGGTTCATCCATGTTATATAGCATGTGTCAGTACTTCATTCCTTTTTATGGTCAAGTAATCCATTATATGGATTATATTATACATTTTATTTATCCATTTGTAGCTATTGGACATTTAGGTTGTTTCTGACTTTTTTTGAGATGAGTCTGGCTCTGTTGCCCAGGCTGGAATGCAGTGGCCCAATCTCAGCTCACTGCAACCTCTGCCTCCTAGGTTCAAGTGATTCTTCTGCCTCAGCCTCCTGAGTAGCTGGGATTACACGTGGCCACCACCACCCCTGGCTAACTTTTTGTACTTTTAGTAGAGATGGGGTTTCACCATGTTGGTCAGGCTTGTGTCGAACTCCTGACCTCAAGTGATCCACCCTCTTCGGCTTCCCAAAGTGCTGGGATTATAGATGTGAGCCACTGTGCCCAGCCTGTTTCTGTGTTTTATGAGTTTTTATGAGTAATGAGTAATGCTGCTATGAACAGTCTGGTACAGGGTTTTGTGTGGATATCTATTTTCATTTTTTAGGGGTATGTAACTAGGACTAGAATTGCTGGGTCATGAGATAACTGTGCTTTTTGGGTTTTTTTTTTTGAGACAGGGTCTTGCTCTGTCACTCAGGCTGGAATGCAGTGGCACAATCTCGGCTCACTGAAACCTCTGCGTCCTGGGTTTAAGCAGTTCTTGTGCCTTAGCTTCCCAACTAACTGGGATTACAGGCATGCACCACCATGCGCAGCTAATTTTTGTATTTTTTTTTTAGTAGAGATGCGGTTTCACTATGTTGGTCAAGCTGGTCTCGAACTCCTGCCTTGGTCTCCCACAGTGCTGAGATTACAGGCTTTGGGAGGCAAAGCATGAGCAACCGTACCCAGCAATAACTCTGTGTTTAAATGTTTGGGGAACTGCCAGATTGTTTTTCAAAGTAGCTGCACCATTTTGAATTCCTACCAGCAGTGTGTAAGGATAATGATTTTTCCACATATTCACCAACACTTGTTATGTGTCTTTTTATTTTTTTGTTCTCTTGTGCCTTGGCCTATGTATCTTCTTGATTCTAGCAATCCTAGTGAATGTGTATTTCATTGTGGTTTTGATTTACATTTTCTTGATGGTCAGTGATGCTGAGCATCTTTTCAGGTTCATGTTGGCCCTTTGTATATCTTCCTTTGCTTATTTTGATTAGGTTATTTATTTGTTTATTTATTATTTATTTTGAGATGGAGTCTGGCTCTGTCACCCAGGCTGGAGTGCAGTGGTGCGATCTCCGCTCACTGCAACCTTCACCTCCCTTGTTCAAGTGGTTCTCCTGCCTCAGCCTCCTGAGTAGCTGGGACTATAGGTGCACACCACCACACCCGACTAATTTTTATATTTTTAGTAGACACAGGGTTTCACCATGTTGGCCAGGCCGGTCTTGAATTCCTGACCTCAAGTGATCTGCCCACCTCAGCCTCCCAAAGTGCTGGAATTACAGGCGTGAGCCACTGTGCCCAGCCCTAATTATTTTTCAAATGTTCAGAAGACTTCAGCTGTGAAGCCTCCTTGACTTTTCTTTGTGGGTAGTTTTTTGATTACTAATTCAGTCTCTTCACTTGCTATAGAGCCAATAAGATTGTTCCTTCTTGAGTCAGTTGTGTATGACTTTGTGTCTTTCTAGGAATTTGTCCATTTTATCTGTTATCGAATTTATTGGCATACAATAGTATTTTGTTATGATTCTTTTTATTTTTCATAAGGTTGGTTTTTTTTTTTTCCTTTTGGCTTCTAGTTTGGGTCTTTCCTCGGTTTTTTTTTTTTTTTTTTGGTAAATCTAGCTAACGGTTTTTAAATTTTGTTGGTATTTTCTGAGAACCAACTTTTGATTTCATTAATTTTCTTTGTTGTTTTTCTATTGTCTATTAATTTCTGCTCTTGTCTGTATTACTTCCTTTCTTCTGCTTGCTTTAGGTTTAGTTTGTATTTCATTTTCCATTGTCTTGAGCAGAAGGCTAGGTTATTGTTCTTTCATAATCAGGCATTTATGGATATAAGTTTTCCTTTAAGTAGTTATATTCCTTTAAGTAGTTATAATGCCTTAGTTATATTCCATAAGTTTTTGTTGTTCTTGTTGTTGTTTAGAAATGGGGTCCTGCTATATTGCCTAGGCTGGCTTCGAACTCATGGGCTCAAGCGATCCTCCTGCTTCAGCCTCCCAAGTAGCGGGGACTACAGATATGTGCCACCATGCTTAGCTTCCCATAAGTTTTTGTGTGTTACACCTTCATTTTTTGTTTTTGTTTTTTTTGAGATGGAGTCTCTCTCTGTCGCTCAGGCTGTAGTGCAGTGGTGTTATCTGGGCTCACTGTAACCTCTGTATCCTGGGTTCAAGCAATTCTCCTGCCTCAGCCTCCAGAGTAGTTGGGATTACAGGCATATGCCACGACACCAAACCAATTTTTTGTATCTTTGGTAGAGACGGGATTTCACCATGTTTGCCAGGCCGATCTCAAATTCCTTCCCTTAGGTGATCCTCCTGCCTTGGCCTCCCAAAATGCTAGGATTACAGGCCTGAGCCACTGTGCCCAGCCTGTACCTTCATTTTTTTTAAAAGTATTTTCTTTTTTTCCTTTTGATTTTCTTCATTGACCCATTGGTTATTTAGAAGCACGTTGTTTACTTCCCACGTATTTGTGAGTTTGTCTATTTCTTTCTTTTATTGATTTCTGATTTCACTCCATTGTGATCAGAGAACATACTTTATATTATCTGGTCCTTTAAATTTATTGATGTTTGTTTTATAGCCTAGTAGGTGGTCTGTCCTGGAGAGTGCTTCATATGTACTTGAGAAGAATATATAATCTGTTGTTGTTGAATGTAGTGTTCTGTAGGTATCTGTTAGGTCTACTTGATTTTATAGTGTTGTTCAAGCTTTCTGTTTCCTTGTTGATCATCTTGCCAGTTGTCCTATTTATTATTAAAAATGAGATATTGCAGTCTTCAACTCTTACTGTTGAATTGTCTATTTCTCCCTCTCTGTCAAATTTTGTTTCATGTACTTTGGTGCTCTGTTATTAAATTAACTGCATAAGTATTTATAATTTTATATCTTCCTGATGGATTGACCCTTTTATCATTATGAAATGTCCCTCTTTAGTTACATTTTTTGTTTTAAAGTCTATTTTAGGCCAGACATGGTGGCTCATCCCTGTAATCCCAGCACTTTGGGAAGCTGAGGCAGAAGGATTTCTTGAGGCCAGGAGTTTGAGACAAACCTGGGCAATGTTGTGAGACCTTGTCTTTACAAAAGATAAAAAAAAATAGCCATGCATGGTGGCACACACCTGTGGGCCTAGCTACTTGGAGAGCTGAGTTGGGAGGATCGCTGGAGCCCAGAAGGTTGAAGCTGCAGTGAACTGTGATCTCACCACTACACTCTAGTCTAGGTGACAGAGTGAGACCTTGCCTCAGAAAAAAGTCTGTTTTGTCTGATATTGATATTGCCATGTGAGCTTTCTTACAGTTGGTTTGGCATATCTTCCTCTGTCCCTTTTACTGTCAATCTGTTTGTATTTTTGAATTTAAAGTATCTTATAGATAGCAGTTAGTTGGATCTTGTTTTTTTAATCCAATCTAACAGTCTCTACCCTTCGATTCAGTTGTTAATCCATTCATATTTTATGTTGATTTAGTTAGATTTACATCTGTCATTTTACCTTTTATTTTCTATGTCTCATGTCTTTGCTGTTTCTTTTCTATTGGTATCTTTTGGATTAAGTGAATATTTTCTAAAGAAGCATTTAGATTTCTTTCTTTTTTTTTTTTTATCTCGCCTCACTGCAACCTCTGCTTCCCAGGTTCAAGTGATTCTCCTGCCTCAGCCTCCTGAGTAGCTGAGACTATAGGGGCATGCTACCACGCCCACCTAATTTTTGTATTTTTAGTAGAGACAGGGTTTCACCGTGTTGGTCAGGATGGTCTTGATCTCTTGACCTTGTGATCCACCCACCTTGGCCTCCCAAAGTGCTGGAATTACAGGTGTGAGCCACTGTGCCCGGCTGCATTTACATTTCTTTAATTTTTTTTTTTTCACTTTTTTTTTCTTAGCTGTTTTTTTCCTGCTGTGTTCTTTTAGTGAAGTCAATTCTCCACTCCTGTTCTTTCCTGCAGACTAGCTAACCTATAGTTTAGCCTGTATTTTATTGAATCTAAGAATCTTCTCCCAGTTACAGTAGTCCCCCCTTTGTGGTTTTGCTTTTTGTGGTTACCCATAGTCAGTTGTGCTCTGAAAATATTAAATGGAAAATTCCAGAAATAAACAGTTCATACATTTTAAGTTGATCACCATTCTGAGGAGCATGATAAAATCTCATACTGTCACACTCTGTACCTCCTTCATCACAAGAAGAAGGTTGAATACAGAACAACAAGATATTTTGAGACACCACATTCACATAACTATTAGTACAGTGTATTGTGATGGTTGTTCTATTTTATTATTAGCTATTGTTAATCTCTTACTGTGGCTAACCTGTAAATTAAACTTCATCATAGGCTTCAGTATTATCCACAGTTTCAGTCATCCATGGGAGTTCTTGGAACATAGTCCCTGCAGATAAAGCGGGACCACTGTATCTTTTGCTACAATCTCCACTATTTTTGAAAACAACCTTTGCCTTGGAATTTTCTAGGTGTGTTGCAAATGAAGTCAGTTCCTTTGGGCAGAGATTAGGAGTTGTCTGTTTTGTTTTCTGTCCTGGCTGGTTCCTCCACCCAACCCTGCCCTTCTGCCTTTCACCCAGGGCAATTTCTGAGCCAGGGTTTTGGAGTTGGGGTGGGGACAATAGCTCATTTCTGTCTGAGTGACACCTTCATTTTAGGAGCTGAGCATTTATGGGAGGTGGGGTCAGTAGCTTTAAGAATTTTGACTTGCCTCTCCTGGTGTCGAACTACTGCCTTATGAACTGGATAAAGATAATCAGGGTCCTGGTATTCTCAGTAGTGCCATGCTCAAGGTAGAGCCTCCATTCTGTGAGTGGGGGCTGGTGAAAGAAGTGTCAATCACACTTACCTGGAAATTGGCCTCAGTAATAGATGAGAAGTGCTGGGTAATATCCTGTTGCTCCTGGAAAGAAAACCCAACTGGAAGCTGAGGGGGAGGGGGAACGCTTTATTCGTGGCTGTACCAGTCTGAAGTGCAGTTTCTGCCTTACTTTGCTGGGACGGTGATGAGAGGGAGGGAGTGGTCTTAGCTTAGTTACCACAGATGTTTGCTTTTCTTACCAAATTTTTTTATTTTTTATTTCTTACTGAATTTTCATGGATTTTTTTGAATAGATGTTTCTTCATTTATATGCCATTAGGTCCATTTCCAGGGACTTTGAATGTTTATTTTTTATAATTTTCATCAGTTTTACTGGGGGGGTGGGTCCACAGAGCTCCTCATGCTATGATAGAGGTCTATATCCACTCTTAAAATCTTTAATGACCGTGTATATAACATATGCATGTTGGAATTTCCCTGAATTATGGAGCCCAATTTAATAGATCTTCGGTGATAAGAAACATGTTTATATTTTCTTAACTGAGAGGTACCATGAGACATCAGAAACTTGGTTTTTAGTTCTGGCTCTGTCCTGTAGTAGTCACCTTGCTTTGACTTTCATTGTAAGTAAAGTTCCATGATTATAAAGAAAAGAGAGATGATTTGCCTTACTACCTGTAGTTGTTTTTGAAGATTAAATGATATGATATCTATGAAAACTCATGAAAAGTGACTTGGTCAGCCAAGTGGCTCATGCCTGTAATCCCAGTGCTTTGGGGGGGCTGAGGCAAGAGTATTGCTTGAGTGTAGGAATTCAGGGCTGCAGTGAGCCATGATCATGCCACTGCACTCCAGCCCAGGCAACAGAGTGAGACCCTGTCTCAAAAAAAAAAAAAAAAAGAAAAATGACTAAGAACTATTTACATGTATGGTAGTACTAGTAAATAAAGCAAATATAGTAAGTAGCACAAGAAATTTTACTTGAGTTATTTTTTTTTCACTTGAGGTAATTTTAGAACTCCACTTGAGTTTGAAACCCTGTAACTTAATTTTTAAGTTTTCTCTATAGTTCCTATTTAGTATCATTAAAAAAATAGATCTAATCCTGTACCCAGATTTAGTATCATTGTAGAGTTTATAAAATTATTTGTTTTATGATTCCAATTTTGAAATATCAATTTTAAAGTATTAAAATTATATTTTCCCTTTTGGGCCAGGCACGGTGGCTCTTGCCTATAATCCCAGCACTTTGGGAGGCCAAGGCGGGTTGATCACCTGAGGTCCGGAGTTTGAGACCAGCCTGGCCAACATGGTGAAACCCCATCTCTACTAAAAAAAAAAAAATACAAAAATTAGTCAGGTGTGGGGGCAGGTGCCTATAATCCCAGCTACTTGGGAGGCTGAGGCAGGAGAATTACTTGAACCCGGGAGGTGGAGGTTGCAGTGAGCTGAGATCCCACCATTGCATTCCAGCCTGGGCAACAAGAGCGAAATTCCATCTCTAAATAAATAAATAAATATTTTCCATAGTTTCTATTTAGCATCATTTTCTTTTTTAAAAAATAAATTTAGTCCTGTACCCAGATTTAGTATCATTTTAGAGTTTATAAAATTGATTCGTGACTCCAATTTTGAAATATCAAGTTTAAAGCTTTAAAATTATATTTTTCTGCAGGTGAGGCATGGTGGCTCTCACCTGTAATCCCAGCACTTTCAGAGGCTGAAGTGAGCAGATCACTTAAGGCCAGGAGTTTGAGACCAGCCTGGCCAACATGGTGAAACCCTATCTCTAACTAAAAATACAAAAATTAGCTGGGCTTGGTGGCATGAGCTTCTAGTCCTAGCTATTCTGGAGGCTGAGGCAGAAAAATTGCTTGAACCCGGGCAGCAAAGGTTGCAGTGAGCAGAGACCACCCCACTGTACTCCAGCCTGATGACAGAGCAAGACTCTGTCTTAAAAAAAAAATTTCCCTTTTGGTACTTCGTGCCTTTAAGAGTGCAGTGGGACAGGCACAATGGCTTACATCTGTAATCCCAGCACTTTGGGAGGCCGAGGTGGACAGATCACTTGACGTCAGGAGTTTGAGTCCAGCCTGGCCATCAGGGTGAAACCTCATCTGTACTAAAAATACAAAAATTAGCTGGATGTGGTAGCACACAGCTGTAATACCAGCTACTTGGGAGGCTGACGCCAGAGGATTGCTTCAACTTGGGAGGTGGAGGTTGCAGTGAGCTGAGATCGAGCCACTGCATTTCAGCTTGGGCAAAGAGCGAGACTCTGTCTCCACACACACACACAAAAAAAGGTACAATACTGTCAGTTGGTAGCTTTATGTTATAACTCAGCCTAAAGCTGACAGAGAACATTTGAATTCTAAGTAAAATTTTCACAGAAAAACCAATACAATTCATGAAGAATTTATAATTAGGAAACAAGACTATCCATGTTGACTAAATGAATAATTACTTAAGTCTTTATCAAAAAGAGATGCAATTTATTTCTCTGATATTTTTTATAGCTGCCTGAATTGCAAATGACTTCATCTGGTTTATTTTTTATGCACGCCTATGTTAATATTAGTTCTTTACCATAGTTTTTGTTGTTTTTATGCTGTAGCTTAATGTAGAATTATATTCATAAAGTAAACTTCCAAATGATTTTATTTCTCCTAAATAACTGTAATATTTTTGGAGGGAAACTAAATATTAATTGAATACATTATGATTTAATTCAGCCACTCAGGAAATTTTTCCATTGAATTTTTTTTTTTCTTTTGGCCAGATTTAACTTTCTCATTTCTGTTCAGAAAAGATATTTAAAGCTAACTAACCAAAGACTCTGACCTGAATAGTTTTTTCAATTTTTCTCTGGCAAGATAAGCACATCTTACATGCCATTTAGGGAAGTTGCCAGCTGAGTATTCGATTACTTTTTGAATCCTTATATATAGATAGAATGGTGCTCAGACAAAATAGTCTTTAAATAAAAATGTGTTACCTGCTGTGCATTTCCTTCAGCTTCCACCAGCAATAAATGGCTGTTAATTTTGTTTCTCATTAATGTAGACTTTGTTTTAAAAATGTGTAAGAAGCAAAGTATTAAAGCTATTGTCTGATAATATGAAAATCATAGGAATTCCAATCCTTTTTTTTTGAGACAAGGTCTTGCTCTGTTGCCCAGGCTGTAGTACAGTGGTATGGTGATGGCTCACTGTAGCCTTGACCTCCTGGGCTCAGTGCTCTTCCCACCTCAGCCCCCTAAGTAGCTGGAACTACAGATGTATGCCACTATGCCTGGCTGATTTTTAAAATGTTTTGTAGAGATAGGGTCTCATTATGTTGCCCAGGCTGGCTTGGACTTCTTGGCTCAAATGATCCTACTGTTTTGGCCTCCGAACGTGCTGGCATTACAAGCACGAGTGCCTGGCCTCAAATCCATTTTTCTTGTGTTGTTTAAAGAAGGAAAGAGCAACTTGATGCCAGCTTTATTTAAATGCCCTTGTAATAATTACTGGAATATATACATAATAGAGGCTTTTGAATCATTTTTCTGTTTTTATTAAACATATTTATTGCCTCAAGTACTTACCATTTACTCTTCCTAACGGTAACATTGAGCTCTTGACCAGCATCTCCCCATTTCCCCTTAACCTGCAGCCTCTGGTAACCACCATTCTGCTCTCTGTTTCTATGAGTTTAGTTGTTTTGGATTCTACGTAAAAGTGAAAACATGTGGCGTTATGCCTTGCTGTGCCTGGGTTATTTTACTAGCATAATGCCCTCCAGGTTCATCCATGGTTTACAAATGACAGAATTCCCTCTTTTTTTTTTTTTTTTTTTTTAAAAGACAGAGTTTTGCTCTTGTTACCCAGGCTGGAGTGCAATGGCGCAATCCCGGCTCACTGAAACTTCAGCGTCCTAGGTTCAAGCGAGTCTCCTGCCTCAGTCTACCGAGTAGCTGGGATTACAGGCATGCACTACCACACCTGGCTAATTTTGTATTTTAAGTAGAGATAGGGTTTTTCCATGTTGGTCAGGCTGGTCTTGAACTCCCGACCTCAGGTGATCCGCCCTCCTCTCCCTCCCAAAGTGTTGGGATTATAGGCATGAGCCACCGTGCCTGGCCAGAATTATTCCCTCTTTTTTTTTTTTTTTTTTTTTTTTTTGGAGACAGAGTCTCGCTCTGTCACCAGGCTGGAGTGTAGTGGTGCGATATTGGCTCACTGCAACCTCTGCCTGCCAGGTTCAAGTGATTCTCCTGCCTCAGCCTCCCAAGTAGCTGGGACTACAGGCATGCGCCGCCACGCTCGGCTAATTTTTTGTATTTTTAGTAGAGACGGTGTTTCACCATGTTGGCCAGGATGGTCTTGAATTCTTGACCTCGTGATTCACCTGCCTTGGCTTCCCAAAGTGCTGGGATCACAGGCGTGAGCCACCATGCCCAGTGAGAATTCCCTCTTTTAAAGGCTGAATTGTATTTCATTTTGTGTGTGTGTGTGTGTGTATATATATATATATTTCACATTTTCTTTGTCCATTCATCTGATATGGACACCTAGATTGGTTCCATAATGTGGCCATTGTGAATAATGATGTAATAAACATGGGAGTGCAGATATTGCTTTGATACACTGATTCCATTTCCTTTTAGTAAGTGAACCTGGGTTCCCTTTTCTCTACATCATTGCCAACATTTGTTGTCTTTTATCTTTTTGATAATACCTATTCTGACAGGTATGTGGTGATATCTCATTGTGATTTTAATTTGCCTTTCCCTAATGATTAGTGATGTTGAACATTTTCCTTATCTGTTGACTGTTCATATGTCTTCTCTTGAGAAGTATCTGTTCAGGTCCTTAGCCTAGTTTTTAATTAACGTTGTGTTTTTGCTTTTGAGTTGCTTGAGTTCTTCACATATTTTGGATATTAACCCCTTATCAAATGAATGGCTTGCAAGTATTTTCTCCCAGTCCATGGGTTGTCACTTCACTTTGTTGATTGTTTCTTTTACTGTACAGAAACTTTTGATGTTGATGTAATCCCATTTGTCTGGTTTTGGTTTTGCTGCCTGAGCTTTTGGGGTCAAATCCAAAAAATTATTGCCCAGACCAGTGTCATGTAGTTTTCCACTATGTTTTCTTCTAGTATTTTCCCCCGTTTTATTCTAGTAGTTTTACATGGATCATTTTTCTAATACATATTTCAGAATCTCCATAGGTGGCAATAAATAAATTTTCTACTTATTGTCTAAGTAGAAAATCTTTTACCATAGTGGAGTATGTTAATAATTGGTATCTTAATGTTAGAGCATTTTGAAAGCAGGTAACCATAAAACTACTTCTAATTACCATGTCCTTTCCTGTGTTTGTGGGTGAGGCATCATGTAAAGCTTCTGTTTGCCCCTCTAGATTTACTCTCTTCTCCTCTGCATGCTGCATGGTGCTTTGGCATGGACTGTATTAGTAGACTCCCTTGTCCTCTGGCTTTCAGTTGAGTTTAGCCAGTGTAAGCCACCAGTAGGAAATTAGAGGGCAGGGAATAAAACAAGGTTGTGTTATTTACTCTTCACCGTCCAGATTCTGGGATTCCTTCCTTGTTATATGCCGTGGGTAACTGCATTTTCTATTAAGGCAACAGCTACTATTGGGAAGCCTTTTCCATTTGGGTATTCTCCTGGGGTTCCCAGTAACTGCTCTCTTTTACTCCTTCAGATGTTGGATTTGTGTTAGTCCATTTTGTGCTGCTATAACAGAATACCACAGGCTAGGTAATTAATAAAGAACAAAACTTTATTGGCTTACAGTTGTAGACTCTGGGAATTCCAAGATTGAGAGTCTGGCATCTGGCGAGGGCCTTCTTGCTGCATCATTGAACATAGCAGAAGGCGAGAGGGTGAGAGAGAGAGAGAAAGAGAAACAGAGAGAGAGGGGACAGAGCTCATGATTTTATAATAAACCCACTTCCATAATGCATTAATCCATTCATGAGGCTGGAGCATCATGGCATAATCACTGCTCAATCAGTCCCATCTCCCAACACTGCTATATTAAGTTTTCAACACACGTTTTTTAGGGTACACATTTAAACAACAGCAGGGGTATTAATAGTTTTCTCAGTGCTGTTAGCCTTGGGGTACTATTCTGTTCATTGTTGGAAACCCTGTCCACATCTTTGTAGATAATATCCTATTAGCCAATTTAAAAAAGTTTTTTTTAATGTGTATAGCCTAAATCTCACCACTACTAGCCAGTTTGAATGTATTATTTGGTTTCCTGCCAAGACCAATAAACAGCCAATGCTTATCCATTGGAGTACTTTTTAATAACTCAAGATAGACCTGACTTCACTTAATGTCAAGAGCAGACTATTTTCTGTTTCCTTTTAATACATCATAAATATGTAAGACAAAGGAATTTTGAAAAGTTCCTTTATTTACATAGATTTGTAAAACAGACTTAATTTTTAAAAACCTGATATTTAAGATAAAGATTTAAGATTAATATTCCTGACATATGAAACTAATAGAGCAGAAGAAGTGGAGACCTAGATCTTTTTATAATCTTATAGTAACGCACTTCAATTTTACCTTAGATGTACCTGAAGAATAAACATATTTTCTCTCATTCTTGTACTCATTGATTTAGTTTCAGTTATGATTCCTCAAATATGTGTATATTCATGTAAGTCTGTATATTTTAAAAATATCATTATCATTGTTACCTATAAAAATGGACTGATACCTTTTCTAATATAGTCAAAACTCAAAATTATCTGGTCTCATTTTTTGCCTCAAATTTTTTTGTTGTTGTTGTTGCCCAGGCTGGAGTGCATATAATTGCTGGTGTGATCTCAGCTCACTGCAACCTCTGCCTCCTTCTCTTGCCTCAACCTCCCGAGTAGCTGGGATTACAGGCATGCACCACCACACCCTGCTAATTTTTGTATTTTTAGTAGAGGTGGGGTTTTGCCATGTTGGCCAGGTTGATCTCGAACTCCTGACCTCAGGTGATCCACCTGGCTCAACCTCCCAAAGTGCTGGGATTAGAGGTGTGAGCCACCATGCCTGGCATAATTTTTATATTATTCATAGAAACAGGGTTTTACCATATTGGTCAGGCTGTGCAAGGGCGTTTGTTAGAATTGGCTCACATGATCACAAGGCAAAGTTTCACAATAGGCTGTCTGCAGGTAGGGAAGGAAGAAGCCACTAGTGGCTCAGTCCAAGTCTGAAAGCCTCAAAACTGGGGAAGCTGACGGTGTAGCCTTCAGTCTGTGGCTGAGCCTGAGACTACCCCACTACCCCCGTCCAACAAACCACTGGTGTTAAGTCCAAGAATCCAAAGGCCAAAGAACCTGGAGTCTGATATCCAAGAGCAGGCAGAACAGATAAAAGCACCCAGGACAGGAGAAAGATGAAAGCCAGAAGACTCTGCAAGCTGGCTTATCCCACTTTCTTCTGCATGCTTTGTTGTAGCTGCACTGGCAGCCCCATTGGGTGGTGTCCACCCACATTGAGGGTGGGTCTTCCTCTCTGAGTCCACCAACTCAACTGTCAATCTTCTCTGGCAACACCTTCACAGACACACCCAGAAACAATACCAGCCATCTAGGCATCCTTCAATCCAATCAAGTTGACACCTAATATTAATCATCACAGATACTTTATCTTTCTTTTGTTTTAAGGTGTCATAACTTTCCTTTTTTCTTGAATCATATTAGAGTCTGTAGCTATGCCTTTCTTATAAGAGGTCCTGCAGCCACATAAAAGCTGCATTTTCAATACAAGATAAAAAGTTGCCTGGGTGCGGTGGCTCATGCCTATAATCCCGGCACTTTGGGAGGCCGAGGTGGGCGGGTCAGTTGAGGTCAGGAGTTGGAGACCAGCCTGGTCAACATGGTGAAACCCCATCTCTACTAAAAATACAAAAATTAGCTGGGCATCGTGGTGCGCGCCTGTAATCCCAGCTACTCAGGAGGCTGAGGCGGGAGAATCGCTTGAACCCGGGAGGCGGAGGTTGCAGTGAGCCAAGATCACACCATTGCACTCCAGCCTGGGTGACAGAGACTCTATCTCCAAAAAAAAAAAAAACAACAGTGGTTCACACCTGTAATCCCAGCACTTTGGGAGGCTGAGGTGGGTGCATGACTTGAGGTCAGGAGTTGGAGATCAGCCTGGTCAACATGGTGAAACCCCATCTCTACTAAAAATATAAAAATTAGCTGGGCATGGTGGTGGGCACCTGTAATCCCAGCTGAGGCAGGAGAATTGCCTGAACCAGAGAGGCGGAGTTGCAGTAAGCCAAGATCGCATCACTGCACTCCAGCCTGGGTGACAGAGTGAGACTCCGTCTCAAAAAAAGAGAGAGATTTTGCCAAAAGCGCAAGATTTTCGTGCCTACTGGCATAGCTGCAGGAACAGCTTCACAAATTTCCTTTTTTTTTTTTTAACAATGGTCCTTACACTGGATTCATTTATTTTAAAATGGCAGGTAGCTTGGCTGCAGACCTCAATCTATGGTATATATCAAGCAATTCAACTTTTTCTTGTAATGTGATGACTGTTTCCTGCTTCTTGGGAGCACTTCCAGCATCTCTTGTGGCACTTTGTATGAGTCTTGGTGGTGTTCTTTAAAGTTTGTAGTATTGAATTAAACATTTTGAAAAATCTGTAAGAACCACAAGAGATCAAGTTGTACTGTGATTTGCAATTTACTGGAGAGATGAACTGCTCACGTAGAGATGATTAGTGTCACATGGTATTTTCACCAGATACTGGCAACCCTTGAGCTCACTGCAATAGCAGCAGGAGAAGAAATTATAGTAGTATAGTGTGTACTACAGTTAATTTCATGCAGTTATGATTTAACATTGTATCCTTATGTTTGAGTGTATTTCTCTTAACTGCAAATGGCAGCATGTATGGTCTCTTTGTATAAAAAAGTTTTCATAACTCTATTATAAAATGAAAAATTACATATATTTTATGGTAAGAAATGATAAACTAGTATTTACATATGCATTCATGACATACTTTTTTCTTGATTTTTAAAATATTTCTAGGCTATGGGTTCATCTGAGTTTTTAAAAATTGTCACAAATTTTCAAAACAATTTAAATATATTTATTAAAAAAAAAACATGAGTAAGTTGATCCACACAGTTTAAACCTGTGTTGTTGAACTGCATACTTTCCTCCAAAGCATGCCTAGTCCTTTTCTAAATAGTTTCTTGGCCTTATCACGTATTATGTGTGATCGAAATTGATTCCTTTCCCTATACTTTGGCCACTGTTGCCAT
The DNA here is from genome assembly GCA_036589455.1 of Ateles fusciceps. Taxonomy (NCBI): domain Eukaryota; kingdom Metazoa; phylum Chordata; class Mammalia; order Primates; family Atelidae; genus Ateles; species Ateles fusciceps. Next base: position 2,523,021 of record JAZHEH010002842.1, read on the forward strand.
TTGCTGTAAACTGTAAGATCAGAGCATCTTAAATGGAGCTCCTGAAGTAACCCTTGTCCCACATAAAAGGCCCTTCCTGCTCTGAATGTAGAATATATAGCGGATTTTATCCAGGGAATCAGTAATATCTAGTATTTTCTTGGTTGAATCTGTTTGCTTGGACATTGATTCTTGAGTAAGTAGAGACAGTGGAGCTGCCTTGCTTGTCTTCTCAGGCACAGTATTAGAGAAACTGGCATATGTACTTTTTATGGCACTGCTGTGTTATATGTTGATTTCTGTTTTCATCCGTCCACTCAGATATTCTTGTGTTTGCCTTTTTAATGTCCGTATAATCATTAGTATATGTAACAAGATGATGGACAAGTTTTTCTCTTTCTCCCCCTCCTTGGAAGCAATATTAAAACAATTATTGCCCAGGTGCTGTGGCTCACCCTTGTAATCCTGGCACTTTGGGAGGCTGAGGTGGGTGAATCACATGGGGCCTGGAGTTTGGGACCAGCTTGGCTAACATCGCAAAACCTTATCTATACTAAAACTATAAAAATTAGTGCAACTGATGCACATCTGTAATCCCAACTACTCGGGTGGCTGAGGCATGAGAATAGCATGAACCCGGGAGGAGGCAGAGATTGCGCCGCTGCACTCTAGCCTGGGTGACAGAGTGAGACTGTGTCTTAAAAAAACAAAAAACAAGCAATTATTAACACATTTGATTCATTCAAGGCTTTATACTATGTTTTCTTTTGATAAACAAAAGTTTTGGTACAATGAAGCATGCCTTTATCACTAGCTTTATCTAGAGCCAGATAACATCTGTTTGGCAAGCTTCACAAAATTCATGTGAATTACAGAACCAAGGTTAACTGTGGAGGTGTGCATTATGGATTGCATTCTGCCAGTGGCCCTGGCTTACCAAATATGCACTGAGCTTTGTTTTGGGTTCTATGGTGTAGTCCTTTTATAAGACTAAAGGAAACAGACAAAAGTTATCTTGCAACTTATTTGTCCCTTATTTTCCCACCATTAAAAGCTCATTTGATGTGCTCTTACATATACTGCTTAATTTTTCTGAATCTTAATTTCCCCGCTGTAGCACAAGTATGTCAGATGGTGTCCTTAAGTTTCTTTCTATTGACTGAACACCATCTCTGGTGTCGTGTTTGTAAATAGTGGAGACAAAAACGCAGGAAGACGGGGGAATGGAAGGCTCTGGATTATCAACTCATAAAATAATCCCGACTGCAATTAGCAACTCCATTCAGCGGTTGCATCTTCTTTTTGTTTTTTCTGTGGGCTTCAGATGGTGGTAGTTAAATGGGTGAATATAAAATATCTTTGTGGAATTTTAACTCTAAAGATTTTAAATTGTTGATTGGATTGCAGTCTGTTTGTAGTACTGCCTATAGAATATTCTCGGTGCTACCACGTATTGACTACTTCATTCTGGCCCAAATATATGGAATTAATTTAGGTATGAATGTTGCTAACCTGATTTATTGTTGCAGACAAAACTTACGTGGGGCCCTTACTTATGGTTTTACATGCTTCGGGCTGCTACATCAACCCTCTCAGGTATTGCTTTTCTGCTTGAATATTATTTAATTGCTGTAATATGCTTCAACAACAGGAGCTTGGCTAAATGGGATGTTTCCAAACTGAAGGAGAAACATGAGGGAGTTAATCACTGTCCTCAGGAGGTAGCTAGCATTGGGAGATAGTGACCTAACTTGTATTCACATTAGAACATTCTTCAGGTTGCAGGCTGTTTTTTTAAGGAATGAAAAATGACTATATTAGTTTAGATATGGTTTTCAAGTTCTTAAACCCTTTAACAGCTATTTTGCTACTTTGTCATTTGATTTCCAATTGATGTAATTCTTATTTCTGTCTCACTGCTTATTCTAAAGCCTGTATTATAATTTATATTTCTATTTCATTAATATTTCTTAAATTGAGATATGACTAAGTCATATTTGAAGGAAATGAATTATCAACTTACAACCTAATGCTAATTTAAAATATGTTTTAAATTATAAAGCTTTCTTCTGCTTCCATTTTTAACTCCCTCATAGCTTTTTATCACTTTCTGCTTTTTATTAGGGCTAATTGTGAATAGTAATTGATTCAACAAACATTTACTGAGCACTCACTATATGCTAGACAGGTTGGTGTAATGGAAAGACCATGAGCTTTAGATTCAGACCTAGCTTTGAACTTTGGATCTGCTTTATCAGTTTGGGTAAGTTCTTTAACTCTCTCTGCCTAACCTTTCACAGTGCCTGGCACATGGTAGGCACTCAGTGAGTGTTATACTACAAGCCATTCCCCCTCCTCCAGCTCAGTAATATCCCATCTTTCTGAGCATACATTTTTCTTTTTTTGAGACAGAGTCTCGCTCTTAACCAAGGCTGGAGTGCAGTGGTGTGATCTCGGCTCACTTCAATCTCCGCCTCCTGGTTTCAAGCTATTCTCCTGCCTCAGCCTCATGAGTAGCTGGGATTACAGGCACCTGCCACCATGCCCAGCTAATTTTTGTATTTTTAGTAGAGATGAGGTTTCACCATGGTGGCCAAGCTGGTCTTGAACTGCTGACCTCGTGTGATCTGCCTACCTTGGCCTCCCAAAGTACTGGGATTATAGGCATGAGCCACCACAGCCGGCATATATTATATGTTTTTATTAAAGAAATAGACATATACAGCTCAAGCCTGTAATCCCAGCACTTTGGGAAGCTAAGGCAGGTGGATCACGAGGTCAGGAGATCAAGACCATCCTGGCCAACATGGGGAAACCCCGTCTCTACTAAAAATACAAAAATTAGCTGGGCATGGTGGCAGGTGCCTGTAGTCCCAGCTTCTCAGGAGGCTGAGGCAGGAGAATTGCTTGAACCCGGGAGGCAGAAGTTGCAGTGAGCTGAGATTGTGCCACTGCACTCCATCCTGGCGCCTGGTGATAGAGTAAGACTCTGTCTCAAAAAAAAAAAGAAAGAAAGAAATAGACATATAACAGATATTCCTAGTGATAAGTGTTCTAATACAGATATGAAAAGACTTGTTGGGAGCTCTGAAGCCACCAATACTTCTCGAAGAAATCAGGGAATTTATATAGAAGAGAGATATATTGGGTTTTTATAATCTCCTTGAGAGCAGGAACAGTAACTTGTATTCCTACAGTGTCCTACACATAGAAAGTGCTCAAGAAATGTTTATAGAATTATTTGTCTTTTAACTTTTGTGTCTTCAGTGTGTGACTTCCTTGGAGAGAAGATTGCGTCTGTTTTGGGTATCAGCACCCCAAAGTACCAATATGCCATTGATGAGTATTACCGGATGAAGAAGGAGGTATGTCTCCTTTTTACATTTTCTTCATTCGGTTCGGTTTGCCGTGGACTTCATGGGTTGCATAATGAGCATGTGTATTTTCTAACTGCCCAACATATAGCTCTCTTGTGCTAGGCATTTCATTCTAGAGTCATTAATTTCTTTTATCTTTTTTTTTTTTTTTTTTTTTTGAGACAGTTTCGCTCTTGTTGCCCAAGCTGGAGGGCTGGAGTGCAGTGGCGCGATCTTGGCTCACTGGAACCTCTGCCCCCTGGGTTCAAGCGATTCTCCTGCCTCAGCCTCCTGAGTAGCTGGGATTACAGGCACCCACCACCATGCTCAGCTAATTTTTTGTATTTTTAGTAGAAATGGGGTTTCACCATGTTAGCCAGGCTGGTCTTGAACTCCTGACCTCAGGTGATTTGCCCGCCTCGGCCTCCCAAAGTGCTGGGATTACAAATGTGAGCCACCACGCCCAGCCTAATTTATTTTATCTAAATAACATACATTTTGGAATTCTTTAGAACTAGAATTTCCCCTGTGATCTGTGTGCAAAACTATGCTAGATTTCATTGTCTTAGTGCTATGTGAGATGCCTTACATACATTATTTAATCTTCACACACCTCTCTTTGGATTTTCATTCTAAGATGAAGAAACAAGATACTTAGAGCATATGGACTGGATGTAGGAAAAGCGGAGTGGGTTTGACACATAAAAATTTAAGTACGAGAGGCTGGATGCAGTGGCTCACGCCTGTAATCCTAGCACTTTGGGAGGCCGAGGCAGGTGGATCATGAGGTCAGGAGTTCGAGACCAGCCTGGCCAAGATGGTGAAACCTCGTCTCTACTAAAAATACAAAAATTAGCTGGGTGCGGTGGTGGGCGCCTATAATCCCAGCTACTTGGGAGACTGAGGCAGGAGAATCGCTTGAACCCGGGAGGCAGAGGTTGTAGTGAGCTGAGATCATGCCACTGCACTCTAGCCTGGACGACAGAGCAAGACTCTTGTCTCAAAAAAAATTTTTTTTAAATATGAGAAATGTGTATGTGATAGGTGTTAATATGCAAAAATTTTAGGACAGTTTAAAAGTAGTGAGGTCTTAAGGTGAGAGTGAAGTGAATTTAGTCTTGAAGAATAAAAAACCTGTAATCCTAGCACTTTGGGAGGCTGAGGTGGGTGGATCACCTGAGGTCAGGAGTTCAAGACCAGCCTGGCCAACATGGTGAAACCCCGTCTCTAAAAAACATAAAAATAAAAAACCTTTAGTGCTTAAGAGCATAGGCTCAAGAACCAAACGGCTTGAATTCAAAATCTGTTGTGCCACTTAAAACTTTGTAACCTTGGACAAAACACATAACCCTTCTATAAGCTTCAATCTCCTCATCTTTGTAATGAGATTTGCAGCATCCATGCTCCAGGGCTGCTCTACAGATTAAATCCATTATATCAAATGTTAAGAATAGCACCTAGTGTATATTGGTGAGCACAACAAATATTGGAATCTGTTATTCTTCAAGCAATTAGAGGGCACCAATTCAGGTAAAGCTAGAATGTAGAGGCATGAAGGTACATTGTGTGGTTGAGGAAATGGCAAAAATATAATAGTTTCTTGTCACTGGAGCATAAGGTACAATGTGGGAGTGGCTGGACATGAGGCTAGAAAGGTTAGCTGACTTAACATTTGTTGTATGGTTTCAAACATGTTTTATGAACAAGTATTTCTTAACACTGTAAGCCTTACTTAGAGCCTCATTACCTCATCTGGACTATTATACTCACCTCCTAAATGGTCACTCTATTGTCAAGCAAACCCCAGAGTAATCTTCTGGGGTTACTCACTGTGTGCTGACTACTCGTTCTGCAGGGTCCAATACAAATGCCACCTCCTCAATGAATTTACTAGTTGTGCAACTAGAAATTATTTACCCTTTCAAAATCTCTACATCTGTCTTAATAGGATTTTTACATGTCTTAACTTCCCTACTAAATTGTAAACTTCTTGGGGGTAGGTACTGCCTTATCTGTTTAATTGGTACTTATGGGAAAACTATGCTGTATATCATTTGGTAAATGAATAGGCTGGCACCCTACAATTGAAATGATACAGTTGAAGCTAACTTTTTATTTAGCTTCGACTTAAAATGAAAGAAATATAGTCCTTGTCAAAATTAATTCGGGTCTCACCTGAGTGACGTAGTGCTGGACTCTGTTTTAAAAAATAACCACTTTCCGGTCGGGTACGGTGGCTCACACCTGTAATTCCAACACTTTGGGAGGCTGAGGTGGGCAGATCACTTGAGGTCAGGAGTTCGAGACCCCCTGGCCAACTTAGCTGGGTGTGGTGAAGCAGGAGAATTGCTTGAGCCTGGAGGTGGAGGTTGCAGTGAGCCACTGCACTCCAGCCTGGGTGACAAAGAGAGACTGTGTCTCAAATAAACAACAACAAAAAAACCTACTTTCCTTAAAATGTTTTACTGTAGTTATTTCATTTTGAGAGCAGAAGGGATAGTATGTCTTAATTGGACCAAACTGAATTGAATGAATCACTACTGTTTGTTTGTTTGTTTGTTTTTAAACAAAAGCTGACAGCGGGGAAACAGCACTATCTACATTCATATTTCAATTATTCTTAATATTTACTCTTTTTTAGGAAGAAGAAGAAGAAGAAAACAGGATGTCTGAAGAAGCAGAAAGACAATACCAACAGAATAAATTGCAGACTGATTCCGTTGTTCAGACAGATCAACCAGAGACAATGGTATCCAGCTCATTTGTGAATCTCAATTTTGAAATGGAGGGAGACAGTGAAGTAATTATGGAAAGCAAGCAAAATCCAGTCTCTGTCCCACCATAAATTGAAGTGACTATCAAGCTTCAAACTCTTTTTTTTTTTAATACCAGAAACTTTCACATTCTTTATTCAGTGGGACTTAATACAATTATTTATATTTTAAATTATTAAAATATCTGGAAAGGGAAATGTTTCTTCATATTTAGGCTCTATCTAGCCAAAGCTAGATCTGAAATTCAGATATTTGTACTATTTTTACTGTGCATAGAATTAGTGCTTTGGTTTTAAAATGATCTTTTAAAAAAGTTAAGGACGTCTTAGAGCCTTAATTGTTAAGAAGAGTTAAATTATCAAGCCTGTCATTTGTGCATTTGTTTTTTTTAAAAAAAGGTAAGTTGCTGATTAAGTCTAATTGGAATTGATAATCCCACAGTCTCAGATTAATGAGGATATTTTCTCCTAGATTTTCTCATGTTATGCTGTGCATTTTTATATCTAACCATTAATTTCACACTAAGGATGCTTCACCATATAATAAAAGGATCAAGATGGAAGCACTTTGAATTTTCTTTCATTGAGAAAAACTGTTTTACGGAAGAATCTGCATTTATAACACCAGATATTAAGATAGGCTTCCATTTTTTAATGCAAGCCACTTAATCTTGTATTCTTGTTCAGGACTCAAATAGCTAGCTTTAAACATAATGTTAAAAACACTACCACTACTTACAGAATAGATTTATTAATGTTATTTGTATTCAAATGGTAATACCTAGTGATTATCCATGTGGTATCCTGGTTATATTATCCATTCAGTGTTAATCTTACAGAAAAGTGGTTTGGGGGGAGTTGGGGATAGTGGAACAGGTATAGATTTAATCCATCAGGAGGTAATAGATATTGTATAAGGTGCAGTGATAGCCTAATGAAATAACCCATCATTCATTATTTAGAAGTAGCAACAGTAAGGACTGGATAGTTTACTTGAACGTGGTTGGCCACTCCTGTACCTACTTGGTTATTTGTAAGCCTTATAAAGATATATATTGTAAAGCTTATTTTGAAAATATTCCTAAATATGGCTGGGTGAGGTGCTCACGCCTGTAATCCAGCACTTTGAGAGGCCAAGGCGGGCAGATTACTTGTAGTCAGGAGTTTGAGACCAGCCTGGTCAATGTGGTGAAATGCCGTCTCTACAAAAATACAAAAATTAGCCAGGTGTGGTGGTGCATATCTGTAATCCCAGCGGCTCAGGAGATTGAGGCAGGAGAATCACTTGAACCAGGGAGGTGGAGGTTGCAGTGAGCTGAGATCACGTCATTGCACTCCAGCCTGGGCAACAGAGGGAGACTGTCTTGAGAAAAAAAAAAGTACTTCTAAATGTGTGTATAGAACCTTTTATCGGCATAACATTGATTTATAATTAAATGTGGGTGAGGAAGAATGTGTGGATTGTTTCATAAATTTTTATCTTAAAAGCCTTTCTCAGAAACTTAAAGCTTTTAGAAATTAATAGTTATGTTAATAGCCTTCTAAACAGCATTAAGTTTTCAGTCTTATATCTATATAAAATATAGAGCCAAAGAAAGAAATACTTTCTTTGGGTCTGTAATGGAAATCTGTGTCAATGAACATGAACTGAGTTATTCAACTACAGGTTGAAGAAATCAGGAAGGATAATTAAACTTTTCATTTGGAGTGTTCAGCTACATGGTTTCATGGAATGGTGGTTCATAGGAAGTGATGGTAATCTTTTTATTCATGGGGGTAAACCCTTTTTAACTTAGTGCTGAAAAGATTAATCTTGGCCAGGCGAAGTGGCTCATGCCTGTAATCCCAGCACTTTGGGAGGCTGAGGTGGGCCGATCACCTGAGGCTGGGAGCTTGAGACCAGCCTGACCCACATGGAGAAACCCTGTCTCTACTAAAAATACCAATTAGCTGGGCGTGGTGGCACATTCCTGTAATCCAGCTACTAGGGGGGCTGAGGCAGGAGAATCACTTGAACCTGGGAGGCAGAAGTTGCGGTGAGCCGAGATCGCGCCATTGCACTCCAGCCTGGGCGACCAGCAAAACTCCATCTCAAAAAAAACGATTAATCTTTTGATTATATAATGTCCCATGAGTTATAGTTTACCGATAGCTCTAAAACATGCTAACATGACCTTTTCCTTCTAGTTTTTCACTTCATTCGAGATAGTACCTTACATATTTATTTGGTTATGAAGGTAGGTGTGTCTAAAAGTGATCTGAATCCTCTCTCCCTAGAGGTACTAGTATCTAAAGAGTTTACCCAGCAAATGTTATGATTGTAGTAAAAGGAAGTAGTGACTTATGTTTTGTTTCTTGAATTTTACTTTTGGTACTTGTCCAATAGTGGCTACTTTATAATGTTTATAAATACAGTTACACTGTGCCTTAAGTTTATACTTTGTTTATGCAAACTATAAAATTTCCCATAAATGTATTCAATGGTTTGTCTTATTTTAAGCCTCTTTCACTCACCTTTTCCTACTTCCAGTTCTGGCCAGGTGTGGTGACTCACGCCTGTAGTCCCAGCACTTTGGGAAGCTGAGGTGGGTGGATCACCAGGTCAGGAGTTGAAGACCAGCCTGGCCAACATGGTGAAACCCCATCTCTACTAAAAATACAAAAATTTTAGCCAGGCATGGTGCAGGTGCCTGTAATCCCAGCTGCTTGGGAGGCTGAGGCAGGAGAATTGCTTGAGCCTGGGAGGCAGAGGTTGGAGTGAGCTGAGATCATGCCATTGCACTCCAGCCTGGGCAGCAGAGCAAGACTCAAAAAAAAAAAAAAAAATCCAGTTCCTTCTGGATCATAGTTCATGATAGTTTACCTTCTTCTAATCTTTTAGCATCTCATAAAAATGAAATGTAATGTATAACTGAAGGCTTTACCCTGAATTAACATAAATTATTTAACAAAAATTCTTAAAATGAAGTTTGTTTTTTGGTTTGAGACAGTGTCTTACTCTGTCACCCAAGCTGGAGTGCAATGGTACAATCATAGCTCACTCCAGCCTCGACTTTCTGGGCTTAAGCAGTCCTCCCCCCTCAACCTCCCAAGGATCTGGGACTACAGGCTCACACCACTATGCCCAACTAATGTTTTTTATTTCTTGTAGAGACTTGGTTTTGCCATGTTGCCCAGGCTTGGAATTAAGTTTTGTAAAATAAAATATTTTATTCTGTAAAATAATATAAAATTTAATAAAACTAGACAAATTTTTTATACCAATGATTTTCATGAAAGTAAAATACTAGTTTGAATACATTTTATTAAAACATCCTATTAAAGAACAAGGCCGGGCGCAGTGGCTCATGCCTATAATCCCAGCACTTTGGGAGGCTAAGGTGGGTGGCTCACCTGAGGTCAGCAACCCAGGCCCCCCGGGGGAAGAGTTCGAGACCAGCCTGGCCAACATCGTGAAACCTTGTCTCTATTAAAATACGAAAATTAGCCAGGCATGGTGGCGGGCACCTATAATCCCAGCTACTCAGAAGGCTGAGGCAGGAGAATCGCTTGAACCGTCTCAAAAAAAGTCCTAATCATAACTCAGAAATGAAATGGCTCTACTCGAATGAATGAGAAAGTCTGTAATCTTCGAGATTATATACATACGTGTGTGTGTATATATATGCACTGTCATTCAAATATTCACATTCTGAATGACTAATGTCAGAAAAATTCCACGGAAACTTCATCTCTGAAGATTATACAGATTTAAACTGAATATCATCTACCTACAGCAAATCCTTTGAGCTAAAATGAACCAGAACTTACCCCCTCTCCTAACAAGCAATATGTGGTCCTATTGCTTCTACACTATTGCAACCAAAACTCCAGTAACCCAAACATTTGCTGTGTTCTCTAGGCATATATAAGTGTTTTATTTTGACCATTTCTAGGAATTTTGCTTTAAAGGCTTTACATGCAGCATTCAGGTATCTCTTGCTGAAGACAGGCTAGTCTTTCAGAGATCATGTATCATCAAGGTCTGCAGAGTTTTCACTGTCATTTGCAACAAGAGCTTCTCTGTTCTCATAAGTCCAGAAGCCATTCAAATCAATTAGAATGGTGGTAACTGTGTCTCCTTGATTACTGCTGATTAAATCCTGAAGAGAGATTTTCAAAGGGTCCTTTGGTTTTACCATGTCAAAGATTTCATCCTGCAAGAGACAAAAAAAAATACAATGAACTGTAATCCACTTAATTTCTATTACACACGGTGTTGTGGGCTGTTTGAATCCACTGAAGTACAGAGGAATAAAATTGAAGGCTGCCCCTTGGGCTTATGTAAATTTTTTGTTCTACTTTTTTTTTTTTTGAGACAGAGTCTGTCACCCATGCTGGAATGCAGTGGCACGATCTTAGCTCACTGCATGGGTTCAGGGGATTCTCCTGCCTCAGCTTCCCAAGTAGCTGAGACTACAGGCACGAGCCACCACACCTGGCTAATTTTTATATTTTTAGTAGTGACGGGGTTTCACCGTGTTAGCCAGGTTGGTCTCAATCTCCTGACCTTGTGGTCCGCCCGCCTCAGCCTCCCAAAGTGCTGGGATTACAGGCATGAGCCACTGTGCCCAGCCTGTTCTACTTTTATTCTTTTCCATTTAACACAGAGGCAATTTCCTTTTCTCTATCTACAATCGCAAAATTTTATTGGGTAACTCCTTAAGTATGTGATAATTATCCTTCGTTTTATAGATGAAGAAACCAAGGCTCGGCATCTAATCCAGCTACATAGGTAATTAGTGGCAGAACTATCTAATGCAGGGTGCTGGGACTGCATGTTAATTAATTTCTTATATATTTTTCTGTTGCCTTCTAACTGGTGGCGAAACAAGGTTTTGTCTGTAGGTTTTTTGTTGTTGTTGTTTTGAGACAGTGCCACTCTATTGCCCAGGCTGGAGCGCAGTGGTGTGATCTTGGCTTGTCGCAAACTTCACTTCCCAGGTTCAAGCTATTCTCCTGCCTCAGCCTCCTGAGTAGTTAGGATTACAGGCGCATACCACCACACCTGACTAACAAGGGTTTGGTTTAATTTTTTTTTCTTTCTTTTTTTATATATTTTTTCTTTTCCCTAGACCGCTCAGCAGGATGGTTTAATTTTTTTAGCTAACAATTCAGCTTAATTTAATATTTAAGGGCTGGGTGCAGTGGCTCATGCCTATAATCCCAGCACTTTGGAAGGCCGAGGCAGGCAGATCACAAGGTCAGGAGTTCGAGACCAGCCTGACCAACATGATGAAACCCTGTCTCTACTAAAAACTAGCCATATGCCGGGCGTGGTGGCACGCGCCTGTAATCCCAGCTTCTCAGGAGGCTGAGGCAGGAGAATCGCTTAAACCTGGGAGGCAGAGGCTGCAGTGACCTCCGTCTCAAAAACAACAAAACAAAAACAAAAAAACAAAACCAGGTAAATATTTCAGAGATAGTGACAGCTTCATTTCCAATATTGATGTCAACATTTTACTAGGAAGGGGGAGAGGAGTTCTTTGTGGATATACATTAGTCACCCAGAAAGAAGCTAAATTGTGCTAAAACTTACTGGAACATATAGAACTTCTGTATTATGAAGTGCACAACATAGATGTTTACAAGGAATCAATACGTTTTGTAACCTTTTTGTTGTAAAATTACTACAAATTTTATAGAGACTGATGTCTCCTTTAATGTTGTATCAAAGTGAGCAGGGTCTTTGAGGTAGCATACTAAAAAAAAGTGGCTGAACCTAAGCAGTTTCCAAGGTAAAAATTCAGTTTACAGTTGAATAGACTGCTATAGGATGTAGACTCTACTGACTCTCTTGCTTCTTTTTTTTTTTTTGAGACAGAGTCTCCCTCTGTCTCCCAGGCTGGAGTGCAGTGGTGTGATCTCGGCTCACTGCAACCTCCGCCTCCTGGGTTCAAGCAATTCTTCTGCCTCACCATCCCAAGTAGCTGGGATTATAGACGCCTGCCGCTAATTTCTGCATTTTTAGTAGAGACGGGGTTTCACCATGTTGACCAGGATGGTCTTGAACTCCTGACCTGAGATGATCCACATGCCTCAGCTTCCCAAAGTGCTGGGATTACAGGCATGAGCCACCGTGTCCGGCCTGACTCTTAATTTTCAATGAAAATGAATGCTTCCAGTGAGAACATAATGACAATACTAAAATTATAAACTATATAAATAATTAGTCCAAATGTGGTCTCAGTTTGCAATGATTTAAACATCATTTCAGAACAAATAACAGCAAATACTTGATTCAATATAGTACTTCATTAGTTGCTTTCATATAAAATTTTATGTAATACAAATGACTATCTCATAATTATCTGCTAATATGTAAATTAAAGGAAAAGATAACCTTGACATCTTGAAATGAAACAGGATCTTGTCCATGGATTTTCATTAGTTCCTGTATGGCCTGTATTTAGTAGAAATAAAACTGTAAGTAAAAAATGAAATATACAACATCCCCTCTCTTGCCTCACAACCCCTTTCTACTAATAATTCCTTTCTTATCAGACCACAAACCTCATCATTCTCTCTTGCCAATCTTCTTAGCTTTCTTGATCTTATTCCACATTAGCAAAATCTAAATTCTTCATTAGTGTACTGACCTTTCTAGACCTATATCTTAACTATTGAGAACTTCAGGAAAAAAAAATAAGACTACAGATTGCTGCTTCCACATAGGAATGTTCTCCAACCTCAAATGGGCCCTCAATATGGCCTCACAATTATTCTGTTTGACCTTTCACTTTCTATGAATGTTACACTATTCTCTTAAGATCCCTAATCTGTTGTTTCTGTCCTACCCTACATTTTGCTTTCTACGTAATACAAGAAATGGAGGTAGACCTCCCAAAACTCTACCTTTTTGTAAACATTAACCAAAAAAATGGCTGAAGAAACTGCTGTCATCCAGTGGGACTACAAAATACTTTAGGTGAGCATTATTCACTGGGAAAGGTGAAGCTTAAAATTCTTGGTGAATAGTCAACTAATGCCCACTCTGTATGTGTTACCACTAATAATCAGAGTATCCATAAAAGAACCTCTTTGGAGTAGTTAAGAATGTGAGTACATGCTCTGTTAATATAGTAATAGACTTGAATGGTATGATCTAGAGTGAATCATCCAGGCTCAGCTTTTTCACTAGGATATTAATGTCCAAATGCTCTATAAACAGCCCAGGATTATAGGGCTCAGCACTGGACACTTATTACCTTATCCCATATAACCAAACCTAACTAAGCTTTGACAAAATGCCTGTATGAAATATTTTTCAAGTATTTTTAAAAACAATTTAATATCCTAAGAGTAGAAAATAAAGAAATATTTATGAAGGCCAGGTGCAGTGGCTCACGCCTGTAATCTCAGCACTTTGGGAGGCCGAGGCGGGTGGATCATGAGGTCAGGAGTTTGAGACCAGCCTGGCCAACATGGTGAAACCCCGTCTCTTAATAAAAAGGGGAAAAAGGAATCTTTATGAAAAAGAGGTTCAGTGTTTACTGTCTAAAACATACATTTATTTTCCTAAGATTGGATTTTCACTTAATAGGTTTGTCTAAGCCTCAGCCTCCCTAAGTGCTAGGATTACAGGTGTGAGCCACCATGCCTGGTGTGATTTTTAAATTTAATAAAAGCATTTACATAACAGATTTCAGAAGGAAATCAAGTCTGTTTTTAAGTTTCTTTTTCTTTCCTATTAAAAAAATGTAAATGAGCTAAATCAAAGCTGATTTGATTAGATGCAGAATAAAAAGATACATAAATGTCAGGGGCTGTACTACCCATTGGAAATACAAATGTGTGATAAATTCTATACTTATGAGTCTTGCTCTGCCACCCAGGCTGGAGTACAGTGGCGCAATTTTTGCTCACTGCAACCTCCCCCTCCTGGGTTAAAGTGATTCTCCTGCCTCGGCCTCCTGAGTAGCTGGGATGACAGGCATGTGGTCCCAGTTATTAGACTGAGTGGGAAGACTGCCCGAGCCCAGGATTTGGAGGTTACAGTGAGCTACGATCGTGCAACTGCACTCCAGCCTGGGCGACAGAGCCAGACCCTAGCTCAAAAAAGGAAAAAAATTAAAATTCATAAGTTAGGTAAAATGGTTACTAAATAGTTAATTTAAACCAAATGATAATATCTTAAAGGAACAATGACTCACTTATGCAAATGACTTACCCTAAAGAAATAATTAAGTGAAAAGACATTCAGATATCCTTTGTTCTCAATATCAAGCAATTTGAAAATATATTGTAGAGCTGCAGGTTCCTTTCTGTTTTCTAATGCAAGGACAAAGTCCAAGTAGGTCTTATAGTCCTATAGAACAGAAAATAATGTTCATTAGAGGCCTTAGTTGAAATTAAACTTTTCAGGTGAATATCTTATGATTTGAAGCTATTTTGCAATGAAAGGTGGCAAATTTAGTTTTTTTCCTTAAGTTATGAAATGATAAATCCATTCATATACTTAGTATTGGTTTCTAGGAATTCTAAAAAGCTGCACAGGACAGTTTTGATTACTTTTTTTTTTTTTTTTTTTTGAGACAGTCTTGCTCTGTCGCCCAGGCTGGAGTGCAGTGGCACAATCTTGACTCACTGAAACATCTGCCTCCTGGTTCAAGTGATTCTCCTGTCTCAGCCTCCCAAATAGCTGGGACTACAGGTGCACGCCACCATGCCCAGCTAATTTTTATATTTTTAGTAGGGATAGGATTTTGCCATGTTGGTTAAGCTGGTCTCAAAACTCCTGACCTCAAGTGACTCACCTGCCCCAGCTTCCCAAAGTTCTGGGATTACAGGCATGCACCACTGTGCCCAGCCCTAGTTCATTTTTTTTTTTTTTAAACGAGAGATTTGCTGTGTTAAACTCTGGTAATTTTCTTTCATTATACTTGCTTTGAGACAGGGTCTCACTTTATAAATCAGGCTGCAGTGCAGTGGTACGATCATAGTTCACTGCAACCTTGATCTCCCAGGCTCAAGCAACTTCCCGATAGCCTCCCAGGTAGCATGCCATCACACCTGGATAATTTTCTAAATTATTTGTAGAGATGGGGTCTTCATATATTACCTACGCTAGTCTCAAACTCCTGGACTCAAGCAATCATCTGGCCTGGCCCTCCCAAAGTGCTGGGATTAGAGGGATGAGCCACTGCATCCTGCTTCATTACACTTTTGAAACAGGTAAGACAGTGACTAAGCTATAAACTTCTATCTTCTTTTTGGTGCAGTTATTTTGAAAAACAAAGTTTTTATCTGGAATGAACAGAACAGTATACTTAAATTGCTATTCTGAAATAGTTTAAAATTTTTAATTCAGATAATTTCCAGTAAGAAGCTGTCTTGAGATTGCCAAACATTCTACAGTAAGCTGACACTATTCTCATCCATTAAAAGGCAAAATGTAAAGGCCAGAAAGACATGAAGAGAACAGAAAGCCTTCCCTAAACAGGATACTTGGCCAGGCACAGTAATCCCAGCACTTTAGGAGGCTGAGGCAGGTAGATCACGACGTCAGGAGTTTAAGACCAGCCTATAGTGAAACCCCATCTCTACTAAAAATACAAAAATTAGCCAGGTGTGGTGGTGTGCCCCTGTAATCCCAGCTGCTCCAGAGGCTGAGGCAGAGAATTGCTTGAACCCAGGAGGCGGAGATCACGCAACTGCACTCCAGTTTGGGCAACAGAGACTGCATCTCAAAAACAAAAAAACAATCAGGATACACATAGATTTTTTTTAAATGGAAAAAAGTAGTAAAGTAATTGGGAGATTCTCACTTAGATAAAAATTTTATATTTTTAGAAAAGTTCCTTTTTGTATTAATTGCACTAAAGAGTTAAAGAATGCAGATTGTGATCTGACTTCATCCATAGTTGCAGCCTCTGATTTGCTTGTTCACCAGGAATCATTATATCAATACTACAAGCTCCTCACTGTCTACCATTTACAGCTGTGGGAGTTACAAAGTAGACTTTCTGTGCCTTTTCCCCCTCTTTTGCTGTTAATAATGGTGTTATTTAGCAAACTGTTATTGAAGCTATATGATAAAATGTAAAACCCCATTCTCATGATAGTATTTCCATTAAGCATAACTGGTTTGGGAAATTTATCAGATTCTTAACCCATGTTTTTAACAGCAAAAAATGATGATTTTAAAATGCTGTTTAGAATTTTCCTTCTCCAGTATTTTACTTTGTCATAATAAAAGGACAAATGCATGTTAGTTATCTTCAGCTGCTCATATAGCCACTTCTAGAGACTAATAACACCTGATTCTCAGATTTAAATCATGACATATGTGTTACTGCATTTGACCTGGTAATTTAATGACAGAACTATCTAAATGAAAATAGCCAGTATAATTTACTAATGTTTCAGCTTTTTTCTCTTTTTTTTTTTGAGACAGAGTCTTGCTCTGTCGCCCAGGCTGGAGTGCAGCAGCCTCATCCTAGCTCACTGCAGCCTCAAACTCCTGGGGTCAAGCAATCCTCCTGCCTCAGCCTCCCGAGTAGCTATACTATAGGCACATACCACCCATGCTCAACTAATCTTTTTATTTTTTTGTAGAGACAGGGTCTCGAGATACTGCTCAGGCTTGTCGTGAACTACTGGCCTTAAGTGGTTCTCTGGCCTTGGCCTCCCAAAGTGCTGGGATTACAGGCATAAACCACCAAGCCTGGCCTCAGCTTTTTTTTTTTTTTTAAACTAGAATACACTAATGTACAATAGGTGCACGGACAATGAAATGAACAAAATATTAATCTTTTCTATTTGCCCTGAGGCCATAATGCAGCTGTTTTTAGGTGAATTTACCTTAAGACTAAAGGCTCTGAATCTCAAGTAATTTGATCAGTTTACACGTTTTCAGGACACTGTTACACACTGATATAAATAATGCTGGGCTGGGCATGGTAGCTTATGCCTGTAATCCCAGCACTTTGGGAGGCCAAGCCAGGTGGATCACCTGAGGTCAGGAATTTGAGACCAGCTGGCCAAACATGGTGAAAAAATACCAAATTATTTTTGTATTTTTTCTAATACAAAAATACAAAATTAGCCAGACTCTACTAAAAATACAAAAATTGGCCGGACGGGTGGTGTGCACCTGTAATCCCAGCTACTTGGCAGGCTGAGGCAGAAGAATCGCTTGAACCTGGGAGGTGAAGGTTGCAGTGAGCCAAGATCATGCCACTGCACTCTCTGTCTCAAAAAAATAAAAATAAAACTGTATCATATCAAGAAAAGGGTCTGTGGAAACTGTGGGAACCTAAACTTTTAAAATGTAGCAGCACATTTAAACTACTACCATTTCTCCATCATAAGTGAGACACTCCTGGAAAACACGGTCTAAGAAGACATTGGTCATGGTAGCGGTTCCATAGCGTGAGAGTTCTTCTTTACTGAGCATGCCATTGTGATCTTTATCAAGATTCAAGTACTGGCCTTGGGAAGAAAGATAATAAAGACACTTATGACTACAATAAAATTTTAATCAGAAGAATGGACTAAGAAAAAGTTATTTTTATTGGTTACTATTTTGATTTTCAAACTATTCATGTTATGGTTAGGGTAGTAGCCTATGTGTAATACTATTAGCTACCCTTGCAATCTTGATCAGAACAATCCTTGAGCTAGAAACAGTCAGAGAAAACCTATCATGAAGGCCATAGTTTCTGGGCTGTTTCACTTACATCATTATTTGTTTTCAGTTTGCAGTCTTTTTAAACATTCCTAGGTTTCTAAATTTAATGGAGGTAGAGGCCAACAAAAAGCACTGAAATGCTAGCACTTGAAAGCAGAGATAAGAATGCCAAAAGGAGTCAAAACATCACCCAACAGGATAATGCAGAATACCTCCATCTGTACACCCTGGGAACAACATTTTCTCAACAAAGCAAGACGATAGCTAATGTTCATAATGATGCTCCTAAGTCATCAAGGATCAAATTACATTCTGTTCTATTGAAAAGAAAGAAAGTGTAGTAACTTAAAAAGGGTTCTGCTGGGTGCAGTGGCTCCCAACACTTTGGGAGGTCAGGACAGGTGGACTGCTTGAGCCTAGGAGTTTTGAGACCAGCCTGGGCAATACAGTGAGATCCCATATCTACAAAAAATAAAAAAATTAGGTAGGCATGGAGCCTGTAGTCCCAGTACTGGGGTCGGTGGGGATTGAGCCCCGGAGGTTAAGGCTGCACTGAGCTATGATTGTGCCACTGCACTCCTGCCAGAGCAACATAGCAAGACCCTGTCTTCAAAAAGAAAAGGTCAGGGGGAGTCCAAAAAGTTAAAACATTGGTATTTAAACAAGTAAATTTTGGTAATCCACAATACTAGAGCTTAAGGTAATTAAATACTTTGATCTTAAGGTATATATTCCTAAGTATAAAACTGTCCTCTGAACACCAATTACCTGAAGAATGGATAATTCCAATTTTAGCATTATGATAGGAACATACCATAAACTCTTAGGGCGGAAGGAGCAGAAAACCAATTTGTTTCTTGACTCTCCTTGGACAGTTCCTCATCCCTTAGCTAATGGAACACAAAGACATATAATCAGAAGATAGCAACTGTCAAGTGATACAATTAAGGAGTTTAAAAACATTTACCTCCAATAAATCATCTAGGAAGCTGCATGCTAAAATATCTTGAATTTTTATCTTTCCTTTAAGAACATAAAGAAACACAATTAATTTCATTTTAAGAAAAAAACTTAATTAAAAAAATTTTTAACAAGAGCAAATCACACAATTGATATTTTAAAGCTTCTAGCTCTTATGCTCTAAAGTCCTTATTACATATTGCTATGAAAAGGGAAATCTCGAGCAGGTGTGGTGGCTCACGCATGTAATCCCAGCACTTTGAGAGGCTGATGGGGGTGGATCACCTGAGGTCAGGAGTTTGAGACCAGCCTGGCCAACATGGTGAAACCCTGTCTCTACTAAAAATACAAAAAATTAGCAGGGTGTGGTGACTGGTGCCTGTAATCCCAGCTACTAGGGAGGCTGAGGCAGGAGAATTGCTTGAACACAGGAGGTGGAGGTGGAGGTTGTAGTGAGCCAAGATCAAGCCATTGCACTCCAGCCTGGGCAACAAGAGCAAAACTCCATCCCCCTGCCAAACAAAAAAAGGGAAATCTATAGGCAACATTTAATAACACCTCTACTTACATACCCCAACTATATAAATCTAGTTAGTAAATTCTAAAATTACACTTATGTCAGATTTTCAAAAAAGTTTGTGCTTATAGATATAGTACTGCTGGTACACAAACAGGGAGACTGTCTCCATTTTTTTTTTTTTGGCAGGTTCTGGACTAGAAAGCAATACACAGGTGTGGTTAAGAGCAGACAGATGAGAGTTTGTTTTCTTCTTTTTTGTACAGAAGAGGTCTTGCTATCTTGCCAGCACTGGTCCTGAACTCCTAGGCTCAAGTGATTTCTCACCTCAGCCTCCCAAATCTCTGGGATTACAGGTATGAGCCACTACACCCAGCCCAGATGGGAGTTTGAATGCCACTTTTAACTATGTAATCTAGCTAAGTCTCAGTTGCCTTTCACATACAATGTGGACAATAATGTAACTTCTTTATGGGGTCATGAGAGGAAAATGAAAGAATCCATGTAAAATGCTTAGCACATTATAGAATTAACAATCAAAACAACTGATACTATTTTGTAAAATTTGAAAGAGAAAAGATACATCTATAGTAGAGGAGTTCAGAAAACACTGTCAGCTACCAAATGCTGTGATTGGATTCACAACTGGATTTTCTTTCTGTTTTTTTTGGAGACAAGGTCTGGCTCTGTTGCCCAGACTGGGGTACAGTGACATGATCTTGGCTCACTGCAATCTCTGCCTCCTGGGCTCAAGTGATCCACCTCAGCAGCTTCCCAAGTAGCTGGGACAACAGGCTCACACCACTACGCCTGGCTAATTTTTGTATTTTTTTTTTTTTAAAGACAAAGTTCGCCATGTTCCCCAGGCTGATCTTGAACTCCTGAGCTCAAGTGATCCACCCAACTCAGCCTCCCAAAGTGCTGAGGTTACAGGCATGAACCACTGTGCCAGGCCCATAGCTGGATTTTCAAGGACAGGAGGACAATCAGGCACTTTGATGTGGACCTTCTCTGTCCTTTCCTCTGCTCCAGTTACATATATTTCAGTCTGGGCAGATTTGAACAGTAATAAAACACACTTGTTAATGAAGCCATATTTACCAATCCGATCACCACAGAGAATGAGAAAAATATGCATTATTGGCTGACTCTCCTATTTCCAAACACGTATTTTTCATCCAAAAGAGCACAATTCTGCAGTATGTCACATTGCAGAGAGAGAGCAAATTAAATCAGAATATCTGGCTTCCTAGAACTGGAAGGAGGCATTAATGACTGATTATCCAGTTCAAACTTCTTCACTGTTAGGTGACATCCCCCCATCTGTCACAGCAGGTTATATCAGTGCAAGTAAATCATAAAAGATCTTCAGATAAACGTAACCAAAGTACTGCTATTGTTTTGTTGTACCTTTTTATCCCCTTGAAATTCACCAAATTTTCAACGGCAGTGACATGTTAGGAAAATAAATATTTTTCAAGACTTCTCTCTAGTTATTGAGATTTAGATACAATAATAGCCTCATATATTCTAAGTTAGATAAGATTTTCTTTTACCTGTTCTTAGAGGATCTAAAAAGAAGAAGAACTTCCTAACTGCTGTACAAACATAAAAGGAGTAGAAAGATTTTTCCAGACCATCTAATTGTGGCAACGTAGGGATAAGTTCCAATATGTAGTTTTCTAAATCCTGAAAATAAAACAAAGGGTTAAATGTCCAATCTTGATTCTTCATTAAATAGCAGAATATAATTTCATTACTAAAAATTATTCAGCATTGACAAATTCGTGACTATTTTAGTGGTAAACTACATTAAATTTTGTTTTTACTAATTTAAGTTTTAACATTTTTGAAAAGTAATAAATCCTACATCGTTCCAAATTCAAAAGGAAGAAAGTCATTAAAAAGCCTCTCACCACCAGGCACGGTGGCTCACGCCTGTAATTCCAGCACTTTGGGAGGCTGAGGCAGGCGGATTACAAGGTCAGGAGTTGGAGACCAGCCTGGCTAACATGGTGAAACCCCATCTCTACTAAAACACGCAAAAAAATTAGCGGGCATGGTGGTACGCGCCTGTAGTCCCAGCTACTCAGGAGGCTAAGGCAGGAGAATTGCTGAACCTCAGAGATGGAGGCTGCAGTGAGCTGAGATCATGCCACCACACTCTAGCCTAGGAAACAGGGTGAGACTCTTGTCTCCAAAAAAAAAAAAAAAGCCTCTCACCTATTTCTTCTCCCCAGAGGTAACTTTATTATCAACTCTTGATGTAGCTTCTCAAAGGTAACAGATGCAAATATGAATGAATACATTTATATTTGTATTCCCCCCCCCCCCCCTTTTTTTTGAGACAGAGTCTGGCTCTGTCGCCAGGCTGGAGTGCCATGGCATGATCCCAGCTCACTGCAACCTCCGCCTCCCAGGTTCAAGGGACTCTCCTGTCTCAGCCTCCCAAGTAGCTGGGACTACAGGCGCACACCACTACGCTGAGTTCTGTATTTTTAGTAGAGATGGGGATTCGCCATGTTGGCCAGGATGGTCTCGATCTCTTGACCTTGTGATCCACCTGCCTCGGCCTCCAAAGTGCTGGGATTACAGGCTTGAGCCACTGAACCCGGCCTTTCCCTCTTTTTACACACAGGATATATCAGCATACTATGAAAAGTGCTTTTGTCATCCAATAATATATTTTACAGTCATTCCATATTGACTCTCAAAGAGCTTCTACTCTGAGAATAAATAGCTACGTATTATATCATTGTATGGATGTGCCATATTTAACTAGGCCTCTATTGGAACATTTCGTTTTTTTCCTAGTATTAAAGGCTAAGCTAATTTTTCATTCATAGATATTGTGGGAGAATGTAGGATACAATTTCTGTAAGTGGACCTGCTGGGTTGTGGAATATGTACATAAATAATTTTGATAGACACTGGCACACTTCCCATCTCCCCATAAATGCCATGTTAATTTTATACTCCCACCAGCAATGTGAAGGCTATTTCTACAGTTCCCAAATTCTGCATGCAGTTATCCCAGGAGCACCACAGTGAATGTATAGGGGTGCATCAGGGTATTTTAAAAATTTGAATGAAATACAGTGACATTTGTCAGATACTGCATGACAGATATTGCTATAAGCTAGAACTATGTGCTCAAGGTAGTTCACATTTTCAACACTGGATCTCAATATATTCCTTTTTTTTGAGGCAGGGTCTCACTCTGTCACACAGGCTGCTAGAATGCAGTAGCATGGTCTTGGCACTGTAACCTCTACCTCCCAGGCTCAAGTGATCCTCCCACCTCAGGCTCCTGAGTAGCTGGGATCAAAGACATGCCCAGTTAATTTTTTTATGTTTTTGGTAGAGATGGAGTTTTACCATGTTGCCCAGGCTGGTCTTGAACTCTTGAGCTCAAGCTATCTGTCCACTTTGGCCTCCCAGTGTTGGAATTACAGGCGTGAGCCAATGTGCCTGGCTATTATTCATTTAAAAAAAACTTTTTTTAAATCATCCAACCCAAACTGTCATGAATATATTCCTTTTAATGACATAAATCTTTGCAAAGCGAGGTTTTGATGGCTCCTGTGGTAAAGTACCACGCAAAAATTAGTGAACAGGAAATGAGGATGACAAGTGTCCAGTTGAATTCCCAAGTTTAAGTAGTTATACACATCCCATTAGTAACTGTAGTTAAGAATGAAATAAAAATACCTTCTTTCAATTTAAGGGTATTATTTTTTCAAATGGCTAATATGCTTAATGAATACTCATTAAATTGTTTGAATTAACTGGTTAGTAAGTGAAACTGTTATGGATTTCTTTTGGCTGAGACGCACTGTGAAAAAATTACTGAAATGCTAAAGGTGTCAATTCAAACTTTTTGATCTTCGCTAATTTGATAGGTGAAAAATGGCATCTTAGTGTAGATTTATCTGGCATTTCTCTTATGTGAAGTTAAAGTTGTTTCTTGTGATTAAGAAGCATTTGAATTTTACTTTTATATATTATCTATACCTTTGCCCTGTTTTCTATTGGGTCAGTGGCTTCCTTCTTGATTTCTGGGAGCTTTTTATATATTAGGGTAATTGGTCATTTGTGACTGTTTCAGATATTTCCCCCAGTTTGTCGTTTTCTTTTTACTTTATCATGGGCTTTGCCCTATAGATTTTAAAAAATTTAGCTGAATTGACTGTTTTTTAGACTTCTGGGTTTTGTCCTACTTAGAAACCCTTTAAGGATTATATATTTAAAAGCCTCCCATGCTTGCTTTCCTTTTTCTTTTTTTTTTTGAGATGGAGTCTCACTGTGTCACCCAGGTTGGAGTGCAGTGGCGCAATCTCGGCTCACTGAAACCTCCACCTCTTGGGTTCAAGAGAGTCTCATGCCTCAG
Source organism: Ateles fusciceps (assembly GCA_036589455.1). Classification (NCBI taxonomy): domain Eukaryota; kingdom Metazoa; phylum Chordata; class Mammalia; order Primates; family Atelidae; genus Ateles; species Ateles fusciceps. The sequence goes on from JAZHEH010002842.1 coordinate 2,546,667, forward strand.
CCTGAGTAGCTGGGATTACAGCCATGCACCACCACAACTGGCTAATTTTTGTAGTTTTAGTAGAGACGGGGTTTTGCCATGTTGGCCAGGCTGGTCTCGAACGCCTAACCTCAAGTGATGCGCCTGCCTCAGCTTCCCAAAGTGCTGGAATTACAGGCGTGAGCCACTGCGCCCTCCCATGGTTTCTTGTATTTATTTTAACAATGTTATTTATTTTTGCTTTAACCATTTCAAATATCATATTTCTGGTAGATCTGAGCTACTTTTAAGTTTAGAGGACAACTGGCATCTCAAACTTGAAGTGTCCAAAGTGGGGCTCTTTTGTCATCTCCAACCTTGGTCCTCACCTGCTTCTCCCCCTATTCCAACAGTTAATCAAAATAAAAATACAGGACTCATCTTTGGCTCCTCTAGCAGCAATTTGTGTTTTTTTCTGGGGAGAAGGGGAGTCCAAAATACATATTGAATTATCATCTATTTCTGGCTTTCTCTACATCTACCAATCACCCTGGTCAGGGGCCCTATCATCTCACTTGGACTACTGCAGTAGTTGCCTAAATATTCTGCTTCTACTCTAGGTTCCTTTTTTTTTTTTTTGAGACGGATCCTCGCTCTGTCACCCAGGCTGGAGTGCAGTGGCTCGATCTCAGCTCACTGCAACCTCCATCTCCTGGGTTCAAGCAATTCTCCTGCCTCAGCCTCTGAGTAGCTGGGATTACAGGTGCCCGCCACCATGCCCAGCTAATTTTTGTTTTAGTAGAGATGGAGTTTCACCACGTTGGTGAGGCTGGTCTCGAACTCCTGACCTCAAGTGATCCACCAACCTCGGCCTCTCAAAGTTGCTGGGATTACATGCGTAAGCCACCGTGTCTGGCTTCTCTCATATTTTCTTTAAAAAAGGGGGGGGAAAATTCTTGGCTCTTTAAGGAATAGTGACAGTGATAGCATTCATGAATAATCAAAAGTTTTTCAATTATTTTTAAATGTTAAAATGCTATGTTCTTTTTATTTTCCCCTTTAAAGGTCTCTTTTTTAAAGGTTGAAGAAAAAGAATCTAAAAAGGAATTTGGATAGTCAATATACATTAGTAGGGAAAAAAAAAAAAAAGAAAGAAAACAAACCCCAAAACAGAAACATCCTATGTCTCAACAAAAACTATATAGAATCAACAACACCAAGGTCTGTGGGAAAAAAAAACAAACACCTGTTCCCTTTGCTCTGTTAGAAGCTGGAGGGTGCTAGGCCCCTGTCTAGTAGCACATAGAATTCTAGCTGTTTTCCTCTGTATATTCAGCGCAGAGTATACTGTGTCTATATGTGAATATGGACAGTTAGCATTTACCAACATCTACCCGTCTGCTTTCTCTTGTTTAAAAAAAGAAAATAAACTTTAAACAAATAAGGTTATAGAACCACCTCTGCCTCCTGGGTTCAAGCAATTCTCCTGCCTTGGACCATTTTGTATTTGTTATTTTTTTTTTTTTTTAGAGATGAGGTTTCACCATGTTGGCCAGGATGGTCTCGATCTCCTGACCTTGTGATCCACCCACCTCGACCTCCCAAAGTGCTGGGATTACAGACGTGAGCCACCACACCGGGCCCATTTTGTATTTTTAGTAGAGACAGGGTTTCTCCATGTTGGTCCAGCTGGTCTTGAACTCCCGACCTCAGGTGCTCCGCTCATTTCAGCCTCCCAAAGTGCTGGGGATTACTGGTGTGAGCTACCACGCCCAGCATAAATTCTCTCTTAATGATGACTTGAGCCCTGCCACTCCATGGGAGAATCAGTAGAACCTGCAGGTTATTTGGAATCGACATTCTCTATTGTGATTTTGTTGTTTATTTTTAAATTTGTTTTTTGTTTCACTGGAAAGATGATGTTCAATTTTAAAAGTTGAAAGTGTACAAGTTGCTTTGTTATGGTAAAACTAAATATGTAGAACACACACACACACACAGAGAGAGAGAAATAAAGTATTATAAGAATGGCCTGAGGCCAGGCACAGTGGGTCATGCCTGTAATCCCAGTACTTTGAGGCCAAGGCAGGTGGATCACCTGAGGTTGAAAGTTTGAGACCAGCCTGACCAACATGGAGAAACCCCTTCTCTATTAAAAATACAAAATGAGCCGGATGTGGTGGCGCATGCTTGTAATCCCAGCTACTTGAGAGGCTGAGGCAGGAGAATCACTTGAACCCGGGAGGTGGAGGTTGCAGTGAGCTGAGATCGTGCCATTGCACTCCAGCCTGGGCAACAAGATAGAAAGTCTTGCTCTAAAAACAAACAAACAAACAAACAAAGAGAAAAAGAATAGCCTGTAATCCCAACACCCAGTCATAAGTACTGTTTACATTTTGGTGTCTATGAGTTAATATAATGTCTATAAGGTTAACACTTACAGATTCCCGAAGGTACCCCTGCCCAGCGACATCGTATAAACTGAGTCCTATTCTTGTCTGATGAAGCCAAACTGACAATAAACAAGAAAATGAAATGTAATTCTTAAGATCTATCCTTCAGATATGAAAAAGGAGATAAAAAGCTAGATTTGAGACAAGCTAATCCAATAACTCTAAAAACATTATTTCTCACCACAAAATTGCTTGAAACAGAGAAAAAAACCATAGATTGGCAAAGTTCAACAATTCCACCATGACTAAAGCTATAATAAAATTGACGCCTTGAAGATACTGTTCTTTACCAATTAAACTTGGTATTCCACCAAATAGGGACAGCTAGTCTGTTATGCCTTCAATGAAGCTGCTTTTATTTCTGAGGTTAATTACAGCAACCAAGTATTAAAGATTGTATACAATAGGCTTTCACAGATAATTATGGCACTTGTAGGAATCATAACTCCAAGCTGTTTAATAAAAGCTCCTTGAAACTGATAGTACAGTTGTGGGGTTGAAACTAAGCTTTCAGGCAACTCAACCTGTAATATATTGGTAAAATAAAATTATCAGTAAATTAAAATTATTTCAAATCACCAAACATTAAAACTCTTGGTTCAGCTCTTAATATTTCTAGTCTACTACTATCTTTAAGATACATGAGGGTTTAAAAAAGTTTTGTTTTTTTATAATAACTCGTTTCTAGTTAAAACACAAAAACCACAGCTTCTAGTAAGCTCTACAAGCGACTCAACAACAATGTAACACATCTTGGTCAAAAGACAAGAAATTCAGCCAGGTGTGGTGGCTCACACCTGTAATCCCAGCACTTTGGGAGGCCGAGGCGGGTGGATCACCAGGTCAGGAGATCGAGACCATCCTGGCTAACACTCTAAAACCCTATCTCTACTAAAAATACAAAAAGTTAGCCAGGCATGGTGGTATGCATCTGTAGTCCCAGCTACTCAGGGGGCTGAGGCAGGAGAATCGCTTGAACCCAGGAGGCATGGGTTGCAGTGAGCAGAGATCAAGCAACTGCACTCCAGCCTGGGCGACAGAGCGAAATGTCTCAAAGAAAGACAAGAAATTCTACTATTTAAACTTAAGAGTGATTTCACATGGAAGAAGTACTTATAAAGGCACAGACCAAAAACTTACTTGATTCCCTGATAAGGACAGTAAAAATGAATCACCTTTTCTCATGACATAATTAAAGAACTGCATGATGGAAATTCTTCCATATGAATCTGTATGAAGGAGTTTAGCAAAGACTTTTGCGGTGAAAAATTGCCTAAGAAAAGAAAATAAAGATTTAAATGATCTGCCAACATAACAGAAAAATGACTTCTACATAAATTAGCAAACAATGGCATAAATTCATACAATTAAAGATGTAGGTAAGAACAACAGAGACTGCTTATGATTCAAAAACTTAATATTGGCCAGGTGTGGTGGCTCACGCTTGTAATCCCAGCACGTTGGGAAGCCGAGGCAGGCGAACTATCTGAGCTCAGGAGTTTACGACCAGCCTGGGCAACATGGTGAAATCCTGTCTCTGCTGAAAAATTACAAAAAAATAATTAGCCAGATGGCGGCGTCTGCCTGTAGTCCTAGCTACTCGGGAGGCTGAGGCAAGAGAACTGCTTGAACCCGGGAGGCGGAGGTTGCAGTGAGCCGAGATTGCGCCACTACACTCCTACCTGGGCAACAGAGCAAGCCTCTGTCTCAACAAAACAAAATTTAAAAAACCTACTTAAAATATTAAGTCATACTTCTTTTAGAAAAAAGAAATGGGGATTTTCTCTGTTGCCCAGACTGATCTTGAATTCCCAGCCTCAAGTGATCCACCTGCCTTGGCCTCCCAAAGCACTGGAGTTACAAATGTGAGGCACCATGCCCAGCCTAAGTCATAAATCTTTGCATTCTTTTTTTTTTTTTTTTTTTTTTGAGATGGGGTCTCGCTCTGTCACCTAGGCTGGAGTGCAGTGGAGTGATCTTGGCTCACTGAAACTTCTGCCTCCCAGGTTCAAGCAATTCTCTGCCTCAGCCTCCCAAGTAGCTGGGATTACAGGCACCCAGCACTATGTCCGGCTAATTTTTGTATTTTTAGTAGAGATGGGGTTTCACCATCTTGGTCAGGCTGGTCTTGAACTCCTGACCTTGTGATCTACCCACTCAGCCTCCCAAAGTGCTGGGATTATAAGTGTGAGCTACCATGCCTGGTCTTTTTTTTTTTTTTTTTTCCAGAGATGGGCATGTGAGCCACCGTGCCTGGCCTTGCATTCTTTTTTGTTTGGTTTCTTCTGTCTTAAGAATGAGGCTGAAAGTGTCATAAACTACATTAGGGTTTCTTTTAATAACTTCATACCAATGTGATTTTTTTCACTGTAAATTTCATTAATAAATTGACTGAAATGTCATACCACTGACTTCAAATATTTGAGGCTTTATTTATTTTTTTTAAAGACAGGGTCTTGCTAGGTCACCCAGGCTAGAGTGCAGTGGCTGAATCATAGCTCGTCCTCCTGGGCTCAAGCAATTCTCCCACCTCAGCCTCCCGAGTAGCTACAGGCATATGCTCCTACACTGATAATGTTTTGATTTTTAGTAGACACAAGATCTCCCTAAGTTACTCAGGCTGGTCTCAAACACCCAAGCTCAAGCAATCCTCCCACCTCAGCTTCTGACAGTGCTGGGATTACAAGTATGAGCCACAGTGCCCGGCCAGTATCTGAGGCATTTAAAATGCTTAACATAACATACTCCTTTGTAAATTATATTATTCTTACTTGCACTTTGCTCCAGACTTTTCACCAACCTTCAAAAAATTTTCATAATTGATCATTGCTTCCTCTCCAATCATAGGTGGTGTCTGGTGTTTGTCCAGCAAAAACCATAAGTTCTTAAGAGAATTGTGGGAATGAAGATGTTGTAAGTTAACAAGATTTTAAAATGTAGTTAAATGCATGCTTTCCACTAAAATGATAGTTAGCAGAGTCAATATTAAAATGAATCTCATGCCCTATTATCCTTTTCATTACTAACAAAAATAATATTTATTGAGTGCCTACCAAGCTTCTGATATACACTGCCTCTTTAAACCACTGAACTCTATGATATGGTTAGCTATCCCTACTTTACAGAATATAATTGAAGCACACAGATGTTAAGTCCATTGCCTAAAGTCACATAGCAGGGCTGGGATTTGAACCTCTGTAGTCTGACCCTACAGCAGTGGTTTTCAACCTTGGCTGTACATTAGAATCACCTAGGACCTTAAACAAAAACAACAAACAATACTATGTTTGGGGGACATGACCCATGCAAACTCAGCAGCTGCTTCTGGTGGGAATTGCTGCTTCAGAGCCTATGCAGTACCACTCTGCAGTACTGACTCCATTAGGCACCAAGAAATCCTACATCATTTAAGTAGTACAAGTAAGAAATGGTTAATATTTTCTTCATTATTTATATGGGAAAAAAAAAGAAGAAATGGTTAATATCTAAAGCAACTTTTTGCGCTGTTCCTACCTGTAATTCTTCATTATCTAACAGTTCTCTGCTTTTTCTTTGTAGAAAGACAGCTCTTGATTCCTCTCTTAATTTCTGTAGTAAGACTTCATCTTCGGCAGGCAGCTAAAAATACAATGTAAATTTTAGACTACTGGATCCTGTAAAGTGTACGTGGCTAATAAAATAACTGTCTGCCACTGCCTCAAATTTTTTTTTGTATCTCATCTTAATTGTGCTTAAGATTTGTTTTAACAAAAAGTGATCCACAGAGAATCAGTGATCAGTAAGGCTGGATCTCTGCCCTGAAGAAAACTATTCTAAATGTTAGTCTAGTCCAAGTTTCATTTTATTTTCTTAAAGCACTGTGTTTCTGTTGTCACCTTAAAATGATATAGAATTAAATGAGGATTAACTGAAGATTGACAGTTTCAAAACCACCTTTGCAAAAATTATAAGTGAGAAAATGATGACAGTGAAAGAGATCTGATCTAACCAACTCTATCTTGTTTTTGTTATTTATTTATTTATTATTATTTTTTTAAGATAGAGTCTTGCTCTGTCCCCAGGCTAAAGTGCAGTGGCACAATCTCAGCTCACTGCAACTCTACCTCCCAGGTTCAAGCAATTCTCCTGCCTCAGCCTCCTAAGTAGCTGGGACTACAGGCACGTACCACCACGCCCAGCTCATTTCTGTATTTTTAGTAGAGACAGGGTGGTTTCACCATGTTGGCCAGGATGGTTTTCATTTCTCTCTCTATTTTTTTATTTTTATTTTTTTTAAGAGACAGGTTTCACCGTATTAGCCAGAATGGTCTCGATTTCCTGACCTCATGATCCACCCGCCTTGGCCTCCCAAAGTGCTGGGATTACAAGTGTGAGCCACCGTGCCCAGCCTCTATCTCGTTTTTAACTTCCAAGTCTGCCCTTGGTCATTCCTGGGCATGGGCCAAGATATTAATAAATCTGGGAGAAATTTAGTTTATGATTTAAATGTTAATAGCCCATCCCAAAACTAAACTATTTTTGTAAAACTTATGAAAGGCCACCAGGTCAGGAGGATGAGAGGGACCGGAATTCTGCTAAGATGTAGGCCAGTTAAATGATCACCAGTTATTAATCTGGAGGTCACAAAAATTGGCAACATCCTCAATTATTCATGTAAATAACATCATTATTGTAGTACACAAGACTGGCCTTTTGAGATGTCTTTTCAGCCTTTTGCATTTCTAACTACCCGATAGCCCCACTCAGACCAGCCATTCCTCTGTGGTCCCCCACAGAGAAACAGATTCAGCACACAGGACCAGGACTGTTTCTCTCTATTCCTGTGATTGCATCCCCAACCAATCAGCAGCACCCATTCCCTTAGCTCCCTGCCTACCAAACTATCCTTGAAAAACCCTAGCCTCCAACTTTTCAGGAAGGCTGATTTGAGTAATAATAAAACTCCTGTTTCCCATTTAGTTGGCTCTATGTGTATTAAAACTCTTTCTCTATTGCAATTCCCATCTTGATAAATTGGCTGTATCTGGGTAGCAGGGAAGAAGAACCTGTTGGGCGGATACAGTTTTAGAAAAGCATGCCTATTGAGATTGGATCACCTTCCTTCTGGGAGATGGTCAAGGCAGAGCCTATTATGTTGGCCTCCCAGGCAAGAGGGTTTGCCAATTGGGTTGATCTCCATGAACAGAGCTTTAGAATGACTCATTCTAATCTGACTTAGAACAATTTGCTTTCTTTTATTTCTTCTTCTTTTCTTAATTAATAATAGAGGCGGGGTCTTGCTGTGTTGCCCAGGTCTTGAACTTCTGGGCTCAAGCAACCCTCCCACCTTGGCCTTCCAAAGTGCTAGGATTACAGGCATGAGCAATTTACTTTAAAGTCAATTTACTTTAAACAATTTACTTTAAAGATTTCTTCTTTTCTACATCTTTACCCCATTAAATGTACCTCAGTAGCCCTTAAGTCAAAATTGGGAGTTATGATTTTGATCTTTCATTTCCAAGAACTAAGATGCATCCCCTCCCATCAGAAGGAACGGAGAAAGGAGTGTAAATAAAAAATAAAATTCTAAGGCTCCCCCAACCATCTGAATGGACTTCCTCCTCAGTCAGGGCCCTTAAAATTTAACCTGAGAGACTGTTTCAGGCCACGATGGGAAGGGTGGGGGGTGTCGAACATGCCTCATTATACCTCTCCAGCATTAACATCAACACAGACTTGAAGTCTAATAAGAAACATTTTGAACCTATTCTCTCTGAAGCCTGCTAGCTAAAGGCTTCATCTGTATGATAAAACCTTGGTGGCTACAACCTCTTATCTTAACCCAGACATTCCCTTCTGTTTGATTCCAGGTCTTTAGACAAACTCAACCGTCAACCAGAAAATGTTTAAATTTACCTATAGCCTGGAAGCACTGCTTCAAATTGTCCCACCTTTCTGGACCAAACCAATGTATGTCTCAAATGTGTTTGATTGATGTCTCATGCCTCCCTAAAATGTATGAAACCAAGCTGCACCCAAACCACCTTTGGCACACGTTCTCAGGATCTCTTGAAGGCTGTGCCACAGGCCATGGTCACTCATATATGGCTAAGAATAAGTCTCTTCAAATATTTTACAAAGTTCGACTCTGTCAACAGCAGAAACATTAGGAGGTGTGGGTGGGGCTGGAGTTGGGGCTAACATTGTGTTCTAGCAGCTAGTTAGCCAGCTAATCAGCCAAGGAGAGAAGTGGTGACTCAAGATAATAGATACTTTCTCTGAAGCAGTGGGACCACGGAGAGGGACAAGAAAGGAAAGGACTTTTTACAAATCCATAGCTGCAGAAAGAAAACCATCTGAGATATAGAGGTTGCCAAAGAGAGAAGAGACACGAAGACAGGAAAAAGGAGATTTCCTCAAGAACCAGAAGGAGAAGGCAAAGGTTTGGTCCTGGAAGTACAAGAAAGTTAAGTCTTGGGCTCAGGAATGGGGTCACACCATTCCTATCCAAGAGCTGTTAGGAATGAGACAAAGTAGGAATGGGGCTTAGGTCAGCTCACTCCCACTACAGCAGTCTTTCATGAGTTCCCACTGACCACAAAACCCACACCACTACCTCACTGACACCATAAAGTCTGAACCATGCCTCTTACTCAAAAGAATTCCTATAACTAGCCTTAGGTGATAACCAAAGTTGCAGAGTGAGTGTCTCACCTAGGGAAGGAATGCCAAATAACTGACTTACAGCCTTACTGCCTCTAGCCAGACCAGGCGCCCCCCTCCCACCTCAAGATAGCCATAGCAACCAGATAATGCTGACCTGCATACCCTACCTGATCTGCTTTGCCCAGCCCATTCTGCATACCCCACCCTGATATCAATTTCCAAGCTTAGCCTGATAAAAGAACTTATCAGGCTAAGCTTGGGAATTGATACCAGCTCTTTTCAGGTCAGAGAGTCAGGTGTTCTCTCTCCCATCTCCTCTCTCCCTTTTGCATTGAGAACCCAAGAACCTGTGTTAGATAACAGTAAGATACTATTTAATAATCCAGGTTAAATGAGATAAAGAATACAAAGTGCTCTGTAGTGCTTAGGCAATCAATATATGTCAATTCCCTTCTCTCTCCCCTAAGTTGTCAAAAATATTCAGTTATCTAGCTGCCTCTGTTTAAGAAAAGTGTGAAATGCAAAAAACAGTAAAGGTATATATGATGTGATCCCATTTTTAAAAAATATACACATATCCATAGAAATATGTAGAAGGATTCATATAAAATGTTCTGTTTACATTGTTGGGTGATGTTATGGGAAGAGATCAATTTGTTTAGCCATATTTTCTTCCATTTCTATAATAAACATAGGCTAGGATTATAGGCATATGATTCTTAAAAGGCTGAGAAGTATATAGTATTATAGGAAGATTTCCTATAAAAAATGTTCACTTGAAAAAAATTTGCACTGGAAGAAATGTTTCAGTATCTGGATAACTCACTTATATGAATACCTTGATCTATAAGAACACCAGCTAAATAAATGTTTACTATCTTTGCAAATAATAAGAGTTAGAAGGTAATAGGTTCAAGGGACATCCAGCTTAGATTCCAGCTAACTTTTGTACAGTGGTTACATTTTCCATAATACTAAATAGGTATTTTTTGGTAGACTTCAATTTCAGGTACCTTTTTTTTTTTTTTTTTTTTAAAGACGGGGTGGGCTGGGCATGGTGGCTCATGCCTGTAATCCCAGCACTTTGGGAGGCCAAGGCAGGTGGATCACCTGAGGTCAGGAATTCGAGACCAGCCTGGCCAACAGGGTGAAACCCGGTCTCTACTAAAAATACTACAAAAATTAGCTAGGCATGGTGGCGTCTGCCTATAATCCTAGCTACTTGGGAGGCTGAGGCAGGAGAATCACTTGAATTCAAGAGGCGGAGGTTGCAGTGAGCTAAGATTGTGCCATTGCACTCTAGCCTGGGCAACAGAGTGAGACTCATCCCCCCCACAAAAAAAAAGAGGGACTGTGGGTGGTCTCACTATATTGCCTAGCCTGGTCTCAAACTCCTGGGCTTGAGAGATTCTCCCCTCCTCACCCTCTCAGAGTAGCTGGGACTACAGGCGCATACCCTACCATACCCAGATTATAAACAGCTTTTTTTCCTTTTCTTTTTTGTTTTCTTTTTGAGACAAGGTCTTGCTCTGCCATCCAGGCTGGAGTGCAGTGGCACAATCACAGCTCACTGTAGTCTCGATCTCCTTAGCTCAAGCGATCCTTCTACCTCAGCCTCCCAAGTAGTGGAGACTACACATATGCACCACCATGCCCAGCTAATTTTTTTTGGAGAGATGAGATGTCATCAAGTTGCCCAGACTGGTCTCGAACTCCTGGCCTCAAGTGATCCTCCTGACTCGGTGGCCTCCCAAAGTGGTAGGGTTCAAGGTGTGAGTCACCGTACCTGCCCACCATTTTTTTTTTTTTTGAGACAGGGTCTTGCTCTATCACCCAGGCTGGAGTGCAGTGACCCTACTGTAAAGAGCTTTTCTTAAGGTCTTACTGTTTTGTTTATATGCCCCTTTACAGCCTTTTTCAGAGTTTTGGCACAAGGAAACAAATAGTGAAGTGAAATTCTTTTTTTTTTTTTTGAGACGGAGTCTTGTCGTCCAGGATGGAGTGCAGTGGTATGATCTTGGCCCACTACAACCTCTGTCCCCCAGGTTCAAGCAATTCTCCTGTCTCAGCCTCCTGAGTAGCTGGGATTACAGGTCTCCGCCACCACACCCAGTTAATTTTTGTATTTTTAGTAGAGACAATGTTTCCCCATATTGCTCAGACTGGTCTCCAACTCCTGACCTCATGATCCGCCCACCTCAGCCTCCCAAAGTTTTGGGATTACAGGCATGAGCCACCATGCCCTGCCTCAAGTGAAATTCTTTAAGTTTTCCATTCTTAATCTATTTTTCGGTTTAGCCTTGAGCAAAATTTTAAAACTTTACAACAAAGTGTTGTATACCTGATAACACAATCCAGAATGCTGTAGCAGAATACTTACTACTGATATCTATAATAAAAATTAGGAAGAAAAAGCCCACAGTTCAAAAAAGGGGCAAGTAACAACTTTGTGTTCATATACCCACTGATGTCTAAACTCGGGATTCTATTAAGCTCAAAATGTTTTATAATAGTGATAAGACCAATTACAATAAAATAATATACAAAATTAAAACATAATCCTCTATTTTTAAAACATAAGATTCTGGTCCTATTTTAAAAATTACTTTTTTGGGGGCGGGGCAGGGGCAGGACAGGGTCTCACTCCGTTAGCCAGGCTGGAGTGCAGTGACACGATCATGGCTCACTGCAGCCTCGACCTCCTGGGCTCAAGCAATCCTCTTGCTTTATCCTCCTGAGTAGCTATGATGCTTTATCCTCCTGAGTAGCTATGACTACAGGCATACATCACCATGTCCAGCTAGTTTAAAAAATTTATCATTTTTTAATGTTTTTGAAATGGAGTTTCACTCTCATTGCTGAGGCTGGAGAGCAGTGGCGCAATCTTGGCTCACCGCAACCTCTGCCTCCTGGGTTCAAGCGATTCTCCTGCTTCAACCACCTGAGTAGCTGGGATTACAGGCATGCGCCACCATGGCTGGCTAATTTCGTATTTTTAGTAGAGACAGGGTTTCTCCATGTTGGTCAGGCTGGTCTCAAACTCCTGACTTCAGGTGATCCTCCTGACTTGGCCTCCCAAAGTGTTGGAATTACAGGTACGAACCACCTTGCCTTGCTAAAAATTACATTTCATTCATAAACTCTGTAGGACATTTGATTAGATACCACTTACCCTATAATAAAACCGGGGGAATGGTCTTATAGAATTCATTTGTGTTTTTTCTACCTCCTTTCCATTCAGAGTAATATTTCGTAAATAAATCCATTTCTTCATCTTTTAATTCTTGTTCACTTTTTTTTTTCTGGTAACGAAACAGATTAAGGGAGAAAAGCACTTTTAAAATCAAGCAGTACTTTTACTCAGGTCATCGTATATATTATATTACTAGTTTAATTAAAATAGTTGCAGTGCCAAAAAGGCCTTCACAATTGTGCTTAGACACTGAGCATATTAACTTTTCTGAAATACCAAGAATCATTACCTTCCACTGAAGCAGCCTCCTCTATATCTTCAACCATTTCTCAGCATGCTCCCTCTACTTCTGTTTATTGCTAAAGCTAGTCTCTTCCTCAAGCCATTACCTCTCCTACAGAACTCTGTAGTGTTCCTAATTCATTCAATGAAAAGTATTTACTGAGCACCTATACTATGTACAGAGCACTGTAGTAGACACGGAATGAGGAGTAAGCAAGACAGCCCCAGCCCCTGATCTCATGGAGTTTCAACCTTATAATCACTGTTTCTCTACGTAATGTAGAGAAAACAAAATCACCCCTCTGTCTGAAGCTCAAAACACAGGGCTCTATTACCCTGCAACTTGCCTGCTATTGGCATGTGGCTGTCTGGTTCAGCCAATTCCTCCTCACTTATTTGTGGGCTATGGTGACTGGTGCAGTGTTCTTCACAAGGTCCTGCAATCATTTAGGACAAATAAACATTTCTGTGGGTGACCATGGGTCCTCCAACTCTAAAGACTTTCACCTCTAGTTCATTCTGCCATTTGATTCTGTGGCAAAACCACAGATCTTATTTGTTCCTTTTCTGAAATCTTAAGCTCAAATATACTCTGAGATCATCCTTTCTGGTAATTCAAAACCTCACTGCCATACACTTCCACTTCAGCCTCACTGAGTTCCTGAATTCTGTGATCTATTTCTCAAAAGTTATGTTATTCTCTCTGGTCTCACTTTCTTCCCAACAAGCATGTAATTGTTTCCTTGAATTCCTTTTATAACTGCATTTCTGCTGCATCTGTTATGTTAATTTTTTTTTTTTTTTTTTTTTTTTTGAGACAGAGTCTCACTCTGTTGCCCAGGCTGGAGTGCAGTGGCACAATCTCAGCTCACTGCAACTTCCACCTCCTGGATTCAAGTGATTCCCCTGCCTCAGCCTCCCAGAGTAGCTGGGACTACAGGTGCGTGCCACCATGCCTGGCTAATTTTTTTTTTTTTGTATTTTTTTTAGTAGACACGGGGTTTCACCATGTTGGTCAGGCAGGTGGAACTCCTGACCTCAGGTGATCCACCACCTTAGCCTCCCAAAGTGCTGGGATTACAGGCGTAAGCCACTGCACCCGGCCTATTATGTTAATTTTTAAACTTAGACCAAACCTATAAGTTAATTTATTTTACTGTGATTCAGTGCTGTTGGGAGAAAACTGCAAAATTTTTCAGGTAAAATAAAGACTGACAACTGACCACTAAAGTTAACAATATGGTGGTTACTGATGACTCTTGATAAGCAGGAATTTGAAACAGGTACAGATTTAACCAACAACTGTTTTAACAAATATTGCTGTAAGGGGGAAGGAAAAATAAGGAATGGTGGAGAGGTGGAAATTAAGTCAAGAAAGTTGAAGACGGGAGAAATACCAGCATGTTTATATGCTGATGGGAATGATTAAAGAAAAACTGATGATGCAGGAGAAAGGACAACTGTGGGGAGTATATCCTGCAGCAGGCAAAAATGGGATCTAGTACAAAGGATACGATCTAGTATACTGATGAAGGAACCAGACTTAAACAGGTGCTGTTCAACCTATATAATTTACTTATTATTTGATTATTTCTCTCCACACTAAAGTGTAAGTTTTACAAAGACAGGGATTTTTGTGCGTTCTGCTATAAGCTACAATGATATTTGGCACAAACAGGCATGCAATAAATATCTGCTAAAAGAATGTAGTGGGCTTAAGAGTTAAGGGGTCAAGAAAAGCACAAGTGCAAGTACCTTCTTTGTTTTCTGAGATGGAGTCTCGCTCTGTCATCCAGACTGGCGAAAGCAGTGATGTGATCTCCACTCACTGCAACCTCTGCCCCCCGAGTTCAAGTGATCCTCCTGCCTCAGCCTCCCAAGTAGCTGGGATTACAAGTGCACACCACTGTGCCCGGCTACTTTTTGTATTTTTAGTAGAGACGAGGTTTCACCATGTTGGCCAGGCTGGTCTTGTACTCCTGACATCAAGAGATCCGCCAACCTCAGCCTCCCAAAGTGTTGGGAATTATAGGCATGAGCCACATGCCCACCCCAAATGACTTTTTTTTTTGAGACAGGGTCTGGCTCTGTCACCCAGACTGCAGTATAGTTTCATGATCATAGCTCACTGTAGCCCTGAACTCCTGGACTAAACTCCCTGCCTCAGCCTCTGGAGTAGCCAGGACTACAGGTTGACACAATCACCGGGGCTAATTTTTTTGCTTTCTATTTTTGTAGAAACAGTGTTTCACTATGTTGTCCAGGCTAGTCTCAAACTCCTGGCCTCAAGTGATCTTCCTACCTTGCCCTATCAAAGCACTGGGGTTACATGCATGAACCACCACACCTCCCAACACCACCACCCCCCAACCCACCTTTTTTAAAAGATGGGAGATATTAACAGCACATTTGTGAAAATGATCCAGTAGAAGGAAAATCTGATGATGCACGAGAGAAAGGATGAGGCTGGAAGGAGGTCAGTGAATACAGGAAACAGTGCAATCTAGTGTTGGAGTGGAGGGACTCTTAAATACCAGCATGAACAGTTCATCAATTTAACAGTGAAGCCAGAGTGTATGGGCAACTGTGGGGTTGTGGGGCTGAAAGAAATGTTAAGCGGGACAGGTGAGGTTCTCCTTTGAGTGCTTCTCTTTTCTTAATGAGATATATATTAAAAAAACAAGTTCATCAGCTTAAAGTTAGAAGTGAGCAGGACAGATTGCAGGTGTAGGAGATGAGAAGAATAGAGTGCAAAAGAGTGATGCCTGGGCACTGTGGCTCACGTCTGTAATAGCGACACTTTGGGAAGTGGAGGTAGGAAGACTGCCTGAGACCAGGAATTCAAGACCAGCCCAGGCAACAGAGCAAGACCTCATCTCTAATTTAAAAATAAAAAATGGGCCGGGCGCGGTGGCTCACGCCTGTAATCCTAGCACTTTGGAGGCCGAGGTGGGTGGATCACCTGAGGTCAGGAGTTCAAGACCAACCTGGCCATCATGGTGAAACCCCATCTTTAAAAAAATAAAATAAAATAAAAATAAAAAATTAGCCAGGTGTGGTGGCTTCTGCCTCTACTCCTAGCTGCTCAGGAGACTGAGGTGGGAGAATCCCTTCAGCTCAGGAAATCGAGGATCACAGCGAGATAACACTGTGCCGCTGCATTCCAGCCTGGGTAACACAGGGAGATCCTGTCTCAAACAAAAAGTATATCTAGAGAAACACAGATTGGCAGTTGGAGAGATGAAAATTGAATGTAGGAGAATGAATGTCCGGGAAAACACGGTCAACATGACCAAAACACCTACTTTAGATTAGTGGGCATGTATTAAAAAGTGAGACAACTCAGCAGGGCACCGTGGCTCCCGCCTGTAATCCCAGCACTTTGGAAGGCCGAGGCGGGTGGATCACGAGGTCAGGAGTTCAAGACCAGCCTGGCCAGTATGGTGAAATCCAGTCTCTACTAAAAATACAAAAATTAGCCGGGTGTGGTGGTACACACCTGTAGTCCCAGTTACTTGGGAGGCTGTGGCAGAAGAATCGCTTGAACCCGGGAGGTGGAGGTTTGCAGTGACCCCAGACTGCGCCACTGCACTCCATCCTGGGCCACAGAGCAAGACTCTGTCATAAACGAATGAATGAATGAATTAATGAGACAACTCACCAAGGTTCTGTTTTTCTCCAGCCACTCTCAACAGCCCTGAGTGCGGGTGTGGAATAGGAAAGACAGACTTAACGAGGTTAATAAGCAATGTGAAGGAGAGGAAAAAGAAAAGGAAAAATGGATCATGAAACATAAAATGGATTAGGAGGGAAGCAAAAAGCATGACAATAAAAAGGCGGTAGGACAACTATATGCCCTAGTGGGGTTGAGACGTTGTTGGAATTCTAAGTTATTCCTCACAGGTTTAGGTCAAAACCATGGAAGTCAGTGACTAAGGCTAAGTTTTTCGTTACCTCACGTTCTGTCCCAGGAAAGTCTGGGTCAAACCTGTCTGGATCCCTAAACCACATTCCACTCCTTCTTGTCCGGAGGTTTTACAGAAGAGGAAAGTGCTGCTCCCACTTGCTCCTCCTCCCCCACTTTACCCCCACCTCTAGGAGTTTAGGGCCGGGCTATCCCAACGGGCGGCCCCTCCCAAAACTCACCGTTTGGACGGGTGTTGGGCGTCGCTAAGCGCCGGCGAAGAACTTCTTTCCAGTCCATGGCCGACTCCCGCGCGGCAGCTTCTGCATTTGCTGTTTCCTACCCGCTCCACCCACTACCAGCTCAGGCGTCAGCACCGCCAGGCCCCGTAAAGGTTAGGGAGGCCGCCCAACCGCCATCTTGAACTAGGGCGGAAGTCTGGCAAAAGAGGCAAAAATGAACACTGTCGCTTCCGCGGAGGATACGGCTATCACGCTGACCGGGGGAAAAGCTATGAAAGACATGGAAAATGGTCCCCTTCAAGAGGCGTCCCAAGCTCACGAAGCCGGATTTTACAGACCAGGATAAGCCCGCGTTTTCCTTTATCATGGGCCTTTGGCGCGTGCGCATCACGTGACCCAGGAATTCATTGGTTCCGGCTTGAGGGAAGCGCTTTCTTCCACAATTTCTTTTCATTGTTCATTGCAGATATCTGGAAGCCCTCCAGGTACTCTGAATGTAGTAGACGCTTCAGCAGCTATCTCTTGCCCCTTTTGCCATTAAATGTTTCAAAATTGCCCTTTTCCCTTGCCGCCGGGACAGGCAGAACGCCTAAGTCCCGGTCAGTCTTGCCGGTCGGCCGGGGCCGGCGCAGTGCATCGTGGGCACTGTAGTTTCCGCCGCGTTTATGGCGGTGTTAAGCCTGAGTGCCGCATTGAGTTGTTGAATGAAGTGAACTTTGTCAGTTATCGGTATACAGTCAAGGCAGCGCCCTCCGTAGACCTCTGTTTCTCACCTGAGTCGTTGGAGCGGCTGACCCCCACCTCCTCCCTCCATTCCCCCATCGGACGAGTTTTGCGGTCTGTGGAAAACTATGCAGGGTGAGGGGCCCCTAGTCTTCGGCTTTCGCTTCTGTTGCTAGTGGGCTGGAGTTGGGGGCTCCTGGACACGGTTTTGGCTTTACACCCCTTTCCAGCAAGCTTCCCGTGGGGAATCGGTTCCTTTTCAGGACAGCTCTGATACACGTGAGTAAAACTGGGCGTTCCTTCTTGTGCTTTTTCCTTAGGTTCATGAACTGGCATATAACAAGCACCAGAGGATTCCTGCTCTGTCCCCTGGTTTGAGGATTGCGACGTTGGACATCCCCCGGATTGTTGTTTAATAGAGAAAACTCACCTGCCTTCTTGCTATTAAGTAGCCCCAAAAGCAGAACCTTGATTTTTCTGTAAGGAAGAAACACAGATCTCTTAAAAAGTTGCACTTGGACTCTCCACCGCCGACCCCCAATCTCTTTAATTTTGCCATAGAAGCGGGGGTTTTTCAACATCTCTCTCGCTATCTGGTGCTGATCTCACTGCATAATGACTTTCTGTTTGTTTGGTATTCGAAGCTTTTCCTAAGCTTTGGAAGAGCAACCCATGCCTTCGGCTAGGCCCAGGGCACTCTTATCTCTCTCTCTTTCTGGCAGACAGCTGTGGCATCAGGAACCAGCCGAGGTGGTTTTCTCTTAAAACAATGTCTTCACAGAATACCAAAGCAATGAATCTGCTTGCCAAAGCCAGATATCTCAGGAAATATAAGGGCAGTGATAATCAAGTTCCTTCTGATTCTCCTCATTTTTTTTCAGCTGGAGCAGCTAAGAAGAGATCACAGATGAATCCTCAAAGTAAAGATCGTGACTTGCCACCTGTGAGGAACACTATTCAACTCCCAACACAACCTTTGAATTCAGAGGAGTGGGATAAACTTAAGGCAGACTTCAAAGGAAAGACCCCTTTTGAAAGTTGGATCAGTTCACAGATGGCTCACTATCATAGCCCTGTAGATGTGGCTAAATCTCTGCTGGCATGGGTAGCAGCAAAAAATAATGGTATTGTAGGCTATGATTTACTGGTCAGGTATTTGCATCTCTGTGTCGTTCATAAGCAGACATCTGAAGTTATTGATGTCTATGAAATTATGAAAGCCAGATATAAGGTTTTAGACTCTGGAGGTTACACTCTTCTCATCCGGGGATTGATCGAGTCAGAAAGATGGAGAGAAGCATTTTTGCTGTTAGAGGACCTGAAAAAAGTTATGACTCCTTCAAAAAAGAACTATAATGACTGTATCCAGGGAGCTCTCCTTCATCAAGATGTAAACACAGCTTGGGATTTGTATCAGGAATTGCTAGGTCATGATATTATTCCTATGTTGGAAACTTTAAAAGCCTTCTTTGATTTTGGAAAAGACATAAAGGATGATAACTATTCAAATAAACTACTAGATATTCTTTTGTATCTAAGAAATAATCAGCTGTATCCAGGGGGAATCATTTGCACACAGTATAAAAACATGGTTTGAGAGGTAATTTTGATTTTTTTATATGTATGTTATTATTCTTCAATTTTTCTTTGAGACAGGACCTTGCTCTGTTGCCCAGGCTGAAGTGCAGTGATGTGTTCATAGCTTACAGTAACCTCAAACTCCTGGCCTCAAGTGATCCTCTTGCTTCAGTCTCCTGAGTAGCTAAAACTACAGGCATGTGGCACCATACCTGGCTAATGATTTTTAATTTAATAAGTTTATACCTAAAAGTAGCCACTCTTTTTTGTTGTTAGTTGCTGAGAATCATTCTATTCTGATTATACTTTTTTTCCATCTCTTAGTAAGATTTATTTTCTCTTTAAGACAAAATTTTCTTTTTTTATATATTCTAACCAGTGTCATGTGATACTAAAATTTTTCTCTCTTTAAAAAAAGTAGCAGGATAAACAGTTTGTGCTAATCTTTACCATAAAATGATAAAGATAAAAATGAAATTATGTAATACTTGTAGTTTTTATGTATCTTTTTCCTTTTAGAAGGATCATTAATTTTGTTTTCTTAGGCATCTAATATGATGTGAGTACTGATGAATACTACTTATGGCCAGCAATCATAGCAAGAAAAGAATATAGTATTTGACTGGAACTGTCTTGGGCCATATTAGTATTTTCAGAAGTTCCTGTGAAATCTAGTGACTAAGATAATGTGCTTGTATTTATTCTGTCTACTCTCTATAGTTTATCATCTTGGATGGTTATAGTGGATGGGGAATACTGATCAAACCTGATACATAAGCATGAAAATGGAAAATCTTCACCCTTCCAGTGTGTTTTGGATCTTTCTATCATTTGGCTGCTCTCTCTCTAAAGCTCTCTCCTTGGCTTTGCTTTTGCTTTATTCGTGTTACTGGCTACATACCTGTTTATTGCTTCAGACTTTACTCTTTAAATTCTTTTTTAAATTTTTATTTATTTATTTTTAAAAATTAATTTTCTTTTTTTAAGAGGTGGGGGTCTCACTGTGTTGACCAGGCTGGTCTTAAACTCCTGGTCTCAAACGATCAGACGTGAGCCACCATGCCTAGCCATTATTTCTTCATTAATTTGCTTACTAAAAATTCGTTCCTTCCCTCTGTTTTTCTCTTGCCTTTTTTTTCTATATGTTTACAGAGCTTTGAAGTAGTAATTATGCTTAATTATCTTAAACTTGTTGAATATCAAAGGAGGAGGAGCCTAGTTGTGAAAATCTTTGAATACCAAGGAGTTTGGATTTTATTCTCTTACCAAGAATGTCGGATTTGGCCTGGTGCTGTGGCTCACGCTCTTAATCTGAGCACTTTGGGAGACTGAGGTGAGAGGATAGCTTGAGGCCAGGAGTTCAAGACCAGTCTGGGCAACATGGCAAAACCCTGTCTCTATAAAATATACAAAAATTAGCCTGGCATGGTGGTGTGTGCCTGTAGTTCCAGCTACCTGGGAGGCTGAAGCAAGAGGATCACCTGAATCCAGGAGGTCAAGGCTGCAGGGAGCTGTGATTGCACCATGCACTCCAACCTGGGCAACAGAGCAAGACCTTGTCTCAAAAGAAAAAAAAAAAAAATGCTGGATGGAGTTTTACAAAGGCAATTGCCAAAACAGTGAGAAGAGTAGTTAGGAGGGGGATTAAGATTGAAAACAGGGAGAGCTGTGTGAATAAAATTTTAGGTTTATTTTATTAAATAAAATTTAGGTGAGAGATGATGAGAATTAACAATGGAGGAAGAGGTCGGGCGCGGTGGCTCACGCCTGTAATCCAAGCACTTTGGAGGCCAAGGTGGGTGGATCACCTGAGGTTGGGAGGTCAAGACCAGCCTGACCAACATGGTGAAACCCCGTCTTCAAAAAAAAAAAAAAAAAAAAAAGAATGGAGAAAGGAGAGAAGGCGGTAGAATCATAGGAGCACATATCACATGGTAATATGTTTAAGAGGAAGGAGGAAAGGATACATTGACTGAACAAATAAATCAATAAATAGTTTTTGAATGCTTCCAAATAGGTTAGGTATTGCGAGTGTTTTATAAATCTATTATGATATTCTCAGTTTAATTGGGAATACAATATCACACAGTGAAATAACGGGAGTATAAGAGGTAAATTACTCTGAGCAGGAGCAATTTCTAGCAGCTTTATAGAGAAGGTAAGAATTGAGTTTGGTTTAGAGGTTATGCTACTAAGGTCAGCTGCTTTCGGTAGACTTGAAGATGAGAGTCAGTTGGTGGGAAGAGAAGCAAAGGAAAAGAGGAGATCCAGAGCAAGGTACCAGCAGCTTCTTAACGCCATCCAGGATAGCAGCCACTTTTCTAATTAAACTATTCTGTGGAAGTATTTTGAACTTTTCAGAGTTCTTGCTTATTAGAGTTTCTAAATATCGTGAATATCTTTCATTTCAGCAGGAATCTAACTTTCTGATGATTTGGTTTTGCAATCTTTTCATAGTGTTCCTGGAAAACAATGGAAAGGACAATTCACCACAATCCAAAAAAGGTGAAGACCAATGTTTATTTTTAACTTGTTTCATTTAGGTTTAGTAGGTTTTGTTGCTATTGATTCAAAAATATTTAAGTTCCTTAAGGATAGGATAATTACAAGTTTGTAATTAGAGTATCTGAGGAAAAAAAACATACTTTGCCTGCAGAGACTTAGCACTTACCAGTGCCCGAAATGTTTTTCCTATGAGTACTATGAGCCTATGTGACATCTTAGAGGGGTTTTCCCCTAGAGGTTCCAGACCCAGTTGTGTTGTAGGAATTACTTTCTATTTACTTATTTATTATTTATTTCATCAATATGATATTCCACAGAATAGGAATTACTTTAAAAATGTCATCCAAGTCAGGTGCAGTGGCTCTTGCCTGTAATCCCAGCACTTTGGGAGGCCAATGTGGGCAGATTGCTCAAGGTCAGGAGTTCGAGACCAGCCTGCACAACATTGGGAAACCTTGTCTCTAGAAAAAATACCAAAATTAGTCACCAAAATAAAAAAATTAGCTGGGCGAGGTGGCACACACCTGTTGTCCTAGCTGCTGTGGTGGCTGGGGCAGGAGGATCACTTGATCCTAGGAGGTTGAGGCTGCAGTGAGTCATAATTGTAACACTGCATTCCAGTCTGGGCAACAGAGTGAGACCATTTCTCAAAAAAAATAAAAGTCATCTAAATGACCAGTCTACTTTTTTGGGTTTTCTGGCACACTAATTTGTGATATTATCAGGTTTACAAAAAATTAGATGTATGTAATTATCACAAAGGTTTTAATGTTCTTTTTAATTACCTTTTAATTTCCTCATTGTTCATTTTACAATTTTTTCTCCAGAACATAATTTGACATATTTAAATATTATTATTTAACAATTATAATTACAGTGGTCAGTGTTCGGGCTGTGGAAAAACCATAGAGTCTATTCAGCTGAGTCCAGAAGATTATGAATTTCTTAAAGGAAGAATCATGAGGGATGTGATAGATGGAGGTGACCAGTACAAAAAGACAACACCTCAGGTGAGTCTAACAGGTTTTATTGCCTTCTTGGATTGCTTTTCTATAGCAGGGGTCTGCAATTTGTGTGAAATGCCAGATAGTAAACATTTTAGGCTTTGTAGGCCATTCGTCCCCGTTGCAGGCCATTCGTCCCCGTTGCAACTTTTCAACTCTGCCGTTGTAGTTGAAACAGCCATAGGTAGGCCAGTCATGGTGGCTCACACCTGTAATCCCAGCACTTTGGGAGGCCGAGGTGGGTGGATCACGAGGTCAGGAGTTCAAGATCAGCCTGGTCAAGATAGTGAAAACCCGTCTCCACTAAAAATGCAAAAATTAGCTGGGCATGGTGGTGGGAACCTGTAATCCCAGCTACTCCGGAGGCTGAGGTAGAGAATTGCTTGAACCCAGGAGGTGGAGGTGGCAGTGAGCCAAGATCCCACCACTCTACTCCAGGCTAGTAACAGAGTGAGACTCCCTCTCAAAAAAATAAAAAAATTTTAAAAAATGATAATAATTTTTAAAAAACAGCCATAGGTAATACATAAATGAATAGACATGGCTGTGTTCCAGTAAAACTTTATTTATGAAAACAAGCAGGAGGCTGGATTTGGCCTGCTAACTATAGTTGCCAACTTTTCAGAGAGATTGCCTTAGAATTTCATAGAATAATTAGGTTAGACCATCATCTGTTGAAGTCAATCCTATTATATCTGGGCATAATAAGTGCAGTTAAACTAAAAAGATGCTTGTTCTTTCTGTAAGTGCTTCCAGAAAACTATGTTTAAGTAGACTGCCATGAAGACATTATGGTTTCTCACAACTTTTCTAGTCAAGAGAGTTTACAGTAACTTAAGAAGATTACACATTTTCTTAGTACCACACTGACTGATTTGTGTATGTGGGAACCCTCCTACGTCCCAGGGATAAATCCCACTTGATGATGGTGAACGATCTTTTTAATGTATTGTTGAATTTGGTGATGCTAGTATTTTGTTGAAGATTTTTGCATCAATATTTATCAGAGATATTGGCCTGTAGTTTTCTTTTTCTGATAGGTCTTTGTCTGGTTTTGGTATCAGGGTAATACTAGCCTCACGGAATGAGTTTGGAAGTCTTCCCTCCTCTATTTTTTGTAATAGTTTGAATAGGATTGGTATTATTCTTTATATGTTTGGTAGAATTGAGCAGTAAAGCCATCAGGTCCTGGACTTTTCTTTGCTGGGAGACTTTATTATGGCTTCAATCTCATTACTTGTTATTGGTCTCTTCAGGTTTTTTATTTCTTCATGGTTCAATCTTAATAGATTGAATGTATCTAGGAATTTGTCCATTTCTTCTAGACTTTCCAATTTATTGGCATATAATTGCTCATAGTAGCCACTAATGATCCTTTCAATTTCTGCAGTATTTGTTATAATGTCTCCTTTTTCATCTCTGATTTTATTTATTTGGGTCTTCTCTCTTTTTTTCTTAGTCTGGCTAAAGGTTTATCAATTTTGTTTAACTTTTCAAAAAACCAGCTTTTCGTTTCATTGATCTTTTGTGTGGTTTTCTTTTTTTTTTTTTGAGACGGAGTCTTGCTCTGTCACCCAGGCTGGAGTACAGTGGCGTGATCTTGGCTCACTGCAACCTTTGCCTCCTGGGTTCAAGAGATTCTCCTGCCTTAGCCTGCTGCGTAGCTGGGATTACAGGCCCGTGCCACCATGCCAGCTAATTTTTGTATTTTTAGTAGAGACAGGGTTTTACCATGTTGGTCAGGCTGGTCTTGAACTCCTGACCTTGTGATCCACCTGCCACCTCAGCCTCCCACAGTGTTGGTATTACAGGTGTGAGCCACCACGCCTGGCCTTGTATGGTTTTCTTAATTTCAATTTTATTTATTTCTGCTCTAATCTTTATTATTTAGTCTCTCAATTTTGGGTTTGGTTTATTCTTGCTTTTCTAGTTCTTTAAGATGCATATTTAGGTTGTTTGTTGAAGTTTTTCCTTCTTTTTTTTTTTTTTTTTTTTTTTTTTTTTGAGATGGGGTCTTGCTCTGTCATCCAGGCTAGAGTGCACTAGCTCGATCTTGGCTCACTGCAACCTCCACCTCCCAGATTCAAGTGATTCTCCTGCCTCAGCCTCCTGTGTAGCTGGGATTACAGGCGTGCACCACCATGCCTGGCTAATTTTTGTATTTTTAGTAGAGAGGGGGTTTCACCATGTTGGTCAGGCTGGTCTCGAACCCCTGACCTTGTGATCTGCCCATCTCACACTCCCAGAGTTCTGGGATTACAGGCATGAACCACAGCACCTGGCCTCTTCTTTTTTGATATAGGCACTTATAGCTGCTTTTGTTGTATCCCATAAATTTTGGTATGTTGTGTTTCCATTATTATTTGATTCAAGAAAATTTTCAATATCCTTCTTAATCTCTTTATTGACCCACTGGTCATTCAGGAGCATATTGCTTTTTTTTTTTTTTTTGAGACAGTCTCACTCTGTAGCCCAGACTGGAGTGCAGTGGTGTGATCTCGGCTCACTGCAACCTCTGCCTCCCAGATTCAAGCGATTCTCCTGCCTCAGCCTCCCAAGTACCCAGGACTACAGGTGCGTGCACCACCATGCCCAGCTAATTTTTTTGTATTTTTAGTAGAGACAGAGTCTTAACACGTTGGCCAGGATGATCTTGATCTCTTGACCTTGTGAGTCACCCTCCTGGGCCTCCCAAAGTGCTGGGATTACTGGCGTGAACCACCATGCCTGGCCCAGGAGCATACTGTTTAATTTCCAAGTATTTGTATAGTTTCTAAAATTCCTCTTGTTATTGATCTCTAGTTTTATTCCATTGTGATCAGAGAAGATACATATTATTTCAGATTTTTTGGATGTTTTAAGACAGCCATTGGATGAAATGTTCTATAAATATCTATTAGATACATTTGGTCAGTAGTGCAGATTAAGTCTGATATCTCTTTGCTGATTTTCTGTTGGGATGAAAACCAACAGAAAATTGATTGGGAAAAGTGGAGTGTTGAAGTATTCAACTAGTATTGTATTGGTGTCTGTCTCTCTCTTTACCTCTAATAATATTTGCTTTACATATTAGGGTGCTCCAGTTTTGGTGTCTACATATTTTCAACTGTTACATCCTCTTCTTCAGTTGACCTCTTTATCATTATATAGTGATCTTCTCTGTCTCTTCTTAGCACTTTTGTCTTGAAATCTATTTTGTCTGGGCCGGGTGTGGTGGCTCACGCCTGTAATCCCAGCGCTTTGGGAGGCTGAGGTGGGCAAATCATGAGGTCAGGAGTTCAAGACCAGCCTGGCCAACATGGTGAAACCCCATCTCTACTAAAAATCCAAAAAAATAGCTGGATGTAGTGGTGGGTGCCTGTAATCCCAGCTACTTGGGAGGATGAGGCAGGAAAATCACTTGAACTCGAGAAGTGGAGGTTGCAGTGAGCCAAGACTGCACCACTGTACTCCAGCCTGGGTGACTGAGACTCCATTCAAAAAGAAAAAAAAAGAAATCTATTTTGTCTGATATAAGTATAGTGACTCCTGCTCTTTTTTGGTTTCCTTTGGCATAGAGTATCTTTTTGTTTTCCTCTTTTTTCAGTCTCTGGTGTCTGTATAGGTGAAGCATGTTTCTTGTAGACAACAGATCATTGAGCCTTGTTTTTTAATCCATTCAGCCACTCTGTGCCTTTTTTCTTTTTTTTTAAGAAAAAAAAATGCTAAGGAGTACTTCAATCACAAAGAAAAGGATGGCTAGCTGTGGTGGCTCATGCCTATAATCCCAGCACTTTAGGAGGCAATGGTGTGATCTGGGCTTATTGCAACTCCTGTCTCCTGGGTTCAAGTGATTTTTCTGCCTCAGCCTCCTGAGTAGCTGGGATTACAGGCACCCACCACCCTGTCTGGCTAATTTTTTTTTGTATTTTTAGTAGAGATGGTGTTTTACCATGTTGGCCAGGCTGGTCTTCAACTCCTGATTTCAAGTGATCCACCTGCCGCAGCCTCCCAAAGTGCTGGGATTACAGGTGTGAGCCACCACACCGGCCTTCCTTAGCATTTCTTGTAGGATAGGTCTGGCGTTGATTAAAACTCTCAGCTTTTGTTTGTCTGGGAAAATCTTTGTTTCTCCTTCATGTTTCAAGGATATTTCACTGCATATACTCTTCTGGGGTAAAAGTGCTTTTCCTGCAGCACTATAAATGTGTCATGCCATTCTTTCCTGGACCTGTAAGGTTTCCACTGAAAAGTCTGCTGCCAGACGTATTGTAGCTGTGTTGTATGTTATTTTTATTTATTTTTCCTCTTGTTGCTTTTAGGATCCTTTTTTTTTTTATTTTTTTGAGTCACAGTCTCTCTCTGTCACCCAGGCTGGAGTGTAGTGGCTCAATCTCGGCTCACTGTAACCTCCACCTCTTGGTTCAAGTGATTCTCCTGCCTCTGCCTCTGAGTAGCTGGGATTACAGGCGTGCATCAACACACCTGGCTATCTTTTGTATTTTTAGTAGAGACGGGATTTCACCATGTTGGCCAGGCTGGTCTTGAACTCCTGACCTCAGGTGATCTACCTGCCTCAGCCTCCCAAAGTGCTGGAATCATAGGCGCAAGCCACCGGGCCTGGCCGAGCCTTAATTTTTTTTCAGTTTAGTTTTCTCTGGAGATAGCATTTCGCTCTTGTTGCACAGGCTGGAGTTCAATGGCATGATCTTGGGTCACCACAACTTCCACCTCCTGGGTTCAAGTGATTCTCCTGCCTCAGCCTCCAAGTAGCTGGTGTTACAGTCGTGTGTCACCATGCCTGGCTGATTTTGTGTTTTTAGTAGAGAGGGTTTCTCCACGTTGGTCAGGCTGGTCTCAAACTCCTGACTTCAGCTGATCCACCCACCTTGGCCTCCCAAAGTGCTGGGATTACAGGCATGAGCCACTGCGCCCAGCTGATCTTTCTTTACCCATTGAAAGTTGGATTATTTTGGCCAGGCACAGTGACTGATGCCTGTAATCCCAGCACTTTGGGAGGCCGAGGCAGGTAGATCAATTGAGTTCAGGAGTTCGAGACCAGGCTGGTCAACATGGTGAAGCCCTGTCTCCACTAAAAATTTAAAAAATTAGCCAGATCTGGTGGTGCGTGCCTTTAATCCCACCTACTCGGGGGGCTGAGGCAGGGAAGTCGTTTGAACCCAGGAGGCAGAGGTTGCAGTGAGCCAAGATTGTGCCACAGTACTCCAGCCTGGGCAACAGAGTGAGACTCCATCTCAAAAAAAAAAAAAAAAAAAGTTGGATTATTCAGTGCCTTGAGGTAGTCTTCTTTGGGTTAAGTCTGCTTGGTGTCCTATAACCTTTTTGTACATGGATTTGGTATTTTTCTCTAGGTTTAAGGAAGTTCTCTGGGAAGTTCTTTGTTATTATCTCTTTGAAAAAACTTTCTACTCTTCTCTCTCATCCTCTTTAAGGCTAATAACTATTAGATTTGCCCTTTTGAGGCTGTTTTTTAGAACCTATAGTCATGCTTCATTGTTTTTTATTCTTTTTCTTTTCTTTCCTCTGTGTATTTTTAAATAGCCTGTCTTCGAGCTCACTACTTCTTTCTTCTGTTTGATCCATTCTGCTGTTAAAGGACTCTCATACATTCAGTATGCCAGTTACATTTTTCAGCTTTAAAATTTGTGCTCGAATCTTTTTAATTTTTTCAGTCCCTTTGTTAAATCTATCTGGTAGAATTCTGAATTCCTTCTTGGTGTTATCTGGAATTTCTTTGAGTTTCCTTAACACAGCTATTTT
Organism: Ateles fusciceps; assembly: GCA_036589455.1. Lineage (NCBI taxonomy): Eukaryota > Metazoa > Chordata > Mammalia > Primates > Atelidae > Ateles > Ateles fusciceps. The sequence continues at coordinate 2,574,914 of JAZHEH010002842.1, forward strand.
GAATTCTCTGTCTGAAAGGTCACATATCTGTTTCTCCAGGAATGTTCCCTGGTGCCTTATTTAGTTCATTTTGTAATGTCATAGTTTCCTGGATCGTCCTGATACCATGTCTGGGCATTGAAGAGTTAGGTGTTTATTGTAATCTTTGCAGTCTGGGCTTGTTTGTACCTGTCCTTCCTGAGAAGGCTTTCCGGATATTCAAAAGGACTTGGGTGTTGTGATCTAAGTTGTATCTGGTTTAGGAGGCACTCAGAGCCCACTTATGCTGTGGTACAAGGTACTGCCTTGATGGTCTTGAACAAGATCAGGGAGAATTCTCTGGATTACTAGGTAGAAACTCTTGTTCTCTTCCCTTACTTCTCCAAAACAAAAAGAGTCTCTCTCTCATTCTGAGCCACCTGGAGCTGAGGGTAGAGTGACACAAGTAACCCTGTGGCCGCCACCACCAGGACTGTGCTGAGTCAGACCTGAAGCCACCACAGCACTGGGTCTTGCCCAAGGCCTGATTAACTACTCCCTGGCTGTCCATGTTCTCTCAAGGCCCTGGGGCTCTACAGTCAGCAGGTGGCAAAGCCAGCCAGGCCTCTGTCCTTCCCGTCAGGGTGACAAGTTCCCCCAGGCCTCGGCAGATCCAAAATGCCATCTGGCAGTCAGAGAGTAGAGTCAAAACTTTTAGAAGTCTGCCTGGTGTTCTGTTGTACTTTGGCTGAGCTGGCATTCAAACCATAAGACACGGTTCTTCCCACTCTTCCCTCCGCTTTCCAGAAGCAGAGGATCCCCACCCTGTGGCCACTGCCACCACAGGCCCACAGGGATTTCTGCCAGGCTCCCACTGTTGTTCTCTTAAGCCTTAAGCGCTCTTCAGTCAGCTTGTGATGCATGCCACCTGGCCTGGGACTCACCCTTGGTGCTCTACCCACATGTGGCTGAGTTGGTACCTGAAGCCAGCAAATATCAGAGTCTCACTCAAGGCCTCTGATATACTACCTGGGTATTTTTGCTGGTTATTCAGGGCCCAAGGGCTCTTCAGTCATCAGCTGATGAATCCTTCCATGACTGGGTCCTTACCTTCAAGGCAGTGAGTTCCCCTTCTGGCTCAGAGAGTGTCTAGAAATGTCCAGGAGCTAGGGCCTGGAAAAGGGGGGTGTCCTGAGTCTGACTGGTACCCTATCCTGCTGTAGCTGAGCTGGTATCCAAGATGCAAGACAAAGTCCTTCCCATTCTTCCATTTCCTCTCCTCAAGTAGAAGGAGGGGATCTGTTTAAGAGACTGTGAGCTGTGCGGCCCGGGCTTTGCGAAGGTGTAGTACCAGTTCTCCCCTAGCCATCCTAGCTGGTGTCTCAGTAGGTCACATGCCCCCACCAGTCCACTGGCTCTGAGCCCAGTTCAGCACTAGGACTCACCTAGGAGTTGTAGTTCCTTGTGGCCTAGACTGTCTTTCAAATTTATTTATGGGCCCGGAGCACTTTGGCCCATAGTGGTGAGGCTGTGGGAACTCCAGTTCCAACCACTAGGATGGGCAACTTTGACAACTAAGAAATCATTGATGACCTTAGGAAGAGCAATTTCAGTAGTTTGATGGGGGCCAAATTTAGCCAGGTTATAGCAGCTAAGTGAATACACATTGAGTGTAAACTCTACTTTTGAGAAGTTTACATGAAAATTAGATGATATAGTGGTGGCTGGAGGATGGTGGAGTCAAGGGAGGGTTTAGGAAGATAGAGAGACTTGTGCCTGTTTGAAGGATGAAGGAAAGGTGTCAATAGAGATAACAGATATTGAGTAAACAGGATCTGAAGGAGAGAATAAGGAATATTGCTGAACAAAAGTAGCAGGGGTTGCCAAAAAGATTACAAATTGGGAGGTTGGAAATGAAGAAAATCTCATTTGAGGCTGTGGAAAAGAAAGTGAGGATGGGTATGGATGATATATTGGTAGAAAGAGGGAACACTGAGAGAAATGATACCTGCTGTGTTCAGTGGTATACAAGATGAGAGAGGTGAGAGTCAAGTACGGAGTACTAGAGAGAGTGGGGAAGGTTTGGAATGGTCCTTGAGGGATGTCAAGATGCTGGCTCAGGGCAGAAGGATTAAGGCAGAGGGTTGGTGCCGAGGTTTGAATCTGTGAATTTGTAGACATTACTCTGTGTGATTTTGTGATTTAATATATTTCCAACAGAGCTTGACTCACCAAGAGCAGAAGTAAGGGACAAAGTGTGGCGTTGGTCCACAGTTTGGCTTTTATTGGTTAGATATGGCACATGCTAGAGAGCAAGAGAAGGCACTTCTGACAGAGTAAGTGGTTAACGTAATCTGCACGGGGTCCAAGCCAGATAGGAAAGGGAGAAAGGCCAAGAGCACTGTATGAGAGGATTCAAAGGACTGGTTGTCTCTTCGTGTGTGTGTGTGTGTGTGTGTGTGTGTGTGTGTGTGTGTGTGTGATTCTGTTTTGGTTGGTTTATTTTTTTTTGTCACCATTTGGGTATTTATTTGCTAAAGCTGCTATAACAAATACCATAGACTGGGTAGCTTTAACAGCAGAAATTCATTTTCTCACCATTCTGGATTCTAGAAATCCAAGATCAAGGTGTTGTCAGGTTTGGTTTCTCCTGATCCCTCTCTCTTTGGCTTGCCGATGGCTACCTTCTTGTGGTATCTTCACATGGCCTTCCTCTGGTGTATTCCCTGGTATCATCTTTGTAAGTACAAATTTCTTCTTAAAAGGACACCAGTCAGATTTGATCAGAGCCATGCTTGTGACCTTATTTTACCTTAATCACCTCTTTAAAGGCTTATCTCCAAATACAGTCACATTCTGAAGTACTACAGGTTGAGACTTTAACATATGAATTTGGTTCGTGGACATGAGTCAGTCTATAATACCATTCATTGTAAATATGTATTAATAAAACTGTATTATATTCAGCATTTTAAGTTATTTTGTGTTAGGAACATTAGAAACATCTAGTTGAGGGCTGGGCGTGGTGGCTCATCCTGTAATCCTAGCACTTTGGGAGGCTGACGCAGGTGGATTGCCTGAGGTCAGGAGTTTGAGACCAGCCTGGAAAACATGGTGAAACCCCATCTCTACTAAAAAAAATACAAAACTTGGAACCAACCCAAATGCCTATGAAAGATAGACTGGATAAAGAAAATGTGGCACATATATTATACACTGTGGAATACTATGCTGCCATAAAGAAGGATGAGTTCATGTCCTTGTCAGGGACATGGATGAAGCTGGAAACCATCATTCTCAGCAAACTAACACAGGAACAGAAAACCAAACACCACATGTTCTCACTCATAAGTGGGAGTTGAACAATGAGAACACATGGACACAGGGAGGGGAACATCACACACTGGGGCCTGTTTGGGGGTGAGAGGCTAGGGGAGGGACAGCATTAGGTGAAATACCTAATGTAGATGACAGGTTGATGGGGTGCAGCAAACCACCATGGCACGTGTATACCTGTGTAACAAACCTGCACGTTCTGCACATGTACCCCGGAACTTAAAGTATAATTTTAAAAAAATACAAAAAATTAGCTGGGTATGGTGGCCGATGCCTGTAATCCCAGCTACTCGGGAGGCTGAGGCAGGAGAATGGCTTGAACCCGGGAGGTGGAGGTTGCAGTGAGCCGAGATTGCACCATTGCACTTCAGCCTGAGTAACAAAAGTGAAACTCCATCTAAAAAAACAAAAACAAAAACAAAAAACCATAAATATCTAGTTGACAAATAGGAGCCTTCAGTGTTGCTTTCTAAAACTTGCTTATAATTTGAGACTATGGGGTATAAACCAAGGAATAATTATTAAATCCGTGTTGAATATTTTTGTCTACTTAAAAAAATTATGATGTCAGCTGACCTCCATAAGCACCTAAAATGAGTATTATAAAAGTTATTTTAGGCTTATATGTTTTCCCCAAATACTCTTTTGTTCAAAATAAAGTAAATGAGATGGCAACCTCTAATTTAATGGCTTTCAACCCTGGCTGCTGGTTAGAATACCTAGGAAGTGTTTAAAAAGTACTGCTACCTGGGCCCCAGCCACTAAAGATACTGATTTTTTTTTTTTAAAGATAGAAACTCCCTCTGTTTCCCAGGCTGGAGTATATGGAGTACAGTGGCACCATCTGGGCTCACTGCAACCTCTGCTTCCTGAGTTCAAGCGATTCTCCAGCCTCAGCCTCCCAAGTAGCTGGGACTACAGGGTCTCGCCACTACACCCCTCTAATTTTTGTATTTTTAGTAGAAATGGGGTTTCACCTTGTTGGCCAGCATGGTCTTGAACTCCTAACCTCATGATCAGCCTGCCTCGGCCTCCCAAAGTGCTGGGATTACAGGCATGAGCCACCGCGCCTGACATTTTTGTATTTTTTTGTAGAGACGGGGTTTCACCATGTTGTCCAGGTTGGTATCAAACTCCTGACCACGAGTGATCCACCCGCCTCAGCTTCCCGAAGTGCTGGGATTACAGGCATGAGCCACTGTGCTGAGCCAAAGATACAGATTTTTTATGTAAGTTTTTTTGGTTTTGGTTTTTTAAAATTAGAGATAGTCTCACTATGTTGCTCAGGCTGGTCTTGAACTCCTGGGCTCAAGTGATCCTCCTGCCTTGACCTCCCAAGGTGCTGGGATTACAGGTGTGAGCCACTGTGCCCAGGAATATTTTGATTTTTCAAATATAGTTTTATTGACATATATTTGACATACAATAAACAGCATATATTTAAAGTATACAACATTATGAGTTTTGACTTATGTATATGCCTGTGGAACTGTCACTGCAGTCAAGATAATGAACATAATGTGTCACCCACAAAAGTTTTCTCATTCCGTTTTGTAATGACTCCTTTGCCCTACCAGCTCCAGGCAACCACTGTTGGGAATCATACAAAATATACTTTGTTTTTTGTCTGATTGTTGTATTCAACATAATCATTTTGAAATTTCATCCTTGTTTTGTGTCTCAATCGTTCTTTCGTTTTTATACTTGAGTGGTATTCCATTGTGTGACTATTTTAGAATTTGTACATTCATTTGTTGATGGACATTTAGGTTATTTCCAGTTTGGTGCTATTATAAATAAAGCTGATAAGAACAGTCTTGGACAAGTCTGTGCTTTGTGCTTTTGTATTGGTTTCCTAGGGCTGCCCTAACAAATTGCCACAAACTGGGTAGCTTCAAATGATAGACATTTACTCTCTCACGATTCTGGAGGCCAGAAATCTGAAATCAAGGTGTTGGCAGGGTATGCTCCTTTTTAAGGATCCAGAGAGAATCCTTCCTTCTCTTTCCTTCCTTCAGAAGCCAGATGCTGGCAATTGATGATGTTCTTTGGCTTTTAGCTGCATCACTCCGTTCTCTGCCTCTGTCTTCACATGGCTTTCTTTGTATCTCTGTGTGCCATCTCTTCTTATAAGGCTATGAGTCATGAGATTTAGAGTCCACCCTAATCCAGCATGACCTCATCTTACTTCTTTAACTTTTTTTTTTTGAGACAGAGTCTTGCTCTGTCGCCCAGGATGGAGTACAGTGGTGCAATCTCGGCTCACTGCAACCTCCGTCTCCCAGGTTCAAGCAGTTCTCCCTCCTCAGCCTCCTGAGTAGCTGGAATTAACAGGCGGGCGCCACCATGCCTGGCTAATTTTTGTATTTTTAGTAGAGATGGGGTTTTACCATGTTAGCCAGGCTGATCTCAAACGCTTGACATTAGGTGATCCACCCGCCTCGGCCTCCCAAAGTGCTGGGATTACAAGCTTGAGCCACTGTGCCCAGCCATACCTCGTCTTATTTCATTTACAAAGATCCTCTTTCTACATTCACATTCTATGTTTTCTGCTAGACATAAATTTTGAGGTTACACTATTCAACCTACTACAGCTTTTTTTTCTCTTGGCTAACTCTCTTAGGACTGGAGTGGTTGGGTCTTATGGTAGATGTGTGTGTGTTTGTAGCTTTTTCAGAAACTGCCCAGCTGTTTTCCAGAGTGATTGTACCATTTTACATTCCCACCAGTAGAGTATGAAGGTAGCTTCACATCCTGGCCAGTGCGTAGTATGGTTACTCTCTTCACTGTTAGTTATTCCAATAGGTGTGAAGTGGTATCTCATTGTAATTTTAATTTACGTTTTCATAATGACTAATATTGTTGAATATCTTTTTATGTGTTTAATTGCCATCCATATGTCTTCTTTGGTGTAATATTTGTTCAGATCTTTGCCTGTCTTAAAAATTGTTTTATTATGGAGTTGTAAGAACAGTTTCTATATTCTAGGGACAAGCCCCAAGTTCAATATATTTTGCAAATATTTTCTCTCAGTCTGTAGTTGACTTTCGTTTTTATAATATGGAGATTCTGATTTAATTGCTTTGGCTTGGTGAGGTCTAGGGATTAGGATTTTCAAAAGCTTCTAGATGATTTTAAAGTGCATACAGAATGAAGAACAATTGCTTCTAATATGAGATTTTGAAGAACCTTTTGTATGGCAACTTCTTTTCTGTGGAATAGTTTTGGGAGAAAAATCTCAGTTATTACGGAAGGTAAATTTTTAGCTTTTCTGTTTTAAACATTTGTTTACTGTAATTTGACAACATAGCCAGCAGATGGCAATAATGTAACATATAAAAATGACTCTAGGCATGACCTAGGAATTCAGGTTAAAGGATTTTGTTTTTATTTATTTATTTATTTAGAGAAAGGGTTTTGCCATGTTGGCCAGGCTGGTGTCAAGCTCCTGACCTCGGGTGATCCACCCGCCTTAGCCTCCCAAAGTGCTGGGATTACAGACATGAGCCACCACGCCCAACCTTTTTTATTTATTTCTTTATTTATCTTTTGGTATATATAAATTTTAAGTGAACAAAGCAGAATCCCACGTAATTTGCATCTACTGATTTAACTACTGAAACTAATTGAATGGGCATCAGTGAAGATCAAAAAGTGAATTTGGAGCTATGTGCATAGTGTTAGTTTAATGTTAATTAGATTTTTTTCCTTCTTTTGTTGTTGTTGTTGTTTTGTTTTCTTTTCTTTTTTGAGACAGAGTCTTACTCTGTTACCCAGGCTGGAACACAGTGGCATGATCATAACTCATTGCAGCCTTCAACTCCTGGGCTGAAGCAATCCTCCTCCCTCAGCCTCCTGGGTAGCTAGGATTCAGGTGTATGCCATTACACCTGGCTGGTTTTGTTTTTAATTTTTTTTTTTTTGTAGAGATGGGATCTCACTATGTTACCCAGGCTGGTCTAGAACTACTGGCTTCAAGTGGTCCTCCAACCTTGGCCTCCCAGAGTGCTGAGATTTCAGGTGTGAGCCACTTTGGCCAGCCATGGTTCTTGATAATAGCATTAAATTACAGTCAGATTTTTTAAATATTCAACTACAAAGGTAAGAATTCAATTCTTTAATCTCTTTATTACGGAAAATTTCAAACATATGCAAAAAGAGAGACTAATGTAATGGACCCACATCCTCTATGATTATTAACTCATGACCACTTTTTTTTTTTTTGACAGGGTCTTGCTCTGTCACCTAAGCTAGAGTGCAGTGGCACAGTCAGGGCTTACTGCAGCCAGGACTTCCTGTGCTCAAGCGATCCTCCCATCTTAGCCTTCTGAGTAGCTGGGACTACAGGTGTGTGCCACCATACCTGGCTAATTTTTTATTTTATGTAGAAGTGGGGTCTCGCTATGTTGGTAAGGCTGGTCTCGAACTCCTGGGCTTAAGCATTCCTGCCGCCTCAGCCTCCCAAAATGCTGAGATTATAAATATGAGCCATCACACCTGGAAGCTCATCCTATAAATTATAAATTCATCACTTTTTTTTTTTTTTGAGAGAGTCTCACTGTGTTGCCCAGGGTGGAGTGCAGTGGCATGATCTTGGCTTGCTGCAACCTCTGCCTCCTGGGTTCAAGTGATTCTCCTGCCTCAGCCTCACAAGTAGTTGGGATTACAGGTGCCCGACACCATGCCCAGCTAATTTTTTCTGTATTTTTCATAGAGATAAGGTTTTACTATGTTGGCCAGGCTGGTCTTGAACTGACCTCATGATCTGCCTACCTTGGCCTCCCAAAGTTCTGGGATTAAAGGCATGAGCCCCCACATCTGGCTGCTTTTTTTTTTTTTTTTTTTTTTTTTTAAGAGATGAGGGCTTGGTCTTTGCCCAGGCTGGGGTGCTATGGTGTGATCATAGCTCACTGCAGCATTGAACTCCTGGGCTTGAGCAATCCTCCCACCTCAGCTTCCTAAGTAGCTAGGACTTACAGGTGCATGCCACCCTGCCCTGCTAATTTTTAAATTAAAAAAAAATTTATATGGGGTAGAGATGGGATTGGGCTTAGTTGCTCAGGCCTGTAATCCTAGTACTTTGGGAGACTGAGGCAGGTGGATTGCCTGAACTCAGGAGTTTGAGACCAGGCTGGGCAACATGGCAAAACCCCGTCTCTAATAAAAATGCAAAAAATTAGCAGGGCATGGTGGTACGCACCTGTAGTCCCAGCTACTCATGAGGCTGAGGCAGGAGAATTGCTTGAATCCAGGAAGCCAAGGTTGCAGTGAGCTGAGATCGTGCCACTGCATTCCAGCAGCCTGGCGACAGAAAAAAATCTGTAGAAATGGGATCTCACTATGTTGTCCAGGCTGGTCTCGAATTCCTGGGCTCGAGTGATCCTCTTGCCTTGGCTTCCCAAAGTGCTGGGATTACAGGCATGAGCCACCATGCTTGGCCTAAATTCTCTTTTAAACAGCTTTCTTTGTTTCTCTCATTGTAAAAAATACTTCTTTGTAGAGTTATATTTTTCATATAATGTAAGAAATACTTTAGAATTGCAGTTCTTAACCTTTTGGTCTCAGGACCCTTTTATGTATTTAAAAATTACTGAAGATTCCAGAGAGCTTTTGTTTTTTGTTTTGTTTTGTTTTTGGGACAGAGTCTCGCTCTGTCACTCAGGCTGGAGTGTAGTGGTGCGATCTCTGCTCACTGCAACCTCCGCCTCCTGGGTTCAGTGATTCTCCTGCCTCAGCCTCCCTGAGTAGCTGTGATTACAGGCATATGCTACCACACCCAGCTAACTTTTGTATTTTTTAGTAGAGACGGTTTTTCACTATGTTGGCCAGGCTGGTCTTGAACTCCTGACCTCAAGTGATCCACCCACCTTGGCCTCCCAAAGTGTTGGGATTACAGATGTGAACCACCATGCCCGGCCAAATAGGTATTAATTAATTGAAAATAATATAAAAACTATTACATAACATAAATAACATTTTTATAGAAAATAATTCTATTGTCCAGAACAAAATCAATATTAGTAAGAAGAGTACATTGTCTTACATTTTTACAGATCTTTTTAATGATATGGCTTAATAGAAGACAGATAGTTTTAATAAATGGCAAAACAAAAAAACCCCTCATATTTAGAATTAGCTAGTTGGACTCAGTTTAGGTTATCCTAATTTTGTTGGCAACATTCAAAACGTCATAGGTAGGAGCCAGTGAAACATAGGCTGCCTTCTCTCCATCAGTCCTGATTAGGGTGTTGATTGCGGCCATGTCAGTGTCACAGAACTTTATAGCCTGTTTGATCTGGTGCTTGTTGGCCTTGATATCCACAATGACCGTTGTCTCCTTCATGGTCAGCTCAGTGGTCAAGGGGAACTTGATGGCATAATAATCAAGCTTGTTTCTCCTGCAGGTTCTCTACTGAGGATGTTTGGGCTGCCTTCAAAGCCAAAGTGTGTTGGGCTACTGGGACATGGGTAACCTGCAGATCTTTGTGTGTGTGTGACTGGATGCTTTTCAACACTGCCTTGTTGGCCTTCAAAGCCTTCACTTTGGATTTGTCTTTGGGAGAGCAGAGATTTCCTTCTTTGCTTTCAGCATCATGATTTTGGTGAAAAGGGTTGACAGCTGGATTTTTACATCTGTTTCTGTACTCAGTCTGTTGTGGTATGGTGTTTTGGTTGAAGCATATGAAGAAAATGGAAGCTCATGGAAATAGGTAGTTGGAAAAGCAAAGAGGATTTTGTTGGCTCTTGGGAGATAATCAGAATTGTTCTTTGATACTGTGTCCAAACTCTACTGTATACTTGTGAGTAAATGAGAGTGAAAAAGGTATATAACATCTTAGCGTTATGAAAATAGTTTTAACTTTACAAATCTCCTGAGAGGATCTTGGGGATACCCAGGGGTCATTAAACCACAGTTTTAGAAAATACTCTGCTTTAGATGTGATTTCCTTTTTCTTTCTATCGTAAAAGTTACAGTTTATTTCCCTCTATTTTATTACACAAGCGTATTAACAAAGGAAGTTAAATCAAAGACAACAGTCTCACTACTCAGTATATTTTATATTAGTTTCTTATGTTCTTTTTTAGTTCTTTTTTTGTTTAGGAGACCCTTGTTACCCAAGTGCAATGGCATGATCATAGCTCATTGCAGCCTTAACCTCCCAGGCTCAAGTGATCCTCTTGCTTCAGCCTCCCAAGTAGCTGAGACTACAGGCACACAGCACCACAACCAGCTAATTTTTAGATTTTTTGTAGAGATGAGGTCTCACTTTGTTGCCTGGGCTTGTAGTGAACTTCTGGGCTCAAGTAATCCTCCCACCTTGGCCTCCCAAATTGCTGGGGTTACAGGCGTGAGCCACTGCACCTGGCCCTTTTTTAGTTCTTATTGAGACATCTTACTTAGTCATTTTCTTGTACTTTTCAAAATGGAAGTGGGTTTTATTCTGATCATAATATTTATTAATTATAAAAAATGTCATCAACACCTGTGAAAAGGGGAAAAAAATTTTCAGTCAGAATAGCTATAAAGATAAAACAGTCTACCATGATCCATTCATTTGGAACTTTTAATGAAACTGTAATTACAATCACAGTCCCCATAATTCTGTAATTTAGAAGTTTTAAAATAAAGTTTTAATGATTTAGGATTCTCTTTCTGAAAAAGAAAAGGAGGCAGGCAAATTGCCTCTGGTACGTTTAATTGAGTTTTTAGGGTTAAGTTTAAAGCAAACCATTTGTCCTGCTTGATAATATCTCTTCAGTTAATTGAGAAAGGGGGGACCTTCTGGTGTTTCTCTAAATACAAGTTTAAGACAGGACACATAACCCAAATGAAATGTCAGTATAATAACTTATCTAATTTAGGTCTTTAGGGATTTTTTTTCCTTATTTGAAGGGCAGATATCCCAACAGTGGTTTGAGAGTAATGGTTACAAATGGAAGATGTTAACTGAGCTCTTTATCACAGTCTCCAGACCCTTCTCTTCTCTCTTTTCTGGGTTTGAAGATCTTGTCATCTCTGAAATGAACTGTGAATTTTTTTCCCCCAGATTTAAATAAATGTTGTGTGGTAAACGGAAAACTTTGGGGGCTTAGTGATTTTTTAAAAATCTGAGAAAGAAATTTATCTGTAAAATATAGTTTTAAACCATGTATTTTAAAGTATAGGCATACCTTGAAGACATGAGTTTGGTTCTAAGCTTTATTGTAAATATTGCAATAAAGCAGGTCACACAAATTTTTTGGTTAGCCAGGTCATATAAAAGTTATCTTTCTGTGGCTAGTGGCTCACACCCGTAATCCCAGTGTTTTGGGGCCCAGGCAGAAACACTGATTGAGACCAGGAGTTTGACACCCACCTGGGCAACATAGTGAGACCCAATGTCTACAAAAAATTTTTTTTTTTAGTTAGCTGGGCTTGGTGGTGTGTACCTGTAGTCCTAGCTACTTTGGAAGGCTGAGTTTGTAGGATCACTCGAGCCTAGGAGTTAAAGGTTACAATGAGTTATGATTGTGCCACTGAACTCCAGCCTGGGTGACAGAGTGAGGCTCTGTCTCTAAACAACAACAAAACTTGTCTTTCCACTCTGCTGTAGACTATTAAGTATGCAATAGCATTATGTTTAAAGAAAACCAACGTATATACATACCTTAATTTAAAAATACTTTATTGCTAAAAACGATGCTGGTGGTCATCTGAGCCTTCAGCAAGTTGTAATCTTTTTGCTGATAGGGAGTCTTGCCTTGATGTTGATGGCTGCTGACTGATCAAAGTGGTGGTGTTTGCTGAAGGCTGGGATAGCTATGACAATTTCTTTATTTTTTTGAGACAGGATCTCACTCTGTCACCCAGGCTGGAGTGCAATTGGCAAGATCATGGCTTACTATATAGCCTCCACTTCCCGGGCTCACATGATCCTCCCACCTCAGACTCCCAAGTAGCTGCAGCTGCAGGCTCACATCACCACGTTTAGCTAATTTTTTCTTGAGGTGTGATTTTGTCACATTACCCAGGCTGGTCTTGAACTCCTGGGCTCAAACAATCTGCCTGCCTCAGCCTCCCAAAACGCTGAGATTACAGGCATGAGACATTGTGTGGCAATTTCTTAAAATAAGACAATAATGAAGTTTGCCACATAAATTGACTCTTCACAAAAGATGTTTTACAGCATGCAGTGCTTTTTGATAGCATTTTACCACGTTAGAGTTCTTTCAAAATTGGGGTCAGTCTTCTCCAAACCTGCTGCTGCTTTGTCAACTAAGTTTACGCAATACTCTAAATTACTTGTTGTCATTACAATATTCACAACGTGTCCACTAGGAGTAAGTTCTATCTCAAGAAACCACTTTCTTTGCTCGTCCATAAGAAGAAATTCCTAATCCAAGTTTTATTATGTGATTGAAGCAATTCAGTCACATCTTCAGGCTCCACTTCTAATTCTAGTTCTCTTGCTTTTCCCACCATATCTGCAGTTCCTTCTTCCACTGAAATTTTGAACCCCTTCAAGTCATCCATGAGGGTTGATGTCAACTTCTTTCAAACCTCTGTTATTGTTGATCTTTTGACTTCTTTACGTGAATCACAAATGTTCTTAGTGGCATGTAGAGTGGTGAATCCTTTCCAGAAAGTTTTCAATTGACTTGGCCCAGATCCTTCAGAGCAATCACTATCTCTGACAGCTATAGCCTTATGAAACATATTTTTTCAAATAGTAAGATGTGAAAGTCGAATTTACTCTTTGATCCATGGGCTTTAGAATGGATGTTATGTTGGTAGACATGAAAACAACTTTCATCTCCTTGTACATCTCCATAAGAACTCTTGGGTGACTAGGTACATTGTCACTGAGCAATAATATTTTGAAGAGTCTTTTTTGGAGCAGTAGGTCTCTACAGTAGGCTTGAAATATTCAGTAAACCATGCTGTAAACAGACGTGCTGTTAGCCAGGCTTTGTTCCATTGATAGAGCATAGGCAGAGGAGGTTTAGTATAATTCTTAAGGACTCTAAGATTTTTGGAATGGTAAGCTGGCATTGGCTTCAATTTAAATTCACCAACTGTATTAGCCCATAATAAGAGAGTCAGCCTGTCCCATGAAGTTTTGAAGTCAGGCATTGACTTCTTTCTAGCTATGAAAGTTCTAGATGGCATCTTCTTCCAATAGAAGGCTGTTTTATCTCCATGGAAAATCTGTTGTTTAGTGTAGCCACATTCATCTGTGATCTTAGATCTTCTGGATAACTTGCTGCAGCTTCTATATCAGTACTTGCTGCTTTACCTTGCACCTTTTTTGTTTCTTATTTTGGTTCTTTTGGTTCCACCTGTCTGTGCCCATTACCTCCCAGTTGCACTTTTTAAAAATTTTTTTTTGATACGGTGTCTCATTCTGTCATCCAGGCTGGAGTGTGGTGGTATGATCATAGGCCACTGGAGCCTTGAACTCCTGTGCTCAAGCAATCCTCCCACCTAAGCTTTCCAAGTAGCTGGGACTACAGGCATACCACCATACCTGGATCATTTTTAAATTTTTTGTAGAGATAGGGTCTTGCTATGTTTCCTAGGCTGTTCTCAAACTCCTGACCTCAAGTGATCCTCTTGTTTCAGCCTCTCAAAGTACTGTGATTACAAGTGTGAGCCACTATGCCTGGTACCTTGCATTTTTATATTTTGGAGACTGCTTATTTTCTTAAATCTTTTGAGCCAGATTCTGCTTACCTCCAACTTTTCTTCTGCAGCTTCCTCACCTCTCTCAGCTTTGTGGAATTGAAGCATTCAGGCCTTACTCTGGATTAGGCTTTGGCTTAAGAGAATGTTATGGCTTATTTGATCTTGTATCCAGACCACTAAAACTTTCTTCATATCAGCAATAAGGCTGTTTTGCTTTCTTATCAAACTTTTAGTTTCTTTTGAGGACTTTGCATTTGCAAAGTTTGGTACCTAGCTTTTGGCCTATCTTAGCTTTTTTTTGGTGGCAGGGGTGGGAGGGGAGACAGAGTCTTGCACTGTCATCCAGGCTGGAGTTCAGCGGCATGATCTTGGTTCACTGCAGCCTTTGCCTCCCAGGTTCAATTGAGCAATCCTCATGCCTCAGCCTCCTGAGTAGCTGGGGATTACAGGCATGTGTCACCACGCCTGGCTAAGTTTTAGTAGAGATGGGGTATTGCCATGTTGCCCAGTCTGGTCTAGAACACCTGGCCTCAAGTGATCCACCTACCTCAGCCTCCCAAAATGCTGGGATTACAGGCGTGAGCCACCATGCCCAATCCTGTCTTAGCTTTTGACATGCCTTCTTCACTAAGCTTAATGATTTCTAGCTTTTGATTTAAACTGTAAGACCTGAGACTCTTCGCTTGAACACCTAGAGGCCATTATAGAATTATTAATTGGTCTAATTTCAATATTGTTATGTCTCAGGTAATAGGAAGGCCTGAACAGAGGGAGAAAGATGGGGAAATGGCTGTCGATGGAGCAATCAGAATACACACACATAACATTTGTTAATTAAGTTTACTGTCTTACAGCAGCACAGTTTCTGGTGCCCTTAAACAATTAGCATTTGTGTGTGTTGATGCAAGAATTCTGGCCAAAAATGTGAAGCTAGGAAAATCGGTGAATTCGGAATTATAGGAAGGTTAAACACTTAAAGGAAAAGCAGGTCACTCCTAGCAGTGGCCTTCCCAATGTCAAATGTTTTCCTTATTTCTTCATTCTTCTTACTTTTTTTTTTTTCTTTTGAGACGGAGTTTCACTCTTGTTGCCCAGGCTGGAGTGCAATGGCATGATCCCAGCTCAATGCAACTTCCACCTCCTGGGATCAAGCGATTCTCCTGCCTTAGCCTCCCGAGAAGCTGTGATTACAGGCATGCTCCAGCACGCCTGGCTAATTTTGTATTTTCAGTAGAGACGGGGTTTCTTCATGTTGGTCAGGCTGGTCTTGAACTCCTGACCTCAGGTGATCCACCCATCTCAGCCTCCCAAAGTGCTGGGATTACAGGTGTGAGCCACTGCGCCTGGCCTTCTTTTCCTTTTATGTAACACTGACTGAAACAGCTGGGATCCAGTTTTTTTAAAATAAGATTTAGCTTGAAGCAGTGCACTTTCCTCTTAAAGCCTTGCTGAGTTTGGCTTTACAAGGAAATGAGAATTATGTGTGGGTATGGGTGTTTGGTTGCTGCTGTTTTGGATTTGGGTTGGTGATTTTTAAACATAGAGAATGTTTTGAGAGGCTGATCTGAGGAGGGTGCTCGTGTGGAAAGTTTTGTGTGGAGTAGTGTGCTAGAGACAGAGGGATAAACAAGGTGGGAGTGTGCAAAGGAGATATTTGACTTATTTTTTCTTGTGCCAAGGGCAAGAGAGTCTTGTCTTTCTTACAGCCTGTGATCTTTCCTCTCTCAGATTCAGGTTGGCACTATTGCTGTTATACTATAACCCATTGCGTCATTTGGCTTGGAAACCAAGCCATTTTTAAATTAATTTGTATTTATAGAAAAAGTTTTATGAGTTCTGTATAATCATCTTATAAGTAAATTTTTAGAAACAGTATGTGGAAGTAAGGTACTTCTCAGAGTGATACACTTTTTCTTTTATTTTGCTTAAAAAATTCTGCCTCAGATTTCTGATTTAGTTTTTCTATAGCTGTTGCCTAAATATATTGATTTTTATTGCTTTTTCATTTGGTCTTCTTAGATAATAGAATAATGTAAATAAGATACTAGATTAGAAACAGCAGTATTGGTGCTGAAGCCTGACAGCTTACTTCTGAAGGAAAAGAAAACTACCAGTATGAAGGCTGGGCGCGGTGGCTCACACCTGTAATCCTAGCACTTTGGGAGGCCGAGGTGGGTGGATCACCTGAGGTCAGGAGTTCAAGACCAGCCTGGCCATCATGGTGAAACCCCATCTTTAAAAAAAAAAAAAAAAAGAAAACTACCAGTATGAAAGAGCAGTGGCTAGGCCAGGCGTGGTGGCTCACGCCTATAATCCCAGCACTTTGGGAGGCCGAGGTGGTTGGATTATGAGGTCAAGAGATCCAGACCATCCTGGTCAACATGGTGAAACCCCATCTCTACTAAAAATACAAAAATTAGCTGGGCATGGTGGTGCACGCCTGTAGTCCCAGCTACTCGGGAGGCTGAGGCAGGAGAATTGCTTGAACCCAGGAGGCGGAGGTTGCGGTGAGCCGAGATCGCGCCATTGCACTCCAGCCTGAGTAACAAGAGCGAAACTCCGTCTGAAAAAAAAAAGAAAGAGCAGCGGCTGAGACATTGAGAATAAAGCCTCTGATCTCCATTGAACCAAACTCCCGATCTTTATACACATGTTCCTCCTGTAGTCTTCCCTATCTCAGTAAATACAACTTTTTCCCTCTAGCTATTGAGGTCAAAAAGGTCAGAATCATCACTGATTCCCCTCTTTCCTTCATATCTAATGATATGAAGGGGGATCTTCATAATATCTTCTAATGATATTAGAGGGGGATCTTCATACCCCCTCTAATCTGCCAGCACTCCCTGTTTTCTAGCTCTGCTTTATTTTTCTCCATAGCCCTTATCTGACGTCACACACACACACACACCACACCCACACACACACACACACACACACACACACACAGCTTTTACTATCTTTCCTCTATATAGAGTGAAAGACCATGAGGGTAGGGATTTTGTCTGTTTAGAACACTGCTGTATCCTCATAACAGAATAGTGCTTAACATAAAGATGCTCATTTGTTGAATAAATGAATAATAGTTACCATTTACTGAATTCTTAGTGTCTTGCTAAGATCTTTGTGCTAGGATCTTTGTATCAGTTATCTCTAATTTTTGTGACAATCCTACAAGGAAGGCAGCCTCCCCTTTTTTGCTAGACCTCAGAGAGGTTAATTTGATTTGCCAAGCAAGGTTTGTAAGTAACAGAATTAAAATTGGAATGCACATCTGTCTAACTCCCAAATATGAGTTCTATTCATTATGCTTCCCTGTGTTCATAATAAAAATAATGGGCCACTGAGATTTTTTTTTTTTTTTTTTTTTTTTTGAGATGGAGTCTCACTCTGTTGTCCAGGCTGGAGTGCAGTGGCGTGATCTTGGCTCACGACAGTCTCTGCCTCCCAGGTTCAAGCGATTCTTCTGTCTCAGTCTCCCTAGCAGCTGGGACTACAGGCGTGTGCCATCATGCCTGACTAATTTTTGTAGTTTTAGTAGAAATGGGGTTTCACCATATTGGTCAGGCTGGTCTTGAACTCCTGACCTTGTGATCCACCTGCCTCAGCCTCCCAAAGTGCTGGGATTACAGGCGTGAGCCACTGCACCCAGCTGAGAAATTTAGTGAGATACTATTCAGTGTTCTTCATTTGATAAAGGAAACTATATAGTATGTTTCTGACAACAGTTTCCATCTTGGATTATCTTGACTTTGAAAGATGAAAATGAAATAAAATTGGGTGTTTAAAGGAGCATGCTTCAGTTATCTGGAACATTTAGGTATATGTAGAGTGCATAATTCCCCCAAACTGCAAAGTAGAAGGGAGTATTGTTTGTATTCTTGGAGAGGTTTAAGAGGTCCTCACTCAAATACTAATTGTGTTTCTTAATTAATTTTAACTTTTTTTTTTTTTTTTGAGATGTAAGCTTGTTCTTGTTGCCCAGGCTGTAGTGCAATGGTACAACCTCAGCTCACTACTACCTCTGCCTCCCAGGTTCAAGCGATTCTTCTGCCCCAGGCTCCCAAGTACCTAGGATTACAGGGACCCGCCACCACACCTGGCTAATTTTTGTATTTTAAGTAGAGGTGGGGTTTCACTATGTTGGCCAAGGTGGTTTCGAACTCCTGACATCAGGTGATCCACCCACCTCAGCCTCCTGAAGTGCTGAGATTACAGGCATGAGCCGTCACGCCTGGGTAACTTGTTTTTTAAAAAGCAAATATTTATATAAGGCTTATTATAAGCTAGTCACTGTTATGAGTACTTTATAAGTATTAACTAACTTAACATAAGTATTTATAATAACCTTGAGAAGTTTACTTCAACACTCTTGTTCTTTTTCCTGGTCTTTAAACAGAGATAATTGGACCAGATGATCTCCAAAGCCTACTGCAGCTCTACAACGTTAAGGCTTTCTAACTGTTGCCACACAGACTAGTTAGTTATGTGTTAAGAAAAGTTAGATAAGGTCAGCTTTTCCTAGTGGGAGCAGAGATGAGAGTGGAGCCCCAAAGGCAGTGCAGAGTAGAACAGGAAGTGTAATTTAGGTGAATAAAAGTGCAGTCTGTATGTAGCACAGCGTCAGTTTGGGAGGGAAGGAAGACAGCATCAAATAATTGTTGAGGTTTCGATGATATGAAGCTCTTTAGTCTACCTCTGTCCTTTCCTTAATATCTAAAGGGAGAAATTATAAATTGTTAATTCTTGAGCAGAGCACATAATACCTCCTTATTAACCAGCACTACTTTTTTGCTATAGGTTGAAATTTGGCTCATGGTTTTTCTTCAGGAATTTAAGAAATAGGAAATAGGAGAGTTAAGAATTTGATACATGAAAATATCAAACCTGAATCTGATCAAGCATCTAGAGCTCACTACTAATTTACTGGAAATATAGGGGGCAGAGCAATATGTTAAATTACACCTCAAGGATAAAATTACCAAATACCGTCTGTGGGAAACTACAAGACACACAACCCAGTTTCTTCCAATAAAACAGTCGCAAGAAAAAAAAAGATGGAGCAGTGACCTATAGATAAAACCAATTTGAGATAAAGCAACCATTTGCAGTGTATAGACTATATTGGGCCCTTAGTTCCTGAGTTGAACAATCAGAGGAATCTGAACACCAGTTATTGGAGTTACTAGGAAATTAGTGTTGATTTTTATTTAGGCTTAATAATGTTAGTGAGTTAAAGCTCTTTTTTTTTTTTTTTTTTTCCTTAGGCAGGGTCTCAATCTGTCACCCAGGCTGGAGTGCAGTGGCACAATCACAGCTCACCACAGCCTCAATCTTTTGGGCGCAGGTGATCCTCCCACCTCAGCCTCCTGAGTAGCTAGGACTACAGGTGCCTGCCACCACACCGGCTAAGTTTTGCATTTTTTTGTACAGAGGGACTTTCACCATGTTGCCCAGGCAGGTCTCTAACTCCTAGGCTCAAGTGATCCACCTGGTTTGGCCTCCCAAAGTCCTGGGATTACAGGCGTGAGCCACCGTGCCTGGCCCAGACTCTTTAGATTCAGAGCTAAACACTGAAATATTTATGGATGAAATGATGGTTTGAGATATGTTTCAAAAATAACTGAGAAATAGGGGATGGAATAGATGGAGTTATATATGAAACAAGATTGGCCACGAGTTTATAAAGCTAGTTTGTGGGTTCATGGGGATTTGTTATATTATTCTGCCTACTTTTGTATATGTTTAAGATTTTCATTTTTAAAATCTTTTTTTTTAAAGCTGACAAAGGGACTGGCTGTGGTGGCTCTTGCCTGTAATCCCAGCATTTTGGGAGGCTGAGGTGGAAGGATCACTTGAGCCCAGGAGTTTGAGACAAGCCTGGGCGACATAGTGAGACCCAGTGTCTTAAAAAAAAAATGCTAGGAGGCTGAGGCAGGAGAATTTCTTGAACCCAGGAGGCGGTGGTTGCAGTGAGCCAAGATCGCGCCACTGCACTTCAGCCTGGGTAACAAGAGCGAAATTCCGTCTCAAAAAAAAAAAAAAAAAAAAATGCTGACAAATACATATATGCTTTCAGGTTAGAAGTTATGAAAAGGGAGATTATAAAACAATGCTTTCTTAGTGATTTTCATGCAGATGCAACATCTTTCTATAGTAAAGATTTCCTCAAGTAAACATAGTATATATTCATTATAATATATATAGCATATATTCATTATAAAGGATAAAAACAATTCAGAAATATCACAATAGTGAAAGTCCCCTTCTTAAAGCAAATGATACTTTTTAAATGCTGAAAATTGTCATGTCATTTGCATGTGTTTCTTCTTCCATTTTTGAAATGTACAAGATAGATAAAATTTCTTAATAGAGTAGAACAACTAATTTAGATCCAGAGTCAATTATATAAAGAAACTTTTCCTACTGCACTGCTTTGTTTTTTTGCTTTGCAAAGGGGTTATTAACATTTTTTTCTGGGTTAGGGGAGGAGTTAAAAAAAGAGTCTTGTACAGGTTAATCGCTTGTGTGGTGAAAGCTATAGCTAAAGAGGCAATGTGGAATGCTCCAGTGTGCACAACCCTGCTTTTAGCCTGGGTGGCAACTGCAGATTAATCCTGGTGTGGTTAGGCTTTGCACAAAGGGAAATTTGAACCTGAGAGCTTATGTCCTTAACAGTGCTAATTGGGAGATGTGGAGTGAGGGGATTTCCACTTTGTTAATAAGATCTCCAGGCGCATTTCCTCTTTGTTTTTGCATTTTCCTTGGCTGTGAAGCAGCTGCAGGGAAGTAAAAAGTGATTTCCTGCATTTAGGAGTGCTGGCTTTTCTTTCAGAGACTTATAATTGGAAGGGTGGAAGGCATATGGATTGAGCTACCTACACAGCTAATTTAAACCTAGGTGGTTTACTTTCGTTTTCATTTTTGTAAGGAGTTCACTGCATTTGTGCCAAGAGTAGATTTGTTCAGATGATTTGAATTAGCAGATAACTCAGGTTGTATCAAAAGCAGGCTTTTCTCTAGACTGATCACTGCTTTAACAGTGTGATTCTTTGCAAGCTGACTGAAAAACCACTAGTGGCAAAATTGGATTCTGTCATATTAATAAAAATACTGTAGTTCCTTTTCAGATTCATACAGCATAAATGCTTATCTTTGACCCGATTATTTAACCTGTAAAATTCTCCAAAATGAGAAAAATAGGCAGAGGATGTTTTTCAAGAAAATACGATAAAGCCATATCAAGGTATGATGTTCCCAGATACAGTGTCAGGGGGAAGTGAAAAGAACTATTAGTAGAGTAGATGCTCAGAAGTCGTTAGACTTAGGTGAAAGTTCTTATCATAAATTAATACTTTTTTTGTAGTCATTGTCAATATTTCTTGCCCTAATAACGGCGGTTGATTTTTTTCAAAATATACTTATGAGCCTATCCTAAACATGGGCCAGACCTTTGGATATTTTTGATGTGGTTTCTTCCCAAGTCATTCACCATTGTGTTGATAGTACAAGTCTTCTCCACTTGCAATCAGAGAAACAAATGACTATTAGAAAACAAGAACTGATTATTAAGTATCAAATTAGCAGAGCTGAATGATCAGATCCAAAACATAGCATTAATTGTCCCTGTAAACTATGTGATTAGTGAAGCTTAACTAGTATTTAAACCCAGGCACCCGCCATCACACTGCGGCTACTTTTTGTATTTTTAGTAGAGACCGAGTTTTACCATATTGGCCAGGCTGGTCTCGAACTCCTGACCTCAGGTGATCCACCTGCCTCAGCCTCCCAAAGTGCTGGGATTACAGGCATGAGCCATGGCACCCCGGCTTGGTGTAAAACTTTTAAAGTAGAATCCTGCTATCAGTGAAGGAATGATAATGGATTTTGAGGGGAAAGGAAAGAGCCGTAACTCTTCCTTGTTTTGTGATTCAACCCCGGTGTTTTTTAAGTTTTATTTTATAGGATTCTGAAT
Source organism: Ateles fusciceps (assembly GCA_036589455.1). Lineage (NCBI taxonomy): Eukaryota > Metazoa > Chordata > Mammalia > Primates > Atelidae > Ateles > Ateles fusciceps. The sequence continues at coordinate 2,596,846 of JAZHEH010002842.1, forward strand.
CCCCAGAAGTTTTGTAAAAGTTTGTGTAAATATGTGTGCAGTATTTCAAATGGTTATGGATTAATAGATAGATGTCACACATACATCCAGGGTAAAATAGATTAATTTCTTAGTTTGTTTAGCTAAGCACACTGAAATTTATCAGAAAATAGCCAGATAGAGAAGAAGCAGTTGTAATGTATTTTGGTAGTTTCTCTAGGCCTCTGGAGTCCCAAATGGGGCTGAATAGCTGCCAGTGACACTATCCACCCAAGGTAGGATCTTTCTCACTTCATGCTGCATCACAGACTGTTTATAAACAGACTCACACTATTGTTCGCAAAGACTAACACCACAATCTGCATGCCTTCTTTAAGAGGATTTTTATGAATAGCAGGCTCTCCTGTTTAAGACAAACTCCATGTCCTGTCCTCACCAGGAGGAGAAAAAACTCACTCTGTCCTCATTGTACAGGATGCCCATTTTCCTGCAATGAGGGCATGTATTTTTCTCCTGGGAGAGGACCCAGAGCCTTCATCAGTGACCCTGATGGGATTTCTTCCTCAGCCTTAGCTCTACTTTCTTGTCCAAGTGACTCTCACATTATTTTCTTTCATCCTGACTACTCTTTGAAATGCCAGATCAATGTAGCCAACTGATTATGACACATTTCTATGTGAATATGCAATTATGAACTCAAATTCAATGTGTCAAAATGAAATGACTCATAAATACTTCTTCTAGCCCTGATACCACCGTTGAGTTTCCGCTTGTGACTTTTCTCTTTCTCTGTCATGCAGACTGAAAAGATTAAAACTGACTTTGTCTCCTCTCTAATACCAGTCCGATTGTGCAGCATTTCACATCTCCGACTCTGCTGTTCCATTTCCACTAATTCCATCTTGTTTAGGCATTTAGTGCATCTCAACCTTGACTTCTGGATTACCACTGGTTTTCCTGTGTCTACACTTTCCTTCCATCCTTTTTTTTCACACTATTGCCAGGTCATTTTTTTTTAACATCACAACATTGTTTGTTATGTGAACTTTTTTTTTTTTTTGAGACAGAGTTTCGCTCTTGTTGCCCAGGCTGGAGTGCAATGGCACGATCTCAGCACGCTACACCCTCCACCTCCCGGGTTCAAGCGATTCTCCTGTCTCACTCTTCCCCTGGGATTACAGTTGCATGCCACCACGCCTGGCTAATTTTTGTATTTTTAGTAGAGATGGGGTTTCATCATATTGGTCAGGCTGGTCTCAAACTCTTGACCTCAGGTGATCTGCCAGCTTTGGCCTCCCAAAGTGCTGGGATTACAGGCACGAGCCACCACACCCAGCCTATTATGTGAACTTTTTACAATACAAACAAAAAATACAGAAATGAAATATATTAATACAGCTAAATGAAGAATGATGACTTTTTCTCTTAAAGAGGCCATGATTCCCATTTCTAATAAAATAAAGAGACTGCCTATAGGTAGAAACAGGTTGGTCATTAGCTTTACAGTTTTGCCTAGAAATGAACTTTAATTATATTTTTTCCCCTGCTACTTACCATAAAGTGCAAAAAGGGAGTTAAAGGAAAGTTTTCTTGTTGGTTTCTACCATATGAAAGAAGCTATATTCTATTTTAGCAGGCTAATATATGGAAAATATCTAAATTAAATGTTTTTATAAAAATGAAGCAGTAATGAGATTCTAGCTAAAGAGGGCCCTAAATGAGAATAGTATATATTTAAAGACTCCAAAACAAACAAATAAAAGGTCGTTGTAAAAAAGCTCTAGGTCCACTGTAAGCCCATCAATTGTTTCTCCATGCACATTTTTTAACAAAGTGTCAAAAAATAGAATCAGCTGTGTTAGGCTAAATTACATTATTGTATATGCTGCATTGAAGGTAATCTTTGTATTATAATTATCATAGAGAAGCATAATTTGCATCATATTGTGGCAATTTATCCTCAATGAAAACCTTCTAGAGTCCTTTTATTTTGGAATATCCTCTGAGCAGTCAAATCACCAGAACATGATTATCTTGCTTTAAACTGAAGATAGCTGTTTTTAATTAAAAAAAAAAAAAAAAGAAAAAGAAAATGTAGGAAAGGCACTTAACAGCTATTACTTTCTTTTTTTTTTTTTCTTTTTTGAGCCAGAGTTTCACTGTTGTTACCCAGGCTGGAGTGCAATGGCGCAGTCTTGGCTCACTGCAACCTCTGTCTCCCAGGTTCAAGCAATTCTCCTCCCTCAGCCTCTGAAGTAGCTGAGATTACAGATGCCTGCCACCATGCCTGGCTAATTTTTGTATTTTTAGTAGAGACAGGTTTTCAGTATGTTGGCCAGGCTGATCTTGAATTCCTGATCTCAGGTGATCTGCCCATCTCGGCCTCCCAAAGTGCTGGGATTACAGGCGTGAGCCACCATGCCTGGCCTGCTACTTTCTATTAATGACTACACAACACCCTAAATAATTCAAGCATCTTAATCTCCATTAAGAACAACAATAAAATAATTTTTGTCATGCTGTTAAATCTATCATTATGGATAAACCTGATGCAGATTGGTCAAATGGATCCAGCAAACACTGATGTCCAAGCCGTGATATTGGTCACTATTAATAATACATAACTGTTGGTCAATAGTTTAAAAGATCTTCTCTCTCTTTTCTTTTCAAAGGTTCTGAAAGAGTTTTTTGTTGTTCTGAAATATGTCATTGAGCTTCCCAGTTTGCCTTCTTATCTTCAAACTGACAATGTTTTTTCTCTAATTCTTTGTGTTATGCTTCTTTATTTTTTATTTTATTTTACTTTTTTATACAGACGGGGTTTCATCATGTTGGTCAGGCTGGACTCAAACTCCCGACCTCAGGTGATCCACCACCCGCCTTGGCCTCCCAAAGTGCTGGGATTACAGGCGTGAGCCACCGTGCCCAGCTGTGTTATGCTTCTTTTTCATTTGCTAATGGCACAGCCATTGGAACCTAGCTTCAGAGTCCTTCAGTTTTTGAACTTCTTTTTTTGACCTTCATCTCAAACACCTGCTCCATCTCCAGCTCCATCTTCATTTTAGCTACATGCTCCCTTCTTTCTTCTTCCATTTGTACCAGAAGGCTCTTAGCTCTTATTTGTTGTCAACTCCATTTGTAAGTCACAACTGCCAGTTTTCTGCTTTCACAGTGGGCATTATTAGTAACGTCTTTCAAATATGCACATGTGTTATCAACATATTTCATAGAATTGTAAAATTGCAATGTTCACCATTTTCAACTTCAGCAGCACTCCAAGGATACGACCTTCCCCTAACCCTTTTGCCATTAAGTTCAGTGATATAGTATTACTACCTACCTAAGCAAGAGGTAAATGGTCCTTCATCTTTTCAACAAACATTTGTCTTGTTCGTCTGTTTCTGGAAATTTATGTATTTTACGTTCTTAGATTTCTTTCATTATCTGTTTTAAAGTTATTACTGGTTTAAGTCCATGTCCTGAAGGAGCAATGAAGTATAAACATCCCTGCACCCTGTTATCAGGCATCTGAAATCTGTTTGCTCATGATTCTGCATTTAGGTAGTCCACAGATTCTCTATCAATGTAGTCGATAGCAAGCTGCCAGAGATTACTATTATCTATTGCATCTCCAAATCCCGGGGTATCAACTGATGTGAGCAACTAAACCCCACCTTCTTTGATTAAAACTTTGAATTGTTCCTCCTGCACATTCTTTTTAGTAATAATTCTATGAGAAAGACCTGGATACTCTGGAGAATGCAAATATATGAGGAATCATGAGTTGATTAATGTTGACTTTCCCAGATTTCCCACTAGCATAAGCGTGAATTCAAACCTTCTCTTCACTGATTCTCTGGATACTTGATTTGCGAGACAGGCAAATCCCACACATTTCCATCATTCCAGTGGTCCAGATTCCAACAGAAGAAATCCACAGAGCAACCATGGTGCTGCTGTTGACGCCCCTCTCCTCGGCAGCAGTGGATCTCACACTCCAGGTCATTCTTTTCAAAACACCATTGTAATCATATTACTCCGCTGCCTCAAAACCTTCAGCAGTTTGCCATTCCTGCCCTGAAAGTAATTCCTCCAGTTTGGCCGCAGCCTCATCACTTACCATGCTCCTCTACAGACACCTGCTTTGGCCAATGCCAGCTAATGAGAGGCTCTAGACTACTTTGTGTTTTCCTCCTCTTCTTTTTCCCTCATCTAAAATATACTCCTACGTCCAAATCCTGTTTTTCCTTCATGGCTATCTCAGCCTCTTTCCTTTTTTCACCTCTGTAATCTCCATTTTTCTTCCTTTGAACTTGCAGCATTTATTAACCCTGGCTCACATCTGGCTATTGATCCTATACTATGTGTTCTTGTTTTAGTGTTTAGTTTTTCACGTCAGTATCTTTTGTTGTTTCAAACAGATTAGAAACTCTGAGGGACTGGACACCCTTTTTCATATTTTCCACGGTGCTTAGTTAGCATCCAGTAGGTGGGTAGTAAATATTGTTATTTATACATTAAATAATTCAGTGCTTACATTTATTGTCATAGCTACCATTTAGTTATATCTGTTAATCTTTACAGCAACTTTGAGGGAATACGTATTTCTCTACTTGACAAATGAGGAAACTGAGGCTCAGAAAAGTGTGGTAACTTGCCAGAACCTCACAGGTTAAGTGATGAAGTCAGGATTCAAACCCAAATCTTTGGACTCAGTAACACATGCTGTTTAACCGTATTGGTAATTCTACTTCCTTATGAGACTGATGTATATTTTTTGAGGATGGGAAATTACCTAACACTTAGCTTACTCTTATTTGCTTAATTATGGCAGAAGAAAAGGTATGCAAACCTGGATTTGTAGTGATTGCTAGCAGGAATAATGAAACAGATTCAAACCGTGCCAAAGTTCACGGGAAAATAGAATTTCCCTTAATCTCTTTGATTACTGGTGGAATGACTCATCTTCCAGTTGTACATTACTCTTGGGTTACTCAGACATTTGTATAAGTTAGCGGAGAAAAAAACCACTGATGAGATGTACAAGACACGTCATTTGAGCTAATGAATGTTCCCGGGATATCCCCAAGATTTCTACTTGAGTATTCTTGCCTGTCCTATTTACTGTTTGAGTTTCACCTTTTGGTTTTCCTTCAGAGTAAAATCACATCCCATTTCCTTTCTGCTTTCCACTTAGATGATTTTCACAGGCTACTCTCTTACTACTGCAGTGCACAAAGATTTACTGTCTACATATTTAACATTAGTCAGATTTACTGTTTTTGAATTTATACACTAGAAATTTCAAGAATTTAAATTTTTCCTTTCTTCATTCTCTTCCCTGCTTCTGATTTTTTTTCTCCAAAAGAGGACAAAAATAACCCAAACAATTTTTTTTTTTTTTTTTGAGTTGTAGTCTTGCTCTGTGACCCTGGCTGGAGTGCAGTGGCACGATATCAGCCCACTGCAATGTCCATCTCCTGGGTTCAAGAGATTCTCCTGTCTCTGCCTCCCAAGTAGCTGGGATTACAGGTGCCCGCAACTATGCCCAGCTAATTATTGTATTTTTAGTAGATATGGGGTTTCAGCATGTTGGTCAGGCTGGTCTCGAACTCCTGACCTTGTGGTCCGCCCCCACCAGCCCTCGGCCTCCCAAAGTGTTCGGATTACAGGCATGAGCCACTGTGCCCAGCCACTATTTTCTTTTTTTAAAAAATTAGCAATAAAATTGAGTATAGATGGTAGTAAATTCTGCTTCATTTCTGTGGGAACATTGAAAACTTGATGGCTTTTGCAAACAACTGATAAATTGTTTCTGCTTTATAAAGAAAGGAAATAGCCCATTCAACTCAATGAAGTCATTAGTAAACTGGGAATTAGAAATAAAGAGTCTGTATTTTTTTGTTGTCATTAATTTAGTCTTTCTGTCTACATCTCAGTTTTCTCACAGGATTGTTTTAAGGATAATCAGAAGACCTATGCACATTGTAAAGCATAAAGCAATCCTTAAGGATGCACTACAGGCAAGCCTCAGCCGAGAAACTTGATTTATGAACCATGCATACATGCATACTACAAAGGGATGGATCTTACCTCAGTCTAGTGCCCTTTGAAAGAGACAAGCTAAATGGTCTTTTTGGCCCTTGAATCAGAATATCTGGGAACAACAGAAATGTAGATATATTTTTCTCAATGTGGAAGCAGTTAGGTTATGGGTCCTTACAGGGATTCATCTACTCTACTGCCATGTGAAGACAGGAGCCCATTTCTCAGTCAGGAACAGGAAGCAGGAAAGGTTATTTTTCTGGTATTTAATGTTAAAACCCAAAGAGTTATAAATGTTGACAAACTATTGGTAAAACTTGTGGTATTATTATTTACCTAAAGCACATACAGGGGCTTTTATAGTATAGACTTTTTATAATCATATCATTTAATTTTATTGAGTCCTTAGAATAATAGCCCTTCGAAGTATGTGTCAATAGCCCCACTTTATTCCTGAGGGACATAAGGCTCAGAAAAGTGAAGTGACTTGACCAGTGAGGGGGCTTAAGTTTTCTACACATTTCCTTCCAAGGAAGAAGGGAAGTTAGGCACTGTGTTGGCGCTTTAGAGCAGGTTTTGGGTTACTTGTGAAGCAGAGGGGATTTCCAGGGTGTGTAAGCATGGACAAACTCCTTGAATGAAAGCAGAGTTTTTTTTTAAGTAGTTAACAGCATTTTGGGGTTTGTAGGATTCAGGCTGTGTTATTGCCTTTTTTTGTATTTTATTTTTTGGCCTGATTTGTTTCTTTCTAATTTGAGAGTAAGATTTCATAATTAAAAATATATTGCCCTTTGCCCTTTCTTTAAGCTATTCTCTATAAACCTGTCAGAATATGGTATGAAAATGAGGGAGAGTGGGAATAAAAATAATATAGCTGATTCTGTCTAGAAATTTAATTTCTAAACCATCTTTACCTGAGTTAGATCTATTTCTCCAAAGCTCAGACAAGATTGAAGAAATAACTTTATACTTGTATCTAACTTCTATCTGGAATTTATAGGATAATATATTAATACTTGCAAATAATGCCTAACTGCTAGGGAGCGTGCATCTTTAGCTCATGATTCTAGATGATTGAGAATTTTTTAGGGAAACGTTTTCAGTCCTTCATATAGTTGATAGTGGGCTATCATTTTATATTTCAAGATTAAAAAATAGATTATCTTCTTTCTCCTTTCTCTCTCTCCTCTTCCTCTTCTCTTTTTCTTCTTTCCAGCTGTATGGAATGACCATACTTTAATTATTCATTGAATCTTTTTTTAGTATTTAAGTTGTTTCAAATCTTTTACTATTACAAAACTACCGCAGTGAATCACCTTACACGTTTGTAATTTCTCACATATTCTAATATAGATGTAAGATAGATTCCCACAAATTGAATTGCTAGCACAGTGGAGACATACTAATTTCAATTGGCCTTCATGGAAATTTTATCAGTATATACTCTGATCAGCAAAATATGAGAATTCTTTCTCTGCACCTTTAAGATTTAGTGTGTTATCAAACATTTTGATCTTTGCCTATATGAAGTAAAAAATAAAATTGCAGTATAGGATTAATTTACAATTTTCTTGGAGTGTGGTGGAGCATCTTTTTCATAAGTTTAAGAGTCACTTATGTTTATTATCTGCAAACTGTTTGCTTCTGTCTTGCCAATTTTTTGAGTTGTTGACTGTTTTCTTATTAATTTTAGGAGCTCTTTATTTGAAAAATTATCTGTGATTTGAATTACAATTTTTGAGGCATTACTCAAGTTTTTTTTTTCTCCATGTATATTTAAAAATATTTGAATTTATCAGACTTTCCTTTTATGGCTTCTAGGTTTCATATCTAGAAAGACCTTTTCCCTTGCAAGGTTATTTTTTTATTTTTATTTCATATCTAGAAAGACCTTTTCTCTTGCAAGTTTATTTTTTTATTTTTATTTATTTATTTAATCTTATTTACTTATTTTTTTGTTTTTTTGAGACAGAGTCTCGCTCTGTCACCTAGGCTGGAGTGCAGTGGTGCAATCTCAGATCACTGCAACCTCTGCCTGCCAAGCGGTTCTCTGTCTCAGCCTCCTGAGTAGCTGGGATTACAGGCGCCAGCTACCATGCCTGGCTAATTTTTGTATTTTTAGTAGAGACTAAAAGCCTCACCATCTTGGCCAGGCTTACAGGCATGAGCCACCACGCCTGGCCTGCAAAGTTATTGAAAAACCAACAAACACAGCCTGGTCACCAGCATGACCAACGTGGTGAAACCCCATCTCTACTAAAAAGTACAAAAATTAGGTGGGCATTGTGGCATGAGCCTGTAATCCCAGCTACTTAGGAGGCTGAGACAGGAGAATTGCTTGAACCCGGGAGGAGGAGGTTGCAATGAGCCAAGATCGTGCCCTTGTATTCCAGCCTGGGCAACAGAGCCAGACTCTGTCTCAAAAAAAAAAAGTCACCAAACAGAAACAGAAACAGAAAACTTCCTTTTGCTCCCTACACTTTTGTTGTTTTTCTCTAAATTTTTGATCCATTTGGAATTTTTTCTCATGTGTGGTAAGTTCCAACTTAATTTCCTCCCCAGCTAATTAGCCAATTGTGTCAACATCATTTGTTTAACAACCCATATTTTACTCCACTAGGGATAAAGCAGGATGCTGCTTTTAGCATATACCAAATTCTTCATATAAATATTTAGGTGTCTTTTTGGACTTACTCTTCTGATTCACTAATCTGGATAACTAACAGTATGATACTATTTTGATTATTGTAGTTTTATGATATATCTAATATCTATTAGAGCTGATCTTTATAGCTTGGGTTCTAGCACTTTCTTTAATAAACTTACCAGAGGTAAATATTATAGGCCTATGATAAAATGTATTAGTAATGTTCCCTAGGGCAAAATCATGTTTTATATAGGTGACAGAGTCCTATTACCAGTGGCTTTTAAACCCTTTTGAACACAACACAGGTACAATATACATTTTATGTAATAACACATTTATAAATGAAAAAAGTTTTTACACATACAAAATTATGTACTCTTGCTATATTTGTTGTGCTCTATTTTAGTTCTTTTTATTTCCCCCCCAAAATGCTGGTTGCAGCCATTTTAAACTGATCTCATGACGTAGTAAGGGGTTGTGACCTGCAGTTAAAAAACACCTTATTATTTGATGCTTTAATCTTAGCCATTCTGACTAGTGTGAGATGGCATCTCATTGTGGTTTTGATTTGCATTTCTCTGATAATTAGTGATATTGAGCATTTTTTCATATGTTTATTAGCCACTTGTATGGCTTCTTTTGAGAAGTGTCTGTTCATGTCTTTTGCCTGTTTTTTAATGAGGTTGTGTTTTGCTTGTTGAATTAAGTTTCTTATACATTCTGGATATTAGACCTTTGTTGGATGCAGTTTGTAAATATTTTCTCCTGTAAGTTGCCTGTTTACTTTGTTAACAGTTTATTTTGCTATACAGAAGATCTTTAATTAATTAGTTAGGTCTCACTTGTCAATTTTTGTTTTTGTTGCAATTGCTTTTGAGGACTTAACCAAAAATTCTTTGCCAAGGCTGATGTTCGAGAGGGTAGTTCCTAGGTTTTCTTCTAGGATTTTTATAGTTTGAGGGCTTCCATTTAAATCTTTAATCCATCTTGAGTTAATTTTGACACGTGGTAAAAGGTAAGGGTCCAGTTTCATTCTGCTACATGTAACTAGCCAGTTATCCCAGCACCATTTATTAAATAGGAAATCCTTTACCCATTGGTTGTTTTTGTTGGCCTTGTCAAAAATCAGGTGTGTATGAGTGTGCAGCTTTATTTCTGAGTTTTCTATTCTGTTCCATTGGTCTGTATGTCTGTTTTTGTACCAGTATGAGGCTGCAGAGAAAAGGGAATGCTTATACACTGTTGATGGTGATGTAAATTAGTTCAGCCACTGTGGAAAGCAGCTTGGAGATTGAGATTTCTCAAATAAGTTAAAACAGCAATCAAATAAGTTAAAACAAATTAAATAAGTTTAATCCAGCAATCCCACTGCTGGGTATACACCCAAAGGGAAATAGATGATTATACCAAAAAGACACATCCACTCGTATGTACATGGTTGCACTGCTAACAATAGCAAAGACATGGAATCAGCCTAGTGCCAATCAGTGGTGGATTGGATAAAGAAAATGTGGCACTATACACCATGGAATACTATGCAACCATAAAAAAAACAAAGTCATGTCCTTTGCAGCAACATGGATGGAGCTGGAGGCCATAATCCTAAGCAAATTGATGCAGGAAGAGAAAAGCAAATACCACATGTTCTTACTTATAAATGGGAGCCAAACATTGAGCATATATGGACATAAACATGGGAACAACAGATGCTGCAGACTGCTAGAGGGGGTGGGGGTATGGGTTGAAAAGCCACCTATTGGGTACTAAGTTCATTACCTGGGTACAGTATACTCATGTAACAAACCTGCACATGTTCCCCCCCCCTGTATCTAAAATAAAAGTTGAAATTCCAAAATAAATAAAAATTAGGAAAAAAGGGAAATACTTCATTAGATATATCCAGGTAAAATTCCATTAGTCCTTATTAGTCTCTGTTGGGGGAGGGAGTAGGAGAGTGGGAATGATGTATCTCCTTAAATAAAATAGGGGGACCACATCAAAGAAAGTAGGATTTCTCAGCCAAAAAACTCATGGAGGACATTTGCAAAGTTTGTCTCCCATTGATTGCAGGTACCTTGCAGAAAGGGGCAGTAGTCTTGATTGGCATCCCTTGCTTAAGAATATAGGCCACACTATTAAAATGTACTGTATAGGTAAAAGGAAATACTATTACAGTGCACGTACGAAGAGGTTTAGGCCCCATGTGTAAATTACTCCATGATCCTTAAACATAGTTGTTTTGTTGTCTTCTGGCTTTTGGGCTTGGCTTTCTAGCTTGAATTTCTTATTTTTGAGATGGGGTCTTAACTATCTTGCCCAGGCTGACCTGAAACTCCTGGGCTCTGGCAATCTTCCTGCCTCAGCCTCCTGAGTGGCTGGGGTCCAGCTTGACTTTTGTTGCTCTGAGGGATAGTACAACAAGAGAATGAGCTTCTGGATTTTGAACCCCAAGTCCACCATTTACTAGTTAGATGATCTGCTTAACTTCTCTGTGCTTTATTCTCCTAATCTGTTAAGTGGGAATACGTCATGTCATTGTTAGAGCAATAAGAGAATTAATATATGGAAAGCACTTAGAATTTTTGTTTCTTAATGGCTTTGTGATCTACATGGCATATGGAAAGCACTATATAAGTTTATGGTATTATTTATTTGACTTGGAAATATGTAGGGTTTTTTTTCTTTAATGTCGCAATTAAAAATTTTGTAGGGAGGTGATTAGGTGATTTTTTTCGTTGTTTCCCTGAATCTCATGTCATGTGTCCTTTAAAATGTAAGTTTTTTTTTTTTTTTGGAGGTAAAGTCTTGCTTTGTTGCCCAGGCTGGAGTGCAGTGGCATGATATTGGCTCACTGCAACCTCTACCTCCCAGGTTCAACCAATTCTCCTGTCTCAGCCTCTTGAGTACCTGGGATTATAGGTGCACGCCACCATACCCAGTTAATTTTTGTATTTTTTGTAGAGGCAAGGTTTCACCATGGTTGGTCAGGCTGGTCTCGAACTCCTCCCAAAGTGCTGGGATTACAGGTATGAGCCACTGTACCTGGCCAAAAACGTAGGTATTTTTAATCTTGGGGAAGTTTTATTTTTTAAAAAATGATTATTCTTTTTTTTGTTTTGATTTACTCCTTGGGAACACCCTTTTGAGGCTTAAAAGTTGGATCTCTCTTCTCTGTTCCTCATATCTATTATGTTCTTTCTCTCAACATTCTTTTTCTTTTCTTCTGCACGGAAGTAGAATTTCTCAAATCTGTGCTGCATTTCACGAAATCCATGTTCTAGTATGTTAGTTCTAATCTTTACTGCTTTCAAAGCATATTTAAATTCTGCTGTTGCATTAGTTCTAATCTTTACTGCTTTCAAAGCATATTTAAATTCTGCTGTTGCATTTTGGGTTTTTTTTTTTCATTTCTATTTTATTTTTGCCAGATCTCTTTGCATTTCTCGCTGTTCTCTCCTTAAAGCTTATTGGTGTTTCTTCATAGATGCAACTGAGTTTGTCCTCTTCTTTGAGGGATCTAGGCAGAGGTCTTCTAAATTGTATTCGAGTTTCAGAACATGCTCTTTTCTGAATTTTTAAGGCAAAGCTCCTAACATATGTTGCTGTATCTTTCATTGGCCTATGATGGACTTTTTCACCCTGTTGAATTATCCTTGAATGAAAAGAGATCCATGAATGCTCAGCATATACCATTAGGCAGATGGGCAGAGTGTACTTAACCCCTTCATTGTCCCTTCGGATGCTGGCAGTTTCCACCTTTTGGATCTAGACTCATCAGAATATTAATCCAGTTTATCTGGTGAAGGTAAGCTGCATGGAGATGGGCATTTTTCCACTCTGGCTTATCGAGCCAGATATGGTTTATAGTTCTCCTCTGAACAGCATCTGAAAGACTATTCCTTGGTGGGATGTACTTGTCTTGTCATACTTTCAGTCCCTTTATCTGCTCATACCACTTCTCTTTAGATGATAAAGTGTTCAAAGATGCTGTATTCTCCTAACTCTCCTGCCTTGAAGGTTATTTATATAATTAGGATAGAAGAAAACAGCTAATGGACCACCTGGATTAAGTGGTAAAGGAAACTTGCTTGAGAGATGTTTGACATGTGATAAGGAGACCATCACTGTTTTTTCTGTTTAATATAGCCCTTGTTCCTAAAATTGAGTTAAAGTTATTTTTTCTGCTTTACTCTGAGTCACCTCTACTCTTTGTGTCTCAAAAGCTGAAGAAATGTGCTAAGATAGTTTGTCTCAATAAAATACCATTGATTACCACTGGTCATTTGGTTAGGAGAACTCTCCCAAACTTCTCTCTTTAGTTTATAGTACTGTTGCCAATTTAAAATAGCCTCCATGTTAGTTGTTAGGTTACAATGATACTTTTTAGCCATGTGGCTTCCTTTTCCCCTAGCTACATTAAGGCAATCATGTTAATGTTCTTATTTAGGATCTATTTGGCTTCTATGGTTTAAAGAATGCATACAAAGTAATTAGATACAGAGATGCATTTTTTATTGTTTTTGTTTTGTTTTGTTTTGTTTTGTTTATTGTTGTTCTGATGTTAAGAGCAGTGCTTCCAAGGCCAGGCGCAGTGGCTCACGGCTGTAATCCCAAAACTTTGGGAGGCTGAGGCGGGCGGATCACGTCAGGGGTCGAGACCAGCCTGACCAACATGGTGAAACCCCGTCTCTTAATAAAAAAAAAAAAAAAAAAAGAGCAGTGCTTCCGACCAAAATAGCTGGTATTCCCGTTTTTCCACATCTACTGTGACTAAAGCCAGTTGCTTTAATACCAAATTCAAAAAGACCTTTCTCACTTAATGTCCTACTCTAGCAACTAAGAAGAAATAAGAGGAATACAATAATGCATACTCAAAACTTTACATAAAAAGCAGTGATCTTCACATGTTAACTATATCCATGTACAGCAGACACCAGATAATATTTTCTAAGGATAAGAAGAAAGGGAGTATTAAAGTAACTGGATTTAACACCTTATTTTTCCCCCCATTCATTCATTAGTTAATAGACACTTAATTGTTTTCAGTTTTTGGCAATTAGGGATCAAGCCACTCTTAACGTTCACATGTAAGTCTTTGTGTGGATGTGTGTGTTTTATTTATTTATTTATTTTTAAGATGGGATTTCACCATGTTGGCCAGGATGGTCTTGAACTCCCAACCTCAGGTGATCCACCTGCCTTGACCTCCCAAAGTGCTGGGATTATAGGCGAGAGCTACCGCGCCCGGCCGGATGTGTGTTTTAATATTTCTTCTGCGAATACTCATAAATGGGATTGCTCAGTTATATGATAAATATATGCTTAACTGCTGCATTATAAGAAACTGCTGCATTATTTTCCAAAGTGGTTGTACCATCCTTCATTCGCGCCAGCAATGTTTGGAAATTCCAGTTGCTCCTCACACTTGCTAGGAGTCAATCTTTTTAATTTCAGCCATTCTAGTGCGTATATGATGATATCTTGTTATGGTTCTAAATTTGCATTTTCCTGAAGACTAATGATGTTGAGTATTTTATAGTGGTTATTGGACCAAAGGAAGTTCTTCATCTTTGCAACATTGATACAATAAGATTATCTGATCGAGAGTTGATACTCAGGTTTTGTCACTTGTCCCAATAATGTCCTTAACAAACAAGCTTTTCCTTCCTCTGGATCAAAACTATGACCACACGTTGGGTTTAGTTGTCATGTTTCCTTGGTCTCTTTTAATCTCAGTTTTCTTTGTCTTTCTTGGACCTCAACTTAAAAAAATAATAATAATAATAAAGCATAGGCCTATTCTTTTATAACATGTCTTTCAATTTGGGCTTATCTGATATTTCCTTATGATAAGATCAGGTTGGCATTTTTGGCAAGAATGTTACAAAAATTATGTTGCAGTCTTCTCAAGGGCATTATATCAAGGACCTCCAATGTGAATATTAGTGGTGACTTTATGTATTGCGCAAGAAATTTTTGCCTATTCTGATATTGCTAAGAATTCTCCTGTTTTCTTCTAGAATTTTCATAGTTTTGGCTTTTAGGTTTATGATCTAGTGAGAAATAACTTTCGTGTGTGCTGTGAAATAGGGATTGAGATTCATTAATTTTTTTCAACTTTTTGCCTTACTAGCTTTTTCTGTTTCTCTGATTTCGGCTTATTGTTGTTCTGATTTCTTTGAAATTTAATTTGTTCTTCCTTTTCTACCCTTTTAAGTTGAAAACCTAGGTCACTGTTTTATAACCCATCTTCTTTTAATGTAAGTGTTTACAGCTATATATTTCCTGCTAAGTATTAGTGTATTGCATACCATGAATTTTGATATGCAATTTTTATTATCACTTAGTTCAAAATATTTCCTAATCCCCTTTGTAATTTTTTTTGACCCTTGGGTTACTGAGAAGTGTATTTGGCAATATTTGGGGCTTTTACAGATATTTTACTGCTATTGGTTTTTTGTTTAAGTGTGTGTGTGTGTGTATCCACAAATATACTCTTTAAGATCTCAGTATTTTGTAATGTATTGAAACTTATTTTATGGTTAGTCTGTTCTCACACTGCTGTAAAGAACTGCCCAGGCCTGGGTAAATTTACAAAGCAAAGAGGTTTAATTGACTCAAGGTTCTTCATGGCTGGGGAGGCCTTAGGGAAACTTACAATGAGGGCAGAAGGGGAAGCAGGCATGTCTTACATGGCAGCAGGCAAGAGAGCATGTGAGAGCACAGGAAAATCTACCATTTATAAAACCTTCAGATCTTGTGAGAATTCACTCACTATCACCAGACAGCATGGAGGAAGCTGCCCCCGTGGTCTAATCACTTTTTACCAGGTCGCTCCTTCAACACCTGCAGATTGTAATTCAAGGTGAGATTTGGGTGGGCACACAAAGCCAAACCATATCAGTGGCCTAGCTTGTGGTCTGTCTTGGTAGATGTTCAATGTGCACTTGAAAAGGAATATGTAGTCTGCTATTGTTGGGCATAGTATCCTACCATGCAGTATGGATTTGTCTTCTAAGTCCTCACTGATTTTTATCTACATGTTCAGTCAATTATGCAGAGAAGGGTGTTGAAATCTCCATCTATAATTGTAGATTTACCTATTCCTCCTTTGTTCTGTCAGCTTTTACTTCATCTACATCTTGGAGCTCTATTCTTATTTATGATACAACTTTGATATATTGATTCTGTCATCATTATGAAATGTCCCTTTTATTATTTTTTGTAGTACCCCTTTTCTTCAAGTCTATTTTGTCTAACATTAGTGTCACCATTCCAAGTTTCTTAAGCTTACTGATGCATGATACATATTTTCCCCTACTTTTCACCTCCCACTTATTCTGTATTAAAGATAAGTACATTGATTATAGATGGCATTTTTTATAAGTGTGGATTTAAACTGTTTTGCTCTTTGTCTTCTAATTATCCCATCTGTTTTTTGTTCTTCTGTTTCTCCTTTCATGTCTCCTTTTGAGTTAATCCAATTTATTTTAATTTTTCACTTAATTCTTCCATTGGCTTTTATCTGTACCTTTTTACATTATTTTTTTAACTTTTTAAAATTTTTATTAACTCTGGCCTACAGATCTCCATTATTTTTTAAATGTATGATTTGGCTTTACAATCTGAATCCTTAATTCAGTCTACTTAGAGTTTATATTGAACCATTTCACATGAGATATAAGAACATTATAGCAGTAGAATTCTATTTACCACTTCCTGGTCTTTGTGCTATTGTTTTATTATAGCTTAAAACATATGTTATATCTGTATATGTTTTAAGCCCCATAATGTAGTGCTATGATAATTTTTGCTTTAAGTAGTTATATGTCTTTTATTTATTTATTTATGAGACAGAGTTTCACTCTTGTTGCCTATGCTGGAGTGCAATGGTGTGATCTCAGCCCACCACAACCTCTGCCTCTTGGGTTCAAGCGATTCTCCTGCCTCATCCTCCCAAGAAGCTGGGATTACAGGAATGTGCCACCATGCCCAGCTAATTTCATGTTTTTAGTAGGGACAGGGTTTCTCCATGTTGGTCAGGCTGGTCTTGAACTCCCAACCTCAGATGATACTCCTGCCTCAGTCTCCCAAAGTTCTGGAATTATAGGCGTGAGCCACTGCCCCTGGCTGTCTTTCTTTCTTTCTTTTTTTGTAGAGACAGTATCTTGCTATGTTGCCAAGGCTGGTCTTGAATTCCTGACCTGAAGTCATCCTCCTACTTGGGCCTCTCAAAATGCTAGGATTACAGGCATGAGCCATGGCACTGGCCAGCTTCAGCATTTCTTGTGTTACAGGCTAGCTGGTGATGAGTTCTCTATTTTCATTTACCCGAATATGCCTTTATATCACCTTAATTTTTTTTGCCTCAGTTTTTGAATGATATTTTTACTAGATATATAATTCTGGATTGAAAGCAGTTTTTGCTGTTGTTGTTGTTATTTTATTTGTTGTCTGTCATCCTTTTAAAGATGTCCTCTGGCCCCATTGTGTCTGATGAGAACTAAACTGTCATTTGTATCATTATTCCTTTTTATGTAATGTATCCTTTTTTTCTGACTGCTTTTAGATTCTTCTCTTCTTTATTTTCATCTGTTTTACTAGATGGGCCTAGTTATAGTTTTACTTGTGGTTTTCTTTGTGTTTATTCTGCTTTGAATTTGCTCTGCTTCTTGGATAAGTTATGTATTTCACCAAATTTGGGGATGTTTTGGCCATTCAAATACTTTTTACTACTCTGTCCTTTCTATCCTCTCCATCTAGACTATAATTACACATGTTGATCTGTTTGATATTGTACCACAGGTTACTGAAACCCAATTCATCCTTTTGTTTTCATCAAATTGTATAATTTTTTGTTGTTCTGTCTTTCATGTTCACTGTTTCTTCTGCCATCTCCAATCTGCTGTTAAATCCATCCTGTGAGTATTTTATTTCACATTTGTGCTTTTTTTGTTCTGTAATGTTTATTTTGTTCATTTTTCTAGTTTATAGTCTCTGTGGAGATTTTCTTCGCATTCATTATGACTATATTTACCCCTAAGTTCTCTCTGCTTTTTTTTTTTTTTTGAGATGGAGTTTCACTCTGTTGCCCATGCTAGAGTACAGTGGTGCAATGTTGGCTCACTGCAACCTCAGCCTCCCAAGTAGCTGGTATTACAGGTGCATGCCACCACGCCTGCCTACATTTTGTATTTTTAGTAAAGGTAGGGTTTCGTCATGTTGACCAGGCTGGTCTCGAACTCCTGACCTCAGGTGATCCCACCTCAGCTTCCCAAAGTGCTGGGATTACAGGCATAATTCTTGATTATATTTGCAAGTTACTTTATCATTCTTGTCTGCTAATTCAAGCATCTAGACCTTGGATTGGTTTCTTTTTTTTTTTTGGAGATGGAGTTAATCTCTGTTGCCCAGGCTGGAGTGCAGTGGTGTGATCTTGGCTCACTGCAACCTTCGCTTCCTGACATCAAGCGATTCTCTTACTTTAGCCTCCTGAGTAGCTGGGATTATAGGCGTGCACCACCATGCCTGACTAATTTTTGTATTTTTAGTAGAGATGAGGTTTCACCATGTTGGCCAGGCTGGCTCGAACCCCTGACATCAAGTAATCTGTCTACCTCAGCCTCCCAAAGTGCTGGGATTACAGGCTTGAGCCACCGTGCCTGGCCTGGATTGGTTTCTTTTGACTTCCCTCTTTTTTTTTTTTTACTATGGATCACATTTTTATATTTCTTTTTATGTTTATTAATTTTGAATTGTGTATCAGACATTGTGAATGACACATTGCAGAGGCTTTAGAGATTATCTATATTCATCTGGAAATTATTGATTTTTTTTTTTTTTTGCTAATTTAGTAGGCTGTTAAACTTCTTGAGACTTAGACTCCAAACTCTGTTTTCCTTGTAGTGGGTAGCAGCGGAGATCTCTGCTTAGGTCTTTCAAGTCTTTCATCTACTGCTTTTTTGCTGGACTCCTTGGAATCTTCTCCAAGCATGTACAGATCATGTTTTACCCAAGGATTTTGGCAGATTTATATGCAAATTTTATGGTTTTATCCATTTGAGTATAAAACCCTGTCATTTTCCAACCTCTGGTTGCCCCCAAACTCTGTCTTCTGTTTCATCAAACCAGTAAGTTCTGCAGCTTTCTGCTTGATTTCCAGCTGTTTCTGCTGGCCATACTGTCTGGAGAGTGCCCTCTGATCTAGGCAAATTTTACCTTGTATAATTCCCTTCTTTTCTTTTCTTTTTTCCCCCTCAAATATAATGGCATTAAAATCCACAATTATTTATTACTATTATTATTATGCTGTCTTATGGTTTTAGGGGTTAATGAGACTCAGTTGATGGTTCTTGCTTGGGTCCCCTATTATTGTAATCCAATGGGGGATAGGGGTCATCTTGAAATCCCCCCTCAGTCTCATCTCATCAGTGTGGGGGATCAATGCTAGCTGACTGTTGGCTGGAATTCCGTTGGACTGTCAGATGAAAACATGTGACCTCTACTTGGGCATTCTCAGGATGCTGGTTTCCAAGAGCAAACATCCCGAGAGTGAGAGTCAGATGAAAGTTGTATTATCTTTTATTTCCTAGCCTCAGAAATCACCTTATGTCACTTCTGCCACATGCTGTTCTTTGAGGCAGTCACAAAGGAGAGCCCATATTTAAGCATAGGGTATTAGACACCACCTTTTGAGAGAGGAGTGTCAATTAATTTTCAGACAAATTTTAAAACTACCAAACCTTTCAAATGTCATGTCCCCTCCAGTTTCTGCCTGCTTTTGCTCATTCTTTGGTACCTTCAAATAGTTGGGTATTTATCTAGAATTTATATTACTATCTAGTAATCCAGTACAAACTGTTCCATCATTACTGGAGGTGGATCTCCCTGCCATACTTTTTTTCTCCATAGCATTCTCACATTTAATATTATTTACTTATTTACTTGGTTTATTTTGTGCATCCTCCCACTAAGCTCCATTAAGTTAGGAGTTTTTTTTGGTTTTGTTTTGTTTTTCTCTTTGGTAAACTGCTAGGCATATAGTAGGTGCTCAGCAAATATTTGTTGAATTTTTACCTCTCCAAAACAGCCATAAGTAAATAAAAGCCTGTTAGTGACAAAAGAGGACCTATGCATTTTAGAGCCTTATTCTTTGAGCACAGTCACACTGGTAGAGTGGCATATCTAAGGTTCTCTTCTCCTTGGCTTATAGAACAGGACTTAGAGATTTTGACAATTCATTCTGATCATAACTATCACGTGGGCTAATTTAGAAAACATTTAGGAAACATTTTGGCAATGTTTCCTAACATTGCCGGCTGTGGATCAAATGAAATTACATATGAAAGTGCTTTGTGAAGTGTAAAGCACCTTGAGATTATAAAATGCATTAGATAATTGTATGCAGTTGCATCTACTAGACTAGCTTTTTCAGATTTCATTTTGAGAATATCTGTGTGTGTGTTTCTGTGTGCATGTGTGTGTGTGTGTATTTTTAAGGGATGAATATTTTGAATTACCAAAACAATAATAAAAGTTATTGCAGTGTGTTTATAATAAAGTCCTTACCAAGTTCTTATTAATGTTTTGTCTGACTTTTCTTTTTTAGGAACTTAAGAGATTTGAGAACTTTGTAAAATCTCGTCCTCCTTTTGATATTGTCATTGATGGCCTCAATGTTGCCAAAATGTTTCCTAAAGCTCGTGAATCTCAACTTGTAAGTATAAGTTTTACTTTGTTATTCCACATCTCTAGAAATATTTATTGTCGCCATTTATGATCCTTCTTGGGGCTCTTAGCCGATCAGTTTTTCTTCCTCTAAAACTAAGGTCCTCAGGGTGCTGCAATGACCAACTGCTTGCTCCCCTAAGATTTACTGTTTTCATCACAAATAAGTCACTCTTCAAGGCTGCGAGAAAGAGATTGAAAGTGAGAAATTAAAAGAAAGACTGTAATACAGGGCCAGCTTTTTCCTTTTTGTGTAAGCTTTAGCTAACCGTCTCCTGGGTCTCTCCTTTCTCTTTGGGGTCATTCTGTCATTTCCCTGTGGGTCATATCCTTATATTTGAAAATTATCACTATACAATATCAAGGGATATTAATCACTCATTACTCACATTTGTTTTTTCCAAACATAGTATGTTCAAAAATTAACCTAAGCAGTTTTTTTTCTATATGGTAACCATTTATCAATTTATGAATGCCCTCCTAGTTTCTAATAAGAATATCATTTTTCATAGCAGCAATTCACAGTCATTTTAATCTCTATTTTGTAGGTTAAAAAAATTGAGGCCAATTTTGTAAAGGCAAAAGATTTATATGATCTGAAGAGACACCAGAGTATGTATAGTAAATCTATAAGAAAACAGTCATAACATCAAAATTAGATTGTAGAGAGCTCCTGGGTTTCAGACCTGTGGCTATTGATCATTACCAATGGCAATCTCTAGCCATTCATCTGTAATTAAACTATGTTTTAAAAATTGCTGCCACCAGCCAGGCGCGGTGGCTCATGCCTGTAATCCCAACACTTCGGGAGGCCGAGGCAGGTGGATCACCTGAGGTCAGGAATTCGAGACTAGCCTGGCCAACATGGTGAAACCCCGTCTCTACTAAAAATACAAAAATTAGCTAGGTGTGGTGGCACATGCCTGTAATCCCAGCTACTCGAGAGGCTGAGGCAGGAGAATCGCTTGAACCTGGGAAGTGGAGATCACAGTGAACTGAGATCGCGCCACTGCACTCCAGCCTGTGTGACAGAGCAAGACTCTGTCTCAAAAAAAAAAAAAAAAAAAAAATTAGCTATGGGCCAGGCACAGTGGCTCACGCCTGTAATTCCAGCACTTTGGGAGGACGAGGTGATCACCTAAGGTCAGGAGTTCCAGACCAGCCTGGCCAACGTGATGAAATCCCCGGTCTCTACTAAAACTACAAAACTTAGCTGGGCGTGGTGGTGCATGCCTGTAATCCCAGCTACTCGGGAGGCTGAGGCACCAGAGTCGCTTGAACCTGGGAGGTGAAGGTTGCAGTGAGCCAAGATCACACCACTGCACTCCCACCTGGGCAACAAGAGTGAAACTCCATCTCCAAAAAAAAAAAAAACTGCCACCGTAACAGCTTTTTTCTCAGAGATGCTACTAGTTCAGTTTGACCATTGATACTCAGAGAAGCTAACAAATACAAAAGACAAGGTTGAAGGTTGATTTACAGAAACTTCTTTATATGCCTTTCTTCTTTTCTGTTTTTTTTTTTTTTTTTTTTTTTTTTTTTTTTTTTTTTTGAGACAGAGTTTCACTCTTGTTGCTCAGGCTGGAGTGCAGTGGCGCGATCTTGGCTCACCACAACCTCCGCCTCCTGGGTTCAAGCAATTCTCCTGTCTCAGACTCCCAAGTAGCTGGGATTACAGGCATGTGCCACCATGCCCGGATGATTCTGTGTTTTTAGTTGAGATTGGGTTTCTCCATGTTGGTCAGGCTGGTTTCGAACTCCTGACCTCAGGTGATCTGCCCGCCTTGGCCTCCCAAAGTGCTGGGATTACAGGTGTAAACCACCACGCCCAGCATATGCCTTTCATTTATGCTTGTGCCTACATTCTTATGGTCAACTATGTATGTTTTTATTTATTTATTTATTTTTTGAGACGGAGTTTCGCTCTTGTCACCCAGGCTGGAGTGCAATGGTGCGATCTCGGCTAACTGCAACCTCTGCCTCCTGGTTTCAAGCAATTCTTCTGCCTCAGCCTCCCAAGTAGCTGGGGTTACAGATGCCCACCACCGTGCCCAGCTAATTTTTGTATTCTTAGTAGAGATGGGGTTTCACCATGTTGTCCAGGCTGGTTTTATACTCCTGACATCAGGTGATCCACCTGCCTCAGCCTCCCAAAGTGCTGGGATTACAAGTGTGAGTCACCATGCCCAGCCTTAATAGAGTCTTGCTCTGTCGCCCAGACTGGCTGGCAGAGAGGTACGATCTCAACTCACTGCAACCTGCGCCTCCCGGGTTCAAGCGATTCTCGTGCCTCAGCCTTCAGAGTGGCTGTAATTACAAGCATGCGCCGCCATGACCAGCTAATTTTTGTATTTTTAGTAGAGACGGGGTTTCACTATGTTGGCCAGGCTTGTCTAGAACTCCTGACCTTAAGTGATTCGCTCACCTCACCCTCCCAAAGTGCTGGGATTACAGGCATGAGCCACCTCGCCCAGTCTTTAGTTTTTACTTTTAAAAAACCTTAATGTTAGCAATAGTTATTTGACAAGTATTTGTTATTACCCAGCTCTTTAGAGCATTGTTATCTGATGGCAGTACACTGGTATTATAGTTGGGAAACCTCAGTTCAGAGATCTGCTTAGAGATGTTACCTAAATAAGGAAAGAGGGAAAAGCTTCCATTTGAAGCTAGAGATTTGTAAAAAGAAATAAGGGCATATCGTATTTCCTAAAAACTCATCTTTTTTTTTCTGATAAATCTACTTACAAGTCCTTTTTGGCTTAGTCTCATTCTTGACTTGAACACTTTCTAGGCTGTGAGAAGTAGCTTTCCATTTCTTCTGTTCACCCTTTAAATAGCACTTTAGTTTAAGAAATTGGGAATGAGGATTCTGGAACCAGATCCTTTGAGTTCCAATCCTGGCTCTGCTACTTATTAATTTGCATGACTTGAGAAAGTTATTTAATCTGTCTTTGCCTTAGTTTCCCAGTCTGTAAGATGGGGATATAATTGTACTCATCTTATAAAAATGTTGTGAAGAATTAATGAATTTTAATATCTTGCATAGTAAGTACTTGAAAGATATTAATATAACTATTACTGTGATTACTATTGATATGAACTTCCCAAATGGAGCTGTAATTCTTGCTTTCAACAGACCCTTATCTGACTCATTAACATTTTTTCCTGTATAGACTCAGGCTGGATCAGATACCCAAATAATAATTGATTGATAATTGAAGCCAGTACTGTCAAAAGCATAAGAAAAAAATTTAAATATGATGAATTTAAGGAAGTTTATTTTCTTCTGATTATGAAAGTATGTTCAATGTAGAAAATTTGGAAAGCACAGAAAAGAAAACTGTGTGATTCTGCCATTCAGCTGTAATCACTGGCAATATTTGTTTCCTTCTGTAGTAGTATTTTTTTCCATCTTTTATGTAGTTGAACTCCAGCTGAGTAAATAATGACATATCTACATTTTAATTTACAACTGTTGAAAACTCTTAGCAAAAATATAATGATCAAAGTAGTAAAACACATCTATATTATTTTTATATTTGATATGGGAAGGACCTTTGAAGCCTACATAAAATTTCTTTTTTTAAAAATTTATTTTAGTCTCAGCTCCAGGTAAGGTTAAAAGCCTACAGAAAATTCAACAGTCCTAATGGGAAGAATAGAGAAATTTGCTAGACAGCAAAAAACTAAACTAAACTAAAAAACATAAACACTCTTAAAAGACAACAAATGGGAAAATGTTGGCTGGGCAGTGGCTCACGCCTGTAATCCCAGCACTTTGAAAGGCCAAGGTGGGCAGATTGCCTGAGGTCAGGAGTTTGAGACCAGCCTGGATAACCTGGTGAAACCCCGGATCTACTAAAAATACAAAAAAATTAGCCAGGTGTGGTGGCACACGCCTGTAGTTCAAGCTACTCGGGAGGCTGAGGCAGGAGAATCGCTTGAACCAGGAGGCGGAGTTTGCAGTGAGCCAAGACTGTGCCACTGCACTCCAGCCTGGGTGGCAGAGCAAGACTCATATCAAAAATTAAAAAAGTTTACAACAGGTGACAAAGTATATTTCCTGACTGTATCAGGTCTTATAAGCCTATAAGAAAAATGAACTGGCCGGGCACGATAGCTCATGCCTGTAATCCCAGCACTTTGGGAGGCCAAGGTGGGTGGATCACCTAAGGTCAGGAGTTCAGGACCAGCCTGGCCAATGTGGTGAAACCCCGTCTTTACTAAAAATACAAAAATTAGCCAGGCGTGGTGGTGGATGCCTGTAATCCCAACTACTTGGGAAGCTGAGGTCAAGAGAATTGCTTGAACCTGGTAGGCGGAGGTTGCAGTAAGCCTAGATCGTGCCATTGCACTCCAACCTGGGTTACAGGTGAGACTCTGTCTCAAAAAAAAAAAAAAGAAAAGAAAAAGATGAACCATGCAGTAGAAAACTGATTTAACTTTATTCATAATTATAGATATACAGATTAAAATATTTATCTTACAGATTGGCAGAGATTTAAAAGTTGGTAATATTTAGTGTTTAGAATAGTTTGAAGAGGTAGGGAGGATGATATCAATACAGTATTTTTGGTGGATGATTTGGCTATAACTTTCAGTATCTAAAATGTAGAAATTCTACTTGTAGGAACTGACATAGTAACAGTAGCACATAAAGTTATATATTCAAAAATGTTAATTATTGCATTATTGGTAAGCCGAAAAATCTAAACAACCTTAATACCCATCAATCTAAAGCCTGATACTTATTTAAATATCCATTTTTGTGAATAAGGTAAACCTATATGTGCTGATATGGAACATTAGTCAGAATATAAGTGTAAGCAGCAAAATGAAAAACAGTATGCTTAGAATTGGTCTGCTTGTATTAAAAACAAAGCAAAAACTTACCCATCTATAGAGAAATGTTTGTTAGATAAGAGTGTTTGCATGCCACAAAAAAATTCTAGGAGCTTAACATACACATACCCACAAAATTTAACAGTATAGTTACCTTTGGGAGTTCAGGATAGAATACTATATAAGAGAATGAGAGGATTTCTGGTTTTTGCTTACATTTTTTGAATTTTTTACCATGAGTACATATTACTTTAAAGTTAAAAGTATCAGGAAAAGAAAAAAGTGAAAAAGCATTTTTGGTAAATATTTTTAAATAATTTTATAAATATATTAATTTCATCTCAATAGTACCAAAAACAATAAAGAGAAAAATTAAAAAATAAAAAATAATTTTATAATACTCTGTTTCTTGTGAATGTAGAATAATTTTTAAATCATTTCCCTGTTGTTAGACAAATGAGGCTTTCCATTCACTATGGTAAGTAATACCTGAAAGACAACCTCTGTGCATGTTTCATATGATGTCTTTGGAATAGATTTTCAGAAACAGGACTCTTTAGTCAAAGGATATGTATATTTTTAAAGATATCACTATATATTGCCAAATTGGTTTCCAGAATAATTGTAGTAATTTATACTACCACCAACAGTGTGTAATGGTGCCTAATATAACACATTTTCTTTACTCTGTCACCAGGCTGGAGTGCAGTGGTGTGATCTCTGTTCACTGCAATCTCCGCCTCCCAGGTTCAAGTGATTCCCCCTGGCTCAGCTTCCCATCCCAAGCAGCTGGGATCACAGGCATGTGCCCCCATGCCCAGCTAATTTTTTGTATTTTAGTAGAGATGGGATTTCACCATGTTGGCCACGGTGGTCTCAATCTCCTAACCTCGTGATCCGCCTGCCTCGGCCTCCCAAAGTGCTGGGATTACAGATGTGAACCACCATGCACGGCCAATATAACATATTTCTTTAAGGTTGCTTATTACATGATTGTTTCAACCACTCATCTATGCTGTGGGGCCACTAAGTGGAAAGGGCTGGATGTTTTTTCCCCCATTTTTCAGGTCAGATTTTTTTTTTTAATTGTGGGACAAACTTTAATGAAATAGTTCCAGAAAGGGAATATTCTTCATTGTCTGTTCTGTCTTTCCTTATCTTTCTCTCAATACAATTACCTATAAGTGTACATAAAGGAAAAATTAGGAATTCTAAGTTGTATGAATCATTAAGTTTTTTCCGTCTTTGAAGAATTTCCATATTTTTTTCCTATGGAATAATGTACATATTATTGGTGCTCTTCCTATAAACTCTCTGCATAATACATTGCACATTTTTCTCGGTCCTTTTACATTAATGGTTGATTATATATCTAGTATTATTCTCTGTAAGCTCATTAATGAGAAAATAACTTTTTTACATTGATTATTTAAGAAGTGGCACCATTACCACACTTTTTTTTTTTTTTTTTTTTTTTTGAGACAGTCTCACTCTGCCATGCAGGCTGGAGTGCGGTGGCATAATCTCGGCTCACTGCAACCTCTGCCTCCCAGGTTCAAGTGATTCTCCTGCCTCAGCCTCCTGAGTAGCTGGGATTACAGGTGCACGCCACCACACCTGGCTAGTTTTTGTATTTTTAGTAGAGATGGAGCTTCACCATGTTGGCCAGGCTGTTCTTGAACTCCTGACCTTGTCATCTGCCCACCTCAGCCTCCCAAAAGTGCTGGGATTACAGGCATGAGCCACTGCACCCAGCCCATTATCACATATCTTGAACTCAGAGCCTACAGCTTAAGGGTGATAGAGATTAAGGAACTAAAAAAAGCAAGTTCTAGTTGTGAATGTATTTTATTTTCTCAATTTTCAAATGAATCTTTTTTATATTTTAATTTTTCTGAAGTCTTAGTGTATGTTATAATTGATGCTTGAGTTAGTAGACAAGAACTATAAAGTACTATTGCAGATATAATCAAGAATTATGCCTGTAATCCCAGCACTTTGGGAGGCTGAGGCAGGTGGATCACCTGAGGTCAGGAGTTTGAGACCAGCCTGGCCAAGATGGTGAAACCTGTCTCTACTAAAAATACAAAAATTAGCCAGGCGTGGTGGCACACCCTTTAATCCCAGCTACTTGGGAGGCTGAGGCAGGAGAATTGTATGAACCTGGGAGGTGAAGGTTGTAGTGAGCCAAGATTGCACCACTGCACTCCAGCCTGGGCAACAGAGTGAAACTCTGATGTCAGCAGAAACTTGCCAGCCACCGTGTAGAGATTTATTGGTGACTATCACTGCCTGGGTGTGTACAGAATTAACTACACATAGCATATGTCTGTTCATCTGTTTGCCACCTCAGTTGAATTAGTTATATTGGTAGCTTCATACACTGTTATACTGTTTAATTTTAACCTAAATCGTTTTTTTTTAAACTTTTATTTTAGGCTTGGGGGTACATGGGAAGGTTTGTTATATACGTAAACATTTGTCAAGGGGTGTTGGGGTACATATTATTTAATCACCCAGGTATTAAGCCCAGTATCCAATAGTTATCTTTTCTACTCCTCTCCCTTCTTTCACCCTCTACTCAAGTAGACTCCAGTGTCTGTTGTTTCTTTCTTTGTGTTCATTAGTTTTTATAATTTAGTTCCCACTTATAAGTGAGAACATGCAGTATTTGGTTTTCTGTTTCTGCTTTAGTTTGCTAAGGATAGTAGCCTCCAGGTCCGTCCATATTCCTGCAAAGGGCGTGATCTCGTTCTTTTTTTGACTGCATAGTACTCCATGGTGTATATGTACCGTATTTTCTTTATCCAGTCTGTCACTGATGGACATTTAGGTTGATTTCATGTCTTTGCTGTTGTGAGTAGTACTGCAGTGAACATTTGCGTGCATGTGTCTTTATGATAGAATAGTTTCTACCCTTCTGGGTATATACCCAGTAATGGGATGGCTGAGTTGAATGGTAGTTCTGCTTTTAGCTCTTTGAGAAATTGCCATACTGCTTTCCACAATGGTTGAACTCATTTACATTCCCACCAACAGTGTGTAAGTGTTCCCTTTTCTCCGCAACCTCACCAGCTTGTGTTATTTTTTGACTTCAATAATGGCCATTCTGACTGGTGTGAGATGGTATCTCATTGTGGTTTTGATTTGCATTTCTCTAATGACCAGTGATACTGAGCTTTTTTTCATATGCTTGTTGGCCACATGTTTGTCTTCTTTTGTGAAGTGTCTGTTTATATCCTTTGCCCACTTTTTAATGGGGTGGTTTTTCTCTTGTAAATTTGTAATTTTAACCCAAATCTTAACTTTAAATATTTGCCAAAGGTTTCCTGACATGTAATAAAAGACAGTGGAAATTGATACTTTTCTAAGACTAAGGCACAAAGTTTTATATATATATATTTTTATATTTATTTATTTATTTATTTATTTAGAGATGGAATCTCACTCTGTTGCCCAGTCCAGAGTGCATTGGTGCAATCTTGGCTCACTGCAACCTCCGCCTCCTGGGTTCAAGCAGTTCTCCTGCCTCAGCCTCCTGAGTAGCTGGGATTACAGGGATGCACTACCACACCCGGCTTAGTTTTGTATTTTTAGTAGAAACAGGGTTTCACCATGTTGGCCAGGCTGGTCATGAACTCCTGACCTCAGGTGATTTGCCCACCTTAGCCTTCCAAAGTGCTGGTATTACAGGCATGAGCCACTGTACCTAGCCAGGTACAGAATTTTAAAGCAAGAAGACGATGTTGTGACTGATTTTTGCGTTTTGAAAAGTTGTCACTGAGCCTGCAAACTTCTGTCTGCCAAAACCTTCCCATAGACATTCAAGCAAAGTTTACTTACTTCCAAAATGGTATAATTCAATGAAAAAAAAAGCAATAATCAGATGTGAAATACAGGTAAACTCCAGTATTTTCCAGCCTGTCTTAGTGTCATGCTGTTGGTCCTAAAAGTGTTATAAAAGTGAAAATGAAGAGCACAGGTTCTAAGGAGAGTGGTATGTAATATGTCACCGTGAGGTTGTACTGAGCTGTTATGGCCGAATGATTTAGAACAGCCTTCAACTCAGATATGAAAGTGTATACTTACATGTTAATTGTGATTCAAAATAAAGTTATGGTGTGGAACTATATGGATTAATGTACAATTTTGTTGGTTACTGAAATAGTATACTTTTTTGTTTGTTTTTGCTTAAAAGTTATTTATTCCTAAATCAGTATTTCATCTTACAGTTTCTGGCATCCTAATAATGGGGAAGAATGATTACAAGATGTGCTAAGTGGAACTGGGGACTATAAAGTCCCTGGGCTCAAGATACCCCCTCAACCTCAGCCTCCTGAGTAGCTGGAACTATAGACACACATCACCACACCCAGCTAATTTTTGTAATTTTTTTTATAGAGACGGAGTTTTGTCATGTTGCCCAAGCTGGTCTTGAACTCCTGGGCTTAAATGCTCTGCCTGCTGCGGCCTCCCAAAGTGTTGGGATTACAGGCATAAACCACCACACCAGCTAGATTTTCCTTTTGGCACAATTTGGAGACTTGACCAAGTCGTGTCTCAATTCTTTAATGTCTGCGTTTTTCTTTTTTATTGAGAAATATAATATTTGTATACCATAATATGCACCCTTTTGAAGTGTACAATTCAGTGGTTTTTAGTGTATTCACAAAGTTTTGCAATCGTCACCACTATATAATTCGAGGACATTTTCATTTTTCTTGAAGAAATGTCATACCCATTAGCACTAACTCCCAATTTCTTCCTCCCCTTAGTCCCTAGCAACCACTAGTCTTTATTCAGTCTTTTTCTTTTTCTTTCTTTTCTTGTCTTTTTTTTTTCTTTTTTTGAGACAGTACTTGTGTTGCCCAAGGTGGAAGGTAAGGGTGAGTCATGTCTCACTGCAGCCTTGACCTCTTGGGCTCAAGTGGTCCTCCTGCCTCAGCCTTCCAAGTAGCCAGAACTACAGGCGCACACTACCAAGCCCAGCTAATTTTATTATTATTATTATTTTCACAGAAACAGGGTCTCATTGTGTTGGTCAGGCTGCTCTTGAACTCCTGGTCTCAAGCGATCCTCCCAAAGCGCTGGGATTACAGGTGTGAGCCACCATGTCCGGCCTTCTATCTTTATGAATTTATGTATTCCAGACATTTTATGTTTTCACTTAGCATAGTGTTTCAGAGTTCATCCATTCTGCAGCAGGAATCAGTATTTCATTCCTTTTTATTGCCACATAGTGTTCCATTGTATAGATATGCCATATTTTATTTATTCATTCTGTAATTGATGGACCTTTGGGTTGTTACCACTTTTTGGCTATTATGAATAATGTTACTATGAACATTTGGGTACAAGTTTTTGTGTGGACGTATGTTTTCATTTCTTTTGGCTATATATCGAAGAGTAGAATTGGTGGGTCATATGTTAACTCTTTGTTTAATCTTTTGAATTTGCAAACTGTTTTCCAAAGCAGCTGCACCATTTTGCATTCTCATCAGCTGTGTGTAAAGGTTCCAGTGTCTCAACATCCTCACGAACACTTGTTATTTGTCTTTTTGATTATAGGCATCCTAGTGGTTGTGAAGTGGTATCTTTTTTTTGGTTTTGTCATGTAAGAAATGCAATAAATGGTATCTTGTCATTTTTTTTGTTTGTTTGTTTTTTAAATGGAATTTCACTCTGTTGCTGAGGCTGCAGTGCAGTGACACTGTTAGAAATAGGTGCTTGGTGCCACAAAGAAAAACCAGCACTTAAACTGAAAATTTCTCAGCAAAGCAACTTTACTTCTGCAGAAGAATGCTGCTTGTGTCTGTTGCAATCACAAGTGCACACCAAACAAAGGAGAGAAGGGGTTTTTATTCCTAATGCAGTTCCTTTTTTCTGTGTCCTTCCCCTATTGGCTGGGATTGGACCACACAATCTAAGCTGATCGTGATTGGCTAAGACTTAAACTTTTCTAAATAAGGTAGTAAACTGAAAGCTTTGAAGGCTGAAGTAGTAAGTGGGGGATAGGATTGATTTACAACCTTACAACTTATAATCAGGAAGTTGAGTTTGAAGAGGAACTTAGTTGTCCCAACAGCATGATCTCAGCTCACTGCAATCTCTGCCTCCCAGGTTCAAGCAGTTCTCATGGCTCAGCCTTCCAAGTAGCTGGGACTACTGGCGTGCGCCACCATGCCTGGCTAATTTTTTTTTTTTTTTGTATTTTTAGTAGAAACAGGTTTTTGCCATGTTGGCCAGGCTGGTCTTGAACTCCTGACCTCAGTTGATCCACCTGCCTTGGGCTTCCAAAGTGATGAGATTACAGGGGTGAGCCACTGCACCTGGCCCAGTATCTTATAGTTGTTTTTTTGTTGTTGTTGTTATGTTGTTTGTTTGTTTGTTTGAGACGGAGTTTTGCTCTTGCTGCCCAGGCTGTAGTGCAATGGTGCAATCTTGGCTCACTGCAACCTCTGCCTTCCAGGTTGAAGTGATTCTCCTGCCTCAGCCTCCTGAGTAGCTGTAATTACAGGCATGTACCACCACGCCCAGCTAATTTTTGTATTTTCAGTTGAGACGGGGTTTTACCATGTTGGTCAGGCTGGTCTTGAACTCCTGACCTTGACCTCTCAAAGTGCTGGGATTACAGGCGTTAGCCACCACACCTGGCCAGAAATGTCTAGTTCTTTGCCCATTTTTAATTGTTTTTTTAATTATTATTATTGAGTTGTAATTTTTAACTACATACTAAATAGTAGATTTTTATCAGATACATAATCTGCAAGTATATTCTCCCATGCTTTGGATTCTCTTTCAGTGTTTTGATGATATCCTTTGAAGCATGGAAGTTTTAGTTTTGATGAAGTCCAGTTTATTTTTTCTTTCGTTGCTTGCGCTTTTGGTGTCTAAGAAATCATTGCTTAATCCAAGGTCATGAAGATTAATGCCTGTGTTTCTTCTGAGAGTTTTATAGTTTTAGTTCTTGCACTTATAGTGTTTGCATTGTTAGGGAAACAGTTCAATCTTGAGTACCTGATAAACCAACATAATCTAGAATATAAGTGAGATGAAAGGGGACTAGCCTTCACCCTATTTATTTGTTTAATCTGTAAATCTAGGCAGATTAAATCTTGCTACTTATCTTAAATGTTTTTCAAGTGTCAATTGTATTTTGCTTGAAATACTTTGTTTTGTTTTGTTTTGTTTTAGAGATGGGGTCTTGCCATGTTGCCCAGGCTGGTCTCAAAGTCCTGGGCTCAAGCAATCCACTCACCTCAGCCTCCCAAACTGCTGGGATTGCGGATGTGAGCCACAGCGCCCAGCCTGCATAAAGTAATATATTTACCTGGTTTCAAATTTTAAGAAAAAGAAAAATTTTGAGCTTTTTTTGTTTTTAAGAAGAGGGAAGGGGTCTGAGTGACTGGCAGATTGATTATATAGCCTGCATTTTAAGAAGGACAGTTATAGAAACTTGGCAGATAATTATTATGTTGATTCGATTACTGTTTCTTACCCTTTCCAAGCCAGGTACTGTTTTAAGCTGTGAGGATATGACCATAGATCAGTAACAGGAATGGTAGGCACAAGGTTGGGCTAATGGTTGTGTTATCTGAACAAGAAATGCATATTGAGCATCCTGTTGTCTATTAACAATGATTCCTGTGTTCCCGCATGACTCTTTTCCTTAAAGATTTACTTGAATTGTCAGAATAGAAAATAATATTTAACCAAAATACATGAGATTTTTTTTTTTTTTTTGAGATGGAGTCTCGCTCTTGTTGCCCAGGCTGGAGTGCAATGGCACAATCTCGGCTCACTGCAACCTCCACCTCCCAGGTCCAAGCAATTCTCCTACCTCAGGCTCCCGAGTAGCTGGGATTACAGGCACCCACCACCACACCTGGCTAATTTTTATATTTTTAGTAGAGATGAGGTTTCAACATGCTGGCCAGGCTGGTTTCCAACTCCTGACCTCAGGTGATCTGCCTGCCTCAGCCTCCCAAAGTGCTGGGATTAGAGACGTGAGCCATGGTGCCCGGCCAAGATAAGATTTTTTAAAAAATAAGTATTACAAGCCCAGTGCAGTGGCTCACTCCTGTAATCCCAGCACTTTGGGAGGCCAAGGCAGGTGGATCAGGAGGTCAGGAGTTTAAGACTAGCCTGGCCAAGATGCTGAAATTCTGTCTCTACTAAAAATACAAAAATTAGTCCCGTGTGGTGGCACTCACCTGTAGTCCCAGCTACTTGGGAGGCTGAGGCAGGAGAATCACTTGAACCAGGGCGGCAGCGGTTACAGTGAGCCACGATTGCGCCACTGCACTCCAGCCTGGGCCACAGAACACGACTCAGTCTCAAAAAAAAAAGAGAGTATTGCAAAATGGTTTAGTAACATTTAATTCTCCAGAATATGTTGTAATTTTGGAGAAACTATGACTAAATTTATTTTATTATTTATTATTATTTTTAATTTTAATTTTTATTTTTTGAGAGGGAGTCTCACTATATCGTCCAGGTTGGAGTGCAGTGGCATGATCTCAGCTCACTGCAACGTCTGCCACATGGATTCAAGTGATTCTCCTGCCTCAGCCTTCCAAGTAGCTGGGATTATAGGTGCCTGCTACTATGCCCGGCTACTTTTTGTACTTTTAGTAGAGACTGGGTTTCACCATGTTGGCCAGGCTGGTCTTGAACTCCTGACCTTGTGATCCACCCGCCTTGGCCTCCCAAAGTGCTAGGATTAGAGGCATGAACCACGGTACCCGGCCTTTTTTTTTTTATTTGAGACAGAGTCTCACTCTGTCACACAGACTGGAGTGCAGTGGCACTATTCTTGTGGCAGTGAAAAAGTCTCACAAGATCTGATGGTTTTATAAGAGATTTCCCCTTTCACTTCTCTTATTCTCTTTTGCCTGCCACGATGTAAGACATGCCTTTAACTTTCTGCCATGATTGTGAGGCCTCCCAAGCCACGTGGAACTGTCAGTCCATTAAACCTCTTTTTCGTTATAAATTATCTAGTCTTAGGTACGTCTTTATGAGCAGCATGAAAACCGACTAATACAACCTGCAATCCCAGCACTTTGGGAGACTGAGGCAGGAGGATCACTTGAGCCCAGGAGTTCAAAACCAGCCCAGGCAGCATAGCAAGACCCCGTCTTTACAGAAGATCAAAAAAATTAGCTGGATGTAGTGGCATGCACCTGTGGTTCCAGCTTCTCAGGCTGAGGTAGGAGGGTTGCTTTAGACCCAGGTGTTTGAGGCTGCAGTGAGATGTGATCACACCACTGTACTCTAGCCTGGACAACAGAGTGAGACCTTGTCTCAAAAAACAAAAACAAAAAAACGAAACAAAAATTGGGTGGGTAATTGGCACTGTTACCCACCAAATTGCTCAAGCCCAAAACCAAGGATTCCAACTTCAAGTACTCTTTCTCACTAGCCTTGTATCTAGTAGACTGACAAGTTTTCTTGGCTATAATCTCCCAAAATATCCCATGGTCTATCTAGTCACTTCTTTCTATCACCATTAACATCATCTGTCACCAAAACTCCTAAGTGGTCTCCTTGCTTTTTTCATGCTCGCCCCAATAACTTCCCATTTCACTTATAATGAAATCCAAGTTCCTTGTCTTAGATTATAACCTCATTATCTGGTCTTTACCTCTCTTTTCAACCTCATCTGGTTTTTTCTCTTTGTCTTTCAGTGAATTATAGGTACACTAAAATTTTTACTGTCCCTCAAACATGCTGAATTTGTTCCTGCCCCACAATCTTTGTACTTGGTATTTCTTTAATATTGTTCCTTCTTCAAATAGCTGGATTATTATCAGCCCCTCAAAGCTCTTTCTTGATCCTTCCAGAGTAACCTCATTCTGCTTAGTCACTTCTGTCTGTATTTTTAGTTACATTAGGATTGTCAATTCTAGTCCCGGAACTAGAGATGAGTTTCAACATGGCAATGCAAAACTGTCTTTGCCTGGATTCTCTTTTTCAATATCAAGTTCCGTTATAGTGGTTTGATGTGTAAAGAGTCCATGCTTTTGTTGATCATTTATCCTAGAATGAGCAGGGAGAGAATTCTAAGTCTCCATGTCTCATATTTTGCACATACCTCCATAACTTTCATTTCAAGAAATTCGTTTTTTTTTGTTGTTTTTTTTTCAGTCATCACTAATAATTGGTACTGTGAGAACCCCGCTGAGGGGACAGGGACAACATAGTATAATAACTTTTCATTAAGGAAACAAAAGGAGGGGCCAGGCGCAGTGGCTCACGCCTGTACTGTAATCTCGGCACTTTGGGAGGCCAAGGCGGGCAGATCACCTGAGGTCAGGGGTTCAAGACCAGCCTGACCAACATGGCAAAACCCTGTCTCTACTAACAATACAAAAATCAGCTGGGTGTGGTGGCACGTGCCTGTAATCCCAGCTACTGGGGAGACTGAGGCAGGAGAATTGCTTGAACCCAGAAAGTGGAGGTTGCAGTGAGCCAAAATCGTGTCACTGCACTCCAGCCTGAGTGACAGAGTGGAGAAATAAAAAGAAAAGGATATAAAGTGAAAAGCTTCTAATGCTGCATTTTCTCTCTCATTTTCTCTTCCACCACACGCCTACGCATGATTCAGTTCTAATGCTTTTGTTCTTTGTTCCTTTTGCAGCTTGCATTTTGGATTTTCAGTATCCATAAGCTCTTCTAATAGAGGATGTGTAGGGGAGGAAAGCACATCATTTTAGTTAATCATGCTAGTTGTTCAAAATTCTGCTCCCTATTTCTGTGGATAACTGAGAATTGGTTAAAATGGCTTCAGCAGAATGAAAATTTATAATGTAATTTAAAGGAATTATGGCTGACACCAGCACTGAATGCTTTCATTCTTAGAGCATGCTTGGGGCATTGAATAGAAAGTGGTTTGGTGGAAACACTGTAGAATTTGTTTTGATTGCCATCTCTTAGTTGGTTTTATTACAGTGAGAGAAAAATGGAGGCAAGAGTGTTAGTCATTAAAGGTCATTTGGCAAAGCGTTTACTTGGCAGTGAGTTCTTATTTTTTCTGCCACTCAAGTTACTTTATTTATTTCTATCGATTTACATAACCTCTTGTAAAAGTTTGAATACCATAAAGCACCTGAGATACAATAAACTATGCTCAGTATTTTTGTGTGTATATAATCCCGGGCTTTTTTTTTTTTTTAGGCCCAAATTGTAGAAATGTTATTGAGTTTCTCACTACCCGTGCTTGAAATTATGTTTCAATAATGTTCAAATGGGAAGGAAACTTAGAAATACCTTATGTTTACAATAGGAAATATTAGATTAAATATTGAAGTAGAATTTTTATCATATCTCCTTAACTTTTAAATACTCTTTTCCATATAATTTTTTCTCTCTCATAACGTTTGGCTTTAGAGGTAGAATGTCTTGTTCCTTATGTCCCAAAACTTGGGTGTCCTATTCACACTTGGATTTCCTTTTTGAAGAACATACTATCCTCATGTCTGCTCTGAGAAGCTGTTTGCATAATTTTTTTCTTTTCTTTTTCAAATATATATATGAGGAGCAGCATATTAGAGTTTGTATGCATGGGACGAAAGTGGAAGGAGGGGGATTACTCCTAGAGGCAGACATGCTTACACTAGGCGGAAGAGAGAGACTGCTGCCTAGTGTAAGAGAAATGCTGCCCAGGTTGAAAGAGAAATGCTGCCATAAGAAGTCAAAAAGTCGTGCTCGCTTCGGCAGCACATATACTAAAATTGGAATGATACAGAGAAGATTAGCATGGCCCCTGCGCAAGGATGACATGCAAATTCGTGAAGCGTTCCATATTTTTTAAAATTAAAAAAAAAAAAAAAGAAGTCAAAAAGTCTTTCATATCCCTTCCAAGTTGTTTTCCTAGGTATTTTATTCTCTTTGTAGCAGTTGTGAATGGGAGTTCACTCGTGATTTGGCTGTTTGTCTATTATTGGTATATAGGATTGCACCCCAAATGCTCATCAATGATAGACTGGATAAAGAAAATGTGACACATATATACCATGGAATACTATGCAGCCATAAAAAAGGATGAGTTCATGTCCTTTGCAGGAACATGGATGAAGCTGGAAATCATCATTCTCAGCAAACTAACACAGGAACAGAAAACCAAACACCGCATGTTCTCACTCATAAGTGGGAGTTGAACAATGAGAACACATAGACACAGGGAGGAGAACATCACACACTGGGGCGTGTCAGGGGATGGGGGATAGGGGAGGGATAGCATTAGAAAAAATACCTAATGTAGATGACGGGTTGATGGGGGAAAAGTACAACCTTCTGGATCTAGCCCAGCCTTCCAGCAAACAGCTCAGTAGCCTCAACACCCATTACCGTATTAAAGCAAGTAGCATCCAATATATAATCTTCAAAATCATAAAGAAAAAAAATTTTTTTTGAGACGGAGTCTTACTCTGTTGCCAGGCTGGAGTATAATGGCGCGATCTCGGCTCAGTGTGACCTCTGCCCCCCAGGTTCAAGCGATTCTCCTGCCTCAGCCTCCCAAGTAGCTGGAATTACAGGCACGTACCACCACACCCAGCTAATCTTTGTATTTTTAGTAGAGACGGAGTTTCATCAGTTGACCAGGATGGTCTCGATCTCTTGACCTCATGATCTGCCCGCCTTGGCCTCCCAAAGTGCTGGGGTTACAGGTGTGAGCCACCGTGCCTGGCCCATAAAGAAAATCATAAACTATGCCTAGTACATTCTTTTTCAGAAGATAGGCAAATTGTTATTTCTTTTTTGAAAATTTATAATTGTAAAGAAAATTCTAAATTGTAACTATTCTGTATAAAATTAAGAAGGCAAGAAAATCATAATGCTTTTTAGAAAGTTTTTTTTACACATGATTTTAAGTTTTATTGTTTATCTTGAAATTCATTTATATACCTCCTGGAATTACGTCTGGAGAGTGCCTAGTATTCTGCCAGCTTTGGAAAGGGAGGGAAAGCAAGCCTGGCAGAGGCACTCATTCCATTCCCAGCTTGCTCCATAGCTGGCGATTGGAAGACACTCTTTGACAGTATAAAAAAAAAAAAAAAGAAATTCATTTATATGAAACATATTTGAACAGTGTTCAGATAAATGTAATATTAGCATATACAGTGTTTTATTATATAAAATATTCTCATTATAGATATTAGAAAACAGTAATGAGGAACACTGTCTTATACGATAGTGGAAATGTAATTAGTTCAGCTTCATGGAGTCAGTTTGGTACTGTATCTATTCAAAATATACAATAATTTATCAGTTCCACTTTCAGAAATCCATTCTGCGAAATATTTGCATGGGTACATAAAGCTACATAATTTTGGTTATATCTCTGAAATAGCAAAAAATTGGAAATTATACAGAAGCCAGTTGAATACCGGAGGTGAGTTTACTGACACAGAAAGATACTCATGATACATGAAAAAGACAAGTTGAAAACAAAATATATTGGATGATCCCATTAAAAAAAGAATTGCTGTGCATGTGTTTAATGAATATTCATGGAAAAAAAGCCTGGAAGTAGAAATTATCCACTGACCAGTCACTTTTGCCTTTATACAGTTATGTATTTTTATAAGTACTTATAGTTTTTTTTAAAATTCACACATATTTTAAAGATAAGAAATGAAAATAAATCTAATAGTATAAACTTAAACACTAATGTTTCTGCTATTCTGTAGAATATTCTCAAACTTGAGTTTGAGAAACTCAAAAACAAGCAATTTTAGAAGTCATGTAGATCTTTTAATGACTTTTAGGGTGGAATCTGTTTTTTTACCTATATATGTCAAATTTGTATTAGGAAACCAGAACTTAGTTCTAAGAGTGATACACTTCTTTCATTTTCAAAATAGAAGTTTGTCATGTTTTGTAACCAATAGTTATGTTTTCGTAATCAATAGTTATGTTTTCAAGGAGTTGCTTTAGTATTATAATAGTTTAAATTACCTAGTGTATGACTTTTAAAAACATATGCTAATTAGCCCAAGGAGAATGTGTAAATTGGGAAAAACCTCAGACTTAAAAGTTATTATATGTAATATCAAAGCAATGTAATTGTAAGTTTCTCCCTAGGGAATCTGAAATATCACCCAAACAAGTCACTGTTAGTGTGGATTCATGGAAGAAGATCTAAAAATAAATAAATAAATATAAATGATAAACTTGGGCTGTGAATCTTAAAACAACTAATCAGGTAGCAACATTTAAATACTATTTCAGGCCAGGTGTGGTGGCTCATACCTGCAATCTCAACACTTCGGGAGGCCGAGGTGGGAGGAGCACTTGAGCCCAGGAGTTAGAGACCAGCCTGGGCAACATATTGAGACACCTCCCCTTCCCCCCACCCCCTGCCATCTCTACAAAAAATAAATTTTTAAAAATAAGCCACATCTGTAATCCCAGCACTTTGGGAGGCCAAGGAGGGTGGATCACCTGGGGGCAGAAGTTCAAGACCAGCCTGCCCAACATGGCAAAACCCAATCTCTACTAAAAATACAAAAAATTAGCCGGGCGTAGTGGCGGGCACGTGAAATCCCAGCTACTCAGAAGGCTGAGGCAGGAGAATCGCTTGAACCAGGGAGCTGGAGGTTACAATGAGCCAAGATTGCACCACTGCACTCCAGCCTGAGCGACAAGAGCGAAATTCTGTCTCAAAAAAATAAAAATAATAAAAGCCGGGTGTGGTAGCACACACCTGTAGTCCTACCAACTCAGGAGGCTGAGGTCGGGGGAAGATCACTTGAGCCCTGGAGATCTAGGCTGCAGTGAGCCGTGATTGCACTGATGCACTCCATCCTGGGTAACAGAGTGAGACCCTGTCTCAAAACATAAATATTTCTATCGCATAGGGGAAAGTAAATCTAATCAGGACTCCTTAGTTTTAAGGAGTTAATCTGGGTAGTCGAGGCTGATATAAGTGACTTGAGGAAATAAATGTGCATTAGTGGATGCCAATCCAGAATTCACTAAAAAAAACACAAAAGAATGGTTCTTGGTTTTTTTCTTACTATTCATTTTTCATGACATGGCAACTCAGGAAAGTCACACTGGTCTAGGTCAAACAGTGCGAGGCTGACTACTTTCTTTTGTCATGTATGCTTTACCCACTCCTGCCTTGACGTGTGTAAGAGTTATGTTTTGTCATGTGACTGCTGGGATAGTCTGCATCACTCAAAATTATTCTTACCAACTGCTAATGAAGTTAATGATCAACTGTCATGTGGGTTTTTAGTGAAGTGATCCAGGGCATAAGTAGCAAGAAGAGTGAAGCCAGGCAAAATTTCTATACTGATTTGGCTTCATAGTCCTTACTTTTCAAATGTCCCAGAAAGAAACATTCTGCCTCGTGTTCGAACAAGATTTCCCCAATTGTAGTAGGGAAGTGATCCAGTGTCTTAGAACAGCATTAAAAACACTGTGTTGCCAAGCTCCTGTATCTGTTTTTCTGTGGCAGAATCCTAATGGCAAGTTGATTTCCCATCACTGATGTGTCATTGATAATGTTTGTGTGATAATCATTTGGGGTGTGGTAAGATTGTCTCTGTGAGTCATTATTGTGTATATCTTGCTTCCATGACAGTATTTTAAAACACCCTCCTTGGGAATGTGGTAGGAAGAGGCCACCTATGAAAATATAATATCCATTTTAACAAAAATAATGTTTAAATATTTGATGTCCATAAGGTAAACAGCAATAGTGGAATGAGTAGTAATAAATTTACTTAAACTTTTTTTTAAAGCTATATAAATTATTCTTACCTAATTATTACAGTGGTAACACTTTATTAATCATAATTTTCTGGTAATGTTTATTTTAAAACAGCATTTTTTCCTTTTAAAATTGTTTCTATTTCACAATTTTCACGAATATAGAGGTTGGTTTTTCTCCCGGGCAAATACAATTAAGATCAGTTGATTAAGATCAGTTCAGATCTTACTTTTTTTTTTTTTTTTTTTTTGCAGTGATTTAGACATGGCTTTTTTTCTACATAGTATTAGGAAGGGTACATGGTTTCTTATTCACTCTGCCACCTCAAGTGGATACTCCTTATTGATAGATTATTTCTACCCCATTTTGTCTTATGAAAGATGTAAGATGGTTATAATAATGTATACGATACAGAAAATGAAATAAATTTAAAACAAGTTAATGTAAAAAGGATACAAAGGGAAAATAAGCTTAGAGAAATAAAAGGTTTAAGGTTGGTGCACAAATGCATATGGTAAAGTGCTCTATTAATTTGGCTCTAAATTCTGTCAACAAACCTGAAGATGGTAACATGTCACTTAAGAGCAGGGGCTCGTGCTTTTATCTGCTTGCACTTCATTTATAAGTACCTCACACTCTCATCATAAACATTTCTCTCTCCTAAAGAGATTCTCAAAGGAGGTAGGTTGAGAGCAGGGACAGAAACAGAGATTGGAACTTTGGAAAATGGAGAAGTTTGAAGGAACACACAATTCTGATATATCTTCCAAAGAAGCTATTTCCACTGTAAGACTCATTAATTTATAGGATTCACATAATTCGTAAGATTAAATAGAAACAAATTGTTCAGAGAATGTACCATTATACCTAATATTGAAACCAAAGGGATTTTTCCTGAGGACCCTCACAGGGCAGGGCCATGTGGGCACTCTGAGTACTATTCACACATTCTTGTTACGAGTAGGTGAATGGATTGTGTAAGCATCAGCAGTAAAGGAGTCAGGAGAACTGTGGGTGAGCTTGAGAGAGGCTTCTGAAAGTACTGAACAGGCCCCAGTAACTCATCAATAACTAATGCTATGAAGTTGGTCAGAAGACTAAATAGGAGGACTCCTGCCCTATGACCCTTTTGGAAAATAAATTTTTAAGCTGATTTTTCATTGAGATTCATAGTAATCCACAGCAGTGCTAGACCTTGTTTTAAAATTTTATAATTATAATTTCATTGCAGTTTTTTAAAAAGTTTGGTTACAAAAAGAAGCATATGTCCCTAATATTACTGCTGTGTAGTAAGCACTCTGAAGAGGTACTTATGTGAGTTCTAGTATCAGAATTGCCTTTGTTGTCTATTAGATAATTATAGTGAGGGCTGGGCACTATAGCTCACTCCTGTAATCCCAGCACTTTGGGAGGCCGAGGTGGGTGGATCACAACGTCAGGATATCGAGACTATCCTGGCCAACACAGTGAAACCCTGTCTCTACTAAAAATACAAAAGTTAGGCTGGGTGCTGTGGCAATGCCTGTAATCCCAGCACTTTGGGAGGCCAAGGCAGGTGGATCACCTGAGGTCAAGAGTTCAGACCAGCCTGACCAACATGGTGAAAACCTGTCTCTACTAAAAATATAAAAAATTAGCTGGGCATGGTGGCGGGCGCCTGTAATCCCAGCTACTCCAGAGGCTGAGGCAGGAGAATTGCTTGAACCTGACAAGTGGTGGCTGCAGTGAGCCGAGATCGTGCCATTGCACTCCAGCGTGAGCAACAAGAACAAAACTCCACCTAAAAAAAAAATACAAAAATTAGCTGGGCATGGTGGTACGCGCCTATAGATCCACTTACTTGGAAAGCTGAGGCAGGAGAATTGCTGGAATCTGGGAGGTAGAGGTTGCAGTGAGCCGAGATTGCACCACTGGACTCCAGCCAGGTGACAGAGCGAGACTCCATCTCAAAAAAAAAAAAAAAAAAAATTATAGTGAGTACTTGCTATAGTTTGAATATGTCCATTCCACATTCATGTTGAAACCTAATTCTCAGTGTAACAGTATTAAGAAGTGAGGTCTTTAGGAGGTGATTAGGTCATGAGGGCTCTGCCCTCGTGGATGGGATTAGCACCCTTAAAAAAGGCTTGAGGAAGTGAGTTCAGCCCTTTTTTCCTTCTGTTCCTTTTGCCTCACTCTGTGAGGACACAGTGTTCAAGGTGCCATCTTGGAAGCAGAGACCCAAGGCCTTCACCAGACAGAGAACCTACTGGCACCTTGATCTTAGAATTCCCAGCCTCCAGAACTCTGAGGAAACAAATTTCTGTTCTTTATAAATCACCTACTCCCAGGTGTTTTGTAGGAACAGACTGAGACTGTACTATTACTTTAATGTGAGAAAGGAAGCTTGCAAAGTCAACCTGACATTATTTAGTTCAATCAATCTTACCTAGACCATAAATACCTAGAAACTACTTATACATGTAAAGTTATAGAATTAATTTAAAAGGAAATTTTCCAATTATAATAGGTCTCTCCATGTTATGGTATGAAAACCTGTGTTATGGCAGGAAAACCTCTGTTAGGAAAACCTCCTGAAAATTTTCTTATCTGCTGAGGAAAGAGATAACAGATAATCTTATTGGGTTTAAGCTTGGAGGAAAAATGGAAACAGCAGTTCCTCTTCAGATGGCCCAAAATAATCCTGCAACATAAAACCACAGTATTTTAACAGTATTAATATTTTACCAAAAGAACTTGAAGGTGAAATCCCAAAGCCATGACAATTTCATGGTTGTGAAAATATTAAGTATGCAAAATTCTTAATTACTCTCCAGTATTTTGTTTTAGCATTTCCATTTCTTATAGCTCATTTAAACAGTATTTTAAAATTAGTGTTTTTTATATATTTATATACACACACACACACATATATATT
Organism: Ateles fusciceps; assembly: GCA_036589455.1. NCBI lineage: Eukaryota > Metazoa > Chordata > Mammalia > Primates > Atelidae > Ateles > Ateles fusciceps. The sequence continues at coordinate 2,640,727 of JAZHEH010002842.1, forward strand.
TTTTTTACAGATAGAATCTTGCTCTGTTGCCCAGGCTGAAGTGCAGTGGTGTGATCTCTGTTCACTGCAACCTCCTCCTCTGGGGTTCAAGCAATTCTCCTGCCTCAGCCTCCCAAGTAGCTGGGACTACAGGTGTGTGCTGCCACGCCTGGCTAATTTTTTGTATTTTAGTAGAGACAGGGTTTCACTGTGTTGCCCAGGCTGATCTCGAACTCCTGAGCTCAGACAATCCACCCATCTTGGCCTCGCAAAGTGCTAGGATTACAGACGTGAGCCACCACACTCAGCCTAGTGTTATATTATGTTTATTAATAAAATAATTCTTCAGGAAGAACTGACTTTCATGATATTTATTCATCCCATCTGAGAAAATTATATATATAAGTTATATATATATAGTAGATTTTCAAGTTTTTTTACAATAAGACTTTTATTTTAGAATAATTTTAGATTTATAGAGAAGTTTCAAAGATAGTAGAGTTCTCCAAATGCACCACACCCCGGTTTTTTCTATCACTAACATAGTAGTAGGGTACATTTGTCAAAATTAGTGAACCAATATTGATATATTATTATTAACTAAAGTCCATAGTTTATTTAGATTTGCTTATTGTCTTTGTTCTCTTCTGGAATCCCATCCAGGATACCATATTACATTTAGTCATTTTGTTTCTTTAGGCATCTCGTTCCTATAACAGTCACTCAGACTTTTCTTCAGTTTTGATGAGAAATTGACAATTTTGAGAATAATGGTCAAATATTTTGTAGAATGTTCCCTCAGTTGGGATTTTTATGTTGTGTTTTTCATAATTAGACTGCAGTTGTAGGTTTTGGGTAGGAAGACCACAGAGGTAAAATGCCATTCTCATCATATCATATCAAAAGTAGATAGTATCAGCATGACTTATCACTGTTGATGTTAACCTTGATCACCTGGCTAAGGAAGTTTTGTCAGCTTTCTCAACTGTAAAGTTACTCTTTTTTTCCCTTGCCATATTGTACCCTTCAGAAGGAAGTCACTATGTGCAGCCCTCAGTTAAAGAGCTGGTGGGGGGAGTTATGTTTCACTTCCTTGAGGGTAGAGTGTTTACACAAATTATTTGGAATTCTATGCAGGAAATTGTCTGTTCTACCTTATTTACTTATTTATTTATGGTAATATGGACTCATGGATATTTATTTTTAATACTTTGGGTTATAATCTAATACTGCTTTATTTTGTTGCTTACAATGTGTTCTACTTTTGGCCATTGCAAGCTTTTTGTTCCTTTGTTGTTTTTTGTTTGTTTGTTTTTAGTACATTCTTACTCTCTGGCACTTCAGAATGCCTCATTGTATACAAAATTTTATTTATTATTTATTTATTTACTTACTTACTTTGAGACTGAGTCTCTCGCTTTATGGCCTAGGCTGAAGTGCAGTGGCACGATCTTGGCTCACTGCAACCTCCGCCTCCCAGGTTTAAGTATTCTCGTGCTTCAGCCTCCTGAGTAGCTGGGATTACAGATGTGCACCACGCGGTCTGGCTAATTTTTGTATTTTTAGTACAGACGGGTTTTACCATGTTGGCCAGGTGGGCCTCAAACTCCTGACCTCAGGTGATCTGCCCACCTGGGCCTCCCAAAGTGCTGGAATTACAGGCGTGAGTCACTGTGCCCAGCCACAAAATTATTTTTTAAAAGCTAAAAAACATGATAATTAGGTAGGCTCTTCCAGTCGTCTTTGAAAGAAAAATGCTGTTCCTGTTCGTTATTATTGAGGGCAATTAAAGGAAATGTGTTACTGCTATTCAGTGTCACAATTTTGCCCAGTCACCTTATGATTTTTTTTCAGGGGTTAATCTTATTTGTGGGTTGTCTGTTTGGAGGATTAGCATGTATTTTTGATTTTTGTTTTTGTTCTTCCTTAGAGTGGAGTAGGAAGGGCACAGATAAAAGGAGAAATGTAAGCGATTAGTATAAACTTAGAGCAGTTCTCCTATTGTCTCATGTGATCGGAAGGTGGTTTTTTGTGGTTTGGTTTTTTTAATTTTGTAGAGACAGGATTTCCTTCTATCACCCAGGCTGGAGTATAGTGGCAGGATTATAGCTCACTTCAGCCTTGAACTCCTGTACTCAAGCAGTCCTCCTGCCTCAGCCTCCTGAGTAGGTAGGACAACAGACATGTGGCACAATACCTGGCTAACTAAAAAAAATTTTTTTTTTGCAGAGCTGGAGTCTTGCCATGTTGGCCAGACTGATCTTGAACTCCTGGCCTTAAGCAATCTCCTCACCTTAGCCTCCCAAAGTGCTGGGATTACAGACATGAGCTAGGGCACTTGGCCTGAAAAAGCGGTTGTTAAAACGCAATCGATAGCACTAGTTACCTCCAAAGGGGAAGTTTAAATAAAATGTTGGTTTTCAATATTGTATATTTGTATAGTGTTAATTTTTTTAATAACAAAGTTTTTTAAAATAATCTGGAAAATATATAAAGGTTTATTTTTAGAGTTACTGGAAATGCAAAGAAAAGAACTTACCCTTTCTGTGATTTGAAATACTTTAGAACTTGAGAACTTTTTTCCATACTTGATACACTCAAAAGTTTTGATTATTTTACATTAATTTTGTTTAGCTGTACCTGTTTTTCACTAGTTTAGCTGTGCTAATGAAATTGGCACTTCTCCCCAGTTATTTTTATTTAATTGCAGTGATCACTTTAGCATTTGAAGAGTTCAAGATCAGCCTGGGCAACATGGCAAAACTCCATCTCTACAAAAAATACAAAAATTAGCCGGATGTGGTAGCCGGCTTCTGTATTCCCAGCTACTTGGGAGGCTGAGGTGGGAGGATCACTTGACCCCAGGAAGTGGAGGCTGCAGTGAGCCAAGATCATGCCACTGCAGTCCAGCCTGCACAACAGAGTGAGACTCTGTCTCAAAAAAATAAAAATAAAAGTCCAGATTTTAGTCTAAGGATGTTCTTTTGACAGAACCAATCATTTTATTATTGCATTGAGCAATAACAACAAAAAACTCCTTTGAAGATAAAGCAAGAGCATCCTAAGGTTGTTTACTGAATTGGTTCATTAAATTCTGAACCACTAAATATGTACGTATTGTGTAGTTATCTTGAGCTTTGTATTTCACAAATGGTATCTGTTATCTCCTTTAATCTGGCAACCACACAAAACTTCCTGCAGAGGAACAGTTTGTCTTTTTAGGTGATACTCTGCTTATTTACCTTTCTCCTTCAATTTTTTTTTTCTTCCACTTTAAACCTTTGTCAAAGGTGATACTCATTGTCACATGGTCATGTTACTGGAAAGTAGTGTTGGAAAAAGCTTTGAGAAAAAATGAGAAAAAAAAATTTTTTTTCTGCTTGAGAAAGAAAATAGGTCAATGAAACCACAAGACCTAACATTTAGTTTTATGTGCTCAAATTCAAGATGTATGTCAAGACTCCTGTCTCCCTAGTTACAAAGTTACCACCTAAGAATACTGTTCAATTTCCACATTCTAGTGTATGATTTTAATAACATTTGTAAAGATATTGCTATGCTACAAAGTTACCAAATTTATTGAGCCTGTCTGCAGTGACAACTACATTGATCTGAACATCCTAATCATTTTATTCACCAAATATTTTTTGAGAGTCTCCTTGTTTTAAGGCACTACACTTGGTGTTTCAGAAGTACAAAGGTAAAAGAAGCATAGTCTTTAAGAGTTTTATAATCTCTTGGGAGAAATAAGAAAAAGATAAATATCCGTAGCAGAAGACATATCAGCAACATGTTCATTGTACCAGTAACTCTATGTACAAGAACTGCAAGTAACAGTTCTTAGATTTTCTTGTAGTTCAGACTAGTCTTTCTGTCTGGTTGTTCAGAAATATTAAGCCTTTATGGTATTTCCAGTTAACTTATTCATAATAGCCCCAACATCTTTTGCTTTTTTTTGTTTTAACTAACATTTATTAAGAATTTCACGTGTACCAGCAACTTGTTCCTGAGTACTTTATACACATCTCATTTAATCCTCTCAATAGTCTAAGGTATTATTTTTACTTTATATCTATAAAAACTGAAAGTTAGAGAAGTCAAGATACTCACCCATGATAAATTCACAGCTAGTAAATATCAGTTGGGATTCAACCCCAGATTTTCTATGCCAGAACCTAAGCTTAATGATACTTTTATTTTCTCTACATATAGGGTTTGTCACATCTGCTCCTATTTCTTAAAAAAAAAAATTCACGGCTGGGCCTGGTGGCTCATGCCTGTAATCCTAGTACTTTGGGAGTCCGAGGTGGGTGGATCACCTGAGGTCAGGAGTTCAAAACCAGCCTGGCCATCAGGGTGAAATCCCATCTTGAAAAAAAAAAAAAAAATTTACAGTTTTTTTTTTTTTTTTGAGACAGAGTCTTGGTGACCAGGTCTATTCTGTTCAGACCCATAGCTGTTTGTTTGTTTGTTTGTTTGTTTGTTTGTTTGTTTTTGAGACAGAGTCTTGTTTTGTCACCAGGCACTGGGCTGGAGTGCAGTGGCGCAATCTTGGCTCACTGCAACCTCTGCCTCCCGGGTTCAAGCAATTCTTCTGCCTCAGCCTCCCGAGTAGCTGGGACTACAGGCGCGTGCCACCATGCCCAGCTAATTTTTGTATTTTTAGTAGAGACAGGGTTTCACCACGTTGGCCAGGATGGTCTTGATCTCTTGACCTTGTGATCCGCCCACCTCGGCCTCCCGAAGTGCTGGAATTACAGGCGTGAGCCACCGCTCCCGGCCCCCCCATAGCTGTTTTATACAGCTTTATATTCCCACCAACCACCGCCAGGTTTAAACTTTGTAACTCAAGATGATAGATCATTCCTAAGTGTTCACTTGAACCTGAAATCATCTTCACTACCCTAAGTCTATAGACTAGCAACATCATATGTCAGAAGGCAGGAGAACTGCACACCATCCCACCACCGCTATTTATTGACTGTGTGACTATTGATAAGATAGTGAGCCTCTCTGGGCCTTAATCATCCCCTTTCTAAAGTGGGAGTGCTAAGCTTTTACGTTCCTGATACCATGTGGCTAAACTGGATTGTTTGTCAAGGTCCATTCCATTTCCATTTTAAGATGCAAAAGTTATGTGAAATATTCATCATGTTCTAATGCTTACGTGGAAGGACGATTAGAAGTTTTCTTCTCTGTAGAGACTGCACATTTATCATTTCTTTGTAATTTAGCAGTTGAAATCTTAGCACGTGAACTTATTACATTCAGGGTTGTGATTTTAACCCCTAAATTTTCCTTCTCCTAGGATTATTAATATGACATGGAGGCCTCTCTCTTTAAATTTTTCTTCCCAAGGTGAAGAAAAATTTATGTATGTATGTATGTATGTACGTATGTATGTAGGTGGAGTCTCACTCTGTCCTGGCTGGAGTGCAGTGGTGCTATCTTTGCCTACTGCAACCTCCACCTCCCAGGTTCAAGTGATTCTCCTGCCTCAGCCTCCCGAGTAGCTAGGACTAGGCATGTGCTACCACGCCTGGCTAGTGTTTTGTATTTTAGTAGAGATGGGGTTTCACTATGTTGGCCAGGATAGTCTCAATCTCCTGACCTCATGATCCACCCGCCTCAGCCTCCGAAAGTGCTGGGATTATAGGCGTGAGCCACTGCGCCCGGCTGAAAGCTTTATTTATTTATTTATTTTACCATCTTTTTTATAGTAACTTTTATATAAATCCAGTACATCTTAATTCTGATTAGCCATACTTCAAGAGCTCAGTGATAGTAATATGTAGCTAGTGGCTTCCATGTTGGACGGCAGTTCTAGACCTTCAAACATAAGGAGTACATTCCTCTTCATAAATTTTCATATTCTGTATATACTGAGTTAGCAGCCAAATTTCCTAATAAATGCAAAAGAAGTAGTGATGTTCATCACAGCGAGCCCTTTATACTGTTTCATGTTGAGGTCGGTTTTAATTTTAGTTTCCTTGTCAGAAACTTCTTAGGATTTTGTTTTCCATTAGTCATTTCTCTGGATTTCTTTTTTGTTTTGTTTTTTGAGACAGGGTCTCGCTGTGTTGCCCAGGCTGGCGTGCAGTGGCTGTAACCTCTGCTTCCCAGGTTCAAGCGATTCTCCTGCCACAGCCTCCCAAGTAGCTGGGATTATAGGCTGCGCCACCACACCTGGCTAATTTTTGTATTTTTGATAGAGATAGAGTTTTACCATGTTGGCCAGGCTACTCTCAAACTTCTGACCTCAGGTAATCCGCCCTCCTCAGCCTCCCAAAGTGTTGGGATTACAGTCGTGAGCCACCGCACCCAGCCTCTCTTGATTTCTTGGCATATATGCTCAGTTGAATTACGTTCCCTCTAGCAATGTTGAGTTATTTTATTACTGGTCGTCCATCCTTCCTCTAGTTTCATACCTCACCAGTATATCTTCTCTTATTTTTGCTAGAGGACTCTTTCTAAATGAGATAAGATCTTTAAGTTTCTCTTACAAAAATAAAAAACACATGCTAGTGTTAAAATATTTAATTGTAAAAATTAAAATTAACAGTAAAATTGTTCTGTGTCCTAATTGTGGTGGTCATTAAAATCCATAAAACTGCACACATACTCACAAATGGAAAAAAAGAACTTGGTTAGGCATTATGAATTGAAGTTTTTACTTTTTTTTGACTAGAAGAAAGACCTTTGGCTGTGTTACTGGAAAAATATTCCTACCTATAAAGTGTAAACTTAGTACCCAGTAATTATTTGTCAAAGAACATCTATATTCTTCTTTCTCCACTAACAAAATGGTTAATTTTGGATCATGAGTATGTTTCATCTTATTCTCTGTTTTGAATTATATTTCATCAAGAAAATGAGGTAAAAGTCATATAAAATATACCTGACTTCAGATACATCTTAGTTGTTTTTGTTTTTAACTTTTAGTTTGTAGTTACGAGTTTTAATCAGCCCATAGAAAAAGATTTATACAGGGAAGTCGGCAGGAGTGGCAAGAAGAGCTAGTATTCTGACAGTGGCAGAATTTTGCAGGAAGAGGCTCATGTTGTAAGTATCAGTTATCTTGAAAATCAACACATGTGACTAGCTAGAAATACCTAAGTTGCCTAATTTAGTTACTAGATAAATAAATTAATTTAGATATCTGGAATACTAAGATATGCCTGCTGGGCTTCTGGAGAACTTTTCTTTTTCTTTTCCTTTTTTTTTTTTTTTTTGAGACAAGGTCCCTTTCTGTTTCCCAGGCTGGAGTGCGATAGTATGAAATGGCTCACTGCTGCCTCGATTTCCCAGACTCAAGCCATCCTTCCACCTCAGCTTCCCAAGTAGCTGAGACTATAGGTGCATGCTATCACACCTGGCTGTTTGTTTAAAATTTATTTTTCGTAGAGACACAGGGTCTTACTGTGTTGCCCAGGCTGGTCTTGAACTGCTAGGCTCAAGTAATCCTTCCACCTCAGCTTCCCAAGTAGCTGAGACTATACGTGCATGCTATCACACCTGGCTGTTTGTTTAAAATTTATTTTTCGTAGAGACACAGGGTCTTACTGTGTTGCCCAGGCTGGTCTTGAAATGCTAGGCTCAAGTAATCCTTCCACCTCAGCTTCCCAAAGTGTTAAGATTACAGGTATGAGGCACCACACCTGGTCAAAACAGTTACTGTAGGGTACCATAGTGGAACTGGTGAACATTTTTTAGTGGGTAACACTATAGAGATACTTTTAAAGTTTTTCATATATTACCTGTTTTATTGTCTTCTCAGCACTTCTCAGATACCTTATTTATTTGTTTCTGTTTACGAATAACTTCCTACCTCTAAAGCATGCAAGTTTCATGAGAGCCAGAGGCCTTGTGTCTTTTACTTACTGGTATGTTCCCAGCACCTAAAACCATGCCTTGCGTATAATAGCTGCTCAGTAAATATTTGCAGAAGAATGAACGATTCTTGTTTTTACAGATTCATCAATAGACAAATAACTATCAGCCAAGAACTACAGGTATACTGCACAGATATCGCAAGGTTGGTTCCAAACCACTGCAGTAAAGAGAGTCACACAGGCTTTTTGGTTTCCCAGCGCATATAAAAATTATGTTTATATTATACTGTAGTCTATTATGTGTGCAACGACATTATGTCTAAAACTAATGGACATACCTAATTTAAAAATACTTTATTGCTAAAAAATGTTAAAATCATCTGAGCCTTCAGGGCATCCTAATATTTTTTTCTGGTGAAGGGTCTTGGCCTCAATATTGATGGCTGCTGCTCAGGGTGGTTGTTGCTGACAGTTGGGGTGGCTGTGGCGATTTCTTTTTTGTGTGTGATGAAGTCTTGCTCTGTCACCCAGACTGGATTGCAGTGGCACGATCTCGGCTCACAGCATCCTCCACTGCCCAGGTTAAGCGATTCCCCTGCCTCAGCCTCCTGAGTAGCTGGGACTACAGGTGTGCGCCACCATGCCCGGCTGATTTTTTGTATTTTAGTAGAGACAGGGTTTCACCGTGTTCACTAGGATGGTCTCGATCTCCTGACCTCATGATCTGCCCACCTCGGGCTCCCAAAGTGCTGGGATTACAGGTGTGAGCCACCACTCCCGGCGGTGATTTCTTAAAGACAACAGTGAAGTTTGCTGCATCGATTGACTCTTTCTTTCACAAAAGATTTCTCTGTAGCATGCAATGCTGTTTGATAGCATTTTTACCCACTGGAGGACTTCTTTGAAAGTCAGAGTCCATCCTCTTAAACCCTGACACTTGCTGTATCAACTAAGCTTATGGACTATTCCATATCCTTTATCATTTCAACAATGTTCACAGCATCTTCCCCAGGAGCAGATTTAGATTCTGTCTCAAGAAACCATTTTCTTTGTTTCTCCATAATAAGCAGCTCCTCATAGTTCAAGTTTTGTTATGAAGTTGCAGCAATTCAGTCCCATCTTCAGGCTCCCCTTCTAATTCTAGTTCTCTTGCTGTTTCCGCCACATCTGCAGGAACTTCCTCCACTGAATTTTTGAATCCCATTAAGTCATCCATGAGGATTGGAATCCACGCCTTCCAAACTCCTGTTACTATTGGCATTTTGTTGTACAGTTGTTGCTCCTCTCATGAATCACGAATGTTCTTAGTGGCGTGTAGAATGGTGACTCTTTTCCAGAATGTTTTCAATTGACTTTGCTTAGATCCCTCAGGGGAGTCACTATGGCAGCTACAGCCTTATGAAATGTATTTCTGAAATAAGACATGAAAGTGTAAATTACTCCTTGAGCTATGGGCTTCAGAATGGATGTTGTGTTCACAGGCATCAAAACAGCATTCACCTCCTTGTACATCTCCATCAGAGCTCTTGAGTGACTAGGTGTATTGTCAATGAGCAGGAATATTTTGAAAGGAATCTCTTTCTGAGCTCTTTTTCTGGGCTTAAAATATATAGTAAATCATGCCGTAAACATATGTGCCATCATCCAGGCTTTGTTATTCCACTGATAAAGCATAGGCAGGGGAGATTTAGCATAACTCTTAAGGGCCCTAGGATTTTTAGAATGGCAAATGAGCATTAGCTTCAACTTGAAGTCAACAGCTACATTAGCCCCTGCAAGAAAGTCAGCTTGTCCTTTGAAGCTTTGAAGCCAGGTATTGACTTCTCATCTCTAGTTATGAAAGTCCTAGAAGGCATTTTCTAATAGAAGGCTTTTTTGTCTCCGTTGACAGTCTGTTGTTTAGCATATCCACCTTTATCAATGATCTTAGCTAGGTCTTCAGAATAACTCACTGCAGCTTCTCCATCAGCACCTGCTACTTAATCTTACACCTTTTTGTCATACAGATGCCTACTTTCTTTTCTTTTTCTTTGTCTTTCTTTTTGCGACAGACTCTCGCTTTGTTCTGTTGCCAGGCTGGAGTGCAGTGGCGCAATGACAGCTCACTGCAACCTCTGCCTCCTGGGTTCAAGTGATTCTCCTGCCTCAGCTTCCCAAGTAGCTGGGATTACAGGTGCGTGCCACCACGTCCAGCTAATTTTTGTGTTTTTAGTAAAGATGGGGTTTCATCATGTTGGCCAGGATGGTCTCCATCTCTTGACCTTGTGATGTGCCCTCCTCAGCCTCCCAAAGTGCTGGGATTACAGGCATTAGCCACCATGCCCAGCTGATGCCTACTTTCTTTAAACCTCATGAGCCAACCTCTGTTAACTTCTAGCTTTTCTTCTGCAGCTTTCTTGCCTCTCTCAGACTTCATAGAATTGAAGAGAGTTTAGGGCCTTGCTCTGGATTAGGTTTTGGCATAAGGGCATGTTGTGGCTGGTATTATCTTTTACCCAGGCCATAAAAACTTCCAACAGCAATAAGACTGTTTTGATTTCTTTATCACTTGCATATTCACTGGCGTAACCTTTAAATTTCCTTCAAGATCTTTCTTGGTTGGGCATGGTGGCTCGTGCCTGTAGTCCTAGCTTGGAAGGCTGGTGGGAGGATCACTTGAGCCCAGGAGTTCAAGGCTGCAGTGAGCCATGATTGTGCAATTGCACTCCAGTCTGCAGAGTGAGACCCTGTCTCCTTTTAAAAAAAAAAAAAGGAAGATAATTTTTCTTTGCATTCACAACTTGGATAACTGGCACAAAAGGCCTAGCTTTCGACCTGTCTTGGCCTTCAACATGCCGTCTTCACCAATCGTCTCTAGCTTTTTATTTAAGGTAGGAGATGTGCAACTCTTCCCTTTCACTTTTGAACACTGAGCGGTCCTCATAGGGTTAATTGGCCTAATTTTAGTATTATTATGTCTCAGGGAAAGGGAAGAGAGGGAGAGAGATGGAAGAACAGCTGATGGGTGGAGCAGTCAGAATACATACTACATTTATTGATTAGATTCTGCATCTTATGTGGGTGGGTTCATGGCACCCCAAAACAATTACACTAGTAACATCAAAGATCACAGATCACCATAACAGATATAATAATAATGAAAAATTGGAAATATTGTGAGAATTACCAAAATGTGACATAAAGACAAGAAGTGAGCATATGCTGTTGGAAAAATGGTACTAATAGACTTGCTAAACACAGGATTGCCACCAGTCTTCAATTTGTAAAAAATGAATATCTGTAAAGCAATGTGCAATAAAATACTGTGTACCTGTCTCATATCCCCCGTGCATCTGCTTAGTACACTTTGAAGACTGTTAATGGTGATGATGATAAAAGCCACACATTCTTTATTCATCACTTTTCAGATGTTCATTTGTTTATTTTAGTCAGTCATCCTTCAAATAAGAGGAAAACAGCATGTTCTTTCAAAGAATACTGTCTGGGAAGCAAGGGTACTTCTCAGACCTAGGAGCAGGAGAATGAGAAAAGCTGAAATGACAAGCACTATATTATTTTTGGAGAAGAGTTGTGTAGTATTTTTTATGAATAGCCATTTGTAAACCAGCCTAAATAATGAAATTGTAGGACTTTAGAGTAATATCCCAGTACATCAGGTCAATTATATGACCAGAAGCCTCAAACAAATATTGAGTGTATTCTCATTAAGATTTTGTTTTCTAAAATTAAATGGAATGATTATACACTTGTCTCCTGTTGCATCTTAGAAGGATATATTGTTAATAGACAAATGCAGAGGTTGTGTGGTTTTATAAATTCTGTGTTACTCTGACTTGTCAAGCAACAGGGCAAGAATGGACATGTTTTTCTAAAGTAAGACTTTTCTCTATCTTACAAGGGTGTGGTTCCTGGCACCCCAAAACCAAGCTGGGGCTGGGGGTAGTGGCTCACGCCTGGAATCCCAACACTTTGGGAGGCTGAGATGGGTGGATCATCTGAGGTCAGAAGTTCGAGACCACCCTGGCCAACATGGTGAAATCCCATCTCTACTAAAAATACAAAAATTATCTGGGTGTGGTGACGCACACCTGTGATCCCAGCTACTCGGGCGGCTGAGGCAGGAGAATCGCTTGAACCTGGAAGGCAGAGGTTTCAGTGAACCTGGGAGGCAGAGGTTTCAGTGAGCTGGAGTGCCAACTGCACTCCAGCCCGGACAACAGAACAAGACTCCCATCTCAAAATAAAACACAACAAAGGTGGGTGTCTTGAGTGCCTTTTGAGTATAGACCTTCAGACGTATTGAGGATTGGGAAATCATTTTTTTTAGCCTTAAAATATTTATTGAATAAAGAATAGCCAGATCAGAAAATAAGTTCTGGTTAGGATTTGATGTGGAGCTTCGTTCTCGGCTCTGTTGCTGCCTCCTTTTATGATCTTGGGTGGTCTCCTATTGAATCCGTTTCCTTATTTATAAGCAAATAATGAGGAAACCAGACTTAATAATCTCTAAAGATTCTTTCAGCTCTAAAAACTTAATGATTCAAGCAGGTTGCCTGTGAAGAACAATGCATTTCTTCCAAAAGAGGGTGCTGTGGTATTTCTCAGTACTTCAGCGTCTTCTTGAAAGAAACAACAAAGGTAGAATCCCAGCTTAATTTTGTGTCTTCAGATTCCTGACCTTTGAAAAATAGTGTCTGATTCCTTACTTTATTTAGATGAGGTGATATAAACCAATTCCTGATATTACTGACACTTTATATAAGTAAGTTTCAAAGAAAAAAAATACATAGACTTCTACCAGGCAAATATAGACAGTTTTGTCAGATGTGGTGGCTCCCAGCACTAGAGGATCACTTGAGGCTAGTAGTTCAAAACCAGCCTGAGCAACAAAGTAACCTGACTCTAAAAAAAAATTAAAAATGATCCAGGAATGGCGGCATGTACCTATAGTCCTAGCTGTTTGGGCAGTTGGGAGGCAGGAGGATTGCCTGAGCTCAGGAATTCAGGGTTTCAGTGAGTTATGATTCAGCGATTATTTCACCACTGCACTCCAGCCCAGGTGACAGAGTAAGACTCTATCTCTAAAAAAATACATATATGGAGAGAGAAGGAGAGAGAAAGACAGAGAGACAGTTGTAACATTTTGATATATTTTCACTCTCATTCAACTTCATTCCATAAAATTGAGAAAATATACAAATTATTTGTGTGTATAATTTTATTTGTTTTTGTCTTTTTCTTTTCTGTTTTTTGTTTTGTTTTGTTTTGTTTTGTTTCTGAGACAAGGTCTTGTTCTGTTGCCCAGGCTGGACTTGGGACTACAGTGGCATGATCACAGCCCACTGCATCCTTAATCTCCTGGGCTCAAGCAATCCTCCCACCTCAGCTTCCCGAGTAGCTGCGACCACAGGCACGTGCCACCATACCTGGCTAATTTTTTTATTTTTAGTAGAGATGAGGTCTCAGTATGTTGTCCAGGCTGGTATACCACATTTTATTTATCCATCAGTTGAGTTGTTTCTACTTTTTGGCTATCATGAATAATATTGCTGTATGAACATTTGTGTGCCTGTCTCTGTGTTAACATGGGTTTTTATTTCTCTTTGGTATATACATAGGAGTAAAATTGTTGGTTCATATAGTAACTCTTCTGTTAAGTTTTTGAGAAACAGTAAGACTTTTTTCTTCAAAGGGCTGTACCATTCTGCATTGTCACCAGCAGTATATAAAGGATCTAATTTCTCCATATCCTTGCTAGCACTTGTTGTTAACTGTCTTTTTTGTTATAGTCATACTAATAAGTGTGAAGTAGTATTGCAAGTGATTTTTGACTCATATTTCTCTGATAATGATATTGAGCATCTTTTAATAAGCTTATTAGCCATTTGTGTATATTCTATGGAGAAATGTCCATTCAGATCCTTTGCCTATTTTTAAATTGGATTAATTTTTTATAAGAGTTCTTCATGTATTTTGGATATTAGGTTCTTATCAGATATATATTTGCAAAAATTTCCTCCCATTCTGTTTTTGGCTTCACTTTCTTGAAATGACTTTTGAAGCACAAAAGTTTTTAATTGTGTTGATATCTAATCCATTTTTTTTTTTGTTGTTTTGTGACTTGTCCTTTTGGTTTTGTACCTTAAGAAACCATTGTTGGCCACGAGCGGTGGCTCACGCCTGTAATCCCAACACTTTGGGAGGCCATGGCAGGCGGATCACGAGGTTAAAAGATTGAAACCATCCTGGCCAATATGGTGAAACCCCGTCTCTACTAAGAATACAAAAATTAGCTGGGCGTGGTAGCATGTGCCTAGAGTCCCAACTACTTGAGAGGCTGAGACAGGGGGAATTGCTTGAACCCAGGAGATGGAGGTTGTGAGCTGAGATCGCACCACTACACTCCAGCCTGGTGACAGAGTGAGATGATGTCTCCAAAAAAAAAAAAAAAAGAAAAGAAAAAGAAACCACTGTCTAGGCCAGGTGCAATGGCTCACGCCTGTAATCCCAGCACTTTGGGAGGCCAAGGTAGGCAGATCACTTGAAGTCAGGAGTTCGAGACCAGCCTGGCCAACATTCTCTACTGAAAATACAAAAATTAGCCAGGTGTGGTAGCAGGCACCTATAATCCCAGCTATTTGGGAGGTTGAGGCAGGAGAATCACTTGAACTGCACCATTGCACTCCAGCCTGGGCGACAGAGCAAGATTCCATCTCAAAAAAAAAAAAAAAAGAAAGAAAAGAAACCATTGTCTAATCCAAGGTAGCAAGGATTTACACCTTTTTTCCCTAAGAGTTTTATAGTTTTACATTTAGGTTTTTTATCTCTTTGAGTTGATTTTTGTACATGGTATAAGGTATGAATCCTACTTCACTTGTTAGTATATGGATATCTAGTTGTCCTGGCACCATTTGTTGAAAGACTATTTTTCCCCCTACTTGAATTATCTTGGTACCCTTCTTAAAAATGAGTTCACCATAAATGTGAAGGTTTATTTCTGGACTCTCAATTCTATTCCATTGATCTGCTTGTCTATCTTTATGCCAGTACCACACGGTCTTGATTAGTGTAGCTTTGTAGCAAGTTTTGAAGTCAGAAAATATAAGTCCTCCAACTTTGTTCCTTTTCTAGGTTGTTTTGTCTATTCTAAGTCCCTTGAATTTTCATGTGAATTTTAGAATGAGTTTGTCAGTTTCTACAAAGAAGCCAGCAGAGATTTTGATAGAAATTACATTAAATCTAGGGCATGTTGTTTTAATTTACATTTTAAAAATAAATAATGAGGCTAACTTTTTTCAAATGTTTAATAGTTTGTATTTCTTCTGCAAATTCATATCATTTCTATACTTTATATTGTTTGTGTTTTTTTATGTTGGGTTTGGTATTTATTTTGTTGGTAGTATTCTTTATAAAGTAAGAACATTGGCCCTATATTTTTTACAAATATTTTCCCAGTTTGCCTTTTAATGTTATTTATGATCTTTGGCATACAGAAATTTTGAATTTGTAAGTGGCCGAATCTTTTTTTTATCTTTGCTTTTTTTTTAATCCAGAAAATTCTGTCCTTCCTAAATTCATTCTTCTTGGGAAATTAGATGAACCTTAGTTGCCTTGGTTCAGAAAGCCACATTAGGTAATTTTTTTTTTTTTTTTTAAGACAGGGTCTCTGTCACCTAGAGTAGAATACAGTGGCATGATCATGGCTCATTGCAGCCTTGAATTCCTAGGCTCAGTTGAACCTCCCGCCTCAGCCTCCTAGTAGCTGGGACTACAGGCATGCACCACCATATCCAGCTTATTTAAAAAATTTTATTTTTGCAGAGACAGGATCTTGCCATGTTGCCCAGGCTGATATCAAACTCCTGGGCTCAGGCGGTCCTCCTGCCTCAGTCTCCCAAAGTGCTAGGATTATAGGCATGAACCATTATGCCTGGCCCACATTAGGTAAACTTAATCTAGAGGAAGATTTCATCTGTGACCCAGGAAATCACAGGATTTAATCTGTGACTCAGGAAATCCCTGATATCCTCCTATCAGACTAAAGATTGACTGGGCACAGTGACTCACGTTAGTAATCCCAGCACTTTGGGAGGCCAAGGTGGGTAGATCACCTAAGGTCAGGAGTTTAAGACCAGCCTGGCCAACATGGTGAAATCCCAACTCTAAAACAACAAAAAAAGGTAACTCCCTCTTTATACTCTTTTATTTAAATATATATATATTACATATATACAACACACAACTGTCACATTAGTTCTAAGACAAAATTATAAATGCTTTACAACATTTATGTCACAGATATTCTCTATATAATCCCTTGGGATTTGTTTTTTTTCACAACCCTAGCAATGAATACAGTACTTTGCTATAAATTGTTACATTTACTTAATGTAAATGTGGTTGTCTCTGGGTATTCAGTAGAACTGTATAACTTCACATTCCTGATATCTGGCTATCTCTAGGAAAAGTAGTCTTGATTCCTTTATTTACACTTTTGGCTATTCTAAGAAAGACTTTCATTTACTTTTCTTTCTCTATGCCCTCTGTTTCTGCTTCTTAGCATGTATCAGAAACTGTAAGAGTGGCTATTCTTTTGTCTTCCTCTTTTCTTTTTTTAAATGTTTCTGTTTCCAGTTACCAGCTTCAGGTTACAAAGTTTCTTTTTTTTCATGGGTGAATATTTTATCTTCTGTCTTTTCATCTTCTTTCTGAAGTATAATATTCCTGCTTCTACCTTGACTAGGGGTGTTGAAACCAAATAGAACAGCCCAAGATTCTCAACCTTGGAGTGCAGTGGTGCAATCTCAGCTCACTGCAACCTCCGCCTCCCAGGTTCAAGCGATTCTTGTGCCTCAGCCTCCCAAGTAGCTGGGATTACAGGTGTGTGTCACTATGCCAGGCTAATTTTTTTGAATTATTTATACATTTTAAGTAGAGACAGGGTTTCATCATGTTGGCCAGGTTGGTCTTGAACTCCTGACCTCAGGTGATCCACCTACCTCAGCTTCCCCAAGTGCTAGGATTAAAGGCGTGGGCCACCGCGCCTGGCCAAGCTAGATAATTCTTTGTTGTGAGTTTGTGCTATTTATTATAGGCTGTTTAGCAGGATCCCTGGCCTCTACCCACTTAGATTCGGGTAACATTCCCAACCTTCCCCAGTTGTGAAGACCACAAATGTCTCTAGACATTGCCAAATATCATGGGAGCAAAATCATCCCTGTTAAGGACCTAGAAAGTTGCAAAGACAAACCAGCTATTCTTATTTCAGGATACAAATCCCTATGCCAATCCTGTCTTCTTCACTACCTGTTTTTTCTCTATTCTCCAACCTAGAGCCAAATAAAATTCTTCCTTTACACCCCAGTAGACCTATAGTTCAGTGCCCTTTGAAAACCATCCCTTATATTTTATTTATTTATTATTATTATTATTATTTAATGTTTTAGCCAAGCAAAATATACTTCATATTGTCCATAGCATATACAGGTATTGTGTGCTGTACCCACGAGCCATCATTTATTAATTGTGTAACTTTAAATCTCTCTTATTACTTCATCTACAAAAAGGGGGGATAAATCCCTATCCATTGGCTTTTACTGAGTAGTAAATCAAATAATACAATTGAAATGTTGAATGCATCACAAATGTACAATTAATAGTTGATGTTTCATCGTCATAATCACTCCATTGCCCACCTTTTCTATTGAACTGACTGTCAGGTATTACATAGGCATATCTCAAAAAACCTTCCCTAATTCCACCGCTGTACTCTTATTTCAAGCTAAAAGAAGTGTTGGAATTCTTACACTATTTTGCTTCTAGTTTCCTTGTAGCACTTGCCACTTTTACCTCGTGTTTTCATTTTATGTATATGTCTTTTCTTCTCCACTAGTCACTCTGTTCCTTGCAGGTCTCAATGCATTTTTCACACAATACACTTTTATTAAATGTATTGAATAACTAAATAAATTTAGAAGCCAGTGGACATGCTCAGGATAGCCTGTTAACAGCAATAGAATAATAACTTGGGAGACAGTATGAGAGAGCAGTTAAGAGCTCAGAAGCAAAAGTATCTGGCTTTGGATCAACCACTTATTCTCCATATGCCACCCCACTTTATCACACACTAAGCTATTTCATATAGTGGTTTTGTGATCAACAAATAAAACTTTCGTTGGCAGAGAAAAATATTCCTTTGCATTCAAGTTATTGTGTATTGTAAAAACAATTTAGAGATGTAAAAAACAATATTTGGTGCCATATAATCAGGTTGTATTCCTTTTAGTTACATTATCCCCCTTTTCAGTTGGGGGATGGGATAAAATTGGAGCATCATTCTTTTGGGGTATTCATGTTTTCTTTAAAAACTTGTGAGGTACTCACAAATTTTCTTTTTTTAATAGCTGTTTGGGATGTTAAATTGTATTTCAAAAAAGCTATTTTTAAAAAAAAATACACGTCATGTAACAGTTCTGGTAAATACCTTTTTACATTTAAATGCCCACTTTTAGTAGTCAAATCCCAGAAGGAAGTGCTATTTTTATTTTTTTCTTTTTTTGAGACAAGGTCTTACTCTATTGCCCAGGCTGGAGTACAGTAGTACAATCTCAGCTCACTGAAGCCTCAACCTCCTGGGCTCCTGTAATCCTCCACCTTAGCCTCCTGGCTAGCTGGGACTACCAGTGCAACTCACCATGCCTGGCTAAGTTTTATTTTTGGCACAGGCGGGATTTTGCTTTATGGCTCAGGCTGGTTTCGAACTCCTGGGCTCAAGTGATCCTCCTGTCTTGGCCTCCCCAAGTGCTGGGATTACAGTGGTAAGCCACCACATCCAGCCAAAAGCGCTATTTTTAAGCGTGCGTTAGGCAGTTGTTCCTGACAGAGGCAAGTAGACTAATGTTTTATGATAAAGCCCCATCAAGTATCTCATACTTAAGCCGGGTCTTCAAATCATAGTTTATAGCTTTATTGCAGTTTTTGTTCAAAATGTGTTTTGTGTCCTCCGTAACCCAGGAAATTCCTGATATCCTCCTTTCCAGCTAAAGAAAAAAGAAACACAAAAAGAGCCAGGTATGGTGGCTCATGCATATAATCTCAGTACTTTGGGAACCGAGGTGGGAAGATCACTTGATCCTAGGAGTTCGAGACCAGCCTGGGCAACACAGTAAAGCCCTGTCTCTACAAAAATAAAAATAAAAAAAAATAGCCCGGTGCAGTGGTGTGCATTTGTAGTCCTAGCTACTGTGGATGCTGAGGTGGGAGGATCACTTGAGCCCAGGATGTCAACGCTGCAGTAAGCTGCGATTGCACCACGGCACAGTAACTTGGGCAACAGAGCAAAATCCTGTCTCAAAAAAAAAAAAAACCAACAACACAACAGAACACTGACTGTACTTTTTTTTTGAGATGGAGTCTTGCTCTGTCGCCAGGCTAGAGTGCAATGGTGCAATGTCGGCTTACTGCAATCTTTGTCTCCTGGGTTCAAGTGATTCTCCTGCTTTAGCCTCCCGAGTAGCTGGGACTACAGGCGCACGCCACCAGGCTCAGCTGATTTTTGTATTTTTAGTAGTGACGGGGTTTCACCCTGTTGGCTAGGATGATCTCTATGTCTTGACCTCGTGATCTGCCCGCCTTGGCCTCCCAAAGTGCTGGAATTACAGGCATGAGCCACCATGCCCAGCCCCGATTCAGATTTTCTAAGCCCATTCTGTAAAATTAATAGCAAAATAATTTCTAAGCCCATTCTGTAAAATTAATAGGAAGATAAAGGTAGGTGAGATAGGCCTATGGAGATATTTTTCTACAAAGGGGCATGAAGCATTTATTAAAGCTGTTGGCCCACATGTGACAGTGTTTAGGTACTGAGAACTTGAAAAGTATTTGAGAGCCACTGAAAAAGCATACCTTGCCCCTTACCTGCATGATTTGGATTTGCTGTCATTATCCAAATGACTGTGACATTTGGGGGTACCTAATGGCACCCTACATGTTGGACACAGCTTCATGCATTGGTTAGAGATAGGCTGGTACTGAGAAATTTATAACATTGCTACTTAATTGCTGGCAAATTCTTGTATGCGTACTTAATATTTGCTTGTATCAAAATGCATCCCTCTTTATTGCCTAGAGAGTAGAGATGTTGGTTTCTGGAAACATTGCAGAAAAACTTTCCTAACTTTCGATGTGGTGGCTTCCCACATGGACTCTATTTTTTGTATTGTTTGGTTTTTTTCCACTAGGCAGGAAATGGCTAGAAAAAAGTTTCTTAAATTTAGAAGGTCTTAAAGTCTACTTGTCTAAATGCCCTGCCTCCATCTTCACACAGCTGCTTTCTCTGTGTGTTGTCTCTTTCTCTCTCATAGGGTCATTGGATTTAATACCCACATGGGTAGTCTAGGAGGATCTCATTTTGAGTCCTTAACTTGACTGCATTTAAAAAGATCCTTTTCCCAAATGAGGTCACATTCACAGGTTCTGGGTGTTAGGACATAGATATATATTTTTGAAGTTCACTAGAACTTCAACCCACTATACCATCATGTCCCCATCTCACTCCCCTTCGGCCAGATTCACTTTACAACACTCCGAACAAGGAGTTTCAGGTTTGTAGTTATGGCACATTAGTCATTTTATGTCAATACATGCTGTTTATGAACAGCTCTAAAGGTTAAAAATTATTCCTTATATTGGGCTAAATCTATTCTGGGATAATATTTGAGAATCTCGTCTAGATCTCTCCTGCGCAGTTAACAGGGAATAAGAAAGACTAGTCCCGTGATTCTCAGGTTGAGGGAGAATAACACATGCATTGCTTCTCCACCATTCTGATACAGCATTATAGGAGGTATAAGATCCTTTCCAAAACCAGCCCCGCCAAAAAACCTCAGACTTAATGAACAATTCGTGACACTGTGAGCCAGTTGTGATGGAAATGTAATGAATTCCCTCCAGGAGGGTTTGGAGCAAACAAAAAAGATTGAGGAACAGCAATTTCAGTCTTCTTCCTGACAGCCATTTCGATGAAGGCAACTATTATATTTTTCTGAGTCTGTTCTTTTCCAAGATCAACACTTTTAATTTTAATTATTCCCCTAGGACATGGCTTTTGTTCTATTCATTCAGCAAGTATTTATTGAGGGCCTAATGTGTGCCAGGCAGTCTATTAGGTATTAGAATGATGCAGAGATGAGTATCCTAGAATCCATGTCATCTAAGATTGTAATCTGGGGGATGATGTAAACAAATAAATTGCAAGACACTGTGATAAGTATTTGGATAATGTTGAGTACAGGATGCTAAGAGAGCACAAACAGAGATTCCTAAGCCAGTGTTAAAGACCTGAATATCAAGAAGAGAAGAGGGAGGCAGGACAGATTCACATTCCAGGCAGAGGGAGTAGCTGGTACAAGTGCCCACATACAATACAATCCACTGTCATTCTCTAAGTGACCATGACATTTGCAGGTACCTAATGGCACAGATACAGTGGATGCAAATGTAGTGAATATTTGCTGGGTTTCTAGCTGTCCAGAGTCCACATCCACTTCCTGTTTCAGAGCCTCACCTCCCACTGGGGAGAATTTAAGATGGTTCCAGGCAATTGTGCAGGACTGGGACTAGGGTGAGGAGAGTGAGGCACTTGCCTCAGCTGTAACATGTAAGGGGATACGAAAAATCTTATAATTAAGATAAAGAATATTTTAATGTGATGTTTATTAAAATCATAATTGATGCAAAAAAAATCCATGATGAACAAAATATCAGAACTTTAAAGAAAGACATGAATCAGTATAATTGGTTTTTCCTTTTGCCTCAAGCTCTATTATGGCTTGGCATGGCACTGCTGTTGATTCTTTCTTTAAATTTTTCTATTTTATTTCATCATGGATTTTTTTGCACTAATTTTTTTTTTTTTTTTTTTTTTTGAGACAGAGTCTCGCTCTGTCGCCAGGCACCAGGCTGGAGTGCAGTGGCGCCATCTCGGCTCACTGCAACCTCTGCCTCTTGGGTTCAAGCAATTCTCCCGCCTCAGCCTTCCAAGTAGCTGGGATTACAGGTGCGCGCCACCACGCCCAGCTAATTTTTGTATTTTAGTAGAGACGGGGTTTCACCATGTTGGCCAGGATGGTCTTGATCTCTTGACTTTGTGATCCATCCACCTCGGCCTCCCAAAGTGCTGGGATTATAGGTGTGAGCCACCGCAACTGACCTAATTTTTATTTTTTGAAATATTGTTTATCTTGATTGGTGAGTTTTTTTGGTGCTTCTTTAAATTTTGTACCAAAAAATGAGGGCCTTAGTTAGCTCACCCTGGCCTAACCCCTACAACAAGGACCTACACACAAAATCTATGCTCGGCCAGTTGGGCTGCCTCTCCTGGGGCTTTGACCCTGCAGCATGAATGTGGTTAGAAACATTTCACAGTGGCAGCAGCAGAGGTTAGTGTCTTACTATGACTGTGGGGGTGGATGTGTTTATGTATGTTCATGTATGTTTGTGTGAGAGAATGTGCTTATATGTGTGTGGTATATGAGGTTTCAGCCGCAGGGGCCCCAGAGGCAATCTAATTAGCCACATCTGTGACATGACCTTGGCCTCCCATGGTCATGCCCATTTTCTGAGCTGTTGTTCTGGTATTGAACATCCATATTTTCTTCCTTTTTGAAAATTGCAGTCATTTTTTTTTTTTTAATCTTCAGATTTCTATTCTTCCCATTCTTCCTTCCTTAGAGATAACCAGCAGTGGTTGTATGTTAATATATGCAGGCTTTCTTGGTATCTGAGGAGGAAATTTATCCAGGTATAGCAAAATGAACTCATTGGAAGTAACTATTTTTTTCAGTCACTTCACTTGTCTTGTACTTCTTTTCCCATTTAATCTTTCTCTACCATTTCCAACCTGAATATAACCTTGAAGATTTATTTTTAGTTGTCATTTCTTAATATTATATTAACCTATCCAAACACAAAAATACTTTGTTATCTTTAGCTTAGCGAGAAGAATAATAACAGTCACTGAACCTGAACACATGAACAACAGAGATTAAAGGATGCCAGATTCAGAGGCCCTCACTAAAAGCAAGCACCAGAGGCATCCATAAAGAAAACAATGTTCACCAAGAAACAACTGGAAGATTTAGAGATGTTATTCATTAAGAACCCATACCCAAACTCCAGTCTTTAGAAAGAATGGCCTCAAAAACTGGCATCTCTCCAACAGTACTACAGATTTAGTTCAAGAATCTCAGAGCAAAACTCAAGAAATGGAAGTACAACCATATTCAATAAAAGCTACAGAAGACTTAACAATAACAATTACTTTAGGGAAGAGTTGAGAGAAATATTGGCACACCACCCAGATCCACTGCTGGTGCCAGCCCTGCCTGCCCAGTTTCTATAAATCATCTGGCATCGTCAGTCCAAGTTACTGTTTCCCAATTTTAAGGTCCACACAGATTACTCTGTCAGCCATAAAATACCCTATTATGGCCACTGCCAAGACCCTAATATATACTGCCTCTTCCCCATGTTGGATTCCCAAGTTCTTGCCCAAGTTCTAATTCTTTGGTCTCTTCACCTAGCTGGAACTTAACTGGCAGTTCTGACTTGCAAGAGAGAAAAATGATCAATAGAGTAGCCAAAAATTATTTACCTCATGCTGGGCATTACCTTTCCTGATCGTTTAGTGAGTTTGTGCCACTCTGCAGTTACCCTATAATAAATGAATCCTTACCTGTTTTTGTTTTGTTTTGTTACTTCTCTTCATTTTTCCCCATCAGAGTCAGTTATTTTATAATTTTGTTTTTGAAGCCTTACCTTCTGTCTGTCTTGGGTTACACTCCCTGATATAGTTTCTGACTTAGAATTACCCATCCTACCTCTGAATGCTTGAAATTTACTCTCTTAGGGTCAAGATTCAGGTTTCCTTCCTTTGCTATTACAAAAATCCAAGCTAACAAACATACTGTCTTTTTTTTTTTTTTTTAACATTTTCCTTCCTTTTTTTTCTTTTTATTTATTTTTTTTATTTTTTATTATTTTTTTTAATGATGGGGTTTCACCATGATGGCCAGGCTGGTCTTGAACTCCTGACCTCAGGTGATCCACCCACCTCGTCCTCCCAAAGTGCTAGGATTACAGGCGTGAGCCACTGCGCCCAGCCCATACTGTCTTTTTTTTAAACCTCTTGTCACCCCACATCACCTACAGTTTCCTCCTTGTCAGTCATTATGGTCTTGAATAGCAGTTCTCTTTGTTGTTTTCTCCACTTTCTGAGAAATGAAATTGTCAATGTGGTATCACCTTATCAGGCGCTCCTCTTTACCAGAATGAAACCTCTCCCCCAGTGCTGGGAGAGGTGATGTTTCCCGTTACTACTGTATATTGTGTCTATATCTGTTTTGTAATCTGTATTAGGAAATCATCACTATATCAGTCACAACAGTACCACTAGAATAGAACATACTTTTCTTTTTTCTTTTTTTTTTTTTTGGTCTATCAGCCTTTTATTATCATCACCCAAGATTCATACTTATATAAAAATGCTTTGGAGAACAGCCTTCCAAAGGTTTATCTACGTTAAGTTTCACATGTGAAGGAGGGGGTGAATACTTTCCTGAGGCAGCAAACACTTTTGAAAATTCCAAGCTCAGCAAAGTATGCTCCATATTCTGATCGATAAAAGCCATGTGATTTAAGAAAAACCGAGTCCACAAATACTACTGCATATCTTTGTCTATTAAAAAACAAAATCCATGCCTTCTTTAGCATTGATTTTTTGTAGTCATAATCAGTCAGAGCTTTATTAAAATACTCATGACCCACAGCTTTATAAAACAATTCATTATATTCATCTTTGCAAGGATTCATTCTTTGGCACAAAAGCAGTGAGAAGCACAGCTCTGGCAGACACTCGGCAGGGATGCGGGCAGGTTCATCGTCTGGCCTCTGCTTTTACCTGGCAGACACTGGACACACCGCTGAGAAACTAGCTCATCTCATTAGCATGTCTCTATTCTACCAAAAGAGACGAGGCTCCGCTCCAATTCTGACACCTCATTCCAAGATCACCAAAATCTCCATCAGGTCCGGACTTGGGCGGGTAGCGGTACACGGAATTGGACGGGATGTCCACCTCCTCCACGCCCGCGTGCTGCCGGCTCGTCAGGGCCCCCATGGCTGCTGCGGCTGCAGCCCCTGCCCGGCTCCGGCGCCCGCGCCGCCCCTCCGCGCCTCACCGCGGCCGCTTGCCCCGCGCCCGGTGCGGGGGTCTACTCAGAACATACTTTTCTAATGTCATGAGCCGTAGTGACACTTGCCTCCATGTATTAACCTTCTAAGTGTACTTTAGACTTTAACTTCTAAGTGTACATTGTTCACGTTCCAGAAATTGTTGTTAGGAATGAGACCAGTAGCTTATTTTCCATCTGCTTGAGTTTTTGCTGATAAATTATTGGAAGACTCTACTACTATTATTATTATTTAGGTATCATACCAGCACCTCTAGCACCTCTATGTGGAAGTTCTGCTCAGTTTTAGATAATCTTATGGGACTTCTAATTCTATCCCATCACTGGCTTTAATGCCTACTGTCATATATCTAATAAGGGAAGTCATATATCTGTCATATACTGTCATATATCTAATAAGAGGAATATCTATATTCCTCTTCCTCTCTCATAAGGCATGGCAGACCTGGAGGAGATGAACACTTAAGGAATCTGAGCAAGTGGTGTATTGTTTATCTTTTAGCTAGCATTGTAAAGACAGAGATGTGAATCATAGGGAAAAGAAAAGGACAAAAAAAGCAGTGCTTCTTCAAAAATAGAAAATTTTTTTTTAAGTTCCACCTAGTGTCATCATAATACTATATATATCTGGAGATATTCTCTATCATGAGTAAAAATTTGTCTTAAATCCGATAAATATCTAAATTATCAAGGACAGATTTTATTTAGCAGATATATAGAGCTCACTGTGGGATATATGTTCAAAGTGCTTTATGACCAGTAATTTATTGAATACTTATAACAAGTGGAATCTCCTATCAGATAGGAACTACTACTAGTTCCCGTTTTACTAATGGATGAGCAAACTGAGGCTTAGAGAGGTTAAGTAACATCCCTAAGGTCACACAGCTAGTAAGGGGAAGAGGTGGAATTTGAATTCAAGAAACCTGGCTTCAGAGTCTATGCCCTAAACACTACTTATGCAGCCTCTCCAATATATTTTCTTCCTAAAGTTCCAATGGAGAATAATGATTCAACTCATACTAAAAAATACCTAATAAGCATGAAACATTATTTTTGTTTAAAACAACTAATTAAGGACTTTGTCAGATGTGTAACATTTTAAACTTCTTAGTTTTTTAGCTTTGCCAAAAGCCACTTAGTTAAAACAATGTTCCTTCCACATTATTATTGTCTGCTTGGCCTCCCCACCTATTTCTTAAAATTCAAATTAGACAGTTGGTCTCTAGCTCTCGTTTGTGTATATTTGACCATGAACTCCTTTTTTTTTGGTCACATGTATTGTGAGATTGTGGAAAGTTTATTGATTGTGTCCAGGGTTAGACAAATGATGTCCTTTAATCTAATTTTCTTTTACCTTAATTATATTTCTGACCTGCTAATTATTTCTACCTATCCATGTTCACATCCAGTCTTCTCTTCCGTGTAAGTGTTGCTAGTATCAGATTTTTTTTCCCCATGTTTGCATAGGTTTTCTTTGATTCTTTCCTAAATATATTAATCTTTATTGTTTCAAGAGAAACTCCATTATAGTTAATATAGTATGATATACCACATACATACATTTCCTAGGACTTCTGAATACATTTACTGAGAACTTGAATACTTTCGTGTAAGAGATTTTTCTCCTATAATGAAGGAAGCCCCAAGAAACTAAATCAGCAAACAAAAGCTAAGGATTCTGTTTAAAACTTGCTTTCTACCCAACACTAGGTGTGTTTTTTAAATTGTGTGTTTTGTTTTGTTTTGTTTTGTTTTGTTTCTTTAAGATGGAGTTTTTCTTATTGCCCAGGCTAGAGTGCAATGGCATGATCTCAACTCACTGCAGCCTCCACCTCCTAGGTTCAAGTGATTCTCCTGCCTTAGCCTCCTGAGAAGCTGGGATTACAGGTGCCTGCCACCATGCACAGCTAATTTTTGTATTTTTAGTAGACATGGGGTTTCACAATATTGACCAGGCTGGTCTCGAACTCCTGACCTCAGGTGATCCACCTGCTTGGCCTCCCAAAGTGCTGAGATTATAGGTGTGAGCCACCACACCTGGCCCACTCGGTGTATTTTAAAATGTGTTTATGCTTTCCTTTTTGGTAGTCGTGACATCTCCCTGGCAACTATACAACCTGTCTAATCAATTATAGTGAAGATTAGAAAACAGCTTAGGGCTGGGCACACTGGCTCACACCTGTAAGCCCAGCACTTTGTGAGGCCAAGATGGGCAAATTGCTTGAGCTTAGGAGTTCAAGACCAGTCTGGGCAACATAATGAAACCTTGTCTTTAAGAAAAGTAAAAATAAAAATAAATAAATAAATAAAATAAAAGAACTTAAGAAGTATAGCTCCTAAATCGCTTGCCTCTAGCCTAAACAAAGCTGTAACATTAACTTTTCACTAGATTTCTGGTGACTTAATGATACCAGTTACTACTCTCATAAAAACCACCAGCTTAAGTATGTATATTTTACTAAGGTTGCTATAGATTCTAGCTTTCCTAGTCCGAGAAATATCTAACAAAGACCCTCTGTTGTTAATATTTGTGCCATGGGCTGGGTACGGTGGCTCACGCCTGTAATCCGAGCACTTTGGGAGGCCGAGGCGGGCAGATCATGAGATCAAGAGATTGAGACCATCTTGGCCAACATGGTGAAACCCTGTCTCTACTAAAAATACAAAAATTAGCTGGGTGTGGTGGCGCGTGCCTGTAGTCCCAGCTACTTGGGAGGCTGAGGCAGGAGAATTGCTTGAACCCGAGAGGGGGAGGTTGCAGTGAGCCAAGATCGCGCCACTGCACTGCAGCCTGGCGCCTGTTGACAAAGCAAGACTCTGTCTCAAAAAAAAAAAATATTTGTGCCATGATGTTTCTCAAATTAACTATTTGGTGTGCTGTTAGCCATGTAAAATTTCAAATACAAACATTCGATATTCATTAAATCTTTATTGACTCCCTGTCATGTGCCAGGCTCTGTGCTAGATGCAAAGATGAATAAAATGTAGTTCCTTTCTTTGTCAAGGGTTTATAATCCCACAAATACCTGAATCATTAATATGTAGAATATTTACAAGGGCTGTAAGAAATGTTTAGGCAAAGAGCTAAAACATTCATAGGCTAAGAAAAACTACTTCTAGCTAAGGATAGATTAAAGAATTATTTATGGGGAAATTGGCATTTAATCTGGATCTTGACAGGTCAGATTTTTGATACTTAGATTTGGGGAGTGGAAGAGGGGTTGATTCCATATCTAGACAACAGTTTTCAGATAGCACCACATAATAAAGTAGTAATTTGGAAATAGGTAGTAGTGGGTGGGGGGAAAGTAATAAATATTGCCTAACTTTGTTCTATTACCAAACTTGTGGCAACTTTACTGTGATGAGATTTGAGGAGAAAGATAAAATTTAATGCCCCATGGAAAATAGTTGGTTAAACAAAAATTGTTATTATTATTATTATTATTATTTTGAGACAGGATCTCTCTGTATTATCCCAGGCTCAGGCGATCCTCCCATCTCAACCTCCCAAGTAGCTGGGATTAGAGATGTGTACTACCACACCTGGCTAATTTTTGGATATTTTGAAGAGACAGGGTTTCTCCATGTTGCCCAGGCTGATCTTGAGCTCCTGAGCTCAAGCAGTCCACCTGCCTCTGCCTCCCAAAGTTCTGGGATGCGAGTGTGAGCCACCGTGCCTGCACCCCAACAAAATTCTTACTGTCCTTGTGATATTGGTTAATTCTGGTTATCTCTAAAATCAGATTTCTTCCTTTTGATTACAAGAAACAGTTTTAATGGATTCCACTTATTTTCCTTAAAAGTTGTGTTATGACAATACAGTACATTGGCATAATATCCCCTTAGAAGCATGAAAATCAGCCAGGCACACTGGCTCACGCCTATAATCCCAGCACGTTGGGAGGCCGAGGTGGGTGGATCACAAGGTCAAGAGATCGAGACCATCCTGGTCAACATGGTGAAACCCTGTCTCTACTAAAAATACAAAAAAATTAGCTGGGCATGGTGGCGCACGCCTGTAGTCCCAGCTACTCGGGAGGCTGAGGCAAAGAATTGCTTGAACTCGGGAAGTGGAGGTTGCGGTGAGCCGAGATCACGCCATTGCACTCCAGCCTGGGTAACAAGAGTGAAACTCCGTCTCAAAAAAAAAAAGAAAAAAAAAAAGCATGAAAATCACCTGTGCTTTCTCTTCATTCAGGTCTCTCCAGCTTGCGCCTATAAATCTGAACCAGTCCATTAGCTTTTAATATTCTTCTTCCTCTTCCATCCTGGTCTTTCCTTACATAAGAGGAATCCCACCAAAAATAACCCTGCTTCTCCCAGGGTCTCTCTACTTCTCAGAGAGTCACATTTTATATCTTACAGCAAAATGAAATAAATAGGAATTTGGGTGTATTTTAAACATTTCTTTAAAATTTTAGTTTAAAATTATAATTTTTTTCTTTATTGTTCATAGTTAAGTTACAAGTAGTTTTTTTTGCACAAGCCCCATAAATATGTAACAGGTAATTTAAAGACTTAAAATCATAAGTACTGGCTTTACAATATTAATTTTTAAAAGATAATAGCTGGCCCATTGAGCATTATTGCCTTTCCTTGTGTGTGAAAAAGAGAAAACATAACATGTAACTGTGAATAAATGTAGAGTTTAAAAAAGAATAATTTCAACTTTTATTTTAGATTCTAGGGGTACACGTACAGGTTTGTTACATAGATATATTGCATGATGCTGAGGTTTGGATCACAAATGATCCCCTCACCCAGGTAGTGAGCATAGTACCCAATAGTTAGGTTTTTCAACCCTTGCCCTCCTCCCTCCATCTTCCCACTAGTAGTCCCAGTGTCTGTTGTTGCCATCTTTATGTCCATGAGTACCCAATGTTTATCTTTTACTTATAAGTGAGAACATGTGGTATTTAGCTTTCTGTTCTTGTGTTAATTTGCATAGGATAATTGCCTCTGGCTATATCCATGTTGCTGCAGAGGACGTGATTTTGTTCTTTACTATGGCCACATAGTATTCTATGGTGCATATATACCACATTTTCTTTATCCAGTCCACCACTGATGGGCATCTAGGTTGAGCCCGTGTCTTTGCTGTTGTGAATAGTGCTGTGATGAACATGTGAGTTCATATGTCTTTTGGTAGAATGATTTTATTTTGAATATATACCCAATAATGGGATTGCTACGTTGAATAGTAGTTCTCTTTTATTTGAGAATTCTCCAAACTGCTTTCCACAGTGACTGAACCGACCTGTATTCCTACCAACAGTGTATGAGCATTCCCTTTTCTCCACAGCCTTGCCAGCATCTGTTTTTCACTTTTTAATAATACCCATTCTGACTGGTATGAGATGGGATCTCATTATGGTTTTGATGTATAGTTCTCTGATGATTAGCGATATTGACATTTTTTCATGTTTGTTGGCCACTTGTATCTTCTTTTGAGAAGGATCTGTTCATGTCTTTTGCCTGCTTTGTAATTGGACTGTTTGTTTTTTGCTTGTTAAATTGTTTAAGCTCCTTATAGATTCCTGGATATTAGTTTTTTGTGGGATGCATAGTTTGCAAATATTTTCTCCTATCTGTAGGTTGTCTGTTTCTTCTGTTGATAGTTTCTTTTGTTGGGCAGAAGCTCTTTAGTTTAATTACATCCCACTTGTTGATTTTTGTTTTTGTTGCAATTGCTTTTGGGGACTTAGTGATAAATTCTTTATGAAGATCCAGAATGGTGTTTACTGGGTTTTCTTTTAGGATTTCTATAGTTTGAGAATGTTTAATGTTTATATCTTTAACCCATCTTGACTTAATTTTTGTATATGGTAAAAGGTAAGGGTCCAGTTTCATTCTTCTGCTATGATAAGCCAGCTATCCCAGCACCATTTATTGAATAGGGAGTCTTTTCCCCATTAATGCCGATATTTTAAAAGGACATGAAGATGTTAGCCTATAGTATGCCAGCCTTTTCATTTCATTTATCCCCACCCCTCATAAAATACTTTGTTTCCTTTATGCCCTGTAGATGGCAGTACTTATATGGAAAATGTAAGTTTAGAAAGAGATTTGAGAATGATTAACAGATGGGGTCTTTAATGAGTAAAGTTTAATTGAAACATTTTTTGTCAGTTTTTTTCATTCACTGGATTTTTTTCAAGCAATCACAAACTTTCGTTATCACTCATGATGTTTCCGTTGAGTTTTCTTTCACCATCACCTGACCTCCCTGGCCCCCCACTTTTGTTTTAGAAATCACATGTTATACAATCATTTTCTCTTTAGAGGGCAGTGATTAGAAACTAGGTGATTACATATATGATAGGATCCTGTGTAAACTTCTGGGTACACATTTTTTTTCAAGAAGGTCGAGTGCCAGCCTTTGAGACCGAGTCTTGCTCTGTGGCCCAGGATGGAGTGCAGTGGTGCAATCTCTGCTCACTGCAGCCTCTGCTGGCCAGGTTCAAGTAGTTCTCCTGCCTCAGCCTACCTAATGGCTGGGATTACAGGTGTGTACCACAATGCCTGACTAGTTTTTGTATTTTTAGTAGAAAAGAGTTTTTGCCATGTTACCCAGGCTGGTCTCTAACTCCTGGGCTCAAGCAGTCCACCTGCCTCAGCTTCCCAAAGTGCTGGAATTACAGATATGAGCCACCATGCCCAACTCATTACTGTAAATTCTGATAGGGACAGGGAAAGCAGTATCACGTATGTTTCAAATATGCTTTCATCACAAATCTATAATTATAGGGTCAATCAAGTATATCTTTGAGTGGGAGAAAGTAACTCATTCAGGAATATGAAAAGCTGTCTTGTTCTCCCTAAACATTGGGGATTTTGACTGTAAGATTCATTTAGTAAGTATTTATTGAGTACTTATATGCTAGTCACTGTGCTGGGTGGTATGCTGCATTACATTTATGAAAAGACATAGTCTCTATTCTGAAACGTGCCTTTTCAAGTTAGTGAATGTGGTGATTCTTATAAGAGAGGTATGTGGAAGACACAGTAAAAGCATAGAATAGGAAGAGATGGTTATGGCAGATGTTACCAATTAATTATAACACACTTTCCTTCAAGTCTGCTGGTATCAAACTCTTCACAACACTTGAGAAGCTGGTATTGTTCAATCAAAAAACACATGCAGGAACCTGGTTGCCTAAACATGGCATGGTGGAGTAGTACCTAAGAGTCTACCTAGAAGTGTTATGCAGCATGCCACCAATTGTGTAAAGACGGGAAAAGAGAACACACAACACACACACACACACACACACACACACACACACACACTTGTTTGTTGATGTCTAGTCTCTAGAAGGCTATCGAAGAAATGGATAATACTGGTTGCCTCTGGGGACAACAGCTAGGTGGCTGGGGGAGAGAGTGGGAGAGAAACTTTTTATTGAATATCATTTGGTTTCTTTTGGAGTTTGAGCCATGTGAATTTATTACCCACACAAACATAAAGTTCAAGGTTTACTACCTTACATCACATTACTGTATCTGAGCAGAATATATACTAGTTGTCTTTTATTTGGTGGGTTGTATAATCTACTAAACTCCTAAACATATACTAAATAGAATAAAAGTACTGCCAAGGATCATTTAAGTATCCGTAACACTTTGTTTTGGTTATGGGGAATTTCCCAGTTTTTATTTTTCATGCCTCTCAACTAGTATATCCTGATAAACCTTGAGTAGCTGTGAGTGGGAGTGGTTCCTCCCATAAAAGCCAACCATAGACTTTTTTATGTACAGCAAACAGCTATGTGTTTGTATATTTGTTTGGCTTTGTTGTTTTAATGGAAATTATACATGAGGTGTGCCAGATAATCCTGGCAGAAAACAGATTGTGAACAGAAAACATATGGTTAGTAAGTCCATTTGCATTGCTCAGAATTTAGAACAAATTAGCATATTTCCTTGTAGAGATGAATTGGAGTAGTCATAGTAGGACAGATAGAGGCACCAACTCTCTTGAAATAAATCTTTATAGTTGAAATTTAAAAATACTGGGAGCTGGGCACGGTGGCTTACACCTGTAATCCCAGCACTTTGGGAGGCCAAGGTGGGTGGATCACCTGAGGTCAGGAGTTCAAGACCAGCCTGGCCAACATGGAGAAACCCCATCTCTAAAAAAAAAAAATACTGGGAATGTGAAAAGAAAGTCCTTAGAATCAGTCTTACCCCAGGGGTCCTTAGAAATTCAATGTATGTTTATGGATCATGTAAAGATGATGTTGAGGGTTGTAAAGTATAGGTTTATAACCTACGGAACTTTAGATCTAGTTGAAACCTGATAAATAGAATGAAAGTCAAATATACACAAGGAATTGTATAAGTTATGAACTTTATATTCATGTATACTTGCTAAAGCACAATTTATAGTCAGTAGATATAAATTAGCTGGTTAATCTTTATGAACTCTGTTTCTGTTGATTGGATAATAACAGCTAATACCATGGTAGCATATAGCAGTTTACAGATCACTTCTGCAGTGTTTATCTCACTTAATCATAGGTTCAAGATTTTATTAATATTTGGGAGACGGTTTATAACATAATGTAAATCATATATTTTATTCTGACTTCCGTCTCCCTGTTTGGTATAGCCAGCCATGTAGTTTTGTTTTTTGTTTTTTGTTTTTTGCATTTTGGAGTTTTTTTTGAGACAGGGTCTTGCTTTGTCACCCAGACTGGAGTGCAGTGGCACAATCATAGCTTACTGCAGCTTCAGACTCCTAGGATCAAGCAATCCTCTCACCTCAGCCTCCCAAGTAGCTTGGATTACAGGCATGCACCACCATGCCTAGCTAATTAAAAAAACAATTGTAGAGATGGGATCTCGCTGTGTTGCCCAGGTTAGTTTCTAACTCCTGGCCTCAAGCGATTCTCCTGCCTCAACCCATGTAGATGTTTTTGACAGAAAAACTGCAATTGCATAAACCTTTCCTGACACACTTAGTCTGCCAACTAAGAAGAAAATCTCCATTTATGCTAACATAGTGTTCCACCCCCTTTTATTCCATAATTTTTGCATGGTCCATAGTAAGTCCATGCCAGCACATGGTAAGATCTGGCAAGACGTCTCAAACGGTTTCTATCATTCCTTCTCCCTCCTCTTTTATAACAGGTAGGAATTCCATTCCAAGGTTCTAGATTTTTGGACTCACTCTCTTAATCTCTTTCAGTTGTAAGAAATCCATCTCTCTTCTGTGCTCTCAAACTTCAGTTTCCCCTTTTCTTTTCATTCATCAACCCATTCAGCAAACGCTTACTGATCATCTTAAGCAGCAGGCCGTGTCTTTTGTGCCAGGGATACACCAATGAATTAAACAGAAAATTCCCTTCCCTCATGGAGCTTACATTGTTTCTGATAGATACTTACCATTGGCTACTGCATTGCATAACTCCACAGGGCACCATTCATATTGTAGTCTGTGTGAATATTGCCTCTAGAGTTGTTCAGTGCACAGCCAACTTAGTTCTATACAGTAGTCTTGTCTACTGTGCTTAATTAGGATGTTTGTCAAAACTAATTTCCTATAGTAAAATCAGTCAGCTTCCACGTTCCAACAGTTGCCAAAGTGCAATCCCTTCCTTTAAGAAAAGCATGCAGTCCTCTCCATAGGGTGGAAGAGGATTTTGTGGAGAAACCATCCTTTGTGTTTCCTCAGATTACCTGTGTTAGGCCACCCTAAAATTTGCTTACTGCCTCTTTCTTTACCTTCAGCAGTATTGAAGAATTTTTTTTCCTCTGCCTTTAAGTAGTTCTCTACTTTTTTTCTTTTCCATTTTTTCTTTCTTTTGTTTCTTTTGAACAACAAAACAATGATTTTTTTCACACTTCTTTTCCCTTGCTATGATCACAGCATGTTTTTTCCTGAGCTGCACAGTGGTTCTTCCACCTTGAGTTGTGGTCAGTAGATGTGCAACTGGTAAGAAGTCTGTGCTCTGCATTTTGAAGACAAAGTTACAATTCATATATTTATTAGAAAGAGAGATGTGGAAAAATGATACCATTAAATTCCATTATATTTTCTTGCTTCATGACTCTGCTCAGTCCTCTTAAGTTCGTTAAAGCTCAGGCTTTGTGACCAAAATATGGACCTGAAAAGCACGTGTTAATACTACTTATTCTTCCCCTCTCATATAGAAAATAACTCTGAATTTGTCTAAGAAATCATGTCAAGACGCATCTTACAATGAAATGTGTGCTTGAAGAGAGTAATTCTTTGTGCATGTAGAGTTGGAAAAGTTGAGACGTATGTTTACTTGCACGTCACTGTAGTTGAAATCAGATGGAAAGGTTTAGAGATTGTGCAATTAGGGAATGTTTTCTACCCACAGATTCTCTAGCTGTGTGTTTCACATTCGTTAACAATTAGGCCCAAGGATGCTTGGAATCAAATCTGCTTTGGAAACTATTTTTCCAAATGCTGTGTTTCCTAGATCTTCACTGAAATGATCAACATCAGGTATGAACTGCACCAACTTTCCTCTTTAAGGAAGCTTTATTTGTTCTTTGACCTTTTCTGTCCATGTTCGGCCTCTTAAAACCACCTCTGCTGCAAATCTCATCTTATATGGTGCAGTGAGGCAGTCTATTTCAAGTAATTTTTGGATATATGCTAATCATGTATGAGACACAAAGGCTCCTACTCCCCCTAGCCTCACTTCCCTCTTGGCACTTTTACTTCATTTTTTTTTTTTTTTTACTTCAGTATGATTAACTCTCTCAAATCCTTTCCTCTTTCAATTGTTGTTCCTTTTTTTTTCTAGAGATGGGATCTCACTGTGTCACCTAGGTTGGAGTGCAGTAGTGTGATCATAGCTTACTGTAGCCTCTGAACTGCTGGGCTCAAGCAATCCTCCCACCCAGCTTCTGGAGTAGCTGAGACTACAGGCACACACTACCATGCCCAACTAATTTTTTAAAGGTTTTTATAAAGACAGAATCTCGCTTTGTTGCCCGGGCTGGTCTTAAATTCCCGGCTTTAGGTGATTCTCCCACCTTGGCCTCCCAAAGTACTGGGATTACATGAGCCACCATACCTGTTCCCTATTTTTAATATTTTATAACTGAATGCTTTAATCCTGGGCAACTTAGGATACATCTTCACTGCTTAATTGAAATGGCACTCTTCAATGTTACCAGTAACTTTCAGCGGGAAATGAAAGGTAATATATTTTTTTGAAGGAAAATTTGTATTATTTTAACTATTTTTATGTACAGAAAACTCAAAAACAGTGCACATTTAACCCAGTTTAGTGGCAAGTTCTTTAGCCTTTGCCTTTTTGAGCTTGGCGACACAAGCCACAGACTTGGGACCCAGGACATTGCCTCCCCAGTGACAGCGGATCTTATCATATCTGTCATTGCAATTGGTCCTGATAGCTTTCACCAGCTTAGCCAAAGTGCCTTTGTCTTCTGGGTTAACCTGTGTGAAGGCAACAGTGGTGCAGGTCTTCCTGTAGACTAGACGTCCCAGTCTTGCCTTCCCCTTGATAATGCAGTAAGAGATGCCCATTTTTATGACACAGAGTAGGCAAGAAGACAACCAGCTTGATGGGATCCACATCATGTGCAATCACCACCAGGTGAGCTTTCTTGTTCTCCACCAAAGTGGTGACGGTGATCATTCCTGCTGGAAGGATCACTGGTCTCTTACTGGGGACGTCCCCTTTTCTCAGCCCAGGCCAACAGCCTGTGCTTCTTCTCTTGAGAAGCTAATATTGTTTTAGTACCTTCTGTAGACCAAGCAAAAGCTGGTAATGCTAGACACTTGTATATGGAGTACCTCATTTAATTCTTACTGCAGTTATTGGTATGACCTCCTTAAGAATATGGAAACTAGCTGGGCAAGGTGGCTCATACCTGTAATCCCAGCACTTTGGGAGGCCGAGCTGGTGTATTGCTTGAGCTCAGAGATTGAGACCAGCCTGGGCAAGATGACAAAACCCATCCCTACAAAAAAAAAAAAAAAAAAAAAAAAAAAACACAAAAAACACAAAACAAAAAATTAGCAGGAATGGTGGTACACACATAATCCCAGCTACTGGGGAGGCTGAGGTGGGAGGATCTCTTGAGCTGGAGAGGCGGAGATTGCAGTGAGCCAAGATTGCACTATTGCACTCCAACCTGGCCAACAGAGCAAGACCCCTTCTCAAAAAAAGAAAAAAAAGAAACAAAAAAAAAGATTAAGGAAACGAAGACCCAGAAAAGGTTAAGTAACTTGTCTCATAGCTAGTAAATAGCAAAGTCACAGGATTGGACATGTCTCATTCCAAGGTCCATGTTCTTTCCCTGTAACACACTGTTCTTTATATTTTAACCTACTGATCTATTTATGTATTTTCTTGAAATACCACTGTAGACTCTTTGAGACATGCTTTTCTGATTCAATTGGATCTCCATTGCTTTAATCACTAACTCATAAATAGCTACCTTGCTCTAGTTTCTTTCCTCCTCGTCTAAACTTCTCAAAAGACTGGTATACAGTCTTTTTCTTGCTATCCATTTGCTTCCTAACCCCTAAGCCCATTGAAGTCTGGCTTAGTCTCCATTACTGCATTGAAAATGCTCTCCCTCAGGCCATCAGTAATTTTCTAATTGCCAATTTTGATGAATGTATTTTAGTCTTTACCACTTTTTCTGCATTTAATACTTTATTTATTCTTTTCTTCTTGAAATTGTCTATGTTTTTGAATTATGTGACTTCACACTCTTATCCCTCTCATTACACTCTCTGACCATTCCTTGTTCTCTCTTATTTTTGAACTTCCCTTCCTCTCTTATTCCTTAAATGTTGGTCTCTGATGTTCTTTCTGAGACGCCACCTTGGTTGATCTCACCTACTTTCTCCAGTACTTTTCTGCTTAACAAAGTTCTAAATCTACATCTTTGCCTTAGACAGGTACTTTAAGCTAAATACTGTGTATCCAAAACTGAACTCAGCATCTTCCTGCCAGACATCTACACCCATGGGTGTACCAGTCATTCACCAAGTCTGGCCAATTTTGTCTCCTAATTATTTCTCTCTTCTTCTTCTTCTTTTTGAGACAGAGTCTTGCTCTGTCACCCAGGCTACAGTGCAGTGGCGCCATCACAGCTCACCGCAGCCTTGAACTCCTGGGCTGAAGTGATCCTCCTGCCTCTGCATCCTGAGTAGCTGGGACCACAGGTGTGCGCCACCACATGAGATGTTTTGTAGAGACAAAGTCTCCCTATGTTGCCCAGGCTAATCTCAAACTCCCAGACTCAAGCGATCCTCCCACCTAGACCTCCCAAAGTGCTGGGATTATAGGCATGAACCACCATGCCCAGCTCTGTTTCTCAAATCCATTCTCTTCTCTTCCTTTCTTACCATATCCTTATCAGATCCTTATTAGTACCTGCTTATATTCCTACCATAACCTCCTAACTGGTTTCCCATCTTCAGTTTTGTTTCTTTAAAATCTATCCTTTTCCACAGGCAAAAATGTCCATGTAACTTAAATTGATTTACAGTTAATGCTTTGACTAGGGAGATATCTGAATATATTAAAATATTTATAGTTCCCCTTTCCAATTGTGTCTTTTTACCTTCTTAAACTTTTTCTTTTTTTTTCCTTGAACATCTGACTCCATAAACTTTTAAATTAGATATATATCTTCATTAAGTAAACAAAATTCTAAATACAATGCACATAGCCATTCTAAGTTAAAACATCTTTTTTTTCCTCTGCGTTTTATATGAAGGGCCAGAAACAGAACACTCTATTAAAGCTGGACACTGTGCTTAAGCAATCCTATGAAGTAATTAGATTCTCATTTTACAAATGAGAAAACTGAGGTGCAATTAAGTCACTTCCCTGAGATCATTAATACAAGTAACAGATTCAGAATTGAAATGCCAATCTGACACCAAAGTCCGTGGTCTTTTACCGTGCCACACTATCATGCCCTGTGGTATGCATTTGTAATTCCCAAACCCACATAGGTACCCACTCACCAGGTAGTTCTCTGGATTTGTTTACACCTGTAGGTTTGGACAGTTTACCAACGCCAGAAATTAGGATTTGGAGGATGAGATTGTATAGGAAAATAACACAAAGTGAGGTTGTAGGAAAGGTAACCTGGCAATGTCACAGGAGAAACAGCACTGAGAGACCAACCAAAGGACCTAATGACATCCTGAGCTAAAGTGATGACAGTGGAATCTAAAAAAGAGGAAAAGAATGTGCTTAAAGGAATTCAAAGTCGAGGACTTTGGGAAAAATATGTCAACTCTATTTCATAAAACCTCCTAGTTCTCTTAAAGTCTAACCTTCTTAAGGCATATCAAACCTATATATAATTGTATCACATTGTGCTTTCACAAACAATGGGTAGTCTTTTACAGATTGCAGAGCCCTTTTGTAAATATTAAGCAATTTGATCCTCGCATATCCCTAGGGACTAAGTAGTTGTATTTTTCATACTTTACATAAAGGAAACTGGTTTAAAAGGCTGTGACTTGCCCAGTGGTAACAGCTCTCAAAACACTACACTAGGCCAGGCAGGGTGGCTCACGCCTGTAATCCTAGCACTTTGAGAGACGAGGTGTGTGGATCACTTGAGATCAGGAGTTCAAAACCAGCCTGGGCAACATGGTGAAACCCTGTCTCTACTAAAAATACAAAAAAAAAAAAAAAAAAAGCCAGGCGTGGTGACAGGTGCATGTAATCCCAGCTACTTGGGAGACTGAGGCAGGAGAACCCAGGAGGTGGAGGTTGCAATGAGCTGAGATCGCACCACTGCACTCCAGCCTGGGGTGATGGCGTGAGACTCCATCTCACAAAAGAAAAAGAAATCTACACTAAATCCACTTCCTATGCTTTCTCCAGAGATATCTGCTTCCCCTAAAACAATATTCTTTCAATGTACATGATCAAGCTGGAGCCTCTTTTGTTCTCAGCATTTGAATACCAGCTTATAAATAAGAGTTTATTAGATCAGGTAATGAGCTGGTGAAGAACAAGAACAGACTACTATATAGTGTTCATAAAATTAGATGGCTGGTCTAAATTTTACAAACAAGATTCTTGTGACCTTTGTCAGGTTACATGTACATGACGCATTGTTTCTTTGGCATTTCGAACATCGCCTGCGAGCATTATGCAAATGAAGCCATATCAGTGTCATGCCAACTCATGAACTGTCCTGCCCTTTATAACTGAAGAAAACCAAGGGTCTTCTGCTCTGGCCTTTATAGAAAAAAAAATTAGAAAAGTTGGCCAGGCGCGGCGGCTCATGCCTGTAATCTCAGCACTTTGGAAGGCGGAGGCGGGCAGATCACCTGCGGTCAGGAGTTGGCCAGGAGCCTGGCCAACATGGTGAATCCTCATCTCTACTGAAAATACAAAATTTAGCTGGTTGTGGTGGCACGTACCTGTAGTCCCAGCTACTCAGGAAGCTGAGACAGGAGAATCGCTTGAACCTAGGAGGCGGAGGCAGCAGTGAGCCAAGATCTCACCATTGCACTCCAGCCTGGGTGACAGAGTGAGACTTCGTCTTAAAAAAAAGAAAATATTAGAAAAGTTTTTGAAACAGAGGGCTTAGTAGGAATATTGTAGTGATTGGCGTTAGAGTTGGTGGTTCATCAGTCATTTCACTACCACCAAAGTTATACCTGTTTCCTTGCATTCTGCATATACACATTTTTATTTTAGCTTTCTTTAGAAATACTGTGGCTACTGCTTCCTGGGTAGTGGTCAACTTTTAAACCATCTTTTTTGTTGTTGTTTTAAAATTTACCCAGGTGGCTTTTCTTGGTCTTTGTTTGTTTACCCCCATCCATAGCTACATGCGTCTGCACACGTGCAGGTAGTCACAGCCATTTCCAAAGCAACCAACTGTGTTTTGAGACAGCAAATAATTTCAGGGACAGCTGTGGTGCCTCCCACCTTATTTTAGTGGTGTCACTTTTCCTATGCTGTATTAGCTATACAGGTATTGGAAAAGAACCAACATTTAGTTCAAGTAAACATCCTTGGACTAGCATGTAGAATCAGACTGCATCTCCTCATTTTTTTTATTCTATAACATATCAGAAATTGATAGCAGTTTTCTGGCTATTAGATTGTTCTTAGAATTAGTATCTTCACCTATTGAATGAAGATGATTTTGATGAAATCTTAAAATCCCTCTTCTTCTAGCTAGATGTGTATTTACAAAATAGGGTAATTGAATATATCATTTTATATTAGATTTTCTTCTTCAAAAATACTGACAAGTATGACTGTGCTGTTAATGCAAGAAATAGTTACTTTAGAGGTGTAATGTGCAGCCTCACATACGTGTTTCATTTGTTTAATTTTTAAAAATTTTTTATTGTTTTGGAGATGAAGTCTCTCTGTGTTGCCCAGGCTGTAGTGCAATGGCGCGATCTCAGCTCACTGTAACCTCCGCCTCCCAGGCTCAGCCTCCGAGTAGCTGGAATTACAGAGGTACACCACCACACACAGCTAATTTTTGTATTTTCAATAGAGACAGAGTTTCACTGTATTGGTCAGGCTGGTCTCAAACTCCTGGCCTCAAGTGATTTGCCCACCTCAGCCTCCGAAAGTGCTGGGATTACAGGCGTGAGCTACCGTGCCCGGCCTGTTTTTTTCGTTTTGTTTTGTTTTGTTTTGACATATGTCAGTGCAAAAATACTTTGCAGTGAATGAAAAGAAAGAAAAACTTTGTCTTCCATGTCTCATCCTTCTTTTTTGTCAAATTCCTAATAAAGGATCTTTAGGAAAGGGTTGGCATCAAAGAGATCTAGATCAAAATTCTGGCTCTGTCACTTACTGGCTAGATTTTTTTGGACAAATTACTTCATGCTCAAGCATTTCAAAGTTAAGAAGCTGAAATCAAACTTTTTATCTTTTCCTTCTCCTTCCTCAGACCTGTTCTTCTTTCTATATCCCCTATTTAATATGCTGGTACCACCCTCCATCAGATTACCCAAGCCAGCGATCACAGTGATTTCTGCCTCCTTGTTCCTCCTCTGCATTGTCTAAAACAACACATTGGGCTGATATTGCCTCTTCAGTTAGTCCCTCTGGTCCTGCACTGTCCAATATGGTAGCTACTAGCCAGTGTATCTATGGAGCCCTTGAAATGTGGCTAACCAAATTGAGATGTGCTCTGTGAAATACAGTCAGCCCTCCATATTTGTGGGTTCCCCCTTGTCCATGGATTCAACCAACCACAGATAGAAAATATTTGAAAAAAATTGTGTATACAGACTTTTTTCCTTGTCATCATTCCTTAAATAATACAGTATAACAACTACTTAGATTGCATTTACATTATGTTAACTATTATAAGTAATCTAGAGATGATTTAAAATATACAGGAGGGAAGGCTGGGCACAGTGGCTCACATCTGTAATCCTAGCACTTTGGGAGGCCGAGAGCAGGAGCATCACTTAAGGTCAGGAGTTTGACACCAGCCTGGCCAACATGGTGAAACCCTGTCTCTACTAAAAATACAAAACTTAGTGGGACATGGTGGCACGTGCCTGTAATCTCAGCTACTCAGGAAGCTGAGGTAGGAGAATCGCTTGAACTCAGGAAGCGGAGGTTGCAGTGAGCTGAGATCGTGCCACTGCACTCCAGCCTGGGTGACAGAGAGAGACTACATCTCAGAAAAAGAAAGCGTAAGAGGATGGCAATTTTATATCAGGGATTTGAGTATCCAAATTTACAGTTAAACTTTTGGCTCTCATTTGTGGCTTACATTATATTTCTCTTGGACAGAGCTGCTCTGGTTTATTTTGGTCTTAGACTCTTTTCATCTCTCACTATTGCTGAAGTCTAATAATTGGCCTCAATACATCCTGAACCTCAGTGAGAATGTTCTTTCTGAAATGGACATCTGAAAGTTTCACTTTCCTGCTACTACCACCCGTTGGAGGCTTCTCATCACAATACCCAAGATCCTATATGCCTTATGCAAGAGTCCTGCTTACCTCCCCAGCCACTCCAGTCTCCCTCTCCTCAGCTTCTCCTCTCTCCCACCCTGCACTGTACACTCCACTGGTCCTAAAATTCTTTTTTTTTTTTTTTTTTTTTTGAGCTGGAGTCTCACTCTGTCGCTCAGGCTGGAGTGTAGTGACATGATCTCAGCTCACTGCAACCTCTGCCTCCCGGGTTCAAGCAATTCTCCTGCCTCAGCCTCCCAAGTAGCTGAGATTATAGACATGTGCCACCACGCCCAGCTAATTTTTGTATTTTTAGTAGAGACAGGGTTTCACCATGTTGGTCAGGATGGTCTCTATCTCTTGACCTTGTGATCTGCCCACCTCAGCCTCCCAAAGTGCAGGGATTACAGGCGTGAGCCCATGCCTGGCCTGGTCCTAAAATTCTGGTTATTCTTTCAACATACCATGCTGTTTCACTCATTTGTGCCTTTGCATTTGCTGATTCTTTTTTTTTTTTTTTTTTTTTGAATCAGAG
The DNA here is from genome assembly GCA_036589455.1 of Ateles fusciceps. Classification (NCBI taxonomy): domain Eukaryota; kingdom Metazoa; phylum Chordata; class Mammalia; order Primates; family Atelidae; genus Ateles; species Ateles fusciceps. The sequence continues at coordinate 2,684,260 of JAZHEH010002842.1, forward strand.
TCCTGCTCTGTCACCCAGGCTAGAGTGCAGTAGCATGATCTCGGCTCACTGCCACCTCTGTCTCCTGGGTTCAGGTGATTCTCCTTCCTCAATCTCCTGAGTAGCTGGGATTACAGGCACCTGTCACTGCCCCTCACTAATTTTTGTATTTTTAGTAGAGATGGGGTTTCACCATCTTGGCCAGGCTGGTCTTGAACTCCTGACCTCATGATCCACCTGCCTCGGCCTCCCAAAGTGCTGGGATTACAGGCATGAGCCACTGCGCCCAGCCCTTGCATTTGCTAATTCTTTAATCTAGAGAAGATTAAAGAAGTTCTAAACTGGGGAGTTCCATTTTAGCTTTCAAAACTTTTCATAGGCTTCTCTTTTCTCCTACGCTGGTGATTCTACCAACACCTATTATTTACTCCCAGTGGGCTCTAAACTCACTAAGGGCAGGGACCATGTCTTGTTTACCCTTATATCCACCTGTGTTCAGGTAGTACCTGGAGCAGAAAGGAACACCCATTTAGTAAATTTGTGTATTATTTGTATTGTATTAGAATAATATGCATTACAGGAATTTATTTATGTCTGTCTTCCTACTATGGAATGAATTGATAGAAAGATTTAAATATTCCTGCACCTCAAGTAGCACCTATCATATGTGGATACCGTATAGATATTTGTGTTGAATTTAATAAACTCAGGCTGAACCTGCTTTGCATATATTGTGATGACTTTCAGATTAACCTTTAGTCACAGGGTTACTGTCTTGGAAGATCTCTAGGGAATCCTTATTTATTTTTAGTCTTTGGGGTTACTGTATGTTCTTCTGTTGGTGTTTTTTACATTTGGGTGTTGTTTTTCCTCCTTTACAAAGATAATATACATGTTTATTGTTCAGGGGGAGTCAAATAATATCAAATGATAGAAAATGAAAGCCCTCTCCTAGTCCTGTTCTCCAGAAGAAACCACCAATAACAGTGTAATATTTATCTTTTAAGACTATTTTCAGCAGATACATACATAAGTATTTTGCACAAATATGGCATAATTAAATATACTGTTCTAAAATTTACATTTCATATATATATATATCATATATTTCCAAGTGCAGTATTTTGGAAGTTTTAAATAGATTAGTGCCATATTTGGTATTGTGACTTTGTTCCTGACCTGGGTAGAGTGCTGTGCTTAGCTGACATATTTTACAATCCAGTGATCACTCCTCAACTATTTGCAAAGTGCTCTTACCAGCAGAGGAAAAATAGCTTCTATCCCCAAAGACTGAAGCAAACAACCCTGAGGGAAGTGGAAAATGTCTTTGGAGTGATACTTCTCTTATCTTAAAATTTAGTACAGATCTTGCATTCAAAGACATCTTAGTATATCTGTGTTGTCTTCTTTGTTTTTACAAGGAGTTTCTCCCAAAAACCAAACCTGAAGTAATGGTCACTTCAGGAAGTTATGTCTTGTTTGTCTTACGGCTTCACGTACCTTCAGTGTATTGCCAAGTACTGCTCATGTACATCCCAGCTAAGAAATATAGTGTTAGGTTTCCAACAAAAGTACCTAAGGATTTCCCACAGTTCACTTAAGAAGGATGCAAAAGATGTTACTGGAATAATCATAGTTGCAGTTAGCTGTAGAATAAAGGACAGGGCCGGGCGCTGTGGCTCACGCCTGTAATCCCAGCACTTTGGGAGGCGGAGCAGGCAGATTTCTTGAGCCCAGGAGTTGGACACCAGCCTATGAGCAACATAGTGAGACTCTCATATCTACAAAAAATACAAAAATCAGCCAGGCATGGTGGTGCACCCCTGTGGTCCCAGCTACTTGGGAGGCTGAGGCAGGAGGATGGCTTGAGCCCAGGAGATTGAGTCTACAGTGAGCCATGATCACACCACTGCAATCCAGCCTGGGCAATAGAGTGAGACCATGTCTTAAAAAAAAAAAAAAGAATAAGGGATAGGTTTAAGAAGGGAATGTTTTAAAAAGAAAGGAGTTAAAATTGAGAGTTATATACTACAGAGAGTGACTGATTAAGAATGTGGGTTTGTGGTTAGAATTGCCTATGTTTGAAACCTAGCTCTGCTACTTACTGGCCTATAACTTTGAACTAGTTCCTTAACCTTGCTGTGGCTCAGTTTCCCCATAAGTAAAAGAGAATTAGAAGTGGGTAGTCATAATGGTACCAAATTCATAAGGGTGTCTGTGAGGATTAAATGGTGATGTGTATAAAGGCACTAATATATAAAGTACTTCTGACACATCATAATTGCCTAGTAATTAGCTAAAGGGGAAAAAAATGGAAGATTCTTCTTTTTGGTTTAGGTCACCTTTTAATCTATATGCCTAAAAAAAGAGGCTTAAAACAGCTCTTCTACCAAGAGCCAAGTCAGTCCGTCTATGTTTCTGCCTTGATTCAAGTATAGTGAATACACTTGTCTCATTTCATATTTTAATTCCTCACATCAATCCCCATTATTGCTTCCCCACCATTTCCACTTTCTGTTTCCCATTTCTGCCAAGAAAAGCGGAAGTAAGGAAGATGTGAGGGTTTGGGGATTTCTAAAAACTTTTCGTAAGTCCTCATTGTTATATTATATTAAACTACAGTTATGTTAACACAATATTTGCCAAATCTCCCTCTGAGAAACATAAAGAATTTCCTCTGTTAGAGACTAACATTTTAACTTCTTAGAGGACAGGTATTATGGTGTTACATACATAATGTGAGAGTTACACAATTATGAGAGTTCATTAAATAAAATTTAATGCAGAAATCCCCTTTTTAAAAAAATTTTTTCCCTATATTTACTTTTCTTGGATATCATCTTTTTTTTTTTTAACTCCATATTGCACATGGGGAAACGTAGGCTCTTAATTTGCCTCGAAGGCACAAAGTACATTACTGAGCCTGAATAATTAGGTTTAAACATATGAGGTTGCTGTTTTTGTACATCAAAAATGGTAGAATATTGGCAATTTTATGTGGTTTTCTAAAAAATACAAAGCCTCTGTGTGTGCACATAAAATGTATCATGTTTAAAGATTGTTTAAATGTAATTGTGTAGTTTAAAGAGTAATACTAAAACTAACAACTTTTTACCCACCAGTTGGGTTAAGAAGCTGCTTATGTGTCCTGTTTAACCTCTTCTAACATCATCTCCTTTCTCCTACTCAACGTCTTCGTCTCCAACTCTTTACCCCAGTCAGGTAACATAATCCTGACTTCTGTGTAAATAATTTTCTTTTTTTCTTTTTTTTTTTTTTTTTTTGAGATGGAATCTTACTCTGTTGCCCAGGCTGGAGTGCAGTGGCACGATCTCAACTCACTGCAGCCTCCACCTCCCACGTTCAGTTGATTCTCCTGCCTCAGCCTCTTGGGTAGCTGGGGTTACAGGTGCGTGCCACCACACCTGGCTAATTTTTTAGTAAAGATGGGTTTCCCCATTTTGGTCAGTCTGGTCTCAAACTCCTGACCTTGTGAGCCACCTGCCTTGGCCTCCCAGAGTGCTGGGATTACAGGCATGAGCCACCACGCCTGGCTATGTAAATAATTTTCTTGCTTTTTATTGTTTATGATTGAAAAACTGAGGAGCAAGCTTAACTCTAGCTATGTGAGGAAGGGGCAAGATTGTCACTATCAGATGAAAGCTCCCTTGAGAAGATAAGCTGAGCAAGGTCTTTGGTTTATGATCTGACTTTATTCTTTGGGAGCACCTTCTGGGGAAATCAGAGTTCAAGGTCAGGTCTTAGGGAAACAGAGGGTTTACCGAAGTCAGGGCATCTGGCAGAGCTGTAGGTTGGACCTGGTACCCAACATCATCCAACAGAAAATGTGGTCAAACAGAACAAGCTACTGTTTTTCAGCCTTTAAACTTAGGCCTCCAGCTTTCAGGAGTAGGTCAAAGCAAAAATTTCTTACATTTTCAGTAGAATGCAAGTCTTCACTGATTAAGGTTCTATGGGATGTTGGAGAGTATGGAAACTCTGGACTGTGGTTAAAAGAAGCCAAGTACAGGCTCACTCAGGCATTCTATGCTCCGGTTAAAATGGTGGCCATGCACAGTGGCTCACACCTCTAATACCAACACTTTGGGAGGCCGAGTTGGGTGGATTGCTTGAGTCCAGGAGTTCAAGACTAGCCTGGACAACATGGTGAGACCCCATCTCTACTAAAAATACAAGTGTGGTGGTACACACCTGTAGTCCCAGCTACTTGAGGGGCGGGAGGCAGAAGGATCACTTGAGTCCAGGAGGTCAAGGTTGCAGTGTGCCCTGATAGTGCCATTGCACTCCAGCCTAAGATACAGAATGAGACCCTGTCTCAAAAAAATAGTAAAGTGATGGCAGTGGGGATCTTGGTGATGACAGTATGCAATGTGGCTATCTCTTGAGTCACTTTTAAATGTGGACTCATTGCCCTCTTTCTCTGATACACAGCTGTCATCCTGAGATCTCCCTTTACCATCTTCTAGGGTATTCTCATTATCTCTCTCCTGTATTGGAGCTCCTATTTCCTGTCTTCCTCTTTCTTGGATTAGCTTCTTTAGTGAAAAATTCTCCAGGAGCTTCTCAAAGAGTGGTACATGGGAGGTAAAATTTTGTGAGCTTCCATGTCTGAAAATGTCTTTATATTATTCTTACACATGATGATATAGCTGAAAATAGATCTCAGGTTAGAAATAATATTCTTTCAGAATTTTGAAGGCAGTGTTTTATGCTCCCAGTGTTACTCTTAAAGTCTGAAGACATTCTGGCGCCTTATCTTTGTATATGATCTGCTTTATTCTCTCTGGAAGCTTTTGGAGTCTTCTTTTTGTCTCCAGTGTTTTAAAATTTTATAGTGTTGTGACGTTACATGGTCTATTTTCATTCATTGAGTTGAACATGCAGTAGACTGTTTCATTCTAGAAACTGATATCTTCTTACTTGAGGAAATGTTCATTGGTTATTTTGTTGATGATGCTTTCCCCCTCTGTTTCCTGGTTCTCTCTCTCTAAACTCAAATAATGAATCTTCAAACTTCTATCTCCTACCCCAGCAAAAGCAATATGTAGTTGAGGGGGCAAGGGTATGTGAGTCTAGGAATCTAATGCTTCTTCAGCAGTCTTCCCCACTTCTCCTTAGTTCAGCCACACACTATTAAGCCTTACTCCTTTACTTCCAGTTCTGGAGTCTTGAAAATTGGGTTGGTTCTTAGCTTACCTCTCTTGAGATCTGACTTGTTGAATCTGTAAAGTCAGTTACCACTTGTTCATCTGCTTTCCAGCTTCCAAAATTTTGTTGCTGCTATCTCCAAAGTCGTTGTGGATTTGTCATTTTAGAAGGTCTTGTATTATAGTTTTAATGGAATTTCAAGTGGGATTAAGATTAGATGCATGTGTTCAGTTTGCCTTAACCTGAAAGTTTATGTTCTTCTTTTACCAAGTGTTGACAGATTATCACAAAAACCACCCAAATCTGTGATAATGCCAAAGAGAAACTCTTTTTTCTCTGCCTTTTGTTTTACTCTTTCCTTTTCTTTTCTTTTTTGCCCTTTGTTTGTTTAGGAGGTGGGGAAAATATAGTAAGGATTGGGAACTCTAAATTCCCTAATCCAGTCTCTATTGTGTAGTAATAGCTAACATTGATTATTTTCCCATGTGGTTTGTGTCTACATACGTTTTCTAAAGTAACCCTCATAATAACCCAATCATGATTCTACTTTACCAATGATGAAACAGGCTCAGAGAGAAAATGGAACTTCCCCAAGGCCACACAGTTGGTATATAGTAGAATTAGAATTTAACTGAGGCAGCCTGATGCCAAAGCTTATGCTCTTAATTGCAATTATTAAACTATTAAATAATACGAGTTGGAAAGGTCTCTATTATGTATCTATCCAGTTTCATTTATGTATAAGTCCTTCCACTGCAGAGCTGCATAAAGGCTTGAAACATGAACTGGAGATGTCTAAGATGTCCCTCCCTCCCTTCTTCCTTCCCTTCGTTTCTCTTATTATTATTTTTTCTGCATCCAGTCATCCACTATGAGGTGCTTTTTTATATAGCCAGGTATTTTATATATTTTGAACAGACAGTACTTTACCAGAAAACAAAATCAATAACCATAGTGTACAATTGTGTGTGGCTTTGTGGCAAGACAAAAGATGTGTGAATTAGTGCAGCCATGGCGAGGCTACACAAAGTTTCAAGCTTCTGAGCTCCCCACTCATCTTACTCCTTCTCTTCTACTCATTAAATGGAGCCCTTTGATCCTGACAGTATTCATGTACTTTCCCAGAGTGAGCAAATTATTCCCTATATATGGACTGGACCTAGAGCCCTAGAGGGAATTTTTAATAAACCTTTTGAGAGTGGAAGTTTAAGTATATCAAAATAAGTTAGTTTAATCTTGCTGAAATTAGTTTTCCGTCTTCAGAATACCTATCCTTATCACAGGATAAGAAGGAAACACAGATATCTTACAGAGAAACTAAAAAGACCAAATGCATGTAAATGTTCGGAGAAAAGTCACACTGAGTCAGGAGGCAAATCTTCTGGCTTTTAGACAGCTATGACTCTCAGCTAGCTGGGGAAATCCATCTAGGCCAACAATTTAATAGTTTTCTAAAAGGCTGGATGACTGTGTGGGTGCTAATGGCATCACAGAAGATAGGGGTGAGCAGGAAACATCCCACACTTGACAGGATGTTCCCAAAGCAGGAAGGGCATTTCTCTTCCTCTGTAGAATTGTTTCATTGACTAAGGACAAGATGAGATAATTGAAATCTCCCCTAAAATATCAAAGACAGATGAAAGCAGGATATAGGACATGGTGGGTCTAACGTAAACCAGTGGGATCATTTATGACATTATAATGAAGTAATAGTATTTTGTATATATCCATAGATCCGTTTTTTCCCCAAGAGATTCAAAGTGCTTTATATAGTGAGTCAGTCAACAAATACTTTCAGATCTGTGTACAAAGAGGTAGAAGTAGTACTCCTACTCAGTCAGCCTCAGCCTCTTTCCTCTGGATACACCCCAGACTTAAAAGCTTGCAGCCCTTAAAATATCACCCGGTGAAAGCTTCTTTTTCTCATCTTCCAATTTTCTCATTTCATTAAGTACTAATCTGTCTGTTATATGGTATATATATAATATAATTAGTTCCAGCAAGACAATATGATTAAGCTTCCTTTAAATAAATCATGATCTCCTTCTCTCTCTGCAAGCAGCAACAGCTATCAAAGGTATAACTGAGGCCAAGGCAGCACCAATGGAGCAGCCGAATAATGAAAATATGACAAGAGTATTTGAAGCTTGAAGCCTCAAGCCACAACTTTGTTAGGTTTTCTGCACTCCCCATTGATGGCATTTTCAGAGGTACACAGAAAAATGTTGAATACAGCAGTCATTTGAGAAATACAGAGTCACTCTATGTCTAGGACAGGGATTCTCTTCCCAAAACTTAGCTCAAGAGAAAAGCAAGAGGAATGAAGACAAAGAAGGGACTTATACTGAGTATTAGCTAACCTGCAGAAAGTATTAGCATCATAAAAACAAGTAGAAAACTCCACTGGACTAGTGTAAGTTATGACTTCCCTGTTTTTTCCTCTGTAAATTTTTGTGGCGAGCACAAGGCATCAATTTCGGGCATTATGTTTGTGATCTCCTGAGTTCTGGAACACTGCCTCAAGAGAGTTCATCAGTCATTGTCTTTGTCCCTGAAGTGGTCTTGCATTCTCTCAGTTTGTGGGAAATAATTGTCAAAATTAATAAATGCACATGAAAGTATATTTACTTTTCTGTGCTTTCTCTTGTCTGCTTTTGACTTAACCCCATTATATCCTCAAATCCAGCCAGACTCAAATAGGAAAATTCCTACCCAGGACAATTAATTCCAGTTCAAGCCCCAAATTACCATGAGGTTATCTTTAGTGAGGTAATCACATAAAAAGTGAACATGGGCTAGGCATGGTGGCTCGTACCTATAATCTCAGCACTTTGGGAAGCAGAGGCAGGAAGATTGCTTGAACCCAGGAGTTCAAGACCAGCCTGGGCAACATCATGAGACCCTATCTTTACAAAAAAAAAAAAAAAAAAAAAAAAAAAAATTAGCCAGGCATGATAGTGTGCACCTGCAAGGCTGAGGTGGGAGGATTGTTTGAGCCTGAGAGATTGAGACCACAATAAGCCATGATCATGTCACTGCACTGCAGCCTGGATAACAGAGCAAGACCAAAAAAATGAAGATAAATTTCCTGGCTTTTTTTTCTTAAAGACCAGTGTGATAGTATATATCCTGGCTTTAGTCTCCCAAACAATTGTGGAACTGGTGTTAGAAATCCTTCATGTCAGAACACTATATGGGTTACCTGTGGTTATTTTAAGAACTTTTTTATGGAATTTTAAATATCTCAGCTTATAAGTAACTAAAGATACTGTCTTAAATATCATCATATATTTAAGATTAATTTGCTCTCCTTTCAAAGTTCAGGTTCTGAACTATAGCTATGTGCATATGTAAAGAGGAGGCAGGTCAAAGACTAAATCACTTTACATCCTTCCTGGTGTGCACCCTCACATGGTCTTATCTGAGAAAAGGATCAGGCACAGTGGCTTATGCCTGTAATCCCATCACTTTGGGAGGCCCAGGTGGGCAGATCACTTGAGGTCAGGAGTTTGAAACCAGCCTGGGCAACATGGCGAAACCCTGTCTGTACCAAAAATACAAAAAATAGCCAGGCATGGTGGCGCATGCCTGTGGTCCCAGCTACTCGGGAGTCTGAGTCAGGAGAATTGCCTGAACCCAGTGAGCCAAGATCACACCACTGCACTCTAGCCTGGGTGACAGAGCAAGACTCAGTCTCAAAAAAAAAAAAAAAAGAAGATGGCTGAGCGCGGTGTCTCACGCTGGTAATCCCAGCACTTTGGGAGGCCGAGGCCAAGGCAGGCAGATCATGAGGTCAGACGATCAAGACCAGCCTGGCCAACATGGTGAAACCCCATCTCTACTAAAATACAAAAAATTAGTTGGGTGTGGTGGCACATGCCTGTAGTCCCAGCTACTCTGGAGGCTGAGGCAGGCAAATTGCTAGAATCTGGGAGGTGGAAGTTGCAGTGAACCAAGATTGTGCCACTACACGCCAGCCTAGCGACAAAGCAAGATTCTATCTCAAAAAAAAGAAAAATGTCTTACACCCTTCAAATGCATGGTGCCATGCTCAGCAAACACCCTACCTACTCCCAATTTGGACTAATAACAGCTACTGACTATTTTCAGGGAGAACAGTTTCTATTTTAATCAGACTCCCCTTCTACATCAGGTCCTTTAGAGAGAAGAAAATTATTATTATTATTTTTTGAGACAGAGTCTTGCTCTGTCACCAGGCGCCAGGCTGGAGTGCAGTGGCGCGATCTCGGCTCACCGCAACCTCCGCCTCCCAGGTTCAAGCAATTCTCCTGCCTCAGCCTCCCAAGTAGTTGGGACTACAGGTGCACGACACCACGCCCAGGTAATTTTTGTATTTTTTTAGTAGAGATGGGGTTTCACCATGTTGGCCAGGATGGTCTCAATCTGTTGACGTCGTGATCCACCTGCCTTGGCCTCCCAAAGTGCTGGGATTACAGGCGTGAGCCACCGCACCCAGCCGAGAGAAGAAAATTATTATTGAGTTTAGAGATCTGTGAACATCCTCTGGTTCCTGAAGAGCTATTTACATTGATTCATTTCACACATGGAATAATAACATCAGGGCCGGGCGCGGTGGCTCAAGCCTGTAATCCCAGCACTTTGGGAGGCCGAGGCGGGCGGATCACGAGGTCAAGAGATCGAGACCATCCTGGCCAACATGGTGAAACCCCGTCTCTACTAAAAGTACAAAAAATTAGCTGGGTGTGGTGGTGCGTGCATGTAGTCCCAGCTACTTGGGAGGCTGAGGCAGGAGAATCGCTTGAAACCAGGAAACGGAGTTGCAGTGAGCTGGGATCGCGCCACTGCACTCCAGCCTGGAGATAGAGCAAGACTCCGTCTCAAAAAAAAAAAAAAAAAAAGAATAATAACATCAGAAGCTGCCAGGGAATGACACTGATGCATTATCCAAGCAGTGTCAGACTAGCTGAATAGAAACTGGGGCCTGCCCCTAACTAAGGCTCAGATAAAGTGCAGCTTCTCCTACCATCCCCGGACGGATTCATTAAAGGGAGGGAAGTTAACCAGAAGGTGGAGAGGTAGTTTGAGGAAGGAAATGTACTTAAGCACTAACACATGGCCTCCCTGAACCACCTTATCAAATAGGCCTCTGCTTGTTTCCTGAAGTCATTAAAAAAATGAGATATTGCCAGAGAGAACTTGCCTTGAGAGCCAGGTGGTTTTGAGATCCTTTATTTTTTATTTTTATTTTTTTGGGGGATGGCCAATCTCCATTTTCTTTTTCTTTTTTTTTTAAATTTTTTATTTCCATAGGTGGTGGTTAGTTCATGATTAAGTTCTTTTTTTTTTTTTTTTTTGAGACAGAGTCTCACTCTGTTGCCAGGCACCAGGCTGGAGTGCAGTGGGTGCAATCTCGGCTGACCACAACCTCCACCTCCTGGGTTCAAGCAATTATCCTGCCTCAGCCTTCCGAGTAGCTGGGACTACAGGCGTGCACCACCACACCCAGCTAACTTTTGTATTTTTAGTGGAGACAGGGTTTCACTATGTTGGCCAGGATGGTCTCGATCTCTTGACCTCGTGATCCACCTGCCTCGACCTCCCAAAGTGCTGGGATTACAAGCATGAGCCACCGCGCCCGGCTCTTTTTTCTTTTTCTTTTTTTTAAGAATAAAAAACACAACCTCACTGAAGACATGGTTAAGTTCTTTAGCGGTGATTTGTGAGATTTGGTGCACCCATCACTGCACACAATTTGTAGTTTTTTATCCCTTACCCCCTTCCCACTCCCTTCCCACTCTTTCCCCCTAAATCCCCAAAGTCCACTGTGTCATTCTTTTGCCTTTGCATTTTCATAGCTTAGCTCCCACTTGTGAGTGAGAACATTAGATGATTAGTTTTTCATTCTTAAGTTATTTCACTTAGAATAGTCGTCTCCAATTTCATCCAGGTCGCTGAGAATGCCATGAATTCATTCCTTTTTATGGCTGAGTAGTGTTCCATCATATATATATATACCACAGTTGCTTTATGCACCTGTTGATTGATGGGCATGGAAGTCATTATGTGAAAAAGATACTTGCACATGCAAGTTTATAGCAGCACAATTCGCAACTGCAAAAACAAGATCCTTTCTTTAATTACCACGTAGGAACACCTTAACTAAGTCTCTAATTTCTCTTTTCTTTAGCTTCCTTATTGTCTAAATGAGAAAACACTGCTGACTTCCCTCATAAATTGCTGTGAGAATAATAGACAATAAGATAATTTCATCTTTACAAAAAATTGTATGTAAATAAAGTTTAATATTTTTGTTAATGATGACTTGATTTTTTTTTCTCCCCCCAAGACAGAGTCTTGCTCTGTTGCCCAGGCTGGAGTGCAGTGTCACAGTCTCGGCTTGTTGCAATCTCCACCTCCCAGGTTCAAGCAATTCTCCTGTCTCAGCCTCCCTAGTAGCTGGGATTACAGGCACTGCCACCATGCCCGGCTAATTTTTGTATTTTTAGTAGAGTCGGGGTTTCACCATGTTGGGCCAGGCTGGTTTCAAACTCCTGACCTCGTGATCCACCCGCCTCAGCCTCCCAAAGTGCTGGGATTATAGGCGTGAGCCATCGTGCGTGGGAGACTTGATAAATTTTAATAACACTGTGAGGTTAGTGGAGGGGTACGGGAGGCACAAGTGCAGGCAAGAGGGTACTTGAGGAATCCTACCCTGGACCAGAACACAAAACCACGGATCCTAAACTGATGTAAATATAAATTTAGAATAGTATCTCCAATTACTAAAATAAATAGGAAGAATGATATTAGATGACTGATGTTTCAATTATGTTTCTACTAGAAAGTGCATTTTGGTCAAATGTTAACATGAAACCAGAAGTCAATCATGGCCCACACTTTGGGAGGCCGAGGTGGGAGGACTGCTTAAGCCTAGGAGTTCAAGTCTAGCCTGGGTAACATGGTGAGACCCCATTTCTAAAAAGAAAAAAATTAGCCGGGTATAGGGGCACATGCCTGTGGTCCCAGCTCCTCAGGAGGCTGAAGCAGGAGGATGGTTTGAGCCCAGGACATCGAGGCTGCAGTGAGCCATGTTTGTGACACTGCTGTACTCCAGCCTGGGTGACAGAGTGAAACCCTGTTTCAAAAAACAAAACAGAACAAAAAAATAAAAGAAGGTAGTCATTATCTTCACTGGCTGTCTTTCAGTTGCCTTCTTTCATGGTGCAGGCAGGATGCTGAGCCCTGTAAGTCTCCCACTGGGCTAACTGCTGCTTCCTGTAGGTGTGACTGGTCTCCAGCCGTGCCTGGGCTTTACCCTCTACGTGTCTGCAGTCAGCTCCCGCTCCCAGTCCCCACACCAGCTATATCTCATCTGCACTGTTGCCCTCAAGCCTCCTACTCCACCTGCTCCACCATCCTTCTGCCGATGACTTACCTCCTGTTGCACACAGAAAATAGAAAATATCAGGATAAACAAGTTCACATGTCTGCATACACACACCTACGTACAAACCACACAATCAGACTCTCCTGTGTCTAGACCCACCCTTATCCTTCCATCTCGGTGGCAAGAGATGTTCTTTCCACCTTAGATTCTGTCCCCCTGCTTTCTCAGGAACTTTTTTTTCCTTTCTGTGCCCATATCCTCAGCCTCTACCTTGCTGCTTGCTTTTTCTGATCAGAATATGAATATTCTCAAGTCTCTTCCATCCTTAAAAAAATCTAGAAACTTTCTGCTGCTCAGGTGCAGTGGCTCACACCTGAAATCCCAGTACTTTGGGAGGCCAAGGCAGGCAGACTGCTTGAGATCAGGAATTCCAGACCAGCCTAGGCAACATGGTGAAACCCCATCTCTACAGATAATATGAAAATTAGCCAGGTATTGTGGTGTGCACCTATAGTCCCAGCTACTCAGGAGGCTGAGGTGAGAGAATCACTTGAGCCCAGGAGGTTGAGCTGTGAGTGAGCTGCAGTGAGCTGTGATTTGTGCCATTGCAGTCCTCCAGCCTGGGCAACAGAATGAGACTGTTTCAAAAAAAAAAAAAAAAAAAAACCTTTCTCCCTTCACAGTAAAGCTTCTGGGGGTTGGATTTTGAAGAGGCCACAACACTCAGTATCTGAAATGAAGAGCAGAACTGATTGTTTGCTCAGACAAAATAGAGCTGTACTTGTAGGACAGAGTCGGTCTCTGGGCAAAGCAAACTGCATCCTTATATAGGATTTAGGGAACCAGCTTAAATCTCACTCCTGCCCCCTGGTCGCAGGCCACACTTTGGTTCTTATCTTATGTGGTGTCCCCCACAGCACTGCTGCACAGCCTCTCCCCTCCTTCTTGAAATTCTCCTTATAGTGTCTCTCTGAGAGACCACTGTCTCCTGGTTTTTTATCTTTTTGGTGATGCCTTAGTCTCTGTTATAAGCTTTTCTAGTACCCCTTCCTTTAAATAATGGTATTCCAATGGTTCATCCTTCACTATCTTCCCTCCAGATTTTTTACCTATCCTGTTACAGCTCATCTTTCTGATGGTACCTGCCATTGCGTGTTCCCTGAATGACTCCCAAATATTTATCTGCAGCCCAGATCCCTCTACTAAGTGGTAGAGCCACATAACCAGCTACCTACTAGATCTCTCCCACCTTGGGATATGAAAAGCTCCTCCTCTCACAGACTGTGTCTTGGTACCATCATCTATCCAGCCGTCCAATCTGTCTTGCTTTGTCCCTCTCCTTATTTCCCACATCCAGTCAGTGACTAAGCCTGCTCAGCTCTGCTTTACTAACTCCCAGAGGGCTCTGTTCTCTTCCTCTTTACTGCCAATTTTCTCATTGTCTCTTGCCTGCATTACTGCAGAAGCCTCCTAATTGATCTCCCTTTCTAGCCCAGCCTTCATGCAATCCACAATTTTGATCTCTCTAAAATGGTAGTCATGTCATTCTCCTGTTTTAAATCCTTTGATTCCCACCCCACCCCCCACCCCCACCGCAACATTGCTTTCAGGCAGGAAAAGACTTTCCACGACTTATAAAGACCCCTGAGATCTAGCCCTTGCATTCATTTCCAGTCTTATTTCTGGCACGTCCCATGCCATCCTCCCACACCTCTGCTTGAGTCACATTTAGACACCTTGCAGTTCCTCAAATTCAGTGTGCTAATAAAGAGCCCCCACCTTCAACTTGCTGCTCCTGTCCTTGGAAATTCCCATTCCTTGCTGAGCTAGTTCATCTGAAAACTCAGCTCAGCTGTCACTTCCTCTGTGGTGGCTTCCTGGCCACCCTCATCATCCACAGTCTGATTGAAGTACAATCCTTTGTGTTCCATCTTAGTGCATTCATTATATTATAATCATTTGACTGCAAAGTCCTTGAGGTTAGGGATAACTGTGTTTTTATATCTGTATCCCAAATGCTCCATGCCTAGAGACTTACAGAGGAGGTTCTTGTTAATGTTTGATAAATGAACTGGACTTTTCACTTCATCAGGACCATAATATTTTATTTTATTAAGAGATAGGGTCTTGTTGTGTTGCCCAGGCTACATTTGAACTACAGGGCTCAAGCAATCCTCCTACCTCAGCATCCCAAGTAGCTGGGACTACACACATGCACCACCAAACCCAGCCTCTAGATTCAACTACCAGTTTACAAGGATCGTAGAAGACTGTAGGGATGTAATCAGTCAAATCTAAATGGAGGAAATTCTGTATGAGCAACTATATGCCTTAAACTATAAGGGAGAAAACAGAAATGGAGAAAGAGCTTATATAGAATCTTAAAAGAGATATCAGGCAATTTCAATGTATGGGACTTTTTTAGATCCTTATTCAAAAACAACTGTGACTCAGAAATATGAGTCACAATTGATTACATATAAAATTTATGTTACATATAAAATTTATGTTACATAAATTTTATGTTAAATATATTTTACAACAATAAAAGATTTTATCAGGCTGGGCACAGTGGCTCATATCTGTAATTCTAGCACTTTGGGAGGCTAAGGCAAGTGGATCACTTGAAGTCAGGAGCTTGAGACCAGGCTGGCCAATATGGTAAAACCCTGTCTCTACCAAAAATAGAAAAATTGGGCGGGCATGGTGGCGAGCACCTGTAATCCCCACTATTTGGGAGGCTGAGGCATAAGAATCACTTGAACCTGGGAGGCAGAGGTTACAGTGAGCCGAGATCGTGCCACTGCACTCCAGCCTAGGTGACAGAGCAAGACTCTGTCTCAAAAAAAAAAAAAAAAAGAAATATGAACACTGATTGGATATTTTGAAATTAAGGAATTGTTCATTTTTTAAGATGTGATACTATTGTGCTTATCTTTTTTCTTTTTGAGATGGAGTCTCGCTCTGTTGCCCAGGCTGGAGTGCAGTGGCGCAGTCTCAGCTTACTGCAACCTCTGTCTCCCAAGTTCAAGCGATTCTCCTGCCTCAGGCTCTTAAGTAGCTGAAATTACGGGCACACGCCACCACACCCGGCTAATTTTTTTGTATTTTTAGTAGAGATGAGGTTTCACCAAATTGGCCAGGCTGGCCTCAAACTCCTGACCTCAAGTGATCTGCCTGCCTCATCCTCCCAAAGAGCTGGGAGTACAGGTGAGAGCCACTGAGCATGGCCTGTGCTTAGCCTTTTTTTTTTTTTTTGAGCCAGAGTCTTGCTGTGTTGCCCATGCTGGAGTGCAATGGCACAATCTTGGCTCACTGCAACCTCTGCCTCCCAGGCTCAAGTGAGTCTCCTGCCTCAGCCTCCTGAGCAGCTGGGATTACAGGTGCCTGCCACCACACCCAGCTAATTTTTGTATTTTTAGTAGAGATGGGGTTTTACCATATTGGCCAGGCCACCTCAGCCTCCCAAAGTGCTGGGATTACAGGCATGAGCCACCACACCCAGCCCTGTGCTTATCTTTTAAAGCATTCTTATGTTTAGAAATGCATCCAACATATTTACAGGTGAAATGATGTGTCTGGGATTTGTTTCAAAATCATCTGGGGGAAGGAAGTGAATGGGTATATAGTTGAAATTGGATTGGCCATGAGCTGATAATTATTGCAGCTGAGTGATGGTTCATGGCAGTTCATTATGCTATTCTGCCAACTTTTGTTTATACTTAAAATTTTTATGATAAAATCCTTTTTTTCTTTTTTGAGACTGAGTCTCACTGTGTCGCTCAGGCTGCAATGCAGGGGCACCATCCCGGTTTACTGCAACCTCCTCCTTCCAGGTTTAAGCGATTCTCCTGCCGCAACCTCCCAAGTAGCTGGGACTACAGGTGCCTGCCGCCACACCCAGCTAATTTTTTTGTATTTTTAATAGGGACTGGGTTCCACCATGTTGGCCAGGCTGGTCTCAAACTCCTGACCTCAAGTGATTCGCCCACCTTGGCCTCCCAAAGTGCTGGCATTACAGGTGTGAGCCACCGCCTCTGGCCTGATAAAATATTTTATTGTTGTAAAATATATTAACAAACATAACACTGACCATTTTAACCATTTTTCAGTACAGTTAGTTCAGTGGTATTAAGTACTTCATGTTGTTGTGCAACTATTGCCGCCATTCATCTCCAGACTTTTCTCATCTTCCCAAGCTGAAACTCTGTATCGCTTAAACAATAGCTCCTCATTCTCCTCTCCCTGCTGCTCCTGACAACCACCATTCTATGCTGTCTCTATGAATTTGACTACTTTAGGTAACTTATATAAGTGGAATCATTCAATATTTTGTCAGTTAATGTCTGGCTTCTTTCACTTAGTTTTCAAGTTCATCCATGTTGTAGCATGTATTAGAATTTCATTCCTTTTTAAGGCTGAATAATAATCTACTATATGTATATACCACATTTTATTGATCCATTCATCTTTCAGAAATCGACATTTGGGTTGCTTCCAAAACAGTTTTTAAGTTCTTTCCTGGAGGTATCCCATAATGACTGTTCTTATAAATGAGATATATTGATGATAGTTATCTTGCTGAGGAACTGATGTAGAATTTCTAATTTCTATAAACATCAGATCCAGAGGCTTTAGAGTTTTTGAACAGCTACACTCCACACAACCCTAGGAAGTGCCATAGACTGCAGAGGAGGAGGTGAAAGGGTATAAGCACAGGGAAAGGAAGTTAACAGTTGCTGTTTAGGATTATTCAGAAAAGCTCTTGCTCTCACTGGCCTGTCTTACCTCCCAGGCAGCTTTTCTATTTCCGGAGCATCCCTACTCAGTTATTTCTAACCCATGTAGCCCTGCCAACTCTATTTTTACCCTAAGCTCAGGAATTACTTTTCATCAGTTTTATGCCAAAAGTTAATGTGTCACATATGAATACAAAAAAAAAAAAACCTCTTATCTCCTCCTACTGGAGATAAGCCAAATTAGGGCAGAAACCAAACCAGAAAAAGTTTAAACCAAATATTAATCTGAAATATGTTTGTTTTTTTGAGACAGGGTCTCACCGTGTTGCCCAGGCTGGTCTCGAGCTCCTGGGTTCAAGCAATCCTCCCACCTTGGCTTCTCAAAGCTGGGATTACAGGCATGAGCCACCACACCTGACAAATATGTTTTTATTCTTCTGGTTTTTAGAATTATCCTTAATCATCTTGAGGAAAAATAGTAGACAGAAAATTTTAATTTAACCCTGCTAGTAATCAGAATAAAGAAAATACAGTGGTAAAAGGAGTCATTTTTCAAGGAAAAGTGATTTTGTGGAAAAGAAAAGTGAAATAGTAGGAAATATTGGAAACCAAAACCTCAAATCAGAAGAGAGAAAAAAAAGAATTCCAAGATGATGAGTCTGGCTTGAGAAAGCCTCCATCTTCCCATTCCAGAAGTTTGGGCCAAGTGTACTCCTTATCAGTAAGGGAAGGTGTCACTATGGAGGACCAGTGATGTCTTGTGTGGGATGGGGCAGGCAGGGGTTGGGGGCAAGGCAGAGTGGTATCTTATTTTAGATTAAGCTTGAGGTATTGGGGACTCAGGAGGCATTAGTTCTGGGATCAGTTTGGAATTTTAGATATGCTCTAGAATGAACCACGTACGGTTTATTTTGTTCTGCTATGTGGTCCAGTCTCCAGAATGTATCCTTCTACTGTTATCACACTATTTAGATTACCATAGCTGTATAGGAAGGACTAAAATGAGGTAGACTGATTTTTGCACTTCATTCTTTCTTTTCAAAATTGTTTTACCTGTTCTACTTCCTTTGCCTTTACTATCTATAGCCTTCCAATTCATGAACTGGATGGTGATGCCAAGTTCTTCTAGATACTTGCTGATTTTCTGTCTGGTTGTTCTCTCAATTGTTGAGAGAGGAGTGTTGAGATCTCCAACTGTAATTATAGATTTGGCTATTTCTCCTTTTGATTCTGTCAGCTTTTGCTTTCGCAAAGGTATAACTCCGTTGTTTGGTGCACACATTTAAGGTTGCTATGTTTTCTTGGTGACAACCCAAGTTGGAAAAAAAATAAAAAGACAAAAAAAAAAAAAGATTGCTATGTTTCCTTAGATTGACCCTTTTATCATTATATAATGCCTTTTGTGTCTCTGGTAGTTTTCTCTGCTCTGAAGTCTATTTAATTGTAGCCATTCTAGCTTTCCTTTCATCATTTGCATGCTAGATAACTTTTTGCATTCTTCTACTTTCCACCAGTCTATATAGTTACATTTGAAGTGAGTTTCTTTTAGATAGCATGTAGGTGGGTCATGTTTTTTAATACACTTTGCCAGCCTCTGTCTTTTAATTGATATATGTAGACTTTTTATTTTATTTTGTGTTGAAGTCTCGCTCTCGCCCATGCTGGAGTGCAGTGGGGTGATCTTGGCTCATTGCAACCTCTGTCTGATGGGTTCAAGCAATTCTCCTGCCTCAGCCTCCAGAGTAGCTGGGACCACAGGCATGCACCACTGCGTTTGACTAAGTTTTTTTATTTTTAGTGGAGATGGTGTTTCACCATGTTGGCCAGGCTGGTCTTGAACTCCTGACCTCAGGTGATCCGCCTGCCTCAGCCTCCCAAAGTGTGGGATTACAGGTGTGAGCCACCATGCCTGGCCAAGTGGTATATGTAGACTTTTTATACCTCATATTGTTATTGATATGTTAGGGCTTATACTTGCCATTTATTTTTTGTTTTCTGTGTTTTGTCTCTGCTTTACTTTTCCTTCCTTCCTGTGGACTACTGAATGTTTTTAGAATTCCATTTGTATTTCTCTATAATGGCTTTTTTAAATCTATAGTGTTTTTGGCTGTGCACAGTGACTCACACCTGTAATCCCAGCACTTTGGGAGGCTGATCAGGTAGATCATTCGAGGTCAGAAGTTCAAGACCAGCCTTGTCAACATGGTGAAACTCTGTCTCTACTAAAGATACAAAAAAAAAAACACAAATGGCTGGGCATGGTGCTGCATACCTGTAATCCCAGCTACTTGGGAGGCTGAGGTAGGAAAATTACTTGAACCCAGGAGGCAGAGGTTGCAGTGAGCCAAGATTGAGCCACTGCACTCCAGCCTGGGGGACAGTGAGATTCTGTCTCAAAAAATAAATAAAATAAAACAAAATATATAGTATTTTTGAGTGTATCTCTTTGTATAACATTTTTAATGGTCACTATAGGTGTTTTGGTTTTTTGTTTTTTTTGGGGGGTAGGTTTTTTTCAGATAGGATCTCACTCTGTTGCACAGGCTGGAGTGCAGTGACATTATCATAGCTCACCGCATCGATCTACTGGGCCCAAAGGATCCTCCCACTTCAGCCTCCAGAGTAGCTGGGATCACAGGCACACACCACCATGCCCAACTAATTTTTTTTTATTTTTAGTAGAAACAAGGTCTTGCTTTGTTTCCCAGGCTGGTCTCAAACTCCTGAACTCAAGCGATCCACCCAACTTGACCTCCCAAAGTGCTGGGATTACAGGTATGAACTACCATGCCCAGCCAACTCTAGTTGTTTTATATACACACAGATACACACACGTACACAGCATCATAGTCTACTGATGTTATTTTTTTCTACCACGTTTTCTGACTAAGACTCCCTCTTTACTGGTCTTTTGACTAGAGAGAACAAGCCTTTCTTAGTTTTTTGTTGGTAGTGGTGGTTTGAGACTGAGTCTTGCGCTGTCGCCCAGGCTGGAGTGCAGTGGCACAATCTCAACTTACTGCAACCTTTGCCTCCCAGGTTCAAGCCATTCTCCTGCCTCAGCCTCCCAAGTAGCTGGGACTACAGGCACACGCTGCCACACCAGGCTAATTTTTGTATTTTTAGTGGAGATAGGGTTTCACCGTGCTGGCCAGGATGGTCTTAATCTCCTGACCTCGTGATCTGCCCGCCTCGGCCTCCCAAAGTGCTGGGATTACAGGTGTGAGCCACCACTCCTGGCCTGCTGGGTTTTTTTGTCTGCACACATTGACATTTCTAGATTGACAGCTGCTTCAGCTCCAATTCTGGGATATGTGTGGCAAAAAGAAAACCCAGAGAACTCATCACCGTGTCAGTTCTTGTGTATTGAGGTCCCCAGCCAATTTGCCAGTTTTCCCTCTACCTTTCAAAGTCTTCTTAAGTTTATTTTATATATAATGTCGAAGGTTTTTAGTTGCACTTAGTGGGAGACATAAGGAGAAGTACATCTACTCCATTTTCCTTCCTGGTTTTATTTTTGATCTAAGATAGAATTTTAAGTTGAATTTTCTCACTTTTTAAAAAAACTATTCTAAATATACCTGTGACACTGACTCAGCCCACTGGATCCAGCCTTGGAATTTACCCCAGAGGAAATGGGTTCATGGCTGGACTGTCATGGAATTTCAGGCCAGTGCCTTTATGCTGCACACTCATCTTTTTCCTGGTGCCTTTCATTTATTTTCCTTTGTTTTCATTGAGCTGCTTCAAGTGGAGACTTCTCAGCCACAAGATGGTGCCCCAGAGTAGTTCAAGATAGGTTTTTCTGCTCTGCCTTGGGCCCAGTCTTTAATATATTATTAGTAAACTCAAGGCCATTTATCTGAACCAGGGTACAGCTATGAAGGCCCAACTGTATTTATCTTTAAGACATGTTTCCCCAGTTGCCTGGAAACTTAAGCAGTCAGTGTCAGAAATAGTTTTTGTTTGAAAATTTTTTATAATTATATTATTATTGTTATTGTTATTGTTATTTAGAGACGGGGTCTTGCTGTGTTGCCCAGGCTGGTCTTGAACTCCTGGCCTCAAGCAATCCTCTTGCCTAGGTCTCCTAAAGTGCTAGGATTACAGGCCTGAGCCACCACACCCAGCCTATGTCTTTTGAGCTATTTGAATCCATCAATCAGTTTACTAGTGTAGATGTTTGCTTTTGATTACTAGCCCAACTTGTAAAACAGCTTATAATATTATGTTTGAAAATACATAGAATAGCTGCCTTTGCCATGTCTACTGTGAGAATGAATACTATTCTCAGCAGTTAGACTGTCGACATTCCAGAAAATGGTGACATTACTCTGAAGGGACACACGGATATTGTGAAAGGCCCCAGAGGAACCCTGCAGAGGGACTTCAATCACATCAATGTAGAACTCAGCCTTCTTGGAAAGAAAAAAGAGGCTCTGGGTTGACAAATGGTGGGGAAACAGAAAGGAAATGGCTGCTGTTCAGACCATTTGTAGTCATGTACAGAACATGATCACAGGTGTTACGCTGGGCCACCCTTACAAGATGAGGTCTCGTATGCTCACTTCCCCATCAACATCGTTATCCAGGAGAATGGGTCTTTTGTTGAAATCTGAAATTTCTTGGATGAAAAATATATCCGCAGGGTTCGGATGAGACCACGTGTTGCTTGTTCAGTATCTCAAGCCCAGAAAGATGAATTAATTCTTCAAGGAAATGACATTGAGCTTGTTTCAAATTCAGAGGCTTTGATTCAGCAAGCCACAACAGTTAAAAACAAGGGTATCAGGAAAATTTTGGATGATATCTATGTCTCTGAAAAAGGAGCTGTTCAGCAGGCTAATGAATAAGATCTAAGAGTTTCCAGCTACGGAAACAAGATGCCAGATGATTCCTAAGACCTATTTGTGATATTTAAATTATGTAAAAGACCTATTGATTTGGAAAAAAAATAAAAATACATAGAACAGAAAGACTGGTAAATAGACATTAACAATCTTTGGGTAATGAGCTGTGAGCAGTTTGTTCTTTCATTTTCAAGTTTTCAAATATGAGCTACTTTATGATGGATGAAAACAGATGTTGGGCATATTCTTCAGCTAATTAGAAAATATTTATTAACGGAAAAAAAAGAAAATATTTATGACCCATCCAATAGTGTAGAGCCAGGATATATGTTTTCTTAGTCTTGATAGTTACATAAGAAAATATTGGGGGGGCTGGGCACAGTGGCTCATGACTGTAAGCCCAACACTTTGGGAGGCCGAGATGGGCAGATCACCTGAGGGTCAGGAGTTTGAGACCAGCCTGGCCAACATGGTGAAACCCTGTCTCTACTAAAAGTACAAAAATTAGCCAGGCGAGGTCACAGGTACCTGTAATCCAAGGTATCCGGGAGGCTGAGGCAGGATAATCACTTGAACCTGGGAGGCGGAGGTTGCAGTGAGCCGAAATTGTGCCACTGCACTCCAGCCTGGGTGACAAAAAAAAGGGGGATACTCCCTTACTAAAGGCAGGGCCTATGGCTTAAAATTCTGTGGCTGTGATACCTCCCATATACTTTACACATAGAGAGGTCTAGGAAATAACTGCTTGAGCACAGAAACCACTACTCCTAGCTTTGAAGGAAAGAACTATGTTTTACTAGTTGTAAATTTTTGGGTTTGGTGTCCTCAAGATAATTACCTGCTTGAGCGTTAGCTCACATGAAGTGGGCAAGTTGTATACATTCTTTTTTTTTTTTTTTTTAATAGATGGTGTCTCACTCTGTCACCCAGGAGTGCAGTGGTGTAATTGTAGCTCACTGTAGCCTTGAACTCCTCAAAGAATCCTCCTGCCTCAGCCTCTCAGGTAGCCAGGACCACAGGTGCATGCCACTATGCCTGGCTAATTTTTATTTATTTTTTAAATTTATTTATTCATTTATTTTTTTGAGATGCAATCTTGCTCTGTCACCCAGGCTGGAGTGCAGTGGTGTGATCTCAGCTCACTGCACACTCCACCTTTTGGGTTCAAGCAGTTCTCCTGCCTCAGCCTCCCGGTAGCTGGGATTACAGGCGCGCACCACCATGCCCAGCTAATTTTTGTATTTTTAATAGAGACGGGGTTTCACCATGTTGACCAGGCTAGTCTCAAACTCCTGACCTCAAGTGATCCACCTGCTTTAGCCTTCCAAAGTGCTGGGATTACAGGTGAGAGGCACTGCACCTGGCTTAATTATTTTTTAATAGAGATGGGGTCTTACTATGTTGTCCAGGCTGGTCTAAAACTTCTGGCCTCAAGCAGTCCTCCAGCCTCAGCCTCCCACAGTGCTAAGATTATAAATGTGAGCCACCATACCCAGCCCATTCTGTGTCTTAATTGTAGACTAATAATTTTGGATAAAAGTCCAGGCGCAGTGGCTCATGCCTGTAATCCCAGCACTTTGGGAGGCCAAAGCAAGCAGATCAAGAGGTCAGGAGTTCAAGACCAGCCTGGCCAACATAGTGAAACCCTGTCTCTACTGAAAATATAAAAATTAGCCAAGCATGGTGACGCACACCTGTAGTCCCAGCTACTCAGGAGGCTAAGGCAGGAGAATCGCTTGAACTCAGGAGGCAGAGGCTGTGGTGAGCCAAGATTGCGCCATTACACTCTGGCCTGGGCAACAGAGCAAGACTCTGCCTCAAAAAAATAATAATAATAATTAGGGATTAAAAAAGCCAATTTTTGTCTTATAATAATAAAAATAATAATAATAATTAGGGATAAAAAAGCCAATTTTTGTCCACTCATTGCTATATTTCCATAAGGAAATAATAAGACTAGCAATGAGTGGACAAAAAATTCATTATCAGTCCAAAGCATTAAACAATAATACTTTTAAAATTCAGCTGGCCAGGCGTGGTGGCTCACTCCTGTAATCCCAGCACTTTGGGAGGCCGATGCAGGTGGATCACGAGGTCAGGAGTTCAAGACCAGCCTGGCCAATATGGTGAAACCCCATCTCAACTAAAAATACAAAAATTAGCTGGGTGTGGTGGCATGCACCTGTAGTCCCAGCTACTTGGGAGGCTGAGGCAGAAGAATCGCTTGAACCTGAGGAGGCAGAGGTTGCAGTGAGCCAAGATCACACCACTGCACTCCAGCCTGAGTGACAAAACAAGACTCTGTCTCAAAAAAAAAAAAAAAAAAGAGGAGCTAGACTATAATAAATATTTTTTCTACCCAAGACCCAAGAAAATTAAGGATTTCTGTAAGACCTTTCGACTTGTGATTTTTGTGGGCCCAGTAATTCTTGCAAATTAAAGATCTTTTATAGTTCTGATACATGATTACATAACACAAGTTATAATTTTTTCAGCTTTTGTTTTACTTAATAATTTCCATGTATAGCTTAGTTTAATAGTTGGTACACAAAAGTAATTTATGTACTTTTCCTTATGAAAAATTGAGTATGGGCAAGCTCACCAAAGTACTAGATTTCTAAACACCCAAGTCTAGACCTTTGAGGAGTTCATGTGCACACAAGCTGGTGGGAAGTAGAGAGAATGGGGAAAAGTAACTGGCTGGAAAGTAGTTATAGGGTAGAAATCAACAGATCTTTAGTAGAAAAGGGGATTTCAATGAAAGGCAATAAAATCATAACATGGAAAATGTCTAGTCTAATCATTTACAAACTTAAAAAGAAGTAGAATCCTTTATTCAAATCAAAACTTTTGCAGAATACCAATATTATAAATATATAAAGGTTGAGCTGTTTGGGTTGAAACAAGGTTTGACATGTATAGGAGACAAAATGCCATCCCTCTTGAGCCTCTCTGTCTCTGTCCTGGTGGGCCCTAGGGAGTACAGTTTAAAACAGCTGAACTAGACGGGGCGTAGTGGCTCACAGCTGTAATCCCAGTGCTTTGGGAGGCCAAGGCAGGAAAATTTCTTGAGGCCAGAAACTGAAGACCAGCCTGGGCAGCATAATGAGATCCCATCTCTATCCAAAAAAAAAAAAAAAAATTAGCCAGATGTGGTGGCACACATCTGTGTTCCCAACTACTCAAGAAGCTGAAGTAGGAAGATTGCTTGGGCCCAGGAATTCAAGCCTGCAGTGAGCTATGATCGTACCTGTGCACTCCAGTCTGAACAACAGAATGAGACTCTGTCCCTCCCACAAGAAAGAAAAACCCCTCTGCAATGTAGCCTGAAAAATAGGAAATGTTAGACATTAATATGTAATAGGGAAGCATTTTCTTCAGGCTTTCAAAGATGGGACATTATTATGGACTGTTTTCTTACCCCTTACCAGAAAAGAGTGCTTCACCATTGAGGTGGCCTGCTAGAAAAATCACTCCACTTATTTGAGAGTCTTCCCTTGACCTTTTGGGGTGCTGGCTTTGTGTTTTTTAGCTCTTGAATGTCGTCTCTCAACTAGCTAAACAGAATCTGCGACTGCTGGTCCTAGGCCGGAAGCATATGCTAAGAAAGAGTTCCCAGTGGAGAAAGGATGAGATGGAAGAGGTGCAAAAGCAAGCCCACTGTTTTTTTGCTGATAACATGTAAGTGTTGGAGGTAATAGGTGAATTGTATTGTGCTCCAGACATCTGCTTGTTAGTTACATAATTTAAAACCTATTTTTTAAATGCATGTGTGCATGTATACTCACTCTCATTAAAAAAAAAAAAAAGATTTGAGACAACTTACAAACTACAGTTTCTTCTAAAGAGAAAAAGCACTACAGTTTCCATGGCAGGGGAAACTTAAACAGATGAGGAAATCAGGATAAAGGAGAAGTGGGGGGGAAGATAAGTTAGGAGTGAGATTAGTACACAGAATACATAAGATCCTAAGTAGATCATTTAGCAAATACTTGACAAACAGGAGCACCTTCTATGTTTTGGAGAAAGACAGTGAAAAAGACAAAGTCCCTGCCCTCTTAGAATTTACAATAAAAAGATAAACAAATAAACAGGTAATGTCATTCCAGGTAGTGATCAATAGTATGGGGACAATAAGCAAGGTAGATAAAAGGGGTTTAGGTAAGGAATAGGTCGGAGGGTAGTGAATGGGGTGGTCAAAAACGGCCTTTCTGAGGGAGGCATATTCAGTGAGGAGTGAGTTGAGAAAGGGAGAGGGGTAGTGGGAAGAACATCCCAGATAATAGGAAGCATTTAAAAAGCCCTGAGGCAGGCATAAGCTTAGCGTGTGTTTGAGGAAAGCAAGAAGGCCAATTGGGCTATAATAGCAAGAGGGAAAGTAAAGTTCTGAGATTAGAGAGGGCAGAGACCGCAATACAGAGGACCTTGAGGGTCCTGGTAGACAAGCAAGAGGCCTAGATTTGTTCTAAATATAAGGAGAAAATTGCTCTTGAGCTGCAGCTTCCCCCGGAAGCCAAAGGAACATGGTAAACATGGTTACTAACAAAACCTGCAGTAGGCCAGCCACGGTGGCTCATGTCTACAATCCCAGCACTTTGCGAGGCCAAGGCAGGCAGATCACTTGAGGTCAGGAGTTTGAGACCAGCCTGGCCAACATAGCAAAACCCCGTCTCTACTAAAAATACAATTAGTCTAGTGTGGTGGCGCACGCCTGTAGGCTGAGGCAGCAGAATCACTTGAACCTGGGAGGCAGAGATTGCAGTGAGCCAAGATCTCCCCACTGCACTCCAGCCTGGATTATGGAGTGAGACTCTGTCTCAAAAAAAAAAAAAAAAAAAACCACAAAGCTACAGTAGCCATAAAGTAAGAAGAAAACAGCTAATTAGGAGAAGTACAGATCTGCAACAGCACATACGAACTCTTAATGTACATTGAGGTTTTCATTTTGTTTATGCTAACAAAACTTTATTTCCGACTTTGCTTAGATAATGAGTGTATATGCCTCACACCCAAATCTAGGTTTCATTAGTCTGAATGTGACAACTTCAAGATTTGTCCGTATTCCCCCAAGTCATTTATTATTTAAAAAGTACAGGGGCTCTCAATGCATAAAGCAAGGGGGAAGCTAACCTCTCAGCCAGTTCTCAAACTGCATCCCTTTTTTTAGCTGGAAGACGGTGCTTCCGTTTCTCTAAAGAGCAGGAGACCTCATGGCAACATTGACAGTAAGATTTCAGGCTTGGGAATTAGTTTACCCAGGTTGAGATCATGGCCCTGCCACTCCCTGTCTGGGAGAGGTTTTTCCTTTCTCTGTGTCTTCCTTATCTCCTGTGTAACTTTTATGGGATTGTTTTAAGGATTAAATAAGATAATATGTGTAAATAACTCATGTAAAACTCTTGGCATAGCACCAAGTACATGGAAAACATGTATGTTAGTCACTATCATAATCATTATTATTTTTCTTATATAGAAGAATTAGATAAATTTGAAGTGTTAGGACCAAGAAGCCTGTTGGAAAGTGGTCTCACTGTTTGGTTTGGGGTCTGTATTTATTGCATCAGCTGAAGTTCCAAACTCAGTTGTAACGATAAATTCACTGACCTTCTATGGCTTTGGATTTGAATATTTAAATACTTAATACCAAATTTGTTTTCCACTAATGTGCCAAAGAAGCTTTTCAAACGTACACTAGAGAAAATAGTATAGTGAATAGTGAGTCCCCATGTAACTGTCACCCAGCTCCAACAATTACCATCATTTTGCTATTTTTGTTCCATAAACCCTACACATTTTTTCTTTTTCTTTTTTCCTGGAGCGTTATAAGGCAGATTTTGTCATTTTATAATTTCACTTGAAATACTTCAGGATAAAGTAAATTTTAAATGGTCCTATGTAAGGTCATTTGAATCAGGGCATAGGGCAAATCACAAGTTGCAGTCTGAATCTCCTAAAGCAAGGTTGTTACTGTCATTTTTACAGCACATTTATTAAAATGATAAGTGCTGGCCGGGTACAGTGGCTCACGCCTATAATCCTAGCAAATCACGAGGTCAGGAGTTCGAGACTAGCTTGGCCAACATGGTGAAACCCTGTCTCTACTAAAAATACAAAAAATTAGCTGAGTATAGTGGCGAGCACCTATAATCTCAGCTACTCTGGAGGCAGAGGCCAGAGAATTGCTTGAACCCGGGAGGTGGAGGTTGCAGTGAGCTGAGATCGTACTGCTGTCTAGCCTGGACAACAGAGCAAAACTCCATCTAAATAAAATAAAATAAAATAAAATAAAATGATGAGTGCTAAGGTTGATGGTCTGTTGGAGGCTCTGAGTCACTAGCTCTTACCAAAGATGATTTTGGGTGCTGATCCAGGTGACTGTCTAGAAGATGCTCTGAAATACCAGTTCAGCTTTGGGGGCAGCCAGTTATTTGGTGGCTTGTAAAAGTCTCATCCTGTCCTAGTAGTATTTTTGGTGTTTCTTGAATTTGGGTGAAGAGAGTGGGAAAAGGTACGCTCTGTGGTAGGTAAGGCAAATAGGAAAAATGCCCAAAGAGAAGCAGCTTTTGAGTGTGAGGAGAGCATTGTTAGAATTCATCGTTCTAGTGGAAGAGCCCAGTGAGCTGTGAGACTCCCAGGCATTAGCATTTCGTTCCCCTCAGCTTTCCATCTGTGTTCTAGATAGTATTGCTTACCAGCCAAGGACTTCCAGGTGGTTCTTAAGTATCACTAGGATCATGTTGGTCAAGAATTCAGAGGCACCTCCAAGGCACGTAAGTAAAAAGCATGGTGAAAAACGCTATCCTCTGCCTCTTCAGCTGTGCTTGATTGTGTCCTTTCTTATGCCTGGTTCAGCTCAAAGGATGATCCATTCCTTCTGTATGCCACACTGCACTCCGGAAATCACTGCAAGTTTATTACAAAAGACCTGATGCGGGACCACAAGGCCTGTCTGCCTGATGTCAAGACCCAACGCCTGTTTTTTAAGTGGCAGCAAGGACATCAGCTGGCAATTATAAATGGGTTTCCAGGATCAAAACTAACCTTTCAGGTAATGCTATCTGTTCTCTATGTAATATTAACAGAGTCAAGTACACAGTAAAAATGTGGCATAGAAAAAGAGTGTCAACTAATGAAAGGTTCTAAATGCTTTATTTTTCTCAGTTTTAGGTTAGTATTTGGAACTAGCCAGTTCCTAGAAAGAGTCTGCTAGAGCTGAAGTTTTCATAGGCCAACCCCAAATTAATTAAAACATTTACGATGTCATCAACTGTGACTTCAATTATGTTGTAAATTATGACTTCTTATATGTGTTTTTTATTTTTGTTTATTTGCAATAGCTCAAATTCCTTATAGTTATACTTCTGCTAATTCATTTTAATTCATTTCTGACACAGTCTCAGTTGACTTGACCTTTGACTCTAGTTAAGATATCTATAATATAAGGATGCATCTTGTGTGAAAGCAAAGGGAGAGAATCCAAATTAAGTTATTACAGAAAAGTACACTGCCCTGTGGTATAATAAATATGTTTCAGTGATCAAAAAATATTGGCCAGGTGTGGTGGCTCACGCCTATAATCCCAGTACTTTGAGAGGCCAAGGTGAGTGAATCGCCTGAGGTCAGGAGTTGAAGATCAGCTTGGCCAACATGGCAGAACGCCGTCTCTACTAAAAATACAAAAATTAGCCAGGCGTGGCAGCATGCACCTCTAATCTCAGCTACAAGGGAGGCTGAGGTACGAGAAGCAGCTGAACCTGGGAGGCAGAGGTTGCAGTGAGCTGAGATCATGCCACTGCACTCCAGCCTGGGTGACAGAGCAAGAATCTGTCTTAAAAAAACAAACAAACAGGTTTGGGGGAGTGGGCAGACGTTGGTCAAAGGAGAAAAAATTTCAGTTAGATAAGAGAAAAAGTTCCATGATGACTATAGTTAATAACAATGTACTGTATCCTTGAAAATTGCTAAGAGTAGATTTTAAGTGTTCTCACCACAAAAATTATAAGTAAAGTAATGCTTATGTTAATTAGTTCAATTTATTCTACAATGTATATATATTTCAAAAACATGCTGTACATGATAAATATATATAATTGTTATTTGTCAATTTAAAAATAAATAAGAATAGTTGGGTGAAGTGGCTCACTTGTGTAATCCCAGCACTTTGGGAGGCTGAAGCTGGAGGATTGCCTGAGCCCAGGAGTTTAAGACTAGCCTGGGCAACATGGTAAGACCCCATCTCTATAAAAGTAAATAAATAAGAATACCCAAAACAACAGATTTATAGTAAATATGGTATCAAATGATACCATAGTGATTCAAGATAAAGTTGAAGAACTATTAATTCTTAAGTATAATAAAGGTATAAAGGTATTGATCTTACATTTATAAAATAAAACCTTATTTCTTAGAGATACATACTGAAATAGAAGAAGTTACCTATCTGAGATGGGGGGGCCAGCGTATGGATGATATAAGACTAGAGATGAATTGATAATGGCTGAAGCTAGGTGATGAGTTCATGGAAGCTCATTATACCATTTATCTACTTTTGTAAACAGTTCCCCCTTGGTATCCATGAGTAATTGGTTTCAGGACCTCTCACGGATACGAAAATCCTCAAATGCTCAAGTCCCTTAAATAAAATGACATAGTATTTGCATATAACCTACACATGTCCTCCTGTATACTTTGAATCATCTCTAGATTATTTATAATACCTAATACAATGTAAATGCTATATAAATAGTTTCTGTATTGTTTAGGGAATAATGCCAAGAAAAAAAAGAGGTCTGTACATGTTCAGAACCCAGCTTTTTTTTTCCCCCCCCTCCCAAATATTTTCCGTGATTATTTGCCAGGGATGCAGAACCTGCAGTTATGGATGACTGACTGTATTTGAAACTTTTCACTCTCACACAAAACTGATAGAGGCAACAAAAGAACATCTGTATTACATAAATGTAATACTTTTTTTTTTTTTTTTTTTTTTGAGATGGAATCTTGCTCTGTCACCCAGGCTGGAGTGCAATGACGCAATCTTGGCTCACTGCAGCCTCCACCTCCCAGGTTCAAGCAGTTATCCTGCTTCAGCCTCCCAAGTAGCTGGGATTACAGGCATGTGCCACTACATCCAACTAATTTTTGTATTTTTAGTAGAGGCGGGGTTTCACCATGTTGGCCAGGCTGGTCTCAAACTCATGACCTCAGGTGATCTGCCCGCCTCAGCCTCTCATGTAGCTGGGATTACAGGCGTGAGCTACCGCACCTGCATGTAATACTTCTATAGAGAGTCTTTAGACTTAAAAATGAGACCCCCCAAAAAAAAAAAAAATGAACTCCTGGCCAGGCATGGCGGCTCACGCCTGTAATCCTAGCACTTTGGGAGGCTGAGGTGGGTGGATCACCTGAGGTCAGGAGTTCAAGACCAGCCTGGCCATCATGGTGAAACCCCATCTTTAAAAAAAAAAAAACAAAAACTCTTAATATTAGGGCTCATCTTCACAATGTTAGCTGCTCTTTGAAAATCCATTATTAAGTAAGAAAATCCATTATTAATACTCCTCTGAAGCAAACTTGACAAGTGTCAGAAAGCGAAATGGCCAGGTAGCCCTTTAGTGTTACTCTCAATGTTTTGTTCTCTTTTTAATTCAACAGCATATTCTCAGCTATGACACAGTGGTGCAAACAACTGGAGACTCATGGCACATACCATATGATGAAGACCTGGTAGAAGATATTCCTATGAAGTACCAACCAAATGGCTTTGCCTCCACCGAAAGACATAAAGACTCTTACCTCTATGCTGAGTTTGTGTTTGGGTACCCTCTTGGCTGGCGTAAGAGGCTCTTGAGCTGATGTTTGTTTAGGGCATTGCCTCTGTCCTGAAGATAAAAGGATTCTATTAACAGTGTTGAAGTTGGTTTTATAATGAAATGAGATATAATATGTTTTCATAATCAGCTGTATTTTTTTCCCTAACATTTCTTTTTGGAAGCTTATCAAGAGTTGGAGAACTCGGTGCAGAGTGAATCCTACATTTCTCCTACTGAGCCAACTATTCACAAGTAGTGCTTTTGGTATCCATTTTGCTACTTCTGACCTTGCCTTCCAGGCCTACCGATAGCAGAACCAATCCATCTGTCCCTGGGCTACTCATGTTGTTTCAAATCCCTTCTCCCATTTCTGACATTGTCTCATTTTCTGTATGTTATGCCCTATTCACATGGAATCATTTATGGTCCTCTGTAATTAAACTGGCCAAGATACTAAAGGCTTCCTATTAGTAGCAATTTTTAATTACTTATCCAATGATTTAGATTGGAGAAGAGGGGGCATTTACTCCTCTTTTTCTTATTTTTTTTTTTGGAAATAGAGTCTCAGCTTACTCTGTCACCAGGGCTGGAGTGCAGTGATGCAGTCACAGCTCGCTGCAGCCTCAAACTCCCAGGCTCAAGCAATCCTCCTACCTCAGCCCTCCTGAGTAGTTGGGACTACAGGCATGTACCACCAGACTTGACTAATTGTTTTTTTGTTTTGTTTGTTTGTTTGTTTTGTAGAGATGGCAGTCTCACTACATTGACCAGATTGGTCTCCAACCCCTGGCCTCAGTCAATCCCCAGCATGTTGGGAGGTTGAGGCGGGAACATCACTTGAGTCTAGGAGTTCAAGACCAGCCTAGGCAACATAGTGAGATCTCATTTCTACAGAAAATTTAAAAATTAGCCAGCATGGTAGTGTGCACACATAGTCCCAGCTACTTGGGACACTGAGGTGGGAGGATTGCCTGAGCCTTGGAGGTCAAAGCTGCAATGAGCCAATGTTGCACCACCGCACTGTAGCCTGGGTGACAGAGCGAGACCCTATCTCAAAACAAAACAAAATGCTGGGATTACAGACTTGAGCCACAGTGCTGAGCCTCACTTCTCTTTAGACTGTGATGGTTTTTTCTTCATTCTATAATCCCTTTTCCAAATTTGGTTCAACGTTTTGTGAACCCTATTAATTTCATCATTCAGTATATGTGGGCTTTCTAAAATAGGCTATGTTTCTCCACTTAATCAAGTTTGACTTAGTATAACAACGTGATTATGTTTTAATAGTTGCATTTCTGTTTTGTCCACTCACTAGCTAGCTTACACTTTATTAGCCCTTGATTTCAGCTGAAAATATTCATGTCTGCACTCCTTTATGATAGTTCTTTCTTTACCTGTACATACTGTATGATTCAATATTCAAGAACAAGCAAAAACTATTGTGATAAAAATCAGAATAGTAGTTTCCTGCACAAAGGAATACAAAAGAACTTTCTAGGGGTGATGGAAAGTTTCTTATATTGATTTGGGTAATAGTAACATAGCTATATGTATATATTAGTTAAAATTCCTTCCATTACACATTTTAAATTGATACATTTACATTTATGACAATATACCTAAAAAAGTACGTTAGGGTAAAAAAAGGTAATTATTTTCATGAAATAAACAATGACCTCATCTACATCAAACCATATACATGTGCATAAATAGGGTAAGTATTATGCACAGAGAAACAATTCAGGAAAATCCAAGGAGGGGACATTTCATCTTCTTACCCATTTACTGAATTCAACATTACTGCACACCAAGACAAAAGAGCTTTCCAGGAAAACATAGGGTATATTGAGAGCATTATAAGATACTGAGAAAGCTCTCATAAATTCAGTCTGCTTATTTTCCAAATTTCATAAACTATATACTTAGAAAACTGTGCCTTCAGCAAACTAAACTTCTTTAAGGAACTATCATAGTTTTAAGAAAAACATTTTAAGAAGACAAAAAGTATTTATTAAGCCCATCTAAAAGCCTAATGCAAATTCCCAACATAGGCACTCATAGAGATAGAATAGGAGACCGTCATGGTGGCTCATGTTAATTCCAGCACTTTGGAAGGCTGAGACAGGAGGATCACTTTAGGCCCAGAGTTGGAGACCAGCCTGGGCAACATAGTAAGACCCTGTGTCTCTCTTAAAAAAAAAAATGAGAGAAGATACAAGAAGAAACCTAGAATTTTTTTTTTTTTTTTAGATGAAGTTTCGCTCTTTGTTCCCCAGGCTGGAGTGCAGTGGCATGATCTCGGCTCACTGCAACCTCCACCTCCCAGGATCAAGTGATCTTCCTGTCTCAGCCTCCCGAGTAGCTGGAATTACAGGCACCCACCACCACGCCCAGCTAATTTTTGTATTTTTAATAGAGATGGGGTTTCACCACCTTGTCCAGGCTGGTCTCAAACTCCTGACCTCAGGGATCCGCCCAACTCGGCCTCCCACAGTGCTGGGATTACAGGCGTGAGCCACCGCGCCTAGCCACAAAATCCTAACTTCTGCTTGAGATAAACTGAGGTGCATCTGTCCCTTGTCCAGGAATGAGAACATTGTAAGGTTACTCAGAGTAAGTCGCACTGCCACAGTGACCTTGGAGAGTGCCGGGATTCTCTGAAGGAAGCAGCTGGTACCAGACACTTAAGCTGCCCGTTAGTGTTGTGATCACTTGAGTGAAAAAAAGCTACCTATCAAGCAAGCTCCTGGACACAACGCAAAGAAGGAATTCTTTTAAAAGCTGTACTCTTAAATTGTTAGTAACTTTAAAATCAGTTGTGAACACTGAAGGATTTGAAAGAACATTGACTTTGCCATTTAAAAGTATTTCTAAAGCACTTTGTGCTTCCCCCTGGCATTCTGAATTTATACTGTCTTTTCCTCCTGCTGTTCTCAGACCCAGTGAAAAGGAAATCTCAAGGGTGAAGGCTGAGTTTATTCTCTCAGGGCTCTGTTGGGACTACCTCATCTGAGGTGGCTTGCTCTTCATATGAAATAATTTTTTTCCTCAAGTCTGCACTTAAATGTAATTGTTGCCTCCTTGGTTCTCTAGCAGATTTGCAGATTTCTCACTCTTTTTTTAGATAGAGTCTTGACCTTCATGCAGGCTGGAGTACTGTGGTGTGATCTCAGCTCACTGCAACCTCCACCTTCTGGGTTCAAGCGATTCTCCTGCCTCAGAATCCTGAGTAGCTAGGATTACAGGTGCCCACCATGCCTGGCTAATTTTTTTTCTTTTCTTTTTTTTTGGAGAAACAGTGTTTCACCGTGTTGGCCAGGCTGGTCTCGAACCCCTGATCTCAGGTGATCCACCCGCCTCGGCCTCCCAAAGTGCTGGGATTACAGGCCTGAGGCACCACGCCCAGATGATTTCTTACTTTTTAAAAACTGTCCTAAGGTACTATAAAATGCATTGTTTTGGTCATGTGTGGTGGCTCATTCCTATAATCCCAGCACTTTGGAAGGCTGAGGTAAACAGATCTCTTGAGCCCAGGAGTTTGAGATCAGCCTGAGCAACATGGGGAGACTTTCTCTACAAATGATTAAAAAATTAGCCGGGTGTCATGGTGCAAGTGTGTAGTCCCAGCTACTTGGGAGGCTGAGGTGAGAGGATTGCTTAAGCCTAGGTGGCTAAGGCTGCAGTGAGCCGTGATCATGCCACTGCACTCCAGCAACAGAGTGAGACCCTGTCTCGAAAACAAAAAAAAGACTCTACTACATATACAACTTGTTCACATTAGAGCTCTTCCCTGATAGCTTCATTCTAAACTGGGATGGAAAGGAAGGGTATATTAGACATTAATTCATTTTAATGAGACCAGGTCAGATTGCCTCATCACTCTCAGATGGACTAGAACATTATATAGGTATCAAGTTCAGTTCACATCTAAATATTTAAAGTCTATTATTAAAAGAGGTTTCCTGTGCTTTCTATGACTTCATCAGAACAGAGAATGTCAGTGTCCAATAGGGTGCCAAAGGAATTCCCTGACAATTCCATCCATGCAGCTCTGCTGGAGCATGGTAGTGTCCTAGCCTGGGAGAATGGGATGGAGCCTTCACCTCGTGAAGTAGCTTCCTTTGGAGGTGGCTATGGAAGGTCTTCAGAGAGGTAAGTCCCTCACCAGACTTGTTGCTTGAGATGTATGATATTACGAATTCTTTGAAAATAAATCATTCTTATATTTGCTTCCTCTTTTCAATGATCTTGCCCTAGAATCCAAAGCTGCTTCTTTCTCTAGCCTGTGTTCCATGGCTGAGCAGTCTATTACTATTAAGTTGTTATATGTATATATTTTTCTATACATATATACTCATTTATTTCTCTCTCTCTCTCTCTATATATATATATATGCATATTCTCCATGAACTCTTTTGTAACATGTTTTTTTACCTGACAGAAAATGAAAAATTTTCCCTGTTCTTACAGTCACTTCTTCCTCATGTATTCTAATAATTAGTAATGTAAATTTGGCTGGGCGCCATGGCTCACACCTGTAATCCCAGCACTTTGGGAGGCCTAGGCGGGCGGATCACGAGGTCAAGAGATCGAGACCATCCTGGCCAACATGGCAAAACCCCGTCTCTACTAAAAAAAATACAAAAATTAGCTGGCATGGTGGTGTGCACCTGTAGTCCCCCTACTCGGGAGGCTGAGGCAGGAGAATTGCTTGAACCCGGAAGGTGGAGGTGCAGTAAGCCAAGATTGCGCCACTGCACTCCAGCCTGGCGCCTGGCGACAAAGCAAGACTCTGTCTCAAAAAAAAAAAAAAAATTGTAAATTCATAAAAAGGGGCAGCCAGCTTAAACTAGAGCATTGCTGGACACCATAAAATATACTACTTGCATAGCTATATACTCACAAACTTCTACTCAAGGCTTGCTTGTGTTTAGAAGGAAATCTGTGTTCCCAGAAGCTGATAATACCTATTGGCTCAAATTAAGGGTCACGTCCTTTGGCACTTAGTGCTATTCTGGCAGGAGTGGTCAAATCCTTGATATAATGGGTCTTTTCTAAGTCAGGCCCTCTGATCTCCAACTCCTAAAGAAATAAACTGGTTAGGCCATGTTTTTGAAGAGAACATCTAAGGAAGAATTGCTGCTTTACACAGATAAAGAGCTTTTTATTTTTTTAAGGCAAATCATGTAACTCTTTGTTCATCAACACACCAAGGGAAGTTTATGTGAGGAAATCAGTATTGAACAGTTTGTACTTTCTAAATGTCATAAGAATGTACTTTGCTTCCACTCCCAATGCCAATATCACCAGAAATTCCAACTCCATCCACATTTTGGTCTCATTGTTCTTTTTATTTTTTGAGATGCAGTCTCATTCTGTCGCCCAGGCTAGAGAGTGCAGTAACCTGATCTTGGCTCACTGCAACCTCCACCTCCCAGATTCAAGCGATTCTCGTGCCTCAGCCTCCCAAGTAGCTGGAATTATAGGCACGTGTCACCATGCCCAGCTAGTTTTTGCATTTTCAGTAGAGACAGGGTTTCTCCATGTTGGCCAAGCTGATCTTGAACTCTTCACTTCAAGTGATCCACCCACCTCAGCCTCCCAAAGTGGTAGAATTACAGGCATGAGCCACTGCACCCGGCTTTGTCTCATTGTTTCTTAACTCTGGTCTCATGGTTTGTTGTTGTTGTTGTTTCTAGAAATGGGGGTCTCACTATGTTGCTGAGGCTGGAGTGCAGTAGCTATTCACAGGTGTGGTCATAGCTCACTGCATCCTCAAACTCCTGGGCTCAAATGATCCTCCTGCCTCAGCCTCCCAAGTAGCTGGGATTACAGGCACTGACCACCATGCCCACCTGATTTTGTGATTTTTGGCTCCCTGTGAGATGGCCAACATTTTTAATTAGTTTCCGGATTTTAAACTTTGAAGTTCCTCATTTTGACCACAACCTCCTTACCTGCCTCACTCCGTTAAACCAACCACCTTTGGGTTAAACCACCATTGACCTGTTCTTGGACCTATCCCTCCCTTACCTAGGAGACCCCTATTGCCCTTTCTTGCTTGCCTTCCTCCCTACCCCACCTCCCAAAGCATTCATGGGAGGGATGGCTTCAATAGCAGTGCAAATTCTTTCAGACTTTTTACCTCCTGTGGTGTCCGTCCTTTCAGTTCTAAACCTAATTTTGAGTAGCCACAGACCATTCCACTTTTTCTGTGTACCAGAGTATTGTTAGAAAAGTCATGAAATTCCCATTAATTTCCTGAAGGAGCTCTCCCAACCTTTGCAGTCTTAACTTGCAAAGCTAAGTTGCAAACAGCTAATCTCCTAGAGCCTTCATTTCCTTTTCTGTTAAGTGGGGGAAGATGGGCTACCACAGTGCTTCTCAAACTTAGTGGGCATAGAATCACCTGGGAATCCCACTTAAAATGCCAGTTCTGATTCAGGTCTGACATACCTGGTAATTCCAATGCTGCAGACTGTAATTTGAGAAGTAAAGGCCTCAATGAGCTCCACGATTATATAAAAAATCATGAGACTGATTCCGGACTTGTGAGTCCAAGTCCGGAATCAGTCTCATCATTCTCACTCTCAGCAGACTTAACCAGAAACTAAAAGCCATCTGTTATGAACCTCTTCATCAATGTTTGCCCTTTCCAATAATTTTCCTCTCCTGAATCTTTTCTCCCTTTTCTCTTTCCTAAAAAAAAAAAAAAAAAAAAAAAAATTAAATTAGTCCTGAACTCCTGGCCTCTATCATCCTCCTGCCTTGGCCTCTCAAGGTGCTGGGATTACAGGTATGCTGATATCTGCACCCAGCCCTAGGTTACTTTTTCCACCTACTTCCATACTGTACCTTCTTGCTGAATTGGGATTTTGTTCTCAGTTACTCCCTTTCCTCCAGCTCTTTCCATTTACTAACAAGTAACTTTAGGCTTCTGACCAGACAAAACTGTGTTCCCCAGGGATAGTTTCATAGCAAAATTCTCAAAAGAAGGTGCCATCTCTGCTACCGGTTTGTTTCCAGTTCCACATTTGCAGCGGAGCAACTTCATCTGAGTAACAACTTCACCTGAGACACTCAGACTGAACCACTTTGAAAACAGCTTACTCATTCATAATAAAGTAATTGACAACAATGCAATTGGAAGTAACTAAACACTCAAAATAAGGGAAGAAGTAAATAGCTATAATTTAATGTTTTATTTTTGGGACAAGGGCCTGCTGTGTCACCCAGGCTGGAGTACAGCAGTGTGCAGCCTTGACCTCCTGGGCTCAAGCAATCCTCCTACCTAAGCCTCCTGAGTAGCTGGTACTACTGGCGCACTCTACCATGCCCAGCTAATTTTCTAACTTATTTGTAAATTAAAAAAATTTTTTTTTTGACACTGAGTCTTGCTCAGTCACCCAGGCTGGAGTGCAGTGGTGCAGTCTTGGCTCGCCGCAACCTCCGCCTCCCAGGTTCAAGTGATTCTCCTGCGTCAGCCTCCTGAGTAGCTGGGACTACTAGCATGTGCCACCATGCCTGGCTAATTTTTTTGTTTGTTTTTTTTTTTTTTAGTAGAGATGGGGTTTCACTGTGTTAGCCAGGATGGTCTCCATCTCCTGACCTTGTGATCCACCTGCCTCGGCCTCTCAAAGTGCTGGGATTACAGGCGTGAGCCACTGCACCTGGCCTAAAAAATTTTTTTTAGAGACAAGGTCTCATCATGTTCCCAGGATGGTGTCAAACTCCTGGCCTAAGCAATCCACTCGATCTTGGCCTTCCAAAGTGCTGGGATTACAGGAATGAGTCACTGCACCTAACCTAAACATAACTTTTAACGTTGCAGTGATTAAAATGGTATTTTGCACTTTGGGAGGTCAAGGCAGGAGGATTTCTTGCATCCAGGAGTTCGAGACCAGCCTGGGCATTGTGGTGAGATCCCCCATCTCTAACAAAAAAATACAAAAATTAGCTAAGTACAGTGGTATATGCCTATAGTCTCGGCTACTCTGGAGGCTGAGGTGGGAGGTTGCTTGAGCCTGTGGAGGTTGCAGTGAGCCGAGATCATTCCATTGCACTCCAGCCTGGGCGACAGAGTGAGACCCTGTCTCAGAAAAAGTAAAAAAAGACACTTTTTTTTTTTGAGACAGAGGCTTGCTCTGTCGCCCAGGCTGGAGTGCAGTCTCGTGATCTCGACTCACTGCAACCTCTGCCTCCCTGCCTCAGCCTCCGAGTAGCTGGGATTACAGGCCCACACCACCACACCCAGCTAATTTTGTATTTTTTGGTGGAGACAGGGTTTCACCATGTTGGCCAGGCTGGTCTTGAATCCCTGACTTCAGGTGATCCACTCACCTCAGCCTCCCAAAGCGCTGGGATTACAGACATGAACCATTCACGGCCGACGCTTTGTATGTTGGCATATAATAAATGAAAAAGCAGTTCCAAAATGGTATGTCTAATAAGATCCCATTTTTTTAAATAGGAAGGAAAGAAAATACCTGGATGGCCAGGTGTGGTGGCTCACACCTGTAATACTAACACTTTGGGAGGCTGGGGTGGGAGAATCTTTTGAGCCCAGGAGTACAAGACCAGCCTGGGCAACATAGGAAGACCCTATCACTACAGAAAGAAAGAAAAGAGAGAAAGAAAGAAGAAGAAAGAGGGAGGGAGGGAGGAAGGAAGAAGGAGGGAGGGAGGCAGGGAAGAAAAAGAAAATACTTGGAAAATGTCTGAAAGGAATAACATTTCATTGATTCCACAATGTTAATAAGTATCTCTACGTGTTGGGTTGTGGATGATTTTTACTTTATCTTCATTTTCTGCACAGTCTAAAATTTTTACAGTAGGTTTAATAGGATGTTAGACTATTTTTTTTTTTTTTTTTTTTTGAGACTGAGTTTCGCTCTCTTGCCCAGGCTGGAGTGCAGTGGCGCGATCTTGGCTCTCCGCAACCTCTGCCTCATGGGTTCGAACTATTCTCCTGCCTCAGACTCTCAAATAGCTGGGATTACAGGCATGTGTCACCACACCCAGCTAATTTTGTATTTTTAGTAGAGACAGGGTTTCTCCATGTTGGTCAGGTTGGTCTTGAACTCCTGACCTTAGGTGATCTGCCCGCCTTAGCCTCCCAAAGTGCTGGGATTACAGACATGAGCCACTGCGCCCAGATTTTTTTTTTTTTTAGGAGATGGGATTTCACTCTGTCACCCAGGCTGGAGTGTCGTGATCCACTGCAGCCTTGACCATTGGGCTCAAGCAGTCCTCCTGCCTCAGCCTCCCAAGTAACTGGACCATTGGCACGCACCCCGTAGGTGGACACCACCACACCTGGTTAATTTTTATTTTTTGTAGATACAGAGTTTTGCCATGATGCCCAAGCTGATCTCAAACTCCTGGGCTCAAGCAATCCTCCCAACTTGGCCTCCCAAAGTGCTGGGATTATAGACAGGCATGAGCCACCATGTCCAGCCTTTAAAAATTTC
Organism: Ateles fusciceps; assembly: GCA_036589455.1. Taxonomy (NCBI): domain Eukaryota; kingdom Metazoa; phylum Chordata; class Mammalia; order Primates; family Atelidae; genus Ateles; species Ateles fusciceps. Next base: position 2,725,648 of record JAZHEH010002842.1, read on the forward strand.
TTGCAGATATTCTCTCCTTTCCATTCTAATTGCTACTACCCCAGTTCAGGCCTTCGAAAACTTTCACTTGGTCTATTAGCAATAGCCTCCTGGCTGACATCCCCAATGACAGTTCCTCATAAATGCAGCTACCAGGTTTATCTTCTCAAAGCATAATTCTAGTCTTGCCACTCTACTTGCTCAAAAACATTAAACATCTCCCCATAGCCTTCTAACTAGATAGAGCATAAATTCCTTACCTTAGTATTCAAGGCTGGCTCCTTTCATTTGTACCCTAATCCAAAACATTTTTTGTGTCCTAGTTAAGTTGCCCTTTGCCTAGCTTGCCCTAAACACAGGCTCTTTTTTCTTCCTCTGCTTATTTATGCCACTCCCATTTCATGTTGCACTGTGGTGCCTCCCACATTGCTCCTAGCATTGTGTTCAGTACACCTGTTAAGAGTCCTCCCTGTCCTAAGCTGAGCTTGGACATGGGTCATCCAACAGGTAGTTTTACATTCCCTCTAGCCCGTAAGCATATAAGGTCACTTTCTCATCTGCGCTGTTGTTACACATTTCCTTCTGTATTACAGACTGCCTCATGTTAGCTTTGCTTTCATTCATGTTTCATCTTCCTCCTGGAACTCTGGTTCTGTGTTCATCAGTTCATCTGTGTGTCTCCCAGAGCAGCTAGCCCAGCTTCTTGCCCATAGAGGGGGCTCAGTAAATGCTGAATTACTTTGGAGAAGTTATTTGAAAATGTCTTCCTGATTTTTACCTCTAATGCCTACTTCTCCTTTGAGTGAATTCCCCTCTTGCTCCTTGGTATTTTGTGTATGAGCTGGCTAAGTGGGAACTTAATCTGTGGTGTTCTGATGCCTCACTGATCCTCAAAAAATAACTTCTCAATGCCATCCTCTATAATCATACCATATCTTCAGTGAATTAGGGATTTATTCATTAGACATTTACTCTGTACGTGGTACTTTGGTAACTGGAATAAAACTTGCTATGCATTTGTAAGACATCATTCCAGAGTTTTTAATCTTTGGAATGTTTTAATGCCTAAATCTGCTGTCTGTGGTTGATTTTTGGAACTTGCCTTTGTTTCACCGTTATGGATGAAATGCATTTTGAATGAAGTTTGGGGATCTCAGCTGAGGTTCATCAAATCATTCGAAAGCAAGTAGAAAATAAAACTTGGAGTCAGGCACGGTGATTGTAATCCCAGTACTTTGGGAGGCCAAGACAGGAGGATCACTTGAGCCCAGGAGTTCAAGACCAGTCTGGGCAATATAGTGAGACATTATCTCTACAAAAAAATTAAAAATCAGCCAAGTGTGATGGCACATGCTTTGTCCCAGCTACTTGGGAGGCTGGGATGGGAGGATTGCCTGGGAGCCAGAGGTTGCAGTGACCCAAGATCGTGCCACTGCACTTTAGCCAGGGTGACAGAGCAAAACTCTGTCTCAAAAATAAAATAAAATAAAATAAAACTGTAATACACTCTTGCTTTTCTATCGATAACTGGGCTCTGAAGAACTAGTTTCTAAATTCTTGACTGAAAATATTGGTAAAAATGATCAGAAACCTCATTCATTTGCATTTTCTCTCTCCCTCTCTCAAATACCCTCAAGAGAATTTGGTTCCTTCTGAACACCACAGATGACTTAATTTTGTGGTAAGAAAATAGGAATTAGAGTAAGCCAATTAGGAAACCTCAAGGAAGAGGAAGTGTCTCTAGGCTAAAGGGAAGGCTGTTGAGTCTTATTTCCTCTCTGTTCTTGACTCACTTTCTTAGTGACTGGCCAATCTCTGCACCTCCCTTTCCCCACACTCGGGGAGCTGGGGGTGGGGGGTGGGGAATAGAGTGAATAAAGTCTAAAGTTCATAAAGATCCCAAGATGTAGGGAGAGACCATGAAATAATTTGATGGGGGAATCTTGTAGTCCCATCCCCCATCAACATTCATGCACCCATGCTGCATATGTGTGTGACGAGATAGGTAAGAATTAGCTGCTTTCCAAATTAAGACAGAGTGAGTTTCACTTCTGAATGATAGTGTGCAGTGCAGGCACATGCAGTACCAATTTGGTAAGGATAGAACAAAGCAAAATAGCCGACAATCCACGCCTTATTCATCAGTGCGCCCCCCTCCTTTCACAAAGAAGCTGAGTTCTAGTCTGATAGTAAGTGGTTTAATTTCATCGTAATGGACTCTATGCCTTTTAAAGTGGGTAGAGCATACTTATCTGTTTGAGAGAAGAAGAAACTGAGATCATGGTCACCAACTAGTCTGTGGCAAGGCTCAGATTCAAGCCCAGTGCTGCTGACACTTAGAGCAGAACCTGGTCATTTTCAAAGTTCTGGATATGACCGTTCCCTTCTCCCACCCTTCGTCATCTTATTTTTCACTGGAACATTTGCTGTTTTCTCAAGCTATGAAGGGCTTCCAGTGTTAAGTTGCCTAAGGGGAAGCTGTATGTTAAAAACCACCAACGGTTAAGCCCAAGCCAGCTGGGGTCTTCCATTGTTTCTTCCAGTATTGTGGGGGAGACCCATGAGAATTCTCAGTGTTTTTCAAAGTTCTTGGCTTCCAGAAACAAGAAGCTGAGCATCGGGTTTTCATTTAAGGCAGAGCTTGGAAAAAACAAGAGAAACATCAAAAGTAGTAAAAGGATAATGCTGAAGTTATTATAGCTAAAAAACAAGGGTGAACTGAAAAGCTAAAGGTTTTGGCTCTATGGAGGGGTTCATGCACAGTTGTATTTAAATGTCCTTTAGGTTGAAGTGATACAAGTTTATTCCCCTCTCAAACCAAAGGACAGCATTTATTTTGAGGAATATCTGAGAGAATCCAGGCACAGAACTACATTGACTGGTTAGGAAGGGGATGGCACAGAAGGGAAATAATGATAGCTGTGTGACTGCTATGTTGTTAAACACTGTATTGCATCCACCATTGGTACCAGAGGGTAAAAGAACCACACTAGATGATACAAGGAGGCAGAGGAGTGTTGCTTTATTGGAATCTGGGGTTTGAAAGGCTTTGAAGGGTTTCAAGGGGTTTCAAGGGCTTATGAGAAGCATAACCTCATGTAAGTCACAGAAGTCACACCCCATCCCACATTTGGTGCCCCATTTGTCCCTCTCCTTTACCCATAAATTATAGAACTAGAGTAGAGAAAGTACTGTTTTCTCCTTCAGCACTCATCCAGAATGACAAGTCCTAGGTAGCCAACCATAGCTACCGGGGTGCAGGAAGAACTGCAGGATCTGAGAAAGATAAAAAGGGAAAGACACAGAGCCAGGTTCTTGTCCTCCAGGAGGAAGCTCTGGATTAGTGAAAAGCAGGCCAGAGAGCTGGGCAGAGTCCTGTGTCCCTTTCTTTACCCAGAACTGCTACATCCCTACCTCTGTCCTTGGCACAGCTGTTATTTGGGGCCCCTTAACATCAGGAAATCCCAACTCCCCTAAGATGCTGTATTGCAAGTGGCCAACTCACAGGGCACTATGTTTCAACACCTGCGAATATCACATAGAAACACAGACAGGCTTTGTTTTTCTATTCTCTGGCTCACTGAAACTGCCTGCAGAGCATCTTGAGCTAAGGGCTACATTCTTATCTTGCCTTCAAACACCATGTGATTCAGCGTGTCTGCAGTCTCTGGGAATCTACACTGCCACTTTCTACCTTTGCCTTATGGGTAACCCCTACCTTCCACCTACCTCCACCCCCAGGGGAGAATGTGGGCTTTGCCAAACAGAGGCCCCCAGGAGATTTTCCAAGACTCACGAGATGTCAAGTCATCTCTAAATTTTTTCAAAAAACCAGAAAGTCATTTCAAAAAGTCTAACTTGATGGCCCCACAGAGAGGAAGATCAAACTTTCCACACAGACATGGCAAGTCTGCCACCCCAGGCTTGTGTTAGAGCAGGAGTATTAGTACCCAGACATTGCTGAAAGCTCCCTGACCCAGGGGAAAGTCCAGCTGAGTGAGCAGTTTAGCTGTTGCCTGGAACCTGATGGCACATATTCATGAAGATGGCTTCCAGGGGATTTCCCTTTGCAATGGAATTGGCAAAGGTTTTCTCTTTCTGAAAGATTTCCCAGAGGAATTAATTTGCCTATGTGGAAAAATCTCAAATTCTAATATAAAATCTCTGACCTTTTAGGGTTTTGAGATTTGGATCTTTCAATTTACTGACAAATCTTTTTGAATAAAGAAAATTACACATAATAGAAAACCCAAACAGTGAGAATGCGTATTCAACAAATGATCTAAGTTCCAGCAGATTTGGTCTTCTTATAAGAGGAGATGGGAATGGGATAGTCCTTACAGAAAGAGAAAGACATGGGAGAGTTTGAGGTATGATCAGCAGTGCTGCTCAGAGCAGTGCCATGGAACTCCTTATCTCATCTCTTCCCTCTCAAGTTCTGGAATAGAAACAGGAGGATGAAGTGGAAGAGAAGGTTGAAAAGATAGGTAGAGATCAACTTGTAGACAGCTTTAACACTAACTTAAAGAGTAGATTTTATTCAGAGGATAAACCTAAAAAATATGGTATGAAACCCAAACAGATGTAGACAGAGAAGTAACCCAATGCTCTAAAACAAAAAAAAAGAGTGAGATGGATCACTTAAGAGGACACTGTACTGTGCCGGAGTAAATTGTAAAAGGTGTCTAAATTTGGACAGTGGAATAGGAATGAAGAGCAGGCAGGAGAGTCATTCCATAGGAATAACTGACAGCATTCAGTAACTGACCAAATGGGAGCGCAATAATAATAACCACCATTTGATGAATGCTTTTTATGTGCTAGGTACTCTGGTACTTACCTTCCTTCTCTCGTTTAATACTGCAGCCCCTATAAAGTGGATCTTACTCTCCAAATTTAACAGGGGAATCTAGACTTAGGGAGTCTGCATAATGTTACATAATCTAGTAACTGTCAAAAATTGAATTTAAATTCAGGTTTAAATAGAAAAGGATGAACTCCTAACTCCCAGGCCATAAGGGATTCATTCATTCACCTAATATTTATTGAGCACTTAATATATGCTGGGCATTGTTCAAGTTGCCTGAGCTGTATCAGTGAGCAAAACAAAAATCCTTGCCATCACAGAGGTTAAATTGGGGGTGGGAATGAGGGACAATAAACAGTGAACAAATTTATGAATTTTTTTTTGAGGCAGGGGTCTCACTCTATCACTCAGACTGGCGTGCAGTGGCATGATCTCAGCTCACTGCAACCTCCACCTCTCAGGCTTAAGTGATTCTCCTGCCTCAGCCTCCTGAGTAGCTGGGATTATAGGTGCACACCACTACCGCCTGGCTAATTTTTGTATTTTTAGTAGAGACAGGTTTCACCATGTTGGCCAGGCTGGTCTTTAACTCCTGACTTCAAATGACCCACCCTCCTTGGCCTCCCAAAGTGTTGGGATTACAGGTGTGAGCCACCATGCCCAGCCTAAATTTATGAATTATATAGCAGAAAGAAAAAAGATACTCAGGAGGCTAAGGCCAAAGGATCCCTTGAGGCCAGGAGTTTGAGGCCGCCCTGGACAATACAGTGAAACCTAGTCTCTAAAAAAATGTTTTTAAACTAGCCAGGAGTGTTGGTGTGCAGTCCCAGCTACTTGGGAGGCTGAGGCCAGAGGATCACTTGAGCGCAGGAGTTCAAGGCTGCAGCGATCATGCCACTGTACTCCAGTCTGGGTGACAGAGCAACATCCCATTTCCTTTAAAAAAAAAAAAAAAAAAGGCAAAATAACAGAGAAGGAACAAATTAAGACAGAGGGGGGAAGTGTTAAGGAATTAAGACTGCTGCAAAATTTGGCTCTAAACACTTGGAAAACATGGTACAAGGGGCAGGAATTGGCTTAAGAGGGAAGAGATAAAGAGTTCTCTTTTAAATAGGTTGGGTTTTGAGATGCCATATGTCTCAATGTGGAAAATATCCCATTGGCAATTAGAGAAGATTCAGCTCCAGAGAAGGGTCCAGCTAGAGACCTAATTTGGGGGATACCAGCATAGAGCCAGCTGTTGAGGCTGTGGGACTAAGTTCACCCTCCTAACAGCCTTACCAAGAACTCTATCTATGACTATGCAGGCAAACAGTGGGAATTACAGTATACCAGGCTCTTTCAGAATCTGAGAAAACAAAAGTCTTCAAAAGGTCAAGAAGAGTTGGTCCTGAGAGTAGGGACCTGAACCAAAAGCAAGGGAAAACTTTTAACTTAGTTAACCAAGGGAAAACTAAGTCCACTTGGGAACTAGCCAGTGCTGGAAAGTACCCTTTGTGCCAGAGATGCTGTTTGCGTTTACTGTTTTCTTAACCATGTTTCAGTTTTAGATTTTTCAGGTTAATAAAATTGAAATTCATTTTTAAAAAAACACTCTTGAGAAACTGGAATTCCCTTATGAGGGTCTTACAATATTTTTCCTTTAAAATAGAAAGTGAGTTTAGGAAATACATTAAAGAGGTAAGAATCCCTACTTCAGTATGACAGCAGGCATTACGGTGCTGCAAACATTAGTGTATCTTGCCTTCCCTGTGCACAAACCATCTTTATCTGGGGAGAAAAACAACTATCCTAACATGTTTTGCATTTTATATTCATTAAACAGGAGTGTGCCTTGAGGAAAGTCAAAATAGGCACAAATTTGCGACCTCACCAGCTTGGAATTATTCTCATTAATCCATGCAACACTAGCTGCCATAAGCCCCATCTCTTCAGTTCTAGTTCACTATTCATCAAGGCTGCTTAACCTCATTCCCCATTACCCGTATTTCAACCTCAGTTCCACTTTTTTTTTTTTTAAGACATATCTTCCTCTGTTACCCAGGCTGGAATACAGTGGTGTGATCATAGTTCACTGCAGCCTGGATCTCCTGAGCTCAAGCCATCCTTCCACCTCAGTCCCCCAAGTAGCTGAGACTACTGGCGTGCGCAATCAGGCCCATCTAATTTTATTTTTTTGTAGAGATGGAGCCTTCCTATGTTGGCCAGGCTGGAGTTCCACTTTGAAGACTAAAAATTGGTCAGGCACGGTGGCACACGCCTGTAATTCCAGCACTTTGGGAAGCCAAGGCGGGTGGATCACTTGCGGTCAGGAGTTCGAGAGTGGCCTGACAAACATGGTGAAACCCCCTCTCTACTAAAAATACAAAATTAGCCAGGCATGGTGGCATATGCCTGTAATCCCAGCTACTCGGAGGCTGAGGCAGGAGAAATGCTTGAACCCGGGAAGCAGAGGCTGTAGTGAGCCGAGATCGCGCCCACTGCTCTCCAGCCTGTGCCACAAGAGGTAAACTCCTTCTCAAAAAAAAAAAAAAAAAAAAAACGGGCTAAAAATTGTCGGGACTGCTGGCCAAAGGAAGATCTTGCCTGGCTGTCAGAAAATAATGTTCTTTCCAGCGGCTCCCTGGACCCGCTCCCTTCAGTGCCTAAATTTAACGGCTACAGCTGCTGCAGCTACTGCAGCTGCAACCTCTTTCCCCAGTAACAGAACGAAAGTGGCGGGTTAAAGAGGTTAGGAAGAAGGCAAGCCAGCCATCTAACCAGACACAGGATGCATGTAAGAGACTTCTTAATTACACGGTCTATTTAGGTCACATTGATAAGCAAATCACTACTCTGGGCCCCGAGGAAGCCTTTTCGTTCTTGCCATAGTCAATTTATTCTCCAGATGAAAGCCTCAAACCGCCACGACCCAACTTTCACCTCGTATCTTCAACCCGCTCAAGATGCAAACTTGGCGCAGGCGCACACCTTTGAAGTCCTCCCGCCCTCACTCTGCCACTCCCATAGTGGGCGGGGCCTCGGAGCTCGAACTGGCTCCGGCGCCGTGAGTTTGGCGTGCAAGAGCGGAAGAAATGCGGCTAGTACCCCGGAAGCAGTCGCTGCAACTTGCGGAAGGGGCTTGTACGCCTGGTGCGGGAGCTGCGGGGCCCAGAGATTGTGTTTGAAGTAGCGGTTCTACCAACAATGTCCCGTGGTTCCAGCGCCGGTTTTGATCGCCACATTACCATTTTTTCACCCGAAGGTCGGCTCTACCAAGTAGGTGAGTGAACCAGGTCCGCCTGTGGTTCACCTGAATTGCCCTGTCATGGTACGGCCTGGAGCGAACAGACGCGGCCCGAGTTTAGTCTGGGGCCAAAGCTGGGCTGAGCTGGGAAGGGAGAACGGCTGACACTGGGTTGAGCTTTGTGGTGTTTGCAGCCCTGTCTTGACGCAGGCATCTGGGGACTGAAGGCTTGGCTGTCTGCAGGGCGAACGGCCGCACTGCCTAGACCCAATGGAGAGTTCAGGAAGGTAGGGCTGACTCTGGCTTCACGAGGCCCCTTCAGTTATTGCATTGTGTCCTGACCAGGTACAAGATCTGTTTCTAAAGGGTAATTGATTTCTTAACGTCTCGACTAAAATGCCTCCTCTCGGTTTTCCTTTGTTTGCAGCATGGACTTCCTTGTCCTGTGGTTAATACAGGCATTCCGAGCCTGCTATGTACCAGACACTGAGCTAGTCCTAGGAGATACAAAGATGAATGAATGTCACACCCTCTTCCATCCTGAAGCTCACAGCTTATAAGAGAGTGACAGATACGTTAAACAAACGGATTAAAAAAATGAAAAGTACCAATTTACAAGTATCTACACAGTTCAAAATATCTTTGGGAAACTGATAGAATGAGTGGCTCTCAATTGTAGAGCTGCTCTTGAAATTGGCATCCTCTTTTTAGCTACATCTGCTTGAATGCTCCCATAGTTTAAATGCTGGTTCTGAGTTGTAGATGCGGTACTGTGTACTAGTTGCTTACTGAAGAACACCTGTACTGGAAAGAAACTAATTATCAGTTAATTCGGTGTAGTAATGTATTTTGTTGCATTGAAATGGTGTCAAGGTTTAGGTTATGATTATAAGCCGGACCCTTGACCTCTTGCCATAGAGAGTTTAGTGTCAGGAGAGCTTGATTTACATCTGGTCCATGATAGTTTCATTTTATTTTATTTTTTTGAGCTGGAGTCTCGCTCTGTCCTAGGCTAGAGTGCAGTGGTTCAATCTCCGCTCACCGCAACCTCCACCTCCTGGGTTCAAGCGATTCTCTTGCCTCAGCCTTCCGAACAGCTGGGATTACAGGCGTGGGCCACGACGCCCGGCTAATTTTGTATCTTTAGTAGAGGCAGAGTTTCACCATGTTTTCCAGGCTGGTCTCGAACTCCTGACCTCGTGATCCGCCGGCCTCGGCCTCCCAAAGTGCTGGGATTACAGGCGTAAGCCACAGTGCCCGGCCATTGAATGAGTTTAGTAGCTCCGTGCTTGCACAATAATATAATCACCTGTGCTTGGAATCATAAGGAGAGAGAGACTTGGTCGGTAAATGAGCTTCTCTTCACATGTAAATTTCAGAAATAGAGTTAAAGATAACTTGGAATTAAATTGCTCAGTGTATTACTGCATAGTGTATATAGTATAGCAAGCAACAGCATCATGTTAGATAATTCAGTAGCCCTTTTAATTTGTATCCAATTGAAAAACATGATTAAAGACTGAACAAAGAGATAACTGTATCCTCAAGGAATTTTCATCTTTTGTGTTTTATTCCTGAGTTTTAAATACTTTTCTTATATTAGACTACTGCTTTCAGTGTTCTATTCGTGATTTTTAATATGTGAACAGGAAAAGTCATTCTGAGACCTACACTTTGTTTCTATATACTGTATTGTGAAATCCATCCATAAAGCGTAATTGTTAATGGTTCCCAGATTTGGTGAGTAGAAAGGCTGAATACAATGTAATTGTGATACTTTTTAAAGATTTGGAAGAGAACATCTATCTGAAAACAAGTTCATTATCTAGACAGAATGATTTTAATCTCTGAATAACACACTCTACTAGTCAGGGCATTAATTAGACATTGTTAGGAAAAAGAAAGTGAAAGAATAGTTAGTATGAGCAAGCAGTATAGTGGTGAAGAGCTCAGGTCCTGCAGCCATACCTGGATTCAAATCTCTGCCCTGCTCCATACTAGCTGATCTGGGCACTTGCCAGGTATGTAACCTTAGCCTTAGCTTCTGTTTGCAAAATTGGGCTCGTAATAATTCTTCCTTAAATGGTTGTTTTGGGGATTAAATAAGGCAATGTATGTAGACTGCTTAACGTGTTTCTGCCACATAGCAAATGTTCAGTAAATGTTACTAGATGCTTGTTTGATTCTTTGGCTCATTTTTTTTGGTCTATTAGATTAGTAGCTCTGTATGGAATATTTCCCTTTCTATGGGTCCCTTCATGTTTAGTTCTCCAATAAAATATATACATAATCATAATATTCTAAATACTGTCTGTTTATAAACTTTAGAATCCTCCAAAGACAAAGCATGGAAGGATTATAGGATTCAAGTTGTTAACATTGACAGTAGGAAAATAATATTTTAAAAATGGGATGATGATGAGGGGAGATTAGTGGGAGGTAAGTATGCTCCTCATCTTCCATACTTAGGACTCAAAAGATAAATGTAATCTGAAGTTGATATATATCAAAAAATAGAGGTATACATATAAAGTTACAATGCTTGGCCAGGTGCAGTGGCTGACACCTGGAATCCTAGCACTTTGGGAGGCTGAGGCAGGCGGGTTACCTGAGGTGAGGAGTTGAAGACCAGCCTGACCAACATGGTGCAACCCCATCTCTACTAAAAAAATACAAAAAATTAGCTGTGTGTGCTGGCGTGCCTGTAGTCCCAGCTTCTCGGGAGGCTGAGGCACAAGGATTGCTTGAACCCAGGAGGCAGAGGTTGCAGTGAGCCAAGACTGTGCTACTGTACTTCACGCTGGGCGACAGAGCCAGACTCTGTCTAAAAATAAAAATAAAGTTATACTAATCATAATATAAACATAATTTATAATTATTAAGAACATATTATTGGCGGTTTGCTCCCAGGGGAGTAGAGAGAAAGACTTTTCATTTTATACCTTTTAGTAACTATTGAAATATTTCTCTAATGTACATATGCAAGTTGTATGTGTGTACATGTATTCATGTGTTAAAAATTGTAGCTTTGAAGTCTGTTTTTGGGAATTGCCCAAGTTACTAGAGGGAGGATGTGGGTTGGGGGTCGGGGAATAGGACTGAGGCCCTAGTTGGCCAAATACAGCCTGGCTGCTTTTAGGACCTTCTCTTCTATTTGCTGATCCTTTGCTGGATAGGTCTGGCGAAGGAGAAGAGGGGGTAGTTACTGGGATTTGCTTGCCAGGTGGATGTGAGCACTGCCTGGTTGCTGCAAAGAAGGGAGCATGCTGATAGGGAACTAGAAAGAAATGGACTGGTGGAGACATACTGGAAATTAAACGTAGAAGTGGCATTGTGTATTGAAGCCAGAATTCCTCAGTTCAAGTCCTTGCTGCATACCAACTCTAAGAACTTTCTATCTGTAAAATAAAGATAATAACCACCTACCTTATAGGGCTTTGAGGATTTAATTAGTTAATAGATGTAAAGCACTTAGAACAGTGCCCGGTGTAGATAGTAAACACTCAATTAGTGGGGGTTTTGTTTGTTTGTTTTTGTTTTTGAGACTGAATCTCGCTCTGTCGCCCAGGCTAGAGTGCAGTAGCGTGATCTCGGCTCACTGCAACCTCCACCTCCTGGGTTCAAGCGATTCTCCTGCCTCAGCCTCCCAATAGCTGGGATTACAGGCGCACAACCACCACACCCAGCTAATTTTTGTATTTTTAGTACAGATGGGGTTTCACCATGTTGGCCAGGTTGGTCTCAAACTCCTAACGATCTGCCCACCTCAGCCTACCAAAGTGCTGGGATTACAGGCGTGAGCCGGCCCAGCCTTCAGTTAGTGTTTTCTGTAGGAGATGCTGTCAAGAAGAAACAAATGGCTGATGTAAATGAAGTCAGAAATTTCACAAATGACTAAGAAGTACTTACTATTTGCCTCTTTTGCAATTGAAAAAATATTCTTATTTTAATGCAGTATTTCTCAACCCAGGCTTCTCATGCCCTCCTTGAATCTGATTTGAAATTCAATGCATGTGTGTGCATGCATAACATACATACATGTGCATATATACATAAATACCTATATAACTAAAAAGTGATGGGATCAAATACTACTGTATTTTCAAACCTCATATTCTCCCTCCTTCTCCCCTAGTGTTAAGATTTCTAATGACCCCGCCCCTTTGAGGAATCACTGTTCTAAAGAGTAAAAGGTTAGGAGGTACTCAGTGAACCACTCATCTCAATTATGTAGTCTACAAGTTTAGGGAAAAGCAAATAAGCAGTTTCAAAAAATCTTAATGAAAGTTTTTTTTGGTCACACAGCATTGAAATTGAATATGAATAGGCTTTCCTTGCCCCAGTAGAACATCCCTTGTTTTTTAATAGCTAAACTCATAGAATATATATCTCTCAATTCATTTTTATTTTTCAAGCCCATGTTTATATGGGAGAAAATCATATACCCCAAAACTCTACAGCATTCTAAACAAAATTATGGGTGGGAAAAGTCTTGAGTTACAGTCCTAATAATTAGTAGGACCTCAGAATCACCTGTAGATGCTTTGCAAAGCCTGATGAGTGACATAAAGGGATATACATCTCTGCTGTTGTTCTCACAGCCTGAGCTGCGCACACTATGAGCCATTGTCTTGCATTGTATCTTTGTCCTGAACATTTTGCTGCTGTTCCTTTTATGTTTAGCCCCTGTATTTTTCTTTTTCTTTTCTTTTTTTTAAGACGGAGGCTTGCTCTGTTGCCAGGCTGGAGTGCAGCAGTGCTATCTCAGCTCACTGCAACCTCTGCCTCCCAGGTGCAAGCAATTTTCCTGCCTCAGCCTCCCGAGTAGCTGGGATTACAGGCAGGCACCACCACACCCAGCTAATTTTTGTATTTTTAGTAGAGAAGGGGTTTTACCATATTGGCCAGGATGGTCTTGATCTCTTGATCCACCTGCCTCAGCCTCCCAAAGTGCTGGGATTACAGGCATGTGCCACCATGCTGTCTTTAGCCCCTGTATTTTTCTTTTTCTTTTTTTTCTTTTTTTATTTTTTTTAAGTCGGGGTTTCATCTTGTTGGTCAGGCTGGTCTTGAACTCCCGACCTCAGGTGATCTGCCCACCTTGGCCTCCAAAGTGCTTGGATTACAGGCATGAGCCACCACGCCCAGCCACTTTTCTAGTATTCTACAAATAAATGCCAGAAAAGTTGGGTAAGTGTTGGGGAAAGTTATAGGGAAGGAAACAAAGCGAATAAGATATTACTATGGAAAAGACATCTTTACATACAAAACAACTGTTTATAACATTTTGTTTGAGCAGCAGTTTACTCCTAACTTAATGGTGTGGTGTTGGGTTGAATCATGAAACTGCTGGTCTTTGGCTATTTTTTAACCTGTAAAACTGGCAGTTTCGTGTGTTTTAACCTAATACTTAGTTATTTTACTATGTATTTAAGATTTAGAAAATTGGGAGTTGGAGCGAGTGTAATGCATTATAATTTTTCCCATTTGAAAAATGGAAATGAGACCAGGCACAGTGGCTCACACCTGTAATCGCAGCACTTTGGGAAGCCAAGGCAGGTGGATCACCTTAGGTTAGGAATTCGAGACCAGCCTGGCCAACATGGTGAAACCCCCGCTCTACTAAAAAATACAAAAATTACCTGGGCATGGTGGTGTGCATCCAGATACTAGGGAGGCTGAAAAATTAGCTGGGCATGATGGTAGTCCCAGATACTAGGGAGGCTGAGGCAGGAGAATTGCTTGAGTCCGGGAGGCAGAGGTTACAGTGAGCCAAGATCACACCACTGCTCTCCAGCCTAGGAGACAGAGCGAGACTCAAAAAAAAAAAAAAACACAGAAAAAAAAAAAAAAAAACAGATTACTCAGTTTTGTAAGTTTCCAAAATTTTAGCCCAAACCAAAATCTTTGGTGATGTAAATAGTGTTTAAGTACTGTTGTCAACATTTGAATCCTGACTTTAAAAAATAAATATCCCTTGGCAAGTACTAGAGCCCAAAAAAAGAAAAAGTAAGTAAATATCCTTTTAAAATGCTGCCCGTAACTATTCTTCTTATCTTTCTTTCTTTATTATTATTTTTTGGAGACAGAGTTTCAGATTAACGTGATTCTCCTGCCTCAGCCTCCCAAGTAGCTGGGATTGCAGGCACCCACCACCATGCCCGGCTAATTTTTGTATTTTTAGTAGAGACAGAGTTTCACCATGTTGACCAGGTTGGTCTCAAACTCCTGACCTCAAGTGATCTGCCTACCTCGGCCTCCTGAAATGCTGGGCATGAGCCACCAAGTCCATCTGTTTATTTTTTGAGACAGGGTCCCATTCTGCCATCCAGGCTAGAATGCACTGGTGTGTTTATAGCTCACTGTAGCCTTGAACTCTTGGGCTCAAGAAATTCTCCTGCTTCAGCCTCTCAAGTAGCTAGGACTACAGGTGCACATCACCATGCTCAGCCAGCTTTTTATTTTTATTTTTAGTAGAGATGGCATCTTGCTGTTTGCCCAGGTCGTGAACTCCTGGGCCCAAGTGATCCTCCTGCCTCTACTTCCCAAAGTGCTGGCATTACAGGTGTAAGCGATAGCACCCAGCCTCTTTTTCTTAGTTGGCCTTCATGTGCTATAAGTTGTCCATCTTTGTTCTCAACTGTGATATTACTTTTTACCCTGCCAGTGTTTCTTTAAAGGATACTCTTTAGGTGTTGAGTTGTCTCCAGATTCTTTGCCCTGGCAGTTTCTATTTTCTGGGAATTGTTATAAAACATTTCATGGTGATAGTGTTAAAATGGGGATTCATTGGCCAAGCACAGTGGCTCACGCCTGTAATCCCAACACTTTGGGAAGCCGAGGTGGGCAGATCACTTGAGGCCAGGAGTTTGAGACCAGCCTGGCCAACATGGTGAAACTCCATCTCTACTATAAATACAAAAAAATTAGCTGGGCATAGTAGTGCACACCTATAATCCCAGCTACTAGGGAGGCTGAGGCAGGAGAATTGCTTGACCCAGGAGGCTTGAACCTGGAGGCTGCAGTGAGCCAAGATTGTGCCACTGCACTCCAGCATGGCAACAGCGAGCCTCTGTCTCAAAAAAAAAAAAAAAAAAAGGATTCCTTTATACAAGCCTTTATTGAAATTATAGTGCAGCTAGGTGACTAGTAAAATAATAGTACAAAAAAAGGTACTATGGGAAGTGACTGACTACCTAGGAGAGTTGGGAAAGGCTTCTCAGAGATTAATTGGCCCAGATGAAGATTAGATAAGGAAATTTGGGGAATCAGTGCATATATCAGTCAGGGTGGATGGAGTATAGACAGTAACAACTGGAAGAGGAAATCACAGCAATATTTTGAAGGGACTTGAGTACCATGTTAGAGTTTGGACTTTGTTCCATGGGTTTTGGACAGAGCTAGCAGGGTCTTTAAGAATGGCAAGGTAATTAAGTAACATAATGTGAGAGTTGAGGGTAGAAATGGGATTAGAAAGGGACTGATGGTTCACACCTGGAATCCCAACACTTTGGGAGGTTAAGGCAGGAGGATCGCCTGAGGCCAGGAGTTCGAGACTAGCCTGGACAAAATAACAAGACCTTGTCTCTGCAGAGTATATAAAATGAAGTTAGCCAGGTGTAGTAGTGCACACCTGTTGTCCCATGTACTCTGGAGGCTGAGGTAGGATGATTGCTTGAGCAGAGAAGTTTCAGGTTACAGTGAGCTGTGATCACACCACTGCACTCCAGCCTGGACAGCACAGTGAGACCTTATCTCAGAAAAGAAAAGAAAAGAAAAAGGGGACTGGTGGCATGAAGAACAATTAGAAGAGGTTTGTTCAGTATCAGTAATTCATATAAACCCTAATGAATGAATTAAGGTAATAAGTGAGAAAGGGTGGAGGAGTCCCTTGAGCTTATTTTTCAAATTTTTATTATAGAAAACTTTAGACAAATGTAGATAGAATAGTACAGTGACCTTCATGTATCCATCACACAGCTTCATCTGATGTCAATATTTTGTCTGTCTTGTTTTCTCCATTTCCCATGTACTTTCCCCCTCTCATCTAGAGTATGTTAAAGCATATCTTAGGTATAAGAATGGACATTTCTTGGGAAGGGGCAGGGGGTTAGAGTCAAGGGTGATAACCGAGGTTTGTAGCTTGAAAAACTAGTGATTAGTAATACAATTATGAGCTAAGGACTGTAAGAAAAGAAGCAGGCTTATAAAAAGGATGAGATTATTTTTAGACATGTCTGTGGCTAATAGGCATAGGTATTTGCAGAAGTAGTCATTTGTAATTATAAGGCCGGAGCTAGAGATGACAGATTAGTAGTGATTATCTAGGTTATAGCTGAATCCATTGTATAGAGTAAAATCACCCAGGGATGGGGAAAAATCATAGAAGTCTGAGAAATACCAGTATTTCAGGAGCTGGCTGAAGAGATGAAAGCAGTGAAGAAGATTTAGAAGGGAAGTTCAGAGAAGTAGGAGAGGAATGATATTCTTAATTAAGATGTTTAAATTTGGCCAGGCGCGGTGGCTCACGCCTGTCTTCCCAGCATTTTGGGAGGCTGAGACAGGCAGATCACTTGAGGTCAGGAGTTCTAGACCAGCCTGGCCAACATAGTGGAACTCCATCTCTAGTGAAAATACAAAAAAAGTAATCTCAGCTACTCGAGGGGCTGAGACAGGAGAATCGCTTGAACCCAGGAAGCAGAGGTTGCAGCAAGCCGAGATCATGCCACTGCACTCCAGCCTGGGTGACAGAGTGAGACTCTGTCTCAAGAAAAAAAAAGAACTTTACAGTCCAGTTGCTCAGTTACACTAGCCACATATGACTAATGGCTATTATATTGCAAATATAGAACATTGCCAGTGGCCGGGCACAGTGGCTCATGCTTGTAATCCCAGAACTTTGGGAGGCCTAGGCAGGCAAATCATGAGGTCAGGAGTTAGAGACCAGCCTGGCCAATATGGTGAAACCCCACCTCTACTAAAACGAAAAATAGCCAGCTGTGGTGGCACTCACCTATAGTCCCAGCTACTCAGGAGGCTGAGGCAGAAGAATTGCTTGAACCCAGGAGGCGGAGGTTGCAGTGAGCCTAGGTTGCGCCACTGTACTCCAGCCTGGGTGACAGACTTCGTCTCAAAAAAAAAAAAAAAAAAAAAAAAAAAAAAAGAACATTGCCAGTATCACAGAAATTTCTGTTGGACAGCACTGGTCTATATAAACAGCAAGGGCTCCCTTAGTGAATCCTGGCAAATTGGCAGGTGCATTCTCTATTAAGAAGCATTTTTTATATGTAAAATGTTTTTTATTTTGTGGGACAAAAGTTTATGTGGTAGGGAAGATATGCTTATCTTTTGTGGCTTTTACCTTTTGCATGATTTAAGCAATAAGCATGTATTCATCTATTTAGTTCAGGGATGACGAACACAAATGCTTACAGAGACCAGGTAAGCAATGCCAGTGAGTGAAACAGGCTGGGTGAGAGATAACAGGAAATTGTGGGACCTGTGGAAAACTGCAAAACACCTGCTCAGCTTAGGTGATTTTTTTTCTCTGTAGCCAGTTGCTGTGTGGGATTGAGGATGAAGTGTTACCATAATTTTTTTCCCTAGGAAAAACTTAATCATATCTGTAAAGACCCTCTGCCTGCTTTTGCCATATAAGGTAACATTCACAGGTTCCAGGGACTAGGACATAGATACCTTTTGAGGATGCATTTACCAGCCTACCAGAGGGTTAATGATTTTATTGGCTCAGAGAACCAATATTTGACTTTGCCGGCTTTTCTCTTGTTGTCTGTTACTATTTCATTGATTTCTGGCCATGTTGTGTAGGTTGTTCTCAAACTTTTGGACTCAAGCAGTCTCCCCATTCAGCCTCCCAAGATGCTGGGATTACACGCATGAGCCACCGCACACAGCCGGAATCACTACAAATTGAGTGGCATTTAAACAACACACATTTATTATCTCTCTCTTTTTTTTTTAAAGACAGGGTTTCACCATGTTGGTCAGGCAGGTCTTGAACTCCCAACTTCAGGTGATCCACCCACCTTGGCCTCCAAAGTGCTTGGATTACAGGCGTGAGCCACTACGCCCGGCCCACATTTATTATCTCATCGTTTCTTATGTTTTTCATTTGTTGCCAGTAGTATTCTACACATAACAACTAGGTCAAGGTGGTTGATAATGTGGTTCAGTTCCTGTAAGTTTTTTTTTTTTCTTTCCATTTCTAACATTTGCTGAGTGACAGTGTTAAAATCTTCAACCATGTAGGACTGGCTGGCCGTTTCTCCCTGTAAGTTTGTCAGTTTTGAAGCTCTCTTATAAGGTGCATATATATTTATGTCTTGATGAATTGATCCTTTTACCATTATGAAATATCTGTCTTTATCTCTGATAATATTTTGACTTAAAGTCTACTTTGATATTAATATCGCCACTCCAGCTTCCTTATGCTTAACTGTTTACATGGTATGCTGCAGCTGTGTTTCATCCCTTTATCAGCATGTTTCTGATAGAATATAGTTGGGTCTTGCCTTTTCTTTTTGTTTGTTTGTTTTTGAGAGAGTCTCACTCTCACCCAGACTAGAGTGCAGTGGCCTGATCCCAGCTCACCGCAACCTCCGCCTCTCAGGTTCAAGCAATTCTGCCTCAGCCTCCCAAGTAGCTGCGATTACATGCATGCGTGACCATGACCAGCTAATTTTTGTATTTTAAGTAGAGACAGGGTTTCACCATTCTGGCCAGGATGGTCTCAAACTCCTGACCTCAGGATCCTCCTGCCTCAGCCTCCCAAAGTGCTGGGATTACAGGTGTGAGCCACCATGCCTGGTGGTGGGTGTTGCTTTTTTATCCATTCTAACAATTTATGCCTTTAATTGGAATATTTAGTGCTTTAACATTCAACACAGTTGTTGATATGCTTAGATTTAAGTTTACTGTTTTATTATTTGCTTCTCTGTTTTGTTTGCTTGTTTGTTCCTCTGTACCTCCTTTCCTACCTTCTTTTGGATTGAGTAGTTTTTTGAATTTCATTTTAATCTATTATTTGGTTACTACTTGTTTTTTTGGTGCATTTTTTTAAGTGGTTGCTCTAAGGATTATAATATACATACTTCTCTCAGTCTTCTTAGAGTTAATATTTATCACTTCACTTAAAATGTACAAAGCTCGGCTGGGCACAGTGGCTCCCACCTGTAATCCCAGCACTTTGGGAGGCAGATCACCTGAGGTCAGGAGTTCGAGACCAGCCTGGCCAACATAAAATTTCGTCTCTACTAAAAATACAAAAAATTAGCCAGGCATGGTGGTGGGCACATGTAATCCCAGCTACTCAGGAGGCTGAGGCAGGAGAATTGCTTGAACTCAGGAGGCAGAGGTCGCAGTGAGCACACCATTGCACTCCAGCCTGGGCAACAAGAGCAAAACTTAGTCTCAAAAAAAAAAAAAAAAAAATTGTACAGGCCAAGTGCAGTGGCTCATGCCTATAATCCCAGCATTTTGGGAGGCCGAGGCAGGAAGATCACCTGAGGTCAGGAGTTCTGAGACCAGGGAATTCCTAACCAACATGGAGAAACCCTGTCTCTACTAAAAATACAAAATAAGCTGGGTGTGGTGGTGTGTGCCTGTAATCTCAGCTACTCAGGAGGCTGAGGCAGGAGAATCACTTGAACCTGGGAGGCAGAGGTTGCAGTGAGCTGAGATTGCGCCATTGCACTCCAGCCTGGGCAACAAGAGTAAAACTCTGTCTCAGAAAAAAAAAATGTACAAAGCTTGAAACCTTATTTACTCCCTTTACCTTCCATAAAGTATCTGCATATTTTAGAAACTCCACAAGTGTTACAACTTTTCCTTTAAACAGTCATGTATTTTTAAAGAATAAAATAATCTGTTGTGTTTGCTCAGATATTTACCATTTCTGATGTTGCTCATTTTTTAAGATCAGAATTTTTTTCTAGTATCATTTTCCTTCAGTCTGAAGAACTTTCTTAAGTATTTCTTGTTGGCCATCTGAAAGTGTCTTTATTTTACTTACCTTCATTCTTGAAGGATATTTTTTGTTGTGTGTATTCTGAATTGGCAGGTTTTTCTTCTCCCCCTTTAAGGATGTTATTCCACTATCTTAAGATGAAGTCACGGGACATTTATATAGTTCTCTTGCAGGTAATTTGTTTTTCTCTGTTTTCAAAATTCTATTTTTGGTTTTCAGACATTGGACCATAATGAGTATATATATATGATTTTCTTTGTTTTCATTCTGCTTGGAGTTTTCTGAGTTTCTTTAATCTGAAGTTTTTTTGCCTTTTGCCATATTTTGAACATTTTTAGCCATTATTTATTCAGAGTTTGTTTCCTCATTCTTTGCTCTCCATATAGGACTCCAGTTATACATATCTTACACAATTTGATGTAGACCCACAGATTTTTTTCAACTATTTTTTTGCCTTTTTAAGATTGGATCCTTTGATGCATTTTCTTTTTTTTTATTTTATTTTTATTGAGACAAAGTCTTGCTCTGTCACCCAGGCTGGAGTGCAGTGGCATGATCTTGGCTCACTGCAGCCTCCACCTCCCAGGTTCAAGCGATTCTCCCGCCCGCCTCAGCCTCCCGAGTAGCTGGGATTAACAGGCGCACACCACCACGCCCCACTCATTTTTTGTATTTTCAGCAGAGACGGGGTTTCATTATGTTGGTCAGGCTGGTCTTGAACTCCTTTCCTCGTGATCTGCCCGCCTTGGCCTCCCAAAGTGCCAGGATTACAGGGGTGAGCTACCATGCCCAGCCTGCATTTTCATATTCACTCACTCTTTCCTTTATCCATCTCCATTCTGCAGTTAGGTGAATTTTTAAATTTCATGTACTGTAGTTTTTAGTTCTACAATTTCCTTTTGCTTCTTTCATTTTTTCTTTGCTGAGATTTCCTATCATTTTTCATTTTGAGAACATTTTCTATCATGTCATCAAACATAGTTATAATAGCTGTTTTTAAATCTTTGTCTGCTAATACAACAACATCTGGGTCATCTCAGGATTGTTCTTTTTGAGAATTAAACACACATTCCTGGTTTTCATTGTTTGGTTTTGGTTTTTTAGTTTGCCTTGATTTGTTTTCATTTTTGGTATGTTGAGAATTCTGGATTGTATCCTGGACATATTGTGAATGTTATTTTATGAAGACTCTGGATTTTGTTATATTTCTCCAAAGAGTATTGACCTGTTTTGTTCTAGTAGGCAATTAATTTTGTTAGTCTCAAGCTACAAAGTCTGTCTCGTGGGTGGCATCTTAAATCTCACTCTCTTTATCCTTAACTAGGCCTCTTGGAGTCAGCCCTGTGTGTGTGTTGTTATGGAATCTGCCAGAGATTTGGGTAGCGTTTATATTACAGAAGTTGGGACTCTCACTCTCTAGTGCTCTTCCTTTCTCTCCCTTATTTTCTAGCAGCTATTGTTACCCCAAACTGTTCTCTAGTTCTTCATGCCAAAAAGACTGACTTTTCTGTGGGAGTTCAGCCTTGACTGCTGTCAGGTTAGGAACCACAAAAATGGGAAACTCAACCCATGCCGTTCCTTTCTTCCAACTGTTGACTTCCCCCTCTAGAATCTGATTTTGTGGTGTCTTTAGGTAGTTGTTGTTTTGTTTAGATTTAGTAGTTTTTATTTGTGGAGGGCCGATCTGATAGAAGCTTTATCAGCCTTATCAGGATCAGAACCAAGAAGCAGTTTGAAAGTTGTACAGCTGGGCCTCCATATCTATGGGTCCCTCATCCACGGTTTTCAACCAGCTATACATCATAAATAGGGAAAAAATTGCATCTGTACTGAACATATACAGATGTTTTTGTCATTATTCACTTAACAGTGTAGTATAACAACTGTTTAGCATTTACATTGTATTAGCTAGTATAGTGTAAGCTAGAGATAATTTCTTTTTTTTCTTTTTTTTCTTTTTTTTAGGTGGAGTCTTGCTCTGTCACCCAGGCTGGAGTGCAATAGTGCGATCTCGGTTCACTGCACTCTCTGCTTCCCAGGTTCAAACAAATTTCCTGCCTCAGCCTTCTGAGTAGCTGGGATTACAGGTGCCTGCCACCATGCCCAACTAATTTTTGTGTTTTTAGTAGAGACAGGGTTTCACCATGTTGGCCAGGCTGGTCTTAAACCCCCGACTTCAGGTGATCTACCCACCTCAGCCTCCCAGAATGCTGGGATTACAAGCATGAGCCACTGCACCTGGCCAAGCTAGGGATAATTTCAAGTATACAGGAAGATATACATAGACAATGTGCAAATACTGTGCTATTTTATATCAGAGACTTGAGTATCTGTGGATTTTGATATTCATGGGAGGTCCTAGAACCAATCCCCACAGATACTGAAGCACCAGCCATATTTTAGAAGTTGTTTGTAGTGTAATAGGATGGTAAAATTTTGCTAATTAACCACTTAAATTGGGGGCTGTGGCTCATACCTGTAATCCCAGCTATTCTAGAAGCCAAGGCAGGAGGATCATTTGTGGCCAAGAGTTTGAGACCAGCCTGAGCAATGTAGTGAGACCCCATCTCTAAAAATTTTTTAATTAGCTAGGTATGGTGATACCCACCTGTAGTCCCAGCTGCTCAGGAGGCTGAAGTGGAAGGGTCTGAACCAGAAGTTTAAGGCTGCAGTGAGCTATGATTATGCCACTGTACTCAGCCTGGGTAACAGAGCAAGATGCTGTCTCATAATTATAATCATAGGGCTGGGTGTGCTGGCTCACGCCTATAATCCCAACACTTTGGGAGGCCAGGCAGGCGGATCACGAGGTCAGGAGTTTGAGTCCAGCCTGACCAACATTGTGAAACCCCATCTCTACTAAAAATGCAAAAATTAACCGGGCGTGGAGGTGCATGCCTGTAATACCAGCCAGTCAGGAGGCTGAGGCAGAATTGCTTGAACCGGGGAGGTAGAGGTTGCAGTGAGCCAAGATTGCGCCACCGCACTCCAGTCTGGACAACAGAGCAAGACTCCATCTCAAAAATAATAATAATAAAACCAGTTAAATCCAAGCCATATTTGAGGATTTTTTGTTTTTTTTCCATATTGAAACAGGATCTTGCTCTTTTGCCCAGGCTGGAGTGCAGTGGTGTGAGCACACGGCTCACTGCAGCCTTGACTTTCCTGGGCTCAAGCAATCCTCCTGCCTCAGCCTCCCAAGGAACTGGGACCGTAGGTGTACACTGCCACGCCTAGCTAACATTTTTTTATAGACGGTCTCACCATGTTGCCCAGGGTGGCCTCAGACTCTGGGCTCAAGCAGTGTTCTGGCCTTGGCTTCCCAAATTGCTAGGATTACACCCAGCTGAGGATTTCCTTTAAGGTGATTTTTCTAGAATCATTTTTGCTCTTTTGTCCTCTCTTAAATATTTAGCCATTTAAAAACACTTGATTTTTTACAGTTTTTTTTTTTTTTTTTTTGAAACGGAGTCTCACTCTGTCACCCAGGCTGGAGTGCAGTGGCGTGATCTCAGCTCCCTGCAACCTCTGCCTCCCAAGTTCAAGCGATTCCCCTGCCTCAGCCTCCTGAGTAGCTGGGACTACAGGCATGCGCCACCACGCCCAGCTAATTTTCTGTAATTTAGTAGAGATGGGGTTTCATCATATTGGTCAGTCTGGTCTCAAACTCCTGACCTGAGGTGATCTGCCTGCCTTGGCCTCCCAAAGTGCTGGGATTACAGGCGTGAGCCACTGCACTGGGCCCAAATTTTTCATTTTAAAAAATTTTTTAGTAGAGACAAGGTCTCATTATGTTGCCCAGGCTGATCTCGAACTCCTGAGTTCAGTGATCCTCCCATATCAGCATTCCAAACTGCTGAGATTACAGGCATGAGCCACTAGGCTGACTTCAGGTGAATCACCTGAAGTCAGGAGTTCCAGACTCACCTGTCCAACATAGTGGAAGCCTGTCTCTAATGAAAATACAAAAACTAGCTGGGTTTGGTGGCGGTCACCTGTAATCCCAGCTACTCAGGAGGCTGAGAATCACTTGAGCTTGGGAGGCAGAGGTTGCAGTGAACCGAGATCGTGCCACTATACTCTAGCCTGGGTGACAGAGCGAGACTTCGTCTCTAAAATAAAAAATAAAATAAAATAAAAATTTGCAGAAATATATGGCATATAAATTGGTAGTGTCATCTGTAATCTTACTGTCCAAAGACAATCATTGTCAATTATACTACATGGTGCCAAAAGTAGTTTTTTTGTAAGCTACCATTTTGATCCTAGTGTTGTAACCAATGGAACGGATTGACAGCACCTTGAAGTGCACAAGCTGAAGTTTGTTACAGATACAGTAATATGTTATGGGTAACGTAAAAATTGCAAAAAGCGTGATCCAGAAAAATTCAACTTGGTAGACAAAAATCAGGCAGGCTGGGCACGGAGGCTCAGACCTATAATCCCAGCACTTTGGGAGGCTGAGGCGGGCGGATCACCTGAGGTCAGGAGTTCAAGGCTAGCCTGGCTAACATGGTGAAACCCCGTCTCTACTAAAAATAAAAAAATTAGCCAGGTGTGGTGGTGCTCGCCTGTAATCCCAGCTACTTAGGAGGCTGAGGCAGGAGAATAGCATTAACCTGGCAGGCAGAGGTTGTAGTGAGCCGAGATGGCACCGCTGTACTCCAGCCTTGGTGACAGAGTGAGATGCTGTCTTTTTTTTTTTTTTTTTTTAGAGCTACTGGAAATCAAAGATTTTGTCTTTAAAAAAACAAAAATGTTTTGGAAATTGGGTGCGTCAGCCTAATGAAAATAATTTCAGTAAAATAAAAATGGAAGAAATTGAGTTAGTTTAACTGTGACTTATGGTCATTATTATTTTGACTTTCATGTCTTGGAATGCTGTATAAGCATTCCGTGTTCATACAGCTATTTCTTATTCTTTTTAATGACTTTATTATTTCATTGCAAGAATCTACAATAATTTATTCCAACTTAAAAACTGTTCTGTTTTCCAGAATATGCTTTTAAGGCTATTAACCAGGGTGGCCTTACATCAGTTGCTGTCAGAGGGAAAGACTGTGCAGTAATTGTCACACAGAAGAAAGTACCTGTAAGTAATACTGCCCAAATAGTCAATAATTACAGAATATAGGAATTTTTCATGGGTTTGTAGAAAAGTATGTTTTTATATACAAATATTAACATGATTCTTGCTTTGACTTTGCTTTCCTGTCAGCCAAGAAGTGTCTATTGAACGTTTATGTACAGTTCAGCTATGCAAACAGAATTAACATAATAAACTTCATGGTGTGATTATAAGCATCATGGGATTTCTAAGTCGAGTAAGCTATAGTTTATCCACAGGAAAAGTATCATCTAGAAAAGGAAAATAGCCAGGCGTGGCAGCATGCACCTGTAATCCCAGCTACTAGGGAGGCTGAGGCAGGAAAACTTCTTGAACCCGGGAGGCAGCAGTTGCAGTGAGCTGAAATCGCACCATTGCACTCCAGCCTGGGTGACAGAGTGCAACTCCGTCTGAAAGAAAAGAAAAAGAAAAAAGGAAAATACAGCCTCTCGAAACCTGCCACCACCCCACCCCATCACCCCCCCTTTTTTTTTTTGAGACGGAGTTTTGCTCTTGTTGCCCAGGCTGGAGTGCAATGGCGAGCTCTCGGCTCTCCGCAACCTCTGCCTCCCAGCTTCCAGCGATTCTCCTGCCTCAGCGTTGAGCAGCTGGAATTACAGGCATGTGTGATGCATCACCACACCCAGCTAATTTGAAACCCTTTTTAAAAAATTGATTTTAACTATAAAGTGATAAGACATTTGTTATATAGTTTATTTTTATGGTTCCATAGTATTATTTTCTCCAAGAAGCAGGGGCAAATTAAAAATAAAAACATGGGCCAGGCGGGGTGCCTCATGCCTGTAATCCCAGCACTTTGGGAGGCTAAGGCGGGCGGATCACGAGATCAAGAGATCGAGACAATCCTGGCCAACGTGGTAAAACCCCGTCTCTACTAAAAATACAAAAATTAGGTGGATGTGGTGGCACACGCCTGTAATCCCAGCTACTCTTCAGGCTGAGGCAGGAGAATCGCTTGAATCCAGGAGGCAGAGGTTGCAGGGAGCCGAGATCGTGCCACTGCACTCCATCCTGGTGACAGAGCAAGACTCATCTCAAAATAAATAAATAAAAACGTAATTTTATTTTATAACTATACAGAAACCTGTAAGTTTAAAAAATATATATATCTTCATTTATTTTGTTCATTAGGACAAATTATTGGATTCCACCACAGTGACTCACTTATTCAAGATAACTGAAAACATTGGTTGTGTGATGACCGGAATGACAGGTAATTAGCTAGGTATCTACATAGATATACAAGCCTTTTGTTACTTTCTTCAAGTTATTTTGAGTTTTGTATTAATTTTAAACTTCTCTTACTGCCTGATTTTCAGGTGCCATGAGTGGATTTGCAGTCTTCTAAGACTATTGTCAATATTTTAAGAGTATTGTGAGCTTTTTTGAAATTATACATGTAATTTTACATATAATTTATATATAATTATATGTATATATACATATAATTATTAAACACATAATTATATGTATATATACATATAATTATTAAACATATAATTATATGTATATATATATATAACAATAATTTTTAAATGTTATAATACATATAACAAATTTAAAAATTAGCTGGGGGCTGGGCACGGTGGCTCACACCTCTAATCCCAGCACTTTGGGAGGCTGAGACAGGCAGATCACTTGAGTTTAGGAATTCGAGACCAGCCTGGTCAACATAGTGAAACTCCATCTCTACTAAAAATACAGAAAAAGCCAGGCGCAGTGGCTCACACCTATAATCCCTGCACTTTGGGTGGCTGAGGTGGTAGGATCATTTGAGGTCAGAAGTTCAAGACCAGCATGGCCAATGTGGTGAAACCCCCGTCTCTACTAAAAATATAAAAATTAGTTGGGCATAGTGGCACACACCTGTAATCCCAGCTGCTCAGGAGGCTGAGGCAGGAAATGCTTGAACCCAATAGGTGAAGGTTGCAGAGAGCCAAGATTACACCACTACACTCTAGCCTGGGCAACAGAGTGAGACTGTATCTCAAAAAATAAAAATACAAAAAAATTTAGCTGGCTGTGGCGGTGGCTGCCTGTAATCCCAGCTACTTGATAGGCTGAGGTAGGAGAATTGCTTGAACCCAGGAGGCAGAGGTTGCAGTGAGCCAAGATCGTGCCACCGTACTCTAGCCTGGACAACAATAAGATGTGATCTGGAAGAACAAAAAATTAGCTGGTATGGTAGCACATGCCTGTAGTCCTGCCCACTCAGGAGGCTAAAGTAGGAGGATCACTTGAGCCAAGCAATTCAAGGCTGCCGTGAGCTATGATGGCTCACTGGGTGCCATTCCAAGACCCCATCTCTAAAAAATAAATGAAAAACTAAGCCTAAAAAATATTAAGAAAGATTATTCTCTCTCCTTAATGCTTTTTTTTTTTTTCTTTGAGATGGAGTCTCACTCTGTTGCCAGGCTGCCTCCGCCTCCTGGGTTCAAGCAATTCTCATGCCTCAGCCTCCTGGGTAGCTGGGACTACAGGCATGCACCACCACGCCCAGCTAATTTTTGTATTTTTAGTAGAGACAGGGTTTTGCCATATTGACCAGACTAGTTTCAAATTCCTGGCCTTAAGTGATCCTCCTGTCTTGGCCTCCCAAAGTGTTGGGATTACAGGTGTGAGCCACCATGCCCAGCCTCCTTAATGCTTACTCTTTTGGGAGTTACTAGACACTCATAGAAACTATTTTGACTGCCGATGAAAGGCTCGGTATAATCGGGCAGTATTGTGTAGAGAGCGTCATGTTTTTAAATTTTTTCATAAACTTCTTGATGAGTTATTTAGTATTCATTGGGGGAGAAAAAGGCATAGTAGACCCCTTCTCTTTTTAATTCATGTATGTCTATATGGTGGGGAAAATAACCTGGCTTTCAGGTTTGTTCTTTCCTTCTAACCAGGGAAACCTTTGTTTTTTATGCTATAAGCTGACAGCAGATCCCAGGTGCAGAGGGCACGCTATGAGGCAGCTAACTGGAAATACAAGTATGGCTATGAGATTCCTGTGGACATGCTGTGTAAAAGAATTGCTGATATTTCTCAGGTCTACACACAGAATGCTGAAATGAGGCCTCTTGGTTGTTGTAAGTATCCTAAGAAGTTCTCCCAAATAATCGGTGAATTGTAACTTTTTATAGAACATGCATAGAGAAAGTGATTTCAGTAACACTTGAGTTCTGAACATATGGTTTAGAAATTATATAGGGTGGAAAATCTTTACTATAAATCAGAGCTAAAGGATAGGTTTCACAACAGTATGTCAGGCATTATCTTTAAGCTTTAGATGCTATTAGACTTTGTATCAACATATTTCCATTTGGAGTATGTGATTTGAAAGATCCAAGTCCTGATTTTATTAGAATGTTGTAATGAGGTTCTACTGCAATTCCAGATTACTAATTCCATAGAAATGCCTACATCAGGCATCTTAATGTAGCTGTTTCTTTTGACCACCCTTAGGAATTAGGATCACACACAGGTCTGTGATTCATTTTTAGAATAAATTTCTATTTTTGAAAACAAGTAAAATTGTATTGAGAGAGGGATGAGATTTACTGAATTTTAGTTGTAATGTAATAAGTTAGCCTGAAAAATGTAATGCCTGTTTGTTTCTGGCATTGTGTCATTCACTTATGAGCATTAAAGCAGTCCGTGTAATGATTTCTGTTTAGCATCTGACCTTCTTGACTTCTTACTTAAAAATTACTTAAATCCTATTCATCTTGCAAGACCTTGGAGTAAAGAAGTATTTGCTGTTTCCCCCAAGCAGTAAGTGGGTACCTTTTTGTGTTGCCCCTATACTTTGTATATATCAAATATAAGAAAGCAGTTAAACCATTCCTTAAGTACTTTGTTAGCTGCTCTACTGAGTAAAAAGAAATTTAATGATGGTGTTTATTTTAATTTAATGCCTATAATATGGTAACACTAGAATTGTAGTGACAAAGTTACATGTATAGAATTTAGAGCTTGGTTTGTGTGACTTACTAGAGGAGTGTATACCAACAGTAATGCAGATGGGCAGTGTATAGGTGAGCAGGTAGCCCTAAGTGTATTGCAGTTTGTGCCAGCATTCCCAAAGTATGTCCCATATACTATTCCCTGGAACTTTAATAGGTATTTCTTAAATTAAAAAAAAAAAAAAAAAGATATTTCTATTTCTTAGTCAAACTGAAGAACTACTGAGTTAAATAGGTCAATCTACAAAAGAATGTTTCAGAGTATTTAATATGCTATTTATTATCTGTTTCCAGAAGAGGTATATGAAAATGTCTTTGGGCTAGGCACAGTGGTGCACACCTGTAATCCCAGCACTTTGGGAGGCCAAGGCCGGAGGATCACTTGAACTCAGGAGTTTGAGACCAGCCTGGGCAACATAGCGAGACCTCATCTCTAAAAAAGAAAGTGTTTTTGAAATGTATTTGACCAGGCAACATCTTGAAGGATTAGGGTTCAAATAAACATGCTTGGATAACAGCAAGGATTGGAAATCCTGTTTTTAAATTGTATTTGTAATTATTCAGACTTTTTTTTAATCTGTGATAAATCCTTTTGTGAAATGGGAATTTTTCTGTGGTGATATTTTATCAGTTTTCTTAAAGGAAAATACATATTCTAAAATTGATGGCCAAAGTAATGATTAGTAACAGCTATGTGACACCACCAAGAAAGAGGAGAAAGATATTTAATTAGGGTCTTTGTCTCTTTTAGGTATGATTTTAATTGGTATCGATGAAGAGCAAGGCCCTCAGGTATATAAGTGTGATCCTGCAGGTTACTACTGTGGGTTTAAAGCCACTGCAGCAGGAGTTAAACAGACTGAGTCAACCAGCTTCCTCGAAAAAAAGTGAAGAAGAAATTTGATTGGACATTTGAACAGACAGTGGAAGTAAGTCAACCAAAAAGGAGCTGACTTTTTTATGCTATATAGAACAGTGAGGATCTTTGCATAATTGATACTCTATAAATACTATTCCTGAATTACATCACAAGAATCAAGTTTGTCAACTTAATAATGAAATTGGTATCATACAGCTGACATAGGAAAATTTGGGTTGCTTTTGTTCATTTAATTCCTTATTTCATAATGTATTTGAGCTGGCTTTTAACAAAACACATAGAATAAAATAAGAAACTATAAATAAAAATAGGAACCAGTTGGGCATGGTGGCACACACCTGTAGTCCCAGCTACGTGGATTTGCTTGAGTCCAAGTGTTCAAGCCAGTTCTATTTACGGCCAAGAAATTACAAACAAAAATTTTAGTAGATTTTGGGTGTAAGAGTCAGAGATTAAAGCCATTCAGAAGATGCTAACAACATGCTACCGATAAATGGCAAAAGAAAAATTACCATCTAATGCTTTTATGTTTGGTTTGGCAGTATGCCTAAAGGAGATACAAAGCTAATTAATGTTCAGGAAGTACTGGGCCATGTCTAAATGTTTCTTAAAGATTTTTTATTGCAATTCATAATTAGTTACATAATTAACCATGTCAGTTATATAAACACTTAAGGCCGGGCGTGGTGGCTCAGCACTTTGGGAAGCAGGCGGATCACCTGAGGTCAGGAGTTCAAGACCACCCTGGCCAACATGGCAAAACCTGTCTCTACTAAAAATACAAAAAATGAGCCGGGCATGGTGGCAGGTGCCTGTAATCCCAGCTACTCAGGAGACTGAGGCGGGAGAATCGCTTGAACCCAGGAGGTGGAGGTTGCAGTGAGCCAAGATGGAGCCACTGCACTCCAGACTGGGCGACAGAGTGAGACTTCATCTCAAAAAAATAAAACAAAAAAAATCTTAAAACATTCTTAAATCGTTTTTACTGTAAATTTCTTGAAGGTGCAGAGTGTATCATTTATTTTTATTCTTTCCCCATTTCACCCCAAGTGCTAAGTGAAGAGTAGTGCCTGGGTTATGAAGCTAATAAACTGTTTTGTATAAATCATCCTATTTTGATTAATGGACCTCCTTTTTTTTTTTTTTTACAAGGCAACGTTTTAATTGTAAAACTATCTGGAGGCAGGGGTGGGCAGGCCGGGGCTGCACTGGCCGGGCAGGAACCTGGTTCTTCAGGCAGTGGTTCTGCTCGTGCCACCCCCGCAGGACAGGGACCATCTGTCCCTCAGTGGGGACAGGGGCTAGAGTGTTATAAAACGACAATATAAATACTTCTAGAAAAGAGGAGGCTGGCCAGGTGCAGTAGTCATTTGCTGCAGAGGCTGGGAGAGGGTGGGGGGCGTGAGCCCGTCTCCCCATCCAGCCACAGAAAGGGGGCGCAGGGCTACGGGAAAAGGCCACTCTTCGGACATTCAAGATCGACCCCCACAATGGCTCAGGGAAGAGGGGGCTGGGTGTCAGGCAAGGCGCCACACACCTCTTGCAGGCTGGAGGACAGGGTGGCTGCACCTCAGCACACACGCACATGCACACTCGCACGCGTGCACACACTCGCACACACACGCTCACCGCTTAGTGTTCTCTCCACCCCCAGCGACCCCCCACTGCAGATTTCCAGTGATGGGGAGGCCACTGTCCTTCCCGGAGACAGAACAGCGGGGAGGGCCTGTCCCAGAGGGTGGGGGTCCTGGGAGCCTCACTTGCTCCCATGAGTCCCTGTGTTTTTCTAAAAGTCACGAGATCAAAACTGGAGTTCAGTAGTAGGGTCCCATGTACCCCCAGCAAGGAGGGCGGTGCCACTCGGAGCGTCTCCTGGGCTGGGAGGAGTGGGAGGGCTGGCCCCCTACTGGCCTCGGTGGGGTGGGGGTGACCCGGAGGGGCTCTTTGGTCGAGGGGTGGGGCGCTGGGCCTCATCTGGTGCAGTTCTGGCGCATGAGGGGCACGATGCTGGCGGGCGGCCCCGCCTTGGCCAGGAATGGGTGCTTCAGCAGCTCGGCAGCCGTGGCCCGCTGGGGTGGGGTCCCGCACCAGCAGGCGGAATGGACCCCTTTAATTTATCATTTGACTTGGTAGAAACAAGTTTATCATTGGCAGGCAATACATTAGAGTTAAGCAGTCTGTTAGTAACACTGCACTGCCTCACTGAAATATGGAGTTGCTGATCGACTCATGATTTATATTGAATAAGCTAGAACTGAGAAAACCTTGGAATCTCTTAAAAAATACTCTATTTTAACATTGATACTTTTTTTTCAGACTGCAATTACATGCTTGTCTACTGTTTTATCAATTGACTTCAAACCTTCAGAAATAGAAGTTGGAGTAGTGACAGTTGAAAATCCTAAATTCAGGTGAGTTATATTGTGGGCCAAGTGCAGACTAGAAAGGTTAAGAGTCAGATATGAAAGCTTTTCTCCTTATTTCAAAGTTAGATCTAACACCGAGTAACCTTTATGTAAGGAATAAAGTAAGAATAAGTGTTTTCTATTTTTAGTTTAGGGACAGTACAAATTTAATTCCCAAAGTAGTAGGTTGCAAGTTTTTCAGATAGAACTTTGGTTATTTAGTGGTTCTTTAAGTAGAACTGTGAGGAGCAATATGAGCTACTGATATATGTCAGACCCTTATCCAGAGATCTTTGGAAAGCCCAGATTCTGAATACAGCTAATCGACTTGCAGATGCCAGATGTGTGTATGTTCTTACTCACTAAGTGACTAACTCCCACGCATTAGCCTTATAGCTTCCATTATTCAAATCCATACTGAGTGGTTCGCATAATCATCTCATTTAATCCTCCCAGCAGCCCTATGAGGCAGTTGATATACCACGGACTAGGATGTGCTTATATTTAAGTGTAATGAAAATACTACAGTGAAATCCGCAGATACCAGGAACTACAGGAGGCATTTTTTTTTTTCCTAGCTTTTTTTCCCTATAGAAAGACATCTTCTAACTTTCCCTATAGAAAGATCCCTGGTGGCAGGGATCAAGTTGCTTTGAAAAAGGTGTATTGTGTTTTTTAAGCAGTAAAATTTTAGCAGGAGTAATTTTAAAATATTTCTAAAGAACCTACAATTAGTTCTTGTTTTCTTTTCTGTTTGGAGACCTGCCACCTTTAAAATTTTATTTGCATCTGTTATTTCTAAAATTGGTAAAAAAACAAAAATCTTGTCTTCAAAAATAAATTCTGTGAAAGTAAATAGTAATTAGAATATATAACATAAGCATCAACTATTTAAATGCTTAATATTGCCTTCAGTTGCACTAAAAAATGACCTTTTGACAAATTTCACTTTGTAGAAGTCTAGTAGTAATAGTTCACTTTAACAAGGTTGCCAAACAATTGATTCCTTTCGAGGCAAACATCATTTAGAAAATACCTATTCCGGAATGCACACAGTGGCTCACACCTATAATCCTAGCACTTTGGGAGGCCGAAGCGGGCAGATCACTTGGGGTCTGGAGTTTGAGACCAGCCTGGCCAACATAGTGAAACCTTGTCTTTACTAAAAATATAAATATTAGCAGGATGTGGTGGTGGGCGCTTGTGATCCCAGCTACTCAGGAGGCTGAGGCAGGAGATTTGCTTGAACCCGGGAGGTTGCAGTGAGTCAAGATTGTGCCGCTGCACTCCAGCCTGGGCGACACAGCCAGACTCTATGTCAAAAAAATGTATATTAAACAAACATGGAGCACTCTCTGGCTGGTAGACTGTTCATAGAATGACAACTTTATTTTCATGAACTTCTGCTGAATCTGAACACTTTAATATGCTTAAAATTTCTCTGAATTTTTATCTTTGAGCTGATATAAACTTGAGTTATACTACATATAAATGCATTTTGATGGCCGGGCCCAGTGGCTCACACCTGTAATCCCAGCACTTTGGGAGGCCAAAGCAGGTGGATCATGAGGTCAGGAGTTCAAGACCAGCCTGGCCAATATGGTGAAACCCTGTCTCTACTAAAAATGGAAAAATTAGCCAGCTGTGGTAGCAGGCAGAAGAATCGCTTGAACCAGGGGAGGCAGAAGTTGTGGTGAGCTGAGATCACATCACATCACTGCACTCCAGCCTGGGGCAACAGCACAAGACTCTGTCTCAGAATAAATACATAAATGCGTTTTGACATAGAAGCTAAATAGAATATGTATAATTTAGCTTTATTTATATTCAATTGAAATATTTTCTATCTTAGCTGTAGCTAAAGAATTTTAAGAGACAGTTCTAAATCTGTTGTCAGAGAAGTAAACATTTTTGTGTATAGGTGAAGGTGATAACTGGGAGGATAAGTGTGTGTATGGATTTTTTTAAATTGACAATTGTTGAAGAAGGTCCATAGGTATATGGGAGTTTATTATACTATCCTACTTTTCTATGTGTTTGAAATTTTTTTTAATAATTTTTTTCCCCTTTTGCCTTCTAGGATTCTTACAGAAGCAGAGATTGATGCTCACCTTGTTGCTCTAGCAGAGAGAGACTAAACATTGTCCTTAGTTTGCCAGATCCATGATGTCACTTACCTGTGTGTTTGGTAACAACAAACCAACATTATGGAGGTCCCTGGATTGAAAAAAGGAGCCTCTCCCATTCCTCCTACCGCCGAAGTGGTTAGGACTCTATATAAATAAAAACAGTGCTTTTGGAAAATAATTGCATCCTGTTTTCACCTCCTGTTTTAAAATTTATTTTTGATATATAATGTACATATTTATGGGGTACAGTGTGATGTTTCAATATATGTATACATTATAAAATTATCAAATTAAGGTGATTAGCATATCCATCACCTGAAACACCATATTTTTGTGGTGAGAACATTTAAAATTCTTTCCTAGCTATTTTGAGGTACACAATACCTTATTTTTAATTAATTTTTTAATTTTTTTTTGCTCACCTTCAACTGTCTTGATCGAGTTACATTATTTTTTGTTTTTTAAGACAGGGTCTTGCTCTGTTGCCCAGGCTAGAGTGCAGTGCCATCATCATGGCTCACTGCAGCCTTGAACTCCCTGGCTCAAGTAACCCACCTTAGCCTCCTTAGTAGCTGGTACTACAGGCATACACCATTGCACCCAGCTAATTTTATTTTTTGTACAGATGGGGTCTTACTATGTTGCATAGGCTGGTCTCAGACTCCTGGCTGGCATTAAGCAGTTCCCTTGCCTCAGCCTCCCAACATGCTGGGAATATAGGCATGAGCCATGGTTCCTGGACCCACAATACCTTACTGTTGACTGTAGTCACTCTGCTGTGCAATAGGATACCAAATCAACCTCAAATTCCTGGAGGTAAGCAGTGCTGCCACCTTAGCCTCCCAGGTAGCTAGGACTATAGGCATGCATCACCAGGCCTGGCTAATTATCTTTTATAAAGATAAAAAATTGACATAGGAGTCTCCCAGTGTCACCAAGGCTGGTCTTAAACTCCTGGTCTCCAGCAATCCTACCTCAGGCTCCCAAAGTGCTGAGATTTCACTGGGCCCTTCCTCTCCAATTGTAACTAACTTTTTAGCCGTTCACCAGCTTCTCTCCATCCTTTCCACTACCACCCCCAGTCCCTGGTAACCACTGTTCTATTCACTACTTATAGATCAACATATTTAGATTTGGCATGTAAGTGAAAATGTGGCATTTGTCTTTCTGTATCTGGCTTATTTTCACATAATGTATTGTCCTCTAGGTTTATCCATGTTATAAATGACAGGATTTCATTCTTTTTAACAGCTGTATAGTATTTGTGTATAGATACCACATTTTCTTTATCCATCCATTCGCTGTTGAACACTTAAGGCAATTATATCTTGGCTATTGTATATAGTCCTGCAATAAACATGGGATTGCAAATATCTTTTCAACATACGGATTTCACTTCCTTTGAATACATACCAAGGAGTGCAATTGTTGGGTCACAGTAATTCTATTTAATTTTTTGAGGAACATTCATACTGTTTTCTATAATGGCTGTAGTAATGTACATTCCCCTTAATTGTAAGGGTTCCCTTTTCTCCGAACCCTCATCAACACTAGTTACGTTTTGTCTTTTTGATAATAGTCATGCTAACAAATCAGGTGATATCTCATTGTAGTTTACCTACAATTAAGTATTAAGACTTTGGTATATGCAGACAAATATACCAAACATTTGTTCACCAAACAATGTTCATACCAAACAATGTTCACCATCTAAACATTGTAGCTTTGGTGATTTTGTTGACACCTATACAAGTTTAATTGATTTAAGAAATTTCAGCCAGCACCAGGTGTGCTGTCTCGCACCTGTAATCCCAGCACTTTGGGAGACCTAGGCTGGCAGATCGTTTGAGCTCAGGAGTTTGAGACCATCCTGGGGAACATGGTGAAACGCTGTCTCTACCAAAAATGTAACAACTTACCAGGGTGTGGTGGTGCACATCTGTGGTCCCAGCCACTTAGGATGCTGAGGTGGGAGAATCGCTTGAGCTCGGGGTAGAGCTTGCAGTGAGTGGAGATTGTGCCACTGCTCTCTGGCCTGGGTGACAGAAAGAAACCCCATCTCAAAAAAATTAATAATATATAGCCAGAAATGTAAACTGTAGCTATAGGATATAATTAAATAACAAACCACAACTTTGGTTTTGAAACCTACTCTGGCCAGGTGCTGTGGCTCACACCTATAATTCCAGCACTTTGGGAGGCTGAAGCAGGAGGATTGCTTGAGGCTAGAAGTTTGTGATGAGCCTGGGCAACATAGCAAGACCTCATAGCTACAAAAAAAAAAAAAAAAAAACTTCGCTTAATTAGTTGGGCATGATAAGCCTGCACCTGTAGTCCCAGCTACTCGGGAGGCTGAGGCAGGAAGATCACTTGAGCCCAGGAGTTCGATGCGGCAGTGAATTGTGATTGTGCCACTGCACTTCGGCTTGGGTGACAGAGCAAGACCCTGTCTCCAAAAAGAAATCTGCGCTGACTGTAAGTTGGCATGTGAAGCAAGGCCTTTATTTTACAATTCCTCATTCAAACAGGGTATTACTGAATGTGAACTCCAAGTCCCATTGGATGCTTTAACTATATAGTAAAAGGATTAGTATGATCTTTAGTAGTTTTGAGAAAAACATTTATACTCAGTAAGAGCTAGTATTTCCAAGAATAGAAACTCTTATTTACCTTGAGGAAACAGGACTAGAAAAATCATAGAATGTATACATTTTCTGTGCCTCCTTAATAATAAATACTTGAAGGTGACATTAAGGAATTGGTTTATATTAAAGTTTAGAAAATCACCATCACAATGTTAAGGAAAAAAGAACAAAACATACATTCATAGTAACCTATGTTTTTAAATGTACAGGATTTTCAAAATCCCAGACTGGCAACCTGAGCCACTGATTAGAGATAATTAAAAAATCCTGGAAAGTGAAAAAAAAAAAATCTTGGAAAGTCTAAGGCTAATACATTTTACGCCCTCTTTTGCACTGAGCATGCCTGGTGCTGTTGACCTCCTGCAGGTGAGTGTGGCTGCTAGTCTCATGCCAGTTGAAGTAAGAGGTGCCCGTTTCTGCAGCCACCAGGCCCACACAACGGGAGGGCACGTAAACATGTGACCACCAGAAGCAGGAAACTTGACCAACCACATCCTCTTCAGAGCTGTCAGGAGTAGTAAAGTTTCCTAACAAGGAAGCAAGTTTCTTCCAGTTCAGAGATTGTTCTGGGACTACCCATCCGAATCTACTAGGCTAATCCTCTAAAGACAAGCTGATGAATTTCCACACCCTTAGAGCCTTGACTGATTCCACCCTCCTAGAATCAGTGGATGAGAGACTAGCAGATAATTCAGTTTTTATTGTTAGAGGATCCTTTTAGGGGTAAAAAACTAAAATTCTGTAATTTGTTAGAAAAGTAAGTTTTTACATTATAAGGCAAAATCTAGATGAATTAGGATTAAATATAGAATAGTTTTAAATACTGGTTAAGTTATTTATGCTTAAGTAAAAGAAGAGGAGGAATAGAAAAGGTCAATTCAAATAGGTGAACATTAGGCTGGGTGCAGTAGGTCATGCCTGTAACCCCCAATACATTGGGAAGCCAAGACCAGTGTGGTAGTAACATCTCGTCTGTACAGAAAATTTTTTTAAATTAGTCAAGTGTGATAGTGCTCACACACCTAAAGAGTCCTGGCTACTTGGGCGGCTGAGGTGGCAGGGTCACGAGCCCAGGAGTCGAAGGCTGCAGTAAACTATGATCGCAACACTGCACTACAGCCTGGGTGACAGAGCAAGACCCCTTCTCTAAAAATGAAAATAAAAGGGTGGACATTAAATACTCTAATTATGTTTCTTGTTTTGTTTTTTAAACAAACTGCCTGGGATGGATAAAAAGGGTTAATGCAGAAAGGTTATACAAAATGCCAAGAAAAATGCCTGAAATCTTTAAATGTCTTTACCCAAAGAACATTTTGATTAGTAAGAAATATAAGAATACAGGCCGGGCGCAGTGGCTCACACCTGTAATCCCAGCACTTTGGGAGGCCCAGGTGGGCAGATCACTTGAGATCAGGAGTTCAAGACCAGCCTGGTCAACATGGCAAAACCCTGTATCTACAAAAATTAGCCAGATATGGTGGTGCACACCTGTAATTTCAGCTACTCAGGAGGCTGAGGCAGGAGAATCACTTGAACTCCAGAGGCCAAGGTTATAGTGAGCCAAGATTGTGCCACTCCAGCCTGGGCAACAGAGTGAGACTCCATCTCAAAAACAGTAATAAGAGGAATACAGATATGAGGCCAGGTACAATGGCTTTGTCCAGTAATCCTGGCACTTTGGGAGGCCACGACAGGTGGATCACTTGAGGTCAGAAGCTCAAGACCAGCCTGGCCAACATGGCAAACCCCATCTCTATTAAAAAATACAAAAATTAGCCGGGCGTGGTGGTGCACACCTGTAGTCCCAGCTACTTGGGAGGCTGAGGCAGGAGAATCACTTGAACCTGGGAGGCCAAGGTTGCCGTGAGCTGAGATCCTGCCACTGCACTCCAGCCTGGGCAACAGGCGAGACTTTGTCTCAAAAAAAAAAAAAAAAAAAAAAAGTATATATATATGTATATATACACACACGCACACACAGATATGATTTTTTAAATATGAGAAATATATTCTGATACTCAGAGGGATATGTCCAGACATTCATGAATGTGAAGCTAATTGGGTAGACATGAGGCTTTCCTTCTCTTGATACCTCATTTTTCATAAACAGTATTGTTATTGTACCATTTACATTACAAATCAACAACCAACCAGGTACTCGGC
Organism: Ateles fusciceps; assembly: GCA_036589455.1. NCBI lineage: Eukaryota > Metazoa > Chordata > Mammalia > Primates > Atelidae > Ateles > Ateles fusciceps. The sequence goes on from JAZHEH010002842.1 coordinate 2,764,952, forward strand.
TCCCTCACTAGCCTCCAAATCCAAGATCCAGACTTGTGCCACAACCAAATTACTACATTAAGGATCTTCACATAGGGCCACGTACCTGTAGTCTAGCTACTCAGGAAGCTGAGGTGAGAGGATCACTTGAGCCCAGGAGGTCGAGGCTGTGGTAAGCTGTGTTCATGCCACTGCACTCCAGCCTATATACTGTATTTTTTTATACACACAAAAAAACAATGGATAAAAACCATGAAGGGAAAAAATCTGGGGGGACAAAATGAGACCTAACCTTTCTAAAAAAAAACAAAAAAAAAAAAAATCTAAAATGACAGCTAACCTAATTAACATCATAATGGTGAATTAGTTTACTTTTTTGTTTATATTTGTAGAGATGGGGTCTCGCCATGTTGCCCAGGCTGGTCTCGAACTCCCAGGCTCAAGCCATCCTCCCACCTCAGCCCCCCCAAAGTGTTGGGATTACAGCCACCATAAATTAGAAGTTAGAAGCTCCAAGATGGCTTCTAACTCCATGTATTTTACATTCCGGAAAATCCAGCTAATACAGTAAGAAATTAAGAGGTATTGGAATGGAGATAGAATTATAATTTGCTATTTAGATTGTTTACCTAAAAATAAGAAAACGACCCAATAAAGTATTAGTCTTTATTGGGACAGGCCCTGTTTTAGATACAATATCCTTTAAACTGGTTTAACATTTATAATTTGCTTGTCTACAGTTCCAAAATTCAGGAAGTTCTTAAAACTCACTTGGCAGCAAATCGGGCCTATACTGATGTAAAGCTTTTTAAACTCTCTTTATCTCACTTTATTTCTGCAGAAATATGAATGTACTTAATTATAGGGTGCTGCCCCAGACTCCAGTGGTAGAGTTATGGAATATATGGTTTAGGCATCATATTATCTTTCTAAAATCCAAAATACATTCTATTCCAAAACGCATCTGGGCCAGGTGCAGTGGCTCACACCTGTAATCCTAGCACTTTGGGAGGCCGAGGCGGGCAGACTGCCTGAGCTCAGGAGTTCAAGACCAGCCTGGGCAACATAGCAAAACCCCATCTCTATTAAAAATACACACAAAAAAATAATAATTAAGCCTGTTGGCACATGCCTGTAGTTCCAGCTACTCAGGAGGCTGAGGCATGAGAATTGCTTGTACTCGGGAGGCAAAGGTTGCAGTGAGCCAAGATCGCACCACTGCACTCCAACATAGGCGACAAAGTAAAACTGTCTCGGGAAAAAATAAAAAATAAAAAAAGAAGAACCTGGCCCCATGCCTTTTGGGTAAAGAAAGAATAATAGACTTATACTATTATCCCCTGTTGCAGGTAAAAACAAACAAACAACAACAAAGTCTGAGTCCAAGTTATTTGTCCAGGATCAATGTGACAAGACTAGAACACACAATAGTCTGACTTCAAAATGCATCTCTGTCAGGACATTAGATGAACTCTACAATCACTTTTTCTCAGATTGGCCCCTCCCCAGCCATCCCAGAAATGTCTAAAAAGTAAATACTTTTCCTATAGCAGGAATAAATGTTTAGAAAATTATATAAGTATGGCACAATAGCAACAAAATATAAATAGGGGTCGGGTGCGATGGCTCATACCTGTAATCCTAGCACTTTGGGAGGCCAAGGCAGGCAGATCACGAGGTCTAGAGATCGAAAGCATCTGGCCAACATGGTGGAAACACCGTCTCTACTAAAAATACAAAAATTAGCCGGGTGTGGTGGTATGCCCCTGTAGTCCTAGCTACTCAGGAGGCTGAGACAAGAGAATCGCTTGAACCTTGGAGGTGGAGGTTGCAATGAGCCGAGATCGTGCTGCTGTACTGCAGCCTGGCAACAGAGCGAAACTCCATCTCAAAAAAAGAAAAAATATATAAATAGAAATAGAAATAGTCCTAACTGGAACTATTGACCCATGTGAGGAAAGTTAACAACTTGACTGCGAGACCGCCTGTTGCTAGATCTAGATCGAAGTGCTGACTATTGCAAAGTTAGTTCTCTTCCAAACTAACGTGTAGACTTAGTCATTCTAGTCAAAATACTAAAAAAAAAAAAAAAAGATTTTTAAAACTTAGAATTGCCAAGCAACAGACCTTAGCATATGTATTTAATATATGATAAAATTAGCACCACAAATCAATGGGAAAATAATTCTAGGGAAAAAATAACTATATAGGAAAAAATATTCCTCGTCTTACATCAAAATGACATCTAGGTGGTTTAGCAAGGTAATTAAAAAATACATATTTAAAAGAGAGAGCTAAAAGAAGGAAAAGAGACAGAAAATAAAATAGGTGAAAAACAGATCTCCACGTGGTAATCCACTTTCTAAACAACAACAATGTATTCTAGGAGGCCAAGGTAGGCAGATCAGCTGAGGTCAGGAGTTTGAGACCAGCTCTGAAACCCCATCTCTACTAAAAATACAAAAAATTAGCCCAGCATTATGGTGGATGCCTGTAATTCCAGCTATTTAGGTGGCCGAGGCAGGAAAATCGCTTCCGGAACCTGGGAGAGGTTGCAGTGACCCAAGATCACACCATTGTATTCCAGCCTGGGTGACAACAGCAAAACTCTGTCTCAAAAATAAAATAAAAAAATAAAAAATAACAATGGATAAAAATCATGCAGGGAAAAAATCTGTGTATTTCACTAGTTAAGAATGTAAAATTTTGCTAACAAAGCACCATAAACAAAGTTCAAATAGTAAGAAAACGCTAACATATAAATAGAAAAATATACCAACAACACAGACAAGTCATGAAAATTTTCTAGTCTAAACCTGAAAAAACAACTCCATAATTTTAAAATGAAAATTACAAGATATTTGATATTTTCTATCAAATTACTGAAACTTTTACATTAAAATAATAGTGCATAATATACTTGGTACGTTGCAAGTGTTTCATTAAGTATTTGTTGTATGAAGGAATGATGAAGTACATTAAAAGTTAGCTACTCCAAACAAACAAACAAACAAAAACAACAACCACAAAAAAGAATAAAAAAAGAGTTAGCTACTCCAGGCTGCTCGCGATGGCTCACACCTGTAATCCCAGCACTTTGGGAGGCCAAGGCAGGGAGAATCACTTGAATCCAGGAGTCTGAGACCAAGCTTGAGCAACACTACAAGACCCCATCTCTACAAAAAAACAAAAAATTAACCGGGCAAGGTGGTGTGTGCCTGAGGTCTCAGCAATGTGGGAGGCTGAGGCAAGAGGATAGCATGACTTCAGGAGGTTGAGGCTGCAGTGACCTATGATCACACCATTGCACTTCAGCCTGGCTGACAGACCCTGTCTCTAAAAAAAAAAACCAAATAAAATGGCATCAAAAACATTTATGACACAATTGGGAGAAATCAGGATATAAGATTGTTTACAAAGTCTACGATGTCAACAATGTAAACAAGGCATGAGGAAGAAGCTCCTGGAACCAATAAACATTTACAGGAAGGATGCAAGACATGCAGGTAATATATAAAAGTTAATCATTTCCTATATACCAGCAATGAACAATTTGAATTTGAAACTAAAAACATAACCCAATTTACATTAGCACTAGCAAAATAAAAGACAATAACAGATTAATAGGACAGAATAAAGATCCCAGAAATAGACCCACAAACATATAATCAACTGAACTTTGACAAGGGAGCAATTGCAATTCAATGGAGAAAAAATTGAATTTTTGATAAATAGTGCTGTAACAATTGGACAGACACATGGAAAAACATGAATCTAGACACGGATCTTACACTTTTCACAAAAATTAACTCCAAGTGGATTTTGGACTTAATGTAAAACATCACATTGTGAAGCTTCCAGATAATAATACAAGAAGAAATCTAGGTGACTTGGGTTTGGCAATGAGTTTTAGATACGACACCAGCGGCACAATCCAGGACACAACAAAAATGATGAATTGAGCTTTATTAAATTAAAAATGTGTACATTGTGAAAAACATTAAGAGAATGAAAAGACAAGCTATTGATTGGGAAAAATATTTATGAAACATATATGTGATAACTGGTATCCAAAATACACGAAGGATTCCTAAAATTCAACAATTAGAAAATAACCCAATTTAAAAATTGGCAAAAGATCTAAACAGACCCCTCACCAAAGAAGATAAGCAGATGGAAAATAAGTATATGAAAAGATGCTCTACATAAGAGGCCATCAGGAATTGCAAATAAAACAACATTGAGGGGGGGAGAAAAAAAAATAAAAGTAAAAAAAAAAAAAACAACAACAACATGGAGATGCCACTACCTACCTATTAGAATGGCCCCAAAACAAGTTTTTTTGAGATGGAGTTTCACTCTTGTTGCCCAGGCTGGAGTGCAAGGGAGCGATCTTCATCCACAACCTCTGCCTCCCAGCTTCAAGTGATTCTGCTGCCTTAGCCTCTTGAGTAGCTGGGGTTACAGGCATGCGCCACCATGCCCAGCTAATTTTGTATTTTTTTTAAGTAGAAACCGGGTTTCTCCAAGTTGGTCAGGCTGGTCTCGAACTCCCAATCTCAGGTGATCCGCCTGCCTCGGCCTCCCAAAGCACTGGGATTACAGGCATGAGCCACTGTGCCCGGCCTAAAAAAATGCTGTTTTTTTTTTTTCAGAGAAGTAAAATATCTTTATTTTCTTATGTACACACTATATTCAAATAAACCACCCACCCTGAAAACAGCAGGTTCTGGCTTTTCCATGAACCCCCAGAAGAATATAAATTGGAGCCTCTGATAACAGTTCCTTCCCCAGAGTGGGGAATATGCGTGTGTGCGTGCGTGCGTGCGTGTGTGTGTGTGTGTGTGTAAAACTTTCTGATTCCACGGGATCTGGCCAGCCTCTCTGGAGCCACACAGCCCTCCTTGCCTTACATCCTGGCTCCAGCTTCCCTGGTCCAGGGAGAGGCCTCAGCCTGGTGCAGGTGTGATGTTAACCAGACACTCAACCTCCATCTTATTCTTCCGCAAAGAATCGAGGAAGTCTTGCCACTCTGCTGAGTAAAAGCGTTTATAGACATTGATCTTATTCCGAATCTGTTTTGGGGTATCTTGATAGTAATTCTTCTCATCGAGGGCCATGGCCTTATAGTCCTCCCCGTGGTTCTCCACCATGTAGCGTATGTAGTCGACGAGGTCCGGAAACAGAGTATTTCCTTTCTTTTCTGGAAGGCTGGCTTCTGCCTCCAGGTCATTCAGCACACAGGGCTTCCGCACAAGCTCCTTAGGCCTCTCCTCTATGTCCACCTCCATGGCCTTCACGTTTCTCTTACGGGGGGGCACCGCCTTGTTGGGGTCCGCAGCCAACCCCATCTCGGCCAGGTTCTGCCGCACCGATTTAGCATGGTCCCAGGTATGTCGGATGTGGGGAGCACTCGATCCGCGGTGCTGCCTTCCGTCGAGCAATCCGGTTCAGACGCTTTCGGTTGACACTGTAACCAAACTTCTGCCTCCGGGTCTTGCCCTTGGCCTTGGGCATTGCGGGGGACCACTCCACCAACAGCTCACACGCGGTACCTCTCACTCTTAGACCTCGTGTAACAAACCCCCAAAAATGTTTTTAATAACAGTACCAAATACTACTAGCAAGGGTGCAGAGCAGCAGTAACTGGTGGGAATGCAAAATGGTACAGCCACCTGGAAGACAGCTGAGCAGTTCTTACAAAGCTAAATACAATTTAGTGTAAGATCCAGCTTATACCCACACAAACCTCACAAATCTTTATAAAGCAGCTTTCTTCATAATTGCAAAAAATCGGGCTGGGCGAGGTGACTCACGCCTGTAATCCCAGCACTTTGGGAGGGTGAGGCGGGCGGATCACCTGAGGTTGGGAGTTTGAGACCAGCCTGGCCAATGTGGAGAAACCTCTTTTCTTTTCTTTTTTTTTTTTTTTTTTGAGATTGAGTTTCACTCTTGTTGCCCAGGCTGGATGGAGTTCAGTGTCACCACCTCAGCTCACTGCAACCTCCGCCTCCCAGGTTCCAGCAATTCTCCTGCCTCAGCCTCCTGAGTAGCTGGGACTACAGGCAGGCGCCACCACACCCAGCTAATTGAGAAACCCCGTCTCTACTAAAAATACAAAAATTAGCCGGGTGTGGTGGCACATGCCTGTAATCCCAGCTACTCGGGAGGCTGAGGCAGGGGAATCGCTGGAACCTGGGAGGTGGAAGTTGCAGTGAGCTGAGGTCGCGCCCCTGCACTCTAGCCTAGGCAACAGGAGTGAAACTCTGTCTCAAAATAAATAAATAAATAAATAAAATAAAATATGGAGTTTAATAATAATGTGTCAGTATTAGTTCACGAATTGTAACAAATGTGCCACACCAATACAAGATACTGATAATAAAGTTGATGCGGGATGGTGAACTCTCCACACAACCTGCTCAATTTAAATGGGCACGATGGCTCACGCCTATAATCCCAGCACTTTGGGAGGCCGAGGCAAGAGGATCCCTTGGGTCCAGGAGCTCAAGACTAGCCTGGGCAACACAGGGAGACCTGTTTCTTTCTTTTTAAAAATTTTTTTTCCCAACCCTTCCCCTCTTCTTCCTTTTTTTTTTTGAGACAGAGTTTTGCTCTTGTTGCCCAGGCTGGAGTGCAATGACAAGATCTTGGCTCACTGCAACCTCCACCTCCCGGGTTCAAGCGATTCTCCTGCCTCAGCCTCCCGAGTAGCTGAGATTACAGGCATGCGCCACCAGGCCAGGCTAATTTTGCATTTTTAGTAGAGACAGGGTTTCTCCATGTTGGTCAAGCTGGTCTCGAATTCCTGACTTCAGGTGATCCGCCCGCCTTGACCTCCCAAAGTGCTGGGATTACAGGTGTGAGCCACCATGCCTGGCCAGGGAGACCCTGTTTCTACAAAATATTAAAATATTAGCAGGGCACGGTGGCACATGCCTGTAGCCCCAGCTAATCAGGAGGCTGAGGTGGGAGAATTGCTTGAGCCCAGGAGTTCCAGTCTGTACAGCTCCAGGCCGCAGCCCTAGTCTATCAAATTCCAGTATTGCAGTACACCGCTCTGGGCATGAGTCTTTTGAGAGTGTGCCCCAGTCAGGCCTGGCATTTGCCGCTGCTTGGGAAGCACTGCGCACAGCGGCTGCAGGTGACATGATCATCATCAAGTGTATTTGGGGTTCATTCACCTATGCTGCTCTTTTGGTCAGTGGACAACTTACTGGTGTGCTGAGGGGGTGAAATGGATTTTCAGAACGTGACCCTGAACCTTAGACTTATGTCATCTGTGCTCATCCTCAGCACCAACAGCCAGACCAGAGGATAGCAAATGCAAATGTCTAACAATAATTAACTCTCAGTAACAACCTCAGCCTGGGGCTCCCCTTTCAAGGGCTTTCAGCAGCTCCCCCAGGCACTCCTGCAGCCCCTTGTCACTGAGAGGCCTCTCCCACATCCAGAGATACAGGAGAATGCAGGGAAATGTGCATTTAGACAGAGGAAATCCACTGTCCCAAATGGCAAGTAGAGTGGTGTGACTTTGGTGAAGCTGCTGACATCCCTTTCGAGCAGTTACCACAAGAAGATAGTGTGGATTAGGGACATCCTCCCCACAGACATCAGCATCTGGCCTCATTGCAGGGGGGTGAACTGTAAACCTCAGAGTTAGTGCAATGGTTTAGATTTTACCAAGTGTACTGCGGTGATTAAACCTCTACTGTGGACTGGAATGAGGAAGAAAAGGAGAAGCAGAAGAAGAACAGGAAAGACCTGTTCCCTGGGCAGAGGAGGGATGATCTGGGGAGAGCCCCAGCAAACAGCCCCACAGTGCCAGGCGTAGCTGGGGTTTTCCAGGGATAGAGGCCGTGAGCAGCACCGCTTGATAATGACCTCGGTAAAGCTGGGGCCATGCGGCTTGGGCAGACTCCAGGCGCCTGGCTGCCACTCCTTTTTTTTTTTTGAGCCGGAGTCTTGCTCTGTCGCCCAGGCTGGAGTGCAATGGTGTGATCTCGGCTCACCGCAACCTCCACCTCCCGGGTTCAAGCGATTGTCCTGCCTCAGCCTCCCGAGTAGCTGGGATTACAGGCGCATGCCACCATGCCCGACTAATTTTTTGTTTTTTAGTAGAGATGGGGTTTCACCATGTTAGCCAGGATGGTCTCGATCTCCTGACTTGTGATCCACCCACCTCAGCCTCCCAAAGTGCTGGGATTAGAGCTGTGAGCCACCGCGCCTGGCGCTTGTTGCCACTTTTTCTTCAAGCTCATACAAATCCTTAAGAGGGAAGACAGAAAAGTATCGGCGAAGATGGCTGTGCTGGCATTTTGTAAGTGACAGTGGTCAAGCTCTAAGTTGTGGATGGACATGGCAGGGGGCAAAATCACCTCCTCTAAAAAATGGCCTAGCAATCCTAACAGATTGGCTGTGGAGATCCATTATGGCAGGGGGACCTGGGAAGGCTGCCTGCTTCTCTGTGCCTCAGCCACCTGTGAAAATGTGCTTCAGGAGGAAACCCAGGGAAGAAGGCTGTGCAGGGTCCATGTTATTGCACCATTTCCTGTCAATTCAGGAAACATTTTCTTAATACTTCTTATTGCTCGGCGAATATTTCTGAGCCCCTCCTATAAGTCAGACCCTGCTCTGGGGCACAGGGTGATGGGCAAGGCAGACTAGGTCTCCCAGGGTCTAAGAATTTAGGCCCTTGCAGAGTATCTCCTCCAAGTTATTGAGCTGCCACTGAGATATGTGTGGCCACGTTGCATCCTGTCCGCATCCAGCAGGGTGGCAGTCTGGGCCTTTACAGAAGCAGATTGGGCATGAAGACATTTCTTGTGAAAAACCAGCTTCTAGACCTCCTTCCTGGGAGGGACTCTGTGAGGGCCACCCCCGGGGCCCCACACCACAGTCCTGAGCAGATGCTTCTAATGATTCAAAGCTACCAAAAATACCGTCACAGGCCCCTTTCCTGTCACAGACTACTCGGAGATCCCTTCTGGGTTTTTCTCTTTTCTTTGTTCTTTCTCTGTGAATTTACTTAAAAAAACAAAAGGTCATTGTAAAACAGGGTATTATGCTGTTTCTTCTAAAGCAGGAAGGGCTGCAGGTGCTCACAGCCAATTTCTCATTGCTGAAAAACCTCAGTTCCAGGCCTACCTTGAAGGGAGAGGCTTCCGGGGAGGGAGGTTAAGTAGTCCTCTGAGGCCCCATCCAGACACTGGCACCCCAGGCCATCCAGCAGCGCTGCACGGGGAGGGCCTGCTGAACAGGGCATGGCCAACAGCTCCAGGCGTCTGCATCTTAGCACCAAAGCCTCAGGCCTGCACTTGTCTGTTTCAAGTCTGGCCTCAGGAGCCCCAGGTGACAAGAGCCCTGACTACATCGGTGTGGAATGGGGCACCGGCATCCTCAGGCTTCCAGCCACTAGATTCAAGTGCTAGGACTCCCAGCTCTCCCAGTCAGCCTGACTGAATTCTCAGTTCACAGCTGAGCAATGTACAGCCTCAGCTTTCTCTTCTGAAAAAATGGGTATAGACCACAGGATCCATCTCAAAGAAGTGCCATGAGGAATAAATGGCATAACGCATTTGGAGTGCTGAAAAGACCCCAGCGACTCTGTGGCAGCAGGGTGTGCTGTCAAGTTTCCATGGCATCCTGACCAGTCACAACCAAAATGGGATTTCCTTCTAACATTTTCACCCAAGCAGTAGGGTCAGGCAGGCAGAAGCCAGCCTGAAGTTTAAAAATGTCCCTCTGTGTAACGCTTGTGGTTCAGCTGGGCAGACAACTTCCCACTCCTTTCTGGGTGACCGAGTTCTTCCTGGGTGCTCCATCACTCATTTCCTCATGACACCCATAGGCGGCAGCTTTTCCCTGTGGGGGTCCCTGGCCTTCAGGGCAAGTCCCGCCCTGGCTAGAGCCTTCTCCTGGAGGAGCACACATGATGGCACCAAGCTGCTCTGACCCTGCCAGGAGCCAAAACAATCTGTGGGGACTCCGAGGGGCACCCCGGTCTCAGGGTCATCTCCCACGCCTTCCCTTCCCATCCCGAGGTCTGCAGAGCCGGTGGTCCTGGCTCAGCTGGACCCCAGGACAGATGGGGAAGCCTCTGACCTACACCCAGAGCCTGCCTCCCAGGGCTTTTTCACCCCAGTGTCGTGGGAGGGGGCGGTACAGATGGAAAGAGGCCAGAGGCTGCTGCTCAGGAGTGTGTGAGTCAAGCCTTGCTCGGGAGGTAGGGGCCGAGGTGGAGGTACCCAGGGGACCAGGAGAAAGGGGAGGAGAGACTGGGAAACAAAACCCTTCCTGGGCTGCCAGCACCTCTCTACAGCTTTGGGCCATGCCAGGGGGCTCTGAAGTGAGTCAGCTCCTACAGAAAGCCCAGGGCTCTTCTACCTTCTTTTCACATTATTTTTTAAAAAATTTTGCAGGTGTATATATTTACGGGGTACATGAGATATTCTGATACAGACATACCATGTATAATAATCGCATCAGGGTACATGGGGTATCCATCACCTCAAGCATTCATCATTTCTTTGTGTTACAAACAATCCAATTATACTATTCCAGTTATTTTAGGATGTACATAAATTATGTCATCAAACACTAGATCTTATTCAATCTACCATTTCACATTCTTATTGAGAGAGTGTAGTCTCTTGAAGCCTACTGGGGCAGGAGGGATTCTGCAACCTTCCTGTGGCTTTTGTCACCCATGGAAAACTACAAACCAGCTTTCCTATCAGGTGATCGGAACCAGGAGGATTGCCGGCCTTGGGTCTGGAAATCCTATCCTGTGTGGCTTACTCCCTCCCTCCCTCCCTTCCTACCTTCCCTCCCTGACTTCTTTCCTTCTTTCCTTTGTTCCTTTCTTCCCCTGACTGGGCCTCAGAGGGGTCAGGAGGCCTTCCTGGGCTGGGCACCGGGGCTCCCGGGCTCCCAGCCAAGTGTCCAGAGGACACTTCTCCTGGCATCTGGATCCTTCTTATTTCCTGAGGCATGGGAGGCTCCTGCTCTGGAGACGACTGAAGGGAAAACAGCTGCATTTCCAGGGCCTTGGAAACAGCCTGCTCCAGCCAGCCTTCCTGGGAGAAACTGAGAAAGGACACTGGTCCAAAGCATTTCTCTTTTGCTTTGTGCTGCGCTGAGCCCGTCCTCCTGTGACCTGGCCCTCACCAACCAAGGACTGAACGAGAGAGACTCCGTGCAAACCTGACCAGCACACGGCAGGTGCCTCATGGTGTTCCTCCCCAAGGCCCCAGGCCAACCGAGCGCTGCGTTAACCAGATTCGGCTGAACTTTTGAATGTATGCTTCTGAACTGTCATAGTTTGTTTTTTTTTTTTGTTTTCATTTTTTGTTTTTTTTTTTTTGAGATGGAGTTTTGCTCTTATGGCCCAGGCTAGAGGGCTGGAGTGCAGTGGCGCCATCTCAGCTCACTGCAGCCTCCACCTCCCTGGTTCAAGTGATTCTCCTGCCTCAGTCTCCCAAGTAGCTGGGATTACAGGCGTGTGCCACCACACCCAGCTAATTTTTGTATTTTTAGTAGAGACAGGGTTTCACTATGTTGGCCAGGCTGGTCTCGAGCTCCTGACCTCAGGTGATCCACCTGCCTCGGCCTCCCAAAGTGCTGTGATTACAGCTGTGAGCCACTGTGCCGGCCCATAGTTCTGAAATTTAAAATCTTGATATGCTGGTGGAATGTGGCTTGATTTTCTTAAGCCAACATGGCCTGACTTTTTCAGATTCTCAGCCTGTGTTGGAGTGCTGTTGGATGTTCTTCTCTGCAAAAAATAGGTCTGCCCTCCTCCATTTGCTAATCACCACCCCATCCCTGCCCAACACACACACACACACACACACACACACACACACACACACACACACACACACAGAGCCAGTTACGCCAGGTCTAGCCATGCAGGAACAAAGTAGGTCAGGGTTGGGGCTCCGTTCCCCTCCCCTTGAAGCTGTTTGGTTTGCTCTCACCCCAGCCCCTGACTGAGCCACCAGCCCAGAGCAAGGGCGGCCTCCCCCATGCAGTCAGGGCCGGAGGAGCACAACGTCCCCGCCCTGCTGCAGCCTTAGGTGCAGGAGCATCGGGAATTTTCCATCTTGCTCTGCAGCCTGGCTTCTTAGGTCACCATTCGGCTGCTGACATAGCCTGGGTTGGGTGACTTTCCTGCAGGTCAGCGAGGGCATGGAGGCAGCGACTGGGCCTGCTAAGGGCCAGGCTTTCGCCTGCTGCCAGGAAGGGTGGAGGAGGGGTTCAAGGCCTCAGCTATCTCTCAGCTCAGAGCCTCAGGCCAAGCAGCCTCTGCCTCTGCCCAAGCAGCCTCTGCCTCTGCCCAGACCTGTTTCCTCCCGGCCTCCTGCCCTCCTGTTTCCAACGGCTTTCCCTCTGGGTGGCTCCCAGTTCTTCCAGAAATCCCCTCCAGGAAATTTGCTTGTTGCCACAAAATAATGCAAATCTGTTCCCAGGGACGTCCAGGCAACCTGCAGTGTCCGGCTCCCCAAGACCTGAAGGGGGCACGGCAGGCCCTGTTCCCGTCTCAGTCCCTTTTCCAGCCACCCCCATAGGGACAAGAATAAGCTGCACCCGCGTCAGCATTGTGTCGGGTGCAAGAGACAGGCCCTGGCTTTGCCTCTCAGGGACCCAGCTCCACCCAGGGGAAGGCCACACAGATCCCTCAAAGGCTCCAAGATCTTTTTTCTGTTTAATGTATACACGGTCTGTGTATATTACAGTTTATGTTCATGTTGGCATTTATCTCTGTTGATGGAACGTAAACCCCGTGCCCTGTCTGGAGCAGAAAGTGAAGGCCCATGGATAACACTTCTGTGCGCCACAGTCCTGGGTGGTGACCAATGCAGGGATGCACAGGTGCCGGGTGGCCTTCTGCAAGCCGAGCCCCACAGAGACCCACAGTTAAGGTGGCATGGCATGAGACCTTGAACAGGGGAGCTTGTGGCCAGAGAAAGGCTAAATGCAGCACCCCCACCATCAGGGTCTCACCTGATGCCCTTAGCTGGGTCCCCCAGTCCATCTGCAGGTGGGCTGGGAGGGGAAGAGACCAGCCTGATGCAAAACCCTCTCAGTCTCCTGACTGCTACAGCCCTCCCCACTCTTGTCCACACAGTGTTAGGGACAAGCTGTCTTAGAAAATCCCCTCTGCTCAAGCTAATCTTACATTTTGGTACTGAAACCCAGGATGGGGTAGGTTCTGGCCGGGTACCCTTAGAGGGCTCTCTCTCTCTTTTTCTCTCCCTCTATCCCTCCCTCCCTCTTCTATCACTTCTGTCCCAACCATCCTCCCCTTCCTGAACCTGCCGAAGACCTGGAGGATCTCCCAGACTCTCCCACTGCTGGTGACCTCATCCACCATCAGAGTCTCCACTGGGGTAAGAGAGACTTGCTGTTTACTGGGAACCCTTGATCATCTCTGCCTTCTTGAAAGAACCAGCACTGGGCCAAGGGCTTCCTCTGGCCTCCAGGCCCCGGTTCCTCAGTTTTGGGGAGCCTGACTCGGCGGCTACCTCCTCTATTCCGGACAAGGCCTGTGGGACAGGGGACGCCCTCTCCTGCTGTCCTTGTCAATCAGCAGTCTCTTCTTCCTCTCCCTTCCTCCCCTGTCTGCTATGGGAGCCCCTCAGTCTATCCCTTCCAAAACTAGCCCCCTTTGGTGTCTCCTGAGTAATCTCAGTGCTCTCGGCCTCCATTCAAAGGTCCGTCCTAAGAGGCTTATCTTTTACTGTAATACCGCTTGGCCGCAATACAAATTAGACATGGCTCCCAATGGCCCCAAAATGGCACTTCTGATTTCAATATACTTAGAAACTTAGACAACTTTTGCCATCGCAGTGGGAAATAGTCTGAGATTCCTTATGTTCAGGCTTTCTTCACCCTCCATAGCTGTCCTGCCCTCGTCAGTCCTTTTGTATTTTCCAAATTCTCCTCGCTCACTCCAAACCCAACTCTCCCCCGTCACCCTCCCCACAGCCCCGGGCAATGACTGCTCTTGGACCCTGCTGATTTTCCTCCTCCTCAAAAGCATCATAATCCTCCACCGTATGCCCCTACTCCAGCCCTATCCCTTTCTCCCCCTCTCCCTAACCACCCTGCTTCTGACTGAGTCCTCCCCGTCCCACCCTTTACCCACTCTCAAGCCCAACATGCTCAGCAACCAGCTTTCTCGATTCCCCCCCCCTGGGAGGTGGCAGGGACCAAAGGGATCATCCGTGCCATGTCCCTTCTCCCTCTCCGATCTCTCCCAAATTGAAAAACGTCTCGGGTCCTTCTCCTCTAATCCCAATGCTTTTATCAAATAATTTAAATGTCTCACCCAGTCTTATGAACTCACTTGGCATGATCTCTATATTACCCTCTCTTCTACCCTCTTTCCGGAAGAGAAGGAAAGAGGCGTGGCTCCCAGCCCAGGCACGTGCCGACAGTCTTCATCGGCAAGATCCTGCTAAGCCCATAGGCGCCGTTGCCATCATCCAGGAGAAGCCTTCCTGGGGGTACCAACCCACAGACCCCGGCTGGGCGTCCTGTAACCATATGATATACTTGACTTGTTGCAGGCCTTCACAAAGCTGCCCATAAGGCTATAAATTTTTAAAAACCTTAAAGAAATATCCGAAAAAGCGGATGAAAATCCTGCCCAATTCCTTTTCCGCCTTACAGAGGCTTTCCTAAAATACACTGGTGTCAACACTGCCCCTCCAGAAGGAACTGTTGTTCTTAATACCCATTTTATCTCCCAATCTGCCCCGACATCCAGCACAAACTTAAAAAGGCTGAAAATGGCCCTCAAACCCCACAACAAGACCTCCCTAACCTGGCTTTCAAAGTCTTCAGCAACAGGGATAAGCAAAGTAAATTAGCTAAAGCCCAAAAAGATCGTGCTAAATGCCGGCTTCTAGCTGTGACTATCCATCAGCCTAGCCGTCGTACACAAGGGCACAAAAGACCCAACAGCAGTGACCCTCCCCGGCCTTGTTTTAAGTGCGGCAAAGAAGGCCCCTGGGCACGGGCATGTCCTAACCCACGAGTGCCGAAAAGCCCTTGCCCAGTCTGCCAGCAGACAGGCCACTGGAAATCTAACTATCCTGTCAATGCACGACGGAAAAGCCTGCACCTCGGAGCCACCACCCCCTAAGCAAGATGCAAACTGAAGAGTCGCTTGCACTCCCGCAGCTCCTCGGCCCAGCCGCTGAAGACTGACGAGGCCCAGGGCCCTGCCGCCTCTGCCAGTACTGCGTCAGAGCACCACGTAACTCTCCTCGTAGCAGGTAAGCCCATCTCTTTAACCAATACTGTGGCCATCTACTTGGCTTTGCCTGCATTCTCAGGACCCACTCACCCCCTCAGGTCTCAGTTGTGGGGGTGACGGACTCATCTCACGCCCACGCCCCACCAGACCTCTGACTTGCTCCCTATTTAATCTTGTTTCTCACACTTTCCTTATTGTGCCTTGTTGCCCTACCCCCATCCTAGGCAGAGACCTCCTAACCAGTTTCAAAGCTTCCACCACCTTTTTCTGTTCCCCACAACCAGATTCTCTCCTACTCCTCTCTGCCGCCATGCCAGCCCTCAACCCCTCCCCCAATGTCCACTCCCTGCTCCTGTGAATCTAATAGCGCGGGACACCACTACCCCTTCTCTAGTAACTCACCATGATCCTATCAAAATCCAGCTAAAAGACCCCTCCAAATTTCCTAATGTCTCTCAGGATCCCGTTTCATTAGTGCACCTAAAAGGCTTAGGACCCATCATAAACATCTCACAAGGCCACCTTGGGCTAATCACTCTCCACACAATACCCCTACAGCCCCTCTCATAAAGGCTAAGAGCTCATATTGGCTAGTCCAAGATCTCCGGGCTATCAATCAGGCGGTCCTTCCCATCCATCCAGTAGTTCCCAACCCCTACACCTCCTTTCCCTCTCCCTCCAGACACAACCCTTTACACTGTAATAGAACGAAAAGATGCTTTTTTTTTTTAGCCATTCCTCTTCACCCTGACTCCCAAGATTTCTTTGCTTTCACATGGACTGACCCTGAAACCCTCCAGTCACAACCATTTACTTGGACGGTCTTCCCCCAAGACTTTAGAGATAGCCCCCATTTCTTTGGACAAGCTCTAGCTCAAGACCTCACCTCCCTCAACCTCTCCCCTAGCTGGCTCCTCCAGTACGTGGATGACCTCCTTCTCTGTAGCCCCCTCCCTAGAGGACTCTCAGACTCAAACTGTTACCCTTCTAAACTTTCTTGCTAGCAAAGGATACACGCTTTCGCCCTCCAAAGCACAACTCTCCACTCCAACAGCAGTGATGTACTTAGGAGTTCAGCTCTCCCCGGGGCCTGAGCCATAACCCCGGCATGGGCAGCACTGATAGACAGCCTGCCCCACCCAGCTCTAAAGGTGAAATCCTTTCTTTCCTAGGACAGCAAACTTCTTCAGAATAGGAATTCCCAATTTTGCGCACCTACCCGGCCCCCGCTATGAAGCAGCTAAAGGCCCTCTAAATAAGCCCCCAAATCCTTCAAACAAGCACAATCCCTAATTTCCACAAACTTAAAGCCACCCTCATAACCGCTCCTGCTCTATCTTCCCCTGACAGCTCTCAGTCCTTCATTCTCTACACAGCCGAAAACCATGGACTAGCCCTTGGTGACCTTGGCCAACCAAAAGGAAGTCGTCCTTCCTTCGCTCCCACAGCTTATCTTTCTAAGCAACTAGACACCACCACCCGAGGGTGGCCGACCTGCCTCAGAGCCCCAGCAGCAGCTGCCACCCTAGCCTGAGCAAAAAACTAACATTCGGTCAAGACACCACCGTCCACAGCCCACACAATCTGCAAGATCTCTCCTCCCGAGCACTGAGCACACTTCCTCCTTCTCATATCCAACTACTCCATGCCCTCTTTCTTCAAAACCCTGAGTTCTGCCTCTCCAAAAGTGCTCCCCCTCAATCCTGCATCTCTACTTCCAGTATCTTCCTCCTCTCCCACCCACTCCTGTACTGAAATCCTTAATCACCTACAGCCTCATTTCCGTAATACCTCCCTGAACCTCTCCCCAGTCCTGACAACCAGTTACGTATAGACGGCTCCTCTTCCCCTGTGATTCAGCTCCCATGAAATCGCTGGGTATGCAGTCGTCTCCCTTAACTGAGGAGTTAAAGCTAAACCCCTGCCCCCAGGGACCTCCTCCCAAAAGGCAAAACTTATAGCTCTCACCAGGACCCTGACCCTCTCCAAATGATTCAACATTTTTACCAACTCCAAATATGCCTATCACATTCCCCAGTCTCACGCCACCATCTTGCAGGAGAGATGATTTCCTACTGCCAAAGGAACCCCCATCACTAATGGCCCCCTTATCTACTAACTCCTCCAAGCTGCACACCTCCCAGCTAAAGCAGGAGTTATACACTGTTGAGGACACCAAACAGGGTCAGATGAGATCTCAAGAGGAAACAGAAAGGCCGATGAGGCAGCAAAAGAAGCCTCCTTTTCTTCTGCCCCTGCCCCCTCCTCCTCATTACCCCCACAATCTAACCCCAATACTCTGCCTTTGTAGACAAAGCCCTCACCTGCACTGGGAACCATTGCACTGCCCTTGCTAAGAGAGCTTCATACTTCTCTCCATATACACCACCAATTACAACAATGCAAAAGTCCCTCACCCTGCTATCCAAGGTCCCATTCTTTTTTTTTTTTTTTTTTGACAAGGAGTCTTGCTCTGTTATCCAGGCTGGAATGTAGTGGCGCAATCTCGGCTCACTGCAACCTCTGCCTCCCAGGTTCAAGAGATTCTCCGCCTCAGCCCCCAGGGAGCTGGGATTACAGGCATGTGCCACCACGCCTGGCTAATTTTTGTATTTCTAGTAGAGACAGGGTTTCACCATGTTGGTCACCCTGGTCTGGAACTCCTGACCTCGGGTGATCCACCCGCCGTGACCTCCCAAAGTGCTGGGATTACAGGCGTGAGCCACTGCCCCCAGCCCCAAGGTCCCATTCTTATGTGTCACCTCTCCCAATGGACACATACACATAGGCACCATCCCTCCCTCTGCCTGTGGCTCAACTCAAACCATCTCTCATCCCTCTTCCTGTACCTCACTCCAGGTAGCTTATTCCGTTTCCCCTGAAGCTAATGGCCTCTTTACCCTGCCCCTCCACTTTACCTCCCCTCCTGCCTCAAACATGGAAACCCTTCCCCAGACAAGGAGTTCTCAAAGGGGTCTCTCCCTCCTCCTCACTCTGGGTTGCTGAGGCTGAACCGAGTCCCTCCAAATGAGGAATCTACACACGCCAACACCTATTCTCAATCCACCTGTCTGTTTGCATTAACACCGCAGGCATCTTCTTCCTCTGCGGATCCACAACCTACTTCTGTCTCCCTACCAACGGGACAGGTACCTGCACCCTGGTCTACCTTACCTCAACATGAGCCCTGCCCCTCCAAACCAAGAACTCCCTGCCCCTGCGACGTTACACGCTCGCTCAAAGAGCGATACCCTTCATTCCCTTATTAGTAGCCCCTAAAGTCACAACTAGTGTCAGGTTAAAAGCAGGAAGCCTAGGAACCTCATCATATTCCCAGTCACTCTCGCAAGACTTCCAATCGTTACCAGAAAAAACAGACTGTCACTCACCTCCAAAACCAACTAGACTCTTCAGGAGCAGTCACCCTACAAAACTGCAAAGGCCTAAATCTCCTCACTGCTGAAAAAGGAGGTCTGTGCCTCTCTTTAGATGGACAATGCTGTTTCTACCTCGAGGAGTCTGGGTTAGTATTAAATGCTGTCAAAAAGCTCAAAGACCAAGCACAAAAACATAAAGATGGTCAGTTCCCCTGGCCCCAGTGGTTCCGTAACTACTGGCCACCTGGCTACTGCCCTCCTAGGTCCTGCCATAACCCCTTTCCTCCTTCTAGCATTTGGCCCTTGCCTCTTACGACTCCACCCAGTTTTTACAGGACTGTATTAAAGCTTTCACCCATGGAACGATACAAGATATGCTGCTGCTCCAAGAACACCGACAGTTCCAGGAACGACAGCCTCCCCTCCAAAACGTTGCCCCTATCCAGCAAGAAGCAGCCAGACAACAATGGCACCCCTCTTCTATTATCTATTTTTTTTTTTTTTTTTTTTGAGATGGAGTCTTGCTCTGTGGCCAGGCTGGAGTGTAGTGGCGCAATCTCCGCTCACTGCAACCTCCGCCTCCCAGGTTCAAGCGATTCCCCTGCCTCAGCCTCCCGAGTAGCTGGATTACAGGTATGTGCCGCCACGACCGGCTAGTTTTTTGTATTTTAGTAGAGATGGGGTTTCACCACGTTGGCCAGGATGGTCTTGATCTCCTGACCTTGTGATCCACCCGGCTCTGCCTCCCAACGTGCTGGGATTACAGGTGTGAGCCACCTCGACCGGCCCTTCTATTACCTATTAAAAGGCTGGAATGTTAGGGATAATCTGCCTCAGAAAATCCCCTCCGCGACAGCTGATCCCCGCCTCTGATTGCTCCGCAGCTGCATTCCTGACTCCTGTGCTACAATGAAGCAAAGCCTGATTACAGCCACCTGGGCAGTTGAGTGAGGGCAGGGAAAACTAGTGCTTGTTATCCGTACTTGTAAATTCCTGTTTTACACATACCTGTAAAATCCTTTTTTAAAACTTGCCGCCACAAAAGTCTCAGGATGATGAAAGTCTGTCACAAGTTACAAATTATCTCTGTGCCTATTACAAGCTGATAGATGATCTCAGTCCTGAAACTCCCTTATGACCCTCTCACCGCACATACACCCCTCGTTTTGTAAGCTCGGGGCTGCCTCCTCTGATTACTACGGGGCAGCCCAGCAGGTTAATAAAACTTGCTTGCCTGACTTAGGGTCTACTCCCTTTCTCCCAGCTAACCTTACACGCAGCACTTGTGTTGCTGGGCTGGGGGTGTGGTGAGAAGATCGCTTGCTCTTTCCTCCCTTCCTGTCTTGTTGCTGCTGCCTCCCAACGTCAGGCCGTGACTACTCAGGAGAGGAATGGAATTCCCATTCCCGGGGCTCCTGCTCCTAATGAAGGAGAAGTGGGAGGGGCACACGCCGACCCGCTCCCAGGTGCCAGGCCCTCGGAGGTGCTTGAATACTACCTCCTTGACTGTCAGTAGCAATCCTATGAGGCGGATGTTTTCTTGCCCAACAGATGGGATTCTGAGGCTCAGAGATGCTGGTGACTGAGGTCACGCCGATGGCAGGTGGTGACTGAAAACCAGGTCTGTGGGCAGTTCACCGACCATGGCGTCTTGCCTCTCACACAGGGCTTCTGTGTCACACACAGCCCTTGCTTTATGAAATCCAGCACAGTTCACCCACATTCTCACCCAAATCCGAACTCCGAGTCTCAGAGCTTCTTTGAGGCCCCTTGAGGCCTCAGAAAGGACATAGACCAAATGAAGCTTATGGCCTAATAAGCAAATCAAAGTAACAATGCTTTATGATTCAAAAGTAGTAATTGGGCCAGGTGCAGTGGCTCACACCTGTAATCCTAGCACTTTGGGAGGCCAAGGCAAGTGGATCACCTGAGATTAGGAGTTTAAGAGCAGCCTAGCCAATATGGCGAAACCCTGTCTCTACTAAAAATACAAACAGCCAGGCATGGTGGCTCACACCTGTAATCCCAGCTACTCGGGAGGCTGAGGCAGGAGAATCACTCGAGTCCAGGAGGTGAAGGTTGCAGTGAGCTGAGATTGTGCCACTGCACTCCAGCCTGGGTGACAGAGTGAGACTCTGTCTAAATAAATAAATAAATAAAAACAAAAGTAGTATTTGCCTCCTAGTGGATGGCATTATCCAGCTAATTTATTCACTGTGGTTAGTTATTTGGGTTTTGTTTTGTTTTTGGGACGGAGTATCACTGTTGCCCAGGCTGGAGTGCAGTGGCACAACCTTGGCTCACTGAGATCTCCGCCTCCCAAGTTCAAGCGATTCTCCTGCCTCAGCGCCCCGAGTAGCTGGGACTACAGGTGCCTGCCACCACGCCCAGCTAATTTTTTGCAGTTTTAGTAGAGACAGGGTTTCACCATGTTAGTCAGGATGGTCTTGATCTTCTGACCTCGTGATCTGCCCACCTCAGCCTCCCAAAGCACTGGGATTACAGGCTTGAGCTACTGCGCCTGGCCGGCTATGTGTGTCTTATAGGCAGGGGTTCAGGGCTCTGGGGCTGGGCCCGTGAACCTGTCTCCCACCTTCTAACCTTGTTAGAAGGCAGGGTAGCCCCTTCTAACCTTGTCACATGGCGACTTTTGTGGGATGCAAGTCCACAAGCCAGAGCAGAGCTACGATTGGGCTGGGCTGGGGAGAGGATTATCAGGGGAAAACCTCTGCCTCCCCACAGAGGATACTGAGCTACAGTGCTGGTGCAGTTCTGCAAGTCCTAACACAGCCCTCATTGTTCCCAGCCCCTCAGCGAGGGCCTTGGGATGGCCCCACAGATGGGCATCTCCACCTCATCCGGGCTGCAGTTCAGGATCTAGGAGACAGAAGGCTGCGGGTGATTAAGACCCTTAATTGAGCGCTGCAAGCTTGTGGGATGAGCCTGTCTACCTGCTAACAAGCACCACATGCCTCTGCTGGGTTGGCCTCTGACCCTGGAGAGCGTGGTTGGTTGAGGGCAATGTCCTTGACCTGCCTGAGCTCCTGCCTGGGTCCTGCACTTCATGATGCCCTTCCTCAGCAACCAGGTGCACACCCCTTCCTTGGCATCTGCAGCCCCACATTCATAGTTGTGGGATTTGCCAGGCATGGTGGCTCATGCCTGTAATCCCAGTACTTTGGGAGGCCAAGGAGGGCAGATCACAAGGTCGAGAGTGTGAGACCATCCTGGCCAACATGGTGAAACCCCATCTCTACTAAAAATACCAAAAATAATTAGCTGGGCGTGGTGGCATGTGCCTGTAGACCCAGCTACTTGGGAGGCTGAGGCAGGAGAATCGCTTGAACCCGGGAGGCAGAGGTTGTGGTGAGCCGAGATCACGCCACTGCACTCCAGACTGGGCAATAGAGCGAGACTCCATCTCAAAAAAAAAAAATTGTGGGATGGGCAAAGAATGTGTGCCTTACTGCCACCAGGTTCTTAGCAGCTGTAAGCTCTCTCTGTTACCTGGCTGGTTTCAAGGGTTTCTTCTGGAATATTCATTCTTGTCCACTGACTCCATCACCATAAGCTGTAAATGCTAAGAGGCCAAGGACTTAGGTGCAGGTAAAACACGTTAGCCTTGGAGACCCAGACCAACCCATAGTTATCCTCGTGTCTGCTCTGTTTAGGCTATTTTCCTGGTGGAAAGAATATGATTGCTGACTTGAGGAAAGGGCCCTCAAGTCTCCATCACTGCCTTTGCTTCAGCTGTGGGTGCACAGGGAGAGTAGGTGGGAGACAGGGGAAGACCCCTTGAGGTTTTGTGGTGGGGGAGGAGGAGGCCTGATACTCACCAGAGGAACAGATCTGGGGTCTCTGGAGCTGCTACCCACAGTGGGCCACCAGCTCCCAACCTTCCCAGTGGCTGTGGGTCAGCCCACCTGGCACCTGTATCACAGCATCGCCTGGGTCATAGCCTGAGTTTGAGAACCATCGCCCTGCACAGGCCGACCAGCCCAGACTAGTGGCAGCTCTGTGCACCGAGCCTACTTCCTCTTCCCTACACGGCTCCTTCCCCGCCCGCATTTCTGTGTTCTCGGCCAGAAATTCCGCAGCAGCTGCACTTCTCAGTATCTGGGTGATCTCTGCAGAAGAACAAGCCTCTAGGCCTGAGGAGCAGCAGCCTCCTTCCAGGGGCCCCTCTCAGAGCCCGCTCCCCTCCCCAAAACCTCAGCAGAACTTTGCTCTTTGGGACTCTGGCCAGGTTGACAGCGTGGGAAAACCCTGAGGAAGCCGCAGAGGCAGCCACAGAGGCGGTGGGGGAGGAGGAGGTGCCACAGAAGGCTGGTGTTTGCCCTTGGTGCTGGCCGGCTGCCCCCACCACCCGGGTAGAAGCCCTGGGTCTGCTCCTTGGCAGACTCAGCCCTCTCCCTTCCGGTGCCTGCTGTACTCCGTCCCGGGCACCCACTTCCTCTGGTTCCCAGATCAGCCTCTGTTCCCTCCTCTGTACCTCTGTGCCAGGTGGCCCTCCCCAGCCTGCAAATTTGGATTTATCTTCAAAACCATCCTCAGCTCCTTCATATTTCCAGGAATCCTTCCTGTCACCCCGACAGAGAAGTTTTTTTTTTGAGATGGAGTCTCGCCGTGTCACCCAGGCTGGAGTGCAGTGGTGTGATCTCAGCTCACTGCAACCTCCGCCTCCTGGGTTCAGGTGATTCTCCTGCCTCAGCCTCCTGAGTAGCTGGGATTACAGGTGCATACCAACACGCCCAGCTAATTTTTGTATTTTTAGTAGAGACGGGGTTTCACCATGTTGCCCAGGCTGGTCTCGAACCCTCCCAATGTGCTGGGATTACAGGCATGCGCCACCGTGCCCGGCCAGGAAAAGGGCTTTGAGGTTCCTTTCTGGAAATCTAAAACCCTTGTGAATTATGGTAGGGCAGGTATGAAATTCAATAGTTGGTCCTGCCTCAACATACTTATTTGATGGCTAATTTGCCCTCATGGTCTATATTTTTTCAGGTCAAAAGCAGGTGTCACACTGACTTATGGCCTTGACTTCCCCAGCCTCATTCCACTCAGGATGAAATGTGATTGGTTCCTGAGGTGACCCTGCCTCAGTGACAGAAGTGAGTCTGCAGGCAGTGAAGCGTGTGGAAGCAGACAGCCTGGGGGAGGGAAGGAGGGCTGGCCTTTCCCAGCCACTGGCCCAGGTCACCCTGCAGAGCTGCCGGTCCCCTCCAGGCTAAGCCTTCATCCCAGGAGCATGATGCACTGGTGCCCAGGTCAGATGTGACCCCTCCTCTGAGGAAGGGCACCCCAGGCCCAAAATCTCCCTAATGCACAGGGCTGGTTTCTGAAGAGCTGTCCCCTGAGGCTGGCCTGGCGACACCAGGTACTGTCCTGCACAGGGCCCTGGTGCGATTTGGAAAAAGGTGACTTGTTGTTCAGATGGACACAGCCTGACCCCCACGCCTCAGCCCACACCTGCACACTGTACAGAGCACCCTCACCCCAGGAAAGTCCCTAAGATTTGTAGGAAAAAGGAAAGACAGACACAGGACATGCTCCACCAGGCCCCTTCTCCAGGGCCTCCCCAGCGCACCCTGTCTCTTCCTGCCTCCACTGGAACCCAGCTGGGTGAGCCTCGGGCCCCTCCTTCCCCTTGGTGAGACCCTGGATCCTAGAGGGGGCTGGACTTGCCCCTCACCCTGAGATTCTAGGTCAAGTTCTTAGCTCCTGGCTCCTCTTCAAGGTCTGGCTGGGTCTCCTCCTCCCACTCCGCCCCTCCGTCCCCTCCCACAGAGTCCACCACACAGGAGGCAAGGCCAGCGGGCTGGGAAGTACCCGCAGTGCCTGGCAGCTCAGAGTAATGGGCCCCGCCTGCTCCCACAGAGGCGAGGCTGCCTGCCAAGGCCCTGCTTTCCACTGCTGTTGGCAGCTCCTAGGGCAACAGCAGAGCCTCCCAGCCTCCCTCCACTGGGGGAGAAGCATGAGCCGAAAACAAAAGAAGAGGGGATTAGGCTCAGATGGAGTGGCCTGAGCTCGGGGCGAGGTCCCCAGGGGCACCCCCTCGTCCTCAGCCCTTCGGCGCTTGCCCTCAGCGGTCTCTGGTGCCTCCAGTCACAGCTGCCCTTGCCAGCCAGCGGTTTCTGTTGCAAGAGCCTCTCATGCTGTGAGGGGCTGGCCGCAGGGCCCCAGCGTCCTGCACGATGGGTTTCAAGTGGTTTTGCTTTTGAGGAACCTGCCCGCCCAGGACTTCAAGCACCTCTGCTGACCCACGCGTGTCCCCCGGCGGCCACCGCAGCCTCATTCCCCACATGGCCCCTGGCTCCTGTCCACTTATGGCTGGTCCTGGGCTCCCGTGGCCAAGGAGAGTTGGGCAGACTTGGCAGATGTGTCTCCTTTGTCCTGGAGTGATTCCAGGCTCGGCTGAAACTCTGAAAGGCGAGGCCACCCAGGGGGTGTCTCGGAGGCCCGAGCGTCCAGCCTGTCATTCCCCAGCAATGACATCCAAGGCCTCTAGTGCACACCATCAACTCATATGTCCCCCAAGGACTCTGACCTACTGCGGGGAACACTGGCCCATAGCTTGTGACTTCAGCGACTGTACGGACGAGAACAGGAGCAGACCTGTCTCACCACTGGGGCCGCTGTGGACCTCACGGGTCCATCTCGGTTCCAGCCAGGCTCTCGCCTTGCACAGCCAGGGTGCCACACCTGCCTGGGCCAGATTTTCAAACCCCTGAGGTAGGAGAAGCCACCACGATCCTGGTTCTCCTCTGGAGCTCACAACTTCCCCTACTTCCAGCCTGAGAGCTCTGGTCCACCGGGGGAATGCGACCTTTGAGAGTCTCGGCCCTGTGAGCATCTTAACCTCAGTAGCATGTTTTGTTTTGTTCACATTATTTCCCCCTATCCAGCACAGGGCATGGCACATAGTAGGTACTCAATAAACATTTGTTGGGCCAGGTGTGGTGGCTCATGCCTGTAATCCCATCACTGTTGGGGGCCACGGCAGGAGGATCTCTTGAGCCCAGGAGTTTGAGACCAGCCTGGCCAACATGACGAAAACCTGTCTCTACTAAAAATACAAAACATTAGCTGCATATGGTGGTGGGTGCCTGTAATCTCACCTACTCAGGAGGCTGAGGCAGGAGAATCACTTGAACCCAGAAGGCTGAGATTACAGTGAGCCAAGATCATGCCACTGCACTCCAACCTGGGTGACAGAGCAAGACTGCCTCAAAGTGATAAAATAAAGTAAAAAATAAATAAACGTTTGTTAATAAATGAAGTGCCAATGTGTTTTCGAGCCCATGGCCCAGCCCTATCCCATCAGCCAGGAGCAGGCTTGGATCACTTAGTCCTCAGAGTTTCATTTGAAAATAGCCACTTGATTCCAGAGAGGGTCTTCTTACCACTGAGGCTGCTGTAGGCAAGGGATTTTCCCTCTGTTTTTCTTAGAGGTGTGACTTTAGCAAGGAGCAGTCTGGGGCTCCCAGGTATCGTATGTCATCCGTGGGATGCTGGAAGGGGCTGCTGACCACTCAGCCCGCGTTCCTGCTGAGAAATACCCCATCTGCCCAGCACTGGTCTTGAGGTCAAGAACCAAGCTTCCCGTTGGCAGCCCCTCTCCTCTCCCAGTCCTTCTGTGTGTGAATGGGAAGGGCGGCCACTTCCTTTATGGTTTGTCTGACTTCTCCCTGAGGTCCAGTTCAACTTGAGCTTTAGCATTCAAGGCTAGACTGGAGAGAGCAAGGGAGCACTGATCTAGAATGTTCTGTTCTAGGGCTATCTCAGCCCCTCAGAATTGATCACAGCAGAATGGTCTCGGGTGGTGAGAAGCTATCCACTGGGTATCTTGGAAACACACAAAGCGTTACAAACACATGTCTGAAGAGTGTTCTGGCCAGGGTCTGCTTGCGTGCAAGAAGTCTCGGGGGACTGGAAGGAAGGACCTAATCCTTCCCATTCTGGGGCATAGAATCTCCCCTGAAAGCAGAACCAGAGGAGGCAGCATGCTGGGCCTTGGTGCTGCCCTCTGTCCTGGTTCTGGGGCAATGCCCAGCCTGAGACACGGGTCCTGGCTCAACTCACCACCCCCACGCCCTCGGGAGGCAGATGGCATCATTGAAATGCAGAAAGGAAATATTTCCTATCATGAGCTTCCTCCCTGGGGTCAGACTTCTGTCACTGCCAAGGGTTAACCCCCAACCAACCCAGGCTCCACCAGATCCTGCCAGTTTTCTCCTCAGCCCTCCATGAGATCAATCTTCCTTAGCATTCGAGTCGAGTCACCTCATTCTCTTGTTCAAAACCCCAATGCCCCAGTGGGCACAGTACTGCCTTGTACACAATACCTCAACTCTTCAGTCTCATGTCAAAGCCTCTCCTTAGCTGTGTGCGGTGGCTCACGCCTGTAATCCCAACACTTCAGGAGGCTGAGGCAGGAGGATCGCTTGAGCCCAGGAGTTTGAGGCCAGCCTGGCCAACATGGCAAAACCCTGTCTCTACTAAAAACACAAAAATTAGCCGGTCGTGGTGGTGGGCGCCTGTAGTCCCAGGTACTCTGGAGGCTGAAGTGGGAGGATCATTTGAGCCTTGGGAGTTCCAGGCTGCAGTGAACTGTGACTGTGGCACTGCACTGCAGCCTGGGTGACAGAGCCAGATGATCCTGTCTTAAAAAAAAACAACAACCTTTCCTGCGTAGCCCAAACCGGACCTTCTTTTTAATCTTGTCACCAGCTCTCCTGTCCGTTGGTCAATGTGTCCTTCAGTGTCTTGTTTGTCCATCCACTTATTCATCTGTATTTATGAATTGGGGCTGATAGGGACGAAAATCATCTTTCCATCTGTTAAGCGGCAAGGACAAGGAACAAGGAGGTGACCCGCATACCCCTTGCCAGATGCTGACAGAGGCAGTGGCCTTGGACTTAAAACATTTTTAAGTATTTATTTTCTAAGATTTTCATTTTATTATATTGGTGAGCTTATAAATTAATGCAGTCAAAAACTGTTTTCAAAAATAAAAAATAGGGGCTGGGTACAGTGGCTCACGAGGTAATCCCAGCACTTTGGGAGGCCAAGGCGGGTAGATTACCTGAGGTCAGGAGTTTGAGACCAGCCTGCCCAACATGGAGAAACCCTGTGTCTACTAAAAATACAAAGTTAGCTGGGTATGTCGTCTCAAAAAGAACAACAAAAAACACAAAAAATAGATAATACATAAGTGAATAGATATGGATGTGTTCCAATAAAAATTTAAAATAATAATAATTTAAATAAAAATTATTTTAAAAGATTATATGTGCATTAGAGCAAATAAAATATATTTATATTGGTTATCTCAATATTTAAAACTAAAAAAGAAAAACATTATTCTTGGTACATATTCCTGTGCTTTAATCACTTTCTTTTTTCTTTTTTTTTGAGATGGAATCTCACTCTTGTTGCCCAGGTTGGAGTGCAGTGGTGCAATCTCGGCTCACTGCAACATCCACCTCCTGTGTTCAAGTGATTCTCCTGCCTCAGCCTCCCTAGTAGCTGGGATTACAGGTGCCTGCCACCAGGCCCAGCTAATTTTTGTATTTTTAGTAGAGACGCAGTTTCGCTATGTTGGCCAGGCTGGTCTGGAACTCCTGATCTCAGGTGACCCGCCCACCTCAGCCTCCCAAAGTGCTGGGGTTACAGGCGTGAGTGCCCAGCCTACTTTAATCACTTTCTTAACCATATCTGACTCTAAATACCATGGCACTGATATTTTTCTGAAAAATGCATTACTTTTAAACATGGATTTATTATTTTTAATTTTTTATAAAATTGCCTGCAATCCTCTTTAAAGTTGCATTTTAAAGTTAATACATTTGACATTTTTGATACTTAATAGACTCTTCTCCATAGAACATAATCTGAAATGAGAATTTACCCTCTGTGTAAGTGTTAAGATATCTGGTAAGAAGCTCAGAGAAAATTCTGCTAAATAGAGGATATTCTCAATTCTAATTTTTAAATATAATTTAATTTTTATTTTTTGAGACAGAGTCTCGCTCTTGCCCAGGCTGGAGTACAGTGGCATGATTTTGGCTCACTACAACCTCCACCTCCTGGTTTCAAGTGATTCTCCTGCCTCAGCCTCCCGAGTAGCTGGGATTATAGGCGTGCACCACCATGCTCGACTAATTTTTGTATATTTATTAGAGATGGGTTTTCACCATACTGGTCAGGCTGGTCTCGAACTCCTGACCTCATGATCTGCCCACCTTGACCTCCCAAAGTGCTAGGATTACAGGCATGAGCCACCATGCCCAGCCTAATTCTAATTTTTTTATATTGCAACTTATAAATTTTTCATGGGTTCTGAGTTTCTGTTTTTATTTTTGTAGACACAGGGTTTCACTATGTTGACCAGGCTGGTCTCAAACTCCTGGCCTCAAGCAATCCTCCCACTTCAGCCTCCTAAAGCGCTGCGGTTCCAGGCATGAGCCACCTTGCCCAGTCATGCTCTGAGTTTCTAAAAGAACATTTAGCAGCTGGGAGGGGTGCAGCAGTGAGAGTGTGGGGCTTGGAGTCTGCCTTTGTTGGCTGTGTGGCCTTGGGCAGGGAGCTTCACCCCCTCTGAGCTTTAGTCCCCTCCTCTGTTAGACAGGGTCCACTCCACCAGCCTGCTTGCATGGTGAGGGTTTAAGGACAATGGACACAGCAGGTCCCACACAGTCTTGATACTTACAGATCCTCAGTGCCTCGGTGTTACTGCTGCTCCCACGTGCCAGCCTGACCTCAGCACCCACTGTTGGCTTCCTCCTTCCGCCTCTCGGAATGGACCCATTGGATCCTGTCTCTGTAGAGGCCATAGAAAGCTTTTTAAATTTCACACAGCCAGTCACAAGTCACATGTCTGGGGTTTACCCTGTGTGGGGCGATGTCGTAAGCACTTTACATAGATTAACAAATTTCATTCTCGTAACAGCCTCTAGAATACGATTATTGCTGGGTGTTCCAGATCTTGATGCCTAAGGATACCCAGGTAGTCAAAGGTAGAGCTGGGCTGTGCACCCAGGCAGGCTGGCCCCTGGGCCCACAGGCCCTATCAGAGGTCATCCTTCCTGTGTCCCAGCTTTGTGTCTTGGAGGAGCTGATGTGCGCACTGCATCGACCCCACCCTTGCCCTTTGGCCACCTTTTGGTCATGGCCAGTGAAGAGCCCAGCAGGGAGATCAAAGGGAGGGGAAGGGGTGGGGTCCGAATTTATTCCCCTGCAGTCCTCGTGGCAGGGTCGCCCAGGCTGGGCCCGACCTGGAAGGAAGGTCCCAGCCTCTCCCCAGGCAGCCTCTCTCCTCGAGGTTCTGGTGCGTAGTGTTCCTGCTGCTCCCATCCACCCCGCATAGCTGCACAATCCCTAGGCCCCTCGCTTTGTAAATAGCGTCTTTGTAAATGAGCCTGCCACGCCCCATGCTGCTTCTGAGCTATAGGCCAAGTGAGGCTTAGCTTGTCCTTGGGCCTTATCTGTTGACTGCTTCTTTATATTTAATTTCATTTACTTATTTTTTCAAAAGATTTCAGTGCCTATGGCCGGGCCCGGTAGCTCATGCCTGTAATGCCAGCACTTTGGGAGGCCGAGGCGGGTGGATCATGTCAGGAGATCAAGACCATCCTGGCCAACATAGAAACCTGAAACCTCGTCTTTAAAAAAACAAAGATTTCAAGGTGTACAAAAAGAGAGGCAGTGAAAAGCCTCTCTCCCTCTGTCTAACATCCAGTTCTCCCCACAGGCAACTGTCGAATAGTTTTTGGTGGGTTTTAAAAATTGTGGTTAAATATGTATAGCATAAAATGGAGCATTTTAGCCACTTTGAAGTGCATGGTTGCAGCGGTGGGAGGTATGTTCACATCGTGGGCGACCTTTGCCAACAACCATCTTCAGAACCTTCTCATCTTCCCCAGTTGAGTTTACCCAGGAAATAAACACTCTCTGAAATGGGTTTTTGTGAATCCTTCCAGAGGCATTTTATGCACATTCAAGCAAATACATGTAAATATTCTTCCTTTAAAAACATACAAATTATTATTTTAAAAACACTGAGGCTGGGCACGGTGGCTCACGCCTATAATCTCAGCTACTTGGGAGCCTGAGGCAGAAGAATTGCTTGAACCCTGGAGGCAGAGGTTTCAGTGAGCCGAGACCATGTCACTGCACTCCAGCCTGGGCGACAGAGCGAGACTCCATCTCAAAAAAAATAAATAAATAAAAATTGGGATTTCGGGGCAGGCCTGGTGGCTCACACCTGTAATCCCAGCACTTTGGGAGGCTGAGGCGGAATGATCACTTGAACCTAGGAGTTGAAGACCTGCCTAGGCAGCATAAGGAGACCTTGTCTCCATAAGAAATTTAAAAATCAGCCAGGTGAAGTTCCAGCTGCTTGGGAGGCTGAGGTGGGAGGATCGCTTGAGCCCAGGAGGTCAAGGCTGCAGTGAGCCATGAACGCGCCTTTGTACTCCAACCTGGGTGACAAAGGGAGACCTTGTCTCAAAAAAAAAAAAAAACAATTCTAAGCAACCCTACCAACAATACATAATACAAATTGACATCTTTCTGTTCAGCCTCCCCATTGTGTGAATACTCGTATGTATGTAGCCTTTCCCACATGGAGGGTAACTGAGGGCATTTGCAATGCTTCGCTGTACAGATAGCTCCACAGTCAGTTCTGTTTGCTTCTAACCTCCTGTGTCCTCTCCGGGCTCAAGGCCTGTATCTCCCTGCTTCTCCTCTGCTCAGCCTCCCCGCAAGGCAGATCCCCAGTCCACGACGTCATTAAGGCCTCAGGCCCTCAGGCTTTCCTGACTCCCTGGTGCTGGACTTGCTGTCTCCTCTCAGGAGACTCCCTGTCCCTTCATTTCTGGCTCTGCAGGGGGCTCAGCACATCTCCTTGGGGCTTGCCTCCTGGGCTACTGGCCTGTGTTCCAGATGTGGCAAACCACAGCGACACAGACAGTGAAGAGGGCACCGATTGCCCGTGTTCCGTTGGGGTGGGGATCAGAGGCTCCAGGGAGCGCCCACAGGGCATCTGCGGGGGCAGGGCTGGACTGTTGTCCACAGAGACCAAGAGTCCAGCACTAGGTTTCCAAGCTTTATTCCTTCAGCTCTGAATCTGCTAGCATCCACCCTCAGAGGGCAGGCTGCTGATAGCCTACTCCTCTTTCCTTCCACACCCTAAACTGCGTTCCTCTCCAACACTGCCAACCATCATCCTCACCTTCTTTTTTTTTCTCCTCTTCCACGCCCCCATCCTCACCTTCTAATTAAAAAAAGAATTACATTCCTTCTGGTAAGACACAGAAAAAAGAAGAATTACATTAAAGAGAGAGAGAAAATGGTAGAGAAACCCCCCATCCTCCCAAGAAATATTAGACTCAAGATTTACGCTAGATGAGGCAGGATCAATGACAATGAATAATGCTTTTCATGCAATACTAATAATAATTGATAGCACATATATCTTTTTTTTTTTAGAGAGAAAACTCTTGCTCTTTTGCCCAGGCTGGAGTGCAGTGGGGCGATCATAGCTCACTGCAGACTCAAACTCTGAGGCTCAAGCAATCCTCCTGCCTCAGTCTCTCAAGTAGTTAGGACTACAAGTATGTGCCACCACATCCAGATAATTTTATTATTGTTTTTATTTTTAATTGTTTATTTATTTTGAGACAGAGTCTTGCTCTGTCGCCCAGGCTGGAGCGCAGTGGTGAGACTCGGCTCACTGCGACCTCTGCCTCCCGAGTTCAAGCGATTCTCCTGCCTCAGCCTCCCAGTAGCTGGGACTACAGGAGAGTGCCACCATGCCTGGCTAATTCTTTGTATTTTTAGTAGAGACGGGGTTTCACCGTGATAGCCAGAATGATCTCGATTTCCTGACCTCGTGATCTGCCTGCCTCAGCCTCCCAAAGTGCTGGGATTACAGGCATGAGCTACTGTGCCCGGCCTATTGTTTTTATTTTTTATAGGGATGGGGGAGTCTCACTTTGCTGTCCAAACTGATCTCAAACTCCTGAGCTCAAGCAATCCTCCTGCCTCAGCCTCCCAAAGCGTTGGGATCACAGGCTTGTGCCGCTGTGCCTGGCCAGCACATACGTTTTATAAATATGATCATGATGCCCATGGAGCTCGCCACCTGCAAGGTTGATACTGTTTTTTTTTCATCATTTTACTGATGAAGAAAGAGGCTTAGAGAAGTGAAAGGACCAGCCAGTCAATGCCAGAAATGGGACTGGATCTGCCTCCTGACCCCAAAGCTCCATGAATGTATACAGTTCAGAGATGTGTTTGATCAGAGGCCCCTAAGACAAGCCTGCTGGTGGAGCTCAGAGATGCCACTGAGAAGAGAGGATTAACATATAAGAACTGGAAGTAGCAAGGTCCTGGGAGTAATCAGCACAGATGCAAGGATGGGGCCAACACAACCAGCTCAGGTGGCAGAGTGAGCTCAAGGGGGATGCTGGAGGGGGACAATTAGAAGGGGCTGGAGATGGCGGGGCAAGGTGGCTCACGCCTGTAATCCCAGCACTTTGAGAGGCCGAGGGGGGGTGGATCACCTGAGGTCAGGAGTTTGAGATCAGCCTGGCCAAATGGTGAAACCCGTCTCTACTAAAAATACAAAAATTAGCTGGATGTGGTGGTGCCCGCCTGTAATCCCACCTACTCGGGAGTCTGACACTGGAGAATAGCTTGAATCCGGGAGGTGGAGGCTGCCTCACTGCACTCCAGACCAGGCGACAGAGTAAGACTCTGTCTCAAAAAAAAAAGAGAAGTGGCTGGAGATAAAGAGGCAAGCTGTCCTGAGAGCTGGCCCTGCCCAGGAAAGAAAAAAGGGCCCCTGCACCTGCATGTGCAGGTAGCTGGATCCACTGCAGTCTCCCCTTTCAGGAAATGTGGGCCCCCACAAAAAGAACCTAGTCCCTTAGGACTAAAGGCTTGACGATGGAGGTTTGATTCTGTGGGGAGGCAGCGCAAAGGAGGAACCAGGGAGTGCGGTTCCTTCCTCACGGGACAGGACGAACATACGGTGAGGAAGGAATCAGTCATGTCTGTAACCGAATGTCGAGCGCCTCTCCTACAGCTTCCTTCCTATGCACTCAGGGCTGGGGCCACTGGTGCTGGTGGGGCCATTTTACACTCTCCAGCCTTCTGGCCCAAAGAAACCCAGCAAAGCAGGAATGGAGGCTGCGGGTCAATGCACTGGGCTGGGGAGGCCTCATGCACAGAGAAGAGCGCTCTCTGGAGAAACTCTTTCCTCACCCTGGTTCCTTGAGAGTGAAATGACAAAAGCCTTTGGGAGGAAGGCAGAAGCCTCGGAGACCTTTTGGGGGACACTAGAGGCCCCTCCCTTCCAGGCCTTCTTGGAGAGCACTAAAGACAAGCACAGCCCGGCTGTTAAACCGGCGGGCACCTGCATGCCACGCACCTGACTGAGGGCCCAGATGCACAGGCTCACCACCTGATGCCAAGGAGGAGAGCCGGGCAGGCCACCACCCCCACAGGGCCTTCCAGGGAAGCACCACAGCAAGTGCACAGCCCACCATGGCCCCAGGGCTAACACGGGCCTCACGCCTGGCTGGGATCTCCTCCTGGGATGTCCTTCCAGCTTCCGCCTCTCCCCTCCCCCAGGAACCACATACACAGACACATACACACTCTCACACACACACACACAGTCACACATACACACACACGCATACACTGACACACACTCAGACACATAGACACACACCTACACACACACTGACACACATACACACGCATGCACATACACACATACTCTCACACTCACACACACTACTCCCACTCAGACATGCTCACATATATGCACTTACACACATACACACACAGACATGGTCACACACACACGGCACACTCACACACACTCATGCACACACAGATACACACACACACAGATACTCACACACACACGTATATGTACTTGCTTTTCTGGCTATTCTCTACCTTAGGGAAGAGAGATGAGAGTAGACAGAGGAGAAAAGTACAGAATGAATCTTCTGGAACTCTGAGTTTCTAAATTCTGACTCCTTAGACAGTTGTAAATGACAAGAACAGATTTGGGAAGCTGCTCGATGAGAAACAGTGAGGTTTCCCAGTCTCTGCAACTAGAGAGAGGCCCTGGGCTTGGGAGGAGGCCAGAGAAGGGGTGTCATGACATTCCTGAGAATGGGCCCCTGTCTGAGTTTCCTGGGGAAGAGTCTGGGGGGTGGCAAAGGTCTAGGTGAGAAGTGGCCGTGTGGTGTGTCCAGGCAGACACAGCTCTGCACCACTGCAGGCTGCACGGGGAGTCCTGTGTCTTCAGGAGTGCACAGGCACCGACCACCTCTGTGATTCCAGCAACTAGGGAGGCTGAGGCAGGAAGATCGCCTGAGCCCAGGAGTTTGAGACCAGCCTGGCCAGCATAGCGAGACCCTGTCTCTAAAAAACTAAAAATACAAATAACTTCTTAACACTTGACACACATTTCTCAACCATAATTTGAGAAATGCAAATTAAAACCACAGTGAGATTCCATTTTTCACTGATCATAGGGGCAAAGACTTACCAGTTAATCAAGTATGATGCCTGTGAGAGGGCAGGGAAGCAGCTTCTTTGAGGGTTGTTGACAGGAGACTGAGTTGGCACAGCCTCTTGGGAGAGCCATTTGGCAATATCTTTCCAAATTAAAGTTCACATTTCCTTTGTCCTGCCAGTCCAGTTCCACCTGCAGGTACAGCCACACGTCCACAAGGATGTTTGTTCAAGTGGTCCTGTTTGTAATGGCAAAAAAGGGAAACAACTCAAATGTCCGTTAATAGGGGACTGGATAATAAATAAGTATAGTAGTATAGTCACCCCCCTATTCTTGGAGGACTGGTTCCTGGAAACACCCCCTACACTGTAGATACCACCATCCATGATGCTCACGTCCCTGATATAAAA
Source organism: Ateles fusciceps (assembly GCA_036589455.1). Lineage (NCBI taxonomy): Eukaryota > Metazoa > Chordata > Mammalia > Primates > Atelidae > Ateles > Ateles fusciceps. Next base: position 2,800,529 of record JAZHEH010002842.1, read on the forward strand.
TGATGTAGTATTTGTATATAACCTACACACATGCTCTCATACTTTAAACCACCTCTAGATTACTTACAATACTTAACAAGATATAAATACTATGTAGATAGTTGTTATATTGTATTATTGTTTTAATTTGTATTCTTTTTTATTGTATTGTTATTGTGTGTGTGTGTGTGTGTTTTTTTTGTGACTATATTTGTGTTTTGAGACAGGGTCTTGCTGTGTTGCCTAGGCTGATCTCAAAAGAGTTTGGGTTTTGTTTTGTTTCAGATGGAGTCTCACTCTGTCACCCAGGCTGGAATGCAGTGGTGCAATCTCGGCTCACTGTGACCTCCGTCTCCTGGGTTAAAGTGATTCTTCTGCCTCAGCCTTCCAAGTAGCTGGGACTACAGGCACTTACCATCATGCCAGGCTACTTTTTTTGTATTTTTAGTGGAGACGAGGTTTTACCATGTTGGCCAGGCTGGTCTCAAACCCCTGACCGCAGGTGATCCACTCACCTCTGCCTCCCAAAGTGCTTGGATTACAAGGGTGAGCCACTGCGCCTGGTCTAAAGAATATTTTCTGTGCTGCAGTTGGTTGAACTCTTGGATGCAGAGCCGGCAGCTATGGAGAGCTGACTGTAATGACACATCAATGGAATATATGTGGCCATTTCTTTTCTTTTCTTTTTTTGAGACAGAGTGTTGCCCTTGTTGCCCAGTGCAACAATGCAATGGGCAGGAGAGGAGAGTGCAATGGCGTGACTCAGCAACTTCCACCTCCCGGGTTCAAATGATTCTCCTGCCTCAGCCTCCTGAGTAGCCAGGATTACAGGCGGCTGCCACCTTGCCCAGCTAATTTTTTGTATGGGGTTTCACTATGTTGGCCAGGCTGGTCTCAAACTCCTGACCTCAGGCAATCCACCTGCTTCAGCCTCCCAAAGTGCTGAGATTACAGATGTGAGCCACTGTGCCCAGCCTGTATTTGTGGCCATTTCAAATGAAATAGATCTCATATGCTGATATGAACAGATCTCTGAGAAACATTACTTTTTTAAAAAGGTGAGGTGTAGAATACTACGTATAGTTGTTTTCCATTTACATTTTTAAAAAGAATCTATATACAAATACATGTATGTTTATGTGCAAACATTTATTTATTTATTTTTTGAGACGGAGTCTCACTTTGTTGCTCAGGCTGGAGTGCAGTGGCACAATCATGGCTCACTGCAACCTCTGCCTCCCGGGTTCAAGCGATTTTCCTGCCTCAGACTCCCGAGTACCTGGGATTACAGGTGCACGTCACCATGCCCAGCTAATTTTTTATATTTTTGGTAGAGACGGGGTTTCACCATGTTGGTCAGGCTAGTCTTGAACTCCTGACCTCAAGTGATCTGCCCACCTCAGCCTCCTAAAGTGCTGGGACTGCAGATGTGAGCCACCATGCCTGGCATGCACAAACACTTCTAAAAGAAATCTCTAAACAGATTAAAAAATCTATACCCAGGCTGAGTGTGGTGGCTCATGACTAATCTGAAGCACTTTGGGAGGCTAAGGCAGGAGAATTGCTTGAGCCTAGGAGTTCAAGACTAGCCTGGCAACAGAGCGAGATCCTGTCTCTAAAAAGAATAACAGGCGGCCAGGCACGGTGGCTCACGCCTGTAATCCCAGTACTTTGGGAGGCCAAGATGGGCAAATCACTTGAGGTCAGGAGTTTGAGACCAGCCTGGCCAACATGGCAAACTCCCGTCTCTGCAAAAAATACAAAAATAAGCCGGGTGTGGTGGTGTGCACCTGTAGTCCCAGCTACTCGGGAGGCTGAGACACATGAATTGCTGGAACCTGGCAGGCGGAGGTTGCAGTGAGCCAAGATCACACCACTGCACTCCAACCTGGGTGACAGAGCAAGACCCTATCTCAACCCAGGATGGTGGTACTTGCTTGTAGTCCCAGCTTGGAGAGAGGCTGACATGAAGGATCACTTGAGTCCAGGAGTTAGATGCTGCAAGGAGCCAAGGCCACACCACTGGCACTCCAGCATGGGTGACAGAGCAAGACCTGGTCTCTAAAATCTGTATCTGTCTATTCTCATGGAGTGATGTAGCGCTATTTGAATGGTTAGCATCTGTGGCTGTTCTATCTTTCTAATGGCACAAAGGGACGGGAATAAGCAGCAGCAGACGTACAGTGGGAGGAAGGCACAGCAAGCCCTTCTGCGGGCCCAGGGCCACGGCTGCGGCAGGTTTGTGAGGGGAATTGGTACTTTTCCGTGGACAACCTTAGACACCAGGGGCTGAGTCATAGCCACCCTAGAGGCTGTGACAAAAGTCCACAAGCTTCCAATGGCTGACGTGTTCTAGAACAGTTTATCCTTAAGGAAGGAGCGCTTGCAAGGCTCTAGGTGGGACTGGGAGGGCCTGAGAAGGAGGTGTCTGTAGGGAGAGGCAGAGAATCAGCCCTCTTGTCACTGGCTGGCTTGTTGTCACCCTGCCAGGTACCACAGGGAACGTGACAACGATTCCAGACAGACCTGCACTGCTCCGGAAACGGAAACTCCTATTTCTCAACAAAATCTACCTAAGCTCAAAGGTGAAATCAACAAAGAGTTTTAAAGATTATTTTAGATTCCTATGAAGAAAGATGGAAATGACTGCACAAGCCTAAAGAAGAAAGTCAAAGTCCAGTAACATGAGTAATGAGGAAACTAAAATCACAAATTCAAAAAGAACCAATTCACACTCAAACAAGGAGATCCCATTTTCCACTTGTCAGATTAGCAAAAATGTTAAGGATTGCTACTATTCAGTGTTAGTGAGGGTATAGGGAAACCGGCGTTCTCAAGCTCCACTGGGGAGAGTGAAAATCAGCTCAATCTATTTGGAGAACATTCAGTCAGCAGTAACATGTCAAATGTGGATTCACTCTGATTCAAAAATTCTATTTTTGGGAATCCACCCTCTGACATTATTACACAATACATATGCAAGGATGTTTGCCACGGTGTTGTTTATCTAGTAAGATGCTGGAAACAACTTAGCTATCCATTAGAGACCAGATAAATAACTTACAGGATATCCACACCATGGAACCCTTAAAAGACTGAGATAGATTTATATACACTGACATGGAAGATCTCTAAGACATATTGACAAGCGAAATTAGCAAGTCAAGATATGACACATTAGTATAATTATATATATATATGTATTTAAAGTCCCTCCCAAATCTTAAGTCTATATCATTCATAGAAACAGTTCAGGAGTCTGGGTGCAGTGGCTCATGCCTGTTATTCCAACACTTTGGGAGGCTGAGGTGGGAGGATTGCTTGAGGTCAGGAGTTCTAGACGAGCTTGGGCAGCATAGCAAGACCCCATCTCTCTAGTTCTAAAATAAATCCATGAAACAGTGTAAAAAGAATAACAGTTTTGGAAGGAGATACACAATGAAGAGTGGTTACCTCGAAGGGGAAAGGAGAATTGAAAGGAGGTGATAAACGGGGATTATAAATTTTAATCCATATATTTCTATGTTGGATTTTTAATTTTATCTTGTTTATTTTTCATTTCTTTGAGACAAGATCTCAGTTCTGTCACCCCAGGCTAGAGTGCAGTGGCATGATCATGGCTCACTGCAGGCTCAACCTCCTGGGCTCAAGTGATCCTTCCACCTCAGCCCCCTGCATAGCTGGAACTACAGGCACACACCACTATGCCTGGCTAATATTTTTATTTTTTGTGAAGATGAAGTCTCACTATGTTGCCCAGGCTGGTATTGAACTCCTAGGCTCAAGGGATCCACCTGCCTCAGCCTTCCTAAGTGTTGGGATTACAGGCATGAGTCTTTGTGCCTGGTCTATCTTTGTTTTTGAACCATGAACGTGCATTCATGCATTACTTAGCAGCCGTATGAATGGTCATGGTGTTCAATGTAACCTTGACTTCATTAGTTACTAGATGTGTAAGAGGTAAAGACAAAAAAACCTCAATGTGCCTTACTCTTTTTCTACAAAAGTAAAACTAATAATAGGCTTGTTGTGAAGATTACATAAATTAATAGAAGCAAAATGCTTGAATGTTCCAAGTATTATGAGTTGTATAATTAAATGTAAGTTTTCACAAATAGGCTGTGTTGGTTTGGATGAAGAAGCCCACACTAGTAACGCCAACGCTCACATGAGCACGAACTTGAGAAGAGAGGGAAATGCTCGTTGCCCATGTTGGCATCGGGAGGAGATGCATATCCTCCTGGAGGGTAGGACTCCAGGCTGGGAAGACACAGAGGAACCACTCTCTGGCTGGTACGGGGCTCTTCTGCAGGACATCATCACGCTGATGTGCATTCATGCTGAGCTTCGCTGAGGTGTCTGAGGCCGGCATCACTGACCACAGCAGCTAGAACACATCAGCTCTGAGACACAGTTCTAGGAAGACACTGAGGCGCATGTGACTTTGGAGGGTGGACAAATGTGTTCAGGCCCCTCCTGTAGGCTCTAGTCCAGAGCCTCTACCACCTGGCACCAGGAAAGAGATGCTGGGAGCAAAGTCAGCCACGCCTTGGACCAAGAGAGTGGCTCACGTAACTCATGTGCTTTGGTGACCCATATAGACTGCTGTGTTCCATCAGTAACACATTCCAATGAAAACTTAGGACATTTCCAGTTGTTTGTAAAATTTGACGACATTTTCTCTTTCCATTGATAGTAATTAAGCACATTGGTTTTTTTTTTCTTTTCTATTTATTTATTTATTTTAGAGATGGGGTTTTACCATGTTGGCCAAGCTGGTCTCGAACTCCTGGCCTCAAGTGATCCACCCACCTCGGCCTCCCAAAGTGCTGGGATTACAGGCGTGAGCCACTGCACCCGGCCTGTTTTTTCCTCTTCACAAACAATATTCTTCTGGAAAGAAAGTTCTTCAATGGGGGTGTTAGCCCTCCCTGGAATAAGGATTTAGAAATACATGCAGAGTTGGAGTGAGAAGAGAAGCAACAGAAGGAGGCTAGAAGGGTCCATGTGATAGTGAATTAGACTTGGAGGCATCAGTAAGAACTCGTGTTTAGCTTAATGTAGACAAAAATGTGGCTGGGTGAGGTGGCTCACACCTGTAATCCCAGCACTTTGGGAGGCCAAGATGGGCAGATCGCTTGAGGCCAGGAGTTTGAGACCAGCCTGGGCAACATGGTGAAACCCCGTCTCTACTAAAAATATGAAAATTAGCCAGGTTTGGTGGTGCTGGTCCTAGCTACTCAGGAGGCTGAGGTGGGAGGATCACTTGACTCCAGGAGGTTAAGGCTGCAGCGAGCCAAGATTGTGCCACTGCACTCCAGTCTGGGTGACAGAGTGAGACCCTGTCTCAAAAATATACATGTATATGGACAAAGATGGCTACATATAGAAATGTGTATATACGTGTTAGTAAATGCATATATATTTCTTTACTCCATCACCCAAGAGCCTGAGAAATGCCAACCTAGTAGCAATGAGCACATCTAGCACCCAGATCTCGGGTTTCTAATACCATTCTCCAAAGGTCCCAGTCTCCTTTGATAACTGGCTGATTCAAGGATTGGAGTAGAAAACATACAAGATGAGCCTAGGGTATCTTATAGTGCCAAAAGGTAAAAAAAAATGCTCAACAAATAAAGACACTGATGTGGTATGTCAAAGTGGCACAGCAATGGAGTAAAAGAGGCAAATCTTCTGTGCAGAACAATTTATAACCAGAAATGCATGCAAAGTTCAGAAATGCTCAAAACAAGGTCCTGCCATTTTCATAATATATGTGAATATATATGAAATATTACATTAAATGTTTATATATGATATATAATTTTATATTTAATATAGCATACCAAGTAATATATTTTAATGTATTAAATATATAAATGTATGTGTGGTATGGTTTGGCTATGTGTCCCCACCCAAATCTCATCTCAAATTGTAATCCCCATGTGTCAGAGGAGGAGCCTGGTGGGAGGTGATAGGATCATGGGAGCAGACTTACCCTTGCTGTTCTTGTGATAGTGAGTTCTCACAAAATCCGATGGTTGGAAAGTGCGTGGTGCTTCCCCCTTCTCTCTTTCTCCTGCCACCACGTGAAGAAGATGCTTGATTCCCCTTCACCTTCCACCACGATTGTAGTTTCCTGAGGCCTCCCAGTCATGCTTCTTGTTAAGCCTGGGAGACAATTAAACCTCTTTTTTTCATACATTATCCAGTCTCAGGTAGCTCTTCTTTTCTTTAAGACAGAGCTGCATTCACTCTGTTGCCCAGGCTGGAGTGCTGTGGCATGATGTTGGCCCACTGCAACCTCCACCTGTTGGGTTCAAGTGAGTCTCCTGCCTCAGTCTCCCAAGTAGCTGGGATTACAGGCATCTGCCACCAAATCTGGCTAATTTTTATATTTTTAGTAGAGACAGGGTTTCACCATGTTGGCCAGGCTGGTCTCAAACTCCTTATCTCAGGTGATCTGCCCACCTTGGCCTCCCAAAGTGCTAGAGTTACAGGTGTGAGCCACCACATCCAGCCTCAGGTAGTTCTTTATAGCAGTGTGAGAATGGACTAATACAATGTGTTCGTGTGTGAATGTACACACACACACACACACACACACACACACACACAGGTCTGCGATGCTCAACACTGTTGGAAAAAATGTTCTTAGTTCCAGCTACTCAGGAGGCTAGCATGTGAGATTGCTTGAGCCTGGGAGGCAGAAGTTGCAGTGAGCCGAGATCATACCACTGCATTCGAGCCTGGGCAACTGAGTGAGACCCTGTCTCAAAAAAAAAAAGAAAAAGAAAAAGAAAAAATGGTGACTGTTGCTATGATGTTCTGTAGCGGCACTTTAAAAAGTCTCCTAAGGACCAGTGAACCCGGATTCAAACTTGAACAGTGTCCGTCCAGGCCTCAGTCTGCACTGATGCCTGACCTTCCCACGACTCACACATCCTATTCAAAGTTCCCCTTTTCTATCACATAGCCACCCATCTGACTATCTCAAGTGAGTGCAAGAAAGCCCCTGTGTGCCTTTCTATGATATGCAGGATTTTAAAAGGTCAAGCAGCACTCAGAAAATAGCTGCTTAAAAAGCAACACAGGGTCGGGCATGATGGCTCACACCGGTAATCCCAGAACTTTGGGAGGCTGAGCCAGGTGAATCCCTTGAGGCCAGGAATTTCAGACCAGACTGGAAACATAGAGAAACCTCATCTCTATTTTTTTTTTTTTTTTAAAGCAAAAGCATTTTTCAGGGAGATGCTTGGATTTTTCTGGAGAACCCAAGAATCTAGACACCCACACACCTGGGCTAGTTTACTTCCAGTCCCATTCGGGGGAAAGGGGGCTGAGCAAGAGACCTTCATGATTTGGTAAAAAGTTGAAGTGGGGCTGGGACCAGGGGGTATCATTTCAAGGTCACTACCTAGGGTGGCCCTGCCTTGTAAACAGAGGTCGGGCCCAGGTGGAACTGGGAGCGTTCTAGTGGCCACATTTTAAAAACAGGTGAAACGGGCCAGGCACGGTGGCTCATGCCTATAATCCCAGCACTCTGGGAGGCTGAGATGGGTGGATCACCTGAGGTAAGACCAGCCTGACCAACATGGTGAAACCCCGTCTCTGCTAAATACAAAAATTAACTGAGTGTGGTGGTGGGGAACTGTAATCTCAGCTACTCAAGAGGCTGAGGCAGGAGAAATTGTTTGAACCCAGGAGGTGGAGGTTGCAGTGAGCCAAGATTGCGCCATTGCACTCCACCCTGGGCGACAGAGCGAGACTCCCTCTCAAAAAATGAAAAATAAAAACAGGTAAAACAAATTATGATCTATTTTGCTTAATAAAAAATCATTAAAAGATTATTATTTCAACATGTAATTGATGGCAATGATTGTTATTTATTTTATGGACCCTTTTCCTCACTGAGCCTTTGAAACTCAGTGTATTTTATACTTACAGTGAATCCCATTTCAACCATCCACATTTCGGTGCCCTCTAGCGCTATGTGGGCAGTGAACAGCACAGATCTAGAACGTTTATATCTCCCTTTCTTTTCTTTTTTCTTTACTTTTCCCTTTTTCCCCTTCCTCCCTTCCTCCTTCCTTCCTTCCTTTCTCCTTTTTTAGAAAAACAGACCATTCTTTAGAAATTGAGGCAGACTTTCATGCTGCTGATAAAGAGGGAAAAAAAAAATAAGAAATTGAGGCAGATGTCTACCTGCCAACAACATTCACCCACGCAGATGATGCTGGGAAACCTTATTTTCCAGAATTCTCTGCTTTCCTGTCTCTCTCCCTCCTGGCTAACTGCAGGCACTTCTTTGGGCTTCTGGCAGGCCAAGGGTTAGCAGGGCGCAAAGGTCTCCCCCTGGACACATTCAGCCTCCCACGGGCTCATCCTGCATGGTGTGGGGGACCACAACGAACCGTCTCTGTCTCCATGGAGTGATGGGGGCAGGCTTGTGTGGGGCTCTTCTTCTTTTCTAGCAGTGGCTTCGGTATCTGCCAAGACTCCCCACGTCTTTTTCGTGCGCCTGGAGTTTCACTCTGCATGGGTGGCTGGTAGCCAGAAGGCCCTTCCACTGTGGAGAGTCCCTGCATCCGTCTCTGGGCTTAGGGACAACTTTAAGCCCCAAAGTCGGGCTCTCATGGAAGTAATTCCATTGTCACATGTCCCGCAGCAATCCTGGAATACTGCTCTGGGAAATAAGCTCCTGGAAAAAAAGTCTTGGGGAGGAATTTTGAGGAGGTGAGTGGGCTAGAGAGTAGGAAGGAAGTCATCTTTTAGGCATAAATTTACCAGAAGCCATTATTTCTTTAATTGCATTTCCTTTCATTATCAAGCAAAGTAAAACACACACACACACACACACACACACACACACCCCGCTTACAGTTGTGCAATGGTTTGTGCAGCTGCTGTGAGCCCAGAAGCACTTATCTGAGTGTGCACACCCCCTGGCTCCCTGCTCTGAGGGCAACGGGAGGCAGTGGGAATTTCTCAAATGTTCACAAGAATGTCGAGAGGGTGTTCTGAGTAATCACAACTCCTTGAACTTGTGGGGAAAATGCAGTCCCAATTTCCTTTTCGAGACAATGGTCTTTTAAAGCTGTATGCCACGAGAGTTTTCTTTTGTTTATGGTTAGAGAATGGTAAAATGCACGTCTGTGGAAGGCCCTGGGAGTGAGAAATCCTGCCTCAGGGACAGTGCAGCCGTTAAGTGCAGCGCAAACTTGGATCTCCCACTGCCATGAATGCCTGCTGCATCACTGACCCGCTCAGCTTCAGTGTGGTGGCCATTAGTGTGATCAGCCTAACAAAACTGTTAAGTCATTCTCCTTACCCTTTTCTCTCTCTTAAGAAGCCAACCCTCGGTGTCTTCCTCTGCTTCTGTTCTCTTATGCCCCTCGGTAGAAGCTCCCAGACGGACGCTCGGACACAGAGGGTCCAGGGAGACCCGTGGATCTGCCGCCGTGCGGGTGGACCAAGCTCTGGCCTCCACTGGAAGCCTCTGTCCAGCGCCACATCCTCCCTGGGTTCCAGGCCTCACCTGCCAGGTGGACAATTAGGCAATTTGATTTACTAAGGCGAAGGCAAAGAAAAGGGAAGAGAAAAGGAGAAATACTGCAAGAAAAAAAAAAGACTTTGTGAAAAGAAAAACTGAAATCATAGGAAATATAGAAAACAAAAACCCAAATCAGGAGAGAGAAATAAAGAATTCCGGGATGATGAGCCGGGCTCGAAGAAGCCTCCATCTCCCGACTCCAGAAGTCTGGGCCAAGTGGACTCCTTACCACGAAGGGAGGGGTCTCTATGGAGGCCCAATGATGTCTCTCGAATGGGTGGGGCAGGCAGAGCGGTGGGCCAGGGGCGGAGTGCTATCCCAGGTTAAGCTTTTAGGTACTAGTTACCCAGGAGGTCTCATTAATTCTGGAATCATTTTGTAATTTTAGGTACGCTCGAGAATCAGCGGCGTACTGTTTATCTTGCTGTACTATGTGGTCCAGATTTCAGATCCCAGAGCCCTTAGGCAAGCCCAGAACTGTCCCCACAATCTCTGGGTGACAACTGTCCCAACCATAGCTGTCCAGCCTACAGGAGCAACTAAAGGTGGGGATTATCAGCCAGGGAGGAGGTGCAGTAGGGTGGGGAACCTGCGGCATGGATAGACACCTCCTCCATCCACTCTGTCAAGACAGCCTGACCGAGGCCCACGAGTGGCTGCTCACACCTCCCAGCCTGACTGTTCCGGTTTAGACTGGGCTCTCAGCATCTGTCACCAGGCCTTTGTTGTTGTAAGGAGCAAATAATAACAATAATTTAAAACATATATATATTAGTTTGGTTAGGTGCGGTGGCTCACACCTGTTATCCCAGTACTTTAGGAGGCCAAGGTGAGCAGATCACTTGAGGCCAGGAGTTTGAGACCAGCCTGGCCAACATGGTGAAACCCAGTCTCTACTAAAAATACAAAAATTAGCTGGGTATAGAGAAGGAGGCCTGTAATCCCAGCTATTCGGGAGGCTGAGGCACAAAAATCACTTGAACCCAGGAGGTAGAGGTTACAGTGAGCCAAGATCGTGCCACTGCACTCTAGCCTGGATGACAGATCAAGACTCTATCTCAAAAAATAAATGAATAGGCCAGGCGCAGTGGCTCATGCCTGTAGTCTCAGCACTTTGGAAGGTCGAGGCGGGTGGATCATGACGTCAGGAGTTCAAGATCAGCATGGCCAAGATGGTGAAACCCTGTCTCTACTAAATATACAAAAATTAGCCAGGCATGGTGGCAGACACCCGTCATCCCAGCTATTTGGGAGGCTGAGGCAGAAGAATTGCTTGAACCCCGGGGGACAGAGGTTGCCGTGAGTCAAGATCATGTGCCACTGCACTCCAGACTGGGCGACAGAGACTCCGTCTCAAAAATAAATAAATAAATAAAGATAAAAATCAATAAAAACCTCATTTGAGCCAGGCATAGTGGCTCATGCCTGTAATCCCAGCACTTTGGGAGGCTCAGACAGGAGGATCACTTGAAGGCAGGAGTTCGAGACCATCCTGCGCAACATAGTGACATTCCGTCTCAGTAAATAAAAAATAAGTGAAATTCCTTTGAGGATCACAAACAACATGAGCTATTTATAATTCCAGAAATAGCCCAGATACCAAGTGGCCCTATCCCCTCAAAGGATTCCAGGACAGCTCCCACCTTCTTACAGGGATGTGGAAGATAGCCAGCCCTGGGCACATAGCTTCTGTGCCCTCAGCTGCTGCCAGCCTCCCTCCCACAGGTCACACAAGCATCCCTCCTTTTCCCTGAGGAGCAAGAACACAGGGGACATCCACATCAAAAGGAAGAGCTTCAGGGTTTTGTACCAGCTTCACTTCATTTCTTCTATTGTTCATTCATTCATCTAACAGAATTTATTGAAATCCTAGGGGGTGGGGACCCAGAACTGAACTCTCCTGGTCCTGGCCCTGAGGGGCCCCTGCCTGGACGGCTTGAATGCGGGATGGCCAGGCCTACCTCCCACGGCCCTGGTTTCCCCTCTGGGAGGTGGGCAGCCCTCACTCGGAAAAGTGCCTGCAGAGCAGTTTCGCCCCTTTGTGAATGAGCTTTGGCAAGCACAGGGATGAGTCACGGCCTTGGTGACACAGAACACATGACTTCAAATTGCCCAGAAGTATGACTGGCACCCTGGCCTGTGCTTCCCCACCCCAAGGGGCCCACCCCAAGGGATCATCCAAAAATGACCTTTCTTGTCTTCCAAAGGCTGCTGTCCGCTGCGGCCTTTCGAGGGCCTGTATATCCATAGTGAATTCCTGGAAGGCAGCTTGAAATAACCACTGAAAGGGTTTGATTTCTTTTTTTAAAAAAAATTATCTAAGCAAACCACCTTTTTCCAAAAAGAGCAAATTCACTTGCGGCTCTCCTGTGGGAAGCTGGAAAATGTTCTTCCTTGGGAGTGGATGGGGAGAGTGGGCCCAGCTCCAATAGCTTGCTGGTGCCACGGAGGTTCCTGAGCCTGGAGGCTCCTGACTTGCTCCAGAGCTGGCGGAGGGTCTGTCTCAGTCACAGTTCTTCCCAGTGACGACTCAGAACCTCTCTCAGTTCCTGACGTACTCTGGGTCCAGTGTGACCCACAGTCTGCCTGGCCCATCGCCTCGGCGGGCGCACCTCTCCTAGTGCAGGAAGAAGCAGAAATGGGGGGGGGGAAGCCAGTGGGTGCCACTCCTGTGTCCACCGAGTCAGCTGGGAGCCATGCAGCTGGTGGCTTATCGGTCGCAGGCCAAGGCCTGAGTCATGTCCCCGTCACAGCCTTCGTTGGAGGGCTGACCCACAGGAAATTACACAGCATCTGTGGCCCATGGTGGAAGCAGGGGCTTTTCCAAGGGCATCAACTGGGAAGGCAGAAAGAAGCCATCACCCATGCTGCAATCTAAGGCTTGGGGACCCCCACTTACTGCAAGGGAGAGGGCCTGGTGACCTCTGGGACAGCAAGGCCTGTGTAAACCTCTTCCACAGTCCTCCACTGGCCAGCAGGGCGCCCACAGTCTTGACCCACGTGTGACAGTGCTGCACACCCACCAAGCCAGCCTCGCCCCACATGGTTCCTTGGGCTGTAGACCGAAGTCCATCCGCAGCCTTTTACCCAGATGCACCCCAGCCCCAACCCTCAGCCAGAAAACATAGCACCTCCAATGGAGCCAGAGGCCACCTCTCTCAGAGAGCTGTGTGACTCTGGCAACTAAATTAAACTCTGTGCCTCAGTCTCTTCATCTGTAAAATGGGTCTTGAACACCTACCTGACCAAGTTGTGATGAAGATGAAATGAGACTATGCAAAGGCCTGGCATAGAGCCAGGCACACAGTGGGTGCTCTGACATGGTCTTTGCTCTCAGCCTGCTGTGATGCAAAATCCAGGTTGGCACCATCCCCCCAGGTTCAGCCCTCAGTGTTATCCCTGTCCTTCCCCCATACTCAGTCTCCCAACTCTTCGTGCAAGTGTGTGGTGGAGAAGACTGAACTCCATGTCGGAATGGAGGGGTTGACTCCTCTGGCTAGTGAAGGGTCGGCCTGACTTGAGTCACTGGGAGACTGTCTTCCAGCCTCTCCTTGCCTGCCCCAGACATGACACCCCAGGGCCACCCTGCAGGGACCCTGAGGTGGAGGGGCCCAGCTACCTGTCTCCAAATGTGGAGCAGGGCAGGTTGGTTGGCAAAAAGGAGGGAGAAGTGACAAGGCGCCCCAGGCCCTGCACCTGGAATCAAAGGGTCCAGCTCTGGGAGAACCTTCACCCCCGTGGAGACTTGGCAATACAATGTTTGCCTGGAACCCAGCCCAACAGGGCTGACACCTGCAGTCAGGGCTGCCCTGCCATGCCCCTCCCACGCCAGGGGCGCTGCGCTGGGATTGCTGTGGCCAGTTATGGGAGGCCTGCAAGTGTGGGCAGCCGAGGTCATGCCTGTCAAGGAGGTGCCGGGTGAACAGATCAAGCAGGTGTGCATTTCAGCTTGCGGTGGGGCCAGACACAGCTGTGTGTGTGTATGTGTGTGTGTGTGTGTGAGGGGAGCAAAATTCACTGTGCACCTACCATGTGGCAAGTCAGTGCTAGGCCCTGTACTTTATAGTGTTTCATTTAAAGAGTTTAATTTGCATGGCTGCTTGTGCAGCATTCCAGAGTGGCTTTTCACACATTCTTCGGCTGGGGTGGAGGTGGGGAGAATTCTATTTCTATTTTTATCTTCCCATGGTGGGGTACTCTGCTCATGGGGCCCCTTATCTCCCCCGACACTTTCCCCTACATCCGGCTGCAACTAGCAGCTTTCGATATGCAAAGGGAACTTGCAGCTTCACATCAGCCACCTCACCCACCTCCTCCCAGCCTGCATGGGACTCAGGCCCCTTCTTCCCCAGGACCCTTCTTCTTCTCTTCTGGATGGATGGAGGCATGATCTATGCTTCTCCCTGGAACCTGGGAACCACCAGGGAGGGGACATCTTCTCCCTTCACCCCCTTCCCCCAGCAGCTCAGGGGTTCATTTGGGTGAATGGCCCCTCCCTGTAGCAGCCTGGCACGGGGGCAAACCCAGACTCCACATGGCTAAGGAGCTCCCCTGGGCCCCTGCACTCTATTGGGGTTGACTTATTTTACCTCATTGCACTCCCAGCTGAGAATTAGAGGGTGAGGCTAGCGGGTAGCCTTGGGGTTGGAGGTGCAGTGGGGGACTCCACATTGTGACTTGACATCTGGGAAGAGCTCATTCTGAATGTGATCTTTACAACCACCCTGACGCCGGTCCCTAAAGCTGTGCACTGGAAATGAGTCTGTGTCCCCAATGTGTTTTTCCTCATCCCTCTGCTTATGAACAAAGGTGCACTTTTACGTGGTAGGTACAGTTGTGGGTGATTTGATTTTGTAAAAGCAAAACTCTTTGTAATATTTTATGATACTGGGATGCGAAGTGTAGTTATTCTCATTTCTTTTTCTTTTGTTTCCTCCTTCACCCCAGAGAGGTAAATAGTGTCACTGCACTCCCACTTTTAAGCAATGTGCAGCCATTGGTGCCTTCCTTTAGCTGGAACTGTGTAAAAAGTGGCTGGCCAAAGGATCAAGGACAGGCAGCTTACATTTCTAAGGGGTGTCAGGGTGGAAAGTGTGATTCAGAGCTTGCTCCCACTCCAGGGGCTTTCCTGGACAGAGTGCCTGGCCTGCCCAGCCCTCCCAGGTGACCACGGGGGCAGGAGAGCAAATGCCTGGGGACGCCCACCCAGACTCTGCCAGAAAGAAGCCTGAAAACCCAGTGCAGGGCGTCTGGGGTGAGATTTTTTTAACTCTTGAGATATTGGAATGCAGCTATTTTTCATATGATTATCTCTAAATTGCAAAGACAAAACCACTTAAACATCAGCTAGCTGTGCTGACATTTGTCCCTCTGGCCACATCTTGGGGACAGTGGCGCTGCAGCTTTGGCCCGTGGGATTATGGTTGTGCTCAGTCCAGGGGAAACGCGGCGAAGATGGGCGGCGCAAAGATGGGCGGCGGAGGGTGAGCGAGGTTGGGGTTTACTCCCTGGACTCCCTGTGGGCTCTTAACAGGCGTTGCAGGTCACCTGAGGGCTGCACCCCGCCCGCGCCTACACCCTGCTTTCTTTCTCTCCCTGGGTCACTTTTGGGTCCAGGCAACTGCCACAAGCCCTGTTTTCCAGCACCAACCCTCGTGGCTGCCTCACACTGGGCCCTGGACTTTGTAAATGGTTCCTTTATTAAACGCTCTCCAAATACCACCGCGAGCCTGTGACAGCAGACTCCAGCACGTCACACTAGCAATTTGCACAAAAGGTCTCTCAGACCCTCTCCTCATCCCACCTGATCCTGTCAGAAAGGCCTCCATGACCACCACCCTCCATGCTGGGGTCTCAGGGCCTGGAAGATCTCAGCCAGGTCGATTTGAAGGAACTGATGGGCCTGGAGTCTGGCGGTGTGAATGACTACATTCTGGGAGCAGGCCCCACCACGAACTCCCATTTCAGATCTATGGATGTGCCAAGCATATTCCTCCCCCAGGTGGAGCCTCCGGAGGCACCAGGGATCATCATGGATCTGACTGAGACCTCCGATGTACCAGGCCGGGTGCTGGGACACCTGGGCACACAGCCACCCTGCAGGTGTGACTGGGCTGTGAACAGGTCCCTCCTTCCACACCAGCTCCACCCATGGGATGGCAGGGATGACACCTCTCAGCTCCTGGGCCAGACGCCAATAAGCGGACCAGGAGCCACACCCAGTCCTAGAAGACACAGGGGCGGCCGGAGGTCTGGGCAGATCAGGAGATGCTGCCTTTTTTTTGGCATGCATGGCCCGGGGATGCTGACAGCCAGTCAGCTTTTGGAGAAACAGGAAATGCTCTCAGGCTGGTCCATGCTTGGCACTCTTGTTTTTTTAGAGGTCCAGAGAGCAGCATGAAACGCATCCTGTTACTGTAACATGAGTCAGATGAATCGCGTGGCATCTTCTCCAGGTGTCCAGATGTACAGCCCGGGTTGGGGCGGGGACTGGAATGCAAAGGAAACTAGACTTTGCAAGCTAGAGGAGAGGTTGGGGAGCTTCTGACCAATTCCCTAATCACCCGAATTTCACAGACCAGGAAGGGGCCTCGGAGTTGGAACTTGCTCATGAGTTGCAAAGCTGGACTAGAACCCAGGAGTCCCAGCATGGTGCAGTGCCCTCCCCTCTCATCCTGCTCTCCTGGCACTTCACATTCTCTGAGCAGCTTTTCTAAACCCTTTGCCAAAAGCCTGGAGTCGCAGACCAAAGAGACTTCATTGAAAACTGGTTGTTCGGAAGCTGGGGAGGGGTGATCCTTGGCATATTAAGGAAACTAAATGCCACCTCTTCCTGAAGCTGAAACTGCCTTTGCAAACATTTTAACAGTGAGGAAATCATGACAGTGAAAGGGATCTGACCTAACCAACTCCATCCTGCCTTTCACCTCCAGAGTGCCCTTGGCTCATTCTTAGTTGTGAGCCAAGGTACCTCTGGGAGAAATGTAGTTTATAGTTTAAATGATAATAGCTCTTCTCCAAAATTAAACCACTTTTGTAAAACTAATAAAAGGCCACCAGGTTAGGAAGATGGGAGGGGCCTGAGCTCTGCTAAGATGTACACATAGTTCAATGATTACCAGCCATTATTCTAGAAGTCACAAGATTTGCAACTTCTCCAACTACTTTCTTTTATCACATATATCACTATTGTAGAAACTGAGACTGGCCTTCTGAGATGGCTTTTCAGCCATTTGCATTTCTGAAGACCAGGCCTCTTGACCCAACTTTTCTGTGGCCCACACCCAGAAATACACTCAGTGCAAGAGGACCATTTCCCACACCACTATGATTGTATCCCCAGCCATTCAGCAGTATGGATTCCCTAGCTCCCTGCCCACTGAGCTATTCTTGAAAAATCCTAGCCTCCGAATCTTCGGAGAGGCTGATTTAGTAGTAATAAAATTGTGGTCTTTTAGTTAGTCAGTTCTTGCTGTATTAAACTCTCTATTGCAGTTTCCCTGTCTTGATAAATTGGCTCTATTTGGGCACCGGGCAAGAAGAACCTGTTGGATGGTTACAAAGCTCTCCCTGATAACCCTTATGGGAGTGGTGACTGTTCCCGACTCTGAGATCCCATCTCTTAGGATCTTCCTAAGTAGGGTGGAAATACAGGTATCAATCCACATTGACTGTGTGATGCCAGTGTTCCTTTTTCCTGCACAGTACACAGATTCCCGAGCAACCTTCCACCTCCCGATTCATGTCTAACCTGAGGAGTGTGTGCTGAATGTGGACAGTCATTCTAGGACAGAAGCCACAGAAATCCAAGGACTGAAGTGAAGGTCTAGGTGCTGTGTCCCTAGGCTATTGGCTGAGACAAGGCCTTCTGCAGCCCAGGTGAGGGTGGTGTGGGTGTTGACTCCGATTAGTGGGAACAACTGGGATTATTTTCTGAAACAGGGCAGATAAAAAGTCTTCATAGGCCTGGTGTGGTGGGTCATGCCTGTAATCCCAGCACTTTGAGAAGCCAGGCGGGCAGATCACTTGAGGTCAGGAGTTCGAGATCAGCCTGGCCAATATGGTGAAACCCTGTCTCTACTAAAAATACAAAAAATGGGGCCGGGAGCATGGTTCACGCCTGTAATCCAGGACTTTGGGAGGCCGAGGCGGGAGGATCACGAGGTCAGGAGTTCGAGGTCAGAAGTTCGAAGCCAGCCTGAACAACATGGTGAAACCCCATCTCTACTAAAAATGCAAAAATTAGCTGGGTATGGTGGCACACGCCGGTAATCCCAGCTACTCAGGAGGCTGAGGCAGGAGAATCACCTGAATCTGGGAGGTGGAGGTTGCAGGGAGCTGAGATTATGCCACTGCTCTCCAGCCTGGGCGACAGAGTGAGACTCTGCCTCAAAAACAAAAAACAAAAAATTAGCCAGGCATGGTGGCACGCACCTGTAGTGCCAGCTACTCGGAGGCTGAGGTGGAAGAATCTCTTAAATCCAGGAAGCAGAGGTTGCAGTGAGTCATGCCATTGCACTCCAGCCTGGGCGACAGAGCGAGACCCCGTCTCAAAAAATAAAAAAAAGTTAATCTTTAAAGGTTGGGCGAGGTGGCTCATGCCTGTAATCCCAGCACTTTGGGAGGCCAAGGCGGCTGGATCACTTGAGGTCAGGAGTTTCAGACCAGCCTGACAAACATGGTGAAACCTAAAAATACAAAAATTAGCTGGGCATGGTGGCATGCGCCTGTAATCCCAGCTACTCAGGAGGCTGAGGCAGGAGAATTGCTTGAACCCAGGAGGCGGAGGTTGCAGTGAGCTGAGATCGTGCCACTGCACTCCAGCCTGGGCAACAGAATGAGACTCCATCTCAAAAAAAAACAAAAGTCTTCATAGCCTTCCCACTGCCCAATAACTAAATTTTTTTTTTTTTTTTTGAGAGAGAGTCTAGCTCTGGAGTGCAATGGCATGATCTCAGCTCACTGCAACCTCCGCCTCCTGGGTTCAAGAAATTCACTCCTGTGCCTCAGCCTCCTGAGTAGCTGGGATTACAGGCACATGCCACCACGCCCAGCTAATTTTTGCATTTTTAGTTGAGACAGGGTTTCACCATATTGGCCAGGCTGGTCTCAAACTCCTAACCTCAAGTGATCCATCCGCCTCAGCCCCTCAAAGTGCTGGGATAACAGGTGTGAGCCACCGCACCTGGCCCCAGTAGTTAATATTAATGGTCACATTATTGAGAGCTTACCATAGGTCAGGCATTTGGGTTACTTCTTTTCATACCATAGGTAGGAACTACCAAATGTTCAATTGAAGGGTAAGTAAACTGAGGCACAGAAAGGTTAGATGTGCTCAAGGTCCCACGGTTGGCAGGCAGTGAGACCAGGAGGCCACCATAAACCACTGTGTTCTATTGCCTGCCCAGAAGTGACTCCGTGGTGGTGGCCTCCCTCCCTTGATGGAGTATTGAGGGGTCCTCTGAGCAGGGGCTCACAAAGGCTGCCCAGGCAAACCAGCCCCAAGAGCAAGGAAGTTTTTCTTGGTTATTCACAGTGAAAACACCAACAGTTCCATGACCCTGAACTGTGAGAAAGCCTTGCTCAGACCAGATCCTTGGCTGACCAGTGGGGGAGGAGGAGGCCATAAAGAATGTGTCCAGCCGCCAGGTGCGGTGGCTCACGCCTGTAATCCCAGCACTTTGGGAGGCTGAGGCAGGTGGACCGCCTGAGGTCAGGAGTTTGAGACCATCCTGGCAACATAGCGAAACTCCGTCTCTACTGAAAATACAAAAAATCAGGGGGGGGGGCATGGTGACCAACACCTGTAATCCTAGCTACCAGGGAGGCTGAGGCAGGAGAATCAGCCGGGAGACGAAGGTTGCAGTAAGCCAAGATCGTGCCATTGCACTCTAGGCTGGGCAACAAGAGCTAAACTCTGTCTCAAAAAAAATAACAAAAACAAAAAAAGCCTGGGCACGGTGGCTCATGCCTGTAATCCCAGCACTTTGAGAGGCTGAGATGGGCAGATCATGAGGTCAGAAGTTCGAGGGATGTGTCCAGCTGGACCCTGGGCCCAACCCTGTTGCTGCCTGCTGGAGGGTAGGTCATAGAATTCTCACCAGGAGCTTAGTTATTCAGACTGCTCAACAATGAGGCTGGGCTGGGCGCGGTGACTCATGCCTGTAATCCCAGCGCTTTGGGAGGCAAAACCAAGGATTGCTTGAGCCCAGGAGTTTGAGACTAGCCTGGGCAACATAGCGGGACCTTGTGTCTACAAAAAAGAAAAAAGAGCCAGTTGTGGTGGCATGCACTTGTAGTCCCAGCTACTCAGAAGGCTGAGGTAGGAGAATTGCTTGAGCTCAGAAGGTTGAGCCCGGAAGGTTGAGGCTGCTGCAGTGAGACATGATTGCACCACTGCACTCCAGCCTTGGAGACAGAGTGAGACCCTGTCTCAGACAAAGTAAAAACAATAAGGCTGGAAGGCAAGCCAAGATGCAGGACTAGCAAGCCAGAAACAGTAGTAAAAGTGCCTTTCCCTCATCAGATATGGGAGGCCTGAGGCACCGAGCAGCTGGAAATAAAAGTTACAATTAAGATGAAGTCGCCTTTTGAAGCAGACCATTTGGGCAGAAAGTCAACACTGTGTGTGCAGCTGGTCCCTCTTTTCCAGGAAGGGTCCCTGCCAGCAGTCTTTCCCACATCTGTGAATGGACCCCTTAGCAAATAGAAGGGCAGGTTCTGGACCAGGTGTGGTGGCTCACACCTGTAAACTCGGAACTTAGGGAGGCCCAGGCAGGACAATCGCTTGAGCCCTGGAGTTCAAGACTAGCCTGGGAAACATATTATAGACCTCATAACTAAAACAAAAAAAAAAAACAAAAAAAAAAAAGAAGAAGAAAGGAAGAGAGAGAAAGAAAGGAAAGTGGTTCTGTTTCAAAGCTCCCTGCACTGCACCCGAAGGAGCCTCAGCTGTAAGCACCTATGTCTCCCAACCTTTTGTGATATTTAATAGGCTACTCATTTTTTTTTTTTTTGAGACAGGGTCTCACTCTGTCACCCAGGCTGGAGTACAGTGGCATGATCTCAGCTCACTGCAACCTCCACCTCCCAGGTTCAAGCAATTCTCCTGCTTCAGCCTCCCAAGTAGCTGGGACTATAGGCATGCACCACCCGCCCAGCTAATTGTTTTGCATTTTTTGTAGAGAAGGGGTTTCACCATGTGGCCCAGGCTGGTTTCGAACTCCTAAGCTCAAGTGATCCTCCTTCCTCGGCCTCCCAAAGTGCTGGGCTTACAGGTGTGAGCCATCACGCCCATCCTGCACTCATTACTTAATCAAGGAAAAATGAATATAAAAGGAATCTTGGGAAATCTAGGAAGCTCATTACAGGAATTCCTCATAGAGGTGACTCAGCACTTCATTTCATAAGGAGAACCACAAGTGTTGCAAACACAGTTGTTCCCTCTAAAGAGGCGGATGGAACCAAGATCCTCCTCCTAAACTCTCTGCAGAAGACACGGGCTCAGTTACAAAGGACTCTGGGTTGGCAGAAACAGTGCTCTCACTTTTTCAGAAATGACTGGGTCTGGAACGGCTGAATACATGATATGCTTCTGCGAGACGATGGCAGACTAGCTGGGGCCAGGTAGTCAGGGGCGTTCTTCTGAAACACCAGGAAATGACTATTAGTTCATCTCATGAACCAGAAGCAATAGTGCTAACAGAAAATTTGCCTATAAACAGGTTGTGAAATCCCAGCCAAACTTTCACACACAGCACGATCAATGGCGTCCTAGTTTTTTCATTAATATTCATTTGCTCTTATAAATATATATATAATGTATATAAACATTAACTATAATTAGTCAAGAAATTGAAAGGATGGAATGTCTTTATAGTAGCTTGTTTTGCCAAATTAAGTTTTTAAAAAAATTTTTAAGTATTTACCAGGCCGGGTGCAGTGGCTTACATCTGTAACTCCAGCACTTTGGGAGGCTGAGGTGGGTGGATCACGTCAGGCGTTAGGAACAAGCTGCCTCAGAAAACCCCCTCCCCCGCCAGCTGATCCCCGCCTCTGATTGCTCCGCAGCTGCATTCCTGACTCCTGTCTAGGTGCTACAATGAAGCAAAGCCTGATTACAGCCACCTGGGAAGCTGGGGGGAGGACAGGGAAAACAAATGCGTGTTATCCGTACTTGTAAATTCCTGTTTTACACATACCTGTAAAATCCTGTTTTTTTAAAACTGCCGCCACAAAAGTCACTGGATGATGTATTGTAAGTCTGTCACAAGTTAACAAACTATCTCTGTGCCTGTTACAAGCTGATAGATGATCTCAGTCCTGAAACTCCCTTATGACCCTGTCACTGCACATACACCCCTCGTTTTGTAAGCTCGGGGCTGCCTCCTCTGATTGCTACGGGGCAGCCCAGCAGGGTAATAAAACTTGCTTGCCTGACTTTGGGTCTATTCTCCTTTCAGCTAACCTTACAGTTAGGAGTTCGAGGCCAGCCTGGCCAACATGAAGAAACCCCATCTCCACTAAAAATGCAAAAATTAGCCAGGCATGGTAGCACATGCCTGTAATCCCAGCTACTTGGGAGGCTGAGGTAGAACCACTTGAACCCAGGAGGTGGAGGTTGCAGTAAGCCGAGATTGTGCCACTGTACACCAGCCTGGGCAACAAGAGCAAAACTCCAGCTCAAAAAGAAAGAAAAGAAAAGCAGCCCCAAATTATTTTCCTTTCTAACAAAGAGCCACCTGTAAAATCTAGCGGCAGACATAGATGCCGGCAGTTGTGCCACTCTTGTTCAAGATGGCGGGCTCATCTTCCCTTCTCTTTATCAGCCAGGTGTACAGTAAGGAGCAGACAAGATGGCGCTGGTCAACGAGAGAGCTCATTTGCATAATAAGATCAGGGCAGGGCGGCCAGCCTTCCCCGTGCTATATAAATGTCACAGATGGAACCAATCTGTGAGCCCTATGTAAATAAGACACTGCCTCCTCAAACCTGCCTATAAAATCTGCCTCCCCCCGAGGCCCGCTGGTTTTCTCCGCTGCGAGACCCCTATCTCTCTGTGGACACAGAGCTGTTTCTCTTTCTCTTCTGCCTATTAAACCTCTGCTCCTGAACTCCTCTTGTGTGTCCTGTGCTAAGTTTTCCTGACACGACATGAAGAACCCCAGGATATGTACCCCAGACAACGCAGCTGCTTCAAAAGTAAGCAGCAGTTGTCATATCATATAAAGTCATCCCAATTTTAGTACTTATCCCTAAAGAGAAGGACTGTGCCACTGTACACCAGCTGTAAGGACTGTAATTTAAATATATAACCTTTGGCAGGGCGTGGTGGCTCATGCCTGTAATCTCAGCGCTTTGGGAGGCCAAAGCGGGCAGATCACTTGAGTCTGGGTCACCTGAGCCTGGGAGGTTGAGGCTACAGTGAGCCAGTCAGGAGTTCGAGACCAGCCTGGCCAGCATGGCAAAACCCTGTCTCTACTAAAAATACAAAAATTAGCTGGGCGTGGTGGTGGGCGCCTGTAATCCCAGCTACTCAGGCGGTTGAGGCAGGAGAATCACCTGAACCCAGGAGGTGGAAGTTGCAGTGAGCCAAGATTGTGCCACTGCACTCCAGCCTGGGCAACAGAGTGAGCCTCCATCTCCAAAAAAAAAAAAAAAAAAATTAAAAGACTCTGGTTGAGTATGGTAGCTCATACCTGTAATCCCAGGACTTTGAGAGGTTGAGGTGGGAGAATTGCTTGAACCCAGGAGTTCAAGACCAGCCTAGGCAACATGATGAGATTCCATCTCCACAAAAAATTTAAACAATTAGCCAGGAGTGGTGGCACATGCCTGTAGCCCCAACTACTCAGGAGGCTGAGGTGGAAGGATCACTTGAGTGATCAAGGAGGTCAAGGCTACAGTGAGCCGTGACTGCACCACTGCACTCCAGCCTGAACAACAAGAACAAGACTCTGTCTTGGGGGAAAATAAAAAGAAAGAAAAGAAAAGAAAATCTGGTAAAAGATATTGACAGACATGGTGACAAAGACTTGAAATTTGTACTATATGATTAAATTCTAAAGAAAAATAATGTTACTCCAAGATATGTAAAGAATGAGTAGATAAATCACATACAAAAAAACACAATTGATTATGAAACCATTGGAAAAAAATATAATCAGGCCAAGCGTGGTGGTTCACACCTAGAATCCCAGCACTTTGGGAGGTGGAGGCAGGCAGATTACAGGAAGCCAGGAATTCAGGACCAGCCTGGCCAACATGGCGAAACCCTGTCTCTACTAAAAATACAAAAATTAGCTGGGTGTGGTGGCACGCGCCTGTAATCCCAGCTACTCGGGAGACTGAGGCAAAAGAATCACTTGAACTCAGGTTGCAGTAGCCGAGGTCATGCTACTGCACTCTAGCCTGGGTGATGGAGCGAGACTCTGTCTCAAAAAAAAAAAGGAAAGAAAAAAAGGGAAAAATATATATAATCAAAGAAATACATATTTAAAATAAGATCTATTTAACAATGTATAGCATCTAGGCTTACAGAAAGTGCTGTTGTGCTGTCCTCACTAAGCCACTGCTGGGAGGAGGGAGACGTGCTTGCTTGGATAAAGTGGACTGATTTCAAAATGTGTGTAAGGAACCTTAGCAACCTCATGCCCTTTAGCCCAGTAAGTGCTCTATGAAACTCCACGCATGGTGGCTCATACCTGTAATCCCAGCATCTTGGGAAACTAAGGCGGGTGGATCACCTGAGGTCAGGAGTTGTAGACCAGCCTGGTCAATGTGTTGAAAGCCCATCTCTACTAAAAATACAAAAATTAGCTGGGCATAGTGGTGGGTGCCTGTAATCCCAGCTACTAGGGAGGCTGAAGCAGAATTGCTTGAACTCAGGAGGCGGAGGTTGCAGTGAGCCGAGATCAGGCCACTGCACTCTAGCTTGGGTGACAGAGCAAGACTCTGTCATCACAAAATTTTTAAAAAGCTATAACCTTAAATACATAAGATGCTCTATAATCAACATTATTTCTAATACCAAAAAAATGGAAATAGAAATAAAATATCTAATAGAGATGTGATCAGATAAATTACTAAATTCACTTGGCTATTATGCAGCCATTAAGATTTATGCTTAAATAACTTTTATAATATGGAAACTGCTTATATTATAATGTTACATATAAAAATGTCTGCAGTTATACCTAGTAATCACTTCATTACCTGGGACTTGGCAATTTGCTTTATTCCTGCTGGCAGAGGGGGGGGTTATTTATAGTCATTTCATTTTGCATTTTTCAAAGTATGTTTAAATGTTCTCCAAAAGATCAGCAGGACTGAAGATGCTGGATGAGGAGCAGGGAGTTGCAGGGAAGAGTGAAAGAGGGTGGATGTGAATTTAAAACCTAGAACGCAGGCTGGGTGCAGTGGGCTCACATCTGTAATCCTAGCAATTTGGGAGACCAAGGTGGGAGGATTGCTTGAGTCCAGGAGTTCAAGACCAGCCTGGGCAACATAGTGAGACCCTCATCTCTACAAAAAATTTTAAAAATTAGCCAGACGTGGTGGTGCATGCCTGTAGTCCCAGCTACTTGAGAGGCTGAGGTGGGAGGAAGGCTTGAGCCCAGGAGGTTGAGGCTGCAGTGAGCCCAGATTGCACCACTGCACTCCAGCGTGGGTGACAGAGTGAGACCCTGTTTCAAAAAATAAAGCAAAAATAAATATAAAACCTAGAACTCAAAAAAAAGGCAGTACATGAGGGAGACGGAAGGTGGGAAGGGAGACCTGTAACTGGGTGTGGATATGACATTTCCAACAGAAATACTGAAAATGAGTCTTGACTCAGGCAAATATTCATTCAAAAATATGTCTCCAGCACCTAATTGGGAACACGGAGCAGAAAAGACGCAGTTCTGCCCTTTGAGGAGGGAGGCACAGGGGTGACAGAGGAGTGGTCACTGCACAGCCTGTGGATCGCCCAGAGGGCACCGAGCAGAAAAGCGAAGGCCTGGAATGGCGCTGGAGCCCGATGACACTCCTGTCAACGGGATGAAAACCGACACTGCCCAAGGCTGCGCCAGGTACTGGATGTGGAGGCACAGGTGTGTAAACGAAGCTGGAAGGGATTGGAAAGTGACACACCAAATTCAGGAAAAGTGCTACCCGCAAAAACGGGAGGGGGAACGGGATGGAACCAGGAGTGATCTTTAAAAGGGAAAAAAGGATTGCAAGCAAATGACACAAAATGTGATATTTCTGGGAAGAATAAACGCATTGGTTGAGACCTGTACAAATGTGGTGGGATCAAGGAGAAGGAGTGTTTAGGAACCTGAGGAGGGAAGACAGGCGACCTGCAGCTGAGGAGGGGTTGGCCAGCCCCAGCGGGACCAGAGGGCTGGTGGGTGGGGTTCAGAGGCCTTTCAGGCAAAAGCACTCCAAAAGTAAGGGTGTGCCTGCCGTGGGAGAGACTGTAGCAAGGAGGCGTGGCAGGTGCAAGAAAGGCCCGGGCACCCTCGAAGGACATCAGGCTTCTCTCTGAGGGAGATAGGAGGCTTGTTCTGGGCAGTATGAAGGGTAAACTGAGGGAGGGGCCTACAGAGCCAGGACCTTCCTCAGTGCCCTGGAAGCCCAGAGGCCAGCACACCCAGTTGCCATCTGCAGCAGCACTGAGTGCACCACAAATGGGGGAGAAGCCCAGGCGAGCAGTTTCAGGAGAGGAAGAGGGTGGCGAGAAGGCTCAGCGAGTTGGGGAACCAGTGACAAGGCCAGGTGGAGGCTGGCTGTATTTTAGGGGTGTCCAGTGCCCCATCCCAAGAGTACCCTGACCTCCTTGGAGAAGACTGCCTCATGTCCGCTTCCCTCAAGGAGAGCCAAAAGGGTCACATCCTTCCCAGCTTGCCCCAGCCTGAAGGGACAGGAATGTGGTGCCCCTGGCCAACTGGCCATTCTTGCCTAGGGCTTGGCTCCTGAGTGAGCTGAGGACATTGGTGGTGACAGGTCCTTTACACAAGCAGGTGCAGCAGGGGTGGCTGAAACCCAGGGTCCTGGCTGCGACTGGCTTCCGCCCCCCAGAGCCCTCACTTCCTGACTTTCCCAAGCCTGGTTTCCCTGTCTATTGTCCGTTCTGTGAGCTCTCCCCACTGTGGGCTTCCATTAAATTCCCCTCTGCTTAAAGTAGCTGGAGCCGGTTTCCTGCTCCCGGACAGAAGCATGGGCCTGAGTGAGCCGCTCATCTGCCAGTTGGCCAGGGAGTCAGCCAGAGTCTCTGCAGTCTGCTCCTCACAGTGCATCTTGCACCTGATTCTATTCCCCTGACCTCTCTCCAGATCTGCATTTTCTCACTCTTGGGCAGCTGCAGCTGCTTCCAGCCTGGGCTACCTCCCAGCTCTCTACATCCTAAGTTCTCTTATGTATCACTGTTGGACTTTTATCCTGAGACTCTCCTGCTCAAGAAGTTCATGTGGCTTCCCATTGCCCAGAGGTCCAGTCCAGTGTCCATAACCTTCTGTAGTGCCGCCTTGCCCCCTGCCACCTGACTGGAGAAGCCCTGTGTTCTGCTTGAGGGGCTCCAGGCAGGCCACCTTGCGGCCTTCTCCCGATGGAAAGCCTGTCCTAAATCTTGGTGAGAGTTCGGGGTGGGGGCTGGCTCTCTGGATCAGTGTCAGTGCCCCAGGCACCTGCCTTAGTTTGGGGTAGTCACTGACCTCCCTGGGGTTGCTGCCATCTTCGGAAGGCCTGGGCTGGGTCAGGTGGCCGCTGTCACTCCTCTCAGTGGAACGGATGCTCTGCAAAGGCCCTCCTGACTTTTGTTCACTTCTTCCCTTTGTGAGGCCCAGCCCTGGCAGAGGTCATGGAGGGACCAGCCAAAGCCCCCCCTTCTCCGCCTCCTGCCTTCATCATTGCAATCTCATGAGCCAGGGGGGGCACAGGCAGCTTGCACTGTGGAACTTCAGGAAAAAGGAGGCATTGATGCCAGGCCCACAGAGGCACAGAGCTCTTCCTTGGCGCCTGCTCTGTGGACAAAGGCCTGGCCAGTGTGTGGAGTCCAGGGTCCTGTGATGCCTCGGGCCCTGCCTGTGTGAGTCGCTGCCTGCAGGGCCCTCCCCGCACCCTGCGGCCGCATCACCTCCTGACCACTGCAGGCAACTGACCCAGCTCTCGTGTAGGTGCACACCCTGGGCTGTCTCTCCAGCTTACAAGAATGGCCGCCTTTCAGGTCATTGTCTTGAGCTGTCTAGACCCACCCACGGTTTTAGTACAGGGCTCTCAGGAGTTAAACATGCCGTGAAACATGCCCTACTTCCCAGGATATAATTAGACCAGAGTCCTCTCCCTGGGGGAGTGTGTGTGTGTGTGTTAAAGAGAGAGAGAGGGAGAAAGAAAGACAGAGGGAGGGAGGGAGGGGAAGGGAGGGAGACGCAGATTGGCTGAGGGCCTCCTCCGATTCAGGGCTTGTCACCCATGAGCAGCTTGGCTCCCTGCCATGGTCTCTCGCCTTTTGCCTCTTGCCGTTGGCAAGATACACGGAGGAGGGCTCCTGCAGAGCACGCAGACAGGCAACGCTCCTCAGGCGGAAGCCGGCCCAGAGGCCCAGGCCTACCCACCCTTCACTGTCCTGGTTCCAAGACCCTACTCAGCCCTTGCTGCAGGGCTCACCCATCCCCACTGGATTAGGCTGTGTCCCCGAAAGGCCAGTCCGGGACACTTTTCCTCTGGGTATTTGGGCATGCTCACCTGCGGGACTGTTTTTGAGAACAAATTTTAAGTGTTAATAGCCTTTTTTTTTCTAATAAAGTAATAGAGGAAAACATTTTTAAAAAAGAGAGTATATCTCCCTGCTTTGTTTTGTTTTGAGGGTCTGGGTCTGTCGCCCAGGCTGGAGTACACTGTTGTGATCTCAGCTCACTGCAGCCTTGACTTCCTAGGCTCAAGGGAACCTCCCACCTCAGTCTCTGGGACTAAAGGCCTGTGCCACGACACTCTAGCTAATTTTGTTTAGTTTTTGTAGAGACGAGGTCTCACTATGTTATCCAGGCTGGTCTCAAACTCCTGAGCTCAAGCAATCCTCCCACCTTGGCCTCCCAAAGTTCTGGGATTACAGGCAGGAGCCAAGGTGCTCTGGCCTATTGTTAGCTTTTAAAAGTGATTGTAGTATTAAGTTACATTTTTATTTTTGTTTATTAAAGAAGGTAGGGGGAGGGAAAGAGAGAAAAGGGGTAAACATTATATTTTTATTATATTTTATTTTTGAGATAGAGTCTCTCTCTGTCGCCCAGACTGGAGTGCAGTGGCACCACCTCGGCTCACCACAACCTCCACCTCCAGGGTTCAAGCGAGTCTCCTGCCTCAGCCTCCCGAGTAGCTAGGATTACAGGCAACCACCACCACGCCCAGCTAATTTTTGTATTTTTTAGTAGAGACAGGATTTCACCATGTCGGCCGGGATGGTCTCGATCTCCTGACCTCGTGATACACCTGCCTCGGCCTCCCAAAGTGCAGGGATTACAGGCGTAAGCCACGACGCTCTGCCAAAGGTTATATTTTTAAAGTACAGTCCTTCTCTTTTAGGGATAAGTACTAAAATTGGGATGACTTTATATGCTATGACGACCGCTGCTTACTTTTGAAGCAGCTATATTGTCTGCGGTACATACCCTGGGGGTTCTTCATCTTGTGCCAGGAAAATTTAGGACATGGA
The DNA here is from genome assembly GCA_036589455.1 of Ateles fusciceps. Taxonomy (NCBI): domain Eukaryota; kingdom Metazoa; phylum Chordata; class Mammalia; order Primates; family Atelidae; genus Ateles; species Ateles fusciceps. Next base: position 2,829,748 of record JAZHEH010002842.1, read on the forward strand.
CACACACGAAGTTTAGGAGCAGAGGTTTAACAGGCAGAAGAGAAAGAGAAACAGCTCTCTGCGTACAAACATCGACCGGTCTCCGCAGCGTAAAAGACTAGCATGCAGTGGACGTGCCAGATTTTATAGGCAGGTTTGAGGAGGCGGCGTCTCATTTACATAGGGCTCACAGATTGGTTCCATCAGGTATGATATTTACATAGCACGGGGACGTGGCCGCCCTACCCTGATCTTATTATGCAAATGAGCTCTCTCTTTGACCAGCGCCATCTTGTCTGCTCCTTACTGTAAATCTGGCTGATAAAGAGAAGGGAAGATGGGCCCGCCATCTTGAACATGCGTGGCACAACTGCCGACATCTACGTGTGCAGCTAGATTTTACAGGCTGCTGTTTGTTAGAAAGGAAAGTAATTTGGGGCTGCTTCTTTTTTTCTTTTATTGGAGTGCAGTGGCTGATCCCGACTCACTGCAACCTCCACCTCCCAGGTTCAAGCGATTCTCCTGCCTCAGCCTCTCGTGGGGCTGCTTTTCATTAAAAGGAAAGCTTTACCAAGGCCTTACCTGTCTTCATTATCTGCCTAATAATTTCGTCTTAACTCCTGTATCACTTTGAAATGGGGAGAGAGAGATGGATAAAAGTATAAATGAAATAAAATTGCTCTGAGGATACAGGAAAAAACCGAACCAAAGTGCTCTCCCTATTTTCTCACTAAACACAGATACTTCAGTGCAAGCAGCAGAATTCAGCCCGATTCTGACACTGTCTACCTGAGAAACAGCAGCAGATCCCGCGGGTTGGAGGCTGAGTCCCACAGGACTTCAGACACCAATCGCAAGCCCCAGATTGCTTTGCTTGTGCTTCTGACGGACAGCTTTAAATCTAGATTCCCAAGACCCCCTCTTTTTTTTTTTTCGCTCAGGCTGGAGTACAATGACGCAATCTCGGCTCACTGCAACCTCCACCTCCTGGATTCAAGTGATTCTCCTGCCTCAGCTCCCCAAGTAGCTGGGATTACAGGCTCTCACAACCACGCCTAGCTAATTATTTGTATTTTTAATAGAAACAGGGTTTCACCATGTTAGCCAGGCTGGTCTCAAACTCCTGACCTCAGGTGATCCACCTGCCTCGGCCTCCCAAAGTGCTGGGATTATAGGCGTGAGCCACTGTGCCTGGCCAATTTTTTGTATTTTTAAGAGATGGGGTTTTGTCATGTTGGCCAGTATGGTTTCGAACTCCTGACCTTAAGTGATCCACCCACCTCAGCCTCCCAAAGTGCTGGGATTACAGGTGTGAGCCACCATGCCTGGCCCACAAATCTCTTTTCTGTCCAAAGTATCCAGCATTAGTTTCTTCAGCTTATAACCAATAATCTTGGTGGGGGAGAACATGTTGGCATGATTGTGTGTTTATTGGTAGGATTGCACTATTCTTTCTTTCTTTTTTTTTTTTCTTGAGACAGAGTCTCGCTGTCACCCAGGCTGGAGTGCAGTGGTGTGATCTCGGCTCACTGCAACCTCCACCTCCCAGGTTCAAGCGATGCTCCTGCCTCAGCCTCCTGAGTAGCTGGGACTACAGGCGTGTGCCGCAACGCCTGGCTGATTTTTTTGTATTTTTAGTAGAGATGGGGTTTCACTGTGTTAACCAGGATGGTCTTGATCTCCAGACCTTGTGATCCGCCCGCCTTGGCCTCCCAAAGTGCTGGGATTATAGGCTTGAGCCACTGTGCCCGGCCTAATTTTTGTATTTTTAGTAGAGATGGGGTTTCACTTTGTTGGCCAGGCTGGTCTCGAACTCCTGACCTAAAGTGATCTACCCACCTTGGCCTCCCAAAGTGCTGGGATTACAGGCAGGAGCCACCAGGCCAAGCCAGCTTTGCACTGTTCTCTGGTGCTGAGCTTTCCCCTTGTGCTGAGGGACGTGTTTGCAGGATGTAGCCCTCCTCCCTCCCTCATGCTCTCCCAGCTAGTGCTGCCACTGGAACAAGGCTCTGTCCTTCCCTGCCTTTCCTACCAGTGGTAGAAGACAAGGACAGTGTCTATAATAAAAGCCCACTTTCTGCATTACAGAGGCAGGATGGGGGAGGGCTGAGGGCCAGAGGTTCTGCCTGATTTGCTTCCTCCTCACAGAGGGCTCTGAGCAAGGCCCCAGGAGCAGGTGTTCATCTCTCTCTTTAACCAGGTCGGGCTTCCCTACTGAGTTGTATCCCAGTTACCGTCAGCAACCTGCCACCTAACCTACTGCTGCCCACAGGAGCAGAGGCTTCTCTTACCTTCCATGACTTGAGGGGGACTCCCAGAGGTCCAGGGCCTTCCAGGCTTGCATCTGGGGTGGGCCATGGCAGTCCTCAGTTTCCTGCCTCCACCTGGTGGGTCAGGGCTGTGCTGAGCAGGTGTTGGAGGCTGGGAAGGGCCTGGGGAATGGGGCTCCCCCCAGGCAAGGGACAAGGTCAGGTAGGGTCAAGAGGGAAGACTAGATGTTCCAGTTTGTCCTTAGAGGATCTGGTTCCTCAGGTCCTGGTTACCCTGTGAGTAGGGGAATAGGAATTGCTGGCTTGCAGGGAACAAGGTGCCTACAGGGAGTGCTGTCAGCTGCTCTTCACATTAGTGATAATTAATCATCCTAATTGAAGCTGTCACCTACTGAGCACCTACTATGTGTCAGGCTCTTTGCCAGAGCTTCACAGACATGAGTGACAGCTAAGCCTCACAGCCACTCTGCAAGGCAGCTGCAGTCACCCTGCTCTAGAGATGAGGAATTGAGTCTCAGAGAGGTTAAGCAACTAGCCCAGGGTCACATGGTGTAGAGAGTAGGGCCTCCAGTGGGACCCAGGTTGGTCCGAACCACAAATGGAGAGTGACTGATTGCTCTGAAGGCTGCCTCTGTCATGAGAGCCACCCAGGGTGTCCCTGGTTGTTGGCCTTCCCAGGACCCCCTCAGATAGGCCTTGCAGGCGTCTTCCTTCTGTATGCATCGCCACCCTAGTGGGTCAGCTGAAAATGGGCTCAAAGCTTAATCACACAATTACCTCAGCCATGGCTTCCCTGCAGCCTCTGAGGAGGCAGAGTTTTTCTTCTTTGCTGGGGGGTTTCTGCTGTCAAAAACCATCCCAGGGCTGGGCATGGTGGCTCACTTCTGTAATCCCAGCACTTTGGGAGGCCAAGGTGGGAGGATCACTTCAGGTTAGGAGTCTGAGACCAGCCTGGCCAACACGGTGAAACCCCTTCTCTACTAAAAATACAAAAATTAAGGGGACATGGTGGCACGCACCTGTAATCCCAGCTACTTGGGAGGCTGAGGCAGGAGAATTGCTTGAACCTGGGAGGTGGAGGTTGCAGTGAGCCGAGATTGTGCCACTGTACTGCAGCCTGGGCGACAGAGAGAGACTCTGTCTCAAAAAAAAAAAAAAAAAAAAAAAAAATTAGCCAGTGCTTGGTGACATGCACCTGGGATCCTAGCTACTCAGGAGGCTGAGGTGGGAGGATCATTTAAACCTAGGAGGCCGAGACTACAGTAAGCCGTGATCGTGCCACTGCACTCCAGCCTGGGTGACAGAGTGAGACCCTGTCTCCAAAAGAAAAAAACCCTCCTGGCATCGTCCCCTAAGCTGAGACCAGAGCTGGCTGGAGCCTCTTTGCCAGCAGCCAGTAGGTCTTTCCTTTACTGAAGCCTGGTATATACCGTTCGTATCCCAGTTACCATCAGCGACCTGCTACCTAACCCACTGCTGGCCACAGGAGCAGAGGCTTCTCTCACCGAAGGCTATTGCAATGAACTGAATGTTAGTGTTCCTTCAAAATCCATACGCTGAAATCTGAATTCCCAAGGTGATGGTGTCAGGTGGGGCCTTGGGAAGTGATCAGGTCATAAGGATGGCACCCTCATGAATGGGATTAGTGCCCTTATAGAAGAAGCCCCAGCAAACTAGCCAGCCCTTTCCACCACATGCAGATACAGCAAGAAGGCACCATCTTCAAACAGAAAGTTGGCCCTCACCAGACACAGAATCTGCTAGCATCTTGATCTTGGACTTCCAGCCCCCAGAACAGTGGAGAAATAAATTCCTATTGCTCCTAAGCAACCCAGTCCATGGAATTTGGCTGTAGCCGCCTGAACAGTCTAAGACAGCTGTGCTCATGCCATTTCCTGTGGACTTACAGCAACTGTCACTCTTACTTTTCACACACTCCTATGAGGTATCTTTTCAATTTTTCCTACGAGGAAATTTTACACAATAGCAACAGTAGCAAATGACTTCTCAGAGTAAAATAAATTTACTTGGTGGTCAGAGCCATGTAAGATTAACACCAGCCATGCTAGAAAATGGCAGCTGTTGAGAAGCCTTGAACATCTTCAGCAAAATGAGGAGGCTCACCCTGACCAGTTTGGGAACAAAGAACTTTGGAGCCAAAGGGAGTAGGTTTGAGTCCCAGGATGGCCACTTTTCTTGGCTTCATCACCTCAGACAAGTTACAAAGCCTCACTGAACCTTAGTTTCCTCAATGATGCCCCCCCTGTGATGACCACATCTGCCTGGTCTATAGTCATGGTTTCATAAGTGGCAGCTACTACCGTTATTATTCACCTATAGCTGGATTACATGGGTCCTCTGCAGTGTGAATTATAGTGTGATGGGATTGGAGCTAAGGCTGGTTACTGATAGGTGAGATTCTAGAACACGTAAGGCTTTTTTAGTGCACCCTTCCTCCATGCTCCTTGTCCTGTTTAGCACACCCCCAACATTGTCATGGGTCCACGTCCTGAACTTTTTTTTTTGAGAAGAGTCTTGCATTGTCGCCTGAGCTGGAGTGCAATGGCTCAATCTCGGCTCACTGCAACCTCCACCTCCTGGGTTCAAGTGATTCTCCTGCCTCAACCTCCCGAGTAGCTGTGATTATAGGCACCCACCACCACACCCAGCTAATTTTTTGTATTTTTAGTAGAGACGGGGTTTCACTGTTGGTCAGGCTGGTCTCGAAGCACTGAGCTCGTGATCCACCCACCTCGGCCTCCCAAAGTTCTCGGATTACAGGCGTGAGCCGCCGCGCCCAGCCCCATGTCCTGAATTTTTAACCTTTTTAATTTATCAAAGTATACTTGACATGTGTCCTAGTCCTCAGGTCTTTAGGCCTAATGACTAGTCAGATTGAGGCAGAAACTACCCCCTTCCAGCCCCACGTTTATTGTCTGCATTAACATGAGTTTTTTCTTCAGTTGTCTTTGGTACAATAACTTTACTATTCCAAGAGACTCTTCCCCAGGCAAACAACTTGATTGTTCATTACAGGAATTTCCCAAGAGGCCCATCAATTCTTTAATAGATGAGTTTTATTTAATAGAAGCATCCACAGACATTTCACATCTAAGACACTTCAAACCCCTTGCCTAGTTGTTTCCACCTGAAACTGCTATATCATGATCTCCCCCCAATCTCAAGCAAGCCCCTGCATTGACACGCCCTCCTTAAACCAATCTTGAAATTCTCAGTGAGATCCCAGGCTCTCCACTTCCCCTGGCAGCTGCGATGGAGGCTTTTGGAGGGGCTATTCTCTCTCTTTCATAAGTAATGAACTCAGCTCTGCCTGCCACCATCTTCCCCAGAACAGAAATTCTGTTGCACTCCTTCCAGAAAGCACTTTTGGGTGTGACTGACTCAATCTGAGGAGCCGTGAAAGCCAGGAGGGGGAGGCCCCAGGGCCAGGTTGACTCTGGGTGTCCTTTCCATCCTTCTGTGTGTGTAGAGCTGGTCCCACTGTGGGGGACCATGGGTGGAGGGCCTCGTGCACAGAGACCCTTGAGACCATCCTTGCTGCACACATTTCAGGCCTGGGAAGTTCTCTGCACACACAGAGCCCTTCATGGTCAGTATGCTGGAGTACTGTTATTCCCGGTTTTAGCCTCTAAGAAGTGAAAGCTTTCCACTCCCGTTTCATTTGTAGATTGCAGGATATTTGCATATCTAATGCTTGGGTCTCTCCTTCAAACCAGAGGTTTACTCTGTTTTGAGAAAAGAATAATTGAATTTACGTACCTGTAGTAGTCTGTAGAGCCAGCTGCCCAGTAGCTAGGCCGAACACAGTGGGCCACGTGGCAGGGTCCCAGGTGGGGAAATTGCTTCTCAATGATGGAGATGGGAAGGCCTGTGAAGGAGAACATTAAAAATCAACTTAAAACTCATTCGGTACTAAAGCACTTCACCTGAAAGAAGCTCATTCACGGATCCTTACAAAGTTGCATTTGCTTCTTTGTTTGGGGCATCCCCGGAGATGAATATTAAAATACTGTGAAGTTTTTAAAAGTCTGACCAAAATGTTTAATGTGGTGACTTTGGGTAGACCTGAGCCTGAGTGAGAACCAAACCCAGACCGCACAACTGGAAACTCCTGGAAGCAAAGACACATCTCACTTCCTTTATGTAGCACCATATGAAACAATACTAAAGATTTCAGAGGAGATGAAGTAGGATATCTGTCTGAGTCCCATAGGAGTGTTCAGCTTACTGCGGTCTCCTGAGATCTCAGATCTTGCATTTTCTGCATTATTATATAGTTTTCATGAGACAGTTTTCCATGAACAAAAAACATCAGAAATTCAAACCATCCTTTGTAATATTTGCCCAATTTTGATAGGATAGCAACAGATACATAAGGAACATAGTGACGACTGATGATCTGAAAACACTTTTGTTAGTGGGAATTCCTGTGCATGCTTGGAAGCTGCCTTTTTTTTTCCCCGCCCTGACAGGGTTTTGCTCTGTTGCCCAGGCTGGAGTACAGTGGCACCATCTTGGCTCACTGCAACCTCCACCTCTTGGGCTCAAGCAATCCCCTTGCCTCAGCCTCCCGAGTAGCTGGGACTACAGGCATGCACCACCCCCGTGACACCAGCTAATTTTTTGTATTTTTGTAGAGACGGAGTTTTCCTGCTGTCCTGGCTGGTCTCGAACCCCTGGGCTCAAACAATCTGCACGCCTCAGACTTCCAAAGTGCTGGGATTATAGGAGTAAGCCACTACACCCAGCCTGGAAGCTGCTTTATCCCCCAGGTTAGGAACATGAACCTAAAGCACCCCCAAGCCTGGCTCTGCCATTTACTAGCTGTGTGACCCAGGCTGAGTTTCTTAACTTTGCTATACTTCAGTTTCTTTACTTAAAAATATGAAAATAGCCGGGCACACTGGCTCATGCCTGTATTCCCAGCACTTTGGGAGGCTGAGGTGGGTGGATCACGAGGTCAGGAGTTCAAGTCCAGCCTGACCAGGATGGTGAAACCCCATCTCTACTAAAAATACAAAAAATCAGCGGGGCATGGTGGTGTGAACTTGTAGTCCAGCTACTCGGGAGACTGAGGCAGGAGAATGGCTCGAACCTGGGAGACAGAGGTTGCAGTGAGCTGAGATTGCACCACTGCACTTCAGCCTGGGTGACAGAGTGAAACAACGTCTCAAAAAAAAAAAAAAAAAGGAAATAAGTAAATAAAATAATAGTACCCACTTCACAGGGTGGTTTGAGGATTACAGTAGTTAATATTTACAAACTACTTAAAATAGTGTCTGGTACATAATAAGCATTATACACATGTTTAAGAAATAAAAAATAATTTTACTCCATGATATAGTGTCATAAATTAGTTAAATAACATTGTGAATAAAATATTGTACAAATGAAAATATGACAATTTAAAAGTTCTAAAATATTATTTATTTATATATATATTTTTGGAGACAGAGTCCTGCTCTGTCACCCAAGCTGGAGTGCAGTGGTGTGATCTCGGCTCACTGCAACCTCCACCTCCTGGGTTCAAGAGATTCTCTTGCCTCAGGCTCCCGAGTAGCTGGGATTACAGGCGCATACCACCACGCCTGGCTAATTTTTTTATATTTTTAGTAGAGACAAGGTTTCGTCATGTTGGCCAGTCTGGTCTCAAATTCCTGACCTCAGGTGATCTGCCCACCTCGGCCCCTCAAAATGCTGGGATTACAGGTGTGATCCATAGTGCACGGCCTTTATTTTTTATTTTTATTTTTTTTTTGAGACGGAGTCTCACTCTTGTTGCCCAGGCTGGAGTACAATGGCGTGATCTCAGCTCACTGTAACCTCTGCCTCCCAGGTTCAAGTGATTCTCCTACCTCAGCCTCCCAAGTAGCTAGGATTACAGGCATGCACCACCACATGTGGCTAATTTTTTGTATTTTTAGTAGAGACAGGGTTTCTTTCTTTCTTTCTTTCTTTTTTATAAGACGGGGTTTCACCATATTGGTCAGACTGGTCTTGAACTCCCAACCTCAGGAGATCTGCCCACCTTGGCCTCCAAAGTGCTTGGATTACAGGCGTGAGCCACCACGCCCGGCTGAGACAGGGTTTCTCCATGTTGGTCAGGCTCGTCTCAAACTCTCGACCTCAGATAATCTGCCCACCTTGGCCTCCCAAAGTGCTGGGATTACAGCCGTTACCCAACTCGCCCAGACATCCAGCCTTTATTTATATCATTAAAAAAAAAAAAGGTAGAGACAGAGTCTCATGGCATTGCCCAGGCTGGTCTCCAACTCCTGGGCTCAAGCAATCCTTCTGCCTCAGCCTCCCAAAGTGCTGGGATTACAGGCATGAGCCATCACGCCTGGCCAATTTAAAAGTTTTTAAAAAGTTTACCATGAAGGCCAGGCATGGTGGCTCATACCTGTATTCTCGGTCCTTTGGGAGGCCGAGGTGGGAGGATAGCTTGAGTCCAGGAGTTGGAGACCAACTAGGGCAACATGACAAAACCCCATCTCTACAAAAAATACAAAAAATAACCCTGTGTGGTGGCATGCGTCTGTAATCCCAGCTACTTGGGAGGCTGAGGTGGGAGGATCACCTAAACCTGGGAGGTACAGGCTGCAGTTAGCCATGATTATGCCACTGTACCTCAGCCTGGGTGACAAAATGAGACTCTGTTTCAAAAAAATAAGTAAATAAGGCCAGGCATGGTGGCTCATGCCTGTAATCCCAGCACTTTGGGAGGCCAGGGCGGGCAGATCATGAGGTCAGGAGTTAGAGATCAGCCTGGTCAACATAGTGAAACCCCATCTCTACTAAAAATACAAAAATTAGCTGGGCGTGGTGGCGCATGCCTGTAGTTCCAGCTACTCAGGAGGCTGAGGCAGGAGAATCGCTTGAATCTGGGAAGCGGAGGTTGTGGTGAGCCAAGATCTCGCCACTGCACTCCAGCCTGGGCAACAAGAGCAAAACTCCATCTCAAAAATAAAAATAAAATAATTTCCCCTTTAATGTTGCTATCATTTTGTATATTTTTTAAATGTCTTAAGTATAACCCATATGGAAAATAGCTACCTAAAGGTTAGCTTTTATTTTATTTACTTTTTTTTTTTTTTGAAACAGAGTATCACTCTGTTGCCCAGGTTGGAGTGCAGTGGTGCAATCTCTGCTCACCGCAGCCTCTGCCTCCCAGGTTCAAGCAATTCTCCTGCCTCAGCTTTCCGAGTAGCTGGGATTACAGGCATGCACCACCATGCCTGGCTAATTTTTTGTATTTTTATTAGAGACGGGGTTTCTCCCTGTTGGTCAGGCTAGTCTGGTCTCAAACTCCCAACCTCAGGTGATCCTCCCACCTTGGCCTCCCAAAGTGCTGAGATTACAGGCATGAGCCACCACACCTGGCCCAAAATTATTACTATTATTTTTTGAGACGGAGTCTCGCTCTGTTGCCAGACTGGAGTGCAGTGGCACCATCTCAGCTCACTGCAACCTCTGCCTCCAGGGTTCAAGCAATTCTCCTGCCTCAGCCTCCCAAGTAGCTGGGATTACAGGCGCCAGCCACCACGCCCGTTAATTTTTGTATTTTTAGTAAAGATGGGGTTTCACCATGTTGGCCGGAATGGTCTCAATCTCCTGAACTTGTGATCTGCCTGCCTTGGCCTCCCAAAGTGCTGGGATTACAGGTGTGAGCCACCATGTCTGGCCCCAAAATTATTCTTTTTCTCTGATGCATTTTAGTCAACTGCTTGTGGGCTTCTCATATTCTCGTACGCGCAGTGGGGACTGGACATAGAGAGGGAGCCGCTGCCTCTCCATTCCTTCCAGTTCCGAGGCCTGGTCAGGGGCTGGCCTGCACACCACAGCAATCCCCTACCACAGGTACAAATCAGCTCATTTTAAAACCAGGTTTTCATCCTTCAAGTACATTTCCCTCAGGATTTTGTTCCTTTCTTGGATCCCTGATGATTATGACTTTGGCCTTGTACTGTGTCAGCCATCTCCCTTATTACACTTAGCTGGGGGTTCTTTGGTGTTTATTCTAATTTTTTCTTATATATATATATATATATATATACACACAGGCACACATACTTTTTTTTTTTTTAGAGTCTCGCTCTGTTGCTCAGGCTGAAGTGCAGTGCTGCGATCTCAGCTCACTGCAGCCTCCCTCTCCTGGGTTCAAGCAATTCTCCTGCCTCAGCCTCCCGAGTAGCTGGGATTACAGGCGTGCACCACCATGCCCAGCTAATTTTTGTATTTTTAGTAGAGATTAAGTTTCACCATGTTGGTCAGGCTGGTCTCAAACTCCTGACCTCAAGTGATCTGCCCGCCTCGGCCTCCCAAAGTGCTGGGATTACAGGCGTGAGCCAGCACTCCCGGCCTTAACGTATTTTTTTGTAGAGATGGGCTCTCCCTAGAATTGCCAGGCTGGTCTTAAACTCCTGGGCTGAAATGATCCTCCTGCCTCAGCTTCTCAAGGTGCTGGGATTATAGGCGTAAACCACCGCACCTGGTCACACTTACCTGGATTGATGGCCGGTTTGTGGGCCTTGGCCCTATTTTCATGTCAGTGTTCAGGGTCCAGTCCTACTTTTCAAAGACTCAGTTTGGCTGATGCTGGGTCATCCTTCCTGCCCCCCCTGTGAAAAGGGTGCCTGCCACAGTCACTTGGGGCATGGGCTAAGATAATATAGTACTGGTAGGTAAATAGCTAACTGGAATATAAGCTCTGGACCTGTCTCTCCCACCCCAACGCTGCGCTGATGCCTGGGCTTTCATCTCACCATGCTCTTCCCTGGGCTTGTCTGTCTCCCTCTCCACCTAAGCAAGGAGCTCTTTGGGGCAGAGGCCCTGTGGCTTATTCCTCTTTGGCAGGAGGCCTGGAGAATAGTTCTTTTTGATGCAAGTGAATGAATGGGACTGAGAGCTGCTCTTCTCTGGGAGAGAAACACAGGTGAGGTCCAGTTTCAGTTTCTGTAATGCTCCCTTTCGTGGGGAAACAACCTGGAATATTCTTGTCCAAGCACTAGTGGTCGGGGAATGTTTCTTGGGCATGTTTCAGACTGGAGTTCCACAACTCGGACCTTTCTTGCCAAATAAAATTTCAGCTACACTTAAGGCAAGTTAATGAAAATCTGGCAGAAAGCCAGGGGTAGGAAGTGGGGAGGAAGGAAGGCCCATCTCACAGTTTCAATTCCGTCACCGCTAAATCACTTCCAGTAGCAATTGAACTTTCCAGGCAAATCCACCCAAGCTCCCAGCCTCCTGAATTTCCAGGCCTCAGGGGTAGGTCTTCAGATTGCTCCGACTAGTTTGTTCCCTCTTTTAAAGAAAAATCCTTACTTACTGGAAGGACTTGGTACACGTGACCTCTACAGGAAATTTATCCTGATGGATGAGGCAGGCAGAAGGAATCAAGGAACCGAATTCAAGGAAGTTGCTGACGTGATGTATTATTTCCCCCTTGTATCACTTCCCTCTTTCCCCAGGCACTCTTAGTTCCTACCTGTCCCTACACGACCTGTAACTTCTTGGAGGAAATTGAAGGGCATTAAAGAAGGCTCTCCTTCTGCTGGCCTATTTGCTTTGAGAAGCTTTTTCTCTTGTTTGCCTAGGAATTTGAAGACTTTCTACAGATTAGAATGTTTCCTTCTAAAATTTTCCTTTAGGTAACTCCAGTCACCTAACCAACAGGCAGGGCAGAAAAGTAACAAATTTAAAACAAAAAGAAAAGAAAAGCAGGGAGGGCAGGGTGTGGTGGCTCACGCCTGTAATCCCAGCACTGTGGGAGGCCAAGGCGGGCGGATCACCTGAGGTTCAGGAGTTTGAGACCAGCCTGGCCAGCACAGTGAAACCCTGTCTCTACTAAAAATATAAAAATTAGCCGGATGTGGTGGCGTGCACCTATAATCCCAGCTACACAGGAAGCTGATGCTGGAGAATCACTTGAACCCAGGAGGCAGACGTTGCAGTAAGCTGAGATTGCGCCACTGCACTTCAGCCTGGGCAAGAGAATGTGACCCTATCTCCAAGAAAGAAAAAGAAAAGGAGATGAGAAATGGGGAGAAGAACCAGAGAGTAAGGAAGAACCGCTGCAGCCTTCAGTGCTTAACTGGGCCCAGCTACCTCGAGATTTGTGCAGATGACAGAACCTTTAACAAGGTTTGGGATCTAGAAAGAAGAAAAGCTGAAGCCGAGAAAGGTGAGAGTCTAGGCCCAAGTGGGTGAGAAGGAGCCCTCTCCTGCTGTGACCATGGAGGGTGATGCCCCTATGCAAGAGTTGGCCACTAAGGAGATTGGGGATGGGGGGATGGCACATTTTGTCCTGTTTCTCCAACCCAACACAAAATTAGAGACTGTGTATGGGTGAATTGGCACAAATTTAACCCCTTTTCAGAGGACAGAAGAGTCACATTTGAGAAGGAAGCACTAAGGGCGTCATTCCAAAATTGGGGAGCCAAGTTTCCAACCATTGTTCTTTTGAGGATGAGGATGGGGATATTGCCCCCCACTCCCACCTTACTTCTGCCACTTAGCTGAGAGCTGAACCTAACTGACCTAATTCCTGTGGTTGGTCATTTAACATCTGTGTTGAGGTGCTTGGGGATGGACAAGGAATTTCAATGAAGAACCCGGGCTTTGACAGCGAGTAAGACTGCTAGAGGGACTGCCAGTGCAGGGTTCCAGATGGACTGACACTGTAGAAATGGGGCAGAGCCAGGTGTGGTGGCTCAAGCCTGTAATCCCAGCACTTTGGGAGGCCGAGGTGGGTGGATCACCTGAGGTCAGGAGTTCGAGACCAACCTGGCCAACATAGTGAAACCCCCGTCTCTACTAAAAATACAAAAATTAGCTGGATGTGATGGTGGGTGCCTGTAATCCCAGCTACCTGGGAGGCTGAGGCAGGGAGAATCACTGGAACCCGGGAGGTGAAGGTTGCAGTGAGCTGAGATCATGCCATGGCACTCCAGCCTAGGCGACAGAAAGAGAAAAAAGAAAAAAGGCCAGGTGTGGTGGCTTACGCCAGTAATCCCAGCACTTTGGGAGGCCGAGGTGGGCAGATCACGAAGTCAGGAGTTTGAGACCAGCCTGACAACATGGTGAAACCCAATCTCTACTAACACGACAAAAATTAGCTGGGTGTGGTTGGTGGGTGCCTGTAATCCCAGCTACTCAGCATATTCTTCTTGGCCAAAATAATTTCCTAAAGTGGAAGTTAGGGTCCTGGAACAGTTTAAATCAAGGGGATGACAGAATGACAACAGAGAGCTCTCCAACCACAGGCCGGCTATCAAGGGATTACAGGCACCTTGACTGCTCAATCAAGTTTCAATCAAGATAGAGCATTGATTGAGCCTGGGAGGCGGAGCTTACAGTGAGCCAAGATCACACCACTGCACTCCAGCCTGGGTGACAGAGCAAGACTCCATCTCAGGGAAAAAAAAATTGGGGCAGAACTGGCTTTAACCAGTCTGTAGTAACGGTCCTTACATGTGGAAGACCACTAAATATTGGCTCCTTTTTGGTCCAAGGTGACCATATTCTTTTGACTTTGACATAGTTTCCGGATCAGGAAAGGGATAATGTAATAATTTTTCTTAGGTATAAGTCAAGGACATGAATTGCATTTATATACTACTCTGCATTTTCTAGAATGCATAACTTCACTTTTTCCTCTTTTTAAAATATTTTGGCTGGGTGTGGTGGCTTATGCCTGTAATCCCAGCGCTTTGGGAGGCCACAGTGGGTAGATCTCTTGATCCCAGGAGTTCCAGACCAGCCTGGGCAACAGAGGGAAACCCTGTCTTTACAAATAAAAAAAAATTAGTCAGGCATGGTGGTGCATGCTTGTAGCTCCAGGTACTCAGGAGACTGAGTTGGGACGATCACTTGGGCCCAGGAGTTTCAGGCTGCAGTGAGCTGTGATTGCACCATTGCACCCCAGCCTGGGCAAGAGTGAGACCCCATCTAAAAAATAATTTTTTAAAATAAAAATGTTTCCAGGGTCCAAATGCAGATTTCTTATATTGTATAGTGGTACAGTCTGTGCCTTTAGTGTATCCATCTTTTTATTTTTTTATAAAGACGGGGTTTCATCATGTTGGTCAGGCTGGTCTTGAACTCTGGACCTCAGGTGATCCGCCCGCCTTGGCCTCCAAAGTGCTTGGATTACAGGTGTGAGCCACCACGCCTGGCCTAGTGTATCCAACTTTATTCTTCTTTCCACCTAGGCAAGAGAGGCATTTTAGGGATGAAAACCTCAAGATAGAGCATCTAAGCCAAGTGTCACATTACTGATTTCTTGTGATATTTGCTTCTGCAGAATCATTCAGTACAATTGGTAGACTGAACTGACAAGACCCTTCAAGCCTTTGTTACCACTTTTCTACTACAGCCAGTAACAAGACACAGATTTAGAGATGGACTGCTCTTAAGAGATGTTTAACCACCCAATCTTAAAAGATTGGTAGGTGGTTAACCACCTTCCTCTCCTGCAAGGTGACCCTGAACAGGACATTCTCTGGACTTGTTTCTCCTGGCATGACATACAGGATGTTGTGTAACAGCTTGTTTTTCTTTAGCACTACATGCCTCTGCTCTGCTATGCATTTTACGTGGATTATCTTCTGTAATTTTCACAACAGCCCAGCTAATAAATGAGAAAACTAAGGCTCAGAGGAAAGCATCTGCTAACAAATGTCAGTGTAGTCCGATTTCTGAGCCTATGTCCTTAGGAACTTCCTGTATTGTAAGTGAGATGTTTCCCAGCTCTATATAATATGAATTCAGCATATTCTTCTTGGCCAAAATAATTTCCTGAAGTGGAAGTTAGGGTCCTAGAACAGTTTAAATCAAGGGGATGACAGAAGGACAACAGAGAGCTCTCCAACCACAGGCCGAGCGGCACACTTCCACCCCTAGCCTGAAACTGGCATTTCCTATAACCTTGCAACAGCCTCCCTCCCCACACGCTGTGCCCAGGCTGCCTGCAAAGCTTTGCTGGAGGTTGGGTGTCAGGTGTGAGAAGCTGCTGGCAGTTCCCTGCTCCCCCCACAATGATCTACCCTTCACCTCTACAGGAGGATGGAACCGCTCAGAACAGGAGACCCAAGGCAGCTCAAAGAAATTGATCAAAATAACTCATTTGTAAAAATCTGTTTAATAAATATACATAATAAAAGTACCAAAATAATTACCAACAATACACTATGTACACCATTTACAGGAGGGTAACACGAACCTTGACAGGTAGCAACTTTTAACCCCACACCACTGAAAGGTTTAACACTCCTGGCTGTTACATGTCACAGGATACCACTGGGGTCAGTCACTCAAAGCACAATAAATATTATAAAACGTGGTCCTTCCATGAAATTTTTGATAACACTCTTCAAAAATCCCACAAAGGTGAAGTTTAAAAGAAGTTTTCTTGGAATTTCAATGATCTTTCTTGTCCCCTACAAAAAGTTCACAAAAGTAACAAAATGAGGCTGATCCCACCACAGTAAAATGCTTTGGGCCAGGCAGTGTGCAGTATGGATATAAGTACACCCTTTAAATTTTTTTTCTTTTTTCTTTTTTTTTTTAGAAAAATAAAACTCTCTTTTTGTACAAATATACAAGTCCATGTTCTTTCAGACCCTTTGCGCTCATAATGTCAGACGCTGGCCTGCAAACACACAGTCATCATAGGGGGAGCTGAAAACAAAGGGAAAAAAAGAACGTTAAACTTCCGGAGCTCTGCCAAGCTATTGGGATGGGGAAGCTGCTACTGGAAATAACACTTGGACTCCATTCTCGGTAGCCCAAATATAATGAACTTTACAGGCTGAGGGAGTTTGCCTTTAATGCTTCTCTTTAAAAAACAGTAAGCTATTAAAAAAAAAAAAAGGCACATTCTTGGGATACTGGTTACACACAGAAATTTGAGAGATTCATTATATGGACATTCCTCTGATAAAGAGCAGCTCTAGGGGCCTGGGAAGGTGAAGGGAATGGCCCCCCCCTCATTAATTTCGCACAATGCTGAAGCAGTTCAGACTCACCTCATCCTCTGTGAATTCTGACTCTGTGTCATAGCTCTCCTCATCCTCACTCTCTGGCAGCATCTGAAGGTTTTCTAGTGTCAGTTGGCACAGCTGCTGCTGTATCCGGGTGCTTGGGC
Organism: Ateles fusciceps; assembly: GCA_036589455.1. Classification (NCBI taxonomy): domain Eukaryota; kingdom Metazoa; phylum Chordata; class Mammalia; order Primates; family Atelidae; genus Ateles; species Ateles fusciceps. Next base: position 2,846,164 of record JAZHEH010002842.1, read on the forward strand.
GGCCCCAGGTAAGCTGGTAAGGGGAGTAGCCCTGGTAGGTAACTCTGTTGACATCAGCCCCACACTTCAGCAGGAGCGACACCAGGTCAGGATTCTGCAGGTCCACTGCGAGGTGAAGGGCAGTCCGGCCATTACAGGGCTCCTGAAACCAAAAGGAATTTGAGATGCTTACGGCTGCGTTTGGAATTTCTGCTTGCAACACAAGCACGAAGAGCTTGACTCAGTACATGGGAGGCAGGAAGCACTCACCTGAGCATTGACATCAGCACCCAAGGACACCAAAAGCTCCACAATGCCCAGGTAGCCATGGATAGAAGCTAAGTGCAGACACGTGTGGCCTGGAAGAACAAAAGGAAAAAAGTATAACCATTTGTTTCAACCCTCACTCCTAAAGCAGCACCTTTCACCTGTTCTTTTATGGGACAAACAGTCATGTTTTCTGAATTTTAAGAACCCACAGTCTGGGTCCTGAAAGGACTTTATAAAGGTATCCAATAGGCATTTTCCACACATCTTTTCTCAGCCTTTCACAGGTTGGGAGTTTAAGCTCTTTCCTCGACTCCTTAAGTTGGCCCACTTGCCCCTTCTCCATGTCACCTGCCCTCTGAGGGGGGTGGGGCAGGGCAGGGAGGCAGACATACCATTGTAGTTGGTAGCCTTCAGGATGGAGTGGAGGTGCGGGGTGGTGCAGGCCTGAGTCAGGACTCCCACGCTGGCCAAGCAGCCCTGCTCACAGGCAAGGTGTAGGGGGGTATTTCCTCGAAAGTCTCGGAGCTCAGGATCACAGCCAGCTCCCAGAAGTGCCTCAGCAATTTCTGGCTGGTTGGTGATCACAGCCAAGTGTAGTGGAGTCTACCAATGCAAGAGACCAGAGAGAGTAAGCCATGGATCAGACCCACACTCGGAGTTCCCCGGATCCCCAATGTCTCCTGATTGGGTGCTGCTCCTCCCAGGCAGGAGGGTGGGTAGGGCTGGCAAAGAGCAGAGGCTCCAGGTGGGTCATAAAGACCTCACCAAATCCACGGAATTTCCTTCCCTCTCTAGGATGTGGGCTGATGTGAAGTAAACGGCGAGGGTAAATAATGCCCAGCGGCCCTTAATTCAGAAAGGATCTGGGGTGACTCTGCTACATCAGCTCTGTCCCAGGGTCAGAGAGAGTCCAGGCCAGGCAAGTGCGCACCTGCTGCAGGTTGTTCTGGAAGTTGAGGAAGGCCACGTCTCCCTTCACCTGGCGGATCACTTCCATGGTCAGTGCCTTTTCTTCATGGATGATGGCCAAGTGCAGGAACCTGTGGGGAAGAGAGGGAAAAACCCCCAGGGGTGGTGAGTGCACCGCGTGGGGCCCAGGGAGGCGCGGGCTGCGGGGGATTGCGCAAGGCCGGGGTTTCTGGAGGCCGAGGCCGCGGTGTTTTCCGCGAGGTTATTATGAGCTGAGTGTTCCTGGCAGGCGCCCAGGGACTTTCCGCCCCCCTCCCCCCCCGGCCTCGGCGGGCGCCGGCCAGACCGCCCCCGCCCTCCCGCCAGCTCGGAACGCCCTGTACTTCCCCTCCCGGCCGCTCGGCGCCCGCCAGCGGCCAGAAACTCCTGCCCCGCCTTATGCAACCGGGGACTTCGCGTCCCCGCCGCCGCCCCGCCCCCGGCCTAGAGGACGGGTCTGGGGGGGGAGAGAGCGTGTGGCGACGCTGCGGTCCACTAGGGGCCTAGCCGCCGCCCCCTCCGAGTCGGGCCGGTGCCCCGCGCGGCCCTGCAGCCCTGCAGCGTTCGGCGCGGTGCAGGAGCCCCGGGGCTCCTGCATTACTGGTCCCCGGGCTCGGGCTGCAGGCCCAGCACCCCCCAACCCCCGCCCGCGCGCGTCCGGTCCTCCCGACGACCCCTGGCCCCGGGCCCGCGCCACTTACGAGTCCCCGTCCTCGGTGAGCTGCTGCTTCCAGGGCTCAGCGCCGTGCGGCGCCTCCTGCGGCTCTAGGCGGATCTCCCGCAGCTCCTTGACCATCTGCTCGTACTCCTCGTCCTTCATAGAGTCCAGGCCGCTGTCGTGGCGGTCGTCCAGCAGCCGCTCCTTCTTCAGCCCGTCGCGGGGGCCCTCCATGGCCCACTCGGCTGCCTGGAACATGGCTCGGGCGAGCTGTAGGTGCTGCTGCGGGTGCGCTGGGCCGCGGGCTGCGCGCTGCTTCCTTGCTGGAGCGCTGGCGGACGGGACGGCGGCGCGGGCTGCTGTGGGCTCTGCAGCGCCGCCCCAGCGCCCTTATAAACGCTGGCTGGGGATTTCTCTGGGGCGGGGTCAGGCGCGGGGAATTTCCAAGCCAGTCAGACCAGAAAAGAGAACTGGCTTCGTCCTCTGCTAGGGGGAAAAAGAAGCCTAAACCCTGAGCTGGGGTTCATCGGAGAAACTCCCTGCGATGAGGCACTGGGGTCACGGACAGGGAACTTTTTGATGAGCGCCGAGCGGCTGGAAAGTCCTTCCTACCAGGCCCCCTGCCCCCGGTACTTCCCTGCAGCCTGCACCCTGTAATCCTGTCCCTCTGCAAGTTAACCTTCTTTCCCTGGGGTTTCCCACGATCGATTTGAATTGGGATCGTCGGCTGCTAAGATCCCAAGGACGCCGACCTGATGGGCAGTCCTTATTCGGGGTTTGCCAACCTGCCGGTCCTTTCCGTTTTTTGATCCTTTGAAAACGCAAGAGTGGAAATGATGGCTGGGTGTAGGGATTTGCTTTCCCCAGACTTCTCTCTAAGGGGAAGGACGCACTGTGATTAGAAGGCTGCAGGCCGCCGACGTGTTTCTACCAATACCAGGCTCTTTGCAGCACAGGGACGTTTAGCTTCGCCACCGCCACCCCCACGCACCCTCCCCAGGTAGAAGTTGTGAAAGCTTTGGAGTGAAAACCTAAATCCTTGGAGAACTCTCAAATAACTTCCTAGGGAAGAACAGCCCTGTTGACTGGGGGAGGGGTAAACTCTCCCTGTACGGGGAAACTGCTGAATAGGACCAGGATTTTTTTCCCCCTAAGTAAAGCTAGGTGCTAATTTTTGTAGTAGTGGTTGTGGATACTTTGCAGTAACAAAATAGCTATTGTGTTCATAAGTAGCGATTTCGTTCATGCTCTCTGACCTACATTGTGCTGCTGCAGAGAAAGGATCCTGAGCCTACCTCTGGGTGCAAACTGAGCAATTTTCCAGGAGCACTTGGAGAAGGAGACTGAAGAATGAGTTTAGTTAGTGCTTTAACCGCGACTGGACCTTCAGGACCACTAAGAAAGTAGTTGCCAGGCATCCTGCAGGGGGCTGAAGGCAGTCCTATCCTTCCCGCCCCTCCTTGCTCCGTTGTCCTGGGGGGACGGTAGCAGTTGGACCCATTCATGCCACCCGGGTAGAAAGGGGTTTCGGCTCACTGTGCTCTGGTTTTACCTGCAGAAATAGAATTTATGCTCTCCACCCCATCTCCACCTCCAAGTCTGCAAGCCATGGACTGAATTCTACTTGATAGAGTTGGTATAGGCAAAATAAAGCAAACTTCAGTCAGAGCTCTTCAGGATTAGTCCCAGGAGGCCTCTGTAGTTCTGCAGAGATTTCTGGTGATTATTGCAGTCATCTTTACCTTGACTGGCCATGTACTAACTAACCCTTCCCCTCTCTTCAAATCTCTACCCTTCCCCCAATATTAGAATGTAAGAAATCTGACTCAACAGAGATAGACCAAGTATGAAGGGAAAAAAATTAAAATCAGATAGAACCTCCAGGGTAGTAATGATCACATGTTACAATGAAAACTTCCCAGGGATAGACTCCATTGTCTCTGTAGGCTTATGATATGCAAATATACAATGATTGCGGCAAGGTGAAACGTGACTGCAATCGGAGCATCTCAATTCTGGGTTCTGTCTTAACTGCACATTAGTTGGAGAGCTCAGTTAACTTTTTTGTGGTATACTTACTTTTATAATAAGATTAGATTTGAATGCTTCTGAAGGCCTTTTCTAGCTTAAAAGTCGTATTACTTGTCTACAAATGCATGCCTAACTCTGCTTCTGTAAGGGTGACCGTGGCTTCTGGAAATGCCAGGGTATAAATTTTTGAAAGAACTCCAGCACTTTATGCATCACATTGTTAGTTCTCAGAAGTAATCCTGTAAGATAGATATTGTTCCTACTTTCCTAAAAAGAAACTGAAATGCATAGAAATTTACCCAGGAACCTCTTGGCAATATATTAATCATTTGGCCAAACCAGTCTTAGTATTAACACTTTTGAAAACACACTGTGAAAATCAGACTGACTACCCTATAATTTGGAATATACTCAAAACTATTTTCTACTCCAACTGTTAGGCAAAATAAAAGGTGGATGTCCCCCAACCCCCATCTAGGGATATTCATTTCTTTTAAATATGTACAGAAATATCAAACTCTAAATGCCCCACTTATAGAGGATACATCAGAAGAAGATATTTGGCTGCAGGTATAAAAATGGTTATAAAAAATAAAAATGTAAAATAATAATAAAAATAAATAAATAAAAATAAAGTTTTTTTGGTACCACCTTCTATGGTTTTATATTTCTGGTAGCCTTCAGGATTTGGTGGTCTTTATTCCTGATTGTTTCGTGTGACACCTAGTGGTAAGAGTAAGGCATTCCTTGATTTGTCATAGTGCCTTCTGAAAAAATTGGGAGGTACTGAGCCTTGATGACTTGTCCCCAGTGGAGATTCCCAAGGAGGTATCTTTTGTTTTCCTGCAACTTTGGGAAATAGTTTTGAATAATCTGATCCAACAGGTTTTCTCCCCATCGTCTATAGAGCTATGTGGTTTAAGTCAACAAACATTACGGTGTTGGTGAAAAAGAATATACACTTGGAAATTAGAACCGTGAGCAGATTGGGCAGAAGACAATGAAAGGGTCTGATTTTGATTTGGAAAGACCTTTATGGGCCGGGAATGGTGGCTCACTCCTGTAATTTCAGCACTTTGGGAGCCTGAGGCGGGAGGATTACTTGCCACCCAGGAGGTGGAGACCAGTTGGTCAACAAAGTGAAACCCTTTCGCTACAAAAACACAATTAGCAGAGTGTGGTGGCAGGTGCCTGTAGTCCCAGCTACTTGGGAGGCAAAAGTGGGAGAATCGCTTGAGCCTGGGAGGTGGAGTTTGTAGTGAGCCATGATTGCACCACTGCACTCCGGCTTGAGCAACAGACTGAGACCCTGTCTCAAAAAACAAACAAACAAAAAAAAACCCTTTAAGCTACATATCTTTTCCCATGGAAAAACAAGGCTGGGTGTGGTGCCTCATACCTGTAATCCCAGCACTTTGGGAGGCCAAGGTGGGCAGATCACCTGAGGTCAGGAGTTCAGCACCGATTTTCTCAGATTTTTCTTCTCCTTGCTGTCAGACATTTTAGCTAACCATAACCATTTTTAAAAATGTTAAAACTTTAGGCTGGATGCAGTGGCTCATGCCTGTAATCTCAGCACTTTGGGAGGCTAAGGCGGGTGGCTCATGAGGTCAGGAGTTCGAGACCAGCCTGGCCAACACAGTGAAACCCTGTCTCTAATAAAGATACAAAAAATTAGCCGGGTGTGGTGGTGTGTGCCTGTAATCCCAGCTACTCCGGAGGCAGGAGAATTGCTTGAACCCAGGAGGCAGAGATTTCAGTGAGCCAAGATCGCACCATTGCACTCCAGCCTGGGCGACAGGGTGAGACTCTGTCTCAAAAAACAAATAAAAAATTGTAGAGAACTAATTTTTTTTATGGTGAGAACTAATTTTTAATATCATTTGGCCTTTTTAATGCAAAAGGCAAAATAATAAGTTGCACCTCAAAGCTGTTTTGTATTTTGGCCCAGGATGCAGCCATAGGAAATGACAGGATGGCCAGTGATGCTCCAGGAGCACCCCTAGGGGAAAAGGAGCATCACCAGGGCCCTGTTTGGCTACAGCCACTTCAGGCACTCCTCCTGCACGGAACATACACAGTATGGACAAAACCTATTGCCTGAAGTGCTGGTGGTCTGGCAGCATGCAGAGGGTCTACAGATCCAGCCAGGTGGTCCAACATCCTTAGTTTTTCTTGATATCATGAGCAGGGTGGCAGTGCCAACTGGCCTGGCCAATTAAAACAATTGTTTTGGCCCCAGCAAATTCAACTCTGGAATCAGGTTAGCCATTGCTCAGTGCAGCTAGGCTGGAAGAGAGACGAGCCATGACAGAGTTCCTGAAGAGCAAGCAAGGCAGGTGCACTCCCGACTGGCAGCCCCACTGTGAAATTCTCAACTTACATTCTGCTTTCAGTCTCAGGCTGTCTTCCTTCCTGCTGTAGTGGTAGCAACTGTCTGCATCCTCTTCAGAACGTGGAGCCCCCAAGCTACGTATCTTTTCCCATAGAAAAACAAGGCTGGGTGTAGTGCCTCCTGCCTGTAATCCCAGCACTTTGGGAAGCCAAGGTGGGTGGATCACCTGAGGTCAGGAGTTTGAGACCAGCTTGGCCAACGTGGTGAAACCCCGTCCCTACTCAAAGTACAAAAATTAGCTGACGCAGTGGTGCGTGCCTGTAATCCCAGCTACTTGAGAGGCTGAGGCAGGAGAATAACTTGAACCCAGGAAGTAGAGGTTGCAGTGAGCTGAGATTGTGCCATTGCCCTCCAGCCTGGGCAGCAGAGAGAGACTCTGTCTCAAAAACAAACAACAACAACAACAAAAACAAACAAACAAAAAACCCCAAACCAGCTGTCAAAGACCTTTATTTGTAGTGAAAATAGACTGCCAAATCCTTAATGTGTTTGCTTCCTTACAAATTCTGCAATTTAATGTGAATCAAAGCTTTAAAGGATCTTAAACTCAAATACTTATGCATAGGGAGCAGGCAGGTTTCATAGATGATGAGGGAAGCAGACCATTTGAGTCCAAAAGGAGTGGGATCTCCATGATCTTAGGCTGGGAGTGTACTTCCCTCATACTTAGCTCAGACAACTTTGGCCATGTAGCACTTTCTGTTCAGTAGTGACCCTCCTTTTTTTTTTCTTTAATGGTGCCGTGACTCGGATCCATTGTTAAAGAAAGAAAAAAATTAGCCCAGCTCCGTGGCTCATGCCTGCAATCCCAACACTTTGAGAGGCCAAGGCAGGAGGATCACTTGCATCCAAGAGTTTGAGACCAGCCTGGGCAACATAGTGAGATTCTATCACTATAAAAATAAAAATAGCCGGCTCTGTGGCTCACACCTCTAATCCCAGCACTTTGGGAGGCTGAGGCAGGTGGATCACAAGGTCAGGAGTTCTAGACCAGCCTGGCCAAGATGGTGAAACCCCGTCTCTACTAAAAATACAAAAATTAGCCAAGTGTGGTGGTAGGTGCCTGTAATCCCAGCTACTTGGGAGGCTGAGGCAGGAGAATTGCTTGAACCCGGGTGGCAGAGGTTGCAGTGAGCCAAGATCGCACCACTGCACTCCAGCCCGGGTGACAGAGTGAGACTCTGTCTCAAAAAAAAAAAAAAAAAAAAAAAGAATAAATAAAAGTAAAAATAATAAAAATTAATTAATTAATTAAAAAGTTAGCCAGGTGTGGTGGTACATGTCTGTGTCCTAGCTACTTTGGAGACTGAGGTGGGAGGATTGTTTAAGCCCGGGATGTTGAGGCTGCAGTGAGCCATGCTTGTGTCACTGAGCTCCAGCCTGGGCAACAGAGTGAGACCTTGACACAAACAAACAAACAAACATGAAAACATTATGGAAACTAAACACAATGCATTTCTGCATCTATTGGCTAAATAGAGCCTACAAGCTCCTAGTTTACACCCTCTTTTTAGCCAAGGTCTGATGTTTTCAATGTGCTTTGTGGGAGGCACAACCTTCTGCTCTTGGCATCACTGGGTCTCTGCTCCTGTGTAATGAGACTGGGGACAAACTGTGTCCATCCCTGATATACAGGACTGCTCTTGCCAGGCAGGATTGGAATTAGGGGCTCTAACCTCTAAAAAGTGAGTTTTTCCTCCCTCAAAGCAATTAATTATTTGTTTTTTTGTTTTGAGATGGAGTTTCGCTTATGTTGCCCAGGCTGGAGTGCAATGGCACAATCTTGGCTCACTGCAACCTCTGCCTCCAGGGTTCAAGTGATTCTCCTGCCTCAGCCTCCTGAGTAGCTGGGATTGCAGGCACCCGCCACCACGCCTGGCTAATTTTTTGTATTTTTATTAGAGATGGGGTTTCACTGTGTTGGCCAGGCTGGTCTGAAACTCCTGACCTCAAGTGAACCACTTGCCTCGGCCTCCCAAAGTGCTGGGATTATAGGCATGAGCCACCATGCCCAGGCTGTTTGTTTTTTGAGACAAAGTCTTGCTGTGTCACCTAGGCTGGAGTGCTGTGGCATGATAACAGCTCACTCTAGCCTTAATCTCCTCTGCTCAAGCAATCCTCCCACCTCAGCCTCCTATGCAGTGGGACCACAGGCACACGCCACTGTGCCTAGCTAATTTTTTAATTTTTTGTAGAGATGAGTCTCCTTGTGCTGCCCAGGCTGGGTTTGAGCTTCTAGGTTCAAGTGATCCACCCACCTTCACCTTCCAAAGTGCTGGGATTACAGGCGTGAGCCACTGCACCCTGCCCCAAAGCAATTTTTAAACACTACATTGTAAAATAAGCATAAGTCCAACAAAGTTCTGATTTTTCTCATGATGACTACTTATGTTGTTCTAAGGAATCAGATTACTTGAGTAAATATCTCCGGAGGTGTGCCTGCTCTCCTGGTGCCCTAACTGCATGCCTGTCTGCCTCTTGGGTAACCTGCTGTGAGGGAAGGAGGAAGCCTGCACGTGTCACCCGTGGCCAAAATTCCTGGCTCTCCCTTTTCATGGTTGTTGGCAGTAACCAAGTAATATTTATAGGTGCGTAGCATTGTTCATGGCCTGCTGTGTTCAGGGAGGAGTAGTTGGATCAGGAAGGTGGTAGAGGCTTAGCACAGTTTCCCCTGCATGCCAGCGCATTTGCTATTTTGTCTTGGGTGTAAATTCATTCTGAATTTAGTCAGGGTATGAGGATACTTAGCACTAGGGAACTTCCACACAAGAGCCTGGTACTTGGCAGGGGATGAGAAAAATGATACGGGGTCCTTGTTCTTGGCACCGAAATTAGGTGAGGGGCTCATGATCCTTCTCAGTGGTGGGGAGGTGGGGCTAAGCTGAATCCACCAACAGAAACCACATGGAGAGGTAGACACTTCCCCACTATGGTCTAAGGTCTTGGGAATAGTTTAGGAAAAGGAAAACAGAATCAGAGCTGCTAAGAGAGAGATGCAGATTACAAACAGAGTAAGGATTTAGGAAGCTTGATATTGAGCCTTTTCTTGTAAGCACTAAAATAATACCTTTCCCAGACTTCCTTTTAGAACCTCTATTCTCTGGAGTAAAACCTCAGAGTACTTGAATAAGAATTAGAAATTGAGATTTGTCTCTGAGGCTGTTAGTGGGGAAGGGTACCACAAAAATACGGTTTCTAAAAGTTTTTCTTAGGTTAATTTTTTTTTTTTTTGAGATAGGATCTCACTCTGTCACCCAGGCTGGGGTGCAGTGGCACAATCACAGCTCACTGCAGTCTTGACCTCCTGGGACGGAGCGATCCTCCTGCCTCAGCCTCCCATGCAGCTGGGATTACAGGTACGTGCCATCACACCTGGCTAATTTTTGTATTTTTAGTAGAGATGTTGGCCAGGCTGGTCTCCAACTCCTGATCTCAGGTGATCCACCTGCCTCAGCCTCCCAAAATGTTGGGATTATAGGCGTGAGCCATCACGCCTGGCCTGGCCAGGTTTATTTATTTTTTTGACACAGGGTCTCACTTTGTTGCCTAGGCTGAGTGCAGTGGCACGATCTCGACTCACTGCAACCTCTACCTCCTGGATTCAAGTGATTCTCATGTCTCAGCCTCCTTAGTAGCTGGGACTACAGGCGCCTATTAGCATGCCTGGCTTATTTTTGTATTATTGGTTGAAATGAGGTTTTGCCATGTTGGCCATGCTGGTCTCAAACTCCAGACCTCAAATGATTTGCCACCTCCCAAAGTGCTGGGATTACAGGTGTGAACCACCGTGCTTGGCCTATTTTTAAACACTGAAAGCAAATGAGAAACAGTGAGAAGGATCACAGATAGAAGTCATGAGCAGGAAAAAGGGGAGAAATTGGCCTGCAACATTTTTTCTTTGTTACTAGGTCTTTTTTTTTAAGACGGAGTTTCACCATTTGGTCGGGCTGTTCTTGAACTCCCGACTTCAGGTGATCTGCCCGCCTTGGCCTCCAAAGTGCTTGGATTACAGGCATGAGCCACCATGGCACCTGGCCTTAGCTGTCAGCGTCCAGTCCCATGACTGTGACATAGTCCCTTTGGATAAGTCACTTAGCTTGACTTAGGAATGTTCATCATTTCCTATATCTCAGGGCTGTTTATAGGGTAACATGTAGTGATTACTTTGCTAAAAACACTAATATTTTTAGAAAGTGAGGCAAAGTAATGCATCACCAAATCTTTAAATGCTAATATTTGAAAATTGGGCCAGTTTGGAAGAGTGTGAGAAAAGAGGGAATGGGGTGTCCCTGTACTCATTGATTGAAACTCAAGCGGCTAGGTGGAAATGGGTGAGGTTGACAGCACAAGTATAGGTTCTGCTAGAAATCTAAATGAACATCATGAAGAGAGAACAGGGAAGCACACAGATAACAGTCTCGATGTTGGCTCTGCCACCTTTAGGGGTCAGGTCCACCCCCAGGTTACCAGGGCATCAGAAAAACACTGTGCTGGATTTCAGAGCAGGAGGAAGGGAGTCACAGGGTAAAGGGAGGAGACTGCGCAGAGCAGGAGCAGGGGCTGTGGGAGTTAGGAAGGGAGCCGAAGGGGAATTTTCCCTTCACAAATGGCAGGGCGGAACACTAACACAAGGATCACAGTATATGCATGGTGCTGTCTGCAGTGACATCTTCTGGCCATTTGTGGAAGAAGTTTTCTCTGAGGCATCACCGATTCTTGAGAAAAGGAATGCAGGAAAGTTGGAAAGTTGGGTTGAGGATATACACTGGACTGGATATGGATTTTTGCGATTGTGGTACATCACTTAACATAGCTCCAAGGGAAAGACCCCACTTTTTCTGTGACTGTTACTTTTCCTTCAGTCCCTGTAGCCAGTCAGCTCAGTGCATCCTGCTATTGAAATAACACCTGGACCATTTTCTTCCTTCCATCTTCACTTTCCCCCACGGTAGTGCAGACTGTCTTGTACCATGGTAGCTTCTTGGTACTTTTTTTTTGGGGGGGACGGAGTCTTATTCTGTCACCCAGGCTGGAGTGCAGTGGCACAATCTCAGCTCATTGCAACCTCTGCCTCCCCAGGTTCAAGCAATTCTTCTGCCTCAGCCTCCTGAGTAGCTGGGACTACAGGTGTGCATGCCACCACGCCCGGCTAATTTTTGTATTTTTAGTTGAGACGAGGTTTCACCATGTAGGCCAGGCTGATGTCGAACTCCTGACCTCAGGTAATCCACCTGCCTCGGCCTCCCAAAGTGCTGGGATTACAAGCGTGAGCCACCAACCCTGGCTGGTATTTACTATTTATATTGTTCACTGGGACAGGGATTTGATATAATTATCTTATTTAATCTTCACGAACATTCTACTGGGGAGGGGATCATTTTAAAGGAGATTGTATTCATTTTAAAGGAGGTTGAGTTTCAGAAAGTTCCAGTAACTCACTCAGAAGGCAGTAGCTGGGAAATCTTAGATCCCACGTTCTGATCCATCACCCTACACTGCCCCTCCTGTGGCTCCCCTCCATGCCCCACAGAGCTTGACTGCTCCTATTTTAAAAATTTTCAAAGGTATTGGCATGGGGAGGGGATAACACTGGGAGAAATGCCTGATGTAGGTGACAGGGGGATGGAGACAGCAAACCACCATGGCATGTATGTACCTATGCAACAATCCTGCAAGATCTGCACATGTACCCCAGAACTTAAAGTACAATTAAAAAGAAAAGAAAAGAAAAGGTATTGGCATAAATAATACATTATACATATATAGTTTCAAAAATGATATATATCATATAAAATGTCATTTATTATATAATATATAGTTTATATATACATAATTACACACACACACACACACACACACACACAGTTTTAAAAATAAATTAGTTTTTTTTTTTTGTACGGAGTTTTGCTCTTGTTGCCCAGGCTGGAGTGCAATGGCAAAATCTCAGCTCACTGCAACCTCCACCACCTGGGTTCAAGCAATTCTCCTGCCTCAGCCTCCCGAGTAGCTGGGATTACAGACGCCCGCCACCACACCCAGCTAATTTTTGTATTTTTAGTAAAGACGAAGTTTCACCATGTTGGCCAGGCTGGTCTCAAAGTCCTGGCTTCAGGCAATCCAGCCTCCTCAGCCTCCCAAAGTGCTGGGATTACAGGTACAAGCCCAGCAAAAATGAATTAATTTTTAAGTGGAAACCTAATATGTTCATGTGGTTAAAAAAAAAACAAGCAGTCTAAAAAGATTGCAATTACACAATTAAATCTCTCTTCATTTTTTTTTTTTTTTGAGACGCAGTTTTTTTCTTGTTGCCCAGGCTGGAGTGTAACTGCACGATCTCGGCTCACTGCAACCTCCCTGTCCCAGATTCAAGTGATTCACCTGCCTCAGCCTCCTAAGTAGCTGGTATTACAGGCATGTACCACCATGCCCAGCTGACTTTTTGTGTTTTTATTAGAGACGGAGCTTCACCATGTTGGTCAGGCTGGTCTCAAATCCTGACCTCAAGTGATCCACACGCCTCAACCTCCCAATGTGCTGGGATTACAGGTGTGAGGCACAGCACCCGGCCTAAATTTCTTTTCACTGAGGCTTCTAACACACATTTTTATCATATCATTTCCTGTAACAGAGCCTCTGTTGACCTACCATGGCCCGCAGGAAACAGTCTGAATTCCTCAGCTGCATTTAAAGCCCTCCAGAGTCAGATTCCAACTGCCCAGCCATTCCTCCTCGCCATTCCCCCCCTAGCACCAACACTTTGTGCCAGCTGCTCTGGCCTTCATGCAGGCCTCTCCCCTCCCTGTTCAAGGACCACCTTCTTTCAGCTTCCTCACCAGAGCTCACCCTTTCCAAAACCCCTTTCCTGTCTTCTTGGAGCACTCTGCCCTCTTCTGAATCCTTCTAGTTCTTACAGCTTGTCTTGAATATTGGGCCACATATTGTCTTATACTGCTTAGTTATTACTTGTGTCATATTTTGACTCCTAGTTAAACACGGAATAGTGCTGGGTGGGTTGGGGCTGCTGGGTAGAGGGGGAGACATTCATTTCTCCTGTGTCTCCCTTACTCTGGGCTTCCCTTGCCATTGTTTCAGGCATGAGTATCCCCTTTGCTTCATAATTCATAATTTGTCATACTTTTTCTTGGACCTCCTTCTCTGTTAACACCTTACTTTGCATGCAGTCAATTTCCTTCTTTTCTATCCAGAAATTATCTCAAGAGGTCCACTGGGTTCAGCTTCGGCTTTCAGGTGAGTAAAGTGTTATCATTCCCATTTTATAAAGGACGCAGACGCTATGAAATAAAGGCTATTAGGAGGATGGGGGCAAACCAGAGCCACCATATCCCATCCTGTCCTAGAGGAATGAAACATTATAATGAACAGATTATAAATAGACCTAGACAGTGTCCTCCTTCTCTTCTTTTCTTTTCTGTTGCCTGAGAGTAACCTCTGGGGTGGAACCCAGGGTAGTAGGGAAGGCTCCTTTTCAAACCTTCAGTTAAGGAGATAGGTGAGGTCCTGGAGGCTTGCTTAGTCCAGCTCCCCCAGGGCAAGAGATTAACAGGAAATTAGGGCAGAAGCTCTAGTTTAGAGGAATAGATGAGCATTTGCTTGGAGTATTCCCATGTTAGAAATGCACTGGCGACATAGAATCGTGGGAAGGAAGCAGAATGAGAATGAGTGTGGTTGGTTGAGAGGCCATCTGACAAGGGGATGCATACTTAGACCTCTCATTGAGGACTGTAAGGCTAATGCCCATGGACATATGATTGGCTGGCCCAGGTGGGGGTGTGGTGGCTAAGGCTCACCAGTTACCTTTCTGGGGTGCTCTTTAATGGCTTTCAGAAGCAGAGGTATTTTCAACACCAAAATTTCATAAGCTCAAGAGCTTGACCCAGTTTAACCGAGTATACATAAACTAATACAATCAATATTTAAAATAAGCCCACTGGTGTACAAAGAATGATGTATGGTTTGCAGTCTGTCTAAGGCGACATCTGGAACAGTTTGTTTCCCAGGAAAGTTTCCCTTGAAGAGAAAACCCTAGGCAGTTTATCCAGGTAGACTCCACATCTTGGACTTTGATCACAGAGAATTTCATTCAAATACGATTACATTTGAACATACACTAAATTGTTTTATAAAAGTAGTACAGGAAGCTATTCGACGTATTGAGCATCAGGACATCACTGCAGCTTTCCACTGCTAAAGGCCTTAACCCTCTCACTTTGTTTTTTTGCTCTCAACATTGAGTCTAGCGATTTGTCAGGCCAGCTCTGGGTTATTATATCAGTGGAAGACTGGAAATTAACATAGAGTTATATGGGAGGGTTGTTGTCTGCAGAGTGTTGAACTGAAGCTAAAAATAGGTGGGGGATTCCTGGGGCAGCCTCCTTCGTGGTCACAGACACCACAAAAGGAAAACTCAGTAGGGAAATTTGCTTTCAAGCCCTGCCCACAAGGGAGGGTAAGAGCCCCCACCTCTGTCACTCCCCACAGCTTCTGCCCCACAGGAAAAGCTCAGGGTGACAGTGAGTTTGGTGCTTTCAAAATGTCAGGGCTCTCACAGACAGGTTGTCACCCCTTCCCCACCCCCAGACTTCTGATCAAAGGCTTTCCCTCTGGGTAAATTCACTTTCTTAGTTCAAGGTCAAATGTCTGTTCCTGACTGCCTGTAGCTATGTTTTATCACAGGCCTGATTAAGATAAAGATAACGTGAAATATTGACACACAGGGTTAATATGGAAAAAAAAAAAAAAACTCTGAAGAAGAAAAGCACGGTAGGTAGAAAAAAAAACCTCATTAATTTGTCAAGTTTTATTAAGCACTTTTTTTTTTGTGCCAGGCATTACACTGGGATATGGAGCATAATAAAAATAAATTTTTATTTGCAAAATAAAAATACATATGATTCCTGCTCTCAAGGCGCTTCTAGGATGGTGAGAAGACCAGCAGGTAAATGAGTGATTCTAGTAGGGAGTGATCAGAGATGTGGCCAAGGCCTGAACACGTGCCCTGGGAGCATGAAGCAGGGGAAGCAATGCCACACTGTTAGGGATGGTCCAGGGCAGCTGTTGAAAGACAAGTCAGAGTCAGGAGG
The DNA here is from genome assembly GCA_036589455.1 of Ateles fusciceps. Taxonomy (NCBI): domain Eukaryota; kingdom Metazoa; phylum Chordata; class Mammalia; order Primates; family Atelidae; genus Ateles; species Ateles fusciceps. The sequence goes on from JAZHEH010002842.1 coordinate 2,861,546, forward strand.
GGGGAGAAGGATGTGCAAGCAGAGGGTTAAGCCTGTGGTGGGGCCTGGAGGTGTGAAAGCAGCAGCTCCACAGGGCTTGCTGTGTGGGGAGAGGGAGATGAGTAGGCAGGAAAGGCACAGAACACAGCCATGTGACCAAGCCGAGAAGCTGGACCTGCCCCTGAAAACTGTGGCAGGTCACTGATCAGGTGCTTTAAGAGACAGTGTGGCAAATAGACTGGAGTGGGTTAGGCCTGAGGCTGGTGGCTGTTTAAAGACAGTGACTGGAGGCCATTCTCAGTGGCTCATGCCTGTAATCCCAGCACTTTGGGAGGCTGAGGCGGGTGGATCACCTGAGGTCAGGATTTTGAGACCAGCCTAGCCAACATGGTGAAACCCCATCTCTACTAAAAATATAAAAATTAGCTGAATGCAGTGGCATGTGCCTGTAATGACACAGAGCAAGACTCTGTCTCAAAAAAAAAAAAAAGTGACTGGAAAGTGAGATGACTACAGAGAGATATAAGAACAAGGATTTACAGGTCTGAGTGACTGATTGTGAAGGAGACAAGGAAAAATCTAAGAGCTCTGTTTCTGACTTTGGTTACTTAATGGAAAAACAGGAAGAAGAGCAGGTTGAGGGGAAGATGATGGGTCCAATCTTAGATACATTAATTTCAAGAGCCTGGTAGATTCAAACAGCCAGTTTAATGTGAAGAGTTCTAAAAGCATGCAATATATTGGGAGTCATCGACTTATCTGAGAAACGGACAAGCAGAAGAGAGGGCTGCCCAAAAGCTGAAGACCAAGAGAAGTACAAGAAAGTGTCTTTGTAAAGAGTGTCAAGTGTTGCAAGATTTCGTGTCTATATGAAATTGCACAGATATGCTAAAGCTCATGAATTCAGGCTAACTTGAGAATAAAAAGGCCGGGCTGAAACAAAAGTTATATTTAAGATATGATGTTTAATTACTTTTAAATACACAATTACAAGACTAACTAAAAGGCTCCTTCAGGGCTGTGATTCAAAGATTTACCATTATTTCATTAAAAGCATATAATGAAAATGCGGCATCTCTTTCATTTTAAAACCCAAATCTCTAGATATTGAGCCTGGTGCTTCTTCCTCTATCAGTGGTTGGTTCTCAAACTTTGGCTTGTATGAGAGTCACCTGGAGAGTTTGTTAAACCATAGCTTTCTAGGCCCCACCGCAGAGATTTTTATTCAGTAAATCTGGGTTGGTGCCTGAGAATGCCTCTCTTACCGGTTCCAGGTTACCTGTGGCTTCTGGCCCAGGACCACACTGAGGACCACTGCTCTCTATAAGCCTCTTTAGCTCTAACACTTAAAGTACTCCAGGATTCTAGAAAGCAGTTAGGTCTTTCAGGTTGCTTAATTATTTTCTTAGAAACCCTCCTTATATTATTATTTGCTTAAAAAGAATATTTTCTTCATGAAAACAGTTTCCTTGTGAAAAGTATGAATATGGATCTGAACTTTATTCATTGAAAACACTCAAGCTGTTCTAGATATACATTGTTCTGGGCATTAAAGATATAGTAAAAGACTTTGCCCTCAGAGGGCAGGCACGGCTGCTCACACCTGTAATCCCTAATCCCAACATTTTGAGAGGCTGAGGTGGGAAGATTGCTTGAGCCCAGGAATCTGAGACCAGCCTGGGCAACATGGTGAAAACCCATCTCTACAGAAACTACACAAATAAGCCAGGAGTGGTGGCGTGCACCTGTAGTCCCAGCTATTTGGGAGGCTGAGGCATAAGAATCACCTGAGCCTAGGAGGTCAAGGCTGCAGTGAGCCAAGATCGCACCACTGCACTACAGCTTGTGTGACAGTGAGACCTTGTCTCAAAAAAACAAAAAAAACAAAACAAACAAACAAAAAAACACAAAAAACCAAAGAAACAAAAACAAAAAACCCAACCCTCCTCCCAAAGAAAACCTTTGCCCTCACAGAGTTTATCTTATGCAGGAGATACAAATGACACAAAATAAGTGTGTTAGTGAGAGTGCTAAGGAGGAAAAAAGAAATCAAAGAAAAATATAGAAATATAGGGCAGGTGAGCATGTTGACATTTTAGGTAGGCTGGCCAGAGTAGATGAGAAGGCAACAATGAAGTCAGACTTTTTTTGTTTTTTTGAGACAAGGTCTCACTCTGTTACCCAGGCTAGAGTGCAGTGGGGTGATCTCGGCTCACTGTAGCCTTGACTTCCTGTGCTCAAACGATCCTCCCACCTCAGCCTCCCAAGTAGCTGAGACTACCACAGGCATGCACCTGCACGCCTGGCTAATTATTATTATTATTTTGTATTTTTAGTAGAGGCGGGGCCTCACCACATTGCTCTGGCTGGTCTTGAACTTCTGGGCTTAAGCAGTCTGCCTGCCTCGGCCTCCCACAGTGCTGGGCTTAGAAGCGTGAGCCACCATGCCTGGCTGAAGTAAAGACCTGAATGAAGAGCGTGAGCTGTGTGGCTGTCCGGGAAGGATGGGCCAGGCGGTCTTCAGTGAGTGCAGAGGCCCTGAGAAGGAAGCACTCTCAGGGACAGCAGGGAGTCAGCGTGGAGGAGGTCGTGTGAGTCAGGGGAGTAATAGGAAATGAAGTCAGAGGTAACAGAATGCCAGATCAATGCTGGGACCTTAGGAACTGATTTTGACAATATTTAGCAAATTTCCCTAGAAAATCTCAATTTCTATTGCTTTAAGACATACTTTTGAGGGAACTTTAGGTCCCAGCCTTGAGTGGGCCCCAGGAGCTCGTGACGGTGTGCCCCAATCCTGAAGGGAACAGAAGTCTCCCGCCACAAAGTGGCTGATCAGTGTGCCAAGTTGCTTGTTTTCCCAAAGCAATGGGGTACAGACTCGTATGAAAAGACAGGTATGGAAGGAAATAGGTTTCTTTGGCCACCTTTTATGCATAAATGTGCCCTACTCCATCCTCCCCCAACCCACGCCCAACTCCTATCCTCAGCTTCTTCACGAAATTCCAAGTGAATTGCCCTGGCGATGTCTGCTACATTTTTTCTGTATTACAAATTTCATTGTTTACACCTCTGGGAAAAATGAACCCCACCCTTATGAGTTATGAGCTGTGGCTCAGACCTTCAGTTCTTTTTATGGTCAAGCTTTTGGGTCTTGGCCCACCTACAACCACCTGTAATGGGAAAAAAAGTCATTAATACATTAAAGGACTTTTTGTCATCCTGGAAGGTTACTGAACTTATATGCGAACAAATAGAAATCTTCAAAGTATAATAGTTGCCACTGTCAAAAGCAGATTTCTAGGCTGAATAGATCATTGGTCTAAGAAAATTGTAGAAAAAAATCATGTCCTTTGCAGTGACACAGATGCAGCTGGAGGTTATTATCCTAAGTGAATTAGTGCAGGAAGAGAAAACCAAATGCTATGTGTTATCACTTCTTAGTGGGAGCTAAACACGGGGCCACATGGACATAAAGATGGGAACAGTAGACACTGGGGACTACAGAAGCGGGTAGCAAGGGAGGGGGAAAAGACTGGAAAACTAGCTCCTGCTACTATGCTCACTGCCTGGGTGACGGGCTCCAGCATACTCTGAACCTCGGCATCACGTAATACACCCTTGTCACAAAAGTGCACACATACCCCCTGAATCTAGTACCTGACTATGTTGTCTTGGAACCTGGAGCTAGGTCCTGCAAAAAGCATGGGACTATAAAGATGCAGTTCTGAACTGTAAGAGGTTATATTCTAAAATAAAATGTCTTAGACCTTTGAGAATGTAGGGATATTTATGAAGATTAACGTTTTCATGTTGGCATATGATATTTTCCAGCAGAACAACAACAAAAAATGCAAGCTTCCCTCACATTTTTGTTTTAAGCCTTTAGAGACTATATTTATTGTCTTGAACAGAATATAATTTTGAAGTCATATTGGCAAATTGTCAAGTTATCTGTGAGTACAAATTATAAAATAGTGGATTTAAAACCAGACCAGGCAGTGGCTCATGCCTGTATTCCCAGCACTTTGAGAAGCCAAGGCAGGCAGATCACCTGAGATCAGGAGTTTGAGACCAGCCTGGCCAACATGGTAAAACCCCGTCTCTACTAAAAATATAAAAATTAGCCAGGCACGGTGGTGCTTGCCTGTAATCCCAGCTGCTCAGGAGGCTGAGGCTGGAGAATTGCTTGAACCTGGGAGGCGGAGGTTGCACTGAGTCCAGATAGTGCCAGGGTACTCCAGCCTGGGAGTACACTGTAGCCTGAGCAATACACCATCTCAAAAACAAAACAAAACAAAACACATGAGTTTTCATTGATGACTTTTTTTCTTTCCAGACTTGAATTGGCTTTTGGGGGCCCATATAGAGTAGAGGGTGACTTTCTGTAAGTGAACTTGCCAACCTCTCCAGAGCAGGCCCCTCTGCTCCACTCAGAAAAATGTATCACATGCAGGTTACTTCAAGATCCTAGCTGCTTATGCTACTAGGATCTGACAGTTCTTTGGGATAGGGACATTTTTTTGCTGTTATTGATCTCTAAACGCTTAGACTATAAGAGCTAGAAGTGACCTTTAAGGTCATTTAGTCCAACTGTTCCTTTTATACTTAAAGCAAGTCTGTAACATCCCTGCCAAGGGCGCCAGCAATTTTGGTCAAACCCCTCTATCTAGTGTTTACACTTAGGAATAATATTAGGTGGGAACAAAGACCCTGCTTCCATTTACTGAGGAAGGCCTTTGTGCAGGAGGTAAGTTTTGGTGTGGTTAATATATTCAATTTAAATGTAATTCAGTTCAATTAAAAAAGATGGAAACTTGGCTAATGCTTTTTTTTTTTTTTGCCAAATGAAACAATATTGTGGATGAATAATCAAGAACATTTCTTTGGAATACAGATAAATGGTAGACACTAATCCTAAATATCCATCATATTTCCCATCCTAATTTAAAAAATCCCAAATGCCAGACCACAATAGCAAAATGCTTAATAGTGCTGCCCACCCCAGTAAGCCATCATGCCTTGTCTCCACCAACACAAACAGATTTTATGGCCCAGTCTTTACATGAATCACTTTGTGAAAATGATAGCAAATGTAATAACCCCAGACAGCTGCAATTATCTAAATGTCTCCCTATTAGCCATTTGAATGGCTGAAGCCTTATAATCAAATTAGAGTGAATGCTAATTGAAATCTAATAGAGCTTACATCCATGTGATTAGATATCAGAATTTGATTTCAATATTGTTAAATTACAGACAGGGCCCATCAAGTCACACTAAAATGCGGTAACCTCAATGACAAAAGGAGATGGATTCTTTCAATAAACAGATCAAGCTGGAACCGGTTTGTATGGTGTTACCGCCACCTACTGGTACTTAGTGGAACAGCAGAGACACTTTTTCCTTTGGTGTGGGCACAACTATTTTGTTCTTTTTCTTTTTCTTCTATTTCTTTGTTGAGAGAGTACAATTGCTGGGTTACAATCACTTTCAAGACAATTTGTCTAAATACACATTTACAAATTTGTGAGATTTAGACAAATTGTCTTGAAAGTGATTGTGCTAATTTACACTTTTTTTTTTTTTAGACTGAGTCTGGCTCTGTCGCCCAGGCTGGAGTGCGACAGCATGATCTCCCCTCACTGCAACCTCCGACTCCCGGGTTCAAGCGATTCACCTGCCTCAGCCTCCTGAGTAGCTGGGATTACAGGCATGCGCCATCACATCCAGCTGATTTTTGTATTTTTAGTAGAGATGGGGTTTCACCATATTGGTCAGGCTAGTCTCGAACTCCTGACCTTGTGATCTGCCCACCTTGGCCTCCCAAAGTGTTGGGATTACAGGCATGAGCCACCACGCCCAGACTAACTAATTTACACTCTTAAATATCATTTCTGTCTACAGATTTTAACTTTTTAACAAAGTGGTAACTATTTTCATAGAGAAGCTTTACTTTTTGTCGTTGTTTTTAAATAATTTCAACTTTTATTTTAGATTCAGGGAGTGCATGTGCAGGTTTGTTACATGGGTACATTGCTTGATGTTGAGGTGTGGGGTACGAATGATCTCGTCACCCCAGATAGTGAGTATAGTACCCAATAGGTAGTTTTTCTATTGCCCCCTTCCCACCTCAACGTTCCAGTAGTACCATGTCTGTTGTTTCCATCTTCATGTCCATGAGTTGCTAATGTTTAACTCCCACTTATAAGGGAGATTCTTAGTACAAATTCCAAGAAAATAGGGCTTGAGGGGGTACTTTGTAGTTTACTGGGAAAGAGCCTTCCAATATTTTCAGCTGATCCCAGATGATTCCCCATTCTAATCTTGTGGCTGGAACAATGCTGAGCACATAGTAAGTGCTTTGTAAGTGTTGATTCACTGATAGATTACAGAAGGTGCTGAACTACCCAAACTTTTGACTCTGAATTCTTTTTTTTTTCAGACAGAGTCTTGTTCTGTCGCCAAGTGCCAGGCTGGAGTGCAGTGGCACGATCGTGGCTCACTGCAACCTCTGCCTCCCGGGTTCAAGCAATTCTCCTGCCTCAGCCTTCCTAGTAGCTGGGACTACAGGCGTGTGCCACCACGCCCAGCTAATTTTTGTATTTTAGTAGAGACGGGGTTTCACCATGTTGGCCAGGATGGTCTCGATCTCCTGGCCTTGTGATCCACCCGCCTCGGCCTCCCAAAGTGCTGGGATTACAGGCATGAGCCACCGCGCCCGGCCCTGACTCTGACTTCTACCTAGAAGTGCTTGTCCTGCAGAGGAAAGCTGAGATCTGGTATTAACATAACCTATAGAGCAACAGTTTATCAAGTCTGCCTATCTGCTATTTTAAGCATTTAAAAACTGCAACAAACAGTGCTTTGGAATGATTTATAAGTGTACAATTTGTACATTAATATTTTTAGGCATAGATTTTAATTCAATATACTTTGCATTAAGTTCAGTTCAAAGAGAATTTTTGTGAACTAACTGTGTGCTTCCCTAACTTCTGAGGGCACAATGATGAGTATGACACAATCCCTGCTTTAACTTAATCAAGATGAGGCTCTCTCTCTCTCTCTCTCTTCTCTCTCTCTCTATTATAAATATGGCAAACAAAGCCTATCTAATCTTAGTCCATTGTTGAAATGGGGTTGGCAGAAATGTCTTGCAAAATTCTTACCTTAGATTAAAAACACCCCACAAAGTCTTTAATCATATATCTAAGCTCAAAACAATATTCCCAGTAGGCCTTATGGAATTGGGTAAAGGATTCAACAATAAGGGAAGCAATGTTTCAGAGGGCAGAAGTAAGGTGCACGTTGGTTTATGGAACATGAAGGAAACAGCAGGATGCAGTGATTAATCTAACTACACCCTTCCACATACAAAGCCTGGAAGGAGTCTCCCTGACTAGGGAGTGCTGTCGCAGGGCTCCCCCCATCTACTGGTAAGTTAAATGTGCTTGTGAAGGGTGGTCTATTGTCTTCTTTCTTCTCTAGTGTGCACCAGCACCCTTCCACTCACCACCCAGTTCTCCCTGTACTTTTGTTTTGCTTTGCCTGGCTCAATTCAGGGCTTTGCAATATAATGTCTAGAGATTTAGTTTTGTCACTGTAGAAATCAAATGAGCCTAGAGGTTATTTGGTTTTAATTATCATTCACTGAAACAATCAATGTAGAGGATTTAGACATTCAAATGGTTACTGGAGGGACATTTAGGTAATTGCAACTGTTGAATGTTCTCTCTTCTGCTAATTGTTTTTATTGAACAAGATTTATATCTAGGTATTGAAGATAAGTTGTTATAGCTGTGAGTATCACAGGCCAACATTTTGGAAGGAAGTGGTGGGGAAGGAGATCTGGGCCCTAAGCTTGGCCCTGCTTTTCACTCTTTTTTTTTAATTTTTATTTTTTTGAGACAAAGTCTCATTGACACCCAGGCTGGAGTGCAATGGCATGATTTTGGCTCACTGCAACCTCTGCCTCCTGGGTTCAAGTGATTCTTCTGAGTAGTTGGGATTACAAGTGCCCACCACCCCACCCAGCTAATTTTTTTAAAAAAAATTTTTAGTAGAGATGGGGGTTTTCATCATGTTGGCCAGGCTGGTCTCTAACTCCTGACTGCAAGTGATCTGCCCACCTCGGCCTCCCAAAGTGCTGAAATTACAGGCATGAGCCACCGCACCCAGCCTTTACTTTTTTATAAATGCCTCACTTCTAGGTTTTCAAAATGTCATGTAAGTATACAGTCTAACGTCTGTCCTCACAAGCATGTACATTTGGCCATGTCTCTGTGTTTAGTTGCCATAACAGACACTTTTAAGATTATATAAAATAATATGCACTGCCCTAAATGGAATTTTCTGAGTGTAGTATTTTGATTGGCTTTCGATTTTCTTATGTAAGCACCTAAGGTAACCACTCTATGTCATGCTCTTCAGGATGAAAAACATTTTGTCTACCCACCTAGTTTCAGTGAATGAGGCCTGCAAATTTAACTGACTAAAGACAGATTAATAGGAAAAAAGATACGATTTTTATTGATATTAATACTTTTAAATGTGGTTGGGCACAGTGGCTCACACCTGTAATCTCAGCACTTTGGGAGGCTGAGGCGGGTAGATCACCTGAGGTCAGGAGTTGGAGACCAGCCTGGCCAACATGGTGAAACCCCATCTCTACTAAAAACACAAAAATTAGCTGGGTGTGGTGGCGGGCACCGGTAATCCCGCTACTCAGGAGGCTGAGGCAGGAGAATTGCTTGAATCCAGGAGGTGGAGGTTGCAGTGAGCCAAAATCACTCCATTGCACTCCAGCCTGAGCAATAAGAGCAAGACTCCATCTTAAAAACAAAAAGCAAATAAACAAAAACTTTTAAGAGCATGGGAGCTTCACAGAGATGATGTGAAAACTCAAAGATGTGCTCAGAACCTGGATTTTTTTTTTTTTTTTTTAGATGGAGTTTCACTTGTTGCCCAGGCTAGAGTGCAGTGGTGTAATCTCAGCTCACTGCAGCCTCTGCCTCCCAGGTTCAAGCAATTCTCTGTCTCAGTCTCCCAAGTAGCTGGGACTAAAGGCATACCCCACCATGCCCCACTAATTTTTGTATTTTCTTATTTTAGTAGAGCTGGGGTTTTACCATGTTGGCCAGACTGGTCTCAAACTCCTGACCTCAAGTGATCCACCCACTGCAAGTTTCTTTGAACTGACTGCACCATGGACTACACCATAGTCAAGCCATGGTGACCCCTGTGACCCACATGTACACCTCTAGATGGCCTCCCCGGGGCCAGAAAGTCTGAGATAACAAGAAAACCACAAAAGGAGAATAGCTAGCTCCTGCCTTGCCTGATTAACCAACCTTGTGACATTCTACCATTGTTCCTGCCTCAACTGATAAGTCAACCTTGTGACACTGGACCCTGTGACACCCCTGCTCCCGCTTGCAAAAAACCACCCTAAACTGTAACTTTCCATTACCTACCCCCAACCTATAAAACCAGCTCTTGTTCCACCACCCTCTGCTGACTCAGCCCACTTACACCTGGGTGAATAAACAGCCTTATTGCTCACACAAAGCCTGTTTAGGTGGTCTCTTCATTCAGAGCTCCCTTAACATTTGGTGCCAAAACCTGGGACAGGGGTACTCCTTTGGGAGACCAGCCCCCTGTCCCCGCCTTCCCTCTGTGAAGAGAGCCACCTGCAACCTCAGTGCATCAGACCAGCCCAACAACCCTCTTGCCACCTTCAGATTGGGTAAGCAGTCTCTCCCTCTCTCTCTTTTCTTTAAATACTTCTCCTTCTAGAGACAAAGGAGACACTCTTTATCTCGTGTGCTCAAAACTCCAATGTTGGTGATGGACTTGGGAAGACAGGCTTCCCTTGGTGTCTGGTCAATAGCAGGGACACCTGCTTTGATCACTTACCCACGTTACAACCCAGGACTCAGTCAGGGACGCCTACTGAAAACCCTGCTAGTTGCTCTCTTTCTCCTTGTCTTTACTTCTCTCCTTAAAACTTACTTCCTTCACTATGGGCAATATTCTACCCTCTATTTCTCAGTCTTCGTCTCTAGCCTGCATCCTAAAAAACCTAAAACCTCTTCAACTGTTGCTTGATCTGAAACCTAAACATCTCATTTTTTTCTGCAATATGGCCAATACAAATTAGACAATGGTTCCAAATGGCTAGAAAATGGCACTTTCGATTTTTCTATTCTGCGGGACCTAGACAATTTTTGTTGACAAATGGGAAAATGGTCTAAAGTGCCATATGTCCAGGCATTTTTGACACTTAGATCCCTCCCTAATCTCTGCTCTCAATGTGACCTGTCCCAAATTTTCCTTCTCTCCCTTCCATCTGTGCCTCCTGCCTCCACCAGTGACTCAGAATCCTCCTTGTCCATTGACCCTTTCAACCTTTCTCCCTCCCCCGCCTGTCCAAACCAGGCCCTAATCCAGGCCCTTAAATCACCCCTCTTCCACACAGAGTCTTCTTTCTCTTCCTCTGCCCACAGCCCACCTCCTTATACCCCCTCCTGTCACCTCCCTACCTCATACCCTGTCTAGCTTACAGTTTAGTCCTGGGGCTAACTCGTTCATCCCTGCCCAACAATTTCCCCTTTGAGAGGTGGCTGGAGCCAAATAGAGTTTTAGGGTGCACGTTCCTTTCTTTTTATCCGACCTTTCCCAAATCGGCCAATGGTTAGGCTCCTTTTCATCAGATCCTACTAAATATATACAAAAATTTCAATACTTAACCCAGTATTTTTTTTTTTTTTGAGATGAAGTTTTGCTCTTGTTGCCCAGGTTGGAGTGCAGTGGCATGATGTGGGCTCATTGCAACCTCCGCCTCCCAGGCTCAAGCGATTCAACTGCCTCCGCCCCCCCAAGTAGCTAGGATTACAGGCATGCACCACCACGCCCGGCTAATTTTGTATTTTTAGTAGAGACGGGGTTTTACCATGTTGGCCAGGTTGTTTTTGAACTCCTGACCTCAGGTGATCCACCCGCCTTGGCCTCCCAAAGTGCTGGGATTACAGGCGTGAGCCACCGTGCCCAGCCTTAACCCAGTTTTATAATCTCACCTGGAGTAACTTAAACGTCATCCTTACTTCTCTCACTCCTGAAAAACCCTTAATATGCATCTTTTCACTCAGTCAGCCCCTGACATGACAAAAAGGCTGCAGAAATTAGAATCTGGCCCTCAAACCCCACAACAGGAATTAATAAACCTTGCCTTCAAGGTGTTCAATAATAGGGAAGAAGCTGCCCGGCGGCAGTGCATCTCAGAACTACAGATGCTTGCCTCTGCTGTAAGACACATCCCAGCCACACCACCGGCTCACAAAGACTTCAAAATGCCCAGGCTGCAGCGTCCAGCCACCCCTCCCAGACCTTGCTTCAAGTGTCGGAAACCTGGCCACTGGGCCAAGGAATGCCCGCAGCCCCAGGATTTCTCCTAAGCTCTGCACCGTCTGTGCAGGGGCCCCATGGAAAGTCGGACTGTCTGACTTATGTCACTGCTCGCAGAGCTCCTGGGACTGAATCCTTCCCAGATCTCCTTGGCTTGGCAGCTAAAGACTGATGCTGCCCGAGCATCTTGAAGGCCTCCTGGACCATCACGGATGCCAAGCTTCGGGTAACTCTTATGGTGGAGGGTAAGTCCAACCCCTTCTTAGTCAACATGGGGGTCACCCACTCCATGCTGCCTTCTTTTCAAGGACCTCTCTCCTTGGCCTCCATAACTGTTGTGGGAATTGACAGCAAGGTTTCCAGGCCTCTCAAAACTCCCCAAGTCTGGTGTCAACTAGGCCAGCACTCCTTTCCACGTTCTCTCCTAATCATCCCCACTTGTTCAGTTCCCCTGTTAGGCCAAGATATCCTAACAAAATTGTCTGCCTCCTTAACTATTCCTGGGCTACAGCCACACCTCATTGCCGCCCTCCTCCCCGAACACATACCTCCCTCAATAGCTCCCCTGTGTCCTCTTACCTTAACCCTGGGGTGTGGAACACCACCTCCCCATCCCTTGCTACAAGTCAGTCACCCCTAATCATCCCCCTCAAACCTAACCACCCTTATCCCACCCAGCACCAGTACCCCATCCCAGCACAAGCCTTGAAAGGCCTAAAGCCTGTTACTACTTGCTTACTACAACATGGCCTTTTAGTTCCCACTAACCCTCCCTACAACACCCCCATCCTACCGTCCAACAACCGGACAAGTCCTACAGGCTAGTCCAAGACCTTTGCCTTGTTAATCAGATAATGCTCCCCATCCATCCTGTAGTGCCAAACCCCTATACTCTCCCCAACTTCTCTGAAGCTTACCGGAATTCCTGAGGAAACTTAAATGCCCTGCTCCTGTCTATCTTGCCACTTCTCCCTCTTCCTCCATTCTGTGTGCCAAGACATTTCCTGGTTCCACCCCCAGGCTGCCACCCTGAACTCTCTTCTAAAGTGAATAAATAACCTTCCTTCCCAAGGTACCCTGTGTAATTTCTCCCCCGATAAAGTATAACTGTTTACTTTCCTCCTCATTCTTTGTCTGCGTGTTCCTCCTGCTCCCATGGCTGCCCCACATAATTGCACCTCCCCTTCCTATTATTCCCAACTACCTCTACAAAACCCTTAACTTAACCCATTCTTTGCTAAACCAATCCAACCCAACCCTAGCAAAAGGTTGCTGGCTTTGCATCTCTCTATCAGCTACAACTTATACTGCCACTCCCATCCCTGCAAAGTCTTGGGTGCTTACTCACCTAACCTATCTCCCTCGCTATAAAGGAAAAAGCCCCTTCAACTTTTAAATATGCAGTCACTAGCCCAGTTCTCTATCACTAACATGACCAAACATACCCTGACGGGACGCGCAGTACAGCTTCTGTGCTCCTACATTTCCATCCTCACTCCATATACTGGTAATAACAAACCCATACACGGTTCTGTGACCACAAATACTAACTTAACTTTTCAGGCTCCTTTATGCTTCCAATGCAATCTATCCTCAGGCTTACCTCTTGGCCACCTACTACCCCATCAGTGCAACTTTACCTTACCACTCCAAGCCCCAACCAACTATCAAAACTTGCTAGTCACTCAAACTGCTTCATTTAGCACACCTGTATGCTTTACAGGACTCCCAAAAGTCAGTACCACCTCTCTGCTTAACAGACAATCAGGGTTTTGTGTTGGCAGACATACCCCTTGCATGACTATTCACCCCTCGACCCATTGTAACACAGTTCCCACAACCAATGAATGCCTTCTTATACCCACTTTTTTTTTTTAATTGCATTTTAGGTTTGGGGGTACATGTGAAGAACATGGAAGATTGTTGCATAGGTACACACATGGCAGTGTGATTTGCTGCCTTCCTCCCCATCACCTATATCTTGCATTTCTCCCCATGCTATCCCTCCCCAACTCCCCACCCCCTACTATCCCTCCCCTTTTTCCCCCGACAGACCCCAGTGTGTGATACTCCCCTCCCTGTGTCCATGTGTTCCCATTGTTCAACACCCGCCTATGAGTGAGAACCCACTTTTAATCACTCCTCTGAATGGCTCCTAGTAGATACAAAATGGTAACTCCTCCAGTGGAAAAACAAAACAAATGGAGCCATTCAAATCATTACCCCAACCACTTTCCAGCCACTCACTGGACCCTAGGCGTATAGGAACATGAAAATAATAAACTTACACACCTCTTCAATACACACAACCAGTTCTGCTCACCCAGCCAAGGAATATTTTTCTTGTTCGGAACCTCAACTTACCTCTACCACGCCGCTAACTGGACCAGCACTTGCACCCTACTCTTTCTAAGCCCCAAAACAGACATTGTCCCAGGGAATCAAAGTTTACCAGTCCCCGTTAAAGCCCAGGTCCATCAGCGCAGAGCTGTGCAGCTAATAGGACTAGGAATTGCCACTGCTACAGGGACAGGAATAGCAGGGGCTGTCCACATTACATACCATCAACCTAACCCATTCTCTCCTATTTCAAACCCTTCCTTAGCCAGAGATTGCTGGCTATGCATTTCCTTCTTCTCTTCCTCTTACACAGCCATCCCTGCTCTATCAGCTGACTAGGCAAACTCTCCCATCTCTTTACACCTCCGAATTCCTTCAACAACCCCCCTCAGAAGAACTCCTCTACTTCCTAGAAAGATTCAACAAAACGCCCCAGATACCTCATGCCAACAGCCTGCTGCTCTTCTTCGCACCTACCTATGTAATCTTTCCCCTTGTGTCAACTCCCCACCCCCATTTTTGGACCACTAACTACACAAACAACTATCCCTATTGCTGCTCCCTTATGCATTTCCCAGCAACCACCTAATGGAATTCCCCTAGGAGACCTCCCCACCCTCTTTGTGTTCCTTTACACTTCACCTCCAAGGCCCTGTCACCCACGTTAACCAAGAAATAGGAACATACCAGCTTCGCATTATGAAAAGGCCCTCCCTCATTACTCGCACTCTTAAGAATGTCAATAGCAAGTGTTGCCTAGGTAGGCATTTACCCTGTCTCTCACTCCATCCTTGGCTGCCCTCCCCTTGTTCATCAGACTCTCCTCCAGACCCTCTTCCTGCCTGCTCATACCTAACCTTGTCAATGAAAGTGAATGGTTACTCATAGATACCAAACACTTTCTCACATACCATGGAAACAAGACCTCTCCTTTCACATAATTACCCTACCAAACCCCACTGCAACCTTTAACAGCCATGGCCCTTGCTGGTTCCCTTGGTGTCTGGGTACAAGACTCCAGCCCCCACAAAACACTTTCTTACCTTTTCAGTTTACACTTCCAGTTTTGCTTAAGCCAAGGACTTTTTTCCTCTGTGGCTCTTCCACCTTCATCTGCTTTCCGACCAACTGGACAGACACCTTTACCTTAATCTTTCTTACTCTCAAAATCCAGTTTGCCAATGGAAACGAACACCTCCTTGTCCCCCTTGTAACTCCTACACAACAAAAAGAGTCATTCCATTCGTCTCCTTGCTTGTAGGATTAGGAGTCTCCACTGCTGCAATTGGGACAGGTATAGCAGGCCTTACTCCTTCCATCACCACATTCCACAATCTCTCTAATGATTTCTCGGCCAGCATTACAGATATAACTGAAACACTATCTGTCCTCCAAGCCCAAGTTAATTTCCTGGCTGCAGTTGTCCTCCAAAATCGCCAAGGCCTCCATCTACTAACTGCTAAGAAAGGAGGACTCTGCCTGTTCCTAAATGAAAAATGCTGCTTTCGTCTAAACCAATCCGGCCTTGTATATGATGCCACCAAAAGACTTAAAGACAGGACCCAAAAGCTCACTAATCAGGCAAATGATTATTCTGGACCCAGCTGGCCACTCTCTAACTGGGTATCATGGCTCCTTCCATTAGCAGATCCCTTAATAGCTACCTTTTCTTTCTCTTATTTGGACCTTGTCTTTTCCAACTAATCTCTCAATTCCTACAAAATTGTATCCAATCAGAGAATCTGGCAAATGCTCCTTCTAACAACCCCTCAATATCACCCCTTGCCCCAAAATCTCTCAGCAGTCTAACATCGGTCCCATTTTAGGTTTCCACGCTGCCTCCAATCCTGCTCTAAGAAGCCCTGAGGAACATCACCCATCACCCCTCTGTACTGCCCCCAAAATTTCACTAACCCCCCCGCTTTTTCTAGTTTTTACTTTTTTACCTTTATATTATTAACATAAAAAGGCAGGAATGCGAAGTTCTTTGAACTGACTATACCATGGACTATACCATAGTCAAGCCATGGTGACCCCTGTGACCCACATGTACACCACCAGATGGCCTTCTGGAGCCAGAAAATCTGAGATAACAAGAAAAGCACAAAAGGAGAAGAATAGCTAGCTCCTGCAGTGCCTGATTAACCAACCTTGTGACATTCCACCTTTGTTCTGCCTCAACTGATAAGTCGACCTTGTGACACTGGACCCTGTGGCCTGATTAACTGACTTTGTGACATTTTACCATTGTTCCTGCCTCAACTGATAAGTCAACCTTGTGACATTGGATCCTGTGACCCACACCCCCCTCCCACGCTTGCACAAAACCACCCTAAACTGTGACTTTCCATTACCTACCCCCAACGTATAAGACCAGCAACTATCCTGCCACCCTCTGCTGACTCAGCCCACTCACACCTGGGTGAATAAACAGCCTTGTTGCTCACACAAAGCCTACTTAGGTGGTCTCTTCATTCAGAGTGTGCTTAACACCTACTTCAGCCTCCCAAAGTGCTGGTATTACAGGTGTGAGCCACTACACCTGGCCAGAACCTGGAGTTCATATACCCTTCTTAACAAAATAAGAAGGGTTTGGCCTTCAAGGGACAAATATTGTGGGAAGTGACTAGAAAATATGTGAAGGAAACTAATGGAAGATAAGGGTTATTTTAGTAGGGCTTGTTTATGAGGAGTCATCTTGGTGTGACATCTTTGGTAATGAGTCATTCTCATTTTCCTGGCACAGAGGCGTACCTTCCTCAAAGGAAAATTTATGCCCTGTTTTTAGGCAGATAAAGGGAGAGCAGAGAACGTTTCCTGCATCAATTGCCTTCAGCTCAAAATAATCCTTATGCCAAAGTGGCATATTTTCGGATGACATATACTGATCTCTTTCAGTACATCTCCCCATTTTTAGAAGAAAGAAATGGAGGTCTAGACAGGTTAAAGGATTTGCCTCTATTCACAGGACATATTAGTGGTTTAGCTGGAACCAGAATCCCAATCTTCTGATCATGAGTCTTATAGTTACTTTTATCGTCTGAAGGTCAGGACCCAGTAGATGCTTTGGTTGGCAACAGAAGTGTAATTCTGGGTATATAGACTTTAGTAACCAATTCCTCCCAAGCAAATGAGTGTTTGCATTTTCAGTCTCAATGAAGGTTAAATTTTAGCATCTAACTACATTGAAGCAGGTTATGTACATGTTCTCATTTTTCTTTATTAAGGAAATGTACACACACATACACACACACAAAGAAAAAAAAAAACCCTTTAAAATCCCATGATTATGAAACAATGCAATTCCCACTGAAATAGTTATTTTGAGTTATCTTTGAAAGGAATTTTTTAGTGGCTCAGTTATTTGTTCCTGGATAATTAGACCTCTTTCTCTACTTTTCAAGTAATTTAGTATCTTTTTTTTCTGGATATGAAAGTTATAAGTGCTGTTTATTAACATTTCAAACATTACAGATATATACAACATGGATATTAACAATATACTGTGTCTGTCACCCTCAGAGATAATCACTACCAATTAATGTATGTCTCTCCAGGTTTTTTTTTCTATGTACCTACTAAAAAATATTGTTTTTTCACAAAAAAATGGGATCATGTTATTCATACTGTTTTTTAAAAATTGAAGATCTGTACAACATAAAATGTATTATTTTAGCCATTTTAAACTGTACAATTTAGTGGTTTTTTAAGTATAGTTACAATGTTATGCAACTAATTACTGCTATTTAATTCCAGAATATTTTTGTCACCCCATAAACACCACCATACCCTATTCATACAGCTTTGCATCTTGCTTTCTTACTTTATGCATCCTTCTATGTTAAGATATGTCATATGCTATTTCATAGCATTTCTGTAGCATTTCATTATAAGCACCATAGTTATTTAAACACCCTCAATTAATGGACAGTTGGACAGTTGGGTTATTCCACTTGGCATACAGGTTTTTTTTTTTTTTTTTTTTTTTGTAGAGATGGGGTTTCTCCATGTTGCCCATGTCACCCAGCCTGGTGGTCTTAACTAAAGGAATCCGCCTGCCTCATCCTCCCAAAGTGCTGGGATTACAGGTGTGAGCCAGTGTACCTGGCCTATTCTAGGTTTTTAAAATATTATACACAGGCTGGGTTCAGTGGCTCATACCTGTAATCCTAGCACTTAGGGAGGTGGAGGCAATTGGATCATCTGAAGTCAGGGGTTCGAGACCAGCCTGGCCAACATCGTGAAACCCTAATAATACAAAAAATTAGCCAGATGTGATGGCGGGCGTCTATAATCTCAGCTACTTGGGAGGCTGAGGCAGGAGAATCACTTGAACCTGGGAGGCTGAGGTTGCAGTGAGCCAAAACCATGCTACTGTACTCCAGCCTGGGCGACAGAGACTCTGTCTCAAAAAAAAAAAATTATGTACAATCTATACTAAATGTTGAACATTTGCACTTTTGTGAGATAAATTATTAGAAATAAAAATGTTGAGTCAAAGGGCATTAACATTAAAAATGCAATAAAAATTGTTATGTTTCTCTCCAAAAAAGTTGTACTAATTAACAATCCCAGTGAGGGTATTTCCCCATTTGTGTTTTCCAATTCTCTTGTCAACCCTGAATATTATCAATTTTAAAGTCTTTTCCAATCTGATAGGCAGAGATAATCACATTATTGTTTTAGTTTTTGATTAATTATAAGGGAGGTTGAGCATCTCTTAACATTTCTAGCAGTCTGTATTTCGTATGTGACTTGCCTGTTCATGCTCTTTGCCCACAGTTCTACTGAGTTTTCTTTTTCGTATTGATTTTTAGTTAATAAGAAATGTTTGTTCTGGCCGGGCGCGGTGGCTCACGCCTGTAATCCCAAGCACTTTGGAGGCCAAGGCGGGCGGATCACCTGAGGTCGGGAGTACAAGACCAGCCTGACCAACATGGTGAAACCACGTCTTTAAAAAAAAAAAAAAGAAATGTTTGTTTTGAAAGATCTTTTTGGTTCTCATTTTATTATTATTTTTTTGAGATGGAGTCTCGCTGTGTCTCCCAGGCTGGAGTGCATTGGTGTGACATTGGCTCACTGCAACCTCCTCCTCCTGGGTTCAAGCAATTCTCCTGCCTCAGCCTCCTGAGTAGCTGGGATTACAGGTGCATACCACCACGCCTGGCTAATTTTTGTATTTTTAGTAGAGACCAGGTTTTACCATATTGGTCAGGCTGGTTTCGAACTCCTGACCTCATGATCCACCCGTCTCAGCCTCCCAAAGTGCTGGGATTACAATTTTCTTCAGCTGATAAAGAAGAATCAACTTTATTCTTCCTGCCCAGAAACAAATTTTCTTTGAGTCATCTGTGTTAAGAGCTTCCAGGCCATTTAGTTAATGAAACCTTTTCCTGCCGGAGGGCTTGGCCTGTGATCATCAAAAGGATAATAACACCCTCTTTCCCTTTCCTTTAGAGCTACCATCCTCCTCTTTTCTCACATTAATTGCTTTGTGTTTTCCCTGCTTGATGCAGGGAAATGACCTCAGGTTTTTCATGTAGTCCTTCCTTGCTAATGTCCAGCTGTGTTTTTCTGTTTTTTTTTTTTTTTTTTTAAGACAGAGTCTTGCTCTGTCATCCAGGCAGGAGTGAGTGCAGTGGCATGATCTCGGCTCACTGCAACCTCCACCTCCTGGGCTCAAGTGATTCTCTAGCCTCAGCCCCCCGAGTAGCTGAGGTAGCTGAAAAAGACCTGCGTTTCAGCTACCAGGTGGTACTCAGGCTGAAGCGGGCAGATCATGAGGTCAGGAGTTCGAGACTAGCCTGGCCAACATGGCAAAACCCTGTCTCTACCAAAAATACAAAAATTAGCCGGGCATGGTGGCACACACCTGTAGTCCCAGCTACTCGGGAAGCTGAGGCATGAGAATCACTTGAAGTCGGGAGACGGAGTTGCAGTGAGCCAAGATCAGACCACTGCTCTCCAGCCTGGGTGACAGAGTGAGACCCTGCCTCAAAAAAAAAAAAAAAAGTTTATTCTTTGGAGTCTACCTGTTCTAAATGTTTTTTGGACTCAGAGTGAAGCTGTCACCTCAAAGCCAATGACAGCCATTAATTCTTTGTCAGTGTCAGAATGCTTGCCTAAATTCCAGGTTAGCTGGTCATATGCAATTTTCCTGAGCTGCCTATAGTGGGAAACCCCCCTTTTTTTTTTTAAGACAAAATCTCACTCTGTCGCCCAGGCTGGATGCAGTGGTGCTACCTTGGTTCAATTACAGGCGTGAGCCACTGCAACCAGCCTCTATTTCTTTTTTCATAAATTATTTGTTTATTTAATTTAGTAGAGACAGGGTCTTGCCATGTTGCCCAGGCTGGTTTCAAACTCCTGGCCTCAAGGGATTCTCCTGCTTCAGCCTCCCAAAGTGCTGGGACTATAGGCATAAACCAGCAGGTCTGGCCCCTCCTCTCCTTCCTAATTCAAAGGACTATCCCAGGTATCTGTGTGCTATCAGGTAGTGCTTTGCCCCAGAAGCAGCAGCAGTGACCTCTGGGGCTAGATTATTAATGAAGCCCTGTGGGATCCTTTGCAAAAGAAGAGTTGGTATAAATGGGAGGTGTGTTCTATATGGGTCTCAGGGGAGCCAAAAATAAACCGAGGATGAAAAATGCTGCCACAGCTGCTACTGCCTATGACTAATGTGAGGGTGAAGTGTTGACAACACAGATTCCCCAGAGGAACCCCGGGATTGACAGAGTCACAATACTGCCATGCTTTTTTCATGGTCTTAGTATTGATTGTCAAATTACACATTCACTTAAAACCTAACCTGACCACTCTGCGGTGTAGGATTGGGCGGCTATGCAAGGCCCACAGCAGCTTTATTTTCTCCACTACAAGGATCAGTGTGGGAACAAGTCAGGCATTCTAGGTCCTTCTCAGCTACCAGGTGGCCAATGAACTTCATTCAGAGATGAGGCAAGCCAGCAAGGATTTTCCCTTCCATGCCTTTGACAATGTATAGAATGAAGTTTTGTTCTGTTTTCAAGAGAGAGCAAAATATTACTCAGCATCTTTCTTATACTAGCCTCCACTTCCAAAGGGAGAGAACAAGTACTCACTTAGTTGGTTCTTTTATATGGTTAGTTATGCCAGTGGTACCTTTAGAAACATTAACACCCACCTTTATGTCTTCCTGAATGTTGCTAAGGTCTTTAATTGGCATGATCAATTATTCAGGGTCTTACATTTTGTTATATAACTAACTTTTCCTCAATTATATACATTACACATATTGCTGGTAGAAACATCTGGAAAAGCATAAAAGAAGGAAAAGCAACTGCATTCTAGAAAGAAAGAAAAAGAAAGAAAGAAAGCGAGAAGAAACCACTATTCTTATCTTGACATATATCTTTCCATGCTGTATACACATATATAGTTGATTTTCATTATCTTGGTAGTCCAGCTCTATGAAGGTATTGGGAGCAATGAATTAGCAAATAGTGAGCCATTGTTCCTAGGGGAAGTATAGAGCTAGGTTCCTGTGAGCCTCTGGTCATAACATTTTCATCAACCAGCTGATCAATACATAACCTTGATTATCTGTGTATTTCTGTTTAAAGACACTAATATATTATTGATTCATTAACATTGAACTCATGGCTAACAGCAGTGTCACTCATGCCTGAATGAAACTTATCTTAACACAGGTATTTTCTCAGTAACACAGATTCTTTTTTTTTTTTGAGACTAAGTCTTGCTCTGTCTCCCAAGCTGGAGTGCAGTGGCGTGACCTTGGCTCACTGCAACTTCTGCCTCCTAGGTTTAAGTGATTCTCCTGCTTCAGCCTCCCAAGTAGCTGAGACTACAGCCACACGCTACCATGCCCAGCTAATTTTTGTATTTTTAGTAGAGACAGCGTTTCACTATGTTGGCTAGGCTGGTCTTGAACTCTTGACCTCATGATCCACCCACCTTGGCCTCCCAAAGTACTGGGATTACAGGCATAAGCCACTATGCCCGGCCACATCATAGACTCTTTAACTGAGAAACACTAGACAGTACCTCAGCACTATGCTTGGGGGCATTCTATTTATTTTTTGAGACAAAGTCTCACTGTCACCCAGGCTGGAGTGCAGTGGCATGATCATAGCTCACTGCAGACTCAACCTCATGGTTCAAGAGATTCTCCCACCTGTAGTAACCTCCCATGTAGCCACTACAGGCATGCACCACCACATCTGGCTAATTTTTTTTTTTTAAGTAGAGATGGGGTCTCAAACTCCTAAGCTCAAGCAATCCTCCCGCCTTGGCCTCCCAAAATATTGGGATTATAGGTGTGAACCACCGTGCCTGGCCGGCACTTTTTTTTTTTTTTCAGACGGAGTCTCACTCTGTTGCCCAGGCTGGAGAGCAGTGGTGTGATCTTGGCTCACTGCAATCCCCATCTCCCTGGTTCAAGTGATTCTCATGTTTCAGCCTCCTGAGAAGCTGGGATTACAAGCGTACGCCCCACACTCAGCTAATTTTTGTATTTTTAGTAGAGACGGGGTTTCGCCATGTTAGCAAGGCTGGTCTTGGACTCCTGACCTCTCAGGTGATCCACGTGCCTCAGCCTCCCAAAGTGCTGGGGTTATAGGCATGAGCCACTGTGTCCAGCCCTGGCCAGCATTTTAAACAGCAATATAATCAACAAAAAGCACAAAAATGTGAAAAACACGGCACTAAATAAACCATAAAAAGGAGTATTTATGCTATAAGAGCTGAAACAAGAAGGCAAAGTATCACCTTGTTTGACTTCAGCTGGGAATTGCATATCAGGTGATGCAAAATTTTTGGCACTCTGTGCAAGTCTGCAAATGACCACAAAAGTGCTGAAAGTATTGATTTTGGAGTCACAAATAAGTTTTAGTGATTAGATGAATTTACAAATGCAGAATCTGTGAATAATGAGTATCAACTACAAAGTGAAATGCACTTTCCAATATATGATTTTTTTTTTTGAGACAGAGTCTTGCTGTGTTGCCCAGGATGGAGTGCAGTGGCACAATCTCGGCTCATTGCAACCTCCACCCCATAAGGTTCAGGTGATTTCTCATGTCTCAGCCTCACGAGTAGCCAGGATTACAGGCGCCCACCACCATATCCAGCTAATTTTTGTATTTTTAGTAGAGACAGGGTTTCGCCATGTTGGCCAGGCTGGTCTTGAACTCCTGACCTCAAGTGATTCACCCACCTTGGCCTCCCAAAGTGCTGGTATTACAGGCACGGGCCACCATGCCCAGCCCCACTATATGAATTTTAATAGCTGTATAGTAGTCCAAGATATAAATGAGTCATGATTTATTTGACCATTTTCCTAATCTTGAACATTGCATTTGTTTTCAACTTTTTACCCTTTTACTGTCATCCTTGAATGTAGATCTTGTTCATATGTGTTATTTACTTGGATATATTCCTAGAAGACAAATTTGGGTTCCAGTCATTTTTCTTCCCTTTTTTTTTCTGGAGACAGGGTCTCACTCTGTCACCCAGGCTGGAGTGCAGTAGCGTGATCACAGCTTACTGCAACCTCTGCCTCCCAGGGTCAAGTGATCCTCCCAGGGTCAAGTGATCCTCCTGCCTCAGCCTCCCAAGTAGCTGGGATTATAGGTGAGTGCCACCACACCTAGCTAATTTTTATATTTTTAGTAGAGAGACGGGGTTTTGCCATGTTGGCCAGGCTGATCTCAAACTCCTGGGCTCAAGCAATCCTTCTGCCTCAGCCTCCCAAAGTACTAGGATTACAGGAGTGTGCCACTGTGCCCAGCCCAGTCTTTAAATACAGTGTTATACAGTTATGTTTTGCATAATCTATATGTAGTCCATATTTTTATGTACATATGTACTAAAGGGTTAACTCAGCAGGTGTAGGTATCCAAATCCTGCACATTTCAAACATTTTCAGGACTGGCCTCTGACCAGCTCCTGGGGAGATAACCTTTAAACTCTTGGAATATCCTGCCTGACAAGAATGTCTTTTTGTGTTTTTCTTTTTTGACACAGGGTCTTGCTCTGTTGCCCAGGCTGGAGTGCAGTGGTGCCATCATGGCTCACTGCAGCCTTGACCTCCCAAACTCAATTGATCCTTCTGCCTCAGCCTCCCAAGTAGCTGGAACTACAAGTGTGTACCACCATGACTAATTTTTGTATTTTTTTTTTTTATAGAGATGGGGTTTTGCCAGGTGCCCAGGCTCATCTTGAACTCCTGGGCTCAAGAGACCTGCCCACCTCATCCTCCCAAAGTGCTGGGATTACAGGCATAAACCACTGTGCCTGGCCAAGAATGTCTTTGTATAGTGACCATAGCCAGGTAGTTTACACTTGTGTGATTTATGATGAACACTTGTTCTTGTTTACCTGGGGCCCAGGACCATACTGTATCAGTTAGGCATCCAAGGACCTGGAGACCGAGTAGCTAAGGTCAGTCACATAGTGGTCTGTGTCTATGTGATTGATTGACTGCCCTTTCCTCCCACAAAAACGTTGCACATCAAGGCTCAGATGAGTCTCCCTGGTTAACAATACTTTGTACGTTTTGTCACATTGTACTGGGAGAATTCAGTGCTATCTGATCTGCTGGGAGAGTACAACTCAAAGCTTGCACCTGGTTTCTCGTGGATTCTGCTTTATGCACCTTTCTTCTTTGCTGATTTTAATCTCCATTTTTTTTTCTGTAATAAGCAACAATCATTAGTATAACAGCTTTTCTGAGTTCTGTGAGTCCTTCTAGTGAATCACTGAAGCTAAAGGTGGTTTTGGGGACCACCCCCCAAAGCAATCTATTATATATTTATACATACATGTAGGATTATGTGCACCAAAACATATACAATGTATTTTATGGGAGATTTAAGAGGTTTTCAAAGGTAATTGGCTGTATTATACTTGATTTTTGCCTTACATTCTATTTTTAGAAACCAATCCTTATCAGCTGCAATTCCGCTATTAAACATCTTTTAAAATACTTTTTAGCCATTTGAATTTCTTCCTCTGTGAATTGTCTATTCACGTTCTTTTCTTGGCTGAGCCATTTTTGAATTTAGAAAACAGTAAGCACATTCACATACACACAAAGGAAATCAAATTTTATTTCCCTGTTGGTACACAGAGCTTGGGGTTTTCTATACGGCTAGCAATTTGCTTTGTCTAAATAATCCCTAAAATTGTTCACTTCCTTAGGAATACAAGCTTTCTCCAATATCTAATTTTCTTATGTCTAGCCTCTATTTTTAAGTCATGTCAATCTCTCTTAAGCCTTCTTTTTCTCTGGGCAAAACTTCCACCCATTGAATTTAGTTGATTTTCTTTTAGAATGTCTTTATGCATCTTCCCTACATTGCCACCTTTCAAAATCAGACTTTCAGAATCTTCAGATTTGATTAGTATAATAGTCTTCCTATGAATCCAGTAACTTCTACTCTTAAATCCATCCTGCAGATAACAGCTTAACTGTTGTAAAGCATTAATTTATTATATCACTTTCTTGCTTAAAATCTTCCAAGATTGGTCAGGCACGGTGGCTCACGCCTGTAATCCCAGCACTTTGGGAGGCTGAGGTGGGCAGATCACAAGGTCAAGAGATCGAGACCATCCTGGCCAACATGGTGAAAGCCTGTCTCTACAAAAAATACAAAAATTAGCCAGGCATGGTGGCACGCACCTGTGGTCCAGGCTACTCGGGAGGCTGAGGCAGAAGAATCACTTGAACCCAGGAGGTGGAGGTTGCAGTGAGCCGAGATTGCGCCACTGCACTCCAGCCTGGTGACAGAGCAAGATTCCGTCTCAAAAAAAAAAAAAAAAAAAAAAAAAGGCGGGGGAGGATCCAAGATCAGTGCACAACACCCAGTGAAAGAGACACAGAAACCCAGAGATCTCCTAGCTCCAACCGAGGTACCAGGTGCATTTCAACGGGTCTGGTCCGAGGGTGAGCAAAGCCCACTCAGGGCAGACCGAGGCGGGGAGGGTGCTGCTTCACCCAGAAAGTGCATCTGACCGGTGAGTTGGAGGCTCCACCTCTGGCGCTCCGGTCCAGATACAGCGCTTCCCCTAAAGCCTCAGCAATACACAGCACAGGGGATCTTTGCCAGTCAAGTGCCAGGAATTACAAGTGCGGAGTTGAATAAGAATCTGCAGACTGAGCTATCGACCCCTTCCCCCGCCCAGAGAGACAGGGAGCTGTAAGTGGGAGCAGCTGGGCGGCCCCTACCCATGACCGGAGAGAGAAAGCTGAAAGGGGGAGACTGCCGGGTGCAGCTGGGCGGGTGTCTAACTTCCCCCACAAATCCCAGAGGGCTGATGCTCTGACTCTAGTGGGTTGTGTAGCCAGTGCCATAGTCTGAGAGGAACCCTGAATGATCCAACCCAGTGGAGGAAGGGCACAACCCACAACTAGAGGGGTGGGACCGGGCTACATGTTTTAACAAAAAACACAGGAAGCCTACGTAGCAACGGGACGGCGTTCTCCACAACCCAGCAGCGCCTACAGGTCAGCGGAAGAGGCAGGCCTAATCTCCCAGCATAAACAAAAAAACATACAGGAAGCTTCCCTAGTAACCTGAAGGAGTCCCTAGAAACACAGTAGCGCCCCAACAGGCAGACAAGCGACCTCATCAAGCAGCTCTCTGACACCACAGCCAGGTAAATCCAAAAAGATGGGAAAAAACCAGCGCAAAAAAGGTGAAACCACCAAAGACCAGAACACCTCTTCTCCTTCAAGGGATCACAACTCCTCAACAACACAGGATCACAACTTGACCGAGAAGGAGTGCGAAGAATTGACAGAAACAGGATTCAGAAGGTGGATGATAACAAACTTCTCAGAGCTAAAGGAACACGTTCTGACTCAATGCAAAGAAACCAAAAACCTTGAAAAAAGGTTAGACGAAATGCTAACTAGAATAACCAGCTTAGAGAAGAACATAAACGACTTGATGGAGTTGAAGAACACAGCACGAGAACTACGTGAAGCAAACACAAGTCTTAATAGCTGAATCGATCAAGCAGAAGAAAGGATATCAGAGATTGAAGATCAACTCAATGAAGTAAAAAGAGAAGGCAATACAAAGAGAAAAAAGAGTGAAAAGAAATGAACAAAGCCTCCAAGAAATATGGGATTATGTGAAAAAACCTAATCTATGCTTGATCGGTGTACCTGAATATGACGGGGAGAATGAATCCAAGCAGGAAAACACACTCCAGGATACTATCCAGGAGAACTTCCCAAGCCTAGCAAGGCAGTCCAAATTTCAAATTAAAGAAATACAGAGAACTCCACAAAGATATTCCTCAAGAAGAGCAACCCCCAAGGCACATAATTGTCAGATTCGCCAGGGTCAAAATGAAGGAAAAAATGCTAAGGGCAGCCAGAGAGAAAGGTCAGGTCACCCACAGAGGGAAGCCAATCAGACTCACAGCAGATCTCTCGGC
Organism: Ateles fusciceps; assembly: GCA_036589455.1. Taxonomy (NCBI): domain Eukaryota; kingdom Metazoa; phylum Chordata; class Mammalia; order Primates; family Atelidae; genus Ateles; species Ateles fusciceps. Next base: position 2,888,711 of record JAZHEH010002842.1, read on the forward strand.
AGAAACTCTACAAGCCAGAAGAGAGTGGGGCCAATATTCAACATCCTTAAAGAAAAGAACTTTCAACCCAGAATCTCATATCCAGCCAAACTAAGCTTCATAAGTGAAGGAGAAATAAAATCCTTTACGGACAAGCAATTATTGAGAGATTTTGTCACCACCAGACCTGCCCTACAAGAGCTCTTGAAAGAAACACTAAGCATGGAAAAGGAACAAGTACCAGTCACTGCAAAAGCAAACCAGTTGGCAAAGACCAAAAATACAATGAAGAAAATGAGTCAACTAATGAGAAAGAAAACCAACCAGTAACAAAATGGCAGGATTAAATTCACGCATAACAATATTAACATTGAATGTAAATGGCCTAAACGCCCCAATCAAAAGACATAGACTGGCAAAAAAAATTCTTGCAGTTTACCCATCTGACAAAGGGCTAATATCCAGAATCTACAAAGAACTAAAACAGATATGCAAGAAAAAAACAAACAACCCCATTCAAAAGAGGGCGAAGGATATGAACAGACACTTTTCAAAAGAGGACATATATGAGGCCAACAAACATATGAAAAAATGCTCATCATCACTGGTCATTAGAGAAACGCAAATCAAAACCACACTGAGGGCCGGGCATGGTGGCTCACGCCTGTAATTCCAGCACTTTGGGAGGCCAAGGCGGGTGGATCACGAGGTCAAGAGATCGAGACCATCCTGGCCAACACGGTGAAACCCCGTCTCTACTAAAAATACAAAAAAAATTAGCCGGGCATGGTGGCACGTGCCTGTGGTCCCAGCTACTCGGGAGGCTGAGGCGGAAGAATCGCTTGAACCCAGGAGGCGGAGGTTGCAGTGAGCCGAGATTGCGCCACTGCACTCCAGCCTGGTGACAGAGCAAGACTCCGTCTAAAAAAAAAAAACCACACTGAGATATCATCTCACGCCAGTTAGAATGGTGATCATTAAAAAATCGAAAGACAACAGATGCTGGACAGGATGTGGAGAAATAGGAACACTCTTACACAGTTGGTGGGAGTGTAAATTAGTTCAACCATTGTGGAGGACAGTGTGGCGATTTCTCAAGGATCTAGAAATAGAAATTCCATTTGACCCAGCAATCCCACTATTGGGTATATACCCAAAGGAGTATAAATCGTTCTACTATAAAGACACATGCACATGTATGTTCATTGTAGCCCTGTGTACAATAGCAAAGACCTGGAACCAACCCAAATGCCCATCAATGATAGACTGGACAAAGAAAATGTGGTACATATACACCATGGAATACTACGCAGCCATAAAAAATGATGAGTTAGTGTCCTTTGTAGGGACTTGGATGAATCTGGAAACCATCCTTCTCAGCAAATTGACCCAAGAACAGAAAGCCAAGCACTGTATGTTCTCACTCATAGGTGGGTGTTGAACAACGAGAACACATGGACTCAGGGAGAGGAGCATCACACACAGGGGACAGTTGGGGGAGGGTAGGGGAGAGACAATGGTGGGGTGGGGAGGGAGGGGGAGGGTGGGGAGGGATAACATGGGGAGAAATGCCAGATATAGTATGCACCTAAAGTAAAATAAATAAATTATTAAAAAAAAATCTTCCAAGAGTCTCTTTAGTTTCTCTTATTACACATGGGAAATTTGGGGCCAGATTTGGAGATCTGGATGTTTTGAGCTTTGCCCACTTGATTTCTCATGCAATCAGCTCCCAAGAGGAAGATACTGTGTTAGTCCATTTTCTGTTGCTATAACTACCTAAAACTGAGTAATTTATAAAGAAAATAAATTTATTTAGCTCAAGATTCTGGAGGTTGGCAAGTCCAAGAGCATGGTGCCAGCATCTGGTGAGGGCCTTTTTACTGCATCAGAACATGGGCATACATGGTGAGAGGGCAAGAGTGTGCCAGCTCCAATTTCTTTTCCTCTTCATATAAAGCCACAAGTCCCATCATGGTGGCCTATCCTGGTGACCTTATCTAATCCTAATTATTTCTCAAAGGCTCTGCCTCCAAATACTATCAACATACGAATTTGTGGATTAAGTTTCTAACATATAAAATTTGGAGGACACATTCAAACTAGAGCAGATGTTGAAATAGGACAGAGGTCCATTTCTGTGTGGTTAGTCCAAACGTGCTGAGCCAGGAAGAAGATAATTGTGAACTAGGAGGTTGAAGTGGTAATAGACGTTAAAGCTTGGTTAAGGTGGTTCTAAAATAATGTTATTTACTGGTAAAATCAAGCTTGAAGAAGGAAAGGAGTGTGATCATCCATAATAATAGAATTGTATGTAATGGATGCCAGGCCCTGATTATACTATACTTTTATGTTTGGTTTTTGCTTCTAGAGGCTTCACTCCTGTTCTGAACTCTTAGTCTGCATTGTGAATTGGGGGTGGACTCTGGGGTTTCTCCAAGTTCTTTCAAAGGAATTAGTGTTAGGAAGGGGATTAGGAATATGTGTAAGGCAGACTGCAGATCTCTCAGGCATTACCCTCAGAAACTGACCCATTCTTGTGTATATTTTGCCTGGGTACATATGTATAGGACCCTGCAATGAGTGGACTGCTGTGGAGTATGTAGAGTTACTGGAAGACCTAGTAGACTAAGTATGGTCTCCTAACCCCCAATCCAGTCTGGAGTCTATGCTTTAGTGGCTGGGACATAAAAAACAATGTTGCTTCTACAGGAGGCCTTAATGACCCACAGAACTGTATCAGTAAAGTCATTGGAGAAGGAAATAGAATGAAAGCTATAGGGAAGTAAAACTTTTCCTTAACCCTCCTAGGGTTCTCGGCTGGGCCTGAAAACTTTATTGACAGGACATTAACATGAGAAGAGCAAACATGTTTATTTAATATAAGTTTTACATGAAATAGGAGCCTTCATAAGGAAAGAAAGACCCAAAGAATGGTTAGCTTGAGGTTAAGCCAGCTCAGGTTAAGCCCGGGCATTTTTTTTTTTTTTTAAAGACAGGGTTTCACCATGTTGGCCAGGCTAGTCTTGAACTTCTGACCTCAGGTGATCCGCCCGCCTCGGCCTCCCAAAGTGCTGAGATTACAGGAGTGAGCCACCACGCCAGGCCAAGCCCATTTTTATATTCGGTTTAATGAAGAGTGGAGTGTTGTGGGAAAATGTGATAGGACAAAGGATATGAACTAAGGATAGAAAACTGGAGGAAACTTAGCAAGGCCCATTCCCTCTAATTCCTCTTAGCAACCTTCCATCTTCTGACATAAGGATGCTTCTTTCCTCCAGTTATAGGGAGGGTACCTCTTCCCTGAGGCTCTTATGACATGCTTTGGGGAGAAAGGGGAGATCAGAGAGTTCTTCCTGCACTGGCTGCTTCTCAAATTCCTTCAGCTTAAAATATTCAATATGCCAAGGTGCCACATTTTGTGGTAGCATGTTCTGAACCCCATCAATGCCAACAGGACCAGGCAGGGCAATATTCCTGTGAAATCTCCAACTGGGGTGATACAGGTTTAGTTCTATAATCCATTTCTGGATGAAGATCCATTTGCTTGTCTTTCTTATTCCTGCCTCCTTTAGAAAAAGATTTGAGACTACATCACACATGGGTTATTGGAAGAACAGGGCCAACTTTGACTGCTTTTGACTCAGCTTGAAAGAAGATCCCAGTTGGTAGAGATGTCTCAGATATCATGGATGCCAGGCCTCTCCCAGGCAGTATTGAAGTCAGCCATCACTGTAGGAGCTCTTTCACCCAAAAGAGCTGTGGTTTGGGGTTAAACAAAGAGATGCATTTACAAAAGAATTATGTTTAGGCTATAAGAATATTTATCTAGAGCAGATTACCAGATTTTGTCCCTGGAAATTATGATCATAGATCTAGGTGTGCATGCAGGAATCTGGGGTGTTTCTTCAGAGAGGCTTGGGAAGCACTGGCCTAGGATTTGTTTGTGAAAAAATATTTCTGGCTGAGGTTGAAAGTGTTGATCTTTTCCATGAAAAGGCATTGTGGGTTGAAGGAAATTAACATTATAGCATGGGTGAAAAGTCTCTTTAATTTGCTGAATAGCTTGACTTTAGCCATCCAAGGAACCTTGAATAGATTCATCATCAGCAGGGTAGTCACACAGATGAAATGTGAGATGAATCCAAGGACCTTCCATACTTCCTTAACGATTTGAAAAGAGGGATGCTACTTTAGGACTGTGGCAATCTTTGTTGGCATCAATCATCTGAACTTGAGTTAGCAGACAATATGCCTGAAGAACCTCTCTCAACCAGCTCCTACAACCATTTCTTCTAGTGTATACTCACAGAGGGAACACCCTAGATGATGTCAGCTAAGGGTCTGTTGTAACCTTAGATCTGGGGAGTAAATGTGTCATGTAAATGAGTAGGCATGTGTTCAAACAAAAAGATATCCTGGTTAAGAATCCTTGCTTTTGAGAAATCTGTGGCCTCAACTTGAGATTTATGGTAACTGGCTATAGACCCAGCCTTGCCTGACTTCCCATAATCCTCTTGCTTTCTCTCTTCTACTTCTCTAATGCTTTAGCGGACTGGCATCTGGATTGAATAGACTCCCTGACCATGTCCTTCATCCACTATGACTTGTATGGGGCATTTTGATATTCCTTTAGTTTGGGTTGGCCTAGCAATTCTGGTAGTACCTGCTCTCAGAAGCAGATTTGACTGGATCAGCTTATTGTCCTAGGCTTTTCCCCCTTCTTCTATTCCAGTGTCAAAAAGCCAGGTCCTAGAAGGTTAAATTGGCATTCAAGGTTGTATTAGGGTTCTCTAGAGGGACAGGACTAATAGGATAATGTGTATATGACAAGGAATTTATTAAAGAGTATTGACTCACACAATCACAAGATGAAGTCCCATAATAGGCCATCTGCAAGCTGAGGAGCAAGGAAGCCAGTCCGAGACTCAAAACCTCAAAAGTAGGGAAGACAACAGTGTAGCCTTTGGCTTGTGGCTGATGGCTGGAGAGCCGCTGGCAAACCACTGGTGTAAGTCCAAGAGTCCAAAAGCTGAAGAACTTGGAGTCTGATGTTTGAAGGCAGGAAGCATCCAGTGCAGGAGAAAGATGAAGGCTGGAAGACTCAGCGAGTCTAGTCCTTCCATGTTCCCTGCCTATTTTTATCCTAACCATGCTGGCAATTGATTAGATGCTGCCCATCCAGATTGCTGCCTCTCCCAGTCCACTGACTTAAATGTTGATCTTCTTTGGCAGCACCCTCACAGACACACCCAACAATACTTTGCATCCTTCAGTCCAATCAAATTGACACTCAGTATTAACTTGAGTTAATATCTGCAGCCTGCCTTACATAAAAGTCTTCAACAGATCTTAATTTACCTGTCTTAAGTTTTTCACCCACCAATCTCTCATGAGAAGTCTTGGAATGTGAAGACTGGCTCAGTCAATTGTACCTAGACAATGTCTAGCCCATTGTCATCCTTTTTTTCACCACACATACTTGGAAAGCCCCTTCCCCTTCACGGAATCTATCTACACTTTTTTTTTTTTTTTTTTGAGACAGAGTCTCACTTTGTCACCCAGGCTGGAATTCAGTGGCATGATCTTGGCTCACTGCAACTTTCACCTGCTGGGTTCATCAAGTGATTCTAATGCCTCAGCCTCCCGAGTAGCTGGGACTACAGGTGCATGCCACCATGCCTCACTAATTTTTGTATTTTTAGTAGAGACAGGGTTTCATCATATTGACCAGACTGGTCTCAAACTCTTGACCTCAAGTCATCTGCCTACCTCGGCCTCCCAGAGTGCTGGGATTACAGGCATGAGCCACCATGCCTGGCCTCCTCTGGTTTTTAGAATAACTTTTGTTTTTCATTATAAAATTATTACATGTTTACTGTAGCTAATTTGAAAAACATGGTAAGTAATGGAGTAAACAATATAGAAAAGATAACCCAAGTTAGGAAAAAGGTTGTTTTTTCCAACCTTTTCTCCTATGTGCACAAATGCAAATGTGGAATTAATAGTTATTGATAATATGAGTAGTTTTGTGTATATATATATACACACACAAAGTTATATATATGAGTAGTTGTGTGTGTGTGTGTGTGTGTGTGTGTATATATATATATATATATAATTTTATGGAGACAGTCTCACTCTGTTGCCCAGGCTGGAGTGCAGTGGTCTGATCTCAGCTCACTGCAACCTCGGCCTCCCGAGTTCAAGCAGTTCTTCTACCTCAGCCTCCCAAGTAGCTGGGACTACAGGCACATGCTGCCACACCTGGCTAATTTTTTTTTGTATTTTAGTAGAGACGGGGTTTTACCATGTTGCCCAAGCTGCTCTCAAAATCCTGAGCTCAGGCAATTCACCCGCCTCAGCCTCTCAAGTAGCTGGGACCACAAGTGCATGCCACCACTCTTGGTTAATTTTTAAATTTTTGTAGAGACAGGGTCTCACTGTGTTGCCCAGGCTGGTCTTGAACTCCTGAGCTCAAGTGACCCTCTTGCCTCAGCCTCCCAAAGTGCTGGGATTACAAGCATGAGCCCCCATGCCCAGCCCAGGCTGGAGTGCAGTGGTGCAATCTCAGGTGTAATCACACTAGGATTACAGGTGTGAGCCACCACACCTGGCCTATATATTGTTTTTCTTTCCCACTTAATAGTTCTCAATCCTTCCTCTCCCTCTCCAGAGCAACAAATTCCTCAATAAATCTCATGCAAGACCTTCTAACCTTTCTTTAATACCTTAGGGGCTCCATCTTCTTCAGATATTATGCAAAGAAAATTTGTATGTAAAAACAATTTCACTCTTGTTGCCTAGGCTGTAGTGCAATGGCACTATCTCGGCTCACCACAACCTCTGCCTCCTGGGTTCAAGCTATTCTCCTGCCTCAGTCTCCTGAGTAGCTGGGATTACAGGTACCTGCCACCACGTCCAGCTAATTTTTGTATTTTTAGTAGAGACGGGGTTTCACCATGTTGGCCAGGCTGATCTTGAACTCCTGACCTCAAGTTATCCGCCAGCCTCGGCCTGTCAAAGTGCTGGGATTACAGGTGTGAGTCATGGTGCCTGGCCAAAAATATAATTTTCTTTTCTTTTTTTTTTGAGATGGAGTTTTGCTGATGTTGCCCAGGCTGGAGTTCAATGGTACAATCTCGGCTCACTGCACCCTCTGCTGCCCAGGTTCAAGCAATTTTCTTGCTTCCCAAGTAGCTGGAATTATAGGCGTGCATCATCATGCCTGGCTAATTTTGTATTTTTAGTAGAGCTGGGGTTTCACCATGTTGGTCAGGCTTGTCTTGAACTCCTGACCACAAAAATGTAATTTCATAGTTATATATTCCATCATTTAAATTGAGTACTAAATATAATTAAATCATATTACTTAAACTTCCTAAGCTATTGATGGGGCCTGGATCCAAACACTGCTTGTCTGGATCTAGAGAAGATACCATAGTTGCATACTTAGATATCTAACTTTTTTTTTAACTCAGCGAAAGGTATTTACTGTGTGTATTTAAAATTGACTTGGCCAGGCACGGTGGCTCACACCTGTAATCCCAGGACTTTGGGAGGCTTAGGTGGGTGGATCACCTGACGTCAGGAGTTTCAGACCAGCCTGGCTAACATGGTGAAACCCCCCATCTCTACTAAAAATACAAAAATTAGCTGGGCGTGGTGGTGGGCGCTGGTAATCCCAACTACTCAGGAGGCTGAGGCAGGAGAATCAGTGCCTGCAATCCCAGTTACTCAGGAGGCTGAGGCATGAGAATCGCTTGAACCTCGGAGGTGGAGGTTGCAGTGAGCTGAGATTGCGCCACTGCACTCTATCCTGGGTGACAGAATGAGACTCCATCTCAAGAAAAAAAAGTACAATTAAGTTATTCTTGACTATAGTCACCCTATTGTGCTATCAAATAGTAAGGTCTTACTCATTCTATTTTTTTTTGTATCCATTAACCATCTCCACTTCCCCCCCCCCAATCCCCCATGACCCTTCCCAGCTGCTGGTAAACATCTTTCTACTCTATATCCATGAGTTTAATAGTTTCGATGTTTAGATCCCATAAATAAATGAGAACATGCAATGTTTGTCTTTCTGTGCATGGCTGATGTCACTTAACAGGGTGTCCTCCAGTTCCATCCTTGTTGCAAATGACCGGATTTCATTGTTTTTTATGGCTGAACAGTGCTCCATTGTGTCTAAGTACCACCTTTTAAAATTTATCTATTGCTGGACACTTAGGTTGCTCTCAAATCTTGGCAATTGTGAACATAGTTGCAACAAACATGGGAATGCAGATATCTGTTGGACATACGGGTTTAATTTCCTTTGGATATATAACCAGTAGTAGGATTACTAAATCATATGGCAGTTCTATGTTGAATTTTTTGAGGAACCTCAAAGCTGTTCTCCATAGTGATTGTACCAATTTACATTCCCACCAACAGTGTACAAGGATTCCCTTTTCTCTACATCCTTGTCAGCATTTATTATCGCCCATCTTTTGAATAGAAGCCACTTTAACTGTGGTGAGATGCTATCTCATTATAGTTTTGATTTGCATTACTCTGATCAGTCACGTTGAGCACCTTTTCATAAGTCTGTTTGCCATTTTTTTTTTGTTTTTTATTTCAATAGTTTTTGGAGAACAGGTGGGGTTTGGTTACATGAATAAGTTCCTTAGTGCTGATTTCTGAGATTTTGGTGAGCCCATCACTTAAGCAGTGTACACTGTACCCAGTCTTTCATACCTCCCCCCTACCCCTGCAAATCCCCAAAGTCTGTTGTATCATTCTATGCCTTTGCATCCTCATATTTTAGCTCCCAGGATTTTTAACTTTTTGTTTTGTTTTGTTTTGAGAGGGAGTCTCACTCTGTTGCCAGGCTGGAGTGCAGTGACATGATCTCAGCTCACCGAAATCTCCGCCTCCCGGGTTCAAGCGATTCTCCTGCGTCAACCTCCCGAGTAGCTGGGACTACAGGCATGCGCCACCACGCCCAGCTAATTTTGTTTTATATTTTTAGTGGAGACGGGTTTCACCATATTGGCCAGGCTGGGCTCGAATTCCTGACCTTGTGATTCACCTGCCTCGGCCTCCTACAGTGCTGGGATTACAGGCATGAGCCACCGTGCCCAGCCCGATTTTTAACTTTTTAACAATATCTGAATAAGCCATTTATTTTCTGTTCACCTCAGCTTCTCACCAGTTGATCTCTCCAAGATTATTTCTATCTCATTCTGTTTTTGATTAGTATAGTAGGACCTCCAATAATGTTATTTGGTTATAACATTGATGAGAAAAATAAATGGATTCCCAGCTGGGGCCACTGACTGTGTGGAGTTTGCATGTTTTCCCCTTGTCTGTGTGTTTTCTCCAGGTGCAATTTCCTTCCACATTCCGAAGACATGCATGTTAGGTGAACTGGCATGTCTAAATGGTTCCAATCTGAGTGAGTGTGGAAGTGTGAGTGTGCCCTGTGATGGAATGGCATCCCGTCCAGGGTGGGTTTCTGCTTTGTGGCCTGAGCTGCCGGGATAAGCTCTGGCCAGCCATGACCCTGAACTAGAATAAGCAGGTTGGAAAATGAATGAATGAGTAAATACAAATAATAATTATTATGAGACAGGGTCTTGCTCTGTTCCTGAGGCATTCTGTGTAGTGGCGATCCATCCCAGCTCACTGCAGCCTCCATCTTCTTCCTGAGATCAAGTGATCCTCTCACCTCAGCCTCCTGAGTAGCTGGGACTACAGGCATATGCCATCATACCCAGCTAATTTTTAAAATTTTTTGTAGAGATAGGGTCTCCCTATGTTGTCCAGGCTGGTCTTGAACTCCTGGGGTCAAGTGGTCCTCCTGCCTCAGCCTCCCAAAGTGCTGGGATTATAGGCATGAGTCACACTGCACATGGCCCAAACTCTTTTGGTTACTACAGGTTTGCAATATAATTAAAAATCATATTGTGATACCTCCAACTTTTTCTTTCTCAGAATTGTTTTAGCTATACAGGGTCTTTTATATTTCCATACAGTTTTTAGGCTTGTTTCTTCTATTTATGTGAATGCCATTGGGATTTTGATAGAGATTGTGTTGAATCTGTATATTGCCTGGGGCAGTATGGACATTTTAACAATATTAATTATCCTTGAATAATTAATGAACAGGGGATGGGATACTTTCCCAAACACTGGTGTCATCTTCAATTTATTTCATCAATGTTTTGTAGTTTTTGATGTACAGATCTTTCACCTCTTTTTAAAAATTTATTCCTAAGTATGTTGTTTTGTTTTTTGATGCTATTATAAATGGGAATGTTTTCTCTTGATTTGTTTTTCAGTTAGGTCATTACTTGTGTATTAAGATACTACTGATATTTGTATGTTGATTTTGTATCCAGCAAATTTACTGAATTCCTGTATTAGTTCTAAGAGATTTTTTGTGGAATCTTTGAAGTTTTTTACATATAGGACAATGTCATCTGCAAACAGACATAATTTTACTCTTTCATTTATGATTTGTATGCCTTTTATTTCTTTTTCTTATCTGATTGTTCTTGCTAGTACTTCCAGCACAATGTTGAGTAGAAGTGGTGAGAGGGGGGCATTCTTGCTTTGTACTGAATCTTAGTGTGAAAGTGTTCAGTTTTTCCTCATTGACTATGATGTTAGCTGTGGGTTTTTCATAAAAGGCCTTTATGATGTTGAGGATCTTTTCTTCTATACCTAAACTACCAAGAGTTTTTATCAAGAAAGGATGTTAGACTTTGCAAAATGCTTTTCTGCATCGGTTGAGATGATCACATGGTTTTAATCTTTTATTTTGTCAATATGGTGTATTACATTGATTTGCATATGTTAAACTAGCCTTGTTTGCCAGAGATAAATCCAACTTGGTCATGATGTATAATCTTTTTGATATGTTGTTCAATTCAGTTTGCTAATATTTTGTTGAGGATTTTTGCATCAATGTTCATCAGAAAGACTGGCCTATAATTTTCTTTACTTATGATGTCTTTGTCTGCCTTAGATATGAAGGTAATGCTGGCCTCAAAAAATGTGTTTGGAATTATTTCTTCTAGCTCTATTTTTGGAAGACTTTAATAGGTATTGCTATTAATTCTTCTCTGAATGTTTTGATAGACTTCAGCTGTGAAGCTGTCTAGTCTTGGGCTTTTCTTTGTTGGGAGATTTTTTTTTTTTTTTAGACAGGGTCTCACTCTGCTACCCAGGCTGGAGTGCAGTAGTGCCATTATCGCTCATTGCAGCCTCAACTTCCCAGGCTCAAGTAATCCTCTAGCCTCAGCCTCCCGAGTAGCTAGGTCTACTATTAGGAACATACCACCATGCCCAGCTAATTTTTTGTTTTGTAGAGACAGGGTTCCACTACTTTGCCCAGGCTGGTCTTGAACTCCTGGGCTCAAAGCATCCTCCCACTTCAGCCTCCCAAAGTGCTGGGATTACAGGTGTGAGCTACTGTGCCTGGCCTGTTGGGAGGTTTTTGATTACCTCTTTATTGTCTTTGTTATTGGTCTGTTCAGGTTTTCTATTTCTTCCTGACTCAATCTTGGTAGATATTTCTTTTTTTCTAAGAATTTATCCAGTCCTCTAGGTTACACAATTTGTTGGCATATAACTGTTCATAATAGTCTTTTTTTTTTTTTTTTTGAGATAGGGTCTCATTCTGTTACCCAGGTTGGAGTGCAATGGCATGATCACAGCCCCCTATAGCCTCCACCTCCTGGGCTCAGGTGATCCTTCCATGTCAGCATCCCAAGTAGCTGGGACCACAGGTGCACACATCTATCCCTGGTTTTTTTCTTTTTTTTTTTTTTTTTGAGACGGAGTCTTGCTCTGTCACCAGGTTGGAGTGCAGTGACATGATCTTGGCTCACTGCAACCTCCGACTCCCTGGTTCAAGTGCCTCTCCTGCCTCAGCCTACCTGGGATTACAGGCATGTGCCACCACGCCCAGCTAATTTTTGTATTTTTAGTAGAGATGGGGTTTCACCATGTTGGCCAGGCTGGTCTTGATCTCCTGACCTCATGATCTGCCCACCTCAGCCTCCCAGTGTGCTGGGATTACAGGTGTGTGCCACCACACCAGGCCAATTTTTTGTTTTTTATAATAGTAGAGACGGGTTTTTGCCATGTTGCCCAGGCTAGTCTCCAACTCCTGGGCTCAAGCAATCTGCCCTGCCTGGGCCTCCCAAAGTGCTGGGATTATAGGAGTGAGCCACTGCACCCAGTCCATAATAATCCTTTATGATCCTTTTTATTTCTTAGGCATCTGTTGTAATTTCTTCACTTTCATTTTTGATTTTATTTGTTCTCTTTTTGAAATGTTTTCTTTTATACTAGCCAAGAGTTTCCTTTTATTTTTGCCAAAAAACCAAACTCTTGGTTTTATTGATTCTTTATATGGTTTTTCTGCTATTTGATTTAGTTCTGATTTTTGTTATTTCCTTCCATCTTCTAATTTAGAGTTTAGTTTGTTCTTTTTTTTCATGCACTGAGGTGTCTTAAATTATTTATTTGTGATCCTTCCTCTTTATAAACTTCCCTCTTAGAACTGTGTTTGCTATATCCCATAGGATTTGGTTTCTTGTGTTTTTCTTGTTTGTCTCAAGACATTTTCAAATTTCCCTTTTGATTTATTCTTTGACCCATTGGTTGTTTATGAGCATGTTGTTTAATTTCCAAGTTTATGAATTTTCCAAATTCCTCCTTTTATTGATTTCTAGTTTTATACCACTGTGGTCTGAAACAGTACTAGATATAATTTCAGTTTTCTTTCTTTTTTTTTTTTTTTTTTTTTTTGAGACAGAGTCTTGCTCTGTCACCAGGCGCCAGGCTGGAGTGCAGTGGCACGATCTCGGCTCACTGCAACCTCCGCCTCCCGGGTTCAAGCAGTTCTCCTGCCTCAGCCTCCCCAGTAGCTGGGACTACAGATGCGTGCCACCACGCCCAGCTAATTTTTATATTTTAGTAGAGACGGGGTTTCACTATGTTGGCCAGGATGGTCTCGATCTCTTGACCCCGTGATCTGCCCGCCTTGGCCTCCCAAAGTGCTGGGATTACAGGCGTAAGCCACCGCGCCCGGCCCAATTTCAGTTTTCTTAAATTTGTTACAACTTGTTTTGTGGCCTAACATGTGGTCTATCCTGAAGAACATTCCATGTGCACTACAGAAAAATGTGTATTCTGCTGCTGTTGGATGCGAAGTTCTATATATATCTGTTAGGTCCATTTGGTCAAAAGCGCAATTCAAGTCCAGTATTTCCTTATTAATTTTCTGTCTGGTTGATCTATCCATTGTTGAAAGTGGATTATTTAAGTCTCTCTCTGTTGTGGTATTGCTATTTCTCCCTTCAAGTCAATTAGTATTTATGTATTTAGGTACTCTAATATTGGGTGCGTATATATTTATAATGGTTCTGTTCTCTCAATGAATTGAACCCTTTATCATTTAAATGATGACTTTCTTTGTTTCTTAAGACAGTTTTTTGTTTTCTTTTGTTTTGTTTTTTTTTGAGACAGGGTCTTGCACTGTTACCCAGGCTGAAGTGCAGTGGTATGACTGTGGTTCACTGAAGATTCAAACTCCTGGGCTCAAGTGATCTTCCCACTTGAGTCTCTCAAGTAGCTATGACTGCAGGTGTGCATCACCCATGCCTAGGTAATTTTTAAATTTTTTGTAGAGACAAGGTCTTGCTGTGTTGCCCAAACTGGTCTTGAACTTTTGGCCTTAAGTGATCTTCTCCCCTTGACCTCCTAAAATCCTAGGATTACCGGTGTAAGCCAGTGAGCCTGTCTCTTATGACAGTTTTTGACTTGAAGTCTATTTTATTAGATAGAAGTATAGCCACCTCTGATCTCTTCGGTTAGTATTTTCATGAAATATCTTCTTCCATTCCTTTACTTTCACCCTGTGTGTCCTTGAAGCTTAAGTGAGCCTCTTGTAAGTAGCATATGACTGGATCTTCGTTTTAAAATGTATTCAGCTATGCTGTCTTTTGATTGGAGAATTTAATCTATTTACATTCAAGGTTATTATTGATAGGCAAGGACTTAGTATTGTCATTTTGTTATCTGTTTTCTGGTTGTTTTGTAGTTTCTTCATTCCTTTCTTTTTTGTCTACCTTTGTGGTTTGATAATTTTCTGTAATGCTAAACTTTGATTCCTTTTATCATTTGCATGTCTGTTGCAGTTTTTGTTTTGTGGTTACCATGATGCTTACATCAAACATCTTATAATCAACTATTTCAAGGTGATAATAACGTCCATCACATACAAAGGCTCTAGACTTTTACCCTTTCCATCCACCATATATATATATATATATATATATATTTTTTTTTTTTTTTTTTTTTTTTTTTTTTCTTTTTGAGGTGGAGTCTCACTCTGTCACCCAGGCCGGAGTGCAGTGGCACAACCTTGGCTCACTGGAACTCCACCTCCCGGCAGGTTCAAGCAATTCCCCACCTCATCCTCCTGAGTAGCTGGGATTACAGGTAAGTGCTACCACGCCCAGCTAATTTTTGTAGTTTTAGTAAAGACGGGGTTCACCATCTTGGCCAGACTGGTCTTGAACTCCTGACCTCATGATCCACCCGCCTTGGCCTCCAAAAGTGCTGGGATTACAGGCATAAGCCACTGTGCCTGGCCACAATTTATGTTTTTGATGTCACAATTTACATCTTTTTTTTTTATAAGTTTTTTTTTTTTTTTTTTTTTGAGACAGAGTCTCACTCTGTCATTCAGGCTGGAGTGCAGTGGCATGATCTTGGCTCACTACAACCTCTGCCTCCTGGGTTCAAGTGATTCACCTGCCTCAGCCTCCCAAGTAGTTGGGATTATAGGTGTGCACCACCATGCCCAGCTAATTTAAAATTTTTTTTTAGTAGAGATGGGGTTTCACCCTGTTGGCCAGAGTGTTCTAGAACTCCTGACCTCAAGTAATCTGCCCACCTTGGCCTCCCAAAGTGCTGGAATTATTAGGTGTGAGCCACCATTTCCAGCCTACATCTTTTTATGTTGTGTATTTCTTAACAATGTATTGTAGCATTAGTAATTTTTGACCATTTTGACTTTTAACCTTCATACTACAGAAATGTATGATTTATACACAACCATTGCAGTATTGGAGTATTCTGGATTTGACTATGTATTTACCTCTACCAGTGAGTTTTATACTTTCATCTATATTTATGATAGCAATTATCTTTCTTTCATTTCCACTTGAAGAACTTCCTTAGGCATTTTTTGTGGGGCAGGTCTAATGGTGATAAATTTCTTCAGTTTTTGCTTATCTGGTAGACTTTATTTCTCCTTCATTTCTGAGGGACAGCTTTGCTGGGTATAGTATTTTTGGTTGCCAATTTTTTTTTTTTCTTTCAGCACTCTGACAATATCATCCCATTCTCTTCTGGCCTGCCATTCCTTGATCCTTGCTGCTGCTGCACCCAGCCTCACATAACCTGGGCTACTACCAGGTTCTACCACCCCAAGGTTCAGAGTCACCACTGCATGGTAACTCATCTCCAGAGCCTGGACAACTGCCATGCTCTGTTGGTTCTCAGTCCCAAATTGCAGCTGTGCCCTTCTCCCTGGGCCTGTGCCTCTGAAGCACCGCTTCTTTCCCAAAGTCATGCCGATGCTGTACCCTGTCCCCCAGGGTCATAACCATAGCAACATTCTAGCCCCCTGGGCCTGAGTGGCTGGGGTGTTCCTCAGAGAAACAGATTCTGGTTTAGTGGGAGAACTGCATCCATTTGGGCCTTGGAAAGTGAACCTGCGCCTCAAGTCTCAGGTGTTACAGTAGTTTCACAAGACCCTGGCTTGGGGGTGGTGCACTACTGGGTAGATGTATTACAGTGGCAGCAAAGACTCAGGGATGGAGGGGTGCAATGGCTACCTGTTCTCAGAATGGGATGCATTATAGCAGTGGTTCCCATTCCAAGATAGTGCAGAGTAATGGCAGCATGGGCCACATGGGGCCAGGGTACAGCATTGGCTCCTTCTCTGGGAGTAGCTCAGTGTGTGAACTCCAGGGAGCTCCCTCAGATGGCCTTGATCCTGTGAGGACTGATGGAGACTCCAGTAGTGAAGATTACAGGTGTTTGCAGTGGTGATGGGGGATGATAGAGTCCTCTTGCTTAGCTTTACTCCTGCAGAAATAAGTATCTCCTGGTTCCAAGATGATTCTGACTAGGGGTATGGGGTGGAAGACTCAAGGTATTCCCTTCCCTATGGGCTATCTTGGATTTCTGTGCTCTACAGGTTTCTGCTGCTTTTTGTTGTTGTTTTTCTCTGGGGCTCTCCTTATTTTGGTCAATATGTATGCAGTTGTTTATCCATTGTTTTGGATTTTGTTGTGGTGGGGGAGATGAATAGGAACTTCTAGTTGGCCATCTTGGTGATGCCACTTTCCTCATAAATTATTTTTTTAAAGTGATGCACTGCCACATTTCTTCTCACACATTGCTTCCCTGTGAGTCCTCCTCATCATGAACTCAGCTCTTCATATGAGTTGGGGTTGGGGACAGAGAGAGGGGAGAATAATGAAGGGAGTTGGATAAACTTCCTGAACCAGGCAACCTTTGTGCTATGGTCTGCTGTCACTCTGCATTTGCTCACTTGCATTTTCTGATGATAACTCTGACTGGCTTAGAAATGTCAGAGGCAGCTGTGGTTGAATCAAACTAAATAGTGAGGCCTCTGTCAATGGCCTGTTTTCTTGCTTTCCTCTAGGGAGACACACTTTAGATGTGCCTGAATTGTGTTTTTTGGCAGATTGTTACAGTAGAATATTGACTCTCTGATCTGAAGCCAGGCTTGTCCCAGAGATTGTCTGCTTTTCTAAGAGCTAATAATGAGAATTGATCAATGGTTGTAGTGGGGAGTGTGGGTGAAGGGAGGAAGAAGAAAAAACCCTGATCACTGTTCAGAGAACACTAGATTCTGAAGCTGTTTGGCAATTTATTTCTATTATTTTGGCCTTATTTTTTTCACATCAGAAATAAGGGAAGATTTTAGTGGACATAGTACAATTGAATTAAGACAAAGCAAAGTTAGCAAAGCAAATTTAAATGCTGTCATTTTCTTTCTGTGAATTTCCCTATTCTTTTGTTCTCATCATCACCATATCCACACAGGTCAAGTCTGATCACAACTAACCGTATAGGGAATTACATCATTTTCAATATAATGGAATTTCATTATTGCAATAGGAAGCCTGGGAAGAAGGAAGATTGGATCCAAATTCATCCCCCTGGGAAAAGCAAGATAAATACCTATGCTTCTTCTTCTTATTCTCCACCCCAAAACAAACAGCCAAAGGAAATCCGTATGCAGAGAAGAGGACAGGTAGAGATGCAAAGCCGTAATGATTTCTTTTTTAAATGGAAACTTCCTTTCTTTAATAAGTGATCTTCTTCCTGTGAGAGTTTAGTCAGTTTTGCTTTATTTTAAAGTAGTGCTTCCCTACCCTCTGTCCAATGCAAGCCCTTTTCTTAAAGGTAACTCATCCCATCTGTCCTGCTGCTCACCCCCAAATTCTGAGAGTACTCTTTAAAATGGCATGCCCCTTGTTGGGAAGCACTGCATCTTATATGTATCATCACTACTCAAAATAATTTCCTTGAGATTTACTTTCTTCACATTATGTGAATTATATGCTGCTTTCTCCTAGATATAAAATTATAATATTGTTGATCAAGTGCTTTTTCAAATTACACATGCTTCTCTTCTTTGCCAGCCCTCCACACCCTAAGATGATGGTAAGCCCTCTAGTATACTTCTCAGAAGGAAATACTGTCTTGAAGAAACTTTTTTTTTTTAATGTGTATGTGTGTGTATGGCTTATAGACAAAGTTTCTGTTTTTATATTCTTCCTTGGAGTCTATGCCACTCATACATATACAATATTTAAAACTTACTGGGTACTTTATATGTGTGAGCATGGAATGATTTAATTTAATTTAAATATTTAATTAAGTATATTTAATTTAATACACATAACCATCCTAGGAGGTAGCTATTATTATCATCCCCATTTTAAGATGAAGAAACAAGCACTCAGAAACAAACTCATTTACTCAAAGTCACATAATTAGTAAGTCGTAGAGTCAGGACATAAACCCCTGACTTGAGAGTCCACGCTTTTGACCTCTCAACTATCTTGTGTGGTCTACAACTAGGGAAAAACCCACTGTGCAGACACTAATAATTTAGATCAAATGCAATAGTATAAATAACATTAAAACAAAATTTTCTTTCTGACCAAAGATTTCAAACTTAAGTTGTTAGCTAATACATTTCAAGCAGTATTAATTAAACACATTCCTGGTACAGAAAACATAATAAAATGGTTAGAAGTCTTTCAGAACTTCTTAAAGTGGAATCTGGCTATGTGAATTATACTGTAACAGCAGTTTTGTCTTGCTCTGTCACCCAGATTGGAGTGCAGTGATGCCACCATAGCTCACTGGAGCCTCAAACTCCTGGGCACAAGTGATCCTTCTGCCTCAGCCTCCCGAGTGGCTAGAACTAAAAGCATGTGCCTGGCCAATTAAAAAAAATTTTTTTTTGGTAGATAGGTTCTTGCTATGTTGCCCAGGCTGTTCTCAAACTTCTGGCCTCAAGTGATCCTCCCATCTCAGGCTCCCAAAGGATTACAGGCTGGATTACAAGCACGAGCCACCATGCCAGGGCTCATATAACTTTTTACTGAAGATGTGATTACAGTAAAATTACCTGTACTCTTTTTTTTTTTTAATTTAAGAGACTAGACTCCTCAGCATTATGATATTCACTCTAATGGGATTTTTTTTTCTTTTTCTTTTTTCTTTTTTTTTTTGAGACAGGGTCTTGCTCTGTTGCCCCAGCTGGAGTGCAGTGGTGTGATCTTGACTCACGGCAACCTCTGCCTCCCAGGTTCAAGATATTTTCCTGTTTCAGCCTTCCAAGTAGCTGGGACTACAGGTGCACGCCATCATGCCTGGCTAATTTTTGTATTTTTCATATGCACCGACAATTCTTTTCTTTATAAATTATCCAGTCTCAGGTAGTTCTTCAGAGCAATGCGAGAACAGACTAATACAATTCTAGAGCATCAATTTCCCAGTTTTGGCTTCTTGGCGGCACCTGGGGAGGAGTAGGATGTGTTGCCTCCAGGCATATGGGATTTAGTCAGTTAAAAAAAACAAAAACAAAAACCCAAGTCCCAAATTTGTTGATGAAGCAGAAGGAACTACTGATCCTGAAGGTTCTGTTGAGACAAGACAATGGAAGACTCAGTGATAACCTGTTTACAGAAGTGATTAATTGCTAGAACCAGCACACTCTAATTTTCCCCATGCCAAAATGCAAAAGATGAGAATCTCAACCTGACTCAGAAGAAGTGGGTAAAGGCATTTAAAAAGTAACCTTGTTTTTTTCCCACTAACCCAGGAGAATAGGGGAAATTAATTTTTACATAAAATAATAGTCTTATATACTTGACCATACCCACTACATATTAATAGTCTTGGTCTATTCTGGCTGTTATAACAAATATACCATAAACTAGATGGCTATTAAACAACTCATTTATTTCTCACAGTTCTGGAGGCTGAGAAGTCTAAGATCAAGGTGCCAGCAGAATTGGTGTCAGGTGTAACTGCCAAGTGGGTTCATTGTGGCTTGCTGCCCATATAGAGCTGATTTATCAAGGCAGGGGAATTGCAATAGAGAAACCATTTAATACAGGTAGAACCAGCTAAACAGAAGACCAGAGTTTTATTATTACTCAAATCAGCCTCCCTGAGAATTCAGAGGCTAGGGTTTTTCAAGGACAGTTTGGTAGGCAGGGAACTAGGGAATGGGTGCTGCTGATTGGACTGAGATTACTCATAGGGGTGTGGAAAACAGTTGTCATGTGCTGAGTCCACCTCTGGGTAGGGGCCACAGCAAAGTTGGTGATCCAGGTAGAGTCATCTGGTAGTCATAAATGTAAAAGTCTGAAAAGACATTTAAAAGGCCAATCTTAGGTTCTACAATTGTGATGTTATTTATGACAGCAATTGGGGAAGTTGCAAATCTTCCTGAAAATGCTATACCTCCAGAAAAATGGCGGGAACTATGACTACATCTTAACAGAATTTAGGCCCCTCTCATCCTCTGTACTTGGTGGCCTTTCATTAGTTTTACAAAGGTGGTTTACTTTGGGGAGGGGCTATTATCACTTAAACTTTAAACTAAATTTCTCCCAGCTTTAGCTTGGCCCACACCTAGGAATGACCAAGGGCAGTTTAGAGGTTAAAGGCAAGATGGAGCTTGTTAGGTTCGGTCTCTTTCACTGTCATCATTTTCTCACTGCTATAATTTTTGCAAGGGCAGTTTCACTGGTGGGGGCCTGCTTTCTGGTTTATAGGTGGTACCTTCTAGCTATGCCTTCACATGGTGGAAAGGAAGACTCTTTGTTTCTGTAGCTCCTTATAAGAGCACTAATCCCTTTCATGAGGGCTCTGTCCTCATGACCTAATTATCTCCCAAAGTCCCCACCTCCTAATACCATCACCTTGAGGGTAGGATTTCAACATAGGAATTTTGGCAGACCACAAACATTCAGACCATAGCATATATAGTATGGCGTCTATAATTTAGGTATGTACCATTTGTGATTAAACTGCTACCTTATTACTAACAACACTTAAAAGATTAGCAAATTCCACTTTTGAGATGTCATGAACTTAGTTCCAGCCTTGTGGGACCTCATATACCAATGTGTCCTTGAATACTACTGGGCCACAGGTTTGTATTTGTTTTTTTTTTTTTTTTTTGGCAGGGGAAAGTGGCTGGGTGAAGGAAAGATCAGGTGTACAGAATTGAATTAATCAGAATCATCACTTCTTGGCACACAATTATGATTGTGTGTAACATTCTCCTGTTTGATTTTGTTATTTTCCCCTTAATTCTGTCACACTCCCATTCTCTTCAAAGGTATCCAATCTAGAGGCTTTTCCCATGCTTACCCATAAAGCCTTGAAACAGCCCAACTGTCACTTAAAAAAACAACTACTGTTGACTAATATAGATGTTTGTGGAACAAGAAACAGGAGTATAACAAGCAAGTTACAAAAGAGCATAACTGGAGTTAGATAATTTTCTGGTGGACTTTCTTTGCCTATAAAAATGAAGTTAGTAGAAACATGCTCGATATCTAACATAAGAATAAACAATAAAGAAAAAATGATTTTGTACCAGGCACAGTGGCTCATGCCTGTAATCTCAACACTTTGGGAAGCTGAGGTGGGAGAATCGCTTGAGGCCAGGAATTTGAGACCAGCTTGGTCAAGGCAGTGAGACTCTGTCTCTACAATTTTTTTTTTTTAAATTAGCCAGGCAGGGTGGCTTATGCCTGTAGTCCCAGTTACTTGAGAGGCTGAGGCAGCGGGGGGTGGGGCACAGGGGATCACTTGAGTGCAGGAGTTTGAGACTGCAGTGAGCTATGATGGCACCACTGTACTCCAGCTTGAGTGAAAGAAAAAAAACCAAAATCAAAACCCCTTTTGGCTCTGAGAAGCACCATGGCAGTTGGCAAGCACAAGCACCTTCAAAAGGTGGCAAAAAAAGGGAGCCAAGAAGAAAGTGGTTGATCCATTTTCTAAGAAAGATTGGTATGATGTGAAAGCACTGGCTATGTTCAATATATGAAACATTGGAAAGATGCTGGTAACCAGGACTCAAGGAACCAAAATTGCATCTGATGGCCTCAAGGGTCATGTATTTGAATTGAGTCTTGCTGCTCTGCAGAATGAGGAAGGTGCATTTAGAAAATGCAAGATGATTACTGACAATGTTTAGGCAAAACCTGTCTGACTAACTTCTGTGGCATGGATTTCACCTGTGATAAAATGTGTTCCATGGTCAAAAAATGACAGACCATGATTGAAGCTCAGGTTGACATCAAGACTACTGATGGTTATTTGCTTCAGCTGTTCTGTATTGGTTATACTAAAAAATGCAATCAATACAGATACAGATATTCACCACCAACAGGCTCGCCAAATCTAGAAGATGATGGAAATCATGACCCAAGAGGTGCAGACAAATGACTTAAAAGCAGTGGTCAATAAATTGATTCCAGACACCATTGGAAATGACATATAAAAGGGTTGCAAATCTATTTATCCTTTCCATGATGTCTTCATTAGAAAAGTAAAAATGCTAAAGAAGCCCAAGTTTGAATTGGGAAAACTCATGGAGCTTCATGGTGAAGGTAGTAGCTCTGAGAAAGGTACTGGGCATGAGACAGGTGCCAAAGTCAAAGGAGCTGATGAATATGAACCCACTGGTCCTAGCATCTGTTTAAAGTTCAGACTTTTAATAGTGGCAAATAAAAAGTTCTATTTGTGAAAAAAAGAAAAATGATTTTATAATGTTTATTATTTTGAAGATAAAAGTTATACAAGTATTAGATCACGTTTAAATATTGAATAAGCTGAAAAAAGCAGTAGAAATGTTTGCATATTAATAGAAAGATCTCAGAAGTCTTTATTTATTGGCATGTCAGCTACTCTAAGGTTGTGAGGGTAACTTACTGACCTGAAAAAACACATTTTAAACCAGTGTGAGATGTGGCTAATTGACTAATCAGAGTAGGAAAGACCCAGATGACTTTCTAGAATAGTTCAGATCAGAGTGAATATTGACAGGGCAGATGGTGAATGGCATTGAAAGGCAATGCCTTAATTTATTTACTCTTTGTTTTCCAGTTTCTGTAATTTTAATTAAAATGAGTAGAAATAAAATTTTGTCTAAGCATTTTTCTTCCCAATATGAAAGGTGTTGACACATCATATCACTGAGTTGGAAAGATAAAGACAAGGGAAAGGATTAGAATTTGGTGTGAATTAACATATCACAGGGCTCTTGTGTCTGTAAAAGGTGAGGAAAAAAACACATGTGTTAATGTAACTCCAACTGCAAAGGAAGGCTGTCAAGGCATGTGGCTTTGCTTGGCCAAAAGCTGTTGATTCCAAAAACGTAATTTCATTTATTGGATTGTATTGTAATTAACACAGGGAGTTGCACTAGCTCAGAAGTCTTATCTTTATTATCTTGGGAGAAGAAATTATGAAATGTGTGCACTTACAAAATAGAATTCATATTTTGCAGAGGGTTATAATGCTAATGGGTCTTGGGAACCTTCTGGGATTATGAATTCAAGTTTACAATTAGGGTTTCTGATTTGCAATCTCAAGTGTTGTTTACCTGGAGCATTTAGCATTTCGTCTTACATGGTATTTAATAGAACTTGGGAGCTCTTTAGAGCAGGAACTTCAATTTTTGTTGTTGTTACCTATTGCAAAGCAGTAAGTTCACTGCTAGAGAAAACTAGCAGTCATTTTTTATGTGTACATCTGGTTGTTCTTTATAATCAAGTAGAGATCATCTCTAACATTTAACAATTCAAAAAGGCATAAAGCTTACCTCACTAATGTGTGTAGAGGATTCACTATTTTAATAATTAAGCAAAATCTCTGATACTTGTATGGACATAAGGTAGACAGTATAAACAACAGGAAAACTAATTTATGGATTTCTTTAAATAGTAGGTAGGCACAATTCATTCCCTCAGATATTTGTAATAAAATCTTAGAACCAGAAAATATCTACCTAGGAATACTAAAGCTCAAGCTTTAGCATGAGATTTATCTGCAGGTATGAGCTCAGCTAACAACTTATATACTGTCAAAGCAGAGATTGCCCTTTCAAACCTCTCCTTGGGAAACTAATTAGCAGAATAATAAAAAGGCAAGATCAACTCTTGTCTTTCTTGTTGGGGATGTAAAAAAAACAGTAGTTCTAATTAGCAATAATTAAAATTTAATTAAGAAGCTCTTTGCAGTCCTCCCTGCTTCCTGAACTAGTGCTTGCCAGCTCTTGGTTGTGGAGCTGTTTTTATTCCTGTGGTGCTGAATCATGGCTTAATCACAAAGCCTTAGATCACAGCTTATCCAGCCCTGAGCGCTCATCACCACAGCCTTCCAAGAGTAACAAGTATATATTCTAGATTTTATAACCCAAGTGATTACTTTCTTCAGTTTTATAATAATGAATTACGACTCTTTTTACTTTTTAAGTGGCTGTTACAGATGCCATTCCTTTTTATTTTTAAACTTTTCTTCATATTTGTTCCCCTAGTTCTACCTCTTGTTGCAACAAGAGGAAGGAGACCTCCAAGAATATTAAATATTTGAATCCAAATTTCGCCTTCTATCCTTTAAAGTAAAGCAGGTACTTAGCTTAAGTATAAAAAACTAAAACATTGGTGAAACCCCAGATTTTAAAAATAAAAGTATTTGATTATTTAAAAATAAAACAACAAATTATAGATAAGGGTTAAGGAAAGTAAATATAGTACTTGATGGTTCTTACAAAGCTTATATAATATTCTAAGTATTTATTAATCTGAGCTTAGAATATTTCAAATTGTAAATGGGATCCCACTTAATTGCGCGTTTTAATGTGGTTACAATGGTTAATTTTATATCATATGAATTTTATCTCACTAGAAAAAGGAACTCAAACTCTGACTTTGTCCTAGTTTTGGGTATGAGGATTAATCATAGTTTACAGAGAGAAAAAAAAAACACCAAGATTTGATAGTTCATTATGAGCAAAAGAAAAAGGAAATAATCAAGAACAGAGGGAAATTAGTTTTTTAAAAGCCACTGAACTAAGAAATATAACCTTGGTTCTTTAATTATTAAGGGAAGGGCTCTGAATCTGCTCCATTATCTTAATTATGCTTCTGGAGCAAACATTATTTCAATGTGATAAAAGATGACATGACACTAAAGGTAAAGCCTGAGCAGATGTTACATGAGTAATAAGCCAATAGGCCCACATTCTGGTAATTTCTTCCCTACTAGACATGTTCTCATTAATCTGTGATTAATAGGATTCGAGTATAGTAAATGATGATGATCTATTGTCTGTCTTTGTCGAGCACCACGGAGGGAGTAATTTGTCAGCTCAGCTTTTGTGTGACTATTTAATAGCAAAGAGGGAGAGAGAAAAGACGCTAATCTTCTAATTGGCATCTACAGAGAAGGTCTAGGAGAATATTGCCTCTGTGGAAATAGCCAATGTAATTCCTATGCCTAAGGAAAGCAAATGCAGACTCTATGTATCTGTTATGTAACTAACTGTGCCTTCTATAGAACAAAAGTTGGGGATGGGGATAAAGAAAAAAACGGCAACAAAAAAGTCTTAAGAGATCATAAGGTAACATTTATTAACTTGTAAGGTAACATTTGTTAACTTAGATGTGAGGCTTTTTCAACTGTAGCAACTTACCAAAAAAAGTGGGCAAAAGAAAAAAAATTACTTTTGGTTAAAAAAATCGTTGCTCAGACGTACCAAAATAACAATGTATAAAATAAAAGGCCAGCATCATCATCAGTACCACCACTAGCAACACAGAATGCCCTGATGTTATGATGGCAAAAATTTTAATCAATAAATCAGATGTTTTGAATGAAAATAATTTGATGATTAGTCCTGTCAAGTCTACTGTAAAACCTTCTTCAAATGGCTATACCTTGGTCAGAATGATGTGTGAAACTGTTCTCTTCCTTTATCCCCCTCTCTCTTTGTATCTTTAAAAATTTTTGGCCAGGCATGGTGGCTCACACCTGTAATCCCAGCACTTTGGGAAGCTGAGGCAGGTAGACTGCTTGAGCTAAGGAACTCAAGACCAGCCTGGGCAACATGGTGAAACCCCATTTCTACAAAAATTACAAAAAATTAGCCAGACGTTGTGGTGTGCACCTGTAGACTCAGCTATCCAAGAGGCTGATGTGGGAAGATCATCTGAGCCTGGGGTGATTGAGGTTGCACTGAACTGTGATCATGCTACAGCACTCCAGCCTGGGCGACCAAAAAAAAAAAAAAAAAAAAACAAAAAAACAAAAAAAACCCTCTAAAATTTTTTTTTTGTTCTGCACACTTTTCTGTATTTTAGGTTCTAGGTACTTTTCTGTTTGGTGGAAATGAAAAGGACAAGATCTCACTGGGAGAAGATATTTGCAATGCATACAACCAGCAAATAATTAGTATATGCAGAGTATATAGAGAAAGACTGCTGATTAACCTTAAAGAGAAATTGGTGAAGAATAAAAACAGGCAGTTGACAGAAGAGGAAATCTGATAGGGGCAATGAACATATTAACAGATGTTTAATATAACTAATTCAGGACAATTTAAGTCAAAAGAATAACATGTCGTCCACACCCATCAGATTAGCCAAAATTTGAAAGATTGACTAGACCACATGGGACTTAAATATGGGTGAGAGTAAAACCCAGACAACCATTTTAGAATGCAATTTGTCAATATCAAGTAATTCATTTTCAGTTTGTCAATATGTATGGCAATTGTACTTCTTGAACAATACCCCAAAGAAACCCTTGCACATGTGCACAGAGATATCTAGAAGAATATTCATTACAGCATTGTTTATATTAGTGAAAAATGAAAACTACCTACATATTCACCAGTGATGTGTTCATACTACAGAATGCTATATAGTAGTTTGAATGAATGAATACATGAATGATTATTATCAACATGGGTAAGCCTTAAAACTCAGAGTAAGTGAAGAAAATTTAGCAAATTTAAGAAGAATAGAGTATGCCACCACTAAAACAGTTTTAAAGTATATGCAAAACAATAAAATGCATATATATTAAAATATGGATACATACATATGTAGTAAGACTGTAAAAACATGCATGGGAATGACATAACACCAAATCTAATTATCTCTATGAAGGGAGGGGAAGAAAATGAATTTGGAAGGTTTCAACAGTATTTCTGGTGTTTCATTTTTTAAATAAAATGCAACAAATGTAACAAAATATTAAGATCTGGTAATGCTGGATTTTAAGTCTTTGTTATATTATTCTCTATATTTTTATATTTTATAATTCTCTATTTTTGAGAATATTTTGAAATAGTTTATAGTTTCAAAAGTACCAAAATGCACAAGGGTAAGGAAAAAACACATGGTCCAGGTACTACTACTGTGTCAGGTGAATAGACAATTCACAAATAGCTATAATGTAGTTTGATGTGTTTCAATGTGGCCACAAAGTGCTATATGTACATACAGACACACACACACACACACACACACACACACACACACACACTTTAAGATATATATATGCTGCTAAGACATATGACCAGATTCTTTTGGTATCAAGTAGTTGAACCAAAAAATAGAGTTGACTTTTAAATGTCTCTTCAAATTTAGACAGAAAAAAATGTGGTATAGTAGTTTCTTCTTCTTCTTCTTCTTCTTTTTTTTTTTTGGCAAAAGGACAAAAATTAGCTTATAAGAACAGTGTTAAAATCATTAGACAGATTTCTTGTCCCTTTAACTTTAGTGCTTTCACGAACATGAAAAGTTAATTTCTTTGGCCTCAGTTTATTTGTAAAAAAAAAAAAAAAGTACTAGGGGGGAGGCAATGGGGTTTTGATAGAGAATCTTTTAAGGTCTTTTACAGTTTGAAAATTTTAAGACTCTATTTTTTTTTCTTGAAACATTAACCCTATATGAGTAAGATTTTCCAAGATTTTTCCCTTTAGTAATAAAAGTGCATTTATTCATTAAATACTGTAGTTGTTATCACAAGGCAAAGAAAAACTTTCATAAAATCAGAAGCAAACCATTCTTTACTCTTTTTCTTTCTTTTTTTTTTTTTTTTTTTTTGCTCTGTCACCCAGGCTGGAATACAGTGGCATGATCTCGGCTCACTGCAACCTCTGCCCCCTGGGTTCAAGTGATTCTCTTGTTTCAGCCTCCCTAGCAGCTGGAATTACAGGCATGCACTACCATGCCCAGCTAATTTTTGTATTTTTTTTTTTTTTTTTTCTGGAGAGATGGGTTTCCGCCATGTTGGCCAGGCTGGTCTCAAATTTCTGACCTCAGGTGATCTGCCTGCCTCAGCCTCCCAAAGTGCTGGAATTACAGGTGTCAGCCACCGTGCCTGGCCTTTTTTTTTTTTTTTTTTTTGGAGATGGAGTGTAGTGGCACCATTTTGGCTCACTGAAACCTCTGCCTCCTGGGTTCAAGTGATTCTCCTGCCTCAGCCTCCCGAGTAGCAGGGATTACAGGTGTGCACCACCACACCTGGCTAATTTTTGTATTTTGAAAAATATATAATATATATTTTTTCTTTATTCAAGGAGTACATGGAGAGGGCTGGAGAGAGATGCATCAGAGTTTAGACTATAGTATCTGCAGACATAAATTTGTATAATTGGGACTTCTGAGATAGGTAGAAACATTTTATCTTATATGTTACATTTCTGAACCTAACAGGATTCTGCATCAAGGATGATTATTTTTAGATCAGGCAATGAGCTGAACTTCTTTGGTCCCACATGCTGAGCTGCAAATATACTCCCTAGTGACTTTTTATCACTTTAGGTATTCCGCAACATATTCTCTAATCTTTCTAAAAATACTAATCCTGAGTACAACATGAAGGGATCAGAAAGCAAAATGTATCTGTTTGTCAACAATATAATAAATATAGTCTCTGCTCCTTGATAAGAATCTGGCTGGTAATAAACCTTTGATGTCCTCTGATCCTGGCCCTTCAGGATGTTCATTTCTGGTTGGAAAAATTAATTCTTCTGGAGGACAATGAGTTAGAGAAAGACAGAGTCTTCTATTTACATTCCTCTTGCAGCCGGGTTCAAACATTAAGGTATAACACCTCTCAAATCTCCTCAAACTATGTTTGTTTTTGTTTGCTGCAGCCTAAAAAGGAATCTTTCCTTTTTTCTTTTATTTCAGAAGGCTTTTCCATTTTGGTTGGTATGGATTATAATGTTAAGAAAATACTGTGGATTATTTGGGTTTAGTTGGAGGAAGAGACTATTTTCCATCTCTTTCCTTCTTTAATCTCTTGGTTTTTGGCTCTTATCCTCACCACTCTACAGAAAATACTCTAAAATTAAGTGCTCCTGGCTAAACCTAATAGTCTTTTCTCCCCCTTGGCACAGTTTTTTTTTCTTTTTTTTTTGAAATAATTATAGATTTATAGGAAGTCATGAAAAATAGTACAGACAGATCCTGTATACCCCTCTCCCAGTTTCTCCCAATAGTAACATCTTACATAATGAAATCTTATATCCTCTTATATAATGAAATTGAGATTTTACCAGTTTTACATGCATTCATTTATGTGTGTGTGTATGTGGTAGTTCTATGCAATTTTATGTGTGCAGGTTTGTGTTAACACTACCACAATCAAGAAACAGAACTGTTCTATTGCCACAAAGATCCCTATGCTACCCCCTTTTACAGCTATACCCACTCCTTTTCCTCTCTACAACCCCAGGAAACCACTCATATGTTCTCCATCTCCATAATTTTATCATTTTGAGAATGTTGTATAAATCGAATCATATAAGTATGTAATCTTTTGAGGCTGGCCTTAGTCTCTCAGCATAATTCTCTTGAAAGCCATTCAAATTCTTGCATATAATACTAGTTTATTCATTTTGATTGGTGAGTAGTATTTTCTGGTTTGTTTAACCAATCACCATTTGAAAAACATTTGGGTTGTTTCCAGTTTTTGGCTATTATGAATAAAGCTACTATGAACTTTCATGTACAGGTTTTTGTGTGATGAATAGTCTTTTGAAATCTTGAACTCCTCTCTGCTTTCACCATTATTGTTATTCTGTTCTTATACAAAACCAAGCCCTCATTGTCAAATATTGTTTCTTTTTACCTCTTATGCTAGCTCCTTGACCTGAGATTCTACAAGCTACCTCTTATGCTAGCTACCTGACCTGAGATTCTACCTGACCTGAGATTCTACAGAGATTCTACAAGGCTCAGACCTTGGTCCTCAAAGGAAACTACTTTCGAGGAAAGGTTATGTACTCTCATAGTTTCAAATGCCATTTTTGTGCCTTATAGATCTACATCTATAGACAACTAGCTATATGGTAGTATGTCTACTTGTATATTTTGCCAATACCCCACCCTAAGAGGCTTTCTAAGAAAGCCTCTTAGAGTGGGGTATTGGCATAATATACCTCACTCTCACCATTCTCCTAGTTTTCTATGATCATAGTCTTATAATTGCTTTTGACTATCCCTTTTCCTTAGCTTTCCATGTTCCATTATTTACCAAATTTTGAGGTCACCTTTTGATGAGCATTCACATAGGACACAAATATCTAACATTCTTTGCATACTTAGAGAGATCTATCCACATATCTCTTCTCCAGATCTCCTTGTCACCAATTTTTCCAGTCACGTTCCTTCCAAGTCACTGATCATCCAGCCAACTATTGGCTATAGCACATAAATCCATATAGACTCACATTGTTGGCCATTTCTCCTTCTAAGAAAAATGAATGACTAGTACACTGCTCAAAGTTCTACCTTCTGGAAGGATTTACCTTCACCGCTGTCCTTCAGGGGGTGTCCCAGAAGGGACTGTCTTGTGTAGTTGTCCATTTGTGGGTTGTATTGCATATTGGGCAGGAACATCTATAAATCAGGCCTGAGTTTTCTCTTCCTCAGTAAACTGTAAGGAACTCTCCATGGGGCCATAGATAAGGGGTCCTCTATTGCAAAGAACACTCAGCAGAATTCAGGGGTTCAATGCTCCAAGTTTCATTAGGGTCTTCTCATATGTTTCCATTTCAATTATTCATTTTGGAAAAGATAAAAATTACTTGACATAACCTGATATCATTGAAATTGTGTGTGTGAGAGAGAAGGTAATGCAGCAGGAGTGGAGCCATGGGTATTTGGGTCACTTTGTCATGTAACTTGTGCATTCAGGGCTTGCTTGAGCTGAATTTCATATATACCACTTCCATCTGACAGGACACAACCAAATTTATGACTTGTTGGGTCAGATAATACCCAGTTTGTGATGGACAGCTCGGATCAGTAATTGATGGCAGAAAATAGATGGATCTTGGAGAAGGACAGTGGATTATGATAAGCTTAACCAGGTGCTCGCTCCAAATGTGGCTGCTGTTTCAGCTGTGGTTTCATCACTTGAGCAAATGAACATATACTCTGATACCCAATACACAGCTATTGATCTGGTAAATGCTTTCTTTTTGATACCTGGTAGATTTTAGTGATGTTTTGGGTCTCCTGGAATAAGTGTTATTTCAGAGTTAGTGTTCAGTAATCCCTGCAAAGTCTGATTATTTTCCTTTGGAGGAGGCTGGAAGAACAATTAATGGTATAATTTTTTTTTTTTAAATCGGGCAGCCTCCAGAGCTACAGTAGGCTCAGAGAGACTTCCCACTGTATACATTTTTGGCAGTGTAGCAGAGTCCTTTCTCAAGGGACTTATTCTCTCCTTCAATCAAGGGGTTCTGAGTCTATAAACTTAACCTCATCTCTGGAATTGATTGAGGAACTGTGACTCTCTGTTTTGGTGATTCAAATTAGAGTACTTAAAAGATGCTGAGGCTCCCCCTCATAAATATATTTCTCACAGTCATGGTGAAAGGTGTAGCCTCTGGACCCTCCTGGGGTGAGCGAGCAGGTATACATGATAACTAACATTCCAATAACCCTAAACCTTTGGATATTTCCCTCTGCAGTAGTCCAAGGTGATTCTGGAATTTCTACTTCACTTAGCATAGACAATCGATTATTGGTCCATGCTTCAACCACCCAACCAAATAAACTGTTATAGCCCTTTCAAGACCCTTGAACTAAAACACTGAACCCAGAATCTTTGCTTAGGGGGCTCATATCAATAAATTTGGCCTCATCCAGTTTTATGTTCCTTGTGCCATTATCCCACACCCTTAATATCTGTTCCCACACGTATTCTCCACAGGTCTCCATCTGTATAGAAAATGATGCAGTTCTTTCAGTGTGTTGCCTACTTCCTCATGGGTTATACTTTGTACCCTTTGGGACCTATGGAACCTGAATGTAGTTATAAATCTAGAAGCAAATAGGGTGGCAGGGTAAGTCCTGAGAATACTTAGAAGTGTCTTAAAAGACAGCTACTGGCTGGGTGTGGTGGCTCACGCCTGTAATCCCAGCACTTTGGGAGGCCAAGGTGGGTAGATCACGAGGTCAAGAGATCAAGACCATCATGGCAAATATGGTGAAACCCCATCTCTATTAAAAATACAAAAATTATCTGGGCATGGTGGCACGCACCTATAGTCCCAGCTGCTCAGGAGGCTGAGGCAGGAGAGTTGCTTGAACCCAGGAGGCGGAGGTTGCAGTGAGCCACTGAACTCCTGTCTGGTGATAGAGTGAGACTCTGTCTCAAAAAAAAAAAAAAAAAAAAAAGGACAGCTACTTAAGGGGAGGTCATTACAGATTCCTCAGACATGGGGAGAAGGGGTCTTCTACTGCAAAGAACACTCAGCAGAATTTAGGGGTTCAATGCTCCCAGTTTCATCAGGGTCTTCTCATATGTTCCCATTTCAATTATTCATTTTGAAAAAGCTGGAAATTACTTGACATAACCTGATATCATTGAAAATGTGAGAAAATTTTCCCTCAGTCACTGTCAACATGAATACAAATTACAACATTTCTGGAGGGCAGTATGGCAATATTTATCATAATCTTAAATTGGAGTAATCTTTGATTCAGTAATACTTTCAGGAACGTGTCTTAAATTTTCCCAATAATGTATAATGGCAAAATAAAAATGGAAATGTCTTAAATGTCCACCAATAGAAGGTTAGGTGGGGGGGAAAAAGGTACATCTATACACAGTATACTATCAACAACTAAAATTGGGTAAGTAGATCTCATCTATTGATATGAAAAAATATTTAGAATGTTGTTTAGTAAAAAATGCCAGATAGTTTTAAAAATGATAAAGCCTTGTGTGTTGTGCATGTGTGTGTGCACGTGTATGTGCTTTGAGAGATTCTGAAAGGGGCAGTGGTTTACCCTGTGTGCTGGGAGTTCTGGTATATTATACTTTGTTCTTTATATTTTATATATTATATTTATATTTTGCTGTCCTACCAGAATGTATCATTCTTAGAATCAGAAAAAGAACTATTTTCACTAAAAATTTAATTGCAGCCATCACTAAAGAAAATCTCAGGCCGGGCGTGATGGCTCATGCCTGTAATCCCAGCACTTTGGGAGGCTGAGGCAGGTGGATCACTTGAGCCCAGGAGTTCAGGCCCAGCCTGGGCAACATAGTGAAACCCTGCTTCTACAAAAAAAAATAAAAAGATTAGCTTGGTATGGTGGCATATGCCTGTGGTCTCAGCTACTCAGGAGGCTGAGGTGGGAGCATTGCTTGAGCCTGGGAGGTTGGTGCTGCAGTGAGCCGTGACTGCACCACTGCACTCTAGCCCGGGCAATACAGTGAGAGCCTGTCTCGTAGACACACAAATAAAATCTCAAAGATTATTCATAGTATACTCCTTAATATACAAATTGCATAAATGCAGATGCAAGATAACAGTTAATGCCATCTTTTGGTCACCTAAATAGTGCCTAAACAAATTTTGTACTTATTTGAACATTTCTTCCTGTGTTACTATAATTACATGCCGAGATAATATAGAATGTTTTATCCTGCAGTACCCCACTGAAGAGTTTTATTACCATGAAGTGACATGATGTAAGATAGTAGAGACAGTCCTGGGTCTCTCTGGCTGGGAAATCTTAGGTAAGTTACTTAGCCTCTCTGAATCTTAGCTTCCTCATTTGTAAAAAAAAAAAAATCTGTACTAACCATTTCACTGAGTTGTAAGGATCAAATGAGACGTACATGACAGCACTGTCTAAACTCTAACATGCAGGTGCAGTTCTATTATTAACATCATGTTTATTAAAATAAGTAAAACTACCATTAACAATTAAGGCTACATGGGGATAAAATGTGCTCTAAGATAGGTCCAACATATATAAATAAGCTATGTGGCTGAGATCATCTTTCCTTTGCTATGACTAAACAAATCGTTTTATATAGCATACCAGGCTGAAATGTTCTAAAGTGACAGCTGTTGTTTCTTTTTTAAGAAACCACTAATATACTAGTAAACCAGCAGCTCCTCTAAAAAATAGTGTTACCTTTCTGCAGGGACATCTGATTTTTCTCTTTCTGAAACTTCCAGGCCAGGCACAGTGGCTCATTCCTGTAATCCCAGCACTTTGAGCCCAGGAGTTTGAGACCAGCCTGGGCAACATAGTGAGACCTTGTCTCTACAAAAATAAAAACAAAAACAACAACAAAAAATTCCAGAGGCTTTTTTCCTTTTTTCCATCAATTCCTGGCACTGCTCAAGTCCAAAGTGTAGCATATCAATATACAGTCATGTGTTGCACTGCAGAATGACGTTTCAGTTAACAATGGGCCATACATACAATGGTGGTCGCATAAGATTATAATGGAGTTGAAAAATTTCTATCTTGTGACATTGTCACTATTGTAATGTCTAGCACGATGTATTACTCATAAGTTTGTGGTGATGCTGGTATAAACCAACCTACTCCACTGCCAGTAGTATAAAAGTATGGCATATACAATTATGTATAGTATCTAACATCTGATAATCATAATAAATGACTATGTCACTTGTTTAAGTATACCATCTAAGTTTGTGTAAGTACACTCTATGATGTTTGAACAATGACAAAATCACCTAAGGACACATTTCTCAGAATGTACTCCTGTCGTTAAGTGATGCATGACTGTACCAGTGTAACTTTCAACACAGAATGAGAACTGAAACCTTTGTCTTTTTCCCCAGTTGACTTGTCTCTAGTTGGTAAAGTTGTTACCAGAACCATGATTTCCCTTTTTTTTTTTCAATTGTACTTTAAGTTCTGGGGTACATCTGCAGATCACGCAGGATTGTTGCATAGGTACACACAAAGACAATGTAGTTTTCTGCCTCCATCCCCCCGTCACCTACATCTGGCATTTCTCTCCATGTTATCCCTCCCTGACCTCCCCCATCCCCCATATGCTGTCCCTCCCTTGGCCCCCCTGCCAACAGACCCCAGTGTGTGATGCTCTTCTCCCTGTGTCCATGTGTTCTTATTGTTCAACACCCGCCTATGAGTGAGAACATGCGGTGTTTGACTTTCTGTTCTTGTGTTAGTTTGCTGAGAATGATGGTTTCCAGATTCATCCATGTCCCTACAAAGGACACGAACTCATCTTTTCTTATGGCTGCATAGTATTCCATGGTGTATATGTGCCACATTTTCCTTGTCCAGTCTATCATCAATGGGCATTTGGGTTGGTTCCAGGTCTTTGCTATTGTAAACAGTGCTGCTATGAACATACGTGTGCATATGTCCTTATAATAGAATGATTTATAATCCTTTGGGTATATACCCAAAAATGAGATTGCTGGGTCAAATGGAATTTCTATTTCTAGGTCCTTGAGGAAGCGCCACACTGTCTTCCACAATGGTTGAAAAATAGTTTACACTCCCACCAACAGTGTAAAAGAGTTCCTTTATCTCCACATCCTCTCCAGCATCTGTTGTCTCCAGATTTTTTAATGATTGCCATTCTAACTGGTGTGAGGTGGTATCTCAATGTGGTTTTGATTTGCATTTCTCTAATAATCAGTGATGATGAGCATTTTTTCAGGTTTGTTGGCCTCATATATGTCTTCTTTTGAAGTGTCTGTTCATATCCTTCTCCCACTTTTGAATGGGTTTGTTTATTTTTTTCTTGTAAATCTGTTTTTGTTCTTTGTAGATTCTGGATATTAGCCCTTTGTCAGATGGGTAGATTGCAAAATTTTTTTCCCATTCTGTTGGTTGCCAGTTCATTCTAATGATTGTTTCTTTTGCTGTACAGAAGCTCTGGAGTTTAATTAGGTCCCATTTGTCAATTTTGGCTTTTGTTGCCAATGCTTTTGGTGTTTTAGTCATGAAGTCTTGCCTATGCCTATGTCCTGAATGGTTTTGCCTAGGTTTTCTTCTAGGGTTTTTATGGTGCTAGGTCTCATGTTTAAATCTTTAATCCATCTGGAGTTAATTTTAGTGTAAGGTGTCAGGAAGGGGTCCAGTTTCTGCTTTCTGCACACTGCTAGCCAGTTTTCCCAACACCCTTTATTAAATAGGGAATCCTTTCCCCATTGCTTGTTTTTGTCAGATTTGCCAAAGATCAGATGGTTGTAGATGTGTGACGTTGCCTCCAAGGCCTCTGTTCTGTTCCATTGGTCTATATCTCTGTTTTGGTACCAGTACCATGCTGTTTTCATTACTGTAGCTTTGTAGTATAGTTTGAAATCAGGTAGCGTGATGCCTTCAGCTTTGTTTTTTTGCTTAGGATTGTCTTGGCTATGCAGGCTCTCTTTTGGTTCCACATGAAGTTTAAGGTGGTTTTTCCCATCATTGGTAGCTTGATGGGGATAGTGTTGAATCTATAAATTACTTTGGGCAGTATGGCCATTTTCATGATATTGATTCTTCCTAACCATGAGCATGGAATGTTTCTCGATTTGTTTGTGTCCTCTCTTATTTCCTTGAGCAGTGGTTTGTAGTTCTCCTTGAAGAGGTCCTTTATGTCCTTTGTTAGTTGTATTCCTAGGTATTTTATTCTCTTTGTAGCAATTGTGAATGGGAGTTCGCTCATGATTTGGCTCTCCATTAGTCTGTTACTGGTGTATAGAAATGCTTGTGATTTCTGCACATTGATTTTGTATCCTGAGACTTTGCTGAAGTTGCTTATCAGTTTCAGGAGATTTTGGGCTGAGATGACAGATTCTTCTAAATATACAATCATGTCATCTGCAAATAGAGACAATTTGACTTCCTCTTTTCCTAGTTGAATATCCTTTATTTTTTTTCTTGCCTAATTGCTCTGGCTAGAACTTCCAATACTATATTGAATAGGAGTGGTGACAGACGGCATCCTTGTCTAGTGCTGGATTTCAAAGGGAATGCTTCCAGTTTTTGCCCATTCAGTATGATATTGGCTGTATGTTTGTCATAAATAGCTTCTATTATTTTGAGATATATTCCTTCAATACCTCGTTTATTGAGAGTTTTTAGCATAAAGGGTTGTTGGATTTTGTCGAAGGCCTTCTCTGCATCTATTGAGTTAACCATGCGGTTTTTGTCTTTGGTTCTGTTTACGTGGTGAATTACATTTATAGACTTGCGTATGTTGAACCAGCCTTACATCCCCAGAATGAAGCCTGCTTGATCGTGGTGGATAAGCTTTTTGATATGCTGCCGCAATCGGTTTGTCAGTATTTTATTGAAGATTTTTGCATCTATGTTTATCATGGATATTGGCCTGAAGTTTCCTTTTCTTGTTGAGTCTCTGCTGGGTTTTGGTATCAGGATGATGTTGGTCTCATAAAATGATTTGAGAAGGATTCCCTCTTTTGGATTGTTTGGAATAGTTTCAGAAGGAATGGTACCAGCTTCTCTTTGTACCTCTGGTAGAATTCAGCTGTGAACCCATATGGACCTGGACTTTTTTGGTTAGTAGGCTATTAATTGCTGCCTCAACTTCAGCCCTTGTTATTGGTCTGTTCAAGGTTTCAGCTTCTTCCTGGTTTAGGCTTGGGATGGTGTAAGTGTCCAGGAATTCATCCATTTCTTCCAGGTTTACTGGTTTATGTGCATAGAG
The DNA here is from genome assembly GCA_036589455.1 of Ateles fusciceps. Classification (NCBI taxonomy): domain Eukaryota; kingdom Metazoa; phylum Chordata; class Mammalia; order Primates; family Atelidae; genus Ateles; species Ateles fusciceps. Next base: position 2,926,325 of record JAZHEH010002842.1, read on the forward strand.
TTGTTTGTAGTAATCTCTGATTATAATTTGTTTTTCTGTGGAGTCAGTGGTGATATCCCCTTTATCGTTTTTTATTGCATCTATTTGATTCTTCTCTCTTTTCTTTTTTATTAATCTGGCTAGTAGTCTGTCTATTTTGCTGATCTTTTCAAAAAACCAGCTCCTGGATTTATTGATTTTTTTTGAAGAATTTTTTGTGTCTCTATCTCCTTCAGTTCTGCTCTGATCTTAGTTATTTCTTGTCTTCTGCTAGGTTTTGAGTTTTTTTGATCTTGCTCCTCTAGCTCTTTCAATTTTGACAACAGGGTCAAAATTAGAGCTTTCCTCTCTTCTCTGGTAGGCATTTATTGCTATAAATTTCCCTCTAGACACTGCTTTAAATGTGTCCCAGAGATTCTGGTATGTTGTGTCTTCGTTCTCATTGGTTTCAAAGAACATGTTTATTTCTGCCTTCATTTCATTGTTTATCCAGTTCACATTCAGAAGCCAGTTGTTCAGTTTCCATGAAGTTGTGCTGTTCTGACTTAGTTTCTTAATTCTGAGTTCTAATTTGATTGCACTGTGGTCTGAGAGACTGTTTGTTATGATTCCGTTTTTTTACATTTGCTGAGGAGTGATTTACTTCCAATCATGTGGTCAATTTTAGAGTAGGTGCCATGTGGTGTTGAGAAGACTGTATATTCTGTAGATTTGGGGTGGAGATTTCTGTAGATGTCTATTAGGTCCGCTTGATCCAGATCTGAGTTCAAGTCCTGGAAATCTTTGTTAATTTTCTGTTTCATTAATCTGTCTAATATTGACAGTGGAGTGTTAAAGTCTCCCATTACTATTGTGTGGGAGTCTAACTCTCTTTGCACGTCGTTAAGAACTTGCTTTATGAAACTGGGTGCTCCTGTATTGGGTGCATATATATTTAGGATTGTTAACTCTTCTTGATGCATTGATCCTTTTACCATTATGTAATGCCCTTCTTTGTCTCTTTTGATCTTTGTTGGTTTAAAGTCCATTTTATCAGAGAATAGGATTGCAACTACTGCTTTTTTTTTGCTCTCCATTTGCTTGATAAATCTTCCTCCATCCCTTTATTTTGAGCCTATATGCATCCTTGCACGTGAGATGGGTTTCCTGAATACAGCACACCAATGGGTTTTAACTTTTTATCCAATTTGCCAGTCTGTGTCTTTTGACTGGGGCATTTAGTCCATTTACATTTAAGGTTGATATTGTTATGTGTGAATTTGATCATGCCCTATTGATGCTAGCTGGTTGTTTTGCCCGTTAGTTGACACAGTTTCTTCATTGTGTTGATGGTCTTTACCATTTGGTATGTTTTTGGAGTGGCTGGTACTGGTTCCTCTTTGTTTATTGCTTCTTTCAGGAGCTCTTGTAAGTCAGGTCTGGTGGTGATGAAATCTCTCAGCAATTGCTTGTCCATAAAAGATTTTCTTTCTCCTTAACTTATGAAGCTTAGTTTGGCTGGATATGAAATTCTAGGTTGAACGTTCTTTTCTTTAAGGATGTTGAATATTGGTCCCCACTCTCTTCTGGCTTGTAGAGTTTCTGCTAAGAGATCTGCTGTGAGTCTGATGGGCTTCCCTTTGTGGGTAACTTGACCTTTTTCTCTTGCTGCCCTTAGCATTTTTCCTTCATTTCAAACCCGGTGAATCTGACAATTATGTGCCTTGGAGTTGCTCTTCTTGAGGAATATCTTTGTGGTGTTCTCTGTATTTCCTGGACTTGAATGTTGGCCTGCCTTACTAGGTTGGGGGAAGTTCTCCTGGATAATACCCTGAAGAGTGTTTTCCAGCTTGGATTCATTCTCTCCATCACATTCAGGTACACCTATCAAACGTAGATTAGGTCTTTTCACATAATCTCATATTTCTTGGAGACTTTGTTCATTTCTTTTCACTTTTTTCTCTATTCTTGCCTTCTCATTTTATTTAATTGAGTTGCTCTTCAATCTCTGTTATCCTTTCTTCTGCTCAGTCAATTGGGCTACTGAAACTTGTGTATGCTTCACAAAGTTCTCATGCTGTGTTTTTCAGCTCCATCAAGTCGTTTATATTCTTCTCTAAGCTGTTTATCCTAGTTAGCATCTCATGTAACCTTTTTTCTAGGTTCTTAGTTTCTTTGCATTGGGTTAGAACATGTTCTTTTAGCTCTGAGAAGTTTGTTATTACCCACCTTCTGAAGCCTGTTTCTGTCAATTCATCTGATTCATTCTCCATCCATCTTTGATCTCTAGCTGGTGAGGAGTTGTGATCCCTTGGAGGAGGAGAGGGGTTCTGGTTTTTGGTGTTTTCCTCCTTTTTGTGCTGGTTTCTTCCCATCTTAGTGGTTTTATCTACCTGTGGTCTTTGTAGTTGGTGACTTTCGGATGGAGTCTCTGAGTGGATGTCCTTTTTGTTGATGTTGAAGCTATTTATTTCTGCTTCTTTGTTTTCCTTCTAACAGTCAGGCTCCTCTGCTGCAGTACTGCCGGAGGTCCACTCCAGACCCTGCTTGCCTGGGGATCGCCTGCAGGGGCTGCAGAACAGCAAGGGTTGCCTCAGGTTTCTTCCTCTGCTATCCTTGTCCCAGATGGGTACCCCCCCAGATGTTGGCCTGAGCTCCCCTTTATGTGGTGTCTCTTTGGGTATATGGGGTTTGGGGGAGCTGCTTGAGGAAACAGTCTGTCCCTTATAGGAGCTCATGTGCTGTGCTGGGAGCTCCGCTGTTCTGTGCAGAGCTGCTGGGCAGGTACCTTTTAGTCTGCTGCAGCTGAACTCATAACCGCCTCTTTTCCCAGGTGCTCTGTCCTAGGAAGGGCAGCTTTATTTATAAGTCCCTGTTATGCTGCTGCCTTTTTGTTATAGATGCCCTGCCCTGCACAAAGTAATCTAGTCACTGTCTGCCTGCAGAGGCATTATTGAGCTGCTGCAGGCTCTGCCCTGTGCAGTATGAACGGCCTTGGTAGTGGGGGAACTGCCTCAGTAGTGGGGGACGCCCTTCCCCGCACTGAGCTAGACGGTCCTGGGTCCAGTTGCACTTGCTGCGAAACTCTCAGTCCAGTGAGTTTCAGATTGCTTGTTTTGTGCGGGTGGTACCTGTGGAGCCAAATCCCCTGGCTCCCTGTCTTAGCCCTCTCCCTTTCAGTTGAATGGGTGGCTCTGTCTCTGAGGCATTCTGGGTGCTGGCTGAAAAGGCAGCCCAGACTTGTGTGAGTTTCTGTGCACTGATGCAGCAGGGGCTAAAACCGCCGTGCTGAAAATTTGTGGCACTTTTCGGCCCAGGAATCTGCTGGTCTGTGGGCAGCGAAAACTTGTTTTGAAATGCGGTGAGCACTCACCCTCTACGCTGTTCTCGCTGGGAACTGCACTCCGGAATTGTTCCTATTCAGCCATCTTGGATCCCGAGACTGCCTTTTTTTTTTTTTTTTTTTTTTTTTTTTGAGACAGAGGCTTGCTCTATTGCCCAGGCCAGAGTGCAGTGGTGCAACGTTGGCTCACTGCAACAGTGATTCTCCTGTCTCAGCTTCCTGAGTAGCTGAGATTACAGGCCTGTCACCACACCCGGCTAATTTTTGTATTTTTCAGTAGAGAAGGGGTTTCACCATCTTGGCCAGGCTGATCTTGAACTCCTGACCTTGGTCACCCAGGCTGGAGTTCAGTGGTGTGATTTCAGCTCACTGCAACATCCGCCTCCTGGGTTCAAGCGATTCTCTTGCCTCAGCCTTCTGAGTAGCTGGGATTACAGGTGCACAGCACCACGCCTGGCTAATTTTTGTATGTTTAGTAGAGACAAGGTTTCATCATGTTGGTCAGGCTGGTCTCGAACTCAAGTAATCTGCCACCTCAGCCTCCCAAAGTGCTGGGATTATAGGCGTGAGCCACTGCGCCCAGCCATGATTTGCTTTTCAGTGTTATAATTTTGTATTCTCATTTGTAAGAACTACAGATCCAAAAGAGAACGAACTGATTTTAAAGTAACTATGGCCATAGTTATCCTTCCTATTACATATCTTCTGCTGAAGTAACCAGGAGGTAGGGTTGATATGAGCGATAGTATAGCCCATGTGGATGAAATATCAAATGCCTTTATAGGAGCTGGTTTAAGATTCTGAGTTTTACATAAGAATAAGTGAGGCTATGCAGAATGTAATCTTGCTTCAGAAATAGCATCTGGTAAAATTATTGTCATTAGATAAAAGTATTTCAACAGTGTCAGTCTCATTTGAATTGGCTAAGGCAAGAGAATAGAGATAGGTCAGATGTTTGCTTTTCTGGTACTAATGTCATATTCTAAATCAATAATTATCTTTTGCCTTTCAGTGAACTAAGGCTTTGGATTACAGGTTGATTTTTCTTTTATGGAGATGAGGAAGATAGATACTATCACATTTAAAATAATATCAAGCCTAGAACTTTGGAAGAAAGTGAAATGGGAAGAATAATCCTTAAATCTATAATTAGGATCCAACTTTAAACTCTGACATTCTTTCTACTGAAAATTATAGAATCATATTTTGATAGTTTGAACCAAATAAAACACAGAAGCAATTGCTAAGTGTTGATAGGCAAAGGAAAATAATGTAATACAATCTACTAGGAAGATTTTGATCTAAAATGAAACAGTTGTTTTCCCCCCTGCTAGTCAGGCAGAAATCTAATTACTCTTGTTTGGTCACCTATGGAGAGGTAAACATGAGAGGTATAGATTACGGACAGTTTTATGGATTTTAATCTTAGAAATCAACAAGTAAAGATTTTACACTTACACATATTTACTTAACTGGTGTTAAGAATAAAACTTAATCAATAATGATAATTTTTGTTTTACTGTGATTTGCTCTAGTTTCAGTTAGGATGTTAGCTATTTCATAGTCCCTTTCTTTATATGAATGCTTTAAAGAAAATCTCTCTCTAGTCGAGGGTTTAATGTGGGACTATGTTTCATTTCATACAATGTCTCAGAAACAAAACGAGAATAAAGGAAACTTAATAAAGACAAGTTCCAGGAAGGTCAGGAACATAAAGAGAGATGAACTGAAATGAGTCTCTTTTCCTTTAAGTTGTGTCAGTCCTCATTACTGTTTGAATAGTTCAATCCAACAAAGCACGGGAATGAGATAAAGCATATGTACACGACAGGTATAAAGCAGAATACTCTCCTTCCCTCTTGCTTTCCTTTGCAAAATGGTGCAGTCAGAAAACCTAGGTTCTGGATCTTGATCTCGAGACTCACAGTTGCTTTGTGAAAGTATTTTGAAAAAGCACTTTGAAAACTGACAAATGCTATAAAAATTTCAACTACTGTTACTATTATTATTATTTTAGTCCTCAGCAAGGAAAATAAAAATCTGTTCTTTCCAAGTGCTCTCTGCAGACAAGCTTCCACTTATTCTGCATTAGTATAGTCTGCATTTCCACAAAAAGGCACGATTAGTGGCCCTATTGCCACAATTGGCAGAAACAGTTATTTGCCAAGTTGATGACAGGTCCAAGAGGAAAACAAAAGGAAGTTAACTTTTCTTACTATTCTGTGAGGATCTAATAAAATTCCAGGGTGTTAAGAAAATCATACATTTTATCATATGTGTGGGAATCACTGGGCTGCTGATAACTTGCATTATAATAGGTCTCTTGGGAAGGGTCACTCTTTACTGATGACTGCACTGCCTTGTCTCTTTTTATGCACACAAGCAGAGCACACACAACCTATTTGTCAACTTCACAAGCATTCAGCTGTAAACAACAATGACCCTAAGATTACATTGGTAGTTGGTGTGTCCTGAGACATAAGACTGTTTTTTCCCCAGCTGCCTCACTCCTGAATGACTGGCAACTTCTTTAGAAGAGGCTGCTGCCCTTTCTCTTACGTAGTTATCAAAACACCCACCATCCAATTCTATGTTTTCCCTGTGGCCATAACTACTATTAAAACAACCTTCTTATGAGCATATAATAACAAACAGCAGGGAAAAAGAGGCAAAACTTCATTCCCATGTTCTGACTAGGACTATGTGGTTTGTTATATCTTTTCTCAACCAAATGTTACTAATGATATTTTCTAGGCTATTTTGCTTCCCAAGAGTCAAATCATCAAATACAGCATTTTGTTAGTTCTCACAACCCTGATGCATTCTGATTCCCATTTATTTAGTGGTGAGGACTGAGGGAATTCTCAGCAGGCCAATAATAGAAAGCATTAGGAAAAGCTCTGGACTGAGAAATCTGATTACATGCCATTCTACTGTATTTTGCATGTCACAAGTGACCTCTTTTAGTGTCTCAAGTTTCTTTCTCCACACACACAAAAAAAGAATGTAACTTTTAGAGTTCTAAACAAAATGAGTGAAATATATCTAAAGTTGTATACGTAATCCATATTGGCTCACAATTGTTCTGTTACAATGACATGCCAACAGATTTCCTCTTCCTAAATTTCTTTTTAAAACTCTGGTTGCTTGGAAGCAGCATTGACATTGCCAACTACAGGCCTTAAGAGCTATCTGGTCCCATTTGAGACCTGGGCCTTGCTTATTCTTACCCAAAAGATTTGAGAGCAGGTCTCAAGTCTTTTGATGAAGTCTCAAAGTATGGAGCAATCTTATTCATTGAAGCTGGAAGCAGAGGGTCAATCCAAAATTTGGAGGAAGGCCACATGGGCATTACCACTATTTTCACAGGATCTTTAAATACGTTGTTAGGTTATTGTATAATATTTATTATATAAAAATACAAGATTAGATTATTAAAGAAAATACGTTTATCCAAAGCCCCATAACAACTAGTCATTTTTTCCTCTAAAATTAAAAATTATTTTATTCTTTGTATTCTATGACTCAAAGAACTATGATTTTTTAAGATAATAATTTTTTATTTCCTGCATGAATAACATTGCAGTAGTGACAGATTAAAATACTTAAAAATCTCACTTCACACGAAATCAATAGTTTTGGTTGACATGAAATCAATAGTTTCTATGTTCATTTCTGTACTGGACTATTTGTATATATAATTTTATGCAATTGAGGCCACTGCATAGATCTGATTTTATATGCTTTTTTTTCCTTTAGGGAGAAAAAACATGGACATTTATGTAGCATCTACTAGGGTAGGGCACTATTTTAGACTCATTAATATACTTTATATCTTTTATTTCTCAGTAAGGCATATATATTATTATTCTCTTGTTTATGTAGAGAGATTAAGTAACTTTCTGAGATCACACTGAAAGGCAGCAGGGCCAATAATCAAAGGGACTTCAAACTTGTACTTCTTTTCATTATACAATGCTGCCTCACTTGTTTTTTTTCCCCTATAATGTACTACAAAGTTGTTTTTTTTCTTTCTTTAGACAGAGTTGCTCTGTCACCCAGGCTAGAGTGCAGTGGTGTAACCTCAGCTCACTTCCTGGGTTCAAGGGATTCTGGTTCGAGCAGTGTCTCCACCTCCCAAGCAGCTGGGACTACACTACCATGCCCGGCTAATTTTTTGTATTTTTAGTAGAGAAGGGTTTTCACCATGCTGACCAGGCTAGTCTCGAATTCCTGGCTTCAAGTGATCTGCATGCTTTGGCCTCCCAAAGTGCTGGGATTATAGGCATGAGCCACCATGCTCAGTCTACTACAAAGTTTTAATTTTAATAGCCTCTTAAGATTTAATTAGATCATAAGCTCCCTGATTAATCAGGTCTCATTTCTATCCTCAGCACTCAATAGATGTTCAATAAATATTTGTTCAATAACGCAAACCTCTATTCACTCAATTCATTGTCTTTTCCCTATTCCTTGGGATGAAAGCTCAGGGACACTGAGACCCATATCATAGATTTTATCCCTTATATTTATTTGGCTTCTTCTCATTTATTCCTCATAACAACCAGTAAGATATGTACTATCATCACCCTTATTTTACATATAAGCAAACCACAGCACAGGAAATAAACTTGAGGGTTGGGGACTCCAAAGTCCAAGCCTTTAACTATTATACTATTTTATTCTATATAGATTTATTATTCAAAGTTGCAAGTAAATCATATTTATATGTAATATATAACTTAAATCCACCCAAAGAGCTTGTTTTATATAAGAATTATGTCATGAATTTTTTTTTTTTTGAGACATGGTCTTACTCTATTACCCAGGCTGAATGCAGTGGCATGATCATGGCTCACTGCAGCCTCAACCTCCTAGGCTCAAGTGATCCTCCCACCCAGCCTCCTCCCAAAGTAGCTGGGACTACAGGCATGTGCCATCATACCCAGATAATTTAAAAAAATTTTTTTAGAGATGAGGTCTGTATGCTGCTCAGGCTAATCTTGAACTCCTGGACTCAAACAATCCTCCTGCCTTGGCCTCCCAAAGTGCTGGGATTATAGGTGTGAGCCACTGTGTCTGGTCTGAAAGCAAAATAATACCTTCTAAATTTATCTAGCTGAGTCCATATTTTCTTAGACATTAAATTTTCTTACAGTAATGAGTTTTTAAAATTCAGCAAATATTGAGTACCTACTGTGTGCCCGATATTTTGAATAGAATGGTGGGTAAATTGTACGTAGTTTTTAACCTCTTGGAACTTATAGTCTAGTGTTGTGTGTTATGTCTAGGCTTCTTTGAGAATCCTTATCTTATCATCTATTTGGGCATTTTCTTTGTGCTACTGTAACACTGTAACATCCTGCCTTTATTATATACTTTAAAATGTTTTATTCTTTTTAAATGATGTCCCTTGAGTCATGCTTTATTATAAATATTAAGATAAAATAAAAGTATAAAAATATACTAAAATATCTATGTGCCCATCATACAGTTGTACATAGGATCTTACCCATAGAATATAACCAATGAAACCCTCTCCTCAGTTGTATTCAATTCCCTTTCCTATAGAAAGGAAAGCATTATCCTGATGATAGCCATTAACTATTATGGTGACATGTATATATATATATATGTTATGGGGGCGCAGACAAACTTTTTTTTTTTTTTTTTTTTTTTTTTTTTCTGAGACGGAGTCTTGCTCCATCGCCAGGCTGGAGTGCAGTGGTGTGATCTCGGCTCACTGCAACCTCCGACTCCCAGGTTTAAGCGATTCTCCTGCCTCAGCCTCCCGAGTAGCTGGGATTACAGGCACACACCACCATGCCCAGTTAATTTTTGTATTTTTAGTAGAGACAAGGTTTCACCATATTGGCCAGGATGGTCTCCATCTCTTGACCTCGTGATCCGCCTACCTCACCCTCCCAATGTGCTGGAATTACAGGCATGAGCCACTGCACTTGGCCCATATTTTCTTTCTTTAATGATAATTTAATCTTGTATTTATATATAATATACATAAAAATTTGTCACTTTAACCATTTTTAAATGTTCAGTTCAGTGCCATTAATTACATTCACAATGTTGTGCAACCATCACCACAATCTATTTTGAAAACTTTTTCATCACCCCAAACAGAAATTCTGTAACCAATAAGCAATAAGTTCCCATTCTCTCCTCCATCCAGCCCTTGGTAATTTCTAATATATTTCCTGTCTCTATGAAGTTGCCTATTCTACATATTTCATATAAGGGGAATAATAGAATATTTTGTCTCTGGCTTATTTCACTTAACATATATATATATATAATATACAGATGTATATATATATGTATATATATATTTTTTTGAGACAGAATTTCACTCTGTTGTCTGGGCTGGAGTGCAGTGCCATGATCTCGGCTCACTGCAACCTCCACCTCACAGGTTCAAGTGATTATCCTGCCTAAGCCTCCCAAGTTGCTGGGATTACAGGTGTGTGCCACCACACCAAGCTAATTTTTGTAATTTTAGTAGAAGTGGGGTTTCACAATGTTGGCCAGGCTGGTTTTGAACTCCTGACCTCAGATGATCCACCTGCCTTGGCCTCCCAAAGTGCTGGGATTACAGGCATGAGCCATTGTGCCCAGCCTAGCATAATGTCTTAAAATTTCATCCATATTGTAGCATACATGAGAACTTCACTCATTTTTAAGGCTGAATAATAATTCTGTTGTATATATATATATACTCACTTTGTTTATCCCTTCATCTGTTGATGAAAACTGTATTGTTTCCATCTTTTGGTTCTTGCGAAAAATGCTGCAGTGAACATTGGCATACAAATATCTGAATCTCTGTTTTTAATTCTGTTGGCTATGTAGCTAGAAGTCGAATTGCTGGGTTGTATGGTAATTGTATGTTTAGCTTTCTGAGGAACTGTCAAACTGTTTTCCACAGCAGCTGCATAATTTTACATGTCCACCAGAAACACATAAAGGTTCTAATTTTTCCACATCATTGCCAACACTTGTTATTTTCTGTTTTACAGAAAGAATTATAGCGATACTGATAGGTTTAAAGTGATATTTCATTGTAGTTTTGATTTGCATTTTCCTACTGACTAATGATATTGAGCGTATTTTCATGTGCTTATTGGCCATTTGTGTATCTTCTTTGGAAAAATATCATTTTTTTTTTTTTTTTGAGACAGAGTTTCGCTCTTTCACTCAGGCTGGAGTGCAGTGGCGTCATTTCAGCTCACTGCAACCTCCGCCTTGTGGTTTCAAGTGATTCTCCTGCCTCAGCCTCCCTAGTAGCTGGGATTGCAGGCACCTGCCACCATGCCCCGCTAATTTTTTTTTGTATTTTTAGTAGAGATGGGGTTTTACCATGTTGGCCAGGCTGGCCTCGAGTTCCTGACCTTGTGATTCACTCACCTTGGCCTCCCAAAGTGCTGGGATTACAGGCGTGAGCCTCCGCGCCTGGCCTCAATTCAGTTCTTTTGTATGTTTCTGAATTGGATTGTCTTTTTCTTATTGAGTTACAGGAGTGTTGTGTGTGTGTGTGTGTGTGTTTTCCTTGAGATGGAGTCTGACTCTGTTGCCCAGGCTGGAGTGCAGCGGTGCAACCTCTGCAACCTCTGCTCACTGCAACCTCTGCCTCCTGGGTGCGGCAATTCTCCTGCCTCAGTTTCCAGAGTGGCTGGGACTATAGGCGCGTGCCACCAGCCTGCAAATTTTTTATGTTTTTAGTAGAGACGGGGTTTCACCATGTTAGCCAGGATGGACTCTATCTCCTGACTTCGGTGATCCACCCACCTTAGCCTCCCAAAGTGCTGGGATTACAGGCGTGAGCCACTGAGCCCAGCCAGAAGTTTTTTTTAAATATTCTGGATGTTACATACTTATTAGATGTATGACTTGCAAATACTTTCTACTTTCTGTAGACTGTCTTTTCATTTCCTTGATAATGCCCTTTGATACAGAAAATTTTTAATTTTGATCAAGTCCAACTTCATTTTTTCTTTTGTTGCTTGGGTTTTCGGTATCATATCTAATAATCCATTGCCAAATTCAAGATCATGAACATTTACTCTTATGTTTTCTCATAAGAGTTGTATGGTTTTGGCTGGGCGCCGTGGCTCACACCTGTAATCCCAGCACTTTGGGAGGCTGAGGCAAGTAGATCACCTAAGTCGGGAGTTTGAGACCAGCCTGACCAACACAGCGAAACCCCGTCTCTACAAAAAAATACAAAATTAGCTGGGAGGCATAGATTGCAGTGAGCCGAGATTGCGCCATTGCACTCCAGCCTGGGCAATAAGAGCAAAATTCCGTCTAAAAAAAAAAAAGAGTTGTATGATTTTTATCTCTTATATTTTAGATCATTGCTCCATTTTGAGTTAACTTTTGTATATAGTATGAGGTAGGAAGCCCATTTTATCCTTTTGCACATGTACATCCAGTTGTCCTGGTCCCATTTGTTGAAACAACTATGTTTTCTCATCTTGGTAACTTTGTCAAAAATCAATTGACCATAAATGTAAGAGTTTATTTCTGGGGTCCCTATTTTATTCCATTATATCTATATCTATATCTATCTATCTATCTATGTGTATGTATGTATATATATTTATGTATATATAATATATATATACATATACACACCCCAATATAAATATATATACATACACACATGCCAATATAAATATATATATTTATAAATTAAAAAATAAATTATAAATATATATATATTTGGCCAGGTGTGGTGGCTCATGCCTGTACTCCCAGCACTTTGGGAGGGCGAGGCGGGTGGATCACCTGAGCTCAGTAATGACCAGCCTAGCCAATATGGTAAAACTCCATCTCTACTAAAAATACAAAATTTAGCTGGTGTGGTGGCACATGCCTGTAATCCCAGCTACTTGGGAGGTTGAGGCAGGAGAATCGCTTGAACCTGGGAAGTGGAGTTTGCAGTGAGCTGAGATTGTGCCACTGCACTCCAGCCTGGACAACAGAGTAAGGCTCTGTCTCAGAAAAACAAAACAAAACAAATATATATTTATATGTAAATAAGTATATATTTATCCTTATACCAGTATTACAATGTTTTGATTACTGTAGCTTTATAATAAATTTTGAAATTGGGATATGTGAGGTCTCCAAAACTGTTCTTAATTTTCAAGACTCTTATAGGCTATTCAGGGTCCCTTGCAATTCTGCATAAATTTGAAAATCAGCTTTTTCATTTTTGCAAAAAAATGCTGTTGGGTTTTTTTTTTTTTTTTTTTTGAGACAGGGACTCACTCTGTTGCCCACACTCGAGTATAGTGGCATGATTATGGCTCACTGCAGCCACAATCTCCCCCAGTTCAGGTGATCATTTCACCTCAGCTTTCCAGGTAGCAGGAGCTATAGGCGTGCACGACCACACCTGGCTAATTTTTTGTATTATTTTGTAGAGATGGGGTTTTATCATGTTGCCAGGCTGGTCTTGAACTCCTGGGCTCAAGTAATCCTCCTGCCTTAGCCTCCCAAAGAGCTGGAATTACAGGTGAGAACCACTGCAAAGCTGTTGAAATTTTGATAGTGATTTTATTGAATCTCTAGATCACCTTGGGTAATGCTTTTTTTTCTCCCTGCCCCCCCGCCTCCCTGCCACACAGGGTTTGGCTCTGTCACCCAGGCTTGAGTGTAGTGGCATGATCTCGGGTTACAGCAACCTCCATCTCCTTGGCTCAAGTATTCCCACCTCAGCCTCCTGAGTAACTGGGACTATAGGTATGTGCCACCACACTCAGCTATGTTTTGTATTTTTTGTAGAGATGGAGTTTTGCCATGTTGCCCAGGCTGGGCTCAAACTCCTGGGATCAAGTGATCTTCCTGTTTCAGCCTTTCAAAGTGTTGGGATTACAGTTGTGAGCCACCATGCCTGGCCACATTGATTTTCTTATGTTGAGCCACTCTTGCATTTCCTAGGATAAATCCCACTTGGTTATGGTATATAATCATTTTAATATACTGTTGGATAAGGTTTGCTGGTGTTTCATTGCATATTTTTACATTATATTCATAAAGTCTTTTGGTCTATAATTTTCTTTTCTTGTTATGTCTTTATCTGGCTTTGGTATCAGGGTAATGCTGGCCTCAAAGAATGGATTTCCTCTTCATTTTTTTGGAAGAGTTTGAGAAGAAATGGTATCAATTCTTCTTTAACTGCTTGGTAAAATTCACCATTAAAACCATGTGCTAGTGGACTCTTCTTTGCCTTTCATCATATTTGGGAAGTTTTTAGCCATTATTTCTTCAAATAATCTGTCTGTATTTTTCTCTACCTTCTCCTTCTGGAACTCCCATAATGCATATTATGGTCAGCTTGGTGGTTTCCCACAAGTCCCTTAGGCTCTGTTCAATTTTCTTCATTCTTTTGTTTTTCTTTCTGTGCCTCAGATTCGATAATTTGAATTATCCTATATTCAAGTTCCCTGATTCTTTCTTTTGCCTGCTTAAATCTGGTATAGTGAAGCTTTCATTTCAGTTATTGTATTGTATAGTTCCAGAATTTCTGTTTGGTTCCTTTTTGTAATTTCTATCTTTGTTGATATTCTTATTTTATTCATAAATCATTTTCCTGATTTTCTTTAGTTCTTTGTCCATGTTTTCCTTTAGGAATTTTAGCACATTTAAGACAGTTGTTTTGAAGTCTTTATCTAGTAAGTCCAATGCCTGGGCTTCTTCAGGGATAATTTCATCAATTTAGTTTGTTCCTTTAAATGGACTATACTATGGACTATACTTTTCTGTTGTTTTTTTTTTTTTTTTTTTTTTAGATGAAGTCTTCCTCTGTCACCCAGGTTGGAGTGCAGTGGTGCAGTCTCAGCTCACTGCAACATCTGCTTCCTGGGTTCAAGCAATTCTCCTGCCCCAGCCTCCCAAGTAGTTGGGACTACAGCCATGCCTGGCTAATTTTTGTATTTTTAGTAGAGATGAGGTTTCATCATGTTGGCCAGGTTGGTCTTGAATTCCTGACTTCAAGTGATCCACCCACCTCGGCCTCCCAAAGTGCTGGGATTATAGGTGTGAACCACCACACCTGTCCACTTTCCTGTATTTTCTTTTTTTTTTTTTTTTTTTTTTTGAGATGGAGTCTTGCTCTGTTGCCCAAGCTGGAGTGCAGTGATGTGATACTCGCTCACTGCAAACTCCACCTCCTGGGTTCAAGTGATTCTTCTGCCTCAGCCTTCCAAGTAGCTGGGATTACAGGCACCTGCCACCATGTCCAGCTAATTTTTGTGTTTTTAGTAGAGACAGGGTTTCACCATGCTGGTCTGGCTGGTCTTGAACTCCTGACCTCAGGTGATCCACCTGCCTTGGCCTCCCAAAGTGCCAGGATAACAAGTGTGAGCCACCGTGGTTTTTTTGTTTTTTTAATTGAAGGCTGTAGTAGTCTGGTTGTTTAGTGACTTTTCCAGATTATATTTGCAAAGATGACTATACTATTTCTTGTGTGTGATCTTTGAAGTCTCTCCATTCTTTTAAAGATTTCCTTGAAGGTCAGAAACTAATAAATACAATGAACAAAACTAAAATAAATACCACCCCCCAACAAAAATAGTAAAGAAAAACAAAAATATTAAAAAACGAAACAAAACCTTAACAACTCTCTCAGTCTTTGCAAATTAACTCTGTGGTGGGGCATTCCAACACGTATATAGGCTTGCACTGAAGC
Source organism: Ateles fusciceps (assembly GCA_036589455.1). Taxonomy (NCBI): domain Eukaryota; kingdom Metazoa; phylum Chordata; class Mammalia; order Primates; family Atelidae; genus Ateles; species Ateles fusciceps. Next base: position 2,941,336 of record JAZHEH010002842.1, read on the forward strand.
TAGGGATCAGCCTGAAGTGAAAGCTTAGGGTCTTCTCAGGTCTTTTCTGAGCATTTGTCTTGTTCTGGGCATGTGTGTCACTTTCTGAATTTGCCCGTATATTTCTCATGTACATAAGTACTTCTGAAAGTTCTTATTTCTCACAGAATCTCCCTCAGATTTTCCTCCTAGGAATTAAGTGGTCTACTGTATCCGTAATACTTTAATGCAGGCAAATGTGGTTTGTTAGTTTGCCTTGTAGTTTTCTAAACATTGTGTGGCTTTTATGCCCTGAGTTCTGACTTAGGTGAAACACAGACACACCTTGAGGTAGTCCTTCAGGTAGCCCCCAGAGACACTGAAAAAGACATACACAACACTTTGCAAATAAGGTCTGCTCCGTTCCTCTGGAATCAGGATTCAGGATCCACGCTAGGAACAAAGGCTGTTGCTGTTCCAACTTTGACACCATCTAGGCTGGAGGCAGAGCAAGAGCAAATCGATTCCACAAATGTTTCCTACTGCTTTCAAGTTGCGTTTTTTTTGATTCAATATTCATTTGGTTGATGTAAACCTTTGACTATTTTCCAGTATTCTGACAAAGTTGGTTTTTAGCATTTCTACTTGTTTTTCAGTATTTCTGTGGGTGGACAAGAGAGCTTAGAGCTATCTACTCCATTATTTTGCTGACATCACTGCCATTAACTTTTAATTCACAATAACTTACGGTTACAAAGCACCTCAAATTTCTGTAGTGACTCAGTGTTTCTGGAGTATTTTGAGATCTACTTGTTTGTCCAATTTACTTCTACTCTTAATGACAAATGTTGTTCTCAATGATGACCATAATTTCTGTATTTAGGTTTCTCTAAGTCAGTAGTTCTCAATCTTTGCTGCACATTAGACACACCTATCATGTTTATACAAAACAGAGATGCTGAGGAGGAGGCAGAACAAAATGGTCAGTAGCAGCCTCCACCAACTGTCCTCTCTGCAAGACACCAAATTGAACAACTAGCCACACAAAAAAGCACCTTCATAAGAACAAAAAATCAGGTGAGTGATCACAGTACCTGGTTTTAACTTCATATCACTGAAAGAGACATTGAAGACAATAGAAAAGACAGTCTTGAATACCAATGCTCATCCCCTGGAAGCAGCCATGTGGCACAAAGAGAGAATTTGTGTATTCAGGGGAGGGGAAGAGCACAGAAACTGTGTGATTTAGTGTTGGAACTCAGTGTAACACCAGGCAGAACTCAACTGGCATTCATGGAGGGAGCATTTAGATAACCCATAGCCAGAGGGGGAATTATGCACCCTAGCAGTCAGAACCTGAGTTCCAAAAGCCTTGCCACTGTGGGCTAAAGTGCTCTGGGGCTCTAAATTTGAAAGGCAGTTTAGGCCAGAGGAACTGCAATTCCTAGGCAAGTCCTGGTGCTGCGCTGGGCTACAAGCCACTGGACTTGGGGTGCATATGATCTGATGAGATGCCACCAAGGGTGCCCAAATGAGTGTTTGCACCACCCCTCCCCCAACCCAAGGCAGCATATCTTGCAGCTCTGGGAGAGACTTCTTTCCTTTGCTGGGGGGAGAGGAAAGTAAAGAGCAAAGAGGATTTTGTCTTGCAACTTGGATACCAGCTCAGCCACAGTAGGTCAGGGGAACCAGTCAGAGTCCTAAGGCCTTCATTCTAGGCCCTAGCTCCTGGATGACATTTCTACACACACTTTAGGCCAAAAGGGAACCTGCTGCCTTGAAGGGAAGGTTCCAGTCCTGGAAGGATTCATCACTTACTGAATAAAGAGTTATTGGGCCCCGAATAATCAGCAGCGGTATCCAGGCAGTACTCAAATGGGCCTTGGGTGAGACTCAGAGACATACGGATTTCAGGTGTGACCCATCACATTATCTGCTGTTGGCTATGGGGAGGGACTCCTTCTACTTGAGAAAAGGAGAGGGAAGAGTAATGGGGACTCTGTCTTGCAGCTTGGGTACCAGCTCAGCCACAGTGGGGGTAGAGCGCCAAGTGGACTCTTGGGGTTCCTAATTCCAGGTCTTGGTTCTTGGATGGCATTTCTGGACCTGCCCTGGGCTGTAGAGGAGCCCACTTCCCCTGAAGGGACAGTCCTAGGCCTGGCAGCATTCACCACAAGCTAACTGAAGAGCCCTTGGGCCTTGAATGAACATCAGTGATAGCCAGGATGTACCCACCATAGGCCTCAGGGGATGGTGACCATACAGAGAGACTCCTCTGCTTGGGGGAAAAGGGGAGGAAAGATGGGAAAGAATTTGTCTTGTGGCTTGGGTACCAGCACAGTCACAGTAGAATACAGCACCAGGTAGATTCCTAAAGTTGCCAACTCTAGGCCTTGGTTTCCAGACACCATCTCTGGAACAACTTAGGACCAGGGGGAACTCACTGCCCTGAAGGGAAAGACTGAAACCTGGCTGGCTTTGTTCCCTGCTGACTGTAAAGCTCTAGGGCCTTGAGTGAACACAGGTGGTAGCCAATAGTGGCAACTGAAGACCTTGGGGGTGACCCAGTGCTGTGCTGTCTTCAGGTCTGACCCAGCAGAGTTTCAGCAGTAGTGGCCACAGGAGTGCTTGTGTCACTGCTTCCCCAGCTCCAGGAAGCTCAGTGCATGCGCGTGTGCATGTGCGTGTGTGCACGCGCGCACACACACACACATAGACTGTTTATGTGGGAGAAAGTAAGGAAAGAGAACAAGAGTCTCTGCCTGGTAATCCAGAGAATTCTTCTGGATCTTATCCAAGAACACAAAGGCAATACCTCTATGAGTGCAAGAGCCACAGTGTAACTGGGCTTGGGGTGCCCCCATTTCATGAAAATATGGCTGCAATGACCAATAACTTAGGTAACAGTACCCAAGTTCTTTCAAATACTTGGAAAGCCTTCCCAAGAAGGACAAGCACAAACATACCTAGACTGTGAAGACTATAATAAATACCTAACTTTTCAATGTCCACACACTGATGAACATCCACAAGCATCAAGACCATCCAGGAAAACATGACCTCTCCAAATAAACTAAGTAAGGCACTAGTGACAAATCCCAGAGAGACAGAGATATGTGACCTTTCTGACAGAATTCAAAATAGCTGAGTTGAAGAAACTTGACAAAATTCAAGATAACGCAGAGAAGAAATTCAGAATCCTATCAGATAAATTTAACAAAGAGATTGAAATAATTAAAAATAATCAAGCAGAAATTGTGGAGCTGAAAAATGCAACTGCCATACTGAAGAATGCATCAGTCTTTTTTTTTTCAGATAGAGTCTCACTCTGTCACCCAAGCTGGAGTGCAGTGGTGTGATCTCGGCTCACTATAACCTCTTTATCCCAGTTCAAGCAATTCTCCTGCTTCAGTCTTCTGTGTGGCTGGGATTACAGGCGTGTGCCACCATGCCCAGCTAATTTTTTTGTATTTTTAGTAGAGACAGGGTTTCATTATGTTGGGTAGGCTAGTCTCAAATTCCTGAACTCAAGTGGTCTGCCTGTCTCAGCCTCCCAAAGTGTTGAGATTACAGGTGTGAGCCACCATGCCCACCTATATCAGAGTCTCTTAACAGCAGAATTAGTTAAGCAGAAAAAAGAATTAGTGAGCTTGAACACAGCCTATTTGAAAATACACAGAGGAGACAAAGAAAAAAGAATGAGGCATGCATACAAGATCTAGAAAATAGCCTCTAAAGGGCAAATCTGAGTTACTGGCCTTAAAAGGAGGTAGAAAGAGGATCAGGGGTAGAAAGTTTATTCAAAGGGATAATAACTGGTAACTTCCCAAACCTAGAGACAGATATCAATATTTGAATACAAAAATGTTGTAGAACACCACACAGATATAACCCAAAGAAGACTATGTCAAGGTATTTAGTAATCAGATACCCAAAGTCAAGAATTAAGAAAGTATACTAAAAGCAGCAAGAAGAAATTAAAAAACACAAACAAAAAACATACAATGGAGCTCCAATATATCTGGAAGCAGACTTCTCAGTAGAAATCTTACAGGCCAGGAGAGAGTGGTATGACATATTTAAAAAATGCTAAAGGAAAAAAAAATATTTATCGTAGAATATTATATCCATCCAGTGAAAATATCTTTCAAATATGGAGGAGAAATAGGGACTTTCCAAGAGAAACAAAAGCTGAGGGATTTTATCAATACCAGAAGTGTCCTATAAGAAATGCTAAAGATAATTCTTCCTTCCCTTCCTCCCTCTCTCCCTCCCTCCCTTCCTCCCTTCCTCCTTTCTTTCCTTTCTCTTTCTCTCTTTCTTTTGGAATTTTGCTCTGTTGCCCAGGCTGGAGTGCAATGGCATGATCTGGGCTCACTGCAACCTCTGCCTCCTAGGTTCAAATGATTCTCCTGCCTCAGTCTCCCAAGTAGCTGGGATTACAAGCACCCACCACCATGCCCAGCTTATTTTTGTATTTTTAGTAGAGATGATAGTTCACCATATTGGCCAGTCTGGTCTTGAACTCTTGACCTCAGGTGATCCACCCACCTTGGCCTCCTAAAGTGCTAGGATTACAGATGTGAGCCACCACACCGGCCTGGAAATTCTTCAATCTCAAAGAAAAGGATATTAATAAGCAATAAGAAATCATCTGAAGGTACAAAATTCACTGGTAATAGTGAGTAGACAGAATATTATAACACTGTAATTGTGGTGTGTAAACTACTCATATCTTGAGTAGAAAGACTAAAAGATTAGCTGATCAAAAATAATAATTATAACAACTTTTCAAGATATAGACAGTATAATAAGATCTAAATAGAAACAAGTTAAAAAGCAGGAAAACAAATTTAAAATGTAGAGTTTTTATCAGTTTTCTCTTTGCTTGTCAGCTTGTTGATGCAATCAGTGTTAAGTTGTCATCAGTTTAAAATAATGAGATAGTATTTGCAATATAAGATAGTATTTGCAAGTCTCATGGTAACCTGAAATAAAAAAACATACAACATATACACAACAAATAAAAGCAAGTAATTAAAACATACCACCGGAGTAAATCATCATAACTAAAAGGAATACAGGAAGGAAAGAAAGAAGGAAAAGAAAACCACAAGACAACCAGAAGACAAATAACAAGGTGGAAGGAGTAAGTCCTTACATGTCATAATAACATTGAATGTAAATGTACTCCAGTTGAAAGATAGAGTGGTTAAATGGATAAAAAACAAAGACTCAATGATCTGCTGCCCACATGAAACACATTTCACCTGTAAAGACATACAGAGACTAAAAATAAAGGGATGGAAAAATATATTCCATGCAAATACATGAAGGGTATAGAATGGAAACAAAAACAAAACAACAACAAAAAAGAGGAGGAATAGCTATATTTATATCAGACAAAATAGATTTTAAGACAAAAAATTATAAAAAGTGATAAAGAAGGTCATTACATGATGATAAAGGGATCATTTCAGCAAGAAGATATAATTGTAAATATATATGCATTTAACACTGCAGCACCCAGATATATAAAGCAAATATTATTCAAGCTAAAGGGAGAGACAGACCCAACACAATAATAGCTGGAAACTTTAACCCTGTACTTTCAGCACTGGAGAGATCACATAGCCAAAAAATAAACAAGGAAACATTGGTCTTAATCTGCACTATAAACCCAATGGACCTAATAGATATTTAGAGAACATTTCTTTCAATGGGTACAGAATACATTCTTCTCTTCAGCAGATAGATCATTCTCACAGACTATATGTTACGTCACAAAACAAGTCTTAAAAGAGTCAAAAAAAAATTAAATTACATCAAGTATCTTCTCTGACCACAGTGAAATAAAATTAGAAATCAATAACAGGAGGAATTTTGGAAATTATACAAACACATGAAATTAAACAACATGCCTCTAAATGATCAGTGGGTCAAAGAGAAATTAAGAAGAAAATTTAAAAACAGGCCGGGCGCGGTGGCTCACAGCTGTAATCCCAGCACTTTGAAAGGCCGAGGTGGGCGGATCATGAGGTCAGGAGATAAAGACCATCCTGGCCAACATGGTGAGACTCCATCCCTACTAAAATACAAGAAATTAGCCGGGCGTGGTGGCAAACGCCTGTAGTCCCAGCTACGCGGGAGGCGGAGGCTGCAGTGAGCCAAATCATCGCTGTGCTCCAGCCTGGTGACAGAGCAAGATTCCATCTCAAAATAAATAAATAAATAAAATAACACAAATGATAACAGAAACACAACATGCCAAAACCTATGTGATACTGGCCAGAACAGTGGCTCACACCTGTAATCCCAGCACTTTGGGAGGCTAAAGTGGGCAGATCACTTGAGGCCAGGAGTTCAAAACCAGCCTGGCCAACATGGTGAAACCCAGTCTCTACCAAAAATACAAAAATTAGCCGGGCATGGTGGCACACACCTATAATCTCAGCTTCTTGGGAAGCTGAAGCAGGAGAATTGCTTGAACCCGGAAGGCAGAAGTTGAAGTGAACTGAGATCGAACCTCTGCACTCCAGCCCCGGCAGCAGAGTGAAACTCCCTCTCAAAAACAAAAACAAAAACCTGTGGGATACAGGGAAGGCAGTACTAAGAGGGAAATGTGTAGCTATAAGTGCCAAAATTTTAAAAAGTAGAAAAACTTTAAATAACCTAACAATGCATCTTAAATAACTAGAAAAGCAGGAATAAACCATACCCAAAATTAGAAGAGAAGAAATAAAGACCAGAATGCAAATAAATGAAATTGAGATGAAGAAAATAATAGAAAAGTCAACAAAACAAAAAGCTGATTGTTTTTGGAAAAGATACACAAAATTGACAAACTGTTAGCTAGACGAAGAAAAAAGGAGTAGACTCAAATAAATAATACCAGAAATGAAAAAGGAGACATTACAGCTGATGCTGCAGAAATTCAAAGGATCATTAGAGGCTACTATGAGCAATAAACAGGAAAATGAAGAAGAAATGAATAAATTCCTAGACTATAAAGCCAACCAAGATTGAACCATGAAGAAATCCAAAGCCCGAACAGGCCGATGGCAAATAATGAGACTGAAACCATAACAAAACGTCTCCCAGGCTGGACATGGTGGTTCACGCCTGTAATCCTAGCACTTAGGGAGGCCAATGTGGGCAGATCACCTGAGGTCAGGAGTTTGAGACCAGCCTGGCCAATATGGTGAAATTCAATCTCTACTAAAATACAAAAATTAGCTGGGCATGGTGGCGGGCACCTGTAATCCCAGCTACTCAGGAGGTTGAAGCAGGAGAATTGCTTGAACCCAGGAGGCAGATGTTGCAGTGAGCCAAGATCGCATCATTGCACTCTAGCCTGAACAGCAGAGTGAGACTGTCTCAAAAAAAAAAAAAAAGTCTCCCAGTTCTTACCCCCTTCCTTTTTCCCCTTCCTCTCCAAAAAAAAAAAAAAAAGGACAAAGAAAAAAAGTCTCCCCATAAAGAAAAGCCTACCCAGGACCTGATGGCTTCACTGCTGAATTTTACCAAGCATTTATTTGTTTTATTTTATTTTATATTTTTTGAGTTGGAACTTTTGCTCTTGTTGCCCAGGCTGGAGTGCAACGGCGTGATCTCAGCTCACCGCAACCTCCACCTCCCAGGTTCAAGCGATTATCTTGCCTCAGCTTCCTGAGTAGCTGAGATTATAGGCATGCGCCACCATGCCCGACCAAATTTTACCAAGCACTTAAAGAAGAACTAATACCAATCTTACTCAAACTATTCTGAAAACAGGGGAGGAGGAAATACTTCCAAATTAATTCTATAAGGTAAGTATTACCTTGATACCAAAACCAGACAAGGACACATCAAAAAGGAAACCTACAGGCCAATATTCCTGATAAATACTGGTGCAAAAATCCTTAACAAATACTAGCAAACTGAATTTAACAATACGTTAAAAAGATCATTCACTGCCAGGCGTGGTGGCTCATGCCTGTAATCCCAGCATTTGGGAGGCCAAGGTGGGCGGATCACCTGAGGTCAAGAGTTCAAGACCAGCCTGACCAATATGGTGAAACCCTGTCTCTACTAAAAATACAAAAATTAGCTGGGCATGGTGGCGGGCACCTGTAGTCCCAGTTACTCGAGAGGCTGAGACAGGAGAATTGCTTGAACTCAGGAGGTGGAGGTTGCACTGAGCCAAGATCGCACCACAGTACTCCAGCCTGGGCAACAGAGCGAGACTCTGTCTCAAAGAAAAAAAAAAGATCATTCATCATGACCAAGGAGGATTTATCCCAGGGATGCAAGGATGGTTCAACATAACACAAATCAATCAATGTAATCCATCATATCAACAGAATGAAGTACAAAAACCATATGATCATTTCAATTGATGCTGAAAAAGCATTTGATAAAATTCAGCATCCCTTCATGACAAAATCCCTCAAAAAAGTGGACATAAAAAGAACATACCGCAACATAATAAAAGTCATATGTGAACAGACCCATAGCTGCCACCATTTGGAATGGGGAAAAACTGAAATACTTTCCTCTAAGATCTAGAACACAAGGATGCTTACTTTGATCAACATAGTACTGGAAGTCCTAGTTAGAGCAATCAGACAAGAAAAGAAATAAAGGGTTAGGCACAGCCATTACTGGTTCACACCTGTAATCCCAGCACTTTGAGAGTCCAAGGTGGGTGTATCATTTGAACCCCCGGAGCTTGAGACCAGCCTGGACAACACAGTGAGATCCTCATTTCTATAGAAAAATTAGCCAGGTGTGATAGCACATGCCTATAGTCCCACCTATTTGGAAGGCTTAGGTAGGAGGATGAATTGAAGCTGGGAGGTCAAGGCTGCAGTGAATTATGATCATACCAAAGCAGTCCAGACTGGGTGGCAGAGTAAGACCCTACCTCAAACAAACAAACAAACAAACAAACAAACAAACAAACAAATAAATAAATAAATAAATAAATAAATGGCATCCAAATTGGAATGGAAGAAGTCAAATTATCCTTGTTTTCAGATAATACAATCTTATATCTGGAAAGACCTCAAGATACCATCAAAAAACTATTAGAATTGACAAATTCAGTAAAGTTGCAGGATACAAAATCAACATATGAAAATCAGTAACATTTTTATATGCCAACAGTGAACAATCTGAAAAAGAAGTCAAGAAAATAATCCCATGTACAATAGCTACAAATAAAATATGTAGAAATTAACTTAACCAAAGATGTGAAAGATCCTACAATGAAAAATAAAACATTGATGCAAAAAATTAAAGAGGATATAAGAAATGAAAAGATATTCCATGTTCCTGAATTGCAAGAATCAATATTGTTAAAATGTCTATACTACCCAAAGCAATCTACAAATGCAACACAATCCCTATTAAAATACTAATGACATTCTTCACAGAGATAGAAAAAACAATCCTAAAATTTATAGAAAAGCACAAATGACCCAGAATAGCCAAAGCTATCCCACAAAAGTAGAACAAAACTGGAGGAATCATGTTACCACAGTTTAAACTATACTACAGAGCTGTAGTAGTATAGTTTAAAAACTATACTACTATACTATTATAGTATATGGCATGGTATTGGCATAAAAAACAGACACATAGATCTCTGGAACAAAGAACCCAGAAACAAACTCACACACCTACAGTGAACTTGTTTTCGACAAAGGTGCCAAGAACATATATTGAAGAAAGAAGAGTCTCTTCAACAAATGATACTGAGAACACTGGATATCCATATGCAGAAAAATGAAACTAGACTCCTATCTCTTGCGATATACAAAAATCAAATCAAAATGGATTAAAAACTTAAATCTAAGACTTCAAACTATGATACTACTATAAAAAACATTGGGGAAACTCTCCAGGACATTGAACTGGGGAAAGATTCTTGAGTAATACCCCACAAGCACAGGCAACCAATGCAAAAATGGACAAATGGGATCCTGTCAAGTTAAAATGCTTCTGCACAGCAAAGGAAACAATCAACAAAGTGAAGAGAAAACCTACAGAATGGGAGAAAATATTTGCAAACACTCCCTCTGACAAGGGATAAATAACCAGAATATAAAGGAGCTCAAACAACTTTAGAGGAAAAAACTCCTAATAATCCAATTTAAAAATAGGCAAAAGATCTGAATAGACATTTCTCAAAAGAAGACATACAAATGGCAAACAGGTATATAAAAAGGTGCTCAACACCACTGATCATCAGAGAAATGCAAATCAAAACCACAATGAGATAACATCTCACCCCAGTTAAAATGGCTTTTAACCAAAAGACAGGCAATAACAAATGCTGGTGAGAATGTGGAGAAAGGACGCTTGTACACTGTTGTTGGGAATGTAAGTTAGTATAACTACAATGGAGAACAGTTTGGAGGTTCCTCAAAAAACTAAAAACAGTACTACCATATAATCCAGCAATCCCATTGCTAGATATATACCCAAAAGAAAGGTATACTGGGTGGGGCACCAAGATGGCCAAGAGATGCCAGCACTGGAATGCAGCTCCCAGTGAATGAGAGGCAGAGGGCTAGAGGACTTCACGATTCCAAATGAGGTGCCAGGTTCATTTCTGTGGGACTGACAGGGCTCTGAAAATAGGCCCAGGGAAGGAGCTGCAGGACAAGAGCTGCCCAGGGGGGCAAATCAAGACAGGGGGGTGCATCCCCACCTGAAACCTGCAGCCAGCTTGGAAGGTAGGGGCACTTAACCTCCTTGGTGCTCCGATTCTGATTCTGTGCTTACCTCATCCCTCCTGCAACCCATGGTCCATGAGAGCCCTGCCAGACGGTGGGGCACTGTGGGTAGTCGATGCTAATCGGAGCAGTGGCTACCACCGGGAGGGGCATGTTGTCACAGGGACCTGGGCAGGAGTTTAGACTAAGGTCAGCGGGATGGACTGTCCCACAGCAGGAGGCAGAGTTGAAAACAGGGAAACAGACCATAAGGCCTGGCAGGCCCACCTCCACAGAACTCAAACTGAAGCCCTTGCTAGAGAGCTTGGCAGCAAATACACCAGCTTGACCCCAACCAGGAAGATCCAGCTGGGGGAAGGAGAGACGCCATTGGGAAGGCGGGGCCAATCTCACCTGCAAACAAACTCCAGGGAAGGACCACTCACCCAGCAACCTGACCGAATCCTAGAGAGCCCAGCAACACCCTCTACAGGCCTAAAAAGGTACAGCTCCAACCACAACAATAAAATGTCCGCTCAGAGACTCCTCCTGAAATCACCAACTTCAAAGATTAAAGGGAGATAAATCCACGAAGATGGGAAAAAAGCAGGGCAAAAAGGATGAAGTCATCAAAGAACAGAACACCTCATCTCCTCCCAGGGATCACAACTCCTCACCATCAAGGGAATAAAAAAAGACAGAGAATGAATCTGACGAATTGACAGAAGCAGACTTCAGAAGGTGGGTAATAACAAACTTCTCTGAGATAAAAGACCATGTTCTAACCCAATGCGAAGAAACTAAGAACCTTGAAAAAAGGTTAGACGAAATGCTAACTAGAATAACCAGCTTAGAGAAGAACATAAATGACTTGATGGAGCTGAAAAACACAGCACGAGAACTTTGCGAGGCATACACAAGTTTCAACAGCCAAATCGATCAAGCAGAAGAAAGGATATCAGAGATAGAAGATAAAATCAATGAAATGAGAAGGCAAGATTAGAGAAAAAAGAGTGAAAAGAAATGAACAAAGCCTCCAAGAACTATGGGATTATGTGAAAAGACCTAATCTACGCTTGATCAGTGTACCTGAATGTGACGGAGAGAATGAATCCAAGTTGGAAAACACTCTTCAAGATATTATACAAGAGAACTTTCCCAACCTAACAAAGCAGGCCAACATTCAAATCCCAGGAAATACAGAGAACACCACAAATATATTCCTCAAGAAGAGCAACCCCCAAGGCACATAGTTGTCAGATTCACCAGGGTTGAAATGAAGGAAAAAATCCTAAGGGTAGCCAGAGAGAAAGGTTGAGTCACCCACAAAGGAAAGACCATCAGAATCACAGTGGATCTCTTGGCAGAAACCCTGAAAGCTAGAAGGGAGTGGGGCCAATATTCAACATCCTTAAAGAAAAGAACTTCCAACCCAGAATTTCATATCCAGCCAAACTAAGCTTCATAAATGAAGGAGAAATAAAATCCTTTACGGACAAGCAATTGCTAAGAGATTTTGTTGCTACAAGACCTGCCTTACAAGAGCTACTGAAGGAAGTACTAAACAGGGAAAGGAACAACCAATACCAGCCACTGCAAAAACGTACCAAATGTTAAAGAACAATGATGCAATGAAGAAGCCACGTTAACTAACAGGCAAAACAACCATCCAGTAACAAAATGGCAGGATCAAATTCACATATAACAATATTAATCTTAAATGTAAATGGCCTAAATGCCCAAATCAAAAGACACAGACTAGCAAATTGGATAAAAAGTCAAGACCCATTGGTGTGCTATATTCAGGAGACCCATCTCACATGCAAAGACTCACACAGAGTCAAAATAAAGGGATGGAAGAAGATTTACCAAGCAAATGGAGAGCAAAAAAAAGCAGGGGTAGCAATCCTAGTCTCTGATAAAACGGACTTTAAACCAACAAAGAGCAAAAGAGACAAAGAAGGGCATTACATAACGGTAAAAGGATCAATGCAACAAAAGAGCTAACTATCCTAAATATACATGCACCCAATGCAGGAGCACCCAGATACATAAAGGAAGTTCTTAAAGACCTACAAAGACTTAGACTCCCGCATAATAATAGTGGGAGACTTTAACACTCCACTGACAATATTGGACAGATCAACGAGACAGAAAGTCAACAAGGATATCCAGGACTTGAATGCAGATTTGGACCGAATGGACCTAATAGACATATACAGGACACTCCACCCCAAATCTACAGAGTACACATTCTTCTCAGCACCACATTGCACTTACTCCAAAATTGACCACATAATTGGAAGTAAATCACTCCTCAGTAAATGCAAAAGAATGGAAACCATAACAAACAGTCTCTCAGACCACAGTGCAATCAAATTAGAACTCAGGATTAAGAAAAGCACTCAAAACTGCACAATCACATGGAAACTGAACAACTTGCTCCTAAATGATGAATGGCTAAACAATGAAATGAAGGCAGAAATAAAAATGTTCTTTGTCACCAACGAGAATGAAGATACAATGTATCAGATCCTATGGGACACATTTAAAGCAGTGTCTAGAGGGAAATTTATAGCAATAAATGCCCACATGAGAAACAAGGAAAGATCTAAAATCAACATCCTATTGTCAAAATTGAAAGAGCTAGAGGAACAAGATTAAAAAACTCAAAAGCAAGCAGAAGACAAGAATAACTAAGATCAGAGCAGAACTGAAGGCGATAGACACACAATAAGCCCTTCAAAAAAATCAATAAATCCAGGAGCTGGTTTTTTGAAAAGATCAACAAAATAGACCGCTAGCTCGACTAATATAAAAGGAAAGAGAGAAGAATTGAATAGATGCAATAAAAAACAATAAAGGGAGATTACCACTGATTCCTCGGAAATACAAACTACCATTAGAGACTATAAGCAACTCTATGCACATAAACCAGTAAATCTGGAAGAAATGGATAAATTCCTGGACACTTGCACACTCCCAAGACTAAGCCAAGAAGAAGTTGAAACCCTGAATAGACCAATAACAAGGTCTGAAAGTCGAGGCAGCAATTAATAGCCTACCGACAAAAAGAGTCCAGGTCCAGACGGGTTCACAGCTGAATTCTACCAGACATACAAAGAGGAGCTGGTACCATTCCTGTTGAAACTATTCCAAACAATACAAAAAGAGGGAATCCGCCCTAACTCTTTCTATGAGAACAACATCATCCTGATACCTAAATCTGGCAGAGACACAACTAAAAAAGAAAACTATAGGCCAATATCCATGATGAACACTGATGCAAAAATCTGCAATAAAATACTGGCAAACTGAATCCAACAGCACATCAAAAAGCTTATCCACCACAATTGAGTAGGCATCATCCAGGGGATGCAAGGCTGGTTCAACATATGCAAATCTATAAATGTAATTTACCACGTAAACAGAACCAAAGACAAAAACCACACGATTATCTCAATAGATGCAGAGAAAGCCTTTGACAAAATTCAACAGCCCTTTATGCTAAAAACCCTCAATAAACTAGGTATCGATGGGAATGTATCTCAAAACAAGAAAAGCTATTTACGACAAACCCACAGCCAATATTATACTGAATGGGCAAAAATTAGAAGCATTCCCTTTAAAAACTGCCACTAGACAAGGATGCCCTCTCTCACCATTCCTATTCAATATAGTATTAGAAGTTCTAGCCAGAGCAATTAGGCAAGAAAAAGAAATAAAGGGCATTCAGTTAGGAAAAGAAGAAGTCAAATTGTCCCTATTTGCAGACGACATGATCGTATATTTAGAAGACCCCATCATCTCAGCCCAAAACCTCCTTAAGTTGATAAGCAACTTTGGCAAAGTCTCAGGATACAAAATCAATGTGCAGAAATCACAAGCATTCCTATACACCAATAACAGACAAACAGAGAGCCAAATCATGAGTGAATTCCCATTTACAATTGCTACAAAGAGAATAAAATACCTAGGAATACAACTAACAAAGGAAGTAAAAGATCTCTTCAAAGAGAACTACAAACCGCTGATTAAGGAAATAAAGAGCGGACACAAACAGATGGAAAAACATTCCATGCTCATGGTTAAGGAAGAATCAATATTGGGAAAATGGCCATACTGCGCAAAGTAATTTATAGATTCAATGCTATCCCCATCAAGCTACCATTGACCTTCTTGACAGAACTGGAAAAAAACCACCCTAAACTTCATGTGGAACCAAAGAGAGCCCACATAGCCAAGACAATCCTAAGCAAAAAGAACAAAGCTGGAGGCATCATGCTACCTTACTTCAAACTATACTACAAAGCTACAGTAATCAAAACAGCATGGTACTTGTACCAAAACAGAGATATAGACCAATGGAACAGAACAGAGGCCTCGGACGCAATGCCACACATCTACAACCATCTGATCTTTGGCAAATCTGACAAAAACAAGCAATGGGGGAAAGGATTCCCTGTTTAACAAATGGTGTTGGTAAAACCAGCTAGCCATATGCAGGAAGCTGAAAGTGGACCCCTTCCTTACACCTTATACAAAAATTAACTCCCAGATGGATTAAAGATTTAAACATAAGACCTAATACCATAAAAACCCTAGACGAAAACCTAGGTAAACCCATTCAGGACATAGGCACAGGCAAGGACTTCATGACTAAAACACCAAAAGCATTGTCAACAAAAGCCAAAACAGACAAATGGGACCTAAATTAAATTTAAGAGCTTCTGCACAGCAAAAGAAACAATCATTAGAGTAAATCGGCAACCAACAGAATGCAAAAACCTTTCGCAATCTACCCATCAGACCAAGGGCTAATATCCAGAATCTACAAAGAACTAAAGCAGATTCACAAGAAAAAACAAACAAACCCATTCAAAAGTGGGTGAAGGATATGAACAGACACTTTTCACAAGAAGATAAATATGTGGCCAACAAACACGAAAAAATGCTCATCATCACTGGTCATTAGAGAAATGCAAATCAAAACCACATTGAGATACCATCTCACGCCAGTTAGAATGGTGATCATTAAAAATGTGGAGACAACAGATGCTGGAGAGGATGTGGAGATGAACACTTTTACACTGTTGGTGGGAGTGTAAATTAGTTCAACCATTATGGAAGACAGTGTGGCGATTCCTCAAGGATCTAGAAATAGAAATTCCATTTTACCCAGCAATCCCATTACTGGGTATATACCCAAAGGATTATAAATCGTTCTATCATAAAGACACATGCACACGTATGTTCATTGCGGCACTGTTCATGATCTCAAAGACCTGGAACCAACCCAGATGCCCATCGATGATAGAATGGACAAAAAAATGTGGCACATATACACCATGGAATACTATGCAGCCATAAAAAACGATGAGTTCATGTCCTTTGTAGAGATATGGATGAACCTAGAAACCATCATTCTCAGCAAACTGACACAAGAACAGAAAACCAAACACCACATTTTCACTCATAGGCAGGTGATGAACAATGAGAACACTTGGGCACAGGAAAGGGAACAACACTCACAGGACTAGGTTGGGGGACGGGGGGAGGGCAGAGACAGCAGGGGGCAGGGTGGGGAGGATGGGGAGGGATAACATTGGGAGAAATGCCTGACTTAGGCGATGGGAAGGAGGCGGGGGGATGGAGACAGCAAACCACCATGGCATGTATGTACCTATTCAGCAATCCTGCAGGATGCAGGAAGTGCACGTATACCCCAGAGCCCAAATACAATAAAAAAAAAAAAAGAAAGAAAGAAAGAAAAATAAATAAATAAAAGGAAAAGAAAAAAATAAAGGTATACTGAAGAGATAGCTACACTCCCATGTTTATTCCAGCACTATTCACAATAGCCAAGATTTGGAGCAACTTAAATGTCCATCGGCAGATGAATGGATAAAGAAATATGGTTCATATACATAAGGGAATATGAGATCCTGTCATTTGCAACAATATGGATGGAACTGGCAGACATTACGCTAAGTGAAATAAGCCAGGCACAGAAAGACAAACTTTGCATGCTTGCACTCATTTGTGGGAGACAGAGAGTAGAATGACGGTTACCAGAGGCTGGGAAGGATAGTAGGGAGTAGGAAGGAAGTTGAGATGGTTAATGGGTACAAAAATATATTTAGAAAGACTGAATAAGAGCTAGTATTCGATAACATAACAGGGTGACTACAGTCAACAATGATTTATTGAACACTTAAAAATAACTAAAATAGTATAATTGGATTGTTTGTAACACAAAGAAAGCATAAATACTTCAGGGGATGGATACCCCATTTATTCTGATGTGATTATTATGCCTTGTATGCCTGTATCAAAATATCTCATGGAACCCCTAAACATATTATCTACTATATACAAACAAAAATAAAAATAAAAAAATTGAGATGCTCAGAACTTCTCAGACTTGGAGAATCAGAAACTTTGAGGGTAAGTAGAAAAAGGAAGAAACTAGGAACTAGAACTCTAGAGTTCAATTATCAAGTATAATAGATATTTTTGACATTGAGTAAACCATTATGGATGGCATTATAGTAAAGTGTAAGCACAGATCCTTCTTGAATAATGAAATTAACATTTACTTATGGGAATTCTAATATTTTTATTCTTATGTATTTTCCTCATTAATGGCAGACCATGCTATTTAAAGTAAATAATTACAGACTTTCACAACAGTAACGTACATACTTATTACATATACATGTATGTATCTTTAGTTCTATCCATTTATATATATAATTAGGGACATGGTTTTTCTAAAATTAGAATCTTTAAAGCATTTAATGTAATGTTTAATTTTTCATTATTACACCTTAATAGAAAAAATGGAATAAAGTATGTCTTTAAATATATAGTTCCATGGTCAGTAGTATTAAGACAATATTGTTTATTTATTTAGGGCTCATCAGCTTAGGATTTTTTAACTTTCAGGAAACACCAGCCTAAAGTAAATTATTAATTCAAGGATGCTAGATGAAGATTCTTAATGAAAAGAGATGCTAAACCCTGCTGTGTTGCATGCTCTCAAACTGTTCCTCAAAATTTCCTAATACCGCTCACTGCCCTAATTTTTTTTTCCTTTGTCATCTCCCTTTCTATAGTCAAAAGCTATCTAGTCCCTCCCTCTTTAGTTTAGTCTCCAGGGAAAAGGTGTTAGCTCATTTACTTGTCATTATTGAGTTTCTTTCTTTCCCACAAAAGCCAGTCTATTTATCATTCTTTTTTTTAGGCTTAGACAAAAAGAGAAGATTTTAACCTTTTTTTTTAAAGCAGAGGTACATTAATATTAAATGCCTTAAGCAGGAATTTCAAGGAGAATGTCTCAGAACATTTAAACCAATGTCATAAATGCTTCCTCCTTTTAATAAAAGAAATTCCCTTAAATAATGCTGTCCTCAAGAAGGTTATCTGATAGTTTTGGTACTATCTCCTCATTTCTAGTATCTTTGTATAATTATTGTGGTAAAAAGCATTAGAGAAATAGATGCTCTACACAAAATCTTCACAATATGGTCAACTTCCCTTCCCCTCAAGCCCACCTTTCTTGCATGTACACATCTGTGCTTTGTTTTTAACTTCTATATTAGATTTTTATTCTTTTTTATTGAATGAAGCTCTGATTGGTTTACTATATGACAAATATTCTTTGTATTTTAGGAATCTCAAGTAGCCCTCGATCTTTTTCACATTGGTTAGAGAAGCAGGGATCAAAGTACAAAACTGGGACAGTCACTGCTTATGTTTGCGCTTTATCTCATTAAGTGCTCATCACCAGGAAGGCAAATAGCCTGTCATGAAATTTGCCTTGCAAAGAGATATAATAAAGAAATCTTATGAAAAGAGGCTGAACAGAAGGTGTGTTTAATCTGCTGTAACGTTGGTTAGCCCCAGTTTCAGACCAAGAGTGATGATACTTGGAAAAAATATTGGGAGTCTGCCTGCGGGCAACATTTACCCCTGAGGTAGAGATTGCTACAGAAACCTAACCATGGGAAGTTTTCAACACATAAGTAAGGATTTATTAAAGGAATTAATATCTTTGAAGGCTCAGAAAGCAATCCTATTTTCCTACAAGATGGATGAAAGGCAGAGATTTCAAAACATTTGCTAGAAAACATCAATAGCCAATCCTGCTGATTTAATTTTTTCAATCCCTCAGGCATCAAAAGAAGTTGTGACTTGTCTACATTTGCCTTGAAAGCAAAGCAATATTGTAAATTAAAAATGACTGGAGCTTAGCTGGCTGTATTTCATTTTTAATTAGTTGAATTTTCAAATATTTATCAATGTTTCTTAAGCTCAGAATCTAAAGAACTTCCCCTCACATTTTTTTGTGAAAAGGGTTGGTGATAATCACTTACGTGTCAAGGAAAAAGTTCTTAGATTTAGCTATCATAAATACTAAAAGAAATGGTATTTAGTCATCTCCATTTCTCTTCTTTTTTTATTCTTGAGCAAGCAGAGACTTCCTATTCTTTTTAACCAGTTGGGAACTCACAAAACATAAACTCAGAGATTGATGCTAAAAATCAAAACAGATTCTGACAACATGTAACATCCCAATCACAAAAGTGTAACAAAGGTAACTGATTTTGTACTCATTAGTGTAGTAGTGAGAAACAACAACAACAAAAAACAATTTTTTTTAAGCAGCTAATTTTGCTTTAGGCATTTCGTTGAGGTGTGTGGTTAATTCATAAGAGGCAGGGGCAAGATGGCCCAGATTTTGGAATCGATTTCCCTTTGAGAATAAAAATAAAAATGAAAAGAATAAAAATGTAATACATGAGGCTAATCATCTATTCAAAAAAATATATTTAATTGACTACTCTTTTATGCCAGTCACTATTTTAAGCACCTGGGATAAAGTGGTGAATCAGAAGTCAAGGTCCCTGACATCATGAAGCTTATATTCATTTATAGAAATATTTAGTTCTAACCAATACTCTGTAAATGATAGAGTTCTAGGAGCATCTAAACTCTATTCAAGGTAACAAGTATATTTTCAAGAAAATGTGTCTGTATTAGTATATCTAAATCTTTAACCTTATTAATTATATTTAATCTTACCTGAAAAATGTGTTAAAAAGAAGACTAGAAAAAGGAGAGGCCAAGAGCAGGAATTTTTCAGTGTGTCTTTGGCATAGCCCTGGGCAGAGGGGAGTAACTTCCACTCCCCTTAGCAGCTTCCAATTCCCTTTGAAAGTCTATCAACAGTGAAGATGGATATATCAGAAAAGCTTGATGCCATTAGTAACGGTGATCCAACTAACTCTCACTGCCATGAATCTGAAGTGATCAAGCAGCCTTTGGTTATAGTGTGGCTTCCCGTATGGATTTTCCCACAGAGGATGTGCTCTCTATAGCCCCAAGGAACCCAGTCCTTTTAAAGCTATAGTTCTTGGTGTAAGTCAATCAGCATTCTAGTTTACATTTAAGTATCTTAGGGGCTTGACTGTGAACCTGAACATTTTTGACTATTCTGACAAAACTGAATTTCTACAATAATAAAAGTTTCAGCCCAGACCCTAGAACAGTATTTCTCCAAGAAAAGTTAAAATCTATGGCATGAGAATCATCTAGGGAGCTTGTTAAACATACAGATTCCTGAGACTCATACTGTACTTATACTAAATCAGAATATTTAAACATGAAGCTCAGGATTTGCATTTTACCAAGGTTTCCAAATGATTCTGATGTACAATAAAGCTCAAAAGTCACTGTTTGAGAAGCAAGGGATCATCACATCCAACGAAGCTCTATTTGGGCATTTAGCCAGTCTCTGAGACAACATCTCCATCTTTATACATTGTAACAAAGTGTTTCAAGCGATTTCTTGTCAAGGCTTGGTATCTTTCACAATCTGGCCTCACTTTTCCAGTCTCATTTCTCACCTTCCCTCTCAATCACTTTATGCTTCAACACTCTGAATACATGACTTTCATGGCTCTAGGCCTCTACATTACTTGAGGATTATTTTTCTTTTTGGTGGAGTGTGTGTGTGAGGGGGTAGACAATAAATAACATCCTAATCCCTTTCCTGAGTTCTAAACCAACTGACAGAGGCCGTTTGAGAACAAAATATCACTATTATTACTGACAATGGCTAGACTGGAGAATGTGGCTTAGATATGGAAACTAAAAGTCTTCTTAATTCTGAAGCCCAGAATTAGAGATACTTACCCATCCTGTCTCAGGAAGAACAGGATCCCATCCTGTCTCAGGAACAATAGGATAACTACTGGCCTCATCTCACATAAGCAACCAATTATTTCTAAGCTTATGTAAGGCCAAGAGCAGACCAGGTCTATCAGACAGAGGAGGGAGGAAGGAAGTGGCTGAGCCAAGCATACCAAGTTCCTGCTCCCTAACTCATTAGTTAAAATAAGCAATTCCTCTACAACTGGGAAGAAATGACGAGTGAAGGGATGAAAAGAGTTTGGGACCATCACTCTAATGGATGTCCCTTGACAAGAAAGAAAACGGCTAGAGTGGAGAGTAATGCTCCCCCCATGACAGCATGCCCTGCTTTTGGTGCCTGAGGTACCCTATTACTCTCCAGTCCTTTCTCTTATTTTGACTACTTTATTCCTATTCATCTTTCAAGATATAGCACAAATGTTCGTTCCTCTGTGAAGTTTGAGGAACTGAGTATTCCCACCTTAATGCTGTCATAGGACTTCAAATGACCTTTATAATGGTACTTGTCATGTAATGCACTTAGTTATTTTCTTTCTCTTATGAGTGCAAGGATTGTGTCTCATATGTCTTTATATTTCTATAGTAGGTGTTCGATGAATTTTTGCTGAATGCCTGTGAAAAAGATGATAAATTCAAATATTTTCAAAGCTTGGTATTTTTAAGCCTGCTTATAGCACCAAGATCAACAAGAAGACTACTAATTATTTTCCTTCATAGGATTTCCTTTTCTGAAAAAATTGACTAACAAACCTAGTCAAGGCTGATATTGCCTATTTAAGCCCCATCATAGAAATCCAACTAGCATCATCTTATTAACATGGCATGTATGACGGATGATCTGATCCTAAAACATGCCCTCTTTCAGTTAGTGTAGCTTTACCTACTCAGGATAAACTAGTAGGTAATAATTACTTTAAAAAATGTTCCAATGAAGTAGAAACTACTAATAGAGAAGTTATTTCAAGGTAAAATTTCAAAGTTCAATTATAAATTTTATATTATGATTAATGATTTGCATGTACGTTTTATAATAGGAATGTTTCTCTCTTTTCTTTTTTTTTTTTTTTTTGAGACAGAGTCTTGCTCTGCTGCCCAGGCTGGAGTGTAGTAGCAGGATCTTGGCTCACTGCAACCACCACCTCCTGGGTTCAAGCAATTCTCATGCCTCAGCTTCCCAAGTAGCTGGGATTACATGCACCCCTACCATGCTCGGCTAATTTTTGTATTTTTAGTAGAGATGGGGTTTCTCCATGTTGGCCAGGCTGGTCTCAAACTCCTGATCTCAGGTTATCTGACCACCTTGGCATCTCAGATACTTTTTCTTTTTCTCTCCAAGTATATATGTTGTCTCTAATTGTGTAAAGAAAGGATAAAAGGCATTTTACTTTTAAATTTAAACACTACAGGCCAGACATGGTGGCATTCCTGTAATCCCAGCACTTTGGGAGGCTGAGGTGGAAGGATCACTTCAGGTCAAGAGTTCCAGGTCAGCCTGAGTAACATAGTAGGAACATAGGGAGAAAAACTACAAAAAAAATTTGTAGTTTTTCTACAAAACAGAAAAAATTAGCCTGGCACAGTGGTGCATGCCTGTAATCCTAGCTACTTGAAAAGCTGATGCAGGAAGATCACTTGAGCCCAGGAGTTCAAGGCTATAGTGAGATATAATCATGCCACTGTACTCTAGCATGGGTGACAGAGTGAGACCTTGTATCAAAAAAAAAAAAAGTTTAATACTATATGTTTTTATAGCAGGGATTATTTATAATTATGAAATGGAGTTATAATTATGAAATGGAACATAAGATTTTCAGCTTTAATTGATAGTACCAATTTACAGATCCTTGTAAATAACACAAAAAGTTATTTCTGTGGTACTCTTAATTTTAAGATGAATATTTGATGTTAGAGAATATATAATTGTCTCTGTGTAATACTGGTTTCTTTTCAAACTTACCTTTTGTTTCAATTATTAGTTGTGGTAAATCTCCCAAATGATTCATAAATAGCATGTATTAAGTGATAAAATGCACTGAGCTAGGATCTGCTCAAGGCTAAATCTCTCCCTATTCATTAAGAATAACACAAAACACAAAACAAAACAAAACAAAATCTATCAAGTAGAAAGATCAGGAGCGGTGGCTCTTGTCTGTAATCCCTGCACTTTGAGAAGCCTAGGTGTGCGGATCCGTTGAGCTCAGGAGTTGGAGACCAGTCTGGTCAACAAGGCAAAACCCAGTGTCTACCAAAACAAAAACAAAAAGCTCCACAAAAACTAGGCAGGTGTGGTGGTGCATGCCTGCAGTCCCAGCTACTTGGGGGCTGAGATGGGAGGATCACCTGAACCCTTAGAAGTTGAGGCTGCAGTGAGCCGTGATTGCACCACCACACTCCAGCCTGGGTGACACAGTGTGGCCCTGTCTCAAAAGAAAAAAAAAGAGAGGGAGAGAGAGAGAAAGATACAACTACTTAAAGAACATACCAGCAAGAGATACATTTGACCTGTTCTGTCAAAACAGAACTGGTCCATTGGGAATGGATAGGACAATCAAATCATTTTCAAAATAAGTCTCAAATGTCATTTTAATACATTTATTTCTATTGTTATAATCTCAGATATTCTTTAATTCTGTTTCAAACAGTATTTTCTTCTGTTTAGGGCCTACTGTAAACTAAAAATTGAGCTGTTTTCTCAATCAGCATCTGTTAAACTCTGGGTCTATATTTCAGTAAATGTGCTTCTGTTTAACTATCTTTTTACAGTCATAAGAGAAATAAACATATAAAATAAATGCATCTCAATGCATAGCTGTGCAGGAGTACAGATGTTTTATTAATGAAAATGAATCCAGCTTTTTGTAAGTCATGGCAGCAATATAACATTTCATTGTTTGGTTCTGTGCTAGACAGTCCCTGCTGTTTCTACATAGAAATTCCTGTAATGCTTAATGGACATCTGGAAGAATTCAGCCAATTAATCGAATTCATGTAGGAGCTACGCTAATGGCTGTCTGAAAGGCAGATTACATTAAATCAAACTTGCAATATGAATGAAAGCACTTAATCATACATGCAACATTCATTAGATGCGACACAGCAAGTGTTTTGATTACTTTAATGAAAGATCAGGTAAAGTGCATCAGCTGAACAGATTGAAAAGACAGCATGCTTACAAATGTTTGATTATACTGAATATCAACAGAAACAGTGCCAGTAATTTATAGCAAAACATATTTGTAAGTGTCTAGAGCTAGTGAACTCAGTAAAATTCGTAGCCCATGCTCAAAACAATAATTAATACCCGTATATGATAAAACTTTAATCAGATGTCAGGAAAAGAGACAGATTGCCAGAAGTTTAGTAATTTATAGTCACTGGGTGCCTTCATATTTTGAATGGCTTGAAATCTTTTTGAACCTCAATTTCATTTACTTTGAGGTACATAGTTCTTGAGTCATAAGGTGTTACTAGACTAAAAATACTGTACTAAAAGAGGAATTAAATTTGTATGTTGGGCTTTAGAATATTATGCCAGGAATTAAAATGCTATTTTTAATAGTTGTTTCTGCCTATTTCATGAATATTTCCACTTTTCCTTATTAATTATCTCAGTGATTTTTTCCTAATAGTCTATAGAAAGAAAGGCTATAAAGTACATTTTCTATATAATATTAATAGTATTATAAGTCTTGTAACATAGCAAATGCTATTTGCAGCTTTTTGGATAAAATAAAAAAAAGATAAAGCAGTGGTCCCCAACCTTTTTGACACAGGGACCGGTTTCATAGAAGACGATTTTTCCATGGACAGGGGTGGGGTTGGGAATGGTTTTAGGATGAAACTGTTCCACCTCAGATCATCAGGCATTAGATTCTCATAAGGAGTAAAAACTTAGATCCCTCACATGTGCTGTTCACAACAGGGTTCATGATCCTATGTGAATTTAATGCCACTGCCGATCTGATAGGAGACGGAGCTCAGGTGGTAATGCTCGCTTGCCTGCTGCTCAACTCCTGTTGTGCGGCCTGGGTCCATAGCCCTTGGGCTGGGGACCCCTGAGATAAACGATATATATATCCTTTTATATTTCGTATATCATTTTAAATACTTATTTTATAATTAATAAAATTATAAAATGTATATTTTACATAATTTTCCATATATATAATTTCCTTTCTGTTCTCTTATTTTTCCCCAGAGATGGGATGGGTCTTATTATGTTCCTTAGGCTGGTCTTGAACTCCTGACCTCAAGTAATCCTTCTGCCTCAGCCTCCTGAGTAGCTGAAATTACAGGCACCATCCAACACACACACCTTTCTTTTTTTTGTTGTTGTTTTTTTGAGATGTAGTCTTACTGTGTCACCCAGGGACTGGTAGTTGGTAGAGAAGGTGGTGGAGCAAGTGGAGACTGCAGTGGCACAATCTTTGCTCACTGCAGCCTCCACCTCCCAGGTTCAAGTGATCCTTCTGCCTCAGCCTCCCAAGTAGCTGGGACTACAGGCATGCACCATCACACTCAGCTAATTTTTATATTTTTAGTAGAGATGGGGTTTTACCATGTTGGCCAGGCTGGTCTGGAACTCCTGACTTCAAGAGACCTGCCTGCCTCGGCCTCCCAAAGTGCTGGGATTACAGGCGTTAGCCACCATTCCTGGACACTCAGCTTTCTGTAAGTACTTTTAATAATAGGAGGACTTTAAAGGTGGTGGAAACCACTTTTCCTTGGAGTTTAACAGAAGGACTGTTTTTTTTGTTTTTTTTTTAACCTCTGAACTTTTTATTGGCTTTCTGTTCCCCAAAGGGCACCCTGCTTCTGCTGGCTCAGTGTCTCAGAACTTCAGTGTCATTGGTCTCAGACACCACTTTGCTGTCCACTATCCTCCAGGTGGTGGTCTTGTGGATGGTTTGCTTGGAGTTTCTGCTGTCCAGGACATCATCAAGAATGAAGTCCTCACTGTCTTGCAGCAGGTGGCAGGAGGTGGTGCTGTCAGCCTCCAGCTTGACCTTGATGTTCAGCAGAGCCTTGTATTCCTGGGCCTGGCGCTGCCCTTCTGCCAGGGCCTGTGCAAGCGAGAACCCCATTGAGCTGCTCCATCTACATGGGTTACGTGCCTCCACCTCCCTCAGCCTATTCTCCAAGCTGGGCTTCAGATTTCTCATTGGGTCCAGGTCAATCTCCAAGGACTGGAGGGTATGTCTCAGCTCCGTGAGTGTATTCTCAGCAGCTCCAATCTCAGCAAACTGCATGGTGACCACTGTGGTGCTCTCCTCAAACTGCTGGGCCGGTGCTTGTCTAGCTCCCCCTTGGTTCTTCTGAGCCAGCTGGTCGTATTGGGCTCGGATGTCTGCCATGATCTTGCTGAGGTCCTGAGATTTGGGGGCATCTACCTCACTGGTTGACCCAGAGCTGGCAATATTGGCTTATAGCTTTTTACTTCCTCTTCGTGGTTCTTCTTCATGAAGAGCAGCTGCTCCTTGAGAGCCTCCATCTCTGTCTCCAGCTGCAGCCAAGTAACACTGGTGTCATCAATGACCTTGCATAGCCCATGGATGTCACTCTTCACAGATTGGCAGATGGACGGTTCTGTCTCATACTTGACTCTAAAGTCATCAGCAGCAAGATGGGCATTGTCAATCTGCAAAATGATGCAGGCATGGTCCACAGTATTTGCATAGATCTGAGCCCTCAGATCCTTGATGGTCTTAAAGTAATGCCCCCAGTCTTTGACCTCAGGCTCCTTCTTCTCCAGGTGCTCCTAAATTTTGCTCTCCAGCTTCCGATTCTTGGTCTCCACGCTCCTCACTCTGTCCAGGTAGTAGGCCCGGCAGTTGTTCAGGCCTTGCATGGTTTCCTTCTTGTTCAGGAAGCCCTCCACTCCTGCCAGACCCCTGGCCATCCCCGTAGCCAGGCCCCTAGGCCCCAAGCTTCCCCAGAAGCTGGTGGAGTGGGACATGGAGATCTGGGAGCCCAAGCCCCCAGCACCTGCATAGATGCTGGCTGTGCTGCTGACTGGCAGGGCGCCATAGCTGGGCAGCTGGATAGAGCCCAGGGACTGGTAGTTAGTAGAGAAGGTGGTAGAGCAAGTGGTGAAGCTCATGCTCTCTGGGGAGGAAAGTGAGAGGACAGGACTCAGGTTTTGCTGAGGTCTAGAAGGACTGGTTTTTATCTCTCTGGATTGATATAAGTGTGATTCTGAAAACAGAGAAATGGACATAGAATCTTTCAAGTCCTTTTTAGATATTTTCTTCAACTCAAGCCAATGAATATGCATTAAGCACTCAACTGTTTTAGGTGCTATCAGGTGTGAGACAGATGTTTGTAGCTACAAGTAGTTTAAAATACTCCATTCACCAAAACAACACAAAGAAAAATAAAAGAAACAGCAAAAACAAGCACACAATGTACAATATATTCAAGAAGTAGAACATAAAGTACAGATTTATAAATTTTGTAGAAAATTAAAGAAGAGCTAAAATAATGAAGTTTGCATTTGAGCTGCTTAATTCACTTGATAAGAGATATAGTTTAAAAGAATTAAAATTTCATTACTCTAGAATTAAGTATGTCTTAGTCTGTTTGGCTGCTATAACAAAATGCCATGTACTGGGTAGCTTTCAAAGAATAGAAACTTATTTGTCACATTTCTGAAAACTGGGAAATCCAAGATCGACTCCAGTAGACTCAGCATCTGGTGAGGCCCCACTTTCTGGTTCACAGATGGAGATGGTGTCTTCTGGCTGTATCTTCACAAGGTGGAAGGGATAAATGAGTTCCCTTGGGCCTATTTTATAAGGGTACTAATCCCATTAAAAGGCTCCACTCTCATGACCTAATTACCTCTTAAAAGGCCTCACCTCCTAATACCATCACCTTGGGGGTAAACATTCAGATCATAGCAAAGCATTACTGAAAAATATATGAATACTGTTTTGTTTTCTTACAGAGATTTAAAAAAATTGAGTGTATCTTCAAGCATTTTTCAAACATCAAATTGTACAACATATTTTTAGGTTAAATGAGTTGACTGTTTTTACAAGAGGCTAGAAATTCTTTCTCTTAATTTCCTCCCATTATACATGCATTCCCAAAAAGGGAAAGAAGAACTAGCTGGCTCAGAATATGACCATTGTTTATAGTCTATCCATCAAATAATTCTTTTTCTACCTATGACTTCTTGAACCTTAGTAACATACTAAGAATATAACTAAAAGGAAAGCCTCATGCAATGCTACTTAAGCCTTCATAAAACATTTAGCTCAGTTACTTCAAAATGTCCACATTTTTAGTTACTTAAACTATATATAATCACACATCATATAACATTTTTTTCAGTCAATGGACCACATATACAATGGTGATCTCATAAGCTTATAATACCATATTTTTACCATACCCATTCTATGTTTAGATTGCCTGCAGTATTCAGTACAGTAACATGCTGTACAGGTTTGTAGCCTAGGAACAATAGGCTATACTATACAGTTTAGATGTGTAATAGGCTACACCATCTAAGTTTGTGTAAGTAAACTCTGTGATGTTTGCACAAAGATGAAATTGTCAAACAATGCATTTTTCAGAACGTATGCACTTCATTAAGTGGTACATGACTGTAAAGTAAAAAACAGCATCCCAGTGTGGTGGCTCACACGTGTAATCCCAGTACTTTGGGAGGCTGAGGCAGGAGGATCAACACCACCCTGGGCAACATAGTGAGACTCCATTGCTACAAAAAATAAAGAAAATTAGGTAGGTGCAGTGGTCTACACCTGTAGCCCTAGCTACTCAGGAAGCTGAGGTGGGAGGATTGCTTGAGTCCAGGAGTTTGAGGCTGCAGTGAGCATTATGCCACTGGACTCCGGCCTGGGCAACAGAGCAAGACCCTCACTCTAACAACAACAACAAAAACAATCTTGCTGAGCAGTCTAG
The DNA here is from genome assembly GCA_036589455.1 of Ateles fusciceps. Taxonomy (NCBI): domain Eukaryota; kingdom Metazoa; phylum Chordata; class Mammalia; order Primates; family Atelidae; genus Ateles; species Ateles fusciceps. The sequence continues at coordinate 2,970,141 of JAZHEH010002842.1, forward strand.
AGGAAAATAAATAAATAAATAAATAAAAACAAACAAAAACCCCAAAAGAAATAGCATTGTTGAGAGAGATCCAAGATGGCCAATTAGCAGCAGCTCAGGATTGTAGCTCCCACTGAAAGGGCAGAGAGTGAGTGGACGCCACACTTTCAGATGAATTTTTATTGCCCACGGACCAGAGATTCCCGGTGGAGGAGCCCCACATGTCGCCAGCGTGACTCTTTTGGCGAGCACGGCCGTTTTGCAGGTGCCTCTGGCGCGGCAGTTGTCAGTCCGGAGTATACAGGACTGAGTGCCCTTTTGGTTGGCTTTTGGAGCTCCGGGAAGGCAGAGTCTCCCATTCAGCTGATTGAAAAGCGGACTGAAGTGGGGAACCAGACCAGGAGATTCCCGGGCAGAAAAGCGCCACGAATTTTAACGCTGCTGTTTCAGCCAGTGTAGTGGGTCGCCGCAGGGGAAGGCTGGTCCACCCGCAACAACAACAAAAAAACAGCAATTGGAACTGCTGAGGATTGAGAGTTTCACAGCAAGTACAGCTGAACCCGGGAAGGTCCAGCTCTGTGGGGGAGGGGCGTCCGCGGAAGGAAAACTAAGAAATAGAAAAAACTTTACCACCAACAAGCTGGGCGTCCACTCAGAGACCTAATCTGAAAGTCAGCAATTACATAGACGACAGGCGGATAAATCCACAAAGATGGGAAGAAACCAGCGCAAAAAGGCTGAAAACACCCGAAATCAGAATGCCTTACCTCCTACAGAGGAATGCAGTTCCTCATCATCAACTGAACAAGGCCTGATCGAGAATGAATGTGAGGAATCAACAGAATTAGGCTTCAGAAGGTGGATAATGAGAAACTTCTGTGAGCTAAAAGAACATGTTCTAGTCCAATGCAAGGAAACTAAGAACCTTGAAAAAAGGTTTGATGAAATGTTAACGAGAATGGACAATTTAGAGAAGAATATAAGTGAATTAATGGAGCTGAAAAACACAATACGAGAACTTCGCGAAGTATGCACAAGTTTTAACAGTCGAATTGATCAAGCAGAAGAAAGGATTTCAGAGGTCAAAGGCCAACTTAACGAAATAAAACGAGAAGACAGGATTAGAGAAAAAAAGGGTAAAAAGGAATGAGCATAGTCTCCAAGAAATATGGGACTATGTGAAAAGACCTAATCTACATTTGATAGGTGTACCTGAATGTGACGAAGAGAGTGAATACAAGCTGGAAAATATTCTTCAGGATATTATCCAGGAAAACTTTCCCAACCTAGCAAGGCAGGACAATACTCAACTCCAGGTAATACAGAGAACACCACAAAGATATTCCTCAAAAAGGGCAACCCAAGGCACATAATCATTAGATTCACCAGGGTTGAAATGAAGGAGAAAATATTAAGGGCAGCCAGAGAGAAAGGTCAGGTTACCCACAAGGGGAAGCCTATTAGACTCACAGCAGATCTCTCAGCAGAAATCCTACAAGCCAGAAGAAGGGGGGGCCAATATTCAACATCCTTAAAGAACTTTCAACCCAGAATTTCATATCCAGCCAAACTAAGTTTCATAAGTGATGGAAAAATAAAATTTTTTACGAACAAGCAAGTACTCAGAGACTTCATTACCACCAGGCCTGCTTTACAAGAGCTTCTGAAAGAAGCACTATATACAGAAAGGAACAATCAGTATCAGCCATTCCAAAAAAACCCATCGGTAAGCTGCATCCAGACCCATCTCACATGCAAGGATATACAGAGACTCAAAACAAAGGGATGGAGGAAGATTTGCAACCAAATGGAGAGAAAAAAAAAAAAAGCAGGAGTTGTAATTCTCATCTCTGATAAAATAGACTTTAAAGTAATAGAAACCAAAAGAGATAGAAGGACATTGTATAATGGTAGAGGGATCAATGTAATGGGAAGAGCTAATGATCCTAAGTCTATGCGCACCCAATATAGGAGCACCCAGATACATAGGGCAACTTCTTGATGACTTACAAGACTTGGACTCCCACACAATAATAGTGGGAGCCTTTAACACTACATTGTCAATATTGGACAGATCAATGAGACAGAAGGTTAACAAGGATACCTGGGACTTGAACTTAGCCCTTGAACAAGTAAACTTAATAAACATTTACAGAACTCTCTACTCCAAATCCACAAAACATACATTTTCTTCAGTAACACATCACATCTATAAAATAAAAAAAGAAATAGCATTGTTGTTCTGAACTGTCTGCTCTGTCCCATTTATTTGTCCCATTCTTATTACAAATAGTCAAATACTCTAATCTCAGAATTTCAAGTTGTTAACGCTCTGTTTGAAAATGTAATAATTATTTCTATTAGCTCAGGTAGGTAGAGAGAAACTAAAAGACTTTATATTTCTCTCCACTGGCAAACCCTCACCTATTTCTTTGACTGATTGATCAAGAACTGTCACTTCAAATATATTTTTAATCTCTTTTGGAGCATTAAGTTTGACATCATTCACCCTGGAGAATCCTCCTATGATGGGATTTCACTAACAGTAATTCCTATATGTCAGTTTATTAGTCTACCTATCTATCCAGCTATCTGTCTGTATCTTTAATTTTTCTAAGATGTCTTCTATGAATTTGTTCCTCAAGTAGTTTAGAGGGAAAAGTAGCTATATGTATTTACTCCCATTTGGATTTGTGATAATCTTTTCCAGAAATTTGTGATCATATGTAAGATGCCTGAAAGACTTTTTCCATCTAAAATATAGTCTTTTATATTCCTCCAATTATTTTTTAAAAAGAGAATCTCAGTCCGAAGAGGCAGAGTTATTATGCATCCTTTTATCTGTGTCTAAGGACTGCCCATTTTTCCAGATTTCTGAAAGAAAACATTACTCCAGTGTAGAATGTATTATTTAGTACTAATTCCTACACAGAACTACAGGAATAAGATGTAGAAATTTTGTAATCAGATCAAATGTTTGCCTCATTGCATTCTTTCTTATTTAAACTGGCTAGATAATCCAAGGACTTGTGATATCTAGTGATCCTCTTTCCCAAAGAACATCTCAATGACAAAGTGGAAGGTATTTTATTTCAAACTCAGTGGTTTTATTATTCTTGATTTATAATTCTTCCACCAAAGGCTTCACCCTCTGAATTCAACTAAGAGTGAGATAGGATAGAGAAAGCTGTCATGTCCTGCCTAGGCAATGAAAAGACTCCTTGTTGTTGAATCTATTAGCTTTTCTCTAGGACTATTTTCAGTAGTACTTCGTCTTTATTTTGGTTAGGGTAACTCTTCAGTTGTTCCTTTTCAAAAAAAAATTTCCATGATGTGTTTTCTATAATGTGTTTTCTACCTTTTATTGAGGTATTATCTACATTGGGCCAGGCATGTGTAGTATTGTTTACAGTAAATGATCTTCCCAATTTTCCAAGGAGAGTTTTTGTTTAAGGATGAGGATCTAGAGGTTCAGAAAGGTTAGGTAAGCTACTCCACGTAACACAGTTAGCTAGCTCCCCAGCCGGGCGGATCTGTCTAGCTTTAAGGCTTCTCTAGCTAACTAATGTACTCAACATCATCTTTTTATTGTATACTTTGTGTATTCCTTTATTTAATTTGAATTGTGTGTTTTCATTATGTACTTCGATGCATTCTAAGAGTACCTTTCTGGATAAGTAGTTATATAATACAAAAGGGGGTCATATCTTTAAATCTTACAATGGAATCCTCTATTAGCAGCTCCAGAGAGAAGGATTCAGTCAAAGCTTGCAGATAGATAAAAATGATCCAGATTAACTTCTAGGGCCTTGTCAAGCAGTTCTCACAATTGAAATTACTTTAAATTTGGACATAAAGGGCAGCAGCATCTCTAGGCTCAGTTCAATTTGGCTCCAATGATTTCTGCAGTAAAGCTATCTTAGAAAGCATAACATTCAGTTTTATTTAATTACTTTGAATCATTTATAGAATACTTACTATAAGTAAAACATTGTGCTAGGTACTTTGTAGATAGACCCAGTCACTTCTCTCAAGGGTGTTCACAATTTAATGAGAGATAATATGTTCATTAATACAATACATAACTGGTGGTTAGAGAACATGAATATAAGGTCACAGAGTGGCATTAGTGGCAACAGTGCCCATAACACCCTCATGAAGTCTTAAATTTTGAATTAGTATTTGGGAGGCTCCTTAGTTGTAAGATTAGACTATATCCAGGTGTGTTAGCTATAAAACAGATCATACTTGACTCAGTTTAGGGAAGCAATGATTCTATGGTAGTGAAACCAGAAGGGACTCACAAAAAAATAAAAATAGAAAGAAGTTGAAGGAAATAAAACTAAATTTCAATATTCAATAGCATTATATTTTTTCTTAACATCCAAACAATAGCAACCAAACAAAAAAGAAAATGGCCAATTTGAAAGAAACTGGAAGAAGAGATGACAATACAGTTTTTATTTCCATTAGCCTTCACATCTGAGATTTCTAAAGTACTTTGCAAAAGATTATGCCTCACAATATCTTTATGAGTGAGGCAAGTGCTATTATCTCCATATAAAGGTAGGAAAAAGAGGAAGGCACAGAGGTTTGCTTCTTTTATGCCAAGTGAGGCCAAATATTTTGTGGAGTATTTGAAATGAAACTTGAAAATAGAGAAGCAAAGAGAGAGAAGGCTGGAAGAATTTGTAATTGAAGGGCATAATTTCACACCACGTAAGTGTCTAGAGAACGTTAATATAGTGAATCTTCATTTCTAGTGAAGTGGAATGAAAGCCTTGAATTGCTTCAATGCACCATGTCGTGCAAATAGCAATTTCAGTTTCAGAAGATCCTCCACTCATGGTAAAGTTGTTCAGTGAAAATGGTCATGATGAGGCTTTCTCACATAATTGTCCAATATATGCTCGTAGTTGTACCCTACACATACACATACACACACACACACACACACACACACACACACACCCTTACTTGAAATATTAAATATTTATGGGGCATTGTGTAGCCTCTTGAAATACACTAATGGATATCTAATATGTTTTGAGTCCACTATGTTATTCATTCACAGATTTCTTTTTTTCCCCCACTTGCCTTCTTATCTACTGCTTTTCTGTGTTCTCTTTTTGTTGTCACTTTCTTTAGGGGATTCTGCCCAGGGAAGACAGATATAATAGCTCAATAAGAATAGATATTGCAGTCCTGTTTCTTATTTATTTACTTATTTAGACAGAGTCTTGCTCCCATCACCCAGGCCAGAGTGCAGTGGATGGATCATAATTCACTGCAGCCTGGACTTCTGGGGCTCAGGTGATTCTCCCACCTCAGCCTCTCGAGTAGTTTGGACCACAGGCCTGCACCACCATGCCCAGATAATTTTTTGCATTTTCAGTAGAGATGGGGTTTCACCACGTTGCCCAGGCTGGTCTCAAACTCCTGGCCTTAAGCAGTCTGCCTGCCTTGGCCTCCCAAAGTGCTGGGATTACAGGCGTGAGCCACCATACCCGGCTCTAGTTTTTTATTTATTAAAAAAAAAAAAAGAATACATATTGATTTTCTTTAAGTAAAGACTTTAATTCCCAGTGAAAAAGGTAGTGCTTATAGTTATTTGTTCTTTCACATATATCTATTTTTTTTTCAAGACGAGGTCTCACTCTGTCATCCAGGCTAGAGTGCAGTGGCAAGACCATAGTTCACTGCAGCCTCAATTTCCTGGGCTCAAGCTATCCTTCTGCCTCAGCCTCGGGAGTAGCTGGGACTACAGGAGCATGCCACCTCACCCAGATTATTATTATTATTATTTTTGAGACAGGGTCTCGCTTTGTCACCCAGGCTGGAGTGCAGTGGCGCGATCACAACTTACTCTAGTCTCAACCTGGCAGGTTTAAGAGATCCTTGTGCCTCAGTCTCCTGAGTAGCTGGGATCACAGACATGCACCACCATCCCTGGCTTATTTTTAATTATAATTATTTGTGGGGGAGGAGGTCTCGCTATGTTGCCCAGGCTGTTTTGTTGTTGTTGTCTAGTAGAGATGAGGTCTTACTATAATGCCTGGGCTTGTTCTTATATTTTTTTCAATCAAGTAGCTGAAGTTGAAAACTTTTAAAAAGTTAGGTTGTCTATCACTAAGTTGCTGACCAAACTAGGAAAATCCTATTGATTTTGAGACCAAGTTAGGACTTTTTAAGCAGCGAAAATGAATTGAATGTTACTGAATATACCATGTGGCTCTTATCTTAATTAACTAGCACTCTAATCTTGTTCCATAAAATATTTGCGATAACAATGTGGCTATTGTTAAACAAACTTCAAAGGTTAATCATAATTAACCTTTTCAGGTAGCAAATCAATTTCTTTATTCATAATAGACTTTATAAGATTTTATTTTATTTTACTATTTTATTTTATTATTTTATTTTATTGAGATGGAGTCTTGCTCAGTCACCCAGCTTGGAGTGTAGTGGCACAATCTTGGCTCCCTGCAACCTCCACTTCCCAGGTTCAAGCAATTCTCTGCCTCAGCCTCCCGAGTAGCTAGGATTACAGGGCCCGCTACCATGCCCCACTATTTGTTGTATATTTAGTAGAGACAGGGTTTCATCATCTTGGCCAGGTTGGTCTTGAACACCTGCCCTCGTGATCCACCTGCCTCAGCCTCCTAAAGGGCTAGGACTACAGGCGTGAGCCACTGTGCCCAGCTGACTTTATAGGAATAATACAAATTATCAAAGCTGCTTACATCTGAGTTTCATCTATATTTTGAGGTTATAATGTACTATTTAAGGAATTATGTTTAAATATAGTAGTAAGTCTTTCTTGACTGGTTTGAAGGAAAATTAAGTCCTGGTGCTCTAAGGAATCTATTGTATATAACAAATTTAACTTCTCTCCTGTGCATCTAGAATGGCACTAGTTATGTGCCATCCTTGGGAAAAGTGAGAAAATAGTCAAGTAATTTTCTGTGTATTGTAATTCAGATGAGAAATCTTGGTTTAGAATGTTAAAGTTTTAAAATTCTCTTGATTTAGCCTTCTTTACTTTTCTACTGTCTCTTAACAACCTCCTCTACCTGCAAAACATTAACAACAAATAAGCCTTTGGGGAAATCTGCTTATTGTAAAGCTTAACATTCTTTACATATAAGCAACATAGATACAATGTAGCAAGGCAGGAAGTAAAGGAAATGTAGCTGAGATTTTCTATCCTGTTCTCTTACAATAATACTGTCTTCTTTAATAAACATTTTCAGCATAACCCCGCCAAAACACACTGTTCTTAATGTCTTCCACCAAATTAGCATGGTTGATATTTAAGCAGAAAAAAATAAAAAGAACAAGAAATATATTATTGATATATTTATATTATTGATATCCCATGAGCTATCATGTCCTTAATTTTAAAAAAAAGAATTTACCAACAAAACAGTTAAGATTAGAGGACATAATGATTTAATGTTATAGATAATTTCCTCTACTCTGCTCATGTTTCTCCTGGGTTTTGATTAATTCATTACCGAATAGAGAAATAACTATACTCTATTAGTAAAGCAGATACTTTTAATGAGTAAATAATGACAATTTTTTTTTTTTTTTTGAGACAGAGTCTTGCTCTGTCGCCAGGCTGGAGTGCAGTGGCACGATCTTGGCTCACTGCAACCTCTGCCTCTGGGGTTCAAGCGATTCTGCCTCAGCCTCCCAAGTAGCTGGGATTACAGGCACCCACCACCACGCCCAGCTGATTATTGTATTTTTAGTAGAGATGGGGTTTCACCATTTTGGCCAGGCTGGTCTCCAACTCTTGACCTCATGATCCACCTGCTTTGGCCTCCCAAAGTGCTGGGATTACAGGCATGAGCAAGCGCGCCTGGCCTAATGACAATTTTTTAAAACTTACTCTATTTATGCTGCCTTGTAGTATCCTCTCTCAAGTGACTGCTTTGTGAGCTATGTGCATTTGGTGTTACAAATGCTGATCAAAATGGCTCCCAAGCAAAAAATTTATATATACATTCTCCCAGTGGGCAAATTATTCTCTGGTATTATGATTATTAAAATCTGGGTTGGTTTTGTTGTTTTAAACATTTATAACAAAAGTAGAACATCAGGGAACCTGTACATGTCAGTTTAGGCTGAGTCTGGTTGAAATTAAAGTATAGGAATATCATCAAGGTTATAGTGAGCTGTGATCATGCCACTGCACTCCATCCTTGGCAACAGAGCAAGACCCTATCTCTTAAAAAAAAAAAAAGATACAGACACAACAAAGGGAAGTAGGTTGCTTATCTCTCCTTCTAGAAATAAATGCTTTGTAAATCCATTACATTTATTAGCTAGTTAGCCTAGTGCCTCTTCTGATTTTCCCAAAGTTAACATACAGTTTAAGGCAAATGCTACTATGGAAATAAGCCACAAACTTTGAAAGCCCTCATATAAATGTAAGAGAAATAGCATCAACAAATTTACCTATTTTGTGTAATGACATGATAAGCAATGAATAAAGTTTTTGTTCATTTACCTTGAAATATAGGATAACTATCATTTTTCTTGGATGAAGCACAATGATCATTCTGCTGTAGTATAATATATAACAATTTTTCTAATGAAATAATTTCATATCCAGTTTATCTCATTATTAACTTCTGATATAAAACTCAATTTTAACTAAATCTAACTATGTAGCATGGAATCCAGCGTTAGTGTGTACTATAAGTACATATTAAAGAAATATTTGTTTTGGCCTACATTTCCTATTGATGTAACAAAACACTACTATGACATCCATTATAATGATTTAGGTAATAATCTCACTAGTTAAAACTATGACATTGATGTAATACATAGCTTCAGTTAGTTATCAGATATAAATCTTCAGGAAACTAGACTTTATTAGTTCAGATACTTGTCTGTTTGTTTCACAGAACATTTTGTTAAGTGAAAGGAAAAATAATGTCTCCAATTGAAAAACAGAGGGAGTTTGGGACTGGCAGAATGCAATTGCCCAAGTTAGAGGGAACCAAATTGATCTGAAATCATTTAGATAACAATATGATGGGCAGAGGACAGCATTTGTTTATGAAGACAAATCATGCCAGGCAAATCTGATTTATCTGGTCTTATAAAATTACTCAACAAGTTTGTGGATAAAGAAAACTCCATGGACAAACAATATATCTAAATGTTTGTAAAAGCCTTTGATGTGGTTCTGCATGAGATTAAGATAATTGAAATGCTAGGAAGATATTGCCTGGATAACAACGGAATGGTGTGGTTATCAGATTTAAAACAGAATAATCATAAAGAATAGATCATAATATCTAACTGATACATCTGGCAGAAGACCATAAAAAAGCTAGTATCTTTCTAGGTCCATATGGTAAGCAAGTAGGAAAATGACTTAGTCCAGAAAATCAGCTTACTCTTTTTTCAGGAGGTACACATATCATAAGCAAAAATTATTTCAATGTTTTACTACTTAACCAAAATGAACTATTACTTCATTTTGGCCTTTGCTGATATTAATAAAAATTGGAATCTATGATGTCTGCCAAAAGCATTAAAATAGGTAAGTTTGATAAATGTGTAAAGCGTAGTAAAATTCAATGAAAAGGTTACATAGGTTTGTGAATAAATTCCTTTGCAGATTTTTAAGAGCTGAGAGATAATTTAAAAGAAAATAGCTATAGTAGTAGTAATGATTTTGGGAGAAATAGCAACCAATTATAAGTAAACATTAAGAAAAGAGAATTTGGAAGGAAAAAGGAATACAGTTGGATGCATTTTAAAGTCTTACTGGCTAGGTACAGTGGCTCACGTCTGTAATCCCACCACTTTGGGAGGTTTATTGCTTGAGCCCAGGAGTTTGAGACCAGCCTGGGCAACACAGGGAGACCCCCATCTCTACAAAAAAAATTTAAAAATTAGCCAAGTATGGTGGCTTGTCCCTGTGGTCCCAGCTACCGGGGGAGGCTAAGGTGGAAGGATCACTTGAGCCAGGGAAGTCAAGGCTTCAGTGAGCCATGATTGTGCCACTACACTCCAGCCTGGGTGACAAGGTGAGACTCTTTCTCAATCCATCAATCAATCAATCAATCAATAAGTCAGTCAGTCATTGTCAAATGGGAAAAATACTTTATATATCCACAGGGGTTATATTAAAATATTTAACAATATTATGAAATAGTTACTAACCAGTCAAAAACTGATAATGGCCATACAGCTGAAGCAGGGCCCTAGAGACCCATTGGTATGTTGGGCATTAACTCTTTTTTTTTTTTTTTTTTTAAAGATAATACACTTTGAGAATATCATTTCATTCCAAGGGCATTAACTCTTTAGCTGATGGATAGTAGGGAGGTGGGTAGTGAAGAGGCTGCAATACCTGATCAGAGTCAAGGGGAAGAGCATTTGGAAAGGTAGTGGTTATTTGCTGTCATGGAAGTATTTTAATATTTTAATAACTGACAGGGCTTCTGTGGTGGTACCAGCTGTGTAATAGACTAAGAACCCTAAGAAAAATAACAGAAATTTTGAATAGGCTAAATTACAAAGGGTAAAATACAATTTCAATAAATAGATTATAAGATTACAAATTTATTTTAACAAAACAACACTTTTATTATTATTATTATTTGAGATGGAGTCTCGCTCTGTCGCCCAGGCTGGAGTGCAGTGGTGCGATCTTGGCTCACTACAACCTTCACCTCCTGGGTTTGAGCAATTCTCCTGCCTCAGCCTCCCGAGTAGCTGGGACTACAGGTGTGCACCACCATGCCTGGCTAATTTTTGTAGTTTTAGTAGAGACGGGGTTTCACCATGTTGGCCAGGCTGGTCTCGAACTCCTGACCTTAAATGATCTGCCCACCTTGGCCTTCCGAAGTGCTGGGATTACAGGCTTGAGCCACTGCACCTGGCTACACTTTTTACTTATCTAATTGGCAATATTTTTTCTCATGTATGACAAAACATAGTTGAGAGAATAGAAAAAGTTGCACTCCTATGCCTACTGACAGAATTATAAATAGGAACAATCACTGTGAAGGATAGCTTTGTAATAATTATCAAAAACTTTAAAAATGCTGCTCTGATTTAATGGTTCTGGTAATGTTAGGCTAAATTAAGTAAATAAATCCTCCCAGTGAAAATAACTAAAAGAGCTGGATTTTAAAAATATTCTTAAAGCATAAAAGGGTATGAAAGACAGTAAGGAATTACTAGACTAAAGGTGAAGGAAAAATGGGAACCCAAATATGGAGGCTGTTCTGCCCTGGGGAAATTTTCTAACTCATGACAATTAGAATCTTCATCCTGATAGACTTGCAGGGCAAGGGAGACAGAAAGCAAAACCCAGGACGTGTATAAGATAGAAAATCTAATAGAAGATCCTCCCCAACAAGATACTAGGACTCAAAGCCCTTGAGTGTTTACTGCTTGTATTCAAATTGCCTGGGTCAGTAAATTTCAAGCCGTAAACTTGGGTTAAAGTAATTCTAAATTGGTAGTGCCACAGCAAATATACATCTTCTTTGAAATAGGATACCTTTATCATAGGCCTAAAATCATTTCTAGAAATAATTCTTCAAATGTAATGTTCAGCACATAATCAAAGAAACCAGATACACAAGGAAACTAGACTAAATGGGCAAGAATCAGCAGAGACAATAGACAATAAAAACAGACTCACAAAGACCTCAAATGTTGAATATATCAGACTCAGAGTATAAAATAAGACTACAAAACAATTATGAAGAGTATGTTTAAAGACAAAAGACCAACTTGATGCTATCTATAGAGAACAGAAAACCGCAGAGTAATGTAGCAAGTTGACTTTGAAAAAAGAAGCAGATAGAATTTTATTGTGATTTTAAATATACTTATATTTTATAAATAAAAATAAATTTTACAGCTAAAATTTTAAAATAAAAATTTAAAATCCAACAGATTTTAAGTGTATATTACATTAGACATACTTCAAGATTTAGTAAACCTGAAGAACATCAGAAGAAATATTCCAGAGGCAAGAAAAAAAGAAAAGGAAAAAAGTATATATAAGAAGATAAAAGACACAGAAGATAGAGTGAGAATGTCTAACATTGGTTTGGCCAGGGTTCTAGAAGGAGAAAAAAGATTATCTGAAAAGTTAACTGCTGAGGATTTTTCAAACTGACATGACTTCAAGGCACTGATTTTAATAAGTCTTATGAACTGAAAGCATAACAAATGAAAAGAAATTCATACTTAAGTGCACTAAAGTGAAATTTCTTAAAACTGAAGACTAAAAACAAACATTAAAAAGGTCCAGGCCAAGTGCAGTGGGTCACGCCTGTAATCCCAGAATTTTCGGAGGCCAGGGTGGGTGGATCACCTAAAGTCAGGAGTTCAAGCCCAGCCTGGCCAACATGGCAAAACCCTGTCTCTACTAAAAATACAAAAATTAGCTGGGCATGGTGGTGGGTGCCTGTAATCCAGCTACTCAGGAGGCTGAGGCAGAATAATCACTTGAACCTGGGAGGCAGAGGTTGCAGTGAGCCAAGATGAGCCTGGGTGACAAGAGTGAAACTCTGTCTCCAAATGAATGAATGAATCCAGAGAAAATAAAATTACTTTCAAAAGAGCAATAATATACTAACAGCTGACTTTCCACTAGTAAAAATGGGAAAGAGGAGACAGTGGAATGTTATTTTCAACGTGCTGAAACAAAACAGTTACCAACCTAAAATCAGTATATAAAATAATGACATTTGAGATACACTAGAGGAGACATATATTGCCACTATCAAATCTACAATGACAGAAATTTTAAGGCATGTATTTCAGGTAAAAGGAGAATAAATTCACATGGAAAGTCTTAGATACAAGGAATTAAGAGCAAAGAAAATGGAAAATGTGTAAGTAAATCCAATGTTTAAGTGTATAAAACAATAATAATATCATCTTGTGGACTTTCAAAAATACAAACTTAAAATACACAACAGTAGCATATAAATCAGGAAAGAATATATGGAGTTCAAGTGTTCTGATTTCCTTATATTATTAATGATAAATTTTGATAAGTTAAAAATGTATAATTTTAAAAGTAATCAATAAAATAATACAAAGGATATAATTTAAAACTGGTAAAGAGGATTTGATACATAAAAATCTGATATCAATCTAAAGGATAACAAAAAGGAGAGAAGAAGAAATGTAATAGATCAGACAAATGAAAGCACTTTTGAAGATGGCATATTTAATTCTAAATATAGTAGTAAGAAATGTAAAAGGATTAAATGGTCCCGTTAAAAGATTGACTATTAAAAAAATCCATATGCTATTAATAGGAGACACGTTTGAAATATAATAATAAAGAAAGGTTGAAATTAAAAGGAAAATACATACCTTGTAAATACCAACCAAAAGAAAGCTGATATGTCTAGAGGAAAACATCAGACAAAACACTTTAAGGCAGAAAGCATTACTACAGATAAGAGGGATACTTTATACTTATGAGAGGTTTCAATTAGCCAAATGGATATTGTTTTTCATTCATATGAATCTTAAGACTATGAGAAAGTCTCAAGATTTTAGATAGCAAAAGTTGAGAGACTACAAGGAGAAATAAATTACCATATATGTGTAGGGGTGAGCATATTATAAAATTTGGTATGTACAACTGCAAAATATACATTCTTCTCAAGCATGTAAATGGAATTTTAAATACAAATATATAGATAAAGATAAAAATTGACAAGGCTTTTCCCTCTCCTAGCTAGGTAGCAATTTTCATTATTCCAAAGTTTATTTGGAACACACATAACACATTATTTGTGTACATAAAAGCAGGTTAGATAGTCAGGCTCCACTTGAGTTTTATAAGCAATGCAAACACACCAATATTGAGCACTAGTAAGAGCCAACTCTGTAGAGAATCTAACAGATAAACTAGTTTATCTCCTTTAATTTAATTCTCATTCTGTCGGTATTGTTATGTCTAATTTGGGAAAAAGAACTAAGACTCAGAGACATTAAACAAAATTTTAAGATCATCATTTTTTTGAGATGAAGTCTCACTCTGTCACCCAGGCTGGAGTGCAGTGGTGCAATTTCAGCTCACTGCAACCACCGCCTCCTCAGTTCAAGTGATTGTCCTGCCTCAGCCTCCTGAGTAGCTGGGATTACAGGCAAGCGCCACCACATCCGGCTAATTTTTGTATTTTTTGTAGAGATGGGGTTTGACCATGTTGGCCAGTCTGGTCTTGAACTCCTGACCGCAGGTGATTCACGCCCACCTCAACCTCCCAAAGTGCTGTGTTTACAGGCATGAGCCACTGTACCCAGCCAAAGATTCACCTCTTTAGTAAATGACAGTGCTAGGATTCAAATCTACTCTTTATTAGCAATGAGCCAGCTCCAGAAAATACTTATTCATTTGAGGGTGGAAGTGGGGCGGTAAGCATTCTTATAGAAGGATCTCTAATAATATTAGGAAGCTGTCTTTGTACAACATGGACAAACGTTTAAGTGTCTGCAATATAGTGGAATTACATATTGAGCCAAAGAAGTGGCTAAAATAGTTTGAGAGAGCTGTCTTAGAAGACAGAGTTAGTACTAGTGATTTGGAATGTGAGAATGGTTGAGGGTAAAGAACTATTTAAAAAGCCTCTTTTATTTGACATCTTATGCTATTGAAAATCCTTTCCTTCTAGTTCAAGTTCACTATTTTCCCATTGCTTGAAGGTCTTGAAATGAATTACAATCTCAACAGTCTTTCATGATCAAATGAAAGTCAGTATACATTCCCTCGGCTTTCAAGTTTTTAGAATGTGTATTATCTATTTTATTGCTCAATACAGGGGAGGAAAACATAGATAAGTATAATTATAGAGTGTATCAGTAAATTATTTAAATCTATTAGATATTTGAATAACTAGGCCCACTTCATCTTCTATCAACTACTTTAATATTCGTTCAGCTGAGCTCCATGCCTCAAGTCTCATACCACTCTCTTACCTTTTCCACACCTTTCCCTCAAGCTCACAGCTGCATTGCTCCAACACAGCCATTACAGTTACCGTCTCAAAGCAAATATTTGATTATATCATTTAAATGCTTTTAAAAAAAAATTAGTAGCTTTCCCTTGAAAATATCCACACTCAACTTAGTGTAGTTATAATGGGCTTTGCAATCTCCCTCCAGTTTATCTTTCCAGTCTCAGCTTCTCCACTCCTCACACCCTCGTAGGACAAAATTAACAGACTGATGGCCCATTTATGTAGACTACTGCACTGTGTTGTCATACCTGTGTGAGAAGAAACTGAAGCCAGCAAGGCTAAACAGCCTATTTAAGTCACACTGTAAGAAAATGGCAGACCTAGGATTCAAACTCAGATCTGACTCCACCATGAGCATAACCCAGTATACTACACTGCCTTCTTCTGTCTTTTACATCTTTTGTGAAGTTTGCTTTAACCATATGAAACAAAATTAGTTTTGAGCATATTAAATGGTATGCATAATCACTACTGTCTTGCATCATAATTGGATATAAAAATAAGCCAGTAACACAAGAAATTATTCTGTTATTTCTGTAGAATGTAGAGTTGCCATTAGTGTCAATAGTCTTCCTTCACCTTAGACACTTGATAATACCTTCTTTTCATTTAAGACTCACTATGTGCCATGCATTGTGATAAGTATTTTATATACATAATAACATGTAATGCCCAAAGTACCCTGTGAGATAATTATTTCTATTTCCATTTGTGATGAGGAAACTGAGGATTGTAAAGGCTAAACAAATTTCTTAAGATTAAACAGCTAGTAGTGGAGCAGGAACTCTACTGAACTCAAAACTGTCTCACTTTAAAGCCTGTGCCCTCAACTAACTACCCTATATGATCTCTCTTTAAATGTCCTAGATTGAACTTCTCTATAAACTGGATCCTATCCTCTTCATCTTATGCCTAAAATTCCTTGTTTCCTAAACATGTAGTTTTTCTCTTGCCAGTCTTGTCTTTCCTACTAAGTAGCTGACCAGCTTCTTTCTGCTCCCATTCTTCTAGTACCCTAGGTACTAAACAGCTTAAAATAGCAGACTCCTGTCATGAGTTGGGATTTGTTTACTCTATAGGAAATGGCTTCAGAGGAAGAAAATGGGAGTGATCTAAGCCATGGGTCAAGTGGCTGAGGTGGGGAAGAAAAGATTTCCAAGGGCACATGATAGAAGACTTTCCTATTCCTTTCATTTGCCTGCACTAAGATTCCCAAATGCCTAGGATCTAGAACTCCTTATGACTTTGTTTACTCTCTTTGTACTCAGGCAGGGTGGGCTTCAGGTCTGTGGGTTGCAGCAACAGAAACTGTGATGCTTTTTTTTTAATTTGGCAGTTCATTAGTTTAGACATCAATTCATTTACATATGTCAGGCATTGATCTAGATATTGGATCAAAACAAAGCTGAGAACAAAACAAAGAACCTACCTTCCTGGACTTCATAGCTTGCTGAGAGACAACAGACAATTAACAAATACATAATATAGTGGCAAACAGTGATAAATGCTATGAAGAAAAATAAAGTAGGGTAAAGGGACAGAAAATGACCAAGGTAGCCTTTGGGCAGAAGAGAAAAAAAAAAGAAAATGATGAAGGGTGATGGTGGGGTAGGGCTGCCATTTTAGTTTGGGTGGTGAGGGAAGATCCTTCTGAGGTGGTATTTGAGTAAAGATCCACAAATGAAGTTGAGAAACAAGATGTCAGCATATCTGAAGACAAAACATTCTGGCAGAATAAACAGCCTTGAGGTGGAAGTGTGCTTGTCATGTTTGAAGAAAATAAGGAGTCTATGTAGCTGGAGCAGACTGAATGAGGAAAAGAGTAGTGGGAGACGTGGTTTAAGAATATCCAGGGACCAAGCAGAGCTTTGGATTTCACTCTAAATGTGTTGGGAAGCCACTTGAAGATTTTGAACAAAAGAGTGAAAGAATCAGATTTATATTCAAATAGGATACATCTTGCTGCTGAATAAAGTACACACTATAAGGAGGCAAGGATGGAAGCAAGAGACCAAATGGCGTAGCAGTGGTAGAGAATTTGAGAAGATTCAGATTCAGGAAATGCTTTGAAGACAGAGCTGATAAGCACTGCTAATTAATTGAATATGGGGTGTTCAGCTTTAGCCAAAAGTCTTTGGGTTTTGGCTGAGGCAGCTAATTGAATGAAGGTGCCATTTACTGGGATGAAGAAAACTGAGATGAGGATTAAGTTTAGGAGAGGAAAATAAGAGTTTGGTGTTAGATTTGTGAGAGACTGACTTTCAAGCTCTTGGGGGAGAATGGGCCTCTAGTAGCTGCAGCTGGTGTTAACCTTTTACAGGGACATGTCTAAGTGGAGGTGAGGGGGTAGAGAAACAGAAGAAATAAAGTTCCTTCTGAGTAATCTCCCAGGTATTCAAGTGATAAAAAGCAGGTTAGTCATCTCAGCCTAACTTATACACACTGATTTCAGGGCAAGAAGAAATCTCCTCTCTCTTCAAAAAATATTCTAATTTCTATTGTCTCAAAATTTCTGAATTTAAATTAAGTTTATCTCACAGTTAGCGATAGCATAAAGTGTAAATAGCTTGAGAGATAATCCAATGTGTATGAGTTTTTATCAAAGTATAACTGAGAGCAGATGAAGGTCCCGAATGTTTAAAATGAGAAAATGTTTTTGTGAAGAGAAAGGATGTAGATATTAAATAAAACAAAGATTTTATAATCTTGCTTTGGCACTTCCCCATTTATCATAATTTTTAAGTGAGAAACTACAGAGTTTTTGTATATTGAAGGATCATCTAAGTTTATACCCAAGGGGGGGATTATGTGTTTAAATTGTCTCTCTTCCTCACATTTTAATCCTTTCTATCTTTTAACCCTTAGTCTTTTCCCAAAAATATTCTTCAACTAGGAGTCCTGTGGCTTGATTGAGGCTTGTTACCTCTCTTGTAGGGCCAGATATCAAACAGGTGGCCCCTGGAGAATGCTACTTATCTGTGCAGTTCTCCATTTGATGTTGCAGTGTGCTGGTATCCTAGGGGAAGGGTACCACATTTAACACCAGAAAGGATTTAAGGCAGCTTTGCAATTTTTTTCTAATTATCAGAGTAACATAAGATTATTGCAAAATATTTCAACAAAAAAGTAAAAAAAAAAAAAAAAAAGAGAGAGACTATTTGAATTCCTACTTACTAGAGGCAATCCCAACATTTTGGCATATTTCCTCCCACTGTCTTAGGCATTTTGTTTTTTTCCATAACTGAGCTCTTTATTGTATAGGCAATTTTGTTACCTGCTGTTTTTGCTTAATTATGGTATATATGTTTGTCCCTATCATTACATTTTTTTAGCTACACAATCACCATAACATCGCTACACCATAGTTTACTCAAGGTGGCTTCTGATTATTTATAATTACAAATAACACTGTGATAAACAGCTTTGTGCATAAATCTTTGCTCTTCTTTTGGATGACTACAGGAGGAATTGGTAAATTAAATGTATACATATATATTTTTTAAGCTTCTGATACAAATTGTTACAATGATTTCCAGAAAGGTTGTTATCAAATTATACTTGGGAAGGGAAGGAGAGAGCTATTGGACTATTGAATCTGGTAGAAAATATCTGACAGCAATTCTTACAAAGTACTATGCCCCTGGGGAAGAACCCTTTCTCTCTCTGAAAAAGGGATTATTTTAAAGTATTTAAATTATTACATCAGATTTTCCACAACACACAATATATATGGGTCGTCAGGCAGAAAGGACAATTCAGAATTTGAGTTAGAAGTCATACATAAGCTGACATGTCAGAAGTGACCAATTTGGGAAACTAAGTTTACCAACACTGTTAAAGAACTCAACTATTTTAAGCAGTGGTTCAGATATTAATTTTGATTATACAGTATCAGGTTTATTTAATTTTGTATGATTTCATGCTATTTAATGAGAGACAATATAATGAGTGTTTTTCAAACTGTGGGTCCTAATCCATTTGTAAATTATGAAATCAATGTATTTTCTATGACTAGCATTTTTATAAAACAAAATACAATAGAATGAAAAAATATGAGAATGCACTGCAATCATGTCAATGTATGATTTCATAATTTACAAATGGATTAGGACCCACAGTATTATTTTGTGAGTCTTTTGTTTCAGTTACATGTGTATATATTATAGAACAGATTTATTATTGGGGGATGTGATTAAGGACAAAAATAGCTTGAAGCCACTGGGCTTTGGAATTAGCCAGAGCAAGTTTGAATCAGAGCTCTGCATGGCTTTTACCCATTATCTAACTTCTAAATGGCTCAATCACCACATTGAAAAAAGAGTAATAATATCTCCTTTCTGGTTTGTGTGTGTGCATGTTGCATGTGTGTATGAAGATTACAGATTACTTAAGCAGAATGCCTAAAATATAGTCAATGATTAATAAACAATTACTTCCAAATCTTTCCCCAAATAATGTTCTCCTTGTAAAAATACTTCCTTCACTGAAGAAAGACAATGTGTTTTATTGATGACTACATCTGTTATGCTACAGTCTACTTTTAAAACACCTGTCAGTCTTTTTCTCCAATTTGGTTTAGTAGAAAAGCTTGAGCACATAGTTCTTTCCCCTTCCTGTTCTCACATTGTACTTATCTATATTATGGATTTTGGCTCTTTACATCTGTCATAGATGGTCTAATTGTTGCCTAGTTCAGTTACCAAACACTTTCAAACCTCGTCTAGTTCTTAAAATAGTGGCGGGCGCATTGCAGGGTGCCAGATGAAAATCGGTTGAGTTTGCTCTACAGCACACCTTTTGCAAAGTATCACTTGTGGTGTACTGGGAAGCAGCTGTAATGCTGATTCCGCCGGCATTTCTCACTCAATCTACTCCATGCTAAACAGGCCAGTTAGGTATTAAGTCATGCTCTGGGTAGTACAAGTGGAAAGTGTGAACAGAGAAACCACTTTATGTGAGGACAGTGGAAAATGAGATCCTCCTTTCCTCTCCCCACTCCTGCTCCCATCGAGGAGGAGCACTTAAGAGCGCGGAGGCCCAGGGAGCAGCCGCGCGCGGGCGTCCCAGCTTGGAGGCTGGCGGCGGGCAGGCACGCTCTCCTGCGCTGAGAGCCCTTCTGAGGAGATGAACTCTCGAGTGTCGCCGCCGCGCGCGGGCCCGATCGATACCGGCGAGCGGACGTGCTCCCGCCGCTGAGAGCAGCCACAGGGCGTTGGAGTTAGCCGCGCGGCCGCTCGGTGGCACTTCTCATCAGCTCAATACCCGCAGAGGAGGTGCACCGGTTCCCTCGCGGACACCCACCCCGTGGTCTCCGCCGCACCCTCTGCCTACCGCCCCTTCCCCTCGGTAGTCCAGCGCAGGGCGGGAGGTTTTCAGTCAGACGCCCTCGCCTGGCAGGAAGCCGGGTCCCGGCCCGCGCGGAGGGCGTCGTGAGGTAGACTTTCCGCCTGACTCCCCCAGTGGGACGCTCCGCGGTGGCGGCCGAGGCGGGTAACGTCTAGCTCCCTTACACGCTGAACCTTACCTTCTGGCGTCTTCGCCCGGGAGGCGGCAGGGGGAGGCGGACCCAGCCGGCCGCAGGGGCAGGTCCGCGGCGCTGTGAGGAGGGGCTGGGCTTGCGCCGCCGCCGGCAGATTCGTTTACTTGGGTGAGTCGGACCGGGAGAAAGCCCCGCCCCCGGGGCCCGCTCCACTCCTGATTGGCCGGACCAGCCCGGGGCGGCCAGGCTGGGCCCGGGCCCGAGTCTCAGCTATAAAGACAGCCCCGGCATGAGAGCCGCTGCGAAGCTCTTCTACTTCATCTACTGGCCGGCTCTCAGCGCCCGTGGCGCCCCCTTCCTCTTGTCTCTTAGCGCTCTCGGCTCCACCATGCCAAGGGGCTTCCTGGTGAAGCGAACTAAACGGGCAGGCGGCTCATACCGGGTTCGCCTTGCGGAGCGTGTCTTCCCTCTGTTGGGGCCCCAGGGGGCGCCGCCCTTCCTGGAGGAGGCTCCCAGCGCCTCCTTGCCCGATACGGAGCGGGAGGCGCCCCACCCAGGAGGAACCAGGAAAGGGGCTGACGGCGGAGGCTGCCCGGGAACTGTCGGGGTCGCCATGTCGAGCGGCTGGGTGAGCCCGGGGGCAGGCGGGCGGGAAGGCAGGGAGTGGCGGGCAGGTGTCAGGGGAAGGTCCCGGGCCCAGCCCCAGCCCCAGCCCCAGCCCCAGTCCCGCGAAGCCGGCGGGCGCAGAGCTGCGTCGGGCGTTCCTGGAGCGCTGCCTCAGCTCGCCCGTCTCCGCCGAGTCCTTCCCCGGGGGCGCCGCCGCCGTTGCCGCTTTCTCCTGCTCCGTGGCGCCAGCAGCCGCACCGACCTCGGGGGAGCAGTTCCTGCTGCCTCTCCGGGCGCCGTTCCCAGAGCCCGCGCTTCAGCCGGACCCTGCACCCCTCTCGGCCGCCCTGCAGGGTCTGAAGCGGGCGGCCGGCGGCGAGCGCCGCGCCAAGGCACCCGCGGGTTGCGCGTCTGGACCCGCGGCCGCGGGAATCAAGAAGCCAAAGGCCATGAGGAAGTTGAGCTTTGCAGATGAGGTGACCACATCCCCTGTCCTGGGCCTGAAGATCAAGGAGGAGGAGCCCGGAGGGCCGTCTCCGGGGTTGGGGGGCAGCCGCACGCCGCTGGGAGAGTTCATCTGCCAGCTGTGCAAGGAGCAGTACGCAGACCCCTTCGCGCTGGCCCAGCACCGCTGCTCCCGCATCGTGCGCGTCGAGTACCGCTGCCCTGAGTGCGAAAAGGTGTTCAGCTGTCCTGCGAACCTGGCCTCCCATCGCCGCTGGCACAAGCCGCGTCCCGCAGCTACAAACGCCACCACAGCCTCCTCCGCCGACGGGAAGCCGCCTTCTTCGTCGTCTTCGTCCTCCCGGGACTCTGGGGCCATTGCATCTTTTCTGGCGGAGGGGAAAGGAAAACAGCCGGATAGAGCGGACTGAGGATCAGCACCCGCAGGCCAGGGACAGCTCCAGGGCGGATCAGCACCAGGACAGCGCCCCAAGGCAGGGCCTCCAGGTGCTGACACACCCAGAGCCATCGCTGCCACAGGGCCCCTACACGGAGGGGGTGTTGGGGCGCCGGGTGCCTGTGCCGAGCAGTGCCAGTGGTGGCGGGGGATCTGAGATTTTCGTGTGCCCGTATTGCCACAAAAAGTTCCGTCGCCAAGCCTATCTGCGCAAACACCTGAGCACACACGAGGCGGGCTCGGCCCGTGCGCTAGCGCCGGGCTTTGGCTCCGAACGCGGTGCCCCACTCGCCTTCGCTTGCCCGTTGTGCGGGGCGCACTTCCCGTCCGCAGATATCAGGGAGAAGCACCGGCTGTGGCATGCTGTCCGCGAGGAGCTGCTCCTGCCCGCTCTGGCGGGGGCTCCTCCCGAAACGCCGGGCCCAGGCGGGCCATCTGACGGGAGTGCCCAGCAAATTTTCTCGTGCAAGCACTGCCCGTCCACTTTTTTTAGCTCTCCGGGGCTGACCCGGCACATCAATAAGTGCCACCCCCTCAGAAAGCCGGCAAGTGCTGCTGCTGCAGATGCCACTGCGGCCTGGCTGCTGAGGGCCAGAGACCAGGATGATTTTGAGGTTGGCCTTAGAGGAAACTGATGATGGGAATTTCTGTGGGGCTTTCTTCAACTTGCAAGTTGACTTTCATTCCTTCCTATGTTTTCTCTCCTAAAATTCTCCCTATAGTCAGTAATCCACCAGAGGAACGGACAGTGAAATGTAAAATCCCTCTCTAGAGCAGGTATGTATATGGTACAAACCCTGAGATCAAAGACTGTGAGCTTTAAATCCTTCTCACTTTCCCCACTAAAATAGGATTTTTTTCCCCTTAAAACTCTTGAGACCCTAACGAATCCTATATGATTTGTAATTCCTATGGAAAGTCGCGGTGAATGCGTGCATGTCTCAATGTCCACAAAGGGTTCTGGCTACCCTTTGGTAGTCACCATTTTTTTTTTTCCTCTTGCCATCACAGGCGCCTATGTAGCTTCTGTCTCAATAGGGTCAGATATTTTGCATTGTATATTCTGTGAATTAAGTTATGTGATTGGTGCCAAACTTAAGGAGATTCAAGACCTGTGTCTGTGGGCAGAAAATGTAAGAGGATGTTTGCTGCTTTTGGGGTGTGTGGGGCTCTCCCCTGTAAACTTTCCTTTGCCCAATTGTATGTACATTCTTAAGTTGGTGTTTGGAGGTGGGGGAGGATGCTACTTTACTGGAGTTGAGACACCCCCTAAAATTCTCACCTTCAGCTATTTTGTGTGCAGTATTCAGGAAGAGCTGCTTCAAACCTTTCCTTAAACGGCTTTTTGGAAATACAGAAGTCGTTTCCTCAAGTTTGACTGTTTTAATGGGGTTTCACCTAAATTGTTTAATGCTTCTGCTGTAAATCTCATACTGTGTATTCATTATGAAACTATGTACAGCTTAAGGAAGATGTTAACACCTATAATCCACTAAGGAATTGAATGGCAATTTGCTCAATATTCAGTATTTTCTTTTCAGCAGCAACTTGTTTTTGATTTTTTTTTTTTTTTGGGTAAACCATTTCAGTGTACATTCTGTACTAATTCCCTACTAGCCAGAGTTTGGGACACTGGCTGAGCACTGCTTCACAGATAGCCCATATTTGTAAGATGCTTACCACCAAATAAATGTACATAGACTGTGCTTTTGTTGTGTTCTGTGTTTGTCTTAAGACTCCTGTTGAACACAGCCTATTTTCAAAGCCACATTTCTTAACTCCCCAATGTCAATATCCTGTTTTAGAATGGGACCCATTTGGACAGAATACAAAGATGGAAATATTGTATTTTGCAAATGAACGCAATGGTGCAGGAATGCAATGGAAAATTTTCCTCTGAAGTATGGCGGCAAAGACTGAGCACCAAAAGACAAGAAATATGTACTAGTCTTTAAATCTAAAAAAGACATCCCTCCAAGAAATGTCAACAGAAAATATATTTTAAATATATATACGTATATATTTAAAGCTAGCGAACAATGTTACCTGAAGATGAAAAAAATATTTTAATGGTGCTAATTTCACTATTTCAGATTTGTATTTTTACTCCATATTGTTATATATCATCAACCCATTAGATTTTTATTGATAGCACTTTAGAAACATGTATGCAGTTACTCTGATTTTCCTTTTTTGTAATTCTTCACGTTGGCTGTAGGAAAATCGTCTATATTGTCCAAGGACTCTATCCATTTGTTTATCTTTTACATCAGCTTACATAGGACTTTTACTTTTCCCATTTATAAGAACCAAAAAACTGAGTGCACAGAAGTTCTGAAAGGCTGTCTTAGAAAACTTGTCAGTACAAAGTTTTATTGCTGAATGTATATTATAAAACAAAGTAAAACTTAAGAATTAAAAAAAAAATGAAGCTGAGCTAAACTAATGATCTAACCAACTGCACTGGGTGAAGTTTCTGGTCAGTCTTTAAGAAGATGTAAAATTTCCTGTTTGTAATGACTGTGGTAGGATCTCTGAGAAATAAGTTGGAATGTATCTTGAAAAGGGAATTCAAATTCATTTTCATGATTAACTAAGATAATCTAGGTTCATGCTTTAAATCTCCCCACTAATCATATAGCCCTACTTATTGAAAATATATGAAATATAGAAGACAAATCAACACTCATGCATAGGAAGTGATAAGAATATTTTTATTGTATTATTAAATACCATGTCATCTTTTTTCCCCCCACTGTTACAAATTATAGATACTACATAAATGATGATACATAATTTATATTTTATGGTTTGCCAGTATGATGTATTTACACATGCAGTTAGTACCAATGTCATGCTACATTTCCTCAGGAGATGCCCATTCAAAACAAAATGTGAGCAGCTTATCTACTGTAAGAAAATACTTCTAGAGGGTGGAATGTATACCAACCTGCACCTGCAAGTTTAGTATTAACAATATTAGATTTAACTTAGACTCCTGGGTCATATTCCTTTTTCTTTTTTTAATAATACACATAATTTGAACAAAATATTTATATCAGAAAATTTTTTCTTTTTTTCCCTATCTTCTTTTTGGTGCTTAAAAATGAACACAGATACACCAGGATCTAGCAGCCAATAATAAAAGGCCACAATCTGAAAAAAAAATGGCATTTAACAGTGATACCACTTAAAATGCAAAACATTAGAAAAATACTTGGAAGCTAAACATAAATCAAAGTTCAGCACAGTGATTTTTCTAGTTATTGGATATAATATGGCATCACCGACACAGCCAATAAATGAGATACTGCTTTGGGAAGAAAAGGTTAATACTGAAATGATTTCAGCTGGAATTTGAGATGCTGAAGATCATTTATTTTGAGTGTTTTATTTTCATAACATAATCTGTACACATTCTGTGCATTAACAGGTGCATCTTTTGCTGTAACTTTACAAATGCTTCAATTTAAAATTTTACATTTGTAAAAAAAATTATATATTTATTGAACCATAAAGTTGCAATGGGGCACAATAAATAAAATAATGAGACTACTTGTCGAATTATATTTTGGCTCAACGTTAACTGTGAAATTAAAGATAAAACCACTTAGACATAATTAGGAAGGTAAAGGGTGTAGAATAAAACTCTCCCCTGCCCTCAAAATATGGCAGCTTGGACTGTGGGAAAAAATGAAACAATAAATAACCCAAATCTTTAATATTAACCTACAAATTATTTAAAATTATTTAAATCCAGTGTTTTCTCAAGTAAATGTACAGGAAGAAACATGCATGTTATGGCAGACATGAGGGCCTGAAAGGGTTAACCCTGTGTTCGTGCTAAGGTGGCTACAGCTGATCACTGTTGGGCTGCTTGTCTCCTTAGGATTTATTGGCTGAGCCAGAGGAACGACGCAGCTTCATGGACATGCGGCTTTTGCTAGTTCGAGGAGACATTGGAGAGGCCAGGTCAGCCCCATCTACCTGCGTTGCTGTGGGAGTTTCACTGGGTAGAATCTCTGGGTAGGAGCCTGTAGGAAACAGGAAGAGCATTACTACAGTTATCCAGCCTCTCATCCCTAAGAAATAATCTTTCTGCTACTAATCTGCAGCAAGGATCCCATCCCTTAATAAGGTCTTCTGAGGGAAAAAGCAAGCCCCAAACTTGCTTGTTACAATAGCCTACTAATGTATTCAAAACCCAGCAATCTGGTGGCTCATGTCATTCTATTAGCAAAAAGTGCCAATCATCATGCCCAGGAGTAGAACCCTGGAAAAAGCAGTGGGAAGCAAAATCTTTGGGCTAGAAAGAACAAGAATCCAAAGCACCATTAGCATGCAGGGAAGGGCTCAGGAAGCAGGTGAAAAGGACCAATTCCTATCTCTAGGATTCAGGGTACAACCAAGAAAAGGGCCTTCGCTACTTAAACTTGAAAAACAGAACCAAACAGTTCCAAACAGTTTTGGAACCATGGGTTTCAAAAGGAACTCAGTTTCACTAGAGGTCCTTATAAACAAAACAAAAAAAGGAACTCAGCATTATAAGATCATATATACATGCTAGGTATTTAAATAAGGTTTTAAGGAGGAGCAAGATAAATTTGTGGGCCAGGGGAGGACAGGATTCTCATCTGAAAGTCAGTTAAAAAAAGGCAAACTGACTCCCCTAAAATGGCTTAATTTAAAAGAGATAAACAATGCTTTTGTTTTCACTAACTTAAACTTCTGCAGGTATACTATTCAATCATAAGCAAGCAGGTAACCAGCAGAATTAGTAGATGCACAATTTTTAAAGTAAAACAAAATCAAACAGGAAAGTTCTTTGCATCATTTATAAAGTAGTATTTCACCTCTGTACTTTATTTCTATGAATCATTCTCTAATATGCAGGAATACTACAGAACCTTGTACATTGTAGGCTCTCAAATATTTTCTAAACAAAATGAGTCATTAATTAAAATCACATTAAAAATAAAAGCCCCTCAGGAAAAAAAAAAATCTGAAAACAGAATAACAACAAAAAATTCTGGATATTTTAAGGCATTTTAACCAGATTTTCTGGGTCTTAAGTACATGAACATTTTCTTTATGTGTGTTACAAACAAAAATACCACAGAGGTTGCAGGTTTAACTCAATATATACATCTCCTTACTTTACAGGGAGACTTGGCATATTTGTTAGCCAATGTAGCACCTCCTTGACACTTCAAACTAGGAAATAATTATGCTAGCACTTTCATATATATGAAATGTTTGTGCTTAAACTGAAGTTACTGAATGTTCATTGGAAAAACACAAAGTTCAATAAGGGGTGAAGATCTTTAGAGATGTCTTAAGCAATTAAGAATGTGTCTTTGGCTGGGTGGTGGCTCACGCCTGTAATCCCAGCACTTTGGGAGGCTGAGGCGGGTGGATCATCTGAGGTCAGGAGTTCCAGACCAACCTGACCAACATGGAGAAACCCTGTCTCTACTAAAAAATACAAAATTAGCCGGGCATGGTGGCGCATGCCTGTAATCCCAACTACTCGGGAGGCTGAGGCAGAAGAGTTGCTTGAATCCAGGAGGCAGAGGCTGTGGTGAGCCAAGATTGTGCCATTGCACTCCAGCCTCGGCAACTAGAGTGAAACTCCATCTCAAAAGCAAAACAAAAACAAAAACAAAAACAAACAAAAAAAAAAGAATGAGTCTTTGTATGTCTTTGTAGAACACTTAAAACTCTTCCCGAAGATCTGAAGTGGTTCATAGCAGACCCATACTGGAAAATTTACGGGAGAATATGAATCCATGGCCCCCTTTAGGGAAGCACTGCAGATGGATGGGAGAAGGAAAGTGAAGAGCAGTAGCTCATGCTTTTCTGATATGCATATCATTCCCGGCCATCATGAGAGCCCCTCCCATTGCTATTTACCTTGAGATGGCCAATGTTTTCTAGCGGAGGTTTTGGGAGGAAGAGGACTATCACTGCATTTCTTTCTTTGTTGTGAATGAAGAAATGGAGTAGCAAGCAGAAGTGAGAGAGCAAAAGAGAAGACAGATAACAGATATGAGAGACAGTGCAGAATTTTATAGGTGTTAACTGAGGAGCAGAGAGAGAGGAATAAAGGTTTTATCATGAAATATAATTGGGCATGCAATGAGTTAGGGTGATGGTTCACAATGACAATGCTTTGTAAATTCAAATGTTATACTTACCAACTAACAAAACAAGTTCAAATAGGAAAAAAGAAAAGAAGAAAGAAATGTCTATGAGAGATTCTGTAAACATCTACCTTTTAAAGTGTTCACTGTACTGGTGGCATGTCATCCTAATCACTCAGACATAAAACCTCTAGAGCTGCATTGTCCAATATGGTTGCCACAGCCACATTAAGTTTAAAGCAATTGAATTAAAATGAATTAAATAAAAATTCAGTTCCTCAGTACACTAGCCATATTTGAAGTGTTCAACAGCCACATATGGTTAGTGGCCTCCTCATTGGACAGTGCAGATACAGAACATTTCCATCACCATAGAAGATTTTATTAGAGAGTACTGCTCTACATTATGACAAACTCAAAGAATATTTTCCTCAAAAACAATTCTTCCATGTCTTCCTCACTGCCTTCAAAGTGAAATCTCCTCCTCAACTGTGTCGAATTAGGATTTTTAGTGTGTATGGTGTATAGTTATCAATATTTCCTAGCAATTTAGCAAAGTATATTTGTGGTAATATATTCAATATTCCCAAACTCTATAAATAATTTACAGTGGATAGACCTCAATTTTAGATGTAAAAAAATGTAGTAACAACCTACAATTCATTTCACATCCTATTCTACCTACTGATTTATACTACCTGAGTCATAAACAATGCCGATTTATTTCTATTATTAATATATCCTCAAGGATAAGGTTTTAAAAGTACACATGGGCTCCTATGTTTCTGCATACTGTATCTGTTACTAACATTATTTTCAGTGCTCACACAGACTGTGTAACTTGATGGAATAATAAATTGATTCATATGTTGCACATTGATTACAATAAACTATTATTATAAATAACATAATGAATATGACTTTTAGGATCTACAAGGATTATAAGAGGAAGCGCGAAAGATTGTTTTTTATTGTGGTTTTGTTTGTACTGTTTGGTGACAGGTATGACTGGTTTAAAGCTGCTAATTATTGGGCAAATACAGCCTTAGAAAATATTGTGTCTTTAAAAGCAATTTCAATTAATACTGAACTGCAGAGACGATGTGCTGTGTTAGAAAGAACATGGGCATAGACAGTCCTAGATTAAATGCTGACTCTGTCACTTTACTAGCTGTTTGACATTGCGCAAACTGACTTGAGGCATTTTCATATTTGTAAAATGGAGATAATATGTGCTATTTTGTCAAGTTGTCACAGGAATTAAGATTACATATGCAAAGATACCTACTGTGCACATAGTCGGTGCACAGTAAGTATAGCTACATAATAAAGCTATGAAACAGAGAAAAATAAAAGCTGATACATTTGGAATCAGAACAGATTAGGATTAGAAAGGGATAGAAATGATAAATATTTTTGAAGAAAATGACCACCTGTACAAAATATTATTGTTCAAATGTGAAAAGCACAGCATACCATTACATTTAGTTTGAGGGAGATTTATCCTCTCTTATGTTGATAGTCCTATGAAATATAACCTTGTGTTAAAGGTTACAGACTACTCAAATAACCTTACTTTTAACATTTTTAAAGTTGGTAAGTGATTAAGATTAGCATGGATAGCACTGAATATCATAAGGGAAATAACACAATTTATTTTTTATTTTTATTTATTTATTTATTTTGAGACGGCGTCTCACTGGGTCACCCAGGCTGGAGTGCAGTGGCATGATTTCAGCTCACTGTAGCTTCTGCCTCCCGGCTTCAAGTGATTCTCCTGCCTCAGCCTCCTGAGTAGCTGGGATTACAGGCATGTGCCACCCTGCCCAATTAATTTTTGTGTTTTTAGTAGAGACGGGGTTTTGCCATACTGGCCAGGCTGGTCTTGAACTCTTGGCCTCAAGTGATCTGCCTGCCTCAGCCTCCCAAAGTGTTGGGATTACAGGCATGAGCCACCATGCCTGGCCAAAAAATAACATAATTCAAAATAGTCGAGAAATAAAGACAAACATGTGGTTTCATTTTAAGATATATTTAAGAACTACTAGTATTTCATATTTAGAACAAATCAGGCCAAGCCTGTCATATTTTACCTCCTCCTTACAAATGAAAAAATTGGAAGAATAGATTAATTTGCGCTCATATGGATAATAACTGACAGAACTAGGATTTAAGTCCAGATTAGTTTGATTTCAAAGCTCATACTTCTCCCCGGGCAATCTTAAAGCTATATGGAAAAGGAAAAAAAAAAAAGAAAGAAAAAGAAAAAAAGATTTTTCAATGGGTGGGAAAGTAAAACCCTTAAAATAAAAATCTTTAACAATTTAAAATTGGTAAATATGACAGGTTATTGAGCAATATCTCTCTTTCTCTCTCCCTTCTCTATCAATAGCAGGAAGGGGATGAAAATACTTAGACTAAATGGGTAACTGTAATAGTTAAGATCATGCCCTCTGAAGTCAGATAAGTCTAGGTTGGAACACTAGCTTGATGAAGTACCAGGGGCTGGGTAAGCATTTTTTCTTTTAAATTTCATAGAACTGCAATGAAGATTAAATGAGGGAATGTATGTACAATGCTGAGCACAGTGCCTGGCACTCAGTAATAGCACAATTATTTTTAATACAAAAATTTCACATCTGAATGAATGTTCTATGTGGAAATTGAACCTAGAAGTTGTCACAAAAGGTTAGTGGGTCTTACTTAAGATTATTTTACTTGCCTCTTGGTGAACAACATATAAGCCAAATTTCCAAGTTCCAAGTATCAAACAGAATATATTTCACTGCCTATAATTTCAGGCTAATCTACTGCTTAATATGAGTAGGAATCTGTTTTTAAAAACATTAACTAGCCAGGCGTGGTGGCTCACACCTGTAATCCTAGCACTTTGGGAGGCTGAGGTGGGTGGATAACCTGAGGTCAGGAGTTTGAGACCAGCCTGGCCAACATGGTGAAACCCCATCTCTACCAAAAATACAAAAATCAGCCAGGAGTGGTGGTGTGTGCCTGTAATCCCAGCTACTTGGGAGGATGAGGCAGGAGAACTGCTTGAACCTGTGAGGTGGAGGTCGCCGTGAGGCAACATCTCACGACTGCAATGCAGCCTCTGTCTCAAAAAACAAAAAAACCAAACCACTAAATAAACAAATTTATAGCTTATGTTATATACTGCAGGAAACAATTCTTCTTTTTTTTTTTTTTTGAGACAGAGTTTCGCTCTTGTTGCCCAGGCTGGAGTGCAATGGCATGATCTTGGCTCACCGCAACCTCTGCCTCCTGGGTTCAAGTGATTCTCCTGCCTCAGCCTCCCAAGTAGCTGGGATTACAGGTATGTGCCACCATGCCTGGCTAATTTTGTATTTTCAGTAGAGATGGGGTTTCTCCATGTTCACCTGACTCGTCTTGAACTCCTGACCTCAGGTGATCCGCCTGCCTTGGCCTCCCAAAGTGCTGGGAATACAGGTGTGAGCCACCCCGCCCGGCCAGAAAACATTCTTCTGTTGGTACTCAATAATATTTAGTATATTTATAAAACAACTATCTTTGGAGGAGCTAAAATATTTTCTTTCAGATCATTTCAAAGCCTTACTTTAAATAACTTTTAAAGAAAGACACTGAGCTAAAAAAGGTCACCTAAAACAATAGTTAAATTTTGATGATCCATCTGACTCAAAGATTCAAAGAAATAGATCTGACCATCATAAATCCCGTCCTATCTACATGTGGGAATATAGATTTTGCAAATTAACAGCAAAACAGGTTAAAAGGTAGACTGGATACTACTCTAGGTTTTCATAATCACCTACATTATCTCTGAATTTGATGTCATAAAAATTATATTTGAATTCTATTAACTCTTGTAGTATTCCTTTAAATAGAAACCCACATATTCCCTAAAAGTAATTATAAAAAGTGTTATATCTGTATAGATATATGTGTTTGTGAATGAATATATGGGTATATACATGAAGACACAGAGAGAGAAACACCTATCAATCCTTTAATTGTTAAATAACTAAAATCTCTAACTTAAAGACATAATACTCCAAAAAATTATGAGTATATTTTTAATGTTGAGAAAGTCAAACCAATTAATATTTTCTATATATTTTCAGTGAAACAGGATCCTGTTTCTTATTGATATTCTAGAATTCTGTTACAAAATAAAAAAAGATAATGTTGAAAAGACAATGTAACATTGGGAGAAACATGTACATATTGAACAAACAGTGTAATCTGGACAAGAAGAGCAGTAATTTCATTTTAAAGTTTACAGTTAAAGGAGCGGTATTTGTAAATATGAAAAAACTTTAATAAGTCACTGAAACCTTTTGATATTTTCCACACACATGCCTGACAAAGATAAAGGGATTTTTTTCCTGTAATTTTTTAAAAATAAAAGACAGGAAAAATCTAATAATATTTTAACGTAGTTATGAAAGATCAACAAAGTGTGACATCACGATATTTCCTTCAATGACCTTAGGGATAAAAATAATTTCCCTGAAATATCAGTCTACTGCCACAGACAGTACATTTTGAGAAAATACAGTTATAAAATTTATGGATCAACTATGATGCATCAAAATCTTTTATTTCTATTTTAATAATACTGAAAGCTATATGGAAAAATCTTTTCTTGGATTTAAATGTCATCACAGTTGATATGTACGCTACCGTTAATGAGGAAGTGGGTTTTCAATAATCTTGAACAAAATTAAGGAATCTTAAAAAAATAGTATTTTTCTATACTATTGCACTGAACATAATTATGTTATAGGGTTGGTCAGACAGAATATAATCACCATCCTGGCATTTCTTTAAAACTTAATTTCAAATTACTATATTAGTATTAATAAGTATTATTTTATATACACAGGGAGTGCACAGGATATCTAAAGTTGATTCTCAACTGCTATTATGGATCCATTTCTTCATGTGATGAACACATTTTACACTTATGCTAGAAAAAAGATTAAAAACTTTACACTATTATGTCATTTTTGCAAATCACTTTGACATAACATTAAAGGGAGCTCTATATGTATGGGATTTATGATAGAAAAATTAATATTTGAGATAACTGAAAAAAATTATTTTTCAGATTCCAAGTTTTTGCCATTATAAGAGTAAGTATTTCATTTTTATTTTGTGTTGAACTGAGAACCACTCTGATAAAAATTTCTGTCATAACTATTAAAGTCTGCAAAACCTTAAAATAGAAATGTATTTAGTAATACTGGCACAAGTTATTTACAAGCAAAAACACCCTTCTGAAAATTAGAGTGCATATTAAAATTAGAGAATGGTTCTTAAAGGCAGTGACAACTTTTAAAAATTAACTGAAAAAATTTGTAGCACAATATTAGGTTTATGTTCAAATTCATATATTTACTACTATTTAGATTATCATAAATGTTATTTCTAACAACTTACACAATAATTTTGTAAGACACATTAAAAATGAAGCCAACAGAAACTTCACTTGGCTGCTGTGTAGCATCCTGTAATGTCTCAGAAGTGAGAATACTACTTACTTCTACAATACGCGGCCAAAAGTGCAGGATAACATGCAAATATGAGGAGGACATTAAGATGACAAATACGAAAGAGTGCAGCTGGTAAACAAGGACACATGAGGACTGAACAGCCTTTATCAATTTAAGGGGAAACGTTAGTCCAAGTGTGGTACTGTTATCAATATTTTTTACTTGTGAAATTTATGGCTTGATTCTATGATATGCAAGTATTATTCATATTTCTTTTAATATAGTCTGACATTTTATCAGATCTTCTCCATTATTAAACAAGGAAATTGCCAGATATACTTAATTAGTTATTTTGCTGTTCATTAATTTATTTTTAATGTTTCTCTTTTATCATCTTTTTAAATGCCAAACTAATTTTGGATAGTATCAATCCATTAAAGTGAATCTTAGACTTTTTAATCTCTTTCAAATGATTCAACCTGGTCTAATATGGTTTTCTCTTTGCTAGGTCTCTTAAAGTATCTGAAAGGGATCTAAGTGTTTTTGTAAAATTATTTTTCTAATGGCAATTTAATGATGACAGGAAAGGAAGCTTTAATTTCATTAACTAAACCTCAATTGAGAATTACAGTAATTTTTTCCAAATAGCGTAGAAAGAAGTGTTGTGCCTTTTGAATTTATTTAATATAAAGAAAACTTATTTAACACAAAGAAAATTTGAAGGTTTATTATGATAAACTTGAAGCATATTATATTCTCTTTTCCTGCTTCCCTTGGATACCATTACAAGAGTCATCTTTGTATTTTAGGTGCCTAGTGAAGTGCAAGGCACACAGAGAGTTACCATTTGATGAATTAGGATATCCAATAACAATGCAACACATCACAAAATACAAAGACACGCTACTTCAGTTCAATAGTACTACTTTTTCATGCTGAGAAACAGAAAAAAAAAGTCAATATAACAAGGTATAACTAATTTCAACGAAGGGATTCTATTATTAGTTATTTTTATCCCCAAACCATGTTAGTGTTTCATGCAGACCTGGGTTAGTCAGTATAATTGTGGAAAAAATTTAGTGACAATTTCTGAAATGTTTAGTATGAACCAGACAGTGTTAAGTTTACTTATTGTTTAAGTTACAAGCTTAGAGCTTGCTAATTTTGAAAAAAGGAAATGGGAGAACAGAGGGTGTTTTGGTTGACACTTTGTCTTACCTTCAGATAAACAGAACTGATATTTAATGATCTAAAGAGGGAAAATAAAATAAATGAAACAATCATAAGGAGTGCAAGATATTACAGAATAGGAAGGCCACGAGTCATTTATTTTCTTACTGATTTCTTCAAAATTAGTTAATCATAAAATGCAGTACCCTCTTATAATCTTTAATTATTAAAATATTGAGTACTTCTACATCTAGACCAGTTATTTTAGCTTTATCTGTAAAATCAGAGATGAGGGGATAATATTCTTGGCCATAAAATTTGATTCTCTGAAGTTGAGGGTGCATGCTTAACTTGTATTTCTTTTGCAGATACTTCAGAAATGATTCCAGAAGATGCAAGAGTCATTGACCATTAGCTCAGATAAAATGTGGTACATGTACTTTTACGAAGATTGTTGACATTTTTTAAGGAATTGCATTTAGGTAAAATAAACCATAAATCAAATTTATAGGCCAAATTCAAATATTAAATAGTGATAAAAAATACGTATTTCAATTATTAGAATTTTTTTCAAGCAAGGTTTTAGAACAAAAGGGTACTGCATTTCAAGTTTCAATAACAAGTAACTAATACTTGCTTTTAATCTTACCGGCATCAGATGGTAAATGATGGTAGGGAGCTGGAGAAAAAACCTGTGCTGCAAAATCTTCAAATGTTGTTGGTTCTAAGTGGTGCTGGACAATTGTTTGCAGGTATCGTGCTCTCTCCTCATAGCTGATATTCCTTTGGTTAAGGATAAACTTAAATGCAGCTTATACTGGAAAAAAAATCTTATCAAAAAGGACTGCTATGATTGCTAAGCTATTACTTCTTAATAAATAGAATTATTCACTAATTATTGTTATATATTATTAACAGTATGGCTTTTTAAAGTCCAAAAATACAGTTTTTAACGTAAATTTACTCTTCATGATCCCACTATAAATGACAGCTTAACAGGGAGACATTTATTAAATAATTACAATAATACTAATGAAATGAATGAAGTTGACAGTTTATTTGAGAAGGATTCAATCTCTATCAGGAGTCTGGGCTGACATTTCTATCAGCCTCGGCTCATCTTATCTTGTTAATCAGCTCCCATCTGCAGATTTACTCTCAAAAGCCATGCAATAAATATCGTAATGTTGCTTAAGATACTATGTCCAAAATTCTGTTTTTCATTTGTAACAATTTGTTATGAAAAATTCCTACATATCTTCTTTTTCTAAAATCCCTGCATTTTCTCAACAATTGTTCTCATTTTGAATGGAAGGCTACTGTTGCTGTAATCCTCGAATAACTCCATGCGGTTAAGAAAAATACATAGCTGAATCTGTATGCCGGGAAAAAATACCTAGTCAATTATAACACTGAAACAAGCAGGAATATTTGCAGAGAGTCACAGGACTCCTAAATACTGTCTAACAAAGCATCTCCAGGGCACTGACACTGACAGAAAAATACTGAAGTTCCCTTTCACCATATTTTCTTCTCTGATATTATTGACAAGCAACCACTACCCTGAAGTGTTGTTGCTTTTGAACAACCCACTCCAGGCTTCCTGTTTCAGCAGGCCTGATTGTGCTGTTAGCACAGAGAGGGCGAGAAAGAGAGAGAATATTTCTGTTGTTCACGAAAGCAACTATGGAAATGGCTGTCAAAATGTAGAGCAGCAGGCAGCAACATACAATTATCAGGAAAAACTCACATGCTGACTTCATGTTGTATAGTTCCTGAACTGAGAAATCAGTTAACCTTTCTTTTAAAACTTTTAAAAGTTTCCCTGTGGTACTCAGTGTGCTATGTTGACAGGCTTTACATAAGACATTTAAATAAGGATAATAAACATTTGTCTACTGATTCTTCTTTTTTTGCTCACTGAATTTCCCTCCAAAGTCCACTTTAACATTTCCCCTCAAAATTCCTTATTTTTTTAAAATTAGTCAATTATTATATAGTTGTAAAATTACAGAAATTGTAGACCAAGCCTACAAGACCCAAAAAAATAATTTGAGAGGAAGATAATTTTAAATGATAATTCAATGGGAGATACCATGGCTAGTTAGTTACATTTACAAGAGTTTACTGAGAAAAAAAAAAAGTAGGAGTTAAAGGTTAGACTATTTCATTATGCACTTGACTTTGATTGTAGTATCTTTTGCTCTCTAAGTGGCTTTCATATTATGATTTATCCTATGTATCAAATATTAACCTTGAATTCCAATTCCTGGCAATCCATTACTTTCCATTCTGTACACTGGGGGTGAACTTCAAAAAAATTTTACTTCTGAGGTGGGAAGCAACAGGAAAAGATGCATATTAAAATGATCAGCATCAAGGATTTTACATGAGGATAATATGGACATTTTTGAGTCTAACATAGACAAGCAATATAGCACACTTTTAAAGGGGGTATATGGTTATAAATGGAAGAGGATGAAACTGATGGTACAATCTAAATAATACCACATATCTCACAACTTGTTGGAAAGTACTTTTTTCATTGGGGGAGATTCACAGCTGCCGAATTTTCTGCAGTTAATAGAGTCCTTTGATTCACAGCAGTGCCCCTTGTACAAAAAATACTGGCCTTTGTGTATTACCAGAAACTAATTTTCTATTTGGCTGAAAAGGGAAAAATGGGGTTATTGCTTCTCCCTCCTACAGAGCTTTTCATTATGCCTGATGCACTCAACTTCTAAGCTCTTCTGAGAAAAAAAATAACTGAAGAGGCAAGAGGTAGAAAAATGAGCTTGTTAGCACATTAGAAGTGAAGTATCTTGGTGGGCCCTAGAAATTCCCAGTGGTGTGTTAACTTATCACTCTATGCATGCTGGCACTGATAGTCTTCCAATTGATCACTCTCTTTCGCACCAAAGGTGCTGCCAGGAAGCAAAGGCTGAAGGCCCACAGGAGAAAAGTCTGCTATCAAAACAAGCTGTTTTAAAAAGTCTGCTTGAATGGGTAAAACGCTTCATGAAAAGTAGGGTGGAGACACCTACCTGCTTTTAAAAATGTTCTACTTTCAGAGGGCCTATAAATGAAATATTATATTTAGAGTTTATACAAAAATTAGGCAGAAAGAAAGCAAACGTTAATATTTCTAAAGCAGGGAGGATATTTCCAATGTAGTAAATTCATCAAAGCAAAAAAATGATTATCTAGATAAAATACATTTTGCAGATTAACTCTACTTCTTTATACAAAAAGAGGCTTATAAAATAGAAAAAACCCTAATACACAGCTGCACAAAACTAAAATTATCCAGATATAACATATTCATTTTGTATAAAAACATATTTAATAAATTTACATTAAATCTTCATTAATGAAAACAATGCTTTCTTAAATTATTTTTAAAGTTCAAGTCTAGGTGGCAGAGTGAAGGGAAGCAATCATTAGTGGTTGAATTTAAATGAAAAAAACTACAGTGCTTATCACTTATTAGGCAAGTTTCCTTTTTGGGGGGCCACCTTCAGGAAACACTGTTAGCTTGGTAAAATAATATCTAAGGTAACTCACCTTCTAAAAGCTAAATGATCTAAGTTTCCCAGTTTGATGTAGCCAAATAAATAAATAACAACATGAAAACAAGCCAACCCAATCTACAGGACTTACATCTT
The DNA here is from genome assembly GCA_036589455.1 of Ateles fusciceps. NCBI lineage: Eukaryota > Metazoa > Chordata > Mammalia > Primates > Atelidae > Ateles > Ateles fusciceps. The sequence continues at coordinate 3,008,605 of JAZHEH010002842.1, forward strand.
TTTTTTTTTTTTACTTCAGAAAACATGTATGAAGGAAATATAATAAACTCTAAGCACTTAAACCATAGCCTTGAGTCCACAACGAGGTGCTTTTTGTGACTGAGATGATTAAAGTTCCAAACAGTGCTTTAGAATCTGCAATTGTAATCATCCAAAGCAGTTAATTCCTGTATGTCCTTATAATAGCTTAGACACTTATTCCATAAAAGACATCTCTCTAGGGAAGAGTTATTAGTACATATACACTGAGTGGCACACAGACTCCACAGCTGGCAACAATAGGACAACTCAAGCTATAGTTTTATATGGTGAGCTCATGTTGCCATTGGCATTGAAATTAAAAAACTGAAATAGGAAGGATGATAAAAAAGGTGAAGGTAAACTAACAAAAAAATTCAGAACAAAAATTTAAAGTACAAATCTAAGTTGAGATAAGCAGATTTTGGTTGTAAAACAACTCAAGCCAAAATTAGCTAATAAAAACCATTGGATGAGGGAGACTTTTAGCTAGTAGGAATCTTTAATACAGAACTAGCCAATCAAAAAAAAAATAACACACAGGTGCTGCAATCACAGCAATATAATTATCCACTAATCCTCCTTCCGCTTTCTACAAAAGGAAAACGGGGGATGGGAGGTGGGTGGGGGCGGGGGGGGGGGGGGTAGGAATATTATTATTCTAAAAATAAGGGAACAAAACATCTATAGCATAAAGAACAGTTTAAATCTACTGTACTTCATTAAGTTAACATCATTACATATTTTAAGTTACTACTCTTGATTTTAAACTTCAAGACCAGCTATTAAGAAACTGGGTTCAATTTCAGACTGATCCCAGAAAGATATGCATAAATTTTCTGTGCCATAATTTATTTCTATGTTAAATGGGGGATACATCTGTATGTTAAATGGGGATACCATCACCTACTCACTTCATAGGGTGCTGAAGATAAAGGTTACAAATACAGGGTAAATCAAAAGTGTCCCTACATCTGTCTCGAAAAGTTTATTTTGGCCTTTGGCTCACATCTTTATATATAGCAGGTGCTGTCTCTAGGAGGACAATTTTTGATGTCAGTTTAAGAAATATACCTGTATTCATGTGCAAGAACTCTTTGATAATACCACTAATCAAAACAAAGATAATACCACTAATATTTCTTGTTACATATACAGAGGTTTTGACTTATTCTGATGCAAGGAAACTGATTTCTCATGGGGAAAAAGACAAAAGATACTGCAGAACATTATGCACTATCAACTTTATTAACATATAGAAGAATATATAAAAGTAGATCTGGTTTTAAAGAAGCAATGCCTTTCATTCTCCACAATAATTTTATTAATCTGGTAATTCTGGACTGCTTGTACTGTTAGAAAAGGGGAAGCTTTCAGTTCTGTAATTCCATGGGACAACCAGTAGGTTGTAGAAACATTTAGTTCAAATGTAATTTGTGACTAGTCTGAAAGAAATGGAAATGTGTGTGTTTACATATATGTGTATACACATGTTACACACAAGAATGAACACAAAGTGTAATTTTCACAAAAAGAAATTAGAAAAATTACAACTTGTAAGCAGATATCAAAGATTTGCATAATTGCTTATTTTCCTCTTAAGTTCAGGTTTCATGTATTTCCTTAACAAGAAAAAAAATTGGCTCCTTTTAAAATAAAGGCAAGTATAAAGTGTTTATATCTGTGCTCAATGGCCTAGTCTCAGGGATTTAAGGCCCATTCTGAAATTCTTAATTTAGTAAGCACTTCCCTACACTCATACATTTCTATAGCTTCTTTGCAGTTTTAGCACTTAGGAATTTTATCTCCTTTCTCTAGAGAAGATTCCAAGAATAGTAATCATAGGAGGAGGAAGCGTTCCAATAATTACTTAGAAATGATGCCTACTGATTAAAAAAATTTTTTTCTGAGAGTACAACGTGTTGTAATTGAGATGTAACTTAAGTAGCTGAAATCTAAGTACTACTTAAGTTGAGCAGATCAGAGTCAATTATTCAATACTCATAAAGTTTATAAGGTTGGTAGCCTGAAACTGGCTATGTTAAGTTTCCATATCACACATCTTGAAGATTGCTGCAAATCACCCACCTCCCAGGCCGCCTTTAGAGAGCCTTTTTCCTTAGGCTTGTTCTCCCACTAAGTCCACTTTCTTAAGAAACAGTTTTGTCCCTGATTCTTGGGGGGCAGATTTGGTGGTCCTTCAGTGCTACTACTTCACTTTAGAAACTAGTATTCCAGGCATTCTACTTACGTTATTGAAATTTTAATTGTCCATTTTGTGGTTTACAGACTAGTGATGAGACTAATGCCATGGGGACAGAGACCATGTCTTCTTATCTTTACGTCTTCAGCACCCAACACAGGGCACAGCAGTATTCAATGACTTGCTTACAACTTATAGAAGGAGTGAATAAAGTTGGTTTGATAGTAGATTAGGAGGTGTCTGTCACATGACGCCCCTTTCCTCTAATCCATAAAGGTTCCATAAAGGCAAACCTTTTTGGGGCAAATGTAGTTGAAACTTTCCTAGGACTGGATTTAGAGTTTGAATCTTCCTTGTGAGAAAAATTCTCATTCTACTGTGCCCTTTGATCGTGCTGGCCCTCTCTAGAACTAAAAAAAAAAAAAAAAAAAAAAAGTGACTAAAGCACAATATATAAATATGTAAAGTATTACATTAAGAAAAAGAAAACTGATAATTACTTCTATAAATTCTCATCATCTTAAAGATTTTTTTCTTTATGCAGTGTAATTACAACTCATAATTTAGCATTGAACCAAACATTTCCCCCCATTGGTTGTGAAATTTCTTAAAAGTTTAAAACTTTTTCATAAATTCTACAATGGTATGAGACAATGAATTTAGTCAAACAAATTCTATTTGCTTAAGTGGCCATTTATAGAGAAGGGGAAAAAGGGAAGAATGAGAAAATCTCTATAGGGAAAATTAAATGACAGGTAATTTCAAATCATTTTAGGCAGATTTCCAAAACTGCTCTGTATATCATAAGAATAGAAATAATAATACCCTTGAAAAATAATACTTGAAAAATGTTATATTTAGGTTTTTGAAAAGGCCATCTTAAAAGAGGTTATCCCAAGACAAGGAATCATTTATTGAGAATATTTAGGACAATTTGAACTAGAGGAAGGATACACCCATCAACATTGCTTTCAGGAAACTTAGTAAAATTAGTTTATTTTACTCATGTTTATAGGCAGCAATAAGGCTTGCCTGAATAGAGAGTACAAAGATTTGCTTGGATAAACAAAGCTGCTGACAGATAGAGCTAGGACTAAAATCTTGGGTCTTTTAATCAATAGTCCAATGCTCTCTCTACATTCAATCTCAATGACTTGGGTGTTGTGTGGTGAAAAAGCAAAGGCCTTTTAGTTATCTCAAAATAATGAATATTAGCTTAAATTCTAAGACTGGCAATTTTTGAAAGATGTTTGTTTATATATTAAATACTATTAACTGTACTTTATTATACTTTAGTGACTATACTACAGTAAAACCCCTTGCATGTTCTAAAATAAAAATGAGAAAATGAACTACATTTGGCACTTCAGTTTTAAAAGGCCTTGAAATATCTTTAAATATTCTGAGGCAATATCATTACATAGGGTCTTGAAAAAAGAATGAAAAATAAGAATTTTATTGAGACATAGCATATGGGTAGACATACTTTGCAAGTACATCTCAAGGATCTCATGGTTATTATCAGTAGTACAGTACCATATTTTCTGAAATACACAGGGTAATTAGTATCTCATGGACTAATATACATTGTTCATTTATAAGATGAAAGCAAACTGTACTGCTTACCTTATAAAGCAAGATCTGATAAACTAAGATCTGGCAGAGGGAAGGATATTCCATTTCTTTCCTACTGTAACTAACTTCTTCCAGAAACATGCAGTCTAGTTCGTATGTAGTAAAAAATAAAATTTCCCTAAACAAATAGCATGAATCTCATTATTAATATTGCTTATTTACACTATGTTAATAAAAATTCTGAAAGTCTGCAACAGGTTATGACAAATTATTGTCTATTTTTATGATGCCTTATATTCATGAAATTCTTCAGTAGTTGATACTATCTACACCATGAAGGAAAAGCTGTGATTTGTCAGAGCAGACAAAGCTGGGCTTTAATCCATCCTTTTAACCATATTGCCAAGTCTATATTGTTTTCACTGCGTCTCAATTAGGAGACAGGCAGGACACCTGGTACTTCTTTATCTAAGTCCCATGGGCTGCCAGATGACTCAAAATCCATAACAGGTGCTAAGGCAGTGTGAGGATACAGAAATTGAAAGCTGGAGTTGAATAAAATTTGGACCACATATAATTGCTCATAAATCAGTCAATTACTAAATGAAAACATTAAGTAAAAAGTTGATAAGCCCAATTCCACCAAAGTTTGTGTAAACACATTTAAAAAGATTAACCTTAAATAAATAGGCTTAAAAATTTAAACCTACCTAAAGGCTCTGAAAATCCTTCCTGATTTAATAATCCAATAATCATTGGTGGGTTTCAAAAAGCACTAATATGATTATCCAATATGTGTGTGTGTGTGTATGTATATATATATATATATATATATATATACACACACACACACATTCTACTTTCATGAAAGTTTTATGAAGCAAAACAGAAACACTAGGTTATTTGGATTTCAAATTTAGTCAAATTATAATGTACTCTCATTCTTGGAAAGATCTACTTGAAAACATTATCATTAATTTAGTAATAATGAGACTTTCAAAGTCAACAGAGAACTGCTTGAAAATCACTAGTATTAGAGTAAGAGTTTAAAAAGAGTTTAAAAAAACATTGGGAGGATACTAGAAACAATCTTGTGTGTTGTTCTTTTTGAGAACACAATTTTTAGTACATTAAAGTTGAAGAAACAAATGTATTTGAGCAAAATACTAAACTTGGAACCTGTCAGAAGACTGCAAAAAAAGAAAAAAAAAACCAAAAACCAAATAAGTGAAATTTTACAGTGTACAATTACTTAAGTGTTATCTCTACCTAAATGTGCACTAATTTAATTAAGATTTTGTTTAAGTGCTATAATTATTGGGAATACAAAAAAAGTGATTTCATTATCATAGTAAGTAGAAACGAAGTACAGTAAACTGTCATTTAAGACAGTGTCATAGAATCTATGATAAGCAGTACATTGGCTTAAACTAATGCACTATATGCCCCCAGGGAATCATAGGCTTAGACACTGGACTTTAACATCAAAATCTATCCATTAATCTTGACTTAAATATAATCTATTCTGCAGTAAAAGGAAGAATGGGCATTCAATGAATTACTGTTTTTGAAATACTGCACTGGTGCCCATTTACTAAAATTACTTAGGAGAACACAGAATATGAAATACTAGTAAATTTTACAGATTTTCTAATTTTACAAAACATGCACTTGAACTTCCCCAAATCTAGCAAGAGCATCCTGTTACAAAACTTTACTGATTTAAAAGTTTTCTTAACATATCTCTTCCTTATCCTATTTAAGAACATGCTACATAAATTATTGTTACTGCAATATAATTTAGTCAACTTCATTTCAGCCAGAAAAAAAAGAATCTATGGGGTCAGAATCCCTGGAGTCTGAAAATAAGCACTAATGTTTTTTTCAGGTTGAGGATCATTGTTTCTTTGCAACAGAACTACCGAACTGCTTGCTGACAAAGCTGACTAGAAGAAAACAGAAGGCCAAGAGGAGTGTTTATATAAATATCAGGGCATGCAATATTTCATAAAAAAGGAAACAACCCTCACATTAAAAAAAAATCCAACCAGAGGGAATTCAATCAGTGAGATAATCATACATGACTGAAATAGTTATGAGCTACTCAAATGATAAATCTGGGATTTAACCTTAAGATGTGCTGACTAATTTATCTTTAGTGGATTATTTTAGCACTTGTGCTATGTAGAAAGTTAATTTACATTTCTATACTAATATCGTTTATATGTATTCAGATGGCATTCGGGAATCCTAAAAAGCAAAGTGTAAATTAAACCAAATTTATAACCTTATCTAACATATGAATTGTGATAATTTTATCCACTTCACCTCAGTTAAATTCTTCTGAAAATAAAAAATTCCTTATTTTCATCTAATAAAAAAATCATAAGGCAACACTGACTTTTGCTCTGCAATAATCTGATGGGCTAAAAATAAATAATGGCATGTTAACAAGGAATTACTACAGGTAGCTGCTTAAATATATTCATTTGCTTTCTTTTTTGATAGCAGCTATGTGCTAAATAAAAGTCAACATTCTTATCAAGAGAGTAAGTAAAGGTAGAAACATCAGTTCTGCAACAGCTATTTTTGCTTCTTCTCTTCTGAACAGCAATTAGTAAAGCAACCCCTTCCCCCTCCTCCCTAGTGCTGTCAAGCTGTTCAGAGCAGTTTGCAACTCAACAATGGTACCATTGTGAATGCTCTCTGGGCTTCCTTCCCACAGAGAGTTAAATGGGCAGTTCCTGCTGCCCATGATTGGTGTCCAGTGAAATAATACTCAAGAGCCAGGTTTTATCAGCTTCACGCCAAAGAAGTGAAGCCAGGGAACCCAAGCCTTCATATCATACTGGACCATATGCCAACCCTGATGGCCCCAAAGGTTTATCACTAAGAATCAGGATCCATCATGTCCCTTGTGAAATTTCACTTCACATACCTTATGTGAAATGCAAAGCTTCACTAAAAACTGAACCTTCTTTACAATTGGCATGAACAGATGGACGGTAACAGTGGTTTGGCAGGCAAAAGTTAAGATTTAAATAGGCTGTATTCTAGTGTTGGAGAGAAACAGCAGTTAGAAGAAAATGGATAGATTTGTGACCCATAGTTTAATTTTAATTCCATTATTGTTATTAAAAATTTAATATCAAAAGGCCTATGTTTAGTCAATGAAAAGAATGAATGAAAAGCACTTCAATTCCTATGTCAAACATGTTTAAAGACCAATTTCAGCTTTATACCCTTTTTTTCTTTGCTCTTTGAAATCCCCAAACAGCATATGCATCTACAGTTGTTTTCATATTTAAACAAAGACTACAATAAAACTAGTACATTATGTAGTAGGTGTGGTGAACAATAATTTGAGTAGAGCAGGGCACAGTCATCACTAACTGCAACATCATAGGGTTTTAATAAAGAAAAAAAAAAAATCCCTATTCCAGCATAGGTGAGGAGTTGATAAAGATAGAAGCAAACTTCAAGTCTGGTTGTTTTTAGGGAATACTGCAGTTTGTCCATGCCCTGATGAGTCCTAGTTCTGCTCGTGCACTGTGATATGACCCACCTGTCCAGACTGGCATCTAAATTTGACAAAACAGATAAGATGGTGGATGCTTTCTTTTGGTATTTTTGCTGTTGTTGTTGCCATGAAGCCAATGTATTATAAGACTAGGACAAAAGTACTTTATTCATCAATAACATGTAAAACTGTAATAATGCGTAAAGACAATAATTGTATAAAAGTATCTCATAGGTAAAGTTTAAAAGATTGTTGTGCAAGAATGAAGTCTATCATGAGTCTATCATAAGAAATATGAAAATCTCAGATGCTCTTTAAAAAAATGATACATATGTATAAATATTACCAAATATTTAGAGACATTTTTAGTCTCATTAAGAAAAGTAACACTGGCTATTAGTGCTATTAGCCTGGCAATTATTGCTTAACTAATTATCATAAAGACTTTATGAAAATAATGATCAATAAACGTTTTGGAAAGGCTTTGCTAGAAAATGAAAAATAAGAAATTCAAACTGTAACTGTTCCGCTAGTGAAAAGGTAAAAGACACACAAAAGCAGAAGGAATTTTTACGTTAGACACTGGCTGCCATAAAATCATCAAAAGCATTAGAAAACCACATTTATGCTGATTTTCTTTCTGCTTGACTACATTATCTGGTTTTGACCTATTTCTTGATCTTCATCTGTCACTACTCTTCCTTTTACATCATCCAGTAGTACTGAACTCCTTTTATTTATTGACTGTATCATACTTTTATGCCTCATGGCCACTTCTTACCCCTAGGAAACTCTTCCCTGACCATGTCTGTCTGGAAAAGTCCCATGTGTCTTTGAAGTATTAGTAGAATTCTTCCATGATAAAGCCATTTCTCTAACATCCATCCTCTCACCCTAGTATCCTCTCCCACTTAAAATTAATCACCTTTACCATCCTTCTTGGTATATATCACTATTGGTGGACTCTGGTAAGAGTGCACTGCATTCATACATTCATGGAGCTCTCTTTCCCTCTGGCCCCAGACTGTATACTCCAATAAATGAATGATCCTAAATTGGTTAAGTTTATCATTAGTGCATTAAGTTCTTGGTAGAAGATGAAAATTGAAAATATCTCTAGAATTAAAACAATGTTAACAGAAACAGAAACTGGCTACGTACTAAAGTCATTTTTGTGAGCTCTCACAGTTGAACTGTAAGTAATTATTGGTCAATAGCAGTAAAACCTTAAAGACTGTCTCTAGAGAACATTAAGATACAATGCTATTTTCATACAGAGTAAACTGTCTTTATTATTATCACAAAGTTGTTACACATCAGAGATTCACATTTATTGCTTTTTGAAAGGACATGGATTTGCTAGACCAAAACTACCATCTTTAAAGATATGTAGTACCTTTGAAATACAGTAACATCATCAACAGGCATATACTGCCATTTTCTGAAAAGAATAGCTGAACAAATTGAAACTGACATAATCAAAAATATATTAGAGTCATTGTAGAAGTGTGCCACATGTATGGGGCCCCCTGTTTAAATAATTACTCTGTGTACACAGACTACAAAGACTACAAGGCTTGGCAGCAAAATCCAGGCCAAGAAGATGTTTAAGCACAGCAAAAAATTATTTAATTGTAAAATTGTAATGTTGTGTCTTTAATACAAAAGGTTTTTTTTTTTTTGGAGACAGAGTCTTACTCTGTTGCCCAGGCTGGAGCGTAGTTGCGCAATCTGGGCTCACTGCAACCTCCACCTCGGGTTCAAGCAATTCTCATGACTCAAGCCTCCTAAGTAGCTGGGATTACAGGGGTGGGCCATCAGGCTCGGCTAATTTTTTGTATTTTTAACAGAGATGGGGTTTCGTTATGTAGGCCAGGCTTGTCTTGAACTCCTGGCCTCAAGTGATCTGCTCGCCTTGACATCCCAAAGTGCTGGTATTACAGGTGTGAGCCACTGCGGCTGGCTGAATACAGGAGATTTTAATCCTCTAATTACAGAGCAGATTGTTAGGTAAAGAAGAACGTCTGCTCTTAGAGATCTTACTGCAATGGTTAATACCAGTGGCACAATGGCTGTGAGCATTTCAAAGACCACAAAACCTGGATCACTTAGCTGATGAGACATTTTATTTGAAGAACTATCTTCTCTTCTTTTGAAGAGAATGAATGACCATAACTATAGATCTTAGTTGATTTAGCAACTAATCAATTTGATTTAACAACTAATAAATATTTCCACGATATTTAAGACCTTCATAGAAAGCATGAAGAACAAATGGCACAAAATTTTGAGAGCTCCTAATGGAATCACTAACGTAGTTGGTACAAATGTTGAAGCAGCAAAATTGGAAACCTTATCAGCATCTAGACTCCCATTGCTGCCCCCTACTGCTCTCCTGTTGCTACCACTTTCCTTGCCTTACAGTAAGAAGTGTCAGCCTTCAGGGCTCAGCCTCATGCTGCCTCCTTCTTGCAGGGGACACCAAGATGTATCCTCCCCACGCCATCCGTCACTGCCATCAAGTCAGAGGTGTCTTAGCTCATTTTTCTACCTAAGAGATCTCTCAACCCCAAATGAAGTGAAAACCTTCATTAATGGATATCTGAAAATTATCTTCAGTAATGGCCTCTAATAAAAAATATACTACTGATTAAGCAGTCAAAATAAAAAAAAACCTTTGTGTGTGTGCTAGTCTGGCTTATTCATGTATCAGAGGCAATTGTCACTGATCCTAGGTTTTTTCTTCTTACCTACCCACCCAACTCTTAAGAGTTGTAGCCTATTCTAATACAAATCACAAAGTATAAGTTACTGCAAAAAATATTTGGGGGCTTTCCATTCTTAAAAAAAAAATCCATGATAATAAATATAAACTTCAAAAACATATTTAAAATAATTTACTAGCCATCTACCATAGGCTAGGCACTGTGCTGGAAGTTAGTAAAACAAGGAGGATAAGTAAGACTTGCTAATATGTACATACACAGTTAAGTACTATAACAAAATGTTTTGAGGCAGTGTGAACAATAGTTTTGCATAGTAAAGGAGGTTTTTTTTTCTTAAACAAAGGGTATTTGGGTCATGAATAATGAGTATGTTAGGTGGAAAAAAGTAGAGATGGGCATTATTGGGGTAACAACATGGGTCTGAAAAAGAAGGGCATTCAGGAATAATGAATATGACTTAGCTGGACACACAGTGTGCCCTGGGCGTCAGTGTGGTAGGAGATGAGGGTAAAGACGGGAGATGGAGCTGGGGGAGAAGTACAGGTATATCTGACAAAACTACAGTGAGAAATATAAGGCTGGGGGGGGTAAAATAAAAATAATTGCTTCCAGGTCATCAAAAAATTTAGACTTGTTCCAATAAGCAATTAAGAGCCATCCTAAGTCTTTCGGTATACAGATGCTTCTTGACTTACGATTGGGTGACATCCCAAAATACTCATCATAAATTGAAAATTCATTTAATACACCTAACTTACTGAACAATATAACTTATCCTAGTTATAAGGATATAACCTTATATCCTACTTTAAATGTGCTTGGAACACTTACATTAGCCTACAGTTGAACAAAATCATCTAATGTAAAGCCTATATATATATTTTTTTGAGATGAAGTTTCACTCTTGTTGCCCAGGCTTGAGTGCAATGGTGTTATCTTGGCTCAGTGCAACCTCTGCCTCCCAGGTTCAAGCAATTTTCCAGCCTCAGCCTCCCAAGTAGCTGGGATTACAGGCATGCGCCACCACGTCCAGCTAATTTTTGTATTTTCAGTAGAGATGGGGTTTCACCATGTTGGTCTGGCTGGTCTAGAACTCCTGACCTCAGGTGATCCGCCTGCCTCAGCCTCCCAAAGTGCTGGGATTACAGGTGTGAGCCACCATGCCCAGACCAGAGCCTATTTTTAAATAAAGTTATCATAAAAATTTTTGAATCAAAATTCAAAATTCTAAGTATGAGTTCTACCAAATATTGCTTTTGTACCATCATAAAGCTGAACCATCCTAAATTGGAGACTGTCTATACTTAGGTTTGCATTTTAGAAGAATATCCCAAGTGTCGATGTAGACAATAATAATGACAGCATCATTAACTCCTATGAAACTACCATTTTCTGAGCTCTTGCTACATGACAGACAGGTTACTTAGTGCTTCATGTGGATAATTTCACTTAATCCTTAAACATCCTGAATTTGGTACTATTAGCCTCTTTTTACACATGAAATTAAGGATAACCCATACTTATTGATGTTCTCTTCTGAGTAAATAATCTACAAAAGACTGTGGATATATAAAATTATGTAGTTCTCAATAAACTCATTTTCTTCTAATGTAAAATGGCAACAATATTGACAGACTCCCCCTAAGAGGTTTTATAATGTTTTATCATAACGAAAGCAACTGCATTAGTAGAACCAATCAATTCCATTCCACTTAGTTTTGGTTCTCCTACTTTTGCAACAGGTACTGCACATTTGAGTAGTAGAACCTGAGGGATAACAAACTGTGACTAATTGAAAAATACTAATTGACTTCTGGTACTCTGCCTGATCAAGTTAAATAGAAACCCAATTCTGGTATTTAAGAAAAAGTCAAATCTAAACAGATTAGAAGAAATCAAATAATACTAGTTGTGGTAGGAAAGAATATTCTAAATCTAGGAATAAAGTGTTCTTTTAAAATGCCATTTAATTATATAATATCCCCCATACTGTATATTTAAGATTATACTCATATAATACACACATATGCATACATACAAAGCCTGAAGACTATAAATTACAAGAATTATAACAGACATGTTGCATTTCATCTATTCAAAGCCCACCTTTTGAGGCCCAGATTTTCTAAACATTCTTTCCTGATCTTCTTACTCCAAAGTAATTTCTTCTTCCTTGGAACTCTTACAGCATTTTATCTATAACCCTACCAGGACATTTTCACTTAATCTTCTATTATAATTAGTAATGTATATATTATTCTCTCCTTGTTAAATTATAAGCATAGGAGGATAGGATTACTATCTGATTTGTCTTTGCATCCCTCTCAAAATCTTTGCTAACTGTGTAAGTGATCAATAACTATTTTTGAAGGAAGAAAAATAGTACAATTCTATTTCTTGACTTGATGATTAAACTGTAATATCATTACATAGTACATTTATGATATATGTACTTTTCTCAAATTATAATTTGTAATAGGGATAAAAAGAAAAGAAAAACAGGATATGTTGGTTATTTTACGTAAACTTGGTTGGGTCATGGGACCTAGTTTTTGGTCAAACACCAGTCTAGATGTTACTGTTATATTTTCTAATATTAACATAATGTATAATATATACTCTTATAATTACTGTATAATATTGTTATATTTATACAGTTATATTTTAGATTTGATTACCATTTAAATCAGTAGACTTTGGGTAAAGCAGATTACCCTTTATAATGTGGGTGGGCCTCATCTAATCAGTTAAAGACTTTAAGAGAAAACACAGAGGTCCTCTGAGGAAGGACAGAATTCTGCCTTCAGACTCAGACTGCAACATCAAGTCTTCCCTGAGTTTCCTATAGATTTTGAACTTGCCAGCCCCCACAACTACATAAACAAATTCCTTAAAACAAATCTCTTTTCTCTTCCTGTATATATACATCCTATTGGTTCTGTTTCTCCGAGAATCCTCACTATAACACGATTATATATTGCAACTTCTGCAAATTTCTATGTATAATAACTCTCACTTATAAAAGAAACAGTATGCACCTAAAAGTATCCTATTTAACATTTGCATATTCAGAAGTCATAGTCAAAATGTCTTTAGGATCAAAACAAATAATTGCTTTAAAATTTTTATTTAATGAATAGAACATGATGGCTGAGGTCATGAAATTAATAATTTGGAATTATTATTGCCACTGCAAAAAACAGAAACAAAAAACCAAGAACACTCTTTCATCAGGTAACTAATAAATGATGGCTACGATTAAAGGTGAAATACCTCTCTGGTCCAATGGTTACACAGAATCTGCTTGGTTTTTCTCCCCCAGTGTTGCATTTCAATTCTAATTGCATGATCAAACTAACGAATTGGGCTCCAGGACCCTCCCCTGCCTGAAAAAAAAGTACCTAGCAGACAAATTCAGAGGTTGTAAGAAAATGCTTTTCCAGTACAAGTAATGTAAGAAACAAGTGAAGTGAAGGAGAGGTTTCAAAGCTTGAAAGACAGTCATCAATACAGACAGATTACTGTAATTCTGGCTGCTGGCATGATCGATTTGGGTAGCCTATGACAATCAATATTGTCCCCATTTAGTGAACAACATTAGATTCATAGTTACAGAAGATGTTCCTAGGATAAAATTTAAACTGTATTTAATGATCATAAATAGCACAATTTATGCTGTGGAATCTTAGTGGGTACTTTTATTGGGCATAAAATAACAGACACAGTGGTGCAATTACCCAAATGTAATCAAGTTTATTATTTTTTTTAATCCCTTCATTTCTTCTATGAGGAGTAAAGGATTAACTAGTGGTTTCCAAAAACTACTTGTATCTCAATTTCTTTTGTAATTTATGTTAACTAAATTATTGACCAATTTTAGAATGCTTGATGTTTTTCCTTAATGAGAACTTAATGTGAATATTTCAAAAACATACATCTTAAATTTAATACATTATGTTTCTGAAGTAATTATTTAAAACTAAGACAGATGTACCTGTATTTCAATATCTTAAAATACAAATGTCTAGTTGTAGTTTTTTACATATTCATTTGAAAATCAAATAATGCACCTGTATGAAATCATTTCCCAACATTTAGAATATAGAACTATAATAATATATATATATATATATATGTATGCATTAAGTAGAGATATTCCCAGCCTTTGCTGAGTGTATACACATACTACCCTAGGTATATATATATACTATACTCAGTATGGGAAAACAACTTCCTAAAGTTTCTAAACTCAAGATTCCAAGTCAGAAAAAATTTGTTTGATCTATCTGATTTAAATGTATTTGCTCTGTGTTCCAGGAGTAATTTTGCTGGTAGAAAACTTCAGATTTTCTGTTTAAATAAAGTGTTCATGTTTACTATTTTCATCAATTTTCTCCAATGTGGTATCTATTAACATCTCAGCAAGACTGACTATTAAAAACATGATAAAGTAGGCCTGAAAAAATCCAACCTAATCAATCAATCTACAATCAACCAAACATAAAAACCCAATTAGGCAATTCCTTGGTATTGGGTAGACTTGCTTTATATTGACTGCAATCATAATGGAATTAATCATTGCACAAAATAATGTAACTTGTTATGACATTTACTAAGTACATCCAAATTCATTATCTCATTTAATCTTCACAACAATTCTAAGATGGTTATTAGCATCTTTTTTACAGTTGAAGAAAGTGAGGTTCAGAGATTCTGTGACTTGGCCAAGACCACAAGGCAGAGCTTGAGTTAAAAATTAATGCTTTCTAACTGCAAAGCCAGCTTTCATATACCTCCAGTGTAATACGAAGTCTGAAACAGAAGACCCAACAGGGTTGTAGAAAAAAAAATTAAGCCATAGTCTCAAAACTCTTGATTTTGCATTTTAAAACTACTTGGTAAGGAGTGCATCTTAAATGTTGTTGTACCTCAGGTAAGAAAGTTTGTGCTTGCTCAATAAATTGAGTTCCTATTTTATGACACAAGAGGCAAATAGAGTTTTGCATTATAATCTCATCTAATTGATCTCACCACTTTCCAAAAAGACTAAAGGCATTTATTTACACAGGAAAGTGCAAACTCTTCCTTATCTACCTCTGTGCTCCACTTTCAATTGTACTTTTAATCAAATGACAGAGGACACTAACTCTCAGAATAGACATTAGGATACAGTGAACTGTGAAAGAGGCAAAGGTCTGAGAGCAAACATCCTTGATGAAGCTAACAACGTGGATAAAATTTATGGGTAATAAGCTATATATTCTATGTAAGATTAGCTACTGCTCTAGAGATATTCAGGAGACAATAAACTGAAAAAGTATACTCCAATTAACAGATTAAAACTACAAAGTTTTTATGGAAGTACAAGTTGAGTATCCCTAATCTGAAAATGTAAAATCTAAAATGCTCCAAAATCTGAAACTTTTGAGCTCTGACATGACACTCAAAGGAAACATTCATTGGAGCATTTCAGATTTCAGGTATTCAGATTAGGAATGCTCAATTACTTGGTAAGTATAATGAAATTTTCCAAAATCCAAAAAAATCTGAAATCTGAAACACTTCTAGTCTCAAGAATTTCAGAGAAGGGACATTCAACATGTATTACGATGAGGTAAAAATCAGAAGAATAAAAATTTAGAAAAAGTAAATTAGCAATGTGATAATTTGTCAGTAAGCACCTTGTTTTGTTTAAAGGAAAAAGATATTGTATCTAGGGAATGAAGCTGTAATTCCTAAAAAGATACACTGTATGTGTGGATCTTATAAATGGTAAGCTGCTGAGTATGGGTTTCATGAACCAACCTCCTTGTAGTTTACTCACATCTGGTGAAAAGTCTCAAGATTCCAGGCCCCAAATGTAAAGGAAATAAAACTCATCGCTGGCTGACCTCAGCAGGGTTCACAAAAAACTCTAATTAAAAAATAGTTCCTCCTAATGCTTCAAGCAATCAACAGAAAATACAGTCTTCAAAAAAATCTTCAGAAACAATAAACAGACTGTATAGTCAAAGACAAGTGACTTAGAAATAAACTCACCATGTCCATACTACTCACTGAACTTGCCTACAGACATTTCTTTTCAATTGATAGCTCGCTATTTAGTAGATGTCTCCAAATTACACTTTTGTTAACAATTCAAGGCTCATTTTAGTCCTTATCATTTCACTAAAATGACTACTTCAAATATGAGTTTTCAATTTAAAGTAAGTGAAGATATAAATGCTATGAAAAATAAT
The DNA here is from genome assembly GCA_036589455.1 of Ateles fusciceps. NCBI lineage: Eukaryota > Metazoa > Chordata > Mammalia > Primates > Atelidae > Ateles > Ateles fusciceps. Next base: position 3,024,886 of record JAZHEH010002842.1, read on the forward strand.
ACTACAGAAATGTCATTAAGCTTAATCAATGTAACATACCATGATCCACCTGTAATTCCATTTCACTGTGTCAGAATACGTCAGAAATTACAGAGTAACCAGATTGCTTAAGTCAATTTCCATTAATAAGAAAATGTACATGGTAGACTACCAAGTTAAGATAATAAATCTAGGCCGGGTGTGGTGGCTCATGCCTGCAATCCCAGCACTTTGGGAGGCTGAGGTAGGCGGATCACAAGGTCAGGAGTTCAAGACAAGCCTGGCCAATATGGTGAAACCCCATCTCTACTAAAAAAAATACAAAAATTAGCCGGGCATGGTGGCGGGTGCCTGTTAGTCCCAGCTATTTGGGAGGCTGAGGCAGAAGAGTCACTTGAACCTGGGAAGCGGAGGATGCAGTGAGCCGAGATCGCACCACTGCACTCCAGCCTGGGCAACAGAGTGAGACTCTGTTTCAAGAAAGAAAAAAAGATAATAAATCTATTTCATGTGGAATGGAACTAAGATATTTTTAAAAACCTTCCTTTAAAGCTTATCATTTACAGTTTATTATATAAGAAATAAAATGTTTTTAATCATATAGAAAAAGTACATAAAAAACATAAATTCATTTTAGAAAGAAATATCAGAAAACAATTTAAAATTTTGTGTATGTTGTGTGCCAGGTACTGATTTAAGAGCTTTACACATATTGACTCATTATTAGTTGTCATAACACCATGAGCTAGATTATTATTATCATTCTCATTATATAGACAAGAAGACTCAGGCTCAAAAGGTTAAGTATATTTCCCAAGCTACAAAGCTAAGAAAGTGTGGCCAGCATCTGAGTTTAGGCAATCCGGCTCCGGAAGTTATGCTCTTAAATGCTCCACATCTTCTCATACCTCCATGTCTCTGATTATGTTGTTCTCTCTGCTTGGAAGGCTCTTAGGCTCATTCACCTGATTAACTCTTATTTGTCCTTCAAAATTGGTTCAATCCTGACTTTTTCAGAAGTGTTTCCTGATAACACCACCCCTTCCAGATGAGTGAGAGACCCCTTGTTACTAAACTTCTGGAATACCTGCCCATACTTCTATTGAAACATGTATTCTGAACACAGTATGCTTCCCCAACTAGATTGAGTTCTTTGCAATGACTATTTTGATTATTTCTGCAACTCCAGAGTAGTAGAGTACCTGACATATAATGGGACTCTAATTAACCAAAAGATTAGTACTGATTAAAAGTATGTAAGAGGACTGGACACGGTGGCTCACACCTGTAATCCCAGCAGTTTGGGAGGCCAAGGCAGGCAGATCATCTGAGGTCAGGAGTTTAGAGACAAGCCTGGCCAGTCTGGCCAACATGATGAAACTCCATCTCTACTAAAAATACAAAAATTAGCTAGGCGTGGTGGTGGGCACCTGTAATCCCAGCTACTTGGGAGGCTGAGGCAGGAGAATCACTGGAACACGGGAGTTGGAAGTTGCAGTGTGCAGAGATCACGCCATTGCACTCCAGCCTGGGTGACAAAAGCAAGGCTCCATCTCAAAAAAAAAAAAAAAAAAGTACATGAAAGAAAATATATCATTCATTTATCATAACTTATATATCAATTAACAGGGAATCAGGTTGGGTGCAGTGGCTTACACCTGTAATTCCAGCACTTTAGGTGAACAAGGTGGAACAATCGTTTGAGCCCAGGAGTCTAAGACCAGCCCGGGAAACATAATACTTCATTTCTACAAAAAATAATAACAAAAAAACCCCTCAGAAAATAAAAGGCTTTAACAATACATAAGAAATATTTACCTTTGTGAGTAGACATACATTAAAGTGAGACCACTACGTTAAAAAAAGGATACAAGTTTTGATACAGTGGAATCAGAGATTTCAGAGCACGGCTTGCATTTATAGCTGTTGCTCTAACCATAATGGGTAGAACCTTTCCATTCACAATAGCACCATCAAAAAGGGGACCAAAGAAAGGAACCTGATTGAGAAATTAGAACATAATTTTATATTCAAATTACAGACAGACTGTAAATAAGAGCAATCAAGACACTTCGCATCCAAAGTATTTTTGCTGCTTCTTTAGTTTTTCCTTCAGTAAAAATACTATTTGAATTCAATTCTTTTCTGTGATGGATCACTCATACTAGGACAATGAACAAAAAATGTCAAAGGTTCATAGGGTGTCTATTCAAAAGAACTATGTGCTTCATGTAACTGACTAAATAATTTACACACTTAGCCAATTTTCAAATTTTACTAGTTTCAATTGTATACAAAAAGGCAACACAAGAAATATGTATCTTTTTCTCTACTGAGTGAACAAAATGAAAATATATACTTATAGCCAAGAAGTTAGTTTTTCATTATTTTTGAATAAGGTTGGCATAAATAGCAGCTGAAGGCAAGTACATGAGCTGTGGATAAGATGGTAAATATTTTAGATTCTGTAGTCACATGCTGTCTCTGTTGTATATTCTTAAATTTTTTTTTAAACCTCGTTAAGGCTGGATGTGGTGGCTCACACCTGTAATCTCAGCACTCTGGGAGGCCAGATCACCTGAGGTCAAGGGTTCGAGACTAGCCTGACCAATATGGTGAAACCCGTCTCTACTAAAAATACAAAAATTAGACGGGCATGGTGGCGGGTGTCTGTAGTCCTAGCTACTCGGGAGGCTGAGACAGGAGAATTGCTTGAACATGGGAGGTAGAGGATGCAGTGAGCTGAGATTGCACCACTGCACTCCAGCCTGAACCACAGAGCGAGAGTGAGACTCTGTCTCAAAACAAAAACAAAAACCACAACAAACAACAACAAAAATAACTGTTTAAAAATGTAAAAAAAAAAAAAAAAAAAAAAACGCAATAAAATATATATTAAAAAAAGAAATTCAAATTAAAAAAGGTAAAATAATAATAATAAAAAACAAAACATTCTTAGCTTGGGCTGTATGAAACCAGGCGATGGGCCACAGTCTGCTGACTGCTGCTGGTTTAGGTGAACCCTGAAGAAACCTAAATTCATACATGAGAAGTTCATACATGAGAAACTTAATCCAATTCAGGGAATTCTGAAGATTCATGATCAATTGTCAAATGTAGGTTTTCTAAAAACTGAAGAATTCAGTTAAAAAAAGGGAAGGAACACACCAAAAATACTACCAAACTTTTATTATCCTGGAAGAAAATGGTTCTGCAATAGCATGTTTGAATTCTATGCTGCATATGTAAGACATCCAACTATAGGACAGGTGACTGAACCATTTGGCTTATTTTTTTTTTTCAATTTGTAGAATCCTCATTTATTAAGTGACATGACTAACCATGATGTAATCTTAGTAAGATGTATCAACCAAAAATATAGGAATCATATATTCCTATTCTAAAAGAAATGATTACCTCTTACTGTTTTTTTTTTTTTTTTGTTTTTTTTTTTAAGAAACTGTAATTATTCTCTTAATAAAAGAGTAAGCCCTTTTTGAGCCTGGTACAAAGGAACTTTCACTCTGGCACTACCTAGCCAAATCCCCCCACTTGAACACAATTTCTTGCTATTTATTCTGTTTTAGCTTCTTCTGAACCAGGCTTAGGAAATCCATATAGCTACCAGGGTCTGTGTTACATTTACCCTCACTTTCACAACTTAATGCCTAGTCCAAATTTTCTTCTGAATATGGAAAGAAACCCACAAACCCCTATAGAACCAAAATCTATTATTAAAATGGAAGCTACGAAGTTCTTACCTCTGGTTTTTTCATTATCTGAATACTGAACATGTGATTTTTCATTGGATATATTACAATAAGGACATCACCAAATTCTGTGGGAATAATTCCTCTCCTGTAGTCTCTAGTATGCTCTGACCAAACAATGTGCACTTCATCATTTCCCAAATGTCTCAACTGGAAAGACAAGAAAATAATTTATACTGCTTTATAAAAGCTTTGTGAGTACAGTCTTACAGTCACAGACAACATAAAAAGGGGAAAAAGGAAATTAAAAAATTGTTAAACTGCACTTGGTCAGTTTTACATAAGAAACACAAACACTCAAAAACATTACGAGACACTGCAGAAGACCAATTTCAGTTGTCAATAATCAACGGGAAATAGAGAACTTAACATTTAAAAAGATTCACATATAGCCCAAATACTCTCCTTAACCAGCAACTGCGCCGATTCTCCACTAACAGATCTTTTAAAAGATTGTTTAAAGAAAAGTAATAGATAACTCATAAACTGGATAATCCCCCAATTGAGTAAGAGAAAGTTGATTATATTTGGTTTAACAAATTTATTCCAGGCTTTCTCTGCCATGAAACTAAAAAATTCTTCCAAATAGATGTCTTGAGAATTGTTTACCCTCAAGATGTTATTTAAATGTTGTGGTGCTTGCTTACAAAGGTGTTTCTGGCAATCAGAGAGAGTTAACATTATGATAGTTAAAACTGTAAAAATGCAAAACATTCAGAAGTTGGATTTCTAATAAGGCATTAGATAAATGAACTTAATGTCATTAAGTCTTGAGTTTTCTTCATAGAGACTACTATAGAATAATGTCTTTTATTATAAAATTTCATTATACTAGTACGTTTATTGATTTTGCCACTGAGAGCATTTGAGTCAACTTTTAGTGCAGATCTTACATGGGATTTCCATTAGCTTCAGATAACTAGACACACTACAGGTAGAAAGGTTTAGAAGAGTAAACCTGGGATAACTGTCATCAACATTAACGCTATCAGCTAACATACAGGCAATTTCTATTTCAGAAATATGTCATTTATTTTGGCTTAAGGATGAACAGAGGGTAGAAAAAAGAACTTAATATGTGATTTAAACAAAGAAATGAGTTAACTATAATTAGTGAAGGCCTCTCTTCTGCCATTCCTTAATCCTGGAGTAACTCCTTGTATACATACACAACTTGAATAATATAAATGTGTGGGACTCGGCCTTTGCGACATTTTTAAAAAGCAAAAAAGATTATACAACTCAGAAAAGCCATGGCTTCATAATTTCATTTTTTAATCAAAATACTTTAAAAATATCCTTCCTATACAGCCATCCCCACGTGTCAGCTTCCCTAATAGGTTTATGTTAACTGAATACAAAAGAAATGTGAAATAAATTTAACCAGGAGGGATGATCCAATCTAATTTTGATACATTAATGTCATATGCTGTACATGTTACAATAGCAGCCAGATCTAATACTAAGCTCCAGGCTATACTGAGATTTCCAAATGGCAGATTGTTCTAAGTGATATCAAGTATAATTGAAATAATAAACGATAGTAAAAGCTGAGCACACTGTCAGGAAGAATTTAGGTATTTACTTTTTAAAATTAAATGAGTTAGGTAAGGAAAGACAAGACAACTGAAATAATGCAGGTCTCAATTTACAGAAAATTCCTTTTATTTATCTGCTACATTAACCCTTGAATTCTTGCCAAAACTATCTATAATTTCTAGTGCCCACTTATCTAAAGAAACGAGAAAAAAGGGCAAGTGTACTTTTATCTTATAACTGAAGCTTGTTCAAATATCTTCTGTATGGTATTGAAAGTCTGTTAAATAAGTTTAATGGAAAAGAACAACATATTTTTGCCAAGCTGTTGTAATGAAGATTTCTGCCACAGAACGATGTACATAACAAAGTCATTCTAAACATGTTCAAACACTTTAAGGAAAAAGCTTCATAAAAATCCCTTATCATTTATATTCAAATTCTAAAAAAGTAATTATTTTAGGCTGTCATAATGAGGCATGTTTTTATATCTTTAAAATCTGTTATATAGTAATTAGATACAAATTGAGAAATTGCTAATCATTGCTATGTGTCTTGGAAATTTTTGAAACACTAATGAAACAATGAATTTTTAATGGTTAAGAGTTAACAGAAATTTCAGGCATATGTATATTTGACATACTTTATATATTATTTAATATTGTTTTTATTTATTCCTTCTCTCTTATGGACTTACAAGCTTGTGTCCTATGGGGCCTGGCATGGTGGCTCACACTTGCAATCCCAGAGCTCCGGGAGGCTGAGGCAGGCAAATCACCTGAGATCAGGAGTTCAAGACCAGCCTTACCAACATGGTGAAACCCTGTCTTTACTAAAAATACAAAAATTAGCCAGGTGTGGTGGCACATGTCTGTAATCCCAGCTACTTGGGAGGCTGAAGAGAGAAGATTCCTTGAACCTAGAAGGCAGAAGTTGCAGTGAGCCAAGATTACTTAACTGCATTCCAGCCTGTGTGACAGAGTGAGACGCCATCTCAAACAAACAAACAAAAAAGATTGTGTCCTATGTATAACCAGTAGGTTTTGCTATACTCTGAAAACTACCAAAGAAGTTCCTACCTACATGTTTATTGACCCAGATGCTAATTCATTTCTGAAACAGAGTAAAAGACTTCTGTACATGGGATAAGTCTGTTAAAATGATTGGCAACCAAACTATTCTTCCAAATTTCTTTCAACTGCTACTAAAGTCATTTTGAAACTCAAGGTATACAACATAGGCTACAGATGACTATTATTAATTGAAGAAGATAAAGCAGCTAAATGAAATTCAACATGTGTACAAGTGAAGTTCTCAAATACACAAGAATGTTAATACTGGAAGAGATTTTAAAGCTCTAATTTCCCACCTGATACAGGAGCTTATGCCTGAGAAGTAGATATCCTGCCTCTGCTTGAGTACTTCTAAGGTTGGGAATTTTATGAATTCACAAATCAGCCCATTTCTTATTTATTTATTTATTTATTTAGAGATGGAATTTCGCTCTTGTTGCCCAGGCTGGAGTGCAATGGCATGATCTTGGCTCACTGCAACCTCCACATCCCAGGTTCAAGTGATTCTCCCGCCTCAGCCTCTCAAGTAGCTGGGATTACAGGCGTCCACCACCACACCCAGCTAATTTTTATATTTTTAGTAGAGATGGGGTTTTGCCACGCTGGACAGGCTGGTTTGAAACTCCTGACCTCAGGTGATCTGCCTGCCTCGGCCTCCCAAAGTGCTGGGATTGCAGATGTGAGCTGCTGTGCCCAGCACCCATTTCATTTTTAAAGAGCTACAATCATTAGAACATCTTAATACGAAGCTAAAAACTGCATTCTGGATGCTAGTTCTTCCAAATTGAGCCTTACCAAATAAATCCTATCTGTATTCTATGTATTATCTTTTCTGTTATCTGAAGGTCAGTCTAATATATATCTCACTTTTCCAGGTTAAAAGTGTTCTACTTAGCTCCTCGTAGAGTTTACAAACATATTCATTATTTTGGGTTATTGTCTCAGTTTACTGATGTTTCTGTTAAACTGTTGTGTATGGAATAGAATACAGTATCAACACATGCTCTGGATAATACAGCAAACCCACAGTGGGGCTGGTTTCTTCCTTTGGTCTGTTCAGTAAATTATTCTCTGCGTTTTAAAAATGATGGCTCTAATGGAACTTGTAGTCAATTCAAACTTCTAAGTCTTTTTCTTGCAAAGTTCTTTTAAGCTGGTACAACTGACTGCTAGAACTAAAGAAGGGGTTTCATATTTATTCTTACTAAATTTTCCCTTGCCAGGTTCAGATGATCACTAAGCTTATGAAGGTGTATTGTTAGCCTGACTCTGCTGTTCCACATGCTGGCTCTCTCCTAGATTTGGGCTATCCTTAAGTTCAAATTCCAATATCTTCATTTACATTTTGGAAAAAAAATGTCAAACGGGACAGGCTTGGTTAAGAGCCTTGTATCGAGTCATTACAGACTTTCCTCCTAGATAAAAAAAATCCACAAAACCCTATACTTATTAAAGGTATTTATTAAGTGCTTATTGTAACAATTCATTAAATGTCTACAACAATACTACGAAGTAGTAATAATTATTACCTTTATTTGTACAGGTGAGGAATTGAAGCTTAAAAGGATGAAGTAACTCGCCTAAGGTCACACAAATAGTAAGTGGCAGAGCCAGGATTCAAACCCAGGCAGGCTGGTTCCAGAACCTTTACTGTAACTACCTAACTATATTGCTTCTTGTTAAATAATTAATTTATGTGCCATGAATATGATTATACAATCAATCATGAATATACTTACCATACTTATTAAGACCACATTTCTTCAACTTGTCCACAACAAGCAACTTAGTTAAATGTTTTATTACAGTCTATGGTTTTCCCTAATCTAGTAATCCTATTAAAACAAATTAAGTTATTTTGATGTGATTTGTTATGGTGAACTCATGGTGGCTCCTAGTGATCACTACACTTCATTATCGAAGTGCTCACAAACCATCTGTTTAATAATCCTATTTTGCCAGGCACTGACATGAAGCTCATGAATGTTGGTAATTTCTATGGTCTGGGGCCTGCTCCGTGTTCTCTTGTGAAAATCAGATGTTTACTCACTGCTACAGACTGAATGTTTGCATCCCGTTCACCCCCCAAATTCATTTCCTAAAATCCTAATCCCCAATGTGATGTATTGTAAGGTAGGGGACTCTGGGAGGTGATTAGGTTATGAGGGCACCTTTATAAGGGACTAGTGCCCTTATAAAAGATACCCCAGAGAGCTTACTTGACTCTTCTGATATTATATATAAAGTTACAATGAGAAGATGGTCATCTGTGAACCAGAGGGTGGTCCCTCACCAGACAATGAATCTGTCAGCATCTTGATCTTAGATTTCTCAGCCCCCAGAACTGTAAGAAATAAATTTTTGTGGTTTATAAGCCACCCAGTCTATGGTATTTTTGTTATATCAGCCTGAATGGACTAAGACATTCATCTTACGGCAATGCACTCATTCTCCATGATTACCAACAGGAATTCCAGAGTCAATTCCAGATTTCCTCAGTGCCACAAAATATCATTCATCTGGGGCTGGAGACTAGAATTCTTGTAAAGTAACTGTATTGTGTCCCCACTAAATCAGCTTATCCTCCTGACTTCCCCATTTCTGTTAAAAGTACTTAACAACTAATTAAAATCATTCAGGATTAAAACCTGAGAGTCTTTTAGTCTTTTTTGATTCCTCTTGTTTTCCTTACTACATCTCTAAAGAGCTCATTTTTTTTAAAAAAAAGCTTTATATTCCTTTTTTGTACTTTCCTTCCTATTCCTCTACTGCTGTCCAAGATCACATGCTACTCATCTTACATAACTGGACTAATTCATGAGTTCTTAAAAAGTCTTTTTTCTCTTCCCCTTCCTCCCTCCTTCATATCCACCTTCTTTCATTCATGACCAAATATTGAGAGCTGACCGAATGCTAGCTTTTGCAGATGCAACGAGTAAAAACAGACACGGTCTCTGTTCTCAAAGCTTTGTGTACAGTGGAGGAGACAGAGTAAAATAAGCATACCATAAATAGATAAAGAATTTAAAAATACAAATGATGCTCTAAATATATTTTTCAGAATGAAAACAACAAAGGACATGGATCTGTAATACTTCTTGAACTAAAAACTGAAGAACATACAGAAGTTAATTAGGTTAGGCAGTTACTTTAGGAAATAGGGATATATGTGTAGAAACTGTAGCTTAGTATTCCTACTCCCCCAAGTCCCCATTCTTTCCCCATCTTTCAGGCACTTACACTTAGTAAAACACACTCTATGATATATCCCTCAATCATGAGAGAAAACATGCTTTAATATACTTTCTAATAGTCATACATATTTTCCTACATTCACTTACTGTTTATTCATTTTTAACAATCAGGAGAAGTTTCCTGAAAACAACAGGCATAGCATCCAATACTATGCCTTAGCACAGCAGGCATTCAATAAATACTGCTGATTTTTTTTTTTTTTTTTTTTTTTTGAGATGGAGTCTTGCTTTGTTGCCCAGGCTAGAGTGCAGTGGCACGATCTCAGCTCACTGCAACCTCCAACTCCTAGGTTCAAGCAATTCTTCTGTCTTAGCCTCCTGAGTAGCTGGGACTACAGGCGTGTGCCACCATGCCCGGCTAATTTTTTGTATTTTCAGTAGAGATGGGGTTTCACGGTGTTAGCCAGGATGGACTCAATCTCCTGACCTTGTGATCCGCCCACCTCAACCTCTTAAAGTGCTGGGATTACAGGCGTGAGTCACTGCACCTGGCCAATACTGCTATTAAAAAGATAATATAACAATACTTATCTTGCATTTTTTTCCCTATCATTACCTAGTGCATAGCATAAAAATAGAATTATCTGCAGTTATCTAAATTGTCACTTTGATAAAGACAAAGGTGTCTATAGATCTTTTGATTTGTGGCTACGGTAGCAGTGGTGATTCACTGAACAGACATTTGGTAACTGCCAATAGGCCTGGTACTAGGTGCTAGAGATGTAGTAGTAAGCAAGAGACAAATCCTTGTTCTCTTGCTGTTGACTTTGATGTTCTAGTGGGAGGAGTCAGATAAACATATACAAAAATAAACAAGTAAGATAACTTTACATGGAGATAACTCTATAAGGAAAATAATATAGGGTCACATGATAAAGTTCCTGAGTAGAAAGGGGCTTCTTTAGCTAGCATGTCTAAAAAGATCTTTCTGAGAAATTGTCATGTGAGTTTGAGAACAGAACAATTAGAATGAGAAAGCCTGATAATGTGGAGAAAAAACATTAAAAACAGAGAGAGCAGTAAGCGTACAGAGCCCTTAAGATGTGAATGAGTTTGACATGTTGGAAGGTTAGAATGACAGTCAGTGAGTCCAGATGATGGTAAATTAAAAGGAAAACGACAGGAGATGAGATCAAGAGGTAGGCAGGCTGGCAGGGCCAAATCATGTAGGGCCATAGTGGGGAATTAGTATTTTATTCCCTATACAATGAGAGACCACTGCTATCTCACCCACATGATAACATTCACTGTGGTGAGATAAAGTTACATTGAACCACTTATATTTTCTGCTTTCTCAATCTTCTATTCTTGTCATCAGAAGTATATATGTAAAAATTGGAGGTAGAGGCAGAGTTTTTTCGATAAGGTTGTTATATTTGGGACTCAAACAATGAGTATAATTTCACAGCATTTATTAACTATAATCCTTACTTCACTTTTACTAAAATAATGAAAAAATTAAAAAATTATTCCTTAAATTTGTTTTTTGAACAAATTCATTTTCCAGACTATATTTAGCAGATAGTTCTGTATAAAATAAAGAAAAACAGATTTAAAATAAAAAATCAGACCAAGCAGCACTACAAGGTTCATTTATTTGCAAAACTATTGTGGCTAAATTTCAAGACAGAAAATGAAACACTTTCCATTACACTAATACTATTTCAGAGGAAATGGACTTAAAAAAAGTGCTTCTTTCCCCCTATTTTGGGGGGTCCAGGAAATGAAAGATAGACTAGAGAGTTCAACTAAGTATGTTACAATTATCTCAACTTGATCTTCATCAAACTTCTAAAAGGATGATTCAGCTACCTATGAAGCAGAGTATCAGCAAGTGGCTAGAACAAGGAGACAGAGGAAATGAGAGAGGCTCCTGTGAACACTTTATACCAATGCTTGCAGCACTTTTGATTTTTAGGGGTGAATACACTCAGTTAAGTGGAAATTATTTTTAACCATTTTCCATCAGTCTTCCTCAGGTAGAGATAATTTATAGAACAGGCTGCTTGGACTGAAGTTATATCGGGATTTTTATATGGTGGTACAACATTTCTAAGAGCAACTTAGTAGACTGAATGTTTGGTTAAATTTGCTCAAGAAGTATAGTCTATGTTGTAAATATTCTGCTGCTACTGTCTTAAGCCTTGAAAAAGCCTTCTCTTCACAAGAAATACAAATGCTACATTTAAATAGGTCTAAGGATATTTACTTCTCATTCTGAGAAAATAAAATGTTTGAAAATAATTTACAAATCACATATTTTAAATAAAAAGTCAGAACTAAAATTAGTTTCTATAAAATGAATATAAATGATTTTCTCCTAGCAAGTTTAAAGCAAAGGAGCAGAGTCATAAATAATTCTAGCTTGCCAGAGGCATGACTATTTCTTTATACTGACTGCTGACTATCTAATTTAATTAGAGGTATTAAACTCCTTGCTGAGGTCAACAAGCCTTACTTCCTCCAATATTACACTTCAACCAGTGCTCATTAATGTGTCTACTGAATGGATTAACACACCTAAAGATATATGTACAAAGGACAGGGGGGACAACCTAATGATATCCAATTGTTCATTTATAATAGGACACATGTTCTAGCCCTCAACTTATTACCACTAATGTGGAATTTATTAAATTCAGGAGAAAAAATACCAATACAGAAAGTGATTTTTTATCAAGGAGAACTGGTATAAGACTACTGGCTTCTATGATTAAGTTTAAACATTTAACCTATCAAAAATAAAGTGATAGTAAAATAAAACTGAAATATAAGCCTGCTACTTAGAATTTTATATATTAGAATTCTGAGGAACAGATTACAAGCAAGAATCATTAAGTAGAGGGAAATGGGAAACATCAGCATATAGAGAAATAAATGTTTATAAGTTTTTAAAAAATTTCTATGAAAAGAAGGTTTAGGCTAATTATACTGAATTATGAGATCAAATAAAAATACCCTTTCCACTGGACTTAAAAGTTGCTATTGTTTCTTGAAGGAGAATGGCAGTGTCAGGAGGTATATGACTACATTGTTCACACATATAGAGTTGAAACCTTTAGTTTGACATTGACAGAATAGATTTTACTTAAATTGATTTAAATTTCTACTAGAGAAAATAAGACATTTCTCCAAAAAGTATATACAAATGGGCAATGAGCACATGAAAAGATGTTCAATATCATTGGAAGAGAAATGCAAATCAAAACCACAATGAAATATCATTTAACACCTACTAGTATGGCTATAATTTTTTTTTTTTAAAAAACAGAAAATAACAAGCGTTGGCAAAGATGTGGAAAAATCGCAACCCTTAGGCATTCCTGGTGGAAATGTAAAATGATGCAGCTGCTGTGGAAAACAGTCTGACAACTTCTCAGAAAGCTAAATATACAATTACCATATGACCCCAGCAATTCCACTCCTAGCTATATATAGCTAAATTGAAAACGGATTCAAATAAATATTTGTATGCCAATGTTTGCTGCAACATTGTTTACAAGAACCAAAAGGTGGAAACAACCCAACTTCCAGTTACAGATGAATGGATAAACAAAATGAAGTATATACTTGCAACAGAATATTATTTAGCCTTAAAAAGGAATAAAGTTCTGATGTATGCTACGACATGAATGAATCTTGAAAACATGCTAAGTAAAATAGGCACAAAAGGACACATATTGTATGATTCCACTTGTATGAGGTTCCAAGAACTGGCAAATTCATAGAACAGGTGGATTAGAGGTTACCAGGGTTAGTGGAAGGAGGAATGAGTAGTTACTGTTTAATGGGTGCAAAGTTGCAGTTTGAAAATTTTTAAAAATTCTGGAACAAAAAAAATAAAAATAAAAAAACTTCTGGGTCTTCCGCTTTCTTGTACAGCATATAAAGGTTTGAAGTAACCACTTTGATCTAACAGCAAGTAAAAAGTTGAACAAACTGAAAATCAACAATTCTTTTTAGATCCATCAGAGATGTGAAGTCACAGGAAAAATGCTCCCCTCCCCATTCCTGGTGTCTGACTGGAGACAGACAGATAATCACAGCTGACTGATGGGATATAGTGCCAGCATAGGAATATCTGAATTAAAACTGAACTGCTGGAAGCTCAGTATGGATAAATCTAAGAGTTAAAAACTCCAGGAGAAACCAGTCTTAGGGGGAAACTCCCCCTACTTTTTTGAGTTTTATTTCCAAGAGCCCTACCAGGTCCTTATGGTGAATAATAGAGAAAAATACCCTCTTGCTTTATGGAAGGGGAGGGGGAAAAACAATTATTTGAAACACACCAAAACATTCTGTTCTTTAAAAGGCCTGCCTTCAGGAGAAACTATTTTACCAAAGCCTAACCTACCTGAGAGAAGAATAGCCAACTTTGGCTTCTTGGAATGTCATACTATCCCTTCTAAGGGGAGGGACTGGAAAACACTGGTGAAATTCACAATCCAGGGCCACAGGCTCAGCAAAAGACTGAAACCTAATCGTGGGACAATGGAGTGCTTCCCCTTCCCCCACACCTCACCACCATACCACTGAAGGCCTGTTTACCAGAGTTCATTTTACCTAATATATGTTCAGATTTCAATAAAAAATTGCAAGGCAAAAGTCTTTAAGAGACTGAACAAGCATCAGAACAGAATAAGCACCAGAGTTAGATGTGGCAGGGATGCTAGAATTATCAGACCAGGAATTTAAAACAACTATGGTTAATATGCTAGGGGGCTCTAATGGAAAAAGTAGACAGTATGTAAGAATAGATGGACAAGGTATCTAGAGAGATAGAAATTCTGGGAAAAATATCAAGAAAAAATGCTTGAATTAAAAAAACACTGGAACAGAAATTTTAAAATGCCTTGGATAGGCTCATTCACAGACTAGACACAGCTGAGGAAACAATCTCTGAGCTTCAGGATATCTCAATAGAAACCCCCAAAACAGAACAGCAAAGAGAAAAAAGACATATTCAGAACAAAATATGCAAAAACTGTGGACTACCATGAAAGATGTAAATAAGAATACTGAAAGAAGAAGAAAGAGAAAAAGAAACAGAAGCAATATTTGAAGCAATAATACCTGAGAATTTCCTCAACTTAGTGTCAGTCATCAAACCCAGATCCAAGAAGTTCAGTGAACACTAAGCAGGGTAAATGTCAAAAAACTACACCTAGGTACATTGTATTTAAACTCAAAAAATCAAGGAGAAAGAATAAATTCTTCAAAGAAGCCAGAGGGGGAAAAAAATCTTACCTACAGAGTAGCAAGGATAAAAATTCCTTTTGACATCTCAGAAATTACATAAGCAAGAAGAGAGTTGAGTGAAATATTTATTGGGAGAGAGGACTAAAACATACCACACACTTAGAATTCTGTACCCTGTGAAATTATCCTCCAAAAGTGAAAAAGAAATAAGACTTTCTCAGACAAACAAAAATTGAGGGAATTTGCTGCCTGTAGACCTACCTTCCAAGAAATGTTAAAGCAAGTTCCTCAGAGAGAAGAAAAACATTTAGGTCAGAAACTTGGATCTACATAATGGAAGGAAGAGCATGACAGAATGAATAAATGAGGGTAAATTAAAACTTTTATTTTTCTTAGTCGTAATTAGTTTAACAGAACATAGTTTAATAATAGCAGCAATGTATTTTAATATGTATGCTCATATTCATATATATAGGCTTACATATAATAAGTGAAATGGATGACAGCAATGATATAAGGGATGGGAAGGAGGGATTAGGAATACTGTGTTATTACTGCAAGCAGTAATATATAAGCAGTACAGTATAATTTTTTTTTTTTGAGACAGGGTCTCACTTTGTCACCCAAGTTGGAGTGCAGTGGTGTGATCCTGGCTCACTGCAGCCTCAACCTCCCCAGATTCAGGTGATCTTCTCACTTCAGCCTCCCAAGGTGCTGGGACCACAGGTAACCACCACCATGCTTGGCTAATGATTGTGTTTCTTGTAGAGATGAGGTTTCAGCATGTTGCCAAGGCTGGTCTTGAAGTCCTGGACTCAACTGATCTGCCAGCCTCTGCCTCCCAAAGTGCTGGGATTACAGGTGTTAGCCACTGCACCCAGCTGGTATAGTGTAATTTGAAAGTGGACTTGGAACTTGGATTAACTATAAATGTACAGTGTAAACTCTACAGCAATCACTAAAAAAAGTTAAAAAAAGAAGCATAATTAATATGTTAAGAGAGAGAATGGAATCACATAAAATGCTCAATTAAAACCAGAAAAGGTAGAAAAAGCATAAAAGACAAAAATAGGAACAAAGAACAAGGGCAACAATAGAAAAAATAGAATATAGTAGACAGAAATAGAAAACAGTAAAGAATATACTAGATATTAATTCAACTATATTAATAATCACTTTAAACATCAATGTCATGATATACCAATTAAAAAGATATTATCAGAGTGGAGCTAAAAACATGACCCAACTATATATTGTCTACAAGAAACTCTCTATAAAGACAAATATAGACTAAAAGTAAAAAGATATACCATGTAACACTAATCAAAAGAAAGCAGGATTAGCTATATTAATTTCAGACAGAACAGACTTCAGAGCAAGTAAGTTATCAGGGATAAAGAGGGAGGTCATATAATAAAGGAGTCAATACTACAAGATGACATAGCGATCCTTACATGTAGGTGCCTAACAATGAAGCATCAAAACGTAAGAAGCAAAAACTGACAGAACTTCAAACTCACATGGAACATTCACCAAGACAGACTGTATTGTGGGTCATCAAACATACCTTCACAAATTCAAAAGAACAGAAATCATAAAACGTCTGCTCTTAAACAGTGGAATTAAATTAGAAATGATGATGGTGATGGGAGGAGGGAGGGGAGGAAAAATTATAAATGAGTAACACAAAGATAGTTGGAAAACCCCCAAATACCTGGAGATTAAACAACATACTTGTTAAAAACACATGGGTCAAAGAAGGTATCTCAAAAGAAATTAAGAAATATTTTGAACCAAATGAAAATGAAAAAGTTCTGGAAAGAGATAGTGGTGATGGTTGCAAAACACTGTTAAGAGTACTTAAAGTCAACAAATTTGTTAAAAATGATTTCAAAAATGGTTAAAATGAACTTAATCTCTAATAAATCTAGTGCATAAAATTTTCACCATTTCAGAGTACAAGTTTAATTAGAACTCCCTTTAACAACTCTTTTTTTTTTTGAGATGGAGTCTCGCTCTGTTGTCCAGGCTGCAGTGCAGTGGTGCAATCTTGGCTCACTGCAACCTTCGCCTCCCAGGTTCAAGCAATTTTCCTGCCTTAGCCTCCCGAGTAGCTGGGACTACATGTGTGTGCCACCACACCCAGCTGATTTTTGTATTTTTTGTAGAGAGGAGGTTTCACTATGTTGGCCAGGATGGTTGAAATCTCTTGGCCTTGTGATCTGCCCACCTTGGCCTTCCAAAGTGTTGGGATTATAGGCGTGAGCCACCGCACAGGGCCAACAATTCTTAAATGGTGCTATTATCTCTAAAATTTGTTGTATTTGCTATGATAAACGATTGTTAAACATCCATTTCAAATGCTTCCTTTTAAAATAATTAAGGACCGTTGTGACTATTTTGAGGAAAACAGACATCTTATTTGACATTTCTACAAAGATCACAGGAATAAAGTATCAAGTCCCATGTAATTACCAAGTTTAATACAGTGAAGTAAAAATATCCTGACATAGTTTTCGTTAATAAAAAAGGCATTTTAATAGAAAATAATCTACTTTGTTCCACTCTTAGGTTTGTGATCTAAGATACTATTAATTTTTACAAATTAAAACCATGATGAGATATCCTCTCTCATACCTATTAGAATGGCTATTATCAAAAAGACAAAATGTAATGGCAAGGATGTGGAGAAAAGGGGACTTTGGCACACAGGTGGTAGGAATTTAAATTAGTACAGCCATTATGGAAAACAGTATGAGTTCTTCAAGAAATTTAAAATTAGAACTATCATATGATCCAGCAATCCCACTACTGGGTATATATCCAGAGAAATGAAATCAGTGTGTCAAAGAGATTATCTACACTCACATTCAGTGCAGCCTTATTCACAATAACCAGGATATGGAATCAATCAAGAGTCCCATCAGTTGATGAATGGATAAAGAAAATGTGGTGTATACATAAAATGGAACACTATTGAACCTCAAAAAAGAAGGAAATCCTGTGATTTATAAAAACATGGATCAACCTGGAGGACATTGTGTTAGGTTAAGTAAGCCAGGCACAAAAAGACAATGTATGATCTCACTTTTAAGCGGAATCTAAAGAAGTTAAACTCATAGAAAGATGGAGTACAATAAGTCCTCACTTAATATCATCAATAGGTTCTTGGAAACTGTGACTTTAAGCAAACAGCAGGCCTTCAAATAATGTCATTTCCTTCACAGTTTCATTATAAGGTTGATGATAAAATACAATTGGTTTCATCATATGTCATTTTCCTTAAATGGAGGGAATCAATGCTTACGGGGAAGAGTATGAAATCGGAGAAGAAGCTGGTCAAAGGACACAAAATTTCAGTTAAGATGAATGAGTTAAAGAGAGTTATTGCACACTATAATGACTATAGTTAAGAACAACATGCTGTATACTTGAGAATTGCTAAGAGAATAGATTTTAAGTGATCCCACCATGAAAAACTGGTATGTGAGATAATGCATGTTTTAATTAGCTTGATTTAGCTATTCCATAATGTTGACACATATCAAAATGTGTTATATACCATAAATATGTACAATTTCAATTTATTAATTAAAAAATAAATAATGTTTAAAAAAGACATATATAAGAAAGGGTACTGATTACTAAGACAGTCACTATTGCAGAACAGTAGAATAGTAATATACTAACAATTTTAGACCCTACTTTGGGGTTTAAAAGTTGTATCCATGGGGCCATGATTAAAATTACTTACTTACTTATTTATTTATTTTTGAGACAATGTCTCACTCTGTCACTGAGGCTGGAGTGCAGTGGTACAGTCTTGGTTCACTGCAGCCTCAAACTCCTGGACTCAAGCAATCTTCCCACCTTAGCCTCCAAACAGCTGGGACTACAGGCACACACCACCTTGCTTGGCCAATTTTTTTGGTAAGGACAGGGTGTCACTATGTTACCCAGGCCGGCCTCGAACTCCTGGGCTTGAGCAATCCTTCCAAAGTGCTGGGATTACAAGTGTGAGCCACTGTGCCTGGCTTATTTATCTTTTTATACTGCACTTCAACTGTCTCTAATTTGGGTATGATTTATTTTCACAGAGATTTAAAATGAGTTCACGGAAAAAATGGTTTACATGAAGTTTTAACGAACCTTTACTTTATTCTATTTAACATCATATACTATTATCAGTATTCATGGCTCATCTTGTACTTCTAAAAAGCATATGCCAAAAATTCTACAGCAAACTTCATATTGAATATGCTTTCCTAGACTTATTACCACTACCCCTACCACTCATTGCACTCTAATTAGTACCCATATATTAGTTCTCCTAGCTATTACCCATTGATTAGGCAATTTCTAACAGTATTTTAAAATGTAAACGAAAGGCATAAAAGTAGCTCACATAGTTTGGCTTTGTGTCCCCAACCAAATCTCGTCTTGAATTGTAATCACCGGGTATTGAGGAAGGAACCTGGTGGGGGGTGATTGAATCATGGGGGCAGTTTCCCCTATGCTGTTCTAGTGGTAGTGAGTTCTCATGAGATCTGATGGTTTTATAAGTGTTTGACAGTTCCTCCTTCACATGCTCACACTCTTTGTTGCCTGCCGCCATGTAAGATGTGCCTGCTTCCCCTTCCACCATGACTGTAAGTTTCCTGAGCCCTCCCCAGCCACATGGAACTATGAATCAATTAAACCTCTTTTCTTTACAAATTACCCAGTCTCAGTATTCTTTACAGCAATGTGAAAACAGACCAATACAGTAGTCAATCAAATCTTACAAAAGATTTGTAAAGAGTCCTAAACTTCCTTTTAAAGAGACTATGTTAAATAACCCTGTTTCATAGCTTATTAGTGAAGTGTGAAGAGATTTGATATCAGACAACAGACTATCAAGTAAAATGGCTGATCATGTTCAGTTGGTTACATTTAGTAACAGTTTTAGATAAACTGAGGATAGGATTTTCAGTAAAACCCTGGAGGAAAAACAAACAGACTCAGAAGAAAGTGGAGGAGAATGAAGAGGTAAAGGAGAAATGTTGGATAAAGTTTTACTTATAAAAATGTTTCTCACTAACAAAACCAAATATGAGCTGTATTGAATACACACAGCTGTATCCTGAGGTACCTCTGTAGCTACAACAACTTTTCAATGGCTGTGTGAGCTACACCAAAATGGTGGTGTAAATTTTAACAGTTAAGTGGGCCATCAATATCATTTTATGATATCCCTTATAGATTCTAAGGTAGCAAGATTTATTTTAACTAAGTAACTCTTATTTGCTATATTAGTTTTAGCTCAAATGTATGTGATACAACATGTTTTATTTTAAGTGCTTTGGATGTATGTATGTGTTTTTGTGAGACAGGCTCTCACTTTGTCACCCAGGTTGGAGTATAGTGGTGTGATCATGGCTCACTGTAGCCTGGACATCCCAGGTCAAGCAATCCTCCCACAGTAGCCTCCTGAGTAGGTGGGACTGTAGGCACATGCCACCATGCCTGGCTAATTTTTAAATTTTTGGTAGGGGGTCTTGCTATGTTACCCAGGCTGGTCTCAAACTCTTGGGCTGAAGCAATCTTCCAGCAATCTTCCAGCATCCTAAAGTGCTGGAATTTCAGGGATAAGCCACCATGCCTGGCCTGGAATAATTTCTATTTTATTTTCCTCTCCCTCAATCAACATAAATATCTAAGGGCCTTGAAATATCATTCTACCAATGTAAACAAACACAGAAATCTTTTAATTTGTTATATTCCTTAATATGGTTTGGCTCTGTGTCCCTGACTAAATGTCATCTCAAACTGTAATCCACATGTCAAGGGAGGGAACCTGGTGGGGAGGTGACTGGATTATGAGGAAGGTATCCCTTGTACTGTTCTTATGAATGAGTTCTCATGAGAGCTGATAATTTTAAAGTGTGGCACTTCCCCTTTGTTTGCTCTCTTGCCTGCAGCCATGTAAGACTTTGCTTTCTGCCACAATTATAAGTTTCCTGAGGCCTCTCCAGCCAAGCAGAACTGTGAGTCAATTAAACCTCTTTTGTTTATAAATTAACCAGACTCAGGTAGTATCTTTTTATTTTATTTATTTATTTATTTACTTTAGAGACGGGATTTCACCATGTTGGTCAGGTTGGTCTTGAACTCCAGACCTCAGGTGATCCACCTACCTTGGCCTCCCAAAGTGCTGGGATTACAGGCATGAGCCACCGTGCCTAGTCTTTATTTTTTTAAATTATACTTTAAGTTCTGGGGTACACATGCGGATTGTGTAGGTTACATAGGTATACACGTGCCGTGGTGGTTTGCTGCATCCATCCCCCCATCATCTACATTAGGTATTTCTCATAATGTTATTCCTCCCCCAACCCCCTCCACTCCTTGCTATCCCTACCTTAGCACCCCCCCCCACCACCCCTTGACTGGCCCTGGTGTGTGATGTTCCCCTCCTTGGGTCCATGTGTTCTCATTGTTCAACACCTACTTATGAGTGAGAACATGCGATGTTTGGTTTTCTGTTCTTGTGTCAGTTTGCTGAGAATGATGGTTTCCAGCTTCATCCATGTCCCTGCAAAGGGACATGGCTTTTTTATGGCTGCATAGTATGCCATGGTGTATATATGCCACATTTTCTTTATCCAGTCTATCACTGACGGGCATTTGGGTTGGTTCCAAGTCTTTGCTACTGTAAACAGTGCTGCAATAAACATATGTGTGTATGTGTCTTTATAACTGAATGTTTTGTAATCCTTTGGGACTCAGGTAGTATCTTTATAGCAGTGTGAAAACAGACTAATATATTCCTATTTTCTTGGAAGGTAAATCCTTTGTTAAGACTGTAACCAATCAGAAATGAAAGTGGAGACATTACAACAGACACTTCGGAAAGGAAAAAAAAAGGAGCATAAAAGAGATTATTATGAACAACTGTATGCCAACAAACTGGATAACCTATAGGAAATGGATAAATTTCTAGAAGAAAACCGCCTATCAAAATTGAATCAGGAAGAAATGGAGAGCTTGAAAGGAACAATAGCAATGAGACTGAAGAAGTAATTAAAAGTCTTCAACAAAAAGCTCAGGACTAGACAGCTTCACAGCTGAATTCTACCAAACATTCAAAGAATTACTACCAATATTTAAACTTCCAAAAAATAGAGTAAGAGGGAATACTTCCAAACACATTTTATAAAGCCAGCATCTCCTTGATCCCTAAGCTACACAAAGATACCAGAAGGAAAGAAAACTACAGGTCAATTTCTCTGATAAACACTGATGCAAAAATTCTCAATGAAATATTAGCAAACTGAACCAATCCAACAACATATCAAAAAGATTATATATCAAGATCAAGGGAGATTTATCCCTGGCATGAAAGGCTAATTTAACATACACAAATCAAACGATGTGATACATCACATTAACGGAATAAAAGTTAAAAACTATGTGATTATATGATCATCTCAATTGATACAGAAAAAGCATTAAACGAAGTCCAACATCATTTATAGGGTAAAACGCTTGACAGTTTAGGTATAGAAACAAAGTTCCTCAACACAATAAAGGTAACATATAAAAAAACCCATCACTAACATTATACCAATGGGGAAAAACTGAAAGCTTTTGTATTAATATCTGTTACAAAGCAAGGATGCCCACTTTTGCTGCATCTATTCAAGACAGTACTGGAAGTACTAGCAGGAGCAATCAGACAAGAAAAGGAAATATAAGACATCCAAATCAGAACAGAAAAAGTGAAATTATCTTAATTTGCAAATAACATGATCTGCTATGTAGAAAGCCCCAGAGAGGCCACAAAAACAATGTTACTACTAACAAATGAATTCAGTAATGGTGCAGGATACAAAAATCAACATAGAAAATTTTCTAGCATTTCTATATACCAATTATGACTTAGCTGAAAAATTAAGAAAACAATCCTACTTATGACAGCATAAAAACACTTAGAAATAAATTAACCAAGGTGGTAAAAGATTTGTACTCTGAAAACTATGAAACATTGATGATGGAAATTTAATACACAATGAAATGGAAGGATATCTTGGATTGAAAGAATATTGTTAAAATGTTCATAATATCCAAAGAAATACACAAATTTAATGGATCCCCATAAAAACTCCAATGGCATTTTTCACAGAAATAGAAAAATCAATTCTAAAATTCATATGGAACCACAAAAAACCCCTCACATATCCAAAGCTAAACAGAAAAAACGCAAAGAGGCATCATATTCCCTGCTTTAAAATTATATTACAGTCTAGGCACAGTGGCTTAGACCTTTAGTCCCAGCACCTTTGGAGGCTGAAGAGGGAGGACTGCTTGAGCCCAAAAGTTTGAGATCAACCTGGGAAAAATGGCAAAACCCTATCTCTTCCAAAAATACATAAATTAGCCAGCATGGTGGTGAGTGCCTGTAGTTCCAGCTACTCAGGAAGCTGAGAGAGAATCACTAGAGCCCAGAGATCAAGGGTACAGTGAACTGAGATTGCACCACTGCATTCCAGCCTGGGTAAAAGAGTGAGACCCTGTCTCAAAAATAAATATATAAATAAATAAATATTATATTACAAAGCTACAGTCATCAAAATGGTATGGTACTGGCATAAAAACAGAAACATACACCAGTGGAATATAACAGAGATCCCAGAAATAAATCCAAACATATACAGCAAACTAATTTTTGACAAGGGCACCAAGAAGACCAATAGGGAAAGGATAGTCTCTTCAACATGGTCTGGGGAAAATGGCATTTTCACATGGAAAAGAATAAAACTGGATCCTTATCTTACACCACACACAAAAATCAACTTACAATGGAGAAAAGACCAAAATATAAGAGATGAAACCTAGAAGAGGACATAGAAGAAAAGCTCCTTCACACTGGCCTTGGCAATGATTTTTCTGGATGTCACACCGAAAGCTCAGGCTACAAATGCAAAAATAAATAAATGGTACTACATAAAACTAAAAAGTTTCTGCGGAACAAAGGTAATCGTCAGCAAAATGAAAAGGCACCCTACAGAGGGAAAATATATTTGCCAACCACCTATCTATTAAGGGATTGATATCTAAAATTTATAAGGGTCTTATAAGTCAATAGCAGAAAAACAAATAACCTGATTAAAAGCTGGGCTAAGGACCTAAACAGACATTTATTCAAAGACATAAAAATGATGAACTGATATATGAAAAGGTACTCAGCAATCACATTAATCATCACATCAAATTAAAACCACTATGAGATATCATTTTATACTCAGTAGAATGCTATTGCCAAAAAGGCAAGAGACAACTAATATTGGTAAGGATGTGGAGAAAGGGGAACACTAATACAGCAATTATGAAAAAGAAAAAGTTGGTAGGAATGTAGCTTGATACAGCAATTATGAAAAAGAAAAAGTAAGAAGTTTCTTAAAGAAATTAAAAGCAGAACTATCATTTGACCCAGGGAATCCTTTTTCTGGGTATATACTCAAAAGAGATGAAACGACTACCTCCTCAGGATACCTGCATTCTTATTTCATTTCAGTATTATTTACAATAACGAAGATATCCAAAACTGTCCATCAATGGACAAATTGATAAAATGTGGTATATATGCATACAATGGAATATTATTCAACCTTAAAAAGGAGATTCTGCCACTTGCTACACATGAATGGCCCTGGAGGACATTATGTGTCCTAAGTGAAATAAGCCAGACACAGAAAGAAAAATATTACAAAATATTACTTATACGTGGAATTCAAAAAAAAAAAAATAAAGGAGAAAATATACAGAGATAGATAATAAAACAGTGGTTACCTAGGGGTGGAGTAGGGTAGGAAATGGGGACACAGAGAACAAGGATACAAAGTAACAGATATGTAAGATGAACAAGTCTAGAGTTTTAATGTACAATAAAAATTGTATAGTATTTGGGATTTTGTTAAATAAGTAGATTTTTAGCTGCTCCTTTCATACACAAAAAAATAACTGTGAGATGATAGATATGTTAATTTCATTCACCAGAGTAACCGTTTTATTATCTATATGTATCCCACATCATGTTGTAAACCCTAAATATGCACAATAAAATTTATTTTAAAAAAAGACTGCAACCTTTAACCATATCTTGTTCCTTAAGAAAAACAGTTTGTTGTACAACCACCTTATTTGCAAGACAGCATTAGGTAGAGTGGTGTACTATACCCAGAAACAGCGCTTGATCAATTCAACTTCTTACTTACATATTTTATGTATTAATTGTCTCAATTATGAGCATTTTAACTTGAAAGCACTTCTCAGCACTTACTTTTTTGGTCAAAGAATCATCAGAATCAGAAGGCATTCTTGTTGATACATGAAATATTACTTCTACTGTAGAGGTAGCAAAATATGGAGTGGTCAATCCAGTGCTTTTGTTTTTTTGCAGTCCTCCCATAAAACCACAATGGTTTGTAAGATTTACCTAGAAGCAATGAAGAACCATATAAATTAATTAAACAAAACTTAAACATACTATTGAGAAAAACTCAAACTTCTCGCTTAAGAAAAAAATTGGTAACGAAGTCTTTTGCATGTTATCAACCAATACTTAATCTAGAATTGTTAGAATGGATTTATTTGTACTGGTTTTTTTTTTTTTTTTTTTTTTTGAGATGGGAGTTTCGCTCTTGTTGCCCAGGCTGGAGTGCAATGGTGTGATCTTGGCTCACTGCAACCTCTGCCTCCCAAGCAGCTGGGATTACAGGCATATGCCACGACACCCAGCTAATTTTATATTTTTAGTAGAGATGAGGTTTCTCCATGTTGGTCAGGCTGGTCTCTAACTCCCAACCTCAGTTGATCCGCCTGCCTCGGCCTCCTAAAATGCTGGGATTACAGGCGTGAGCCACCGACCTGGCCTGTATTGGTATTTTTTAAGATCTGAGGATCTCTAATTAGTAGGACTTAATGGCGGGGAACAGTGGCTCACACCTGTAATCCCAGCACTTTGGGAGGCTGAGGCAGGTGGATCATGAAGTCAGGAGTCCGATACCAGCCTGGCCAAGATGGCGAAACCCCCATCTCTACTGAAAAATACAAAAATTAGCCGGGCGCAGTGGCAGGCACCTGTAATCCCAGCTACATGGAAGGCTGAGGTAGAGAATTGCTTGCACCCGGGAGGCGGAGGTTGCAATGAGCCAAGATCGTACCACTGCACTCTAGCCTGGGTGACAGAGCAAGCCTCTGCCTCCACAAAAAAAAAAAAAAAAAAGTAGGACTTGACTAGGAAAGATATCAACTTCTGTGTACTATGTATCTTTTGTTAGTCTACTAGGTGTTAACGGTAAATTATAAAGGCTGTCATAGCACACCAAGGTCAGGAAGAAAAACATCAAGTATGGATATGGTTTGGGGAAAAGTTAAAATAGTAGTATCAGTTTGACAAAATGATTAATTTGGTGTGTTGTATTTACCTGTAAAATTGGCTTTCTGATTTGTTAGTACTTATCACAGTCCACAACAAGAACTGCAAATGCAGAACTTAACTACACTTTAGTTACATTTAAAAACAAAGTAATCTGTACAAAGATTTAAAATTTAAAAAATTTTCTGATTATAAATATAATACACATTAATATTGGAGTTGTTGCATTGGATGATATTCCCTGAACCTGTGTGATGCACAGAAGCCAAGAATTTGTGTTCATTGTAAAAAATTAGGAAAACATAGGAGAAGAAAAAAAATTGAAAATCACCTGTATTTCCCTACTTAAAGAAAACCATTTATATATATGCTATACAATTTTAAAAAGTGAACAACAGGTAAAATGGAGAATTATTTAAAAAAGTCCCTGCGCCACGTGAACTGAACACATCTCAAATATCAGTATAACTGGCTGAACACATAAATGATTGTTTATTTTTATGCCATTACTGAATGGCATAATGGTATTCATAATGGCTACATACACATCTGATTGTTAGATTTTTATGCCATTACTGTAAGATTACCTTAATCTCTTCCAGTTTAAAATTTATTAATTCAGTAATATATTTACATAATTAGAAAATTTAAAGTATAAAAAAGTATACCAAAATTCTTCCTTCCATATCTCTCACCTACAACTACTGTTACCTTCTCAGAAAGCAATTTAAGTATCCTTAGAAAAATATTATCTGCATATATAAATTCTTATATGTTTGTGTGCACACATCCATGCATGTTTGCGTGCATATACACACAGTACATGCATATGAAACATTCTGTTTCTTGTTTTTTGTAATTAATATACCTTGAAAAGTACTCCTTATTTTTAAATAATCAGTAAAGAGATTCCTCATTTTTGGTTCCATGGCTTCACAGAAGTTCTTTTTACTGATGTACAATAATTTAACTAGTTCCCTACTTGAAGGATGTTTAGGTTGTTTTCAGGCTTCTGCTATTACAGTCAATGCTGCAGCAAATAACACTGAACTCATATCATGTTCCATTTGTGAAAGTAGAGCTATGGACAAATAGTTAAAAGTGAAACTTTAAGTCAAAGGGCACGTGGACTTCTAATTTCAAAACACACTCCACAGATGCCACCAACAATGTATGAGAATGCCTGTTTCCCTCACATCCTTTCAAATACAGTATATTATCATACTTTATGACCTTTGCTAATCTGATAGGTGACAAACGGTATCTCTGGGTAGATTTTTTGTTTTTAGTTCAGAAAGTTACTTATTTTCAAGTCAATTCTCTGATAATATAAAGGAGAAAGTCTCAGTTCAGTGCTTTTTCGCTGTAAACACTGAATACTTGCTGATCTCTATTGTTTAAACATCTGGAGAGTCACATGAAGAAATGAAAAAATTAAAAAGAAATCCCATGTACACTTTACCCAGAGTCCCCCAGTGCAAAACTCTATCGTGACCAGGATACTGACATTGGTATGGTTAAGAGACAGAGCATTTTCAACAATGCAAGGATCCCCCATGTTGCCCTGTTATGTGAGCCATACCCACTTCCCTCCTACTCTATCCCCTCCTTAACCCCTGGCAATCACTCACTTATCTGTTCTTCACTTCCATAACTATCATTTCAAGAATGTTACATGAATTGAAGGATACAGGATGTAATCTTTTCAAGTGTTTGGAAATTTTCCTGTTATCTTTTTGTTAATGTTTTCAGGTTTGATTCCATCATGGTTCAAGGACATACTCTTATGATTTCAAGGTTTTTAAATTTGTTGAGGCTTGTTCTATGGCCCAGGATATGATCTACTTGGTGTATGGTAAATGTTCTGTGAGAACATATATACATTATATATATAATGTATATTCTGCCAATGTATATTCTGCCATTGTTGGGTGGAGTATTTTAAACATGCAGATTAGATCTTGTTGGTAGGTGCTGTTGTTCAATTCCTCCATGTACTTGTTCATTTTGTCTCGTTTTTCTCTTAATTGTTGAGGAGTGAAGTCTCCAGCTAGTTTTTGTATTTTTTTGTAGAGATGGGATCTCACTATGTTGCCCAGGCTGGTCTCAAAACTCCTGGCTCAAGCAATCTCCCGCCTCAGCTTTGCAAAGTGCTAGGGTTACAGGTGTGAGCCACCATGCCCAGCCTAAGTTTATTTTCTCTGCTGTTCAGGTCGTTTCTACTGTTTTATCTTCCAGTTTACAGATTCATTCTTCTGTACCCCCATTCCCAATCCCCTAGATTGTTGGGTGCAACAGAGTCTTTTTATTTCAGTTATTACATTTTTCACTCTAAAACTTTCATTTGTTTGTTCTTTACATTTTCTATTTCTTTGCTGAGACTATTTTTCATTTGTTTGAATTGTGTTAGCAATTGCCTACTGAAGCATTTCTATCAAGGTGGCTTTAAATACTTGTCATCTTGGTGTGAGCATCTGCTGGTTTTTTAAAATTCAGTTTGAGATCTTTCCGGTTCTGGGTATGATGGATAATTTTTTACTGAAATGTACACATTTTCATGAGACTCTAGATCTTATTTAAAATTTCTGTTTTAGCTGGTTGTTTGAAGACTCTGCTCTATCAGGCGAAGAACAGAGAATCGGGTGAACCCTGACTCGTTTCTGCTGGGTGGAGGCATAATTACATGTTCTCTACTCAACCTCTGTTGATACCTGGAAAGCGGGGAAGATCCTCATTAGTGCTATGTGGAGGTAGGAGTTCTGGCTTCCTATGTGATGTTCACTGACACACTGGTAAGGGGGACCTCACTACTGCTGGGTGATGGTAAAAGTCCTAATTCTCCACAAGGCCTCCTCTGAAATGACTCCAGAAGAGAGTAGGTACCTCAGTAATGTTGGGTGGTCATGGAATTCTATGTTTCCCATGTAGTCTCCAACGATACTTGGGTGTGAATGGGAGACTCATTACTAAGTGGTAGACATGAAAGTCTTGGATTTCTACTTGACTTTGTCTGGCACTATTTGGCATTATCCCAGTGTGGTGCTGGGATTCATTACAGCCTCATGAAGATGGAAGTCTAGGCTCCTTACCTGACCTTTGCTGTCAGGGTGGGGATGGGGTCAAGTTATTTTCTGTGGTGTTTGGCTGGAGTAGAGCAGTTATTATCTAAATGTTTTTCTGCCTTTTTAGGTTGCTCCCTTCCTGGTCCTTTAGCTAGAAAGAGCAGGCTTTGGTTGGCACATTTTGTCTGCACAGATTGGTGTTTCTAGGTTGTTGCCTTCTTCAGCTCCAAGTCTGGGACACATGAGGTAAAAAAGAAAACCCAGAAAATGTACCACTATGTCATTTTTCAGTCCTAAAGTCCCTAATTATTCTGTCTTCTCTCCATCTTTCAGAGTCGTCTTATGCTTGTTTTATATGTAATGTCTTATGCTTATTGTACTCAGCATGAAAAATATAGAAAGTGTATATATTTCATGTTCCCAGAAGTGGAAATCCCCTCCGTACAATTTAATGGATTTCAGTATACTCACACGGGTAAGTGTAATAATCACTATAGTCAATTATAGAACATTTTAATCACTTTCCAAATAAACCCCATACCTTTTAGTTGTCACCCCCCCTCCTCCCTCATGCCCCTAACCAGCCCTAAGCAATCATTCACTTACTTTCTGTCTCTACAAATATACCTATTGTCAATATTACATATAACTGGACCATTAATACATGGTCTTGATGACTGGTTTCTTTCGTTTAGCACAATGTTTTCAAGGTACATTCGTGCTGTAGCACATATCACTTTGTTCCTTTTTAATGACTGAATAATATTTCCTTTTATTGAATACACCACAGTTTAGTGTGGACATCTGGGTTATTTCTACCATCGATGGACATCTGTGTTGTTTCTACCATTTTGCTGGAGTAAATAATGCTACCATAAACATTCATGTCCAGGCTTTTGCATAGACATATGCTTTCATTTCTCTTGGGTATATACTTTGGGGTACAACTGTTTGGTCATGTGGTCAAATGTAGAACTGTCTACATTTAACTGTTTGATGAACTGCCAGAATGTATTATACAGGTAGTGTGGATATAAATCATTTCAAGAATGGTTGCACAGTGGTTGCACATTTTACCTACCTACTAGCAGTGTATGAGGGTTCAGATTGCTCCTCATGCTAGCCTACAGTTGTTATTACCTAACTTTTTGATTGTAGTTATCCTAATGGATAAGAAGTGATATCTACTATGGTTTTGCTTTGCATTTCCCTGATAGCAAAGGATGTTGAGCCTCTTTTCATGTGCTTATCGGTCATTTATGTATCTTTTCTGGAGAAATGTCTATTTAGGTCCTTTGACCATTTTTTAATTGGGTGTCTTCTAATCATTGATTTGTATAACTTGTTTGTTTAGTCTAGATACTAGTCTCTTATCAGACTTCACCTTGAAGCACCAAGATTTTAATTTTGATAAAGTACGATCATCTGGTTTTATCTTTGTTGCTCATGCTTTGTGTTTTATCTAAAAATCCTTTGCAAAATCCAAGATCATGAGGACCTACTCCGGCATTTTCTTCTAAAGTTTAAAAATTTTAGGTCTGTGACCCATTTGGAGTTAATTTTTGTATATTAAAATTATTCTTTGCATATGACTCACTGTCTCAGCACCATTTGTTGAAAAGACTATTCTTTCTCCATTGGATGGTTGTGGCACTCCTGTCAAAAATGGTTGACCACAGATGTGGGATTTATTTCTGGACTCTCAACTCTATTCCATTGATCTTTATGTCTATCCTTGTACCAGCAATACCATACTATCTTTTTTTTTTTCCCCTGAGTTCTGCCCCAGGATCTATCCACACTACCTTGACTAGCATTGCTCTGTAGTAAGTTTTGAAATTAAGAAGTATGAATCTTCCCAACTTGTTCTTTTTCAAGTCTCCCTTACTTTTATTAACACTTTTATGGTATTTTACTTTTTAACAGAAAACCTATTTAGAATGTTTTTTATACTTTTCAAAGCATTTTCACATACATAAACTCAGCTGAACTTCACATCATCTCTGTTCGGTAAAAAAGTATATTACCTTTGAAAAAAAAGCAAAGAGGCATGCAGAGCTTAAGTAACTAATTCACTTAAGGTAAAATAGCAGGTTAATATAATCCATCAATCCCACTACTGGGTATTTATTCAAAGGAAAGGAAATCAGTATATCAAAGGGATACCTGCACTACTATATTTATTGCAGCTTTATTCACAACAGCCAAGATATGAAAACAACCTAAATATTCATCAACAGATGAATGAACATGGAAAATATAGTATGTATACACAATGCAATACTATCCAGCCACAAAAAAGAATGGAATCTTATCATTTGCAGCAGCATGGATGGAATTGGAGGTCATTATGTTAAGACAAATGAACGAGACAAAGAAAAACATTACATGTTCTCACTCATATGTGGGAGCTAAAAAAAGTTGATCTCATGGAGGTAAAAAGTAGAATGACGGTTATCAGAGGCTGGTAAAGGTGGTGGCTGGGGGGTGCAGATGAAAAGAGGTTGGCTAATGAATAGAAAACATATAGTGAGATAGAAGGAATAAGTCCTATTGTTCAATAGTACAATAGCATAAATATAGTTAACAACAATATATTGTTTATTTCAAAATAGGTAGAATTGGAGATTTGAAATTTTCTCAACACAAACAAATGATAAATGTTTGAAGTGATAGGTATCCTAAATACTCTGAAATGATCAATACACAATTGTATGCACTTATCAAAATTATATATTCCACATAAATATGTATGATTATTATGTAGCAATAAAATTTTTTAAAATAAAGTAAAAACATACTGATGTAAATACTATCAACAACCACCTTGACCTAAATGACATACCTAGTTCATTACACTGAATAACTACAGAATATACAAGTTCAAGGAAATAGGCTACGTACACTAGGATATGCTATATTTCAAACTACTGAAATCTTACGAAGTATATTCTGTGATCACAATGGGATAGAATTTAGGTATCAACAAGGGTGTCTAGAAAAAACTCACATACTTTGAAATTAAACTACACATTTATACATAAACTATGTATTCCAAAGAAAAAAATCATTAAAAAAATGGATTAGATTAGCCATAAAAACATATACAAAACACTAAAGGCTTACATATCATACACTGTGAAAGGTACTGGGAATTAAAAAACAAAAAGTCACCAAGATGAAAGTGCCTGTCCTCTAGAAGCTTATCGTCTAATGCAGTGGTCTTCAATAATTTTGCTTATATACTCTCTATAGCAATTTTGGGAAACTATATACATTAAATGGGAAACGATAAAAACATTTTAATCAGAAGTTTAAATGGTAGCCAAGGATACAATTTCCAGTGTACTATATAATAAATATATGTGCTTTAAATATATTTTCATCAAAATCTTGGAGTTACAGGTTTGGCTGCTTCAATATATGTAAAATATTTGGTATTAACTCGATCATAAGCCAATCAGCCACATCAGATTTGCTTTCTGTTCGAACGAATCTAATATTTCATTTTTCAATTCAAATAAACATATTTATACAAATCCTTATGACAAATATCTACCTTCTGAGTTATAATTCTAAGATTGGTTTCAGAGTTGGTACAGGAACCTTGACATGGGTTGGTTTCTAGGATGACATAAAGTATAACAACTTTCAATATTTCTTGCTTTGCTGGCAAGAAATACTTCTCCTAAAAGTATGTCCACTAGAATCATCTATTTTGTTGGTGCTAAAGCCCTCTGGGACAATGTAGGACTTGGGGTGGGTAAGCAGTATGCCTTTCTTTTAAAAAGTAAAGGACAGAAAATGAGAAACAGGAGACTGTAGAAGGGTTTTCTGGCATTAGTTTTAGTAAAGTTGAGGATCTGGAAACTCAAAACTAAGTACACTCACATATTCCTGGAAAGGCTTTGTGTAGCCATTAGGTCCTAGTTTGAAGACCTAGGACCTAATGAAGTCACAGCTGTAAGGAAAATCCAGATCTTACAAACCTATGAGTTTAGTACTCTTTCACAATATACTGTCTCATAAAATAGTCAACACCTTTCAAAGTCCCAGCCGCTGCTTTATGTGCAGACAAAATATAAGGAAGAAACAATAACAAACTAGTTGTTAAGTTGTATCTCCAAAATAATACTTCTAAAAGAAGCTAGGAAAAAAACAAAAATAACCTGATGCTTCCAAACAGAAGTAAAATATTTCATAATTTAAAAATAATACCTCCCAACCAAGACCAGCTACAAAATCTTCATATGCTTGACTTCCTCCTGTATTGGTGAGAATGGAGTGTTTGTCTTCCTGTCCTTCAGCAACATAAAATCCCGCAATCTTGTGTGTCTCTCGGCTATAAAACAAAAGATTACACTATTAATTTAATCACTATTTTATCTACTTATTCATCCAACAATTAAGTTCTATGTACAAAGTATATAGAAATAAAAAGATGAAAAAAATTAGATCTTACAGTCTACTGAAGGAGACATAAATGCAATGTAAGTAAAAACTTACTACAAAATTGGAATTGGAATAAAAGACAGGCATGATCAATTCTGACTGTAGAAACAGAAACTTAAGGAGAAGATAATATTAAGTTATATGAAGGTAAGAAAGATTTGACAAATGAAGAGAAAGAGCATCAGGAAGGACACACAGGTGTGAATACATAAAGCATCTTAAGAGTTGTCTGTTGTGCAATGTAGTCGAATCCCATGGTTGAAGAGACTGCATTTAGAACTAAGTAGGAGTACAGAGATGAGTGTACTCCTACTTAGTTCTAAAATGTAGTCCCTTCATTTTAGAAGGGATCCTTCAAAGTACTTGCGATGCAAAAGAAGAAACATACATAGTTACATGTTGCTTGAACAACAGGGGTGCATTCTGAGAAATGTGTCTTTAGGCAATTCTGTTATTGTGTGAACATCATAGAGTGTACTCACACAAACCTAGATGGTACAGCCTGCCACACACCTTGGCTATCAGGTATAGCCTATTGTTGCTAAGCTACAAATCTGTACAACATGTTACCGTAGGAACACTGTAGGCAATTGTAACATACTGTTAAGTATTTGTGTATCTACATATACCTAAACAGAAAGGGCACAGCAAAAATAAGGTATTATAATCTTATGGGACTACTGTCATATATGTGATCCATAGTTGATGAAAGCACAGTCATGCAGTTTGCATACAAATATAAAACTGTATGGAGTAATATCTAAGTTCTTAGACATTTTACTTTTAGTTGTCTCTAAATTTAAAAGTGCTCATAAAAGCAAATTTCTTGTTTGAAGTTTGATTTTGAAACTTGGCTTTCCAGGCAAACTAAGTCATGCTACATTTACTCTAGGTTGATTTAACAAAGCTTGGGTTGAAAAACTTTCAGACCATTAGTAAAGTTTTCACTACCATACCATGTAGGAATTAAAAACAAACAAACAAAAAAAAACTGCAACAACAAGTAAATAAGAATTAAAGTTCTTTAAAAAATTTAGTCTGACAACCAGATTGTCCCACACAGCTGGAGTAAGTTACCAAATCATGATGGTGGGGTTCAATATCAGCAAGAAACATGTTTTAGCTGCTTTGAATAATGGGATATTTTACTTCAGGTGATAAGCACTAGGTAAACTTCCAATGTGCCAGATGTATCATTAGTATATTGTAGTGTAAGCAGTAAAATATGATTTGGGGTTGGGGAGACTTCCAAACCTGCAGAATAAGGATCTATATAGCCTTTCTCCCAAGCAAAACACAGCTTATCTGTGAAAAAATTTAAAACATCACTTAAGTTCCTGTATATTGTCCTAAAGTCACAAAGCAAACAGGGAAATATTCATTCAAGAAAACACACTAAATCTCAGTAATGACACAGAGCTTTTGATATATGAATTACAACTTGTTTCCTTGCCCTACTTCCTCAGCTCCATGCTGCAGAAGTTTTGCCCTGGGCATTCTACTCAGGCCTAGCAGACAGAGGTTCCCTCTCCCTCTAGCTTCCAGTCTGGGGCTATGGTTTCACCATGGAAGAGAGGTTACTAGAGGCATTTCTCATCCTCCTCCAGCCCCATGTCACAGAAGATCTATTTTAGACAGCTGTGGATGAAGGAACCTCTCCCTCCCTCTCTTAGGGCAGAAGCTCCAGGAGCAAAATGTTGAGGGTCTCAATCTTCCCCCGTTCTAGCTTGCTCATAGGGTAGAGATTCTGCCAGGAAGAGTGAGCTGAGAAGACCAGGGACTGCCAACTCTTCCCAAGTGCTGACTTGTAGAGTGACTGTCATTCCAGGTGTCATTACACCTACCCCAGGTCAGGTGTAGCGAAGAGATAGGTTCTGCCGAGGGTGATTACAAGGTTATAAGGACAAAGCAGGTTAAAAGGCAGTTCTGCCAGAAACGGCTGACATTTGCAATAGAGTTTGGAGGAAAACAATTAAGAGAAGCTGGCAGCCCTATGACACAAACAAGACAGCCAGAACTTCAATAATCAGAAACGAAACATCCAAGAAGGACCCTTTGGGGATCACAGTCAATTTTGAAGGTCAAAAACCCTGTGCACATGCACTAGGCTGCACCCAATAAGGAACAATTAGAGTAAGATGTAGGACGGACAGACATGAAAGCATTCCCAAAGTCACAGAGACTTATCAAAACAAGGTAAATCCTCACTGGCACTGAATAACCTGAGCTCAGGGTCGACTCCTGGGAAGCTAAAACTTAAAAATAACATCCTTCCTTGCAGTATGGAAGATTGTGTGATACCCAAGGTTATACCCTCTTTGGAGTAATCAGGAGTGAACCTTCAAGCTATTAGTATCCTGATGAATGTGCTACAAAACAAAACAAAACCAAAACAAAACAAAACATAAACACTCTAAACTGTGATAGCAGCCTCTAAGCCACACATATCTAACAGTAAATGATAAAAATCAAAATGGTAAGGGGAAAAATCAAACTGGTAAGGGGGACTAAGCACAAGCTTTGACTATTAAGTAGGTGATAACCCAGGGAAGACCCTTTATTAGCCAGACTAAAAGAAAAACATTTTTAAAAAAATCTAAGCAGGGAGATCAGAGACTAAGTACTGTGGGGGGAGGACAAGTTGCTAGAAAATAAACAAATGATTAAGCAAACAACAACCAACAATACATTTTTTGATTCAGAGACACAGATAAAGTTGAAGTCAAAGGAACGGAAAAAAGTACCATAAAATAGAAACCAAAAGAGCTAGAGGGGCTATACTAATATAAGACTTTAAAACAAAAAATGTTAGGGATAGAGATATTTCATAATGATAAAAGGTCAATCTGAAAGGAAAATATAAAAATTACAAACATATATGCACCCCAAAACAGAGCCCCAAAATACATGATGCAAAACAAAGACAGAACTGAAGGCAGAAGCAGACATTTCCTCAATAGCAATTGAAGATTTTAATAACCCACTTTCAATAATGGACAGAACTAGAAAATATCAATAAGGAAACAGAAGACTTGAACAATAATATGACAATCAGACCTACCTGACATCTATAGAATACTCTACCCGACAGTAGCAAAAAATACATTCTTCTCAAGCATATGTGAAAGAACCTCCAGGATAGACCACATGCTAGGCCATAAAACAAGCCTTGATGATTTTAAACAATTTGAAATCATGCAAGGTATATTTTTTATCCACAATGGAATGAAAGTAGAAATCAATGAAAGAAAATTTGGGTAATTCATAAATGTGTGAAAATGTAACAATATACTCCTGAACTACCAGTGGGTCAAAGAATAAATCTCAAGAGATATGAGAAAATACTTAGAGATGAATGAAAATAAAAACACAAAACTGACGGGCTGCAAGTAAAGCAGTACTCACTGGGAAATTTACAGATCTAAACGTCTCTATTAAAAAAGATTTCATTCACCTCCTTTGAAAATGAAAGGAAAAAAAATTATTTTTTAAAGATTTCATACCAATAACCAAGCCTTCTGCCTTACAAAACTGGCACAGTGGTTCATACCTATAATCCTAGCATTTGGGGAAGCCAAGGTGGAAGGATTGCTTGAGCCCAGGAGTTCAAGACCAGCCTGGGCAACACAGTCAGACCTCATCTACACAAAAAGAAAAAAACCAGCTGGGTATGATGGTGCACACCTGTGGTCCCAGCTACTCTGGGAGGCTATACTGGGAGGATTGCTTGAGCCTGGGAGTTCCAGGCTGCAGTGAGCCACGATTGTGCTACTGTACTCCAATATGGGTGACACTGTGAGACCGTCTCCAAAGGGGAAAAAAAAAAAAAAAAAAAAGAGCAACTAAATTCAAAGCAAGCAGAAGGAAGAAAACAATAAAGACTACAGTGGAAATAAATAAAATAGAAGAGAAAAACAAAGGAGAAAAAAATCAATGAACCCAAAAGTTGGCTCTTTAAGATGATCAACAAAATTAACCACCTTTAGCTAGACTGAGTAAGAAAAAAGACTCAAATGACTACAATCAGGAATGAAAGAAGAGACACCACTACACATTTTACAGGAATAAGAAATATTATAAGAAAATGCTATGAGCATTTGTATGCCAACAAATTAGATTAAATGAACAAATTCCTAGAAAAACACAATTTCTAAAACCAACCTTAAATGGAAACAGAATACTCGAATAGACCTATAACAAATGAAGACTTTGAATTAGTAATTTGATTAGAAAGGAAGAAGTTAAAATATCTGACTTGCACATGAGGTGACTTTTTACATAGAAAATCTTACGGAATCCTACTAAAAAAGCTATTAGAGCTAATAAACAAGTTCAGCAAAGCTGCAAGATATAAGATCAATATACAAAAACTAAAGTTCTATACGCTAGTAATAACCCGAAAAGCAAAAACAAAATTTAAAAAATCCTTTCTAATAGCACCAAAAAGAATAATACTTGGGTATAAATTTACCACAAAGTGTAAAACTTACATTTAAAAAATTATAAAACATTGTTGAAAGAAATTAAAGATCTACATTAAAAAAAAAACAAACTCATGTGCATGGGCCTAAAGACTTAATATTGTTAAGATGACAGCATCCCCTAAACTGATCTACAGATTTAATGTAATCCCTATCGAAATCCCAGCTGCCTTTGATAACAGAAATTGGCAAGCTGGGCTGAGTGTGGTCGCTTAGGCTTCTAATTCCAATACTTTGAGGCTGAGGCAGGAGGACTGCTTTAGGCCAGGAGTTTAAAACCAGCCTGGGGCTGGGTGTGGCAGTCTCGCCTATAATCCCAGCACTTTGAAAGGCTGAGGCAAACAGATTACAAGGTCCAGAGATCGAGGGGGCGAGACCATCCGAGGCCAATATGGTGAAATCCCGTCTCTACTAAAAATACAAAAATTAGCTGGGTGTGGTGGCACACACCTTTAGTCCCAGCTACTTGGGAGGCTGAGGCAGGAGAATCACTTGAACCTGGGAGGTGGAGGTTGCAGTGAGCTGAGATCAAACTGTGCACTCCAGCCTGGTGACGGAGTGAGACTCAGTCTCAAAAAAAAAAAAAAAAAAAAAAAAGACTAGTCTGGGCAACACAGCAAGACACCATCTCTACAAAATAAAAAAAACTGGCTGGGCATGGTGGCACATGCCTGTAGTCCTAGCTACTGGGGAGGGTGAGGTGTGAGGATCACTTGAGCCCAGGAGTTCCAGGCTACAGTGAGCTTTGATCATGCCATTGCACTCAGAGTGCTGGGGGAAAAGAGTGAGACTCTGTCTCCACTAAAAGAAAAAAAGAGAAAAAAAGGGAGGGGGACTCTGAAATTGACAAGCTCATCCTAAGATTCACAGGAAAATGCAATAGACCCAAAATGGCCAAAACAATCTTGAAAAAGAACAGAACTGAAGAACTCATACTTCTTGATTTCAAAACTTGCTTCAAAAGTCATCAAAGCACTGTAGTACTGACATAAGATGACACATATAGGTCAGTGGAACAGAATCATGTGACCAGAAATAAACTCGTATTTATAGTTAATTGTTTTTTGAAAACGGTATCAAGACATTTCAATGAATAGCCTTTCTACAAATGGTACTGGGACAACTAGATATTTACATGCAAAAGAATGAAGTTGCGGCCAGGCACAATGGCTCACGCCTGTAATCCCAGCACTTTGGGAGGCTGTTGGGAAGACTGCTAGAGCTCAGGAGTTCGAGACCAGCCTAGGCAACATAGTAAGACCTCATCTCTACAAAAATTTAAAAATTGGCCAGGCACGATGGCATGCGCCTGGAGTCCCAGCTATTTGGTAGGCTGAGGCAGGAAGATCACTTGAGCCGAGGAGGTTGAGGTTGCAGTGAACTGTGATTGTGCCACCGTACTACAGCCCTGATGACAGAATAAGACTGTTTCAAGAAAAGAAAGAAAGAAAAAGAAAAAAAAATGAAATTGGACTCTAATACCATATAAACAATTGAATCAAATGAATCATAAATAAAAAAATATAACAGCTAAAACTATAAAACTCTTACTTAAAAAAAAGGACCTTGCATTAGGCAAGGTCTTCTTAAATATAACACAAAAAAAGCACAAGTGACAAAAAAAAAAAAGTTAACCTGGACTTTATCAAAATTAAATATTTTGTGCTATGAATGATATCATCATGAAAATGACAATTTACAGAATGAGAAAAAAAAACC
This sequence comes from Ateles fusciceps, assembly GCA_036589455.1. Classification (NCBI taxonomy): domain Eukaryota; kingdom Metazoa; phylum Chordata; class Mammalia; order Primates; family Atelidae; genus Ateles; species Ateles fusciceps. The sequence continues at coordinate 3,064,830 of JAZHEH010002842.1, forward strand.
ACAAATCATATCCGATAAGGAACTTGTATCTAGAACATACATACAAAGAACTTTAAAGTCAATATTAAAAAGATAACCCAATTTTGTTATTTTATTCATTTATTTTTTTGAGACAGAGTCTCCCTCTGTCACCCAGGCTGCAGTGCAGCCGCACAATCTCGGCCTCACTGCAGCTTCTGCCTCCTGGGTTCAAGTAATTCTCGTGCCTCAGCCTCCTGAGTAAAGAGATTACAGTTGTGCACCACCACGCCTGGCTAATTTTCGTATTTTTAGTACAGATGGTTTTTACCATGTTGGCCAGGCTGGTCTCGAACTCCTGACCTCATGTGATCCACCCGCCTTGGCCTCCCAAATTGCTGGGATTACAGGTGTGAGGCACCATGCCTGGCCAGATAACCTAATTTTAAAAACAGGCAAAGATGTTTGTATTATTTTCTTAGGGTTTTTGTAACAAATTATACAAACTAGGTTGCTTTCAACAAAAAGAGATTTATTCTCTCACAGTGCTGAATGCTAAAAGTCAGAAATCAAAGCACTGACAGGGCCATGTTCCTTCCAAAGGTTCTAGGGGAGAATCCCTTCTTGCCTCTTCTAAGATTCTAGTCGTTGCTGACAATTCTTCAGCGTTCCTTGGCTTGTGGCTGTATCACTACAATTTCTGCCTCCATCTTCACATAGCCATCTTTCCTCTGTATGCAGAAGTGTGTCTTCACATGGCCTTCTTATATGGACACAAGTAATCAGATTCAGAGTTAAATTTAATACAGTGTGACCTTATCATTAACTCTGAAAACTCTACTTCCAAATTACACTCTGAGTTTCAGGGTGGACATGAGATTTTGAGAGAATACTATTCAACCCAGTACACATTTAAATAGACACTTTTTTCAAAGAAGATATACATAGCCAATTATCATAGCACTGAAAAAATGCTCATGATAAGTCATTAGGGAAATGCAAATCAAAATCACGAGATATTTTAGGTTGGTCAAAGCTGTACAGGAAAAAAACAATACTAAAAAAATCCCACAAACTCACAAGATACCACTTCATACCTACTATGATGAATATAATAAAAAAGAATGACAATAACAAGTGTAGGCCAAGGCATGGAGAATATGGAACACTCATACATTGTTGGTGGGAATGTGAAATGGTGCAGCTGCTGTGTTAAACAGTTTGCAGCTCCTCCAAATGTGAAACAGAGAATTATCATATCATCTAGCAATTCTATTCCTAGGTATATATTCACAGAACTGAAAACCTGTCCACACAAAAAACTGCACATGAATAGTCACAGTAGCACCATTTGTAATAGCCCAAAAGTGAAACCAATCAAAATTTCCATCAATTGATGAATGGATAAACAAATATTTATCAATATAATGAGATATTATCTGGTAATAAAGAGAAATAAAGTAGAAACATGCTGTATCATGAATGAACTTTGAAATCATCATGCTAAGTAAAAGAAGGTTCCAGAAAAACCCATATATTGATTCAATTTATATGAAATGTCCAGAATACACAAATGTATAGAGACAGAAAGTAGGTATGTGTTGTCTAGGGCTAGGGGGAAACAAAGGATGGTGGTGGTGGGGAATCGGCTAACCAGTAATGGATACCAGGTTTCTTTTCAGAGAGACTAAAATGATCTAAAAATTAGATTGGGGTGATAGTTGTACAACCCTGTAAATATACTAAAAACATACACTTTAAGTGAATTATGTCTCAGTAAAGCTATTAAAATTTTAATTTGAAAGCATAATCTATTATGTGTAAATTCTAATCTTGAAAGAAAGAAAACTCAGTTTCTGCTTTTTCAGGTAAAGAGCTTTCAATTAGAGCTTACAAAGAATATTTTATAAAATTGGGAAGAGATGGATAGAAATCTTCATTAATATTATATAAATTTAAAAGTTGAGAGAAGTATATGTGCCATATAGAAAAAAACCAGAAAATAAATCTTTAAAATCCAATAAAAGAGAAGCAGAGTTCAGCTGCTCTTTATGTCAATTAATCTGTTACCATTCCTTCTTAGTTTTCTACTTATTATGGCTGCTAAAATGTTTGTTATATTGCCATTAGATTAATATGCACCACAATAGTGAATAAGGCAAATATATTAGAAAAAATAATTAAAATTAGTGAACTTTCAACTACAAATGTTCTATAAGAATATGTAGAGTACGGCAAAATATTATTAGCTCACAACTGGAAAACTGAAAGTGACACCTGTCCATTTTTTTTTTTTTTTTGAGATGGAGTCTTCTCTATCACCCAGGTTGGAGTGCAGTGGCATGATCTCAGTTCACTGCAACCTCTGCCTCGTGGGTTCAAGCGATTCTCCTGCCTCAGCGTCCTGAGTAGCTGGGACTACAGGCTAATTTTTGTAGCCTACTATACCGTCTGGCTAATTTTTTGTATTTTTAGTAGAGATGGGGTTTCATGGTGTTAGCCAGGATGGTCTTGAGCTCCTGACCTCGTGATCCACCTGCCTCCGCCTCCCAAAGTGCTGGAACTACAGGCGTGAGCCACCGTGCCTGGTCTGACACCTGTCAAGTTTCAAGCATTGCTAAATCCCTGTATATACTTTGCATATACTTTGCATTTTAAAATAAAAATATATAACATCTTGTGATTTAAAATTTAAAACTCTGGTGGTTCAACCACAAGGAACAGAAATCAATTAGTCTAATCAAAGAAAGTAAAGAATCTATAAATAGACTAATGAGATAAGTCTCAACAAAGTAATCTGTCATTTTCTTTCTCCCTAATCCTCCCTAGTAATCAGGTTTGTTTCTGGGTTTTTTAGTTTAAGATGGAAGCTCAAAAGTTGTCTTACCATCATGTAATTAGAATAAATTTTTACTTGAGCTCATTGTACTTAAAAAAGAAACTATATTGTTTTCTTTAAAATTATTTGTAAAAAGCAAACAAATAAATGTTATGCATTCATTTAGCGTAGTGTATTAAAAAAAATGTATGCTGCCTCAAGGCGATGTCTCCACTACATTCAAGGTATGTATGCGAATGGAGGCAGTTTAGCAGGAGCCAAGAAATAAAAAAAGCACAAGGTAATTTAAAGAAACAATAACCAAGATGGCTGGTATAGAGTTGAGCTCTATACTAAAGAGTCTGGTCAGGCATTAGTAGGGAGTCACTAAGAAGCGTTCTCATTAGCATCAAATTTTTAATGTTAGTGGTTAGGATTGTCTAGATGGGGAAGAGTCAGGAGATGAGATCCCACAGAGTGCTTAGACAGTTGTTAAAACTAACCTGGAAAGAAATAATAAGGACATGAATCAATGAGCTGGGAGCAATAAAGGCAAGAAGAGACAGAGTTGAGAGATAAGAAGAAGAATGGACATCATGATTATGAAAACCTAAAGGCAAGGGAAAGGAAACGTCAAATTTGGGTAACTCTGAAAGGGTACCTCTAAACATAAATAAGAAAATCAGGAGGAAGATCTGATTTTGAAAAGAAATGTGACCTAGAAATGATAGTAGGGAGGCAGGTAAAAATTTGTAACAGTCAACTGCAAATTCATTATTGAAAATTGATATGAGTATGAAGACAAAAAAGAGTAAGACTGAGAAAAAAAAATGAGGGAGATACCTATGTTATGAAGGCAGGAAACAGAAAATGAACCAGTGAAGACCTGGAATAATTAGAGAATTAGGAGCTGAACTGAGTAATTTTAGTGTCATAGAAGTTGGGGGAGAGGACCTTAAAATGATCAGACAGAATTTTAAAGACAAAATAGACAACAATATTAGATTTTTAGGGGATTTAATATACCGTAGATTTTTAGAGCAGTGAAACTATTCTGTGTGATACTCTAATGGTAGATACATGTCATTACACATTTATCAAAATCAATAAAAAGAATGAATCCTAATGTAAACTTTGGACTTTAGACACTAATGTAAGATGTAAATAATAAGGGAAAGTATACAGGGGGAATGAGGAGTATATGGAAACTCTGTACTTTCCTATCCATTCTTCTGTACATCTAAAACTGCTTTAGTTTAAAACACACATATGAAATTAAATTTAAATTAAGTTTAATTAATCAGATAAATTTATAAGGCTGATAAGGACTGAAACAACTTTAGACTTTATGGTCAGGATACTAACCTTCAGAAAGACAGTTTCAGTATAGCAGTAGAAGCAAGACAGAAAAAGTGGTATGATTCCTGTTCCCAAGGACTTGACCATCTACTACCAAGATAAATTGTTATGGAGAACAGTCAGAATTGAGAACCCACAGACTACTTATAGAGTCCTTATAACTGACTTGGAAAGAATAAGAATAGCTAAACAATAATGGTAATAATAACTATGCAATATGATAAATGCTATGACAGGGGACGTGTTAAGGATTCTGTGAAAGCATATGGACGGAGATTTAAACACAGTCTGGGAAGGAAGGTGAAGGGTAGAAGTAAATAAGGTCAAGCTTTCCATACAAAGTGATGTTTAAGCTCAGACTTCAAGAATGGATAGGACGGGGGACCAGGTATGGTGGCTCACACCTGTAATCCCAACACTTTGGGAGGCCAAGGCAGGTAGATCACCTAAGGTCAGAAGTTCCAGACCAGTCTGGCCAACATGGCGAAACCCCATCTCTACTAAAAATGCAAAAATTAGCTGGGTGTGGTGGCACATGTCTGTAATCCCAGCTACTAGGAAGGCTGAGGCAGGAGAATTGCCTAAACCTGGAAGGCAAAGGTTGCAGTGACCCGAGATTGCAACACTGGACTCTAGCCTGGGTAACAACAGTGAAACTCCATCTTGCTGGGGGATGGAAGGGGGAAGAATGGATAGGAGCTATCCTTTGGAAAAAAATTTACAGCCTAAGGTTATTTCTTGTTAAATAATAAACAATAAAACAAAGATAAACAGAATTCAACTCTAGATATAAGGAAAAGGAAGCTTATAAAAAGGTAAATCATGAAACAGAAAATAATGACTTAGAAACAGAACATAATAGAATGTAACAAATTAGGACCTGTGAAAAGACTATGCAGATTGTCTGCATGAAGAAAATTAAAAAATACACACACACACACACACACACACACACACACACACACACACACAAAGAAAAAGGAGGCCGGGCTCGGTGGCTCACACCTGTAATCCCAGCACTTTGGGAGGCCGAGGCAGGCGGATCATGAAGTCAAGAGATTGAGACCATCCTGGCCAACATGGTGAAACCCCGTCTCTACTAAAAAAATACAAAAATTAGCTGTGTGTGGTGGCACGCGCCTATATTCCCAGCTACTTGGGAGGCTGAGGCAGAAGAATTGCTTGAACCCAGGAGGTGGAGAGTGCCGTGAGCCGAGATTGCGCCACTGCACTCCAGCCTGACGCCTGGCGACAGAGTAAGACTCTGTCTCAAAAAAAAAAAAAAAAAGAAAATGTAATAAAAATTTTAACATCATATATGAATCTCCATTAGTATCTATTTAGAAGTCTCAATGAAATGGATTTTTAGAAAACAGAAAACAAAAAAACAGTAAAATTTTCCCAAGAGCTAAAAGAAAACCTGAAAATTGTACAAATGTCCAATGGAAAAAAAAAAAAAAGAAAACCGAAAAGAGTAATAAGAATGAAACAAACTGAAAGAAAAATTAGAAATTTTATGATTTCTTCCAAAATTTTAAGCAACAGATAATATTCATATTATGAAGCTGGATATAACCTCAATTTTAAAAACATAATGGGAATAGGACAAAAAATAACTACAGAATCTGCTAATAGTGGACTATAGCTGAACTCAAAATGAAATTCTGGTAATTCTAACACAATGGGAAGCCAAAAGATCAGGCAGGGTTTATCTAAAAAATGCAAACATCATTTTATATTAGCAGTCCAGTGATACTAAAATATAAAATACACCAATTAGTTAAAAAATCAAAACTATAAAAAAATTTGAATAGATGCTGAAAATAATTTTGATATCATTTAACATCCTTTCCCATATAAGAACGCCTAGAAAACAAGCTATTTTCTCAACATAATAAAAATTATCTTTTTAAAACCAATAACTAATATCTTTCTTAATGATGAAACAGAAGAGTTGTTTTCATTAAAATCAGGAAAGACAAGGATGTCCACTGTTACTACACTATTAAACACTATCCTGCAAGTTCTGGTCAGTGCAATAAGACATGAAATAAGCAAAGTCAAGGTAACTACTAGAAAGATTATCTGTAGATCATGATTACATATCTAGACAAATACTGAGACAGAGACAATAAAATGTTTACAATCAGTAAGAGAATCCACTTCAGTATTTGTAAACAAAGTAAGTATTAAAAACAGAAAAACCCAGAAAACATAATGGGGGAAAAAATCCTATTCAGAATATCAATAAAACAATAAAACACCCACAAATATACAAATAAGCAATGTCTGGGTCTCAGAATAAATAAAAAACATACTATAATTATGAATGGGAAGAATGATGATTATAATGGTGCTCTGTTTTTTTCTACAGGAGAGTTTTATTGAAAATCCAATCAAATAGCAATGAGATTTTTTTTCCCTGAAAAAGAACAGCATAATTTTAAATGTATCTGGAAGAATAAGTAAGTGAGAATATCAAAGAAAAGAGGAATAGCGTGTGTGTGGGGGGGGGTGGGGGTGAGGAAGAAGACTTGGCCTATCAGATATTAAAATATATTATAAAGCTATATTAAATTAAACAGCATAATATTTATACAAAAATGACAGATAAATGTAACTAAAAGAGTACAAATATTAGAAAGAGCAAGATTACATGAAGAATAAATAAATATATAAAAGAGTACAACTAGATTGTTTTTAACACAAAGAATAAATGCTTGAGGGGATGGATACCCCATTTTCCATGATGTGATTATTACACATTGCATGCCTGTATCAAAACATCTTATGTACCCCATGAAATATATACTTACAATGTGCCCACAAAAATAAAATAAATAAAAATGACAAACAAAGCAACAGAAATAAAGTTTTGAAGCAGAGAGCTTAATATTTAATAAAGGAAACATCAAATCAATGCCAAAGGTATAGTTTATTCAACAAATTATTAACATAGACTATTTTTCAATATCAAACTAGTTCCAGACATCATTCCACAAATCAGAATATATTTCAAAAGGAATAAATAATTAAATGTAAAATAATTACCACGCCATTCAAATACAGATCTAGAAGGAAACACTAGGTGCAATGGCTCATGCCTGTAATCCCAGCACTTTGGGAAGCTGAGGCAGGTGACTCACTTGAGGCCAGGAGTTCAAGACCAGCTTGACCAACATGGCAAAACCCTGTCTCTACTAAAAATACAAAATTAGCTGGGTGTGATATGTGGTCAGAAGACTGAGGCACAAGAATCACTTGAACCTGGGAAGTGGAGATTGCAGTGAGCCGAGGTTGTGCCATTGCACTCTGCCTGGGAAGCAGAGCAAGACTCTGTCTTAACAACAACAACAACAACAAAACTAGAAGGAAATAAGGAAATGAACTAGAATACTTAACTGATTTCAAGACAGAACTCTTTAAGCACAACAAATAATTTAAGAAACCCAAAGAAAAAAATTGAGAGAAATGACACATAAAATGAAAAATATGTATGTTAAATGATCTGAAGTTGAAAACTGAGAACAACTAACTAGGAAAGCTCCCACAAATAGTACACAAGTTAATCTCTCTCTTGTTCTCTCTCACACACACACAGTGTCATAAAGAATTGTCTTTCTAAATTCGTATCCAAGAAAATGGATAAAAGTACTTTGTAGGTTCTTTAAGAAAAATTCCTAAATAGAAAACTAGAAAAAGGACACCAAGAGATAATTTAAAAACAGATGAAAATTTCATACAAATATACCAAAAATATTAACATCACTAGCAAAATAAATAAATAAATAAAAATTAAAGAGATACCATGATCTGCTTCTCGAGCCATAAAGATTAAGAAAGGGTGATTAGTATCTGGTGCTGGCCAGGTTGAAGTTATACAGGTGCTGTTACAAAATATTGGTGGCATTACCAATTATTACTCAACAGAAAGCAATTTCACAATAGATATGCATGAAATATCCTAATACAATTTGACCTAAATAATTCTATTCCTAGGACTCTATCCTGTGGCAAGAAATTAAAAACAACTTTAAATGTCCAACAATCATAAAACTTGGTATCATAAAAGACTATTTTTGAAGAATATTTAAATGAAGAAATGCTTACAATACAAAACAAAAAAACTAAGTATTTATCTCTATGATTCCAGCTCTGTAAAAAACAAAAAAAGTAGTACAGTGTTATACAGATTATATTTTTCTGTTTTATATTTTCTGTAATAACCAAATAATTATTTTAAGATCATTTTGAGAAAAGCTAAAAATAACCAAAACCAGTTAGAAATTACAGGAAGTGAGTAAAGATTATATTTCTCCATGCATTTGGTAGTAAAAGGAATGAGAGATCTGGATAGGACTATAGCTTGAAAGTAGAATAACTGAGGAAAGGTTTGTTTTATGCTTTGTTTTGTTAACGCAGATAACAAACATGTTTATTAAGAGAAACAAGAAGAAATATAACATAAGGAAGAGATAACTTTTTGAAGACAGTCCTAAAGCAGGCCGAGGTGGCAGAAACCAGAAGTACAAATAGGGGAAAGAAAAAAAAAAACTTTTCTCAAACTGAAGATGAGCAAGAAAAGATGGCTCAATAAAGACATTTTAAAGAAGACAGGAAGATGTAGAATTGTTTGATGTGGGAATGGTCTGAATCATCTTATTCACTCTGCATTCCTATGGGTAGCTTTTTTCAAACCTGCTTTCCAATCTGGATTTAGTTAATGAGAGATGTGACTAAGGTTTGTCTAAGTACGGGAAAAACCAAAGGACATTTTACAGGTCCGATTAGTTTTCTGTGATTCAAAAGATGATTCTGAAATCATATAAAAGGCATAAACAATTCAAAGATACCAAACATTCAATGCAGTCCTAAAATTTTCTTTAAAAATTACTGCTCAGAAAGTTGTAAGTCAATAACTTAGTATATTATACACTATTTAAAATATTCACAGTATTATTCTAAACAGAGAAATACCTGAGAGTTGCTAGTCATGTGAAGATTTTCCAACAACTTACCACTGCCTTGAATCCAAGTTCCTAAGTTCTCTAAGTAGCTTTTCATTTTTCTTCAGGAGATGAAAGCTCCTCCTAAATAGAGAGATTTATAAACATTTTCATCACCTTTGCAGTGAATGACATGACAGTCCCGGAAATACTTTCCACTCTACTCATGCAACTTTTACACTTTTCTTGCCTTTCCATACTTCTAACACAAAGGAGAACAGACCCTAAAAAAACGTAAAGAATATATGTCATTATTTCCACCAGGCCTTCACGCATTTCTGCTAGTGGATCGTATCAATTGGTCACTTCAATCTTTCCTTGCAAATGCTGTGAGCCTCCTAAATTCATATCCAAGAAAATGGATAAAAGTACTTTGTAGATTCTTTTCAAGTCTCATAAAAATATATGAGAAAGTTGTACCTCATGAGAAATAAAATATTCACAAGAATCTAAATCATTACCAAGTAAGTGTAATCCATACGGAATTTTCTTTCTTCCTTATTTTACATTATATATATAATTTTTAGACTACGAAGCAATGAATAATTTTACCAAATCCCTTCTATGGGTGCTAAATATGTACACATTATTTTCATAAAATCAATGCTTGCTGAAGTAAAATACAGCTTCTCATCTTTGATTTTTCCCAAGGGACAACAATATGGACCATTCAACAGCAAAAGAGAATAGAACGCATTTATATATAACTGAGTGGCAATTACCTACATTTGGACATACCATATGGTGGCAAACTGCTCCTGAGATATAATGTGGCTTTCCTATAAGGCAGAAAATATTACCTTCTAATAAATGGAAGAGTTTAAATCAAGTAAGAGTGTAAACACTAAGCAAACAGGCAGAACTCTATTTCAATGCTTGACATGCATTTGAATTTAAGATGCCTTCACTGGTATATGAGCTTCCCCACCTACCATAAATTGACAGAGAAAATACATTATTGCTCCTTCCACTACCTATAGGTTTTCATGACATAGGAATTAAAACCTAAATGTATATTAATAATGCTTTACATTAGTGTAAAATGCCAGTATTTTATGTACATTATTTAATTTAATTCTTCCCAGTATGTGAGGTGGGAACTACTCTCAATTTGTTAACTGTAGCCTGAGGCTCAAAAGTTAAGTAACTTTAAGCTAGGTCTTCTGATTTAAGCATATGTTCTTTTCATTTAGCTCCTACCTAACTTACTTGAATAGTTCATGTGTTTATTATAAGCTTTTAATAAGGTTTTGTAACATGCATCAGAAAACAAAATAATTTTTGAAAATTAAGATTCTTTTTTTGATCTGATTTTGAATCTTGAGTTAATTTCCTGGATTCAAACCGGAAATAATCATATTGCAGTTTCTAAAAAAAAATTATAAGGTTTACATGAAGGTTGAAAAATGAGCTATAATTTCTAAGTCAAACAGTTCTAGTAGTTATTTTGAAAATAATAATAATTTGCTGGATTATTGTATTCCCTTGAATCCCAATATAACTCAGTGGTATAAAAAAAAAATCTGTCTACTAGTCAAAGAACTAATCTAATTGGTAGACACAATCTAGTGAGGAAAAGAACAGGAAATAAAATGCTTGATCAGAAGATGAATAAGACTGAAAAAAAAACCCAGAAAATTTCTCCTTTATGCTTACCGTTTGTCCCAGGAATTCATTCCCAATATACTAAGAAGCAATCTGCAGTAATAAAATGCTGACTGAGGTTTTTGAGGTGTTGGTTCATCTTGTTCCACAGCTTTCATGCTTAAGTCATTAAAGTGCTTCTCAACAAATTCTTTTTCTTCTGTATGTTGCTTAAGGATAGCGTTAATAACATCATTTTCCTGTTTTTCAGAAATGCACACAGGTTGCGGAGCAGGAATATTAAGTGAGATTCCAGTTCTCTGTAAGCATTCAGGACTAGTAACACCCAAATACTGCAAGAGCTCATCAAGAACATCTTCTTCATCTCTTATTGTATCCCAAGTTGGTACAGTTTCTCTAAATCTTTTAAACTGGAGAGAAAGTCCATCTTTTACTGTTATATCTTCTAAGCATTCATTAGATGTGGGAGGCTCTTCTGGCTTCTCTTGGTGAGACAATGACAGCATGAAAGATGTAGGTTCTGACAAGCTACTTACAGGAGGTGGGCCATACAGTATAGCAGAATCCCATGAATATTTTCCAGAAAGATCGCGTACTATGATTCTGACATTTGAATTGGCTGATGCAAGACCAGCAGATAAACCTCCTCCAGGCATATTCTCTTCTGATCTGATCTGGATACAGGACACTAAGGTTGTATTATTTAACACAAAGAACTGGATATTTGGACTCTCAAAAAGTTCAGGAGAAAGTTCAGTACTTTCACTGTAATGATTGTCGTGATTTTCACACACCTGACTTGTTAGCATAGCAGGACCACCGCTCATTGGATAATGGCCCAGGTGATTTACCAGATGTGTAATAACAGTGCGGGCTGCTATAGAGATTAATCCATGCTGCATTTGAGTTTTCACTGGAAATAAAAAATATAAATGAGTGGTAATATTACTGCTTCTTAGGGAATCATATGACAATGAAACAGTAGATAACAAATAGGGATTTTGTCACATTGTTAGTATTTCCAATTTAGATTCTATATTACAGGAATGATGGCAAAAAGGAGGAAAACCATTCTTTGATGAAGTTCTGTTTATAAGGAAGCCCTTTCTGAAATTTTTGCTAATGGATCCATACTTTAAACCAAGGCTTTATATATAGATCGCTTTTGAAGAATCAGAAGTATTATAAATCAATCATGAAATCCCTAATGCACATTAAAAAGCCAAAGAGGGCCAGGTGTGGTAACTCATGTCTGTAATCCCAGCACTATGGGAGGTTGAGGCGGGAGGAATGCTTGTGCCCAGGAGCTTGAGACGAGCCTGGGCAACATGGGGAGACTCTGTCTCTACAAATAATAACAATAATAGTAATGCTAAAATTAGGTGGGCGTGGTGGCTATTGCACTCCAGCCTGGGTGTCAGAGCAAGACTGTGTCTCCAACAAAACAAAACAAAACAAAACCACAATGAAATTCTATTCAACTGACAAGTTTCTTTTTTTTTCTTCTTTTTTATTTTTATTTTTAAAAGCTGCCACAGAGGCAAAGTTTCTTATCTCATTAATAGATTCCAGATTCAGAGTCAGTTTGTAGATGCCTTAAATGTCATTTAATTCTGCTTTTACAGATAATGTGAAAATGTTTCCAAAAAAAGTGACATTCCAAGTAAACTCTGGGAATCACAATAAATTTAAACAGCAAGTCAGTGTAGCCAGTACCTGTATGCAAAAGAGATTTTATCTTAAAAGCAAAAATATTTGCTAGACCTGTTTATATTTTTCTAAAGTATTCTTTAGGTTCAATGCGGTATATAGCCTAGCAGTTAGTTGTATGCAAGAAACATTTTTTTTCTTACTCAAGTACAGTAAGGAGGCACTCAGGTAAAAAGTATAGTCATACGAATAACTAAAAAAAATCATAGGAAACAGTCAAAGAGAAAACTCAAAGAATATAGTAGTTTAAGAGACCTGGAAAGGCAAGACACCCAATGTCAGAATCTGAAGGAGGAGGAAAAGGGAGGGAGGGTAGAGGGAAGACAGGGAACACAGAAAGATAGAGTAATGGAGCAAAGGAGAAAAGGAAATAGACAATAATTGGTCAAAGCCAACTAACTGAAGACTGTCATTCTAAGGAGAGCTAAAGACTGTGAATCTGAGGACTGCTGATGTGGAAGCCAGTTCGGGATAGAGTGGTCTCAGGAAGTGGGGACAACTAGCTGACTGTTAGCTTAATGTGTTTCATCTAAGAGGTAGGAGGAGAGTTGTCTCTGGTAAAGAACTATTAGTCATTCGTGTTAGGATATTTAGGTGTTTGGATGTTTAGGGGTGTGCATGTGTGTGTGTGTGTGTGTGTGTGTGTTAAAACATTCTTGTCTCTACTTAATTTTAGACATAATTACAGAGTGATTGTGTTTCTATATTATTTTACCACAGTAACAGAGTGATCTTGTCTGAGTATGTATATTCTCTGACAGTTAATCAGTTGGGAACACTAGGGCCTGCCAGAACAAATAAGGATTTGTCAGAATAAATACGGATTTAAGATTTACATACATGCCCAATTTTACGTGTTTAGTTTGATGACTTTTGGTAACTGTACATAATTGTGTAACCATCAACATAATCAATATAAAAAATTCCCTCATCAAAAAAGAACATATTTTATTTCATGTAAACTATACCTCAATAAACCTAACTTTAAAAAAAAGGGACACCAGCTTGTGCACTGATGGTATAACCACTTTAAAAGAGGCAAGAGAAAAGAAAAGTGTTAAGTTTTCAAGTCTTTAGCATTCAAGATTCAGAACCAATACCACTGGGTACAGGTAAACCAACAACCAGTTGCTATGCCATTAATGTCAATACCATATTCTCCAACTCCAAAAAAGGATAGTTTCTTCTGGGCTTTGGTTGATTTTAAAATGTTACTGAGTATCAAAATTTTAATTTCCCATTATCAACCAAGTTATGTCTACCTACATATAAATTAAACATTCCTTAGTTTATTTATTGTTTGTTTGTTTTTTTTCCAGTTCCAATTTATGGGCAGGTACAGTGGCTCATGCTTGTAATCCCAGTACTTTGGGAAGCTGAGGTGGGCTGATCACCTGAGGTCAGGAGTTTGAGACCAGCCTGGCCAACATGGTGAAACCGTGTCTCTACCAAAAAATACAAAAATTAACTGGGTGTGGTGAAGTCCACCTGTAGTCCCAACTACTCGGGAGGCTGAAGCAGGAGAATTGCTTGAACCTGGCAGGAGGAGGTTGCAGTAAGCCGAGATTGTGCCACTGCACTCCAGCCTGGGCAACAAGAGTGAGACCCTGTCTTAAGAAAATAAATAAAAGTTCCAATTATATTGAGATTTTTAAAAATTATTTTTATGACTATTACTAATAACCAGCCACACAACACTAGATTAATAATACTAAATGATTAGCTTTAATTCAATTCTTCATTCTTAAGAATTTAAGCAAAGTAGAAAGCATTTTGAGCTATATGACAAGAAACAGAGAGGTAGCTTGAATCTAGTGTTTGCTTTCCCTTCCCTAATTGTAACTTTAAATATAATAAATGTTCACACTATAACAGGATAATCTAGCTGGTATTCCTCATTTTGCACATGAGGACAAACAGGTTCACAAAGTTAAGTGATTTGCCTGCCATAGGACATGTCTTTTGCTTCCCAGCTCAGTGACATTTCCCTCTTTACTACAGCTCTAATTTCCATACTTTTTTTTCTCTTTTGTTAAACTGCCTTTTTCTTTGTGACATATGGAAACAATGAATTCAAAATTTATTTTTCTCTGTGTATAAGGACTTCAAAAAAGTCTTACTTAGCATAAATTGCCAAATAAAAAGCAAGATCAATGGGAAAAACTCAAGACTAAATCATATTTTAAATGGTAACAAAAATTAAAATTAATCATTTAAAAATTTTTGATATAGAAAAAAATTTTCTATTCTTTACTCTCACTTTTGAGTGATATACTTAAATAGATGACTCATTCTAAGCATTAAATCCTCTTTGCATAACATAAAAGTTTACATTCTGAAGAAGGAAAGAGTATAATTTAAGAGAAACAATCACAGAAAAGAAAAGAATTCCTGGCTTTGGTTTGCGCTGTGATTCATGATCATGAATACAGAAAATTCTTTAAACTCTATTTTTCTGTAAGAATTGCATACACTTATTTACAAAGTTGAGTTAAAAACTCTTACATCTAAAACTGGATGTAACAGAAACAATAAAAATTATTCAATATAAAGAGTATTATAAGTAACATAGGTCTAATGAGTTTCTTTTCAAACTTACTTATAAATAAACTCCAAGAATGAGCCAGGTCTTTCCCTAAACCATAAACCTCCAAGCCCAGGTACCAGTCCATCCCATATATCTTCTTCCCGAAGGAGGAGACCGTGAGAATGTAGTTTAAATGAGCTTGTTCACAGGTCTGTCATACTTACCAACATTGAAAACATGTAAAGAATAAATTTAAATCTCAGATGTAGGTAAAAGCATTTTCTGCCCTAAGCTGCTTCTCTAAATTCAGGGTATATATCTATATACAAAAGGATAACAATCTCTCAAATTATTAATTGGGCAATAAATTTATTTACACTTATTTTTGAGCTATAAACTATAGAACATACATATCTCTCTTCTACTTATCTACTAAGATATAAAGATGTGAAACTCTCCAGTTTAGATATTTAAAATAAAATTCTAAAATAACCAGTCTTGTGAGAAAATGTAAAATGGAGATATCGATGCTTCTAAGGCTTTGTGTAACTAGCATTCATTTAAATAAGTCTATTCAGGGTTGTCTTTTCAGATGGTCAGATTAAACAAACCCTACAGCATTTGCAGCAAACCCATAATTACAGATTATTATGGCATACAAAAGCAGCAAGACATAAAAAGCTGCTGCAATTCACTGCACTGTAATAGAACATGCAGAGGAAGTTAATTTTGGCAAATGCTTTAAATATTAGCTTTGCATAATAAGTATAGGTGAAACTATAATTAGGACAGAATGAATCCTTTGGAGCCTCCTTTCACTCTGACCCGGCAAATGATGACTTTTTGCTAATAAGACTACTGCCATTTGACAAAAAGCCAACTTCACTACCTTGCTTTATTCTTTAGTAAATTTAATAATTACAGCTACTCCTGCCAATAGTTCTCAAATCAGACTTGTTCAATCCAATACTGAGCTTATTAAGGACACTCAATGTTTAGAATTCTTTGGCCAAAAAAGTACTTGAAGATGATGAAGCATGCGTTAGACAAGGGTACAATGATCACTAATTTTCACATTAAAAAACACCCAGAGCATGTAGTCACTACAGACCACAGAATCATGTACTGTTAGCTCACAGCTGTTCCTAAAAGGTCTTACATTTATCTGGTCCTTAAAACCTTTGAGGAAGTCCAAGGGAACAACTTGATACATTTAGAGACTAGTACTGCACAGCGTATTTGATATTAAGCTAATCTATTTACATCTTTTCCTTTGCTTCTTTTACAGTGACTGTTTGATACTAATGCAGTGAATTTTGTACAAAATCTGAAATTAAAGCTTCCTCTGACATAAGCAAACTTCATTGCTTTTTTCAAGAAACATATTCTATACTGTCTTGAATAAAAACTTTGCCATTTTATACCTTAAACATGCAAAGGTCAAACTAGCATTTTCGCATAACCATATTTTTAAGTAAAATAAACATGGTATTTCATTATGTCAAATCTAAAAATATAATTTTAAATTGCTTATATAAATTTTGTCCTTTTTTTTTTGCTTTATTATACTGCCTGATATACCTCTTTCACATTTGAGAAACAATGTAAATCTTATATTCCTATTTCAATCGTGTATTTATGTTCTAGACAAACTCTCTGTACCTCATGGTCAACCCAAAATCCTAGCTCCACTTCCTGGACCTCTAAGTTCATATTTTCACTTTCACTGTATGCCATCAATCCATTATCATGGACACATCTTAGATGTTTTATTCATTTGTAACTATTCTACCTTTAAAAATCAAACTTTTCCTTACTAGCCCACTCTTTGACCGTAACCTCCTAGTGAAGTGACTTCCCAATTGTGTTTTGTAGAGTTCTTGGAGAAGGCCCTAGAGATGGACAGGAAATAAGCTGGTAGGACTCCACGACTCCACTCTTCTGTGGTTCTATTTTTGAAAGTTTTCCAAATTGAGCTTCCTTATAAACTTTATTTGAAAAGGTTCTGCTACCTAAAGAAATGTTTTAAAAATAATTGTCCTAATATACCAATGATGCTCTCAGTGGTTCTCAACCGTGGCTGCATATTAGTCACATGCAGAGCTTTAAACAATCTCAGCAAATCCTTGATTAATATATCAAAATCTCCATGGATAGGAATGGAATATCAGTATTCTAATATGCAGCCAAGGCTGACAACCACTGTTCTAACTTCTTATTACCAACCATATCTACTTTCTGACGCACAAGGTCACTCTATTTTCTCCCAACTTACTAGCCACTTCCTGGCAGTTTGATCCTTATCAAGCCTAGGTTCTATGGCTAAGCCATATACCTATATTCTGAAATCCACAGCTCCTTTGTATTTCACACTCATCTTACTGTTGCTAGGTGCAACCAAAACTCTTTGGGGTTTTTTTCTACTGGGCCCTCAGTAACTTCTGTCAAGTACCTTAATTACTTAAACCTTCCTCTTCTTTCTGGTCTCAGAAGAAGGGCTAATACTAGCACCTATACTTTCTAGCTCATCCTCTCAGGGACTTCACTCTGTGAATGATACCCTTCCCACTTACTTACTTCTCTGCTTATAAATAAGTTCAATTCTCTTTATCCCTAAAACTCTTTTAACCCTAAATCATCCTTAGCTTGCCTATTATTTTATTATATTTTTGTTTCCTTTATTTATTTTTAAGGTCAAGCTTCTTTAGAGAATACTTTCCATGGATGATTCCACTGTCTTATTTCCTGCTTGCTCCTCAAACCACAGCCACTGATTCTGCTTACTTCTCTGGTGAAACTAAAGCAGATACATTTGTCAGTACTTCTGTACATGACCTCTCTATCATTTAACACTGTTGGCTAAACTTTTAAAAGCTTTCACCCCTTTTGGTTTCTGAGAAATTACTTTCTCCTGGTTTTCCTTCCTTTTCAACGTTTTCTTCTCAGAACCTACACATGTAAATATATATTCCTAACAAAGATCTCTCTGCTAAGATCTAGATTTGTACATACAACTAACTGTCCTGAGATATTTTCACATGAATATCTAATAGGTCCCCCAAACTAAACCATTTCCAACTGTCCTACTAATTTTCCCTCCCAAATCTGTACTTTCTCTAATATTCTTTACTAAAATTATTCTAGTTTTGGGAAAATCTAACCAATCTCCAAGTGAGAAACCTACTTTAGATTTCTCTTCTCTTTACAAAAGCCTTTTGACTTTATGACCTAAATATATGTCAAGTTCATCTTGCCCTTCCATTCCTACTACCATTCTTCAGTAACTCAACAAAAAATTTAGTTTAAGCCTTCAGCAACTCTTGCTTAACCTATTGCTGCCCAAATCAATCTAATATATCAGGAGTCAGCAAACTTTTTCTATAAATGGCCAGATGATAAATATTTTTGGTTTTGCGAGCCATGTGATCTCTACCATTATTCAATACTGCTGCTGTTATATACAAAAGTAGCCATAATGACAATATGGATGGTGGTAGGCATGGGCCATAATTTACCAACTCCTATAAATTACTATTGTCAAAAGTGCTCTTAATATAAATTGTATCATGTATCTCCCTTTCTTAAAACCCTTCATCAATTGCTGGGTTCCTCTAGTTTACCTCTACATCTTGTATATACTTCTATTTTTATACTCCTGTAATATTACAACATTATTTGCTTCTGTTATATCTTTCTCTTCTATCAGAGAGAGAATGCTCTGAATGTAGAATCAATGTGGCTTAAAAATGTTACTGAGTTATCTGTGTACTAAGTAAGATTGTGCAAAGGGCTTTACATATATTATCTCACTTAGTACTTAACCTTAGAGGAAATGAATATCTGCATTTTACAAATAAGAAAACAGATACTCAGCCATTGAGAGTCAAAATTCAAGTCAGACTCCAAAGCTACATTTTTTATTCTATATAAATTCCATGATATATAAAATATCAAAAAGAACTTCTAAGAATAATTTAGCCAGAAGTACATGTTGAGTATCCCTAACATGAAAATCTGAAATCCAAAAATTTTGATCATTGATACGATGCGCAAAGGAAATGCTCATTGAAGCATTTCAGATTTTGGATTTTCAGATTAGGGATGCTCAGCTGGTAAGTATAATACAAATATTTCAAAAATGTGAAAAAAGCCAAAATATTTAACACTTCTGGTCCCATGCATTTTCGGATTAGGAATAAAAGGAATGCAACATGTAATATTAGTAATTGTGCATGTGAAGTTATTTCTTTAATAATGAACTTGTGCTATATATACGTGATTAGATAAACAACCACAAAGTAAGGCCTCAAGTTATACCTTGAGAGAACTCAAGCAACAATATTGTCCTGAAGAGAATTCATGTTACCTTCTGTTACTGGCTGGAGTTTAGAAGATCGTTCTGAGTCAGGAGAGTGCAGAGGTTCAGGCTCTTTCAGACTTTCCAAATGCATAAAAGGATCATAATCTACAGATGCCAAATCAGAGAGGCTCATGGGAAAATACCTTGGATTGCTAAAACACTGAGCTCCATAAACACACCCATGTAAAACCTGAAAATACAGGGGAAAAAACCACCAAGTTTTACTTTAAAAAAATAAATAAATAAAAGTTAAAGGAGGATAAAAGTCAATTGGTAACACAAGAGCTTGGCAAAAATTTTAAATATTTTAAAACATCAGGCCGGGCATGGTGGCTCACGCCTGTAATCCCAGCAGTTTGGGAGGCTGAGGTGGGTGGATCACCTGAGGTCAGAAGTTTGAGACCAGCCTGGTCAACATGACGAAATCCCCTGTCTACTAAAAATACAAAAATTAGCCAGGTGTGGTGGTGGGCACCTGTAACCCAGCTACTTAGGAAGCTG
This sequence comes from Ateles fusciceps, assembly GCA_036589455.1. NCBI lineage: Eukaryota > Metazoa > Chordata > Mammalia > Primates > Atelidae > Ateles > Ateles fusciceps. The sequence continues at coordinate 3,084,674 of JAZHEH010002842.1, forward strand.
AGGCAGGAGATTTGCATAAACCCAGGAGGCAGAGGTTGCAGTGAGCCGAGATTGCACCACTGCACTCCAGCACGGGTGACAGGAGTGAAACTCCATTTCAAAAAAAGAAAAAAAAAAATCAAGTTAAAATTTAATACCTCTTGAAAAGAATGAATGAAATTTAATGATACTCATATGTAACAATGATCTGATTCCTTTCAAAATTTTGCAATGAAACAACAGTGTCTTGAAGGAAGTACTTTTAAATTATCCTTAGGCACTATAAGCTAAATCTGTGTTCTTAGAAATTTTCTAGCTCTAAAACAATAAAAATGTTACACTGAGAAATGTTATTTCTTTAATTTTTAAAAACTCTTGGTTACCAAATAAATAATAAAGCAAGGAAGTTTACCTTATAAATGCAATTGAGAACAGATTTTTCTGTTTTATCACTTTCTGCTCCCGTAGCATGAAATGGTTGGAGCAGTGTCTTTAGAGGTAAGGCCATGATCCAGTCCAGAAGGCAGAGAAGTAAAGATACTACCAACTGCAACAACAATAGAATCATTATAATTGTACACACGTAAAATATATGCTTCTTAATTATTCATCTTATTCCTGAGTTTCCAAAATTTGTTTCTGGAATCATCAACCCTAAGTTCCACTATTAAGATTTACCTAGATCTAACTGATTTTAAGATATTATATTTGAACATTATTGTGGGTTTCTCTTTCATATGTCAAGGCAAACACAACGAAACATTAAGCATAATAAAAGCAGAAATGTTAAAATTAAATTAATATAAAAACAGCAAGGTTAAAAGACAACAGATATCAATTAACTAAACTTATTTCACTGTGCAAGGAATAGAACAAAAATGGAAGTCTGTATGTATTATAATCACTTCCACTTTCCTTTTCTAACTTAACATCTCACTAAATATGGTATTTATACCTATAAGGTAGCCAGAAAGACTACCTTAAGTACTTTTTGAAATTGTAACTCATTTTACTAAATGAATCTTTCCACTGAACACTTTTTTTTTTTTTAAAGAGACAGAGTCTCACTATGTTGCCTAGGCTGGCCTTGAACTCTTGGGCTCAGGCAATATTCCAGCCTCAGACTTCCAAGTAGCTGGGACTACAGGTGCACACCATCATGCCTGGGTGGACATTTTTAAACTAAAAGATGCTATAAACAGAATACTTTTTATAAAAAAGTGAAATAAAATAGAATCCATTGTATTAAAGAATCACAAATAGTGCCATGAAAGTGACAATGAAATAGCAACAAGAGACCTGCTAATCTTTAAAGACAAACTCTCCAACTCGAGTAATTCTAGTCTACATTTCCCAACATATCTTCCAAAAAAAAAACAAGGAACAATAGAAGAGCTAATGAAACCTCACAAAACCAACAGCTTCTGTATTATCAGAAGACAGAGACACCCAAACTTCAAATTATCTATTATTTTTTAAAAATTATCTATTATTTTAATTTTTAATTTTAATTTTTGATACAGTCTTGCTCTGTCACCCAGGCTGGAGTGCAGGGGTGTGATCTCAGCTCATGGCAACCTTCACTTCCTGGGTATAAGTAATTCTTGTGCCTTAGCCACCTAAGTAACTGGGATTATAGGCATGCACCACCACACTGGCTAATTTTTGTATTTTTAGGAGAGACAAGGTATTGCCATGTTGGCCAGTCTGGTCTCAAACTCCTAGCCTCAAGTGATCTGTCTGCCTTGGCCTCTCAAAGTGTTCAGATTACAGGCATGAGCCACTGCACTGAGCCTCAAATTATCTCTAAGTAGAAAAATACACAGCAAATCCCAGCACCTTTCTCCCACTGCAGGTTTTCATAAAAAGCAAGGGTAGTTTGGGAAAAACTGTGAAAGAGAGAAGATGGGAACTTGCTGTGAACCTAAGACTGATTTAAAACCATGCCAGAAAGAAAAAGTTTACCCTAAGTGTGAAAATATTTAAAAAGTATATTGGGAGATCGTAGTGAGTAGAAAGAAAGGATGTAGAAGTATACACAGGAAAGGTAATGCTTAGGGGCAGAAGACAAACAAATCCAGACTGCAAAGACTACAATAAATACCTAACTCTTCAATGCCTACACACCGATGAACATCAACAAACATCAAGACCATCCAGGAAAACATGACTCACCAAATGAATTAAATAGGCACCAATGAGCAATCCCAGAGAGACAGAGATATGTGACCTTTCTGACAGAGAATTCAAAATGGCTGTTTTGAAGAAGCTCAACGAAATTAGAGATAACACAGAGAAGAAATTCAGAATCTTATCAGATAAATTTAACAAAGAGATTAAAACAACTATAAAGAATCAAGCAGAAATTCCAGAGCTGAAAAATGCAACGAATATACTGAAGAATGCATCTGAGTTCTTTAATAACAGAATGGATCAAACAGAATAAAGAATCAGTGAGACTGAAGACAGTCTATTTGAAAATACAGTCAGAGAAGACAAAAGAAGAAAGAAGAAAAAAAGAATAAAGCACACATATAAGAGCTAGAAAAGAGCATCAAATGGGCAAATCTAGACTTCTTGGCCTTAAAGAGGAGATAGACAGTTTGGGATATAAAGTTTACTAAAAGGGACAAAAGCAGAGAACTTCCCAAACCCAGAGAATGATATGAACACTCAAGTACAAGCAGATTATAGAACACTAAACAGATTTCATCCAAATATGACTACCTTAAGACATTAAATAATCACACTCTCAAAGGTCAAGGACAAAAAAAGGATTATAAAACCACCAAGATTAAAAAAAAAAACAAATAGCATACAATGGAGCTCCAATACATTTGGAAGCAGACTTCTCAGTGGAAATCTTACGGGCCAGGAGAGAATGGCACGACATATTTAAAGTGCTAAAGGAAAAAACAAACTTATTATAAAATAATATATCTAGTGAAAATATATTCTTTGAACATAGAGAAGAAACACAGACTTTTCCAGACAAACAAAAGCTGAGATATTTCATCAATATCAGATCCGTCCCACAGAAATACTAAAGGGAATTCTTCAGTATGAAAGAAAAGAATGTTAATGAGCAATGAGAAATTATCTGAAGGTCCAAAACTCACTGGTGATAGTAAATAAACAGAAAACCACAGAACTATCATAACACTGCAATGGTCGTATATAAGCTGCTAATATCTTAAGGAGAAAGACAAAAAGATGAACCAATCAAAAATAGTAACTACAACAACTTTTCAAGAGATGGACAGTAAAATAAAATATAAAGAATAAAAAGCTAAAAAACGGGATATAAAGTTAACATGTACAGTTGTTATTAATTTTCTTTTTGCTTGTTTGTTTATGCAGTCAGGGTCAAATTGTCATTAGTTTAAAATAATGGGTTATAAATAATGGGTTATAAGATATTACTTGCAAGCCTCATGGTAACTTCAAATATAGACACATACAATGGATACACAAAAAATAAAAAGCAAGAAACTAAAACATACTAGTAGAGAAAATCATCTTCACTAAAAAGAAAACAGGAAGGAAGGAAAGAAAGACAGGAAGCCTGCAAAACAGCAAGAAAACAAATAACAAAGTGGAAGGAGTAAGTACCTACTTCTCAACAGTACCACTGAGGCTAGGCACAGTGGCTCACACTGTAATCCCAACACTTTGGGAGGCTGAGGTGGGCGGATCACCTGAGGTCAGGAGATTGAGAACAGCCTGGCCAGCATGGTGAAACCCTGTTTCTACTAAAAATACAAAAATTAGCCAGGTGTGGTGGTGTGTGCTTGTGGTCCCAGCTACATGGGAGGCTGAGGCAGCAGAATCATTTGAACCCAGGAGGCAGAGGTTGCAGTGAGCTGAGATTGTACCACTACATTCCAGCATGGGTCTCAGAGCAAGACTGTCTCAAAAATAATAATTACAAATGAATAAAAAATAAAAACCACTGAATGTAAATGGAATAAACTCCTCAATCAAAAGAGAGAATGGCTGAATGGATTAAAAAAATAAAACCCAATGATCTGTTGCCTACAAGAACACACTTTGCCTGTAAATACACACAAACACTGAAAATAAAGGGATGAAGAGGATGTTCTATGCAAATGGAAACCAAAAAAGCAGGAGTAGTTATACTTACATCAGACAAAATAAGGTCTTTATATAATGGTAAAGGAGTTACTTCAGCAAGAGGATAAAACAATTATAAATATATATGCACCTAACACTGGAGTATCCTGATATTTAAAGCAAATACTAAAGCTAAAGAGAGACAGATGCCAACACAATAATAGCTGAAGACTTAAACACCCCACTTTTAACACTGGACATTTCATCCAGACAGAAAATCAACAGAGACTTAAATCAATTGGATTTAATGTGCAGTAGAAACCAAATGGACCTAATAGATATTTACAGAAGAATTCATCCAATGGCTGTGGAATGCACATTCTTCTCAGCACATGCAACATTCTCAAGGATAGACCATATGTTAGGCCAAAAAATAAGTCTTAACATAATTTTAAAAATTGAAATAATATTAAGTATCTTTTCTGATCCCAATGGAATAAAACTAGAAATCAAAAGTAAGAGGAAGTTTGGAAACTATACAAAGACTTAGAAATTAAACAATATCTTCCTGAATGACCTGTGGGTCGATGAAGAGATTAACAAAGAAACTGAAAAATTTCTGGAAACAAATGATAATGGAAACACAACATATCAAACCTATGGGATACAGTGAAAGCAGTTATAAGAGGGAAATTTATAGCTATAAGTACCTACATCAAAAAAGCAGAAAAACTTCAAATAAACAACCTAACAATGCATCTTAAAGAACCAGAAAAGCAAGAGCAAACCAAACCCAAAGTAAGCAGAAGAAAAACAATAAAAATTAGAGCAGAAAAAAATAAAACTGAAAGGGCAAAAATAGAAAAGATCAATGAAATGAAAAATTGGTAAATGACACAAAAAATTGACTTTTTAAAAAAAGAGAAACAAAATTGAAAAATCTTTAGCCACTGAGAAGAAAAGAAAGAAAACTCAAAATCAGATATGAAAGAGGAGACACTAAAAACTGATATAGCAGAAATTCAAAGATCAAGAGAGAGGCTACCATGAGCAACTATATGCCAATAAATTGAAAAACATAGAAGAAATGGATTAATTTATAGACATAAACAACCTATTAAGATTGAACCATGAAGAAATGCAAAACCTGAACAGACCAATAACATGTAATGAAATTTAAGCTGGAATAAAAAGCCTCCCACCAAAGAAAGGCCCAGGACCCAATGGCTTCATTTGCTGAATTCTACCAAATAAAGAACTAATACCAATCCTTCTGAAACTATTATGAAAAACAGAGAAGGGAGTATTTCTAAACTCATTTTATGACGTCAATATTACCCTGATAACAAAACAAAAGACATCAAAAAAAAAAAAAAGAAAAAAAAAGAAAACTACAGGCCAACATTCCTGATGAACAATGACACAAAAAATCCTCAATAAAATACTGGCAAACTGAATTCAACAATACATTAGAAAAATCACTCATCACAACCAATGGAGATTTATCCCAAGGATTCAAGGATGGTTCAACATATACAAATCAATCAATGTGATACATTTTATCAAGAAAATGAAGGACAAAAACCATATGATCATTTCAGTTGATGCTGAAAAAGCATCTGACAAAATTCAACATCCCTTCATGATGAACGCCTCCCCCATCTCCCTCCCCAAAAAACTGGGAAGGAACATACCTCAACATAATAAAAATCATACATGACAAACCCACAGCTAGTATCATACTGAATGGGGAGAAACTGAAATCCTTTCCTCTAAGATCTAGAACAAGACAAGGGTGTCCACTTTAACCACTATTATTTGACACAGTACTGGAAGTCCTAGCTGGAGCAAGCAGACAAGAGAAAGAAACAAAGGGTATGCAAATTGGAAAAGAAGACATCAAATTATCCTTGTTTGCAGATGACATGATCTCATATTTGGAAAGACCTAAGGACTCTATCAAAAAAAACTATTAGAATTGATAAAGTCAAATTCAGTAAAGTTGCAGGATACAAAATCAACATACAAAAATCAGTAGCATTTCTATGTGTCAACAGAGAACAATTTGAAAAAGAAATCAAGAAAGTAATCCCATTTACAATAGCTACAAATGAAATTAAATAGTTGGGAATTAATCAAAGAAGTGAAAGATCTCTACAACAAAAACTGCAAAACACTGATGAAAGAAATTGAAAAAGACACAAAACAATGAAAAGCTATTCCATGTCCATGTATTAAAAGAATCATTATTTTCAATAATCATGATCATACTACTCAAATGAATATATAGGTTCAATGAAATCCCTATCAAAATGCCAATGACATTCTTTATAGAAACAGAACAAACAATCCTAAAATTCATATGGAACAATAAAAGACCCAGAACAGTCAAAGATGTCCTGAGTAAATTGAACAAAAGTGGAAGAATTGCATTAGCTGACTTCAAATAATACTACAGAGCTATAATAACCAAAACAGTATGGTACTGGAATAAAAATTGACACACAGACTAACGGAACAGTATACTGAACCCAGAAACAAATCATACATCTACAGTGAACTCATTTTAAACAAAGGTAAATAACATACATATGGAAAGGCCAGTCTCCTCAATAAATGGTACTGAGATAACTGGTTATCCATATGCAGAGGAACAAAACTAGACCCCTAAATCTTGCCATATATAAAAATTAAATCAAAAAGCATTAGAGACTTAAATCTAAGACCTGAAGTTATGAAACTACTACAAGAAAACATTGGGGGAAACTCTTGAAGACACTGGACTGGGCAGAATTTTAGAGTAATACCTTACAAGCACAGGCAACCAAAGAAAAAATGAACAAATGGGATCACATTAAGTTAAAAAGCTTCTGCATGGCTAAGTAAATGGTCAACAAAGTGAAGAGACAACCCACAGCATAGGAGAAAATATTTGCAAAGTATCCATCTGATAAGGGATTAATAACCAGAATATATAAAGAACTCAAAAAATACAACAGAAAAAATTCTAATAATTTGATTTTAAAATGGTCAGAAGATCTGAATAGGCATTTCTCAAAAGAAGACATAAAAAAGGCAAACAAGTATATGAAAAGATACTCAACATCATCAGAGAAATGCAAATCCAAACTATTAAATACAATGAGATATAATCTCACCCCAGTTAAAATGGGTTTTATCCAAAAGACAGGTAATAAATGCTGGCAAAGGTGTGGAGAAAAAAGAACCCTTGTACACTGTTGGTGGGAATGTATGTTAGTACAACTATTATGGAGAACAGTTTGGAGGCTCCTCAAAAAAACTAAAAAAAGAGAACTACCTTACGATCCAGTAATCCCACTGCTAAGTATACACCCAAACAAAAGGAAATCAGTATATCTAAGATACCTGCACTCCCATGTTTACTGCAGTACTATTCACAATAGCCAAGATTTGGGAGCAACCTAAGTGTCCATCAACAGATGAATGGATAAAGAAAATGTGGTACATACATAAAATGGAGTACTATTCAGCCATAAAAAAGAATGATCCTGTCATGTGCAACAAGATAGATGGAAATGGAGGTCATTATGTTAAGTGAAATAAGTCAGGCATAGAAAGACAAACATTGTGAGAGCTAACAATTAAACTCACAGAGATAGAGAGTAGAATGATGATTACTACTAGAGGCTGGGAAGGGCAACGGGGAGTGGGGGAAAGTGGGGGATGGTTAAAGTGTTCTAAAAAATAGAAAGAATGAATAAAATCTAGTATTTGCTAGCAAAACAGAGTGACTATAGTAAAAAATAACTATATTGTACATTTAAAAATAACTAAAAAAGTTATTTTGGATGCAGCAAACCACCATGGCACGTGTATACCTATGTAACAAACCTGCACATTGTGCACATGTACCCCAGAACTTAAAGTATAATTTAAAAAAATAAATAAATTTAAAATATTAAAAAAAAAAAGAGTGAATAAAATTTGAGGTCAAAAAAGCATTTTCAGGATGATCTGATTTTGTCTTCTATGATTACTCTGTCCTAGACCTGGTATTTTTTCTACCTTTCCTACTGGTCCTTTTAGTGATTTTTACTGAATCATCTTTCTCTGCCTTCTCCTTAACTGTTATTCTTCAATGTGCTATACTTTGCTGACTCATCTTACTCTACTGTATTGACTATTATTAAATAATTTCATATATTCCCTCAATGTTAATATTACTCATGTACTGACAATGTCAGTAATTTTATTTCCAGCATTGAATTTTCTAGTCAGGTACATAATTGCTTTGCTGGTGGTCTCCACCTGGATATTATTTCTTTATGCAACAAACTGAAAACTGAAACTCACTGCTCCAACAATTCTCTCTTTCCTGTATTCCTTACCTTGGTTGTGGACTCTACTTTGTGAGTATCTATTCTCTATTCCTTTAGCCTTAGTTCAGAACATCATTCATTCTTATAAAGATGATTTTAATAACAACCACCATATTTTGACTTTTAAGTCAACTTTCATATTTTCTCAAGTGATTTTTCACAAATCTGGTCATATTTTATTCTACATAAAAATCCTTCAAAAAAGTCACTTTCACAGAAGTCCCACGTTCATAGTGTGGCATCCAAGGCCCTTTATAATTTGGCCCCTTCCTATCTTAGAAGGTTTATTTTCCCAACTCTTAACTGTTCACTTCACATTCTAAACTATGGAACTGCCTAGCTGTTTCTCCAAAACAAACCATACTATTTTATAGCTCCCAGATTTACACATGATATTCACACCACTTGGAATAATTTTCTGACTCTACTGTTTGTCTCTATTTATGTAGAACACTCTGTTCAACTTTAAAAAAATTTTCCCTTAACAAGCCTTTCCCCAATATTTAATTATTTCCTTCTCTATTCTAACTTGTATCTTGTATGTTTTCCTACTTTTTATGCTAAGTATTTATTATATTATGTTGCCTCATTTGTGTCTCTAATTTTTAAATTCCACAAGAACAGGGACTATCACGTTTATCTGTTTAGTGCCTAGCAGAATGCCACACTCTATTTTATGATAAATAAATGTTTAGTAAACTAAGTGGGCAAGAAAACAAAAACTTGTAGTATAGCTTTTTCATGTTAATAGCTAGGCCTCTGGAAGACAAAGATGATATAGAAGGAGATGAACAATTAGTTATCCAGATATTATACATAAACTGGATTTGAATTCTAGACCATAGCCTGAGACATTAAAGTGAAGAACTCTTGGCTAAAAATGGAAGCTGGATGAGGTAGCTTACGCCTGCAATTCTAGCATTTTGGGAAGCTGCGGCGGTGGATCACCTGAGGCCAGGAGTTCGAGACCAGCCTTGCCAAGATGACGAAACCCCTGTGTCTACTAAAAATACAAAAATTAGCCAGGCATGGTGGTGTACACCTGTCATTCCAGCTACTTGGGTAGCTGAGACATGAGAATCACTTGAACCTGGGAGACAGAGGCTGCAGCGAGCCGAGACTGAGCCACAGTACTCCAGCTTGGGTGACAGAGCGAGATGACTCTGTCTCAAAAATTTTTTTTAATTTGAAATAAAAAAAATAAAAATGGAGTATATGTCTCTTTTAAAGATGAAGAATGTATTTATCAAGAGCTAAACGATCTCTTCAGATGGTGTTTAAACTAAATATGAAGGGAAAGAATAAAAAGTTCTGAGGTAAATACATAAAATCAGTAAGAAATGATAATGGCAGATAGTAGGAAAGGACAAAAGTATAAAAGCTGCATGTAAGCCACACACGAAAATAACTTGGAGTAGGTACAGAAACATAACTATAGCTTCAGATTTCTGTAAATTAACTAAAACATAAGCAGTAAATAAAACAAACTTGAGATTTCAATACAATATGGTTAAGGGGAGGGAGACCTGGAGACCAGAACTCAAGATTGAGAAGTGACAAGGGAAGAGATGACGGTGATTCTCAAAGGAAACTAATAGAATCTAGAGCAGCCTTGTCTAACAGAACGTTGTGCAATGATCAAAATGGTGTATATTTGCCCATGTGGCTATTGAGCACTTGATATTTGCAAAAGAGGAATTAAATTTTTAATGTGAACTTTAAATTTAATGTAAACTGAAAGCAATATACAGTTAGTAGCTACCACAGTGAGCAGCACAGACCTAGAGTCTCTACTACATTTATGTATAATGTCTGGCATATAATAAAAAAAAAATAGACATAATAACAGGAAAATGAAACACATAGCCAAGAGGGAAAAAAAACTCAATAGAAACAAAGTTAGTGATGACCCAGACATTGGATTTAGTAGCCAATGACTCTATTTTAATTATTATAAATATGTTAAAGAATTTATAAGAGAAGATGTATATAACTGACAAAGAAATGCAGAATTTCAGGTAAGATATGGAAACTTCAAAACAAAACAAAACAAAAAGAAACTCTAGAACTGGTAAATACAATATCTGAAAACATTAAAGAACCGTTATAATGAATTTACCGAGGTAAATGTCACCTAGCAGAACGTTTTGGCAGACAGAGGAAATGTCTTCTTTTAAGTGACATATCTCTGTATAGGATATCTTTACGTTTTATCTATATAAAAACAAGTGGCTGCCGTTAGAGGTGATTAATTCCTCGGAATTAATAATCTTCAGACATAGGTAAGAACACAATTTGGCAGAATGTAGTGAGATAATTAGAGGTAGACAGAATGTCCTCTACGGTTCCTTACAATATTGAGACAAAGACTTTATCAAATGGCCATGAAATGTGAACCAAAACATAATTTAATAATACTTAAATAACAGAAAGACATATTTCACACTATAGTTGATTCTGAATACCAAATGAATTTTTATCACATCAATATATATACCTTTAAACTTTTGCAATACAAATATTTTTGTATTTCACATACTAAACATCAAACAAAATTTAAATTACCCTCTTGTCCATTTCATAAGATGACGCTTCAGTACTTGGTAAAAGATGGGTAATAGTAGCTATTAGGATCTGTAAGCAAAAAAAAAAATTTTTTTTAAAGGAGCTCTATATATGTCAAATTAATGGTACATCCTAAAACTTAATTGTTAAAGCTAAAGTGATTCAAAACCTATTGCTGCAAATTTATTCTAAACACATTAACACTGTTTTTTCAAAGTAACATTTAATAGGCAAGCTTTTCAAGTACACTTAACTATCAATTATTTACAATCCTCATGTACGGAACCAAAATTATAAATATATTCTGTCAACTATAAATGGATTTCTTCCCAATTAAAGGGAGTAAATCAGTATGTATAAACACACAGAAAATATATGTTTATTATAGAAAAATTAAAAGATACAGATAAGAAAAAGACTAATAAAAACCATCATAGGCTGGGCACGGTGGCTCACACCTGCTTTGAGAGCCTGGGTGACCGAGACTCTGTCTCAAAACAACAAAAAAACCACTGTAATCCTATGACTGAAAAAATTTACTCTATTGCCTTTCCAGGCCTTCTGTTTAAATATACATATGCAAATATAAGCCTTTTTTTTTTAAGTGACTTTTTATTTATTTCCATTTATTTATTTTTTTGAGATGAAGTCTCACTCTGCCACCCAGGTTGGAGTGCAATGGAATGATCCTGGCTCTAGGTTCAAGTGATTCTCCTGCCTCGGCCTCCCGAGTAGCAGGGATTACAGGTGTGAACCACCACACTCGGTTAATTTTGGTATTTTTAGTAGAAATGGGGTTTTGCCATGTTGGCCAGGCAAAGTTCAGACCAGGCCGGTCTTGAACTCCTGACCTCAAGTGATCTGCCCACTTTGGCCTCCCAAAGTGCTGGGATTAAAGGCGTGAGCCACCGTGCCCAGTCAAATGTGGCTTTTAAAATTAACACATATTATACACTAAATATTATTTGAATAAATATAAAGTATGGAATACAAAGTCAATGAAAAAGACATTATTAAAAGAAGGTAAAATATTCATATACATTTAGTCTCATTTAATATTTTTATGTACATGTTAAAAATGTATAGGTATATATTTATTCCATTTTTATTTTAGCTGTATTGTATGCTATTATATTTTTAGAAATTATTGCCTCAATGCAGTAAGTAGAAAAATTCCTCTAAATATACTTTATACAGAAAAAGGCTTTACTCACTAGTGCAATACATACTACATTCAGTGCTGTAATAGAGGCTGGCAAGATGACTGAGTGGGAAAAGCATGGACTTTAGAATCTTGTGGACTTGGGTCTGAGTCCTTAGTCTCTCAGCTTGTGACTGTTATTTAGTTATTAAAGCCTCAGTTCTCTCATCTTAAATAAGGAGGGGGACTGGAAACAGGGAAGGGAATAACCTATCTCAAAAAACTTCCAAGAATTAAATGAGTTTTATATGAAAATGTGACTGATACATGGTAGGTGTTTAATAAATATTAGTTTTCATCTTTCCTAAAAATGTTACAAAGACAGGAAGAATGATAAATTCCAATTAGGGAGAGCAATTTTTTTTTTTTTTTTTTTTTGAGACAAAGTCTTGCTCTGTCAGCCAGGCTGGAGTGCAATGGTGCAATCTCAGCTTACTGCAACCTCTGCTTCCCGGGTTCAAGTGATTCTCCTGCCTCAGCCTCCTGAGTAGCTGGGATTACAAGCATGGGCCACCATGCCCGGCTAATTTTTGTATTTCTAATAGAGACTGGGTTTCACCATGTTGGTCAGGCTGGTCTCAAACTCCTGACCTTGTGATCCACCTGCCTTTGCCTCCCAAAGTGCTGGGATTACAGGTGTGAGCCACCGCGCTGGGCAGGAATTTTTATTTTTTGAGGAGATGGTATTTAAGCCAATCACTGAAAGATGAGGGCATCAGACAAGAAAAGCAAAGCATTTCAGATAGGAGGAAGAAAGCGAGGGGTATGTTTAAATGATGATAAGCCGACTCAGTTGCCTGAACAACATGGCATTTCAAAGGAATCTGTACATAATTCTTAAAAAAACTAGTTGGGTTCTCCTCTGGAGGCTTTGAATTCAGAGCTAAAGAATTTGGGCTTTATTTTATAGTCAAAGGAAAATCAGAGATTTTTTTCTGGGGGTAAGTGATATGATAAGAGTCATGTAAATGTGAATGATGACTTGAAGAGCAAGACCACACAAACCAGGAGAATGCTATAGCAGTATCTCAAGAAAGAAATAATGAAGGACTGAAATACGTCAGGTGTTGTAGGAAGCACAGGAGCCACTGAATTAGAAAGAACAAAAATTCACAAATGATTGGTTAAAGAGAAAAGAAAAAAAATAATGTTCTGATTTTGGTAAATGGAATGACGGCTATGTTTTCCACACTTAAGAGGGAATGAAGTGGGAATGAAGCAGCATATATGTTTATAAAGATAATGACATAAGTTTACACATTGCATTTAATTTTCACTACAACTGATAAATTGTTTTTTGCTTGACTGTTCGTTGATACAGGGTCCTGCTATGTTATCCAGGCTGGCCTCAAACTCCTAGCCTTAAGCAATGCTTCCAACTTAGTCTCCTGAAGTGCCTGGATTACAGGCATAAGTCAAAGGACTTGGCCTAATAAATTGTTTCTAGTGCTTTTACTTTGTCCAAAACCAGGAATACAACCTTCTAACATAAAAGACAAGAAAACTATCATGAACTTTGATACCACAAAAAACATGGATAGTCATTACTTAGCTATGCAAAAGAAAATTAAAACTATTAAATAATTTTACAATTCAAAGTATCCAAATCTAAAAAAAATTTAATAAGGTCCTAATAAGTAAATGAGAAATTACTTACCTGTATAATTTTCAAGGGAGAATCAGGCTGGTAAATCTGAAGTCTAGGTACATAATGAACCAGCATGTGAAGCATGTTACAAGCTACGTGGGCTACCGTTTTATTAGTAAACTGCAATAATAAACAAATTGTTATAAAAATGTTATTGAACTCAACGTATTATCTGCTAAAAATTTTACATTTCCTACATTTTGTGTCACCCTACATTTATAAGTGATTAAGGTAAATCTCCAGCTGCAAAATAAAAAAATCACAATACATTCCAAAGACACATACAACTTTAATTTTCCTTTGTAATGTTTGTCCTCATTTAGGTTTTGTTGCATTTTCTCATGTGGATTTATGCAATGGCCTCTAAACCACTATTCTTGTTAGCAATTATCAATCTTTGCCCCACCAATCTACGATTCACCACACTTCCAAATTAATCTTCTATAGCACTGTTCTGATCCTGACATTATGTTTAAAACTCAGATGACTCCCCCAATGGTATAAAGACAAACTTTTTATGCTTCTCTATGTCCAAATCTCACCCATACTTCAAACCCCAATGTGTCTCCTCTTTTACAGTCTTCTCTGATAACTAAGTTAAAGTGGTTTCTGTTTCTTCTAAACTCAATCAGCAGTTTATATTATTAACTCAGTTTATATTATATATCCATTTAGTACTCTCAGGTTTTTATGTTTTATTATTCTCATTTCAACCTTTTTCAGCTATTATTATCTTGAAGCTAGTATTTACAATTTTTTCCTATTGTTATTCCTCACTCTGTCTAGCAACGTGCCTCATAGTGTATATTTAGAAATATCCATCAAGTAACTATTATTTAAAAATATATATTAGCTAATTTATATCTTTAGAGTCTTATTTACAAGTATTAAAACAACAATAATATCATGCATCCTTTCATAAACAAAAAGTACTCATTTACTCATTCAGACTCTCCAAATAATTACATTATTGCTATGGACAAAATCTTGTTCTGTCTACAAAGAAGGCACTTGAAAATATAAAGCAAAAAAACTGAACAGCTCAAGAATTCAGGGAGTGGTATTAAAGATCAAAGAATAGTAAGTTACAAAAATAGTAGTTAAAAAAAACCAGAAAAACCCTATATGTTTGAAATTGTGGGTTTCCTTTTTTAGAAGTCTACCGTGTATGGTTTAGGGGAAAGCCAAATACATAAAAACTTGAGATAAAATGGGTCACCATAAAGATAACCTAAATTCAAGAAATAGAACAATTTTTAAGGAAAGAATCAGGATCAAGAAAATAATAGAATAAAGTAATGAAAACATTTACTAAATGTTATATAACATATAACTAATATTTGGAGAAAAAATAACCATGCATTCTCTACAATCTTAATATATTTCTCTAACAGTTTTCTTTACCTTTAAAGAAACACAAATCACATTCAGAGCTTCCTTAATTTGAGGATGATGAGACTCATGGACTAGTTCTTCACAAATCCAGATACCTAAACTGCAAAGTGCTACACACCTGCAAAAAAGGCAAACAACGGTTACACAAAATAAAGCCACCACCACAAACACGACCCACAATCAACTGACACAGAATAAACATGCACTATTTTAAGTGAATTAATGAATTTGTTACTCTAAACATTAACTGGTAACCAAAGAAGAGAAAGTATAAAGAGAGCACAATTCCAAAACTCCTGAGCCTAATTTTCTATTGCAATTTACTACCAAGGCTACAGGCTGGGATACCACACATGTTCTTTAAAAATCCATGTTAACAGACTGACATTGCTATAAAACTTCACAAGCAAAATGTAACTTGCTTTCAAAATGGAAAGTGTAATTTTATTGACCGACAACAGCACAATGAACTTAAGTAAAAACATGAAGCTGATGGAATACATTAAATATTTTTACATTTAGCACAGCAAGCTTTAAAATTAGTTTTTAAAAATTGAGAACACAAAATTTATGTAATTTATTTTCAAATCCAACAGAAACAGAACTTGTAGGATTTTTATCCTGTTCCCCCAATGGATTGCAAGCCTTCATTTCTGTAGCAATATAATTTCAGCTGGGTGTCAGCTTGAAGAGAGTTATTTAATGATTAGAATTGGTAAGGATTCTATTAGTGTGTTCAAGTTTAGGCTTCTGATAAAGCGTATAATAGTACTAGTATAAAAACAGTCACCTCCTTCTAGTATTCTGTTATATGTGCCATGTCCCAATACTGATATTCTTGAATTCAGTGGAATACTAAACTTCAGAAAAATTCAGTGTAGATTTTTCCTCCTTAACATAGCAGATCAGAAGTTCTTAAGTCTCTTCTTTCAGGCTAGAGTGTTAAGGCTACCAAACTGTTTACTATCAAAACCACCTGAAAGTCTTCTAGATGAAGTCTACTACTTTATTTTTTCCCTACTGTTGTTCACCCATAAATCCTAGGTAATATTTGTAGCACTAAATAACCAAGTTTCAGGTTTAGCTATGGAAACATCTATAATCCTAAAGCAACAGTAAACTCTCAAGTGAAGTAAAGCTCTCCTTGGATGCAGCTAACTAAAGGCAGAGACTGGGAGTACAAAGGTTTAACAATTTTTATTGTAACAAGAGAAGGTAAGAAAGAAGAGGAGGTATTTCTTGCATGTAGAGTTGCTTATACCCCCATCCACAAGATGTCAAAATAATCTAGATTATTCCCAGCATATAGCTCAACTCTCTGCTCCTGCTCAGACTGGGAGTGTAAGTTTTGTTTTGTTTTGTTTTGTTTTTTTAGACAGAGTCTCACTCTGTTTTGCCCAGGCTGGAGTGTAGCGGCCTGATCTCAGCTCACTGCAACCTCCACCACCTGGGTTCAAGCAATTCTCCTGCCTCACCCTCCTGTGTAGCTAGGACTATCAGCATACGCTACCACACCTGGCTATTTTTTTTTTTTTTTTTTAGTAGAGATGGAGTTTCACTATGTTGGCCAGTGTGGTCTCGAATTCCTGACCTCAGGTGATCCACCCACCTTAGCCTCCCAAACTGCTGAGATTACAGGTGATCTACCCGCCTTGGCCTCCCAAAGTGCTGAGATGACAGGTGTGAGCCACCGTGCCTGGCCTGGGGGTATAAGTTTCTAAAAAAAAGATATACTAAAAGGTATAGAAAAACAAGTTGAGACAATGCTTATGTTCAACTTCTGGGGTTTTTCCATACTCTCAATAACACAAGTTGTTGTGTTAATGATTTCCAGGTCTACCTCTAGGCAGCTATGTTTCAGGCTTCCATATTCTTCCACTTGAGAGGAAATTTTTTTTTTTTTTTTTTTAAAGCAAAGGATCTACAGTCTTTAAGCACTAGGGCCAAATTTGTTATTGCCACTTATTAGTTGTGCATCTAATAAGACTCTGAAGACAAACTGCCAGGGTTCTGTCATATCTAGACGATAGAGCAGGTTACTGAAATTTCCTGGGTTCTAGTTTTCTTTTCTATTAAAAGATAGATGAAAATTATACCTGTCTCATAGAGGTTATCACAAAGTCCAATGAGATAATAAATATAAGGTACTTAGAACAGTGCCTGGGTTCTGTTCTAAAAGGACTTTTTAAAAATGCTAGCTAGCTTGCTTCCATCCCCTGCCCCCCCAACAGCTGTGTATTCTTAGAGACTTACTGTTAACTTTCTAAGTATCCGTATCTGGCTAGCAAAACTGGAAGAAGAGAGTGATTCTTTAAACTCTCAAAATTGTGATGGGAATTAAATGAAACAGTATTAGATGAAAATCCTTGTAAACTTATATGAAAACCCTTGTAAACTTAATTGGGATTAGCATAAAGAACAATTTTCTCAAAAATATTTGTTTTTAGTTAGCTTGGCTAGTAAGTGAGAAAAATATGCAATTAAATTAAAACTGGAGCTGTCTTAATTTAAACAAATAGTTCACTGTACATGATTTTTATTCACTGGAAAAAGATTTAAATTAGAATCAAAATCTAAATAGTCAAAGCCATGACCTGTACCTTTTGAACTTTGGGTCAAAAAATGTGTAGATGATTGGAAAACAGGAGCTTTGCAGAGATGTAAATCTGAGGAGTAGTAGCACAGACTAATGTTGTGGCAAATGAAATACTATTTGAATTAGCATCAAGAAATATAAAACACGACTTAATGTTATTTTGGGAAAGAGAAGGAACACGGTGTGCTACTAGCAACCTGCTAATTTAAATCTCAAAATTTTTTGGAAAGATTTTATAAAACAGAGAAAATGTCAGCTTTTATTTCTTAAGACATTTAGAAAAAAATCTAAAACTATTACTTATATTCTATTTTTAAAAATCTTGATCAAATATTTATAAACATTAAAATTACTTTCTTAGATGCATTACTTTCTATAATAAAATATTTTCTTTTAATTCAATTTAAAAATTTATTGGGTACCTACTACTGCATTTCAAGGTACTGCATGAAGACGATGACAAATATAATTGAACAATAAAATGTACTTAAATAAAATTAAAACACCATTTTAGAGATAAACAGTGAAGTTATTGAAAAAGGTGACTAGCATTTTGTTTATCAAGAAAGGTTAGTACTTAAATCATGAAAAAAAGTAAGAGTACTTAATCATTCAAATAACTTACAACTTATAATTCAGAATGGCTTTAATGTATCTAAAACAATCCGGGCTGCTATAAAAATTCAGTCAACTTCTAAAATTCCAAACACAGAATACTTATGTTCAATGTAAGAATATCCGACCTACCGTGCAGGACCAGAGGGCTCATCTCTTGCCGAGCTTAATACGGTTTTGATTATAAGTTCCTAAAATAAGGGGAAATAGTTAACAGCAATGACTGCAATTTCACTCATTTATTCTACAAATATTTATTAAGTGGTTATTAGAACATTGTTCTCATGTACACACTTTCAATAAAGAATTCAATATTATTTATAAAAGTAGCTAAATAAAGTTTCTGAAATTTATAGGCAAAAGTATATGTTCAAAAAATAATCTTTCTTCCTTATTAGAAGAGTGATAGAGGCAGATAAAGTAGAATTAATTGCTCAAAGGTGTGAAGATTTTTTAAATTTTGAGAAATATCATTAAAAGTCAGAACCAGATGGCTTCACCAGTGAATTCTACAAATATTTAAAGAAGAATACGAGCCGTATCCTTCTCAAACATTTCCAAAATATTGAAGATGAGAGGATACTTCAAAACTCATTTTAAGAGGCCAGCATTACCCTGACATCAAAAGTCAGACAAGGGCATTACAAAAAAAAAAAAAAAAAAAAAAAGACAGGCCAGCATCCCTGGTGAATATAGATACAAAAGTCCTCAATAAAATACTAGCAAACCAAAATTCATCGGAACATTAAAAGGGCCATATACCATGATGAAGTAGGATTTATCACTGTGCTGCAAGGATGGTTCAACATATACAAGGCAATAAAAGCAATACATCATATTAACAGAACAAAGGATAAAAACATTATCTCAATAGGTGAAGAAAAAGCATTTAAGTAGAATACATAGCTCAAAGGTATGTATGAATATCCTTTCATGATAAAATACAAAATTTTTTTGCATGAAAAAGATGACATTTTTTCACGATAAACACTCAACAAATGAGGTATAAGAGGAATGTACCTCAACATAAGCCCACAGCTAACATCATAATCAACAGCAAAAAGTTGAAAGGTTTTACTTTAAGATTAGGAACAAGATAAAGATGTCCACTCTTGCCACTTCTACTGAACATAGTATTGGAAGTGCTAGCCAGAGCAATTAGGCAGAAAAAAGAAAAGGCATCCATCTTGGAAAGGAAGAACTGAAACTGTCTCTGTCTGCAGATGACATAATCTAATAAATAAAAAACCCTACAGACTCTACCAAAAAACTGTTAGAACCAATAAAGTCAGTAGAGTAGCAGGAAACAAAAACATAAAAATCAGTTGTGTTTCTATACACTGTGAACCATATGAAAAATTAAGAAAATAATCCCACTTAACAATAGCATTGAAAGCAACAAAATACTTAGGAATACATTTAACAGAAGAGGTTAAAGATCTGTACATGAAAAACTATAAAACACTGATGAAAGAAAGAGAAAAGACATAAACAGAAACATATCCTGTGTCCATAGATTACAGAATTATTAAAATGTCCATAAAATCCAAAGCAATCCTACTTCTGGGTATATATATATCCAAAGGAAATGAAATTAGTATGTCAAAGAGATAAGTGCACTACCATGTTCACTGCAGAGTTATTTACAATAGCCAAGATACGGAAAAAACCTAAGTGTCCCTTGATGGACTAATGGATAAAGAAAATGTGACACACCCACACACATACACGAACACACATACAATAGAATACCACTCAGCCTTTAAAAAGAAGGATATCTTGTCATTTATGACAATATGAATCAACCTGGAGGACGTGACATTATGTGTGAAATACGTGAGGCATGGAAAGACAAATACTGCATGTTCTCACCTACATGTGGAATATAAAAAGTTGAAGTCTTGGAAGGAGTGAGTAGAATGGTAGTTAGCAGGGGCTAGGGAGTGGGTGAAACAGGAAAATGTTGGTTAAAGGGTATGAAGTTTCAAATGTGCAGAATGACTAAATTCTGGAGCCTAATGTATAGCATGGTGACTACAGTTAACAATACGGTACCAGTATCGTACACTTGAAATCTACTAAGACAGTAGATCTTGGTTGCTCTTATGCCCCCTCAAAAAAAAGGTAACCATGTGAGGTGATGGATATGTCATCTAGCTTGATGTTTATCACACCATATACGTGTATCAAGACATCATATTGTACACCTTAGATATGCATAATTGTTGTCAATTTTACCTCAATAAAGCTAAGGGAGAAATATTCATCCTTAATAATTTGTAAAGTGTGATAATGAATTTTGAGACAAGTTAAAATATTAGTTAAAATTATGTAAATGAATAAAATATTCAAAAGGGAGAAAACAGAAGAAATACAAGGGTAAAATATTGAAGTGCGTGTATGTTTAGCAAGCCGAGAAAAGAAAAATAGTCTATTAAGGAGTCAGAATACTTAGGCAAGAAGTAAATTAAGATAGATCTGTGCAACAAAAGATGAAGAGACATTCAGAAAGGATAGAAACATCAACAGGGTCAAATATTGTAGTGGCTCAGGAGAACAAGAATGCCATTAGATTTGATGATTAAGAATTTTGTTCATTGGTTTAAAAAAATCATTCATACATTCATTCAATAATCATTTATCAGTCATAAAGAATGTAAGATCCTTGAGAGGATCAACCTTTGCTTTGTAAACTCAGCATTTAGTCCAATTGATAGGTATGCGAGCTTTCTATGTAATATAGTCTGTCTTAAGGGCTGGAGACAAGAAGTTAGCTAAGATGCTGTACTTATCTAAGAAGTTTACAGTCCAGAGAGAGAGAGACAGATTTGTAAACAAACAACTAAAATACAGAATCGAGTAATATAAAATATGCAGGCAAATCCATAAAGACAGAACAGAAATCTGAGTTGCCAAGAGTTTGGGGTAGGGAGATGTACACGAGAGTTTCTTTGGTGATGATGAAAATGTTCTAATATTGACTGTGATGATGGCTTAACAATTCTGTGACTATACTAAACACTATTAAATGAGTGAACTGTAAAACCAAAAAATCAAACAAGGTGATAAGTACAAAGTTCTGCGTGAGTAAATAGCTCATCTCAGAAGTCATAAAAGACTTCACAAAGAGTTCTTAGATAAATAGGATTTTGAAAGACAACTAAAGTCAGAAATTGTGATTCTATGTGTTTGGGGTGATAAAGAGAGGCAAAAAAGAGGAGAGCAATTATATATGACACTTCAGTAGGAGGAAATAGTTTTTCCAAAGCATAAAACCAAGAAGCACCATGGTAAGCTCCATGTGGCTGTAGTTTAGAGTATATGGAATCTGGTTTTGGTGAAAATGTAAAAATCAAATATGATAACCATGGCATGTAACTTTCCCTTTAAATCTTCATTTTCTGACTAAGAAAAATTATTACTTTTTTTCTTTCTTCAATATTATTAGAACTGGCTCTTATTTTGGAGATTTTTCATACAAAAAAATTTTTCTCTTACTTTGGAGATTTTTTTTTTAAATCATGTCAGCCATTACTGCCTACACAAGGGCCAACAGAGAACAAGGCTGGTCTGAAACGCAGATGCAGATAGTACATAGTGAGGCTAACCCCTAACTCACTCAAAACTACATTAGTAAATTAAAACTACAACTCATCTTTGGCCTTCAAAATCTCCTGAATAAAAGAAACCATAGTTTATGATGTATCTTCAGAACAGTAAAAAAAAAAAAAAAAGAAAGAAAGAAAGAAAGAAGGAAACCACAGCTATTACATCTTTGAAGGGCAAAGGTCAATTTACATAGTTTTTATTGTGTCACTGCAAATTTGCATTGACCCTTATGATTTTATATATAAGTCAAGTTCACTTGTTTAACAATGATTTCCTTTTTCTGGGGGGTGGGCAGGGGATAAGGTCTTGCTCTGTCATGCAGGCTGGAGTGTGGTTGCACAATCATGGCTCGAGTGATCTTCCCGCCTCAGCCTCCCAAGTAGCTGGGACCACGGGCGTGTGCAACCATGCCCAGTTAATTTTATATTTTGTAGAGACAACGTCTCCCTATGTTGTCCAGACTGGTCTTGAACTCCTGGACTCAAGCAATCCTCCCACCTTGGCTAGGATTAAAGGCATGAGCCACCACGTCCGGCCTAACAAATGATTTCTGAGTATATACTAGGTGTCAAGCAGTATGTTAGGATATGATGATACAACAAAAAGTAAGACCTTGTGATGTATTATCTATCTAAAGTAGAAGTCAGACATTGAACAAGTAATTATAAGTATGATAAACATTACAAAGAGAAATATGGATGCTACAGAAAGTGTATGCAACACTCCTAACATAAACTGGATTTTTTTTTAAACTTCAGAAAAAGCAAGTTAAAAAACAAACAAACAAACAAACAAAAACTATCAGCTTAGCTCCTAAGGAGCTGTGTCTCCTCTCTCTCAACACTTCTAATTCTAGGGACCAATTCAGGTCAAATACAAAGACCATCTGGCAATTACTGTGACAAGCACGACTT
This sequence comes from Ateles fusciceps, assembly GCA_036589455.1. Lineage (NCBI taxonomy): Eukaryota > Metazoa > Chordata > Mammalia > Primates > Atelidae > Ateles > Ateles fusciceps. The sequence goes on from JAZHEH010002842.1 coordinate 3,107,631, forward strand.
CTCAGGACTGCTAAACCCTTGGGAATTTACAATGTACAGCCATTCAGTTAAGTAAGGAAGGTCTCAGTAAAAGACAGGTCTTAACTTACTGAAGGAATTATTTACCAACAGGCACCTTGCTGGGCTCAGAGCACTAACTGCTTTTCTACCAGAAAAATTTTTAAAGGCTTATTAACAACAAGGGTCATGTGGCATGTCTGCTCCTAACTGGACACAATTTTCTTTTTTTTTTTAAAGGATTAATATCTGCGGTAGGTTCCACTGGCAACTGTATAGTCACATTAATTTTGCACCATCTACTGTTCAAGCCCCTTAATGCTTCAGGTACATAGGATCTCCACCCCAATGCCATAGAATTTTCCATTACTATGCTTGACTCATCACACTGAGAAACTGGGAGAGGGAGAGAGTCTAATGTGCAGGTTTAATTTACCATCTCAATCTTAGAAGCTTTACATTAGCAGCACAGTATCTGGCTCATGGGATATTTCAGTAAGTGTTCAGTGAGTGAATGAATCCTAAGAGGTAGACATGTGAGTATGTTCAATAACAAGAAAAAGGGTTCTAAAGCAGTTTTATTTATTATTTATTTATTTTTTGAGACGGAGTCTTGCTCTGTCACTAGGCTGGAGTGCAGTGGCGCAATCTCGGCTCACTGCAACCTCCGCCTCCTGGGTTGAAGCGATTCTTCCGCCTCAGCCTCCCGAGTAGCTGGGACCACAGGCGCGTGCCACCACGCCCGGCTAATTTTTTTTTTTGTATCTTTAGTAGAGACGGGGTTTCAGCGTGTTAGCCAGGATGGTCTCGATCTCTTGACCTCGTGATCCGCCCGCCTCGGCCTCCCAAAGTGCTGGGATTACAAGCGTGAGCCACCATGCCCTGCTCTAAAGTAGTTTTAAACACAAAAAAGGATATGCTCCTAATGAACATTCCAGCCTTTGGGTAGAGGATATGGCTAGTGTTCTTTACCAATTGTGTGGATTTCAAAAGGAAAGAAAGAATACAAATTTTATTGCATATACTTTATGATCATAAAATAATTTAAGTGCTAAAAATTAGCATCTGATTTCTTACCTTAACATCTGTGAACTGAGACACAGCAACATCAGGAATGTTGGGATGAAGAGAAGGCAGTTCACAATACAAGTTGGGAAAGCAAACCAAAGATCCCAGAAGAACTTGTGCTTCTACTCTTGGTGCCTATGTATCACATTTTAAAAATATACTGGTGTTATGAAATTATCAGAAAAGTTGCTTTATTATCCAACTACATTAGACAGGGAAGTGTTATACAAAACAAAATTTAACAAGGAAAGGGAAAACACAAAAAGATTTAAGTTTCCATTCATAATTTCCACATAAACTACTGTTACTGTCAATAAATGCAATAAACAAGTAGCAGAGCTTTCCTCAAATTAGCCACAGTTAATAAGACTGTAAAAAGAAATACACCTTAGCTACAAGCATCAATTTACCCTAATAATAAGTAAAAACATAAATAATTTTAAAGGTAACTCACACATTGTGATATATTTTTCTAATAAGCTGATGACTTACTTTACTAGATTATATTTATTACCAAGGATGAATAAATAAAGAAGAAAATACATTAACTATATGAAAGAGGAACCAATCTAGATGGTTTTTATGATATTACGCACATAAGAAAAACATTGCCTATACCACTTACTAGAAGCAACATTAGAATTTGTCTGGACTGCAGATGAAAGTAAGTTTTCACCTTTTTTCCTTAGCTGTATTAAGCCATTTCTGAAGTGTCAACACTGAACATTTCTTTTTCTCTTCTGCCTTCTTACATGACCACCAAACATCAACATCCACTTACTAATATATTGTCTTATTTCTAAAACATCTGCAAATTGATTTATATGTTTAATAATACCTAACAAAAATGCTAAACACAAATCTATTGGAAATATAATATTTCTATTCACATAAATTAAGAACCAATCTCCAAGAGGATTTTCACATCTGAATAAATATTGTAATAGAGGCAATGGTGTAGTACTCTCTTACATGATTTTCAACAAAACAACTCATTTCTAGATTAAAAAACAATCCATATTTAAAGACACAGAGCAGCAGTATAGGAGGACAGTAATTACAATCAGGAGAAGGGCCCAGAAAAAAAAAAGGGAGCAGTGAGCTCACATCCACCATTCCAATTTAAAATAAAAGTTATCTTATAAAAATGAAAGTGATCTAAAAAAGTCAATATTTAACAAATGAGATAAGCTGAGAGTTTTTCTGTATAGGTAGGTCAGGTAACTGTGAATATTCAGGTATGTGGATATTATGGGGGCAGACCTGGAATGTGATCATAATTAAGAAAGGCAAAAGGAAATCAATTATTTTATAATATGCTTAACAGGGTAGGGGGCAGACGGCATTAACAGAAGGAAGATGATATGAATAGAATCTAAGGTAAGAATACAAAGAGCAAGATTGGACTATGTGTTTCCTTTTTTTTTTTGAGAAGGAGATTCATTCTCTTGTCACCCAGGCTGGAGAGCAGTGGCACCATCTCAGCTCACTGCAACCTCCGCCTCCCAAGTTCAAACGATTCTCCCACCTCAGACTCCCCAGTAGCTGGGATTACAGACATGCACCACCACGCCTAATTTTTGTACTTTTAGTAGAGATGGGGTTTCACCACTGTTGGCCAGGCTGGTCTTGAACTCCAGACCTTAAGTGATCTGCCTGTGTCGGCCTCCCAAAGTGCTGGGATTACAGGCATGAGCCACTGTGCCCAGACTGGACTAGGTATTTCTAACACCATCAGAGAAAAAGACTTGTTTTAATCTCACTGTGGAGATATGTTAGGCTTGATTCTTGCAATGATTTGGTTTCCTATGCAGCCTTTCTCAACAGTGTCCCTCATATGAACCAGAGAATGCAAAAAATGACTATATTCTATATTTTCTCAAGGATGTTACACAATGCATAGTATTAGATGCATAAGAGAGAAGTTAATTAGCCATTTAAAATTGATTAGTCAGATAAAATAGATGCCTTGGGACACTAGGGCTTAATTCTCCTGCAGAATCTTGAAAAAAGCTGCAGGATATGTGCTGACTAGTCATCTAGAATAACCCATTGAACGGTAATAGTTTTCACAGTAAATTAATAAAAATGGCATTGGTTTATATATTAGCATCTTCTGAATTCTATCAACTTTTGCTAGTATCAAAGAGATTTATCATCTGTATACTCTGATTATACTATAACAACCCTGTAACTTGTTTACCAACTCTAATTTGTCTCCCATTAATTTACTCCTAGATTAATACTTATTTAATGTTCCCAAAGAATGGATTCAATCACATCTCTCACCATCTTAAAAAAACTTAACTGTTTATCTAATATAGCATTATAACCTGATTCCTGGCATTCAAGACCTTTTCAAAATGTAGTCTAAAGCAGTGCTTCTCAATCTTTAACCAATGATTTTGCCAATTATTTGTGATCTAGTTAAAATGCAGATTCTGATTCAGTAAATAGGTCTGGGATGGGGTCTGAGATTCTGCATTACTAATAAGCACCCAGATCATGCCAAATGTTTCTGGTGTGCAGATCACCCTTTGGAAAGCAAAGATCTAAAGTCCCTTTCTAAGGGGGTCTTCATACACTGTTGGTGGGAATGTAAATTAGTATAGTTGCTATGGAGAACAGTACGGAGGTTCCTCAAAAAATCAAAAACAGAACTTCCATATGATCTAGCAATTCCACAGCTGGGTATGTATCCAAAAGAAAGGAAATCAAGATAACAAAAAGATACCTGCACTCCTGTGTTTACCTCACACTATTCACAATAGACAAGACATGGACTCAACTTACCTGCCCATCAAAAAATGAATGGATAAAGAAAATGTGGTCTTCATTTTGTTTTTTTTGAGACAGAGTCTCACTCTGTCACCCAGGCTGGAATGCAGTGGCACAATCTCGGCTCACTGCAACCTCCGTCTCCCGAGTTCAAGCAATTCTCCTGCCTCAGCCTCCTGAGTAGCTAGGATTACAGGCACCTGCCACCATGTCCAGCTAATTTTCCTATTTTTAGTAGAGATGAGGTTTCACCATGTTGGCCAGGCTGGTCTTGAACTCCTGACCTCAGGTTATCTGCCCGCCTTGGCCCCCCAAAGTGCAGGGATTACAGGTATGAGCCACCATGCCCGGTCAGAAAATGTGGTATTATACACAATGAAATATTATCTAGCCATGAAAAAGAACAAAATTCTGTCTTTTGCAGCAATATGAGAAGTAGATAACATTATGTTAACTGAAATAAGCCAAGCACAGAAAGACAAATGCCATATGTTCTCTTTCATATGTGGGAGTTAAAGTGGATTTCATGAAGATAATAGATTGGTGGTTACCACAGGCCTGGAGAGGGGGGAGAGAAGGAAAAAAGTGGGGAAAATAATATAAATGTATTTAAAGTGTAATGCAATACATGGTGGCTCAAATCTGTAATCCCAGCACTTTGGGAGGCTGCGGTGGGTGGATCACCTAAGGTTAGGAGTTCGAGACCAGCCTGGCCAAAATGATGAAACCCCGTCTCTACTAAAAATACAAAAATTAGCCAAGCGTGGTGGCATGTACCTGCAGTCCCAGCTATTTGGGAGGCTGAGGCAGCAGAATCACTTGAACCTGGGAGGTGAAGGTTGCAGTGAGCCAAGATCACACCACTGTACTCCATCCTGGGTGATAGAGCAAGACTGTGTCTCCAAAAATAAAAATTAAAAAAATCATGTACATTAAACAATAATAGGCCAGGTGTTCATGCCTGTAATCCCAGCACCTTAGAAGGCCAATGTGGGGAGGATTACTTGAGCCCAGGAATTCAAGACCAGCCTGGGCAACGTGGTGAGAGACCCTGTTTCTACAAAAAAATTAAAAACATTACCAGGCATAGTGCCTGGGACTACAGGTGTATGCCTATAGTCTCAGCTACTTGGAAGGATGATGTGGGAGGAATGCTGAAGCCCTAGAGGTAAAGGCTGCAGTCAGCCTCGAGTGTGCCACTGCACTCCAGCCTGTGCAACAGAGCAAGACCCTGTCTCAAACAAAACAAAACAAAACAAAATTTAAATTAATAAAAAATTATAAAAATGGTAAATTAGATATGTATATTTTACCTCAGTAAATTTTTTTAAAAAAATAAAGTACCTTTCTGTTCTTTCTGCCTAATACACTCTTACAGATTAACTAGCTTCTAAACAAAATGGACTATTTGTCATTCCTTGAATACATCTCATTTATGCCTGTTTACTTCTGCCTGGAATACTGTCCCTCGCTTCCATTTTTATTTAAACAAATACTACTAATCTTCCAGGGACATATTCGTATGTATTTTCCATGAAACCTTCATGACACCCCTAAACAAGTAGATCTCTCCATTCTCTTAATTACCAAATAATTTTAACAAACTCTTATATTGTACATACAATGTGTCATATAATGTTCTAATCACGTTACAAATCCTTAAAAAATAATCCTATGAGGCAGGTTATGTTTATTTTATAGATGAAGAAACTGAAACACAGAGACATTAAGTAACTTGCCCAAGGTCACACTGCTAGTAAATGGCAGAGCCAGGATTTGAACCTAGGCAGACTAGCTCTACACAATGCCTTTAACCACTATGCTGTGCTTCTCCTATTAGTACATATTTGATGCCTTACATTCTATAGTTATTAATATACTTCTCCATATCCCCAGCAGGCATTATGTTCCCTGAGTACAAAGTATATCTAATTTATTCTATATCCCTCTGTATTAGGCCCAAAAAAAATACTCTGTACACAAGGGGAAGGGGAAGTTTAAGAACCACAAAAGGGCTCAGTACAATGTTGAGTATGTACAAGGCACTAAATAAACACATATTCAGTCAATAACTGACCAAGCACAGTGCTATGCTAGGTCCCAGAGATACCAAGATAAGTAACACATGATTACTGTTCTCGGAGAACTGGAAAAACAGGGTTATATAGCTATAAATACTGCAGCTGCTTTGTCTGTTTCCACTAGATGACTGTATCCAGTTTCATGGCTTTAAATACCAGCTATAAGCTAATGTTGCCCAACTTTTTATTTTATTTTATTTATTTTTTTTTTTGAGACAGAGTCTTGCTTTGTTGCCAGGTGCCAGGCTGGACTGCAGTGGCACGATCTTGGCTCACTGCAACCTCCACCTCCTGGGATCAAGCAATTCTCCTGCCTCAGCCTCCTGAGTAGCTGGGACTACAGGCACACGCCACCACGCCCAGCTAATTTTTGTATTTTTAGTAGAGACGGGGTTTCACCATGTTGGCCAGGATGGTCTTGATCTCTTGACCTTGTGATCCGCCCGCCTTGGCCTCCCAAAGTGCTGGGATTACAGGCGTGAGCCACCGTGCCGGGCCAGTGTTACCCAGCTTTAATTTTCAGTCCTGACATGTCTCTTGAGTATATGCAATTATTCTTCTGACATCTCCTCATGGATGTCTAATACGCATCTTACTAAGCCCCAAATAGAACTCCTTCTATTCACTATTGATGTTTCATGGTTGTAGTTTATCAATGAAATAAGGTATGTTAAACTGCTCTTCAAATTATACAGTACTAGACAATTATGTTTTTCTCACAAATACCCTTAGTTTTTTCCAGTAGACTTCTAGTTAATTATTTTTCATTTACACTTTGCTCCAGAATGATCTTTCCAAAATATAAATTTGATCATGTCACTCCTTGTTTAAAATCCTTCAATGGTTACCCATTCCTCCCTTAGGCTTATATCTAACTTTTTCAGCATTATGAACAAAGCTACATTGCCTTCCTCTCTAGCTCACCCTTGCCACTTACAGATGAACATATTCCATTTATACTGATTTATTTAGCATTGTCTCACAGTTCCGTGACTATATGAAAAAAATCTTCACATGCAGTTTAGAGTTTACTCCTAGGATATATGTCCTCCGAGGGTGGGTGCCTTACCACATTTCTTTTTTTTCTTTTAATACATAATTGTTAATGAAGACAAAATATATTCAGGGTATACAACATGATGATTTGATACACATAAACACTGTGTAACGATGACTCACCATTGTTTCTTACTTCTTTTGCTATAACCCATTGCTCTTTCTTTGCTTTCTTCCCTCGGTTTCTTTAGATTTCCTCAACTTTAAATCCTGTTTTGCTTATCAGATTTTACCGATTTTTTATATTTCAGAATTTCTTGTTTACTTTTTTTTAATGCAGGAAAAGCAATCAATTCCAATTAAATTGCAAATTTTCCTGAATATCAGCTTGTTATGTTACCAACTTTGTTAGTTGAATCCTGGCTAACTGAAGTGTGTTATATGATAAGGAACAGGAAATGACTTACATTAAGAAAAGCTGAAGAAGCCACTCTACCAGCTGCTACAATAAAATCCATAATAAGCATTGTGGCACCAGGCAAACCAAGTGAAAAAAATTGAGGTGAGCAATGTTTGATGATTGTATTGACAATATCCTTAGAATAAGGAAAGAAGAAAAAAAGAATATCACATATGTAATCTTGAATATTAGCTAACCAGTATCATTAAAAATAGGTAATATATGAAATAATAAAAAAGATAATTACTGTACATTGACTAATTAGAAAAAATAATTTCAATTCTTCCAAATAACCCATGCTTATATTCTATCAATGGAAAGTAAACTGAAAATACATTCATTTAACTGGCATAAATAACAGCATTTTTTTCACACTAGAGATTAAGGAAGGCTCTTTGCTTCAGAGGGTTAAAAGTATAAGGCCCAGCCATTGTAAAACTCAACTGCATAGCAGTTTTCTCCTGTTACCTAGTTGATTTTGTGCTATAACTCTCATTTCTGAATCCACATGACCAGCTACGTGACAACTGGAAAGATTCTTTTTTTTAAAATAAACTGAATTCCTTTAATGATAGGTATCCAGTCTCAGAAATCTGGACATAGGCACTTTTAAGGGAATGTTCCTAACTTGATTATTTATTTACTTTGCCTTTGGAATTTTCTGTGAGGATACAGTGTATTCAGTTTATTATTCAGTACAAATTATCATAAACAGAAGCTCTAAGAGTCATTTTATACTTGAGACATGTTTATAAGGTAGCACACTATACTTATTTTAAATTAATGCAAGTTTTTTCATTTTTCAGAGATATTTTTTAATCATCTTTTAATATTAATACTCTCTAAATGACCTATGAGTTCATCATATTAGGATAAACATATTTACATTATTCTGACTTGTAACATCCTACACTTTTTAGTTTATGGCCAAGATCAAGACCCCCAAAGTAATTCTAAGGTTATATTTATGACTATTTAATTATCATAACTCATATAATTATCAAATCAATCTGTCACTATGCCAATATAATTGACAGTAATAAGAAAATGTGATGTGCCAATTCTTAGATTGGAAATAACCTGACTGTTGCATGACTAGATGAACGAATCCATATACCTCAAGTATCAGTCACAAAATTCCTAAGAGTAAGTACATTAAAACATTAAAGGAAGGTGCCAACCTAAGCAAAGGATGGTTTAAGTGCTTTAAAAAGTGAACTGGTTGGTACAACACTAACGATGGAGAACTACTCAAGTGAAACTTCTACCTACCATAATAGCTTGATTATCAACCATGTTTCAAGAACAAATAAGGTCATAAAACTGAAGTAAACTGTATATAAATCACTAAGAGGAATAGTTTTACTTCTAGACCTTAAAAATTAAGAGTTAAACAGAATCAAGAATCAAAGATCAACTAATATAAACAACTTCTTAGATGATATACATAGTTACCTGATCAATATGAAGTAATCCACAATGCATTATATTGTAGAAATGCGTTAAAAAATCTCTATTTGGAGAAACATCTTGTCTTCTTTTCATTGTATTACAAATAAGTTTATATGCATGTAATTTACCTTGTTTATATTTATCAGTCAACATGGTTGCCTAAAATTAAAAGATCAGTTTTAATATTCAAAAAGAAATACTATTTGCTAAATACTTAAGTAACTGAATATAGCAAACAATGTATTTAATCTCATTTATTTCTACGTTGGCCCAATTTCTTTAATGAACTAAAAAATCAGGATTACTGAAATTATTATCATGCAAAATGATACAATGTAGGTATAAATAACCATAAACTGTTCCACTCAGGAAAATGTATCAAACATATCAATACTTAAAATAATTAAATCATTTGGCTTGGCACACTGACTTAATCCCAGAACTTTGGAAGGCCAAGGCAGGAGGATTGCCTGAGGCCAGGAGTTTGACACCAGCCTGGGCAACATAGAGACTCTGTCTTTACAAAAAAATAAAAAATTAGCCAGGCTTGGTGGCACAGCCTGTTGGAGTTCCAGCTACTTGGAAGGCTGAGGTGGGAAAACTGCTTTAGCCCAGGAGTTCAAGGCTTCAGTAAGCTGTGATTGTGCCACTGAACTCCAGACTGGGTGACAGACTGAGGCCCTATTTTTAAAAAACAAACAAAAAAGAATTAAAACTTTTTTTTTTTTAGATGGAGTTTTGCTCTTGTCACCCAGGCTGGAGAGCAATAGTGCCATCTTGGCTCACTGCAACCTCCATTTTCTGGGTTCAAGCGACTCTCTTGCCTCAGCCTTGAGTAGCCGGGATTACAGGCGCCCACCACCACACCCAGCTAAATTTTTGTATTTTTAGTTAGACATGGGGTTTCACCATGTTGGCCAGGCTGGTCTCAAACTCCTGACCTCAGGTGATGCACGCACCTTGGCCTCCCAAAGTTCTAGGATTACAGGCATGAGCCACCACATTTGGCCAAAACTTTTAATACATAGCATATTCTGTGACACAACTCAAAGTTTATACTTCATTTAAATAAGTACAGACATATCTTTCTATATTCACTTTTTAGTAAATAAACAAAAGCAATATATCCTGAATAATTTTAGCATGCTCACTCTTTGCTATATATGATGCCTAATGACTTCCTAAGGACACTGGTTAAAAACTAAGTGCTCCAGGAGTCTATATAATAGCCAAAATCTCTATATGTTTAAGATTTACTAAAGAAAAATTTAAACTAATATATATTAAGCTTACCTTAAAAAGCCAAGGTGTAAGAATTCTCAGTGGAGGAATTAAAACTGGTGGAGAAGGGGAGGTCAGATTATCAGTTGAAATGCCGAGGTTATCTCTAATCTGTAATTTTCAAATAAAAAGCAACAAACCTGTGAAAACTGTTCTCTCTTCCAGTTTACTTTACCTTAAACTGAAGTTCAAATCCGGTTTCTACACTTAATATTTAATTATAATTAAGTGACTTCACCATGCTGGGTACCAGTGGGTACCAGTTTATAGTCAGAGAGGATATCACAACTATTCTCTAAGGCTTCTTCTATTTTTAAATATTTTTCTTTCCTTCTCCACTTATATCCTCTATTTCTTTTTTACCTTAGCTAGATTCTGCCAAAGTTCACAGAGGTAATCAAAAACTTGAGCATGTATTTCAGGATCCATGATTGAATTTACATCTCCCAAAATGCCTAGCATTCTTCGCCACATTACAGTAGCAACATCAGCATGCCATCCAGTCAGAGTACCTCCTGCCATCACACTACAACATTCTGATGGAAATTCACTGATTTCTACAGAAAAAAAATATAGTGTCAATAATTTTTCAGTGAACTGAACATAAACCCCCCCAAAAAACAAGTTAAATTAACAATCTTAAGTATCTACAGAAGCAAAGAAATGTCAACATGCATTATTTTTTCCTGATATTTTTCCCTGATAGGTCAAAATCTCACTTATTATTATAAGATAATAATAAGAAATTATTATAAGATAAATCTTACATTAACAACTAGTTATTTAATAGTGCTTCTAGGTAACTACTACTCACTTTGGAGATAGAGAAATTTCTATCTATGCCAGATAGAGAAATCAATGTTTGATAAAAACATCAAATTTATAAGCACATACTCTCACTTTTATCTAACAGCTACTTCTAATTAAATATATAATTTAATATATCATCAAATTAATAGAAAATCTCAGGCTGAAGGCAGATCCTGCAGGAAGTCTTCATAAGCCTTTTCTTTGTAGCTATAGCTTCCAAAGAAATATTTTTATATATTTCATATTCAAGACCTAGCATTAAAAGCATCAAATGTCACGAAAATAAACATTTTAACTAAAATTTAAACATAATCAAAATATCATAATTGTATTCTGCCTACTAATACTGGCAAGATTTTAAGAAACATAGGTAACCTTAGTCCTAGTCTCATTTCTGCTACTAATTATGTGTTATACAAATTATTTAATAACCTCTCTAAGGATACATTTCCTCATCTGTAAAATAGATGGTTTTGCTAGATATCTTTATAGGTTGCCTCCAGCTTTAAAAAAAAGCCATTTTTCTACTCAACATATATAATGTATATAATGGAAAAGGCTATAGAAAATAATTTAAAAAGTCAATACAGATATCCAAGCATTTAAAGACCTTTGAGAACTAAAAATTTTGTAAAATGAAAAAACCATAAACTTATAATTTCTCATGCTTGATAATATTCCAACATATTGAGAATTTATAATAACTTAATTCTTAGCACATGTACATTCTTTACTCCTAATGGTTAATTTTTTTCTCTTTGCATATAAAGTATATAATAACTGACTGCATTATTAAAAAGGTACTATCTTTCTCCATTATAAAAAAAAATAGATTTCTTGTGTAAAGCCACTAAAACAAACAAAGCACAGTGAAGTGTTAACCATTGTTGTTAATGCCTCCCTACTCCAGAGCACCTTCATAATACAACGATAAATCAACTGATTTGCCTTTAACTTATCCTTCTCAAAGCTAACAAAATTTTAAATGATTAAAAAGCAAGCAACAATGTGTAGTCTTTGATTAAATTATTATTATTTTTTTTGCCTTGAGACAGAGTTTTACTCCATCACCTAGGCTGGAGTGCAGTGGCACGACCTCGGCTCACTGCAACTTCCACCTCCCAGGCTCAAGCAATTCTCCTGCCTCAGCCTACCGAGTAGCTGGGATTACAGGCGCACACCACCATGATTGGCTAATTTTTGTATTTTTAGTAGAGATAAGGTTTTGTCATGTGGCCAGGCTGGTCTTGAACTCCTGACCTCAAGTGATCCACCTGCCTCGCCTTCCAAAATGCTGGGATTACAGGTGTGAGCCACTGTGCCCTGGCCTGATTAAGTTCTTTATTGGATTATTGATGGTGTAGGGTAGCTAAAAAGGCCATTACTGGGACAACTGAGGACCTATGACTATAGACTAAAATAACAGCAATGTATCTATGTTAAATATCATGAATGTGGCCATTATATTGTGGTTATCCAGAAAAACACATTATTGGGACATATCCACTGAAGTGTTTAGATCTGAAGGATCTGATATTTGCAATTTCCTCTTACATGCCTCAGCAAAAATAAAAGGTGCAGGGGACGTGTGTGAAGAGCAGGGTATTTTGTGCATGTATGTGCTATGTATAAATACAGACAAAGTGGCAAAATATTAACTGGAATTTATATAAAGGATTTATATGTGTTTATTTTACTAGCCTTGAAACTCTTCTATAACTCTTAAGTTGTTTTCCAAATGTTGGGGAAAGAACTGTAAACAAATAAACAATTGCAGACCAAAGGGAGAAAAAGAAAAGGTCAGAAATAATCCACAAACCAGAAAATTAGGGCTATATAATTACAAGGTAAGTGCATGTAAAGAAATGGGCCCCTTGGGCCGGGTGTGGTGGCTCACACCTGTAATCTTGGGAGGCCGAGGCAGGTCGATCCCTTAAGCTCGGGAGCTTGAGACCAGCCCCGGCAACATGGTGAAACTTCACCTCTACAAAAAACTTTTAATAGAAATGGGCCTTTTTAAAAAAGTTCCTAAGTTATATAGCTTTAAATTTCTTCCTTTGGTCAGAGAATAAATGTGCTGCCTTGCCAATGAAAACTAGCTTTTTATTTTATTCACTGTAAATATCTCAGTAACCAAAGTTTATGGCATATTTGCAAAATGTCTGATGCTTGCTACATCATGCAAAATCTAGCAAAAATAATTTTTAAAAAAACTTGTGGTTACTTAGGTTTCCCAAGTTACTTTTTAACATTTACCTAAAAATATTCATTTGGACCTCTACTTTTAAATCAAATTTAGTTGATAAATTTGCTGAATCAAAAAAAAATTTGTTTGATAAATTGTTTCACTGAAAGCTTGATTAACAAGTGATAACGTTACTACTTCTCCTGTGAGTTACTAGGTTCTTCAGTTATAAAACTAAGAATAATGATACCAAATTATGTATTTCCTGTTTTAAGAAACACTACCAATATCAACAAATGATAATATAATACTGGAAAATAATGCAATCACTAATTTGAGGACCGTAAGCAATTATAATAAAATGAGTAAAACTCAGACAATAAATATCTTTAAGAACAAGAAAAAAAGTTATTAAAAAAGTTAAAAATATTTATCATAATCATATATAATCAACTGTAAGATGCCTTATTTATGATCTCCTGACACTGACGCCTTAAAAGAAAAAAGGTAAATATCTAATTTTAAAATATTGCCTAGATCATCTGGTGTCTGAAGAACAGAGTGGTGGAGCTTCTCATCAAGCTGCAGATCCTTCTGTTCCATGTGATCTATATTCAACGTGGAAGGGGAAGGTGTCTGTGACCTGGAGCCCAGAGGTGAATGGACTGGGGAAGCACTTTCTGAACCTGTAAATATAATTTCATAAAATTACCAAAAACAGTATTCAATATCCTACCTAAGATGTAATGCTTAACATCCCAAATAAAACAAATGTTAAACACCAAAAGATAAAACCAGTTATAAGTTGGCCAGGGAGGTCAACAAAATCATAATATTGTACAAGCTTTTATATCTAGGAGTCTCATCTCATGTCTACCATGGGACTATTAATAGAATAGAATGAAACTTGGATGTATCAAATGACAGGAGCCATCAGTGAAAGTAAGAATATCTACTCCCATTTCTGGCCCAGTTATAGAAACTCTAGTACCCACTGTCATTCTATTTCACTTAATTCAGACTTGGGCAATTTAAGAATAGAGGTACTTGCTCACTGCTGCTCTATATGAGACTATTGATGTCTAGTTTACAGTGGTCCCCAGTCTTCAGTCTCTCCCACATCCCACTTCCCCTTCCCAATCCATTCTCCATAAGGCAGCGAAAAGATCTAAAAATCTAATTAGATCCTGTCCCTTTCTCATTTAAAATCCTTCAGTGGTCCCTCACTGGCCTCACCATAAGCCCAAACTTCTTGTACGGTTTTCAAGTTTCTCTGTAACTTTCTTGCCTCTCCACAACCCATCTAGAACTTTTATGTTCTACTCACAGAAAGTAAACCAGTTGTATTTATTAGAGTGTATCACACCTCTGGCTTTTTCCTTTGCATGCAGCCCTAATCTTCTTATCAGCCTAGTTAACTTCTATTTATTTTCCAGGTATCTGCTTCCTGGAGAAGCCTACTCCTAATCGTGCCAAGTATGATTAAAGAGTCTCTGCAAAATGCTCTCACTGAACCTTGCACCTCTCTATTATACCACTTATCACATTAACTTGAAACTGCCTGTTCAATTTTAAATATTCCCCAGTAGGGTGTAAACTTGATAAGAACAGGAATTCTGTTATATACTGTAGTAGTGCTAGTGCCTTGTATAGTACCTGGTACATAACAGGTACTTTTGTTAAGTTAAATAAAGTACAGCACAATTAATGCAATATAGAACAACTGGTGGTGGTTTTAATATAGTGTTGCTAGTACCAAGCAAGTTGTTACAACATTAGGTCTTTTTATTTTAAGCTTCTTTGTAGCAAAAAAAAATCAATATTCTGAACTCAGTAACTGTAAACCTCTGCCCTCATTAACTCTTTCTATACAGTAAAGCAAAAACCAATATAAACTAAATACATACAGATGCTCCTTGACTTATGATGGGGTTACACCCCAAGAAACTCATTGTAAATTGAAAATATGGTAAGTCAAAATTGCATCTAATATACCTAATCAACCGAACATCATAGTTTAGCCTAGCCTACCTTAAACATGCACAGAACACTTAAATGACCTTACAGCTAGGCAAAATTGTATGATGCAAAGCCTGTTTTGTAATAAAGTGTTGACTATCTCATGTAACTTACTGACTACTGTGCTGAAAGTAAAAAACAGAATGGTTGTATGAGTACTTGAAGTACGGTTTCTACTGAAGGAGTATTGCTTTCACACCACTGTAAAGTTGAAAAATTATAAGTTGTTAACTATAGTAAGTCAAAGACAATCTATAGTTATATTATTTTAATTCTATAAAAGTGTGATTCCACATATCACGTATGTGATTTTTAAGTAGCACAGTAAGGTAAGTGCCTTAAAAAGTACATATAGAGAGCAGAGGAAGCAGAAAAAAAAAATTACATATAGAACTGCATCATATTATCAGGTGTTATCACAATAATGATATAATCATATGATAATCATACATCAAAAGAGTAATCATATGACTCTAGGCTCAATTATGATACATAGTAGGTAGAAAGTTTCCTTTCCTTTTCATATGGCACAAAAATCACATGTTAAAGGACAGTTACAGAAACTTAAGTATTCTATACCATAGGACAAACACACACTGCTGAGGACATAATAAAAATTATAACCTTAATGTTTATTACAAACTTTTAAGTACACGCCAAAGAGACATCAGTCTTTGATAAAATGCTTTGAAGTATAAACCTCTTTATCTCCATGTATTATTTTGATCCATAAAAATCAAATTCATCTTTAAGAACTAAGATTTGATGTGATTTTATTATTATTATTATTATTATTTTTGAGATGGAGTCTTGCTCTGTTGCCCAGGTTGGAGTGCAGAGGCGTGATCCTTGGTTCACTGCAACCTCTGCCTCCTGAGTTCAAGCAATTCTCTTGCCTCAGCCTCCCAAGTAGCTGAGATTACAGGCATCCACCATCATGCCCAGCTAATTTTTCGTACTTTTAGTAAAGATGGGGTTTCACTGTGTTGGCCAGGTTGGCCTTGAACTCCTGACCTCAAGTGATCCACCTGCCCTGGCCTCCCAAAGTGCTGGGATTACAGATGTGAGCCACCACACCAGGCCAAGAACTAAGATTTTAAATATTTTTATATTCGCTATCAGAGAATCACTACTACCTTTAATTTTATTTTTAAAAATCTATATTAGCTCAATTACAGGCTTTTTCCTCTTAAACAGTTTTTTTAAGGCAATAAAACTATTTCTATAATGATATTCATGACCTAAAAGAGGCTATCTAATTTTCATTCTTGTCTCCTATACTAGATTTCTTTCAGTTTCTGACAACTTTTACATTATAGGAAAATAGAATATCTCAGGACTACTAACATCCCTTCCATAAAGCACTACTGCGTTAGTAGTATGACAATGTATGCAAACTTCACCCTTGGAAAATACTGTACTGAATCATTTATATATTGCATATACAGAGTTCTATCTTTGCTGAATTTTGTGCCTTTTAAACAGAAACAAATAGAACTGCTTTAGTTTCTTAAACAACACCACGGCACTATTACTAATGTTACTGATTAAGATTAGAATGCCTAATGAAACTTCCCAGTAAAGACCTAGAAATAGTCACTACATAGGGTAAATATCGGTTATGTAAATATTAAAAATCTTAGAAGTTAAATTATCCAAAAGACATAAAGGCAAAAGACCTAAAACAAGTTCTCCATATATATAATTTTATTTTTAGAACTTTTCTTTGGAACTTTATTTTTAGTAACTACAGAGAATTAAGAAATAAAAAATGTCTTTTTCACTTATATATGGACATCTTTTGAAAACACGATAGTCTGAATAATGGCTTAGTTTTGATAATATTAAAATTTGTGTTACAGTAGAACATAAGAGCCTACATTTATTTTTTTTAAACACACTCACTTTTAAGTATACAGTTATATGAATGTGGCAATTGTACATGGTCTGTAGCCAACACCATAATCAAAATATAAAACAGCTCCATTACCATAAAAAGTTTTCTTATGCCCATCTGTAGTTGATCCCCCTCAACTGACACCTAGCCTCCCCAAGTAAGCAGTGATTTACTTTGTCACTACAGTTCCATCTTTTTAAGAATATTACACACATAGAATAATAAAGTATGATTATGGAGTCTTTGGTATTTGGCTTCTTTCATTTAGCCCATTTTCAAGATTCACCTAGGTTTTTGCATATATTAATATTTAATTCTCTTTTTATTACTGAGTATTTCAGTGAATATTCAAAGAATGAATATACTACAATTTATCTACTCATCAGTTGATGAACATTTGGTTTCTTTTCAATTTTTAGCTATCGTGAATAAAGCTGCCATGAACTTTTGCATACAACTGTCCAAGGAAAATACATATGTAAAAATGGTCACATAATAAATGTATGTTTAACTTGAAAAGTTAGTGCCATATTTTTCCAGAGTGACTTGATCCTTTTACATTCTCACTAGCACTGTATGAGATTCTAGTTGCTCCACACTCATTTCAACACTTTGGATTGTCAGTGTTTTTAACTTTAACAATTTCAGTATGTGTAGTAGGGTCTCATTCTGCGTAATTTAAATCCTCTAATAATGAAACTGTAGCTCTAACCCAATTGGTTCCCATCCTCCGCTAGGGCCCTATTCTGCAATGGGGCAGGCTAAAGGTCTTGTCATCTGGAAAAAGGAGGCAGGATATGAAAACAGAGAATGGGTTCCTGACTTTTAGAATTCCCCTGGCTCAATTTCCTCTGTCTGGGTTGGCTGAGGAAATGTGCTTGACTAGTTTAGAGATGCAGAAATCACTGTTCCAGTCTTGCAAGTTCCAGCCAACTACAAGATGCAAAATCACCTCATGGATAATTAAGCTGGAGTGGATAACCATTCATCAAGGGGCAAACTGTATTGGAACCAGAGTGAGGTTGGATTATAGAGTGGAATCCCCCAAGAACTATGGACTACTAACTGCTTAGGCTCATTCTAACCACTTCACTAACACTGCAATAATGTGACTCTGCATTTAACATGATTGGATTTAAGATCCCAATTGTCACATTATGGTTGCATTTGACCACATGTAAAAAGTTTCCAAAAAGCACAAACTACTATCTAAACACAGAATATTGGTATATTGACAAACAGGCCTTTAATGAAGCAGTGTACTTTATATTTTCTATAATAAATACATTGCTAAAGAAATCAAAAATCTAGGCTAACACTGAATGACAGAGTGCAGTACTTTTAACTTTTTTGGTTATTTAGTTTAAAAATCACTCCAAATGTCTCATGTCCTCCATAAATATATACATCTATTATGTTCCCATTAAAACTTTTTTTTAATCCTGCAGAAAATGTTCTAGTGCATATATATACAAAATTGTGTGTAAAACACTAAGTTCACAGAGTCCTCTGAAGCTTAACCCAGCAGACCTCAGGTCAAGAAACTAATGTATTTTCTCCCCTTCACTGTTACATAAAGATGAATGAAAAAAATAATATTAAATAGTAATAAGTAATACTTAAACTCTCTCAAAATTTTAATCAGATTCTTTGGAGGTTTAAAAAATACATTTAAGAAACACATTCCCTTAAATAACTTTACCAGTAATCGTTGCAACTTCAGCAGAGAAAGCTTGTTGATTAAGACTGCTTGTTTCAGAATCTATATGAAGGGTAGTTAGACTAGCTACTTCCTGCTCTTCAGCACTCTGATGATGGCCAGAACCTGAATCCACATCAGCAGAGGACATAACCCCAGTGTCAGCTCCAAAGCCAAAATCTATAGGAAGAAGAAATGTTTATTATATGAGTCCCAATTACAAAGTAAAAATATTTACAAGAGAGCTAAATCAGCAAAATGATCAAACATTAACATTCCCTATACATCCATTCTGTTTACATGCTTCTCAGGCAAGGGTAAATAATCTTAACATTCTGAAGATTACAATTAGATCGGAATAGTGTACAAGCCATGAAGGGAGGAAACATGTGATTCTCCAATGCATCTCCCAGCTCTTCATAAACTTAGTTTCCAAAGTTTTAACCTTTTTTTTTTTTAATTTGGTGTTGTTTACTGACTGCCAAGTGCAATACTAAGTGGTAACAATATAGCACCACGTAATATCACTGATGTTACTGTAACATGGGTCAATTACTCAAGGGTTCTGGGTACCGTAGCACTGAACATAATCCAAATATTTGGTTCTCAAATATGAGTGGGTGACACAGTGGCAACTCATAATCATGACTGTCTTTTTAGTATCAGGGCCATACTAAATTATTTTCCTTTAGACAGTTTTGGTCTTAAAAATACAATTTCTTTTAAGAAGGGACCACATTTTTTGTTCTTTAAATGCTCTTAATTTGAGCAAATTAAAGTGCCTTCAACTTGAGGTGATTTCCTAAAATTTCCTCTGAAATTTCACTGAAAACTGAAATAAAAATAAGTGGGGCCAGAAATGATGGCTTATACCTGTAATCCCAGCTACTCGGAAGGCTGAGGCAGGAGGACTGCTTCAGGCCAGGAATTCAAGACTAGCCCAGACGACATAGTGAGACCCTATCTCTAAATTTTTCTTTTTTTCCGAATGTGGAAGCCACTGCCTAAGTAACATTGGAGAGGAAGGTGATGCCTACATAATCCGTAAGTCAGTCTTGAACAGAAGACAATCAACGTAACACATAATATTCAAACAGAAAAAGATACTTGCTGTCAAATTTTCTGCCATCATATTGGAAAGCGCTGAAAGAATCCGAATGACTATCTGAGCTGATAAGATCACTGCTCCCTGCACTGGCAGGAGAAGTCCATTCTGAGGGCACACCTGGGTCATCAATAGGACGCATCTGGTTCTGCTTGTTCAGAATATCAGGGAGGTCTTTGGGAATTTCGAGGCTGCCTGGACTACTTCCCCTTCTTGTCATAGTCTAAAATGTCAAGAAATATTTTACCATTAAAAAAGAAGTTTTTATTCTCTTTAAGCATCTGAAACCTTTAATTTCCAAACTATCACAATAAATACTGAGATTTAGAGGCTGAAGTAGGAGTGGATAAAACACTCACCAAACAATCAATGTAACTGAATGGAGCTAGAGCCTGACCTCTTGCTGGTCTGACTAAAGACCCAAATAGCATATGATGCTGGGCCTGTGACTCTTAAGCCTCAGTAGGATCCATGCAGTGAATATAAATTAAAAAACAGCAGAGAGTATTTAAGTGGAAAAAGAGCAGCAAATAAAAAAGACAGTGGGGAGAGTGAAAAGAATGACAGTAAAGATGTTGTTCTATGATTTTTATTCACTCAAGGAAAAAAAAGTGGTTATATAATGTAGTTATAGAGAAGTCAAACCCAAATGAAATACAAAATTTAAAAAAAGCAATTCCAGGTCTGGTGTGATGGCTCATTCCAGTAATCCCAGCACTTTGGGAGGCTGAGGTGGGCAGATCACCTGAGGTCAGGAGATCGAGAGCAGCCTGGCCAACATGGTGAAACCCTATCTCTACTAAAAACAGAAAAATTAGCTAGGCATGGTGACACGTGCCTATAATCCCAGCTACTCAGGAGGCCGAGGCAGGAGAATTGCTGGAACCCAGGAGGTGGAGACTGCAGTGACCTGAAATTGTACCACTGCACTCCAGTCTGGGTGATGAAGCAAGACTCCATCTCAAAAAAACATCAATTCCACATCTATTTATCCTTCCCTAACAATTAAGCATTACTAGGGATAAAAGAGCTTCTGTTTTCATGTTGCCATAATCCTAACATTCAAGATAAAGGTAACTTTTAAGTTCCTTCCAAAGTTACTTAAAAATGATTTAGCAATATTTGTGCTAGCAAAACTCTGGGAGCTGGTTCACAAACTGATCTTGAGACAAAAATAAAAATTATGTATGTTTTTTTACTTTAAATTATATAACTATGGGAGATGGGACAGAAGACCTCCATTGCTATCTTTCCCACTGAGGGCTGGCAGCTGGCACGAGGGTAACCTATGAGGAAAGATGAAAAAGGGGAGACTGGGAAAGATACTTGCTTGCTTGTATCTGTGTACTTGTGCAGAGGTATCTGTCTGATATTTCACCTTGGTGAAAACCATGAGGCTGCTTGCTTTATGTCTTTAGATTTTAAAAAAATTATAAAAATGTAATTCAAAATTCTTAATTCATAAAAGGATTATATTTTGAGGAAAGGCTATTTTGAATAAACATTCCCATATATAAATTGACATATGTGTATATAGATACATATCTGTTAGTTTCTGCATCCTCCTCTATAAAACTAAATATATAAAATAAAACTTACCGAGGCATTGCCACTTCGAAGTCGTTCTGCTATAAACTCATCCATCAGATCAGGAACATTAGCACTGCTGCTGCCAATATCAGTATTAAGAGGAGGCAGTTTTTGGCTCATGTCCTCTTTATTGACTAAAAATAAATAAATAACTATATATAGTGAGGAAAAACTTAACTGCATTTTCTAACTTTGATACAAACAAAAACAACCCAAAACAAAGTACCTTTGCCAATTATTTGCCAAACATGCATTTATGAATAATTTCCCTTCTTTTAGATTTAATTTTAAGAATTAGTAAATTGATATTTACTTTATTTAACTAAGCAGATGTTAGTCAATCTTCAGTATAACTTTAAACAGCAAGAAAGCTTATAGATAAGCACTAGCTGAAGTTAGGTTAATATTGCCTATAAAGAAACTGGTATATTTATCTTTTTTCCTGACTCAATGTTTCTATTTAGAGCCTTAAGAAATTACAGTTCCATTTCTCCCCCCCAGACAATATTTTCAGGGAATATATCATTTGAATCTATGCAAAACTCAGTATTTATAAACTTGTATTTATAAATACTCAAATGCATACAAATGCATTTAAGTTTGAGTATTTATATATCATTGAATTGATACAAAACTAAGTATTTATAAACTTGTATTCGTAAATACTGAAACTTAAATGCATACAAGTGCATTTGAGTATTTATAAATACAAATTCTATGATTTTTATACACTGCTGTTTCTATCCACTAAAAAATCTAATTTTAGTGCTTTAAGAAAAAAAGTTACTTTCACAAAGGTTTTCTTACAAAAAAAAATCCAAAATAGTTATCTTGATTTTTTTATGACTACTTTTTTTTTTTTTACCATTTACATTAACAAGTAGGTTTTAGACTTGAGAAACTAACTTACAGAAAATAATGTTATCTATCTCACTACTATGCTACTGAAAAGTGATTTCTCTGCAATGAAAAGAAAATCAGCACTGTTTATGTTTCTAATAAACTACAAAGTATTTCAGATTAAGAAAATATACTGGTCAGAAGCTCACTGTGAAATACCATTATCTTTATATTACTGGCCAGGCTTTGCTAAGCTGTCAAGTACTGCCCTCAGGTGGCATTAATGGCTCAATGCAAGATGCATTATACAGCGTTGTTAATCATGCTAACAAAACCATGTTAAAACAAATAAAATCAAAACCAACCTTACTGCTGAAAGTTAATAGTCTATATATGTAAAGTTATTTTAACTTTGACTCAAGATAACAGTTACCATAATCTTGCTTTCTTTATCTGTTCATAGAGGTTCCATATTTAAATCATGATTGGCTACTGTGAAACCTTTATGCACATTTAAAATCTCAGAAAAAAGAAGTAATGGAAGTGTTTCAAGGTTATAACTTGCATTCTATATAAATGAATGCAAAACTAAAAAGCCTACAGCATGTTTGGAAATGGCCTAAACGAAAAGTGATTAAATTCACTTTGAGATTTAAGAAATTATTTCCTCATCATTGATAGTTAACTTTAACATTGGTGCTGGCTGTAGGACCTTGATTTCTATTATGTTAGATGTCAAGTAATTTTCTATCAAGAAAAAATACAAAATGAAAGAAAGCAGCAGTAAAAATAAATGAATTCAATTAGATATATCTTGTGCCCTTTTAAACTACAGTGGGGTGGGGAAGAAAGCATAATAACTCCTTGGTAAACTTAATTTCCACACTCGTGGTATACAATCAGAAAAATATTTGATTTAGGTAGTCTTTGATATGTCATTGAAATTTTCCTGTATATCCTCTTTCCTATATTGTTGTTCAGCAGCAAAGAGGTTTAACTAAATGCCTTATAAGGGAAATTAGTAATTTAAATAAACATTCTATGCTGGAAAAAATACAGCTGGGAATAGGCGCATGCATAACCAAACAGAGAGAAAGCAGTGACCATCCCAAAGCTTTTTGATTGCTTATAGCTCGCTTCAGTTGCATTAAGCCAGACTGGTGCTGTCTTTCTCCTTTTGCGCTCTGCACACTGTTAGTGCTCACCTGCAGCTTTCCTTCCAAAATAGCCCATTACATGACTGTACAGATCCCTCAGTGGAGCCTCTGGTGGCATTCTGTTCTGCCTCTGTGGGGGAAACATTTGCCTTCGGCTTCGAAAGAGCATGTACAACAGTTTTATAAACGCCACCCAGGGAGCCCTGCTGTAGTCCTGCCTCATGACTTGATGACCTAAGAGTACTACGGCTACCTAATTGATTACCTGCAATTCCTTCTTTTTGTACTATGGTGGTGGGAATCTCTGTGGATTCCTTCACTGTTTTACTACTTACTGATGCAGTACTAAGTGTATCTAGAGGTCTGTACACACCAGGTTTTACTAGCTCCGCAGCACTATTTGAGCTGGTATGGGTGTTGCTGGTGCTGCTATTGCTGCTACTACTACTAAAGCCACCGAGCTTCCGCAGTCTCATCTTCCATGGAGCCTCTTTGTTTTCCAGAGGATTATAAAACTGAACGGACTCAGTGGATGGTCTAAAAGTAACATGAACACTATTTCGTTTCTTGGTAGCAATTTTCATGATTTTAGCTCTATGAGTTACTGTTTCAGACAAACTCCTTTTAGTTGGAGAAAGTTTGCTAGTATTTGTAATGTGAGGCATTCTGCGGTTAACAGGTGCTTTTAGTGTTGCTTTCTTGGCACGCATAACATGTGGGACAGTGATTTTTTCGTTAATTTGCACACTCTTAAGCTTTTCAACTAGTGTTACATCAACACAAGCATCTAATTCTGTGGCTGTTTGTCTACACAGATGTTTCCTTTTTTCTTTATCACAAGGGCTATCTGAACTAGGCTCTGACGGCTGTTTATCACTGTTTAGTTGCTTAGATTTTTCAGAAGTTTGTGTTCTAATAAAACTGTCTGACTGTATAGGTGCAATATTACTCATGAAGACAGGTGAGTCTGGTTCTTTCTGAAACTGTAGGTTTTCAGGAGTCCCAACAAAAGAGGTGATATTTTCAGATTTAATTTCCTGATCTGTGCATTCTACTTTATCTAAGGATAACCCTTCACCCCTATTTACTGCAACAGTCACTTCCTGACAGGCTAGGTCTTTACCTATCTCATTTTTACTATGATTTTCCTGGTTTTCCTTAAAATATTCTTTCAAGGTGGAAAGAAGATCATCATCTCCTTCAAGGTCAATGTACTCGATTTGTTCAAAAGCTGAATCTGCAAGTCCTACTGGACCTATTAAATGACAAAGATGGTCATATATGCTATCACCAACTTCCAGAGAAGACTCTCTACTATGAGTATCAGTGATGTGGCTTTCAGTGGATCTAGTTATTGAAGAAGCCTCTGTGGAACTCTGCAAGCTTGGTGCATGACGGGATGAACTGTCAATGACAGGAACTGCACCTTTGGCTCGTTCAACAGTGAATGGTTCCAAGATGTCAGGAAGTGCTGCTACTTCGAGGCAATGGCTGCTCCTCATTCAAAGCACCAAAAACTTCATTTCCAGTTTCTTCACTTTGTGAAAAATGTCTGACTCTAGTTGAGCGGGGAAGTATTTGAGCATCATCAATATCTGTAAAAGAAAAAAAGTTATGTAGAGTAGAACTACATAAATATAAAAATAATTAATTTTAACAAAACCCTATAGCATATGCTTTAAAATGAAAAAAAATGAGTTTTTTGTAAGCTCAATGAAAAAAAAATCAAAATACAAATCTGTTTTTTAAAAAAATGATGGGCACAAGCCAATATAGCATGTAGTGTCAATGAATTAGAAAACTACCAAAACACATTTTAAAATGTTAACATGCATAGAAACAGACAGTGAGGTGATGAAACATTTGGAAGTGCAGATAAAGATAGAGCTGTGCCAATAAATCAAGCAACTCAAATGCTATTCAATTTTTCCTACTTATTTAAGTTCCAAGCAGAAAAAATAGGCCTTAACACAGAAAGCCCGTCCAAGTATCCCACTGTAGACTCCTACAGGGTCTAGTAAATTCTCCAGCTTCCTTCCCAAAAAGACAAGAGGCATCTTTTCTTCAAATTTTGCTTCTCTGTCTGATTAGATATGAGAAATGAAACTCTCCACCTCTTCCTAAAGTTCTCTTTGTCAGGAAACTATCTGTTCTCCCAAGGTGTTTTACTTTATTATAGTATTAAAATCTTATTCACTGACATCAAATAAAGTCAATGTGTGTGTTTTTTTTTTAAATCAATTGCATTCTTTTGTTTTTGGCAAAAACACTACTTAAATCTGCTGGGAAGAAATTTTACATGCCTGTTATTGGCCTTTTCCATTAAACAGCCATCAAGCTCTAAAAATTATATCTCTGCCTTCTTACATATCTTTTCAAGAATTATAGATGGACATTCAGAGATTATCTAACTCTCTCACAGATGAGAAAATTGAAGCCCAGAGAGGTTAAGTTACTTTATCAAATTTACAATAAAAAAAGTTTGAGAAACAGGCTTAGTGTTACATATCACTGCATTATTTTCACTGCCTTCAGTGTTAAGTTTATGGTAAATCCTCAAAAAGATTTATGAAATTGAAAATCACAGGATGAAACAACCGTTTAACTGTTCAGATATATACAAATTCTCAACAGGAATTTTGGAAGCAAAATACAATGTCTATGAATCCATCATAGTCTATGTAACCTAGAAATAAAAAAAAATTGTTTTCAGAAGTCAGCAAAATATAATAAAGAAAGGACAGAGTCAAAAAGTAAGTTGTTGCTACTTATTAGGCTTCTTGCACAAAAGTTAAATGTAACAGAACTATAAGTGAATAATCAAAATAAGAAAATTTAGATCCAGAAGCAAAGCAGTGACTTGTCCAAGATTAGAAAATAATTTGCTGATTCTTACTCTAGACTTTGAGACCAGTTTCCTCATTTATAAAACGGGAGATAGTCATTCAGAGTATTTTTGGGAACCATACTATGGCTGAAAAAGGCTAGTCCTTCTGCAATTTCATTCATATCACCCTCTTCGTATGAGGTCCAAACAGACCTACTTTATACTAAATTGAGATCAACAGAGGTTTGTATTATGCCAAGATTCCAGTATATTCCTGATGATATACTAGTAGGCTCCCATCATAGGTCAAATATATAGTATCTCCTGAAGCTGAAACAATTAATTTTTCGTCATGAAATTGAGAGGAATGTGTAACTTTTAAAAATGACATTGTTTTTCTTCCTCAAACTCCACTTAGAAATTTTTCTAAATGAAAAGTGAAATATCTCCTTAAAAACTTCACACTGATGCACTTATACTCATTAAGTGTTTGTTAATACAGCAGATAACTAACTCATATCTGTGCATCTTGACAAACATAAATATTCGATTTTTTTACATCTGCCGTAAGAGATCATAAGAACTTCTGCCTCAATGACAGAGATTATTTTCAACATGCAGTCTAAATTTCTTTCCATACAATATTCTAAAGAACTCAGCCAAGGATAAAGACTGTATAACTGTTCTATAACAATTCTTACAAATTTTATAGCTGGGATTTTATTTTACCGAAGGTCAAAATCAAGATTTCAAAACATTAAAATCTAATGTCATGACACCAGCAAATACAAAAATGTCAGAAGTAGTACAATATTAGCTTTAGTTTTTAATTTCTTTTATTGGTATTTCACAATTTTTCCATTCTAAAGAAGCCAGGAAAGATAATTATGATGTTCTGTGTTTAGGAATTCCTTCCCAAACTCAGCCCTCACACCCTGTATATTAGAAAACTTAGCCATTATTTCAGCCTATTGTTTTTCTAAAACTTACCATACATGACTATCTAAAACTTTTGTGCAAGCTTAAGAGGGAAAGAGCTTTAAAAAAAAAAAAAGTAACCAGATTTTTTTCTACCAATACTGTAGTATTGAAGAATTTAAATTTAAATGATATTTTCAAAGTCTTAAGCTTTAAATATAGTTTTTTCATGATATATAACAATACTAATTACATAAAATCAAAGAAGAAAATAACACTGAAAGGAAACCAACTATCTGCTAAATTCAGATCAAGAGGGTTGTATTATGCCAATACAAATGGCACTTGAATTAAGCATAATTGACTCTAACAAGCCTTATATCAGCTGAGCAAATATATTACAGCTGAACTTTATTAAAAAAAAGACTAAATAATAACTAAACCATATATAGTATTTTCCATATCAGGTGTTGTAAGCATCTGACATATCGTTCATTTACTCCTCACAACCCCATGAAGTAGGTGCTATGCCTATTTTATAGATGAAAAAACTGTTTAAGTGACTTACCCATATTTACACAGCTACAAAGTGAGGAGCTATGGTGTAAAGTAAGGCAGAAATTAGTCTTTACTCTTAATCTCTTGAATAATATATATGTTTTGTACTCATAAAATAATTTATTAATTTTAAAATAAAACTTGGTAAAAATTAATTGTGTTACTGAGAAATCATAAAGCTAGCCATTAATAACATCTCAATTTAAACAAAAAAGAATTTTAAAAAACCACAGAGCAGCTTAGTGATTTATCTCTATAAAGATAAGAATGTCAGAAATCAAAACGTAACTAAAACAAATGTTAGTAAATTATACAGATGGAAACAATGAAAAAACTTTGTATTGAATTGCTAAAAATAATGGTGGCATCAGGTTTAAATAAAAATACCCCTCAAAACAATTTAATTATGCTGCTTATATTTTAACTTGAAAAATGAAAGCTTTTAAATAAAATTTTATATATTTTTTCTTCTTCTTTTCTTTTTCTTAAGGGAAACCACTCAGACTGTGTCCTCTTACTCTCCAGGAGGAAGAGAAGAATGACCACCCAAGGCAAATGGCAGTTGCAGCAAAGCAACACCAAAGGCCCGTTTCACACTAAGCAGAGAACACTGCACCTTCTCTTCCCGGTTTCCAGTACCCACATGTTCAAGAAACGCCTATAGTAACACACCTTAGAAATTATCCTTCAAAGTATAGTCTTTTAAATTAAATGTTACTCTAAAGCATTAGAAACCATTTAATGAGTGAAACAATAAAAATGTTTTCAAGAGATTTACAAAAACTGCTTTTGAACACTGAGAAAATGCTTCCTGTGTAACCTATAAAGTTACAGAAATGTCAAGTTTTATCTCTGGGTTTTGTTAATACTGTTTACCATTAAAGTGTGTCAATTATTTCTAGATTAAAAACCGATTTTTTTCCTGGAAATCGTTTGTTCAAAAGTCTCCTTTGTTAGTTTGAAAGGAAAGTTATAAAGTATACTATCAGCTTATAAAATGTTAAGAAAAAAGTACTCCTTTCCACTAGATTTAAGTTTCTTGAGGATTTTTGTTTTGTTCATCACAATTATTTCTATTGCTTGAAAGAGGACTTGTCACATAGTAGGGGCTTAATAAATACTAGAAGAAAAGCATGCCTTAAAAAAAAAGTAGCTGCTAATTGGTAAAAAGCAAGTTAGTTACAAAAAAACCCTCTTCAGGTAGAATACTAACATATCACTAGAAAATGTTAATAATTTCTGAAATGATTCATAGAATCAAGTGCCAAAATCCCCTTTACTAATGTTAAGTTACTTTCTTGGTCAAGCACAAGTGTTAGCTATAAGTAACATTTTTATGGTTCCTGAATTTGTAATATCATTTAAACTACTTTACAAAGAAACTGATGCCATTTTGAAACTCAGTTTTTTTCTGCTAGTTACTTAAGTTTTTGTCTACTTGGGCAACAAGGACAATGTACTTCAAAGTAAGTAAGAACTATAGAGCATCTATGTTTCAAATACTAACAGAGGCTATTAAAATTCTATGTCTTTTTAAGATTAGATGTTCAATTTGTAGGTAATTCAAAGCAGTATTTACATTATTGTAATCATAAGAAAAGACTTAAAAGCAACAAATCAAGCTCAATATTTTTCATGTTAAACCACTAAAATTTAGCCCAGTAGACTATTTTCTCTTTTATTCTAAAATTGTTTTCCTAACTTTTAAATTCCAAACATAAACTACCAATATATTCTTTGTGTTAAGAAAAGCATGGGCCAGGCATGGTGTCTAACGCACTATTGGGAGGCCATGGTGGGTGGATCATGAGGTCAAGAGATCAAGACCATCCTGGCCAACATGGTAAAACCCCATTTCTACTAAAAATACAAAAACTAGTTGGGCGTGGTGGCACATGCCTGTAGTCCCAGCTGCTCGGGAGGCTGAGGCAGGAGAATCGCTTGAACCCGGAAGGCACAGGTTGCAGTGAGCTGAGATAGTGCCACTGTACTCCCGTCTGGGCAACAAGAGCAAGACTCCGTCTCAAAAAACAAACAAAAAATAATCTAAAAGTTATTAACTTGGGGCAGCCGGGTGGGGAAGGGTAAAAAAAAAAAAGTGTTTTGCTTATGATTATGTTATATAATGCCATGTTTAAGTTAGCCTCACATTTTTCTTGACATGTTCTTTTTAAAAAGTTAATGTAGGCCAGGGGCAGTGGCTCACACTTGTAATACCAGCACTTTGGGAGGCCGAGATAGGCAGATCACCTGAGGACAGGAGCTCAAGACCAGCCTGGCCAACATGGTGAAACCCCATCTCTACCAAAAATTAAAAAAAAATTAGACAGGTGTGGTGACGGGCTTGCATTGTCTCAGCTACTTGGGAGGCTGAGGCACAAGAATTGCTCGAACCCAGGAGGCAGAGGCTGCAGTGAGCCTAGATTGCACCACTGCACTCTAGCCTGGGCGACAGAATAAAACTGTCTCAAAAAAATTAATGTAAATTATTCCAGGAAAAAAAAAAGATTTAATTTGCCAGGAGGCTGAGGTGGGAGGATCTCTGGAGCCCAGGAGTTCCAGGCTGCAGTAAGCTAGGATGGCACCACAGCAATCAAGCCTGGGCAACAGAGTGAGGCCCTATCTCTTAAAAAAAAAATCTAATTGGAATTATGCTACAATCAGCAGATTACAAGTGGAAAATCTGTAAAATATTAATATCCTATTGTACACTGATGATAGGAAAAAATTCTTGATTGTACAAAGAAGGGCCTACTTCTTCATGAGATGGAAAATTCTCCTTATCAGGCAGAATTTAGGAATAGGATAGGCCTGTGAGACATACTATTTTCTTTTTCCTTGATACTCAGAAAACAGAAGTATAAAGAGCTCAATTCAAATAATAAAGCATTGTTAATAAAAGAGGATCGGTCCCGAAACAGTAGCAGTCTACATACTACAGCCTAAGACTACAGTCTAAGAGCAACAAAAATGACAAATCAGTTTTGGGAACTGGTTGGAAGAAACTGGGTCTGTAAGCTTCATTTCAGGATGAGAAACTCACAGTACTTGATTAGAAAATAATAAATAAAAAACATTTGTGGAAGTATACACAAAGCTGCCTACCATGTTTATATACGTTTATATCCCTTCTTTCACTAAAGTGTTTTACTCTTGGAAGTAAAAGTAATTTGCTTAAGAATGATGATTCAGATTTCTGGCTTCTCTCTTACCCATTTATTAGGAAAACAATGACTGTCAGACTGGGCTACCAAATATGTACAATCTGGTGCAGTAATTACCAAATAATTATGAAGGCCAATGAGAGGGAGGCCAAGGAGTGTCCTTGCCCAGACACTAGAATAAATTAGACATTTGTGCAAGCCAACATATTGTATCAAACTTGATACATATTTTCCAAACTGTTATAGATGAGTCTGTTGTTGAGAAATAGTGTCATTGACATAATGCCAATGACCTCAAACTGGTCCCCCAGAGCTTAAGAAAAACTCTTCACGGGCTGGGTGTGGTGGTTCACTACTGTAATCCCAGCATTCACGGGAGGCCAAGGTGGGGGAGGTTCACTTTAGCCAACGAGTTTGAGACCAGCCTGGGTAACTTTATGTTCAGAATTTCCCTGGGCAACAACCCTGACTCTACAAAAAAATTTAAAAATTAGCCCGGTGTAGTGGTACATGCCTATGATCCCAGCTACATGGGAGGCTGAGGCAGGGAAGTCAAGGCTGCAGTGAGTCATGTTTGTGCCACTGCACTCCAGGCTAGGAAACAGAGCAAATTTAAAAAAATGTATATAAAAGCTCTATCATATAGCATCATACTTACAACAATGTAGGTAGAATGGACAGTTAGAACAAGAACACTGGAGGAGAAAAAAGGGCTGAGAACAAATAGGGTACTTAGAAAATTGATGGTCCTTTCTCACAGATTTTAGTATATTTTTTAAAAAAATGATTTAAAAGGACTTTACTTTGACACCCCAAATTATCCAAAAGTATCAGATAAATATTTTTCTGACAAATTCTACCATAAGCTAGAAGTAGACTGTCTATGAGTAGTTTCATTGAGGTTTTTTTGGTGAAGTAGTTGAAGAAACCTCAACTCCTGATTTCAGAGATACACTCAGGAAATATTTTGAGTTTAAGCTTGTTCACATGAGGGGAGATACGAAAGCAAGAAAAACCATTTACTTTTTCCCCTTCATATAGTTCACTTTCTTATTAATTCCCTGTACATTAAACTATTTTGCAGTAAAATTTACTCAAACCTTGGAAGAAACATCAGCAATTAAAGAATGATTGGTTGAAGATTCAAGATTATTGATTTTTGGTTTTTATTTTAGCACTATTTTTACAAATCTCTATTCTTATAACTCCTACATTTTCTCTTACCTCTGCACCTAACACCTGAAGAAGCAAATTCCAAGCCTTTAATTTGCCTCCAAGAATCACAGAGGCAAAAAAAACCAATCCAGTAATTTACATTTCTACAGTGTAAGCTGGTATAAGATTAATCCTGTTCAATTTTCATATTTGTTCTCTCCGGAACCTTAATGCCACAGGATATCAGTATGTGCACTTGGAAAGGTGTTCTATGTTTAAATAAGTTTGAGACATACTCGATTATAAACAGTTTTGGTTTTTCTACAGGTTTTCTAAAGGTCTTTAATATGTTGATTTGCACTATGAATCTTTAATCTTTTCCTCTATACAGCTATTTGCATCTCCAGGGAAGTATTCTAAATCTACGTATCAGCTTGGAAGATCCTGACTTCATTCACAAGTCAGTTCTCAGGAAAGGCGGGATTTTGCTGCTATTTTAAAGTGATAGGTTCCTTTCCTCTTTCAAATTCTAAGAGAAAAAAATGATTTTAAACTCAAAATAACTGTAATTATGCTTCTATACTTAAAATGTACACAAGCATAAAAAACTGGTAGCAAAAGCATTTGAAGACGCCAATAAATGATCACTAGTTTTGGAGGATTATATATATTTTTTCATGTGCTTTTCCATATAATCCATGTTTTCTAAAATGAACATTTTTATTTTGATAATCAGACATAAAGTTTGTTTTGTTTTAGTCACTGATGTCTCAACACCATCTAAATCTTTAAATTTACCATAGAAGGCATATTGCCCCAGATGGGGAAAAGGAATACAACAAATAAAATTGCCATTTAGAAAATTCCTTTCAGTGTTCATAAATGTTTAAATCACAAAATCATAAAAAAGCAAACTTTCTGAATTTTGTATTTGTAGCAAAGCAGGAATTCTGAAATAAAAACTTCTCATCCTGGCCATGGCACCACTCTAGAACATTCTGAAAGGAACAACCTTATCTTTGTTTTAGCTTTTCAAAAATGTTTTAGCACTTAACACGAATATTTGCCAAAATATTAAGTTGTAGATGAGAAATTTAATAAATTCCTTCAGATTTGGGGAAAACATAAATCTTTCTTATAGTTTTTTTAAAGACAGTAGTGGAATGCCTAATCCAATCAAACTTGTAAGTATTAGTGACCAAGAGAATTCAAATTCCGTACTTAACATAAATGAATAGAATAAAATAATAATGGAAGTGGCCAAAACTCATTTTAATTTTTCTAAACATGTCAAAAATGGTTTGCATTAAATGCTCTAAGTATGTCTTTTATAAAATCTAGGAGCAAAAAATGTATCCAAGAGAAGTTTACAACAAATTCAGAATTTCTTTTAGCAGTATCTAATTCAATTTTAAGAACAGAAATATTGTTTGCCAACTTAAGCAACTAGATTATAATTTGATATAAGCAACCAAAATCTGTGCTACTTACATAAGGAGGTACAGTGCTTAAATGGAGCACTAAAGAGAAAAAAATATCCAAATTCTTTATTTGTAGCTAAGCATTACATGTAACAAAACTTGTGCCATTTTTTTACCATCTACTAAAATTTATATTATTCCATCTGTATATTTTTAAATCTTGCAATTTTTTGCATTGGTAGCTTAAAATATTCAGGTTGCCTAATTTTACTGGTGTAAAATACATCCATTCATTCACCAATACTTACTAGATATTCAGGTTTGGATTGATGCCAAATTTTCTATTATTGTCATCAATTAAACTGAAAAATCAACTCCAATTTCATTATAAACCACTTTTAATTAATTATATTATGGTTCCAAAGTTAACAAAACAAGTAGGTTTCTTTGAGCTAGCACAATCTGCACACTGTATGATTTTATTTATGCCAAAAAAAATTTTTTTAAATAAAACTGATCTATGGTGATGAACAGCAAAAAGTCACTGTTGTGTGGAGGGGAGGAGTGTGTGGTGACTCACTCGAAAAGGTCACTGGGAAACTTTCTGAGGTAGTGGAAACATTCTATACTTTGTGATGATGGCTAATAGGGATGTGTACAATTCTCAAAACTCATTCAATTGAGTCTATGGATCTATGCATTTTATTACATGTTAGTTAAAGCTTAATAAAACAGCAGACCATCCCAGTACTGGGGACCAACGACCTGAGGCAGAACTGAAAAGCTAAGCAGTTTTTGAAGCTCCTTGGAAGTTAGGGCTTCACAGAATGGTTTAAAAATGAGTGAGTCTTTAGAATTCTATATATGATTACATGTAACATAAATACAAAGATTCCAAAGCAACTTTTAGATTATACACTTTTCCCAAATATTGATTGCCCTTACTCAGTTTCATTACTATAGATGATGCAGAAAAAATTATTCAAGATTTACCACCCTGTTAGTCAGAACAATGGGAAATTAAAAGTCAATGCTCTGATTATCTTCCAAAGTCATCTTTTATAAGGCATCTATGATATAAATATACACTAGTACTTCTTTTAACCACCTGAGAGGAAGAAGAAATCAAACATGAGCAAAAAAAATAATAATTGGCCATTTACAACCAAAATTACTGGACATTGGCACAGCACTAAACTTAGCACTTCCAGAATGAACTGCAAGGATAGCATTAGAGTTCAAATAACTCAAAATGTTGATTTCTCAATCACTTTTCCAGTTTCCCACACCTCCCCCAAAGAAATTAAAGAGTTTATTTGATTAAGCAAAATTTGAAAGCAGAGGATTAAAAAGTGAAAAAGGGGGTGCAGAAATTAGCAGAGGTGGCACTACCTGAAAGCTCATCAGAAAGGGGAGTGAGAACAATATCAGGCAAGAAGGGTTTGGAAGTATGGATCAGAACAGGAGCACTTTTAGCACTGCGTATATAGGCCGATGGCAGAGCACATTCACCAATGGATCGGCTTCTCATGGCTTTAAAAAAGGAAAAGAAAGAAGTGGGGGAAGGAAAAAAGAAGAGTGACTATAATGAAAGGCTCGTGTCACAGAAAAGCAGCAACAGAGAAAACTAAAAGATACAAAGGAAGGAAATTATAAATTAAAACATTTCAGCACGGCAAATACTGGCAAGCTGTAAGAAAAAGAAATCAGAGAACACATACGACATTTTGAATATAATTTTTTGATATAAAGCAGGAAAATGCTCATTATTATTAGCAGTTACAATGGAATAGCATTAAAAAACAGCAGACATTTTAATTAACCTTATGTTCTCAAAACTAAGGGTTGAGACATTCATTGAATGGAAACATTGGCAATAACTCAATATTAATAGTTCAAAGAAACTTTTGGAAAAACATTTGGGCATTTCTGTAGGCTAATCTTGAGCAATTTTTCTTAATGAGGCTGAATTATAAGAACAAATCATTCCTACTATCATACTCTTTACCAAATAAAGTTTTCTGAATCACTCACAAGTCTTTCTTAGAAATTTTTAGGTAATTCATAATCAAAAGGATGTGTTTGATAGGAGAATGCTAATCAAGTAAGTATCTTTTATAATAAAATGAGTATAATTAAAATTTTACATAGAAACATTTATAGAAAATGGAATTTACAGAGCATGAAGAATTGGGTTCTTGATAAAAATAGATAATTTTGTGCTTATTCAAATCATAAACATAAAAACTTAAAATATTGTTTTTAAAGAAAGCTTTAAACCGGGTTAGTTTTTAAAAATTGCATTTGTAGTTGTATTTGATAATTTCTTAGGAGAGTCTAGTTCACAAAAATTAAAGATAAATTATAGTTCACTCAGAAATAAATAATCAAGTTTATGCTTTCCAGAGATTTTAAAAAAAACATTTATTTTAAGGATTCCTGATTAAGTTATATGTATTGTTACACATGAATCAAGGACTTGAAAGAAACAATACTGCATAATATCCAGTGTAACAAGAATGTTGGCAAAAAAAACCAGTTTGAATATTAACCTCAATTCAAATTCCTGAGTTTCCCTGATTACTAGACAGACATGGTTCCCTGAAGTCTAAATTCCTTAGCTTATTACAAACTCACACAACGCCTTTACGACTTGGCTATAATCTACCACTCCGTGAGGCTTTATTTTCTTTTACTGTCGTCCCATGCTGCCGTCACTCATAATTTTATAATGTTCCTTAAAATTTTCATTCTCTTTCATCATCAGATCATGTCTTTGTATGTTGCTAATGTCCTTGGTCTCTTTTTTCTTCCTAACATAATATTCCTTCATACTTGAAGTATCATCTTATCTGAGAAGCTTTTTTGTTTCTTTTTTTGAGACAGGGTCTTACTCTGTTGTCCAGTCTGGAGTGCAGTGGCATGATCATAGCTCACTGCAACCTTGAACTCCTAGGCGTAAGCCAATTCTCCCACCTTAGCCTCCAGAGTAGCTGGGACCACAGGCATGTGTCACCATGCTTGTTTTTTTTCTTTTCTTTTTTTAATTTTTAGTAGAAACGAGGTCTTGATATATTGTCCAGGCTGGTGTTGAACTCCTGTGCTCAAGCGACCCTTTCATGTTGGTCTCCCCAAACTACTGGGATTACATGAATAAGCCACTATGCCCAGTCCCTGAGAGGCTTTTCTAACTCTCCCAAACAGTTGCTTACTGGCAACACAGCAATAAACAAAAACAAACAAGAATTCCTGCTTTTGCAAAGCTTACAATCTATTTTTAATGGACTGTATGTATTTAGGTCAGCCTCCCCAACTTTTCAAATGCAAGAACCATATCCCCTGATCTTTGAATCCCTAGTCCCTGGCACATATAAATACAATAATTTTTTTTTTTTACTGAATATCTATATTTGAATAGGAGTCCAGCTTAACTATTTGAAAAGCAAGTTTCAGACTGTGAAGATATGGAGGAGTAAGTAAAAACGAACATAAACCAAAAGCTAAATGCATTTCATAGTTTATAATTGGAAAAGATAATCACAAATTAAAAAATGTATGAATGCTGGCAAAATTAAGGATTCTTTAAGAATAATCTGTACGTAAAAAATACAGAAGCGTGGAACATGCTAAGATAATGGCAACAATTTGTCTTTAGTGTATGACTTACTATGCTGTGTATTGAAGATCAAGTGTATTTTTAAAACCCATACACAAAATGTCAGAATCTCACCCTATTCCAGTTTTCTTGCTAGCTTCTTGTCCTTCTTGAGAAAATAACCAACAATTTTATAATCTAATTTGAAACAAAAGTTGTGTTGACTCCAACATAGTCACTCATTAAAATTGGTCAGAGTAAAGACACAAACACATATGCAAATATTAAAGTGTTGTCACACAGAAGGTAAAATATCATCTATAGTTGTAATCAGATTTAATTTTTAAAGATATTTTTGAAAAACCTGAGTTGAGTTTTTGATTCCACAGATAAATTGTAAGTTTTTCTTTTTCCCCTAGGGGATAATTTCTGGGAAATAACAACTCTTTTTATTATTTCTTTCCCAACACAAACTTGAAGGAAGTGCTTGGGCATTTCCCTTGGAACTTTTTCTGTATCTGCAGTGGAATAAATTTGTGTTGTGATTCTGAATGAATTCTTTAAAAATGCAGCCCTTCAATAGTGTGGTAGCTCACACCTATAATTCTAGCACTTTGGGAGGCCAAGGCAGGAGGATGGCTTGAGCCCAAGAGTTCAAGACCAGCCTGGGCAACAGAGGTAGACCTCATCTTTACAAAAAACTAAAACTAAAACACTAAAACATTAGCGGGGTGTGGTGGTGTGTCCTTGCAGTCCCAGCTACTCTGAAGGCTTGAGGCGGGAGGATCACCTGAGCCCAGGAGGTCAGTAAGACCAGCTACGATAAGCTGTGTTTGTGCCACTGTATTCTAGCCTGGGCAATACAGCAAGACTCTGCCTCAAAAACAAATTTAAAAACCCTAAAAAATAGAGCAAAAATGGTCACCTCCTTTTGTTGTTGTTGTTTTAACTAAACTCTGAGTCTTTAGGCATACCTAGAAGTCTGCCAAGAGCCTCACTATAGAAAATTATTTACAATGAATTAGCTATTGAGATCTTTTGGGATTTACTAACCTAAACAGTTACTGACATTCCTATTATCACATACATTACTAAGACACATACATCAGTGATCATAAATCTATAATATGCTTAATGGGCAGTATGAAAAATATAACATCAAAAAGTAAAACAGAAAAACATAAAAAATAAAAAAACAAAAAGAAAAATACAAAAAGTAAAAACAGATTTTCAAATTATGAGCATGACAATTTTTGAAGGCTTCTTATCTTTTCCCCCTCTCAAAAAAAAAAAATGCATTCCACATAAATTCACCTTGGACCATACAAATTATATAAAAAACTGTAACTTGTACTCTAGAATTTCCATACAGCATAAGAAATTCATGGGCAGCAAATGTGATGGATCCCTAACGGCATACAAACACAAAAAAATAAACATGAGGAACTCCAGCATTTTCTCATTTCTAAAATAGTATATATTTTCCTCCTTATTTATTAAACTTCACATTATGCTTACATTTCTATCCACTGGCAGAAATATCTGTTAAAGTCCCCCAAATGTAGGCCTATTATCATAATACACATAAATGAAATGCAAAATCTGAAAACAAAGAAACAGTGATATATATGCTCCAAAAGTTGAACACCAGGTCCTAAATCATAAATGCAAGCAAGTTACATTGCTTATGAGTATGTCCAAAAATAATTCTTAAATTCATGGCAATCTCTCTTAATATTTGTTGGCATAAGCAAAACATAGATATACTCTCCACATCTTTAAAATTTTAGACTTTAACTATTTACAACAAAATTTCTCTTAATAAAGCCATCTTGAGAATTCTGAGATAAAAGAATTGTACAATGTTTAGTATTTTTTAAATGCAGGTAAATTGCCTTTATCTTTATTAAGTGAAAAATGATGAATAAATTCTATAAATTCTCTTAGAATTTCTAAAGAAAAAACAAAACAATTCTTAGAATTTCCATCTGAAAATTCTAGAAAAGAACCAGTAAAATAAGTCTTTGAATCTCATATGACAAAACTACTACTTTGCAAATTTCAACACAGACTATACTAGTGTCTTCATGAATTGTAAGGACATAAGGTGCTTACATCAGTTTAGATCACCAGTATAAACAAAGCTGTTTAAGTTAAAAAAGTTACATATTCCATCACTCTATCAGGTAATTCAAAATACAATTTTAACAAGAGAGTAATCAGGTTTTTTATTAAAGGGAATACTTCATAAAAGAGAAACGTAAATCAAAGTCAGAAATACAATTTGTTTCTCCCTATGCAAGTCATAAAATAAATAAATGGAGAATGACACAAACTAAGAAATGAATTAAAATTTTTACAGATAAAACTGTGGTTATTTCAAATGTCTAAATTATTTTCTATTCCAAAAAATACATTTTTTTTAAAAGAATACACATTTTTCAAAACAGTTTGAGGTTTACAGAAAAAAAGTGAGTGGCAAGTACAAAGAGTTTTCATACATCCCTTTCCTCCTCCTTACCAGTTTCCCCAATTATTAACATCTTATAAGCATGGTACATTTGCTACAATTAACAAGCTCCTATTGATACAGCATTCCTAAGTCCATAGTTTACATTAGGGATCACTGTTTATGTAGTACCTTCTATGGGTTTGAGAGAGTATAATAACACAAATATACCACTACAGTATCATACAGAATAGTTTCATATCTTTATTCTCTGTGCTTGCTTCTACCTATTCATCCCTTCCTCCTACCCCACTCCCCTATTCCTAGTCTCTGGAACCAGTAATCTTTTTACTGTTGACAAAAGTTTGCCTTTTCCACAACATCATATAGTTGAAATCATACAGTAGGTAGCGTTTTCAGATTAGCTTCTTTTACTCAGCAATACTCATTCAGAGTTTCTGAAAGCTCATTTCTTCTTATCATGGAATAATATTCCATTGTATGGATGTACAACAGTTTGTCCATTCACCTATTGAAGAATATCTTGGACAATTACAAATAAAGCTGCTATAAATACTTATGTGCAGATGTTTGTGTGAACATGTTTTCAACTTATATAGGTAAAATACAAAGTGTGCTATGGTGGGGATCCTGCAGTAAGAGTATGTTTAGGTTTGAAAGATACTACCTGTCTCCCAGTGTGATAATAACATTTTGTATTTCCACCACCAATGAGAGTTCCTGTTGCTACACTTCCCTGTGAGCATTTGGTGTTGTCAGTGTTTTGGATTTTAGCCATTCTTTTAGGTGTGTAGTGGTATTTTGTCTTAATTTGCAATACTCTAATGACTTATGTTGAGCATCTTTTCATATGCCTATTTGCCACCTCTGCATCGTCTTTGGTGAGGTGTTTGTTCACATCTTTTGCCCATTTTTCAGGTTGTTTTCTTCCTGTCTGAATATTAAGAGTTCTTTGTATATTTTTAGAACCAGTCCTTTATCAGGTATGTGTTTTGCAGATTTTCTCCCAGTCTGTGACTTGTCATTTCATTCCCTTAACAATGTCTCTAACAAAGCGGAAGTTTTAAATTTAATAAAGTCCAACTTAGCAATTTTTTCTTTTATGAATTTTATTGTTAGTGTTGTATCATAAAATGCATTGCCACACCCAAGGTATCCTAGACTTTCTCCTATGTTGTCTTCTAGGTTTTCTCCTATGTCGTCTTCTTTTATACTTTTGTGCATCACATTTAGGTCTATGATCTGTTTTTGTAAAAGATATAAAGTTTGTCTAGATTCATTTTTTTTTTGACATGTGGATGTCCAATTGTTACAGCACAATTTGTTGAAAGACCACCCTTTCTCCATTGAATTGCCTTTGCTCCTTTGTCAAAGATCAGTGGACTCTAGTTGTATGGGTCTGTTTCTGGAATCTATATTTTATTCCATCTATTTGTCCATTCTCTCACCCATACCACACTTTCTTGATTACTACAGCTTTACAGTAAATTTTGAAGTCAGGTTCTGTCCCTTCTTTGAATTCATTCTTTTCCTTCAATATTGTGTTGACTCTTCTGGGTCTTTTTGCCTTCTCCCCTCTCCCTTTTTTTTTTTCTGATACAAGATCTTGCTGTATCACCCAGGCTAGAGTGCAGGGGCACAATCGTGGCTCACTGAAGCCTTGACTTCCCGAACTCAAGCAACCCTCCCATCTCAGGCTCCCCAAGTAGCTAGGACTATAGGCACGTGACACCTAGTCCAGCTAGTTTTCGTATTTTTTGTAGAGACGGGTTTTGCCATGTTGCCCATGCTCTCTTCCTTTCTATATAAATTTTAGATTCTGCCTGTCATATCCACAAAATAACTTGTTAAGAACACAATCAACTGAGATTGTGTTGAATCTACAGATTAAGTAGGGAAGAAATAACATCTTGCCAATAGTGAGTTTTTCTTATCCATGTACATGAACTGTATCTCTCAATTTAATCTTCTCTGATTTCTTTCATCAACGTTTCATAGCTTTCCTCATATAGATCTTGTAAATATTTTGTTAGATTTATACCTAATTGTTCTGGAGATTTTTGGTGCTAGTGTAAATGATACTGTGCTTTTAGTTTCAAATTTCAGTTGTTCATTGCTGGTATGTAGGAAGCAATTGACTTTTATATATTAATCTGGTATCCTATAACCTTACTATAATTACTTATTAGTTTCAGGAGGTTGTTACTTTGAAATTTTTCACATAAATAATCATGTCATCTAAAAAGATAGCTATATTTATT
Source organism: Ateles fusciceps (assembly GCA_036589455.1). NCBI lineage: Eukaryota > Metazoa > Chordata > Mammalia > Primates > Atelidae > Ateles > Ateles fusciceps. The sequence continues at coordinate 3,149,415 of JAZHEH010002842.1, forward strand.
TCTTCCCAATCTGTATACCTTTTATTTCCTTTTCCTGTCTTACAGGAATAGTGAGATACCTTTGTCTTGTTGTGGATCTTAGCAGAAAAAGTCTAGTTTCTCACCATTAAGTATGATGCTAGAGGTAGGTTGCCCTGTGTTTTTATTTTTTAATGGATTTAATGTGTTTTTATCTTTTAATAGACTTTCTCAACTTGAGGAAGTTTTCCTGATTCTTACTTTGCTGAGAGCTTTTATCCTAAATGGGTGCTGGATTTTCCCAAATGCTTTTTCTGCATCTATTTATGTGATCATATGGTTTTTCTTCTTTAGCCTGTTGATGAGATGAATTGCATTAGGGTAATGCAGTACTCCTTGAAAGAATTAGGAAGTATTCCTTCTGCTTCTATTTTTTGAGACAAATTGTGGAGAATTATTTCTTCCTTAAATATTCAGTAGAATTCACAATGAACTCATCTGGTCCTGGTACTTTCTAATTTAGAAGGTAGTTAGTTAGATATCTGCACTCCCATGTTGATTCAATTTCATTAATATATATCAGGCTGTTCAGATTATCTAGTTCTTCTTGTATGAGTTTTGGTAGACTGTACCTTTCATGTAATTGGTCTATTTATCTTAGCTTACCAAATTAAATTCTTTTATCAGTAAATAAAAGGATCATAAAAACAGACACATAGACCAATGGAACAGAATAGAGAACCCAGAAATAAATCCATACATCTACAGTGAACTCATTTTCAACAAAAGTGCCAAGAACATACATTAAGGAAAGACAGTCTCTTCAATAAATGGTGCTGGGATAACTGGATATCCACATGCAGAAGAATGAAACTAGCCCCTATCTTTCTCCATATACAGAAATCAAACCAAAATGGATTAAAGACTTAAATCTAAGATCTCAAACTATGACATTATTGAAAGAAAACTTTGGGGAAGCTGTCCAGGACATTGAAGTGGTTCTTAAATAATATTCACAGGCAACCAAAGCAAAAATGGACAAATGAGATGACATCAAGTTAAAAAGCTTCCACACAGCAAAGTGAAGAGACAGTCCACAGAACAGGAAAAAAATATTTGCAAAGTATCCATCTGACAAGGGATTAATAAGGAGAATGCATAAGGAGCTCAAATAAATCTACAGAGCAAAATTTAATCCAATTAAAAATGATCAAAAGGTCTGACAGACATTTCTCGAAAGAAGACATACAAACGACAAACAGGTATACGAAAAGGTGCTCTACATCACTGATAATCAGAGAAATGCAAATGAAAACTACAATGATATCTCACCCCAGTTAAAATGGCTTTTATGCAAAGGACAGGCAATAACAAATGCTGGCCAGGATATGAAGAAAGGGAACCCTCATATACTGTTGGTAAGAATATAAGTTAGTATAACCGCTATGGAGAACAGTTTGGAGGTTCTTCAAAAAACTAAAAATAGAGCTACCAATCCAGCAATACCACTCCTGGGTATATACCCAAAGAAAAGAAATCAGTTTATCAAAGAGGTATCTGCACTCCCATGTTTACTGCAACACTATTCACAATAGTAAAGACATGAAAGCAACCTTAAGTGTCCATCAACAGATGAATGGATAAAGGATATGTGGTATATATACACAATGAAGTATTATTCAACCACAAAAAAGAATGAGATCCTGACATATGCAACAACATGAATGGAATCGGAAGTCATTATGGTAGGTGAAATAAGCCAAGCACAAAAAGACAAATATTGTATCCTGTCACTTATCTGTGGGAGCTAAAAATTAAAACGACTGAACTCATGGAGACAGAGAGTAGAAGGATAGTTACTAGAGGCTTGGAAGTATAGGGCCAGAAGGGGTAAGTGCGGATGGTAAATGGGTACAAAAAAAAAAAAATAGAAAGAATGAATAAGACCCACTATTTGTTAATACAACAGGGTAACTATAGCAAAAAATAACTTAATTGTAAATTTATAAATAATTAAAAGAATATAATTGGATTGTTTGAAACACAAAGAATAAATGCTTAAGGTAATGAATACCCCATTTACACAGTGATGTGATTAATATGCATTGCATCCCTGTATCAAAATATCTCATGTACCCCAAAATATATATACCTACTATGTACCCACAAAAATTTAAAATAAAACAAATAATAATAATAATAATAAAAGGATCACTGGTAATGGTTCTTCTTTCATTTCGGTATTAATACAAAATATTCTACAATTTCTCTTGAAACATCTTTGAGCTGTGTGTTATTTAGAAGGGTGTTGTTTAATCTCCAAGTATTTTAGAGTTTTCCAACTTTTTCTGTTATTAATAGTTAAACCCACTGCAGTCAGAGGGTACAGTTTGCATGATTTCTATTCCTTTTAGTTTGTTAAGGCATATTTTATGACCCAGAATGTGATCCTGGTCAATGTTTCGCATGAGTTTGAGAAGAATAAGTGTAATCTGTTGTTGCTGGATTAAGCAATTTACAGATGTCACAATTAGATCCAGTTGACTGATAGTGCTATTCACTTCGTTTATGTTCTCATTGATTTTCTGCCTGCTGAATCTGTCAATTACTGATAGAAAGGTGTTAAATATCCATCCATAGACGTAGTGGATTTTTCTATTGCCCTGGGCAGGTTTATCAGTTTTTGCCTCATGTATTTTGATACTCTGTTGTTAGTGAACACACATTAAGGATTATTATGTCTTCTTGGAGAATTAATCATCTTTTTTTTTTTTTTAATGGAGTCTTACTGCTCTGTTACCAAGGCTGGAGTGCAGTGGCATGATCTCAGCTCACTGCAACCTCAGTCTCCCAGGCTCAAGCAATTCTCCTGTCTCAGCCTCCCGATTAGCTGGGACTACAGGCACACGCCAACAAGCCTGGTTAATTTTTTATATTTTTAGTAGAGACAGGGTTTCACCATGTTGGCCAGGCTGGTCTCAAATGCCTGACCTCAGATGATCTGCCTGACCTGGCCTCCCAAAGTGCTGGGATTACAGGCATGAGCCACCTCGCCTGGCCAGAATTAATCATCTTTATGTAATACCCCTCTTTATCCTTGATAATTCTCCTTGCTCTAAAGTCAGCTTTGTCTGAAATTAACATAGTCGTGCACTGCATAATGATGTTTTGGTCACCAACAGACTGCATGTATGATGGTAGTCTTTATGGATTATAATACTCTACTTTTACTGTAGTTATACATATTATAATACTCTATTTTTACTGTAGAGATTATAATGCTTTATTTTTACCACACCATTTCTATGTTTAGATATGCTTGGATACACAAATATTTACCGTTGTATTATAATTGCCTGCAATATTCAGTAGTTATATGTTGTACAGGTTTGCAGCCTAGAAGAAATAGGCTACACCATATAGCCTAGGTGTGTAGTAGGCTATGTCACCTAGGTTTGTGTAATACACTCTATGATGTTCGTACAATGAAGAAATCGCCTACTGATGCACGTCTCAGAATATAACCCCATTTGTTAAAGGACACATAACTGTACAACTACTTTTTACTTTCTTTTGATTAATGTTAGCATAGTATACCTTTTGTCATCCCTTTATCTTAAATCTCTCTAATCTATGTATCTTTGTATTTTAAGGGGATTTCTTATAGTTAACATTTTCTATTCAGTGTCCTTCTTTTTTGTATTCCACTGTTTACTACTGCCTCCTCTGGTTTTGACTATCATTCTATTTTTCTCCCCTCTTAGCATATGAATTATACTACATTTTAAAAAAATTTTTAGTGGTTGCCCCTGAGTTTGTGATATACATTTACAACTAATCCAAGTCTTCTTTTTGAGACAGGGTCTCATTCTGTCACCCAAGCGGGGAGTGCAGTGGCATAATCTCAGCCCACTGCAGCATCGACCTCCTAGGCTCAAGCGATCCTCCTTCCTCAGCTTCCTGAGTAGCTGGGACTACAGGTGTCAGCCACCACGCCTGGCTAATTTTTCTACTTTTTATAGAGACAGAGTTTCCCATGTTGCCTAGGGTGGTCTTGAACTGCAAGAAATCTATCCACCTTGGTCTCCCAAAGTGCTGTGATGACAGGTATGAACCACTACAACCCACCCAAATTCTCTTTTTAAAATAATGCTGTACCACTTTCTTAAAAGTACTCCCAATTCCTCTCTCTCATCCCTTAAAATACTGCTGCCAATCATTTCACCATCCACAAGCTATAATCACCTAATATTATGTCTTCGATTTGTTGAACAAATAATTAGCTGTTAGATTAATTAAGAATAAAAAAGATAGGACAGGTGTGGTGGCTCACTCCTGTAATCCCAGCACTTTGGGAAGCCAAGGCAAGAGGAACACTTGAGCCCAGGAGTTTGAGGCCAGCCTGAACAATATAGTGAGATTCCAACTCTACAAATTTTTGTATCTAATAGCTCCAGAATATCAAGTTCTCTTTGTTGCTGGTAATATGAGTCAGCTAATAACTTTTTTAAAGCCTCTTTCTTCTCAATTTTTTATTAAGAAAATTTTCAAACATAGAAAAAATTAAAAGATGGGGAGGCTCAGTGGCTCACACCCATAATCCCAGCATTTTGGGAGGCAGAGGAGAGCGGATTACTTGAGGTCAGGAGTTGAGACCAGCCTGACCAACATGGTGAAACCCTGTCTCTACGAAAAATACAAAAATTAGCCAGGCATGGTGGTGCATGTCGGTAATCCCAGCTACTCGGGAGGCTGAGACAGGAGAATCACTTGAACCTGGGAGGCAGAGGTTGCAATGAGCCCAGATTATGCCACTGCACTCCAGCCTGGGTGACAAAGTGCATCAAAAAACAAAAAAGAAAGAAAGAAAGAAAAAGAAAGAAAGAAGAAAATATTTTATTTTACTTTCTTTTTCTTTTCCAGTGTTGTGTTGGTGATAAGAAAATATTTTACTTTTATTCATTAATTCTCTAACACATAGTTTCTGACCTCTATTACTGTCGTTCTTTCGAAATAATTTCTTTTAACATTTCTTACAAAGCAAGTATACTGGCAACAAATTCTCTCCATCTTTATTTGTCCTTCATTTTTAAATTTCTTATATTTATTATTTTTCTTAGACTGAGTCTTGCTCTGTCACCCAGGCTAGAGTGCAGTGGTGCAATCATAGCTCACTGCAGCTTCAAACTCCTGGGTTCAACCATTCCTCTCACCTCATTCTCCTGAGAAGCTATGACTACAGGCACGCACCACTGCATCCAGCACATTTTAATAAATTTTAGAGGCAGGGTCTCACTATGTTGCTTAGCCTGGCTTCAAACTCCTGGCCTCAAGCAATCCTCCCACCACTTCAGTTTCTCAAAGTCCTAAAAATACAGGTGTAAGCCAATGCACCTAGCCTCTCCTTCACTTTTGAAGGACAAATAAGCTGGATCTAAAACTCTAGGTTGGTGAATTTTCTTCTCTCACTACTTTAACAAGTGACGTCTAGTAAGGTGAAAAGTAGAGAGCAAAGGAGAAAGGAATAAAACAAGATTGGAAAAGTGGGCAGAGGCCTAATCATGCAGGGCCTTATAAAACCATGGTAAGATTTTCAATTTTATCCCAAGAGCAATAGAAGACCACAGAAAAATATAAGCAAACTTATATCAATTTGAAATTATTCTTAATATCACTATGACAGGAAGGTAGAAAATGGATCTGAAGGCTGTGAAAAACTGATGCAGGGAAGTTAGGAAACTCTTGCAGCGATGTAGACATAATGGTGTATTAGACCCAGATAGCAGCAGTGGAAATGTAATGTGAAGAAAGGTGAGAGATGCTTAGCTCAAGATATAATCATCAGGATATGATCACTCAATCAAGAGTTCAGGGATTTAGAAGGGAGAGAAGAGCTGAAGCTAACGCCCAATTTTTTGGCTTGGGCAACTTGGTTATTCTCTATCCCCACTGTTAATCCTTCACCCATGGTCTTGACATTACATTAATAAAGACACCCACTTCCGATTCCATTAGTTTCTTCCTAAATTCATAGTACTCAACATTTCCAAATTAATCTCTTAAACAGTTTTATCAGGTTACTCCCCTTCTCAATGACAAGGCCAAATCTAAAGTTCTTCATATTTACAGGATTATTCAGTTCTTTTTCAGCTTTTACATAATAAGCAAAAGCAAAAAGTGAGAAATTATACCAGAAAAATCCATTAAAATAAATTAGATTGTCCCAATACTAAAATAATACTATAGCATATGGATTATGAATTTGTCAGTCTCAGAAGGTCATGAACTTTTTGAGAATAGGAAGTAAACTGCACTTCAGACTAAAAATTATTTTGACAATAAGTATGTAAAATTGATGTGAGCAGGACAGGCGCAGTGGCTCACGCCTGTAATGCCAGCACTCTGGGAAGCAGGGGCAGGTGGATGGCTTGAGGCCAGGAGTTCGAGACAAGTCTGGCCAACGCGGTGAAACCCCATCTCTACTAAAATTAAAAAAAGTAGCCAGGTACGGTGGCAGGCTCCTGTAATCACAGCTAGTCGGGAAGCTGAGGCAGGAGAACTGCTTGAACCTAGGAGGCAGAGGTTGCAGTGAGCCGAGATCATGCCACTGCACTTCAGCCGGGGTGGCAGAGCAAGACTCCATCTCAAAAAAAAAAAATTTTGATGAGAGCAGCCACTCTTCAAGTCTCTTGGATATACACATGTGAATGGGATTTCTGGGTCATATAAATTAACTTTAAAGGAACTGATTTCCAGAGTGTTTTCCAAAGTGGCTGTAGCATTTTACATTCCCACTAGTAATATATAAGGATTCTAATTTCTCCACATCCTCATAAAACACTTATTATTCATATTTTGATAAATAATAGCCAGCTTAGTGGGTGGGTATAAAGTGGTATCTTACTGTGATTTTCATTTGCATTTCTCTGATAGCTAGTGTTTTAAGCATGTGCTTGTGGGCCATTTGTGTATCTTCTTAGAGAAATGTTCATTCAAAGACTTTGTCCATTTGTAATTGGGCTGTCTTTTTACTTTGTATAAGTCTAAAGTTAATGCAATAACACCAGCTCTCTACCTCATCCTGAACAAGATAAGGATTTGAGAATATTTCTACTCTCACTAAACTCTTCCTAAACTATATATTATGAATGACCGGTATTTAAATTCTACCCCTCATTTTAATTCCAGAATTACTGTTTTCAAATAATATTTATTTAGATTTGCCTATACATTTACCATATTCTTTGATCATTTATCCTTCTTGCATCTCAGACTTAAATTCTGGGGTAATTTTTTTTGCTGATATATTCTTTTAGAAGTTATTTCATGAAGGTCAATTCATAGCAAATTACTTTAAGCTTTTGTCTTTGTTTTACCCTCAATTTTGAAAGTTTGGTCAGTACACAATTCTATAATGATAGTTATTTTTCCTTAGCACTTTGAAGATATTACCCTGCTGTTCTGTCTTCCATTATTGGTGCTGAGAACACTGTTTTCAGCATAACTGTTTTCTCTTGCAGATTATGTATTTTTTCTCTTTGCAGCTTGTAAGTTCTTTTCTTTATCTTTCCATTCTGCTATGTCACTGCAGTGTGTTTAAGTATGGGTTTCTACTTACTTATCTGTTATATTATGTGCTTCTGTTTCTATAGACTCATAGCCTTCATCAGCTCTCTGTTTTTCTTGGAATGCTGCCTCTTCTTCATTCTTTCCTTCTGGTATTCCAAATAGACACATCAGACCCTCTCATCCTGTTCTACCAATTTCTTACCCTCTCCTTCATATTTCCCATCTCAATGTCCTGGTAATTTCCTCAAATTTCTAATCCAAGTCACTGATTCTCTCTTTATTTACATCTTATGTGTTGCTTAATCTTGCTTTTTTTTCCCAACAATTATATTTTTAATTCTCAAAGTTCTATATGGTTCTTTTAAATCATTTTAATGAGTTGATCATTTTCTTCTTTAAACATTTCAAACATGGTTATTTTATAGTCTGGTTATTTTATCCAATAGTAGGGTTTAACATCTTAAGGAATCTAAATCTCTCTCTTTTTTGCCAACTCATTTACATAATTCATTTCCATGTTTATTGAATAATCTTTGTGAACTCCTATTTGGTTGATTTTAATCTGTGGAATTTCTGGAGGCCTAATGGAGAGTGTATTACTCCAGAGGTAATTTGTGTTTGCTTGTACCAACTGCCAGGAAGCATTACTGACCTGAAATCAACTTGTATCCTTGTCATGATCACCAATTTAACACGGAAGTCTTCAATTCAGTCCTCCAATCTTGAAGCCTGTTCAGGTCTTAGTCTGTATCCCAGAAGTGATTGTCAGCAATTTGCTTCAAGATTATTCCACTTTTCCAGTGCGATTACTGCCCATCATTCCATTTTCTGCTCATAGTTTTGTTTATTTTGGTCAAAGAAGTGAGTAAGGAGAGTCTTAGAGGTTTCCCTGTTTGCAAACCAGTGGTGCAACAAGATGCTAACAGGAATATCCAATAGCTCCAGAATATAAAGTTCACTATATTGTTGGCAATACAAGTTATCTAATGGCTTTTAAAAAAGCCTCTTTCTTCTCAATTTTTTATTAAGAAAATTTTCAAACAAAGAAAAAATTAAAAGATGGTGAGGCGCAGGTGGCTCACATCTGTAATCCCAGAACGTTGGGAGGCAGAGGAGGGCATTTAAGGTGAGGAGTTTGAGACCAGCCTTGCCAACATGGTGAAACCCTGTCTCTACTAAAAATACAAAAATTAGCCAGGCGTGGTGGTGCACACCTGTAGTCCCAGCTACTCTACTGGGGAGGCTGAGGCAAGAGAATCACTTGAACCCAGGAGGCAGGGGTTGCAGTGAACCGAGATCACGCCATTGCACTTCGGCCTGGGCGACAAAGCGAGACTCCGTCTCAAGAAAAAAGAAAAGAAAAAAGACTATTGCAATGTAAACAGGTATACCTCCACGTAGATTCAACTGTGTAACATTTTGCCATATTTGCTTTATTTTTTGTGTGCACATTTTTGCTGAAGTATTTGAAACTAAGTTGCAGATACCATGAGTCTTCATCCCTAAATATTTCAGGATTCATCTACAGGTAAGATCATCCTCCTATATACCAACACCATTATTATACCAAAGAAAATTAACAAAAATTCCATAATATCATCTGATATTCAGTCCATATTCAAAGTTACCAAGTTATCCCCAAAATAATTTTTATAACTTTTTCAAACCAGGATTCCATCAGAGTCCATATATTGTATTTGGTTATTGTCTCTTGAACCTAAAACAGAGCCCACCTCAACTTTTAAAAATGATACTGTGTTTTTGAAGAGTCTAGGCCAATTGTCTCATAAAATGCAGTACATTCTAGTTTTGTTTAATTATTTTCTCTCGGAGTCATTTAATTTGTTCTTCTATCTAGGACATATACTATAAACTAGAAGTTAGGTATACAGGCTTGATTCCAGGTTCCTCCATTGTAAAGGTATATTTATCCATTGCAAACATAAATAATCTGTAAGATAATCCTTTGCAACAAGTGAATATCCTCTTCCCAAGCAATCCTTTACTTAATATTTTTGGTATCTACTGATGATCCTTGCTTAAATCTATTAAGGTTACAAAGGTTCCTCTCTTTAGAGGGCAAATTAATTTCAAATTCTACAGATTTAACCTATAGATATACTTGCATATATGAACAAAGTATAGAAGAATATATAAGTATATTCTATACTAATTTTTTTTTTTTTGAGACAGAGTTTCACTCTTGTTGCCCAGGCTAGTGTGCAACGGGTGTGATCTTGGCTCACTACAACCTCCGCCTCCCGGGTTCAAGTGATTCATTCTCCTGCCTCAGCCTCCCGAGTAGCTGGGATTATAGGTGCACATCACCATGCCCAGCTAACTTTTTGTGTTTAGTAGAAATGGGGTTCGTCATGTTAGCCAGGTTAGTCTCGAACTCCTGACCTCAGGTGATCTGCCAACCTTGGCCTCGCAAAGTGCTAGGATTACAGGGGCAAGCCACCATGCCTGGCCTATTCTATACCATTTTTTCTTTTCTTTTTTTTTTTTTTGAGACAGAGTCTCACTCTGTTGACAGACATTAGGCTGCAGTGCAGTGGCCGATCTCGGCTCATTGCAACCTCTGCCTCCTGGGTTCAAGTAATTCTCCTGCCTCAGCCTCCCAAGTAGCTGGGACTACAGGTGCACACCACGATGCCCAGCTAATTTTTTTGTATTTTAGTAGAGATTAGTTTTCACTATGTTGGCTAAGATGGTCTCGATCTCTTGACCTTGTGATGTGCCTGCCTTGGCCTCCCAAAGTGCTGGGATTACAGGCATGAGCCACCACGCCCAGCTTCTATACCATTTTTAATAGCACAAAACTATAAAATGTATATTTATCTTCAGGACATAGATTATAGTACGTCCATGTAGTTATGATGCAGGAAGTTCAATTTTTTTTTTTTTTTTTTTTTTTTTTTTTTGAGACAGAGTCTTGCTCTGCCCAGTGCAGTGGTACAATCTTGGCTCACTGCAACCTCCACCTCCTGGTTCAAGTGATTCTCTGAGTAGCTGGGACTAAGGACTACAGGTGTGCACCACCATGGTCAGCTAATATTTGTATTTTTAGTAGAGATGGAGTTTTATCATGTTGTCCAGGCTGGTCTCGAACTCCTGGCCTCAAGTGATCCTCCTGCCTCAGACTCCCAAAGTGATGAGATTACAGGTGTGAGCCACCATGCCCGGCCAACATTTTTTTGATTATAATAATCCTTAAGATATATTATTACAGCTTGACTTCATCATCTAACACTCTCTTTCTTCCTTACTTTTCCTCAAACACTCAAAAGCCCTAGAGCACATTCCTAGCTCTGGGACTTTTACTTTTCCTTCTGTCTGGAATGCACTTTCCCCATTCAGGTCTTTGTTCTTTTAGGATAGGATAAGCTTTTCCTGACTTTCCTATCTAAAACAGTCCTATGTCCTTAGTGCCAGCACTTTCTATTCCTTTATCCTGACTGGCTTTTCTTTGTAATTTTACTACCTCCTGACATGTTCATTGGTTTGTCTGATTATTATATGTCTTCCCCAAAACTGGAATTGTCAGCTCCAGTGGAATTTACTTGCTTTGTTCACAACTATATCCTTAATGCTTAGAAGAGCAATTCCACAGTGAGTACTTAAACATTTTTTTCATTCACATGTATAAATCCATGATTCAGAAGATTGTATACATTATGCTATATACCTGTATAGACATAACATATCTTTAGAATGCTCAAGAAACTGGTAACAGTGGTTGCCTCTTGTGAAGTGAAATGGGAGGGTGGGGAATAGTAATGAAGGAGACTTACTACAATGTATACACTTAATCACAGTCTAAATTTTTAACTATGTACATTCATGAAGAACATAAAGGCTGGGCAGAGGTTCAAGACTGTAATCCCAGCACTTTGGAAGGCCAGGGTGGGTGGATCACCTGAGGTCAGGAGTTTGAGACCAGCCTGGCCAACATGGTAAAACTCTGTCTCCACTAAAAATACAAAAATTAGCCAGTTGTGGTAGCACGTGGCTGTAGTCCCAGCTACTTGGGAGGTTGAGGCAGGAGAATTGCTTGAACTTGGAGGCAGAGGTTGCAGTGAGCTGAGATCGCGTCAGCCTCGGCAACAGAACGAGACTCCATCTAAAAAAAACCAAACCAAAACAAACAAGCAAACAAAAACACAAAAAATTGATGGTTTTTGTGTTTTGTGTTTTTGTTTTTTTTTAAACAGGTCTTACTTTTTCATCCAGGCAGGAGTGCAATGATGTGATCTCAGCTCACTGCAGCCTCAACCTCCTAGGCTCAAGAGATCCTCCCACCTCAGTCCCCAAGTAGCTGGCACTACAGGCAGTTGCTATCATACCCAGCTAACTTTTTTGTATATTTTGGTAGAGACAGAATTTCGCCATGTTGCCCAGGCTGGAAAAATTAACGGTAAACCCAACACTTTAGGAGGCTGCGGTGGGTGGATCACTTGAGATCAGGAGTTCAAGACCAGCCTGGCCAACATGGTGAAATCCCATCGCTACTAAAAATACAAAATTAGCTGGGTGTGGTGGCATGTGCCTGTAATCCCAGCTACTGGAGGCTGAGGCAGGAGAATCACTTGAACCTGAGAGGCAGAGATTACAGTGAGCCAAGACTGCACCTCTGCACTTTAGCTTGGGTGACAGAGTGAGACTCTATCTCAGACAAAAAAAATTAATGTTAAAAATTAAAAAAATATATATGCCCAAAGAACAACCCAATTTAATCTGCTGCTCCTTTTTGTATTTATAACTTTATGCAGGCACCTTTAAGAAATTTTTAATGCTTTCACTTTGTTTGATAGGCTTGTTCAGTTCAGACAAGACTGTTTTGACATTACTACAACTAGAAAGTAATCACCATAAGCTATGAAGTCAACATGAATATTTTACTCATTACATGCTATGTAAGACTACAAAGACATATGCCAACATGTTAACAATGATTACTTTTCAATATACAGCTAATGGGTCTTTAGGCTTCCCTAAATGTTACTTTCCACACTAAACATAAATTGCTATAATCAGAAAAAAAAAATATGCCCTTTTAAAAAAAGATTAGATTTAAATAAAATTAAAATTTATACTTAAAAGAATAATTTTTTCTTAATACACAAATATTTTCTATAAATGTGACATTAATATAAAATGAAGAAAGACATTTCAAATATAATCATTTTCCTTAGGATTCCAAAAGTAATTTTATAGCAAACTTCCCATTATATTCATTTTAATACTACAACACCTTCTTTCCTTACATCTTGTTTTATTCTTCTATCATCAGTGTAATTCTATGATTATTTTAAAAGCATAAGACAATTCTCAATATGTGATCCTTTTATAGGATTTTACATTAACCATGTATTTTAATGCTTTTAAACCATAATTTGTAACACTTTAGAACTGTCAAACTGTAATTCTTAACATTTTAGAACCTATCTTTTTATAGAAGATGTATCTTTACAATAATGGCTTTAAATTTCTTTAAAATTAATAGTGTTTTTCACTGATTACCCTTAAATACAGATACATTCCCATGGAAAATTCTCTTTTCATAGAAGCATAGATTGTAAACCCCGGAACAACTTCAGGCAATTTTGTTTCAGGAATGAGCAGTATTATCATTCTCACTACACAGATAAAGTACTTAAGAAGACTAGAAAAGGCTGGGTGCCATGGCTCACTTCTGTAATCTCAGTACTTTGGGAGGCCAAGGTAGGAGGACTGCTTAAGGCCAGAAGTTGAAGACAAGCATGGGTAACATAGCAAGACCCTGTCCCTACAAAAAATAAAGTTACCCTGTCATGGTGCCACGTGGCTATAGTCGTAGCTACTCAAGAGGATCACTTTGAGCCCAGGAGTCCAGGGCCTCAGTGAGCTATGACCCAACATAGGCAAAAGAGTGAGATCTTTTTTTAAAAAAGCCTAGAAACGTTTGGTAGATTGTCCAGGTTACCTCGCTATTCAGTGATCAAATACAGTAAGAAAAGAAATTAGGAAAAAGCCCTTCTTGTTTCTCATTGCAGTACTCATCCTACTATAATTCACCCAAGTTTATAAACCTCTGAGAAAAAGGAATGAGATGGTAGCTAATTCCACAGTATCCTGTGTGATTTTATGCCCAGAAATTGTTCCCAACATTGTTCCTTTGTTGCTATTTCCCAGATTATAGAACTTTCTTCCATTTTTGTTAAAAGCAGCAAGGAACTCAGTAATAGACTCCACGTTGGCCTCAGCTGTCCATCAGTAGAGAAAATGAGATTCTTGTTGGAAGTTTGTGAAACTAATCAACTATGTAATTGTAGCACTGAAAATGAGCTATCCTAATTTTCCATATTTGTGAGTAAATTCCTTTAATAGAAACTATACCAGTTAATGCTTGAATTCTGTAAAGTGCATGCATCACAGTTCTACTTCTTCAATTCTGTAAAATAATATTTTAAAAGTAGGACTCTCCATAGTAAAATAAACCACATAAAAATAATGTCTAATAAATCTTAATAGCATAAAGGGACAACATAGCATATCACTAGACTCTGAGTACTTCTGGAAAAAAGGCTTTGCTAAAGAAGTTTTTCATTTCACAACAATAATCAACTAGTAAGAAAATGACATATTGATATAAATTGTTATTAAGGACTACAGACGTAGTGCCCTGTACCATTCTCCTGATTTTAAAGAGTACATACCAACAGTTTTTTGCCGTACTATACTCCTCGCCTTTTCGGTTCCTGGAGAACCAGTGGTTGTTGCACTCCTCTGCCTCATTGGGGCTTGGCCAGGCTGATCACGACTCCATCCTCTAGAAAATGACTTGTCAACTGAAACCTTCTGAAATTCATGTCCAACTCCTAAAAATATAGATTTTCAATCTCAATATATTGTTACTTGATCAATAATATCTTCAAGTTATGTGTGCTACCTTGCCTCAGATTCTTATGTTTGCTCACTAATAAATTATAAAGTAATAAGATAAAACACTGTGTACGTAAGGCTTTTAAGAGCTTCACTTTATATATAAATTATATTCCAAAACTGATACAAAATTTTTAAATTATACCATTAGCAATGAACTGTTAGAAATTATCTGCCACCCACTTGCTTTGGAATAAAAATGAAACATATAGACAAGAAGAAAAGACAGAAATGAGCTGAACAAAACCTATCCTGTGGTGATGGTTAAACTTAAATCTCTAACCTGCCAATAATAGCCACTTGAGAAATATAGTCCAGGAAAAAGTAGTTTGAGCACATAATACCCTGGACAAAAGGTTAAGTATGAAATGTGACTTAAATGTAATCTCTAGCTAGCAAATAATTTTTAAAAAGGCAAAATACTACCTGAGTGTAAAAGCTCACGCCTGTAATCCCAGCTCTTTGGGAGGTGGCAGTGGGCAGATTGTTTGAGCCCAGGAGCTCGAGACTAGCCTGGGCAATACGGTAAAACCATGTCTCTACAAGAAATATAAACAAAAAAATTTCGCTGAGCATGGTGACATATGCCTGTAGTCCCAGCTACTTGGGAAGCTGAGGCTGGGGGATGCCTTGAGCCTGGAAGGTAGCTGCTGCAGTGAGCCATGATTACGCTACTATACTCTAGCCTAAGCAACAGAGTGTGGCTCTGTCTCAAAAAAAAAAAAAAAAAGAAAAAGAAAAAGAAAAATACTAACAAACTGAGGATTTTAAAAACATATATTAATGAGATAATCATTACACTACTGCCCCACCCCCTTTTAACATCAGACAGATACATATTTCATGTCTAGGGAATGTTTGTTTTTAGTTAAAACTAAGTGCTTCAAAAATAATTTTTAAAATAATTATTATATACATTTTAAATAGAGTAACATGAAACCACCTTCTCAGTTCTAACAAAAAACTGCTTACGATAAAAAGAACTGGTTTTTTATACATTTTCATTTTGTTTAATTCTTAAAAATAAAATAGTTAAGATTCTAAATTACTTAGTTCACCCTCACCCCTCTCCCTGGAATGGTTTTCTCTGACTCAATTATTTAAACAAATTTATATAGAGCATCTCTATGAACAATTCTTACCTTTCCCTTTGTGCTTTTTTTGTTTCTGTTCACTCAGTTTATCCAATGGTAAATCACTGAGATCCAAACTATATAAATTCCTAGCTAAAACTTTAGTTAATGTCTCCATAGTCAGTGACCACTCAGTGGCCAACTCTTCCCAATAGGTCAATGATGACAATACTGACAGTAAGTCATCCCAGAGTTCTCGGGAGATGTACACATTTAGGTTTGCTTTGATCCAGGCAACTATAAGGGTCTATAAAGGCAAATATCAGAAATAACAATAAAATGTGTTTAGTTTGTGACTTCAAATTCAGATATTTAATTCTTAAAAAATTACTTAAAACAAGCAAAATTCAGAATTGCATGCTTTTTAAATAGATAATACTTGTAAAAGTAATCCATGCAATCATTAGAATCTATATAAATTTCAACAACTGCCAACTCCCAATAACCAGCAATCTAAACTAAAAAGAAATCTCCCTAAATTTATAGCTGTCTCTCATGCTGCACTACATTAATGTTAAATAAATGCTGTTTAAAAAATAGTCTCCATGGTTTCCAGTGCTGAAAATGTCGAGTTACTGAACTATAAAGCCAAAACCTGTTCCCAAATTAAGGATGGAAATGACTAACTACAACTTGAAAATGTTTTTGAATAATATAAGGAAACAACACGGCCGGGCGTGGTAACTCACACCTGTAATCCCAGCACTTTGGGAGCCCAAGGTGGGCGGATCATGAGGTCACAAGTTCAAGCCTAGCCTGGCCAACATGGTGAAACCCTGTCTCTACTAAAAATACAAAAATTAGCTGGACATGGTGGTACCTGCCTGTAATCCCAGCTACTTGGGAGGCTGAGGCACAAGAATTGCTTGAACCAGGACCCAGGTGGTGGAGGTTGCAGTGAGCCAAGATGACGCCACTGCACTCCAGCCTGGGCTACAGAGCGAGACACTGTCTCAAAAAAAAAAACAAAAACAACATACTAGAGACATATTTAACTTAATAAAATGTATTTCTGAAAATTTATATGTAAACTAAAGGTTGAAATTAAATTTCATTTTAAAGACAACAGACAAAAGCATTATGTAATAAATCTGATCACAGGATAAAAAATTTCAAAAAAGGGTAGAAACTGATTAGCCAGCATCCCCTGAGATTTTGTGGATTTCTACTCAAATATGTCCTCTGATTGAAAAAACAATCATAAAATAAAAAGATTCTCAAAAGCTTAATTCTATAACATTTAGAAAGGAATTCACACAAGTTTGTACTTGAAATTTAAAGATGAAAATGAACAGAGTTGAGATACAGAATTGTAGTAACTAGTGACCTCCCTATCTATCTTTAATTTAATACTGACACTACAAAAAAAAAAAAGTTGTTTCACATAGCAAGATGAAATTTTATCTTCCTGTAGCTCCCACCATTGGGTTAGCTCTAACAATGGGGAAACTTGAATGAAAAAAAAAAAGGCTAATGAGGTTAAGAGGAGTTCAGATAATACATGTAGCTAGTTTTAAAGGACTGTTCAATACCAGCATATAATTTTAGGTAAATGGCTAATATATGAAAAAAAACTCCTATCAATTTAAATGGTTATACTCATGGCCAAGAATTAGATCTGAGACAGCTTTTACCTTTGACATTAAGAATTATGTATTTGTATTTCATGTATCATCTTAAAAAATATTTTGTTTTCTATTTTTCAAAGAATCCATAATACATTTAAAGTCAGCACTGTATCCTCAGATTAAGAAAACACAACATGGAATTCCTGTGTAATCAAACTACCACCAGTTGAGAAGAGAGGATAATAAAGTCTTATTTTTTAAAAATAAGCATGATAAGAATCAATCTTGATTATTTACTACTTTTTCATTATTACAGAACAACATAAAAAGACAGTTTTTCCTAGCAGTCCCAGAGATATGAAAACCCATAAAGCAGTCAGGCCATTACCCTTAAAACACAACCAGCTTTTTGCAACCACACAAGTAAAATAAGTATCATTAGCCTATTATAACACTTTGTTCACAGACCTGATAAAACCTCTACTCTTATACTAGGCTGTATGTATGGCAAATAGCTCACTTAGATGAGCAACTTTTAAGTTAGCTCTACAAAAGATCCCTTAATAAATAAGAAATAATCTCTAATTTAAAACATTATTTTTCCCAGTAACAAGTTCAGGGTTCAAAGAATCTTAAAAAACAAACAAAAAACTTATCTATCCAGCTATTCATCTATTTATTTATTTTTATTGCCTGGAAAAGTGGTCCTGCTAGTCGACCTGCCAAGGTCATATTTTTTTTCCCTTGGAACTGTAGAAAAGCTTGTGATGGCATCTTCAGTACAGACTCCGTGACTCTGAGCAACACAAGCAGCATCTGTTCCCTTAAAATAAAAAGACTGATTAATGTTTCCTTCTTGCATATGTTTGCATTTGATTAACAGTTAACTTTCAAATATATACTTTTTATAAAAACTCAAATACCAAACATCTTAGAAAGACTACTTCAAATTTTTAGAGTTCCTTAAATATTAAAAATTAAAATTCCATTTTATAGATCTAAATCAATCATTTAAAATCATTTATCAGTCACAATATCCTCTCAGCAAATAAAAACCTATTCAAAAGCTGAGGAATTGGAAGTGATAATGTGGAGAATGCTCCCGTCTCTCCAACCACAAATTAAGGAGCAATTTTAAGAAGCTATGTGAAGAACACTCATCTACCCAATATAGTTCTATCCAGATGGAATATGATTGAATCCATCTTTATAATATGGAGAATAACTATATAAAAATCAATCAAATCCATCTTTATAATACAGAGAATATATATTCAGAATCATACCAAGCTCAATTTAAAAAATTACATGACATCTTAATTAAGAGATCAAAAAGAAGGCTGGGCAACATAGCAAGACCTGTCTCTTAAAAAAAAAATTAGCTGGTTGTGGTGGCACATGCCTATAGTCTCAGCTATTCAGAAGGCGGAGGTGGGGGGATCACTTGAGCCTAGGAGTTTTGAGTCTGCAGTGAGCTATAATCACACCACTGTATTCCAGCCTGGACGTCAGAACAATACTCTGATTCCAAAAAAAAAAAAAAGAGCTTGATAATTAATCAAGGGTCATTACTCTATTCTCTTTCCATTCTTTTCATTATGCCATTTTTTAATCTTTAATTTTTTTGTCTGTACTGCAAGTTAAGCCAATTCCATGATTATCCCTACTTTGCATCTTTCTCTTAGATGCTTATTATGAAAACCATAAAGCTACCTTATTTGAACTGGTATTTCAAAATCTGATTCAACCACATATGAAAAAGAGGCTAACAAGGAACTTTCAGTTGGGTGTATAGCTATCAGCCCAATCTCCTATCACAGCCTCCTCTTCTCTGGTTATTTTGCAGGTCCACTGCAGGCATAGTGATATGTGGAACAGTCACTGTGAGAAATGTGGCAGGGGCAGCAACAGATCCCAGATCTAGATGTCATGGTTCTTCTGAGAAGTCAGAGTAGAATCAAACAGAAAACTATCATTACATTAAAAATATCCTGGATGTATTAGCAAACAAATGCATGCATTCATTCACAGAATAAAAATCAAAGGTGCCACTTTTGTAACCTTTATGTTTCTAGCTTAGCTACATGAACCAAAAAGCTATTTGAAATCAACTACAAATGCAATAAAGCATAGATTTTCCAAAAAAATTTTATTTGATTTGTTGTCAAAGCATAACTCACTCATAAATCGTACAATCTTTTCACTTTGTAATACAATAAACATGATCTTAATTAATAAAGTTTTACAAATTCTGACCGGGTGTGGTGGCTCATACCTGTAACCCCAGCACTTTGAGAGGCTAAAGTGGGAGAATTGCTTCAGCCCAGGAGCTCGAGAACAGCCTGGGCAACATGGTGAAACTGTCTCTCTCTATATATAAAAATTCAATGTAAAATATAAGAAAAATCTCCCAAAATGCTATTACCTCAAGGGAAGTTAAAAAAATTAGGGAAAAATTCTAAAATTGTTTTTTACATAGCAAGTCTGTCAGTATAATCTGGCTCATCAATGATTCAAAGTATACAGAAAGAAAAAAAGGACTAACAAAAGAATAGTCCAATGTAGTACAGTTACTGGCTAATAACTTGGGCTCTGAAGTCAGAAAAACCATAGTCCAAATCTCTATTTCACTGTTCAATAGCTGTATGAACAAGGACAAGTTACTTAACTTCCCAGTGTCTAAGAATTATCCCGTGTAAAACAGGGATATTATCTGTATCATAGGGTGCTGTAAGAATATGTACGTGTAAAGTGCTTACAAAGCTACCTGGCACAAAGATGTGTACTAAATATGTAAATAATTATAACTACTTCTACATGCAATTCTATTAATACTGTTAGTAAAGAATTTTTTCAAAATATAAAGCCATTTTATACATAAACTAGGCACATGCTTTGACTAAGTACTCATTTCTTAAAAAATTAAGAGTACTTAGTCAAAGTATATGCCTAATTTATGTTTTGCTACATATAGAGGAAAACAACATGTATACGTGAATGTTCATTGTCCTCTCTTTGCCCCAAAACAAAGAGAAATAACTACATATCCATCAGTAGAAGACTTGTTAAGAAAATTATGGTACATATATATAGTATAATACTATACAACTGTGTGTGTGATTTGATGAGCTAGATATTCACCAAAGGATAAACATCACTACCATCTCCAGAGAGTGAAACTCTGAGCTTTTTTCTTTTTTAAACTTTTCTTTGTCTGAATTTTATGATAAATATTTCATTTTTACAAATACTGCAGAACTGCTTTCCCATCTCCCCAAAAGGTTTATTCTTCCAGTCAATTAAACAAATATTTATACAGCACCAACAATATATAACATATTAGACTAAGCAACGTGGTAAATATAAAAAAAAAACAACCAGTATATACCAGGTAGGGGCTCTCAGTTCTATGGTAGCAAACAGACATTTACACAAGTATTTTAAGGATCAAGACAGTTTTCACAAGAAATATACAGAAGTAAAATATAGAATGGAAACAAGTAAAGAAAAAACTTTAAGTAAGGATATGTAGAAACAGGAAGGTGAATCTAATGGACAGTTATGGTGACAACAGGAAAAATGGCAGAATTAGATGTTCTAAAGGAAAGTCAGAAGGTGCTCAGGGAAGAGCAACTTGATAAAGCTGGGAAGCAGGATCTTATCCTGCAAGCTGGAGGTTAGACTTCAGATAGGAAAAGTAGGCAGGGCCTGATTATATACAGCTCTGAATGCCAGATGAAGGAATCAGGCATTCACATATTTAGTCAATCATTTACTTATTCATTCACTCATTCACACATGTGTAAATTTCATTTACTCATATGTGTTTGCATGCATGTATTCATTCCTTAGGGGTTGAGGAGGATGAGGCCATTATATGCTCACTTCAGCAAGATAGTCCAAGGGGTCATGTAGAAGTCTGGTCAAACATGTTTCAGATAAGGTGAAAGGAACTATTGTCACTATGATTAATTTTATATTTACTCAATAATAGGAGCCCCTATAATATTGTAAATTAGTCCTCTTCACAGGCACTGTTTCTCACACAATAACACACACACACACACACACACACACACACAGAGGATAAAAATTTTTTTACCAAGTCTTTTTGTCCATTGATACTTGTACAACCATGTACCGATAAATATTAAGAATGCGTTTACACATATCTGTGTGCTCATCCAGAAGATTTTTTATTTCATTAGCAGGTTCAAGGAGAAATATATTTGATGAGTTTATAATGAACACCTAAGACAAAAGAAATCATTAGCTATTCACAAAGGAATTTCAATGGCAAATTTCATATTCAAAGAGAAACAGACGCTGATCCCACTGTGGGTTAATTCTACCATGAGCTTAATAACTGAAACGTAAACTCATTAAACTTTTCTATTTTTATGTTTACCTAGACAAATATAAACAGTAGGTACCTAAAGAAAATAAACCAAGTGCAAAAAAAGTATTTCTTTTTCTTTTTTTTTTTTTGAGACAGAATCTTGCTTAGTCACCCAGGCTGGAGTGCAGTGGTAGGACCTTGGCTCACTGCAGCCTCTGTCTCCTGGGTTCATGCGATTCTCCTGCCTCAGTCTCCCAAGCAGCTGGGATTACAGGCATGTGTGCGATCACACCAGGCTAATTTCTGTATTTTTACTAGAGGTGGGGTTTTGCTATATTGGCTAGGTTGGTCTCAAACTCCTGACCTTAAGTGATCCGCCCACCTCAGCTTCCCAAACTGCTGAAATTGCAGGGGTGAGCCATTGCACCTAGCCTAAAAAACAGTATTTCTAAACTGAGAAGCTTTAATAAATTGAAAAAAAAAATGAATAAATACACATAGTTTAGGATAAAAGATGACATCTAAACCAGGAAGAATTTTCTGAATAAACTGTTCAAAACATTTTATCTTCTTTTTCTTACTTATTTTTATGTTTGTCTATCTGTTTTGGTGATAAAAGATTCCATCAGAAAAATCTATTAC
Organism: Ateles fusciceps; assembly: GCA_036589455.1. Classification (NCBI taxonomy): domain Eukaryota; kingdom Metazoa; phylum Chordata; class Mammalia; order Primates; family Atelidae; genus Ateles; species Ateles fusciceps. The sequence goes on from JAZHEH010002842.1 coordinate 3,171,548, forward strand.
TATATACCACTAAAAGATTAAAATGGAAAAAGTATGATCATCACTATGTATGCAGAAAAAGTATTCAATAGTCATGACTAAAAACAATTTTTAGCAAATTAAGAAAAAAGCAAACATTCATTAATATAAAAAAGAACATTTATCAAAAAGCATAAAAAATGTATACATAGCAACAGAACTTGAGAAATACCACAAAAAGCCAAGAATAAGACAAGGGTGCTCACTTTCATCTCATTGATCTGAGGGGCCCTATAAGCACAAAGGAAGAGTGGGTGGTAGAGAATAAATATCAACAAACTGAAAAGGACTTTTCCAAAGACAAATGGAGCTATGTTCCTGTCTGGGAGAATAGTATTTCAGAAAAAAAGAAAATCAAGTTCAAAAGACCTGAGGTGAGAGCCTGCCTAGCATGCTTGAGGAACAGCAAGGAGTACAGAGTGAAGTAAACCAGGGGAAGAACATTGGGAGATAATGCTGAAAAACAGCCTGAGTATGTTGAGCAGAGCTTCTCACATACTACCTGCAGTGAAAGAACAGGTCCCCCTTCCAGTCCCAATCTTTTGCAGATCAATCCCATTTTAAAATATAATTAAAAATGAATAGAGATCAGGACAGAGGCTGACAGGAGGCAGAATTAAATTGCAGCTCCGATGTGGATGGACAGAGCAGTGTCTGGAGGCTCACATCGTGAATTTTCCTCCAGAACAACTGCAAGAACACACCAGGAATCCCCAGAAGACCCACAGACCCTCTGAAGGAAGTGGACTGCTCCTGCAGGACCTAGGAGACACCCCAAATGCTGTGATTGTCCAAACTACAGAAGTGGCAAAGGGAGATCCTCCTCTCCTGAACACACACACTCACTGGGGAAACTGAAGGTCTAATTTGTGGGAGAAGTTTCTGACCTTTCCTGGAGCAGAGTCAATTTAGACAGCCAAGGGAAATGAGTGTGGGAAAGGCCCTGGGAGCTTGTTGAGTCCCCAGGCAGGCCATTCCTGCCTGGTACCACAGGGATCCTTTGGGAGGGCAGCCAGAGGCATGTGGAAAGTGCCACAGGGAGAAGGAAGTCTTCAGCTGAACTTTGTAACAATTTGAACCAGGCAAGAAGCCTCCTGGCCAGAACTCAAGGGAAGGTGTGAATCCAGTGTGCAGACTCCACAGGTGGGGGAAGAAACCAAAGCCTTTCTTTTTCTTTCACAACTGGGAGGCTGGTAGCCTGGGGGCAAGTTCTCAAGCCCTGCTCGCCCACTACCTGGAAACAGACTCAGTGCTGTTAGGGTAAGCACAGTGGGAGAGAGACCAGCCCTTCAGATTGCTTGGGGAGCTGCGTAAGGTCTGTGACTGCTGGGTTTCTCCAACTTCTCTGACAACCTGCGTATCTCAGCAGAGGCAGACATAATCCTCGTAGGTACACAACTCCATTGAAATGGGAACCTCACCCCCATCCCTCACAGCAGCTGCAGCAAGACCCACCAAAGGAGAGTCTGAGCTCAGATACACCTAGCCCTGCCCCCATCTGACGGGCCTTCCCTACCTACCCTGGTAACTGAAGACAAAGTGCATACACTCTTGGAAGTTGCAGGATCCCACCCACCGCCAGTTCCTTTCCATACTACCACAGCGGATGCTCTTTGGAAAGGGCCACCTCCCAGCAAGAGGCCAACCAACACAAAAACAGAGTATTAAACCACCAAAGCTAAGAACCCTCATAGAGTCCATTTCACCCACTGCAACCTCCACTAGAACAGTTGTGGTATCCACAGACAGTTCAAATCATAGGACTCTGTGCAGACAAACTCCAGTACTACGCTGGAGCTGGACAGACTTGCTGGGTGCCTAGACCCAGAAGAAAGACAACAATCACTGAGGTTCGGCTCACAGGAAGCCACATCCATAGGAAAAGGAAGAAAGTACTGCATCAAAAGAACACCCCATGGGACTAAAGAATCTGAACAACAGCCTTCAGTCCTAGACCTTCCCTCTGACAGAGCCTACCCAAATGAGAAGGAACCAGAAAACCAACTCTGGTAATATGACAAAACAGGGCTCTTTAACACCCCCCAAGAATCACACTAGCTCACAAGCAATGGACCCAAACCAGGAAGAAATCCCCTGATTTACCTGAAAAAGAATTCAGGAGGTTACTTATTAAGCTATAATCAGGGACACACCAGAGAAAGGCAAAGCCCAACGCAAGGAAATCCAAAAAACGATCCAAGAAGTAAAGGGGGAAATATTCAAGGAAATAAATAGCTTAAAGAAAAAACAATCAAAAATTCAGGAAACGGGGGTGGATCCAAGATGGCCGATTAGGAGCAGCTGAGGATTGCAGCTCCCAGTGAAAGCGCGGAGGGTGAGTGGACGCCGCATTGCCAGACAGATTTTTATTGCCCACAGACCAGGAGATTCCCAGGGGGAGGAGCCCCACGGGTCGCCAGCGCGGCTGGTTTGCCCGGCGCAGCAGTTTTTGCCGGCGCGACTGTTTTCGCCGGCGCTGCTGTTTTGGGCGGCGTCCCGGTGCAGCGGTTCCCCATACAAATACGTGGGTCCGGGTGCCGTTTTAGCTGGCAATTGGAGCTCCGGGAAGGCAGAGCCGCCCATTCATCTGATTAAAAAAGGGGACTGAAACAGGCAGCCAGGCCGGGAGATTTCCCGGGCAAAAAAAAACGCCACGAATCTCCGCGCCCCGCGGTTTCAGCCGGCGCAGTGGGTCGCCGCACGGGAAATCACACAGATCCCGGCGCCTCTTCAACAGGCGGCTGGAACACCTGGGAGACTCTGAGGCAGGGAGCCAGGTGATCAGGCTCGGCTGGTCCCCACCCCCCACAAAAAACAGCCATCGGAAACGCTCTGGATCGAGAGTTTCACAGCAAGCACAGCTGAGCCCGGGACGGCCCAGCTCTGTGGGGGAGGGGCGTCCGCCATTACTGAGGCAGTCTGCCGCTACAGAGGGAGTTTGCCATTGCCCAGGCAGTTCTCCACTACACCGGTATAAACAGGACTGCAGGGAAGTTCATACGGCAGCTGGGTGGAGCCCACAGCAGCTCAGCAAAGCCTCTGTAGGCAAACAGTGACTAGGCTGCCTCATCGCTGGGCAAGGCAGCCCTGAGAAAAAGGCAGCAGCACCAGGGAAACTCATAAATAAAGCCCTAACTCCCCCGGGACAGAGCACCTGGGGAAAAAAGGGGTTTATGAGTTCTGCTGCAGCAGACTTAAACGTACCTGCCCAGCAACTCTGAATGAACAACGGAGCTCACAGCTCAGCACTTGAGCTCCTATAAAGGAAACTCTGTCTCCTCAAGCAGCTCCCCTCATCCCCCGCATATCCAACGAGTCACCTCACAAAGGAGTGCTCAGACGGACATCTGGCGGGTATTCTTCTGGGACAAAGATAGCAGAAGAAGAGACTGGCAGCAACCCTTACTGTTCTGCAGCTGCTGCAGGTGATCCCCCCAGGCAAGCAGGGCCGGGAGTGGACCTCAGCAGCCCTACAGCAGAGGGGTCAGACTGGTAGAAGGAAAACTAAGAAACAGAAATAAATAACTTCATCATCAACAAACGGGACGTCCACTGAGAGACCCCATCTGAAAATCACCAACCACAAAGACCACACATAGATAAATCCACAAAGATGGGAAGAAACCAGCGCAAAAAGGAGGTAAACACCCGAAACCAGAACGCCTCTCCTCCTACAAGGGATCACAACTCCTCACCAGCAAGGGAACAAGGCTGGATGGACAATGAGTGTGATGAAATGACTGAATCAAGCTTCAGAAGGTGGGTAGTAAGAAACTTCTGTGAGCTAAAAGAACATGTTCTAACCCAATGCAAACAAACTAACAACCTTGAAAAAAGATTTGACGAAATGCTAATGAGAATAACCAACTTAGAGAGGAATGTAAGTGAATTGATGGAGCTGAAAAACACAACACAAGAACTTTGCGAAGCATACACAAGTTTCAACAGCCGAATTGACCAAGCAGAAGAAAGGATATCAGAGGTCGAAGATCAACTCAATGAAATAAAACGAGAAGGAAAGAGTAGAGAAAAAAGGGTAAAAAGGAATGAACAAAGTCTCCAAGAAATATGGGACTATGTGAAAAGACCTAATCTACGTTTGATAGGTGTACCTGAATGTGAAGGAGAGAATGAATCCAAGCTGGAAAATACTCTTCAGGATATTATCCAGGAGAACTTCCCCCAACATAGGAAGGCAGGCCAATATTCAAGTCCAGGAAATACAGAGAACACCACAAAGATATTCCTCAAGAAGAGCAACCCCAAGGCACATAATCGTCAGATTCACCAGGGTTGAAATGAAGGAGAAAATGCTAAGGGCAGCCAGAGAGAAAGGTCGGGTTACCCACAAAGGGAAGCCCATCAGACTCACAGCAGATCTCTCAGCAGAAACCCTACAAGCCAGAAGAGAGTGGGGGCCAATATTCAACATCCTTAAAGAAAAGAACTTCCAACCCAGAATTTCATATCCAGCCAAACTGAGCTTCATAAGTGAAGGAAAAATAAAATCCTTTGCGAACAAGCAAGAACTCAGAGATTTCATCACCACCAGGCCTGCTTTACAAGAGCTCCTGAAAGAGGCACTAAACATAGAAAGGAACAACCAGTACCAGCCACTCCAAAACATACCAAACAGTAAAGACCATCAACACAATGAAGAAACTGCATCAACTAATGGGCAAAATAGCCACCTAGCATCAAAATGGCAGGATCAAATTCACACATAACAATATTAACCCTAAATGTAAATGGGCTAAATGCCCCAATTAAAAGACATAGACTGGCAAACTGGATAAAAAGCCAAAACCCGTCTGTGTGCTGTATCCAGGAAACCCATCTCACATGCAGAGATACACAAAGGCTCAAAATAAAGGGATGGGGGAAGATTTACCAAGCAAATGGAGAGCAAAAAAAAGTAGGAGTTGCAATTCTCATCTCTGATAAAATAGACTTTAAACCAACAAAGATCAAAAGAGACAAAGAAGGACATTACATAATGGTAAAAGGATCAATGCAACAAGAAGAGCTAACGATCCTAAATATATACGCACCCAATACAGGAGCACCCAGATACATAAGGCAAGTTCTCAATGACTTACAAAGAGACTTAGATTCCCACACAATAATAGTGGGAGACTTGAACACCCCCGTTGTCAATGTTAGACAGATCAACAAGACAGAAAATTAACAAGGATATCCAGGACTTGAACTCACACCTGGATCAAGCAAACCTAATAGACATTTACAGAACTCTCCACCCCAAATCCACAGAATATACATTCTTCTCAGCACCACATCGCACCTACTCTAAAATTGACCACATAATTGGAAGTAAATCACTCCTCAGCAAATGCAAAAGAACAGAAATCATAACAAACAGTCTCTCAGACCACAGTGCAATCAAGTTAGAACTCAGAATTCAGAAACTGACTCAGAACCACACAGCTTCATGGAAACTGAACAACTGGCTCTTGAATGTTGACTGGATAAACAATGAAATGAAGGCAGAAATAAAGATGTTCTTTGAAACCAACGAGAACGAAGACACAACATACCAGAATCTCTGGGACACATTTAAAGCAGTCTCTAGAGGAAAGTATATAGCAATAAATGCCCACATGAGAAGCAAGGAGAGATCTAAAATTGACACCCTATCATCAAAATTGAAAGAGCTAGAGGAGCAAGATCAAAAAAACTCAAAACCTAGCAGAAGACAAGAAATAACTAAGATCAGAGCAGAACTGAAGGAGATAGAGACACGAAAAACTCTTCAAAAAATCAACAAATCCAGGAGCTGGTTTTTTTGAAAAGGTCAACAAAATAGACAGACCACTAGCCAGATTAATAAAAAAGAAAAGAGAAAATAATCAAATAAATGCAATAAAAAACGATAAAGGGGATATCACCACAGACTCCACAGAAATTCAAACCATCATCAGAGATTATTACAAACAACTCTATGCACATAAACTAGTAAACCTGGAAGAAATGGATAAATTCCTGGACACATGCATCCTCCCAAGCCTAAACCAGGAAGAAGTCGAAACCCTGAATAGACCAATAACAAGGTCTGAAGTTGAGGCAGCAATTAAGAGCCTACCACCCAAAAAAAGCCCAGGTCCAGATGGGTTCACAGCCGAATTCTACCAGACATACAAAGAGGAGCTGGTACCATTCCTTCTGAAACTATTCCAAACAATCCAAAGAGAGGGAATCCTTCCTAAATCATTTTATGAGACCAACATCATCCTGATACCAAAACCTGGCAGAGACTCAGCAAGAAAAAGAAAACTTCAGGCCAATATCCATGATGAACATAGATGCAAAAATCTTCAATAAAATACTGGCAAACCGATTGCAACAGCACATCAAAAAGCTTATCCACCATGATCAAGTAGGCTTCATCCCGGGGATGCAAGGCTGGTTCAACATACGCAAATCTATAAACATAATCCACCACATAAACAGAACCAAAGACAAAAACCACATGATTATCTCAATTGATGCAGAGAAGGCCTTTGACAAAATTCAACAGCCCTTTATGCTAAAAACTCTCAATAAACTAGGTATTGATGGAACGTATCTCAAAATGATAAAAGCTATTTACGACAAACCAACAGCCAATATCATACTGAATGGGCAAAAACTAGAAGCATTCCCTTTGAAATCTGGCACTAGACAAGGATGTCCTCTCTCACCACTCTTATTCAATATAGTACTGGAAGTTCTAGCCAGAGCAATCAGGCAAGAAAAAGAAATAAAGGGTATTCAAATAGGAAAGGAGGAAGTCAAATTGTCTTTATTTGCAGACGATATGATTGTATATCTAGAAGACCCCATCGTCTCAGCCCAAAATCTCCTGAAACTGATAAGCAACTTCAGCAAAGTCTCAGGATATAAAATCAATGTGCAAAAATCACAAGCATTCCTATACACCAATAACAGACTTAAAGACAGCCAAATCAAGAACCAACTGCCATTCACAATTGCTACAAAGAGAATAAAATACCTAGGAATACAACTAACAAGGAACGTAAAGGACCTCTTCAAGGAGAACTACAAACCACTGCTCAATGAAATAAGAGAGGACACAAACAGATGGAGAAATATTCCATGTTCATGGCTAGGAAGAATCAATATTGTCAAAATGGCCATACTGCCCAAAGTAATTTACAGATTCAACGCTATCCCTATCAAGCTACCAATGACCTTCTTTGAAGAACTGGAAAAAACCACCTTAAACTTCATATGGAACCAAAAGAGAGCCCGCATAGCCAAGTCAATTCTAAGCAAAAAGAACAAAGCTGGAGGCATCACACTCCCAGACTTCAAATTATACTACAAAGCTACAGTAATCAAAACAGCATGGTACTGGTACCAAAACAGAGATATAGACCAATGGAACAGGACAGAGACCTCCGACGCAACACAACACATCTACAACCACCTGATCTTTGACAAACCTGACAAAAACAAACAATGTGGAAGCGAGTCCCTGTTTAATAAATGGTGTTGGGAAAACTGGCTAGTCATGTGCAGAAAGCAGAAGCTGGACCCCTTCCTGACACCTTATACTAAAATTAACTCCAGATGGATTAAAGACTTAAACATAAGACCTAACACCATAAAAACCCTAGAAGAAAATCTAGGCAAAACCATTCAGGACATAGGTGTAGGCAAGGACTTCATGACCAAAACACCAAAAGCAGTGGCAACAAAAGCCAAAATAGACAAATGGGACCTAATCAAACTCCATAGCTTCTGCACAGCAAAAGAAACAGTCATTAGAGTGAATCGGCAACCAACAGAATGGGAAAAATTTTTGCAGTCTACCCATCTGACAAAGGGCTGATAACCAGAATCTACAAAGAACTGAAACACATTTACAAGAAAAAAACAAACAAGCCCATTCAAAAGTGGGCGAAGGATATGAACAGACACTTTACAAAAGAAGACATACATGAAGCCAACAAACATATGAAAAAATGCTCATCATCACTGGTCATTAGAGAAATGCAAATCAAAACTACATTGAGATACCATCTCACGCCAGTTAGAATGGCGATCATTAAAAAATCTGGAGACAACAGATGCTGGAGAGGATGTGGAGAAATAGGAACGCTTTTACACTGTTGGTGGGAGTGTAAATTAGTTCAACCATTGTGGAAGACGGTGTGGCGATTCCTCAAGGACCTAGAAATAGAAATTCCATTTGATCCAGCAATCCCATTACTGGGCATATATCCAAAAGACTATAAATCGTTCTACTATAAGGACACATGCACACGAATGTTCATTGCAGCACAGTTTACAATAGCAAAGACCTGGAACCAACCCAAATGCCCATCGATGATAGACTTGGACAGGGAAAATGTGGCACATATACACCATGGAATATTATGCAGCCATCAAAAACGATGAGTTCGTGTCCTTTGTAGGGACATGGATGAACCTGGAAACCATCATTCTCAGCAAACTGACACAAGAACAGAAAATCAAACACCGCATGTTCTCACTCATAGGCGGGTGTTGAACAATGGGAACACATGGACACAGGGAGGGGAGTATCACACACTGGGGTCTGTCGGGGGAAAAGGGGAGGGAGAGTGGGGGGGTGGGGGAGTTGGGGAGGGATAGCATGGGGAGAAATGCCAGATATAGGTGATGGGGAGGAAGGCAGCAAATCACACTGCCATGTGTGTACCTATGCAACAATCTTCCATGTTCTTCACATGTACCCCCAAACCTAAAATGCAATTAAAAAAAAAAATTCAGGAAACACTGAACACACTTATTGAAAAGCAAAATGCTCTGGAAAGTCTCAGCAGTAGAACTGAACACGTAGAAGAAAGAAATCCAGAGTTCGAAGACAAATCTTCAAATTAACCCAATACAACAAAGACAAAGAAAAAAGAGTAAGAAAATATAAACAAAGCCTCCAAGAAGTCTGGGATTATGTTAAAAGACCAAATCTAAGAACAATTGGTGTTCCTGAGGAAGAAGAGAAATCTAAAAGCTTGGAAAATATATTTTAGGGAATAATCAAGGAAAACTTCCCTGGCCTTACTAGAGACCAAGACATCCAAACACAAGAAGCACAAAGAACACCTGGGAAATTGATCACAAAAAGATCATCGCCTGGGCACATTGTCATCAGGTTATCTTAAGATGAGAAAGTAAGAATCTTAAGAGCTATGAGACAAAAGCACCAGGAACCTACAAAGGAAAACCTATCAGATTAACAGCAGATTTCTCAGCAGAAACTCTATAAGCTAGAAGGGATTGGAGCCCTATACCCAGCCTCCTCAAACAAAACAATTATCAGCTAAGAATTTTGTATCCACCAAAATTAAGCATCACAGATGAAGGAAAGATAGTCTTTTTCAGATAAACAAATGTGGAGAGAATTCGCCAGTACCAAGTCAGCACTAAAAGAACTGCTAAAAGGAGCTCTAAATCTTGAAACAATCCTGGAAACATATCAAAACAGAACCTTTTTAAAGCATAAATCACAAAGGACCTATAAAACAAAAATACAATTTAAAAAGCAAAAACAAAAAACAGAAAAAACAAGGTACACAGGCAACAAATAGCACAACGAATGGAATGGTACCTCACATCTCAATACTAACACTGAATGTAAATGGCCTAAAAGCTCCAGTTAAAAGACAAAGAACTGCAGAATGGATAAGAACTCAACAACCAACTATCTGCTGCTTTCAGGAGACTCATCAAACACATAATGACTCACATAAACTTAAAGTCAAGGGGTGGAAAAAGGCATTTCATGCAAATGGACACCAAAAGCGAGCATGGGGAGTTATTCTTATATCAGACAAAACAAACTTCAAAGCAATAGCAGTTAAAAGACACAAAGAGAGACATTATATAATGGTAAAAGGCCTTGTCCAACAGGAAAATATAACAATCCTAAACATATGCACCTAATGCTGGAGCTCCCAAATTTATAAAACAATTACCGGCCAGGTGCAGTGGCTCAGGCCTGTAATCCCAGCACTTTGGCAGGCCGAGGCAGGCGGATCACCTGAGGTCAGGAGTTTGAGACCAGCCTGACCAACATGGTGAAACGCTGTCTCTACTAAAAATACAAAATTAACTGAGCATGGTGGCTCATGCTTGTAATCCCAGCTACTTGAGAGGCTGAGGCAGGAGAATTGGTTGAACCCAGGAGGCAGAGGTTGCAGTGAGCCGAGATCATACCACTGCACTCCAGCCTGGGCAACAAGAGCAAAACTTGGTCTCAAAAAACAAAAAAATTACTAATTGAACTAAGAAATGAGATAGCAACACAATAATATAATAGAACTGAACAACAATAACGACATAACCTATCAAAACCTCTGGGATACAGCAAAGGCAGTGCTGAGAGGAAAGGTCATAGCCCTAAACACCTACATCAAAAAGACTGAAAGAGCACAATCTGACATTCTTTTATTTATTTATTTATTTATTATTATTTTTTAATTTATTTTTTCTTTATAGAGATGAGGTTTCTCCATGTTGGTCAGGCTGGTCTCAAACTCCTGACCTCAGGTGATCCGCCCACCTTGGCCTCCCAAAGTGCTGGGATTACAGGCGTGAGCCACCACGCCTGGCCCACAATCTGACATTCTAAAGTCACACCTCATGGAACTAGAGAATCAAGAACAAACCAAACGCAAACCCAGCAAAAGAAAGGAAATAACCAAGATCAGAGCAGAACTAAATTAAACAAACAAAAAATACAAAAGATAAATGAAACAAAAAGCTGATTCTTTGAAAAGATAAATAAAATTGGATAGACCATTAGAAAGATTAACCAAGAAAAGAAGAGAGAAAATCCAAATAAGCTCATTAAGAAACGAAATGGGAGATATACCAACAGCAACCAAGTGGAGAATCAAATTAAGAACTCAATCCCTTTTATTACAACTGCAAAAAATAAAATAAAATACTTAGAAACATACCTAATCAAGGATGCAAAAGACCTCTGCAAGGAAAACTACAAAACATTACTGAAATAAATCATAGATGACACACACAAATGGAAAAGACTTAAATCTAAGACCTGAAACTATAAAAATTCTAGAAGATAAGATTGGAAAAACTCTTCTAGACATTGGCTTAGGCAAGGATTTCATGACCAAGAACCCAAAAGCAAATGCAATAAAAACAAAGATAAATAGCTGGGACTTAATTAAACTAAAGAGCTTTTGCACAGCAAAAGTAACAGCAGAGTAAACAGACAACCCACAGAATGGGAGAAAATCTTCACAATCTATACATCTGACAAAGGACTAATATCCAGAATCTACAATGAACTCAAACAAATCAGTAAGAAAAAAACAAACGATCCCATCAAATGGTGGACTAAGGACATGAATAGATAATTCTCAAAAGAAGATATACAAATGGCAAGCAATCATATGAAAACAATGCTCAGCATCACTAATGATCAGGGAAATGCAAATCAAAACCACAATGCAATACCACCTTACTCCTGCAAGAATGGCCATAATCAAAAAATCAAAAAACAATAGATGTTGGCATGTATGTGGTGATCAGGGAACACTTCTATACTGCTGGTGGGAATGTAAACTACTACAGCCACTATGGAAAACAGTGTGGAGAATCCTTGAAGAACTAAAAGTAGAACTACCATTTGATCTAGGAATTCCACTACTGAGTATCTATCCAGAGGAAAATAAGTCATTATATGAAAAAGATACTTGCACACACGTTTATAGCAGCACAACTCGCAATTGCAAAATTGTGGAACCAACCCAAATGCCCATCAATCAACGAGTAGATAAAGAAACTGTGGTATATACAGACAATGGAATACTATTTAGTCATAAAAAGAAATAAATTAATGGCATTTGCAGCAACCGGGATGAGACTGGAGACTATTATTCTACGTGAAGCAACTCAGAAATGGAAAACTAAACATCGTATGTTCTCACTGATAGGTGGGAGCTAGCTATAAGGACACAAACGCATAAGAATGATACAATGGACTTTGGGGACTTGGGGGAATGGTGAGAGGAGGGCAAGGGATAAAAGACTACAAATAGGGTGCAGTGTATACTGCTCGGGGGGGTGGGTGTAGCAAAATCTCACAAATCACTGCTAAAAAACTTACTCATGTAACCAAATACCAGTGGCACCCCCAGTAACCTATGGAAGAATAAAAAATAAAGACTATCAACTGGGGAAAAAAAATGAATAGAAAAAAGGAAATGAAAAAAGAGTATGACAAAATTCAAATGTAAACGTTTTAATAGAATCAAGAGATACTAAATATTTCCTTTCTAAACTTTTACTCTGTTTTCCAGTTACGCTGTGGGTCAGCCCTAGTCTATGGACCACATTCTGAGGAGCAATGTAAAGCCTTATAAACCATTATAAAGACTTTCATATTGCAGCGTAGTGATAATGGAAAGCCTCTGGAGGGTTCTGAGCAGATGACATAACCTGATTTACATTTTACAGAATCCCTCTGGCCAGACCAGAGTGATAGTGGGCAGGGCAGAAGCAGGGAGACTAATTAGAAAGTTACTACAATACTACAGATGAAAGATTATAGAGACTTTGACACAAGAGGTAGTGTGAGTGCTGAGCAGTAGTCCGATTCCATACATATTTTGAAGGGAGAGCTGACAGGATTTGTCCTCAAATTAGACAGACGTTAAGGTAAACTGAAAAACAGAGTTGCCAATAAATGATACAAAAAAGAATGCAGAAAGAACATTCAAATTTGAGATACTTATTAGACATCCAAGTGAAAACGACAACTTGATATTTGAATATTTTAGTTAAGGATTCAGAGTTCAGATGAGAGGTCGTAGACTACAGATAAAAATCTGAAGCTGTAGCATATAGATGATATTTAAAGCCATGGGAATGGATGAGACAAGAGAATAAGAGATTCAAGAACTGATTCCTGGGCTTTTCAACATGAAGAGGTCAGGGCTTTACAGAAAAATCAGTGAAAAGAATCTGGTTTGAGAAGTGGACAATGAAGTGAGAAGCAACAGGAGGAGATGGTATTCTGGAGGTCAGGGAAAGAAGCATTTCAATGGGGAGGAAATGATCTACTCGGTAAACGTTTCTGATAAATTAAGCAGGATTAGCACTGAAAAATGTAAATCTGCTTTAACAATGGTTCTGATAAATCAAGGATTAGCACTGAAAAATGTACTTCTGATTTAATAATGTAGAGGTCACATGTGGCCTTGAGAAGGACAATTTGATTTAAAAAGTGAATGACCGTCCAGGTGCGGTGGCTCACACCTACAATCCCAACACTTTGGGAGGCCGAGGCAGGTGGATCACCTGAGGTCAGGAGTTCAAGACCAACCTGGCCAAAGTGGTGAAACCCCATATCAAGTAAAAACACAAAAATTAGCCAGACATGGTGTCACGTGCCTGTAATCCCAGCTATTCTGGAGGCTGAGGCAGGAGAATTGCTTGAACCTGGGAGGCAGAGGTTGCAGTGAGCTGAGATTGTGCCAATGAACTCTAGCCTGGGTGACAGAGCAAGACTACATCTCAAAAAAAAAAAAAAAGTGGATGAATATAATGAACTCCTACAACCCACTAAGAGAAAGATCAACACCCAGTAGAATAATGGAAAAGCATATGAATTCATATATAAGAAAAGATGCTCAAATTCAGTACTGATGAAGGAAAAGCAAATTAAAATGGAAAAATACAAATTTTTTTAAAAAATGAGACAACATTTCACATACAAAGGACCAGCAAAAAATTAAAATCTGACAATACAAGTAATGGGGGAGAATATAAGGAAATGAGAACTCCCAAACACTACTAGAGGGAATGTAAATTATTCTGACAAATTGGAGAACAGTTGGGCAATAATTGTAAAGTTATTAATGTACAAATCCTACATCTCAGTAATTCCACTTTTGGCATATACCCTAGGGAAATTTTCTCAGATGTGTATAAAAATACATGTATAAGAACGTCCACAGCTGGGTACGGTGGTTCACACCTGCACTTCGGGAGGCCAAGGTGGGTGGATCACCTGAGGTCAGGAGTTTGAGACCAGACTGGCCAACATAGTGAAACCCTGTCTCTACTAAAAATAAAAAATAATAAAATTAGCCGGGTGTGGTGGTGGGTCCCTGTAATCCCACGTTCTTGAGAGGCCAAGGCAGGAGAATCGCTTGAACTTGAGAGGCAGGGGTTGCAGTGAGCCAAGATCACACCATTGCACTCCAGCCTGGGCAGCAAGGGCGAAACTCGGTCTCAAAAAAAAAAAAAAGTTCACTGTAGTACTATCTGGAATAGTGAAAAACTGGAAACAAAAGGCCATCGACAGAAAACTGAATAAGTAAAATGTGAAATAAAGTACAATACTACAAAGTAGTTAAAATGAATTATGGCTGTACAGTAACAACAAATCTCAAAAACAGCATGGATAATGAAAAAAAATCAGTTGCAAATGACAGTATGCCATGACATAATTTATATAAAATTTAAAATTCTCTAGAATATGTAACATTTATTAATATATAAAGTGATTAAAATTAAGAAAAAAATAATATGGACTAATGACCAAAGTGGTGAATTTATTATATTGTGAAAAGTATACTGTATACTGAAATAGTGAACTTAAATATTTGAAATATTTAGTGATTATTTTATTTTTAAAAAAACACAAAATTATCCACCTGCAAAACTGCCTGGGTACCAGCTTGTATGTTTTGTTCTGTGGCTTCATCAGAGGCTTTATGAAGAGCACCTTGGAAGGAGCCATTTTTTGCCCAACTGGAATTTCGAACATGATCAGCAGTATTGGTCCCATTTTCCTGAAGCAAAATATCAAGTTTTTAATATTTCATTAATAAGAATGCTGCAACAAGTCATTAAATTATACAGGTAAATCAAATTATTAGGTCCCACTGCTAAACAGCTGTCTTTCTCTCAAAATAGATGATGTCTTATTCAATTCCAAAAACAATATATATTCACTGTAAAGAGAATTCTCAATTACAAAAATATAAAGTTAAAAAAAAACAACCATAATGAGCAGCCAGAGATTATATCATTTCAGAGAGTATTCTTCTATATGCCTAATGTATAAACGTCCCTTTCATACTCTCACACATTCAAGAATGGGATTATACTACCTACAGCTTTGTAAAGGATGAATTCTGTTCTAAATTAAATGCCAGAATCCAAATAAATGATAAAGAAAATGGCTTATGTTTATCCTATTGAGGGCTACTAAAATTCTCATTATTCAAAGAATACTGAAAGTTCAAACCACTGACACTACAGCTTCCTGCCTGCATTTTAGCTGTAACAAGTCCTACAGAGAAGGGAGTTCCCTCAATTAAAAAGCACAAACAGAAATGCTGCTCTGTAGTTCTCTTTTAAAGTGTCCCTCCAGTTTCTTCCTGCTTTTTGTCACTCACCAATATCTTCAAATAGTTAAGTTTTAAAAAAATATTTTATATAGAGTTTGTAATATGCAAGAGGTAATCCAATACAAACAGCTTTTCCATTACCAGAAACAGTACTGGAACCCCGTCCTGAGTAGCCAATACAACATGCCAAGCTCTAGGTCTTTCTCTTAAGCTCCATATCCCTATAATCAAGTGTCTTCTGAAGAGTACTTCCTGAATGACCCACAAGCATCTCAAACTCAAGATATTTAAAAATAAGTTTATTAATCACATCCCCCCATTCCTGCCAATCCAATCTCTCCAGCTGCCTTAGCCATCACACTTGTGCTGTTTAAAATTCCCATCCTTGTGTGAATGGCAACTACTCTGGTTGCAAAAGAAACTTACGACACCTCCCCATTCTTCAAAGACACCAATATATCTGTCCTCTCCCTTATATTTCCACTGTAACTACCACTGTCCTAGATCAGGTACTTATCATCTCACTTCCAAACTTTGCTAATCCTTCCTAACTGGTCTTCTTGCTTACAGACTGACGTACAATCTATCCTCCATTCTGGGCCTGGTATGACTTTCTGAAGTATATAACTATTCATGTTACTCTCTTGTTCAAAACCGTTCAAAGGCTTTCCAGTTTCTAGAATGTAATTAAAGTCTACTAACATAGCATACAAGTTACTGAACAAAATCTAGTCCTGTCTATTTCATATTTCCTGCTGTTCTCTCCTATCTACTCTATGCTGCAGCCAAATAAAAATATTTTCAAGGTTCCTCATACATTTGTAGATGCTATTCACACTGTGTGTCACCTTTCCCATTTGTCTACCTGCTCTTTTATATTATACTACCTCTTCCATGAAGCATTCCCTGATTTCCCCAAGCAGGGTTAGGTATTCTTTCATGCACTAGGATCATAGCAGTAACATTATCTTATAATACTTATTTTGTATGTTTGTCTTCTGGCTAAACCAGAAGTTACGTGAAGGTAGAAATAATCTCTGCTTATGTTTCTACCTCCAACACTAGTTCTCAACGTGGGCAACCGAAAGCTTTGTATGGTATTTTGAAATTTGTGAGAGTGTTTCCTTGTAACAAGAATAAAAGATACCACTGGAATTTAATGAAATAGGACAGAGAATGCTAAGCATCCTACACAGCACATGACAGTCCTCCACACACACACAAAGAAATTGTCTTGTATTCTGCGTGTCTTTCAAATGTCTCACAGATACTATGAGAATTTAAAAAGCCCATTTAGGTCAAGCACTGTGGCTCCCGCCTGTAATCCCCAGCAATTTGGGAGGCTGAGGTAGGCAGGTCACTTGAGCTCAAGAGTCAAGACCAGCTGGGAAACATAGTGAAATCCTGTCTCTACCAAAAATTAAAAAAAAAAAATTAACTGGGCATGGTGGCGAGTGCCTGTACTCCCAGCTACTCTGGTGGCTGAGGCTGGATGATGGCTTCAGCCCAGGAGGTGGAGGTTATAGTGAGCTGAGATCATGCCACTGCATTCTAGCCAGGGTGACAGAGAAAAACCTTGTCTCAAAAAAAAAAAAAAAAAGTTTTTTTAAATCAATAAAATTAAAAACCCATTTACAATTATCTCAATTTATAACATAATTCAATTTGATAACTGTAAAAACAGAAATGTGAAATGAGTCCCACATACATTGAATTTATCAGAAATGTAAATCAACAAATGATTATACCTTTTGGTTTTGGTCCACAACATTTGCAAGATTTGCTGGCACTTTGAAAAAACCACATCTCTAATGGCAGCGCTGGTTACAGTACTTGAGTAACCAATAGAACAAACCTACCCAACACACCTAACATCACCAATCTACCCTTCCTCTCCCTCCCTCCCTTCCTTCCATTGTTTGTTTTTCAATTACGTATGTATACAGCTTCTATTATCCATCATTCTTATTTAAGAATAGTAAATGATACGGGGTAGGCTCACTATATATGGCATAGCATGACTAAAAAAGTTGGGGAAAGCAAATTATTTTTAAACTGATAGGTTTATTTTCCAGCATAAAAATATCAATAAATATGTTATTTTTCATTGGTGCATAAGAATTAGGACTGTAGATATTATTTCATAATTTATATGGTTAATTTAATTTACTTAAATTATATTTCTCAGTTACATTTTTCCCTTTCTTAGAAGGGGGGAGGATGTTCTATGTATGTGTACACACACACACACACACACACACACACACACACACACACACTCTCTCAGACTCACCAAAGCCCTACAGAATTGGCCTATTCATTCATACATTAGTATCCTGACTAATCACCACTGATGAGGTTAGATTAACTACTAAAGTGAATAAACAGTACTCAATCATTCCTATCTAGATTTAGCAAACTATATTATCAATCTCAGACAACTTTATGGTTAAAGGCAAATCAGACAAAACAGATAAATCATTTTCAATAAATTCTCTGTACTCCTAACTCCATCTCAGCATCTGTTTCTTGGAGAGCCTGACCTGTGACAAAGGTTGATCAACCAAAGGAATAAATGGAACCAGGGACCCAAATGCCACCTCTACTACTCTCTCTTTTCTCATCTTTTCCTCACCATAAGTAAACGTTAGTCTTTCTTATCACAAAAGAACTTATTTTACCAAGTCAAGAAGTTTCGCATTCTGAAATCAGCTCTAGTGCAAAAGATTCCAAGGAGGGAACACAAATATTGTGGCTTGTCCTAGGTAGCCACTCCTAAACAGTCACTCCTGCCAGGGAAGGAGGAATTATGGTTTGGTAATAACCCCCCCCCAAAGTATGTATTTTAAAATCCATTTTGATGCAGTACCACATTTCAAAATATTATACCTTAATAACAGTATCTAATTTTTATCTAGAAAATGGCTTAAAGAATCAGTATATGACCTCAATATTAATTTTTAAAAGTTATGGCATCACAGGGCTTTGCTACAAGGTACTGAGATAACTACTGATATATTACCTAAATTGTTGCAAAATAGACTGAAAGATATCTTCATCTTCCCATTCAGTCAGTATATTTGTGTTAACCCATTATTGTGTTTCTGCAAAACTCTTAATCTATTAGACTAATACTAAAACATATAAATCTTGTAACTTTACCTCTTCTCTTTTTTCTCCTTCTTCCATTGAAATATCGTGGTCTATGACATTTTCAGTGCAAGGGAGGTCTGAAGAAGTGATCACAATTTCTTCAGGCTCTTGCATGAACAAAGGTTTTTCCTCTTGTTGGATCCATTCTTGATATACTTTTACCACTTTTCTCATAGCTGCTGCTTCACAAATTGGTAATAAAAATGCCTAGGTAAAAAAAGGGAGAACAGAGATAACGATACCTTTTCCTTTGCCACCAACCACGAATGCAGTAATGTTTTTCACATCACATCATAGATTCTTGGAAACGGCAACTTTAAGCAAAACAATGACTATAACACAACTCATTTTGCCATAAGCTAATTGATATAAACAAGAGCTAAGTTCCTATGGGATATTTCTGGTAAAAAAAAAAAAAAATCACCAAACTTCTAGAGACCAAAACACAATACTGAACACTGAAATAAAATGTGAGCTATGTGCTCATTTAAGAAAGATTAATAAAAACAAGTAAGACAATTAATTACCCTAATATTCTAATTCAGGATTACTGGTAGCCAGTCTATTCCAGCAGCTCAGGGGCAAGACAGGAACCCAGCCCTGGACAGGATGCTATTTCACTGTAGGGTACAATGACATACACCCCAACACTCACACAGACTGAGACCATTTAGACACGCCAATTTACCTAATGTGCATAGCTTTGGGATGTGGGAGGAAACTGTAGTATCTCGAGAAAACCCACACAGACATGGGGAGAACATACAAACAGGAATTTTTATTTTTGTCATCAACATTATAGGTAAACAATGTTTCTTAAAGACCTGCTGTACATATATTTCTATCTTATTATAAAATGTGAGATATAAACAACTTTTAAAAGTTAATCAATTCATTGTCATAAAAAGCCTGTTGTCTCCAAATTATTTGCACACTGATATAGGAATGTTTGTGGTTGATAAGCACTGACTTCAAGTGGAAGAAATAAAGATTAGTTGAAATTGTATTACTCAGAATGGTGATATTCCTTGCTTCCTAAAATAGTTGAGCTCTTACGAAGATCAATGTAAATACAACTTTTCATAATAAATTACACTTTCTTGTAACTTACATTATTTTGATTTTTACAGTTTTTATTATTTTAGGGACAGGGTCTCACTATGCTGCCCAGGCTAGACTGGAACTCCTGGCCTCAAGTGGTTCTCCTGCCTCTGTCTCCTGAGTAGCTTGGACTATAGGCATACACCACCACACCCAGTCATCATTGTCTTTTTAAGAACTATTACTATTAAAACAGATTTTGATTTTAAAACAAAAGTTAAATTTGCCTCCAAAAACTAATAAAAATCATATGTAATAAGATACCTCACCTTTTCTAAGCATACAAAGAAAAAAGTTAAGACTTGCATATTCATTTTACATATAATCAAGTTCTATAGTCTAACAATAAGGCAAAATTTAAAAGAAAGATCTCATAGTAATTCTTTTCCGGGATCTTAAAAAAAATAGATATTTTCCTCATCACGAATATATATTTTCATAGAAAAAACATTGACACAATCCAGACTTGCAAAAATAAAACAGCAAAAATATTCTTAATCTCATCACCCAAAGTCCTTTCCTTATGCATGTTTGTGTTTATGGGTTAATATTTTTACTTTACTTTTAGGTGCAAATAGAATTAAATTGTTTTTCCTTTTTCTTTTCCTTTTATGATACTACCTATTAATATCAGCCTCAAAAATCACAAAATCTTTACCTAAAACCTGCCACTTTCCATTCTAGAGCTATTAGTAGGAATATTAAATAATAATCAAGTGGTCACATGAACTTATTTTATCTGAATGAAACTAGCAAAAAAGTCAGCTCCCAAGATAATGATGAGAGTTAATGTGCAGTAACAACAGAATATTTACTGTTGTTTGTTAATCCTTTAGTTTATTTGTTATTAATTCCTTAGTAAACTACTTTATGTGCTATTTTCTTTAATTTAACCAACTCATTCCTAAATTATCACTCTCATATGCTAGCAGCTTTAATGGTCAAATGGCAAGATTTTGATCATCACTGCCTGCTATTAGAATATTTATTTTACAGTTGTAGCAACAGCTCAGCCTTCCTTAAAAAGATTCAGGCCAGGCGCGGAGGCTCACGCTTGTAATCCCAGCACTTTGGGAGGCCGAGGCGGTTGGATCACAAGGTCAGGAGATCAAGACTATCCTTGCCAACATGGCAAAACCCCATCTCTACTAAAATATGAAAAATTAGCTGGGCATGGTGGCACACACTTGTAGTCCCAGCTACTTGGGAGGCTGAGGCAGGGGAATCACTTGAACTGGGGAGGTGGAGGTTGCAGTGAGCCGAGATTGCACCACTGCACTCCAGCCTGGTGATAGAGTGAGACTAAGTCTCACCAAAAAAAAAAAGAGATCTCAAAGAAATTCTGTTTTAAGATACTGAAAAATTCCTGTTTTAAAAAACTAGTATGTACTTCTCAGTCAATTTTGCTATCAATCTAAGACACTGAAAAATAAAGTTTAATAATCTCAAAAAATTAATATCCTCCAGTGCTAAAATATTATACAAATTGTCAGACTACAACCTAGTGGTTTGAATTTACTACACACCAGAGACCTATGTCCTTGCAGATTCCATAATATGATTTTGCCAACATGCTAAATGTGAATTGTGAGGAAAAACTGATATTAGCCATAGCTAAAAACTGATGTATAAAACCAGAGTGACAATTTATAAATTTACAAGGAGAAATAACTGTTGAAGAAACCAGAATATTCAAGTTCATAAATTAGCAGTTAATTCCTCTATGAACAAGCAACAAAAGACCTGGAATAATCTTCAGCAAGGAGAACAAAGCAGGAGGCACCCACACTTCCTGATTTCAAAATACATTACAAAACAGTAATCAAAACAGTATGGTACCAGCATAAAAAAACAGACATATAAACCAATGGAACAGAGTAGAGAGCCAGAAATACACGTAAATACAAATATACAAACACACACAAACACACACATGCACACTATTATTCAGCCTTTATAAAGCAGAAAATCCTAGGGCCAACCCCAGTGGCTCATGCTTTCAATCTCAGCACACCGGGAGGCCGACGTGAAAGGAGCGCTTGAGGCAAGGACTTGGTGACTACCTTGGACAACATAGCAAGAAGCCCTCTCTACAAAATAATTTTTAAAAATTAGCTAGGCACGTTGGTGTACACCTGTAGTTCCAGCTACTCGGGAGGCTGAGGCAAAGTGATCACTTGAGCCAGGAGTTTGGGATTACAGTGAGCTGCGATCACATTACTGCACTCCAGCCTGGGAGACAGAGTGAGGCCCTGTTTCAAAATAACAAAAAAAGGGAAATCCCAACATTTAAAACAACATGGACTAACCCAGAGGACATTATGCTAAGTGAAATAAGCTAGACATGGAAAGATAACTTATTGTAGGATCTCACTTAAATGTGCCATCTAAAAGAATCAAGTTTATAAAAGCAGAGAGTAGAATGGTGGTGACTAAGGGCTGAGCAGTAGGCAAAATGGGAGATGCTGATCAAAATGTACAAAGATTCAGTTACGCGGGATGAACAGGTTTTAGATATCTAGCATGTTGACTATAGTTAATAGCCCTGTAATTTACACTTGAAATTTGCTAAAAGATTTTATCTTAAGTATTATTGCCATATACAAGCACATGAAATTTTACCTAAGGCCATTACTATGTTAATCAGATTGATTGTAATAATCATCCACAATGTATACTTATATCAAAACATCACATTGCTCTGAGTGACCCTACTGAGTAATGTGTGAAAAAATAAATAAATAAAAATAAATAGACAAAAAACAAACAAAAAAACCCATCACATTGTACACCTTAAATATATACAATTTTTGTAGGTATACCTCAGTAAGGTTAGGAAAACCCCATAAAATTAAAAGTGTTTGATACCAACATATATCCACTAAAATAATTTCTTTTTTTTTTTGAAACGAGATCCCCCTGAATAAAATAATTTCTAAATGATGAACGTCAAGCAGAGGAAAGTGATTCTAAACAGAATATATGAAATGGAAGAAATCATGATAAAAAAGTGGCAAATATATAGCAAATATACACCAACACAAAAAATAGAATTAAATTACTTGATAATAATATATATGTTTGGGGGGAAAATTAGACTAGTAGGGCTCTAAGGTCCTTGTACTGATTAGGAAGAGGGTAAAAGAAAAAACTTTAGAACTTGAAAAGTGAAGTATGCATGTTGAAACTTACATGATAACCACTATAGGAAAAGAAATGGTGGCTGGGGGAAAAGACAGAAAAAGACAGAAAGAAAAGAGTAATAAAACTGACAAATCTCTGGCAAGAATCATCATCAAAAAAAAAGAGAGGGAGAAACAAACAAACAAGGGATAGGGCTCATGTCTGTAATCCCAGCACTTTGGGAGGCCAAGGCAGGAGGATTGCTTGAGGCCAGGAATTCAAGACCAGCTTGGACAACATAGCAAGACACTGCTCTACAAAAAAATTTAAAAAATTACCAGGGCAATTAAATACTGTACTGATGGGAATGAAAAGGAGGACCAGAATATAAATACTTCAGAGGTTAAAAGGATTATAAGAGGATGTGATGAGCTTTGTCAACAGATTTGAAAAAATAACACAATAAACAAATGCCTAGAAAAATAAACTTATTTAAACTGACCCAAGAGTTCTATAAGCTTTAACATTTCCCACAAGTATTCCAACATTATTTGCCAAGTATCTTTCCTTTCCCCGATTGTTACATATTCTGTTAACACAAACCTTAAATCCAGCTGGAACCACTGCCAACGCTGGACAAAAAATTAAAACAAGTTTGTTTCTTTAACTAAGGCTGACAAGGCTAATACTGTCTCATGCTTTGTTTTACACATCAATAAATACGTGTGGGAGAGCAAGAGTATTTGCTTTGCCTAGAGAGCTCCCTGGCATGTGAACACAGTATGGCACTGAATAAAGAGCACTGACATGGGAACCCGGATGTGGGCATTGTAGTTGCAGTTGCAGATCTACCACTCACCTACTTGCTGAGACACCTGCATGATCCCTCTCACCTGCAAAACTCAATGTTGTTTACTTATAAAAGTACCTTTGCCATTAAAAGCAAATGGTAGTTTTCATAAGGTTTCTTTTCCACAAAATTTCTATGTATTTGAGAATGTGCACTTAGGGATTTCTAGCTATCTTCATGTGAAATAGTTTTTGTTCTTTCCCTTTCTTTCTGTATTTTCCCTGAGAAATATCTGTCTTAAGGGGCCCGGTTTGGTGGCTCAAGCCTGTAATCCCAGCACTTTGGGAGACGGAGGCAGGCGGATCACCTGAGGTAAGGAGTTCGAGAAATACCTGTCTTAAATCAGCTTTGACTTCAGAATGCCTTAGAGGACAAAACTAAGCCTTGAGGATAAAAGCAATAAAAACCTCCCCTTCATAAACCATTTACTGATGACAGAGTGAAAGATGAAATAATTTTACTATAATTTGTTAATCAAATGATAGAAGAGTTTCAATCTATAATTAGTAATTTAAGAAATTATTCTGGTAACAAAAAGAGTTTAAGAGGAAAAATAGTAAGCTAAAAGTATCACAAACTAAAATATATAAAGAATAGAAAATACTAAAGGATTAGATGTAAATTTTATAAACTAAAGAAATCTACATGAAGAATAAATTTTAAATAGCTAATAATCAGTAATCTCTTTCTTTCTCTCTCTCTTTTTTTTTTAAGAGATTCAGTCTCTCCATGTTGTCCAAGATGGCCTCAAACTCCTGGGCTCAAGCGATCCTCCCACCTCAGCCTTCTGTGTAACTAGAACTAAAAGTACACACCACTGTTCCCAGCTAAAAATTAGTACATTTAGTATTAAAGATAAAAGCCTTCCTTGTATATTAAAAATAGAGAGGTATGTTACCTGACGAAATATCTCTGTCACAAAGTTTACGTTACTTCTTTTAGAAGAAAAAACTCTGCGAACTATTTCAATGTCTGTGAGATGTTCTTCATCAATACTACAGAGACTAGACGAGCTAGGTTCTCGCTCTGTGAGAGTGCTTGTATTGGAATGAGACTGTTCTGGTTCTGTAGTTCTGTCTGCTTTATCAGCATTATCATTTTTGCTTTCTTCTCTGGATACTAAACTAGCAGCTGCTCTCTAAAATAAAAAAAGAGAGAGAGAGAGAAACAATATCATAATCATTAACTGTGTATTTTGTCGTTTAATAGGTAACACGAAATCCAAAGCATTTTCCAAGTAATTTATATCACTGCTTAAACTCCGAGCATAGTTTCATTTAAAAGCCATTCTCAATAATTAAGTGGCAATGCAAGTAACTCAAGATCTAAGTGACAGAGATACTCCAAAATGTGTGGTAATTAATCATTTACCCACCTATAGTTATATATGTTTCTCAGTTAGTTTGCAGTTCAAACAAGTTACTAATTAAAGCTGTGTGGATGAATAATGCAATTAGAGACAACTCAGACCTTCAAGAGTAAGTAAATAATTTAACATCAGACTAACAAAACCTTAATGTTTAAAATCACCTCTATTTTACTGTGGACAAAAATTTACACAAGTAAAAGCTTCTTAAACAAGCAAAACAAAGAAAAGGAACAAAATTTATGACAGGTAGAAATGAAACTAAAAAAAAAAAATTAGAAAACTTGGAAAATTCTATAATTCTAATAATGGAATTTTCACCAAGGCTGAAGATCAAGCCTAACCAGACAGACAGGGAAAAATTAAGTCTGAAGGTGGTGATAAGCAAATTACTATATGATAAAAGTTGCACTATTTTGTGGTATGATAAATTACTTTGTTAAGTTATTCAATTTTTGGCATTGGTTTTGTTATCCATAAAGTAAGAGAGCTTAAATAAAGGATCTCAAATATGCCTTTCCAACCAAAAACATTTATGATTTTCATCCATTATGTTCTAGGATCAGAAAGCAGATAGCTCTGCTTGAGAGTTTTCACATTTAATAGTTCTTCATACAGAACTTACAGCAAAGTTTTTGGGGAAAACACACCATACAGTTTGCTAGAGATAAATTAAAAACTAACAGGAATAAAAGTGAAATTTTCTGAATTCTGATGAATTAAATACACTTGATGCCTTTTATCCTACTTATAAAAGATTTAAGGTGTTATAGAAAAAACACACATAGTTTAAGATTTTAAAAACTACGAAAATCTGAGGAAAGGAGAATAAAAATAGTAAAAATACTGTAATACAGACATGTTTATAAAAATGTACAATGAGGGAAAAGAGAAAATAAAAAAGAAGCATGAAAAAGAGGTAAATTGCTAAATCTAAAACAATAGTTTGAAATATTAGTTCTTCCACTGTATTGGTGTGTATTGTATATCACTTTTCTAGACTTGGTATCTTTGTTGAAAAAGAGGGAAGGGGGTGTGAACAGGACTTTAGATCTGCATTTTCCGAATGTCGCCAAATTAAAAGGGCTATGAAGGTCCTATCATTTGATTACAGTTCTTTTCACTTGTAAGATTTATCTTTACAATTCAGAATATTTTTAGTACTATATAATTAAAATATAGAAATAAATTAGAAGCTGAGACTGATATACTAATGAAATTATTTCCTATACCTCCCATTTCATTTATTAAGAAACTTCTTAATTCTATAATTATTAAAATTTGCATTTATAAAATATACTTATACAAATAAATTACTTGTTTTGAGTGTACTCTCCACCTAAGGCAATTGAAATCAGTGGAGTAAATCTCAAAAGCCATTTCTAACTTTAATAAGCCTGCCCCATTTGTGCATTACCTGAATATTCTTTGGCAAGACTTCACCTTCCATCCCAGGAATATGAGGTCCTGTATGTGGTTTTGGCTCGAGCCAGAAAGAAACCAGCCAACGAATGACAATAACACGAGCTTTAATGAAAGGCTCCTTTGTACAATAGATTGCTTCATTGGTTTCAGCATCTTTCTTTATCATGACATAATGTGGCTTTGGTCTCATTTGTGGGATGTCTGTGCAAAATAAAAGGAAAATAAAAACCAAAATGAGAAAGAAATTATGTTTAGAAAAACTTACATTTTTAAATATTTGAGAAAATATTATTATGCTACTCTGGTTTTAAAAGTAGCTTTAGCACAAAAATGACATTTCAAAATTTATTAGATGTTTGCATAGCACTCAGAAGAATGAACCATATATACCAGGATGATATATGGAAATACGTCTTTTTACAAAATATCAAAAAGTTCAATGAACCTACCTAAGTACTAAGAAGCTTCCAGAACCATTTGAAATAAATAAGAGCTTACTTCAATTAATCTAACACTGAAGCATACATTTTGAAGTCATACAAAATATGAGGTTTTACCTGAGCCTGTTAGTCGCCTAAACTTGGTATTAGGAACATCTTTCTGGGAAAGAGACAATTTACCTACGGACTACCAATACCTTCTATATATGGCAAAGATGTGCTTCTAACCCAGGATATGTACAAAAGGCTCTAGGCTCAAGGCTCCAAGAGATATATTGGCACAATAATTATTAAAAGTAATTGCAAAAACTGCAATTACTTTTGCACCAACCTGTAATAAATACTGGACAAAACATGACTATGTAATTATTAATATAGGATTTGAATAAGACCATATTAATAGGACTTGATTGAACCCCCATATGGGGGGGAACCCTAAAAAGAAAATTTATAATATAGTCTAAGGATCACACCAAACAAGAATTCATCACAAATATTTCTGGTGGGCTAACTTTTCTAATGAATAAAATCCAGAGAATAAGTTTTTAAAATATCTGTTCATTGCTGGCTGGGTGTGGTGGCTCATGTTTACAATCCCAGCACTTTGGGATGCCAAGGTGGGAGGATCACTCGAAGCCAGGAGTTGATGACCAGCCTGGACAACACAGCAAGACCCCAACTCTACAAAAAAAATAATTTGCCAGATGTGGTGGTGCATGACTGTTGTCCTAGCTACTGGGGAGGCTGAGATGGGAAGATTGCCTCAGCTCAGCAGTTTAAGGCTGAAGTGAGCTATAACCATGTCATTACACTCCAGCATGGGTGACAGAGTGAGTCCCTATCTCTAAAAAAAAAAAAATTCTCATTCTCATTGAAAATTTCCCATTAATACAAATTCACTTTCAGTATGAATCTAGGTATCATATCTGTACCAACCAATACAAATATTAAATATGATCAGTTTCCTGCAGTAACAAATGCCAATTTTACAGTGAGAGATTATTTTACTCCTATATGTGATCTTTCAGAAAATTCCGAACATTACCTACCAAGTATAGGGTGATATAAACTGTTCTCCTTACAGATGTTTGGAAAAATATAAGGCAAGTAATATTTCTTAAAATGTGAAAACAAAAATGAAAATCCCCTTTCTTGGTTTTCTTTGTTCTTCCATTCTAAACTTTTTACCTAAAAATAAATTATATAATTAGAATCATTCCAGAAGACAGAATTTCTTAAATGCAAGTATTAGCAATTATAAACAAGCTTATAAAAGGTTACAATACACTGAATTGTTAATACTAATGATCGTAATACATAGCATAAGGACAAATCTTTTAAATTGGTCTATTGTCATACAAATACATTATGTATATTTCAAAAAAAATTAGAAAAATATTAGAAATATATGTATTTCAAAAAAATTAAAATAAACATTATACATATATTTCAAAAAACTATGAAATTATGCAAAAGTTGGCCCTACTAATGATAAAATTTAAAGTTCCTTCCTTTTTGTCCCTTCCTGAATAATTCAGCCAAAAATCATACAAATTACATGAGCATATGTGGCCAGGGTGAGAGTGTGCAAGCAGTGGCAGCAGTCAAGTGCAGATAATCAGAGCCTGAGCACTGGACACACACCATCAATGAACGGGGTATAGCAGAGGCAGTAGTCCAGTGGGGACTCACAGTCTGAGACAGGTAAGGAAAGTGTCCATGAAGTGGGAGAAGTGAGGACAGAAGGAGATAGAGCAGTATAATAAAGTGTGTGAGAACTCTAAGAAGGTGAGGAAGACATCTAAGTGGGTGGTTGGCAAAGGCCCAGAATGGGGTACTAGAATCAATCAAGTTAAGGAGAATGTCTGCAGAGGAGGGCAATGGTGGCAACGGGAGACTGATTATGTACAAGGGGACTGATTAAATAGGTAAATGTACTGAGAATAATGTGAGCCACATTTCTCATTGACAAAGAGTTATAAATATGGAAAGGAAGAAACCAGAATGAACCCTGTGGTACTAGACTGAAATCTGGAGAATCGGTATGAATCAACATTATGATAGACAGGAATATAGATTTATGTGTGTGTGTGGGTGTCTGTATCTGTGAATACAATTCTCCATTAAAATGAATGACAACTCCTTAGAGAAGCAGCAGATACAGAGTGGGCAAGGAAGGTATGAAATGAGCCTGGAACATCTTGTGGTGCCAGGAAGTAAGAAAGCACTCACACAATGATGGAAACAATTTTTGAATTGTAAGAGTCTGCTTGAAGAAACTTTCACTAGACAAATTTAAGACAATCTGAGCATCAAAATTAATAACTACAGTAAATACTAACACATGAATTCACAGGAATCCATGTTGAGATAAATAAGTAAGTAAGTAAATGGGGAGGGAGAAAGCTTCTCCTACAGTGTGTAGCCAACTCTTGAATGTAGAAGTAATGATGGAATTAAAATATCACCAGTAGGTCAAAGAGTAGAAACAACTCAAATACTCATTGGATGATGAAGAGATAAACAAAACATTGTATATGTATACAATATAATATTATTCAGTGGAATAAAAATGAAGTATCAATACATGCTACAACATGGATACACCTTGAAAACATTTCCTAAGTAAAAGAAGCTATTCATTAAAGACTACATATTGTATGATACTATTATAAAATGTTTAGAATAGACAAATATATAGACAGAAAATCAATTCATGTTTGCCTAGGGCTGGGGATGAAAGGGTTAGGGGATAAGAGGACTGACTCCTAGTGAGTATGAGGTTTCCTATTAGCACTAAAATTATATTGTCATGGCTGTGTAACCCCGTGAATATACTTTAAAAACACTGAACTGTATGTTTTAAGTGAGTGGACTGTATGAAGTGTGCATCATATCTCAATAAAGCTGTTTTTTTTTAAATTACCATTTGGTCAACCTCATAATTACAAAGTCAAAAGCCTTCAAGGGATGCTAAGACATATGTGAAATTTCTATAAGAAAGGGGATATTTAGGTAGTTACACAGTACTTCCCCACAAAATGCTTGTTGATTTTCCAGTGTAATACTTACTGATATTACACTGGAAAAGCCTGGCAGACACTACTTTAATCAAAGGATTAAAGCCAACATTGCTCATACATCAGAATTAACTCAAAATGGACCATAAACCTTAATGTAAAACTATAAAACTTCAAGAAGATAATGTAGGAGAGTATCTTTGTAACATCTGATTAGGCAAAGATTTCTTAGAAACTATTCCAAAAGTCAGATCCATTAAAAAAGTGGTATAGTAAGGCTGGACGCGGTGGCTCACGCCTATAATTCCAGCACTTTGGGAGGCCAAGGTGGGCGGATCATGAGGTCAGGAGATCGAGACCATCCTGGCTAACATGGTGAAATCCCATCTCTACTAAAAATACAAAAAATTAGCTGGGCGTGGTGGCATGCGCCTGTAGTCCCAGCTGCTCGGGAGGCTGAGGCAGGAGAATTGCCTGAACCTGGGAGGCAGAGGCTGCAGTGGGTCAAGATCGCGCCATTGCACTACAGCCTGGTGACAGAGCAAGACTTAATCTCAAAAAACAACAAAAAAAAAGTGGTATAGTGGACTTTATCAAAATAAAAACCTTCTATTCTTCAAAAAACTGCTATGAAAATGGAAAGATGAGCTACTGGGAGAAAATATTTGCAAAACATACAACTGGCTAATGACTGCTTTTTAAAACATATAAAAAACTTAAACTTAATAAGACAACCAAATTTAAAAATGGGCAAAAAAAGTGAACTGACACTTCACCCAAGATACATGGATGAAAAATAAGCACATAAAAAGATACTCAACATACCATTAGCTGTTAGGGAAATACAAATTAAAACCATAATGAGATACCACTACACATTCACTAGAATGGCTAAAATTACAAACTGACCCTACCAACCACTGGTGAGGATGTGAAGCAATTGTGTAAGTCTTACATATTGCTGGTGGAATGTAAAAAGGTATAATCATTTGGAAAACAGCTTGGCAGTTTCTGAAAACAGTCAAAATATACACCTACTATATGACCCAGCCATTCTAGTGTTATATGTCCACATAAAGACTTGTTTACCAATATTCATAGCAGTTTTACCTTAAATAGCCAAAAATTAGAGACCACTCAAATAACCATGAACAAATAACTGGATAAACTAGTGCATCCCTACCATGGAATGCTATAAAAGGAGCAAACTACTAACATACAACAAGATAGATAATTCTTAAAATAATCAAACAAAACAAAGCAAGACCAAAATAAAGTATGTACCCTATGATTATATTTACATAAAAACTATGGAAAACACAAACTATTCTATAATGACAAAAAAAAAAAAAAAACAGATCAATGCATTACTAAGGTTAAAATGGTGGTATGGGAGTTCAATGGGATGAACTACAAAAGGATCCGAGGGGCACGGTGGCTCACACCTATGATAACAGCATTTTGGGAGGCCATGGTGGGAGGATCGCTTGAGCTCAGGAGTTTGAGACCAGCCTGGGCGACACAGTGAGACCTTGTCTCTACAAAAAAAAAAAAAAAAAGTTTTAAGTAGCCAGGCTCTGGTCTGAGCCTGTAGTCCCAGCTGTTTGGGAGGTTGAGGTGGCAGGATCACTTGAGCCCAGAGGTTGTGGCTGCAGTAAGCCATAATTAGGCTACTGTACTCCAGCCTGGGTGACAGAGCAAGACCTTGTCTCAAACAAACAAACAAAAAAACAAAGCAAACAAAGATCAGAGAAAATGCCTAGAGGTGATAAATACATACATCATCTTAATTGTGGTAAAGGTTTCATCGATGTATACATGTAACAAAATTAATCAAACTGTAAACTTCAAATGTTGCAGTTTATTGTGTAACAATTATAGCTCAATAAATCAGTAACAAAATATTTAAAATCCATATGAAGTACAAAAGTATTTTTTAAAGAAAAACTAGTAAAAACAATGATGATCATAACACCTGCCCACTACAGAACACTTAGTGTGCTGTGCATTATTTTATTCTAAGCACTTTGCACTGTTTAGGCCTGAAACACCAAAATGGGATAAGTATTATTTTTATCTCTATTTCATAAATAAGGAAACAGAAACACAAAGTGGTTATGAAGTAATTTGCCAACAGCCACACTATTAGTAAAATGTGGAATCAGGGTTCAAACTCTGGTGATCTGGTTTAGAATCCAAATTACCTTTATATTGTTTGTTTCTGAGGTATAAGGAATTTTTGTGTTTGGAGCTGTTACAAGAAATGTGCTAATGACAGCATTTTCATCAGTCAATCAGAGTATGCACATTTTATATCTAAAGGTGAATACGTTACCTTGCAAAATACATGCATCTAAAAATTCAAAAGGTACAAACAGGTTTAAGTGTAAATTAAATTTCTCCCCAGTAGCTATCCTGCAGCCCACCTCCTTAGTTGTTATATACTGACAGATCGATTCCTAAATCAAACTGTTATCAGCTTTTCATTTGAAGCATCACTGCTGATCACAAATGAAAGGATCAGAAAATAGGCCCAACTGTCTCACATAAGAAGGGATACACAAAAATGTCTCTCTCTAGATCCCTTTCTAAGAGTGTCATCATCCCTCCAATGATTTTATCTGCGAAACAGATACTAACATATTTTCAATAGTAAAAATTTGTCACTCCTTTGTCAAGAAAATAAGCAAATATATGCATCTATTATGCGGCAGACCTGGAGCAGTTACAGTCTGCTGCTCGTTTCCACTACAGATGCAAGAAAAACATGCCCTTGTGGTTTCTGTCTTTTTTATTGTGGCAGCCAAGGACGAATAGAGGGATATAGGAAAAAAATGTGAAGAGAATTTTTGTCACTCAGGAATACCCTTGTAAACATTGAAGAGTCTATTTTACTCCAAAGAAGAGTCTAAAATTTGAGTTTACTTAAGAAGTGTAGGAAATATCACCTGTCACCATCACTTGGTTGATTACACTTGTAAAACTTAAAGGCTAAAACTAATTAAAAGGAAGCCATTGACCCTTCCCCCGCCCAACCTCCCCCAACAAAAAGAAAATAAGCACATATCTACTACGGCAGAATAATGGTAAAAGAGAAAGGAATCACTCACATAGGATAGTAAGGAGTGCGATATCAAAGAAGATAACAAATACCTGAATTACTATATATTTTAGAAGTGCTTCAAGAAAATAGCTTGTGAGATCTTCTTGCCCTTTATCTCCTGATTGCGGGGGGGGGACAAGAGGAGTGATTTCTTCTATAGTGACTTGAGCTACCCAAAGGCAAAAGAATAGTATAGTTACAAAACAAATTCAATAAAACAATAATATAACCAAATAAAATTTAACTGCAAAATGTGTATGCAATGAAAATTGCTTGAAAACTTTCTAATGACTGAACCTTGAAATAAATCTAGATCATTCCTGATAGCTTATCAGAATAACCACAAATTTTGTTTTATTTATTTATTTATTTATTTATTTTGAAGCAGAGTTTCACTCTGTTAACCAGACTGGAATGTAATGGCACGATCTCGGCTCACTGGAACCTGCACCTCGCAGGTTCAAGCGATTCTCCTGTCTCAGCCTCCCGAGTAGCTGGGATTACAGGTGCTTGCCACCATGCCCAGCAAATTTTTTGTATTTTTAGTAGAGACAGGGTTTCACTATGTTGGCCAGGCTGGTCTCGAACTCCTGACCTCAGGTGATCTGTGCACTTCAGCCTCCCAAAGTGCTAGGGTTACAGGTGTGAGCCACCATGCCCAACCACAAATTTTAATAATCAGCTGTTTTGTGAACCCTTGATTGAGAGAATGTGACAAAAGGGATGGACAAATAACACAGTGATTACAAGTATGTAACATCTCAGTTGAGAAAGAACTTCTGGTCATTTTTAAATTCACATGAAGAGAGCCCACTACAAAAATTCCATAAAATGACACACATTAGTAATAATGCACTTATTTATCAAAGTACCAATCTGTTAACACTTACAAAATAAGAAAGTTTTTTATTTTTTACCTTTCAGATGTTCAAAAAAATTCATTATAACAAATGCAAATGCAAGAAAGTCAACCTACAACTAGCTGAATTTTCTTAAATATTTCCTAAGCTGCACAATTAGTACCTGGTGAACATATACATGTAGGTCCCTAAACCTGACTCTCAGTAAATATCAACTAACGAGCAAGCTCACAATAGAAGTAGATTTCCGTTCTTAAATAATACATGGTATATTATTCTACCACTAATTTTTAAAAATTATTCTTCAAAAAGACAAACTTAAGGCTGGGCGTGGTGGCTCATGCCTATAATCCCAGCACTTTGGGAGGCTGAGGTGGGTAGATTACCTGAGGTCAGGAGTTTGAGACCAGCCTGGTCAACATGGTGAAACCCCATCTCTATTAAAAATACAAAAAGTTAGCCTGACCTGGTGGCACAAGCCTGTAATCCCAGCTGCTTTGGAGGCTCAGGCACAAGAATCACTTGAACCAGGAGGTGAAGGTGACAGTGAGCCAAGATTGCGCCACTGCACTCCAGCCTGGGCAACAGAGCAAGGCTCTGTCTCAAAAAAAAAAAAAGAAAATACAAACTTTATTATCTGTACTCTGGACTTCCTGGACTACTATCCTCATACAGAAGAACACACATTATGAATGCTTTATTTTGTGAAGCTATAAAAATCCTCTTAAAACCCACCCTTCCCATAAAGACGTCTTAGTCTCGGCTGGGGAGTATACAGAGACTCCATATTTTCCACATCTTATAGACTAAAAAGCAAAACTTCTATTCTCAAAGAGAGAAGAGGCAGAAGTCAGTCACAAATGAATTTAAAATGCATAATAACTATTTTAAAAGTCATCCACAAAAACACTGATGAAACAGTGGGTGTGGGATATGCACCTGTAGTCCCAGCTACTCAGGAAGGCTGAGGCTTGAGGATTGCTTGAGCCCAAGAGTGCTTTATGATTGCACCTGTGAATAGCCACTATGCTCTAATCTGGGCAACATAGCTTTAAGACATTATCTCTAAAAAAGGGTGACGAAAGAAAACCTATGCTGACAGGGTTATAGAGAGGCAGAGGAAAAAAATGCTTATAGAACATCTGTTAAGTAGGCCGAACATAATAGCTGACACCTGTAATCCCAACATTTTGGGAGGTCATGGTGGGAGGATCGCTTGACATCAGGAGTTTAAGACCAGCCAGGCAACACAGCAGAGACCCCATCTCTACAAAAAATTTTAAAATAAGCCAGGTATGGTGGCATGTGCAGTCCCAGCTATTGGAAGACTGAGGCAGGAGGATCATTTGAGCCCAAGAGTTGGAGGTCACAATGAGCTGATCATGGGACTGCACTACAGCACAGGCAACAAAGCAGGACCCCATCTCACTCACAAAAAAAAAAAAAAAATCTGTTAAATACTTCAAAATGACATATAATGTAAATAAGGAGGTATATGTAGCCTACTTGAACTGGCTCATTAATAGATTTTACACCAGCTTGGTAATGTTTCTAACATTTTGTTCTACAAGTATAGTTTTGCTTTACCACAAAACCTAAATTTATAGAAATAAAAATTACAAATAAGATGTAGTATCCAACAGAGTACTTATTCTGGATTGAACTGTGTATCCTCAAAATTCGCATGTTGAAACCCTAACCTCCAATGTGGTTGTACTTGGAGACAGGGCCTTTGAGGAGGTAAAGTAACATGAGGTTATGTGAATGGGCCCAACTGGATAGGACTGGTATCCTTATCTAACTGTGAGAAAAGTAAGTTTTGTTATTTAAGTTACCCAGTCTGGTTAGTGCAGCCCTAACTGACCAATGTAGCACTGTATAGGACAATGTTTGCTCACGAAAGAATAAAAAAAATCACTTTAAGTTATTTAAATAACAGGACTCATACACAAAGCACAAAGAAGAGAATTAAAGAAGTTAAAAAAAATTAGAATATTAGAAAAATTTGTTCCAGCTGAGGAACAAAAAAAAAAGAAAAAAAAGGAAAAAAAAAAAATTGGCCAGGTGCAGTGGCTCACGTCTGTAATCCCAGCACTTTGGGAGGCTGAGGCGGGCAGATCACCTGAGGTCAGGAGTTCGAGACCAGCCTGGCCAACATTGCAAAACCCCATCTCTATTAAAAATACAAAAAAAAAAACTAGCTGGGCATGGTGGTGCACATCTGTAGTCCCAGCTACTTGGGAGGCTGACGCAGGAGAGTTGCTTGAACCCGGGAAGCAAAGGTTGCAGTGAGCCAAGATCACAACAATGCACTCCAGCCTGGGTGACAGAGTGAGATTCTGGCTCAAAAAATAATAATAATAATATTAGAAAAATTTAAGGTAAAAAGCACAAAGTCTCACTAATAAATGAAAGCAAAAATTAAACATTACTGAAATTATAAATTTTTAAATAGCAATACTATTTATAAAATTTATTTATAGGCAAGGCATGGTAGCTCTCGCCTGTAATCCCAGCACTTTGGGAGGCTGAGGTGGGTGCATCACCTGAGGTCAGGAGTTCAAGACCAGCCTGGCCAACATGGTGAAACCCTGTCTCCATCTAAAAAAAAAGAAGAAAGAAAAAAGAAAAAAAAATTATTTCTAAAAATTAAATTGACTTATTACATGTTCACAGTCATCCAATGGACAAAATAAAACACACTTGTACTTCAGTGTACATCCAAATTAACTCCAGGATACAAGGTGATATGCAATAGTAATTAATGAAAAATGTTAAACCAGAGGTTTTTGATGCTTATATCTCTGGGGCCTTACTGACTCTAGAGCGAGTATGTCCATCCCAGGGCTAGCCAGTTCTTAGAGATAGTAAGTGACTAGCCTGGTGAGCGTGCCTTTTCATATTCAAACCAACCACTTCAGAGCCCACACCCCTACCACCTTCTCTACACTAACATTCAGGGTGACTATTCCTCCTTACTAATTACAAAAGGGTTGGGTACCAGACAACTAGGGACAACTCTATGCCCTAGAGCCCACTGGATTTATTCAAACTAGCTAATCCTAACTTGCTTACCCTGGGTTGCCTGTTTCTTCCCAAAGAAACCATAATAAAGACTCTCGACCCTCTGCCTCCTGAACAACTCTGGGGCTTGCCCATGTAGCCCCTGTGGCGTGGCATGCCCCCTCCTCTTGGGAACTGTGAATAACAAACTATTATTTCAGCAGCTTTTTTGATCTGCTGGCCTCACCATATCTGAAGAATAACAAAAGTTATGTTTTAATACATTGCCTTGGGTTACCCAGTTAACGAATGTACAGATATTTTAAAAAATATACTAAGAGACTTCATAGAAAGCTCACACATACTGATGGATAACATCCATGAATCTTACTTTCTTGAAGGTTGAGTGGAGGATTAATGAGATTATCTAAAGTTCGAGGTCCATGTTCAGACTGTGGTGCTGAAAATCCAGGGATTAAGCATGAAAACATCCAGAGTTGTTCTTTGCTACAGTTATTCTGAAGAGCTTGCAACCACAGTAAGAAAAGACGAACACCTTCCCGCCTAATCTAAAATAAAATAAAATGAAAACAGAGAGTATTTTTATTTATAATGGAAATATTTTCTTTCTTTGAAAACCAAAGTTCTCTAGTGATGATTACAGAATGATACTTTGGAGAGACAGGGCAGGGAAGGAAGGGGAAGTTGAGGAGGAGGAGGAGGTAGACAGATATACCAATAGCATCCACTGAAATCATTATTTAGAAATACAAATGCACGGATTTTTAACAAGTATAGAATGAACTTAGTCTCTAGCTATTTAAAGCCATTTTTGTTTTATACTTTCCATTTATAAAAATCAGAAAATCATTTCCTTCTTGTCTCACTCCCTCCTTACCTACCTCCCATCACCACCAGTCTAATCCAAGAAGCAAGAAGAGAGACAACGACTATTGGTGGTGAGAATGAGTTTGGTAAAAGGAGGAATGGTTATGGGGATCCTGGAACACTGCAAATTCAAGGTTCTTACCCTGAAAAGCTCAGAAATTGTTAAAATTATTAAGTTTAAATTATTAAATATAAAATTATTTAAATTATTTGAATAAAAATTATTTAAAAGCTCTCTGAAATTATCTTTTACTTATTATTTGATACTAAGCTCCAAGATAACAACTTTGTTCAACTACTCCATCAAAGCACCTAAACCAATACCTTGTACACAGAAGACATTAATATTTTAATTGATTAATAAATGCTCTCCCAGCATAAAAACAGTAAAAGAGAAATACAGAAAAATTCAATCTTTGATAACCAAAACACTAGGTTTTCCATTAATCTAACCTCACTGATAGTTTTGGAAATTACCCTACCAGAGCTTGTTCATGGCCACTGTCAAAGGTATTCAACTTTTGTCACTTTCATGGTTCAGCCAGTTAACAGGAGAAAAGCTACAGGAAGGCTTATTTCTTTGTACTTTTATACCAAAGCCATGATGCCAAAAGCACCTGTAATAATGTTACTTTACCTAACCTACAACAAGATGTTTTTGGAAAGGGCATCTTCTCTTACCACAATGAAAAGAAACAAAACAATGTTTATGTGTGTGTGTGTGTGTGTGTGTGTGTGTGTGTGTGTGTGTCTGTGTGTGTCTGTGTGTGTGTGTGTCCCCCTACTTTCCTCTATATCTAAGAGTGGCTATAGTAGAATGAAGAATAATCTGTTGAATGACTAAATAATGTTTTTCTTCTTGGGACCATAAAGAGGAAAGACTTCTGGTGAATGAGTCCACTGAGTGGCAAAGTACAACAGTTTTTCAATGGCTCCGGTCAACCTAGAATGGACTGTCAAACTAACTCTTGCTACATTTTTTTTTTTTTTTTTTGAGACAGGGTCTTACTCTGTTGCCCAGGTTGGAGTGCAGTGGCGTGGTCTCAGCTCACTGCAACCTCCGGCTCCAGGGTTCAAGCAATTCTCCTGCCTCAGCCTCCCAAGTAGCTGGGAGTTTCACCACGTTGGCCAGGCTGGTCTCGAACTCCTGGCCTCACATGATCCACCCACCTTAGCCTACCAAAGTGTAGGGATTACAGGCATGAGCCACCGTGCCCAGCCTCTTGCTACATTTTAATTAAATTCACTTCAATTAAATAATAATTCAAAGATCTTCAGAAAAAAGTTTAGGTAGGAGAAGTGTAACAGGTAGCATGTATGTTCTACTCAGTATTTCTAAAGTCATAGAAAATAAATACAGTCATACCTTTAAGGAGTTTCCTGTGTGAAGTAGTTTCTTTAAAATCAATCCTGAAAAGAAAATGTAATTTTAAATATTCACATCTTATCTATTTGTAAATGTCAGAGTTCTCGGTCGGACTTGAAAACACTTTTAAATAAGTCCTTGGCAACCTCCAAATTATTCTTGGTGACCTTTACATCCTTCTGGCCATACTTGGGACCAGAAGGGCATATAAAAAGAATCACCTTTTCAAAACATGTTTTATTGCAATTAAACATGATTTATTTTATTAACAAAACCTAGCCCTGAAATTGCATTTAACACAACAATCTATTATAAATCTCTTAATTAGACTAATACAATAAAATACTTTATCACTATCCAAATGAAATCCAGTGCAGAAAATTTTCATTAGTTAACCACATGAACATCCATAATTGTAATATTTCCTAACAAATATTTCCATTATTTAATTTTCTAAGTTTCAAAAAGTCGTTAATATTTCCTTTTTTTCTTTTAAATTATGATATATTTCAAACCTACACTAAAAAACTGAAAATAACATGAACAAACCTGCAGAGGCCCACCATTTAGTTTGAGTAAACCTGCACATAAGTTCCATGTTTGTTTCACTTACTTGCATTATCTCCAATGTTTTACTTAACTGTACAGGTATCACTGAAGCCCAAATCATATTGTTCTTTTCTTCCTCAGAGGAAACCATTATCCAGGCTTTGGTATTAATCATTTCCAAAAATATTTTTATATTATTACTACACATTTATAAATCCATAAAAAATAATACAAACTGTATCATACAAGTTATTTATTTTTTAAATAGTCATTTAC
Organism: Ateles fusciceps; assembly: GCA_036589455.1. Lineage (NCBI taxonomy): Eukaryota > Metazoa > Chordata > Mammalia > Primates > Atelidae > Ateles > Ateles fusciceps. The sequence goes on from JAZHEH010002842.1 coordinate 3,211,484, forward strand.
AAGTTACTTTTCATATCCAACATTAGCTTAAAAAATTTATCTGTAATTATCTATGTAGCTCTAGTTAATTCATTTTAAGAGATGGATACTATTCCACAGTATGAACATACCAAAATTTACCTTCTTTATATTCAGACATTTGTTTTCAAATTTTTGCTATTTCAAGAGTACTATAATAAATAGTTTTGTTCATGATTCCCCGTATACATCTGAGTTTTTCCAGAAACTCAGATATATAAATAGGAATAAAATAGGAATAGGGGTATACAAACAGGAATAATATTACTTTCAGCTTTACTAAATATTAAATAATTCTCTCCAAAGTAGTTGTGACAATTAACAGTACTACCAGCAGTACATGAGAGGGTTCTAGTACCATATTGTTGGCAGCACAGAACATTGACAGATGCTCTAATATTTGATAATCTGATGAATGTTAACTATCTTAATGTTGTTTTCATTTGATATTTCCTAGTGACACCGAACATCTTTTCATTTGGCCATTCAAGGTTTGCCTATTTTTATCCTTTGTACAATTTTCAATTTGGTTGTCCTTTTCTTTTTTTTAAAGAGAGGGGGTCTCACTCTGTTGTCCAGGCTGGGGTCCAGGCGCAATCATAGATCACTGCAGACTCGAACTCCTGGGTTCAAGTGATCCTACCACCTCAGCTTCCTGAGTAGCTGGGACTACAGATGTGCACCACCAGGAGTGGCTAATTTTTGCATTCTTTGTAGAAATAGGGCCTCATTGTTACCCAAGCTGGTCTTGAACTCCTGGCCCCAAGTGATTCTCCCACCTCGGCCTCCAAAAGTGCTGGGATTATAGGTATGGGCCACTACACCTGGCCCTCTTCTTTTTTTTTTTTTTTTTAATATGAGGAGTTATTTCTATATTACTAATTCTGTGTCTAATTCTATGAGTTGAAGATATATTCTCCCAAACAATTCAATCGTTTTTGCTGGGTGGGGAGGTGGTATCTTCTGATGCAGGTAAGTTTTAATTTTTTTTTTTTTTTTTTTTTTTGAGACAGGGTCTCACTCTGTTACCCAGGCTAGAGTGCAGTGGCATAATCACAGCTCACTGCAGCCTTGACCTCCTGAGCTCAAGTAATCCTCTCGCCTCAGCCCCTGGAGAGCTGGGAATAAAGGTACATGCCACTATGACTGATTAATTTTTGTATTTTTTATAGAATAGGGTTTTGTCATGTTACCCAGGCTGGTCTCAAAACTCCTGAGCTCAAGTGATCTGCCCACCTTGGCCTCCCAAAGTGCTGAGATTACAGGCATGAGACACCACGCCTGGCCTTAAATTTTAATATAATCAATTCGCCAATGTTTTTCTTTCTTATGTGTTCTATGTCTAAAGAAATCCTTCCTTACATTAAAATTATAAACCAAATATTCTCTTCAAAAAGTTTTAAAGTGTTGCTTTCCACATGTAGGCCCTAAAATCTATCAGAAACTTATTTCCTTGTAGGTGAAACAGAATTTGTTTTTTTGAAAATGGAAAACCAAGTATAGCACTATTTCAGGGTTTATGATGTTCAAATGAACTAAAATGCCATCTCAATCATATTTCAAGTTTCCATACATAAGCTTAGGTCTTTGGCTGATCTCCACGTTCCTTTTCATTCATTTACTTGTCCATCTCTACATCAGTAACAGTGTCTTTATTGGTATAACTTTATATTTTATTATCAGGCATGAAAATAGCCAACAACAATACCCTCTTGGCCCGACTTACTATTCTTCCAAATTGCTTTGGCTTTTATTTTACATAAATTTGTTAGGCTACATTTTTAAATCCCTATAGGAATGGTAAGAACTGTTACGTGTGTGTGTGTGTATGTATATTTGATATATATGATATATATTTGATACATATGGTATATATATTTAACATTTAATAAATAATGTGTGATATTAATATTTTATATATATATTTAACAAATTTATTTGTGTGAGACAAGGTCTTGCTCTGTCACCCAGACTGGAGTGCAATGGCACAATCATAGCTAACTGCAGCCTCAACCTCTTGGTCTCAAGTGATCCTCTCACCTCCTAAGTAGCTGGGAACACAGGTGCACACTACCACACCCAGCTAATTTTTGTTCTTTTTGTAGAGTTGGGGTACTGCCATGTTACTTGGGCTGGTCTCAAACACCTGGATTCAAGTGATCCACCCACCTTGGCCTCTCTGGGATTACAGGATTACAGGAATCCCAGAAAGAGCTCGGATTACAGGAGTAGGCCACGGCACCCAGCCAAAAATTATTGTCTTACATGTACATCAAATATGCTAAAAGGTAATGCTACAGTATTTCAGAAGTTGTTGGATCAGGGAGCTCTACTAACGGAAAAACAAATTTAGATGAGTTTGCTATGGGATCTGCAAAAGCAGATGGTGTATCTGGACTAGTTAAAAATCCCTGGAATTATTCAAAACAATATAGAGAAGAGGAAGCAGAATCTCCACTTTGAGAATGAAGATTCAGACTGGCTGATAACTGGAGGAAGCTCAGGTGGGAGTGCAGGTGCCATATCAGCATCCACATGCTATGCGGTTTTAGGATCAGATACAGGAGGATCGACCAGAAATCCTGCTGCCCATTGTCGGCTTCCTGGTTTCAAAACAAGCTATGGCTTAGTTTCCCATCATGGTCTCATTCCCCCTGGAGAATTTGACAGATGTACAAGAAATCTTAACCAGATGGGTGGATAATGCAGCAATTGTGTTGGGTGTACTGCTGGGACATGACCCTACGGATTCTACCACAGTATAGGATTCTGTTAAACCATTCATGCTTCACAGTTCGACAGATGTGAGCAAACTATGTATAGGAATTCCAAAGGAATATCTTGTACCAGAATTATCAAGTGAAGTACAGTCTCTCTGGTCCAAAGCTGCTGACCTCTTTAAGTCAGAAGGGGCCAAAGTAACTGAAGTATCCTTTCCTCACACCAGTTATTCAATTGACTGCTACCATGTACTGTGCACATCGAAAGCAGCATCAAATATAGCAAGATTTGATGGGCTACAATATGGTCACAAATGTGACACTGATGTGTCTACTGCAGCCATATATCCTGCCACCAGATGAGAAAGGTTCAATCATTTGGTAAGAGAAAGAATTCTCTTGGGAAATCTTTTCTTATTAAAGAAAAGTATGGCCAAGCGCCGTGGCGCGTGCCTGTAGTCCTAGCTACTCAGGAGGCTGAGGTGGGAGGATTGCTTGAGCCCAGGAGTTCTGGGCTGTAGTGCGCTATGCCAATCGGGTGTCCGCACTAAGTTCGGCATCAATATGGTGACCTCCTGGGAACAGGGGACCACCAGGTTGCCTAAGGAGGGGTGAACTGGCCCAGGTCAGAAACGGAGCAGGTCAAAACTCCCGTGCTGATCAGTAGCGGGATTACGCCTGTGAATAGCCACTGCACTCCAGCCTTGGCAATATAGCGAGACTCCGTTTCTAAAAAAATAATAATAATAAAAAAAGAAAAGTATGAAAATTATTTCATCAAAGCATAGAAAGTGACATGTCTCATTGCTAGTGATTTTATGAATGCTTTTAATTCTGGAGTATGCTAACTCCCACCACCTTGAGTGAGGCAGTACCATACTTGGAGTTCATCAAAGAAGACAACAGAACATAAAGTACCTAGGATGATATTTTTACACAGGCTGTAAACATGGCAGGACTGCCAGCAGTGAGTATCCCTGTTGCACTCTCAATCCAAGGGTTGCCAATAGGACTGCAGTTTATTGGATGTGCATTTTGTGACCAGCAGCTTCTTACAGTAGCCAAATGGTTTGAAAAACAAGTTTCCTGTTATTCAACTTCGAGAACTGATTGATGATTGTTCATCAATCCTTGAAATGAAAAGTTAGTCTCTGTCTCTCTAATATGGTAGGGATAAATATATCATGCAAATTAAAAAAAAATTTTTGCCTTTATACTATCAAGTTTATTTCCCATGAATATTGCATAAAATTCTATTTATTCGGTAAAGTCCTTTCTTGTTCTTCAATAATCACATAATTGCCATACGTTAATTTAATAATTTTTATTGAATACCATACTGAAAACTAAATTTAATATTTTAAATGACCATAGAATATACATTCTTTCCAAGCACACTGAAACATTCTCCAAGAGAGCCTATACTCTGGGCCACAAAGCATCTCAATAACTTTAAGATTAAAATCATGCAAAAATATTTTTTCTGATGACAAAGGAATTAAGTTGTAAATCACAAAGGAAACAAAATTTGTGGAAACATCAAATATTTGAAGAGCTTAAAAATAAAAACACTTGGCCAGGTGCAGTGGTTCTTGCCTGTAATCCCAGCACTTTGGGAGGCTGAGGTGGGCACATCATGTGGTCAGGAGTTTGAGACCAGGCTGACCAACATGATGAAACCCCATCTCTACTAAAAATACAAAAATCAGTCCAGCGTGGTGGTGCGTGCCTGTAATCCCTGCTACTTAGGAGGCCGAGGCAGGAGAATTGCTTGAAACAGTGAGTTGGAGGTTGCAGTGAGCCGAGATCGCACCACTGCACTCCAGCCTGGGTGACAGAGGGAGACTCTGTCTCTACATAAATAAATAAATCACTTTTTTTTTTTTTTGAGACGGAATCTTGCTCTGTTGCCAGGCTGGAATGCAGTGGTGTGATCTCGGCTCAAACTGGTCTCAAACTCCTGGCCTCAAGTGAGTCTCCTGCTTCAGCCTATGCCAAGTGCCTGCTACACAGAATGTTTTATAAAATATAAAAGAGGTCAAGTATGATGGCGCACACCTGTAATCCCAGCACTTTGGGAGGTTGAGGTAGGAGGATTGCTTGAAGCCGAAGGTTTGAGAACAGCCTGGGCAACAAAGCAAGACCCCATTTCTACACAAAAATAATTTTAAAAAGTGAGCCAGGACTGGGTGTGTACCTGTGGTCTCAGCTACTTAAGAGGCTGAGTGGGGGGAATGGCTTAAGCCCATTTCAAGGCTTCAGTAACCCATGATCAATAACGGCACTGCACTTCAGCCAGGGTGACAGAATAAGATCCTATCTCTTAAAAAATTTTTTTGAAAATACACAAGGCACACTGGCTCATGCCTGTAATCCCAGCACTTTGGCAGGCTGAGGCAGGTGGATCACAAGGTCAGGAGTTTGAGACCAGCCTGACCAACATGGTGAAACCCTGTCTCTATTAAAAAAAAAAAAAAAAAAAAAAAAAAAAAAAAAACACCAAAGAATATTAGCCAGGCATGGTGGCACGTGCCTATAATCCCAGCTACTCAGGAGGCTGAGGCAGGAGAATCACTTGAACCTGGGAAGCAGAGTTGCAGTGAGCCGAGATCACGCCATTGCACTCCAGCCTGGGCAACAAGAGTGAAACTCCATCTCAAAGAAGTAAAAACATAAAAATAAATAAATAAATAAATAAAATACCAAGGACTGGAATGGAAAACAAGAAAATAGAAAGCAGAAAAAGTATAAAGAAAATCAATGACACCAAAAGTTCGTTCTTTGAAAACATCAACAAATATGACAGATATTAGACTTGCCAATAAAATAGGAGAGAAGACATAAATTACCAAAATCAGGGATGAAAGTGGATATAGCCATTAAAAAGAATGAAATCATGCCTTCCGTAGCAACATTTAGCAACATGAATACAGCTGGAGGTCATTATTGTAAAGCAAATTAACACAGGAACAAGACCAAATATCACATAGTCTCACTTAGAAGTGGGAGCTAGGCCAGGCTCAGTAGCTCACACCTGTAATCCCAGCACTTTGGGAGGCTGAGGCGGGCGGATCATGAGGTCAGGAGTTCGAGATCAGCCTGGCCAATATAGTGAAACCCCATCTCTACTAAAACTACAAAAATTAGCCAGGTGTGGTGGTGCATGCCTGTAATCCCAGCTACTTGGGAAGCTGAGGCAGGAGAATCGCTTGCACCCAGGGGGCAGAGTTTGCAGTGTGCCAAGATCATGCCACTGCACTCTAGCCTGGGCAACAGAGCAAGACTTGACCTCAAAAAAAAAAAAAAAGTGGGAGCTAAACACTGGGTACTCACGGACATAAAAATGTCAACAACAGACACTGGGAAGTACTAGAGGGCCAAGGGTTGAAAAACAAACTATTAGGTATTATGCTCACCACCTGAGACAGAATCAATCATACCCTAAACCTCGGCATCATGAGATATACACATGTAACAAACCCGCATATGTATTCCCTGAATCTACAATAAAAGTTGAAATCATTAAAGAATAAATAAATTAAAAGTTTCCGTAAAGTTAAAAAAAAAAAAAAAAGAATGAAAATGGACATCACTATTGACCCTATAGGAATTAAAAGGATTACTCTAAGGAGCAACTTGAACAACTTTCTACCAACAAATTGCTTCCTAGAAAGAAACAAATTATCAAACTTACTCAAAGAGATACATAAAATCTGAATAAACCTATAACAAGAAATTGAAGTAATAATTACAAACATCACAAAGAAAAGTCCAAGTACAAATGGCCTCACTTTTGAAGTTTATCAACTATTCAAAGAAGAAAATGTTACCACTCATTCACAAACTCTTTCAAAAAATAGAAGAGGGACCACTTCTAAACTTCTATAGCTATCTTGATAGTAAAGCCAAATAAAGGCATGACAAAATAAACTACAGTACAATATTCGTCATAAACACAGAGGTAAACTGAACTAAGCAACAAATAAAAAGGACCATAAATAGTTAGCAAATAGGATTTACCTCAGGGATGGAATGTTGGTTTAACCCTTGAAAATCAATTAGTGAAATACATAATATTAATAGAATAAATGACAAAAGCACCAATGACACGGACAATGATTGCATCAATAGATGCAGAAAGAGCATTTAGCAAACTACAATGCACATTCATGATTAAAAACTCTCAACAAACTAGGAATAGAACTTCTTCAACTGGATAAAAGGCATCTACAAAAAAACCACAGCTAAAATCATACACAATGGTGAAAGACTGACCATTATCTTTCTCCCTGAAATCAGGAATAATGCAAGAATGTCTGCTCTTGCTTGCCACTTTTATTCAATATTGTACTGGAGGGACAATAAACAAGAAAGAAAGAAAGAAGAAATTAAAGGCATCCAATTATAAATAAAAAAGTAACTGTACTCATTCACAGTAGAAAATCCAAAGGAATACACAATAAAACAAATACAACTAGCAAAAAATAAATAAATAAACTAGAAACAACACAAATGTCCATTCTATTTGGAACTCTGGATTTTTCTTCCATTTCTGATTCACAGAGATATTTATCTTGGTGCTGATCTTGCTTTTTTGTTTTATAGTTTTATCATCATTGTTAACGTATTCAGAATAAAGGAAGCAGTGGATCAAAACTTCCTATGGCATTTTGACTGCAAATCCTTCATCTATACTTTTTCTTATATTCCTTGTCAGTCTGTTCTTGTATTCTTTATTTTCTTTTTACTAAAGTATCAACTATTAATTCATTTCAACTAATAACCCATTAAAGAGTATTTTCATATATTATCCTTTGTTTCAAATGGGAAATACAAATTTGAATTACTTACCAATACTATGAAACTGCCATCGCTGATGAATTCTTTCTGGAAGAAGTTGTAAAATTTTCTAAAAATCAATACAAAGAAAAAAAAGAAAAGAATAAAAGCAAGTAATGAGTTTAGATCCTGCAAAATGTGAAAAATTAAAGGCCTTACTAAGTATAACAAATACAAAGTAGGCCGGGTGCGGTGGCTCACACCTGTAATCCCTTTGGAAGCACTTTGGGAGGCCGAGGCAGGTGGATCACATGAGGTCAGGAGTTCGAGACCAGCCTGGCCAACTGGTGAAAACCCATCTCTACTAAAAATACAAAAATTAGCCAGGTGTGGTGGTGGGCACTTGTAATCCCAGCTATTAGGGAGGCTGAGGCAGGAGAATCACTTGAACCCAGGAGGCAGAGGTTGCAGTGAGCCGAGATTGCACCATTGCACTCCAGCCTGGGCGACAAGAGCAAAACTCCATCTCAAAAAATAAATAAATAAACAAACGAAAAATACAAAATAGTCCCTGAGCTAATCTGATAGTACTGACATTATTTTAGCACTGGCATGTTGATCACTATTTGAAAACCTCGAAAAACAACAAACAATACAAACCAGTACTTGGAACAAGAAATTAACAAAACACATCTTTTACAATAATATGGACAGTATATTTTTTCCTAATGATTAAATGCTAATTCTAATATATTTAAAATGCTTATTTACTATTTCCAGAATTTCTTTTTTTCCTTCTTTATCGATGGAGTCTTGCTATGTTGCACAGGCTGGAGTGCACTGGCTATTCAGAAGCATGATCCTAGTGCACCACAGCCTTAACTCCCAGGCTCAAGCGATCCTCCTGCCTCAGTCTCCCAAGAAGGTGGGAATACAGGATGCACCTCTATGTCTGGCAATTCCTAGAATCTCTTTATTGTGGATATCACTGATGAGTTTCAATTCTTTCAGATAGTAATATTTACAACATTTTCTCTTTCTTCTAATGGTTTTTCCTATTTTGATAATCCTAGAGAAAATATTTTGATTTCATGAGAACCCCATCAAATATTTACACTGAATTAACCATGTGAAACCAGAGGTACTTAGATGCTATGATGGATATAGCATGAGAGCAAAATTCTTTTTAAGAGGTGGGGGTTTCACTCTGTTATCCTAGCTGGAGTGCAGTGGTGTGATCATAATTCACTGCAGCCTCAAACTCATGGGTTCAAGCAATCCACTCATCTCAGCCTCCCAAATAGGACTACACGTATGTGCCGCCATGCCCAGATAAATTTTTTCTATTATTGAGATGGAGTATCATTATGTTGCCCAGGCTGTGCCCAAGCTTCTGGCCTCAAGCAATCCTCCTGTTGGCTTCCAAAAGTGCTGGGATTACAAGTGTGAGCCACTGCACCAGGACAGAGAGGATTTAAAACTTGAGGAGTCCTATAGTTAAGCTAACAAATATAGGTTTCCATTAATTAGTAATAAAATCTTTACACAAATATGTTCAAAATTCTGCCTTTTATTTCTCTTAATATTATATCCGTGTGGATTACTCTCGATCAGGAGCTACCTTACTGCTGAATAGTGCTCTCAATACTTACTCATCCACTTGCTCAATGATATTTTTGCGTATTTATTGTTATTGCTGTTCTTACTATTATTTAGAACACCATTAAACGAATGCTCATAAAGGCCAAACACTAGGCACTTTATTATATAATGATATATTAATATACCTTGCATTAATCCTTGTAATCATTCCAAAACGAGGGTCTGTTTATCTCATTCAACAAATGAAGAAATGAGTTAAGTAGTACACTTAGGTTACAAAGCTAGAAAGTGAAAGAACAGAGGTTCCAAATTTAATATACCTAATTCCAAAACCTCTGCCTTGATAATATACTGATCAAAGGATGACATGCATATTCTATATTTCCTTGCCTTGTCTTTGATATAATCTTCTTCAGTATACCCCATATGAGAGGATGATATAGAAATTTTAAAGTTCTACACAGATAAATGCTGGTCCCACCGGAGACACATAAACTTTTTTTTTTTTTAAGAGTCTCACTCCATCGCCAGGCGCCAAGCTGGAATGCAGTGGCGCAATCTCAGCTCACTGCAACCTCCGCCTCCCAGGTTCAAGCAATTCTCTTGACTCAGCCTCCCGAGTAGCTGGGACTACAGGCACACACCACCACATCCAGCTAATTTTTGTATTTTTGGTAGAGATGGGGTTTCACCATGTTGGCAAAGATGGTCTCAATCTCTTGACCTCATGATCCGCCCACCTCGGCCTCCCAAAGTGCTAGGATTACAGGCGTGAGCCACCACACCCGGCCACATAAACTTTTTTACCTTTGTCCTCCCTATGTGTCCCACAGCTGGCCAACAACTGCATAATTATATTTATTTTTGTACAGAAATAGATAAAATTATAGAAAGATTGAAAAGACAAATTTGTAAACTATTCTAAAGAATTTCTATATTATGACTAACAATTATACTTTAGATTTAGCCCCTTATATCTTTTTATATGGTTAATAACAGATTAAAGAGATTACATGTGCCCTAAACTGCACAGAATATAAATCCTCTACCATATTATTAACATTACATAAACATGCTTTTTATTCCAGAAAAAGGAAATCAGTTTATTTATGACTTCCTTTTCATCATTAGTCTCTAAATGTAGAAGTCCCCTACTATAAGTAGAAGAACGTCAGCACAAAAATTAAATGAGTTTTTCAAAAGATGAAAACCTGGTATCTTACATCTTTTTCCTAATGAAATTTAGTAATCCATTAAAGACAAACATTTCTATTTAAAGAATAAAAAATAATCAGTATATATTACATATAAAAAAAGTTATTTTTACTCATGAGGAATACCCCCAAAGGGCTTATTAACTAATCAATCATTTCAGTTTCCTGAATCTAAAGCAAGCATAAACATTTGAAGGAATACTTCCCAGGAATCATTAGCTTGCTTTCTCTGTGGACATTTTTATTCTTTCTCAAAACATCTATGTTTCAATATTCCCCTTGTGAACGGTTCCTGCACACACTTAAAGAAGTAATAAAATCAAATTCCTCAGGGGTCATGACTGATGAAAATTAACTGCACAACAGATAATAACATCAATGTTACTGCTGTTTGGAACCCTTAAAAAAATTCTTTTTTTTTTTCTGTAACTAATCAACAGCTAAGAGACATATAAATAAGGTTGTTCAAATTCTTCTAAATTACATCAAAATACTAAAGAATTAATTATTATTATTATTATTTTTGAGACAGCGTCTCACTCTCTTGCCCCAGAGTACAGTGGCACAATCATAGCTCACTACAGCTTCGACCTCCTGAGTCACTAGCAATACAAGTGCTTGCCACCACCATGCCCAGCTAACTTTTTTGATTTTTAGTAGAGACAAGGTCTCGCTGTGTTGTCTAGGCTGGACTCAAACTCCTGAGCTCAAATGATCCTCTTGCTTCAGCCTCCCAAAGTACAGGGATTACTCTGAACCACCACACCAGCCAAGAGTGAATTATCTTTAGCACCAGACAGAATAGCTCAATCTTCAGAAACTGATTTCCAAATTCTTTTCTATGCATCTTGAGTCACTACTCCTGGTTTTCTACAGGTCTCAAAATTCTCAGTGAAGACCAGAATACTCCTATGACTGTTTATCTGTTTACTTTGAAAGAGAATAAAAAGCAAGGAGTTATTTTAAAAGGGGGGTGAAAGGGTCTTAATTTTTAAGAGTGTGCTAAAAAATTTTTTTGAAATTTAGCAGAGCATCAAATTTTGTTCATTTACCTATGAGCTATGTTTCCTGACTTTTATTTATAAAGACCTGCCCCAACTCCAATCTGATGTAAAATGACAATTTAAAAAATATTTAAGACTATTTTAAACAAGCTTGCAATGAAAAGCAGTTAACCAAGAAACAATAAATCCCTAAGGCACATAAAAGTTACACGAATATACCTTCTTAGGTAAGAATGTTTTGGAGTTAAAAACAAATTTTCCATTTCAGTAAACCATCCACAAATTAAAATTTTCATTGTTTACAAACAAATTGAATATCATACCAATTTTGTCATGTCAAACGTATACAAACATAATTATATCTGTACCTAAAAGTAATACACTGTACCTCAAAAAGTATAGGATTCAGTAAGGCATATTTTAAAAATTTAGATTTAGTTCTTAGAAAGGCTGGCAAATTCCCAGTGTTTCATTATATGTTTTATAATTAATTCATTCCTTTGTATGTTCCAAAAATTATTTTTGAAAAAAAAAGAGATACTACACGAAAGAAACTGTCGTAAGAGCATGGCATGCAAAATTAAACAAATAACTCTATGAACAGTAGAAAGTGTTAGAACTAAAAGTGAGATGTCAAAGTATATGGCAGTTTAGAAATACAAGAGTACTTTCAAAGCTCAATAAAGCACAAAGGTGGAGAAGAAAAAACGCCTGGCAGAGTACATTATCTGAAAAGACATTTAAGGACAGGAAGAACCTAGACATAAAGTGGTGGTGTTGAATGGGAAGTTAGATTCAGAAGCACTTACCTCAAAAATAAAAAGTATAGCATCCAATTCCTCTCTCTGAGACTTGTGACCTAAAACATTTTTATAGGAAAACATTTAAAACATAAAATTTTGTCCTCATTGTTAACAATCATTTCATGAACTTAAAATATTTCAACAATGAAGGTTTTTTTTTCCCAGCAGTTATTTAGTAAAACGTTTAAAGCATATTCCATTCATTATGTAGACAATATCATCGTGGCTCTTTTTACTTTTTTGAGAACTGTAATTACATTTAGGTTCTACATATTTATGTCTAGAAACAAATCATGACATATTACAAAGAAGTTCAAAAAGCTCTGAAAATGAAAATATGAAAATGACTGCTCAAATGTGACGCATACTCCTACGGCAGAACCAAAGAAGGCTATTACAAAGAAGTTCAAAAAGCTCTGAAAATGAAAATATGAAAATGACTGCTCAAATGTGACGCATACTCCTACGGCAGAACCAAAGAAGGCACAATGATGGAACAAATCAACCTGACCAGTGAAAAAGTAAATCTTCAAAGCCACTGTAAAGTAATAAGGATAGTAACACTAACCCATTAGTTGTTATTTCTAATACAGGTTACTAGACCTATGATGTCTAAGAGCCTTTTTAAAATTATGTTTATGACAATTATTAGAAATATTAACATAAACCAAGATATATGTTAGCATCTTACCTTTCTGTTTAAGACTAGCTTCAATAGTCACAAAATTTTCAAAGAACACATAGTATATATGTGAAAAATGTTGGTTGAAAAACTGTTTAAGATCAATAGATTCTGCATTCTCTGAAAAATTAAAAACAATTTACTGATTATTTACATGTACTAAATCATATTTAGCAAATATTCAGTGACAAGTTTCCTTCAAAGAACTGCTCCTAAAATCCTATTCTATTAAAATCATTAATCATATAAAAAAAGTTAAGTTCTATTTTCAATTCACAGCTACAGCTTTCCTAACTTTTCAAGAAGATAGTTAAATCAAAATAATAATTCATGATGTCTGAAGGCCAGGTGCGGTGGCTCACACCTGTAATCCCAGCACTTTGGGATGCTGAGGCAGGCAGATCACCTGAAGTCAGGCGTTTGAGACCAGCCTGGCCAATATGGTGAAACCTTGTCTCTACTAAAAACACAAAACTCAGCTGGGTGTGGTGGTGCGTGCCTGTAATCTCAGCTACTTGAGAGGCTGAGGCACAAGAATCACTTGAACCCAGAAGGCGGAGGCTGCAATGAGCCAAGATTGTGCCACTGCACTCCAGCCTGGGAGACAGAACGAGACTCTGTCTCAGGGGGAGAAAAAAAAAAGAATAATTTATGATGTCTGAAATATATTTATTCAATAAATAGGTAACTAACAATAGGCTTTGTAAATAGGTACTCAGGGCTTAAAAAGCTCAAACACAGACAATACTACTCGAAAGAAACTGTCAGTCAGAGCAGGGCATGCAAAATTAAACAAATAACTCTATGAACAGTAGAAAGTGTTAGTACTAAAAGTGAGATGTCAAAGTATATGGCAGTTTAGAAACACAAGAGTACTTTCAAAAGCTCAATAAAGCACAAAGGTGGGGAAATAAAAATGCCTGGCAGAGTACATAATATCTGAAAAGATGTTTAAGGACAGGAAGAACACTAGACATAAGGTGGTGGGACTGAATGGGATGGGCATTCAAAGCATAAAAAAATACATGGAGCAAGAAAAGCATGAGGTATGTTAGAATCCAGAAAAATAATTCATTTTGGCTAAAGCTTAGAGCATTTTAGTAAAAACAAACAAGTAGACTTGAGATATGTTTACATGTACTTATGCATTTGTATTTACGCAGAGAAGATTCCAAACAACTAGGCAACATGACCTCTAGGGAGCATGACTAGTTTTATTGTTGCTTAGTTCACTTTCAGTGTAAGTGAGAACATTGGTGAAAAGGAGTAGAGAAATTCTACTTCATATACTTCCTACTATTCCAAATTGTTTACAAAAAGCACATTACTTATCTTACAATACAAAATAAAAAATTTTTGTGTTTTATTTTTTTGAGATGGAGACTTGCTCTGTTGCCCAGGCTGTAGTGCAGTGGTGCGATATCGGCTCACTGCAACCTCCAGCTCCAGGGTTCAAGCGATTCTCCTGCCTCAGACTCCCAAGTAGCTGGGATTACAGGTGCCCACTACCACGCCTGGCTAATTTTTATATTTTTAGTAGAGACAGGGTTTCACTATGTTGGCCAGGCTGGTCTCGATCTCTTGACCTCAAGTGATCCACCTGCCTCGACCTCCCAAAGTGCTGGGATTACAGGCATGAGCCAGGCACCCAGCCTCAAAATATAATTTTAAAAAGCAACTGAAAAAAATAAAAGATTTTTGAATCTTGGAAGGAAATAAAGAAACTATTCATTGTAAATAAATCCAAGTTAAAGGTAAATATCAATTAATTTCTTAAGAATGCTCTAAGGCTCAACAGAAGATTTCAAAATAAAGTGAAATGGTAACAACACACAGATAGCACTTTAAATTCTTTCCCGTATTATCATATCCTATGAATATTCATAATAATTTTTTGGCAGGGACAGAGTCTCACTCTGTCACCCAGGCTAGAGTACAGTGGCATGATTACACCTCACTGCAGCCTCAACCTCCTGAGTTCAAGCAATCCTCCCACCAGAGCCTCCAAAAGTACCCAGGACCCAGGTACCTCCTCACCACCACACTTAGCTAACTTTTTAATTTTTTGTGGAGATGGAGTCTTGTTATGTTGCCCAGGCTGGTCTCAAACTCCTGGGCTGAAGCAATCCTCCTGTCTTGATCTCAAAGTGTTAGAATTACAGGCGTGAGCCATAACACCCGCACAATAACTCTTTAGCGATGTCTTATCTATGTGATTTTTTCCAAGATTCTCTTTTGTTCTACCATTCCAAAAGGAAAGGGATAGCTGTCTTTCCCTCTCTATTCCCTTGGATTCTCTACATTTCTCTTTTATGGAAAGAACAATGTTTCAAATGTCTTACTGTCTTTCTTTTTTATTTATTTATTTATTTATTTATTTTTTTATTTTTTTTATTGCATTTTAGGTTTGGGGGTACATGTGAAGAACATGGAAGATTGTTGCATAGGTACACACATGGCAGTGTGATTTGCTGCCTTCCTCCCCATCACCTATATCTGGCATTTCTCCCCATGCTATCCCTCCCCAACTCCCCACCCCCCACTCTCCCTCCCCTTTTTCCCCGACAGACCCCAGTGTGTGATACTCCCCCTCCCTGTGTCCATGTGTTCCCATTGTTCAACACCCGCCTATGAGTGAGAACATGCGGTGTTTGATTTTCTGTTCTTGTGTCAGTTTGCTGAGAATGATGGTTTCCAGGTTCATCCATGTCCCTACAAAGGACACGAACTCATCGTTTTTGATGGCTGCATAATATTCCATGGTGTATATGTGCCACATTTTCCCTGTCCAGTCTATCATCGATGGGCATTTGGGTTGGTTCCAGGTCTTTGCTATTGTAAACTGTGCTGCAATGAACATTCGTGTGCATGTGTCCTTATAGTAGAACGATTTATAGTCTTTTGGATATATACCCAGTAATGGGATTGCTGGATCAAATGAAATTTCTATTTCTAGGTCCTTACTGTCTTTCTTCCAGGACTAGTCTAGCATCTTTAGAATAGGAACTGTGTCTACCTCAGGATTTCTAAATATTGGCACAATGCTGAGCAAACAGTATATACTCAAATGCGTTTTATTACTAACAAAATACATTATTTTTACTTTATTATATTCAGTTCATACAATATGGGAAGTACCTTGGAAAAGACTGCATAACCTACTGAAAGGCAAAATAGCACTGCCTCATCTTGACTGGAATTAGAATACCCAGATTTCACTCCTGTCTGCAACACTTACTACCTGTGTGACTTTTCGCAGAACTAGACAAAATAATAATGCTTAACACAAACTGAATGTTTTCTAAACAATGCACACTATTCTCAGCACTTCACAGAAGCTAATTCCTATAATCTAGATAGCAATACTATGAAATTAGTACCATTATTATCTCCATTTTACAGATGAGAAAATTTAGGCACAGAGTTTCAGAAACTTAGCTCATGAAGCACAGTCAGGATTTAAACACCAGGAACTCTAGATCTATTCAGCCTCCAATGTAATACATCTGTAAGAAAAGAATGCTAAATATTTACGTATTAATCTGCCTATAAGAATAATAGTCATCAAATACTAGTTAAATATATTTTATCGAATATCAAAATCAAAGCACATACAACTGAAATAAACAGGAAAGATGTTCTATTTTTCCTACAGAGTAGTTTAAAGAATTATGAAATTAGAATAAAATAGGCTTGGCCTGGGCAAGGTGGTTGACATCTGTAATCCCAGTACACGGTAGGCTGTAGTGGGATGGCTGTTTGAGGCCAGGAGTTTGAGACCAGCCTGGGCAACACATTGAGACCCCATTTCTACAAAATTAAAAAATTAGCCAGGCATGGTGGCACGTGTCTGTAGTCCCAGCAACTCTGGAGACTAAGCTGAGGGAATTCCTTGAGCCTAGGAATTCAAGTTAAGTTGTAGTGTGCTATTATTGAGCCAGTGCACTCCAGCCAAGGAAACAGAGCAAGATCTTGTCACTAAAATAATAATAATAATAACAATGAAAGAATGAAATAGACTGCTATAATTACCTCTAAATTTCCTAAAATTAATGTTTCAAAAACATAATGTTCTAGGAGAAAGAAGAAAATAAGAACAATAACAAAGCAAACCAAAAACACAACAAAAGCAAACATGAATCAACTCAAGATTTTGTGACATATTAGGAGCCAAAATATTCTCTCTCCATTTCCTTCCCATAAGGCATGCTAACAAAGTCTGGAAATTATGTACTTGTTAATACTAATAAAAATGATCAAAATTAGGCTAATTTCTTTTTTACTCCATATCTATTTGTAATGAACATTTTAGCAAATAAAAACTCCTCTATAAAATATTTTTGACCACCAATTTACAATATTTACATGATAGGGAAGAAACACAGAAAAGATAGATAAAATACAATGAGAAGGTTTCACTAATTTAAAAACAACTCTCTCTCCAAAACAGTAACACAGAAGAAAAAAATGGAAAAGGAAGAAAATCCAGAAATAAAGAGATTATGGAAAAAAATTCAACCAATTTTAAATCTCAATACCAAATCCTGTCCTTTCCAAAACGGTACACTTAACCCATTCTGTTTCTCTTTCTATGAATGCCTCCATTACTCAGTGAGTTCTATATATGTCCTATGAGCTAGTATTACTCTCTTACAGAAATGGAGGCTCTTTAGGAGTAGCAAGCATGCCTCACCTTCTTTTACAATCTTTCAAAATTTTAATTTACAAGGAGTGCTTTGCATAGTGCTGAGCTGATGTTCAGTGCTTTAAAAAAAAAAAAAGTTTAAAGGTTCCAAAATTTACCTTATTTTTACAAATAATTTTATTTGATGGCCAGGCACAGTGGCTCACGCCCGTAGTTCCAGCAATTTGGGAGGCTGAGGAGGGCAGATCACCTGAGGTCAGCAGTTTGAGACCAGCCTGACCAACATGGAGAAACCGCATCTCTACTAAAAACATGAAAAAATTAGCAGGGTGTGGTGGTGTATGCCTATAATCCTAGCTACTCAGGAGGCTGAGGCAGGAGAATCACTTGAACCCAGGAGGCAGAGGTTGCGGTGAGCTGAGATCGTGCCATTGCACTCCAGCCTGGGCAGCAAAAGTGAGACTCCGTCTCAAAAAAAAAAAAAGAAGAAATTATTCCATTTGATTTGAAATGTTTGTGAACTAGTATTTCCTTAAAGAAACCAAGTAAGTATTTCACCACAAATTCAGACTGAGGTTTCTAAGATTTTAAAAACCTGACTCAGGCTTAGGAATGCTTTGTAGACCTTTGGGAGTAGTCATTTTAAGTAGCAAAATAATTCTGGACTCCATTTAGTTTCCACGAATAAAATATCTCAGATGTTTCTTTAGGCTCTTTTTATGATACATTTTAAAAATTTTATCATAAAACATTTACTTTCTACTACCTATTTTTAAGACATTTAAACACTATAGCACACATGTAATTTAAAATTTCAAAGGTCAGAAGTCAGTTTTCCTGACCTAAAAGTTCAGATATTAAATATTTCCCTATAAAAGGCATCACATACCCAAGTTGGAAGATTAAAAATTCAACAAATTTTACAGTATCATCCTTCTTCTTTATCCATTAAAAAAAAGAAATCTCATTTACAACTTTTTTGCAAATGATAGCATCATAATATACTACCTGTGAAGTGTATCACAATCAAGCTGCTTCTGGTAATATTATTATTAGAAATAATGAATATAAATAATATAGAATACAGAAATAATTCTAATAAAGTATAAAACATTGTAAGTTACTGTCTTATTGCCTTAAAATAATAATAAAGAGAACAGATTCACCAACATGGCAAACTGTTCTAACACAAACTACTCTCTCACTGTAAACACACAGAAATGCTGAATAAAAATAAGAAATACAACTAATTTAATACCACGTTCTAAAAATGAATGGGGAGAAGGAGAGGAAGTTACGAAAAGAGAGGAAAACAGGGAAGGAGAAAGCAGGATGGAGGAAGAGGGGACACAGGGAAAAAGAGGAAGATGAGAAAGTGAGATGGAGAAAAGGAAACAATGAGGCTGAAAGGGAAATATGGAGGAGAGGGGGATGAGGAAATAAGGGAGGGGAGGGGAGGAAGGGGAGTGGGTAAAGAGGAAAACAAAAGAAATGCAGCATAAAATGTAAGTAATATGAAGTAAAGCACAAATAAGTAGAAAGCAGAAAGAAAACATAGAAGAGAAAGAGACAAGATGACAGGAAGAGAGGAGAAAGCAGCAGCAGGGAGGGAGGTTAAAAAAACATAAAAATGCTGGTTAAATTATAAATAATTCCTAATAAGCCTCTAAAAAGGGGAAGATAGGAGGGGAGAAGAAACTGGAAAAGGGATGGAAGGATGAAAGGTTCAAGGGAAGGAAATGAAAAATAGTAAACTGAGAAACAGAACTAGGCTGGGCGCAGTGGCTCACGCCTATAATCCCAGAACTTTGGGAGGCTGAGGCAGGCGGATCACCTGAGGTCAGGAGTTCAAGACCAGCCTGGCCAACATGGTGAAACCCTGCCTCTACTAAAAATATAAAAATTAGTCAGATATGGTAGTGGGCGCTTATAGTCCCAGCTACTCAGAAGGCTGAGGCAGGAGAATTGCTTGAATCCGGGAGGCAGAGGCTGCAGTGAGCTGAGATTGTGCCACTGCACTCCACCATGAGGGATAGAGTGAGAGGAAGGAAGGAAGGGAGGGAGAGAGGAAAAGAAACAGATAGAACTAAAGCTATTAGCCAGGTGCAGTGGTTCATGCCTCTAATCCCGGAACTGTGGGAGGCCAACATAAGATGATCGCCCAGGACCAGGAGTTTAAGACCAGTCTGGACTATATGCAAAGCCTGCATCTCTACAAAAAATTTAAAAATTAGTTGGGTGTGGTGGTATGCACCTATAGTCTCAGCTACTCAGGAGGCTGAGGCAGGAGGATCACTTGAGCCCAGGAGTTCACAAATGCAGTGAGTTATGATTGCACCACTGTACTCCAGCCCAGGTTGCTCATGCCTGTAATCCTAGCACTTTGGGAGGCCAAGGCAGGTGGATCTCCTTAGCTCAGGAGTTCAAGACCAGCCTGGGCAACATGGCAAGCCCCCGTCTCTACAAAAAATACAAAAAAATTAGCTGCGCATGGTGGCACGTGCCTGTAGTTCCAGCTAAGTAGGGAGCTAAGGAGTGGGAGGATTACTTGAGCCCAGGAGGTCGAGGCTGCAGTGAGCTGAGATCACGCCACTGCTCTTTAGCCTGGGTGACAAAGTGAGACCCTATCTCAAAAAATATATATGTATATGCTAATACATCTCAAATCTTTAGTCACCATTCCATGACCTTTCCTGAGACTCAGGCTTACACTATCTACCCAATTACATTTTCCACAGATATCTCATATTCAGCTTGTCCCCTAAATGAATCCATCATCTCTTCGCATATCTTCTCTTGCTTCTACATTCCCTTACGAGGTTGGCAGTACCACCTAGCTGGCTTGTTCTTTTTTTTTTTTTTTTTTTTAAGACAGGGTTTCCCTCTGTCACCCAGGCTGGAGTGCAGTGGCACAATCTTGGCTCACTGCAGCCTCAGCCTCCCGGGCTCAAATGATCCTCCCATCCCAGACTCCCAAGTAACTGGGACTACTGTATATGCCACCATCGTTGGCTAATTTTTGTCTTTTGTGTGTGTGTGTGTGTAAAGATGGGGTTTTACCATATTGCCCAGGCCGGTCTCAAACTCTTGATTTCAAGCAATCCTCCTGTCTCAGCCTCCCAAAGTGCTGGGATTACAGGCATGTGCCACTGCACTTGGCCACCACCTATCTCTTAAGCCAGAGATTCTTTTAGACTCATCCCCATCTCCTTTCATCTTTCATTACTCCACTACACTCCTAAACCTCAACAAATCACTAATATTTTTTGCCAGGTTTACCATTCTAAATAGCTAGCTAATACATTTCTTTCCCTCTATCTCCACTGATGCTTGCTTTAGTACCTCCATGGTCTCTTTCCTTAATTATATCACACTGTTACTATAATGATTTAACCAAACCAAAGGCCAACTACATGCATTACCCACCTGCTTAAAACACTTAAAGATTTCCTTATACATAGAGGATAAAGCCTAAGTTTCTTCTTGTGAAAATACAAGCCATATTCTTCTCTAATTTCTCACTACCTTATCCACCGCCCACTAAATAGTAAGGCACAAAATAAATTATGGTACATCTATACAATGGAACATGTAGTCTCTAAAAATGTTCATAAAAAGTTTTCTGAAATTGAAAAATGTGATAACTTTAGTAGTTCAAGAAGCAGATTAGAAGTAGATAATGCCTGTGAGTTGATATAATAGTGAAGCTGAACTGTGAAGATCTCCTCCATAAAAGTAACTAAACAAAAGCCATTAAAATCATCTTTTTCAGAAATCTAGAAATTAACCAAAGGCTCGTAACAAAAGGAGCATTTATTCCAAATTTTTTTTTTTGATGAATCTCAATAATAGTGAGCTTTGTGGCACTTTAACTTATCCTATATCCATCCACCTCCCCCCAGCTCTATGGAAGCCTTGAAAACCAACAGCCCATGATCACAGTGAAAACTAGCAGCCTAGCAGCTACTGGAGACAAATGGGATTGAGGCTCTTTCAAAGTCTCACTCTCAGAAAATTGTCATTATTTGACTTGTCTACCTGTTCCTAGGAAAACCTTCACTTGCAAAACTTGCCTCGATTTGACTTAACTTGGCATTAACCCAGTACAACAGCCTTTCTCCTGGAAACATTTGTCTAAAACAACAGGTGACAAATGTCAAATTTTCAACAAAAAAATTACAAAACATGTAAGTCCAGGTGCAGTGGCTTGTTTGTAATACAGCACTTTAGGAGGCCAAGACAGGAGTCAGAGACCAGCCTGGGTAACAAACTGGGACTCTCATCTTTACCAAAAAAATAAAAAATAAATTTATGGTTTCGGGGAGCTGCACGCAGTGGCTCACGCCTGTAATCACAGAACTTTGGGAGGCCAAGGCGGGTGGATCACCTTAGTTCAGGAGTTCAAAACCAGCCTGGCCAACATGGAGAAACCCTGTCTCTCCTAAAAATACAAAATTAGCCAGATGTGGTGGTGCACGCCTGTAATCCCAGCTACCTGGGGGGCTGAGGCAGGAAAATCGCTTGAACCCGGGAGGCGGAGGTTGCAGTAAGCCGAGGTTGTGGTAAGCCAAGATTGCGCCATTGCACTCTAGCCTGGGCAACAAGAGTGAAAACTCCATCTCAAAAATTAATTAATTAATTAATTAATTTACAAGATATGCAAAGAAACAGGAAAGCATGTTCCATATACTTTAAAAGTATGTCCCATATACAAAGAGTGGTCACAGAAACTATCCCCCAGAGGAAGTACAGACACTAGACTTACCAACCAAACACTATAAATCATCTATTTTAAATATGTCAAAAAACCTAAAGAAAACCATGTCTAAAGATCTAAAGGTAAGGGTGAGATGGTGTCTCACCAAGTAGCAAATATCAATAATAACATAAAAATTATTTTTTCAAAAAAGAGAAAAAAGAAAGGACTTGAAAAGCACAATAAGTAAAATGAAAAATTCACTAAAAGACTTCAATGGTACACAAACTGACAAAACAAAAGATCAGCAAACCTGAAAATACATTCATAGAAATTACAACTGTCTCCCCCTAATCTGCAAGGCCTAACAGTCAAGATCCCAGGAGATGCCTGAAACTGTAGACTGACCAAATCCTATATATTCTATGCTTTTGACTAAACATACATTAACTATAAAAAGGTTAACTTATAAATTAGGTACAGTAAGAGAGTAACACAAATAATAAAATATAACAATTACAACAATATACTGTAATAAAAATTATGTGAATTTGGCGTCTCTCACTTTCAAAATACCATGATATCTTTGGACCATGGTTGACTGTGTATAACTAAAACTATGGAAAATGAATCCACAGACTGGGGGGGACTATTGTATTCAGCCTGAAGAACACAACCAAAAAAAAAAAAAATGAAGAAAAATGAACACAGCCTCAGAAATCTTAGGGTCACCATCAACATACCATCAAGCATACCAATACACATACTGCCTCAGATGGAGAGAAAGAGGCAAAAAGGAAATTTCAAAAAATAATGGCTGAAAACTTCCCAAATTTGATGAAAAACTTATCTACACATTCAAGTAACTCAGTAAATGCCAAGTAGAATAAACTCAGAGGCCCAACTCTAGACACACCATAATACAGCTGCTGAAAGACAGAGAATCTTGAAAGCAGTATTATATCACCTAACAAAGAAGTCTCGATAAGAAAAACAGCTGATTCCTCAATAGAAAACAGGGAGGCCAGAGGCAGTGAGATAACATAAAGAGCTGAAAGAAAAAGACTGGTAACCAGCAATTCTACATTCAGCAAAATTATCCTTAAGTAATTAAGGTGAAATTCAGACATGCCCAGGTGTAGAAAAACTGAAAGTATGTGTTGCTAGTAGGCTGGCCTTGAAAGAAAGACTAAAGAGAGTTCATTAAGCTGAAATAAAAATAAGAGAATTCAGATGTATTTTTTGTTTGTATGTTTTTCCTCCATGTTGACTTAAATCACAACTGTGTAAAGCAATAATTATAAATCTGTGGGTAATGCATAAAGATGTAATTTGTATGACAATAACACCACAAAAGTGGATGAGAAAATGCAGCTACACAAAACTAAGGTTTTGGACCAGGCACAGGGGCCCACGCCTGTAATCCTAGCACTTTGAGAGGCTGAGACAAGTGGCTCTCTTGAGGCCAGGAGTTCGAGACCAGCCTGGGCAACATGACAAAACCCTGTCTCTACAAATATTTCAAAAATTAGCCAGATGTGGTGGTACATGTAATTATGCCACTGCACTCCAGCCTGGGTGTCAGAGTGAGACCCTGTTTCAAAAAACAAGCAAAGAACAACAACAATAAACCCACAAAAGCAAGATATCTGTATATGATAAAAATGAAACTGCCATTAATCCAAACTAGATTGTTATCAAGTAGGATATTGAATGTCATATTACGGATACCAATAATAAGAAAATAACTGAAAAGTTATAGTAAAATTTTTACAAACCTAACAGGGAATTAAAATGGTCCACCAAAACTATCTAACACAAAAAAAGGCAATAATGACTAAATAGAAGAAAAACCACATAAGACATACAGAAAACAAACAGCACAATCCCAGAGGCAAATCCTACTTTAACAGTAATTTTATTAAATGTATGTGAACTAAATACTCCATAGCAATCTCAACCTTTGGAGGAAAAAAACAGTAAATAAAAAATAAATAAATGAATAAATACTCCAATCTAAAGGCAGCGATTATATCATAGAATACTTTACAGATGGAAAAAAA
This sequence comes from Ateles fusciceps, assembly GCA_036589455.1. Lineage (NCBI taxonomy): Eukaryota > Metazoa > Chordata > Mammalia > Primates > Atelidae > Ateles > Ateles fusciceps. The sequence goes on from JAZHEH010002842.1 coordinate 3,235,710, forward strand.
GCAGACATTGGTAGAATGCATTAAATACATTTTTAAAAATAACCCAACTAGGCTGAGTGTGGTGGCTCACACCTGTAATCCCTGCACTTTCGGAGGCCAAAGCGGGCAGATCACCTGAGGTCAGGAAATGGAGACGAGCCTGACCAACATGGTGAAACCCCATCTCTACTAAAAATACAAAAATTAGCCAGGTACCTGTAATCCCAGCTACTCGGGAGGCTGAGGCAGGAGAATCTCTTGAACCTGGGAGGCAGAGGTTGCAGTGATCCAAGATGGTGCCACTGCACTCCAGCCTAGGTGACAGAGTGAGACTCTCTGTCAAAAAAACAAAAATGAAAACAAAAATAACCCAACTATATGCTGCCTGCTGGAGCTATAATTTAAATTCAAAGACATTAAGTAAGTTGAAAGTAAAAGCATAAAAAAGTCAAAAAACAAACAGCTGAAGTGGTTATACTAATATCGACAAAATTGACTTTAAAACAAAAATTTACAAAAGAATTATTGCTAGAGAAGGACATTTTATAATGGTTAAAGGGTTAATCTTTTAAGAAGATATAACAAGTGTAAACATATATGTACTTAATAACAGCACCTCCAACCCCAAAAAATGAAGCAGAAACTGACAGAATTGAAGGAATATACAGACAATTCAACAATGATAGTTTTGAGTCCACACTCTACTTTCAATAATGAATAGAACTAGACAGAAGTGAAAATCGAAGACCTAAACAATACTACAGTGCAACCAGATCAAGCAGATATGTATTGAATGCCCAACCAACAGCAAAAGAATACAGTCTTTTCAAGTGCACATGGAATATTATCCAAACTAGACCATATGTAAGGCAATAAAATATACTTCAATAACTTAAAAGGACTGAAGACAAAGTATGTTATCTGGCCACAATGGAATAAAATTAGAAATCAAAAACACATGGAAATTAAGAAACTCACAAATATGTGGAAATTTAGCAAAATACAACTAACCAATTGGTCAAAGAAAAAATCAAAGGAGAAATTAGAAAATCTTTGAGATGGAAGTAAATGAAAACACAACTTACAAAAACTATGGCATGCAGCTAATTCAGTGCTTACAGAGAAATCTATAGCATTAAATTGCTATAGGAGAAAGATCTGAAAAATAACCTATGTTCCACTTTAGAAAGTAAGAACACTGGCTGGGCGCCGTGGCTCATGTCTGTAATCCCAACAATTTGGGAGGCCAAGACAGGAGTCTCGATTGAGCCCAAAAGCTCAAGACCAGCCAGGGCAACATAGTGAGACTCCATCTCTACAAAGAAATTAAAAATTAGCCAGGTGTGGTCACACATACACACAAAAATAAAAATAAAAAATAAAAAACAGCAAACTAATCCTAAAGCACAAAGAAGGAAATAAAGATTAGAAAGGACACAGATGAAACAGACACACACACACACACACACACATACACACAGACACAAAAATCCATGAAGCCAAAATTAGTTCTTTGAAAAACTCTATAAACTTTACAAACCGTTAGCTAGACTGTCCAAAATGAAAAAGACGTAAGATTCAAATCACTAAACTGGACTGGAATACAATACATATAATACATTACTACCAACCCTACAGAAATAAACATTGTAAGAGAATACTATGAGCAACTGTATGCTAGCAAATTAGACAGCCTATATGAAATGAACAAATTCGTAGAAAGTCACAAACCACCAAAACTGACTCAAGAAGAAATAAAAATTCTGAAACAATCTATAATGAACAAGAAGATTGAATTAGTAGGGGGGAAAAACTACTTCAAGGAAAAGCTTGGACCCAAATGGTTTATGGGTGAATCCTACCACCAACTATTCCAAAAAAGAGTATACTTTCCAATAAATCATATAAAAACATTACAGGAAAAATATAGACCAATATCCCTTATGAATATGAATGTAAAAATCCTCAACAAAATACTAGAAAACAGAATCTAGCTATATATATATGTGAATGTCAAAATACATGTATTTTGACATTCACATATATATATAGCTGGATTTTGACATATGTATTTGATATACGTATTTTGACATTCACATATATTTGATATATATGTATAAATCAAACAAAATATTTGATATATATGTATAATCAAAATGTATGTATGATTATACATTTTGACTAAGTGAGATTCATCACAGAAAGCAAGGCTGGTTCAACAGACAAAAATCAATCACTGTAACACCTTATGTTAACATAAAGGTCAAAACTCACATGATAGTTTCAATAGTCATAGAAAAAACATCTGACAAAACCCAACATCATTTCATCCTAAACATACTCAAAAAACTAGGAAAAGAAAAATATTTCTTAACTTGATAAAGGGTATCTATGAAAACGCCACAATTAACATCATGCTTAGTGATAAAAGATTGAAAGCTTTACCTCTAAAAGCATGAACAAGACAAGGAAGTCTGTTTATTACTTTTTATTTAATATTATACTGTAAATTCTAAGCAAGACAATTATGCAAGAAAAAGAAATAAAAGCCATACATATTGTAAAGTCCAAAGAATTACTATCTCTACTCATAAATGACATGATCTTGGATACTGAAAATCTTAAGGAATCCACCAAAAAATCCTAAAGCTCAACTACGTTGCAGAATACAAGATCAATATGAAAAATCAACTGTATGTCTATACACTGGCAATGAATAATCCAAAAGTGAAATTAAACAAACAATTCCATTTACAATAGTATGAAAAAGAATAAAATGCTTAATTTTTTTTTCTTTTCTTTCTTTTTTTTTTTTTTAAAGACGGGGTTTCACCATGTTGGTCAGGCTGGTCTTGAACTCCCGACCTCAGGTGATCCGCCCACCTTGGCCTCCAAAGTGCTTGGATTACAGGCGTGAGCCACCGCGCCCGGCCTCTTTTTTTTTTTTAAAGACGGGGTTTCACCATGTTGGTCCGGCTGGTCTTGAACTCCTGACCTCAGGTGATCCGCCAGCCTTGGCCTCCAAAGTGCTTGGATTACAGGCACGAGCCACCATGCCCGGCCCTAAAATGCTTAAATTTAACAAAAGAAGTATAAGACTTGTACACTGAAAACTACAAAACATTACTGAAAAAAAAACAAAGACTAAAACAAATTGAGACATTCTGTGTTCATGAATAAGACTGAATACTGTTAAGATAACAATAACCCCAAATATATCTAAAGATTCGATGTACTCTTTTATTTTTTTCTTTTTCTTTTTTTCAGACAGAGTATCACTCTGTTGCCCAGGCTGGAGTGCAGTGGTGCAATCTCGGCTCAAGAGGTTCAAGAGAGTCTCCTGCCATAGCCTCCCAAGTAGCTGGGATTACAGGCATGTGCCACCACACCCAGCTAATTTTGGTATTTTAGTAGAGATGAGGTTTCATCATGTTGGCCAGCGTGGTCTCGAACTCCTGACCTCAGGTGAACCACCCGCCTTGGCCTCCCAAAGTGCTAGGATTACAGGCATGAGCAACTGCGCCAGGGCTCAATGTACTCTTTACCAAAATCCTAACACAGTTTTTTTGCAGAAACTGACAAGCTAATCCTAAAATTCAAAAGAAAATGCAAGTGACCCAAAATAGTCAAAACAATCTTTTTTTTTTTGAAACAGAGTCTCACTATATTACCTAGGCTGGAGTGCAGTGGTGCAGTCACAGCTCACTGCAGCCTCTACCTCCCAGGATTAAGCAATCCTCCCACCTCAGCCTCCTGAGTCACTGGGACTATAGGTGTATGCCATCACACCCAATTAATTTTTTAAGTTTTTGTAGACAAAGGGGTCACCATATGTTGCCCAGGCCAGTCTCGAACTCCTGGACTCAAGTGATACTCCCACCTCTACTCTCAAAGTCCTCAGATTACAGGGATGAGCCACCAAGAACAATGCTGGAGAACTGATATTTTCTAATTTCAAAACTTACTACAAAGCTACACTAATCAACAGAGTGTGGTACTGGGATAAGGATAGACATATAGATGAATGGAACAATTGAGAGTCCAAAAATAAATCCTCACACTGATCATCAACCGATCGTCGACAAGGGTACCAAACAATTCAATGAGGGAAAAAAAGTATTTTTAACAAATGGTTGACTTTTTTTCCATCATTGAGTTGTTTTGTACCCTACAAAAGTCTTTTCAACACATGGTTGAAAAGATGAAAGACTAAAAAATTTAACTCAAAATGGATCAAAAACCAAAACCTAAATGTAAAAACTAAAATTAGGAAACTCAGAAGAAAACATGACCTTGAATCAGTCAATTCTTTCTTAGATAAGACATTAAATTCACAAACAACAAAAGAAAAAATAAATTTGACTTCATCAAAATTCAAAACCTTTTTGCTTCAGAGGACACTACCAAAAAAATGAGAAAATAACTTACAGAATGGAAGAAAATATTTGCAAATTGTATACCTGATTTTAAAACATTAGTATCCTGAATATAGAAAGAATTCTTATAATCGTAAAAAAAAAAAAAAATAAAAATAGTCGAAGGATTTGAATATACATTTCTCCTAAGAAGATATACAAATAGCCAATAAGCTCATGAAAAAATGTTTAACATAATTAGCCAGGAGGGAAATGCAAAGCAAAACCATAATAAGACACCACTTCCAACCCATTACATTAGCTGTAATCAGAAAGACAGACAATATCAAATGTTTGCAATATGGGGAAATTTGAATCTTTGTACACTGCTGGTGAAAATACAAATGATGATGCCACTCTGGAAAAGTGTGGCAGGTCCTTAAAAAGTTAAATATAGAGGTATCATATGGCCCAGCAATTCCATTCCTAGAACATTATATACCCAAGAATTGAAAACATAAGCTCAGGCTGGGCAACATGGTAAAAGTGTCTCATCTCTACAGAAAGAGGAGAGGAGAGTCTCATCTCCACGGAAAGGAAGAGGGGGACGGGAGGGGGAGGGAAGGGAAATGAATGCCCACACAAATGTTCATAACATCATTATTCATAATGGTCAAACAGTGGAAATAACCTAAATGTCCATCAATTGATGAATGGATAGACAAAATATGGTATAATCCATACAATGAATATTACCTAGCCATAAAAAGCATCAAGTACTATTACATGCTACATTGGGATGGACTTTGAAAACACTATGCTAAGTGAAAGAAGCCAGACACAAAAGGCCATATATTTCTTATTCTGTTTATATGAAACATGCAGAAGAGTCAACCATAGAGATAGAAAGTACCTAATGGCTCCCTGGGGCAGGAAATAAAGAGAAATGGGGAATGATTGCTAAAAGGTATGAGTTTCTGGGTTTTTTTTTTTTTTTTTTTGCTGATCTATTCCTTTTAGCTCATCTAATATTCAACCCCTTGACATCCGAATTTGTGAGATCTGCCAGACTCTACCTGGCTGACTGAATTTGAGAGCTATACTTTCTTGGCCAGTGTGAAAAGAATTAACCTAAAAAGGAGTAGAAGAGCTCATAGAGATCAGACTGAGAAATGTTAATTTTTTTTTATCAGTCTAGATATTACAAACTGTTATATCATCAAGTTACTGATATTTACTGCAAGTAAATGCATTACCTTCACATTTACACAGTTGAAGACTAGCTAGCTATTAGTATACCACTATTATAGAATATAAAATAATGTCATTTTTTAAATTGAGCAGTCTGATAATAGGAGAGTAATCAAAATACAGTACTACTGGTCATGCATGGTGGTTCACAACTATAATCTCAACGCTTTGGGAGGCTGAAGTGGGAGGACAGCTTGAGGCCAGGGGTTCGAGACCAACCTGGGCAACAAAGCCAGACCTTATCTCTACAAGTAAATAAGTAAATAATAAAACAGTACTGCTAATATTCTGTATCTAGTTCTACATGTCCAAAACAGATAATTTCTTGATTTATACAATCATTTTCCTAACACTCAAAGACATTCTTCTGGATACTGAAAATAATTAAACATATAGTATCTGGACGTTTAAAATCTAAAATGGCTAACACAAATATAGTCAGACATTTTGTACACATTAAGTTTTTGCACAATGCAAATACTTTACACACTATAAAGAAGTAAAAAGGAGTCTTATGTACTAGAAAATGCATTCCACTGAATAAGAAAAAAAACATCCTATTACACTGGGAAGAGAAAATATACTTTAAAACAATAGGATAAAAGCAGAGGAAGTCAATTCTAAATACACTGTATAAATCGTGTTCTCAAACTATGAAGGACCAATTTTTGTTTTGGTTTTTAAATTCCAATTTGTCACAGACCAATGCTTTACAATAAATGTATTACTAGAAAATAGGGTAAAAAGCACCAGGATGCTCTACACCCCATTTCATAAGACAAGTCCACTAATCACATGCTTAGATATCACAGGACTGTGAAACTGAGATGAGCTTCTCAACACATTCAATTTCCATAATTAAGCTGTTGCAGAACTGTAATAACATTCAGCAAACTAGCACCAGTTTATGGACTACATTTTGAGTAGCAGTAGTATTGACTATGGGAAGAGGAATGGGTCAGGAGCAATGTCTCATGCCTGCAATCCCAGCACTTTGGGAGGCCAAAGTGGGTGGGTCACTTGTGCTCAAGAGTTCGAGTCCATCTCTACAAAAGATACAAAAACTCAGCCAGGTGTGGTAGTGCACACCTGTGGTCCCAGCTACTCAGAGGCTGAGGTAGGAGAATCGCTCAAGCCTGGGAGGCAGAGGTTGCAGTGAGCCAAGATTGTGCCACTGCATTCCAACCTGGGTGACAGAGTGAGACTTTGTCTTAAAAAAAAAAAAAAAAAAAGGAATGTTACAGAGTTTCAGTGTGTAGGCTGAACAGCCTTGATAGTGGTGCTGGAGGTTTATGATTTGCCAATAAAACAGGATTTTGAAAAGTAGAGTGATACAGTCAGAGAAGTGGCATCATCTCCACTTCTGAAATCTGCGTTAAAATCTGGTTACCAAATCCATGAAGTGTCTCTCCAGTAACTCTCACAAACACTAGTTATTTTATATTTACCTTGCTATTAAACCAAATTTTTAAGGTTGACGCCTAATATCTTTCTTTTTTTTTTGAGATGGAGTCTTGCTCTGTCACCAGGCTGGAGTGCAGTGGCGCAATCTCGGCTCACTGCAACTCCGCCACCTAGGTTCAAGCGATTCTTCCACCTCAGCCTCGCGAGTAGCTGGGACCACAAGCGTGTGCCACCACGCACGGCTAATTTTTTTGTCTTTTTAGTAGAGACGGGGTTTCATCGTGTTGGCCAGGATGGTCTCGATCTCTTGACCTAGTGATCCGCCCGCCTTGGCCTCCCAAAGTGTTGGAATTACAGGCGTAAGCCACCGCGCCCGCCCAATATCTTTATTTCTAAAAGCTTGAAGGACCACTGCCTTCTACTTACCTGCATTCACGTCTGTGCTCTATCCTAACTGCTTTTCATGTCTTTTTTTTTTTAATCATATCAGACGAGTAATGTGCCAACGTCATAAAAAGGCTTATGGGAGGTACATTTCATATATGAGTGTGAAAACCCAATCATCACGCTTATCAACTATAAAAGGCTTCCTTCCTTTACTTCTATCTATCGAAATTCTAATCATCATCTTCCAAGGCACAGATCAAATGTCCCTGCCCCATGGAGCTTTCTCTAAGCCACTCATTTAGATATAATTCTTCTCTTTATACTCATGTTTCATATTTGACATATGATTCTTCTTCTGTACCATTAACTCCTTTACTCCTTTGCAGTTACCCAAAATTTAGCAAAGCACTATAGTTATTTATTCAAATGGTTCTCAAACTATCTCTGAAGATCAGACCAGATAGAGATCAGATCCATCATTTTCAGATTTCAAGGAACAAGATATAAGCAAGAATGGGTAATTATTTGTATTAAACACATTTTATAAGGAATGGCATATTTACAATAACTGGCTTAGTCCTAAGAACAATTGATGGAAAAGGGAAGATGACTGGGAACCTTGAAGCTACCAACTTAAAAGAATTCACATAAAAATAACAAATTTTTGGTAACACAAACACACCCCTTATCCTAGTTACTCTATTTTAGGTTTGGGTGGAGAAGGAAAGAGTAATCGTTGCTAGGTGACTTCCTTGAATTTTTTGAAATAAACATCAACAAGGAATTTTATTTCCTTTCATTCATTTATTCTCCTTTCTCTTCTAACATGTAGCTTAAATAATTTTCAAATTTACCCATTTCTTTTTCTTTTTTTTTTTTGAGACAGAGTCTCACTCTTTCATCCAGGCTGGAGTGCAGTGGCATGATCTTGGCTCACTGCAACCTCTGCCTCCTGGGTTCAACCCATTCTCCTAGCTCAGCCTCCTGAGTAGCTGGGACTACAGGCGCACGCCACCGCACCTGGCTTATTTTTTTGTATTTTTAGTAGTGACAGGGTTTCATCATATTGGTCAGGCTGGTCTCGAACTCCTGACCTCGTAATCCGCCTGCCTCGGCCTCACAAAGTGCTGGAATTACAGGCGTGAGCCACTGTGCCCAGCTTTTTTTTTTTTTTTTGAGACAGGGTATTGCTGCAGCCTCAACCTCCTTGTCTCGTTATTCTCCTGCTTCAGTCTCCCAAGTAGCAGGGACAACAGGTACATGCCACTACACCCAGCTAATTAAAAAAAATGTTGTGGAGATGGGGGTCTCACCATGTTGCCCAGGATGGTCTCAAACTCCTGGGATCAAACAATCCTCCTGCCTTGGCATCTCAAAGTGCTGGGATTATAAGTGTGAGCCACCGTACCCAGACCCTAATTTACCCATTTCTAATAGACTAAAGACTGAGACAGAAGTACAGAATCTAGACCACATCAAGGTCATTCAGGGATTTCTACTCAGTTGTTTGTTTGTTTGACGCAGTTTGCACTGTGGCCCAGGCTGGAGTGCAGTGGCACAATCTCGGTTCACTGCAGCCTCTGCCTCCCAGATTCAAGCAATTATCCTGCCTCAGCCTCCCAAGTAGCTGGGATTATAGGTGCCCACCACCACGCCCAGCTAATTTTTTGTATTTTTAGTAGAGGCAGGGTTTTACCATGTTGGCCAGGCTGGTCTTGAACTCCTGACCTCCCAAAGTGCTGGTTTTACAGGCATGAGCCACCACGCCCAGCCCTCAGTTTACTTTTTTCTTAATTTTTTTTCTGTACTTTTTAAGAACAAATTCTACTACTTAACTTTGAGCAAGTCACAACATCCCTGATTAAATTTTACTTCCTTTAGGGTTCCGATGAAAATCCAAATAATGTTTTAACTTTTTCTATAAACTGTGGTTCAAATTAATGTTTTCACTCATATTTGAGGTTTTATTAATTTTATATATAGGTAAACCAAAGATCAAAAGTTTTAAATAAATAATATAGCTGAAGCCAGGCACAGTGGCTCATACCTGTAGTCCCAGTGCTTTAGGAGGCTAAAACAAGAGAATCACTTGAGGCCAGGAGTACAAGACCAGCCTGGGCAACATAGTGAGGCTGTCCAATCCATAAATTCTTTGCTCAATTAAACTCTGTTAAATGTTATTTGTCTAAAGTTTTTAACAGGGAAGAACATCTAATAATCTCTGCCACAATGTCATTAATATTTTTCAGTTAATGTTCTGTTTTATATTTTCGTTTTTCTATATTACATAGTACGGACCTTAGTTTCTGAACCAAATTTCTTTGTACTAGTACTTAAGACAACCCAACGAATGCTGACTTTACATGTCTTTTCTACCACTGTTAGTTGCTCACAAAACAGCAATTTTGCTCCCCCTCAAACCTAGTATATTCATTATGAACTAAATAATATTTACTGAGCACTGATTATATTCCAGGTGCTATGCTAAGTCTAGGAATATAAATATGAAAACACATACATCTGCCCTTAGGAAGGCATACAAATAAATAAATATGTTGTGATTAAAAAAAATCAAATTGGGACAGATCCAAGATGGCCGATTAGGAACAGCTCAGGATTGCAGCTCTCAGTGAAAGCGTGGAGGGTAGTGGACGCCGCATTTCCAGACGGATTTTTATTGCCCACAGACCAGGAGATTCCCAGGTGGAGGAGCCCCACGGGTCACCAGAGCGGCTGCTTTGGCCTGAGCGGCTGTTTTGCCATGTCCCCAGCGCAGCAGTACAAAATACACGGTCAGGGCGCCGTTTTAGCTGGCGATTGGAGCTCCAGGAAGTCAGAGTCGCCCACTCATCTGATTAAAAAGGGGACTGAAATAGGGTGCCAGGCCAGGAGATTCCTGGGCAAAAAAGGACCACGAATCTCAGCACCGCTGTTTCAGCCTGCGCAGTGGGTCGCTGCACGGGAAATCACACAGATCCCAGTGCCTTTTCCACAGGCGACTGGAACACCTGGGAGACAGTCGACCCTTCAACTAAAAAAAAGGCTCTGAGGCAGGGAGCCAGGTGATCAGGCTCGGCTGGTCCCACCCCCACAAAAAACCAGCAATCGGAAACACTCTGGATTGAGAGTTTCACAGCAAGCACACTGAACCCAGGACGGGCCAGCTCTGTGGGGGAGGGGGCGTCCGCCATTACTGAGGCAATCCACCACTACAGAGGTAGTCTGCCATTGCAGAGGCAGCCCGCCATTGCCAAGGCAGTTCTAACTACACCGGTATAAACAGGACTGCAGGGAAGTTCACACGGCAGCTGGGCAGAGCCCACAGCAGCTCAGCAAAGCCTCTGCAGGCAGACAGTGACTAGGCTGCCTCCTCGCTGGGCAGTGCAGCCCTGAAAAAAAAGGCAGCAGCACAACGGAAACTCATAAATAAAGCCTTAACTCCCCCAGGACAGAGCACCTGGGGGAAAAAAGGGGTTATGAGTTCTGCTGCAGCAGACTTAAACATACCTGCCCAGCACCTCTGAATGAACAACGGAGCTCACAGCTCAGCACTTGAGCTCCTATAAAGGACAGACTGTCTCATCCTCAAGCAGCTCCCTGACCCCTGTATATCCAACGAGTCACCTCATAAAGGAGAGCTCAGACTGACATCTGACGGGTATCCTTCTGGGGCGGACAGTAGAAGAAGAAACTGGCAGCAACCCTTACTGTTCTGCAGCCGCTGCAGGTGATCCCCCAGGCAGGCAGGGCCTGGAGTGGACCTCAGCAGTCCTAGAGCAGAGGGGCCAGACTGTTAGAAGGAAAACTAAGAAATAGAAAGAAATAACTTCATCATCAACAAACTGGACGTCCACTCAGAGATCCAATCTGAAAGTCAACAACTACAAAGACTACAGGTGGATAAATCCACAAAGATGGGAAGAAACCAGCACAAAAAGAGGAAAACACCTGAAACCAGAATGCCTCTCCTCCTACAAGGGATCACAACTCCTCACCAGCAAGGGAACAAGGCTGGATGGACAATGAGTGTGATGAAATGACAGAATCAGGCTTCAGAAGGTGGGTAATAAGAAAACTTCTGTGAGCTAAAAGAACATGTTCTAACCCAATGCAAAGAAACTAAGACCCTTGAAAAAAGATTTGACGAAATGCTAATGAGAATAAACAACTTAGAGAGGAATATAAGTGAATTGATGGAGCTGAAAAACACAACACGAGAACTTCGCGAAGCATACACAACTTTCAACAGCCGAACTGACCAAGCAGAAGAAAGGATATCAGAGGTCGAAGATCAACTCAATGAAATAAAACGAGAAGGCAAGAGTAGAGAAAAAAGGGTAAAAAGGAATGAACAAAGTCTCCAAGAAATATGGGACTATGTGAGAAGACCTAATCTACATTTGATAGGTGTATCTCAACGTGACGGAGAGAATGAATCCAAGCTGGAAAATACTCTTCAGGATATTATCCAGGAAAACGTCCCCAACTAGCAAGGCAGGCCAATATTCAAATCTAGGAAATACAGAGAACACCACAAAGATATTCCTCAAGAAGAGCAACCCCCAAGGCACATAATCGTCAGATTCACCAGGGTTGAAATGAAGGCGGAAACGCTAAGGGCAGCCAGAGAGAAAGGTTGGGTTACCCACAAAGGGAAGCCCATCAGACTCACAGCAGATCTCTCAGCAGAAACCCTACAAGCCAGAAGAGAGTGGGGGCCAATATTCAACGTCCTTAAAGAACTTTCAACCCAGAATTTCATATCCAGCCAAACTAAGCTTCATAAGTGAAGGAAAAGTAAAATCTTTTGCGAACAAGCAAGTACTCAGAGATTTCATCACCACCAGGCCTGCTTTACAAGAGCTCCTGAAAGAGGCACTAAACATAGAAAGGAACAACCAGTACCAGCCACTCCAAAAACATACCAAATGGTAAAGAGCATCAACACAATAAAGAAACTGCATCAACTAATGGGCAAAACAGCCAGCTAGCATCAAAATGGCATGATCAAATTCACACATAACAATATTAACCCTAAATGTAAATGGGCTAAATGCCCCAATCAAAAGACACAGACTGGCAAATTGGGTAAAAAGCCAAAACCCATCGGTGTGCTGTATCCATGAAACCCATCTCACATGCAAGGATACACATAGGCTCAAAATAAAGGGATGAAGGAAGATTTACCAAGCAAATGAAGAGCAAAAAAAGCAGGAGTTGCAATTCTCGTCTCTGATAAAATAGACTTTAAACCAACAAAGATCAAAAGAGACAAAGAAGAACATTACATAATGGTAAAAGGATCAATGCAACAAGAAGAGCTAACGATCCTGAATATATACACACCCAACACAGGAGCACCCAGATACAAAAGGCAAGTTCTTAATGACTTACAAAGAGACTTAGACTCCCACACAATAATAGTGGGAGACTTTAACATCCCATTGTCAATATTAGATCAACGAGACAGAAAATTAACAAGGATATCCAGGACTTGAACTCAGACCTGGACCAAGCAAACCTAATAGACATTTACAGAACTCTCCACCCCAAATCCAGAGAATATACATTCTTCTCAGCATCACATCACACCTACTCTAAAATTGACCATATAATTGGAAGTAAATCACTCCTAAGCAAATGCAAAAGAATGGAAATCATAACAAACAGTCTCTCAGACCACAGTGCAATCAAGTTAGAACTCAGAATTCAGAAACTAACTCAGAACTGCACAGCTTCATGGAAACTGAACAACTGGCTCTTGAATGCTGACTGGATAAACAATGAAATGAAGGCAGAAATAAAGATGTTCTTCAAAACCAACGAGAACGAAGACACAACATACCAGAATCTCTGGGACATATTTAAAGCAGTCTCTAGAGGAAAATATATAGCAATAAATGCCCACATGAGAAGCAAGGAGAGATCTAAAATTGACCCCTATCGGCAAAATTGAAAGAACTAGAGGAGCAAGATCAAAAAACTCAAAACCTAGCAGAAGACAAGAAATAACTAAGATCAGAGCAGAACTGAAGGAGATAAAGACACAAAAAATCCCTTCAAAAAAATCAATAAATCCAGGAGCTGTTTTTTCAAAAAGATCAACGAAATAGACCACTAGCCATATTAATAAAAAAGAAAACAGAATAATCAGATAGATACAATAAAAAAACGATAAAGGGGATATCACCACAGATACACAGAAATTCAAACCATCATCAGAGATTATTACAAACAACTCTATGCACATAAACTAGCAAACCTGGAAGAAATGGATAAATTCCTGGAAACTTGCATCCTCCCAAGCCTAAACCAGAAGTCGTCGAAACCCTGAGTAGACCAATAACAAGGTCTGAAGTTGAGGCAGCAATTAAGAGCCTACCACCCAAAAAAAGCCCAGGTCCAGATGGGTTCACAGCCGAATTCTACCAGACACACAAAGAGGAGCTGGTACCATTCCTTCTGAAACTATTCCAAACAATACAAAAGAGGGAATCCTTCCCAAATCATATTTATGAGACCAACATCATCGTGATACCAAAACCTGTCAGAGACTCAGCAAGAGAAGAAAACTTCAGGCCAATACCCATGATGAACATAGATGCAAAAATCTTCAATAAAATACTGGCAAACCGACTGCAACAGCACATCAAAAGCTTATCCACCATGATCAAGTAGGCTTCATCCTGGGGATGCAAGGCTGGTTCAACATACACAAGTCTATAAACGTAATTCACCACATAAACAGAACCAAAGACAAAAACCACATAATTATTTCAATTGATGCAGAGAAGGCCTTTGACAAAATTCAACAGCCCTTTATGCTAAAAACCCTCAATAAACTAGGTATTGACGGAACATATCTCAAAATAATAAAAGCTATTTACGACAAACCAACAGCCAATATCATACTGAATGGGCAAAAACTGGAAGCATTCCCTTTGAAATCTGGCACTAGACAAGGATGCCCTCTCTCACCACTCCTATTCAATATAGTATTGGAAGTTCTAGCCAGAGCAATCGGGCAAGAAAAAGAAATAAAGGGTATTCAAATAGGAAAGGAGGAAGTCAAATTGTCTCTATTTGCAGACGACATGATTGTATATCTAGAAGACCCCGCTGTCTCAGCCCAAAATCTCATGAAACTGATAAGCCACTTCAGCAAAGTCTCAGGATACAAAATCAATGTGCAAAAATCACAAGCATTCGTATACACCAATAACAGATTAAAGAAAGCCAAATCAAGAATGAACTGCCATTCACAATTGCTACAAAGAGAATAAAATATCTAGGAATACAACTAACAAGGAACGTAAAGGACCTCTTCAAGGAGAACTACAATCCACTGCTCAACGAAGTAAGAGAGGACACAAACAGATGGAGAACATTCCATGTTCATGGTTAGGAAGAATCAGTATCGTGAAAATGGCCATACTGCCCAAAGTAATTCACAGATTCAACGCTATCCCCATCAAGCTACCAATGACCTTCTTCACAGAAGTGGAAAAAACCTCCTTAAACTTCATATGGAACCAAAAGAGAGCCCACATAGCCAAGTCAATTCTAACCAAAAAGAACAAAGCTGGAGGCATCATGCTACCTGACTTCAAACTGTACTACAAGGCTACAGTAATCAAAACAGCATGGTACTGGTACCAAAACAGAGATATAGAGCAATGGAACAGAACAGAGGCCTCAGAGGCAACACCACACATGTACAACCGTCTGATCTTTGACAAACCTGACAAAAACAAGCAATGGGGAAAGGATTTCCTGTTTCATAAATGGTATTGGGAAAACTGGCTAGCCATGTACAGAAAGCAGAAACTGGACCCCTTCCTGACACCTTACACTAAAATTAACTCCAGATGGATTAAAGACTTAAACATAAGACCTAACACCATATAAACCCTAGAAGAAAATCTAGGCAAAACCATGCAGGACATAGGTGTAGGCAAGGACTTCATGACCAAAACACCAAAAGCACTGGTAACAAAAGCCAAAATAGACAAATGGGACCTAATCAAACTCCACAGCTTCTGCACGGCAAAAGAAACAGTCATTAGAGTGAATCGGCAACCAATGGAATGGGAAAAACTCTTTGCAATCTACCCATCTCACAAAGGGCTGATATCCAGAATCTACAAACAACTAAAACAGATTTACAAGAAAAAAACAAACAAGCCCATTCAAAAGTGGGCGAAGGATATGAACAGACACTTTAAAAAAGAAGACATACATGAAGCCAACAAACATATGAAAAAATGCTCATCATCACTGGTCATTAGAGAAATGCAAATCAAAACTACATTGAGATACCATCTCACGCCAGTGAGAAGGGCGATCATTTAAAAATCTGGAGACAACAGATGCTGGAGAGGATGTGGAGAAATAGGAACACTTTTACACTGTTGGTGGGAGTGTAAATTAGTTCAATCATTGTGGAAGACAGTGTGGCGATTCCTCAAGGACCTAGAAATAGAAATTCCATCTGCCCAGCAATCCCATTACTGGGTATATATCCAAAGGATTATAAATCGTTCTACTATAAGGACACATGCACACTTATGTTCACTGCAGCGCAGTTTATAATAGCAAAGACCTGGAACCAACCCAAATGCCCATCGATGATAGACTGGACAGGGAAAATGTGGCACATATACACCATAGAATATTATGCAGCCATCAAAAACGATGAGTTCTTGTCCTTTGTAGGGACATGGATTAACCTGGAAACCATCATTCTCAGCAAACTGACACAAGAACAGAAAATCAAACACCGCATGTTCTCACTCATAGGCGGGTGTTGAACAATGAGAACACATGGACACAGGGAGGGGAGCATCACACACTGGGGTCTGTCGGGGGGGAAAATGGGGAGGGACAGTCGGGGGGTGGGGAGTTGGGGAGAGACAGCATGGGGAGAAACGACAGATATAGATGATGGGGAGGAAGGCAGCAAATCACACTGCCATGTGTGTACCTATGCAACAATCTTGCATGTTCTTCACATGTACCCCAAAACCTAAAATGCAATTAAAAAAAAGAAAAAAAAACAAAATATAAAGATGGCAAGTATGTATATTTAAAAAAAAAAATCAAATTACTAGAGGGAAAGAAGCATAGTATACAAAAAAGCTCCTGTATCTACATGATAGGGAAATAGGGAAGACTTCATATAGGCTAGCTATAGATTTTGCCCTGAGATTTGAAAGAAGAGTAGAAGCTTTCAGATATAAGGGTGATAAGAAGACAGTCTGGTATTATAAGTATCATTAGCTATGGCACAGGCATCACAGACTGTACATGCAAAGGATCTAGAATGTACCCTCCTTATAAGAACTAATGCCTGACTGGTGATGGTTCAGGCCTGTAATCGCAGCACTTTGGGAGGTGGGTAGATCACTTGAGGTCAGGAGTTCAAGACCACCCTGGCCAACATGAAATCCCATTTCTACTAAAAATACAAAAACAGTCAGGGGTGGTGGCACTCACCTGTAGTCTCAGCTACTAGGGAGAATGAGGCAGGAGAATCACTTGAACCCAGAAGGTGGAGGTTGCAGTGAGCCAAGATCGTGCCACTGCACTGCATCCTGAGTGACAGAGCAAGACTCTGTCTCAAAAAAAAGAAAAAAAAATCTAATGCCTAATGATCTTCTGAGGTGGAACAGTTTCATCCCAAAATCATTCCTCAACCCCACTGTCCGTGGAAAAACTGTCTTCCACCAAACTGGTCCCTTGTGCCAAAAAGGTTGGGGACCACTAATATAAAGAGTTAGAAGAAAAGAGACCTGGAGGACAGAATGCTAGAAAATATCAACATTAAAGGTAGGATTTGGTTACATATAAAAAGTCTGGTCAAACACAAAACACCAGGGCTATCACGGGAGCATGAGGGAAGCCACAAATTCCATTTCACAGCAGCTCTGAGCCCATGAAGTAGTCACCATGAGGAAAGCTCACCTTCCTAAGCTGAAAAACATTTACAGACAAGAAGTTAGAATTGGCCGGGCACAATGGCTCACGCCTGTAATCCTAGCATTTTGGGAGGTTAAGGCAGCAGATCACTTGAAGCCAGGAGTTCAAGACCAGCCTGGCCAACATGGTGAAACCCCGTCTCTACTAAAAATACAAAAATTTGCCAGGCATGGTGGGACAAGCCTGTGGTCCCAGCTACTCTGGAGACTGGGACACAAGAATCACTTGAACCCAGGAGGCACAGGTTGCAGTGAGCCGAGATCTCACCAGCCTAGGTGACAGAGGGAGACTCCAACTCAAAAAATAAACAAAACACAAAATCAAAAAAAGAAGTTAGAATTAAAGTTAAACTGTGGCAGACATGTCCAAAGAATACGTGGGGATGGCAACTAGTAGGCAACAACGATATTGAGATGGTGGTAATATGAGGAAATAGTACTGTCATGTTAGAAACCTTGGAACAGGTCAGGTGCAGTAGGCTCACACCTGTAATCCCAGCACTTTGGGAAGCTGAGGTGTGCAGATCACTTGAGGTCAGGAGTTCGAAAGCAGCCTGGCCAACAAGGTGAAATCCCATGTCTACTAAAACTACAAAAATTAGCCAGGCATGGTGGTGGGCACCTGTAATCCCAGCTACTCAGGAGGCTAAGGCAGGAGAATTGCTTGAACCTGGGAGGCAGAGGTTACAGTGAGCCTAGATCGTGCCATTGTAATGCAGCTTAGGCAACAAGAGCGAGACTCCATCTCAAAAAAAAAAAAAAAAAGAAACCTTGGAACAAGTACAAATAATGGTTGTTCAACAGAGAAATTCAAATCCCCTCTGCAAAGGGCCAATTTCATTATGATGTAAAAATCAGGTAAGGTATATTTTCATATTAAACTTTCTGTTAAATAAACTTTTGTAACAGAAGTCCACAAAAGAGTAATTGCTTAAATGGAATAGTTGTGTGATTATTTAAATCAAGTATATCAAATAGAGTGCACATGAGAAGTTAAAAGAGCAATTTCATTATCTATCGAAAGTCCTTAAGATGGTAGCAAGGGATAAAGCAGTCTTAAGATGATAAGCCAGGTATCAAAGTCCTTGATAAACTTAATGAAGTGACCAGGAGGTTAGGAAATAATAGCAGTGACAAAGTTTGAAAGATGGTGTGATCTTTCAAACCCCAAAGCATGCACCCCAAAGCAAGATGAATTTTCAGATGGGTCCTGAAGTATAACAGCAGCAGTAGACTCACAATATAGCAATATAACAATAGTAGGAATGCTGACTTCTTCAGGCCTGGGAGAATCATCACTTATCAGAGCAGGGATACAAGGGGATCTGTGTCTTCAGAGAAGAATTTGAATTCAGATAAGGCCAGATGCAACATATGTCTTTCGCCTTAATGTGCATAAGTATTTACATTAAAAAGGTTTGCATTTGGCCGGGGGCGGTGGCTCACACCTGTAATCCCAGTACTTTGGGAGGCCAAGGTGGGTAGATCACCTGAGGTCAGGAGGTCGAGACCAGCCTGGCCAACACAGTGAAACCCTGCCTCTACTGAAAATACAAAAATTAGCTGGGCATGGTGGCACACGCCTGTAATCCCAGCTACTCAGGAGGCTGAGGCAGGAGAATCGCTTGAACCTGGGAGGCAGAGGTTGTAGTGAGCCGAGGTTGCCATTGCACTCCAGCCTGGGCAACAAGAGAGAAACTCCGTCTCAAAAAAAAAAAAAAAAAAAAGGTATACATCTGCAACAGTGTCACCTAAAAATCATTTCTATAATAAACATCTTGAAGAATGTTATTATGCTGTTTTGTTTTTTATATAATTCAACTACTTCAACACTTAGCTGAAAAGGTAGGCTAGGAAGAATAAAAAAAGAAAAGAAAAGAAAAAACAAAACAAAAGAAAAAAGAATTAAATAAATAAAAAGAAAAAACAAAACAAAAGAAAAAAAAAGAACAAAAAGGTAGGCTAGGATCAGATAACAGATTGTCTTCAACACTGGCCAAGAATTTTCTTCTGTATCACATAGGCAAAGGGAAGCCATGGGGGGGGTTTTAGAGCAGTTAGTGACATGATTTTTTTTTTTTACAGAGTCTCACTCTGTCGCCCAGACTGAAGTTTAGTGGTTTGGTGATTTCAGCGTACTGCAACCTCTGCCTCCTGGGTTAAAGTGATTCTCCTGCCTCAGCCTCCCAGGTAGCTGGGATTACAAGCACCCGCCACCACGCCTGGCTAAAGTTTGTATTTTCAGTAGAGATGGGGTTTCACCATGTTGGCCATGCTGGTCTCAAACTCCTGACCTCAAGTGATCTGCCTGCCTTGGCCTCCCAAAGTGCTGGGATTACAAGCGTGAGCCACCATGCCCGGCTAGTGACATGCTCTTAAGGTGCTTTAGAAAGACTGTGACAGGACCTGGCTGGGCATGGTGGCTCACCCCTGTAATCCTAGCACTTTGGGAAGCCAGGGCAGGTGGATTGCTTGAGGCCAAGAGTTCAAAACCAGCCTGGACAACATGGCGAAACCCCATCTCTATTAAAAATACAAAAATTTTAGCCAGGTATTGTGGTGCATGCCTATAATCCCAGCTACTTGGGACGGCTGAGACATGAGAATCACTTCAACCTGGGAGGCGGAGGTTGCAGTGAGCTGAGATTGTGCCACTACACTCCAACCTGGATGACAGAGCGCAACCCTGTCTCAAAAAAAAAAAAAAAAAAAAAAAGAGCCAGGCGTGGTGGCTCACGTCTGTAATCCCAGCACTTTGGGAGGCTGAGGTGCGCGGATCATCTGAGGTCAGGAGTTCGAGACCAGCCTGACCAATATGGTGAAACCCCATTTAAAAAAAAAAAAAAGAAAAGAAAGAAAGATTGTGACAGGACCATGTAAGAGCTTCAAGAAGGGAGGGGGAGAAAAAAAGACCCTCACAGAAAGATCAACTAGTAAACTGCTGCAAAGTTCAAGCAAGAAACAATAAAAATTTAAACTAAATAAATGATGGTAAGAACAGAGAAAAAAGGAAAAGATTCAAGCATTACTATAAAGCCAGAAAAGAGCATGAATGGACTGGGGAGATGTGAAGTTGCCCCAGAGACATTTCTAACTCCAACTGGAGTCCCAACAGAAATTTATCTTTTTCTCTACCACATTGTTAAAAATGGAAGTTTCTTGTTTTAGTAATCTATAACAAGAAGATGGTGATGCCATTTATTAAAGTAGATGTATTAATCACCTATTCTGCTATTTTCTCCAAGGTCTATTTCTACAATGTGTACCCTTCAGAGAAGAGACCTTAGATAACACACACATACACACAGAGTGAATAAATTTAGAATTCTAAAAATGTTTTAACCAAAAACAACAACCACAAAGGGATGCTTCATTTTCTAAGATACTGAAAACTTGTAACCCAACACATTTCTCTTTCCACCTTAGGTCCCAGGAAATCTAAGAACCGAATTCAATGCCTTATGGATGTAATTAGCTCATCTCTGAAAACTGATGTTTCCTTTAAGTGATGGCTATTCAGTTGTTGCTTGTTTTATCATTAATTGTTCTATTCCACATTGTATTCAATCTTATAAGCCTCACCAAATCCTTCAGATGCAATAAAATCCTTAATAAACAAAATGTTAATACAAAGATGATTTATAATATTTGAAAAAGCTTGTTCTATTAAGATCAATCGGTTAACACTGTTTATGTTATTAATGTGCAAAGTAAATCAATTCTTCATAAATAAAGTAGTTCAATGAGGTCAAATTCATTTTTCAAATCAGGCAGATTAAAATTAAAGAATATAAATTAAATTGTATACAAATTAAAGAATGTAAAAGCATCTGTCGTCATGTATACAGAATTATTTACTAACACTCTATATCAAACTCTTCAAAAATAATCAAGTTTGGCTGGGCACAGTGGCTCACACCTATAATCCCAGCACTTTGGGAGGTCAAGGCAGTCGGATAACTTAAGCCCAGGAGTTCAATACCACTCATGGCAACACAGGGAAACCCTGATCTCTCCATAAATTTATTGTATATATAAACACACACAGTTAGCTTATTTTGGCTTTTTTTAATAGACAGGTTATAGTTCACACATTCTCAGATTTTCAGTCAAATTTGTTAATCCATACTATTTTAAGTCATTTATTTAATAAACATATATAATTTGTCCTTATATATTATTATACCTACTGAATACTTTCTGAGTAAAATATCTTCACTCAGATATTATGAAGATATCAGATATAACTCAGATAAATACATTAAGATTAGAGAAAGACAAACATTTTTCACTGATCAATTTATAACAAATTCCTTCTCCAAATATACAAAAGTAAAAAATGGGGACAAAGGTGCTTGGTATAAAGCCAATTTTTAGTCTCATTCATTTAAGAGAACCTCTTATTATCAGCAACTGATGTCCAATGTCTTGAAAACTGTTGCTTCTTATGTGTGTGTTCTTTTAATTGTTACAACACGTATGGACATCAGGTAAGGAGAGCAATTCCTAAAAGATGGCAAACAAACAAGGTGTGTCCTATGACCACTCCAGCTTACTGCCTTAGAGAGCTTCTAAGTCAAGGCAAGAAGAAAGCAAATCCAGGTGGACCCAGCAAACTCGATGAAATAAGAAACTGAAGCCAAGCACCCAGGAAGACCAAGACAATCCGAGTTCACAGGACAGACCACCAGGAGGAGACAGCTACACACAGTTAGAATACAGGAGACTAGAGAGGGTCCCCTTTAAGTATGATCATAGCACATATAGAAACAAAGAAACTACCCAAGAAGAAGAAGAACCATGCTGAAGCTTTGGAGGGAACAGTAACAGGTGCTCACACAGGGCTGGGAACAGTGCTTGTAACCAAAAGCTGGACTACAAAAATAAAATCTCAGCCAGGCACAGTGGCTCACACCTGTAATTCCAACACTTTGGGAGGCCAAGGTGGGCGGATCATGAGGTCAGGAGTTCAAGACCAGCCTGGCCAAAAATGGCGAAACCCCATCTCTACTAAAAATACAAAAAATTAGCCAGGCATGGTGGTGCACACCTGTAATTCTAGCTACCCGGGAGGCTGAAGCAGGAAGACTGCTGGAACCTGGGAGGCAGAGGTTGAAGTGAGGTATAAGATTGCACCACTGCACTCCAGACTGGGCCACTGAGCAAGACTCCATCTCAAAAATAAATTAAAAAAATAAAATCTCATAATTCGTGGGGCATTGGGTCAAATACTAGGAAAGTATTGCCTTATACTAGACAACAATTAATCCTAAATGGACCCACCCAACAAATCATAAAAGCAAGACCCAAAATAATAAAACTGTTTTCAAGTAACCTAACTATATCCTGGAAAAAAACTCAAGTATTTATAGGTGGTCAGGCATGGTGGCTCATGCCTGTAATCCCAGCACTTTGGGAGGCCAAGGTGAGCAGATCACTTGAGCCCAGGAGCTCAAGACCAGCCTGGGCAACATGGCAAAACCCCATCTCTACAAAACAAACAAAAAATTAGCTATGCGTGGTAGCATGCACCTGTAGTCCCTAGCTACTCAGGAGGCTGAGGTAGAGGATCGTTTGAGCCTAGGAAGTCATGACAGACTGAGACTCTGTCTCCAAAATCAAAGCAAAACAAAAAAAGAATTTATAGAAATAGAAAAGTACCCATATATAAGAAAGTAAAATTCAGAATATCAGATAGCCAAAAGTTACCAGGCACACAAAGGATCAGGAAAACAACCCAGGATAAGGAAGGAAGATAATCAATTAAAATGTCTAGAATTCAAAAAGGTGTCAGAATTAGTAGAGAAGTATATTAACTGTATTCCATATGTTCAAAAAGTTAAGAAGACAATCGATTACATAAAACAAGATCCAAGATGAACTACATAAAAACTACAGTTTCTGAGATAAATAATAAACTAGATGGAATGACAGATTACATGCAGTGGAAGAAAAGATTAGTGAACTTGAAGATACAGCAACAGAAACCATCCAAGATGAAACACACAGGGGAAAAAAAATCCAAAACATTAAAAAAAAAATCAGTAAACTATGAGACCTTCCAATATACTAATAATACTTCTTAACAATCTAATATTAATATTCCTAAGACAGTAGTAAATGGAGTTCTAAATGTAAGGGAAAGGAGAAAGAAGTGAAAAATAAGGACCAAAACTTTTCCAAATTTGATGAAAACTATAAACCTTCAGTCTGAGGGAATAAAGGACTGAAAAAAAAAAAAAGAAAAAAGGAAACTATAAACCCACAAATGTAAGACACTCAATGAACCTTAAGCCAAGAGATATGAAGAAAACTAACCAAGGCACATGGTAATCAAATTCCTCAACACCAGTGATGAAGAGGTCTTAAAATCACCCAGAGAAGAAAATGACATCTTCCATAAAAATAAAAAGTAAGATATAACAAAAAAAAAGAAAAGAAAGAAAAATAAAAATAAAAAGTAAGATATAGACAATAGCAGACTTCTTATCAGAAGCAATACAAACAAGAAGACAGTGAAGTAAAATATTTAAAGAACCAAAAAAACAAGCTGTCAACCTAGAATTCTAAACAGAAAAAAAGTATCTTTCAAAAAAGAGGGCAAAGTAAAGACTTTTTCAGACAAACAAAAGCATGAAGAATCCATCACATTCAGAGGAGGAGGAATAAAGAAAGGTTGGTTGATGAATATAAACATACAGTTAGAAGGAATAAATTCTGTCATTTGATAACATGGTAGGGTGACTACAGTAAACAACATATTGTATATCTCAATATAGGAGAGGCTGGGCACAGTGGCTCACATCTGTAATCCCTGTACTTTGGGAGGTGGAGGAGGGTGGATCACCTGAGGTCGGGTGTTTGAGACCAGCCTGACCAATGCGGAGAAACCCTGGATCTACTCAAAATAGAAAATTAGCTGGGCATGGTGGTGCATGCCTGTAATCCCAGCTACTCAGGAGGCTGAGACAGGAGAATAGCTTGAACCCAGGAGGTAGAGGTTGCAGTGAGCCAAGATCGTGCCACTGCACTCCAGCCTGGGCAACAAGAGTGGAATGCTATCTCAAAAATAAATAAATAAATAAAAATAGCTAGAAGAGATTTTTTTTTTTTTGAGATAGGGTCTTGCTCTGTTGTCCATACTAGAGTGTACTGACATGATCACAGCTCACTGCAGTCTCGACCTCCTGGACTCAAATGATCCTCCTACCTCAGCCTCTCAAGCAGTTGGGATCACAAGTGGCTGCCACCACATCCACCTAATTTTTGTACTTTTTGTAGAGGTGGGGTTTCACCTTGTTCCCCAAGATGGTCTTGAACTCCTGGGCTCAAGTGATCCATCAGCCTCAGCCTCCCAAAGTGATGGGACTATAGGTGTGAGCCACTATGCTCTGCTTTTTTTTTTCCTGAAGAGTCTTGGACTGTTGAAAGCTAGTGTGCAGGGGCAGGGGCATGAACACAGCTGACTGCAGGCAGCACCAATCTCCTGGGCTCAAGCAATCCTACCACCTCAGCTTCCTGAATCACTGGGACCACAGGTGCATGCCACAACACCTGGCTAATTTTTAAATTTTTCTGTAGAGACAGGGTCTTGCATTGTTGCCCAGGCTGGTCTCAAACTCCTGGGCTCAAGCAATTCTCCTGTCTTGATCTCCCAAAGTGCTGGGATTCCAGGCGTGACCCACTATGCCCAGCCTGTAAGAGAAAACTTGAAATGTTCCCAGCACAAAGAAATAACAAATGTTCAAGGTGATAAATATCCTAAATACCTTGATTTGATCATGATGTATTGTACGCATATATCAAAATGTCACATGTATCCCATCAATATGTACAAATTATTATGTGCTAAAAATTTTTTTTAAAGAATCTATTACCAGTAGATCATTATCACACACACAAAAAATGTTACAGACCGTCCTTCATGTAGAAACAAAATTATACTGGATAGAAATATTGGCTGGGAGTGGTGGCTCACGCCTACAATCCCAGCACTTTGGGAGGCCTATGCAGGTATTACTTGGGGCCAGGAGTTCAAAACCAGTCTGGCCAACATGGTGAAACCCCATCTCAACTAAAAATACAACAACAACATAAAATTAACCAGGCATGGTGGTACATGCCTGTAATCCCAGCTATTTGGGAGGCTGAGGCACAAGAATCGCTTGAACCCAGGAGAAGGACGTAGTAAGCCAAGATGGCACCACTGCACTCAGCCTGGGCGACAGAGCAAGACTGTCTCAAAAAAAAAAAAAAAAAAAAAAAATGTGTCTACACAAAGAAATGAAGAGCCCTGGAAATGGCACTACATAGGTAAATATATGAGATTTATTTATCATTTAAAAACCTTTAAAAGGTCACTGCTTGTTTAAACAAAGTAATATAGTGCAGGGTTAATAATAACATGATAAGTAAAATATATCACAACAAAAGCATAAAGGTTGGGTGGAAAAATGGATGCAGATTCTTATAAGGTTCTTATATTACATGGGAAGTGGTATAATATCACTTAAAAGTGTGCACTCTGGCAACTTAAAGATGTATACTACAAATCATATAAAGAAATCACTAAAATAATAAATGAAAGGAAAAGAATCATAAAATTTACTCAACTAATTCAAAAGAAGGGGAGAAAAAAGGGAACTAAGGAACAGACAGGTCAAACAGAAAACAAATAGCAACACGACAAACTCAAATCTAACCATATCAATAATCATGTTAAATGTAACTATCCAAACATCTCGATTAAAAGGCATGGATAATTAGATCAGATAAAAAAGACCCAACCACATGCTGCCAACAACAAACCCACTTTAAATATAAAAAAATGAAATATATATATGTCCTGCTAACACTAATCAAATGCAAGTGGACATGGCCATATTAATATCA
Organism: Ateles fusciceps; assembly: GCA_036589455.1. Lineage (NCBI taxonomy): Eukaryota > Metazoa > Chordata > Mammalia > Primates > Atelidae > Ateles > Ateles fusciceps. Next base: position 3,261,955 of record JAZHEH010002842.1, read on the forward strand.
AAGTAGATTCCTAAGCAAAGACTATTTCCAAGAAGAAAGAGATCATTTCAAAATGATAAAGAAGTCAATTCATCAAAAAGAAATAATCCTACGGTTTAGTCAGCTAATGACAGAACTTCAAAATATATGAAGCAAATATTGATAGAAGTTTAAAAGAAAATAGACAAAACCCACACTTACAGTCAGAAACTTCAGCACTCTTCTCTCAATACTTGATGAAAACAACTAGACAGAAATTCAGTAAGGACAGAGAAGACTTGAACAACACTAACAAGCAACTTGTGCTAACTGACATTTTTAGAACACTTAACCCACCAAGAGCAGAATATATATGCCTTTCAAGTGCATATAAAAATTTATCAAGTTAAAACATCTCTGGACCACCAAACAATTTCATTAACTTTTAAATAATTCAGGTAATAAAAAATATGTTTTCTAACTACAAAGGAATTGAATTAGAAATGAATAACCGAAAGGTATCTCAATAATCTACAAATATTTTAAGCTAAAGAATAGACTGGCACACTGGGCGATCCCAGCACTTTAGGAGGCCAAGGCGGGCAGATCACAAGGTCAGGAGTTCAAGCCCAGCCTGGCCAACATAATGAAACCCTGCCTCTACTAAAAATACAAAAAATTAGCCAGGCATGGGCACCTCTGATCCCAGCTATTCGGGAGGTTGAAGCAGAAGAATAGCTTGAACCTGGGAGGCCAAGGTTGCAGTGAGCTGAGATCATGCCACTGCACTCCAGCCTGGGCAATAGCATGAGACTCGGTCTCAAAAAACAACAACAAAACAACAACAACAAACAGACTTGTAAATAACTCATGGATTAAAGAAAGTATTTTGGAACTAAATGAAAATGAAAATACAAAATATCATAAGTTGTGAGATGCTAGTTAGGGGAAAATTTTTATCACCAAATGCCTCTAGTAGAAAGAAGAACGATTTCAAATCAAATACCCTTTATGAAACTACAAAACGAGCAAATTAAACTAAACTAAATAGAAGAAAATAACAAAGACTGCCAAGCACAGTAGTTCATGCCTGTAATTCCAGCACTTTGGGAGGCAAAGGCAGGTGGAACACTGGAGGTCAGGAGTTCGAGACCAGCCTGGCCAACATGGTGAAACCTCATATCTACTAAAAATAGAAAAATTAGCCAGGCAGATGGCACACACCTGTAGTCTCAGCTACTCAGGAGGCTGAGGTAGAATTGCTTGAACCCAGGGGAGGCGAAGGTTGCAGTGAGCCGAGATCATGCCACTGCACTCCAGTCTAGGCGACAGAGCTAGACTCTGTCTCAAGCAAAAAAAAAAAAAAAAAACTAACAGAACTGAGTCAGTTCAGCAGGTTTGTAGGACATAAGCTCAATATAAAAAATCAATGTTATTCCCCTATATGAGATCCAATCAGAAATAGATATAAAAGTAACATTTACAAGAGATCAGAGTAGAAGGTATTTAGGGGTAAGTCTGACAATAGATGTGTAAGACCTGCACACTGAACTACAAAATGCTCCTGAGAGAAATTAAAGAAGTCCTAAATAGGTGGAGAAACACCTTGTTCAAATCAGCATATTCAATATTGTCAATTTTCCCAAATTGATCTATAGATTCAACACAATCCCAATCAAAATCCCAACAGGTTTTTTGGCGGTGGTGGTGGTTTTTTTCTTTCTTTTTAAGAAATTGACCACTTTAAAAAATAAAAATAAAAAAAGACAGAGTCTGACTGTGTCACCCAGGCTGGAGTGCAGTGGTGCGATCATGGCTCACTGCGGCCTCGACCTCCCAGGCCTAGGTGATCCCCCTCACCTCAACCTCTCAGGTGGCTGGGGTCACAGGCAGACACTACCGAGCCTAGCTATTATTTATTTATGTTTTGTAGATATGGGGTTTCACCATGTTGTCCAAGCTGGTCTCAAATTCCTGGGCTCAAGCAATCTGCCCACCTCAGCCTCCCAAAGTGCTGGGATTACAGGTGTGAGCCACCACACCAAGCCCAACTAATCTTAAAACTGATATGGAAATGTAAAGGACCTGGCACGAGGTGGGTGGGGGGAACACACTTTGAAAAGGAAGAACAAAGTAAGAGGGACAACACTACTTGATTTCAAGATTTATTATAAAGTTACAGTAATCAAACTCTGCGGTATTGGCACCAACAAAAACAGATCACTGGAACAAAACAGAGTCCAGAAATAGGCCCACACATATTTCTGGACAACTAAGTCTTGGCAAAAGTACAAAGGCAATTCGGTAGAGAAAAGATAGTCTTTTTGAACAAACAGGCTGGAACAACTGGACATCCACATACAAAAACATAAACTTCAAACCACCTCATACCACATTTATAACTCAAGATGAATCACAGAAGTAAACAGATCCTAAAACTGCAAAACTTCTAGAAAAAAAGCATAAGAAAATCTTTTTAAGAGCCAAGATGGCCAAGAGAAGCCAGCACCAGAACGCAGCTCCCAGCGAATGACACTCAGAGGGTCAGAGGACTTTACGATTCCAAACGAGGTGCCAGGTTCATTTCTGTGGGACAGATAGGGTTCTGAAAATAGGCCCAAGGAAGGAGGCGCAGGGCAAGAGATGCCCAGGGGGGCAAATCGAGACGCGGGGGGGGGGAGCCTCCCACCTGAAACGTGTAGCCGGCTCGGAGGGTGTGGGGACTTAACCCCTCCGTGTTGCCAATCAAATTCTGTGCTTACCTCATCCCTCCTGCAACCCACGGTCCACGAGAGCCCTGCCAGACGGTGGGGCGCCATGGGTAATAGATGCAAATCTGTGCAGCGGCTACCACTGTGCACGGCAAGTTGTCGCAGGGACCTGGGCGAGAGTTTAGACTAACGTCAGCGGGACAGACCGTCCCACAGAGGGAGGCAGAGTTGAAAGCAGGGAAACAGACCATAAAGCCTGGCAGGCCCCATCTCCACAGAACTCAAACTGAAGCCCTCACTAGAAAGCTTGGCAGTAGATACACCAGCTTGACTCCAACCAGGAATATTCAGCTGGGGAAGGAGAAACATCATCGGTAAGGCGGGGCCAATCTCACCTGCAAACAAACTCCAGGGAAGGACCACCCACCCAGCAACATGACTGAATCCTAGAGAGCCCAGCAACGTCCTCTACAGGCCAGAAAAGATACAGCTCCAACCTCAACAGAAAAAAAACACCACTCACAGACTCGTGAAATTACCAACTTCAAAGATTAAAGGGAGATAAATCCATGAAGATGGGAAAAAACCAGCGCAAAAAAGATGAAACCATCAAAGAACAGAATACCTCTTCTCCTCCCAGAGATCACAACTCCTCACCATCAAGGGAACAAAAAAAGAGAATTAATCTGACGAACTGACAAAAGCAGACTTCAGAAGGTGGGTAATGACAAACTTCTCTGACTTAAAAGACCATGTTCTAACCCAATGCAAAGAAACTAAGAACGCTGAAAAAAGGTTAGGCAAAATGCTAACTAGAATAACTAGCTTAGAGAAGAACATAAATGACTTGATGGAGCTGAAAAACACAGCACGAGAACTTTGCGAAGCATACACAAGTTTCAACAACCAAATCAATCAGGCAGAAGAAAGGATATCAGAGATAGAAGATCAAATCAATGAAATAAAATGAGAAGGCAAGATTAGAGAAAAAGAGTGAAAAAAAAAATGAACAAAGCCTCCAAGAACTATGCGATTATGTGAAAAGACCTAATCTACACTTGATCTGCGTACCTAAATGTGACGGAGAGAATGAATCCAGGTTGGAAAACACTCTTCAAGATATTATCCAAGAGAACTTTCCCAACCTAACAAGGCAGGCCAACATTCAAATCCAAGAAATACAGCCAACACCACAAAGATATTCCTCAAGAAGAGCAACCCCAAGGCACATAGTTGTCAGATTCACCAGGGTTGAAATGAAGGAAAAAATCCTAAGGGTAGCCAGAGAGAATGTCAAGTCACCAACAAAGGAAAGACCATCAGAATCACAGCAGATCTCTCAGCAGAAACCCTGTAAGCTAGAAGGGAGTGGGGCCAATATTCAACATCCTTAAAGAAAAGAACTTTCAACCTAGAATTTCATATCTGGTCAAACTAAGCTTCATAAGTGAAGGAGAAATAAAATCCTTTACGGACAAGCAATTGCTGAGAGATTTCGTTGCTATAAGACCTGCCTTACAAGAGCTACTGAAGGAAGTACTAAACAGGGAAAGGAACAACCAGTACCAGCCACTGCAAAAACGTACCAAATGGTAAATAACAACAATGCAATGAAGAAGCCACGTCAACTAACAGGCAAAACAACCAGCCAGTAACAAAATGGCAGGATCAAATTCAAACATAACAATATTAACATTGAATGTAAATAGCCTAAATGCCCCGATCAAAAGACACAGACTGGCAAACTGGATAAAAAGTCAAGACCCATCGGTGTGCTGTATTCAGGAGACCCATCTCACATGCAAAAACTCACATAGACTCAAAATAAAGGGATGGAAGAAGATTTACCAAGCAAATGGAGAGCAAAAAAAAAGCAGGGGTAGCAATCCTAGTCTCTGATAAAATGGACTTTAAACCAACAAAGATCAAAAGAGACAAAGAAGGGCATTACATAATGGTAAAAGGATCAATGCAACAAAAAGAGCTAACTATCCTAAATATACATGCACCCAATGCAGGAGCACGTGGATATATAAAGCAAATTCTTAAAGACCTACAAAGAGACTTTGACTTCCACACAATAATAGTGGGAGACTTTAACACTCCACTGTCAATATTGGACAGATCAACAAGACAGAAAGTCAATACGTATATCCAGGACCTGATTGCAGATTTGGAACAAGAGGACCTAATAGACATTTACAGGACCAAGAGGACCTAATAGACATTTACAGGACCAAGAGGACCTAATAGACATTTACAGGACACTCCATCCCAAATCCACAGAATATACATTCTTCTTAGCACCACACTGCACTTACTCCAAAATTGACCACATAATCGGAAGTAAATCACTCCTCAGCAAATGCAAAAGAATGGAAATCGTAAGAAACAGTCTCTCAGACCACAGCACAAACAAATTAGAACTCAGGATTGCCGGGCACGGTGGCTCACACCTGTAATCCCAGCACTTTGGGAGGTCGAGGCGGGCAGACAATGAGGTCAAGAGTTCGAGACCATCCTAGCCAACATGATGAAACACCGTCTCTACTAAAAATACAAAAATTAGCTGGGCATGGTGGTGTGCACTTGTAGTCCCAGCTACTTGGGAGGCTGAGGCAGGAGAATTGCTTGAACCCAGGAGGCAGAGGTTGCAGTGAGCCGAGAGCACCACTGTACTCTAGCCTGGTGCCTGGAGACAAAGTGAGACTCTGTCTCAAAAAAAAAACACACACAAAAAAACTCAGGATTAAAAATAGCACTCAAAAAAAAAAAGGAAAAAACAAACAAAAAAAAGAAAAGCACTCAAAACCACACAATCACATGGAAACTGAAAAACTTGTTCCTGAATGACAAATGGATAAACAATGAAATGAAGGCAGAAATAAAAATGTTCTTTGAAACCAACGAGAATGAAAACACAACGTACCAGATCCTGAGGGACATATTTAAAGCAGTGTCTAGAAGGAAATTTATAGCAATAAATGCCCACATGAGAAACAAGGAAAGATCTAAAATCAACACGATATTGTCAAAATTGAAAGAGCTAGAGGAACAAGGTCAAAAAAACTCAAAAGCAAGCAGAAGACAAGAAATAACTAAGATCAGAGCAGAACTGAAGGCGATAGAGACACAAAAAGCCCTTCAAAAAAATCAATAAATCCAGGAGCTGGTTTTTTGAAAAGATCAACAAAATAGACCACTAGCTAGACTAATAAAAAAGAAAAGAGGGGCCGGGCGTTGTGGCTCACACCTATAATCCCAGCACTTTGGGAGGCTGAGGCGGATAGATCACGAGGTCAAAAGATCGAGACCATCCTGGTCAATATGGTGAAACCCCGTCTCTACTAAAAAATAGAAAAAATAAGCTGGGCATGGTGGTGCGCGCCTGTGGTCCCAGCTACTCAGGAGGCTGAGGCAGGAGAACTGCTTGAACCCAGGAGACGGAGGTTGCGGTGAGCTGAGATCACACCATTGCACTCCAGCCTGGGTAACAAGAGTGAAACTCCATCTCAAAAAAAAAAAAAAAGAAGAGAGAGAAAAATCGAATAGATGCAACAAAAAAGGATAAAGGGGAGATCACTACCGATTCCTTGGAAATACAAACTGCCATCAGAGATTACTACAAACAACTCTATGCACATAAACCAGTAAATCTGGAAGAAATGGATAAATTCCTGGACACTTGCACACTGAAGCCAAGAAGAAGTTGAAACCCTGAATAGACCAATAACAAGGTCTGAAGTCGAAGCAGCAATTAATAGCCTACTGACCAAAAAAGTCCAGGTCCGGACAGGTTCACAGCTGAGTTCTACCAGACATACAAAGAGGAGCTGGTACCATTCCTGTTGAAACTATTCCAAACAATATAAAACGAGGGGAATCCTCTCTAACTCTTTCTATGAGACCAACATCGTCCTGATACCAAAATCTGCCAGAGACACAACTAAAAAAGAAAACTACAGGCTAACATCTATAATGAACATTGATGCAAAATCTTCAATAAAATACTGGCAAACCTAATCCAACAGCACATCAAAAAGCTTATCCACCACGATCAAATAGGCTTTATCCCTGGGATGCAAGGCTGGTTCAACATACGCAAATCTATAAACGTAATTCACCACATAAACAGAACCAACGACAAAAACCACATGATTATCTCAATAGATGCAGAGAAGGCCTTCGACAAAATTCAACAGCCCTTTATACTAAAACTCTCAATAAACTAGGTATCGATGGAACATATCTCAAAATAATAAAAGCTATTTACGACAAACCAACAGCCAATATCATACTGAATGGGCAAAAACTGGAAGCATCCCCTTTAAAAGCTGGCACTAGACAAGGATGCCCTCTCTCACCATTCCTATTCAATACAGTATTGGAAGTTCTAGCCAGAGCAATTAGGCAAGAAAAAGAAATAAAGGGCATTCAATTAGGAAAAGAAGAAGTCAAATTGTCCCTATTTGCAGACAACATGATTGTATATTTAGAAGACTCCATCGTCTCAGCCCAAAACCTCCTTAAGGTGATAAGCAACTTTGGCAAAGTCTCAGGATAAAAAATCAATGTGCAGAAATCATAAGCATTCCTATACACCAATAACAGAAAAACAGAGAGCCAAATCATGAGTGAACTCCAATTTACAATTGCTACAAAGAGAATAAAACACCTAGGAATACGACTAACAAAGGAAGTGAAACATCTTCAAGGAGAACTACAAACCACTGATCAAGGAAATAAGACAGGGACACAAACAGATGGAAAAACATTCCATTCTCATGGTTAGGAAGAATCAATATTGTGAAAACGGCCATACTGCCCAAAGTAATCTACAGATTCAAAGCTATCCCCATCAAGCTAACATTGACCTTCTTCATAGAACTGGAAAAAACCACTTTAAACTTCATATGGAACCAAAAGAGAGCCCGCATAGCCAAGACAATCCTAAACAAAAAGAACAAAGCTGGAGGCATCATGCTACCTGACTTCAAACTACACTACAAGGCTACAGTAATCAAAACAGCATTGTACTGGTACCAAAACAGAGATATACACCAATGGAATAGACAGAGGCCTCAGAAGCAATGCCACACATCTACAATCATCTCATCTTTGATAAACCGGACAAAAACAAGCAATGGGGAAAGGATTCCCTATTTAATAAATGCTGTTGGGAAAACTGGCTAGCCATATGCAGGAAGCTGAAACTGGATCCCCTCCTTATACCTTATACAAAAATTAACTCCAGATGGATTAAAGATTTAAATGCAAGAACTAAAACCATAAAAACCGTAGAAGAAAACTTACGCAAAACCATTCAGGACATAGGCATAGGCAAGGACTTCATGACTAAAACACCAAAAGCACTGGCAACAAAAGCCAAAATAGACAAATGAGACCTAACTAAACTCAAAAGCTTTTGCACAGCAAAAGAAACAATCATTAGAGTAAACCGGCAACCAAGAGAATGGGAAAAATGTCGCAATCTACCCATCAGATAAAGGGTTAATATCCAGAATCTACAAACAACTAAAGCAGATTTACAAGAAAAAAATAAACAAGCCCATTCAAAAGTGGGCGAAGGATATGAACAGACACTTTTGAAAAGACGACAAATATGCTGCCAACATATGAAAAAATGCTCATCATTGGTCATTAGAGAAATGCAAATCAAAACCACATTGTGATACCATCTCACGCCAGTTAGAATGGTGATCATTAAAAAATCTGGAGACAACAGATGCTGGAGAGGATGTGGAGAAAAAGGAACACTTTTACACTGTTGGTGGGAGTGTAAATTAGTTCAACCAATGTGGAAGACAGTGTGGCGATTCCTCAAGGATCTAGAAATAGAAATTCCATTTGACCCAGCAATCCCATTACTCGTTATATACCCAAAGGATTAAAAATCGTTCTATCATAAAGACACATGCACACGTATGTTCATTGTGGTGCTATTTACGATAGCAAAGACCTGGAACCAACCCAAATGCCCATCGATGATAGACTAGACAAAAAAAATATGGCATATACACACCATGGAATACTATGCAGCCATAAAAAACAATGAGTTCGTGTCCTTTGTAGAGACATGGATGAAACTAGAAACCATCATTCTCAGCAAACTGACACAAGAACAGAAAACCAAACACCACATGTTTTCACTCATAGGCGGGTGATGAACAATGAGAATACCTGGGCACAGGGAAAGGAAAAACACTCACAGGGTTAGGTGGAGGGGGAGAGATAACACAGGGAGAAATGCCGGACATAGGCGACGGCAGGGAGGGGGGATGGAGACAGTAAACCACCATGGCATGTATGTACCTATGCAACAATCCTGCAGGATGCACATGTACTCCAGAGCCCAAATACGATTAAAAAAAAAAAAAGAAAGAAAGAAAGAAAATCTTTGTGAGCATGGGTTAGGCTAAGATTAAGCATTTCTGCTTCTCAGAAGAAAACTTTAAGAGAATGAAGAGAGCCCAAAGACTGGGGGAAAAAAAATCTTTGCAAATCAGATGTCTGATACAGTATCTGTATCCAGAATATATAAAGAACTTTTTTTTTTTTTTGAGACAGAGTCTCACTCTGGAGTGGAGGTGCACAATCTCGGCTCACTGTAAACCTCCGCCTCCCAGGTTCAAGCAATTCTCCTGTCTCAGCCTCCTTTGTAGCTGGGATTACAGGCTAATCCCGGTTAATTTTTGTATTTTTAGTAGAGACGGAGTTTCACCATGTGGCCAGGCTGGTCTCGAAATCCTGACCTCAAGTGATCTACCTGCTTCGGCCTAAAGAACTTTCAAAACTGAATTAAGAAAGCAAAAGACTCAATTTAAAAACATGTAAAAGATTTAAACACAAACTCGTCAAAGAATTATACTATGGCAAACAAGCAGAATAAAAAGATATCTGAGACCTGGTGCAGTAGCTCACACCAGTAATCCCAATGCTTTGGGAGGCCAAGGTGGGTGGATCACCTGAGGTCAGGAGTTCAAGACCAGCCTGGTCAACATGGTGAAACCCCCTCTCGACTAAAAGTACAAAAATTAGCCAGGCGTGGTGATGCAAGCCTGTAATCCCAGCTACTTGGGAGGCTGAGGCAGGAGAGTCGATTGAACCCAGGAGGTGGAGGGTGCAGTGAGACGAGATCTTGCCAGTACACTCCAGCTTGGGTGACAAGGCGAGACTCTGTCTCAAAAAAAAAAAAAAAAAAAAAAGATATTTGATATCAAGGAAATACTAATTATAACCAGGACACACAGTAGCTGAAATTAAGAAGACTGGCCATACTGAGTGGTGTTGGTGCATACATGTAGGACCTGAAACTCTCATCACTGCTGTTAAGAATGTAAAATGGGCCAGGCGTGGTGGCTCACGCCTGTAATCCAAGTACTTTGGAGGCCAAGGTGGGCGGATCACCTGGCCAGCCTGACCAACATGGTGAAACCCCGTCTTAAAAAAAAAAAAAAGAATGTAAAATGGTGAAAAACACTTTGGCAGTCTCTTACAAAGCTAAATGTACAACTGCCATATGATCCAGCCCTATGATTCAATCCTAGCTATTTATCCAAGAGAAATAAAGCATAGGTCTTTCACAGCAGCTTTATTTGTAACAGCCCAGAACAACCCACATTTCCATCAACAGGTGAATGTATAAAAAATTGTGAATAACTGGCCAGGCACAGTGGCTCACGCCTGTAATCCCAGCACTTTGAGAGGCCGACGTGGGTGGATCCAAGGTCAGGAGTTCAAGACCAGCCTGGCCAAGATGGTGAGACCCCATCTCTACTAAAAATATAAAAATTAGCCGGGTGTGGTGATGCGCACCTGTAATCCCAGTTACTTGGGAGGCTGAGGCAGAGAACTGCTTGAACCCGGGAGGCAGAGGTTGCAGTGAGCCGACATCGTGCCACTACACTCCAGCCTAGATGACAGAGTGAGACTGTCTCAAAAAAAAAAAAAAAAAAAGAAATTGGGAATAACTATTCAGAAATAAAAAGTAATAAACAGTCAGGTACAGTGGCTCACACCTGTAATCCCAAAACACTTTAGGAGGCTGAATGGGAGGATTGCTTGAGTCCAGGAGCTTGCAACCAGTCAGGCAACATGATGAGACCCCATCTCCACAGAAAAAAAAATTTTTTTAATTAGCCACACATGGTGGTACATGCCCCTGATCCCAGCTACTAGGGAGGCAGAGGCAAGAGAATCACTTGACCCTGAGTGGTCAAGGTGCAGTGAGCCATGTTTGCAACACTGCACTCCAGCCAGGGTGACAGAAGAGTCTATCACAAGAAAAACAACAACAACAATGAACTATTAATGTACCACAATATAGATTAATTTCAAAATAATGAGGCTGAGAAAAATAAACCAAACATAAAATGACCATATAGCATAATTCCATTTATATACTATATAAGCCCATTTTTATAAAACTCTAGATAATGTAAACTAATATAGGGTGACAGCAGATTAGCAGTTGCTCAGTAATAATGGGAGGGTGCAACTGGGTGGGAGAAAGAGATTACAAAGGGGCAGGAGAAAACTTTGGGAGGTTATACATATATTATCCTGATTGTCACTGTCTGCCTGTATTTGTTATCTTGTTAGATATTTTAAATCTTTGTTATGATGGTTTCATGAGATATACATATATAAAAATTATTCAGTTATGTACTTTAAATATGTGCAATTTACTGTGTGCCAATTATAACTCAATAAAGCCATCAGAATTATTTAACAATAATCAATATATTTTTAGCTAAATGCTTAATATTTTTATTTTTATATCAAGCGGACTGAACTGTTAATTTAAAGCAAAACAAAACTAACATTTAGTCAATACCCACTATATGCCAAGCATTATGTTAGCCAATTTACATATGTTAATTTATACTATCATTACCTTAAGACTATTAGTTGTAAAATGGAGTGGGAGGTAGGTAGAAGGGACAACAGCTTTAGAAACCAGACAGGCTTTTTTTTCTATTTTTAAGAAAACCCTGACTTCTAGTTTCTACAAATCACGTATCTAACAGTATCAATAAACATACCAGATTTCAATTGAAATCCCCAGAGTCAAGTTCTATAAATTTAACTTGGATTGACAGTGGGAACACATGCCAGGAAAAAGTTTAGAGTGGATGTTAAAATTAGGATTACGAGGCTGAGCACAGTGGCTCACGCTTATAATCCCAGCACTTTGGGAGGTCGAGGGGGGGGCAGATCACGAGGTCAGGAGTTCAAGACCAGCCTGACCAACATGGTGAAGCCCCATCTCTACTAAAAATACAAAAATTCCCTGGGCATGGTGGTGTGCCCTGTAATCCCAGCTAGTCAGGAGGCTGAGGCAAGAGAATCACTTGAACCCGAGAGTCGAGGCTGCAGAGCACTGACATCACACCACTGTACTTCAGTCCGGGCGACAGAGCAAGACTCTGTCTCCAAAAAAAAAAAAAAGGAAACAAAATAAATAAAATAAATTATGATTATGTTCTCATATATCTGGATGCACTGAATCCTCCTACAAGTACCCTGAGTGAATGGCAGTTCTGTTTGGTCTCATAGTTCATGTAAAAATTATTACATAGTTCATATAGGACCAAACAAAAATAATCAAAAGGCTGTGTAATTGGCAATGCCCAATTAGTCTGCAAACTAGTTTCCTCACTGTGTTTACCTTATTTAAACCCTGCACCTACTTCCAAAAAGGACTGAAAGTGGCTTTTCTGGCTGAGTGCGGTGGCCCAGGCTTGTAATCCCAGTACTTTGGGAGGCCAACGCAGGTGGATCACGAGGTCAGGAGATCAAGACCATCCTGGCCAACATGGTGAAACCCCGTCTCTACTAAGACACACACACACAAAAAAAAATTAGCTGGGAGTGGTGACGCATGCCTATAGTCCCAGCTACTCGGGAGGCTGAGGCAGAAGAATCACTTGGACCCGGGAGGTGGAGGTTGCAGTGAGCCGAGATTGCACCACTGCACTCCAGCCTGGCAACAGAGCAAGACTCTGTCTCAAAAAAAAAAAAAAAAAAAAAAGGCTTTTCCATCTTCTGCCAAATCAAATACCTGATTGGCAGACCTCTAAAAGACACTAGTTTCTGCCATTCTACTCTCTCCCATTCGTTTTCTTAGAAACTACATTAACTGTATTTCAAACAAAATACCAACAACAATAAAAGATTTGTTTTGTTTTCAAACCAAGCAAGCTAAGTCCTACAAAATACCTTATAGATGTGACCTCTCTCTTAATTTATCTTTTAATTTTCCATCTCTCCCAGATGGAAAAAAATTCTATGCCAAAAAAGTATATACAAATAATCCCTTAACCATTCTATAACTAAAGTTTGGCCCTTAATTTAGGAAATCTCAATACTTTATTGGAACTCAACTTCATAGCTGTGCCATTACCTAACCCACAGCTTATCCCAAGTAGGTGTTCTCCATTAAGTGTTCAATTTCAAACTGCTATTACCTGTGATCCCTCTCCTTCATTCACACATTAACTTTCTGTGTCCTCTCAGCTAAATCTTTACTTCAATGGCTTAACTCTAATGAAAACAAAAAGATCACAAACTCTACTATATTTAGAAACTTTATATTTTCTTGAAGACTGTGCTTTTTATAGTACTAAACTGGATTAGTTGCTTTCTTACTACTCTACTGGAATAAATACAGTTTACTTGTGACAAAGATTAGCTGTCATAAATGTAGGGAAGAGTAAAAAACAAACAAACTAGAGACACAAAATCTGGGTTTTAGTTCTAACTCAGCCTCCTAGTAGCTGGCTAACTACTTGACGTTCCCAAACTTCAGCTTTTTCGTTTGTAAAAAATGGAGAATAATAATACCTACCTCTAGAGTTATTGCAAGGACTATCATAATTTACATGAAATCACTGTAAACAGTAAAGCATCATAGAAATATTGGGTAATATTGGTGGTATCCTGGTGGTATGAGTAACCAACAGACTAGACAAACATGCACCTCAAATAAGGGACTACTTTTTTCACAAAATAAACATCACTTTCCAAAACAAATATGCATCAGTAAGACAGTTCGAGATAAACTCTGAACTAGGATTCAGGCATCTGGATGAATGCATCTTCTTCAGCTAGTTTTGCCATTAACTCTACGTATCAACACAGACAAAATAACTTTCCTTTTCATCTCAAATGCCTTCATCTAAAAAATCTAATTACTGGACCAGATGTTTCATAACTATTATTACAGCCTTTATCATCCTACTAAATGACTAAGTATTCAAAAGAGTCATTTAACATTGTATTAAAAACTTAGAGCACTGTTTGATCTACCAGCAAAACAGAACTTAAGGGTAGACGACGATTTAAAAAATTTTTTTTTTAAATTTTTTATTAAATAAAAATAGAATTATATACAATTCTCGAGAAGCAAAGGAAAAGATAAACTACGCTGTTTTTCTTTAATAGTTCTCCCTCTAAATGACTAGTGATGAACAAGGTGCATTAACAAAAGGGCGGGGCTCCTTCCCACAAGCTTTTTGGGAACCACCTACTTCCCAAAGAGGTGTAACTGCTTCCTCCTTGCCTTCATCTGCCAAGAAACTTGAAAGATTAAGGTTTATATTGTCTGAAAGAGGATTTTATCTTCTTTTACTTGGGTGGGGCTGGCAAGAGTCATTTGGTAAACATATCCTATAAACACCATTATTCACAACGCCAGGTCTCACCGCAAAGTCTTAAAAGATCTAAGTTTTTAGAGCAATACTAATTTTTAAAAATGAGTTGACTATAACTCAGAATTAGATATTCCTGTGTTAACAGTAATTAGTGCTGCCAACTGCCAAGTTTTCGCTTCCCCGATTTATTCACCCTCCCGCGTCTCTGCAGAGACTACGATCTGCCCTCTCCAAGCACCGCGCCAGGTCCCGAGAGAGAGTCCCCAGGGGCTCCCAGGAGAGGGAAGGCCGGGCAACCCAGGCCTCGGCGCTGCCACCCCTCGCTCCTCACCGATGACGATGCGCAGGTGCTTGAGGCGAGTCAGTGCGTCCTTCTTGGTGTCCAGCACCTTCTGGGTGGACTTCTTCACGTCCCCGTGCGGCTTCTTGGAGAACATCCTGCCGCTGCCGCTACCACTGCCACTGCCACAGCCGGCTCCCAGCCGGGTCCCGGCGGCAGAAAGTGGAGGGAGTGGGCGGGGAGGAGACTAGCCCGAGCGGCTCATTCGCTTCCCAGCCCTGCGGGCCCGGGCAGAGCCGACTCCTCCCCGATCCAGGCCAGGGCTGCCACCTCCACCCGCCTCGCGCCGCGGCTGCAAGGCACCTTCAGCTCCGGCTCCAATATGGCGGATCCCCTCTCCCGGCCCTGCACGAAGCGAGGTAGACCCGGGCGGGCCGCCTGCCGCCGCCTCCCGCCTCCAGCGGCCACCGCTCGCCGCCACAGGCCGGGGCCCCGGACCCAGAGCCACGGAGGTGGAGCTCTCGGCGACGCAGCACAACTCTCTCCCTGAGGCCCCCTTAAGGTTGAAGCTTCTTTAGCAGCTTACACCCTGCAGAGGCCGAAACGGAGACGAGTGTAGTAGTGACTGGGTTTCACGACTCTGCCGTCAGTGGCGAACAGTCTCCGTGGCAACCGCCTTCTGACGTCAAGGGTTCTTGACGTCATGCCAGCATGCGATCACCTATGGCACTCCCCGCCTTGGTTTCCTGTGTAAGCAGCCAAAGGAGAAACCCAAGAAAGGCAAGGAAGGTAGTTACTGCGTGCTCCATTGTAAGCAAAGTGATAGTAATAAGCAAAGAGAAATGTCCATGATTTATCTTTGAAAATATGCATAAGTTGTTGTGGTCACCAGATCCTCTAGCAGAAACATAAATGAAGCTACAGTTTGGCCAATTTATTCTGTCCTAAATCTATTACTAATAATATTTCCTGCACTATGTATGTGTTTTCTTTCATATTTTTTCTATTTGCTATATCATATCCCTTTTTTTGCTGCAAACAACTTGACAACAGAGTTAAGCAGAGCTATGTAGGTTTTTAATGTATATATAAAAGTAATCTTGCTTTGCTTTCCTTTCCTATTGTGCTCTTTTAACAATCTTTTTCCTATCTGCACCCCACGTAAAAATGAATATGTTGTCACTTTTTCCTATGCAAAGAAAAATTCAAGATTCTTATTACATTGATGGAGTCATCTGAAGAATCTGCAATAGCTGGGAAAAAATCAGTGAAATTCTGAATGACATAAATTGAAATTTTTCTTGGAAACTTTTTTTTTTTTTCCTTTTCCAGACAGGGTCTCACTCTGTCGTCGGGCTGAAGTGCAGTAGCGCGATCTTGGCTCACTGAAGCCTCGACCTTGCAGGCTCAGGTGATGCTTCCACTTCAGCCTACCAGTAGCTGGGACCACAGGCGCGCACCACCACATCGGCTAATTTTTATGTGTTTTGTAGATACGGGCTTTCACCATGTTGCCCAAACTGGTCTCAAACTCCTGGACTCAAGTGATCCGCCGGCCTCCGCCTCCCGAAGAGCTGGGATTACAGGCGTGAGACCCCCCCACCCAGCTGGGAAACTTCCCTCCACAAAATTATTTGATAGTGAGTTTGCTTGTTTGAAGAACTGTTTCCTTCTGTGTTCTCATCCATAGCAATAGACTGGTCCAATGAAATATGTGATTAACATAGAAAAATAACAAAATCAGCAAAGAAGAGAGATGTAAGACATTTGTCAAAGTACTAAAACATAGTACTTTGCTTAATGGTAGTTTGTTTCAACAACAATCCTACATTTTTTAAAGTACAAAAAAAATTCAGTTTCTACATGTATGGTTTGTTTGTATCATCAAATTTGCAAACCATCAAACTTGCACAAAAAAAATGTTTTGAGGAAGCTTATAATAGAAAAATAAGGAAATTGTTCAAGAGATTTGAGTTCTAGTTCCTCTCAGCATGTTTTCTTATTGGTAAAATCAAAATAAGATGTGTCCCACAGTTTTGTGAAATTTAGGCAAGAAAACAATGGTTTCAAGCATGATCTTTAGAATTACATAGATGTAAATTAGACTTTCTGTTTCAGGACTTAGTCACAATGGAGTCCTTGGCATTTAGTTCAGTCTCAGCCTCATTTTCCTCGTATGTAAACTACATCAGTGATTGTGATAATTAGGTTAGAAAAATATTGAAAGTTACTTCTATACTGACATATCTCATAACATTTCTTTCCTTCATAGAATTTAAATAGAGTAACTGTTTAAAAATTCGTTCTTTATGAGATTGTAAACTCCCTGAGGACAGAGACTATATAGGTTTTGTCTAAAGTTGTATCCCAGTCTTCTTGCAAAGTACTCTTTGCAATATAGGCTCAATAAATATGTGTCGAATAGAAGAATGAATGTCACTTTCCCTTCCGTTCTCTTGCACAAGCACTCAGTAAATGTTTGGCAAATGAGTCCCAAAATGTAACATGTTATTAATAATAATTATATGGTGACAGACCTGAGAAAAATTTGAAACACCATTGTAAAACAAATTAGCATAATGTAATGTAGATATGGCACGCCCAGCCCACTGCCTGGTTTTCTCTTCCCAGTGATTTAAATATTAAAATTATTTGAAAGTATAAGTCTTTTCTACAGCAGATATAATTATTATGGAAATAAAACACAGAAAATTACCTTTGAAATATTGCTTGTAAGAACTAGATTTTTTTTTTCTTTTTGAGACTGGGTCTTGCTCTGTCACCCAGGCTGGAATGCAGTGGTGCAGTCACAGCTTACTTTAGCCTCAACCTCCTGGGCTCAAGCAATCCTCCCACCTCAGCCTCCCATGTAGTTGGGAACACAGGCACATGCCAAAAAGCCCAGCTAATTTTAAAACATTTTTAGTAGAGACAAGGTTTCATTGT
Organism: Ateles fusciceps; assembly: GCA_036589455.1. Lineage (NCBI taxonomy): Eukaryota > Metazoa > Chordata > Mammalia > Primates > Atelidae > Ateles > Ateles fusciceps. The sequence goes on from JAZHEH010002842.1 coordinate 3,279,525, forward strand.
TTTGCCCATGCTGGTCTTTAACTCCTGGCCTCAAGGGATTCCCTTCCTCAGCCTCCCAAAGTGTTGGGATTACAGATTACAGGCATGAACCACCACGCCTGGCCTACACACAAATGTTTATAGTAATTTTATTTCCAACTCCAAAAACTGAAGCAACAAAGATATCTTTCAATAGTTGAATGAATAAACTGTGGTACACCCATACGATGGAATATTATTCAGCAATAAAAAAGAAATGAGTTATTGAGCCACAAAAAGACATGCATGATCCTTAAATGCACTTGGTAAGTGAAAGAAGCCAGTCTGAAAAGTCTACATACTGTACAATGTTAGTTATATGGCATTCTGGAAAAGGCAATATCATAGCAATAGTAAAAAGATCAGTGGTTGCAAGAGGATTGAGGTGAGGGAGAAGAAGATTGAATAGGTTAAGGATGGGATTTTTTTAGGGTGATGAAACTGTTCTTTCTTCTTTTTTCTTTTTTTTTGAGACCGAGTTTCACTCTGTCGCCCTGTCTGGAGGGCAGTGGCACAATCTCAGCTTACTGCAACCTCCGCCTCCCAGGGTTCAAATGATTCTCCTGCCTCAGCCTCCTGAGTGGCTGGAACTGCAGGTGCATGTCACTATACCTGGCTAATTTTTGTATTTTTAGTAGAGTTGGGTTTTCACCATGTTGGCCAACTCCTGACCTCAAGTGATCTGCCTGCCTTGGCCTCCTGAAGTGCTGGGATTACAGGCATGAGCTACCATGCCCAGCCAGAAACTATTCTATATGATGCTGTAATTGTGGATTCTTGGCCCTATGCATTTGCCAATACTCACAGAACTATTTTATAGTATACAGAATGACCCTTAATGTATGTACATTAAAATAAATCATTTAAGAGTAGGAGGATCCCAGCTGGAACACAAAATGTGTCAAAATAATCTAACTGTATTATAATGTATGAAACAACCTCACTAAAGAAGATGTGAGAGAAAAAGGTACTCATTTGGGAATGAGTGGAATTTGTAAGACTAAAGGCAAAAGGAAATGTACATATGCACTGTACTCTAGTTAATAAAGTTGTTTCTCATGGGGAAGTAGGTTAACAATTCTGATACTGTTATACATGTATACTGCAATTAAATAATGAAGCAAATGTTTGGTATATGGTGGGAACCAAGTATCTTATTGTTGGAGTGGGAGTTTATTTATTTATTTATTTTATTATTTTTTTAGATGGGGTTTCACCATGATGGCCAGGCTGGTCTTGAACTCCTGATCTCAGGTGATCCACCCACCTCGGCCTCCCAAAGTGCTGGGATTACAGGCGTGAGCCACCGCACCCGGCGGAGTGGGAGTTTATAATAAGTAAAGGGAGGAGGGTAGAATGATTCATCTAGTAATGGATTAGAGTTGAGGCACCACATAGGTATTAATTCATATTTAGCTTAATATATATATAGATGGTTACATATAGAAATATTTATAGATATGTGTATATAGATGTGCTAGTAAACATATGTGTACAGTGACCCTCTATATCCATGAGTGCTGCATCTGTGGATTCTACCAACTAGGAGTCAAAAAAAAAATGGATGGCTACATCTGTATTGAACACACACAGACTTTTTGTTCTTGTCTTTATTCCCTAAACAATACAGAATACCAACTATTTACACAGCATTTACATTGTATTAGGTATTATAAGTAATCTAGAGATGGTTTGAAGTATATGGTGGGAGTGGGGCGTGGTGGCTCACACCTGAAATCCCAGCACATTAAAAGGCCGAGGCAGGCAGATCACTTGAGCCCAAGAGTCTGAGACCAGCCTGGGCAACATGGTGAAACCCCATCTTCATTGAAAGTCAAAAAATTAGCTGAGTGTGGTAGTGAGCCTCTGTGGTCCCAGCTACTCAGAGGCTGAGGTAGGAGGATCACTTGAGCCCAGGGAGGTAGAGGTTGCAGTAAGCCGTGATGACACCACTGTACTTCAGCCTGAGTGACAGAGGGAAACCCTGTCTCAAAATTAATTAATTAATTAATTAATTAAAATTAAAACAAAAAAGTTTTTTAAAAAGTATACAGGGAGATGTTCATAGGTTATATGCAAATACTATACCATTTTCTATGAGGAAATTGAGACATCATGAATTTTGGCATCCAGAGGGGTCCTGAAACCAATCCCCCAGGAAACCAAGAAATGACTGGTAATTCTTTTTTTTTTTTTTTTTTTTTTTTTTGAGACAGAGTCTCTCTCCGTTGCCAGGCGCCAGTCTGGAGTGCAGTGGTGCGATCTCGGCTCACTGCAACCTCCACCTCCTGGGTTCAAGCAATTCTCCTGCCTCAGCCTCCTGAGTAGCTGGGACTACAGGCGCGTGCCACCACGCCCAGCTAATTTTTTTGTATTTTTAGGAGAGACGGGGTTTCACCATTTTGGCCAGGATGGTCTCGATTTCTTGACCTGGTGATCCACCTGCTTCGGCCTCCCAAAGTGCTGGGATTACAGGCGTGAGCCACCGCGCCCGGCCAATGACTGGTATTTCTTTGCTCTGTCAGCTGAGAGGCTTAGAAGCAATGACACCACACTAACAGCAAGCATACCTAACAGCCAGATATAGTTTGTTTGTTTTTGAAACAGAGTTTCGCTCTTATGGCCCAGGCTGGAGTGCAGTGGCGCAATCTTGGCTCACTGCAACTTCCGCCTCCTGGGTTCAAGTGATTCTCCTGCCTCAGCCTCCCAGTAGCTGGGATTACAGGTGCCCACCACCACACCTGGCTAATTTTTTGTATTTTTAGTAGAGACGGGGTTTCACCATGTTGGGCAGGCTGGTCTCGAACTCCTGACCTTAGGTGATCTGCCGGTCTTGGCCTCCCAAAGTGCTGGGGTTACAGGTGTGAGCCACTGAGCGCAGCCCAAATATTGGTTTTTGCTACCATTTTCCAATAAGAGGAACCAAGGCTCTTGGAGAATGGTTAATTCTAGGACTGGGGCAAGATGAACCTAGAGCATTTTGTAGTGCCCCAAAGTAAAGAAGTACTAAACACACACACACACACACACACACACACAACACACACACACACACACACACACACTATGATAGGAGTATGTCACCTAAAAGAGCTCCCAATGGACAAAGCTGAAACAATGTGAACCACAAAATAAAGTGGTATTAGGTTATTAGACAAGCCAATATGAACATTCATGAGTCCATACTGATATAAGTAAATGATTGAATAAACAAATGTGGGGGAAAAGAGGCAAATCTCCCATGCAAAAGAATTCCAAAAATTTTTTTGAAGATATCCTGTCCAGAAGATGGAGATAACTTCCTCCTTTTGGGGGAGGGAGACAAGGTCTGGCTCTATTGCCCAGGCTGGAGTGCAGTGGCAAGATATTGGTTCAATGAAGCCTCTGCCTCCTGGGCTCAAGCCATGCTCCCACGTAGCTTCCTGAGTAGCATTGGTTTGACCAGTATACATTGGATTTAGACAAATCCCAGTTGATCGGGGTTCTTGAAAACTGTCAGATCATCAAAACCAAGGAGAGTTAGAAATAGTCACATAGCCAAGAGCCTAAAGGGAAGTGATGACTAAATGTATTAAGGTATTTTGGGTGGGATACTGGAATGGGAAGGGACATTAGGTAAAAACTAAAGAAATATGGTCAACTGTGGAATTTAGTTAATAATAATGTGCCGTTATTGGCTCATCCAATGTAACAAATGTGCCATACCATTTTTAAATAAAGGAAAATGTGTGTAAAGCATATGGGTACTCTCTCTACCATTGTCTTAATTTTTTTCTGTAAATCTAAAACTGTTCTAAAAAATAAAGTCTACTAAAAAATTAAGCCTGAGAATTTTTAACACTATTTATTTTTTATTTTTTTATTGAGATGTGGTTTCACCACGTTGGCCAGGCTGGTCTCGAATTCCTGACCTCAGGTGATCCACCCACCTCAGCCTCCCAAAGTGCTGGGGTTATAGGCGTGAGCCACCGCACCCGGCCTCAAAACTATTTTTAACTCACTTAAAATAGCAATGATAAACCATTGCATGATAGGTAACATTCACGGATTTTTTTTTTTTTTTGGAAAATTGTATTTATGAACAAACATTTAGAAACATTTAAAATTATCTATTTTTTGGCTAGGCATGGTGGCTCACGCCTGTGATCCCAGGAGTCGGAGGTGGGTGGATCACTTGAGATCAGGAGTTCAGGACCAGCCTGGCCAACATGGTGAAACCCCGTGTTTACTAAAAATACAAAAACTTAGCTGGGCGTGGTGGTGGGTGCCTGTAATCCCAGCTACTCAGGAGGCTGAGGCAGGAGAATTGCTTGAACCTGGAAGGTGGAGGTTGCAGTGAGATGAGATCACGCCACTGCACTCCAGCCTGGGCAACAGAGTGAGACTCCATCCCCCCCAAAAAATCTATTTTTAATTTAAATTTTAAAAAATTCCCATAGGCTTCTCAGCAGAAAAAAAACTATTTTTTTCTATCACAAAATTTATTTGGTGAGAAAAGTGTTATTGATTTCCTTTTTTTTTGGTTTGCAAATTTCCTTATAGTTTGGCTTAATAAAAGACAGCTGGATTCTTTTTTTTTTCGGTATATACACTATTCTCTTTTGGTTACAGTATATGAAGATAATCTGGCTTCATATATATATATATATGTAGTTGGTAGTATTTTAATAGCTTTTTCAGATAATTGTCAACACTACAACAAAAGTCAACAAGTGGTAGTTTCTAAAATTTCAGCTTTTATTTTAGACTCAGTGGGTACATGTGCAGGTTTGTTACATGGGTCTAGTGCGTGATGCTGAGGTTTAGCTTGAATCCATCACAAAGGTAGTGAGCATAGTATCCAATAGTTTTTCAAACCTTTCTACGCTCCCTGCTGCCTCCTCTGGTAGTCCTGTTGTTCCCGTCTTTATGTCCCTGTGTACCCAACGTCAAACTCCCAACAAGTGGTAGTTTCTTAAAGATTAGTTGCAGTGTGGAATATGAAAGCCTATCGGTAAACATTTTGTACTCTTTACATTAAAATCTTGTACTTTGAGTCTGGGCGTGGTGGCTCACGCCTGTAATCCAAGCACTTTGGAGGCCAAGGCGGGCGGATCACCTGAGGTCGGGGGTTCAAGACCAGCCTGACCAACATGGTGAATCCCCGTCTTTATAAAATAAATAAATAAATAAAATAAAATAAAATAAAATCTTGTACTTTGAATAGATCTTTCACCTACACATAATTTTGTAACTTTATGCATTCATCAAAATAATTGCTGACTTATACAGATCTTTATTTTATTTATTTATTTATTTGTTATTTATTTATTTATTTATTTATTTTTTAAAGGCTAGTCAAGTGAAGCAGTGGGAGTGGAGAAGGAACAAAGAAATACGTAACTGGTTGTGATCAATTAGTTGTAAACACCACTGCACTCGGACCAGCCTATACAGATCTTTAAAATGTTAACACTTTTCATTAAATAACATTAAAAAACTCACATACATTAAGTACTGGAAAGTTGTCATGCTCACTATGGTGGATAAAAGTTTTTCAAATTTCTAATTTTTACTTAAAAGCTTAAATTTTGCTGATGCCCTTTTTGGCCTCAGCCCACCTGCACCCAGGTGAAAAATAAAAAATTAAAAAAAAAATAAGCTTAAATTTTATTATTGGCTTACTCCTTATTTTTGCAAAAATATGCCAAATACCAATGTCTGAATTGTTGTAGTTTGTTTATCCCTTCCTTTTTTTTCAGCCCCAACCCCCTGTTTATCACTTCTTTTATGTAAAAATGTCATTTTCTGACCAACAGAATGGGAAAAAATTTTTGCAGTCTACCCATCTGACAAAGGACTTATATACAAAATCTACAAAGAACTAAAACAGATTTACAGGAAAAAAACAAATCCATGCAAAAGTGGGCAAAGGATATGAACAGACACTTCTCTTCAAGACACATATGAGGCCAACAAACATGAAAAAAATGCTCATCATCACTGGTCATGAGAGAAATGCAAATCAAAACTACATTGAGATACCATCTCACGCCAGTTAGAATGGTGATCATTAAAAAATCTGGAGACAACAGATGCTGGAGAGGATGTGGAGAAATAGGAACGCTTTTACACTGTTGGTGGGAGTGTAAATTAGTTCAACCAATGTGGAAGACGGTGTGGCGATTCCTCAAGGACCTAGAAATAGAAATTCCATTTGACCCAGTAATCCCATTACTGGATATATATCCAAAGGATTATAAATAGTTCTATTATAAGGACACATGCACACTTATGTTCATTGCAGCACTGTTTACAATAGCAAAGACTTCGAACCAACCCAAATGCCCATCGATGATAGACTGGACAGGGAAAATGTGGCACATATACACTATGGAATACTATGCAGCCATAAAAAATGATGAGTTCGTGTCCTTTGTAGAGATGTGGATGAACCTGGAAACCATTATTCTCAGCAAACTGACACAAGAACAGAAAATTAAACACCGCATGTTCTCACTCATAGGCAGGTGTTCAACAATAAGAACACATGGACACAGGGAGGGGAGCATCACACACTGAGGTCTGTGGAGGGGGTCCTAGGGAAGGGACAGTGGGAGGTAGGGAGTTGGGGAGGGATAACATGGGGAGAAATGCCAGATACAGGTGATGGGGATTGAGGCAGCAAACCACATTGCCATGTATGTACCTATGCAATAATCCTGCATGTTTTTTACATGTACCCCAGAACCTAAAATACAAATATATATATGTATATATTTTTTAAAAAGTCCTTTTCTGAATAAAGTTGCTAGGTCAGTTCACAACTCAATTGCACAATTTTTTTAAAACAAGACCACCATTGTAGTTTAGTATGCGGCATTAGTCCTTGCTCTTTATAAAATTCTGAGCATTAAGTATACATAGTTTTTGTATTTTCTGTGACAAAATGAGCATATACAGAGCAATTGCTTCATGAAGGATAGTCTTAAGTGAAACTGGTTTTTCATTTTTACTTTAAGTGTGTGGCAGTGAAGAATACAATGAATATCAGTACAGTTTTGTACCACTGCCTTCATGCTAAGGGACCAACTATTTCACCCATCATTGCTTTTGCACATCAGTTCCAATGTCAGTATGTTTTGTAATATCTTCCTATGGCACAGTTCCCGGCTCACTGCGACCACAACTTCCCAGGCTCAAGTGAATCTCCCACCTCAGCCTCCTTAGTAGCTGGTTCTATAGGCATGCACTACCACACCTGGCTAATTTTTTTTCTATTTTTTGTAGAGATGAGATCTCACCATGTTGCCTAGGGTGGCCTTGAGCTCCTGGGCCCAAGCCATCCACCTGCCTTGGCCTCCCAAAGTGCTGAGTACAGGCATGAGCCACCATGCCTGACCATATCTTTCTGTTGTAATTTCATTGATCATGATTTATTATGTTCAGTTATCTTTTGACATTTAATTTTTAAAGAAAGAGGTAACATTCATAGACAAGTCAAGAAGCATTAAATGAAATATTGTGATTTATTATAAACAGAGCTGCAAATCATACACAATGAGTATAGAACTCAAGCAGAATATATTAAGGAGATTTGTTGAGGCAATGACTGCTGACATTATTTAGTAGCATAAGGAAATGACTCAAATATGGGAGACAAGTACACTGTATCTTGTATCTTCTCTCTCATGCCCCAAATTTAATTCACTACCAAGTTTTGTCAATCTTACCTCCCAAATATCTCAAATTTGTCTATTTCTTTTCCCCACACAGCCTCTACCTGTCTAAGCTGTCAGAATATTTTATCACAATATCTGATTGATATTGAGTTAAAGTATCATTTTCTACTAAGCAACCAGTGATCTTTTTATAAGATCTAATCTCAAATCAATGCAATTTTATCACTAATTTAATCTTCTACTCTTACTAACTTCCCAATAACAGCTCATTGTATTTAGGATTTTAAAAAATCTAATTTCCTTACCATAATTTTTCAAGCCTTTGCTTATCTCACCAATCTCACCTTTTGTTTCTTTCATTCTTGGACATTAATAGCCATCCACAGTGGTCTCTTTATTCCTCAAACATGAATATGCCAAGTTCTTTTCTACTTCAGGACCTTCATATACACAATTCTCTCAACTTATAATGTCCCTCCTTCCATTCTGATCTGGGCTAACTTCTACTTGTCTCTCAGGTCTTAGCTTGAAATATTACTGCTTTAGAGAGGTCTTACCTGCCATCCACTCCCAATCTCAATTAGGTCTCTGTATTGTTCTCTCATAACACCATTAGAGAGCATACTTCAGTTTGTAAAGCTGCTTAATATTTATCTCTTTACTTTTCCCTAAGCTCTGTGAAGCCATAGGCTTTTCTCATTTGTTCACCAATGACTCTCTTGAATCCAGCTCAGTGCTTCAGGTTAAATAAAAATTATAAGAGGCCATTGTTTCAGACTAAATTCCTGCACTAGACCGCCACAGATCAGACTAAAAATATAAATGGAGTCACCCATGATAAAGTTTCACCACCAAACCTAAATTAGGTTGTTATCTTACATTCCAAAAATTAAGAGAGAGATATGACGAGTCTTCAAAAAGTTCATGAAAAATGTGTATTATAAAAACAAACAAAAATCCCACAAAAACTGGCCAAGTGCAGTGGCTCACACCTGTGGTCCCAGCACTTTGGGAGGCTGAGGCAGGATAGCTTGAGCCCAGGAGTCAAGATCAGCCTGGGCAACATGGTGAGACATGTTGCCCATGGCTAATACAAAAATTAGCCGGGCATGGTGACACATGCCTGTAGTCCTAGCTATGCAGGGGGCTGAGGTGGGAGGATTGCTTGAGCCGGGGAGGCAGAGGTTGCAGTGAGCTGTGACCATGCCACTGCACTCCAGCCTAGGTGACAGAGAGAGACCCTGTCTCAAAAAACAGACAAAGCAAAAAAAAAAAAAAAAAAACAAAAAAAAACCCAAAACTATAGATTTTAAATTTTTTACAACAAAATAAGCTTATACTAACTTGTTATAACATGTCTGAACAGAACCTAGTTTGAGGCACTAAGAAGAATAAAACATCAGTTTGAAAAGAGACCCTATCAGAGCAATGTGAATTCTGCTAAAGATGAAGCAAGAACAAACACCATAGCCAGGCATAGTGGTGGGCGCTGTAATCCCAGCTACTCGGGAGGCTGAGGCAGGAGAATCACTTGAACCCAGAAGCCAGAGCCTGCAGTGAGCCGAGATCGAACCATTGCACTCCAGCCTGGGCAACTAGAGTGAAACTCTGTCTCAAAAAAAAAAAAAAAAAAAAAACTTGGATGGAAGAATAGTGAAATAACTGATGCGTTGTAAGAAGTTTATGGGGATGATACTCCAAATAAATCAGCAGTTTACAAATAGATAACTTACGTTAAGAAAGGACAAGATGCCCCCTGGTCATGAGGAGCCCAGAGCAGGAGGCGGGCCCAAAAATAAAAAAATTAAAAAAAAAAAAAGAAAAAAAGAAAGGACAAGATGATGTTGAAGATGAAGCCCACAGCGTTAGACCATCCACATCAATTTGAGAGGAAAAAGTTAATCTTGGTCATGCCCTAATTGAAGAGGACTGATGATTAACAGCACAAACAATAGCCGACACAGTAAACATCTCAACTGGTTCAGCTTACAAAAATCTTTTTTTTTTTCTTTTTTTTTTGAGACAGAGCCTTGCTCTGTTACCCAGGCTAGAGTGCAGTGGTATGATCTTAACTCACTGCAACCTCTGCCTCCAGGGTTCAAGCAATTTTCATGCCTCCACCTCCCAAGTAGCTGGGACCACAGGCGTACGCCACGACGCTCAGGTACTTTTTGTATTTTTAGTAGAGACAGAGTTTCACCATGTTAGCCAGGCTGGTCTTAAGCTCCTGGGCTCAGGCCGGGCACGGTGGCTCATGCCTGTAATCCCAGTACTTTGGGAGGCTGAGGTGAGCGGATCACGAGCTCAGGAGTTCGAAATCAGTCTTACCAATATGCTGAAACCACATCTCTAGAAAAAATAAAATAAAAAACTCCTGGGCTCAAGGGATCTACCCGCCTCAGCCTCCCAAAGTGCTGAATTTATAGGCATGAGCCACCGAGCCCGGGGGAGATTGTCTCATTCTTAAGCAATTGGAATCACGGTTTCGTATAATTGGTATATTTATAAGTTGGTCTCATCTAGTTGTCAATGTAGGTCTAAAGCCCCTTTAGTTTGAATGATGAGAATATTTATCCTGATTTGATAGTAGCTATTAGTAGCAGCCTCTGGTCTCCTATCTTTGTTTTTCCAGCTCCCAGCATTTGGACTGGGTCAATCAGAGTGACAAAGTTTATGGATTGTGTAGCTGATGTCTCTGCCCCACCATGTGGTGGAGCTTGGAATTAAGTTTGCTTTACTTCAGAAGCTGGATTTGCTGATTAAAAACAAGCACAAGGAATATAATGAGGGTAAATGGGAGTAAAACCTGGAATTCTAACTGCTTCCTTATATCTACTTTATTCCAAACAAAGATGAAATTAAAAATTTTATAAATACAAATTTTAATATTTCCTTCCTGCCTCCCAGGATACAGTCCTTGAATACTCTCCTCCCACTTTAGAGACATTGACCTAGAGAAATTCTCACACATATGCCTGAAGAAAAGGTGCATACAGCAGTGTTTATGGCCGGGTGCGGTGGCTCACGCCTGTAATCCCAGCACTTTTGGAGGCCGAGGTGGGCAGATCATCTGAGGTCAGGAGTTCAAGACCAGCCTGACCAACATCGTGAAACCCTATCTTTACTAAAAATACAAAATTAGCTGGGCGTGGTGGGAACACCTGTAATCCCAGCTACTCGGGAGGCAGAGGCAGGAGAACTGCTTGAACCCAGGAGGCAAAGGTTACAGTGAGCCAGGTTGGCGCCATTGCACTCCAGCCTGGGCAACAAGAGGGAAACTCTGTCTCAAAAAAAAAAAAAAAGCAATGTTCACTGAGGGAACTACTTTTTTTTTTTTTTGAGACAGGGACTTACCCTCTCTGTCACTCGAGCTGGAGTGAAGTGGCACAATCACAGCTCATTGCAGCCTAGACCTTTTAGGCTCAAGCCATCCTCCTATCTCAACTTCCCACGTAGCTGGGACTACAGGCACACACCGCCACGCCCAGGGTTTTGCCATGTTGCCCAGGCTGGTCTCGAACTCCTGATCTCAAGCAATCTGTCTGCCTCAGCCTACCAAAGTGCGGGCACTACAGGCGTGATCCACTGTGCTTGGTCTGAGACAACTGTTTCTAATAGTAAAAAAATTGGGAGCAGCCTCCCTGTCTATTAATAGGTAAATGGGTAATCTGTAATATTCATTCAATGGAATATATTTACTAAATGGAACATGTTATGGCAGGTAAAAATAACTGGATGAGAGCTACTTGAATCACAATGGGTAGACTTCAAAAACATCACTGAGGAGAAAATCAACTTGTAGCATATGTAATGCACGAGACCATTAAAAAATATAAGCACTTTAAACAGGCTAAACAATACTATGTATATATATTGGATACATATACAAAAGTAGTATGTATAGATGCATGGGTAACCAAAAGCACATGGTAATCAAAAACCGGACAATTGTTACTCTGGAAAGGAAAGGAGAGAATTGGACTTGAGAAACATCGGAAGCAAATGTACAATGCTAAGATTTTACAGAGCTGAGAGGTAGGTACTGTGTTACATATGCAATATTCTGAATAACTTTCTATGTGTTTAAATATTTATAACTTAAAATGTTACACAAGGCTGGCCGCAGTGGCTCATGCCTGTAATCCCAGCACTTTGGGAGGCCGAGGTGGGCGGATCACGAGGTCAAGAGATCGAGACCATCCTGACCAACATGGTGAAACCCTGTCTCTACTAAAAAATACAAAAATTAGCTGGGCATGGTGGCGCACACCTGTAGTCCCAGCTACTCGGGACGCTGAGGCAGGAGAATTGCTTGAACCCGGGAGGCAGAGATTGCAGTGAGCGGAGATTGTGCCACTGCACTCCAGCCTGGTGCCTGGCGACAGAAACTCTGTCTCAAAAAAAAAAAAAAAAAAAAATCACACAGAACAGGCTAGAAAGAAGCATATCCCAAAGAAGATATGGGAGGAAAACTAGAAGGAAAATGCCAAAATTACTATATGTCTATTTTGTACCAGAGCAAACCCAGTAGAAAATGGAGTGCTATGGGATTATCTACCGAGAATTATGATAGGCATATTATTGGAGAGAATGACACTGAGCCAGGAGCTAAATTCTTCAAAACATGAGAGGGAGTGACCCTGGGGTATACAGATGACACCCCCAGTAGAGCTACTGTGTGTTATATCTTGACAAACTGGCAGTTTTTAGGGAAGAGGAAGGCAGGAGCCTCTGGATGGAACAAGGATGACAAGGAGCATACCTACTCCATGACAAGGCTCAGGAGGAGGAGGAGGGCTACAAAGGAAGCAGGATCCTAAGGGAGAGCCTTATTTCCTTTAGAACAAGAATGTTGAGGGAACAGTTCAGAGAATGAAGAGATAGAAGATTTTGCTGATGACTGGCCATGAGTTTCAGAGAGCTCTACAAATATGTAAATGTGAATGGATTCATAAAAAGTGAGATTAAAATATATCTAATGTTTGTTGTATAAGCCCTATGTAAAATGTAAAGTGCTACATAAATGTAAGACATCCTGGACCTCCCAACTGCATAATAATAGTAATAATATAATAATTATCATTTTTACCCTTTTAACTGTCTTGATTAAGGAAACTTCATTCTGCTTCCATGACTTTATTTTATTTTATATTTTCTAAATCAACAAAATTGTTTTCTAGCCTTATTAACTTTTCCCCTTTATGGCTCTTCTCACATTCCCCATGCATCTTTTCTGTTTTTTTTTGAGATGGAGTTTGACTCTGTTGCCTAGACTGGAGTGCAGTGATGTGATCTCAGCTCAATGCAAACTCTTCCTCCTCGGTTCAAGCAATTCTCCTGCCTCAGCTTCCTGAGTAGCTGGGATTACAGGTGTGCACTACCATGTCCGGCTAATTTTTGTATTTTTAGTAGAGATGGGGTTTCACCACATTGGTCAGGCTGCTCTTGAACTCCTGACCTTGTGATCCGCCTGCCTCAGCCTCCCAAAGTGCTGGGATTACAGGCGTGAGCCACTGCGCTCTTCCTCCCCCATGCATCTTTTCTAAAATCTGTTTGCGAGGAGGTGAGAAAAACTCTTGCCTTAGGCAAAATACCATTATGCAACTCTAATTGCGTAATCTCCTATTATTCTGTCTGCCTTAAACATAAACTTAATGATGACAGGAATTTTAGAGCTGGAAGAGAACTTAAAGTTAACACACTGTAAACTTCTCATTTTACAACAGACCAGAGATTATGTGTGTAAGGTCTTTTAGGCTGACTCAGGGTGCCATGGATGCCATGTTAACCTCTGTGACCTGTAGGGACATTCCAGATGAGTTCCTGGAAAATCTAAGTAACTGGAAGACCATGAAAAGAGGACGAAATGATCAACCCCTGCCATGCCTACTTTGAGACATTCTCTTGTTCCTTATTCCTGCCCTAATTGATAAGGCCATTGGGCTTTATAACCGACCTTGGTCAACCTCGTGATTCCACACTCTAAGACCCCCTCCCAGCTTGCAAACCTACGATCCCCTCCCACCTTACAAAAAAACTCCCTAAACTGTAACTTTCCACTGCCCACTCCAAACCTATAAAACCAACTCCTCCTGTAATCCCAGCTACTCAGGAGGCTGAGGCAGAAGAATCACATGAACCTGGGAGGTGGAGGTTGCAGTGGCCGGAGATCACACCACTGCACTTCACCCTGGGTAACAGAGCGAGCCTCTGTCTCAAAAACAAAAAAAAAACCAACTCCTATCCCACTGCCCTTCACTGACGCCCTTTTCAGCCTCAGCCCACCTGTACCCAGGTGAATAAACAGCCATGTTGCTCACACAAAGCCTGTTTGGGGGTCTCTTCATTCAGAGCATGTGTTTTAACAATGCGGTTTGCCAAATTTTATCAGACGGTTACTAGGAGAACCAGGGCTAGAATCCATGCTTCCTCCTTTCCACCTTCCCTCTGTTTTTCCTGGAATAGCAGAAACAGAAAGCCGCTAGAGGGGCTAACTTTAGTGTGTTAACTTTAACCACTGTATGCCTGTGGTTGCACACAGATTCTGATGTCAGACTACCCAGGTTCAAATCTTAGATCTGTTACGTAGTAGCTGTGTGATTTTGGCCAAGTACTCGAACTGCTCTGTGTTTCGATTTTTTCATCAATATAATGGATGGCATAATAGTATCGACTTCGGTGAATTAATATACTTAAAGCAGATAACACACTTGGCACACTGAGAGACCAGAAATCTGTTACTATTTAGCACACACTCTGCTAGCTGCTGATACAACAAATATTTAGAGGCCAGGGATTTTGCCCACAGCTGTTTTTGTTTGATCTGAAGTTAAAAGAACACAATACAAAACAAAAAATGTCACTTGAGATAACGTTTACAATTCCGGGTATTTCACATAGAGATCCAAATTTCCGGTTTCTCTTTGAAATCAGAAGGTCTGGCTTTGCAAAAAGCATTATTACGATGGCACTATCTTCCACAGATCCATCCGGAACTCCGTGATCCAAGGGGGCGACCCCACAGGCACAGGCACGGGCGGGGGAGTCATACTGGGGGAAGCCCTTCAAAGATGAGTTCCGGCCCAACCTCTCGCACACGGGCCGTGGCATTCTAGCATGGCCAACTCGGGGCCCAACAGCAACAAGTCTCAGTTCTTCATCACATTTCGCTCCTGCGCCTATCTGGACAAGAAGCACACCATCTTTGGACGGGTTGTTGGAGGCTCTGACGTACTGACAGCCATGGATAATGTGGAGAGTGACCCCAAAACTGACCGCCCTAAGGAGGAGAACCGAATCGACGCCACTACGGTGTTTGTGGACCCCTACGAGGAGGCTGATGCCCAGATCGCCCAGGAGCGAAAGACGCAGCTCGAGGCTGCCCCAGAGACCAAAGTGAAGAGCAGCCAGCCTCAGGCAGGGAGCCAGGGCCCCCAGACCTTCCGCCAGGGCGTGGGCAAGTACATCAATCCAGCAGCCACGAAGTGAGCGGCAGAGGAAGAACCCTCAACCAGTGCTACTGTCCCCACTTCCAAGAAGAAGCCCAGTCAGGGTTTTGGGGACTTCAGCTCCTGGTAGCAGCAGGTTGGTCACTGTGGACCTTGGTGGGTTGCAGGCTGGGGCTTGTGTCCACATCTCTGTTTCCAGCCTTCTTGCTGCCCTCTGTTGCCATCCAATAAAGCTTGTACCTGCAAGAAAAAAAAAAAAAGAAATCAGAAGGTCTGATATCAGTAAGCCAAAATTCTCAGCTAGTACCAATTGGCTGGGGCCAAAGCAGCTGCTCGATTTAATCAGTACCACTCATGTAAAGCTTCCATCTTAACTTGACCTGTCTGACTATACTGCATGCCTTCGTATTTGCATTTCAGATTAAGACAACCTCTGCTCTCAAGGAACTCACAATCCAATAGGTGAGATGCATTTGCTAAACAATGTACAATCTATTGTGATAGGAATGAGTATAAAGTTGCAAATTTCAAAATACAGCAGTAGCCTGAAGAAACAGGAGTGCCCTGAATGGTAGAGGTGCTGATGGTGATGTGTGTTGTCTAAAAAGTGGCTTTGAAAAAGAAGAGGAGAGGAATGGGGTTGTAAAGGAAACAGAATGTGCAAAGACATTGAAATAGGAAATAGCTTGTGTGTTTAGAAAGTATAAGGAGTTCAGTTTTGGAGAATACTGTACAATGAGAAAGAGAGAAGTAGGCTGACACTAAATACAATACACAGCCCTTATTTTGTATTTTGCTCTGTAAGAGATGGGTAGCATTTAAAATGTTGTCTCTCATTAAATTACAAATCTAGGTCAGGCACAGTGGGTCACACCTGGGAATCTCAGTGCTTTGGGAGGCTGAGGTGGACAGATTGCTTGAGACTAGAGTTCAAGATCAGCCTAGGCTAGACCCTGTCACTACAAAAAATAAAAATATTAGCTCGGCATGGTGGCATGCGGCTGTAGTCTCAGAAATTCGGGAAGCTGAGGCCGGGATGATTGCTTGTGCCCAGAAGTTTGAGGTTGCTACTGCACTCCAGCTTGGGGGATAGAGCAAGATCCTGTCTCTAAATAAATAATTAAATAAATTACAAATTTAACTGCATACTTTGCATCTTGTCTTTGAGAAAGCAATGCTATACAATCCACAATATTCTATGAACTTTTTTTTTTCTCTTTGAGACAAGAGACAGGGTCTCACTCCGCCACCCAGGCTGGAGTGCAGTGGTGCGATCTTGGCTCACTGCAATCTTGACTTCCCAGCTTCAAGTGATTCTCTCACCGCAGCCTCTGGAGATGGGGTTTCACTATGTTGGCCAGCTGGTCTGGAACTCCTGACCTCAAGTGAGCTGCCCACCTTGGCCTCCTAAAGTGCAGGGACTACAGGCAGGAGCCACTGTGCCAGCCTGTATTGTCTTTCAATAGTAAGTTGCCACTTCAAGAAGCAGCAGCCCTGTCTTTATAATGGGTAAAATGTAGTTTTAAGATTTGTCTGCAAATGAAGTTTCCTTATGTGTAAAATGGGCATAACAATGGCACCTATCTCAGGGCTATTAAATTGAGAATTAAACTCACTATAACTCTTGTAAAGAGCTTACCAAGATACCTGATACAGAGGATAAGCGGTCAGTTAATGAGTTATGATACCTATTGAGTCTTCCTTGTCTATGTACCCTTTTTTTTGAGAAATACATCTCATTAAATCAAGTATGTATTTTTCATTGAAAACTGAAGTTAAGACTGATGGCCTGGCCAGGCGTGGTCGCCCATGCCTGTGATCCCAGCACTTTGGGAGGCCGAGGCAGTTGGATCACGAGGTCAGGAGTTCAAGACCAGACTGGCCAATATGGTGAAACCCAGTCTCTATTAAAAAAAAAAAAAAAAGACTGATGACATTTTCCGACTACATTTGGTAAAAAATAAATGCAAAAAAATACTAGATTGAAAATGCCAAGGTAACACTTCCTTACCTTCTGTATTATTAATTGTAAAAGTTTCAAGAATAATTTAAAGTTTTTTGCGCAACATAGGAAGTGCAAGTTATCGTCTATCGTTAATAATTCAATAAAAGTTTATTAGTGGTAGGTAATATAAAGGTACTTAGGTAAAAGAGACCGTTCTCCAGTTCCCCAGGCTCAATGAGCAGGCAAAGATACTTTTAGGCAAAAGACATCTTCACATCTGACAGTAACAACTTGGATAGCCAGGCGGGTCAAACAATCACTTGGCGGGAAATTGATAAATACAGACTAAATTCGCACAATCTGTTTCTGTTTAGTTTATAAACTGCGATCCAGAGTGTCAGCTTTCGTGCCTTGTGGGACTTGAAGTCCAGAAGAAAGAAGTGATCAGGGCTGCCGAGGAATGGAAGCGTGCAGCCCCTGCAAGTCTGAGCCTTAAGGACTACAACTCCCGGCAAGCGTCGGAAGGTCGCGTCGTAATTACGGACAACCAATCGTGTCAGAGCAGGTTAAGCCCCGCCCCTAGGCTCGGTGGACAGCCTCCGCCAATGGCAGAGCTCCCAACGCAGAGCCTGCGGGTTAGGCTGTGAGGCCCGGGCCGGGGGCGGGGAGGAGCCAAGAGGGCGAGCAAGCTCGGCCGCTGGGTGGGTCGGGCGTTCCACGCGCCCTTCATTGAAGCGGCGGTGGCCGGGCTGGGCGCCGGGAGTGGGAAGCGACGGCGTGGCTGGAAAATGCCGGTCCATTCCCGAGGGGATAAGAAGGAGACCAACCATCACGATGAGATGGAGGTGGACTACGCCGAAAACGAGGGGAGCAGCTCCGAGGACGAGGACACGGAGAGCTCGTCGGTCTCCGAGGATGGAGATAGCTCAGGTGCGCGACCCAGCAGGGATGGAACCCTGAGTCCCCGCGCCCGGTGCGCGACAGGCCGCTCTCCGCACGCCAGGCGGCTGCGTCCTGCTGGGGGAGCGGGGCGGGGACAGAGGGAAGGGGCGGAGACTGGCTCCGGGCCCTGGGCTGCACCCGGACCAGTCGCGGGGCGCTGCCTGGCTCCTGACGGGTCCCGGCGGCGGGGCGGGGCGGGGCGGGCCTGGGCTTGCCCAGCTTCGGGGACGCTGTGCGGTGCAGCTCCCGGTGGTTCTCTGGGGCGCCCGCCCCGGGCGGAGAACTTCCTGCAGCAGACAAACTGGAAATGTCTCCAGGAAATGCCTCCTCTCCCCAGCCCACCGACCTCTTTCCCTATTTTGACCTTTGCAACCCTCACTTCTTAGCGTGAGTGGGTTGCAGGGGCCGAGGGTGGATTTGGATCGGCCCTTGGTCGGCTTGGTAATTAACCTCAGTTTCCAAGTCAGCTTGCCGGTCAGCACTTTTACATCAGTGCTTTTTCGGGGGCTAACTTTAGAGCTGTCTCGTTCAGTAGCTCCCTGAAGTTTGCAAGACTGAGAGGAAGGGACCAATATTCGGGCTGATTTTGGATCTTCATATGCTTATAAATTGGCTGAGTTTTGGCAGCGTTGAAAATTCTCCAAGCCTTTTCTTCCTTTCCATTTTTTCTTTTTTTTTCTTTTTTTGCCCCCTTTCCATTTTTTCTAACTTTGGGCTGTTTTAAATTATTCTGGGTGTAGAGGGCAGATTAACACCACAAATAAACCTTGCAAACTTTTAGGAATGATTATTCCATTGTGAAATGGAGTTTGTGATTACCGGGATTATTTTCCTTCTATTCAAATGATGGGGATGAGATTGACTTCTTTGTCTTGGCCTGATTTTGGTCATGTAAAGGAAGCATTGGTGATAGGTTGATGATAGCCTCGTATCACCCAGATGCCTTCTTTTCATGTTTCCCTTTCAAAGCAAAATTTCCACGGAAGGATGTAATTTCAATCAATAAATCATCCATCCAAAAATATTTATGAGTGACTTCTTTGTGCATCACTGGACGGTACTCAATATGAGGGATAAATAATTATAATCTGGGCTCGCTTAAAGAGCTGTTATACGTCACCACTTGATTAAATTGCCAAATGAATGCTTAATTAAATATTGCTGTAGGAATTCAGAGACAGAGGAAATCTTTTCAGAATTGAGTGGTCACAAAGGCTAGCTGAAGAAGGTGGGATTCCCTTAATTATGTTGGAGAATGAGTAAAATTTGGGTTGCAATGGTGGGTGTACCTATAGGGAGAGGAATTGTAAGAAAAAGTACAAAGAGCAGAGCTTAGGGCTTATTCAAAAGAGTGAGAAAACCAGTTTGATTGGGAGAAGGACTTGAGCTCAGAAAGGAATAGGAAATATAGATGTGAAGGATTTCAAAGAAAGCACAGAACAGGATTAATAAATGCAAGTTTAGGATTGAAGGTGAGAGAAAAAACCAAGATACACGGAGAGTGGTGGTAGCATCGACGGAAATAGAGAAGTGAAAGATCTGAGATGAAGGTGAAAGGTAAGAGTATTTCAGACATGCTGCCTGTGAGGTGATGGCAGTATGTTTAAGAATGCCCAACTCACAGATGGAAATGTGACATTGGAACCTGCCTGATATGGGAAGGAGAGAATATTTTGTAAGTCATCTGCCTTGCCGTGAAAGTAGGTGAGATTTCAGAAATGGGGAATATAAAGAAAGGAGAAGATCTAGACTGTGTGGAAATATATTTCTTTTTTTTTTTTCTCAGCCCAGGCTGGAGTGCAGTGGTACGATCTTGGCTCGCTGTAACCTCAGCCTCCTAAGTAGCAGGAATTATAGGCACCCACTACCATGCCTGGCTATTTTATATATATATATATATCTAAATAAATATAAATATATATGTATATTTTAAAGACAGTGTTTCACCATGGGGGTCAGGCTGGTCTTGAACTCCCAACCTCAGGTGATCCGCCCACCTTGGCCTCCAAAGTGCTTGGATTACAGGTGTGAGCCACCACGCCCGGCCTCATTTTTATATTTTTAGTGGAGACAGGGTTTTGCCACGTTGGCCAGGCTGGTCTTGAACTCCTGACCTCAAGTGATCCACCACCTTGGCCTCCCAAAGTGTTGGGATTACAGGCATGAGCCACTGAGCCTGGTCTGTTTGTGAATATATTTCGTAGATCTATAAAGCATTTTATCTTCAAATGTTTTTGCATTTATGATAGGAGCTAGGATCTCATAAAATTCTATTTGTTAAAATTTTCCCCCTATAATTTTTATGTTGACTGTTGTGATTTTTGACTTTTTAAAATTCCATCCCAGAAAATAATGGACAACTTAATTTTTGAAGAATGTGATAAAAATTTGAACTGCAAGTCAAAATTTTTTCAGTACAAAGAAATTGTTTAAATACATTTTACAGTTTGCTTCTGTTAAAGCATCTCTGTTCTACCATATGTCTTTCATGTTAAACTTTCACAGTTTTTTCTTCTGAAATGTTAGTACTGAGCAAATTGTAAGGCTATAGAAAAACCTCTGCTATCCAGAGAACTTGGATAGTGAGTCATCTTGAGGGACCAAGTTTTAAGTAGCCAAGAAGTAAGCAGTCAAGAGCCAGAAATATTTTTAATCTGTTTTAGAAAATTAGAAAAAAATGAGTCATAGCCTTCCTTGTTATATAAAAATAATTGAACGTGATTTAACTCTTTCTCATAGTTTGACTTTTATTTGATGAAGATCAAGATGCAGATCATTTTGTGCTTCAGTTATTTTGATGAATGAATATATGTGATGTGAACATAGAAAATGTGGACTATAGGACAGATCTGGTAATTAACAGTTGCTTTCCTTAAAAAGTTTGTGTTTTCCTCCTCATTTGTCTGTTGCTCACTGACTGATAGTAATATGGGGAGACTGAACAATGGGAACATAGGAATGGCAGACCAAGAGAGCCTGTGGTAAACATAGTAAGATTAGTCTTCTCTTTTCTTTTTCTTTTTTGAGACAGGGTATCTGTTGCCCAAGCTGGCACAGTCTTGGCTCACTGCAACCTCTGCCTCTCAAGCTCAAGCGATCCTCCTACCTAAGTCTCCCTAGTAGCTGGGACTGTAGGCCTCCACCACTATGCCTGGCTAATTTTTGTGTTTTTAGTAGAGATGGGGTTTCACCATGTTGCCCAGGCTGGTCTTGAACTTCTGAGCTCAAGCGATCCTTGGAACCTCAGCCTCCCAAAGTGGTGGGATTACAGGCATGAGCCACCGTGCCTGGACACTTTCCTATTTTATGTGACTGGCAAATCAGCCATATGAGCAGTTCTGAAAGAAGAATCCCAAAAGTGTTTTTGAGCAATGTTACCCTTTAAAGGACACAATCATTTTGGTGCTACATTCTGGTGAGTTGGTGGAAAACAAACCAAAAGGGGGTTGATTACTTTATAGTCATAGCTTATAGTCAGTCCTTTAAGTGATTTAAAAATGAATAAAAATAAGAGGGTCTAGACACCAGTATAGTTTTATATACTCATCTGTATTTTAGATTAAATCTATGGTGGAATTTTTTTTTTTTTTTTTTAGACTAGGTCATTCTGTCACTGACGGCAGAGTGCAGTGTTGCAATCATTGCTCACTGCAGCCTCCAACTCCTGGGCTCAGGCAATCTTCCGGCCTTAGCCTCCTAGTAAGTGAGACTACAGGCTCATGGTATCGTGCCCAACTAATATTTTATTTTTTGTAGAGATGGGGTCTTCCTATGTTGCCCAGGCTGATCTTGAACGCCTGGGTTCAATGAGTCCTCCTTCCTTGGCCTTCCAAAGTGCTGAAGTTACAGGCATGAGCTACCATGCCCAGCAGAAATTATTATATTTGGTAAATGTTGTTTATTTTCTTAAGGCTTAATATAGGCTTTGCCTTCATATTATAGTTTTTCTTCCTATTTGAATTTACATTCAGATATATTTGAGACATTCAGATAAATTTGAAAATTGTTTATATATTTTTTTCTTTTTAAAGTTTATCTTTTATATTTGCCTTTTCATTAACAGAAATGGATGATGAAGACTGTGAAAGAAGAAGAATGGAATGTTTGGATGAAATGTCCAATCTTGAGAAACAGTTTACCGATCTCAAAGATCAGTAAGTAGTGACTTAAGAAGGCCATTGTCACTGAATCTCAACCATGTCACTTGTATACTAGCATAAGAGCAACTAGATTCGGTCTCAACTGTTTTCCCTTTTGCATTTTATGGAACTGACTAATTTGAAAGAGGCTTCAGTTATTGTTTGTCTACTGAAGTCCTCATTAACTAAAGTGAGGGTTTGGAGACAGGGTTTTTTTTGTGGGCTCGAACCCAGGAGTTGGAGACAAGCCTGGGCAACAGCAAGACCTGGTCTCCGCAAAAAAATTAAAAAATTAGCTGGACGTGGTGGTACGTGCCTGTGGTCCCAGCTACTTGGGAGGCTAAGGCAGGTGGATCGATTGAGCCCAGGTGGTCAAGGTTGCAGTGAGCCGTGCTCATGCCACTGCACTGTAGCCTGGGCGACAGAGTAAGACCCTGTCTAAAAAAAAAAATTAGTTCTGTCCTGCAGGATTATTGCCAAAAATAAACACTGAGTTGTGTCATACTCTAAAGGTATTGGTGAGACAGCTGGCAAATTAGAGTATTTGTAAGTGGCCTTATAAATAGAAGTAACAGGGACCTCTAAGGAGGAAGTAGCCTAGAAGCTTCCTTTTCTAGGTAAAGTGGGGAATCAGGGTGAATTCTTTAGTGTGTTCTGATAGCCATGTGTCACTATGCACTTCTTTGTGTCTTTACATCTTCTCCTGTTGCATTCCAAAGCGTTTTTATAGTATGCAGTTTTGCCTAGTAAGGCATTTTCATAACAACAAAAAATTTTTCTTTTTGATTTTTGATTTCCTTGCTCATTGAGCAGCTAATTTTGTTATGACTTCTTCAATTGTAGTTGAGACAAACTTAGAATGTCAGGTCACAAAGCCATGAGTTTTACCTTCATCAGTCTACTTCCTCTTTGTTCTTTTAGCAAGTTAGGCTGAGTACGGTAATACTGACTCCTTTTCAGGAAAGGTAGAGAGAAACCATGTAATTATTTATTTTGACAACTGGTAATGTCTATTCAAAGTGATTTCTTTGTTTTTTTTAAAGTCAATGTTTAAATGACCATTTCTCTTACAATTGGTTTTATTGTTCTGTAGTTAAAACAGAAACAAAAATTGACAGTGCCAAAAAGTAGTTATTTCAGTTTTATTGTTTTGTATTGGGAATCAGCGATTAAAGAGTAATACTGATAAAAATGATAGATACCTATTTTGTGATTATGTGTCTAAAGTCAAATAATGTAGTTGAGTTCTTTGCTTGAGATAAAGGCAAAAATACATTTGATAGATTATTGGAATATGAAGGATATTGGGAACAAATAATGCATAGAAATGGCAAATTGTTAGCCTTTATTGAGGTTTTTAAATTAACATCTTAATTTTTGCTTTGTTAAGACTTTATAAAGAACGATTAAGTCAGGTGGATGCAAAACTACAAGAAGTCATAGCTGGAAAAGCACCAGAATACTTGGAACCGCTGGCAACTTTGCAGGAAAATATGCAAATTCGTACAAAGGTAGCAGGTAGGAAAGTGAAGAATCTTTTCCATGTATGGAATGTAAACTCTTCAGTAGCTTTAAAGGTGTTTGTCAAGTAAGTGTTTTATGTTGATGGGATTACAAATATGTTGACATCGACCAGAATATGTTACTATCAGTCAGCCCACAGTTACTATATTTATTAAATACCTTTTGCTTTGCTCTGCTGCTGTGGGGGATTAAAAAAAAAGCCCTCAAGTTGCTTACAGTGTCGTTGAGAAGATAGTTCAACATATGATGAAACAACTGGAAACCACGATACTGTCATTAAGAGAGACTGTTATTATCACAGTTTAATTCCCTTTTAGAGAACTTAAAGTTTAAGTGCTCTTGGCGTTTTTTTTATATGTAAGAGTGATAGGGTTTTTTTTAATGTATAAAAAAATTTTAAAAACGTTTGATCAGGGTACTGTAGAACAGGCAACTTACCTTAAACTAGATAATTTAATTCTTCTTTTTACTTTGATAAGTTTGGTTACTCATTTGTGGCTATGAATAAACAAAGATGTACTGTATTTGTGTGGTTACATTTCAGTCTTATGTTTGTAAGTGGGATCCAGCCTCAGTATCATGTCCTATGACTCATAATCAAGGAATATATTTGATTTTTCATAGTCAAATTAAAAACTAAACTTATTAGTGGAGATGCTGGTTGTTTTTCTTTCATGCGGCACTAATTGATCCTTATTTACCTGTTAGATAATACCTAAGGCATTGTTGATAATAAGTTCTTTTTACTAAACCCTCCTTTAACCAGATTTTATTTTTGAGTGCTTAGTAATATGTAGATGATATGATACTTCACTATCTTTACATATTGACTTAACATACCCTTAGAAGTAAAAATATCCCTAATTTTCTTTGTTCTTTTAGGTTCCATGGATGATCAGGAAATATTACTTGAGTCAATTATTTACTTTTCTACTCTGGCCTCTGTTATATTTTGATTTTGCAGAGTAGTGCGTGTGAATGTGTTGCTGATGACATAGTTCCAGATATCTGTCTTGCTTTTACCATACAAAGAGAGATAATTACATTTCTAAGGCCAACTATGGCATAAAGCTTAGAATACACATCCAGAGCTCTTTGTGTGCTGTTTTTGTAGTGACATACTTGCATGGCCATGTTACCTATTTTATACTATTGTCTTGTTAGGTCTAAGTTAAACTATCTTGGGTATCCATCCTCTAGATAAAGCCTAGTCAGGAGCACTCCAGACATAATTGGTGTTGTCATATCAGTTTATATACATTTACTCCTCATGGAAGCTTTGGACTGAAAATAATACTTTTAAAAAAAAGGAGTTTTGTTGGGGTATAGTGTTTAGCTGTTACTCTGAGTATATGTGATTGATGACACCAGAGTTTATTGTCTCTGTTTCTATTTTGAGAAACTTGAGAGATTGTTTTTCATAGGAAAAGAGTTTTATTTTCATTTTGATCATTCTCTATCAAACATTTGGAAGTAATCTTTCGAAGAATAGGGTAAGAACAAAAACTAGCTGTACAGTTTCTTTCTAGCTCTTAAATTCTTAATTTCTAATCTTTTTGGATATATATTTTAAGTGAATCTTTTTATTTTTCGTCTTTAAATATAAAAAGTTAGACTCACTTTTCAATTTTTTCTGGATTCATCTTATAAAATACAGTGAGGACAGAATTCCTGTAGGGAAGTGATAATGGAACTCCTTATTGTTAACATAATCAGAGTAATTGTGTTTGGTTGCAGGAATCTATAGAGAGCTCTGCTTAGAATCTGTAAAGAACAAATATGAATGTGAAATTCAAGCTTCTCGCCAGCATTGTGAGGTACTGTCATTTTGCATAACTTTTAAGCTAATTTCATCTCTTCAAGCCTTTTCTGAGTGTAGTAGTTTAAAAAGTAAAATAAATAAAACAAAATTAAATAGTACGTTAGCTCATCACTTGTGTGATTAAAAGAAAAGAATAGAGTTGCGTTGGAAGCTGTACTGGAGATAGGACACAAAGAAAGGACCATAGGAAAAAACTGAGATAATTTTAGAAGTTTTGCAGCTAATACTTTAAAAGGACTTTGCAATGATTATATCACCTGGCATTACTGAAAATATTAGTATAATTAGTATGATGTGGAAGTTTAGACTTACAAAATATACACCCAATGGTGTAATTAGGATGTTAGACTATAGAATTAGTTTCTGTCTGTCTAGAACGATTTCCACATCTTTAGGCAGAATTCTCTATGGGAAAAAAATAGGTGTATTTTTCTATATGTTCTGTTTATTTTGCATTTAACCCATTTATGCTGAAGGTTGCAATTTTTTGTGTGTGTGTGTGTGTGAAAAATCTGATCTTGGCGATGACCTTGAGCAGTAGGGTATAAATAACTCCCACAAGCTTTGTGTTCCAATAATGAAACATTAGGCATAAATGGGTTAAAGATATTTATAGCATTTAAAAAACATAGTGGGCCGGGTGCGGTGGCTCACACCTGTAATCCCAGCACTTTGGGAGGCCGAGGTGGGTGGATCACGAGGTCAGGAGATCAAGACCATCCTGGCCAACATGGTGAAACCCCATCTTAAAAAAATAAAAATAAAAATAAAAATAAAATCATAGTGCCCACCAGGCACAGTGACTCACACTTAATCCCAATACTTTAGGAGGCTGAGGTGAGAGGATTGTTTGAGCTGAGGAGTTCAAGACCAGCCTGGGCAACATAGTGAGACTCCTGCCTCTACAATAAATACAAAAATTAGCTGGGCATAGTGGCAGGTGGCTGTAGTCCTAGCTATTCAGGAGGCTTAGGTAGGGGAATTGCTTGACCTTGGGAGGTTGAGGCTTCAGTGAGCTGTGATTGTGCCACTGCTCTGCAGCCTGTGTAATAGAGTGAGACCTCTCTCAAAAATAACAACTACAACAACAAACAAAAACCCCGTAGTGCCCATTTTGCAGATAACTTTTTATCAGGTCTAGAGAAGATTATAGATATACAGGTAGAAATAAGAGGACAAGTTCTATAATGATTCTTCTGTCACTTTAATATGCCATAAACTAAGAGTAGGTAGGTATAAAAATGATAGAGTTTATTGTTTCATTTTCATAATTACAACTGAGATTGAATATCTTTTTGGTGTTTGCTAGCTGCTTGGATTTTTTTCCTAGGAAGTACATATTTGTTTTTGGCATTTAGTCTTTTCCTCATTGACCATGTAAGTTCTTTATATATTCTGGCTATAAATGCTTTGCTGGTTATATGCTTTGCAAATATTTTTGCCCAGGTAGTATGATGTTTTCACTCTTTTTAACAACTTGATGCAAAGAAGTTTTACATTTTAATGTAGTTGATATTATCTTTTTCTTTATGGAATGTGTTTTGTTATGTTTCGTTTTGTTTCGAAACAGGGTCTCACTTTGTCACCCAGGCTGGAGCGCAGTGGCATGATCATGGCTTACTGCAGCCTCTGGGTTAAAGCCATCCTCCTGCCTCTGCCTTCTGAGTAGCTGGGACTACAGATGCATGCCATCACATCCAGCTAATTTTTAAAATTATTTGTGGAGATGGGGTTTCACTATGTTGCCCAGGTTGGTCTTGAACTCCTGGGCTCAAGCAGCCCTCCTGCCTTGGCCTCCCAAAGTGTTGAGATTACAGGTGTGAGCCGGGATGTGCTTTTTGTGTCTGACTATTTTGAGGTAAAAAGATGTATTTTCCTTTAAAAGTTGAAATTTTGCTTTCAACATTTGGATTACAAAAGTACCTTTAATTAGTTTTTGTGTGTGGTATAAAGTATAGTTCTAATTTTATTTTTTTTTTGGTGTATGGATAGGTAATGTCAACACTATTTATTACATACCCCCTTGTTTCCCCACAAATCAGCAGTTCTTTCTCTTTTGTATATCAAATTAGATCCTGTTTGTCAATATTGGCTTCTAATTCTGTGAAGAAAGTCAATGGTACCTTTTTGGGGGATAGCACTGAATCTATAAATTACTTTGGACACTATGGCCATTTTCATGACGTTGATTCTTCCTATCCATGAGCATGGAATGTTTTTCCATTCGTTTGTGTCCTCTCTTACTTGCTTTAGTGGTGGTTTGTAGTTCTCCTTGAAGAGGTCCTTCACATTCCTTGTAAGTTGTATTCCTAGGTATTTTATTCTCTTTGTAGCAATTGTGAATGGGATTTTGCTCATTATTTTGCTCTCTGTTTGTCTGTTATTGGTGTATAGGAATGCTTGTGATTTTTGCGCATTGATTTTGTATCCTGAGACTTTGCTGAAGTTGCTTATTAGCTTAAAGAGATTTTGGGCTGAGACGATGGGGTCTGCTAAATATACAATCATGTCATCTGCAAACAGAGACAATTTGACTTCCTCTCTTCCTATTTGAATACACCTTATTTATTTCTCTTGCCTGATTGCCCTGGCCCTAACCTCCAATATTATGTTGAATAGCAGTGTTGAGAGAGGGTGTCCTTGTCTTGTGCCGATTTTCAAAGGGATTGCTTCTAGCTTTTGCCCATTCAGTATGATATTGGCTGTGGGTTTGTCATAAATAGCTCTTATTATTTTGAGATATGTTCCATCAATACCTAGTTTATTGAGAGTTTTTAGCATGAAGTGGTGTTAAATTTTATCGAAGGCCTTTTCTGCATCTATTGAGTTAATCATGTGGTTTTTTTCATTGGTTTGGTTTATGTGATGGATTACTTTTTGCATATGTTGAAGCAGCCTTGCATCCCAGGGATAAAGCCAACATGACTGTGGTGGGTAAGTTTTTTGATGTGCTCCTGGATTCAGTTTGCCAGTATTTTATTGAGGATTTTTGTATCGATGTTTGTCAGGGATATTGGCCTGAAATTTTCTTTTTTTGTTGTGTCTCTGCCAGGTTTTGGTATCAGGATGATGCTGACCTCATAAAATGAGTTAGGGAGGAGTCCCTCTTTTTCTGTTGTTTGGAATAGTTTCAGAAGGAATGGTACCAGCTCCTCTTTGTACCTCTGGTATAATTTGGCTGTGAATCCATCTGGTTCTGGGCTTTTTTTGGTTGGTAGGCTATTAATTACTGCCTCAATTTCAGAATTTGTTATTGGTCTATTCAAGGATTTGACTTCTTCCTGGTTTAGTCTTGGGAGGGTGTCTGTGTCCAGGAATTTATCCATTTCTTCTAGATTTTCTAGTTTATTTGCATAGAGGTGTTTATAGTATTCTCTGATGGTAGCTTGTATTTATGTGGGATCAGTGGTGATATCCCCTTTACCATTTTTAATTGTGTCTATTTGATTTTTCTCTCTTCTTTATTAGTCTGGCTAGCAGTCTATCTATTAATCTTTTCTAAAAACCAGCTCCTGGATTTCTTGATTTTTTTAAAGGAATTTTTGTGTCTCTCTCTCCTTCAGTTTTGCTCTGATCTTAGTTATTTTTGTTTTCTGCTAGCTTTTGAATTTGTTTGCTCTTGCTTCTCTAGTTCTTTTAATTGTAATGTTAGTGTGTCAATTTTAGATCTTTCCTGCTTTCTCCTGTGGGCATTCAGTGCTATAAATGTCCCTCTAAACACTGCTTTAAACATGTCCCAGAGATTCTGGTATGTTGTATCTTCGTTCTCATTGGTTTCCAAGAACTTATTTATTTCTGCCTTAATTTTGTTACTTACCCATTAGTTATTCAAGAGCAGGTTGTTCAGTTTCCATTTAGTTGTGTGGTTTTGAGTGAATTTCTTAATCCTGAGTTCTAATTTGATTGCACGCTGGTCTAAGAGACTGTTATGATTTCTGTTCTTTTGCATTTGCTGAGGAGTGTTTTACTTCCAATTATGTGGTCAGTTTTAGAATAAGCGTGATGTAGTGCTGAGAAGAATGTATTTTCTATTGATTGGGCATTGAGAGTTCTGTAGGTGTCTATTAGGTCCACTTGGTCTAGAGCTGAGTTCAAGTTCCGAATATCCTTGTTAATTTTCCTTCTCATTGATCTGTCTAATGTTGACAGGGAGGTGTTAAGGTCTCCCACTATTATTGTATGGAAGTCTAAGTCTCTTTGTAGGTATCTGAGAGCTTGCTTTATGAATCTCGGTGTTCCTGTATTGGGTGCATATGTATTTCGGATAGTTAGCTCTTCTTGTTGCATTGATCCCTTTATCATTATGTAATGCCTTTCTTTGTCTTTTTTGATGTTTATTGGTTTAAAGTCTGTTTCAGAGACTAGGATTGCAACCCCTGCTTTTTTTTTTTGGTTTCCATTTGCTTGGTAAATCTTCCTCCATCCCTTTATTTTGAGCCTATGTGTAACTTTGCCATGTGAGGTGGTTCTCCTGAATACAGCACACCGATGAGTCGTGACTCTATCCAATTTGCCAGTCTGTGTCTTTTAATTGGGGCATTTAGCCCGTTTACATTTAAGGTTAATTTTTTTTTTCTCCCCCACCCCACAAGGTTAATATTGTTATGTGTGAATTTGATACTGTCATTATGGTTACTTTGCCTGTTAGTTGATACAGTTTCTTCATAGTGTCGATTGTCTTTACAATTTGGTATGTTTTTGCAGTGGCTGGTACTGGTTTTTCCTTTCTATATTTAGTACTTCCTTCAGGAGCTCTTTTTTAGATGGAGTCTTCCTCTGTCACTAGGCTGGAGCGCAGTGGCACGATCTCGGCTCACTGTAACCTCCACCTCCCGGGTTCAAGCACTTCTCCTGCCTCAGCCTCCTGAGTAATTGGGACTACAGGCATCTGCCACCATGCCCGGCTAACTTTTTTTTGTATTTTAGTAGAGATGGGATTTCACCATGTTGGCCAGGATGGTCTTGATCTCCTGACCTTGTGATCCACCCCTCCTTGGCCTCCCAAAGTGCTGGGATTACAGGCATGAGTCACCATGCCTGGCCTAGTTTTTATGACTTTTTAGTCTCCTTCAGTGTGAAACAATTTCTCAGTCTTTTCTGGACTTGCATGATCTTTACATTTCTGAAAATTTCAGGCTGGTTATTTTGTAGAATGTTCCTCAGTTTTGAGTTGGTCTGCTGTTTCTTCATGATTAGAGTCAGGTTTTGCATCTGGCAGAAAAATCACAGAAGTGTTGCTGTTTTCTTCTCATTGAATTCTGTCAAGCTGGGCAGTTTTGATATGTACCATTATTAATGATATGCACTTTGGTCACTTGATTTAAGTGATGTCTTCCAGGTTTCCCCAGGTAAACTGACTTTTTTCCCATTGTGATAAATATTTTGAGGAGAAGGGCTTTGAAACTATGCAAATACCTTGTCCTTCATAACACATGCAATTAATTAATTTATATAAATATGGACTCTTTAACTCATTTTTGAGTGTACTTTATCTTTCCATTACTGAGGGAAACATGTCAGAATTTCTCTCTGTGATGGTGGATTTGATTTGTATATATTGCTGTGTTTTGTTTTTTGTTTTTAACACAGGGTCTCCCTCTGTCGCCTAGGCTGGAGTGCAGTGGTGTGATCACACCTCACTGCAACATCCACCTCCTGAGTTCAAGCAGTCCTCCCACCTTAGCCTCTCAGTAGCTGGGACTAAAGGCATGTGTCACCATGCCTGGCTAATTTTTGTATTTTTTGTAGAGATGGGGTTTTGCCATGTTGCCCAGGCTGGTCTCGAGCTCCTGGGCTCAAGCGATCTGCCGCCTTGGCCTCCCAAATTGCTGGAATACAGGCCTAAGCCACTGCACCTGGCCATCTCTTTGTATTTTTTTTTCAGTTAGTTTCTTCTTCTTCTTCTTCCTTTTTTTTAGAAGCAGGGTCTTACTGTGTCATCCAGGCTTGAGTGCAGTGGCATGACCATAGCTCATTGCAGCCATGAACTCTGTAGTTCAAATGATCCTGTACCTCAGTCTCCCAAGTACCTGGGACTATAAGTGTGTGCCACTGTGCCCAGCTAATTTTTTAAATATTTTGTAGAGACAGGGTCTCACTTTGTTGCTCAGGCTGAATTTTTTTCTTTATTTCCTAAAATAAAGGTTCTTTATTTCCAACATACCATATAGTAAAGTCATTCACCATTTGCGATTTGGAGGCCAAAGATGCTAATGATGAGGTGCCATACAGTTAACTGTGGGCACAGTGTGGTATAGCAGATCTCTAGAACTTAATCGTATGGCATAACTGAGACTTTACACCTATTGAATAGCAACTCCCCATTTCACCCTCCACCACCCCTGGCAACCACCATTCTGTTCTCTGCTTCTGTGTGTCTGACTAGTTTATATACCTCACACAAGTGGTATCATCCACTATTTGTCCTCCGTGACTGGCTTATTTCACTTAGCATGATGTCCATATGCTGCTGATAATGATAGGATTTCCTTCCATTCTAAGGCTGAATAATTTTCCATTGCAAGTATTGACTACGTTTTCTTTACCCCATTCATCTGTCTGTGGGTATTTAGGTTGTTTCCACATCTTTGCTATTATAAATACTGCTGCAATGAATGTGGGAGTACAAATATTTCTTTGAGATCCCAATTTCAATTCTTTAGGATTAATACCAGAAGTGGGATTGCTGGATCATATGATATTTATTTTGAGGATGCTCCAGACTGTTTTCTTTAAAAAAAAAAAACTAATTAATTTTTAATCTTCAAATTGACTGTCAAAATTGTATATATTTATGGTATATAGCATGATGTTTTGATATATGTATATGTTGTAGAATGATTAAGTCAAGTTAATTAACATTCATCACCTCACATACCATTTGTTTTGTGACGAACATTTAGAACCTACTCTCTTAGCAAGTTTCAAGCATACAATACATTATTATTATTAATTTTTTTATTTTTAGAGATGGGGATCTTTCTGTGTTGCTCAGGCTGGGCTTGAACTCTTGGCCTTAAGTGATCCCGCTGTCTCAGCTTCCTAAGTAGCTGAGACTACAGCTGTGTGCCACTGCATCTGGCTGCAAAACGTTTTATTACCTGTTATAATATTCTGCTACAGTAGATCTCCAGAACTTATTCCTCCTGTCTAACTGAAACTTTGTGCCCTTTGATCAGTATTTCCCCGTACCCTGCCCCACTGCCTATTCCTGCCTTTCTTAGTAACCACCATTCTACTCTTCCATGAGTTTGATTTTTTTTAGATCCTACGTGTAAATGATATCATATTTATCTTTCTGTGCCTGACTTACTTAACTTTAAGAGTGTCCTCTAGGTTCATTCATGTTGTCACAAGTGACAGGATTTCCTTCTTTTTAAGGCTGAAAAAAAAAATATATATATATATACCAATTTTCTTTATTAATTCCTCCATATCTTGGAGATGAATAATGCTGTATTGAACATGGAGGTGCAGAAACCTCTTTGACATGCTGCTTTCATTTCCTTTGGATGTATGCCTAGAAGTGGAACTGATGGAAATAGTATTTATTTTTTCTTTTTCTTTCTAAATTTCTTTATAGAGACAGAGTTTCACTGTGTTGCCCAGGCTGGTCTCAACTCCTGGGCTCAAGCGATCCTCCCACCTCGGCCTCCTGAAGTGCTGGGATTACAGGCGTGAGCTACTGCACACTGGCCTGTAGTTGTATTTTTAATTTTTTGAAACCTCTGTATTGTTTTCCATAAAGGCTGGAGTATTATGAGGATGTAAAAAGGAATGAGGAAGATCTCTGAGTTGACATGAAGTGATTTCCAGATGTCTAAACAAAAAAGCATGCCAAAAAAAAAAAAAGGTGTAGATAGTATGTTACTCTTTAAAAAAGAGGGATAGAAATATAAATGCATATCTATATTGCTTGCTTATTTTTGTGAAAAGAAGCACAAAAAGCTAGTGAAAAAAACCTATGGGAGGAGGAATTTGGCCAGGCGTGGTGGCTCACGTGTGTAATCCCAGCACTTTGGGAGGCTGAGTGGGGTGGATCACCTGAGGTCAGGAGTCTGAGACCAGCCTTGCCAACGTGGTGAAACCCCGTTTCTACTAAAAATAGAAAAATTAGCTGGGCATGGTGGTGTGTGCCTGTAGTCCGAGCTACTTGAGAGACTGAGGCAGGAGAATTGCTTGAACCTGGGAGGCTGAGGTTGCAATAAGCTGAAATTGCACCACTGCACTGCAGCCTGGGTGACAGAGAGAGACTCTGTCTCAAAAAAAAAGAAAAAAGAAAAAACTTATAGGAGACCTACAGGAGAGTGAGAGGAAAGGCAAGAAGACATAAGGAGGAGGTTAAGATTTCTTTAAGAATTCCTTGGCATGTGGTTTTAACTTTTAAGCATACAAGTGTTTTTCATAGGAAAAATAAATTAAATTGAGAGAAATAAGTGTTGGAAAGGATGTGGAGGAAAGGAAACCCTTGTGTACTATTGATGGGAATGTCAGTTGGTGCAGCCATTTTGGGAAACAGTATGGAGGTGCCTCAGAAAATTGAAAGTAGAACCACCATATGAGCCAGCAACCCCACTTCCAGGCATACATCTGAGGAAAACAAAACCAGTAGCTCAAAGAGATATGTGCACTCCCTTGTTGATTGTAGCATTCTAACACCATCTTTTGAAGAGACTATTTTTTTCCCGTTGTGTATTCTTGGCACCCTTGTTGAAGATCAGTTGACTATACATGGATGAGTTTATTTCAGGGCTCCCTATTCTGTTCCATTGGTCTGTATGACAGTACTATACTGTTTTGATTATTGTAGCTTTGTAATATATTTTGAAATGAAGTAATTTGATGGTTCCAGCTTTGTCTTGCTTGACATTATTTTGGCTATTTGGGGTCATTTGTGGTTCCTTTACGACTTTTAGGTTTGTTTTTCTATTTCTGTAAAAAATGCCACTGTCATGAGAGAACGTGAACCAGAAAAAAGAAAAACCCACTGGTATTATTTTTTGAGGGGACAGTGTCTTGCTCTATCACTTAGGGTGGAATGCAGTGGTATGATCATACTCACTGTAGCCTTAAACTCGTGGACTCAAGTGATCCTCCCAAGTCAGTCTCCCAAGTATAATAATTGAGACTACAGGCATGTGCCATCATGCCTAGCTCCACTGACATTTTGGTAGGGGTTGAATCTGCAAATCACTTTGAGTAGTATTGACATTGTGACAATGTAAGTCTTCCAATCCATGAACTCTGATGTCTTTCCATTTGTGTCTTCTTTAATTTGTTTCACAATTTTTGTCATTTTCAATATACAAGTCTTTCAGCTCTTAGGTTAAATTTATTCCTAATTGTTTTATTCTTCTTCTTGTGATTGTAAATGGGATTATTTTTTTTTTTTTGAGACAAAGTCTCACTCTGTCACCCAAGCTAGAGTGCAGTGGCACGATCTTGGCTAAGTGCAACCTCTGCCTCTCAGGTTCAAGCGATTCTTGTGCCTCAGCCTCCTGAGTAGCTGGGATTACAGGCGCCCACCACCATGCCCAGCTAATTTTTGTATTTTTAGTAGAGACAGGGTTTTACCATGTTGGCCAGGCTGGTCTCGAACTCCTGATCTCAGGTGATCCACCCACCTTGGCCTCAGAAAACGCTGGGATTACAGGCATGAGCCACTGCACCCGGCTGAGATTGTTTTCTTTCTTTTTTTTTTTTAGAGATTGTTTTCTTAAATATTTCTAATATCTCCTTGTATTTCTATCAGTCTTTGCTATATATACATACGTACATACAATACATATATATATATATATATGTGGAGAGAAAGAGACTAAATTATACTCATAAATTTTAAAATTTTTATATCTTTCTAATAAATGTAATATTTATCCTTTTTTAATGTTCTTCTGTCCATGTTTCACAGACAGAAAAGCCTTAAAAAGGGATTTAAAAATCTATTTTGTCTGATAATTAAAATGGCCACCTTAGTTTTATTTATGACATTTGATAAAAATTTTTTTCATTTTTTTGAAAACTTTTTTCTGGCCTTATATTTCATGTGTTTCACTTTTTAAATAGCACATATCTTGATGATTTTTAAAAAATCCGTTCTAACTACTTCTACTTTTTAACTGGCAAATTTAGTTCAATTATGTTTATAGTGATTACTCTGATGATGATGTTGATTTTTTGAGACAGGGTCTCATCGTCACTCAGCTGTAGTGCAGTGGTGTGATCGTGGCTCACTGCAGCCTGAAACTCCTCAGCTCAAGCAATCCTCTTGCCCCAGCCTCCCAAGTAGCTGTGACTACAGGTGCAAGCTACCACACCTGGCTAATTAGCAAAAAAAAAAAAAAAAAATCTTTTTGTACAGACAGGGTCTTGCTATGTTGTCCAGGCTGGTCTTGAACTCCTGGGTTCACGTGATCCTCCTGCCTCAGCCTCCCAAAGTGCTGGGATTATAGGCATGAGCTATTATGTCAAACCCATATTTTGATATTGAATACTAACCTATTTTGAGTTTTCTGTTTGTTCTGATTTGTCCTTTTTAATTCCTTAATAAATTTTTGGAGGGGCTAATTTATCAAGTTTTAAAAATTATGTCATAAAGTTATATCCTCTCTTTCTGTTAGTGATTACCACCATACCTTCCGTTTTTATTATTTTAATAATTGCCTTAAATTTTCAGCATGCATATATACATTAATAGAATCTAAAAGTGACTGGGCATCATGGCTTATGCCTGTAATCCCAGCACTTTGGGAGGTCCAGGTGGGTGGATCGCCTGAGGTCAGGAGTTCGATAGGGGGTTGTATTAGATGTGTAAATCAGATTCAGCCTGGCCAACATAGTGAAACCCCGTCTCTACTAAAAATATAAAAATTTAGATGGGCATGATGGTGGGCGCCTGTAATCCCAGCTACTCGAGAGGCTGAGGCAGGAGAATTGCTTGAACCCAGGAGGCGGAGGTTGTAGTGAGCTGAGATTGCCATTGCACGCCAGCCTGGGCAACAAGAGCGAGACTCCGTCTCAAAAAACAAACAAACAAAAAAGAATCTAAAAGTTATTAACTCCGGGCGGCCGGGTGGGGAGGGGTAAAAAAAGAAGTTATTAACTCTGCCCACCTTCTGACTGTAAAGGACCTTAGAACCCTCTAACTTCAGTTATTTTATTCCAAATTATAATACAAGTTATAGTTGTTCAGTCTTTTAGTTCCATCTTGCTTTTTACCCTTCAAATGAGACATTATTTTGGTCTCATATAATTAGTTCTTTTCAGGTTTACCTATATTTTGTTAGTTTCTTGCTCACTGTTTTTGAGTTATAACGCTTCCATGCAGCTCATTTTTGCTTCTTAAAGAACATCCTAGGCATCCCTTCACTAAGAGTCTCTTTGTGGTAAACTCAGTTTTTATTTGTCTGAAATAGCTTTATTTGCAGTAATTCTTAAAGGACAGTTTAGAGGAATATAAGATTCTAGGATGACAGTTATTTTGTCTTAAAATTTTTAGGATTTTACCTTCCACAGTCTGTGCTTAAGAGCAAGTCTGCAGTCATTTGGTGATAAGCTGGGTTTCCCTTCTTACTGGCTGCATTTAAGCTCTTTGTTGATCTTCGGTTTTTCTACTGTATGTCTCCATATAGATTATTCTCTTCTGACTTGGGTTTGTTGTGCTTTCTGAATTCATATTTTCCTTCAGTTCTGGAAATTTCTCAGTCATTATCTTTTCTAACATTGTCTCTGTTCCATCTTCTCACTTCCTTCTTGTGGAAGACCGTATCTTTTTATTCAGTAAATCATTATCTGAAGTTCTTTGCCGTCTAAGTCTACTGTTTTTTATTTCTTCCCCATCTCACAGCTTATTTCCTATGTTATGATTCTGACCTAAGGCAGACTTTATTGGTAGGAATTCTGTGAGCATTGGTCAGAGGATGTATCTCCTCAGTCTCTACTTTTCTTTCTGCTGGATTGTTTCAGCTTGACATCATGGTGTGCCACCAGCCTGTGACTAATTTTTGTGCTTGGGATTTCTTGGAAGGTGCAGGTAGTCTGTGTTGGAATTCCAAGTACATAGAGGTCAGGCTTGGGAGGTTATACTTTCAGGGAAAACTTTTCCCCTCACTTACTGCCTAGGCAGAGACAGACATATATCCCTTGGGTGGATCTTTTTAGTTTACTTTTACACTGTAGTCCTTCAGGGTTTTGTGTGGGATCCCAGTTCCAGTTCCCTACTCTGCTTAGGTCCAGGACCTTTCTCCTTTCCCAAGTAGTCCCTGAAAAGCATGTTTCTAGGTTATTGACACCAGCAAATTTCTTCAAGGAAGCCACAGCTTCATCAGGTTAACATACTGCTTTCTAGCTCCTTGTTGATTTTGGGTCCTTGGGGATATCCCTTATTTTCTTACTTTTCTATAGAGATAGGGGTCTTGCTATGTTGCCCAGGCTGGTCTTGAACTCCTGTTCTCAGCAGTTCTCCCACCTCAGCCTCCCAAAGCATTAGGATTACAGGTGTGAGCCACTGTGTCGAGCTACGACTTTATTTTCTTAAGAGTTTAGGAATATCTTTACAAGGATGTTTGTGGTACTTTATCCAGGATATCTGTCTGGGTGTGTTGGGTATCTAGTCCAATGTATTGTAAGAGGCAGAAGTCAACAGGTAGTATTTTTTACTTGAACAAATACATGGATCTTCTGTCTCTTTTTTTTTCCCTTTAATTTTTATTTCTTTTTTTCTTTTTCCCTCTTTCACTTTTAGATGATGTGGACTGGATCTCTTTCTCTTTCATCATTTTTCAGCTTTGAAAGTCTTCTCTGAGCTGTAGAGATGCTAAATATTAACCTAAATTTTTTCTATTAATAGTTCAGTTGTGGTTTGACATTTTTATGTTTAACATGTAATTAATCTGTTATAAATCATCTGTTATATAATAAACCTGAAGATATTAGTAGTTGAAAGACATTCTAGATAGAGGAAATGAAGCAGGGTGAAAGGTAACCTATCTTTAAAATGTCATGTATTTTATATTCACTCTGTCATTTGAATCCTTTCAACAACACTATGGAATAGGAATTATCTTGATTTAGTGAATGGGTTAACTGAGGGTAATAGAAGTTGAGTAATTTGCTCAGGGTCACACAATTAATGAGCAACAGAACCAGGATTGAGATCCTTTGATCTTTCTACTCATTCATGCAGTTTACCATTTAATCTGAATGTCATTATTCAGGGCTTTTTATCTGCTTATTCTTTTGTTTTTACGTTTGACTCATATGAAAATAATTCTGTGAGGCAAGGGAAGTGGAAAGAAGGAAGACACCCTGCCAAATTGTCAGAATAAAAGTTTGTTCAGCAGCAGATAGAGAGGAGGGGCAGGACCAGAGACTGGACGTGTTCACACAGGCATGCATACAGAAAGTATCCCCGAAGCCATGGGGGCAAGAGGCAGCAGATGGTTTGTATCAAATTAAGGAAGGAAATCACATGTATAGAATACGACAATGTGCCAGACACCAAGACAGGTGGAGATGCTTTATTTAGGTTATCTCAGTTAAGCCTCACCACAGGGCTTGAGATATGAGTATTAAGATCTGACAGCAGGTGGTAGCAGGGTCTCAGTCAGAAGCCTTCAGCATTCATGTTAGGATTCAAGTTCTTGAGAAAATTGGTGAAAACTATTCAAGGTTCTGATCTTTTGGTTGTTTATTCAGTTAATTAAATTTTTTCTGATTGTAACATTAATGTGTATTGAGAAATAAGACTAAATGAAGATAAAATCAACTGTAATCTACCAACAAGAGGTAATCACTGTTAATAAGTATAGTTTTATTTTGGGAGGAGGGGTTTGTTTTTGAGACAGAGTCTTGTTCTTTGCCCAGGCTACAGTGCAGTAGGGCAATCTCAGCCCACTACAATCTCTGCCTCCCAGGCTTAAGTGATTCTTGTGCCTCAATCTCCCAAGTAGCTGGGATTACAGCAGGTGCCTGCCACCACACCGGCTAATTTTTTGTAGATACAGGGTCTTGCCATGTTGCTCAGGCTGGTCTCGAACTCCTGGCCACAAGTGATCCTCCTGCCTAAGCCTCCCAAAGTGCTGGGATTACAGGTGTGAGCCGCCATGCCTGGCCTATTTTTTAAAAAACTAGCTGGTATGATTTTGAATGTACTATTTTGTATCTTAACTTATTTTCAAGGATTATTTTCTGAGCATGCTATGTCTCTAGATACTCTTGCCATGTGTGTACCTATGCAGCAATCTTCCATGTTCTTCACATGTACCCCCAAACCTAAAATGCAATAAAAAAATAAAAAAATAAAAAATAAAAAAAATTTGTTATGGTCAGGTGCGGTGGCTCATGTCTACAATCCCAGTACTTTGGGAGGAGATCACTTGAGGTCAGGAGTTCATGACCAGCCTGGCCAACATGATGAAACCCGTCTCTACTAAAAGTACAAAAATTATCTGGGTGTGGTCAGGCCTGCCTGTAATCCCAGCTACTCAGCAGGCTGAGACAGGAGAATCAATTGAACCTGGGAAGCAGAGGTTGCAGTGAGCCGAGATTATGTTACTCCAACCTGGACAACAGAGCAAGACTCCTTCTCAGAGAAAAAAAAAAAAGTTGTTGTTAGCAGGTAATGTGTGTATATGTTTTTGAAGGCACAGCCTTATAATTTATAATGAAAAACAGCAGTCTTCTTATTTTTAAATTCTGTATCCCAGTGGCAATTATATTTCTAACTCGTTTATCAATTGCTTCTGGAATTTACCCTCATATTTCTTTCTTAAAAAATTTTTTTTTTTTTTTTAGAAATGGGGTTTCACCCTGCTGGTTTCGAACTCCTGACCTCAGGTGATCTGCCTGCCTTGGCTTCCCACAGTACTGGGATTACAGGTGTGAGCCACCCTGCCTGGCCAAAAAAATTTTTTTTGTAGAGATGGGGTCTTGCTATATTGCCCAGGCTGGTTTTGAACCCCTGGCCTCAAGTGATCCTCCTGCTTTGGCCTCCCAAAGTGCTGGGATTACAAGTGTGAGCCCCTGTGCCTGGCCGTCATATTTCTAAATAAAGCAGTTTTAGATATTGCCTATTGGTTTCCTATTATGGAAGCTGAAGATTCCTCTGTTCCATTCTTCTAATTCTGTTGTGTTATAATTTTTGCTTTAAATAATATTGTTCACTGAGTCAAGAGTTACATTATGTTTAAAATTTTTCTTGTGTATTTTTTAAACCTTGGAATTAATAATTGCTTCATTTATAATTTATTAGTTTTTTCTGTTTATCAATTCTTCCCACAGACCCTAGCAGATCTTTGAAGGCTTTCTAATGCTGTTTTCTTTTTTAATTAAGCTAAACATGTATAGTTTTATTGATTTTTCGTGGAGCCTGAGTATTCTGCAAAATAAAAAGCATGTTACTTAATGGACTCAAGAAAAGTAAAAAAAAAAAAGCACTGGACCTCTCATAAGTTTTCAACTATATGAAGATTTAAACTCATGTCCAGTAAAGGTCAAAACCAGTTCTCATTTAAAAGTTAGTTGTAAACAGTGTCTTCTCATGACTTCTAGAATGACCTAGAAAAGCCCCTCATACATGCTTCTTTCAGATACTGAAGTCCTAATGCTGTTTTCTCTGTGATCAAATGCATCAGATAATCCATCAGCCTCATTTTCTTCTGAAGGGCTCCCTCCTGGAAGCAGCCCCTCTATCCCTCCTGTCCCCTATCCTCTTGCTTCATCTTTCAGATAGAGACCAGCTGCATCTGTCTTCATGGGACATCTTTTTACCAGAAACCTGTATGTCCCCTTCCCCTCTCCTCTGTTAGCATCTTATTTTCTCCTTAAGTTTGTAGAGTGTATCTTTCAGTAGCGTTCTGAGAGTGGGTTTCTAGAAGTTAGTTTTTTGAGACTTCTTGTATTGCTTATCCATTGCTTTATAATAAATTACTCCAAAACTTAGTGGCTTAACACAACAATAAACACTTATTATTTTGCAGTCTCAGTGATCGGGAATTTGGGAGCAACTTAGCTGGATGGTTCTAGCTCAGGGAATCCCACGAAGTTGCAGTGAAGATATGAGCCAGGGATGCAGTCACCTAAAGGCTTGATTGGAGGCTGGCAGATCCGCTTCCAGCGTGGCTCACTCACAGGCTGGCAAGTTGTTGCTGGTTTTTGGTGAGAAGCCTTAGTGTTCTCCACAAGCAGATTGGGTGTCCTCATAACCTGGTGGCTAGGTTCTCCCAGACTGAGTGATCCAAGATAGCACGATGGAGGTGACTGTTTTTTATGACATAGATTTCTGTCACATTCGGTTCCTTAGAAGCCAGTTGCTACATCCT
This sequence comes from Ateles fusciceps, assembly GCA_036589455.1. NCBI lineage: Eukaryota > Metazoa > Chordata > Mammalia > Primates > Atelidae > Ateles > Ateles fusciceps. Next base: position 3,321,343 of record JAZHEH010002842.1, read on the forward strand.
GGTCCTAATCATTTTTTTTTTTTTTTTTTTTTTTTTGAGACAGAGTCTCACTCTGTTGCCCAGGCTGGAGTGCAATGGTGTGATCTCAGCTCACTGCAACCTCTGCCTCCCAGGTTCAAGTGATTCTCCTGCTTCAGTCTCCCGAGTAGCTGAAGTTATAGGCACCTGCACCACGCCTGGCTAATTTTTGCATGTTTTTAGTAGAGATGGGGTTTCACCATGTTGGCCAGACTGGTCTCAAACTCCTGAATTCAAGTTATCTGCCAGCCTCAGCCTCCCAAAGTGCTGGGAGTACAGGCATGAGCCACCATGTCTGGTCTCTCCTACCAGTATTCAAGAAAGAGGGTTAGTCTCTACCATTTGAAGTTAGGAGTATCAAAGGATTATCATTTTGATTCCTTATTTTTTGTACATGACCTGTTTTCTTCCTAAATACACTTAGGATCTTCTCTTTACTCTTGTCTTGGTATTGTGGGTTAGTGAGATGATGTGCTTTGATGTGGGTCTTTTTCATTGATTATGCTGGATACCTAGAGGAACTTTTAATTTTATGTATTTATTTATTTGAATTTTTAAGAGACAGATTCTCTATTGCCCAGGCTCAAGTGCAGCAGTGCAATCATAGTTCATTGCAGCCTCTAACTGCTGGGCTCAAGCAGTCCTCCTGCCTCAGTTTCCTGAGTACCTGGGACTACAGGCCCACATGGCCATGCTGAGCTAATTAAAAAAAATATTTTGTAGAGATGGAGTCTCACTGTGTTGTTGAAGCTTGTATCAAACTCCTGGGCTCCAGTGATCCTCCTGCCTCAGCATCCCAAAGTGCTGGAATTATAGGTGTGTGCCACTGTGCTTGGCCAGATGAACCTTTTAATAAAAAAACTCATGTATTCAGTTCTGGGAAATTTCTTTATATTGTTTCTTTAATATTTTCTTGTAGCTTTCATTTTATGAATTTAATTCTTTAGTCCATTTACTTTTACTTATAATGTAAATTATATATAATGCAAAGCAAAAATTATTCAGGATATAATTAAACTCATTTTTCTATTTTTTGAGACAGAGTCTTGCTCTGTCACCCAAGCTGGAGTGCAGTGGTGCGACCTCGGCTTCCTGCAACCTCCGCCTTCCCAGTTCAAGCGATTCTAGTGCCTCATCCTCCCAAGTAGCTGGGATTACAGGTGCCTACCACCATGTCTGGCTAATTTTTTTGTATTTCTACTAGAGATGACGGGGTTTCACCTTGTTGGCCAGGCTGGTTTGGAACTCCTGACCTCAAGTGATCCACCTGCCTCCACCTCCCAAAGTGCTAGGATTACCGGCATGAGCCACCATGTCTGGCCTAAACTAATTTTTCTATTGTCATTTATTGTTACCAGACTTCCAGATGATTTGAAAAGTCACGTTTGTCATTTCCCCATAACCAGGGTCTGTTTCTGAGTTTTAAAATTCTGTTCTGCATATTTTTGTATTCCAATGCAGTATACTTAAAAAAAAAAACTATTGTAGCATTTTAATGTGTCACTCTCTGATAATATTAGCCCATTAAAATCTTCCAGGGCTCCAGTCCTGATGGAAGTTGAGAATTGTGAGGTATCTAAGTCAGGGAACTGCCAAAGAGGAGTTGGTTCCGAACACAGGTCAGTCCAAATGTGGGAGCTTGGGGCCACTTTCCTGGGGCTCTTTAAAGCTGACCTGCTGAGAAACAGCACAGGTGTCAGCCTGGGAAAGGGGTTATTAGTGAGCAGGATCAGTAATTCTAGATGTGGAGACCAGGGGGATGTGGGATCTTGAAATTAAACCTATACTTATGAGTAGTATTTTTTTAAAAACCAAAATAACTATTGAACATGGAAATCTCTGCAGTCACCAAAGCAAGAGATTTTGCCCTTTTCTTTCGCAGGTATCTTCTAGCTGTTCCATTAGGGGTTCATTTTCTCTTCAGGGGAGCTTTTTGAGGATCTTGAGAAGCTGGAGAAAAAAGGAGAGAACTTTCCAAGAAAAAGAGACATAAGTATGAGAATGGATTCAAGGCAGTTGTACTTTAAAGTTTACTTCTGATATCTTTAGAGATGCCTTCAATGCTTCAAACATTTCCGTTTCATTGTGACTTTTAAAAAAATCATAAAGAGTGATTAGTGGATTTTTTGAAGAATTTCTGCTTGGCCTAGTTTATCAATAGGAATAAAAGAGAATACACCAATCAAATGTTCATATTGTTAAAAGCAAAATGCTTATCACTCCAGCTCTGCATTTAGACTCATCTTTGGATGGGGGAGATTGGGTCTATTTATAGCTGCTACCATGATCTTGTGGAGGGGGACTGCTCTCCCTTTTTCTCTGATATTTTTCAAGTCTTGTAGCACAATATAGGTAAGGCTGGAATATTTCATAAGATTTACCAAAGGCAGGGGAACAAGCAAAAGGAAGTAAGCACAGAGAATAGCATGCAGTGAGACCATTTTTCTTATGAAAACTAGTTTTAGTTTTCAGCTTTGCTTTCTCCTTAGCTCCTGGCTTGCCTCAAATTGATACAAGCCATCTTTTCCCTGCCATTCAGGAAACGCCTCAAGCACGTATAGTTTCTAAATTTCAAACTCAAGAGAGAGGGCTTCATGATTGACAACAGGAATGCTGCCTACATGGGTGTGGTTTATGTTTTCTACATGTACTAATAGTCAACTGTATCCCAATAGCTTTCACGAGACAGTCATATCTAGCTATGTCCAATCATCTAATATCCTTTACTAGAGATAAACATGGTCGTAGGTTTTTTTTGTGTAATTGATCTTTATATATTATACTTACGTACATTTTATGGCTTTTTAAATTAGGGCTATGGTATTTATAATTAAAAACAGTGGACTAGAGCTAGTAGACCTGGGTTCTAGTCTATTTGCCAGTCTTGTCTGTTTTAGCAATTCAATCTTTCTAGAGTTTTATGGAGAGATTTGGATATGATTAGTCTGTAATTTTATAATTTAGACTATAATTGAATTATTTTAAATAATTATAAAATTTGTACTTGAATCTTTCCCTTTGCCTCTCTTAATATGATGCTGACATATTAGTGAGGCATAATGGACCAATTATTATTCCTGTGAGAAAATATAATCCATTTTATAATGATATACTTTATAAGAAAAGTTTTCCTTTATGGTGACAGGTGGGACCTGCTTATATTTAAAAGGGGTCATAGGTGTTTGCTATGAGTTTTTTATAAAGTAAATATTTACCTTTAAATGTACCTCACACATAATTTAGATGTTCTTACACAGAATGTAATTGCATGTAGTTAAATCTATGTATAGATTATGTATTTTCTAGTTTATTTCTTTCATGTATTTGACATTTTCTCTTTAAAATTTTTATTGAATTGAAAAAGCAAACAAAAGCATCATATAGTAAAATACTTTATTTGATACTCTTAGGTAAGATACACCAATTTTTTTCTTTCTACTTAAGTATAATCTGTTTTTCTCCCCCAGAGTGAAAAGCTGTTGTTATATGATACAGTCCAGAGTGAACTAGAAGAGAAGATAAGAAGGCTTGAAGAGGATAGGCACAGCATTGACATTACCTCAGGTAAGGAGAAAGTTGTGATTGTGATGTTTGAGTGGCACCAAACCTTTGGTTTACTGGAGTGGCTCATCATATCTTAGTCTTCTAATATTAATATTATGCAAATGAAATGTCCCAGCAAAGAGGAACAGGAAAGAGCTCTAAAGAATTTCATGCGATTGTGATTATATTGTTATTTTAATTTTAATTCATACTTCAGAAAGATGCAAAAAATGGAGCACATGACAAGGGACAAACAGAAGTGTTATAGGAACCTCCTGGAAGAATAGTGTCCAGGCTGGGCATGGTGCTGCATATCTATATCTGTAGTCCCAGCTATGCAGGAGACTGAGGTAGGAGCATCCTTTGATCCCAGGAGTTCGAGATTGTAGTGAGCCTTTCCAGACTGGGTGACCCTGTCTCCAAAAAAAAGGATAGTATTGGAGTTAGCTGCAGTATATGTTTTTCCCTGTAAGTCTTGAAAGACTGTCATGTGGAAGAAGGAATGAAAACCTTTTTGACATCATACAAGGTAGGACAAACCTGATAGAAATTATAGGGAGGTAGATTTTTGTTTCAGAAAAAGGAATAATTATCAATGATTATATCAGTCCAGTGTGAAACTAGCTTTTTCAGGGTATTATGGAAAGGTTTTCTGCATTGAGTGGAAGGTCTACTAGATTATTCTACAGTTCTTCAGTATATATTACTTTATCTGTTATAAATTTTACTTCTCTGTAGAGTAGGCATGATAGAGACAGATAAGCTGAGCTCTAGTACCGGTGCTCCCTCACCTACTAGTCGGGTGACCATTGACAGTTACTTCACTTTTCTAAATCAGTCTCCTTGTCTGTAAAAGGGAAGTAATAAGAATACCTACCTCAGTGGTAGCTTTGAGGATTAGGTGAGACAATGCATGTAATACACATTTTACAAAGTGCCTAATAATATGCTAATCAGTTCTTAGTCATTAAGTGCCAAACTGATTTTTGCTTTAATAAAGGTGGAGGAAAACTTAAACACATAGCTGCTCATGAAATTATGTACAGCTTAATGTATATATACCCAGCTGCCAATGAAGTTTTGACATTTTTATATGTAAACAGCCACCATAAAATTAGAGTCTTTTTCCTCCTTTGTTCACTGGAAACCCGCTAATACTTAATCTTTATTTACCTACCAGAGCTGTGGAATGATGAGCTTCAGTCAAGAAAAAAGAGGAAGGATCCTTTCAGTCCTGACAAAAAGAAGCCGGTTGTTGTTTCAGATATCCTTTTCCAAATTTTCTGTTTTTTTTTTCCTTGATGCACATTTTTCCATTGTGGATGCCTTTATAACTTTTATTTGTAAACATTGACTTTATTTGCATAATTCTGTAATAAGCAAAAGATGATTTCTTTATAAAACTGCCTGAAGACAGAGGATATAGTATATAGTTTAGGTCAGGAGAAGTGGGAGAGAAGAAATTCAGTTGTGATCTCAACTTTGAAAATTCATATGGCTTGTGGTTCACCAAGGGCTTTGATGTGAAGCAGCTGTTTAGTATACAGTATGATTGTTTAATTCTCATGTGTCCTTTTTTTTTTTGAGACAGGGTTTCACTGTGTTACCTGGGTTGGAGAGCACTGGCACAATCATGGCTCACCTTAGCCTCTGCCTTTCAGGCTCAGGTGATGATCCTCCCACCTCAGCCTCCTGCATAGCTAGGACTACAGGCATGTGCCACCCCACCTGGCTAATTTTTGTATTTTTTGTAGAGACGGGGTTTTGCCATGTTGCTCAGGCTGGTCTGGAACTCCTGGGCTCAAGCAATCTGTTCACGTCAGCCTTCCAAAGTGCTAGGATTACAGGCATGAACCACTGCACCTAGCCTAATGTGTACTTTTAAAAAATATATTTGGCTGGGCACAGTGGCTCACGCCTGTAATCCTAGCACTTTGGGAGGCTGAGGCGGGCGGATCACAAGGTCAGGAGTTCAAGACCAGACTGGCCAACATGGCGAAACCTGTCTCTACTAAAAAATAAAAAAATTAGCTGGGCATGGTGGCTCGTGCCTGTAATCCCAGCTACTTGGGAGGCTGAGGTAGGAGAATTGCTTGAACCGGGACCTGGGAGGCGGAGGTTTCAGTGACCCGAGATTGCGCCACTGCACTCCAGCCTGGCCTACAGACCAAGACTCCATCTCAAAAAAATACATATATTTTTAATGTTTCCAAAATTGGAGTGTAAACATGTATATTCAGTTTTCGCATTCCCTATGGTACCATCCCTCTACCCCCATCTTTTCCCCTCCACCTTACAAACCAGTGATTAGGTTAGTGATATATATATTACAATCAATGATATCATAGAATTAAGGGCATGTGGTTATGACATCAGGAGTTCTAGACTGTATTTATGCTGGTACTAAGTGGTTGAAGAATAACTTGAAGTCAGAATTTAGGATGCCAAATAATTATGTCCATAAATCATTGTTCCATTCTCTGAAACATAGAACTTTGGAAATATAATTCAAAGTGTGATATTCTTACAGCTAAATTGACCTTGACTTTTTAACGTCCATATATAGTTTATATGCTGCAAGATCTTGATATTCTTGAAGACTGGACAACAATTAGGAAGGTATGGTTAAAGAGCTGTGGAGCACAAGTATCTTTTTATAGTCTTTTTCAGGTTCTGTGATTTTTTTAATCAGTACATCAAAATATGATTATTGTGAATGTGCTTTGCTTTTGCAACATTTTTCTAAGGCAGTTTAGTACAATTACAGATAACAGTGAACTACAATGAGTTTTTAAGAATTAGAGACATGTCAGCAGTTTGGTTGTATTTTTTCTATAGTAATGTAATAATAATGTATGAAAAAGTGCAAAAAACATTTATTTAGTTCGCCCAAAAATAATATCACCACCTGTGCCTAGTACTTTGGCTGGTCCTGGCTTATAGAAAACACTCGATAAATATTTGTTGAACAAAAGAACATTTGAACCCTTATCATGTGTCTTTCATCCTGTCATTAAACATTAAAGAATTATAGGCTTTTCTGTGCTTGCCTGAAAGTGGAGGCTTATTTTCCATATTACATTCTTTCATTTTTGTAAATTTCTTAGTTGAGAATTAGAGATTATTTCAGGTATTGAAAACACCTCTAGGATAAATTGTTATCTGTCATGTTCTTTATGGTCCTAGACATTAAAAATTTATGAGAGCAGCTAATGGTTATACTTTACTGTTTTTGTTATGGAGTTAATCAGTAGTATTGTATATATTAAATAGATACCAAAATATATATTCAGTCTGAACTCAGACATTTTTCTTCCTTCTTTTTTTTTTCTTTTTTTTAAATTAAGGCAATGGCTACATTGGGGCCCCACAGAGTGAAAACGGAACGTAAGTCATTTAGTCTGAGATGAGAAATACTCTCTTTGGAGACTTGTTGAATCAGGGTTGTTAAATCATCTACATACTGAAGAACTCTCCCATCAGTGGTTTTATTTTCATCAATGAACACTGTACTTGGAATTATGAGGAATTCTTCTGGAGTCATTACTTCATGTAAAAGTTTCAAAATTTCTGAATGTGGTATAATTCTTTCAGTGTTCAGCTGCATTGCTATTGCTAATAATGGATGAGTAACTCAAAAAGTATTTATGCAGTGTTCTTTATTGGCTCTGTAATTCTGTAGAGGAGGTATTTGGAATTTGTGGATTGGCTTCAGAGATTCTGTGAATCCCCTGAAATTACGTGCAAAATTCTGCGTGTGCATTTTCTGAGGAGAGATATCAGAATGCTGACATTTACACATTCTGATATGCCGTAGTAAAATTCATATCAATTACACTTCCTTGATTTTTTTTTTTTGAAAGTCTAAATCACTGTCAAAATGTGATGGACATTAGGGTAAGTTTCTCTGTTTCTGCCTTCTTTCACTATAGGTGAGATTTCCTAATCCTTCTAAGGATAATGAAGCCAGATTAAAAAGAAAAACATATTTGAAATACTTAGGAAAGGAATTTCTAGTCACATTTAAACAGATAAAGTAATCTATAAGAGACCAATTTCTGTTTTAGGCTGAGCATGGTGGCTCATGCCTAGTGTGATCCCAGCACTTTGGGAGGCCAAGGCAGGAGAATCACTTGAGCCCAGGAGTTTGAGACCAGCCTGGGTAAGATGGCGAGACCCCATGTCTACAGAAAATATAAAAATTAGCTAGGTGTGGTGGTGTGTATCTGTAGTCCCAGCTACTAGGGAGGCTGAGGTGGGAGGGTCACTTGAGCCCTGGAAGTCGAAGCTCCAGTGAGCCATGATCACACCACTGCACTGGGCAACAGAACAAGATTCTGTCTCTAAGAAAAGAAAAATTCTGTTTTATCTTTAACCCAAGAATTCCTTTAACCTTTATATTATGTGAGGAAATTGCAGCAGTATTTGCCCTGGGGGAATTAACTGCCAGAGCAGCTACCTAGATCTGTAGAGCAGTAGTTCTTTTTTAAATAGAGACAAGGTTTCACCTTGTTGGTCAGGGTGGTTTCAAACTCCTGACCTCAGGTGATGCACCCACCTCGGCCTCCCAAAGTGCTGGAATTACAGGCGTGAGCCACCATGCCTGGCCAGAGCAGTGGTTCTTAACATTTTTGGATCATAGATTCCTTTTGAGAATCTCATTATCAGTTGAGTGTGCCTCCTTCCCACTCTTGTTGTCTTCAGCATTGTATCCTATTAGTTTTTTTTATAGGACTTAATTTGTACTTTTTAATTTTGTCTATCTCCTGACCGGATTGTAAGCTCCACAAAGGCTACAGCCATATCTCTTTTAGTCACAGTTTTCCTCGCAGCATACTTGTTTTTTTTGTTTTTTTTTGTTTTTTTGAGATGGAGTCTCGCTCTGTAGCCCAGCCTGGAGTGCAATGGTGCGATCTTGACTTATTGCAGCCTCCGCCTCCCGGGTTCCGGTTCAAGCAATTCTGCTACCTCAGCCTCCCAAATAGCTGGGATTACAGACATGAGCCACCATGCCCAGCTAATTTTTTTGTATTTTTTTTTTTTTTAGTAGAGATGGGATTTCACCACGTTGGCCAGTCTGGTCTTGAACTCCTGATCTTGTGATCCACCTGCCTTGGCCTCCCAAAGTGCTGGGATTACAAGCGTGAGCCACCGTGCCTGGCCTTACTTCCTTGTTTATAGGAAGTGTTTAGACAACATTTGTTGAACGAACGAATGAATGAATGAATACACCAGACAGTATTTTAGGCTCTGGGAATACAATGGTGAAAAAGATGGGCTTCCTGGAGCCTCTTTAGGGGAGGTGGAATCATATACATGTCTAAACAATTAAGAAGATAGTTACAGTTTATAGTAATTACTCTAAAAGAACTGTGCAGTTGAGATAACAATTAAATGAGGAGTGGGTAGAGTGGTTAGGAAACACCTCTCCAGAGCTGACATTTGAATGACTTCATGGTATTTGACAATGTGTTTCCATAAAAAACATTTTTTTCCTGTATGAGTTATCTGACTAATGCCAGATGATTTCTGGAATTTAAAAATAGAAATTCTACTTAGGACATTTCCTTTTTAGAATTAAAAGCCTGGGGAACTCTTGGAACATGTATTAAACTCTGCTTCTTTGGATATGTCAGATGCCTGCAGGGGAAAAATAAAAAGTATGATTTTCAGTTGAAATTGGCAATTGATATTTAAAATAATACTTAAAATTAGCACTAATTAGCACCAATTATTGATAACATACTTGCTTCCCTTTCTGGTACTTGATTAATTAATTGATGATTTATTGTTCATTGTTTAGCTTTGTTTAGTAGTTATATTAAAAACTTAGTGATTATGTAAAAGAATATAAGAAATAAATCTTTTTATTACATTTTAGGTTTGTTATTTAAGAAATATTTTTAATCCTTTTTTGTATATGCATGGATTGGTGTTAATTCTTAATATTCTGACCCTTTGTTCTTCTGACAGTGTTTTATTAATATAACAGTTTTTGAACTGATTCCTTTAGCACCTGTGAAACTGGAAAAACATCTGCACAGTGCTAGATCTGAAGAGGGAAGACTATATTATGATGGTGAATGGTATATACGTGGACAAACAATATGCATTGATAAAAAAGATGAATGTCCTACAAGGTAAAAAAGCCTTTATTATTTCAGTGTTGCTCAGTATTGTCATTTACAACATTGTTGTCAATGAAATATTTTCTGCCTCTGTAGCACACCCATAATACATCATTAGTTGCCTGTGGATCCTTTTTTCACTTGATATATGGCTTGATTACATGTGTGTGCAGCAGTGTTAATATTTATAAACCAGACTTCATATTAAGTTTATGAACACAAACTTTAATGCAAGTGGAAATGTTGAAATCATTTAGCCAGGTAATGATCCTGTTTCTTAATTCTTATAGTAGGTGAATTGTTATGATCCTGCTACAGTGACCCTTAAATCAGACTGTTAGGAATTTTTGGTGGGCCTAGTAATCTTTAACTTTTTTGGATATGTTACATTATTTTAGATAAAAAGAATTTGTATCAATTAGAATAGGACATAAATGGAAAATTAACAAAAACCTTAAGAGTAATAGTAATTAAAGTATAACCTAGGGCTGGGTGCAGTGGCTCACACCTGTAATCCCAGCACTTTGGGAAGCTGAGGCAGGAGGATCGCATGAGGCCAGGAGTTCAAGACTAGCTTGGACAACTTGGCAAGACCCTGTCTCTACAAAAAAAAAAAAAAAAAAAAAAATTAGCCAGATGTGGAGGTGTGTGCTTATAGTCCTAGCTAGCTCCTTGGGCCAGAGGATCACTTGAGCCCAGGAGTTTGAGGCTGCAGCAAGGTATCATTGCATGACACCACTGTACTCCAGGCTGGGCAACAGAGCGAGACCTTGTCTCTCTAGCAACAACAACAACAACGACAACAAAGTATAGCTTGAAAACTGCCTTTTAAAAGTCCTAATACTATGTCTAGGCTTAAATAAAGTTTATGTAACTATCTATATAGTCTTTTAAGTTTTATCTGGTTGTGACCTTTTGAAAATACTAATGTTAATCACCTTTCATTCTCCAGTAGTGTAGGATTTTATTCTCAGAGTAGTAACCGTCTGCAGTAACACAATACGGTTTTGCAGGTATCAGTGGTGAATAAAAAATTTTGAGTTTACTGTACAGTATGCATTTTCCAAATACAGTGGTTTTAATTGTAAGAGTATAATTTTGTCTTTAAATTTTTAAGATTCCAGGAACATTGTATATAATAACTTTTCTCATAGAAGGTCATTGAGCTCACTACTAGTTTATATATGATACTCCTGGATTCTTCTATTTATGTTACTGCTTTTGAGATATTTTACTACTACTTAGCATAAAAGTAGTTTAAAAAGAGATGAGGCCAGGCGCGCTCTTGCCTGTAGTGATCCCAGTACTTTGGGTGGCCAAGGCAGAAGAATCACTTGAGCCCAGGAGTTTGAGACCAACCCTAGCTGGTCTCTTTGTAGAGAACTCCATCTCTACAAAGTAAAAAAATTATCTGGGTGTGGTGGCATGTCCCCTTAGTCCCAACTACTTAGGCTGAGGTGAGAGGATCACTTGAGTCTGGGAGTTTTGAGCCCTGATCATGCCCCTGCATTTCAACCTGGATAACAGAGAGACCCTGTCTCAAATAAATAAATAAATAAATAGCATACAAAATAAATAATTAGGCCGGGTGCAGTGGCTCACGCCTGTAATCCTAGCACTCTGGGAGGCCGAGGCAGGTGGATCATGAGGTCAGGAGTTCAAGACCAACCTGGCCCAATATTGTGAAACCCCGTCTCTACTAAAAATAAAAAAATTAGCTAGGTGTGGTGGCAGGCACCTGTGTTCCCAGCTACTCAGGAGGCTGAGGCAGGAGAATCACTTGAACCTGGGAGGTTGAGGTAGCAGTGAGCCAAGATTGTGTCACTGCACTCCAGCCTGGGTGACAGAGCGAGACTTTGTCTCAAAAATAATAATAATAATTAATTACAAATCTATTTAAAGAAATAGATTTTCTTATGTCAAGACTGGTAGTGCAAAAAAAAAAAAAAAATTGGTGTAAGTACCGTAGATGGTTTGACATTGGAATTAGTGATTAGTATTTGAAAGATTTCCTACAGCCAAGGCTGATATGAGTTACAAGTATAATACCATATAAGTAGTACTTTTAGCTCCAGTTTTGTTTTTTTTTTGAGAGATGGGGTGGGGATGGAATAGGAAGGACGTGCATTTAATAGTTCTAATAGAAAGTAAATTTTACCAACTCTGTTAAGAAGTGTTGTTGAATGTGATATTTTTGGCAGCACGCACTGCTGATATGCATCATTCTGGTAAAGACAATTATGTACATACTGAGTCTACTGTTGTAGGCCAGGTTATTTTGGTTTTATAGGTAATAATCTAAAATGAATTGAGGAGACGTAATTCATTCATTCATTCTTTTTTGTTTTTTCTTTTTAGTGCTGTAATTACAACAATTAACCATGATGAAGTTTGGTTTAAGAGGCCTGATGGAAGCAAATCTAAGCTTTACATTTCACAGCTACAGAAAGGAAAATATTCAATTAAACATTCATAATCATGATTTAAGTGTTATCTAAATTTACCTTATTAGTGTTACCAAATGTAATGTGCCATGAGAGTAAAAAAATGTATTCAATAATTTAATATTCTCACTGAATCATGAGAGAATGTGTATTGTAGGTAGTACTCTAAGTAGATCTCATTGATATGTTATTAAAAGGAAATAAAAATTTTATCATGATCCTTACATTGATTTGCCTCTTAGGTCTGATGACCAATAGGTATACTGTATATGGTAGGGGTTTCTTTCTAAGCATTTTTCTTTGGTTTTTAAAAAAGTTATGCAAATTTGTCTTATGACTACATTTATCTGCAATTTTAAAAATTTTCCATATCTTTGTCATTCATTGTGTGTTTGTAAATAAGACTGATAAAATGTTTCCTATAAATGGTTTGTACTAGTACATTAGTGTTAAATCAGAACTGAAATTTAAACATATATATATATAAGTATATATATATATATATATATATACACATATATGTATGAGGATGTATATATGACATCATCAGCTTATTTAGAACTGATGGCCTTACCTTACAATCTTGTTTTACCCAAAATTAAGCTATTGGGTTTGAAAGCTAAAAGGAGCACTTTTGTAGAATAGCAACTTTTCTTTTCCTCTCCTTGATTGTATGGTGGGATGGTGACCTATTTTTACAAATTATACGTAATGAGTAAAATTAGTGTCAAGTGATAACATGCTTCTACCTGTATTTCTAGTGACCCTTTAGAGGCAGGTATTTATACCTGGTATTTATGATGCAGTATATAAGTGGTGAACAGTAACTGACAGTATTGTGGTGCTTGCTGTACATGTCTGATCTTTTGAAACAGATTTTAGTAAGCATTTTCCAGAGGTAAAACTACGTCCTTATTCTAATTTTATTCTTAGGGAAAAATAGACTGATCATTTCCTTGAATCTATTTCCAAATTAATATTTTTATCTTTGGTATTTCTACACTTTAAGGCCATTTGGTGCAATTTAGGAAGTGTTGGCCTCCCTTCCCTTAGCCACATTTAAAATTAACTTCCAAAACCTCAGGAACAGTATAAAGAATAAAACCCTCAATATAGCAGCACAACTGGCTGTTGTATATATTTAGGGTACAACCAAATCAAGTATTCCTGGTGGTCTTGTGCACTTTAATTTCTGTTACAATGAGAGTTAAGAGGATGAGGAAGAAATCTACTTATTAACACTTACTGCAGGAATATCTGCATTATTCCGTTTTTTTTTTATTATTTTACCTCTGCAAACATCTTCTTGTGCAGATCACTACTTCACAGTTGCCAAATTTTAAAACACTTAACTTCTGAAATTCAGTATCAGCAAAGTTATATTACTTTATTCTGTTTCTAATTAACCTTAGCAAATGTACATAATGTCATAACCCAATAGTATTTGACAGTACTTATGTATACAATGTTTGATAAGCATTTTTAATAAGATTTGTATTTTTAAATTTAGTATATAATAAAAAGATGTGTTTGAGTGTGATTTGTAGTGTCTTGGATTACTTATGTGTATTTAGTTCTTTTTATAACCTGTCCACTTCTAAGAAAGATTTGAATCGGTTTACATTAGTAGATATTGAGTGGGCCAGGTACACTGGCTCATACCTGTAATCCCAGCACTTTCGGGGGTGTATGTAGATGTTCAAGACAGCTAAGTTATACTTAATTTAAAAAATATGCATATATGTTATACTCTGATTACAATGTACTGTATAAGTTTTGGAATTCTAAATAGAAAATCTTTTTGTTAATTTTTATTTTTTGACACGGAGTCTCTCTCTGTCACCCAGGCTAGAGTGCAGTGGCATGATCTTGGCTCACTGCAACCTCCGCCTCCCAGGTTCAAGTGATTCTCCTGCCTTAGCCTCCTGAGTAGCTGGGATTACAGGCGCGTGCCACCAGGCCCGAGTAATTTTTTTATTTTTAGTAGAGACAGAGTTTTGCCAGGCTGGTTTTGAACTCCTGACCTCAGGTGATCCGCCCACTTCAGCCTCCCAAAGTGCTGGGATTACAGGCGCGAGCCACTGTGCCTGGCCTAGAAAATCTTTATTTTAAAACTATGATTTAGTACATTTACTTTCAAAACTTTAGTATTTCTATCATATGTACTATTCTATAATATTAAGATTCAAAAAAGCATATGCTTATCTATGATTAAAATGCTATAAAATATATTTTTTTGTTGGTATTTTGCCATTAGATGTCTGGTCATAAAGTTTAATTTAGGAAAAAGAAACTCCAAAATGTGATGTAGTAGCTGCTGCTGCTCCTGTGTTCCGATCAGCCTCTGTCTCAGGATCAATTTCCGGGCCTTTATTGTCACAGCTCCTAGTTTTTGATGCTCAATCCATCCCCTCCTGCTGTTTCCAATTTTTTAAAAAGTAAGTATCACTAATGCAATTCTTCAACTAGTAATTATTAGCAAATAGCAATGGCACACTCCTGATTTGTCCCCTTTTTCATTGTTCATATTGGTGGGCTGGACACTGAGTACTTTTCGCAGCCTTCTTCACGTAAAAGTTGTTCTAAAGTATGTATTACTTGGAACACCAGTTGCAGAATCATGTATGCCTCATTGGTAATTATTTAAAAAGAAGAAAAATGTCCGAAACCTCAGGAACAGTAGAAAGAATTGAGACCTTCAATATGGCAGCACAACTGGCTGTAGTATATATATATTTTACAATTTTTTTCAAAAAAATATTTTCAAAAAATATATATATATTTTACAATTTTTTTCAAAAGAAGTTTTGAAAGTGTATATATATATATATATATATATATATACTTTCAAAACTTTTATATATATATATATATATTTTTTTTTTTTTTTCATGACACAGCCACAGGAAGTCCTGAGGATGTGTGGATGTGTGCCCCATATTTAGGACAACCAAATCACATATTTTTGATGGTCTTGTGTACTTTAATTTCTGTTGTGATAAGAGTTAAGAAGATGAGGAAAAAATCTACTTAACACCTAGAGGGGAAGTTATCTGTTTTTTCTAAGTTTTTGTTTTTGGACCCAGTAAATCTGGTACAATAAAACTGAACTAAAATGAATTTCTCTTATACGAAAATGGATGTAGGATGAATTAATACATTAGTTAGGATTTATGTAGTTTCTTGCTAAATTGAAATGCAAACTATTTTAGTTGCTGAAGATGAGGAAATATAAACTATTTTAAGAAGAACATGAATGCTCAGAATGGGGTTAGAGAAAATGAATGTTCCTTATGTTGTCTATGGATAAAGTACAGGAGTTGTGGCTGGTGTGTCAGTTAGGGTTTAACAGGGATAGTTCCCCACTGGTCATTGTGGGCCAAAGTGTTGCTTTCTATTTCATAGGTACAGAAACTTGAACTTTATGTGATCTGTTATGGACTAAATTTTGTCCCTCCAAAATTCTTATATATATATATGTATATATATATATACACACACACATATGTATTTGTTTGTTTGTTTGTTTTAAGAGTTTTACTCTGTTGCCCAGGCTGGAGTGCAGTGGCGTGATCTCAGCTCACTGCAACCTCTGCCTCCCAAGTTCAAGCGATTCTCCTGCCTCAGCCTTCTGAGTAACTGGGATTATAGGCAAGCGCCACCACGCCCAGCTAATTTTTGTACTTTTAGTGGAGTCCGGGCTTCACCATGTTTGTCAGGCTGGTCTTGAACTCCTGACCTCATGATCTGCTTGCCTTGGCTTCCCAAAGTGCTGGGATTACAGGCATGAGCCACTGCATCTGGTCCCAAATTCATGTATTGAAGCTTTAACCCCCATTACCTCAGAATGTGATTATATTTGATGATAGGGCCTTAAGAGAGGTGATGAAGTTAATCACGTCTCTGATCTTGGATTTCCAGCCTGCAAAACTGGGAGAAAATAAATTTATTTAAGCCACCTATTCTGTGGTATTTTATTATGGCAGCCCTAGCAAACTGATACATAACTCAAAATGACAGTTCTGGAGAAGCTGGATTGGCCAATTTACAGTGGATTAAAGTGTACATCAAGTGTCAGTTTAATAATTTACATTGGGAAGTAATTTCCCAAGGACCTGACTCCTTCAGTCATCTAGTTGGCACATTCCTTCCTTCTTAGAAAAATCTGTATAAAAGCAAAATTGTAAAATTGTAATCAGAAGATTTCTTTGTCTTGGTGACACTTGAGAGATTCACCTATCCTCTGATGAGGGTACCCCTTCCTGGTATTGTGCTGGACACATTGTAATCCTTTCTTTAAAAATTATTATTATTATTATTAGAGACAGGGTCTCTCTGTTGCCTTGGCTGGAGTACAGTGGTGTGATTATAGCTCACTGCAGCCTCAAACTCCTGAGCTCAGGTGATCTTCCTTCTCCAGCCTCCCTAGTAGCAGGGACTACAGGTACACGCCGCTGCACCCAGCTAATTAAAAACAATTTTTGTAGGGACAGGTTATAATTATGTTGCCCGGCTTGTCCCAAACTCCTGGCTTCAAGGGATCCTCCCACCTTGGCCTCCCAAAGTGTTGGGATTATAGGTATGAGCCACTTTGCCTGGCCAATGTAATCTTTCGTTTTTCTTTATTCTTGGTGCTCTACTAAATGAGATCTCTCTTCTGTTAAACATATGCTGCGCAGGCCTTGCCCAGAGCCCCTGAATTTTGTCTAGACCATGTGTCTTATCACTTTGGCCAGTTTTTAGACCAGTGTGTCCCCTGACTCGTGAGCAGTCAGTAATGATAAGTCTGGTAATTTGAGTGCCTACCATGTACCAGGAATTATGTTTAAGATATAAACTGAAGGCTGGGTGCAGTGATTCATGCCTGTAATCTCAGCACTTTGGGAGGCCAACGTGGGCAGATCACCTGAGATTGGGAGTTTGAGACCAACCTGACCACATGGAGAAACCCGTTTCTATAAAAAAAAAGATATAAACTGAAAGTCATTATTTAATGTTGCTCGTGTTCAAAACAAAATGAACGTAAATCTAAGAATTCTGATATATTTGCTTATTATATATTTGCCATAGATTTTTAAAATATATATTTTATTGCATTTTAGGTTTTGGGGTACATGTGAAGAACATGCAGAATTGTTGCATAGGTACATACATGGCAATGTGGTTTGCTGCCTTCCTCCCCATCACCTATATCTGGCATTTCTCCCCATGTTATCCCTCCCCAATACCCCACCCCGCACTGTCCCACCCCTAGTTCCCTGCAGCAGACCCCAGTGTGTGATGCTGCCCTCCCCTGTGTCCATGTGTTCTCCTTGTTCAACACCCACCTGTGAGTGAGAACATGTGGTGTTTGATTTTCTGTTTTTGTGTCAGTTTGCTGAGAATGATGGTTTCCAGGTTCATCCATGTCCCTACAAAGGACACAAACTCATTGTTTTTGATGGCTGCATAGTAGTCCATGGAGTATGTGTGCCACATTTTCCCTGTCCAGTCTATCATGGATGGGCATTTGGGTTGGTTCCAAGTCTTTGCTATTGTAAACAGTACTGCAATGAACATTCGTTTGCATGTGCCCTTATAATAGAACGATTTATAATCCTTTAGATATATACCCAGTAATGGGATTGCTGGGTCAAATGGAATTTCTATTTCTAGGTCCTTGAGGAAATGCCACACTGTCTTCCACAATGGTTGAACTAATTTACACTCCCACCAACAGTGTAAAAGTATTCTTATTTCTCCACATCCTCTCCAGTATCTGTTAACTCCAGATTTTTAAATGATCGCCATTCTAACTGGCATGAGACGGTATCTCAATGTAGTTTTGATTTGCATTTCTCTAATGACTAGTGATGAACATTTTTTCATATGTTTCTTGGCCTCATATATTTCTTCTTTTGTAAGGTATCTGTTCATATCCTTCACCCACTTTTGAATGGGCTTGTTTTTTTTTTTTTTTTTTTGTAGATCTGTTTTAGTTCTTTGTAGATTCTGAATATTAGCCCTTTGTCAGATGGGTAGATTGCAAAAATTTTTTCCCATTCTGTTGGTTGCCAGTTCACTCTAATGATTGTTTCTTTTGCTGTACAGAAGCTCTGGAGTTTAATTAGATCCCATTTGTCTATTTTGGCTTTTGTTGCCAGTGCTTTTGGTGTTTTGGTCATGAAGTCCTTGCCTATGCCTATGTCCTGAATGGTTTTGCCTAGGTTTTCTTCTAGGGTTTTTATGGTGTTAGGTCTTATGTTTAAGTCTTTAATCCACCTGGAGTTAATTTTAGTGTAAGGTGTCAGGAAGGGGTCCAGTTTCTGCTTTCTGCTCATGGCTAGCCAGTTTTCCCAACACCATTTATTAAACAAGGAATCCTTTCCCCCATTGCTTGTTTTTGTCAGGTTTGTCAAAGATCAGATGGTTGTAGATGTGTTGTGTTGTCTCTGAGGCCTCTGTTCTGTTTCATTGGTCTATATCTCTGTTTTGGTACCAGTACCATGCTGTTTTGATTACTGTAGCCTTGTAGTATAGTTTGAAGTCAGGTAGCATGATGCCTCCAGCTTTGTTCTTTTTGCTTACAATTGACTTGGCTATGTGGGCTCTCTTTTGGTTCCATATGAAGTTCAAGGTGGTTTTTTCCAGTTCTGTGAAGAAGGTCATTGGTAGCTTGATGGGGGATAGCTTTGAATCTGTAAATTACTTTGGGCAGTAAGGCCATTTTCACGATATTGATTCTTCCTAACCATGAGCATGGAATGTTTCTCCATCTGTTTGTGTCCTCTCTTACTTCATTGAGCAGTGGTTGTAGTTCTCCTTGAAAAGGTCCTTTACATTCCTTGTTAGTTGTATTCCTAGGTATTTTATTCTCTTTGTAGCAATTGCGAATGGCAGTTCATTCTTGATTTGGCTGTCTTTAAGTCTGTTATTGGCATATAGGAATGCTTGTGATTTTTGCACATTGATTTTGTGTCCTGAGACTTTGCTGAAGTTGCTTATCAGTTTTAGGAGATTTTGGGCTGACACGATAGGGTCTTCTAAATATACAATCATGTTGTCTGCAAATAGAAACAATTTGACTTCCTCCTTTCCTAATTGAATACTCTTTATATCTTTTTCTTGCCTGATTGCTGTGGCTAGAACTTCCAATACTATATTGAATAAGAGTGGCGAGAGAGGGCATCCTTGTCTAGTGCCAGATTTCAAAGGGGATGCTTCCAGTTTTTGCCCATTCAGTATGATATTGGCTGTGGGTTTGTCATAAATAGCTTTTATTATTTTGAGATACGTTCTGTCGATACCTAGTTTATTGAGAGTTTTTAGCATAAAGGGCTGTTGAATTTTGTTGACGGCTTTCTCTGCATCTATTGAGATAATCATGTCGATTTTGTCTTTGGTTCTGTTTATGTGGTGAATTACGTTTATAGACTTGCGTATGTTGAACCAGCCTTGCATCACCGGGATGAAGCCTACTTGATTGTGGTGGATAAGCTTTTTGATGTGTTGTTGCAATCAGTTTGTCAGTATTTTACTGAAGATTTTTGCATCTATGTTCATCATGGATATTGGTCTGAAGTTTTCTTTTCTTGTTGAGTCTCTGCCAGGTTTTGGTATCAGGATGGTTGGTCTCATGAAATGATTTTGGAAGGATTCCCTCTTTTGGATTGTTTGGAATAGTTTCAGAAGGAGTGGTACCAGCTCCTCTTTGTATGTCTGTAGAATTTGGCTGTGAACTCATCTGGACCTGGGTTTTTTTTGGTTGGTAGGCTATTAATTCCTGCCTCAACTTCAGCCCTTGTTATTGGTCTATTCAGGGTTTCAACTTCTTCCTGGTTTAGGCTTGGGAGGATGCAAGTGTCCAGGAATTTATCCATTTCTTCCAGGTTTACTAGTTTATGTGCATAGAGTTGTTTGTAATAATCTCTGATGGTGGTTTGTATTTCTGTGGAATCTGTGGTGTTATCCCCTTTATCACTTTTTATTGCATTTATTTGATTATTCTCTCTTTTCTTTTTATTAATCTGGCTAGTGGTCTGTCTATTTTGTTGATCTTTTCAAAAAATCAGCTCCTGGAATTATTGATTTTTTTGAAGGGTTTTTTGTGCATCTGTCTCCTTCAGTTCTGCTCTGATCTTAGTTATTTCTTGTCTTCTGCTAGGTTTTGAGTTTTTTTGATCTTACTCCTCTAGCTCTTTCAATTTTGACAATAGGGTCTTGATTTTAGATCTTTCCTTGCTTCTCAGTGGGCATTTATTGCTATATATTTTCCTCTAGACACTGCTTTAAATGTGTCCCAGAGATTCTGGTATGTTGTGTCTTCATTCTCGTTGGTTTTGAAGAACATGTTTATATCTGCCTTCATTTCATTGTTTATCTAGTCAACATTCAAGAGCCAGTTGTTCAGTTTCCATGAAGCTGTGCGGTTCTGAGTTAGTTTCTGAATTCTCAGTTCTAACTTGATTGCACTGTGGTCTAAGAGACTGTTTGTTATGATTTTTGTTCTTTTGCATTTGCTGAGGAGTGATTTACTTCTGATTATGTGGTCAATTTTAGAGTATGTTTGATGTGGTGCTGAGAATGTATGTTCTGTGGATTTGGGGTAGAGAGTTCTGTAAATGTCTATTAGGTTTGCTTGGTCCTGGTCTGAGTTCAAGTCCTGGAGATCCTTGTTAATTTTCTGTCTCATTGATCTGTCTAATATTGACAGTGGAGTGTTAAAGTCTCCCACTATTATTGTGTGGGGAGTCTAAGTCTCTTTGTAAGTCATTAAGAACTTGCTTTATATATCTGGGTGCTCCTATATTGGGTGCATATATATTAGGATCGTTAGCTCTTTTTGTTGCATAGATCCTTTTACCATTATGTAATGTCCTTCTTTGTCTCTTTTGATTTTTGTTGGTTTAAAGTCTATTTTATCAGAGACTGGGATTGCAACTCCTGCTTTTTTTGCTCTCCATTTGCTTGGTAAATCTTCCTCCATTCCTTTATTTTGAGCCTATGTGTATGCTTGCATGTGAGATGGGTTTCCTAGATACAGCACACCGATGGGTTTTGGCTTTTTATCCAATTTGCCAGTCTGTGTCTTTTGATTGGGGCATTTAGCCCATTTACGTTTAGGGTTAATATTGTTATATGTGAATTTGATCCTGCCATTTTGGTGCTAGCTGGTTGTTTTGCCCATTATTTGATGCAGTTTTTTCATTTTGTCGATGCTCTTTACCATTTGGTATGTTTTTGGAGTGGCTGGTACTGGTTGTTGCTTTCTATGTTTAGTGCTTCTTTCAGAAGCTCTTGTGAAGCAGGTCTGGTGGTGATGAAATCTCTGAGTAATTGCTTGTTCGTGAGGGATATTATTTGTCCTTCGCTTATGAAACTTAGTTTGGCTGGATGTGAAATTCTAGGTTGAAAGTTCTTTTCTTTAAGGATGTTGAATATTGGCCCCCACTCTCTTCTGGCTTGTAGGGTTTCTGCTGAGAGATCTGCTGTGAGTCTGATGGGCTTCCCTTTGTGGGTAACCCGACCTTTCTGTCT
Source organism: Ateles fusciceps (assembly GCA_036589455.1). Classification (NCBI taxonomy): domain Eukaryota; kingdom Metazoa; phylum Chordata; class Mammalia; order Primates; family Atelidae; genus Ateles; species Ateles fusciceps. The sequence continues at coordinate 3,342,992 of JAZHEH010002842.1, forward strand.
GGCTGCCCTTAGCATTTTCTCCTTTATTTCAACCCTGGTGAATCTGACGATTATGTGCCTTTGGGTTGCTCTTCTTGAGGAATATCTTTGTGGTGTTCTCCGTATTTCCTGGACTTGAATATTGACCTGCCTTGCTAGATTGGGGGAAGTTTTCCTGGGTAATATCCTAAAGAGTATTTTCCAGCTTGGATTCATTCTCTCCATCACATTCAGGTACATCTGTCAAATGTAGATTAGGTCTTTTCACATAATCCCATATTTCTTGGAGGCTTTGTTTGTTTCTTTTTACTCTTTTTTCTCCAATCTTGCCTTCTCGTTTTATTTCATTGAGTTGATCTTCGACCTCTGATATCCTTTCTTCTGCTTGGTCAATTCAACTATTGAAAATTGCGTATGCTTCACGAAGTTCTCGTGTTGTGTTTTTCAGCTCCATCAATTCATTTATGTTCTTCCCTAAGCTGTTTATTCTCATTAGCATTTCGTCAAACCTTTTTTAGCGTTCTTAGTTTCTTTGCATTGGGTTAGAACATGTTCTTTAGCTCAGAGAAGTTTCTTATTACCTACCTTCTGAAGACTGTTTCTGTCAATTCATCAGACTCATTCTCCATCCAGCCTTGTTCCCTTGCTGGTGAGGAGTTTCATCCCTTGGAGGAGGAGAGGCATTCTGGTTTTGGGTTTTTATGCTGGTTTCTTCCCATCTTTGTGGATTTATTTACCTGTGGTCTTTGTAGTTGGTGACTTTCAGATGGGGTCTCTGAGTGGACGTCCCGTTTGTTGATGATAAATTTATTTCTTTCTGTTTCTTAGTTTTCCTTCTAACAGTCAGGCCTCTCTGCTGTAGGACTGCTGGAGGGCCACTCCAGACCCTGCTTGCCTGGGGATCACCTGCAGTGGCCTCTGCACTCTCGTTGGGAGCTGCAATCCAGGGCTGCTCCTAATTGGCCATCTTGCTGGAGGGTCCTCAATAAATTTTATGATAAAATTTGAGGTGTCTTTTTTTTTTATGGATGAGCAAAGAAAGTGGTTCTTGAGACATGATCTACTCTGAAGATACTGTGAACATTGCAGGTCCACGAGGGGTGTGGTTTCAAAGGCAAGAGTTTCCCAGTGCCACATCTCCATCCAGGTCCACATCTGGAGCGTAAAGTTCTTTGTCTAGGTTTCCTGCCAGCAGGCTAGTTAGGATTTTTTTTTTTTTTTTTTGAGACAGAGTCTCGCTCTGTCACCCAGGCTGGAGTGCAGTGGCATGATCTTGGCTCACTGCAACCTCTGCCTCCTGGGTTCAAGCAATTCTCCTGCCTCAAACTCCCGACTAGCTGGAACTACAGGTTCACACCACCATACTTGGCTAATTCTTGTTTTTTTAATAGAGATGGGGTTTTGCCATGTTGTCCAGGCTGGTCTTAAACTCCGGGCCTCAAGTGATCTGCCTGCCTTGGCCTCTCAAAGTGCTGGGATTACAGGTGTGAGCCAGTGTGCCTGCCCAATTTGCCATAGATTGGGAATTTCTGCCTATGATATTATTCTGAAGGCATGAGTGGCAAATCTCTGTGGCAAAATTTTTTTTTTTTTGAGACAAGTTATCACTGTCACCCAAGCTGGAGTACAGTGGTATGACCATGGCTCACTGCAGCCTCTAGTTTCCAGGCTCAAGTGATCCTCCCACCTCAGCCTCTTTAGTAGGTGGGACTACAGACGTCTTATCCCACCACGCCTGGCTAATTTTTTGGTAGAGATAGGGTTTTGCCATGTTGCTCAGGATGGTCTTGAACTCCTGGCCTCAAGTGATTCATTCATCTTGGCATCCCAAAGTGCTGGTATTACAGGGGTGAGCCACTGTACTCAGCCCCAAATTTATAGTCTGAGTGTTCTAAAACTGTTGATTATCTTATGTTGCTAATCTTTCTGAAAAATATGTCTGTTTAGTGATAGAAGGCTAAAACTTCTTTGCTCTTAAACTTGAAGCTAATTTGTTCTCTTTCAAGACACGTTTTACTAAAGGAAGGTCAAGATAAGAAGTTATATAGTTACAGTCTTTAGAGTCAATTTTTTTCTTTCTTTTCTGTTTTTCCCATTTCTAATATAGGTTTGAGGTGGTGACCTTGCCAGAAGACTGTTACATTCTCTTGAGAGAATTACCATAATTCTAGTTCAGAAGCAGGCCACACAGTAGCATTTTATCTCTGCTAGTAAAGGTTACAAAATGATGTTAAACTGCTGAGAAAACCAGACTCTTAAGCAGAGGCTAAATGACATTGGCTGTTAGAGGGATGTTGAAAGAAATATATTTCATCTATTATTGAAAGACTTTGAAAATGGCATTGTTAATAGCAGAGATAGTAAAGTGCTTGAACTTGTTTGAAGATAAATGCATGATTTCAGTATATTATGTTTAAGTACATCTATGGGTAATTGCACTTATTAAGGAAGACTTTTTTTTTTAAAGACTTCAGGCACTGCTTAAATGATTCATTGACTAGCAGTTTTTGATTTGAACCTTACACTCCATAGTGTTAAACTTACATTTTACAAATGTATTTATATATGTACATATAATAACAGATTATCCACTACACAAGGGCCAACTTGCTTTGGGTCTTTCCTGCATACATTTGAGCTACACCCTCTCTCAGGCCTCAAAGCTCTATTTGGCATCTCAGGTTTCTCATAGAAACGGGAGCCCAAGGGTGTGTCCACTCACCCTTTCCTTCCTTTAGAGCTTTTCTTTCCCCTCCACCCCTGTGCAGCTGCCCAAGGAAATTCTCAGGGCAGGTCATAGCTCACACCCACTCTGTGCAAGGCTGACAAGCAGGGAGACTCAAGAAGGCGAGGCTGCTGCTCTGGCTGCTGCCTGCCTGGTGCCTTCTGTGACCTCTCCTGGGTCCCTGGATTTGTTCTTTTTGTACCTCCATTGTGAGATTTTAAATGATTCTGTAAGATTCTGTGTTTTATATTGGTTGCTTTTCTGCCAGGTAAGTAGAAAGGGTACAGCAGGCCTATTATTTAGACTAAAGGAATATTACGTGTGTTCTGCTATACCTCTGATACGATTTGGCTGTGTCCCCACCCAAAACTCATCTTGAACTGTAGCTCCCACAATTCCCATGTGTCATGGGAGGAACCTGGTGGGAGGTGATTGAATTATGGGGATAGGTCTTTCCTACGCTATTGTGACAGTGAATGAGTCTCACAAAATTCGATGGTTTTGAAAATGGGAGTTCCCCTGCCCATGCTCTCTCTTTTGCCTGCTGCCATCTATGTAAGATGTGACTTGCTCCTCTTTGCCTTCTGCCATGATTGTGAGGAATCCCCAGCCATGTGGAACTGTAAGTCTTTAAATCCCTTTTTTTCTGTATAAATTACCCAGTCTTGGGTGTTTATCAGCAGCATGAAAATGGACTAATATAACTTCTCTTTTTCTTTCTTTTTAAACATATGTTGTTGGTTGTTGTTTGTCTTTTTTCCCCCCATCACTGAAGATTTCTAGTGCACATTGATGATCTTTCCATAGACGCTCCCAGAGATCTACTTTGTTCTTGATAATGACCACCTTGTATTCATTTTTATGGAATAACATGGAATTGTATGGTATGGAATGCTAGCACAATACTGATGAACATCAAGGTTGCTGTTTTCCTCCCTTCTTTCTTCCCTCCTTCTTATTAAACAAGGCTTTCTTCCTTCTTATTAAACAAGCCTGCAATGAACACTGTTGTACATATATCTTTGATGCTAGGAAAGAGTATATTTGTAGCATAAATTTCTGGTACAATTGCTGGGTCAATAGTAGGGAAAATTTGTATTTTATTAGATATTGCCAAATTTTCCTGCAAACAAATTGTACCAATTTGCACTCCTACTAACAGTATATGATGATGCCTGCTTTGTCCTAGTCATCAGAAACACTGGGTTAGTTAATTTTCTAGGTCATTATTCAGGATCATTCTTCTACCCTTTCTTTATTTTTCTCTGGGCTGCATATTAGGCCTTCATTCTATTCCTTTTAGAAAATTTCATTCACTCATTGGCTTCAGCTACCATTTAGGTCCTAACAGATTCTAAATCTAAGCCTCTACCCTCACCTGAGTTATGTATTCAAATTGCCTATTGGGCATTTCCATCTATTATTCTCTTTTTTTTTCCACAACAACTCTTTTACCTGGTTGTTTACCATCTGTTATTCTCCTAATACTTTACAACTGAATATACAGAAAACCAAATATTATCTCCTCTGCACATTCCTCTCCCAGTCTGGAATGTACTCCATTTGTGCTTCCACCCTCCATTAACGCAACCACCCACCCAAATGCCGACCTTGGAGAGGTTGTGGCAGGTGACTAAATTCATTGATTTTGGAGCCAGACAACCTGGGTGTGAACTACCATTTATCAGCTGTATGACCTTGAGTAACTTTTTTTTTTTTTTTTTTTTTTTGAGATGGTGTCTCACTCTTGTTGCCCAGGCTGGAGTGCAATGGTGTGATCTCAGCTCACTGTAACCTCCATCTCCCAGCTTCAAGTGATTCTCCTGCCTCAGCCTCCTGAGGGCTGAGATTACAGGCACGTGCCACCACACCTTGCTAATTTTTGTATTTTTAGTAGAGATGGGGTTTCAGCATGTTAGGCTGGTCTCAAACTCCTGACTTCAGGTGATCCACTGGCCTTGGCCTCCCAAAGTGCTGGGATTACAGGTGTGAGCCACTGCACCCGACCAACCTTGGGTAATTTCTTAACCTTTTTGTGCCCCAATTTCCCCATCTGAAAATGAAAATTATAATACTTCATAAGGTTGTAGTGAGGACTTAATATATGTCAAGTGTGTAGACCGGGGTATGTTACATGATAAATCCTATGTAAGGCTATTTATGAATTTTGACTCCTTGCTTCTCATATCTAAGGAATTAGGTAGTCCTGTAGATTCTACCTCTGAAACATTTCTAACTCTAAAATCATTGTCTTTTCTCTATTCCCACTGATGCTGCCCTAATTCAAGCCTCTGGTATATTTTACTGAAATAATTGTGATGGTCTAGCTAGGTCTCTGTCTCTGTCTCTCTCTGTCTCTGTTTCTCTCTCTCTCTCTCTCTCTCTCTCCCCCACCACCCTCTTTCTCTTTATAGCAAATGTTTTATTTCTAGAACCCAGAACTGATTTCTTTTTTCTCCCAGCTTTAAATTTTTTTTTCAAATCTTTTGCTTACCCAGAACTTCAATTCTACTTTTTTCCCGGAAATGCTTCTTCCCTGATACTTCCCTGATCTGACTGTGTGGTTGTAATGAGACGCCCCTTTCTCTAATACTCCACAATGCTTGGCCCTAGTTGAGAGCACTAGGTGAACATGTAACTCAGCCTGCCCCAGTTGAAACCCTTCTCTTGGATCTCTTAAAGTATAACTGCAGGGAAAAGTGTCAGTCTTCCTCTTATGTTGAAACTGGGACAACAAAGTTTGGAAATTATAGGCAATCACATTTCCTGCCCTGTGGAGACAGCTGAAGTGATGAGAGGTGGAGGGGGAGTTTCCTGGCATTTAACCTTGTGCTATCAGCTGACTCATAGTCCAACTGCACTCCAGTCTTCCTCATGTTACATGGGTTTTCTAATAAATTCCCCTTTTTCCAAATGATTTTGAGCTGGATTTCACACCCTTGCAGTATTTTTGATGCATACTTAGAGCTTCATATTCTGTTGATAGCCACTTTGAAAATCATAACATGCTTTTATAATTTTACTAGAAATTCAAAGAATTTAAAAAAAGGTGTTCATGGAATTGCAAATGTACGCATGAAAAGAGAAAAGCAATCCCTGAACTGCCTGACTCCCAGATAGGCCTTGTTGTTCTGTTGAACATAAACAATCTCACAGAACACCAGCATCAAACAAGGCCACCCTGTGACCATGAGGAAGCGGGGTCACGCCCACCCTCCCAACATCTTGTCTAAATATAGACAAAAAGTCTGCAAACCACAAAAAATGTGAAACATGCCCCTATTCTGGCTAATGTGAATAACTTCTGTTTCTTTACCAATTATAGCATTAACCTCCTTCATTCCTCCTGCTTTATAAATAAAATTTATTAGGATACTAACTAAATTATGGGATTGCCCCCAGTTCCTGACAGCATTTTATCCAGAGCAAAGCCCACTTCCTTGAACCCTACCAAAAAATCTCCCAATAAAAGCCCCAATCCTGTAAGTCCCTTTTAACACCTTCTTACTCAGACACCCACAGTTACCTACGGTGCGGTTCTCCCTCCCTGAAATGAGCAAGAGACCCAACTTGTGCAACTACAGATGTGTTCCTGGTGGCCTTTGGCTGGAAGGCATTGACACATGGAACATTTAAAACAGTTTGCGGTAAGAATTTTTTGTGTGTGTTAGATTTAGACTAATGATACAAAGTACATTCTGGACACAGATCTGAGAACTTCCAGTATATAATTATAGTTATAATGGCTGATAAAACACAGTCTTTAATTTTCAATGACACGTTATTGAAAGAATCACAAAAGACAGAAAGATGAAAGGCATTTCCTGAAATACATTTGTACTGCAATCTAAATTAGATAGCACTTTGCTTCTAAAACCAGAAAATAATATTTCTACTACATTAACCAGGAACTATCACCTGGAAATGTAAAAGCTACAGTCTCAGTTCATTTTTATTAAAACCTGAAGGTGGCAGTAAATTCCTACAAGACTTAGGTGCCTAGGTTAGAATTTGTATTTTTCATCCTAATTACTCAAAATGGTATAGTGAGACTTCAGTTGTATTTAATCCTATTGCATACTAATTAAGAGATATTCAGGAAGAAGATAAGGTTCTACACAAGGATTACATTGTTATTACTCTTTATTAGCTGAAAAGAATTCACCGTGTAAAAGGCTTAGGAACATTGTAACTGATAATATGCTTTAGAGTTATTGTAGAAACAAAGTATGTAATTAAACAAAAGGGAACATGAGAACTTTTAATACAGACCAAAGTGCTCTGAAGGGATGTGGCAGTAAATATAATCATCCATCAATATCCTCAGGGCACTGGTTCCAGGATCCCTGCAAATACCAAAATCCACAGATGCTCAAGTCCCTTTTACAACAGGGTGTAGTATTTACGTATAAACTATGCACATCATCCTTTAATTCATCCCTAGATTACTTGTAATTCTCAATATGATGCTGTGTAAATACTTGCTATACTGTATTGTTTAGGAAATAATGACGAGGAAGAAAGGACTGTGCATGTTCAGTACAGATGAAACTCTTCATTTTTTTTCTGAATATTTTCTATCTGTGGTTGGTTGAACGTAGCTGACGTGAAGCCCACAGATATGGAGGACTAACTACATCGTTTAAAATTACCTACTAAATCAATAACCATGTTGTAGATTTTTACCCCACATTTCTCCCAATTTTATCCTTAAAATTATTAAAATCAAATTTTGTATGGTTGTATTTTTACCTAATTATCTACCACAATCAATATAATCTCTAGAATATTCTTAATCAGTGATGACTTAACTGATAATATAGATAATTTACAAATGGCAAATTAATAAATATTAATTCATGCTGGAAAATGAGTTACTTTGTTGATCTTTTTATATAAAGATCTAGAACTAGATTGTTTCATAGTTTCTTTTCTTAGAGAGTAAACATTATCATTGGTGGCTGAATTATATCCAAAGTTACAGTAATGTTTTAGTGACTTCAGTATATAGGCATGAGATTATTAGAGCTTTGAAAATTGGGGAGCATAGGATTTCTATAATCGTTTCAGATAAAAGTTAAACAGGAGCGAAGGGAGACGGACGTTGAGAGAACAAGGAGGAAGGAGAGAAATGGTGTCCATGGATTACAGTGCCTACAGCCAACCTGCAGCGCCACAGGGCTACAGTGCTTACACCGCCCAGCCCACTCAACGATATGCACAGACCACCGAGGCATATGGGCAACAAAGCTATGGAACCTATGGACAGCCCACTGATATCAGGTATACCCAGGCTCAGACCGCAGCAACCTATGGGCAGACCGCCTATGCAACTTCTTAGGGACTGCCTCCTACTGGTTATACTACTCCAACTGCCCCCCCAGGCATACAGCCAGCCTGTCCAGGGGTATGGCACTGGTGCTTATGATACCACCACTGCTACATTCACCACCACCCAGGCCTCCTACACAGCTCAGTCTGCATATGGCACTCAGCCTGCTTACCCAGCCTATTGGCAGCAGCCAGCAGCCACTGCATCTACAAGACTGCAGGATGGTAACAAGCCCATTGAGACTAGTCAACCTCAATCCAGCACAGGGGGTTACAACCAGCTCGGCCTAGGATATGTACAGAGTAACTACAGTTATCCCCAGGTACCTGGGAGCTGCCCCATGCTGCCAGTCACCGTACCTCCATCCTACCCTCCTACCAGCCATTCCTCGGCACAGCTGACTAGATATGATCAGAGCAGTTACTCTCAGCAGAACACCTATGGGCAACTGAGCAGCTATGGACAGCAGAGTAACTATGGTCACAAAGCAGCTATGGGCAGCAGCCTCCCATTAGTTACCCACCCCAAACTGTATCCTACAGTAAATCTCCAAGTCAATATAGCCAACAGAGCCCCAGCTTCAGGCAGCAGAGTTCACCCCAAACTGTATCCTACAGTAAATCTCTGAGTCAATATAGCCAACAGAGCAGCAGCTACTGGCAGCAAAGTTCATTCCAACAGGACCACCCCAGTAACATGGGTGTTTGTGGGCAGGAGTCTGGAGTATTTTCTGGACCAGGAGAGAACAGGAGCATGAGTGGGCCTGATAACCTGGACAGAAGAAGAGGGAGATTTGATCGTGGAGGCATGAGCAGAGGTAAAAAAGAAAAGTTAAATGGGTACTACATTAGGTGTGTAATAAAACAAAGTAGTTAATGTTGAGAGAGATAAATGATGCTGATCTTTTAAATATCTTCCTAGGACTGTGCTGACACAGGAATAAATATGCAGCTTTGGAATTATTAATTTATGCTGGGTGTGGTGGCTCATACCTGTAATCACAGCACCTTGGGAGCCCGAGGCAGGAGGACTGCTTGAAGTCAGGAGTTTGAGACCAGCCTGGGCAACAAAGCAAACTCTATAAAAAATAAAAATTTACTGGGCGTGGTGGCTCACACCTGCAGTCCTAGCTACTTGAGAGGCTGAGGCAGGATCAATTGAGCCCAGGAGTTCTAGGAGGCAGTGAGATGTGATTGAACCATTGCACAGAAAGAATTTATTAATTTGAATAATCTGAATTTTCAAGATGTTATTTCATTCCTCCACTTAATTTTATTTAACTCTATTATAAACCCGTTTATATATAAAGTAATAAATGACTTTATTAACCACAACAAATGCAAATTTAATTTTAATAATTCAGGGCTGGGCATGGTGGCTCATGCCTGTAATCTTAGTACTTTGGGAGGCTGAGGTGGGCTGACCACTGGAGCTCCAGAATTTGAGACCAACCTGGGCAACATAGAGAAACCTGGTCTCTATAAAAAAAAAAAATACAAAAAGTTAGCTGAGTGTGGTAGCATGCGCCTGTAGCCTCAGCTACTTGGGAGTCTGAGATGGGAGGCTTGCTTGAGTCTAGGGGCGGAGGTTGCAGTGAGACCAGGTTGCGCCACTGCACTCCAGCCTGAGTAACAGAGAGAGACCATGTCAAAAAAAAAAAAAAAAAAGTGTGAAGTTAGAAGCATATATGACATATGCTTATTCCAGAAATACACCTATTACAAGATTTCCAAAACAGTTAATTTAATTTTTTATTTTATTATTATTTTTTGAGACAGAGTCTCACTCCATTACCCAGGCTAGAGTGAAATGGCGTGACAGCTCACTGCAACCGCCGCCACTCAGGTTCAAGCGATTCTCCTGCCTCAGCCTCCAGAGTTGCTGGATTTACAGGTGCAAGCCACCATGCCTGGCTAGTTGTTTGTATTTTTAATAGAGAGGGTTTTGCCATGTTGGCCAGGCTGGTCTTGAACTCCTGGCCTCAAGTGCTCCACCTGCCGTGGCCTCCCAAAGTGCTGGGATTACAGGTGTGAGCCATTGCACCTGGCCAAAACAGGTAATTTTAATATAATAATTATTCTCAATAATTATAAATACCTCATTTCATTTTCAAATAGTGTATAGGTTTGTTTGTAATACTTAAAATCAGGTAGCAAAAGTTGTCTTTTTACAGTAGATTCTGTGTAACTCAGAGCTATTCTAACTTACGGGGTGTCATTTCCATTTTGTCAGTTGGAGAACATGATAGTAAATATAGCATAACTCCCTGTATATCGGTTTAAAACTTAGTACATACCAATAAAGTCTGCATGATTTTGTAATTGCAGACTAGTGGTGGTGAATGCTGACTGCCAGCAGAGGGCACTTTGAGGTTTTTATATGTTAGAATTTCATGCCGATGGTGGCCCAAGATTCTAGACTGTTTGTCTCCAAACTGTTTTCCTAAGAGTAAAGCTATTTCTAACATTTAGCAATTCCCCATGGTTTCCTGTCTCAGTTTATAAACTCCTGTGCTCTCTGGGAAGGGATAAGGTAATCTAAAAACAAACAAGCAAACAAATAAAAACAAAAAACCAGCCACAGTTCCCAGCTGTCACCATGAACAGGTGTGAGAGATGGTCCTGTGTGTTGAAATCAGAGAGGCTGCAACCTCCCCTGGATTTCTTCTCCCAGCCCCATTCAACTCCATGACCACTGTCAGCAGTTCTTTTGTAGCCATCTGAAGGGAACCCAGGAATAAACACCTGCAGTTTTAAATGATTTAATTGAGTCGATAGGAAGGTCAACAAAAAAGGAAAAAAATGAAGCTAAAGAATGCCATCTGGCACCAAGGTAGCCTTCTGGATGATCTAGGGGAGTATTTTTCAAAACTCCAGGCTGGAGTGCAGTAGCGGGATCTTGGCTCACTGTAGCCTTTGCCTCCTGGGTTCAAGTGATTCTCCTGCCTCAGCCTCCCTAGTAGCTGAGATTACAGGCATGCGCCACCACACCCAGCTAATTTTTTTGTGGGAGATAGGATTTCCCTATGATGGCCAGTTTGGTCTTGAACTCCTGGCCTCAAGTGATCCGCCCACATTAGCTTCCTAAAGTGCTGGGATTACAGGCGTGAGGCATTGTGCTGAGGCTGAGGCAGGCGGATCACCTGAGGTTGGGAGTTCGAGACCAGCCTGACAAACATGTAGAAACCCCATCTCTACTAAATATACAAAATTAGCTGGGTGTGGTGGTGCACGCCTGTAATCACAGCTACTCAGGAGGCTGAGGCAGGAAGATTTCTTGAACCCATGAGGTGGAGGTTGTGGTGAGCTGAGATTGTGCCATTGCACTCCAGCCTGGGCAACAAGAGGGAAACTCCACCTCAAAAAGATAAAATAAATAAATAAATAAATAAATAAATAAAATCTTACAGTCTTCTGATACTTCCTTTTTTTTTTTACTCTATATTGTAGCTAAGATTCATCTATGTCATTGCATATAGCTATAGTTCATCCTGTTTTATTGCTATAAGCACTATAATTTATCTATTTCTTTGCGAACATTTAGGATGTTTCCAGTTTTTGCTGTTAAGATCAGGACTTGCACATGTCTCCTGGCATGTATGAGAATTTTACTTGTATATAAAGCTAGGAGTAGAATTTCTGTATACATTTGGGTATACCAATATTTAACTTTATAGGATAAAGCCAAATTGTTTTACTAACTGATTCTTCCCATTTATACTCATACTAGCAATAACAGAGATCAGTATTTGTTCACATCTTTGCCTCACTTTCCCAGTTCTCTACCTTCATTTTTCAAATAAGTTACTTGCACTCAAATGTATGTCTTACAAATTGCTACCAAGAGACTATTTTGTTCAGAGATGAAGCAGCCATATTTATTTATTTATTTATTTACTTATTTATTTATTTATAGATGGAGTCTGGCTCTGTCATCCAGGCTGGAGGTGGCATAATCTTGGCTAACTGCAACCTCCACCTCTCGGGTTCAAGCAATTCTCCTGCCTGTGCCTCCCAAGTAGCTGAGACTACAGGTGCCTGCAACTACACCCAGGTAATTTTTGTATTTTTAGTAGAGAAAGGGTTTCACCATGTTGGCCAGGCTGGTCTTGAACTCCTGACCTCAGGTGATCTGCTCACCTTGGCCTCCCAAAGTCCTGGGATTACAGGCATAAGCCACTGCTCCTGGCCCATATTTACATTTTTATATCATACTAATTGGCTAACAAGAGGCAAAAGTACTAAGTGGGATTTATGAACTCTACTTGAAAATACTGTTTTCAGTAATATTGTTGGTTGGTTATCTGAACTTCTTTTCGTAAATGATTAAAAAATGCTGAAAAATTATTTTTAAAAATCTTCCCAAAAATATTGAAGAGCTGACAAGATAGTAAAGGATTTACCAAAAAGTAAATTTATTTAATACAAATTTCTTTAAAAATATTTAAAGACAATATATTCAAGGTGTACAACATGATTTAATATACATATGCATTGTATAATGATTACCACAATCAAAGTAATTAACATATCTATCACCACTCATGCTGTACATTAGATCCCCAGAACGTGCTCATCTTATATAACGTGTTTTATAAAGGTCTTCTAAAAATTCAAAGAAAACAAATAAATCACCCATACAATGTATGGACCGGAAGACTCAGTGTCGTAATATCAACTGCAATTCAAATTGTCAAATAGTTTTGATGCAGTTTCAACTCAAATTCTAAAATGGTTTTTCAAAGGAACTCAACCAACTTAATCTGGAAACGTATATGGAAGAACAAAGGGCCAAACACTTCCAAACAAGAACAAGGTAAGGAGATATTTCTTTACTGGATATTAGAATTTTAATAAAGATTCCGTTGTTAAAACAGTGAGGTATTGGCACAGGAATAGGTGATTAGGCCAATGGAGCAGAATAGAGAGTCCAGAAGCAAACCCATCACACTTGTGCATCTATGAACACGATGTACAACAGAGGCAGGATTGCAAAGCAATGACAGAGTAGACTTTTGGAAAAATAGTTATTATAGCAGTTTTGGAAAAATAGTTATCCATGTGGGAAAACATGGAAATTGGGCCTCTACTTTTATACAAAAATTAACTTTAGATGGAGAATTCTGGGGAGATGATGCTGGCAGCAGCATAGTTTCAATCTCTGTATTTCTCCACATAAGATAGTTTTTCAGTCTCTCTTATTCTCTCCATAAAAACTGTCAGATACTAACTGGAGACAGAACTAAAAACTCATGAACTCCATTTACAACATAAATAAATAGAAAGTTTCTCCCACAAACTCCAAACTACAAATGGATGGGGCCAAAACACCATTAGCTATGAAACACAAATGGCGACTGTGCAGGAAAAGAAGAAGGAAGAACAGAAAAAGAACAGAACCCTAAGGTAGCCAACAGGAATTCACTGGAAAGCAAGGTGGCCAGAGAAAGCAGCTGAAACCTGGAGGGAGGGGTTTTGCTCTCTCCAACACTAAATGAGTGTGAGGTTCTGCATTGAGGACTGAGAAAAATAGAGGGGTCTATCCCCCAAGGAGCTCTCAAAACTGACCTGACAGGGGACCCTTCTGGGTAAGAGCCTCACACTGAGAAACTCTTGGGAATGGAATCAAAATTGAACAGGATAGAAACAATAGAGATGAAGGAAAGAAATGGTTCAGATTGAAGTGGGATATGGAAACAGAACCAAGAAAGCTCAGGAAGCAAGCCACCACCTTACTGGGCACAACACCCAAATAAAGAGGGAACTCTGCATGTTCTCACTCATAGGCAAGTGTTAAACAATGAGAACACATGGACACAGGGAGGAGAGCATCATACACTGGGGTCTGTTGCGGGGGACTAGGGGAAGGACAACGTGGGGGGTAGGGAGATTTGGGAGGAATAACAAGGGGAGAAATGCCAGATATAGGTGATGGGGGGATGGAGGCAACAAACCACATTGCCATGTAGGTACCTATGCAACAATCCTGCATGATCTGCACATGTACCCCAGAACCTAAAGTATAATAAAAAATATATAAAAAACAAACAGAAAAAAACAAAAGGAAGAAATTGGGCAAAAATAATAATAATAATAAAAAGAAAAAAGAGGGAACTCTGTGATGATAGAGGTTTCCTGTACCCTGCTTATTCTACATGTCTAGAAAAACTATTTTCACATAAACTAAGCAGTTAAAAAGTATTAAGGTCAAATCTCACACAAAGTTATTATAAGAAAAAGAATAAGAGGTACAGAGAATAGTATATTTTTAAGCCAGAAAAATCAAAACTATGGCCTACTATTTCAAAACAACTAAAATATATTAAGAAAATGTTAGACATCACAGAACAAATATATCACAATTAGGAAAACTCAGAAATGAAGTGGCAGAATTCAGCAAAGAATAAGACCAAAAAAAAAAAAAAAAAATTTCAAAAGTGAAGACTAAACTAGAAGAAACATAAAAATGAACAAACCCAATAAATACTTCCATAAAGGAACTAGAATGTGCAAAACAGGAAAATTGAACATAAAAAATAAATGTGAAAAGACATTAAAGGGATTCAACAGGAAATGACAAACAGTAACGACAAGCAAAAGAGTATGTTGATTACGTGAGTAATAGGGTCCTGAAGGAAACCAAAGTAAAAGAACAGAACAAATAGTAAAAGCTGAAATATAGAAAACTTTGCTGAAATAAAAAATGATTCCAAATTATGTATTGAAAGTGTGACTGAGAATATCCAATCAGAAGGACCAATAACAAGACATATTCTAGTAAAATTACTAAATTTTAAGAAAAAGAAAAAAACTGGGGGAATATCTAAAAAAAAGAGCATGTGACTTATAAGGAAAAGAAATTGAGATTATTGAATTTTTCAACAGAATGCTTTATACCAGACCTATTTAAGATATGCAAGGAAAGAAAATGTGAGCTGAAGATTTTATGTTCAGCAAAACTGACTTTCAGAGTAAAGGGCACAAATTGTCAGCAAACAAAACTCAGGGATCGTTATTCCAATAATACTACCTAAAGAGTCTACAAGAGAATGAGCTTCAGACACTCAGAATGACTAGAGGCATCAGAATAAGGACTGGTAAGCATTAAATATATTAACTGTATAACTAAGATTAACTGGAGGTAAGAGCAGCACTGTGTTTTTTTAGAAATGACATATATTTTAAGATGAAATACCTTGTTTTTCAGCCTGTACCTATAACTTTAGTGTGAGACGCTATTTTTTTTTGAAAATCCACTAACAGTTTTAAAAATCATCTTTCCAATAATAGTGTCACAAAAATCAGACTGTGAATAAATGCGTGACTATTATCTGATTCAGCAAAGAAGTTGCTCATGTCATTGATGAATGATTCCTTCTAACATGAATGTTGGTTGATATTTTTGTTTATGTTAATGAGTAAGACAAATGTGAAACAATGAAGATGTATGTCAGAGTTCACAAATTTGTCAATAATATAAGGGGCTTCTTTGATGTATTGGATAATAGTTTTAAAATATTTACTCATTTTTTGTATGCTATCTAAAATGTAATGACTATACACACAATAGATTTTTAAGTTTAATTCGTATAATTAATATTTTCTTTATCACTTTCTTGTCAAGACAATCATGAAAAACAATAAATCAAGTCCTGATTTGTAGCATTGGCTAATTTCTATGGTATAAATATTTCCACCATGACTGATTTCAGGATAGCAACATGATGTCACTGAATGTTGAGTTGAGAAGAGATGTGCTCATCACACCATTATATAGTAATATAGTAATATTATGTATACAATATATAGTAATATAATACATAATTTAATTTTAATAATAGATGTGCTTAACAACTAGCTTGCAAAGTTCCTGAAAATTTAACAATTGGCTTTCCCAAACCGATATGAACTGGCTCCACCACACCACTGGTTAAGATGGAGTGAGTAAGCCAGGTACAGTGGCTCATGCCTATACTCCCGGCATTTTGGGAGACTGAGTGGGGAGGATCGCTTGAGCCCAGGAATTCAAGACTAGCCTGGGTAACATAAGGAAACATACCCTGTTTCTATGAAAAATTGTAAAAGTAGCCGGGTGTAGTGGTGCACACCTTCCCAGCTACTCGGGAGGCTGAGATGAAAGGATGGTTGCTTGAGCCAGGGACATCGAGGCTGCAGTGAGCTGTGATCATGTCACAGCACTCCAGCCTGGGCGACAGAGCAACACCCTGGCTCAAAAAAAAAAAAAAAAAAGAGGGAGAGAGTATAGTATATAATGTTCTGATAAAGTAAATATAGTACAACTGTTTTTTATTGATATATAATATTTTATAAATTTATGGGTTAGACATGAGTGTTTGTTAGGTACATAGAATGTATAATGATCAAGTCAGGGTAATTGGGGTATCTATCACCTTGAGTGTTTATCATTCTTATGTGTTAGTGTCACTTCAAGTCCTCTCTAGTTGCTAAGGGTAATCGTTCTAGTTTGGTATCAAACAATAGAACTTTTCTTCTATCTAACTGTGTGTTTATTCCCGTAACCAACATCTTTTCATCCCCTCCTCCTTCTCCACTACCCTTCCCAGTTACTGACATCTATCTATCATTTAATTCTCTATGTCCATGAGATCAAGGTTTTCGGCTCCCACATATGAGTAAGAACATGCAGTATTTGTCTTTCTGTGCTTGGCCTATTTTCTGCAACATAATGACCTCCAGTTCCATTCATGTTGCTGCAAATCACATGATTTCCTTCTTTTTTTTTTTTTTTTGTGATGGAGTCTCACTCTGTCGCCCAGGTTGGAGTGCAGTAGTACAATCTCAGCTCACTGCAACCTTCACCTCCCGGATTCAAGTGATTCTTATCTTAGCCTCCCAAGTAACTGGGATTACAGGCATGTGCCACCATGCCCAGTTAATTTTTTGCATTTTTAGTAGAGATGGAGTTTCACCATGTTGTCCAAGCTGGTCTCAAACTCCTGCTCTCAAGTGATCCACCAGCCTTGGCCTCCCAAACTGCTGGGATTACAGGCATGAGCCACTGAGCCCAGCCATGAATTCATTATTTTTATGGCTGAATAGTTTTCCATTGTGTATAGATAGCCCATTTCTCTATCCATTCATCCGTTGATGGATGCTTAGGTCGATTCTGTATCTTTGCTATTTTTAATAGTGCTGTGATAAACCCGCAAGCACAAGTATCACTTTGATATAGTAATTTCTTTTCCTTTGGATAGATACCCAGTATTGTGATTGCTGAAACTAAAACTAATACTTTCAGTTTCCTGAAAAATCTCCATATTGTTTTTTATAGTAGTTGTACTAATTTACATTCCCATCAACAGTGTATAAAGACTCTTTCTCCACATCCTCACCAGCGTCTGTTATTTTTTGTCTTTTTAATAATATAGAATTGGAGTGAGACAATATCTCATTGTAGTTTTGATTTGCATTTCCCTCATGATTTAGTGATGTTGAGCTTTTTTCATATACCTGTTGGGCATTTGTATGTCTTCTTTCAAGAAATGTCTATTAATGACCTTTCCCCATTTTTAAATGAAATTATTTTTTTCCACTGTTGAGTTGTTTGAGTTCCTTGTATATTTTGTATATTAGTCCCTGTCCGAGGAGTAATTTGCAAATATTTTCTCCCATTCAAGAGGTTTTGTCCCCTTTTTTTTTTTTTATGACAGGGTCTTGCTCTGTTGCCCAGGCTGGAGTACAGTGGTGTGATCTTGGTTAACTGCAACTTCTGCCTCCTAGGTTCAACTGATCCTCCTACCTCAGCCTTTTGAGTAGCAGGGAGTAAAGACATGTGCAACAACACCTGGCTAATTTTTTTTTTTTTTTTTTTGGTAGACATGGGGTTTTGCCATGTTGCCCTGGCTGGTCTTGAACTCCTGGGATTAAGCAATCTGCCCATGTCGGCTGGGATTATAGGTGTGAGCGACTGTGCCCAGCCTATTTTTGTTTTTGTTGCTTGTGCTTTTGAGGGACTCAGCCATAAAATCTTTGCCTAGACCAGTATCCTGAAGAGTTTTCCCTATTTTCTTCTAGTGGTTTTATAGTTTCAGGTCTTACATTTAAGTCTTTAATCCATTTTGAGTTGACTTTTGTATCTGGTGAAAGATGGGGTACAGTTTCATTCTTTTTTTTTTCTTTTCAGGTCATGTATCTCATAGTCAGTTTTATTCTTCTCAATATGGTTATCCAGTTGTCTCAGCAACATTTATCGAAGAGGGTTTTGTTTCCCCAATGTATGTTCTTGGTGGCTTTGAAAATCAGTTGGCTACAAATATATGGATTTATTTCTGCATTCTCTATTCTATTCGACTGGTCTATTTATCTATTTTTATACCAATATTATGCTGTTTTTGTTACTTGCAGTATGTTTTGAAGTCAGGTAGTGTGATACCTCCATCTTGGTTCTTTTTGCTCAGTATTGCTTTGGCTATTTGTGTTCTTTCTTGGTTTCATACAAATTTTGGAATTTTTTTTTCTATTTCTGTGAAAAATAATATTGGTGTTTTGATAGGGATTGCATTGAATCTATAGATTACTTTGGGATATGGTCATTTTAATGATATGAATTCTTCCAATCCATGGGCATAGGATGTCTTTCCATTTATTTGTATCCTCTTCAATTTCTTTCATCAGTGTTTGTAGATTTCCTTGTAAAGATCTTTCACATCCTTGGTTAAATTTATTTCTAGGTATTTTTTTGGTAACTATTGTAAATAAGATTGCCTTCTTGATTTCTTTTTTGCCTATTTCATTACTGGAGTATAGAAATGCTACCAATTTTTGTGTTTTTGTATCCTGTAATTTTACTGAATTTAGCAGTTCTAAGAGATTTTTGGTGGCATCTTTTGTTTTTTCTAGATATAAAATTATGTTGTCTGCAAAGAAGGATCATTTGACTTCCTCTTTTCCAAGTTAGATGCCTTTTATTTCTTTTTCTTGCCTGATTGCTCTGCCTAGGACTTTCAGTACTGTGTTGAATAGAAGTGGTGAAAGTGGGCATTCTTGACTTGTTCTAGTTAGTAGAGGAAAGGCTTTCAACTTTTCCCATTCAGTATGATGATAACTGTGGATTTGTCCTATATGGTCTTTATTATTTTGAGGTATGATCCTTCTATGCCTAGTTTGTTGAGCATTTTTAATCCTGAAAGGGGTGTTGAATTCTTTTTCTGCATCTATTGAGATGATCATATGGTTTTGCCCTTCATTTTGCTGATGTGGTGTATCATGTTTATTGAGTTGCATATGCTGAACCATCCTTGCATTCCTAGTGTAAATTTAAATTGATTATGGTATATTATCTTTTTGATGTGCTGTTGCACTTAGTTTGCTAGTATTTTGTTGAGGATTTTTGCATCTGTGTTAATCAGGGATATTGGCCTGTACTTTTCTTGTTTGTTGTGTCCTTGTCTGGTTTTGGCATCAGAGTAATGCTGGCCTTGTAGAATGAGTTAGAGATAATTTCCTCCTTTTCAATTTTTTGGAATAGTTTGAGGAGGATTGGTATTAATTCTTCTTTTTACATTTGGTAGAATTCAGCTGCTATTCCATCTGGTCCTGGACTTTTCTTTGTTGAGAGGCTTTTTATTACTGATTCAACCTTGCTACCTGTTATTGGTCTGTTCAGGTTTTTTATTTCATCCTAATTCAATCTTGGTGGGTTTTGTTTCCAGGAATTTATTCATTTTCTTTACATATTCTAATTTCTTATCATATAATTAGCTGTTCATAATCATCTCTGATGATCTTTTGTATTTCTGTGGTATCAGTTGTAATGTCTCCTTTTTCATTTCTGACTTTATTTGGGTCTTCTCTCTTAGTCTAGTAGTTTATAAATTTTATCTTTTCAAAGAGCATATATATATATATATATATATATTTTTAAGAGCACATATATATATATTTCATTACTTCTCCTCTGATCTTTATTTTTTTTTCTTTTGCTAATTTTGGGTTTGGTGTGTTCTTGCTCTTCTAGTTTCTTGGGGTGTATCACTAGATTGTTTACTTAAAATCTCTATTTTTGTTGATATAGGCATTTGCTGCTATACACTTCTCTTTTAGCATTGCTTTTGCTGTGTCACATAGGATTTACATGTGTTGTGTTTCTATTTTCAATTGTTTTAAGAAATTTTTGATTTCCATCTTAATGGTCATTCAAGAGCATGTTGTTTAATTTCCATGTATTTGTATAGCTTCCAAGTTCCTCCTGGTATTGATTTATATAATTTTAATTCATTGTGCTCTGAGAAGATACTTGATATAATTTTGATTTTTAAAAATTTGTTGAGACATGCTTTTTGGCCTAACATATAGTCAATCTTGGTGAATGTGCCATGTCCTGATGAGAAGAATGTTTATTCTGCAGTTTTTGGATAAAATGTTCTGTAAATGTCTGTTAGGTCCATTTGGTCTAAAGTCTAGTTTAAGTCTAATGTTTCTCTGAGAGTGGGGTGTTGAAGCCTCCCCACTATTATTGTATCAGAGTCTAGCTCTTTCTTTAGATCTAGTAATATTTGCTTTATGAATCTGGGGTGTTCCAGTGTTGGGTGCATATATATTTAGAATTATTATATCCTCTTGTTGGATTGATCCCTCTCTCATTATATAATTACTGTCTTTGTCTTTTTTTTCTACGTTTTTGACTTAAAGTCCATTTTATCTGATACAAGTATAACTACTCCTGCTTGCTTTTGATTTCTGTTTGTGTGGAATATGTTTTTATATCGTTTTACTTTCAGTTTGTATTTATCTTTACAGGTAAAGTGTGTTTCTTGTAGGCAGCATATACTTGGCTCACTTTTTAAAAATTCCTTAAGCCAGTCTACATCTTTTAAGTGGAGAATTTAATCTATTTACATTCAAAGTTACTATTGATATGTGAGGTTTTATTTGTTTTTTTGTTAATTATATTCTGATTGCTTCCTTCCTTTCTTTTTTTTCTTTTTGTTTATCCTTGTGGTTTGTGGTTTTCCTGTGGTGGTACCATTTGAGTCTTTTCTCTTCCTCATTTCTGTGTTTATTTTACAGTGAGTTTTATAAGTTTGTGTATTTTCACAATGGTAATTGTCATCTTTTTCTTACAGGCTTAGGACTTTCTTAAGCATTTATTGTAAAGTAAGTTCAGTAGTGATGAAATCTCTCAGCATTTGTTTGGGAAAGACTGTATTTCTTCTTCATTTATGAAGAATAATTTTGCTGGATGTAGTATCCTTGTGTAGGAGTAGTTTTTGATTTCAGCACTTTGAATATATCATCTTATTCTCTCCTGGCCTGTAAAGTATCTGCTGAGAAGTCAACTGTTAGTCCAATAGGGGGTCCTTTATAGGTGACCAGATGCTTTTCTCTTGCTACTTTTAGAATTTTCTCTGTCATTGACAGAGAAAGCAGATCCAGCCTATCATTGAAGCTTTCAAGTATATTTTATATTTCATTCAAGGAGCTCTCCAGTCCCAGAATTTCTATTTGGTCCTTTTTAATGATATTTATCTGTTAAATTTCTCATCCATATTCTGAATTGTTTTTCTTATTTCTTTGTATTGTTTTTCAGAATTATTTTATATCTCACTGAGCTTATTTAGTATCACACTTTTGAATTCTGTTTTCAGATTTTCATGAATTTCTTTTTGATTGAGATCTGTTGCTGAGAAATTATTGTATTCTTGAGGTGTCATTTCCCTTGCTTTTTCATGTTTCCTGCATCCTTAAATTGATATCTACACATCTGGTGTAAGAGTAATTTCTTCCAATTTTTAAAATTTACTTTCATATGGGAGGACGTTTTCCTGAAGATGTATCAATAGTGTTGCTTGGGTAGGGCCTTTTGGGCTTTGATTCTGGGTGTGTGCAGTAGTGTAGTCTCTGCATGATTTCTTTGGCTGTAGATGGTGTGAATGATAGCTGTGATTTCTTTTGTTGTTTAGGGTGCATTTGTTAGTGGAGGCTGTGATGAAGTTTTGCTGGGGACAGAGCTGCCAAATGGGCCAGTCTTCAGGCCCCAGTGGTGGCAGCAGTGGGGTGAGAGTACCTGTTCTCAGCCCCAGGGTGGGAACTTTGCTAGTACCAGTGTTAGTGGGACCAGGCAGGTCAATTCTTGAGGCTTCAGGTGGCTTGCCTCAAATGCTGGGAGTGGCAGTGGTGGGCCAGGAGGGTGAATGAATTCTCAGATCCCTAGGCAGCTGGCGGGGTGTGGGTGCCGGCAGTAGCAGTGGCAGGATGATTCTCTGGGTCTGAGTGCTGTGCACTGGTGTTGGCAGTGGCTGTGATATGAGGTCACCATCCACAGCCCCAGACATGTGGCTCTCAGGCTTGCCTGCTCTTGGTGGCAGCAGTACCACAGCACCACAGCACCACATAGAAGCGGGCAAGGACCTTGCCCTTTGCACATAAGCCTGGGCATGGAGCCACGTTGCCAGTTGGGGCATGGTTGCCACTCACAACCCCAGACAGGCAGCCTTCTGTCTTGCCTGTCCTAGCTCCTGGTGGCAGCAGCAGTGGCTATAGCTGCAGCAGTGTGACAAAGGAGAGAAGGTCTTGCTCTCTATGGGCAAGCATGAGCACAGAGTCTGTTCTGCTGGTCGGGGTGGGTCACTTCCCTCAGCCCTCCAGACTGTCAGCTCTCAGGATTACCCACCTCAGTTCCTGGTTGCTGCAACTGCTGTGGCAGTATGTGGAGGTGGGTGAGGGGTTCTCACTCTCTGCTTGTAAGCCTGAGCAGAGTCTGTGCTGCTGCTGGGGGCAGGGTTGATTCTCACAGCCCCAGGAAGGGAAGTGCTTAGGCTCTAGAAAGCATGTGCTTTGTTTTCCTTTGTCTGGGCTGCCTTTTTGGTGCACGGCATTTTTCCAGGATTTCATGAATTTCTTTTTGATTGGGGATCTGTTGCTGGGGAGTAGTACTCCCTGTGAGTTAGAGTACTGGGGACCCTGCAGCACCTTTGGGGCCAGCGATTGCTGTGCCACTGTAGCCCTCTTGGTGGACACTGGGGGATGTCAGTGAGGGCTCCTGGGATGTGGACAGATGGGAGCTGTAGTTCCCAGGGCAGGATGCTGTCTCATGATGGCTATGCCCTCCCAATAGTGCCCTGCTGCAGCTGATTAGGTCTCAGGGGGTGCAGTGACCCAGCATGAATTCCCTGTCAGCATAATGTCCTTGCAGGGTCTGCAGATCACTCCCCATGCTGGTGTCAGGGTTTGCGTGGTTAGAGGAGCTCTCCCATGGCTGGGTTGCAATAGTTTGTGGTGGGGGAGAATTGGACCACTGAAGTGCTCTCACTTACCCTCCCCAATAATAGTGAGCACCTCTGGCTCCCAACTTCTCCCAACTGAGCTGGCCACTCGCTTCCTTCTCCTCTGTGCCTCAGGGGCTTGCCGAGACTTCTCTGTTGGACTCTAGGCTTGCTCCTAGATGTTCTATTTGAGGTGTGCTTATCTCTTCATAATTTTAGGTCTTCTTTCTGGAGAGGGTGAGTGTCCAATGTCTCTAGTCAGGCATCTTGAACCTGAGTCCTCCATAGAGGGCTTCTATTTAAGACGGGGGGAGAGTATATGGATTTTAAGAACTTTTTCAGTAATCATATTGGTGGTAATATTAATATGGTTATTCTGGAGACTTGTGTATGTGTAGCATGAGATAAAAACAAGTGAGTAATTATGGAATATACTAATTCCATTATCCTCTGCATCTTTGAGAAACAGAATTCTTATATGGCAGAAGGAGATACAGATATAATAGAAAAGAGATCACATAAAATTGAGTTGAAATTGGAATGATCAGTGTGGATGAATCAGGTATTTTATTTATATTTTCTAGTTCAGCCTACTGTATAGGCCTAAAAACAATGATCAACTCAGAAGGAATGAGTATCCTTTGTGTGTACATAGATTGCGGAACAATCTACAATTCTCACTACAATTTCTCATTTACCAAAAAGTCTTCTTAGAGAAATGGCTGATTCCAGTACTTGGGCAAGAAATACACATGACAAGCCTGGAATGTCATATAATCAGAAAGAAAAACTATTAGGGTCACATCATTTACTACTAGGGTCATGTCAAAAGGATTCAGCGGACAGGTTTAAAGGGCTTCTAATAGCCAAAGATGGGACAATTTGAGCTCCAATAATGATAATAATTACAACAGATTGAAACCTATGCAAATGTTTAAATTAAAAAGTTTACAATGATTACACGAGACAGAGGGGGAGAGAGAGAGAGAGAGTGTGTGTGTGTGTGTGTGAGAGACCTTTGGAGAATAATAAGGAAACAATTATTTTTTGTAAAGGTGGGGGTCTCACTATCTTGCCCAGGCTAGTCTCAAATTTCTGGCCTCAAATGATACTCCCACCTCAGCCTCCAAAAATGCTGGGATTATAGGTACGAAACACCATGCCCGGTCAGTTATCTAATTTTTACATTACCATAGACAATGTTACTCAACTTTCTGCCACTATATAACAAGAATCCCCTTCTCTCCAATTTCTAATAATGTTTTTCTCACTTTTCTTTAATTCTTTACCCTTAGCTTTTTCAGAAGTCATCAGGCAAATACAAACTTTCAAAACGTTTCAGGTTTCACTACAACTCTCCTGAGAGTACTAGCTTCTACCCGTTACCTAGTTCAAAGACCACTCCCACATTTTAGGTTTTTGGTGTAGCAGCTCCCCACTTCTCTATCACTGAGTAACAAACCACCCCCAAATTTAGCTTCTTAAAGTAGAAACGAGTACATATTTTCTCACACATTTTCTGTAAGTCAGGAATTCTAAAGCAGTTTAATTAACAGTTCTGACTTACGGTCTCTGATGGGTTTGCAGTCAAGGTGGTAACTGGGCTGCAGTCATCTGGAGACTCGACTAAGCCTAGAGGATCCGCTTCTGTGATCAGCCACTCACGACACTGGCAAGTTGATCTCTTAGCAGAAAGAAGATCTCAGTTTTTCACCATGTGGACCTTTCCATAGGACTGTGTGAGTGTCCGCATGACACAGAAGCCAGCTTTCTGCAGAGTGAGTGACCCAAGAAATACTAGCGTGTAAGCGATTATATTTTTTGTGACCTGGCCTCGGCAGTCACACTTCATCTGTGTAATATCCTATTGGCTACACAGGTCAGTCCTAGTCGATGTGAGAGGTACTACACAAGAATGTAAATACCAAAAGGTGAAAACCACTGGGGAACATCTTGGAAGCTGGCATCTACCATGGTCGAATAGAAAATCTCAGAGTAAGAAACAAGAATACTGAGCAAGAAATATGCATATTGCAACAACTACTACAGCCAACTACTATAAATGATCTGAGAGAAACGGTGAGGCTGGTGTGATAAATACACACATTAGCTGAGAAAGTTATTCAATATTTTGTTCACTGTCATCTTTTTTGAGTTTTTGAAATGTGATGGTCAATCTGATCACTGTAATGGAAGATTTAATGTTGAAAATTCTGTGGTTTAAGTGTATATTAATAATTATGAAGAGAACTATGGAAGTAAGAGTGTTGTTAAGATTTTCAAGGCTTTCAAAGAAGTTTCATTAAAAACTTTCACTGTGCTTTTCAGAAGGGTTGTTAGGAAACATGACGTTTTTCTATCATGACGATTGTAACACTATGAAGAACTGGTACAAAGTTTTCTTAAAATGGATAGCCTTCTTATTAGAAGAAAAAAGAATAATAGAATAAAAATTTCAGGGGTGTTCAAATTCAAAAAATGCTGGATCTGGAGGGATAAATAGCAATAATATTAAGAGGAGCATTCACTCAGATCAGTATTCTTAGACTTCATTTAAACTTTTTTTTTTTTTGAGACAGAGTCTTACTCTGTTTCCCATGCTGGAATGCAGTGGCACAGGCTCAGCTTATTGCAACCTTCACCTCCCAGGCTCAAGTGATTTTCATGCCTCAGCCTCCTGAGTAGCTGGGATTACAGACATGTACCACCACACCTGGCTAACTTTTTGTATTTTTGATAGAGCTGGGTGTTCGCCATGTTGGCCAAGTTGGTCTTGAACTCCTGACCTCAAGTGATCTGCCTGCCTTGGCCTCCCAAAGTGCTGGAATAACAGGCATGGATCACTGCGCCCATCCTAATGATTGCCAATCTAACTGGTGTGAGATGGTATCTCATTGTGGTTTTGATTTGCCACTTTAGCCTCTGGCAACCACTAATCTGTTATCAGTTTCTATAATTTTGTCATTTCAAGAATGTTTTAATACACACACACACAAATACACACACACACACACATATAACATTAGATATACATGTATATATAAAAGTATATATATATACATTTTTTTTGAGACAGAGTCTTGCTCTGTCACCCATGCTGGAGTGCAGCAGTGTGATCTTGGCTCACTGCAACCTCTGCCTCCCTGGTTCAGGCGATTCCCTGCCCCAGTCTCCTGAGTAGATGGGATTACAGGCACCTGCCACCACGCTTGGCTAATTTTTGTATTTTTAGCAGAGATAGGGTTTTGCCATAGGTTGGTCTTAAACTCCCGACCTCAGGTGATCTACCTGCCTCAGCCTCTCAAAGTGCTGGGGTTACAGGCATGAGTCACTGTGCCCAGCCAAGAATGTTATATAAATGGACTTATACAGTGTGTAACTTTTTAAGGTTGGCTTTTAAAACTCAGCATAGTTCTCTGGAGATTCATCCAGGTTATTGTGTGCATTAATAACTTGTTTCTTTTTTAATTGCTGAATAATATTTTATGGTATAGGTCAAGCTTATCCAACAGGTGGCCCGCAGGCTGCATGTGGCCCTAGAAGACTTTGAATGAGACCTAACACAAATGTGTAAACTTTCTTAAAACATTATAAGATTTTTTTTTTTTGCAATTTAAAAAAACCTCATGAGCGGTTGTTAGTGTTAGTGTGTTTTATGTATGGCCCAAGACAATTCTTCTTCCAATGTGGCCCAAGGAGGCAAAAAGACTGGACACACCTGGTATAGATGTAACACAGTTAAATAAAATTCTCTCATTGGTTATTGTGAAGAAAGCTGCTATGCATATTCATGTACAAGTTTTTGTGTGAATATAAATCATCATGTCTCTGTGACAAATGCCCAGGAGCGCAGTTTCTGGGTTGTATGATGATTGCATGTTTAGCTTTTTAAGAAATTGCCAAATGGTATTTCAGTGTCTGTACTGTTTGACATTCTCACTAGCAATGTATCTGTGATCAGTTTCTCCATATGCTACTTGATGTTGTTTCTATTTTTATTTTAGCAATTCTGATAGACATGTAGTAATATTCAATTCTGATTTTAATTTACATTTCCCTAATGACTGATGATATTGAAAAATAACTTCATTTATTTAAGATCTGTAAAATGTCTCTTCATGTGTTTTGCCCATTCGCTAATCAAATTGCTTTTTTCTTCACTGTTGAATTTTGAGTTTTCTTTATATATTCTAGTTATTGACTTGTCCCTTGTCATATATGTGGTTTGCAAATACTTTCTACCACTCTGTAGGTTGTCTTTCATCCTCTTAGAGAGTCCCAGAAGGAGAAAAGAAAAGAGGCTGGGCTGAACAAGTACTCAAAGAAATAACAGACAAAAACACCCACCAGATTGGCGAAAGACCTAAACCTACAAATGCAAGAAGCTGGTATCCAGACAGGTTGGATCCAAAGAAATCCATGACAAGATACATTATAATTAAACTTCTGAAAGCTGAAGACAAATAAAATGTCTTGAAAGCATTCAGAGAAAAAATGATAACTTACTTATTGGGGTAGGGAAAACAATTAGAATAACAGCAAATTTCTCATTAGAAACCATGGAGGCCTACTCTAGTTCTCAACAAGTCACTCACAAAAAAAAAAAAGAAAGAAAGAAACCATGGAGGCCAGAAGAAAGCATCACAATACTTTTCAAGGGCTGAAATAAAATTAATGTCAACCTAGGATACTGTCACCCAGTGAAAATATTTATTGAGAGTGAAGGGGAAATGAAGATATTCTGAGATGAAGGAAAGCTATTTGTTGCCATCAGACTTACCCTAAAAGAAAGGCTAAAGAAAGTTCTCTAAATAGAAAGAAAATGGCAAAAGAAGGACCTTGGAATATCAGGAAGGAAGAAAGAGCATGGAAGAAAAAATATGGGGAAATAAAAGCCTTTCCTTCTCCTCTTGGTTTTTAAAATTATGCTTGATGGTTGAAGTAATAATAACACTGTCAAATGTGGTTCTAAATGTATATAGAGAAGACATTTAAGACAATTATATTATAAATGGGAGAGAGCAAGGGGACATAAGGGAGGTAAGATTTTTCTTCAACACCAGTATCTTGGATATGTTATGTATATATAATGTAGTACTCAAGCAACCAGTAAAAAAAAATATCTATACAAAGAGGTACACTTCAAATATTATAGGTGAATTAAAATGGAATTCTAAAAAAAAGGTGCAAGTAATACATAGGAAATCAGGAAAAAAAAACAGGAAAAGAACAAAGAGAACAATCAGAAAACAAAAATAAAATGAGAGACTTAAGCCCTAACATGTAAATAATTGTGTAAAATATAAATCATTAAAATATACCAATTAAAAGATAGAGATTGGCAGAATGGATTACAAAACAGGACCCAATCTCCTAAGCTTTTTGTTTTGGTTATTTTTCAGTTCTGAAATTTCCATTTGAGGCCGGGCGCAGTGGCTCATGCCTGTAATCCCAGCACTTTCGGAGGCCGAGGCGGGCGGGTCACTTGAGGTCAGGAGTTTGAGACCAGCCTGGACAATGTGGTAAAACCCCCATCTCTACTAAAAATACCAAAATTAGCCAGGTGTGGTGGTATACACCTGTAATCCCAGCTACTCAGGAGGCTGAGGTAGGAGAATTGCTTGAACACGGGAGGTTGCAGTGAGCCGAGATCATGCCACTGCACTCCAGCCTGGGCAATAGAGCAAGACTCCGTCTCAAAGAAATAAAATAAATTAAAGTAAAATTTCCATTTGATTCTTTATAACATCAATTTCTTTGCCGAGGTTGTCTATTTTTTAATTTGTTTCAAGTGTGTTTTTAATTGGTCAGTGAAGCATTTTTATCATGGCTGCTTTAATCTTTGTCAGATAATTCTAACATCTCTGTATCTCAATGTGGGCATCTATTGGTTATCTTTTCTCATTAAGTCTGAGCCTTTCCTGGTTATTGATATGATGAGTGATTTTCTGTTGAAACCTGCACATTTTCATATTGTGTTATGACACTCTGGATCTTATTTAAACCTTTTATTTTAGCTGATTTATTACTATTATTATTATTTTTACTAACACTGCCCTGGCAGGGAAACTGGGGGACACTGTATTATTACTGCCAAGTGGAGGTAGAAGTTCAAGTTTCCCACTTGGCCTTTGTTGACACTTGTGTGGGAGGAATTCCTCATTACTGCTGGGCAATGGTGGGAGTTCTGGCTTCTTACATGGTCTGCACTATGCCATGATAGGAGCGGCCCCTTTAGTGCTGGGCGATGGTGGAAGACCTGACTCTCCACTAGGCCTCCTGTCACTCTGTCCCTGTTGGAGTACTGAGGTGCTTTGTTACATTTTCTTTTCTTTTCTTTTTTGAGACAGTCTTGCTGTGTCACCCAGGCTGGAGTGCAGTGGTGTGCTCATGGTTCACTGCAGCCTCAAATTCCCAGGTTCAGGTGATCCTCTCACTCAGCCTCCCTAGTAGCTGGGACTATAAGCATGTGCCACCATACCCGACAATTATGTGTGTGTGTGTGTGTGTGTGTATATATATGTATATGTGTGTGTGTGTGTGTGTGTATATAAAATATATGTATATGTGTATATATATATTTTTTTTTGCAGAGATGAGGTTTTACCATGTTGGCCAGGCTGGTCTCGAACTCCTGGGTTCAAGTGATCTGCCCACCTTGGCCTCTCAAAGTGCTGGGATTACAGGGATGAACCATTGTGCCTGGCCTGTTACATTTTCTTGAGAATGGAAGTCTAGGTTTTACTAGCATGGGTTGAGATGGGGTTACAGCTATTTCTGTGGTGTTTGGTTGAAGTAGAGTGGTTATTGTTTAGAAGTTGTCCGTCTTGCTAGGCTGCATTTTTGCTGGTCCTTTGGCAAGAGAGAGAAGGGTTTTTTGGGACTTATCTGTACCCATTGGCAATTGTGAGTTGCCAGTTTCTTCAGCTGCAAGTCTGGGATATGAGACACAAAGGAAAACCTAAGAAATTCACCATCAGGTTGTTCCTCAGATCCCAAGAGCCTGGTCTGTCTTTTCTTTTTCCACCTTTCAGAGACATCTTATGTTTGTTTTAGATACAATATTTGAAGTTTTCAGTTGTAGTTAGTGGGAGGAATGGAAAAAATTACATATACTCTAGTTTCCTGGAAGTAGAAGTCTCTAGGGCTGTCTCTGAACTCCATGAAAGGAAAATGAGTTTTTGTGATGCACCTTTATACTTTTTTTTTGTTTGTTTGTTTGAATACTTTGGTTTCAATACAGAGCATGTTAATCTCTACTTCCTTTTTCAACTCTTACTATTCGTTAAAACAAGTAAGAATAACTATAACTTAGTAAAAACAAGTAGGAATACACTAGTTCTTTGGATGGTCTGTGTTATTTCTGATTGTTTTAATATTTATTTGTATGGGTTCAGAGAAAAGGATGAGAGTGTCTGAGGGGTATAAGCAGTCTCATTCTGGCTCCCAAGGTATTTTTAGGAACCTTATACCTATCGTTTCTTCCACCACTAAATTATGTCCCCAAAGTCTTATCAAATGTATTTTCTTTTTTTTTTTTAATTTTTTTTTTTGAGACAGAGTCTTGCTCCGTCACCAGGCTCCAGACTGGAGTGCAGTGGCGTGATCGCGGCTCACTGCAACCTCCGCCTCCTGGATTCAAGCAATTCTCCTGCCTCAGCCTCCTGAGTAGCTGGGACTACAGGCACGCGCCACCACGCCCAGCTAATTTTTGTATTTTTGGTAGAGATGGGGTTTCACCTTGTTGGCCAGTATGGTCTCGATCTCCTGACCTTGTGATCCGCCCACCTGGGCCTCCCAAAGTGCTGGGATTACAGGCGTGAGCCACCACGCCCGGCCCAAATGTATTTTTTAATTGAGAAGTTTAACATGGGCTTCAACTTATGAATGACTAGCAGGTATTGGGAAACTCAGAGATGTAGGTAGTACAGGTGGCTTTTCTTTTCTTCTTTCTTTTTTTCTTTCTTTCCTTCTTTCCTTTCTTCTTTCTTTCTTTCTTCTTTTCTTTCTCTTTTTGTTGTTGTTGAGACAGCATCTCTCTCTGTCACCCCGGCTGGAGTACAGTGATGGGATCATGGCTCACTGCAGCCTCGACCTCCTGGCCTCAAGTGATCTTCCTGCCTCAGCATCCTGAGTAGCTGGGACCAGAGGTGTACACCACCATGCCTGGCTAATTACGATTTTTTGTGTGTGTGGAGACAGTGTCTCACTATGTTGCCTAGGTTGGTCTTGAACTTAGGGCTTCAAGCGATCCTCCTGCTGTGATCTCCGAAAGTGTTGGGATTACAGGCGTATGCCACCACATCCAGGCAGCTTTTCTTAATTTTAGATAAAGTCTTCCAGTTCCATCCTGATTGGTGTACAGATAGGAGAGGATGCTTGAATTAGCACAGAGCCCAAACTGAACCAGTTATTCATGCTTCACACAGGGTGTAGAGAAGCATTGCCCAAACTGTGCAATGAATTATTGTACAATCAGAAGTGCCCACTTTTAACTAAAAAACACACTCGGGTTAAGCATAATTCCTTAGATCCTCAAGGTCAGTATTTTAACTCGATTCTCTCTTTGTCACATCTAAAAGAAAACAACATCCGTGTTAGCTGGATTGTGGGCTTTTGCCCATAGTCATTTGAACATCAACGTCTTCTTGCTTTTATCTTTATTGTCCAAAATATGAATGATCTTTTTGGTTGTAATTTCCCTTGATCTTTCTATGCTTTCTATTCTTTTAATAAATTAAGAACACCCCAATATATCTAATTTTCTGACCTCTACCTTTGCCTTAATGAGATTGCTTTCCCATCATCTAGCACGAGTGACAGTGACTTTTGATGCAGTCATTTGTCCCCAGAGCTATCTTCCTTCAGTAGTAACTGCAAAATAAGCCAAAGAATAACCTGTCCTTGTTCCTCTTGGTTCTTTTAGGGCTTTGGTTGTTAGTATCATTTCCTTCCACCTAGCCCATTTTCTTTCCCTTTTTTCTATTTCATATGTTGTTTACCTGCCTTGATTATCAAGATATGTTACGCCTAGACCTATCCAGTGTAACTTTGATCTCTTTGTTTCTAGATCCTGGACTTTTTCACGGCAACTGCTATTTCAGATTCCCTTAGCTAAACTGATCTGTTTCCCATTCTAAGGATTACTCAAGATCAAGATTCTGTGGACTCCCTAGTGTCTGATTCCTAGACTCTTGGCTTAGTCTGGACCATCTACCTAAATCACTAGCTTTTGGACTCTTAGTTTCTGATCTTCACCCTAACGCATATGGCACATATTGGCAACTTTGCAAAATGTAAACTTTTTCTTGCCAGGCTTGGACCTGGGATGCTGTTCAACCCTCTCATAGCCTAAATCTCCACCTGGAAAACTTGACTTTCACGTCCAGCTGATAATGAAGCCTTGTCAGTTTTGTGTCTTAGAAACCTCTAAAATCTATCTTCTTAGCATTAGGAAGGACCATTTCAGCTGCAAATTACAAAAAACCCGATTCAAGCCAGTTTTGCAAAACAAGGGAATTTATTCTTCCTCACTGTTAGAAATTGAGTAGGCTTCAATTAGTTCAATATATTCAAGCAATGTCATCAGGAACCTACCTCTCTCTATCTCTCGGCTCTGTTTCTTCTGTGCAGCCTTTGCTCTTCACCAAGCAGTCTTTCCATGGTGGGAAAGATGTTACTGTGCAGCTCTGGACTTACACAGTGCTTGTGGCACGTGACTTCTGGGTAAGGAAATTGGGGGGACTGGGGCACAAGAGTGGGAAGGAGACTTACTTTGGCAGGATGTGGTCTTTTTACCTTGTGGTACTGACTAAGTAGGTGCACCGATATATCATTACAAACTGTATTACAAAGGGAAATTAATCTGTAGAGACATGGGCTAGGTAGAACATTAAAACCGTATTATAAGGTGGAAGGTGAGGAGAGTATTATCAACAGAACCACATACTGTCTAAGGGACAAGCAGGAGAAACACTGAAACATGTCAGTTTGATTTAACAACATGGAGGTTATGGGTGAATTTGACAAGAGAAGTCTTGTTGAGACCAGTAATCAGAATATGGTGTGTTGTAAAATGAAAGAGAGATGGAAAAAGAAGAGGAGCAGAAAAGGGAGAAGACTGTAGGAGGGGGAGATGTTGAAAGGCTAACGGGAAGGAACCCGCAGAGAGAGGCAGTTTGAAGATACAGGAAAGAGAATAAACATTAACAGAGTAAGGTACTTGAGAAAGCATAAGAGGTAGGCCACTTGTTCCTCTGAAACAAGAAAGAAAGACAAGAAGATTCATATATAGATAGGTTTGTGTTATTGTTCTGGTGGCAGGAATTTGAGGGAGTCGTTCTGATGGCTTTTGCTTCTCTTCTGAAAACAGAAGTCTGATTGCCTCAGCTTGCCTGGTGAATGATTTGGCAGGATAGGAGGTGGCAGAATCCAAAAGTTTGAGGAGAACAGAGAAGATCTATATCTATGCCACAGAAATGTGGAGAATAGAGAGTACCGTAACTGGAAAAACATAGTTCTGTAGTTGTCATTCGGGCCTGAGAGCCCATTTGAGGTTGATGACCATAAAACCGTATCAGATTCTGTCTACTTGATTGTTTGATTTTTCTCAGAGGAAAAGCTCAGAGGATGAGTGGATGAGGCAGAGAGTGGTGTCACCCAGGGTTGGAAGGACAATAGGACAAGGGCATTTAAGGCTCTGCTTTTTTTTTTAACTATAATTTTTTTTTAATACTTTAAGTTCTGGGCTACATGTGCAGAACGTGAGGTTTGTTACATAGGTATACACTTGCCATGGTGGTTTGCTGCATCCATCAACCTGTCATCTACATTAGGTATTTCTCCTAATGCTATTCCTCCTCTATCCCCCCAACCCCCTGCTATGCCTTCCCCAAACCCCCACCCCACGACAGGCACCGTTGTGTGATGCTCCCCTCCCTGTGTCCATGTGTTCTCATTGCTCAACATCCACTTACGAATGAGAACATGCAGTGTTTGGTTTTCTGTTCTTGTGTCAGTTTGGTGAGAATGATGGTTTCCAGATCTTTATCCATCAGATCTTTGACAAACCTGTGCAGGTGGTCCAGCTGCTCTTTGATATGATTGAAATTTCTTATAAAAAGCACCTCAGGGCAGCCCAGGCTGAGGAATGGAGTTTCCAAGTCAGGAATGAACTGCTGTTGGGCGCACGTGGATAACTCATGATCATAACCGAAGGCTACCAAGAGTTTGTAAAGATTGCTCATCTGGCTCAGGTAAGGGGCAAACTTCCCTGTTCTATTCAGTGAGCACTTTCTCTGGACTTCCAACTCCGGGATACTGTCTGGGTGTACCATTTCCAATAAATTTCTGAAATTTGAAGTGGGCATTGAGTAATTCTGCACCTTCCTACAACACAGGTGTACTAAACCTCTTTGGTAGTGAATCCAGCCACAGAGGTTGCTCAGGCACTCATCCAGGGTACTTTCCTTGAGGCAGATGTCTATAAACACATTCAAGGGCTCATGTGTGAACACCTTCAAGGGCTCATGCTCTCATGTCCTTGGACAGTCCTCCACTTCTGCCTCTTACTCATGGCCTCTGGGGAGCAGGAGGGCCCTAGCTCCAGACCATATGGTCCAGAAATTCTCATCAACATTCCGCAAATCCAGCACTTGAAGTTTCTACCACCTGGGGCGAACCGTCATGTCCAGCAGTGAATCAAGTCCCTTCAGCACAGCTTGCAAGGTCTCCAGATGAGGTGTCTTCATCAGGGACCCAAGAGGGAGGCAGGAGAAGGGCCAGGTCTTCACCATGGCCTTTAGAATCTCATAGCATCTGCTGCTGTAGGCCTCCATGAACATCAGAAGGAAGACCTCCCCGGGCAGCTCATCCAGAGTGGAGGTGTCTGAGTACGGGTCCCTCAGCAGGCTCTGTGTTGCCAGCTCCACGAGTCTGTGTGGGGCCTGGAGGCTCATTCTGATAAATCAGATCTGGACTCACTTTGCAGTGTGCTCAGACCTCTTGGAGAACCAGGCAGTAACTCCAGGCACCACAGCTCTGGGTCTCTTCTGGGGCTGCTCACAAGCTTTTGTCAAGGCTGTGCTTTTAATACGTAGTCTGTTCTGCCTTAATAACTTTTCCATTTTTTCCCATAGTTTTTGATCTAATGGGTATGTTTGATTCATGTTTTTTCAGGAAGTTCTATATATTATAGATATATTTAAAATTTTAACAGAGTTGCTGATAGTATTTTGTAAAGAAAAAACCCCTGCCGGTTCTTTCCCATCTGGTGGCCGCGGCGCCGTCCTGTACCCGACCCTCCCTCCCAAGGCTCAGCCGGCCCCCGGCACCTTCTAGCCTTGTACTGATGTCGGATGCGAGAGACTGTGCTTAAGTAAGAAATCAGGCCTTACTGGAGACATTCAAGCAAAGTTTGGACAACTACTTTTCCAAAACAGAAAGGAAACTCATGCATCAGAAAAGGTGACTAATAAAGGTACCAGAAGAATATGGCTGCACAAATACCAGAATCTGATCAGATAAAACAGTTTAAGGAATTTCTGGGGACCTACAATAAACTTAACAGAGACCTGCTTTTTGGACTGTGTTAAAGACTTCACAACAAGAGAAGTAAAACCTGAAGAGACCACGTGTTCAGAACATTGCTTACAGAAATATTTTAAAATGACACAAAGAATATCCATGAGATTTCAGGAATATCATATTCAGCAGAATGAAGCCCTGGCGGCCAAAGCAGGACTCCTTGGCCAACCACGATAGAGAAGTCCTGATGGATGGACCTTTGGTGAAAGATTGCCAATAGCTGCTTTACTGGATATGAGGATTCATCTGATAGAATCCCCTGAAAGCAGTAACCACCATGTTAAGCCGTCTGTCATGACTCTTTGGCAAATGGAAACCACTGGAGAAACAAAATTGCTATTTACCAAGAATAATCAAAATA
This sequence comes from Ateles fusciceps, assembly GCA_036589455.1. Taxonomy (NCBI): domain Eukaryota; kingdom Metazoa; phylum Chordata; class Mammalia; order Primates; family Atelidae; genus Ateles; species Ateles fusciceps. The sequence continues at coordinate 3,379,218 of JAZHEH010002842.1, forward strand.
GAAGGTCTTATTGTTCAATGAAATAATAAGATGCAACATTTGTTCAGGCTTTATGATTCAGCAGCTTGGTCACTTGATTAGAAAAATAAACCATTGTTTCTTCTTCAAAAAAAAAAACCCTGCCATATTTCTGAATATAACTTCCATTTCATTCATTACTTTATATGTATATGTGTTCTTTTTTCTTGATTAGCTAGAGTTTTGTTTAGGATATATTTTCATTTTTCCTACTTGGAGAACCAAATTTTAGATTTATTTGTCAATTCTACTGTTTTTAAGATATCTTTTAGCGTTGCTCCTCTGTGCGTCTGTTTCCTGCATTAGATAGTAGACCCTAGTGGAGAGGAACACGTTTCACGCATCCCTGTATCTTCCATAGCAGTTTACTTGAATGTTTTCGTCTTCTTCTTTTTTTTAATATGTATATTTTTTATTGCATTTTAGGTTTTGGGGTACATGTGAAGAACATGTTATCACACAATAACATTTTAGTCAATCCCATACAAATGAATTGAATCCCATGTTGTAGAAAACATTCAAGTGCCGTGTGTGTACTTGAATGTTTTCTACAACATGGGCTTCAATTCATTTGTATGGGATTGACTTAAATGTTATTGCGTGATAATTTTATTTTAAATGTTATAAAGAAACTAGGGATTTAATTAGATTCACCCTAGTTTCTTTTAGTTCAGGACTTACATGTATGTGTTTTTCCACTCCTAAAAAAATCAACGTTTTTACACATTATATTTTATGAGTGAAAAGGCTATACTTATTAGGGGCTCTTGAGATAAGGAGGAAATGTCAGGAAGCTCTATCTTGTGATATCTGAAATTGGTGTTAAGAGTTGACTTTTGATGTTTTTCAACTAGCAACTTGGTGGCTTGAGGTAGAGCTTTAGCATACAGTGCTAAGTGGTGTGAATACAACAGAACTGACAAGGTTAATTTTTCTTTCTGCAAAAATGTTTTGGTGGAGGGTGATATGGTTTGGCAGTGTCCCCACCCAAATCTTACCTTGAATTGTAGTTTCCATAATCCCCAAATGTCATGGGAGGGACCTGGTGGGAGTAGCTGAATCGTGGGAGTGGTTACTCCCATGCTGTTGCTCTCGTGATAGAGTGTGTTCTCATGAGACCGGAGTTTTTGTTGTTTGTTTTGCTTTTTGAGATAGAGTCTCACTCTGTCACCCAGGCTGGAGTGCAGTGGTGCAATCTTGGTTCACTGTAACCTCTACCTCCCCGGTTCAAGCGATTCTCCTTCCTCAGCCTCCTTAGTAGTTGGGACTACAGGTGTGCACCACCATGCCTGGCTAATGTGTGTGTGTGTGTGTGTGTGTGTGTGTGTGTGTGTGTGTGTTTTAGTAAAGACAGGGTTTCACCATGTTAGCCAGGCTGGTTTTGAACTGCTGACCTTAGGTGATCCACTTGACTGGGCTTCCCAAAGTGCTGGGATTACAGGCATGAGCCACTGTGCCCAGCCAAGACCAGATGGTTTTATAAGGGGCTTTTCCCTCTTTTGCTCAGCACTTCTTCTCTGCTATGTGAAGAAGGACATGCTTGTCTTCCTCTTCCACCATGATTATAAGTTTCCTGATGCCTCCCCAGCCCTGTGGAACTGAGTTAATTAAACCTCTTTCCTTTATAAATTGCCCAGTCTTGGGTATGTCTTTATTAGCAGTGTGAGAATGGACTAATACAGAGGGTTAGTGAAGGGATGGGCATTTGGACATTCTTATATACTTCATGGGGAAGTGAATATCATTATGGCCTGTATGGAAGATACTGGCAATATCCAAAGCCTTAAATATGCACACGTCCTTTGTCTCAGAAATACTGCTGCTAAGAATGTATTCTGTGGCACTAATATAGACAACAGGGCAAAGGTATATGTATAAGTACATAGATATTCATTGCATAATTATTTAGAAAAGAAAAAGGAAATAATTTTAATTTCTAATATATTAATTTGTTTAGATTTTGATATAGCTATACAATAGCTGGCATATTTTACAAGTATTTTGTTAAAAAATGAATGAGGTGTGTGTGTGTGTGTGTGTGTGTGTGTGTGTGTGTGTGTATTTGTGTATACACTAACAAATCTTGATGGAGGTAGTAGCCAAGGTAGCAGCAGAGTACAGGAGGCATACTCAAATTGAATAACTTGACCAGGGTTCAATATAGGGACTATTTATAAGGTATAGGCAGAATATAGAGAAACAACAAGGAATAGTATAGAACCTGGGGTTTGTAAGAGTGTGGGGGGATAGGATGTTCTTACTTCTTACCATGTCTAGGCCTGTCTGAAGGAGCCAGAGGAATTAGGCAGGAAGAGTTACATGCGGGAGGGCCTTTTGACAGGACTTGGGACTTTTTGTAAAAGGATGTAGCCCTCTCACAGCAACTCTACAGTGTGGTTGCTGGGAAACGAATGTCTTGGTCTCTCTCTCCTTCTTCCCCCTTCTCTCTCTCTGGTGTTCCTCATTGACTAAGATCTACTGGAAGTCAGATCTCAAAGGGATTCTTTGATGCAGGCCATATAATTAGTCTCCCAAGGCACGGAGCAGGGTGGAGAGGATTGGCAGTAGCACTAAAGGGACAAACAGAAAATATGGAGCTCAACATATGTACACAACATGTTAATGGAGGTAATTCTTGACAGTGGGGTTTTGGGTTAATATTCTCTTCCTTAATTTCATTTTCTGATTTTTGAAAATGAACACATATGACATGTAATTTTTTTAAGGTTAAATTTTTTTTCATAGAAATAATTTGCCTCAAATTATCTGAAAATTATGCATTTGCTTTGCCAAAATTCAGTTGTTTTGTGTCTACACAGCTGAATGCCCTCTTCTAACATTTAATCTCTAGTTACTTAAAAATATCCTCAGGGCTTCTTTGGTTAGAAAACAAAAAAATTTCCTAATTCCAACCAATGTTAGCACTTGGGAGTGGGACAGGGAATTGGCTTTATTTAGGAATATTATTACCTTGATAAAATTTTGGGGACCACTCTGACCATTTAAAGCCATATTATAAACACAAGTATTCTGAGTTCCTCAGAAGAAAGGAGCTTTTTAAAAGCCCAATCTAATTCTATAATCCTGATAGAATCTAGAATATAGAATTTAGTTGGATTAACAGATAGCATTATTAAAGCATTTTCTCGATATAAATTTTGAAGCCAGATTAAGGTAAATAGCCTATCGTATGTCCTTTAGTGTTCATATAGAAACATTTACACTAATGATTTGTGAACATTTCTCCTCCATAGAACAGCTTTAATATATACCTTTTTCCTCCTTTATTATGACATCTTAGGTTATTGATAATAATGTATAATCATTCTAAAGATGATGTCGACATTGACTACACTTAACTAAGAGATGAGAAGGATCCTTTTAAGGTCTATCTGCAATCTTCAATAGAAAGTGTTTGCTTTGTGAAATAACCTACATGTGCATTGTTAAACTTTCTTCCTCTTTTTCTGAGCTATTGCTTTTTCCTTTAGTGGCACAAAACATTTTAAAATTGCATTTTCTGATGGGAATGTGTGTATGGCATGTAAAAACACTATGTATCAAAATCAATGATAAAACAAAAAACTTAAATGCAGCCAGAGAAGAAAAAGAATATATTAATTTTTTATCACTGCCATAGAAATTACCTCAAACATAGAGGCTTAAAACACAAATTCATTAGCTTACAATTCTCTAAGTCAGATATAGGACATGGGTCTCACTGTGCTAAAATAAAGGTGTGAGCAGTGATTCAAAGGAATCAAGACTGCTTTCCTTTCTGGATTCTCTAGGAAAGAAAGTGTTTCCCTGCTTTCTCCAATTTCTAGAAGCCACCTGCATTCCTTGGCGCATAGCCCCTTCCTCCATCTTCAAAACCAACAATAAAGCCTCTCTCTGATTTTGCTTCCATAGTCACATCTTTTTTCCTGACTCTCTTTTGTCTGTCTCTTCTATTAAGGACTCTTGTAATTACGGTGGACCCAGCCAGACAATCCAGGATAATCTCCCTGTTTTAAGGTAATCTGATTAGCAACCTTAATTCTATCTGCAGTCTTAGTTGCTTTTTCCATGTAACCTGACATATTCACAGGTTTCAGGAATCAGGATGTGCACATCTTTGGCAGATCATCATTCTGCCTAGCATAGTCTGTCTTCTGGCCCCTAAATATACCTCTGTCTTGAATGCAAAATACATTCACACCATCCCCAGATCTCCAGAGGTCTCATCCCATTATAGCATCAATGCAAAGTCAAAAATCGGAACTATTCACTAACTCAAAGTGTCAAATCTTATCATCTAAACCAGGCATGGACAATTGTTTTGTCTACCACATACATGTTATATATGAAGGAACAAAGATAACAGTAACAGTAGATTTCTCATCTGAAACAATATAAGTGAGAAAACAGTGAGGAAGCATCTTTCAAACTGTGAAAAAAAAATTTAATTTTGAATTCTGTACTCAGCAAGAATATATTTATTTTACTCAATGAACCCCAAAAAAGGCAGAAAGAGTGGGAAAAGGGGAAAAGAACAGATGAATGTATAAAAAATAGCCATATGTTAAAATTTAAACCTAACGATATCAGTGATGAAATTAAATGCAAATGGTCTAAATACTCTAATTGTAAGGCACAGATAATCAGATTGGATTGAAAAAAAGCAAAATCTAATTATACGCTGTTTACAAGAGACATACATTAAATGTAAAGACACAAACAAATAAAAAGTAACAGAATAGAAAAATATGTCCCTGCTAATATTAATTAAACAAAAACTAGATACTTATTAATAGCAAACAAAACAGATTTCAAAACAACATTAGCAGGGATGAAGAATGTGATTTCAGAATGATAAAGGAGTCAATTCATTATGAGCAAAAAACAAACCAAAACATTTGGGCACCTAATAACAGAGATTCAAAATACACAAGACACAAATGTATGGAATAGACAAATCCACAATTACAGAGATTTAAAAACCCTTTTTCTGTGATTAATAGGACAACTAGACAGAAAATCAGCAATGGTATGTAATGCTTGAACAACACTAGTAACCAACTTGATCTAACTGACCTTTTTAGAAAACTCCATTCAGCAGCAGCAGAATTCACATTTTGTTTTCACGTACACACAATACAAGATAGACCATATTTTAGGGACATGAAATATATCTCTGTGAATTTAAAGGTATTCACACATAAAAATGTGCATTCTCTGGTCACAATGGAATTAAATTAGAAACAAATAAGCAAAATATCTTTAGAAAATTCTCGAATATTTAGAAAATGAGAAGTGCATTTCTAAGTTCTAAAGAACCCATGGGTTAAAGAAGAAATCAAAAGAAAAATTAGAACTTTTTTTTTTTTTTTTAATTCTGGCCTCTGATTTTATAATACATAAATATATATATATATATATATATATATATATATATATATATTGCATTTTAGGTTTTGGGGTACATGTGAAGAACATGCAAGATTGTTGCATAGGTACACACATGGCAGTGTGATTTGCTGCCTTCCTCCCCATCACCTATATGTGGCATTTCTCCCCATGCTATCTCTCCCCAACTCCCTACCCCCCCACTGTCCCACCCCTGTTTCCCCCTGACAGACCCAGTGTGTGATGCTCCCCCTCCCCTGTGTCCATGTGTTCTCATTTTTCAACACCCGCCTATGAGTGAGAACATGCGGTGTTTGATTTTCTGTTCTTGTGTCAGTTTGCTGAGAATGATGGTTTCCAGCTTCATCCATGTCCCTAGAAAGGACACGAACTCATCGTTTTTGATGGCTGCATAATATTCTATGGTGTATATGTGCCACATTTTCCCTGTCCAGTCTATCATCGATGGGCATTTGGGTTGGGTCCAGGTCTTTGCTATTGTAAACTGTGCTGCAATGAACATAAGTGTGCATGTGTCCTTATAGTAGAACGATTTATAATCCTTTGGATATATACCCAGTAATGGGATTGCTGGTCAAATGGAATTTCTATTGCTAGGTCCTTGAGGAATCGCCACACTGTCTTCCACATTGGTTGAACTAATTTACACTCCCACCAACAGTGTAAAAGTGTTCCTATTTCTCCACATCCTCTCCAGCATCTGTTGTCTCCAGATTTTTGAATGATTGCCATTCTAACTGGTGTGAGATTGTAGAACGTATTTTTAACTGAATTAAAATGAAAATACCACACATCAAAACTTGTGGAATACTGCTACTGTAGTAAGCAGTACTTAGTGGGAAATTTATAGCACTAAATGACCCTATTAGGAAAAATACCAAGGCCTTAAATAAGTGACCTAAGCTTCCACCTTAGGAAACTAGAAAAAGAGGGCAAATGATATATAAACGGAAAAAAAAAATAACAAAGAGCAGAGTGGAAATCAATGAAATAGAAAAAAAAGGTAGACAAAAATCAACAAAACAAAAATATGATTCTTTAAAGAGATCAATTAAGTTGATAAACTTCTAGACAGAGCAACCAAGAAAAAAGAGAGAAGACATAAATTACCAAAATCAGACATGACAGAAAATCACAATAGGTTCCTATAGCTATTGAAAGGATAATGGAGGATTATTGTGAACAACTTTGTGCCAGCAATTATGACAACCTAGACAAAATGGACAAATTTCTTGAAAGATGTAAATTACTAAAGCTCACTCAGGAGAAATAAATAATCCAAATAGTCCTATATCTATTTAAAAATTCAATGTGTATTCAATGTAGTTAAAAACCTTTCACAAGGGAGACTCCAGACCTAGGTGGCTTCATGGTGAATTTACCAAATTTTTAAGGAATAAATAATACCAATACTATATTTCATGTCCAGAAAATGGAAGAGGAGGCAGAACTTCTCAACTCAAACTATGAGACCAGTATTATACCCATACTTAAATAATTATAAGAGAATAAAACTACAGATTCATGTCCCTCATAAATGCATCTGTAAAAGTTCTAAATAAAATTTTAGCAAACCTAGTCAACAATATATAAAAAAGGATGCACTGTGAAACAATAGAGCTTATTTCAGAGATATAAGATTGGATTAACATTTGAAAATCAATTAATACAAATCAGCATATTAAAAAACTAAAAAAGGAAAATTAGATGCATAAACAGCGTTGGACAAAATCCAGCATCCATTCCTGGTAAAGAGTCTCAGCAAGAGTTAGGCGATAACATGGGGAGAAATGCCAGATGTAGGTGACAGGGGGATGGAGGCAGCAAACCACATTGCCATGTGTGTACCTATGCAACAATCCTGCATGACCTGCTCATGTACCCCAGAACCTAAAGTACAAAAAAAAAAAAAAAAAAAAAAAAAAAAAAAGAAAGAAAGAAAGAAAGAAAGAAACCTAGAAAAAAGAAAAAAAAAAAAGGAGAATTGCTTAAACCTGGAGACAGAGGTTGCAATGAGCCAAGATCGTGCTATTGCATTCCAGCCTGGGCAACAAAAGTGAAATTTCGTCTCAAGAAAAAACAACAAAAACAAACCACCAACAACAAAAACTCTCAGCAAGCTAGAAATAGAAAAGAACATCCTTAACCTGATAAAGTACATCTGTGAAAAATCTAGAGTTAGCATCATGTTTGATGGGCAAAGATACAATGCACTTTCCCTAAGGTCGGGAACAAGATAAGGATGTTTCTTTTCACTATTTCTATTCAACATTGTATTGGAGGCACTAGCCAGTACAATCAGGCAAGAGAAAGAAATAAAAAAGACATCCACATTAGAAAGGCAGAACTAAAATTGTGTTGTTAGCAGATGACATGAGTGTCCAATGTAGAAAATCTGAAGGTTTTTACAAAAATTACATTAAATATGAATTTACCACCATTCCAGAATGTAAGATAGTCAACTATCTCATAATTATATTATATATTTTGTACATTATGCATTGACTCTTGAACAACATGAGTTTGAACTGCACAGGTCCACATCTATGTAGATTTTCTTCCTCCTCTGCCACCCCTGAGACAGGAGGACCAACTCCTCTTCCATTTCCTTCTCAGTTCACTTAGTGTGAAGGCAATGAGGGGGGAGATTTTTATGACAATACACTTCCACTTAACGAATAGTAAATACACTTTCTTTTCTTATGGTTTTCTTAACAACATTTTCTTTTTTCCAGCTTACTTTATTATAAGAATATAGTATATAATACATATAACATATAAAATATGTATTAATTGACTACTTGTATTATAGGTAAGGCTTCCAGCCAACAGTAGATTATTAGTACTTAGGTTTTGAGGGAGTTAAAAGTTATACATAGGCCAGGTGTGGTGGCTTATGCCTATAATATCAGCACTTTAGGTGGCCAAGGTAGGATGATTCCTTGAGGCCAAGAGTTTGAGACCAGCCAGGGTAAAGAGTGAGACCCCAATCTCTACAAAAAAATAGAAGAATTATCTGGACAGAGTTGCACATGCCTGTAGTCCCAGCTACTTGGGAGGCTGAGGTGGGAGGCTTGCTTGAGCCAGGAGGTGGAGGTTACAGTGAGCTATGATCACACCATTGCATTCTATCCTGGGTCACAAAGCAAGACCCTGTCTCTAAAAAAAAAAATGAAGAAAAGTTATATATAAATTTTTAACCTTTAATTCTTGTACTGTTTGAGAGTCATATATATATATTTAACTCTTAATTCTTGCACTGTTTGAGGGTCGTATATATATATAATCATATTATAATAAATTATATTTTAGAATGCTAGAAATGAATGATTAGAAATTGAAATAAATAATTCTATCTATATAGCATTAAAATATGAAATACTTAGGGATAAATTTGACAAAATGTGTGCAAAAATTATATATTGGAAATTGCAAAACATTGTTAAGAGAAATTAAAGACCTAAATAAATGGGGAAGTATAGGATAGGAAGACTCTATATTGTTAAGATATCTGTTATGAGAAAAACTTGGGACTGTAACATATCCCCAAAAGAGGGAAGAAGCCAAGAGACCAAAGAATGACTTGGACAAGTCCAGCTTGATGAGTAGATGAGTTTGTTAGGACTTATGTACAGGGCACTCCTGGACAGCATCAGGATAGCTCTAGAGATCTGTGCCACTTCCTGTCTCTAAACTGCCTTTAAGCTAATTTTCTGGTTTTTTGGCTATTGTATTTGAGTGATGAGATGGTTTTTCTTGGTAGGTGCTTGGATACTCTCTGGGATATTTGGGTTCTTAGGGACACCTGCTCCTTGGCTGGGCACCTTGGACTTGGCTCACCACCCAGCCTTCAGGGTTCAAGCAGTGGACATACACCCTTAAGTAACTGGGTGGGGCACCCATCACACTACCATCCACCTTCTTCCCCCAGCTCTTACATTCTTTTCCCCAGTCTTGCACAAGAGTCCCTGAATGGGGTATTGGGGTAGAAGTTTACAGGCCTATTATGTATAACCATGGCTATGCATACAGGCCACATCTACATTATATAAAACAGCATATAAAGCAGAAACTAACTACAATTATGATGCCTATTGGTAAAACATAACTCCAGTGAGTAGATAAGATGTGTAACCAATGTGAGAATGAAACCTGATTGGGTTATAATGTGGATCTGAGTTGAAAAATTATTTAAAACATCCGTGGCTGTATTAGTCCGTTCTCATACTGCTGTAAAGAACTGCCCAAGACTGGATCATTTCGAAAGGAAAGAGCCTTAATTGACTCACGGGTCTTCATGGCTGGGAATGCCTCAGGAAACTTACAATCGTGGTGGAAGGTGAAGGGGAAGTAAGGCACCTTTTTCACAAGGCAGCAGGAGGGAGAATGAACACAGGAGGAGCTACCAAACACTTATAAAACCCTCAGATCTCGTGAGAACTCACTCGCTATTATGAGAACAGCACGATTCAATTACCTCCACCTGGGCTTTCCCTTGACATGTAGGGATTATGGAGATTACAATTCAAGATGAGATTTTGGGTGGGCCACAACCAAATTATATCAGTGACATTATTCTCTTCATCAGGGATGTAGGTGCAACAGGTAGTGCCTATAAGGGCACATGTTGTTTGGTCTCCATTGAGTCGGTAATGAGGCCTCCAGAGGATGCAATCCCCAGTGAACCTCTGTTGCATTATCAGTGCTGTTGAACCAGTCACTCCAGTTATATGGGAGGAAATATTCCAAGGCATACCATTCTTATTTGATAGGGGGAGGTATACTTATACCCAACAATCAGACTAGTTGCTGACTGCTGCAGTAGTGCAGCCCAGTTTAGAAAGACATTACTAGCTGCTGTGGGTAGCAGGAACAACAGCCTATGGACATAAATCATGTTTAGTAAGGACCTTCATACGTGCCTTCATTATTTGTAATGTTATTACCATTGTATTTTCTGCCATTGACCCTAATAGGAAGGCAGCAACATGCTTCAGGCCTGGCTGACAGTACCACACATGGCTTTCTTTCCCAGGAGCAGGCGTAATAGCCAATTGATGAGTTTCGGGCCTTGCCTATGCCACCCATACTGTCATTGCTCCAGCAGGTATTGGTGCTGCTGCACGTTGATGTCTAATGCTCTTGGGCCTCCATCAAGGAGCACAGCTGGGGCCACTTGCCCTCCCGCAGTCTTCATGGCACTCTCTGGTGCCATAAAACTGACCCAGTATGGGGGCACTTTCCAGCTCAGCTTCACGTCCACGTAGCCTTCACTGCTTGGCAGTTCCACTCGTGTTCTCAGGAGCACAGCCCAGCTGTCTGCTTCAGGCGCATGGCTCAGTATCTCAGAAGTAACCCTAAGAGTTTGTGGGGCCTGTTTTACAGGTCCTGACACCATGTGTGGTGGTGGGTAATTCATTTGAAATTTCTATGGTGGCTGGGTAGGGGTGCTCATGCCTGTAATCCCAGCACTTTGGGAGGCCAAAGTGGATCACTTGAGGTCAGGAATTTGAGACCAGTCTGATCAACATGGTGAAACCCCGTCTCTACTGAAAATACAAAAAATATTAGCTGGGTGTGGTGGCCTGTGCCTATGATCTCAGTACTTGGGAGGCTGAAGCAGAAGAATTGTTTGAACACGGGCTGGGCGCTGAGGTGGTAGTGAGCCAAGATTATACCACTGTACTTCAGCTTGGGTGACAGAGTAAGACTCCATCTCAAAAAAAAAAAGTTTGTATGGCTTCAGGGAGATTCTTAGTCCAGGACTTAAACAGCTGTCCTGGGATAGTGGACATAATTGTTTTTTTTACAGGCCATTCTTTTCTTCTATGAGGCCTGCCCTTGTTGGGTTATAGGTAAATGGAACTACCATTCTATGTTTTGTTTTGCTAGACCCCTCGGTGTACCAGGCCCCAGCAGGTGTTGGTAGGGTCCCCTCGTATATGATGGTTGGCCTGGAAGGTGGCTCTTCTGCCATGCCAGCTCTTTCTGCCTGTTCACAGCGGGTGAGTCTGAGCACCTCCTGCAGTGTCTGACTTTAAGGACTAGTGGACAGGACACCCCTCTGTGGTGACAGGCGTGCCTTTTCTGGAGGATGTGTGATTGTGCCATCCCAGAGGTGGGCTTGGCTAGGAGGCCTTTCATTCACCCTTTTATGGGGCAGATAGTTTTTATTGTGACGATCTGTTTCTGGTGATGACCTCTGCTTGTCACAATGCCCTATATGTAGCCAATGGCTGTTGCTCTAGGACTCTGCAGTGGGATTCTGCCCCTTTCCACAATTATGATGAAAACCCTACAGGTACTATTCTTGTTGGTTGCTTTTGCCACAAACCCCATTCAGCTCTATGGTCTTTCTAGTGACTTCTAATATAAAAAGGTGCTGTGGCAGTGGCGCTCTAGTGCTTGGGCTTGTTCCACTAATGTTTTTGTTTTGTCAAATGTCTCTTGTTCTATGTGTGCACTCCCCTCTCCCTTTTTTTTTTTTGAGACAGTGTTTTGCTCTTGTTGCCCAGGCTGGAGTGCAGTGGTGCAACCTCTGCCTCCCAGGTTCAAGCAATTCTCCTGCTTTAGCCTCCTGCGTAGCTGGGATTACAGGTGTCCGATACCATGCCTGGCTAATTTTTTGTATTTTTAGTAGAGATGGGGTTTCACTATGTTGGCCAGGCTGGTCTCGATCTCCTGACCTCAGGTGATCCACTTACCTTGGCCTCCCAAAGTGCTGGGATTACAGGTGTGAGCCATTGTGCCTGGCCTTTTTTTTTTTTTAACCATTTTTTTATTAGGGTGTATAATGGGTGGAAGGTTCGTGCCAAATGAGAAATGAATATCCTTCAGTAAACCAGTAAACCTAGGAAAACCTGAAGTTGCTTTACTGGCTGGGGAACAGGCTGCTGTGCTATCTTATCAATGACAGTTCTAGGTATGTTTTGTGTCTTACCCAACCGGGTAACTCTCAGGAATTTGATGGCTATGCCAGGCCCCTATTTCTTCTTGGGGTTGCCTTCCAACTCCTCTCCCTTAGGACATCTGTGATGGTTTGCAGAGCAGTGATATGGTTTGGCTCTGTGTCGCCCCAAATTTCGTGTTGAATTGTAATTCCCAATGTTGAGAGAGGGACCTGGTGGGAGGCGACTGGATCATGGGGTGGGTTTCCCCATCCTGTTCTCAGTGAGTTTTCGGGAGTGAGTGAGTTCTCACGAGATCTGATAGTTTAAAAGTATGCGGCACTTCCTCTTTATTCTCTCTCACTCCTGCCACCTTGTGAAGAAGGTACTTGCTTCCCCTTTGCCTTCTGCCATGATTGTAAGATTCCTGAAGCCTCTCAGTCACGATTCCTGTTAAGCTTGTGGAACTGTGAGTCAAACCTCTTTCTTCATAAACTGCCCAGTCTCAGGTAGTTCTCTATAGCAGTGTGGAAACAGACTAATACAAGCAGTCTCCAGATCTGCAAGAGACTGATGTTAGCATGTTATCATTAATATAGTGAAACGGAGCTTGGGGCTGGCAAAGAGAGTCTAGACGGGCCCGGTGCAATCATACTGTGGCAGATGGTGGGGCTAGGCAGATATCCTATGGTAGCACCTGGAAAGTCCATTGTTGGGCATCCTAAATGAAGGCAAACTGGTCTTGTGAATCTTCTGCTAAAGGAACACTGGAAAAGGCGTTAGCCGAGTCAATCAGCATGAATGTTCCTCAGCTTAAGGACCACTTAGCCTAGTAGTTGAGCAATATTGGCTGCAGCTGCATGTATAGGGTGCCCCACTTTGTAATCCACCGTCATTTTCCAGGTGCCATCTGGCTTCTTCATAAGCCACACAGGGCTGTTATAGGGACTCCGGGCTGGCCTGTCTGTACCTTATTTAATTGCTGAGTTGTTTGGGTGATTTCAGAGTGTCCTCCTGGCAGGTGGTATTGCTTCACGTTCACTGCCTGCCTGGGCTGGGGCAGGTATGCAGGCACCCATTTGACCCATCCCCCCTTTCACTCCTTGATTACTTTCTGGACTTTGTTGTTCTTGTCCAGCTCACTGAGGTCTACCAATACTTCCATCATATCATAGATTTTATTTCCCATTAGTGGACTCAGAAGTGTAACTGATGCCCCACATCCTAACCCTTTTTAAGATGGAAATGACCCAGACATTTAATGAGTACCTAAAATAATTTTAAGATTTAAAACTACACAAAGTTTCCTGCAAGCATTTACCTCATTTATATTTACACAATTTATTAATTTTTAGCAGTTAATCTAAATTATTCACAAGAACCAAGACATTGGAAAAAGCTAATTTTCATTCCAACTTATTTCCTCTTAACCATTTTCATAGCCTCCGAATATCAGGTGTTCACCTAAGCAAGAAACTTCAAACACATGGGAAGTTTTGCTGATAACTCAGAAAATTTAGCTGTTTTCATTGAACCCACAATATTAAATTAGTCTTATTTGTCAAAAAAATTACACAAACAGGCTGGGCACAGTGGCCCTCACCTGTAATTCCAGCACTTTGGGAGGCTGAGGCGGGTGGACTGCTTGAGGTCAGGAGTTCGACACCAATAGGCCAACATGGTGAAAACTTGTCTCTACTAAAAATACAAAAATTAGCTGGGTGTGGTGGTATGTGCCTGTAATCCCAACTAGCTACTTGGGAGGCTGAGGCAGGAGAATGGCTTGAACCCAGGAGGCTGAGGTTGCAATGAGCCAACGTCACGCCACTGCACTCCAGCCTGGGTGACAAGAGTGAAACTCCATCTCAAAAAAAAAAAAAAAAAAATTACACAAACAAAGATCATTCTATTTTTGGCTGGCTTTATCATCTTATAACCTTCATGTCAAGTCCTGACATCTTAACATACTTTAGCCGATGCCAAATATATTGCTGAAGAATATATTTGCAGAAACAAATATGAAATTCATCTAATCAGTAAACCCAGACAGAAATGCATGCTGACAATTCTGAAGGCATTTCTATTTTTATTTTACCAATAATTTTAAAGCCAACTTATGTTTTACATTTTAGCTAGAACTGACTGAAGTGTATAGAAAAACTAAACCTCTAAGTGGCCTTGAATTGGCAAGACCATGAACAGTGCATTTTATCTCAATACTAGTAGCTTAATAACAGCAGATTCAAAGCAGACAGAAAGAAAAAAGAGAAATAAATAACATCAGACGACTCTACTGAACTCTGTAGTTGCAGGTTAATCATTTGAGCTCTAAATTTTTTTTTTTTAATTTGCCTGGCAGTTTTAAAATGTGCACAAGAAAGGGCCAAAATACATAACCAGCTAGAGTTCTAGAACACCTGGCATGGCTTTAAACCTCTGCGGGAGTTTCTTCCCATACCCACCCTTATCGCAACAACAGCGTGTTTGCTATCTTTAGAGTATTTTAATGTCTTAACTTCTTGGAGTACATACTCAGTCCCACCAGTGTTTTCTGAGTGTCCCCATACTCATGTGGTGGCCCATGGGGGTTGAGCATTGGGCAATTCCACCTGACATGCATGTTGTTAACTGCCCTGGGGATTCCCCCTGCAGACACCCCTTCCTGACTCGTCGTTTGGTCTCTTGGATCCTGTTGGTGATGCTAATAGTTATGAGAAAAATTTGGAAGTATAACATCTTCCCCAAACAGGGGAAGGAGTCAAGAGACCAAAGAATGACTCAGACAAGTCCAGCTTGATGAGTAGAGGAGTTTATTAGGACTTATAAACAGGGCACTCTTGGAGAGCAGCAGGACAGCTCTAGACATCTGTGCCACCTCTTGTCTGTAAAATGCCTTTAAGCTAATTTTCTTGCTTCTTGCATACTGTGTTTGAGTGATGAGACTGCTTTTCTTAGTAGGTTCTCAGGTACTCTCTAGGATGTTTGGGTTCTCAGGGACACCTGCTCCTTGATGGGCCACCATGGACTTGGCTCACTGCCCAGCTTTCAGGGTTCAAGCAGCAGAGATACACCCTTAAGTAGCCTGTAGTGTTGGGGGACCTGTCATACTACAATATCACATCTCCCCAAATTGATTTTTGATTCAATGTAGTTGCCATAAAAATCTCAGTATATCTTTCTACAAAAATTAGTTAATCTTTAGGTTCATATGGAAATCAAAGGATATAGAATAGCTCAAACAATTTTAGAGAAAAATCAAAGCCATGGGCTACCATGAACTTTGTTCAAGGCATATTATAAAGCTGTGGTAATCAAGACAATATGGCCTTGGATAAAGATGGAAAAATAGATCAAAGGAACAGAATGGAGTTCAGAAACATACACATACTCTCACAGATAACTGATTTTTGAGAAAAATCAGTGGAGAAAAAGTCTTTTTGTTTCTGGAAAAATTAGGTATCTATATGCAAAAAATGAGCTTTGATCAGTACCTTGTATCGTATATAAAAATTAAATAAAGATGGATTAAAGATCTAATGTACAACCCAACATTAATAAAACTGCTAGGAAAATATACGAGAAAATTTTTGTGACCATGGTTTAGGCAAAGATTTCTTAGATACGACAATAAAAGCACAATCTACAAAAGAAAAACCTGATAAATTGGACTTCATCAAAATAAAACTTCTGCTCTTCAGAAAACACTATGAGATTATGAGAAGACAAGCTACAAGCTGGGGGATAATATCTGCAAAGCATACATCTGTTAAAGGATAAACAGTCCAATTTAAAAATAGGCAAAAGATCTGACCAGAGACATCACCAAAAATATATATACAGATGGCACGTAAATACGTGAAAAGATGCTCAATATCATCAGTAATTAAGAAATGCAAATGAAAACCACAATGAGATATTACTCTACACCTTTTGGAATGGTTAAAATTATAAAGACTGGCTGGGCGCGGTGGCTCAAGCTTGTAATCCCAGCACTTTGGGAGGCTGAGGCAGGCAGATCACAAAGTCAAGAGATAGAGACTATACTGGCCAACATGGTGAAACCCCATTTCTACTAAAAATACAAAAAAATTAGCTGGGTGTGGTGGCGTGTGCCTGTAGTCCCAGCTACCCGGGAGGCTGAGGCAGGAGAATTGCTTGAACCTGGGAGGCGGAGGTTGCAGTGAGCTGAGATCGCGCCACTGCACTCCAGCCTGGTGACAGAGCAAGACTCTGTCTCAAAAAAAAAAAAAAAAAAAAAAAAAAAAAAATTGTAAAGACTGACCTATATCAAGAGCTGATGAGGCTCTGGAAGAACTAGAACTCTTATATATAAAATGAGAATGTAAACTGGTACAACTACTTGGGAAACAGTTTGGCAGTTTCTGAAAATGTGGAATGTACTTCTACCATATGGCTGAGACATTTTGTTTCTAGATATTTGCACAAGAGTAACAAATGCTTATGTGTATACATAGACTTGTATATGAATGTTCTCAGCAACTTTATTTGTGAGACCCCAAAATGTGGAAACAGCCCAGACATCCATCAACAGGCAAATATCCATGCAGTGCAATACTAACCAGAAATAAAAAGAAATGATACAGGCAACAACACGGATGAATCTCAAAATAATTTTGCTAAGTGCAAAAAGCAAGCACAAGTTATACCGCTTAGGTAAAATTCTAGAAAATGCAAACTGAAGTGACACGATGTAGATTAGTGGTTACCTAGGATTGGGGGAAGTAGGGCTGAGGAGAGGCAGGAGAAGGGCCTACAAAAGGGAATGAGGAAAGATTGTGGTGGTGATTGCATGGCTATGCACATATGTCAAAATTCACCAGATTTATACCTGTAAATAATCAATTTATTATATATTATATCTCAATAAAGGCTTTATTTTTCTAAAGATGTGTATTCATTCTTCCTTGTTCAAATATTAATGGGTTGTGATAGGAATGAAGAATCCCCAGAATATGTTTTTGAGCTAATTTTTATATGTAAGATATTAGTTGAGGAGGCACAAAAGGTCAAGGTCATAAAACCATTTCCCCCCCAGTGATTTCCTTTCAGTGATAGGCTGCAGTGTTACTATGCAATTATCTTTTGGTTATTACCCAAAGAGTACTAATGAGGTGTTTGAGACCAGCAACAAATTTCAAAATCTCCTTTTTCTTTCAGTGTTGCATAAATAATAGTGATAAACACTTTCCAATGTTCTTTTTTTTTTTTTGAGACAAAGTCTCACTCTGTTGCCCAGGCTGGAGTGCAGTGGCGCCATGTCGGCTCATTGCAACCTCCACTTCCTGGGTTCAAGTGATCCTTCCACCTTAGCCTCCCAAGTAGTTGAAAGTACAAGCGTGTGCCACCACACCCAGCTAATTTATTGTATTTTTATTAGAGATGGTGTTTTACTATGTTGGTGAGGCTGGTCTTGAACTCCTGACCTCAAGTGATCCACCTGTCTTGGCCTCCCAAAATGCTGGTGTTACAGGCGTGAGCCACTGCACCTGGCCCAATGTTCACTTTGACAGAATGTGAAAACATCTGAAATTGTCTCATTATCCTCTGACTTCTCTCCTTGCAAATTCTTAGCAGGCAGTGTGCATGTCACACAATTCTAAAAAGCAAGCATCTTGAGGCGGTATCTAGGCTGATTGGGTTCTTGGCAGTATCATGAAGTTTTCATACATAATATAGGAGGCTTTTAGAAAGAAACTGCAGGTTTGTTTCCTGTGGTATCATTAAATATGCTTTTCCCTTCGATGCAAATAACATGGCATTTTTTCAAAGCTCTGGATACAAAAATATCTCTGGAAAAAAAAATGTTTGGGGAGCCTTGAAATTTTGGATACAGAGATTCTTCATGAAATTTGTCTTTGAGGGATATTGAAAGTTTGGGAGGGTTTTCCCCACTCTGGTTTTTACCCATGAGTTAAATAAAAAGTTTAGCCAAGAGACTGAGTCCTCAAAGATTGCTTCACAACTTTTCTAACCGTACATTTCAATCCTAAAGAGTGAAATCAGCCTCTGTTACAGTGTCTTCTGTATCAGTTTTTATGTGGTTAATTGCCTCTAATTTCAGCCCCACTTATATGGTGGCTGACATAGAATCTAAAATAATTGTATTGGTCACTTTTTATGTATTATTATTTTTTAGAGACAGGGTCTTTCTATGTTGCCCAGGCTGGATTCAAATTCCTGGGCTCAGGTAATCCTCCCCCTCAGTCTCTGGAGTAGCTGGGACTACATGTGCACCTGTCTTGTATTACATTTTAAGAATGCAGGCATTAGGGAAGTCTCTAAAGGTGAAACAGGGTAATGGATACATAGAAGTTGGTGGACATCACTTTCTTTTTTCCCGCCTTTAGTCTATTACGGACATTTATGGCTTATGATGAGCATATGTGGCTGATATTTCTAGTTAGAACCAATCGAGGCAGGTGATTTGTCACTCTCCAAGAGAGCTATTAAGTATCTCTCTTTTCAGCCCTGACTGCAGTGCCCTTGGCTCAGCTGACATCTCTGCATTTGTTTGGTTTTCATTTTTCCAGAATTGGAGTTCAGATTGTATGAGTGAAGATCTTGCACAATAATTATTAAATTATTTTACCCTTTAAAAACAAGACAAATATGTTTAACAAGCTAGTCTACGTGTGTGTATACATAGTTATAAAAACACTTGTTTTGATAGTAAGCTATAAAAATGCAACTTAAATTTTATCAGCAGATTATATTCTGTACCTTATTTTTCAGGTCATACCATGCTGCATATATATGCCCTATTGGCGTCACTATGAAGTAATTACTAGTTTTCATGTGTGAGTTGTGGTATAGGACTCAATGCTTGGTAAGCCGATACTCACATATTTTGTTTTATTTTGCTCTTAGAATGAGCAAGATATTGAAATATTTGTGGCAGTTTTTTTTTTTAAAGTTCAAAACATTTAAAACTATGTACTTTGAGTATTATAAATTTAGTTCTGCAGGTAAGAAAATAAAGAACAAAACTGATCATTTCTTAAAGTTTTATTGAAGTCAATTTATATTTAAGGTGTATGTATATCTCCTAAACATTTGTGACTCTATCTTAGTCCAGGATCTTATAACTTTTCACCAGAACTATGGAAGTGTCCTTTCAATTGGTTGCTGCTGTGGACAGACTTGTATGGCTGTAGGATGGCTCCAATTATTCTACCCAGGGTGGTCTGCCCTGTGTAACTCCCTCCTCTTGGATGTGCACCAAGCCTGGGACTTGCTTCTCACCTACAGAATATGGCAAAGATGAGGAGATTTTTCAGATATAATTAAGGTTCCAAATCAGTTTTTGAGTTAATTGAAATATTACCCTGAGTGGGCCTTACTTGACCAGGAGACAGCCCTTCAAAGAGAGACTGGGCTTTCCCTGAGTGACATTCTCTCTCTCTCTCTTGCTGGTTTTGAATAAATAAACTGCCATGAAGTAAGTGGCCTTATTGAAGAAGCCCATCTGGCAAATAACTGTGAGTGACTTTTTAGGAGCTGAGAGTGGCCTCTAGCAAGGAACTAAAATCCTCAGTCTTACAGCTGCAGGGAAGTGAATTCTGCCAACAACCTGAGGGAGCTTGGAAGGTTTTCCCCGTCCAGTTAGCATGAACTTTCTGAATGAAAATGTTGATTGTATTTCTCCTCTGCTTAAACTCCTGCAATAAGTTCCTGTGGTCAAAAAGGTGAAGTCTATACTTTCCGAGTGTGTTGTGTCTTCATGATAGGGCACTCGCCTGCCTTTCCTCTCCTCCCCACGCTTTCTCTCTCGTGCATCTTATGCTTTCATCATAGAAACTACTATGTACTGAGCACATTTTCACTTCTGTGCCTTTGCATGTGTCCTTTTTCCTGGGATTACTGTCCCCTCCAAACCTTTGGAGGCGTTAGGGTGAGTCCTCAGTATACCTGCTCTTTACCTTCTGGGTATATTGCAGGATGACACTGCCCTTCCCCATTAAAACTAGGTATGATTATGTGACTTGCTTTGGCAAATGAAATGGTGCAGAAGTGACACGTGTCTTATAGGTAGTGACACAAAGAGCCAGTGCGTGATTTACCATATCCCCTGTCCTTCTGTAGCCACTGGTGATACGCCAGATGCTGGAGTCTCGTACATGGGAACCAGAGTTCCTATGCCAACCTAAAAGGTTTTGCAAGCAAAGTTGGGACCTTTATTGTCATAAGCCATCAAGATTTAGGGATTTTTGGTTACTGTGGCAAAATTTATGTTATACTGGCTAATACATCACTCCCCTCTCATTGACATAGTTATCCTATGGGACTCAGCTCAAATGTCTGACCTTTCTAGGCAAAATGAAGTGTTTTCTTCTTTGTATTCCAGTAGACCCTTAAATATATCTTTTTAGTATCTATTTCATAGATTGTTGTGAGGATTACCTGAGTAAATGTATAAAGTACTTTTTAACAATGACTGGCACACCGTAAGTGCTACCTATTATCATTATGATTTTATAGCACTTCTCTTGTTTTATTGCAATGATCTCTTAAATATCTGTCTTGTTTTAGACTATGGTTATTTGGATGGTAAGGTCTATGTTCTCTTTCGTCATTGTATCGTAGACGCCTGGCCCAGTGCCTAGAACATAGAAGTCACTAACTAAATATTTGCTAATAAATGTATATTTAACATATACCAGAATCCGTATTCCTAAGTTTCTCCATGTAGAACTATAATCCCAATGTGTATTTCGTTACCATAATTTATAGACAGCATATAAGAGAAAGTTGTGCTTTTCTTTATTTTCATAGCTGTTAAACAATGAGGAACAGTTACTAGACTATGATATTAAAGGTTTTAGTAGACTTGAATTCTGTATCTGTGACCTTGGACACAATAAGCTTCTTTTTCCTCATTTGCACAATGGATACTTAACTCGTGGTCTTTATAAGGGATTAATTAAAATCATTTTTGTGAAAGAGCTCAGTGCTTGACACATGGAAAACATTTAGTCATTTATTATTTTTATATATTGGCTATTATATAAAAATAATTATTGGCTCTTTTTCTGGCTTGCTTGACCTACATGTTTTAGTGTCTGTTTACAAAACAAGGAGCCTAATACTTCATCTTTTCTTTTTCATAACAATGATATAATTAATTTTTGCCACATGCCTTGAGATTCATACTCTAATTGTAAATAACATGAAATAGTATTGTATACCTATAATCATTTGAGTTAAAAACAAAACCAGATGTTGTTGCCATTGTATGAGGAATTCACTAATGTATTTAGCATTCTCAATGTAATAAAATTCTACAAATTATGCTTACCCAAAGAGAATAGTGAAAAGCACATCTTACATATTTTTCCTGCCAGTGTCACAATTACATTGTTTCTATCTCAAAGAAATAAACATTACCTGCATTAAATCTAAATGTACCACTTTATACAGATCCTTGCATCTTTTTTAAAAAATTAAATTTAATGTAATTTTAAGTTCCAGGCTACCTGTGCAGGTTTGTTACATAGGTAAAGATCCTTGCATCTTTAAAGTAGCTGCCAAAAATACTCTCAATGAGTAATCTTTAACTCATTCTAGAAAACCTGTCCAATTCTTTTCAAATGAAATTGCAATCTAGTCAAAACTAAGTATCCCTTTAGAAACAGAATAGAAGGAGTAAAGAAGATTAAAAAAGAAAACGGTCCAAAATGTGACTCATTCCTCTGGTTTGAGGTTTTAAAAAGACATGCAAGGAAGAGCAGAATATAGATTTTCATTTTGTGGTGAGTAAAAAATTACCTTAGTGGTAAAGTGGGTACCATTTTGCATGAAATACTGCAATTTCTTGAAAGCGTAATCTAAAAACTTATTTGGGTCATTGTTAGCAAAGTTCACACCAAGTTTCTTCAAAATATAGCTCCAAATCTTTTTTTAAACTTTTCAGAGTAACTACAATGGTAGAATGAGGAAAATATTTTGATATCAGAAAAAGTTTTTCCAGCATTGTAATAAAATGCCCAATTCATTATTTTAACAAGACTTAGATTACTATAGTTAATTTTTTAGCCCTTTTTTCTTTCATATACCATGTTCTAAAATTAATTATAATACTCTAAAATATTAATTGTGGAAATGAGTATTTGGGATTTTTTTTTTCTTGTAAAATGTTTTTAAAATTGGAAGTACCCTTCAATGGTTGGGACATATATTTTTTTAAATTTACTTAACTTTTGGAATAAATTAAAATATTTTGTTTCATCATCTATTAAGACCTCTCTTTGTTTCAGTTTTTCTCCTTGTGAAGTGGGAATAGAGCTCATCATTATTAAGATGAATGTTTGAAACAGTATTCTTAGGGTCTTGCTGTGTGGCTCAGGCTGCTGGAATGCAGTGGTGTGATCATAGCTCACTGCAGCTTCGACCTCCTGGGCTCAAGTGATCCTCCCACCTCAGCCTCCTGAGCAGCTGGGACCACAGGCATGCACCACCATGACCAGCTATTTATTTTTATTTTTTATAGAGACGAGGGTCTCACTTTGTTGCCCAGGCTGGTCTTGAACAACTGGGCTCAAATGATCCTCCCACCTCCACTTCCCAAAGTGCTGAGATTATAAGTGTGAACCACTGCACCCAGGCTGAAAATATGATTCTTATAAATTCTCAACTAAAGTAATTTAAGAAAATACTGTTTTATTTATATATCTGTTATTTCTGTACCAGGGAAATTTCTAGATTAGAAAATTCATATGTAGAATTGGCAATTATGTATTTTTCTGAATACAAAAATAATGTCACTCTCACCGGTATTCTCTGGTGTCATAAACGTTAAATATTTAGAAATCTAACTGTTAACAAGTACGATATGATTGGTTGGTGTAAAGAAAAACTTATTGCACTCAAATGAACAACAAAATAAGAATAGAAGCAATTTCATGTGAGCTCTTCGCTGGTTGTCTCACGTCTAAAGGTGGTTTTACGTGCACCTAGGATGCCACGTGGAAGCCGAAGCCGCACCTCCCGCATGGCCCCTCCGGCCAGGTGGCCCCTCAGATGAGAACCGCACCCAGGCCAGCACCAGCCACTCAGCCACCAGCAGCGGCCTCCACTCTGCAGTTGGCTCTCCTGCTGCTGCTCCCCGACGGCCAGATTTGATGGCCCAGATGGCAACCACTGCAGCCGGTGTGGCTGTGGACTCTGCTGTGGGGCACACACTGGGCCACACCATTACTGGGGGGCTTCTGTGGAGGAAGTAATGCTGAGCCTGCGAGGCCTTACATCACTTTCCAGGAGCCTCAGGGAACCCGGCCGGCACAGCAAGGGCAGCTTGCTTCTATGAGATCAGTTTTTGGAGTGTGCCCAGAACCAGAGTGACATCAAGCTCTGTGAGGGTTTTAATGAGGTGCTGAAACAGTGCTGACTTGCAAACGGATTGGCCTAATCAAGAAGTTCAACCTGGAGAAATGGAAAACCAGCTCTCACAACCAACTTAATTTAGTATTAAAATATAATTGATAGTGTAAGTATAAAGTGTAACATCGGTTAAACCTCTCCTGTCATTCCTAGCTTTCTAGGTTCAGAATTAAAATGGAAGGGGGTGTTCCTACTCTGTAGAATTTGGGGCTGGGCAAATGTTTGTGTGGCCTCCTTAAACTAGCTGTTACGATTTTGTTCTTTGTGAGTTAATTAGAATAAAGTGATCTTCCTCTTCTTAAAAAAAAAAAGCAATTCCTTCTCCCTCCCTCCCTCCCACCTTCCTTCCTTCCTTCCTTCCCTCCCTCCCTCCCCTCCCTCCCTCCTCTTCCTTCCTTCCTTCCTTCCTTCCTTCCTTCCTTCCTTCCTTCCTTCCTTCCTTATTTTTTGAGACAGAGTCTTGCTCTGTTGCCAGGCTGGAGTACAGTGATGCAATCTCAGCTCACTGCAACCTCTGCCTCTTGGAGTCAAGCAATTCTCCTGCCTCAGCCTCCTAAGTACCTGGGCACACCACCATGCCCAGCTAATTTTTGTATTTTTAGTAGGGACGGGGTTTTACTATGTTGGTCAGGATGGTCTTGATTTCTTGACCACATGATCCGCCCGGCCCGGCCTCCCAAAGTGCTGGGATTACAGGCGTGAGCCACCGCGCCCAGCCAGAAGCAATTTCTTCTGGGGTGTAATGCTTCCTTTTTTTTTTTTTTTAATAAAAGTAAGTACTGAATAAGGAAAGCAATTTAGAAAAATCCTTTTATGAACATGCCATGTTTAAGCTTTCTAATTCAGGACATGTGCATTTTTGAAGATATAAATTGTCAGTTATGATAAAACCACCACAGTCTAATCTGAAGAAAAAGACAGCATTATCACTCTAACAGTCTCTTTTATAGTATAATGTGCATCATGTACATGAATTTGAAAGTCAGGCAGACCTTGGCTTCTTCCTTGGTTTCTCCCTTTCCTGCTGCATAGCACATTCGAGTGACTCAGTGTCTCTCATTGTCAGATTTGTAATTTATAAAATAGGAATAATAGCATCTTCTCCCAAGGTTATGTGAGGTTTAAATAAACCCTTGTAGAAACTCTTGTTTCACACAGCCTGGTACAGGTAAGCACTTAATACCTATTACTATTATTATTGCAAGTGTAGTACTTTATACCTTACAATGTATTTTCACATGGAATCTCTCATTTGAGATAATAAACTCCTGGATGACAGCATAACTTTTATTACAGAACTATATACAAATATTTAATAAGTGTGCTTGTCACTGAATGTGTTCAGATGAAAAGAGAGCAGATTACATTCCCTGTGCTTTGATATAGGATCACAATGTGTTGAAGATACTATTTTTGTACTTAAATCTTATCAGACTTCAAAACTATTTAGATACATTATTTCATTTATTCACACTTGTCAAGCTTTATCCCACAAATCCATCTTTTATTCCCCACCTTACAGATGGGGAAGAGAAATGTGAAATAATTCCCTAAGGTCAGTGGGCAATCAGCTCTTTAATGAACCCTCTGTTTATAATGGAATGCTCAGAATGTGCTATGTTCTGTCTGGATGTTGATAAATCCTGAAAATTCCAATCTTGTTTGTAAGCATTTGCATGCAGAGAAATAAAACAGGTGCTAATCAGTTGTGATGTGAAGCCTTTGATAGCAGCCTTGCCAGCCAGTCATGGCCGTTTATGCCTTTAATCTCTCAGTGACCAGCAAGTGTTAAATCCATTTTTAAAAGTACCTTGTAACCTCCAACCCTAAGAAGATGAAAAATGGTTTGGGGGAGCAATTAAAAGCCCCATTATATGTGGAGTAATTTTTTAATGAGATTTCCTGAAAGTACTTACATTTCACCCAAAGGTTGAGAATTCTTTTCTCTCTTTGTCTGGATGGAGTTAGGTTCTTGCCAGAAGGAAGCAAGGTAGGTAATAGTCTCAAAATGACCTATGGGAGCATTCTGCTTTAGGGGCTCTTTCTAGGAGGCAAATGACAATTGCTGCTATTCTGTCACACCAAAACATGCTAGTGGTAGTGGGGGACAATTTTGTATACTCAGCAAAGAGGTCTGGTTGCAATTGAGCTAATTGACAAATTTTAGTTTTTTTCTTGGGAACAAAACATGTTCTAAGAGCCTTGTGGGAAAAGGCGATATATGTGGAGCTCCTATTATTCCATTCTGATTTATGTACATTGCTACTTATGAATGGCTTCCTTTTAATTAGGTGTTTAATTTAAAGCAGAACCTGTGACTATAATAACCCCCAAAGCACACACTTGGAACATTAACCATTTGGGGTGGGGGAGGCGGAGGGGAGGTGGGAATTCAGAAAGCCATTCCATCACAAGGCTATAACTGATGTACAGCACATGAAAGAATTCTTTATTATTTTATAGGATCATTAAGAAAACATGGAAAACAGCTTACACTGCTAAATAAAATTTGTTTTCCAAAATTATAATTTTTGTTGTAAAAAAGTATATCTCAATGAATGTATTTCTTTTTAACTTTTGAGTAAAGTAAGTCGGAAGGGGTCTTTAATTTGGGTGTTTAACCAGAGAACCTATTTTGAAGAAAAACCTCTTTCTTAATTCCTTGTTGTTTTGCAGACAGTGTGTAAATCTGAAGGCAGGATTTAGGATGAAAGCAAATGAAAAGGGACATTGAATAATTAATGGTCATAGGAAAGAAAGAACACTTAATGGAGTTATCAGTAAATTCCGATAACCCTAAGATTCTGACACCCTAAAGAAAAAAAAACAACACAAGGCAAACGATGCTTTAAGAGTTTATTTAATAATTCTCTACCCAGCTGAAAATTAAACCAAAAGCGTTTCATGGAGTCATTCTGAGATGCTCATAGAAGTATTAGCGAAAAGGAACTAGTCCGTTTTATACTTCATGTTCACATTTTAGAATAGCATTCTGTGATCATTTTTAATGAGAAGATAAAATATAGGTGACTTTTCCAGGAATCAATATCCTTTTTCTTCATTCTTGGTATTTTGCAGGCTGATTAATTTGCAGAGGTTGGCTTTGATTGCTGCCGAAGTAGAAAGCATTATAGATTCTCTGTTTTTCTACAATACACTTGGATAAGATCTGTGGTTCTATCTCTATATATTTATCTACCTTTCCACATGGTGCTTAGTATCGTAGCTCTGTGCCTCTCCTAAACACATGGTGAAATCTATTGTGCTGAACTCTCAAGTCTCTTGCTGTGAATAGGTAACTACTCTTTTTTCCCTCCCCTAGGAGAGCTGTTCTGTTAGGTAAAGGTAAATGAGCCAGACAAAACAGCATTTAGAAAACAGCTTTGTGTGTGTATATGAAGGATGTTGCTGGCTAAGTTTGAAAGAAAAAAGGAAGCCACTGAAGGTCAGGAGATTTATATAATTCATATAGCAATTAAAGAAATAATGACTGAGAGAAAACGTGCTGAACGTGGCATGTGGGGTACTCTCCAGTGCTTGAATGGAGGAGTTCAGTATTCCCAGTCTTAACACCCATTGGTGTAGGGTCTTGGTTATGGTTGCTGGCCATCAGTCAATCCTGGATAAACCTTTTTTCAGTTTCTAACAGACAGTCAAATGAATGATAGATATCATAAATCATCTCTAAATCACCTCTTTTCAAAAGTTTGAGATAGAAATAAAACATAAAAATATGTTTTTTTTAAGGTCCAGTCTAGCTAGGAATATTTCTGATAGATTACTTCTTTGATCAAATATTTCTCTACATTTAAAATATTTCAGCATTAAGTGGTGGAATGATTGTAAGCCCTTTGACTTTTAAAGTATAGGTATATTTATTTGAAGTTGCTTAAATGTGTACACTGGGAAAAACTGGGTAAAGTTTGCGTATATCCAAAGGTTAAATTAGTTTAAATACATACTGAGTCAAGTATTATAATATAAAAATCTTTAAATATATTTGATTAATTTTTTAGTATCTAATGATAACTTATTGTACAGCTTGATCAAGTGACTGTCAAACCATGTTAAAAATGCATTTAGAAGGATCATATAACCCAGTTATATGTTAAATATATTCCTCATGCAGAAAGGAGTTCATGCTTTAATAATTATGGTGAACTCTAAATAATTAGTAGTTTTTGAAAATATTCTTCAATTCATTGTATTTTCTGAAAAATAAATGTAGCATTAAATACTTTTATAGGAAGTCCATTTATAAAATAATCTGAATTCCTTCCCCAGAGCAAATCCAGAATCATATTGGTGAATAAACACCATTATTGCTACTGTAAACTGCTACTTAAGAAATTTGCTCCCAATTAACCTTATAGAAAAATGAAAAACCATCTTCTAAAACTGAGCACATTTATTTCTGTGAATATGTAAATTCCTCAACCTTTCTACAATGTCAAAATAAACTGTTTTTAATCTATATTTATAGATCAGAGTTGGGAGCAATTTCTCTGTCTTTTACAAACAGCCTTGACTGCCTACTCTGAGTTCAAAACTGCCTTAAAATGTGTCATTTTTTGTATACAAAAGGCATTCTAAAATTGTATCATGCAGTTATTGTGCTCAAAGAATGACCCTTGCCATGCTTTGTTTACTGAATGTGAAATTTTCATTTGTATTACAGCTGTGTACCATAGCAGTTTCGGTTTTGTATGAAGGGCAACTAATGCACAAAACAGTCAAACCACAGAGCAGTAATTAGTCTGGAAAAGATCAAAGTGTGCTCTTCTAAATCCAGCCAATTTGCTCTGGGTGTGCAAAACCAATAGTCTTTCTTTTGCTAAGGTCTCGTATTAATTTTTGCTTTCGTTTGTTGCAGAGCAGCTGCTTTACTGTCAATCCAACATCCTGCTTTAAAAAATCCATTTTGATGCCACAAATGCAATTTCAATGGGTTTAGGAATAATAACCAGCTTTCCCCCCACCCCACTTCTAGGAGATAGAAACTTGAAAGTTTTCAGCATCTGTAAAGTGAAAGAAAGCAATATAAAGCATAGTACTATTTAGATTTGTTGCTCTAGAAAAGGCCGAAGAAGAGCGATGAGTAGATGTTTGTGCTTTCAGTGCTTTTAATTAACTCTACTATATTTTGTCACTGTATGTCTGTTGCTCTCTTTTCTTCTTATTGTGAGTTCTTTTTATCCTTATGGTCACTTTGTGAATTTTCATGAAAAAATTATTTAATGCTCCACATTGTTAATTAAATTCAATCTAGCTGAAAAAAACTTAAACTGATTAAAATCTTTGTACATCTTAGGATAAATACGGTAAAATAAATAGTATCACTTGCTATTTTCTTGCTGTAATTATTATTTTTGAGTGAGTATGAAAGTGGCAGTTGAGGATGATGAATAAACCTTATCACAGGAGATAAGTAAATAAAACTGGAGAATGAGGAAAAGAGCATAATATCATCACTTTAAATTTCTTTATCCAAGCAATAAATATGAACATGTACTAGCTGAATAAATATGTTTTTTGTATCTAGTGTTACAACAGTTTTCCTGGTTTCATAATAAACTATTTAAATTTGATTCTGAACTAGTCTACTCCAAATGTGTGGCAAACCTTTGTTTTGGTGTCAATGTCACTAGCTAACCAGACATTAAAAAACAGTCAAACAAACCAAAAAGTATAATGATACACAGAGTTATTATAGCATAATGGAGCTAGCACAGTGGCTCACACCAGTAATCCCAGCCCTTTGGGAGGCTGAGGCAGGAGGATTGCTTGAACCCTGGAGTTCAAGGCCAGCCTGGGCAACATAGGGAGACCCTGTCTTCATAAAAAACAAAAAAAATTAGCCAGGTATGGTGGCTCATCCTGGTAGTCTTAGCTCCTTGGGAGGTTGAGGTGGGAGGATTGTTTAAGTCCAGGAGGTTAAGGCTATAGAGAGCCATGATTGTGCCAGTGTACTTACTCTAGCCTAAGCAACAGAGACCCTGTCTCAAAAAAAAAAAAAAAAAAAAAAAAGGAAAGAAAAAGAAAACATCAGCATAATGAATAGAAGCACATATAAGTAATTTGCAAAAATTGACTTGTACACAAATGTGCAGTGTCAATAAAATGACAAAATAGGTTTGTTCTGAAACATTTTCAATTGAACAGGAATTAAGTGCTTTTGAAAAGTGACAAAATTATCA
This sequence comes from Ateles fusciceps, assembly GCA_036589455.1. Lineage (NCBI taxonomy): Eukaryota > Metazoa > Chordata > Mammalia > Primates > Atelidae > Ateles > Ateles fusciceps. The sequence goes on from JAZHEH010002842.1 coordinate 3,409,126, forward strand.
TATAGTGAAGTTAAGATGTCTCTTTCTTTATATATCAGGTAGAAATCAGGTATTCTTGATTTTACTCTAAACTAACCATGACATACTAAATGAACTTGGGCTTCAGGGTTCTTCATCCTCATATAATATTGCACGGTGTCTTACTAAAATCTGTTGTTAACTCCCGTAACCCCTATGATGCACCACATGCTTTCCCATTTATTATTATTTTAGGAGTCAACTCTGAAGACGATAGTGAGATGGGAGTAAATCTATACTAAAAATGAAATAAATATATGTATATGTAACCTACATTTCAGCTACTATTACATAAAGTCTGAGATTCAAATGAAATCTCATGGTTTACCTTTCTCTAGCATTATCTAGGCCTTAACCTGAATCCATAAGACAACAAACATGCCATTTAGCATTTAAAATTGCCTCAGGAAATGCACACAAAAGTTCTGAAAATGTTTGAACTGAGAATATTTAAAAAGACTGATGAAAATGAGAGCTCTTAGAAAATTCAATAGTTGTTTTTTTTTTTTTCTAGAAAGAGAAGATAAACTCATTTGTGAACTGTAAGTTTGTGGTCTCACGATCAATTATTGAGAGAGTGGTTTGTAAATCCTTGCAAAAGTAATTGTCTCTGCCAATGCAGTAAGGCAAGAAAATATAGAAAAAGTGCAAGGACTGGAAGGGAAGAGACAATATTGTCATTATTCTCAGATGATTTGACATTTTATTTTCACAGAAGACTTCAGACAACTGACAGACTATTAAAATTAATGAAGGAGTTCAGTGAGGTTGCTAGCTAGAATCCAACAATAACAACAAAAATATTAACAGAGTTCTTCTACACTTTCACCAACCAATTAAAATACACCATGGAAAATATGATGGCTTTTATTAGAGCAACAAAACTTGAAGAATCTAGAAAGTCACTTGAAATGCAGAAAATTCTTACAAAAAATATTAAAACTTGATAAAAAGAGATAAAGAAGCTCTTGGAGTTTGGAACATGGTAGGCACTGAGGAAATATTTGTTGAATGAATGAATGAGTGAATCTGAATAAATGGGGAGATATGGCATTCTTTCTCTCCTCTTTGTTTTTTTTAGAGACTGCATCTTAGTCTGTTGCCCAGGCTGGAGTGCAGTGAAACAATTATAGCTCACTATAACCTCAAACTCCTGGGCTCAAGCAATCCTCCCGCCTCGGTCTCATGAAGAGCTGGGATTACAGGCGTCAACCACTGGGCCTGGCTGTCATTCTCATAGATGGGAAAGTTAACACTGTACAGCCCTCATTATTTATTTGTTTTTTAATATTAGTTCCAATATGGTGGGAGAAAATGAAAGGGGAAGAAACAATATTGGGAATGTGGTATAAGGGGGAGCAACAACAATAACAAAAAGTAAAAATAGGGCTGGGCATGGTAGCTCATGCCTGTAATCTTAGCACTTTGGGAGGCTGAGGTGGGTGGATCACCTGAGGTCAAGAGTTTGAGACCAGCCTGGCCAACATGGTGAAACCCCGTCTCTACTAAAAATACAAAAATTAGCTGGACGTGGTGGCACATGCCTGTAATCCCAGCTACTCTGGAGGTTGAGGCGGGAGAATCGCTTGAACACAGGAGGCGAAGTTTGCAGTGAGCCAAGATCTCACCATTGCACTCTAGCCTGGGCAACAGAGTGAGACTCTATCTCAAATAATAAAATAAAATAAAATAAAAGACATGCAGGTACTGATGGTGGTAGGGTGCCATGAGCCAATAAATTTCATAGCATGTGCCTGAGAACCAAGAGAGGCAAAAATAAATAACACAAACTTTTCAATTAATAGAAGCTAGAAAGTTAAAAAATAAAGCCAGAAGCTATGACTGATATGCTTAATGATGATCATTATCTCAGGGGAGCTTGAAAAGTGAATCGATGTGTTGACTTGAGCAAGATGAAATGAAACAGGTGCAAGGGTCAAGTCTTGTCCTTAGGTCCAAAAACTCAATGGCAAAACCAGAATATAGAGAGGAATTCCTTAACAATATCACATGTGAAAAAAATTTAAGAGTTTAAGCTGTGTGAATTAATTGGATGATATAACTGACTTCTCACTACAAAAAAAAGGAAAATAATCTGTTTTTAGGCGGCATTGATAAAGTAATAAAGTGTCATCATATGAGCCAATAATTCTCAACTTTATATTTGTAAGCCTAGCCTTCTGACATCAATACTTATCTTCCACAAGCATCTGAGATGCAGCAGACATATTAGCTTTTTCTCCTAAATGTTATTCTCTTGGTATTTTCTATCTGGGAGCTCCTGTCTTGGTGAATGTACCACTATCAGTGAAGTTACTTATGCCCGAAGCTAAGAATCAGATCATCTTCATTTCAAGTCTTCTTTGATCCTCACACACCATTGGTTTTCCAGGTTCTATTCATTTTAGCTGCTGTTCCTCTCTCCTCTCCATCATTACTGTGCTGATTGAGGCATAATTATCTTAACTGGACTGTCAAGGTAGTTTCCTAACTCATCTGTCTCCAAACTTTCATGGCTATCTACTCTTCCTCTAAAATACAAATCTCATAATGTTATGTTTCCAAACCCTTCAGTAAATTTTCATTCAGGCTTCTCATTGTCTCTATATATGTGCTCTCTCCATAAGGATATTTGGAGCAGACATACCCAATATGTATACATTTATTGATTTTGTACTCAATAAAACATACACAAAATAGAAATTTTAAAAGGATGAGATACAATAAAAATTAAATTTGTTCTGAATATCATTTACTCATAGGACAAATTAAAACAGCTAACCTATTTTTGCAATGTGCTTACATATACATTGTTTTTTTTAAAACTCAGCTTATTAACAATATTTTGATGTAGTGATTCAAAGTTGAGGCTTTTGTATTTTGTGTGTGTGTGGTTTTTTTTTTTTTTTTGAGACAGAGTATCACTCTTTTCCCATGCTGGAATGCAGTGGTACTACAGGTCAGTGCAGCCTCCACCTCCTGAGTTAAAGTGATCCTCCCACCTTAGCCTCCCAAGGAGCTGGAACTACAGGCACGCACCACTATACCCAGCTAATTTTTTCTCATTCTTTTGTAGAGATGGGGGTCTCCCTATGTTGTCCAGGCTGGTTTCAAACTCCTGGGCTCAAGTGATTTTTCCGTCTTAGCCTCCCAAAGTGCTACTAGGATTATGGGTGCAAGCCACCGTGCCTGGCTAAGTTTATTTTGATACTTGTCTTTGATTGCTATAGTGGTTAAACACAGGATAACTAAAAAATAAATAGAAGAAGGGCATCACTGGCTATAACAAAAACACAATTTTTATTATTTAGTACCATTCAATTTTTCAAACTTTTTTAGAAATTCATCTTTATTTTAATCAGTTGTTCTTGTGAACCAAGAGGTATTACATTTCAACATTTTTAACAACAACAAAACCTCTGTTGAAACCTTTTATTTACAAAATTTTTGAGTCAGTTAGAAAATTTCCTTTTCATGCTTTTAAGTATGCAGATACGAGAACTATACTCATACATTGTTTTTGGTAATGAAAGCACATAATAATTGAATTGCTTCAATTTAAAAAATGCTCTGAAAAACAGTTACTTTCTCATTTATTGTTAAACTCTTACCTTTATTCTGAAAGTACAAATTGAGTCTATTTATTTAAAAAATCTAATGTTAGGCCAGGCGTGGTGGCTCACGCCTGTAATCCCAGCACTTTGGGAAACCGAGGTGGGTGAATCAGGAGGTCAGGAGATTGAGATCATCCTCGCCAACAAGGTGAAACCCCGTCTCTACTAAAAATACAAAAATTAGCTGGGTGTGGTGGTGCATGCCTGTAGTCCCAGCTACTCAGGAGGCTGATGCAGGAGAATCACTTGAACCTGGGAGGCAGAGGTTGCAGTGAGCTGAGATCATGCCACCGCGCTCTAATCTGGCAACAGAGCAAGACTCCGTCTCAAAAAAAAAAAAAAAAAAAAAAAAAAATCATGTTAATGGCAATATATTCTCATTGTAAAATTGGTAAGCAAATTTTGACATTTATTTGTATGAGAAAAATACATAACATCTTTAAATATGAAAGTTCTTTTTAAGTTCTTTGCTGTGAGATAATCAACAGATCTCTGAGTAATATGTGAGATTTTCATGGTAATTTTTTTTACCTCATTAAGAGATTATTTTAAAATATTACAAAGATTTGACTATAAAGATTTTAATAAAATGAATCCCATCAATAGAGGGTTCATCTGGCATCACTATTTTTTCTTTGTTTCTTTTTGTTTTTGTATAATGCTTTTTTTTAAAAAAAATATTTTTATTTTATGTTCTGGGGCACATGTGCAGGTTTGTTACATAGGTAAACATGTGCCATGGTGGTCTGCTGCACCTATCAACCCATCACCTAGGTATTAAGCCCCTCATACATTAGCTATTTTTCCTAATGCTCTCTTCTCCCCCCTGCTCGACCCCTGACAGGCCCCAGTGTGTCTTGTTTCTCTCCTGTGTCCATGTGTTCTCACTGTTCAGCTCCCACTTATAATGAGAACATGGATCACTGTTTTTTCATGCATGTCTTGCCTGTAATGATGTGGGAATAAATTTCACTGTGGTCTAACTTCGTCACCGTACCCTAGGATCTCTCTTTCTTCGTTAGTTTTTATACTAGTATTTACTTAACACAGTGTTCTAATAGACAGTGATCAGAATATATGCCTTCATTTGATTTTATTGGCTCACAGAAAAAGTTGCTCTTCAAGTATTTTATTATTGACACAGTCTAACAAATGTAAAGACCAGATACTTGTTAGAAACATTTATAATTTGTTCCAGCTATTTAGCAAATTTTGTACTACGTATTTCTTCAAATATTGAGTTCTGTTTCTCCTCCTCCTTTCTAATACGTGTTAGTTACTGTTTTAGTTTGGATTCCCAAAGCAGCAGATCCTCAGGCACCGGTTCGCGTGTGAGGATTAATGCTGGCTTTGCAAGGAAGAGATCGCAGGAAGGGATGGCGGCAGTGAGGAAAGGCAGGGAATGAAGCAACCACGGGGAACGTTCTCAAGCAGCTTTCTGCTGTGGGCAGCTGGAGCTCGCTTCCTCGGGGGTGCTCTGGAGCCTACAGAATTTTTCTGAGTTGTTAAACATGGAACGCAATACATTCTCCAGCTCTTGTCTGTCATTGGCTAGACACCAAAACCAAGCACTTCTGGCCTACCCATTTGCCACCCTAGAGAGAGCCCTCAGCTGGAGAACACAGGTGTTAAGGCAAGATGCAGTTATCTGGACAAAAGGAATGTAGGCAGGGCCACTGTATCCCGTGAGACGGTCCCCACACAGCCCTGAGAGTGTTCTTGACCATGCTTTTTAAGGCAGAAAGAACAAGTATTTTTCAGTTTTACTTTTAAGTAAAAACCCTGCAAAAAAGACTTTTTAATCTTTATCAAATTTAGTAAATTTTTATAAGGTCTTCATAGCCTAGATATAAATTCATATTTTAAATAGGCTTCTTCTATATATGTGTATGTATACACATACATACACACACAGTCACACAGACACGCACGCACGTGCGTGCGCACACACACACACACATATTTGTGGTCAATGAATTGTTAGTATTTTTACCTGGCAAAGATATTATACAAGGAATAGAAGAATCAGTTTTGTCTTTTTCTCAGTTTCTCTTGTGCTAACTCTATTAGAATTATCTTCAGTGTGGTGTTTCCTGGAAGAGATCTTTTAATTTAACTACTGTATGAGAGTTATTTGCTTAAAACTAGGTAATATTCATAAGTCTATTTAACTGTACACCATAAAATGAAACATGTCACAATAATAAAAAGAAAAGAATGACGAGGTAATGGTCCCACTCTTCACATTGTGGATTCCATTTTTCCTGCAGGATGCTCTGCTCGCTGTATATGACAAGTGACAGTTTGACATTCAGACCTGTTGAGTATCAATTGAAATGAAATATTAGTGACGCTTAACATTTTCCTAATTCTTGGAGTAAAAATAAAATAAAATAGAAGTTCCATGTTTTACCTCAGCAGATCATCTGGTGCGTCCCCCGTGGTGTGTGCACCCCAGTTTGGAGACCACTGGACTGTAGAACACAGCTCAGATACCTTAGTGTGGCACACATTGTCCTCCACTGCTTATACCTCCAACCTCAGTTCTTGCCTGGTCATGCATCATACCTTGCGTTTTGGTAGAAATGAACTTCTTGAAGTTGAATTTATCATGTTAAATCGTATGGCAGAGTCTTCACTTATAATTGCTTTTGTCCAGAATGCTCTGTCTTTGGACTGTCTGGTAACACCTCGTCTATGAAACTTTTGCTGGTCTTTTCCCATGCCCCAGGGAGAACTGAAAACATCCTCTTTGAAACACTACAATACTTTCCTCCTTAGCCCTTTACAATTTTGTTGAACATACTTGCTAACCTTCTTGGTTTCTCTTATAGATCTTCATCTCCTTGAAATCAACAATGTTGTCTAACTTATCTTCATATCTCTGGCACATAGCCTTAAACAGGAACACAGTCATGCTGTTGAATTAACTATGGAGGTGGCATTGCATTGGTCAGCTAGAGTGGAGGACTATGTTTAGCTCTGTGAGCCTCTTGAAGAAGGATTTGGAAAACTGATGTGTACCCAGAAGGAAAGAATTGCAAACAATCCCAGAGGAATTCTAGCCTGGGACCAAGGTATAGAATAGCAGAGAAGGGGGATTTGGTTCTAATATAAGGAAGAATTATTTAACAATTAGAGCTGCTTGAACATGGAATGAATGGCTTTGGAGTATGGTGAGTTTCTCGCCACTGAAGATGTTGAAATAGCCTGAATGGGTAACCTCCTTAAGCAGGCTGAACAAGGGCTTAAAGCATCTGGAGTGATCATGGTGAGTGAAGGAGAATTTAGATAATCTTTGGACTGTACAACAATCAGCTGAGATTTGAACTCCTTTGCTATGTCTGGTGATAGGTCTAAACTTTAATGGACAAGGCATGAAAGAAAAGCAGTGAGGATATTTTAAGTAAACAATTGCTCTGTCATTCTGAGTCTCTGGATCTTGGTGAGACACAGTAGCAGTGCTGTTTTGCTTTCTCATGAGTCAGTTGACATTAAAGGCTAAGAAAGCCTTTGAGCTTATACTGATGCTCTTATTTTTCTTTGTGACTAGAGAAAACTAACTTGCTTCCTTTTTTCGTCTTAGAAGTAGTCTATTCTCAGCTTGCCAAACCATGGATTTAAAATTTATAATCTGAGAATCCATAACAAAGTGATAAAGTCTTTTGGGTTCAGGAGCAGAGGCAGTTGTCTCAATCTTCCACATATTTAGGACTGCCTTAGACAGAATTTTAAACGACAATATTGAATCAATTAAACTTAATTCAGGATATAAATAGTAAACATGGCCAAGTGCAGTGACTCATGCCTGTAATCTCAGCACTTTGGGAGGCTGAGGTGGGAGGATTTCTTGAGGCCAAGAGTTTAAGACCAGCCTGTGCAACATACTGAGACCCCACTGCAAAACAAAACAAAAAAATAGTAAATATATACCACAGGTTTAACACTGTAGACAGTATAAAATAATCCAGTTATTACACATTTATGGGTATGAATCTTATCATATGGAGACAGAGGCTCAGTGAGGTTAAAGGGACTTATCTAAATGCTGGACAACTAACTGGTTTCAGAACATAGACCGTAACTGTTTGCATCTAATTCTACTTCCATGGGTTTCTTTATAACACTGCCTCAAAAGTAGAAGATGTGGTCGCTGCCCTGAAGGACTTTTGCAATCTCCTAAATGGATAAGACATATCCATAAAACAGTGATTGAATAACGAAAGTAAAATGAAGTGCAATAGATGTGTTACAGCTAGGGAGTAGTTGGGAAGGTCAAGGAGGTGAGAAGTCACAGGCTGGAGGATATGGAGAGTGATCACAGGCTGGGAGAGATGAACGTTTTTATTAAGAGTAACTGTGAAAACAGTTCTGAAAGGTAAGTAGGCTTACAAATTTTTTCTTTGGTTCTCAAAGTGCATGTTGGCCTTGTCCACATTCACCAGTGTCTTTCTTCTTTTTTATTTCTTTTTAGTTTAAGAAAAGAAACTATCTGTATCATACTGGCCAATAGAACACAAGCATCTAATTGCAGCAAATTCTTATACATTCCAAGTTACCCCCACAAAAACAGGTCACCATGGTAACCAAACAAAAAGGGACTAGAAAACAGAAGCAGAGTATTTACTTAATGTCTGACGGGCGCTCTGCATGATTTTCATTAGACCTGCTGCTGGCTTTCTTTCAGGTTCGGGGTGCCAGTCACTGTTTACTTTGTAAGTTGTTAAAAGATTAAAAACTTTATCATGCCTTATAATAGAGAAAACTGTACTTACTAAGTAAGAGTTATGCATTTAAAAATCAACAGCAGTCAAGTCAGAGCTGTTGATTTTTCAATACATAACTCTTACTTAGATTTGTTAATTTATTACATAGAGTTAACCCAGGAGCTATGTAGCGCTTGTCAATGGAATTCAAGAGAACAGAAGGGTCATTTGATGATCGTTGAGTCTTTTAAGAATGCTACGCGAGATAGTAGATCTGAAATAATTTTGTTAAGGGCCCTACTGTTTATTTTTGCCACAAAAAATAAAAAGGTATACACTAACCAGTTGGTGTAGAGAATTAATTGCTAAATAATTTATGTCAAAGTCATTAATATACTATACTAATTAATACAATCCACTGTGTTCTAGCTAGTTTTAATCCTTGGGTGAAGAAGATTTTGACAATGAAACAGAAAGCCATGTAGGTTCATAAAATATGTCTGACATTTTCTGAATTGGGGGAATAGGACCCACTTGTCATTCCTACTATTGTCTCAGTACCTCTTTGAAGTACAAAAACACTACGACTTCAAATCAGTCCAGGAAGATGCCATCTGCAGCTTCTGACAAGCTCTGGAGGTATAGCCAAATATGGAGCATGTCAGTAGGTGGTAGGTTTGCTAGGGATCTTGACATAACTGACTTTTCTTTCTTAAAGACAATTAAAATTTGTGTACAATAAATTGTTTCAACTGGCACTTGCTTTTAAGACTCAAACTCCTTGTATGTCTTGCTAAAAAGTGATTCTACAATGCAAATGTCATTTGTTGGAGAAGAAAAGAAAGCTGGATGCTTGTTTGGAAGCTTAGCAGGCAGGAGGGAGAAAAGTTATTCCATAAAGGAATAGACCTTCTATGGAATGTTTCTGCTGTGTGATATAGCTCTACCCTTGTGCATATATGGAATTTGCTGTGTTGACCTAACATGCCTTCTATATATCTCTCTTGGCTAGTTCTGTTCATCTAGTAACTGAGTGTAGAATACTTGGAGCAAGATTTTCTTTCAGCGAAGGGATTGGCCTCCTAGGAGTGGAGTCTACGCAATGCCAAACTAATTCTGCACTAGGGGCAAAAGGAAGACAGGTAAAAAATATAATGTGATTTTTTTCATAAAAACTGTATTTGTTTGTAATAACAATAATAATAACAAAGTACACAGGAGAACATTTACTATGTGTACTTGTATTAATGCTCCAAATATGATCTATGCTGTTTTTGTACTCTGGGATACATTTCTGCCTTCTAAGTTAAGCTGTTTATGTGAAGGACGGTCATGCAGCCCTCACCAGTATCATCAACGCTTTCCTCACCTTGTAGCCATAGGGGAAGAACTGGAACCAATGGAATGATTGACTCTTTTTTTTTTCTTTTTTTTTGAGATGGAGTCTGCTGTGTTGCCCAGGCTGGAGTGCAGTGGCACGATCTCGGCTCACTGCAACCTCTGCCTCCCAGGTACAAGCAATTCTCCTGCCTCAGCCTTCTGAGTAGCTGAGATTACAGGTGCATGCTACCATGCTGGGCTAATTTTTGTATTTTTTTTTTTTAATAGAGATGGGGTTTCACCATGTTGGCCAGGCTGGTCTTGAACTCCTGACCTTGTGATCCGCCCACCTCTGCCTCCCAAAGTGCTGGGATTATGGGCGCAGGCCACCGCGCCGGCCAGTGATTGATTCCTATTTGGAATGTTTCTGTCCCAGCCTCCCAATTCAGTCATTCTTTAGAAAGGAGGGGGTAGGTGTGAGTGAATTTGTGGAGTTAGGATCCAGTAAGAACAAGAGTTATTGAGTTTCAGCTTTAAAGTTAATGGAGGCAGATTTTGCTCCGAGGAGAATCGTTGGTGGATGTATTCCCATCCTTGAGTTCCTGCACATAATATCTAGTCCATGCACAGCAAAGGCCAAGCTTTAAGGGCTTGAAAACAACACCAGAGGAATCTTGCAAAGAGTTCTTTACTGAAATTAGGGAAATTAGGAAAGTAACTGTCCTCTGTCTGTCTTCAGGGAAAAACGAGGCTGGTGGGAAAAAAAAGGGATTTCTGCTAAATTCCTTCTGATTTTTCCTACAATAGCATTTAAGTGCTTGCTTTCTAACCCTTATCAAATGATTGATATTGACTTTTCCTTGCTTAACTAAAATTCATTCATTGTTTAAGTTCTGTCTAGTGAACAAAATGCTAGTAACTTTTTCTGGGTGTAGTCTCAACTAATAGTTTCAATTAGCTGAAAAATTTGTTTAGAATCTTCAGTACGTGGCATAAGGAAGATTTAAGAAATTGAATTACTTCTCTCTCCAATCCCCTTTACGAACCTCCCACTCAAAAGTCAGCAGACTTTATTTCACTTGATTGCACAAAAGACGTAGCAGAACGACCTCAGCTGCTTTTTATTTTTCTATTTGTGAGTTTGAGTCAGCTGAGCCTTGTCGATAATTTTCCTGTTTCTGAAGGAAACTCTCTTTCTTTGGCTTCCTCTCTCCCACAGGGCCCCTTATCTCTATTAGCCCGCCTTAGAGAAAGAAGAGACTTTCACAACACGGTCTAACTTCTTTGAAGTCAAGGATGCCTTCAAAAGCAAAGTTTGGGCCACTGGGGGGAGGAAGTGCAGGAACGGAGACTACAGGGAGGAGGAAAAGAATTGTAAACAAAGGGACAGCTAGGGATTGGCCCATTCTTTCTGAGCATTTGTGGAGCTTCTTTAGAGTGAGTGAAGAAAGTAAAATCCAGAGGCAACTTTTAAAAAATGCCATTTAATGTCTGACTTCTTAAGCCTATCTGCATAAAAATAAAGATAAAAGAAATAATGCAAGCTGAGGTGCCTGGGTTCTAACCCAATCCAGTTTTCACTTATGTTTATTTTGTAAAAAGGGACTATTACATTCTCTATTTGGCAATGATGGGGATTCAGGACATGGTACTCCAAAATATTGCACCTTGGCATTTGAGAAAACAGTAGAAGCAAGCAAGTCATTCTCACCCTGCCCACGTTCTTCCCCTGATGCAGGTAAGATAACCTAGAAGGGTTTTCTGATTTTCCTCTGAAGCAGGTCATAAGACAGATTTGAGAGGTTCCCTTCCTCTACCAGGAGGAAAGGAACATCCTTACCTCTGAAGACACAGGGACACAGAATAATCTAAACAAACAGGCCTTGCTGAATACTCCCCACCCCTATTTATTACATTAGATCATACTTTTTATCCAATCATACATCTTCATGACTCTCTACTTGTTTGTCAAACTTAAAAACTATAAAGGTTTACCACTTTCTTCTGGTCTTCCTTTCCTTATAAAGGCTCCCTTGTTATGTTAAATTTATATTAAGTAAATTTGTATGCTTTTCTCTTGTTAATTCTTCTTCTGTTAAAGGGGACTCAGTCATGATCACAGAATGGGTGAGGAAAAGATATTTCTCTTCTCTATAGAAATACGTCAAAGATATTTCTCTTTCTCTATAGAAATATGTCAGAGTAACTCAAATGGGTAAGCCAGGACATCCCTTGGTTATAGTTTCCTGGACCAAGACCTAAATACCCTTAGATGCTACCCCACTTAAATGATCTATGCTATTTTTGTACTTTAGAATACATACTAATCCTTCTGGCTTCTAAATTGAGCTGTTTATGTGAAGGATGGTCATGCAGCCTTCAGGTCTCCATAAGAAGACATAGATTTTGAAAATTTAAGTTTAGGCCAGTGCTGTGGCTCAGGCCTGTAGTCCCAGCACTTTGGTAGGTTGTGGCAGGTGGAGCTCTTAAGCTCAGGAGTTCTAGACCACCCTGGGCAACATGGTGAAACCCTGTCTTTACAAAAAACTACAGAAATTAGCCAGGTGGGAGGCAACTGTAGTCCCAGCTACTCAGGAGGCTGAGACAGGAGAATCTTTTGAGTCTGGGAGGTGGACGTTGCAGTGAGCTGAGATTGCACCACTGTACTCCAGGCTGGCAACAAGCCAAACCCTCTCTCAAAATAAATAAATAAATAAATAATATAAAATGAAATAAAATTTAAGTTTATAAATCTTAAATAGCTTTGGCCAAAGGATGATTAATAAAGAAGGAAATTTTGGAGAGAGAAGAAGGAATTTTTTACCCCTGATTGTATAATTTGGATTTTCTTTCCACATAAATATCTACTTCCACTAGTCAGGTGGAAGCATCTAGGTCTGTGACCACATTGAGGTGCTAGGAAGGTGGTGCACCCAGAGAGTGTGCCTTGCCCTCAGCATCTCTTCTCTAGCTGTTCCTGAGTTTTTTCCGTCATAATAAACTTGTAGGAGTAAGTACAAAATACAAATTAGCTGGTTGTTTCTCTTACTAACATATCATGCAAATATTTAATTTTCTTAGCAAATTAAGGGCAAAATTCCATTTCTGAGGAAGGAAAGATCAATTAATTTTATTATTTTAAAATAACTTTTTCTAAGTATAAAATTAATCCATTTTCATTATGAAAAATTATGGTGAAATGAATTTGACATTACATAAAAAAACAAATAATTTGCAAGACCTTCTTTACTTGTTTTATAATTAACCTAGCTTGTGGAAAATAGTAGGAAAGACTAGAATTAGAAGGTGAGGAATAGTGAGGGAGAAACCTTCTTTTTATATGCCTGCAAAGAGAAAGCAAAAAATATTCTTTTTTTTTTAGGTCTTAAAACAGAAATGTGTTATTTCTCTTGATTCTATGATTGACTGAACTCAGCTGGGAGGTGCTTCTGCTCCACGTGGTGTCTGAGTGTCCTCATGCCATCAGCTGAGGCCAAAATATTCAAGGAAGCCTCTCACCTACCCCTGAATCCTCCACCTGGTTTTTCTTTGGTGGGAGTCTAGCTCAAGCCTCTTTAAAGCATGGCACTGGCTTTCTTTCTTTTTTTTTTTTTTTAGGTTCTGGGGTACATGTAAAGAACAAGCAGGATTGTTGCATAGGTACATACATGGCAATGTGGTTTGCTGCCTCCATATCTGGCATTTCTCCCCATGTTATCCCTCCCCCAACTCCCTACCCGCCACTGTCCCTCCCTTAGGGCCCCCCGCACAGACCTCAGTGTGTGGTACTCCCCCCCACTGTGTCCATGTGTTCTCACTGTTCAACACCCACCGAAGAGTGAGAAGATGTGGTGCTTGATTCTCTGTTCCTGTGTCAGTTTGCTGAGAATGATGGTTTCCAGGTTCATCCATGTCCCTACAAAGGACATGAACTCATCGTTTTTTATGGCTGCATAGTATTCCATGGTGTATATGTGCCACATTTTCCCTATCCAGTCTATCATCGATGGGCATTTGGGTTGGTTCCAAGTCTTTGCTATTGTAAACAGTGCCACAATGAACATACGTGTGCATGTGTCCTTATAATAGAATGATTTATAATCCTTTGGATATATACCCAGTAATGGGATTGCTGGGTCAAATGGAATTTGTATTTCTAGGTCCTTGAGGAATCGCCATACTGTCTTCCACAATGGTTGAACTAATTTACACTCCTACCAACAGTGTAACAGTGTTCCTATTTCTCCACATCCTCTCCAGCATCTGTTATCTCCAGATTTTTTAATGATCGCCATTCTAACTGGCATGAGATGGTATCTCAATGTAGTTTTGATTTGCATTTCTCTAATGACCAGTGATGAGAGCATTTTTTCATATGTTTGTTGGCCTCATATATGTCTTCTTTTGTAAAGTGTCTGTTCATATCCTTTGCCCACTTTTGAATGGGTTTGTTTGTTTTTTTCTTGTAAATCTGTTTTAGTTCTTTGTAGATTTTTGTATGTAAGTCCTTTGTCAGATGGGTAGATTGCAAAATTTTTTTCCCATTCTGTTGGTTACCAGTTAACTCTAATGATTGTTTCTTTTGCTGTGCAGAAGCTCTGGAGTTTAATTAGATCCCATTTGTCTATTTTGGCTTTTGTCGCCAATGCTTTTGGTGTTTTAGTCATGAAGTCCTTGCCTATGCCTATGTCCTGAATAGTTTTGCCTAGGTTTTCTTCTAAGGTTTTTATGGTGTTAGGACTTATGTTTAAGTCTTTAATCTATCTGGAGTTAATTTTAGTGTAAGGTGTCAGGAAAGGATCCAGTTTCTGCCTTCTGCACGTGGCTAGCCAGTTTTCCCAACACCATTTATTAAACAAGGAATCCTTTCCCCCATTGCTTGTTTTTGTCAGGTTTGTCAAAGATCAGATGGTTGTAGACGTGTGGCATTGCCTCCGAGGCCTCCGTTCTGTTCCATTGGGCTATATCTCTGTTTTGGTACCAGTACCATGCTGTTTTGATTACGGTAGCCTTGTAGTATAGTTTGAAGTCAGGTAGTGTGATGCCTCCAGCTTTCTTTTTGCTTAGAATTGACTTGGCTATGTGGGCTCTCTTTTGGTTCCATATGAAGTTCAAGGTGGTTTTTTCCAGTTCTGTGAAGAAGGTCATTGGTAGCTTGATGGGGATAGCGTTGAATCTGTAAATTACTTTGGGCAGTGAGGTCATTTTCAAGATATTGATTCTTCCTAACCATGAGCATGGAATGTTTCTCCATCTGTTTGTGTCCTCTCTTATTTTGTTGAGCAGTGGTTTGTAGTTCTCCTTGAAGAGGTCCTTTATATCCTTTGTTAGCTGTATTCCTAGGTATTTTATTCTCTTTGTAGCAATTGTGAATGGCAGTTCGTTCTTGATTTGGCTGTCTTAAAGTCTGTTATTGGTGTATAGGAATGCTTGTGAATTTGCACATTGATTTTGTAACCTGAGACTTAGCTGAAGTTGCTTATCAGTTTCAGGAGATTTTGTGCTTAGATGATAGGGTGTTCTAAATATACAATCATGTCATCTGCAAATAGAGACAATTTGACTTCCTCCTTTCCTAATTGAATATCCTTTATTTCTTTTTCTTGCCTGATTGTTCTGGCTAGAACTTCCAATACTATATTGAATAGGAGTGGTGAAAGAGGGCATCCTTGTCTAGTACCAGATTTCAAAGGGGATGCTTCCAGTTTTTGCCCATTCAGTATGATATTGGCTGTGGGTTTGTCATAAATAGCTTTTATTATTTTGAGATACGTTCCATTGATATCTAGTTTATTGAGAGTTTTTAGCATAAAGGGCTGTTGAATTTTGTCGAACGCCTTCTCTGTATCTATTGAGATAATCATGTGGTTTTTGTCTTTGGTTCTGTTTATGTGGTGAATCACGTTTATAGACTTGCATATGTTGAACCAGCCTTGCATCCCCGGGATGAAGCCTACTTGATTGTGATGGATAAGCTTTTTGATGTGCTGTTGCAATCGGTTTGCCAGTATTTTATTGAAGATTTTTACATCTATGTTCATCATGGATATTGGCCTAAAGTTTCTTTTCTTGTTGAGTCTTTGCCAGGTTTTGGTATCAGGATGGTTGGTCTCATAAAAAGATTTGGGGAGGATTCCCTCTTTTTGGATTGTTTGGAATAGTTTCAAAAGGAGTGGTACCAGCTCCTCTTTGTATGTCTGGTAGAATTCGGCTGTGAACCCATCTGGACCTGGGCTTTTTTTGGTTGTTAAGCTATTAATTACTGCCTCAACTTCAGCCCTTGTTATTGGTCTATTCAGTGTTTCGAATTCTTCCTCGCTTAGGCTTGGGAGGGTGTAAGTGTCCAGCAATTTATCTATTTCTTCCAGGTTTGCTGGTTTATGTGCATAGAGTTGTTTGTAGTAATTTCTGATGGTGGTTTGTATTTCTGTGGAATCTGTGGTGATATCCCCTTTATTATTTTTTATTGCATCTATTTGATTATTCTCTCTTTTCTTTTTTATTAATCTGGCTAGTGGTCTGTCTATTTTGTTGATCTTTTCAAAACACTGGCTCCTGGATTTATTGATTTTTTTGAAGGGTTTTTTGTGTCTGTATCTCCTTCAGTTCTGCTCTGATCTTAGTTATTTCTTGTCTTCTGCTAGGTTTTGAGTTTTTTTGATCTTACTTCTCTAGCTCTTTCAATTTTGATAATAGGGTGTCGATTTTAGATCTTTCCTTGCTTCTCATGTGGGCATTTATTGCTATATATTTTCCCCTAGATAATGCTTTAAATGTGTCCCAGAGATTCTGGTATGTTGTGTCTTCATTCTCGTTGGTTTTGAAGAACATCTTATATCTGCCTTCATTTCATTGTTTATCCAGTCAACATTCAAGAGCCAGTTGTTCAGTTTCCATGAAGCTGTGCGGTTCTGAGTTAGTTTCTGAATTCTCAGTTCTAACTTGATTGCACTGTGGTATGAGAGACTGTTTGTTATGATTTTTGTTCTTTTGCATTTGCTGAGGAGTGATTTACTTCTGATTATGTGGTCAATTTTAGAGTAGGTTTGATGTGGCGCTGAGAAGAATGTATGTTCTGTGGATTTGGGGTGGAGAGTTCTGTAAATGTCTATTAGGTTTGCTTGGTCCTGGTCTGAGTTCAAGTCCTGGATATCCTTAATTTTCTGTCTCGTTGATCTGTCTAATATTGACAGTGGAGTGTTAAAGTCTCCCACTATTATTGTGTGGGAGTCTAAGTCTCTTTGTAGGTCCTTAAGAACTTGCCTTATATATCTGGGTGCTCCTGTATTGGGCACATATATATTTAGAATAGTTAACTCTTTTTGTTTCATTGATCCTTTTACCATTATGTAATGCCCTTCTTTGTCTCTTTTGATCTTTGTTGGTTTAAAGTCTGTTTTATCAGAGACTAGGATTGCAACTCCTGCTTTTCTTTGCTTTCCATTTGCTTGGTAGATCTTCCTCCATCTCTTTATTTTGAACCTATGTGTATCTTTGCATGTGAGATGGATTTCCTGGCTACAGCACGCCAATGGGTTTTGGCTTTTTATCCAATTTGCTAGTCTGTGTCTTTTGAATGGGGCATTTAGCCCATTTACATTTAAGGTTAATATTGTTATGTGTGAATTTGATCCTGCCATTTCGATGCTAGCTGGTTGTATTGCCCATTAGTTGACGCAGTTTCTTCATTGTGTCAATGCTCTTTACCATTTGGTATGTTTTTGGAGTGGCTGGTACTGATTGTTGCTTTCTATGTTTAGTGCTTCTTTCAGGAGCTCTTGTAAAGCAGGTCTGGTGGTGATGAAATCTCTGAGCAGTTGCTTGTTCATAAAGGATTTTTTCTCCTTCACTTATGAAGCTTAGTTTGGCTGGATATGAAATTCTAGGTTGAAAGTTCCTTTCTTTAAGGATGTTGAATATTGGCCCCTGCTCTCTTCTGGCTTGTAGGGTTTCTGCTGAGAGATCCGCTGTAGTCTGATGGGCTTCCCTTTGTGGGTAACCTGACTTTTCTCTCTGGCTGCCCTTAGCATTTTTTCCTTCATTTCAACCCTGGTGAATCTGATGATTATGTGACTTGGGGTTGCTCTTCTTGAGGAATATCTTTGTGGTGTTCTCTGTATTTCCTGGACTTGAATATTGGCCTGCCTTGCTAGGTTGGAGAAGCTCTCCTGGGTAATATCCTGAAAAGTGTTTTCCAGCTTGGATTCATTCTCTCCATCACATTCAGGTACACCTATAAAACATACATTAGATCTTTTCACATAATCCTATATTTCTTGGAGGCTTTGTTCATTTCTTTTCACTCTTTTTTCTCTAATCTTGCCTTCTCATTTTATTGCATTGAGTTGATCTTCAATCTCTGATATCCTTTCTTCTGCTTGGTCGATTTGGCTATTGAAGCTTCTGTATGCTTTGCAAAGTTCTCTTGTTGTGTTTTTCAGCTTCATCAATTCATTTATTTCCTCTCTAAGTTGTTTATTCTCGTTAGCATTTTGTCAAACCTTTTTTTTCAAGGTTCTTAGTTTCTTTGCATTGGGTTAGAACATGATCTTTTAGCTCAGAGAATTTTGTCATTACCCACCTTCTGAAGCCTGCTTCTGTCAATTCATCAGATTCATTCTCCATCCAGCCTTTTTACTTTGCTGATGGGGAGTTGTGATCCCTTGGAGGAGGAGAGGCGTGCTGATTTTGGGTATTTTCATCCTTTTTGCGCTGGTTTCTTTCCATCTTTGTGGATTTATCTACCTGTGGTCTTTATAGTTGGTGACTTTCTGATGGGGTCTCTGAGTAGACATCCTTTTTGTTGCTGATGAAGTTATTTCTTTCTGTTTTTTAGTTTTCCTTCTAACAGTCTGGCCCCTCTGCTGTAGGACTGCTGGAGGTCTACTCCAGACCCTGCTTGCCTGGGGGATCACCTGCAGTGGCTACAGAACAGTAAGCGTTGCTGCCAGTTTCTTCTTCTGTTATCTTTGTCCCAGAAGGATACCCGCCAGATGTCAGCCTGAGCTCTCCTCTATGAGGTTTCTCTTTGGTCATACAGGTTCAGGGAGTGGCTTGAGGAGACTGTCTGTCCCTTATAGGAGCTCAAGTGCTGAGCTGTAAGCTCCATTGTTCTGTTCAGAGCTGATGGGCAAGTACATTTAAGTCTGCTTCATTGGAACTCATAACTGCCTTTTTTTCCCAGGTGCTCTGCCCCAGGAAGGTGGGGCTTTATTTATAAGTTCCTGTCATTCTGCTGCCTTTTTTCAGAGATGCCCTGCCCAGCGAGGAGGTAGCCTAGTCACAGTCTGCCAGCAGAGGCGTTCCTGATCTGCTGTGGGCTCTGCCCAGCTACTGTGTGAACTTCCTTGCAGTTTTGTTTATAGGGGTATAGTTAGAACTGCCTTGGTAATGGTGGTCTGCCTCAGTAATGGCGGACTGCCTCAGTAATGGTGGACTGCCTCAGTAATGGCGGACTGCATCAGTAGTGGTGGACTGCCTTGGTAATGGCGGATGCCCTTCCCCTCACAGAGCTGGAGCATCCCAGGTCCAGCTGTGCTTGCTGTGAAACTCTCAGTCCAGAGCGTTTCAGATCACTGGTCTTTGTGGGGGTGGGACCAGCCAAGCCAGATCACCTGGCTCCCTGTTTCAGCCCCCATTTTTTCAGTTGAATGGGCGACTCTGTCTCCCAGGCGTTCCAGTTGCCAGTTGAAATGGCACCCGGATTTGTGTGAGTTTTGTGTGGAGACCCACTGCACTGGCTGAAACAGCCCTGCTGGAGACTCGTGCCACTTTTCCACCTGGGAATCTCCTGGTCTGTGGGCAGTAAAAATTTGTTTGGAAATGCAGTGATCACTCGCCCTCTGCATTTTCACTGGGAACTGCAATCCAGAGCTGTTCCTATTTGGCCATCTTGGATCCTATCGATGCTGGCTTTCCAAGCAAAAAAAGATTCTTAGGGCTAGTTAGTGGCTTTGGAGCACCTGTCTCTTTCCCTCTTGGGCCTGGAACTGCTGACCTGGAATATGATTCCCCGTAAGACTTTAACATATGTGAGCAAGAGGATTGTGTGGTGCCACCTTCTGAAGTTGTAGAAGGAAGCTCCTGTAGGAGAGCTGCCCAGCACCAGCTGCCTGCTGGCTTGGTGACCAGATATAGAGGCACCAGGAAGGCCCCTATGCAGGGTCAGATAGACAATGTGGGCCCCTAAGAATTCCCTCTACAAAAATCATTTGCCTTTAAACTAACTCAAAACAAATTCTTGGGGCCTACTCTTTAGTTGGAAGTTCCCCAGTGTTGTATTATTCAGGAATATTTAAAAAATCATGGCCAGGCACGGTGGCTCATGCCTATAATCCCAGCACTTTGGCAGGCCTAGGAGGGTAGATCATGAGGTCAAGAGATCGAGACCATCCTGGCCAATATGGTGAAACCCCATCTCTATTAAAATTACAAAAATTAGCTGGGCATGGTGGCGTGTGCCTGTAGTCCCAGCTACTTGGGAGGCTGAGGCAGGAGAATCGCTTGAGCCTGGGAGGCAGAGGTAACAGTTAGCTGAGATTGCGTCACTGCATTCCAGCCTGGCGACAGAGTGAGACTCTGTCTTAAAAAAAAAATCATATCCATGTGAGTTGAGTTCCTGTGTGTGTGTGTCTGTGTGTGTGTGTATACACTGTGTGCTTTGGACCTTATCTTCCAATAAAATTATAACTTTGAAAAGTTAGCTGAGATGTTAAGATATGCTATACTTTTTTGTATGCTGTTTTTCATTTGGGAGTGGAAAAATGGTTTTGAAGGAGCTGAAGAGCTAAAGTAGTATATTTTGTGTCCTACTTTTGTATATTTTGACTTGTAATGAGTAGCCAAGCAAAATCTTGGGCCCTCTGAGAAGGCTCAGGTGATCATGCAAATGACCTTGCTCTGCAGACTGTCACCAGCATTTAAGGATTAGGAATCTATGGGCTTCAATACTGGTTCTTCTTGCTGTCCAGTTTGGATGATAGTGGGACTATAATTTTGGGCTATTCTTCCATGTGAATGTGTGGGAATCCTGTGTATTTGTGAATAATTCAGAAACTCGGGATCTTAAAGTGAAATTAAAAATAAAAATCCTCACTTTTTAGTTCCTTTTATGTTTGTTCCCTGAAATATCTGCTTAGAAGGAAACTTTGGGGCTACTCCATTCTTTTTTTTCCTTTCACTTGCCGTGATTAGGGGAAGAGGGGCTACAGTGATTAGGGGAAGAGGGGCTACAGTGATTAGGGAAGAGGGGCTACAGTGATTAGGGGAAGAGGGGCTACAGTGATTGGGGAAGAGGGGGCTACAGTGATTAGGGGAAGAGGGGCTACAGTGATTAGGGGGAAGAGGGGCTACAGTGATTAGGGGAAGAGGGGGTTACAGTGATTAGGGGGAAGAGGGGCTACAGTGATTAGGGGGAGGGAGAGGGGCTACAGTGATTAGGGGAAGAGGGGCTACAGTGATTAGGGGAAGAGGGGGCTACAGAATTGGTTTGGTCATCACGTCTTCATAATTTAGTTGTGATTCAAGATGTTCTCTTATGAGAATTAGCAATACGGGGCCGTAATGTGACATCTGTTTTGCACAATCAAAACATTCCTTTGCTGAACTCGAATCCCCTTTTAGTGCTTCTGGGGTAAGCCCCCAGAAAGTGCTTTATCTGCTTCTGTACATCCATAAGGAAATAAAACGGCTCTAAGAAAGCTTCTCAACTGGTGGCGTAACTCTAAGAAAATTGGAGCAAACAACACTCACTTCCTCTTCCACCCAAAATGTCTACTGCAAACCAATTCAAAGAGCCTCAGAACCAGAAAGGGAAAGAGGCATATCTATGCAATATATCTGGAGATTGGAAGCTGGAGAGAGGATTGAATTGCAAGTGAACTTTGCACTGTGATTTCATATTGAAGTGGCTGCATCTGTGCCACCTGTTGATGGCATGATTGGCACATTAGTCCTTGCTCAGCCTCTGCACCATTGATAACTCTGCTTAACATCAGCACAGCGGAAGCTTTGTTGGAAGCCGCAGTCACTTTGTCTCGGCAATGGTGTACATTGGCGCCCCATTCAACCTTTTTTTCTAACATCAGCACATTTGAATGGGCCACCAGTGAAGCCATTCAGCGAGAACATGCAACCGGGGTTTCTGGGTGGCCTAGGGCTGAGCTGAGAATTCTCATTAATGGACTGCAAGACTTAGCCTATTGAGGTACATGAACTCAGTGACCAAAGAAAAGTGAGACAAAGATGTTCCTTACAGGAACATGTAGGTCAGAGGTGGACAAAGCAGACACGGACCAGTCAAAGCTATTTGATGACTGAGCTGAAAAGGGAACACCGGGCCCCCTGGTGGGGCAATGCAGCTGATTTGACGGAAATCTCCAAATGGCTGCACACTCTGAGAGTGAGGCATTTACTAGAATTGCAGGTAGTGTGTGAAGTTATTTTTAAAATGTTTTTTTCCTCCACTTGTCTTCGTGGTAATTTCCTATTTGACAGTACTTAGAAAAGGCCCCAAATAACTAGAATGAAAAGAAAGGGCAAAATTGAACTGGAAAAAGCATGCTTAAAAGGAAAGGTGATCACGGGCAACAGTCCCCCTACTGCTGGTCCTCTGAGCTACTTTCAAGCTCTTAGGGAATAGAAAATGTGCTTTGAGAGCCAGAACTTTTGCATGTTTAGGATTATATCTTTAATACATTATCATAATTTTAAAAAGTTTTTACTCTAAGATATAGGATAAAACATATAGGTATGAAATGTTGCAAAAAGATAAAGGAAAAGAATAACTGGAAAAGTTTAAGAAATCCCTTTGGGATCTATGAACATTGTCAGTAATAGCATGCTTACCTCGAATTAATCCCATGTTCTTGTTTCTTGCTATATGTGTTTCTGTATATATTAGTCCCTTATACTTAATGTGATCTGTGCAAATATCCAGAGACCTAATACTCAGATGCATATGAAATTTGAAAAGCATTCTGTAATTTTTCCAAATGGCATCTTAATAACTATACTAATATTAGGTTGGTGCAAAAGTAATGGCAAAAACCGCAATTACTTTTGCACTAACCTAATAATTTAGGACTTGGTTAAAAACTTTACAGCTTCTTGAGATAGTAATATATTTTAAAATGTTCAAGATGTTGATGTTATGAGATTTTAGAAACCTAAAAAGGCCTGTGAAATCCTGTTCTTTTTATAAAAGGAACAGGGGAAGAAGAATATGTTTTTTATGCTATCATACACAATGCAACTATTTTTTTGAGGAAGAGATTCAATTTAAAAAGTGTGGCTGAGGGTGGCTAGGCACAGTGGCTCACACTGGTAATTCCAGCACTTTGGGAGGCTGAGGTAGGCGCATCATGAGGTCAAGAGATCAAGACCATCCTGGCTAACATGGTGAAACCCCATCTCTACTGAAAATACAAAATAATTAGCTAGATGTCGTGGCACATGCCTGTAGTCCCAGCTACTTGGGAGGCTGAGGCAGGAGAATCTCTTGAACCCAGGAGGCGGAGGTTGCAGTGAGCTGATATTGCACCACTGCACTCCAGCCTGGGTGACAGAGTGAGATACAGTCTCAAAAAAAAAAAAAGTGTGGCTGAGGGTAAAGGAAGAGACACATTTGAACAAGAGTCATATCCATCGATATTGAAACAACTTCATGAGGGAGAGGACTTCAGGGTCTATTTAGTCTAGCTCTTCTGTTGTATCCACAGTGTTTGAAGCCTACAGAGGTTTAGCAGGCTGCCAATGGCCCACCTAGCACCTGGATGTAAAAGTAACACTTCATCTTGTTATGGGAATTGTTTCATTAGAGTAGTTGTAAGTCTTTCCTTATTAAGGGGCTAGAATCCTTAAATTTATGATTTGTTCTACTGCATGTTAATTTAATAAATGTAAAATTGATTTATATGCTGTATACATATCTCTGTTATGATACTTCTAGTAAATATTTCCCTAACTGTTTAAAACTCTAGTAAAAGCTAACAGGAACAACACCAAAAGTGGCCATTCCCCAAAAACAAACCCTTTGAGACAATCTAGCTTTGCCTTTTGGAGAATTTCTAAAGTTAGTTCCCTTTCTTTTACCTTCGTATCATTAGCAGCATTTGAACCAAAGTGACTCCATCTTTAATAGCGCTGGGTAAAATGAGACTGAGACCTGCTGGGTTGCATTCCCAGGCAGTTAGGCATTCGTAGTTACAGGATAATATAAGAGGTCTGCTCAAGATATAGGTCACAAAGATCCTGCTGATAAAACAGGATTTGATAAAGAAGCCAGCCCAAAACACATGGTGACAAAAGTGACCTATGGTCATCTTTGCTGCTGATTATATGCTAATTATAATGCATTAGCATGCTAAGCAACACTCCCACCAGTGCCATGTCAGTTTGCGTATGCCATGGCAACACCCAGAAGTTACCCTATATGGTCTAAAATGGGAAGGGACCCTCCATTCCAGGAAATTCCTGCCCCTTTCCAGGAAAATTCATGAATAATCCACGCCTTGTTTAGCATGTAATCAAGAAATAACCAACCAGCAGCCCTCAGGGCTGCCTTGCCTATGGAGTAGCCATTCTTTTCTTCCTTTACTTTCTTGAAAAATTTGCTTTCACTTTACTCTGTGGACTTGCCCTGAATTCTTTCTGGTGTGAGATCCAAGAATCCTCTCTTGGGGTCTGGATTGGGACCCCTTTCTGGTAACAATAAAAACTCTTTAACTTTCTTTTGGCATATCTTATCTAGTTCACTTCTAATATTTCTCCTTTAGGCTACTTCAAAATGTGTAGCCAAAACAACTTTTTCCACCTATATTATATTACTTAGAACAATCTTCTCCTGGAAACTCTTCAGCTTAAGGCTTCAGTTGTTTTTTAGTGAAGGGGTCTAGAATATGCCAACCCTGAAAATACCACTTTGGCATGAGGTTTACTTTAAGCTGAAGGCAACTGAGAAACAACAGACCCAAAAAAAGTTCTTTGCTCTCTCCATTTCTCCCTAAAAGCAGGGCATAAATGTCTCTTTGTAAAGGTGACAGAAACTGCTATTTGTAAAAGCATTTCCCTCTCCCATAGGAAGACCAGAGAGGGCACAGAGAGGAGTGTGCATAACACACCTTTCTAAACAACCTTTATCCATCATATATTTCCAGTCACTTTCCCACAATTTATTACACCACCCCTAGGAGCCAAATCCACTTTCCTTTGACTAGTCACTTCTCTATAATTTATTGCCCTTTGTTAAAATGGTATATAAGCCCCCTGTCTAACTGCTTCTTTGGCTTTTTACTTATTTTCTGTGAAGCCCCTTACATATAACATATTAACTCAATAACTATTTATGCCTTTTCTCCTGTCAATTTGTCTTTTGCCAGTTTAATTCATAGGCCCCCAAATAGTGAAACTGAAAGGGAAAAGTTTTTCCTCCCCCTCCACTAGCTCATCACTAAATTCTCACTCCTTTTTGCTCCAGTCAAGTCCATGTACTGTTTTTTCACCTCCACTTTTCAGCTCTTAGTGCATGTTTCTTCCATGTTGTCTTGCCCAGTATGGTTTTATCTCATTTGAATTATTCTTTTTAGTTAAAAAATTTACTCTCAAATGCTTTACTGTTAGTCATGCATGTGTTGGCAATGAGTGGAAATGGGCCCACTGGAGACACTATGACATCATCTTTGTTATTGTTTTTGGAGGGCATGGTTTAGGATTAGAAGAACTGGGAATTTGTTTACAAAATTTGAAACTGTCTATTCAGTAAGTAATGGAATCTTTGGGATCTCTTTTAAGGACAATGTCTTTAAATATATAAAGTTTGTTTGAAGATACTGCCGAAGCAAAGTTGGGATAAATCATTAGATTATTATCTGCTGAAATTTTATCTAAATCTAAGCTTTTTATTATATACATTAATGAAAATAGGAGTTAATTGGGTTTTCATATCTTTGTTTTATTTTTCCACCCAAGAAACTGCTGGGTTTGGATTTATTACTGTATTAGGGATATAATACTAGTTTCTGTTTAGCTAATGATACTATGTGTGAGAAACCATACTAAACCTTCAACACGCATTCTCTAATCCTTATAACAATCCTATGAAATAGGCGCTTTACTCTCTGTGTTTGACAGATGGGGAAACTTCAGCTTTGAGAAGTTAAGTAACTTGACCATGGTTACTTGGTTATTAAGTAAGGAATTAGAGGGTTCTTAGAAATGGTTTAGCTCTGGTTCCTTTAAAGAAAGAAAGTCTTATTCATAAGAATAATAGTCTTTGATATTTTATTTTTATTTATGTATTTATTGATATGTTTTTAGTTTTTTGAGATGAAGTCTCACTCTGTTGCCCAGGCTAGAGTGCAGTGGTGTGTTCTCAGCTCACTGCAACCCCCACCTCCCCAGTTCAAGCGATTCTCTTGCCTCAGCCTCCCGAGTAGCTGGAATTACAGGTGCCCACCACCACACTGGGCTAATTTTTTTGTATTTTTAGGAGAGACAGGGTTTCACCATGTTAGCCAGGCTGGTCTTGAACTCCTGACCTCAGGTAATCTGTCCGCCTCTGCCTCCCAAAGTGCTGGAAGGCATGAGCCACTGCACTGGCCTATAATTATATGTTATTATGTATCATGAGTGCCCTTTCTCTTTACTATATTAATGATACATGATGCTTTCCCGGTAGTTCAAGGTCAGTAAATGTACAGCCAAGGGCAGAAAAAATTCATATGGATATGACAGACAACCATGTTGTAGCTAAGACTCATGGTCACAGCGGCCTTCATGTGGAAGATGCAGGGAGGGGGTATGCTTGACTTTGGACCAGTGCCTGGGTACATTCATATTAGAAACTTATTTGCCAACATTGGCAGCTGGCTAGATGGACGTGATAAAATGCTCTTGTTCTCATTTCTTATTAGGCTCACTGATTCTGACCTCTGCTCCCACAAATCTCCATTTCTTTTATCCTTCAGGTGTTCTGTCCTCTGATTTGGTTTCTCTGGGACACAAATGAAATTATTTTCTGAATTGTGAAAGTCCACATTATCAACTAATGCAATGTTATAGTTATGTTTCTGCTGTTTGGATGCTTGTTCTACTGTGAAAACTTACCCAAACTTGGGGTTCAGGAAAAGGCCTTTTATAGTTTTCATCAGCTGAAGAAAGAGCAGCATTAGGTATAATTATACATTTTGATAAAGTAAAGCACACATTTGTCATGTTTTGTGCTAACAACCTACATGGTAGTCTTACAAGCTGTCTGAAGTTAGCAGTTCGTGGGAGAAGGCTGACATGTTAAAACACAAATTTACCTAATCTGACACTTCAGATTACTCCAAGGCGGGTGGAAAGTTGGCAGCAATGGCTGGTGCCATTGCCCTAAGGAGAAACAAAATATAAACCTTTTACAATCTCCCTGGGAATTTTAAAAAACCTTGAGGCCCAAGTCCTACCACAGACCAACAAAATAAAAATGATCTGGGGGTGGGGTCCAGGATCAGACTTTTTGAAAACCTCCCTAGGTGATTCTAGTGTGCAGCCATAGTGCAGAAGCGCTGATCCAGCATAACGTACAGATGAAATACTATCATGTGTAACATTGGACAAGGTTCTTTGGGAGATATAGAAATTAGGAAAGACCTGTTTCTTGCCTTCAAAGGACTTCTGATTTGGATGAAAAGACTCTTGCCACAAAAATGGTCACCAATAATATAACGCAGTCACTCATTGTTAGTAAGAGTGCTTACCAGAGTGTGCAGCCTCCAATCCCGATCCTCCTACCACCGGGTAATAATGATTGCCTCCTGAGATTTCATATGCCCCCTTTAGTCTTCTCAACTGCTTATCAGTTAGGTATTATTATTCCTATTTCACTGCAGAAAAACTTACATTGTTGTTTGTGTAAAGTCTGAGAGACAGGTTTTGAACCCAGGTCTGTTGGGAACCAACATCTGTGCTTGCTAACCATTAGGTTATACCATTTGGTCTCCGTAGATGCATGGTCAGTAATAGCTAGAGTGAGCTGTAGGCCATAAAATGTTTCTGAGCAGTTTAGTATAGTTATATTTCTTAATTATTTTTTAAACTGCAAATTAAAAAATTTTCAAATAACTGAAAAGTTGAAAGAATAACACATTGAACATTATATACCCTTTACAACTACATTAATCAATTATTAACATTTCACTACCTCTGCTTTATTTTGCTCCCTATTTATTTATTTACTTATTTAGAGACAGGTCTCACTCTGTCACCCAGGCTGGAGTGCAGTAGCATGATCTCAGCTCGCTGCAACCTGCGCCCCCTGGGCTCAAGTGACCCTATCACCTCAGCCTCCTGAGTAGCTGGGAACACAGGTATGCTTTTTGTATTTTTAGTAGAGATGGGCTTTTACCATATTGTCCAGGCTGATCTTGAACTGTTAAGCTCAAGTGATCCACCTGCCTTGGCCTCCCAAAGTGCTGGGATTATAGGTTTGAGCCAGTGTGCCTGGTCCCCATTTATTTATATATAGGTATATGTATCCTTTTCTGTTATTATTGAACCACTTCAAAGGAAGTTGTAGACATTGTGATAGTTCACCCAGTAATACTTCAGTTTGCACTATCTAAATGTAAAGACAATTTTCTATATGCCCATTACACTGTTAATACTAAAGACAATGTGAATTCAGTTTTGACATCTAACATACAGCCCATTAAAAAATTTCCCCAACTATACCCAATGTATCTATTTAGATGCTTTTGTTGACTTAAGAGCCTATGAAAGTTTATTAATTCTGTGGTTGTAATGTTTATAGACTTTTAGTCTAGAAGGGGTCTATGACTTCTTTTGTTTATGACATTGACTCTGTTTTGATGATCTAGATCAGTTGCCTTGCAAAAATCTCTCCTTTTTGGGGATTCTTCTGATTGTTTTCTCACAGTTAGGTTCAGGTTAAACATTCTTTGCAAGAATATTGCAGAGGTGATGTATATTTCTTATTGGATCCACCAGGAGGCACATGCCAGGCTGTCCTACTATTGGTGATGCTAAGTTTGATTACTTGGTTAGGATGGTGATGTCATGCCTAATTTCCCTATTGTAAAGTTAACCCGTGTGGTAATATTTTAAAACTATAGTCTTTGACTCAGTGGTTTTGGTATCCACTGATCATTTTTGCATTGGTGGTTGAAAAACGGTGATTTTCTAACTCGATCATTTCCTCAATATTTTTCAGTTGGTGTATTAGTCTGCTTGGGTTGCCAAATGAAACACCACAATCTGCGTGGCTTAAATGGACATTTATTTTCTCATAGTTCTGGAGGCTAAAAAGCCAAGGTCAAGGTGCTGCCAGCGTTGGTCTCTGATGAGGCCTCTCTTCCTGGCTTATAGATGCCACCTTCTCGCTTTGTCCTCACAGGACCTCTTCTCTGTGCATGAGGGGAAAGAGAGAGAGAGAGAGAGAGAGGAGAGAGAGAGAGAGAGAGAGAGAGAGAGAGAGAGAGAGAGAGAGAGAGAACCTAAGCGAGTGTGAGAGAGCCCTTTGGTGTGTTCTTCTTCTTATAAGGATACCAGTTCTATTGGATTAGGACCCAACCCTATGGCCTCGTTTAACCTTAATTATCTCCCTAAAGATCCTCTTTCCAAATACAGTCACATTGAGGGTTAAGGGTTTAACCTATACATTTTGGTGGGGGATGTAATTCATTCCTTACAGTTGGTATTTTTCTGTAAAGTGGGGCTTTCTTCTTTTATTTGTTCCCTTACCTCCTCCTCCTCCTCCTCTTTTCTCCTCTTCTCTGCCTTCCTGTCTTCTTCTGAGTATCACTATGGACTCATGCATTTATTTTTTATTTAATGTGATAACCTATCTCTGTCATTATTCATTTTAATGATCAAATTGTCTAAGATATGGACAGTGGCAGCTCCTTCAAATTAGTTCTGGTGTTCTTTCGTCATGCCTCTATACGTGTGTCAGCACTTTCTTGCTTTCTTGAAAAACAAAATATTCCGGTTGCCTTGTATCTTTCCTATTTCAACCATTTCTGGAATCAGCCATTTCTCCAAGTAGCCTTGGTTCCTTATAGTGGGAAATGGTGTTTAGAAACGCAATCTGTGTTCTTCTTGTTACTAGTTATGATTACCTTCTACCTCAGTTATTTTTAATAAAGTTCTCTATATCGTACCTATAGAACCTGTGTCAATGAAGGCTTTATTGAATGAGAGACTAACTCTTCAAGAGTACAATCAGGCATTTAATAAGCACTTGGAAAGCCTTTGAGTGGTTTGGGACATAACATGCTCTTAGTATATTGACAAAGGAACGAATGAATGAATGAATGGCCTTGGGTCATGGGCTTTGCTTGATCTGCTGGGAGGGTCTTTAACCCCAGGGAATTTGCTCAGGCTGCGGTGAGTGGAGGAGACTGGGATCAATCCTAATGTTTTATCTACATTTGGAGCATGTAACACTCTCTCCCATTATTGAGAAAAATCCAGATTCCCATCTCTTGAGCCTCTATAAGCTCTTAGGGCTGTTTTCCCAGGAAGCGATTCTGTGGCGCCTCCAACTCCTCGTTTGTGTTTTTCAGTGCATCCCCCTCAGGTTTCTAGGGGGATGAGATGACTTATCTTGAAAGAAATACTTGAAATTTTTTCCGTAGTTTTACAAAGCAGCTAGCTAAAGAATTTTTTTCACAGATGAAGAGAATCCAGTTAAAATGAAGCAAGGAATACAGATTTCAGAGCACTTGAGAATCTCGTACGTTTAATATCTATTCTGAGGAGCAAGGATTCAGTAACAACCACTCTTTGAGGATCTATTTACTGTCAAAGTGTAATTGGATTTTGATATACCAGTTCATTTTGGTGGGGGGTGGGGATGGGAAGGTGATTACAAAGTAACAAACAAAATGTAAGCGATGGGACCTTTGATTTATTTTTCTTTCTTGCTCCTGGATCTTTACAGATACTGGGAATAAACCCTTTATCCCCCACAGTGGTCTTAGAAAACAAGGCATACACTTCAACTACTTCTGCTGTGAATAATCCATTGAATCCAAACAGTATTATACTAGATTCATCAGTGTTCACACAAAGGTCATATCCTTACATATCTCTTTGAATTTGTGGGACGCATATGGTGTACCACTTCTATAGAAGAAATATTTTCATTTTAGAATTCAACTTTTATAACCTTTGGCAACATGTCGTATCAATGGCTCTTTGTTGTTAAAAAAAAAAAGTAAAACTGTAAGCTATCCCCAAGGATATTCAGGGCGTTGCTATAGCAACAGAATCTGCCTCCCAGCACCACAAGAGAAGCTATGAATAAAAGATGGTGTTCTAAGGACAACAGAATAGAAGAGGTTGTTTGGATCCTTCTAATACCTGATATTTGCTGTTATTTTGTTAAATGCAAAATAAAAATCTTGGGGAAAGGCCTAGTTTCAATATAGAAAAGGATGAATTTCTATATTGTACTTCAGATGTTGTGAGGAAAAAGACATGCTTTCTGAATAGTATCAGCCCATGGAAGCAAGACCAGGGAAAGGCCAAAATATTTGATTTATATGTTTTTCTGTTTGGCTTTATACTTCAGATGAAGAACCTCAAAGACAAATGTGTTAATCAGACATACAAAATAATGGAACTATTTTAAATTCGGACCCAAAATAGTCTCCTGATTCCATATTTAGACACAAGCACATTTGATATAAAGACACCCCAAAACAAAATGTTCTAATTTCAGCTTGCATTGTTTATTCTGAATCCAGTTCTTTCATGTATACCTACTTTTGATCATCGATTTCTAATGGTTTCACCATAGCTACCTAACTACCTACCAACCTCGCTATGTTTCATGATAGTGGGTATTTTAGGACCCAAATCTTAAGGTGAAATGAAAGGTTTCAGTTGATTCAGAAGTGAATGAACTTTGAACCTCTCTATTCCCTCCCTTCCAGCCCACCTGTACATATGTATATCTTGCCATGTGTGTCTTCATATCATGTTTAGTTTTTATGAAGCTTATTTTGTTGTGTGAAGCTATTGGTGAACTGTTACTTAGAAGATGAAGAACTTACCCCTCTGTGAGTGCTCATTTCCAAAATATTCAAAGCTACATAAAATTATTGCCAGAGAATATGACTATTAGAGCAAATGGAATGCTACAGACTAAATTGTGTCCCACAAAAATCACATGTGACTAACCTCCAATGTGACTTTGTGGACATATGACCTTTATGGAAGTAATTATGACTAAATGAGGTCATAACGGTAGGGCCCTGCTCTGATAGGATTAGCGTCCTAGAAGAGTAGGAAACCAGAGCTTGCTTTCTTTTCACTCGCAGGCATGAAGAAAAGGCAGTATGAGGATACATTGAAAAGGCGGCTGTCTATAAGCTGGGAAGAGAGCCCTCACTAGACATGGACCATGCTGGCATCCTAATCTTGGACTTTCAGCCTCCAGAACTGTGAGAAAATAAATTTCTGTTGTTTAAGCCACACAGTTTATGGTATTTTGTGATGGCAGCCCAAGATGACTAATACCCTTGTATTAAAATTATGATATTTTGTATAATTATTTTCTTAATTTTCCATCAAAGTCAAATTGTAGCTCTGTTTGTAGGGGAAACAGGCATGCATACAAATAATCTTAAAGTTTCTCTGGAACTTTTCTTTTGCTTTTATTACCTTGGCAACTTTACACAATTGGTCCTCTAATTACTTAGTTATCAAATGTGTGTTTCAAAAACATAATTTTGGCTATGATGCCTAGAAAATATGATTTCTGTTTTGGTTGGAAAAATTTTCCCACTAAATTAATCAATAAATACAATTATAGGAGGTTAAGAAAAAGTAGTGTTCTGTTTTGAGCTTTATTTTAGTTTAGGTGTGGGTAGACGACGTTTGGGAATGATGGACTAATAGGCTGTGATTTAGTACTAATTTTATAAGAATAAATTCTGGGTAACCATTGTCAAAATTTCAGAGACTTCCCTTATTGTTGTTAATTCTCCTTGGATCCTTCCATAATTTAAAGTCTCCTGGGATATTTTCATTAGTAAGGAATCTATTCAATCAAGCTGATTATATGACTTGGCTGTTTCTCTGACTCTTAAAACTAGGCAATACACCAAAATGTTAATAATTTATGGTGAGAACAGTGGTGGGAACATGGGCAATTTTCCTCCTTGCTTTTCCACTTATTGTCTAAATATTGTATGATAAGCAGTCATTACTTTCATAATGGAAAAAATAATAAAGTGAAAAAAATACTAGATATTAGAAGAACTTAACAAAAATTCCATCTTCTTTCAAAAAGAATTTGAGGTGGTTTACAATAAAAGACATTTGAGGTAGCATAGAACTAGACAAGCTAGAAATTAGAAATCTAAAATTATGAAAAGAGGATGAAAGTAAATACTTTAATGAGACTGAATATAATTATGGTAAACTGAGCATTGTAGTTAGCTCTGAGCTTCCTGACAGTCAAGAAAAAGAGACACTGGATTAGAGAGTTCTCATCGTCCAATCAAAAAGAAAGTATATAGTATTTTATAGAAGAACCTTTCTTCCTTGATAAACTCCTAAAAGGAATTTGCCATAGTATGTTCCTATTTGTGTAAAACATAAAAAGGATATATTTTTATGCTTGTAAATTCAAAGAAAATGTCTGTAACCCAGAAAACTACTGATGATAATATAACGTCTTTAGTCGCTTTTGCTGTTTAGCATAACTTTCTGCTTCCTTTGATGACAATGTCCACCTTCGTTAAGGGAACTGCTTTTCTTCAGTTAGTCATGAATTTCTGGGCACTGCCAACAGTGGTACTTCATTGACTTATGTCCCTGGAATTTTTCTAAGGGAAGAAAAAATCTTGTTTCCTGTTGGAGGTAGTGATGGAAGGCTATGGTCTCTCATAATGGGAAGGGCTGTTCTCCTCCACCAGAGAAAAGTGAGAAAATGACTAACAGCTCACAGAACCAGAGACAAGAAGTTTCCACCCCATGTTCCATTTCCTGTGGCCCTGGTACTGCCCTTTGCATTCCTGTCTTGCATGTCACTTCAAGCTACAGGTCTTGCAATGGAAAGAATCCTGACTACCTGATAACCTCTGGGGGTTAGAATTGTGCGGGGTAGGAAAGACGATAGCTGTGGGAGCTTTTCTATTGCTTGAAAACATTTTTTTTTGTAACAACATGCATAAGTTACTTTTATAATAAAAATGCCAGTAGAAATAATAAGGAATTTATTATGAGAAAATCTGTGTAAGGGACATTGAACAACATAGAGGTCAGTACCTCAGAAAAGACTTTAAAGCAAATGCACCAGCATTTTATTCATGTCTCTTTCTTATATTGGGCTTTGTTAAAGTCTGAGAATAACACTGAAGTGGTACTCAGTGAAGGAACTAAGCTAATGTGGTACTTTATATTTATGCTAGAGTACACGGTAGAATACTTAGAGAAGTGGACAGAGAATAAATCTTCAGGCTATCAACCTTTCAGCTTAATGGCCTTCCACCAGAACTGGAGAGCAGTCAATCACAGGGAACTTTTCTGGTGAGAAGTAAGTGTGCATATACTGTTGAAGACACAGTGATATATTTTGGATTAAAGATGAGAAGATGGCAGGGGTGACATATGTGGTTCTGCTGTTACCTGAAGGAAGAGTCATGTCACTTGCAAATGGAGGTGAGTTACTCAGGTCTCTACAGTGGGGTCACATTTTTCTTCAAGAGGCAAATTCAGATCTGCTCAAGTCCTTGTAAATATTTTCCTGAGAACACAGGGTAGCTTAAGAAGGATACAGTATATCATAGAGAAAAGAGACTTGAACTCTACCCTTCTTCAGTGTGACTCTCTCATACCTGGAACCTCAGCAACCTCCCCAATGCATCTACGGATCCACAGATACAACTGCTTTTTGGACAGATCTATTGGGAGTACTTCAAAATCAATATTCTGAAACTGAACTTATTATATATTCCTGTAAACATGTCTATATTTTTTGTTCCCTCTCTGGTTGTAAGATATCTCTATCTATGCAGTCACCCTAACCAGGAATCTGGGAACCAGTCTAAATTTCTCCTTTCCCCTCACTCTCAATATATAATTGCCTCTTTGCTTAAAATATTTACAGATTTATGTCTTCTCCTTTCCATCTCAACTATCTATTTTTGGTTCTACCTGATTATTTTTCCTAATATTAATTAATTGGTGAATCAATTAATTCAACAAATATTTATCGAGCATCTGTTGTGTGTCAAGCACTGTGCTAGGCTCTGAGGATTCAGGGTGAGCAAAACTGACCGACCCTGGCTTCACGAAGCTTGTAGTCTAGGGAGTTACTGCAATGCATCTCAACTGGGCTCCCTGCTTCAAAAATACATGCTCAGTTTATCCCTCTTAGTACCGCTCGAACTGCTTCTAAAATAAAACTCCAAAATACAAATTTGAGCTAAGCATATTGCTTTCAAGATAAATACAGACTTCACAGCCTGGCACACAAGTCAGTCATGATCTGCCCTATCCTTAGTCTCATCTTTAGTCTCATTTTTTCTTTTTTTTTTTTTTTTTTACTATAGTAGCATAAAGAGTGATTAAAAAGTGAACCTTCCTCCAAGGCCATTGCTGAACATTAGTCTCATTATTTATGCCAGGCCTCACAGTAGGGTAAAATCACTAAAAGAAATAGTATTTCCTTTCCTCTCTGTTTTAAAACTTTATATTTAGTTCCCTGGCTCAGAAAGTAATGGATTCAGGTACTTGATTTGGAAGTTCCCTTGCCCTTTATAAAGTACTCTCTTAAAAGAAGGTTTATAGACTAGGCGCTGTGCTCATACCTGTAATCCTAGCACTTTGGGAAGGCCGAAGCAGGTAGATTACTTGAAGTCAGGAGTTCGAGACCAGCCTGACTAACATGGTGAAACCCCGTTTCTACTAAAAACACAAAAATTAGCCAGGCATGGTGGTGGCGTGCGTCTGTCGTCCCACCTACTCAGGAGGCTGAGGCATGAGAATCCCTTGAACCAGGGAGGCGGAGGTTGCCGTTGCTGAGATCAATCATGCCACTCCACTCCAGTCTGGGTGACAGAGTGAGACTCCAACTCAAAAAAAAAGAATAAAAAGAAAAAAAGAGGGTTTACATATAAATTATTGGCACTTATGAGAAATTTCAGCCATATTACTGGAAAAAGTTCAATATACAAAAAAAATAGAAAATAGAAAAAAAGTCATTTGCAAAGCAACAAAAAATGTAAGGTACTGAGAACATATTTACTGAAAGATACACAGGACCTTAAAGGAATTAATTGTAAAATTTACTAAAGGATGTATAATAGAACGAAATAAATGGAGATATGTAATAAGTTTACAGTGAGAAGACTCAATATTGATGTCATTTTTTTCAAAGTAATCCATAAAGTTGATTTTTCTATTAAGAGTTCCAGTCTTTCTTTCTTGAAATTTGACAAGTTGAAACTAAAATTCATATGGAATAATAAAATGCTAAGAAGAGCAAAAATAATTCAAAAATTAAGTTAGGGGAGGAATATCTTATTGTATAACAAGATTTAATAAGAAGTGATAGCAATTAAAACAGTGTGATATTGGCACAAACATAGGCAATTAGACTGTAGATAGATGTGAGATGTTGGAATATAACAGAGGTGCCAGTATAAATCAATAAAGAAATTACAGACCATTTAATAAATGATAGTGGGACAATTGGCTATCTAAATGGAAAAGAATTGGATATTTATTTCATACCACAAACAAAATTACATTGTAGAAAGATTTAAGACCTAAAAGAGAAAACTAAAACTTCAAAAATTTAAGGGCATCTTTAATCTCCAGGTTGGGAAGGAATTTCTTACATGAAAAGCACAAGTCAGACAGGGAAAATAAATATGTTATCCATATTAAAATTTGCATGCAAAAGGTACCATAAAGCTGAAATTAGCCATTTGGAGAAGATATTTGCAATATATTTTCTGAAACTGAATTCATGAACTGTTATTGAAAAATGTGCCTAAATTTCTTTCTTTTTTTCTTCTCTCCCTCCCTCCCTCCCTCCCTCCTTCCTTCCCTTCCTTCCTTTGTTCTCTTTCTCTCTCTCTTTTCTTTCTATCTTTTTTACTTCTGCAGTTCCAACATGTATCTTTATTTTCTCTATATATGAAGAATACTATTATCTACTCGGTAATCCAAGCCAGTGACTGACTAACATATGAAATAAATTATGAGGCAAATCAAAAACACAACAATAAAAGAGCAAATGATATAAGAAGTCAAGTCATAGAAGAAGAAATCCTCTTGGTCAATATTTAAAAGATATTCAACTTCACCTTTGTTTTTTTTTTTCTAAAGAAAGAAAAAGAAAGAAAAGAAAAAAGAAAGAGAGAAGGAAAAAAAGAGAATGAAAGAAAGGGAAAAAGAAGAAGAAAAGAGGGAGAGAGAATGGGAATCTTGCTCTATTGCCCAGGCTAGAATGTAGTCTAAAAATGGGTATTGAAAAGCTCTTTTATACTAATAATTGTGTTATACAATGGAGATAGGAAGGAATAAGGGAGGAAAATAACAAACAGACAACCAATATTTCATTTAAACCTATGAAATGCTATGCAATTGCTGGGGGAGTGATTTACTTCCAACCATGTGGTCACTTTTAGAATAGACGTGATGTGTTACTGAAGAAAATGTATGTTTTGTGGATTTGGAGTAGAGAGTTCTGTAAATGTTTATTAAGTTTACTTGTTGAGGTCTAAGTCTCGGATATCCTTGTTAACCTTCTGTCTCATTGATCTGTCCAATATTGACAATGTAGTGTTAAAGTCTCCCACTATTATTGTGTGGGAGTCCAAGTCTCTTTGTAAGTCACCAAGAAGTTGCCCTATGTATCTGGGTGCTCCTGTATTGGGTACACATAGACTTAGGATTATTAGCTCTTCCCGTTACATTGATCCCTCAACCATTATACAATGTCCTTCTTATCTGTTTTGGTTTCTGTTACTTTAAAGTCTATTTTATCAGAGATGAGAATTGCAACTCCTGCTTTTTTTTTTTCTCTCCATTTGGTTGGCAAATCTTCCTCCATCCCTTTGTTTTGAGTCTCTGTATATCCTTGCATGTGAGATGGGTCTGAATGCAGCTTACCGATAGGTTTTTTGGAATGGCTGATACTGGTTGTTCCTTTCTGTATATAGCGCTTCTTTCAGAAGCTCTTGTAAAGCAGGCCTGGTGGTAATGAAATCTCTCAGTACTTGCTTATTCGTAAAAAATTTTATTTTTCCTTCACTTATGACACTTAGTTTGGCTGGATATGAAATTCTGGGTTGAAAGTTCTTTTCTTTAAGAATGTTGAATATTGGCCCCCACTCTCTTCTGGCTTGTAGGGTTTCTGCTGAGAGATCTGCTGTGAGTCTGATAGGCTTCCCCTTGTGGGTAACCTGACCTTTCTTTCTGGCTGCCCTTAGTATTTTCGCCTTCATTTCAACCCTGGTGAATCTAATAATGATTATGTTCCTTGGGGTTGCTCTTTTTGAGGAATATCTTTGTGGTGTTCTCTGTATCACCTGGAGTTGAGTATTGTCCTGCCTTGCTAGGTTGGGAAAGTTTTCCTGGATAATATCCTGAAGAGTATGTTCCAACTTGGATTCATTCTCTCCGTCACATTCAGGTACACCTATCAAATATAGATTAGGTCTTTTCACATAGTCCCATATTTCTTGGAGACTTTGCTCATTCCTTTTTAGCCTTTTTTCTCTAATCTTGTCTTCTCGTTTTATTTCGTTAAGTTGGTCTTCGACCTCTGAAATCCTTTCTTCTGCTTGATCAATTCGACTGTTAAAACTTGTGCATACTTCGTGAAGTTCTTGTATTGTGTTTTTCAGCTCCATTAGTTCACTTATATTCCTCTTTAAATTGTCTATTCTCGTTAGCATTTCATCAAACCTTTTTCAAGGTTCTTAGTTTCTTTGCATTGGGTTAGAACATGTTCTTTTAGCTCACAGAAGTTTCTTATTATCCACCTTCTGAAGCCTGATTCTATCAATTCCTCACATTCATTCTCGATCAGGCCTTGTTCCCCTGGTGATGAGGAACTGCAATCCTCTGTAGGAGGAGAGGCATTCTGATTTTGGGTGTTTTCAGCCTTTTTGCGCTGATTTCTTCCCACCTTTGTGGATTTATCCACCTGTCGTCTGTGTAATTGCTGACTTTCAGATTAGGTCTCTGAGTGGACGTCCAGCTTATTGGTGGTAAAGTTTTTTCTGTTTCTTAGTTTTCCTTTCGGCGGATGCCCCTCCCCCCACAGAGCTGGACCTTCCTGGGTTCAGCTGTACTTGCTGTGAAACTCTCAATCCTCAGCAGTTCCAATTGCTGTTTTTCTTTTGTTGGGTGGGGACCAGCCTTCCCCTGCGGCGACCCACCACGCCAGCTGAAACAGCAGCGTTAAAATTCATGGCGCTTTTCTGCCTGGGAATCTCCCGGTCTGGTTCCCCACTTCAGTCCGCTTTTCAATCAGCTGAATGGGAGACTCTGCCTTCCCGGAGCTCCAACGCCAACCAAAAGGGCACTCAGTCCGTATACTCCGGACTGAGAACCGCCGCGCCGGGGCACCTGCAAAACGGCCGCGCTGGCCAAAAGAGTCGCGCTGGTGACCCGTGGGGCTCCTCCGCCGGGAATCTCCTGGTCCGCGGGCAATAAAAATTCGTCTGAAAGTGTGGCGTCCACTCACTCTCTGCGCTTTCAGTGGGAGCCACAATCCTGAGCTGCTGCTAATCGGCCATCTTGGATCTCTCTTCCTCAACTTCACCTTTGGTAAAGTAAATGCAAATTAAATCTATAAGACATTATTTCATGCCCATGAGATTGGCAAATTTTTCAAGTCTGATGATACCGAGCATTGGCAAGAATGCCGTGAAGGAGGAGCTGTTGTATGATGAGGGAAAGCAATTTGGCAAGACCTGATAAAGTGGAAGATGTACAGTCTTTAGTGATTCCACTTTCAATTTTGTTAGTGTATTTTTGTAATAGCAAAAACTTATAATATGTGAAACTTCCTTGAGAGATGAAGTGGATAGATGCATTATTGTGTATTCACATATTTAATGTAATTCTAAGACATTTGGGATATATATGCTGTCTTATTCTTTACATTTGTCCCATGTTCTGTGTTCCCTTTTGTTCCTCCTTATTTTTGTCTTTTTAACAAATTAAACTTTTTTTTTTTTTTAAATGAGACAGAGCCTCGCTCTGTTGCCTAGGCTGGACTGCAATGGCGTTCTCTTGGCTCACTGCAACATCCGGCTGCTAGGTTCAAGAGATTCTCCTGCCTCAGCCTCCCAAGTAGCTGGGACTACAGGTGCCCACCACCATGCCCAGCTAATTTTTGTATTTTTAGTAGAGACAGAGTTTCACCATGTTGGCTAGGCTGGTCTCAAACTCCTGACCTCAGGTGATCTGTGCTATTCTTTTATTGGTTAACCTTAAGATTACATGTGTCCTTGGCCAGTTAGACCTACTATAAATTATATAGTAAGACTTCAGAGTCAGGACACTTTATTTCTACTTAATCTCCTTGCCTCCTTGCTTTTTGTGCTATTGCTGTCATTTTTTTTTTAGGAGTCTCACTGTGGGGTGCAGTGGTGCAATCTTGGCTCACTGCAACCTCTGCCTCCTGGGTTCAAGTGATTCTTCTGCGTAGCCTCCCCAGTAGCTGGGACCACAGTTACACACCACTACACCTGGCCAATTTTTGTATTTTCAGTAGAGATGGGTTTTGCCGTGTTGGCTGGGCTGGTTTTGAACTCCTGACCTCAGGTGATCCACCCACCTTTGCCCCCTAAAGTGCTGAGATTATAGGCATGAGCCACTGTGCCTGGCCCATTGCTCTCATTTATATTATTTGTACACATGTTTTAAAACTACAATATGTTATGATTTTTGCTTTATAAAATCAATAATCGTTTGAATTTGACTACATATCCATCTTTTCTTGCTTTCATTCTGTTCTGTATTTCTGTGTTTACATCTGGAATCATTTCCTTTTACCTAAAGAACTCCCTTGAATACTTATTTTAGTGTGGGTCTTTGGCAATTAGTTCTCAGTTTGTATTTGCATGACTATCTCTTTATTTTTCTTTCATATTTGAAGGATACTTTGGCTAAAT
The DNA here is from genome assembly GCA_036589455.1 of Ateles fusciceps. Taxonomy (NCBI): domain Eukaryota; kingdom Metazoa; phylum Chordata; class Mammalia; order Primates; family Atelidae; genus Ateles; species Ateles fusciceps. Next base: position 3,449,935 of record JAZHEH010002842.1, read on the forward strand.
GGATATGCCAAGTTGGAGGCTATTTTCTTTCTGCACTTTAAAGATATCACCCCATTTTCTTTGGTTTCATTTTTTTTTCCTGTTGACTATCAACTAATTGTTGTTTATTTAAAGGTAATGTGTCTTTTTTCTCTGGCCGCTTTTAAGATTTTTCCCTTTGACTTCAGTTTTAACAAGTTTTGCATGATACATTTAGGTGTGGTTTTCTTAGTGTTCATTCTGCTTGAATTCTAAAAGTTTTTTGAATTCATGACTTGAGATCTTTTGTCAGTTTTAGAAAATTCTCATTCAGCTTCTGCACCATTCCTTTTTACTTCTCTGAAAATACTAAAAATATTAGCATGTTCTATATATTTCTTGTGTCCTTTTCATATTTTTATTCCTTTTTTCTCCATGTTCTAGTCTTGTTATTTTTCAGTTGCCTTTTCAGGTTTGTAATTCTTCTGTGTCTTTAACCCTGTTTATTAATTGAGTCCTTATTTTCAGCAATTGAATTTTACAGATTCCAGTTGCTTGATAAAATTCTGTATAATGTCATTTATCTTATTGAAAATATTGATAAAAATAATTTCAAAGTCTTCCTCTGATAGCTCCAATATCTGGATCATCTTTTGGTCTACTGTTTATTTTGTGATTTTTTTTTAATCTTGGGTTTTTGTCATTTGTTTCTATTTCCTGTCATCATTAGTAATTTTAAAAAATTAAATGTAGACATTGAATTTAAAAAATTGTAAAGCTCTGGATGATGTTATACTACTCCCGGTAGAAATATATATACACATATATATGTATGTATTTTGATAGTAGGTAGAGTAAGAGAAATGTAGAAGGTTTTGGTAGCTTCGATCAGGGATGAAGATAATTCAAGGCTATATTTAAGTCTTTATGAGAGCTGGTCTTTCTGTTTTGCTTTACAGCAAAGGCATAGCCTTTGAGGGGTCTTATCTGAAAGCCTCAGGTGTTTATCAGATGATCTTTTCCTTGGTGAACCCTAAACTTCAGTTTTTATCTCTCTAGCACCAAAAGACAGCTAATAGCCTGGCTTAGATTTAGCCTCTTAGCTGTTGCTTTCTGCTTGGCTTCTCACATTTTATGGTTTAGGAATTGGCAAATCTCTCAAGGGGAAAAGTGGCCAGGAGTGTCCAACTCACTTCCGTGATTTTTTTTAAATCCTTGATCCTGGTTCTTCTAATTTCTGGCTATCCTAAATTCTAATTTTTATCTTTCTATGCCTATAAGACTGATAAAATCACAGAGCCACTGTTTTCTCCTTGACCTCTTATCCCTGAGCCTTTTTGGAATTGGTAAGTGTCTTAAAATCAAAGGTGATAGGAAGTGTCATGGTCACCTTAGTGTGTTTTCTTTCTCTCGAGGATTAGCTCTCAAGTTCTGGAAGCCTTGGTCACTCTCTGGTGCCTTGGAAAACGGCTTCCTTTAGTAGCTTATTGAGATTTAGGCAGGAGGGTTGGTCTTATGCAAGTTACTCTAGCATAGCTGGAAGCAAAAGTCCCTAATGTCCTTTTTAAATTCCTCTGTTCTGGGGATTTATAGCTGTCTTAAGATGACACTTTGATTCATTACAATAACTAACTTCTAATTAATACATTATTTTTAAATTTAATTTTATTTTTTTGAGACAGAGTCTCACTGTGCTGCCCAGGCTGAAGTACAGTAGTGTGATCTCAGCTCACTGCAGCCTCCACCTCCCGGTTCAAGTGATTCTTGGCCTCAGCCTCCCAAGTAGCTGGGATTACAGTCATGCACCACCATTCCCAGCTAATTTTTTATATTTTTAGTAGAAACAGGGTTTCACCATGTCGGCCAGGCTGGTCTCGAACTCCTGACCTCAAGTGATCTGCGTGCTTCGGCCTCCCAAAGTGCTGGGATTACAGATATGAACCACCAAGCCCAGCCTAATTAATCCATTACTTTAAATATATAAATTAGCAGAGTGAAACATATCAAAATGAGTAATACTGTTAGAATTTAACTTGCTTAGAAAACCATGCCTGATTCCTGTTGTTAGATAGTTAATTCACACTAGAATTGCTTGTGTTATTCTCTCTGAAAAAAAGAATGAAGCTGTCTATAGAAAACATATTCATAGATTTTTAGAAAGCCATAAAACTCAACAATGAGGAAGTATGAGTTATAAATCTTCCCTCCATTGATATCATTAACTTTTTTTTTGGTTTGGAAATTATTAAAAATTCCTTTCTAGGATTTCCTAACTTTCGTAGCTCTACGGTGAATAATAGCTTTTTTATGGCCTGAACTCACTGAATCATGAAAATCTTACCTAGGGTTCAGGTCAGAATTTTCCTGTACTAAATTTTCTCTATCCATTAACTCTATAGCCTCACCAGTGTGAATTTTATAAAATTAAGAGTCAAGTTGAGTTAATGGAAGAAACATGAAATAGGAGTTCGGATTTCTAGTTTCTAGCCTTACTCTGCTATTGACTGTGATTTGGATAATACTGACTTCTCTGGGTCTCTGTTTCTTTATCAAAGTAGGTAGATTTTATTTTCCAAAGACGGCTGTGCAAATGAATATATCCCATCTCACATTTTCTTCTTACAGTGTGACTGACACTCTTCTCACCAAGAGGTAGGAGTCTGTGTTGTCTCCTCCCAATCTGGGCAGGAACTTGTAGCTGCTAATATTATAGCAGAAGTGATGTTATGTTACTTCTGAGGCTAGATCATTTAAAAAAGAAAGAAAGAAAGAAAAAATCAGCTTCGATTTGGTTCTTTCGCTTTTGGGCCACTCGCTCTTGGAACCCAACAATTCTACTGTGAGGAATCAAAATTAGCCCATGCAGAGAGACTAGACAGAGAGGGATGAAACCCATATGGAGAGGAATTAGTTTTCATTTCAGCTTCACCCTGTATCCTGCCTTCCCAATTCCTGGATCTTTCTGTAGAATTGATGTACATCTTGTTGCCTATCCTTAATACAGACGTTTAGTTTTTAACATTCTCTGGTATGCCAGGCTACTGACCATTCATCCCTCTTTTTTTCAGATTCCAATATTTTGTATTTATTTTTCATTTGCTGTTGTCTACTCTCCTGTACTCTTTATCCTTGAGGCATCATGTCTTTTTCTCTTAATTTGTTTAACAGGGTAGGAATGAAGCAGAGATAAAACTTTGTATTCTGTCCTCCATGGTTAACTGGCAGTGCTGTCTTTCTCTTTTTAAATTTATATTGCAACTCTATTTTCTTCTTTGGCCTTGCATGATCTTTGTGAGTTCTGACTACAACAACTAATCAAATTTCCCGCAGGGTCAGATGTTTGCTATGATGTTTCTAGTGAAAGACACTGTTAGGGGTTTTGTTTTAGTAGCGCATGCCGAAAGAGAGGGAATTAAAAGGCAACAAGTGATCACATATATGATGATTTGATTTTTTTTTTTACAAAGGTGCAAAGGTAATTCAGTGGAGAAAGAATATTCTTTTCAACAAATGGTGCTGGAACAGTTGAATACTTGTATGCAAAACAAAAACAAAAACCCACCACATAGCTATTCATAACTTATAGCATATATAAATATAAACTTGAAATGGATCATAAACCTAAATATAAAACCTAAACCTGTAAAATATACAGACAAAAATATAGGCAAAAGCCATTGTGACCTTAGATTAGGCAAAGATTTCTTAGATGTAACACCAAAAATAAAAATCAGTAAGTTGGTCTTCATTAAACTTAAGAACTTTTGCTCTTCAAAAGACACTGTGAAGAGAATGAAAATATAAGCCACAGACTGGGAGAAAATATTTGCAATCCACATACCTGATAAAGGACTTGTATTTAGACACACAGAAAAAAACTCTCAAAACACACCTATAAAAAAAAAATCAAAGGAATGAGTTGAATGAAAATAGCCTTTTTGAACATCCATCAAAAAACAAAAACAAAGAATTGTTTTTTAAAAGTTGTTTTAAAAATATTTGAACAGACATGTTATCAAAGAGGATATGTGATGATAAATAAGTATGTAAAAAAAATGCCCAACATCATTACTTGTTAGGGAAATGGGAATGAAAACCACAATTGATGCTATTATATTGCATGCATATTAGAATGTCTAACATTAAAAGGATCATCCATACGAAGTGTTGGTGAGGATATGGAACAACTGAGACTCTTACATTGCTGGTGGAAATGTAAAATGACACAAACACTGTATAAAAGCATGTGTCCATGCAAAGACTTGTACACAAATGTTAATAGCAGATAATAACCAAAAGCATTTGCAAACAACACAAATTCACCTTCAACAGTTAAATAGATAAATTGTCATAGATTCAAACAATCGAATACTATTTACTTATATGAACAACATGAATAAATCTTTTTTTTTTTTTTGAGACAGAGTTGCATTCTGTCACACAGGCTATAGTGTAGTGGTGCGATCTCAGCTCACTGTAACCTCTGCCTCCCAGGTTTTAATGATTCTTCTGCCTTAGTCTCCCAAGTTGCTGGGATGACGGGTGTGTGCCACAATGCCCAGCTAATTTTTTTTTGTATTTTTTTTGGAGAGATGGGGTTTCACCATGTTGCCCAGGCTGGTCTCGAACTCTTGAACTCAAGAGATTCACTTGTCTTGGCCTCCCAAAGCGCTGGGATTACAGGTGTGAGCCACCATGCCCAGCAGAGCAACATGAATAAATATGACAATAATTACTCTGATTGAAAGAAGCCACACTAAAAAAGAGTACATACCGTATGATTTTATTCAAACAAAGTTCTAGAAAATGTAAACTAATCTATAGTGATAGAAAGCATATTAGTGGTTGTCTGGGTACAGGTGAGGCAGGAGTAAGAAGGCAGGATTACAGTGGTGCAGGAAGAATCTTTTGGAAGCAAAGATTATGTTCATTATCTTGATTTGGGGCAAGTTTTTCACCTATGTACACATGTTAAAACTTACCAAATTGTATACTTTAAATATATATGGCTTATTAAATGACAATTATACCTCAATAAAACTGTCAAAAAAGGGGCAATTTAGTGAGAAATTCTGTCTCTGAAGAGTTAAAAGTTGTCATTAGAAAATGCTCCACTAACTTCAAGTGTTTCTTGGTTCTCATTTGGAAATATAAAATGATGACTAAAAACTACTCAATATGCATGCCAAATTGAAGCTGATTAACCTCTGACCTTTCTACATCATTTAATGAGGCAGCATGCTTGCTGGCACGAAGAAGGTTCTGTCAAAATGCTGAGTTTGAGATGATTCCTTTTCTGCAGCTCTTTGTTTTGCTCCCAGCCCACCTAACTTGACTCTTGTCATGTTCATAGAGGCCGAGGGCTTTCTGGGAATCCCAGTCAGTCACAGTTGTTGGCAGAAGCCGCCTGGTAGAGAATGATAGTGTTGTGGCTTTTCCTGTCTAAAAAGATGTGTGTGATAAACAGAAAATAAAATTTCCTTTTGTCTCTGGTCAGTACAGCTTAGTAATTATTATGGTATTTGAAGAAAACGTCAGCATAGTAATTTTGTTCAGGTTATTTTGTATCTTGATGAACCAAGAAAGAGAGTGAATGCAGAGCTAGGTGTTGTCTGATAAGAGAGCCGGCTGAATTTTCTGTGCTGTATACAAAGACTGAAAACAAATTGCTCACACAGATTGAAATCGTTTCCATGGGGTCACAAATGTCAACAACATCTTTCAGAATTGGTTTTCTTTTTAAAACTGGGAATTTCTTTCACGATGTCATCCAGCTACGAAAACGAGCCTCACATGAAACATGTTCCAAGCCTTTAGAGGGCCACTTGGAGCTTTTAGTGATATGTCATTCTTTATATTATTTACTTCTATCACTGTTATCATCATGATCAGTACCATCATTAGAAAGTTACGGATGTCATGTGCAGAGATTAAAAAAAAAACAGGTAAACTACTCATTTAAAACAATGTGAAAATTAAGGCCCCTTTTATATAGTTTCATTTAATCATGTGATGTCTGTACATGAAGTACCTACAATTTTCACATAAGCAATGGAGACTTTCTTTTTTCTTCTTCTTCTTTTTTTTTTTTTTTTTTTTTTTGAGGTGGGGTCTTACTCTGTCACCCAGGCTGGAATGCAGTGGCATCATTTTGGCTCACTGCAGCCTTGACTTCTTGGGCTCAAGCAAATTCTCCTACTTTAACCTCCTGAGTAGCTGGGACTACAGACGCATGCCACCATGCCTGGCTGATTTTTTGTGTTTTTTGTAGAGACAGGGTTTCACCATGTTGCCCAAGCTGGTCTCAAACTACTGGGCTCAAGAGATCTGCTCGCCTCAGCCTCCCAAGTGCTGAGATTTATAGAGGTGAGCCACTGTGCCTGGCCAGCAATGGAAATGTTCTAAAAATTAGTTTTTAAAAGCAATTTTAGTACAGCAGGCTGAGTGTGGTGGCTCATGCCTGTAATCCCAGCACCTTGGGAGGCCGAGGCAGAAGGATTGCTTGAGCCCAGGAATTAAGAAACTAGCCTGGGCAACATAGTGAAGCCCTGTCCCTATTTTTAATTAAAAAAAAAATTTAGGCCAGGCTCAGTGACTCATGCCTGTAATCCTAGCACTTTGGGAGGCTGAGGTGTGAGGATCACTTGAGGTCAGGAGTTCGAGACCAGCCTGACCAACAACGGTGAAACCCCATCTCTACTAAAAACACAAAATTAGCCAGGCATGGTGGTGCATGCCTGTACTCCAGCTACTTGGGAGGCTGAGGCAGCAGAATTGCTTGAACCCAGGAGGCAGAGCTTGCAGTGAGCTGCGATTGTGCCGTTGCACTCCAGCCTGGGCAACAAGAGTGAAACTCTGTCTCAAAAAAAAAAAAAAAAAAAAAAAATTAAAAGAGCAATTTTAGTATAACAGTTATTGGATGATATCAGTTTTTTTTTTGTTGTTGTTGTTGTTGTTGTTGTTGAGACGGAGTCTTGCTCTGTTGCCCAGGCTGGAGTGCAGTGGCATGACCTTGGCTCACTGCAACCTTTGCCTCCTGGGTTCAAGCGATTTCCCTGTTTCACCCTTCTGAGTAGCTGGGATTACAGGTGCCCGCCACCATGCCCATCTAATTTTTTTGTATTTTAGTAGAGATGGGGTTTCACTAGGTTGGGCAGGATGGTCTTGACCTTCTGACCTCGTGATCTGCCTGCCTCAGCCTCCCAAAGTGCTGGGATTACAAGGGTGAGCCACCATACCCGGCCAGGATGATGACTATTAGTATGAGGTTAAAGTAAATCCTTCTAGAATCCTCCTGTCATTATTACATAAAGTTGTTTAAAGGACTGTAAAGGTTGTTATGGGGGAGAGGCCATGATGTAAGGTGATTTTCTTATTCATGCACATGACTGAGGTACAAAACATAAACTTTAGCAAGAAAGGACCACTTTGCCATCTATCTCACCTCTTTTAGCATGCATACATACATTCAATAATACTCATAGAGTAGCTACTATTTAGGAATACACATAGGTAATAAGCAATCACTTAAGGATATGGCAGCACAGAGGTATGATCTGGGTATTTGAAGGGGCACAGAGAAGACTCCTAACTTCATGTTGTGGAAGAGTAGTGGTGCTCAGAAAAGGCTTTCTGGATGCTTCAGCTAAGATCTGAAAGACAAATTGGTGTTACCAAGGCAGAAGGAGTGACGAAGTAGAGGAGGTCGAGGTAGAGGCCAGCACACATGAACACTCAGAGGAGACAGAGAGTGGCCTGATGGGTTTGTAGAGCTGACTATAGTCTGTCTAGTTGGGGAATAGAATCTATGGAGGAATGGTGGAGCATGCAACTGGGGAGGAAAACAAGGGTCAGAGTAAGACCTGCCATAAAGGTCAGTGCAGAGTCACTCAAGTAGTTTAAGCAGGAGACTCACTTGTTTAGAATTTCACTCTAGAAAAGACTTAATATTGTTTAATAAGAAGAAAAACAATTAGAGTTGAAAGCGGATGATTTCTAAAATATTATTGTAACATTTTGTTAAATATATGAATATTAGCAAACCTGATTTATTTAGCTCTTTTTAGATACATGTTTTGGGTAGTTTTCATTCTATTTCATTGTAATATGGCTTTTGAAATAGACTCATGTTCATATGTGACTGTATAATTCAGAATTTAAAGCCACAGGTGAAAGGCTACTTCCCTTGGACTTGAGGAGACAGAAGCCTCTCCCATTTTACTAAACTAGGAAAAAAAAATCTTTATGTATCAAACACATTAATAGTGTTCTCACAAATACAGATTTCATGAAAACCAACTAAAATGAAATAGAAAAGAGGGCAGAATGCTGTTATACTTTATTATGCTAGTTGAGTTTGTATTTTTTTGTCTTAATTAGGAAAACTCAATATATTTGGGAAGTGGAAATTAAGATGTCAAATCTCTCTCTTGTGTGTGTGTGTGTGTGTGTGTGTGTGTATGTGTGTGTGTGTGTGTATTTTTTTTTTTCATTTTTTTTGTAAAGACAAAGTCTTGCTATGTTGCCCAGGCTGGTCTAGAAACTGCTAGACTCAAGCAGTCTTCCTGCTCTTGGCCTCCCAAAGTGCTAGGATTAAGTGCTAGGATTACAGGCATGAGCCACCATGCCCAGCCAAGTATCTGTATTTTGAGGTCAAGGTTTTCTATATAGCTATGCGTGAACCCATACATGAAGTAATCAATTTATGTATTCAGCAAACATTTATAAGTGCAAATCATATACCAAGCATGTTGCCGAAGTATGAATGAAACAGGCAGATACAGCCCCTGCTCTCATGAGCACACTGTCATTGTGTGAGGAAGAGACATGTTGACTAACCACTTGCAGGGTTGGTAGCCTGTCCTCACAGTCAGTGCAAAACTTCCTGATGTCTGGGGGCAGTAGTAAGCTTGAGTGCCAGGTATAGGAAGGAGATTTGGATATCTCTCTCCAGTCTTTGAAGAATCCCTGTAAATTCTCCAACCTATATTTGTGTTTGATGAACTCCTAGCTCTTATTCAGTCATCAGCAGTATGTTCCTTTGTGATATGACTTATTTGATCAATTCTAGTTTTTCAGTATTTTTTTCCCTTGCAAGGCAGGAGTTTTGCTGAAAACCTCATCTTTGGAGGGTAAGAGAGCTGGATCAGAAGTCACTTGACCACTGTAGGACCAAGGAAGAGGTTGGAAAGTTGGAGTTTGAAACATACTCTTTTTAGAGAAGCTGTGAAGCCTGGGCATGGCCTGGACTCTCTATAATTTTTGGCGTTTGTTAAGCCCTGCACTACTTTAAATAGAACAGTTTTTTCCCTAATTAAAAGTGCTTTTCAATGGTTATTATCATTTTTGCTTTACAAAACTCTTATAGGTTGAAGTCCATATCCTTTTTTAATTGATGAGCAAGGTGGGATCCATGGAGCTTAAGTTGAATGACAGGCTCCGTGGTTCTTATATTTACCTGAAATCATTTCTGATTTGCCCATGCTAAGTCACAGAATTGGTCTGATTGCAGAGTAGGCTCTTTAATTAAATGAATGGGTGTGAAGCTAGGCCCATACTGGATTTACTACACTAAGGCATGATCGGGCTTGTACCTTTTCATTTACTTATTTATTCATTTTAGGCCCGTATCTTAAAAGCATTTTATGCATCTTTGACTGGATTAGAATAATCATAGCTGGTGAAACATCATAGAGGTGACTTGTTTTAATTTCTTTAGTTTTTATTTGGTAATGAGATTTGTTTGAAGGTACATCTAGATGTGGAAAAGCAAATCTGTAGCACTCATTTGAATGCTTTTCATTCATGTTTTCACTGTGTTTCTTTCGTTTATTTCTAGAAACATGTCTCCTCTTCTTCCTGTAGCACATTGCAAAAAGTTTGCCCCCTTGGCTGCTGGGGCTTCCTGATAAAACAATCACAGCCAGTGGCTTGTGTGTTTAGTTATTTGATATACTGCAAGAAAAAATAAAACCATATATGTTGCATAAAGTTGGCTTCATAAATTGCATGTCTGAACAACTAATCTTTCTCATAGAGAGAAAACTGTATTTCATATCATTATGGACCCTAACAATTCAAATCCATTTGTTCAATACTGTTGGTGCATGACTCATTGAAATGAATTTTTTTCTGTCAGGCTGCACTGTGGGTATGTATATACACTGAAGACAGTCTTAAATGCTTCTAAAGCTTAATTAGTGGAACATTACAGACACATGGAAAACCCCTTGTGGTAGAGTTCTCTATTACGCTGCTCGTGCCTGATTTGCTTCAAATGTGGTTTCTCCACTTTAGAGAGAAACTGGTATATACGGTGGCTCTGGGAATTAGTGGAAACCTCTTAACATTTACATAGAGATATAGGTACAGTATAACTAATACATGGATCCTGTCTGATTTAAAATATTGTCACTTTTGTTTCCTATTTTGCAAAATCCCAAAAAGTGATTTGGTGGACAGAGCCAAAGGGAGTCCACAAACCGTGAAGACAAATCAGCCTCATCTGATGGTATTGTAGTTACAGAGTATTTACTCATCCCATGGAACTCCTATATGCCAAAACTCTCATGATCTCAGAAACAATCAGTTGTTTATTTCATTAAATAACTGGGCAGTGAGCTGTAGAAAACAATTCTGGCTTTGTTGCTGGGAAAAGCTGAGTTTAAGGCATGGATCTCTGCTTATTAGCTATGAGATCCTGAGCAAGTTTTTTTTTCTTCTTCACCTCTGTCAACTTTAGTTCATCTGTAACATGGGGCCAGCAATAGTATCCATCTGTGAGGGGGTTGTGAGGATTAAATGGGACAGTGTGGGTAAAGTATTTAGAAGAGGGCCTAGCATATTGGCAGTGCTCGATAAATGTGGTTTTGCTTCTATCAGTCTCTCTGTTGCCTAACTGAGCCCTGAGGAAAGAGGACCTTCTCTGTAATGTTGCTTGTGCAGGAATTTGCCTGCTTGAGAATGGAAAGCTGTGGCCAACATTAACCCATGTTCTCAGAGCAAGGGGGACGACCCTTAGGAGGAGCAGGGTGTAGATGGAGAATGTTTTGCCAGGGATCAAAAGACATGGGCTTTGGGCCAAGGTTCAAAACTTTGTGACTTGAGATTTTCTGGATTAGTTCCTCATCTCTCCAGTGCCTAGCACACAGTAGGAATTTGTAAAGATTTGTTGCCTAGATTAAAGAATTAATCTGTAAAATGAAGTGATTGGATGGAATCATTTAACCCATGTCCTCTTACAGGGCTCCCCTTCCTCATGGAGAAAGTTTCTTAATGAATGGACATCTGCTCTAACTCTGTCATGTGGAGCTTTCTGTGGGCACTTCCAGTTGCTTTGATTGTCAGGGGCTCCAGTTTTGGGTGGTAGCATGCTTCTGGGAATGGCAGTGGTTTAAGGAAGAAGCTTCAGCGGGATAAAGAGATGGCTTTGTCAGAAGATGCTAAAAAAAAGTAGAATGCTTCCATAGACAATCAGCCCTGTACTCTCCATTGTCCCCAAAGCACAGGCCTGCTCTATCTCCTTGATGTTCTCTATAGTTAAGACTAAGTCCAATGAAACTCTACCTTTTATGTTTATTCGAATCCTTTGGTAATTCTGTTTCTCTTCAGGATTGCCCTTGGAATTTTAACCCAACAGCCCAAAAGGTCTTCAACAAGGGCAAGTGTAGGCGAGGGGAGCAGTGAGATGATTTAACTTCATCATGAACTATTAGGAATGCATCTGGACCCTAAGGAGTTTCCAGGGCTGATCATGGTGCTTTCTTTCTACTCTTTTAGGGTTGACCATAAGATCAATTCATGAGAAGCTGTTCTTGTGTCCTTGTGCTCCAGTGTAATTTGAGGTTTCTTTCATACTCATTATACTTGGGTATGTCAGGTTGCCAGGATCATAACAAAACCTGAACTGTCTTGTTCTTCAACTTTGGGAGACAGAGGAAAAAAAGGAACTAGAATGGTGAGAAATGAATTTTGGACAGGTCTGATGAAGTCAGAAGTGAATTCACCTTTGCAAAAATTATAGCTGAGAACATTATTACAAAGAAAGTGATCTGAACTAACTGACTCCATCTTGCTTCTGACTTTCAAGTTTTCCTTGCTCATTCCTGGGTATAGGGGAACTAACTTTTGGAGGAACTTAGTTTATAGTTTAACTTTGAAACAAAGTTACAGCTGACAATAACAGGTCTTTCCCCCAGACAAATCCCCTACCTGCCTAGGGACTAGATTGCCTATGCAGGATTAATAAATTAGCCACAACATTTAAAATTATGGAGGCTGCAAGATTCTGATCCTCCCCAAATCACTCCTGGGAATAACATCACTATTGTAAAACCTAAGATTAGGGCTTGAGGTATTTTGCAGACGCTGCACTCAGTGGATCAACTGGCACCACTCAGATAGATAAACTGGCTCATGTGGTCTTATGGCCCCCACTCAGGAACTGGACTCAGCACAAGAGGACAGCTTTGACTCTCTATGATTTCATCTCCGAACCGACCAATCAGCACTCTCCACTTTCCAACACCCCTACCCACCAATATCTTTAAAAAAAACCTGATTTGTGTAATAATACAACTCCATTCTCCCGTACAGCAGACTCTGCATGAATTAAACTCTTTCTTTTTGTTTTTTTTGAAACAGAGTCTCACTCTGTCACCCAGGCTGGAGTGCAGTGGTGATCTGGGCTCACTGCAACCTCCGTCTCCCAGGTTTAAGCAATTCTCCTGCCTCAGCCTCCCGAGTAGCCCATGTGTTTCCCTGGTTGCTTCGAGAGAACAAGACCATGTACAATAGAGCATTCTGCTTCCACTTCACTAACTCAAGCCCCTGTTCAGAATTCACATGTGGGAAAATTATTTGGAAGGTGCTGTAACCAGAGCTGACTGCCAACAGTACTGTGTATTGTGTGCCAGACAGCCTGGAAAGGTGGGGACCTGCCCTGGGGGACTCAAGGTGCTTGTCACCTACTCAGCAGGCTCTGGCTGGTGATGCCCAGGTCCCTGGGACATTGCCATCTGATAATCATCTCCACATTAGTCGGCTTTGCTGGCCAACCATCAGGCCAGCTGGTGGCTTCTCCTTGGCAGCTGTTTCAAGAAAAGGATTTCTTTTACAGAGACAATGGATTTTTTCATCCATGTTTGAATGGATTTGGGGGTCTCTCCAACAGTGCTAAATTGTTTGTCCAACTTAAAAAAAATGAGTGAACAGGGACACATAATTTTTGACCTCCCTGTAATTTCTGACTGTAAGTCTACAGAGTTAAAGTGCTCCACTTTGTACCTGCTGTATGTAAGCATTTCTGAATACTTTTTTCATGTTGGAATATCATGCTGTATATAGGCAGGGGGATGAGTTTAGGAACATTATTAAATGTTGTCACAAGTTTCATATAAAGATTTACATTCACATAAGATAATATGGTATAATGCATGAATTATGAGACATTTAATTACATAATATTTTTTGATATAAATTCATTAAATAATTGTATATGAAATTTTCAACCTTTTTTCTTAACTTCAGGAATAAAATAACCGGGCCTTCTTGGGAGAATAACCTTGTTCTGAACACTTTTTTTTTTTTAACAGAAAAAACAAACTTGATTGTCTATTCATTTACTAAATAGAAGAAAAATAAAATGTAGTTAATGGAATAATCATCTGCTTTAGGTTTGTCATATATTTCTGGCTAAGGTAGTGTATTTATTTTGCTTTAGAAAAAACTGTTTATTAAATCTATTTTCTAGTTATAGGCAAACATATAAAAAGTAAGCATTCATGAAAAAAAGTCCTCATAGATGTTGATAAAAGGATAAAGCAACTATAAAGTATGATTCCAAAATTTATAAAACAAAAAAGTAATATATCTATATACAGATATACAGAGATTCATTTGCAATATCTAGGTGTGTAAAAAGTAACTGGAAGTAATGCTGAGATTTTAGTTTTATTTGTTATTGAGTTTCTTGCATTTCCTGTTTTCCTGGATGCAGGTACTTCTCATGTATCGGCAGATGAGGGTAAGTTCTTCAAAATAAAGAGCATGATGCTTCTCAGATGAGGGTGGTGACTGAGGCATCTTGATGAACTTAAACTTCTGAATGTCATGTTATTTCCAGGGGGAAGATAATGATGCAAAATTGAAGGCCTGACATAATTGAACCCTCTTTTCTCCTCAAAATAAAAAAAATGTATATGCGATGTATTCATTTATTTCTAGTTGTTATACTGTCGGCATTCTGTATTTGAGGCTTGGATAAAATTTACATAATCAGAAAAAAATTATTAAAAAATAAAGGAAATTTCCAAGTGATGACTATGAACAATTTGTTAATCTATGGAAATGTACCTGATTTTAAGTCAAACAAATCATATTCACTGCATTAACAGTCATAAGATGATGGTTAAGGAAATAAAAATGGAGAGAGGCCAAGGACGAAACTGAACATGTGGCACACATTGCCACTGTGTGTCTCTGGCTGGTCTATCAGCCATCGCAAACGTGCATGTCTGGGGTGTGACAAACTGTTACAGAGAAGATACTAAGTGCTGAACAGATTCTGCTTTATATAGCAAAGACATTTTATTGCAGTCTTGGAGCCAATATAGTCTGATTTTTTGAAGACTTAAAAACACACCCACAATTTAAGCAGGCCCGAGGGATGCATGTGGTGAGACATCAAGCCCAAGGCAATTTATTGGCAGAATTAAATTCCGGCTAATTTTCTTAGTGCCAGAGTGTCCAGTGCTCTCATTAACTGCACTAGTTACCAAAGGAAAATTTGTCTTTCAATGTAGGGCACTTTGCTGAAGTGGAGCCAGCCTCCTGAGAAGTGCCTGGAAGATTGGTTTGGAGTATTCTGAAGTGGTTTGGGGCTGCCCAGAGACTCATGGGCATGGTACAGTGACTCCTGTCAGGGACTCCTTTGGCCTCAGAGGTAGGTACTGAAATGAGTCCTCGTGCTCATGCCAGGCCCCATAGCTAAGACAGCTTCTGTGTGTTACTGTGTGGGAAAATGAGGTTCAGCTCCACAGCTCCCCTCCCCAATCACTGGGAGAGGAATGCGAAAGGCAGAGCAGGGGACCTGGAGGAGGAGTGCACAGTGATGGAAGCACAAAGGCAGGAGATGGTTCTGGAAAAGACTCCAGTCACAGTCACTTCCAGGGCAGGAGAAGCCATAGTCAAGGGTAATTGCAAGCCAGACAGCATGCAATTTATTGAGAGTTCAGGCATCTTGGGAAAGTGTAAAGAAGTGAGAGGATTGGGACAGGAGGTAAAGATGCCAAGGTTTGCTGCAGTGAGGTGCAGGAAGGGTAAGCTGGGGTGTGATGGGGTAGGAGGTAAAATCAAAATGCCTTTGGATTTACAGGGTGAGTGGTTATCATGCAATGCAGAATTTTAGAATGTTCTCTGTGATGACTTTTGCATTTTTACTCAACAAACTCCCATTATCCTATTGTGTTTTCTGTTTGCTACTGTAATCAACAAAAGGCATGACTTTTATTAAGTGACACTCAAGTAAAGGAATGACCATATTTATCTCCTTCCTTCCTTCCTCTCCTCCCTCCCTCCTTCCTTTCCCTTTCCCTTTTCTTTTTTCTTTTCTTTTCTTTCTTTCTTTCGAGTCTCACTCTGTTGCCCAGGCTGGAGTGCCGTGGCATTCTCGGCTCACTGCAACCTCTGCCTCCCAGGTTCAAGCGATTCTTGTGCCTCAGCCTCCCAAGTAGCTGGGCATTCGCCACCATGCCCAGGTAATTATTGTAGTTTTAGTAGAGATGGGGTTTTGCCATGTTGGCCAGGCTGGTCTTGAACTCCTGACCTCAGGTTATCTGCCTGCCTTAGCCTCCCAAAGTGTTGGAATTACAGGCATGAGGCACCACACCTGGCTTTAATTTCAGTCTCTGAATTGGCTAACAGCTTAATGCAATGAGATGTGGTGATATTAGGGGCTACGGATGACTGGACTTTGGCCATATTGGAGAACATGGCTGTCAAAGAGATGTGGGTATCTCACCACTCCTGTATGCTATGGTTTGAATTATGTGTTCCTCCCAATTTCACATGTTGAAACCTAATTACCAAGGTGATAGTATAAGAGATGGGGCCTTTAGGAGGTGATTAATCATGAGAGATATGCCCTCGTGAATGGGATTATACCCTTTTAAAGGGCTTGAGGGAGGGAGTTTGGCCTCTTTTTTGCTCTCTTGCCCATCTGCCTACTGCCTTTGAAGACACGGCAATAGACACCATCTTGGAAGCAGAGAGCAGCCCTCACCAGAGACTGAGTTTGCTAATGCCTTGATCTTGGACTTCCCAGCCTCTGGAACTGTAAGGAATAAATTTATGCTGTTTATAAATTACCCAGTCTCAGATATTTTGTTATAGCAGCACAATTGGACTAAGACACTATGGTAAAAGACATGGCAGAAATACTGTGGATTTATCCTGTAGGAGTTCACCTTGGGACTATGTTTATTTTCCTTTCAGGAAGTGTTTTTCCTAGCTGGGCATGGTGGCTCATGTCTATAATCCCAGCACTTTGGGAGGCTGAGGCAGTTGGATCACCTGAAGCCAGGAGTTCAAGACCAGCCTGGTCAACATGGTGAAACCCTGTCTCTACTAAAAATACAAAAATTAGCTGGGCATGGTGGTGTGCGCCTGTAATCCCAGCTGCACAAGAGGAGTCTGAGGTAGGAGAATCACTTGAAGGAGGCAGAGGTTTCAGTGAGCTGAGATCATCCCACTGCACTACAGCCTGGGCGATAGAGTGAGACTTAGTCTCAAAAGAAAAAAAAAAAAAGAAGTGTTTTTCCTTTCGAGAAAGGAGAGACTAGTGTGTGTATCATTTCAGGCATTGAGAAGATGCCATCCTGAGATGCAAGGAACTCTGAGATGAAATAACAAAATGGGCCGGGTGTGGTGGCTCACTCCAGTAATTTCAGCACTTTGGGAGGCCAAGGCGGGCAGATTAGTTGAGGTCAGGCATTTGAGACCAGTCTGGCCAACATGGTGAAACTCCATCTTACAAAAAATAGAAAAATTAGTTGGGTGTGGTGGCGTTGGCCTGTAGTCCCAGCTACTCAGGAGGCTGAGGCAGGAGAATCGCTTCAACCTGGGAGGCAGAGGTTGCTATGAGCTGAGATTGCACCAGCCTGGGTGACAGAGTGAGACTCTGTCTCAAATGAAAAAAACAAAACAAAACAAAACAAAACAAAAAAACAGGATGGTTTGAGACATGGGATATCATTGGAGCTAACAAGAGAGGGTGTAATTAGAATACCTAGAGTATAACCAGAGAGTCACTAGAAGAAAAAAAAGGAAAAGTTGGATAAGTTAAAGATTCTGCTATGAATTGTAGTGTAGCTGTGAGAAACTGAAAAGGTTAGAGTAGCTTTATCAATAGATGTCTGGAGGTGCCAAGTAGAATGATTTACTTTATATGCCTAAGAAAATATCTGCAGAAAATAAATACAGGAAATAGGAGTGAGGATGGAATAGGTAGGCATCCTTCAAAGGATTCCCTAAGTCCACAAGGTACCTGAGAGGGCTATTTCAACTATTCTGATACTTGGTGTTTTAGGATGAGAAATTCCCTTAGTGAATATGGCATATAGTGAGCTATGAACGGCCAGATGGTAAAATTTTAATGTCTAAATACTGCTTACTTATTTACGCATGCTCTGTGGTTAAAGAGGCTCACATTCTCACTTTTTGCTTTATGATGCTTCTGTCCCTGTAATTCTTTGTGTGTTAAAATGCAACCTCTTTTCAAGATATCAGTGTCCTTGCCCCCCCAGTAAGCTCCCCTAGCTTATAGGAAAGAAACGGTAATTTTATGGCTACAGTTTTGTCTGATGCCACTGGAGAGCATAAATAACAGTTTGGGCAAAGTATTATGAGAAATCTTTCAGTAATGTCTAGTTTGCAGATGTAAATATGATAGGGAATTTTCTGTTTTTAAAAAAAGATTCCCCTCAGCTTTATTAAAGTATAAATGACATAAAATTATATATGTTTATTGTGTATAATGTGATGTTTTGATATATGTATACATCATGAAATGATTAAATCAAGTTAACATTTTTTGTGGTAAGAACATTTAAGAACTGCATTCTTAATTTTGAAGTATATATTATTATTAACTGCAGTCACCATACTGTACAAGAGATCTCCAAAACTTAATAATCTGATTTAACTAAAACATTGTACCCTTTAACCAGCATCTCTCCTCCACCCTCACTATCCCAGCCTCTTGCAACCACTGTTCTGCTCTCTGCTTCTATGAGACTGACATTTTTAGATTCCACATATAAGTGAGATCATACAGAATTTGTCTTGCTATGTCTAGCTTATTTCACTTATCATCATGTCCTCCAGCTTCATTCATGATGTTACAAATGGCAGAATTTTTTTTTTTTCCTTTTAAGGCTGAATAGTATTCCTATGTACGTAAATGCCACATTTTCTTTATCCATTCATCGTTCGATGGACTAGATTGATTGATTTCATATCCTGTCTATTGTGAATAAGGCTGCAGTGAACCTGGGAGTGCCAATATCTCTTTGACACATTGATTTCATTTCCTTTGGATAAATACCCAGAAGTGGGATTGCTGGATCATATGGTTGTTCTATTTTTAACTTTTTGAGGGCCCTCCAAACTGTTTTCTATAATGGCTGTACTGATTTTCATTCCTACCAACAGTGAACAAGGGCCCCCTTTTCTCCATATCCTTGCCAACAGTTGTTATCTTTCATCTTTTGGATAATAGCTATTCTAACAGGTCTGAGGTGATATCTCATTGTGGTTTAGATTTGCATTTCCCTGATGATTAGTGATGCTGAGCGTTTTTTCATAGACCTGTTGGCCATTTGTATGTCTTCTTTTGAGAAGTGTCTAATCAGATCCTTTGCCCATTTTTTGATCGAGTTGTTTGTTTCCTTGCTACTGAGCTATTTGAATTCATTATGTACTTCGGATATTAACCCCTTATCAGATGTATGGTTGGCAAATTTGCAACATGTAACAAGCCATACAAAGCGAGGTGGCATTATTGTTGAGTAGTTCTAGGCAAGAACTTCTGACTTCTTAGCCTGTGTTAGAGTGTGGTTCTAGGGCCATCTGCATGAGAATAACCTGTTAAAAGACATATTACATGTGAAAAGCCTTTATATGCCTAAGAAAATGTCTGCAGAAAATAAATACAGGAAATAGGAGTGAGGATAGAATAGGCAGGCATCCTTCAAAGGATTCCCTGAGTCCACAAGGTACCTGAGAGGGCTATTTCAACTATTCTGATAGACTTGGTGTTTTAGGATGAGAAATTCCCTTAGTGAATATGGCATATAGTGAGCTATGAATGGCCAGATGGTAAAATTTTAATGTCTAAATACTGCTTACTTATTTACGCATGCTCTGTGGTTAAAGAGCCTCAGATTCTCACTTACTTTTTGCTTTATGATGCTTCTGTCCCTGTAATTCTTTGTGTGTTAAAATGCAACCTCTTTTCAAGATATCAGTGTCCTTGCCCCCCCAATAAGCTTCCCTAGCTCATAGGAAAGAAAGGGGTAGTGCAGATCCCTGGGCTCTACCCCAACCTGCTGAGCATAAATTGCTGGGAGTGAGTCTCAGTAATCTGAGTTTGCAAACTTTCCAGATAATAATAATCCACAATAAAATGTTCAGATCCCCGACTTAAGGGAAGGAAGAGGGTATAGAATACCTTGCCCCCCCGCTTCTTATTGCAGCTGGGTCTGCTCTGAGTTCTCTTGATTTTGGAGATCACATTTAAATTCTTGCTACCAAAGCGTGGTCGGTGGACCAGCAGCCTGCGGCATTACCTAGGCAGCTGTTAGAAATGTAGCATCTCAGGCCCCATCCCAGACATACTGAATCAGAATCTGCATTTTAACAAGATCGCCAGATGATGTGCATGCACAATTAAAGTCTGATCAGCACTGCCCGCATTACTACGCTAATGTCAAACAGCAGGGGAAGGAGTGAGCTGTCAGGTGTGAGGGCGGGGCCCCATAGGTAACTCCCTCTTTTCCCTATCTCCCAACCAACGGAGAGACAGACCAGGAATCAGATGGAGGATACCAACTCTTTTTTTTTTAAACTGAGAAAGGCTGTTTTGGAGGACATGACTTAGAGTCAAGTACAGTTATTAACCGTTCCCGGAACTGAATATAACCTCCCAAATGTCTGGCCTCTTTGGCAGCTCTGCCCCACTAAACTCTCTACATGGCCGAAGCACCAGACCAGAATGCGCCCTTTCGACAGGCAGAGAGAGCCAAAGGGAAAAAGAGCTGAGGCAAGGCTGCCAAGTTTCTGCTTCCAGTCCTAAAAGCCGGTTACTCACGCCTTGCAATGAGGAAGCCAGGAGTCCTATCTAGGTAAGTTGCTCTGCCTGGAAACCCGAGGCATGAGGAATGAGTGCTCTTTCCTAATATCAGATGTAAAAATTCTGAGAGCTTTTGTCCCTTTGGAGACCACAAGTTGCACTGGGTAGCCAGCTCAGCTGGCTTCAGAGTCACTGTGACTTAGGGTCTCCAATGACATCTTATGGAGTCTGGGTCAGTAGCCCCTCTGTCCTACCCTGCGATCTCTTTCCATAACATGCTGGCTCCACAGCTGGCAGGGCTGGAGGACCCCGTGGAAATCCAGGTGGTGGCTGCATCTGCAGATGAACTTCTGAAGGCTGGAGCCAATTGGCGAGGTATACATTTTTGAGGGTAGAGGGCTGCATTTCACCCCTTGCTAAGATCTCGTTACTTTAGAATCTTCCTTCAGTCCATGAAGAAGCTGCTTTCTTCCCCCACACGGGTTTCTCACCTCCATTACATGAAAATGACTCTGAATTCAGACTGATTTGCTTAATGCCTGTTGGTGTGTTGTTAGTGATACGTAAAACTAGGCGTTGAACCCCAGTGTGTCTTGCATTGTCTAATCATTTAATTGGCCATAATGATTTCATTATCTGGGTTGTAAAATGGGACAACTGGCAATTTTTTCCAAGTGCTTCCAGGTTGATTATATATGTAAAGAGGAGGAGGTATATAATATATATATGCCCGGTAACTGCTTTTTCAAATTACATTCATTCCTCTTTATTTTATTTGAAAGTGTATGGAGTTCACCATAGTTCAAGGAAAGCATTGTGGTAAACAGCCAGCTTAAATGTGAGCAGTGTAAAGAGCAGCAGCTTGCAGAAATATTGCTATAGATGCTAAGACCGAATCCTGCCTCGATGGGGACCACACATAATTGAATCATGTTCAATAGAAGGCCATTACAAAACCGAACTTATTTGCAATGCTAATGTGGGGAAGACAGCTGTCACAGGGAATTAAATATGATCATTCAGAGCTTGAATAAATGAGGTGTCCATTATCTTCTGGCTGTGTTGCAGGCTGCTTGAAGAACACAAATAAATGATACTGTTGCGGTAACCAGCCCATGGTTTTGTCTTTTAGTCATAGAAATATGAGAGAGATGGAGATGGGGGCGGGAGACAGGGATATAGAAAAAGGCTTGGCAGATACAGATAGCCAAGAGTTTTATGCCCCTTCCCCTCAGAAACCATGAATGCACAGACATAATCAAAACTCTGTTTTTGATGTCTGAAATAGATTTTAATTCTATTAAAGATTTTTGTCAAGATTCATCCTTGCTAAGACTCAAATCACAGCCAACCCACAAAGGAGGCTGAATGTTGAAAGGGTAGAGTGGGGGAGTAAACAAAGCTAATCCTTTTGTCCCTTCCCCAAGGCCTGCCTTCCCATCCAAATGGATAATAAAGATAACAGAGAACTTCTTCATGGATAATCAATCTGCCGATGAGCATAAAAGGTACTTGGATCAGTGCTGGTTTTAAAAATGCCATTAATTATCCAATTAACAGAAAGGGAGGCTTCCTCTGATTGGATCTGAGCAAACTATCTACAAATCAGTTTTCTTATGTTAATAACAGAGATACTAAGCTATCATCTTTTGACAAATGCGTAAGAAAGTTTGGAACAATCTTAAAAAAAGCACTTGAAGATATAAGACCATCCTTGTTTCCTGAGGAATATCTGATACAGGTAATGCTAGAGCATGGTTTATTAGTCTGAAATTACATGACACCGTGATTGAGAGAGAAAACCTAACCTCTATGAGCAGTGGTCTTTCTTTATGAAAGACAGCTACTGGTGCAAAATGACCCCTTGGAAATCAACTAGGTCTGTGAAAGGGTAGGGTTCTTGTCTTTTTGACTTTGTTCTCTATAAATATTAGGAAACTCAGCAGTCATCCAAAATGCAAAAAGAAAAGATAAGAAAGAAATTAATACTAAAAGAAAAAAATAGATTATGTGTGTTTGTATCTATTTTTGTACATCCCAAGAGACTTAGCATTGGATATTTTCTGTATTGTGGTATATGATTTATATTTATGCAGCATATAAATTCAATTCAAGAAGGTGTTATATTTTTAACTTCTAAGGGCTCTGAGTGTCTTAGTGCTGCTTGTACGTAAATTCTCCCTAACAAGGTGGCTTCAGGCATTTGTGCAATATTTTAGAAATGAAACATGACAACTGGAATTCCAAGAATTTGTAGTGTGACAGAGTTGTATATAAAGATGATTCCTCCACACTCACAAAATAACACTTTTTCTATCAGGGCTCATACATTTTTTAGGTGGTTAAAAATCTATTCCTTTGAGAGAGGATTATTGGGAGGATAGTCATTATGATGGCAAGAGAAAAAAATAAATAGGATTTTGAAAAATTCTCTAGCACCCTGGCTCGGAAGGAACTTTAAGGCATGATGGCATTAATGCCTGCGGTGGGAGAGCTGCTACCTCCAGCAGAAGCCATCCTGGATTCAGGATTTCTAATTTACTAGAACCTTGAATAATTTAGTAGGGGATTAAGTATATGTCTTGGCAGCAGCCTTAATTTTTTTTTTGAAATAGAATTTTTCTGTCTGATTGTAAATATATAGGTTTATAATAAAAACTTCAACCAGGACAGAAATGTATGAAACAGCAAGTAAAAGTTTCACATAATTCCAGCCTTCCAGAGACAAAGAGATAATCACTACTCACAGTCTCATTTCAACACTGTTTCCTATGCATATACAAATCTATTTTTTCTCAGAAATATATGTGTGGTGTGATTCCACAGGTTTTATTAGCTTAGTTATATGTCAGTAGGGATCTTTTCACATCTGCCCATACAGATCTACTTTTTTTCGTATCTGCACATATAGATATACTTAATTTTTAAAAATGAAACATTCTGTTGTGTATAATAATACTTGTTATAATTTAACCCAAGGGTTGGCAAACTATAGCTTGCAGGCCAAATCCTCACTTGTTCGTGTAGATAAAGTTTTATTGGAACACACCCACACTCATTTGTCAGTTGCTGTCTGTGGCTGCCTTAGTGCCAAAGAGGGCAAGCTGAGAAGTTGCAGTGCTATATAGCCTTCAAAGCTGAAAGCTGTACAGCTATGTCATTATATTGCCCGTTTACAGAAAAAGTTTATCAGCTTCTTATTTAGTCAATCATATATGTTGAGTTTGTAAATCAATTCTAATTTTTTACCCTAAAAATAATATGGCAGTAAATGTACTTGTAAACCCATGTTTATGAGTTTATTCACTATTTCCTTAGGATGGGTTCTGAGAGGTAGAATTGCTGAGTCTTGCCTTAAGTTCTGTAGTCCGTTAGTCTTCTTCCACTTGATAAATTCCTTTGCTAAATGATGTCCCATAATAACCAATTTTTTGTGACATGGATTTTAGAATCAGGAAGACCTGAACTTTCTGCTTCTACAATTATTAGCTGTGTGATTGCACAGGTTTTTGGTTGCAAACAACAGAAATCAAGTCTAGTTAATTAAAGCCAGGAGATTTATTGGGTGTTGTGCAGTCAAGGGTTAACCCAGCAGGCACAGATTGCTCAAGCCCTGAACTTTCTAAAGAAAGGCCTGTCTTTATGACGACTGGCCCTTGACAGGCTCCTGGGAGACAGCCTCTGAGTCCTTGGAATATCCTGCTTGGTACGAGTGTTTTTGTACTCCTCAGGCCTTGTGTCATGTTGTACCAGTGTGATTTCTGGGGGCTAGACACTGAGTAGAGAAGTAGTGGTCACAAAGGTGCTGCACAGCTATCTAACCGACTGTTAATAAACACACCCTGGACACCAAGAATTGGGTCAGCCTCCATGGTTGGCAATGCTTCTCTTGTGTTGCCACACATCACTGATGGGGGAATTAAGTGCTGTTCATGCAACTCTGCTCAGAGAGGATAACCAGAGACTTGCTCGTGCTTCCTCTTGGACTCCAACCTAGGTGTCTTTTTCCTTTGCTGATTTTATTTTACTTTTAATTTATTAATTTTTAAAGAAACGGGGTCTCACTCTGTTGCCCAGGGTGGACTGCAGTGGCACAATCACAGCCCATTGCAGCCTTGAACTCCTGGGCTCAGGCTATCCCCCAACCGCAGCTTCCCAAGTAACTGGGACTACAGGTGCATACCACCATGCCTGGCTAATTAAAAACTTTTTTTTCTTTTTGTAGAGACAGAGTCTTGTTTTGTTGGCCAGCTGGGTCTTGAACTCCTGGCTTCAAGCATTTCTCCCACCTCAGCCTCCCAAATCGCTGGAATTACAGGTGTGAGCCACCGCACTGGGCTTCTTTGCTGATTCTGCTCTTTATCTTTTTGCTGTAATAAACCATAATCATGAATATATGTAACAGTTTTTCAGAGTTCTGTGAGTCCTTCTAGTAAATCACCAAACCTGAGGGTGGGCTTGGGACCCCTGACATCTGCATATGTATGTGTATGCATTATAGTGAGTAGCTCATACGTGTTATGAGAAGGCTAGAGAGTGAGGCTTGGAATCGAGACAGGACCTACACAAAAAGCGTGGTCCATTATATTTCTTGTCACATCAGGACCATTGAAATGATCAGGCTCTAACTTTTCTGTGTTTGTGGCACTCAAGAATCAAAGTTCTGGAGAGTGCTAGCTTAGGGCATGTGCTGCCCTTTGTCTTGCTGCACCGGTGGCTGGAGGGAGCTTCTGAGGGAGAGAGCATGTAAGGCTGTAGGCCCTTGCTGTGGTGGGGAAACAGTACACACATACCTCGGTCAGCAAATATTTCCTGTGTTATGGGCACTGAGGATATAGGTAAGACAGGAAAACATCCTGCACTTAGGGTGCTTATGTTCTGCTAAAGGCAATTCTTCAAAAGGGAATGGATGTGCTATTAGGAAGGAGTTGTGGATCTGGGTAATCAAAAGATAGCAACCATATACTTCAGTAGACAAGTTACTCAACCTTTTTGTAAGTTTCAGTTTCCTTATCTGCAAAATGGGAATAATAATGATGATCTAATTAGACTGTGATATGGATTATCTTGAGATAATCTTTATGTTTGGCTTGATTCAAGAAATGATATTCTTTGAGGATAAGAGAGTTCTAAATTTTGAAATCAAACTTCCAGGGTTCAAACTCCAGTTACTTTTTAGCTCTTGACCTTACACAAGTTATTTCACATCTGAGTTGGAGCATCTTCATATGTGTACAGTCTGTGCAGTCACACAGGTCCCTGAGCTTAGTTTAATACTCTGTTGCTGTTGCCTTGAAATTCTTGGTAATTTTTGAACAAGAGGCCCTGCGTTTTCATTTTGTATTGGGTCCTATAAATTATGTAGCTGGTCCCATGTCTGAGCTTTACTGTCCTCATGTAAATGGAGATAGTAATACATACCACATTATTTTTCAATGGTTTCATTTTAAACTCTTGGTTTAAAAGTTTTATATGAAAAATGTTATCCTTTTCCATCTGTCTCCCTTTCAGACATAATAGTATCACATGGTCCTCATATGGGTCCATTTCATTTAATTTATGTAAAGAAAGCAAAACTCATTTCTTATAGGAAGATGAAATATTAATAAGCCCAAGGCATAGACAAGTTTCATGCTCTGGAATGAAGAATCATACCCCGAATATTTCAGCATCTTTCACAGACCACTCAGTGTTTTTATATGAGGAAATTGTTGCATTTAAAGCTGAAGATATAACAAAATGTAGAGTAATTCATAAACTTATATAATAGGAATATAACTGGCCCTTGAAGGTTGGTGCTTTGATGTAGAGCATGGTATAAAAGCAGACTTCAGTATTGTTAAATGCCCTCTATGACTAATTCTCGCAATTTAGGTCCTTGCAATCTAGAGCAGAGATAAATAAAGAACCATGTCCCACTATACTGGAGAAAGTAAATTTGAATGAAAGGTTAAAGTAAAAGGAATAAACCATTTCAGAGTGCTTCAAGCATGATGGCATGGTTGTCTTTTAAATAAAGTACTTGTATTTAATTTCCACCCATCAGGAGGTAGAAAGAGAAATGGAAAAAAGAGAAAATAGCTTTACAGATCAACAGGATCTATTGAGATAATGAGGTCTAAGGTAAGCATGTGTCCAAATCCTGGCAATTAAAAAAATTCATATTTGGATTTCTGTCTTCAACAATAGTAAATTATGTGTTGGGTGTGAAATCTAGTACTATTTGGAGCCCTGACCAAATTTCTTGGAAAACTTTGAGGCATCCAGACATGCTAGTAAGATGCATGCGTGTATGTACATGTGTGTACACCTGTGTTTGTGTGCAGTGTGAAGGTAGGAAGTACTTGAGACTGCCTCATGGTGAGGTGGAAGAACGCTGCTTCCCTTAGTGGTTCTGTGATGGCCTGTATGGAAACAAACCAGGATTTTACAATTTGGCAATGAGGGGCTGTTTAAAAATTCAGAGAGAAGCTATATTGGAAAACAGAAAAATCTTTAACTGATTTTAAAAAATGCCAGTGGAAAAATAGTTTGTAAAAAGGAAATATACCTGAGTTGACTTAAAAAATGAAATTATTGAAATTTATTGAATTAAAAAGTATTCCTACAGAAGGAGCAAAAATTTGATTAAAAACAACAAAAGTCTTCCTCCTGTGAGGAATGCTAATTACCCTGATTTGATCATTACACATTGTGTATGTATATCACAGTATCATTCTGTTCCCTATAAATGTGAACAATTATGTGCCAAAAATAATTTTAAAAATTGGATTTACCAAAAAAGAAGGAAAAAAGTATTCCTCCTAACTTCATGACTCTATGATTAGCAGTGAAGAAAGAGAAGGAAGAACACACACAGCCCTATAAGCAGGTGCTGCAGAGTGGGGAGTGTGTGCGGTGTTGGGCATGAAAATGGTGGATCCTCTTCAATGAAGAGCTTTTCATTTTACAATTAATAGAATGTCTGTTTTATTTTGCACCAAATTTAAGCTTACAATGCTACCCCCACTTGAACTTTAACCAATAAGAGGAAAACGAGCATTGGCATGGGGTCCGGGGATGGGAGCGTGAGAAGAGCACGTGGTTTTAAAATTCATCGTTCATTAGTTCATGTTTGTAGGCTGAAAGCTTCTCTTCCAACCTCAAAGGTCAACAGTGTAATAATGCTCCTTATTACCATAATTATTATAAATAGTTACCTTTTGCCACTTTGTGCCACTTTGAAAAATTACTTTTGAAAATAATTTTTCTTCAGTCCTCCCCCTCCACACCAACCCCTGAGAGTGGCGAGAGGGAATTACTGGTGTTGAATCATGTAGGGACTCAGAGGATACAGACGTGGGTGGGCACAGGCCACACACAGTGCTTGTGTCTGGGAGGGGTTAGTGAAGAGCAAGACAGTATCAGTGGTTTCCCTTCCTGCAGTGAGAAAGTGGTTGGATTTCAATTTGGAGGCTTTGGGGTTGAATCTGGAGTTCAGTAAAGCTGCTTGTAGAACACACGTGACAAATCCTTTTTGTGTGTTCATGTAAGGTATATATGTGTTGGATTTTTTTCAAGGACCCCAGAGATAACATAACTTGAATCCATGACATGGAGTTGGTCAAAGTGTTAGGGAGAACTTCAGCTGGGTTCTACAGCATAAATGGGGACTTAAGTTGGTAAAATAGTCCAGATTTTAGATTTAGCAATCTGCATTTTTTATTAAGCTTGATAGAAGAATGAAAGAGATTTCCGCAAAACAACCTCTTTAAGATGTTCCTCAAGAAGGATGTGTGAAACATCTTGTAATTGGTAGAGTTTTGGGAAAATCAGAAACATGAGGATAAAAACCTAAAAATGGAATGCCTCCTATGGGACCTGGACAATGTATAAGAGGAATATTATATTTTTCATGTTAATGAAACAATCTTGGATTAGAATGTCACTTGCTGTGATGTAATTAGGTAAATAGGCTGGTGCCCTGCTCACTAGAAGGCACATTTCACTTTAGGCAGTTGTTTAGTTCTAGCCATGCTAGAATTTCTCTTACCTGAATTTGATCATTGAATGAACAGGCAGATATCTTATACTCAATGTTTCAGCCTTGATAGTGTCATTCAAGTATGAACTACGATATACTATCATAGTTGGCTAATTTACAGAGTGTTATATACCAGGACAATCTCCCAGACATAGTTGAGATTTAGGTGTTTCAAAGACACTCTGGTAACACTTAGAATCCAAATGAAAAACTCTCAACAACCTTTTACTTCTGTTACTGACTGATTCTCACTAATACCCGGTCTTTCTTCTTACCATTTCTCTATCCTTAATAAGATTTAGTAATATTTTGACATTTGAAGAAGAAAGATGCTGGGCATTCCAACCAGATAAAAAGCACCGGCAAAGGCACAGAGGGTTAGGGTTAGAGGTTTAGGGGTGGTAGAGTTGCCCGGAAGTGTCTGGAGATGCAGTGTGATGTTTTAGCAGGGACTCTAGAGTGAGAGGAGAGGTTGAAAGAGAATATTGTAAAATGGAACCAAAAGATAGATTGGGTTCAAACTGTGAGGACCATTACAATCTGTGATCTGTGATTTCAAAAAGTGACGCTGGTGGCAGTGTGGAAGCAGGATTCAAGAGGACAAAGTACAGTAAAGTCAGAAAACCAGTTATGTTTTCGCCTCATGAGAGACGATGAGATAGACTCTGTCCATATCTGCAGGAAGGGAAAAAGATAGAAACTTACTTCCTGAGCAGAATTGAAAGGATTTTGTGTAAGACAGATGAGATGGTGGAGGGAAAAGGACAAGTCAAAGGTGACCCATGCTCAGGTGGCTGGGGAGATGACCTTGTGGTTCATAGTGAAGTGGGGAACGTCAACTTGCAGAGCCGTGTGCTGCAGCTCAGGGTGGGTGTGTCAGGCTGCTGTAACAGAGTACCACAAATTGGCCTCACAGGGTTCTGGAGGCTAGAAGTCCATGACAAAGGTGTCAACATAGTTGGCTCCTTCAGGGGGACTAAGGAAGGTTCTGTTCTAGGCCTGACTCCTAGCTTCTGGGAGTTCTTTGGCTTGTGGTGGCATAACTCTAACCTTCACATGGTGTTCCCCCTGCATGTGTGTCTGTGTACACATTTCCCCTTTTTATAAGCGCACCAGTCATAGTGGAATTGGGGTTCACTCTATCCTGTGTGATCTTAACTAGTGAGATTTGCAATCATCTCTTTCAAAATAAGGCCACATTCTGAGATGCTGGGGTTAAAACTTCACAATATGAAGTATTTAGAGGCACACAGTTAAACTCAACAGTGGGGTATGTGAAGTGATAACAATTAAATTTGGATGTCCTAAGTTTTAGGTTCCTGTGGGCCCAACATCAGCTGGCTGATAGAAATGGGGGATATGAACTGTGTGCATAGATTTGGTCATCGTCTACATAGAGGGAACACCCATCTACTGAAGAATTGGCCATGGATTATTTCATAGCTATAAGAGAGGAGGCATTTGCCTGGAGAAGAAGAAAAAGAGGAGGAACATAAATTCATTGAGTACCTTGATGGGGCTGAGGACCTGCTGTCCCCAGATATGACACGTTGGCATTTGGGAAGACAGCAGAAGCAGAAAGCCCACTCTTGCCTTCTTCTCACTCTTTCCTGCAGCAGGCCATGTTATCCTCATTTGAGAAGTGCCCTCCCTATACCTGGAAGAGAGGAACAGAAAATATGAAGATGATAAGAAGAAGCTGAACAAACAGGCCTTGCCAAGTACCCCCCCAAGTTTATTTTTATTTTTTATTTTTTTATGTATTTTTTTTTTGAAAGAAAGGAAAAAAGAGAGAAAGAAGGAAAAAAGAGAATGAAAGAAAGGGAAAAAGAAAAAGAGGGAGAGAGAACGGGAATCTTGCTCTATTGCCCAGGCTAGAATGCAGTCTAAAAATGGGTATTGAAAAGCTCTTTCATACTAATAATTGTTTTATACAATGGAGACAGGAAGGAATAAGGGAGGAAAATAACAAACAGCCAACCAATATTTCATTTAAACCTATGAAATGCTATGCAATTGCGGGGGAGTGATTTACTCCCAACCATGTGGTCACTTTTAGAATAGATGTGATGTGTTACTGAAGAAAATGTATGTTTTGTGGATTTGGAGTAGAGAGTTCTGTAAATATTTATTAAGTTTACTTATTCGAGGTCTAAGTTCAAGTCCTGGGTATCCTTGTTAACCTTCTGTCTCATTGATCTGTCCAATATTGACAATGTAGTGTTAAAGTCTCCCACTATTATTGTGTGGGAGTCCAAGTCTCTTTGTAAGTCACCAAGAAGTTGCCCTATGTTTCTGGGTGCTGTTGGGTGCGCATAGACTTAGGATCGTTAGCTCTTCCCATTACATTGATCCCTCTACCATTATCATTGATCCCTCTGCCATTATACAATGTCCCTCTTATCTCTTTTGGTTTCTATTACTTTAAAGTCTATTTTGTCAGAGACGAGAATTGCAACTCCTGCTTTTTTTTTTTTTTCCCCCCTCTCCATTTGGTTGGCAAATCTTCCTCCATCCCTTTGTTTTGAGTCTCTGTATATCCTTGCATACGACATGGGTCTGGATGCAGCTTACCAATGGGTGTCTTGGAATGGCTGATACTGGTTGTTCCTTTCTGTATATAGTGCTTCTTTCAGAAGCTCTTGTAAAGCAGGCCTGGTGGTAATGAAATCTCTGAGTACTTGCTTGTTCGTAAAAAATTGTATTTTTCCTTCACTTATGAAACTTAGTTTGGCTGGATATGAAATTCTTGGTTGAAAGTTCTTTTCTTTAAGGATGTTGAATATTGGCCCCTACTCTTTTCTGGCTTGTAGGGTTTCTGCTGAGAGATCTGCTGTGAGTCTGATAGGCTTCCCCTTGTGGGTAACCTGACCTTTCTCTCTGGCTGCCCTTAGTATTTTCTCCTTCATTTCGACCCTGGCGAATCTAATGATTATGTGCCTTGGGGTTGCTCTTTTTGAGGAATATCTTTGTGGTGTTCTCTGTATCACCTGGAGTTGAGTATTGTCCTGCCTTGCTAGGTTGGGAAAGTTTTCCTGGATAATATCCTGAAGAGTATTTTCCAGCTTGGATTCATTCTCTTCGTCACATTCAGGTACACCCATCAAACGTAGATTAGGTCTTTTCACATAGTCCCATATTTCTTGGAGACTTTGCTCATTCCTTTTTACCCTTTTTCTCTAATCTTGTCTTCTCGTTTTATTTCGTTAAGTTGGTCTTCGACCTCTGAAATCCTTTCTTCTGCTTGATCAATTCGACTGTTAAAACTTGTGCATACTTCGCGAAGTTCTTGTATTGTGTTTTTCAGCTCCATTAATTCACTTATATTCCTCTTTAAATTGTCCATTCTTGTTAACATTTCATCAAACCTTTTTTCAAGGTTCTTAGTTTCCTTGCATTGGGCTAGAACATGTTCTTTTAGCTCACAGGAGTTTCTCATTATCCACCTTCTGAAGCCTGATTCTGTTGATTCCTCACATTCATTCTTGATCAGGCCTTGTTCAATTGGTGATGAGGCACTGCAATCTTCTGTAGGAGGAGAGGCATTCTGATTTCGGGTGTTTTCAGCCTTTTTGTGCTGGTTTCTTCCCATCTTTGTGGATTTATCCACCTCTATGTAATTGCTGACTTTGAGATTAGGTCTCTGAGTGGACGTCCAGCTTGGTGGTGGTGAAGTTTTTTTCTGTTTCTTAGTTTTCCTTCGGCGGACGCCCCTCCCCCACAGAGCTGGACCTTCCTGGGTTCAGCTGTACTTGCTGTGAAACTCTCAATCTTCAGCAGTTCCAATTGCTGTATTTTTTTTGTGTGTGGGGTTGGGGGGACCAGCCTTCCCCTGTGGCGACCCACTACGCTGGCTGAAACAGCGGTTAAGATTCGTGGCGCTTTTCTGCCTGGGAATCTCCCCGGTCTGGTTCCCCACTTCAGTCCCCTTTTCAATCAGCTGAATGGGAGACTCTGCTTTCCCCGGAGCTCCAACGCCAACCAAAGGGCACTCAGTCCCGTATACTCCCGACTGAGAACCGCTGCGCCGGGGCGCCTGCAAAACGGCCGTGCCCGCCAAAGAGTTGCGCTGGTGACCCGTGGGGCTCCTCCGCTGGGAATCTCTTGGTCTGTGGGCAATAAAAATTCGTCTGAAAGTGTGGCGTCCACTCACTCTCTGCGCTTTCAGTGAGAGCTACAATCCTGAGCTGCTGCTAATCGGCCATCTTGGATCCTCCCCCCAAGTTTAATACTTTTAGCTCATGCCTCCTTTGTCCAATCATACTTCTCCATGGCTGTCCACCTTTTTGTCAAGCCTAACATAAAAAATACAAAAATACATTTTCTTTTTTTTTATACTATTTATATATACTATACTTTCTTTTTTTATATAAAAGTAAATGTAACACCCAAACTAAATTCAGGATTCATCCCAACCTTCTAGAGCCAGCTTCTCTGGGGTCAGGGAGGAAACAGTTGTCACATCACCATGCAGGTTACATTCATCTGCCACTGGAATGAGAGCCCCCAGGCAGTGGCCTGACTGCAGACAGGCAGAGGACTGGCTCCTGGGGGCAGACAGGCTCTCTTGCTTCTCTTCATTGGTCACAGCTTAGCATGTTCCTCCCTTCAAGTCCTTAGTAAACAAAGCACTTGCAAAAACCCATCACTACCTTTTAACTCTCTTGGATAAGGGGAGCCTTTCTACAGCTTGAACTGAGAACCTGTGCCCTAGAAGTGCAATTCTGACTGGAATGTATGAAGGGAGTGGGTACAGGAGACAAAATGGCTAAAATGAAAATGGGAGCCACCAGTTCCCATCTGCAGCTACGACTCAAGATGTCTACAGATGTGGTCAGTGTGACATGTGCAGGAGGGAAGGGTAGAGGGATGCAACAGGCAGGGAGAGTGCTCCTGGGGGACAGCAGCCTGCCCACTGGCCTTCACTTCTTGGCCTTCCCCTGGGCAGCCACAGCTTCCATGGCTTTACTCACGTTCTCTTCATCCCCCAGGAACTGCATGGGCTTGATGGGTTTCAAATTCTTGTCCAATTCATAGACAATGGGAATACTAGTCGGCAAGTTCAGCTCCATGATAGCCTCTTCAGAGAGACCCTCCAGATGCTTGACAATGCCCCGGAGGCTGTTGCCATGGGCTGCAGTCAGTACCCGCTTCTCCTCCTTGATCTGGGGGAACTATTTCTTCATTCCAGAAGGGCAGAGCTCTAGCAATCATGTCCTTCAGACTCTCACAGGAGGGTAACTGATCTTCTGTGAGGTCTGCATACCTGCGATCCTTACTGATGTTGCTGTAGAAAGGATGGTCGGGCTCCATCGGAGGTAGTAGGACATCATAACAGTGCCTCCATATCTTCACCTGGGCCTCACCATGCTTTGCAGCAGTTTCTGCTTTATTGAGACCAGTTAGACCCCCATAGTGCTGCTCATTGAGGCGCCAGGTCCTCACTACTGGCAGTCACATCTGATCAATGGCATCTAGCACTGTCCAGAGGATCCGGATCGCTCTCTTCTGCACTGAGGTGAAGCAGATGTCAAACTCATAGCTAGCATCTCACAGCGCCTGCCCACCACGCTTTGCCTCCTCGTGGCCCACCGGGCTCACATCGGCGTTGTACCAGCCGCTGAAGCAGTTCTCCAAGTTCCACGTGCTCTCGCCGTGCCAGATCAGCACCAGTTTGTAGGCGGCCATGGCTGCGGGATGGGGATGCAGATGCGGCACCGACCGGGGTTCGCCCAAAAATATACTTTCTTCGGGGCTTCACTTTTTTTTTTTTTTAGGTGGAGTCTTGCTCTGTCATCCAGGGTAGAGTGCAATGGCACAGGCTTGGCTCACTGCAACCTTCACCTCCCAGGTTCAAGTGATTCTCCTGCCTCAGCCTCCCAAGTAGCTGGGATTACAGGCACGTGCCACCATGCCTGGCTAATTTTTGTATTTTTAGTATTTTTAGTAGAGATGGAGTTTCACCATGTTGGCCAGGCTGGTCATGAACTCCTGACCTCAGGTTGTCCGCCCCCCTCGACCTTTCAAAGTGCTGGGATTATAGGTGTAAGCCACCATGCCCATTCTGAGGCTTCATTTCTGAAGGTTCCTGTGTTACATAGAAGTTACCTTAAATACATTTATTTGCTTTTCTCTTGCTAATCTGTCTTGTGTCATAGGGGCCTCAGCCATGAACCTAAGATGGGAAGAAGGTTGCTTTTCCCCCCATTGCCACCTCCCTACGAGCGTGCTCTCTGCTCAGTGCTTAGATATCTGAACTCTCACTTTATATCCTCTTGGGGACCTAGTGAGGGAAGATTTGAGAGGAAACTGAGGCCTGGGGTCACATAACAGGTAAAACTGGGATTCACATCCAGATGTTTTTGATTTTCCTGAAAGATGCCTCCTCTTCCTGTGGAGAGAGTATGGCACAAGAAAAGGGCTGGGAAGAAAACCTTGGAGGAACTTGTGTGCTTAAGGGGCAGGCAGTGGGAGACAGTGAAACGGAAGAGAGAAACGAGAACTGGAAAACATAGCCACTGGAAATCCAAAATAGAGTTTCAAGAGCAGGGGAAGAGCAACAGTATTAACCATTTTAGACAGGCTAAGGACCTAGAAGTGTCTCTTTGGTTTAGTGCTCTCTCTGCTCTTTGAGCGTCCATTTGATTAAGAAGTGAAATTATAACAAATTTTTGGCCACAGTGATTACAGGCAACAGATTCACAGTAAAATAAAAAAGAGAATTACTGTCAATTTTATTCCAGGCTCACCACAGTCAATGTGCTCCTGGGGGAGAAACACCAATTCTGATAAATTGCTCGATCCATGTGTGTACATTGACCTAGTGATGGGTTTGGAGGCAGATTTTCTTTTTAAGTTCTGAGCATTGGGACCTGTTGCCAAGGTTGTGGGCACACTGTGTGTGTGTGTGTGCTGTTTGGCTGTTAAGAAATGCTTTGTAGAAGTGTGGCGTACAAGCTAGCAGGGAAATCTAGTGAGGATATTTTAAAGTCTGGGTTAAGGCATTTGAGAACATGTGAGGCTATTCGTTGATAAATAAGCACTTTCTGGCTTGTTGCCCATACCTGCTTTATATTCACTTCAAAGAAGCAAATTTTGATTAAAAACAAAGCAGTTAAAATGTCAAGGTGCCCATACTCTTTTTTCAGATTCTCCTTTTTTGCATTACAAAATAAGTGGATTGAGTGAAGCATAAACTGCAGCTTGATAAAGGCTTTTCTTGGCATTCCTTGGAGGAATCAAATCCAAGACCAGTGGTGAAAGGTGATTGTACTGTATCCACTACACAGACTATTTCTTCTAATTATCAGCATGAATGTAATTACTTACAAGCATCTCAGGCTTCTATGATCATGTCCCTTAGAGCATTTCATCTTTAATGATTTTCCTTGATAGAAAGCCAGTTGGAAGCATTTGTTGCATAACATTGCTCAACCAGAAAGAAAAATACATACTTCTCAGAAGAAAGATCTGTATGCTTTCTTCTCAATGGTACTTATATTCTGCCAGAATTTGATTAGGAGCTATCTTGGCACAAAAATCGCTAATGACCGAGCCAAATAACTTATATAGATTAAACAATTTCTTGGAAAAAAATACAATGTAGTATGACATCCCTTTTCCAAGAATTTTAAATTTCAGAACTGTAACCACTTAAGGTGAGCTGTTGAATCTCTCACTTCTGGGGGCCGATAGTGTGGGAAGAATAGCTTCCTGAGGGAGTTTGTAGATTCTCAGGTGAGATAGTTTTAAGGGAAGACATTTCTGGGCCTGGGGTGAGACTAAAATATAGATTTATATAATAGATGAAGATTTTTAAAGCAATATGGGATGTTAGAGGTTACCTAGACTCCTTCCTTCAAGAAATGAACGATCTTTCCAGAGAAATTACAGTCCAAGTGCTTAGTAATTTGCCCCTTGTAACACAGTTTGTGGGTGTTAGAGTCACACTAGTTACCACACCTCAAATTCCTTCCCAATTATTTTTGTCACTTATTTCTCTGAGATTTAAAAAAAAAAAATCGCAAAAGACTTCTTGTATCTGGTATTGTTGAGAAACATTTTAAAAATGTTTTATATCAGCTTTCTGAAGTTTACCCCCTTAAAGCATCCCTTTAATGTTTCTAATCAAACTGGTCATCTTAAAGAGTATGCTGAACATAGCTTTTCTTTGAGGAAGCAGGGCTGTTAGTATGAGCATCAATTATTCTGCCATGATTGCATGGAATCCACATTTGCCCTCTGAAGTAATTGAGGTGAAAGGACGATTGCTATTCAGTGGCCATTCAGTTGCTCGGCTGTGTTTTATTTTGCCGTCTAGCAGACCCTTCTCCCTCCACTCTCCAGCATGCTGTCCCAGGTGCTGCCTCTTGCTGAAGGTGGCTGACTCGCTTGCAGGATAAAATCTGAAGTTTTCTGATAACTATGCGGTTAGAGATGTTTTTTTAAATGTAATTTTTAAAGTTTTTATTTCCACTGGTTTTTGGGGAACAGGTTGTATTTGGTTACATGATTAAGTTCTTTAGTGGTGATTTGTGAGCTTCGGTGCACCCATCACCTGAGCAGTATACATTGAACTCAATTTGTAGTCTTTTATCCCTCACCCGCTTCCCACCCTTTCCCCGCCCACTGAGTTCCCAAAGTTCATTGTATCATTCTTAGGCCTTTGCATCCCATGGCTTAGCTCCCACTTATGAGTGAGAACATACGATGTTTGGTTTTCCATTCCCGAGCTACTTCACTTAGAATAATGGTCTCCAATCCCATCTAGGTTGCTGCGAATGCCATTAATTCATTCCTTTTTATGGCTGAGTAAATTTCTTTATCCACTCATTGATTGATAGACATTTGGGCTGGTTTCACATTTTTTCAATTGCGAATTGTGCTGCTATAAACATGCCTGTGCAAGTATCTTTTTTGTATAGTGACTTCTTTTTCCCTGGGTAGATATCCAGTAGTGGGGATTACTTTTAGTTCCTTAAGGAATCTCCACACTGTTTTCCATAGTTGTACTAGTTTACATTCCCACCAGCAGTGTAGAAGTGTTCTCTTTTCACCACATCCCTGATAACATCTATTTAAAAAAATTTTTTTTTGATAATGGCCATTCTTTGGGGAGTAAGGTGGGCAGTTAAAGATTTTAGCTTTCTTTTTGCTTGAAAACGGAGTCTAATAAAATTACCTTTTGTATTCTCTATAATCTTGATTTAATTGTTGAAAACAAGACGTTTACATAGGGGTTTCTTGTTTCCCTAAGTAACTCCTGCCTGCAGACTGTCTCTTGTTCCTGGGAGATGTTTTGGGGTGATTCTTAAACTTCAGGAGGCATCAGATTCACCTGGAGGCTTGTTAAGCCACAGATTGCTGGGCCTTACTGAGTTTCAGAGTTTCAGATGCAGTAGGTCTAGGGTGGGTCTCAAGATTTGTATTCTTAACAAGTTGTTAGATCCCAGGGTCGGGGTCCAGCCCATGCTGAAGTCCAAGGGAGTGGGTGGATGGGCAGAAGAACACTTCGGGCGGGGGCTGTAGGCAGGTGAAATGTAGTTTTATTCAGCAGCATTCTCATCAACAGTTTTCTCACTGTCTACCCTGTCTTGGCTGCTCTGAGCTGGCCACTCCCACGTGGCCACAGCTGCGCAGCCGGCTCTCCCTTGCCTTCAGGGTCAGCAGCTTAACTCCCTCTCTGGTCACGAGCAAGCTAAGCTGTGTCCTGGCTCCCTCCTGTCCATCTGCAAGGATGGACAGCTCTGGCGCTCTCTCTTTCTCTCTCTCTCTCTGGGCACCAGTGCACCCGCCATGTTAAGCCCTGTTGAGCCAGTCGAGCCAAGCCCCCAGGAGCTCCTGTACAGCATCAGCAGGACAGTTATACCTTTTACAGACAATAGTGGCAGAGAGTCAAGTATGAACTCATGCAAACAGGTTATATAACAAGTGGAGGTGTGCGCCTGGGTGCCAAACTTGCTGAATCATGCAGGCCTGGATATCTGCCTTGGCCTATTCCTTGACCACAGCACATCCACGTACCCTGTACTCCACCCGCTAGGTCAGGGGGAGACATGGGTTTTGGATACACAGGTTTGACACATAGGCTTTGGGCACACAGGCCCGATATACATAATAAGCCTCAATAAACTGCCCAGCTATGGGCGCATATTACCATAGGTGTCAACCTTTTGGGATTATTATTCACACTGCCCAGAGTTTAGCTCATTAGCTACTCTGTTTACACCTGGTTTCAAACCATATGACGTCAGTACAAGGCTGAACTGTGACACTGTAGCACCCTGGCTAGACCTATCTGTGTATCACGCCCTGTTAGGAATGGGGGGATGAGCTTCCTAACGGTGAAGGCTCAGGGTCTAGGGGTGCCTTAGGCCCATGGCCTTATCTTGTATTAGGACTGCAGGCCCCAAAACCTGTTGTAACTCTGCTGCTAAGGGACTGGTATTCAGTGTACTTCACTGTTCTAAGTAGTGCCCAACTTCACTAAAGTGGATGTCTGCACTTGGGAGGTCATTACCCATGAACACACCCATCCCGCTACTGGGTAAGTCATCTGCACAATGACTGTAACTGTCCTGACATGCTTTTTTGAGCCTGAAGGGCAGCATATGTAGTTACTAACTGCTTTCCCAGTTCGGGGGGTGGTTATCGATGAATGCATCCATCCCACTATTACTAACTGCTTCTCTATTAATGAACACTGGGGCTTAGCTCCCTTCCATAGTTGGGACCAAAAGCCCACTGGCATACACAGGTGCTCCGTGCACTGCTATAAGCCTTAACTATAATTATCTGTGGTTATATCTACATCTAGCTTAAATGGACACCTCTGGTTGACTACTCGTGGGACTTGTACCTGCTTAATAGCCTGCTTGGCTACCAGGAAGGCTGTCTCAGCTGCATCATCCCAATCCCAGGCAAGAGGGGTGCTGCCGATTCTAAACCTGCAAGTGAGTCAGAGGTTAATATAACATCATCAACAAAACCATGACATATGATGGGGCTATGTATATAGCCCTGCAGCAACATTGAGAAAGTTCATTGTTGTCAACCCATGAAAGCAAACTGTTCCTGGCTCTCAGTGGCCTGTCCCAGTTCCCATTGTCCAGAGGTCCATGAAGTCTGTGACAGATGGCACAGCTGCTAAGCTGTGCACAGCATCCACCCCCAGAATGTCCTTAGGCATGGGAGAGACATACACAGTGCGTAAGCGGAGAGCCAAGTGGTCAATGCCAAGATGCAAAGACACAGGTTTCACTTTCACTGACTGGTCTTCATAGCTGTCAATAAATGCAGCTCTGCCCGGAAACTTATCCGTGTGCAGGGACCAGTGGATTGCCAAGTTCACAGGTGGCTCTGGTCGTCCAGTGCTGGATATCTGGGCCAGTTTCTCATCAAACAGAAAAGGCTTTACACTTTTGCCAACTGCAGGAGGTACTCTTTGAATTGGACTGCTCAGGCAGGACCTGGTGGCACAGCAATGTCCTCCTCCTCCTGAATGACTTGCACTAAGTCTGTACATGACTGCAGACATTATTTACTTAGCGGGGGTGCAGGCACCATAGGAAATATGTTCTACTATGATGGGGGATCTCTGGGCCCACCCTTGGGGCCCAACACCTGCTCATGCTCTATTTTCTGGCAGATAACTGGGCAAGCCTGCAATGGAGTTTCTTCCCCCTCCCTGTGCTGCATCCTGTAGGGACTGGGAAGGGACTGGGCGTGCAATTCCCACAGCACAGTCACAAATGCTCACCTGACTCTGCTGGTATAAGGCAAGCTTCTTCCAGAGCTGTGCACTTCCAGGTGCTTCTGTACCTTCTCCACACTCGTGGGGGATATGTCCACTGCCTCCCATGTTTCCGCTGGGGCTCATCCAAGCAGCACGGCTGCCACTAGGTACCACAGCCCATGCTGCAGCCACATAGCTGGCCCAGGAGCCCCGGAGGCTGAAGACCCACTCACCTCATCCCATCCTCATTGCCAATTGTCAGATCCCAGGGTCTGGGTCCAGTTCATGCTGAAGTCTGAGGGAGTGAGTGGATGGGCAGAAATGACACTTTGGGGGCTGTAAGCAGGTGAGATGTAGTTTTAACCAGAAGCTTTCTCATCAACAGTTTTCTCACTGTCTGCCCTGTCTCAGCTGCTTGAGCCAGCCACCCCCATGCAAAGCTGTGTGGTTGACTCTCCCTTGCTTTCAGGGTCAGCGGCTAACTCTTTCTCTGTCTGGGCATGAGCAAGGCAAGCTATGTCCTGGCTCCCTCCTGTCTGTCTGCAAAGATGTACAGCTCTGGCTCTCTCTCTCTTTTCTCTCTCTCTGGGTGCCAGTGCACCTGCCATGTTAAGCCATGTTGAGCCAAGTTGAGCCAAGCCCCCAAGAGCCCCTATACAGTGTCAGCAGGACAGTTATACCTTTTACAGACAATAGTGGTGTAGAGTCAAATATGATTTTACACAAACAGGTTATATAGCAAGTGGAGATGTATACTTGCGCACCAAACTCACTGAGTCATGCAGGTCTGGATATCCACCTTGACCTATTCCTTGACCAAAGCACAGCCATGTGCCTTACACAAGTTATAGGACATGTTGCTGGGTTTGGGACCATAATTTTGAGAGCCACTGAGAAAGTCATCATTCTTCATTACTCTCCAGAAAGAAAGTAACAACCAAGATGGACAGAGACTCTCTAGGCCTCCAGGCATCTGCTGCCAGAGGACATTGTCCAGAGCCACCTGTGTGTTCGTGGGGTCTGCTGTGTGGAACTCTGGTCAGTGGCTTCTCATATTGGAGAATAAAGAGTCTGCTCTCCTGTTATTGTTAGTAAGCTCCTACCCTTTGGCTTGAGAGTCATAAAAACCCCACATGTTTACTGATGTGTTTGGTAGCAAATAAGCTTTATTTTTGCTTTCCTATTCCAGAACATTTATTATTTAATTGGATTTTTTACATACACATCTCTGGGGTTTCTTAATAACTTTCAAAATCAAAGTACGAAAAACCCTTTAGCATTCACTTTAATATTCCCAGTCACAGAGAACTTGAGTACCTGGCTCACGGGCCACTTTTCAACTCCAGCTATGTTGATCTTCGTCTGTCTTTGTTCTCCCTCAATTGAATGTACATGTAAATAGGTGCATACATACACATGTACACATGCATGCATATCCCACATAGAAATTTAGGCAGATGACATCATCCTCAGGAACTTCAATATCCATATCAACTCTGCCAACCTCTGGAAGCATTGCCTCTAACCCTCTGCAACAAGAGGTCATGACTACAAGAACAGTGACATTTGTCTCTGACCTCCCCACCCCTAACCTTCCTGCTTAACCATGCCCTCTTTTAAACTCATAGTGAGCCTGTGCTAGGAGATTGTGTGGCATAATAGAAAGAACAGGGGCTTTGGAGTTAAATGTGCACAGGTTTAAATCCTTTCCAGCTGTGTAACCTTGGGTTTTTAATGTCTGTTTTGGGAGATAATACCTACATTACAGGGTTACTGAGAGAGTTAAATTAGACAATGCATGTAAAGCACTTAGCATGCAGCAGACGATGAACTAGTGAAATTTATTACCCTCCCTACACTTCAGCTGTGCACAGGGTTAATCACACATTGGGCCTCACCTGTCACTCAGATTTGCTCTGCCTCCAAGACCTTGAATCTGGATTTTCTCTCTAGAGACAGAACATACCATGGGGAGGCTGGATGGCATGGGATGCTGGAATCACAGCAACAGAAGGAGAGGAAAATGGCAGAGATCCTAAGCCACTGGGTAACTAGCCCTTATATCTCACCTTATTGTAAAGTTAGGGGGTTGATTCAGAATCTCTAAGGTCCTCTCTAGTTCCAATATTCTATTATTCTTCAACCCCAGCTGATTCTCTTGATTGCCATCCCCGTGACCTCCAGTTCTCTGTATTTTTGCAGCTCATTAGTTCTCGTCTCAGCAAACTTGCCTTCCATCAGCCTTTCATTTAAGTCATCTCTCTTCTAATTTTCTACCATAAATCCTATGTTCTAGCCAAATAGAATCATACTGGTTTACTTTTCTTCATGGTGTGCCTTTTTTCTAATCTAATGTGTTATTTATTTTGCATTGCTATGTCTTCCTTACTAGGATATAAGCTTATTGAAGGCAGATACTTTTATTCATTGCTGTACGCCTGCACCTAGACTAATGCCTGGCCATAGAAGATGTTCAATAAATATTTGTTGAATGAATTCCCTGCCTTCCCATCATGCTTCCACACATGTGTGTTACTCCAGTTGCTGATTGATTAACATAGGGGCAGGAAATAAACTGAAAATGCAAGGATGCTGGATCTTGATCCTCCTGACTTGGAATCTAACCTGACCCTGAGTACCTTCCTTGGCAGCGACTGCCTGCCAGAGAGTACTCTCCTGTCAGTGGTAATGGTCCAAGTGTGTGCATTTGTGGACAGTAGGTGTTGGACTGCTGGCCACCTTATTGGGGTTTCTGTCCCACCAAGACACTCTCTCTTTTTCTTCTCATCAGGCTTGTTGCTGAGGTGCCTTAGGCCTGGCACATTCCCATTATAATGGCATTAAGTTTTGTTCAGGTCAAATTAGCTGGCTGCCCCAAAAGGCTAGGCAGGTGAGAACCAGGAGGCAAGAATCCTGGTTCCAAGTGAATGTCTGACATGTGACTGTGGACAAATTAATCCAAAAATACCTTCAAAAATAGGCTTTATTTTGGTGAGTAATTTTAGGTTCACAGAAAAATTGGGCAGAAGATAACAGAGATTTCCCAGTGTAAGTGTGAAGACAGTTTCTGCTCTCTAAGAGACGGCAGTCTGGTTGGGAGACAAGACACACATACACAAAACCTTTTGTCTCCGATGTATTTCTTGAATGTGTTCTCTTCTTCCCATCTCCATAATCTATACCATAGTTTTCTCCATGTCCAACTCTGCACCTTCATTTGAGGTATCATCTCCTCTTGCCTGGATTACTGTGGCTTCCTACCTCATTCCATCGTGTCCAGTCTATTCTCCCGTAGAAGAATGATCTTCCAAAAATCCAAATCAGATTGTGGTGCTCTCTTACTTGAAGCTTCCTGCTGGACTCTGAATTTAATTGACCCCCCCTACCTTGGCTTATTGGGGTCTGCTTGGTTCTTCTGTGCCCACCTCTCCTTCTTCCTCTGGTGATCCTCTCTGGTTACCAGCTTAGATGCAGTCACGAAGAACTTCTTGTACTTCTTTAAACACTTGATGTCTTTCCCACTTCAGGGCCTACCTGTGCACATGCCATAGGTCTGCCTGAAATTCTCTGCTTCTCCACCATCCACCCTGGTCTTCATATGGTCAGCTCCTTCTTATCACTGAAGTCTCAGCTGAAAAGTAATCTTCTTGGAGGAC
This sequence comes from Ateles fusciceps, assembly GCA_036589455.1. Lineage (NCBI taxonomy): Eukaryota > Metazoa > Chordata > Mammalia > Primates > Atelidae > Ateles > Ateles fusciceps. Next base: position 3,493,653 of record JAZHEH010002842.1, read on the forward strand.
TTTTCCGAATCAATTCCATGGTCATTCCACTGTGGGGCATTATATGTTTCCATCATAGACCTTATCACAGATTGCAGTGATTTACCTGTTAATGTACTTGTCTGGCTGCATCACTAGACTGTAAGCTCCCTGAGGCAAGGGACTATGCCTTCTTCAATGTTCTACTCTTATAACCTCAATACCTAGCACAGTACCTGACATGCAGTAAGCCCTCAATAAATATTTTAACACTGAACAAATAATGACTAGCTGCCAAACACAATGCTCCATGGGATGGCACTGTGTCTTTGTATAAGCTAGCAAATCAGTGAAAGACTTTGTTAATTGCACTTATGGTAAGTATGCTCTGTGTCAGTTGTCCTCGGGATAACTTTACATAATTAAAAACATTTAAAAACTATTTAACACATTAAAATCATGCAAAAATACTAAAATTAATTTAAACTGTATATTCTGCCATATTGGATATTTTGCTATTTGTCATGCAGATAGTATATTTCAAGAACTTCTATTCATAATATGTATCATGCTTGCTTCATTTAAAATCAGTACTGAGATGTAGTTTCCTTATCCTGAAGAACATCTTTGATAAAGACAATTGCACTTTGAGGGAGATGACCCTCCTTTCCTAAGGATCCCTTTCAGATTCTCCAGGAGTAGAGGGTAGCTCTCAGTTACAAATCCTTCTCTGTTAGGCCTTGGGTTGTAACAGTCTTGTTGGGTGGTTACAAAAGGCAACTTTCTCTGTTGCATCAACTTACAAAAGACAATTATTCTTAAACATGTATTACAGACTGCTTAGTAAAATATCGGCCGAATGTGGTTGTAAGTCATTCTATGAACATGCTACATGTGGTGGTAAGCACAGGGTACGTTCCTGAAAGAGCAGCTACCTCTCATTTCATCTGACCTGATACTGATTCATCGTGTTTACTGGATTCAATGGCCGGCTTAGTTGCGTTGGAACGTGGGCCTGATGCCTGTTGGCAGCTCTGGCTGGCTGGGTGCCTTTCAGTTTTTCCCTTTGATTGTTAAGCAGTTTTGCGTTATTGATAAATTACAGGTATGGTACTCAGAGGGAGGACGGGGGCATTTCAGAGTGAATGGCGGTGCCCTTGGGTCTGATGCTTACTTGGACTCATCCATCTAGACAATTCTATGTAGTGGAGGTGTGTTTATGGGATTAGTTATTAATCACAAAACAGGATAGGAGTTACTTGACTGCTAATTATAACATTGGATGAGCACATAAAAATCATCATAATAAATAATATCATCTCTGTAGAACCCTTCACAGAAAATCAGTCCTGTCAGACAAAGTTATTTACATAACACCGAATCTGAAAAAAAAAATCCTAAAAAACAAGCAACAACCAAATAAGCAAAATGTGTGTATAGAACCTAATAAAAATTAGTACCTTAAAAAAAATCACTGCAAGCTATGTTTTCTGTAATTATATCAAAACCCTAGAGTTTTAACTATGTCATAGTAATTTTTTAGTGTTTTTGCCGTTATTGTCCTTTTGATTTACTTAACTATGTCTAACTTGAACAAACAATGTTAAGTGGGGAAACAGATGCGATTAAATAGCCTGTAATTATGTTTTTAGTCAACTGCCACCATCACAGACTCCTCCTGTTACTCGGACCAGAAAAAAAGTGACCTAACTGATTTCACCAACTGCTTTGCCAGGCCCTGATGCAGAATAGATGGCCTTATTAAGCAATCAAAAACCAGCCATTACAGAGGAATGGTAATCAACAGTGTTTATACAGCCCACACACTGGCCCCACAATACACAATCAGGACCATGAATTCTGCTAATTGGGTACCTTCTGTGTCCAGAGGTGCCTGCAAAGGGAAACAAAAGAAACTTGAAAATTAGTGTTTGTAGCAATTAGTTTCTGTCTAAAGGCTTAACCCAGTTCAGGGAAACCATGATTCAAACAGGGATTATTATAGCAACTCTGGTATTTAAATGTCTTCTGCCATTATTTGAGGTAGGATTTAGCTTTGGCAAAAGTAATGTAGATTCATCTTCTTTTTAAAATTTACTTAAAATGATTTTTGTTTTGAACTTTTCAAAAATCAAAACCATTAAGCCATTTGCTACTTTAAATTTTCTGGCTTTGAGTATTTGTGTGTGTGTGTGTGTGTGTGTGTGTGTGTGTGTATGTGTGTGTGTGTGTGTTTGTGTGTATTTATTCCTTATGATCTTATTCAAGACCAGCTGAAAAGACTGTTAAATACATGTATTGTTGGGAAGCTCTGCTCAGAGGAATAATAGAGTTGAGTTTGTCGTGCCATTATTTCTCGCAGACTGATCTGTGGTTTAGTGGGAACCACAGGATGTAATTCTTGGTTAAGGGGAAAAAAGGATAGCCAGTGTTTTATTTATAAATGTATGTACAAATTCACATTCTAAGTAATAGCGCTAAAATAGTCAAAGAGGAGAATGTAGAGTCTCTGTGTGTATTTCATTTGAGTAAACTCGCAGGGCATTTCCAAATGGGCCCCACTGAAAGCCCAATGGATTTTATAAAATTGATTACAAAAAGCCTTTTGCCCTTTTCTTCCCTTTTAGTCTTTAGCATTTCTGACGTAATAATCAGATAAACAAATCTCTATGCTTTGCTTCTGTCTTTACAGACTTCCTGCTGTAGATGTTCAAAGGGCAAATTAACAGTAGCACAATTCGAGGGACCTCTTCACCTCCCATAGAAAGCATCAGCTGCAGGTTCTTGCTGTCCTGAAGCTCTCCACATGGTTATAGAAGGATCATAACAATGAAGAAAAATAGATTAGGGAGGGGAAAGGAAAAAACCTAATGATTCAGAAGAAAACCGAAGAAATAATCGACACTTCATTTTCTGTGATTTAAAGGCCACATGAGCAAATGGCAGTTTGTCTTTTTAAATTTATTAATCATTTGCTCTCTCCAATTACTTAAATGATGGTTAACCATTGTGTCAAGAAGTATAACAAAAATTGTATTATTAACACCAAATTTCACATGATTAAGACAGAAATTATAGAAAGAATATTGGTACTTTGAAAACAATCAGAATAAGTATGATAGTTTTAGAGACGCTGTAGCAACATTTTACTCCTGACTGATTACATTACATATTGATATTAGTGAGCATCAGTATGTAGTGCAATCAGTCAGGAGAAAATGAGTGAAATGTGAACTAATGAGAACTAATTGTATCACATAATAGCAAGGACACAGAATTCTATCAATTAAATTAGTTTGAGATGAAACAAATATGAATATAATAATGTTTATAATAATGAAGCAATTAGAGCTAATGAAATAAACGTTAATAAAGACCAGGTTCCCTAGCCCATTTCTGCCCTTCTCCTTCTAATTCCTCCAAACTTTGAGTTGTATTGTATCCACTGGAATCTTTTCAGCCATTGATGCTTGTTTCTTTGTATGTTGGAAGCTATAGGGATGAAGAATACAAACCTTCACAGTTTGCATGTTTCTTGCTGTCATACCTGTAGAAGGCGTCTCATGGTCTGGCGTATCATCTCTTGGCAAGGTACCCCTTTCCCGCTGATGAATAAATCATGCCTTGTTCCACAGAACTTTTTCTTTCATATACTGTCTTTTCTTTACCTGGATCAGAAAATTGGCACTTCTTGGTGTCTGCATTGATCTTTCTTGACATGTTGGAGAGTTAATTACTCAGGTCTAGTGCCTCTCCATTGTATAATTCAACTGGATTTTGCTTATTAGTCACTTCCTTGGTGTCCTTAAGTCTTTGATGATCATGCCACTTAGTACCCAGATACAAAGAGACTCAACTGGGATGGCAAAGCCAGTTTCTTAAGTATCTGATTAGGAATGTACTCTCGAGGAGAAATTACACTCACATCTCTCAGGAGATAGTTTTGGAGACCCAACTTTAGTCTGGCAAACTATTGACATCAGCAAAACAATCAGGAACCATACTCTGTATTACAATTTAGATTTCAGCCTAAACGTCTATGTTGCTGAGCATCTTATAGAACACTGGGTATGGGTGCTAGGGAATATGATACAGCAGTTTATTTCCGATCAGCTTAGAAACTCATCCATTTTGCTAAGACTACTACCTTCCAAGGAATGATGCATTAACTAATTATGGATTAAGAAAAAAGTATTTTCTGTGGTGCATGCCTATTCTGTTACGAACACAGCATTGGTAATTAATGACAATCTTGAAAGATTTTAGTAATTTCTTCTTGATTATCTATTTGGATGTTACTCTGTTGTTTTTATATTTATTCTCAGTCTAGGCTCTAGTTAGTGTTAGTAAATGATATTTGGCCATTAAAATAGGTGGTACTCTGTGCTGTGAAAGTTTCAACAAACTTTCTCATTTGGCTACCGTGTTTTTATCATGTATATTATTGTGTTTTTGCTTTTGCTTTTGTATTACATTAAAAAGACATCAGAACGAGCTGTGAGTTAATGTTTCACTTATAAAAGGTTATGGACTACTCTCAGCTGGTTTCTCAGGCTGACACAGGGTTCATGATTAGAAGAATGAAAACAAACATGAATTGAAAATGTCACTAACCTTTATTGGGCTCTGAGAATCCTGGAGTCTGCGTGACAGGAGGGTTTCCTGTTTTCAGCAGTTATACAGAAGATTGAAACAAAACAGCACGGATCTTTGCTATTTACATCTTTTAATGAATGCTCTTCACGTTTGGGTTCCTTTGTCTGTCTCCCAGTTTTCAAGGGTTTAGCTGTGAAAAGTGCGGATGGTATCACATACTCTTACAAACCATGGAGCAGACATCTGTCTAGGATCCTTTTTCCTCCAAATTATGCTTAGTGTAAAGGGCATATATATAGCTGTGCATGTATAAGGTAGCCAGTTATCTACTCTCAATGCTCACTAGCACTGAGTTGGAAAGTATTTTCAAATATACTATTAGTAAAGCTGTGTGTTAGTGTGGGTATGTGGTGAAGGTATATTTAAGATGAGATCTGTCTTACATGTGATGGGCCCATTAGGTTTGAATCTGATAGTGCTGTCTTTAAAAACCTTTTATAAATGGTCAACCCTACATCCCAGGACCTCATTAGACTAGACAAAGTAACATGAACTGAAACAGTCTGTTTACATGAACCATAGAGTGTCCAGAGATTAAACTGTGATACGGGAGATAAAAACACATTTTAACAGCAATAATTGATTTGAGCTTTAAGTTTCTATTAAGAATCCTGTCTTGGTTTCTGTACAGTGATTTGGACTTTGCTGTTCTTATAAATACGAATAACGTTGCAGCATCTGAAACATATGCTTATTTTTCTTTCCCCTTTAATTTCTCTCCCTGCTACCTCTTAATCTGGTGCACCTTGTGATAAATTGTACTATAATTTTCACTGATTTCATATGTAATTTGAGAAAATACTCTATGAATATCACTAAGGAGATCTCAAAATAAAGCACATTCCTTTATCTGCACTGCAAATATGTAGTGGGTGAGGAATTTTAGACTTTTACAAAGGCATTTACTTGTTCCCACATTAAAGTGAGTTCTACAGCCCCATGTTTAGTCCAACATTATTTCAAAGACTGGTATTTCATGGGGTAACTTTGGCCTATAATACAGATTTAATGACATTCATTGGTGGAGTATAAGTGTTTTGGAAACAAATTCATGCCTTTGTATTCTCAGTTTATCTAATTATATATTATTCTTTGAACCCAGAATTTGTTTTTCTTTTTAAAAGAAGATTGAAGTAATCCTTTGGCCAGAATAAATTTTCATTAAAAATATGAAGCATTTTTTGTTTTCATTTTATTACAGCCTTAGAAAAATTATATATAATTAATAATAATATAATAAAGCAAAACTTATGCTCAAATATTGACCATTAATATCACCATGATTATATTTTCTTAAAAGTTCAGTGCTTTTTAAAAAGATAACTTCTAAGTGATCACTCGGAAGATCTTCTTTTTATTTATTTTTATTTTTTATTTTTATAGGCACGTGGTAGGTGTATATATTTATGGGGTACATGAGATACTTTGATATAGGCATACTGTGTAAAATAATCATATCAGGGTAAATGGGATACCCATCACCTCAAGCATTTATTCTTCCTTTGTGTTAAAAGCATTCCAATTACGCTTTTTTAGTTCTTTAAAAATGTACAATATTGTTGATTATAGTCACCCTGTTGTGCTAGCAAATGTTAGATCTTATTCATTCGACCTAGCTATATTTTTGTAACCATTAACAATCCCCCATTTCCCTGCCCCCTTCCTCCATTACCCTTCCCAGCCTCTGGTAACCATCATTCTACTCTCTATCTCCATTAGCTCATTGTTTAAAATTTTTAGCTCCCACAAATAAGTGAGAACATGTGATGTTTGTCTTCTCATGGCTGGCTTATTTCACTTAGCATAATGTCCTCCAGTTCCATCCACGTTGTTGCAAATGTCAGTATTTCATTGTTTTTTATGACTGAATAGTACTCCCTTGTTTATATGTACCACATTTTGTTTATTCGTCTGTTGATGGACACTTAGGGCGCTTCCAAATCCTGGCTATTGTGAGTAGTGCTTCTATAAACATGGGAGTGCAGATATCTCTTTGATATACTGATTTCCTTTCTTTTGGGTATATACATAGTGGGATTGCTGGATCATATGGTAGATCATATTCTAGTTTTTGAGGAAGCTCCAAACTGTTCTCTATAGTGGTTTTACCTAATTTACATTCCCACCAACAATATAAGAGGATTCATTTTTCTTCACACCACTGCCAGAATTTGTTATTGCCTATCTTTGGATTCAAGTGAATTTAACTGGGGTGAGATAATATCTCATTATAGCTTTGATTTGCATTTCTCTGATAATCAGTGACATTGAGCAACTTTTCATATGCCTGTTTACCATTCGTATGTCTTCTTTTGAGAAATGTCTGTTCAGATTTTTAAAATTTTATTATTAATCAGATTATTTAAATTTTCCCTACAGCATTGACTTCCTTATATATTCTGGTTATGAATCCCTTGTCACATGGGTAGTCTGGAAATATTTCCTCCCCCTTCTGTGGGTTGTCTCTTCACTTTGTTGATTGTTTCCTTTGGCGTGCAGTAGCTTTTTAATTTGATGTCTATTTTCTCTTGGCTTGCATGTGCATGTGGGGTATTACTCGATAAATCTTTGCCTAGACCAATGTTTTCTTTTAGTAGTTTCATAGTTTGAGGTTTTAGATGTAAGTCTTTAATCCATTTTGATTTGATTTTGTGTATGGAGAGAGATGGGGATCTACTTTCATTTTTCTGCATGTGGATATCCAGTTATCCCAGCACCATTTATTTGAACAGACTGTTTTCTCCAATGTACATCCTTGGCACCTTTGTTGAAATGAGTTCACTGTAGGTGTATGGATTCATTTCTAGGTTCTCTATTTTGTTCCATTATTCTATAAGACCAACATTATTTTTAAGCATGAAGTTAGAAAACTTGGTGGAAAGAAAGTTACTATTTTGGTACTTGTTTTGCTCAAAAGTGACAATTTTATTATTGCTTCAATTTAAAAGATTTGTTTATACATATAATATTCTTTTATTTTCAGAATAATCAATGGGCTTTTTCCATTTAAAATGTTTCCTGTTTGGGAAAATGTATAGGTTTTTCAGAGAAAGGAAATCACTCAGGCTTAAATTGGAAGGCTTGTGGGTCAGGAACCTAGCTCCAATTTTGATCTTGCTGCTCTTGATGATGTTGAAAGTCACCTAAACTCACTCACTTCCTCCCTCCCTCCCTCCCTCCTCTCTCTCCTCTCTCTCCTCTCTCTCTCTGCCTCTCTCTCTCTGTCTCTCGCTCTCTCTCTCTCATCTCAGTCTCTTACCCAGACTGGAGTGCAATGGAATGGTCTCAGCTCACTGCAACCTCCACCTCCCGGATTCAAGCAATTCTCCTGCCGCAGCCTCCCAGGTAGCTGGGATTACAGGCACTCACCACCATGCCTGGCTAATTTTTTGTATTTTTAGTAGAGATGGGGTTTCACCATATTGGCCAGGCTGGTTTGAGCTCCTGACCTCAAGTGATCCACCCGCCTTGGCCTCCCAAAGTGCTGGGATTCCAGGTGTGAGCTACCACACTGGGCCCAACGTTTGCTTTGACAGAATGTGAAAACATCTGAAATTGAAGACATTATGAAATAAAGCCAGTCACAAGACAACATATATTCTATTAGTCCCTTATATGAGGGACCTAGAGTAGCCGAATTTTATAGAGACGGAAAGTAGAATAGTGGTTGTCAGGGGAGGGAATATGGAATTCTTGTTTGATGGATATAGTGTTTCAGTTTGGGAAGGTGAAGTTCTGGAGATGGAAGGCGGTAATTGTTGCATGACAATGTGAATGTGTTTAATGCCATTAAATTGTTCACTTAAAAATGATTAAAACTGTAAATTTTATGTTTTGTGTATTTTACCACAGAATTTTGTTTTCACTGTGAAGTTTACCAATGACTTCTAAGGTACCAATGCTCAGTTCTTGGTTTTCACCATATCAAATCCCTCAGCATCATTTAACACAGAAAATCTTTCCCACTTCTTTAAGTATTTTCTTCATTTGGTTTCCAGAGACTCATAGCGTCTCAGTTTTGTGGTTTCTTTCTTTCCCCTTCTTTCAGTGGCTGCTCCTTCCCAGTCCTGTTGTTGTATTCTCCTCCTTTTAGTGATGCCAAATGCTCAGGAGGCCTCTTCTCTGCGTGATCTAAACTTGCTCATCACGTGATCTATCCAGTCTCATAACTTTAAATATCTACATGCAGATGACCCACATTAGCATCTTCAACCCCTGTTTTTCCCCTTATGTAGGCACTATTTTAAATATCTTCATTTATATATCTAATAGACATTTCATATTTAACATTTAAAACAAAGGTTGATTTTCTTTTCTCCTAAACCTGATTTTCACCCATTATTTACCATCTCAGTTGCTGGTAAAACTCTTTACCTGGTTTCACATGACATCAATCAATCAATCAATCAATCATCAATTTGAGATCATTCTTGACTCTTCTTTTATACCATGTATCTATTCCATTAAAAAAATTCTGTTGGTAATGCTACCTTCAAAATAAATCCCAAATCTAATCACTTGTGACCATTTCTGTTTCTGGCACACTGGTCTAAGCCACCCCCTGTCTTTTTCTTGGAACTTAGCATTGGTTTCCTACCTAGTCTCCCTGCTTCTACTCTTGCTACTTCTCCCTCCTTCAAGTCTATTCTCTTCCTAGCACCTCTAGCGCTCCTATAAAAATCTAAATCTGGGCCAGGCGCAGTGGCTCATGCCTGTAATCCCAGCACTTTGGGAGGCCAAGGCTGGTAGATTGTGAGGTCAGGAGTTCGAGACCAGCCTGGTCAACATGGTGAAACCCCATCTCTACTAAAAATACAAAAAATTAGCTGGGCGTGGTGGCAGGCACCTGTAATTGCAGTTACTCGAGAGGCTGAAATAGGAGAATCACTTGAACCTGGGAGGCGGAGGTTGCAGTGAGCTGAGATTGCGCCACTGCACTCTAGCCTGGGCGACAGAGACTCCACGTAAAAAAAAAAAAAAAAAAAAATCTAACTCTGATCATGGCAAATACTGTAATTCTTCCAATCCCACTTAGAGGAAACTTTTAGGACTAAAGATTTTGATTATTTTAGAAAAATACTGATATTCTTTTTATCAAGCAGAGTTTGGTTAATGCTATGGCCTGAATGTGTCCAACCCCCTACCCCCATATGTTGAAACCTAAATTCCTAATGAGGTAGTATTAAGAGGTGGAGCCTTTGGGAGGTGATTAGGTTATGAGGGCTCTGCCTTAGTAAAAGGGGCTTGAAGGAGCCTGTTTGCCCCTTTCGCCTTGTGAGGACAGAGGGAATGCACCATCTAGGGGAGATGGGCCTCGCCAGACACCAGATTGGCTGGTGCCTTGATCTTGGACTTCCCAGCCTCCAGAACTGTCAGAAAACATTTCTGTTGTTTATAGATTACTCAGTCTAAGGTATTTTGTTATAGCAGCCCAAATGGAGTAAGACAATCAAATTTGTTGTATGATTCTTTTATCCCATGTATTCTTTATGTTGGGATATAATCCAGAATTTATAGAGAAGGAGTGTTTAGTTGATAAACAGTTTCTTACTATCTTTTCTTCAGGTCACCCATTTCTCTTAAGTGGCCTGGTCATGTAGTGATTATACTAAAACTGGTAAGAAAAAAAATAATGCCCACCTCTCTTATCTGTCACTATTTTCAACACACAGGATTCGAATGGAAATAAGACAACATTTACCTCAACTTTTTGCTTAGTGGTGCCAAATTAAAGAGTAAATTAATATACTTACCTGGCTTTTTTGTCAATGATTTTTTTAGGCTTTTATTGTTCTCCTAGTAGGTTATTTTGACTCTTCAGTATTTTGGTTAGGCCTTTCTTTTTTTCAAATTTGCATCATGTACCATCATTTATTTATTTTTCCATCTAGGTTACTAACAGTGAGTCTCAGTGATTGTGGTCTTCGATCTCTCTTAGATTCTGGGGCCGTATAGATCCACAACAGCCACATAGGTCTTAACGATGGGGTAGCAACATCTAAAGCGTGGCCATTGCAAAGGACACTTATCTATCAGGTTATTTCCTGGGTTGTCAGTTAAGGCTGCTTCCTGCGGCTTACTTTCTGGTATTTGATTCCAATTTGTTTTAAGGGTCTCATATAATTGGACCTCCATCCTATGGGTAAAGAAACAGCTCTTTCAGGGACAAGTCAATTAACCACCCTCGGCCAGGCATGGTGCCTTAATAGTATGGGCAGGGAACTGAGTTACTTTCAACTACTTCTTGCAGGAATATGCCCAACTTAGCCTAATAGTTACTTGGTTAGTGCAGTTTGTTAAATCTCCTATGGAGGCAAAGACTTTATAATTTTTCTGATACTTAATAGAGTAGCTTCAGAGTAAATCTAGTGATCTTTTCCTGAAGTTGTACTCATATTTGAGCTGTTTAACAAGAGAGTAATGTCTCCAGTGTCTCCTGATTTGTCCAGGTTGTACTCTAGAGAGCAGCTCTTTTTCTTTATAGTGTGTAAACTGGATTTCTGAAATCACAAAAAGCACTCATCTAGTTTTTTGGTCTTTGTTTGTTTTGTTTTGGTTTTTTTTTAGCTCTTATGACCTTGGGGTGATGAATTTAAGTGAGGTGGGAGCAAGGTGTGACAGCATTTGTGGAGGAAAAGGTAGAGTTGGCAGGTCTCAAATTGGTTTCTAAGTGTCCCAGCCTCACTCACGAGCTGCCTGCTGCAGTTCTGAAACTTTCAGCACCTGGAAATGGTGTTAATTATTTGGATATTGCTTGGCTCCTTCCAACCCCTTTGGGTCTTAGAAAAAGAAAAGATACAATTTTATTGGTGGGGGGGGGGGGGTTGGCTAAATACGCACCACTAGAAAATGTCATTCTCTATTTTTTCAGCCTGGGCAAGCTATTAACGAGCAAATTTTCCTGTATCCCTCTTCCCATATTGGACCTGTTGAGACTATGTCCTCAGCTAAATAGCTTGTGATTTGCCTGTTACTCTTGGAAAAGGGAAACCTATTCCAGCAAGGAATCCAAATATAGTACACAGTTATTTAGACTAGCCTAGGGGTATGCTAACTGTAACTCTAAACTTAGACATATCCTGAAACCACACGATGCTTTTCTTAACGGTGGTTCATGCCTGTAATGCCAGCACTTTGGGAGGCAGAGGTGGGCGGATCACCTGAGCTCAGGAGCCCGAGACCAGCCTGGGCAACATGGTGAAACCCGGTCTCTACTAAAAATGCAAAATAACTAGTCGGATGTGGTGGCACACACTTGTAATCCTAGCTACTCGAGAGGCTGAGGCAAGAGAAGAATGGCTTGAATCTGGGGGCGGAGGTTGCAGTGAGCCGAGATCGCCCTGCTGCACTCTAGTCTTGGTGACAGAGTGAGACTCTGTTGCAAAAAATAAATTAAATAAATAAATAATTAAAAATTAAAAAAATAAAAGAAAAGCCATGGCTGAAATATAGAACTCACAAAGGTTTACTTTGTTACTGTTAAAGTGTGAGCACTGATCCGTAAGTATTCAAGGACATGGTAGGATGGGGCAGCTTATCCCTTTGCTGATTGCTGTAAATTTTACTGAACACCCTGTATGTAGTAGCCACTGAACTAATTGCTGTAAATTGGACTTGAAAGGAGAATGACACTTTCCTTTCATTGTCTGTTGGGATTCAGGGGTCTCTGGGTTTCTTTACTGTTAGTACTATCCCTAAGCTCCAAGTTCATTTTTGTATTCGAATTGACAGTTAAATCCAGAAGAATGAAGTAGTAAAAGGGCTGTTGGCATAGCTTCTTTTAGCTCTGAGGGCCTTCCAAAACTCTGAAGACTAGAGATTAAAAATACTTGGGTCTAATCTCTGAATTCTAGTAACTGCAAATGAAAATTGAAATAGTATAAAGAGCTTTGGTCTTGGCATCATAAAGAGGTTTGACTTCTCAGCAACTGAACACACCGTCTCTTTTATTTTTCTACAAAGTCATTGATCCACAAAGTGTATCCCTTTAAAATATATCTTTGTCATCAATAGGAATTCTATATTTAATGTTGTTTCCTTTTATTCATTCACAAATTTTACTGAACACCCTGTATGTACTAGCTAATTGTTGGTTATTGTTGCTGCAAATTTCTCTGTTCTCGTGGAGTTTACCATCTGGTGGGAAAATACACAACAAACAAACAATTATATACGTAGTTGATTCCCATTGTAACAAGTCGTTCTTCATATGGCAGTTTAGACTTTAAAAATGTTTTGCTCTCTATATTTTTAAATTTCTTAATAAGATACAAGTTTTTGAATTATAAAAGGAAATTCTATTCAAGGAGGGTTTCTATATCCAAATTTGATTTTTGATAAAATGAAGCTAGATGCTGACTCTGTACTTTCATGCTGTTGGAAATAAGTATCAGAGACTTAGTGATATAATACAACTTGAGAATTATTTAGTGCTCCTTTGTATAAACTGAAAGATACTCTTAATCATTTAGTAAATATTTACTGAAGGATTTATTTATGCATGCCATTGTGCTAGGCCCTTTAGGGGATGCATAATGTATTTGCAAAGTACTTCATATATAATAAGTGAAGTAAGACTTGTAAAAAATAACCATAGTATAAGGCAGTCTGTGACAAATGTCTTAAGAATGAAAAAAGAATAATAAGAGATCAGATGAAAGAGACATTTCCATTTGATTACAGGAGTGATCAAGGAGGCTTTATGAATGCAGTCATGTTTCAATTGGCCTTGAAGAATGGATAGATTTAATTTGAAAATCCAGTTGTAACGGCTCATTTAAAAACTTGGAACTTATATAAAACCATAAAGAAGCTTCCTTTGGTGGTGTCATATTCCCCTGATTCTTCATTATCTTTTTATCCTTGCATTGGTGTCTGTGCATTTGAGGAAGCAGCCCCCTCTTTGTCAGCCTTTACAGGCTTGCCTTGGCAGGGAGTACCTTCACCAGTTAGCCCAGCCTAGGGTTGTGGAACAGCCAGCTCATAGTGTCTGTGGGCCAGTGGGGCTTGCTTCTTGGGTCTCTGTTGGGTATGGCTGCTGCCTGTGCCCATGCTAGGGTGAGGCCGCTGACTGGGCTCCCTGGTTGTATGGGCTGCTGGCTGTGCTCTGTTCCCAGTCAGGGTTGCTACTGGGCTGCTAGATTGACAGGGCTGCAGTCTGGGCCTTACAGTTAGGTGGGCTGTAGGCTGGGCTCCCTGGTGGGGGTAGGGCTGCAGGCTGTGCTTTGCAGTTGGGTGTAGGCTGGCTGAGCTCTCTTGTTGGGCAATGCTAATGGCAGGGACTTGGTGCCACCATCAAGATCCTGACACTGGTTGCTGTGAGCCCCACTCTCTCTCTCTATTTCTACCTGACTGCATGCGGTCCAGCCCTGCCAATTCCCTTAGCATTCCCCGTGAGGTGAGATGGCAGTGGGCCTCCCAGGGAGTGCCCCAGAATACTGGGATAGCTGCATGTCTGCCTCAGACTTTCTTTTCCCCCACTGGAGAAACTGTAGGTCCAAAGGACTCTTCTTGGTGGAGTGCTGTGTGGCCTCAGGGAGGGGGTGATAGAGTCAAAGTGAAATTGACCTTTTCCTTTGAAGGCAGTTTTTCTGTGTTTTCGAGCTCAACACCGGATGCTTCAGCCACCTAATCCCTGGCTTCATGGATTTTCACAAAGACACTTGTGTCTGTGAAGAGTTACTAGTCAGTATTTCTGTGAGGTGGATTAGAGCCAGCAACCTCCTATTCCACCATATCGCTGATATCCTCCACCTTGAAATTCTGACTCATTTTTGAACGAGGGGTCTTGCATTTTATTTTTCACTGGGCCTTACAAATTATCCGTTCAGTCCTGTAACAGTTGAGTGGAAAAAGTGAAGAGTCACTCACTTCTAAGTGAGAATAGTGGCCATCAAACAGAAACAGCACAGCCAACCTCTTCCCAGGAAGACTGGGGGCAAGGAGGGAGTACCTTTTGAGAGAATGCACAGTTCAAGGAGTAACAACTCTTTCCCCACTTTTCCCCAGTCTCAAGTGCTAATGGTCGTGGGTCATCCCACTTGTTCTTCCTTGTTGCCGCAAGAGAACTGGCAACTCTGGAATGGTCCCCTGCCTCACTAAGTTGGGGAATGGGAATCTGTTTTTGTTCAAATGTTGCCAGCACAGCTGGGTAAGCATCTGGAAGAACTGGCTATGAGAGGGTGGGCCATGATTCCTCCCACACTTGGCCTTGGGAGGCAAGTCTAGTCTGCACGAGGGAATAAGGGGCAGAGAGCAGGGGAAAACAGTGTGGGGTAGGAGGAAAGTCTGGAAATGAAAATGGGAATGGAGTTTTATGATGAACAAGAGTCTTAAGAACCAGAATGAGAGTGTTTTGATAATCGAACAGTGAAAGCTTGAGGAATTGGGCATAAGTATCATTAAATGAACACCCCACCCAGAGAGAAGTGGTGTTTAACAGAGCACTTCAAAAAAGAATCTGGGTTAGGGGAACCAGGGGAAGCCAGGGGAAGAAGGTGGAAGAGAGAGGAGGAGAAAGGAAGTAGGAAGTACGGGTGAAATAAGGTTGGTTATAGGTTGATGGTTGTTGAGCAGGTGAGGTACATAAGTGCACCTTGCTGTTCTTTTATATATATATATATGAATGCTCTAATAAAAAGTTAAAAAATTTTGGTCCCAAACATATCACCTGAGGTCAGAAGTTCGAGACCAGCCTGGCCAACGTGATGAAACCCTGTCTCTACTAACAATACAAAAATTAGCTGGGTGTGGTAGCATGCATCTGTATTCCCAGCCACTCGGGAGGCTGAAGCAGGAGAATTGCTTGAACTCAGGAAGCGGAGGTTGCAGTGAGCCAAGATCATGCCATTGCACTCCAACCTGGGTGACAGAGCGAGACTCCATCTCAAAACAAAAACAAAAACAAAAACAAACAAAAAAATTGGCCCCAAAATGCTTTAAAAAGCTGTTTTGGAATTTTTGTTGTTCGAATATATTTGACCCATTTTTATTTGTCTTGTCTTATTTTTTATTTTTAAAGCATCTTGATTTTATCTTTTAACATTCTTTTTGTTTGTTTTTGAGATGGAGTCTTACTTACTCTGTCTCCCAGGCCGGAGTGCAGTGGCGTGATCTGGGCTCACTGCAACCTCCGCCTCCTGGGTTCAAGTGATTCTCCTGCCCAACCTCTTGAGTAGCTGAGATTACAGGTACGTACCACCATGCCTGGCTAATTTTTGTATTTTTAGTGGAGACAGGGTTTCACCATGCTGGCCAGACTGGTCTTGAATTCCTGACTTCAAGCAGTCCACTTACCTTGGCCTCCCAAAGTGTTGGGATTATAGGCATGAGCCACTGCAGCGGCCTGTATCTATTCCTAGTTTTACCTTTAATTCTTTATGCCTTTACATTAAAATACCCGTCATTTTTTAATATATTAGCAGAGTCCTAGTCTTACCATTTAACATTTCTGAATTTCTTGTTTTCTCTTCTTGATATTTTAAAATATTTTTAACTTTTAAGTAATTTTAAACCTTAAGTGCCCTTCTCTCTCTCTCTTTCTTTCTCTCGCTCGCTCTCTCAGCAGCACCTAACCTCCACCACTCTCCTTTAGAGTTTTCCAAAAATTATTAGGGCTGAAAGCACTTAAAAAACCCCGCCAATCTTATGGTACAGATAGCACATTTGATTTGCTAAACATTATCATTTCTTTTTTCTTTTCTTTTCTCTTTGTTTTTGAGACAAAGTCTCACTATGTTGCCCAGGCTGGAGTGCATTGGTGCGATCTTGGCTCACTGCAACCTCCGCCTCCTGGGTTCAAACAATTCTCCTGCCTCAGCCTCCCAAGTAGCTGGGATTACAGACGCCTGCCACCAAGCCTGGCTAATTTTGTATTTTTAGTAGAGATGGGATTTCAAGCTGGTCTCAGACTCCTCACCTGAAGTGATCCACCCACTTTGGCCTCCCAAAGTGTTGGGATTCCAGGCGTGAGGGACCGTGCCTGGCCACACTGTTATTTCTTATATCATACAACTGGTCTCTTCCTGTTTCTAAAATACGCAGTCCTACCACACCACCACTGGCAGCACATGTCAGTATACAGGTATACAGTAGTGGTTTGCTGTGTTTTAGACTCAAATACTTGGCCTTGTATCTCTTTTTGTAAAACTCATTTTGGAATATTTTTGTTAGTCTGACTATAGCCAGCTCTGAGATACTTGTAATAATGGAAGTGTAGAAGTGAGGGTTTTTTTTTTTTTTTTTGAGACAGATCTCGCTCTGTGACTCAGGCTGGGGTGCAGTGGCACAATTACATCTCGCCACAGCCTTGACCTCCTGGGCTCAAGTGATCCCTCGCATTTCAGCCTCCCTAGTAGCTGGGACTACAGGTGTGTGCCACCAGGCTCAGTTAATTTTTGTATTTTTTGTAAAGACAGGGTTTTCCCATGTTGCCCAGTCTGGTTTCAAATGCCTTGACTCAAGCAATCCACCTGCCTTGGCATCCCAAAGTGCTGGAATTAAGGGCGTGAGCCATGGTGGGCCTAGCTTTTTTTTGTTTATATGGTTACATCTAATATTCTCTTCAAGCCGTTCTAAGGAGACCTGCTTCAGAAGGTTCTGAAAACCTTTTTGTATTTTTTTCACTGCCTGCTTCTTTGTTACATTTTGCTGTCTCCATCCTGAAGTGGCTCTGTACTTTGAAGCAAGGATGATTACTCTGTTTTATTTCTATTAAAGGTCATAGAAGTCTAAAACTTCAACAAAACAAATAATTAGGTGCAAGGTACAGGTAAAGGAAATAAAATTTCTTTTAGACCCTTGCTTTACAGAGGGCTGCCTGGGTTCTTTATAAAACTGCTGAAGTCTATCTATCATGGTAGACCTTTTAAAATATTTAAATCAGTCTCCTATGAAAAATTAAAACTGTGCACATATGCATATGTATAAGAGTTTGTTTCATTCCCAGGATTTTGTCAGTATGCTAATAGTGGTGCAGTTTCCCGAGGAGGGAAAAGTCATATTAACCAAACAGTTGATGGTTGTATAGATATAATATTTAATAAGCTGCAGTAAGAAACATAAGAGATGGGGAACACTCTTCGTGAAGAAGTATCCTGAAAGGTTTAAAGTCAGAAGGTGACCTGATAAGCTTGGAATCTGGTCAAGGAGGGTTCATAATTCTGTATAAGAGTGCCAGGGAGAATGAAGAATGTGCGACCATAATAAAGAAATTTTTCTCTTAGGTGTTGATCCTAATGAAAAAAGAAAAAAAAAAAAGAAAAAGAAATTTTTCTCTTAGGACTGGTCAAGTCCCAGAGTGGGCCATCCTTTTCCTTGGTCAAATATGTGGATAAGCATTCATTTTTTTATGTTCCAACCTAACCATTCTTCCTTCTGACCAACAGTTTCTTTCTTTAAGGATGTTATACCATTGATTTGCTTATAGTTACATTCCTACTTCTTCTTATTTCTGGTCCAGACATTCCTTTTCTTTTTTTTTGAGAAGGTCTCACTGTGTCACTCAGGCTGGAGTGCAGTGGCATGATTACAGCTCACTGCAGCCTCAACCTCCCAGGCTCAAGTGATCTCCTACCTTCGCCTCCCAGGTAGCTGGGACTGTAGGTGTACACTACCACACCCAGCTAATTTTTAAAAACATTTTTGGCTGGGCATGGTGGCTCACGCCTGTAATCTCAGAACTTTGGGAGGCCAAGGTGGGCAGAACGTGAGGTCAGGAGTTCGAAACCAGCTTGAACAACATAGTGAAACCTTGTTTCTACTAAAAATATAAAAATTAGCTAGGCGTGGTGGTGCACGCCTGTAATCCCAGCTACTCAGGAGGCTGAGGCAGGAGAATTGCTTGAACCTAGGAGGTAGAGGTTGCCGTGAGCTGAGATCGTGCCACTGCACTCCAGCCTGGACAACAGAGCGAGACTCTGTCTCCAAAAAAATTTTTTTTTAATAGAGATAGGGTTTTCTTGAACTCCTGGGCTTAAATGATCTGCAGGTCTTGCTCTCTCAAAGTGCTGGGATTGCAAGCATGAGCCACCATGCCTGGCCCCAGGAAATGTTTTGTCTCAGTGATACTTACAGAATATATCTGATCCTTAGGTACTGATTTTTAGCAAATTCTCAAGAATCTCAACTATCACTTTCAGTATTGCCTACAATGAAAAATGTACTATACTATGCTTTGTAACAATATAGAAAATAACATATTTTATTTGATGCTCATAAATATGCTAAATAAAAAACTATGTAAAGTTACATATGTATGAAATTATGTATATAAACATTTCTTTGCTTAGTGAGATAAATACTTTTAAACGTTCTTGATTTGGGTGTCTTGCAGTCTGTTTTTGACAAGTTCAGTTAAGGAAAAGATCCCAGAAACCAGTTGTTGTTGAGAGCATTAACAAAAGATTGTACACTTGGCTAATGTTCAAATAAGACTTGATGTATATAGGCTGCAATGCTCTGCAGTGTGACTTAGGCTACAGCACAACTACGACATCATTTAGTGACCACTGATTGCTTCACCACTTAAAATAGCAAGGTAACTCACAAACAATGAGTGGATGTTTTCCAATTATGTAGTAAGAAAAAAGTACTGTTTGTATTTTGGAAGTTGACGGTAAAGAAGTTTAAGATGATAAAAACTGTATTAAATTACAACTGTGATCACAACTCTGCTAAGCACAGACTTATTGCAAGTGACAAAAGATACCAGTGCCCTCTCTGTAGAGTGTCAAACACCTCAGCTAAGCAGACATTATTTGCCACTGAATTATAATCAGGTCTAAAGTACAGTATCTTAAAATTTAAATGCCCTGCTATCTACGCTTATTTTATTACAGATCAAAGCCTATACATCTGAGATGGTCAATAAAGATTTGTTGATGGATTAGACAGATAATCGTACTTCATTAGTTCAGTGTCAGACATTAAAGAGGGCTCACATCTTGCTAAAAAGTCTGATGTTTGCTCCTGTTTCCAATGCTTGGAGCCTTCAGGGTTCTTCTCATTCTTGTACCCCTCGTAGAACTTGCTTTCTTTCATCTTACCACCACTTGCTTAGTTCCTCAATATTTTCTCTCCTCTTTCCAGCTGGAATCCCCCAACAGGAGCGCCATTCTCCCATGCCTAGGAATACGTACTCCAAAAATACTGAAACTTGTGCCCAAAGAGATATCTGTTAGGGATATTCAGCAACCTAAATATTCATCAAAAGGAAAATCATTAAATGAATGTGTAACGGTGTATATCCATGTAGATATTATTTGCATTATTATATTTATAACCATTATATATATATATATATATGTATATATATAAATTTTGTGTCTGGCACTAGAATGTTTTCAAAACTAGAATTTACACAGTAAATTATGAGCGATGGCTACCCAAGAAAGAAGCAGAGGAATTAGTTGGAGGATTGTGACAGAAGAGGTAACCTTTTACTTTTTATACTGTATATTTCCGTGTTTTTTGAAAAATTACCAAATGAACATCAAAAGATTGAATGATACATCCAGGTTTCCTCTAGCTAGCATTTTATCTAGATTTTATTTTTCTATGAATCAGAGATCTTTCACATTTCTCTTTGCCTATTCTGATGATAGATGATTCCGTCTTGTGATTTCTCTGTCAATTTGAAAATTAATGTGACTTTCTGAATAAATAGTTTGGATGACATTTCTTTCTTGATATCAGGATTTCCGAGAGTGTAGACCACTAAAAACATAGTATGAATTATTCGTTCTGCATTCTTTTGAGCCATAATGTTGAGCTTGAAAGTAGGTTTAGTTTTTTGAATACACAGTTCTTGGTTTAATAGTTAAGTGTCAGGCCAGGTATGGTGGGTAGCTTAGGGTAGCTTACGCCTGTAATCCCAGCACTTTGGGAGGCAGAGATAGGTGGATCACCTGAGGTCAGGAGTTCGAGACCAGCCTGGTCAACATGGTGAAACCCCGTCTCTACTAAAAATACAAAAAAAAAAAAAAAAAAAAAGCTGGGTGTGGTAGTGCTTACCTGCCTGTAGTCCCAGCTACTCAGGAGACTGAGGCAGGAGAATTGCTTGAACCTGGGAGATGGAGGTTGCAGTGAGCTGAGATTGCGCCACTGCACTCCAGCCTGGGCAACATAGTGAGACTCCATCTCAAAAAAAAAAAAAGAAAAAAAGTTAAGTGTCTGCAGAATGCTAGATACACAATCATATGTAGAACAGGCATGTTATACATTCATTATTTCTACAGTATAAACAAAAAAAAATGGCAAAAATACACACAGAATGAGGAATGAAAGAACAAGCAAGTGTATTTTATTTATTATGATAATCCCCCCTCAAGTCCCCCTCTTCCTGCTTTTGATCTAGGTGAAAGCAAGCTGGGAACCTAATTAAACCAGTGCTAGAGAGGCCAGGAGATGCATAAAAACCCGATTCTGATCAACCAGATTTTGAAGTTGAAGTTAATTAAGGCAATACACAAATAATCCCTGCAAACAGTGACATTTAAAAATACATATTGAATATTCTGAAGCAGTTATGTAAATTACCAAGAATAAGATTCCAGAGGAAATGTAAAAATGCAGGCTCACCTTTTAATACCCTTTGGTAATGTTTTTGTTAGACTTAATGTTTGCTGTGCGTTTGGAGGTAATCTGACAACAAAAATGCAGCCCCATGACATGAGGAGCCTCGGAGGAGGGAACCCATCAGGAGGGAGACCTGTAGTTAAGGGTCAATAATAACCATAAAAGTAAGAAAACTAATGACATTCTCTGTGGTTCTGTGGAGGTTTTGAGCTCGCCTGGAAGGTAAGAGGCAGAACCAAGATGCTGAGGTGCAGCCTCACTGCTTATGAGGTTTACACTTTGGATAGGTTCCTGGAATGGGGATGACAAAAATTACAACTGTGAAATTGTGTAAGTTACAAGTTGCATAGACTTTCAGAAATTCTAGTTCAGAGATTTTAATAGGACGAGTAGGGAACATGTGGTAATTGCTCTTTTTACATTTCTGGGAAAACAAATGCAGAATATTGAATATTTCTAAGATCATACAGTTGGCCAGTGGCAAAATGGGGGAACTGACCCGTGGGGTTCTCATTCTCATGTTTATAAGATATCTGCAAATTCTGGGGCAACAACTTCTGGCACAGCTCTGGAAGCAATTCTGTTAACACAGGATGTAATTTCATCATGAATTTCTCCCTGCTCCCCTCCCAATTATGCTTGTTTCTCTGTCCTTCCCCATTCCTTCCGTCTTTTTCTCCTCTGTCATTGCCATTGGCCAGCCCTCTCTTGAGCCCTTCTAACTTTGCTGCCCTCCATGGCATTTCATCTCTGTTTACATGTTCAGATATCACCCTAGAAATTGTGAATTCTCTCGTATGCTGTCAGTTCTATCCTGGTTGGGAACTTCTTTTTCTTTTGGTGAGAGAGGAGAGGAGACATTGTGCTGATCTATTTTATGTAGCTCAGAATTGGATTTCTAGAGCCTCAAAGACTTACAGAACTGGAAATGTGTTCCACATTTTGCCTATCAACAAAGCCTAATCAAGAATACATTCTTTGCCAGCAACATTCAAAACGGAGATGATTCCAAGCTGTGGCTTGGAAATAAACTCCTTTTATTGCATTACAACTTATAGTGTTCTTTGCTTTCATTTTGCACAGATATTCAGGGAATTTTACCATGTCAAAGAACCCAATGCACAAATTAAAATATTTCAAGTAATGTCATTTACGATGTGTGGAGAGATCACTATGGGTTGATATGCAATACTATTCTGAGTTTTAGACAACAATCTATATACTTAGAATGTGCTTCTGTATACACTTCTCACAGGAAGACTAACTGTCTTTGGATTAACAACATAATTTAATGGTACTGGTATATTATTCAGACCTCAATTTGCAAACCTGTGGGTGTTCTTTTGTTTTTGGTCTCTCTTTTCTTTGTTTTTAGCCTTTCTTTTATTTTCCTCCCCATGAGCTCTCTCACAGGATGCAGCTAGCAGAGCTGCTCAAAATTAATTTATGACCCCAAGACAAATCACCAGTTCTTTGACTGATTTGTAGCAGCAGAATCAGGTAACATTTAAGATCAGGATAAACAACATGTGAAGTATTCATGGGGATGGAACTGTCGCTCAAGCTGAACAATTAGAAAGTTTGGAAACTGCTATTTGCAAATGCATCTCGTGGATCTACTTGTTGGAATGCTGCTTCTAACTAAAAATGGGAGAAAAAAATCAAGTGGAAGAAATGTTTAAGTTCACAGAACCAGAAAAAATAAAATAAATCTCAAAAACTCACGTTAAATTAACCCTGGATTTATCTTGCTAACATGGCAAGTCATTATATACTTAACACAATTGAGATACATGATTTTGATGAGTAGACCATTTCTTGAAACAATATTTTCACAGTACGTGAAATATAAGCGCTTGGGATAACACCAAATTAACCCCGAGGGAGACAGTCATTGACATGCTCATAATTTTATATGGGAAGCTGAGGAGAGTAAAGCTGAAGAATCCTATAGACAGACAAGTCTCAAGCTGTGAGCAGATGTGTTTTCAAAGTCCATTTAAAATTGGTGGTTTCTAACTTTTCAGCACATTTTCCTACAATGATAATAGTGAATTCTCAATAATATTAGCTATGGACTAGGCCCTTTTTAAGTGCTTATGTAAGTTGCCTCATTTAATTCTTTCAAAAATCCTATGACTTAGATTATAGTTAACCTAATTTTGCAGAAGAGTATGAAGCACAGAGAGATTACATTGTTCAAGGTTACACAGCTGGATCCCAGGCAGTTGGACTCCAGAACCTGTATTCTTACTCACTTTGCACATAGAGTTGATGGTATTAATCATAATTAGATTCTTTTCTGATTATCTATTACTGTATAACAATCTACCCTCTTCCCCGCCCCGCCTCACCCCCGCCAGCAAATTTTATTTTACTCACAATTTTATGGGTCAGGAATTTAGAAAGGGCACGTCTGGGCAGCTTACATTTGTCCCACCTGGTGTCAGCTGAGGTAGCTAGACTGAGGCTGGGGGGATTCACTTCCAACATGGCTCAGATGGCTGGGAGCTTGGTATTGGCTGTCAGCTGGGAGCTGGATGGGGGCTGTTGGCCAGAGTCCTTGGTTTTTCTCTGCAAGGGCCTTTCTGTGGGGCTGCTTAGGCTTTCTCACAGGATGGTTGCTGGATTCCAAGAGTGAGTATTCCAAGAGATAGGAAGTGGAAGCTGCCAGTTTCTTGTGGTCTGGACCTGGAAAACTAGTACAGTGTTCTTTCTGTTTGTCAAAATTGTGATAGAGACCATTTAGATTCAAGGAGAGGTGGTCTACTTCTCAGTGGAAAGAGTGGCAAAGAATTTGCAGTCACCCCTAATCTACCACAGGTACCCCAAATAGTCCATAAAAGCCCACTTATTTACCATGTGACCTAGATTAATGTTTCTCAAACTTATGTTTAACCTCTTCCTATATCAGGTTAGTTTTAATTTAAATTGTACTTTTTTTCTTTTTGGAGGCAGAGTGTTGCTCTGTTGCCCAGGCTAGAGTGCAGTGGTGCAATCATAGCTCACGGCAGCCTTGACCTCCTGGGTTCAAGAGATTCTCGTGCCTTAGCCTCCTGAGTAGCTGGGACTACAGGCACTCACCAACACACTGGCTAATTTTTGTATTTTTTTTTGGTAGAGATGGGGATTTACCATGTTGCCTAAGCCGGTCTTGAACTCGTGGCCTCAAGCAATCTGCCGGCCTCAGCCTCCTAAAGTGCTGGGATGACAGGTGTGAGCCAACGCACTTGGCCAAAATCTTAACTTTTAAAAAATGTTTTCTTTCAACTTTTATGGTTTTTGATTCTTTGAGACAAGGGTGCATTATTTTAAAATATAAAATCCCTAGAACAGAGTTGGGATTCTATGTATGTTTATCATTTTTCCTTTTGCTCTAATCAACCATAAGATTTAACAAACAAGGAATTAGGGGCGAGCATGGTGGCTCATGCCTATGATCCCAGCACTTTGGGAGGCTGAGGCAGGAGGATCACTTAGGCAAAACCCGTCTCTACAAAAAATATAAATATTAGCCAGGCATGGTGGTGTGTGCCTATAGTCCCAGCTACTAGGGAGTCTGAGGTGGGAGGATTGATTGAGCCTGGGAAGTTGAGGCTGCAGTGAGCCGTGATTGTGGCACTCTACTCAAGCCTGGATGTCTTAGTGAGATCCCTTCTTGGAAAAAAAACAAAACAAAACAATAAAGAATTAGGCCGGGGCAGTGGTTCACTCCTGTAATCTCAGTGCTTTGGGAGGATGAGGTGGAAGGATCCCATGAGCCCAGGAGCTGAAGGCTGCAGTGAGCTATGATTGGCCATAGCACTCCAGCCTGGGCAACAGTGTAAGACCCTGTCAATCAATCAATAACTAACTAACTAACTAACTAACCCAGAAGAACAAAATGGATTGTTTCTAAGTACAAATATTCTCCTTTATCTGCTGGACATGGTGGCTCACGGCTGTAATCCCAGCACTTTGGGAGGCCAAGGCAGGTGAATCATTTGAGGTCAAGAGTTCAAGACCAGCCTGTCCATCATGGCAAAACCCCATCTCTACTAAAAATACAAAAATTAGCCGGCCATGGTGGTATGTACCTGTAATCCCAGCTACTTGGGAGGCTGAGGCAGGAAAATTGCTTGAACTGGGCAGGTGGAGGTTGCAGTGAGCCAAGATTGTGCCACTGCATTGCAGCCTGGGCGATGGAGTGAGACTCTATCTCAAAAACAAAAAACAACAACAAAAAATAAAACCCAAATATTCAACTTTATCTTTCACAACATAAACATTTTATTTTCCAAGTTGCATAGTAACATTTCCTTCTCTGTCATCAAACTCCATATTTGTGAGTTCTTTAGTAGGGGAAAGGGGGCTATGTCTAATTCATCCCTTATATTGAATTCCCAGAGTAAATACAGTAACCTGGGAAATAATAGGCACTCAAAAATATTTCAGGAATGAAATTTGATAGGCAAGAAAACAATTTGAAAATCTAATGTGTTGATTCCTGACAAAGGAAAAAATGCATCAGGTGGTGTAACAGTTTAATACATGTGTTTTTCATTTTAAATGTTTTAACACAGTTGTAAACCAGGGACACACATCATCCTATTCTGATAAATTTAAAATGTATAAAGTTAATATTAATGCACAGTTATGAGGATGTGTATCTACCAAGGGCTATTTATTGCTACCTCAAAAGTTAAGACTTCTTTGTCTCCCTAGTGGAAATGTATTTTAATCTAATTGTATGCCATCAGGGATTTTCTGTTTAGCTAAAGTTAACACGAATATCAAACAGGTGGCCTGAAGAACCATCTGCTTTGATTTGGAGCAACCTTGTCCAACTTGTGGCCCATGGGTCACATGCAGCCCAAGATGGCGTTTAATGTGGCCCAACACAAATTAGTAAACTTTCTTATAATATTAGGAATTTTTTTTTTTTGCGATTTTTTAAAGGACGTCATCTATTGTTAGTGTTAGTGTATTTTATGTGTGGCCCAAGACAATTGTAATTCTTCCAATGTGGCCCAGGGAAGCCAAAAGATCGGACACCCCCTGAGTTAGAGTTCCTCTTTTTATTTGGTTCTTTCTTTCTTTCTCTCTCAGAAATAATAAAGAATAAATAAGACTGAACGTGCAGAGCAGTAGTTAGCTTGAGCATTGGCCTTCTAGGTCCCAAGTGTATGTTTGGACTTCCTTCCGCCACCAAAGGCCTGTGAAATCATATTGTTAATCTTCCTCATAACACATCTGGGGCCTCTGAAATTCTGGTCTGAGAGTTCTGGGATTATTAAATCTTGCTCTGAGTTCAGAAATGCCACTCACTGTTTACATGTGGCGAAAAGGGTTTATAGAACTATTGAGCAGTAGATTAAAATATTTAATTTTTTTAAAAAAGCAAAATCAAGGAAAAGAGGAGTAGACCACACTAATAATCCACTATATAAAGATATGTTTTTAATCTTCAATTGAAACATTCCTATCTGAATAGCTAATCTTCAGGACATTGGCTCTTACAATTTTTGATTGTGAATAATCCAAATTCATTGCTTCTCTTCCTATTAAAATTTGTCCTGTTTAAATATGTGCTCCAATTTCTGTTTTGCACCAGGTAGCAATTATGATTTAGCAAACTAATGAGTAGAAAGGAAGTGCCAAAGAAGAATCTTAAATAAATGCATTTGGCTACTTATTTTGTACTTTAGTGACAGCTTACAGACTAAAAAATTAGAATTATTGGGTAAAAGTAAGTGCAGATATTTATTCTCTATAGATTTTATTAATACTTGTGGTTTTTTCAATGACTGCTGTGAGTAATAAAGATTAGCCTTTTGTAAGGATGAAGACCTGTACATGAGAATAACTAACATTGACAGCATGAGATGATGAAATTAACAGATCAAAAAACATACATAGAAACTCTTACCCTTAAACATTCAAGGAATATTGTCTGTAAATAAGTAAAACTCAGGTCTTTTAAATGATGATGAGGAGGATGATATGGTGATGATGATACATAAAAGAAATGATAATAAAAACCAAAATCCATACTCTAGCACATACATTTGGAAAAGAGAATAAAGTAGAATAATTTAGAAAAGTGAGCAGTCTGAGTCAACTTCTCACCTCCTTTACATACTTCCCCAACTCCAATCAAAACACTCCAGTACTAGAATGGGAAATGATGAATGAGGGCATTAAAAAAGCTTCACTTCCAACTTCATTAAGGCCAATTGCAAATGACTTATCTCAGAGAAATGAAGCACCTTCATCCTAGCCATTTCAATGGGGGGTTGTGTTTCAGAAGCACACGCAAAAAATTATGAAAATGAGTATGCATGAAAGTTTAATAGCTGATTTTCCAAGTTGATTATCTTGGCCAGTTCATTGGGATGCTCTTGCTTCTTGCTAATTTAATTTGTTTCATCC
This sequence comes from Ateles fusciceps, assembly GCA_036589455.1. NCBI lineage: Eukaryota > Metazoa > Chordata > Mammalia > Primates > Atelidae > Ateles > Ateles fusciceps. The sequence goes on from JAZHEH010002842.1 coordinate 3,521,253, forward strand.
TTTTTATTGTCTCTTTTAAATAGCAATTACAGAAGATAGCACTCCATTTTGCCTCCTACTTGCCCTTTTGCTAAATCATGATTTCACCCTGTGCCAGATAGTTACGGGTGTACGAAGAGATGGCACTGGTGAAAGGCAGAGCGGGTGAATACACTTGACTCAAGCCTGAGTAATCCAGGAAAAAGTTGCCAATGATGAAAATGCGTGTGTGTGTGTGTGTGTGTGTGTGTGTGTGTGTGTGTGTGCGTGCATGTGCATGTGTGCTTGGGAGCATGCGTGTGTAGTGAATACCTTAGAACAATTCCTTTATTCACATATTCAGACAGGTAAAACATGCCTGTTTGGAAGTTCAGATTCACTTACGTAACGTCAAACAGTGTGCTGCAGCTATTTAAAAGCTAGCTATCAACTTGGTAAGGTATACCTTTCTATTTTGTAGCTACTGTTTTAAAACTACTGTATATATTTGTTCATGTAGCAAGCATCTATTAAATGCTATAATGATTTTTTAGTATACTGTTATTAAATGGCATTTATCAAGTGCTTGTTTTAATGTAGCCCTATCTTAGGTGAGAAAAAGAGGGCCTCCTTGATATGTAACAACACTCCACTGATAAAATTTGCAGTCTGTTCTTAAAACACTGTATATTCTGATGAGGAAAGTATGAAAGATCTCAACATGTATTGATTTTATGCCTTTTTTGTAGACAAAAGAAGTAGGAAGAACAATTTCTGTTCTCAGGCAGCTTTATATGGGGATAAAAATAGAACATGAATAGAATGCAGTAAACAAATTACACAGCTGTACTTTGAAGTCCAGGAGGGGCAGTGAGGTTAGGCTAGAAGTTAAGCTGTGAAAACTTGGTTAAGAGAGGAGTTGACATGGCCTGGATGTCAACCAGCAAGGTTCTCTGTAGCCAGCTGGCTTTTTTAATTTGCAAAGTCCACAAAAGTCACCCATAGACATTGCTCTCTTTCTCTACCAAGTCCCTTAATCTTTGGGCTCATATCATCCAAATTAATGAAGGGAAAATCTATAAACAGTAGCTTCACTGGGAGTTACATCACTAAGGAAAAAGCAGAAATTTGTAGATCTTCAAGAGTATTTGCTCTCAGGTATCTCCTTTTATATTTATTTATTTATGTATGCCCTGTTAGGAAGTACTTTCATTGTTTTTCTCAGAAAATGTTATCTAGACACTAACAGCTCACAACATTTCAACGGCAAAGTTATTAGTTGAGAGAGGGATTTTCAGGAGTTGGGGATTTTAGAGTATGAGGAAGAAATATTGGTATTCCACTTCATTATAGATGGATGGCGTAGGTCATAAATGGGAGACTCTGGCTGCTAAGCCAATATCAAAACCTACTGGACTGACACTTCCTTCTGTGGAGCTTATTTTCCTTCCTGTTGTCTTCCTGTCCCATGGAAATGCCTGCCACCATGTAAAGCCCACTGGCAGCTAGCTTAGGCTCCGGTCTTCCCCCTTGGGTAGGAAAGGGAATGAAGGGAAGGCCACTCCTGAGTTTACATGCTTTCCTCTTGGTCTCCTTAAGGAGATTTTTCTGTCTTCTCCTCATCTTCCTCTCCTTCCTTTTTCTCTGGTAGCTTCTCTTAGGCCTGTTCTGAAGGTCTTACTAACGCTCCATCCTGGGTAGATATTTCAGAAGCAAGATGGCTGGTGTCACCCTCCTGGCCAAGGATCTTCCTAAAGCCACCATGTGAGAGGATTTGGACCAGAGTCAGAGCTGTGTGGCAGACCATGTCCTGCAGTTGCATGGTCATGACTGTGTGTACTCTCACGGGGGTCAGTGATACCCAGTGACCCTGCTGGGAACAGTTCTGCAGCCAGAATCTGCAAGCAGTGCTCATATGCAACATTTAGGGCCAAAGGCTGTGTGGTGAGGTATTCATCACAGCAGAATTAGCCAGTAGGTCAAGGGTCCAGAATGTGAGTGGCTCAAAGCCAGGGAAAACAAATCCTCCAGTCCTTGAATAGTCTGATGAGATCTTTAACTGTGGACTGAGAGCATTTCTCTGAATCCGGCAGGCAGGTCGGATGGCTGCTAAGGCATTGCGCAATACTTTGCCATCCAAATGGAGTTTGGGGTCCAGTTTTCCAAGACTGAGTGGCACTGTGGTAATGAGAATCTTCACTGAAGCCTCAGAAAAACTGATTTCAAGCCAGTTTGGTTGGTCAGCAAGGTCAAAACTACAGAAGGCTCCTGTGTGCTGTGAGGCTTTCCACAACTTTGTTCCCCAGGGCAGTAACAGCTTTCAGGGTTGGCAGAGTCTTTAGTGTTACCACTGGGGCAGCTGCACCATGGCTTGTAGCCATTGTTCTCTTTTGTACGATCCCACCTGTCAGACTTCTTGAATTTGCACTTCAAATTAGAGCCACAATCAAATTATCAGTCACATCGTTTATTTTTCTCACCAGAGAAAGGATAGAGTCCCATTTAGCAGAGTTGGGAGCCAGGTACTGATGTGTCTTCAGCAAGGCCTCACTGAAGGATGTTTCATCAGGTGCTGGCTTGACTTGAGAGGTGGAGGGGGGATGGGGAGGCCACTTCACACAGATAGAAATCAAATGGGATACGTGGCACAAAGAGCCCGAACCCTCCTCCTGGACCTCCTCTGGAACCAAAGCACCTGCCATGGCCACCACGGCCTCTGTCACCTCTCATGGCACCTTAAATCCTCCACAGTGGAGGCTGCACCAACCACCCCCTTCCTCTCGGATACCTCCTTTTAAATCATAGTAGGCTTAAACTTTATAAGCCTTTAGCATTACATATTCCATTTTTTTTTTTCTCTTTATGAAGAGAAATTTTTTATGAAGGTAGAATTGTTCATGAAGGTAGAATTTTATGAAGGTAAAATTGTTTATGAAGGTAGAATTTTCCTTTCCAAATTGTAATGTGATGATGAAATAGCAGAAAAGATCTCACTTTTCTTCCCTTGAAAGAAATATGAAATTCAGAAATACAACCTAAAATCTGTCCTCAGCTCAGCCGTTCCTGTCTCAGTGTTACAGTTGTCCAGAGAGGATAAATTGCCATAAGAGCTGAGAGGTACTGTCACAAGATTCTGTAGTTATTTCTGTGGAATGCATTAGCCTTGGAAGAGGTGTTTGTATACTGGGTGAAGGACCCTAGTTTGAACGAATGAATGAATAAGTGAGGAATCTAAAAGGCCATTGGGAGGCTTAAAGAATGGTAGCTCCTTCTTTTCTGGCTCTGTTGTGAGTCATCATTGGGAAAATAAGCAGCCTTCACTGTAGTAGATGGGGAGGCAGCACCCTCAGCAGAAATATCAGCATGCAGATGGAGAGAGTATTCTGGGAAAAGGCTGAGAGTTTAGCAGGAGTTTATTGACTTGGGAGTTGGAATTCTAGAAGAGCAGCCTTCGGAAGATGATTTGCTGTGGAAGAACATAGAACCAAACTGGAGTGAGTGTGTGCGAGGGGGAGGGAGCAGTAGAAGGGCTTATACTTTGGCGGCTTAGGAAGACCTGGATGCAATGCAGGGTCACGTGAGATGGTCTCGAGCTTCCATTGTGAAATTGTTTCCATTCTGCTGCTTCAGGGTTATGTGTGACCTTGTCATCTTCCCTCTGTCCTATAATCTCTCCACAAGGCATGTCCTCCATAGAGCCCAGCACATAGTAGGTGTTCAACACAAATGTTTCAATAGCATGAATTCATTAAGAAGCATATAGGCAGGCAATGCAGGATACAGGCTTAGGTCTTCACTGCTCCTGTCGGGCCTTCACTGTGTTTCCAAATTATTTTTATTAAATTAGTTCAAATACTTGCAGCGCTTTCCTGTGGAAGATGGATTCAACAGTTCAAAACTACTTCTAAGGGCAGAACTGAGGATACTGGTAGAAGTTAGTGGTAAGTAGGTTTTGGCTTAGAATTTTCTAATAACTAAGGTTTGGAATTAAAAAGGTACTGTTTTTAAAAAGTAGTGAGCCTCCTAACACAGGAAGTATGCAAGTGAAAAACTGAATGTCTATGTCTTAGGGATATTTTAGAGAAGATCCCTTCCACCACAAAGAGTTTCATATTATTTCTGGTATAGTGTTAAGTGATGGTCTAATATGATAAAATACAAGTAATCTATTTCGGAAAGGTGACATAGATACAATTATTGAATTGGACAATAGAGAAAAGGATTGCATTGTAATATAATCATAAGCCAACATGTCTAGTGCATGCTATTAGGAAATGTGTCAGGGTGTAATAAGTAACTATTTAGAATGTCCTATGCAGAATGTAGGAGCAAATCTGAATTAAAAAGGCAGAAACTGAGGAGGACTGGAGTCATTAGGGAAGGCTTCATGGGCCAGCTGGTTCTTTAACTGGGCCTTGGAAAAGGTTAGAATGAGGACAGGCAAAGGGGGAAGTCCCTCCGGGAGGACTGTGCAGGAGTATTAGCAGGAGGAGGTGTTGGGAGGAGGCAGGGGGATTGGGCTGACTCAGGCTCTCTGTCCATATGTGCTTTGCCCAGAGAAGATGGGAACAATCAATGGTCATTTGAGGGAATGACACACACTTAAGTCCCTCTTGTCTAAAATCCTACTGTATCCTGAGTTCCATTGGCCTGTGAGCTGAGAGTCCCGGGAGTCCCAGCTGGGTTCCTAACTGTTTGGTCAGACACATCACTTAACCACCCTGAGCCTTATTTTCCTCAATTATAAGCCAAGAGAGTTGGTTAAATCGGTGCTTCTTAAACTTTAATGTGCAAATGGAGAGACTGTTAAAACGCAGCTCTGATTTCATGGGTCGGGGTAGGGCTTGAGATTCTGCGTTGCCAACAGGCTCCTAGGTGATGCCAATGCTATGGTCAGCAGACCGCCCTTTGAGTAGTAAGGGGTTGTCTGACTTAGGTACCTCCATGATACGAGCAATCTACAAACTAGTTTTAATTATGGTCTCATCCTTTTTTTTTCATAGTTGTTTTCTTATTAGGTAATAAGATTGAGAAGTATCTAGCACAGAGCTTAGTCCACAGTGGATACTTGGTAACATTTGCTTATTAACGTAAAGTTTCTCCCGTAGATACTGTGCTTACCTTAGAAACGCAATCGTTTTTGTTCAGTCCTGCATTTGAAACATGTAGTGGAGGTTCAGCAAATCTAATGAAACTCAAAGAAAAATCTCAGTGCTTTTTAGATCTCTTCTCTTGTCTCATGACTCGTTTCTTCAGTAAGAAAGAAAGTAATGCACTGTCTAAATATCGGATCGTTGTGTTGTTTTAGGGAAAAACAATTAGATTGCTTTGCCATGTGCCAAGTAGATGGAATGAAGGTTTCACTCCATTAACACTCATTCCATGAGTCATTCTAAATTCTTGACAGTATGCCAATAGACCCCAGTTAATTCACCAAAATTGCCGCTGGTAGCATTTTGCCTCTGCAGGTAACCAGCAGCACTGTAATCACTTACTCCACAAAGATAACGAGGTTGCATGGTTTTTATTTATGCTACCAATTTGTTTTAATATTGTTATTGTTCCTTTTATAGTAAGGCCGATTGGTCTCTGTCTTAAAGGGCTGAGAAAGAAGGGATATTAAGGTTCCCAAACTGAATGTAAAAGCATTAATATTGAAAATAGTATTATTGTTTTTTGGACTGACAGTAGTAATTTAGAAGTGTTCTAAAGAGTTATATTGATTGAATATATACTTATTTAATTCTTCAAGATTTTTACCAAATTCTAGTTGGTTTCTAACAAAAGGTTTATAAAGATAATGAGATTCCTTCCAGTTCTAAAACAGTATAAGCTCATGAAATATGACCAAGAGTAATGTACACACAGGACAATGTACACTTGGAAAATGAAGTCGACCAAGATGTTCTTGAGGTTTTTTGCCTGCCACCTAATATAAGACAATATCATTAAAAAGAGAGAAGAGAGAAAATACAGATACAAGGGTCTGTCCTTCAAGGTAATCTAATAACTCAGTAATAAAAATCTGTCACACAAATTTGGTACAAAATCTCTGCAAATTAGAGACATCCATTACAACAGTCAATCTAATAGAATATCAACATAGCACTGAATTTGTTTTGTAAAGAAATATGCTGCCAACCTAAATGCCCATCAATGATAGACTGGATAAAGAAAATGTGGCACATATACACCATGGAATACTATGCAGCCATAAAAAAGGATGAGTTCAAGTCCTTTGCAGGGACATGGATGAAGCTGGAAACCATCATTCTCAGCAAACTAACACAGGAACAGAAAACCAAACACCGCATGTTCTCACTCATAAGTGGGTGTTGAACAATGAGAACACATGGACACAGGGAGGGGAACATCACATACCGGGGCCTGTTGGGGGGGTGAGGGAGCTAGGGGAGGGATAGCAGGAGGTGGGGGGGATTGGGGAGGGATAATATTAGGAGAAATACCTAATATAGATGATGGGGGGGATGGATGCAGCAAACCACCATGGGATGTGTATACCTGTGTAACAATCCTGCATGATCTGCACATGTATCCCAGAACTTAAAGTATCATAAAATAAAATTAAATATGCTGCCTATACCTAAGCCATATTTAGGGATTATTCCGTAGTTTATCTGGGTTGAGAAAACTAATTTGGGTCACTAGAGTTTAGATAAATGTCAGAAGTCCATATTTAACTAGTTTAGGCAAAAGGGATATTTAATGGAAGGATCTTGGGGTAGCCCACATGACTGAAAGAAGAAGAGGACAACCAAGTCACCAGTCGGGCAGGAAGGAATGCAGCGGGGCCTCAGGAACCCCGAACCAGGAACCAGCTTGCCCAGGACTTTCTCTCTCTTTCGGTTTCTACTTCTCTTGGTGCCGCCTCTGTTTTCTCCCACTGCAGACCAGCTTTCTCCACCTTGGCAGTTAATAGGGCTGTTGACACCTTGCGTGGGGAATTCCCACCTTGCAACTTCTTCTCTCAGAGAGACAGACTGACTCTCCCAGATCCATTTCTAAAACGACGGGGGAAGGACTCTGGCTGACCAGGTCAGGTGGCTGCTCAGTCTTGATGCCAGCTGTGACTAGGAGGGCAGCGTCATATAAGAACATGCCACATCCTTCTGTAACCACATGGTTGGAGTTAGGAAGGGAGAAGTTAAGTCCAACATGAAGGAGGAACACATTTGCTAAAAGATGGAGGCCAGTGGCTGGGCAAGGACTCCCAATGTGTTGGTCCATAAAGCAGTTTGGAGTAGCACCCTATCCTTGCTTTAATTCTCCTCGCCCTTCTACTGGTTATAGCAGGTTGGGAATTCTATGCTAGGTGTTCTATAGCCCTATCATATAAACTGCAGGGGTCTTGCTCTGTCCACTCCTTAGAAAATAAAACTGCCAGCGTTTCCTGGGCCCCACACTTGTCTATGTGGTGGGTCTATTACTGCTTTTGTAATTGATTAGCCTGAGTTCCAGAAGAGGAAAAGGGTAGGCTGACAGATGGTATTTGCAGTAGGTGCAGAAGAAGATGTGAGAGTCTCCTAATACAAGTCCCCTCCCTTCTCCTCCCTCCTCTCTGCCCCCACCAGCCAAGGAACATGTGTGGTCCTCACAAGTAGACTGCAAGCCACCCAGGAGGCAAGAACAATAGCTTGCATGCCTTTAAATCCTGGGAATCTCTGAATACAGTTCTTACACAGCATGAAAGTGTAACACATATTTGTAGATTTGATATTAAGCCAAGTTTAACCTGTATAAAAATGTCAGAGATGTAGCTGAGTTACATTGTGACTTTTAAAGTTCCTCAAATGTAGGCATTTTGCATGCGTATGCAAATTGCTATTGTTTCCACGTATAAATAAGAGGGCAGAGTCCTATTTATTGGTAATTCTATTATACATCTATAATAGTTACAGATGTATAATACTCTTCTTAAAGACGCAGCTATACCAATTTTAATTATTCACGCATAACAAGTGAGCCTGGTGTCTGTTTAAGAAATGCAAGATTTGTATGATTCAAGCATATTCTCTCTTTCAGGCAGACACTAATGAGTCCTATGAAGGTAATCGACTCTTATCATTGAACCAGAGTCCGAACAAATGTGTTCATTAGTCTTACTTGTCTTCTGATGAGAGAGAAGTTGAATATTGAGCTGGACACATGTCCAGATTTGAACTTCTTTAAAACATAGGGGTTATATTTTAACAGAAAACTTTATAATAGGTAGATTATATTATCATTTGTTGTAGAAAAGAATTTGCTTCTGATGCTTATCATGAAGATTCTCACATATACTTTGTATTTTGTCCTAAATGGAAATCTTTTTATTATTTTTTCTAATTTTGTAAGTAACGCATTCTCTTTGTAGGAAATTTAAACAATTCAGAGGTGAATATTAAATTTAAACAGTTTGAAACTCCCATAATCATGTTCCTCAAAAAAATCACTGTTAACAATTTGATGAATATTTATTTATATTATTTAACAAGGCCTTGTACGGCAGTTTGTATACACTGAGCTTTTGTCTGTCCACTTCACAGTCGTGCTTCAGTTACTCCTTTTGACAACCCTGTGAGGTGGGTGTTATTACAGAGAAGGAAATGGAGTCTCAAGGCTTTAATAACCTGCACAAAGGTACATGATTATAAGTGGCAAAGTTGGGATTCCAACACAGACCCTCTGACTCCAGGGTCCCTGCTCTTAGTTATGTACCAGGCCTCTATGCAACCTTCCATATCCCCATGCCTAAAATTAAAAACATATATATCCCATGTTTCCAAGCTTACTTGCCTCTTGCTCTCAGCTTTTCCTTTAATAGCTTCTTAAAATGGGTCGAGACCCCATCCGTGGAAGGTGGGAGGTCCACTGTGCCTTTTCCGCAGTATTTCTATGAGTTCCCGGCAGTGTTGTGTTCTGGGACGTTCTTCCGAGGCCTACTCCCTCACAGCATCTTGTCCACATGCATCTGCTAGCTTTTCTCTTTGTCTCTGGACACCTCCTCAAAGTACCACTAATATAAATAAAGCTGTTATATGTAGAGAACATTTTCTGAAGATCTGGGGATAAGGAAGATAATTAAAAATTAGGAAAAAAATTAACACAGTGTTTGAAATGATTGTTCTTAGAACCTCAGGGAAAATTAAAATGTCAAAATTTTAAAAATATTTCCTCTTTGGGCACCTTCCAGCTCGAAATACTACTTTCCTATCTTGTGAGCTGCTTTCTCTGACTCCTTCTCTCAATTACTTTTTTCCTCTGTTTGATATTCTTAACCCCTACCCCTCCATTTTTTCTTGAGATAGAGTCTCGCTCTGTTGCCCAGGCTGGAATGCAGTGGTGTGATCTCAGCTCACTGCAACCTCTGCCTCCCCAGTTCAAGCAATTCTCCTGCCTCAGTCTCCCAAGTAGCTGGAATTACAGGTGCCCGCCACTGTGTCTGGCTTACTTTTGTATTTTTCGCTATATTGGCTAGGCTGGCCTTGAACTCTTGGCCTCAAGTGATCCACCCTCCTTGGCCTTCCAAAGTTCTGGGATTACAGGAGTGAGTCACTGTGCTCAGCCCCCTTTTTACCTAGGTCGTTACCCCCAAACCCCAGTCCTTTCTTCCTTTATTATGTAAAATTACTTAGCTCTGCTTCTAAATTTATCCTTCCATTTCATGCCCAGTAAGATTTATCTTTCACAACAAAAATACTTTATAGTTAAAATCTGTTGTTTTTCCAGTGGTTCTCAGTTGCTGGGTGGTGGTGTACGTATGAGTTTGCCTTTCAGAAGACATTTTTGTCGTGACAACAAGGAATTATTCAGCTCTAAATGTCAGTAGCACTGAGACTGAAAAACTCCAACCTATAAAAACTGTTTACTTTGCTTTTGGGAACTGTTTTCCTTCACTTGAATGGTGTAATTTTGGGGGAGCCAAAATTACCTAGTAGTCATAGTATGTACTATGTAAGTCATAGTGCCTACATAATACCTACAGAGTAAGCCACAGTACCTGCTCTCTGACTCTAACAGTGAGCACCCACATGGCTGGGTTCAATTTTGGAGGACTTGGTATGGACATTTGGATCAAGGTGGACCAGTCCTCACCTGGAGTGTATTCTACAGATGCCTTCCTGCATGTGTGAAGGGAGAGAATGGTAGGGATATTCATTGCAGTACCATTTATGATAGCAAAAGCTCAGTAACAACCCAAGCGCTCATCAATAGGTGACTGATTAAATAAATTACGGTAAAGCCATACAAAGAAATACTATCTTGGCAGTTTGTACCAATACCAGGTTAACTGGGTAAACTTAGAACTACGTTTCCCAGAACCCCCTTTCCTGTAGGGTTCTAAATTAGAAATGGCCAAAAGAGGAATGAGTGGGACATTTGGAAGGCGGAAGTGAACGGTACCTATTACTCTCTTAAAGGCATGGAGATTGGACGGGAGACAGACTCAGAGAGGCTGGTGGTTGCCAGCAAACCCTCACTCTTCTTTGCCCCATGTTCAGCTCCTACTCCCGACTGGTGCCTTGCTAGAAACCCACAGAGGAAACAGCTTCCCGTAGATTTCCTGCAGCTTCCCCTTTGTTGACCCACTTTGTGGCCTGAAGTCCTGCGTGGGCTTCTCAGGTTGACTAGTAACTCTTCAGAAACGTCAACTCTCCCCTCCCAGATCTTTACTTCCCCATCTCCCCCAACACTTGTACAAGGTCTAATGTCTATACCGTCTCTCTCAGACCATAACTTTAAGTGGTTTTGCCTCACTGATAAACTCTGGCTGATACAACTACATGACCTTAAAGAATAATGTGGCAGCTCCGTATACCAACATAAATTCCTCTCCTAGATAAAAGAGAAAAGAGCAAGTGACAAACTGATGAAAAATGTTACAGATAAAGCTAGAGCCCCCTTTGACCAATACCTCTAATCCTGGTCCCCATTTCTTTGCCCCAGAGATAAACACTATTATTAGCTCGAAGTCAATTCTTATGGTCTGAGGAAGAGTCCTTAGCAAATTGTAACTCCTATAGGAGACACATTTTGGCAAGATTCTTTTATTGACATATAAGTAACATACAATAAAATACACAGATTTTAAGAGCTCACATGATGAGTTTTAATAAACATATATACTTGTGTTAACATCACCCCTTAAAAAGATATGGAACATTTCCAACCCCTACCATTTTACTCATGCAGTTTTCTAGTAAGTTACCCTATCTCTGCAACCATGATTCACATTTCTGTCTCCACAGATTCGTTTACCTGTATTTGGCTTTCATAGAAATGGAATTATACAATGAGTACTCTTATGAGCCTGGCTTCTGTCATTCAGCATAATGTTTTTCAGATCTGTCCCTGTTGTTTACGTATCAGTAGTTCATACTTTTTATGCTTGAATTATATTGCAGTGTGTGAGTCTACTTTCCTGTTGATAGACATTTGAGTTGTTTCCAGTTTGAGGCTATAATAAATTCCTATATTTTTTTAATCATAGCAAAGAGATTGTTGAGATTATGATTATTAGTATTTTAAAGATTGTGCAATCTCTACTTTAATTTTCCCAGAGAACTTTACTTCCTTCCACAAAGAATCACAAATTAGGTACAAAATTATGATTTCTGTTTTTGTTTTTCAGAGCCTGGCCATAGTAGTGGGAAAGAAGATGGATAAAGTTATTGTTAATCTATTGATGAAAGAATGATGCTAAGTTTTTCAAGGCTTCCAGAGTCACAGGAGGAGTCACTTGGTAAATCCAGGAGCAGAAGTGAGGTACCAGCTGGAAGACCACAATGTGTTTGTTCAGACCGGTGGGCCCCCTGGATCCTTAGCAAAAGACCACAAAGGCAAGTGTTGAATGCAGCTTTTAAAAGTATGGAAGGGACAGTAAGACAATTCTAAGCGTAGACTAGAATATAATTTAAGGTTTCTGTGTCACGGCGATAGGGACTCTTTTTTTTAAAATTATGAGAGCAGAACTGACAGCTCCCAGATAATTGAAGCGTCATAATCTAGAAAGGTGGCCTTCTCTTTTCTGTGGTTGAACTTAAATGTGGTTTTTACTTTCAACTAAAACGAAGTCAGTTAAGACCATTGGAACTCTGTGACTGAGGATGTGTGGTATTTATTGGGAATTTAAAGTAAAAAGATTTTTGTTCTTCTATACAATTTAAATATAAATGGATTGTTTTCCCTATAGTATCTAGTGTTAATTAATGGGGCTAACACAATCAATGACATCAAGAACATATAATTATGTTTTTTATACTAAGAAATTATATAATTACATAATTGTTTTAGTAGGTTAAGTGATCTCATAGATCTTTTTATCTATTTTTGCAACAGCTTTATCCTGATTTCTTTGTGAGAAAGCTTTTAGTGTTTCAAAAATTTTGAGGTAGACTTTTGTTAAATTAACCTACTCAGGAAAAATAGTATATATTTTTTTTCAGTAACTGGAGATTTTCATAAAAGTCATCAAAGATATGATATTAAAAGATCTGCTCTTAAGATAGCTGTTGTCATCAAAAACTGTTGATGAATTTTGAATTTTTACTGTTAACTGTCCCTGCTAACAGATATTTAGAGAACAATAAGCAACATTTGCTGAATTTATTTTTAAGGAAGTCTCAGTTGATATGACTGATTCTTTTAAATCTCCTCCTAAAAGAAAGTATGTCTTTGGAATAAGCTCTTGCTCAAAGTTTAAGATCTGCAATAATTTATTATACTCCTAGAGCCTAGTCTTGAGCAATTTAATATCATTGTGACAGGTATTTATTTACCATTGAAGTAAGAATCATGATTTGCTGACACTTTATGATTTCTCTTCCAGTAATCCTGTTAGATATGATAGGAATGAATCCACTTAATTTTATAATGATGCTCATAACTGCATTTCCCCTACAGATGCAGCAAAGCCGTCTTCTTGCATGCTACACATCTGATTTTCCTCCCCCAATGCTGCTTTTTTCAGGTGGTGATTCATTAGTAAAAATATGGGTTTTAATTAAAAACACCCTCAATTTTGAACCCAGAATATTCCTCAAATAGATATATTTGAGTAGGTCAGTTCTCCTGAAGATAGCTTTCACCCAAATGCAGTGTCTGTTTAGTATTTTTGTACCATAGAATAATAGATCTATGCTTTGAATGTTGTTATTTACCTGCAAGTTCTTTACCCTTATTTTTTTGCTCTGTCTGCAGGTTAAGTGACCAGCCTAAAGTAAGAGCCATATTTGGAGCTTGGAATCTGATAGTCCTTAGGGTGCTTTATTCCCTGAGCCAATTCACACTTCTACCTCTGTAAAGGAATCAATTGAGGGCTCAGCTTTCCTCCGCAAGAAACCTGCTCTCTGGGACAGTAAGTCACGCCCCCTGTGAAAACATCTAATAAACCTGTTCATCTTTGTTATTGCTTCATGACATCCTAAGAGTACAGAGTGATAGCCTCTTTGTGAGGGAAGTCTATTGAAGGCAGGCTGCTGTGGGATGCCCTGAGTCTGATTTTCAGTGGACCACTGTGTATTAATCAGGTCGTTATACGGAGATGGTAAGGCATGGATGACATTGCATGTGTGGAAAGAAAACACAAGTTTTGTGATTTGGCTGAATGGAAGAGCACTGTGTCCAGCATCACAGTATCTTTTCTGACCCCAGCTGAATATTGCTGTCTAAATCACCACACAGTTCGGGACTTATTTATGTATGGTAGCATCTGATACTGTTCATTTACTATTTGGGTGTTAGTCTTGCCTCTCTCAGAACATATTGAACTGTTTGTGTTGGGGGGAGCAAGTCATGTCATTAGTATCCCTTAGTACGTCTGCTATGGTCTGAATGTTTGTGTCTCCTCCACTACAAATTTGTATGTGGAAATTCTATCCCTCAAGGTGATGATATTAGGAGGTGGGGCCTTTTGGGAGGTGATTGGGTCATGAGGGTAGAACCCTGGTGAATGAGATTAGCGATCTTATACAATAGGCCCAAGGGAACTCATTCATTCCTTTACCATGTGAGGATGCAGTGAGAATGTGCTATCTATGAATCAGGAAGCAGGCCCCCACCAGACACTGAATCTGCCAGTCCCTTGACCTTGGACTTCTCAGCCTCCAGAACGGTGAGAAATTCCTGTTGTTTATAAGCCGCCCCATTTAGAGTATTTTGTGATAGCAGGCTGAATGGACTAAGACAATGTCTAAGATATTTGGCTAATTTAATTGTTGACTGAAGGACCTTTTTTCAAGGATATGATACACAATTATATGAATGTCTTCTCTTGCCAGCAATACCTACTGTACAACTTATGAAGTATCATAGCATGATGATGAGAGCTTGGGTTCTGGAATCAGACTGTATTATTTCTTCTTGGAATCTGAGACACATTCCTTAACCTCTTTGGGTCTTAGTTTCCTTATCTGTAAATAAGAATACTAATAATTACTATCCATAGTGTTGTTATGAGTTTTAGATAAGTGACTTTTGGTAAAGCAGAGCACAGTGTCTGGCACATAAGAAGGGTTTGCTATTGCTGTTTTAAGGAACAGTTAAGCCTATGGGGTCTTGACATCCAGGTTGGCTATAGTTTGTGGGTTTTGGAAACTTGAAGATTCTATTAATACCTGGCCTAGGACCTCTGTGAAAAGTTGTGAATTATGACTCCAGAGATGCCTCTGAAAAGCTCCCAGTTGGTGAGATGAGTACATGTGAGAAATGGAATTGGGCTATGAATATAGCCATTTGCAAGAATTTTGGCCTGAGGCTAAGATGATTTAAATTGATTGACTCAGAAGTTATGGCAATAGGCTAGCCCTATGTACTAGAAGTTCTGCTATTTCAGCAAGAAATAGTTAAATTCATCAGAAGATCCTAAGGCTCAGTGAAATGCTGAATCCAAAATCTCTTTTAGTGAAGTCATTTACAGTTGTAGTAGGTTCCAGTTAGTTGAAGTGTAGTCAACCCCAGCTTTGGTTAAATAATCATGTGGTTCTGAACCACATGGAGCAAGTGGTAAAGGAGAATGTGGTCACTCATCTTCAAATGCAATGCCCACAGGAAACTCTCCTTTCCAGCACTCACACTTGTTTTGTCTTCACCCTATGGATCTAGGATGGCCCTCCAACTTGCTTTTGCCCCCACAGAGTGCAGGGGATGTGATGCTACATGGCTTCTGAGGCTAGGTCATAAGAAAGCTCACAGATTTTGCCTTTCTTCCTGGAAGGCTCTGGGGGAGGCTAGTCATGAGGCAGAAAGTCCAACTCTGGAAGCAGCCATGCTGTGAGGCAGTGATATACCAAGGCTGGGGGCAGTGGGAATAGCCCACTTAAAAGTACAGAGATTGGCCGGGCGTGGTGGCTCACGCCTGTAATCTCAGCACTTTGGGAGGCCGAGGCGGGCAGATCACCTGAGGTCAGGAGTTCAAGACCAGCCTGGCCAACATGGTGAAACCCTGTCTTTAAAAAAAAAAAAAAAAAAAAAGTACAGAGATTGTAGGGGTACCTTGTCTATAAAGAATTCAAAAAGTATACTAAAACTAAAAGTTGGTCTTTTTATTATCAGCATGCACCAGCAATTCTAAACAAGGGTCAGTGATAACATGTCCCTTCCCATGAGTGGACAACTTCCACTGCCTCTTCCACTCACCCTACCTCCTGCAAGCCAATGCTGTGAAGCCCGAGCTAGCCATGTGGCAAGGGAGATGTCTGCCCAGTCTCCAGCTGCTGCAGTATCCCAGCCCAGGCACCAGTCACTTGAGGGAAGAAGTCATCTTGGATGTCCAGCCTAGTCTGGCTTTGAGAAAATACTAGCTCATGCTGCCATCTTACTGCAGTTTCATGAAGGAGCAAATGTCATAGCCATCCAGCCAAGCCTTGGCAAACTACAGACTGTAAGAGATAATATACGGAGATTTTTTAGGGCACTATGTTTTGGGGGTAGTTTGTCATGCAGGAATTGATAAACAGAAAAGAGAAGAGGCATACAAGAAGAAGAAAGCCTCTTCTATCTCTTAAAATAGCAACAAGTATCCTTGGCTGTGTGGGATCTCTAGAGATCAGCTTATCTTGATGTTAACAGAGGCCAAAAATACTTGCTTTCACCACCGAATGGAGATTATATCTATGTAGATGTTGCTAAGCAACAAGAGATCAGAAACCTATGAGGAATGACCACAGAATGCAAAGCACTGGGTCAGTCAACTAAGTTCTTGCTGCACTTATTTTTTAGACCCTGCTTATAAAAGAAGCAATGTCCACAATGTGTCAGGGGAGGAAGGTCTCATGGGACTTTAAAAGGAAAGTGTCAAATGGGATCTAGTTAAACTCCAGAGCTTCTGCACAGCAAAAAAAAAAAAAAAAAAAAATCATTAGAGTGAACTGGCAACCAAAAGAATGGGAAAAAAATTTTGCAATCTATCCATCTGACAAAGGACTTATATCTAAAATCTACAAAGAACTAAAACAGATTTACAAGAAAAAAACAAACCCATGCAAAAGTGGGCAAAGGATATGAACAGACACTTTACAAAAGAAGACATGTATGAGGCCAACAAACATATGAAAAAATGCTCATCATCACTGATCATTAGAGAAATGCAAATCAAAATCACATTGAGATACCATCTCACGCCAGTTAGAATGGCAATCATTAAAAAATCTGGAGACAACAGACGCTGGAGAGGATGTGGAGAAATAGGAACACTTTTACACTGTTGGTGGGAGTGTAAATTAGTTCAACCATTGTGGAAGACAGTATGGCGATTCCTCAAGGACCTAGAAATAGAAATTCCATTTGACCCAGCAATCCCATTACTGGGTATATATCCAAAGGATTATAAATCATTCTATTATAAGGACACATGCACATGTATGTTCATTGCAGCACTGTTTACAATAGCAAAGACCTGGAACCAACCCAAATGCCCATCGATGATAGACTGGACGGGGAAAATGTGGCACACATACACCATGGAATACTATGCAGCCATAAAAAACGATGAATTTGTGTCCTTTGTAGGGACATGGATGAACCTGGAAACCATCATTCTCGGCAAACTGACACAAGAACAGAAAATCAAACACTGCATGTTCTCACTCATAGGCGGGTGTTGAACAATGAGAACACATGGACACAGGAGGGGAGCATCACACACTGGGGTCTGTTGGGGGGAACTAGGGGAGGGACAGTGGGGGGTTGGAGAGGGATAACATGGGGAGAAATGCCAGATATAGGTGAGGGGGGATGGAGGCAGGAAACCACATTGTCACGTATGTACCTATGCAACAATCCTGCATGTTCTTTACATGTACCCCAGAACCGAAAATGCAATAATAATAATAATAATAATAATATATATATATATAAAAGGAAAGTGTATGCTTCATCATAATTTGCCTGCAATGATTAGCAAACTAAAAAGTTAACCTGAAAAATGGTCATTGTTTGTGATTTAAAAGAAGAGTAATCTTTAGGAATAGATACTAACAGCACTGGGAACGCTGTCTCATCCTCACATCTTTTGAAAGGCATTTCTAAGTGTTAAAATTCTTTCCTCTTGAAATACCTCAAAGCAGTAAATATTTATTAAAACATCGAAATTCGTAGGCAGTAATGAATTTCTGAGCTTCACAAGGATATTATGTGGTCAGTGAACTTGAGGGTTTTTTCTGGAAGTCAGTGGGACCTATAAACTTTTCCTTTGGCTGGTCAGAGAAGCAGGCTGAGAAAGGGGGAATCTTACTGTGGGCTTTGTGAATAGCCTAGTAGCAGGTGCACGTGAAAACATGAATGGTCAGAATAAAGTGTTCACCCCTTAACTGTTCCTCACCGGCAATCATTTTCATTATTTCCTCTCAATGACCTTTCATTTTCTCAGTTTTTCTCTGATAATTAGATTTCTTAAATTAAAAAAGGTAGGGGGAGAAATGGTAAACTCAGTAGAAGACAAACAGGAATTGAATGTGTGCATTTATTTTTAATATGTTTTAGCAGAACCTATACGTACCCGCCCCCCCGCCCCGACACATACACATCATTGGGCTTGAGAGTCCTTGCTGAGACGTGGGTTGGAGGGAGATACCACTCGTGGTGAGTGGCAGAGCCTGCTCTCGCCTGCCAGCATTGCTGTGGGGAGGCACTCTCTGTTGAGCGCTGCTCTAGCAGACCCACCAGATCCCATGTAAGTGGTCAGAGCACAAATGAGGCTGCCGGTGGGGTAGTCCTACCCTATTCATGAGCTCTTTCGGAACAATTTTCATTACTTTTTTAAATACTGTTTTTGGCAAACACTTGATACTTGAAATAAAAAATGCATGAGTCACCTACTGGGATAGGCACAGTGTGTGGTTCATTGAATTTAGCTAAATTGTGAGTCATCCATCAATAGTCCTCTTGGTGAACATACTTGTAATAATTTCACACATTACAAACAAAAATAGGTATGATTTTCAAGATTCTTGAAGCTGTTTCCCTTGGGGGATTCTTTGGATTGTGTTTAGAGTTTTTTGTGTTGCTAGGTGGTGAGAAACTTGTCAGCCTTGTTTTCAGATGGATCCAAGGTTTGTGTCTCTGTCACGCGGTAAAAGACCTTTCGTTTGGGAGGCTGGGGCAGAGTATGGAGCCGAGAGTCATGAAGTGGGGGAAGCCGGAATTAGTGATTAATATTCGTCCTTGTCAGATCATGGACTTTTAAGATTGATTTTGGCATCTGAAAAATGTTTGGCTCCGCTCTCAGGACAGAGTTAGAGCAGTAAATGCACCTGTATCCCCCCCTCTCCCCACCTTTTTTTTTCTGATAGGAGAGAGCCGAGCAGGGTGGTTATGTGTCTGTGCACTACTGCCCTCTGTTGGATGGCACTAGAGTTTCTCTGTACCCACACCCCAGCTGAATGAGCGCTCCCTGGTTGGGGGGCAGGTGACCCAGGCAAATACACCAGTATTGGACTAAGACCAATTAAAAAAAAAATAGTTGGCCTTTATAAGCTAAGGGAGACCTCTCCCTGGGCAGAGAAATAAGTGTAGAGTTTCTGACCTGTAGGGTCCTTGCTTCGATTCTGGTGGCTGCCAGGTAAGAGGCTGGCATCTGCTGCTGAATGACAGGACAGACTTTGTGATTAAACTGCTAGATCTTTGGCTTTTCAGGAAGTGAAAATAATCACAAGATAAAGTATCTTTACTTGCATTTTTCCCCTTTCATAAGTGAAATAAGGCATAAAAGGGCTTTGGCTTTCCACTACACCCAGAGGTGAAAGTTTTTATATGGGTATAAGAATAGAAGTTAAAGTTCTTTGCAAATTATGGCTAAAGTGCCCATGTCGGTGACCCAGGACACTGGCTGGGAAGTTTGCTTCGTTTTTGCAGATTCCTCTGCCCTCCTTCACCTTCTCCAGGGTAGTGAGAGTAAGTGTCCAGGAAGGAGCCTTGGGGGTCCTGTCCTGCCACACTGGCTGAGTAACTTGGGAAAGCTGTCTGACCAAAAGTGCCTCATTTTACACATTTTTTCTCATGTGTGAAAGGAGGCATTTGAAATAGATGCTATCTCAGAGTCATTTTCATTTCTGAGATGCAATAAATTATCTTTTCTTCCTAGATGATAATGTAAGCACAAAGAACAAAACTATTTAAAGACCACACACATACTCTCTCAAACAAATCACCTCCCTCTGGAAAAGCAACGTGCTCACTGAGATAATTCAGCACCAGGGCCTGAGGTGGTGGGAATTGCTTGGGTTGGTTTGCTGCTCTCCAGGGATCTCCTGTGCCTACCACATTGGGCAAGCATCCTCGCCCAGCGGCGCAGAGTCGCTAAGGCCAGCAGATGGCGCACTTGCACAGTCCACACATTTTCCAGGTTCCCAAGGTAAATGGTACTGATTAACATCCTGAAATAACACACACTGATGTTTGAACACATTGCAGCGTTTTCCAGGCCACTAAAACCACGGCACGTTGTGAGCTGGAACATTTGCTAATATTTAAAATGGTTAGAAAGATTGTTAATCTGTAATACTTTTGAGTGTTAACAGCCTCTTTCACCCACGCATCAAAAAGCCCTTAATAAACTGGCCTATTTTTTTCAGGTGGGGGAAATTAGGGTAGAGGGTCAATTAGCTAAGATCACAGCAGAACCAGCCCAAATATCCAGAGCACACATCTTGGTGATCTTTTAGAATTGTTGTTCGTCTTGTCTTTCCCTTCTTTAATGCCCACTTCTCTTGGTTGTGGAGGGGAACGTGTGTGTTGGCCGGGGATACGGAAGAGGAATTGACATCTTCTGCACCTTGGGGCATTGCCACCTACCATAGTCATCATAACTCCTGATCGCCACAACGTGTATTAGGAATACCTGTGATAATAAAACTGGCATTTATTTATTTTTTATTTATTTATTTTTTTTTGCAATTTTGTAGGTTTATTTGATGCATTTGATGATAGTGATTAGTTCTCATCCACATTGACTGTCTGTAGATTTTTGAAAGTGGTAAAGGAACATACGTAACCAAAGTATAGAGCTTATTTGGTGAATCTTCATCCTCATTACGTTTTCTGGACAACCGCACACGGATTCGGTATGGGACGTTCCTTATCCTTTGGCCCAGACAGCTTTGTTGAGCCTGGTATAATGCGCACATCTGGAGTTCCCATCTCCTTCATAGCAAATTTCCAATCTCTTTAGTGCCCGAGGGGCACGCTTCTTAAGCCCACTCCATGTATGCGCTTGTGAATGTTGATGGTGTATTCTCGGGTCACCACCTCGTTATGGCAGAACGGCCCTTTTCTCTCGCCACCCTTCTTTGCGGAGCATTCTGTCGGGTCCGAGTAGGAAAGAAAGAGCGCGAGGAATTGTCTAAAACTGGCATTTATTACCTCCTTTGAACCAGGCATTGTTCTAGGCATTTCTCACACATTAATCATTTAATCCTTCCAGCAGCCCAAAAAGGAGGCAGAGAGAGAGAGTAAGTAACTTACCTAGAACAACAGATCTTTGTATTTTGGTTTTAAAGCAACGATGACTTCAAACTATTTTTTGGTGGTAATCACTCTTTCACCCCAGATACTTTCCAGCTAACAGATCATTGACTGATTTTTACTTTAATTTTTAAATTATGAGAAATTTATTGGCACTTTGGTGATATCATGTAAGTAAGTCTTGGTTATAGTAGTTTGTAATGTTATTATCAGTGTAGAAGATTTCCTCCCACAACCTTGTGCTTAGAAGGAATGGTTCACCAGAAATGGAAAGAAATGTAAATGAAATGGGGAAGCTTGGCAATTTAATCCTCAAGTGATACATGCTTTGCAAGTGCTCACTGAATCCCTTAGTCACAAAGCAGCATTAGAGCTGTGTTGGTGGGTTCATTCCAACAACATTTATTTCAAAAACATACATAGTGGTTACTGCATACAAGGCACAAATATAAGTTCACTTAATTCTCCTCACAACTATGAGAAGCCCCTTTTACAGATGAGGAAACCAAGGTTCAGAGGTAAGAAACATAGCTAGTGAGTGGCAGATCAAGATGTAAACCAGCCCCTGGCTTCTGATCCATGCTCACAACCGCTAGGCTGTGCTACCCCTTTCGGTAGGAAGCAGGTGTGCTGGAGGGACATAGAGTAATTTAACCAAAGACAGAAACAAACACTTACAGTGATTTCCTCCTAACAAAAATCCTTATGTAGCAAATAATTCCTCCCCTCCCTCCCTCTCTCCTTCCTCCCTTCCTCCCTCCCTCCTTCCTCCCTTCCTTTCTTTTCTTTCTTTCGACAGAGCCTCACTCTGTCACCCAGGCTGGAGTGCAGTGGCACCATCTCTGCTCACTGCAGCCTCTGCCTCCTGAGTTCAAGCGATTCTCATGCCTCAGCCTCCTGAGTAGCTGGGACTACAGGCACACGCCACCATGCCTGGCTAATTTTTGTATTTTTAGTAGAGACAGGATTTCACTATGTTGGCCAGGCTGGTCTCGAACTCCTGGCCTCAAGTGATCCACCTGCCTTGGTCTCCCAAAGTGCTGGGATTACAGACACAAGACACCATGCCTGGCCATTATATAGCAAATAATTTCTAAAATAAAAAATGAGACTAAAAATCGCTAAGTTATCTGCTAGCCATGATAACAGAGAATAGGAATGATAAAGCACAAGAAACTGTAGGGAGACCTACAGATGTTTTGTTTGTTTGTTTTTGAGACAGAGTCTCACTGTGTCCTTCAGGCTGGGAGTGCAATGGTGTGCTCTTGGCTCACTGCAACCTCTGCCTCCTGGGTTCAAGTGATTCTCATGCCTCAGCCTCCTGAGTAGCAGGGACTATAGGCGTGCGCCACCATGCCTGGCTAATTTCTGTATTTTTAGTAGAAATGGGTTTTCACCATGTTGGCCAGGCTGGTCTCAAACTCCTGGCCTCAAGTGATCTGCCTGCCTCAGACTCCCAAAGTGCTGGGATTATAGGGGTAAGCCACTGCACCTGGCTTTTTTTTTTTTTTTAATGAGTATTGAAGTTTGTGACACTTAGAACAATAATTCATCATTTTTACTGAAGACTAAGCAAAAGGAAGTTGCGTTACATCACAGTTGTGTGTGAGTGAATATCGGTTGTCGTTCTCCTTCCCTTTTCTGTAACGACATCATCCTTCACGGCACCTTTCCTGGGAGAAAAACCTTCTCCAATTATAAGGTGCATGGGAATCAGCTGGGGATCTTGTTGAACTCTGGATTCTGATTTGGTGGGTCTGGGATGCAGCTCCAGATTCCGCATTTCTAACCAGCTACTAATGCAGCTGGTCTGCAGCCTGCTGAGAGTGGCAGGACTCCTTCCCTTCCTCCTCCTGTTTGGGTGTGGGGTTGCCAGCGACGGTGCCTTCCACATCACATTCCTTCTACCTTCTGCATAAGAGTGGTTGTCATGAGATCCAGATTTGACTAGATGGAATTCTTAGCTGGAATTTGGTTCCCTGCTCCCAACTCATATACCTAGGAGAACCCTGGCTTCAGGAGGAGAGCAAGGAAGCCAATTCACTGAGAGCTGCAGAAAGAGGAAAGGAGGAGGGGGGAGAGAGAACAGGGATGACCAGATGATGTACTTTGAGTTCTGGAGCCCCGCCCTATCCAGGAACACAAGCCACTAAAGTCCCTTTATGCTTAAGCTAATTTGTATAGTTTCTGTTACTTGCAATGCAAAGGGTTCTGCCTAATACAGAAGTGATTTAGAGTTGATATAAAGGAGAATCTTGACTGTAGCAGGAGGTGCTTGCAACCCTTGCTGAAGATCATTAGGAACAGAACAGATGCTGAGGTTATTTTGGGGAGACTTGCAAGAATAATATTAAAATATTTAATAATTAGCATGGCATGGATACTGACCAGTCAAAACAGACACCAGCCACAGTGACGTTCTGGGAATGCCAGCCTTGGTCACCTGGATGCTATTTGCAGTAGGTATTGGATCTGCAGTATTTTTGTGTTGTGACTGATATGCCTGAATTCTTTAGGCGTATAATTTTGCTACAGAGGCTTTTGTTAATGCTTTAAAAGATACAATGTCCTCTTTTCTAATAAATTATAAACTTCCATTTTCCCCCAATATTTTTGTACAGGGTGCATTCATTGTGATGTCAAGTGATCACTTTTGTGTTTTTTAAAATAATCTTCAGAACGTTCTTCTATAAAATTAATTTTAATATACCTAGCCTTTATTTAAACAGAACTATCTTATATTCTAAATGTATTAAGTAGATAATTGATTAATATGACAAAATGGATGCCTTTAATCTTTAGGAATTCTAGAATGTTAGATAAAGTTAAGAGTGATATTACAGTTTGGTTTTATTTAAACATGGTAAAAATATACCAGAAGAAGCCAGAGTCAGTTTCCAGGAGTTATAATTATGGCGGATTCTACGTTTAAAATATGCTGTTATGGGCTGGGCATGGTGGCTCATGCCTGTAATCCCAGCACTTTGGGAGGCCGAGGTGGGCAGATGACGAGGTCAGGAGTTTGAGACCAGCCTCAACATAGTGAAACTCCATCTCTACCCAAAAAATATTAAAAAATTAGCCAGGCATGGTGGCAGGTGCATGTAATCCCAGCTTCTCGGGAGGCTGAGGCAGGAGAATCACTTGAACCTGGGAGGCAGAGGTTGCAGCAAGCCAAGACTGTGCCACTGCATACCAACCCCTGTGGACGGTGCGAGACTCGGTCTCAAAAAAAAATGCTGTTATGAAGAAAAGTGGGCTAAAAGGTACAAACACACAGAGAATATACAGTAAGATGGAATAAATTCAATGTCTGATAGCAGAGTAGGATCATTATACTTATATATTGTACTCAGGTGACAGACACCCTAAATAGCCTGACTCACTCACTACCCATTGTGTGTAACAAAATATCTGATGTACCCCACAAATTTACATTAAAAATATTCTATTAATCTCACCAGGAGTAGAATACATTTTTATGGGTTGTGGATTGGTGGACAAGGGGGAATAATGGTGATGGAAAAATCCTGGAGACGCTTAGGCCCAGTTGCTCTTTTAATGCTTTCTTTGCTTACTAGAGGCGGGAACATTGTATTAGAAGCCCAGAGATCTGGCTTTTAGTCTGACACCTCCCTAATTCCACCCTGCACCCCCATCTCTCCTTCTTAGTTCCCCCTTCCCCCCCCCCCCCCACCCTCAAGCCCCAGTCTTTTGTTGTAGAATAGCATTAGTGAGTCTATCAGAGGGGAAGAAGCTATTTCGAGGCATAAGATGCTATACATTATTCTGAAAAGGGAACAGGCGAGCTCCTGAGCAGAGGCTAAGATTCTCCAAGAAAGAGTCAAAAGGCCTTGATACAAGAAGGCAGGATTCAGAGCAGCCTGGCATTGTTCCAGTCTGAAGTATGGGGTGGCTCCAAAATTGGGTACCGTGGAAATATATTACAAGGGATCTGTGGATCTAGAACATACATCAGACCCTGTGAATGTACTAAATACCTCGCACGTATTGTGCTTCTGTTTTCTAATCTATGGAAGTGCTGTTTTAAGGACGAAATTGCGGTTATTAAAAAGGGGGGAATGCATTCGTAATAGCTTTTTCTTGTATTTTTTCTTAATCTAAAGACCTAAGCTCTAAAATATAAAATGCTAAGTCTAGATCATATGGCAGTCTCCTCCTTTAAAAGTTAAAGCATGTAAAAAAAAAAAAAGTCTGTGAAATTTTATAGGTGATTTGGATTTTTTTAAAAAGTGAAAACTGAAATTCTTTCAGTGGTGAATTGTGTGTGTGTGTGTGTGTGTGTGTGTGTTCTTTTAATTCCCTGGATTGATCAGAGGGTGCTCTCTCTCCATCCTTAGGACTGCAAAGAATTACCTAGAGACAAGACAAGAGCTCATTAATTAAATATTTCCGCGCTGGACACTCATCTGCCTGACAGTTCTCTCATTATGTGCCCCTGAGTGGGGGACTAGTTGTCAGCAGCTGGTGTAAAATAATTTTCTCGCCGTTATAACTACATGAGCAAAGTCTTGATAGCAGTTCTTCATGTCTATTAGGTAAATCATTTGAGAGAAAAATGGTTTTGCGCTGAAGGGGAAGGTCAAAACATCTCATGCAAAATCTTAAATAATTTGTTTTTTAAAATAAGAAAAAAATGGACTTTCTCTAAATATAAGTATCTTTTTAAAAAATATATATATATTATTGCACTTTAGGTTCTGGGGTACATGTGAAGAACATGCAGGATTGTTGCATAGGTACATACGTGGTGATGTGGTTTGCTGCCTCCATCCCAATCACCTATATCTGGCATCTCTCCCCATGTTATCCCTCCCCAACCCCCCCCACTGTCCCTCCCCTAGTTCCCCCCAACAGACCCCAGTGTGTGATGTTCCCCTCGCTGTGTCCACGTGTTCTCATTGTTCAACACCCACCTATGAGTGAGAACATGTGGTGGTTGATTTTCTGTTCTTGTGTCAGTTTGCTGAGAATGATGGTTTCCAGGTTCATCCATGTCCCTACAAAGGACATGAACTCCTCGTTTTTTATGGCTGCATAGTATTTCATGGTGTATATGTGCCACATTTTCCCTGTCCAGTCTATCATCGATGGGCATTTGGGTTAATTCCAGGTCTTTGCTATTGTAAACAGTGCTGCAGTGAACATACATGTGCATGTGTCCTTATAATAAAATGATTTATAATCCTTTGGATATATACTCAGTAATGGGATTGCTGGGTCAAATGGAATTTCTATTTCTAGGTCCTTGAGGAATCGCCATACTGTCTTCCACAATGGTTGAACTAATTTACACTCCCACCAACAGTGTAAGAGTGTTCCTATTTCTCCACATCCTCTCCAGCATCTGTTGTCTCCAGATTTTTTAATGATTGCCATTCTAACTGGCGTGAGGTGGTATCTCAATGTGATTTTGATTTGCATTTCTCTAATGACCAGTGATGATGAGCATTTTTTCATATGTTTGTTGGCCTCATAAATGTCTTCTTTTGAAAAGTGTCTTTTCATATCCTTTGCCCACTTTTGCATGGGTTTTTTTTTTTTTTTTCTTGTAAATCTATTTTAGTTCTTTGTAGATTCTGGATATTAGCCCTTTGTCAGATGCGTAGATTGCAAAAACTTTTTTCCATTCTGTTGGTTGCCGGTTCACTCTAATGACTGTTTCTTTTGCTGTACAGAAGCTCTAGAGTTTGATTAGGTCCCATTTGTCTATTTTGGCTTTTGTTGCCAATGCTTTTGGTGTTTTAGTCATGACGTCTTTGCCTATGCTTATGTCCTGAATGGTTTTGCCTAGGTTTTCTTCTATGGTTTTTATAGTGTTAGGTCTTATGTTTAAGTCTTTAATCCATCTGGAGTTAATTTTAGTGTAAGGTGTCAGGAAGGGGTCCAGTTTCTGCTTTCTGCTCATGGCTAGCCAGTTTTCCCAACATCATTTATTAAACAGTGAATCCTTTCCCCATTGCTTGTTTTTGTCAGGTTTGTCAAAGATCAGATGGTTATAGATGTGTGGCGTTGCCTCCGAGGGCTCTGTTCTGTTCCATTGGTCTATATCTCTGTTTTGGTACCAGTACCATGCTGTTTTGATTACTGTAGCCTTGTAGTACAGTTTGAAGTCAGGTAGCGTGATGCCTCCAGCTTTGTTCTTTTTGGTTAGAATTGACTTGGCTATGTGGGCTCTCTTTGGTTCCATATGAAGTTTAAGGTGGTTTTTTCCAGTTCTGTGAAGAAGGTCATAGGTAGCTTGATGGGGGATAGCATTGAATCTATAAATTACTTTGGGCAGTATGGCCATTTTCACAATATTGATTCTTCCTAACCATGAGCATGGAATGTTTTTCCATATGTTGGTGTCCTCTCTTATTTCCTTGAGCTGTGGTTTGTCGTTCTCCTTGAAGAGGTCCTTTACATCCTTTGTTAGTTGTATTCCTAACTATAAGTATCTTTTGTTTGTACCCTAGGGGATCCGTCTACCTTTGCTATCTCTTTCCTCAGGTATGTTTCTCTATTTATTCATATAGAGAATATTCTATATGCCCTGATATGCTATAACAGAAATACCAAGTGTGACTAATTCAGTTATCTTTAGTGAATATTATAAACTGAGAAATTTGTCACTCTTTGTGGCCTTTTTGGTGGGCAGGATTTCTGGGTACTTTTTCAGTATTCTTTTGCTTGATAGAGATGAGCACTTTTAAAATCCAAATATATGTCTATGATCCATTTCTTCCTGCAGCTAACTCCAGTTGAAAATTTTGCTCTGTGATTTCTTTTTATTAGGTTGGTGCAAAAGTAATTGTGATTTTTGCAGCCTCTGGTTATTTGGTCAATTATTCTGGTTCCAACTAACCACATCCTATTTCCACAGTTGATTTAAATGCAGTAAAAGAAGGCACATCTTGAAATGTAAAAAGCCACCAAAGATCTACTTTCAGAAAAGCACTGGATTTATAGTCTTACAAGCCAATTCCTTAAAACTTCAGTGAAGGAGATACTATTTAAATCTTTCAAAGCTTCACAGTGCATTTTGAAATCACTCCGATGCTCAAAGAAAACAACATATGAAACTTCAATACAAAGATGCCTTGGTGCCCTGCCCACATTCCATGGGGCAAGGGTGGGTTCTGACTTCACCATACCCAGTCTGTCATTTCTTCTGCCTCGGGCTTCCCCGAGCCCTGGGAGCTTGCTCAGCCTGCATGCAGAAGCAGCCCGGGAGGTGCAGGGGGAGTTAATGTCCCCGAAGAGAACTATCAGCCATTGGAGTTGAAACTCAGTAAGGAGGCATTCCAGTGTACATGGTACACAGTTCCTCTGAAGGCCCCCAAGGGGAATTGAGCCCCAGCTGCCCTCAGTAGTGATCAGCTCATCGATGCACCTTTCTTGTCTTTTCCTCTGTCTCTGTCTTCTCTCCCAACTCCCTCACTTCAGTTTCCTGGATCACCTCTCAAGTAGATTACTGTACTAATGCCCCTATATCAGGCTCTGCTTTTGGGAGGATCCTAAACTAAGGAGTGGAAGAAGATAAGTTTACTGAGAAAAGTAACCGCTGTAAACAACTAGTATTCAAGGGACAGGTTTCCAGCAGTCAGGGGCACCATGCCGCAGAGGCTTCTGCTTTAAGAGTCAGCTGCTGGGCAGGATCCAGGAACCTCAGCTGTCATCCCACTGTTGCTGCTGCTGTTGGCTACCGCCGCTTTTGGTATTACTGTTGCCACTGTCAAGTTTAGACGGTCCTTGCTGCTCTGCTGCTATCAGAGATACCATCAGAAACTAGAAATAGGAAGAGGTTTGCTTCTTCCATCCTCCAGTCTTCCAGTCTCCTACCAGTGCCTTCCATTGGCAGAACATACTGGAAGCCAGCTGGCAAGAATAGCTGGAAGATGCAGTTTTTGGTGTTCCTGTCTCCTTATCATATGTATCAAAGCATAAAATGTTGTGAATGAGGCCTTAGAGCAGAATGATTGGCTATATAAAACCTGTAACCAAAATTGTCCGTAACTGAAATTCTAGCTTTTTAAAAGTCAGGGACAAGCCAAAGATTCAAGTTATCACAATTCTTTTTTTTTTTTAAGTTCAGGGGTACATGTGTAGGTTTGTTGTGTAGGTAAACTTGTGTCATGGGGGTTTGTTATACAGATTATTTCATCACTCAGGTATTAAGCCTCGTAGCCATTAGTTATTTTTCCTGATCGTCTCTCGCCTCCCACCCTCCACTTTCCAATAGGCTCTAGTGTGTATTGTTTCCCTCTATATGTCCGTGCGTTCTCATTATTTAGATCTTATAAGTGAGAACATGCAGTATTTGGTTTTCTGTTCCTGCATTCGTTTGCTAAGGATAATGCCCTCCAGCTCCATCATGTTCCTGCAAAGCACATGATCTCATTCTTTTTTATGGCTGCATAGTATTCTTGCAGCCACATTTTCTTTATCCAGTATGTGAACCACATTTTCTTTATCCAGTCTACCACTGATGGGCATTTATATCGATTCTGTGTCTTTGATATTGTGCCTAGCACTGCAGTGAACATACATGTGCATGTGTCTCTATGATCCAATGATTTATATTCCTTTGGGTATATACCCAGTAATGGGATTGCTGGGTCAAATGATAGTTCTGTTTTTGGTCTTTGAGGAGTGGCTACACTGTCTCCACAATGGCTGAACTAATTTACACTCCCACCAACAGTGTATAAGCATTCCCTTTTCTCTGCAACCTTGCCAGGACCTGTTATTTTTTTGACTTTTGATTAATAGCCATTTGGACTGTTGTGAAATAGTATCTCATTGTGGTTTTGATTTGCATTTCTCTAATGATCAGTGATGTTGAGCTTTTTTTCATATGCTTGTTGGCTGCATGTATGTCTTCTTTTAAAAAGTGTCTGCTCATGTCCTTTGCTTACTTTTTAATGGGGTTGTTTTTTTTCTTGTAAATTTGTTCAAAGTCCTTGTAGATGCTGGATAGTAGGCTTTTGCCAGATGCATAGTTTGCAAAAATTTTCTCTCATTCTGTAGACAACTCATTTTTTTGAAGAGCGTTACTGATACGTACTTCACATGCTATACATTCATGGATAATGTGCAACCACAATCAATTTTAGACAGTTACATCACCTCAAAAAGAAGCTTGTACCCCTCATCCGGCATCCCTCCCCATATCCCTCACTCTCCCACACCCTTAAGCAACCATTAATCTATTTTCTGTCTCCATACATTTCTTTATTCTGGACTTAAGTATAAAGGTAATCATACAATATTTGTTCTTTTGTGACTGACTTCCTTCACTTAATGTTTGCAATTCATCCATGATTGTAGTATTTATGAGTACTTTATTATTTTTTATGGCTGAATAATATTACATTGTAGGATTATGCCATATTTCACAATGTTTACTTAACATTTTCCTTTAAGTTGTGACTAGCTTAAAAATAAGCACGAATCTTGGGAAGTTAAAGATAAAATTATATTATCCTTATTTTCTGATTATAGAATTGTATGCCTTGAAAAACCAAAAGGATTAAGCAAAAATGATTTTAACTGGAGAGTTCTGCATGGTGACTTTCCTGTATACCAACCAGTTAACAAGCATTGTGAAAACCATTTCATTTATATCTACAAAAGCTTCTATACTTACGAACAAAGGTCAGATGCAATGTACAGGACACACATACACATACACACACATGTCTTCTCAGAGACATGCAACTTCTATAAATCAGAAGCCAACATGCACCTGGAGTAAAGACAATATTGTTAATTGAGTGTAAATTAATTTATAAATATGTTACTTTTGTATCAAAATATGTAATACAAAACCCAGAAGCAGAGTTAAGTATGTATAAGACATTTGTGTGTGATAAAAGTGTAATTACAACTCATCATTATTATTGAGTGGGACACCTAAATAGTGATTTTCAACCTTATAGTCATCAAAGTTCCTGGTTGCGACAGCAAAACACATTTTAGTAAATGCCCTTCTGCCTAAATTAACTAAAGTTATTAGGTAGCCTTCAGAATCTCCAGGAGAACTGGAAGAAAGTAACTGCCAACCTAGAATTTTTTACGCAGCAGAAAGTATCCTTCAAAGAGAAGGTAGAATGAAGATATTTCCAGACAAAAACCCGAGAGAATTGTTCACAAACAGGCTTGCACTAAAAATAAAGTACCAATGGGACGTCTTTAGGTAAAAAAAAAAAAAAAAAAAAAATGATTCCAGACAAAAACACAGAAGCTTAGGAATAAATGAAGAGTGATTGAAGAGGCTAATAGAGCAAATATAAGTGACTGTTTGCTGTATAAACAAAAAAATGGCTCATGAGGTTTAAAATATATGTATAATGAAAACAGTCATTAAAAAGGTGGTGGTGGGGTAAATGGAGTTAAAGTATGCTAAAGATCTAACATTGTCTGAGGAGTAATAAAAGAATTAGTTTGTACTCTAAAAAAAAATCAAGAATGCATGCTGTCAAGGAGGGTAACAACTAAAAGAATAGTAAAATAATATTTAATTAACAAGTTAATGGGGGAAAATGGAACAACAATATACGTAATTCGTTAAAGACAAGAAGAAGAGAAAAAGTAACATAAAACAAGTTGAAGAAATGGTAAGTAAAACAGGAAAACAAACAAGTTAGTAAATATGAACCCAAATTTATCTGCAAGTACATTTAATATTAATAGACTAAATTCTCCAATTAATAAAGAGAAATTACCAAACCATATTAAAAATGAACTCTGCCCAATTACATTATGCTTAGAAGAGATACATCTTGAATGTAAGTACAAAGAAGAATTGAAAGTTAAAAGAAATACCATAGAAAACCTAAACAAAAGGGAGTTATTTTGATATCAACCAAAAACAGACATTACTATAATGAAAAAAAGACATTTTAAAATGATGAAAGGATCAAAGAACCCCAAAATAAAGCAGTTATAAATTTGTGTGCATCTAAAAACCTAGGTTCCAAATATCAAATGCAAATTTTTTAGAACTAAAATGAGAAATGGAAAAATCCACAATCATAGTGAGAAACTCCAAAACATGTCCATCAGTAATTGACAGAACTAAAAGACAAGAAAACCTCACAAAACCCTAAGTATATAGAAGATTTGTTAATATGATTAATGAAACTAACAAAATCATTGTCATCCACAGATAGAATACTGTAACCAACAACTGCAGAGCATGGAACATCATCAGTATCACACATATGCAGAGCCATATAGCATTTCTCAACACATGTTAAAAGGCAAAAACTGTACAGATATGTTCTTAGGCCTCAGTGCAGTTAAGCTAGATAACAACAGAGCAATAACAATAAAATGTCCAAATGTTTAGAAATACACTTCTTAATTACACAAGGGTCAAAGAAGACTGTACAATGAAAACTAGAAAATATTTTGAACTGAATGATAATGAAAATATGGTATAGCACAACTTATTGTAGAATATAACTAAAACCATGCAGAAAGGAAAATTTTTAGCCTTAAAATGCTTATATTATTTCACTGAAAAAGTCATGATCAAAGTATCTATTTTAAAGAAATTAGAAATGCTACAGAAAATTGGGGCTGTAAAAGACACAATAGAATAAAAATGCCAAATTTGGTTTTTTGAAAAGATTAACAAACTGATAAACTTCTAGCAAGATTGATTGGGGAAAGAATAAGAGTGAAGACACAAAATTACTAATATCAGAAATGAAAAAGGGGCCATCACTGCAGATTCTACAAAATTAATGAGAAAATAGGATATTACAAAGAACTTTATGTGAATAATTTTGAAGATGTAGATAAAATGGACAAAGTGCTAGAAAATAGCAGCTTACCAAAAATAATACAGCTAGATATGGAAAATCCAAGTAGTCTTATAGCTATTAAAACAAGTTGAATATCTTCCCAAATGGAAACCTATAAACCTAGATGCTCAACTTCTAACCTTCATTTACAAAAGCAACATTCTTAAATTCTCCCAGTGAGCAGAAAAAAAGTAATGCTTAACGTGTTTTATAAGGCCAACATAACCTTCATACTCAAATGTAATAAAGACACTGTAAGAAAGTACAACCAATCTTTCTGTGAACTAAGATGCAAAAATTCTAAAAGCATTTGCAAATTAAATCTATTGATTTATAAAACAACATATATCTCAAGTTGCTTTAATATTAAAAATATTAAGGTAACTTACAACATGAAAGAATAAAGAAAAAATATCTCAGAAGATACACAACAAACATTTGACAAAATTCAATGCTTATTTTATTAAGAAAGCTTAGGAATAGCGGTAACTTCTTTAATTTGAAAATATATGTCTTTAAAAAAACAAAAAATTAGCTGAGCGTGGTCGCACATGCCTGTGGTCCCAGCTACTTGGGAGGCTGAGGCAGGAGAATCACTTGAACTTGGGAGGTAGAGGTTGCAATGAGCTGAGATGACGCCATTACACTCCAGCCTGGGCGACAGAGCAAGACTCCATCTCAAAACAACAGCAACAAAAACAAATAAACCTATAGCAACTTCATACATATTGGTGAAATATTGAAGGTTTTCTCTTTGATATCAGGAAGGAGACAGAGCCTGGTTTCATCACTACTATTCAACACTTTCTGGGAATCCTAGACAGATAAAAAGGCAAATAAAAGAAATAAAAGTTATAAAAATTGGAAATAAACAAACAAAAATAAATCTTTCATTATTTGCAAGTAGCATGATTATGTATGTAGACAATCCAAACAAATCTGCAGAAAAACTGTTAGAATTAATGAGTGAATCTAGAAAGGACCTTATATATGATGTCAACATGAAAAAAAACAAAACGGTAAACAATTGGAAAATAAAATTTTAAAAATATCACCAAAAACATTAAATAACTGGGAGAAAAATCTAGCAAAAGATGTGTAAGACTTCTCTGTAAAACATAAAAACTATAAAACTAAATAAGTAAAGAGACATGTCATTTTTATGTATTGGAAAACTTTTTTTTTTTTTTTTTGATGGGTCAGAGACTCTTGCTCTGTCACCTAGGCTGGAGTGCAGTGGCTCAATTTTGGGTCACTGCAACCTCTGCCTCCCAGGTTCAAGTGATTCTTAAACCTCAGCTTCCCAAGTAGCTAGGATTACAGGCATCCGCCATCATGGCCATCGAATTTTTGCATTTTTAGTAGAGATGGGGTTTCACCATGTTAGTCAGGCTGGTCTCAAACTCCGGATCTCAAGTGATTCACCCACCTTGGCCTCCCAAAGTGCTAGGATGATAGGCATGAGCCGATGCGCCCGACCTGGAAAATTACATATTGTAAAGATATAAATTCTTCTAAATTTATCTATGTAGATTCAGTGTGATTTCAAACAAAGTTGCAGTAGACTGTATTTATAACAAAACTAGGTGGCATGGTGTGCTAGGGATGGAGATGTGCCACGCAAGGAAGACTTGCTGCCTAGCTGCAAGGAGCTGTTAGCTACTTCCAGAGCTGTCTCAGCTGCAGGGAGCTGCCTTACCTGGGATCATACCTTCCCAGGGCAGCCCACATGCAATGACAGAATGGGATGAGGTATAAACTCCTGGCCATTTTGACACAATATGGGACAATTCTGACAGCATTCAACAGTCAGGTTCTGGGAGAGGACTAAAATTGGGAAGGGGCACATGGAGAAGCTCCAATACTGGCAGACAAAGTTCTATTCGCCCCCTTCATAATTGCATCATAGTTTAATTGCATCATAACAGTCTCTTCTATAAATTTCCTTCCTTCCAAAAAAATTCAATCTTTATTTTAGATTCAGGGGATACACTTGCAGCTTTGTTATCTGGGTATATTGCATTATGCTGAGGTGTGGGGTTCAGTCAATCCTGTCACTCAGATAGTGAACACACTGCCCAATAGTTTTTCAGCGCTTGTCCTCCTCTTTCCTTCCTCCCCCACCCAGTAGTTCCCAGTACCTATTGTTGTCATCTTTTTTTTTTTTTTTTTGGAGACAGAGTCTCGCTCTGTTGCCAGGTGCCAGGCTGGAGTGCAGTGGCACAAGCTTGGCTCACTGCAACCTCTGCCTCCCAGGTTCAAGCAGTACTCCTGCCTCAGCCTCCCAAGTAGCAGGGACTACAGGTGCATGCCACCATACCCAGCTAGTTTTTTTTTTTTTTTTTTTTGGTAGAGACGGGGTTTCACCATGTTGGCCAGGATGGTCTCGATCTCTTGACCTCGTGATCCGCCCGCCTCGGCCTCCCAAAGTGCTAGGATTACAGGCATGAGCCACTGTGCCTGACCTGTTGTCATCTTTTTTAAGTGAGAACATGTGGTATTTGGTCTTCTGTTCCTCTGTTAATTTGCTTAGGATAATGGCCTCCAGCTGCATCCATGTTGCTACAAAAAACACGATCTCATTCTTTTTGTGGTTGCATAGTATTCTATGGTGTATATGTGCCACATTTTCTTTATCCAGTCCACTGTTGATGGGCAGCTAGGTGGAGTCCATGTCTTTGCTATTATGAATAGCGCTGCAGTGAACATTTGAGTGCGTGTGTTGCAAAGTTCTATTTCTTGACATGGATGGTGATTGACTCATAATAATTCATTAAGCTATACATTTGCCTTGTGATATTTTCTGTATCTATGTTTCACTTTATAACAAATACCTCATATCATATGGAAATGTCCATTCCAAGTTGATTATAGATATAAATGTGAAAGTTAAACATCTGTAAGAAGTAAAAAATAAAACTTCTAGAAGAAAACAGAAGAATATCTTCATGACCTTGAGAGTGCAAGGATTTAAAAAATTGGACTGAAAAAGCACTACTCTAAATGAAAAGATAAATATGACTAAGTTAAAATTAAGAACTTTTGCTCAGCAAAAGACAACATGAAGAGGATGAAAAAGCAAGCCAGGGAGTGGGAGAAGGTACTTGGAAAATATTAATATAATCCCTACAGAATACTCAAATCCAAAATATATAAAGAACTCATTCAAACTGATGAAAAAGCAACCCAATAGAAAAATGGGCAAAAGACTTGAGCAGGCACTTCATTAAGAGGGTATCTAAATGGCTAATAAACATGTGCAGTCTCCAGTCTGCTGGCCAATCCTGCAGAATCTGGATTTGCCAGCCTCTACCATCATACGAGCCAATTCCTCTAATCTCTCTCTCTATACACATCCTATTGGTTCTGTTTTTGTGGAGAACCCTAATACACCATATGATGTGTAATTATTTAGTACAATATTAAGAACAAAAGCCTTTAGAGGTGGCAACTGTGTACTGTTTCTTGAATATGTTAGTCTCCGCCTCCTATCTACACCCAGCATCTAGCATATGCTAGGTTTTCACAAACTACTCATAAAATGAATGATGAGGCTGAGTGCAGTGGTTCATGCCTGTAATTCCAGCACTTTGGGAGGCTGAGGCAGGCAAATCACTTGAGGTCAGGAATTCAAGACCAGCCTGACCAACATGGTGAAACCCCATCTCTACTAAAAATATAAAAATTACCTGGGCATGGTGGTGCATGCCTGTAATCCCAGCTACTTGGGAGGGTGAAGCAGAATAATTGCTTGAACCCAGGAAGTGGAGGTTGCACCAAGCCAAGATCTTGCCACTGCACTCCAGCCTGGGTGACAGAGCGAGATTCTGTCTAAAAAATATAAATAAATAAGTAAATAAAATTAAATGATTACATGCACAAAGGAATACTACAGAGGGGGTCTTAAAAAGGCTTTCATGTAATTTAGAAAGTGTTACATATATAAAGTTAACACAAAAATTGGGAATTGTTTTTATTTAATTTTTCTTTTTGATTTGTTACTAAACACATAAAGAGAAGGCCTGTGGCTTTATAGCAATTATAACAATTGGAAGCAGAGGAAACTTCATTCATTAGTGAGGATATGGGCAGAGACTATGTGCTTTCCAGATTTGGCATTGGAAAAATAACACTTAGGAAATATGAAAAGTGGTTCTGTGTGGTCACCAGCCGTGAGGCCCTTGAAAGATGCTCTCAAACAACAACACAAATAGTATATGGATATCTTTCTGTCTCTCTATCCATCTATTTAATCTATCATATTTTTAAGTGACCAGAAGCAAAAGATGGGCAAACCAGAGGGGCAGGACAAAAAACTAAAACCAAAACCAAAACACCATGTTTGTCCTACATTTCCAATTTGAATTAAAATAAATGGAGTTTAAAGTATTTTAGAAAGGATCAGAGTGATCAGATCATGACTTAGAAGAAATAAAAATGAGGTTTAGAAGTGACAGATGGGAACCTGACCTGGAAAGCCAGCTGAAGCTTTCTGCCATTGAAGATGCCCAGAGGAGAGGATCAAAACATTGTGAAAACTGAAAGCTTTTGCCACAATGAGAAGAGATAATGCCCCAGAAACTTGAGGCCATCCAAAAGAGACTTACTCTCTAAAAAGAATATCTGAAATGTCCTTTTCCCTCTTCTGGCCGAAGCTAAGCTACCCCCCTTTCTCTTACTCATCCCATCTTACAAGTCAAATTGCTCTTACCTGTGATTGGCCTAGGAAGGTGATGATGCCTTCAAATTGAATACATTTGGTGCATTCTCTAGTGATGGCTCCTGTGACTCCAGCAAAGGCTGCTCCGATGCTGCAGACTGGGATGCTACAGCTGAGGAGGAAGAGAACCAGCTATTCTAAAAATAGTCACTGAGCTGATACTATATTCTTGGCATATTGGTTCCAGGGATGAATCAATGACCCAGACAAAGTTTATGTATTCATAAAGCCTGAATTATATTGGGAAGAAACAGACAATAAACACACCTAAAAATATAAAATATGTTCAGGTAGTGACAAGTGCTAAGATGCAGAGGAACTGAGGGGTGCTGTTTATCAGGATTAGGTAGGGAAGCCCTGACGTCAAAGTTGAGACTGAACGATTAGAAGGAAGCAGCATGTCAAGCTCTGCGTGAGTAGAATTCCAGGCAGAGGGGATAACGTTAGGAACAAATACATGTGTTTAAGGGGCTAAAAGGCCGATGTCAGGAGCATGGTGAGTGAGGGGAGATGGCAAGAGATGAAGTTGGAGAGGGATGCAGAGGTCAAATCATGGGGCTTTAGGGGCCAAGATGCAAAGTTTGGATTGTATTTTGATTGCCATGGAAAGCCATTGGCAGATTTTTAAGCAGGAGAGTGATATGATCTGATTTATGCATTCCATCCATTTTTGACCCTTTCAGTTGAACTTTGGCTAGCAAATTTTTTAGGCTGGCAGTGCCATTAGAGAGCTTCAGATTATCAGCTCTAAATCAAATTGATGAGAAGTGCTGTCATTCTTAGAAAAAAGTTGAAGTCAACATAGCAAAAACCAACCCAATTTAAATATAAGAGATTTTAACAGACACTTCAGAAAAAGAAGATATATGCATGGCCAATAAGCATATAAAAAGATGCTCAACATTATTAGTCAGGAAAATGCAAATTAAACTCATGATGAGGTACCACCACACATGTACTATAACGGCTAAAATTAAAGGCAGACAATATTGAGCGCTGGTGAGGATGTGAAGTAAGGGGAACTCACACGTCACTGGTGGGAATGTAAAATGATTCAGCCACTTTGGAAATGACTTGGCAGTTTCTTATGAAGTTAAAATGTTCACTTTTTTTTCTTATATGATTCAGCAATCCACTGCTAGGCATTTACCCAAGAGAAATGACAACATATGTCCACACAAAGATTTGTATACAAATCGAGGATCATAATAACTATTCATAATAGCCAAAATCTGGAAGCAAAATCTGGAAACAATTGAAGTGTCCATCAACAGGTAAATGGATAAATAAATTATAGTGAATTCATCCAGTGAAATTCTATGAAGCAATACAGAGATGTGAACTACTGCTATAAACAGTACAAATGAATATAAAAAATTTTCTGAACAAAAGAAGATAGACACAAAAAGAGTATATAAAGCAGGACTCCACTTATAGGGAAATCAGTAAGAGGCAATGAGTGATGGTAACAGAAGGCAGATGAGTGGTTGCCTAGGGCTTGGGGGTGGGACTGTAGAGGGCTTGAGGAAACTTTGGAATGATGGGAATGTTATGTATCTTGACGGTGGTGATGATTACATGGATGTATACATTTATCTAAACTTGTCAAACTGTGAACTCAAAATGGATGTATTTTATTGTTTGTGAATCTAAAAACATAGCAGGAAATACTTTCTGTATATTCTCATTAGGGAACTGCTACCTCTTAAAAAAAAAAAGAAGTCCTGTAACCAGGCTCTGTCAGCTCTCCACCAGTGAGGAGGTGGAGACCCTGGCTTAGTCAATACAGAGACATGACTTTCTTCTTTCCTTCCTCCCCTTTCCTACTTCCAACTCATTCCCCAGGGCCTCCTTGGTCCTCTGCTCTGACCCCTGAATCTTAGGTCACAGAATTTCCTGCCTTGGTTGCAGAATTTACATTCTTGGACTTTATTAGAGTGACCTATCATCTTCCAGGAGCTGTGGATCCAGGTGGTATAATCAGCATTTCTCTTGGGAATGTTGGCTAATTCATCCTCTTACACCCTTTTGATTGGACCACTTTGTATCAGGTTATTTTCAAAGACTTTCAGTACTAATCTTTTCTCATTTTTGATCCAGTTCTTACATTTGCCTGGAACTATTCAGCTTATTATAATTCTCTGTATTCCTCATTCCTTCCTTACACTGATAGAAATACATGCGTATACTTTACAGACAGATATATCCTTCATAGAGGCAACAGAACACCCACAGATGACAATAGTTATATGTGCTACCACAGAATAATGAAGAGAAGACTTTCTCTATGAGCACCCTAACTGTGGGGTGCCTAAAATTGGGTCTACCACTTGAGTAAGTGGCTGAGTTAAATATTTTGACTTGAATCTTATAACTTGTCACAGTGATCCCATTGGCAGTAGAGTGGTAGGTTGCCAAGAAGGCAATTAATTATCTCTGTCACCCTGTGTATTAAATTTTGTTCCCTCTCCCTAAAGAGAGGTGATGCTATGGCTTACAACTACTGTGCTCTTACAGAGCTCTCCACACCAATTAGAAGGGTTCTGTGTTATGACAGTCTTTTATAAGATGTTAT
Organism: Ateles fusciceps; assembly: GCA_036589455.1. Taxonomy (NCBI): domain Eukaryota; kingdom Metazoa; phylum Chordata; class Mammalia; order Primates; family Atelidae; genus Ateles; species Ateles fusciceps. Next base: position 3,561,280 of record JAZHEH010002842.1, read on the forward strand.
GACACTCTGTGATAGAAAGCCGTTGTCCCATTGAAGCAGAAACTTCATCAGAAGCACTAAGAATCAAGGGCGTGCTCTAGATACCCCGAATGGGAGGGGACTCTGTGCTCACTGGGTCCATCAAACAAAGTGCCTCCCACATAGGTCTTTCCATGGGATCCAGCCATTTCCCTACATTTATCTCCTAGCCCCATCCTTATTTAAGTACACAGTTGGAGGAAGGCCTGTAATACAGCATTTAACTCACTACTGGGAATGCTTTATCATGCTTATTTAAAACTCTTAAGGCTCTCTCTCTGTAAAAGGCAAAATTGCCCTTAGCACATGAGTGGGTAAAGCGTATGGGATTACTTATTGGTTAGAGTCATGCTTTTTATTAGGAAAGGGTGAAAGTCGCTGCTATAAGCCATGTCATGACACTACTGGGAATCATGGATTTTAACATCTCCATCTCCATCTCTGATTTCCTTTAGGAAGCCTTGCCTGTGGTCATAAAATTTTCCTATCTGGACGTGAGAAGTTTAATCCCAGAGATGTGACACCAACTTGTTAATTACTTAGCATCTGAAATTCTTAGATACTGTTCCCATTATCAGGGCCAAGAATTGCATAAATAACTCATTGCATTGGTTGTCTCAGTCTCATTTCTCCCTAACTTTCTTTAGCTTTAAGTACAGCCAATTCAAATAACAATAATAAGCAAACAAATCAACATCAAACTGGAGATTCAAAACTTGCTAACTTTTCTTGCTCCTGGACCTTTTCGGATCAAGGGGTCTTAAACTGAACACATGGAATCTCTCCTTAAGAAAGTGTCAGGTTTTGGGGAAGATGTGTACTTCATTCAGCCAGTTAGGGTCCTAAATATATAGCTGGATACTTCCTAACCTTGGTATATCAATTCTTATCGTATTTGTTAGTATCTTTGAATCCAAACAGATTCTGGTTAGACCAATAGTGAAGAATTATGTTGAATTAAGTAATAGTTTTCAAAAGTGGTTAAGATGTTTATGTTAAAGCTGCTACCCAGTTGCTCATTTTCATCTTGGAAAGTTTTCCTATTTTTATTCAGAGGAATTACTCTGATGTATTTACCTGTAGTCCTTCTTGATCCTTATATACTATCTAGGACAGTATATATGTCTATGTTTTCCTATTCATCAATACCTAGCAGTCATTACTATGCTGGCAGGTGTTTTGTTTGTGTGTATTTTGTTGTTGTTGTTTGGTCTAATAGTTGATATGTAGAAATGTATCATCAAAAGATAAGGCAGTGGAATAGACCTCTCAGAGGCAGAACTAAACTGTAAGTCAGGATCCCTGAATTCTAGTTCAAGCTTTTCTGTGTATTAGTGACATAATTTTGGGCAGATCACTTCACTCTGTATCTTTGTTTCTTCATTTTAAAAATGGAGGTGATGATATTAACTTTAAGTATAATGTGGAAGCAACCACAGAGCCAGGCATAAGCTAGATGCTGAATAAATGTTTGTTAATTCTACATCTAAAAAAAATTAATGTTCTGTAGCTCTAAGTTTTTACAGATTCTACTATAGCTCTAAATATTAAAAATATGCACACATTTCTCAAAACCAGAAAGTGGCAAAAGTTGATGATTATTGCAAAGAAGATAACAGCAATAAATTCTGTAGAGCATGCATTTGTTTTAATCCTTAGATGATTCTAAGATGTTGGTGCTTATCAATATACTAGGGTCGAGATAGGAAGAAGGGAGAGAATACACAAATGAACAAGATATTATTCCTGCCTTCTGGGAGCTTACAGGCTCAGGCCTACCATCAACATGATAGGAAATCTTGGACACTAATGCGTTTGTTTTATGCTCTATGAGCGTCTCAACTTCAGTAGAGATTTGTTAATTTATTTGAAGTTGTTTTACATTTGTAATGATATAAAAATACATTTTTATAGGACTTTCTACTTGTATCTAGTTAGAACTTGGTTCTTGCCCTCATCTGGAACAATTTGTCATGTTTCCAGCTGCTTCCCTTTAAAATTCCCCTTAATCATTACCTACCCTTGTTATCAAGAGCTAGTCAAGCCAATCTATGGTGTATGTGTTTGTGTTTGTATGTGTTTATATATATTTTCCCCTCCTCATTTGTTTACTCCATTAGTTATGATACAGACTAAATTGCTGTAGCAGAGACCCTGAAATGCAGAAGCTCTGTCCTATGAGGTCATTTGCGGATCTGGGCTGGTCAGCTCTGCCATGTTGAAAATGTGGCTTCCATGTTGGACATCCAGGGTAGCTGTGCTATTTATTGACATTTCTCAGCCTAAGGGAAGAGAGCAGAGGAGGTCCATGGCAAGAAGCTTTATCATTAAGTAGGTGACCCAGCAGCTACACACAACACTTCTGTACACATTCCATTGGCCTGAACTTTATGTTGCTACTTCTAGCCGGAAGGGAGGCTGGGAAATGTACTATCTAGATGGGCAGTGGGGGATTCTATTACTTAAAGGAAAAAGAGAGCAGGCACTGGCTGATAACCAACAGTGTCTGCCACAGTCACTTACTCCTCCAGCAATATTAATTGACATGTGAAGACTAGTCTCTCATTTGTTCATGTTCTCATTGGCAACATCGGGATGTGACCAATAATTCCAGCAAGACAAGAATACAAGAAAATTAGTTTTTTAATGTCTGTCTATTTCCTCTCTCTCTCTTTGCCTGCCTGCCTGCCTACCTTATTTGTCCTGTGGGCACATGATTATCTGCAATTCTGATGTATGAACCTCTTGGTTATGGGTAGGTTCATTTTTATCAAAAACTCTATATTTTATTGGGAAAGTTAACTGCATGCAAATTAATAACTAGGAGTTAACTAAGAGTAGAAATAATTATAAAACACTTGTCGAAAGTGAAGTGCCATAGCAATGCTAAAAAATGACACTAAGAAAAAACTGTCGTGACTTCAAAGGAAGTGTGAGGTTGGAGTGTTTTGACGTGTATAGCATTTAAATGATCTAAATATGTGTTTAGGTGCTCACATGAGAGACTGTTCTAGCTACTCAGGGGGAAATAAGAGTCTGTTTTATCCACTCAATGTTTAGATGTTTCCGTGAGAATTTTATCATCTTTAAATATTATCATTTAAAAAGTAAAGACTGTGGTGTTCTTGGTTAAATTTATCTAAAGAAAGAACGTTGCCTAACAAAAATATGACATTCTTCTAGACTGCTTTGTTTTGTACCCTTAAGTTCCTAGAGTCTCTGCCTCTGATATAATCTGATGCCTCTAGATCTGTGTGTTGAGCAGACATACAGGAGTTAGTCCTGCAAACCAGCAATGAACTCTTGTCAGAGATGGAACTTTGGGTTAGGTAACTTTCTTGTTTTAAAAACATGTCTTTAAATATTTATTAGATATAGGAGGCCTCTCCAAAGGCAATAATCTGATTATTTGAATGTTAAGTGAAAGAGAAAGGAAGAGATTATATTGCTTAAAATAAGAAAACATAAATACTTTGTATATGAAACCTCGGAGTGTTTGCGATATCCCAAAACTCAACACCATCTACAACCATGAATGCTTTGGTTTAAAATATTTATTCTGGCGTGCTATTTAGCACAGTGGTAAAACCTCTGGCTCTGGGCCCAGAGTTGAGTTCAAATCTATCCTGTGATTTGGGCCACCAAGATCTTCTTTCTTCATGCCTGAGTTTCTTTACTGGTAAAATGGGTACTGGAATAATAATAATATGTACATAATAGAGTTTCCTGTTTGTTTGTTTTTTTTTTTCCTGAGACATAGTCTCACTCTGTCACCCAGGCTGGAGTTCAGTAGCATGATCTTGGCTCACTGTAACCTCTGCCTCCCAGGTTCAAGTGGTTCTCATGCCTAAGCCTCCTGAGCAGCTGGGATTACAGGCACCCACCACCATGTCCAGATAATTTTTGTATTTTTAGTGGAGGCGGGGTTTCGCCATGTTGGCCAGGCTGGTCTCCAACTCTTGACCTCAGGTGATCCTCCCACTCGGCCTCCCAAAGTGCTGGGATTACAGGCGTGAGCCACCGTACCTGGCCTCTAATAGGGTTTTGAGAAGTGAGATGAAGCATGTGAAGTGCTTACCATAGAATATAGTAAATGCTCAATAAATGTGAGGGATGATTTTCTGCTTTTCTTTGCTCAGATATTCTGTGAAGGGCAGCATTCACAGTATTTTTTGTGGGTGATTTCAAATTTCAGACTCACTGGGGTTTCGTAGAAATATTTTTTTATGATGTGGCAACATACCTTATTGGTTGGGCCCAAACATCTTCCACTAATCTCTACCTGTGTACCCTGGGGTGAGTTAGTTAACCTTTCTGTGCCTTGGTTTTCTCATTTGTAAAATGGAGATCATAATAGTATCTACCTCGAAGGGTTCTTACTAGACACAATACAGGTGACAAGACACACTCGGAAATCCCAGGCTTAGAACCTCGGCTAGTGGCCTGTGATGCTGGGAATCCACCTGACCTTGTGAATGCTTTGAAGGCAGGAGCATATCTTACTAATCTGGTTTCTCTGGCATCTAAGTAACACTGGCATATAGTAGGTGGTTAATAGCTTTTTGCTAATCAAATACCTGGAAGTAAAACATACTTCTTTATAATTTTGTATTAGATTTGATTTTATTTAGATGTTGCCAGTGCTGGGAGATTATACTCTGCTACTTTATGCTAAACAATTTTGTAAAGATTTATATTTACTAGAGAAATTTTCTATTTAAAGAAATCTGTGAAAAATACTTTTGTAAAAATTGATTAATTTTTAATACTGTATGCTTTGCAAATTTCTCTCTCTCTAAATAAGGAAGCACAAATCTAAAATAAACTGTTAACGAACAAGCATAATAGCCAGGGGAATCTGAAGTTGCCCCTTCTTCCATTTAAAATGTAGATCTGTCTCAATCCTCACTTTCTTCTTTTGGGACTGCCTGCCACTAGATGTTAAATGGAAACATCTCTACTAGCAATTGAAGAAAATAGACATGAAGGCACTGTAGACTCTTCAGAATGAAAGTGATATATTTCACCATTCTCTTGTTATTTAAAGGTGTAACGCTTAATTCCCATAGAGCCTATTCCTAAGTAAGATTTTAAGGCATCCTCTTGGGGCAGAGGTGAAGTGGGTGGGGAGAGATAGGGAAGACAGGGTAAAATTTGGGGATTGCTTTCAGAAGTTGTACCTAGGGGGCTCTCAGAGTGACTGTCCCTGGCTCTGCTCCCATTGGCTGTGGAAGGTGAGGTGGGGTTAGCCTTTCTGCAGTTGCTGCTGAAGCAGGGCATGAACCTCCAAAAGAACCAGACACAACCTGCCTAATGTGGATCACGCTGTGTGTTCTCCAAGAGAGCACTCCGGCCCTCCGCTTGACCTGCCTTCATCTTTCAACAAAAGGAGGAAAGTGAGTTCCTTCTAGAGCTTGTTTCGGTACTCCTTGGCTCCTTGGTGCTGGGCTCCGGCAGGATACAGCCGCTGAAGTGTAGTGCATTTTAAAAAACTCTTTCTGGGAAATGAAAACATGATTTTGAAGTAGTCTGTAGTATTGAAATGCAGCACTCTGCTTCTTTTTGAAGCAAGACTTACTGGAGGCTCACTGGTACAGAAGGGCCCTCAAGGCAAAGAGGCTCAGAAACAGCAGGAATGGGATCTTGAGAAAGGTACCGCTCATCCTATGAAACAAATTGCTCTAATTAAAAAAAATGTGTCACGTTAGCAAGAGGAGCTCAACTGGCAAAATGATGGTGGAAGCAAGTTGTAAAAAGCCTCCATAGAAATATCTTCTCCACCGACTTCATAATCTCTGCTGCTTTTGAGGTGTGATGAAAGGGATTGGAAATTGATGGCTGGTGGCCTCCAACACTTCTGGCCATTCCCTTCTCCCCTCACCCTCTTCTCCCAGGAAAAAGAATCTCTCCTTGAAAAAATTTCCCTTTCATTTTCCTTTTCATCCTCCTGTCTGAGTACATGGATTCAATCAGGAAAGATGCTTTAAGACATTAACATTTTATCAACGTAAGGCTCTTTCAGCCATCACCCACAAATTCCTGTGGAATTTCCAACACTTAAGATTAATTAAGTTGTGTATTTGTTAAAAATTCTGTGCCCTTAAGAATAAAATAGGACCATCAAAGGGAAAAAATAACATTTATTAAAATATACACAGTTTTTGAGATCACAAATTTCTATGTCTACCTGGAAGCACTATCCCCTATTTTCACGAATGTTTATATTATTGCTTTTATTTGATTCTATTTGCATAAATTAAAATATTTTGTTTTATTTTGCCATTTGCTTTTAGAAATGCTAAAATTTAAGCCATCCTTAATTGAATCATATTGTCTATTGGTGTAGGAAAGTCTCATTCTATTTCATAATAGAAGAGAAACACCAAAAACAGAATGCTATTTTGAAGCAGAATACAGTCTACATTTTTGGGGATTATCAATCTCTGTATGTCCTTAGAAGAATTATCCAAAATTTCTGTAGAGACATAATTTTTATGCCAGTGGTTCTCAAAATTTAATGTGCCTATGAATCACCAAAGGGATTTTTGTTAAAATGCAATTCTGACTCAGTGAGTCCTGGGCAGGGCCCAAGATGGTATAGTTGTGACAGGCTCCCACATGTTGCTGATGCTTCTGGGATGCAGAAATACTTTATGGAGCCAGCACCTGTAGACATTTTGTTTTGGCTGTATGCTTTCATTGGTTGGTGGAACTCAAAGTTAACTTTACTTAGAAGAATTTAATAAAAATTACATTTTTGGTAATGACTTAGCAATGATAAGCTCCCTTTTCTTAAAAGAAGAGATGCTGAGATTCACAGAGTAGATCTGAGCTGGCCCTGGACCCACATGCCCCTTCTATAAGTTGTCTAATGGGACTCTGGAGCTTCTCCTTTGCTCTCCTACTCATGTAGAATTGAACTTTGCATTCTAGATATCAATTAGAGGTGGGTGGTCTGTTAAAAAAGTGTACTCCTATTTAAAAATATTTCCTTATTATCAAGCTTTTACCAAAAGCCCTGAAGAATATTCAATAAATTGGAGGCCTTAGAGATGAGAGCTCCTCTGTATATTTTTGGCTGATTATAACAGAAATAAATATTTCAGCTAAATAATGATAAAATAATCTTCTTTAAACATTAATTGTTTAAATGTTATCTCTCCCTTTAGTCTATTAATTCCTTGAGGGCAGGGTCTATGTGTTAGGTGGTTCTTACATTGCTGTAAAGAACTACCCGACACTGGGTAATTGATAAAGAAAAGACGTTTAACTGGCTTACAGTTTTGCAGGCTGTATAAGCATGGTGCCGACATTGCTTGGCTTCTGGGGAGGCCTCAGGGAGCTTTTACTCTGGGTGGAAGGCAAAGTGGAAGCAAGCACTTCACATGGAGAAAACAGGAGCAAGTGACAGAGAGAGAGGGCAAAAGGTGATGGGGTGTGGGGAGGTACCACACACTTTTAAATGATGAGATCTCACAAGAACTCACTATCCTAAAGACAGCGCCAAGCCATGAGGGATCCATCTCCATGATCCGAACACCTCCCACCAGACTCCCCCTCCAGAACTGGGGATTACAATTCAACATGAGGTTTGGGCAGGGACAAATACCTAAACTATATCACAGTCTATGTATGTTTCACCTTTGTATAACTGTAGTTGCCAAAGAGGTTTTAGGTAGAGCTGGAAAACCATAAATACTGGATAAATGAAATTCAAGTATCAAGTTGACATCAAGATTGTAACAAGACTGTAACACAAAAAGATATCTAAAAATGACAGTGGCCATTCATGGGGAAGGCTAGGGTTCTTTTTCTTCTTAGGACTTGCAGTTCCTCAGACATGTGTAGGCCTGCCATTGACCCTATGTTGCTCTCTGAATCTTAATTTTCCCACTTTTAAAATGGAGATGAGACATGTCATGAGTAAGGAGTGAGAAGAGGGAGCTCTAGGTGTGGCTGTTCAGTGGCCCTCCCAGTATGCTTTGCTGGAAATAAAGAGACCCATGGCATATACAAAACATCCTGGGTAGGAGCCAGCCTTCCTCCCCTACAGGCAGAGACAATGCTCAGTGTTCATTACACTGTGTTTTACTCACCATGCAGAAAGATAAATTTTTTTTTTTTTTTTTTTTTTAGACAGAATCTCGTTGTGTCACCCAGGCTGGAGTGCAGTGGCATGATCTCAACTCATTGCGACTTCTGCCTCCCAAGTTCAAGCGATTCTCCTGCCTCAGCCTCCCAAGTAGCTGGGATTACAGGCATGTGTCAGCAAGCCCATTAATTTTTGTACTTTTAGTAGAGATGGGGTTTCACCATGTTGGCCAGGTCTCAAACTCCTGACCTCAAGTGATCCACCCACTTCGGCCTTCCAAAGTGCTGGGATTACAGGTGTGAGCCACCATACCCTGCCCAAAAGGTTACATTTTTTATCCTCCCTTGTAGATAGGTAGGTATAGAATGATATGAGTGAATTTTGGAAAATGAAATGCAGGTCAAAATGATGATATCATTTCCAGACTTGATCCTTAAAAACATCTTGCATTGGCCACGGGTAGTGGCTCATGCCTGTAATCCTAGCACTTTAGGAGGCCGAGGTGGGTAGATCACCTGAGGTCAGGAGTTAAAGACCAGCCTGGCCAACATGGTGAAGCCCTGTCTCTACTAAAAATACAAAAATTAGCGGGCATGCTGGCACGTGTCTGTAATCTCAGCTACTCAGGAGGCTGAGGCAGGAGAATCACTTGAACCTGGCAGGTGGAGGTTGCGGTGAACTGAGATCACGCCACTGCACTCCAGCCTGGATGACAGAATGAGACTGTTTCTCAAAAACAAACAAACAAACACACACACACCATCCTGTATCAACTGCTAACCTTCTCTTCCCATTTTCTAGTTAACATTGGAAGCCACATGTTCTAGATGGTGTAGCCACAAGATGAAAGTAGCTTGGGTCCCTGAGCTTGGAGGAGAGTCACCCAAGAGAGCCATATAACCTATATGGGACTGTGCTGTGAAAGAGGAAGAAAGAAAAAACCCTTGGTATATGAAGCTAGTGAGATTTTTGTGGTTTTTACAATGGCTAGCATTAATAATCATTAAGAATTCTGATTAATATGCCTCTTGTTACTTGTAAGAGATGTTTTAGTCTGGGGGAGGGATGAGAAGCAATAGAGGCAATAAAATGAGAGAGAAGGGTTGTGGTACTTGAGAGAAGGGGATAGGGCATGAGGATACCATGTTCAGAGTCAGTCTACTTCTAAGAGAGCTCACTTTGCCATTCGATAAGAACTATATTTATTGTTGGTCCTATTGGCATATGGTGAACATTTTCTTTCCACAGTAGCCAGTAGGTCCCCCAGATGACTGGCTGTGACACTCATCTGTATTTCAAAATTTTGTCTGGGGCTGGGTGTGGTGGCTCACATCTGTAATCCCAGCACTTTGGGAGGCTGAGGCAGGAGGATCGCTTGAGCTCAGCAGTTCAAGATCACCCTGGGCAACAAAGTTAGACCTCATCCCCTCTCTCTCTCTCTCTCTCTTTCAAAACTTTGGCTGGTTACTAACTTAAATAAGTTGGACTCCTCTCTCTCTTACTTCCTCCCTCCCCTCAAAACAGAGGTTCCTGGTCTTTAGTGAATCAAAGAACATGAAGGTAGATCCCTGAATATCTAATGCAGTAGGATGGAAGGAAAAGATCTCATTGGTGTCTTTGGAAAAAGGTATACAAAACTAGCTCATAAGCAAGGAGAGTGTGAAAAAGCATAGCCCTGTTATGAAAATAGCTAACATGGCTGGGTGTGGTGGCTCACGCCTGTAATCTCAGCACTTTGGGAGGCAGACATGGGTGGATTACCTAAGGTCAGAAGTTTGAGACCAGCCTGGTCAACATGGTGAAACACCATTTCTACTAAAAACACAATTATTAGCTGGGAGTGGTAGCACATACCTGTAGTCCCAGCTACTCAGGAGGCTGAGACAGGAGAATTGTTTGAACCTGGGAGGTGGAGGTTGCAGTGAGCCGAGATTGCGCCACTGCACTCCAGCTTAGGTGACAGAATGAGGCTCTCTCTCACAAAAAAAAAAAAACAAAAAACAAAAGCTAACACGTAATGGTGTTTATTATGTAACTGGCACTGTGCCAAAAGCTAGACACCTGTCATCTCATTTAATCATCACTACAGCTACATAAGATATTTATTATTTTAGTTAATAAAAGAGGAAACTTTTACTGTTTAAATAAAAGAAGAAGTCACAGAAAGGGTAAATTGTCCTGATCCCATGGTTAGTAAATTCAAGACTCAATGATTTCTCATTGCTTTTGAGATGGATAACAAATACCTTGATGTGCCTTACAAAATCCAAAATCTGGTTCTTGTCTATGAACCCATCTTACTACTGAAGCCAGACATACTGACCTTTTAATTTCCCAATCATATGCTTTTTCTGCTCTAGTAACTGTTTCCCTTTCATTTTTTCTCCTTTCAGTTTTTTTTTTTTTTTTTTGGCATAGTATCATCTACTCATCCTTCAGATCTAAGCTCTAAAGTAACTTACTTGGGAATGCTTCCTTGACTAAGTGCCAAGGTGAAATTCTGTCAAGTCCTCCTTCTCACACACTCATATAGTACCTTGCACTTTTTGTTCCTGGCGTTATCAGAAACATTTATTTATATTATCCTTGGACTATTATCTATCTCTTCTAGAATGTGATCTCTGTGAGGCAAGGACTAGGGCTGGTTAGTTCATTATGTCTGGTCCATATTAAGCTCACAGTAAACATTCAGAAAATGAATAAAATGAATGATCCTTAGATTTTTAAATTGGTCCCTAGAATAAATATTGATGGAAGATGGGATGAGGGTGGGGGAGATAGGTGAAGAATATTGCTATTTGAAAAGACCTCTGAGAACATACCACTTGCTTGTATTCTTAATAGTTTCATTGTGTTAGAGAATTCTGTTTGCTTTTTAAATATTTTTCACGGTTCTGCAATGATAGGTACTCTTGATATTTATTGAAGACAGTATTATTCTATAAAAGCAGAGGATGGTGGTGCATGCATGTAATCCCAGCTACTTGAGAGGCTGAGGCTGGAGGATTACTTGAGCCCAGGATATCAAGGCCAGCTTGGGCAACATAGCGATATACTGTCTCTAAAAAACAAAAATTAACAAACAAAACCACCACCACTTTAAAACAACAAAAAAAACTTGGAGTTTCTCGAGCTCCTGGTTGTCCTGAATTTATCACAAAGGATTCTTGAATTTATAAAAATATTGGCCAGGTGTGGTGGCTCACACCTGTTATCCCAACACTTTGGGAGGCCGAGGTGGGTAGATCACGAGGTCAGGAGTTCAAGACCAGCCTGGCCAACATAGTGAAACCCCATCTCTACTAAAAACACAAAAAATTAGCCAGGTATGGTGGCAGGCACCTGTAATCCCAGCTACTTGGGAGGCTGAGGCAGGAGAATTGCTTGAACCCAGGAGGCAGAAGTTGCAGTGAGCAAAGATCACGCCACTGCACTCCAGTGGCACTCACTGGCAATGGAGTGAAACTCCATCACGAAAAAAAAATTGGCATTTTGTGTAGATTGAGTAAATGACATGCCTTTACATATATGTACATATCTACATTATTTTAAAAATGTAGATGCTACTGTAAATACAATGCCAATTTATTTAATAGCATGAATAAATTTCACAGTAATTTTATATAATTATACTTTCTCTCTATCAGCAGATACCTTCACTATAATCATTTTACATATTCTTAATATTAAAAAATGGTCCTCATACTTAAATGGTGGAAAGAGGACTAAATCTTCTATTACAAAATGAATTTTAGAAATGTTATTAAAATAGAAGTGATCTTTATGTATCAGTGTTCTAGTATTTACTGTATTTTTACATTCCTCATGGAAACTGCTTTCTTTTTTCTTTTTTTTTTTTTTGAGACAGAGTCTTGCTCTGTTGCCTAGGATGGAGTGCAGTGGCGTGATCTCAGCTCACTGCAACCTCCGCCTCCTGGGTTCAAACAATTCTTCTGCCTCAGCCTCACAAGTAGCTGGGACTACAGGCGTGCACCATCACGCCCGGATAATTTTTGTATTTTTAGTAGAGACGGGGTTTCACCATGTTGGCCAGGATGGTCTTGATCTCTTGACCTCATGATCCGCCCGCCTTGGCCTCCCAAAGTGCTGAGATTACAGGCGTGAGCCACCGTGCCCAACCGGAAACTGGTTTCTTAAATCAAGGCCATCTCCAAATTATGTTTGGTTCTTCTTTTTATGAGATGCTTCTTTGTTTGTTCTCTCCTCTGTTTTTGTGGTATAGAGAGTATTCATGGACCAACTACTAAAGGCAAAAATTGATATTTAAGGGAGATTATAAATTAATTTTGACTAGTTATAATATTAGGAAAATATTGTCATGCTACAAAAAATTTTCATATGGTCATAATTATCCATTTGATTATATTAGTAGTAATTAAGAGGAGTGGAAAAGTATCTTTCCAACAAATCAGAGTCTTACAGTATCTCTTCAATCCATCCTATGCATGTCTCCAAAGTAATTTTTCTAGATTTCTTATTTAACATTTTAGTTTCTGCTCAAACATCTGTAATGGCTCTAATCGCCTACATATTAAAGCCCAAATATTTTAGCTTAGTGTGCCCTGTTCTCCTCAATTTGTCTCCAACTTATTTTTCTATTTTATTTCTCAACATGTCCCTGCAAATCTACTAGAATGTGGAGGTTAACCATTTGGTTGAGAGCAAGAAAACCTTGGATCAAGCCCTAGTTGTACCAGTTGCTCCCAGGCGTTGAGCTGAGTGCCTAACAATCAATACCATATTTCAGCCCCACAGCAGCCATATGAGAAGTGTTATTATTGTGATCTTGACTTTGCTGGTCAGAACACTGAGACTTCAAGGAGATAGGCCACTGGCCCAATGCCACGCCTGTCAAGTATATGGCCTGGAGAACGAGACAGGTCTTCAGTTTCTGTAAACAGTTTAAACATGGTTGATTTTTAAATTGAAAACTTGAGGCATACATGGTAATTTTGAACTGATTTTAAAAAACAAACCTGAATCTAAAAGAGAGAATGTGAATACTGCCATAGAATTTATCAAGTGGAAATTAGCTTATTTCCACATTTTTATCCTACGATTTATTTCAAAGTATTCCTGCCTCAGCCTCCCAAGGAGAAAAAAGAAAAAAAAAAAAAAGCCTGACATTGAAGGTAGAGGGATGACTGGATAGTAGCAGAGTGTGGGAGAGCCAGCAGCGAGGGGAATGCGGAGACACTCCAGGCCCTCCGTGACTTGGCATGCCACTTGGTCTCCCTGAGCCTTAGTTTACCATATTCTAGAAGGTGAGCCCCAAGGGTCTTCTTTCTGACCTCACACTATTATTATGAGGATATGTAAAAGTACTAGAAAATGTATCAAATCCTGGGCAAATGAAAAGTACTATTACTGTTCAAGATGTGACTATTTTTCCCATAGCAATAGAGGATGGAATCATACTATCTTCCACCATGGGCCTAAACTAAACTAAGCAATAGAGGATGGGATCATCTAATTTCTACCATGGAATCATACTGTTTTCCACCTTGGTGACAGGAATACTTTCTTAGGCCATAACATTTTTTGGATTTTCTCCTACATGATTGTATACATACTTGAATTTAGTTTAATTTTCCACTGACACAAACAACTCCATTGTAATTGCTGAAGAGATTAATAAACTGATTCAGAAAATTGTTAGAAGCTTGCTTGGCTGATGAATAGGACAGAGATTAATAAGCAACTTATTTGTAAGTTTTAAAATTATAACCAGGAAAACGTTAACCAGTTACAAAAACGTTGTCATATTTTTTCTCTATCATTACCCTACCTCACTGTTTACAAGCTCTAAGCTAAGCTAAGGGAATATGTGCAGATTAAGCCACATTCCCACCTGTGTAGCAAAGCAATTGGTCAGTGGATGGGAGAGTCAGTACAGTTCACAGGATCTGCTTGATCTGGTTTCTCTTTTTACCTTAAGTATAGGTGACAGTCTGATTGTAGCATGTGAAGTCAAAACTGTACTCATGAGGCTAAAAAAATACAGAAGTTAAGTTTCTAGCTCTTTGCATAAGAGGCAGTATAAGACAATACAGAAAGCACCATATCCATAATCACTAAACATTGTTTTGCTTTTGTATTTGGAATACATTTTGTGAAACGAAGTCAAGCGTTTCCTAATATTTCGTCCTCATGTGACATCATGCATAATAAATAGTGCCAAGTACTAAGATGTGAAATACAAGCAAAATGACTCACAGAATACAAAGCATTTATTCCAAATACTCATACAAGTAAATGCAGAGTAATAAATGAAAATAGATAATCCACCCATTTTACTTAATTCTCATGCATAGCCTAATTTCATGCGCAGAAAAGAAAAAAATACAAGATATAAATACTCTCCATAAAGCTGAGCTGAAACTTTGAAGAACTTTTTCCTATAAAATTATTTACAAGCAGAAACGTTTGTCCTGAATATCAAGAGGAACATTTGAATGTTTGTTTCAAAGAATTAAATTACTTCAGTGCTGTCATAAAGCTATAGTTTCAAAGTTATGGAAAGGTTTTTGAAACCAAATGCATTTTTTCTTTTGAGGATATAGATAGACACACGCACACGCACACACACTCTCTTAAAGACCTGGTCTCATTTTTCAAAATGCAGAATACATTTTCCAACCCCATTATTCCTCTCCCTCTGGCTTGTTGAGATAAACACTTTACTAGGGTAAGGGATTTCTTCTGTAAGGAAGTCTTATTTCACGTTACTTGGAACCAGTTGAGAATGCAAACACTTACCATTCACTTTCTACCATTGATAATGCTGGTGGCTTGGAACCCATCTGCTGCTGTTGCAGAAAGTACTTGGCAGAAAGTTGCAGTTTGGAAAGAGACGGAGGAAAATGGACAAGAGAGCACTTCTCAGAGTGCAAATTTAGGCCCCATACAAGGAGCTTTCCCTTCCTAAAGGATGGGTAGTGGAGTGGCCTCACAATTTTTACCAATGTGCTTTTTACAATTGCTGTGGACCAGAAAGTGCTGTGTATATCCTATTATTTCCCATTTAAAATTTTTTGTTGTTGTTGAGAGGGAGCTTCGCTCTTGTCGCCCAGGCTGGAGTGTAGTGGTGAGATCTTGGCTCACTGCAACCTTGCCTCCTGGGTTCAAGCAATTCTCCTTCCTCAGCCTCCCAAGCAGCTGGGATTACAGGTATGCACCACCACGCTCAGCTAATTTTTGTATGTTTTAGTAGAGACAGGGTTTCACCACGTTGGCCAGGCTGGTCTTGAACTCCTGGCCTCAAGCGATCCACCAGCCTCAGCCTCCCAAAGTGCTGGTATCAGAGGTGTGAGCCACTGCACCCCGCCTATTTCCCATTTTAAATGGTAACATTATCATGAGTATCCTGTCCTTGTTCCTCTATCATATATTAAGTCTGATGAAAGCAGAGAACTTGTTTTTTTTAATTCATTGGTTATCAGACCAAGGTGACACCCCACGGAAAGACTGAATACCAACTGGAGAGCCTAGATTTTCAGCTGGTTGCAGTCATTGGCTGAGACTTTAGATTTTTTCTTTAGGTTGGAGTGTTTTAAGTGTGGAAAGAATAATGAAATATTTTAGTGACCAGAAGGGCAGAGAAAAATCCTACCCATTCACCACGCTGTTTTTTCTTTCTGGGCAGAAAGTTAGTTAGATTATTTTCAGTCTGAGATTTTAATAAAAAAGGCTAAAACGGGAGTTATGGTTGTGGTTGAGATGGAGTAAACATGTTTCTCCCCTTTTCTCCCACTGAATATAACTATAAAACCTGAACAGAATGCATAGGGACAATTACTGGATGATTCTGGAAAGTAAATAACAGTAGGTGGATTGGAACAAAACCGAATTTGAAGTATGATCCAACTGGTGGTTAATTTACTACTTCCTTCTTTGATGAACACCAACCTGAACTCAGTGTGCCTATTAACCTGGATGTGAGCACTGTAGCTCAGGTGGAGAGGGCTCCAGGAGAAGCCTCTGTCCCTGGTTTGAAGCGGAGGAAAGGAAGCCCCTAATGCTCAAGGAGAATGTGGAAATGTCCTAATTCCTGTTTTCTGATCTTTTCTTCTTTTCTTCATTCTTTTATTTCCTAGCCCACTCAGGCAATTCTGAATGGCACGAGTGGTAGCCCCTATGAAAACCCCAAAAGCCAAAACTCTGAGGAAGAGGACCCCTCCTCTCCGTTTGGTGGAGCTGTTGTTCCAAGACAGTGGGACAAACCGCTGTTGATTCCCTGCCTCTGTTCTCCCTCTGCTTTGGCCAGGACACAGGTCTAGGCATGAAAGTGTGTGACACAGAGTGTGACACAGCAGGGTAACTGGAACTCCAAGTGTTTGTCTAGTGGACCATGTAGGGGAGGCCCAGGGAATGGGAAAGTACTGGAGAGATCGTGGGAAGGGAGGATCTGTTAAATCAACCCCATAAAGTTGTTTATGAGCCCCAAGCTCACCTTTAAGCTGCACAAATATAGGTCTGATCCTCATTTGCATACCAAAGACTTTGAGAACTGAACTAATAGACTGTTCCGGTCTCAGACTGACCATTTGGCAGTACACACTCAGGAAAGATGCAAAAAGCATGACAGAATCTTTGAAAATTGAACTGACCTTGGAATCACAGTCTATAGAGAATGTACTAAAACTTGTAGCTTGTACCTACTCAGTCAATTGCCTGCTAAAACCAAAAATCATTATTTCCCACAGAACTTAAACAAGACCCAGAGTGCCATGATATAATATTCAATGTGTCTGGAATATAATCCAAAATTATCTGATGTGCAAAGAACCACAAAAATCTTAACTCATATGGAAAATGACAATCAATATATGTTAACACCAAAAGTAAACAGACATTAGAATTGTCTGACAAAGACTCTAAAGCAGTTATTCCAAAAATTTTTGAATGAACAGTCACGCTCTTGCAACAACAATTAAATTAGAAAGCCTCAGCAAAGAAATTCATAATATAGAGAAAAACAAAATGGAAATTTTAGAATTAAAAAATACAATTACCAAAAAAATTAAAAGGCTTTCTGGATGTACTTAATAGCAGAATGAAGATGAAAGAAGAATCAGTGAACTTGAAGGTAGATCAATAGAAATTACTGAATCTGAAAAACATTTTTGAACAACTGGAAAAAGAATTAGTAGAGCTTCACGGACCTGTGGAGCAATAAAAAAATAGAATTTTCTTATCATCAAAGTCTCATAAAGAAAGGGAAAAATGCAATGCTGAAAATCATTTGAAAAAATAATGTCAAGTTTGTTGAAAGACAAAAACTTACTTAAGTTTATACTTATTAAAAAGCTGGGCAAACCTCATACAGTATAAACTGAAAGAAATCTATGTGTAGAGACATTGTAATCAGACTGCTAAAGTCTTAAACAGCCGGATTAAAATAGTGTATTACATGAATAGGGGGAATCACAATTTGAATACTGTGGATTTGTCATCAGAAAGCAAGGAGGCAGGGAGGAGGAGGCACAAAATTTTTAAGTACTGAAAGAAAAGAACTGTTAACCTAGAATTTTGTTTCTAGCTAAAATATTCTTCAGGATTAATGGTGAAATGAAAAATTCTCAGATGAAGAAAAAGAGAATTTATAGGCAGAAGACCTATTCTAAAAGAATTGCCAAAGGAAGCTTTTCAAACAAAAGTGAAAGGATACTGAAAGGAAAGGTAGAACATCAGGAATAAAAGAAAAGAAAAACACATGGAAAACATCTTGGTAAATATAATAATAGAATATTATTATCTTCTTAAGTTCTCAGAAATATGTTTGGCTGTTACAAGCAAAAATTGAAACATTGATGAGGTTCTCAACAAATGTAGCTGTAATTCAAGACAACTGTAGCCTAAGTGGACAGGCTAAAGAAATATACAAAGTGATAGGGTTTCTGTGTTCCAATTGAAGTGGTAATATATGGATTCTAAAAAAAACTGCAAAAAATGAAATGTGTATCTCAAGTGAAATGACTAAAGATACTATACAAAATAAAAATAGATACACTGAAATGAAATATTCTAAATGGCTTAAATAACCGAAAGAAGGCAGAAAAAACACAGAAATCAAAAAAACAGGAGACAAACAGAAAATAAATTGAAGAATGGGAACCTAAACCCAAACATATAAATAGTTACATTAAATGTAAATGACCTAATTGCACCAATTAAAAGACAGATATATTCAGAATAGATTTAAAAACATGACCTAACTTACATACTGTGTATAAGAAACTCAATTCAGTTTGATACATAAGTAGGTTAAAAGTAAAAGAATGGAAAAATACGTACCATGCAAACACTACTATAAAGAAAGCTGGAGTAGCTATGTTAATATCAAATAAAAAAGACTTTAGAGCAAGGAAAATTACTAGAAATAAAAAGTACTATTACATACTGTTAAAAGGATTAACTCAAGAAGAATATATACAAATACTAGATGTATATGCAACTGATAATAGAGCTTTAAGATACATAAAGTAAAAACTAATTGGGATGAAAGGAGAAGTACACAAATCCATAATTATAATTGGAGCTTCAACATTTTTCTCTCAGCAATAGATAAAATGAGTAGATGGAAAATGAGCAAGAATATAGAAGAACTGCAGAGTACTTCAACCAACTGGATCTGTCATAAAACACTTACCCAAGAGCAGCAGAATAGAGATTCTTTTCGAGTGCATAGAACATTCACCAAGATAGACCATCTCATAGATCATAAAATAAGCCTTAAAAATTGAACATCATTGAAATATCTTCTGAGACTACAAGAGACTTAAACTAGAAATCGATAACAGAAAGATAACATCTCTAAATACTTGGCAATTAATCGTCAAATTTTAAAATAATTAATGAGTCAAAGAGAAAGTCTCAAAGGAATTAGAAAATACTTTGAAGTAAATGAAAATCAAAATACAAATTGTTGGATGAAGTTAAGTGCTTGGAGGGACATTTATAGCACTAAATATGCATACTTAAAGAGAAAAATGATCTTAAATCAAGAACTTAAGCTTCTACCATGATACACTTGAGAAAGAACAAATTAAACTCAAATCAATGAGACTGAAGGAAATTATGAAGACAAAAGCAGAAATCAATGAAATTGAAAACAAAAAATAGAGAAAAATCAAAGAAACTAAAAATTGGTTCTTTGAAAAGATCAATGCAATTTATGAAGCTCTAGCAAGAAAACAGGGAGAACACAAATGATTAATACCAGGAATGAAAGAAGGGACATTACTGCCAACCCTGTAATAGTAGAAGGAAAATAATATGACAGTTCTACTCGCATAAATTCAACAATTAGATGAGATGGGTTAGTCCTTTAAAAACCACAAACTCCTAAAACACACCTCAGATGAATAGGTAACCTCAATAGTTCTATAACTATTGAATAAATTGAATTTGTAGTTAAAAACTTTCTGAAAAAGAAATCTCCAAGCCCTGTTGGTTTCACTGGCAGTAAAAGATGATTGTGAATGTTTGCAACACAAGGAAATGATGTGTTTGATTATTATTGGATCATCATTGATTAGATAGATATACCAATTGCTTTGATCATTACATGTTATATACATGTATTGCATGTATATATATCACTCTATCCCATCAATATGTACAATTATTATATTAGTTGAGAATGGGAGTGGGAAAATACCTTTACATGAATCCTGGGTGCTCTTAAAAATACTTTACATGAAGGGAAAAATATCTTTACATGAATCCCAGGTGTACTGAAAAATACTTATTTGATAAACCATAAAATGTTCAAACAGCACAATGGGCTTTAAAATAAAGTCAAAGGAAAATACAAAGAAATTGGTGGTGATAAAAACAGATGAATATAATTGTTTTCAGAACCTTTTTTTTTTTTTTTTTGAGACAGTGTCTCACTGTGTTGCGCAAGCTGGAATGCAGTGATATGATCATAGGTCACCACAGCCTTGACCCACCTGAGCTCAAGCAATCCTCCCACCTCAGCCTCTTGAGTAACCGTGACTACAGGCATGTGCCAGCACGCCTGGCCAATTATTTGTATTTCTTGTACAGAAGGGGGTTTGCCGTGTTTTCCTGGCTGGTCTCAAACTGCTTGTCTCAAAGTGATCCCGCCCACCTCGACCTCCTGAAGTGCTGAGATTACAGATGTTAGCCATTCTGTCCTGCCAAGAACACTTAAAATACTATAATCATTGGGACAAACAGAACTCAACAGATGGGAAACATTTTTTACTAAACCCAAAGAAAGTAAATTGAAAAGTAATGTTGAGAAATGAATCCCAAACATAAGACAGATAAGGGGATAGAAAATAGGAAAGAAAAATTAAGACACGTAGAGCATAGGTTGAGGGCCTCCAGTACATGTCTAGTGAGAAGCCCAGACATAAAGAATGGAGTGAAAGGTGGAGAGGCAATAGCTAAAGAGATAATGGCTGATCATTTCCAGAACTGAAGAAAGCTATTAGTATTGAGAATAAAAGTACACATTGAATGCTGAGCAAAATAAATATATGTTGAAGGGTGACAACAAGAAAAATTACCTTCTAATTAGATACAAATGCACATGAAAATTTATACCAACCAATCTCTTGCACTTGCACATATTACATTTTACTGATTGATTGATTAAGATGGAGTCTTGCTCTGTCGCCCAGGCTCTGGAATGCAGTGGTGCAATCTCAGCTCATTACAACCTCTACCTCCCGGGTTCCAGCGATTCTCCTGCCTCAGCCTCCCAAGTAGCTGGGACTGCAGGTGCCTGCCACCACGCCCGGCTAATTTTTGTATTTTTAGTAGAGATGGAGTTTCACCACATTGGCCAGGCTGGTCTCGAACTCCTGATCTTGTGATCTGCCAGCCTCAGCCTCCCAAAGTGCTGGGATTACAGGCGTGAGCCACCACGCCTGGCTCATTTTATTAGAGTAAGTTGTGTAAATGGAATTAGAATTGTTGTTATTTTCATTTGTGTAGCCTCTGACGTCCCTATAAAAGGGCTTTGCTTCTTGTAGATATGCAGTATATTTGTTGAATAAATGAAAGAAAACTTAGGGAAGAAAAATGACCTCCTTCTATCTTGCTTTCCCATATCTGTGGTAATTAATCAGGGTATAATTGCCTCATTCTGACTTTTGCAAGTGTGAATGGGAAGCAGTAGGTGTCTGAACTGTCTGAACTTGGATCTTTCTAAACCTTTTTTCATGGCTTTTGTACTCCTCAGGGGAGGAATTTTTTAGGGATCTGAGGTTAGGATGCTTGCTCTGGCTTTGTTTTGTATTCAGATCATATCGGATAAAAGTATATAACCTAGTCTCACTTTCCTGAAATGCCAGGCTTGGATTTAGTGCAACTTTGTTTTTAACTGCCTGTGTCCATCCAGCTACTGAAGTCAAGGCACGAGGGTAGTTTGGTCTGAGGAAGATCTGAATGGGAAAACCATTTACATTCTAAGCTTTCATCAGTGAAAAACAATATGGTTTCCTCATGTGTTGGATAATATAAACATGCTTTTAAGGGGACTTAGTTTGTCTGCCATGACCGATTTCCTGGACATGCCACCCTCATGCTGTTTCAAGGCCTCTCTAATCCTGTCTTCTGTCTTGGGGGAGCAGCAGCCCTGGGCTCCCAGTGAAAACCTTTTCCATATTCTTTTTCACACTGCACTTTTGCTTAAAATGCAATGTTCAAGGAATTTAGGTGATAACGTAGGCATGGTTTTCCCAATATTTCCCTCATCTTACTCTGATAATGAATATTTAGACAAAATCCTAATCATCTACTTTTTAAAAAAAAAAAGACACTGAAATCACAATTAAAAAAACTAAACTGCAGATTTCTGTGAATTTCCTTCCCGGGTTCCTCCTGTGGATTCCAAGGTCATTGACAGAATATTGAGCTGATCAAAAGCAGAATGTTTCAGCAGTCTTCAAACACTGATTTCAAGGAGTTGTTTGGATTTTCTCTATATTAGTGTTTTGAGATTTTATAATTTCCAGTTAGATGTATGGGAAAAAATAATTTTAAATTGATGTCTAATTAGAAACAATTAGAAACTCATTCCTATCTGTAAAATTCAACAGGGATCATTATTTAAAAAGTCATTAAAATCAATGTGTTATTGATAAAAAGACTGTATTTCTCATCACTTACACAAAACTTTGGAATTTTCTTTCTTTGATCTTGACAATCAGTAGCTTTATCCATTAATCATAAAACATTTTCTTAATAGAAAGATTTCTCTAAATTATGGGAAAATCAAGAGTTACCTGAGTATGAATCTTTTTTGTTCTCTCACTGAGGAAAAAAATATGAGAAGTAGAAGTGTTAGTCTCATATAGTTTACATATTTTTCTTAAAAATTTGCAAATAAATGTCACTTTATTTTTATCTATGTAGAATGCTTAATAATGTGATGTCGTGGAGTGTTTTGTAGGCGTAGCCCCTGATGAACAAGGTAATTTGTATGTTTGTGTGAGAGCTATACCCAGATACGATGTTAAAGCCTAGTCCCTGTCTTTGTGGTTGCTAAAGTTATGGGTTCAAATTAGAAAAAGATGGTGGTTGGGAAGGGAGGTCTTTAAAGTTTGCTCACTCCTGTAATGTGTAGATAAAGACCAAACATTTTAAATCATAATCCTAATTACAAGTATCATTAATAAAATGTAACTGTCAATCAGTGATATCGTATTTTATTATAGCATTGAAATAAAAAAGAAACATGGGGAAGTTGTAGCATTTCCCACTGTTAGTTTACAAATAATATTTAAGCATAAAATATTAAACCAACATAATTAAGGCTCTTATACCTCAAGAGTCAGTTAGCAATAATATTGAATCTAAATTACTAAATGGTAGAGGAACAGACTCCCATGTAGTCTGGCTACAGTAAAATAAAAATGTCTCAGTTAAAGTCAGTGCCATGTTTTCTAAGGAACCAATCAGGCTTCTGCGGTTGGTTAGACTAAGATGCCTGAAGTGTGAATGTATAAAGTTGACTGTCATACACCGTGACCCTCTGCAGCTCTCCAATGCTCAGTTCATGCTTCTCTTGTAAGTGTAGCTTCTTGAAGGCTTGTGTGAGAGCTGTTGAGAGTGACAGTAAATTTCCTAATATTTCTCCTGCTTCAGGTAGAGAGTTAAAAAAAAAGAGGGGGAGTGGCTTAAAAATTCTTTTTTTGCAGATATTTTTTGAAGGTTCAAAAGTGGAGAGGTGAAAGTCAAAAATGTCATGTTTCATAGTACTTGAGCAGCTGCAAATTTCCTGCTATAGAAAAAATGATGGTCGTGTGGATGGTTCAGATGTACACCTCAAGATAATTGAAACTTTCACCAGGGGTTTTGGACTTTCTATAAGAAAAAAAACAATAATTGGAAATTGTTCATTGTGAATACATTAGATTTCTACAGACAAAACATTCATGAAGTGCAATTATAGCCAGTATTGCTATATTAGTATGAATGTTAATAGCATGTTTGTTTTTGAAATGGGTTATGCATTCTGATAAATGTCTGCTTTAATCTAGTCATCTGTGTATCACTTGTCTAAGTACTCTCATTTAAGATGCCATATCCCTTCTTGTAGCAATAAAGGGGTAAAGCAACATTAATATTAAATAATTAGAAAAACAAAAGGGGAATGATTAAACATATTTACATAATTGAAATAACACTGTGTCGCAGTGGGAAATCGGGACAATGTTGTCTCCTTTCAAAGTAATTCATAATTCAGATTTTTAATTATGGCATATTCATTCATTTAAAGATGATTCTGGATGAGAGGGCCACTAATGAAATACAATCATTAGCATCTAAACAAAGTAATTTACAAAGTCTCCTTTAGGGGAAAAGATTTCTAGAACATCATCAATCACACAAGATATGCAAAAACAAGCAATTAAACCACACACAAGAACTACAACAGCCTTATATATCAGTAATGTACACATGAAAACATAACTGATTACAATGATTAGACTAGGGTAGTGTGGTTAATTTGTATTTTATGTAATGATTCCATGGAAGAATACACCCGGACAGACACATTACACACAAGAGGAACTTCGTTTCATTCATACATACTTAAAACACATTACCAAAACTCCCCCAAAAATCCCCACCTTGAAATTTGAGTCATTGCCTGGACATCCATGTAGGATCAAAATTCTCCCCAGTTTAATAAAACATCTTCCTTTCTCTTGCCCCTCTTTTTGCCTGCTGCTTGCTTTTATAAACTGGCAAAACGTGGAATTAAGAAAGTATTTTGTGAGAGGCAGGTGCTACACTGGTTTCTCATTATTTGCTCAAATCCTGCTTTAGGCTTCCAGTGACAAAGTGCTTCCCGCCCTCATGGGGTCAGTGATTTACTGGCTCTTCCTCCACATACACAATTATGGACCATTAAGCATGCAGCAGGCCTAAAAGGATAGTACGATTCTCTGACTTTTAATGCCGGTGTACAGTATCGTGCCTACTGGAACCACAAAGGGGCTGGTTTCAAACACTGCTCCTCCGGGCCGAATTATAATCTTGTTGAAAATCTATACTACTTGCTTCTGCTGGCTGGTTTTTCTTTGTGAAGGTAGAAGGAAGGCTTTGGTGTCAAAGGAGAAGAAATTAGAAGAGTGGTGTTGTGTTGGGGGAGGGGGGACTGTACCCGGAGCTGGCACCCTGGTGTAGGCTGAGCTGCCTTTGATAACCACCAGCTACAGAAGCCAAAATATGCTCTATTTAGTACTCAAAGGATAAAAATACTGGTTAATTTTCAACAGTGCTCCTTCATTTGACTTTACAATTCACAACGGTGAACATTAATGCAGGAATGGCTTGGTTGAGGAGGAGTTTAAAATTAGAGCCCCTCGTCTCATTAGCCCCAACAGCCTGACCCAGGGTGACTGAGAAGCAATTTGTCGCCAGATTCTCATTTTTCTCCTGTTATGGCTCCTTGTAAATGAAGCGCGGCAATTTATTGTAGCACCTCTAGGAGTCAAGAACATAATGTGTAAAACACATACAAAAAATCTTCTTCACATTCATTAACACCCAGCACATAGAGGCTGTTCACTTTTCCCCTCTAATGAAGGAGGGGGATCTTAAATCTGAAGCTTTCCATCAAGTGAAGAAGTCCTCTTCAGGCCATTAGAGGGAGGCTGAGTTGGATTGAAGAAAGGTCATTGACAAAAACAGAGAATGGCAATATGAGGAAAAATAGAAAATGGATAAAAAGAGAGACTTTATAAGCCTCGAAGAATGGAGAGTACATTTTTGGCATCAATGATCAACCCTTCTTGTCTCCCACTGTGTTTTCTGTTGTCAGTGAAGAAAAGAATATCTGGCTTTTTATTTAGCTGGAAATTGCTCTAGTGTTTGGTCAATTCTCATTTCTTTACCCTTGATCTGACCTTGCAAGAGGCATTAAGTTAGGTTCATTTGAAGACTGTATTGTCTATGATCTTTAAAACATGTCTGCTCTTCCCCCTACCCCCGAGCTTTACAAAAATCATGGTGTTCATGGTTTTAATGCATTCTGATTGTGTAACAGGCTGCTTTCGCCCAGGGCTGGCCATGTGCTTTTATCTTACTTGCGTGATTAATTCTGATTAATGATTTTGTTGTGTGGGGGTCCCACAAATGGCATCTCCAGATGAACCTAATAACAAATTACCGTGTGAAGAAAACTGCAAGAGAGTCCGCGAGTCCTCATCTGGATTAGATACTCAACACTGGCGTGCAGTGTATCGGATGCTCTTCCTTACTTTATAATGTACTAATAGGCATTAGTAGTTCTGGAAATAATGGTGGTCTTTTAAAACTCATGTCAGAAAAGTGAAACTTTGAGTTTGTAGAACCAGGTGAAAATGTCAGTAAAATCTGACAGGTTTTCTTTTGAGTGTTTCTTGAGTGTCTATATTAAGTGCCAACCAGCTACTGTGCCAGGCAGATAGAGTCCAGATATTACCGTCTTCCTTCCTCCTCACTACGCAGTTGACAAAATTGAGGCACAGAGATCTTGAATTACATGCTGAAACTTACAGTTAGAAAGGGGTTAAGCTGCGGATTCTCACCTAGATTGTGTTTTGCCAAAGCCTGCACGCATCCTCTTGGCCATATGAGCCACCACTGAGGGCACTTTTTGTTCTAAACTCCAGTAACACCTTCCCCTTCTTGTTTCAATTAAACTTAAAAAACATTTATTTTTTTGTGCTACAGGTTAAACTTTTTAAACTATTGAAGTTTACAAAACTAAGGTACTTAAAATTCTATTTTATTGAATATATCAAATTTATTTTAGGGAATTTAACATTACTGCCTCTTTTCTGCCTAAACCAAATAGTCAACTTCCGTTTTTATGTTGCTTTATTCTCCTATTGTTTATGCTTCTTAATCCTACTCTTAGTATATCTGAGAATTGGTTTGGACTTGTATAGTCAATTGATCTTTGGTTTTTAATGTTTTATTTGTCCTCTTTTAGAAACAGAATGTCTACTGACCAAATATGGTTAATGTTTGAAGGACAAAAATCTGACAGTTAAAAAAGGCAAAATTAAAGAAAATTTGGGAAGAATTCAACCATATTTTTCTGCCTTTTGGGTCTTTGGTTAGCACCCAAGTGCTATAGAACAGGCTTGTGGAACTGTCTGCTATCCACAGCTCATGCCTAGATGGGATCTCAGATTTTACCTGGGCAGCTGCTGCCACCTGAAAACTCCATGAGATACAGACCTCAGCAACTTAACAGTGAAAGAACATTAGGTGGTTCAAACGGCACAGCTGAATCTCAGTGTCACCTTGTGATTGTGGTAGTGTACATCTTTCAAAGTTCAGCAGGACTATTAGTTCCACACAGAAGGGAAGGTATCAGTCTTATTGTATTCCTAAGGGCAGAGCATGGTACCTGCCAACCAGTAGGCACATAAGTTGTTATTGATGGCAGAATTCTTCTGTAATTAAAGGAGGCCTGGAGGGTCTGCACTCTGTAGGCTTTAGATAAACTTGAACAAAGGTGCATTGGCCAGAAACTCATGATCAACATTTTATAATTGTTTATTATTTTACTTAGGACCATTCAATTACTTTTGAATTGCTGTCACGTCCTCCCGTAATTCTTATTTTCTTCAATGAAATGTGATTCCTTGGGGTACAAGAAGTTAAGTTTTTTTGTATAATGCTTTGTATATAGTAAGCACTAAATAAAAGTAGTGGATTGATACTCTAAACAATTATTCATCCTTTGATTGACTCAGAAAACATTATTTGGAACTACTGTATGCTGCCAGGCTTGGAGCTAGGTGTTGGAGAAAAAAAGGTGAAAAATTCATGTTCTTAGCAAGCTCAAGAATAGTGACGAGAGACAAATACATAAAACAGACGCAAAAATGGAGTTTCTTCACTGATGCTATTCCAAGCTGAGGAACCACGAGCTATGTCTACACAGCCAGTATCCAGGACTGTGTAGTTGCTACAGTCAATCGAACTTTGGTGTTTGGGTAATTGGCTGGATTTATTTCTTACCTTCCAAAAATCTGCTTTAGTGTGGTAGAGACCCCAGGATACAGATTATGAAATCAATCATGCTTAGAGCATGAAACAAATACATTCAATATCTTCAGAATTGTCCCACTCAGTTAAATCTTAATTCAATTTCTATATGATGTCATTTGGGTATTTGAAGGCTGTTTTCAGGTCCGTATAAGGTCTTCTGTCTTCTTGTTCTTTCTGCTTTATTTCGTATTTCCCACTTCTGTAAAACATGAAGACCATAAAAGACAAATTTATAGTGAAGCTAAATTTCAAGTTACCTTACTCACACAGGGCCCTAGAAATGTGCTCAGATGGGCATATATCTTTGTAAAGCTTGCTTTTAACCACTGCTGCCCCTTTCCACTTGGAGTTCTCATTCATCACACTTCCCCTCAGGTAGAGTGTTGTCATAATGGCCTTGAACATTTCTGGGGTGCCACTAAGGGATAATGAATTCGGACATGCATATTGTCTGGATTCAGCGGGATCTGTTTATGTGTCTTGAAGTCACTTCTGCACATACTTAAGTTATTGCAGCTAATGTAATCCTGATTTGAAATTTGAAATGAAACATGAAATTCCAAGGAATCCTGAATAGCCAAAACAATCTTGAAGAATAAGAAAGTTGGAAGAGTCACATTCTTGATTTTAAAACTTATTACAAAGCTATGGTAGTCAAAGAGTGTAGTAATGGCATAAGGCGAGACATAAGCCAATGAAATAGAATTGAGAACTTAGAAACAAACCCTCACATATGTGCTAATTGGTTTTCAACAGGAGCACCAAGATCATTCAATGGTCTCTTCAACAAATGGTTCTAGGAAAGCTGAACATCCATATGCCAAAGAACCACTAAAGTATTCTTCAGGCAGTAAATAGGTGGAAAAGTATTGTAGAGGTGTTTCAAGCCCTTATGTAATATAAATATGTTATTATAATGGATTTTGTGATATTTTAGTAACTTTTCCAAATTTCATATGATTTCTTATTCTAAATAAATATTTACTTTCATATCTAATTTTTCTCTTTATATTTATTTTTCTTAAAGAAATCCCTTTTCTCTACACCAATTGTATAAGCTTTAGGCCCCCTAAAATCTGGATTTGCATCTAGAAATCAGGCAGGATCTCCACTAATCCACATAGCACGTGGCACTGACACATAAACTAGTTGAATTTCAGCTGCATTCCATCCCTGGGTTGGGTGACCTCACACAAAGTACATATCATAAATTCTACACATTATAAATGTAGTTTGTATAATACACACAAAGTACATATTATACATTCCCTGTCTCCTTCTATATACGATGCTTCAAGTGGGTTTGATCTCAATATAAAGTAAAACTATCTTCTTTTAGACACCATCGTTCTAATATGAGTCTTCAAAAGAGTTCATGACTGTAGTTTGAACATTGAAGCAATTAACCGCTCTATGATTTAGTAAATTTAAAAAATGTTTATTGAATACCTACTCTGTTCAAGGTCCTGTGAGAACCAAAAAGATGAGTGAGACCAAATTTTGCCCTCAAGTCATAGTTTAGCAGGGCTGCTAAGACACATTCATAAGTTAGTACCATATCACAAACAGTGACACATCCCAGAGAGGCTCTGAGGAAGCATGATGGGTAGAGTGATCCTATCAAGTATTGTCTAAACTGGCACATGTTGAGAGTGAAAGAAGATGCTTCTAATAATTATGCTAAGACCATAGACACAAAGTTGGGCAGCCTCGGGCACACCAGGACCTAGCAGTCGCCTGGTTATGGAGAACTGTGGTTGGGGAAAAATCACAGTGGAAAGAGGAATATACGTTAGATATAGAAACTGAGGCCAGAGGACCAGCGAGTTACGGACATGTGAATAACAGATCATAGACTTCTGATCACAGCTTGTCTCAAGGTTTGACTAGACCATGGTGCTCCTGATGCCTCATAGAAATCTCCATTGTACATTATCTTATGACAGTGAAAAAAACTCAGACAGACACTAATAAGATTACATATTTCTGACTAGTCTCTATTCTGAAGTTACATGTCAAAAAGTATTTTCAGCAGTGGTCAAAAGCATTTTCTTAGGAGATAATGTTTTCTGATCAAATTCTGTTTTAAAATTGTAACATTATACTGTCTGTCCTACCTTTATCAGAGTGTCTGCAACCTGATTAGTTGCTTAAAAGATTATTATTTCCCCCGTGTTCAACCCACACATCTGCAAGGACAGGGCTGAGAGCAACCAATCAGAACCCGGGGTTTGGAAATGGCCAAGTATCATGGAATAATCCATGGACTATTTTAGATACAAAAATTCTGACAGCTTGTTCTTGTGACAAAGATGTTAACAAGGAAAGAAAATGGCACTAATTTAATCTATTCTTATAGTTCATTCTAAAATGAGACTAGCATGACACCAAGTTATAATAATAAATACTATAGTAATTTCACAATTCTTCTTACATGCTGTTCACAGTCCTTTCACATGCAAATATGCCATCCATTGCCTCATGACAGAGATTTTAAGTGCATTAAAGAGTTCTGAATCTTCTTATACTTAGCTCCTAATTACGCTGCAGGGACATACACAGAATAGTACTGTATACTGGCACTTGGTGGATAGCAGCTCTCTCTACAGTGGGTTCCTCTCTTCTCCTGACAGAGCATCTGTGTTCAGGAACATAGGTTGTACCAGTAACATAATCACTAGGAGTAGTGAAAGGGAGAAGTAAAATTTGCCAGAAATGAAGTTATTGTGAAATAACCAATACACCTTTGTTTTGTAATAGAAATTTGCATTTATATAAAATTTCTTTAAAAATGGAGAATATGTAAAATATATGTTTAAAGATTTTTTAAAAAGTTTTTGAGGACATGCTTGAAAAAGACCACATTATAACTATGAAGAAAAGATATTTAAGATCAATGCTCCTGGGTATCCCTTCCATGCCTTTGGGGCAGTTAACTGGCCACAGGTACAAAGCACAGTATTGGTACTGGATGAAATTCAGAAGAAAGTAGAAGTGTTATGATTTTTTTTAGGACCTTAAAACCCACACCTATTGGGATTTTCTCTGTATATTAGTGGTTGCTAGTGGCTGACTCACAGAAGGCTTAGATCTAGTGGGCTGCATGAATGTGGTATTTTTTGGTGGCTTCGAAGAGAATGAAAGGTCTGGAGAAAACATCTTTCCCTGATTGAATCTAGTTTATGACCCATGGTACTATCTAAAGCAAGCTTGTCCAATCTACGGCCTGTGGGCCACATGTGTCCCAGGACAGCTTTGAATGCGGCTCAACCTAATCTGTAAACTTTCTTAAAACATTAGGAGATTTTTTTTTTTTAAAGATCAGCTGTCATATTAGTGTGTTTTATGTGTGGCCCATGACAATTCTTCTTCAAATGTGACCCAGGGAAGCCAAAAGATTGGACACCCCTGGTCTAAAGGTAGCCCAAAGTGAGTATATTGGAAAATCTTTCACTTCAGCCCAACTATTGAGAAGGGGTGGTCGATTTCATTACCAACTTTTGTTTTTAAATACTTTGTCATGTTTGGTGATTTAATGGGAAGTAGTTGTGAAGGACTGAATGAAAATGCCTACTTTCTGGGAAATGACTTTGGACTGGGTCCCTCCCACCCCTTCTATTCAAATTTTTATGAATCCAAAATTGTTAATGAAGGAACATTCCAGGTGACAATGCTTCTCACCCATTTCTTTAACATCTTTCCCACTACAAGTGTGAAGACCAGGGTCTGACCCTGTCAGTAACTTCTCTGTGTGCTTGTTTAATTAATTAAGGACTGTAGGTGTATCACAGCCCTGAATTCAGCTTAATAGCCTTAATTATGCAGGAAAACAATACACTATGTAAATTAGTACACACCAGACATGACATAATTACTAGGGCAGGGTGGACAGCAGTTTGTTGAAGTGCTGCTTTAAATGAGTCATTTCAATGCTGGAAATGTATTTTTTTTTTTTGTATTTGTGAGCTAATGTTCTGAATTGTTCTTTCAGAAATCTGGCTCCAGTTGCTTTAAAATGTCAGGTAGGAGGAAAATAATAAATTCTGTGTCTTCTGAGATAAAAACCACATTTTGTATTATACTGCTGGGCGGCACAATCACTGTAATTCTGGAAAGTTGCTATTACTGTATGAGCAAACTTTTTTTTGTATTACTACTATTTAAGGCAGGGGCATGTTCTCTGGTAGACACATGATGAAAATGGCCTTGTATTAAAATTGTTTACCTGCTGTTTGCTGAGAGGAGTTGTAAAATTGGAAATAGAAAAGACATCCTAAGTCACCTAGCCCATCCCGGGAAAGGCAAAGCAAAAGATTATATACTAACACAGCTTTTCTTGGGGGAGTCCAAAATAGACCACAGACTTCACACATCTCATGGAGTAATTTCTCGGAGGCAGGATGAGATTGTTTATGTCAATTCAGGAGGAAAAACGGTATTTCTACAGATGTTGAAAAAGAGGGATAGCAATTTTTTGACAAATTTATTGATTGAGGTCCCATGTTTGAGGACTTTGAGATCAAAAGAAATTTGTAACATTCCCTACATTGACTGTACTGAATTATGCAATCAAGTAGGGTTTTCCTACTAACGTATCCAGTTATCTGGGTCAGTACATAAGCATTGAGAGGAAAATTATATTCTCTCTGGAGATAAAATGTAATATAATGATGGATTGGTTTGAATTTTACTTTCCTTCCTAAATTTTCCAGAGGCCATAAGAAGCAAGAAATGGCAAAAATGTACATAAAATCATCAGATAATTTACATCAGAAATGAACCCCTTAGCCATCAAAGGTTGAAGTGACATTCTAGTACTCAAGCTGAATTCGCCTTTGGCAAAATTGTGGAGCAGTCCTGGTTATCCCTTCTCCTGGTTTTGAAGACATTTCCATCCTTTTCTCTACCCTTTATCTGTCCTATTAGTGTCCACCTCCCCCCAGCTTTTCCACGCTAGGACCAAAGAATCACTCCCCACCAGTCAGTCAGAATATTCACCAAACTAAATTGGAAGGAAATTGATGTTGGCCACTTACCCATGTATTTTGCAATTTCAGCTTCTCCTTTTGGCACCCTGCTTCACCCCTTCTGTCAGTCAGACCTCCTTTTGTGATTAGAGAAGCTCTTACTTAGCAAGTCTTTGTCACTTAATATCAAGGGCCTTCATACTGTGACTGTGGGCAGCAGCTGCTAATATGGTCCCTAGTGAGTCTTGCTTTCTGGTGTTTGTCCCTGTGTGTCATTTCTTCAACTTGAGTGTGGCTGGAACTTGTGACTTGCTTCTAACAAATAGAATATGACACAAATGATGAGATACCACTTCTGAGATTAGGTTACAAAAGGACTATGGCTGCTCTTCCAGGCTCTCTCTTGGTCTCTTACTGGCTTGCTCTGTCTGAGGGAGGCTGGCTGTCATTTTGAGCTATGGGAGGGAGCAGAAGGAAGCCTTTGACCAATAGCCAGAGAGGAGCTGAAGCCTGCTAATAACATGACTAAGCTTAGAAGCTGATCCTCCTCTGTTAAACTTTCAGATAAGAACACAGACCCAGATGACAGCTTCCCTGCAAGTTCATGAGAGACCTTGAGCCAGGGACATCCAGCTAAGCTATGCCCAGAAACTATGAGATAATAAATTTTCAATTTTCATTGTTTTCAGCTTCTAAGTATTGGGTTATCTGTTACACAATAAGTGATAAACAATGAACTACCTCATTTATAACAAAAATAAATTTGAGTTAAAAGGATAATCAAACTGAACTCAGACTAATGACTTCTGGTGGTTGGAACACAGGACTAATGAAGCTAAGTTTACAATTTTTGACCCATTTATGAACCCAAGTAGTTGCTTAGCTTTTGTCCTGATCACAGGTTACACCATGTTAGCAACATTATAAATTTTTGCCTTTCATTCCAAGAACATTTCCACGTTTAGCTGACTGTGGAACGCTTTTCCAAGCAGGATTTAATGAGACTAGTGCTCTAAGGAACACAGTTGGGGGAAACATTGGTAAGCTGTTTTCTGTTGTTGGACATATAAATTGTTTGCAATTTTCAGCCATTATAAATAACTCTCATCTTGTATAACATCTTGAACCATTTACTAGAATACATTCGTAAAAGTAAAATGGCTGGGTAAAATAGGATACCTAAACTTTTTAATATACATTCTCAAATTGTTCCTCAGAAACATTACACCAATTTTATATTTCAATCTTAGTGTGTTTTCCTAAAACCCTAACATTGGAAATTATTATCTTAAAATATTTGTCAATTTGATGGATGAAAATGGTATCATGTATTTTATAATACATTTTACATTTTTGCCTACACATGTAGTTAAACATTACACTTTTCTTTGGAGAATTGCTTATTTTTCTACTTTGCTCATCTTTATATTCATGTGCTTAACTTTATTATTTCATGGAAGCTTTTTATATCATTTCATGTGAATATAGTGCTTTGAAGCCAAATAGCAGGGTAAACGTTTGGAGGACCAACGAAGGACAGAGGTTGGGGTACTTTTTTTAGACAGCATGGTTGGTAAGACGCTCAGAGAAGGTGACATTTGTCTGAAACACCTTTTATTTGCCTTCGTGCAGGAGATTGTGCATTTTCCCCTCTAAATTCACTCTCTGCCCTTCCCACGGAGCTCCTCTCTGGGAGGCTGGCCCATAGACACTGACAAACACTTCCTCTGCCTTCTCATTGGGCTTAGCAAATGAGGAGCCCAGCAGGAGATCAGAGGGCAGAAGAAGAGTGAGACTCGGATATTTATTTCTCTGCTCCACTCTCCTCAGTGGTCCCCTTGTTTGATTGCAGTCCTTGACTGAAGGTCATTGCTTCTCCCGAGGCAGCTCTCGCTACATGACCCTTTCATTCTTGGTTCCAGCAGCCACGCTATCCCTTCATCCCCCCAGCTCTAGAAATAACAGCTCCATCTCTTATAGATTACCTAACCCCAAGCATACTTTTATCACCAGTCTTTTGCAAATATACTATATCTTTAAATTATCCTAATTTGAATAAGCCGTCTGTTTTCTTTTTGGACCCTGTACTGGAAGCTGTTGGTGCCCCACCCAGATCCTTTCTACCAGGTCAGTGTACCTGTCTTACTGCTACTGTGACTGTTGGCTGCTAATGGCTTACAGTTGCACTCTTCTCCAGAGAATTGCCTTTGGCCCCTGCCAGCTACCTTGCTCAGAAATGCCTGGGAAGTTAGGCCTTCCTACCCTGGGGGCAGCCTGCAGTCAATGCTGACTGATTGGAGGGACAAGGATACAAAAGCCTAAGTCCTTAGCCAAGGTAACTTGAGAAAAGAACAAAATGTGATGAATCATTTTACCAGATTCTTGGCAGTAATAGGAAACTGCACTATTTAAAACTGTGAGGTACTTTTCCAGCTAGACAAATTGACTGATAAAGAAGAGAGAGATTGAAGATAGACCAATGTATACTTGGGAGTTTTATAGATGAGAAAGGGGATAAAATCATCAATAAATGATGTTGAGGAGCTTGGCCATCATATAGTACAAGATAAAATTAGATCGCTATACCACGTCATTTGCAAAAATACATTCCAGATAGCTTAAAGACCTAAATGTGATCAGCAAAGCTCTAAAACTTTCAACCAAAAAATGGGAGAATATTTTTATGCCATTAGTAAAAGATAATTCATTTTTAATTGACCCATAGAAATTGTATATATTTATTGTATACAACATTATGCTTTGAAATATGTATACATTGTGGAATGGCTCATTTGAGCTAATTAACACATACATCACAAACTTATCATTTTTTGTGGTAAAAACAATCTAGTCAGTGATTTTCAAAATACATTGTAATTAACTATACAACCATGTTGTGCCATAGCTCTCTTGTACTTATTCCTAAGATATTATAATTCTTAAACACAGAAAGCACAAAAGGAAAAATACATCTGACACACTGAAGCATAAAACTTCTGTATGATAAAAGGTGACAGAGATGAAAATAAAAGTCATAGACTGAGACATTTGTAACTCATTACCAATGAAATATTAATATGCAGAATATATAAAATGCTCTTAGAAATCAATGAGAGAAATATTGTTAAAATATATAATGGTAAATTGACAGAGGAAGATAGATGGCTGACATGGTTTGGCTCTGTGTCCCCACCCAAATCTCACCTTGAATTGTAATAATCCCCACATGTCATGGGAGGGACCCTGTGGGGAGGTAACTGAATCATGGGGCTGGGTTTCCCATGCTGTTCCCATGATAATGAATAAGTCTTATGAAATCTGATGATTTTATAAAGAGCAGTTCCCCCTCACATGCTCTCTCTTGCCTGCTGCCATGTAAGACGTGTCCTTCTCCTTCGCCTTCCACCATGATTGCGAGGCCTCCCAGCCATGTAGAACTATGAGTCCATTAAACCTCTTTTTCTTTATAAATTACTCAGTCTCAGGGTTATCTTTATTAGCAGTGTGAAAATGAACTAATGGCCAATAAATATATGTAAATATGTCCAAATTCTTTAGTACTTAGGAAATGTAAATTAAAACAAGGACATAACATTTTATATTTACAAATTTGTTCGATAACATCCACTGTTGGTGATAATGTGAACAAAACAAGAACTCCAAGGCATGAGTGGAGGAGGGAAAATAAGTATAAACACTTGAGAAAGCTACGTTGAAACTACCAAGTAAGGTTGACAGTGCATATTCTCCATAGCCCAACAGTTCTACTTCTCGGGGCTTATCAAGGAGAAACTCTTGTTCAAGGAGATACATACTAAGATGTATATTTCTGAACTGTTAATTGTTACAAGGCTGAGAAATTCTTACTGTCAGACAACAGGGGGATGAAAAAAATGCACTGTGGTTTGTTGGTCCAATAGAATGTCTAAGAATGAAAATGAATGAACTGGATTTGAATGTATAAACATAGCAAGTCTCAGAGACATAATGTTGTGGCTAAAAAAAAAAAAAAAAAAGGTTAATACAGAATATCAAATACTTAGGAAGTTAATCCAAAGGAAAGAAAGAAACATACATGATACTTATTTCAGAAAAAGGGTCACTTCTAAGTAGACAGGAATGAAGAAGAGATGGAAGGTGAGACTGTAACTGCATTTGTAATGTGTAGTTTCTTTGAAAATAAAGATTATCTAAAGGTAATGTAGCAAAATATTAATAGAGTCTCAGTAGTGAATATATTAATCTCAAGTACCTTGAGTGTAAATATAACAAAACTTTAAAAAGACTACATATTAAGGCCATGATATATAAAAAAAATTAAATGAACAATGAAAGTAAAACTTATAAATAATGCCAAAGTTGTTTGTCTTAACATGGCTCTAAAACACCAATTAAAGTCTTGTTAATGGAGAAGATAACTTGATGTAAGAAATTAATAAATACCACCTAGGTCTTTGAAAAAAGCCTAAGCCTTTTGCTTCAAGGTGGGACAACCACGTGGTGATAATCATACTCAGAACTCCCTGGGGGTCAGGCTGGGGCTAGACTATAGCTGAAACCACATCTTTAGTTTCTTTCCCTGCCTTATCCTGTTCCACTTATTTCATTATAATTTACTCAGGAGAGAAGTTTCTCAGTTAATCACTTGTATAGAGATTCCCGTTTAAAGCTGTGTTTCTAGAGACCCTCATCTAAGAGTTTCACTGACGCAGCCTTGATTGTTCAAACAATATTCTCACTTGGTATATAATTCTAGGTCACAACTATCTAATCTTGAAGTTGTTATTCCATTTACTTCTAGTGTCATTGTTGCTTTTGAGAAGTCAGCCATCAGTATAATTGACATTACTTTGTTGCTGGTTTGCCTATTTACTGTCTACTTTACAAATATGTTTATGTTTGGCATTCCGTAGGTTCATTGCAGTATCGCTACGTGTGTGTTTCTTTTTATTTACCCTTCTAGCATTTGTTGGACTTCTGGAACTTGAGAATTTCTGACTTTCATAATTTGGGAAAATTCTCAGCTATTTACTTTTCAAATATTATCTATTTCCTCATTTCCAAACTTGAATTAGATTTATTACTCTAGCCTCCTGTCACTTACTTTTTTCTTATGCCATAATCTGTGTACTTTCTTCAGATTTATTTTCCAGTTATTTTCTCTTCAGTCATTTCAAATCTGCTGTTCCAGATCATTTACATTTTAAATTTCTAGACATTCTAATTATTTTTTTAAAAATATACCTAGTCATTTTTTAGTGTATTATTATCATAGTTGTACATGGTTTTTGGGATACGTGTGATAATTTGATAGATGCATACAGTATGTGATCAAATCAGAGTAATTGGGATATCCATCACCTCAAACATTTATGTTGGGAGTATTACAATTCTATTTTGAAATATATAATAAATTATTGTTAACTATAATTTCCAACTGAACTATCAAATACTAGAACTTATTCCTTCTAACAATATTTTTGTACCCTTTAACTGATTCATCATTCCCCTCCCCCACTTCCTTTCCCCACCCTCTTGTAACCATCATTCTGCTACTTCCATGAGATTCAGTGTTTTAGCTTCCCTATATGAGAATATGTGATGTTTGTCTTTCTGGGACTGGCTCATTTCATTTAACATAATGACCTCCCATTCCATCCATGTTGCTGCAAATGACAGAATTTCATTCCTTTTTTTATGGCAGAATAATATTTCATTGTGTATATATACCACATTAAAAAATCTGTGCATCTATTGGTGGACACTCAGGTTGATTCCATATTTTGGCTATTGTGAATAGTGCTACAATAACCATGGGAGTACAGATATCTCAGCAACATATTGATTTCCTTCCTTTTGGACATATGCCCAACAGTGGGATTTCTTGGTCATATGGCAGTTCTGTTTTTAGTTTTTATTTTTAGGAAACTCTGTATTGTTTTCCATAATGGCTGTATGTAGTGAATCATTTATTAATTGTAGTATTGATACTCTTATTTTTAAGGGTACTTATTACATAATCATTATTTTCCATATATAATAATTCTAATATCTGCAGTATTTGAGAGTTTTAGTCTTCTTTCAGTGTTTCTGCTCACTCTTAGTATCCTATTTACGCTTGTATTTTATCTTTTTTTGTGAGCATATATATTTTTATACATTTTGCAGCAATTTTGTTGAAGCCTGGGATTTAGGGAAGATTACTTAATAGATGGTTTGCGTTTACTTCTGTTTAGAACATGGTGACACTCCCATTCCAGCATTAATGTAAATTCTAGCTCCAAACCTACGTGAAGAACAGATCATTGTTATATATAATAGAAGAACATTTTTCTTCAATTTGGTGTCAAGGCTTAGACATGCATTTGTTTTTCCTGTTTAGTTTGGGGAGGAAAACATTTTCTTTCCAGCTCAGATGTTCCCTGTAGGTGTAGTGTTTTTTCTTTAGGGAGATTTGTGTACCTGAAATAGGAGGTGGTCTCTAATCTAACTTACTCTTTCAATGGGATCTAGGTTTTGTTTAAAAATTGAGATCAGAGCATCCAACTAAACTTTCTACAATGATGGAAATGTTCAGTATTTGTATTGTCCAACATGGTATCCATCAGCCACTGTGATTATTGAATACTTGAAATGTGACTTATGTAATTGAGAAATTAAATTTCTAATTATTTTTAAAAATCTAAATAGTCACAGGTGGCAAGTGGCTACTGTATTAAATAGTGCAGCTCTGGACTCTCAGGGACCAGCCATTGCCTCAGGATAAGCATTGTTTTCAGTATTCTCTTACCTTTTGAGATTAATGTTTTTGCTTTAACTTTTTGGTTTCTATGATTTTTTTAAAAAAAACTTCTTAAACTATTAAAATATCTAAAAGTATTTTTAAAGCAATTTTAGCTATTCTTTGCTGGGAAAAAAAATTTCTTCAAGGTATATAGTTTGCTGTGTTGCTGGAAATAGAAGTTGTAGATGATGTATAAGCAGATTCTTGAATGTGGTGAGGAAGCAATTAATACAAAAATGAGATACAGGGGAGGAAAAAATGCAAGAGAAAAGGGGAGGAAAAAAATTGCAAGAGATACAGGGGGAGAAAAAAAAATACTTGCTATATTGACAGTTCTTCCCCCCTGAGGGAAGGAACATCTTTGAATATTTAAGAACTGTCAGTACAGCAAGTATAACTAGTGTGGAGTAGCAAGGGGGGAAAGAATAGTAGAAGATAATGTTAGAGAGGTAGGCTAGAGATAGGTCTTGTTCGAATTTTATGGAGCATGGAAAGCATTTTGGATTTTTATTTCAACTTTGGTGGGGAAACCATTCGTAGTTTGAATGGCGGTGGGGGGGTGGTGTGATGTGATTTACATTTTCCAAAGATTACTAGGATAGTTCCATGGAATATAGGTAGCAAGATGAGTTGGGTTTGGAGTAGTTTAAGTGGGAGATGAACACTATATGGATTATTGTCTCTGTTCTTAAAACACACGAAAAGCACTGCATACCATGGCACATTGATATCAATAGCATGCCTTTTATTACCAACATTGTTCATGCCACAGTGCCCTCATCTCTACACCTGCTCCAAGGCAGGACACTTGGAAGATGAATTCATGCAATGAAGGATTTTAATGCCGTAATTTTACTTCTGCAAACTCTGCTTCCGTTAATTATTTTCAACAAGGTATATTTTAGTAAATTCCAAAGTCGTCTTGTTTAAGGTAATTTCTCATTCATTTCCACAAATTACCTGGAATATATTATTGAATTAAATAGAATATCTGAGAGGAAAGGCTGTTTATGGGCAGGGCATTATTTATTGAACATAAGTGCCATTATTCATCATTATGCTCATTACAGTACAAAGGGTTTATCTGCTTTTGACATCTTGCCTTTTAAAGTAACCCAATTTTGGCTGCATATGAAAGGTTAAGAAGAAGTACAGTCCATTTCTCTAATGATAGAGCTGTAGAAGCTAATGGCAGCATAAGCCATTCTAGACAACTAAGGACAACTTGAGTAGTACTTTTAATTACTTTCAGAGGAAAACATGAAAACCTATCAAGAAAGAAAAATGGAAGTTTATAATGAAAAAGCTCTTACTTCTTGTTATGACTACCATAGATGGGGAGAGAAAAAACGAAGCTCATCTTAATATGAATGGAATTTAGTTTGTGTGTGTGTCTGTGTGTTTTCATGGGTAATTTACCCTAAAGGGTCTCTGAGTAGTAGAAAATATGTTAGGAGTAAAAATATGAGGGAGAAGAAGTTGGAGTCAAGTACGAGTTCCCATTCTGGCGGAATTTTGCTGAGTGGCCTTAGGCAAGTCAGTTTTCCTCTTTGGCTTCCTGTTCTAATATTCCACAGTTTTGCAACCTCTTTTCCCTTAAAGAAAGAAGTTAGTCCATTTTCACTGGAGAAGTGAAATACTCACTTGTAAATAACTGCTTGACAGCTGTGATATCTGCATCTGTGATCCGCAGGGGTACCAACTTGAAAATTTTCTGTCTGCTGCTCATGCTGTATGTGTCATAGGCTTTAGTAATAATTTTGGATAATGAAGGTGGTGCTGATAATGAAATTTAAAATGCACAAACTTGATATTTTTGTCTTTTAAATCTTCTAAAAAGCCTTAAGAGATACTGCTACAGTGAGCAGAACCTACTTACGAGACCCAATCAATGTCTTTTGTTCCCAACTTTTATTAGTGGTTGTATTAGTCAGGGTTCTCTAGAGGGACAGAATAATATATATATATAAAGGGGAGTTTATTTGAGTATTAACTCACATGATCACAAGGTCCCACAATAGGCTATCTGCAAGCTGAGAAGAAAAGAGAGCCAGTCTGAGTCCCAAAACTGAAGAATGTGGAGTCCGATGTTCAAGGGCAGGAAGCATCCAGCATGGGAGAAAGATGTAGGCTGGGAGGTTACGTCAGCCTAATCTTTTCATGTTATTTTGCCTACTTTATTTTCTAGCTGTGTTGGCAGCTAGATTAGATGGTGCCCACCCAGATTAAGAGTGGGTCTGCCTTTCCCAGCCCACTGACTCAAATGTCAATCTCCTTTGGTAACACCCTCACAGACACACCCACGATCAATACTTTGCATCCTTTAATCCAACTGACACTCAGTATTAACCATTATAGTGGTAGAATCCCTGCAGAGCACTGTCTCCATAAAGAAAAGACAGGGTAAGGATTAACCATTAGACATTTAATTTTAGGGTTGCTTTAAATTTTCTATTTAGACTTCAGAAGTTTCTAAGATTGCTTATTTAGGATTAATAAGAGGTAAGAGTAAGAAGGTATGATTATGAAGAGGCATGGGTGAGAGGGAGGGTAGCCAGTTTCAGGGTTCAGGTGGGGGATGGTTGGAAGAAGAGTAAGAGTAAGAATGGAAGTATGGCACCCCAGAATTTTAGTTCCCGGCGAGACAAAGAAGAGAAAACTGGGCGCCCCCGGAGGAAAGGGGCAGGGCCCCCCGGGGGGGCCCCGCCCAGGGAGACCCTCTGCCCCCCCCCCCCGCCGGGGGGGGGCGCGGACCCCCCTTCGGAAAAACCCCCCACCCGACCCCCCAGGCCGACAGCGGGAAGGGGGAGGGGGAAAGAAAGAATACAGGAGGACCACCGCCGCCCAGGCGTAGAGGGCGGGAGAACACCCAGCCCCCGGGCGGGAGGGAGCCGCCCCGCCTACGCACCAAAAAAACAGGAGACGCGAGGGAGGGGGGCGCGCGCAAAGGAGTTACAATTCTCATCTCTGATAAAATAGACTTTAAAGTAATAGAAAACAAAAGAGACAAAAGGACATTGTATAATGGTAGAGGGATCAATGTAATGGGAAAAGTTAACGATCCTAAGTCTGTGCACACACAATATAGGAGCACCCAGATACATAGGGCAAGTTCTTGGTGACTTACAAAGAGACTTGGACTCCCACACAATAATAGTGGGAGACTTTAACACTACATTGTCAATATTGGACAAATTAATGAGGCAGAAGGTTAACAAGGATATCCGGGACTTAACTTATACCTCGAACAAGTAAACTTAATAAACATTTACAAACTCTCTACTCCAAATCCACAAAACATCCATTTTTTTTTCAGTAACACATCACATTTATTCTAAAAGAGACCACATGGTTGGGAGTAAATCACTCCCCAGCAATTACATAGTATTTCATAGGTTCAAATGAAATATTGGTTGGCTGTTTGTTTGCTATTTTCCTCCCTTATTCCTTCCTGTCTCCATTAAAACAATTAAAAGTAATCCCGGGTTCTTTTTTTTTTTCTTCTTTTTTTTTTCTTTTTTAAAGGATGAGGAAGGAAGATAGGGCAGGATTTATTCTATTTGCCCAGTAATTATGCTTATAATACAGGCCCCTTATCAACTCATTTATTTATTTATTTAACAAATATTTGTTAATTGATGTTATGCTAGGTGCCAGGGAATAAAATGCAAATAGATGTCAAACAGTGAAAAGAGATCTTCATAGATTGACAGAAAGAGATATAAAACAAAATTATTTGGGAGTCTAGAGAGAAAAGAAAGTTCTTTGTTATTCTTAAGTAGGTCAGGAAGGTCTCCAGGAAAGAGATATTGCATGCGTAGAAGTTTTTTCATTTGGCAACAAATACTTAATGAACACCTATTATGTGGCAGGCTTTATTCTTGCTTTTGACGATATAGCATTAAACAACAAAACGTCCTCATTCTTGAGAAGCTTTCATTCTGGAAGAAGAGAAGAAGGTGA
This sequence comes from Ateles fusciceps, assembly GCA_036589455.1. Classification (NCBI taxonomy): domain Eukaryota; kingdom Metazoa; phylum Chordata; class Mammalia; order Primates; family Atelidae; genus Ateles; species Ateles fusciceps. The sequence continues at coordinate 3,604,661 of JAZHEH010002842.1, forward strand.
CATGCAGTGTTTCTTTTCTTTGTAAATGTTATAGAAAAAAAGCAGAATAACAAGGTAGAAAATAATGGATGATGCTATTTGATTAGGGTGGCTGAGGAAGGCTTCACAAAGAAGATAACATTTGAGCAGAAACAAAAAGGGAGGGAGGAGTTAAGCCATGTAGATACCTAGGGTGTGAGCACTGCAGGCAACAGCAAGTACAAAGACCCTGAAATGGGAGCAGCTTGACATGTTTTAGGTACGACAAGGAGGCCAGCGTGGCTGGAGCACAGCATGCGAGGGAAGAACAACAGAGTATGAGATCATCGAGACATCAAGGGGACCATATTCTGGAGAGTCTTGCAGCTTATGTAAGAAGTTTAGATTATACCCTGAATGAGATGGGCAATACTGGAAGGTTTTGAGTAGATGATGATTATGCTGCTGGGTATAATTAACAGATTATGTGTGCATTGGAGAGGGGGCCACATAAGGAAGCTGGGAGGCTCTCACAATAATCCAGTTGCAGGGTGATGGTGGCTCAGATCTGAGCAGTAGGTGCAGCATCATTAGAAATGGTTGGATTCAGTTTATATTTTAAAGGTGGAGCCCAGGAGATTTGCTATTGGATTAGATATATTCTGTGAGAAAAGAGAGGAGTCAAGGATAACTCCAAGATTTCTGACATGGAAATGGAGCAACTATAAGATAGACATGTGATCTTACATAACATGTAGCAACTAATATGGTGAAGGCAGCAAAAGGAGAAGGTATGGTGAGGGAGGTATGGAGAATTAATATTTCTATCTTAGTATGTGAAATTATATTTATTTGTTAGATATGCAAGTGGAGATGATGAGTAGATTACTGGCCATATGAACGTGGAGTTCAGGGGAAGAATCAGAGCTAAATAAATGAATCTGGGAGTTATCTACATATTGATAGCATTAAAGTCTGGGACCGGATGAAATTTTCTAAGAAGTGAGAGAAGATAAAAAGAGGCTTAAGTATGAACCCTGGATCACTCTGACATCTAACATCTGGGGTGATGAGGAAGAAACAGTAAAGGAGAGACAAGGGAGACCAGGAAGAAAGGGCTGCTAAATTAGAAAAACCAAGGTAATTCAAATGGAGAAAAGGATGGTTTTTCTAATAAATGGTGCTGGAAAAACTGAATATCCATGTGGGGAAAAAATGAATCTTAACCCTTAACTCACTCTATTTACAAAATAGAGCTAAGCATCAGATCTGAAATGATATGAAGGTTCTGGAAGAACGCAGAAGCATATGTCCTTGGTATAGACAAAGATTTCTTAGAAAACTTCTACTCTTCAAATATGCTAAGAATCTGAAAAGGCAAGCTACAGATTGTCAGAAATTATTTGCTGTATGTATAACTGACAAAGGTCTTATATCCAAAATGTATAAAGAAACGTTATAACTCAGAGACAAACAACTCCCTAAAAAATTAGGCAAAATTTTAGACAGTTCACAAAACATATGGGAATGACCAAAAACCCATGAAAAGATGTTCATAATTGGTCATTAAGGATATGCAAATTAAAAGAACAATGAGCTACCACTACATACCCACTAGAATGGCTAAAATGTAAAAGGTTGACATAAACAGGTATTGGTGAGAATATGAAACTCTTTTACATTACTTATGGAAATGTGAAATTATACAACTACTTGGAAAAACAGTTTGGCAGTTTAGCATAAAGTTAAACATTCCCTTTCTGTACAATCTAGCAAATCCACTTGTAGGCATTTACCCAAAAGAAGTGAATATATGTCCATACAAAGACTGCACACGGATTATCATAGAAGCTTTATTAATAGTAGCCTTGAAATGAAAACAATTCAAGGTAATTGTGGAATATCCATGCAATGTAATACTACTGAGCAATTACGTAAGACCAAACTGCTGATACATGAAACAACATGGATGAGCTCCAAAAACATGTTGAAAGAGCAAAGCCAGATGTAAAACAGTATATAGTGCACAACTGCATTTCTGGAAAATTGTAATACAGATTAAAATAATCTATAACAAAATAATAACTGGACTTCAGTTTTAAAATACATACGGAATCCAAGCATGTCTCATTATCCTGCTTCTACCACCCAGATCTGAGCCATCATCACCCTGCAACTGGATGACTGTGAGAGCCTCCCAGTTGCTTTTATTATTTGGTTCCCAATACACACACACACCATGTGTACATATGAATATAGATTCTATATGCAGTTATGTTTCTTATGTTCTTTTGGAACATACACAAAAATCAATTCTATGTGGGTTAAAAAAATTAATAGACTATATCTTACAGCTAAAACTTAAAACTACTTTACAGAAAAACTGAATGGATCATGAAATGTTCCCATATGCCCTCATCCCCCACAGTTTACCCTGGTTTCAGGATCTTGCATTAGTGTGGAATATTTGTTATGATTAGCCAATATTGATAGATTATTAACTAAAGTCCATAGTTTACATTATGGTTCTCTTTTGCTGTATAGTTCTGTGGGTTTTGATAAATGCATAATATCAGGTATCCAACCATTGCAATTCCATACAGAGTAGTTTCACTGTCCTAAAAGTCCCCTGTGCTTCACCTACCCATCCCTGCCATCACTCTCCAAGAATCCATGCAAGCATGGATCTTTTCATTGCCTCTATTGTTTTGTGTTTTCTAGGATGTCATGTAGTTGGAACAACAGAGTACGTAAACTTTTCAGACTGGAATCTTTCACTTTGCAATACGCATTTGTTTCCTCTGTGTATTTTGATGGCTTGGTAGTGCATTTTTTTTAGTGCTCAATAATGTTCCATTGTATGGATGCATCACAGTTTGGATTACTCATTTATCTATTGAGGGACATCTTAGTTGTTTTCCATTTGGGGCAATTATGAATAAAGTTGCTATAAACATTGTATACAGGTTTTTGTGTGGCCATAATACAAAAACACATTTTAATTCATCTGGGTTAAATACTTAGGAGCTCATTGTATTAAGTTCATGTTTAGCTTTGTAAGAAACTGCCAGATTGTGTTCTAAAGCAGCTGTGCCATTTTGCACTTTTCACCCATAATAGATGAGAGGTCCTGTTGGTCCACATTCTTGGTAGCATTTGATATTGTCAGTTTTTTATTTTAGTCATTCTAATCCATATGTGGTAGTATCCGTTATTTTAATTATCAATTCACTAATGACATGTGATGCTGAACATATTTTCATGTGATCATTTGCCACGTGTTTATCTTCTTTGATGATCTGTTCAAATAGTTCTTCCGTTTTTTTAATTGGGGTTGTTTATCTTCTTTCATGGCTTGTCTTTTCATTCTCCTAAGACTTTTTTCCCACAGGGCAGAAAATTTTAACAAAGTCCAAGGTGATTTCTTTTATGAATTGTACTTTTGCTGTTCTAAAAACTCATTATCAAACCTCAGGTCATTTATATTTTCTTGCTGTGTTATCGTGTAGAAGTTAACATTTTGAATTTTAAATTTAGGTCTATGATTCGTTTTGAATTAATTTTTGTGAAAGGTGTAAGGTCTGTGTCTAGATCTTTTTTTTTTGGTATGTGAATGTCCAGTTTTTCCAGTACCAAGTGTTGAAAAAGACTATCTTTTCTCCACTGGATTGCCTCTGCTCCTCTGTCATTGGTCAGTTGACTGTATTTATGTGAGTCTATTTCTGGACTCATTATTCAAAAATGTTCATTTGTCTATTTTTTTTTAATTAATACCATACCATCTTGATAATTGTAGTTTTAAAGTAAGTCTTGAAATAAGATAGTATCAGTTTTCTGATTGATTTTTTCTTCAATATTATATTAGCTCTTCTGAGTGTTTTGTTTTTCCATATAAACTTTAGAATAAATTTGTTGATATTCACATAACAGCTTGCTAGGAATTTGATTTGGATTGCATTGAATCTATAGCTCAAGTTGGGGATAACTGATATCTTGACAATATTGATTTTTCTTCTATGTCTGAACATGAAATATCTTTCCATTTATTTAGATCTTTTTTTCAGAGTTTTATAGTTATCCTTATATATATTTTGACAGATACGTGTGTGTGTGTGTGTGTGTGTGTAATATATATATATATATATATATATATATATATATATGTATGTATGTATGTATCTGTCAAAGTACGTATATTTTGAGATGGAGTCTTGCTCTGTTGCCCAGGCTGGAGTGCAGTGGCACAATCTCAGCTGACTGGAACCTGCGCCTCCTGGCTTCAAGTGATTCTCCTGCATCAGCCTTCCAAGTAGCTGGAAGGAACCACAGACATGTGCCACCATGCTCGGCTAATTTTTGTATTTTTAGTAGATATGGGGTTTTGCCATGTTGGCCAGGCTGGTCTTGAACCCCAGATGTCAGGTGATCTGCCTGCTTGAGCCTCCCAAAGTGCTGAGATTACAGGTGTGAGCCACCACGCCTGGCCAGATTTATATATTTTATCTATCTAAAAAATATATTTCTCCTATATATTTATATGTATATATTTTATCAGATTTACACCTAATTATCTTGGGTGTTTTTGGTGCTAATGTAAAAGATATTGTGCTTTGAATTTCAAATTCCAATTGTTCATTGGTGGTAGAGCTATTGACTTTAGTATATTAACTTTGTGTCATACAATCTTGCCATTTACCATAATTGCTTATTCCAGGAATTTTTTTTTTTTTTTTTTGGAATTTTCCACATAGACAATCATGTCCTATGTGAACTAAGATAGCTTTATTTCTTTCTTACCAACCTGTATGCCTTTTGTCTTTTCTTGTCTTATTGCACTGGCTGGGACTTTCAGTGTGATGTTGAATAGGCATGGTGAGAGGGACATCCTGGTCTTGTTCCTTAGCTTAGGCAGAAAGCAACTAGTTTCCCACCGTTAAGTATGATGTTAGCTGGAGGTTTTTGGTAGATATTCTTTATCAAGTTGAAAAAGCTTCCTTCAATTTTTAGTTTGCTGAGAGTGTTGATCATGAATAAATGTTGAATTTGTCAAGTGCTTTTTCTGCATTTTTGATATGATCATGAGATTTTTTTATTCTTTAACCTGTTAATTTTATGGATATTAACAAATTTTTGAACATTGAGTCAGCCTTATATACCTACCGGCTAATTGTGATCGATTGATTTGCTCACATAATGTTGGAGATTTTAACACCTGTATTCATCAGATATTTTGGTACATGATTTTTCTTTCTCATAATATCTTCATCTAGTTTTGGTATTAAGGTGATATTTCTTATTAGAATAAGTTAGGAAGTGTTCCCTCTGCTTTTGTTTTCTGGAAGAGATTGTGAAGAATTGCTATCATTTTTCTTAAATGTTTAGTAAAATTCACCAGTGAGACTATATATGGGCCTAGTGCTTTTTGTTTTGAAAGGTTATTAATTGCTAATTCAATTTATTTAATAGATACAGGCCTATTCAGATGGTCTTTCTCCTGGTGTGAGTTTTTGTAGATCTTTTGAGGAATTAGTCCATTTCATCTAAATATTATCAAATTGTGGGCATAGAGTTGTTCATAATAGTCTTTATTATCCTTTTATTGGCCATGGGGTCAATAGTAATGTCTCTTCTTTCATTTCTGATACCAATAATTTATTTTTAAATTTTTCTGGGTTAACTTGGCTAAGGGTTTATCAATTAGATTGCTCTATTTTTGGTTTTGTTGGTTTTATTTATTCGCCATTTTCAATTTTGTTATTTTCTGCTCTAATTTTTATTATTAGTTCTTTTCTTGTGCTCACTTTAGGATTATATCCCTCATTCTTTCTCTAGTTATCTAATGTGCAGGCTTAGGTTACTGATATTAGGTCTTTCTTCTTTTCTAACATATAAATTCAGTATTATAAATCCCCCTCTAGACTTTATTCTTGCTGCATTCTGAACATTTTAAAAAATAGTGAAAATAAAAATACAATTTAATTTTCTTGAAACAACTTCTTTGACCCGTATGTTATTTGAAAGTATGTTGTTTAATCTCCAAATATTTGAGATCTATCTAGGTATTTAAAATTATTGACTTCTATTTTAATTCAATTGTGGTCTAAGAGCATACTATTAGTACAGATGTGTTTTATCACCCAGAATGTGGTCTGTCAATTAAATCCAGTTGATTGACAGTGTTGTTCTGTTCAACTATATTCTTAAACTGCTTGCTGGATCTGTCCATTACAGATAAAAGTCTTCAACTATAATTGTGGATTCATCTACCTTACCTTATAGTTCTAAGTTTTGCATAATGTATTTTGGTGCTCTGTTGTTAGGTGAATACATATTAATGATTGTTATGTCTTTTCAGAGAATTGATACTCTTGTTAATATGTTAATTAACACTATTCTTTATCCCTGATAAATTTCCTTGCTCTGATTTATCTGAAATCAACATAGCTTCTTCAGCTTTTTTTGACTGCTGTTAGCATGGTCATCTTTCTCCATCCCTTTAATCTATCTGCATTTCTACACAAGCTGTGTATCCCTTATCTGAAATGCTTAGGACCGAAAGTCTTTCAGATTTTTTTGGACTTTGGAATATTTGTATTATATTTACAGGTTGAGCATCCCTATCTGAAAATCCAAAATCGGAAATGCTTCAATGAGCATTTCCTTTGAGCATCATGTCAGTGCTCAAAAAATGTTAGATTTTGGCACATTTTTTATTTTGGATTTTCAAATTAAGGATGCTCAACCTGTGTCTAAAGTAGGATTATTTTTGGGTTTAGTTTTTGATTCACTCTGATATTCTCTGTCTTTTAATTGGTATATTTAGATCTACTATGATCTGAATGTTTATACCTCAAAATTCATGTTTTGAAATCCTGCCCTCAAAGATGATACTATTAGGAGTTGGAGCTTTTGGAAAGTTGCTGAGTTATGAGGATAGAGCCCTCATATATGGCATTGGTGCCTTTATAAAGAGGCCCAAGGTAGCTTGTTCACAACTTTCACCACATGAGGAGCCTGCAAGAAGGTATATCTAAAAACCAAAAAGTGTGCCCTCACCAGACATTGAATCTGCTGGTAACTTGATTGTGGACTTCCTGGGCTTCCGAACAGTAAGAAATACACTTCTGTTTTATAAGCTACTTAGTTTATGGTATTCTGTTATAGCAGCCTGAAGGTACTGGCATCTAAAGTGATTATTGATACACTTGAATTAATATCCATCACATTTTAAATTGTTTTCTATATCATTTTTGAAAAATCTTTCCTTCTTGTCTTTGTTTTTAACTGAGCATTTGATATAATTCCATTTTCTCTCCTTTCTTAGAATATCAATTAACTTAAATTTTTTTTAGGTCTTGACCTAGAGTTTTCAATACATATTTACAAATAATCTAAGTTCACTACCCATTAATAGTGTGTGGCTTACATGGGAAGTGCAAATATAACAGTCTTCCCAATTTCTTCTCATTCCTTATAACATTGCTGCATTTATTCTACTTATCTGGAAGCTATAATCACCCAGTATGTTGTTGCTGTTATTATTTTGAACAAACAATTATTTTTCTTATTCATATCTTATGTAATATATTTGTTTTTAAAAACCTTCCTTTATACCTTCTTTAACACTCTTCCTTTATGTAAATCCAAGTTTCTCATTAATATCATTTTTCTTCTCCCTGAAGAACTTTTCACATTTCTTGCGAGGCAAATAAATCTATTGCTGACAAATTTCCTTGTTTTTGTTTCTCTGAAAAAGACTTCAATTTTTTTCACCTCTGAAGGATATTTTTGCTAGATATAGAAATCTAGGTTGGCAGTCTTTTTCTTTCAACACTTTAAATATTTTATTCTACTTTTCTCTTGCTTACATGATTTCTGAAGAGAGTTCCAATATAACTCTATCCTTATTCCTCTGTAGATAAGGTATTTCTACCTCCCCTTCCACGCCCAACTTTTTTTTAAAGATGTTTTTGGTTTTGCTGGATATCATATGCCTACATTTTGGGTATTTGTTCTCTTTGGTAATATCTGAGCTTTCTGGATCTTTGGCTTGGTGTTTCTTACTAATTGTGGAAAATTACAATGCATTGTGACTTCAAATATTTCTTTTGCCTCTTTCATTATTCTCCTGGTATTCCCATTATATGTGCGTTGTACCTTTTGTCATGTCCCACACTTCTTCAATTTTGTTTTTGTTTTTGTTTTTTTTTAGAAAGAAAGAAAGGAGGAGAGAAGAGGGAGAGAGAACGGAAATCTTGCTCTATTGCCCAGGCTAGAATACAGTGTAAAGATGTGTATTAAACCTCTTTATGCCAATAACTGTGTTTAACAATGGAGACAGGAAGGAGTAAGGGAGGAAAATAGCAAACAAGCAGCCAACCAATATTTCATTTAAGCCTGTGAGATGCTGTGCAATTGCTGAGGAATGACTTTAATACTACATTGTCAATATTAGATCAATGAGACAGAAAATTAACAAGGATACCCAGGACTTGAACTCAGACCTGGAACAAGTAAATTTAATAAACATTTACAGAACTCTCCACCCCAAATCCACAAAATATACATTTTTCTCAGTATCATATCACACTTATTCTGAAAGTGACCACATAATTGGAAGTAAATCATTCCTCAGTATCAATTTTCTATTCTACTATCTTATGATAATCTTATTTTGTGATTAAAATATCTCCTTTCTGAAATTGAGGCTGGAGTTAGCTAATTGACCTTCCCTCAGGTCAGATAAGGCTGTGTTAGTTTCCCTGAGAGCGAGCCTTTGTTACAGAGGACAGAATATGCGCAGAATGCTCTGGGCATATTTCAAAATGAGTACTTTTCCCTTGAGTTCATTGAAAAATTATTACTTCTTACCTGTCTTTGCTGGAAACAAGAGGGAATTTTTCTCAGATGTTCTCTGTGATAACCTAGTGGGTCTCTTGGAGGGATAACTCGTGAAAATGATTTTTCATTTCATTGTGATTTGCAACTGCAATGCTCTGATGGATTTAAGAAGAATCGTCAGTTTTCGTATTTTCACCCTTCTGTTGACAGGAATGATGACTTGCAAACTCTTTACATGTCAAAGTATAAACCATAGTCTTCTATGTGGATTTTAAATATAAATATAAAAGGTAAAATAATAGAATTTCTACAATAATTACATACAAATATATTTTCATAATTTGAGATAGACAAGTTTTTTGAAGGTAAAAAACATGCTAACTAAAAAAAAAATGAATAAAACTAAAAAAAAACTTCTGTTCATCAAAAGACATCGAGATAAGCCAGGCATGGTGGCATACACCTGTAGTCCTAGCTACTCAGGAGGCTGAGGTGGGAGGATTGCTGGAACCCAGGAATTTGAGGCTATAGTGTGCTATGATTACACTTGTGAATAGCCACTGCACTCTAGCCTGGGCAACATAATGAGATCCCATCTCTACAAACAAACCAGAAAAAACATCAAAATAGTGAAAATACAACCAAGAGTAGGAAAAGATATTAACAATACAATTAAGAACTTAATATTCAGTATTTTAAAAGATCTCCTATGTCAAAGAGCTTGTATTCAGAATATGAGAACTCAAAAAAAAAAAAAAAAAAAAAACAGGCACAGTGATCCACACCTGTAATCCCAGCACTTTGGGAGGTCGAGACAGGCAGATCACCTGAGGTTCAGGAGTTCAAGACCAGCCTGGCCAACATGGTGAAAGCTTGTCTCTACTAAAAATACAAAAATTAACTGAGCATGGTGGTGGGTACCTATAATCCCAGTTACTTGGGAGGCTGAGGCAGGAACCTTGAACCTGGGAGGTGGAGGTTGCAGTGAGCCGAGATGGTGCCACTGCACTCTAGCCTGGGCGACAGAGTGAGACTTTGTCTCAAAAAAAAAAAAAAGGAAAAAGAAAAAGAAAACCCAAGTTTTTATCAGGCACTTCCAAAAGAGAACACTTATCTTTGTCAGCTTGCACTGCTATAGCAGAATACCGTAGACTAGTTGGTCAAGACACCACACATCTACTTCTCACAGCTGTGTAGGCTGGAAGTCTGAGTTTAGGATTCCAGCACGGTTGCATTCTTGGTGAGGTCCTCTTTGATTTGCAGAATGGCTGTCTCCTCATTGTATCCTCACATGGCAGAGGCAGAAATAATCTCTCTCTCTCCTCTTATAAAGGTACTAACTCCATTCATGACAATTCCACTCTCTTGACCTAATTACTCCCAAAAGATCTGTCTCCTAATACCATCACAGAGGGGGGTTAGGATTTCAACATATAAATTTTGGCAGGGGCACAAATATTTAGTTTATAACAATATCCAAATAGCCATTGAGCCTATGAAAACAACATTAGCCATGAGGGAATCACAAATTATCAAGATAACTCCACGCATCCATCAGAATGGCAAATTTAGAAATAAAAACAAAAATCCATAGTGTTGACACTGATGTTGACACCTACAGTGTTAAGCAATGGAAATTTTACATACTACTAATAGGAGATTATTTGTACAACCACTTTGGAACATTCTTTGGCAGTATCTATTAAAGCTAAAACATGTATTCTTTGATCCCAAAAATTCACTCCTAGGTTTATACCCAACAGAAACGCATCTACATGTGCACCAGAAGATGCATTCGAGAATGTCCATAGCAGTATAATTTATAATAACAGAAACATTCAGAGTCTAATAAGAGTAGAATGGATAAATTTTGTTATATTTTTACATGGAATACTATATAATAAAAATGAACAGACCAGGCATGCTGCCTCACCTGTTATTCCAGTTCCTTGGGAGGCCAAGGTGAACAGATTGCTTGAGCCCTGAAGTTTGAGACCAGCCTGGGCAAATGGCGAGACCCCATCTCTACAAAAATAAAAAATAAAATCAGCCAGGTGTGGTGGTGTATGCCTGTGGTCCCAGCTACTTGGGAAGCTGAGGTGGGATGATCAGCTTCCCAAGTAGCTGGGACCTGGATGGGAGGTTGAGGCTGCAGTGAGTTGAGATGGTGCCACTGCACTCCAGCCAGGGTGACACAGTGAGACCCTGTCTCGAAAGAAAGAAAATAAACTGCTACAGCATTAAGTGAAAGGAGACAGAAGCTAAAGAAAACATGTTGTATGATTCTGTTTATGTAAAATTGAAACACGTGCACGAATAATCAATGCTTTCGAGGAGGTAACGAGTGGGAGGGGGACAAAGTGAGGGCTTTCTGTGAGTGATCTGGGTTGTAGTTACATAGCGGGGTTCACTTTGTAAAAATTAATGACACTCTTATGTACATTATTACTTCAATATGAAACTTAAAGAACAGGTTATATAATAATGTGGACCCTCCAAAATTATGCACACACTATCACAAACATGCTGAAAAGATACCAAAATGTTAACGGTGGGTATCAATGAGTAGTGAGATTTTTCATTTTTGTGATTTTGTTGTTGTATTTTTCAAATTTACTCCAACAAATCAAATTACTGTTGTGATTAGAAAATATCATTAAATATTACTTACAATAAAGATCACTCCAGGATCTGTGTGCAGGATGGGTTGGGGGAGAGGTAAGACAGGAGGGTCAGGAGGCATTGGCTACAGCGATGTGAGAGGTGATGAGGGCCTGAGTGGGGCTGTGTGGTGAGGGAGTTGTGGTGCATTATGTTGAAATCAGGAGCATAAGAAGAATAGCAGACCCCCCTCTCTCTCTCTCTCTCTCGGGGGAGGGGCAGGGAGCTGGCGAAGTTCAGTTTTAAACATGTTAGGATTGGGTTCCCTTTGGGACATCCAAGTAGAGATGTCTTTAAATAATTTCAATTGTTACGTAAAATGTCTAATTTCAACATTATCATTTGATTACCCAATCTGAATACAGTGAGTCACCAAATGAAGGAATTTTTTCTGTGACATCTTCCCTTCTTGACCCCATGCATTCACAAATTAGTTTTTTATATCATATAAATGAGAAAACAGTGCCTTGCTGAGTATTATATTCTCTGCTGGAGCTCTCTCCCCCTTAAAGTGAATTTTCATGCAAAAATTACCCATCAGGAAAAAGGCACAACTTCTTGTAAGACAGTGACTAACCTATAGAAGATGAAGATTCAATGGCGAAAGAGCTAAAAATTACCTCATTATTAAAGATTCTAACATTCAAAAGCATTCACACTATTGAAACTGCAAGGTAGTTAGGTGACTGAGAATTATTTGTCTTTGTTATCTGTACACCTAATGTAAATCAGGGAAAAGGAATTGAGGAAGACGATAAAAGCCTTAATAACAACTTTGAGGTTGCACAGTAAAAACTTTATCAAGAAAACCTAGTTAGATGATGACATACAAACTACTCTAGGTGTATAAGTAGCTGGTTGCTATCCTAACTCCCCAAGAGTTCTCAAGTGACTCTTTAATGCATACATTCTTTATTTTGGATTTATTAGAATATATTATGTATAATATACACACACACATATATATATAATAGCTTATTTTATACATACATACACAAACCTTTAAATTATAATCATTTGCAGCGTAAGAGAGTCTCAATTAGAAGGCTGCTCTTAGATGATGCAGGAGTAAATGAAATCGTAATAATGAAAGACCAAATTTCAACCCATCTGCACAATTCAGTCTGCCAAATCTTGCTAGATTTGCTTGATTGAAAATTTCTTCCTCTCTCTGTGTCCTATACAATTTAATCCTTAGACTTGGATGCCCATGTGCTGGCAGTATCTTTTAGCGCTTGGTTGTTAAGTTTGATCATATAACCAAATTGTTGGTGAAAGGGATTTATATTTTTAGGATTTATGTTTTTAGGGAGTCAATCCATGATAGATTACCTTGTACTTTTGTGGAGAGGATATCATTGTCCCTGATTTAGGGAAAAATGTGAATAAAGAAAATAAGTGATTTTCAAAACCTTGCCATGATTCCATCAGTAACAGAGTTTAGACTGGTACTGGGAATGTCTAGGTATTGACTCGAGACCACATGTTTATATGATGTCAGTTCTCTTCAACGGATGTGTTTTTAAGCATTTCAAAATTTCCATAAAAATAAACATGATGGCAGTATTTTTCTTCAAAAAGAAAAATACTGCCATCATAATAGCTGCTTAAGAACTGAAAAATAAAGCAAGGTTAAAAGCTGAAGCCAGAGTACTTGTCTCAGGTTTCGTTGTATAAATTGAGTGAAATAAAAAACAAAAATAGCTGGGCTAGGTGCACACCTACATAGACGGCTGAAGCAGGAGGATTGCTTGAGCCCAGGAGTCTGAAGCCAGCTGGGGCAATCTATCAAGATTCCATCTCTAAAAATAATAAACTTAAAAAAATTTGAAAAGAATGAAATTAGCCTAAATAGGGGAAAATTAATTAAAAGAAGACACTAAAAAATATGTCACTGCCCCCATATCTTCTCTGCACTCCCCCCAAGGCTGCAATTTTTTACTTTTCACTTTTTTTACCTATGGAATCTCACCTCAACAATGGAAAGTGGAAAAAGAAACTAGACACCATGGATTAAAAAAATAAAATAAAATAAATCAAGGAAATAAAGAAATGAAGGAAGAAAGAAAAGGAAGGAGAGAGGGAGGAAAGAAGGACAATAGAAAAGAAAATCTGCATGTAGAATATAAGTAGACTAACTTCCAGAGGTCAGGGCCACTGGGGTGAAAACATGTTTGGACCCTGATTTTACAGGAATTCTGCACACAGCTAGAAGGGCTTTTGCCGTAAAATGGTTAAGCTTAACTAACATTCTATTGTGATTGTTTTGGGATATTAGGTAGTTTTAGTCTTGTATTCAAGGTCAAGAAATGTTTCTTTTTAAAATATAAGGGCATGAATCCTCCTTTGTCAAGTTCATGAACAGAAAATGATATCTTTATTATTTGTCAGTGGATTTCCAATCCATTACCATCTAATATAAAAATAATCCCAGAAGGTAAGATTAAGTATTGTTTAAATCACAGAACCAAGACCTATAGTCAGACATGACCTCAATAATGCAAATGCGTTTGTGAATAGCTGTGAAGACAAATTCATTTATAACAACAGACAGTGTCAGGAGAAGATTAAAATATATATGCACCACATAGATGAAATAATTGTAATCAGGACAGCAGAATTACCACAATTGGAGAATTTTACTGAATAGCTGAATTTCATGTATAACACAATCAAATTTTCTGCCTCATTCAGTCTCACCGGTGTTCATTTCCTGGATGTTCTCACTAATTTAAACTATGGTTAATTGAATACTGAAATATTCAGGAAACTATGACAGGAACAATTTGCAATGGACAATTTCCACCTTTACTCTCAAGACTTAGAAGCCCATAGGATAGAATGAAATAGGGAAGATGAATCATATTTCACTGAACGTTTGCCACAAAATTAGTTTTTACTTAGGAGGATATAAAGGAAGAGGCTATACAATACTAAGGGTAAAACATTTGTTTAAAGAAGGGAATATAAATAGTTATGAATTTCAGCGTTCACTTGTAGAAAAGATTTCAAGCAATTACAGACTTGCAATCCTTGCATTTATGCGTTATTTTCTTATAAAGGGAATTTGCCTGTTCAACTGCACTTAAAAACCAGTCATTCTTTTCATTATGCTAAATTAGAAAAATTTCCAGGAAAATGTCTTTTTTTTTTTTAAATAAAACTCTCCATACTTGGACATTTATTCTCAGTTTTCAGATATAGACAGATAATTTGAAAACACTGGATACTACAATCTATACATTTCCCCACTGACCTCCATGTCCCCATCCCTTTACACTGTGGTTCTGCATTGCTGCTAGGAGGCATCAGAACCATTTTTACAATAGAAGTGCACTGGAAGGAAGAGATTCCTGTACTATTGCTGTTTAATGTTGATTAATGTCATAGGACACTTAATTTCCTCAGGCACTGTCACATCTTTGACCAAAAGGGATGAAAATATCAAATGTGACACCTAGAAGTAACCTTGGGGTATCCAGGGGAATAACTTCACTGTGTAAATAAAGAGCCGCAGCGGTCCACTGACTACTTCTCACAACTGGTGAGTGAATGTTCTCTAGGATCCTGTCATTCTCAGCTCATCTTGCCCATCCCAAGTCATTCACTAGAAGTGGCAGGGGTGAGTAGTAGATAGAACAGTTTGTAAGAAAATGTTAAGACCATGATGAAAGGCATTAGAGGAAGCAGTGAAAAAGCAAGAATGTGTGACACTTAGAGCAGGTGAAGGGTGCTGCCTTTTTCATGTGCTTACCCCACCAAGCCAGCAGAGCTGCCTCTCCCCCCAGGGTTAGGACCTGGCTATATGTTTGTCCTATGTTCTTTCTACCTCTAAGGACTCTTTGGTGATTTAAAGGCACATTGTCTTTCCATCTGTTTCTCTGTGAGATTATTTTCACTTTGACCACTGCCCTCATGTATTTACCCCCCGGCATGATGACAACAGATTGAGAGTTAAAAGTAAATCCCTTCCTTCTAATCTATAGAAAAAAAGCATTTAAATTTAAGGATGGGTCAAAAGAGAGATGATTATCCCAAGTATTTTTTTCAATTAACATTTTAGGTATTTTACCAGTCACCATTCCTTTAACTCAACTGTAGTTTCAGCTGAGGAGATTAATGTAACAGTTAGATGGTTATTTTCTGATCTATTTACTTTTCCTTTTTGTTTTTTGTAGGAATTGATGGGGTCTTGGAAGTGAAGAAGCCATGGGAGGAACTTCCACATTTGGTGAGGCAAGTAAAATTTTGTTAGGGATTTTTGAAACTGCTTTTGAAAACCTGAAAACTTGCTTAGTGGCTTTGTGGCTCATGGTATATATCAAATATTAAAAAGCTGTCAGTGAACAGGATGAGAAGTTCTTTTTTAAATACAGTCAGACGCATTGTAAAAACTAGCAATTCTAAACCTACTGCAAAATAAATTGCTCAAAAGAACTGTCATTCCAGAGTGCTTACATGTTCCTCTTATCAGTCAGCCAAGATTAATGGTAAGTTCAAAAGGTCCTCATATTGTTGCTTTGTCCATCCACCCACCTGATGGCTGTCGTGGGCAGGATTTAATGCTAGGTAGTATGTGAAAATATTCTAGGCACCCTAGAGCAGCAGCTTGCTCACAAGTTTCCTCTGTCTTCTGACAAATCCTAAGTCCTTGATGCCTTTTTAATAAAATATGCTACAGAGAACATAAGGACTAAACACGTTCCTGACAAAGCAGAGTAAAATACGTATAAGTTATTAAGGCTCAACTATGTCTAAATGTTTAGTGCTATATGTTTTAAATTGTTTTGTTTCAGTGAAAACACACTAATAAATTTCCTTTATAAAAGTTCAAATATTCCAGACAAAGCAAAAGTACCTTTTCTAAGCAGGATATTTGATGTGTGTCCTTCCAGACCGAAATATATACATATACTTGGTTTTTATATCAATAGACTCATACTGTATATGTTGGGCTACATCCAGCTTTTTGCATTTAATACATCTGGGAGATATTTCCTTTATCATTGCAGTTGTCCCAAAAGTCTCTCTGTGGTTGCTAGGGAGTGTACCTTTATCTTTGGTTTTAACAGTCATATTCATGTGTCAGGCAGAAATAGAAGGTATAATATAGATCTTGCCTAATACTGAATATTGTGAAACAACTGTGCAGGGATTGCCAATTTTTGGTGGTTTTCTTCCAAAATTTTTGCTCACGTCTACTAAAGGGTTGAAGCATTAGCAAACAAAAGTCTAAATATGATTGGCCTGCACTGGAAGGTTAAAAGTGCAGTTCTCCTAACACAGTTCTTATGATCACTAAGGAAAACACCATCTGAACTTTATAGTGACCAACAGATCAGGTTAGGACAGGCAATTCTAGCCATGAATTATAAGGTGGATGATAGAGACTATACCATAATCTTTCTCTTCTGGGATAGAATGACTTTCATGGCTAATTAGTTCCATGGCCGAGAAGGTCAATTTCCTGCATATCAGAGCAAGCACTTTGTAAAAGAGAAACCATTTTAAACCCAGCAATACCGAGTGCAAAGTTATTTCAATACTTTTTCTCCTCTTTGTAAATTAATACTGTTTGTTTTGCCAACTTATTTTGTGTTGAAATCGTAATTATTTTCTAATAAATGACTGGGAATGGAGGAAGCTAGCTGGCCCATATCCTGTGTTAGGTTTTCTTTGCCTTCTTTGCACGCTGGTGAAAAGATGTCGATGCGTAACTTCTAGAAATGCCATGCTTACTTATGCCATTAAAAACAGCTTATTCTAACTGGGACCCCACAACCACAGGGAGAAGCATACAATTTTATTTACAAAGAAGACTGAACGCATTTTAACTTCTCTATCAAATGCTCCGAACAGGTTGGCTTCGATAGTTGTGTTCAGTCCCGGGTAGAATGTGGTCTCATTATACAACTTCACCACCAAATCCTAGTTCTCAATGTTATCCAAAGCTGCCTTCTTCCTCAGAGACCTCAGTCCCCTCCCAAAGCCCAGGGGAGCGTAAACAAATCCCTCTCTCTCAGGGTTACATGAAAAGCCAAGTCATCATCCAACACAATAAAATAAGCTGGTGAAGGAAAGAACCAATCAAATCTCTTTGATTCGGAGACTTAGGGAAAGCACTTAGGAAACCTCATAGTCTGCCCATCAGAGGGGGAAAAAAGGCTCCAATTAAATGGGAAGGGTACTCATTTTAAGCACTCTAAAATGTTAAGATTTAAAAAATACAGTGCTTAACATTCTGTAGAGCTACAACAAAGAATATGCTAACCTTAGTATTTACACGCCAAGCTTCTGCCAAGCCATTTTATAATGTACCTTAGAAAAATTTCACGCTTTCTCACAAAAAAGACACCCCCTCCCTCCCCTGCTGTTGGCCTGCATGTTCCCAGGCATGTGAATTGTATCCTTTTGAAGTCCAGCGATGCTGGTTCGCTTGAAGGGAGAGCTCTTGCCAATAATATTGTTGCACCTGATGCTCAGAACTGTTGCTGCTGAATGGCTTATTTTCTATCTTGATATTTTCTCTATATGACTTTGGCTGAATAGGCCACTTTTTGTCAAGCTGGTTTCATGTGTGTTGTCTGTGTTCTAGAAAATAGAATTAACTCCCACTTTCTGGTTCCATTTCCATGATCTTTACCTAAACAAAAGAACACCCTCTCTTTAGCAAATCATTACGCCCTTGCATTCCTTCCATTAAAACCTATTATTGGGAGTTTAAACTATTGATTCAGTCAACTATCATATATATATGCATATATTTTACTCTTTGTGTGGCTGTAGAAATACTTTACTATTAGTCTAATTATATACTGGAGTTAGGATCCTTCCAGCTAGTTAAGGTTGGAAGGATTCTAGTTATGCTGTCTACTGTGTTCTTCTATGTAGCATAACTAGAGTACTGTCCACTGGAGTGAAATAATAGAAGCAGAAACTCAGAGACTAAAAGAGAGGAAAGAGAGAAAGGAAGGTTTTTGAGAAAAGTTTATTTGGAGATAAAAGAAAAATAATATCTGAAATAATAGAAGCAGATTGGAATAATAAAAGTGAAATAATAGAAGCAGAAACTTGGAGATTAAAAAAGAAAGAGAAAAAAAGGCTTTTATTTATTTAGAGATGGGGTCTTGCTCTGTCACCCAGGCTGGAGTGCAGTGGCATGATCATAGCTCACTGTAGCCTCAAACTCCTGGGCTTAAGCAATCCTCCCACCTCAGCCTCCCAAGTAGCTAGAACTACGCCTGGCTAACTTAAAAAAAAATTGTGTTTAGAGATGGGAATCTTGCTGTATTGCCCTGGTCTCAAACTCCGGACCTCAAGCCATCCTTTCTCCTTGGCCTCCTGAGTAGTTAGGGTTATAGGGGTGAACCACTGAGCCTGGCTAGAAAGGTTTTAAGAATAGCTTAGAACAGTACTAAAAAATGCAATTCTTATATTAGAATTTAAAACTTCAGACTATCTAGTTGACCCATTTTACACATTTAGAGAAATTATACAGAGACATTTAAAAAAAACTCTCTTAAATATCATAACTGGATTAGTAGTAGAGGGGACTGAACCTGCTACTTGATTCAGTCAGAGATCTTCCAGATTTACATGTTCAAGATGGGAAGCAAGATTTTAAAACTCAGCTGTGGAACAAACGTACTGCCTTAAAATTTTTAAAATTTTTAAGTCGTCTATGGAAAATGTGTCCTAAATATATAATTGTAATGTTAAGAATAGCACTCAAAGTTCTATTAATGTCAATTATATAAAATGATACACTAAAAAACATTTATAATTATGCATTACCATTATTTGTGGTGTCTCAGATCTTTGATGAGTATGGTTGTGTGTATATCTGTGTAAGAACACAAATACCTTTGAGAGAGAATGGAGCAAATGGATTCAGGTACAATCAGAATCTCCCAAACTCTATTTCTGGCATTTACTTTGACCAGAATAGCTTTTTGAAGTTTACAAGTGTTTGCTCTTTCTCTAGTTGGTGATTCTATATTCAATGGCAATTTAAATGGGAAGTAGGAAGGTAGGACAGGTTAATTTTTTAATTTATTGCAATTTATCTACTTATCAATTTGGTTGTGTTTAGGGGAACAATAAACAATACCTGTTGGTCCTCCCAGTTTCTGTACAAAGAGAAATAAAATAGAAGAGCCAGATAGGAGAGGAAAAGCAACTGGTAGAGCTCTTGGACCACAGTGGGAAACATAAGGCGTTGGGGAAGGATATTGCCACTTTTCTTACACATATTGACCTCTTGCTGTGATCCAGGCACTATGCAAGGGAGAGAAGACACAGCAATCCTTGCCTTTTAAGAGGTCATCGGAAAGCAGATGATTTAGATTTATAATACTTATGGCATTACGCATTAAGTGCTGTAATAGAGACATGCAAAAAATCTAGGACCAGAAGCTCTAGAATGTTGACTGTGCCTGGAAATAACGTGTGCCCTGGGAAATGGGCAGTGTTGAGATGTTTAGCTTTATATTTGTGTTTTCAAAATGCTAGACATTTTCTGATGCTGGGAGAGGGTACTATCTATGTTTGCTTCATTTTGGAAATGTGTATCTATGTTCTTGCTTGCAAATAGAAAGTATTTAATAAATACTGAATGACTGATTGTTTGAGTTCAAACCGATTTCTCAGTAGCAATAAGGCAAGAATAACCTCAATTCAGTGTTCTGAACAAGGACTCCAATTAGTTTAACAATTGATTCAACTGATTCCTTTTAGATTTTCATTTGCTCATTGGCATTGAAACTAAACACTGGTTTTGACATTCTTTAAATATACCCTACTCCTAGTATACTATATACCATATTTTTTCACATGTTCTTTATATTACTATAAGCATGCTAGAGCTCAAAATTAATGTTTTTAGTATTCTATTCAGCATTGAGGTGCTTGGCATGTTGTATGTGCCCAGCATACTTTGAAAATAACCTAGAGTTTAATTTACTGGAAAGCGCCCTTTGAATCAGCAACCTGTACCATACTTGAAGTGCGAAGGAGAACTTCCTCTGGGATCCTTGGTCTTCAAAATTTTTCAACACCAAGTTGCCCTTTCCCAGATTTCAGTGTCGAGTGTGGCCTAGGAAATGAAGGGGAAAGTGACCTGTTTGATGGCCTTTCTGACAGTTCCTTCTGAGGATCCTGTGGTTGTGAGTGTCCCAGGGCTTGGCACGGCATCAGTATTGCTAGTGTGTGAAGTACTGACTTGGGGCTATGAAGATACATTTGCCTACTAGGTTAGTTTGAAAAAAAGTGATTTAACCTTGTATGTAGTTAAAATACCATATATTTCTAAATTAATAGTTTCCTGCTACTGTAATCTTTGTAGTACTTGCATTTTCAACTACATAAATAAATTGGCTGTGATGGGCTATCATAGGAACCTAACTACCAATTATAATGTTGTTTCCATGGAAATACAGATTTTTGAGTTCTAAACAATAGCCTGATCAATGAACTTTTGGGAACACAATCTTTTTGTAGGTTAAGAATTTCCCATGTTTTAATTCACCACATAAACAGAACCAAAGACAAAAACCACATGATTATCTCAATTGATGCAGAGAAGGCCTTTGACAAAATTCAACAGCCCTTTATGCTAAAAACCCTCGATAAACTAGGTATTGACAGAACGTATCTCAAAACGATAAAAGCTATTTACGACAAACCAACAGCCAATATCATACTGAATGGGCAAAAACTAGAAGCATTCTCTTTGAAATCTGGCACTAGACAAGGATGTCCTCTGTCACCACTCCTATTCAATATAGTACTGGAAGTTCTAGCCAGAGCAATCAGGCAAGAAAAAGAAATAAAGGGTATTCAAATAGGAAAGGAGGAAATCAAATTGTCTCTATTTGCAGACGACATGATTGTATATCTAGAAGACCCCATTGTCTCAGCCCAAAATCTCCTGAAACTGATAAGCAACTTCAGCAAAGTCTCAGGATACAAAATCAATGTGCAAAAATCACAAGCATTCCTATACACCAATAACAGACTTAAAGACAGCCAAATCAAGAACCAACTGCCATTCACAACTGCTACAAAGAGAATAAAATACCTAGGAATACAACTAACAAGGAACGTAAAGGACCTCTTCAAGGAGAACTACAAACCACTGCTCAAGGAAGTAAGAGAGGACACAGACAGACAGAGAAACATTCCATGTTCATGGCTAGGAAGAATCAATATTGTGAAAATGGCCATACTGCCCAAAGTAATTCACAGATTCAACGCTATCCCTATCAAGCTACCAATGACCTTCTTCACAGAACTGGAAAAAACCTCCTTAAACTTCATATGGAACCAAAAGAGAGCCCACATAGCCAAGTCAATTCTAAGCAAAAAGAACAAAGCTGGAGGCATCATGCTACCTGACTTCAAACTATACTACAAAGCTACAGTAATCAAAACAGCATGGTACTGGTACCAAAACAGAGATATAGACCAATGGAACAGAACAGAGGCCTCGGAGGCAACACAACACATCTACAACCGCCTGATCTTTGACAAACCTGACAAAAACAAGCAATGTGGAAATGAGTCCCTGTTTAATAAATGGTGTTGGGAAAACTGGCTAGCCATGTGCAGAAAGCAGAAACTGGACCCCTTCCTGACACCTTACACTAAAATTAACTCCAGATGGATTAAAGACTTAAACATAAGACCTAACATCATAAAAACCTTAGAAGAAAATCTAGGCAAAACCATTCAGGATATAGGCATAGGCAAGGACTTCATGACCAAAACACCAAAAGCATTGGCAACAAAAGCCAAAATAGACAAATTGGACCTAATCAAACTCCACAGCTTCTGCATGGCAAAATAAGCAAGAATTAGAGTGAATCGGCAACCAACAGAATGGGTAAAAATTTTTGCAGTCTACCCATCTGACAAAGGGCTGATATCCAGAATCTACAAAGAACTAACACAGATTTACAAGAAAAAAACAAACAAGTCCATTCAAAAGTGGGTGAAGGATATGAACAGACACTTTACAAAAGAAGACATACATGAGGCCAACAAACATATGAAAAAATGCTCATCACTGGTCATTAGAGAAATGCAAATCAAAACTACATTGAGATACCATCTCATGCCAGTTAGAATGGTGATCATTAAAAAGTCTGGAGACAACAGATGCTGGAGAGGATGTGGAGAAATAGGAACACTTTTACACTGTTGGTGGGAGTGTAAATTAGTTCAACCATTGTGGAAGACAGTGTGTCGATTCCTCAAGGACCTAGAAATAGAAATTCCATTTGACCCAGCAATCCCATTACTGGGTATATATCCAAAGGATTATAAATCGTTCTACTATAAGGACACATGCACACGAATGTTCATTGCAGCACAGTTTACAATAGCAAAGACCTGGAACCAACCCAAATGCCCATCCATGATAGACTGGACAGGGAAAATGTGGCACATATACACCATGGAATATTATGCAGCCATAAAAAACGATGAGTTCATGTCCTTTGTAGGAACATGGATGAACCTGGAAACCATCATTCTCAGCAAACTGACACAAGAACAGAAAATCAACCACCACATGTTCTCACTCATAAGCGGGTGTTGAACAATGAGAACACATGGACACAGGGAGGGGGAGCATCACACACTGGGGTCTGTCAGGGGGAAAAGGGGGAGGGACAGGGGGGGGTGGGGAGTTGGGGAGAGATAGCATGGGGGAGAAATGCCACATATAGGTGATGGGGAGGAAGGCAGCAAATCACACTGCCATGTGTGTACCTATGCAACAATCTTGCATGTTCTTCACATGTACCCCAAAACCTAAAATGCAATAAAAAAAAAATATATATATATATACATATAAAAGAGTTTCCCATGTTTGCATTTCTATTATTTTTTACCTTCTTTCCTATTATCTCATTCCAATGCTGAAGTCTAATGGTGATTGAGTGTGATTATAAACACACTATCTAGCTGCCCTTCTTTTGAGGTAGCAGATACTAAAATAGCATGATATAATGTAACAGAAAATGGAGATGATAATAGCTACACATTTTCTACTTTTCAGCAGTGGCATAAAAATAATTGAGGCGATATTTGTGAATACTAGGAAGAAATGTGCTATATTGAAATCTGAATGTCATTATTCTCCCATACTCTGTACACAGAAGAAAAATGTAAACATTATTATTGTTCTCACTCTTTTCATTCCAGACCGAGTGACCTTTCTGAGCCCTTTATTCTGAAAAATCTAATTGGGCATTTCTCAAATACCTATGGATGGTGGCTTCTATAATCCCATTGCTTTCATGTGTGAAATGTATACAGTATCACTAACCAACCACCAATGCAATTTTTATTTGTAAATTTAACAAGATAGGAAAAAAATCAGTTTCAACCCCCACAGGAAATAACTATCAAAGTCAAGTAAGATGCATTTCTGGACAAGAAGCTTGTGAAAGCAGAGGTTTTCTGTTTAAGAAATGTATTACCTCATGAAGAGACTGGCAAGGTGGTGGGAGGGGGATACTTACAGATCTCCTGACCTTCTCCCTCAGTAAGCTCTTGACATAGATGACCATACCCAGGGAATATTAGCAAATGGGGGGGTGTATTTAGCACGTTCTGCAGACATGGGCTATTTAACCTTTTCCATCTGCCTTGTTCTTTCCTGTAACCAGAAGCAATAGCAAAGCTCTGGCGAAGGCTCACAAGGAGAAAAATAAAAGCTGAAAGTTCTAATCAAAACTCTAATCAGAAAGATGACAACTAGTGAAGATTATTAAATTTTCTTTGCTCCCTTGATGAATTTAATAAAGAACTAATCAAAGATCATTAGAAGGCTTTTGTGCCTGGTTTGCATTGTAGCTGGATTGCAATCTGAATTTGTGTTTTAGTGGGTTTCCAGCGTTGGGTTAGACATGTAAATATATTAAAAACTATAGACGGTTAGACATTTTTTAGTATTTTTAGTTAATGTACAAACCCATGAAAATGTATAAGCTATTTATTGTGCTCATCTACTCTGCCAACTAAAAATATAGGATTTTGATTCTGATCTTTAGTAATTAGAATTTAAAAAATTTTTAGCAGTGTCTAGCTCAAAAATTTTCTAATGATCTTGATTAGTTCTTTTCTTAACAGGAAAATAAAAATGGTATCATTTAATTTCTAGAGCATAAAAATATGTAAATAACTCTGTAACTACCAGAACCACTAGAAATTTATAGAAAATTATGGTATTATCTGAAGAGGTTTCTTATCCTCCCTCCCCAATTCTGAACGTTTGCTTAATGTTTCTTGTTTTCAAGTGATCTCCCCATAGCCTTCCAACTAGTTTTAAGTACTACATTTTAAATACTGCATTTATAGTGTCTCGTAAACTATACACTTTGATTTCCTCATTTATAACCCATGTATTCCATCCATTTCCAGTGCTCAGTTTTTCAAGCCTCATTGCCTGATTGATCTAACGCAGTCTCCTCCTCACTCGCCCCAACATATACACCCAATAACTTAAGATTTCTGCCAATTAGTACATTCTCCCATCTCAAAGAGCCTCCCAGCCCTCTGAATTTATGAGTTGCTTTTAATTTGTTTTACCTGCAAAATAACGTCTATGATCATAAACTAATTGGCTCTCATTAACATAAAAACTTAAGATTTGCTTTGGTTTATTATTAAGTATTGGTATATCCTTAATAAAGTAGCTCTTAGGCTCTCATCTATCTTTTTCTGCCAGAATAGAAAAAAATTATTCTGGAATTACCAGGATAAAGGCAACACAAGAAATAGTGGACCCTTTTATCAGATTCCGCAGATAAAGTTTAGTCTCATGCTATTTGTAGAAAAATTAGGTATTTAAAAGTGATAACTCAACTCAATCATATTACAGGAAAGTCTATTTCTGTAGTAGTTCCTACATTTCTTTTTTTATGAGTTAAAACATCTCATGACTATTTAAAGAAAGAATTTTTTAAAATGTACGGAGATGGGTAGTTTAAAACTCTACACACATTAGATGAGTCAGACTCTTTATTAAGTACTAGTAGAGGCAATCAACAATGTAACTGAATCATAACCCTTTTCTAGTGGACAAAGGAAAAGCATCGAGGAGCTCTGAGACTAGACTCTGAGCTGTTCATATTCAATGCTGAATAAAATTAAACGTCAAATTTCCAGACAACCTTGAAAATAATGCTTTAATTTTAAAAACTTTTCAGCTAACTCTCAGTACCATTCTGATTACAAGGGCCAAACATTAAGACACTTAACTCTTAGGTAGAAGTAACTTGAAATTAAGTCCATAGGAACTTCAGTTTTATAATGAGATCTATCTTCAGCACAGTCCTGAAGATGTTTGTCTGAAACTGTTCATATTTCTGATGCAGATGCTGCCCATCTTCTCTTATGTAACATTCCTGGTGCCCTTTGCTCTTGGAGATTTAAATTTCTCTTTGACCTGAAAGACATCCTTCAGATAGTGCAGGTAGGCTGGAAATGAATTTTCTCAGCTTTTATTCTTCAGCAAATGTCTTTATGTAACTCTTGTTTATGGAGGCTTTTTCTGGTAGATATAAAACTGAGATGACAGCTTTTTCTTTCAGTAATTTTAAAAAGTCATTTCATTGTCTTCTGAACTCCATTGTTTCTGATGAGAAGTCAGTGATCATTCTGATTTTTGTCCCATTGTATATAAAGTATCTTTTTCTCTTTGCCTGCTCTTCCGATTTTTTCTTTATCTTTGGTTTTCAGCAGTTTGGTTCTAATGTGCCTAGGTGTGGATTTCCTTATATGATGTGTCCCATATGGGTTCATTGAAATTCTTGTGTCAGTGTTTCTCTTCAAACGTGGGGGAGTTTGGGGCCACGATTTCTTCAAATTATTTTTGCCTCAAATTATTTTCCTCTACTAACACTCAAGTATCTGTATGCTAGGCTGCTTGATATTATCTCCTTGAAACTTTGCTTATTTTTCTTCTTTTCTCTCTACTGTCCAGATTCAGTCATTTCTGTTGGTTTGTATCTAAGTTCATTGACTCTGTATGTTAAATCTGATCTGCTGTTAAGCTAAATTTTTATTTCAGTTACTATTCTTTTCAGTTCTGGGATGTTCAGTTTGTAGTTTCCATTTATCTACTGTTTTCCATTTGATTATTCATTAAGATCATATTTTTGTTTGAGTCTTTTAATGTAATTTTCTTTTCTATGCCTAGTGATTAGTGAACACTGTGGACAACACAGAAATGTTTAGATTCTATAGTCTTCCTCTAAAAATAGTTGATTCATATTTAAGGAGGCAGTTCATTAAATAGCTCATTATTTTAACTTTTGTAGACTTAGTGTTTTGCATTGCTAATATAGATCTGTGGACAGTCCAGGGTGTTTTCAAGCTCTAACCTTTTAGTAGTCACTGTGTCTTCCATACAAATCTGTTGAGGTTTGGTTTAGGCTTTGTTAGGGTGAGTCTATAGTTGGTCTTTCTCTAGGGGCATATTCCTTATTCCTAATATATGCACTTTGGGGTGTTCCAGCTGGATGTCAGGAGTTTTAATAAGGTGTTAATAAATTTCTCCTCTCTGGCAGGGCCAGAACTCTGACATTCTCTGCTGCTGCTTTTCCCCAAGCACTGCTCAACCTCTGGAATCTTGGTTCCACTTTCAACTGCATAGCATCTGATATCTAGTAAGGCTCAGATTGCCTCACCCTGCACATGTACAATCCAACTCTCAGCCACTGATTTGCAGGGGATCCCTGCATAGGTTCTGGGATCCTTGCTCTCTACATAGCTCCTTCTATTCAGGTTCCACAGTTTCCACTTGTTTCAGCTACCCTGAACCCTGATGTCTGCCTCCTCAGCTCAACAGGACTACCAAACTCTGCTCAGACTCCAGGTCTCTGTACCATGGTCAGGAAATTGTCTCCAGGCACAGAGCTGGGGCAATCATGTAGCTCATCTCATGCACTTCCCTTCTCTCAAGGACCACAGCCTTACATGGCTTGTTATCCACTGCCTGAAATCAGTTGCTTCACATAGTCTGTCCAGTTGTAGAGTAGTTTTGGGTTAGTGCAGTACCAGCCATTCCATTATGGTAAGAGATGGAAGTTCAGGAGTCACATCTTGATTTCAACCCTACCTGAAATCACATTTCCACATTGGGAAGAACGTAGGCAGCACAGCACTTTCTATGAAATATCATCAAATAAGTCCCAGCCAGTTGCAAAAACTCAAAAGTTCATGTGGCTTAAAATCATATAGGCTATGCTGAGCAAAATGCCTGATATGCCTGACACAAGCATGTACGTTTGTAAATTATTAAATCACTTGCTGGATAAAGCAGAAAGAAGAGAGGAAGAACTCATTCCTTAGAGTTATGACTTATCTACCAATTAACTCCATGATCTTGGGCCTACAACTGTATTTGACATGTCTAAGAAAACCTAGTTGGAAATTTATATTTGCAATTTGCCTTGATTATATCCTCTGAAAGATACTTTCCAAAATGAGTCATCACTGTTGTGGTTTTCTTCAGAATTACACAACTTTCAAACTTGGCAACTGGGATGACAACCTGGGAGGGCTTCTCCCAATTTCAGAAAGAGCTTTATTCCCCTAATTGTATTAAATTCACATAGAAAAAGAACCAACAACAGAAGAAAAATGTGGGTAGCAAATAGCAGATTGGGAGTGTCAGGGTGGGACAAGGCCTTTCAGTTAAGAAAACGATACAAATACATACATATCTACATAATGTCATGTGAGTGATTAAACTGTCCTTTTCCCAGAGAGCAATATTAAGTTCTCTGTGTGCCAAAACAGTATACTGCTGCAATATAATTATACCTTTGGGCAAAACATCAAAGATGCAACGAGTAAGAGCCGGTGAGGCTACAACCCAGCTCAAATGCCATTATTTAACGCAAGACCAACAGATGCAATAGAACACTTACCACCATGCTCTAGTGTTCCCTCTCAGTGCAGTCTTAAGCCTAATTCCTCTTCTGCTTGTCCTTTGACCTGGTCTCTCCAGTTGACTTTTCCACAACAGTTTTCACTCACAGGCAGAATAGAAATGGGATGAAAGAAAAACAGGTCCCAGATAACCTTTTTCCTCTTCCTCTATTCCTTTTTCAGTTAGGAATTTTGTTTTGCCTTGGAGAAGAAAAATGTGATCTCCTTGGATATTTTCCCTGGGCCATCACCAGTTTACCCTGCTTCCCCTATACACCCAGTATTTTATACTTTACTGTTCAAAAATTTGGGATATCTTGGGTACTGAGAAGTCTGAAGGAGTTTATATCGGAAGCCTGGCCTCTGATATTTCTGCTGGATAAGCTATTGCTTCATGCTTGAAGGTGAATGCATATTATGGGCTTACCAAGGAATTTCTGGAAATGGGCCTGCCAGGCTGTTTTAGGTTAATACAAATGGGATGTGGGGTAGCCATGCCTACTCCTATCCTGCAAGATATTTTGTATCAAAATGACAATATTAAGATGAATCAAGTCAATGAAGTCTTTGGGTACTGCATAAATGCTGAATGTTGCATAATCACTTTTTGTTGATCTTTTCCTTATTACTATTATATGTGAATATACATGAGGCTTCCTGCCTTCATTGCCACAATTTAATGGGACAAACTGCAGGCACACAGTCCTTCCTCACTTTCTGTGCCCATTTTTCTGACATACATCATTGCTGAAGTCTGTTGTTTTTTAAGCAGTGAAAAAAAATGTCATGTTTCATATAAGGATGATCCATAAATCCCCAGAGTCCTTAACTCTTCTGTCCTTCTGAGGTCATCCTTTTCTTTAACAAGCATCCCCTAAATTTTGGGAAGTCCAGCGTGTTCTTCAATTTTCCAGCGGATTCTGGAGTTGAGACTTGTTTCTTCCCATTTTTTTCTTGCTCCTGACTTTTTCAATTTCTTCCCTCCATCTGTACACTGCCTCTCCAGGCTGCCCCAGCCCATTCTAGTTTGCTTTGCTTCAAAATATGGATTCACCACCCTTTTCTTCAGACAATGCTCTTGTGATTAGCAGTGTGTTATCGGATTTTCTTGTTTTATTTAAGTAATGTAGAGGAATGATAACACAAAACAGGGACTGACTTGAAATTGAATCCTAGTCACACTATTGCTAAAGTTTTCTGAAGTCTTCCCCTCGAGGAGTCCTTACTGGCGGCACTCTCACTAGGTATTTCTGGGGCCTGCTCTCTGCCCTCTGGACTCTAAGAAAGCTTTTTGTTTTCAATGTCTCTCTCTCATGGTCTGACCTTCCTCAGCCCTGCAGTGGTGGGTGGAACCCACTCAAAAATTCCTGTGACTTGATGGTGCAGAGAAACTCTGGGCTCTCTTTCAGGCTGAGTCTCTCCCGCCCAGACTCTCCTGGGGTCCACCCCATTCAGTTAGAAAAGCTCACTGGATGGTTTGCTCTTCAAGAGGACTTCTGCCACTCTCCTAAAGCAACCAACTAAAATGACTGTCAGCTTACAATTTTTAGTTATAATCATAGTTTCTCTAAAATTAAGTTTGTAAAATGTTTTAAATAAAGTGATTTGACAGATTTAATAAGGTGATAGATAAAAATGGAGGGCCCTGTTATCAAGAGTGGTGATTCTAGATGAGGCAGGAAAAGATATGGACAGAAGAAAAGGACTTTGCGATTTATTTCTTCCAGTGACCTTGGCAATGTGTGGAACAGGATAGGTTAGACAGCAATAATGATCTAACTTGTGGCTTTTCAAAACCTGGAAAATAAGGCAAGGTCTGGTGGTTCATACCTGTAACCCAGTACTTGGGGGAGGCCTAGGCAGGAGGATCACTTGAGGCCAGGAGTTCAAGACAAGGCTGGGTAACATCAAGAGACTCTATCACTACTAAAAACCAAAAATTAGCCAGGGTGGTGGTGTGTGCCTGTAGTCCCAGTTACTCTGGAGGCTGAGGTGGGAGGATCACCTGAGCCTGGGAGGTTGAGTCATGATCGTACTATTGCACTCGAGCCTGGACAACAGAGCAAGATCCCATTCACAAAAAAACAAACTTAGAAAATAAAGCTATTCTAAAGTGAAGTAACCGAACAGCAGAACCATAATCCAGAGAGAGAACACATAGGTTCAACTGAGGCCTATGGAGAAGGAATTCCAGGCAACCAATCATATTCCAGGAAGGCAACTGAGGCCTGGGGAGCCAAAGGATGCTCTCAGAGGTAAGCACATTCCAGGTGTCACCTTAGGATTCCACTCAGGACAGTCATGGCCCTGGGAGGGGAAGGGGAATAGGCTTTGCAGACTGAGACTTGACTGCATGACATCTACACCTTCAATGTTATTCTACACACTGTTTTATCAGTGTAATAAATGGAACTTACAATATTATAATATTCTAATACTATGGTTAATATTGTAATATTCTAAGTTCTGTTATTATGCCAATTAAAAAAAACTTTATGTTAAGAGTGCTTTTGTATTTCAGGGGTTCCTGAGGACATGGAGAAAGGGAAATATATCATATGGCAATATTCCATAATAAATTACCTGGAGATATAAAAATTTGCAAGGATACAGACACGGGCATGTAATTATTACAAATATATAAAGAATGTGTGACTACTTTTAGATATAATCACCTAAATTTCAACATTGCCTTATTAAATATCTATTTGTGTTTGTATACATTGTATCATTTAAAAAATAGATATGGAATAGTACTTAATAATGAGGTTTATAATAAGGTTTTTGGAATTAGAATAGAAAAACTTTCGTCCTCCTGAGCGTAAGCTGTTCAGTACGATGAAGTCACATGCACACTTCTTGGTTTGGATTTACTTTCTCCCAGTTGTTACAGTATAACCAAATAACACAAATTTCTGCTTACAACTTTACTTTCATATACATTGTCAGCTGAATTATTTTTCTGCATATTTCCACAACGTGATAAATCTTTTTCAGGTTTAGAAAAAAGTCATTTAAAGTTGTTAAAATTTAAAAAGAAACCTGTTCATAGCATATACTTAGTCTAATTGCCTTGAGACTCTTCTGGGACATGTAGCAATGTAAAATGGTATATGGAGGACGGTGTGTGTCTTTTCAGCAGGATAGTCTTGCATCGTGGTAAAAAATAGGCAAAAAGACATACACCAAATATTTACAGTGATACCTTTGAATGTGAGATTGCCAGTGATTTTCCTCTTTTCTATTGTTTTCTGGGTTTTTTCATTGATCATTGATTAGTTTCAAGTGTAGAAAATAAAGCTGTTAAAGTACTATGAGTAAATATTAGTGATTTTTTTTTGAGACCGAGTTTCACTCTGTTGTCCAAGCTGAAGTGCAATGGCACGATCTTGGCTCACTGCAACCTCTGCCTCCTGGTTTCAACTGATTCTCTTGCCTCAGCCTCCCAGGTAGCTGAGATTACAGGCATGTGCCACCATGCCCGGCTAATTTGGATTTTTAGTATAGATGAGATTTCTCCATGTTGGTCAGGCTGGTCTCAAACTCCTAAGCTCAGGTGATCCACCCTCCTCGGCTTCCCTACAGGCTGGGATTACAGGCGTGAGCCACTGCACCCAGCCTTAGTGAGTACTTTTTATAATCTTTCATTTGGGAAGGCTTCTAAGCATGACAGTAGAGTCAGAAACCATAAATGAAAATTCACATGTTAGATTATATTTACATTAAAATTCAGTATGGTAAATGATCCATATGGTTAACTAGTGTGGAAATATTTGCAACATATATGACAAAAGTTAATAAATAGGTACTACAAATCAACATAGAAGATGAACAACCCAAAAGAAAAATGTCAAAGTACAGCAACAGGCATTAGCAGAAGAAATGCAAATAATCTCATATGAAAAGATACACACTGTCACTGACAAATAAATAAAAAACCCCAAGATAGTACTTTTTATCTTCCAAATTGACAAGTACCTAAGACAATGAAAATACTTTGTGTTAATAAAATGTGAGATAAGATACACTCTTAATACACTGTTGTGGGTGTGTATATATTTTTTTTCCAGAGAGAGTAGTTTGACATTATCAGAATGAAAGTCCTCCTAATCCTAGTCTCAGCAATTCTGCTTATGAATTTATCCTGCAGGGGGGGTGTTTAGTAAACATACCATGAAAGCTGTTAGTGCTGTCCGATGCCTGTGTTCTTCTTGTCTTCTGGGTATGCACTTGGACTTGTATATAGATAAAGCCATGTGACCAGTAATTCTAGTGGAATGGGAATGGAAGTGATGCAGGTCACCTCTGGGCTGAGGTGATTGTGAGTGAATGCGTGGACCCTCTCTATGCCCTTTTGATTTTCCCCAGGTAGGAGGCAGAGGAAGGTGAGGACCAAAAGGAGAATGGAGTCACGAGATGGAAGAGTCCCTGAATGAATGACTATGTGTATCCGAGCCCACCACCGTCACTGCTTGAAACCTGTATCAGTTGGTGATGTGACCAAGCTCTAAACTATTTTGTCCTAGGAAACTGAGATGTAGAGGTTGATTGTTATAGCAGATCTGATATATACACAGATGTATCTACTCACACTGTTGCCATGGTTAATTTTAGGTGCCAAGTGGACTGGATGAAAGGACAGCTTGATACTTGGTGAAGCATTATTTCTGGGTATGGCTGCAAGGGTATTTCCAGATGAGATTGATGTTCAATCAGTGGCTTTAGTAAGGAAGATTTACCGTCACCCAATGTGGGCACCCACCATCCAATTGGCTAAAGACCCACTTAAAACAAAAAGGTAGAAAAAAGGCAAATATGTTCTCTCTTCTGGAGCTAGGATACCCTTCTTCTCCACACCATGGACACTAGAACTCCACAGTCTCCAGCCTTTGGACTCTGGGACTGGCACCAGTGGCCCTGCAGGTTCACAGGCCTTCGGTCTGAGATCCAGAGTTATACCATCAACTTCCCTGGTTCTCGGGCCTCCAGACTTGGACTGAGTGATGCTACCAGCCCTCCTGGTTCTCTAGCCTGCAAATGGCCTATTGGGGGACTTTGCAGTCTCCATAATTGTGTGAGCCAATTCCTGCAATAAATTCCTTCTCATATATCTATATCCTATTGGTTCTGACTCTCTGGAGAACCAATAGGTTTCTGACTAATAATGTATTTGTAACATGTAATTTAATTTGGTTGAAAGATATAATACTGCAGTGACTAAGTAATAGCCAGGAGTTTAAAATAATCTAATGTCCATTCACAGGCTAATTATAGAACCACATGTACAGCACAATCTCATTGTTGTAAAAATCATGTAGTTTTATAAACAGAAATAACTGAAAAGGTATTTGTCAACCTGTTAATGATGTCACTATAGAGTGGGACTGTGGGAAATATACTTTTTCTGCCAAGATATTTTTCAATTATTTGAATCTTTTACAAAGTTTTATACTTTTCTAATCAATAAAAATCATGTACCTACTCAGTCTGGGAACTTAAATTGCCTTGACTACTTTCTGAATAGGAAATAAAAGCAAATAGTTAATAATTCTTACATGTAGAAGTGGGTAGTATATAGCAGTAATCAGAACAATCCAAACAAAAAAAGCAAAATGACATATGTCAAAGACTGGTGCTTGTCTTGAGTGGTGGAATAGTAGATGAATTTTATTAATATTTTTGCTTTGTGCTTTTCTGTGTTTTCCCAGTGTTCTCTATCAAGCACGTAATGCTTTTGCAATTAGCTGGAAAGCTAGAGTGTAAATGTTGCAAATGCAAGCAGAAAATGAGAAAGCTTTCAAATAAGACTGTGTTCTTCTCTGGGCTAACCTCTTAACCAGGGCTGCATCCTCCAAAACTATAAAAGCATTGACTTGACCTTCAGCAGCCCTTGTTGTCCTGTTACACTTTTTCTAGCTCCTACCTGCTAAAATGATCTTTCAGCCCACAATGAAAGATTGGAACCTCAAGTAAACAAACAGACCTGGCTGGGTCTGATTCAGGAAGAATCCAGGAACTCTCTTTGCCTAGTAAGTCACCATGGTGTGGCTATTACCGAGTGAGGCTGTATTGTGCTTTGCTGGCAATGGCGGGCTAATGGAGCCTCATCTTTTTCTTTTTCTTTATTTTGAGACAGAGTCTCACCCACTCTGCCATCCAGGCTGGAGTCTAGAGTGCAGTTGTGTGATCTCAGCTCACTGCAACCTCTGCCTCCTGGGTTCAAGCAATTCTCCTGCCACAGCGACCCGAGTAGTTGGGACTACAGGTGTGAGTCATCACACCAGGCTAATTTTTGTATTTTTATTAGAGACAGGGTTTCACCATGTTGGCCAGGCTGGTCTCAAACTCCTGGCCTCAGGTGATCCACCCGCCTTGTCCTCCCAAAGTGCTGGGATTACAGGCGTGAGCCACGGCACCCGGCCTTAACTGTAATCTTAAAGAGAGAAACCAGAAAAGACAATTCTCAAATGGAACTTAAACTCTCATCCCCTGTGGGTTCATCATTGTGGCCAGTACAAAGGGTGGTCAGTCAGAGCCAGTAGAAAGGTGATTAGTCTAAACAATTGTCTGAGTGATCATCTGAGAGAACGACCGAGCCACCTCCAAGGCTGTGATCCTACTTAGGGATCAAGAGTTAAGCTCCATGGAAGCCCAAGCTGCAGGTGCACACTGTTTGCCATCTCTCCTGCAGCAGGCACCATTCATATAGGTGTTAAGAGCAAGCTGGTCACTGTGCTAAAGCTGAAGGTTCTAGTGTTTCAGGAACACATTTCTATCTCATGACTTACACAAGTAAAAAAAAAAAAAAAGAGTTCCTCAGTAGAAGACAGAAGAAGTACTGTAAGTTCAAGTCAATGAGGAAGAGGAGACTGGAAGTTAGCGTTCAGAAGAGGGTGGTGAGAAGTCTTCCCTTAGTGGGTAAGTCTGAGCTTCCCTGATCTGTTTAGATGCCTTGAAGTGCTGAGGGGGTATCAGAATGATTCCCTCTCCTGGGCCGTATGGTGAGAGGTGCCTAAAGGTAGAGAGAGAAGCAGCCTCTTCAAAATTAGTGTACCCAGTCAGAAAATTCTGGTTCCTCTATGTCAGTGATTCCCCACCCCATCCCAGCATTTAATTTTGAAAACTTCAAATACACAGAAGGTTAAAAAAAATTGTGGTAAACTGTCATATACTCACTATCTAGTATTTTGTGTGTGTGTGTGTGTGTGTGTGTGTGTGTGTGTAAGAATCTTCAACCCACATCCATCTTATTTTCTTATGCATTTAAAAGTAGGTTTTCACATTGAGTAATATGGAAACGGAACAGCCGACACAGGGACCTGCTTGAGGTTGGAGGGAGGAGGGTGAAGACAGAAAAACTACCTGTCAGGTAACTGTGCTTATTACCTGGATGGCAAAATAATCTATGCACCAAACCCCCATGACATGCAATTTACCTGTATACCAAACCTGCACATTATCTCTCAACCTAAAAGATTTTTGAAAAGAAAATAGAAGGGGCCATGGGGAGGAGAAAACGAGGAGTTATTGTTTAATGGGCATGAAATTTTAGTAGAAGATGAAAATGTTCCAGAGATGTGTGGTGATGATGGCTGCACAATATGAATGTTCTTAATACCACTGAACTGTACATTTAAAAATGATTAATGTAGTAAATTCTGTTGTATTTTACCAAAATAAAAAAGTTAAAAACAAAGTGGGTTTAAGACTTCAGTACATTTCTTAAATACTTCAGCATATACATCATAAACTAGAGTTGAGTATTGATATACTTTTTTCTTTTAAGGTAAAATTTTCGAAGAACGAAATGCACAACTCTTAAATATGCTATTTAATGAATTTTGACAACTGCACGCAGCTTTGTAACCTAAAGGCAGATCAAGATACAGGGACCAGGCTTAATGGCTCATTCCTGTAATCCCAGCACTTTGGGAGGATGAGGTGGGTGGATAGTTTTAACTTAGGAATTTGAGACCAGCCTGGGCAACATGGTGAAACCCTGTCTCTACCAAATCATTAAACACAAAGCCAAACTCACTATTTCTGCCTTCAGTGATTTCTTCCCCTTCCTCTGGCACTGAACATGGGTATCTCCTTAAGGATTGGTCTGGCCTGGTGGGTAACCCTGAAGGTTGGACATCAGCACTGCTGCCTTTGCTAAGGCCGGCTGTCAGCTTGCTTCTTGGAGCCTCTTCAACTCTCACACCTGTAGCTCTGGGCTGGTTAGAGCTGAACACCCAGAAGAATGATCTCTACATCTCAGAAAGAGAAACCCTATTAGGTATTTGGTTTGGACAGAAAGTCATTGTTCACATCTGCTGTTTTTGAGGGCATCTTTGGAAATGTTTGCCTTGATTCTTCAAATTTCATTTGATTCGTGTGGAAGTTTAAAGATGAACGTGATCTCACTCATTTAAAAGCCTTGACAATTCCTCTTCATCCAGCAGGACTCTCTAGCTCTTTTCTCTTACCTCATCTGTGTAATTTTTACTACCTAGACTTCTCTTTCCTTCTCTCATATCAAATTTCTATCTCTTTATTCTTTTAATTTAGCCAATTTTTCCAACTAAGTTTAGGAAATACCATGTGAGCTCTGGGCCATGCTATTTCCAGGTAGAATAGACACATTGGATCTCTGTCTTCATCCGAAAGCCCTTTTGGCCTTTTTTTTTTTTCATCCTTTAATCATCTTTGTTGCTCAGTATTGAACCTCTCTCAGTATCCCATGACCCCCTTAAGAGAAAGAGACTAGAAAGAGATTGTACCTCCTTTTTTCAACATCATATATTAGCATTAGCAACGCTTTTGGTTCAGAGGTCACCAGATGCACAATTTCCCCTAAAATGGGAAATGTTAAGATATAGCCCAGTATCTCTT
This sequence comes from Ateles fusciceps, assembly GCA_036589455.1. Taxonomy (NCBI): domain Eukaryota; kingdom Metazoa; phylum Chordata; class Mammalia; order Primates; family Atelidae; genus Ateles; species Ateles fusciceps. The sequence continues at coordinate 3,641,942 of JAZHEH010002842.1, forward strand.
TCCCCTCTGTCTAACAAATTTTGACTTGCTGCCTATTTATTGCTCATTTAACCCTTTAAGAAGGAACACTGAGTCAGCACTTTCATGCTCAATTATCGTTGACTGTCAATCTAAAATGAACCATTTACTGAACAGGGAGAAAAATATGAAAAGCAAAAACTATTAAAGAATTAGACTTCAGAAGCCGCACAGTACTTGTGCATTTTGCTCTGTAGCGGAGGAACCTATAAAATTGTACACACATTAGGAGAAAAGTTGCCACCCAGCATGCATTGATTTAACAGCATAACTTCTGGTAATGCAAAGTATGGACCTTGATTCTTAGGGCACATTTTGTTGTCATTCTTTCTTTCTTAATTGGCCAGGGTTTAAAAATATGCTACTGTGCATACAGAATAGCCACTTTTCACTTATGCTTTTATCAGTGCAGAAATTATTCTCTCAGGCAAGAGATTAAAATAAATGCATAACAACTTTTTAGAATTGCTAATCCCAGTAAACTTCTCAGAGAAAATTCAGCCTTTGAAAAGTCGTCTTAAACCTTGATATAAGCAAACATTAATAAAATGTACTTCTTCCTGCAATGGACAATGATGACAATGAGATAGACATATGATTTCTTTTTCCCTCAGGAAGCCAGTATTTGCATTACTGCTGTAGATGGTACCAGTTAGGTTGAATTTGTGTGTGTTTTAAACCAAAACAGGGTTAAATTAGGATGTTTTGAGTCAAGTAGATAATAGCATGGAAAGTAAAATGGGTATAGGCTGGTGCTGTTGGAAAGAAGGTCTGTGAGTCGTGAGGCTGGCACTGGGTCCTTGTTCAGTCTCATGGCCTTGGCAAGTCGCTGTTTTATGGGGTTGGGAGGAGGGGAGAGGAAGAGGATACTTCGTGCAAGGAACAGTGCTAGAAACATTACTTGCCTTCTTTCATTTTAACATTGACTTCTCATTTTCTGAGAGGTGGTGGCACAGGCTCAAAGAACTTCTGAATCAGTCATTTGCTTTGCTAGGACAGAAATAGTCAATGCTTGACTTGCATGTGTTTCGCACTCCATTATGTTGCTCCTCTGCTGCAGGCTCCTTCCATGTTCTGTTGGTGTCTCCAGGTTTTGCCCAAGGGAATCTCCAACCAGGCTCATTCACTGGGGAGTTGGTGCTCTATCCCTAACGCCCAGAGTCAGATTTCTTATGTTTGCAGCTTCTTTTTTCCTTCTTCTTTGGTCCCTACCCCAGACTCAAATTACCATCTAGTCATTCTTTTCCTGATACCACCTTGTCCTGCTTTTCTTTTTCCTTCTTCTGATCTTTATGGCTTCTCACTAAAGGAACTCTTTACAACCTATGTCCTGATGTCCACTTGGGGGGTTCCATCCCCCATAAAAATTGCAAATCCAAAGGGTGGCAGAAACCATCAAGGTAGTTTTTAGGACCATGTCAAAGAGTCACATAAGATGATAAAGATATTCCAGAACTGAATGTGACCTGAGAGAAGATGCAGTCATCACCCATTTACAAATGAAGAAACTGAGGTCCCAATTTGCCCATGAGCATAACATGACTGAACAGCAGGGCCCAGCTCCTCTGCCTCCCACTCTGGGACTCTTTCTACCACATTAGGCAGAGAGCAGTTCAAGGGTTAAAGAACTGCTCTCCTTACAATCTCCCTTTGAAAAAGCCCTGTACTATGTCCTTGTACAAGTTTTAAAAATGGAACTCCACATTAGCATATTATCCTGAACCTTGTTCTGGCTTTTGCACTGCTACTGGTATTGACCCTTAAATGCAAAAAAAAATTTTTTTTTTGTTTGGTGCAGGAAGAACGTGTTGCCCAGAAGTACATGGAATCACATAATTTGCTGCATGTTGTTCTTCCCTTATGAAATGTCTTTGCTTGGGCTTTCTTGTCTGATCACAGAATCCAAACCAAATTATTTTTCCTGGGGATACCATACCATGTGTATCTATCATAATGCCTCTCACACTTGTATCTTCTAGCCCAGTAGTTCTCAAATTTGTGTGTGCCTAAAAATCACCTGGATGATTTATTCAAGCACAGATGACAAGGCCCCAACCCCAGAGTTTCTGATTCAATAGGTTTCTTGCGGGGCCTGAGAATTTGTTTTTCTAGTGAGTTCCCAGATGCTCCTGCTGGTCCAGGGCATAATTTGAGAACAACTGTTCTAAGTCAACAGCCTTCCTGCAAGCCCTCAGCTCAGAAGCAATGCTAGACCATTTTTTTAAAAGGAGTGACAACTGAGTGGTCCAGAAGTGGACACCGGATAAAGGGATTAGCCAATGAGCAGCAAGAGGACAGAGTATAGAAGCCAAAAGAAGTAAGGTGGAGTACAGAGAGGGGAGGGGAGAGAAAGGGAAGGGAAGGGTGAAGGGAAGGGGGGAGAGAAAAGGGAAGGGGAAGGGTGAAGGGAAGGGGAGAGAAAAGGGAAGGGGGGAAGAGGAGGGGGAGGAAGGAGGAGGAAAGAGAAGGGAGGGAAGAGAAGCGAGGGAAGAGAAGGGAGGGGAAGATGAGGGGAGTGGGGAGGGGAGGGGGAAGGGTGAGAAGCAGAGGGGAGGGGTAGGGGAGGGGAGGGGAAGGGTGAGGAGCAGAGGGGGAGGGGGTAGGGGAAGGGAAGGGTAGGGGGGGCAGAGGGGGAAGGGGTAGGGGGAAGGGGGTAGAGGGGAAGGGGGAGGGGAGGAAAAGGGGAAGGGTAGGGTAGGGAAGGGGAGCAGAGGGAAGGGTTGGGGGAGGGGAGGGGAAGGGTAGGGTAGGGAAGGGGAGCAGAGAGAAGGGTTGGGGGAGGGGAAGGGTTGGGGAGGGGGAGGGGAGGGGAGGAGAAGGAGAACATGAACTCTGAAGTTCACAGTGATAAGCAGCAGGTGCAGTACTGCCTCTAGAGCAGCCTTAAGTGATTGTCTTTTTGAGCCTTTTCCTTTCAGGTAGCCTGAGATGCTTTCATGGAATGAAATTAACCCTCTCTACATAGAACTAATGATTATGGTCATTTTTCAGAACAATGGTGTTAGCTTTATGAGCTGCATAGAGTTGGAGCTATTAGAACCCAGCTACGGCTGGAGATTCTTTAGGGAATCTGTTTAATTTTTACTCTAAAAGAGACAGAAGTGCTAACAAAAGTGCCAAGAGTGACAATTCCAGGATTTACATATAGGAAGGGATTAGGGGCCACAGCCTGAACAGATCTGGAGCAACCAGGACTTGTTCTGAAGCGGTATTTGCCTAAAAGGAGACAAGTTTTATTTAGATCATTTGCCTAGTAGCAAATGTAGATTAGAGGTACTGATGGAAATGACAGGAATCCCCAGTTCACACCTTCACACTGCTCCTAGTTTTTTTAAGAAAATCAGTTTCAAATACCTGTATCCCATCACTCGCCTTTTGCCTCATCCATCACTGTTACTGCAGAGACTCTGCTTCCATCTCACACTGGGGTCCTTTCACTTCAGAGGGCCTGCATGGGCTGTCAAGGGCCTCTTTTGAAGGCAAACAATTTGATTGGCTATGTTGTTGTTGAGGACTTCATTTGTAATGGATCTTTAGGGGCATACATAATGTGAAAGGCCCTTGGATATCCTAGAGAGATTCTTTGTTTTTCTTACTAACACAGGGATAACCAGACTGTTATAATCAGATTCCACCACCGATGGCGGTCTTGAATCTGAGGACCTTCATTGAAGAATTGGTGTAAATTTCATTTTGAATAAATAGATTTCAAAATAATGATTTACCTTACAGTGTTATTGGCAATTCTCACATGGAGAAATATTTCCTTTTAAAAAATGAATGTCAATAAGATTTGTTTCAAAAGACTTGTCAATACTGGTATGGGTATGAGATTTTTCATTTTCACATTTTGCTTAGTATGTATTGTGTATATAGTGATATGATTATACAGGAAAGCAGCTTGGCAATATATAAATAAATCTAGCACTTTAAAAGTTTCTAATCTTTTCTTAAGTAGTTTCACTTTCAGAAATCTATCCTAAGGAAGTAGACAGTAATACGGACAAAGATCCATGTCAAAGACATTCCCCATAGCTTCATTGACAATAGTTGTGGTGGACTTGGTGGATCAGGCTCAGTCAGCATCCTCCAGCCTTGTTCTTGTTGGGCCCTCTGTTCTGCAGAGGCTGGAAAACAAAATCCTACACCACCCTACATATAGGATCCATCTGCAAATTAGGTTTCCCCCACTAGATGCACTCATATGATATTTAGGAGGTAAAAGTGAAGCAGAGGACATCTTCCTAGTGACAAAGATTTTTCTTGTTTTTTTTTCTCACGACAAATGTGGTGGTGGCAATGCTGGGTTTTCCTGAAGACGAATTCCAGTGTCCATCACTTTTTTGGGGAGTATCAAGAGGGGCTGTAGCAGTGGTAGCAATGGTCCCGCTTCTTGGCTCACAGCTACGTATGGTGGCAGTGTGTTCTTGAAGCCGGCAGTCTCAGCAAGGGTCTCTGATGCCCCACGTGTATCACTTCCGTGTGGTGTCCCAGGAATCATTCCTGGGATGCAGCCTAGCATCTACTCTTTCAAACATTCTATTAGGTTGGTGCAAAAGTAACTGTGGTTTTTGCCATTACTTTCAACAGTGGAAGCCACAATTACTTTTGCACCAACCTATACAATTTTGTCAGCTCCTTAGTCCCTCTGTTAAATGTTTTTCTGCCTAACCTAGGTAGGGAGCCTTCTGTCTCCCTACTCTTAGTGATGCTTGACTGAAATCTCCAGCAACCATAAAAGATGAAATAGTTTGTAGTTCATCCCTTTGATGGAACATTTTGTAGACACTAAAAAATGTTTTGGAAGGAAATGTAATTACATGAATGTTTATATCATGGGAAAAAATTAAGCAAAAACATTTAAAAGGAAGAAAACTTCTGATAAAACGTGATCTCGAAAACTGGAAGGAAATTGACTGTAACATCTTAACAGTATTTATCTTTGGATAGTGGGGGATATAAAGGATTTTTACTATATTTGTTATACTTTATTCTTCAAAAGTTTTGCAATCCACTTTTTTTTGTAATCAGAAGAAATAATAAATGCCAGAGATTTTTCAAAGTATTTGCTAATTCATAATGATACACATTTTTTAAATATTGAATCCAATTATTGGCAAAGTTTATTTAAAAGCCATCATTTGAAACTTTTTTTGCATATTTGTCTTATAGCAATCACTTTTTTCTCTTCTGATTTACTCACTGCATTTGCTTATGATGATCGTGCTATGATACATTTCACTGTTACGTGAAAATGCGTATGTGGTTGGTGTCCAAAAGAATTTCACATACGTGTATTCAAAAGCATTCTCCTTTGCTTTCTATCTTATAGAAAGCATATTTTTAAATAGCGAAGTAATAACTAATGGAAGATACTAGTGTTCAACTTGGTAAAGACAGAATCAGCTGAAATTTCCAGTTAGATCAAAGTTACAGCCTGGATATACGGACTAACACTGATTGGGAGGAAATTGTGTCCATTATGCTCTCACTCCTAATCTCAGTTTTAGATAGAGTATTGTGATCACGATGTATTACATGTTAAAGTTCTGATTAAAATCTATGAATCTCTGACAGACTAATCTTAAAATGTTGTCTCACACATTACTCTACCCCATTTAAACCATATCCAACAAATGAAAAACCCACTCTGTTGAACACCAACAATGGAGAAGATTCTGTGTTCTTGGGGGAATTTGTATCTATTTCAGCTCTGAAAAATTTTTTTAACCTAAATTCAATTTCTGACCTAAAGAAACTAAAGAGCGTCTGCACAGCAAAAGAAACTATCAAGAGTACACAGACAACCTACAGAATGGGAGACGTTCACAAACTATGTGTCAACGATGTAATATCTAGAATCTATAAAGGACCTTATTTGAATGAGCAAAAAAATAACCCCATTAAAAAGTGAGCAAAAGACATGAAGAGACACTTCTCAAAAGAAGACATACAAATGGCCAATAAATATATGAAAAATGCTTAACATCACTAATCAGAGAAATGCAAGTCAAACCCACAAGGACGTACCATCTCACTTAGAATGGCTATTATTAAAATGTCATAAAAAACAATGGATTCTGGCAAGACTGCAGAAAAAAAGGAAATACTTACATACTGTTGGGGGGGGGAATGTAAATTAACTCAGCTGCCATGGAAAGCAGTTTAGAGATTTCTCAAAGAACTCAAGACAGAACTACCATTTGACCCAGCAACCCCATTACTGGGTAATTACCCAAAAGAAAATAAATTGTTCTACAAAAAAGAAACATGCACTCGTATGTTCATTGTAGCACTATTCCCTATAGCAAAGACATGGAATCAACTTGGGGTGCCCATCTATGGTGGATTTGATGAAGGAAATGTGGTACATTCACATCATGGAATACTACACAGCCATAAAAAGAAGAAAATCATTTCCTTTGCAGAACACCGATATGGCTGAAGGCCATTATCCTAAGAGACCTAACATGAACAGAAACCAAATATCACATGTTCTCACTTGTAATTGAGAGGGAGGGTGAGAGAGGGAGGGGTGAGTTAAGCATTGGGAGGGGGGAGCAAAGAGTGGGAGCTAAGCATTGGTTATGTATACATATAGAGATTGGAACAACAGACACAGGGGACTACTAGGAGGGGCAAGAGGGGGAGGGGAGGGGCGAGAGGGGGAGGGGTGAGAGGGGGAGGGGTGAGGGGGGAGGGGTGGAGGGGGAGGGGGGTGAGAGGCGGGGGTTTGGCAGTTGGGGGGTTGAGGTGGCAGGGGTGAGGGCGAGGTGAGGGGCGGCGTGTGTGCAGGGGAGAGACTGGGGTGGGGGTGGGTGAGGGATGGTGGGGGTGAGGGCTGAAAACTACATATTAGGTTCTATGCTCACTACCTGGGTAATGGTATCATTCATACCCCAAACCTCAGCATCATGCAATATCACTGTGTAACAAACCTGCACATGTACCCACTGAATCTAAAATAAAAGTTAAAATTAAATGAATTTCATTTTTTATTCTACCCTTTCAGCTTATTTCTTTCTGATCCAGCCTTAATATTGGTAGATAACAATGGTCTAAATATAAAAGCTTATTATAAATAACCCTTTGAAGAGAGGGATCCAAGATGGTGGATTAGACACAACTCCAGCACACAACACCCAGTGAAAGAGACGCAGAAACCCAGAGATCTTCTTGCTCCAACCAAGGTACCAGGTGCATTTCAACGGGTCTGGTCCGAGGGTGAGCAAAGCCCACTCAGGGTAGACCGAGGCGGGGGAGGGGTGCTGCTTCACCCAGAAAGTGCATCTGACCGGCGAGTCGGAGGCTCCACCTCTGGTGCTCTGGTCCAGATACAGCACTTTGCCCAAAGCCTCAACAATACACAGAACAGGGGATCTTTGCCAGTTAAGCACCAGGAATTACAAGTGCCATGTTGAATAAGAGTCTGCAGACTGAGCTATCGCCCCCTCCCCCATGCCCGCAAAGAGAGGGGAGCTGTAAGCAGGAGCGGCTGGGCAGCCCCTACCCCATGACTGGAAAGAGAGAAAGCTGAAAGGGGAGACTGCCCGGTGAGGCTGGGCGGGTCCCTACCCTCCCCCCAGAAACCCCAGAGTGCTGAAGGTCTGACTCTAGTGGGTTGTGTAGCCAGTGCCACAGTCTGAGAGGAACCCTGAATGATCCAGCCCAGTGGAGGAAGGGCACAACCCACCACTAGAGGGGTGGGACCAGGCTACATGTTTTAACAAAAAGCACAGGAAGCCTACATAGCAATAGGATGGCGTTCTTGACAGCCCAGCAGCGCCTACAGGTCAGCGGAAGAGGTGGGCCTAATCTCCCAGAATAAACAAAGACGACACAGGAAGCTTCCCTAGTAACCTGAAGGAGTCCCTAGAAACCCAGTAGCGCCCCCCCACAGGCAGACAAGCAACCTTATCAAGCAGCTCTCTGACACCACAGCCAGGTAAATCCACAAAGATGGGAAAAAACCAGTGCAAAAATGGTGAAACCATTAAAGACCAGAGCACCTCTTCTCCTTCAAGGGACCACAACTGCTCAACAACATAGGATCACAACTTGACCAAGAAAGAGTGCAAAGAATTGACAGAAACAGGATTCAGAAGGTGGATGATAACAAACTTCTCAGAGCTAAAGGAACACATTTTAACTCAGTGCAAAGAAACCAAAAACCTTGAAAAAAGTTTAGTCGAAATGCTAACTAGAATAACCAGCTTAGAGAAGAACATAAACGACTTGATGGAGTTGAAAAACACAGCACGAGAACTACGTGAAGCAAACACAAGTTTTAATAGCAGAATCAATCAAGCAGAAGAAAGGATATCAGAGATTGAAGATCAACATGAAATAAAAGAGAAGGCAATACAAGAGAAAAAAGAGTGAAAAGAAATGAACAAAGCCTCTAAGAAATATGGGATTATGTGAAAAAACCTAATCTATGCTTGATCAGTGTACCTGAATATGACAGGGAGAATGAATCCAAGCAGGAAAACACACTCCAGGATATTATCCAGGAGAACTTCCCAAGCCTAGCAAGGCAGTCCAAATTTCAAATTCAAGAAATACAGAGAACTCCACAAAGATATTCCTCAAGAAGAGCAACCCCAAGGCACATAATTGTCAGATTCACCAGGGTCAAAATGAAGGAAAAAATGCTAAGGGCAGCCAGAGAGAAAGGTCAGGTCACCCACAGAGGGAAGCCAATCAGACTCACAGCAGATCTCTCAGCAGAAACTCTACAAGCCAGAAGACAGGGGCCAATATTCAACATCCTTAAAGAAAAGAACTTTCAACCCAGAATCTCATGTCCAGCCAAACTAAGCTTCATAAGTGAAGGAGAAATAAAATCCTTTATGGACAAGCAATTATTGAGAGATTTTGTCACCACTAGACCTGCCCTACAAGAGCTCCTGAAAGAAACACTAAGCATGGAAAGGAACAAGTACCAGTCACTGCAAAAGCAAACCAGTTGGCAAAGACCAAAAATGCAATGAAGAAAATGAGTCAGCTAATGAGAAAGAAAACCAGCCAGTAACAAAATGGCAGGATCAAATTCACACATAACAATATTAACATTGAATGTAAATGGCCTAAACACCCCAATCAAAAGACACAGACTGGCAAAAAAATTTTTGCAATCTACCCATCTGACAAAGGGCTAATATCCAGAATCTACAAAGAACTAAAACAGATATACAAGAAAAAGCAAACAACCCCATTCAAAAGTGGGCAAACCATATGAACAGACACTTTTCAAAAGAGGACATATATGAGGTCAACAAACATGAAAAAATGCCATCATCACTGGTCATTAGAGAAATGCAAATCAAAACAACACTGAGATATCATCTCACACCAGTTAGAATGGTGATCATTAAAAAATCGGGAGACAACAGATGCTGGACAGGATGTGGAGAAATAGGAACACTCTTACACAGTTGGTGGGACTGTAAATTAGTTCAACCATTATGGAAGACAGTGTGGCAATTTCTCAAGGATCTAGAAATAAAATTCCATTTGACCCAGCAATCCCACTATTGGGTATATACCCAAAGAACTATAAATCGTTCTACTATAAAGACACATGCACACGTATGTTCATTGCAGCCCTGTGTACAATAGCAAAGACCTGGAACCAACTCAAATGCCCATCAATGATAGACTGGACAAAGAAAATGTGGTACATATACACCATGGAATACTACGCAGCCATAAAAAACGAAGAGTTTGTGTCCTTTGTAGGGACTTGGATGAATCTGGAAACCATCATTCTCAGCAAACTGACCCAAGAACAGAAAGCCAAGCACCGTATATTCTCACTCATAGGTGGGTGTTGACAACGAGAACACGTGGACTCAGGGGAGAGGAGCATCACACACGGGGACGGTTAGCGGGGTAGGGAACAGACAACCAGGGGTGGAGAGGGAGGGGAGGGATAACATGGGAAGAAATGCCAGATATATTATGCACCAAAAGTAAAATAAATTTAAAAAAAATAAAAAATAAAAATAAATTACCCTTTGATTTTTTTTTTTTTTAACATCCTAGGCAAGGAAATCTCAGTTTATAATCAGTCTTTTGACATTTTTACCCCACCTTTCCCCCAAATCCATGGGGGCATGCTTCTGTTGTATCCAGTCACCAATAAAGAAATACATAAAAGTATAAAGGACCAGGTTCCTTCTATCCACCAATGCTCTGTAAGGACTTGACGAAATAACCACAAGCTCTATGGATTAGAAGAAAAAATCATCATAGCCCCTTCTTTATCTTCTTCCCTGAAGATGAAATAGAGGAAGGGTATGTTAAGGGAGAAGAAGATTTCTAAGTAGACCAGAAAAGGAGCTATTCTTGATGGCACAGAAGAAACGAAACCAAGTCAGCTACGCAGATCCATAGCAAAACTGTAGTTCTTCTGGATTAAAAAATTGTACCCTGTAAACATGTTCATTACTATAGTTTTCTATTCTCCATAGTGGAGGCTTAACTCCTAGGATTAAAAATAATGGCACATATTTCAGTTTTGCTTAGAGTGGGGGACTTCCATGCAGCCATATTTCTTTCTGGCACTATATCTCAGAACCTCTTTGGTGCTGATTTCCTGTAGGTATCTTCTAAGTCTGTGGGGCCCTTTACAAAACAGGTGCCAATATAAGTGAATCCAAAGAAAGGAAAAATCATGTTGCTTAGGATAATCAAGGAAGGTTTCATGGAGAAGAAGGATTTGAGTTGGGCTCTAGGCAATGGGTATGATTTGACTGCTAAATATTGGGGAACCACAGTCCCTGGCAATGTTGAGCTAATAACCAGTCTCTAGCCCACATCCTGCCAGTTGTGTATGTGAAGACCAGGTCAAAGTTTGTTGGTGAAGGGTCTCAGCCATATCTTTTCATTTGATTAATTGTCGGTTTATCTAAAATTTTCTAATGTCACTTTTAGAAAATCTCTTTTTTTTAATATGAAGGGTAAAATACCTTGTAATGTGAAAACTCAGTCTCACAAATTTATTGTATTATCTAATGAGATCCTATTTTTCTCCTATACTCATCTCACAAAATCAGATTGTGCTATGTTTGAATGAAAATTCCACAAGATACTCTGGAGCCATTAGCATAGAAATGAGCAAACTGGGAAGGTATGGAGGTGAAATATATCCTCCAGAGAAAAATAATGAAACAAGGGGAACAAATACAGCTGAAGCTGCCATATGTCAAGAAATGATTCTGTGACACACCATGTGGTGATGAGAATAAGCACTGGCTGCCAATTTGAACAGAGGAAAGCATGAAATTGATGTCAGATAAAGACTGATCTATGAGTTTGAAGAGGTAAAAAAAAAACTATAGGCTTAATTCAGAGCACAGAGGTGGTCTGGATTACAAATACCACCTGACAGAATAATCTGGTAACTAAATGATGAGATTGGCATTTCTTTTATATAATCTCCATCCCTCTTACTTCCAACAAGAGTTAGTGCAGCATGCCCTTCTGGAATTTTGTTATTAATTCCAGGACAAATATGTCAGAAGAATTCAGAAACTGAGATAGGAAGGAAATGGGGCCTGTCCAACATATTTTCTGAAATTCATGGAACCTTGTTATCTGAACTGTGGTTTCTGTTTTATATGTCAAGGTACAGGCAGTCTATTTGGCAGCACTGGTAATTTACAGTGACAGCTAAAAATACAACTGGAAAAAGTAAATAGGAAAAGTACTTAATGTTTGTGGCAAATGGAAGCTAAATCATCTTTTCAATGAAACCACCACAATTTCATGTTTCTAAAGGAACAAACGCAATGCACTCTAAACTCAGACAAATGAGTTTATCTAGGGAAAATGACAAGCAAAGAGCAAAACCCTGATGTTGTTTATTTCTTGTAGACTAAGCAAACTGTTCTCTATAAACAAGTTAAATCTTGCCTTTAACAAGAACTTAGGGCACTTCGGGTTCATTCCTCACCCTTGAGGTCAACATCAGGTATCCCTCCAAATCTCTCTTGGTGTCACTGTCAGTCACAATTTGGGGGTGGGTAAACTACTGTTTCTTACTAATAAAAAAGGTCTCCTGAAATTTTGTTTTTCTGAATGAGGGAAATCCAGTAGGAGAATACAGTCAAATTTGGAAAGGACAGACACAGTTGCATATTTCCATTGGCATCTCTCCTCTTCGTTTCTGTCCAAGGATGCTGTCAGCAGAATCCCATCATAGTCTCTGCAGGTGCAACTCCATGCAGCACCAGGTATCTCTGTTCTCTTTTATTCTACTCTTCTACTCTCCCCCAATCCCTAACTCTCTAAGGCCCCATTCTCACAAACTTTTCATATAGAACTGTAGTTGAATTTACAAATGTGGTGGCAGAAAGGGGCTTGACCAATAGATTTAGGGCCTTCACCATCTACAAGACTAGTACCTATAGCATATAGGAGGTGCTCAAAAAATATTTATTGAATGAATGAACCCCACGTGTAAGATACATGAAAGTTGCCCCAGAGGAGCCAGACACTGAACTTCTGGGTTTTGGTACCTAATATTATTCTGAAACTCATGTTTAGAATAGGGACTTGCAGCCTTCATATTTTTTTTGGGGTAGGGGGATAGGGTTTCATTCTGTCACCCAGGCTGGAGTGCAGTGGCACAATCATGCCTCACTGCAGCCACAACCTCCCGGGGCTCAAGTGATTCTCCCACCTCAGCCTCCTGAGTAGCTGGATTACAGGCACACTGCCACCGCACCTGGCTAATTTTTGTATATCTTGTAGAGACAAGGTTTTACTGTGTTGCACAAGCTGTCTCCAACTCCTGGGCTCAAGCTATTCACCCACCTCAGCTTCCCAAAGTGCTAGGATTACAGGCATGAACCACTGCACCCAGCCAAATTTCTTAGACTAGCTTTGTGAGCAGCATACAACTTATTAGAGGAGGAACATCATTTCTGGTAGTAAATACCAGCTATTAGTATAGCCTAATGCAAGCCTTCTCAGAAACCTAGGGAACAGACGTAACTGATGTTCTTTTAATAAGTCTACCATCTAAATGTTTGCCAGCTATGGCATTGTTTTTAGTCTTGAGCATGTTATACATATTTCTTGGCAAGGACAATTTATTTACATTTTGTTTTCTTACCATTATGCATTGTGGTTTACAAGGTAGTATATTGAAGTTAGAAATGAATAAAATAATACAGATTTAATCAACCTCAATGACATACTAGCAAACCAAATTCAACAGCACATTGAAAGGATCATATACTATGGGTATATGGGTTTGATACCTGGGATGCAAGAATGGTTCATTATATGACACCAATTAATGTGATATACCACATTAGCAGAATGAAGGATGAAAATCACGCTATCAACTCAATGAATGCAGAAAAAAGTGAAATCAAACTATTATACCCAATGGCAAAAAAAAAGCTTTTCCCCCTGAGATCAGGAGCAAGGCAAAGATGCCCATTCTCATCACTCTATTCATAATACTAGAAGTTCTGACCAGAGCAATTAGATAAGAAAAAGAAAATACACCCAAGATAGGAAGTAAAATTTTACCTATTTGCAGATGACATGATCTTATATATAGAAAGCCCTAAGAGCAATTAGATAAGAAAAAGAAAATACACCCAGAAAGGAAGAAGTAAAATTTTACCGATTTGAAGATGACATGATCTTATATATAGAAAACCCTAAAGACTCCACCAGAAAAACTCTTAAAATTAGTGAATGAATTCAGTAAAGTAGTAGGATACAAAAAATCAACGTACAAAAGTCAGTTACATTTCTGTATACAAGCCACAAACTATCTGAAAAGGGAATTAGGAAAACAGTCCCATTTATAATAACATTAAACAGAATAAAACACTTAAGGATAAACTTGACTAAGGTAATGATTGACTTACACACTGAAAACTATAAAAAATTAATGAGAGAGAGATCCAAGATGGCCGATTAGCAGCAGCTCAGGATTGTAGCTCCCACTGAAAGCGCAGAGAGTGAGTGGACGCCACATTTTCAGACGAATTTTTATTGCCCACGGACCAAGAGATTCCCGGCGGAGGAGCCCCACGGGTCGCCAGCGCGACTCTTTGGCCGGCGTGGCCGTTTTGCAGCCGCCCCGGCGCGGCGGTTCTCAGTCCAGAGTATACGGGACTGAGTGCCCTTTCGTTGGCGTTTGGAGCTCCGGGAAGGCAGAGTTTCCCATTCAGCTGATTGAAAAGTGGACTGAAGCGGGGGAAGCAGACCGGGAGATTCCCGGGCAGAAAAGCGCCACGAATCTCAACGCCGCTGTTTCAGCCGGCCTAGTGGGTCGCCGCAGGGGAAGGCTGGTCCCCCCACCACACACACACACACACAAAACAGCAGTTGGAACTGCTGAGGATTGAGAGTTTCACAGCAAATACAGCTGAACCTGGGAAGGTCCAGCTCTGTGGGGGAGGGGGCGTCCGCGGAAGGAAAATTAAGAAACAGAAAAAACTTTACCACCAACAAGCTGGGCGTCCACTCAGAAACCTAATCTGAAAGTCAGCAATTACACAGACGACAGGTGGATAAATCCACAAAGATGGGAAGAAACCAGCGCAAAAAGGCTGAAAACACCCGAAATCAGAATGCCTTTCCTCCTACAGAGGATTGCAGTTCCTCATCACCAGGGGAACAAGGCCTGATCGAGAATGAATGTGAGGAATCAATAGAATCAGGCTTCAGAAGGTGGATAATGAGAAACTTCTGTGAGCTAAAAGAACATGTTCTAGCCCAATGCAAGGAAACTAAGAACTTTGAAAAAAGATTTGACGAAATGTTAACGAGAATGGACAATTTAGAAAGGAATATAAGTGAATTAATGGAGCTGAAAAACACAAGAACTTCGCGAAGTATGCACAAGTCTAAACAGTCGAATTGACCAAGCAGAAGAAAGGATTTCAGAGGTCGAAGACCAACTTAATGAAATAAAACGAGAAGACAAGATTAGAGAAAAAAGGGTAAAAAGGAATGAGCAAAGTCTCCAAGAAATATGGGACTATGTGAAAAGACCTAATCTACGTTTGATAGGTGTACCTGAATGTGACGAAGAGAATGAATCCAAGCTGGAAAATATTTTTCAGGATATCATCCAGGAAAACTTTCCTAACCTAGCAAGGCAGGACAATACTCAACTCCAGGTAATCCAGAGAACACCACAAAGATACTCCTCAAAAAGAGCAACCCCAAGGCACATAATCATTAGATGCACCAGGGTTGAGACAAAGGAGAAAATACTAAGGGCAGCCAGAGAGAAAGATCAGGTTACTCATAAGGGGAAGCCTATCAGACTCACAGCAGATCTCTCAGCAGAAACCCTACAAGCCAGAAGAGAGTGGGGGGCCAATATTCAACATCCTTAAAGAAAAGAACTTTCAAACCCAGAATTTCATATCCAGCCAAACTAAGTTTCATAAGTGAAGGAAAAATAAAATTTTTTACGAACAAGCAAGTACTCAGAGATTTCATTACCACCAGGCCTGCTTTACAAGAGCTTCTGAAAGCAGCACTATATACAGAAAGGAACAACCAGTATCAGCCATTCCAAAAAACCCATCGGTAAGCTGCATCCAGACCCATCTCACATGCAAGGATATACAGAGACTCAAAACAAAGGGATGGAGGAAGATTTGCCAACAAAATGGAGAGAAAAAAAAAAAAAAAGCAAGAGTTACAATTCTCATCTCTAATAAAATAGACTTTAAAGTAATAGAAAACAAAAGAGATAAGAAGGACATTGTATAATGGTAGAGGAATCAATGTAATGGGAAGAGTTAATGATCCTAAGTCTATGCGCACACAATATAGGAGCACCCAGATACACAGGGCAAGTTCTTGGTGACTTACAAAGAGACTTGGACTCCCACACAATAATAGTGGGAGACTTTAATACTACATTGTCAATAGTGGATAGATCAATGAAACAGAAGGTTAACAAGGATATCCGGGTCTTGAACTTATACCTCAAACAAGTAAATTTAATAAACATGTACAGAACTCTCTACTCCAAATCCACAAAACATACATTTTGTTATTTTCCTCACTTATTCCTTCCTGTCTCCATTGTATAACACAATTATTAGTATAAAAGAGCTTTTTAATACCCATTTTTAGACTGCATTCTAGCCTGGACAATAGAGCAAGATTCCCATTCTCTCTCCCTCTTTTTCTTCTTCTTTTTCCCTTTCTTTCATTCTCTTTTTTTCTTTTCTTTTTTCTCTCTTTTTTCTTTTCTTTTTTTCTTTCTTAAAAAAAAAAAGAATACAGTATAAAAAAAATAAAAATAAAAATAACCTCCCTCTAACTGCTTGCCTATCCTTGACCAGTTTCAATGTCCTTAGGGACTATATCATTCTACATCTTTTTAAATATACAAATATATCAATAAACACAGCCATAAAAAAAATTAATGAAAGAAATTAAAGACATAAACAAATGGAAAGACATCCTGTGCTTGTGGATTGGAAGACTTAACATAGTTTAAATATCCATGCTACCCAAAGTGATCTGTAAATTGAAAGCAATCCTTATCAAAATCCCAATGACTTTTTTAAATGGAAATAGGAAAAACAGTTCTAAAATTCATATAGAAACACAAAGGACTCTGAATAGCCAAAACAATCTTACGAAGGAAAAACAAAGCTGTAATTTCTGATTTCAAAATATATTATAAAGCAATAATTAAAACAATGTGGAACTGGCATAAAGACAGACATATGGACCAATGGAACCAAATATAAAGCCTAGAAATAAATCCATGCATATACAGTCAATTGATCTTTGACAAGACTGCCAACAGGGCACAACAGGGAAAGGATGGTCTGTTTAACAAATGGTGTTGGGAAAACCAGATATCCACATACGATGAAATTGAGCCCTAATGTTACACTGTATACAAAAATAAACTCAAAATGAATAAAATACTTAAATATAAGACATGAAAGTATAAAACTGGAAGAAAACATAGTGGGAAAGTTATATGACCTTGGTCTTGGCAATGACTTCATGAGTATCACACCGAAAGCACAGACAACAAATGCAAAAACAGACAAGTGGGACTTTAAATTAAAATCCTCCTTCACAGCAAAGGAAACAATCCACAGAATAAAAAGGCAACCTATAGAATGAGAGAAAATATTCACAAATCATATTTAAGATAAAGGGTTAATTTCTAAAGCACATTAGAAACTCTTTATAACTCAATAGCAAAATCAAAATAATTAACTCATTAGCAAAACAAAAACACAAAACACACACCCACGAAAAAAACAAAAAAACCAACCTGCTTTAAAAATGGGCTAAGGACTTGAATACACGTTGTTCCAAGAAAGTTATTCAAATGGCCAACAGGTATATGAAAGTATGCTCAATGTCACTTATCACCAGAAAATATGCTCAATGTTGCTTATCATCATGCAAATCAAACCACAATGAGATATCACTTCATACATGTTAGAATGGCTCTTATTAAAAGACAGAAGACAACAAATGTTAGCAATAATATGGAGAAACTGGAACACTTGTACACTGTTGGTGAGAATGTAAAATGGTATAGTCAGTATGGGAAACAGTATGGAGGTTCCTCAAATATTTAAATATAGAACCGCCATGTAATCCAGCAATCCCACTTCTGGGTATTTATCCAAAAGAATTGAAATCAGGATCTTGAAGAGATATTAATATTCCCATGCTCATTACAGCACTATTCACAAATAGACAAGAAGTGAAAACAATCTAAATGTCCTTTGATGGATGAATGGCTAAGAAAATGTATATACAGTGGAATATTATTCAGCCATAAATAAAAGAAATCCTATCATATGCTATAACAGCACATGGCTGAAGCTGAGGACATTATTTTATGCTAAGTGAAATAAGCCAGAAGGAGAAATATTGTATGCCTCAGTTTATATGAGGTATCTAAACTAGTCAAACTCATAGAAACAGAGAAGAATAGTGGTTGCTAGGGGACAGGGGGTGGTAGGGGGAGAAGGAAATGGGAAAATGTTAATGAATGGTCATAAAGTTTCAGTAATGCAAGATAAGTTCTAGAGATCTGCTGTCCAACATTGTGCCTATATTAGTATTGCATTGCATATTTAAACGTATGTTAAGAGGGTAGATCTCATGTTAAGTGTTTGTACAATAAAATTTTTTAAAAATTAAAGCAAAAAAAAGAAGCAAAATAAATGAACTGTATATAACTGCAAAACATTCTAGTTCTCAAACTTCTGGGTAAAATGTTAAAATGCTGTGTCCAGGGCCTTACCTCTTGAGATTCTCACTCAATCTGGGGTAGGGCCCTGGAATCTGCATTTTAACAAATCCAAGCATCTGATGCAACACGTTAAGCACTGATGTGCATAAAGAGGCCTTGTAAAACATATGCAAAAGAAAAGTCTAAGTTGTTAGTGAACTTTGCATACTGATAGCTGACATTCATTCACCAGCTTCTGTGCCCCAGACTCATGATCTAGGTCACCATATTACCCCATTTTCCAGATGAGGAAACTGAGACTTAGAAAATAGTAAATGGCAGAGCCACGACTGAATACAAGGTGGTCTGACGCACCATCCACTCTCTTGACCGCATGTTATCTCTTCTACTACTAGTTGCCTTCAAGCAGATACTTCGGCAGCTGTAACTTGATGCTTCTGGGAATTCTACATAGCACTGTCACCTCTGTTATTATTCAGGTTTCAATATATTTATAGATGGAAAGATTTCAATGAATGAGAAATGAAGTTGGGATGTGAGAACCCTTAGGGGCACAGACATGCATGTCCACAACACATTGCAAGCTTCCTGGTTGTAGGCTGAGCCTTGGGTAGGCAAAAATGTGGGTCTGATCCAGTATAATACTTTTGCATTCTTTGATTTATAAGTTGCTTAAAGTTTTAGCCAATTCAGGAGGAAAAAATCATGAGAGTAGAATGTTATTATTCAAATTGTTTGGTATTAGGTGACTTGGTGTGTTAGCACTACTGAAGCAAACATAGATGAGACGTTGGTTGACTGCTGGGATTTTGACTAGATATCAGACATTTGATCATTATGAAAAACAATCATCTCTAACAATTACTGCCTTTTAAACGAATAAGCTAATATGAAAGTAACAAGTGAGACCTCAGTAGAGGCTGAGATAACTAACAAATATTTAAGTTATGGTACAGATAAAAAGAATGACTGATTTACACATTTAAAAGCATTTTAATAATTTAAAATTTTCTGTTTTATAAGTTTTATAACACATTAGAGTATGTGGATTACTTAAGGAGACTCACTTACTTCTCCCTTACTTCTTGAGGTATTTTTTCCCCTCTTCTTCCCCCTCTTTTTTCTATCTCTGTAATTGCCAGCACTTTAATGTAGAAAATAGGCTCATTCATCTTGTCTTCTAATGAGCTTTATACAGTATAAGAAAACCCACAGACTGCAAAGGGGTGTTAATGTTGTATCCTAAAAGCCCCAGCATTTGTACGTTTGACTCTATCATTTTTTATCATGTAACAAAAGACATAAGCCAACAAAGTATGCTATCTATAGAAAATACTTGTAACTGTTTTGTTAACCCAAGAGTTGACCCCTTTACATGTAATTTCAGGTTCAGAATCAGATCAAAGGCCCCAGTTTGGGTGATGTGTGCACTGTGACCTCTTCCATGATCTCTGAGTTCCCTGAAGGAGAGGTCTAGTTCTTTTTCATTGTCATCTCTTCATGCCCAGCAAGCTGGGGATGAAGTCTGAGGATGAATTGCTTATACTATGAGGAACTTGGGAGATCTGGGCAGCAACGTTTTTGCTAGTGAACTGGCACTTCGGCACCTGTGTTGTTATTTTTTTTTACATAGTCAATGTGGTTTGCTGGAAAGGATA
The DNA here is from genome assembly GCA_036589455.1 of Ateles fusciceps. NCBI lineage: Eukaryota > Metazoa > Chordata > Mammalia > Primates > Atelidae > Ateles > Ateles fusciceps. The sequence goes on from JAZHEH010002842.1 coordinate 3,661,850, forward strand.
CTAGATAGGAAGTCAGAAACTAGTTTTCTTTCTTTGCTTATTTGGACTTAAGAAGCCCTCTTAATCCCTTCAGGCTAAAGTGTCCTCATAAAGTGTAATACTTGGGCTAACTAGTGTTCTTTAGTCTCTTCCAGCTTTAAAATTTATGTTTAAAATAAAAGAAAATGTATCTACCATTTTTTTGTCTTTTCATTTTGAAATAATTTTGAACATACAGAAAAGTTGGAAGAATCATGCAAAACTGTTCCTGTTTACCATCATTCAAATTCATCAATTGTTAAGATTTGCTCACTCTCTCTCTCTTTCCACACTCACACACATAATTTTTGTTCTGAAACATTTACGAGTTGTAGATGTTGTGCCCCTTTACTCCCAAGTACTCCAGAATGCATTTCCTAAGTACAGTGATGTTTTCTTACATCACCATGATGTATTTATCAAATTCAGGAGAGTAAACATTGATTTAATACTATCTAATAGCCCATATTTAAATGGTTCCAATTGTCCCAATATTTTCCATATCAATTTTTCCCATTCTAAGACTCAATCCAAGATTACATGTTGCATTTATTAATAGTTGTCATGTCTGTTTAGTCTCCTTTGTCCTACACAACTTTGAGATTTTTGAAAATTTTCAAAAATCTACATATTTGTAGAAAATTAGAAAATCTAATTTTCTACAAAAAATTGATTTTTTGTAGAAAGTCTATTAATTTGAATTTGCCTGATGTTTCCTCATAAGATTCAAGTTATACCTTTTCATCAGGAATAGGACACCGAGATTGTGTTCTTCTCAGTGCATCACATCAGGAGGCACATAGATCATGATGTTAACAAAATGTTAGTGTAAATTTCATGGGAGAAACCTTTTCCATTCTTGCTGGATTTGAGCTCTGTCTACAAGACCATAAACAAATGGAAATTACCCAGGTACTGAAATTCTCTGGGTTAAGTAAACTGATTGCCTGTATATTTTAGTTTCTATCTAAATAATTTTTGTGTGTTAGAAAGCCTTAAAATAATGATTCCTGCACCCAACTCAAGAAACCTTAGTAAGTTTGAAAAGTATTTGAAAAGCATCATAAAGAGAATTCAGAGCTCATGTGATAGTATGATGGTTTTTCTGTAAGAAGAAATCCCAAAGGTCACCTTATTAACATTACGCTTGTCAGGATTATGAAGGCTAAAGAGAGAAATAGGGTCAAATAATGGTAGAACAATAACAAAAACACAGCTCTCCTGACCTTTACTCCAATACCTTTTCACTACATTGTTGCTCCCATGAATCACTATCTGGAACCAAATCTGGCTTTTTTTAAAAAGGCAGAAGGCAGTTAGTCAATGACTATATGCATTATGCCTAGTGTTCCATTATTGGAACACCAAGCATGTGGAAGTTATTTATAACCTACTGCTCAAGGTCATCACCAAGGTCTGATTGGAAAACTTTAAAAAAATTGCAACCTCAGGCATAAATGGGTTAACCTATTTCATGGCACCCTCAGAATAGCACCACGGGCCAGTTGCAATGATGACGTCCCAATAAAAATTAAAATAACCACCTTGGATTCATTGGGCCACTTGGGGACACTGTAGTGTTACTGCAGAGCAGTAGATGGCACTGTTAATATACATTGATTTCAGTATAAAATCTGGAAAAGGGAAGTAGTATTCCAGAGATTTACTATGTGGTTGTTCCAACTAAAGTAGTGATACTTCACTTATTCAGCAAAGTCCTGTCCAGTCTGTGATTGCTGTGATACTTATTTTCATCTCCCCCTAACCTGATTTGACTATGGAGGTTTTGTTTTTTGACTTCTCCCCACCCCACATACAAATAATGTAACTTATAAACTTTGCTGTAAGAATTTAGTACTTCATTTGGTACTGGTAAGTCATTTATATTTACCTTACAATTAATATTAGGAGACCTGGGAGGATACAGGGTCTCTCTGATAATTTTATATATTTCTTAGCTAAAGAAATATTCTTTGGAACATTTCATACTTTTGATCTGTTTATATGTTTATATAGAAAGAAAATTTTAATGCACTTAATTTTTCTGATATTTGATTTAGTAGCTAAAAGTAAGTAGACGGTTATTTTACTTTTCATTTAGATAAAAATCATGAATTATGTTTAATATTTCATGACATCACTGTTAATTTGGAATGAGTGGACAAGACATTTTATAACTCACGTGTAAGAAACTTAAAAAAAAATCTGCAAATAGCAACATCTCCATACTTGTTAATGAATTCAGGCCTTGATTATTTGCATTGAATGCAAACCTTTACTGGCTGATCACATCATCTTTTAAACACCTCACTTAAATTATGCAGATAAAAATTATATTCTGTCCCTTTATTTAAAAAAAAAAAACCTTGGAGAAATGATTAAAACTATGTTTAACCAAATGCTTCAGATGAGAAAAATCCTAATGAGATATTTAAATTTACTTCTTTTTTAAAAATAAAATCATTTAGTTTTCCATCTTAGGGTGAGAGAAGTTACACCTTCTAGAACCATGACATCATATGAAATGTTGACATCTATTATCAACCTAATTAACTATTTGCTGTTCAAATTGTGGTGAAAGTACATTGAAACTTCTTTTGTACCCTTATCGCTTGTTTAATACCAAATTGCCTGGCATCTGTGTATCAAGGCTTTGATCTAATACTCTATCAGTTGTTGGCTCAGGCACAAGAGACTGCAGAGTACACAAAGCTGTTACTGCAGACTCCAGGGAAAGAGAGGCTGTTGATACACGGTCCTGATTAGCCAAGTCAGTCAATATTTACATGACGCAATGATAATGCCTTCTTTATGTTAGATTGTTATTTCACTGAAGCAAGTAGGAAACTTCCTTTTCAAGAGCTTGGTGTATTTTTCAGAAATTCTTTTTTTCCCTCTCAGGTACATATATGGCATATTTTCTTTCATCTCTCTCCGTTTCCTTTCCTGCCTTCAACGTTTGATCACACACAAATGCAACATAATGACACATATTTTTGAGGAGTCCCCATTTTTTAGGATTTATATGTGAAGGAATTTTGTTAAAGTTATGATCTTACCTATATCAAAATATCAGAACCAGAACTACCTCTTTCATTTTTCTGTACTTTAAATGTAAAAACTGGTTGTTTTATTCCTATTTTCTATTCTCTAACTTGATTTGGAAACTCCACACACTGATGTCTTGATTCTTTCTAGCAGAGACTTTAGGCTGGCACATCTTTTAACATTATTTAAAGGTTAAAAGACATGAATCTTAAAATATTCATATTTCAATGGAGGCAATAGAAAGCTATATTGAGCTCACATCAAAAGTTGAACATTTCTCTATTATGTTTTTTATTTCTTACCATTTTAGAATTCTTGCCCTTTGCAATGAGGATTTTATATTCATAAGATTCTGTTTATACTTAGCAAATATTTCTAATCACATTCTATTATCTGAGATACTCTTTCTCTCTCCAACCCTCTTTACACTCTTGTCTTTTAATATCTGAAAGGGAATTGATGGTGATAAACAACCAGACTGTTATCTCTTTTAAAGTCATTCAGTCATTATTTATGAGCCAAGGACTGTGTTATTTGCTTGAGGGGACAGAAACAACAAGACACTCTCCCTGCCTTCTGAGGAGGAAAAGGCCATAGAAGTTGGCAGGAGCCAGATCACAGAGGGCCTTACAAAGAAGTTTGGGTTTTCTCTTAAAATAGTAAGGTGTTACAGCATCTTAAAATAAGAGGACCATACCCAGATTTATAATTTGGAAGACATGGCAGCAGGATAAAAGGGCAGAAGGGTGAGACTGGAGTAGGAAGAATATAATTAGGAGACTGTATCAACAACTACACAAAGCTAATTGTTCTTAGCTTTTTGGGGCCATAAATCCCTTTTTAGACTAACATGTATACGTACACATATAATTTACATACACTATCAGATGATTCACAGATCTCTTAAAGCCCATGAATTCCAGTTAAGAAGGCTTTGAATAAATAAGGGCATAAATCAATGCACTAGCAGTGGCGATAGGGAATATCACAGATATGAGAGGTATAACAAATAATCTATATGCTATATATTGATTGAATATGAGCGGTATAACAGATTGAATATGACAGGTGAAGGATGTCAGAGTCTCAGATGACTCCCAAGATTTTAGTTATCTATGGTGACTGGGTAGATGGTAGAGCTTTCATCAAGACAAAGAATAGAAAGAAAGTAACATGTTATTGATATTGTTGGAAAGCCTGTGGAATATTCTGGTGGGAGAATAAGGCTCTTGAGTTAAGTAGATGTGTCTGGGCTGAAAGTATTGATTTCGATTCCTGAGGCTGTAAGCAGCCATAGGTTGAGTTCACCTAATGAGATCATGTAGAGTAAGAAAGAGAGGGGCAGGCCATAATCCTTGGGGAACACCAGCTTTGAAGGCTCCATCAGAGAAAGAGGAGTGAACAAAGGAGACAGAGTTATGAAGAAAAACAAGAGTAAACAGCCTTAGAATCCAAAAGGAGAAATAATATCCAGGAAGGCATGGGACACGGCATCAAATGTTTCAAGGACAAATAGGACAAATATCTCAAATGTTTATTTGCATGTGACAGTTATTGATGATTCCCACCAGAAGAGTTTCAACAGAATTGGGCTGGGGTGAAGGTGATACACCACACTACTGAAAGTCAAAGAGTGAGTGGGAGATGAGAAAGTGGCTATGGACTGTTCCTTCAAGGACATTGTGATGGTAAAATGAGTGATAGAGCAAAAAAATAAAATACGTACATATGTATATGTATAGATGTAATATCAAAGACAGTGTTGTTGGGTCAAAATACATGTACATTTTTAATATGGATAGGTATATATGATTGCTTCCTCCTAAAAGGTTATATCCATTAATTTCTATAATTCTGTATAGGAATATCTGGTTTTCTACCCCAACAGCTGTATATTAACATACTTTCCAACTTTTTCTTGTCTGATGGCAAAAACTCTTTAATTTGCTTTCTGATTATTCACAAGGTTGCACATCTTCTATGTAATTTTTAGCTATTCATATTTGTTCATCCATGTCTCACTTGTTTATAATCTTTGTCCATTTTCTTACTGAGTTTGCTATTTCATTGATTTGAAAGAACTCTTTACAATTATTTTTCCCTTGTAGACATTAAAAGCATTTTCTTCCAGTCTGTGTTGTGTGTTTTAACTTTGTTTACAGTGTCTTTGACACAACCATATGTTACTCTTTACCTTTATAAAAATGTTAAAATATCTTCATTTTATTCCAATGTTTAATAGATTATATACAGCTTTGTTTTATCTGAAATTTATGTGTGAGATGTAACATAGTGCACAAACTTTATTCTAGTGAAATAGTTACTTGATTTTGCCAATACCATGCATTAAGTATCTACTCTTTTCCCGATAGTTTGAAATGCCACTTTTATTATATAACAAATTCTATATATACAAAGGTCTGTTTTCAGATTTTGCATTTGTTCCATTAGTGTGTTTGCCTATTCCTGCACTATGTTCACACTGCTTTTAAAAATAGAGCTGCATAGGATGTTTGATATCTAGCAGGATACTTTTTGCTTCTCTCCTGCTCCTGGTCTGGGCTGTGTTTCCCTCCGGTCTTGTTCTTGTCAATACTCTCCCCTTTGATTTTCTATCTTCTAGGAATCCTTGGAATCCCTTGCCTGCTGATGAAATTTTTATTTTCTAATATGCTCATTAAATTTATTCTTTTAAAATATCTGTCTCTTCATGGGTTGGAGCCAGGGGTACATGTGTGTGTTTTGTCTGCCATCTCGATCCACTTCCCCAGAGGGATGCTTGTAAAATAATTTACATGTGGCCAGTTGGCTGTCACCTTACAAAGCAAACAACATACAGCTGTGTGGGGGATTAATTGTTAAGTAACCATTCTGTACTCTGGAAATCTTTTAATGATCAAAAACAGTCTGATGTATGATAATATATTTTATAGGCCTCATTGTAAAGAAATGTATGTTGATACCCTAAAGTACTGATTCAATATCTCTCAAAGTGTTTTCCCTTCAAATTAGTGTTTGTTTATACTCTGTGCTTGTTTCAGCTTGGGGATGATTTCTTAAAACAAATTATTAGGCATTTTCTGGCAATAAGAAATTTCCTAAATGTGTTATTTAACATTGGTGCCTAGAAATCATAAGCAGAAGTTCAATTTACTGTATTTTTCTTTTGAGTGGGGAAAAAGGGTAGACGAATCTTTTTTCTTCAAAAATAAAATTTTCCATTAAAGGAAGCTATTATATTGCCATATCAGTACTCAATTTATATTTGACACCTCTAGAGGTGACTGCCCTAAAGCTCATATAATGACTAGATTGATACATTTCACTGAAAAATTGAGACTAACTTTCTCACTGACTGTGAAATGTAGAAACCTGAGTCATCATCACCATAAACTCATAGCAGATCTATAGTTACCTTTGAATATAAAAGAGGATTACAGGACATTCTTGTTTTGATGGTAGGCTCTGCTTTCTCATCCTCAAAAACTTTGACTATCATATTAAAATACTATTAATACAAAAATTATGCCACATGAAATGAGCATCCAAAGATTTCTAAATAAAACATGCACTGAAATTAGTAACATTTTCTAATAGGGTTATATGGGATTAACAAAGACTTCACAAATGGGAATGCCTTTTTAATTCTTTCTACTTATTTTATTTACCTATTTATTTTACTTGGAAATACAGTATTACAAACTAGGGAGTGGCTAAGACTGGCTAATCATTCTGGAAATTATTGCATAGCTTAGCAAAATATCCTAAAAATAATAGTATGCCTTACTTTTATGTCCAGGAACTTTTTATTATTTCTGACTTAGAAAACGTTTTTATTCCTAAACTTTTAATGCTAATTGTACTTCTTTTTTCCTTTGGTCACCATAAAGATTTCTAGCACTTTCCTCAAAGAAAGGGAAATTAAATAAATGGGTATAACTCAATCCACTTTGGCCTTGTGTGTAAGCTAGAGTTTGGAGACAGAAAAAATTGGACTATTTGCTAAAATGGGGTTTTAGGATTATTCAAGAGGAAACAATTTCATGTATAGCTTTTCACTCTGCTTAGTCTTTGATTGTGGATCCTACATTTATTGCTGAGTAGTCAGTATGCTTACAACTGGGCATCCCAATGGCTAGGAGAGAATGTGAGTCACTGGACAAACACTCCTGCTGAGCCAGAAATGCTGTCAGAATTTCCTCCAAGAATGATCTCAGTGTTTGTCTTTTCTGATTTCAATCACACGGTGATTTGTCAGGGCTTCATAAATGCAATTTAATCCTGTTCAGTTTCCAAGGAGGGGTGAACATGCAACAAAATGAATTAACTAGGCCAATCATAATCAAACACTGCAGAAAGCCAGGCAGACCCACCGTATGCCAAGGGTGTTGCAAACAGATCTCATCCTGCCTGGGAAAACTTGACACTGTCTGGTACAGGGGTTGGGAGGGTAACTGAGGGAGGAAAGGAGGGAAGATACCCCTCAGGGAGGGAGTATCACTCCTCTCAGGAGATCTGTTCATATGACTTTCAACAAAGCACCACCAAATTGTCATTGTATTTTGTGAGTAGTTAAATTCTTCTGGAAATTAAGGAAAAAGTTTGAAGCCACCGTGAAGGTAGCCTCTTCCCTGTTATACCTTGGCTAAAGGTGACACTCCGATTCTCTGAGGATAATCTGTCCATCTAATAAAATGACATTGAATCTGGAGCAATCCTGATTGTTTTCTAAGCTCAAGCTAAGAAATGCTGCTTTCACAGGGCAGCAGTACAGCATTAAGAACACGGTACTGATTACTTATGTGACCTTGGGTGAGTGACTTAACTTCAATGAGCTTTTGTTTTTCTCATTTATAAAATGGGGATAATACTTTCACGGTGTTGATGTTGAAATTAAGGGAGAAAATGAAAGTGCTTAGTACACTGCACGGCATATTATAAATTCTCAATAAAATTAACAATAATTAATGTTATTATTAGTAGTAAAGCAGTCAAAAATACCAAAACTTTTCTTCATGCAACAAATATTTATTGTGCATTTACTATATGCCAAACTTGCCAAATGCTGGAGATGAAAAATACCTTATTCAGTGAAGAAAATAAGAATCTGCATTTCTGTTGCTGGCTACAGATGGCAATTTCTGCTTCCTAACCTTACTTCTTTAAAAGAAAAAATTTTCCCATGCATCACTCACTCAGATCAACCCATTGCCACATTTTGCAGTGTTGAAGGCTAATGTATTTTAGTAATGCTTAATTAACTATGGTAGCAACAAATAAAGAAATCCCAGGAATCTCCAATTAACTTGTCTCAACATATGGGGAGTAGAGTTGTAATCAGGATTATGGGGGAAAAAAAGAAGGGGGTCAGTATTACATGCTGCTGAAGTGCTTTTGCATGGATTATTTTTATTTGTACCCCCCCCTCTACCCTTTAAATCTGATACATGCCAAGATTTTCATGTGCACAGCCGCCTCCTAATATGTGGTTTTGCTTCTGTGCAAGCATGGAATCCCTACTGCAGTTATGTCTGCTTGTGCATCTCCAGCAGCTGGAGCATGAATCACATCAGGCTGATGAGTGTGTCACGCTCTTCAACCCCGCCCCCCCCCCCCCCCCACCGCCAACAAGTGAGTGCACCGCCAGGCCCACTTTCCTGGAAAATGTTCTTTGGAGCAGGGTGGACGGTGGCCCGGGGAATTGTCTGGGCTTCCCATTAATCTCAGAAGATGCGAGGGTAATCCCTTCACAAATATGGGAATGGGGGCTGCTCTGAGGCTGGCAAATAATAAACAATGAGGGTTTCTTTTTTTTTTCTTTTTTTAAATCCTGGGTTCCTCTAGCCCTCCTCTCTGTAGTCCTCAGCAATAACTTAGCCCTTGTCTTCCTCTCTGAAGGATTTAAATGGAATGACCTTAATTCTCGCTTTGTTTGCACTCTATCTCTTAAGGAGCTGCAATGAAGACCAAGACAAACAGTAGATTAACAGTGCTACCTTTTATAAGGCTGATTAGTTCCTAAAATATGCTGAAAGGAAACAAAACCAAAAAGAAAAAAGAGTGGAAAGGGGGGTGAAACAGAAACCTTTGTCGGTGAGTTTGAAACAGCTCCATTTCTTTCATTAGTTGCAGATATTGACCTTCCGATGAAATATTTTCTTTGTGTGAGAAGGCTTTGCCAGAGCAGCATTTATTAGGCAGGTGCCCGGTAAGTGTTTCTAAGCAAATACTACTTTGCTGCCTAATTTTGGTTTAAGGGAGAGTTGTATCATGGATGAATTCAGAAAACATTTGATGATGGTTCATCGGCCGCCCCTCAGAGCAGGGGCTATCAAGTGGTGGACTGTATCCAAATCAGAATGCCAAAGATGCTGTTCCATGCGGAGTCATTAAGGAGAGCACAGCCTCTTAGAATCTCCTTCAGCACCTCTGGATTTGAAGGAATTTACAGAGAAACTTCCAAGACACCTCAGCTATATCCAAATGAAAGCCTAAGCGTTACAGTTTGGTGGAGCTGAAAATGTGTCTCTGGAAAGAAAAAAAATTCTATAAAGCTACACAGAAAATATTTCTGGGCATCAGCTTGTTTCCTGTGAGGGATGGGAGGTTGTTCCTGAAACTGTTCAATTTAATTTAAAGTTAAATAAAAATGTGAAAGAACCAGGGTGCCTTAGTTAGATGATCCATCTGCTTATGATAATAGAATAATTCACATCCTCATTGTCAGAGCAGAAAGGCTCCCGATAAGGTCAGTCATTAAACTCAATATGTTTCATTCTTTGGTGCTGTCTCACTTAGATTCTCAGCACCACTTGTCTGCCCTTCTTTTCCACTATGCACCTATATTGCAAATTTAGTTCCATTAGGTAGATGCTTGCATCATTATGAAGCCTGATTCCATCATTTTCAAAGTGCCAAGCCATTTAAATATGGTACAGTCCTTGGTCATATTTAATCCAAACATTTACACACATCCAGCTCCTTATCTTTTTAAAAAGGATGCAGGGCTTATTTTTAAATTACATCCCCATTCATGCTCCATAAAAGCATCAAGTAAAACCGTCCATGGGATTTACATTCTGGTCCACAGGTGCTGCTTCCATTTCCTGGCATGGCCATTAAATCCTAGCATCAGCATAATTCTTGGCATGACACTCTTGTGTCGAGGCAGAAAAAGGAAAAACAGAAAGCCATTTTTTTCCCCTCTCTCCCAGAAATTCAGCTGCACGGAGGAGCACTGTAGCTTTTGCTTTCATCCCTATATAAACCTAATTTAAAGAACATCTTAAAATAAGGCTCCCCCAAAAAGGGACATCAGTGGGAAGCTGAGGTGCTGGAAATAAAGAGCTTACTAAAAACTGGTATGTGCATGATTTCTTTTATTGTATGTCAGTTAGATGTGCATCTATTTGTGGGAGGTTTTTGTTGACATAATGAGTCTTCCTGTGACTTGAGTGCCATAACTGTCACTACAGCATCCCAAAAGTCCTGAGTCATCTGTGATTCCCTTAAACCCTTGGTATGGTCTATTCCATGAATTCCCTTTTTCCCTCCACAAGCTCATTCTCCTATCAGTTTCTAGTCTCAGCTATTAAAGTCAGTCATATAACAAGTACACAGATGCCCCACTGCTATAGATGCCTTAGCTTGCTTTCTTCAATGTCTATAGCAGCTACTGGCATCATAAGAAATCTCATCAATTTGGAAAGGCTGTTGGAACAAATTAGTGTTTGCTTAATTAAACCACACACACACACACACACACACACACACGCACGCACGCACGCACGCACACACGCACACGCACCCTGGCCTCCAACTACCTTGTTTCATTTTGTACTTAGAAACTCCTGATGGTACAGTGGGGGCAGCAGGGAGAGTCTGCATGAGATCCCCAAATGATCACAACTGTGCAATTGTCCTGGGTGCACTTCTCTGATAGGCTGCCATTTGTTCCCACTCACCTAGAGAGCTTGTGGATAGCCTGAGAGGGTTGTGCGCAAGTGTGCGTTTTAACAAATTTTCAAAAGTTGCCATGGGGGAGAGAATAGAAAGAAAGCCCTTCAAAAAAGAAAATTATTTTCACAGCATCATCACTAGAAAAACACCCCTGCAATGGATATCTTCGAAGGTCGACTGTAATCTGAACTAATTGGGGAGGGAGGGGAAGAGCTTTCAGTTTTGCTCACCTTTTATAAGGGGTCTCAGAGAAGTGATCGGTAGCCAAACGCTTCCCGCACGGAGTGGTTTGGGCACTTTCTAAGCAAAAGGAAAGGCTCTTCCCGCTGCTTCTTGTTCGCGTCACTGAGAGGAGGTCAGACCTGCCCTCTTTTACTTGCCACTTCTGATTATTGGGAAGGTTCTGCTCCAAAAGTCATCTTTTGTGGTGAGGACATGAATCCTCTCCCCAGTGTTGCAATGCTTGATAAGGAGGAGGGGGTGGAAGCAGGGAGACTGAGCTGGAAAGCCTCAAGATCACAGCCAAGGAGCATTAGTTATAGGCCTTTACTGAAAATCAACTCAATCTCTGTGAATGTACTACATTAAACCAATAACAGACAACAAGCTTGTGAATATTTGGCTCTGTGATGAAATCGGCCGCAGCCCTTCCGCAGTGGGGGAGGGAGAGAAGCCCAATCTAGGAAGTGCTGGTACTCCTCCCTGGAGTGTGTCTGTTGTGATTGCTAGCTGGTTTCCACAGATCCTTGCCGCATATTATGCCATTAAACAGTATGAAAGAAAATCAAAATATATGTTTACTGGGTACTAAATAGTAAGTGCCCTTTCAAATGCTCTTTAATGGCTAGGCTTTAAAGTCATCGTGGAGCACCCTCAGAAAGCGAGAGCAGCATGTTTCACAGATTTCTGTTGCTGTAAACCACCACGAGAGGCTGAACAAATGCGCGCTGAGATTTGTGAACACCCCCGCAACTGTGGACCCTTAAAGGCATATTCAGAGAGAAAGCAGCCTTCTGCCATATATATTCTTTAATGTATAATTTTTGTTGAAAAATTGCTGATGGCTTCAGCTGAGTTTTCTCAGATTGAATGACAATCAATGTCTGGTTCAGCATAATAGATATACTTCCCGGGGGAGATGAGGAAAGGAATGTATGTTTCAATGGTGAGTTATAGTGAGCAGTGGCTAAACATGACAAAATACTGTGTGAAGATACAGATATAATCATTTTCATTTATAAACTAAGAGCAGTCACGTATCACTTAACAGGGATTTGTTCTGAGAAATGCATTGTCAGGCGATTTACTCACTGAGTGAGGATCAGAGAGTGTGCTTATACAAACCTAGACGGCAGAGCCTACTACACATCTGGGCTATATGGTGTAGCCTATTGCTCCAAAATAATTATATTTTGATTTTCTTTCATACTGTTTAATGGCATACTACTCCCAGGCTATATGGTGTAGCCTATTCCTCCTAGGCTACAAACCTGTACCCCATGTTTCTGTACTGAGTACTGTAGGCAGTGGTAACACATTGGAAAGAATGTGTGTCACTAAACATAGAAAAGGTGCTACAATGCTATGAGGGACATCATGACAGCTGTGATCTCACTAAATAAGAATTTTTCAGCTCCATTATTTTATGGGACCACCATTGATATGCTGTCCATTGTTGACCAAAACATTATGTGGCATGTGATTGTACAGTTCTTGTCATTTCTTGTTCATTGTGTTTGCATTGTGTTAAATGTACTAGTAGTCAAGGCGTGAGCAGACAGGGGAACAGACTACAAAGTCCAGAAAGAGACCGAAAACATAATATAGTTTAGTATCTGATAAAGGGGGCACAAAAAAAGTCAGTGGTGGGAAAAGATGAATTATTCCACCATATTTGGTGATAGGATAATGATAGCCACCTGGAAATATCTAAAGTTGGATCAATAACTCATACCCACTAAAGGACAAAGTTTAAATATTAATATTAAATTTAAAAGAAAAAGAAAACATTCAAACACTATAAAAATTCATCGGAAGATTTCTTTATAACATTGGAGTAGAGAAAGAAGCCATAAAGATGGATGTGACTGTATAAAAATCAGAACTGTGGCATGGAAAAAACTCCAGATGTGCAGTCAAAACACAGATAACAAATTGGAAGAGAATATTTGCAACTCATGACACAATCAAAGGAAAATTTTCCCAAACATATAAAGAGCTCCTAGAAATCAATAAGAAAAATATTAATACTCCAAAAGAAATATGGACAAAGACTTTAAGGAGAAGATTAACATGAAAAGAAATACAATTGTCTTACAACATATAAAAAGATATTGACATCACTAGTAACAGAAACTAACTCAAACTCTAGAGTGCTACTATTTTTTACCTATGAGATTGACTGAATTTCAGGAGTTTAATACTACTGTTTGTTGTCAAAGTATGTCAATGGGAGTATAAGTTGGAATAACATCTACAGAGGGGGAATTTAACAATTTGCATGAAAATTAGAATTGCAAATATATTTTAACCTAGAAATTTCACTTCTGATTTTATCTTTTCTATATATTTGCATACCTAAGAAATAACAAATGTACAATGTCATTCATTATAAAGAGCAGAATTTTGAGAACACACCAAATGTCCATCAATAGGGATTAACTGAATTATAGTGCATCCATACAATGGAATACTCTGTTGTTAAAAAAAAAAAAGAGGAGGAGAAGATCTGTGCTCTGATATAAAAAGACAACCAAATATAGTGGTAAGTGAACAGTGCAGAACTGAATAGTGTGCTACCATTTGTTTATGCAAGAGGCAAAATAAGATTCTTAGTATTTTGAAAAAAAGATTTTCACAAAGAAACTCTGGAAAACTATAAAAGAAACTAATAGTAGTTGTGTAACAGTAGTTATGTATGGAGGAGTAAGAGAACTAGATGAATTTTAGGCATGGGAAGGAAAAATTCACAGTAAACCTTTAATCTTTTTTTGTTTTCCAATCATATTTTACCAAATGTTCCCTACTTAAAATTGTATCATTAAAATAATTAAATGAAACAGCTAATATTAAATCATTTCAAAATGAAATAAAGCAAATAAAAAATTTATACAGAAAATAACTATACCACTACCTACCAATGATGAAAGATGACTTAGAGCAATTTTGTTAAGAGCCATTATGAATTTGGTCCTAGTCTATGATATACTCCTTCACTCACCACATCCATATGCTATATGCCATTGTTTTGTGGCTTAAAAATTGGGAAAATTGAAAAATAAATCAAGGAGGGATTTTATTTATTTTGATTAGCTTCAAAAACATTTTTTACCATTTGAAATAAGAAATCTTTCTTTGCAGTAATCTCTAATCTTTTTTTTTTAAAAAAACCATTTCTACATTCCCAAAGTAGAAATTGACCTGAACACTATCTTACCACCAAAAGAAAGTTGACCCAACTCTGAATTCTGCTTCAAATCTTAACTTCTAACGTATCTTTAGGTTAAACAGAACATAAGGTTAAAGTAGCACAGCCTGGACAATCAATGAGTTGATGCTACAATTGTATAGTTAAAAACCGTATTTACTCTAAATTGCAAAATGGTAGGTATTGTATGTGATGTTTAAGTCGCAGCAATTGTTCTAGTAATAAATGTAATATTCAGCAGCATTTTTTATAGATTACTCAGTTCATCATTAGTGCCATTTTTGCCTCTTTATAATAATGTGCACTTTCCTTTAGAAAGAGCTTGGTTATTTCTTTGGTTGGGCCTATTTGCTCCTTTTTTTATGTGAGATTTTTCAATACTATGAAATGATGCAGAGCAGAAAAGGTCCATCCACTTCACTTGTGTTGCCTCCCGCGTTACCTAAACCACAACAGAACAATGACAGACAACAGAGCTTTTCTCCTCTCTAACAATTCAGTCACCATGACAACCAGCAGAAGAACGTTGGGCCAGAAAAAAGCATTGAGCTTGAGGGACTAGACTAATCAAAAAATGGAATAACATGGCAACAATTACACTGATGAGTGAGAGGGAAGCTACGGTGCATTCAGACACCTATGGCACTGCAGACTCAATGCATTCAGCATTTTGTGTTTAGTGTCTTGTGTTTTTGAGAGCAGGTAAATAGACAAGATCGAATTGTGTAACAGAATGTCAGTGCTCTAGTTAAATAGAAAATTCCTTTCCTTTGGCAGTGCTGCTTCAAGCACGTTGAAGAGGGTTTAGGGGGAGATGAGGTTTTGAAGTGAAATGTGTAATAGATACGAGTGCCACAAAGCAACGTTATTTAGTTTAAAAAAAGTAAACTTGGGTATGCCCCCCCCTTATTTTCAAATATATAGGCACAAATAAAGGGAGAATGCTGCTGGGTTAGTGGCTGACACTGTCTGAAATCCAGCCTCATGTCAGCAACATACATGATTTTCTGTTAACATGTTTCTGGGGTAGATTGATTCCTATAGACAAAGTCAAGCACCATGATCTTAGGCCTTGTCGATTCTAATGTCTGCAGGAAGTTTGGCCCATCGTGATAGTTCTGTGGGTCAGATAACATGAGGACAGGAGTATAGCTGTGTCTCCTACTCATCTGCCTCCACAACTGCCTCCATTTACTTCCTTCAAAATGTCCTCCCCCGTTCCTGAGACTTTGGTATAATAGATGTGTATATCTCTTTAAAACGGTGTTTCTATTGGCATTCTGTCTTGATGGCAAGAATAGGCAGTTGGCTTGTAAACAGGCTGTACAGACACTGACCCTTGCCTCAGTTGCTCTGATTAAATTTTTCTCACAACTTTTGTAAGTATGTATTGTGCTTACATAATTTAGTGGCTATTTTGTGAATCACATTATGTAGTTTTAATGAACAGGCGAATTTTTCTTTCCCTCCCCTAAACAGAAATATTCTAATTAGGCTTACTTTATTAAATCTGGTAACTGATCACTTCTCCTCAATGAAAGTGAAAGGTATGAAATACCATCATTCTCATGGAGAAATTGGAGGTGAGAGAAATGAGACCTAACGTTTTATGCTGCTCAGCAAAATCATTTGTGTTGCAATGGGGTTGTAAGGCTCAGTCTGCAGACTTTGAGCTTGTGGTCTCCCCCTCAAACCCCACAGACTATTGTTCTATCTCCAGTTGTTATGTGTTCTGTCACTTAGTATATTTTCTTAGTCTAGTTATTTTGACATTCTGTGACTCAGTTTACCTATCTATAAAATGGGCTTCTTTTTGACTATGTTATTGTTAAAAAGTGGGGGGTGGAACAGAGAAGGAGAGGAGGCAGTTTACTTTGATCCTGTAAGTAAATGTTTCTTGATGATGAAAAGTTTTCTATATGAATGAATGAATTATTATTCTTATTTTGATGTTAGTGTGAGTACAAAAACTTCTAGCTAGGAATTCCTCATTGAAGATGCTTTTAAGTTGTCTTTTCTGGGTTACTTTTCCTTTTGTTCAGGTGAGGAGAACAGCATTCAGGTTAGTGATGTAAGAAAAAAATGTTTATTCACATTTCATCTACTTGTCAAGAATTCGAGGCAAGTTATAAAGTTCTAAAAAACCAGATTAACAGAAGCTCAAAGACAATAAACATGAAGTGACAATTAAAGAAAAATTCATATCAAGAAATCCTGGCAAAAAAAAAAAAGTGCAATTTCTAGCCCCTGGGTTTCCAACAGCTGGGCAGAGAAAAACCCTGCGGATTACAGAACCCTCCCTAACTAATCACAAAAAATTGTGTTGGGTCTTTAAGGGAAATGACCTTTTCCTGGCCCTTAGCTCCTCCAGGTGGAGTCTGTCTGGAGAGGTGGTGTGTGGAGGTAGCCAAGGCATTGCCACAGGAGGCGGCTTTCAGCAGAATGGGGAACAGCCCTCCCGGGGGAAGACTTGTCCTTCTGACTTTGGCTGATGAGCATTCTAAGTTGGGGAGCAGAGGAGAATCATTCCTTTACCCTCTGTCATCAGAGGAAGGATAAAGAAAGAGGAAAGAAAAGGTAAAGAACATACTCTTCTGGGCTTGATGAAGAAATCCACATCCCTTGAAAGCAAGTTACAACAGTTTGTTTGGAAATCGCCATATAGAGGACGGCTTGAATTTGGCCAAGTA
This sequence comes from Ateles fusciceps, assembly GCA_036589455.1. Taxonomy (NCBI): domain Eukaryota; kingdom Metazoa; phylum Chordata; class Mammalia; order Primates; family Atelidae; genus Ateles; species Ateles fusciceps. The sequence continues at coordinate 3,678,992 of JAZHEH010002842.1, forward strand.
TTGGTTTTTACCAAAGACCTTCTTGGTTTAGAAGTTCAGCAGCTGATAGTTGGACATTTGGAAGGGGCCCATCAGCTGCCGTGGGCGTCCTCCCCGAAGGCAGCCAGTTTGAGCTGCTTCCAGGAGATTTTGTGTCAAATACAAATGAAAAATGAGGGTTTTCTATGAAATTATTGTGAAAAGGTGAGAAAACAGCTAAATCAGCTTTGTAGGAGATAAACAGTAATATCTTGAGTAGACTCACACTTTACAAAAGCCAGATCTTATTTTAGACAACATAAATGTGCTCATTCTTTCAATACAGTCTCCGATATTTTACTTTACTGCGAAGAAAATCTGCTTATCAGTCGTAACACCCTTCTCTGAGTTGCCAGATAAAAGGCCACAGCAATTGGAAGAAATTTATCTTTAAAATGTTTCTATTATGCTTGGTGACAATGCAGTTTCCACCGAGGACTTCTCTAGTATGTTTTTTTTTCCCTATGGATGAAGCAGGAATCAAAAAGGACTTTTCGCTTTGCCTCAGGAGAACAATACGGGTGTGCAAACACTGAGCCTGGCATTGCATTAAGCTCTGAAAATGCTTTTGGGAACCGGTGGTGCCGTGCACATGCATCAATGCAAGGGTCTTTACACTCTAGGAAATCTTTCACAGTATGACAATCTGTGCGAGGCTCCCAAACTGAGTTGTTACTGTCTAGTTCTCCCTTGTTTATTTCCCACGAGTGGCCTCACACTTTCTGAAATATGTATGTAGGGGAGGAATTCACTAAGAGTTCAGACTAAGGGAAGAAGTTCATGGTTCAGTTCATTCATCTTTCCCCTTCTGCACCTTCATTACAGGATAATGAGGTGGCTGCTTATGGGGTGTCTCCTGTGTGCAGGCACCAAGCGAGTCACTTCACTTATATCATTGCCCACCCTCACTGCAGCCCCGTAAAAACAAGTATTCTTATCCTGCCTGAAGTCATGTATTAACTTGGCATTCATTCAACACATTGTTGAAGGGGTTATGCTCTAGGCCGGCCAACACCGTTATAGCTATTGAGGTACCAGTGATAAACAAGATATGTCTCTCTACACAGAGATGAGAATGCTAACCAGCAAAAAAGTTATGAGGACTGACCGAGGAAGAACAGAACCAGCGTGTGAAGCTGTTTATGATTCTGCAGCCCATATGATGCCTTCACACTGTGAAGCTGCTTTTGCCTGGTGCCATCTTCTGATTTGTGTTTCCTAAGGTTAACAGGGTTGATTTGGGGGCTCAAGGTATTTTGCCACACATTTTGCTGGATAGTCTCAGAAAATAGTGTCAATTTCATCTGTAAAACAAGAATTATAATACCAACTTCATAAGTATGCTGTGAGACCTAAATGAGATTGTGTGTGGAAGGCCCAGCACATAGTAAGTGCTCAGTTAGCACCTGGGAAAAGAGGCAGTTATGAGTTCTGCTGCAGCAGACTTATAAGTACCTGCCCAGCAGCTCTGCATGGAACAGAGCTCCCAGCTCAGCACTTGAGCTTCTATAAGGGACAGACTGTCTCCTCAAGCAGCTCCCCAACCCCCGTATACCCAAACAGACACCTCATAAAGGAGAGCTCAGACTGACATCTGGCAAGTACCCTGCTGAGACAAAGGTAACAGAAGAAACCTGCAGCAACCCTTACTATCCTGCAGCCCCTGCTTGTGATCCCCAGGCAAGCAGAGTCTGGAGTGGACCTCAGCAGTCCTGCAGCAGAGGGGCCTGTTAGAACGAAAACTAAGAAACGGAAAGAAATAACTTCATCATCAACAAAAAGGACATCCACTCAGAGACCCATCTGAAAGTCACCAACTACAAAGACCACAGGTAAATAAAGCCACTAAGATGGGAAGAAACCAGTGCAAAAAGGATGAAGACACCCAAAAACAGAATGCCTCTCCTCCTCCAAAGGATCACAACTCCTCACCAGCTAGGGATCAAAGATGGATGAAGAATCGATCTGATGAATTGACAGAAAAAGGCTGCAGAAGGTGGGTAATAACAAACTTCTCGGAGATAAAAGAACATGTGCTAACCTAATGCAAAGAAACTAAGGACCTAGAAAAAAGGTTAGATGAGATGCTAACTGGAATAAACAGAGAAGAATATGAATGACTTGATGGAGCTGAGAAACACAGCACGAGAACTTTGTGACGCACACACAAGTTTCAATAGCCCAATTGACCAAGAAGAAGAAAGGATATCAGAGATTGAAGATCAACTCAATGAAATAAAATGAGAAGGCAAGAATAGAGAAAAAAGAGTGAAAGAAATGAAGAAAGCCTCCAAGAAATATGGGATTATGTGAAAAGACCTAATGTACATTTGATAGGTGTACCTGAATGTGATGGAGAGAATGAATCCAAGCTGGAAAACACTCTTCAGGATATTATCCAGGAGAACTTCCCCAACATAGGAAGGCAGACCAAGATTCAAGTCCAGGAAATACAGACACCACCACAAAGGTATTCCTCAAGAAGAGTAACCCCAAGGCACATAATCATCAGATTCACTAGGGTTGAAATGAGGGAAAAAATGCTAAGGGCAGCCAGAGAAAAAAGGTTGGGTTACCCACAAAGGGAAGCCCATCAGACTCACAGCAGATCTCTCCATAGAAACCCTACAAGCCAGAAGAGATGGGGTGCCAATATTCAACATCCTTAAAGAAAAGAACTTTCAACCTAGAATTTCATATTCAGCCAAACTAAGCTTCATAAGTGAAGGAGAAATAAAATCCTTTATGAACAAGCAATTGCTCAGAGATTTCATCACCACCAGGCCTGCCTTACAAGAGCTCCTCAAAGAAGCACTAAACAAGGAAAGAAACAACACCAGCCACTCCAAAAACATACCAAATGGTAAAGACCATCGACCCAATGAAAAAAATGCGTCAACTAACAGGCAAAACGTCGAGCTAGCATCAAAATGGCAGGATCAAATTCACACATAACAGTATTAATCTTAAATGTAAATGGGCTAAATGCCCCAATCAAAAGACACAGACTGGCAAATTAGATAAAAAGTAAAGACCCATTGGTGTGCTGTATTCAGGAGACCCATCTCACGTGAAAAGACACATATAGGTTCAAAATAAAGGGATGGAGGAAGATTTATCAAGCAAATGGAGAGCAAGAAAAAGGAGGAGTTGCAATCCTAGTCTCTGTTAAAATGGACTTTAAACCGACAAAGATCAAAAGAGACAAAGAAGGGCATTACATAATGGTAAAAGGATCAATGCATCAATTAGAGCTAACAATCCTAAATATATACGCACCCAATACAGGAGCAGCCAGGTACATAAAGCAAGTTCTTAATAACCTACAAGAGACTTAGACTCCCACACAATAATAGTGGGAGACTTTGACACCCCATTATCAATATTAGACAGATCAACGAGACAGAAAATTAACAAGGATATCCAGGACTTGAACTCAGATCTGGACCAAGCAAACCTAATAGACATCTAAGAAATCTCCACCCCAAATCCACAGAATATACATTTTTCTCAGCACCACATCACATCTACTCTAAAATTTACCACATAATTGGAAGTAAATCACTCCTCAGCAAATGCAAAAGAATGGAAATCATAACAAACAGTCTCTCAGACCACAGTGCAATCAAGTTAGAACTCAGAATTAAGAAACTAACTCAACTGCACAGCTTCATGGAAACTGAGCAACTGGCTCCTGAATGTCAACTGGATAAACAATGAAATGAAGGCAGAAATAAAGATGTTCTTTGAAATTAACAAGAATGAAGACACAATGAACCAGAATCTCTGGGACACATTTAAAGCAGTGTCTAGAGGGAAATTTATAGCAATAAATGCCCACATGAGAAGCAAGGAGAGATCTAAAATTGACAACCTATCATCAAAATTGAAAGAACTAGAGGAGCAAGATTTAGAAAAAAAACTCAAAAGCTAGCAAAAGACAAGAAATAACTAAGATCAGAGCAGAGCTGAAGGAGACAGAGACACAAAAAACCCTTCAAAAAAAAAAAATCAATAAATCCAGGAGCTGGTTTTTTTGAAAAGATCAACCAAATAGACTACTAGCCAGATTAATAAAAAGAAAAGGGAGAAGAATCAAATAGATGCAATAAAAAGCAATAAATGGGATATCACCACTGATTCCATGGAAATATAAACTACAATCAGAGATTACTACAAACAACTCTATGCACATAAACCAGTAAACCTGGAAGAAATGGATAAATTCCTGGACACTTGCACCCTCCCAAGCCTAAACCAGGAAGAAGTTGAAACCTTGAATAGACAAATAACAAGGGCTGAAGTTGAAGCAGCAATTAATAGCCTACCAACCAAAAAAAAGTCCAGGTCCAGATGGGTTCACAGCTGAATTCTACCAGACGTACAAAGAGGAGCTGGTACCATTCCTTCTGAAACTATTCCAAACAATCCAAAAGAGGGAATCCTTCCAAAATCATTTCATGAGACCAACATCATCCTGATACCAAAACCTGGCACAGACTCAAAAAAAAAGAAAACTTCAGGCCAACATCCATGAGGAACATAGATGCAAAAATCTTCAATAAAATACTGGCAAACCAATTGCAACACCACATCAAAAAGCTTATCCATCACAATCAAGTAGACTTCATTCCAGAGATGCAAGGCTGGTTCAACATACACAAGTCTATAAACATAATCCACCACATAAACAGAACCAAATACAAAAACCACACGATTATCTCAATAGATGCAGACAAGGCCTTTGGCAAAATTCAGCACCCCTTTATGCTAAAAACTCTCAAAAACTAGGTATCCAAGGAACATATCTCAAAACAATAAAAGCTATTTATGACAAACCTACAACCAGTATCATACTGAATGGGCAAAAAGTGGAAGTATTCCCTTTGAAATCTGGCACTAGACAAGAATGCCCTCTCTCACCACTCCTATTCAATATAGTATTGGAAGTTATAGCCAGAGCAATTAGGTAAAAAAAAAAAGCAATTATGGAAAGAGGGAAGTCAAATTGTCAAATTGTCTCTATTTGCAGATGACACGATTGTATATTTAGAAGACCCTATCATCTCAGCCCAAAATCTCCTGAAACTGATAAGCAACTTCAGCAAAGTCTCAGGATACAAAATCAATGTGCAGAAATCACAAGCATTCCTATACACCAATAAGAGACTAACAGAGAGCCAAATCATGAGCAGACTCCCATTCACAATTGCTACAAAGAGAATAAAATACCTAGGAATACAACTAACAAAGGACGTAAAGGACCTCTTCAAGGAGAACTTCAAACAACTGCTCAAGGAAATAAAAGAGGACACAAACAGATGGAGAAACATTCCATGCTTATAGTTAGGAAGAATCAATATTGTGAAAATGGCCATGCTGCCCAAAGTAATTTGTAGATTCAATGCTATCCCCATCAAGCTACCAATGACCTTCACAGAACCGGAAAAAAACCATCTTAAACTTCATATGGAATCAAAAGAGAGCCCACATAGCCAAGACAATCCTATGCAAAAAGAACAGAGACAGAGGCATCACGCTACCTGATTTCAAACTATACTACAAGGCTACAGTAATCAAAACAGCATGATACTGGTACCAAAATAGAGATATAGACCAGTGGAACAGTCTATATCTGGAGGGCCTGGAGGCAACGCCACACATCTACAACCATCTGATCTTTGACAAACCTGACAAAAACAAGCAATGGGGAAAGGATTCCTTGTTTAATAAATGGTGTTGCGAAAACTGGCTAGTTATGTACAGAAAGCAGAAACTGGACCCCTTCCTGACACCTTACACTAAAATTAACTCCAGATGGATTAAAGACTTAAACATAAGACCTAACACCATAAAAACCCTAGAAGAAAACCTAGTCAAAACCATTCAGGACATAGGCATTGGCAACAACTTCATGACTAAAATACCAAAAGCATTGGCAACAAAAGCCAAAATAGACAAATGGGATCTAATTAAACTCCAGAGCTCTGCACAGCAAAAGAAACAATCATTAGAGTGAACCAGCAACCAGCAGAATGGGAAAAAAAATTTTTGCAATCTACCCATCTGACAAAGTAACATCCAGAATCTAGAAAGAACTAAAACAGATTTACAAGACAAAAACAAGCCCATTCAAAAGTGGGCAAAGGATATGAACTGACACTTTTCAAAAGAAGACATATATGAGGCCAACAAACATATGAAAAAGGGCTCATAATCACTGATTATTAGAGACATGCAAATCAAAACCACATTGAGATACCACCTCATGCCAGTTAGAATGGCAATCATTAAAAAATCTGAAGACAAAAGATGCTGGAGAGGATGTGGAGAAATAGGAACACTTTTGCACTGTTGGTGGGAGTGTAAACTAGTTCAACCATTGTGGAAGACAGTGTGGCGATTCCTCAAGGACCTAGAAATAGAAGTTCCATTTGATCCAGCAATCCCATTACCGGGTATACATCCAAAGGATTATAAATCGTTCTATTATAAAGACACATGCACATGTATGTTCATAGTGGCACTGTTTACAATAGCAAAGACCTGGAACCAACCCAAATGCCTGTGGACGATAGGCTGGACAGGGAAAATGTGGCACATATACACCATGGAATACTATGCAGCCATAAAAAATGATGAGTTTGTGTCCTTTGTAGGGACATGGATGAATCTGGAAACCATAATTCTCAGCTAACTGACACAAGAACAGAAAATCAAACACCACATGTTTTCAGTCATAGGAGGGTGTTGAACAATGAGAACACATGGACACAGGGAGAGGAGCATCACACACTGGGATCTGTTGGGGGGGGGGCCAAGGGAGGGACAGCAGGGGGAGGGAGGTGGGAAGTTCTGGGGCAGGGATAACATGGGGAGAAATGCCAGATGTAGGTGATGGGGGGGGATGGAGCCAGCAAACCACATTGCCATGTGTGTACCTATGCAACAATCCTGCATGATCTGCACATGTACCTGAGAACCTAAAGTACAATTTAAAAAAAAATAGCAATTTACCTATTAAAAAAAAATAAGTGTTCAGTTAATGTAAAACATTATTTTCTTCACTATGGTTCCCTCTTACACCGAGGGACCTCTCCGAGGCTCTTTGCTTTCACCTGAAATAAAAATCTCTGCTTCCTACTCTGGCCGGCTTTGCCCCATAGGCAGTCAGAGTTTTTTCTCTGACCTAAGGTGGCACTTGTCATAATTTTGCTGTTCACACAAGGGCTCTACAGGAACAAAGATGGAGAATTGTTCTTACACTCAGGAGCATATTTATGACCTTACATAATAGTAAGTAGTAGAAAATAATGGTGCTAATCTATAAAAGGGGCATAATTTTCTGTAATGAACAAACAGACATTGCAAAATGTTTGAGGACAGTCGTGTTTCTCTTTCTCCTAAAGCCACTGTCCCAAGGCTTTTGCTTGGACCTGCCATAACAGGGAACAGCAAAGATGTGTGAATAGGGAAGAGTGGTCCCAAGAAGAGGGCTCACAAATTTGAGTTTTAGCATCCGATTCCTAAGACACACACAAGAGGAAATTATCACCCTCTTGTTTCTATGTTTGTCTCTTGTTAGACTGGATAACATATCAAAGAAATGACATAATCTAACACGTCTTTCTCATTGTAGTGTCCTTCATGGTGCCTAGAATATAGGAAGTGCTCACTAAATATTGTGGAATCAATAAATTCATGTCAAGTGAGCCCACAAGTTTCATTTGTTTGTTGCCTTAACGTTTACACATTTCTGCATTGCAAAAGGCCTACAAAAAACACATCAATTCTGAGTTCTAACTTGATTGCACTGTGGTCTGATGAGTTTGTGTCCTTTGTAGGGACATGGATGAACCTGGAAACCATCATTCTAGCAAACTGATACAAGAACACAAAATCAAACACCACATGTTCTCACTCATAGGTGGGTGTTGAACAATGAGAACACATGGACACAGGGAGGGGAGCATCACACATTGGGGTCTGTTGGGAGGAAATAGGGGAGGGACAGCAGGGGGTGGGGAGTTGGGGAGAGATAGCATGGGGGGGAGAAATGCCAGATATTGGTGATGGGGAAGAAGGCAGCAAATCACACTGCCATGTGTGTACCTATGCAACAATCTTGCATGTTCTTCACGTGTACCCCAAAACCTAAAATGCAATAAAAAAATTAAAAATAAAAATAAAAAAACACGTCAAAATGTAATGTGGAACAATGGTCATCTGTGTGCTGAGATTTGGTGGTGTTTTTCTTAACATTATCAAGAAAAGATCTTTGACTTTACTTGTGAGATGAAAGACACTGGCATTTCTAGACCAAGGAGTGACACAACATGTGCTGGAGCCTTGGAAAGTTTAGTGCGATCGTGGTGTGCAGCCCTGTCCTTGCCCTACTCTCTTCAGGCTCTAAACAGACATGGTTAATATGCCTTTCTAGTTCAAATCACGTAACTCTTTCATGGAGCTCTCAATACTTCGGAGCTATTACTGCATTCAACATTCCAATTAAGGGGCTGGGCATGACCAATTCCATTGGACAGGAGGTCAGAAAGATTATCCCTTTAACTCAAGTCTAAAATCCTACACCCTGCTCTCTTATAATCTAACCTTCTATCTCTCAGCTCAGAGTGACTTATTCCCCACCTTCCCCCTCTGTGCTAAATGCCTACTGATGTGAGCAATCAGCATGAGCCAGGGTACCTAATTATGTTAGTTTACAAGCAATGTCATTCTTAACAGCTTCAGAAAGTTTCATTCTTTATCCTTTCCTCTGCTGCAAATGACTCTGGTGACTAATTGCTTTCAACAATGATCTACATACTCCTATCTCTTCTTCACAAATAGATGGGAAATAAAAGTATGTTTATAGTCTTTGAGCTCTGTTGGCTCCGCACTGGTCTGTGATGTTCCTATAAAGGTTATGAGTCACTGAAGAACAAGTTCAAGCCAATCCTTCCCCCTGAGACCCCACAGCTTATTTAAAAAAAAAAAAATGCATGGTAAATTATCATGCTGTCATTGGGTATACATAGGAGGACAACTGTGTCTCCTAGTGCAAGTTCAATGGCAGGGTGGTTGGTTATTTGGCTTCTTGGGTATCACAGGCACAGATGCACCCCATACCCCTCCAAGCAATCACAAGGCTCCTTCTCTGGTGAGAACGAATTCTTGGGAAGACAAGCCCCAGATTAGGAGAAAGTGAGAAGGCCTCACAGCATAAATAATTTATAAACTCAGTCTTGACTAGACTTTATACCTCCTTAAAGAAAATTAATGATAGCTTAAGTTAGATTCTCCCAAACATATAGATTATTTGGCAGTGAATTAGGTGATTTGGGGAGATAATAATTAACTCTCCACAAATGAGTCAGCCAACAAAGGCATCATCTTTCCCAGGCATGTGCTTTTTCTTAGTTAGCTCATGCCTATGTCTAAGAGGCCATCAAGGAGTGACACTAATGGTTGGCATGTAAGTCCCTGAAGAGATCTTTGGTCAGGTGGTACCTTGGGGGGGTATCATAACCTATCCTAGAAGGGACTCCCTAATTACAGCTTCTTACCTGACATCAGAAAGTTCTTTTTAAATAGGCTTTTCACAAAGTCCAGAGTCAAGCCCCTGTCACTTTAGATACATTTTAAATATATTCTGGAAAGCCTTTTTATTTTAATATGGGAATTATTGAGCTTGCTTACGTCATGGGCTGTTAGGAGGTTTTAGTGGGTTGATTGACGGTCCCCCAAAAGATACATCCACCCAGAACCTCAGGATGTGTCCTAACTTGGAATAAAAGTCTTGCAGATTTAATTATGGTAGGGATCTCAAGATCGGTTCATTCTGGATTATCCAGGTGGCTTCTAAACCCAATGACAACTGTCCTTAGTTGAGACAGAAAAGGAAAAGACAGACAGAGGAGACCACCACATGAAGAGAGACACGGAGACTGGGGTTATGCTGCCCCTAGTCAAGGAGCACCTGGAGTCGCTGGAAGCTAGACAAGGGGGCAGATTCTCCCCCTAGACCTTCAGAGGGAACATGGCCCTCCCCACACCTTGATCTGAGTCTTCTGGCCTCCAGATCTACGGGAGAATACTTTTCTATTGGTTTAAGCCATGCAGTTTGTGTTAATTTGTTAAGCAGCCCTTGGAAACTAATACAAGCGCATTCTTCAAGGGTCATAGCTCTAAAGAGTGGCAGAGTGTTTCTGGTGGGGTCTGTTCCCTAGTGTCATTTTCTGGGAATGCGGATTTGGTTGCTTTGTCGGGGTTCTGTCTTCTGCTGCACCCGATTAAGGATATCTGGGCTCAATCCCAAGAGGCCCAAAGTTCAGTACATGGCTAATGGGCTGGTGGGCTTTGGTACAAGGCCGATAATGAGTGCAATAAATTCTTCATGCAATTTTACAATAAGTAAACAAATTGTTCCGAACGCCATTTTCACTGGGAGTTCAGCTTCTTGAACATGAGACAAAGAACACCAAAGGCATGAACAATAATTAACTCCTGATTGCAGTGCAGGGCCAAGAAGTCCTGTTTTGTTATCAGTTCTCTGAATCTGAGAGATTAAACATTTGATTAAGCATATTTCAGCAACAGAAACTACTGAAATGGCTTTGGAACTGTTTTAGTCACGTAGCTGTAAATTTACCTTTACCCAATGAAACAACATCCTGTACTCTGCTCATTTGTTTATGTGCTTGAAGGAACTGGGTGTTCCCATCTATGTATTCTGCCCTTTCTTGAATATGAAGGAAACGACTCAATTCAAGAACTATTTGACCGGTGCCTACTATGTGCTCTGTACACTGTCTGGATGGGTTAGGACAGAAGGTTCCAAGTGCTTTCAGGTTAATCAAGGAAGGAGAGTGTACAAGTAATCCGTGTGTCAAAGATACTTGTACCACCCAGAGAGACACCCGGAAATGTCCCCCTTTTCTTTCGCAGCTCTTTCTTGGTTTATTTTCCAGGCCTCTACCTCCTCCTCTGCCAGCTCCTAAATAGAAGAGTTCCACAAGGTTTGAGTAGAGGCTTTTTTCCCTTTTATCTCTCTACCCGAGCAGGAAAGTTTATGCCCTCCAGTGCTTTAGTTACTAACAAGATCCCCAAATATTCCTCTTCTGCGCAGAGCATTTCTCTGTGCTCTAAACTGCTACATACAACTGCTTAACATCTCTTGGATGTTGCATAGACCTCTCATACTCAACAGGCACAAACAGAACTCATGATCTTTGACCCCTCACCTCAGACCTGACCATCTTTCAATGTTTCATTCCCAAGAATGACAGAAACCAAGGGGTTCTAAACCATTCTCTACCCTGTCAATTATTCCTTTTTAGTTTTTCTCAAATTTATCTGTTCATCTCCATGTCCACTGCCGACTCCTCGGTCTAATGTACATTACAACATGATCACAGGAGTGAGCTCCCCTTACCTTTGCCATATTCTATTGGTTAGAAGTCAGTCATGGGTCCTCCTTACACTGAAGCAGATTATTCAGACACAAAATCAGGAAGCCAAGATCGTGGCACCTTCTTAGAACTTAGCAACTGATTTATTTTTATCGTGTTTTTTTTTGGGATTGCAGAATAGCTTGTGTTCAAGGGATCTATGCTAAAGTGCTGACAGGTCTCAACTACAATTTACTTCCTCAGAGAAACCTTCAATCCAAGAATTGAGTCCAATTTCATTCTTCAGCCTTACATAACACCATATACTTCTTTATAGCATTTATTGTAATTCCAGTTTAAAAAATAGTTATGTATGACTATTAGATTAATATATACATCAAGATTAAGATATATATATCTATCTTCCCTACTTGTGAGCCCTATGGAGGGGCTATTTTGTTTGCCATAGTACCACCGGGCCTGAAACATTGTGAAAGCTCAAAGCTGTTTGTTAGATAAATAGACAGAAGAGCCATGGAAACTATATTTTGTTACTCTGTCTATCCTCACCCAGAAATCAGACAAGTCTCACTCTGGACTACCTACTTAATGGGCTGCTTCCCACCTCTACTGCCATATTACTGGCCACAGTGAGGCGGGGGGGGGGGGGGGGTGTGTGGAGGGGGAAAGATGCTAATCTTGAATCTACCATCGTGGAAACAGGCAAATCATGGTTTTTCAAGGTCCTGACCACGATAAACATTCCAAATTGACAATAAATGTTAGAGGGAGTCAGGGATAGAGTTGTAACCTGGAACCACCAATAAAAGTTATAGCAACTTATTTTTACCTTGTTTTCTGGGATTGCAAATTAGCTTATGTTCAAGGGATCTATGCTAAAGCACTGACAGAGGTAAGCTGATACGACTGTGTCTCATATGGGAATTAGGGGCAGATTTATGTTTGAGCAAGTTTAGAAAACAAATATCTGCTTGGTTACCTGTGAAGTGCCTGGATGGATTTTCACTTTTCTGAAAATGGGGTATTCCTTTTGGTGGCCTAATCATGGCCACCATTCCTAATCATGGATCCTTCATAACTTGCTAGTGGAGGTGGTCACCATCATCACCTCTAACATCCCTGTGAATTATGAAGCATTTCATTAGTACCAGGCCTGTACCATTCTCCTTACGTATGCTATCTCCTCTAGTGATTACAATCCCTGCAAGTATCTAGTGCTTACCCTATTCACAGTGGTTCTCAAACTTCAACAGGCATCAGAATTACCTGGAGGGCTGTTGAAATGCACTTCTGGGTCCTACCCTCAGTTTCCTCAGTTTCTTATTCAGTGAATCTGGAGTGGGGCCTGAGAATGTGTATATAACAAGTTCCCAGGTGATACAGATGATGCTTCTGGTCTGGCAACCACATGTTAAGAGCTACTACTATATGCAGTATGTGTTATCATTCTCCATTTTACTGATTAAAAAAACTGAGGTTAGAGAGATTAAGTAAGATCACATGGCCAGTAAGTTATACAGCCAGAATCAAATCCAAGTTGGCTGACTCAAAAATTACTAATACCACCAGCACAAAAAAATTCTCATAAGCTCATGAGCAATGGTACAGAAATATGCCCATTGGAATAAATCAATCTTCAGGTAACTCCAAGCATTCTTGATCACTGTGGTTTAAGTAACCATTCATAGAGTCATATTTTAAATGATCATTAAGTTTCAGTATATTAAAATTCTGAAAATAATAGTTAAGATGACAGTTTGAAAATCTTGATCAAGAAACAAATTCAAAAGGAATTTGAACAGGTTGACACAAGAAAATCTCATTTCTATAGAAGACGAAAATAGATTGGTGAAGATCAGACAAAGGTCTGAGCAGTCCTTTTCTTGCCGAGTGAGAACTATCTGGTGAACAGACAAAACTCAGATCCACATCTGCTAACTTGAAGCTTTGAAGTGATAGAAACTGGACGTCAGAGGTAAATTTGAAAGTCTGGCTTAAATATGACTTGGCCTGTTTTGTCTATACCTGAGTGACTAGAAAGGGAATCGCTTTTCATTCTCATCTCCATTGCTTTCTTCTGGACTTCATCCCTGATTCTAGCATTATCCCAAAGTCTTCCACCTGGTTTTCCAGCCCCAGGCTTTCCTCACTCATGATAACCAAAAAAGTAGCAATTTTATCCTTCTTCAGTGTTTTTATATAATTTTTCTGAATCTATGAAGTTACAGAGGCACATTCAAGATTCATCCAGACATAGTCCTTTTTCTTTGTCTCTCATCTCACCGCCCTCACTTTTGTTATTCCTTAATGAAACTTTTGCTCCTCCCAGTAAGCAAATCTGCTCTTCCTAAGCTTTAAATGTTTTATTTCTGCCTCTTTTTATTTCCTTTCTGCTCACCAATTACTATAATTATCTACTTTCAAACCCAACTCAAAACCCCCTTCCCCTAGGCAATCTTTCACTATTGACTTCATCTAACTCTGGTATTACTCCTTGGCCTTTCTGGGCCAAATTAGTACTAAATTAGTTTATAAATATTGAGAAGTTGTGTAAGTATTCTTCAGCTGTTCAATTATTGTTTTCTAACTCCTCTCCAGGAGGACTAGAAGCTCTTTGAGAGCAGAGATTATCTTTGTTCCTTTTGTTAAGTGCCCACTGGACCTCATTTATTCCTTCACTCTTTTTTCATATTTGCATTCAGCACTTTCCATGTGCCAGGCAGTGAGCCTGCCTTGGTGCTGTAAGTAGAAGTTTGGTTGCTTTCATTAGCCCTGCTCTGCACTGGGACCTTCTAATCCAGAGCTTTGCCACTTGGACTTTGCTAGTTGTGAATGCCTTCCATTTACTTGCTGGAGAAGTTTGAAATACAGGACAGGTAAAAAGACAAGAGAAGCTTGCTGGGAAATCGAAGTGTTTTTGTTGGGGGTGCTGGGTTGGAGAGGGACAGGTTAAGGGGAGGCTTGTTGAGAAAGCAGAATTGAACTCTGTAACATTTCCCATCAGGGATCCTTTTGCCAAATAGTAAAGGAAAGAAAGACTTCGTTTCCAACAGGTTTGCCTAAGGTATAGCAGAACCATTGCATTTTTAATAAGCAGAGACTATAAATAACTGAAATCAAAGAGTGACTTTCTGAATTCATCCAACTTGGAAGTTTGATGACTTCAAGTAACATCTTTGTTCCTGAGCCTTTTTCATCTGTAAAAAGTAGATGTCAGAACTGGCACATTAATTAACCTGCTGACCAATTCAGAAATTGAAAGAAAGTTCTTTGAACAACTATAAAATTGCCTATACAGACACTGACATTCTCTATGCATATCTGTAGACAGGACATTGTCTATATAGCAGAATGGTTATAAAGGCAAACAATTCAAAGCTCAGTTAGAAATTGGTTATATACATTAGAGCTGTTATATGTGTTAAAGCTAAGATACAGAAAATAGGGGTGTAACAGAATTCTACATTTTTGCTCATTCTGAACAATTTTTCCTGCAACCACAATGGTAAACCATCCCAGTATGATAGTGCTGGGTGATTTTGGTTCCTTCATTTATCTGTCCTGCTCTTGGCCAGAATAGCCAGGTTGCTCTTTCCCTCTGAGAGCAGCAAGAAAAGCCAGAGTTCCTGAGTTTTCTTTGATTTGTGTGTGTGTGTGTGTGTGTGTGTGTATCTCTTGTTCTTAGAGACAAGGTCTCGCTAATGTTACCCAGACTGGACTAGAACTCCTGAGCTTGTGCCATGCGCCTGCCTCAACTTCCTGAGTGGCTGGACTACAGGGGTGTGGCTCCATGGCCAGCCAGCTTTGGTTATTTTGTCCTGCATGAGGGGGAACAAACACAAAGCTCACTGGAGGATGTCTTAGGAGTCAGAGTCAAGCAGTCCTCAGCACTTGGGGGCTGAAAGTCAGCTTACCAGAACGTAACTTCATAAAGAGAACTAGGAAATCGCTCTGAAATGTTTTCTCAGCATTCATCATTTCCCTTTCGCTCCTTCTCCACTACCTCGTTGGCCCTCGTCCCCTCTGTTTTGCTAGTCTGAAACCACGCCCAAACAGGCGCTTGTATCCATCTGTGTCTCCTCCCCCTCATTTCATTTCAGCTAGAGGAGCTTTCTCGACAATATTGCTTCCCTTCCCTAGGACTCTTCATAGACCCCAACCGACAGGCAGTTCTCCTTCAGTTGTCCTCCCTCCCTCCCGGTTCTAAGACTAAGGGAAGAAGACAAAGCCCAGTGGTGACAGAGATGGGAGGGGCCACCCCAGGAAGTAATGGGCTGAGGGATGTGGACAGCCTCACTTTCCCCATCATAGCCCCAAGCAATGAGGAAAGTAACTATACAAGGTCCCCCAAATAACCTACACTGCAAAGTCAAATACAGAGATAGAGAATAAAACTGATTACCAGGGGTAGGGTGGTAGGGAGGAAATGGGGAGATGTAAGTCAGAGGATTCGAAGCAGCACATCTAATGTACAACATGAGGACTCTAGTTAATAGTGTATTGTATTCAAAATTCTTGCCAAATGAACAGATTATACTTACTCTTGCCACACACACACACACACACACACACACACACACACACAAATGAGTAACTATGTGAGATGATAGATATGCTAATTTGCTTCGCTATAGTAACCATTTTACTCTATGGATCTCATAACATTATGTTGTATATCTTAAATCAGGTACATAATAAACATCTATTATTTTATTTTTTTGAGGTGGAGTCTCACTCCATCACCCAGGCTGGAGTGCAGTGGCGTGATCTCTGCAACTTCCACCTCCCAGGCTCAAGCGATCCTCCCATCTCAGCCTCCCAAGTAGCTGGGTCTACAGACGCACACCACCACAACCTGCTGTAGTTTTTGTAGAGATTGGGTTTCACCATGTTGCCCAGGGTGGTTGTGAACTCGTGAGCTCAAGTGATCTGCTCGGCTTGGCTTCCTAAACTGCTGGGATTACAGGCATGAGGCACCACCCCTGGCCTAATAAAATTTATTTTTAAAAAAGGACCCATGGCAAATCATTTTTACAAAGAAAACTGATAGTCGAGGTGCAGTATGGGGACAGCATTTTACTGAGTAATCTTGCAAAGAATATGTCATTAACCACAGCGCTAATCTTGTTCTTGACATACACCAGCAACAAATACAAAGAAAAATTTAGTCTCTTACTTTAATAGGTTCCAAGTATGCCACATCATATTTCTTGCCAAATAATTTATTAGTAAGAGGGGGATGACTCTAGTGAGCTATAGAAGTTGTACTAAATTAAAAAAATTATTGTTGAAAACTATTCTGTGGGGATTGAGGACAGAGGTGAACTAGGAAGGAACATGATGGAGCTTTCTGGGGTGAGCATAGCGTTCTATCTCTTGATAGGGGCTTGGGTTACATAAGTATAAGCATTTATGAAAACTGTATGTACACTTATTTGTGCATTTCACTGTGTATAAAGTTTACTTCAAAAAACAAACTCTGAACTCTAATTAATGATATGAATGCTGAACTACTTAGAGTGAAGTATGCTGATGACTGCTGTTTACTTTGAAGTATTTCAAAAAAGCAAAATGGATAGAGGAATGTGTAATAAACTGGTATGTGATAAGGAGAGTACAGTCGTTGTGTTAATAGTAAAATCTAGATGGCAAGTAAACTGGTATCCATTGTAAAATTCTCTAAGCTTTGCCTTATGTTTGAACATTATAGTAAGATGTTGGTAAAAAATAATTGTTGTGCTATTAGAAAATCAAAAAATAACAAATGCTGGTGAGGCTATGGAGAAAAAGGAACACTCCTACAGTGTTGATGGGAGTGTAAATGAGTTCAACCATCATGGAAGACAGTGTGGCGATTCCTCAAAGCCCTAAAGAGAGAAATACCATTTGACCCAGCGATTCTATTACTGGGTATATACCCAAAGGAATAGAAATCATCCTGTTATAAAGACATATGCCCGTGTATGTTCATTGCAATGTTATTCATAGTAGCAAAGACATGGACTCAACCTCAATGTCCATCAATGGTGGGCTGGATACAGAACATGTGGTACCTATACACCATGGAATACTATGCATCCCTAAAAAAGAATGAGATCATGTTCTTCACAGCAGCATAGATAGAGCTGGAGGCTATTATCCACAGTCAACTAACGCGGGAACAGAAAATCAAACATCACATGTTTTCACTCACAAGTGGGAGCTAAGCAATGAGAATATATGGCCACAGTGGGGCCAACAACACACTCTGGGGCCTGTGGGGGGGCATTGTGGGGAGGGGAGAGCATTAGGAAAAATAACTAGTGAGTACCAGGCATAATGATAAAATAACTATGAATAATGAATTATGAATAATGAAATAATTACAGATGATAAAATAATCTGTACACAAATCCTCATGACACAAGTTTACCTATGTAACAAATCTGGACATGTAACCCTGAGCTCAGTAATAACAATTGTTTAAAAATTTTATGTCATTTGTCAGTCAACTACTGTCATTTTGGAATATCTCAATTATTCTGGCTACTGACCAAAACCAACATTATGTTGTATTTAAGAAACGTCACCTGGCTTTGCGTAGCCTCTGTATAGAAGAATTCCTTTTGGAAATGATGCCTTTCTTCCATTGTACATACACTGGTAGAGAATGCCAGTTTTGAGGTGGAGGAAAGCAACTTCCACAGGACTGACATACATTTCCTAATCACTATCACTTTAATCAGATATTACTTTCATCTGTTTGAGGTGTTTGTTATTTTCTTCTATGTAATATGAAAAATGTTCAAGGAGGTAACATTTGAACTGGGCCTTGAAGGTTAAGTAGTAGCTCACCAAGCATCAAAACAAGGAAGGAAAAATGTCAGTTTCAGTTCTATCTCTTATCACACCTAGCAGAGTAAATGCTAGATAAATGTTTAGTCCAAGTTGTAAAAGCTGAAAAGGTCAAGTTCCTAAACTAACTGTAAAGGAACCAACCTGATTCGGATAAACTGTCATTTCACTTGGTGATCAAATTTCAGTGAAAGGTATTCTGAGACAGAAAAACTAGGAGGTCTTGCCAAGATTTGTTCCTCTCCCGGGGAGAAAAGAGACCCTGTGCCAGGAAGCCAAATATTGTGGTTTGCTTGATTTTCTTAAAATAAATATTTCCAGACTTAATCCATCCAAATAAATCAAAACAGTATCCCTGGGAGACCTCAAGTGCTACAATTCTTAGCAAACTTTTGGAAACCCCTCTTGGAATGGTGTTCAATGCCTACAACACTTCTGTTTGAATATCTTTAGAGAGATAGATTTGATTTCTGAAACAAAAAATTAATGAAGAGGCCTGGCTTGTTGACTTCGACTAATTATGGAAGGGAGTGAGGCTATAAACTACCCTGATTTTTCTTAATATAAATTTACTGCTAAAATTGTAAGAGAGGAATTTCAAAAATATCTTTAGCATCATGAGAATATATATATAACCTCCTGAGGTGACTACTTTGAAGGACAAAGCTTACATAAAAATATACAGTCACACCTAGAAGCATAAGCACACTATCTGCTGGCCAAGCTGGGCTTAGAGAGAAGAGGTGGTAACTCAACGCTTATTATCCCACTTTGTCTTTGGAAAAGCACTGGCCTCTGAGGCAGTTTGCAAGGGGTTTCATGAATTCCTCAGTGCCTGTTTCTACGAAAGCAGTTTCTGAGATGTGGCTATTTCATATCTTGATGCTGCAGAAAAGCACAGAGGGGAGGGCAAGCTGTGCCCTGTGGGTGCATTAGAAATGGCCCAGAATCCAGCAAGAGAAAAAAACCAACCATTCACCCTGTGACCCTGGAATTCACCGAGATCCAGCTGCCGCAGAACAGAGGGCAGGAGCCAGTCCTCAGGTGGCGAAAGTTTAAGGTGGAAAATGGAAACAGCCTGAATCTTGCGTGCTAATCGGCATCCTGAAGTAGTGGCGAGACCGTATTGTGTAGGGAGGCTTGAAAGCAAAATGAGGTGTGGGATGAGTCACGGCCAGCATGCTGAAACTACAACAGAGTGTGAGGGACAGTGTGGGTGGAGAGGCGGAACTCGTGATCTGTGGGTAATAAGTTAGGTAACAAAAGAATAGGAGGAAATGATGGGCCTTGAGCCTTCGTGAGTTCTCTCCTGCTATCCAAGACACTCTACTGTGATGAAATAACACTTTTCAGGGTCTAATTTCCTTGTGTTTTGGCACTTATGCTTCCTGTGACTTTTGGTTTACCCAGATTTATTCTCCTTCCCATCTGGCTCCCCAGACAGCAATTTACTTAATGCTTTGCATTTAAGTGACATCATCTGTTTTCCAGACAAATATCATGACAGCCTACACACCTTGAAGCACCCCCCACCACCTCCTGTTTAGCACCACACTCTCTTACAACTAAACATTTACAAAAGTAACTCTCAGGCCCCTTTTTCATTCTTTCTTTCCTTTTTCTCTCCCCCTCCCTGCCCTGCAGCATCAGCATTTTAAAGTCACCACATTTCAAACACCAGAATTCGGGCCAGGCAGGGTGGCTCAGGTCTGTAATCCTCCCAGCCCTCTGGGAGGCAGAGGTGAGTGGATCACTCGAGGCCAGGGGTTTGAAACCAGCTGGCCAACATGGTGAAAACCCTGTCTCTATTAAAAATACAAAAATGAGCCAGGTGTGGTGGCAGTTGCCTGTAATCCCAGCTACTTGGGAGGCTGAGGCAGAAGAATCTCTTGAGCCTAGGAGACAGAGGAGCAGTGAGCTGAGATCATACTACTGCACACCCTGGGTCACAGAGCAAGACCCTGTCGAAGAAAACCAGCCAACTAAACAAAAAACACCAGAACTTTAGTGGATGAACTCCAGAATAACTTGCCCTATCCTGTTACTTTGTCCTGGGGAATTGTCTTCTTCATTTGTTTTTCTTTGAGAATATTGTTCCTTGCACACAGGCTGGCTTTCAGTAAGTACTCAAATATGCCATGAATAATGAATGAATGAAGGAATTATCTCTTAGATAATACAGATCTTTTCAAGATGGCTTAACCTCCATTGGAGGCAGGCAGATAGATGACTTTCTAAAATCCCTTTAGTTGCTAGGCCTTGAACATATAAAGACCTGCATTGAAAGGACTTTCCAAAAAGTGACACTGTAGTCCACTGTCAGCATCGTGGGAAGTGAGTTGAGGGAAGAATAGCGTGTGTGGCTGTGCATGCGTAGTCACATGCGTGTGTCCCACCACATACACACACACAAATCTCTTCAACAATTCTTCATATCACTATGATATTTGACATACTTTTATAATCAACGCAGACACATGGCTGTAGAGCATGCATGCTTCATGAAGAATTGACTGCTTTGTGATAAGTGTAATTGCAACTCGTGACAAGTTAAAGTCATGGATTATTTAATGCTGGAGGTAGGGTAATCTCAAGTAGGGCCTCAAGTTACGGATAACAAAACACAACCTAGAAGAGTAAAATGAGCTCTCAAATCCACACAGGAAGAGAATGGCAGAAGAGAAACTAGGCTTCCGGGTTCCTGCATCTCAGTCCAGAGATCTTTGAGCAGCTTATCCATTTTAGGAGACTGTCACAGAGCAGTCAGTCTTGGGAAGTTCTCACAAAGAAGCAAAAGCATTATGGACTGTTTTCTTTTCACATAAGAGGGCTTAGTTGGAGAAAAAACCAATAAAAAGAAAACCACGAAAAATACTTCTTTGAATTGTAAGCCAAGGACATGGACACTGAGCAATATCTATGGAGACTACACAAGCATTAACAGAGTTTGGTGGTATTTTTTTTTGCTTGTTAGATTATTTAGTATGCTTTGAGGTTAATTACAGCCTCCCTTATAACATTATGCTCCCTTGGGAAAAGTCCCTCTTTAAATCTGCCTCAGTGACCTCCTCACACAAGGAGCAAACACATGGATTTAATAAACACATGGGGATTTGACTTAACTTGAAAATAGATTTTAAAAGAATCTATCAACATGAAGCCAAAAAAATGCAATTTTTTCACTATTATGGGTTCCCAAAAGTAACTTATTTTTAAAAACCTGCTCCTCTTTTTATCTGTAATTACTTTTAAAAATTTATCCCATAGGTACACAATGTTGTTTTCTTCTCTGTTGCTATAATATTATAGCTGACCAGTTGGTGGAGCAATTACATTTCCATAACTCTTAATGGCTATTTCGCTTAGTTACTAGTAACTTAATTAGAATCAAGAAAGAGACTATTAGTATTCTAAGAACTAACCAAACTGATCACAAACTTTCAGGAATAATGACAGAAACAAAATCACTTCAACAACATCCAGCTCACTGAAGACAACTGTAATTAAATTAAAGTGGTAATTCCATTTATGGCAGCAGGAGAGCTCCCTCTTAACTCACCTTGGAGAG
This sequence comes from Ateles fusciceps, assembly GCA_036589455.1. Taxonomy (NCBI): domain Eukaryota; kingdom Metazoa; phylum Chordata; class Mammalia; order Primates; family Atelidae; genus Ateles; species Ateles fusciceps. The sequence continues at coordinate 3,700,820 of JAZHEH010002842.1, forward strand.
GTAAGCCCCATCCCAACAAAGCCACACTTACAAGCAGGTAGGGTTAAGAAATGGGAGAAGGTCAGCCCTAGGGCTCTAACTCCAGAGGCATGAGGCTAATGTAATTATAATTTTTAAAGGCAAACCTGATAACCTTTTATAAAACCACACAGTACAGGCTTTAATGTAATTATTAGCCTCTTTGGCTTAAGCACTTTTCTGGAGAGACAGCCTGGGAAAACAGTTTGCTCAATCCCAGATTTCCTCAAAAAGAATGGTTTAATGAGTGTTTGCCAGTCCATCTCTAAGTCCCCCAAAATTGTTGTGGCTACTTATGTGTACTTAGAAAATATAACCGTCGGCCGGGTGCAGTGGCTCAAGCCTGTAATCCCAGCACTTTGGGAGGCCAAGGCGGGTGGATCAAGAGGTCAGGAGTTCAAGACCAGCCTGGCCAATATGGTGAAACCTCGTCTCTACTAAAACTACAGAAAAATTATCCGGGCATGGTGGCGCGTGCCTATAATCCCAGCTACTCGGGAGACTGAATTGGAGAATTGCTTAAATGCAGGAGGCAGAGGTTGCAGTGAAATCGTACCACTGCACTCCAGCCTGGATGACAAAGGGAGACTCTGTCTCAAAAAACATAAAAGTAAAAATAAAAAGGAAATTAAAGAAAATATAACCTTTGGCCAGGAGCAGTATTTCATGCCTGTAATCCCAGTGCTTTGGGAGGCCAAGGTGGGCAGAGCTCGGGAGTTCAAAACCAGCCTGGGCAACATGGCAAAACCCCATCTCTATTAAAAATACAAAAAATTAGCCAGGCATGGTGGTGGGCGCCTGTAATCCCAGCTACTTGGGAGGGTGAGGCAGGAGAATCACTTGAACCTGGGAGGTGGAGGTTGATCGTGGTAGATAAGCTTTTTGATGTGCTGTTGCATTCAGTTTGCCAGTATTTTATTGAAGATTTTTGCACCTATGTTCATCATGGATATTGGCCTGAAGTTTTCTTTTTCAATTCAGCCTTTGTTGGGGTTTGGTATCAGGATGATGTTGGTCTCATAAAATGAGTTAGGGAGGGTTCCCCTCTTTGTATTGCTTGGAATAGTTTCAGAAGGAATGATACCAAGAGAAAGAAATAAAGAGTATTCAAATAGGAAGAGAAGAAATCAAACTGTCTGTTTGCAGATGACATGATTGTATATTTTGAAACCCCATCATCTTTGCCCAAAAGCTCCTTAATCTAATAAGCAACTTCAGCAAGTCTCAGGATACAAAATCAATGTGCCAAACTCACAAGCATTCTTATAAACCAATAATAGACAAAAGACAGCCAAATCATGAGTGGACTCCCATTCACAATTGTTACAAAGAGAATAAAATACCTAGGAATACAACTTGCAAGGACGTGACGGAACTCTTCAAAGAAAACCACAAACTACTGCCAAAGGAAATAAGAGGGGACACAAACACATAGAAAAACATTTCATGCTCATAAATAGAAAGAATCAATCTCATGAACATGGTCATGGTACCCAAAGTAACTTATAGATTGAATGTTATCCTCATCAAGCTACCATTGACTTTCTTCACAGAATTAGAAAAAAACTACTTTGGATGCAAGATGGCTGACTACGAAGAGCTCTGGAGTGCAGTTCCCAGTGAGAACACAGAAGCTGCTGCAGGTGATCCCCAGGCAAGCAGGGTCTGGAGTGGACCTCCAGCAGTCCTACAGCAGAGGGGTCTGCCTGTTAGAAGTAAAACTAAAAAAACAGAAATAACTTCATCATCAACAAAAGGACATCCACTCAGAGACCCCATCTGAAAGTCACCAACTACAAAGACCACAGGTAGATAAATCCACAAAGATGGGAACAAACCAGCACAACAAGGATAAAAACACCCAAAACCAGAATGCCTCTCCTCCTCCAAGGGATCACAACTCATCATCATCAAGGGAACAAGGCTAGATGGAGAGTGAGTCTGATGAATTGACAGAAACAGGCATCATAAAGTGGGTAATAACAAAGTTCTCTGAGCTAAAGAACATGTGCTAAACCAATGCAAAGAAACTAAAAACCTTCAAAAAGGTTTGATGAAATGCTAATGAGAATAAATAGCTTAGAGAAGATTATAAATGAATTGATGGAACTGAAAAACACTAGAACATCATGAAGAATACACAAGTTTCAATAGCCCAATTGACCAAGCAGAAGAAAGGATATCAGAGATTGAAGATCAACTCAATGAAATAAAATGAGAAGGTTAGATTAGAAAAAAGAGTGAAAAGAAATGAACAAAGCGCCTCCAAGAAATATGGGATTATGTGAAAAGACCTAATCTACGTTTGATAGGTGTACCTGAATGTAACGGAGAGAATGAATCCAAGCTGGAAAACACTCTTCAGGATATTATCCAGGAGAAATTCCCCAACCTATCAAGGCAAGCCAACATTCAAATCCAGGAAATACAGAGAACACCACAAAGATATTCCTCAAGCCGAGCAACCCCAAGTCACAAAATCATCAGATTCACCAGGTTTGAAATGAAGGAAAAAATGCTAAGGGCAGCCAGAGAGAAAGGTTGTGTTATCCACAAAGGGAAGCCCATCAGACTTACAGTGAATCTCTCAGAAGAAACCCTACAAGCCAGAAGAGAGCGGGTGCCAATATTCAACAACCTTAAAGAAAAGAACTTGTCAACCTAGAATTTCATATCCAGCCAAACTAAGCTTCATAAGTGAAGGAGAAATAAAATCCTTTATGAATAAGCAATTGCTCAGAGATTTCATCACCACCAGGCCTGCCTTACAAGAGCTCCTGAAAGAAACACTAAACATACAAAGGAACAACCAGTACCAGCCACTCCAAAAACATACCAAATGGTAAATAGCATCAACACAATGAAGAAACTGCATCAACTAACAGGCAAAACATCGAGCTAGCATCAAAATGGCAGGATCAAATTCACACATAACATTATTAACCTTTAATATTTACCTGGGCTAAATGCCCCAATCAAAAGACACAGACTGGTAAATTGGATAAAAGTCAAAACCCATTGGTGTGCTGTTATCCAGGAAACCCATCTCGCATGCAAGGATACACATAGGCTTAAAATAAAGGGATGGAGAAAGATTTACCAAGCAAATGGAGAGCAAAAAAAAAGCAGGAGTAGCAATCCTAGTCTCTGGTAAAATAGACTTTAAACCAACAATGATCAAAAGAGACAAAGAAGGGCATTACATAATGGTAAAAGGATCAATGCAACAAGAAGAGCTAACCATCCTAAATATATATGCACCCAATACAGGAGCACCCAGTTACATAAAGCAAGTTCTTAAGGAACTACAAAGAGACTTAGACTCCCACACAATAATAGTGGGAGACTTTAACACCCCACTGTCAATATTAGACAGATCAACGAGACAGAAAATTAACAAGGATATCCAGGACTTGAACTCAGACCATGGACCAAGGAAACCTAGTAGACATTTACAGAACTCTCCACCCCAAATCCACAGAATATACATTCTTCTCAGCACCGCATCACACCTACTCTAAAATTGACCACATAATTGGAAGTAAATCACTCCTCAGCAAATGCAAAAGAACAGAAATCATAACAAACTGTCTCTCAGACCACAGTACAATCAAATTAGAACTCAGAATTCAGAAACTAACTAAGAACCGCACAACTTCATGGAAACTAAACAACTGGCTCTTGAATGTTGACTGGATAAATAATGAAATGAAGGCAGAAATAAAGATGTTCTTTGAAACCACTGAGAATGAAGACACAATGTACCAGAATCTCTGGGACACATTTAAAGCAGTGTCTAGAGGGAAATTTATAGCAATAAATGCCCATATAAGAAGGAAAGATCTAAAATTGACACCCTATCATCAAAATTGAAAGAGCTAGAGGAGCAAGATATAAAAAAACTCAAAAGCTAGCAGAAGACAAGAAATAAGATCAGAGCAAAACTGAAGGAGATAGAGACACAAAAAACCCTTCAAAAAATTAATAAATCCAGGAGCTGGTTTTTTGAAAAGATCAACAAAATAGACCACTAGCCAGATTAATAAAAAGAAAAGGAAATGAAATAGATGCGATAAAAAATGATAAAGAGGTATCACCACTGATTCCACAGAAATACAAACTATCATCAGAGATTACTACAAACAACTCTATGCACATAAACCAGTAAACCTGGAAGAAATGGATAAATTCCTGGACACTTGCAACCTCCCAAACCAAAGCTAGGAAGAAGTTGAAACCCTGAATAGACCAATAACAAGGACTGAAATTGAGGCAGCAATTAATAGCCTACCAATCAAAAAAAGCCCAGAGCCAGATGGGTTCATGGCCAAATTCTACCAGACACACAAAGAGGAGCTGGTACCACTCCTTCTGAAACTATTCCAAAAAACCCAAAAAAAGGTAATCCTTCCCAAATCATTTTATGAGACCAACATCATCCTGATACCAAAACCTGGCACAGACTCAATAAAAAAAGAAAACTTCAGACCAACATCCATGATGAACATAGATGCAAAAATCTTCAATAAAATACTGGCAAACCAATTGCAACACCACATCAAAAAGCTTATCCATCACAACCAAGTAGGCTTCATTGCAGGGATGCAAGGCTGGTTCAACATACACAAGTCTATAAACGTAATCCACCACATAAACAGAATCAAAGACAAAAACCACATGACTATCACAATAGATGCAGAGAAGGCCTTCAAAAAAATTCAACAGCCCTTTATGCTAAAAACTCTCAATAAACTAGTTATCAATGGAACGTATCTCAAAATAATAAAAGCTATTTACAACAAACCCACAGGCAATATCATACTGAATGGTCAAAAACTGGAAGCATTCCCTTTGAAATCTGGCACTAGACAAGGATGCCCTCTCTCACCACTCCTCTTCAATATAGTATTGGAAGTTCTAGCCAGAGCAATCAGTCAAGAAAAAGAAATAAAGGGTATTCAATTAGGAAAGGAGGAAGTCAAATTATCTCTATTTGCAGAGGACATGATTGTACATTTAGAAGACCCCATCATCTCAGCCTAAAATCTCCTTAAACTGATAAGCAACTTCAGGAGTCTCAGGATACAAAAATCAATGCGCAGAAATCACAAACATTCCTATACACCAATAACAGGGCTAATATCCAGACTTAAAGAGCCAAATCAAGAATGAACTGCCATTCACGATAGCCACAAAGAGAATCAAATACCTAGGAATACAACTAAAAAAGATGTAAAGGACCTCTTCAAGGAGAACTGCAAACCACTGCTCAAGGATATGAGAGGACACAAACAGATGGAAAAACATTCCATGCTCATGGTTAGGAAGAATCAATATTGTGAAAATGACCATACTGCCCAAAGTAATTCACAGATTCAATGTTATCCCCATCAAGCTACCTATGACCCTCTTCACAGAACTGGAAAAAATCACCTTAAACTTCATATGGAACCAAAAGAGAGCCCACATAGCCAAGTCAATTCTAAGCAAAAAGGACAAAGCTGGAGGCATCACACTACCTGACTTCAAACTGTACTACAAGTCTACAGTAATCAAAACAGCATGGTACTGGTACCAAAACAGAGATATAGACCAGTGGAACAGAACAGAGGCCTCAGAGGCAACACCACACATCTACAACCATCTGATCTTTGACAAGCCTGACAAAAACAAACAATGGGGAAAGGATTAATTGTTTAATAAATGGTGTTGGGAAAACTGGCTAGCCATGTGCAGAAAGCAGAAACTGGACCCCTTCCTGACACCTTACACTAAAATTAACTCCAGATGGATTAAAGACTTAAACAAAAGACCTAACACCATAAAAACCCTAGAAGAAAATCTAGGCAAAACTATTCAGGACATAGGCATAGGCAAGGACTTCATGACTAAAACACCAAAAGCATTGGCAACAAAAGTCAAAATAGACAAATGGGATCTAATTAAACTCCAGAGCTTCTGCACAGTAAAAGAAACAATCATTAGAGTGAACCAGCAACCAACAGAATGGGAAAAAATTTTTGCAATCTACCCATCTGACAAAGGGCTAATATGTAGAATCTACAAAGACCTAAAACAGATTTTCAAGAAAAAAAACAAACAAACCCATGCAAAAGTGGGCATAGGATATGAACAGACACTTTTCAAAAGAAGACATATGAGGCCAACAAACATGAAAAAATGCTCATCATCACTGGTCATTAGAGAAATGCAAATCAAAACCACATTGAGATACGATCTCACACTAGTTAGAATGGTGATCATTAAAAAATCTGGAGACAACAGATGCTGGAGAGGATGTGGAAAAATAGGAACACTTTTACACTGTTGGTGGGAGTGTAAATTAGTTCAACCATTGTGGAAGACAGTGTGGCGATTCCTCAAGGACCTAGAAATAGAAATTCCATTGGACCAAGCAATCCCATTACTGGGTATATATCCAAGGATTATAAATCATTCTATTGTAAAGACACATGCACACATATGTTCATAGCGGCATTGTTTACAATAGCAAAGATCTGGAACCAACCCAAATGCCCATTGACGATAGACTGGACAAGGAAAATGTGGCATATATACACCATGGAATACTATGCAGCCATAAAAAATGATGAGTTTGTGTCCTTTGTAGGGACATGGATCAATCTGGAAACCATCATTCTCAGCAAAATGACACAAGAACAGAAAATCAACCACCACATGTTCTCACTCATAGGCAGGTGTTGAACAATGAGAACACATGGACACAGGGAGGGGAGCATCACACACTGGGGTCTGTTGAAGGGGGACAAGGGAAGGACAGCAGGGGGTGGGGTAGGAGTTGGGGAGGGGATAACATGGGGAGAAATGCCAGATATAGGTGATTGGGATGGAGGCAGCAAACCACATTGCTATGTATGTACCTATGCAACAATCCTGCATGTTCTTCACATGTACCCCAGAACCTAAAGTGCAATGAAATATTTAAAAAGAAAGAAAAACTACTTTAAATTTCATATGGAACAAAGAAGAGCCTGTGTAGCCAAGAAAATCCTAAGCATAAAGAACAAAGCTGGAGGCATTACACTACCTGACTTCAAACTGTACTACAAGGCTACAGTAACCAAAACAGCATGGTACTGGTACCAAAACAGGTATACAGACCAATGGAACAGAACAGAGGCCTCAGAAATAACACCACAGATCTACAACCATCTGATCTTTGACAAACCTGACAAAAACAAGCAATGGGGAAAGGATTTCCTATTTAATAAATGGTGCTGGGAAAACTGGCTAGCCATGTGCAGAAAGCTAAAACTAGACCCCATCCTTATACCTTATATAAAAATTAACTCAAGATGGATTAAAGACTTAACCTTAAGACCTAAAACCATGAAAACTCTAGAAAAAAACCAAGGCAATACCATTCAGGACCTAGGCATGGCAAAGACTTCATGACTAAAATACCAAAAGCAATGGCAACAAAAGCCAAAATTGACAAATGATCTGATTCAACTTAAGAGCTTCTGCACAGCAAAAGAAACTATCATCAGAGTGAACAGGCAGCCTACAGAATGGGAGAAAATTTTTGCAATCTATCCATCTGACAAAGTACTAATATCTAGAATCTATAAGGAACTTAAATTTACAAGAAAAAAATAAACAACCCCATCAAAAAGTGGGCAAAGGATATGAACAGACACTTCTCAAAAGAAGACATGTATGTGGCGAACAAACGTAAAAAAACCTCTCATCACTGGCCATTAGAGAAATGGAAATCAAAACCACAATGAGATACCATCTCACATCAGTTAGAATGGCAATCATTAAAAAGTCAGGAAATAACAGATGCTGGAGAGGGTGTGGAGATATACAAATGCTTACTGTTGGTGGGAGTGTAAATTTGTTCAACCATTGTGGAAGACAGTGTGGTGATTCCTCAAGGATCTAAAACCAGAAGTATCATTTGACCCAGCAATCCCATTACTGGATATATACCCAAAGGATTATAAATCTTTCTACTATAAAGACACATACACACATATGTTTATTGCACTACTGTTCACAGTAGCAAAGACTTGGAACCAATCCAAATGTCCATTAATGTTAGACTGCATAAAGAAAATGTGGCACATAAACACCACAGAATATTATGCAGCCATAAAAAGGATGTTTTAATGTCCTTTGCAGGGACATGGATGAAACTGGAAACCATTATTCTCAGTAAACACAGGAACAGAAAACCAAACACCCCATGTTCTCACTCATAAGTGGGAGTTGAACAATGAGAAAACATGGACACAGGGAGGGGAACATCACATACCAGGGCCTGTTGTGGGGGGTGGGGGCTAGGGGAGGGATAGCATTAGGAGAAATACGTAATGTAGGTGACAGGTTGATGGGTACAGCAAACCACCATGGCACATGTATACCTACATAACAAACCTGCATGTTCTGCATGTGTATCCCAGAACTTAAAGTTCATTACAAAATTTAAAAGATACAAATAAGCAACACAACTAATTATATAACACTTACATTGTATTAGGTATTATAAGTAATAGAGATGATTTAATGCATGCAGAAAGAGGTGTATCCGTGATCTGCAAATATGACACCACAATATATAAGGGACTTGAGCATCCATGGATTCATGGTAGGCTTAGAGCCAATCCCCATGGATGCTGAGGGACATCTGTATAGCTGGAAATCTAGAAGCCCACACACATGTTCAGGGCTGTGCACATGCCCAGGAAAGATCTGAGAAAGCCCTAAGCTCTTACCTCTGACTGATCTTAAGGCTCTACACACAGAAGCAGGAAGTGAAGGCTAAGGCAGAGTTGTAAACTGCCTACCTGAGCAGGAAGGCAGGTCCCAACATGCACATAGTCCCTCAGCAAAGGCTGGGGGACTTACTGGTTCCCGACATTTAAGAAATACCTGTCCATCGCTTCTTGGCCTTTTGGCTAAGATCAAGTGAAGAAAATACCTGTCCAAACATTGGCTAACCACTAAGACAGTGGAGCAGAGATTTCAGTGTCCACACATGATGAAGGATACAGACTTTACCAAATCAATTCAAGAAAGTCACTAAAAATTGTTCTATAAATGAGCCAAACATGGCCTTTGTGTATTGGGTCCCAGATTATTTCTTTACTGCTTGCTGAAATCCATTGACACCAAATTCAAATTTTTATATGTCAAATTATTTTTTAAATAGCCCAAACAAGCAAAATTCTAACCTCTTAAAGCCTGCCTGCTTTGCATACTCTGCAAACCTCACCTGATAGTCACTACTCATTGATAAGGTAAAGTTCTGTGATTGTAAGACCCAAGCTACCACGGTCCTTTGGAGCCCTCTAACCTGGCCCTCACTTGCTGTGCTGCTGGGTGACAGCGCCTCGACATATACCATCCTTTTTGAAATGTTTACTTGAAAGTATACTCCAACTAACAGAATGTGAATCAAAAACAGGAGAAACTGTGGTATAAGAGGACTAACAGTAAAATCTGAACCATTTAAACAAAGTCTACTGATCAATGGAAATGTGATTCTCTCAAATAAGATACATAGAAGGTTTAAAAAAGAGAAATATTTCAAAGATACTTTTAAACATAAATCTGGGCCTAAAGCCATGGAAAATATTAATGGCTAAAGCATAGATTGTGCTGCACATCAGATATCAAGTCCTAATAATCCACTGCTTAAAATACATGTATGTAAAACAAAATAGGTGACTCATAGGAGGATTCACATATAAGTATTAAAACAAAACTCTGATTAAAGTGTCAGCAAATTAAAGCCAGCAGTATACTTAAGAGCTGTTTAATCAGGTGCAGTTTGAGAATACAAGAATGGTCTAACAATAAGAAACGTGTCAATGATGTTTATCACATGAGCAGATTAAGAGAGAAACACGATTTTGTCTTAAGACAGGGTTTCACTCTGCTGCCCAGACTGGAGTGCTGTGATATGATCACCGCTTACTGAAGCCTTGAGTTCCCAGGCTCAGGTGATCCTCAGATTCCAGCCTCCTGAGTAGCTGGGATTACAGGCACTCCCCCACCACACTTGGCTAATTTTTTTTTTTTTTTTTTTTTTTTTTTAGAGACAGGGTTTTACCATATTGCCCAGACTGGAATACGATTATGTCAAAAGGAACCTGATGAAACTTACTATCCATTCACAAAAGGAACCATTAGAAATCCCAGAATTTAAAATTTTATAACACAATAAAGAATATCCCTCTCAAACTAAATTATGACAAAAATTCTAGAGGTGTTTTTGTTGAAGATACAGATCAGAAAAAATGTCTAATATTAATGCTGTGACCATTTTTGATGGTTTTAAATATGCCCACAAATTCTTCTAAGACGCACTTGGAAGCACATTCTCCAGCCAAGCCTGCAAATGACTTTCAGCCTCAGCCAACATCTTGTTGACTGCAACCTCATGAGAGGATCTGGATGAGAACTACCTGCTCCTGAGTTTGAGGCTCAGAAACAGAGATAATAAATTTTTGTTGTTCTAAGTTGTTACATTTTTGGAGTAATTTGTTACACAGCGATATTGAATGAATATCCCTTTGTTCAGAAAATATCAAATCAATTAGATGATTCATATAATTAATTATCACTATAGAAATGGAAGAGACAAAGAATCTTTTCTGAAGATTATATGGGTGGATTAATGAATTAAAAAAATTTTTTTGAGACAGGGTCTTTCACTGTTGCCCAGGCTGGAGTGCAGTGGCATAGACGGCTCACTAAAGCCTTGACCTCCTAGGCTCAAGTAATCCTCTAGCGTCAGCCTCCCCAATAGTTGGGACCACTGGTGCATGCCACCACATCTGGCTAATTTCTCAAATTTTTTAGTAGAGTTGGGATTTCACCATGTTTCCCAGGCTGGTCTCAAACTCCTGAGCTCAAGCAATCCTCCAACCTTGGCCTTCCAAACTGCTAGGATTACAGGGATGAGTGACATGCCTGGCTTTAAAATTAAGAAGTCAAAATCTCTAAGATATATGTAAATATTTCATTGATCTTGGAACTGGTAAACAAAAAAATATTGAAATATAAAAGCAACGGGGAAAAAAATCAAAGATGTCTAGTATTTATTAAGCACACACTATATATTAACTAGAGTATGCATGTGGCAAAATACCACTAGGTATTCACCAGAATGGGTATAATTAGACTAACGCTTAATGTTGGCAAAGATATGGGACAATTGAGACTCTCATACATTGCCGCCAGAAGTGTAAAACGGGACAGCCAGTTTGGACAAAGTTTGTCAGCTTCTTAAGCACTAAACACATACCCACCTTAGATCCAGTAATTTCACTACGAGGTGTCTACCCAGGAAAAATAAAAACTTATATTCTCAGAATGACTTGTATAAGAATATTCATAGCAGCTTTATTCAAAGTAGTCACAAATGGGACTCAGACCAAGGTGTCCATCAATAGGAGAATGATTGAGTTGAGAGTCATAAAATGGAATAGTAACTAGCAGTAAGAAGGAACAAGCAACTGATACAGCAAAATGGATAAATCTCAAAAATATTAGGCGGGAAGAAGACAGACACAGAGGAGTACCAACTATATGATCCCAATGATGTGAAGTTAGAGATGAGGCAAAACTAATTTATGGGTGGAAGGGGTAGAGGGGAGCAGAGCTTGACTGGAAAGTAACATAAGAAGCTTTCTGGGAGTGATGGTAATATTCTATATCTTGATGGGGGTTTGGGTTAAAAAGGTGAATTTGTCAGAACTCGGCATGCACAGGATTTGTGCATTTCATTGCATGTAAATTTTATCTTAATAGAAAGTATTAATATTGAGCTCTAGTTAAGAATATGAATACTAAAGTGTTTAGGAGGATACATAGTGATGTCTTCAATGTTTGGAGAGGTCAGTAGACACATGATAAAGCAATCGTAGTAAGGCAATGATAGAACTTAGGTGGTGTGCCAAAAGTAACTTTGCTGTAGGTTTGAACATTTTTTAAGTTTGTGGGGACAAAAACATGTTTTCAAAGAAATTCAGATACATTGTCAAATTAAAAAGCAGGGTAGAATGCTACATGTGTAATGTGATATTTTAGAGAGAGTGAAAGAACACTAGAAAAGAAAAACCAGTGGTTATCTTGGGGTGTTGTAGTAATGTGTAATTTTAAATTCTTTGTGATGTTTCCTTTATGTTTTCTATACTTTCTACAATAAATGTAAAAGGCTATTATCAGAAAAAAAATTATCCCATAAGATTTTTAAAATAGTTTCAACGAGGCAGATTTTAACTCGGAGCATAGAGAAACACTTTCTGATGTTTGGAACTACATGCAGCTGGAATAGACCACTAAGGTGATAGGAAGGTTTTCCATCTTCCAAGGGCCCTGACCCAGGCTGGAAAACCACAAGTAGGAGTCTCTGAGAACCGGTTTAAACAGGCATGAGGGATTTTAGGGTATCCTGAAATTCTGAGATTCAACATGTGAAACAGTGTTGTAGAAATGAAAAGGCCTCTTGCTTTTTCCTAATCTATTCCAAATTCAGTACTACTCCATGAAAATAAAGACACTTGGTACTAAAACTAAATTCCTGGGCAAAAAAAAGAAATTTAAAATTTTTTTTTTAAAAAAGCAGAAGTGCTAATCTGAGATTTCCCCCACACAACAAACATACAACCCGGTTCAGTGTGTAACAGGAAAGTCCTCCTCAACACCCAGAGTTGTTTTAGCATCTCAGCTGTGCTGTAGGTGTGGTGGAATAATAGTATCACCTCCTATTTGCAAAGCGTTTTTAGAGGAAACAGAGTACTTCAACATGTATTATCTAATTCTATGCCAACCCTGAAACAGGCTCTGTAGGGGGAGATGGGCTTTTCCAGATACTGCAAAGCTGAGGGCAGTGAGATTGTTCAGGACACCTGGGCACTGACTCTTCCCCCCATGTGTGGAGGGTCCTTGTTGGTGCCGCATTTGCCTCAAGAACTAAGAGAGCTTGATATTTGTAATCATTTCTTTAAAAACATGCAAAGTTAGTTCAAGTACATTTTTCTGGCTTTAGTTTCTTTCTCAGCCCCTTCAGTGCCCCATCTGGAAGGAATGTTAATGTCAGTGAAATGCCCTGTGTTGCAGCGTTAAGGGAAAAGCTGAGCCATGGTGGGCTGCACTGGGCCACTGTACAGTGGGTGTGTGCATTTGAGTGCAGGAGCTTTCTCTGTCAATTAGGAATTTATCTCCAATGATGCACATGGATCCTATTGTCTCTATTTTCCTGTTTTAATTTACTTATTTTAGATGAGGAAATTGAAGTTCAGAGATTAGGTAGAAGGCCCAGGCTTGGAATGTGTGACATCAGTGCTTTCGATGGAGCAGAAAGGAAAGCAAAATTTGAGACAATTACTCAAATAAGTTCCCAGTGAAATCTATAAATTCTTTAAGTTTGCCAGCTGATATAAAAAAAAGAAACTAAAAAAAATACAAATTAGCACTTTGAATTTAAAGTTTTAAACAATTCTGAATGTGGTAAAGTTGTCCCAGGCATTCTGAAAATGTTTCCTATGAGGGCAAGGCCACATGCATCCAAGTTGAAACATTAGATGTTCTCTTCCTCACAAGTAACAGTGGAGAGCTTGAAGAAACAGCTCTGGCTTTGGCACTTTTGATTGATGCTTCATGTAGGCCAATTTTTTCTTTCTTTTTTTTTTTTTTGGTCCCAAGACATTCTGGTTACCTTTCCTCTTCCTAAAGAGGGGAAAGGGGAAAATGCAACTAAGATAGGCCAACCAAGAGAGTTTAGAGTGATTGTACAAAATCCATGACCACAAATCAAACAATGATACCATCAATCACATCACAGTTTTGAAAAGCTCCTTATGAAAAACCTGAATGAGATGCAGGCAACAACACATTTCAGTAACCCAAATCTTTACTTGAAAAAAGATGCTACTCCAAAGCTTGGAGAACCTTCAGCAAAACCATTCAAAGCTAGGACCAGCATAGATGGCATTTTTCATTGCATGCCTTCCAAGTTGCAAAAACACAATCTAATATACGTATTTCTGTGTTTGACTAAGTTCGGTGAGGTGGAGTAAATCCCGTCTTGGCTGAGCCAAGGTTCCCTCATGTTCCAGCCCTGGATCTAAGAGGCCAAGTCCATCGCAACAGTCCCGCAGTCAGTAGCTGCTTCTCCAACTTTTCAGGTTGCTATAGCCTTAACTAAGGACTGCCAGGAAAAAAACCAACAACCCAGAGGAGCAATGTCATCCCATTTTTCCCAATAATGAAGCCAAGCACCATCACCCAAAAATCTGCCTTTCCAGGTTATCTTCACAACTCTACATGCAGCCTTTGACTAACTTCAGGTCACGCCTGGCTGCTGAGTGAGGAGTTGACTGGGAGGAGGACACCCTACTCCACAATGTCAGGACCTTCAGAAGCCTCCCTGCCCCTTTGCATTCACTTGCCCTCAATCCTTCAACTCCAGGTTGCCTGAAATTTTTCCATTAGAAGCTTATTTCTTGAGCTAGGCTTCTGTTAAAATATAATACCACCAGGGGAGTTAATAGCAACTTTCAACTCACTGTGAAGATGTTTATCAGATTCCCTTATGAAGCAGGTTGTGCAAAAGAACACTCAGTTGCCCCTCCAGGAAAGCAGGAGGGAGGAGAAAAGATTTCCCGAAGGGGAGGCTGGGAATATGGACACTTTGAGATTACAGCAGTTTTTTCTGGCTGGTCTTGGTCTTAAGTGTTAAAATGCCCTTCATCCTCATCATGAAATCTTACCTACTTAACTGATAAACTATTCTAATCAAAAGCCACATCAAATTTGTATGTGCCCAATTTTTCCTCTATCTTGACCAAATACAGGAAATGAATTACTTTGCAAAGCACACGGAGAACAGCCAAAGCAATCTGCAAGTTGTGCAATTCTGTCCCAGCTCTCGGCTCTATGTATTCAGCAAGCAGTGCAAGAGAAACCTCATTCTTGTTCTCCCTCTCAAATGCACACACCCAGATTTTTTTGGTAGACTTGTGGACTTTAATTTTGCAATCTCCTCTTTTTGGGAACAAGCAGAAAATAGTAACACTCCATTTCCTTTGTACTTTTTCTAGTGATTTGTCCCCGTATTGAGATGCGATGGAACAGACTTTTAACTACAAAAATATAGAGAATCTCTCCTTTCCTTGTGTATACACACACAGGCTTATAAAAACCATGTGACCATAACTGGTGGCCCATATAACCCTATTTTTAGCACAGGACAAAAAAAACCTGAAGGCCAGGAGCAAGACCCAATTTTCCTCAATCACTCAGCCAAGCTGCTGATTGGCACAACCTGGAACTAGACTTTTTCTATTTTATTCTTGTTTACTGAGTCATACTAACTGGAAACTTACTGTATTTTCTATTTCTGAAGCTGTTTTAAAAGCAACCAAAGTAGGTAGGTATATTACCTTTGCTAAGAGATGGTATGATGTTCTAACTGTACTTATCACTGAGTTCAAGTACAGGATCCTTATGAAGTCTGTGCCATTTAAAACTTAACTTCAAAAGCATATGAGGTAGACATGATAGTAAACTGTAAATGGAATTTAAAGGCAAATTCAATTTTCTTCTTAAAGCCGTCATGAACTTCAGTTCTGCTGGCCATATTTCATTTGTCACAGGATCTAAAATGAGTACATATTGTGTGCAATTGTGTAATGCAGTTGTCCTAAACTTTAATACATTTACTTTTGAGTGCCATTTACAGATTGTTTCTCTAACACGCACAACCTGAGTTATTAAAGTTTAAAAGTGCACAAGGCCCTTATGAAGACTCTGTTTATAACTCAAGTACAGAGCACAGGAATTCTGGCTAAATTACCTCTTTTTGCTGCCAGCCTGGTCTCCTTCATTTCAGACAGGCTATAAATCAAAAGAATTGTACATTCCTTTTCAGTGAAAAGGAGAAATTCTTAAACTCTAGTATTTAGCGAATAACTGGTGCTAAACAGCATGGCAGCATTTTTTAAGTGGATCCCTGCTTAGAATACGTAGATAAGGTTAAGATCTAATTGGAGTGACAAAAGGCACTGAAGAAGAGAAGTTAGATAATTAGAAGGCTGACCATCCTAAATATATATGTCACACTGCAGTGACCAATTGAGCTTCTATTCAAGGTCCCTGCAACTGAATGTTGTGTTTCCTGAACACTCAGTTCACAAGCATACAACTCTTCTCTGAATTTTTTTTTCATTTTTGAGGCAGTATCTCACCACCCTGTCACCTAGGCTGGAGTGCAGTTGTGTGATCACAGCTTACTGCATCCTCTACCTCCCAGGCTCAAGCGATCCTGCTACCTCAGCCTCCTGAGTAGCTGGGACCATCGGCATGCACCACCACATCCAGCTGATTTTTTAATTTTCTGAAAAGATGAGGTTCCACTTTGTTGTCCAGGGTGATCTCGAACTCCTGGGCTAAAGCGATCCTCCCACCTTAGCCTCCCCAAATACTGGGATGACAGGTTATGAGCCAACATGCCCAGCCTCTTCTCTGAATTCTTACAGCATCTTTAAAGTGAGTCTAAACTCAAACTTCAGAGATCTGGCCAGGTTGTGTCAGGGTTGGGTCTACAACCCAGGACTGTTCTCTTCTTACCAGACCTTGCCTCAGTTCTGGGACGAGGTGGTCAAATACATAGCATGAAGCGAAAACCACATCTGGAGGGTGAAGAAGGCAAATTCAAAGATGCCTGAGGTTTTGAACTTGAGTTGCTTACAAAATATGGGGAGGCCACATTAAAGGAAAGGTAATGAGTTTCAGATTAAACCTGCCGAGTTGAAGATGATGGCAGAACATCAAATCTATTGGGCCTGGATAGATCAAAATTCTTGGAATGATAAAGGCCAAAATCTCTGCAAAAGGCAGGAATGTGTAGAATGACAAAAGTTTTAACCTGGATGATGTAGAAGTTTAAAGCTTGATTAGTGGTCTAGGCGGTGAGGAACGCTGGCAGATGTGCCAAAGCCTGTAAGAGGGATGGGGGAGGCATTTCCAATGACTCCGCTTCCTCTGTAGCATCTGTGGCCTTTTCATTTGCAGCAAGCCTTTCCCAGCCAGCCCCACCCTATAGGTCAGGTCAAAGGTCAGCTGACTACAGCCTGTGGGCCAGTTCTGGCTCACTGCCCGTTTTTGGTCAATCCTGAGAGCTAAGAATGTTGTTTATTTTTAAGTGGCTAAAAAATATTCCATGTGAAATTTAAGTGAAATTCAAATTTCAGTGTCCATAAAGTTTCACTGGAATGCAGTTACATTCATTTATATATTGTGTATGGTTTCTTCACATTACAATAACAGCGTTGAATAGTTGCAACAGAGACCATATGGCCCGCAAAGCTTGAGATATTTACTATGTGGCTTAAAATTTTTGTTGATCTTTGTCTTAGGTGTTTAAAGGTTTAGGCATCTGAAGATGCCTTCTGATCCTTAGCATTCCCATCTGTCCATCCATTCATCCATGTACCCAGCCAGCCAGACATCTAATATTTATCAAGTGGGTACTATGTGAAGTTTAAAGAATTGCAAGACTAAATCTCAGCCCTCGGTACCAGTGTTATATAGTAGAAAGAATGTGGTATTCTGTTGGAGAAGTGTAGGTTAAATATCCCTTATCCCAAATGCTTGGGACCAGAGGTGTTTCACATTTCAGATGCTTTTTGATTTTGTATTATTTGTATTATACTTACCAGTTGAATATCCCAAATCTGAAAATGGAAAGTCTGAAATGCACCAATGAGCACTTCCTTTGAGCGCCATGCTGGTGCTCAGGTAAGTTTTGGATTTTAGAGCATTTTGGATATCGGCTTTTTGGATCAGGAATACTCAACCTGTACTTCGCTGGGTGGTCGAGCATGAATTTTTAGTTTCCTTAGGTTCCTCCTCAGAGCCCTTTTCCTCAGGGACAAGCCTGGGGTTGGAAGAGGAATTAGTCTTTGATATAAGAGTAGACTGAAATGGCAGCTGTCAATTCAGAGATTCTAGTAAAGTGGAAAAGGAAGGTTGCTGAGATTGGGAACCAGACTGATTTGGAGGGGCTGTGGCTTTTGCCTGGCTGGTCAGGGCTCGTATCGCCAGCTAGGCCAGGCACTTTTACCTTTGTGGTACCTTCTTCCATTTACAAAAAAACAACAACTAGTCTAGGCATGGTGGCTAGACCAGTAATCCCAGTGCGTTGGGAGGCTGGGGCAGGAGGATCACTTGAGCCCAAGAATTTGAGACTAGCCTGGGCAACATAGTGAGACCCTTTATCTACAAAAAATAAATTATCAGGATTGGTGGCACACACCTATAGTCCCAACTACTCAGGAGGCTGAGGCAGAAGGATCTCTTGAGCCTAGGAGTTTGAAGTTATAATGGGCTATGATCAACCCACTGCACTTCAGCGTGGGTGACAGTAAGGCTCTGTCTCTAGGGGGAAAAAAAAAAATCAAAAAATAAGGATGTTATGACTACATTGCTATAAATATCAACTAGTCTGAGCTCATGTTTTTTCTGATTTAAAAAAAAATTAGCATCCATGAAACAGGTTGAGTTAATGTCCTTTGCAGAGACATGGATGAAGCTGGAAACCATCATTCTCAGCAAACTAACACAGGAATAGAAAACCGACACCACATGTTCTCACTCATAAGTGGGAGTTGAACAATGAGAACACATGGACACAGGGAGGGGAACATCACACACTGGGGCCTGCCGGGGGGTGGGGGGGGTGGATAGGGGAGAGGTAACACTAGGAGAAATACCAAATGTAGATGATGGTTTGATGGGTGCAGCAAACCACCATGGCACACGTATACCTATGTAACAAACCTGCATGTTCTGCACATGTATCCCAGAACTTGAAGTATAAAAAAAATTAAAATTAACATTTCTGTGGCCTCCTAAATGTATTGTGTGCCATAGGCACTGTGCCTACTATGCTCAACTGGATAAGCCTGCCCTGGCTAGGAACTATAAAATGCAATCTTCTGGTGGAGAGGGACCCCCCTGCCAGCTCAGGAACACGGTTTCTGTGCCTGGGAGCTTGGCATAAACCCCTGCCATGAAGTTCTGAGTTACAGTTTCCAGATCTGTGAACTGCATTAATGTCTCCTGCTTTTAGTTAAGTACCATATGTGGCTGGTTTCCTCAATAGACTTTATTGTTGTTAAAAAAAAAATCTTTGGTAATAGAAGTCATTGATGGAATTTAGATTTCTCATCAATAAAGATGATTCTAGGCATCTATTATAACAGGTATTGCATGTTCATATATTTTGGATGCATCACTACTGGAGCGGCACCATAATATACTTTGGATCTAAGTTTCTAATAGTTTAATGTATGAAAGACAACTTGGTTCTGAACCAAGTACAACCCACGTAGACACTAACCTTGTCCCCACTTCATATATATAATTTTGGTATGTACTTTGAAGAGCAGAAATCTGAGTCCATATTTTTTTTTAATTCCCTGTAGAAAATGGTATCTTTTTATTGGGGGGGGGAAATGGAGGGTGGGGGAGAGTATTTTGGATATCATTTTTCATTCAAAGCTGTGGCCCTATTTTGGCTGTAATACACTGAGATGGGATTTTCCAGCACTCCGCATCCTGATTTGCTGACACTCCAAAACTCTGAAACACACCAATATCTGTGCACTGCAGCGAGCACTGTCGCTGCACAACCCCTGGCCCACACTGCCTTAGCCTTTACCGTTTGTGAGCAGGTAGTGCATTTGCCAAGCCCCTGCGCGCCCCTGCTAATCTTCTCCCCACCCCTACTTTGTTTCTGATTGATTTCTTGGAAAAGCAATTTCAGGATGTGAACAGTTAAGGAAATATGGGGTCAATGTGGGACAGTATTTTGGCTTCCTCCAAATGTATACCAGGCTTCAGGGAAATAGATCCCTATTACACTGTTAGCAGGAGTACAAATTATAACCACGGTTTTGAAATACCATTTAGAAATGGCATTATAAGCCTTAAAACTAAGTAAGTGCTTCTTTTGACCACAGTAATTCTACTTTTTTTTTTGAGATGGAGTCTGTCACCAGGCAGGAGTGCAGGCGTAATCTCAGCTCACTGCAACCTCCACCTCCCAGGTTCAAGCGATTCCCCTGCCTCGGCCTCCCGAGTAACTGGGACTACAGGTGTGTGCCATCATGCCCAGCTAATTTTTTATATGTTAGTAGAGACAGGTTTCACCATGTTGGCCAGGATGGTCTTGAACTCCTGACCTCGTGATCCACCCGCCCCGGCCTCCCAAAGTGCTGGGATTACAGGCGTGAGCCACAGCACCCGGCAATTCTACTTTTAACAACACACCTGGGGCTGGGTGCCATGGCTCATGCCTGTAATCCCAGCACTCTGGGAGGCTGAGGAGGGTGGATCACGAGGTCAAGAGATCGAGATCATCCTGGCCAACATGGTAACACCATGTCTCTACTAAAAATACAAAAATTAGCTGGGCGTAGTGGCACACACCTGTAGTCCCAGCTACTCGGGAGGCTGAGGCAGGAGAATCGCTTGAACACAGATGATGGAGGTTGCAGTGAGCCTAGATGTGCCAGTGCACTCCAGCCTGGCAACAGAGCAAGACTCCGTCTTAAAAAAAAAAATCTTGGACATATGCAAATAGTTTTGTTTGGGATTGGTGACAGTGAAAATTTAGAAATAGTCTGTATGACTAATAGAATACTGATTAAATAAATGATATTTCCATAGTAAAATATCATATAGCCATTAAGATGTGATAGCCTAAATACATAGAAAATATGAAAAACAGTGAAAAGTAGAAAAAGATTTCCGTAAACTAGTACATACAGCATTATCTCAAATTCGTTTTAAAATTTAAAAATATATGTATATTTGTGCATAGAAAAATATGTAGTATAATATTAATTGTTATTATCGCTGGCTGGCGAGATTATGGGTTATTTCATCTTTCCTTTGTGTATTTCCAACTTTCTGTATTTTCTACAGTGTACATTGACGCTTTGGTAATCAGAGAAATACAAATGATTTACTTTAAAATGCAGCATCTGCACAGAAGTGGAAAGCAGCTAGGTCTTTGTCCCAAGCCAGAGAGGAGATAGTCGTGGTGAAACCCTGTACCTTCCCACCATCTTCGGCATGGTATTTCTGTTAGGAACGCTTTCAGCTATGAGTAGTAGAAAGGCCAACAATGAATAGACTGTAGCAACATTAATTATTTACCCATCAGGTCTGGAAGTAGGCAACTTCAGGACTGGCCTAGAGATTCCACTGTTACTAATTTTCCATCTTTCTACTCTGCCGTCCTTAGTGTCGGATTTTCATCCACATGTTCCCACATGGTCTCAAAATGGCTGCACTCTCACTTTCACATTCAAGGCAAGAGGAAGGAGGAGGGGGCTACACTAGAATGTCTGGAAAGCAAGCCTTTCTGGGGCAAAGGGGAGGGTGCTTGGGTATAGCTATTGTATAAATAAGCCAATCGGAAATGTTGGCCACAGGTGAGCAGGCACTATTCTGTTGAGATTTATCATAGGCTGATTATTGTTTTCTTCATTCCAGCTTTGTTAGTCTTATAGTTAGTAAAAAAAAAAAAAAAAAAAAAAGTATTCCATGATTCTGGTAGAGTTGCTAGTTTTAATGTGAGGTTTTCTTTGCCTTTAGGGGAGCTGGGAGTGAATACATCAGAGTGTGCTATGCAGAAGACGTTTGAAATGGAGTTCCTTGAGTTTTCAAACATTCATATCCTTTATCTCATATGAGAATATAAGGTAAGTGTGAAGCTATTCTGCATATTTTACATATGATGAAATTGAGAACAAGAGACTATTAATAAATGATAAAGATGACAGGTGATCACAAGTCAATGTATTTGGGATGCCCAAAGATAATTAGCAATGAGCTAGGCACAGCACAGAGGTCCTTATTACTTGTTCTACATCAGACACGTCACTATTGAGTTTGTTTCCACTACCTAGTCTAAGAGTAAAGAGCGTTTCAGAAATAAAAAATACAGTATCCAGAACACATTTTGGGAATCCAAGAACTTCTTTGATTTCACTGTGGATGTAACCATCTCAACCCCTGCCTTTCTCTGGTGTGAATATTCCGTTAAGTAATTTAGCCTTATTTCCCTTTCTGTAAAATGGGGATTATTTTGTATACTGTTTGCCTTGCTGAGTTATCTGAATTAATTTGTTAATGTGCATAAAAGGCTTTTTGAGATGAAAAGTGCTAGGCATTACTATTCGTTCTTCTGATGGTGTATTTAGTGTATAATGGTTAAGCCTCTAAAACAAAACACTGATAAAAGGTTGAAATTCTCTCTGTAATAGGTATCACTTAGCCGATAATGTTGCTAGCTAATGGCCATGAGTCTATTTTAGTGTTCTCTCAAGTGAAATGAATCCAGAAAATAAAAATTAAATGAGTTTCACTTAGAAGTGTACTAAATTAAGTGATAGTTTATCTGACCTGCAGGTTTTGAATATCCAAGCAGCAAGATTTTACATCGTGTCAATATCACCCCTGCTTTATTATTTAATTCATTCTAGCTTTATAATTCTGCTTACTGCTTTCCCATTATTTCCTACTGATAACTGTTACTGAATTAGTCTTCATGCATGTCGGTAGATTTTTCAACCAAAATTCTTCCTCAACATTTATGAACTGCCTCTCTGCACAATATAAACCCCTTTATCATGCCTATCCTTGTATACTGCAATGAAATTTTTCCCAGTAGTTTCATGTATATACATTTCCTCCTTAACTACAAGAACAGAAGCTACCTCCTTTACATTCCTTGTGAATTGTAATGAAACTTATTAATGTAACAAACAAAATATAACCTTCTATGTTTACATAAACAGACAAAAAATATATTACACAAACATTACTTAATATCGTTTACAAAGCATTTTTTAATCTATTCATTTGATTTTCACTGGGGTGTTATTATTGCTATTTAAAAATCTGCGTTATGTGTATACAACTTTTTCCTTGCCAAAGGGAAAAAAATTCTGTAATTATCATTTATAAGGTCTTTAGAGAAACATGAAATATTTTCATATCACTTTCATTTTTTCGCATGCTCAAAATAACACGATAGGAATATTTAGGAGAACGCAGGCCAAAGAAGTTAAAGGATACGCCTAAAGTTATATGCTATTTGGTAAACAGAATGAGACCAAAACTTCAGGAAAGTCATTCTACATTGGTAGAAATATCTGAGGTGGACATTCTTCTTCAGTGGCAAAGAAGCCTGGAGGAACTGAATGGTCTTTAAAAAACACTTTCTCAAGCACAGGAAATCATCCTATCAGCAATCATTGAGCAGCCCCCAAGCCAAGCACAATCTCTTTATAAAAATAACCATGGCCTACTCCCTACCCTTCAGTGACTGTGTGACTTGTAGGTGAGACACACATTTTCATAAGTCCCTGCAAATCAATGGAGACTGTCCTTTGGGAAATCTGATAAAACTACATTTCACTGTGCTTGTTCAGCCTATGGGAGGAGTGGGGACGGAAGCAGGAAGGCATAAAAAGACCTTCATGAAGACTAAATTGTATCAATGAATAGAAATAAAAAGAAGACACCAATAACTTTATGTAAAAATAATCAGCACTTATTTCACTAGATTGTAATTATCTGGGTATCTGCCATTACCACCAAACACTGTGCTCCTCGTTGCCTTAAACCATTGTTTGGCAGAGACTGCTACTTGGACACCGAAATTCATTCTCTCATTCCTCCTTGGCACCACAAACCTGACTTTTGGCTAGATAAGTGGCATCAGAATAAAGTCTATGTCTCCCAGCCTTCCTTGCAGCTAGGTATGTGACTAAGTTCTAGCAAATAGGATATGAGCAGAATTGTTGAGAGTTCTGAGAAAAACTACCTTCAATCTTTCATCCTGCAGCCTGGGATACAGGTGGCAGCTGACGTTTCAGCAACTGTTTTGGACCACAAGATAACCTTGAGGATGAAAACGGCACTGGGGTTTGATGATTCTTTAGAATCATCCCCTGAGCTGACTTCAGTCTTAATTTACGCAAAAGGATAAACCTGAATGTGTTTAAGCCACATAGTTAAGTTTCTGTCAATAGCGGCTGAAACAAAGCCTCACCAATACACATCACATCTGTGTATTCCCAACAGAGAGGATGGCGCCTACCCTGATAGTTGCTCAAAATATTTGCACTTTAATTAGTTAAACCTACCTCATTTTGAAAAGAATTAAAGACAGGGTGCTAAATGGCTGTAACAGTTGAAATTACAGTAACTTACCAAGCAAGAGCATAAAGACAATTCAGGAAAACAAATTCAAGAATGGAAAGTCAATCCTCAAATATAAAACCTTAGACACAACCCAGAGAAATGTAAAGGCAACAGCACTCCTTTGCTAAGAAAGAAAACCTGGTAACATGATTTTAGAAGTGTCTTAAGACATAGAAAACAAAATACAAAATTGTAAATAATTGGCTTTACATATGAGTTGCTAATACATTAAAGGACAAAATCAAACTCAAAATGATAGTTCAGAATTGATCTATATCAAAGCAGGGAAGGATTAAGTATGTATAAAGGAAAAAGGTTTAAATGACTCACAGTTCACCATGGCTAGGGAGTCTTCAGGAGACTTATAATCATAGCAGAAGGTGAAGGGAAAGAAAAGTACCCTTCCAACGAGGCAGTAGGAAGGAGAACTATCCAGAAAAGGGGGGAAGAGCCCCTTATAATACCATCAGGTCTCGTGAGAACTCGCTCACCATTATGAGAACAGCCTGGGGGAAATGGCACCCATGATTCAATTACCTCCACCTGGTCTCTCCCTTGACAGGTGGGAATTATGAGAATTACGAGGATTACAAGTCAAGATGAGATTTAGGTGGGAACACAAAGCCTCACTCAGGGAAACTTGTGCAAAATAGGTGCTGGTAACTATGATTTATTCAACATTCACTGACAGCAATTCTTCTGTGCCAGGCGCTGCTCTAAACACTTATAAATTTAACTCACTAAATCCACATTATAACCTTATGAGGTAGTTATTGTTTTTATGTCCATTTTTTAGTTGGAAAACGGAAGTCCAGAGAAATCCTGTTACTTGCCCATGATCACATAGTAGGTTGGGGAGCAGGATTTTACCCCAAAGACCAACATTTTTAAGATGAAAAGTGTTGGGCATTATTATTAGTTCTTTTAAAGTGTACTTTAGAGCATACTGATGGGCAGACCAGCTTCTCGGTGCCTTTAAATCTACTTCACATTTTGAAATGATGGAGAAGAAGGAGAATCTGGAAAGGGCCCAGAAACTGGTTAAAAGAAAAGTCATAGGATGAAAAAATGGATCCCTGAGGAAAAGGCAAAGTTGCTATGTCTTACAGAAGAGAAGACACCAATGAATTTCAACCTCCAGTGTTAGTGTGGTCAGAGGAAGGACAGAACTACTTGATTGTGATAGCTATAAAGGAAGGTGTTGGAATCTGTGATCCTAATGGTTCTTAAAATGAGGATAGATGACGTAAAATATATCTGCAGCAATATGGATGGAACTGGAGTTCATTATGTGAAGTGAATAAGCGAAGCATAGAAAGACAAAGATTGTATGTTCTCACTCGTGAGAGCAAATAAAGTGGAGTTCATAAAGATAGAGTAGATTGGTGGTTATCGAAGGCTGGGAAGGGCAGAGAAAAGGGTATGAGGAGACTGATTAATGGGTACAAATACACAGTTAGACTCTGTTTGATAGATCAGTAGGGTGACTCTAGTTTATAGTCATCTGGTGTACATTTCAAAATAGCTATTACGTTGGTGCAAAAGTAATCGCACCATTTTGCCATGACTTTTAATGTGATATTAAAATCTCATATTACTTTTCAGGTAATGGCAAAATGATGCAATAAAAGTAATGACCAATCTAATAGAGAATAATTCGAATGTTCCTAGGAGAAAGATAAATATTTAAGTTAATGGATATTTCAATTACCCTGATTTGATCTTTATATATTATATGAATGCATCAAAATGTCATTTATACCCTGAAAATACATATATCTATTATATATCAATTTTAAAAAGATTAATTCAGAAGATTTTATAAGGTATTTATATCACCTCTTTCATATATATTCTTCTGAATTGATACTTACAATTCACATAAGTATATGTAAATTCTGAACGCCTTCTCTGCCTTTCTCTTCCTGTCTTCCTGGAGACACTTATTTTCCATGATTTCACTCCAAGAAGATTTTCTGTTGACGCTCCCTAACCTTCACTCTGTGTTTTCCCAAGTGCAGTTGACTCGGGGGGGGCCTTCAAAATGTTTAGCCATTTTAGACACTTCTATTTGAACTATTTTCCCACTGTGTTTGCAATTATTTGTTCACAAGCACACAGCCCTCTTACAAGCTATGAGCTTCCTACAGCAGAAACCACCCAGCATAGTGATAGGCACATGCTTGGCACTGAAGAAAAACTTGCTGAATGAAAAAATAAATGACCCATTGACTAAGCATATGCTATAGGACTAGTGTAATCCAGAGGGGGCAATATCGTTTTACAAGTGCATCTTGAAATTTGACAATGCTGATGTGAATACACAGATTCCACTGTCCAGGAACCATATCAGAAATAGAAGCCAAAGCAAAGTGTTAAGAAAATAGATGAGGTGTTACCAATTATTTTTTTCTTTTGAAAAGTCACCTACTAACCTTGCAAGAGGCATCATTGTTGATTTATTGAGCTTTGCCCTCAAAAAGGTAAAGAAAACATCCTTTGCACACTACTCAAAACAATAGGAAGATGAAAAGCAGTGGGAAATTTGACCTTGCTCTTCAGTTTCCTTGAGAATTTTTAGCAGTTCTATTGTGAAGCCTTAGTAGTCTGGCTATGACCTCTGTGTACCCCAAGGTCGGGTCAGCTTAGCACATGGCTTATGGATTAAACCCCTGGGACCATCCTATAGCCTGAGCTTTAACTGGTCTCAAGAACATGCACCCAAACCTGCATATTCTTTTTTTCGCTTTACAGGGGATGGGGGCTCCTTTTTAAACCGAAGCTTTAAAAGACAGTAGCTAGAATTTATGCTGAAGTGGAGTAACAGGCTTTGGAGCTGAGCAGTGTCCTAATGCAGGTGAAAAGCATGTATTGATTACTTAAAGAAAGTTAAAATAAAAGCAATTTTTCTCCCCATTTCGGCACATTGCAGCTTTTGGCCTATCCACTCATAGCTAAAAAAGCATTCTTTCCTGATAATCAAGCTTCAGCTGTCTGAATTTCAGGCTGAGCCTCTCCTCCTGAGCTCTGCTGAAGAGCTGCTTTAATTAACCATTATACCACAGATGTTATTGATTTTTTTTTTTTCAAATCTGGTTGAAACATCATTGTGCTGGATCATGGCCAAAACTAAGGCCTGAATTTGTGTGTGTGCGCTGCTTTTACTCCTTCTGCATACCTTATTAGTCTCCATGTCTGTTAAGTGCAATCCTTAGTATTAACTCAGAAAATACAGAATTGATTTTTAGCCTAGCAGCCGTGATCTAAGGGCTCCTAATTTGAAATCTGAAAACCTCAGTTGCTGAGGAAGTCTTTCTGCTGTTACTCTACACTTCCTTGAAGTAAGCTTTTTATTCTTTAATTTAAAAAAGAAATCTCCCTCAGCCTTTCACTTCTTTTTCTTTCACACACATACATTTGGAAGTTTCAAGGGAACATGAACATCTCTTTGCATTTGGAACGTGTTTGTCGTGAAAGGCCCAGAGCCTTGTTCTTCCCTGCACTACATGTTGACCTGCAATGCAGATTGTATAAGATTTTGAAACTGAAGTGTCTTTAACACTTTCCATATTTTGAAGGGAAATTTGGAAGAACTTGAGCAGCATTCACTTTGCGCAAATTGCAGGATATCAGAAACAATGGGGCATCTGCATTCCTTTTACAATCCACCTTCCAGTGGGATGATAAACTCAAGGACCAAACAATCACAGTAGGTTCCTAAATTCTGATAAGGTTTCTGTGAGTTTAGTGATACGTTCTTTAAATGTAATTTGAAGCTTTTAAAATACTGTAATGGCAGCTCTTGACCTTTAAAAATCACATGGAGCAAGAGGTGGTGAAAAATGTTTATTTACTCTGCATTAGTGGCTAACCTCCCGTTTCTTCCAAGAACCAGTAGTTCTTTTATACTCGGGAACTCACGCATGTCACCTCCATTCTTCCAACACGAAGCAGACAGGCCCACTTGAGCTGGAGAAACAATGGCCTGAGCCGGTCCTATGCCTCAGTGGGAAACAACAATGCAGAACTCTTGACAAATTCTGGCATCGCGAGTGGAATCTTGCAGTTCAACATGTCTGCTGAACAGAAGTTGGAAAAAGAAAAGATCATCTTGTAAACAATTAATTAATGTTTGTCATGAATTATCATTTTTACTTCCTTCTCAAGAGGCTCAAAGGGAATAAAAAGGCATTTTTGCAGGTGGTGGCATTCAAACTAAGGGCAATCAAAGGTTTGAGAGCTGAGGCACAGCACTCTGAGTCTCTAAGGGTGAATGGTGCTAGGATTAGAGCACAGCAGGGGGTTGAGGGCTTCAGGTGTGAAGCTTAATGTTTGTGATCAGCAAAAAAAGTCTTGAATTTATCTAAACTGCTCTTCTGCTAACAGTACTTCTAGCACATAAATGTTCTGAAACTGACAAGTGTTCTCATTGCTCTTCTAATGCAAACATGATCTGCATTTGAAAGATGCATCCCTTTTGCCTAATTTAGAATGTGCATCACAAAGAGCGTTAGATGATGACCCCACAAAGAGATACACACACACACACACACACACACACACACTCCATGCTGCACGCATATACACACATGCAAACTGTCTCTTTCTAGCCTGGATCTTCTCTGAAGCTCGCAGCAAGGATCCTACAGGATTGTTTTTCTGTAGATTCCTAAATCAGAGATTGAGAACTAGCCATCTGACCAGCGGATTCCTCTTATCTTCTACATGAATAATTCCTTTTAATTTAGTTTGGATAATTGTCTAGAATTTATCATGTTGCATTTTTCATTTGCAATCTTCCCTCTGCTTCTCCCAGCCTCGACTTCTATCAGTAGCAAGATATTGACGAGTATCCAATATATGTAAAAATTTTAAACACACACATCACCAATATTAAAATTTCCCGAGGAATTATGACTCATATTTGCAACCCCTAGAACCAATGACCTTGGCAGGCATTGTTGATAGAGGTTGCTAAAGTCCATATAAATACATCTTATAGTTTAATGAATCCTGTCCATAATCAAGAGCTGAACTCTAATTAAATACGCATTTTCTTTCGATATCATCAATAGAGGTCACCTACTGGGAGAGCTCTAAAAGGAAACAGTAAGTTAAAGGTTATGAGTTATCACTTCATGAAAATGAGTCATAGGCAAAACTTAGAAGGACGAAGATGAATCTCAGCCTTGAGTTACTTTTTAATCTAAACTTCCCAAATTCTCCCCTATCCTGTAGTACCCATTCGTTTTCTTTTCTGCACTCACATTTCCTCTTCCATTTAGTGTTCACTTGACATCATGCAATAAACACAAGTTCTTGGGGCACAAAGCCCGGAGGCCCCGAGGGATCCAAGATGACAAAGGAAACATAGGCACAAACTTGCCTCCTTTTGCCTTGACTCTTCTGAAGCTAGTAAGTCGAGTGGTGCTCTGAGGTTTATGGTCACCATCCTAGACCATGTCGTGAGGTTTTCCCTTGAATCCAAGCATGTAGTACAAACACGTGGCTTAAACTTAGGAAAAAGCCCCCAGAAGGTAGAGAAGCATTTGGGTAAAATGGGACAAACTAGAATATTATCAGGTCAGGGACATGAAAGGAGACATTAAAAATTTAGAAGAGGAAGGGATCTAGGAGGAAAGAGGCCGAGCAGAACCCCTGACATGGAACAGACAGAAAGGAACCCCTTCATAAATTCCTGGAGGCTCCAGTTTGTTAACATCTAAAAGTGGATAAAAGGACTTACCAGAAAAAATAAATTAGTTTCTTAAAACTACTAAAACTCTTCAAACCTAGAAATCTACTTTAGTATTTTCTTTGGTTCCCCATTTTTTGTAAAGATGTTAAAATCCTATTTTTGTTAAGATGTTAAAAGGCAAATGCCAACTGCTATAGAATTATGTAGAAAAAGAAAAAGAAAAAAAAAGCAGTGAAAAGAAAGTAGCAATGGATGTGATGAAACTGAAAAGAGTGGAGTTCGTGACACCGTATACCCAAAGGTGCGCTCCAGACTTACAGCAGGTACACTGGGGTTGTTTCTAAGTCCCAGGATTCTGGACCTTGGTTAGGGTGTGTGGCTCTGCCTGGTGGTCTACCCTCTGCCCACATTGTTCTCTGAACCTGCCTAATCTTCCCTCACCCCCTTGCTGAACAATGCTCTGCATGTGGCATTGTCTCCAGGACAGATAATAGGTTTGGGGGGCAGGAAATTCACCTTTCTTCCCTGCCACGTGCTGCTCTTAATTCTTACTTCTTTGGATGGCTAAGCTAGCACTCACTGGGGCTTGAGGGGAGTGGGCTGAAAAAGGTTCCAAATGAGTGAAAAATTGAAAGTCTATGTGGCTTTTACTGGTATTGGATCAACTGGTCTAGACTGAACTGGAAACGTTTTATTGTGGGGTGAATTTTACAAAATTATGAACATTTAGCTTTAAAATAAATGCATTGATTAATCCAGTCATTACAAATATGTGCAAAGATGGTATCAGCCTGGTACACTCCCCCTACCAGGAAAGACACAGATTGAAACATAGATGGCAATGGTTTTCACATTCTTTTTCTAAATGTAAACAATTAGAATCCCCCCAAGTGTTTAGCTGCAAGCTGCATTAACCCAAAGCAATAAGGAAGGAAGAGTTTCAAGGAGTAAAACCAAATAGTTTTAAGGAGTGTTACTTAGGAATACCTCTTTCTTCTACAGCAGAAAAACTGGATTTTGGTGGTGGGAACGGGGGGAGTCCTCCTATAAATTGCTAATGAACGCCTCCCCCAACTACCCAAGAAAGAGTTGATGATGAAAGAATTAAAAATTGTGACCACTTGAACGGCTCTTCTGGTTGGGTCTGTCTTTTCCAAAGGGACTGCCCTTTCTAGGACTTCTATCTGCGTTAGAGGTCTCACCCACCCCTATTTTAAGGAGACCTGTCAAAGTCTCCTCATTTTGCTTCCCTCCCACTCCCCCCCATTATGCCACCACTGTGTGCTAGTGCTTGAAATTAATCAAGGGCCCCTTCTGGGAAAGGGATTCCTCTTTGCTAGAAACGGAACTGGACACTTCTCTGCCTTCCGCGCCCCCTCGCCCTGCCAGCCCCTGCTCCCCAAGGCTCCCCAGACAAAGCCCCAGGACTCCCGACGCCCGCGGAAGCTGCGAAGAGCCGCAGACCTGCCCTTGCCAGACAGCTGCTGTTTGAACCCAGTTCTGACCGTAAAATCAAAAGTGGGTCCGAGGGAAGCGGTAAACACTGTGCAATGAGCCTTTTGAAGGCAGCTGATGCCTCATTTGGGGTGACATGTTGTGGCTGATGAGTGTGGATGATGTGGGGTTTTCGATAAGTGCCTCATCAGTATCCTCATCATGCTCGTGTTGCTCCGCCGCGGCGTGTGCCCTGACTTGATTGTAATTGCCCGAATCTGCTCCCGCTGCTCAGGCGCGCACAGTAATATGCAATAAAACAGCAAGAAGTGAATGTTAACCATCTGAGTTCTGACACGGCGGCTCTGCAGTTCAAGATCTCCATTAAGCCCGAAAAAAAAAATAAATAAAAAGCCTATAAGAAAGAAGGAATCGGAAAATTCCCGGGGTCTCCTGTGATCCAAGGGAAAGTCCAGAAATTAAGGAGCTGTTTAGTCTTCTCAGGTCTTCACAGGTAGAAACTAACAGGTAGTTTGCTACTACTTATTTATAATTAATTTTTTTGACATCCCAGGTGTCCCTGCCCTTGCTGCTTAACTCTAATAGCAGGCACCGCTGCCGCCCTTGCCCAGGTGCGGAGGGTGGGCCCGGTCGTCAGGGGAGGCAGAGACCCTCCTCGCCCCAGTCTGTCAGTGTCCTGCGTCTGCCTTCAGTTGTTTCAGGTGCTAAATGTATAAGATCCAGCTTTTCAGCGAACTCCAAGAGGCAGACACCTGAAGCATAGCTTCATCAAATCCCTCACTGTTTACTGGCTTGGTTTTCAACTTCGCTGAAGTGAAAACCAAGCAGAGTGACCTAAATGGTCTCTTCCGTTCTTTCCACAATGTCCACACACCTACGGAGGCCTCCTTCCATACTTTAAAATTAAACCTGCTGGTGTCAGGAACATCGGGAGAACCAACTCCTGGAAAGTAAGCTGGTCCCCACCACTGTGCATTTAGTCTTTAACTGTAGGAAAACAAAGCCTGTCTGGGAAAGGAGAACTGAGGTGTGCGGGGAGCGAGCGCCTTTCCCTTCTCAGCTGAAATATTTTAAATGAGGGAGGAGGGAGGGGAGTGAGTGCAGTTTGTTTAAAAAAAAAATTAGGTAATTTTCTTAAGTTAGACTTTGTACAGTCTGGATTTCAGTATAGATCTGATGATAAATGTGCACACTCGAAAATCTAATTTCCATATTATAAACCTACTTTTCTTAGCCTTATCCTCTCTCCTTTTTTTCCCTGGAATGAACCATAATTGCTTATCCTTTTGTAGGTAACAGCTACTATCCAACTCATTGTCTACTTAGGAGCATTTCTTAAAGCGTCTCAAAGAAAATACCATATTCTTTGCGGTTTCCTGTTAATTGAGTTCTTTGGGAGCCAGTGGCGGTGGTAACTTTAGAATGAGATTTTAATTACATATGGAAACCTTTACCATTGTTTTTCATTTTAAAGGAAGTAGGGTTTTGCTCAAAAGTATTCTTTTTTCTTTTCCCATTTCTGGTAGCAATGTCTTTTCAGAACTTTACAAATGCTGTTTGTTTGGACTCTGGGTTTTCTTCTTGCTAAAAAAAAAAAAAGCCTCACATCTAAAACTAATCAATTCAGCCTGCACTCCCACTTGGAAGTCCCTATACAGATGGAGTCTCATTAACTGTTTAAATATCTGTATCAGTAACTGTTCAAGAGAAACAATTCCAGCCCACATTCATAGGAAAAGACATCTTTTTTTTTTTGAGATGGAGTCTTACTCTATTGCCCAGACTGGAGTGCAGTGGTGTGATCTCGGCTCACTGCAACTTCTGCCTCCCTGGTTCAAGTGATTCTCCTGCCTCAGCCTCTCGAGTAGCTGGGATTACAGGCATGAACCACCACGCCTGGCTAATTTTTGTATTTTTAGTAGACAGGGTTTCACCATGTTGGCCAGGCTGGTCTCAAACTCCTAGCCTCAAAGATCCTCCCACCTTGGCCTCCCAAAGTGCTGGGATTGCAGGTGCTAGCCACTGCACCCA
This sequence comes from Ateles fusciceps, assembly GCA_036589455.1. Lineage (NCBI taxonomy): Eukaryota > Metazoa > Chordata > Mammalia > Primates > Atelidae > Ateles > Ateles fusciceps. Next base: position 3,734,301 of record JAZHEH010002842.1, read on the forward strand.
GCCAAGACCATCTCTTGTAGTAACTACCTGGCCTTGCTTAGCAAACCTGTCAGGTTAAACTTCCTCCTGCCTGGGCTAGTCCTTCCTAAAATCAGCCAGAAAGCTCCTCTTCATATGTAACGAGTGACTGTATGTAACTGCCTCCCTGCAACTGCTGCAGGCCACCAGGTCTTGCCTAAATTTCTGGTAGGTTCAACCTGAATCTTGGGTGGACACAAGGCAAGAATGAAAGTACCCTGTGGCTGCTACCCTCAATAATGCCTTTCTATTCACCCCAAGGACATGCCTCTCTTTGATAATGATGTTCTTATCCATCATGTGTTGTAAGACAAGATTTAATCCTGAGTGTTTGGATCAAATTCCCATGTGGGGTTATCCCATTCCAGCTTTAAAAATTGCCCCCTGCAAATTCAGGTAGAGAAAGTCTTTCCATTTACTTCCTGCCTTAAGCAGGTGTGCAGTGTTAGCAGCACTATGTTTTCACACAGCTGTTGCTTTTTATCCAAGAAGTGGCTGCATTTCAGAGGTGGGTGCTTCCAGAATAGAGTTCTGGTTCTTCTAATTAGCTCGGCATTCTATTGCCGGTTTATAGAAGATGTTCGCTAACAGGTGACATACAAATGAAGGATTTTTAATCTCTTAAAGACAGACACATTACATGAATACAATTTTAAAATTGAGTTTTTAAAAAGCTAAAGCAATAATAATTGTATCAGAGAAGCAAAAATGGATAAACATTTTCAGTGAAAGTGTGAGGACCCTAAATCAGTGTGCTATAATTGTGCACTCTGGGAGGAATGATGCTAAACCAGGAAATATTATCAAATGCAGCCAGGACCCTAGCAAGTTTCTTCGCAGAAACTGATGTTTGTGTCTTCTTTTTAAAATCAAGTGTTGAATTTCAAAGAATATATGAAGGAGTAATTATAAGTAATTTAAAATACCTATTGGTACACAGAAGGTTTTAAGATTCTGTCCTCAGCTAATGTCAATCTATTTTATACGCTAGCCCAGAGAATTAGTAAATTGAAAAGAAAGGTATGCAGAACTTTCTAGATACAGAATATGTACTTTTAACTTTATATTCATTTAGGTATTTGTATGTGCACACACATACAGTGTATATTCACATAAATTTGAAGTAAAGATTTGCAAAAGTTTTCCCCCAAAATAGTTTTCTACTGTAATTAAGAAAAAATATAAAAGGAAGAAAATTAATTCTGAAATATCAAGTGCCTTTGTTAAATGGCAAGTTTAATCAGTAAGAATGCATGTCAGCTTTTATTTATTTTATTTTTCTTTTTTATTTTTTGCATAAGCCAGCTTTTAGATAGTGCATCTTTGCAAACCTGATTGGATTCAGGCTCGTAAGTTCTGACTGTGAATTCTGTACAAGTTGAAGGATGTGCAAAAACTGCAACATCAACAGTTCATTTCAAAAAGATTCCAGAAAAAAACCAACTCCAAACCAAAAAGCAACCCTGTGGTAACATTTCAGCATTAAAAGCTGGGGTTGCCATGGGCACCAGAGAGACGCTCAGTATAAGGACTGCTGCCTGAGGTTACTTGTGGGGGGATGGGCATGCCTAGGATGCACAATATGTCTTCATTCTATGGGGCTCCAACAGATGCCCGAGACTATTGTATTATTGCTGGTCAGTGGAAGACAATGAGTCTGTAGGGTTGTGATCCTGTGAAGTGAGAAATAACCAATGCCTTAGAATTTAGAGAGAGAGAAACTCAAGTTCTTTGGCCAGGTGATATGAGCAGGGTTGGAGTCAGTTGGTGAGCCCATGCAGCTGCCCGCATCCTAGTCCTTTTCCTGTATGCTGTACCTTAGGGAAGCTATTGACCGCACATCCTTTAAGGATGCAGCTTAGCCTGGGTCAAAATTAACCACAAGATGCAAATACAAACCAAAATTTGGTAAGCTCAAAACCAGCAAAAGAGTCAGGGAAGGACTCCTTCCAGAGTCAAATCTCAAATTTGGGTTTATTCAGGTAAAGCTTTAGGGTTGCCTTCATACTTCCCAAATAAGTCACCCCTCCTGATGGAGGTCCAACCTTGCCAGCAACCTGAACAGACCTTTGGGCCAGAAATAATATGTGTCCTCGGTCTAGAAACACAACCCTGGAGTTAATAAGAACAATCCAACTGATGACTTCTTACATTCTTTTCCATGAACATTAAAGGTTCTATTCTATAATCATTAAAGAAGAAGCTTTAATGATTAACGGTAAATTCAGAGTATAAAGTCTGCTAGTCTATTAGTGTCACAAGGAGAGCGTCTTAAAGACAATGAAAATGGTGGTTCTTACCAGCACAGCAGAGAAAATGAGCAAATACCCAAGTGTTGAAGAATAAGACATTCCCATCTTTCCTAAGCTTGGGACAAAAGAGACTGACCAAAGATCTCATTTTTATTTCTTTCCTTTAGCCAATAAGGAGAATTTTAAAGAAAAAGAAATCCATGGAATAAACTCGAAGTGTGCCTCAAGACAGACAAAGAGAATGCAAAATTAAATTCTTGATGTGAAAGGGAAGGCACAATGAAGGCTTCGGGATGAGTTACCTTTGGAGAAAATTTCAATTTCACTGTTTCTTTTCTTTCATGCTTGGTTTATTTTTTTCACAGATATGCTCTGTGGAAATCCTGAAAGCCTTTTTATTATTTCTTATTTTCTTTTTCTTTTTGCTACATGGTATACATTCATTTTTTTTTCACTTTCCTCCCAATGTTGAAGCAGTTCCCCATTTTCTAGTTTTGTTTCTGACACCTAGCTGTGACCAACAATACCTTCCATTGAATCCTTTCTTTCATCTGTTCCATTTCTCTTATTTCCTCCTTCTTTCCTTTTCCTTCACCTCCTCCTTACCTCTTATTAACCCTCACAGTTCCTGGTATATTGTGATTCTCATAAAGATATATTTCTTTCTCTTCCCAAGCCTAACCTACTTTTCTACATAAACTCAAGTTTCTATCCATGACTCTGTCTAACTAAATTCACAAACTCAGTCTTTTTGGCAAACAGGAAACTCATATTAATTTATTATATAGCATATAAATTTGCCTTTGTTTTGAGAGTGTTTGCAAGAAGCTCTTTTCCTTAGGAGAATGGAGTGTATTTTAGTCTAAGTGTAGAACAGCACCACCAACAGATTTCTAATATATTGACTTGCTAAGTCACTGACTTCTCAGGGTCTCTAACATGATTTAAAATAGGACATGATTTAAAAATGACATGATGTTCTTTGTCATTTTTTCATATGGCTTTTCTTATGGAAAAGTGGTGCATATTCCATTGAGTGGCATTTATGTAAGGAAAACAGATCTTTAGGGAGTTAAACATATGAGAGAGGAATTAAAATTTAAAGTTGCCTGGTAAGTTCAGTATCTTGAGCTTCCAGGTACATGGCGATGACATTTGTGCATTCATAATTTTTCACAGTGAAAATCCCAAATTTATGAATGTGAGTTATTTATAATACCCTTCCTATTTCAGAATATTTGATTTTTTGCTGTATTTTTCCTCATGTTTATATTTTGACATTATATTTCTCTGTATTAGGCCCTGAACCACCTGGGGAAAAATAGTCTTCTTGAAAACCAGGAATTGTGCTGGGCTTGGTGGCTTTTGCCTGTAATCCCAGCACTTTGGGAGGCCAAGGTGGGTGGATCACCTGAGGTTGGGAGTTGGAGACCAGCCTGACCAACATGGAGAAACCCTGTCTCTACTAAAAATACAAAATTAGCTGGGCATGATGGTGCGTGCCTGTAATCCCAGCTACTCTGGAGGCTGAGACAGGAGAATCACTTGAACCTGGGAGGCGGAGGTTGAGATGAGCTAAGATCATGCCACTGTACTCTAGCCTGGGCAACAAGAATGAAATTCTGTCTCAAAAAAAAAACAAGAAAACCAGGAATCATGTTTGCCTGTGGATGTGGAAGATATAAGATTTTCTTTAGGTAACATAAAGTCCAGTGTGCTTATTTATCAGAAAAAAAGTCTTCCTTTATAACTACGGAGAAAGGAATTTTCAAAAACTCATACTTTGATTAAACATTCACAGTTTATAATATACAGAAGTCTCCATAAGTTAAGGAACTTGTCAGAAAATTAATAAATGGAGCAAAGTATTTTATATGAATCAACAATAGAATTTTTTACAAACATAACCAATTTGGAAATTTCTTTTTTTGGTGGTCTTTTCCACTTTGGAAATAAGGCTTAGGGAAAGCATTTTTAATTTTTTTCTCTTTAAAGAAACACTTCACTTTTTTTTTTTTTTCCTGAGGCAGGGTCTCGCTCTGTCGCCCAGGCCGGAGTGCAGTGGTGTCATCTCACAATTCAGTGTAGGCTCACTTTCCAGGCTCCAGCGAGCCTCTCACCTTTCAGCCTCCCAAGTAGCTGGGACTACAGGTGCACGCCACCACACCTGGCTAATTTTTGTACTTTTCGTAGAGATAGGTTTTCACCATGTTGCCTGAGCTTACAATTCACTTTTAATGCAACAAAATCTTTACTGTTTTAAAAATGTATAGAAGTAAAGCCATGAGTGAGTATAAAGTTTGAAAAACTTAGAAAAAACTTATGGATGTTTATGGCAATATAATAATTCATGCCACGTAATATACTTTAGGTCATTACATAGAGCAGATTTAAAATAAACGAAATTATATTGAGGAAAAGACTATAATCAGGATTAAACCGAAATGTGATGTATTTAAGAATCCTTAGAAACTATTTGATGTAATTTGTAAAAGTGTTTTGAAAGTTATTATGTTTTCCAAATTCGGAACATGCATTGATTCTACAGTCTTGTGTAATGGTAAAAATCATGGAATACAGCATTGTTCTTCTTCTCACTATTCTAAAGTAGCCACAAAACTGAAAATTGAATCAAGTATCCAAAACATGTGTTCATGCAGCAAAGATGATTTTTGATACAAGTGTCGTTTTCCACGTCAAAATGCATGCTCTTAAAACATTTATTGGATAGTTATAACAAATGATCTTTTTAGAAACAGTTTCTCTTTTAATTTGAGTTTTCTCTTTTATTTTCTTAGTTGTCATTTGCAGCATAAACTAGCATTTTCCATCAGCTGGTCTTAAACAATGATGTTGTTGTTTACACTGTGCTCTAGGAGAGATTTTTAGCATAAATGAATCACAAAGCCTGTGAATTTGGGACATGGTTTTTCTTTTATTCATGAAAGTGGAAGTATTATAACCAGTAAAATATGCTTTCAGGATTGTAGAGGATATCACATTCTTTTAATAGACAACAGTAATTTTCTCCAGCTACATTATATCTCTGTGTCAGTCTAATAATTACATGCTATCAGTTTTGTGTCATTTCCTCTGGGATTCCCTGTCTGCTATGCACCACTTTTAACTGTTTCACTTTATTCAACATACTCTCTAATTGCCATATCAAAGGTTTACTTGAACTCATTTTTGAGTGATGCATTTGACCATAAAATCATGCGTTTGCGGCTGAGTATGCATTTCCATCAAACTTATAGCTTTAAATTTCACTTAGGAGAAAAGCCTCATATTTTAATGCAGGTTTTGAATGCAGATTTACTACAAAATAAGTGAATAATAACGCCAGGTTATTTTGGAAAGTGTTCTTTTATGCAATCACTGCATTCAATACAATCACAAAATGGCTGCCCAACAGGTGGTCTTTTCAGAGTGTTAAGCCACAACAATTGGAACAAAAAGGACACCAGAATCTAATGTTCTCAGAATTTAAAAAGCTGTTCACTTCCTTTTGTTAATTTTCAGATTTAGCCATGTTCATTATTGTTGAGCCCAAATGCAGGACATTCTTTTTTGACATTTTGCCCTAAATAGACACTGACCGAGGCTGACTCTCCAACTAGCTGTTTTGTCACAGGCGAGCGGAAACTGGTCATGAACAATGAGTGTGCATTCTTGGTTCTTAAATGGCTAAGGAACGAACCAGTTTAGACATGCTGCAAATCTGGCAAAGTCTGGGTTAACAAAAGTGTGTTTGACAAAAGATGAAGTTTCTTTTCCTATATTTTCCCAAAAGTAAGTATTTAATTATGTCCTAACACATTTTCTTCTTTTTTTGCCAAGAGGATTAGATGCCTTAGTGACAAGCTCATTCACTCTCTGAGGTTATCATGTGGCATTATGGACCATACCATTCAAATGCCACCTTTGGAAGAAACTATTCTTTAAGCAATAATTATTCATTTAAGGGGAAAATGTTTAAATATATATATAACTTTTTGTAGTGTTACCATTACGTTATAGTACTAGCATTTTATAAGCTAACATTGTTTAAGGAGCTATCAGAAAATTGACAAATGTAGCAAGGTATTTTTCTAAGCAAAGGTCAGGCTACATTAAGTATGAGAGGAAAAACATTTCAAAGACCTTGAATTTATAAATAGATGAATAAAAGAAGAAAACAAAGAAAGGAACTTTCATGCAGTACTTAAATGTAGAACTTAAAGTATACTTTAGAGTAAGTTGTTAAATGTCCTATCCATCATTGTAAAATCTGTTACATTTTAAGTTGAGGTGTTAAAAATATCAGTGTGTATAAGCATGCCATCATTTATATTTCTGTAAGTTAAATAGTTCTTTACTATGGAAAGAGTCTATTAATTGGTCTTTGTGAGAAGTGATTAAAGACAGATTTTATGATAAGAATACTTTGAAGTAATGTATATAAAATAAATTCCTATTCATCTGCAATAAATAAGCAGGAAAGTTAAAATAACCAAAGTGGTTTTGTCTGGGTAGCATCACAGAAAGAGGGAAGAAATAAAAATTTGCATTTAAGAGTTTTATTAAAAATGCAATTTAGGGCATGGCATGGGCTGTTCTAAATTCAGCTGTCACCTGTACCTTCTGCATCAGAAGTACTGTTCAAAGCACACTGATGTTCAGAATGGTGAACCTGAGGCATTTGGAATTCTGACTTGTCTTCGCAATAATCAAAAGCAAAATTGCTCTATATGTGGAAGAGTTTTTAAAAACCTTCCTATATGACTGTGTCTTAAGCCTTGGTACTCAGTTACGTGTGTTTTATAAGTGGAACTTTCAGTTTCCAAGACACACAGTCTTTGAAAAACAGAGTTTATTGTGATACTCATAGCCTCCATTAGACTGGCCTAGACAACTTTCATTCTTCAAGGATTCTAAACCCTTTTTGTTTAGAGAGTTTCAGCCTAATCATCTAAAATTCCATCTGATTTTTAAAGTATACCTAAGTTCCCCCATGTAACTTTGTATTGGCCTCAATCTAGTAAGAAAGAGACCAGGAGGGTAATGGCCAGGCCAGGAAATAGCATACGCCATGCTATTCATTTCCCCGCACATTCCATTGTCCAGAACTCAGGTGCATGTTTCCTCTCAAAGTGCAAGGGCGTCTGGGAAGTGTAGTCTTCCCTTGTGCCCAGAGGAAAAAAAATAGTACTGGTGAGAGCCTAACAGATCCACCCACAGTGAGGTCAAATATTAGAGGTCTTTTGCTTTTCCTCTCACTTAGGCATATCCACTTCCAAGCTGGGCTTACTTGGGCACACATCTTAAGTGTCTTTGTGACATTTCTGGTCTATGTCATAGGCTGAGTTGATCCCTAGCACTTGGGAGAAAAAAATTAAAATAATTTTCCAGTCAGTCCTTCCAAAACATTTTAACTGATCAAGATTTTAGGGAAACAGTTTTAATTAGCTTCTGGTAGCATAAAGAAAACAATGTATCTCTATTTGCCTATTAAGCAGTGGCACTTAAACTTGTTTAGATCTATACAACTGTCGAATATAAACATAGAACAAAATATGATTTTGTGTAGTAAATTATAATCACCATCTATTCATTGAAAAAAAACAGAATCAGTGCTATCAGTGTACCATTTGAGTAGACGATGCCTCTCTCTGGGTTATCAAATGTGTATCTATTTACTTATTTTTAGAAGATGATTGTTTTTTAATCCTCTAATTCAAAAGTGTGAGGAGAGATATGTCTTCAATGTAAATGTTAACATCGAGTAGCATTGGAGACGACTGTCTTTTTATTATGCTCTTGGAGAGTTTGCATTATGTTGTAGAACTGGAAAACGGTGCCATAATTAATTTGGGTCGCTAGTCCAGCCACATGGACAGAAGCAATTCACCTGCACTTATAAACTGATTGGTAGAGAGTATCTATTTTTGCCGCTGAGACCAAATATATTTTTCATGACATTGTTATGCTAAGTTGAACATCACACCTTTTATGTTCTCCCTATTTGGCCTTGAATAAACATCAGTACAATAATAATCTAAATGGGTTGCAAGTGTCATGAGCAGTTGCCCATCTGCTTTGGACAGAATTAGACAAATAATTACATGGACATAAAAGCCAAACAAATGTGGGCAAATCAACCACAGAAATGAAATGGATGAACTCTTAAGTTTTGTTCATCCTATGTAACCCCTTCAGTAACCAAAGATGGGGAAATTATACCCATTAACCTTGAAAAATTAGATGATTTGTACATAATACATTTGAAACAATACCTATCTATTCCTAGTTATGATGAGTAGTTTGTCCATGCAGTATAGTTTAATTGAAGATCTACAAAGGGGATTGTTTCGATATGGTTTGTTTCTTCCTAGAGCGATTATTCCATGAAATTAGCTTGCATTTGTTTTCCACTCTATAACCCACCTGCAAACTCCAATTGCTCAGTTATGCTTGGGTAAAAGTGAACATTCATTGTCAGGAATGAAGTATGTACATATTTAGTTTTAAGATGACTTCTTAGAACTAACAACCTGTGGACAGGGGCTTACCCTGAGAGAGAGCAAAGGAAACACTGATTTGGTTTTCCATTGGGGGTGTTTGTCAAGAAAGTCTTACCAAATTATGCGATGAAAAATTCATCAATGAAGAAAACTTGCATATTGTCGAAAAGGTAAGCAAAATCAGAAGCATCTAGCTTTTTAGGGGATGGTCTTATTCCATAAAAGCATGAATTAATGAGATTACTGTTTTAACCATGAGGCTGTTAGGGAGATCATTTCTGGGAAGCCCTGAAGGAAGAGTTTTCCATCCTGGTTCTATGTTTCTGTGAAGTGGAGACACTTTAGTATCACTATGTGTTGGTTGTCTCCTTCCTTGTTAAGGAAGCCTCTGATTTACAGGATCTAGGCTGAAAATCTCAGTGGCCATCCTCTCAGAGTTGCTTTGGAGAAAACAAAACAAAAAAGGATTGCTTTGGAGGAAACCATTTTTCTGCTACCAGTTCTTCAAACTGAGATTATGCATGGAGAAACAGGCTTGTATGACAGAGTGTTATGTTGGCATACAAAGAATGATTTGAATGCTTGATTGGTTAAACTTAAGTAGGCTGTGTACATTGATAGCCATATCTAGGATACCTCACCAGATGTCACCAGCTTGGACAAAGATTCTTTGAGCCCCTCCCCACCTTTTGTGCTGTAAATCTACCTATCTTTTCATCTCTATCTTTTGCCACTGTTTTTCTTTGTTTCATGCTAATTTTTCTTGAGTACTTCCTCTGTGCTAGACCCTCTGCTAAGAGCTTTGCTTTTTCATAGTTTTCCTGGCCTTCTTCCTCTCACACTTTTTTATAAAGTGAGATGTAATATAAATCAAGCATATTTCAAGCCTTAAATTTTTAGCTTGTTCTGACAGTATGTGCAGGCAATTTTTCTAATTTCCATTTGCCGTGTGTGTGTGTGTGTGTGTGTGTGTGTGTTTTACCAGCACCTGCACACATCTTGATTCTTAATCACTCAGGGTTGTTGCTTACCATTGTTATGTTTTCAAAGCTCTTCATGCATCAGGATTAATCCAGAGGACTTAAGCTTGGCACTGGGGGAGTTAAAACACTTGAAGAGTAGTGTAAGTTCTTAATTAATACAGAAAGAAGAATCACTTGTAATTTATTAAAAATATCCAATGCTGATCCAAATAATATTTTGGAGTAAATGGGTATGTAGTGAACAGTCTTCCATGGTTCCTCATTCACTGATTCTTCCTGCTGGTGTGAGGGCTGTTCAAAATAGCACTTCACTTTTTGGTGTATTTATTAAGATCCTGCACTCAACTATAAAAAATTAGCCTCCTAGAGGTGAATCACTTCCTACACTGCAAAGAAGAAATCTGTTCCTATAGCAAAGAAGAAAATCCTGCGTACATTCCTGAAGCAGACAATAAAGAAAAGATCAAATAGGCTTATTGCATAGCCCATTCCAAGTGTGAAATAGGGCAGATGAATGTTTAAGTAATGTAGACTGAGTGTCTCAAAGAGCGATCTTGTTGCTACCCATTAGACAAGGGTAATGTCCAAGATGGGGTGTGATGGGTTTTTTGGTGAACTTTTAAACTCAAAGCTCTTTAGTAATTGAGAAATGGAATAGCTTGAAGAAACGTGTTTTCCCTTATGTAGGATATTATGAAAGCTAATAGCATAACTGCACTGGAAGAGACATTGAGAGAGCTTGAGTCAAGCCCTGTGTCAGGTATGCTAAAATTGCCCTGCTGTGAGTCAAAGTCTCTACTTTAATTATCTGCAAAATGCTCTGGCAGAGGGAATGTTTCTCTCCCCTTCTTCTCTTCTCATCCAGTGTACTGGCTGCTGGCTAGTTATTAAATCAAAATTTTCAGACTTCACCCTTCCATCTCTAGATAGCTAATGCCGGTTAGATTTTAAGTCTCTCAGCAAAAATATATTCTTCAATAAACACTGCCTCTGGGACAAAGGTATACACAACCCTCAGACGCCAGGAAGGAGCTCAGTATTACTACGTTTTGGTTTTGCCTCTCTCCCTCTCCTTCTCTTCCATCTTTTTCTTTGGTACCTTGTTAATAATAAGTAGAGAGGCGCAAAAATATCCATTCATACTTAGAAGACAAAAGCTCACACACAGCTCATACTGTGTCCCATGGGAATGGGATATATAACCTTCACCACCACACTGCTCAACCAAGCAATTTTTTTGCCTGTTCAGATACAGCCAGTGAAAAACTTGTTAAATAAGCAGTAGTTTGGGGGGTGACACCTGTAATCCCCCACTTCTGATAATACCTCAACAATTACATAAGAAACATCGATTGTACACTCTATGTACACAGCACTTTGTGGTATGTTGGATATGCAGCCCCTGTCCTCTTTACTTAAATAGATTCACTTGCTTCCTGCCTAGCTGGCCTTCTTGTTGAGGCTGACTACCCTGGGCCACTGCTTTCCCTAACACACTCTCCCCATCAGAGCTCAGCAGTTCAGTGCTCCATTCCCTGGAGTTTTTGGTAGCTGAGTTCCCAGTGAATGAAGTAAGTGGGGTAATGACTCACCCACACATATTAATCCAAGATCCAGACCAGGCAAGAGGGAGGCCGCTGTAAGAGGGAGACAGTTCCCGTGCTCTTCAGATCTCAATATACAGGTGACCATTGTCTGCCCAACTAACCCTGGATTAGCCTGTGTCTTTGAAAGAGCATGCAGTCAGGGTGACAGTATCTCCCTTCAAAGAGTTTGGGGGCATAAGCCTGAGTGAAAGTTTCTTTTGGGGATGGGATGCCTTCTGTCTCCTACAGCAAGGAATATTATTCTGCCAGGCAGCCATATCTACTAAAGGCATCTGGCTTTCAGAGGATTTGGGGCTGATCAAGCCTCACCTGCAAATGTCACCTGCCAGGGCATGTGAGAGGGGTTGTGTAAAATAAGTTAATAAGTAGGTCCCTTTTCTGTAGCAGTTCATCTTTAATATTAGTACCTCAACAAGAAGACTCTCTTGAATTCTGTAGTTCAATGGAAATTCTGTTATGGTTGTACTTGTGATGTGCTGAAAAATTCAAAGTTGATAATCTCTACATCTCTTCATTCAAGAAGCCAGTTGCCTTTTTGCTCTTTTCAAGAGGGCAATTTCTCATACTTTTGTTTTGCCAATTAATTTTCCCCTTTGTCTGGCCTATACTTTTTCTCCTTTATTCTGTTTTTACTCAGGGGTATCTCAGTCTTTCTCCTACTCATCTGCTGTATACCTTAGCCATTCTGTAAATGTATCTGCCATTTGTTACAGAGGCAAGAACATGGACTTTGGAGAGGATAAGGGCAGGCTACCCAGCCCTGTCTTTTACAGAGGACTTCTCACCTTTCTGAGTCTCAAATTCCTTGTCTGCAAATAGGGATAATAATACAGTAACCCCTTTGCTTATTGTAAGGATTAAATGAGATAATGCATGAGAAGTCCTCATACACTACTCAAAATTGGTAATTTCTGCCAATTCTTTCTTCCTTTTTCTCCGTTTTTGCCTGTTATCCATTCATAAAAATTCACAGAATTGAATAAAATTGCAGATGTTTGCTATACAGATAATTACCTTAAAAACTACATTTAAACAGACCTTAATAAGGTATTTAAAAACAGGTCTGTGCGTTCTTCAAAGGTTCCCTTTTCTGAAATTTTTGCCTTGAGGCCTAGTGGTTAAGACCCTGTTTATAATAATAAGTTATTAACCAAATGTAATGTACCCGAGCATAGTAATCCATTCTGCATACTGTAGCCAGAAGCTGGAGTGGTTTTTCTAATGTGCAACTCTGATCATGCCATCCACCTGCTCCTCCCACCGGCTCTTTAAGCCAGTGATTTGCAAGGTTTTTCAGATCTGGACCCTTCTTTCCTCTCAAGGGTCCCTCTCACACTCTTCCCGCCCCATCGTATGACAGTGCTCCATGCGTGACAGCTCAACAATGACAATAAGTTAATGAATAAAGGACGAACAAGGTGGTTACATTTTCTACAGCTTTTATTGAATGACAGAGTTCAACAGATGGCCTTTCTGCTGCAGAAAAAAGTTTATTAATTTTAAATATAATTATCTGTATTTGGCTGCTATCAAAGAAAGGACATCATCGGGCAATTCAATCAAAATGTTTTGGATTGTTTTAAGGCAGCTGTTTCCCCTGCCCCACCATTGGAATTCTCTCTTTGTCAACTATGTGTATGGTATGTTTTTTGGAAGACGTATTTCTTTACTACAGTTCACATAACACATGGTTAGCTTTGAATGGGAATCAATTGTATTAACCTATGTGCCTATGCATTAGATGCGTACCAATATTAAGAATGGAGAGATAGAAACACCTATGTTTTCTTAAGGGTTTTCATAAAAAAACTTCCAACTCCAACACAGTGAGGAAAAAATACGCTGAAAAATAAAATTCTTTAACCACAAATTAGATCTTGCTTTTCTGCTGGAACTGGTTACATGGAGATGATTTTCCAGAAGAGGGAGACAGACAATACACATGATATGTAAGTAAATTATGTAGTTTGTTGGAAGAAGCTGAGTGTCACGAGGAAAAATAATAGAGCAGGTGAGAGGAGTCTGGAGTTGGGGTGGAGGGGGAGGCAGGATGTGCCCGGATCAGGGGTAGAAACCATTGTAAGGCTGCCACATGGAAAAAAAGTCAAAAACAACAGGACACCCAGTTAAATGTGAATTTCAGATACACAGCCAATACTTTTTCTGTATATGTGTGTCCCATGCTATATTTGGGAATTTGAAGCATGTGCTAAGATGCTGTTCAATGTTTATCTGAAATTCACATTTAATGAGTGCCCAGTATTTTATCTGGCAGTCCTATCCCATTGAAAGTAAGATTTGAGCTAAGATATAAGGGAATATGGAACAGTAACCCAGGAGAGCAGCCGGGTGGTGAGGAGGCCAGTGTGGTGGGCTCGGGAGTCAAAGGGGGCCTGGCAGATGAGGAAGGGGGGTGGAGGGGAGGGCAGGCAGATCATGCAGGGCCCTATAGGCCTTTGGAAAGACTTTGTTTTTTACTCTTGAGTGAACTGAGAATCCATTGTAGGGTTTTCAGCAAAGAAGTGACGTGAACTGACTTCCGATTGTGAAGGATCACTCTGGCTGTTGTGTTAAAAATAGCCGAATGGCAAGGTCAGAGCAGGGAGACCACAGGGGGCTTTTGCAGTGATCCAAGGGATTAGTATGATGGCGGCTCAAACTGGCGTGTTAGCAGCAAAGCCATAAGAGAGAGGGTTAGATTTTGAATATATATTGAATGTAGAGACCACGGCATTTTCTGACAAAATGAAAGACAGGAGTGGAGTTAAAGACGGCCTCAAGGTTTTTTGACCCAAGGGCCTGCAGAGAAGGGAGTTGCCAAGCACTGAGATGGGAAAGACGTGACTGGAGCAGGTCAGAGGAAAAGATCAGGAGTTCAGTTTTCAAAGTGCAGAGCTGACATGACTCCAGACACCCAAGGGGAGGTTGTGAGTGAGCCACTGGATACTGGAGTCTGGTTGAAGCAGGAGATGTAAATTTTATGTTCTCTATAATCTCCACTGAAATCAGCATTCCCAAAGGGAAGAGACGTGTCACCATTCTCTTAAGGAAATGTTTGCTCCTTCCTTCTAGTTTTGGTTAAAAAATATCTCTTTCTTTGAACCTGTTGCTTTGTTTAGCTTCCTATCAACTATCCCATCACTTTTGAAAGACAGGGGCTGTTTGATGCTTTATGACATTTATTTGCTTTTCTGCTCCTTGAAATCCAGGAAAGTGGGAGAGTTGTTTTTCCTACACTAGACCCCTTCTAGTGAGATTTTCCTCAAAGTTGCCTTTCCAGTCCAATTTTAGGCACTGTTGTTCTTTTTGACTTTGACTTCTGGCTCTTTCCAAATATTTTCAGAACTTTTAAAGTAGAATTTAAAGTCACACAAGTGTCCAGGCTGAGACTTGCTGAATTCTGAGTTAATATGGAATATGTATCTAATAGGGAAAAGGGATATGATCATTTGGAAAAAGAACATTTGAATCTGAAAAATCTAAGGTCCCTAAATTTCGGGAACCTAATAGCTGAGGCTAGATTGGAGAAGGTAAAATCTGAAAGAAGATATTATATCTGAATTTATTCAGAAGTGAAATTCTGATTATTTTTAGTTTTTAAAATAGCGTTACATAGTGTCAAATAGTTTTAAATTACACAAGATCTTGCTAAATTGCTCCAAAAACATTGAATTAGGAATAAAGTAATTTAGTTTTAATCCTGATCCTTTAACTAGTTAGCTCTGAAGCTTGGGTAATGTTTTAACTCTTGACATGTCCCAGTTCTCCCATCTAAAAGATGAGAAATCAGGGCTGTTGTATACTCCTTCCCAGAGTAAGAATGAGATGTAACTCAGATTATTATATGAGAAAGCACTTTGAAAACATAAAATAGGCTACAAATTCAATGGATTATTGCTGTTTTATCAGCAGTATCATTTAATCCAAGAAGAATTTCTTCTCTAATAATTAACATAAAACAAAATTCGACTCATTGGCAAGTATAAAACTTATTGCCAAATAAAAGTTAGGAACATACTTTTATTTCTTGAGGGAGAAGAGTGTCCTTGGATGGTGTTTTCTTGATGAAATGAGTAAGAGTTTAACTACTGAGTGATGCCTAATTTCTATTATATTTGCCACTTGAAATTTCAGATTTGTAATTATTGCTGAGAGCAAGAACACATCAGGAAGATTTGTGGTTTATGGAGGAATAGGCACCTCCCAACGTTAATCTTCTCTCCCCCGTTGCAGGTAACTAGTATATGCAGCTGGAAATGGCAAATACAAATCCATTAATTGATTTGTTTAACACAGAGATTTTAATTTCCCATTCATATCAATGTCTTTATACTCCTGAGTTTTACATAATTCTTGTTCTCCATTGGTTGGTTTGTACAGCATTGTTTTTTCTAGTTATGAAAAGAGAGCTTTGGGCATGTTTGTTATTGTTTTTAATTGAGCTAAATTAAGCTAATCATAAAAAATTATTCTTCTTGCCAGTGATTGGTTTTGGAACAAACATGTGATACAATTCTGGCCAATGAAACATAAGAGGTCTGTTTCTTCCATTGTCCTACATTGTTTTATCTGGATATGGTACCTGGGAGTGTGGCAGCCATCTTGCCACCATGAAGTGGCCTAGAGGCTTCAGAGTAGAAACATGAGAAGAACTTAGGTCCTCAGTGACAATGTTACGGAGCTTGTGAATTAACCAACTTGGACTTCTCTTTACATGTAATAATAAGCCCTCCCCTAGTTTAAGTCTGTTGAATAGAAGTTTTCTGTAACTTGCATATAAAAGCTGCATAATGGATGCAGGTTAAATATCAGAAATCCCCAAATCAGAAATCTAAAATGTTTCAAAATCTGAAATTTGAGTGCCAACATGACACCTCAAGTAGAAAATTCCACATCTGACCTCATGTGAGGAATCTCAGTCAAAACACAAAACTTCATTTTGTGTACAAAATTATTAAAAATATTGTACAAAATGACAGGCTATATGTATAAGGGGCATATGAAACGGAAATGAATTTTGTGTTTAGACTTGGGTCCCATCCCCAAGATATCTTTCTGCGTATATGCAGATATTCCAAAATCTGAAAAATTCTGAAGTGGAAAAGTCTTCTGGTTCCAAGCATTTTAGGTAGGGGATACTCCAATTGTACACAAACCCTAATAATGTTTAAATCTCCTGCTTATTTTCATTCAGGCTTCCTCTTGATCATGTAAATTATGCCTCTTGGGTGTTTCCAGAACCCCCTAACTTTCTTAAAAAGAAGTAACTGGAGCCGTTGTCAGTACTGTGGGGGGTGACATACTAATTAAAGCTCAGGAGGGCAGAAATTCCATCGGTGTATTCCCAGCCCTAGTACAGCTCTTGTTATTCCATATATGTTGAATGAATAAATGGACTTTCTATAATTCCTTTTTTTAATCACAGTAATACATTGGTTTGATCGTCTCAGCCAAGAGATGAAGGTTAACAGAGTGCTCTTTTAATTCCCTTGTTTTGGATTTTACCTTATAAAGGTAAATAAAGGTTAGAGGCCATGACCTTTCAAGCATCAGTCATATATTTTTTCTCTAGATTTGTTAATTGGCATGAGAGTTCATCTACCCCTTGTCTTTCTATTGAGACAGAAAAATGAGATCAGGATTCTGAGAGCAGGGAAAAAAAGGCCTTGAATAGCTGCTATTTAATAGGCAGCCACAAGAAGGCTGGCGTTCTTTAGCAGTGCAGTGAATTTCAAGGCATAATTCCCAGGCTATTAAAGCCTAGATGTTTAAATTAACTGAGATGATATAGGAAAGAAACAGAATTGTCATAGTTAAAAATCAAATATACATTTGATGATTGTTTATATTTTCCTGTCTACTGCTAGATATATGTATGGTTTTATCAGTAATACATAAAGAACTTGTTAATTTTCATTCCTCTTTTAAAATTACATTCTAGTAAATCTTTTAGTTAGTTAGTTTTCCATAGTTGGAAGCTATATGCTGGATAGCTACTCACTCCAGAGCTGCCACATACAGGTCAGGATCCTGTACAAGAAATACAAGGAGTGGAAACAACTTGGATAACTTAAGAGGAAATGGATAAATGAATAAATTAACTCTGATTTATTCATAATTTGAGATATTTAAATAGCAATTAAAATTGGTAAAGTAGAGCTATATCAATCAATATGGTTAAAACTCAAAACCAATGTTTAGTGAAATGTAGCAAGTTACAAATATGATATAATTAATAGAATGCGTTAAAAACAAAAAAATACTAAAAATGCCTAGAATGATGCTTATAAACTTCAGGATTGTGATACTCACTGGAGTGAAGAGAAAGAGAGAGAGAGTGAGTTTCAAATATGATGTAATTAATAGAATGTAGTAAAAACAAAACAATACTAAAAATGCCTGATGCATATAAACTTCAGGATTGTGATTCTCACTGGAGAGAGAGAGAGAGAAAGAGAGAAGGATAGATTTTTTCTATGTCTGTACTTGGCCTAGTTCTTTAAAAATAAAAACTTGAAGCAAATATTAACATCTATTAAGTCTAGGTGGCAGGACACTGATAAATGATTTTCTGTACTTTTTTGCATGTTTGAAAGTTTATAGTTTTTTAATGGACTCCTAATTTTACAATTCTAGAATGGCAAAAAAAAATTCTATTAACTTGATAATAATATAAAATTATATAAATATTCAAACTTTTAATTTTAAGATAACTTGGAAGAAAATTCTATTTCTTAGTAATTTAAAGCAGTGTAGACAAAGACCATCCTACAGAAGTCATTTAAAGACAAGAAAGTAGTCCTTGTAATAAAATGGATTTCTCAGACAGTGCTGTGGTCACCACAAACTGCAATCATAAGAATAAGAACGTTTGAAGCATTTTGTCATATAAGGATGGGTTCTTTTTTGAAAGTGTTCCTATGTTTTTTTTAAAAAAGAGTTTTTTTTTTTAGAACAGTTTTAGGTTGACAGCAAAATTGAGAAGGTACAGAGACTTCCCGTATACTCCCTGCCCCTACACAGGCATGGACTCCCCCATTATCAACGCCCCTCATCAGAGTGGTACATATGTTATAATTGATGGACTTATACTGACATATCATTTTCACACAAAGTCCACACTTCACATTGATTAATTCTTTGTGGTGTACATTCTATGGGTCTTAACAAATGTATAATGGCATGCATCTATTATTATAGTTTCAGTGAGTATTGTCATTGCCCCTAAAAACTTCTGTGCTCTGCCTATTCATCGCCACTCCCCACCTTTCCCCACACAACCCTTAGCAACTATTGATCTTTTGATAGTCTTTGTAGTTTTGCCTTTTTCAGAATGTGGTATAGTTGGACTCATATAGTATGTAGCCCTTTCAGCTTGGCTTCTGTCACTTAGTAATAAGCATTTAAATTTCTTCCATGTCTCTTCATGGTTTGATATTTTATATATATATATATAAACATATATATATTTATATATTTATTTTGAGATAGAATCTCACTGTGTTGCCCAGGCTGAAGTACAGTGGTGTGATCTTGGCTCACTGCAGCCTCCAACTCCTGGGCTTAAGCAATCCTCCCATCTCAGCCTCCCAAATAGCTGGGACTACAGGCTTGAGCCACCATGCTTGGTTCAAAGTTTTAAGAGGTGTTGCATTTTGGCAATACAAGTACAAGAAGAAAGGGAGGTAATGAGGAACTGGAACCTAAAAGAAATATATCTGAGATATGGAATTATTATTTACAAGGTGGGTATCCTCCAGGTTCATTCACGGCAGACATTGAGCAATTACTTACATTCAACCAACTTTGCCCATTTTTACCTTCAACACTAAGAAAATATAAAATAAAAATTGTGTTTACTGTGTTTAAATTCTTACCAAAATTTCTAATAAAGTTGATTAAAAAATTTTTTTTTGCTTTTTATTTTTTTTTGAGACAGAGTCTCACTCTGCTGCCCAGGCTGGGGTGCAGTGGCATGATATCAGCTTAGTGCTTCTGCCTCCCAAGTTCAAGCTATTAATTCTCCTGTCTCAGCCTCCTGAGCAGCTGGGATTACAGGCATGGGCCACCATGCCCGGCTAATTTTTGTATTTTTAGTAGAGAGGGGGTTTCACCATGTTAGCCAGGCTAGTCTTGAACTCCTGACCTCAGGCGATCTACCCACGTCAGCCTCCCAAAGTGCTGAGATTACAGGCTTGAGCCACCGTGCCCAGCCATAAAGTTGATTTTTTAAACTATCCCTTTATAACTCAGTAAATTATTCATAAACTGTCTTAAAATGTATTTTTTGAAAGTTTTAAGATTCATTGGAACTAGATGGTAAATGCCAATGACTATTTTTCCTGGCATATTGAGAATTAAGATACATTTTTTAGATCTGAAGATCTTTGTAAAGTCCAAATGTCTAACATTAAATTTTTAAAATAGTATCAAAGTTTTAAAAATATATATATTTAGGCAACATAAAATCACTTTCAAAGGGATTTTTTAAAATTAGCTCCAAAAAAATTGAATATATGTGAGATTGCTTCCCACCACCCCCAAACCCAGACACTTTCTCCAGGAAACCTTGGCCACGAGGAATGTAAAAAAGTGTTAGAAAATTTGGGGATTGTGAAATGTTCACATGCTTCTGCTTTTTAAAAAAGTAAATATGCAAGGCTGGCAAACTGCTTTCCCTATGTAAAAAGTAGGGACATTGATTCAGTGCTCAGAAGAAATGAGCTATCAGGGCAGGTACAATGGTTCATGCCTGTAATCCCAGCAGTTTGAGAGGCTGAGGCAGGTGGATCACCTGAGGCTGTGAGTTCGAGACCAGCCTGGCCAACATGGTGAAACTTCGTCTCTACTAAAATTACAAAAATTAGCCCGGATGACAGAGTGAGACCCCATCTCTAAAAAAAAAAAATTCTAAAGTCTAAAGCTTTAATGACATACTTGTGTTGAAGGATGGCAATTATTGTAAAACATTTTCATTTTTAGATGTATAAGCACCAATTAGAATGATTCTTTTTAATTTCTACGTCTTTTGATTTTTTTAAATCACCTTTGTGCACATAGCTATCTTTAGCATTTTCCAACTTAGGAACTACATCAAGTAAACACTGGTGGATAAACATCATAAAAGATCAAATACCGTTACAGTATTTAGCAAAATTAAATAGTCCAGGTCCTTGTCACAAAATATTGAATGATTAAGCTCTTCCCATTGAGTACCTGGCTGGAAATACTATTTCCTTGTTGTCCTTGGAAATATATGGTTCACTCATTTACTGAGTATGAGAAACTCATCTAGAACATGCATCTTTAGACTCATGGTCTGAGATTTTGCTTACATGATCAATTTCACCAATGTCCTCTAGGGTCTAGAGTGATACCCTCTTGTCTCTCTGTATTCACCTTCTGGTTCCTTTAATAACTGGAAATTCTTGTTTTCTTCTACTTGCTATTATGTGCAAAAAATGAAAAATTCTGAACTCTTAACTGTATTCATTGAAAGCTTAAACAAAAAGGACTCTAAAGATGGTGTTTCTCCAGACTTTCATACCTTCTTGAAAGATGATGTAATACTTTTGGCAATGCTGTACGGAAACTGAAGGATGATATAATAATGATCATTTATTTTCCTATCACATTTTCCTTTTAGGTAATTCCATCATTGTTGCATTTCCTTTTTATGTTAGTCTTCCTTTTTATAGCATAGTTGGAAATAATTGATTAGTAATGATTAAATAATTCCTAGGATAATGAGATAGTAAGTTTTGAAAGATACAGAAAAAATAACATCTCTAAGATCACATGTCTTAGATTTATGAGTCCAAAGAACCCATATGAGATTTACAAGATAGCTTTATTCTATTTTTAAAAAGTAAGTTTTCTCTTTGTCATTTGGAGAATATCTAAGAAAGAGTAAAAGTTGTGAAATATTAATTTTTGCAGTTAGAACTACTCAAAAAAGAAACCCCAAACTAATATTTTTCACAACGAACCTGGATGCTATCTCTAGGATCATAAATTATTTCCAGTTAATGTCACTGAAAAAAAAGTATTTCTTATGGAACTGAAAGTTTTATAAAGGCCAGCTCTATTTTTATCAGTCTGGATAACAGTCAGAGGTCTCGGCTCATGCTTTCCTTGTTGGAAGTGCCCTTCATTGCCCAAAGGTCTGGGTACATGTGGCTATTTTGTTCTTGGAGATTCTACCACTCAAGCCGAAGGTCATTGTTCTGGGGTGGACAGTTGACCCAAGTTGAGAATATGAACTCCTCTTCCAGATTTTGGAACAAACATAAGGAACAAACAGGATTCATAAGGAACAAACAGGGTAAACTGAAGCAAAGAACTAGGTCAGAAATAGCTCCATGGAGCCCAAAGCCCTGAGCAACCCTAAATTGCAAGGAAGCAAGAAGGAAGAAATCTTCAGAGAAGCCAAGGTACAAAGGGAAAGAAGCAGGTGTACAGAATCCAAACAATCTGGCCCAGTGAGGGATAAAGGGTAACAAAACCTGCCTAAACTTCCTGCAGTTTGGATTCTTCACATTCTTTAAACCATCACCCCTTTATTTTAGAATTGGGCTCCTGTTTCTTGAAAACAGCAAATCTCTAAAACAGAAACTAGTGCCAGGAATAGGATTGCTCCTCAGTGAAAATGTAAAACTAACCATGGCGTTAAAGCAAAGAGGAGAGAGATGGCTTGGGGGTGGACAGAGAGGATTCCCTAGTCTATGGAAAACTGGTGCTTTGAAAGTAAGTGATGACAAAATAGCTGAACAATGACCTATTATCTCTTGGGACCCAAATCACATGTGCAGGTTGTCTGGCTAAAAACAGATAAGGCAAGGCAGGGAAAACTACCTATGTTTCAAAAGGGAAATCTTTTCTGCTGAGATTGCTGGAGACCAGGTCCAGATATTATTCATGAGTTTGAAAAAGCTCGAGGCCAGCAATTGAAAGGAGAATATCTAACATTACCCAGACTAGTGTGGGAATCCTAAGCCTTTCCCACAGAATAACATGTTGATGCCCAACCCCAGCCACCACCAACCCCTTATAAAACACTTTTATAGACTGGAATGTAACCTGTGGAAGGGAGAGGTCTATAGGACAGCCTAGGGAAGACATGCTTTCCAGTCCCTGCAAGCAAGCCTCTTTCCAATCACTTGTGCTCCTTTATTCTCTTGAGGACAAGGCTGTTAGAAACAATGGGGATAGAGAGCTGAATAACAAAAATCCTGGAGGAAAGGTCATTAGGCAGCCTTGTGATGAAGGGAGCAAACTTGCCCCACAGAAATTCCTGGCATCACATTTCAGTCAAAGATGTACTCAATGACAATGACTGAGAGCCCACTAATGTTCTGGGGTAGTTATCACCAGAAGAACCTTAGTCTTGAACTAGTACCTATCCCAACCCCTATCAACATGGTGGTGAATCTTGAGTCTCTTCTTCAGGCTCCAGACTCAAGTAAAGAAGGCTGCTAGCACCAGACAATTACTACTCAAGTGGAGAGAGGACTCCTCTCTTAGGTCCCTCAGAAGGGTAGGCCTGAAGACAATGGAAAGAGGGAATCCTAATGAGCAGATCCTAGGACCCCCAGGCATGACTTAGGAAGTTATTCTATTACCCAGGCAAGAAACAGACTCATGGCATTTATTGGTCTGGACCAGTGATCAGTATATAATCCTGTTTTCTAAGTTCCTTCCCTACCACCAAGTCAGTCTCCTTTTCTGATTGATCATTTTTAATTTTCATTTTCCCTACAGAATGGCTGGTGTGCTGATAGTAAAATATGTCACTTAACCTGGAGGATGTCATTCTGACAGGATGGTGATCACATGGACCAGATAGAGAGTGGGGAATAGGTATTTGTAGCTGTACTTATGGGATGTTAGAAAAGATTATCTTGAGGGATAAGTCTGCTCTGCAGAAATATAGTGGTAAGTCATTGGTGGACTCCACCTAGCCCGCATCTTCTTGGGAAAGATTCCAAAGCCTACAGTTTCTATGAGGCAACTACAATTTCAAGGCTGCCACAAATGGTTGTACAACGTTGTGTGTACATTGCAAACTCCTCCAAAGAGGTTCAGCCCCATCATCCTGGCCACAGCTGACTGAGATGCCTGGTCACACTGAGTCTGATTTAATCTCTGGAGAATATGAACTAAGAAACACAAAACATGAGGTAAGCAGCAGTTACTGAAGTTGCGAAGTTCTAGAGCTGAGTTCAGAGTTTGCACCACAGCAGCTCAAATGCATTAACAAGCTGAGGCTATGAAGACAGGACTAACATGTCACTCCATGTCTTCAGAGAAACCAGTCCACAGAAAAATAATACAGTAGGTACATAGATGATTATGTATAAGATTAAAAAAACAAGAAAGGCAGAGTGACAGAGACAAAGGGAGAGGGAGAGCAGAAAACAAGGTGAGTAGAGGACAGAGACAGAGTGGGGGCGGTCAGAGACGCAGAAAGAGATTAATTGCTGGTGACTTTCTAGATCCTACAATGTTTCACAGTACTTCCTGCAATGAAGTTCCAGGTATCTGCTCCTTTTTAACAACTCCTCTTTTCCAAGCTATTTGGTAGATTTCTGATTCTTGTAACCAAATCTTTTTTTTTTTTTTAAGACAGGGTCTCACTCTGTCACCCAGGCTGGAATGCAGTGGGTCACTGCAGCCTCATCCTCCTGGGCTCCAGCAATCCTGCCTCAGCCTCCCAAAGTGCTGAGATTATAGGCGAGAGCCACCAAACAATTCTTGACCTGAACAACTGCTCCATGAAAGAATTTTTACATAACTGTAGCTCATCTTTCAAACATTTAATTTGTAACTGTGGCAATATATGTACTGCCTAATATAACCGGGTTTTGTAAAGGTGAGGCTCTCAAAGGAGAGGTACTATAATTTCTTTGTAACATCCTAACAGCTATCCAAAGACAGACCTGGTTTTATAATAATAGCTAACATTTACTGAGCAATTCCCTTGGGACAGACAGTTTCAAACATGCATGATGTCACCTCTTCTTCATAACAATCAATAAGGTAGTTTCTATTATTGTCATTCCCATTTCACAGACTGGGAAATAAGGACAAAGACAGATTAAGTAAATTGTTCAGTTACACAATCAACAAAGAGATAAAGCTGGACCTATTGTTTATTTACATTAATACTGACATCTGAAAAATTAAGAAAAACAAGTTTATACATGCATTTAAAAGTCATTTCAGTGAAAAAAATTTTGTTGAATGCCAATTATATGCAAAGTACTAATTTAAACTAATAAATTGGTTAACACCAATGTTACAAATATAAAGTCCTTTTAAAATATCAGTATCAAAATGAATCTTCCTTTCTGGGGTCCACAAAGAAAAAAGATGTACCAGCACTTTTAAATTAAGTTTTTCAATTTCCAAAATACCTCCTTTAAAACAGAAGGGAATAAATTCCAACAATGCTGTTTTCAATGCATTCATTATTCCAAAACTTACTGGAATATTTGAAGATTACTTGCTGCAAGCTAGACTCATGTGAAAATAAACCTTGACTTCACAGAGAAGTCTACATTGATAAATACATATCCATTGAATTAATAACAGTGTAAGTTACACATATGTATATAAAAAAGTAAAATGACAAGGATGAGAGGAGTTTTTCATGGAAGGTGGTGGGTTGCCAGGGATTCTGCTTCTCTTGATTTTCTGAGGAGGGGCTTGTTTGAGGGCACTAATTTTCTCATCAAGTTCAGCCAGTGAATAGTTCTGCTGTAAACAATAAGGACACGAATTTTGCTGAATAAGATTCTGAAGTATCTTAATGCAGATAAAGTGCCAAATGAACTATAAATATTTAAAATATTCAGAAGCATGATCAAATGGTTTTTTCCCTCAGGAGAATAATCTTAGAACTGGGCAACCATATATGTAGACTGTATCATAAATTTAAAGGCATAAAATAACAAGGCTTAAATCTTTTTCTTTTTTCTAATGACTAAGCTCTCCTGAACCTCTTATACTTTGAAAGAATAATAAATTAAAAAAAAACAACAACCCTGATTAATACTAGACACTGGGACCTATATGAGAATGGGAGGAGGGGGGAGAACTGAAAACGTGACTATCAGATATTATGCTGATTAGCTGGGTGACAAAATTATCTGTACACCAAACCGCCAGACATGCAATTTACCCTTGTAACAAACCTGAAAACCCCCTGAGCCTAAAATAAAAGTTGGAAAGAAGAAAAATGCTAATTATAGTACTACCAGCAGAAAAAAATTGTTTGAGACATCAGCTACCCCTTTTAATGGAAAACTTTATATGTTGATTACTGAAGTTATCCTAAAGTGGAAAACAATGAAGAAAACACTTCTATCTTCCAATAAAAACTGTATTTGTTCAGGTCTATGTGAACATTCTCACTTATATTAATATTTCTAATTTAGACACAACTATTATGTAGTGGCTATTAGGGAGTAAAGAGGGGGAAACTGGGATTGAGCGCTAACAGGTACAGGGTTTTTGGGGGCGGTGATGCAAATGTTCTAGACTTAGTGGTGATGGTTGCACAACACAGTGAATATACTAGTAGCCACTTTAAAATGATGAATTTTACAGTTATGTGAATTGTATTTTTAAAGCAGCAACAAAGTGTCACAGTTTACTACATAAAAGAGTAACTTTTAAAAGCCTGCTTATCCTCATAATCAATAGTAAAAATAGTTAACTTTAAGATTAGCTCAGCTGCTTAAAAGACCTAGAAATTCTCTTCTGAGGGATCATCTACAATCATTTACTTCTGGAAAAAAAGTTGCTATCAAAAACTTTACTTAGAATTTTACAAGAAAAAAAATATGCTACTCTTAATTAGAAAGTTTTCTCCAACTTTAAATTCACATTTCCACTTTGAAGTCTAGCAAAGCCTTACTATTTAAGATTCAACTAATTAGTAAAGTAGTACTTTAGACAGGGCCGGCTGAAGTCAAACTCTGCCAAATACCCTTTTTGATCTAGGTGCTGCTAATCGTAAGCGTTCACAAAAGGGGGGAATGGGAGGAGACTGAAATTACTTGAGCACTTACTATTTTTAAGCACTCTGAATGACACATCCTAGTACTACTAAAAGCAGGATGAAGGTTTTATTTATTTAACCTATCTGAGTCATTCCATGCCCTTAAAATAATTTTTCTATTCAAGTATATTAGTTTATACTGCCCTTTTCTTCAGCCTAAATTTTACCAGGGTATGACCTAAAAGCAACAACAGTAGAAACTTTTATTAGTAAGAAAGGTATAAAACTAATCAAACTATTTCAGAAGCCAAAATGAAAATGCAGTAACTTACCTGAGGTGGTTGAACTTTTCTTCTTTTTCCAGAAAAGCTCTAGATTGAAAAAAAAAGTAATCAATGTTTAGAAAAATCTAAGCATCATTTTTTTCTTTATAAAATACTGTACAAATTATGTATAGCCCTGGGAACTCTGATGGAAAAAAAGCCAACCAATTTACCAAGTATTATCTGTAACCAACATCTACCTTCTTATATTCCGCTAGTTACCCTCTGAAGAGGATGACATCAAGAATACATAATAGTAATATTGCAGCAACATGCTCATCCTTGGCAATACATATTTTCCCATCAATTACCAGCTTCTAATGAGCCTGAGTGATTGCAGAAAGAGGTGCTCTGGGAATTTTCTGCTTAGTTTTTTTTTTTTTTTAATAACCTTTCCATCCCAGAGTATTGAACAAGTGAAGCAACAATAGACAAAGGAAAAATGGAATTTGGTATATGAGGCCAAAGGGTGAAAACACACACACACACCCCTGGACTGACTATAATGGATTGTTTCTGCAAGCAGCTACCTATCCACTGCTTCTCTGTGTGGCCCAAGCGAATGGCTCCCCGGTTTTGTCAGTGACTGAAATGAGCATGGATCCAGTTCTGGTCAATGAGTAAAGGAGAGGTCTGCTGGAGATTAAGAGGAGAGCTTCTGGAAAAAGCTTCCTCACATCTTTTGAGAGAAAGCACTCAAAGGCAGTTCCTCTGGATACCGCTGTATCTGGGTAAGACACCTAAAAGTGATGTAACCATCTTGCCATCTGCCTGGGAAAGAAGTTAACACTAAGCAGAGTTAAGAGGAGAAAGGAACCTATTTTCTTACAATTATGATTTAGCCACTAAATCAACTAAATCTGAAGCCTGTGCTATCATGGACTTCCTGTTTTATAATTTCCATAATGTTTATGCCAGTTTGAGTACAAATTTCTTACAGTTGAAGCTGACAACATTCTCACTGATCCACTGAGTCTTTTAAACCTTGACCTAATGAATTCTTTCTAGACTTTTCTTAGTTTCACACCACCACTAGCTTTTGAATGGCAAATTAGTAAATGAGCATATTTGACAAAGAAACTGAATGTAGGAGGCAAATGTTCTCTTGAGCATTTCTGACTGAGATTTTGAAGACAGCATTAAAAGTCACATTTTCCTTTGTGTCAAAAGTTGACTCAAAGAAATATAGGCATGCTTATCAACAGTTACAATAAATGGGAAATCATTATTAGAATTAGTAATTATGAAATAATAGAGCTCAGATAATTATGCTCCTTCCTTTGCCAAACCAAGCTGGATACCTGTGGTAGGGCCTATGGGCAAATAAGGAATCAATGTTTAATTTGGCAATGGATCAGTCCGAACTTCTTAAGAGGTGGCTTGTTATACAATTGATGCAAATATAATTCTCCCTGTTCTCCTAATAGTTTAACATGTAGTATATTGATAGTTTCTATGCTATTAAGCAATTGGATTATTACTGTAACATGGAACCAAAACAAGAAATATTAAAATGAGGAAAATAAGGTCATCAGTGGCTCAGTGACTTAAAAACGGTAAAATGTGGCCTTTTGGGCTTATTTCAGGTCTGAGCAGAATATTCTGACAACTAGAACACTTAGAAATACCACACCTATTGTGGATACACTACATTAACTTTACTATTTGTTTTAGGTATAAGGAAATCTCAGTACAGATGCTGGGCAGTGGCAGTGAGCACAGCTCCCAGTCAGCCATGTGGTTATGAGGATCAACACCCGATGCTCACAGCGTACTATGCTGCCAAGTGACTTTCCTCAACCGTAACATTCTGAACATGTTTAGGGTAGGGAAGGCTAAGCTATCATGTTTGCTAGGTTAGATGTACCAAAAGCATTTTAGACTTAATGATATTTTCGATGGGTTTATTGGGTTATAACCCCATCTGTATAGAGGTATAAAAGGTGGATGTTTTAACAGGTTTTGGTACTTGAGAGAGAGCACAGCACACTAAAGAGCTGGAGAAAGGTAATGCAAAATTGTCTCTCCTCACCCATTATTTTACCTCAGCAGGTTCCTAGTCATGCATCACTTAATGATGGGGATATATTCTGAGAAATACATTAGATGATTTTGTCATTGTGTGAACATCATAGAATATACTTATAGAAACCTAGGTGGTACACATCTAGGCTATATGGTATAGTCTATTGCTCCTAGCGTACAAACATGTTACTGTACTGAATACTGTCGGCAACTGTCAACAATGGTACTTGTGTATCTAAACACATCTCAACATAGAAAAGATACAGGAAAAATACCATATTATAATTTTATGGGACAACTGTAATATTTGCAGTTGAATGAAACATCCTTATGCAGAGCATGACTATCATACACACATGCACAAACACACACATGCTCACACATACACAAATCCAGGGAACCAGGGATCTGAGGAAACTCAAGGGTAAGGAGGCCTCTTCCATGACTAGCTACTTTCTTTCGGTTGTAAAAGGCAATTGATTCTACGTGTACAGTATCTAAAATGTTTTTCTTCCCTTCTAGTCCCAGAGCCCTGATTCAGACCTTCATTTCTCTCTGGCTTGGATAACGACATGTTTCCTAAACTGGTTTCCTTGACTCCAATTTCTCTCCAACTCAGACCTTATAATGCTACCAGACAGGGACCTACACTACAGGTTTCTCTCTTTCTCAAAAACTTAATTGTGCTCCAATGACACTGGAAGTGCAAACTGGTTAGTGTGACCTTAAAGGATCTCTGAAATGTGTTTACCATCTGATTTTTCAGCTGAATCCAATTGTTCACTCATGCTTCAGGCCCAACACACATTCACATGTGGCCTGTATACATAATGCTGACCTGGTTTTCGGCATTCCCCCTCCCCTGATACTTCCCTTAAGAACCAGGAGTTACTTGTTATAGACTAAAAATTACACCCAGTCAGTGCTTTGAACAAAGTTAACACACCTTCAAAGTCCAATAATTAGCTATCAGCCAAGTCCTATCCATCCATTTGTACATCTACTCGATAGCTACTACATTCTGGGTCTCAAAGATGAACAAGACACAGTTCTTGCCCTGGAGAGGTTCAAAATATAAAGTGAAACACAGATGTATAAAGATATAAGTGATACATGCTATAAAATGAACAATATACTTTTAAAAGCATGTTGGTACTTACTGTTTTCAAGTATCATAATTTAAAATCAGTAAGTCTTTGGAAATACTTAAAGATCTTATCTTTTAAATAGATTGTTAAGGACATGCCCTTAAACTTTTGAAAACATTAAATTTAAAGCTTTTCACAGTTAATGTGAAAGATAAAGATCTTTAGAAGTCTTACATCAAAAGGTCCAACAAGTATTATTAACTTTTGTCATAAATCCTGCTTTATACACATAATTTATTTTGGAGTTTTATGTCTGGCTCATAAAATGAAAAGAACTTTACATAATCTGATTACGTTTTATAAAACAAATACAAATGACATTTTTCACCATGTTTGTTTTTCTATGCTATGCTTCAATGTTACCCATGATAATCAATCTCTATCCAATTGTAAGAAGTTCTGCCCGTTTAGAATACATCTACATGTGAATCTGAATAAACACATTTCAATGAAAATCTTTTCAGAGTTCAGAAGTTCCAACAAAAGTTGACTTCTTAATAAAGTTAATGGGCTCAACTTTCCTTTTCTATCTTCAGAAGGTATAAGACTGTACTACATATGTAATTTCTTCTGTATACTTTTGAGGGATAATATGTAAAATTATGCAATTACCATGCATGTACTCCCAGCATGAGGATGGTAAGGGTGATGAATAATGTACTATGTCCTCTGTAGGGTACGTGCTCAACTCCTCCTATTTGCAAGGACAATCTTAGAGCTGGCTTTATTCCAAGCGAAGTTCCTAAAGATGGCTCATTCATCCTATTATAGAAGGGTGATGAGTATGAAATCTTCTTTCCCATAGGGCTTGTGCCATATATGTTCACAGGCCTGAAGGACAGAATGAGTCTGTGTGTTTAAACCTTTCCAGTGTTTTGTTCTCCCTGGTAGCTCACTGCTAATTTGATATGTCACTTCCAATACTAATCCAGAAGCAGTTCCTCTAAAAGGTACATAGTTTTTTAACAAATTTGGGAATACTTTTAAAAAGCACGTTTCATCACAGGTTGCCACCATCCATCCTTTTATGAATGCTTAATACATATATGCTAATCCTCTGTTTACATTTACGAATGCTTCCTGCCCCTGAAATCAGGCAGTCACCAAGCTTCAGACTTTAGGCCTGAATCTCAGTGTTCCTATCCAATGATGAACTCTCAACACTACAGAGACTCTCCCAGTTGTCCCAAGTATAAGTGCTGTATCTCAAAAAGCTTAGCTGATATTTTTACTTCATATCCTCCTCCGACTTCAAATTCACATTTCCCACAAAAGTATCTCTAGATTTTCTGATTTCTATCAATGATGGTATCATTTTTCCAATCAGAAACTGTACCCTCTCCTTGCTCTATGTCTCTTTCCACATCCAATCATCAGTATTTGTCCATTTTTCTTTCCTACTTGCATTAATCTTTTCCATTCTCACTCATGTCCCTATTTCAGGATCTAGCTTTGCATCTAAGCTAGCATAATACTATCTCCTTGTCCTTAGTTTCTCTCTTTTCATTTGTCTCCCACAACTGTATTAGATAAATCTTTCTAAATGTGTTCACGAATCACTTCTCTGCTCAAATGCTTTCAATAGATTCCCCCTCCTCCCTGCCTAGAAAATAGACTTTAAACTTCTGGGCATAGCACTTAAGGTCCTATACAATCTGGCTACTTCTACCTCTTTACCCACTCTCCTATGTGTAACAGATCAAAACAAAACAAAAAGATTATGATATGAAGGGCTTGTTCTTTTGTTAAACAAATCTGTATGTTAAGTTTTTATAAAACAGAATCAGAGAGAAGAGATAAATGATGCTGCAGCACGGTCTCACTGGAGGCATCTGATACTACTTACTCTACTGCAAGATCAGTTCTATTGTTAATAAGAATTATATTAACAAGGTATGAAATTGAACTAGAAAAATAACCTTCCTAGGTTATTGCCTTCTTTAATGAAGGCAGTTTGAATGAGAAAAACTTATGGTAGACTACTGTAAGAAGTCATAAAAATCTTTATGAAGTTTCCTAGGAAGACATTCAAAGAACAATCCTAAAAGTGAAAAGACCTTTGTAATTATGTAGTACAACTGACATTTTCTTAAATTAGACATCTGAAGGCCAGAGGAATAGAGTGACTTTTCAACATTTATACAACTACTTCATAGTTCTTTATGCTAAGTGTTTGATGGCATTATCTCATTTGATCTTTGCTTTAGCCCTTAGTATTTTTATAAACCTCATTTTACATTTGAGAGCAGTAAATCACTAAAGCTCTTCCTCTGAAATGTTGTCATTTAGGACTTGTGGCTCCCTTTTGTTATGTGACCTGCCTTCTTCCTCTGGAAATATTTCTTTCTACAACTCACTCTAATACCCAATCTATAACTTTTGAAGATTGCTGTCATACCTAAAATAAATGTTAAATATATTTTTACCAGTAACTTATATGATCCATGCTAAAATGGGCTATTTTACATAATTTTTCAGAAATAGGAGTTTTGGGATAATCTCACTTTGATATTATTTTAGTTCTAATATGGTACTGCTTTAAAAAAAAAAAAACGTTGAGAAGGCAGGTATTATATATAATCAGCTCAGAAGACCGAGGAAAACACAGGGCTCAGGATCATTTTTCTGAAAAATGCTGATGTGCCAAAGATACTTACCAGCACAACACTGCTTCTTAATGTTCTCAGAAAAAGGGGTAAGAATTAATGAATGCTAGAGTTAAAGAATTACAAAAACATAGATAGTCTGGTGGTTAAGGTGAAGAACAAGAGTGGCAGTATGAGGTGTGTGTTTGTTTAGTATTAACTGTGTATGAGCTGAGGGAAGGAGCCTGTGGGGGAAGAGATATTAAAGAGACAGAGGGATCACTGACAGAGGAAGGTTCCAGAGGAAGCCTCTATTTTTTACAAGGTAACAAGTTCAGAGTGACAGGCCCAACCACCATCCAGGCTAACTTATTATGCCATGAAAATGGCCTAAGTTGACGACTGTTAAACCACAAAGAATCCAGATAAAATAGTATTTTTATTTATTTTTAAAAGACACTTATACTCACTACAGACTGAAAATATTCAGGAGAGATGCCTTCCAATTCAAGGATTTTGTCTTCAAGTTTTTTAATTCTCTGATAAATGTCTCTTGGCACTGGACCACCTAAATACATTTAAAAAAAATCTGAGATACTATTGAATAATTCTTTCTTACAATTTCTATTCTTAAAATACCATGCAAAGACACTTATGCAAATAAATGGAAAATACTTAGGAAAATAACAAAAGTAAACAGAATGAAGTCCTTAGGTCATACTTTCATATAGTATTATCAGACATATTGTACTACACCTCCTCTCTCTAAACCCCATTGATGCTTCCTATATTGCTAGGAGTTTTATGTTAAATTAATTTTACAAGATATTGAATAGTTTTCATATAGAACAATTTGTATTTCTGATATGCTTTGATAGCTACATGGTAGGTTAAAAATGCACAGTGACAAACGACAATAATTCAATGCAGTGGTTGCAATATGTCATATCATTATTTTCTTCAACTTATATTTCTCCCTACATGCTGTATTTTTTCCTTTGACTTAAAAGAATGTCAAAAAGGGGTTTTATGACAATTCTAAACTAACAAATCTTCTGGGGAGGGGAACAGTAAATTATGGCCACTCACATTTTAAATTTATGATTATATCAAGAATCCTTCTACTTCTCACCACCTCCACACTGTGTCCAGACCACTTCCACCTCTCCCTGGATTATCACAACCCTCAAACTGGTCTCCCTGTTTCTGCCATACTTCCATAGTGTGTATTCTCAACACAGCAGCCACTGATCCTCTAAAAATGTAAGTTAGATCACATCACTTCTCTGCTCAAACCTTCCAATACGTGATAATTTCACTCAGATTAAACACCAAAGCCCTCACAATGGCCTACAAGGCCATACACAATTTGGACATTCTTCCTATACCCACATGGTTCCAGCCACTTGATTACTTTTTCCTGTTATTCAACTAGGCCAAGCACCCTGAAAGCTTTAGCAGGTTCCCTCTACCTCCATAATTCCAAATCAATTTCAGGTCTTGCCTCAAAAGTTACCTTATCAGCAACGCCTTCTCTGACTATCCTGTTAAAAATACCAGTACTACCATCTCCCCGTACCCAGCACTCCTTTATCCTCCATACCTTAATTTTCTCCATTCCATTACTACCACCCAACATTCAGTATATTTTCATTGTGTATTGTTTGTTTCCCCATTCTAATGTAAGCTCCAAGAGGACAGAGAGTTTTATCTGTTTTGTTATTAGGTAGGGCTATGCAGCTCATGTACTGCACAAACCTAGGAAGCATCAGTTCATAGACTACAGTGCCTGGCAAAGAGCTGGTGCTTAATATTTACTGATTGAATAAATACACGACTAGCCAATCATTACACAATTAAAGAATATGGGTAAATTTTTATATCAAAATTGTCAACTTGTTATGTATAAAAAGTTTAGAATTTTTTTTGAGGATTTTAAAAAGTCTTAGGACCTTGGTTGCTCTTGTTCTTAAATAAAGTAACTTGTTCATTTGGCTTTGCTTCTGCTGCTCCCTTTACCTACAATGTCCTCTGCCTTACCTCTGTATCTTTCGAGAGCCAGTTCAAGCTTCATTGGGTGACGCAGGCATTGCCTAAACCTCTTCATTCACCTTAAGGCTCCCTGTGCCCCCCACCATTTTTCAGTGATCTTTAGTTTTTTTGAGACAGACTCTCACTATGTTGTCCAGGCTGGTCTCAAACTCCCACCTCAGCCTCCCAAGGAGCTGAGATTATAGGCACACACCACCATACCCAGCCTTTCATTACTCCTTTAAAATTCTACTTCATTATTAATCTTTCTCCCATCTAGATTATAAAGTCCTTGAAGCCGGGGGGCTATGATTACATCATCTCAGTATCCCTTGTGTCTAAAACAGTGCTTGGAGCATAGTAAGCATTCAACGGATATTTTTCCAAAAAATTAACTATTTGATACTATTAGAGACTTAACCAGTCAATCCTTTTATACAGTGGCATTTTAAGCCCAACCACTTCTAAGGGAGGAGATGAATTCTTAATGCTAATGTCTTATTACTCAAAGACTTACCCATTCTGTTTCTTCTTCTACCTTCATCTGGCTAGTATAGCTTCAGATAGCTAGTATACTCCAGCTATACTGGATTCAAGTATCTCCTGAACCATATTTTCTGTTTCTGTCCTTTTTTGCAAATGCTGTTCCCTCTTTCTGGAATGCTTTGCTCTGGGAAAATTCCTATTAATCTTTCAAGGCCTCAAATGTCACTTCATTAGGATGCCATCATCCCTTGACCTACCCTGAGAGAGTCAAACATTAACTTTCTGTCCTTCTGTACATATATCTGCAAAGGTGAAATGAGCAACTGTTCATTCAATAAACATTTGGACATTTGCTTTATGCCAGGCATTGTAATAGATACAAAGTAATGAATATGACAGACACAGCTGCACTCTCACATACCTTACTATCTAGCAGGAGACAAACATTAAACAAATAGAACCATGATAACTACTTTAAAAGAGAGTGGGGAATACCAGGTACTATGAGATTATACAAAAGGTGAACCTGCTGCACTGGTCTAGGATTAGAAGAAAAAATATAGACAGAAGGGCATGAAAAGCAGAAAAAGAAGTGGGAGATGGAAAGCCCAGAGGTGTAGCTGGAACTACAGATGTGGACCATACTATTTAAAATAACAACCCCGTCCAATCCCAAACTCCAGATTTTTAGCTGGGAAGAGACAAGATCAAATTTGAGCTTTAGAAAAGCAATCTGGCCACAGGGCAGAGAATGATCTAGAGAAAGAAGTCTAGCGGCAAAGAAACCAGTAAATATCTTTCCATCAGTCTAGGATAGAGATCACAGTGGCTTCAACTCTAGTAGTAGCAGTAGAAATAAGACAGAAGTGGGTAGATTTGATGGATATTTACAAGGCAGAATCAACAGACATGGTGACTAAATGGGGAGGGAGACTCAGGCTCTGCACCCAGTCAAGATCTGGGTTTGAACAGGATGCAGTGGCACATGATTGTAGTATCGCTGACATGGGAGGCTGAGGCAGGAGCATTGCTTGGCCTATAAGTTCAAGTCCACCTTGGGCAAGAGGTGAGACTATCTCTTTTACTTTTCTTCTTTCTTTTTTTTTTTTTTTAAGTGTTGTCACTTACTAACTTAGGCATGTTGCTTGGGCTCTTTAAACTTCAGTTTATTTATCTGGACAACGATAACAGCACCAACACCTCAAAAGGGTACTATGAACTTTTAAGTGAATTGACATATACTTAACACTTTCTAAGCGACAGGCACTTACTGTTTAAGAAATGTTAGGAGCGCAACGAAAATTTGGTGACTAAATGAACTAAAATTTTTTAACCATTTGCAAAGGTACATTATGAGGCACCACTCAGCACTTTGCTTACCTGTCTGTAACCGCAAGTGGGCCTCAATATTTTGTAGTCGTTCTTCTACAGCCTGATTACCACAATCTCGAAGCATGCTGTTAGATTTATGACCTGACCCTGGAATTCCTTCAGGTCTAGTCTGTGGTCCATATGTATTCACAACTCTAGAAACTAAATTAAGAAACTTTTGAGCCTATGTACATTTATGTTTCAAAAATCAGAAATTCTTATTCCTTAACAGCACTTTATATTTTTTTCATAAAGACTACCTAATCACAAGTATGAAGGACGGCAAGATGTTTTTGTTCTAAAATAAAATGTAGATGGGGAAGTTATTTTTATTCCATTTTGTTAGTAATCTAGACTTCTGTCAGTGACTCAGATGTCATGTGGTGCTTACCTTTTACGTGACTTTTAAATCCGGGGTAAGGGGTAAAAATCGCATCCGTTCTTGCACAACTATTTTCTAAGGAGAATTTAGATAAATATAAGTTTAAATATATTCTTTCCTTCAATGTATGAGATTTTAATAAACTTCCAATAATTGATATCAACATTTTACTCATAGTAATTTTAATAAATAACAATAAATTGCCATCACACAGAGGATAGAATTTAGTGACCTTTTTTACCTATAAAAATTTATATCTAATATTCTTATCTAATGTTCATATTTATACACAGAAAAGCCAACAACATTAAGCAGCACAAATTAATACAATTTTTAATGAAAACTAATGTCACTATTTGGGCCACTGGAGAAAATAATCTACTATAGAGTACTGAAATTCCACTTCATCATAGAAATAAAAGTCATCATTTTTACTACAGTTCTTTTAATCCAGCATTTTTTATTTTACTGACCAAATTAGTGAATACCCAATAAAAAGAATTATATACTTAACACATTTTTATTTCAAAACTCCAAAGACAACCTTGAAACTTCAAGTACACATACTTTCCATTCTACCTAGACTTCCAGTGCTCATTTTAAAAACCCCTCATCACACAAGTCATCTACTTCTCATCCTACCACTTGCTGAAAAGTATAGTTTCTTTCAAATTAGATATCAATGCATAAATTACAAAAGGGGAAAACTGGAATGATGTTAACATAGAATACGACTAATATTATGTTAGCATAATTGTTATATATTAATATATAGTATATATATGATACTACATAGTAGTAATATATACTTATGTTTGAAATAATGTTTAAAAACCACACATTGGCAGTAAATATCCTGTAAAACTCCCTTGAATATTTTGTAAGAAATGGTTGGTGAGATTATTTTAAAAAATTCTTTTTTCTCCCCCATGAAATTTCAATTTTAAATATTCCACTGCTTATATTTAGGGTAAATTCATAGGTTATTAAAAGGAATGCACTAATATATTAAAATACATTTTTTTTTTCAGTTGAACTTTCCTTAGTAATTCTGCTGATAAATCAAATAGTATGAATAAAATTCCAAATCCACTTAGCTTTCATCTAGAGACTAGTCTTTTCTTCTTTTTTTTTTTTTTGGATGTACCTCAAAATATGCTTAAAGGGTCATCCTTTTTCCATTCTCTTCCTACTATTTCATGGGGCTAAGGGTTAAAAAAAGAAGCTATCATCTATTCCAGAACTATATTCCAAACATATAGATTAACTGACCCATCAGTGAGAAATTCAGCATGGTGTGAATGTATGAGTGCTAGTCACTTTCCACAGCAATTCTTGCTAGCACTGTTTTGAGCCAGCAAGGAATTGAATGGGCCAAGGAATCCTGCTGAGCATTTCAATTCTTGTCAATTTCTATCCCCCTGGTGGTTTATAATAATAGAGGTAGCAGGGAGAACAGAGGAATAACATTAGTGACACATGTGCTTGCTCTCTCAACAAATCCTTTCTCATAGTCGCTTGTAGTTGGTTGTAGTACCTGAGATTTTGCCATTGTTGCACGTATTCTGAAAAGCTACTAGGAAAATATATCAAATTTAGATATGCATATGTATAATGTTAATAGTAGCACACAGCTAAATTCAGGACCCAACACTAGCCTACATTATTTCATTATTAAGAGCATCAGTGTACCAATGTGATATGAGTCATTTCTAGGTTCATCTGACAATTCCATGTTCATAATTTTAGCCATGAGATATTAGAGGCAACAAGAAAAATGTTCATTCCAATTATGAACTCTTCTCCATAAATTTTCCCAAGAACTACTTGTTCTGATTATTACCATGATGGCTGAGTATAATCTATGGCACTGCTTTACGATATTTTGTATTCTGCAGCATACGTGCAGATTTGTAAATGTACTATAGCATCAAGTGAAGAGGTAAAGGAGAATCTGATGAAAAGCAGCAATGTATGCACTATGACAGAAAGGAAAAAAGCAAGACATCATGGTCTTCGTGATAAATTGGTTGTATCGTGACAGGATATTTCAAACAGCTCAGGGGTAGTGAGAAAACTGCTCCCTCTGGAGGAATACTAACTCTACTAAGTTCACTAATATATTAACATCATGATTTCACAGTACATTTATAGGTTTGAAATTCATACAGCTTAGTTCCTTTTACTATTGATATTGATCAACCTTGTCACTCATACCTCACCTCCATTTCCTAAAGGAACTTTAAAATAATCTTCACCTGTGGTAAACACTTTTAATGTTTGCATTTATTTGATTTTTGTGTAACCAAAATCAAAACCAATTTGCAATATAGTCTATCATTAAGCAGAAGAAACTCTACTGCCTTAGTTACTAACTAAACCCGTGAAATAAACTGAATTGTGTTCTTAAAGCTATTCATTTAAAAAATAAATAAAAGATTAGAGCAACTATAAAAATTGCACTTAAAACCCTATGAAAATTAATTTCTAGGTAGTTACCTTGATTACAATCAATAACATTGCAAAATTCCCTGACGTTGTTTTCATTGATTTCAGCTTGCTTTCTTTCAATAAATGCAGATATTCGTCTGTCAATCTACAAACAACAAGTTTTAACAGTGTAAACATAAGCTTTTTAAAGTAATACCCTCTCATCCCCACCAAAAAAACTTCTTACTTCTGCTTTTCCAGCCTTTATCTGAACTACTTCTGGATCAAAATGGATCTGTGTCTTTTTCACATCTCCTTTGTCATTTACTTCACTTTTGTTCCCCATTTCTCTTTTTCCTATCTCTTCAACAGCGGTTGTATTCTCCTCTTTAACTGGAGACTGAAGTTTTGCTAAAAAAGGCTGAGAACAACACAATTCCATCTGCTGAGATTCAAACTGACCAAAATTAATTACACATTTAATATATTTACATAAATTTAATATCAATTACTAAATATAAAAAGTTAGTACACCAGGACACATAGATCTGACTGTAAATAAGTATTTACTATTCTTTGCTATTGTAACCATTATCATTTGCTATAAATTTTAAAAGGAGGATAAAGAAAAAAGATTAGAAAACCTAAGGAAATTTAAAATTTTCTTTGAGAGAATCATTCTGTCACTCATCTTTTATTTTGTGCCAAATCAAAGCCTTCAGCCTCTGGCACCAATGCCACTTAATTAACATGTCATTCAAATGCCTCCTCAGAACACTAAAGCTTAGTATTTTTCCTCCTTAACAGGAGAGGCAGTGCTCTCACTCAGCAAAGCCCTGCATTATCACTGTATCACTGGAGATTCTCCACTTGAAACTGCAGTTGGCCAATGTGAATGAGGAAGCATAGACATGAAATATATAGGTGTTAGGCTGAGTGAACACTCAGACTTTTCCTGACATGGCAAATACCTTCTTGGGTCATAAAATTAAATTTTAAAAAAGAAAACTAACAAGAAAAAAAATTCTATAGCTGAAAACAGTCAGAGGCCTATCACTATACTACAGGGGGAAAAAACCCCTATTGTAGAATATAAACGATATTACCCATTTACTGTTCCTCTCCCCCACTCCACACAATTAGGCCTCATTTGAGTTCTATAGCCCACTGCTCTGCCCCTTTAAAAACAGGGTTAACTATTACTTTTAACATGAAACAGTTAAAATTTCCCACAAAGTCAATAAATGGAGAGCTGAAAATTAATGCCTATTCCATTAGTCAAAACACACTAACACTAATAATATTCCAATTATTTTTTTCATACCCACAATTTTGCTTCCATTGTTTGCTATACCAAATACTCTCCTGAAATCGTATTAACACCTTAATCACAGTAAACTGACCAATCCAAACAGTTCTTCCACTTATCTTTTTGACACTTCACATTTTACACTTTGATTAGAGATAAACTGCAAACTTACATCAATTATAATTGGAAAGATGTTCAATTAGAAACCAGCAAGGTCATTATACTGTTAATACTGTTCGGTTAACATGAAATATTTAAAAATATAACAATGCTATTATAAATACCGGTTCTATATTAACTTCTAATATAAAGAATAAATTATTTCAAACTGTTAAGAAAAAGAAACAGAACAGTGACTGGCTACTTACTAAGATGAGACATTAATGTCACAGAAATTACTTTCTTTTTAAAAACTATGCTGAAACTGTTTAATTGCAATAGACACTCCAGGATGTGTCATGCTGGGATAATGCCCCTTCTTGAACCACTGAAAGCACTCCTTGAGCCTCCAAACTCACCCAAGGCATGGAATCATTATCATAGCATGACACACACCTGCCGTGTCTTATTGCTTAATTATAACCCACCATAGATGGAACTGTATTGAATTTTCAGTGCAGGTCTAGAATTGAATAGAATTGCATTCATTCACTCTCATACCCACATTGGTCTTTTGGGCTATATTCCCTTAACTGTCCCGATCACTACTGAAATTAACAGATTTAGATTCAATCTGAATGTAAGTAACCTTTTATTAGCAACACTATTAATAGAGTGTTTAGAACTGACAAATACTCTAATTTAACCACAATTAATTTCTGTTTTCAGTATTGGGTTATCATTTCTAACAAGAAATTTACCTGTAAATCTAAAATGTGTTGTTCAAGTGCACTAAAGAGCAACGCAGGCTGGAATGCCGAAAGGCTCTGGAGCTTGTTCCAATCGATTGTAATTTTCACCACATCATCTCTGAGGTTAAGCTTCAAAAAGGCAAACCAGCAACATCACAAAAATTACACGATTAAGCTGTACATATGGAATTGTCAAAAAAACAAGATTTCTAGAGTAACGTGTCTATTTTGCTCAAAGTTATCAAGTTTTACACTGAAATGCTCTACCCAGTTACCATTTTAAAAGGCCAAGAAAGCTGCAGATTTTCATAAAAAAACAAAAACAAAATGACACGTCACTCAAATTCTATTCTTGGGTCTGTGTAATGGGATCATTTTAGAGGTGAAACCATTCATGAAAGATGAAAAGATGAAGGCTCTTTTGATTCTTCAGTATCTACAAACCTTTGGATGGAGTCCAAAATAGGCTTACCCTATTCAGAATCCTACTACTTCTAGCTCAGAGCCATAAACAGAGGAAGCACAACTGTTTTGTGCAAGTTTTAAGATGCATTTTTCTCTTTAAGTACATACACAAATACATACCAGAAATATAACATTATTCTGATGTCCTCCAAATCACATTGTTATTGTTTTCATCTTTAACCAATTTTTAAACTAATTTAAAAGTCAAGATTATTCATATATGCTAAAAGCAAGGATAAATGGCAACATGTTTATTTCAAATAAAAAACTATTAGTTAGCTGTGGAAGTTTGAAGCTGAAAAACAAAGACTTCTCCACAATTGTGAAATAAGTTGCCAGACTGGATGAAATGTCCAGATCTTTTGCTAAATGCTAAGATGTGAGGGCTCATTATACGGAAATTTGTATCAGTTGGTGATCTAACAGAATAAAATCATACCCAGAAAACTACAAAGAACCTGAATGTCAGATTATTATCAAAATGAGTGAAAATTTTACAGTGAGAGCGCCCATCTGCAGTCTTTTGAGTGAATAAAAGTGAACTATCATAAACTTTTCTAGGGACATGTGTTTACAGTATAGCATAAGAATATATTCCATAACAGAATCAAGTTAACATAATTTATTCAAAATTCATCATCTTTTCTACAAAATAAAGGTGTTACGTGAGTTCAAATACAGATTTTAGGAGTTATAATAAAAAGATGAATCATTGTACAAAGATCAAAAAGATGTAAGGTTACCAATAAAAAGATAATATATTGAATAAATACTATGTGACAGAAATTTACTGCCCTTTGAAGATGAGAACAGAAGAATTTAAAAGTCCATATTATACAAGTGTAAAGATATATGAAATTTCATGTAGGCTGCACTGGCAAAGATTAGAATATATTAAGACTTTACATTAAAGTTAATGCATTAATTTATATTACTTTAATGCTTATAAAGATTTTGCTCGACAACAACCCATATTATGTATGGAAGTAACCCATTAATATACTTTTGTAGTCTTCAAAGAGATCTATACTCGAGTATAGAAAACTTATGAATACAGCTTGGGGATAAAGCAGGCAAATCCTCAACCAAAGCAAAGTATCAAATTTTCTAGAAAAAATAACTTATAGAAAAATAAGTCTTAATGTTTAGTTCATATTCTCATTTCAATTCAGCAGAATTACATAAACCTTCAAGTGCAATTAAGGATAACTGGTCTTTTAAGAAAACCACATAATAATGTCACAAATTAATTTTAAAACTATCCTAATACATCTAACTATTCATTCAACACATTCATTATTAGTCACATGAATTCTACGCATTTTGCCCTACAGAACTTGGAAGAGTAAACCATTCACTTGAAAATCTCTATTAGTCTGCTATTAATATAGACTATTTAAATATGTAGTTTCATCAATAACTTTACTAAATTAATACAAAAATCCAAGCTAAAAATAAATAATTGTTCAGCTTGGTAAGATGGGCCATCCAGAGGCAAGAAAAAGGTTAAAATTAGTAAATTTTGTGATCTGAAGTAAAAAATTCTTTTTAACATTCAGTTTTGTGTTTCCTACTGAGGAGATCTAATAATACAACGATACTTAGGGATGACACAGGATGAAGTTAGGCAT
Source organism: Ateles fusciceps (assembly GCA_036589455.1). Lineage (NCBI taxonomy): Eukaryota > Metazoa > Chordata > Mammalia > Primates > Atelidae > Ateles > Ateles fusciceps. The sequence goes on from JAZHEH010002842.1 coordinate 3,777,705, forward strand.
GTTACAACATACATTTAAAAAATCCTTTAAAGTGGTTGCAAAAGAAAATACTGATTTCTCTGGGGGACAATTTTATAAGTATGGAACTCTGGCTTTCATTCTTAAAAAACATTTCTCAAAATACAGAGTATTATGAAAACAGTTTACATTTAATTGATGAAACAATCATATTTTTGAAACTTGTATAGGAGGTCCCTTCACTGTGCCACAGGAAAGTCACCAAATATTTCCTGTCAACATTTTTGACAGGTGACATAAGTAAACTGTAATCATTTCTTTAATTGTAATTTAGAGTACTTGAATGCTTAAAATTTTCTAACGAGTTTGAAAAATTCAGTATGCAAAATATTTCAAAAGAAACGTTTAAATCATTGCTCAATAATTTTTAAAAAAATATTCCATTTTCTGTTAAAAGGTGAGCATAAACTTTTTTTATCTTGACATTAGAAAATAATCAAGTTCCGATGTTGCCATAAAAAGTTCTCTAACTTTTAAACCATTTAAAGGTTTTGGTTCTTAAGACTAGAATGTTAATAACAAAAGACCCCAAGTGTTTAAAAAATGTTTTTGGTAAGTACTTGGAAAACAATTGAGTTTAAAAGTCGTATCTTTTAGCAGATTTCACTAACAATTGCGTCATTACATAAAACCGCTTAACTTACAGTAATGTTCTTTGTAAGACACAACATACTACGATTTTTAAAACTACTTTAGTAACTTTTTAAAAGACTGATTCTCCATCTCCTCAAGGCTTTAAAAATAATTTTCCCAAATCAAACAAATGTTCTATTTTCATAGGAATTTACCATTATCTTTGACACAAATGCCTGCTGTGTCCACATGCGCTAGTACCAGCCCCGAAACAAACTTTTACGGCTAGAAATGGTCTAGGTAAGATAGAAAATATTTCCTTTTAAAAGGCAGGTGAAGAAGCATACTTTTAAATTGTTTCACATTTAAAATTTGCTTTGAATTTTACACCATGAAACGAAACAGTGACTTGATCGCAGAGAATAAGAAGCCCATTTAAATTTAAAACCAATTTTACCACATTTCTGCAAAAGCGATTTATCAGCCAGTTAAACTAGTTAATAGTTAAATAACGACAGTTCTATGGCAAACAGCATCAAAGAGGGATAACTCATCCAACTTTACGCTAGAAGTATTTTAAATGAATTCCTTTTACTTTTCTCTCCATTTGAAAGGGTAAGTAGATGCACAAAACAGCCCGAAGGAAAGAAGAAATAAACAAAACCAAGTGACTCATAAGAACAAATTACTCCCTCTCGCTCCCTACAAAAGCTAATAAGCGCGCGCTTTTTTATAAATCTCAGGCCTACTGACCGACCAATTCCCATAACTGAGTAAGCTGGAAGAAAAAGGAGCCTGAGCGCGAGGCGCCTCCTAAATCCGCAGTTAAGCTTTTCCACTTTCATTCTCTCCAAGCCTGCTCCTCTGGGAGTCGGGTTTTCACTTAAACCATCCTCACCCACTCCTGGGGAGGACAGCTGCAAGGTAAACTACTCTGCAACCGGTACCGCCATCCTCCTCACTCCGACCGAGGCGGCTCGGCCCGGGCTCCTCCCCGACCTCAGCTTCAGAGGCCGCGCCTCACACCTCAGCAGGCCTCGCTGCCCCCGGCCTCCGCTAGAGGAAAAGAATGAGGGGGAGGGGCCGGATGGTTTCCATACCCCCAGTCCCTCAGGCCACTTCTCACCTGTCCAACCAGGGTGTGCAGGGAGCGAAAGATTTCGCAGAGCACCTCTCGGGACAGATTGGGGCTGCATCTTCGCTCCAGACTCCTGTCACCACTGCTCGGGCGGCTAAGCTCCGTGGCAGCAGCCATGACACCTTCCCAGGCCGCCCCACCACCAAGGTTTGCTCACAGCCCCGCCCCCTCCCTTTCCAGCTTTAGTCGCTCGGCTATGACGTCAATACGGCGTCTCGTTTAGATACGGGCTTTGAGGCACCACCCTCTCTATGTGACTGACAAGCACGTACACCAATCAGTTGCAGCTGTGGCATTGCGCCGAAGCTCTGAAGTGAATTGCAGATCAAAGCCAGGTTAGAATGCTATCTTTGGGATGGTTATTAGAGTCGTGGTCTCTTAAGGGTTAGCGTCATGAAGCTTACCTTGACTCCTGGATATTCCTTGTGAATGTTGGTAGGAGAAGACTATGTGAAACACTGTCAGTATCATTCCAAAACAGGAATTTAACCTGGATAAATACTGTCATGCAACCACAGTCTTTGAAATTAGAAGGACATAAAACCGAATTGAAATTTTACAAAGTATTATATAGCTTTATTATAAAGATACTTGAGGGGTTTTGCAATCTTTTAGTCAGACTCCAATATTTTTTAAAACTGTTATTCAATAAAAAAACAAGTATTACAATAATTTTTAGCGTTAAGCTTTATTCAAAAACACTTTAAGAAATAAACATCAGCTTAGAGATAAGGAAGGTGGGATTTAAAACTCTTAATTCTGTTAATAGTCTAATGCATTTACAGTAGAGGAAGCAAAGGTGGAAACTTGTGCAATGTGTATTCTTTAGTTTTAGGGAAGACTAAATTAGAGGGAAGGACTAAGGCATCAAGGAAACAGGATAAGGACGGTGGGAATAAAAGGACTCCTTTGACCTGTCCCTAGGGAGTCTCTTAATTAGGCTTTCATTTCCAAAAACAAATGGGATCACCAGGCTTGACAGAATCTTGGGAAATCTTTTCTATTCCCTATTGGCAGCAAGATATCCAGCCTATGTCTAGAGGCAGAAAAAGACTTCACAATATCCAATCTCAAATTGAGCAACCTTCTTATTCAAGCCACTCATCCCCATATCTAGCCTAAATTAATGATTCTTTGCAATGTTAGCATATTTTCTTTGCCTCTGGGTGTTTTTGTTTTGTTTTGTTTTGTTTTGTTTTTTTCAGACAGAGTCTCCTTTTGTCATCCAGGCTGGAGTGCAGTGGTGTGATCTCCATCACTGCCACCTCTGCCTCCTGGGTTCAAGCGATTCTCCTGTCTCAGCCTCCCAAGTAGCTGGGATTACAGGAGCCCACCACCATGCCCAGCTAATTTTTGTATTTTTAGTAGAGATGGGGTTTCACCATATTGGTCAGGCTGGTCTCAAACTCTTAATCTCAGGTGGTCCACCCGCCTCAGCCTCCCAAAGTGCTGGGATTGCAGGCATAAGCCACCCACCCAGCCGCCTCTGGTTCTCTTGTTGGAGAATAATTGTAATGGGATAATAACTGTAAGCTTTTTTCTCTACCAAATTAGCAATCAGTTTCAGATCACTTGTTTTCATTGAGGTGTTTCAGATTTGTTTCAAATATGGAGAACACTGATAGGCAACACATTTAGGGATATGCTTTGTACATTAAAAGAATACTGTCTTTAACAAGGTGCTGCTCATTCCTTTCTTTGCCATCATTGATTCTGATTTTTCAAGTTTTATTTGTTCTTTTGAGCCTCTAATAGAGAATTAACTGATGGTCATTTGACTTGTGTATTGCTTCTCCATGTAATTCTGTGATTTGATATCCAGACTGGCTCCTGTATCTCAGTATTCTTTACTTAGGTACACGTTCAGCATTCCTAATCTGAAAATTCAAAATCCAAAATGATCCAAAATTTGAAACTTTTTGAGCACCAATACCACAAGTGGAAAATTTCACACCTGATCCAACATAACAGATCATAGTCAAAATGCAGTCAAAACTTTGTTTCATGAACAAATTTATTTAAAACATTATATAAAATTACCATCAAGCTATGTTCATAAAGCATATATGAAACATAAATGAATTTTGTGTTTAGATTTGGACCCCATACCCAAGATAGCTTATTATATGTATGCAAATATTCCAAAATCTAAAAAAATTGTAAGTCTGAGACATTTCTGGTCCCAAGTATTTCAGATAAGGGGTACTCAACCACTAGTACTTAGACTTTGTTCATTCTTGTGCATTTTTTCTTCTTTCTAAGGACCTTTCTTACTCCTTCTTGATGTCTATTACCTTCATTTTGGAAATTTTTCTCATTTTCTTGTTTTATAATAGAAAATTCTATTTTAAATAGAAGAGTTTGTAGCCTGAAAAGATTTGGATTCCTTTGGGCCAACTCAAAATAGAAATTTGTAGATATTGTATGTGTGTATGTATGTATGACAAAAGTATAATACAAGCTATGAAATTTAGAAAGGGAATAAAGGGAATAATTTGCTCTTTATGGAAAACTAATTACAGTTTATAAAGTGGGTTGCTGAAAAATCTGCTGCCTGGCAGAAATGATTCAAAGTGTTGGTGTTGGCGTTAGCAACAGAGTTAGAAATACTGTCCTGCAAGCCTATGCCAAGAATCAATTGAGAGGATAGAGACTATAAATGAAATCTAGGCTATTTACCTTATCAACAAAAATGTCTTTTATGATGATCTTTAATGGCACAACTTCATTAAGTAATCCAGTGCCCAGCAAAATACCTGAGGTATTATAAGGGCTCAACTGATGTTTGTTGCATGTATGATAATACAGATTTCTTTTCAATGCAGAAAAGGAAAAATAAGTGGTATTTATCATCTCTGGCTCCCCCATCACCTGCTGCACAAGTCCAAGTTCTTTAGGATGACGTTGATGCTCTTATGATCTGGACTTTATCTAAATTTCCAGCCTTGTTTTCTGCCACAAACCATCTGGTACTTAATGCTTCTGAAACTGCTTTTACATCTTCAACACTTTACTATTTCTTGTCTCCATGCTTTGATTTTTACCCTGTGTCTCTTGTCTGCTTGAGAAACTCCTTTTCCATTTTCAAACTCCAGTTAGAAAATCTTCTCTGGGAAATCTCTTCTCATAAACAGCTTAATTTCTCCTCAGCTAAACTACTTTTACAACTTGTATATACTTCCATTATTGTAGTTATCGCAGTGATACTTGAATTTATTTTACTATATCTGTCTCTCTGTATGTTGGTGTACATAAAGCTTAGCATAGTTTCTGGCACAGAGTTATTGCTCAGTACATGCCTGTTGAGCTGAATTTATTTGCCTTCTTAAGTGAACAGATTTATAGAACGGAAAAAAGGAAACAAGTGCCCATTGTTGAAGGAAAATTGTAACATATAGACTGCTATAAACAATTTATTTTAAATAATGAAACATGCCTGTTTATTCTCTTTTGTGGCAGCAAATTCAAAGTGCTCTAAGTTTTCTTAAGGGAGTAAATATAGCTAGCCTTCATAACCATTCTCATGAATTTTACCCATACAAATTAATTGTAGCCAGTATACACCAGGCACTCTAATTGACATTGAGCTACAAAGATGAATCAGACAGGGACCATTCCTCAAAGAGCTTCAGTTCTAGTGGGATAGATAGATACATGAACAAAAACAAACAGCTGTTCATACAATGTGACAATGACTATATTAGAGATATGTATAAAGTAATATAGCCAATTAGTTCCTTTGGGTAGGGGGTTGGGTTCAGAATCAGGAAAAGCTTAAGCACTTAAAATATGAATTGATATTGACAAAAATATGAATTTGATATCAAAATGTGAATTGATAAATAAGAATTCTCAATTTAGAGAAAACACGAACAGCAACTCAAACATGCTTAATACTTTTAGGGAGGATACATTAAATAGAGAAATATGGCTAAGCAAGCATTTCCTAAAGTGTATTCTATGGACTGCTAGTCTATAAGGTGCTAATTTTAACTAAATAGTTTATGATCAACTAAATTGGGATAATAATTGACAAATTGTATTGCTATTTTATGCAATGGATCACAACATTCTACTTCCCCTTAGCAAGGAGTTTAGCAGTGCAGTCAAGCCCAAGGACATAACTAAACCAATCTTAAACTCCCATTTTTGAGGATTTGCTTACTGGGATAAATACATCTCATACCAATTTCTGTATCAGTTGAGGTTTAATCAGGAAACAGCCATACACATTATTTGAACAGAGAAAGTTTACTATAAACATTGTTAATTAGGGTAAGTAGTTAATTGACTCAAAAGGCAATGAGAAAACAAAATATCACAGAGGTAGTACATTCAGGAAGTAGCTAATCTCTAGGGCTGGAGGAACAAAAGAAAGAGGAATTATTAAAATCAAGGAATTTAGAAGAATACACCTCTGGAGTCCCTCAGAGTAGGGGGTGTTGCTCTGCTAGAGATGATTGGGCATCTGATTGATTGTAAGGGTGAGTTGGGAAGTATTGTAAGGCTGATTTGGGAAGTATTGAACACTGCAAATAGAGCATCTAAGCACAGTAGGACATTATTCAGTCTGAGGTACATGTAATTGATGTCCTCAAAGGAGACTAGAGATAGAATAGGGCAAAGAAATATTTAAGCAGATGATAACAGAAGTTTCCAAAAATAATGAAGGACATCAAACCACAGATCTAAGAAATTTGGAGAACCTCAATATTAGTTATGTACTACAGTACAATAAATCACCTCAAAACTTAGTGGCTTAAAACAACATTCTTATCTTGTAGTTTCTGTGGGTCAGAAATTCAGGAGTGGCTTTGCTTGGTGTTCTATAACCCACTCTGAAAAAAACCCAGCAAGACATAAGCCGTAATATCTTTTAGGACCTAGTCTCTCAAGTCCCACATTGTTGGATTCTGTTTGTTGGAAGCAAATAACTGTGTCTGGCTGACACTCAAGGGAAGGGAAATTAAACTTCACATCTCCATTTCAAAAATGAAAGAGAGATAAAGATTTTTAAAAGAAAATAAAACTAATATAATGTGTTACCAGTATAACTGCCCTATAAGAAATGTTAAGGGAAGTTATTCAAGCAAAAGGGGTATGATACAAGGAAAAAATCTGTGTCTATATAATGAAACAAAAATCTTAAGAAATGGTTATGATAAAGTGACACACAAGATATCTATATTTATTTTTATTTGCCAGTTAAGATAATTGATTGTCTAAAGCAAATAAAGTGGCAAATTATTGTGGATTTATAGCTTATATAAAGAAATGTGTTACAGCATAGCACACAAATTGGGAGGGAGGAATTGTAAGCACACAGTTGTAAGGTTTCTACAATATAGCAATATAATATTAATTGAAGGTAGCTTAATAAACTAAAGATATATATTGTAAGACCTAGAGTAACTAAAAATATTTTTAAAGAGGTACAAATTATAAATTAATAATGGAGATAAGAAGGAATCACAAAAATACTTAGTTTATTCAAAAAAATAAAAACAGAAAAAGAGAAACAGAAAAGAAATGGAAACAGAAAAAGAAATAGAAACAGAAAGAGATGGAACAAATAGAAAAGAAAGTAGATTTTAATCCAGCCATATCAGTAGTTATATTAAATGTAAATGATCTCAACAGAGATTGCCACGTTACATTAAAATTAAGATCTAACTCTATAATGATTGAAGGAAACCCGCTTTAAATATAGACAGAGGTAAGTTAAAAATATTATAAAAAGATGGAAAAGATATACTATGCAAACACCAATAAAAATAAAGCTGTAAACAGTTGAATATTAGGCAATGTAGTTTTCAGAAGAGCATAATATGATGTTAGAGAGTTAATTCACCAAAGGAGACTTAATACTAAATGTGCATCAACAACGGATCTTCAAAATACTTGAAACAAAAATTGTTAGAACTGAAAGAGGAGAAATATACAACTCCACCTATATATTTGGAGACTTTAACACTCATCTCTCAGTAATTTGTAGAAATAGTAGAAAGACAGTATCTGAATTGCTAATTTTAGTGGACTAAACCTCCTAAAAGAAAATAACTCAAATTCAAGGGGAAAAGGCACTTTTAAAATTTCTTCTCTCATTTTATTATAGTTATTATACAGAAATACTTCTATAGAAGTTCCATTTGAATCTTAACCATCATTCTCAGCAAACTGACACAAGAACAGAAAATCAAACACCACATGTTCTCACTCATAGGCGGGTGTAGAACAATGAGAACACATGGACACAGGGAGGGGAGCATCACATACTAAGGTCTGTGAGGGGGAACTAGGGGAGGGACAGCAGGGGGGTGAGGAGTTGGGGAGGGACAACATGGGGAGAAATGCCAGATATAGGTGATGGGGATGGAAGCAGCAAACCACATTGCCACGTATGTACCTCTGCAACAATCCTGCATGTTCTTCACATGTACCCCAAAACCTAAAACACAATAAAATATATGTATTTAAAAAAATTGTGTCTTTCATTTCTCTCCTCATCATTATTATGTTTTCTCATATTTTCTTGAACATATAGAACATATTTATATTAGATATTTTAATATCTTTCATATTAGTTACATTATCTCTTTTTTTCTGGATCTATGTCTATTGAATGTTTTTTTTACACCTTCACACACGCTTAGCCTTCCCATATATCAAATTCCCCCACCAAAATGGTAAGTTTTTTACAATTGATCAACCTACATTGCTATATCATGATCACCCAAAGTCCATTTTTACATTAGGGTTCACTCTTGGCATTGTACATTCCATGAATTTGGACAAATGTATAATGTTATGCATCTACCATTATAGATAATTTTCACTGCCCTGAAAAATCCTCTGTGCTCTGCCTATTCATTTCTCCCTCTTTTCCATACTCTGCCTATGCATTTCTCCCTTTTTTGCATATGGAACTTTAAAAAAATAATTTTGCTTTCAGGAGTACATGTGCAGGTTTATTTTATAGGTAAACCCATTTCATGGGGGTTTATTGTACAGATTATTTCATCACCCAGGTATTAAGCCTAATACCCATTATTTTTCATGATCCTCTCCCCTCCTCTCACTCTTCTCCCTCCAGTAGACTCCTGTGTCTGTTGTTCTCCTCTATGTGTCCATGTGTTCTCATTATTTAGTTCCCACTTATAAGTGAGAACATGTGGTATTTGATTTTCTGTTCCTGCGTTAGTTTGCTAGGGATAATGCCCTCCAGCTCCATCCATGTTCCTGCAAAGGACATGGTCTTGTTCTTTTTATGGCTGCATAGTATTCTGTGGTGTATAAGTACCACATTTGCTTTATCTGGTTTACCACTGATGTGTATTCAGGTTGATTCCACATCTTTGCTATTGTGAATAGTGCTGCAGTGAATATAGCGTGCATGTGTCTTTATGACAGGACAGTGTATATTCCTTTGGGTATATACCCAGTAATGGGGTTGCTAGGTACAATGGCAGTTCTGTTTTTAGGACTTCAAGAAATTGCCACACCATTTTCCACAAAATGGAAAATTTTGTGTAGCATTCCTTTTTCTCCACAACCTCATCAGCACCCGTTATTTTTTGACGTTTTGGTAATAGCCATTATGACTTATGGGAGATGGTATCTCATTGTGGTTTTGATTTGCATTTCTCTAATCAGTGATGTTGAGCTTTTATCCATATGCTCGTTAGCCACATGTATGTATTTTTTTGAAAAGTGTCTGTTCATGTCCTTTGCCCACTTTTTCATGGGGTTGTTTGCTTTCTTGTAAATTTGTTTAAGTTCCTTATAGATGCTGGATATTACACCTTTGCCAGATGCATAGTTTTAAAAAATTTTCTCCTATTCTGTTGGTTGCCTATTCACTTTTGGCATTTTTGTCATGAAATCTTTGCCTGTTCCTATGTCCAGAATGGTATTGCCTACGTTTTCTTCCAGGGTTTTTATAGTTTTTGGGTCTCACATTTAAGTCTTTAATCCATCTTGAGTTGATTCTGTACTATATGGAGCTTATAAAATTAAATCTGCTCAGAGCATGAGATAAACTTTTAAAATATAAAGATGAAGTCATTTTTTTAACTTCTGGGAAATTGTTAGCTGTTCTTGCTTAAGATACGCCTTCTGATCATTCTCTCTATTCTTTCTTTCTAAAAAGATTTATCCTGAATGTTTTATAATATTTCTTTTATATTTCATGACTCTTTATATGTTGGTACTGGGAGTTTTCCTCAGTTCCATCTTCTGGCTCACTAATGTGCTTTTCATCTCTATTGAGTTTTCTATTTAGCCCATCTTTTGGGTTTTTAAAAATTTCAAATAGTGTTTTATTTGTAGAATGTCTAATTGGTTTTTTATCTTAACTATCATCTGTTTCATTATATTCTAATTTTTGCCTTCTTGTCGATTTCCTCCTTTATCTCTTTCTGAAGTTATTAAAAGTATTCATTTAAAAATTCTTTTCACTCTGTTACCTTTCGCCTGGAGAAAATTCTTCTATTTACTAAATGTATTTGTTTTTTGTAATATTGGTCTTCTGTTTTTTTTTAACTGGATTTTTGTGTGTGTGATTGCTGATGTACTTTGATTTTACTGGGTTATTTATTTATGTTTAGAGACAGGATCTTGCTGTACAACCCAGGCTGGATTTCAGTGACACAATCATAGCTCATTGTAACCTCAAACTCCTGAGTTTAAGTGATCCTCCTGCCTCAGACTCTAAGCACCTGGGACTAGAGGCATGTGCCACCATGTCAGGCTAATTTTTTTTTAAGAGACTGTGTCTTCCTATTTTGCACAGGCTGCTCTTGAACTCTAGGCCTAGGCCTCTGAAAGTACTGGGATCACAGGAGTGATCCACAGGACCCAGCCCTAGGTCTTCTATTTTTGATTGTGAAATAATCTCTAATTTTGAAGACATCTGTTTTAAGAGCTTTTTTCCCAAAAGAATTGTGAAAACTCAGTTGTCTCTCAGGGGATTTAGCCCCATCTTGCATGGGAAAAAGGCAGAGATATATTATCAGACTTTGGACATGTGGACTTCTTCCAGTATTGGAGATTTCATTTCAGCTTCTCTTACAGTTGGTGCAGGTATATGACTGAGTTTTGACCAGTGAAATGTGGGCAGAAGTGATGTGCACCTTTTCCAGGCCTGGCTCCTCAAACCTGCTGCAGGGTGTGTTTTCCTCTTCCCTGTCTACTGATAAGATGTAGAGAATCCAGGGAAGGACTTTGAGGTGTAAGGAATGCCACAGCCACCAGTTTAGGAGCTTCTGTTCTAGGATTCACAGACCCCCCCCCCAAACAGTTTGCAGATAGAAATCAGGGAGTCCATAAACTTGATTATGGAAGAAAAATCACATATTTATTTTCACTACCTTTTATCTGAAATTTAGCATTATCTTCAATCATGATTGAAGGCAAAACCCTACCAAATTCGTATCAATGAGTTTGATATCAACAGAATTCAGATTCTTTTAATCACGAGATAGTTGTAGATCATTTTTATTCATTACTTCTTTGAAATTATCATAATTACTAGATTCATTTCTATTTCAATACCTTTATTTCAATTCATTTCTATTTCAATTACTTTATTTCAGTACCTTAATAAAGAAACATATATTGCTATTTTGTTATTTTGTTAATTGTATTTCAATATAACTGTTTTCATTTGTAATTCTAAGAGTTTTCTTCATTATAATCTTATGTATCTTATTTGTAATCTTATTTATTATCTGTATTTTACTTATACTTTTAGAAAAATTATTCTGAGAATAAGTCCAAAGGATTCACCAGACTGCCCAGGGGCCCATAGCACCCATGTTGACTTGTGATGTGAACAAAAAATAAATCTTCGCTGGTTGAGCATCTGAGATATTATGGTTGTTTGTTACAGCAGTTAATGGTGAAAAATACAGTCTAACTGTAGTGGACTGAATTATGGCCCCTAAAAGAGATGTGTACCCAGAACCTCGGAATGTGACCCTATTCGAAATAAGGGTCTTTGTAGATCTAACTCAGGTAAAGATCTTGAGATCATTTTAGATTAGGGCAAGTGTTAAATCCAATGACAAGTATCTTTATAAGAAACAGAAAAGGAGAAGACAGCAAGAGAGACAGTCCTGTAAACATGGAAGCAGAGATTGAAGATAAACAGCAACAAACCAAAGAATGCCAAGTATTGACAATGGCTTAGGAAAAAGGCATGGAACGTTTCTCTTTCATCATCTCCAGAAGGAACCAACCCTGCTGACAACTTGACTTTGGATTTCTGGCTTCCAGAATTGTGAGATAATAAATTCATGTTGTTTTAAGCTACCAGTTTGTGGTAAGCTGTTACAACAGACCTAGGAAACTAACACTTTGCACGAAAATCACCAATAAAAGCTATGACTTTTTGTTTTCTTCTTGGAGAACTTAAGATATATGTGACTAATCATAGTTAAGAATGGGGAAAGAATTTTCTGATAGAAGAGTAAAATATGTTGGTAATTAGACCAGCAATCACAAGTTCATCTGGCAGGGAGTAGCAATTGAAGTCGTATCTCATTAGGGTTGCTTTATGGGATTGGTAATCTTTCTAGGTAGATAAAGAAAGGAATCATACAGGTTAAGCATGGTATGTATTTTCAGAGCAAAAGATATCTGGAACCAAGCAAAATAGCAGTGGAAACTAGTCATGAATTTATCACAGAGTTCACTAGGTAGAATGTGTTGAATGATGTTCAGTGTTCAAGGCGATGGCCATACTGTGAAAATCTTGCCTGGAAGATTAAGGATGGTGGAGCATATGTAAAGGGAGTGTGCTCATTATGGGATGTGGTTAGTGTGACAGTGGTAAGGATGGGATGAGGCTAGGCTTGCTATATCAGCAAAAGAACACAGGGCAAAGTCACTCCCCTAAATCTTGGAGCCATAACTTGTATCTGTTGGCATGCTAGTCCTAGTGATGAAAAAAAGTCACCTGACAGGTCCTTCAAATGCATTGGTCCAAATCACTGTGGTAATCCTGGGGAATAATAACAATAAAATAACATTTATTAAGCACTAACCATCTGCCTAGTCTATTTAGCCCTAACCTTGTCTGTATATCATCTAATACATGTAAATGACCATGTGGAGGAGAGATCCTGCTTTCAGGTAGTAAAAGTGGTGTTTTCTCTGCTCTGCAATTCTCTCTCCTGAAGCCATTGCCTGAGGATTTAGATATGACAGAGTATATACAGAAGGCATTTGAGTGCCCATGAATGGTTTGTTATGAGAACTCTATGTTGCCAACATGGTACTTTACCCTTGTCTAGGTGTGACTATAGAAGTTGCCCCTTTTACCTACATTCAGAAGACAGGCTCAGTTTCAGACCTGGTTGTTCTCTTCCTATTGATTTTTCCTCAGATCTCTAGCCAGCTGCTTTCAGGTACAGGTAAATGTCGCCTTAACACAGTGCCCATTTGCCACTAATCTTACTATAAAACAACACAGTACATAATGGGTATCTTTACTCCTACTAGGTACATTTTCATGTCCTTTTTTCCCCCTAAATATAGCCTCAATACTCAACATACTTTATCTTTCACCCACCAGACCCCTGATTGTCTCTCATTCCTGCAACTCCTAATGGTGCACACCAGTAAGGGCAGAGCAGTGGCACCAAGGAACTGACTAGCAGTTCAATTAAGAGGATAGACTGAGTTTCTTCTAAATGTGTGGGTTATCTTTGATTTACCTTTGCATATTTGAATCTGCAGCTTACTTAAGTATGTACATTTTAATCTGCACATTTTTTATGCATATCCTTTTCATGGCATGAAAATAAATTCATATTTTAAAAGAATTTGAGAAAATCTTATGTGGATATGACATTTAATTTTTAAAAATACTTATTTTCAAGTCCACTGGCTTAACTATTCTATCATTTTTTTTTTTTTGTCTCAGGCCATCTTTTGTTAGTAAAATACATTAGCTTCTCTAGCCTGGTAATGCCATTAATAAACCATGGATGTCATACATTTAGTTTCTCAGCTTTGCCCAGACAAGCATAGCCTGTGGCATTTTTGACATACTGCTAGTGCCATTCCAACCCAATCTTCAAGCATCCTTCTGTGCACTCGTTATCTCAAAATATATTTGCAAGTGTAGCTTGGCTGAACTGCTTGTGCCTGCCTGCTCTCTCCTCTCCTCCCTTCCTCTCCCCTCCCACTCCCCTCTTTTCTTTTCCTTTTCTTTTATTTTCCTCTTTGGGGCTTTCTTTCTGCTGTGCCCTGAAGTCTTGAATGCTCCACTTTTCTCCAATCCAAGACTTGCAATCCTTTTAAAGATTATCTCAAGGTCCATATATAAGAAGAAACTAATTCTTACAGGCCTTTGCAATGTACAAAAATAACTTATTATTTATATTGTTTGTTTTGTCATATCAGATTGCATGAGGAACAAGACAGAATATAAATGAATATAATGCATTTCATGTTCTACTTTATGTTTGTTTCCTTTCTAAATATTTCACATTTGAAATTCTTCTAGAAGACAGTTAGTGGTGTTTAAGGGCTTTAGAATTAGAGTCCTGGCTCTTGCATTAACTACCTATGTGACTTTAGAAGTTTGCCTAGCCTCTTTAAGGGGCGGGTTTGTCATTGTTTGGATTGGAGCAATAAGACCTGCCTCAGAGAGATGCTTTAAGGATTCAATGAGATGTGTGTATAATAGTGGGCAATTAAGTGAGTAAATAATTGTTTTTATTTTTTCTCTGAACGACTGTAGACTTATAACATCAGGGATCATGTCATTTTTTCAGTTGTTCTTTTTCCGCGGTGACTAGTCCAGAGTTAAAGAAAAAAAAGTACTTGTATAATAAGCAGGTATTAAGTAAGGTCAAACAATTTTCATGGCTTTCTATATTTTATTAAGTTTTTAAAGACAGATTTATTTCTATTTGCTTATCTTTTTAATGCTCCCCTTGTTTATTTTTAATAAAAATTTCATATATCCATTTATCTCGCTTTTACCCAGCCATCTTTTCCCCTTCCCAACCCAGACTTCTACACCCCATAATGCATTTACTGGTCAGTTTCTTCCCTGGTTTGTGTGGGAATAATTTTGTGCTTACTTCATAGCATTGTGAATATGAAAATTAGATAGCATAAAAAACTTCTCAGCATAGCAATTGCACACATAATAAGCCTACTATTTTTAATCACTTTTTTCAAGACATTCTATTGTTTTCCTTTCTTTGATCCTTATTTATTTATTTGTTTGCTTGTTTGTTTTTGAGACAGTCTTGCTCTGTTACCCAGGCTGGAGTGCAGTGGCATAATCTCAGCTCACTGTAACCTCTGCCTCCCAGGTTCAAGTGATTCTCCTGCCTCAGCCTCTGGAGTAGCTGGGATTACAGGCACCTGCCACCATGCCCAACTAATTTTTGTATTTTTAGTAGTGAGGGGGTTTCACCATGTTGGCCAGGCTAGTCTGAAACTCCTGACCTCAAGTGATCCACCACCTCAGCCTCCCAAAGTGCTGGGATTACAGGCGTGAGCCACCACACCCAGCTCTTTTTTTATTTTTATTTTTGAGAAAGAGTCTTGCTGTGTCACCCAGGCTAGAGTGCAGTAGCATGATCTCAGCTCCCTACAATCTCTGCCTCTCAGCTTCAAGCATTTCTGGAGGCTCAGCCTCCTGAGTACTGGGATTACAGGTGTACAACCCCACACCAGCTAATTTTTATAATTTTAGTGGAGATGGAGTTTCACCACATAGGCCAGGCTGGTCTTGAACTGAGCTTGTGATCTGCTTGCCTCAACTTCCCAAAGTGCTGGGATTATAGGTGTGAGCCACTGTGCCTGGCCATCATCCTCATTTATATTCCCATTGTTACTATTTTATTTTCAGCCATCTATTATTTTAAAAAGAAAGGAAAAGTGTACTTAGTAGTCATGTTCCTTCTGACAATTGTTTTCCTCTCCATTTTTAATAGACTCTAAGTATAGATTCTACAGCAACCCTCAAGATCAGAAAGTATCTTTTTGCATATCTCTTTGTTGACTAGCAGAAGTTCTTCTTAATATTCTATATACATGTGTTTAAGGGAAGGCTAAGCATACTTTCCGTGTTGGTAAGTTGACTCACCACTCCTAGTTGTTGAGGTGATTATCTTCTTTTCTCAATCATGTCATTATCTCTACTGAGTTAATGTATGTAAAATGCTAGCATACTCTGCCAGGTAAATAAGGAGTTCTCAGTTAAGTTGGCTGCTATCATTATTATTATCATATTTATCTATAGTTTTAATGTTCAGATTTTTCTGTTTCTTGAAATTCTTCAGTGTTAAAATTTACTATTTATAAATCTATTTTAAAATAATAAAATCATAGTACTTATCATAGTTTAAGTATTGCATTTTGTTATGTAATAAATCATGCAGAAGAGTTCATACACAGGAAACCCACAAAAACAATGGGAAAACAACATATGGAGAAAGATTTAAGAAAAAAACATTATTTTGAAAAGAGAACGATATAAATATTGATGATATTCTTAAAATGTGTGTGTGTGTGTGTGTGTGTGTGTGTGTATTTTTGTTTTTTTTTTTTTTGAAACAGAGTCTCACTCTGTTGCCCAGGCTGGAGTGCAGTGGCATGATCTTGGCTCACTGCAACCTCCACCTCCTGGGTTCAAACAGTTCTCCTGCCTCAGCCTCCTGAGTAGCTGGGACTACAGGCGCGCACCACCATACTCAGCTAATTTTTGTATTTTTAGTAGAGTTGGGGCTTCACCATGTTGGTCAGGCTGGTCTTGAACTCCTGACCTCATGATCTGCTTGCCTCAGCCTCTCAAAGTGCTGGGATTACAAGTGTGAGCCACTGTACCTGGCCTAAATATATTTTTATACCAAGATATCACTAGATGTTTTCTTTCTTTACTAGATAGCATAATGAGAAGAGATAATGCAAATTGTGATTTGAGGGCTCCTGTCTTTAATGAGATGGAAGGAAAATTTTCTATAGATTTTTAAGGAAGGCAAAAATAAATTATTCTCAACGGCATTAAGATTGGCTACATAAAATAAAAACTTTTCTGATTCTGTGTTTGATTCTACTCTTTGCTAAATGTAATCTTATAATTTATTTAAGAAAATATTCTGAAATACAAAAACTTTTTAGCATAAAGATATCTACAATATCTTTCTATTTATGCATGTTTAAAACTAGAAATATGCAGTTATTCAAATGATATTTGAACACTCAAAGTGGGAAATGCTTGTTATACTGTCAAAGAAAAAGATGAATAATAAACTGTACATAGACTGTTAACTAAAATGTAGTAAGAGTGCATTTAAAAAGACGGAAGAAATTCACCAAAGTATCTTGATTGGTTTAGAATGAACAGAAAGTATGTTTCTTCACATTTTAACTTTCTGTAATGACTATGAATTTCTTGAATAATCAAGGAAATGGAAAAAATTAATGGGAAAATATTAGCTGCATGACAACTTATTAGTTGTTCAAATCCATTGAGATAGAGTATGTGAAAGCATGTTGTAAACTATAAACTGAAATAGTAAGGTAAATTCTTGTTATTATCAATAACTGAAGGGTAATACAGTTCATATTTTGAACTTTCATAATGAGAGCTCTCTTTTCTGTCAATTTCATCTAATTCATTTTGTCAATACAAATAGGTTTCCAAAACACTTGGAAAATCTCCCTGAAGAAAATAAACGGTATTATCTGCTTTGTTATTGTTTTAAAACCCTTTCAGCTGGCTTTACCTCCTATCCTTATACCCAAACAGCAGCATCATCTCCCTCACAAAGAAAAAAGGAAAAACTATTCAGATTTAAAGTATAGTTTTACAGCAACTTTCTTGAGAGGGTAAGTTAGTTAAATCATGGGCAAAGAAAATACTAAAATTTATACGAACAAATGTGTGCCTATTAAGCAACACGTTAACTGCAAGCAATTTCATATGTAAATTACCTGTAATTTGAATGCAATTTTCTAAATTTTTTTAATGTGAGTAGTTCCAAAAGTTCTTTGGTGTTTAATAACATGTGCTATTATTAAGACAGTTGTTAAAGTGCAGATGTTTTGTTCAGTGCCTGACCCTTTCAGTATACTGTCTAAGAGAATGTTGCTACTTAGAACTGAAGCTAACTATCTTGGGCCTTTAGGCTTCCTTTCTTCTCAACATTAATTTTATATTTCTGATGCTTTGGTAGGCAATGTAGATTCAACAGTGAATAAGTCAGATACAGCCCTACTCTTGGATTGTACAGAGTCTAGTCACACAAATATTTGAGTGTCTGGTGTGAGTCCGGCCCTGTTCTGAGAATTTTAAAGGAAAAGATACTCCATATGCTTGAAGAGCTTCTGAGTTCTTATCCTCTTGAGTGGTATTTTCCTGAGAACTTCGCAGCAACTTACATGGACTTATCTACCTGGTTTTCTAAGAGAGGGGAATTGAGAACAGTCAGAGTCAGTCAGCTTCTTTTCATTTAAAACTAGGAATCAATTTAAGCTAAGGAAAATCCCGGTGTCAGAAGATTGGTTAAAATAAAAGATACTAATTCTCCCATAAAGAGTTTTAGAATTGTGCTATATTCAATCATGTCATTTTTGAATAAGCTAATGCCATATTGCCATATGTTCTTACAGTAACTTCAAATATGGAGACACATGAAATATGTAAAATCTAAGTAGATAACAAACAGCATAAATAAAAATCATAGTAGCTAAATCAGTGGAGGCTGTTCTTTAATTTTTATACATTTAATGTTCTCTGAAAGGGTCTCATTTATTCAAAAAGGGAATTTATAGGGTTTGTTGTACGGATTTTCCACAATCTTACGATGAAAGAAGTAAATATTATTTATTACTTTAATATTAATTTTTGTAAGATCCTGCATTTAACATTTCTATATTTTGACAAAAGTTCAGGGTAGGATTTTATCATGAAAAGACATTTTTGTGGACATCCTGATAAAAGTGAAGAATTCTACAACAGGTTTAGTAATGGTACAACTATTTCAGAAGTCATGTTGAAATGCAATTTAGAATAGAACAGTTTAGAAGACAGTAATTCATTTTTTATGGGTTAAGAATATGGGGGAAATATCATGTAACATCAAGCTATTTGGGGGAGAGAGGACTTGCCTTTAGCAAAATGCAAAACTCCACTTTGCATTTATTAAATCCCTATCTTTTCTCCAGGCCAATTTTCACCTTCCACCACCACTACCTATGTGTTTCCCCCTGATCCTTTTTCTGTACGATAGAGAATTTTGTTAAAATAGTATTCTTGGAGAAAGTCATACCACCATGTGTACCCTGCCCTACTACAAAAATCAATCTCTCCTATTCCAACTGGGTTCTTGTTGCTGCTAAGCTATCTTGATATTGATCTCCCATTTATTCCCCAGCACACTTCCCTTAGCAGATGCTTCAAATCTCTTGTTGCTCACACGTCTAATTCACTATTTACCCTTTCCATTCTCACCAGATAATAACCATCCTACTTTACTGAGAAATTCACAAGTGTGTGCTTTCTCATTTCTGTTATCTCTACCTTAAAGCAGCAAACATTTATTGAGTATGAACCATATGCTAGGCAATGGTATGCCAATAGTGAAGTAGCTGATTGATCTTTGTACCCATCACACCCAGAACGGTTTCTGGCACATAGTAGGTGTGTTCAATAAATGTTAAAATGAAAGTACCTGTGAATGAAAAGATAGATTTAGTAGCTGAGATGTTTTCTTTAGAGGAGAGGGAAAGTAAGGAAACACACAATAAGTGTTGTGACCTCCTCAGATGTTCTTTCTTGGTAAAGTAGGATTGTTGCTGTCTCAAAGGAAGAAGTGTTTTTTACTTCCAAGACTAAACTCATACCATCCATTTATGCTTCCTCTGTGAACTTGATTTGTCTCTCCCAAGGGACATCTTCACTATACCTGAATACATATGCTCACACACCATCCACCACCAGCTTCAACAACTGCAATTCTACCATGCCCTGTTGACTGGAAACATCCTATTTTCACACTTCTACTTTGTGTAAGTGGTTTGCAGTTTCTACAGTAGACTCATTTCCTTGCCATTCATATTGTCCCCCTGCATTTTTACGTCTGCTTCATTATTCCTATTTATAATAGGTAAAATCTCACCTATTTTTTTCTGAGACTCAACTTGAGACTCACCCTTTCCACCAGGCTTTCTCTGACCCCCTCACAACTGGAAGTTTCCTTGAGAGAGCCAGTATGGTCTGTGCTATTCCTGTGACATATATCGTTACCTACTGTCTTAGTTGTTTTGTGTTGTTGTAACAGAATACCACAGACTGGGTCATTTATAAAGAAAAATTTATCTGGCTTATGGTTCTGGAGGCTAGCACTGGCATCTGCTCAGCACCTGGTGAGGGCCTTGCTGTGTTATTCCATGGTGGAAGGTAGAAGGGCACAGAGTGTGAGAGCAAAAGCAAGAGGGAAAAGGGCCAACTCATCCCTTTTATTAATATAGGGAATCCACTCCTGTGATAACTAACATACTCCTGTGATAATGTGTCGTCACTTCTTAAAGGTCCCACGTCTTAATACCATCACAATGGCAATTAAAATTTAACATGAGTTTTGGAGGGTTCATTCAAACATAGCATCTGTTTTCTATTTCCATGCAATGTCATGGGTTTCGTTTCCCTGACATAATCAGGGGTCAATAAATATTGTTTGAATGAGCATTAATAAACTGAATACCTTAAAAGAGGATGGCAAAAGAAAAAAATTATTAAAGTTTTACAATATAAATATTTTTGTATAACAACATCAAACAATTTTTAATGCCATTTCTATTCATGTGTTGCCACTTGAATGAATGAAGTTTCAGAAATTTGGCTAGTTTCAGTCCTAGCTAGCAAGATATTGTTAGAAACGATGAGGTGATATCATCTTAGTTCCTTCCTTCTGTTGTGAGAGGAAACTAATGTCATAATATAAAATGTGGTACAGAAGACTCAATTTAGCCAATAAAACCCCAAGACAATTTCAAAGGACCTCTAAAAGACTGGTTTCTGAACCAATTCCAAGACATATTACTTAAGACTACAAATGAGGATTTCAGGTTTGCTTTCAAATGGTTCTGATGGTCCTCATTTTGTTATGTTTTTCAGTTGGTGCTGGTATCACTGTACCTCTCAAATAGCTTCCCCATTTTGACTAGGAATAAAGAGGTTCTTGGATAAAGAACTTGTAAAAATCATGTACAGTAATAAAGTCATGAATGGTTCTTGGAATTTGCTAAAATGAAATGCTTCATCTAAGTGCAATGTAAGTGCAACGTCTTAGCCATGTAAGATCATTATCATAAAGTAATCATCGTGATTAAAAAAACTCTAATTGAATCATTATTCTTTCCAAAAGATCAGAATTCTAAGAATACTTCTCAGAAGCTCTCAAGTTTAATATGGAGCAGGAAATATTGCAATGAGCCCTCAAGAGTGAGAAATTAAAAAAAAAACAGTTGTGTCATTCTTTCATTATGCTTTTTAATCATTTCATTATTCATAACTATACAGTACTTATGTACGGTGAAGAATGTAGTCATAGGGGAATGTATCTCTCATCATATTGTTATATAAAAGAGAATAAAAGTAAAAACAAAATAAGCATACTCAGTAAGTTCTCATATTTCATATTTGAAATGTTAGATATATGTTTCTTTTTTGAAACACATGAAAACATTTATATATTTATGCCATAAATAGGTAAAAACAACTCTTAAATAGATCAGTAGAGCCAGATCAGTGATTTCTTATCTTGACTACCTGGACATACCAACAGCAAAATAAAGCCAAAAATAGGCATATGATTTTGCAGCTGCATCTATGAGGACACAAATGATATTTTAACATTAAATCAGAAATATTACATATAAAAGTTATAGAAATATACCATTAAATTTTTTGGTGGTTAAGATTTTAGTGAAGTCTGTGATTACTATAAAATTTCAAAATTTCAAAATAATGTGCCAAGTGTGAAGGGACCATGGATACCAAAGGGGAGAAAGAAATGTAATTGTGAACAACTCAGTAAGAAGACATTTGAAGGATGTATTGAACTTAATTCTTTACCCACCAGTTTCAGAAATGAAATACCTAATCTAATATACTTCTGGATCGTATCTGAAGATGCTTTAATTTAGCCAGTCATTCTGTTTTTCAGTCTCCTCCCATTTGGCATACTGTGTCCCACCTCGACATTAAGAAGTTATTAGTCAGCATAGGAGAGGCTGTGCTGCAGTAATGAATCTTGGTTGCTTAAAACAGGGCAACTTTGTTTCTTACTCCTTTTACATGGTGGCCATAAGTTGGCCGGGGACACTGCTCTGCATTTTCCTTATTTAAGGACCCTGGCTGAGAAGGGGACTCCATCTTCATTCTTCCACAATTACTGCAGCAAAGAAAAAGTAAAATGGCAAATAGCACACAGACTATTAAAGCTTCTCCCTAGAATGATTATTTGTCATTTCTGATCACACTAATTGATTAAAGCAAATCACCAGGTTAATTTCAAATGAGGTCAAGAAGAGCAATCCCCTCATGTGCCTAGAAGGAGAAAAGACAGAATGTTTAGTGCCTTAATGATTTCCACAGGAAATTTCCACAGGAAAGATTAGAGTTGGCAACTCTTTTAACTCATTCTTAGTTCAAGCCAGATTTCAGTGTGGGATTTCTTCCTTTTCTAGTTGTAGAACTCTGGGAGTATATCAATGGATGATAACCCTCTTCAAGGATTTATGACACAATAGTATATGAAGCATTAGGGTCAACTGTTTTACTATTCATTCATTCATTCACTTATTTATAGATTCATGGTCTTTCTTTTGCCCCCCGGGGAGGATATAATTTGGTAGAAAATATAGGTCTAGGCTCCATTAATCAATTAGAGGATGAGGCTAGCCATCATATCAATCAAGTGAAAGGTGATAGACCACATAAATGAAAAAATAAAGACAGCTCATGCCTGTAATCCCAGCACTTTGGGAGGCTGAGGCGGGTGGATCACCTGAGGTGAGAAGTTTGAGACCAGCCTGGCCAACATGGTGAAACCCTGTCTCTACTAAAAATACAAAAAAAATTAGCTGGGCATGGTGGCAGGCACCTGTAAACCCAGGTACTCAGGAGGCTGAGGCAGGAGAATTGCCTGATCCCAGGAGGCCGAGGTTGCGGTGAGCTGAGATCAGGCCACTGCACTCCAGCCTGGGCAAAAAAAGCAAAACTCCATCTCAAGAAAGAAAAAAAAGAGGATAGATGAAATTACATGAAAGATTAATGGTAAGTGGAGTGAGTTGAGAACATTTTATTGTGAAAGTGCACCATTAGAGAGACATGAAATACTAGATTTAGGTTGATAGAAAGAAGGAAAGAGAATATTTCTAGTCAGAAACACAGTAACTTAGAGTCCAGAAATGGGAATGAAGAAGGAAGAAGCAGAGATGAGATTTGCTCAGTTGGAGCAAGGATGAGATTAGAATTGAAGTGGCATATCAATTCAGATCAAGATTTCTATGAATTGAAACATGAGGCTAAAAAGTTTAGATGTTTAGAAAAGATTTGATTTGGTAGGCAACACTGACAAACTCGATTCAACTGAAGCCAGAATAAATGTGTTTTAAGTTGTAGGAGTTTTATGGGCTACATCTAAAGAAGAGATTCCTACGAGGCTGTGTTTTATCACAAATCTTGAGAAAGCTAAAAAACAGGATTCCTTTTCAGCCTTAAAGAACTTCAGTCTGGTTGGGGAGATAGTGTTTAGTCTTTGAGTAAAAATTTTCAAGTGTAAATGTGGTCATGCAGAGATGCTCTTTCACTTTGAATAGTAAAGAAAAACAAAATCCGAATTTGACTATCCAAAAAACGTTTTGATTATTTTACCTGGAGATAAGACGTTGGTCTATATGTCATAATGATAAAAATACACACATATATCATAAAATAGAAAATGTACACATGCTACCTAATAAAAGAGCATGTTGCATTTTCAAATCATAAATTAAAAAATTATTTGCTCTACTTATTAAAACATAAACCATGGTTTCATAGGACAAGTATGGTCTTTAGAAGGAGACAGAGCTGAGTCAAAATGCAAGCTCTGAAACTTAGTAGAAAAGTAGAGAAGTTTAACTCATTTTATATTTCAAAGCCTCAGTTTCCTACCTGTAAAACAGGGAAAATAATTGTACCTGACTCAGAGGGTTGTTGTAAGGATTAAATAATGAAACACACATAACGTACCTGTCACATAGCAGGCATCCTGGTAGTCATGACAATGATTATATATTGGCAGTTTCTAAATATCATTCAATTGAATTAAATTTAAGGAAAGCTTTCTTAATGTTGTTATGTTTGTAAGGATAATAGACTTTATAAATCCTAATTTGCTATCTATTTAATAACTAAAATTGACCTCATAATTTTATTTATATTTTATTAAATAAATATGTTAGAATAAATAAAGAAGAAAATAAAGTTTAAGTTAGAGAATACCGTGTTATATTTCTAAGGTATTCGTAATCCTTTATTGGTTTTATTCCATTTGTTGAGCATTGTATTCAACAAATAGTAATGTTAAGCATTGCACTCCTATTTTGCAGATGAGGAAGTTATATAAGGTAAGTATTCCTTATTTACAAAGTTAGGTGAAAAAGCAGTAGTTTCAGCTTTTGGCACTGGTTTGGATTAATTACTGTCTTGATTTTTTTTTCTCCAGTAGTTTTGTAGTACTTGCCTTTTAGGTTAAAAGTTGTGGTTTTGAGTGTGTCAGTTTTCAAACTGTATCCTAACAACTACATTTTAGTCAATCTGAGATCCCTAAGAACTTCATCACCTCACAAAATTGCATTCCTGGTTCTTTCCTCATATGTGTACCACACTTTAAATATAGGAGAATTGACAGTATGATAATCAGTAAAATGAAAATGAAGAAAGAAAATAGAAATTCTTACTTAACAACTTAAATGTAGTAATCATTCAATTTTGATTTGAAAATGTCTTAAGAACAGCCATATGCCAGTATGCACATTTTAGTGTCATATATGGTCATGGGGCCATTAGCTTAACGGAGTGTTGAGTTCTGATATTTCCTCTGATTGCATAGATATGCACAATGTGGAAATAATGTTCTTAGTCTGAGCACTTATGAAGAAATAAACAATGCTAACCATTTTATTTTGGTGGTTCCTCAAGAAATGGTCCAGAATTTCTGTTTTCCTGGAGAATCATCCACCCCATTATTTCTTGGCATTACTGACCCCAAATCTTGAAGAGGGAGAGAATGTGTGAGTGTTTAGGAAAAATTGCTTCAGGTGACAAAGTAAACCCTTTTGTGACTCAGTTGGACCAGGTAAGTATTTATTTTGGCCTTAGCGTTTCACATGAAGGCTGGGCAAATGCATTTGATAAGCCACCAAGGAAAAGATGGCCTTTGTTGTTAGACTTGAGTGCTGCTATGCCATATAAACAAACAGAAAATCCACACATCACTCCCCCTCCCCCCCCCCCCCCCCCCCCCCGCCGACAATAAAGATAGAGAAAAGGAAAGGAAAAAACCTCCACAGCTTAATTTAAAGGTTTTATAAGTGTTTGGCTGTTTTATGATTTCTCCGTTGAAACTACAGGTTTTTTTTTTCCTCTTTCTACTTTTATACACAGCCCAGAAGATGGACATTTGGCAAACCATAATAGACTGCTCCTTTCCCAGGTATCTCCTGTTTGTTTCCTTTATCTGTGAATAGGAAATGGCTTAAAGGCACCTGTGTGATGAAGGTCCCAGGGGCAGCTGCCTGACTAGTGAATGCCTGATTATGTGTTAACATGCTTTGTCAGATATTGGCAGAATCTGTTCTCTTCTTTTGCCTTTTCAGCAAGGGTACCATTGACAGCCTGGCTACCCATTTATAGAAATGTTGTCCATCAAACTGTGAGGAAGGACAATAGTGTTTTTCTGTGGCCAGTGACTGTGGGAAACTTTTCTTTGGCTATTCAGGCAATTTTTGTAGCTTGCTCTGAAGAGGAGAGACTGATGAGTGCAAAAAGTACAATTAAGCAAAGCCAGACTTCAATTGAAGGCTGTAGTGTAGTCTGCTGTTCTCATTTTTTTTTTAGAAGGGGAAAAAAAACCCTATGGGTTTTCACGTTGCTGTGTGGCATTCAGCAGGGGGCTATTACAATCCTAAATTTTTTTCTAGACCACCTAATTCTAAGTTAAAATTAAATGTAATGAGAGCCACTTGGAGTTCTGAATATTTTAAAGCATAATTCCCACAGAAGGGATTCGACCTAAACTGCAGTGAGCATCAGTTGGCTAATTATAGCTGCATTTTATATTACAGCAGGTGTCAGATGCAGTCATCTCAATAAAGTCCACATAATACTCTGGGAAATAACAAAGACTTTTCTTTGAATGTGGGTACTAATTTCTTCTAGGTGTCATATGAGCCTTGATACTTCTTATTGGCATTAACAAGAGCACTGGAGCACTCAGAAATGCTTTTTGCTTGGGATGAATTGATACTGTAAAGCACTTACCAGTCAGAGTTGGCAGATGTCAGTAGTTAATACTAGTGTTGCAGAGGTTGGAATATAATGCAAAGAGTCTTATGTAAATACTCTTAGATGATGGGCTGGTTTTGAGAAGGCGCCTGAGCACTGCACCAACTCACTTAATGAAAGTTAAATAGATAGCAGTGGGGTATCTGCATTTACTTTGGCTCCTGCTTTATTGAAAGTCCTCCAGAAGTAAAGGGCAGATGGTAATGCAGTAAACTAGGTGAACAAAATACCCTGGACTTGGATAAGGACTTGTTATGTTCACAGTGCTTTCCTTGAACTTGTGTAGGTGATTCAAATTACTGAAGTGAGAGCAAGTACAAAAGCATGCCTGGAGATAAGGACTCCTTATATTATTAAAAGATAAATTTAATTTAGAAAATACATCTTCCCTTGAAATACAACTGGACAACGGGTTAGGCAAAAAGAATGTTACTTTAAAATAATGACATTTGTACTACACTTCTCCATTCTTCTAGGAGAGTGACAGTTTATCTGACCTATTGTAGTCACATTAGTTCATAGCAGATGAGATCAAAATGAAGGACCTGTTAAAAATCGTACTGTGGAATACCAACTAAGATACAACAAATGTGAACTCTTTACACATATTCCGTTCTGGAATTACCTCTGGGTTTTTTGTTTCTTGTTTGTTTTTCCTTTTAAATCAAATTCACAGCTAGCGAAGCAAAGGTGTGTTGTCCTTAATTTTGATCCCCAGAAGCAGCTTTGGGTTCTCATTCTGGCAGGTGCAATTTATGTACCTCTCATAGCAAACCCTGTAGGATGTTATCAGCAATTAGCTCTGACATCAAGGAGTTTAACAGTCATTCAACATTGATCCAATGATTGAGCACTGGTAGGCACAAAGCACTGTTAAGCCCAGCAGTGAAATTAAGATGAAAAATGATAACACAGTGACTGTCCCCAGAGTGCTGACTATCTATTCACAAAAGTAATGTCCCTAATAGCTCTTTTGTAGATTTCTGTTGATTTTTGTTTTGATCAGATGTCCATAGATTTTGATAAAGCCTTGGACAGAATTGTGAAATACTGCTGTGAAAAGTCACAGAGAAATCACTCCAAAGAAGCATAGGTAATCTGCTAATGACAAATTGTTTTCGCATAGTACCCATTCTTAGTAATGTTCAAGTATTTTTAACACCAGAAGCCTCAATTGTGAATAATAATTTTTATTTCTTATTTTTCTTACATGAATATGAGATTTTTAAATAGAAAATTTAGGAAACATATAAAATACAAAAAAGAAAATCCGTATTTCTACTACCTAGGCTCAAATCACTTTATTAATATTTTGGTATGTATCGTGTTTTTTTCCCCATTTATATACCTATAAAATCCCATTTTAAAAGATTATAAAATGGGATTTTGCTATTTTATAATCTTTTAAAACAAATCTTATGATTTATTGATAATATCTTTTTAGTACATATTCTTCCTCAACATCAATTTCAGTGATTACATAATATTCTAGTGGATGGATATGCCATACTTTGTCATATTTTAGACTTTCCTATTATTGCACATTTATCTTTCAATTTTTTGCTACTATAAATGACACTGTAATGAACATGCATGTAGCTAGAGTTTTTTTTCCCAAGTCTATGATTATTTATTTGCTTGTTAGTGCTAGTGGAAATGCTGTATCAAATGACCTGTGCAATTTTAATTGAAGCTACAGATTCTAAGAAAATTTTCATAAAGAAGGAAAATACCAAAAAAAAAGAAGGAAATACCTTTAGCATGAAACTTTTAATTCTTTTCATCTAGGTCTGAGATTTTGTTGATAGACTTTTAAGTAAAAGTCAAGAGTTTCATGTAAATACTAAATTGTGAGTAAAACAAGATCTTTCAGTCTAACTAGGAAGTCAATCAGTTTTTATCTAATTAAAAACAGATGGCTCTGTAGCCATAAGATTTTTAGTATAATAGGATCTATACATTGCACTTAAAATATTCAGTGCCTGGGCAGGGTGCGGTGGCTTACCCCTGTAATCCCAGCACTTTGGGAGGCCGAGGCAGATGGATCACCTGAGGTCAGGAGTTTAAGACCAGGCTCGACAACATGGTAAAACCCCATCTCTACTAAAAATACAAAAAATTAGCAGGGCATGGTGGCAGACGCCTATAATCCCAGCTACTCGGGAGGCTGAGGCAAGAGAATCACTTGAACCCAGGAGGCGGAGGTTGGAGTGAACCGAGATGGTGCCACTGCACTCCAGCCTGGGTGATAGAGCAAGACTCCATCTCAGAAAAAAAAAAAAAAAACAATGCAGTGCCTGGCAGCACAGTGTAAATATCCAAGGTTACTGGGGCCATTATTTAGACCCTTATGTGGAAAGCATTCTGGTATATTTTTGTTTGTTTGTTTTTTGTTTTGTTTTGTTTTGTTTTTCTTTGTCTTTTCCTCCTAGGGGAAAGAGCTCAATACTGAAAGTGACAGGTACAGAGCACTACAAATTTCCCTGAGTTGTGAGTAAAATAAAATTTTAACGTAAGAAAGCAAATATCCCCAAACTTCAACCTTTTAAAAGAGGAAAGGAAAATGTCTACCTTGATCTGTAACATATTAGAAAATCCCATTTTATAACATGGAATGAGAGTTCTTTCTTAAGTTCTCTTGGGCTGAGAAAAGTTTTATCAATGTAAGTGCAGGACACACTGCTGTATAACAGGGTGGGCTTACATATCACTACCAGTCCTCTAAACACACACATGCAAACAAACACACACTGGAACCTTGGAAAACTAATGCTAAAATTTCTCCTATTGGAAATCTGAAAAGACAGCTAATACCTAGTAAGTATACAGATTAAATATAATATTTCTCTTTTGGATTTCTTTTATTTATTTATTTATTATTTATTTTATTTTTTTAAATAATTTATTTATTTTACTTTAGGTGCATACTATATCTGCATTTCTCCCCATGTTATCTCTCCCCACCCTCCTCTCCCTCCCCACCCCCCCATTGTCTCTCCCCTACCCCCCCAACTGTCCCCTGTGTGTGATGCTCCTCTCCCTGAGTCCACGTGTTCTCGTTGTTCAACACCCACCTATAAGTGAGAACATATGGTGCTTGGCTTTCTGTTCTTGGGTCAGTTTGCTGAGAATGATGGTTTCCAGATTCATCCAAGTCCCTACAAAGGACACAAACTCATCGTTTTTTATGGCTACGTAGTATTCCATGGTGTATATGTACCACATTTTCTTTGTCCAGTCTATCATTGATGGGCATTTGGGTTGGTTCCAGGTCTTTGCTATTGTACACAGGGCTGCAATGAACATTTGGGTGCATGTGTCTTTATAGTAGAACGATTTATAGTTCTTTGGGTATATACCCAATAGTGGGATTGCTGGGTCAAATGGAATTTCTATTTCTAGATCCTTGAGAAATCGCCACACTGTCTTCCACAATGGTTAAACTAATTTACAGTCCCACCAACTGTGTAAGAGTGTTCCTATTTCTCCACATCCTGTCCAGCATCTGTTGTCTCCCGATTTTTTAATGATTGACATTCTAACTGGCGTGAGATGATATCTCAGTGTGGTTTTGATTTGCATTTCTCTAATGACCAGTGATGTTGAGCATTTTTTCATATGTTTGTTGGCCTCATATATGTCCTCCTTTGAAAAGTGTCTGTTCATATACTTTGCCCGCTTTTGAATGGGGTTGTTTGTTTTTTCTTGTATATCTGTTTTAGTTCTTTGTAGATTCTGGACATTAGCCCTTTGTCAGATGGGTAGATTGCAAAAATTTTTTTGCCAGTCTGTGTCTTTTGATTGGGGTGTTTAGGCCATTTACATTCAATGTTAATATTGTTATGTGTGAATTTGATCCTGCCATTTTGTTACTGGCTGGTTTTCTTTCTTATTAATTGACTCATTTTCTTCATTGCATTTTTGGTCTTTGCCAGCTGGTTTGCTTTTGCAGTGACTGGTACTTGTTCCTTTCCATGCTTAGTGTTTCTTTCAGGAGCTCTTGTAGGGCAGGTCTAGTGGTGACAGAATCTCTCAATACTTGCTTGTCCATAAAGGATTTTATTTCTCCTTCACTTATGAAGCTTAGTTTGGCTGGATATGAGATTCTGGGTTGAAAGTTCTTTTCTTTAAGGACGTTGAATATTGGCCCCCACTCTCTTCTGGCTTGTAGAGTTTCTGCTGAGAGATCTGCTGTGAGTCTGATTGGCTTCCCTCTGTGGGTGACCTGACCTTTCTCTCTGGCTGCCCTTAGCATTTTTTCCTTCATTTCGACCCTGGTGAATCTGACAATTATGTGCCTTGGGGTTGCTCTTCTTGAGGAATATCTTTGTGGAGTTCTCTGTATTTTTTGAATTTAAAATTTGGACTGCCTTGCTAGGCTTGGGAAGTTCTCCTGGATAATACTCTGGAGTGTGTTTTCCAGCTTGGATTCATTCTCCCCGTCATATTCAGGTACACCGATCAAGCGTAGATTAGAAATAATCCCATATTTCTTGGAGGCTTTGTTCATTTCTTTTCACTCTTTTTTCTCTTGTATTGCCTTCTCTTTTTATTTCGAGTTGATCTTCAATCTCTGATATCCTTTCTTCTGCTTGATTGATTTGGCTATTAAAACTTGTGTTTGCTTCATGTAGTTCTTGTGCTGTGTTCTTCAACTCCATCAAGTCATTTATGTTCTTCTCTAAGCTAGGTATTCTAGTTAGCATTTCGTCTAACCTTTTTTCAAGGTTTTTGGTTTCTTTGCATTGAGTTAGAACGTGTTCCTTTAGCTCTGAGAAGTTTGTTATCCACCTTCTGAATCCTGTTTCCGTCAATTCTTTGCACTCCTTCTTGGTCAAGTTGTGATCCTGTGTTGTTGAGGAGTTGTGATCCCTTGAAGGAGAAGAGGTGTTCTGGTCTTTGGTGGTTTCACCTTTTTTGCACTGGTTTTTTCCCATCTTTGTGGATTTATCTGGCTGTGGTATCAGAGAGCTGCTTGATGAGGTCGCTTGTCTGCCTGTGGGGGGCGCTACTGAGTTTCTAGGGACTCCTTCAGGTTACTAGGGAAGCTTCCTGTGTGTTTTTTGTTTATGCTGGGAGATTAGGCCCGCCTCTTCCGCTGACCTGTAGGCACTGCTGGGTTGTGGAGAACGCCGTCCCGTTGCTAAGTAGGCTTCCCGTGTTTTTTGTTAAAACATGCAGCCCCGGTCCCACCCCTGTAGTGGTGGGTTGTGCCCTTCCTCCACTGGGTTGGATCATTCAGGGTTCGTCTCAGACCGTGGCACTGGCTACACAACCCACTAGAGTCAGAGCTTCAGCCCTCTGGGGTTTGTGCGGGAGGTTAGCGACCTGCCCAGCCACACCCGGCAGTCTCCCCCCTTTCAGCTTTCTCTCTCTCCGGTCATGGGGTAGGGGCCGGCCAGCTGCTCCCGCTTACAGCTCCCTCTGTCTCCGGGGCGGGGGGGAGGGGGGGAATAGCTCAGTCTGAAGACTCTTATTCAACTCCGCACTTGTAATTCCCTGCACTTGACGGGCAAAGATCCCCTGTGCTGTGTATTGCTGAGGCTTTGGGGGAAGCGCTGTATCTGGACCGGAGCGCCAGAGGTGGAGCCTCCGACTCGCCGGTCAGATGCACTTTCTGGGTGAAGCAGCACCCCTCCCCGCCTCGGTCTGCCCTGAGTGGGCTTTGCTCACCCTCGGACCAGACCCGTTGAAATGCACCTGGTTCCTTGGTTGGAGCTAGGAGATCTCTGGGTTTCTGTGTCTCTTTCGCTGGGTGTTGTGCGCTGGAGTTGCGTCTAATCCGCCATCTTGGATCCTCCCCCTCTCTTCTGGTATATATTTAAATGGTATACATTTCAAGAGTTCTGATGTATATTTAAGTATTATGTGTATATTTTAAAACTAATACTATGCCTGTAATATGGTGAATTTGTTTAAAGAGTGAAAAGACCGTTAGTCTTGAACTATTTCCAGTTTAAGCCATCCGGTTTTAATTGGCCTTCACTGTGACTTAGGATTCTTTTGGTACATCAATTCTTACCATGCTTCACACAATAATTAATCTAAATCTTCCTTCCTTCCCAGGTGAATCTAAGAAGACTCTAGAATTAGAGATACTAAAGGTATTCATTTCTGTTTTGCATTGATAAGAAAATATGAAATATTTTTGCTTTAATAGAAAATCAGGGATAGTAAGTGATGCTGGAAATATTGTTGAGCTTTACCTTCTTTCCAAGTAGGGTAATATAACCATAATCATTAATCTTAAAAACTGGGAGAGGTTAGCAGATCATATAAATCCTGCCCTAACCCACACAGAGAACTGAGACATTTCTACTTTGGAATATTTTCAGTTAAGCTTCTATGTCCTACCTTAGTAATTCCATAATTTAATACAGGCTGTATAATTTAATATAGGCTCTAACTCCCCCACATCTGTTATTTCATATACTAGGCACAAATTGAGATGATCACTTGACACTTGGCATTTCTGCAACAGCCTGACTTGTCTATCTATCTGTCTCTTGTTTTGGGGAGAGTCACTTCTTCCTCACCTCTTGACATTAGAGGAGTTTAACATCTGAGTGTGATCATGGAAAGAGTGACAGGGGACATACCCTGAGTTGTGCTCCCTGAAGAGCAACATCAGAGATTGAACACTGTGGCATAGACAGGAAGGAATTCACTAAAATAATCTAGCCAGTCCAAATGAAGAGGAAAATAACAATAACAAACCCTAGAGCAGGGAGACAAGTACGTATCTTACGCGATCCTCCTTCTTAGACATGATGGTTTATCCAGAGATGGGCAAAATACCAAAGCAGGGCCAAAAAAGCCTTTCCTGGCACGTTTTATGATGGGTTATGTTGGGTAAGATTTCTCTCCTCTCTTTTAGAGAGGATCTGGGGATGGAGCTTAGGGCTGCTGGCAGCCATGTCCCCCATCCTACGCAGAACCTTCTCACAGTGGGAAAGAACATAGCCAACATACGAGGGAGAAATGGAGCAAGAGGCAAAGGTGAGGAGCAAGACTAAGAGAGAAAGCATGTTAGAAACAGCTGGGCTCTGCTGCTTGTAGTTGGACACACCTGATTCTAGTTATCCCAAAGGCCAGCTCCAGTGCCTCTCTTGTGTTGGAACTACATAAGCCAAGCACGTCTCCTTTTTTCTGTTATGTAAACTAATTAGAATTGAGGTTCTATTACTTTCATACAAAGTCCTGGCTTTAAAACATTCAATTTCTTATTTGTCTAGCTTCAGAAAAATCTCTAGAGTTTACAGTGAAAAATTCGAACTTTCTCTTCCTACAACTCTTAGTTGGGAGCCAAAGAGAAATACTGACAGAGATCTCACATGTGACAGTCCACAAAATATTCTAATTTTTGTTTTAGTAACTGTGTAATTCTCATTTTATTTTAGTTCTCAAGTGAATGAATCCCATCATTTGTCGTATAATCATTAATTGATGTTTTTCCATGTGTAAGGAGCAGAAGTAAATGAAGTAGCTCACCTTAACTTCAAGAGACTTACAATTTAGTATAACCATGCTAGCAAATACATGTCAGTGCATTGCCCTAAGTTTAATTTGTCAATTCCTTTAATGCCTACAACAATCCTGTAAAACAGGAGTTACTGCCTTCTTTTTATGAAAGATGAGACTAAGCCACAGAGACTCTGAGTAGCTTGTCCACTGTCCGACAGTTCAAGAATGATGGAGCTAGAGTTTAAAACCTGAAGTGTGTGGCCCTAGAGGCCAAGCTCTTAACCTCTGCTGCCTTTTCTGGTACTAAAGACTCAAACTTTATAATAAGGAGTCTTTATATAAGAAAATATTTGGGGTGATGGCTATCCTAAATACCCTGATTTGATCATTACACATTGCATGCATATAACAAAATATCACATGTACTTCATAAATATGTATAATTATTAAGTATCAAAAAATTAAAGAGAAAGTATAGTCATATGTAATATATCATATTAAATTGTTTATATAGTAAGTTTCAGAAGTACTAGATCCACTTTTGAACCTGTGTAAAATGAATCTACAAGTTGTTAAAATATTTACATACGCAGAAACATCCATAACATGGCAGTAAATGGTTTTATTTACATGTTTAGCAATGAAAGCTTCTTCTCCTGAAAACAAAGTTCTTCAGTGTTTTCTAACACTTAACCACTATTTTTTCTGATTCCAGAGAAGATACATTTATTTTAAATATATAAAAAATATGGAAATTTAAAAATTACTTATAATTCCATCATCCCCCATATATCAATTGATAATATTTATTATCCATTTCATGGTATAATCTTATAATTTTAATTTATATATCAGTAATACCAGCAAGTTATATTTCTCTACTTATTTCAAATATGAGAATGTTGATTTTAATGCATTATAGAGTTTCTATTCTAATTTAGATTCAAAGAGATGCTTGTCAGTATATTACAGGGTTTTTAAAATAATTTCCATTGAGACTGGTTGATGCAACATCCAGCTACATTAACATAATTCCTAGAAACTAAGAGTGAGCACTAATTGTATATTTTACAGCTATTATACCTCATTTAATTTAATTGCTGGATACCCATGAGCAGGGCAAATAGGCCACTGCTTGTTTAAGAAGCATCAATCAAATTCCTTTTCTTTAAAAAATAATTCTCCTTACCTCCTGTCTGAAATATAACTTAAAAAAGAGACTCGCCTGATATTTAAAGGGGTTTGATTCTTAAGATTGAATTATTAAAATGTGAGTATTCTGAAATTTTAATAACCCTAACTAATATCAACCAACGTCTTAACATGTAAACTGGGAATAGTTGAGTTAGTGCTCTGAAAAAGAAACCAGTTTCTGGGAGTGAGGAGAATGAGAATGAAAATTTAATAGTCAAGTGGCCTGGGTTCAAATCCTGCCTCTATCGTGGTCTGGTTGTATTTAACTTCTCTGTACCTCAGTTTCCATGTCTGAAGAGCAGGGAATATTATTAATAATTATTTTCATTGATTGTTGTTACTATTAGTGATCATAGGTCAGCATGAGATGAGTTAATACATGTAAGACACCAAGAATGTTATCTTATTGAATATGTTTTTAGTGCTCACTATGTGCAGGGCACTTAAAGGTGCTAAGGATTTAGCAGGGAGCAAAAGAGATTAGGGGAAAAATGCCTCTGGCCAAGCACAGTTTGTATTCTGCTGGAGTGAGAAAGACAATAACCAAGTAAGTAAATATACAGTATAATAGGTAGTGATGAATGTTGTGGAACAGGGAAAAAGAAAGCAAAAGAGGATAAGAGTGCCAGTTTGGAAATAGAGTTCAGTGTTAAATAGGGTGGCAAGGAAAAGCCTTGCTAAAAAGATGATTCTTGAGCAATCACATGAAGGAGGAGAGGGAGTAAGCCCTGTGACTATCTAGGGAAAGGGAGTTCTATGGAGAGAGAAGAGACAATGCAAAGGTCTGAAAAAGCTGCAACTGTGGATAACGCAAGAGAACTCTGATATTTAGAAACTCCAAAATGTATATGGGCTATGGGCCATGACTGCTCAAGAGAATGCAGCCAGTTAAGAAGTTAAACATTGAGTCAGGAAAATCAACTGGCATGATGGCATGAGGAGCTTTGCTGACCCACTTTCCAGTGAAACTGGTTAAAATTTTAAAGACAAAACAAAAAAATCAACCAGTCAAAATATCTGGAAATGGTCCTAAGGGCAAGTGGCAAGTAAAGAAGCAAATATTCTATAAACTCTATGGTTATTTCTTGTCTTCTGCTAGCTTTGGGATTTGTTTCCTCTTGGTTCTCTAGTTTTGTTAGTTGTGATATTAAAGTTGTTAACTTGAGATCTTTCTAACTTTTTGATGTGGGCATTTAGTGCTATAAATTTCCCTCTTAGTGCTGCCTTAGCTGTGTCCCAGAGATTGTGGTATGTTGTATCTTTGTTTTCACTAGTTTCAAATAATTTCTTGATTTCTGCCTTAATTTCATTATTTACACAAAAGTTATTGATGAGCAGGTTATTCAATTTCCATGTAATTGTACGGTTTTGAGTGAAGTGCAGCACAATAGCAAAGATATGGAACCAAACTAAATGCCCCTCAATGATAGACTGGATAAAGCAAATATGGTACATATACACCATGGAATATTATGCAGCCATAAAAAGGAATAAGATCATGTCTTTTGCAGGAACATGGTTGGAGCTGGAGGTCATTATCCCCAGCAAACTAACACAGGAAGAGAAAACCAAATATTACATATTCTTACTTATAAATGGGGGCTAAATGATGAGAACTCATGGATACATCAAGTGGAACAACACACACTGGGGCCTTTTGGAAGGTGGAGGGTGGTAGGAGGGAGAGGATCAGGAAAAATAATGGGGACTAGCTTAATACCTGGGTGATGAAATAATCTGTACAGCATATCCCCATGACCCAAGTTCATCTATGTAACACACCTGCACATATACCCTTGAACTTAAAATAAAGAAAGAGTGAAAAAGAGAGAGAGAGAGAGAGAGAGAGAGAGAGAGAATACATTGAAATAAAATAAAGATGCAATGGTGGTCAAGAAAAATGAATAAATAAAATCTATGAAAAGTAGGTAAGAAAGGTGAGAGTCTGTGTATTTGAACAGACTGCTCCCTCCTTCTCCTCTCCTTAATTAATGAGGCAGAGACTTTACTCCAGCCAAGAACACAGTGCTCTCTCTCTCAGACAGAGTGCTTCCATCCTGAGAGGACCAGGGATTTAGCATTTCTTATCCTTTCCCCAGCAGCTGTTGCTGAGGATAAGTTCTAGGCATGCAGTTTAAAACTGGGGATTTTCTCTCACAGACAGAGGTTCTATTTTATGTGTGGCATGCTGAGATTCCTGGGACCCTGATAGCCCTATTTCTGGCTCCTGAAATGGTGAATCCATGCCAGGCAAATTGAGAGGACCTCAGGCTGACCCCCAACACCAAGCACTCAACTCCTACAGCAAGAGTGTAAAGCAGAGAGAAGCTCTATTTTTCTCTCCCTGCTCCCAGTTCCAGAGAAGGAAAGCATGATTAAAGAAGTGAAAGAAGGTATGATGATAATATCACATCAAATAGAAAATATCAATAAAGAAATTATAAAAAAGAACAAAATAAATTCTGGAGTTGAAAAATTTAATAACAAATTTCAAAGAAGGGCTCAGAAGTAGCTTTAAACTTGAGTTGGTAGAGGATAGAATTTGTGAACTTGAATATAGATTAATAGAGATTATAGAGGGTCAAGAACAGATAAAAGAAGAAAAATGAATAGATCTTCAAAGAAATGT
Source organism: Ateles fusciceps (assembly GCA_036589455.1). NCBI lineage: Eukaryota > Metazoa > Chordata > Mammalia > Primates > Atelidae > Ateles > Ateles fusciceps. The sequence continues at coordinate 3,815,304 of JAZHEH010002842.1, forward strand.
GGAACACTATTAGACACAACAATGTACAAGTAATGAGAATATCAGGAGAGGAGAAAAAAAGACAAAAAATTTTCAAAGAATAATAGCTGAAAGCTCTCTCAATTTATTGAAAAATAATAACCTGTGCATCCAGGAAGCACAACAATCTCCAAGTAAGATAAATGCAAAGAGATTCACAAATAGACCCATTACAGTAAAAATGCTGAAAGTTAAGCATGAGAGAAAATCTTGAAAGCAGCAAGATAAAATAAATGAACTGATTACAAGGGAACTGCAATTAAGATTATCAGCTGATTCATCAGCAGAAACAATGGAGGCCAAAAGGCAATGAGATAACATACTCAAAGTGCTCAAAAAAAAAAAAAAAAAAACACACACACACACAAAAAAAACCAACAACAAAAACCTATCCACCAAGAATTTTATATTCAGCAGATCTTTCAAACTTCAAGATAAAATAGACTTTCTAAAATAAATAAAAACACAGAGAATTTGTTGCTAGCAAACCACTCTATAAGAAATAATAAAGGAAGTTCTTAATGCTGAAAGTAAGTGACCCCAGACTGTAATTTAAACCCACACAAAGAGCAAGTGCTCCTTGGATTAATGTGCCTGAAAACAGGAATTGCTCAAAGAATGATAGAGATATGTTAATGAACACACAAGCCAAATTGAAGGGACTTCCACTTGATAAATCTGGGATAAATTGAGCACCAAAATTAAAAAAAATTATTAATTGATGATAAACTATTAAATAGTAAACTATGAGCACACACTTATTAAATACATAAATTTATTGATGGATTGGAAGTGTGATCAGGAATGGGATGTTAACAGTTTTAAAGCACATTTCCACCAAACATTTATTAATTACATAAAGAAAAAGGGTAAACCCTGGCAGATAATACTTAATTTAAATGAAATATGTAAACTCAAATAATAGGGCAAACTGAAATCACAAGTCACCATACAGTGTGAAGAACAAAACATTTTTCATAATATTCTGGAAAAAGAATCTTTACCTGGGCATGAGGAATCATGAGAAAACACTGGACAAATCCAAGTTGAGAAACATTTTACAGAAACTCAAGGAAGATTCTGGAAGGTAAAATTCAAAAATATCAAGGACACTATAGTGGATAAAACCTAAAATTATGAGTCTTCCCCTTCCTCCTTGCCTCCCTGACCTGTCCCAGTGATTTCTGCCCTTTGATCTTCATGCCTTTGTATAATCTCCTATCCTTCAGTTTGGATAGGATCTGTGACTTGCTTTTAACCAATAGGATATGGCATAGGTGATAAAATGTCACTCCCATAATTACATTATGATTTTTATTTATGTAAAATCATATAAAAAGTTTTATTTGTGTATATACATAATATATATTTTATACAGTATATATAGTTATATATATATATGCTTTAAAACTGTTAACATCCCATTCCTAAATATATATATGTATAAAACTCTATAGAGATATAGATATAACATATATACAGATGTTATATGAAGTGGTGAATCATGCCAGGCAAGTTGAGAGGACCTCAGGCTGACCCTCAACACCAAGCACTCAACTCCTACAGCATATATATATAATATAGTCCTTACTTGGAAGTTATATATATAGTCCTACAGTTATATATATATAACTCTAGCTTACTAACAGAGGCACTAGAGAGACAACTCCTTACTGTCTTTGAAGAAATAAGCTGCTGAAGTCAGTGGCTATATTGGAGAAGCCCACATGACAAGGAAATGTGGACAGGTTCTATGAGCTGAGGGTGGTGTCCACAAGGAAACTAAAGCTTCAGTCCTGAAGCAGCAAAGAAATGTCTGCTAACAAGCTGAGGGAGCTTGGAAGCAGATCTTTTCTCAGTCAAGATTCTGATGAGACCACAGCATTGGCTGACACAGGGACTTCAGCCTGCTGAGACTTTGAAGAATAAACCCTGGCAAGCCTGATCCACAGAAATTTTAAGATAATAAATGTGTATTAAATTTTATCTCAAATAAATTTTAAGATAATAAATTTAAGCTGCTAAATTTGTGCCGATTTGTTATGAAGTATAGAAAATTAATGGAGTTAGAAAGTCAATTAAAGACTGAGAAACTGTTCCAATTAAAGAAAACTACAGTAATATGACGACTAAATGCATTTAATTATTCTGAACTGGATCCTTGGGACAGTTGGAAAAGCTTGAATGGGTTCTGAGTATTATATGGTCGCAGTATATTAATGTTATTTTCTTGATTTTGATGGTTGTTTTGCAATTATGTAGAATAAAATGTGACAGGAAGTAACATAAAAGTATTCAAGGATGAAAAATATTTAGTGAAAGTGTTTTTTCCTACACTTTGCCCAATATGATTGACCATTTCTCTGATTAATTAAAGAAATAATGTATTCTATATACAGAGCTAATTAAGCATTTCTTCCTTCTACTTTCCTTCTAATGATTAGAGAGGGGGATAAGATAGCAGGAATTAATATTTGGTGATGAGTTACTATGTACCACAACTGTAATATCTATGTCACATGAGTTATCTAGTTCAATCCTCACAACACATGCTAAAATAAATGTAACTATCCCTCCTTTATAGATCAAGTAGATAGGATTCTCATTCCCAAACATGAGGTACCAGAGACTTCTCTTATACCAAATATATTTAACTAGAAAAATTTTCAAATACCCGTAAGCCCCTAAGGATTTAATTCTTTGGATTATAACTCTTTGGCAATATCCTAAATAATTCTCCTAGAGTGCTAATACTGTGTCTTTCTCATTTAAAAAGTGCAAGCAGCATTTAAAAAGTGTAAGTTACCAGTATGAATATGTCAAGTTTATTAGATTTTATGATAAATGCCCAAGAATACTATTAAAAGATGATGGTTTAAAATACATATATGTATACTATATATATTTATAAATACATATATACACATATATAAATATATAAAAATGTGTAATGTAAGAAGCAAAAATAAGTTAATCAAGACACTGAAAAGATTTCAATTAACATTAATATTTTTCAAACTGTAGACTGAATTGCATTATAGTAGTGTAGTAAGTAATAAAGAGGACAAGTTTTAAAGTGAAACAGACCAATTAACTGAGAGTATGATTTTAAGCCAGTTTATCGGTCAGCTATTGCTGCAATAAGGTTGTGTAAGAACTCCAAAGTTTCAATGGCTTGTGACAATAAGCATATATTACTCATTCACCAAGTCTTTGGGTGGATTGTAGTTCTGGGCTCAGCTTGGATTGGATTGGCTTGGCTTGGCTTCAGGCTCTGAATTAAGTTCAGGTTTACTCCACTTTTTTCCTTATTCTCCTCAAAATAGTAGCAGTGCAGGCATATTCTTTAAATGGTGAACAGCAGAAGCACAGGATGAAAGAAGCTAATTCACACAAACATTTAATCTATGGTTCACATTATGTCTGCCCACATACGCTTAGTCAAAGTAAGCTGCATGACCAATCTCAACATCAATGAGATGAAGAAATGGACTTCTCTTCTCTTGTGGGAAATACTGGAATGCCTTTTCTTGTGGGAAATATTGAAAAATCACATGGCAAAGGGAGGCGGTTAAGAATGTATCTGCTCAGCTTATCTCTGATTACAGCCATGACTGTGGTATACAGTTGATGCAAGTTCAGTCTTAGTCTGATAGTGTCCTACTTCAAACATGTACTATGTGTTTTTCAGCCTTCTGCCCCAGAGTCTTCTCCAAAGATATGGGAGCTTGCTGGACCCACTTGGAAGGGAAGCCTGGAAATGGAGGAGTGAATGCCTCCATGGCACTCTCAACCAGTGAGGCATGAGGGTAGTGGACAGATGCTCTAGCTTTCTGCCATTGGATAGGCCATTCTCAAGGCATTCTACATATTTCTCAAAGGTCCAGGTATAATGGAGCCACCTTAGCCCCACAAATGCCTTGGAAACCTTTTACTGATAGCTTCTGCTTCCCTGCCCTGCTCTCTCTACTCTTTCACTCCTGCCTCCCAGCATCATCTCCCAAGTAAACTATCTGTACCCTAATACTTCTTAGGCAGGAACCCAAACTAAGAAAGACAGAGGCATTTCCCAGAAATTGAGGAACAAATACGTTCTCTTAAACCACTATCAGTTTGAACATGGCAGGGGAGATTAGAAAGGCATTTCTTGTTACTTGTGTCACATTGCCAGATGGCCACTTGGCACCAGGAATGCACCAGTGCCACACACTTATCCTGAAAAGCATCTAGATCACATTTGCAGTTATTGGCATGTACTTTCCCTTGTTTTTTATTGTGGGGACATGTCGCTGCGACCAAGAACGGCACTGAGGAGGAATGACCTTTAGTGCTCAAAGCCTGACTCTGTGACTCAACAGATACCTTTGGGCCTGTCACTAGCCTCAGTTTTCACTTCTGGAAAGTGAGGATAATCATTCCAACCTCATTAATTTGTTGTGAAGATAAAATGAAAATCATGTAAATATAAGGTTTAATAGATTGTAAAAGACATTTAAAAACATTGCAGTCCCCATTGCATATTCATTATGAACATCAGGAGTAAAACTACTTGAGTCCAACTTATTAGTGATGTAACTTTGGGCAGGTTACTCTTTGTACCTATTTCCTCTGTCTTCAATGAGGATAGTAACAGTACCTACTTCAGAGGGTTCTTGAGAAGATAAAATGAGGTAATGCGTGCAAAGAATTTAAATGGTACCTGAAACATGGTTAATAAATATTAAGTATTATTATTCATAAATGTTAAGTATTATTATTAAATGTCATGTACAATTAAACAAGTTATTGAGTGCCTAAAGTAGGCAAAGTTCTGTGCAGGAAACAATATTGCTATGTTGTATTGCGTATTGTATTATAAGCATCTGATGTTATTTATCTTGATAAATATAGCCCTGTATTCAAATATGTACAATACCAAGCAGTCTGTACAGAAAGCTGGTGGAGGGCTAGAGTTAAGCAGGGCAGGCACTGAAGGATGGGTACTATTTTGACATATGGAGATGCAGACTGGGTGTTTTGGTCAGCAAGAGGTACAAAAGCAAATGCACAGACAGAGGAATGCCATGGGATTTAAGGTTAGAGAAGTGTGTTAGGTCCAGATTGTAGAGTTCAGAATTGCAGGCCCTGGAGTCTGAATTCTCTCTGGAGAGCAGGAGAGAGCCACTGAAGGACTTTTGAGCAATGTGATGTGAACAGAGCACCACTTTAAGAAAATTAACCTGATGGTGGTTTGTGTAAAAGAACAGCAGAGGGAAGGCCTAGATACAAGAGATAGGCTGAAGGAATTGTGCAGTACTCTAGAGGTGAAGTGGTAAGGGCTTGAACCAAGCTAGGGCAGTGGTGCCAGAAAAGTCAAGACAGATGTGAGAGGCATATTGTTGAACAAGTCAAGAGGATGAAAAGTTCTTTACCGGGTACTCAGAACAGAGCTTACTTACCTGGTTCACCTCAACACATAGCAGAGTCAACATACAAATAACCGGGGACTCATACACAGGTGCACAGCACATTCATACTTACAGTATACTTTTGTGAGGTTCACAAAAGATAATCTTTCCACCATGAGCTTATGCTTTATCATACTGAAGTCCTTTGAAAGGTGACACTGGAAACATTTAAAGAGGAGTTAACAATAGGTGGTAGCAAGTGTACGCATTTCTTAAGCAGTAACTATTCCTGCTGATGAACTGTTCATGACGTTCAATTGACCCTGTAAGCATTACTGCAGAGTTGCTGATGATAAGTATTAATATTATTGTCCTTATTTTACAATTAAGAACATAATGGTTCAAAATGAGAGCCTTACAAGCTCTCAAATCCTGCCCATCCTTTCAATCTTTTTGCAAATGTCATTTCCTTCCTGAGGAATTTTCCGAACTGGAAGCAAGCTGAATTCACTGAATGCTTACATTCTTTCATCACATATAGAGCTTGCATTAGGGTCGTTTGTGTATGTGTTTTATCTCATGTCTTAGACTGTAAGTTTCTTTAAGATAGAGGCTATTGTATTCATTTTTGTATTCCCCATAGAATCCTAGTGCCTGACACATAGTAGGGGGCTCAATAAATGTTTGTAGAATTGATTAAAGTATAAACACTAAAAAGCCCGAGTCTGCTATGAATGTGTTTACTTGGATGTATAATTGGTAGTTTCCCCATGGACCCCTTCAAGAGTGTGTTGATACCTTAGCAGCTCTTTGAAGTTATGCTGCATTTAATTAAATGTGTTATCTTTTTAGAGTTCTTGTACCAAGAAAATAGATTGCATATTATTATGTATTCGTCGTTCATTCCAAAAAAAAGACCTATGCATCTGTTTAAGTATTCAGTTAACAAAGACACCGGAGATGAGAAATAACAGGAGTTCCAAATAATAACCAATTCTAGTCAACCAAAAATTAGATATTTTAAGATCTTCTCTTTTCTATTTCATATTCCTTTTTTTTTCCTTTTGATCAGATGTGATTCCTTCCTAGATAATTCCACATGGTTCTGTTTTTCTTACTGTTTTGACTTTGTGTAAGAACTTGAAAAAGAATGTTGGGGTCTGTTTCTCTGAACTGTTGTTTTTCAAGAGGATCTGTTTTAAGCCAAAGAGAGTTTCCTTGTATGGGATCAGGCCAGGAGGCTGTATGTGCCTTACAGGCAAATGGAGGAGTGCAGCCTCATGGAGTGATGCTGCTGTGGGTGCTGTAGGCTCCTGGCCCTCTTGGAGGGTGGATACTCCATGCCTTCTATCATATAGCCTTTAGCTGCCAGCATCTGCCAGGGTTTGGAATATCCAACTCTGATTTTCTGGGAGGACTTTATTATGGCACTGTTTCTCAAATAGGGTTGATCAAAAGACCCACTTGGGTTACTTGTAAAAATTTTAAATCTCAGGCCTTACTCTGGAAAGAAACTGCATGGGAGGGGCCTGTACTATCTTTTTTATTTTTTGTCAACCACCTCAGACAAGTCTTATGATCAGGCAAATTGAAAGACTTTCATATGCTGGCTTAAAATAACTGGCTGCAGTAACTTACACTTACTGGCCATGTGAATCTTTTTTTTTTTCTTTCTTTTTCTTGTTTGTTTGTTTGTTTTTAGACTGGTCTCACTCTTGTCACCTAGGCTGGAGTGCAGTGGTGCAATCTTGGCTTACTGCAACCTCTACTTCCCAGGCTCAAGCAATCCTACCACTTCAGCCTCCCAAGCAGCTGGGACTACAGGCGCACGGCACCATACTTGGCTAATTTTTTATAGCTGTGAATTCTCACTATATTGCCCAGGCTGGTCTCAAACCCTTGGGCTCAAGTGACCCTCCTGCCTTGGCTGCTAATGTGTTAGGATTTCGGGTGTGAACCACTGTGCCCAGCCCCATGTGAGTCTTAAGTAACTTACATCCCTTTTCTAATTTAGTTTCCTCAACTGCAAAATGGGGATAATTATAGTACCTATATATTGTTAAGATTTTAGAGAGGATTAAAGTAAATGATAATGTCTGTTAAATACTTAGCAAAGCACCTGGGACATAGTAAATACTCAATAAATGTCAGCTATATGGTGAACTCTTCTCCCCTGTTACTATATCAGCAATCTTGCCTTCTAGAGGATGTTTATGTACATCCCTAGTTCACTTTATTCAGCAGGAAATCTTTCCTGTCTAAACTGAAAAGATTCTTTGAGGATCCCCTGGGAGATCACAGTATTTTAGAATTGGAAAGGACTTAGATGCCTTATAATCCAGTACCCTAATTTTGTTTGCTCATTTTTGGTCTACTCCCTCTTCATTTTCAGTTAACTTCTGGTTCATGTGTAGTTGAAGCTTGTCCTTCAAGGACAGTCTTTCTCCTACCAGCCACCTAGACTGGTTACCTGGATAACCCTCCAGACAGAGCCCTCTCATGCCCAGAAAAGACCCTCTGCTCTGCTGTTGCTATGACGGTTACAAGGTCTGCCCTTCCAGCAAATATAGCAGCTTCGCCTCCCTTGCCTAAAGAGAAGTTCTATGAATGTTTGTCCTGAATTTTAAAAACCATCATGTTTTCCTCACTATAAGCCATCTAAGAGTTAGTCTTACTAAATTTTTGTTAGTTTGCCTAGTTCTCTGCTTACTTAGATAAACCTGGATCAGTGTTATCTTTATTAGACTGCATATTCTTGAAAGTCAAAGATTTCCATTTATTGCCTTCTGAAAAGTATGTCTAATTACATAATGAAGGCACAAAAACATGATGCTGATGCTGATCATAAATACTCTGACTATTATAATGTCTTTGTCTTGGTAAAATTCTTTTGGTCCTGTGATTCCTTCTCATTTTAAAGACAATTTAATGCACAATTAATCTTTGTCCCCTGCATTTCTCCAGTTTTAAGAACTACTTCTTTGTGTGTGCTAATTTGTCAAGCAAAACTTTAACAAACACCTCCTGGAAATTTAGAATAGAGAATTTTGAGGCATTCATTTGATTTTCTTGGCATTTACTTCCTTAAAAGAAGTCAAAAAATTATCGAAGCATGACTTTTTCATTCCAGAGACTGCATTGGCTATCCTTAATCAAGCTGTGCTTTTCTCAGTGTTCCCCATTTAATCTCCTAAAATACTTCCTAAGACTTTGCCCCCCACAATGGAATCAAAACTAAATGGTCTGTAATTTCCTCAAGTGTTCCCAGATCCTGTTGTAAATAATGACATTGTGCTGGCCACTTTCCAGTCTGAATGAAGTGACCTTGTAAAAATGCTTACTCTTCTATAATGTCTTTTTCTACTTTCTGTAGGGCTCTTGGATACAGCTTGGCAAACAATACCTATTCCAAGAAACACCATTCTCACCTCAGTCATGTTATTTCCTTCATGTAGGCAATACTGTATTCAGAGCTAAAAGACTTATGCTTAAAAGTTAATTAGTATTTTAAAATAAGGAATTATAGGTACACTGTGACAGAAGGCCAGCCTGTATGACCTATGAATATTTGAATTGACAGGAAGAAACTCTATTGTGGTTTTGTAAACTCTTCAAGAAAATGTTGAACTTCCATTCAATCATTAGATAGCCTTTATTGTAATCATGTTCAATACCTTTTTTTTTTAAAGAACACATTTTCTACTTGTAACACAAAACATTTAAAATTAGTTATTACAAGCTGGCAGTTAGAAAAGGAGCATTTCACCCTCTTGGTAGAGACAGATGTTCTTTCTGAGCAATTATGTTGTATTCAAATGAGAAATATGTGATTTCTGGTTATACCAATACTTTCCCCCTCGTCCCTGCAAAGAGGATCAGGACATCTGGCAATGCCTAGGAAAAAGCAGCTAAACTCACTGAAGGGATAGGGTACTTCTCACATGAAGACAGACTAAAAATACAAAAACCTATTAGTGTGAAATAACAAAAGCTGAAAGGGAAGAAATAACTAGGACCTCTGAATCCCAAGCTATGTGGGACCACCAGCTAGACAAGCTAATTAAAATTTGCAACCCCCATTTTTTTTATGGTCCACACGTGCATACAAGTTTTATAAATTAGATACAAGTTACTGCAACTAAAAAAAAATTAAATAGATGGAGACATTGGTAGTGTTCAACCAAATGGCAATGATTTTATTATTTTCTTTAAGAAAAATCAAAGGGTAATCAATTTATGATAGCATTTTGGAGTTGAGAAATCAAATTAAGATTTAAAAACATCTTGGGAGTTATAAAGCTAACAAATAGACCAGCGAAATTTTTTCTTCATAAAATAAGAGCAAAATAACTTTTTAAAAATTGGCTGTTTGGTTCTGATTTTGGGCAAAGTGACTACCTTTGCTTGTGCTTTCGTAAACATAAACATTGCACACATTTACGGGGGCCAGAGTGTATCTTTCACCTTCCGTTGGCGTTGCTTATCTCTATCAAACACCTACAACAGTGCGCTCCATTGTAGGAGACTGGCAGCACGGTTCTATTTAATTAACTAATTAAGCGACTCATCCTACACCTAAATTAGCATTATTAGGTCTTTTATAATGATTGTTGAAGCATTGTAAATTAATTTTCTTACTGGCTATAAGCATTATTTGCTGCTATCACAATATTAAGAGATAATCCCATGCACAGTAGGAAATCTCTATGGGCAGAAAATGAACGTGGTCATCCTTGGATCACCAATTAGGAAACCTATTGTGTGACAAAAACATCACTTCTGTGCTGTAATATGATCAAATAACCATTAATTACCTTCACTAGTAAGAATTACCTTCTTTGTTGGAGAAGTATTGCATTCCATATTATAGTTCAAAAATGTCAGGAGAAACCAGCAACATAAACATCAATTTCTAAAAATGATACATGTAATCCAAATCATATTAACCTAACATGCTACATGTCAGGTTAAATTAGCATAAGCTTTGTTACAGAACCTGAATAATATAGCTTATCTCTTAGCCCTTAGAAGTATTGATTAAACAGGTCATCCTCACCTGCCTACAAATACAAATATAATCAAACTGCACTGTTCTCTAGGGAACTGAATGGCAAAAAAACTCTAGTAAGTGTCCAATCCAGGCCTGTTTCCTTGCCTAATACAGAGATGACAGAATGAAAATAACAAGTCCCTGCAGGCTGGTGTATGACTGTGTATGTGTGTGTTTGTGTCTAAATGCGTAAATATGCATAAGATTCTGTCTCTAAAGAGGGTCTGTGCAGACCCCTTCACCCTCCAAAGTGCACTGACTTAAAAGGCTTGTGGAAGCAGCCACTGTGCCAGACTGCTTCTGCATGATTTCACCATTCAGCAGCCATGAATGAATGTGAGTGACAACCCGAGGTCTGTCTTGCTTAGCCTGGCCCTTACGGCCTCCCTGGGCAGAGGTATGGTGTGATGGTCAGGAGAGGGAGCCCTGCATTGGACTCTAGGGTGTGGTCCTAACTCCTACCCTTTATAAGCTGTGCCACCTTAGGCAAGTTACCCTAACTTCTTTGTGACTCAGTTTTAACACATTACTCACCTCAAAAGTTTGTCATGTCTGTGGATATTCTCAGAGTGATCTAAACGCCAGAAACTATAAAATGAAAGACTAATAAATTTGACTGTACAAAATTAAAATCACTTCAGGACCATAATGATCATAGACAAAAATAATATAAAATGATATATCTAGTTTAAAATAATCCAACAGGGCAGAGGAAGAGAAGCAGTGTGGTGGGGGGGGGGGGATGGGTATTAAATGAATCAAGTTTTTTACATATTTTGATAATTCTGGGTAGGTATTTGGACTATAAGAATTTATTAAGCTATTCTTTCTATTTTGTATATGTTTGAAATTTTCTGACTAAAACATTTAAAAGTAAAAATAAAAACATTAAAATACAATAGACGATATCAAAAGAATAACGACAAATTAAGGAAAAAGATGTTTGTAAGATATATAGTATGACACCTAAGGGGCTAATTTCCCTAATATATAAAGTAGCCAACAAATTAATAGGAAATAGAACAACAAAGCAACAGTTTTTTTTTTTTTTTTGAGACAAAGTCTCCGTCACCCAGGCTGGAGTGCAGCGGCATGATCTCGGCCTCACTGCAACCTCCGCCTCATAGGTTCAGGTGGTTCTCCTGCCTCAGCCTCCTGAGTAGCTGGGACTACACCACACCTGGCTAATTTTTTTTTTTTTTTTTTTTTTTTTTTGTATTTTTAGTAGAAACAGGGTTTCACCATATTGGCCAGGCTGGCCTCAAATTCCTTGTGATCCGCCCACGTTGGCCTCTCAAAGTGCTAGAATTACAGGCGTGAGCCACCACTCCTGGCCCAAAGTGACATTTATAAAGAGAAAATCGCTGGGCACAGTGGCCTATGTCTGTAATCCCAACACTTTGGCAGGCCAAGGCAGGAGGATCACTTGGGGCCAGGAGTTTGAAAATAGCTTGGGCAACATAGCAAGACCCTATATCTGAAAAAAATAAAAATAACAATTTAGCTGGACATGGTGGCTCAAGTCTATAGTCCTAACTACCTGGGAGGCTGAGGCTGGAAGATTGCTTGAACCCAGAAGGTTCAAGCTTCAGTGAGTCATGACCACACCACTATACTCCAGCCTGGATGACAGAATGAAACCCTGTCTCCACAAAAGTTTAAATTAAATTAAAATTTAAAAAATAAAAATAAAATAAATAGAAAAGCACAGTCAATTCACAGAAAAGAGGAAAACTACATCAAGTAATGCTTATTTTATTATTACTTTAATAAGATTTAGATATTTATTTTAATTTACATATATGTATTATACATTTTTATTTATATATTTATGAACTGAAATTTTATTGTATTTAAAGTACATTAAGTAATGATCATTTTATTCATAACAGAAGAAATAAAACAACAGTGAAAGTTCACTTTTGAAGGATCAAATTGACAAAGATCAGAAAATTTGATAGTACATTATAGGTGAACATAAAGTAGCACAACTTCTTTGGAGAGCAATTTTATAATATCTCTGAAAAGTTAAAGAGCACATACCTTTTAACTCATCAATTCCATTTCTAGGAATTAGACTTCATATATACTCACACATGAGTTCAAAGCAAAACATACATAGATATTTGATACAGTTGATTGTAACAGCAAAAGATCTGCAGCATCCTAAATATCTGTTAGGAGGGAACTGGTTAAATAGATTATAGAATATTTGTAGGCTGGAATACTAAGAAGCATTTTTTAAAAAAGAAGCACCTCTACAGTAGCAGTATAAGCTATGGAAAATTTAAAAAGCAAGAAGTATAACAGTATATTAGTACATGGTCATTTGTGTAAAAACATATACATGTATATCTTTGCATACCCACAGAATATGATGTATCTCTAGAAGGATATACAAAAAGTATAGCAGTGGTTGCCTTAGGAAAGGGGAAATGAGATAGGAGAAGATACAGGCATGAGAGGGGAGTCTTACCTTTCACTGCATGTGCTTCTGTTCTTTTAAATTTTTTTTTTTTACCATGGTTATATATTAGCCATTTGTAAATGTATTTTTTACATTTAAGTGCTTAGAAAAGTGTTGGTATGTATCAAATAATAAATGTTATCTACTCTTGTTATTATTATTCCACTGTTATTACAATCACCATTTCTGGCCTTATCTTTCACTACACCACTGCAAACCTTTTTACACCATTAAAGTGAATAATAACTAGTCCCCAAATATTCCATATGCTTTGCTATTTCCATGCTTATATTCATGTGCTTACTTCTACTTGGAAGGCCATTTTTCCATCTTTACCTATTGAAATTATACTTAGCCTCCAAGATTCAATTCAAATAACACTTCCTCCTAAATTATATACTAGCACTATAACTTTGAAGTGTTTATGTAATTCTGTAAGTCTCAGTTTTCTTATCTGTTAAATGAGATATAAGAGACACTGTAAAGATTAAATGTGATAAGGCAAGTAAATCTACTCATGCATTTATTTAACATCGATTTCTTGGCTGGCCATGGTGGTTCATGCCAGTAATCACAGCACTTTGGGAAGCTGAGGCAGGCAGATTGCTTGAACTCAGGAGTTCAGGACCAGCCTGGGCAGCATGGTGAGATCTTGTCTCTACAAAAAGTACAAAAATTAGCCAGGCACTATTCAGGAGGCTGAAGTGGGAGGATCACTTGAGCCTGGGAGGTTGAGGCTGCAGTGAGCCATGATCACACCACTCCGGCCTGGACACCACTGTGTCTCGAAATAAAACACACATACACCTACCCGCGTGTTTCTTGACTGACCATTTTGTACAGGGATTATAGTATTCTCTAGGGCTAGAACCATGGAAAAGTTGACAATATCTCTATCCTCACGAAGCTCACAGTCTAGAAAGGAAATTTGAATACTATTGATAAATGCTATGGCAGGTATAAGCATAGAATATGGAAATGTAGGAGAGGGGCATCTAACCAAAAGAAAAAAAAAAAAAAAGCAAGTCCACAGGGGAGAAATAGTTGGGTTGGAAAGAAAGTCAGAAACAAAATCAGATTTGTTTTCCTTTGGAACTTTGAATGATCTTAAAGAAGTTACAAGCAGGAAGCAGCAGAAGATTTAGAAAGATTAGTCTTGGTACCTTTCAGGGTCATTGGTCTCTGTGCTTCTGATAATCTAAAGAAATGCACAGAAAATAGCTAATATCTACCTGCTCTTAGCCTTGACAGTCCTCAAGGAAGTGGCCCTCCTGCTTCCCCAAGCCTGTCAGCCCTGCATGAAACCAAGCCTTCCAGACTATAATACAGAAAAGTAAAGTCTTTGACTGAAGAATCAGGCAGATCTCTATGTGGTGTAGATAGGAGAAATAAAAGTTGAACTTAGCTGTTCCTTTGTACCAACCAAGGGACAGGGCCTTCCAGTATGAGGAGTTCCAAAGGATATCCCGTCTCAGCCCTCTAACCTGCCTGCTTTTGCCAGAGGTGCCCTCCTCATCTGAACTCCCTCTTCTCCCTCTGGTTTCCCTGCCCCTCCTCATCGCAGATCTGTCTTTAAGTTCTCAGTTAAGTGACCCCAGAGCTCTCTGGGACAAACTGTACCTCATCCCTTAGGAGGGAGCTACCTCCTGTGGCTCCTTCTCATCCTTGCAAACTCAAGCAGGGCTTTAGGTTTGGTCCAGATATGAGTTGAAGTTCCCCCACTCAGTCTGTAGCATCCAGAGGACTATTTTCATTCCCTTAAGAAAATTTACAGAATTCAACAAAATCTGCCTGCCCCATAAATGAACAGATGATAAGCTGTAACACATTTGAGCACTCAATTTTTCAGGAACATGTCTCCCCTCAATTCCAATCCCTTAGGGCCATCAAGTTTGGCAAGCAAGCACACTGAAGACTGAGTATGAAGTTTGTTTTTATTATGTAGAACATCGTTGGCATTTTCTTACAAGATAAAATGGCTACATAACTATATATGTCAACTAACAGAGATGGAGATAACAGAACTTAGGGTGATATGGTTTGGGTATGTGTCCCCAGCCAAATCTCATGTTGAATTGTAATCCCTAGTGTAGAATGTGGAGCCTGGTGGGAGGTGATTGAATCATGGGAGTGGTTTCTAACGGTTTAGCACCATTCCCTTAGTGCTGTCTTATGATAGAGTTCTCAGGAGATCTGGTTGTTTAAGTGTGTGGTACCTTCCCTTCCCTGCTCTCTTTCCCTCTCTGCTGGTGATCACTTACACTTTGCCTTCTGTCATGAGTGTAAGTTTCCTGAGGCCTCCCCAGCCATGCGTCCTGTATAGCCTTTGGAACTGTGAGTCAATTAAACCTTTTCTTCATAAATTAAACAAAAGAAAGAAAATTTAATGACCGTTTAGGCTCCCCCACTGGTGAGACATGTGTCCTCAGTGAAGTAAATGCGAGTGAAGTAAATGCTTGTAACAACAATCATTCATCTTACTAGACTCAAAAAGGAAAGAACGTTGCTTTTAGCTTGGTTTTGACCTTCACCTTTAGGGACCACCACTACCATCAGCCCCTGCCATCATTATGCCAAGAAAAATGTCCTCTTACAACTGAGACCCGACAGCTTTACAGAAGCACCAAGTTAAGCTAGTTGAAAGAATGGGTGCTAGTTCACATAGAGTAGCTCTGATGAGATCCTTTTGACTCTAGAGATCCTTCTAGTGGAGGTGAAGAGAAAGTTTTGCCAGTTCATACAGCAACAAGTTGAATAATTTCTCTTTCAAGTATTTAAGTTTGGTTTGCCTTTTTGCGGGGGAGGGGAGTAGAGTCAAAAAAAAAAAAAAGAAAGAAAGAAAGAAAAGAAAAAGAAAACACAAACAAACAAATGCAAAACAAATACCTCTAAGCCAAAAATGAACGTCTGTGATTCTGCAAAAAATTCTAGAGTAGGCTCAGATATCTCCCCCATGGCCTCTGCAGCCATGTGCAGCTGAAACAATAGGCAAGAGAAGCTTGTATTAGTTTTGATCAAGTAGCCATGAGCTGGAAATATGATCTGGTTCAACAGCATGCACAATCACATGGCGTCCCAGTGGCACTTGTCAGACACACCCTCGGTTTCCAGTCTGCCTTTCACTAAGGGTGAAGCCCAAAGCCTCTCTGAGCATGTGCAAGGCAACAGATTTATGCTGCCCTCTGCTGGTGAGCAAATCTTTTACAAGGGGAACTGAGTCTGGGCTGGTTTTCTTCCCTTCTCCCAGCCCCACTTCCTAGGTAAATAACCCTGCTAGGTAAAATTAGAAGTTGAGTTCTGAATGGGGCTGAAGTGAGAGTAGAGTGGTGGAGAATATAGATCAGGAGAATCAGAAAGACCACAAACCAGGGACATGTCACTATTAGAATCCAATATAGCATAGGGGGCTCATCTGTGTATTTGCTTTGGGGTGGGGGGAAATTTTCATTCAAATTCTCTCATGACATTTGAGTTACTTAGTACCGAATGCATTTTGTGATGTATTTAGAAAATGCATTTCACTAATGCTTCCCTAATTCACGGGGGCTGCTGTTTTACCAGTCACCATGATCCTTAATCAGTGGAGTTGTATAGCATGTAGATAGTCTGTAAAAGTGCTTAATAAAAATCATTTAATTCTAAATTAGATGAGTGCACTTAACCCTAAAGATATTAGAACTGATTGTTTGATGTATTGCCATGAGTAGGTAGAAATTCAAAAATAAAAGCTTCCTGCACTTAAATCAAAGAGCACCAAGCTCATAGCCGCTCGGTACAAGCACATGCATCAGTGTCATGAAGCTGGGCTATGATAAACTAACCCATTTTGGGCTTTTAAACTGTAAATATGAAGTACTTGAACTTGATCAGTTATGAGATACGTCAGTGAGTTTTTCTGAGCAAAGTACTGTGTGTGACCTGATAGCCTGCTAAAAGCCTGTGGAGGTCACCTGTCACTTATTTGCAGATGTGGTGAGGTTGGCAGTGGGGCCAGCTGCTGATGCTTGGCAGGGCTAATGTGCACTGCTAGTCTAGACCCTAGGCTAGAGGCAGGTCTAGTGTGAGCAAGTAGGAGAGTGGGTATTTTCATTGACTGAATTGTTATTCTTGGGTTCTCACTGTAGCTGCATTCACACTTGCTTAACTCGCTCAATATAGCCCTCAACACGATGCCATGTTTATGAGGAAACTTAAATCAATCTTGATAATGGATCACAGTAAATTTTGGAGGGGATATGTCTATTAGATTTGAGGGAATCTCAATAATTTCCGTGGTTTAATGAGTGTGGCAGGAAAGATTATAAAATGCATATAATCTCTCATTCTCTCTCTCTTTCTCTTTCTGTTCTAGGTATTAAGTATGCTTATACTGAAGCATTAAAGGTTGTTTTCTCAGTTAAAAGACTAGCTTTCCGGGTTTTTAAAATAAAAGGCTTCTTGTAAGTGGTTAACCACAGATGGAAAAAAAAAGGGGAATCTTCTTTTCTCCGCCCCTCCATGTTAGCAATGCTTTATATTTGACTTTCAAGGCTTCTGTGAATCATTGAAACAAAGGCAGAGATTTCTAGAAATATCGGGGACAATGCATGGATCCCATATATCCTATTGAGAACCAAGCGCAGAGTTGGCTAATAAGGTAGCCATTGTGAGTTATCTACACAGTACCTGTTGAGTGCACTGTAATATGGTAGGTGGTAATGGAAGGCATCAATAAAGAAAGAAAATAACATACTATATTTTTGGAGAATGCAGTCTAACAGGTCTAATTCTGCCAGAAAACACGCACTCTGTTAAATTATCCTGTAAGTGCATTACTTATATTACTCAATTGACTATCTAAAGGTAGTTTCTCTGGAAACAGACCAAATTGAAGATTGTGGGTAGGAGTTTTATATGGAGAGTATATGAAGTGAGAGAAGCAAGACTGGGCAGAGAAGTTGAGCTATGTTGCAGTTGCAATAGAGGTTTCAGCTGGTCTGATGGGGAGCTCTGGGGCTAGGATGTTCTTTCAGAGTGGTCTCAAGTTGAGGCAAATGAGTCTGGATTTTGTACCCCTGCATTGACTGGTCATTGGATGCAGGCTTCCTCATGGAGACAGTTCCCTTTGGCCCAGGGAAATGTCCAGAGAGAGAGTCAGCCTTCAGCCTTCAGCAGGTAACACTCCCAGCAGTTGCAGGAAATGAGTACCTTGGTCCTGAAGGGAGGTTTCTGGGTGGTGCATGATAGCAGTGATCCCCAACCTTTTGATATCAGGGACCAGTTTTGTGGAAGACAATTTTTTCCATGAACCAGAGAGCAAGGAGGATGGTTTGGGGATGATTCAGCATATTACATTTATTGTGCACTTTATTTCTATTATTATTACATTGTAATATATAATGAAATAATTATACAACTCACCATAATGTAGAATCAGTGGGAGCCCTGAACTTGTTTTCCTGCAACTACAGGAAAACCTCCCCCATCACCTCCTTTGAGGTGATGGGAGACAGTGACAGATCATCAGGCATTAGATTCTTATAAGGAACACACAACCTAGATCCTTCTCATGCAAAATTCACAATAGGGTTCACACTCCTGTGAGAATGTAATGCCTCTGCTCATCTGACAGGAGACAGACCTCAGGCAGTAATGTGAGCAATGGGGGGGCTGCTATAAATAAAGATGAAGCTTCACTTGCTTACCTGCTGCTCACCTCCTGGTGTGTGGCCTGGTTCCTAACAGGACACTGAATAATACCAGTCCATGGCCCAGGGACTGGGGGTCCTTGCACTGTAGCATCCATAATAGTCCAACCTATGTACTTCTTGGATCCACTTGCTTCTTACAGTAAATCTACTTTATGTGGAAACAGCTTTTCCAGGGTTCTGGTTGGTGTTGCTTCTTGGGTTACAGTTACAGAAGGAAAATAAGTAGGAAAGAATGGCAGTTCCTGCTGCTGTAGCAGCTGGTCTCAAGGATCATATCTGATACTCATTGTCTTCCTCCTCTATTACCCATTCTAGATTCCTTGCACCCTTGGCTAGCACCTCTACTGGTCTAGGGAGCTTAGTTGGTGGGGTAATCTAGACTCTCAACCCTAAGCGATATGAGCCCTGGTCACCATGCACTTCTCAGGCCATCACTGCTGCATGTGTCCTTTTGCTGTCAAAACCGGGCAGGGGAATGTAAAAGACACCACTGTCCCTGCATCCTTTACGTCATTCACTCCAGGATATGATAATACTGTTGATTAATAGCTTGGCAGATGTGGAAACAGATTCAAAGGCTTCTACTTGGCCTTCCCAGCTACAATAGCTCTTACTCCACAGAAGAATGAACCAAAGTTAGAGTTCTAACTACCAAATATGTTCATTACAAACAAGCATTCAAAGACTTGCAGGCTAGGTGCAGTGGCTCTTGCCTGTAATCCCAGCACTTTGGGAGGCCAAGGTAGGCAGATCACTTGAGGTCAGGAGTTTGACAACAGTCTGGCCAACATGTTGAACCCCGTTTCTACTAAAAATACAAAAAATTAGCCAGGTGTGGTGGCACATGCCTATAGTCCCAGCTGCTGGGAGGGCTGAGGCATGAGAATCACTTGAGCCAGGGAGGCAGAGGTTGCAGTGAGCTGAGATTGCACTACTGCACTCCAGCCTGGGTGACAGAGCAAGACCCTGTTTCCAAAACAAAACATACAAAAAAAAAAAAAAGACTGACAAAATGACCACTAGCTAGGTCAGTCTCAGTGGTCCCAGAGTGAGCTAGTCAGGACCTCATTTCTTATCTAGTCCCAATACATTTCCCACTAACAAAAGGGGATCAGTGTCAACTCAAACCCCATGTGTAACTGTCAACAGAATGTCTGGGTATTCCCCATATCTGCCCTGCAGGTAAGTCCCTTTGGGGAAGGACTAGGGGAGTCATGACTGTATACACCAGCTGTGATGCTGCAGGGTCATAGCCCCTCATTTAACAAATGGACTCAAAGTCTGAGAACTGGCTCAGGTCCAGAAACTAGACAGGGGATCATGGTTTTTACTGGGGTGGTTACCCTGAGCTTCTTGATCATTCATCCTTCATTTCTTCTGAGTGTATAAGTTAAGTAATATATTTGTCAGCTGCTCATCTATTGGGCCCCTGGGAGCACCATGCTCTGTTAACTGTCTCCTTAACTCTCTGACCATCCTGGTTGCTACTCTAACATAACTGTTTGTTATAAGAACTGTGTTCACCTTGCTTTTGACAGCTAAGTGCTACCACCTAGCCTCTGTACTTTCAGAATATTATCAGCCCCATTCTACCATTACCAGTTTTGTAATAAATTTCCTACCATGAGCCATGGCCTACAGAAGACAGCCATCCCTGAGAGTCTCAGCAATGCTGGCATTCCTTCCCTCTCACCAGCACATACCTTATCACTGTGGCAAACAAAGCACCCTCCAGGCCATCCCATAACACATTGTTGATTGGTACTTATTTCTGGACCTTTGGAGTATGTCTGCCATGACATGCCCCTTTCTCTGTGCTTTTTGAACCTATCCTCCACCAACTATCATGGACTTCTCATTTAATGTGGGCAATTGATTTTTCCCAGATTCCCACAGCGCACTAGCACTGTCTCCTGAGGTCTTTGTCAGAAATTAAATCCTTTGTCCCAGGTGAGTGTTTCCATACTGATACATTCTCCTTTATATAACTTTACATTCCACCCTTCTTTATCCAGAATCTTCAGGATCCAATCCTATAATACCGTCCTGGCTTCTGCAAGTACATTTTGTCTAGGTTGCAAAGAATCTTAGCATATAGGCTTTCTTTTCTTATCAGCCCAGCACTTCCTCGGTTGGGTTATGTTGTGACTTGATCCTAGATATTGGTCTGGTGGCCAGGAGGGACGGTGAGGGTAGACCCTGAACAGGGTTTGTGTGATCTGGCAAGCAGAGGGCCTGCGTCATCTACAGCGAGGAGTGAGGGTACACTGGCCATTAGTGGGGGAGGAGTGGTCTCCTTCAGGCCTACATGGTTCAGGCTGATCTGTTTTTAATGTTCTTGAGTGCAATGGCCCAGGTGTCCCCATTTCAAGTCCCAAGATCCCATTCCTCAATCAATCTTGATGTAGGAGACTTGCTGGGGTTGAGAAGTTAACCTTCTCAGGGACTTTTCCACCCTTAAAACTAAGTCCTGGTCCTGGTCCTCAGCATTGTCTGCCCTCCAGCTGTAGGAAATGAGAAACTGTATATGGCCAAGGAGACCCTCTGACTTTCACATTTTGCCTTCAGTTGGTGATTAATTATCCCTCTGTTTTTCATTGTCTTTCTTGGGTGTATTGATAATACCCATCACCAGTCAACTAGTTTCCATAGTCCTTATAAGTAGTACTTTTCCTGTACCTCTCAAACACCTAAGATTTTGTACCAGTCAGTACATTCCCTTCCACTGACATCTTATCTAATTCACTACCTATAAAAGTTCTAACAATTGCATAGATACAGCATGCCAGGGCCTACCAGTACCTCACTTACCGTCAGTTACGGTGACCTGATTACCAGTTGGATAGTGGATCAGACAGCCAATTGGAAGCCTCAGAATTCTAGTCTACAGGAAGTCTTAGTTGGAGCAATCAGGCAAGAGAAAGAAAGAAAGAGCATCCAAACTGAGAAATAGGAAGTAAAACTACCTTTGTTTGCGGACAATATGATCTTTTACCTAGAAAACCCTAAGGACTCCCCCAAAAGACTTCTAGATCTGATACATGAATTCAGTAAATTCTCAGGTTACAAAATCAATGTACGTAAGTGAGTAACACTGTTATACACCAATAATGACCAAGCTGAGAATCAAATGAAGAACTCAATCCCTTCTAAAACAGCTATAAAAAATAAAATAAAATAAAATACCTAGGAATATACTTAACCAAGGAAGTGAAAGATCTCTACAAGGAGAACTACAAAACACTGTTAAAAAAAATCATAGATGACACAAACAAAGGGAAATAAATCCCATACTCATGAACTGAAAGAATCAATATTGTGAAAATGACCATACTGCCCAAAGCAATCTCCAGACTCAATGGAATTCCTATCAAATACCAACATCATTTTTCACAGAATTAGAAAGAAACATCCTAAAATTCATAGGCAACCAAAAAAGAATCTGAATAGCCAGAGCAATCCTAAGAAAAAAAAAAAAAGAAAAAGAAAAAAAAAAATTCTGGGAGTATCGACTACCTGACTTCAAATTATACTGCAAGGCTATAGTAAACAAAACATGGTACTGGTATAAAAGTAGATACATAGGCCAATGGAACACAATAGAGAATCCATAAATAAAGACAAATACTTACAACTAACTGATCTTTGACAAAGCATACAAAACCATAAATTGGGGAAAGGACACCCTATTCAATAAATGGTGCTGGGAAAATTGTATAGTCACACGTAGAAGAATGAAACTAGATTCTTATCTCTCACCATACACAAAAATTAACTAAAGATGTATTAAAGACTTAAATATAAGTCCTGAAACCATAAAAATTACAGAAGAAAACTTAGCAAAATCTCTTCTGGACATTGGCCTAGGCTAATAATGTATGACTAAGACTCCAAAAGCAAATGCAACAAAAACAAAAATAAATAAATGAGACCTAATTAAACTAAAAAGCTTCTGCACAGCAAAAGAAGTAATCATCAAACTAAACAGACAACCTACAGAATGGGAAAAATATTTGCAAATTATGCATCCAACAAAGAACTAATATCCAGAACCTATGAAGAACTCAAATCAGCAAGAAAAAAAAATAATCCCATCAAGAAGTGGGCTAATGACATGAATAGATATTTCTCAAAAGAAGATACACAAATGGCCAACAAGCATATGACACTAATCATCGCAGAAATGTAAATTAAAACCACAATGAAATACCACCTTACCCAAGCCAGAAAGGCCATTATTAAAAAGTGAAAAACAATCGATATTGGCATGGGTGCAATAAAAAGGGAACACTTATACACTACTGGTGAGAATGTAAATTAGTACAATTTCTATGGAAAACAGTATAGAAATTTCTCAAAGAAGTATAAGTAGATCTACCATTTGATTTAGCAATCCTGCTACTAGGTATCTACCCAAAGGAAAGTGAGTCACTATAACAAAAAGACACCTGTGTGCATATGTTTATCATAGCACAATCACAATTGCTAAGATATGGAATCAACCTAAGTGCCCAACAACTAATAAATAAAGAAAATGTAGTTATCTATCTATCTATTCTGTCTATCATCTATGTACTATGGAATACTACTCAGCCATAAAAAAGAATGAAATAATGTCTTTTTCAGCAACTTGGATGAAACTGGAGGCCATTATTATGAGTGAAGTAACTCAGGAATCAAAAACCAAATACCACATGTTCTCACTTATAAGTGGGAGCTAAGTTATGGGCATGCAAAGGTATGGAGTGATATAAAGGACATTGGAAACTCAGAAAGAGGGAGGTTGTGAGGGGGCCGTGGGATGAAAAACAACCCTATTGTGTACAATGTACAGTGTTTGGATGATGGGTGCACTAAAATCCCAGACTTCACCACTATACAATTTATCCATGTAATCAAAACCACTTGTACCCCTAACACTATTGAAATAATTTTTTAAAATTCTATTTTACAATCAGCATCATAGGACCATTCCTGGTGCCAACTGTTTTAGATCAGGTTTCAGGAAATAGACTCTCAGAGAGTTGCTTGCAGGATGTTTATTGGAGAAATTATTGAAACAATACCTATAAGAAAGTGAGAGAAGCAGGATCGGGCAGACGGAGAAGTTGAACTGCAATGTGGTTGCAATAGAGACATCAGCCAATCCTATAAAAAATGCTGGTGCTGGGACAGCCCTTCTGAGTTATCCCAAATTGAGGCAAGAGGGGCTATGTTTTTGTACCACTGCACTAGATGTGGACTAGCCCTGGGAGGTTGTGTGACATTGGGCAAGACAGCTTTCTTTGGCCAAATCAGAGTTTCACCACAACAATGCTATTGACATTTTGGACCAGACTGTTCTTTCTTGGAGGAGGAAGGCTGTCCTGTGCTTTATAGGACATATATCAGCATCTCAGCCTCTACCTACTAAATTTCAGTAGCATTCCCCCATGATAATCAAAATATCTCTAGATATTGCCTCCGTGTGTGTGCGCGTGCATGCGTGCGTGCGTGCGTGCGTGCGTGTGTGTGTGTGTGTTTCCCTGCCATGTGAGGACACATAAAGAAAGTGTTCCTCTGCAATTTAGGAAGAGGGCCCTCACCAGAATCAGCCAGCCTCTTGATCTTGGATGTCCCAGTCTTCAGAATTGTGAAGCATACATTTCTGTTGTTTAAGCCACCCAGGCGATGGTATTTTGGTTATAGCAGCCCAAACTGACCAAGGCAGACCTTCATCATTTTTCACCTTGATAATTGAAATAGCAGACACTGCCTACACCTTCAGGAGACCACTCCCCATACATCTTCCTTGTGTTCTCAGAGTATCTTTCATAAATGCAGGCATGTCACTGCTGACCTAAGCACCTCTCACCTGCAGTAACATTTTTCAAAGTGGGGTCTGCATCTGGTATGCTTATAAAAATGCTGATTCCAAGTCCTAACTCATCAGGTTCAAAGCCTCTGGGGTGTACGGCACTAAACATTACAGTTAGACAACCTTAACTCCTTTTAATTCCAAGTGCGAACTCCTTTTCATGGCACAGGGTGGCCTTCAGAAACTGAAATCTTAGCCTATCTTCTTGGCTTCATCTCCACCATTCATTCTCCTGTTTGTACTAAAAGCTGCACCCAGCTGAACTACTTGTGTTTGTTGAAACATGCCAGGCATGTCCCCATATCTGCACCTCTTTACCCATTGCTGCCTTCTTTTCCTCTAACTGCCAAAATTCCTGTATGTTTTAAAACTCAGCTTCTCCTTGAAGCCTTCCATGATTATGTTCTTCACCAGTGTCTTCCTTTCCTTGGGGCATCCATAGCACTCACCCTGTTATTCCGCATGTTATTCCTGTCTACCCTCACCCCTGGGCTATTGCCCTGTAGATACCTGCCTCTCTCCTGGAATGGCAGCCCTCTGAGAGCACAGCCTGCATCTTTATTCTAGCGTGCTAGTCACTCAATAAACATTGGCCGAGGGAATTAATGAGCATTATGATACTCACTCTGAGTCAGTACTGTCTAATCGAAGTATAATGTGAAACATACATGTAATTTTAAATTTTCTGGTAGCCACATTAAAAATAGAAAAAGAAACAAGTGAAATTAATTCTAATTGTATGTTTTTATTTAACCCAATCTATCCAAAATATTATCATGTCAACATGCAACTCATACAAAAAAGTATTGATATATTTTACATTATTTTTTTTTCCTACTAAGTCTTCAGAATTCTAGCATGCTTTCATACCGAACACATTTCAAACCAGACTGGCCACATTTTACATGCTCAATAGCCACATGTGGCTAGTGAGTGCCATATTGGAATCACTAAACAGCATGATTCTATACTAGAGAGGATGCTATTGAGGTATATGTGAGAGCTTTTGCCTACAAAGTAAGCAATATTCCAGAGTTCATATTTGGTGGTTACATGGCACTTGAATGGTTTTCACCAAGACTTTGTTAACCGTGGTCTCCTTTGTGTGCTGCATGTATATGCAAGAGCAGGTCTGACTGAGAGAGTCCTGCCTGTGAGCTATGCACGGCCTACAAAAAGTCAGCAGGACTGTCAGCAGCAGACAAACCTACTTCTCAACCAGGCAGTTGGAGCTGAAATGCTCAAACAAACTACCTCTTTAGGGAACATTAAAGGCATTAAATGAGACTGCAACATTCTTTGGCGTGCACAGCCGCACCCATCAAAGCCATCATCACTGAGGTTCTACCTACCAAAAGAAAGCCACAGAAATGTAAATACAGTTCATTTGTAGATGCCTTGGTAGAGGTGTATCCACACCCTCTAGGGACGTCATTCCATCGAAGGGAGGAGATAAAGAACATTTCTTAAGCAGGAAACTTAGAACCATTTCAAGATGTGAACTATTTGTCTTGCTCAGGCCTGTCTGCTGGCTCCATCTAACTCAGACAGCAGTGAGTGTTTGCTGGGCTCAACCTCTACTCTCTTGGAGTCAGAACTAAAAAAAGAAAGTGATTCTCCAACTCCCGGCCCCACACTCTGGTGACCTCAATTGAGAAGCCTAGTGCCAACTGGCACCAAGCATAGGGTGGAACTGAGAGACAACTTGGCATCTCAGCCTGGCACCCTCTTGATGGGCAGGAACCCAAAGCAGACTTTCCTTCTGCTTCTGCTCCCTTAGAGCAAGAGGACTCATTTTCAATCAAAACAGTCAGATACACAAATTAGCATCAGAACCAAAATGGTTTCCTGGGAAACTAATGACAAAAATTCCAGTTTTAAAACATTTTCTTTGCATCCTAGAGAGAGAAGTCATGTTTTTCACAAGGACAAAAGCCCTGTGCCAAAGAACTCCATCTCATATAAAGAAGTGTCATTGACCAAAGACTCTGGAATAGATGAAAAGTACTATTTGAGGCTTTCAGGACATGCTTTATGTATTTTTCTATACCTTGTTCCCATATAATCCTAACCTATTCACTGATGCCTGTTTTTACAGAAGTGAAACATTTCCTCATTAATTTCTTTTCCCAGTAGTCCTTTGTCCTGTAAGAAGTTGAACTTTTTAGCATGCAAGCAGCTGGAGAAGAGGTTAGAGATTTAAAAAAATCATTAGCAGGTAGAGAAGACTTAGAATATGATACCTCTACCCATCAAAACCTATCCCTTGGAAATTATTTAAGAAAATAATTTGCATTCCAATGATAGTAATATACATTTGTAGGGTGGTTCATAGTTTACAATATCCCTTCACATGTATTTCCTTAATTCAACTTCTCCATAGTTTGAGTAAAAATACAATTCTAGTCTTTATGTTCTGTCTCCTAGGAGCATTCATTCAATTAGCAAACACATACTGAGAGCCTTCTCTGTGCCTGGCCTTGAGGAATGTGCTGAGGAACACAGCCATTAGACATCCTTCCTTCTGGGAAGAGCTGAGTCTTGGGAAAAGAGAAAGCAATTAAAATTCATTAAAATTCAGAGGTATACAGCATGCTGTAGGAACACATAAGGACCTGCAATGCAGCATTTTAATATTGAGTAATCTCTTAATCTGAAGAAATTAAACTCCTTAAGGATGGAATTTCTGGTATCCTAAAAATAAGGGAGGTATTTGCAGGGAAGCCTTCCCAAGGACCTCTAAATCACACAACACTGGCAGTGTCTCACCAGAAGGTATAACAGTGGTATGTGTATAACATGTGCATCAGGCGCACCTCCTTTTATTGTGCTTCACTTTATTGCACATCACAGATACTGTGTTTTTTTTACAAATTGAAGGTTGTGGCAAACTTCATAGAGTTTATAGACTCCAGGAAGTTTACTGGTGCCATTTTTCTAGCAGCATGTGCTCGCTTCCAGGCTCTGCATCCATTTTGGTAATTCTGTTAATACATCAAACTTTTTCATTATTATGTCTGTTATGGTGATCCATGATCAGTGATCTTCGATGTTACTATTGCAGTTGTTTTGGGGCACCATGAACCATGGCCCATATAAAATGGCATTCCGACTGCTCCATTGACCAGCCTTTCCCCAACTTCCTCCCTCACCTCAGGCATCCCTATTCCCTGAGACACAACAATATTGAAATCAGGCTGACTAATAACCCCTACAATGGCCTCTTAGTATTCAAGTATTCTCACTTTAAATCAAAAGCTAGGAATGATTTAGCTTAATGAGAAAAACATGTTGAAAGCTGAGACAGGCCGAAGGCTAGGTCTCTTGTACCAAACAGCCAAGTTGTGAATGCGAAGGAAAGGTTCTTGAAGGAAATTAAAAGTGTTACTCCAGTGAACACATAAATGATAAGAAAGTGAAACAGCCTTATTGCTGATGTGGAAAACGTTTTAGTAGTCTGGATAGAAGATCATACCAGCAACAGTATTCACTTAAATCAAATCCTAATCAAGAGCAAGATTCTAATTCTCTTTAATTCTATGAAGGTGGAGAGAGCTACAGAAGAAAGTTGGAAGCTAGCAGACGTTAGTTCAGGAGGTTTAAAGAAAAATATACAACTATAACATAAAAGTACAAGGTGAAGCAGCAAGAGCTTTGGAGAAACTATAGGAAGTTATCCAGAAGATCTAGCTAGGATCACTGAAGATGTTGGCCACACTAAACAACAGATTTTCCACGTAGACAAAACAGCCTTATATTGGAATAAGATGCCATCTAGAATTTTTATCAGTAAAAAGAAGTCAGTGCCTGGGTTCCAAGCTTCAAAGGACAGGCTGACACTCTCGTTAGGGGGCAATGTATCTGGTGACTTTAAGTTAAAGCCAATGCTTTTTTATCATTATGAAAATTCTAGAAATCTTAAGAATTATGCTAAATCTACTCTGCCTATGTTCTATAAATGGAACAACAAAGCCTGGGTGATAGCACATCTATTGATAGTATGGTTTACTGAATATTTGAAGCCTACTCTTGAGACCTACTGCCCAGAAAAAAATGATTCCCTTCAAAATATTACTGCTCATTGACATTGTAACTGGTCATTCAAGAGCTCTGATGGAGATTTACAAGGAGATGAATGGTGTTTTCATGCCTGCTAACACAATATTCATTCTGCCGCCCATGGATTGAGCAGTAATTTTGACTTTCAAGTCTTATTATTTAAGATAGACATATTACTGCTGTAGATAATGATTCCTCTGATGGATCTGGGTAAAATCAATTGAAAACCTTCTGGAAAGGATCCACCATTCTAGATGCTATTAACATTCATGATTCATGGGAGGAGGTCAAAATATCAATATTGGCAGGAGTTTAGAAGAAGTTGATTACAACTCTCATGAATGATGTTTTGGGGGTTCAATATTTCAGTGGAAGAAGTCACTGCAAATGTCATGGAAATTGCAAGAGAACTATAATTAGAAGTGGAGCCTGAAGTTATACAATCCCATGATAAAACTTGAACAAACGAGTGGTTGCTTCTTATGGATGAGCAAAGAAAGTGGTTTCTTGGGATGGAATTGATTCCTGGTGAAGATGCTGTGAACCTTGTTGAAATTATCACAAAGGATTTAGAATATTCCATAAACTTAGTTGATAAAGCAATGATAGGGTTTTAGAGGTGTGACTCCAATTTTGAAAGAAGTTCTGTGGGGGAAAATGCTATCAAACAGTATCACATGCTATAGAGAAATCTTTGTGAAAGGAAGAATCAATCAATGCAACAAACTTCATTGTTGTCTTATTTTAAGGAATTGCCACCACCCCTGATCAGTCAGCAGCCATCAACATCAAGGCAAGATCCTCTGACAGCAAAAAGATTACAACTTGCTGAAGGCTCAGATGATCATTAGCATTTTTTAACAGTATAGTATTTTTTAAATTAAAGTATGTACTTTTTTTACACGTAATCCTACTGCATGCTTAATAGACTATAGTATAGTGTAAATATACATTTTAGACTCACTGGGAAATGGAAAAAATGCACGTAACTCACTTTATTGCAATATTAGCTTTATTGTGGTGCTCTGGAAATGAACTGCAATATCTCCAAGTTATTTCTGTATTGTATATTAGAGTTATAGTATGAAACTAAAATATGTTCAGTAGTCATAACTTTAGGTATGACTCATAGGCTTGATATTTTCATAATATATTAGGATCTATACACTCTCCAAATGAGCATTGGACTCCAATGTAGAACAACTACTTCTGAATGTAGATATTGCTTAAAACATTTTATAATACGCTTTTCTTGCCATTGTCTTCAGAATCTGGAGGTAGTCTTTCTCCTGTTCTTTTCTCTCTCTTTTTTTAATTACAAAAGCAATACACATACACACCCATGTAAACAATTCATAATTATACAAATATGCAATTTTAAAAATGAAAGTCTCACAATCATCTCCCCAAAAACAATTAACAGCGTATGACATATCCTTTCAGGGTTTAGACATGTCTGTGTTTACACATATTTTTTAGGCCAGAATGGAACCACATTGCACAACTTCCCTAAGATACATATAGCTCAATGCTTATCTTAAATATAGATATCTTTTTGTGTTGGTAAAGACATAGTATTCTTTTAGATGGCTATATAGTCACTCAACATATAGATGCACCATAATTTATTTAAGCAGTCTTCTACTGATGAACACTAGATTTTTTAAATAATTTTTTACTCTTATGAACAAAACTGTGATTAAAATCCTTATTCATATTGATTTGGACATTAGTTTGAGTATTTCTAGAAAATAAATGCCTAGGACTTAAATTCCTAGCATAGTCTTTACAAATCCTCCATGTGAGCAAAGCTTTAAATTTAACAGTAATAACTGGTTTAAAAGGATTTTGGTCAAAACAGAACTTAACAGTAAGTGAGGAGACTAGGAACTAGGCATACTGAGCAGCTAATATGCCTATACCTATCATGGTGCTAGAAATCAGCATTATCTAATTACTCCTGGAAATTCTGACAATTGTGGTGTTACTGTTCCCATTTTAGAGGTGAAGAAATTGAGACACAGAAAGGCTAAGCTTTTCCAAGGTTATGCAGTTAGCAAATGGCAGAGCCAAGAGCGGACCTAGGTCTTCCCAATTCTTTTGATTATAGCACCTGCCTCTCAGTAGTATAAAACCATGTTACAGTTTCTTGATTTAAACTCCAACTGACTCTAAAGAAAATAACAAAAGTGTTTTAGTCAATTTCAGAAATGCTGAAATAAATGTGATCTTTCCAAATCTATATGTAAAAATACTTTGCTTTTGAAATAAGTAAATTTTGCTATGTTAATTACAAAAGGTCTCAGAGTTTAGCCACCTTATCTCCCTTTTCTTACTGAATTAACAGTGCTGTACTATAAAAACAATGCACCCAAATACATACATTGCTTTATTCTAAAATTTTTCTGGTCTGGATTTATATAAATTTTATTATTCAAAATGGATAGTAAAGAGGCAAATTCATTATGAAATCAATTTGCCTGCCTGCTTCATTGTACTTAGAGCTAACCTGTCATTTGAGAGTTTGTTTCTTGCTGTTTAATTATCTTTTCCTTTCAAGCCCCTTTTGAAAATTCACCAGTTCTATATGGTATTTTTCAGAGTTTCTCTCTAGGGACAGGCTCCTCTGGAAACAAAATGCAGATACCATGAGAAGAGGTGGGTTAAAAAAAATAGGGAAATTAGGAGGCTGAAAGAACAATATTCAAATGCAACTCTTCAGAATGGTTATGTTTCAGTTGCTTCTTCTCGGATTGTCAACTTACAAGAAAATACTAATGTTTTCCAATGAAATGGTCTACTTGTATATGATATACTCATTAGCACTGAGTTTCCCCTTTGTCCTAGTGTCTTTCCTGGTACCTCATGTGCTCCCATAGCACGCCCTGCATGCACCTGTCACATCACTTACCACAGTTTCTCATCCTCCTTCCTCACTAGACTGAGAGTTTCTGGATAACATTAACTATGTTTCTGTTAGTATTACATTCTTGGTTCATAGCACAGCATCCATCTTGTGATAGGTGCTCATTTCATTTGTTGCTTGAAAAAAATGTCAGAAAATTTAAGGGCAGCTTTCCCCAGGTGCAGTCTCTGTTTCTACCTTTCACCAATATTAACACAAAGCTCGACACCCTTTACGTTCCCCAGGAACAATTCATTCAGACCACAAGCATTAGTGCACAATGTGGATTTTGCTGAAGATTTTATAGGCATATTAGGGGAGGATGAGCCATGTAAAACTCAGGACCAGACATATTTGTTTCCTGCAGTTGTTTTTCTCCATTGTGCTTCAACTTCACAGGCTTCTTCCTTTAGACAGAACAACTCAGCGCTTTCTCAAACTCTTCCTCCAAACCCACATACCCATGCCTAGCAGAGCCTACGGTAGACATGTGCCTTTAGAAGTGGAGGGTGGGTGTGTTAAAAAAACATTTTTTTCCCTATTACATCCGCATTTGCAGCTATTAGTACTTAGGTTTTCCAAACAACTTTATGGTATCTAATGTAAGCAAAATCATGCCTCTTCCAGGCATATCATTTTGAAAGTCACCCTCCACCTCTCCAATCCAAAGAGGAACGAGTTATTTCCAGCTAGTGACCTTCTTCTTATGAGTCAAGTGAGTTCCTTCCTTCTGGGCCCTCAGGTTGTGTTCACCTCCACTACACTCAGTGCTTCATGGTTCCTGGTCTCCAGGGAAGAAGGCCTCCTCACCCGAGGCCCCGAGCTCACCATGCCCGCCGAGGCAGAAACTTCTCACCTACAACTGGGGTTTCCCTCTCTCTGACTTCTAGGAAATTTTCTTCTCTCTGAGTAATTGTAATTAATTAAATTTATACATCATTTTATTAAATTATGATATTTAATATATGTTTAATTTAATTATTAAATCCATTGTTATATTAAGTATAATTATTAGATTTAATAATATATTAAGCTGCACATTTACTAATCTGCTGCTGTGTGCCAGGCACTGTGTGCAGCACTTATTTATACGTTACTTCATTTAGTCGCTAGGGCAACCCTGTAGATGGTTGCTACTACTTCTGTTTCACAGATAGCAAAACTTAGGTTAAGAAAAATTAAGTCATTTGCCTAAAGGTGTTTCACTCACATGGGATTTGAACACAGTGTGTCTGCAACACCTGTGTGTGCTTTGAGCCTTCTCTCCCTGAATAGACCCAGCATTACATCCCTGCTACAAGTACAATCTGAGTGTACCCTTCCCCTTTTCTGTCTTTTGTGGATCTAAGAACCTTGCCCTGCCCTGCAGGCCACCTCTGCCTTGGTCACCTGTCTTGCTTTTAGCTCAGACTGTGTCTTCCCTCAGGATATGGTTTCCTCCGTAGCCATTGACATAGCCAGCTCTGAATTCTTTTTCTTTTTTCTTTTTTTTTTTTTTTGATGCTATGGCCTTGGTTGATTTGCTCTCATCTTTTTTTCTTCCTCTTCAGTATTTCTACCAGTTACTGGATCCCTCCTGAGAAAGATTCCTGACTGTATTCACATCCAGCCCAGCCCCAAGAAACTTCCCAATTTTCCTTTGTTATAGCCTCTTGGAAAGTTCCCTGCAGTTCTTAAAGGTCTCCCAGTATTTATTCTTATGGTTCCTAAAGAAAAATTTTTATCAAAAGTTTGGTAAGTAAGAAAAGATTTCTAAGTCATATTACTAAGTGAGAAAGGCAAAGTGCAGAGAAGTAACTATGATGTGCTACCAACCACATAAAAGGGATAGAAAAGTTACCTGCTTTGAGTAGTTTTGGAGTGAAATGATTTTTACTGAGCAGATGAAGAATAGGAGCAAGAGAAGATTTCACTGTATATCTTTTACAGTTGATGTTTGGACCATATGAATACATTACCAATGTTAAAACTAGATGAGTGATTTCTTTTCCTAAAGAAATGCAAGTAATTTTCCTGATGGGCAGGAGAGGGCATTTTGCTACAGTAGTTTATGAAAAATGAAAAATGAAAAAATAGTTTTGATAAGGAAACAACTTGTTCTAGAAGAATATTCAGGTCAGTGAGTATTTCACATAAATCTGGTAATCCAAAATACTCAGCATTATGGATAATTTGGACAATGGTCTAAAAGCAATCAGTTGATAATGGAAAGTACCAATTCAACTATATGTGCCCTGTTTTCTGCACTGTACACGCCTAGGGGTTAGGAAGTTTCCTCCTCTCATATAGCTAGACCTCAGTAAATGTTAAGTAGTAATAGGGAAAATATGCCCTACAGCATCCCTTCAACAATAAGAGGAGCAAGAAGCCATTTCAGTGTGATTTGTTAAGTCCTAAAAAAACAACAGAAACTTTTAAGCACAATCAAGTTGACGTCAACTCAGTCTCTGCTTAATAGCATGAGATAGAGGGCAGTTGAGTAAGCAACTGTGCCCTCCCTCACATTCCTAACCCTAGTCTTGGAGAATGCAGAATAACTGTGCTGTAGCCCAGTCCCATGTAGTAACCAATACATATGATTGAGAAAGCTAGGGCCAGTTCTCAAGAACCTGAAGACTACTAGCATTCACGTCTTACCTACAAATACTCTTGACAACAGCTGAGGATAGAATAAATCCCCAAAGCCATCCCCCAAAATGACTGGCCTTCTTAGTTTTCTTTGGTTTGGAGATGACTAAGATTTGACCCCCACCCTGAGATTGGAATAGATTGGACATGATTCCAGGCCTTTTCTACACTTAGATCCATCTTCCTGGGAGCAAGATAAATGTCAGCTGATTCCTGTCACATTATTCTTCTAGCAGATGGAATTTCATCCACATAGTTTTGTTTTTTTTAAGCTTAGAACAAGGGAAAAAAAATTCTACTTTTTTTCATACTGTAGGTGCAATTTACACTAAATTGGAAAAGCACAGGGATGCCTCAGTCTTTTATTTTTAAACAGTTTTAATTGACAAATAAAAATTATCATATATATTTACTGCATGTAACTGGTTGTTCTGAAGTATGTATACGTTGTGAAATGGCTAAATTGAGCTAAATTAACATATGCATTACCTCAAATACTTATCATTTGTGTGGTGAGAGCACTTAAAATCTACTCTTAGCGATGTTCAAAAATACAATACATTGTTAGTAACTATAGCCATCATGTTGTATAACAGATCTCTTGAACTTATTATTCCTAACTGAAATTTGTATCCTTGACTAACATCAAAGAGAGATGTTGAGCAGATAGTGTTAAGCCTTATTTTAGGTATCTTGAAATGGCTAAAAACAATGGAAACTATGTGGGTAGAAAAGCTGACTTTCAACTTTCCCTAATCCTAAGAGCTGTAGACAAAGTCTAATGAATTAATCAAGACCCAAGTCATTCCAGACCAGCAACACATGGGAAATTGCCAATGGATAGTTGGATCCTCTCATTACAGAAATCTAAATCTGAGATAGTCATTGAAATGTCTAATTACCAATCCGAATTTTTATTTTTTTAAATAAGAAGATTTTAAAAATAAAACAATTCTACTAAATCTATATGAGGTGGTATGCCGAGAGTTTGTTGTAGGGATGCTGTCAGTAATAGAACCTGTAAGGGAGAGAGGGAGGCAGGATAGGGCGGAAGGAGAAGTTGAACTAAAATCCAGTCACAACAGAGACTTTGTCTCATCCCCTGGAAGGCTCTGAACCTGAGATGACCCTTCAGAGCTTTCCAGACTTGAGATAAGCAGGTGTGCCTTGTACCACTCGATAGACCAATCATTGGATATGAGCTGTCAAAGAAAGGGGATATAACCTTGTGTAAGGCAGCTTGCTTAGGCTGAAGGCAAATCCTGGGGAGGGACTCAGCTGCAGGTCTTCCCCAGGCAGAGCTCCCTGGTAGCTGTGAGAGTAAGCTGGTAGCTTGGTCCTCACAGGGGACCTTGGCAGTGTGCACCAGCATCCACTACGTAATCAAATGCCAAAATCAATACCAAACAAAAGCATCCTTGTTTTGAAAGTAGGATGCAGTTAGCCCAGAAAATACAGTAATGTGAAATTTGATGGAGTAGTGTGCCCTGGCTAAATATGTTAGTAAAATTCTTGAAGTCTTAATTGTCTGTGTATGATTACCTTCTGACTGAAATTACCAGTTCAGTAAGCAAAAGGAGGCTGATTAAGAGTCATATCTATTCTAAAACCCTGAAAGGCGGGGCCTCTCAAGAACAATTCAAAAGGATCATTCTTACTACAGATTCCTCCACATTTTTTCCAGTTCTGTGTACTCCATGGGCAGGTGGTCACTACCTGCAGCTGATAATTACAGGCTTTCTGTATGCTGCATTGTGAAAGGAACGTGTTTGTGCTGCCAGGCTGACAGGGAAGCATGCAGCACACGTTGGACGCTGCAAAAGGGGGGGAGATTCTTCTTTTGTTATGGGCCATAGGGTTTTCAAGGCTGCGATCCATGGCAAATGTTCACCATGTTCAAGGCCTAAGGGCCAAGCACACGACCTTTAAGAGCTTGTCAGCAGAAATTCCTTTCACTGAAAGCCTTGGCTGTCCCACGCAATCGGCTAGTAATCAGAGCCACGTTGTGTGCCCTCTTTGTAAGAACGCAAAAGATCTATAGCTTTCATCACTGAAAATATTTAATATTGCACCTTTAATTTTCAATAATAATAATAACAATAATAAATAAAATACTACCATGGATTTCATAGATACAAATGGAGGTTTTGATCTTCCATGAAACATTTCCTCTTCTAGAATGGAACAAAGCAACCATTTTGACAAGAGCTAAGAAAATTACACAGAAGTTGTGGGCAGGAATGTTGTGAAAATGCCATTGAGGCTGGGCGCAGTGGCTCACGCCTGTAATCCCAGCACTTTGGGAGGCTGAAGCGGATGGATCATGGGGTCAGGGGTTTAAGATCAGCCTGGACAAGATGATGAAACCCCGTCTCTACTAAAAACTACAAGAATTAGCTGGGCACACTGGCGCACACCTGTAGTCCCAGCTACTTGGGAGAATAGCTTGAACCTGGGTGGCAGAGGCTGCAGTGAGCCGAGATCAAACCACTGTACTCCAGCCTGGGTGACAGAGTGAGACTCCATCTGAAAAAAAAAAAAATGCCATTGAAACTACAAGAACAACTAAACAAAGAACCTGGGTAGTTATGCCCTCCCCTTTCACCCTACTCTCAATTCACATCCACTGACAGTCATCAAACTGATGTTTATTTGATTATTATGTGTACTGAATAATTCAGATCATTTATAATAAGATGCTAAATTAGGTCACAAATTGATAATAGGGAGAAGTGGAGTGTTTTCTACTGTGATAGCAATACTTTTGTTCTTTCTGATTTCTAAAATGATTACTTGAAAATATGAGAATGTGCTGAAAAATCACATATTAATTATTCAATCATATGAATATTGGGGGGGTTAAAGACAAAATTGTGAAATTTTAGACTTATAGATTACCTTTGAGATTCCTAGGTACAAGTCCATCTTTTACAAATGAGGAAAGAGGGTTTGGCTTGCCTAGGATTCTATACTCAGGACTATGATCCAGGCCTCTAAGTTCCCTGGCAGTCTCTTTCCACTGGAAGAAACATGTGCTCTGATTATTAATATTGTATGTACATGTTAGTGGAACATTTTCACTGGCAAAAAAAAAAAAAAAAAAAGGAACACCTAGATGCCTTTTGACTAGACCAGGTTCAGAGAAAACTCAGGCAATGTGAATCTCAGATTGATTTGACCCTTAGGCACAACTGATTAGTACCCTGACTTGATGACGCTCATTGACACGTGACTCCCGGCATACAGGCTGGAAATTTCAGCATTTCTGGCTTTCACATCCCAGTGCCCAGAATCCTTGCAGACCTTGAAGGGTGATCATGACAGCAGCACCTAGTGAGACTTCTAAAACTTCTAATAGGTACCCATGTATGTGGAGATTCCTGTGTCTCGTTTTGTTTAGATTCCCACATAATGGTAAGCATTCATTTTGCCATGGCTTGGATGGTTTTTTCTACCAAGAATCTATCATTCTGCTATCGCTGTGTTCTGCTGAGGCTAACTCTACAGATCTGGCTCTATATACTCCAATGTCTAGAATGATGGAAAAGACAACCAGAAAGATCAGGATGCAAGTAACTTGTATGAAAAGCTCCCGTCTTTAGTGTATAGCCTTGCGAGTGGTACAGAGACCTTCAAAGTAAAGCACTAACCTTGAGAGCATGTTTCTTACTTTTGATTTCACAGGACTTTTCCATAATTGCTAAGTTCCTAGTTCTCTCTCTGTCTTGAAAAGTCCAGTTTGGGAGGTGGAGATAAGCATGAGATTCAGGCATTTTCTCTAGAAGGATATGCAGTTCATCTCAAGTCACCTGCTCTGCAATACAGGATGATAGTACATGCTGATTTGTAAGTAATGTGTTTATTTCGTTAAAGGAGGGAATTGCAGATTTGTGTTGCCAGAGACAGATGACAAAGTCTAACAGCTGATGGCTGGTACAGTACCAGTTGAGTTTGTCTTGAGTCTGCAAACACCGACTTAATGTGCCTGTATCTCCTGACAGGCTGCAGTTTCTCACAAATATCCCTTCTTTTCCCTTCCCTTCTTGCTTGTTCTAGGGTCTCTATCATGAGAAAGAGGGATCCCTGAGAGAGCCCTCTGGCTTGAGAGTGTAACTACAGCCCAGAACATTTCAGCCATCCTAAGCATCACATGAAGTTGGAATCTTGGCATTAGGATTTGTAGTAGTTTCCTAGGACTGCTGTAATAAAGTACCACAAATGGGTGGCTTAAACAGCAGTAACCAGTTGTCCCACCATTCCAGAAGCTAGAAGTCCAAAGTCGAAGTTTGGCCGGGTTGATTCCTGCTGAGAGCTATCAGGGAGAAACCCTTCCATGCTCCTCTCCTAGCTTCTGGTGGTTTCCTGGCAACCTCTGGCATTCTTGGCGTGTAGATACATCACCACAGTCTCTGCCTTCATCTTCACATGGGATTCTCCCTGTATGTGTGTCTGTTTCTGGGTCTAAATTCCCCCTTTTTGTAATGATACAGCCTCATTGGATTAGGCCCAACGCTAATCACCTCATTTGAACTTGATCATATGCAAAGCCCCTATTTCCAAATAAGATCACATTTGCAGGTTGGGGGCTAGGACATTCACATCTTTTGGGTGGGGGACATAATTCAGCTCATAACAGGGCTTCTAATGTAGGTCCAGGGAAAATGATGTAAGCCATTGGATTGTGCAGAACCAGCCTTAATCTCGCACTTTCATGCCCTGCCAGATGTTTCTTCTTCTCTACCCCCACCCAGCCAGCCCATGGATGGGCTTTGCCAAACGAAGCCTCTTTTGGCTTAGGCTAGGGGGAGCTTCCCTCTGTCTACTGAGGAGTTGGGCCTGTTGCCCAGATGCTAAGCCTGGATTCTGACTCCTCTAATACCCAGCCTCTGCCTGTGTTGCTGACATGTAGTAGTGTGGATGAATTGTCTGTTCTCCTGGCCGTTTTTACCTGTGTGTGTGTGTGTGTGTGTGTGCACACAGAAGTCACCAGGAAGTTCTTTGCCCCATTACCCTGTTACCTAAAGTACTGTCCTGTATTCTGCACTTACAGTTTAAGAAGACTTTGGGGACCATCCTCACCCTTTGAGCTTTCCCTCCACTCTCCTCAGTGTCAAACCCATGCCTTTCCTTCAGGATGGCTGCCACTCTGGGCTGCTGCTGCCAGCAGAGGTGCTCTGCTTGCAAAATCCTCTGTTTGGTTGTCACTATTTGGCTATTACCCTACTGCAAAGGAACAATTCAACAAATGACTTTAAACTATTTACTTTTCAAATATTAGGTTAAGGTTATCTGAAGTTTGATCAAGATATGGTGGATAAGAAATTCACTGCCCCTCCTAAAAATTTAGGTTATGATTCAAGTGCTCTTTTAAGAGGCATTTCAGAATGTTGACTGTATGCATTATCCCAGTGCCCAGCAACCGTGGCATAGCTACATTTAGGCAGTCTTTTGTGATGAGACATGTATATGGGTGAAGAATTTGGTCTTTCAAAAAAGCACCAAATTTCCCCTGACCCTGCTATTCCCTTGAGGTAGCACCCTGCCTCTTACTTTCTGTCTACTCCCCAAATTGTCAGCTAGTCTATACTTGCTGTTTCCACTGCCTCCCCCACCCACAATCACATTGGACTGTGTAATTCTTAACTCTTTGCGTCCTCATCACCCTGCTATAATTGCTCTTTGGAGGCAGTTTTTCCCTGTCTCCTCACCAAATTTAGTGGCTACACAATAACCTTTAGGTTTCCTAACTACTCTGTGGCATTGAATACCTTTAAAAATCCTCTCATTACAAGGCTTCAGTGTCCCCAAGACACCCTAGGCTTCCTGCCTTCCTGGGAGTTCCTTTAGCTATTCTTCCTTCTTCCTCCTAAATGCAGGTACATCCAAAGAGTGTGTTCTCTTTCCCTTCTTCCCTCTCCTTCTACCATCTTTCTTTTTTTACTTTTATTTTATTTTTTTTCCTTTTTTTAAAAAATTATTTATTTATTTTACTTTAGATGCATAGTATATCTGGCATTTTTCCCGATGTTATCCCTCCCCACCCTCCCCTCCCTCCCCCACCCCCCATTGTCTCTCCCCTACCCCCCTAACTGTCCCCTGTGTGTGATGCTCCTCTCCCTGAGTCCACGTGTTCTCGTTGTTCAACACCCACCTATGAGTGAGAACATACGGTGCTTGGCTTTCTGTTCTTGGGTCAGTTTGCTGATTGGATATGGAAGTCCCCCTGTCACCAAACAGTGGGCTATTGGAAACACAGACTGTCAAAAGCCAGATATGTTTAGCCATGAGACTGCAGAATCTCCTACCAGGAAATGAGAGTAGGTACTGACCCAAACACCAAAGCAGAAGAATCCAGCATAACAGTGCAGCCCTGGGGCACCATGCTGGATGCAGTTTAGGACAGGGGGAGGGGCACCAAGGGATCTGACCGTAGAATAAAGGAGAGGTCCAAAGCTGTAGGTCAGCCAGTGTGCTTGAGGAAGCTTATTTCTAATGGTTGTACATAGGAGGTTTAACAGTGCTCCCCAATCTCTTCACAGAGGTTAGGTATCCCTCTTGTACTTCTCCATTAAGTCCTTTGTCATACTGGATGCAGGGTATTGTGTATTTGCTAGTGTATATCCACCTCTAGACTGTAAGATATGGAGGGCAAAGACCATATATATCTTTATCACCATTGTACTTCCAACACCTAGACCAGTGCTTGTCCTAGAGAGGGTGCTAAATAAATTTTTATTGGAGGAGTGAATGAACAGGATTTTTAAATTTGGAAACTAAGTAAGTGGGAGGCATGGGAAAGAAAACACATATAAACCAAGATAAAATTTATACAAAGTGCATACCATACAGTCATGTATTATTGCTAAAGGTGGACTGCAAATTTCACTCTGAACTGCCTACCAGTCAAAGCAAAGAAAAAAAATGTCAGTGATAAAATTTGTAGTGCCTATAGGATTTTAAAAGATAAGTTGCTCAGATGAAATATAACTATCACTGTGTTGACTTAAGAGAAATGTCTCCATGGATCCTAACAGAAAGTTACTGGCTAGGCCACAGACAATGTCTAACAGGCCATCTTTATAATAGCAAATGCTATGGGGCTATTTTTTACAATGTCCTTCAATATAGGCTAATCACATACTATAAATTTAAAGTAATTCTATGAGAAGGGAGACCAGAGTAAAGTAACCAAGTGCCCAGAATGCTGATGACCTGCCATAAAATTTAGAATATCCAGTACAAGGTGTGTCCTGAGGCACATGAGTATTTTTTTTTGTTCCTTTCTTTTTTTGAGACAGAATCTTGCTCTGTCACCCAGGCTGGAGTGCAGTGGCATGATCCCGGCTCACTGCAACCTCCATCTCCCAGGTTCAAGCGATTCTCCTGCCTCAGCCTCCTGAGTAGCTGGGTTTATAGACGTGTGCCACCATGCCCAGCTAATTTTTGTATTTTTAGTAGATACAGGGTTTCACCATGTTGGCCAGGCTGGTTTTGAACTCCTGACCTCAAGTGATCCACCCGCCTCAGCTTCCCAAAGTGTTGGGATTATAGGTGTGAGCTACCGTGCTGGGCCGCTTATGAGTATTTCTTGTAATATTATCTAAGAGCTCTGTGATCAAGTACATTTGAGAAATACTACCTACTCAGATTCTTATTTCTTGGATATTTACATGTACATTGACATATACTAATGCTTTAAGAAGTTTCTCAGTAAAGAAACTTTGTCTAATCTAGAGTGTTACCAAAACAATTTGATCCTTTTATCATATACTACCTGTTTGCATTTCAGGGAAATTTAAGGATGGCCATTTAGGAAACAATCCATTGAAACTTAAGATTTAAATCAATAGATTATAAAAAAAAATCATACAGTGCATTGCCCCTTCTATCTGGGCAGGCATGCTTCAGATGAACAACAATGGGAAAATATAATTTCTATGAAAAGAGGGAGGAGAAACAAAGATGATGTCCTGGCATATTCCTTTCTTCTAGCTAGCTGAAGACTTCCCTCTGTAATATGCCAGAAAACCATCAGCTAAATGAGGAACACACAGTCCAGATCATCTGAGCTCTTAAGAAAGACCTAACTTTTATTTTTTTTTCCTATTACTAATCTCCTTAAAACTTCTAAAATATTTTCTGCTCTAAGTTACTAGGCTTCATAGAATCAAGAAAGGTAAAGCATTATATAAAAGTATCAGATAAGTGAGCTAAAACCATTTTACATTTCACTCTAGAGTTCATTATATTTTTGGCAGCAAATATATCTTCCTAATTATGTTTTACTTATGTTGAAATTAATTTTAATTGGTATTTTCTGTGAACATACTGAGTCGAAAGCAGGAAAGGCTGCCTAAGATTAAAAATTGGCCTTGGATAATCCAAAATTCACACTCCCTCTGGGTGATCTCCTCCATGCCCACAATTTCACCTATTTCTGATGCTCTGAGGACTTCCACTTCAACATCCAGTCTCTATCCTGAGCTATGCAGTGCGTTCGAAGACTCTGGGCAACTTCACCTATATGTTGACATATGCAATGTGAATTTATCATCTTTCTGGGCATTTCTTACCTCTATTCCCCTCTCTCTATAATCCCAGCCTCAATGATTAGATCCACCTTCCACCCAACTGCCCAAGTCAAAATCTAGAAGCTGCTTTAGACTCCTTATTCCTACTCACCGTCTTTCTTGGGACTAAAATGCAAATTCCTTGGCATGACACTGAAGAGCCTTCACAGTCTAGCCCCATGTTTCCCAATGAAAGCCCTATTGGCAATTAGGGCACAACAGTTATTCTGTTTGCAGGATTGCCCTTCTCATTTCTAGTCCCACCCACTAAATGCCAGCAACAATCCCCATTCACCATCATAGCTGGAAAACCAATAAACAAATTTAAAAAGATCATCCACATTTCCTAATGCTACTTGTAAGGTAATAACAGCCTCTAGCTGAGAATCACAAGTCTAGCTTTGCCTACCTTTTTCAGCCTCATCTCCCTCTGCAGAGTGCATGCTGTGCTCTCTCAAGCCAAGCCTCTGTGCCTTTGCACATGTTGTTTTCTCTGTCCCCATTGTCAGCCCTCTCCTTACTGAGCGTGATGGCTAATTTTATGTGTAAACTTGACTGAGCTAAGGAATGCCCAGAGAGTGGTTAATCATTCTTTCTGGGTGCATCTATGAGGCTGTCTCTGGAAGATGTTAGTCTCTCTGAGTACAGAGTAGGCTGAGTCAAGAAGATCTACCCTCACCAATGGAGGTGGGCATAATCCAATCTGTTGAGAGCCCAAACAGTACAAAAAGGTGGAAGAGGGGCACATTCTGTCTCTCTCTTGAGTTGGGACATACATCTTTTTCTGCCGATGGATGTCAGAGCTCCTCATTCTCAGGCCCTTGGACTCTGAGACTTATACCAGCAGCACCTACTCCTCCCAATTCTCAGATCTTTGGTCTTGGACTGGGAGTTACACCATCAGCTCCCCTGGTTCTCAGGCCTTCAGATTTGGACTGAATTACAACACCAGCTTTCCTGGTTCTCTAGCTGGCAGATGGCAGATTGTGAGACTTTTTGGCCTCCATCCGTGTGAGCCAATTCCCATAATAAACTGGTTTTGTTTCTCTGGAGAATCCTGACTAATACATTGAGCC
Source organism: Ateles fusciceps (assembly GCA_036589455.1). Lineage (NCBI taxonomy): Eukaryota > Metazoa > Chordata > Mammalia > Primates > Atelidae > Ateles > Ateles fusciceps. The sequence continues at coordinate 3,859,011 of JAZHEH010002842.1, forward strand.
AACCAAAAGTCTATACCTCAAGATTCAATTCAAACGCTTTTGTTCTGGGAAGTCCCCTGACCACCCTCTACCACAGTAACCCCTTGTCCCTATAAACTAGGTGATAATTACTCTAAGTAGCTCCCCCTTTGGACTGATCTAGACAGACCAAGTTTCAAAATACCTGCCATAGGCCAGGTGCAGTGGCTTACGCCTGTAATCCCAGCACTTTGGGAGGTCAAGACGGGGGTCGGGGGGGATCACTTGAGGTCAGGAGTTCAAGACCAGGGGCCAACATGGTGAAACCCCATCCCTGCTAAAAATACAAAAATTAGCTGGGCATGGTGGTGAGTGCCTGTAACCGCAGCTACTCAGGAGGCTGAGGCAGGAGAATTGCTTGAACCCAGAAGGCGGAGGCTGCAGTGAGCTGACATCATGCCATTGCAGTACACACTCCAGCCCGGGCAACAGAGAGAGACTCTGTTTCAAAAAACAAAAACAAGCAACACAATACCTGCCATGCCTACAACCCACTTTGGGAGAAACTGACCTCTCTATAGCCCTGCCCTATGTAGACCAGCCCTTTGTAAATACTGTGATAGCCTCATAGCTGATGGACCAGGAGTGATACCTGAAGCAAGAGTGGCCCACCCTTAGGCCAATGACCTATGATGTGCCCTAGCTTGAAAAGATGAATTGGGCCCATCAGATTCTTTCTCTCTCTGTCTTGGGAATTTCTAGGAAGAAACACAAATAATATGAGTCAATTGTCAGGAGCTGCTCTGACTGAGGAAAGGGCCCTAACTCAGAGTCTATGTGGGCCATGAGAGTGGTGGGGAGACCAGCAGTGTCACACAGGTAGCATGTAGACTAGGCTCCTCTCCTCTATTGCCTCACCACTCCTGGAAACACTGGCAGTAGTACTGGGGGACCCTCAAGGAGAAGCACAGAAAGAAAGCAGGGCATCAGGAGAACTGAGCAGCAGAGAGTGAGCCCTATGCATAGGGAAAATGCTTGTCCCTTATCTGCCTCCAAAGAGCCTTGGTTCCTTGAATCCACAATGCTTGTCACCAAATGTGACAGGGCTTTATTGCACTGTACTGACCCACAGAGGAAAAAAATAGGCTGAAGGGGAAAGCTGTTTCCTAGTTCTGCTTCCACCAATTTCAATCCCCATAGCCTCAGGCAAGTGTTTCTGGAGCACCTTTTCTGATCTGTAAAATGGAGGTTCTAGTTTCTTCTCTGCATGAAGTCCTGTTCAGTGATTAATTAACTGTATGACCTTGGACAAGTCATTTGGCCTCTATGAGGTCAGTTTCTGCAATTTTAAACTAAAATCAATAAATTTCACTTCACAAAGAGGGTGCAGTAATCAACATTGATAATGTATATAGAAAGTGTCTTGTAAACTGATTGTTACTGTATATATCTATGAGGTTATTATTACTATGACTTCCTTTTCCCAAGCATTGCAGAAATCATAGAAGACATTTTTGTTGGTATCTATAGTTATAAATATGTATGTAGCATATCGATTAACATTATTCTAAAATCTTACTCAAGTCTACTGATTTGGTATTATTTAAATCTTAAACTAGTTATAGCTCTTCTAGAATTTATCTAGCAGGTCTCCTGGATTTTACAGGAAAACCCCACATACCAAAAAAGAAACAAACAAACAACAAAAAACCACCTTAAACCATAAACATACTTTTACACTATTCTGTAACTAAAGAATTATCATTTAAGTTGAGCAATCTCAAACAAGAGATTGCCATACTTCTAAAAACGATTTATCACTTGCTTTTTATTGCAACACTTTGAAATTCTTCTGCAGACTATAAATCAGTGCTCTTTTTCTGCTTACTACCTACTGTTTCAGTTTTACTATTAATAATAGCTTTAAAACCCTTATAATAGCTGTGGAACAATTTTTCTGAAACTGCTTATTATATGATTTCCATTAGTAACAATTGATTTTTTTCCCAATCCTTTTGGACACCTAGAACTCTGAGAGGCCCTGAAGCCTGGGTACTCTTGACCTTCCCTTTCCCACCATCCAATCAAGTATTAAGACCTGTTTTGCCTGTTTTAAAAATATCCCTAAATGAGTGCACTGCTATTAACCTAAGCCCAGACCACCAATACCTCTCACTTGAATGCTTACGGTGGTTCACTGACTGGTCTCCTTTCACTCAGGCTCTCATGAAGGTGCTCTGGATATGTCAGTGAGTAACACAGGCAAGTTATGAGTTTCCAATGCTATGGAGCTTTTTTATACTAGTGAGAGAAGGACAAAAAGGGGTTTCTCAAGAAAACCCCAACTTGCACATTGTGATGATTGCTGTATAGGAAATAAGCAAAGAGCTGAAATACGGAATATGGGGAGAGGGCATTGTAATTATGAGGTGGTCATAAAAGGCCTCTCTAAAGAGGTGACTTTCAAGCTAAGACTACAAGAGTAAGAACGAGTCAACCAAGAGAGGTGTATGAGCACTGCAGGCAGATGCACAGGGCCCCGGAGGAGAGGAGTGTCTTAGTGACTCTAAGACAAGCCCCGTGTAGCCAACTTATTCTCTATGGCAATGAGCAGAGTCAGTGCCCCTCCACCCTCCAGCACAGACAGCAAATGTGTGGAAATCAGAGGAAGCATCCCATCCAGGTAGATGAATGCCTTTTCTACATTCATATAATGTGATTATAAATGTGATTAGGCACTTAAAGAGCTTCATGATTTCCCATAACCCTTAAATGTTCAAACATCTTAATTTAATTTGCAAGAACGTTCACACTCAGGCCCCTACCACTTTCCTACCCTCATCTACACGCATTCTTCTTCTCATCCTGCAATGACTGCCTTTTGGTTCCTTGAAAGCACCATGCTTGTCTGTGTTCCGTACTTGCCTTCTCTGTCCACTGAATGAACATGCTTCCCCTTGCCTTCGTTGAGGGATCCTTTCTCACCTTTGAAGCCTCAGCTTAAACAACACTTCCTCCGACAATGCCTCTCCATGCACTGTGTGTCTAATTCCAGTCTTGCGTTAATTTCAGGTCTCTGGAAAGGAAGTTCATGGTGTCGTGTTATGATTGCCCCTGGTGTGGTTAGCATTATATTCATCAACTATTCTTTGGCCGAGAATCCCAAACTGCTCTACAATCAACTCATTGTTTTTAAAACCCTTTTAGAACGCATACATGAAGTACACTGTACCTTGCCATTACAATATTCAGAATGGCATCTCTAGCTAGGCTCTAATCCAAGTGGTTACAGATGTACCAGAAGAACACCCTCCTTAAGTCAACCCAGGGACAGAGTATGGCTAGAATAGTATAGTTCAGAGGTTGCAAGCAGTAGAAGGAAGATAAATGAATCCAGTTTCTAAGATCACATTCCCAAGCTAAATACAGAAAAAAAGATTCTGACATTCACTTCTGACAGCAACCTTCTGCAGATAGAATCCAAAGACCAGGAAGGTGGATTTTAGCTGCTTAAAATCTTGCTACAGTGAAATAATGCTTTATATTAATTTTCTTTCGCTGAAATTTGTATGCAACAAGCCCTCTTCTAAAGCAACTGATTATTAGAAATATGGCAGCATGTTTGTAGGCCCACATCTTTTTTTTTTAACCCACTTGGCTTCAGACTAAACCGTGAAATAACATAGAATGTTTATAGTTCTGGGCAGAAATGCCATAAAGTAATGCAAATTAATCATTTATTAGTCAACTAGTACCTCATGCCTGACAGTTTGCTGTATGGCATATGCAGAAAAGACAAATGAGAGTATGATGCTGTGTAGCTGCCTTAGGGGACTCGCATGAGCTGAGGAGCCTGCCTCCCATCACTCTGGTAGGAAGTCACTTCCATGTTAAATTCCAGAGGTGGCTTATAAAAGATTTTCCTACCGAAATGTCAAGCTTCCTACACTGGTTCTAAAGCCATCAATCGTGTGAACCCTATTTATTTTATGTACATCTGACTTGTTATAAGAAAGAATTTGAGATAATATATGTATATGTGTGCAACAAGATCAAAAGCAAAATAAATAAGGAAAGGCAAAGAGATAGTGGAGGATAGAAAAGTAGGATGAAGCTGGGAATGAAGCATCAGGTTATTTCCATGTGTTAAGTTTCACTACTATTTGGCAGATTAATTTTTATGTGATATGTAATGAAATTTGTTATTATTTCCACATTATGTATACCCCTAAAAAACAGAAACAAAACCAAAAAACCTTCCTTTTAGAATTTATTGGCCAGGTGCGGTGGTTCACATCTGCAATCCCAGCACTTTGGATGGGTGAGGTGGGTGGATCATTTGAAGTCTAGAGTTTGAGACCAGCCTGGTCACCTGGTGAAACCCCATCTCTACTAAAAATTCAAAAATTAGCCAGGCGTGGTGGCGTGCACCTGTAATCCCATCTACACAGTAGGCTGAAGCAGAAGAATCACTTGTACCTGGGAGGTGGAGGTTTCAGTGAGCCAAGATTGTGCCACTATACTCCAGCCTGGGAGACAGAGCAAGACTCTATCTCAAAACAAACAAACTAATAGAATTTATCCACATCTTTTTCTCTAATTTTGTTTGTAAGCACCTAAAAGTAGACCCTCACTGATTCTACTATCATTATTTGGTTCACCTAGAGCAAATATTTTTCCAAATTCTTCTATATTTAATAATATGGTCAGTGAAGGTAATATTGGTAATGTTTTGATAGTACTGTCAATCACCTGAATAGAAGTTCTTGAGAGAGAAGTAACATCATGCAAAGGGATCTAAAGAAACCAGTTCTAAGAACTGTGTCCAGCAGGTTGAAGAGGAAAGAGACTATGTGTGTATGGGGAGTGGAAAGGGCACTAGCTCAGGGGGTGTCTCTGTAGCCCAGGAGCAGTGTCCGTCTGACATTAAAGCAAGTATTTGCTGATTTGGGACTAAACCACAAGATTAAGCTTTCTGGCATATAATAGTAAGCATCAACTTTTCAAGTTAAAAAAATCTGATGCAACCTATTGATTGCTTGCCTCAAGAAACAGGGGTAGAAAAAAAAAACGTGGTAGAAAAAACAACATTGAGATTGTGGCTGCTCAGGGTCATCCATTATGTCAAATAAAATGTTTTTATAGGGCCTGAAGTTTGCTAAACATGACTGCTGGTACTCTGTATCCCTGCTGAAATAGAATGTTTATCCAGAGGGGGATAAATGACCTCACAAACAGGTCAATTGCATTAATTAAGAGGGTGCTACTTTTGCTGAAGTTGGCAGTATTTTGGTAAAAAAATAACACTATTTTAAAAATAAGCCCCAAACAGTAAATTTACAGATCCAAGAAAGCAATGACTATATTCCATATATGCAATCAACCTGCATATAGTCTTGTCACCACACTGTAGCATGCAGCTGATTGACACTCAGCAGGGCACAAAACACAAGTGGAGCCAAAGATGTAATGATGAGGGCCTCCAGTGCCTGTATTTGCTTAGACTAGTGATTCTCACCCCCTGGTAGGGCATCCTAATCTTCTGGGGGAGCTTTTCAAAGATACATAATGCAGGGCTCTTGCCAAAATCTGAATCTCCAAGGATGGAGCCTAAATATATCTATGTGTATGTCACCTTTTTACGTCCCCAGAGGACTCTGGCATACTGCTGGAGTTGTGAGCCACTGACTTAGATGGTGAAGCTAAAATGGTCTCTCACAAAATTGTGTATGCTTGAGCGCGCACGCACACACACATACACACACCCCTGGGATAGCCAGTCATGCTTGCCCATTTTTTCTTACAAACAGAAGTGTTTGTTCACAGATATTCTGGGAATATTGGGCTCTCAGAATCTTTACATTCTTCAACCATTGTAAGATCAGTCTCCAGGATTTTCTCAACCTGTACTATTGCAACATAGGATTCCCAAACACCATGACCTTCTTACAGAGCAGTTTTCCTGAGAGTAGATGACTGCCTCCCTCACTTCACTGTGGGATAACTGGAAGGACACTCCTTCATTTGCATTCTATCCTCCGTCCCACAATGTTCTCTGGAATCCACATTCCTTGCTGATCCCTATTCCAAGAAATAAGAATGGGGGAGGGAAATAGTCTCTGAGGGAAGAATCTGGTCCCAGGAACAAAGTCACAATGGAGCCACTGAATTCCCTGATGTAATCTCCATTGAATCAAAACACAAAGAGGGAGGTAATTCAATTAGCAAGTGATGCCTTGTCCTAGAATAAACTTCTTGGACTAATTTGGGGGAGGAAGCCCCAAGACCGTGGGGAGCCCCCCACACTGCAAACAGAGAAAATATTGGAAATGCTTAGAGTCTGCCATCTAACCGAAAGTGGCTGTTCATCTTAATATTATTTCTTGAAAAATAACCAATGTGTTAGGCTCTCTAGGGCACAGAGCTGTGGTCACAAGATAAAGTACACAGATAAGACACGAAGATACAGAAGGGATAAAAATACTCTTCAGGAAAATAGGGGTCTGCAGTACAAAGGTTGAAAACTTTAGGGGAACATTTCACATTCTGGCTTTTAAGAACACTGAAAACACACTTCCTGAAAGAAATGCATCTTGAGAGTACGCTCGGCGAGGAGGAAAAAGTTCTAATAAGACGGTTTTTGGGAGGAAAGGAAGGTTATTTATTCAAGTCAACATGGTGTTTTGCATGTAATAAAACCAGAGAAATATTTGTTAAATTAAAAGTTATTTCAGTATAGATTGTGTTCATATTTTCATCCTATAATTTGAAAAAGATCCTCAGAATATTAGAGAGGAAAAGGATCTTGATATTGTCAAACATCTTATCCAGAGTCCCAGTACTTACTCAATTCAGGTGGGATGAGCATCTCACTGAAGGTCTGGGGTCTGCCTGCTGGGTCTTCCTCCTGCAGTGGCCCCTGAGCAATCTTGAAGAATCCCAAAGGCTTAGGTGATCATGGTTTGGAAGCCTTCAGTCTAGCACTTCAGTTTTTACAGATGAGGAAACTAAATTCAAAGAATGTGGGACAGAGCCAACTGCTCTTTTCAGCATATCAAAGTCAGGTCGTGCTAGAGGGACCCCTGCCCATTTCTTTTCCACACCTGAGGATGTTTTGCCCTGGACTTGTGAAGCAGGAATGCAGTGAAAAGAGTATGGGCTTGGAGATGAGTCAAACCTGGGTTGGAATGTTGGCTCTGCACTTATTTGCCCTGTATTCTGGGACAAATTATTTATTTATATTTTATAGCATATATTTTTTCTTTTTCAAAGCTTTTTTGAGGTACAGTTGATATACAAAAACTGCGTGCATTTAATGCATACATCTTAATGAGTTTAGAGAAATGCACAATCTGTGATAGCATCACCACAACCAAAGTATTAAACATGTTTATCACTTCGAAAAATTTCCTCAAGTTACTTCCGTGTCTGTGTGTGTGTGTGTGTGTGTGTGTGTGTGTGTGTGTGTGTGGGGTTTTGTTTATTTGCTTGTTTGGTAAGAACACTTAACAGGAGATTTATCCTCTTAACATATTTTAAAGTACACAATCCTGTATTGTTTACTATAGGTACTATGTTATATAACAGATCTCTAGAGCGTATTCATCTTGCATAACAGAAACTTTATAATTTAGGCAAGTTATTTAATCTCACTGAGCCTTCACTTCGTTTATCAAGTGGCGATAAAATTCACATTTTAGGTCTCAGCAGTGAATAAAAAGTGCCTGATGTGTGATTTGGGCTCGGTAGGTGTTAGCACCCTCTTTCAGGCAGGCAATTGAATATTTGAATATAGAGACAAGAGAAGTGGAGGTGCTGTCATAACGATAGTAATAATAATGATGCATAATACTTCGCTATGTGCCGTGTTCTACCCTTGGCACTTCACACAGGTTAACTCAGTTAATCTACAGAACAAACCCATGCAGTAGATACTATTTTTTAATCCCCATTTTACAGAGAATAACTCCAAGACACAGACTGGTGAAACCACTTGCTCAGGGTCACAAAGCTAACAAGTAGGGAAGTTGGAATGCGAACCCCGACGTGACTGCGGATCATACTCTCAATCAACATACCATTTCTGCAAAGGTGCAGGCAGAAGGCGAGAGACGGCCAAAGTAGGGGGGAAATGGAGATGATGCTAGGTTGGTTTGGGTGACAGAAACACGTAGATTTGGCATTAAAGGCATCTTTCCATGAACAGAGACACCTTCAGAGCAGGGAGTTCAGGGTTCTCAAGCAGAGAAAACTGAGATCTCTCTTTCTCTCTCTCTCCAAATATATATACAGTCATGTGCTTCCTAGCAATGGAATGCATATATAATGTTGGTCATAATGAGGCTGAAAAATTCCTATCACCTAATGACATCTAGCTGTTGTAACATTGTAGTGAAACACATTACCCTTTTTCTGTGTTTAGATACACAAATACTTACACCATTGTATTATAATTGCCCACAGTATTCAGTACAGTAGCATGCTCTACAGGTTTACAGCCGAGCAGCAATAGGTTACACCATAGAGCCTAGGTGCGTAGTAAGCCATACCATCTAAGTTTGTGTACGTACACTCTATGACGTTCGCGTAATGAAGAGATCGCAAAACAATGCATTTTTCAGAACATATCCCTGTTAGTAAGCAGTACCTGATGGTACAGTTTATATATCTCTATCTGTCCATATTTCAACACCTCAAACTATCATATACTGAGCACTTATTGTCTGTCAGTACTTTCATGCATTCCCTTATTTAATCTTCACAACAGACTCTTGTGAGACAGAGCTTCTTTCCAGATCTTAGGAGGTAAAATATCTTGCCCACTGTCACACACTTAATAAACAGTGGTGCTAGTATTTAAAGTAGCCAGTGGGCCTTTAATGCTGTGTGATCCCCAAGTGTTTTTTCCAATCTAGTTATAAAACTACCCCTTCTTTAACTCCAAATTATTTTTATCCACCAGCACTAAAATCGTGTATTGGCGACAATGGTTATGTAAGTCTTCACTTGTGGCCTCTCAGGCCTCTATTCTAAGGTCATAAATGACGTTTTAATATTTTCCTTTTCTAGGAGAGCCTCTCCTAGTAGGCCACAGTCGCAAACTTCTTTAAACATATGACCTTTGCCCTATTGTCAATCTTTTGTACAGCATCACAGTGGGTCAAATTATCTCCCCTGTCCATAAACAACCGCATTTGTGAAGTAGAGATGACTATTAAAAAGAGTAGTGGGACCCCCTGTTGAGAACTCTAATAGGCTCGGCCAGGGACCAGCGAACATTACTATCACATCCATATGTGTCCTCTTACTAGGGTCAGCCTCATGGAAACAGGCACAATAATAGCTTCAGACAAAAGCCGGGGGATGATATCGAACTGACTTTCCCAGGAGAATCCTTTCTTAGAAGGCCATCACATTCTTGATTAGGGGCAGTGAGTCAAAGAGGGGGAATGGATGTGAGATTTTTCTTTCATATTCAAAGCTGGTGAAATTAATTCGTATATGTTCTCCCGGGGCTCTTTATTTTTTTAACTGAGCCTTTAGTTTGGACACTCAAAGTGAGGGGCTCATGATCAAACACAAAGCCTGTTCCTTTCACCGTGAAGAGTGCAGCAGAAAGTATGTTGCTATTGGTATCTATTGTCTAAGCAAGACAGGCAAACTAAAACCTCTGCAAAATCAGCCACATCACCCACCTTCACTCTCATATCTTTGCAATTGCATGCTTTTTATTTGACTGATCAGAGGCCAGGTTTACAAAAACTTTTTAAAAGATAAAGCAGGTTATTTGCACCTGGATTAAAAGGATCATTTGTTTTAAGCTTAGGGTGCTAATGATGATGGAAAATAGAAACCCCAGTAACATCTTCATTTCAATGGAACACATGAAGCAATTCTGCAAGGGCATTTTCTATATGGATCCAGTTTTCTTTTCTGTTCCAATGAATGTAATTTTATTGTCGTGTGTCAAAGTTTATACTCCTGCTGTAAAGCATCTCTTCAACTTTAACAGCATAAGTGAAATCACCCAAGTGTATGGCCTCGCCGGTAATATGGCTTTTAAAATATTTAAGCCCTTCTCCTCTATACCCCTTGTCATTGACTGGTAAATTACTAATTTATTTCCTATTAGAATTTATATAGTTTGCAGCAATTAAGAAGAAAGGGATAATTGCTGACGAACCCAGGGCACTATTTAAATCACTTCCTTGTTGACAACATATTTCTCTTTCCTCAAACTGAATGTCACTGAAATCTGATTTGTACAGAACCCTTGTGGACGAGCCTGCTGCACCTGTCACCTGGGCGCTAGCATTCTGCTAAGGATCAATTTACATAACCTCATTTAATGGTTCATAAATCATACCCATTAAGCCCAGCTAACAGGAACCAAGGGTTCTAATTTATGCTGCCTTTCATAGCAGAAAATTGGGAGGCTGGAGCCTGTGGATAAAGAACCCAGGTCTTGCCTTTGATTGTTGATTGTGATGGTAAATGTATGGATGATGAGAACAGATTTTCACTTTATTGATTTCCTGCCAAAGCACAGCATGCTTTATTGTGAAAGGGCGCCTTTTGGCAGCACTGCAAAAAGTGGCAGTTGTTTAGGAGCCCTTTGCCAAGATGAGGTCTAAGACAATACAGAGTGGTAAATACTAAAATAATATCAAGATGGAATGTGATTCTGTAAAAGAAAAAATAAGAACCTCTAACCTTTTGGAAATCAGTGACCTTTTCTCCTCAGTAGCATCCCTCCCCTACAAAAGCATGTGCATCCAAGAATCAGGACAAGACGGTTTTAAGAAATGAGAAAAAAAACAATGTTTCTATATCCTGCCCTAAGTCACTTGCTGATGGTGGCTCATGCAAAATAATGCAGATGTCTAGAATCCTTCAGATAATGACATTTCAGCCAGCATGCTCGACTGGGCCAAGTCTGCAGACTGCACTCCCTCTGCTGCCATGTACTGCTTTTTGGTTGAAAATCTGGAAGCACCATTTTTCTTTCTATTTCATTTTTTCCCTTTAGGTCAAGATACTGTATCCAACTATATATAGTTCTCTGCAAAATGCAATATATAAAAGGTCATCTTCTCACAAGTGCTTGGGCTGGATTTCAAAATAGCAAAAGTGGTCCTAAGATCATTTTCCAGATGAAAAACATCTCTTAAGCATTGCTGAGGCATATTGATTCCCTTCTCTCATCTCAATTCTGCCCTATAATGAACAATATATATTCTCATTTTAGCTTGTTCTCAAAATCTTTGTTAAACATGGTGATTTTTTTCTGATAAAATGTAGTGCCTTCTTCCCCACCCCCCCAATCCCCATTTCTTTCCTGAATTCGGGCTTTTCTGAAACACTTTGACTTTTATTCCAGGTTGGATGTCACTGAGGATAGTTACCGACATGGATTACAAACACTGTAGACTCTGCCCCACCTCTGTCTTTAAATTCTGAACCTGCCCTGTAGAACACTGGTTGGAGCCAGGCAAGACAATGGAAGCAAGCTTGGCAATCACTTCTGCCTGCTTTTCTGAAGTGTCTATTGCTTTGTTACCACTGGTCCTACTTCATAAGAAAAAAATCAGTGACATCTACATCTTCTCTGCTATTTGAGAGGGTTTATCTACAGTTAAACAAACCCTACAGATAGTGTTACAAACAGAATATAAATAGACATCTGGAGTTTTCATGTATCCAGAACAACTTACCTCCACTTTTCTGGTAACAGAACCCTTTTTCCCAGGGGGATCTCACTCTATATGATGATAACATTGGCCCTGCTCTCCAGCACCATCCAAAGGGACAGTGACTAGTTCAGAAATGCCCACTGGACATGAACCTGGGAATTGTCTGGAATTGCTATCAGGAAAGACCAGTCTGTTCTCTGGAGTTACTAGTCTGGTAGTGAATAGAGTCTGTCCAACAAGGGCGGAGGACATTGACAGAGTTTCACCAATGTCGTTTGAGCCTGTGGATTCAGTCGTATCTAAAATTAGAGGAACCTGTGAACTGGCCAGCTTAGTGAATCCATAGATTCTACCCTTTCTCTTTTTTATTAAGCTAAATTGAGCTGAGTTTCTGTCATGTGAAATCCTAAAAGTTTGACTTAATTCAGAAAGAAACTCAATACAGAATAATTGAATAAGTGTGGAAAATTGAGCTTTTTTGTACTAGGAGTGAAGATTCAGATTCCAGTCATGACATTGTCAGTAGGTTGCAGTTTTCCCATTTTAAAAAAGAAAGGGCCATACTACAGGGTGTGTAAGGCCCTTCAAATCTACTTTGCGCATTCATTTATTCATTCACTCATTTATTTAACAAATGTTTAATATAGACTATTGATTGGCACTATAGTAAGCACTAGAAACACAGAAATGAACAAATAGAAAAAAAATCCTGTCTTCATAGAGCTTACATTCAAATTAATAGAGACAGATAGATAAATAATTAAACAAGTATCAGGAAACAGTTGAAATTTCAAATCATGCTGCAATTATCTATTACTATATAACAAACCTCCACAGACTTCATGGCTCAAAACAACAAGTATTTGTTATTTTTCCACAACTCCACGGGTCAATAATTAGGACTGAGCTCAGCTGAGAGGCTTTTCTGCTGATCTTGCTTGGGGTCACTCATGTGACAGCAGTCATCTGGCAGCTTGGCTGAGGCTGAAGAGTCTAAGATGGTCTCACTCAAAAGCCTGGGGCTTGATGCAGGCTGTCTGCCAGGCCTCTCCCTTGATGTGGGCTCTCATCCTTCAGTGTCTAGTCAAGCATCACAAGAGAGCAAAGGCAGAGTCTGCCAAATCTCTTGAGGCCTAGGCTCTAAAACTCATAAGCATCACTTCCATACATTCTGTTGGTCCAAACTAATCACAAGGTCAAATAAGATTCAAGGGGTAGGAAAATAGATTCCACCTTTTTCTGAGAGGAGCTGCAAAATATGCCATGTTTTTCAATCCATCATAGTTAGGATGGCCAGAGAAGTCCTCATTGAAAAAAGTGATTTTGTATAAACTCCTGAGCTATGCATGTATCTGGGAAGACCATTCCAAGCAGAGGGATTGAGTGTAAGGACTCGAGGTGGAAGCAGGAATGTATTAGTTCATTCTTGCATTGCTATGCATACCTGTAGCTGGGTAATTTATGAAGAAAAGATGTTTAATTGTCTCATGGTGCTGCAGGATTTACAGGAAGTGTGGTGCTGACACTTGCTTCTAGTGAGGCCTTAAGAAGGTTACAATTATGGCAGAAGGCAATGGGGAGACAGTATGACACATGGTGAAAGTGGCAGCAAGAGGGGTGGCAGGAGGTGCCACACATATCTCACACAAACTCAGGGCGAGCACTCACTCATTACCAAGGGTATGGCGCTAAGCCATTCATGAGGGGAGCCACCCCCAGGATCCAAATACCTCCCGCCAGGCCACAGCTCAAACACTAGGGATTACATTTCAACATGATATTTGCAGGGGAAAAAACGTCCAAACCATATCAAGTAGGAGATGCAGGAAGCAGAGGAAGAAGGCCAGTGTGGTGGAATGAGCAAGGTGGAAAGTAGAGACTATGAGCACGAAATGATGATAGGGAGCTGGGCCTTGTAGAGGGTTTTAAGGCCTCTGCCTTTGAGTCAAAGGAGGAGCCCCCTGGGGTTTTGAGCAAAGGAGTGACATCATTTGACTTACGTAGTAGAAGAGGATCACTCTAACTACTGGGGTTGCAGAGATTAAATGGGTCAAGAGCAGAAGGGAGATCAGTTAGGAGACTATTGCTATGAAACAGGGAAAGGGAAGAGAAGATGGTGACCTAGCCTAGGCAGCCATGATGGCAGTAATGAGAAGTGGTCTTTTTCTGAGTATATAGAATTAGTTGAATTTGCTGATATTGGGTGTGAAAGAAAGAGAAAAGTTGAGCATTAGTGTGAGGTTCTTAACCTAAGCAAATGAAAGAATAGAATTGCCATTCACTGCAATGATAAAAACCATAGAGGAGCAGTTTCGGGAGAGAAGAGTGGAAGCTTTGTTTTGGACATGTTGCACTTGAGATGTCTGACAGGTGTACCAGTGGTGATGTAGAGTAAGCAGTGGCTGTTTCATCAGATCATTGCAAATGTCCACTGTAATAGCTTTGAAAAGTATGACTGTCTATGCAAATTTAATTTTTGAACTATATTCCTATAAACACAATAGGGCTCATGTTTATGTCAGTATTTTCCAAAGGGACATATCCAGCTGTTATAGGTTTCCAGGTACATCTGCCTGTACTTTTCATAAGCTTTTAAAAACTCACACTCTAAAAAATTATCAGATCGCAGTTTTTTTTATTGCTACTCTTGAAAATCAACATCTGTTGATTTTTTTTTCTTTTAAAATCCTCTTTGTCCAACTATTTCTTTCCCAGCCTTAAATGGGAAAGAAAAAGTAAGGTGAGCCAGCGAAGCTTTGTGTTACAGAAGACAAACCCTGTAGAGGGTAGAGATTTTTAGTAGAGATTTGTTGCTGTGGATTGTAGCTTATGGGCGCTTATTCTGTGCCAGACTCTTGATAAGCATTGTGGATATGGAAGTCAATAAAACAGTACCTAATCTAAAGGGCTCACATTGTGGTGGAAAAGACAGATGGTAGTAGATGATTATCATATTTAAAATTATTACAGCTGTGGTAGAAACATGCACAGGGAGCACAGGAGAGGGGATAACTTGCCAAGCCTCTGAAAGGGTCTAGTTAAGGAAGCTTTCCAAAAAAGACCATGCCTGAACTGAGAAAGGGTAAATGGAAATTAGCCAAGGGAAGTGGGTATTCCAGGCAAGGAGAACAGCTCAATCAAAGGCCCAATGACAAGAAATTATCTTGTGTATTTAGGAAACTGTAGTTCAACACAATTGAACTAAAAAGCTGGAGACGGGTAGTAGCACAAGGAGCAACTTGAGAGGTGAGGCAGGAAGCTCATATGGAAGGCCTTCTGTGCGCTGGGAAAACCTTGACTTGTATCTTAGAGGTGACCGGGGGAGACATTGAAGGCTGAAAGAAAAGGAATAAAATAGCAAGATTTCATTTAGGAAAGATCACTGTGGTGATTGGATTGGGGTGGAGGTGAAGGTGTCAAACGGGAAAGTGAATGGGGCTGCTGCAGTGACCCTGAGGAAAAAGGATGAGATGGGGATGGAGGGACTGCTATACAGAACGGAAAAAAGGGAAAGAACCAAGAAATATTTAAGATACAAAATTATTAGGGCCAAGTGATCAATGGGAGCTAGGGGCTGAAAAAGAGAGTTTCAATGGATATTGGTACCACAGTTGGATACAGAGAATTTGGGAGGAGGAACTCATTCAGGGAAAAGGAGATGAACTCAGGTAGAGACAAGGGGGGAGCTGGGACATCCATGTGAGACCTTTATTCAATCATCTGTGCAAAAAGCTTGCATTTGAGGCTTAAGATGGTGAATAGATTTGCCCAGCGCTACCCAGAACCAGGATTACCAACTCAGGCCTTCTTGACTCTAGTCATCACTGTCCCCTCACATTACATTTGTGGCAGGAACGTGCACAGGGAGCACAGGAGAGGGATAACTTGCCAAGCCTGTGGAAGGGTCTAGTTAAGGAAGCTTTCTACAAGTACATGCAGCACCTTGAAGGTTTTGCAGAGCTAGAATAATAATATGATGATTCAACACATACTCATTCAGCCCCTAAACATCTTAAGTTGTTCTGATAATCCAAAGGTGAATTGGAGACAGACTCTATCCATCAGAGTTCATAATATATTGAGAGATAAGAGATGCAGATAAATTATTATGATATAGTAGGAAAGAGAAGTAGAGAAAAGGAGTCACAGTGTTATATCAATTTAGAGGAAGGAGAAATTATCTTATGCAAAGACACTTGTGAAGTGCTTAATGCTAAGTACTAAGCCTTACGGATATCCAAGCACATGACACTTATAGTACCTGCGTTCAATGGTTGTTCACCTCAAACTTATGGGAACTGTGGTAGGTCTTGAACAACATGCGGAATGGAGATACAAATGCAGGATGCAGACGGGGGTGGGAAAGGCATTCTGATTAATGGAGCCCAGGAAGAAAAGCATGGAGATGGAAATACTTGCCAATGGCTTTGGCAGGTGAAAATGCAGGAATGCAGAGCTGTTGGATTTAGCTGGCATGGAAGGAACATTGAAGGGGAAAAGTGAAAAATAAGCTCCAACAGTAGTTTGGAGCCAGTTTGTGGAAGATCTGGAATGCTAAGTAGTGGGTTGGTATGGGCAATGGGTTCCTCCCAGCTTGAACTCAGAATTTCTTGTCATACACAAAAGAAATAAAGGAGGACAGGAAGTGGGGACTAGTTTCAGTTTGTGAGTTATATTCACTATTTCAGAAAGTTTAAAACATTAGACTTTTTTGCTTTTGGTTAGAATTATGTGTCACCTGTTCCTTAGGGAAATTCTGGTTAGATCATGTTAGTAAGAAGCTTGGCTTGACTGTTGCTGGCTTCACAGGCATTTCTGGGATGGAACTGGGAGACCTGGCTGTCTTATCCTATCAACAGGCTGGCAGTCACTGCAGAGCATTTCACAAGCATTAATATCATTGTTTTTTCACATTGTAGGTTAATGATTTTACATGATTGTGCAACTCTGATAGCCACTGGTTATTCATGAAAACTTGTCTCGATATTTAAGTGGAAAATATGCCAACACTTACGAAATGCTGTTTGTTTGGTACATAGCTTTCAAAACATGGTGTCCATAGATAGTGTGCATGTTGTCCAGGGAAGTGGGTGAAAGAGGTCCTTAGTGGAAGAAAGATTAGGCAACACTAACATATGGCCTGCCATGGGGACATTTCATAAAGAAACCTTTTAACTTAAATTGATTGCTTTTAGTTTAAGAGTATTAATGGAAAATATTGATCCTTTATTGTAATTCTTGTTGGACCTAGACGAGGCATAAGTTACAAATAACAATGTCTAATATGTCTGATTTTTTAGTTGTTACATAGTTTTGGTATCTTAGAGGAGAAAGAGAGAGAAAACAGTTTTCCTGCTTTTGATTTTGATCTATGAACAATTTCTTAGAGTCACTAACCTGATGGAATTACTCTTCAAGCTATTGAAACTTTCAAATGTCATAAATATATAACTCTAGGGGATTAATTTATATGTTATGGGACATCTGTAATGGGAATACAATATAGCCATTAAATAAGATTTTGTGAAACATTTATTGAGTGAACAAATTTAAACTGCAAAACCTTGGACATATGATTACATTTTTTATAAGTGTGTATGTGTGAATTTACACATACATGCTTAGGAAAAAGATAATTTTTAATAGTAGTTATTTCTAGGTGGTGAAATATAGGGGCTTTATTCTAAAAATGTATATATATTTTGTATCTGTGTATAAGCATGTGTTTGTATAATTTTTACTGCTTGACACAAGAATTAATGAAGAAGACATTAATGTGGTAAAATTACCTTTTATATACCACCAACTCTCTTAACTTTGGCTCATGGGGCAAAATGAGTTATAACAAAAGGCAGCCTCCCAAGTGGTTCCTTCAACCACTGCATGTGACAGGAGTCTGAGGACTGCCTTTTGGCCATCTTACATCTCACATTGAATTCTTCTTTATAAAACATCTATTAACATCATCAAGGACTGGAGTTCAAAGAAATCCAATTTGTAAAATCTGATCTAGACATTTTCAAAATTACAAATCATGGCTATTGAGAGCCTTCTAGAAAACGCTTGCAACAAGACTGATTAAATACATTGCAGCAGTGAAGGAAGGGCTGGCAAATGTGAAGGAGGTGAAGAATTTTTAATGAAAATTATGATTGAGGAATCTGGGAAATAGAAGCCCTTTTCTTTTTGTACTTACCTTAATCTTATAAATCAGTGCAACAACACATTAATAAAAGAGATTTGGTGGCATCTGCTAGATTGAACTGTTAAAAACTTTTATTTAGGAAGCTTCGTAATAATAAGAGTTAACCTCCTTCTCCCTTTGCAATAGAAGCACAGTTTCAGATTTAGATTTACTGCTGGCCCTCTTTATTCATGAGCTTATTCTCTTGCACTCTGCCAAATCTAGAGAGTTTAGTTATGGGTTCCTTTGAATCAAGAGGCTAAAGAAGCACATGTGGTTCTCAGGAGTTGAGTGATATTTTGGAACAATGAAGAAATAAGTTGCATATGCTTTATCCTTACTCTCGTGGCATTCACTTAGGGCATTAGCACTATGTTTGATATTATCAAATAAATAACATTCTATATTCATACAGATATTATTTTATTAATGTTGATTGTTCTTGATCATGGAAAATGCATTCTTTCTCTTTAGGGAGGGATTTTTGGTCAGCTGATCTTGTGAGAATGGAGAGATTTGAGAATAGTGATGTCTGTGTTTACTCTTTTAAATCAAAGTAGACGATATCATTTAGCAATTGGATTATATGGAAAATCCCAACACGGCATAGCTCTTCTGTTGAAATTGGATTGATTTCTTTAGAGACCATCTGATCTCAACAGCAGTCTGTAAAAAATCCTCTGGACCTCGAAAGTAACTAAAATTAATGGATTTTAAAAAACCTAAGCTCTCAGTTTTTTTGAGCATGAAAAGATCCTTCCTCACAGTAATTTGCATCTAAAAACAAAAGTTAAAGCGTGCATGTCTGTACATATAAAAAAAACCTAATACTTCACTCTTACCTTGTACTGAACTTTTTGATATCTCTACTTACTAAATAACCGTATTTTCAAACATACTAAAAAAACTTTTGAAATATCTCACCAGCTCCAAAATCTGAAGTTCTCTGAATTGTATTTACTTTTTAAAAAATGAAGTACATACTTTGTTTTGTTTTGTCGATACAGGGTCTCACTCTGTCACCCAGGCTTGAGAGCCGTGGCACAATCACAGCTCACTGCAACCTCAATCTACCAGGCTCAAGCAATCCTTCCACCTCAGCCTGCCAGGTAGCTGGGACTGTAGGCATGTGCCACCACAACTGGCTAATTTTTGTATTTTTTGTATAGACAAGGTCTCATCATGTTGCCCAGACTGGTCTTGAAGTCCTGAGTTCAAGCAGTCTGCCTGCCTCAGCCTCCTAAAGTGCTGGGATTACCGGCGTGAGCTACTGCACCCGATCTGCATACTTTTTAGAAAAGGAACTATAATGTGCCTTTCACTCTTATAAAGTGCAGAGACTCATTATGTATCCTTCCACCCTACCTTAGCATTCTAAATTGGAATGCATATGTCCTTCTTTTAAAGCAACTTGAAGTCAAAACATGAAATTTTGAGACAATTTACTACAAAGAGGGATTATATTATATTAATAATTTAAGTTGCAAAAAGATTTATTATAGTTTTTAAAATTAGTGACCATCCCTAAAAATTTTAAAGCAATTTAATTTGGAAACATGTTGTACTTTTTAGAAATACATGTATTGTGTGAAGTAACATTTCCCAAATCTCCATTTTTTGCATACAACTTTTGTTTTGTTTTGTTTTGTTTTGAGATGGAGTCTCACTCTGTCACTCAGGCTGGAGTGCAGTGGCACAATCTCAGCTCACTGAAACCTCCACCTCCCAGGTTCAAGCAATTCTCCTGCCTCAGCCTCCTGAGTAGCTGGGATTACAGGCATTCACCACCATGCCTAATTTTTTTTTTTTTTTTTTTTTTTTTTGTATTTTTAGTAGAGAGAGGGTTTCACCACATTGACCAGGCTGATCTTGAACTCCGAAGTTCAAGTGACCCACTTGCCTTGGCCTCCCAAAGTGCTGGGATTACAGGTGTGAGCCACTGTGCCCAGTTGCATACCTCATTTTTTGCCATATCTGTACATCAGTCATTTATTATTTGCATTATGGTTTTCTTTAAAAGGCCTTTAAACCAAGTCACTTTTGTTATTGTTTTTTAACTTAGACTCATCCTAAGAAATAATATCCATGAAATTGTGGGTTTTATTATGCTCATCATTAATTCTTCTGATATAAAATAAAACAAATATAAAACCATTAAAATAATTATTTTCATGCATGTATGCTCAGGAACCAGTGATATACATATTCTAGTTTGGGAAATGCTGGTATTGAGAAGGTACTTCTATATCTCCTGCCTTTCTTCAACAGTCACATGAGTTTTCTTGTTTGCAAGTGGCATATGTGGGTAAGCCTTGTCCTACACCTTCCACTGTTAACTAAGTGTTGCAATTCAGTCTGCTGTCTTTGGGCTGGAGGCCCACAGTCAGGTCTTGGTATAAAGGATGATGTTTCCCAGCATTCCTAGAGTAGGCTCTGCACACCACCAGCAGTTCTCCACACCTGCAGCTTCTCAATCCTCAGGACAAGGAGTCCCACTTACTTGCACAAGTATTTCACTTCCTTTGGTGATTTTGGATCTATATGGAAAACTAGAGTTGTGGCTTTTCTAGATCTCTGGAACTGCCTTGTATTTCTTTTAAAATGGGTCTGAATGACCTTGGCAATATGTACAAAAAGCCTTGAAGATGCACATGTTTTTTGACTTGGCAATTTACTTCTAAGACTCTATTCTGGGAAATAATCAGACATTTGGACAAATATTAATTTATAAGGATGTTGATTGCAGTATTGTTTATACCAATCAACATAAGGAAAGTGAGAAACAATCCGAACTATAGGAGATTGATTAAAGTGCTGTACATACATGTGATGGCATATTATGAAGATATTTTAAAAATCAACTTATAGGATTTACAAAAATGTTCATGACATAGCAAGTAATATATAAAGGCCAGGGAGGGATATGGGAACTCTCCGTACTTTCTACTTATTTTTCTGTAAGCTTAAAACTGCTCTAAAAAATAAACTATTATTTTTTTAAAACTATGTGAACTGTAAATAAATAAATGTTACAAGGCAGTATGTTTTATATAATTCCTATTTATAAAGCCAAAGACTATATTACATATATATGTATATATGTATACATATTTATATATATATGCATATGTATATATACATATACCTATATATATAAATATATATACACATATATATTTTTTGAGATGGAGTCTTGCTCTGTCATACAGGCTGGAGTGCAGTGGCACGGTCTCACAATTTCGGCTTACTGCAACTTCTGCCTCAGGGGTTCAAGTGATTCTCCTGCCTCAGCCTCCCGAGTAGCTGGGATTACAGGCATGCACCAACATGCCAGGCTAATTTTTGTATCTTTAGTAGAGACAGGGTTTCACCACCTTGGCCAGGTTGGTCTCAAACTCATGACCTCAGGTGATCCGCCTGCCTCGGCCTCCCAAAGTGCTGGGATTACAGGTATAAGCCTGGCCTATATTACGAAAATATTAATAGTGGTTTTCCAGTATTACAAGTGATAACAATTTTCTTTTTTATGTATTCTGCATTCTTCAAATTTCCAAATGATAAGCATGGTAATTGTAAAATTAGAAGAAGAAAACTAGACAAGCAATAAATATTATTTTTTAAAAAGTAGAGTGGGAGTAGGTTTGGAGAGACTAATGTCCTAGGTGGCTGAAAACTAGTCCAGACTTTAGGGACCAAATGGAGAAAACTCAAGACTGGGTGAGTCCTGCCACTAAACTTAGTGAAATTTATCAAGAGAGGAAAGGTCTTCAGAAGGACAACTTATAATTCCTAGAGGAATCCTTCAGAATATCAGTTACTTTAAAGACCAGGACTCTGTTTCAGCTCACCTCATGCCATCTGTAGTGTCTTAATCTACACCATCTTTTCCTGCAGTAACCTCTCAGAAGGTCTATTTAAAGAGATTGTCTTGGGCAGCAAAGACAGTCTAGAGAGCTAGGAACACACAAACTGGAGATGGGTTTTTAAAGTCTTGCCCTGGGCTTCCAGGAGAAACTCTAGTTTCCCTCAAGGATGCTCCCATTGGTTCCCTGAAGAAGGATCAAAGGCAGGGTTTCTGGCAATAGCTCTGTTCAGAAATGAAGTTTTTATCTTTGATGCAGATGTTTCTGTACTGATTTGGAAATATGTCCAGTGTACTTTGTTAAGGAAGAAAAATTAGGCTTAGAACAATATATAGTATGCTAATTTTGGTTAAGAAAGAAAGAAAAATAAAACAACAACAAATATACATCTACATTTACATTTCCCTAAAGAAACATTGAGATAACATAAAAAAACTAATAAAAGGATTACCAAAAAGGAGATGGAAAATGGAGTGGACGGAGATGCAGCTATGAGCTACGAGCAAGTTTTCTCTTTTCTTTCTTTTTTTTTTTTTTTCACATTGGACATTTGTACAAAGTTTTCTCAATGAGTATATTTATATCATTTTGATTTTTGAACAGTATTGTCTATTCAAAATAGACAGTAATTCTGCCAAAGCTTAGGGGGAAAATAAGAATTGTCTCTTTAATGGGGATGGTCATGTGCATATCTCTCAGAAATCCCACATTGTGGGGCAGGAGGCTAGGACTTCCAGGTGGCATAGCATTTTCAACACAAGTCATTTTCATCACAAGGTGGGGGGAATTATCAGAGGGCTCTTTTGATGGACGGGATGTGAATGTGGCCACTGAGGGTCTGGAGGTCAACCTCACAGTATGCTGGGAATCTATCTGGCATCTTACCAGATTCTGACCCTTGTTGCCAGCCAGGTATTTGGACCCATAGCTACTTCTCCACTAGAGAAGCCAAAAAAGGCATGTAGTGCCTGGGATCCAAACTACTGACCTGCAAGTCCGGGATGCATAGAACCTGCAGTGTGTCTAAAGCAGAGCTCCTATAGCTGGGCCCAGATTATATAGGCCACTTCCAGTTTAAGAGGCCATGACCTACAGCTTCCCCTGCGAATTCAAAACTGCCCTGGGGGCGGGGGGGGGGGATCTACTACTGTCAATGCATCTTACTTGTTCATGAGCATGAAGAGATTGGAAAGTGTGACTCATATACCTGTAGGTATATGTGTTATGTTTATATCGATAGTCAATTCCTGGTTACCTACAAGTGGCGTTGTCGGGCTGGCAAGGATATGGTCAGTCAGAAGAAGGTTGGTGCTGGATGTGAAAAATTGGAAGTTGTGTATATAAAGGATAAAAAAGTGAGTGTACTGAGGAGGAAGGAGAGAGGGAGTAACTGCATGCCGAAAACAACAGAAAGAGTTCTGCTTCCCTTTCATTAACCTGGATATGGAGAGGTCAGATGAGACGCCAGGGAAGTTTAGGTGTTGGAGGGAGGTTAGCAATAAACTAGTGGAGCTGCTTCACTTTATAAACAAGGAAACCGAATATAAAACATCCATGCAGTTGGTGAAGGAAAGTATACGAATGCACAGAGAGGGAACACCTATGTATTATCAACTCACACAAAGATACATCTTAGAGTGCTTTCCCACTTCTATGGCAACTTAATGTACCCCCAGTTTCCTTTAAAATTTTGTTATTAGCTCATTCTCATTGCCAAAATGAGTCATGAATACCAGGTTTCTATGTCCATTTATTATTTTGAAGCAACTGCCAAACACTGTGGAAATGGTTCCATTTACCTCCAGAATTTGCCAAAAGAAAAAAAAAGTCCAATGATGACTGAAACCGTAATGACTATTTTCTATTTTCTTTTGCCTAAGTAATTGACCATTAATTATAATATCAATAGGCAGTGGGTAAGGAAAGCAGACCCATGTAAGGGCTACATTTCATTTGTAACTGTTTTGTATATATCATAAATCTCTAATATTGGGCTATTGTCACCCTTGATGAATTATTGTAAGCATGTCAGCACATGGTGGAAGTCAAGTACATTCAAATACTACTCAGTCAGAATTGAATTTGGCATGATAGTCTCATAAAAGGGGGCTCAATTGAGAGTTTCCACTTGCCTGCTCTAAACTTGTCACTTGTAGGTGCTAAAGAGCTTGTTGTGTTGGTTTAATTAGTCAACAAATCGGTCCTTACTTGATTGCGTGGTCGTATCACATATGTTAACACTTCAGTGTTTGATGGAGATATTAACAAGTGACAAGAGTCTCTTGGTCTGTGGACTTTAAAGAAGAGAAGCTCTTCTATATTATTTCATTTGGCCCTGCCAATATTTATTAGATCATGCAGCCCGCAGGCTGCCAGTTAAAGAAAGACAACACAAACATTTTTCAGGGTTATGCTCATCTGTATCCCAAAGAAGGGTCACAGAACAATCGATGGGAGAAGAGCAGAAGAAAGATAAGTGTTTTCTTCCACCGCTTACAAATTCATTATTTGATACAGTTTGCTGCAGACCTCCCTTGAGCTTTTTTCACTTAAAGATAATTTATGACAAGAACAGAGAGGTTCTTGAAAATGCTATAGCAACTGAAGCTGAATGATACCACTCTGGTGCAAGACACAGCACCAGAGGCTAGTAAATAGGAAGTTTGCATTTGTATGAAGAACTGTGTTAGCTAAGCATTCACCCATGATGGATAAAACACTCATATTAATAGTCAATAAGAGATTAAAGGGAAAAAATTAATAATCAAAATGATTATTTCCAGAAGTGGGGTAGGGAATAAAAAGTCGGTACACTGAAAGTTTGCAAAAGACCCGTCTATTCATTTTTTTCTATAGCAGAACAAACAAAAGGGCAGTGCTTATTTTAAAAACACAGGCTCCATTTGTTTTGTCACCGTTCACTTATGGCTTTTATCTGTGCATTAGCAAGAATCAGGTCTCTACACCATGTGCAGTCATGATGTGAAGTCTATGGACCAGAGTCACCAGATAGTTCCTTTGGGCAGGAGGTTGCTTTGCAAAAAACACTTAAATGACTGCCAGCAATTTGAACATTGCCAACAGTGACTTAACTAGTGAAGATAATGAGACATAAAATCATGAGTCAAGGGTTTTCTGTTAAGACTCCCTAAGGGGGAACTTTAAAAATCCAATGTATTTATCTCTCTTAGGAAACTGCTTGACAACCAAAAGATCCTTACCTCCTTACCTCACAAAGTAAAGAGTTTACCATTCCTCTCCTTGGAAGACCTCATGTTGATTTATTCAGTTTTTAATTATGTGGTGGTCACCATGTTGTCAGAGGGCTGAAACTCAACCCTTGTCCCTCCCTTAATTACCTTGTGGAAACTCCCCTGGGCCTGGCCTAAATGTTCAGCTACTGACAAGTAGGAGAAGATGCACAAGAATAATTAAGACAACAGTGTCTTTACACAAACATGCCCTACACATACAAATGTGAAAAGCACAAAGAGCAATAGGTTTATGAATATTTTATCTAGGCTAAAAAAAATACTCTGCTGATAGTTATAGCATCTTCCCAGGGCCACTCCATTTTTAGCCACGCCCTGGGATTGGAGCAGCTGCAGCCTCTGATAATGCTGTTTTCCACTCTCGAGTGAGCCAAGAGAGAATTAAAGGAGGGATGCACTCTTTGCCACTTACCTTCCCCTCAGTTTTTGCTTAACCTAAACTGCAAACTAAGACACTTTAGAAAGTGATTAAACTTCATAACTTCAATATCCCACCCTCCATCATTGCAAATATTTCTCATTAGACTTTTATAAATCAACTCCCCAAACCAGCCAATCAGGTTTTACTGGGAAGCAGACCTTCAATGAATGTTCGTTGATTAATTGATTGATTGATGAGGGTAAATTATGGGTGTCTGCCTAACCAATAGAAACAAAAAATAATTTGACTGAGTGACAGTGTTAATAGTAAAAGGTTAAAGAGGGCAAGATGGGGTGCAGTATGAGTTGCACAAATTCTTACATTAAGAATGTGAAAGCTTTGGGAGAATATTTCCTTTGAGGAGGAGATGGAAAATGGGTTGGTTGACCTGCAAAAGATATGGGTACCCTCAGTGCAAGACATTTTCTGCACTGAGCTCTAAAGAAAAAAAGAAGAAAGGCAAAGGATACAGAGAATAAAAAGCCATTTGATGTGCAGTGAAGAAGGAGGATTAGGGGGAGGGGAGGGGAGTAAAAGCTGTTTAAGGGAAGCAAAGGAAGGAAGAAGGGAAACAGGCTCCTGGGTGACTTAATTTAAGGCTCAGACTCCTAGCGTTTTGCATTTCTTTTCTATTCTCACTGTGCTGTAAAGAACATCCTTATGCATATAGGTTTGTGTACTTTGGAAAATTACTGGAGGGAATGGAAACATAAGAGCCTTCCTTACTACTTTTTGTAATTCTTTAATGTTAGAATTTCATATAATCAAAATGTATTGCTTTTACAGTCAGAAAAAAACAGTTCAGAAAAATTAAGTTTTAAAAAAGTCTCAGAGCTGTGACTCTCCTTAAAGAGAAGGAAGTAGGAATATCAAATAGATTTAGCAAGTTAAAGAAGTTGTGGCTATTAAAACTTTGAGTTTGCTCAGAAATATTTACTTTAGCTTCCAGAAATGTGGGTTTTCCTGAAGCCTTGGTACTTCTCTAGAAATCCACTCCTAAAAAAAAAAAGGTAATTTCCCTCTGTTCTTTGCTTGCTGCCTCAAACAAGAATGAAACCATTTTTCTTAAACTGGTAGAAAAACCTTATTCCAATTATTTTTTCTAGTCCTATACTTCCAGAGGATGGGAAACTGTTCTTAAAAGTGCAATGGGCTGACAGAAAGCAGAACTGTGGTTACTGCCAGGGCTGGGGGAGGGGACTGACCGCAAAGGGGCACAAGGGAATTTACTGGGGTGACAGAAAGATTCCACATTACAATTAAGGTGGTGGTTACATGACCGTATACATTTGCCAAAGTTTACTACATGTACACTTAAAATGAGTGGATTTTGTTGTACATAGCTCAATAAAACTATTTGTAAATAGCTTTAGTAATAAGTGAACTAGTGCTTCTTTTGGTGATCATTTGCAAGAATACTCCAAATTCAATAAGAACCAGGATTCTTTTTTCAAAAGTCAGAAACTAGTACCAAGTGGTGTGTTAGATTTAGAGAGCTGGAAGGACTTTACATACTTAAATGCCATTTTAATCTAGTTGAAGCTCGCATAGAAAGAAGAAAAAAAATACATTTTTAAAGTACAGGTTTGTATTCAATAATTCTTTAGCTCTTTTTCTCTTTAACTTCCCTGGGAGGAGCAGGGAGCTCTCATTCTGGTACCGATATTTTGATTAAAACAAATATTCACTCATTCATTAAAAGTTTCTCTCATATAAAGGAATTCAATTTTTTTTGATTGGTGCTAGACTCACAGACAGACAGAAATAAGCTTCCATTCTTCCATTTGATAGCCAGACGCTGCCAGTTGTAGCCAGGGCAGTCATGCTGTTAAATTAGGTCTAATGAAGGAGTAATTGCTTTAGATATAGTGAACCATTTCAAAGAAAACAAGGATTCTAATTGATTTGCAATTTGTTTGGCACATTGCATTGTCTGCGGCTATTGATTAGTCTTCTGGATTTCACACTGCATGTGTTTCCCTTTATTAAGGGAATAACAGGTTACTGATTACTTTCTTTCTGGGTTTAATGTAGCGGTTAATGTCTACTTTGTTCTTGTGTCATGTCACAGGCGAGGAAGGAATAATAGGCAAGTGGGTGGCCCTTTGCTAAGCAACTTCCCTGCTGCTCTGAGCTGTGTACTCCGAGACAGGCTGAAAAGCAGATCAAGAGAAAGGGTTAGAATAGCAGGACTCACAAGTTAAGGCCTGAGTCAGGCTAGACCCAGCTCGAAACTTGGCTTTCCCCTCCCAGTCAAAGCATAGCATGGGACAAAGCAGCTGGTGGTAGATTTGTTCTTGTATCATTCGATTATTTGTAGACAGGATATGAATCTATGCCCATTGTTTTGCTTAATAGATATGCATACTAAATGGGTGCAGAAAAAGAATATTTGAGGGTGAGGTCTTTTGGTTCATTTAACCCTTTGGAAAGTGACATTATGTTGGCACCTGGGAAGCACTTGTTGCTGAGGTGTCGATATGATCATCAAAATGGCTCTTATGTTTATACCAACTGCAGGGGAGGGAGAAAAAGTTCTCAGGGTTGCAGTCATTTCATTGCCCTCAAAGCACAGCAGGAATTATTAGCTTACCCTGGCGTGCCCCTTTGTTTTCCTAGGGCTTTGCTCCTCCAGCAGATACTCATTTAAGACGAATCCACTGCTTTCTGAAATGTGTTTTGCAATGGTGCACAGAACAGGCACTCACTTAGCGGATCTAATCCTTTCACGGCTCAGCTTGTTAATGTAGCAAACTGCTGAAAATGGGAAATGGATTCTTTAATGAGAACAGTCCCTTCATGGCTTTATTCTCCCAGCCCAACCCCCAGGCATTCATTCAAGTCCCCCACCCCCTGACCTCCCATGCCAGGATCAGGCACCCCCCACTTCCCACCCAGCAAGCAGCCCATTTTCCAGCACGAAGTCCCCCATCTCTAGGCCCCTTGCTTCCCCACGACCTTCCCAGAGCCCTTGGAAGCTCACAAATAACAAAGGGGTGTGGGCAGTAAAAGATTCCCTTTCTCTGCTTCAGCTACCTCCTTCCCAAGCCTGAGCCCGTCTTTTCCTGGGATCCGAATCTGACTTGGTTATAGAGAGGAGCCTTTTCCTGATAAATTGCAAAGTAGCTAACACCCAGGGATTACATCTAAATTTATCAAATAAATACACTTTTGATATAAACATAATACCAAGGTATTATAGATTTAACATATTTCATTAATATAGCTTTTTTACTATACAGGTTGAATATCCTTGGGACTAGACATGTTTTGGGTATTTTTGGATTTTGGACTATTTGCATATACATAACGATGTCTCCTGGGATGAGACTCAGGTCTCAACCTGAAATTTATTTATGTTTCATATACACCTTATACACTTAGCCTGAAGGTAATTTTACACAATACGGTACTAATTTTGTGCACGAAACAAAGTTTGTGTTAAGTGCTAAGTGTAGACTTTTCCACTTGTGGCATCATGTGAGTGCTCACAAAGTTTTGAATTTCAGAACGTTTTGGATTTTGGATTTTCAGATTAAGGATGTTCAACCCGAATTAGATTTTACAATGATTCTTATTGCCAAGGGTTTCAAAATGGAGCCAATTAGTGAAAGTAAACTTGGACTCTGGTCAATTAATTATTTTTCTTTTACTATTTTCACTCTTTTGGGTCTTCCTGAAGCCTTGGTACTTCTCTAGAAATCCACTTCTAAAAAAAAAAAAAAAAATTCAGGCCGGGGGCACACTGGCTCATACCTGTAATTTCAGCACTTTGGGAGGCTGATGTGAAGGGATCACCTGAGGTCAGGAGTTCAAGACCAACCTGGCCAACATGGCAAAAATCCCATCTCTAGTAAAAATACTAAAATTAGCTGGGTGTGGCGACACACACCTGTAATCCCAGCTTACCCAGGAGGCTGAGGCAGAAGAATTGCTTGAACCTAAAAGGCAGAGGTTGCAGTGAGCCGAGATCGCCCCACTGCACTCCAGCCTGGCAACAGAGGGAGGCTCTGTCTCAAAATAAAAAACAAACAAACAAAGATTCTAAGCAGGTAAAATTTAGGTTACGAAGATATTAAAGGTTACTTGGAAGTCATGACAGGATAGCCTGCAGTTTGAAGCATGCATTTAAAGAGAAAATGAGGATGGTTATGCCCATTTTGCCTTAGAGATAGTTGGTTTGGGAAAGTAAATTATGTATATGTGAGCCCAGGTCTTTCTCTGGTCCAAGTTCTTAACTTTGTGTGTGTGTGCGCCATGGAATCCTTTGGCAATCTGGTGAAGCCTGCTGATCCCTTCTCAGAATAATATTTTTAAATGCATAAGAGAAAATACCCAGGATTGCAAAGAAAACCAGTTGTATTGAAATGGACTTATTCAAATATTTTAAAAACAAATTTATATTCAGTAAGTTCTTTATTGCTGTTTGTTATTAATGAATTTATTGCTTTAAATAATAAGATCTATGGATGGGTCTAGCAACTCCTATAATTTTGAAGTAAGAATGAGTAATTAAATGTTAATATCTATAATAACTTTACGTGTTATTTTAAAAATCTGTGCTTTCTCTTGGTGACATAGTCACAGGTACTGATAACGATTGTTTTGTTACCTATATCTATAAAGAAAAGAAGTTATGAAAGTAAAGATAATTTTTTCCATCCAAACTTATAGGCCCCCTAAGTTCTGTCCACAAACCCACAGGATTTTGCCTCCTCAGTACTAGCCTCTTCCAGTGCTCCATCAGGTGATGAGCAGCCTGTCATCAGTTATAGGGAGAGGAAACCCAAGAGAAATGGAGATTGGAGGTGCCCAATTGGAGGTGCCCAATTGGAGGTGCCCTAGACCTTACCCCGTCCCACACTGCGACTGTCCTGCCTCTCATGGAGCAGAGATTTTCACCAAATCTTCCCAGGCTTTTGCTCCTCCCATTGTCCCCCCATCTATAAAACTCATGTCTATGTAAGTCAAGGCCATGCAGCATGACACATGAAGAGAGGAGAGACTGGCAAAAGCAAAATAGAACAAGAAATAATTGTGCTTCTTTGCATTATAGGCACCTGATAACAAGACTCATACAAGTTTACAAGAACACAATTCAATGAATAAAATCTTTGCAGAGATTAATAAAATGTGAAAGTGTTAAAGAGATTATCAAGGAGAACTTAGTTCACATTTAGTTACCGAGAGTTGCCAGATTTAGTAAATAAAAATACAGATACTGCATGGAACAAATTTCTTGTTTATCGGAAATTCAGAGTTAACTGGTTGTTCTATATTTTATCTGGAAATCCTAAATTAGCAGATTATATAAATGACAGGAGAGAGTTTTTGTTTTACCAGTCAAATAATTTGAACTAAATTCAGAAGCAGCAAGTAAAAACTGTGCAAGTAAAAAGAAAGATGATTTGTTTAAAATTAAAGAGGACTTTGAGAATTGAAGGAATAAACAGAGGAGAGGGAGTTAGAGGGTGAGAAGGAGGAATGAGCTGAGTCAAAAAGCAGGAGGGAGGCCAGAAACAAGCATAGAAAAGTGTCCTGACCAAAACCTGGGGAAAGCTAACTTGTGGCAGCACCTTACTCACTAATTTCCTCTCTCATGACCACCACTCTGCCCCAGATTCTTTTGAAATGGATGAAGCCAATGTTGCCTGGGTTTCTGCTTAATCTTCTCAGAGATAAAGGAACCAAGGCTCAGAAAGATTAAGCAATTTGCCAAAAGTTGCCCAGCTGGGAAGTTGCAGAGCTGTGATTCAAATCCAGAGCTGACACACCTTATCTTGCTGCCTCTGTAGCAATTAATGCCTGAGGATTTATTAACCCTACTCCTTCTATTGCCACCTCTCCTGTTTAATATAGAGGATGGAAACTGTCAGGGCCTAATAGGTTTGTACCATATGTCAGAAACTCTGAAAGCCCCGTTCTCTGGGAGCCTTTCCATTGTCCAAGGGAGGGCAATTCAATTAATCAGCTGAAAAGCTCGCTTCCTGGGAAGGAAGAGACAAGCTCAGTCTAGCTCCTTATTAATAACAACAACAAAGCAAAACCACATCGTGCCAGCATATCCCAGCTTTTCATTTACCTCTGGGTCTTGTGAACTTTCAGACTTAGCATTTTAAAGTTGGGGAGGGCAGGCTTAGGTCTCAGTAGGTGGTGGTAGATCTGTGGGCATCTCTTCCATGCCAGTGCTACATCATAGAGATTTCTGGAACAACAGATTCTAGAGGCCCCCAGAAAAGATCCCCTTGTAGCAAGGGAAAGTGTTATTTTATTTCTTTTTGTGTCCCAGAGCACAGGAGCAAAGGCACACTTCAGATCTTCTCTTTGGAAGTCCAGACTTCCTATGGAACACCTAAGACGATGTGGGGTCATCTTAGGTGTTTTACAGGTGTTCACATCTTGGATGTGAGGCAGGGTCATCCCAGCCAGAGCCCTGCCATCTCCCCCAGGAAGCCTGCCTGTGTTTCAAGCTGCTCCAAGGAGAAGCTCCCCTGAGTGAAGTTCCAACCATCCGACCTTATCTAAACCCTGGATCCTATCATTCCATGTTGATATTCAGATATTTCCCCCCTTTGTAGAGGCATTTTCTATTGCTTTATTACAAGCGGTATCAATAGGTTATTTATATTTTGAACTCTATTGAAAGAGGATTATACCAGGACATCTAATTTCAGTTAAGAAAATATAGAAATTACTCCCACGTATGAAAAGCAGTGCTTTAAAATGAAAGAAAATAGTTCACTTCTCACTGTCACAGCAGTCGCACTGGTAAGTACTTCTAAATTGCTCCACTTTGCTATTGTCTGAGGTCCTTGATAAGCATTCTGCATTTTAAAGCTTTATCTGTTTTTCTTCATTAAAAAGCTCATTAGTTAGTCAGCATACTGGCGCTTTCTTTACAGTTCATAAATTCAGATTAGAACCTTGTGTCCTCTAAATGGTGCCACTCATTAAATCACCCAAAATACTAGTATGGAGATATTTAATGGTAAGATTTAAAGTTAGATTTCTAGATTTAGAAGTCTCAATAAAAAAACCCCGACTGCCTAAAAGTTTTTAAAAGCAGATGTGCAATAAAAAAAATAAATAAATAAAAATAAAAATTAAAAAAAAAAAAAGGAGATGTAAAATCAACAGGATTTTGGTATGTCACAGAATTCTGAGCTTCTCGATGTGCTCTTGCAAAGATGAAATGAGATCGCCTGTGATCAACACTGCACATTTTGTACTTGAATGAGGACGTGGGGGAGATAGTGCATTCAGGACTGAATTTCTAATGCTAAGATTTTCTCTTCCTGTTATAATGTAATCATACTTCCCATTTCCACAGTGGTCAAATTTTATAGTGATGTCCCTTTCAATATGGCTTTATTGTCAAGTGAGTATGTCCTCATTTGAACCCAGGATTCTTTTTTAAAATTTTTATTTATTTTATTTTATTTTTGAGACAAAGTCTCACTCTGTCACCCAGGCTGGAGTGCAGTGGTGCGAGATTGGCTCACTGCAACCTCCGCCTCCCATATTCAAGAGATCCTCCTGCCTCAGCCTCCCGAGTATCTGTGACTGCAGGCACGTACCACCACACCCGGCTAATTTTTATATTTTCAGTAAAGATGGGGTTTCACCATGTTGCGCAGGCTGGTCTCCAACCCCTGGGTCTGCCCACCTCAGCCTCCCAAAGTGCTGGGATTACAGGCGTAAGCCACCATGCCTGATCTATTTATTTATTTTTATTGAAGTAAAATATACATATAAAATTTACCATCTTTGCCATTTTTAAGTGTACAGTTCAGTGGTAATAAATACATTTATATTCTTTTCCCCTTTCATCTCCAGGATTCTTGAACACTATTTGGACAATTTATTTACTGGAAGCCCATCAGTCACAGAGCAACAGACGATGGGGCAGGTAGGAACCCAGTGACCTCATTGGCCCTGATTCACCCCAGGCAATCTCAAGATGCAGAGAACCTGCCTGAGGATA
Organism: Ateles fusciceps; assembly: GCA_036589455.1. Taxonomy (NCBI): domain Eukaryota; kingdom Metazoa; phylum Chordata; class Mammalia; order Primates; family Atelidae; genus Ateles; species Ateles fusciceps. Next base: position 3,892,386 of record JAZHEH010002842.1, read on the forward strand.
TGGCATAGTGCTGGATACCTTGTTCTGACAGTAGTAATTGGGAGAAAGAAGGGAAAGTGGCAGAGTGCCCTGGAAAAGTGATAGACATAGACAAAACATTCTGTGTTGTCCTGGCTTAAACCAAGGAGCAAATGCAGCCTTATCAATCTGTGCTTGAAATGGAAGTCGAGGAAACTAAACTCCCATAAAAACAAGATTGACATTGGATGAAAAGAATCAAGAGAACAAGCATTTCTGAGAGTCCCTAAAAAACACATACACACACAAACACACACACACACACACCCCTCCTTCATATTCTCCTTTTTTCCTTTTTTTGAGACAGGGTCTAGCTCTGTCATGCAGGCTAAAGTGCAGTGGCGTGATCACAGCACACTGCAGCCTCAACCTCCTTCTCCGCCTTCTGAGTAGCTGGGAGTACTGACACACACAACAATGCCTGGCTAACTTTTGTATTTTTTTTGTGGAGACCGGGCCTTATTTTGTTGCCCAGGCTGGTCTCAAACCCCTGACCTCAAATTATTCTCCTGCCTTGGCCTCCCAAACTGCTGGGGTTATAGATGTGAGCCACTTGGGCCTGGCCTCTCTTTCCATTTGCTATTTCATCCTGACCTGGGTACTCTTGACCCACCATCGATCCATAACACATTTATACTGCCATCTTTTCCTCAACTTGCCTACCCAATTCCACTCTATGTTCCCACATAGTGAACTAGCTCCTCGAGCAGAGTGGTGGGATAATGAGGCTGAAGGAGAACAGCAGAGCTGCGTAGGGGCAAAGGCACAGGTGGGAATGGCTCTGGGTGCATACCTAGGAGGCATGGTGTCCCCCAACAAACTGCTCTAGGATGGGTACAAAGTTTCTTATGGTGGAGAACTTTAGGGATTATGCCTATGTCCTATGCTGCACTTGACAAGTAGGCAAGTTAAGTTATTTGAAGATGAATAAACTTGACTCTTACTATTGCACTCACAAAAAATATCTGGAGTGGGGGCAAGTGGTCCCTTCTCTGGCTACTTAGTCCCTTGTCCTTTCATGTCCTTCGTGGTGTCTTTTTACTTTCTTTCCAAATGGAACCCTCTATTTTATTTTTTAATTTTTATTTTGTTACTTGACAAATACAAATTGTATATGTTTAAGGTGTACTAAGTTATAGTGACTTGGCAATTTCTCTCCTCAGCCATCCCTGACCACAAGGTGGCATTTAGTGGATGGTTAATCATTTTTATCCATTGAATCTTGTCTTTAAGAATCTTCTGTGAAACCCAAGACCTGGGGTTGCATAGCCCTTTGCTTTGGAAAAAGCATACATGCTTCATTGTTTCCTAAATACTATCCTCTCCCTCTCTGCTACCACTCCCCCACCTTCCATGCTCATGTAGCCTGAATTTCCTCAACTCCTTCACCCCCATATTTGGAACATGAAGCCCAAAAAGACCAGTATCAGAGCACAAGTCGGGAATCCTAGGTTCTCTCCCCAGCTCTTCCAAGCATCTGGGAACCCAAAGTATTTTCTTTTTTTCCTTTTCTTTGATTTTTTTTTTTAAATTGTACTTTAAGTTCTGGGGTACATATGGAGATCTTGCAGGATTTTTGCATAGGTACACACCTGCCATGGTAGTTTGCTGTCTCCAACCCCCTGTCACCTACATTAGGCATTTCTCCCAGTGTTATCCCTCCCCAACTTCCCCACCCCCCGCTGTCCCTCCCCTAGCCCACCACCCCCCAACATGCCCTAGTGTACGATGTTCCCCTCCCTGTGCCCATGTGTTCTCATCATTCAACACCCGCCTATGAGTGAGAACATGCAGTGTTTGGTTTTCTGTTCTTGTGTCAGTTTGCCGAGAATGATGGTTTCCAGATTCATCCATGTCCCTACAAAGGACACGAACCCATCCTTTTTTATGGCTGTATAGTATTCCATGGTGTATATGTGCCACATTTTCCTTGTCCAGTCTATCATCAATGGGCATTTGGGTTGGTTCCAGGTCTTTGCTATTGTAAACAGTGCCGCAGTGAACATATGTGTGCGTGTGTCTTTATAATAGAATGATTTATAATCCTTTGGATATATACCCAGTAGTGGGATTGCTGGGTCAAATGGAATTTCTATTTCTAGGTCCTTGAGGAATCACCACACTATCTTCCATAATGGTTGAACTAGTTTACACTCCCACCAACAGTGTAAAAGTGTTCCTATTTCTCCACATCCTCTCCAGCATCCATTGTCTCCAGATTTTTTTTAATGATTGCCATTCTAACTGGCATGAGATGGTATCTCAATGTGATTTTGATTTGCATTTCTCTAATGACTAGTGATGATGAACATTTTTTCATGTGTTTGTTGGCCTTATCTACGTTCCCTTGAAAAGTGTCTGTTCATATCCTTCACCTACTTTTCAATGGGTTTGTTTGTTTTTTCTTATAAATCTGCTTTAGTTCTTTGTAGCTTCTGGATGTTGGTCCTTTGTCAGATGGGTAGATTGCAAAAATTTTTGCCCGTTCTGTTGGCTGCCGGTTCACTCTAATGATTGTTTCTTTTGCTCTGCAGAAACTCTTAAGTTTAATTAGATGCCATTTGTCTATTTTGGCTTTTGTTGCCATTGCTTTTGGTGTTTTAGTCATGAATGGTATCGCCTAGGTTTTCTTCTAGGGTTTTTATGGTGTTAGGTCTTACGTTTAAATCTTTAATCCATCTGGAGTTAATTTCAGGGTAAGGTGTAAGGAAGGGGTCCAGTTTCAGCTTTCTGCACATGGCTAGCCAGTTTTCCCAACACCATTTATTAAACAGGGAATCCTTTCCCCATTGCTTGTTTTTGTCAGATTTGTCAAATATCAGATGGTTGTAGATGTGTGGCTTTGCTTCTGAGGCCTCTGTTCTGTTCCATTGGTCTGTATCTCTGTTTTGGTACCAGTACCATGCTGTTTTGATTACTGTAGCTTTGTAGTATAGCTTGAAGTCAGGTAGCATGATGCCTCCAGCTTTGTTCTTTTTGCTTAGGATTGTCTTGGCTATGTGGGCTCTCTTTTGGTTCTATGAAGTTTAAAGTGTTTTTTTCCAGTTCTGTGAAGTTCAATGGTAGCTTGATGGGGAGAGCATTGAATCTACTAATTACTTTGGGCAGTGTGGCCAATTTCATGATTCTTCCTAACCATGAGCATGGTATGTTTTTCCATCTGTTTGTGTCCTCTCTTATTTCCTTGAGTGGTGGTTTGTAGTTCTCCTTAAAGAGGTCCTTTACATCCTTTGTTCGTTGTATTCCTAGGTATTTTATTCTCTTTGTAGCAATTGTGAATGGGAGTTCTCTCTTGATTTGGCTTTCTGTTTGTCTGTTATTGGTGTATAGGAATGCTTGTGATTTCTGCACATTGATTTTGTATCCTGAGACTTTGCTGAAGTTGCTTATCAGCTTAAGGAGATTTTGGGCTGAGACAATGGAGTCTTCTAAATACACAATCATGTCATCTGCAAATGACTTTTGACTTCCTCTTTTCCTGATTGAATACCCTTTATTTATTTTTCTTGCCTCATTGCTCTGGCTAGAACTTCCAATACTATATTGAATAGGAGTGATGAGAGAGGGCATCCTTATCTAGTGCCAGATTTCAAAGGGAATGCTTCCAGTTTTTGCCCATTCAGTATGACATTGGCAGTGGGTTTGTTGTAAACAGCTTTTGTTATTTGGAGATACGTTTCAGTGATACCTAGTTTATTGAGGGTTTTTAGCATAAAGGGCTGTTGAATTTTGTAGAAGGCCTTCTTTGCATCTATTGAGATAATCATGTGGTTTTTGTTTTTGGTTCTGTTTATGTGGTGGATTACGTTTATAGACTTGTGTATGTTGAACCAGCCTTGCATCCCTGGGATGAAGCCTACTGATCGTGATAGATAAGCTTTTTGATGTGCTGTTGCATTCGGTTTGCCAGTATTTTATTGAAGATTTTTGCAACTGTGTTCATCATGGATATTGGCCTGAAGTTTTCTTTTTCAGTTCAGTCTCTGTTGGGTTTTGGTATCAGGATGATGTTGGCCTCATAAAATGAGTTAGGGAGGGTTCCCTCTTTTTGTATTGCTTGGAATAGTTTCAGAAGGAATGGTACCAGCTCCTCTTTGTACGTCTGGTAGAATTTGGCAATGAACTTGTCTGGACCTGGACTTTTTTTGATTGGTAGGCTATTAATTGCTGCCTCAACTTCAGCCCTTGCTATTGGTCTATTCAGGATTTCAACTTCTTCCTGGTTTAGTCTTGGGAGGGTGCAAGTGTCCAGGAATTTATCCATTTCTTCCAGATTTACTGGTTTATGTGCATAGAGTTGCTTGTAGTAATCTCTGATGGTAGTTTGTATTTCTGTGGAATCGGTGATGATATTCCCTTTATCGTATTTTACTGCATCGATTTGATTCTTCTCTCTTTTCTTTTTTATTAGTCTGGCTAGTGGTCTATTTTGTTGATGTTTTCAAAAAAAACCAGCTCCTGGATTTATTGATTTTTTGAAGGGTTTTTTTTGCATCTGTATCTCCTTCAGTTCTGCTCTGATCTTACTTATTTCTTGCCTTCTGTTAGCTTTTGAGTTTTTTTGATCTTGCTCCTCTAGCTCTTTCAATTTTAATGATAGGGTGTCGATTTTTGATCTTTCCTCACTTCTCATGTAGGCATTTATTGCTATAAATTTCCCTCTAGACACTGCTTCAAATGTGTCCCAGAGATTCTGGTACATTGTGTCTTCATTCTCATTGGTTTTGAAGAACGTCTTTATTTCTGCCTTCCTTTCATTGTTTATCTAGTTGACATTCAGGAGCTGGTTGTTTAGTTTCCATGTAGTTGTGTGGTTCTGAGTTAGTTTCTTAATCCTGAGTTCTAATTTGATTGCACTGTGGTCTGAGAGACTGTTTGTTATGATTTCTGTTCTTTTGTGTTTGCTGAGGAGAGATTTACTTCCAATTATGTGGTCAATTTTAGAGTAGGTGTGATGTGCAATGTGGTGCTGAGAAGAATGTATATTCTGTGGATTTGGAGTGGAGAGTTCTGTAGATGTCTGTTAGGTCCACTTGGTCCAGATCTGTGTTCAAGTCCTGGATATCCTTGTTGATTTTCTGTCTCGTTGATCTGTCTAATATTGACAGTGGAGTGTTAAAGTCTCCCACTATTATGGTGCAGGAGTCTAAGTCTCTTTGTAGGTCATTAAGAACTTGCTTTATGTATCTGGGTGCTCCTGTATTGGGTGCGTATATATTTAGTATAGTTAGCTCTTCTCATCGCATTGATCCTGCTACCATTATGTAATGCTCTTCTTTGTCTCTTTTGATCTTTGTTGGTTGAAAGTCTGTTTTATCGGAGATTAGGATTGCAACTCCTGCTTTTTTTTTTTTTTTTTTTGCTCTCCATTTACTTGGTAAATCTTCTTCCATCCCTTTATTTTGAGTCTATGTGTGTCTTTGCATGTGAAATGGGTCTCCTGAATACAGCACACCGATGAGTCTTGACTTTTATCCAGTTTGCCAGTCTGTGTCTTTTGACTGGGGCATTTAGGCTGTTTACCTTTAACGTTAATATTGTTATGTGTGAATTTGATCCTGCCATTTTGTTATTGGCTCATTGTTTTGCCCGTTAGTTGATGCAGTTTCTTCATTGTGTCATTGGTCATTACCATTTGGTATGGTTTTGCAGTGGCTGGTACTGGTTATTGTTTTCTGTGTTTAGTGCTTACTTCAGGAGCTCTTGTAAGGCAGGTATGGTGGCAACAAATTTCTCAGCAATTGCTTCTCTGTAAAGGATTTTATTTCTCCTTCACTTATGAAGCTTAGTTTGGCTGGATATGAAATTCTGGGTTGAAAGTTCTTTTCTTTAAGGATGTTGAATATTGGCCCCACTCTCTTCTGGCTTGTAGGAACCCAAAGTATTTTCTAAACTACTGTCTTGACATTTCTATCTGTAAATAAAAAATTAAGAATAAAGACTTGGGATATTGGTACGATGTCACCAATGAAGAAATACTGCTAGTTCTTGGAGAATGAAAAAGGCTTTGCATGCTATAAGCCACTGTAGTTCTTCTATATAAGCCACAGTTGTTCTTATGTGAGATAATGAAACTCCTATGGTAAAGTACCTTCAAACTGGAATACGTGTTTCCTTAGACATGCTGCCTTGCGTTATGCCATCATTCTGGTAACTTGCTTCACCACTGGAGGGGTGTAGCCTCTCCCAAGCTTTCCCCTCACATCTTGGTCAGCCTCTTGAGTTGTGGCACACATCTTGAGCGTTTAGCAAACCATTTTGAAGCCTTGGTTCCATCCTTCCCGAAGGTTCTCTTGGTCCACTGTTTTTCAGGAACCTTACCTTATGTGGATAGCTCACTTATGCAACAGATATGTTATTGGTAGTGGACAATACATTTTTTGTGCGTGTACAGAATTCTGTGTTACATACATAGGAGGAGCTCACTATATCAACAACCTATTTATTTCATTTTATTTATTTATTTTTTTTTGAGGCAGGGTCTCACCATATCATCCAGGCTGATCTCAAGCTCAGGCTCCAGTGATCCTCCTGTCTCAGCCTGCTGAGTACCTGGGATTACAGGTATGAGTCATCACAACACCTTCAACAACTTATGTGGTGAATTACTTATAAATCAAAGAATCCAATACATTTATATTTCAAAGAGTAGATTTTCTTAAAGCAAGGCACACCTCTATACCCCATGTCTTTTTGCCATTTAACAAGGACCATCTTAGACTGTGTGATCTCACCTTATTGAAACTCAGTAGTTTTATGGATCTCACCTTATTGAAGCTCTCAGGATGCCTGACTCCCACCTGCCTACCTACCTCTTCTGGGCAGATCCTACTCATTCCAGTTTCCTCCCACTTGAACAAACAGAATGTTGCTGTGTTTTCACACCACAAGCCTAGCCCCAGCCTCTTCCACAGCTCACTTCCCTGACCTCTCCTGCTAAGCTGGGCCCTCCTGACTCTCTGCAGCCGGCGGCAGATCCCAAGGTCCAGATTCTCTGGACCTTGCTGAGAAGCATCTGTCACAGCCCTATTGAGCCCTGAAAATCGGCTCACACCTGGACAAGGTGGCAGCACTTCTCAGGAATGCAGCTCTACCTCTCTGTCGCTACCTTTTAGTAGCTAGGACTGCAGTGGGCAGAGTTCCTTATGTTGTTCAGGGTTTCCGTGGACAGCAGTCTGTGTCACTCATTCTCACAGTAAGTAAGCCAGAGTGCTGCAGCCCAACACTGTAATAAAGCACAGAACACATGATGATAGCTCTTAGCCAGGACAAGCCTGCACTCTAAAAAGTGCCACTTCCAACAAGAGGGTGGAGAAGGCCCTCCAGACTCAGGAGCCTGGGAGCGGCAGGACAAAACACGACCTGTACTGGCTCCATCTTCAGTTGGGGAACCTGGCACAGGAGGGCCATGAAGAGTTCATTGTCTATGGAAACCATGGAAATCCATTGTCCTATGTGTACCCCACCACTCCCAAATAATTCAATCCCTGACATTAAATGGGCACTGACTCTCTAGGGTAGAAAAGCACAAACTTACTCTGTGTATATTTTCATTGGTTCGAGTGACAGGCCGAATAATGGCCCTCCAAAAATGTCCGTGTCCTAATCCCTGGAACCTGTGACTATGTTACGTTACATGAGAAAAGAGACTTTGCAGACATGACTAAATTAAGGACCTTGAGAGGAGGGGATGATCCTGGACTACCCAGGTGGGCCCAGTGTAATTACAAAGGTCCTTAAAATTGGAGAATTTTCCCAGCTGTGGTTAGAGGGTGGCTTGGCTGCAGAACAGTGAGAGAGACGCAGTGGTGCTGGCTTTGAAGATGCAATGGTGTTTGGCTCCTTTGAGCCAAGGGGTGCAGAAATGGTAAGGCAACAGCTTCAGCCCCAGAGCCTTAAGAAGGAACGCAGCCCTGGCGACACCTGGATTTCAGCCTAGCGAGACCCATTTTGGCCTTCTGACCCCCAGAACTGTGTATTGTTCTGGAGGTTAAATCTAATGGCATAAACCATATACATTTATTGCTTGTAAATGTGTATGGTTTATGCCATTAAATCTGTAGTAATTTGTTGGCCACGACAGGAAACTAAGATAGTTTGGAATCACATTTTGTTAAATTTTTGCCACGATTTATTTTACTTGAATGCCTTCAACACGTTTCTGTCTCCCAGAGGATTTCTGGAAACAAATGATTCCTTTGCCTTATATTTTCTTTTTCCTTCGGCATATAGGCTGAGGCCTTCCTTATTCTATCCATTAAAAGGTTCTAGCAATATTATCTCAGCATACACCCCTGAGGAGAACAGGCCACACAGGATGCTACATTTTATCTCTCAATAAGGGTGGGTGGGGGCGTTGTGCGGGGGCAGTGGATGCATTAACCAAAGACACACTCCGGGGAAGAAAAATGAGAGGAAGATGTTTTGACCAGCTTGACTGTGGCACTTCATCCCTGGAGTTGTTCCCTAGAGTCTAAATTGCCGCTGACTGGGCAGTTTTCCTTCTAAAAGCTTCAGGATGGCTGAGTGTGCCGGCCTGGAGGAAGGCCCTAGGGGAGAAGACAATAGCTATGAGAGAATCACAGCTCTCACCCCTACCACTCCCCTCCCCAGCAATGAAAAGTTCAGAAAACAACCAAATGTGTGCCTCACAAAAATGCCTAGTCAAGCAGTTGTTTCACTTCTGCCTGTTGAACATTTGGGTCGCCTGATGCAAATGCTAAAGCTGTGTTCAAACCAGAAAAAATAAAAATAATAAGCTGTCAGAATAATTACTAAGAACATGCAAGGATTCTACAAAGTAAACTGCAGCCTGCAAAAAGAGAATTGCATGTTAGCTAATTGTTAATTTTAGCGATCGCAGTGGCTAATTACCGTGGCACACATTGACTATTAGCTTGACGCCCTAGCACCTGCTTTCTCCAATGAACAGATTTCTTCATCGCTAGCACAGGAGCAAAATGTGTAATTATTGGCCATCATTGGGGCGATTTTTCAGTGATTCTTTTGTGCGATGTGAATAAAGCATAATGACATATTTTATTAGAGGGCAAATAGCTGTTTGTTAATGGAAATGATTTGAAATCCAAAAAACTAGAAGCTAGGAGCATGTTTTCGGTATCAGCGTGAATTCAAATGTATTTTCTTTTAACTCTTTATAAAAGGAGCATAGAAATCAAATCTAAACTGAGCATAATATATTTAATGATATGTACAAACACAGCATTGATTAATTACCTCAAACGCTTTCAGTAGTACACCATTTATTTTGTTTCAGTCATGTGTTAAATTTTAGTATTTCATATTTAAATCCTTATTTCTTGGTCCGAGAGTCTTGGCGAAGCTGGCCTGCGTCACACCTCATTTTCTGAAGACTCCCTTTTTATTGGTCTGCGTGGCACTTGCAGAGAGTGCTGTATAAATTTGGCTTCACGGTTTCCAGAGCTAGGCATGCCAGCATCACCCTGAAGAGAAAAGCATGGATTAGGTTATCAACACCCTAGTTACTGTCGGCCAAGGGGTGGAGTGTACATTATCAATAGGGTGCCCTGAGGACACGACCGGAATTCTTGCAGCCTTGGAAATAACATTCTCTTCCTTTTCATGACAAAATTGGTAGATCATTGCTGCAAGATGCTATAGAAAAATAAAAGCAATGTCTGTTTTCACTGATAGCATATATGATCATATATGAGAGAGTGTGAGGGAGAGAGAGAGAGAGTGTGTGTGTGTGTGTGTGTGTGTGTGTGTGTGTGTGTAAGGGGGGGGAATACATCTAATTGGAAACAGAACTTTCATCAACAAAGATGCAGTATAGGAAATAGGGTTTTTCCTTTCACCTCTGTTCTTGACCTGACCCTCAGACTTATGTCTACCTCCATTTTCTTTTTTTTTATTATTTATTTAAAAAATTTTTTTAAAGACGGGGTTTCACCATGTTGGTCAGGCTGGTCTTGAGCTCCCAACCTCAGGTGATCTGCCTGCCTTGGCCTCCAAAGTGCTTGGATGACAGGCATGAGCCACCACGCCCGGCCCATTTTCTTTTCCTCCCAATCTTTGTATTTTCATAATCCATATTATATTCATAATAGAATAATAGTTCTAAATATAGTGCTATGAAGCTTAAGTCTAAAGTCCTCTGGAACTCTCAAATGAAAGAAACCATTTGAGAGTGGATTAATGAAGAAATAATACTAACATGATCAACATATCCCTGTTTTGATCAAGCTCAGGGAAAAAAATACTGGTTTGAAGAGAGTGTTTAATTTCACTGCATATTTAGGCCTTATTTGTATTTCTAACTCTGAACACTCTGTGCTGAATTTCTCCTAAGCCACGACACAAGAAACGCGCCTCTTGTTCTCAGGAAAGATTAAAGGGCTGCACTTGGGATGTGTGTTTGCCGAGCTTTCGTCATTTCGTTCCACTCTTGGGTTTGGTTATGAAAGTTGTGTATTTTCAAAGGTCATTTAAAGGCAACCACCTCCGTTTTCTGAGCATGGGGAACTTGCTCCTAATGGCCAGGCTTATTGTTTTATTGCCACTGTTTACAAACAGGGAGAAACTCCCTTGAATGGGCACTTCCTTTTTTTTTTACCACTGGCTTCCCCACTATTTTAAGATGTAGATAAGTTCAGTATTCAGGTTCACTGTTTGACCCATTAAACTGGTATTGAGGTATAATTTGTGTGTTTTCCCAGTACCGTTGCACATAGAATGGGGTTCATTTCCACACGTTTGAATAAATTTATCCAGTTCAGTGAACCTGTTGTGAAGCTCAGCAAAACTCAGTAGGTGGCTTTAAAGTCCTGTAATTAGCCCATTATAGAAAATCTGTACTTTAGATTTTTGCACATTGGTTAATAAGCATAACATGCTTCATATATAAATAACATTACATTAAATGATGCAATATAAAGGAATTAAAGGCCAATGGAGTTAAACAAAATACTTGAAAGAGACCTCAAATTAGCATGTTTAATTCCAACTCACTGCACAGGAAAAGCGCTTGCTCTTACTGTACCAATTCCACACAAGCTCACTATAACATGGGCGGTGCCCACAGTGCCCAGCTCTCTATACAACCTACCTGTCTTCTGTCAGCTCTATGAGCTAGGGATGGACTTACCTTTACCTTATTTCCTCTAATTTCTGATTATGAACAAGGAGGTGAGTTGAAGGGGTAGAAGAAAATAAAAGAAAAACTCCTGCCAGGGCTTTTTCATGATGCTGACGTGAGCACTTCCTCCGATTTGGAGATAGATGGGCCTGGCCAGGCCCTTTCTTCCTCCGCTTGCTTTCTCACTCAAGTCAGGTTGGCAATCACTTCAGAATGAATTGCTGTGCAAAAGTCACATATGCAAGAACTTATCTTTAGGGTTTTAAATATTTTATTAGAAATTTTGCTCTCAAACCCTGTGGAATATTGCCTCACTCTGGCCTATTTGAAAAGGTGTTTTCATCTTTCTATAAAATGAAGTTACAGTTTCATTTAAATAGTCTCCAAATATGGTATAAGAGTAAAGTTCACCTGTTCATGTGAATCCAAGAATAAATAAACATACAGAAGTTGCACTATAGTTACATAACCAATAACAGAAAATGGTTGGAGTATAACTCACTCTACACTAGAATGTAAGCTCTATGAAGCCAGCAGCATTGGTGGTTATATTGCCTTTTATATTCACCTCACTCAAAACCATTCACTCATTAATTAATTCATCAACTATTTACAGAATACCTACTGTACGAAGCACAGCAGTGAACTTTGGAGATACAATGGTAAACTTAACCCTGTCCTAGATAAAAGAACTTGGCAAGTTGGCAAAAATTCAAACACACAAAATCAGTAAGTGATCAATTTACTGAATCACTAATTTGCCAAAGTTACCAAATGCAATGATTTACCAAAAACATATTTCTTTTAACTATTTGTAAAATTTGCAACAATTTGTATCAGATTGTTTTAGTTGGCTAGTTGTTATTTGCTCTTATGGCAGCATTTTAAGAAATAATTTATGAAAACTAAGAATAGTTTACTCTTCTTATAAATAAATTTTAGTTTATATTTAATTGACAGATAATAATTGTGTGTTTTTAAGTGGTATAATGTGATATTTGGCTACATGTGTGCATTGTGGAATGATTAAATCAATCTAATTAACGTACCCATCACCTCACATACTTATCGTTTTTGTGGTGATAACTTTTAAAGTCCAATCTTTAAGCAATTGTGGAAGATACAATGCATTATTATTAACTATAGCCACAGTTCCATGTAATTAGATCACTGAAGCTTATTCCTCCTGTCTCCTAAAACTTTGTACCCTGTGATCAGCGTCTGCCTTTTCCTTTCCACCTCACTCCTCCCGGCTCTGATAACCACACTTTTATTCTCTGCTCCTATGATTTGAATATATTTTATAGTCATAAAATATTTCATATTTTTATCCAACATGATAATTATTTCCTCTAGAAATATTCAGCCTTAAACAGGTTTCTTTTTAAATTCATTTACATTTTTCTCAAGTACTTAGCACTTATAGGATTATTTTCTGTTAATTGTAATCGATATTTTAACATTTAAAATTTTAATTTCTGAGAGTGATATTGGCCTTAGGATATGATATTATTGTTTCATTGTTTCCCAGTTCACTCTTATTTTGCCTATGTTTTAGCATTTTTAGGATTTTAAACACATTTTTAGGATTTTAAACCAATCTTTTAAAATCTTTTTTAGTTTTTGCAAGTTTAGAGTTATGGTAATATAAAAATCAAATTTGAGGTTTTATCATTCATTTCATTATGCCAATTCCTCTGATTCTCCTCACTTCTTTTATGCATTTTCAACATGTGTGCCCTTTCATTTCAAATCTTTTGGTGCATTAAAACCAGGTAAAAATATCTCAATTTCTCCTTGTTAGAAAATAAAAACTGAGCATTTCATCTTCAGCTTCTACTTCTAGTTTCTGTCATTTTCTAAGTTTTTCAAATTATAACAATGATTAATATTCTTTTTATAATTGTTCGGTGGCTGGTGGACTTAATTTTAGCCTGTAGCAATTAAAATTTTTAATTTCAGCATGACACGTGGAATGAGGTTGTTTCAGTTAGAGTTTTTCCCTCTCTTTCTAACGTCTTTTAAAACTTCTCTTCCAGCACTTTTATATTTTTTCACCAATACCTTGAATGGCAGATCAGCCTTGACTTTATATTCCTAATAATATCCGAAATCTCTGAAATTTACATTGATGTAGTTGCTCTGAATCCTTCTTTAGTAATTTCATGCTTAGGGAAATGAATATCAGAATTGGGATACTGATCTTAAGTAAAGTTTGTATTACTGATTTCTAAATACCCTTTCCTCAACAATTAAATATATACCCCAAAAGGCTATACCATTCTATCACTCTTAGCTGTTGAACCTCTTTAAAATGATATTATGAAGACAAAACTAAATCAACTAAACCATCAAAGAAATCATCAAAAGGTGTTAAAACAGTCTATCCAGTACAATTTGCTGTTTAATTTATAAATAGAAAAATAATCTACTCTGTTAAGCTGGTACCTTGCTAAATGTGGCAAAGTATGATTTAGAAAACTGTATGTTAGCAAATTATTTTTAAGTGACTTGGAGTTAAACAACATGGTTCCTGCCCTCATGAAGTTTATAAGCAGTGGGGATAAGGGCATTAACTCAGGAATCACATTTGGCAGCTTTATGATTCCATCAGGGCATAGCCTGGAGGAACTGACCTCATTAGGGAGGACAGATCTGGAAGAGTAAAGTTAACTGGGCAAAGCTGGAAGACAGTCACCTTCTAGGAAGAAGAGGAGCTTAAGCAAGGCCCAGGTCCTAAAACATAGTACAAACGAAAAAGTTTTCTACAACTACGGAATGAATGAATGATTGCTTGTCAAAGACTTAAGATAGTCTGACTCCTTCACAAGACAGTCCTCCTTGAAGCTAAGGGGTGCCACCTCATTCAGAGTGTGCCTGGAAGCCTGCCCAGCTAAGATCAGCAGAGGACACATCAGAGTGTCATCTCACCCACTCTCAGTCCTGCCTAAAGCTCCTAGAAGTAGACGTTGAAGGAATATAGGAAACTTTTGGGCAGTAGCCATAGACATGGTCAACCGTTGCTAGCTCTTCAAAAACAAGCATTCCTGGAGAATAATGTGATTAATTAGGCTTTACAGCCTGGCGTGGTGGCATGGGCCTGTAGTCCCAGCTACTTTGGAGGCTGAAATGGGAAGCTCCCTTGAGCCCAGGAGGTCTAGGCTGCAGTGAGCTATGATCACTCCACTGCACTCCAACCTGGGTGACAGAGTGAAACTCCATCTCTAAATAAATAAATAAATAAATAGGTTTCACCTTTAACCCCACAGAATGTCAGCTCTCCAAAGACTCACCTAACTCCAGGGCTGTTTTCTCAGCATTTACTTCTCTGATGAGGGACATGAGAATCTCTCTGGGTGTTGTCAAAAACAGAGTCCAGGAACCCACCCCAAACCCACAGCACCAGAGTTTTAGGGGATAGGACCTGGGCAAATGCATTTTAACAACCTTCCCAGGTTATTTTACTCCCTAAATTTTGAGAACTGCTAGTATAAATGCTAAATAAATAAAACTTGAAGGAAATATTGTGGCAGGGTTTACCAGCTGTGTTATTACGTGTTTCTTTGAGTGAATTATTCAGTTTTACTCCCCCCCTCATATTGGAAAATGTCTTTTGGAGCAAAGGTCGTCACTGTTCGTTCCCTTCCTCCCCCTACCTCCTCTAAGTACTAGGTATTATCTCCTAATACCTAGAAGTCCTCTCCAGGAGCTGGGTTCTGGGCTCCATGGGTCTGCGTGGATCTACCTTGCCCACACCAGGGTTTGGAGTATCCTGGGCCTCAGGTGGTTCAGAGCCATAGCTGGGCTAGGGCATCTAGGGGGTCTCCTCCTTCACGCCTGGACCCTCCTTTCTGGTGTAAGCCCATTTCTTGCTCATCTGTGTGAGTGTGCTGTCCCTCAGGCATGGATGGAAATGTCTGTGCCTTCATTCTTTGTGGGCTATGGAACCACCCCCCCACCAGCTGGCCAGTCACCTTTTGTTCCCTAACTGCCTCTCCCACACAACTCACCCTTCATGGCATTAGATAGACATGAGATTTTCTGACAATTGTTTTTGGTTGAAAATGGTGTGTTTTGCTGGTCACCCAATGCATCATTGCCCATAAGCCACTGGAGCTGGTGAAGAAAACTTTGAAGTCAGAGAGATGGAAGAGCAAGGACTAAGAGTTCAGATTCTGGGTTTGCACAGACCTGGAGCCTGCACTGCTCTCTCCCAGAGTTGCCATAGAACTTGGGAAAGCCATCCAACCTCTGGGCTGAGTTTCCTCACCAGTCACGTGTGAGGTCTCCCTCCTGTGACTGTTGGGAGGACCAAATGAGACAATTTTTGTGAAGTCCTTGGTGCAGATCCTGCCACACAACCCTCAAAAAATGTTAGGTAGCTTTTACTATTTTTTTTAATAAATGACTTTTTCTGCCAGCTGACCTAGAATGCAAATAAACATTCATGAAAGACGCTAGCATTTGTTCGGGTTTATCCACCATCAACAAGGTCTGGGGAGAGACCGCCACGATGTCACCCCATATTGTACACCAATTTTGTTTTGCCGTGGGAGGAGGGACACTCTTAGAACCTGGTCATTCCTCAAGGAAAGGAGCATAACAGAAACACAATTGAAACTTTCAGACTCTAAACAGCGTGAAAAACCAGGTTCTATAAAGCATAAGCATCAGGA
The DNA here is from genome assembly GCA_036589455.1 of Ateles fusciceps. Taxonomy (NCBI): domain Eukaryota; kingdom Metazoa; phylum Chordata; class Mammalia; order Primates; family Atelidae; genus Ateles; species Ateles fusciceps. The sequence continues at coordinate 3,908,199 of JAZHEH010002842.1, forward strand.
ATAAATTGAAAAATGTTCAGATTTGTATTATGGTTATTCAATATATAGAAATTGCTTCCTAAAATGTTTACAATTTTGAGGGAAGGAAAAGCTAAATATAGAAAGGTCTCTGAAGCCCAGAACACTAGTCCAAATGGGAAGCACATTTGATAAGCCTCCTCTGCATACCTCCACAGCCTTCCTTGTGAAATATGCACCCAAAACTTGTTCTGATAGCTTTCCACAAATCCCACCTCAAGGATTTGACCAGAAAGCCATAAGTAAGAGAAGTGTCATTTTCCCCTTAAGACAAGGAAGTGGCAAATCCCTACCATTTAGAACACTATGCAGAATTTCAGGAGGTTAATCTCAAAGATTCACAGCCCTTTGTAGCCCTTCGTAGCCCTATGTTTGTTTGATAAACATTTTAAAATAATTTAATTGCAGGATGTATACCCTATTATATGAGAGAAGACTGATTTCCCTCAATGGCACCATCCCTCAATGGTCCAGGATTAAAATAAAATAAGTTGTATTTCTTGATTGTATGTGAATGAGCTCTCACTTTGATGTATACCTTTGTGGGTGTGACTTATTTTCTGATAAGAGGAACACCTCAACTGCCACCTTTTGCTTGTATTGAGAATAAACAGGTAGCTAAATCGTGGTGGAGGCACAACCTCAACTCTTCATTCACTTAACTAGATTTTATTGAGCACTTAACTATGTGCCAGGACTCAGGCATTGGGGATACAGAAATAAATAGGAGGTTGGCCTTGCCCTCACATGATACACAGTCTAGTAATCGAGATAGACTCTTTCCAGGTAATTATTATACAACAAGATATGTGTTCACAAAATTGCGCTGATTCCTTGGAACTTATTTTTGACAGCCTTGCCAAAATTTTACCATTTTTCTATACACTAGGCACTTTCATCTCATTTAATCTAATTTAACCATGTGAAACAAGTATTATTGTCCCCACTTTACAGATGGGGAAACTAAGGCTTCGCAAGATATATAGCTTTTTCAAGGTCACAGAAATCCATTTCTGTGACATTCATGATTGAGGGCTGGTTGAAAAGAATTGTTAATCTATGTTTTGAATTGCTTGCACAGCAGCCCTGCAGCAGAGATCTCAGCTCAGTTGCCAACTAGTTTGTCTTTGGTCCAGATAAACCAGAAATTGCCTGCTATCTGGAGACTTATGAGAATATTAGAAAAACTCAATGCTGTATTCTAGAGAATGGATAAAGTCATTCCTGGAAGGTTTGTATTTCCTTGGTTGTTTGGAGCTTTTCACCATATGTAATAACGGATCACTGACCAGCATTAAATTTTACCAATTTATTCATTCAAGAAGTATTTGTTGTACACTCACAAAGTGTGAGGTCCTGGAATTTGTGCAGACTTAAATCCTATTCCTATGACGCCAGTAGTCAAGCAGGGGGGTGATCAAGTGTACATAAATACAAGAGGAAGAAAGATAAATTGCTCTTATGGTTTAGGAGAGGAATTCCTTCCAACTAGGACAGCAGAGAGAGCTTAATGGGGGAGAGAACATTTGACCTAGGTGTTGAAAGAGGAGAAGAAATTGAACAACAAGAGGCAGGAATGAAAAGAGGACTCCCATGGTGGAGACCAATCCCGAGGGGAAGGCAGGATAAGGAGAGCAAGAAGAGACAGGAAAAATGGTGAGTGATTCAGTTTGGGTGAACTGCAATGAAACCCTTTCCTAGAGTTTCCTTGGGACAGAAAAAGTAAGCTTCTTTTTTGAAGAAGACACTCAAAGCAGGAAGCACCCCCCTATATAGATATTCTACTCAACTTTTGCAAGAGAAAGGTTATACACAAGTAAATGTTCCAGGTGAGAATATTGTCATCTAATTTTGCAATAATGTAATCTAGTTTTACAATAATGTAAAACTTTCAGTGATACTGAGAATAATAGCTTAATGTACAACCAATTTTCACTACTTGTACCATCTCTTTTTAAATGAACTATCCTTCAAATCACCTGCTTACCTCTCAGGATGTGTTAAAGAGTTGTTAGATGACCAAAATGACCTGAAATATTTTGTAAAGGGTTATCAGCCGGGTGCATTGGGTCACACCTATAATCCCAACACTTTGGGAGGCCTAGGTGGGTACCTCTCTTGAGCCCAGGAGTTTGATACCAGCCTGGCCAAGATGATGAAACCCTGTCTCTACAAAAAATACAAAAATTACTGGGTATGGTGGCACATGCCTCAAGTCCCAGCTACTCTATTCAGGAGACTGAAGTGGGATCCCTTGAGCCCAGGATGTTGAGGCTGCAGTGAGCCATGATCACGCCACTGTACTCCAGCCTGGGCCACAGGGCAAGACCCAGTCTCAAAGAAAAAGAAAAAAAAAAAGAATTATCCAAGGCATCATTCGTTAACAGCAGCAATATGAAAACACAGTTAACATTTCTTTCTGTGTTTTAACGTACCAATATCTTAACCCCTACAGTTATTTATATTGCATTTACCTGTACCTCACAAATATGTGGATGAAATTTTGCCCTTCGTCCACCACATTCTTCTCCCTTGGAAAGTTTCAAGAGGAACATTTCAGAAAGAAATAATTAGAAAGAAAAATGTTATATCTCATGTTCTTTTATTTCACATATATAATTTTTAAAATTAAATTTATTCTTGTAGTCAGCTACCTGGGTCTACTATAAATCACTTCAAATGTTAAAAATATGATTGATTGTGACTTGTTATTTGCCCCACTGGAAAAAAATCATGAGGCATTAAAGTGGGACAGAAATCATACACAGTTCTTTCTGGCCAGTGGCTATGCAATTTTCTGAAGATTTTGAGTATGATCATTAAGCAAAGACAGTAACAAAATGGCCCAGCACCCTCCCTGAGGCTTGATGTGAAGAAGTTCAGCTGATAAGCCTTGCTTAGGGCCGGGCACGGTGGCTCACGCCTGTAATCCTAGCACTTTGGGAGGCCAAGGTGGGTGGATCACCTGAGGTCGGCAGTTCAAGATAAGCCTTGCTTATTCAGCAATGAAGGACTGTTATCTGCTTGCTATGTGAGAACATCACTTTATTCAGATTAGATTAGCAGTGATTAATTGGGGTTATTTTCAATTTTGTAGAAACACAGGTTGGATTTAACAGATGAGTTTCATCATTTGATAATGGGTACCTTCATTATAGCATTGGGCAGAGGAATTTTTTGCATCACTCAATGGTAGAAAATTAGTCTGAGTAAACAGTTGTATATGCTTAGCTTTTAAGTAAAATGAAAATTAGGGTAGACAAATTAATTTTGTGGAAAAAAACTAAAAATATAAGTTTAGAGATAAAAAAATTCTTGGGCTAGAAAGATTGCCTAGGGATTTTTTTAATTCTTGAAATTTAAGATATGATGCAGAATATGTGTAATTAGAATATGTAAGTAGAATGTGCGAGGGACTGGAACAAAAAGAGAATTTGAAAATGTAGAAAGAGAAACATAAGAAACTGATTAAAGTGGTTACATCTTGTAGGAGAACTGGGGACTGGTAGAACTAGAGACTAGTGGTGGCCAGTGGGCAAAAGGAACTCTTAAAAAAACTGTTTGAATAGTTCACATTTAAATTCTTTTAAATTAAAAATAATTTTCAAGGCATTAGTCAAATGTTCCCAGTATTTGTAGTGTTTTGCCTTTTTAATTATTATTTACTATGTGATTATCTAAAACCAATTTGCAGAAGTTGTTGGATTATAAATGATAAATGAAAAATTAAATCCATAAAACCTTGTGAGAAGGCTATTGGAATGGGGTGGGCTGAGGGAGATTTTTAAAAAGTATTTCTTTGCCATAATTTTTTTACTCACTCCTTTTTTATATTCCACATTCTAAGCCTCATAGAATCTCTCTGCAGATTTCATAATTTCAGTTTTATCCAACTCATCTACCTTATAATTATGAATATATGGACATAATTAACTGAATCACTTTGAGAGAGAAAAAAATACCCTACTTAAGGCTAATTAGATGGATCATGAATGCCTGGAAGACTGCATTTCAATAAGGTAAAAAACTTTTGATAAAAATTTAATGAAGTTTCCAGTTGACCACAGAGAATATTGATAAGCATTCACTCCATGCAGATTATTAAATTGTATTGATTTAGACTCCCAAACTCTAAACACTGCTGTTGCCTCCAGAGGAGACCTGATTGCACTTACATGTCACATTCATAAAAAACATGGTGCACTAATTGGGAGTCTCCCGCCATCTGCACACTTGCTTCCAAGCGCACATGAAATGATCAATGGGAAAGCAGGTCAATCCAGGCAGACTGTGAGTGAAATTAAAATAATAAAATGTCTAAACATTTAACTGCAAATAGGAAATCTTTATACTCACCCACACCCTATTCTGTAGCATAAAGCTAAGGCACAATTATTCATATACCTCAAGTAATTTGCAGGCTCCATACAAAATCTCATTTAAAATAAGAAATTGCTATTTCTGCACATTTATTCTACCAAATGCCAGCTAATTGCTGCAATGGCCATTATAAAGAATAATTTTCGCTTAGTGGAAAAAAAAAGGAATGAAGAGAACATTTTCTGGTTTTGTTCCACTGCGAAGGCTCTATTCAGTGAATACTGAATGCACAGCGTTTCACTGCTACATTTATTATGCTGAGAGGTCAAGTATTACACAGCATCTTGTATTACGCTTTGCATGCTAAGTATTTCACTTCACAAATTGACCCTCCGGTGTACTTACTACATAATGCTTTAAAAACCCAGCTAAAACGCAGGACAATTAGCAATACTTTCACTCCCAGTTAACAATGGGAACACCAATGTAGGTGATTGCATTTACAGTGTAGCTTTCTTCACAAAACATTTTTGACACATTAAGGTACTTTGGAATTGTGCAGTACCAGTCCTCTCTTGTGAATGGCTTTCCAGCATTTGCAGAGAGAAACAGTTACTGTATGTTAGAGCTTAATTGAAAAGAATTCAGCCACGGCCTATGAAGCACCAATTAGGGTGATATTATATCATAAAAAGCTGTAATATCCATTTTCAGACTTGTGCATCAGCCAATACAAAGTAGGACACAATTAAAAAGGTATACAGTTTAAACTCTTGAAACTGTTAAATTTAATTAGGAGTTCAGTATGAGAAAAAAAAAAAGTGTTGTGGGGGCGGTGCACGGTGATACTGGCAGAGGAAAGGAAGTTCTCTGTAGGGCTGGAAGATCAGCAGGCATTAGCAGCCCAAGAGGACTACATAAGTTGGTCCTTCCTGAAACCACCTTTAGTTAATGTAAGTGTGGGTGTTTACTTTGCCCAGAGAATAGTTTCTGAGGTCAGGTGAATATTCATGCAAGTTAGAAAGTGCTGCTTTCCAGTAATTCTGATATCTGCTGACATCTGAGAAGGAAATAATGCAGAACCTGCTCTGGACCAGGGAAGAGAGAGCATGGTATTGAAGATCTCTTGCCCACGCAGTTCAAACACAATTAAAAGGGAGTTAAGTGCATTGCTTTTCATGAAGAAAGACAGAGATAATTGTGAAATAAAATGGACATGGCCAGATTGGTGTAAGTGTCTGCAGGCTTGGCTGTGAAAGTAATATTTAAATACTGGAACCTGCATGAAATCCCACTTTGAGGTGACAGCCGGCAGGTAATTATCAGTAAAACAACATTATCAAAGATCTCGTGCATAGCATGTTTGACTGACTAGAGTGCTTCTCCTTACAAATCCCGCTAATATCCATTTCAATCTGCTTTAATATGTTCACAAGTTGGGGCTTATTTTGAATTCCACTGGGTAAATGAGGACAGCACACTTTGAATTTACATACTATACACATTCCTTTCATTTATAAAGGATTTCCAGAGTATTTCTAAAGGAAACTACTAACCCAGAATTTAAAAAAATACCTTCATTATAACTAGAATGGAAATAAAAAGCTCACTTAATCTATTCTATTTATTCCATTTGAAGTTATATGACAAATCTATAAAAACAATCTGTATTATGTTTGAAAAAGAAAAAAATATAATAATTTACCAGTGATAATGCAATTTTCTAAGGGGATTTTTTTTTTAAAGTCTGTGTTTGAAAAATGTGGTTGGAAAAGTTCTCATTTCTGATCTGAGAAGGTCTCTCTTCAGTCCATAAGTTTACTACAGGCCTTTTTAAATTTCTGCCTCTTTCCAGTCCAACAAAGAAACAGAGCTAAAGTGATATATTATTGATGAGATAAATCTGAGTTCTGGATGATTTAAAACCAGACACTTCATGTCCCTTTCTTTCTCAGCCAACTCCTCACAACCTTTAAAATATGAAACAGAAAGATGTATCTCATTGAAGATCCTAGGAGGCCCCACTCTCAAAGCCACTGTCAGTGCCAGATAATTGGAAGACACAGTAGTTACCTTGGCACACTATCTGACACCCACCTTCGGTTTCCAATGCCTTAAATTAATTTAGGGTATTAATAAAATTGTAATAGATACATGGAAATCTGCAGGAAGATTACATTAAATTGTAAAGGCTGTTTTTGTTTCATTGGTTGGACATAAAACAAGAGGCATATTTGTACTGGGAGATTCTGCCTTTGAAAACTGGGTCAGTTAGCAGATCCTAAGGTGAGAGTGGCATAAAGATGTTTTTTCTTTTAATGAAACTGGAGCCAAAATGATGAATGTGATTAACATAAGAGGGATTTCAAGGGATATGAAAGTGAAAGGTTTTAGATAATGCTCAAGCAATTGCATAGAAATTATACATTGAACAATCTACATTCTAGACCTTGCTATCCAATCCCTTTACTTTCATCCTTCTTCCTAAATGAACAAGATTGGGGAGGGTCAGTTTGCAACTTAAAAAAGCAATTTGGTTGCTTGTTGTATTAAGATTATTCCTAGGCAACAAGATATTTTGCAACTGTTTTCCTAAGTTTGTTTCTGACTGATGGTATTTCTGGGATTCTCACCCAATGAGGGGGCCAAGAGGATTAATTAGCTTGTGTGGTCTGTAACTCATTTGATGATGAAAATTGCTGCGGAGGTTTCAAACATCTATTTTTATTCTTTTCTGCAGGAATAGAAATGTCTTTTCCTCAACTAACTGGTTCTATCGAAACACTATAAAGTGACTTAGTTATCAGTACCCTGCTTTTCACTCCGTTGTAGAATTTTGTCTTCTTTGTACCTAGCGCTCACTATACCCAATTGCTGAAGAAATGCAATAGTCCTTCCTTACTCTTGGCTTAGCTTTTGTAGTTTCAGTTACCCGTGATCAACCATGGTCCAAAAATATTAAATGGAAAATTCCAGAAATAAGTAATTTCTGTTTTAAGTTGTGAGCCATTCTGGGTGGTGTGATGAAATCTTGAATTGTTCTGCTTGGGACATGAATCATCCCTTTGTCCACCCTATCCATACTGTATAAACTACCTGCCTGTTGGTCACTTATTAGTCAACTGAGTTATCAGATGGAAAAAACATAGTATATGCACGGCTTAGTACTATCTGTAGTTTCCGGCATCCACGGGAGGTCTTGGAACATATTCCCCATAGATAAGGGGGAGCACTGTAATCAAATTTTCATTTACTGTAAATCCCCATGGGTCATCTATTGCTATGCACTCTGAACCAATAGGAAACGCAAACTAGGTGTGTGTAAGACAGTGGCGGGTAAAGGTGCAGGGTAGGGAAACTTTGGTGAACCAGACAATCAATGCAGTCATTTAGCTTCAGAGATTTTGGTCATGTAGAAATGTGATTTTAGGGTTGTAAGATCTTAGAGTTTTTTCAAGAGAAGCCAGAAGTAAGTGTGTGAGTGTGAGAGAGTATGTGTGTGAGTGTGAATATGTGTGAGTGTGTGTCTGTGTTTCCCTGATTTTTAAAATACTGTCATTAAAATAAAGCATGTGGCCAGGTACTGTGGCCCACGCCTGTAACCCCAACACTTTGGGAGGCTGAGGTGGGTGGATCATGAGGTCAGTAGTTTGAGACCAGCCTGGCCAACATGGTGAAACCCCGCCTCTACTAAAAATACAAAAATTAGCCAGGCATGGTGGCACAGGCCTATAATCCCAGCTACTCGAGAGGCTGAGGCAGAGAATTGCTTAAACTTGGGAGGCAGAGGTTGCAGTGAGCTGAGATTGCGCCACTGCACTCCAGCCTGGGTGACAGAGTGAGACTGTGTCATAAATAAATAAATAAAAACATGTATGGTCCAGATTTGGCCCACAGGCCACTAGTTTGCAATTCCTAATATAAATCTTTATCTTCAAATGTGTTTTAAGTTTCTTTCCTTATATTCATGGACTTTCATTTTAGCAAGGTGAAATGGCTTGCATTTAGCAGGAATTAAATTTTTAACTATAGTATAGAGCAATGTTGAGCAGGCAGGGCAAGTATTTCTTTTGGTACACGTAGGTTCTTAACCATCTGAAGTTAAACCATATGGCAGGAAGGTCCTGTCTCAAGACACAAGGGTAGCTTTATTATTGTTGTTATTCGATCATAATTTTAATTATATTGGCCAATATTTATTGACATGTAAGTTGATTTGTGTCTTTGGATACGTGTTTTTATGTGTGTCATCTGAAATAAGTCTCATGGTATTCTCATCAGTCAGAATGAGCTGGGTGATACTGCAGTAACAAGTCACTCACAGTCTCTGTGGTTTAACACAACAAAGTTGATTGCTTGCTTCTTCTGTGTGTCCAACATGGGTAATCAGGGTGGCTCTGCTCATCTTTTTTCACTCAAAAACCCAAGCTGCAAGTTTTATCTCAACAAGTGCTTCTGTCATCACCCAGATAAGAAAAGAGAAGGAGGTAAATCACATACTGGTGCTAAAGCTTCTGACCAGGAGAAACACACGTAACTTCTGTTCACATTCACTGACCTTAACATTTACTTAAGGGAACAAATGCCTGAAAATACCATTTTTAAATAGAAGAAAAAGACGAATAGTTAAGAAGGATATGCTTTACCAAGTATCAGAAGATATTATAAAGGCTCTAAAAACAAATCAGATATTTGCAGAGGAATAAACAAATCAGTGGAACAGTACATAGAACCCAGAAATAGATCATAATATATATGAGGATTTAATACATGATGAAAATAGTAGTTCAATTCAGTAAAAAAGGTGATTGTTTTTAAATAGTATAGAAAAACAAAGTTGAACTCGTATACAAAAATAATTTCAGATGGATTAAAAACTTAGACATAAAAATAAGAGAACAGAAGTTTTTTAAGAATGTATATATACGGGGATGTCTCCATAAATAAGACAATAAACCTAGAAGCTGTTAAAAAATATATATAAAAGAAGCAGGCTTGCCTAACCTGCACCCTGTGGCCACATGCAGCTCAGAACAGCTTTGAATTTGGCCCAGCACAAATTCATAAACTTTCCTAAAACATTAAGAGATTTCTTTTGCTATGTTTTTTTTTAATTATTTATTTTACTTTAGGTGCATACTATTTCTGGCATCTCTCCCCATGTTATCCCTCCCCACCCTCCTCTCCCTCCCCACCCCACATTGTCTCTTCCTATCCCCCCGCCAACTGTCCCTGTGTGTGATGCTCCTCTCCCTGAGTCCATGTGTTCTCGTTGTTCAACACCCACCTATGAGTGAGAACATATGGTGCTTGGCCTTCTGTTCTTGGATCAGTTTGCTGATTAAAGCTCACCAGCTATCATTAGCATTACTGTATTTTCTGTGTGGCCCAAGACAATTCTTCCAGTGTGGCCAGGGGAAGCCAAAAGATTGGACACCCCTCACAGATTTAGATATATTAAAATAAATGTGTCTCACATAATAATGAAAAGCAGACAAGTAATAAATTAAAAATATTTTAACACAGATGGGAAATACAATATTAATATATGAGCTCTTCCAACATACAGCCCAAAATAAAAAGAAAACAACTCACAGAGGAGCAAAACCAGGTGAACTACAAACTTGTGAAAAGGTGTCTAAACTCCCTCGTAATTAGAAAAATGGAAAATAAAGTACAATGAGGTTTAAACTCATCAGTCTAGTAAAAATATCAGTGTGAGGATATCCATTTTGGTATGGCTGCTGGAGGAAAATGGTGTTCTCATTGTTGATGGAAATAAGAATTATTACAATCCTTTTTGGAAAACAATTGAGCAACATTTATTTTGTTATCATTATTCATTTGTTTAGAGACAGGGTCTCACTCTATTGCCTGGGCTGGAGTGCAGTGTTATAATCATAGCTCACTACAGCCTTGACCTCCTGGGCTCAAGTGATCCTCCCTCCTCAGCCTCCCAAGTAGCTGGGATTACAGGCATGTGCCACCATGCCTGGCTATGGGCAACATTTATTAAAATTAAATATCCACATCTCTTTGACTCAGAATTTACACTTCAGAAAATCTATCTTATAACAATAAAAGTCCCAGTACACAGGGACATATATGCAAAGGAGTTAATCTGAGCATTATTCAATGTAGCAGAAAACTGGAAACAAAGTAAATCATACACATCCATACAATAAATTAAGTAGAACTGTATTTCCTCGTGAAAATGAAAAATTTTGGAAAAAGATGAATAATATGACCCTGTTTTTCTAAAAAAATAAAGGCCCCAAAAATCTACTTGCATAGATTTTTTTGTACACATATATGCTTAGATAGGACTATATGAGCATGGATTTTTAAGATACTTGAAGATACATGCTAGTTTTGTAGCACGGGTTACGGCAGGGGGTGGGGCAGCAGGAAAGGAGATGGGGAGGGAGGAGGTTTACCAAAAGGAAAAAGAGTTTGCACAAACACACACACACACACACACACACACACACACACACCAGCTTGTATGCTATAATCCCATCTATTCATGAATGCAGTGCTCACTTGGCTATGATTAGGCTTTAGATTGATGAATTGCTTACCCCAGCAAACACTAGGAATGACTTAAATTGTTGTGAACGACCTGATGCCAGGTGCCTCCCAGAGGTAGATGGCATCCATGTAGGCAGGTGAAGCTTCTCAATGCTCATGAAGTGATACCAGTTTGACTGTGTATTTGTTGGATCTCCAAAGTTTATGTCTCTGCAATCAACCAGACTCACTGTCTCTACTCTTCAGATTCTTGTCAGAAAAAATAACCTCAAACTCCCCATTAGCCACATGGGCAGAAAGCTATGCCGGTTGGCCATCTTCAGATAGGAGAATGGCTTCCTCATAGTTGCTCTTAGCTAATATTTTAATAATGATGGTTTAACTTAGGTTTTCTTCTAATTAATAGGTCTAGCAAACCTATGTGGGCAAAGGAAAGGAACAAACCATTTGTTTTACAGCAAAGTAGACTCAAGAAAGCTGTTCAACCTGCTTGCAGCCTGAAGGTTTTAAATAAAGAATAGCCTTGCTGTAGCTACTAAGGAATTGCTTTTCTTTAATCATGGACTTTACTACCCCTGCAGACCATTTTCAGCCTCTATTCAACCACATTGTAAGCACAGGGACCTTAACCAATGAAGAAAATCATTTTCAAACGTTTGAAGTTTCCATTCTTAGTGCAGATCGTTGGGTGTCTCCCAAGGCTGCCCAAGGTTCCAAAGTAGCACACAAGCTGGGGGAGGAGTTCATGGCTTTCTGATGTCTATCACTTAGCCCTTACTATGGACCTAAACTTCACAGCTATGCTAGTGAGACAGGGAGAACAGGTGACTAAGTCTAGTGCCAGCCCTGCAGTGCACACTCTGACTTGAGGCAAGTCACTTTTGCTCTCTGCAGCCCAATGTTCTCTAATGTACACTCCAATACTCAGGGAACGCTTTTCTGTTGTTTAATAGTACTTATACAAATTGTAATTATATGCTTATGTGTATGATTGTTTAATTGCCTGTCTTCTCCATTAAAGCATAATCTCTATACAGATAGGGACAATATACTGTATCCCTAACACCTAACATGATGGCTGGCACATATTCAAATTCAATAAAAATTTATCAATTTAATGAGTAAATAAATATATAAAATGAGTAAGATGACTTCAGAGTATCCTACCAGCTCTAACAGCATATAATTCTCTAAATGCAAAAAGCTTCTATTTTTAAAATTAGGTCATAAGTATTCCTTTGCCCAAACATCATTGAGTAGATTAAGTGCCTAAGTGAACATGGCTCTGCTCTACACAGTTACTCTGGAAAAAAAAACAACGAAACCTATTAAACATAGTTTCTGCTATGTTTTGTTTGGTTCCACCAAGTCTCATTTTGAAAGCTGACTTCCAGTGTTGGAGGTGGGGCCTGGTGTGAGGTGTTGGATCATGGGGTTGAATCCATCATGAATGGCTTGGTGCCATCCTCAGAGTAAACAGTGAGTTCCCACTCTTAGATCCCATGGGAGTTGCCCTGAGAGCTAATTGTTAAAAAGAGCCTGGCACCTTCCCCCATCTCTCTTATTTCTTCTTTCTTGACATGTGGTCTCTATGTGCTGGCTCCTCTTCTCCTTCTGCCATACTCACCAGATACAGATGCTGGTGTCATGCTCCTTGTACAGCCTGCAGAACAGTGAACCAAATAAACCTCTTTTCTTCATAAATTACCCAGCCTTAGGTATCCTTTAAAGCAACACAAATGAACTAAGACAGTCTCATATATCTGAAAGCATCATAAGATGCCATTTCGCCCATAGCTTTGCCTCTTAGCTAAAGTACCCTTTATGCAAGATAGGTGTTTGTTGTGTGTCCTAAAAGATTTTCAATCTCCCTTGCTATGTTGTTCCCGGATCTTGAAATCCTAATAGTCATTGAAACATAGAAGGAAGAAAACTTAGAATTGTCTAGTCCAGTGATTTTCAAACCGTATTTTAGCAGAGGAACCCTATTTTGCAAAAAGAAATTTTACATAGAAGCCCAATATTTCCATTCCTAAATCTATGTCTATATAAATAGATACAGTTTGGAGAGAGGGAAGGAAGGAAGAGGGGGAAAAGACAGGCAGGCAGAAAGAAAGGATCTACCCTTGTTGATGTGAGAAAGGGAACTGCAGAGCACCCCCCCTGCAGGCTTTGTCTCGACCTCCCTGTTGGGCCATATTCCCCTCGCTGCCCTCTCCACCTGCCCTGCCTGCCCGCCTGCCCCATAGTGCCCTGTAATGCACCACTGAGACTAGTAGCCTATGAACAAGTTGAAAGCCACCAGTTTGAATGACTATCTCCTTTTAACAAAAGGAAACTAAGACTCGATGACTGGATCATATTCTTTAGTATTCCAAATGCTTCCTGCAAAAAGCAAACTGTCTTCTTTTGTTTTTTATTAGATTATTCTGTACAGCCTTCCCTGAAGTAATTTCATACAAATCAGATTATCGGTGTTCCGTATACTCTTATAGTTAAACCATCATTATTTAACTTTACTCATATAATTTTATTTCAACAAAATGATTTTTGAAAACATAGAAATTTCATAAGCACTGCTTTCCTGTTAGATACAAAGTTTATTTTAAAAATCAACAATTATATTGACTTTCACCATCACATGTCTAAATTTTTATTATGAAGACACAGAGGTGTATTAAAAGAGGATATCATTATACATTGTCAAATAAAGCAAAGGTTTCCTTATCCAAATAGAGAGAATTTATACGTGATTACTTCATATGAAGCAAAAGCTATGTCTACCACAGAACAGACATGCAGTTATTGATCTAGAATTGGCATGATTACAAACTACTCTGCAATTCTTCCTCTTCCCAATTAAGGTGTCTCTCTTGAACTGATTGAAAGTTGTTTGATAAGTATACTTTTTTCAAGATGGTGTGCTCAGTTGGGGGTCTTTTTATTAAACTGAAATTCTCTCATTAGCTTTGACTAGCACCAGCTGCTGTATAAATTCTGTGTTGATGTAGACCCTCATTGGTGTTCCAGATATTGCAGGTGAATCTCTTTCTGCCTCCAAAATCCTCAGTCATGCAGTATGAATAATTAACATCTGATAATGCAAAACAAAAAGGATTTTTATTAGAAGACATCACAATTCCACCTTAACTCCTCAGAACAGTGAACCAAATAGGACTTTAGTTGTTAAAAAAAAAAAAAAGCCGTTTCTAAATAGCTGTATATTATATTTTTGCCTATACCTGATCAGAAATGTTAACATTAAGACACAGATTAAATGTTTTCGTCTTACAGCAAAATTAAAGACAGAATCCAAGCTGCAGCACATTTTACTGTTTTTCTGGATGTTCTAATTCCAGATAAATTCAAAGCATTTAGGACTCATGTCTGCCATAATTATTCTTTCTTCTAAATAGTTCACAGTCCATCACTTTTAAGAAAACCTTTCCTATTCATGAATCAAACATTATTTCTACAAGATGTATAATATAAGTACAGTACAAACAGTTAAAGGAAATGTCTTTATAGAGTCGAACTTAAAACGTCTACCTTGTGTGGGAGATGTGCCAAGTAGGACTTTTGCTTAATATATTTGACAGGTTTTAGCAGATAGATTTTTAAACTTGTGAAAGGACATGATAAACTTGAACCCATGAAACAATGCAATACATTAAGATAAAACATGCCATAATAGTATAGTGGCTAAGAGCAAAACGTTCTGGAGATCAACTTCTGAGCCTCAGTTTCTTCTTCTGTACATGAAGATAATATTAATATCAGGCTTATGTACTTGAAACACTAAGAGATCATGCATATGATAATTAGCACACAAATGTACTTGTTTTCTATTTCTGCATAACTAATTACTGCATACTTTGCATACTTTGTGGCTCAAAGCAACAACTATTTATTACAGTTTCTAGGTTAGGGCATGGCTTAGATGGGCCCTCTTAGGGTCTCACAACGCTGCAATCAAGATATCACCTGGGCTGTGTTCTTATCTGGAGACCTGACTGAGGAATAAACCCCTTTTAAGCTCACTCAGGTTATTGGCAGAATTCATTTCCATGCAGCTCTAAGACCAGGGATCCAGGCTTCTTTCTGACTGATAGCTGGAGTCTGCCCAAGGTTCCTCACCAGGAGAGCTTCCTCAACATGACTGCTTACTTCATCAAGCCAACAAGGAGAGTGTCTAGAGTGAGTCTACTAGCAAGACAGAGCCTTATGTTATGTAACACAATCGCAGGAAGAACATCTCACCACTTATGCCATATTCTGTTGGTTAGAAGCAAGTCCCAGGTCCTGCCTACACACAAGAGTGAACATACCAGGAAGCAAGGATCACCGCTGGTCACCCTAGAGTTTGTGTGCCAAATATAGTAAATGAATGGATAAATGGAAGTGTGAATGAGTGAATAAGTAAATGAGTAAGCGAATGAGTGAAGTTGGGTGTGATTTATAAGCCCCTTGGACAACAGAAAACATGGGAAATAGTTCTAAATACAGGATAAATAAGTAGGTAATAGGCTCTAAGGTAACTACTCAACTGAAGTCATAACACAAGCATCAAACCTTTGTGAAAATAATGCATTGAATAGTTATGGGGCCTGGGCTATAAGGCCCAGAGAATGTCAGAGTAAAATCTCAGGGATGGTGGGAAATGGAGACCCAAAAGAATATATAGGTCTTTTAGTCTCACTTGAAAGTGATAATTTTCCTACAAGTGGAGCAAATGAAGAATTGGAAATTAAATAAAAGAGTCAAATATAATTACATAAATTGTTAACTTCTTAGTAAGAGAAATAACTAACAATAAATACAAAAAAAGTAACACAAATGAAAAATAGAATTATCAGCACCAAGTATATGAAAATTTATTCAAACATACATGTGAACACTAACAATATTCCCAATGGATAAATGGGCAAAGGACATGATTATATGATTCATGGACAGGAAGTATGAATAGTAAAATAAATTTCAAGAACAGTTTAAATTTAATATGATTAGGGCAGAAGCCTCACAAAGAAAAAACTTTAAGTACCAATCCAATCCATCTTATTTTACCAGCTAATTACTTTAAGATGAGAGGGTAAACAGTAAAATGAATTGCATTAGTATTATTCACCAAAACACCTGGCATAAGTTATAACTCATCCTGAATGGATGGATATTTGATAATAATTAACTCTCAGTAGTCAGTGGTAGGAGAGCTAGTATGCATAACTGCAGTCGCCAAATCATCAAAACACTTATTTGCAGACCATAGGACCACATTAACATGAGGCAGCTAACATGCAGGGGAAAAAGCTACTTAGAACTCTTTCAATTTTACTTCTACCGCTTTGGTAGCTGGAATGCAGTAAACAGACCCCGGAAGAACAAGAAAACTAGGCAAACAGGCTGGATACTCCACAGGAAGAGAATCTGCCTAAGAACGAAGTCAGCGTCGCTACTTTGATGAACATTCTGACGGCAACACCTCGGCCTTGGATGACCTCCTTCTTTGTGACAGCGTTGTGGCATGCAGCAGGGCTGTATGGACTGTTCCTGGACTTGGCACATAAACAGTGACACAGGCGGGTATCCGCTTTCCCCCTCTCCCTCAGGCCTGTTCTGGGTAGACAGGGAAAATCAGTTTTGGTGCTAGTGATGATATGCCCAATGTTTGTGTACATGTGTCCTCAGGTCTCTTAAGGAGTAAGTTATGGCACGTCTCTTGTCATGGCCAGGGATGGAAGGACCAACAATTAAATGAATGATAGTAAACACTCGCTAAGTATTTGTTGTGGTTATTAATGTTGTTTTTACCTTCAGTGGGAAGGAGGCAAATAAAGATGAGTTTGTTCCTGGAATCTAGATGGGTTCTCTTGTGGTGTCAGAGAGGGCAGGCACCCATGGGACAGCTGCAGCAGAGGCGGGAGGAGGAGGCCCACAGGGGGAGCCCAGCACCTGAAGATGATGATGGACAGCAGCAGGTGGTGTCTGGGAGGTCTGGGTTTTCGAACACAACTCCAGGCTGACTCACTGAGGGAGATCCAGTAAGCTCTTCAAACTAGTGCCACCTACCACCCCCCACAGATTAAAGGCAGGATTCGCTGGGGCCCTGAGGCAAGGCTAGGGGACAGAAGGTGATATGGCAAAGGAGAGTCAAGAGCGAAATGGGGGAGGAGGTTGGAGAGCCAAGCGAGTACCTTTTTGTGGTCACAGTACTTTTCTGAGAGCAGCCATTTGTTATTATGCTCTGGAAGAGAGGAGGAAATACATAACAACAGAGACCCTCATAGAGAATGAGCAGATCACACATTTGTTCCTTCCATTTGTCCAAGTGAAGATGTCTCAGCTGGTCCCCCCTCCCTTTCATTTGCAGCATTTACCTTTCTACTGACTCATCTTAGCAATGCTTAAATACGTTCTTCATCTCCTACTCCTCTTCCAGGTACTCTGGAAATTCCCCTACCCTGTCCTCCCCTTCAAAGCCCAAATTCTCTAAGCACCCATGGTCATTTCCTCATGCCCACATGCTCCTCAGCCCATTACCATTGGGTTCATGTGCCTACCTGCTTTCTAAAGCTGCTTTCACCAATGTTACCAGGGGCCTCCTCGTTGATAAAATTCACTGCATACTTTCCATTCCTTACCTTATATGACTTTTTGGCCACATTAACCTCTGAGATCCAGTTTTAGAGTTACATGACTAGCTACTTAATGGACATCCCACAGCTTCATTAGACCTCGAATTCAATATATTCTAAGCTTACTTCATCTTCTTTCCAAAGCTACTCTTGTTCCATGTTCTTATTTCAGCAAATAACACTATCACCAAAGCTGGTCTTCGTTCTTTCCTTCACCCCCAAAATACACTTGGCCACTAAACCCCTATGCAGTCTACCCCTACCTGCCTCTCAGAGCTGATGTGTACTCTTCTCCATCCCTGTAGTACTAGGCTCATGTCACCATTCCCTTGAGAGCCTCGTCACTGGACTTCCCTACCCTTCGTCCCTCCACTGTCCTACCACTATCTCTCATCTGGTCCCTGGAATGCAGACCAGGGAATCTTTCTAAAACACAAATCTGATTATGTCAGTCATCTACTTAAAAATTTTCCATGGTTTTCCACTGTCCCTAAAATAAAGTCTCAACTTCTTAACATGGCTTAGAAGATCCTCTCCAAGTTTCATCTTGAGCACATCCCCTTCTGCATGCCACACTCCAGCAATACTTCTTGCTGTTCCTCCAGTATAAGAGTTCTCCTCTCTCTGGCCATTTCCAGTGCTTGAAACAGATCTGACTTTTCTTCTTGCTACGTTCTTCCACACCTTTAGACCTCAGCTTACATCACTTCCCCCCGGAAAGGCGTTCCTCAACACCCAGTTCAGGTTAAGTATCCTTCTTCTGGGCATCCACTATATTACAAAGGCCTTTAAAATGGCCTCTATTTAACCAGCTCCATACATGTAATTTCTTGTAAAGCACACTGACTACAGCCCTGCCATTCCCAAGGCTCAAAGCTGATAAGCTGCTCTCTATACACCCATCTTACTACTGCTCTCACCAGGTGAATTCCATTGTACCCCTACCAAGAGTCACAAGTGCTTGATCTAAATTATTTTATAACAGTTTTACTTATTGTTGTAGCTATGTTATTTGAGGAAATCTTATGTAAGTTCATAAAATATGAGTACAGAAAGTTGTTTCTATAATGTACAAAGACAAATGTAAGCTTCTAAAAGTTGCTCTCATTGATGTAAAGTTGTAAACAGAAATAAATCATTAAAAATCTAAAAAGATTCTGCTCTGACATAGATATGTCAGTATCTAAGTTCTTGCTCCAATTCAAATAAATTAAAATAGAAATAAAACATATGTATATATATTATGGATGTATTTTATGTCAGAAAGATAACCTGGGATGTCAATTATTGGACATATATTTCAGGAAAAGTCCTTAGTCTTGCATCAAAAGATTGGCAAAATAATATACATTTATTTTTTTTTTTTTTTGAGACAGAGTCTTGCTCTGTTGCCCAGGCTGGAGTGCAGTGGTGCAATCTCGGCTCACTGCAACCTCCATCTCCTGGGTTCAAGCAGTTCTCCTGTCTCAGCCTCCTGAGCAGCTGGGACTACAGATGCATGCCACAGACCCAGCTAACTTTTTGTATTTTTAGTAGAGATGGGCTTTCACCGTATTGGCCAGGCTGGTCTCAAACTCCTGACCTCATGATCCACCCACCTCAGCCTCCCAAAGTGCTGGTATTACAGGCGTGAGCCACTGCACCTGGCCTATACATTTATATTTTTTATTGAAATGAAATTCATATAACATACATACAATTAACGATTCAAAAGCCAATGGCATTTAGTGCATTCATGATGTCGTGCCACCACCACCTCTGTCTAGTTTCAAAACTTGTTCATCATCTCAGAAGAATGCCCTGTACTCTAAGTAACCACTCCTCGTTCCCCTGCTCCCCCTGTCTCCTGGCAACCTCTAATCTGCTTTAAATTGAAATATAACATTTAAGGCATGTAGATAACATTTTTAATGACCCTCTGCTTTGCTGACTTTTTGGACGAGTCTATTAACTATTATCATCCAAGTTGGATGAGTGGGCATCTGCGCGTCTGATTTCCTTTCAGCTCTGTATTAAAATTATTCCTCTAGCTACCTCCCCTGCCTCCCAGACATTGCACGCTTTGCAGGCAGGGGCATGTTTGAGCTATTTATCCATGGGTCTGTACTACCTGGCACAATACCTGGTACACCGTGGGCTCCATATTTGTAGGGTTAATTCTGATTACCCAGAAATTAAGCAAAATATCCAAGGACATTAATGGTGAATCACAATTTAAGCCTAAGTCTCTCTGACAGCACACTGAGCAGAAAATGAGACCTGTCTGGGAGGCGAATTGAGGCAGCAGTCATATTAGAGTTAATTCTGGGAAGTGCTTACTATGTGCCTGGCACTGTGCTGAGCTCTTAACAAGTATTACACTGTTTAATCCTCCTAACAACCCTACAAGATCAATATTATTATTAACCCAGAAATTCTGGGAAGGGGGGTGAGAGATGCCTGAATCCAATTCAAGTATTATAGGACACCAGAGGAAGGCTGTGAGTTCAAAAATAGTTTAGTTAAATGACTGGAAAGGACAATCATTTTATTTAGTAACAACTTTTAGGACTGGTTTTAGGAAAGAGGAAGTCGGGTCAGATGTCTGAAATGGAGCCCTCTCTAGAGTTTTTGCCCTTCTCCGCACACAGACACACACATGCAGCACACATATTTTGGGTTGTGTCTCACAAGTGCTTGGTTACAATTCTTGTAAAAGATGCCACTTTTATGCTTTTCTTTTGCTCTGTTGATTACTGAGTCCTACAGGTACAACCGGGTCGACTGTCAACTGGAATACTTCGAGATCCCACTGCACTTCAGGGCTCCCCCATGCCTGTGCCTCCCTGGAAACCGCTGCCTCCTGTACAGGCACCAGGCCATCTGCCCCCCTGCTGGCCACCACCACTGCATGTTCTGCTGGCACTGTCACTAGTACCCCAGAGCACGGATGGGCCAATGTTGCTTAGTGGTTTACGGAGCAGTGGAGAAGAATGCCTCTTCTATTATTCTCTCCGTCAGGGATTTCCAAAGCAATATTGCCTGGCTTGCCAAAGCCTCAGAGACTTGGGTGAAGATGTGTCTTCTGATTTTTAAGTACCCTCCTCTCTTCTCCAAGGATCCAGAATTGGTCCATGGAATCTGCACCTGGGGCAAAGACAAACGACCTGAGGCACTTAGGGTAACTGCTCCACTCCAACAAGCAAAGTTTGAGGACTGGGCCAGGCTTATCCCACTTGATCCCTCTCCACTCAGTCTCTCAAGCAAGGTCAGATGACTCTGAGTTCTAAAGGTGGATGCTTTTAATCTAGAGCTGGAACGCCAACTCCCTTCCTTTTATGACCAAGCGTGGGAAGTGAAAGTGAACAAAAGGCAATTCCAGACCCTGTAAAGGATGGAGCTCAGGATTTGGTGACAAAGACTTTTAGCACCAGTCTAGATGCCTGGGTTAAAATGCGTGTGTTGAGTAACACCTCCATGCAGACCACCATAGGCCTCTTTGCGGGGTTCTGACAGTGTGGGATTACCTCTGTTCCCTCACAGAGCTCATAACTCAGTGGGGATACAGTGCAACACCAATTGGCATCTCACGAGCATTCCAAACCTCTGGAGGGAAGAGTTAGTGGTGATTGTTATGTTTTCTTTTTTATTGTTGTTGTTTATCTATATTCGCTAGTTTTCTGTAACACGTATGTGTTGGTTATATAGTAAAAACTGAAATAAAATTACACAAGGATAAATACTCTTCAGTCAGAGTTGGCATCCAGTGCTCAGCAGCTCAGCCCTCCCCACAGTCTTCACCAGGGCTGGCCTGGGAGCTCCCTCTGCCCTTCTCCTTGAGCATAGGAAGCAGGTGCCAAAAAAGGAACCTGCGGATATACAGCCCAAGTATATCCTTCTCTTGTTCCATCCTCTCTTTTATCGCTGAGCAAATGGATACACTCAACACCTCCTCAAAGCCTTCGCTAGGCACTGAAAACTCCAAGCTGGCTATGTCAATAATAATAATAAATGAGTCTGAAAAGGCCTTGCTAATGCTTTTTATAAAATAGATAGGCTGGGTATTTATTGAATGAGTATTGACTCAAAAATAAAAGTAAATGGCTCTAAACAAAATGTTTCTCAGTGTTCTTCTCTGTTACCCATGATTTCAATGCGATCCTAAATATTTTACTCTAAACATCCCATTTTTAGACATACAATCTTTTAGTTAGCTGTTTTCTAAAAGTATATGAAATTGGGTTCATTTTTGGTGTATTTTTTTCTTTTCTCAACCCATATAAGAACAACACACACACACACACACATATATAATATATATATATGTGTGTGTGTATATATATATGTGTAATATATATATGTGTATATATATATATGTGTGTGTGTGTGTATATATGTGTGTGTGTGTGTATATTTCTTATGAACCGAATTGGTGGTAAAAAAAATTTGAGAGTCTGTGATGTTTATGTCTTGACCATGAAGTTTACAAATCATTTCTACAAATAGTATCTTTCTTTAGGGTTGCCCTGCTATCCCTGTTGTATTGAGGAGGAAACTGGCAAGTCATGGAGGCTAAGTGACTTGCCTAGGCTCTCACCGCTACTTCTGGTACAGAGCCAGGACTTGATCTCGCGTCTGCCAACTCTAAATTTTTTATTCTTTATTCTACTATATTGTGGTTCCTTTTCTTTAGTTCCTGTATTTTAGTAGTGGTGGCATTTGGTTTGACTTAGAAAATTTTAAATTGAGCCTTTGAGTATCTACCTTTACCACAGTTCCAAGAAACCAGTCTAGAGGTACAAACTTAGTCTGAAAAGAACTCTCCTATCTCATTTCACATCTGTCTGCCCCTTAAAATTTAGGCACCAAGCCTTAAGAACATGCTTTTGAAAAATCAAAATTGAGCCAGGCACAGTGGTTCACATTGGTAATTCCAGCACTTTGGGAGACCAAGGTAGGTGGATCACTTGGGGTCAGGTGTTCAAGACTGGCCTGGCCAGCATAGTGACACCCCATCTCTACTAAAAATACAAAAATTAGCCAGGTGTGGTGGCATGCATCTGTAATCCCAGCTACTCAGGAGTCTGAGGCAGGAGAATCTCTTGAACCTGGAAGGTGGAGGTTGCAGTGGGCTAAGAGAGCACCACTGCACTCCAGCCTGCATGACAGAGTGAGACTCCGTCTGAAAAAAAAAAAAAAGAAAGAAAAATCAAAATTGGCATTTAAATTCAGGCAGAGAGAGAGAGTGTGTGTGTGAAGAACTTAGGTGTTAGAATTTTCTCTGTATTACATTTAGTGGCAAGGCAACTGATGTTTCTATTCAACCACTGTTTAAAAATGTCTTTGAAAATATGGAGTATAAATAAAATGTTCTATGGGGAGGGAGCAAGCTTAGGTAATAGGCAGTATCCAATAAGAGATTCAGACCATGGAGCTAGACTGAAATTCTGGATTTGAGGGTTTTAAATCTGTAAGGCGCCTTATCTCAGAGAGTGAGTACATAAGAGTTAGAGCATGTGTCTGTATGATTGAGAGATCCAAGATCGGGCATGGCGGGCAGGAAAAGGAGATATTTAAGTATTCTTCAGCACCCGTGGGATGTAGATGCCAGATTTAGAAAAAATAAAAATAAAAAATGTCCAATTACATTTGAATTTCTAATAAACAACTAACTTTTAAAATATAGTATGTCACATTCAATATTTGAGACATATCTATACTAAAAATTATTCATTATTTATCTGAAATTAAATTTAACTGGATGTCCTGTATTTTTTCTGGCCAACCTACGCTAGGGGCTAATCCACAGGGCATCCCTGAGCCAGGCTCAGAGAATACTTCTCTGGGGCCATCCCTGATAAGCCAAGAACTAGAACTGAGCTAAAATGAGCAAGTCTGAATTAAGTCCTTGGTTGTATACATACATCTTTTTTAAGTGTTTCATCATCCGCTTGGGCCTCTTGTCTTTGATTGAAAGTCTCTATAAACTGTGCCTGAATACCACAGCGTTAATCACAAGCCTCCTGAAGTATTTTCATATTGTGTGTAATAAATGCCCATATACTTAGGATTTAAAGTGAGAACTACTCACTACAATATTTAGTTAAAATTACAAAGGGAGTACAAATTAAGCCATCATTTTGTTACAGTGTATATTATAAGTCTTATTTAATTTCCCCACTTTCTTACGTGTATGTTTGTATAACTGTTAAGACTTTCACTGATAAAGTATTTCAATTCGCTGCTAAAAGAATACATTGAAGGAGTTACAACTGATGTACATTTGGGCTAAATGCCTATAATCAGAGTTGTTTCTCACCTGAGTCCCTCTTACTGATGTTATGTAACAAGCGGTCCTGATTGCTAGCAATAACTTGTTTAACATGTTCACATTTGTGTGATAATCACATAAAAGTAAAATGACTCACTAGTACTTCAAGGAAGGAACTGATACTAGGTGTAGGCTAGATAAGTTATATGGTGACTTATCATATCTGAAAGTCTCATTTCTAAATCACTAGGATTTTTCAGATTTGTCCACAGGACTGATTTGAGACCAGCTGAAAGACAAAATGACATTTGTGGGGGACGAGGGAAGACAGGAGAGAAACTGGTAAATGGAAGGCAGGGAGTCACCCCTTCATGCTCACCCACCCCCATGCTTCCTGGGCAACCAGGGCTTATCACCTGGGTATAGTCTTATGGCCAAAAAGGACTGAAACAAGCTGGAAAGTCAGGGCAGTGGTAATAGTAATGAGCTTTGATACAGAGACGTACGGGGAGGTAAAGTCCCCCTCATCCACCAGGGGCCTCTTATGTCCTTGTGTGGCTCATGTGATGATTATATCACTCTTTAACAATCTTCTAACATTATAATAATGAAATCATCATCAACATTTTTCCTCACAAGTTATTTATTCTCTAACACCTTCTTTCAAAACTTCCCAATTTCAGTCTATGGAAGACACCAGAGAATTCTCAAGATCGAATTCGATCCCACAACCTTTCTGTAAATCACTTTAGTGTGATGTTCTAGAAAATACATGGCACACATTTTTGTTAACAAAAAGAAGAATTTCTTCGGTAAGGCAGCCAATTTCTCTTATTCATTAATCAGTATGAGACCTTCATTAAAAGCTCTGTGTATGTGTGTGACAGGGTCTTGCTCTATCACCTGTGCAATGGCCCAAGCATGGCTCACTGCAGCCTCCACCTCCTGGGCTCAAACAATCCTCCTGCCTCTGCCTCCCAAATAGCCAGAACTACAGGTGTGCAGCACCACACCCCACTAAGTTTTTGATTTCTTGTAGATACAGGGTCTCACTTTGTTGCCCAGGCTGGTCTCTAATTCCTGGGCTCAAGTGATTCTCCCACCTTGGCTTCCAAAAGTGCTGGGATTACAGGGGTGAGCCACCCTGCCCAGCCTATTTAAAGCTTTAGGAAGAAAAGTTTCACATTGCTCAACCTCATGACTTAAGCGGGTCAACTCAAGATACAGGTAAATTGTGCCTTTCCTACCACATCATCATGGGAAACCTGAGGTGGCCACTCTCACAGCCTTGCCTATAGGATGCTAAAAGAATGAAATCTACTCCTGAAATTATTCCCATATCTTACATGTGTCCTGTTTATAAGAAATTCCAGGCTAGGTGCTGTGGCTCACGCCTGTAATCCCAACACTTTGGGAGGCCGAGGCAGGCAGATCACCTAAGGTCAGGAGTTCGAGACCAGCCTGGCCAAAATGGCGAAAACCCATCTCTACTAAAAGTACAAAAAAAAACAAAAACAAAAAAAAATCAGGTGAGGTGGCACATGCCTGTAGTCCCAGCTGCTTGGGAGGCTGAGGCAGAAGAATTGCTTGAATTCAGCAGGCAGAGGTTGTAGTAAGCAGAGATCGTGCCACTGCACTCCAGCATGGGTGACAAGAGGGAGACTCCATCTCAAACAAAACAAAACAAAAACCCAGAAATTCCATCTCTCAAAATTTTGTAAAGAATAGTATTCTTTCTCCTAGCTCTGCTCAAAATCATCTCCATGAGATAGTAGATTTACAAACGTGGTAAGAAAAATCGAGTGGACTCTAAGAAGGTTTCCTCATCCTGTTTGGAACCTCCCTTGTCCAGTCCATGTAATGTTATTTATCTCAGATAAATGTAGCCAAGTACTTCCAAACACCTCACAAAATGCAGAGGTTGAGGAGGGGGAATCTCATTTTATAATTTAAGTTTTCTAATATAATATATTTGACTATATAATACAATCACATAGCTCAAGAATTAAAATGACATTAAAAAGTATACATTGAAAAGCTGTATTACATTCCCTTTTCCTGTCCACCCCACTAATCCCTGATGCCCCTATAAGTTAGCACTTGCCCTGGTTTTCTCTGGGCTCTTCCAATGCTTTTATGTATATACAAGCATTAATGCATATTTTTATGTCCTAGATTTCTTATACAAAAAGCAACATACACCGTAATGTTCTGCAGCTTGATTGCTCATACAAAATATATCCCAGAGATCACTCCATGTCAGCATAGAGGACTCATGAAATGTCCTTGTTGACAGTCAGGAGGTTTCTTAACTCTACCCATAACATACAATGCTGCAGTGAACAACTTATCTTTAAGTCCTCTTGTACGTGCACAGGTATGTCTGTAGGATAAATTTCCAGAATTGAGACTTCTCAGAATTTTTATTAAATACCTCTGTTTTAAGGCTTCTCAGAGTGGCTTGTGTTTGTGAGTGTGTCCCCCCTCACCATGGTATACACTTCGGAAGGCATGAACTGTGTTTCATTCATCTTTGCACCTGCAGATGCTACCATAGTGCCTAGCATGTTAATGCTAAATACAAACCAAACTTCTAATGTAACTGTAACCCTGAGAACATTCAAGTAACCCCTCAACATAAAGGCTGAGATCTAGGTGTAGATTAAGAGGCACTTCCCAGTTTCTATTTCAAGATGAAAATAGACTTATGAAAGTATTGAATAAGGAGTCAAAATTTCAAGGATGAGGCTGTCTCTTCAAATCCGGGGACTGGGTCAATGTCAGGCAAATTTTCTGGGTTAATCACGCAGAGAGAAGCTAAATGGTAAAATGGAGAGGAAGCCTAGAGAACTCCTGCCTGCTGATGAGCAGCCACAGGTGACTGAGAATAGCACTTCCCAAGAAGCCAAGACAAGCTATGGAGAAAAGGTAAATGCCCACTTGGATTAGAATCTAAGCAGACAGGGAGAGTGTGTCAGAGAAAGCGAGGGTACATGTGGTGCTAATGTAGCTGCTTCTCCACTCTCAGGACAGTCTATGAGAATGGCTCCTGGTTTTGCTCTTCAACCCCCACTTTTGTCAGGAAGGCTTCTAGGAAGTGTCCTTGGAGAAAACTCAGGCCAGGTCCTACACCAATGGCAGCTGTATTTCCCTAGCTATTTCTCTCCTCATCCCAGCGCTGCTCCTTCCCAGCCACAGCTGTTATCCAAGCACGTAGGCCATAGGAAGATGATTCTTTCTGCTAGATCATCACTAAGCCTCCCCGGCTGCCACTGAACTCTGTTTAGCCAAGTTTGAAGACATGGACTGGAAGGCAGATGTGTCATACACAGAACTCATGTCAGTCCTCATCAAAATCCTCAACTCTCAAAAACTGTCAGTGAAAATAAATGGTTACAACTTCTTATGTCAATAATGTGGCAATATAATTCAGAAATTATAAATGTGCTTTTATCTGGCAGTTGTACTTCAAGGAATTAATTCTGCAAGTACACGTGTAGAAGAATAAAAAACTGTACATATGTTTGCTGAAGTATTATTTGTAAAAGCAAAGAAATAAAATAGAAATAACCTAAATATCTCTCAATATGGTAGTGGTTATATCTATAATAGTATATTATGTAATATCTTTGGCAGCTCTAGAAGAATGAGAGAAACCCATGTGTAGGGCATGGAAGAACAGCCACATACACTGAGGTGAATAAAAACAAGTTTAAAATAGTAAATATATTGTATGATTTTATTTGTGATTTAAAAGATGATGTGCTTGCATATGAATTTTTTAAAATCGGTAAAAATAGATGACAGACTATTATGGTCTGGGGAATGGGATTGAGGAGACTGGGAGGAAAAGGAAGGAACAACTTTTAATTTTTTTAACTTCGTATAATTTTTATATTGCTTTGAGAATTAAAAAGTTCACTTGCAGCCCATATGTTATTTCTAAGGTTCCTGTGGTATATAGATTATGTAGGAGTTTATGATTTTTTTTTTGAGACAGGGTCTCACTCTGTCACCAAGGCTGCAGTGCAGTGACACAATCACAGCTCACTGCAGCCTTGACCTCTGAGGTTCAGGAGATCCTCCCACTCAGACTCCCAAGTAGCTGGGACTACAGGTGTGCACCACCACGCCCAGCTAACTTTTTGTATTTTTTGTAGAGACAGGGTCTTACTATGTTGCCCAAGCTGGCTTTAAACTCCTGGGCTCAAGCAATCTGCCCACTTTGGCTTCCCAAAGTTTTGAGATTACAGGTGTGCATCACTATGCCCAGGCCTAGTGATTTTTTTTTACTTTTTTTTTTTTTTTTCCGAGATGGAGTTTCACTCTTGTCACCCAGGCTGAAGTACAATGGCATAATCTGGGCTCACTGCAACCTCTGCCTCCCGGGTTCAAGCCATTCTCCCGCCTCAGCCGCGAAGTAACTGGGACTACAAGCACCTGTCACCATGCCCAGCTAATTTTTGTATTTTTAGTAGAGACAGGGTTTCACCACGTTAGCCAGGCTGATCTCGAACTTCTGATCTCAGGTGATCTGCCCACTCCAGCCTCCCAAAGTGCTGGGATTACAGGGGTGAGTCACCATACCCTGCCCCTAGTGATGATTTTTTAACCAGAATAGCTATCAATTTAAAAAAACTTTAAAAGGATTCTTCTTGGCTGAGTAAAACATCTATGGTTGACCTTAACTGAGGTTCACAGAACCAACTCCAGCTTTGTGGGCATATATTCAAATCCCCGACTCACACAGAAGGCCTAGTATAATTTTCTGTGATTATAAAAATCAATGTGTTAAGTCTTCAGACTATGATTAGGTTGTCAACAATTTTAGTAACACCCTTGACCACCCACAAACTTCCATCTGTCACTTTCCTGAACACGTCTTTTAGGGAATACTTTTTAGTTCTTATGTTGCCTTTCCTGCAAGATGTCCCATGCAATGGACTTATTAATCATGAAAAAGTTTTTGTTATATTTTACAAAGTCAGAGATAAGTAAAGAAGAAAAGATGATCCCATGGTATGCAAGTATCCTGTTGCTAAAGAAAAGACTGCTCAGGGCAGACTTACACAAAGTGGTAGATTCTGATACTGGGTTTTCAAATCCTGATAATTGGAGCCATTCAGTCAGTCTCTGTGCCTGATCCTGAAGAAAAAGAACCTGAGACAAGAAGCAAGAAGATGAGAAAATGTTAAGGCAAGAAAAAGCATTTGGCAGATGCAATTGGCAGTAGACTCAACACACATTCTTGAGGCAAAGCTTTAATGAAGAAGCTCAAATGTAGCAGAATATTGTTTGGAACATCAATTTCCAGGTCACCTACCTTCGCCAAGACTTTCTGTTGCTAAGATGATGCTGTCTGTGGTTGCTATAATTTAACAAAGTTTTCCAGTATCAAAAAGCTTTAGCAATTTGTCTTTCTGCAATGCAGGAAAAAGAAAGCTGTAGGGTGTACAGTGTGTATTTAATGGCCTTGTTGTATTATTGCTCTTCTTTCTGGAATAGTATTTTGGGTTTGCAAATGTAGAAAAACTTACATTTTCTTGGTATATATACCTGTGATGACAGAACTACCATATAAGTGAATAGATAGAAATATCAAGCAAGTTGATAATTCATCTTGCTGTAATTAACCAGGTCGGGTTTGTGGAAGTGATTTAAACCTAAAATTCACTAACAACCTCATGAAATTTTCCGAACCAATGTATACTTTTGGGATTAGACTCAAAACCTTTAAGAACTTCTACTTTACAGCTAAATACTAAAGCACAATAATCATGGGAATAAGGCAAAAGGAGATTAAATGATCAGCAAAGGAGGAAGAAACAACATAAATTAAGAGAAAAATAGAGAAAGCGCTGATATAGCAACAACGAGAGCCTTACATGCCTAGTTCACTTACTATCAGACACTTCATCTTCTACAATAATAAAAAATGACTGTAGCCTTCCAAGAAAAGTTGCTTTTTAAAAATGAATAGGTTCTAAGCACGTTTGGTAATTTAATTTCAAATAAGATATGTTGGTATAATTTGGGGTTTTAAGGCACTAGCCCTCAATATTTAGATCTTGGTCTCCAGAAATAAAGTATCTTGACAATTAACATGAAGGCCAATACTGGCCTAATTATTGGAATGGTATGGATGAAAGTATATATTTAAACTCAATTATCCAGGTAACCTGTGTATAAATATACCAAACCAAAGACCACAGGGTGGGATACTACTTCAAATTCATTTTAGCACAGATTGTTTTTTCCTTTGAACCACTAATCAACTTTACTATGTGCAGTTTCTACAATACAAGCCTATTTGCCTCAACATCTTAGCATCATAGTATTCTCTCATCAGAATATTGGTTAGGTTCCCTAGTGTGAATCACTTATCCAGTTGCTTTCCTGATTATTCACATGTTTTTGAGATCTGTGAAATGTAGCAGATAAACAGGTTTATGCTGTGTGCAACTTGGAGGGCAGCCAATGTCTGTCTGCCTATACAGTATGTTTACTCTCCTTCCTCAAATCTCTCTCCCATACAGAGAAGCTGTATTTTAAGACTAAAATCAGTGTAGAATGCAATCCAGTAATGTCACTGCAGAAAACAGCAGGTGCTCATCCACTCATTTGCAGTGATTCTTGCAGTGAAGAAAGTGAATCAATGATTCATCTAATGGACAAAGAAACACCACAGTGAACATTTGGAAAAATCAAATGAGGGAAAGGAACATTCTTTTATAAAGGTGGACTCTAATTTTGGAAAGCGAAACCTCCCACATGAAAATCAGGAATTTTGTTGTGTTCTGGTTGTAACTGCAGTAAGCAATGGCATGTTCCCCTCTCTCCCTACTTCCTCTGTTTTACTGCTTTTGTGTTGCACTTCTAAAATAAATATCAATAAATCATTGCAGTTAGATACTCTAATATAGACAGAAATGTACTTGACTCCCTACAGTCATTACAATTGGAGGGGACTCTGATTAGGATGCTTTACTTAATTAAGTGATATCGTCTAAAGAGAGTTCTTCCCTCCATTTTCTGTTTAACAGTCTTACAAAACACCAACAGAGGAAATTCATTCTGTTGTTTGCTTTTCTTATTGTAAATGGTTTCTCCTCATTCATATTTTGCAGAAGATGATGTCGTGTTAATGAAATGGCTAATAAGCCAAAGACTGGTTCAGCTACACACAGAACCTTGTTCAAATCAGCCCAGGCTACATAAACTGAAAACGTTTTCTTCCCCATCTCGAAAATGTATTTTTAAATTTCTTTTTACAGCATGTCTATTCTAAAATTAAGAAGATTCAAAAGAAAATCTTTTCTGGAAAAAACACATTTTTACCTAGTTTATGTATGGTTTAGCAGAGACCTTAAAAATCTGTTTCTTTGAGAGAACAGAAAAAAAAGGGCAAAGAATAAGCAATCCTTATGCATTAAATGTTATTTGTGAGGCACTTTGATTTTACTGAAAGAAGTCATTAAATTTGGATTGCCAATACAAATATTATTATATATGTTTTCTAAATAAAATGTTATTATGTTGTAACTGAACTCATCCATTTATTGTTTGTTTACCTAGTGCTCAAACGCATGTTTTATTCATAGATGTCTGGGAGAAAAAAATTTTGCTTGATAATCACACCAAGCATATTTAACAAAAGCGATTCTCCTTTTATTAGTGAACAGGTTTAAACAGAATGATTTCATTTTTTTCCCTATTTAGTTAATTCAGACTTGCAGGATCCTTAGCTTACAGCTTTTGTTTCTCCTCCCGCTGCCTTTTATGCCTTTAATGTATGCATGCCTATCCACTGATGGGAAAATATCATTTCCTGAAACTCTTCCTTTTTTCCTTCTTGACTATTCTCTCCGTTGATTCTAGCTTTGGTTAGTTTTCACTAGTTAGTTCTGTCAAATCACTATATGTACAAGACAGATAAATTGAAGCCAAGCAAATAGTTAATTATCCTGGTGAAAAATGTAAACTCTCTTTCCTTAGAGTGAATTAGAATTCTAATTCGCTCATTCCTTTAAACATAAATAATATATTTATATATTTAAAGCAATTGAACAGTGTATAGGATAGAAACTCATAAAGTGAAGATTTATGAATATCTATGAAATTGTTTTTATTGCCAAAACATTTTAACAAAATTTTTGCAATTTTAACAAATTAACAATTGCTTGTATTGAATTTAGCAACTTTATTCCTTTCTATTAAAAAGCAACGTTAAATGTAAACACTCTCTTGAATGAACTCAACTAGCTTACAATAGGTTGTTTTCACCTTAATACAACATGCAGCTAAAAGCAATTAATAAACTGTAAAATATAAATGCATGTCTCAAGATATAAAAAGGAATATTCATGAATCACATGCAAGGGGTTTACAATTAATTGCTAAATTATTAAAAGAACGTTTTATAACACAGCTAGAAATCTGAATTATTTGAATTATCTAATTGCTTGGTCATTTATCAAACAAAATAATAATA
Source organism: Ateles fusciceps (assembly GCA_036589455.1). Taxonomy (NCBI): domain Eukaryota; kingdom Metazoa; phylum Chordata; class Mammalia; order Primates; family Atelidae; genus Ateles; species Ateles fusciceps. The sequence continues at coordinate 3,940,444 of JAZHEH010002842.1, forward strand.
GTAACAGTAATACATAATTGCTAAATGAGTTAATTAATGTTGTTTGACTCTAAGATTTTGTCTTGTCTTGTTTTAACTGCATATCATCCTGCATAAAAAATGTTTCCTTAAGCCGGAAACATTCTGAAGTTACATAATTTTTCTTAACTCCCAAGTTAAGAAAATCATAGAAGAATCGTAAAACAATGTGCCTTCTAGACATGTTAGCCAAAGTTATTTCCAGGAGTTGTTCATAACTGCTTTTATTATTTTTAAAAGATGCTCTTTATTAAAAATTAGCCTTACGTTAGTTTTAAAGTTTGTTAAATGTTAGTTTTTTTCCCGAGGTTTTGTAATCTAGATAATTTTACAACCAAAAGCTTAGTTAGCCTACTGTCTATTAAGCAAACTTCTTTACAGATTTTCTTTAAGCTCTTCATTTTAAAAGGTGCCTTTGTCCTGAAACTAAACATTTGACACTCCTGTCCCCTAAGAAAATTTTTGAGAAATTGAATAACAGCAAGTAAATCTGATAGAGAAGTTTTATTCCATTCCCACTGTTTACTTATTTTAAAATAATTGTTTAAAGATAAAGAACGTGTCTTTTTTCTTAAGTCTTTAAGCAGAATGAGAACTGTGTCTAATAAAGCACTACTGAAGTTAGAATAGCCGCTGAATTGTTATCTGGAGGAAGAATGTGAGTTCTATTTTGCCTGAACCAGTTATTTTTATCAAATGTCTTTTCTACCTAAATTGTTTGCTTAAGATGTTACAGATCAGCAGAGTTATTGTAATATGCATTTTAGGCCATTATTATTTAAATTCCTGTAAATCGAACTAGATGTAACAGAGCCAATTTTAGATCATTTGTTGAAAATGCTTTTCTTTGGAGCAGTTAACATTTGGAGCTAATGCTTCAATCCTAACAGGCAAATATATATCAAATGTTTAAAATATAAACACAAATATCATTGCCTTTAATAAGCCCTTTAGTAAGAAAAAGATTTACATCCTAACATGGGCTTTTTTCTGTGTTTGTAAGATAAGTGCTCTAAATAAAGTATTTGTCATTAAAGCTGTCTCTGTAAATTAGTAGAAAGAGTAAATTTTCTAAAGAGAATCTAGCTAAGAGACATCTCCTGCAATGGAAGTAGATCAAATCTGTTCAAAGAAAAGGACAAAGAAAAAAGTTTATTGCTAGCATGAAGACAGTTTCTTGAAACTTTTTTTTTCTACAGAAACCCGAGCGTTCAAGAAAGACAATATTTAGAAATAGGCTTTTGGAGGTTGGGAGGAGAAAAACATGTTGTGTGATATAAAGGGAGAAAAACATACAGACCAAAACAAAATAAACAAACATATTTTCTTTTGGCAAGAGATGACTGCAGGGTTCAAAGAGTAAATTATTTCCATCAGCGAGTTGTACCTTATAAGTTTAGGAGAATGGATCATCAACTCATTTGGAAGACAATTCTCTTTTTAATAGCAACAGTTTCACAGCTAATTTTATCTCTAAAAAGGATACCTGCTAGACATCATAAATTAGCTTTTAAGAGGAAGCAAAACTTGACAAACTACTGTCAAGTTGTATATATTTCTGATTCCAGGTAAACATACTTTTAGCAAACTGTCTTATGAATCTGTTTTGAAGCACTTCAGTGGCCCAGAGGGAGCTCTACCTTTAATATAGACAAGGTAACAAAGACTGTCAAAAAATAAAAATAAAAAAAAGATGCAGAGAAGAAAAAAAAAGGAAACAAATGTCTATAAGGAACAAATTATGAACTTAACAAAAATATGACAAAAGCAATATAATATTTTTTCCTAGTAGAACAATTCCTGTGTATAATAAATGAAACTAAAGCAAAAGTTTTCTGGGTTGAACTAGGCATTGAATGAATGTAGAAACAGAATAGTGTTAAATATTGCATATTCATTTAAAACATTTATGATGTAGATGTTAATGTAGTTAATTTAGTTCAGTGTTCTGTTAATATGAAAACAGCTATAATGTAGTACTTCATTATTTATATTGTACTAATTAATCATTCACAATATAATGGTTTATCCAAGAAAAGCTCAGTTATCTTTCACAAGTACAACAGCCATATGTAAAGCATATAATAATTCAAATTCATGCCTTAAATATTCTTACAAATAAGTATTTTTCTCAGGTTCAAATACAAATGAAATTAAAACAAAACGAAGTAACTAAGATTATCCCCCCTTAAAATGCAAATAGAACAACCTTTGGGGATTTTCAAGATCTTATTTTCATAACAGCTACTTGAAAATAATTATTGGAAAACACAGTTAAAAAGCATCATATATTTTTGATGAGTCAAATATTTATATCCAATCCTTTTTGCCTCAAGACTGTGGGAAATGTGTATTATGAAGATCAGATGGTGCACTAATGTGAGAAACGTTGCAAAGCATCCTGTTGATTGGTTCTAATTAACTGCAATGCTCTTGTGTTCTCAGTTTTAGCCGGCACACACCACACAATGCCTTTTATTTTGCTTTGAATGGATTTTTACTTAAAAACAGCTGATCTCAGTATCCACAGTATTTTGGGAATTTTTATTTTTGTGAATTTCCCTGCAATGTTTTCTTTTCCATTTTAAAAGACAAATTTGAAAATATTTCTAAATCATAAAGTATAATCAGTTAAATTACCAGCACTCATGTGGTCTTCCACATGTATTTTGCATGTTCTGTAGCATGTGACTATATTCTCAAACTACATTCAATTCCTCTTTGAAAGCTAAATATCCAAGCAATGGTTTAAGAAGAAAATTCTGAAAAGCAATTTAGAGCACACTGCTAATTTTTTATTTTTGTAATCACACTGCTAAGTAGAACAGAGCTAAAACCTGGGACCATGAGCAGGGAATGAGACGGATTCCAGAATAAAAGTCTTAAACAAAATTCTTTGCACTCACCTTTCTCTGATGATTTAAACTCAAGCAGCTCTGACAGAGAGACGTCATGAATTTTCATCAACTTCAACGTGTCATAAATTTAAAAACATTTTGATTTGCTCTGGGACCCCTATATGTCTCTGAAGCATAGTAATAGTGCTGGGATGTTTTCTAGGTACAAACTCTATAAACTCCCAGGGCTCTAGAAGATATATTGCTAATGTAAACAGGCCTTTAAGTTGAAAAAAAAATTAAAGAACAGGAAGTTTCCAAAGAAATGAAGAATTTAAAATAAGGAGCCTATTTTTAGAAGCAGCAGACTTTCTATGATTTTAAGGGTCACAATTGTAACCACACACTAGCTTTTGAGAACATGCAGTTATTTGTCCTGAGAAATAGAATCATTTTGGACAGGAAAAATCTATAATCTATAAATTAGAGCTAGATTATTCATTAGCCTAGTAGACCTTAAAAGTGATTAAATGGTCGTCTTTTTGTTCATGTAAGGATAAAATGTGACTCGTGAGCAGTGTTTCAAAATGGCTACCAACATCCTTATTCTTTCCAGTAGAAAGGCTAACTGAATAAAGTGGAGTACAGTCAACACAGAGTTTTACCCCACATAACACCTCTAAAGGTTGTCTTCCAAATATTTCTGTCCCTCTTAAAATTGTAAAAAAAAAAAAAAAAAAAATCATTAAGATAGGGTGAGAAATAAACAGGAGAGATTAATAAGTGCAAAGTTGCAAATTATAGAATGATATAAATAAAGTGCCGTTACAAATAATTTACACTGTGCCCCTCATTTTACAAGCGAGGAAATGGAGGCTAAAAGAGCTAAAGTGACTTTCCCAAGGTCGTACAAAGACGATAGTGTGAAGTTAAACTACAGGGAAGTCTCTTGAGTCTTGGTAACACCCCTTCTACAATACTACACGGTCTTTCTTTTATTCAATACAGTAACAAAAATGTCCTCAGATGGGTGTCAGTTATATAATTAAGTAAAACAAAGTATGGATGTAAAAGGTATGTGCAGGTCTTACCAAATTAATTGGCCATCTTTACCCAGTGTGAAGTCTTTTCTTAAAAAGATGTTTCTTTGAAGAATATCTTTATGCCTTCATTCTTGCCAGGCTTTGAGGATTTATATCTATTTAATGAAAGCTGGTTCTCTTTAGCATGCTTACATCAAGGAGGCAGGTGGAAACAATCACCATATAGTCTCACTGTCACTAGTTTGCCCCCATTTCCATTCCATTCTTCACTCTGCTGACTGCCTGGCCTTTCTAAAATGCACATCTGATTATGTCTGAGTTTTCTCAATGGCTTCCCATCTGCTACATAAGATAAAATCTACACTTCTTAGGCTGGCATTCAAGGGTCTTCAAAATGTTTAGCCTGTACCACCCCTTCAGCTTTACTTCTAACACTCTCCTCACATTTTATGTTCTGGCAATGCAAACCAGGCATGATTCTCTGAACATGATATGCCTTCTCATTGCCCCTGGGCCTTTGTGCATTCTGTTCTCTTCACCTGCAATGCCTGATAAAACCCTACTCCTCCTTGAAGAGTGAGCTCAAGCACCACCTTTTCTCCTTCTGCCAAAAATAAATACTTCTGGGATTCCACGGCATCTTGCACAGACCTCACACTGCTCCACCCATTGCACTGAACTGTGTCTACTTACACGCCTATCTCTCCACACACATTATGTTTGAGGTTAAAGACATATCTTCCCTCCATGCCTAGTACTTTGCCTGGTGTAAGTACTGTTTACTGAATGAATGAATGAATCAATATAAAAAGACCACCAATTTTGTTTTCTTACCACAAAAAATTTAGGCCTTGGGTGACATCCCCCAGTTCTTTTTTTATAATGTCTTAAGTGGGTGCATGTTGACAAAAGAATATTTCTACCAACCTCTTTGTAAGGTTTCTATTATATTAACCATTGCCTACAGTACAATTTTTAAATCACTCTTACTTTATAGTGAATTGACTTGACTTTGGCATCAAGTTGGTAGTGAAATACAAGTTGCTATCTTCATGTGAATGAGGAGAAGAATTCTCAGGTAAATAGTGGACCACCGTTGTTCTAGATGTTGGTAAAGAGAATTGCCTTTTATGACTGCATTTCTTATTAGGAACACAAGTTAAAGGATAACCTGCAATCCATTAAGATTGTAAATGCGTATTTGGATATAAACATGAAGTGGTATCAGAATTTTCATGCCAAGTGAGTGCTTTAAAAGAGAATTTTTTTAATAGAGGTGGGGTCCCAGGCTGGGGTGCATTGGCTATTCACAGGCGTGATCACAGTGCACTGCAGACTTGAATTCCTAGGCTCAAGCAATCCTCCTGCCTCGCCTTAGCCTCCCAAGTGGCTGGGACTACAAGGGTGTGCCACCATGACTGGCTGGCAAGTTTTCATTTTAAACTAATGGAACCTAGATTTCAGATTTCTCTTATTTGAGGTTCAATTGCTGTTTGACTCTGTCCAATCTTCTTCTGCATCTTGCTGAACAGTCACTGCCAATGATGCAAATGTCTTCCAAAGGAGCCTGCTCAGCTGAAGCCAGCGATGCCCTTGACACAAAAACACACACTTTCCACTTGAAATGATACCCTCATACTGATAAAAGAATTCACATTTAAAATTAAAAAGAATTTGCCAGCATATTCTTCCCCTAACATGTAGGTAATCTTGAGCCAGGCCCCCAAGTCAATGAAGAGATGCTTCAGTTGTTTAGGTTAATACAAGGCACAGGGCTTCTCAATCCTGAAGCCACTTCCAATCTTATGATTCACCACCCCGCCCCCAACTCCACGCCATTGACTCCATTGTGCCCCAAGGTTATAGCCCCAACTCACATGTTCACCATGGGACAGCAGTTAGGAGCACAGTAATAGCAGACATTGCTCTTGTGTAATGGGTTTCCCTTGGTCATCAGATCACCTTCCACAGAGCAGCCCTATATGCCATTATCATTAACAATCAACACTAGTTTTTAAATTCTTTTCTGGTAGATGAAAAGAATTTGTAAATTCCCACTTCTACTCCCTACAGAATGATAGGATTTGTGACTCCCTCATCACTTCGGAAGACAGTTACCCTTTCAAATCTTAAAGATCGTCAATGGTGGGTGTGTTATGGAAATTTTAATTCTGGAATGTAGGAAGAGATAAACTCTAAGGATTTTCCAAGTTGTTAATTGCTAGAATTCATTTTGTGTTGTAGCTGGGATTTATGTTTGTTTTAAACAGTACAGCATCACCTCACATAGTCTTAATTTATGTAGCCAAGGAAATATAAAAGACTCCTCTTACTAACTAACAAAGAATTGGCCCTCTTTCTGTCATTTTGAATCAAACTGACCTAGAATTTTAATAATTTTTTGTTTACATAAAAACAAGAAAAATGCTAATAATACTCCTTTCTGCATATCAGAAAGGATTACAACAAGAGTAGTGGTGAAAAATGTTTTCCAAATTCATTGATTCAGAAAATATTTACTGAGCAAATATTATGTGCCAGGAACTATAACAAGGTACTAACAGCAGGCTTACAGCAGATAAAGAGATAAAGAATATGGTTGTTTACAGCTCTAAATTTAAGAATGCAAAATGTGACCACCTATCAAATCACACAGTCTTTGGAATTTCCTTCTGTCTACTTGCTCTCCGCTCTCTTAAGAGAGAAAAACTTTATTCTTATTCATTAGCATAAATTTCAACTTTATAACTTAATAAGCAAGAAAAAGTATATCTATGTCTCCAGTTTGGGTGAGGCCATTTGAAGTTCTTCATAAACGTATAAAAACACATGGGCTTTGGTTTTCTTATGGGTCTGAAATGAATGTATTACATTAAAATGACTTTCAGTAGTAAGAGCAAGTAAGAATTTGTATTATAAGCTGATAAAATGGGGGTTTAGGCATATTTGTACAATAAGGTCTTTTTAAATTCACTTGTATAGACATTCCCTCTCATTCCTGCTTAAATGAACTTGGAAGATCATTCACCATTCAGTATTGTTTAAATTACAAGACACAAATGTGTCATCTGATTTTTAAATATTTTTCTTCCTTAGTAATGTAGATGACTAATGTCTATCTCCATTCTTCAAAGAATATGATAATGTGATAACATAATTTGGGGAAAGATTAGTTTTTTAATATCTTACATCTAAAGACCTCTTGGCATATTAGAAAATATAATATTCTTCCAAAAATACATTTTTCTAGCCTTCCTGACCACTCATACTTCAGTAAATTGTGCCTTTCTTTTGTTCAAAAAGTGCCACAAGGCTTCTCACACAAGCCAGTCCCCTTCATTGATGAAACCAGCCAACTTTCCATAGTACCTACTAATAAATGTTATGGCTTCACCTTTAGTGATTGTAGTTCATTTTAGATCCCCAAACCACTTCCAATGTGAGAGTATGAGAAAAGAGCCTATCTACCAACAAAGGGAACCCAGGATGTCTTGTCTCAGCCTTACCATTCTTTTATGTGACATTCCCAGATTTTACATTCTCAAGAACACAATGCTAATATTTGGAGAGAGATGTCTTTTGCTTTTACAATGCCTCTGTATGCGAGATACCTGCTTGTTTTAATTTGAGGAAGAAAAAAAAAAACTATGGTTACATAATTTCAATTTCACATTATTCCGAAAGTTGAGTACCTAAATCTTATCCATGTAGTAATAATTCTCTATTACAGTAAGTGTTAAAAGCCAGAAGTTTGCTCTGCTGGAAAAAAGTGATAGTCCTCCAAATTTCATTAAAAGCTCTTATTTTTCCCCTTATTACTATCCGTTAAGGAAAACTCTTCCTGATATTTGCTCCCTACTAGTAATGAGAATCCTACTTCTGTGTGTGACAGTTTTCAAAACTGGAACTATTAAGTAATGCACTTAAACTTACTTTCCAAGGAAACTGCATGAGAGTTCCTATGCCTAAGTCACCTCTTATCATTCCCCTCCTTGACCTTCCCAGAGTGAACTCCCCCAGTGATTAATTCCATCTATGAGATAGCCGATTTAGAAATGGGGCTGACTGGTGGACCTGCCCACTGCCACTAAAGTTTTTCTGGTACCTTTCAGATGCTCCCACAGGATTACATGAGTGATTCACTCCTCTCCTTGTCTTCTGGCAGCTAAATGGGAATATTGGAGAGCTGCCAGAAGGGTAGGTAGCCAACCTGCTTGCCCTTAATTGTGCCTGCCAGCTTTTTAATAGCAGAAGTAGGGTCAAGTAAGTGAAATCATGAACTGAGGAGAGTATTCTGAGAATGCAAAGGCAGTTAATGTCCTTCCAAGCCTCAGATGGCTGGCAACCCTTGGCAGAGTAATCTATGATTTGTGGCACCCGACCCTTCCACTGTGACTGTTATCTGTGTATTCACTAGAAACATATTTACAGAATCTCTCCATTAGCAAAGATGCCTTGTGTGTGATTACCCAATTGTCATGGTCACACTAGGGTTTTGATAGAGTTCCTATTCACAAATGAAAAACTGAACTAAACTGCACACGGGATTGGTTTGAAGCAGGAATCCTCAATCAATAGACCAAGACTTTTGGTGGATCTCAAAAAGATGATTACACCACGGCCTTGCTCCCCTTCCCTCTAAAACCGCATTCCCACCTCCCCACCATTCAATCTTAAAACAGAAGCTCTCTTCATTTATTCCCTTGAATTCTTAAAGATTCTTAACAAAGTTAAAAGTAACTAGCTATAAGAATGATCTCAAGAGGTGCGTCTGTTTTAAGCAGATGGCAACTCGAAAAATATTAGAAGAGAGGGCTCCCTGCTTAAACCAGTTACTATAGCTCTGCATTTACATAGCACTTCGTCTCAGCAAAGTACTTCCTTCTCAGTTAAATTTTTTTTAGTCAGGAATGCAGATAGAGATAGTTGTAGGCTGACTTTCTCTTGATTCTTACGTAATTAAGTACAAAACTTTTTAAAAAATATCTTCTTTGAATCAAGTGACCATGACAGCACCTGTTATTTAAAAGTTTATTGGGTAGTTTAAAAAGTGGTGTCTCCCTCTTCCTCCTTCAAAAACAAATGGTATTGAAGTCCTCCGTTTCTCTTGTTTACATCCTGCAGTTGGCTCTCTCATGAATATTAACTGAGAAAGGTGAAGCAGTAATTTACGGAATGAATCAAACTCACTAGGAGCAAATAAGTGGTTCTGAATCAAAATGGAATAAACGATAACCCAGAATCATTGTCAAGTCTCCCAGATGAAGAGATGTTCTGGGTAAATAAAAGTGACAATGACGTACCACATAAACAAACGTAGGCGATAGGTGCCACAGATCGAGAAATACTACTAAGGTGACCTGACTTGACAGTAATTGCAGGCAGCTTTGAGAACTGCATCGGGGTTAAACAGCAGAGATCCTGACGACCTGGGCGACCCGCCCGGCGCAGCCCGGCAGGGGTCTGCGCTCAGAACCCTGGGCTTTGGGTCGCTGGGGCCCAGCGAGGAGACGAAGAAGTCAAGCCTCGAGCTCTCGGGAGGTGCGACGGCCGCCGGGCCAGTGCGGGCTCAGAGGAAGACCCTGCCGGAAAGAGCGCTCGCCCCTACCCCTGGAGCCGACTCTGCGCAGCAGGGCCGCAGCGGGTACCCGCGAGCGCGGGCGGAAGGCTCCCGAGACGCCCGCTGAGGTCGGGCTGACCACGCCGCCTCCTCAGTCGCCGTGTCGCGGGGCAGGCTGCCGGCGCCTACTCAGCCTCAGGAAGAAAGACGCCCGACGGGCCCCCACTGCCCGAGCTCACGCGGGGGCCAGTCAGCCAGCCGGCCCGGGAGGGGAAAGCTCCACGTGGGGGGCGGGACGTCGGAGCCCCATACGAGACTTGGGCGGGGGACAGCCGGAGCTTGGGCGCCCCTCCAGCTGGGCGTCATCTCCACGCGGTTCTTCCCAAGCGCCGCGAATTGCCCCTGTGAAGATGCTCTGGGCATTGGCGAGCAACAGGGGAGAAAAGGAGTCACTTAAATGGGAGAAGGGGGTGGGCATGAGGAATTGGAGGAAACCACACAGAAAAGAAATCCTCATCACTACTCAAACCGTTTCTAAGAAGTCCTAAGGTTGTATGCCTGGAGATTTCACTTTAAAAGCTGGAAAAAAAAAAATTATTCCACTGCTTTTAATTGAAGTAAACAAAGTGCAACAAATCCTAACTCAAATATGATTGCACTGAGATTAGGGTCTAATTGCTTAGGGTTCAGGTGGAATCTGCGGGCTAAATCCTACAGGGCCAATCTGAATTTCACAATCATTCTGTCAAAAGGAGAGCGATGAGAGCCCACACGCTTCCTAACAAGTCATTTTTAACAGTTACAAGCTTCGCACAAAGACCACACAGGGCGTCTAAGAGATGCAAATCTAATCCCTGGTCATTCTACAGGCCTTCAACAAAGATGTGCTAAACCCTAATAGAAAAGAAATCAGTTCTCTGTCACCAGCCCCTGGTAAAATCTATTAGAGAATGGACAGAGCCACATCTACAGCAGTTGCTGCAAAGGTTAAGGACAAGTACAAATAAGAGGGACCCAGTTTTGTTTTCCGTGTGAAATATCGGGAGAAGCTAACCCCCAAAGAGTGACGGGATTCGATCCGTGGCTTCGCATTCATTTGAATGCTAGAAAAATAAACACACATTAAGACTTTTGAAGGCTCCGTTTCTGAATTCAAGAGAGATGAAACAAATTCGCCCAAAAGATGGAAATCTTTGCCTCGGAAATTATCGGAGAATATTAACGGGGAGGGAGGGGGAGCGCGCGCGTCGCCGAGGAAGGCCCCACGTTTTGGGGTGGCAGAGTAGGGCTCAGGAGTCGGCCAAGCTGACTTCGCGAGGTGGCGCCTGGGCCTTTTCGGGCAAAGCTCCGACAGAGGAGCCGCGGCCGGGCGGGGGACTCAATTGCTGGCGGCCTCTGGGCTGGGGCCGAGCAGAGGGTACCGACGGCGGGAAGTCTGGACGGCCGCCCTCCCACCCAGACCAGCAGGTGCTGGGCCGCGGCCCCTCTCCGCGACCTCGCCCGCCCGCCTCGGGGCCCATGGAAAGAGGTCTGTGCCTCCCAGGCAGGGAAGCGTCTTGATGTGCACCCCGGCGTTCACCAACCAAATGAGGTCCTCGCTCACACAGTCGGTGTCATGCTGGGTATATAAAGGGTTGTGTTGCAGCTAAAATATCTCACAGTGTATGTGACCCTCATAAAAGGGAGGACCCCGGTTCCAAGCCCCTCGAAGTCCCCAAGCAGCCTGGAGAGTGAGGGGTGGGGATCTCCCCCCTCCTCTCCACTCTCCACACTGAGCCCCCCGGGCAAGCCCAGGCCTCCTCCTGCGCCGGGGTACCGGGGCTCTGAAACTGTGAGCGCCCTGAGGGGGCCGGGCCAGCTGGGCGGGGGGAGTGGGGGAGGGGGAGCGGGGGAGCTGGGGGCTGCAGTCCCACCAGAACCCGCGGCCTAGCCTGATCGCGGGGGAGCCGGGATCCGCCCTCCATCCTGGGAAACGACTCGGGTTAGGGCAGCAGGGTGGGCTCCGCTCCGAGTTCCAGCAAAACCGCTCCTCCAAGTTCCAGGGCAGCTGGGGCGCCCTCCAAGTAAAGCCTTTATCCCGGCCGCGCTCGCTGAGAATAAAGGGGCGCTGTCCAACGGCAGGGTCAGAGAAAACCATGGGGCTCTTTTTCCAAAATGCCCTCCCCAAACTACAGGGAGGAGGGATGGGGCAGGTGTGCAGAAAAAGAGTTTGCCTGTCTCCACAGAAGTTTCTAGAAGCTATTTTCTTTCCCCTTGGCCGTGCCCTCTGTCCCCAGGTTCCCTTGAATCTGTTCCTCCTCAGGTTGCAGAAGCCGTTGCTGACCAGAGTGAAGGAGCAGGCTGGAGTTCCGCAGGCGAACTCCGGGTCTTGACTCTGGGCTCCACAGCCTTTTAATTGGCTCTGGCAGGACAGTCCCCCTTCTTAAGGCCTGAAAGAAGGGAAGGCAAGCTTTTCTAGGTTTTACCCCTCAGCTCAGAGGCAGACTGCCATACACACATCTGCTTCCCCTTTATCCCTCTCTATTACCCTCCAGGGGAGGCATATGCCTTGGATCCCGTCTGTACTCCCTCCTCCCCATCTACTGACATTAATTGAATTTCTCCAGGCTGCGGCTTCTCTTTGCTTCTATCATTTTTCTCCCTAGTCCTCTATAGGCTGACCTTGGCTTTTCTCTGGTCTTCTTACTCCCCAACTGGTCTCCCATATGGACCTTACTGGCTTTCATTCTTTATTTCTTAGCCCATCCACTTTATCTACTTTCCCTTTTAGTATTGACATTAGGGTAAACAATACCGAATTGCCTATAAAGTAGGACTGCAGCCATGACTGGAATTGGACAAGAAAGCAAATAAAACCATAGGCATTGAAATAAAGAAATGGAAAATGGGGAAGGATGAAGAAACAGATGAAAAGTAGATAATAAAGTCACACCAGGCTATAAATACAAGAATAAGATTCTCTTGCAGATGATCTTGGGGTCCTTATGAGGTTCTCACCCACCTACACTGGGGAGGGAGGAGGGGTCTCCTTGAAGGGGGCAGGCTGAAGTTTATTCTCCCTGACTGGGATTGCACCTGAAGACTTAAGCTAGTGAGCAACTGTATATCCTGAGTCCAGGAGGGTATGAAAAGATCAGCACAAATCAACCACCACTTCTAGAAATAGTCATGTGGGCAATATATCTTATGGGGCTGTCGGGTGGCTGAAACTTCCTGCCCTGGATCTCTGCTGTTCTTGGGCACCATATGCCTGTCCACCCAGTCAAGCCTAGTCTAAGTCTCTGTCCTCAGGCAAGGGAGCCTTTTTCCCTTTTTCCTAGCAGACTAGGTCCTGTGGTCCCAGCGTCCATCTCACCTCCTGCCAGTTGTAGGAGTTCTGTCCTCCCAGTTTGCAGAACGAAGGAGCCTGTGGGAGGCCTTACCTCCACTGCCACCCCCACCTCATCCCAGGGCAGATTAGTGCCCCTGAGCCACTCTCAATTATCCACAAGATGCGATCCAGAGATGAAAAAAAAATCTAGAATTTATAGCTGGGGGTGGACGGTGCAGTGAGAGAGATATAGGGAGGAAGAATGAAATATTTAGACCTTTGGGGTCCCTGCCATTTGGCACCATTAAAGAGAACCCTGGGGCTTGTAGGATGAGTTTTGTAGGAAATTAAACAAGCAGGGTCATGAGCTGTACAGAATCCCACCTCCATCCCCCAACATACACACACCTCATCTATTGGTTCTCCTGAGATCTTCCCAGAAGCAGAAATGCTTTACAAGGATATCCAAAAACACACCTGCCTACGAGGTACCACTTTGATGAGGCTAATAAATTACCCCCTTTGAAATAAAAATGGAATCAGCGTTAAGAGTACACTATTATTGAGTTTCAGTCTCCTGGAACGTTCGTTAGATGTTGATATCTGGGCAGAAACGGAATCTCTCTTTTTCTTAAGAAAATTCGCCAGGAAAACAGCAGTAGTTCGCTGGCTTTGTTTGGTTTCGTTTATTTGTACAAAGAAAGATTGTACGTTAAGATCTTTTTTAAAATCCCTACAAGTTAGGATTTGCATCATCGTCGTGACCTAGTGAACTATTATTTGTTATTCTGGGATCGAAATTCCCGGGAAGTTTCTACTCTTCTGCACACCAGACTTGCCGGTGTGGTCTCCAGGAGGAGTTGGGACCCGCGTCCGCAGGGGGCGCGTGGCTGTGGCTGTTGCCAGCGCGGGAACGGGAGGGAGAGCCTGGGCAAGGGCGGGGCGGGGCGGGGCGCGGGGACGCGGAGACGCGGGGCGGGAGGGGGCCGAGAGCGAGGCTGCGGCCTGGGTGTCGGGAGAGTGGCGGCGAGTGGGCGGGGTGAGGACTGGGACTGGGGCGACCCAGATATGGGGGGTGCGGGAGGATGAGGCTGCGGGCAGGAAGCGGAAGGCCTGGGACAGCTGCTTCTCTAGGTCCTAGAAACCAAAACTTTCTCAGCGAGAGACCCTAAGACAGGCCGAGATTTCAAGTGCCCAGACTTCTAGTTAAGACACCTGGCAACCAATTGGAACAGCCGGACGCGAGGGGGCCCCCAGGTCTTTGGAGGCGTCGTGGGGAGGCCGTAGAGTTGTCCCTGGGTGTCCCTGAAGTCCCCGCAGACTCCCCCGCCAGTCCCGGCCACACCCACCTAGGGCTTCGCAGCTTCAGCCTGAGAATGTTAGCCCCCGCTACCCCGTCTGGCAGCCCTTCCCTTAAAAACCAGTTCAATTTTTTCATTAAGTCTTCTACCCAATGGGTAGACTCTTCATTAAATGACTGTTAACCAGTATCAGAGGAGAAGCACCATCAACATGGTTCCTCTGTCACATTTCTTGTCGGTTTTTTCCTCCCAACCATGGAGTCTCCATTTTCTAAGCAATTAAATTATATATTCAACAGGAATATTCCATTTAAAATACATCAGGACCGAAGACTTATGCACAAGGTCTGAAGCTGGAAGAAAATATTTAGTGCTTGCCTACAGATTCTGTCACCCATCATCTGCTCGGAATGCGCTCCGTATCTTTCAGCGTGTCCGGCTCTTATGATTGCAAATGGCCCTGTTTTCAAATGGAAATAAGACTTGCAAACTGATTATGTGTATTGAATCAGAATCACTCGCTAGATCCTCTTGTTTAAAATGTATTGAAAAAAGGATGATGGCTGCAGACCTCTGTAACCAATTCTGTCTCTTCCCAGGGAGGTCGATCTATTTTACAACTTTTTGCCATTTGAGCATGTTTCAGCCAGATAATTACATTGCCATTGTGTTACCGGCCCAAAGCTCAGACACGGCACACACACCACATCCCAGCCGTCTCCCAGGCCCTCCCCCACTAGGATCACCCCCTAAACACCACAAGCACACCACACAGTCATCCACCACCCCCCACCCCATCACTTTGACCCAGCTATATATAACCAGCACTTCTCAGCTGCTGCAGCCTCCCACAGAAGCTCACACATTTTCACCAGGAACAGTTGTTTCTCTTTTCTCCCCTGTCTCCTTTCCACTCTGGCTTTTTTCTGTCTTCCCATTGAGCAGAACCACATGCACAACCCCCAACTAGCTTTCACAGGCACATGACCAATGCAATCTAAGTGTTTAGCCATGTTGAGAATTTTCAACAACTAATTGTATTGACATGGCATTGTAATTGTTAGAAAATGGTTCATACAGAAAGGTTAATGTGAGCATGTTTATATGATACCATATATCTCAAAGGGTTTCTCTTTCTCCTTACCCCCACCCAGTGCTAAATGATGGCCATGAGTGGGTTGGCTTTTTGTTAAATATTTCCAAAAGGTTCTTCTGTTTGATTTCAGTATGAAACCAATGGACTATGTAGATGTGTAGAGAGATGTCTGAGGTTTATCTATTGTGTGAATTGTAGATATGGTACAATGCAGCACTTCCAAAGTTTACTGCACCCAGGCCCAGGATCAGGAGTCGTACCAGGAAACAGTGCTGCCAGGGAGCAGTGATTGACATTTCAGTTAATACTGAGGGTGGGTGGGTAGCTACAACTTCTATATGCTGTGGCTTGAGGTAGGGATGTGTGCTCTGTGCACCACAGTGGTTTGAGAGTTGCAATTCTTTCTGAGGCAATGTTAGAAGGGAAAGAAAAAGCTGTCAATGCCCAGCCCCCCAAGCCCTTAGTCCCAACCCAGGCCTTGCAGACCTTGAGGCACCATCAAGTGGCAAGAAAGAGAGAGAGATTTAATCCTCTGCAATTTGAGTCTCCTCTAGAAAAGTCTGTCACTGCAAATCTGTTTAGAGACTTGTCTGGAAGCGTCTGTTGGGATCATAATTTTGCGAGGTTTGCTTTACACATAGACATATCGAAGTTCCTTAGACATCGACTGGGTCTGCTGGGTTATGGCAGAGCATGCAGCCAGCTCAGAGGAACTAGCTCTCAGTCCTCTTCGTGTCATTATGGTAATTCCCAGGTTTACATCTGTGCACGCGCACTCAGCCCTGTGTGTGCTGGAGAGATCAGGTAAATCAGTAGCAGGCAAGCCAAATAAAGCCATGTTTTCCTAGAGCTTTGGACCTTTCGAGCAGCAGCATTAGGAGGGAGAATGCCAGGCAAGGTGGAGGCCAACCCGTTGTGGGTCATTTTCCATAGACTGGATCCAGAGCACATGGACAAAGAAGGCTATCCAAGACACTTGATGGCCTGATAGCTCTGATTTTATAGAAATGAAATTATCAACAATCGCCAATACTCTAGAATAGAATGTTTAACACTCTACCAACAGCCTGCTGTTACTAACAGCAAGATCTAACAATCAAAGACCGGATTCTCTGGAAATGTGTGAAACAGAGGGAAAGAGGGAGAGGAAAAAAAGTTTGTCTTCTTCCTTGCTATCAGACAACATCAGACTTGCCCTCTTATTTCCAATACTATGTGAAGGCTTAAAGGTTGAAATCAAGAGGCCGTTTGCCTCAAATGCGGAGCAGAAACAGTTTTCATGTGTTATTTATTTTTGTTGTTGCCCCAGGGCAGTAGTATTTATACCAATGATTTTTATAGGTGGATAATATAAGTTTGGCAAGGGACAATTTCTTTTTTGTTATAGAATGCCTCAAAAAGTCTTATCCACAGCTGTGTCTCAGACACCAAGTTCAAATTCTTTAGGAACAGATTTTAATATTTCCTAAAACATCATTAGTTATCCAGAGTTTCACATGACAATAAATAAATAGTCTGACTTAAAGTGGGTAAAACTAAAGCATTTTGGCCTATTTGAATTTTTAAGGAAACTCTCTCATGAGACACCTTAATTGAAGCAGTGCATCTAACAGGTTCTGTAAAATCTCTTACTGAGAATTCTATATTGAAGTTTTTTCTTTTGAATATCTTATAAACTAGATATATGTGTGTAAGATAGATACATATGTATATATACTTCTATACACACATACATATATACATAGACATCTGTGTGCAATCAGTATCAGATACGGATTTTATCTGGGAGGCAAGAGTTCTCTTTAACAAGTCCCTTTGCCTGCCACATTCATGTTTATGTTTTATTTACATTTTGGGCGAGCACTAACAGTGATCAATTTATGTTCAAATGTCTTGCAAATAACAAAAATAAATAAAACAGGAAAATGGATTTAAATCTCACCCTTTCCAAAACTTTGCTACAACTCATAATAACAAGGGTAATATACGCTTAGAAAGCAGAGATGAAATGGGAAACATTATCAAGCATGGAGAGGCATAGGAGCCCAAGATCATGCCTTGATGCCCACCAAGTTGGGCATTAGGTCACTCTCAGAGAGAAACGCAGCTGGCCACTTCAGCTATGGCTTCAGCTGAGGCAAAAGACTGTGCTGCCAAGTTGCTGAGCCTGCTCTTTCTCCATTCCTCTGAGATTCATTAAAGAAAGTTCAGAAATACAATTACATGAGGTGAGGATAAGGGCACATGCAAACCCCCTTCAATAAAACGTACTTTTGTCTACTCCCATCCATATCCAATTCCTTCAGCTTGGGTGGACAAACTTTGTAGAGAGGGTGACTGAAAATAGGATACTCCTTCTAGAAGCAAGTGACCGATGGAGAACCAGAAAACTTTCTGTGCTCCAAATTGAGGTAAGCTTTCAAATTGGGCCCCACAGAGCGTGGTCTGAAGCCTCAGAAACGCAACTGCACAAGGAGGAACGCACCAGCCAGGAAGGCAGAGAGAGCCAGAGAAACACGGTGTCCAGCGTTCCCTAACCAGGATCTAGCCGAGCAGAGAAAACATTCAGCCTCGTCCTTCCCAGTACCAGTGTCTCACTTTCCTTCCTTTGAAAAGAAAGCCCTAGTTGAACTAAACCAGCCAGCAACCCATGCCTAAGAATTATATCATCTCACATTCTCATCTCCCAATGGGCTTCCTAGTTCTCCACAAATAAAATCGTCTACTCACTCTGCTTCCTCGCTCTAATAATTGGGGGGATGGGGGAGCACGGAAGGGAGAGCGAGGTCTGGAGACATACGATCAGAATTCAAGGCAGCTTCTCAGAACTCTCTTGTTTATAGAAAATGAATGTCTGCCTGGCTTGCTTTTAGTTCAGAAAAGGGGTCAGTCTTTATCAGCACGGTTCATACAGATCCTGGATTTTTTTTCCCTTATCTTAAATTGACCCGCTTTTAAGATAAAGACATAGATAGAGAAAGCATTGACCTTACCTGGTCCCTAATGAGTTGGAAGTCAGAAAACCTCGCTCTCCTTTCCTCTTATCTGGATCGCCTGAGAAGAGACTCGCGCTACCTTTGTGCACTCGTGCCTTGAGATAGCCCCTCACCGACGCTTGGACGCGGTGAGCGCGCTGAAGGCTGGGCGGCCTCTACAGTCTGAGAATTCCTCCCTGCGGCCTCAAAATTGGAGTCTTGGATGCCAGACCAAGGCACTGTCACTAGAGCTCCCTAGCCCTGGCCCAGGAAGATTTAAAATCTCTTAGAAGGCTCCCGAGCAAGTCTTTCCCTATGAAAGGCCAAACTCTAAGCTTCGGGAAGAAGCCGCCTACAAGGACACTGGGCTGGAGCGCCTGGGGCCTCCGAGTCTCCTGGAGTGCGCGCCCAGAGCGTTTCCAGCGGAGACGGCCGGGACTTGGCTCGGATTTCAGTCGCGGGGCCCCAGGCTACTTCCCACCGGGCCAGCAGCAGGGCCGAGCCGCTGCCCCGTTGGCTGAGGCATTCCCTGCCCCCACCCGCCTCCTGGCTTTGAGGACCGCAGTATGTGCCCTTGTTGGTAGCGGCAGCAGCCGGGTATCCCTGTCTCCCCTGCTCAGAGCATCTCTGTCTCGCTCTTCTCCCCGCTTCTGAGCCTGGCCCAGTCCCTGACCCCCTAGCTAGCTGAGAGAGCTGCTTTCCTTCCTCTCCTGCCCACAGCTCCCAGTTCCCAGGCTGGGGCCAGGGTGGGGAGCCGCTTTGGGATGCTAAACATCAAACAAGCCCAGCCTGGGGTTTCAGGGCCCGAAGCCACTAGAGCGGCTCTCCAAGGCTCTCGAGAAAGTCCTCGTGTTTACATGGCGAAGTGGGGGTGGGGGAGAGGAAGAAGGGGGGTGCAGTGTGCAAAATCTCCCCCACTCCTCGCAGCCGTTGGGGCCTAGGGATGGGTAGGGTACTTTGACGGAGCCAAAGCTTCGCGGTGATCTCAGGGTGAACTGTACTGCTCCCAAACCTCGGAAGCTTCCAAGCATCTCAGCGCCAGGCGCATCCTCGGAATGCTGATTTCTCCGAGAGAGGAGGCCAGAAATTGGGCAGGAGTTGATGGGCACGAGTTGATGCAGGAGATTCAGGGGAAGGAGGCCGGCCAGCTTTCCAGAAGCCGACGGTGCTGTAGGAGCGAAGAGTGTCCCCCGGGCTGCGGAACCCTCTTGCACTGCGCCCTGCGCGCACCTATTTCCCTAATGAAACGCTTCAGATTACGTTCTAGGTCTCTTCCTGCAGCTGCGACAAGTCACCCAGCCAGGAGCGGGAGCGGATGGAGCCCTCGTGATTGATGGTGAGAAAGAGGCTGAGGTCCTGTTTGTCTCGGTCCGTAAACCCGACTGAGTTCACCTTTCCCCCGGGACAAGTAAACAAACTTCAAACTAAGCCGACTCTAGACGGCGAGGAGAAGAATGTATTTGATGGAAACTCCATCCAGTGCAAACCTGATTAAGACCGGGAATACCTCAGCTTACTAAAATAGTGATTCCCAAGGCTGGCTCCCGGCTAGAATGAGGTGCGGGGCAGCTGCCCGGACCACAGCCGGGCACCGCCAGCTCGGTCGGTCCCCGCCTGGGCTTGGGCTAAGCTGGGGCAGGTTAAGTGAAGATCCAACCCTTTGGGATCCGGACCTACAGCCAAACAGCAGCTGCAGTATCCACGTCCCCTGTCCGCCCGGCCTGAGCTGGATGCCTTAGCCACCTACACTCCCTGTCCTGGAACCATGGCTGGCCATTCCAACGCAAGTGGTCAAACTTCAAGGGTTTTTGTTTATTTGTTTTCCAAAATGTGAGACCTGCTAAAATCTCCCTTCCCAGCCTTCCAACCAGGACCCTCACTAGACCCAACTCTCCTCTTTGGAATCTTCGAGTCCCTCTGGATATTGGAAACCGTGTCTCCGCAGTCAGGCCCAGGTTCCTGAGGGAGAAAGCCGGGCCTAGCCCCTAGTCTTAAGGCATCATGCCAGAGGAGCCTCCAGGAAGTCAACAAAGAGGACTGCTGGGTCCAGAGCGAGGACTCTGGCCAGTCTACTTTCCTAACAAGCTCTTGCTGGGGGATCTGGAGGGAGGGCTTGGGAAGAGATGAAGACATAATGAAATGAAAAAGGAGAAGAGAGGGACAAGAAAAAGAAAGTTGAAAATCTAGGTGAGAAGTGAATATATGCCAAATAAGAATCAATTGCCCCTAATCCAGTACTTCCAGGCCTAGAGGAAAGTACTGGGAGGGGCATCCACCGCAGCTTGCTCAGCAGCCTCCCCTCTCCTGCCCCCCACCGCCAAGATTTAGCAAGAGTGACCTGGAAGGAGCAACAGCCCATCCAGGGACTACAATTTTTTCTGTGTTCAAACCATTCCATTTTACCTCCCTCTCATCCCTAACGGAGCTCCCAGCACAAACACTGAACGCTGAGGAGAAAATTAGAGGTCGGAAGAAAGTAATCAAAAATGAATTTTTTTTTTTTTTTTTTTTTTTTTTGCTTGGTGTGGCAGGTAGTGGCCAGGAGGTGAAGAACTGGAAACAGGAGAAAGATTCATTACTACAAAAATTTAGGAGCCCAGAGATAAAAAACCAGTGCAATAAAGAGTGAAATCTCAGCTCCTGAAGTCCTTCCTGGGACATCCTCAGGCCTGTCACGCAGTTTTATTCCACTGGAGGCCAAAAGAGCCAAAAGCAGCAGGGGCTGGGGTGTCTTCTGCTGGTCCCTGATAGGGCATCCCTGTTTGAGGGCAGAAACAGAACCCCAGAATGACTTCCTCACTTTCCAAAACAGCCTCCCCACCGAATTCTGTGAAGGAGCTCGGCTACGGAATAAAGGTTCAGTGTTCAAATCTATAGAGGTGATCCATTCACTAAAAACCAGAACTCATTCAGAATTATTTAAAATGGTTGTCTTCTCTCACTGTTTTAAAACGTTGGCTCAGCTTTGTGAGATCACAGTAGACAGTAGACAGTTCTGAAGCTCTTATCAACAGAAGTCTGACTCTGAAAATCAATCTTTTGGTGTCTTTCTCTTACTCTCCCCCTCTCCCTCTTGATGGAAGTAGTTTGGCATTTCTGTCCTCCACTGCAGTCTCAGGACTACTCAGGATTTGGTTCCACACAGTTTCTGAGGCAGAACAAAACTCCCTTTCCCGTGGGGCAAGGACTCTAGGCCTGGCCTCTTTACCTCCTTAACCGATTCAGAATCCTTTGAACTCAAACCCAAACAATTTGAATCTCATCAGACCAAAGACAAGATCCTCCCAAGCTGCTCCGCCCTCCACCAAAAGCCATTTAAAGCCAAATCAAAACCAAACAAAAAGGAGGGTTTTAATCAGAAAAAGAATCTTTTTAATTTGTATAATTTATTAGAAGCTTCTTAGGAACTATATTTAAGCCAAATATCTACATAAGTTACAACAGAAAAAGACTGACGCCGCAAATACCAAACTGCCAAATAATATACACAGATTTGTCAATGCCCATAAAAAATGTGAAGGGCTGGGGACTGGGAGTGGTTTTCTTTTTACAACAAAATGTACAGATTACTAAAACCTAGGCATTTAGTCCAACTTTTGACAGCATTTTACAGCTACAAGTTCACATCAAACATAACAGTTTTCGCGGAGGGACGGTCGTGGCTGAGCCTAGGAGGCTAGGGGCGCCGGGGAGGGGGCACTTCCTTTGTGTCAGTGACAAGTGGGTTATGTTGAAGACTCTTTGCTCGCCCCAGCTCCCGTCCTCCCTTCTTAAAAAAAAAATCCTGGTATTTACAAGCGAGTCCACTTTGCTGGCAGAGGGTGCCCAGAGTGAAGTTTGGTCTTTAAAGTCCAGAGCCATGTCAGCACAGAGCCCTCTCCAATCTGTGCCCTGCCCTAGGGTGGGAAACCCATTTGAATCACCAAAAAGGACACCCCCAAAGTTGTTTTATGCCCTTCTCTGCTTAAAGATTCCTTAAGAAATTGGATGCGCTTGGTTGTTTTTATTTTTTCTTTCTTTCTTTTTTTTTTTTTTAAAAAAACCCACAAATTTTAGGGGGAAAAAGAAAGACGTCCAGCAGTTTGGCCTTTGTGGTTTTTTTTTTTTTTTTTTTTTTCCCCCATGGTCTAAACGCAGTCAGGTTCTTAAGAAAAGTCGAAGCGCGTGGAGTAGCGGTGGATGGTGGTCTGTGTGGCGGGCAGGAGGGAAGCGGTGAGGCAGAGCGCTGGGCTAGGGCCGGCCCGGCGTCCTCTCACCAGGTCCGACCATATAGCAAGGTGGAGCAGGACATGGTGCCGTAGTCCGAGCCCGAGGAGTTCAGGTGGGACAGGCTGGAGACCTGGCCCTGCAGCGCCGCGGGGCTGGCGGCATGGTGCGCCAGGTCCGGAGACTGGCCTGCGCTGCCCGGCTGGTGGCCCGGGTGTGCACCAAGACCAGCGCCACCGCTGCCCACGGAGATGGCAGCTGCCGCCGCCTGGGCGGCCTGCGCCTGCTGTTGCGCCTGCTGCTGCGCGTGGCCTTGTAGGCTGGCGGCGCCCGGTGCGGGGGCACCCGCCTGGCAGGGTTTGCCGTCTTTCACCAGGACCGGCACGGCCACACGGCGCGGCGACTGTTGCTGAGCCTGTTGCTGCTGCGGGCACCCGGCGCCCCCGCCGCCCCCGCCGCCGCCGCTGTCCTGCTGGAGTTGCTGCTGCGCCGCCTTGTCCTTGGCCTGGCGCTTCATTTTGTAGCGGTGGTTCTGGAACCAGATCTTGACCTGCGTTGGGGTCAGGTGGATCATGCTGGCCAGGTGCTCGCGCTCTGGCGCCGACAGGTACTTCTGTTGCTTGAAGCGTCGCTCCAGCTCGTACACCTGCGCCTGCGAGAGCACCCGGCGCTTCCTGCGCGGCGCGCTTGGCAGCGGGGCCATGTTCTTGCTCACATCCCCCAGCGAGCCCAGGCCGCCCATGCCGCTCATGTTCATGCCGCTCGCCGGGCCCATGAAGCGGGAGACTGTAAGCGACAAACGCACAGCGTCGGCCGGGGCCAGGCCGGGCCAGGCCACCCCAGTTTTCCGCGCCATTGGCCGGCCCGGCCCGCCCCGACCCGACGGCGCCCTCCTGACCCAGGCAGCCTAGCGCTCGGCCCCAAGAGGCCCATCCTCGGGGGACTGCCAGCGTCTGCTCCAGGCGGTGCCGTCGAGGGCTGTACTGGAGCGCTCACAGCCCCAACCCTGGCTGCCCACCCTCAGTCTCAGTTCCCTCTTTCGAACCAATAGGCGCAGTGGGGGAAAAGGCCGCTTCTGCTCCTTTAGTGCCTGCCCAGCCCGGGTCAGAGCAATGGGATTAGCTGGCCACAGGCGGCGAACTGGGCTCAGGCCCGGAGCTGGGGTCCCACGGTAGACCCCAATTTGGAGAGGTTAGGAGAGGGGGTGTTGACTTCCAAAAGTTGGAGCCCCCAGATGCTTTGCCTCTTGGCTTCTCTCCTGTCGGCCCCAGTGAAGGGCACCTGCTCAGCCCCTCAGAGTTCCCTCCGGAACTGCAAGTCTCCCACCTGCCCAGACTCCTCTGGAAAGAAGGCCGGGCTGGGCGCTCGAGTGCCTCCCAACAGGGCAGCCTCCCTCCTGGCCGGGCCTGGCCTCTCCGCGCTCTGCTCCCTGAGCTCGGGGTCGCTTCCCCTGGGCTCCCCGAGGTCTTCTGAGCGGAGCAGAGCTGCCAGTCCACCGCGCCTAGGAGACACCGAGTACCCGCATCTGACCGCAGGACCCCAGCGCTACCAATTGCCTGTTCTTGGACCCCCAGACGAGCAGGGGGAAGCATCCCCAGCTCCCATACCCTAGTCCCTGGCGCCGCTGCCGGGCCGCCCACCCTGATGCCTAGCGCGCAGCCTGCCCGCGCCGCGCCTTCTGGACGGCTCTCGCCGCACCTCCTGAGCTCAGCCCGCGGCCCCGCAGTGGGGCGGCCTCACTTACTGGCGGCGGGGAAGCGCGGGTCTGGGTTGGCGCCGTACCATCCGGGGCCAGAGGCGCTGTTCCTCATGGTGTCCTGGTACGGCGGCAGCTCGCTCATGTTGCCCAGGTTGCCGTTGCAGTAGCCCCCCCACCGCGGAGTGCGAGAGCTGGGGCACCCCCGCCGCCGTCATGTGGTAGGCGGCGGTGACGGCGCCGTGGTGCCCCACGGCGTGCT
The DNA here is from genome assembly GCA_036589455.1 of Ateles fusciceps. NCBI lineage: Eukaryota > Metazoa > Chordata > Mammalia > Primates > Atelidae > Ateles > Ateles fusciceps. Next base: position 3,964,748 of record JAZHEH010002842.1, read on the forward strand.
GCTGCATGGCCGCGGCCGGTGGTGCCGCCTGGCCCTGCCTGTACGCCGCCAGCGGAGCCCCGAGGCCGCCGCCCTCCATGCCCACTTTCTTGTAGCTTTCCTCCAGGGGACTCAAGATGTCAGACACTGAGAACGGAGTCGTGTGCTTTGGACTCATCGACATGATTCGGCGGCGGCTGGAGGAGGAAGGAAGAGGAGGAAAAAAAGGGAGAGGGGGGAAGGCGAAGCCTCGCTGCTTTTTTTTCTCCCTTTGCCAAATATTCTGGTGTTACCTTAACGCCGATCTTGTTGGATGTACACGTAACGGAGTGGACCGAGTCCTCCTTAATTGGCTTGAGTGGAGGCTCGGGGGCTGCCTCGCGTTTGTTTTAGCCCGGCGCCAGGTTTTAGGCAGCCACCAGAGGCGGGGCGTAAGCGCTAAAGCAACAAGACAATAGAAGCCTACATCTTGCCCGAGATAATTAGCTTACATGCTGATGACAAGGTAAACACCTTTAAGTTTCACTTGTCAGGATTTTTAGGTCTCAGAGACAGAGAGGCAGAGACGAGACCCAAAGCATTTCCCCCTCCCTTAGACACCCCCACCCCCATTTTTTGTGGGGTACCAGCGGCGCGCGGGGGAGGAGGTGGAGAGGAGGGGAAAGGAGGAGGGAACCGAGAGCGGGGGAGGGCAAGAGGTGGGGTGGAGGAGTAACAGAGGAGGAGAGATGGTTGGGAGGAAGGAAGGTAAATGCTGCTTTGCAACCAACTTGCGGAGTTACAAAGTGGAACCACTTTCCAATTCGGTCGGGGTTCCCCGGGCGGGGACAGGTCTTTAGGAGGAGGGGGCCGAGGGACGGGGTGGGGGTTTCACCTGAGCCTGCCGGGGCTGCTCCTCCCTCCCGCCGCGGCCTCCCAGCCCCGCGCCTTCCCACTGCCTCCGGACCACATCGGGCTTCGCTGCGCTGAGCCCCAGTCGCCACCAAATGAGCGAGCGAGTCTGGGGACGAACCCTGGGGCCGCACCGTTGGTCTACGTGTCTGTCAGTCTGTCTGCCTCTCTTCTGCCGCCGTCAGAGGGACACCTCTGCTCCCCGCCCCCTTTCCCTCTATCCAAGAGACTCCGAGCGGGCGGAGGGGGGCGCTGAGTAGGGGATCGACTGCCTCCCCGGAGGCTGTCCCGGATCCCCAAGCCACCACCCGCCCCCGCAGCTCAGGGGTTTTTCTGTGGGCCACCACCCCCAACACGCCTCCCCTCAGGTCTTTCCCCCACCCCCCACCCCCGGCCGAGCAAACACAGCACTGGCCCCCTGAGCTGGGAGCATGGGAAGGGGTCTAACGGGAGGGTCCGTCACTGAAGTTGCCCCACCTCGAACAAACCTGGTGTCCCTGACCCTCGCCCATCTCCCAGACACGCGGGGTTCTGGGACTGGAGTTGACTTTCCGAGGACATCACAGCCCCAACACCCGAACCCAGAGCCACGCTGTTTTCCCCTCTGATGCTTCAGGGAGAGCGCGGGCAGGGAGCGGCGTGAGTGCCCGCCAGTCCGTAGCCGGGCGTAACGGAGCCAGAACCCCGGCGGCTGGAGCGCTGGCCAGGAGGGGGCGAATGCCGAGGTGCAGGCAGCCCAGCGGGCGGGAGGCTGCGCTGAGGCTCGCCTCCGCCCGGAGCTCAGCCATGCAAAAGTGCACTTGCTTCCCGGGAATAACCAAATATCTTTGTTTAAAGTGGTGGCGTAAATGGCCAGTCGCTTTGTGGCCACGCTGGATATTAGTAGATGAGGATCATTCTGCTTCAATTGGGCGCCTCTCATCCGACGAGCAAGAAACTGCTTAGGAGGAAGTGGGTTTCCTGTCTGCGCGTTCCCAGGCTTCAAGTGTGGGCCCCGCGCCTTGAGGGTCCTTGGGCGCCTGGCGAGGGGGAGCTGTGGGCTACGCTCCCCAGCCGGGCCGGGGGCGTCCCCCACGTTACTCCGGCCAGGCCGGGGCCTGCAGCCGAGTCGACTACAGAGTGCAGCCCTGCACTGCGCAGATTTTGAGACCGACTCAGGTTTTTGTCCTTGTATTTTAAACGTTTTTATTATTGTTTTTGTTTGGCTTTCTCTTTGACTGTTTTAGCCTACTCTCCGCGCCAGGGGATGGGAGGGCGGAGCGCTTCCCGGCGGAGCCTGGCAGGTGCCTCCAAGACACCGGCACCGGCCAAGGAGCTTCTTGAATTTAGTTTTTGTTTTCATATTTTCTCTCCCTCCTTGTAGAAAGGGAGTTACTGATGATGAACAGGCAGTTTTGAGCTACTTAATTCATCCAGGCTCCTTTTATTATTACTATTATTAATAGCAATTCTAGTACAACAAGTTTTGTTTTTAAAGATTTCAGCCCTCTCCTTGAAGAGTGCTCTGTACTCCCTCAATATAAAGCCAACGTCTATACCAACATTCTCTTCTCTCACCGCCTACCTTCCTTACCAGCTGAAAAAAAGCGCAGGGCACCTACCGCCCTCCCACCTGGACCCGCATTTCCGTGCCGCCCCCCATGGCAGCGCTGGGGAGGACACCCTGCGTTTGCGCAGGGAGACGCGCTCGCCGCTGGTGTTGCGAAAGACCAGCACGAAGCCCTGCTCCTTGCCCTTCCTTCCCAGGGGATTCTCTGGGGGGCGCTCTCAGGACCCGACGAAGTGCGCCTTGGTCACTGTGGTGTCTAAGCAAGGAGGGGAGACGACGCCGGGCTTAAGTGAACCAGAGAACTGGCAACGCTGAATACAGACCTTGTCTGCAGGCTCGACCCGGGCGGGCCTGCGTCCCGAATGGGGTCTGATTGCGAAGGCGGGGTGGGCTTCCCAGTTACCCAGCTTCTTTCTCTCACTCGCCATTATTTTATAGTTGTTGGTAAATTTAAGAAACACCAAGTGTAGAAAGCTGTACATCTCTCCCAGTCTCAACGCCATTTAGAAGTGGAGATCACTCTTCACAAGGTTTTTGTGAGATTCAAGTAAGATGGAGCACATCAAAGTGCTTTGAAAGCTTTGAATGTTTTTCAGCTTGGTGCCAGCACTGGAGATTGCCGTAGTTATTATCATGTCTATCCCCACCCCCCTCTTTAGGTCCCCAGACTTGAGTAAGAGTTGGATGAATCTTCCACAGCCCCTGGGTCCTGTCTCCTCGGCCTTCGTCCCTTGGCAGCTTTTCAGCCTCTCAGAAGGTCACAGGTGCATGTGGCTGGCAGCTCCCTGGCCTCCGGGTGGGAGAGTCCCAGGGCAACCGGGCCTGCAGCTCTCGAGGAAGCCCCGCCCTGCCGTTCTAGACCAGTAACCCCCTCCCCAGAACCGCGCAGCAGGTGGCGAGCCTGGGAGCTGAACTGGAGCGGAGTTCGCAGTGGCTGGGGCGGGCAAAGACTCCCGCTTCACTCTGGGACGCAACTGGGACTGCGCTTCAACCTCTGTCTGCAGACGTGCTTCTCGCGCTCGCCAGCAAGCTCTCGTCTCCACCTCGCCTGGGCCTTTGCAGAGCCCTGCCGCCCAGGCTCCAGAGCCTCTCCTACCCCAGCCCCTTCTCAACACGCTGCTGTGCCTTCTTCCCCCAGGACCGCTGCACCGCCAAGAATAAGCCCGGAGACTAAGGCGCCTTGTGGGGAAGAGGAGGATATCTGTATCCCCGAGCTTATCCAAGCAAAGGCCTTGAGAGTCCCTCCCTTGGCCCAAAACACCTCCTTCTGACTGAGGAGCATCCTTTCTTTCCGCCTTGAGGGGTCTCGCAGGGCCCCCTCTGCGCTGTTTTCTCAAGCACCATCGGACTCATCCTAAATAGGGCAGACCCCGGCTAAATCAGTAATTTTTTTTTCCATGAATACGAAGAACCCCAATTCCACTTCGCGAAGTCTGCGTGTCTTCCTTTATTCCACAACTAACTCGATCCCGGGTGGAGTAGGTACAGTGGGGGAGCGATCAGGGCAGGAGAGCGATCAGGGCAGGGCAGTGCCCAACGCTGGCCCCTCGCGGAGCTTTCCCTGACGCGGCTTCACAGGGTAGCTGCCTCAATTCCGACCACACTCTGCTTTGCTGGCTGGGGCTCGGCCGGGAATACGAGGGGGCACAGGCCCAGGCTCGGCCCTAGACGCGCGGAATCGCCATCAGCCTTTGCTCATACCACCGTGGCCACGGGGACACTCCCTTCTCTCCCTCCAGTGTCACTTTGCGAGACAACAGAGGGCTCATACAGAAGGCTAATTCGGGGTCTGTAGTTTGGACCGGGTGGAACTGTGAGGAGGAACCACCTGTCACCGCCCCACGCGGCAACTGCTTTTTCTAACTCCCTTTGCAGTCCCTCTCTAAGGCCTGAGCGACTCTGTCTCCTGGTAGTGTTATTTTTCTCCGAGTTTTTTCGCAATTTATGATTCGCTCAACACTATTTATTCAGCTCGGGCTCTGTGCCAGGGACTGTGCTAGGCCTGAAAATTCATCCTTAATCTAGATCCAGCTCCTACTCACGTGGAGCTTACACATTCACAATCAATCACCCAAATAATACGTAGTTATCTTCTGACAGATGTTACTGCAGGGTCCAATGAGATAGAGAGGGTTGTAATGGAGGTTTGTGTGTGGGTTTCGGCACCAATTCTTAATCTCCCAGCATTCCAAGTTCGTGAGAGGAGCCCTTGAGTAAAAGTCAGAAGTCCTAGGTTTGAACCTTGGCTTCGCCACTTTCCAGCTGTGCAGTACCGCTCTTGTGGGCTCCCACCACACCCTGGAGTCACTACCATCACAGCCAGAGTAAACCAGTGTGTGTTTTCTGGCTCCTCTCCTTGAGGGTGAGCCCCTGTTTTATCTATCTTTGAGTCCCCCAGTGCCTCGAAAAATGCGAAGAAAACACAGACTCCTAGTGAGCACCTGTTTCCTGAGCTGTAAAAATGGTCACACCCTGCCCTGTGTACTGGCCTGGTTTGTGCTAGGGATCCAAACAATTCAGGATGAGATCACGTGCCTGAGTTTGTAGATCACAGAAGTCGCTAATAAAAGGAGTTATTCCCTCTGATTCGGTATTTTTTATATACAGAAACTGTTAATCTAGGCCTTTGATCTTTAACAAGAAGCACTTGGGCCCCTCAGCTGCTCCTGCGGGTCTCCCACAGCCAGGCACAGGCTTCTAGGCCGGGCTGAGCTGGGCTCCCGAGTGCCGTGAGGCAACCAGGTGCAGGGGAGAGGAAGGCAGGAGCCCGACTGGACGCTGGGGGGCGCTGCTCTGCAACCCCAAGATAGGAGGCGTGCCTCGGGCTTCCTCTCTCTGGAGGGATCTCGCAGGGTCCCCTCTGTGCTGCTTTCCCAGCCACCAGAACCTAAAGCCTCGGAGGGACCGCAGGAGCTCGGGGCGTGCAGACAGGCGGCTTTCACAGACGCAGTGGAAGAAAGGTGCCTCAACTGCTCCCTCTCCCGACTTGACCGTCTAGGGCCTTGAGGGGACCTTCCTTTTGGGAACGCTTTTCTCAAGTCGTGGCCTGTGGGCAGGCCGGGCGTGGGGCGCCGAGACATCCGAGCGCGGCTTCTGCGTCTCCCTTTCTTGCACAGGCGTGCTCTGAGGTGGGAATGGGACGCGAGGGCGCGCCTATGAGGGCCAGAGTCCGTCGAAAAAAGTCCGGTCCTTAGGCCTTTGGCGTTGAAGAATCTGCTTTTCTGTCTGGTCAAGGCCAACTAGAAGTTAACACCTGTGGTCTCCAAACTTGCCTATTTTCATACCATGCAGTTCAAGCCAAGATTCAACTCGTCTTGAGTTTTTGTATTTAGAGCCCCTGCCTTCTCCACCGACTCCAGAGGCGCCCTCTGGCGGGAAGGAGCCTGAGTAGGAGGGACTCTGGGGAGCGGGTTACAAAGCAGAGAGCAACGGGAGCTCAGCAGACCCCTTTGAACTGCGGAGAAACCGAGACGGAGACGGGAGGTGGGGGCACGGGCCTGAAGCGGCCAGCCCGCTCTGCGAGGCCCGCGCCGCCGCGCTCCGCGGCGAATCAGCCAGACGCTCCAGTCGGAAGGGGCGGGGACACCCTCGGGGCTCTCTAGGGCGCGTGCGGCTCTGAGGCAGTTTTGCAGCTGCTCCTGAGATTTAAAGGACAGATTACGGTAGGATCCTGGTGGGCGGCGCGGGTGTTTTCGCCCCAGGACCTGTGCAGCCTCATTCAGCTTTGGGTGGTCGAAACCTATAGCTCTTTCTGATCCCCATTCCCCAACAAATCGCAGTCCCAACAGTGTGAGCCCGTGGGCCTTGGGTGTTCGCCTTTCCCGCGGGCTCTCCAGCAGCGCTGGGGTTCCTTCCTCCGCTCCTTTCCTCCTTTCCTCCCCTGCAACCTCCCGCCCTAGCCCGTCTCCCCCACACCCACAATACTTGTCCCGGGCAGTTTCCGGTGGCCGCGGTAGCGATCCCAGGTCAGTGGGTTGGGGGCGGGGGAAAGCTGGAGAGGGAATCTCTGAGGCCTGAGGTTTTCTGGGACTTGACCGAGGCTGGATTCCCCCTCGCCGCCCCGTGCTTGTGGTCTGAAGGTTGCAGACCTGGGCGATCCACAGCGCCCTCTTCCGGCGGCCGTCTGGAGAACTATGGCCTTAGACTGGTCTCTGGGACGCTTTGCTGCTAGGTCCTGGCCAGGGAAAACTGGTAGTGGACAGAGACGGGTAGTACATCCTCCACGCATTCGCTCATTCTAAGTATCCACGCGACCATATGTCAGGCTGTCTATCTGTCCACCCAAAGCCAATATAAGTTATAATTGACTTTTTGGATCACCCAATCTCCTTGCACCAGCTATTTGAAAGAACCCAAGTGTAGATCAGGGCTTGGAAGCTGCTCTTATGCCTACAGTCCTCTTTTAATTATGCTTTGCCTCGGAATATCGTTATGAGAATGTCCTCTCCAGGTCGGAGGGCATTTGAACTCATATTTGGTGGCCAATGGAGTAGCTTGCACTTTCTGCATGTCCTTTCTGGAGGTGGCAGTGGCCTTATTAGCTTGACAGCCTGACACAAGGGGGTTCAGCCTTGTGTTGGAGCAGTAGGAGCATAACCCCTAGAAAATATTGGAGCAAGAAAACTTCTGAGACCAGCTACACTTGGTGGGTGCCTTCCAGCTCTCTGATCTATGGCACCAACTCACTCAGGCAGGCTTTTCCCCAAATTATTCCCCCTTCTTTGGACTGTGGCCAAAACCAGAGATCCTCTCCACCTTCCCAAGCCCATCCCAGTCAATATGCCTATTTTACTCTGCTTTTGTTCGTTTACATTTAGCCAGAATATCATTCTTTCCAGCCCAACAACTAAGTCATATCCTTCTCTTAAAAAACCCAGTTGCCTCTTCCGACAACTAAATGCCTGACACATAGTGAGCGCTCAATATACATGTGCAGAATAAATGGATGAGTTTCTATTACATTATTCTGTTACATTAATAAACAATTAATCCTAAATGAATGATTTCTAGTTGCTATGTGTTTGTGTGTATGTCTGTGTTTAGGTAGACCGTAAACTCCTTATTTTCTGTTTTTTTTTTGGGCGGGGGAGGTTTCCCCAAGACAGGGTCTCTCTCTGTTGCCCAGGCCAGAGTATAATGGTGTAATAATAGCTCACTGCCACCTCAAGCTCCTAGGCTCGGTCTCCCAAAGTGCTGAGATTACAGGCATGAGCCATCGTGCTCAGCCAGCTCCTTGATTTTAAGGGCCATTTCAAAACACTTGGACATGTTCCTAGAAATGTGCCCAGCGCTCTGAGGCATTTGATAATGTTAATCACCCCTTTCTAAAATTCTCTCATTGGCTGCAGAGTCACCACTCTACCTCTTCCTCCATCTCTGGACATTTCTCAGAGACCAGCGTCGAACTCCCATCCTGCACTGTACACCCATCCCCATGGCTTCAGCTTCCCCCTCTTGTTGATGGCTCCTAAATCCATACCTCTAGCCAACCTCTCTTCAGAGCTTCCAATCTATATTTTCGGTTGTTTAACTCCTTATGTGAATTTCTACCAAACCTAACATATCCGAATCTGAACTTACACTGTCCCAACTTGCTTCTTGTCCTGTGTTCTTGATCTAGGTGAATGGCATGAACATCTTCCCAATTCCACCACCCTACTCCAAGCTCCTGTGCCAGTCAGTTCCATATGCCATAACAAAATACCACAGACCGGGTGGCTTACACAATAAAAATTGGTTTTCTTACAGTTCTGGAGGCTGCAAACTCCAATATCAAAGTCTAGCAGGATTTATTTGCTGATGAGGGGTCTCTTACTGGCTTGTAGAGAGATGCCTTTTCGATATGTCTTCACATAGCAAGAGAGAGAGAGAGAGAGAGAGGTTTTTTATAACCCACAGTCCTAACAGATAGAGCCCCAAACTTATGACTTCTGTTAACCTTAATAACCTTCTGCTATGGTTTGAATGTGTACCACTCAAAATTCTGGTGTTGCCAATATGATAGTGTTAAGAGGTGGAGCCTTTAAGATGTGATTAGGTCATGAGGGATCCCCTCCTTCCTTAATGAGATTAAGGACCTTATCAAAGAGGTTTCATGAAACATTTGGCTAGCTTGCTGTCTTGAACTTCTCCCATGTGAGGACACACTGTTCCTCATCTTGTTGCATCCTCTGGAGGACCAGTGTCTTGATCTTGGACTTCCAAGCCTCCAGAACTGTGAGAAATAAATTTCTGCTGTTTTTAAACTACCCAGTCTCAGGTATTCTTTTATATCAGCACAAATGGACTAAGATACCTTCTAAAGATCCTATCTCCAGAGAGAGTAACATTGGGAGTTAGGGATTCAACATCTGAATTTTAGGGGGACATAATTCAGTAGCTGCTCTGAAACCAAATACCTCGTTATCAACCTTTTCCTCTCCCTCATCCAACTGGTCGTAAAGTCATTTCCATTCCACATCTTAAGTGTTTCACAAATCCAGCCCCACTTCTTCCTAACCAGTTCTTCTCTCTCATTCATTGCCTCAACTGAGGCCATCCGTCATCTACACCTCATCATCCAGCTCTTATTCCTACCCTAGGTTTTCCCAGTCTAATACACAGTCCTGTCCACAGGACAGAGTACAACCTATATCTCCAAACTAATTTCTTCCTGCTTCCCTACCTACCCCCTCACAACCTACCTTTTAGCTACTCTAAACTTCTCACTTTTTTTTTTCATTTTGTACAACTTTATTGAAGTATAACTGAGAGAGAGAGAGAGAGTTTTCGTTTTGTTTGTTTTTGTTTGTTTGTTGAGACATAGTCTTGCTTTGTCACCCAGGTTGGAGTTCAGTGGCCAGATCATAACTCACTGCAGCCTTGACCTACTGGGCTCAAGAGATTCTCATGCCCCAGCCTCCTGAATGGTGGGACTACAGGTGCACACCACCATGTACAGTTTAATTTTTTTTTTTTTTGGTAGAAACAGGTTTTATTATGTTGCCCAGGCTGGTCTCTAAACTTCTAGCCTCAAGCAATCCTCCCACTTCAGCCTCCTAAAGCACTGGAATTACAGCCGTGAATTACTGTGCCCAACTTGATTTTCTGTATTGTTTTTCTGTTTTCCATTTCAACGATTTCTGGTCTCATTTTTATTTCTTTTATTCTGCTAACATTGTGTTTAATTTGCTCTTCTTTTTCTAGTTTCTTAACATAGAAGCTGAAGTCATGGATTTGAGACTATTACTAGCATCCTGTGGCTGTTATAACAAATTACCACAAACTCAGAGGTTTAAAAGACCAGAAATGTATTCTGTCACAGTTATGGGAGACAGAAATCTGAAATCAAGATGTCCACGGGTTGTACTCTCTCCAGAGAGTCTGGGGAGATTCTGTTCCTTGCTTCTTCCAGCTTCTGGGTGCTTTTGACATTCATTAGCTCGTGACACATTACTCTAATCTGTCTCCATTTCCACCTGGCCTTGTCCTTTGTATGTGTTTTCTTTGTCTGTCTCTTATGAAGATGCTTGTGATGGCATTGAAGCTTCACTCAGATAATTCAGGATGATCTCATCTCAAGATTCTTAATTATATCTGCAAAGACTGTTTTTCCAAATAAGGTACTATTCAAAGGTTCTAGTGATTAGGAAGTGGATCTATCTTCCGGAAGCCACAATTCAGTTCACACAGAGACCTTTCTTCTTTTCTAAAAAGGCATTTAAGTACTCCGAATTTCCCGCTAAGCATTACTTTATCTGCATCCCATGCATTTTTATAGGTTATGTTTTCATTTTCATTTTCAAATCAGTTAAAACATTTTTTAATTTCCCTTTTCATGACTTCTTTGACTCTTGAGTTATAGAGAGTTATGTTCTTTAATTTCTAAATAGGGATTTTCTAGAGATCTTGCTGCTATTGGTTACTAACTTGATTCTGTTGTGATCAAGGTACTTGGTATGACTGGGATCCTTTCATATTTATTGATGCTTGTTTAATGGCCCAGAAAATGATCTGTCTTGGTGGATGTATATGTACATTTGAAAAGAATGCTTGCTCTGCTGTTGTTGAGTGGAGTGTGTATAAATGTCAATTCGGTCAACTTGTTTTATCGTGTTATTCAAGGCTTCCATGTCCTTATTGTTATTCTGTCTACTTATTGAGAGAGATGTGTTGAAATCTTCAACTATAATTGTAAGTTTCACTATTCTCCTTATAGTTCTGTCAGCTTTTGCTTCATGTATTTTGAAGCTCTGTTACTAGTTTCATAAATATTTTAGATTGTTATATCCTCTTGAATTCAATATTTTCTCATTATGAAATGATCTCTTTTTATCTCTGCTAGTATTCCATGTTCTGCAGTCTTTCTTTTTTCTGATTATTTAGACCAGTTTCATTTAATATGGTTATTGATACTGTTGAGTATCATCAATAGTATCTTGCTGTTTGTGTTCTATTTCAGACTTCAACTAAGTTTTCCTTTTTCTCTCTTATACCTTTTTGGGGGATTGTTTCCTACAATTTCATTATATCTCCTTTTTTGCATATTAACAAAACATTTTCATGTGTAATTTTAGTGGTTGCTTTGAGATTTAATTTAACATCATAGTCTACTTTCAAATTATATTATAACACATCATACATAATAGAAGACCCTTACAACTGCACAATTCTATTTTTTTCTCTTCTGGTTTTTGTGCTATTGTCAAATATTTTACTTCTAAATATATCCACAATAAATGTTTATAATTTTTTTTTACACAGTAATCTTTTAAAGATATGTAAATACTAAAAAAAAGTATTTTATATTTCTCACATAGTTACTATTTCTGGTGCTCTTCACTCCTTTGCATAGGTCCATATTTCCATCTGGTATTATTTTCCTTATAAAGAATTTCTTTTCAACACTTCCTGTAGTACCAATCTGGTGGTGATTAATTCTTTCAGCTTTGCCTCTCTTTATTTCATTATCGTTTTCCAAAGATATTTTTATTAGGTATAGAATTATATGTTCCCAATGTTTTTGGGTTTTTTCCCCTAGCACTTTGAAGATGTTGTCCCATTGTTTTCTGGCTTACATTGTTTCCAGGGACAGCACAAAAGTGTGGAGCATTGGAAGGGCTTCACTTCTCCCTCAATAGTCTTCACAAACTTTCTCTAGTCTGTGATATGGAAAGTTAATTTTTATTAGGTTGTGTAAGTGAAATTTTATAGCCCTGCTTCCCATCCACCCAAATGGCACACAAGATTGTTTTCCATCATTGTACCCTCACTGTATATGGAAATTGTGGATTTCCATATACAATTGTTTCCAGAGCAGTGGTACGTATCGGAGTTAGACAATCTATAATCCCAATTTTGAGCCCTTTCTAGGATGTAACTGCCATTATTAAATGGTTATTTTTTCTTACCTAGGACTCTTATAAATTACCCATGAAGATGCACTCTTTTGAGGATACAAGGAGGGAATTATAGCATACATTTTAAGAGGTTACCTTGTGCTTAATTGAAGTTATTCATTAAAATCTTGCCTCCTTTACAAATTATGTCTTAGGAGAACATAGAATTCCAGACCAATAGTAAGAAATGCATTAGCCTTGGCCTTTTGAGAACAAAGCTTGGGAACACTCTTAGATACAGGAATAGTCTTGGCTAGACCCTTCCTTCTGGAAAGATACATTCCAGGCATTTTGGCATTCATATTACAAGAAAAGTAATATTTTCCCAATTTTTATAGATGAGGAAACCAAAGCTCAGAAAGGTTAAGTAAATTGCTGAGATTACATGGCTAGTAAGTAGTAGAACTAAGTTTTGATTTTCAACATGTCATATTCCAAAACACAAGAGGAGCCATTGCCTAAACAAACAGACCTTTAAAGAGTTCTCTACCTATCTCCCATTCGACATCTTGGAATTTTATAGTTATCTACTCATCTGCTTGGGGAGTTTCTTCGTATTACTCCCTTGTCTAGCTCCATAGATGTCAAACTTTAATGTGTATACAAATTACTCTGTCAAAGTATAAACTCAAATTTTGTTACCATTTTATGAGTTTTCTAGGTTACTTCTGGTATTATTAAATTTTTACCTTAAGCATTGTCATATTTTAAACCTAACAACTATTTGTTTTGGGACCACACTGTATTATTTCTACTTTATTACAATGTTTCTCTAATTTTCAACAAATAGTTTCCAATCCTTTTGGGAAAATGTAGTAATAAGGAAAACACTGTGGGAAAGAGTGTGGTTACCAAGTTTATATGACTTTACTTTTAGCTTTAAGGGAGTGTGATTAATGTAACTGAAGAGTTTAAATTCTTCTTTGTAGTGAGGAAGATGACTTCTCAAAAGATAAAGTTAAGTATAGAAGTTTAATCTAAGACAGCAGCTCTCAAACTTTGGAGTACATATGAATAACCCAAAAAGCTTTATTTAAGTGTGTATTCTTGAAGGGGAATTCTGAGTCCAGTAATAAAAAGTACCTTGTCTGACTGTGCCTTTTTCAGATAACAATGATAAACTCTGGACAATCACACACACACACATACACACACACAATTATTTGAAGGCACAAGAAAGTGGTCAAAAGCAGAAAGAAACTGAGGAAGTTTCTAGTAATTAACACAACTATTCACTGGGTAAGAATCAAGCTTGCAAGGATATTCCACTGAGGACAATACTCATACCACACAGCACAGGGCAGATAGAAGACAAACAAAAAGGTCCAGTGTTTTTGATTTGAGGTGTCAAGAGAATAGAGTTAGGGATTGAAAGAATATCTGAAAGATTCGGGTAGGGAAGTCTTAGAACAGAGGAATCTAGAGACTGTGAAATTTATTATTCACAATGACAGATTATAATAAAAAATACTAGGCATGTGAAGACACAGAAGATAATTTCCAAAATCAAAAGAGAATGCAGTCAATAGAAACAAGTCTCTAAGTTTGGAATTAGCAGAAAAGTACTTTTAAAGAGGTATATATATATTCAAAGACAAATTAAAATATTACAACAATAAGTGAGCAAATTGGGGAACTATCAGAGAAGTGGAAGCTATTTTTAAAATGATTGAAAATTCTCTAACTAAAGGGCTATAGCATCTGAAATGGAAAAGAAAAGTCTCTGGGATGAGCTGAAAGAAGATTGGCGACAGCAGAAGAATGCCAATGTGAAAATAGAATTTATCCAATCTGAGTAGCAGAAGGAATAAAGATTAAAAACAAAAACAGCCCCATTGATCTGTGGGACAATATCAAATGATCACAAACATAAAACAAAGATTTATTTTATGCCGTATTAAATCATTAAACATGCAGAGATCGGCCAAGCGCAGTGGCTCACACCCGTAATCCCAGCACTTTGAGAGGCTGAGGCGGGCAGATCACGTGAGGTCAGGAGTTCAAGACCAGTCTGGCCAACATGATGAAACCCTTTCTCTACGAAAAATACAAAAATTAGCCAGGCATAGTGGCAGGCACCTGTAAGCCCAGCTACTCAGAAGGCTGAGGCAGGAAAATTGCTTTAACCCAGGAGGTGGAGGTTGCAGTGAGTGGAGATCGTGTCATTGTACTCCAGCCTGGGTGACAGAGAAAAACTCTGTCTCAAAAAAAAAAAAAAAGAAAAAAAAAAAGAGAGAAGAAAAAAAATACAGATGAATTTTACATTTATAAATTATTTGTAGCTTTCAGTGAATATTATTGTTGTTCGCATGGCCATCAAAATTTTTACCTTTGAATTAAGGTATTTCTTAACATCGGATTGGTTATAGCATGGAAGAGATCCAATCACTCCACCAATCTTGTGACAAATACCTCACCAGCATGATCAGTCCTTTCACTTATGACTGCCTTGATTAAGCTTCAAGAATAAAACTTAACACACTTCTAGACAATGTACCTCAAAGACATTCTTCTACTTGCATCACTAGCAAACCAAACAGAAATCAGTATTCCTTAACTTGGCTTCTCCTTCCAGCAGAAAATTAATGAACACCTTTGTTAAATATGCACTATAGATTTCTCTTTTTTCTGGGGGAGTGCGGAGAGTGTTGTTAAAGTAAGTCCTCTCACCTTGTTTTTCAACTTCCTTTAGTTGAATCTCATATTTTTGAAATTCATGAAGTGCTTCCTTCAACACTTTGTCTAGATCTACTTTTTGTCTTGAAAGTCCAACTGAGAATTTTTTCTCAGTAAATTGGATATAACCATTAGTAACTCCACAGTGATCTGTCTGTATCTATATATTAATAGCTAGTTATTATTTCCCAACATATCTTCAACAAAAAGAAAGAAATTCATAGAAGCCAGACACTCCTCCAATTCTGTTATCTTTGTATATATGATTGTATCTCATAGGTTGTTTGCTATGGTATTTGATTCCTAGTTACCCTGATACCATTCAGTGTTTGCTGCCAAATCTACCATGCTTGGTCACAGAATTAAGTGGAAGTTCTGTTAAAAGACTTACCAATTTGATGCCTGTTCAGTCAACATCTTCCATTCTGTTGAGGCTGGAGAACCTCCAACAGAAGTTAAGCAAAGTTTAGTAGGTGTTGAGCTGGGTCCTGCTTAAACTGGTGGACTTACCAACCTGATGCATGCAACAGAAAGGAATAATTCTCATACATTTTAAAGCTGGGCTCATGAGTCCTTCCTCATCATCATTAACAAGCCTTCATGTGAAAGTTAAAGCCCAAACCCTAGAAGCACAGTATAGGTTGTACTTGATTTTGATATTCTGGTCAGCAACACATGATTTAATGGGGAAAAGACCTGTGGTTGGACTTTGAAACAGCAGCAATTTTTTCAAAATGATCTAGTTTATTCCATACAGTGTTTAATTTTCAGATCTTGGAAGACTATTTTAAGAGGCTCATAAACTGAGATAGAACTTAAGAAATTAGATGAAGAGGATATGACTCCACTAATGCCAAATTAGTGAATCTAATCCTAAGCATCACAACTTAAACTTAATGGTTGTCCTGGACAGTCTCTGTCCCAGAAACCTCCCCAGCTCACTTTGGACATGAATACCACACCCCTACCATTGCACTCAGGTTGCTGCCTTGACATTTGATTCATATGTAAAAATTTTTTTTATAGATGGAATCTCACCATGTTGCCCAAGCTGGTCTTAAACTCCTGGTTGTTTTTCAACTTCCTTTAGTTGAATCTGATATTTTTGAATTTCAAATGAATTTTTATGAAATGAATTCCATGAATTAATTGTTGAATTCATTTCACTCAAGTGATCCTCCCACCTCAGCTTCCTGAGTAACTGAGGCTGTAGGCATGTGTCACCATTCCAGTCCATTTGGTTCCTTTATAGTTTCTATTTCTTCATTTATTACAAGCATATTTTTCTTTATGTCCTTTGAGCATAGTTATAATAGCTGCTTTAAAATTCTTGTCTGTTAAATTTAACATCTGGATCAACTTGGGGTTGGTATCAATTGTGTATGGGTCTCATTTTCATTTTTCTTCATATTTCTAGTAACATTGGATTGCATCCTGGTCCTTGTGAATGATTCATTGTGGAGGCTCTGTGAGTTTGCTACTATGTGGACTGTTTTCAAGAAAAAGCCATAAAGAGAGATACTTCTCCAATTCTGTTATCTTCATCCAACTGTTGACTCTCTTATGCTTTTTTGTCTGCTTTTAGTTATTCTCTGGGGCTTTTAGGTAGTCTTTTTATATTTTATCTTTTGGTTTTCTGGCTGTTTTTAATATTTTTTTCATTGTTGTTATTTTCAGCAATTGCATATTATATGCCTTCATGGTTCTTTGTGATTATCATGCTTGAACTTTGTTGAATGTATTGGATATGTGGGCTTATGGTTTTCAACAAATTTGAAAAGTTTTTGGCCATTATTTATTTAAATAATTTTTCTGTCCCTACTCTTTTTGGGATCCAATTATAAGGACACAAGACTGCTTGAAATTGTCTTATAGTTCATCAAATATTTCTTTTTTTTTTTCTTCTCTGTGCTCTAGTTGGGATAGTATTAGCATGTATTCAAGTTTAGTGATTTTTTTCCTAACCTATCTAATCTTCTTTTAGCTTCCAGTAAATTTGTAATTTCAGATATTTTGTTTTTCATGTCTAGCAGTTCCCTTTGTTGTTTTTCATGTCTTCTATTTCTTCACTCATTATGTTTGTGTTTTTCTTTAAATCTTTGAACACATATATAATATCTGTTGTGTGTGTAGTTTTCTTGTTTATTTGTTTTCTGTTTTTGAGATGGAGTCTTACTCTGTCATCCAGGCTGGAGTGCATGGCCCATTCTTGGCTCACTGCAACCTCTGCCTCCTGGGTTCAAGTGATTCTTGTGCCTCAGCCTCCTGAGTAGCTGGGATTACAGGCACCTGCCATTATGCCTGGCTAATTTTTGTATTTTTAGTAAAGAAAGGGTTTCACCATGTTGGCCACACTGGTTTCGAACTCCTGACCTCAGGTGACCTGCCTCCCTCAGCCTCCCAAAGTACTGGGATTACAGGCATGAGCCACCATGCCCAGCTCTATTTATTTGATTTTTTTGAAACAATCTTGCTCTATCACCGAGGCTGGAGTGCAGTGGTTCATTTACAGCTCACTGTAACCTCGAACTCCTGGACTCAAGTGATACTCTTGCCTTAGCCTCCTGAGTAGCTGGGACTATAGGCATGTGTAACTATGTCCAGCTAATTTTTTGATTTCACTATGTTGCCCAGACTGATTTAAAACTCCTGGCCTCAAGCAATTCTTCCACCTTGGCCTCCCAAGGTGCTGAGATTATAGGTGTGAGCCACAGCACCAGGCCCTATAATAGCTATTTTAAAATCCTATATATTGATCCCCTCATCTCCATTGTTTTTGGGTTTCTTTCCATTGTCTGATTTTTTCTTCTGGGTAACATTTTCCTGCTTCTTTACATGCCTAGTCATTTTTAAATTGGGTTTTAGATATTGTGAATATTACATTGTTGAGTGTTAAGATTTTGTTACTTTCCTTAATTAGTGTTGGATTTTGTTTGGTCAGACAGACAAGTTTTTTGCTGATCAGCTTGGTCATTTGAGAGCTTACTTTTAAGTTTTTAGAACAAAGCTAGGGTAGCCTTATCCTATGGTTAGCTTAACTCTACTACTAAGGCATGACATTTCTAGTACCTCTACTGAATGACCAGTGCAAACGAGATCTTTTCACTCTGTCTTATTAGAACCCAAACACTTCCCAGCCCAGTGTAAGCTATGGGAAATTCTTAATTTACAGCTTTATTCATTGCTTAGCCTTCTGAAATCTCATCCTATTTATGTGCTGCTTATATTCAAAGACTCAAGAGGACACTATGCATATTTCTGGAGCTCTGTTGTTGGCATAGCTCTCCTCTAGTGCTCTGCCTCACACTTTCCACCCAGGTCGCCCTCCTCAAACTTTCATCCCTGTCTTCTCAACTTAGCAAGATTGCCATATACTCTTGGGATTCCTTTCCTGTGTCATTGTCCAGGTTCTTCTTGCAGGCAGAAAGCTTGGGTGATTGTAAGGCTCTCGTCATCTGTTTCTCTTTTCTCAGGGACCACAGTCCTGAGCTATTTGTGACCTAATGTCTGAAAAGTTGTTTTTTGTTTTATCTAGTTTTCTCTTGCCTACAGTGGTTGGAGATGTTTGTCACTAGTTAATCATAGCTGGAAGTGGCACCAGTGACCTAATTTTTTTTTTTTATCCCCAGCAATTTTCTTCAAACCAAGAGCTAGAGTTAATGGAGTCATATTTGTATGCACATAGAACAGACAAAATTGGACTTGGGTTGACAATCTTTTTTCCTAGGAGGCAGCTGGAGAAAATGGTTGCATAAGCCCCAGCACCTAAATCCTTCATGGATTGATTGTTATTTCTAACTTACTAAGCAAAGATAATAACATGTACCAGAGAAGCAAAGAAATTTCTGCTAAGTAATGTGTACATTCAATGGGACTGCACAAAGTCATTGAATATTGAAATGAAAGCCCCTTCTGAGAAACAACAAAATTACCAGAGAATTAAATCAAAGAGAGAAACTAACCAACATTCTCAAACTTTGAAATAAAAGTAACAGGAAGCAAAGTGGGTCATGGATCAGATGAGAAGCTTTTTTAGTCAAGATTCAATTAGAGAAGCAGGGCTACTAGAATATATGTAGAGAGAGATGGCTGATTGATATAAATATAGACATATTGAGACATATATTCCAGATATATATTTAACACACATACATATATATATATACACACACAGTACTTTGTTAAAGGGGTTTGACCTCTATTGTGAAAGCTGGTCTAGAAGTCTCTGTAAAGTGATATTAGAGCTTGAAGTTTCTCAGGACAGGCAGTTAGGAAGGGATGTAAAGCGCAGGAAAGGACAAGCTGGAACCTACAGGCATGTCCTGAAACCTACAAGGATAAGCTGAAACCTGTGTTAGTTCTTACTGATGCTGATCTGGATGCATGGATACCTTGCAGGAGAAATTGGTGCCTGTAGTCATGGAGCTGAAGACACACCTAGCCTAGGAGTTAGAGAAGCTGAAGGAGGATTCAAGGGAAGGTGGAGCTGTTACAGACCAACAGATGAGCCCGAAGGTAAGTGTCAATGTGTGTGTCACTTTAAAAATTGGCTTATGCTTCATTTTTGTCCTTTAAATCTCATGTAAGGATATCTCTTGTGAGCTGGGCATGATGGCACATGCCTGTAGTTGCAGCTACTTGGGAGGCTGAGACAGGAGAATCCTTTGAGGCCAGGAGTTAGAGACTGTAGGGTGTCATGTTTGCACCTATGAATAGCCACTGCATTTCAGCCTGGGCATTATAGTGGGACAAAAGTCTCACCACTAAACCAGAGGAAACTGGGCTGCAGGGATGAGAATGGTCTGCAGAAATAGGCAAAATGATCACTTAGTGGCAAGGAGGGCAGTCAAGGTCAATAAGAGACTCTAGGTTTACTATTAGTCCATTCAGCACTAGAAACAAGTCTATGAGTCAATTATCTATGCCCGAGTAAACTGGGATTCTGCTAAGACTAGAGGGGACCGAGTTCACTCTCACTGGATTATGTAATCCCAAGCAGCTCCAGTTTCCCTGTGTGTAAAATGTTAATACCTTGGTTTGAAAAGCTGTTGAAGCCAGACACTGAGGCCAGGCTTACACCTGTAAACACAGCACTTTGGAAGGCTGAGGCAGGATCCCTTGAGCCCAGGAGTTTGAGTCCAGCCTGGGCAACATAGTGAGGAATCTCTGCACAATTTTTTTTTAATTAGCTGGCCATGGTGGTGAGGGCCTGTGGTCCCAGCTACTCTAGAGGCTGAGGTGGGAGGATCGCTTGAGCCCAGAAGGTCAAGGCTGCAGTGAGACATGATCATGCCACTGCACTCCAGCCTGGGCAACAGAGCAAGTCCCTATTTCAAAAAAAAAAAACAGCCATTATGAGAATAAAATGATAAAATGAAATAATATAAATAAAAACTTTGAATCCTCTGCTCCTTCTAGCACCGTAGGAGGAATTCAATAAAATGTCAGTTTTCCTTTTCTTCTTTTCCCAGAGGAAACACTGTGATGCTGTAGTAACTAGAGGCCACTGTCTCCAGGAACACAAGAGATCCTTAATAGGAAGCAGACACCCCTGAAATTTAATTCCACCAGGCACTCAAACCCATTAAAATGGTTATTTTTTTAGGGTCATCCTTGTGGGGAATCATGACTCACCAAAATTTCCCCCAACCTGTTTGTTGGTGCCTGACATATCTTTAATAAAAGATAATTCTATTTTATGAATAGCAGCAGTGAAAGTAGAGAGATATAGAGCAAGAAACATTCTGTACTGGAAACAGTTCCATCCTAATCTAATGGCCTCAGGCAAATCGCTTAATCTTCTCTTTTACACAGTAAAGCACACTCTTCATGGTGCATAGTTCTGTTCTGACAAGACATAATCATACAATCACCACCAGAACCAAGATACAGTACAATTTTGTCATCTCAAAAATTTCTTTGTTCCCTTTTTCAGTCAACATTAGCCCCCAGGAACCACAGATCTGTTTTCTGACACTGTAATTTTACCTTTTCTGAAATAACATATAAATGGAATCATATAGTACATAGCCCTTTGAGGGTGGCTTCATTTACTTGGCATAATGTTTGAGATTCATTAATGTTGTTGCATATTTTAGTAGTTCTTTTTTTTTTTGATTGTTGAAGGGTATTCCACTGCATGGAGATATCATAGTTTGTTTATTCATTCACCAATTGAAGAACGTTTAGGTTGTTTCCGGTTTTCTTGTGATTAAGAACAAAGTCATTAGAAACATGCATATACATATTTTGTGTGAACGTGAGTGTTCATTTCTCTTAGGTAAATCTGTAGGCATGGGATTGCGTGCTGGATCATATGATAAATTCATGTTTAACTTGATAAGAAACTACTAAGTTGTTTTCCAAAGCAGCTGTACCATCTTGGATTCCCCAGCAGTACGTAGTTTTGTTTGCTCTGCAATCTCGCCAGCAATCTTTTCAAGTCTAAATTTTCTGACTGCAATGGGAAGAATAAGTCAAAGAATGTAGTGACAATAAAATTGAAGAGTACCTGTAAAATGCTTGGAAAACTATAGAGGCACTATATGTGTATACATATGCGGTCGTATTTTTAAGGTAAACAAAATGGATTTAGGAAACACTTGAATTTACAGAAAGAGTAGTTGGGCAAAAGAGTCTTATAATTCAGAGGGGTTTGGTTTCCTGTAATCACAGCTGTACATCAATGAATCAACTCCTATATAATTAACTTTTTCTAATTTAAAAAACTACAATTCAAAAAAAAAGTCAAAAGGTGTCAACAGAAGACAAAAATCATCTATTATGTCACCACTCAAATTTAATTATTGATGGCATTTGGGAATAATTCTTTTAGTCTTTTATTCTTACATATATTTTTACCTGATAGTAATTATTATTTACATAAAGTTTTATATCTTTATTTTTTAATTTTATATTAAATTCTAAGTATTTCACAGTTATACCATGATCTTAAAAACGATTATATAATATTTTATAAAGTAGATGAACATCTGTTTATTTAATTGATCCTTTCTGATAGTATTTTACCATTATCCTCATTTTTTTTTACTATTATAAATAATACTGCAATAGTCATGTCTCTGCATAGAGATTCTTTGTTTTTATAGTTATTTCCTTAGGATAAACTCTTAGAAGTAGGATTATAAGCCAGGCTTGGTGGCTTATGCCTATAATCCCAGCACTTTGGGAGGCCAAGGTGGGTGGATCACCTGAGATCGGGATTTCAAGACCAGCCTGACCAATATGGAAAAACCCCATCTTTGCTAAAAATACAAAAATTAGATGGGTGTGATGGTGGGCGCCTGTAATCCCAGCTACTGTGGAGACTGAGGCAGGAGAATCGCTTGAACCCAGGAGGTGGGGGTTGTGATGAGCTGAGATCGTGCCACTGCACTCCGGCCTGGGCAACAAGAGAGAAACTCTGTTTCAAAAAAAAAAAAAAAAGGAGTAGGATTACAGTATTTAAAAGACTGGAATATATTTATGGAGCTTAATGTGTATTTATAGATTGCTTTCCAAAACACTATATCAATTTATATTTGTGGTTAACAAAGCATGTTTTATAATACTTTGGCAATTCCTGGACATTATCATTTCCAAAGTCTTTTAATACAAACAATTAAAGTGGTACTTTGTTATCTTGTGTTTCCTGGACTGTTGGTGGGGCTGAATGTTGTGGTAGGAAGCCTGGAAAATGGCCCCCTTTCTGATCCCACTTTCTGAGATTCATTCCCTTGTGTAATCCTCTGCTGAGTGTGGGCTGGATTTACTGTCTTGCCTCTAACAGAGAATATGGCAGATATAATATTAGATATTAACCTTTAGAACAAACTTCTTTCATTTGGGGAAAATCAAAATCAGTCCTTTAGTAAAAAAAAAAAAAGTATAAAGTAAGTGTCCACCAAGTTTTCTTAGGTAAAACTAAATTTTCTAAAAGGCTGATTGCAGAAGCTGCTTACCTTTTGTGGACTGTTTCCATGAGAGGAAGTTGGAGCACTATATTTGCTTGTTTTCTAAAAATAACTTTAGAATGACTGACATACCCATAATTCAGATTTTGGGAGCCTGGTTTCAGCCATGAAAGCCTGATGACACTGCATTCAGGAGACCATGGAGTTTGTTTCAGGTTCAAGGATGGGCAAGAACAATAACTTAGACTTGGTTCAAGGTTGATTTTACTTTGATTTTCTCCTAAAGCAGTCAATAAGCAGGGCAAAGTTTATAGACATGATAAAGACATAGACAGACAAATATGGCTTTCCATTGCCTCTCTTACATGGCAGGGGGGCACACTAGAAGTTAGTTCCTCTTGTTAGCCTGCCCAAAGCGAGACGTTGCACCCAGCTGGAAAAGCAAAGACCTTTACGCCCCCAACCACACCAGCACACACTACACTCCTCCACATAGAGTAATAACTCTGCTACATCATTCATACACAATGTCCAGGTTCTGGAATGTGAAGTTCTTTCAATGGGGACACTTAGAAAAAATCCCCTTATCAACCCCTGTCCTACCTTCCAAGTCCACTGGGCAGGTCCAGCCCTAGGCTGCTCCATTACCTTGCCCGACCCAGTCAGACTTCCCCAGCTGACAGCAAGCATCTTAAGGTGACTAAAATCAAAAGTCTTTTTATGGACTCTCTAGGGACACCTATACCTATCTGATGTATATAAGAGTGCTTATTAGCTGAAAAATATGCTAAAAACATGCTTCAGAAAGCATGAAGTAGTGGTGTTATATAGAGTTATTTTGATTTATCCAGGTTCTGACGCTGATTTGGATAAACCTCTTCTTTGTATCTGAGCTTCTTCTGAAGGACTAGGAAAAATTCTACTGGATTTTAATAAATATTACATGTAATTCTTAAGGGACCTTAAATTATTTTGGAAAATACATTAAAACCAGACTATCAAAATTACTTATTTTGAACTTAAAGTTTTGAGTTTCTCATACATGAGGGTTTACTGAGGTTATTTCCTATATAATATAGTCCAATGGCACAGATACTTTTTTTGTTTTTTTGAGACAGTCTCATTCTGTTGCCCAGGCCAGTGTGCAATGGTGTGATCTCTGTCTCCTGGGTTCAAGCGATTCTCTTGCCTCAGCCTCCCAAGTAGCTGGGATTACAGGCACGTGCCACCATACCCGGCTAATTTTTTGTACTTTTAGCAGAGACGGAGTTTCACCATGTTAACCAGGATGGTCTCGATCTCCTGACCTTGTGATCCACCTGCCTTGGCTTCCTAAAGTGCTGGAATTACAGGCATGAGCCACCGTGCCCAGCCTAATGGCACAGATTTTAATGTCCTCATCACATCCTAGATTCAGCAGAATTGTTGCTGGGTTTATTTTTGCAGCCACAAACCCTGCTAGTTTGAGTAAATGACAATCTTTCTTCAAATCATGCCCCTAAGTTCAGAAACTCATTTCATTCACTGATCTTCTTATTTGTTTTTTGTAAGAGTATTTAAATTTAACAAATTGCTGCATGTGATTTATTTTGAATTTAATTACAGAGCCAAAATGCCACATATAATTATGGATGTAAGTAGCAGTCAATTCTTTGCCCTGATGGCTTGAGAAAGGCTGAAAAGTGTAGCATAGCCTTTGTACATAATCTCCTGTGAGTCTTCTCTGCCCACTATTGAATCACTGCTGACAAATAAAGTATCAGAATAGCAACTAATACGAGGTCACGCCTTGGTGCCAAGCCCATTCCTCGCTCCTCATTCATGTTGATGCTAATGTGATGCCATTTAACACAGTTCAGGAAAATTCATAAAATCAGCCCGCTTGGGAAGAATTTTAATCAAAGATGGACAAATCACAACACTCTGGGGGTAGCTTTAAAATAAGTAGTAACATGACATATTTCGCTTTGTTGCATTAAAACTCATTTTTATACTCTGGGGGAAGCAATTCATCTCTCTAGAAGAGCATAAACAAATATATATTTTAAAAAATCAACTAGCCCATCAGTGATACCACCGTCTTAATTCTGTAACATTAAAATAGTGGGTTACAAGATGGAGCTTCAGTTCTCTTACATTCTCTGGGCTTTAGACTGCACAGGTAATTTCCTGAGGTTCTTTACTCAATGAAAGGTCTTACATCTTCTTGATATTATATATTTCACTATATATATAATATTATGTAACATATTACATGAATATACTTCTTCTTATAACAGTACATAGGGATTATGTTACCAGCTATGAGGCCTCAGGCAGGTTACGTCACTTCTTTGACCCTCAGTTTCTTCATCTGTATTTTAGAGATACAAATACCCCATATGATGTGTGGATTACTAGAATATGTGTAAAGCACGTAACCCAGTGCCTAGTGCATAGTAACGGCCAATAATAGCACTTGATATCACTAATTTACAATTGGCTTTCTCCTACTTGCTTTTTCTCATTTCAATTCCTGCAGCCAAGTAATACATGTTTAGGAACTGCGTATGTACCCAAAGCTTTGGTGTTGGGAGCACCTTGTTCCAGTGGCTGAGCACTGGGGAGCTCTGGCTCTGCTCTGCTGGCCCTAAAAGCCCTATTTTTGGCCAGCTTCCTTCTCTACCTCTGCCTGGATGTTTTTCCTAAAACAATGTACTTTAATAAGGGCTTAAATAAACCTTTCATACATACAGACATACTTAAAGTTTATTCGGTAAACTTGCCAGTGTAAAAGAACTAAGGATCTGTTTCATAAAAAAGTTAATAAAAAAGTATTAAATGCATTTAATACTTTTTTAAAAGAAAATTTGGGATGTTCTTGGTTATAGAATGGACAGATGAATTCTAGAATGCTGCTGTAGGAGGAATAAAAGTAGACGCTGACCAAAAGCAAAAGGAGAGGTGAAGAAGAAGGGAAACTGGATTTAGATATATGTGTCCAACAGAAGCTAATGTCCAGCGACTTTATTTTTAAACTACTTTATTAAGATATATGCTGTAACATTTTCCCACTGTAAATGTATAATTTCATGGCCTTAGTATATTTACAGAATTGGGCAGCCACCATAGCAATCCAATATTAGAACATTTCCTTCTCTTCAAAAGGAAGCCTCTTGGACATTAGAAGTCACTCCCCCACTTCCCATTCCCAGCCTTAATCAACCATTAATCTACATATTGTCTGTATAGACTTGCCTATTCTAGACATTTCAGATACATGGAATCATAAATAAGTGGTCTTTTGTTTCTGGCTTCTCTCACTTAGTGTAATGTCTTTGAAGTTTATCCACATAGGACTATTTGTCAGTTCTCCCCTCTACTGCTTTTTTTAAAGAAAATTTTATAATTTTGTTTTAATTTTCAAGTGATGTTCAATATTGTCTCTGCTGAGAAATGTAAGACATGCAATACAGTAGTTTATAAAAGAGTAACAAAATCTACATACACCAGCACATTTCAGTCAAGTCCTTAGTGACTTGAATAAAAAGAGGAAATCATTTCAAACAGACTGTAAGATTAACCATTCAGGGTAAAAGGGTTGCCTGATACTAATAGTAGTTGAGAAGAATACCTGGGTAGAGGAATTAATTAGAAAAGGTAGAGGAAAGAGAATCTTTCCATGAGCAATTAGAACAGAGCTTAGGGTGCTAGATTGTGAAATCTACTTCTGAAAGTTTTCATGCACTCTTGGAAAGAAACATGATGAATCAATGACTAAGGTAAGATGTAGTCACAATGTATCAAAAAAAGAACAATGGGCAAAGTTTGCTGGGGCAGGACCCCATCTCCCATTTTTTTCTTTCTGCACTCTTGTTCTCTGGCCTTCTTTAATTTATCCTTCATAGGTCATTTTCATCCTTTCCTGTGGGAAATAGACCTGACTGGCCAACCACCAGTAAGATATTAATGAATGAGGCCCAGCACAGTGGCTTATGCCTGTAATTCCAGCACTTTGGGAGGCTGAAGCAGGGAGATCACGAGGTCAAGAGATCGAGACCGTACTGGCCAACATGGTGAAACCCCGTCCCTATTAAAAATACAAAAATTAGCTGGGCATGGTGGTGAGTGCCTGTAATCCCGGCTACTTGGGAGGCTGAGGCAGGAGAATCACTTGAACCCAGGAGGCAGAGGTTGCAGTGAGCCGAGATCGCACCATTGCACTCCAGCCTGGTGATAGAGCAAGACTCTGTCTGGGAAAAAAAAAAAAAAGATGTTAATGAATGAGTATTTTTTTTTACTCCACCCACAGATATTTATATTTTTAACACCTGGGAAAGACAATGTTTAGTTCTAAGAAGTGGTTGCTAATTTGGGGTATTAGGCACCATAAAAACAGTTAAGGGAAGTCTTGAGTGCAGGAGAGGGTTTCTTTTTCATTCATTTTATTTGCACATTACTGTTTTTGATACAACTTCAAAATATTCTAAAACATAAACAGACCCCTTAATTGATAATTTAATTAGTTCCCAAAGCAACCCATTTATTTCTGGGACAAGCTTTGGACTTAATCAGATATTTTAAATGATAAACTATTTAGATAATTATATATGACATCACTGTTCCACAACAGTACAAACTAAAAAGAGAAATAGATAAATAGCCATTTTTTAAACATGAATGAACTAACCACTCATTTGACAGAAGTTGCTGTATATCCTCAGTGCTCTGTCCTAGAATAGTGATGGTAGTTTATAGGAGCAAAACTCCTTTATGTACTGGGAAGCACACATTTTATTTCGTAGGTACCAAGCCAGAGGAGGCGGCAGTGGCCACCTGTAACAGAGCTCTGAAGGGGTAAGCCACAGCCCATGGCCTAGCTGAAGTTATAGCTGCCACTCTGATTTGGGTGACCAGGTCACCTGAGCCAAAGTTGTATGTCCACAGAAGTGTCCTTTGGGGGATTTAGAGGAGTCCCATCTGCTAAATTTGAAGGGTTGGTGATCGATGCTCTTAAACACACTCTATTGCTAAGTCAAGAGTCACAAGGATTTATCACATGGAATCAATCCATTCATTAGTACAGGAATAAGATATTCAGAAATTTAGCAAAGGATACACTATAAGTGACTATAGTCTATGACAAGTACAACTTATTTCACTTGCTGGCTCATTTGTAGTAGCATTTGCTGTAGCAGCATTATAAAAATAATTGAGGACCTGGTCATTTCTGAATAAAAACAACCTTGAAGCCAGTGAGTTGGCTTGTACCTTTATGTGACAAACCACAGCTAAAATCTTCAGCTATTCCAGGATTGGTCTGTTGTATTGTAAATCCAATTCCTGTTGAACTTTAATCATTTCTAAAGCCATGTATGAATTGTCCTTGATCTTAGAAGAGCAGGTAGAAAACAGCAGGGTCAAATGCCAGGCTAAAAACACTTAGAAGTCCCTTCCTCTCTCAAGCTGGTACATAGGATGCGAAGCTGGCATATGGAGCAGATTTTGAGCCAAGTCACCAATGTAGGCTTCAAGGGCTTGCCACCAGTGCGGTCGTAAAGGCCGTGACTCCAAAGGGCCCCATGCTTGGGATTTCATATTCAGTCATCTTCATCTTGAATTCTTAACAATTTTATTTTTTATTTGTGTTATTTAAGTGAATTCCGATGGGACAATGGAGCATGCACCAGAGGCTTGGGGCTTCTGCTCACTTGTGATCTCACCTTTCTTCACCTCTGCCCCTCCTCCAGGGGTTCTCTGTCTCCCTTTGACCTGGTCACATCAGTGGGGTACAGCAGGGGAGGGGGGATTTTGTCATTACCCACTGCAGGGAAGGTTGGGGTCAGGCACTTGTCTCTTGGTGTCTCAGGTGGGGGAATGTCAGCAGCTGTCTGCTGGGGCTGGCAACTCCATGACTTGTTCAGTGGGTGACTTAGTGAAGTGAGCCTCTCATCCGTGCCCCCTTCAGGTGCCCAGTGTGTCGTCAGCATGAATGTTGCAATCTTTCAGGGATCATCCATTCATGTGGTTTGGGGCTGGGAGCCTATGGGAAGGGGCAGATTGACTTTCCTGCCCCCACTCGGAGACCAGCCAAACTGACAGCTGATCAGCTAATGCTGAGTTGTGGGGCATCACCCCATCCCAACTCCACATCTGTGGGGATCTGCACTTGCCCAGTGAGTACCCTATGGCCTAAGGGAGGACATTAAATATCTAATATTTATATCTAGTTATACATATTAGATTATATCTAATTAATATCTAATATTAACATCGAATATCTAATGAAACACCATGACAGGAGAGAGACTGAGGAAGAAAGAAAAATGTTTTATATTTCAGTAGATTTAATGTCACCTTTTCCCTGCTTTTTGAACAAAGTGTCAAAGTGTCTGGGTTTTTTTTTTTTTTTTTAGGGATAAGGTTGCTAGCAGCCATGAGTGAGAGGGGAACAAAATAGCCAGATGACAGCCAACTTGATGGTCATTAGTCCCACAAGTGATGGACGTGAAAGGCAAAACTTATGAGAGATGGGCTGATTTGTGGACACCTGGGCTTTAGAAATGGGAGAGAGTACATACTGCTGGGTAGAAATTTGTGGACACCTGGGCTTTAGAAATGGGAGAGAGTACATACTGCTGGGTAGAAAACTCAGCATCTCATGGGTGACAGGTCTTTACTTTGAGGGTAAATTTTATTTCATTTTACTTTTTGCAAATGAAAGATAAGGAAAAAAATGTAACAATGACCTTTGAAATGTTTTGCAAGAAGTCCAAAACCTTCTGGGCTCAAAGGATCCTCTCACCTCAGCCTCCTAAGTAGCTGGGGACTACAGGTGCACACCATCATGTCCAACTAATTTTTAAAAAAGTTTTTGTAGAGACAATGTCTCACTATGTTGCCCAGGCTGGTCTCAAACTCCTGACTTCAAGCAATCCTCCCATGTTGGCCACCCAAAATGCTGGAATTTACAGGCAAGAGCCACCATGCCCCGCTGATTACTATATTTTCTTTAAAATTTTATATCTAGCTGCTTTTCCAAATTGAGTTATTAATTCCAATCAGATTTAATAGAATCTCACTGATTTTCTAAATGTGTAGTCAAACCATCCACAGTTATTTAGGGGGACATTTGGATGCCTCTACTTCTGAAAGTTTTCATGCACTCTTGGAAAGAAACATGATGAATCAATGACTAATGTAAGATGTAGTCACAATATATCAAAAAAAGAACAATGGGCAACTTACGTAAGTTGCCTTATGTAAGGGAACTTACGTAAGTCAGAAATTCAAAAGCCATAAATGATGAACTTTGCTACATAAGATTTTCTGATTCTCACAAATAATAATAAAATAATGCATATACTGAGCATTATTTTAAGTAGTTTGCATTTAGAAAATGTCTAGAATGTGCTAGCTAAAAATTAGTTCTGCTACTTTTGACAACTATTAAGGCCAGCTAGCAATCTCTGTCTTAGGCACTTTTGTAGCTTTCAGTCATGGAAGCAGGATTGAAGCCAAGCAAATATGAAATTTGAGAAGAGGTAAGGCATTTGTCTTCTAACAACATGATCAAACAGCCATTGTCTTGAATTTAGTGCAGACTTCCGCCAAGCTATGTCACCTCTTAATTGCTTGAGACCATCTCCCATCATGAAGAATGCTTCTTGGTCTGCCTGGGGTCCTGGGATATTCCATTTCTTGTGCCAGAGAACGACAATACAACGTTTTAAACCACTTTAACTATCCTTCTAGGGTCCTGTTAACAAGCCTAATAACAGAAACTTGATATCACCACAACGAATATTAACCAATATAATAGTTAGTCTCTGTATTCTTTATTATTCCATCTCTTACCACCTAGAGAATTTGCATGTCACATTAAGTGGTGGTGCTGGTATTAAAATATGTGAACAATCCTGAAATGTTTGTGTCTTAAAAAGTTTGTGCTCAGCGTCTTGCAGATAACGGTCCCCTCCACCAGAGGTCTCTAGCTCACTGACATTATCTGAATTTATAATAGCTCTTCCAACAGGATATGCTAAATCTGTACAGTCCAGTACAATAGCCACTAGTCCCATGTGGCTATCTAAATTTACTCGCCTGCCCTAGCCACATTTTAAATGCTCAAAAGCCACATGGGGCTAGTGGCTCCAGTATTGGCTAATATGGATATCTAACATTTCCACCACTGCAAAAAGTTCAAGTGGATATGTTATACTAAGGGCTGTTAAATTAACTCACAGATGTAGAAATAGAAGTTTGGGAACAGTGTTAAAAGGACAAAGAGGCAGTAGCTCTCCTGTACTGTAACTGAATCCTCCCTTTATCCAGGTGGTATCCTGAGTGGACGATGACAATGTTCACTGTGATCATATTCAGCTTCCTCTCCCCTCACAGCCAGCATGTTATATCACTTTATTCTAATAATTCATAGATATCATTTCAATTCTTCTTTTATTGAGAAAATCAGGGCTGGCAAATTTTAAGAAAGAAATATGGTTAGGTGAAACCCTGTCTCCACTAAAATTACACAAATTAGCTGGGCATGGTGGTTGGTGCCTGTAATCCAAGTTACTCAGGAGGCTGAGGCAGGAGAATCGCTGAACCCGGGAGGCGGAGGCTGCAGTGAGCCAAGATTGCGCCACTGCACTGTAGCCTGGGTGACACAGCAAGACTCCGTACAAAAAAAAAAAAAAAAAAAAAAAAAAAAATCAGAAGGCCTTAATGCCATCCTCAACTCTACCCCTAACAAACTGAGAGCTCTAGAGAATGTTGTTGAACTTCTCTGGGCCTGCATTTGCTCCTGCATAAGATGAGTGGGCAATTAGATGTTCTCTAAGACCTCAGACACTTGAACCCATACCCACAGTGTAGCAGGGCTATTGTGTATACTCCTTGTAAGTAAAACTACTCTCTGACCCATCCAAGAGTTTGCAATATGCTAAAACATGTAGGAAGCTTCTGCCTCATATCAAGATGAGCTCTAAAGTCACAGAATAGTGTTGCTTCAAAATGTCATGGCAAATGAAATTGCTGGTTGTTTAGACCATATTAGAAGATAATTTCTATTTTTAGTATAATTTTGTCCTTTTATTTGAGATTTTCATCTTAAGGGATCATACTAATTCCATTCTTTATTGCTAATAAGTTACAAGTAGTATATCACTGCAGTGAGAATATTTCAAAATAACACTGTGACTTTATTCCAAAGACTTCAGTTATAGACGTACTCTAATTTTATGGTCATTTCTTATTTATTTATTTATTTTTGAGACCAAGTCTTGTTCTGTTGCCAAGCTGGAGTATAATGGTGCAATCTCGGTTCACTGCAACTTCCGCTGCCCGGTTCAAGCAATTCCCCTGCCTCAGCTTCCCTAGTAGCTGGGACTACAGGTGCATGCCACCACGCCGGCTAATTTTTGGTCATTTCAAAAGCAAAAACAAAAGTCTCCCTAGGCAGATCCCTCAATTATTCTTCTCTATAAGACATCATTCATTGAAATGGACATCACTTTTTTCATAAGAACGTGACACGGACTATATTCTATGTTCTATATATTCTCATTAAACAAGTAGTATTTTTAATTATTTTAAAGAAAAAGATGAGCTTCTTTTCAATTTTCAGATTCCAGCTTATCTCAATCTCTGGATGAAAATATTTTTACATCTGAAGTTTCTCTTGCAGTTAGCATTTGTCCTTCAGTAAGTGGGCCAAATCCTTGCTCACTTGCATGTAGCCTACTTGCATGGAGACTACAGGCAAGTGAGCAAGGATTTGGCCCACTTACTCAGGGATGAATGCTAACTGCAATTATAACATGTTCATAATTCACAGAGGGCTGAATATGGAGCAAATACATAAAACTGAGCTTAAGGAGAAAAACTGTGGGAGGGAGGGAGCAGATGATTAAAATGGAAATGGTCAGGAGCTTCAGTTGTTCTCCCAGGTGCTTTGGTGGCAGAAATTAAAAAAAAAAAAAAAAAAAACTTTTCTATCAAACCCCACCCTGAATTCTTTCAACTACAATGATGCAAAGAAAATACACACTAATTATGAGCAGGAACATTATCTATTAATATGTTAATGAAGCAGGTTTGCTAATGGTGAAAGACCTGAATTTTAATAAAATTTTAAGAGCTTCTTGATTACGTGTTTGTTAGTCGATATGATCATTTAAAATTATCTCTAGGTGGCTTTACATGGAATAAAACCTACATTAGAACTGTATTCTAAACAGGCCTTAATGAAGCAGGTGAGGATACCATCTGTGACACGAACACTGTCAGCCAGAAATTCACTTCAAAAGAAATGTAAACTAGTTAACAGGAAACATATTATCATATCTGCCAGTGTCAGCTTTCAATGTAGGTAATTTATTTATGCATTTACTTGCTAATTTTTTCAAACATATTTGCTTATGAAATAATCTTGGATTGAATTAATGGATACTGCCTTTCAATACTGGAAGGGTTATTTTTCATTAAAACAAAAACAACTCTAGTGTCCTGTTTTGACAACATCCCATACATAGATGAAAACTGTTTTATCCACCCAAACCCCATTATTTTTGGAGAAAAAGACAGTCACCAAAAATCCAAAAGTCAAACCAGAATGAGTATAGAGGCACTGATGTGCCTCTATGAATAGAAGAAATTGTGTAATCTTTTCTCCAAGACGACTGTGGCATCAAAGTGACTGGTAATCCCTATCTGCCTCTCTAGAACTTGGTGAAGGCAGCTGGCATCCTCTTTGATTTTGCATCTTAGAACCACTTGGCTCTGATTAGCAGCTGGGCCTGGATTGCCACTCAGAGTTCCTGAAGACAGAAAGACCCTGAGGAGGCAGCATGGAAACTTGGGTGTAAAACACCAGTGCTATGCGCCCAAAAGCCTGAGAGGAGCTGGGCTGGAGAGCCTGTGAAATGTGTGCAGTGGGCTTCATCATGTCACTGGGGGAATTTGGAAGTGGGTGAGGCCTTTTCTCCATTATGTCTGAGACAGTGATGAAGGTGTTAGTGAGGGAAAGTGAAAGCTAATTCTAGAAACAAAAGAACATCGTTAAGAGCCCAGGCTCAATTGCGTTGAGCGCCCTTAACCTAACCCACCAGGAATGAAGGGAGGTGAGCAAGGACCTCTAGCCCCCCACCTTGTGACTCTGAGCTCTGAAGAGAGTCAGAAGAGGAGAGGTTATGGTAGGAAATCACTTTCAAAGGAGCAGCCTCATCTGGGAAACCAGCAGGGGCTTCCTCTGAGTAGAAGTCCTTCCACAAAGGTGATGTCTGGTCACCAGGTTTCTTAATTTCCTGGGCACTTTATTTATTTAACGCTTTCAATAAAACATACTTCTGAGGGAGTCATTAGAAAGTGCAGGTAACACTGCCTTAAATTCTGGATAGTGTGCCTAATGAGTTTCAAGGGTTATTTTTAAGGTCGATGAGAAATAATTCAATTGAAGGTAATTGGCCATTTAGATGCATTCTAATTGGGCCCTGGGTGAATTTCTTTGAGGGCATGCTGCCCTCTAGGGGTGGAGGCACAGTGCATGGAGGGAATGAAGGTTAGAGTTTTCATAAAAATGGTTCAATCTTTCGATATAAAGCATACACTATTCTAAAGGCCTTAAAGCAGTATCAGAGCAATATATTCTTTTTCCTCTTTATTTCTTTTTCTTTTCTCTCTTTTTAAGATTTGCAGTCTGTCATGAAGTGTTGTCAGGATGGAGAGAAAATGTTTGGGCATGTTAAAAACTAATTCTCCCTCTTCTGATTATTCAGTGCACGTCTCTTAACCTTTGGGGTGACTACTTTGTGTAGGCCCTCCTGCATGCATGCCTTTTCAGAGTAAGGCTTTTGAGGCATTTAACTTTTGCCTCAATTTTACTGACATGTTAAAGGCCATGAAGCTGGGCAACTGCAGAACCTCTGTTTGAACCCATGTTTTCTTATTCCAGAATCAGTACAACTTCCATTTTGCCACCAGCAAAACACACCTGGCTTTCCCTTAGTTTTTCAAACAACTGGTTGTTTGACTGTTTTTATGTTTCTGATTGTCTACAATAATTATGAATTCAGTTTTTTTAATAAAGGAAAGGACTTATAGACAAATATATGACAACCATACATTTTATCATTTGGCAACACTTTTATTCAAAACTTCAACTTTGCTAACACACACGTACAGAGAACAACAAACATGAAAATTCGTATCATAGTACAGGCCAAGGGCCAGAGAGAAATTTAAGTCCTAAAGGCTCAGGGAG
This sequence comes from Ateles fusciceps, assembly GCA_036589455.1. NCBI lineage: Eukaryota > Metazoa > Chordata > Mammalia > Primates > Atelidae > Ateles > Ateles fusciceps. The sequence continues at coordinate 3,999,374 of JAZHEH010002842.1, forward strand.
TAGGCCAGAAAAACTTATAATAATAGGAAATAAAACTGGAGACACAGGATAGACTGCAAGAAAACCAGCATCAAATAGTTAAAAAGTAAAATTCTGATCTCCTGCGGGCTGTGGTGCTTAATGTGCCATAGGAAGACAGATCAGAGAATCTTAGACCTTTCCAGGTAGGAGCTGTGTTCCCTGCCCAGAGGGTCCTCCCAGCCACAACACTTCTCCTTTCCCCTCCACCCCACCTCCAGCCCACACTGAACAACATCAGCAACAAAAGCGTCAGGTCAGGCTATAAAACCCTCCTTGCAGCTACAGTTGCTGTGTTAGTGAAGAGTTTGTGGTGTGGAAAGCCGCAGCACAGAGAAGAGAAGCCATTCTTGGAGTAATAAACAGCTGCAGTTGGCATTTTCCACACACTGTGCCCTGTACAAACACAGATACACACTCACACACACACACACGCGCGCGCGCGAATAAATAATAGCATCGCAGCACCTTACATTTGAAAAGGACTTTACCAACTTGTTTTCTCATCCATCTATCTAATATGCACAAATCCTTGCCTGACCTTCCTTAGTAATCTACTTTAGCAGCCCCCAACCTTTTTGACACCAGGGACCAGTTTTGTGAAATATAATATTTCCATGGACTTGGGGGTGGGGGGGTGGGTGGTAGTGGTGGTTTCGCTATGATTCAAGCACATTACATTTATTGTGCACTTTATTTCTATTATTATTACATTGTAGTATATAATGAAATAATTATACAACTCACCATAATGTAGAATCAATGGGAGCCCTGAGCTTGTTATCTGCAACTAGATGATCCCATCTAGGGGTGATGGGAGACAGTGACTGACAGATCATCAGCCATTCTATTCTCATAAGGGGCACACAACCTAGATCCCTCGCATGCATAGTTCACAATAGGATTCATGCTCCTGTGAGAATCTAATGTTGCCACTTATCTGACAGGAGGCAGAACTCAGGTGGTAATGCTAGCAATGGGGAGCGGCTGTAAATACAGATGAAGCTTCTTTCACTCACCTTCCCGCCACCCACCTCTTGCTGTGCAGCCGGGTTCCTAACAGACCATGGACTGGTACTGGTCTGGGGTCTGTGGGTTGGGGACCCCACTGTAACTTTTAGCAAGTGCTTGCCTAAACTAGTCACTTAAATCTGCCTTTATCTTGACATTTATTAGTCCTATCTCTGGCTGGTGCTGGCAGATTTGATATCAAGTATTTATAGTCAAATGTATTTCCCAAATTCTGGTTAGTAACACATAATAACAAGGAAGATTCCTACCATTCCCAGTGACCACCCCCATACAGAGTGCATGCACACCAGCTTGATTGCTTTTCTGATGAGGGGAGCTGATGTTATCAGCAATGTTCACAATTTCTGAAAACATTTTCTTGAAATGGGAAAAGCAATGCTGACAAGATTCCCAAGAAGAGAAATCTAAAAGTGTGGAGTCCCCCTCCTTTTACAAAAGGAACTGCTAGAGGAAGAAAAACATCGGTTATTTAATGATTAAAGTTGCCTTGGAAAAAGTAGCCTGGATATCCCCCCTCTTTTAAACAAACTCAGTATACAACAATCTGCTAGTGTGTGTGAGGGCTGTGTGTGTGTGTGAGAGAGAGAGACAGAGAGACAGAGAGAGAGAGAGAGAGAGAGAGAGAGGGAGTTGGATCTCTTGATCTCTTCCTCTGCTGTCTAACCTAATATGTTCTACTGTAATTTTAGGCTAGTTTCTCTAGTCTAGACCTCAATCAAAATGTACTAGAGCTACTCAGCACCTTCACAGCTTCTTTCTCATCTCTTGTTTTTTTTTTTTTTTTTTTTTTTTTGGAAATGTGTGAGTAACTTCCTTTCCTATGGAGAGGTTTCTTCAGCATTTGGAGATTTCTTTCTCAAATATTTTCAAAATATTATTCTTTCTCTGGAAAAGATGGTTCAAGCTATAGGTTCAGAAAAATGAACATATAATATTTGTCACCTCTGTTTAATGCCCAAAATGAAAATAAATATTACTAAGTTTAGAAAGTATTGTTGCACAATTTTTTTCTTTTTTCTTTCTTTCTTTTTTTTTTTTTTTTTTTTTTTTGAGACAGAGTCTTTCTCTGTCTCAAGGCTGGAGTGTGGTGGTGCACTCTTGGCTCACTGCAACCTCCAACTCCCTGGTTCAAGCAATTCTCCTGCCTCAGCCTCCCTAGTAGCTGAGATTATAGGCATGTACTACCACGCCCAGCTAATTTTTGTATTTTTAGTAGAGATGGGGTTTCACCATGTTGCCCAGGATGATCTCCATCTCCTTACCTCGTGATCCTCCCATCTCAGCCTCCCGAAGTGCTGGAATTACAGGCATGAGCCACTGTGCCTGGCCTATTTTTTCTCAATAACACTGGATTTCTTATGACTCATCATGTTTTGTTATATGTAGTCATCCCAGTCCTGATTTTAAACAAATTTAAGATCAGAGCACTCACTGTTACTGATGGGTGTATTAACTTGTTTGGGCATAAAGAACTAAATGACCCAGAGTGAACTTACTGAGAAGAAATTTCCCAACAAAATGCTATATTTCTTCTTCTCTCTTCCCCCGGGAGACTAGTTTGGTTCCAATTCAGTGTCAGGAATGGTTTATGACCTCACCAACCTAGCTCCAACTGAAGTTATCCCAGCAGAAAAAGTGTTAGAAGCCTGAGGCACTTCTCAAACCAATGTCAGCTCAGGCCTCTTCTGGGAACACCTAAATCCCACCCAGGCCTGGTCCTGTAGCAGTGATAATTCATTCATTTACATGCATTTTAGATACATTTCCTCAAGACCGCCATGGGCCACGCACTGTACTAGGTGCTGCAAGTGCAGAGGTGAATGCAACTTATATAGTAGCTGTCCTCGTGGCAAGTGACAGAAGTTAATAGGCAATTACAGAAGTGTGGTTAGAGCCATGATGGGAAAGCAGAGTGCTATGTGAAGATTGAGTGGTCCCCTGAGCCGGCCTGGATTGGAGGACAGTCAAGAAAAACCTCTCTGAGGAGGATATGCTTGAGTCAATTTCTGAAGGATCCTTTGAAGTTAGAACAAAAGGGAACAAATGTGAAGAACTAGAAAAAGGAGATCGATGTTTTTTAAAAACTGGGGGAAATTCAATATAGCTGATTACACTGTGTGTGTGGTGGGGAAGGAGGATTTGGTGAATGCAGGGCATTTAGGGAAATTGACTTATGGTAAGAAATGAGACTAAATATTAGCTAAATCCCATGTTAGGAAGTTTTAACTTGATTCTTTGAATAATGAGTAGTCACTGCAGTGTAAGCAGATGAGCAACATGATCAGACATGCATCATATAAACATTACCATGACTACGGTGTGAAGAGGAAAAGTAAAACCAGCAGCAAGAAGACTGCAGAGACCCAGCTGCGAGAAGACAGTGGCCCATTCACTACAGTGGCTCTAGGTCCTGGCCTCTGGACTCATGACTGGACCAACCCCTCCAGGAATCACTTTGTCTCCCCTTCTCTCATTCCCTGATGAAGACAAGTCTCTGTGAGGTTGGTCAGTTTGTTATAGTTATGTATTAGTCATGCTTTTTTTTTTCCCCTGCATTTTATAGTGCTTCAACAACTTGGGACCTGCCCCTCCCAGGGTCAATTAATTTCTAGAGATAGCAAACAACTTGGCTGTGAGCATGCCTTTTATATGCAAACCAGCAAACCAGTTCAGAACTCTTACTTCAAACCATCTCTAGCTGGTTTTCACACTTGAGAAGGCAATTCCTCTGCTCAAATCACCCCAAGGCCATGCAGTGGACAACTGAGGACCACCCCAATAACACAGAGCCCATGGAAATGATTCAAACCATCCAATCCTAACCCTGCTTGGCTGCTTACCCTTTCTCTCCCATCTTTTCCCACGACAACCACAATCAAGGCTTTTGCCCATGCTTTTCCTTTTCTTTTTCTGCCTCCCAACTGACCCACGTTTCAAAATCTGTGTGGCTCTGTGGGGTACTGCAAGTCCCTCCTCCTGGGAACCGTGAGAAACAAACTACCTTTTCAGTGGTGACTGTCTCCTGATGTGTTGGCCTCACCATACCTGAATAAAAACAATATCCCAGGTGCATTTTCAAACAAGTGCATTTCACCTAGGAAGCCCCACACTGTCTACAAAAATCTTAAGAATTCATAACTGATTTTATTTAAAGTGTTAAACAGTACTCAATGGTCTTCAGATGTCCAAAATAAAAAATAAAATAAAAATAAAGTGCTAAACAGGATTACTCAGTGCTCTTACATGTCATTCTACTTCTGCCATCTATAGTAGTTTTGTGAGTTCTGGAGGAGAGTTAACTGTTTTTTGTGAATCTTAAATGTAGGCAACACTAGATTTAGAAATCTGGAGTTCATTGGTGGCCTTCGTGCAGAGAGTTTCAGCAGAATCGTGGGGCAAAATCTAACTGAAGGACTTCTCCTTTGACCAAGGAGAATTACCAGTAATAGGAATTGCTTCTCAATTATAGACAACTCTAAATCTTGATAAAAATAGATGAAATAATGGCTTTCAGACATTGGACAATAGGCAGCATAGAACTGATCACTGAGAGAAGGAAAACAAATGAGATGTACTTTAGGATGTCCTGGCTTACTACTGAGAGCCAGCTTTCAGCCACAGTGCATGGAGGGGAACATAAAGAACCTGACAAATCTGCTGAGTTAAAGAGATCAAGATCAGGTCTGAGGATACCAAAATGGCTATAACTGATAAGGCAGAGTACCAAAAAGGAGAGTGTTGTACAGAGAAAAAGCTCCGAATAGCTTAAGAGGAGTCCCTTTGAGACTTTGGCTGAATATTGATCTGAATATAAATAAGAGAAAACTTCCCCCAGGCTGGGAAAAGACTTTCCAGAACAATTCTGAAGATCACATAGAACTGGAAGGCATTCATCTTCCCACTAACCAAAATCAAGAGACTCCACACATTAGTTAGCATCCCCAGAAGGCTCATGCCTAGTGATGGAACTCAATTAATCACAAAGTAAGGGTTTCTCTGGACCACTCTAAAAAGAAAGCTTAGAATCCAGCCTTAAATGATACCTAAGTACCTTAACTAGATGCCAGGAAAACAAAAAAACTCTACAATCTTTAAAGGAATACAATAAAGCCAGTAGCAAAGAAAGCAAAATTCACAATTCTGTATCCAATGAAAAATTACCAGGCCTTTAGAGATGCAGAAAAATATCACCCATAACCTGAATAAAAAGCAATTCATAGACCCAGAAAAGACATATATCATGGAATTCATAGGCAAGAACCTTAAAACAAGTACCACAAATCTTATAAATATGGTCAACATGTAAAGGGAAGCATAAACTTGATGAGGAGAAAAATGGAAGATTTAAAAAGAGCCAAATACAACTTCTAGAGGTAAAAAATGCAATACCAGGAAAGACAACTGAACTTGAAGACACTGCAATAGAAACTCACCAACATGAAGCACAAAGAGAAAATGATACTGAAAAAATGGCACAAAATCTTAAGTGAATTGAGGGACTAATCAAAGTGCCTAATATTCATTTAACTGGAGTCCTAGGAGAGAAGACTTGGGGAGGAGCAGTGGATATAACATGTAATTGAAGAAATAATGACTCCCAAAATCCAAATTTGTTGAAATTAAAAAAACACATAGATCCAAAACCCCAAGCAGAATAAATATAAATTAAACCTCTTTAGGTACATTATAATCAAATTATTGAAATCCATTAATAAGGAGAAAACATTTTAAAGCAGTCAGGGGAAAGAGATACACTACATAAACAGAAACAAACAAACAAACAAAAGACAGCTGACTCAACCACCTAGGTCAGAAGACAACAGAACATCTTTAAAGTGCTGACAGAGCTGAGCGCGGTGGCTCATGCCTGTAATCCCAGCACTCTGGGAGGCCGAGGTGGGCAGATCACAAGGTCAAGAGATCGAGACCATCCTGGCCAACATGGTGAAACCCGTCTCTACTAAAAGTAAAAAAAATAGCCGGGCATGGTGGTACGTGCCTCTAGTCCCAGCTACTCGGGAGGCTGAGGCAGGAGAATTGCTTGAAACCAGAAAACAAAAGTTGCAGTGAACTGGGATCACGCCACTGCACTCCAGCCTGACAATAGAGCGAGACTCTGTCTCAAAAAACAAAACAAAACAAAACAAAACAAAAATAATAATAAAGTGCTGACAGAAAAATAAAATAAACTGTCAACCCAGAATCCTACGCCTAGGAAAATGTCTTTCAAAAATCAAGGTGAAATAAAACCATTTTAAGACCAACAAGGGGGGAGGAGTTGCTATTCCACAAGCGTAAAATTTCAGTTCTGAAAGATGATTAAGTTCTAGAGATCTATTGTCCAACCTTGTACCTATAGTTAACGATACTGTATTGTACACTTAAAACTTTGTTAAGAAGGTAGATCTTATGTTAAGTGTTACCACAATTTTTTAAAAAAGAACAATGATAACAAAAGCTGAGAAAGTTAATTGCCAGTAGCCCTATACAACAAGAAATAAAGGATTCCTGGATCTACACAAAGAAATAAGTGCCAGAAATGGTAAATATGTGAATACATGTAAAAGTTTTTTTCTAATTTAGAAAATTTCTTTAAAAGATAATTGACTATAAGCTAAACTAACAACTCTGTGTTATAGGGTTTATAGCATACATAGAAACAAAATGTCTGAGAACAGTAGCACAAACGAAGGAGAGGGATTTTGAAGGATGCCATTGTAAGTTTCTTAAACTATACATGAAATGGTATAATATATTTTGAAAGTAGACTGTGATAAGTTAAAGATGTATACTGTAAACCCTAGAACAACTATTAATTTTTTGCAAAACAAAACAAGTACAGCTAATAAACCAAAAGTGGAGATAAAATCATTAGGGAAATGCAAATCAGATTCACAGTGAGGGACTGAGCATGGTAGCTCATATCTATAATCCTAGCACTCTGGAAAGCCAAGGCAGGAGGATCACTTGAAGCAAGGAGTTTGAGACTAGCCTGGGTGACATAGCGCCTCATCTCTACAAAAGATTTTAAAATTAGCCAGGTATCATGGCATGTACCTGTATTCTAGCTCCTCCAGAAGCTGAGGTGGGAGGATCACTTGAGTCCAGGAATTTAAGGCTGCATTGAGCTATGATTATGCCACTGCACTCCAGCCTAGATGACAGAGCAAGTCTCTATCTTAAAAAATAAATTACATGAGATATTATCTCACACCTGTTAGGATAGCTATTATCAAAAAGATGAAAAATAACAAGTGCTGGAGAGGATATGGAGAAAAGAGAATGCTTGTGCACTGCTGGTAGCCATGCAAATTAGTACAGTCATTGAAAACAGTATGAAGATTTCTCAAAAAATTAAAAATAGAACTAGCACATAATTTAGCAATCCCATTCTGAATATATGTCTGAAGGAAATGAAGCAGTATTTTGAAGAAATATCTGCACCCTTGTGTTCATTGCAGCATTCTTTTAAATAGTCAAGATATATAAACACCCTAAATGTCCATTCATGGGTGAATGGATAAAGAATATATTATATAGAGAGAATGGAATGTTTATTCAGCCATAAAAATGAAAGAAATCCTGCCATATGCAACATAGATGAAACTGCAGGTCATCATGCTAAGTGAAATAAGCCAGATAGAGAAAGACAAATACTGTATAATCTCACTTATATATGGAATCTAAAAAAGTCACATTCATAAAATCAGAGAAGAATTATAGTCATCAGGGGTTGGGAGTAAAGGAAATGGGGAAATATCGGTCAAAGGGTACAAACTTTCAGCTATAAGATGAATAAGTTCAGAGATCCAACATAGAGCACAGTGACTGTGGTTAATAACACCATATTGATTAATTGAAATTTGCTAAGTAGATCTTAAGTGTTCTCAACACACACAAAAAACTTAGCTATGTGGAGTGATACCTGTATTAAGTTGGTTGTGATAATCATCTCACAATATACATGTAAAAGAAATCATCATGTTGTATACCTTAAATATATACAATTTTATTTGTCAATTACACTGCAATAGAGTTGGAAAAAGTAAAAATAGATAGTGGAGATAAAAACAGATCATTTAAAAAATCCTTATTTAATCCAAAGGAAGCAGTATAAAAGGAAAAATAAACAGATGGGACAAATAGAAAACAAACAGCAAGATGGTAGAGTTAAACCCAACCATGCACCAATTACATTAATGTAAATGTGCTAATCATTCCAATTGCAAGGCAGAGATTATGATATTAAATAAAATATATGCTAACCCAATTACACTTTGTATACAAGAAATTCACTTTAAAAATAGATTTTTAACATTTTGATCTATGTAAAAGCACATAGATTAAAGTAAAAAGGATGGAAAATATATAACATGCAAAACACTGATGAAAAAAGTCAAGAGTAACTACATTATCTCCCAAAAAGACTTCCAAACAGGGGGTAGGTTGGGGGTGGGGGGCCAGGGGAGGGACAGCAGAAATATAGATCAATAGAACGGAATAGAGGGTCCAGTAATAGACCTACATAGATAATCAGTTAATGTTTAACAAAGGTACTGAGATAATTCAAAAGAGAAGGATAATCTTTGATAATGGACTGGGATCATTTATCTATGGTTACAGCTGGGAATGTAAAATATGAGGAAATGTTTATACTGGTAAGGCAACTAGATATCTGGATTAAAAAAATGAACCCTTACCTCCCAACAAAATTTAACTTTAAATGGATCATGGACTTAAACATACGAGGTAAAAGTATAAAGCTTCTAGAAAAATATCTTCATGATCTTAGGTTCATAAAGATTTCTCAAAGCATAATAAGCTTAAATCAAGGAGATAAATTATCAATAAATTAGATTTCATCAAATGCAAGTCATTGACTGAGAGAAAAATATTTGCAAAACTCACATCTGATAGAGAATTTCTATTCAGAATACATAAAGTACTCATAACTCAATTAAAAAAAAACAACCTGTTTGTTTTTTCAATGGGCAAAGGATGTGAAGAGGCATTTCACCAAAGAATATATATGATGGCAAATAACCACATGAAAAGATGCTCAACATTATTAGTCATTAGATTAATGCAAATCAAAAGCATCGCATGATACCGCTATAGCTAACACCACTAAAACTTTAAAAGACTGATAATTCCAGTGTTGTTGAAGACATGGAATAACTAGAACTCTCTAGTCATCATTGAAATTGCAGAATGATACAAACAATTTGGAACACAGTTTGGGAGTTTCTTTACAGTTAAACGTATATCTTATTATATAAACTGGCAATTGCATTTGTTAATATTTACCCAAGGGAAATGAAGGCATATATATATACACACAAAGGCTTGCTTATGAATGTTCATAGCAGCTTTACTCATGATAGCCCCAAACTGGTAACAGTTCAAATGCTCATCAACTGGTAAATTAATAAGATTTACTGGTAAATTAAAAGAATTGCATGGTACTGGCAATATAGTAAAATAATATTCAGCAGTTACAAGGAGTAAAGAACCACAAGAATGAATCACAAAGTATTATGCTAAGTGAAAAATGTCTGACAAAAAGGCTACATACTTAATGATTCCATTTTTATAAAACTATAGAAAGGGCAGAACTCTAGTTACGGAAAGCAGATCAGTGGTCATCAGAGCCTGGGAGTTTGGGGAGAAAACTGACTACAAACGGCATGTGGGAAGTTTTCAGGGGTGATGTCAGTATTTTTATCTTAATTGTGGTGGTTGTTTCGTGAGTATTTACATTTGCAAAATGTATCAAATTGTTGAATTTTATTATGTGCAAACTCTACCTCAATGATGCCTATATCAAGAAAGAATGGAAGGGAGAAATCGAACACTGAGTACAGACAAAAGAATTTAAAGAGTTTTGCTAATGATAGTTGGCAAAAGAAGAAGGGTCAAGAGAAAATACTTTTATTTTTAAGATGGGGATGGCAGCATGTTTGTATGCTGATAGGAACGATGCAGTAGAGGAAAAATGACAATAAAGAAGCAAGAGAGCAGGATCGCTAGAGTGATATCCTTGGAGTAGATAGGAGCAGGGACTGCTCATCTACGGTAACAGTTGGGAAGACAGTGTGTAATGGAACACTTGCCACGAAGACAGTAATGTGGTGGTAGGAGCCTTGAGTGTTCTCTCTTCTGGTTGCTTCAGTTTTCTCAGTGAGGTAGAAACCTGAATGTAAGGATGGGAGAGGAGGCAGTTGAGAAGAAATAAAATGGTGTGAAATAGCCAAGGAGAATAGTGAGAGAATGAATGGTCTGAAAGCAGCTAGCATGATGACCTACCAACATTAAGGACTCATTTGAAGTTGATGGTCATAACTTCAACGTGAGACTAGTCAATATGGTCGTGTTTTTTCTCCAGCTGCCTGGCTGCAGGTGCAAAATGGTACAGCCAATTTGGAAAATAGTTTGGAAGTTTCTTTCACAGGTAAATGTTTACTTATTAGACATTTCATTCTGGGACCCAAAGAGAAGGAACAATTCCCCATATAGGACATTTCCATCTTGTGGCAGATAGAAAGAGATCATGGCAGAACCATGGGATGGCTGTTAAAGCTTCTGAATGAAAAGGGTGTGTCTCACTTCTCACATGTCATTGGCTAAAGCAAAGCCACATGATCAAGCTTAATAGACATGTCAGAGAGGGGCATTGGAGAGCAGCTGACTGCAGGTACAGAGTAGATGAGAGTTGGACTTAACAAGAGTTATTGTTTTGTCACAAGTACAATAAAATGAGGGAATATGGGGTTAAGGTTATGTGCAAGGGAGTAATAATGATTTGTTGTGAAACTTAAGTTGGGTAAGGTGGGTAGTGAGAGCATCAAAGGATTGGCAGATAGTGAAAGATGGAAGGACCAATGGTTTGGAATCAAAAGCCTCAAAGATGTGTACACCACTTCAGCCAACAATCCACATTTAGAGATTTATCCTTCAGAAATATTGATGCAGATGCTCAACACCTATAAGAATGTTCATTTCAGTGTTTTATTTAACAATAAAATTATATTATATAAAATAAAATTACATAAATACTCATCAAATGAGAATTTGTTAGAAAAATTGTGGGCCTAAATTAAAAACAGGTTTTGTATGGTTGTGTGTTTATCTGTCAGGTAATATACCAGGCAGTTCTGTGGACTTATCTGGAAGCTAGACTAACAAATTTATTTGCTTTCATTTTGAATTACTGTTGTTTGTCCTTGCATCATTCTGATACCCATATCATAATATAAGTCAACTGCCTAGATTAAGTAATAAAACAAATGAGAATGTAATTGTGTCCTTGCAGTGGTTTTTATCATCCTACAGATGAGTCATGATAGAATAGTCTCCACAGGAACAGCCCTCAAATTGAGCAGGTAAACACAATGCCTTTCCTCATTCCTGAAGACTGTGTTCTGGAGCCATTCAACCTGCCTGTAAAATTGCGTGATGAACCCTCTCCCAAATGTCACCAAGAGCCTGTGGCATAGATGTTGCTCAAAGTAATGGGAAAAGACATAGTTCCTGAATTCTTCTGGAGTCTATAGTGTAAAGTATATCACGCATATAGTATATGCTTTATAGCATAAAATATCACATTGCCATAGTTCTTCTTCTGGAAGTTTAGAAGACAGATAACATTGCACGCATGCATAATATTTGGCTATAAATTAAACATTTAAGAAAAATACAAATGGCATAAAGTATATTATTATTCAAAATCTTATCTGTAATGCCCCTCCCTATCATGTGATCTCTAGTTTGATCATATGGCTTTGCTTTAGCTAATGAAATGTGAGAAGGGATACGTGCCCTTTTCAATCAAAAACTTTAACAGCCATCACATGGTTCTACCATGCTCTCTTTCCTTTTTGTCATAAGACTGAAATGTCCTATATAAGGGATTGCTCCTTCTGTTTAGGTCCTAGAATAAAAATGAAATGGAGCAAGGCTGCAGGGACATGTAACATAAATAAGAAACAAACCTTTGTAGTTAAACTACTGCTGTGTTAGAGTTGTATATTTCTGCAAAAACTAGTCCAGGCTGACTCTGTAATCAAGTAAACAAATTGAATATTATATTGGATATATGTAAAAGATATGCATTCTGTAGAATGGAATAGGAACTACATTTATTCAGTGCCAAGTATCAGATATACATGCATTTAATACGTGTATTAACCATATGTGGTAGATGACATTATCTCTGGATGAAAATCGAAGACACTGAGACTAAAGTAATTGCACACAATCAGTGTGACATCCAACATTAATTTTTTTCTTTCAGAATAAAGGCTTCGTTAATACTCAAGTCCATGCTCTATCCACTCTATCACACTGCCTTTGGAGTGAAAGAGTTTTGAATTTAGTTGCAGCTTTAAACAGGATAGACCTACTGGAATTCTTTACCTTTTTTTCAATTAGTTAGGGAAAGCTTTATGGACAAAGTGGAAGTTCTGAAATTGAAACCACTTGAAGAAAAGAGTGTGGTGACTTACAGAGGAGAACATTTTCAGGCAAAACGTATAGTCCAGGGCAAAAGTGTGATGACTGGATGGTGAAAGCACAGTAGACTTCCCTGAGATGACCTGAGAGTTGCAAGGTCATCAGCATGTAATGAAGCATGGGAATCGAGGAGGTCTTGGTGAGGACCTCCTAGAAACAGGATGAAGGAAAGTCTTGAACAAGAGCCATGAGATTATGAAAAAGTATGAGCTGGATAGAGCAGCCATAGATAGCCATGTTAGTAAGTTTAAGGGTCAGCTGAATGATTAAGAGAGTTAATTTGAATTTTTTGGCAGACATTTTGACCTTTAAAAAATATGAAATGATGAACTACTTTTTTTTACTTAATTGACAAATATAGATTGTATATCCAAGGTGTACAATGTGATTATTTGATATGGGTACACTGTGTAATGATTACCACAGTCAAATTAATTTACATACCCATCACCACCCATGCTGTACCTTAGAACTTGTTCATCTTATAACTGAAAGCTTGTAGCTTTTTATAAAAATTTCCCATCTTCCCCCACCTTTTCCCTTCTACTGTTTCTATGAGTTTGAGACTTTTTTAGATTCCACATATAAGTGAGGTTATACAGTATTTGTCTTTCTCTGTCTAGAGTATTTCACTTAGCATAATGTTATCCAGTTTCATCCATGTTGTCCCACATGGCAGAATTTCCTTCTTTTGTGGTGGAATAATATTCCATTAAAAATATTACATTTTCTTTATCCATTCATAGGTTGTTGCCACCTCTTAGCTATCGTGAATAACAATGCAATGAACATGAAGGTACAGATATCTTTTCAAGATACTGATTTCATTTCCTTTGGATGTATACTCAGAAGTGGGATTGCTGATCATATGATAGTTCTATTTTTAATTTTTTGAGGCACCTGCATACTGTTCTTAATGGCCGTAGCAATTTACATTCCCATCAAGAGTGCACAAAGATTCCGCTTTCTTTTCACCCTAGACTACACTTATTGCTTGACTTTTTGCTAACAGCCATCCTAATAGGCATATGGTGATGTCTCATTGTGGTTTTTGTTTGAATTTCTCTGACGATCATTGATGTTGAGCACCTTTCCATATACCTTTTGGCCATCTCTATATCCTTTTTTTGAGAAATATCTGCTCAGGTTCTTTGTCAATTTTTTTTTGTTGTTGTACTTTAAGTTCTGGGGTACATGTGCAGAACGTGCAGGTTTGTTACATATGTATACATGTGCCAGGGTGGTTTGCTGCACCCATCAACCTATCATCTACATTAGGTATTTCTCTTAATGCTATCCCCTCCCCAGCCCCCCACCCCTGAACAGGCCAGGTGTGTGATGTTCCCCTCCCCTGTATTCATGTGTTCTCATTGTTCCACTCCCACTTATGAGAACATGCGGTGTTTGGTTTTCTGTTCTTGTGTTAGTTTGCTGAGAATGATGGTTTCCAGCTTCATCCATGTCCCTGCAAAGGACGTGAACTCATTATTTTTTAAGGCTGCATAGTATTCCATGGTGTATATGTGCCACATTTTCTTTATCCAGTCTATCATTGATGGGCATTTGGGTGGATTTCAAGTCTTTGCTATTGTGAACAGTGCCACAATAAACATACTTGTGCATGTGTCTTTATAGTATAATGACTTATAATCCTTTGGGTATATACCCAATGATAGTAATGAAATTGCTGAGTTAAATGATATTTCTAGTTCTAGATCCTTGAGGGATCGCCACACTGTCTTCCACAATGGTTGATTAATTTAAACTCCCACCAATAGTGTAAAACCATTCCTATTTCTCCACATCCTCTCTAGCAACTATTGTTTTCTGACTTTTTAATGATAGCCATTCTAATTGGCATGAGATGGTATCTCATTGTGGTTTTTGATTTGCATTTCTCTAACAACCAGTGATGAGCTTTTCTTCATACGTTTGTTGGCTGCATAAATGTCTTGAGAAGTGTCTGTTCATATCCTTTGCCCACTTTTTGATGGGGTTGTTTTTTTGTTGTTGTTGTTGTAAATTTGTTTAAGTTCTTTGTAGATTCTGGATATTAGCCCTTTGTCAGATGGATAGATTGCGAACATTTTCTCCCATTCTGTAGGTTTGGTGATAGTTTCTTTTGCTGTGCAGAAGCTCTTTAGTTTAATTAGATCCCACTCATCTATTTTGGCTTCTGCTGCCATTGCTTTGGTGTTTTAGTCATTAAGTCTCTGTTCATGCCTATGTCCTGAATGGTATTGCCTAGGTTTTCTTCTAGGGTTTTTCTGGTTTTAGGTCTTACATTTAAGTTTTTAATCCATCTTGAGTTAATTTTTGTATAAGGTGTAAATTTCAGTTTTCTGTATATGGCTAGCCAGTTTTCCCAATACCATTTATTAAATAGCAAATCCTTTCCCCATTGCTTGTTTTTGTGAGGTCTGTCAAAGATCAGATGGTTGTAGATGTGTGGTGTTACTTCTGAGGCCTCTGTTCTGTTCCATTGGACTACATCTCTGTTTTGGTACCAGTACCATGCTTTTTTTTTGCTACTGCAGCCTTACAGTATAGTTTGAAGTCAGGTAGTGTGATGCCTCCAGCTTTGTTCTTTTTGTTTAGGATTGTCTTGGCTATATGGGCTCTGTTTTGGTTCCATATGAAATTTATTTTTTCTCCAGTTCTGTGAAGAAAGTCAATGGTAGCTTTATGGGGGATGGCATTGAATCTATAAATTACTTTGGGCAGTATGGGCATTTTCACGATATTGATTCTTCCTATCCATGAGCATGGAATGTTTTTCCATTTGTTTGTATCCTCTCTTATTTCCTTGAGCAGTGGTTTGTAGTTCTCCTTGAAGAGGTCCTTCACATCCCTTGTGAGCTGTATTTCTAGGTATTTTATTCTCTTTGTAGCAATTGTGAATGGGAGTTCACTCATGATTTGGCTCTCTGTCTGTTATTGGTGTATAGGAATGCTTGTGATTTTTGCACAGTGATTTTGTATCCTGGGACTTTGCTGAAGTTGCTTATCAGCTTAAGGAGATTTTGGGCTGAGACAATGGCATTTTCTAAATATACAATCATGTCGTCTTCAAACAGAGACAATTTGACTTCCTCTTTTCCTAATTGGATACCCTTTATTTCTTTCTCTTGCCTGATTGCCCTTGCCAGAACTTCCAGTACTATGTTGAATAGGAGTGGTGAGAGAGGGCATCCTTATCTTGTGCGGTTTTCAAAGGGAATGCTTCCAGTTTTTGCCCATTCAGTATGGTATTGGCTGTGGGTTTGTCATAAATAGCTGTTATTATTTTGAGATACATCCCATCAATACCTAGTTTATTCAGAGTTTTTAGCATGAAGGGCTGCTGAATTTTGTCTAAGGTCTTTTCTGCATCTATTGAGATAATCATGTGGTTTTTGTTATTGGTTTTGTTTATGTGATGGATTTATTGATTTGCATATGTTGAACCAGCCTTCATCCAGCCAACTTGATCGTGGTGGATAAGCTTTTGGATGCGCTGCTGGATTCGGTTTGCCATTATTTTATTGAAGATTTTTGTATAGATGGTTCATCAGGGTTATTGGCCTGAAATTTTCTTTTTTTGTTTTGTCTCTGCCAGGTTTTGGCATCAGGATGATGCTGCCCTCATAATATGAGTTAGGAAGGATTCCCTCTTTTTCTATTGTTTGGAATAGTGTCAGAAGGAACAGTACCAGCTCCTCTTTATACCTCTGATAGAATTTGGCTGTGAATCCGTCTGGTCCTGGTCTTTTTTTGGTTGGTAGGCTATTAATTACTACCTTGATTTCAGATCTCGTTATTGGTCTATTCAGGGATTTGACTTCTTCCTGGTTTAGTCTTGGGAGGGTGTATGTGTCCAGGAATTTGTCCATTTCTTCTAGATTTTCTAGTTTATTTGTGCAGAGGTGTTTATAGT
Source organism: Ateles fusciceps (assembly GCA_036589455.1). Classification (NCBI taxonomy): domain Eukaryota; kingdom Metazoa; phylum Chordata; class Mammalia; order Primates; family Atelidae; genus Ateles; species Ateles fusciceps. Next base: position 4,015,851 of record JAZHEH010002842.1, read on the forward strand.
ATTCTCTGATGTAGTTTGTATTTCTGTGGGATTGGTAGTGAATCCCCTTTATCATTTTTTATTGTATTTGAGTCTTCTCTCTTCTTCTTTATTAGTCTGCTTTGCCCTTTTTTTTTTTTTTTTTGTACTTTGTGCTCTGGGGTACATGTGCACATCCTGTATCCTGCAGGATTGTTGCATAGGTACATACATTCCACATCCCCCCACTCGCCTACATCAGGTATTTCTCCCGATGTTATCCTTCCCTATCCTCCCACTCCCCTGCTGTCCTTCCCCTCCCCTCTTCTCCATCCCCCACCTAGCCCAGTGAGTGTTGTTCCCTTCCCTGTGCCCAAGTGTTCTCATTGTTCATCATCCGCCTATGGGTGAAAACATACGGTATTTGGTTTTCTGTTCTTATGTCAGTTTGCTGAGAATGATGGTTTCTAGATTCATCCATGTCTCTACAAAGGACGCAAACTCATCGTTTTCTTATGGCTTCGCTCATTTTTAATTGGGTTACTTATTTATTTATTTTAGCTATTGAGATGTGTGAACTACTTATATGTTTGCCATATAAATCCCTTATCACATACAGAATGTGCAAGTATTTTCTTCCATTCTGTAGGTTGCCTTCGCACTTTGTTGCTTTCTTCCTTTGCTATGCAAACAATGAGCTATGATCTCATCTTCACAGAAATTGCTTTCTTGCCCTCTATCAAGTCTGAGTGAGTAAGATCAGAAAATTTACTTATCTGCCTGTGGCTCCACAACATCATTAATTGCTAAGAAGTTAGAGTTCTAGGTCCTCCTTTGTAGCTGCCAATCAGTTGGCTAAGTTATCATATGGTGGCAATGGTGGAAGAAAGCTAATGCTACACAAACTGCAATGGTGCCTTTTCAGAAGGATTGAAGGCAAATAAACAGAAATCAGTTTAGAAGGAATCATTCTCATATGTTCTAAGGCTTAATTGACACAAGCTTTAGGTAGCGGTGGTTTCAGATGTCCATATTTACCAGAGTTGGTGAGGTAGAACTTCTCTGGAAACCTTATAGCCCTGCCCAAACTCATACCTGCCAAGTAAGAAACAAGCAGCCAGTTCCTTCCGTCTATATCCTTATGACCTTCTCCATAGTCTAGTTTTAACCTTGTTAATGGCAGAAATGGTTGTGGTTTCCAATGCATGATTCTTGGTAGAGGAGAACAATCAGAGGCTACAGAGAAAAAGAAGCAAGGATAAAGGGGGAATTGTTCTTTCCACCAAGTCAATATGGTCTCAGTCATTTCTCTTTGTGGTTATAGTTTACAATGATACAAATGAGATTCCCCCCTTATGTTTTAATGGTTTACCTGGATCTCCTATTCATTACACTACTATTCTATTAATGAGAGAGCAAATGTCATCATGAAAACAGATAAATTTAAGAGCATAGCTTATTTACGCATTTCTGTGCTTTCCATATTATCTTACAAAGAAAATATCCATCGGATATTGGTTTGATAAATGGGAATATAAATCAGAGTTTTTCTTTCTTATTAAAAGAACCCAACATTTCCAAAATCTGTTTTGTACCAACTTATGTGGGTAGTACATTCACGCATCATATATTTACATAATCAAAATGCAATTGTAGAATTAGGACCTCCTGTTGTTGTGCATATCTGCAGTATTTGAATATATCTTCACTTTTGTCTTAATCAGCAACAAGTTCAGTTAGGAGAGGGAGGATTCTTGTAATGTCTCCTGAACATCAAAATTCTGGAGGATCTATTTTATTTTGTTAGCAGCTCCAAATTGGTGAAATGACTAGCCTTATTTAAGATAATGTTCCATCCACAAATATGAGAAATAAGAAAACCCTCCCCTTTCTCCACATTTTAACTTGAGTTAAATATGAAACATTCTCTCAGTGAATCAGGAGCACAACTTAACACTTGGTCAGATAGATGACTGAATCTATCAGTGTGATGAAGCAGTAAAAACAGTGTCCTGAAAAAGCAGTTCTTTCTTTACTCACCATACCAGGTTTGTCTTTTCCTGATAATTTGGGTTTCTTATTCTGCATTTCAATTTTGTTCTAAAAATGCGTTCTTGCCACTGTACTGATGCTTATCTGATTGCCACTGACCCTGACATGTTATGATGAATTGGGGTTGCCTCTAGTTGAGAATTTACCTACCAAGGGATCATTTAAACCAAAGCTGATAACTTCTTTAGGGTTGGAAGAATAGCTACTTAATACACAATCCTTCAGCAAAGCCAGAGGAGTAAGATATATCAGGAGAAAGATAAGTGAGAGATTCAAGGACATGTTTCATGAATTTTTTCTGGACCTTTTGTCTCTACTTTAATTTGCAAACAGACTCCATTCTCTTCCCGGTGAATTCTGCCAAATAGCCTTTCCAGTCCCCAGGAAAAGAGACAGAGAGAATGCATTTGGTATTGGGAGTAAAGAAAAGGGCCAGTCCAATTCAGAGCTTTTAGCTAGGGAAAAGCATTTGAAAACCTGTTGACTCACAAAGGACCACCCAGTCGGTATACAGGAGGAACTAAAGCATGACCAAAATCCCCTCAAAAGTTTCTTCCATAGCACCCTACTCAGAGAAGCTCTGTGAAATTTTAGCAGCTTTTGAAATCACATGACCTCAGTAAAGACCTAGAAATTTTTTATTGGTCCATAGGGCAGGTTATTGAAGAGAAATGATCTGTATCTCTAATATGTGATAATGTTGCTTTCCTGGATACATAATAAAACTCTCCACTAGACATGGTTGGAAAACAAATAAGAATCTCTGTGCTTGAGAATTTGAGGGAGATATGGAAAAAATATAGGGTGGAAGGAGAACTCGACTGTTTAATTCTAAGCAATTCTTTCTGGTTTCTCTCTAAAATTAAGTCACCACTCTATGGCTCAGTATCCAGAGAATACTGACTGTTCAATTCTTTGGTGGACTTACAGACTGTGTAACAAGAGTGGTAGGTACAAAGGAGAAGGGGAAATGCCATACACCTTTAGTTATGGCAGGGGGCGAGGGGGAAACAAACAGGCACAGAATTGAAATTCTGAAAATAATGAAGGTACCATCTAGTAAACCCTTTCCCACAGCATGGCTTGGAAAAATGATGAGTGACCAGAATACAATTTCTCATGCAGATTTTGAATACTAATTGATGCAATCACAGTTACAGAAATCATCTTGCCCTGGGGTAGGAACTACTTTCTCGGCATTCAGAAAACTCTCCTATTGTTCATGTTTACAGATAACCTGCTTAGGCTGGTTAACTGATACACCCAGAACAGATAAACATGTTTAGCAAAATGTTCAGCCATGCTAAGCCCACAACTATCTTGCCTGGGCATTTTATTCATAAGTCAAAAATGTTTTAAAGGTAGTGAAGAGAGAGAGAATGTGTGTGTTTGTGTGTGTGTGTGTGTGAGAGAGAGAGAGAGAGAGGAGAGAGACAGAGACAGAGACAGAGAGAGAGAGAAAGGTAGAGACAAATTAATGGTGTCAACAAGGCAAGAGAATAATAAATGTCTAAATACCGTTGTTAGAAGGGAAAGTATAGCTTAACCTGGGCTCAAATAACTTCTTCTAACCCATCAGGAGCACATTATTTAAGATCCTAAAGTGCTAAATTGGTCAGATAAGAGATGTGCTGAGATGTAAGATCTTCTGAACAATGAGGAAAGAAAATTGAAGTGAAAATTGTGATCTCTGCCTGCAAGAAACTTAAGTGAGATGAAGTGAAAATGTTTACAATGGAAGAAGTGAGAGAAAATGAGAAGAGGATGATGTTTAATAATAAAGATAAAACTGGAGACCTAGCTAGGAAAAAGATGACTGGGAAGAGGGCTAGGAAAGCCAAAACCATAAAGCTCCACAGGGTCCTGGGCCTGGGGCTGGAAGAGAGCTTAGGGGAGCTTATCGGAGTCAGCAGCAACTCTACCGAACACTGAGTGGACAACTGGTGTCAAGGCGGCAGCAGCAGATGTTTTTCTGGAAGAAGAATGGTGGAATGATAGTCACAGGAGAATGTGGTAAGCTGCAAACAAGAGCTCTGTTTCATTGACAGCCGGACAAGAATGCTCACAAACAGACTTAGCAAAAACACAGAAGCTGTGTCCAGAAAACTGAAGTTCTGGTAGATATGGGGGAGAGAGAAAGACAGAGAGACATAGAGATGCTAAAGAACATGTCTTTAGAGAAGCACCTGTGAGGAACCAGAACTATCAACTGGGAGAAATAACACAAAAAAAGGTAAATAATTCCCATCACGTGGTCAAAGGTGTAGGATTTGGAACTAGACTGCTTGGGTTCAGATTCTCTACGTCAATTACCAGCTGTGTGACCCTGGACAAGTTTCTTCTAACCTTTTTGGCCTTCAATTTTCTCACTTGATAGTCGGGAATAGTAGTATCTGTGGAGTTGTGAAAATGGAATGAGTTAATAGGAGATGAAGGTCTTAGAATATCATCCAATACACAGAAAACATCAGTACATACTAGCAACCATTGTGATACATGGCCAGTCTCTGTGTGTGGCCTTGAGCTGTGTAGAGGGCTTTTAAGTGTGTTCTTATTCTCCCTGACTATCCATAAGAAAGCTTATAAGGGTTATGTGATATATATATATATATATTATCATCACCTCCAGATTACAACTGTTCTCAAGGGCAGCTTGTAGGGTGACTAAATATGGGTTAAGGCTGAGGTCAACCGTAACATTCCTTGAGGTTTATAACTGCTTTAGGCAAGTCACTTGGCCCCACCCACTGAGCCTCAGTTTTTTATCTATAAAATGGGGGTATTATGTATACAGTGTATAAGGTTTCTGTACGATCAACTGTGAAAGTACCTTTACAAATGCCTGTAACACAGTAAGTTTCAATAAAAGTTTGCTGAGTGTGAATCTGCCTTGTGATGTTGATGATGGGTGACAGGTTTGAAGTACTTTCATCCAGGGTGGGAGGTCCTTACTGTTCTCACAGTGGCTGGTAGAGAGGCCTTGGGTTCAGCTTTTGTCAGAAATTATAAGAATTGATCTTTAGACCACTAAGGAAATTTATCTTTTCCAGGTTATCACAGGTGTGAAAAGAAAAAAACAAAACAAATCCAAAATATCTGACAGCCTGGGTCTCTAAAATGAATTGGTGGTAATGAGAGTGCTTTTTAAACTTTCCCCTAAGGGTTTTTCCTCTTTAAAGGAAGGACCTTATCAGTCTAAAGGAAAAGGAGGGAAAGCAGAGAAAGGAAGTGGGCCACAGTTTATCTCTTATGGCTGCCGGCGCCACTGTCACAGGAAACTGCTGCCCTCCTCTTGCCCAGCACACAAGCTGGCTCCTGGATGGGCACCTTGCTGTGGCTCTGACCACCCCACTGGCAAGCAGCTGAATGTGGCTTCTTGGTTAGACCACTACTGACCATTTAGGACAAGGATGAATTTGACTCTCCCAAAGAGCCTCCTGGAAAGAGGCCATCTCCACAGTCTAAATCCCCTCATCCTGCGGGCCTCCTATGTAATAGGCCCTCTCCACCGCACACTGCAAGACCTACTTTCTCTGGAGCTCTAGGAAAAGTCAAGGAATTGGACAGGTAGTGATTTTTTCAGTTTCTCCCCAAGAATATTCAGGTGATCTTTGTCACCACCAATAGTAGAAAACAAGCTACCAATCTTTACCCCCCTTCTTGGAGAAAATCTCCCTATGTAGGAAGAGCATGGAAGATCCAAGCACCCGGCCAGCCGACCAGAGGCCAGTCCCAACACCAGTCTCCTGCAGAAATCATTACCTCCTTTTCTTTCTCATCTGCTCTGCCGGAGCTAACTGGGAAGCCGCCTGGCAGGTCCCAATATCTGTCTTACAATGTTCAGGCTCCCTCCTCAGCAATCATTTATTAGAAAGGGGTTTTATGATACAAATTTGATAATCTCCCATGCACACTGGCACTGCTCTAATTGAAGTTGTAAGCCCATAAAATTCAAGCCCTTTGTCTTCCTGAAGACCACAAGGTTTAAAAAGATACTATTGTCCTGCCTAACACCCACTACATTGTCACCAGGGACTGATTAAACAGAGTCCTGGATCCAAACAGTGCGGATTTTGTCTAGGTCCTTTTAGGCCTGACAATGCCCTTTTCAGTTCCCAAGACAAAAGGAGGTTTAAGGATGGAGATTCTTCTAAGATAACCGCATCCATATGGAAGGCAAGGTGGCCGGCAGCTGAGACCCAAACACCCCTCTCCCTACCCCCTCTCCCCCTCCTCTCTTTCTCTCTCCAGCCCCCAAAAATCCCAGGTGATAACACTGCCTCAGCCATCCTTCATCCTCCCCTTCCTCCTCTTTGGACAAGAAAGCTAAAGCCCCTAACAGGCCCATGCCTCCTCCTCATAGACCTCATCAGGACCCTTGCTCCCTTCCCCCGCCTGTGATGCCCCAACTGCTCTCCTCTGGCGCATCTCCCAGCAGTGGGTGCCAGGGAGCGAGGTCGTCGCTTCTGTGAGAAAGAGACTGCACAGGAGGCCCTGGGGAGCAGTTACAAACCCAAGGGGTGCTGGTGTGCACTGGCAGGGGTGAAATGACGCCGACCAGCGGATCTGGCCCCAACCTCGGACTCCCAAGGCTCCCTCGGGCGGTCCACCCTCAGCTGGGGAGCCGCGTCTTCCCAGAGCTGCCCGGAGGCAGTGCCTTGTGCCAGTCGTTCCCCCGACCCTTTGATGTCCCCCACGTCAGGCTCCCCACCTCTGCCAGGTACTGCGCCAAGAGGAGACAGGAAATCACAGCTAAATGAGGCACCTGCAGGCTTAACTAGAGGTTACAAGTTTCCCGGTGCTCTTCGGGTCCCCAAGCACTTGGCTCCTGCGCTCTGGAAACAGCTTGCAGCCAGGCCTGGGCTGCTCCGGTGCAGTGCGCTGCACACCTGGCCTCGCCGGCTCATCTCCAGAGAAACTCCTTCTGCCCTGTCGCGGTCCGCGGGGTTGACTTTTCGGTATTTGGAACGCCAGCAGCTCTGGAAGCCCAGAGGAGCCTCGGAGTCACTCTGGGGCCAGAGACGCCTCCCGCTGACAAGGATCCCAAAGCTGCCTCAGCTTCCTCCTCTCCTTTTCTTCCCGCGCCCAATCCTGATACCACCGCCCTTCCCGCCGCCGCCGCCCCTCCCCAGCCCCGTATCTTCCTAAAGCCTTCTTGGGGCTGTAATCCTCCCTTCGACCCAACCAAGGCTGGACCGCACTTAGCCAGTCAAGGGGCGAGCGGGCCCTGCGAACACCAGTCTGGGGGAGCACAGTTCCTGCCTAAGTTCCAGGCAGGCGCAGAGGGGGACCCAACCCTACACATTTTATTCCCGAACCACGAGGAAAAATACTCTATTTTTTAAAAAATAACTTGCTTCCCATACAAATCGCTATTTAAAAATATACAAATAAGGTCCAAGCATAAAATCTAACTCTGAGGCAACCCCTGTCGAGGGAGGGGGGAGGGACTCTGGCACACGTGCCCGGTGTGTGCTGGCGCGATGGCAGGTGAGGGCGCGCCAGGGGACCCTGACGCCCAAGGAGATGGGGCTGCAGGGAGGCGGCCGCGGAGAGTTCCAAGTGTTCGACTCCAGCCCTGTTCCAGCCGCAGAGCGCGCTCCAAAGTCCGGGGTAGTCCCAGGTGCCCCCCCCAGCAGCCTCACCAGTTCCAGGAGACCAGGGCGGGGGACGCTAAGTGTTGGTAGGCGGGGGAAGAGGCCAAGCGCCGAACCGGGGCCGAAGGCGGGGTAGGCCGGCAGAGGACAGGCGGCGGCCAGAGGGACGCCGCACTTGTCCTGGGCCGCGGACGTTCCCGCCTCGCCACCGCCGCCGCCGCCGCCGCCGCACAGCTGCCCGTCGCGAACAAGCACCGGCACCACCACGCGACGCAGCAGGCCGGGCGTGGCGTGCAGCTCGGCAGATGCTGCCAGGTCGGACGACTCCGCCGCCCCTGGCGCGCGCGCGCTTCAGCTTGTAGCGATGGTTCTGGAACCAGATCTTGACCTGCGTGGGCGTGAGGCGCAGCAGGCTCGCCAGCTGCTCGCGCTCGGGCGCTGACAGGTACCGCTGCTGCCGGAAGCGCCGCTCCAACTCCAGCGTCTGCGCTTTGGAGAACAGCACCCGCCGCTTCTTCCTTTTCTCCGCGTCCGAGCCCGGAGACACGGGCCTAGCGGACGGCCGCTGCGAAGAGTCTGGCGGGCTGGTCTCCAAGCTGCTCTCGTCTGAGGCTAGGGACGGCAAAGGAGACACGCGCGGGTGAGACGCTGGACCCTCCGAGGGCCTGCTGCTCTTCTGGCGCGGGCGTGAAGCCACCGGACGGAGGGCACGCCCACTAGCACGCGACTTTCGGGGTGAGGCCATTTCCTGAGTCTACGTCTGGAAACCCACCTCTCCGAATGCGGTGATCTCATTCATACCACAGCAGTCTCAGCGGGCCTGAGATGCGTCCCCCAAGAAACCCACCCGGGGCCCTCTTAACATGTCCGCACCGGTAGCTGCGCTGGCCGACCTGTTTATCACAAGCTGGGTCACCATCGCCGGCCTTCTCCAGGTCGACTGCACTGCAGTGAGCCGAGGTTTGCGGAGCCCTGAGTGGGAAGGGGGTGGGGGGTAAACTCGCCAACACTGCAATCCCCCAGACCAAGGCCTGGAGATCGTGGCAGCGTTTTCAGGCGTGAGATCAGAAAGGAGGGGGACGGCGTGTTTTAAATATTTAAATATTCCGACCCCTAGGAATCGCCAGACACAAAAACCTCAAATCTCCGGGCCAGGCAGGGATCTGCTCTCAGGATGTGCCTACTGGGAAGAATGCATTAGGGGTTCGAGGATAGGGCTCCTGTTTTCAAGACTGAGGAAATCCAGACCCTGGGCTGGGATTTCAGCTTCCAGGCCCCGCGTGGGCCGGGCCCTTGATTCTGCTGCCCCACCCCTCCTACCTCCCACCAGCACCGCAGTCCACCGCTCACTCACAAGGGTAGTGGCCATGCTCCGAATCCAGCCAGGCGGCGCAGGGGTCGGGCTGGGGGGCGCGTGGTTCTTGCTCCCGCCTCGGCATGTGCTGCGCGTCCTGCTCGGGTAAATCTAGAAGGCTGCGCACAGTGAAGCTCTGGCGTCCAGAGGTGGCCATGGTCGAGGAGGGGGAAGGAGGCGGGGGCAGGGGCAGGCTGAAACCGAGGAGCGACCGGGACGCCTCTCCTACGGACGGGCGTGGGAGGCGCTCGCCATGCGCGGGCAGCCGGGATATTAGCGCATTTACAGCAGAATCCCTGTTTATATAAACAGCTCTTCCCACCCTGGCCGCTTTGAAAGCCGAGGTCCGGGTCTCCAGGGTGTTAAGTACCTGAATGAACGCTGGACCAAAGCCGGGAAGAGCCCGGAAGGTGCCACCTCCGCCCCCGCCCCGCCCCGCACCCCGCCCCTCGGCGCCCAGTTACCTCCCAGAGGCGGCAGGAAGCAGCCTTCGGCATTAGCGATTCTGTCTGATTAGCCCAAAGTGGGGGACAGATAATGGGGATTGTTACCAGTGAATAACATCTTGGGTGGCGAGCGGTAGCCACCACCCGCCCGACCCAGCCCCAGCTTCCTCCTCCTCCTCCTGATCTGACTTGAGGCCAGGCCCCGCGGGAGCGCGGGGAACGGTGGGGGCGGCAGGGTTGGGTTTATGAGCACCCAGGAATTTATTCCCTGTTTGCTTTATTCCTCGAGCTTGTTGCCTGGATTGTTAGTTTCCCGCAATTATCCAGGAAGTGATTTACAAAGCGGCGTTAAACTCTGAAGCGCTCCCTTTCTCTTTTGGTTGGGCCACTCTAAGGATTCAGGATGGCAAGTTTCAGGAGGGCGCTGAGGATAGCCTGGCCCTGCCAGCATTGGGCCAAGGGTTTCAAAGGCCACTGGAAGCCTCAGATGACCCCATACATCCCCCAACAGCCTCAGGGGTGCTGAGGAAGGGCTGGGACAACAGCTCCGCGTCTCCACAGGCCAGCAAAACGGCCGGCAAAGCTGGCTCCCAGTCTGTCCTCAAAAACGGAGGGGGCATGTAGCCAAGCTTCTTAAGTCTACAGTGCCAGTCTCTTGGCCCAGCTTCGCCCGGCCGCTGCGGGTCGCAGAGCCCAGGCTCGGAGGATGAACTTCGCAAATTTGGGCCCAGGACCATTCTAGAGCCCACAGGCGGCTGCGTTTCTCAGGGCGTCCTGAGGGTTTTGAGGCCTCCTTGGAGTCGCCAGATGATCTGGCGCCGCTTGTTCGCCTTGTCCCCATAGACTCAACGTCAATCTCAGTGTCTGGGCTTTGGCCTTTGCTCAGGAGCCAGCCCATGGCCTGCGCTCCACTCTCGCAGCGTGGCAGACCCTGGCGCTGCTGCCCGGCCTGGTCGGGGAATGGAGTGATCGAGAGAATTAGGACAGGGCTCACCCGGCAGAAAATACCACCGGCCAGGGATTTCTCTGGGATCTTCTAGTTTCCACAGCCCCACCCCAGAAAATGATCAATGTAGGAGGCGCAGGAAACCGGCAGGCGTGGATACATTTTGTTGGCCCATGGCCTCGCCCTGGCCTTGCTTCAAACTACAGCTCAGGAACTCCCTCTCAGAGGCCTCTCCTCCTGAAGCTAGTAGTTTGGATATTTTGTTGCTAAATTGTAGCGAAGGTCTCTGTACTTAGGTGGCTGCACCAGAAGTCCTGGCTCCTCCCGGGCTGAACTCGAACCTGGCTCGGATGCGGCGGCCGCAGCCCCGCCAATCCCCGCGCACCCTCCCCAGCAGCCTCCCTATCAAGCGTGCCGGAGGTGCCCGGGGCTGCACCGCGCGCTGGGTGGTCGGGAGGAGGCAACCCCAATACAGGCCAACTGCTAGGCCGCGGACAAAGGGGAAATGGAGCTCGACGCCCCGGACCTGTTGGAAGCATTTGTTCCAGTCAAGATTTTGCATTTGTTCAGTCCGGAATAATGCGTGATTGACGTCTGCTCACAATGCGCTTTAGCGCGCCGGGATAAATCGGAGCTTGTCCGGTGTTGTCATGGTTTTCAATGGGGTTCAATGGGATTGGGAGCACGATCGACTCTGCTGGCCGTCTTTCGATGGCCCCAGCAATAGATTTATTAGTTATGTCTTTTTAAATAAGATTAAACTGAAATGACTTGGCTGTCTTCTCTGCAGACGGGGCCCGGGCGGGAGCCTGGAGTGGGCAGGAGGCAGCGGAGTCTGGAAACCCGCCCTTCACCGCGTCCCAGCTCCGGATCTCCCAGCATCTAGAGAGTGGGCAGGTCGCAGACTGGCTCCAGGCCTCGCGGACTTATCTCTGGACAGAGCCCAAGGCCTGGCAATCTCTGCCAGCCTACCTCCCTAGTGAGAAGCTGAGGCACTGTCAAAGACCGTGCTGGGGAAGCAAGCGTTAAGACTGATTCTTGAACTATGAGGTCTTGAACTAAGAGGCTGTGTCAGGTAGTAGGAGCTCTGACCTAGAAATCGGTTTGTATCTTCGCTCTGCCCCTACCTAGCTCTAATCACCTCACTTCTCTAAGCTTCCTTTTTTTTTTTTTTTTTTTTAATTTGTCTGAAACGGAAGAGAATAGGAGAATACATTTGGTGATTTCTAAGGACCCTACCAGTTTTATGATTCTGTATCTCAGGAATTTTTCTAAACCTGCCTTCATTGTAACATTTACCAGCTGGACATTTAGACTCCTTTCTCCCTTCGGTTCTTGAATTCTTAGCCCCAGCACTGACTCCTTCTCTAGGATGTTCTAGGAGAGGAGTTGTTATCTTTCCAGTTTCCCAAGGATCCTCCACAGGAGTAGGGTGGGGTGGATAACAATTTAGGGAAGAGAACCAAGTCAGGAGAAGCAAAAGGAGAGTCTTTCCTTGAGTGACTGACCTCTCTTAGCCTTTTAATCTATTTAACATCCTAAGCCCACACTGACGTGTAGAAATAAGTAAATGGCGCTCTTCAGCTCTTAAGAGCTCTTCAGCATCAAATATTTGCTTTTACTCTTTAGTGTTTGGCTCCTAAAGCAGAGATACATCCACCATCTAGCACTTGTGCTCTGGGGAAGACTTGGCTCTGGGATTTGCTCCAAATATTACTTCTGGCTTCATGTTCCCTGGCTTGGGGAAGAGTGTTCCTGGGCCTCAGTCTGCGTTTTAGATGTCCCAGGAAAACCCTGTAGCTCCTGGTTCTAGAAAGGGCTGCAACTTCCTGGCTTGATCTTGGATTCCCTCCTCCTCTGCCATTAAGTGCCTCTGCTATAGGCCAACCTTCCTCTCAACTCTGTTCCGCAGATTTCGCTGAATTATCTCTGAGAGCTAGAACCCAGGGGGCTCCAATAAATTGTTCTATATAAACTGTGCTTTCTGAAGAAATGCAGGAAAGCCAGAATTAGAGAAAGGTACTTTCTATATTGCCTTTTCACATCAGATAAATTCACAGACATGGGAGGGGGGAAATTACTTTGATATTGGGTCAATAGGAAAAGGTAGTCAAGCTAATCATAAGTTTTTTACACACTAGAGATATGTACGAATTGCCTCCAATTCCCAGGAGATTCTTAGAATCACAAGTAAGCATCTAACTGGACATTATTTCCAGATTTTCGTATGTTGTTTGGTGTTCTGGACACTTGAACTTATTTGCAACTTAACAAAGCTTGTGAATATTATTATTTAATTAGATAAGTATTTGTTTTCTTGTAATTGGATATAGTATGTCTCAATTCCACTAAGAGTTTTTAATCTTTAGGCATCTGTAATATATGAATATATTTAAGCTGTCCACAATAATCATCCTTTCAGAAATATTTTCCAGAGATGATTATCATTACTACATGCTTAAGATTTTAAGACCAGAAAATTCTGAACCAAAACTAAAGCATCTTGATTTTGAAAAAGTGATTGTGTCTATATCTTGCATTCTGTTTTAAATCCTTCAATTTTGATTCAGTGTTTCACAAAATCCTGCAAATCTATACAGTATTGAAGAGAGGCAACATTGCAAATTCCCCTTGATAGATGGAGGGCCCTCAACTGCCAGGACATTTTTCTTTGCCTCGTAGCAACTGCTCTCCTCTCTTTATCAGTATTCTGGTTAAAATAGCAAAAGGGAAATAAAAATGGGGTTCTGACACTTCCAAGAAGAAGTGGATGATCTTGATTGGTCATAGGCTGTAACGAAAAGGCATCATTTAAAATCAGATCTCCTTGTCTTTCTTTCTAGAAACTAGTTGCCATGAGCAGGTAAACATTTCCCTTCTGATGGCTAATAATCAATTGCTTAACAGTAGCCCAGGCTTGCCTGTGATTCTTTCTTAGTTATATTGATTATATACACACATAGGACAAAGAACAGCAATTACTTTCAGGCTGGGAATTTAGTTCATTTTTTGAAACGGCTTTAGATTTTATTATTTAATGCCAAATGACAAGATTTGAATGATCCTACCTTCAGTCTCTTAAAATAATGATTCTGCGTTGACTTTATTATTGTTCTCGATCTCTAGAGGACAAGTTTTCCTTTCCTAATATGTTTATCTAGTTGTTTTAAATATGTACATGAAAAAATATAGAGAGAATAAAATGGTTCAGTTAATTGAAAAATAAATTTATTTTATTAAATATCCATACTTTCATTTGCTAAAAAGTCAGCAAATAACTTTTTAAATTTTAATTAGTTTATTAAATATTCTGGTCTTCCTTATGCCTTACAATGGATAACTGTGTTGGCATGATATGTAAGTTAGTAGAATAAAAATAATAACACACCTTGGAGGAGGACTGTCAGATCTTATTTGTCCAGAGCTGAACCTCTTATTTTTGTCTAAGTTTTTTTTTAAGGTATCATTTTATACTCCTTTGCTGAACTGATATAGATGTAGTTTCTGTAACACAGAATTCTTATTGATGTTTACACAACAAAGGTCCAGGCCCTAAGTCACATTTAATGCTACATACAGAGACTAACAGGTTGAGTGACCCCAGGAACATATTCAATGATCTCAGCCCCAGTATCTCACGTGGGTCTACCCATAGTGTGTGCTTATAACCAACCACCAACACTTCAGTTCAAACCAGTTATTATTTTTTAAAGTACCCAAGCATTATAATGAGGCCTTTTAAAATGGGGCCTTTATAAAAGCATTATAATGGGGCCTTTACTTTGTTCTTAGATCATCTCTGGAATTCTAAAAGGATCACATTATTAAGGTGAGGTATTATTTTTGTCTTACTTGACAGCAATTTAAACAAAACACTAAAGCAATCATTCTGTAGAAGTATTTGTTAATATTCCATGAAGACAGGGATCACAATCTTTCAAATGACCAAAGAATCAGATGTTCAATTCTCTTATTGATGTCGATGATGATAGTAATAAACATATCACTTTATATTTTACACATTTGAGAACGTGTACAGTGTATACTCATACTTATCTAGCCTCAGTCACAGTAGATTATCTAGAAGGTGCAAAACTTAAAGAGATACTTGAAGGCAAGATAAACTGAGATATCCCTAGAATTGAAGAAATTAGTGGGGAGGATGAAGAGGACCTAAAGAAGAGAAAGAGTCCATTGTAATAGAAGGTATTAGAAAAGAATGATAAAAAGTGAAAGACAAAGAGAGCATGTGCTAGCTTAGAAGCTACCAGTTCAATTTGGTCTCATCAACTCAAAGAGGATAAAAGCATGGATGAAAAAGTTCCAGTTGATAGTGGCTTTTATATTCTTTCCCAAAATCTTTGTAGCTCAAAAAATTCATGACAATAGATAAGCTTTAGTTTTTAAAACACTTCAAGTTTTTCTAGATCCTATTTAGTTTACTCTTAAATTTTCCTTTGGAAAAATCTTTTCCCCTCTTCCAAGAGGAGGCAAAATTACACAACAGGAGCAAGAAATGACAACTTGTAGGAATTTCCCCCACAAAAAAATAAAATAACTATATATGTTTACTGCAGCCTCTGGAAATCCCTTACCCAGCAAAGGTGGCTGTCTTTGTATTCTTGATTAAATGGGTATTTGCACTGAAGTCACATACCACACAAAGGAAAAACAAAATAAAAATGTCCTCCGTGTTCTGTTTTTCAATCATTTGTGTGAAGGAGGTTCCTGGCCTTTATCACTGTCAGTGAAAAGTTCTTCATTGGCAGGAGACATTCCACTCACCCTGCTTCTTGTGCACAGGGAGCTTACCATGGAAACTACCTCTGGAGCCATCAGACAAATATATAAATGACAAAGCTCCACACTGGGCATTTTAGGTTAGCGGCAGAGTACGATGAAGGGCGTTTGGAATTTCTTGAGAAATTTATTGTTCTATTTGTCTTGCTCTGAATCTTAAAACCCATAAATTGGACTTATTCAACTTAGGAAGCAACTAAGAAATGACTTTATCTAAGGAAATGCTCTCTGACACAAAAATATATATTCCATGTGTAATATAACTTAAATATAGTAAAGCTGTGCTTTCTGTAGATTATTTTTAAATGATAGCTTCAGTATCCCCCAGGATAAGAAAGTCATCCTTGATATATGTTTGTATTTTTTAATCAGGTATGGCCTTTAATTAGGTGAAACAGACAAACAAAAAAAGCCCCATAGTTTTTTCTATACTGACCACGTTTCTTTTGTCAACAAGCACCATCCTAAAGTGTCCTTGGCTTATTCTTAAATGTAACATTTTGCTTTGTAACATGAACCTGAGGAAACAAGAGAGCACTTCAGAGAACTTTCATTGCATTTTTTGGATTCCATGTTTTGTCAAGCTTTCATTTAATTTATAACCAACCCCAGGTTACTTCCCCACGGTTTCCAGCAAGTCTGTTTCCAGCTTTCCTCTGTCCATGGTCCACATGAACTAACCGTGAAGACCATCTGTGCCTCACACATCCACCCATGAGCAGCGTGTTTCCAGTGCTCATTTTCATTAGCAGCTCCTCACGTCAAGTCAGTTTACATAAATCGACTCATATATTCCTGGACGGCTATGTCATCGGTATGTGCACATTTTTATACACAATGAAAACCCAGTTTTTTTTTTCTCGGGCACTGGAAATGTGAATATGTTAGGTTAGTTTGTAGTATGAGAAAGAAATAGTCACAGATTCTATTGTAGTTGCTTCTTTAGGTTTGGCTACTTCAAAAACAAAACAGAATCTTCCTTTTTAAAATTTTTCTTACACAAAATGATTGGGCTATAAGGCAAATTTAGAGGGGGGAATCAAAGGTATAAATTTGTACCTAAAGTTAGACATTCTATTTCTTATGTATTATTAAAATGATTTCATAATGATGAATTTTGTGAAAGCTCAGATGTCAGAATGCAGGGGTTATCCCAGATCATTAGCAGGTCATCCCTGATGAATTTAGCCTTCTGTTTTTTTCTATAACAAAAATAAAACAAAAACTACTCAAGTTCCATGAATTATCATTTTAATCATCTCTCTTGTAGAACCATTAGGAAAAGTACATGAATGTCTCTTTTCATGAATCACACTGTATTTTTCTGTTGTTGAGATTTTCTGTTATTCAAATCCTAGGGAAGCTGGGTGAGATCTTGATTCTCCCAGCAGCTGAGGGATCACAAGAGCATCTCTAAGGGGCAGCATGGGGGGTGGGGATGAGGGGAGAAACCTGCAAGTGTCTCTAACTGAATCTGAGATAGTTTGCACTGAAAGGAGAAGGGCGGGACTGGGTGAAGGGAAGGAGGAAGGGAGGAGAAAGTGAGACAGTGAGTGCTTGTGTCAGCTTAGGGATCCCCCCATCTCCAGCCAGGCAGGGCTTTTACCAGCTGGAGGGTGGTATAGGGAAGGCGAATGGCAGGGAGTCAGTTTTGTCACCTCTAGAATACCACACCGCCAAGTGTAGAGGAGAAAGGGCTTGGTGGTTTGTTCCGATGCCAATTAAGGGACCTGAAGACCTGTACATTTTAAAAGTCCACAGAGGGAACAAAGTCTGATATGTAGGGATCCTGTTGTGATTTGTTTTTTGTTTGTTTGCTTTCTTATTTGTTTGTTTGGTTGGTTGGGTTTTTTGTGTGTGGGTATTTTTTTTTCTCAGCATCTCGGTGACTAGCAGTGTGGCTTCATCTGGTTTAAACTGTATTTGTTTCCAAACAGCTTAGTCTGTTACAATGCTAATTGGGTAGCACAGAAACGCCTTTGCAAGTCGAATATTTTTAAAAGTTAACCTACCCCAGCAATGAACACAGATTGAAAGTCAGTTAAAAGCCAGTGAGAACAAATGTGTCTTAAATTGAGGATGAAACAAAGGGAAGGTGGGGGCACATCTCTTAATGTCAATAGGCAGAAAGCTGCACGTGCACAATGGGCATGGGAGCGACCACCCAAGGTGATTCATGTCAGTCCTGGAGACCAACAGAGACCTGGAGCCTGGGGGCCAGGCCAGCCACCCAGAGTTCTGCTCAGAAGGGAGCTGAGGTGGTAGGGAATGGTCATATTCTTGTTCCAAGCTACGCTATATCCACAGCCAATTTTCTGCTTCCAAGTATGACCAAAATGTCAGGAGGTCTGCTCTCTGGCTGCTGTGGCCAGCGAGCACACTCTTCGTGGATCCGGAAGGCTGTTCATGAGAGTCACTAAGCACTAACTAGAGTCACGGAATTATGCAAAATGTACAGCCCCCTCCAACCCCCACCACGACTGCCCACGCACCTCGCTTTATCATTAGTAGCACGCAGGTCTCTCAAGGGGCAGAATTTTGAGAAAATTATAATCCACAAATATATGATAAGTAACTCATGAGCACCAGGCACTGAGCTAGTACTGAGGCTGATCTAGTCAAGTACAGTTAACAGTTCATAACAAGCAACCTGATTTTTCTTTCCAACATGTACCAGATTTGGGGATCAAATAGGCAGAACCAGATCTGGGTTTGTCATCTGACTCTCCCAGTAGCACCTAAATGACATTGATCAAGTTTTGTAATTTCTTCGAACTACGGTTTCCTCATGTATAAATGGAAATAATAATTCATACAGGGGTTGTGAGGATTAATGAGATATTTGTTTCACATGCTTGGTATAGTGCTTGCCCACAGTTAGTAGGTAGTCGTGTGGCAATTGTTGTAATAATACTGTATCTTGGGAGAAGTGAGATGCTTATGAGTTTTACCGCCATATAACCAACTGGGAGATGTCCTATAATACATTTAGGATTATCAGTCACAGAGCTGAACAGAACTTATCTAGTTCAACCCCTTCCTTTCACAGAAGAAAGGAAGGCACAGAGGGAGGTTGGGTGACTTGCCCAGAATCTCACAGAGCCTGGCTTGGAGCCCAGATGTTCCTAATCTAGGGTTCTTTTTACTTCAGCATACCCTCCATTATGAGTCCCCAAGTAGCCTTTCTTCTCCTAACAGTGTAACAGAAAGCTGCCTATAGAAGAGGTGTCTTTAAACTCAGACACTCCAGTTTCAGATTTTGGCCTCAGGCCTGCTTGGTCTCCTGGCTCTCAAATCTCTGCTGGCAACGCAAAGGTTCTCATCCCACTTTAGTGGAAGGATAGAGGCTCCCAAGCCCTAATGTTTTCATTTCTGGGTGGCTCCGTTGCTGCCTCAGGTTTTTTTCCCCTGGAATCTCTGTGCTTCAGGATTCATTCTTTCTAGCATGTGAGTCCCTGAAGTAGCATTTGAATCCTCTGCCAGAGCATCTTGTAGTAAAAGTTCTCTCTGTTTAGAACATGTGAAACAGCACATAAGAACAGGATCAGATGCATTGGAAACAAATGCACTTGCTGGAAAGGACCAGAAACAGGCAAATATTGACTGCTTTAGAAAAGCAAAGGGAAATGCGCTGAGGTTTTTCTGGTTGGTTTTTTGTTTTGTTTTGTTTTGTTTTGTCTTGTTTTTGGTGTACTTCTTCACCTACTGAGAAAATAGAGAAAAGAGAATGGCAAGTTACAGGAAAGCTGTGTCACATCAGGCCCCTGGATTTACCTGGAAGACAGTGTGAATGTGGTGGGTGGGGGGCAGGCTCCTGCATTCTTCGTCTGTGCCTGCCTGATAGTGGCTGGAGAGTCCCCATTCTGCAGGGAGAAGCCGGCTGGCTCCCAGTCTGTCCTCAAAAACAAGGTCATATTATTTTGTTTTCCAAGTTTCCTTAGCTCGTACAATCAAAATCATCTGATTTTCCTCTTAGTTGCCCTCTGAGCATTTCAAGTGTGCTAATTCCATCTTCCTAGTTAGACTGTAAGCCTCTCCAGGGTAGGCACTATGTGCTCTGTATTTCTTCTCTGTTCTCAAAAGAAAAACTTGATTTTTGGGGGGATTGACACAAAATATATTGCTAAACATATGACAAATGGACTTTTTTTGAGTGTAAAAATGTCTCATTAGAAGGAACATGTTTCTTCTTTGCCATAGTGCACCTAATCAGATAAAGATAGGGACAAAGATTAACTTCCCACCCAAGCAAAGTGGTATTAAAGCATTTCCTGCCAGAGGTACTGTGGAATGCCATGGGCAAAGGGTACATCGAAAGAGGTCACCCTTTATTTGAAAGAAATGGTAGTCCTTCTGATCTCATAGCAAGTAAAAGGGGATTTTGCTGTTTACCCTTGGTCTGTATAAGACACAATAGATGATAACAGCTGATTGAGAGTAGTTAGTCTAGTGTATAAATATGTACACATGGGTAAGTATGTATTTAGACAATTTAAAAGTGTGTCTCATTTACCCAATTATAAACAGCTGTCTGAGAGCAATTACGATTTATCATGTAAATGCTTATTTGCATAATTCAAAATATGAATATTATTTGCTTGATAAAGACTGTAAATAAAAGGCAACACGAACTTTCTCATGCTTGGAGTTTTATGCTAAGTTTTTACCATACAGAGAAAAAGAACATTTTGTTGAAAGCAGTACATAATTTTGATAATTCTAGCAGGTTCAAGTAATCACTAATTTAATAAGAAAAGAGCAAAACTTTTAAAGGTGGTTGGCTGAGAAATAATAAAAGAGGCTATGCTACTCTGCTGCTTTTACTCCTGAAAATTTTCTGTGTAAAGCAATTCTGCTGATGAATTGTTTTACAACTGTTTTTACTGAACATGAGTGTTTAATGGTGAATTCTTTCACATATTCTATGTACTACAATTTGGTATACACATAATTCTACAATAATATATCATTATTTTTTAATTGTAGAATTACCAAATGAGTATGCTTCCAAGTGTATTAAGAAACAACTCTCCTTAATTATAACTATTCTACATTTACGAAAGCAAGTTATAAAATGTGGATATCAAAACTTCCAGTAAGGTATTACCTGATATATTAATTTTCCAAGGGCTGTCATCACCAATTACCACAAACTTAGTGGCTTAAAAGCACAAAAATGTATTATCTTACAGTTCTGGAGGCT
This sequence comes from Ateles fusciceps, assembly GCA_036589455.1. Lineage (NCBI taxonomy): Eukaryota > Metazoa > Chordata > Mammalia > Primates > Atelidae > Ateles > Ateles fusciceps. The sequence goes on from JAZHEH010002842.1 coordinate 4,036,207, forward strand.
AAAAGTCTGAAATCCAGATGTTGGCAGGGCTCTGTACCCTCCAGAGCCTCTGGAGAAGAATCTTTGTAGTTTCTAGCGGTTGGTGGCAATCCTTGGTATTCTTAGCATGAAGCTGCCTCATTCCAATCTCTGCCTCCATTGTCACATGGCCTTCTTCTGTGTGTGTTTGTGTCTCCTGTATGGCCCACCCTAATCCAGTATGACATCATACAAACTAATTACATCTGCAAAGATTCTACTTCCAAATAAGGTCAACATTCACAGGTACTGGAGGTTAGTACTTGAGAACTTGTTTGGAGGTTCTGGCAGGGGGAGTGCAGATATTCATATACCCTTGACCGAAGACGGGTCCTCCTCTGTTGGGTATGGTCCTCCTCTTCGATCCGGCGCAAAGCTTCGGGAGGGACACACATGGAGCAGTGAGGGAGGAAAGGAATACCCGCCTAGCCAGCCAGATCAGCCAAATCAACCCTGGCAATCAATGGGGTGACAGATGTCGCAGCCAGATTGCCCTCACATCCAGTTAGTACTTGAATATATATTTTGGGGGGGACACAATTCATCTCACTACACCCAGTGAGGACTAATAATCAAAGTACGGTTCCTGACTACTAAAGGATTCTGAAATATCTAAATTGCCCTTCCTCCAGGAGTAATTTGTGTTTTACATAGTTCTTATATTACAGACAGAATATTATATTACATAATTTTAAAAATTGAGTATTCCTTTGTGATAAAGGTATATACAACATTATTGTGTGATATGTTCAAGAAATATTTATTGAATTTCTATTATATGAAAACAATGTGAAGAGGACTCTCTCTTAACCAGACTATCCATTTAAACAGAGCACCTCATTCTTCCATTATTTTTTTACAACCATAGTTTATAATCTTTCCTTGATATTAGTGCTTTTCTTCAAGGATCAGTTGCTATTTTTGGCAGACTAATTGTGGACAAGTCTTCCCAGGTGGATTCAGTCTCTTCCGCAGCTTTTCATTGAGGTTAGGGGTCAATTGCTGACTCCTTTATACAATTTTTTCCGTGTTTTCAGAAAAGAAACTACTGTATGTCAAGCACAATGGTAAACATTTTATAAAAGGTAGCTCATTCAGACCTCATAACCTTGGGAGTTATGTTTTATGATAGTCCCATTTTATGGGTGAAAATACTGATACTCTGAAAGGGTCCAAAATCAGACAGCCATTAAGTGGCAGACGTGGGATGTGAATCCACATGTGCCTGTTGCGAAAGCACCTCTCTTTGGAAGAAAACACAGTGTGCCTGGCTGCATGCTGTTACTTCCTTGGCTCTCTTACTCCCTGACCTATCCAGGAATGCTTTTTGTACCACTTCAGCTCTGCAGATTTTGTCATGTTTCTACACCTCTTCTAAATGACTTCTGGTTCCTAGGAAGATGCATTGCCCACGTGACTCGGTTAAGAACTTGGAAACCTCCATTGATAGGAGAGAGCAGAAGGTACCATCTCTTAAAAGACCCTTACCAATGGGTTCCCTGAGAAAATCAAAGCAGGGTACCACAGTAGTTCAGATGTGGAAAAACACAGTAGTTCAGATGTTCCTAGGAAGATGCATTGCCCACATGACTCGGTTAAGAACTTGAAAACCTTTTGATCAGGAGAGAGCAGAATGTATCATCTCTTAAAAAATCCTTGTAAGTGGGTTCCCTGAGAAAACCAAAGCAGGGTACCAAAGTAGTTTAGATGTGAGAAAACAAGCCCTAGAGTCTGAGCACAGGCATAGGAGTTAGTTTTAGACTGCTGTGAGCAAGACCAGAAATCTTGCTCACAGTTAATCAGTACAAAGATGCAGTGGCAGTTTAGGGGCCTATCCCACGCTAGGAGGTGGCTGATGATACTGATTAAGCAGGAAAGAAGCACTGAAAATCTCATGCCTAAATTTGTAGCTATCATGGCCCAGAAGTATTGCATCCTTTCTCAGCTTGTTTGGGTAAGGTTTTGCTTCTCTGCCTTTATCAAGCGACTTCTCTGCTTCTCACTAGTTTTCTGAAAGCAGTTGAATGGTTGTCTTATGTATGTGTCCTGTCAGCCCAAGCAGACAGCAAGCTCATTGAGGAGGGTCTTTCTCTTACTATATTGTTGTGTTGCCAGAGGTGCTTGTGGAGCTCTTCATTCAATCCCCAGTCCTTGACACTCAGGGAGGGCTGCATCTGATGAGCACAAATGAATGGGAAATTTGTTATTGACAAGCTGGTGAGTAATTTTATCCAAGTTAAAAATTTTGCTTTGCTATTAAAAGACATGCTTTGTTCACACCCAACATCTTGTCACTCAATAAAAGATCTCACAGCCTTTATAATTTATGTGAAGCTCAAATACCAGATGACTGGTTCATGGCCAATTCCATTGTTAGGAGATATATGCAGAATTGGTATTTAGTGCTGTTTAGTTGAGATTCCTGCTTCTTTGTCAGGATCTTTCTTTCTTTTCTCTTTTTTTAGTTCTAGCTATTGACAATAGAATCTGATGTGGAAGTCAGACTTCTGTGACTCCAGAATCATATATTCTAAAACCCAGGCTGAAAACAAACCTACTTCAATGCTTTGTTTTCTAATTGTCCTTTCCTTTTCCAATCAGAAAAAAAGATGAATTAGCATTTTATGATGTCTATTAGTAGGGGACCAGTCAAGTCATAAAAGTGCACCAGGCAGAGGAATTTCCACCCTGGCATAACAATGAACTTTATCTGGGTCCTAAGCTGTCCCAAGTGAAACAAGAATTAAGAAACCCCACTTGAATCACCACCCTGGCTCAGCAGTGTCTAAAACTTATGATCTTTACCAGAAAACCAGATAGAACAGGTCCTGCCCCTCTGTTGTCACCTGTCGATTCTGGGGTTATAGGAAGGGCTAGCTTATAGGGACCTGTCTCCTCTTGTTACCTTTAGCTGAGCTTCAGCTGCATACACCACTTACCTTAATATTTTTCAACTATTTATTTCCTTCCTAGTCCTCATAGCAAGCCTATGGGAGAGGTTTATTTTGCTAGCTCATCTATAGGTAAATCAAAGCTTTGGTTGCTAAATATGGCATTACAATTTAAGGAGAACCAGTCATTTATCCACTGAGGGCTGCTAATTTATAATTACTAGCTTATTCACCTATTTGTTGAATAAACAAGCATTTGTGGCATACTTGCTCTGTGTTCTGAAAAATGACATTTGCTTGATGTTTTGCAGTTTCCAGAACATAAAATGCACTAATTTCTTTGTTTTGTTTGCAGTTCTATAAGATAAGCATGATTATCTCTGTTTTACAGATGTAAAAACTGAGGTTCAGATCCCAAAGACTTTATGGGGCTAGGACTGTCATTCAAGATTAAGCTAGGATGAGTGCAGAAGATTATTAGATGCCTTCTGTTGGCACTGTTCTGAAGACTCAGTAATGAACAATGACCCAGGCCTGGACTTATGGGGCTAAATGTTTAAGATGCATGTAATTATAGAGTTTGCATATAACTTAGTATCCAAACAGGACACTTTTTGCTGTTATTGTTGAGACAGAGTCTTGCTCTATTGCCCAGGCTGGAGTTCGGTAGCATGATCTCAGCTCACTGCAACTTCCACTTCTTGGGTTCAAGTGATTCTCCTGTCTCAGTCTCCCAAGTAACTGGGATTACAGGTGTGTGTCACCATGCCTGGCTAATTTTTGTACTTTTTTTTTTTTTTTTTTTTTTTTTAGTAGAGATGGGTTTTTGCCATGTTGGCCAGGCTGGTCTTAAACTCCTGACCTCAGTTGATCTGCCAACCTCAGCCTCCCAAAGTGCTGGGACTACAGGCGTGAGCTACTGCACCCAGCCAGGACACTTTTAGTAAGGAAAAGAGGTGCTATAATTATACCAGGACAACTGGTGCCACCTGGGATGGATGATGATTCCACTCCCTGCCACTTTCCCTCATCTCTCAGCCTGTTTGCTCAAGGAGAAAACAATGACTCTCTGGAGACATTTGCCTTCACAGAACTGGGCATAGCCAACGAGTGTGAAGGTGGGGGCACAGGCAGATTGAGGCAGAGGGGGAAGGAATGAGGGAGCAGGGAACAGTATCTGGGCTGACTTATGTACTAACCAGGTTGCCAGAGGTGAGCCCAAATGGAGGGACGGGGGCTGCTTGGGGGTGAGCAGCTGGGCTGTGGCTGTCTCCCTGCTGCTTATTTCAAGCTGCAAGAGGAAAGAGGGAAAATCAGCAGACTGTGTCTCCTCTGGACAAAATCAGCCCATCTGGTTTCACATTCCCTTCCAGTGAAAACCAGCCCCGTAGTGTGTGAAAATTCCCAAGATGCTTTTCAGATTTGTTTTTTTTTTTTTTTAATTTTTGGCTGGGTGTCTTTTTGATACTTTCCCCACCCCCCAATGAGGAATTTATTCTCTGGTGAAATAGTTTAATATTATTAAAAGAATTATTCCCATGAGGTGAGTGTAAACCATTAAAAATTCCAGAGGACAGGAAGGTATTTGTCTTATGTTATTGAACCAAGGCTGAATGGAAGGAGTTGGGTTATTTAAGACTGTGTGTCCAAGATTGAGACTGAGTTTGTTTGCTGTCAAGTGGGAATCATGTCTCACAGCTGGAAGGAATTTGAAGAGATTATCCGTTCAGCCTCCTGCCTCTAGACAGTTAACTCCAAAACTCCAAACATACTTCTAAGGGACTTCTGGGTGTGAGGGTGAAGTATGTCCTTCTCAGAATGTTATAGAGGGTCTTCATGAGTTCACCCTGTCTCCTGCCCATCACACATTCCCACCACATCCTTGCTTGAACTCGGTCCTTCAGCTATAGTGATGATAAGGATGATAGCTAACATCTTTGGAGTTCCTAGCATGTACCACACACTTTTCTAAGCATTTTGCCTGTGTTATCTCAGTTATTCTTCACAGTCCTATGAAGTAGTTCCTGTTAGTAGTATTTTTATGGATGAGGAATCTGAGGTAACAGAGAGGTTCAGTAGCTTTTCCAAAATCACATGTCTCAAAGGCTTCCCAGGAGAGTGTGCAGTTCACTCCAGGATGTTTCCTCTGTGTAGAACACCATCACCTGAGGTCTTCTGCCTGGTGTACTTATCACGTTGGAAGCCAGAGCTTGGTACTGTGTCTCCTGAAAAGCCGGCAATGCCTCCAGAGGCTGAGTCTCATGCACCAAGTCTGGGCGTTGTAGCACTCCGTGCATCCAGTCAGGGGAGCATGAGCCACCATGGATTTCCTGGCTACCTCTCCCTCTATGCTGAGAACTTGAGGCTACAAACTATTTTTTATCTCGTTTCTAGCACATGGCCCACTCAGTAGGACTTCAAAACATTTAATCCCCCAAAATTTGTGTAGTCAGAAAGCAAAAAAAAAAAAAAATGCTGACCTACATTTTCAGTGGAAGGGACATGTCTAACCCATAGTAAGCACCAGCAAACTAAAGAAATGCAAGCCAAAGTGGGCCGTGGGTCTGGTGTGCAATTTTAATTCAGAAATGGTGTTTAGCAACAACTATTTTAGACAATAGGCCAGTCAAGACTGAATTGATTATAGAAATGAGATACTGGTTGTGCAAAAATACCCTAAAAAGTACCATGGCACTTGTTGATTGGTGTGTCTGTTAGCATTGACTTCCGGGGAAAGCAATTGAGGAAAATGTATCAAGGCCTTAACAATGTAATAGCTTTTGACCCATTTACTTCTAGGGTTTTTTCCCAAGGAAAAATCAGAAATGTATAGAAATATGTAGGCATAATCATTGCAGCAGTACTTAAAAGAATGGAAAATTGGAAGCAATCTAAATTCCAGGGTTAGGGCATGGTTAAGATAATTGTGTCACCATCAATTGAAGAACTCTTTGTATCTATTTGCATTATGTGTGTACAAAGCATTTGTAATGACACAGTAAAAGCTTAAGATATGGTAAACAAACAAAAACCTAGAATATAAAATTCTATCAACAGTATGACTGCAACAATGTAAAAAGTGTATGGAAACTAGGAGGAAAGGGCCAGGTGCAGTGGCTCATGCCTGTGGCGTGGTGGCTCACGCCTGTTATCGCAGCACTTTGAGACTGAGGTGGGCCGATCACTTGAGCTCAGAGTTCAAGACCAGCCTGAGCAACATGGCAAAACCTTGTCTCTCTAAAAATACACAAAAATTGGCCGGATGTGGTAGCGCACACCTATAGTCCTAGCTACTTGGGAGGCTGAGGTGGGAGGATTGCTTGTGCCTGGGAGGTCAAGGCTGCAGTGAGTTTAGATCACACCACTGCACTCCAGCCTGGGCGACAGAGCAAGACCCTTTCAAAAAAAAAAGAAAGAAAGGAAGGAAGAAAGAAAGGAAGGAAGGAAGGAGAGAGAAAGAAGAAAGAGAAGAAAACCAGGAGGAAATGTACTAAGATGTTAATAGTGATGTTCTCTGATTGGTGAAATTGAGTATTTTTTTTTTCTGTATAGGTTCCTTTACTTTCCAAATATTACACATTGAATGCATATTATCTAAGTACTTAGGAAACAAATTTAGGGTTTTAAAATACTGTATGAGATATATTATAAATAAACAAAGCTGAAAGATAGCATGTAATTTCTTAATTAAACAAAAATACCATTATCTAAGATTTAAAAATGAATGGAATTAGATGAGTATCATAAAAATAGTTAAAATAAGCAGAAACTGGATTGTCTCATGGGGAGTAAAGTGCATATTAGATGTTAGACGATGTGGTTAATAATATTTATGTTAGTAATTGTATAACCCAGGAGAGTCATGTAACCTCTCTTTATTGTGTTTCTTTATTTGTAAAAACAAACTGGTTAAATCAGATGATTCCCAAGTTTCCTCCTGACTCTAAAAAGTCAGGAGGACTTTATCCATGGATGCATCCACTATTTATCTCAGATGCATAAAACCCTCATTAAGGATAATTTGGCAGCACTGCAGGAGGTGCTGAGTGAGAATTTATAGAAACCACCACATCAGCAGAAACATAGTAACCAATTCCTAAGCTTAGATTTAGTGCAGTTGGGAGTAGAAAGGAGAAATTAGAATGGTGGGAAAGGCATGAAGGTGCTGGGAGAGGCCATGGGCTGGGGGAGGAAGACCCTTGTTTTAACAGAAATCAGCTCCGGCCACATGGTAGGCAGTCGGGGTCGGAGGTTGATTGATCAGTGGTTGAGAGGCTGCCTGACAACTCACCAAAGGAAGAGCAGAGGCTAGAGGAGGACTGACCTTTCACCCTTGGGCTCCCAGCACAGACTCCCTGGAGACTCAGTGTCTTATCACCCTGTAGAGTTAGAAACAAATGACTTAAAACAAAGTTCCACCCAGGACATGGCCAAAGGGTAGGTTTTTGACTTGTGCTTAAAAACAAGTGAAAGAAATGATTTTAACTAGAAAGCAAGCAAGTAAGCTTTGGGCCCAAAATATAAAAGGGGGTAAAGAAAAAAGTGGAGCACTGTGGAATTCAGCAAGCGCTGTGTCCTAATCCTGGCTTTGCTGTGGTCTTGCTGGGTGGCCAGCAAGCCATTCACGCTTTTGAGCCTCATTTTCCTCTCAGTAAAATGGTGACAGCAGTGCCTGTTCCCTACATCATGGAGGGTGTTAGGAGAGTCACAGATGCCATGAGTGAGGGTGCTATATAATCCAGTGTCCAAAGGCCTATTTTTCTTCCTTCTCAAGCCAGGTGGAACTGGTGGGGGTGCAGTGAAGGGAAACAGATACAGAGACAAAGAACCAGAGAAGATCTGAGGTACCTGTTCCTCTCCTCACACTCCCAGCTACAGCAGATGTTATAGAATGGAAACCCTGCAGCCTAAATCGAACTGCAAATTCTCTAAATACTTCCGAGTCAAAGAGCATTGAAATTCTAGAGAAACACTGGGTACTTGGAATATTCACATCCCCCTTCTCGTGAGACAAATAGGAACGCTATTCATTTCCTTCTCAATGTCATTTTAATTTGCAGCTACCTTTAGTCACCTTAGCGCTTTATTTTGCCTGTAAGGGCCTCTAGTTTAGTGCTAGAAATGTTGTAGTGCAGTGATGTTTGATTAAAGTGTCATCAAGAGCAGAGGCTACATCTTTGGCTCACCTTGTATTTTTAGAGGAACAAAATGGAAATTCAAGTTTATGTTTCACTTAAAACCCAGCACATGCCTTCCTGTGACGATTATTCCCAGAATTTGCATTTGGCTATGTCCCTTCAGGTACAGCAGGCCTGTTTGTAAACTCCAGCTTGACACAGGAACATGCTGGGTGGAGGTATTTGTGTATCCTTTTAGGGACAAAAATGGAAGCTCATTTCTATTTATGGATTTAATTGATTCTAATCCAGAAGGCTCTGAAATCACGATTCTGTGTCAAATACCTCCCACGAAGAAGGGTGGTTTGAAGACCCCTGTCAGTCACCCAACAGAGGCGATGAGTGCCCGAGTATTTCTGATTTTAAGGAGCCCCTTTAATCCAATCAATTGCACAGAGTCTTACTTCCCCTGAGCCATGCATGGATTAATTCTAGAGCACCTTTCCCATTAAAGAAACTGATTGCAAAGTTCCCTTCTAATTGTGAAAATGCTCACCTGCTCAAAGCAAACAGTTTAGGAAAGATACCTTCATTTTGCTTCAGTTATTTAAGTGAGGAGAGAAGAGTTTCAGCAGAAGTTTAAGAAGTTAAAATTCAGCACCGATTCACAGTCATAAATACAGCAGTTCGTGCCTGAGGTGAGCATAGAAACTACAGAATAATATTGTCCCCATCAGCCACTTTTCAGGGACCTCAGCTTTTGGTTACAATCCCTAAGTAAGGGAGTAGTGGGAAGGTGAGTGTAAGGAGACATTGAGCTCATTATATAAAAGGAATGATTATCAAAAACTAGAGACACACTTTGGGAGGCTGAGGCAGGCAGCTTGCTTTGGCCCAGGTGTTCCAGCAACATGGCAAAACCACAACTCTATTTAAAACAAAAATACAAAAATTAGCCAGGTGTGGGGGTATGCACCTGTGGCCCCAGCTACTCGGGAGACTAAGGTAGGGAGATCACCTGAGCCCGGGGAGATTGAGGCTGCAGTGAGCTGTGATTGCACCACTGCATTCCAGCCTGGGCGATGGAGTGATACCCTGTCGAGGAAGAAAAAAAAATTGGAGACAATCTAAAAATGTAGGAGTTGAAGAATTATTAAATTAATTATTGATTTCAGTATAATTATATGCTGGAATACTATGTAATCATTAAAAACCATGTTTTTCTGAAGAACGTATGAGATAGGAAATGTTCATGACACACCATGAAATGAAAAAAGTAGTGTGTGAAATTGTGCGTATAATTTTTTAACGATTGGTAGTCCTAGAGAAAAGACTGCTCTGCAGCAGTTCAAAGGAATGAAGTAAATGTAACTACTCACGTGGGACGATTCTAAAACCTGACATCACATCATGAAAGCACAAAATAATGTACAGCGCAATACTATGTGGGGGGAATTTTGGCTGGGTAAGGTTTAAAGGGGCTGTAGTGTCCTCTATATAATTTGAATTTCTGTAATAAGAATATATTTGTATATTATGAAATTTAAGATCATATTTTAAAAATACGGAGTAGGGGGAAGGAAGGGAGAAAAAATACTGGAAATGACTACAGTGTTCACATTCCTTCCACTCCGTAGTGCCTTTCTAGTCACGTGTTCCTAGATGCTATGGGGTCAGGTTACTGAGAGGAAAAACGGAGAGGAGAGCAGGGGCTGGGAAATGGGGTGGTTGTCTTTATTCAGAAACAGTAAGGCTCCAAGTTCAGCCATGGAAATCAGGCACCCGGCCAGTAAATCAGGTGGTGAGGGAGACAGCACCATCAGCTGATCTTAAAAGGTCTGCAACTTTTTTGCAGCTGTGATGCACAACACGGTCTATTTAGGAACTAAACTGATGGATTCCAAGGCCTACTTCTAGGTAGAGACTGGGACCCAGGACGTCTGGAGTGTTCTCACAAATTCTGCATTTGTACAAGGAAATGTCCCATGTCATTCTTAGACCATTTCTTGAAGCACCTTGCTTTAGAGATGTCACAGAGCCAGAAATCAAATGTGTCAAGTGCCACTCTCCCCCTTCTCAATTTACCAGATCACCCTCTGAATCCTTCTTTCTTACAGGGTGGCTCATTATGCTCGTTTAAAGCCAGTTCCGCTAGATTAATATGTTTGGTGGGGGTTGGAGGCAGGTAAGGTCTTGCAGTGTGACTGGGCTGAGGAGAGTAGGGAAGAGGCAGAGGTAGCCCAGTGAAAAGGAGGGGCAACTGCCACAAGAATGTTGTGAGGTTTAAAAATCAATGAAAATGCTCTTCCCCCCAGATATGACCCTGCCAAACATATGACACCACTGGAAGTCCTCTTAAGTAACAGTCATTGTCACAGGATGATAGTGAAAACAATTATAGCATCTGAGAAGTGAGCATCCGGGCCCTGATCATTAGCTTGGCTAAGTGAAAATGCTGTCATTCTACCTAGGGTCAAGAAGAACCGCAGTAATCAGGTTTCTTCCTGAAGGGTTTGTCCAAGTTGCCTAGAAAGCAAAACAGAGGTCCTATGTCGCCATCTAGAGTCCAAAGCCTGGAAGTATTGGCTGAGGAAATTTAAATAGATCTGGCTCTTTGAAGAAATGTCTGTCCAAGCTTAATTACAGCACTTAAAACCCACCAGCTTCAGGCTTACCAATCCAGTCAGTCTTTTTTTTATAGGACAAGAATATGAGTTTGAACTCAAGTCTCCATTATGACCGGCTTGTTTTAGGATGAAAAAGACACTGGCATTCTAAAGCTTGACCAAATGTGCAAGAGTTCAAGGGCGTGGAGATGAGCCGGGGGAAGTAGGGTTGGTCTTAACTGCTACTCTCTAACTGGATGACCTTAGGAAAATCGCTTACCCTCTTAGAGCCTCTTTCTCTGTTATAAAATGAGAGGACTGAACTAACTTATCAACACTATAAGGCATCTAAGACCTCAAATTTTGTGATTCTATAATAAACTAGTGTCTATTTAAAATAAGTCCTTAGTTAAAAAAAAAAAAAAAAGAAGAAGACACGGTATGCAAAAAATATTGGTACCCTGAATTTGTGAATGTGACTTTCTTCATCAAAGAACATGTATCTTTTCTGCCCTCTAGAGCTCTGCCTCAAAACTGCATGGATTTAATATAAAAATCCCCAAATGAGAGGCTCCTTACTTAAGAGTTGGAGGCGGGCAGCTCCCTGAAGTCCAAGGCACACTTTTCTGCAGCATATTATTCATTCCTTCTATTCTTGCTTCACACACATATTCGGATACAATTCAGTTCAACTCAGTCATGTATTCCAGAGTTCTCTCCCAACTCTTCCTGTTTATAGCTTTCAGCTGTTTGAAGTAAAATCCACACCATTTATTTGGACAAAGGGGCCAATTTTTCTAAAGAATCTTCTGCTCCATAAATGTTTTTCCTCTGATTAAGTTGTACAGTGGCACTAAGGAGGATTATCTGTTCTAATTTCTGGAGCCAATGCTTATAAAAAGTAATCCCAGCATCTTTTCTTGTGTCACTTCCAAGAAATGTGTGCACCAAAGCACCCCCCTGCCCCAACACCATGACAGACTTAAAAACTCTGCTACAGAACTGCCAAAGCAGCAGAGGACTGCTGAGTGTAAGTTTCACAGCTTAGAGCAGAGGAGCCACATTTTCAGTCTCTCTTTTGGAGTTATATTTTAGTTCTGAATTATCGCAGAACCATGGCCAAGCTGTGATCCGTCCAATCTGCTAGTTGGTGGGCTGTACCTAAAGCACAGTTTGGAGACAAGTGGCAACAATGCCTTGTGCCAGCTGCATCTTTCTTAACTCTGGCAAAATCTCCATTTTAGGCAAGAGCAGTACAGTTCAGTTGGGGTTTTCCCTAATGAGGACTCCTGCTATTGATAAAACAACAGTGTAAAACAGCAGTGATCTATTTCAAAAATTTATGCCAGAAATGAAAATGTCAATAGTGACCTATTATGAACCCAAATACTGAATAAGATCAGTTTGAAGATGCCTAGAATTTACGCAGAGGCCCTTTCAGGGTTACTGTTGAAGAGGAGGCCCAAGACTCCTTGCCTAATCTACAGCCTCATTCAAAGTCTAATCCACTCCCGGGTCAGGCCTCTGCAGGGTGTGAAGCCAGGCACAGTGGAGACCACACAAAGTTTTTTAGGCACCAGTGCATCAAGAAATGAAGGAAGCATCAGATAAAATATTTGCAGAGCTGCAAATGTTCTTTACTGTTTCTAGTCATAAAAGGACCTTACAATGGTTAATCCTAAGAGATTATTAGTATTTATTATAACTCTAAAAGGACTGCCCATAAATTTGGCTTTATTACTTACCCATAATACAGCTACTGGGTCAGCCGAATCATAGTAGTTTCCATTTTTCAGCCAAGGCATATTTTTAAATCCTCAGGGAACAGAAAATTTCAAGAAACCTAGCCTGTTTGCAAGAACCTGCTCTCTGTTGCTGGCTGTGTGTTCTGCTTTTATGCCCCAGTCCCACCCCCCACCCCCACCAGAGTCCTGCCCCATTTTCTCTGGCATGGTTTAGGAGAATATCCTTCAGTCTACTCAGCTTGACCATGCTGACTTCAGGAGGACAGACTGGAGGAGCAAGCCATGGACACAATCTGTCCATGCAGAAAAGAGTGGAATTAGAATCCTCTGTTTACTGTATCTTTGCATTGTACATTACCTAAAACTTTGTTCCAAGCATCAGGAAGTGTAGGTTTGTAGCAGACTTGAAAAAGAGGCAGAAATGGAGCTATCTTAGGCAGACACTACTGTGATTTTTCCAGGTTTCCTCTTCTTCCAAAGGCTTTTGAAAGATTGCCCCTCCCTAACCCCTCCAAGTCAAGTGACCACATGACTTGCTTAGGCCAGTGAAATGTGAGAGGACATGAAGACTATCACTTCAGTGTGGAAACATTCATGAGTTCTGTGAGATTCTCAGTGCCCCTCATCCCTTGCATGGGAGACCATGTTAATGCAGCAAGGCCACAGATCAAAGCAACCTGGAATGTTGAGCCACCACGCAAAGGACAGCTTACTAGAGCAGTGATGGGACCCATAAAGGATTTCACATGAGTGAGAAGTAAACCCTTGTTGTTTAAGCCACTGATGTTCTGGCACTGTTACTACAGCATACCTAGGCTCTCTCGTTTTTTGTTTTTCATATTTTTCCTTTTGAGAAAAAGTCTCACTCTGTCACTCAGGCTGGAGTGCAGTGGTGCGATCTCAGCCCACTATAACCTCCGCCTCCTGGTTCAAGCTATTCTCCTGCCTCAGCCTCCCGAGTAGCTGGGACTACATGTGTCCGCCACCATACCCAGCTAATTTTTGTGTTTTTGGTAGAGATGGGGTTGGACCATGTTGTTCAGACTGGTCTTGAACTCTCAACCTCATGATCCACCTGCCTCAGCCTCCCAAAGTGCTGGGCTTACAGGCGTGAGCCACTGCACCTGGCACCTAGACTCTCTTGATTGGTACATGCCTTCATGCTCCTGTAAAATGAACCTCTTCAGTCTGAACATCATTCTCCTTGACAAGGGAGACAGAAACAGTTAGAAGTTCTTATTTCTCTCTGATCTTGAGAAACATGACAACAGCCCAACTATTGGGTTTACTCATATCTCCGCTCCAAAAATTCCTCCTAGTTCTAAAAGTTAAATTCCCTTTTAGCGATCTTCTGTACTTTTTGCCAGACATGCCTCACTGGGGATGTCAGCTTTTCCAGTCCTGCCATTACATGTCTGTACCACCCTCTTAAGTTTGTATTTAATATTATGTCTCCCTTTGCCATGACTTTCCATGATTTGTACATGTTTTCAAGTCTGGGCTCACCACGGTTTCTTTGTGAACTCCCCCTTTATTCTGTGTCAGGGTCTAAACAAATGGATTTCTTAGAGTGTTCAACATTCTTAAGAAGCCTTCCTTTTTAGAGGTTCGTGTGATAGAACTATGCCTTTTTGCCCATTTATGCTTTAAAATCAGTTTTCCTTAAGAATAGGACCATGGCTCCAAAACTATGTGCTGAGATGCCCTGACACTACAGCAGAGCTCAGAGGAAAATACAGGGATGGGATACCAACATCTGTCAGACATGGTAAGAACTACTGGCTCAAGATGGTTTACAATTTCAGCATTAGATCACATTCTGTTCCTTTTGTTGACATATCTTTGCACAGTTGGGTTTTGGGATTGCTGTCATAAAAAGCAAGTGTCATGTGAAAATCAATGTAGAGCAGGAAATGAAGGTGACAGTGTCCTATCTGACTCCAGAGTTTGAGAAGTTGTGCAGTGCCAAACATGTACACTTAGTAATTGATGGTTATTTAAAAATGAAATAAACACATTTTCTTTCAATTAGTGTGTAATATTTTTTCAAAAAATGACTAAGTTGTTAGAGCATAAATATTAAAGTTGTTTACCTTAACTATTTATATTACATGAAACTGTTATTTCTTTTGGCCTCGGAGCACCATGAAAAAATTACTAAGACATTGAGGGCATTATGAACTAAGAAAATGTGGTAACCTCTGATCTAGGGACATACTCTTGTCCTGTTATGTCCTCAAAAATCACATTCTCATAATCACATTACTGCCCTGGCAGTAATGAGTGACTTCTCACTCTATTAGCTCCTGTAAGAGCTAGTTGTTAAAAAGAATCTAGCACCTCCTGCCTCTCTCTTTTGCTTCCTCTCTTGCCATGTGATCTCTGCACGTGCCAGCTCCCTTTCCTCTTTTGCCATGAGTGGAAGCAGCCTGAGGTCTCACCAAAAGCAAATGCTGGTGCCATGTTTCTTGTACAGCCTGCAGAACCATGAGCCAAATAGTCTCCCCCGCCGCTTTTTTTTTTTTATAAATTACCTGACCTGAGGCATTCCTTTACAGCAAAACAAAATAAGACAATTTTATATATATAGAAATACATATAGACATGTATATAAATATGGGTTATGGAACTAGGTGTGGGATATATGGGAACTCTACCATTTTGACATTTTTCATATATGTAAAACTATTCTAAAGTAAAAATTTATTAAAACTATTCTAAAGTAAAAATCTATTAAAAATCAATTGTGGGGCTGTGCATGGTGGTTCATGCCTGTGATATCAGCGCTTTGGAGAGTGAGTAAGGAGAATTGCTTAAGGCTAGGAGTTTGAGGCCAGCCTAGAAAACATAGACCCTATGTCTACAAAAATAAATTAGCTGGGCATGTTGGTGCATTCCTGTAGTCCTAGCTACTTGGGAGGCTGAGGTGGTATGAACACTTGAGCCCAGGAGTTTGAGGCTACAGTGAGCTATGATTGCATCATTGCACTCCAGCCTGGGTGACAGAGTGAGATGCTGTCTCTGGAAAAAAAAAAAAAAAAAAAAAAAAGCTGGGGGCTGTGGCTCACAGCTGTAATCCCAGCACTTTGAGAGGCTGAGGTAGGTGGATCACCTGAAGTCAGGAGTTCAAGACCAGCCTGGCCAACATGGAGAAACCCCGTCTCTACTAAAAATTAGCCAGGCGTGGTGGCAGCCACCTGTAATCCCAGCTAGTTGTGAGGCTGAGGCAGGAGAATCGCTGGAACCCAGGAGGCAGAGGTTGCAGTGAGCTAAGATCATGCCATCACACTCCAGTCTGGTTGACAAGAGTAAAACCCCATCTCAAAACAAACAATAAAAAACAAAACAAAACAAAACAAAGCAATTATAAGGCTTAGTATCCAAAATACAAAAACAACTTTTACAACTCCATAGCAAAACAACAATGAAAAATCCAATTTAAAATGGGCAAAGATCTCAAATAGACATTTCTTAAAAAGAGACATACAAATTGCCAACAAGTATATGAAAAGATGCTCAGCATCACTAGTCATCAGGGTAATTCACATCAAAACCACAACGAAATATTATCTCTCACCTGTTATGATGAACATTACCAAAAAACCCCCAAAAAATGACAAGTGTTGTCAAGAATGTGGAAAACGTGGAACCCTTGTACACTTTGGGTGGGAATATAAAATGGTGCAGCTGCTATGGAAAACGGTATGAGGGTTCCTCAAAAAATTAAAACTTGAACTAATATGATCCAGCAATCCCACTTCTGAGGTATCCAAAATAATTGAAGTCAGAATCTTGAAGAGATATTTGCACTCCCATGTTTACTGCAGAATTATTCACTCAAAATAGCCAAGAGGTGAAAACAAACTAAATGTCCTTTGTCGGATGAATGGATAAAGAAAATCTTACCATTATATACATACAATGGAATATTATTCAGCCGTAAAAAGATGAAAATTCTGTCACATGCTAGCATGTGTCTGAGACTTGAGTACATTATATACTATTTGGTTGGTGCAAAAGTATTTGCAGATTTTGCTGTCATTTTTGCATCAGCCAAATAAGGAAAATGTGCCGGTCACAGAAGAAGAAATAATGCATGGTTCCATTTACATGAGTTATCTAAAGTAAAACTCACAGAAGCACAGAGCAGAATGGTGGTTATCAGGGCCAGGAGGGAGAAGAAATGGAGGAGTTGCCGCTAATGGGCATACAGTTTCAGTTATGCCAGATGAAAAAATTCTAGAGATCTGCTGTACAACATTTTGTTTATTGTTAATACCATACTGTTCACTTAAAAAGTTAAGAGGTTAGAATTTATGTTATGTGTTTTTTACCATAATAATAATTTTTAAATCCTTTAAAAAGATAAAGCTGAGAAACAGCTTTAGATAAAAAGAGTCAAGAGAGATGAAAACAAAACAATAACAAAATCAATTGCAGAGAAAATGCAATGTGAAGGCAAGCAGGTAGAGGTGAGTAGAAGCACTGGGTGAGAAGTAAGGAAAGAAGTTACTGCACCTCATTGCCCTAACTGCAGGTTTTCCACAGACATCAGGCTGGGGGAAAGAGGGAGGCCCCAACTCCATTTAGGAGATGAATATTTTATTTTATTTATTTTATTTAATTTTTGAGACAGAGTCTCGGTCTGTTGCTCACGCTGGAGTGCAATGGCACGATCTTGGCTGAATGCAACCTCCCTGTTCCAGGTTCAGGTGATTGTCATGCTTCAGCCTCCTGAGTAGCTGGGACTACAGGTGTGCACCACCATGCCCAGCTACTTTTTGGATTTTTAGTAGAGAAGAGGTTTCACCATGTTGGCCAGGCTGGTCTTGAACTCCTGACCTCAAGTGATCTGCCTCCTCGGCCTCCCAAAGTGCTGGGATTACAGGCTTGAGCCACCGCGCCTGGCCAGGAGATGAAGATTTTAATTACTGAATTGAGATGGTGCTTTGTGCTTAAACTTATGCCTAGTGTTTCATTATTGGAACATTAAGCATGTGGGAGTTATTTATATCCTACTGCTCAAGGTCATCACCGAGGTCTGATTGCAAAACTTCAAAAAATTGCAACCCCAGACATAACTGGGTTAAAGTGACTGCATGGCCAGAAAAATCACAAGACCTGCCTGCATTTTCATCTCAGGGCAATGGAAGAAATAGCCCCACAAGGTGGGCATAAAGGAAGTGGGGGGAATACAAAGAAAGTCACTCTGTGATTACAACCTGTAAGCCATGTTGCTGCACATGTTTTCCTCTGATTCTCTGACCTAAGTAAGGGTTATATACTGCTGCTTCAAGAAATGAAATTGTCATGAGGTAAGTCAAAAACATTTTCAGGACCAAAAGGCACTTGGAGCAGATGTCCCTAAAATTTAAAAAAACAAAAAAAACAAAAAAAAATAAAACACCTACCACTCATCAGCACTCCTACGCATGCCTCTTGTCCAGTTGTCAGATCCGTGTCAGAAGTACTTCATCCATTTCTTCCCTTGTTTCAAGGACTTAAAGAATTCTCAGTATCACAAAGGCTCCTCTCTCCTTCTCTCTCACCCCAATGCCTCTGGTGTGTCTCACTAGCTCATTGAATGCGTTGGACAAGGTAGGGTATAATTGGAAAGCAACTCTTTGACACTCTTACCTTCTACGTAGTGACCTCCTACATAGGCCTATTTCTCCCTGCCCCTGGTTGAAATTCTGAGTAGTTCAATAGATTTTGCAATCACTTTTACCTATTAAAAAGTCTTACATAATAATCACATAACAACAAAAACTCATCTAATTAAAGTGCCCCTCTTCACTCAACTCAGGCCTATCTCAGCCTTGAAAGCCTGCAGTGGGGAAGAAAATCATGGTTGATTCTTCATGTCTTCTTATTCTACCTCCTCCCCAACTCAGCAGCCACTGTTCATGGCTCTGGGCTGGAGCAGAGGGAAAGGAGAAGAGGCAGGGGTCAGGAAAAGTCTTCTTGCCTGGTGTTGTAGGTCCCTGGGAAACAGACTGAGATTTTGGCACCAGAGTTTTGTGAGGCGCATTCTCAGGAACACATTGTAAGGGAGGGAAGCAGGTCTGGGCAGTGGGAGGTGGTGAACTGCAGTGCAGTTGCCACAGAGGTCACAGCCACTCCCATGGGAGCTCTGAAGCTGGAATGGCCTTTCAAGTATGCCATGGGCACCAGACACTGCTTATAAAGGCAGTTGGGTTCAAGCGGCCTCCAAGGAGAGAACATCACCATCTGCCAAGAGCAATTCCTGAGGAAGGACTCAACTGTGAGCTGGGGGATGAGTGCATGAGAATCTGGGCAGGGCACAACAGCATTTGCTACAACTGGTATAGTTGCGATAGGACATTGGTACCTTCTGGGTATGATAGATTCCAAATGCCAGTTCTTTATCTTGCATGGGGTTTACTGATTTTTTTTTTTTTTTTTATTTTTTGCGATGGAGTCTTGCTCTGTTGCCCAGGCTGGAGTGCGGTGGCACGATCTCGGTTCACTCCAACCTCTGCCTCCCAGGTTCAAGCAGTTCTCCTGCCCCAGCCTCCTGAGTAGCTGGGATTACAGGCGCCTGCCACTGCACCCAGCTATTTTTTTTTTTGTGATTTTTAGTAGAGACGGAGTTTCAACATCTTGGCCAGGCTGGTCTTGAACTCCTGACCTCGTGATCCACCTGCCTTGGCCTCCCAAAGTGCTGAGATTACAGGTATGAGCCACCACACCTAGCCTGGTTTATTGATTTGTTAGAGATCAACCATCACTGGAAAGCTTGACTTGAGTGATGTCTCCTCCAGCTAAAGCTGCCTGACAGCTTTCCTTTCAAAGTCTGCTTTTCTGTTGGAGTCTACTCACCCCTCCAGGTAGCCCTGTTGGTCTGAGCCTCTCTCAAGATGACCGAGTACAGCTCCTTCCAGAGATTTTTCTGGCATTACTAGAGTGGCCTCAACAACAAAAAAATTGACCCTGCTATTTAAATGTTGCCAGAAGGAAAGATCAACTACTCTAACCCAAATTCATCATCCTTGGCAGATGTGCTCTGTGTTTCATATGGCTGATATCCAACAATTCCCTGCCACTGGTCAAATCATTTCACTATCTGAGAATACAATTTGAAACTAATTCATCTTGAAGTGTTTGACCAGAATCTACACTGCTTAAAATTAGAAATGCTATGTGTATTTTATTGAGATTTTTTTTTTCCATGCCTACGGTGGGTGATTGCTAACATCTGCACTAAAAATTTTCCAGGCTAAAATATGATGGCCTCATGCTATGGCTTAGAACTTTGGTTCTCAATGACATGTTCCTCAGTGTGTCTGAGGCCCCAGGACTGTTTCTTATCTCTTTCGACCCCACCTATAGTTTGTCCCTCATCTACTTCCCTGCAGTGGCAGGGTTTGTTAGACTCAACTTTCAGATCTGAAATCTACTCTTAGCCCAGTGATTCTTTCCCCTTAATTACTAATTAAAAATAATTCACTGCTCAGATGCTTGCCAGAAATGACCATTTTCAACTTTCTGTTCTTCAATGCTTATCAAAAGCCAGTTTCAAGACATATTTATAGAGGCTGGCTTCAAAGAACAGGCAGACATTTCTTTAGATATTTTTAAATTTTATCTTAGGATTATACCAGCTCACATGAGTCTCCTATGTCTTGTAGAAGTATAGATCCGTGCTTTGGCCGACATTGAAGGATTTTATGAGAGACTCGCTGTTGAATTTATGAGGGCTGTGATTGGGAAACCATCCACTTCTTGACTGTGCTTCTGCATGAGGTCTCCCGGGTGTAGGAAAAGACATGCTTCTCCTCATGACCCAGTTTGTGGTTGTAGCTAGTGGGGAGTGAGAATCTTGAAGCTCAGTGTATATTTTTCTTTACCTTGAATTATCAAAAATTTTCAAAGCCAAATTTGTGACTCACCCCTAGCAACTACCAAGATCTTTGGGTATGCATTTCTTGTTATTAATTCATTTCTTCTATTTTTTACCCATTTTCTTCTCAAAAGTTCCTTCTATTTATTTTTACCCTTTGATTTGCCCATATTTTTGTCAATTGCTTTAAATCCTTCGTAGAACAAGGCTTGGTTATAAATAAAATGAAATAACCATCTCAACTCCAATTTCACCTCTTTTTTGCCTAACCACACATTTCATTTGACTTTTTAGGGCACTGTTTATCAAGGCTGATTAAATAATTAATGATGATGATGATGATAACAACTACTGGTTGAGAGATTCTATGTGCCAGATTATTGATATATCTCATTTAATCTTTACAGCCACCCATCAAGGAAGATACTATTTCCTTATTTTGCAGAAAAGGAAACCAACACTCAAGAGGTTAAAAGTATTTGCTCAAGGACAACATTAGTAAATGACAAAGCCAGGACCAGAACACTCCAAAGCCCTTACTGGTCTCTCTGTGCACAGCTGCCAACTCTGTGGGGTGGTGCTCTTTTACCTTTCCTTAGAGTCACAGACCTGCAAGTTTGGGCTGATATGACATGTACTCACAAGAATTCAGTGGTTCATTTCTCCAGTAGAGATGAGAACTTGGAGATGAGTGGTATCCTTTAGCCATTTAACAGATTACTCAGTCTTGCTAAGTGAGTGAGCATGGCTCCACTATCATTTGCCTCTCCCTTTTGGAAGTGGAAGGTAGAACTTAGACAAGAGGTAAAGATGGAAGTAGTAGAAGAAAGGCGATCTAAAAGGAAATATTTTACTGCATTTTCAACACAGGGCTAAAGAAAGAGAAAGCAACTAGGGGTTATGTTTTTATTCGCTTGACAACTGGCCAGTGTGGCCAGATTTCAGTTGAGTAACAGGGAGTAACTTGTATTTTATTATTTTTTTAAGTTGGGTTTACAGAGGAAATCAAATTTACTATTTTTAGTGTATGGTTGAATGAATTTTGACAAATGCACACAATCATGTAACCACCATTACAGTCAAAATACAGAATATTCCCATCACCCCCAAAAGTTTTCCTTCTTTCCCTTTGCAATGAATCCTCTCCTTCCAACCCCCAAGCCCTAGAAACTACACAGTATTGCCTTTTCTAGAATGCCATAAAAGGTGAATCACACAGTATGCAGTCCTCTGTGTTTGTCTTCTTTTGCTTAGCACATGCTTTTGAAATTCACCTATGTTGTTGAATGTATCAATAGTTCTCATTCTTTTTTATTGCTGAGTAGTATTCCACAGTGGATAAAATGCACATATATGAATGTACCACAACTTGTTTACCAACTCACCAGTTGATGACATTTGAATTTTATAAATAAACCTTCTGTGAACATTTGTCTGCATGTTTTTTTGGGTAAATATCCAGGAATGAGTTTGTTGGGACTGCATGTTAAGTGGATGTTTAACTATTAAACTGTTTTCCAAAGTGGGCATACCATTTCAGATTGCCACAAGCAATGCATAAGCTTCCTAGAGACACCACATTCTTGTCTGCATTTGCTCTTATCAATCTTTTACATTTTAGCCAGTCTTTTCAAACTGTATGGATCTTATTTATTTTTCTTGCCTTACTGCACTGGCTAGGACCACCAGCATAGTCTGACTAAAAGTGATGGCCTTGTAAATAAGCCCTGTTTAAGATAAATTCCCCTACACTCCCTTACACCTACTCTTTGCCCTCTGCCTTGGGATGATAGAACAGCTGCCTTTAGCTCTTCTCCCTCAGGGCTCTGCAAAACCTTCTGACCTTTCAGTGGGTTTGCACCCTTTCCCTATAATTTTTCCCACCTCTCTGACTGATCCCCCCACACCTTAGGGTAAAGCATTCGGTATTGCACCATTAAGTCTGATGTTAACTGCAGGCTTTTGTAGATGCCCTCTTTCGGGTTGAAAGCTTCCTTCTACTGCTAGTTTATTGAAGGTTTTTATTATGAGTGGATTTTCGACTTGTCAGGTGGTTTTGTTCCTCTGCATCTTCTCAGTTAATTGTATGATTTTTCTTTGTGAACTTGTTAATGTGGTGAATTGCACATATTGATTTTCCAATGTTGACACAATCTTGCATTCCTGTGATAAATCACCTTTATTAATAGTTCTGATCATTATTATTTTTATATATTACTGGATTCAATTTGCTAATATTTTGTTGGGGATTTTACATATATGTTCATGAGGCTTATTGTTCATAGTTTTCTTGTAATGCCTTTCGTCTGGTCAGACATCAGGTTAATACTGGCCTCATGAAACGAATATTCTCTTCTGTTTTTTGGAAGAGTTTGTGTAAAACCTGCAGCTGCAAGCTCATTTATTTATTTTCATTTTGCCCCCGGTCCTCTATCCTTACCTCAATTCCTTTGTACATGATTCTTAGAAATACTTAAAAATTGTCTTTACTGAACTAAGAAGAAAAGGATTCTATATATACAGGAGAAGTTCAAAGGCCCTGAAAAGACTGTGTGTGTGTGTGTGTGTGTGTGTGTGTGTGTGTGTGTGTGTTATGGAAGAAGAACTGCCCAGATTTTCCATGAAACAGATGAGGAGAAGTCACAATTCATCTTGGAATAAGAACCCAGCAGCAGAGTGCCTGAAGGAAGTAGACCTTTTGCCCAGGGAAAGATACAAACAAGTCATTAAATCACAGGAAACTAACAACTAGAAAACTAGTGCTCCACATGTCTTGTGCTTCTTTCCAGGAATGATTGTATGGCATGAGAAAAAAAAATAGAGAACTGTGTTTTAAGCCTTGAAGGAAAGCAACAAAAGGTACGGTGTGTCACAGCCTCACAAGGACAATGGCTGCTTATTATCAGAAGGGAAGGATGTTATATTGAATCTACCTCTTTAAGCAAGACAAGGGCTTGTGGTGCCAAAGAAAAGCTTGATCTCTGTTCTCTAAGTGTGATTTCATCCACTCATGTTACCCTCAAGAGCCTTGTCCCTTGAAATAAAAAACTTTCCAGTGAGACCAAATCCTTCAGGCCTGGAACAAACTTACATTCAAAGACGGATTAAATACACAGACCAGTCCTTAGAGAGTCCGTTTTTGCCATTGTCTCAAAACTTGACAGAGATGAGGCTAGTGACAGCCATTAAAGAGGATCAAAAGGGAAAGGGTGTTGTATAAGCCTTAACTTCACCCTCTTTCACCCTCCCACGTCTCTCTTCATGGTGGAGAGGAAACCCATGGAGGAAAGCCACATACATGGGGTTTCTTTTTGGAGATCTGTTGGGCAGCACATGGGAGTCCATCTGAGATTCCTGTAGGAGGAAAAAATACTACAAAAGGCCATTTTTACCCTTTTTTGGTGAAGGCAGAACAGCAGAAATAAGCATTAATAAATACATATGCCCTCAAGATTCTTTACCGATGTATGTCTAAATTCTCTAGGCTACCCACATGGACCAACATGGGCCTTAGGGCTCAGGCCAAGGAAAGAGCACTTGCCTCCCAATCAGAAGATTTGATTTCAGTCCTAGAGTGGCTCTCATCTAGTCAAGGGAACGTGTGTCCTGCCAGAGGCAAGGGGATCTGGGCCCACTCAACTTCACCGATGTGGGCAGTGGGGTCTATCCCTTCCTTCTGGCATGAGGAAGCATGCGTCTTCTCTGCACACAGCATTTCAGGCCCCTATTCTAGTTGTTCCATTTCTTGCTCCCAAGGAGAGACCCCCTTGTTCTTAAAGATCTAGGTAGGGTAGGATAGCTGTATTCATCAAAATTCTTGCCAGAAACAGATGGCACATTCAAATTAGGATCATCTGAGGAGAGTTTAGTAGATGCAAGCAGGGTGTGTGGATACAATGCAAGGGCTAGTACTAGTGGGGTTTCATTTTTGCCCCAGAACTGAAGGGAATAAAAAGGAGGACATGGCTTCTAGAACCTGTATGGAGCAATCTATATACAGAGGGTCTCTTGACAGGAGCTCCCATGGCATGGGAGCCAGGGAATGAATACACCTCCCTCTTCTGTCTCCTACTGGTGTACCACACTGGTCTAACCCAAAGGGAAACCAGAGAACCACAGAGCCAGTTGATGTGGTCCACATGGGTGAGCCCCCTAAGGTCCAGAGCAGGGTGGATGAGGGTGGGAGTGGAACCAGAGGACAAATAAAGGAGGACATCCAGTGAGTAGCCATGACCTCGGGGCCTTTTCCACACCTCCAGGCCCTCTTCACCAGGGCAAATGCATCTCTCCATGTCTATCTTGGCATCTGTTCCCTGAGAGGAAAAGCTCTGAAGTTCTTGCCCTCTCTGGAGTGGAGCCAAGGAGTCCATCACTGGGATCTCACTCTGTCACAGCAGCTAAGCCACCAGGGAGAGCAGACCAGAAAGAGCTAGAAGCCATGCTCTTTCCCCAAAAGGGGGAAAAACAAAACCCAAGTCTCCGGAAAAGGTCAGTTGGCAGTGAGCAAAGTTCAACCCTGCTCTTTCCTGTCAACAGCTTCTGGTAGCCAGGGGCACTGAAAGTAGGCAGAAGTCAGGAAAATTCCAAAAAGCTTTTACTAAAAATAAAGCAAATAGCCATTTCTTACAAGATGGCCAGCCACTAATTAGCTGCAGTACTTTTGTATAAAGAGAGGCTCTTTAGCTACAGAATATGAATTTAAAAGCTAAGCTCCATCCAAAGTGGCAATTAAGGGCTTTGCCCAATCATAATAAACCTTGGTCTTCCTTTCCTAAGCCAGCCCCGCGTCTTGTTGCCAGAGCAAACCCATCAGCTCATTCCCGGTTTCCTTCTCCAAACAGAGCAGAGTGCTGACACTCTGCAGAGCAAATGCTGTCTGACTCGCTCTCCAGACTCCCTGGGTCTCCAGAGCAGGGATGTAATGGGTGAAAGAAGCAGTAGAGAGTTGGGGCCCATGATGTAAAAGAAGGGGAAGCACTGAGCTCAGCTCAGTGTGGCCAGTTATTGCCAGGCAAGAGTGTAGGCCCCATGTGGCCAGATGTAACCAGCTTTCAACTCAAGCCCCCAAATTGGCAGTCTATACCAAATTTCTTATGATTGTGGAAATCAAAGAAAACAATCTACAGGCTGGTTGTGGCCCACACCTGCCAGTATGTGACTTCTGGGCAAGAGGGTATACATTGGAAGGGGACCTGGGAAAATGGAGAGGGCAGCAGGGTAAAAAGCTAGGTTTAAAATAATCTCAAACTGGAAGGGACTTAGGAGCAGCTGCTAGTAGTAAAGAGGATTTTGAGAGTGGCTGAAATCGGGAGAGGAGGTTTTTAAGATGTTTTGCGATGCATTGAGAATGAGCTCTGCATTTGGATATTACCTCGAGAGACTGAATAAAGATTTCTGTTCTCTCAGTTATTCTTTGGTTGGCAGACTCCATTGCTTGGAGTTGAGCCTGTGTCCTGCAGAGCCATGTTGCTGCCAGGACTCTCTGCGGATGCTCACATTCACAGGATTATGGGCTGTGTCCGCCCATCACACCTGAGGGCAGGCCGAGGGCTTGTTTTGTTTCTCACTACTTGTTGAATGAATGTCTCTGCCTTAGTCCTGCCTGGTTTTTCAAGAGAGACAAACTTAGTTTAACTCACTTTCACTTTCCCTGGGCCAATCGGCATAATCATCACAGTGTAATGGGCAGAGTGAAAACAAGCTGAGAAATCCACCAATTAGCAAAGATAGAGCAGAATTCTCTTGAGGCTGCAGCCCAAGCTTGCTCCAGCAATGCTGGTGTTCTAGTGACAGGAAACAGCCAGAAGACAGTTACCCACTTCTTGAACCAGGATTCTCAGTCAACTATCCCAGTCGTTCCTTCTCGAGGGTAGGCTATATCTCTTCCCTTCACACTACATAAATGGATTACTTATCTATCCTGTGTAAAAAAAAAAAACTACCTTCAATCTTAGTGGTTTAGGGAGAAAAAAAAGTTACTATATTAGGGTTCTGATTATCAGGAGTCCCAGCACCCAGCTTAGCTAGATGCTCAAACTTAAGATCTCTCAAAAGGCTGCAGTCATCTCAATGCTCAACCAGGGGATGATCTGCTTCCAAATTGACTTTCCTTCCCGTTGGCAGGCCTCACGTTCTCCCTGGCTGTTGACTGGAGACATCACTCTTTGCCATGTGGACCTCTCCACAATATGCAGCTGCCTTCCTTCGGAGCAAACCAGTGAGAAAGCATGCCTTTTGTAACCCAATCTCTATAGTGACATCTCATTGATTTTGCCCTGTTCTGTTCATTAGAAGCAAGTCACTTTGTCCATCCCACATTCAATGGGAAGGGATTCCACAAAGCTTGAATGCCAGGAGGTGAGGACCATTGGCAGTTTTAATCCAGCCTTGCTATTCAGTGCCCACAAGGGGCACAAGCAGCAATGAAATGGTCATCTCACTCTGGACGTAACTCTGGCTCATTTCTTTGAAGAAGCTGGGAGTACCCATAATTATCTGATATCTACCATCTTCCTCCAAAAGTTAAATCCTGATGTACTTACACACATGTACCATGGACATATACCTTATATACAAATCCTAGGGAAAGTTGAGTCCCATTGTAGCTTATTGAGAAGAGTGAGCCTAGAACACAAACCCAGAATATTTTCTCCACATTGGCTCGGTACCTGTGGGTTTCAGTTTTCATTCTGCCTTTTCCTAGCTGTGGGACTTTGGCAGGAAACTTCCCTGAAGCTCCATTGCCTCATCTGTAAATGAGGGGGAAATAATAGAATTTATATCACTGGGTTTGTGGTGGGATTAAATAACATTGACTACATATATAAGGGCCTAGCAGAGTGCCTGGCACATTCTAGGTAGTAAAGAAATCTTGGTGCCTATCATTATCACTATTATTCATCACTACTCTTTAATGTATTGCCCTTCAAGCCTTCTGCTCTTAAAACCTGGCTTGCCTCCTTTTAGGATTCATAAAAGCTGGTCAATGCTAAAAACTTATGGACAGCTTTTTATGGCACCAATGTATGTAAATTATAATCAGACTTTGGAGGCCTAATGCTGGTAGTTGGCTTCCATCAAAATAAGGCTTCTCAAAATTATTGCTAGAACAGGTTGTTGAGAAAGTTTGTATGGAACAAAACATCACAGGTTGGGAGATGCAAAGCTGATCTTTTACATTTTGTTGCTTTAATCATCACCCACATTTTGAAGGGGTGTTCTGTGAATGTGAATAACCAAGGGCTATCTGGGCACGTTTCGCAAATTTGAGGGAATCTGCACAGAGAAGGGGAATATGGTCTCAGATCTTCTTACTGAGGTTGGAGGGTCCAAGTATTTTAGAGGGAAGATAGCCCACAGACACGTTGCTCCCAATGCTGTATTGTGGAGTTAAACAGACTTGAGTGTCTCTTACTACCTGCCTGAGGCAATGTTAGTTGCATTCCAAAAGTTTAAAAATACATGGGTTGATATATGATATATGAAATAATTGTTGACTTTCCACATGCTTTGAAAAAGGGCTTAGGAGGACAAAGCCACTTCTTTTTCTTTCTCCCAACCTTTTTTTTCCCCCCTGGGAAGCGACAGGATTTTGACCCACTTCACATCCGCCTCCTGCCTCTGGTTTTGAAATCTGCAGCCTGATGGCTTGTTTGCTTGTTAGCATGAAAGGCTTGCCCTGGGTCTGTGCTTGCTTGTTAGTAAAGAACCAACAAGCACTGCAGTCCAAAGGTAATCACAGAATGAAATCACTTCCAGATGCCAAACCCCACTCCTGATGGTGAAAGCAGACTTTACAATTGCAGTGGACCAGGTATTCAATGGCTCTCACTCAATCCTATTAGGGTTTTGAACATGCACATGTGTTCTCCTCCTCCTTTGCTTTCTCTCTCCTCTCTTCTTCTTTTTCTTCCCTCTATCACTCCTTGCTTTCCTCAGCTTGGATCAATTTCAATCTGAAGAGCAAAATCAAAGCTGGATATAACCCAGGCTCAATTCTCCTGTAAGTATCTGAGCTCCTGTTATCCTGGGATTTATTATATGATGATAGCTCCCTGTTAGAGCTACAGCCACCAAAGACAGGAGTAACTCTTCTTCCAGCTGCATCCTCACAGCCTCTCAGAAGCCCTGTCCCGACCAAGTGCAAACATGAAGAGCATTGTTCCCTGGACGGCAGATAAAGTGGCCAGAGGGATCATTCTGCCTGAAGAGCTGCAGAGCTGAAAAGGGATCACTGTCCATACTCAGATCAGAATTATCACAGAAATGAGACTTGCTGAACAGAGCTGGAACCCACACGGTAGAATATGTGGGCTCAGCAGTGACATGGGAGACTGTTCTCATCCTCCACATGCTAAGCTGTGTCAGAGCTTCTCACAGAGAGTTCGAGAAAAGAGGGAAAGGAAAGCAGATAGGAAAGGGGAGAGGGAGAAATAAGGCTAACAGAAGAAAAGAAATCCGTACTAAAAGAATATTGTTATTTAATCATAGCATTGAAGTCTGAGAAAGAATAGAATCAAGAAGACTTTCAAAAGACTTTCATCATAGACGTACCGATTTTCTCCTCTCCTAAAGTGAGTACCATGAAATCCAATTTCATGTCCTATGTCAGCCTTACCTCTGAAAGAAATTTAGCAGCAGAATCTTTTCCTTTATTCACCAATTAGTCTCCTTCACCAAGCCTCCAATGGTAGATGTGATAATCTGTGAAGACAAGAATCTGTATGATTTGATCGTATGCATGTAGATAAAACACAAAATGAAACATTTGAATACAGTTAGTAGAAGGCCTTTTTAAAAAAAACTCTTTTATTTGGCTTATAGGTAGTTAGTATACTTCTTAAATTATTACTTCCCTTGTGAATAATTCATTAAAGTTTAACGCTACACAAATGTATTTCTTCCCTGGCAGAATAGCATATAGCTTTGCTCACATTCAACCATTTACTCCCAGATGTTTATATCCACAGGGTCCAAGAACTCCATAAAACCTAGGATAATAGCAGATTGAAAATATCTGGCCACAACCCATAAAAGAGCATGCATAATAAAACTGCTCCCACCCGCCAATTCTTCTTTCAATGCAAACCTTCCAAATGTTTCAAAGTAATTTTCCAAAGGTGCAATGGGGGTGGATTCTCACATCACTATATTCTCACATCACTGAGACTGAGTTCAAGATCAAATTGAGGAAGTACATGTATTCTACCCCTTTAAAAACAATCTTTTAAGAACAGATTTAAAAAATGTAAGTTTTAAATAGCTAGTGAACAGTTTGTTTTCTCACAAGGAAAAACAGAAGGGTGTGTGTGTGTGTGTGTGTGTATGTGTGTGTGTGTGTATGTGTGTGTGTGTATGTGTGTGTGTGTGTAAATATGTGGCCCACGTATTGAATGTCTTCTCCAAATAGCCAGACTCTCGTCATCCTGTTTACATTTAGGCAATGGCTCCTTCTCCAGTCATTTGCTAATGCTGTTTTCTTTTTCTGTTTGATTTTAGAAATAGAAATTATTTAATTTCTAACTTTCAAACAGTTATTCACTTTTGAAGCATGATAATTTATGCCTGACAAACAGCAAAATTCCCTAGTTCATTCATTTTTAGATTCCTATTAGAAGCAAAGGGCATCCAAAATGCTGATCAGTTAAATGCCCAGTCAACAGCATCTGCTGGTCCTCATCTACTTAAGAGGTGAGAATTAGGCATATGAAGAATAAAACTCTGCTTCTGCCTCAAGGAGGGTAGTGGGTAATGATAGGAAACTGCTTGATGTGATATAAATGGGAGGAAGATGTAACATGTGAACACACCAACACCCACCGTGGCTACCCAGTGAGACATGAATATACTTGGGGAGGTAGGAAAAACAAAGGACTTGAGTCTGTTCAGTGGAATAAGGCAGGGGACAGACAAGGGAGCAGTATAATGGGATGTGTAGTAGAAACCAAACTACATTTGAAGTCAGAAGATCTGGGGTCAAGTATAGGCTTTTCATCTTAGCAGTCATGTGACTAGGACTTAGTTTCCTCATCTACAAAGTTGAGAAAGTCTCTCCTACCTTGAATGATTGCTGGAGAGACCAAATGAGCTAAGAGGCTTTGCAAGTTGTGAAGTAACATGCGTATCTGCCTTATCAGAATAGGTGAAGTTGTGTAGAGAGTTAGACATAGATGGAGCTGGAGGCCATTATCCTTAGCAAACTAACACAGGAACAGAAAACTAAACAGTGCATGTTTTCACTTATAAGCGGGAGGTAAATGATGAGAACACATGGACACGTGGTGAGCAACCACACACACTGGGGTCTTTCAGAGGGTGGAGGGTGGGAGGAGGTAAAGGATCAGAAAAAATAACTAATGGGTACTCAGCTTAATACCTGGGTGATGAAATAAAGTGTACAACAAACCCCCATGACACAAGTTTACCTAGGTAACAAATTGCACTTGCACCCCTGAACTTAAAAATAAAAAGTTTAAATAAAGACAGTTGATGAGATCAAAACATCCTGGGAAGCTAGTCTCACTTTTACTCATCCCTAACACATAACTGAGTAGTGCTTCTTACCTTGCTTTCTTGTCTGTTAAATGGGAATTACTGTATTGGTCTTATGTGGTTGTTGTATGTTCAAGTGAAAGATCCTACACGGGAAATTTGTAAATGGTGAGGAGCTATTCAAACTTAAGGTGTGGGCACACTTCGGTGCAACACAACATGCACTCATTCATTCGTCATTTATTCAGTAAACATTTGAGCATTAAGCAATACCAGACCCTATCAAAGCTTAGGAATATTATGGTGAATAAGACATACTTGGCCTTGTCTTCATGGGATTTACAGTCAAGTATGTTAACAAAGTATTTGCAAAGTGAAATGGGCAAGCCCACTTTTTGAAACCATATATATGTACAACATTCTACCATACATACCCTTAACACAAAAACAAAGAGTACAAAGAGTCCAGAAAGTTTAATTTTAAAATAGCAAGATATACACACCAGGCGTGGTAGCTCACACCTGTAATCCCAGCACTTTGGGAGGCCGAGGCAGGTGGATCACCTGAGGTCAGGAGTTTGAGACCAGCCTGGCCAACATGGTGAAACACCATCTCTACTAAAAATACAAAAGTTAGCTAGGCATGGTGACAGGTGCCTGTTGTCCCAGCTACTCAGGACGCTGAGGTGGAAGGATCTCTTGAGCCTGGGAGGTGGAGGTTTCGGTGAGCCAGATTGCACCACTGCACTCCAGTCTGGGTGACAGAGCAAGACCCGGTCTCAAAGAAAACAAAAACAAAAATAACTAGATAAACAATTAGAGATGAAGATTCTGTTTCAGATCTTCTTAGGTAAGCACTCAAAGTCTTTGTGGCCCTGTTTTTCCATCAAAAAGGTTGTGCTCGTATAGGTTCTACCTGCTTCAAAGGATTTCCTTTTAAGATATGTGGGGGAGATGGCTGGGCGTGGTGACTCATGCCTGTAATTCTAATGCTTTGGGAGGCCAAGGCAGGTGGATCACCTGAGGTCAGGAGTTCGAGACCAGCCTGACCAACATGGCAAAACCCTGTCTCTACTGAAAAATACAAAAATTAGCTGGGTGTGGTGGCATGTGCCTGTAATTCCAGCTACTCAGGAGGCGGAGGTAGGAGAATTGCTTGAACCTGGGAGGCGGAGGTTGCAGTGAGCCAAAATCACGCCATTGCTCTACAGCCTGAGCGACAAGAGCAAAATTCCATCTCAAAAAAAAAAAAAAAATGGGGGAGGTGCCCCCATTCTATATCTGGCTGATTAAAAACTACTGCAAGATGGACTAGTGGTTAATTTATCTGATTCATTTAACAAGTCAATGGCATAAAGAAGAAAGGGAAGGAAAGAAAGAGTATTAGCAGATACTTAAGAGATAAAACCACCAAATAATGTGTGGACTTTGGATTAAACAACCACTTGTAACATTTATTTTTGAGATAATAATAGAAATTTAAGCAGTGTCTGTGTTTTGGATGGCACCAAGGAAATACTGGTAATTTTGTTTGGTGTTATAACAATATACATTTATTTAAAATGTCTCATTTTTTTTTTAGCACTTGTAGAATGAAATGACTTAATGTGGCCAGGCGTGGTGGCTCACACCTGTAATCCCAGCACTTTGGGAGACCAAGGCAGGTGGATCACTTGAGCTCAGGAGTTCGAGACCAGTTTGGCCAACATGGTGAAGCCCCATCTCTACTGAAAATACAAAAATTAGCCGGGCATGGTGGCATGCATCTGTGGTCCCAGCTCCTCAAGAGGCTGAAGCAAGAGAGTTGCTTGAACCTGGGAGGCAGATGTTGCAGTGAGCCGAGATCACGCCACTGCACTCCAGACTGGGTGACAGAGTGACACTCCATCCCAAAAAACAAAAAAGAAAATAAATGACTTAACGTCTGAGATTGCTATAAAATAAAATACTAAATAAAAACAGATAATATATAAAAGGAAAAAAATTGAAGTCAACAAAAGTGTGCACATATAAACATTTTACAACCATATCTTAAAGCCAGCATTACTCATTTTTCCCCTCTCCTCTGATACACAAAATTGATTACACAACTCTTTGAAGGTGAAACATTTCTTGTAATTACTTAAGTTCATTTTGGGGTGAGGAAAGAGTACAGTAAACACAGAACATAGGAAATGAAGCTTCCACTTATTTCTCTGTAATAAGATTTCATTAAATTCATAGATGCTAGCCTTGAACTGAGTGATTGAGGAAGCTTGGGTGCTTCTGCCACTGCATCTGGCTTTTGTGTGGTGTCAAGGCTGTGGTAGGGGCAAAGGATAAGTGAGTGGAAAGGGGTAAAGGAGGTCAAACCACTTCATAAATGATTTGATGCCTTCAGACTTTGCAGATCTAAATCAGTACTGAAGGGATAGACTTCTCTGCACCAAACCAGGTTATCAGATTTCATTTATTCTGCTAAACCCCATTGTGATATTCTTTGTGTGGTGACATTTATTAAATTAGCCACATAGCTACCCAGCTCTCCACTCCACTTAAGGCTTCTTAAAGGTCTTCTCCAGTCTGTTTCTCTGTGTTTTAAAATAGATGAAGCATAACATAAGTAGACTTAATGACAAGAGTTCAAAATTAATGACAACAACGCAAACCTGATCATTTGTGTTACAGGAAAAAGCAAAACCCCTCTTAAAATACCTCAAGTCTTTTGTTTGCTGTGGTCCTGGAAATCTGGAGGTTTGAACAGTGAGTATAATAGGAACATCCTAGGCGCCATAACAGCCCCATAAATATCTCCTCAGCAGAGCTGTGCGTCTCCCCCTGGACTTGAGGAGCTTTCTTTGAAGTCACAGGCAGAAGTTGTGCACGTGGAAGAGGTATGCAACTTATTGTTATCATTATTTGCCATTGCTTTAGAAGCTTTTAAGTAATACTAGATTTATCACATTTTTCTTAACAGCAAATTTTAGTTTCATCTAGTGTTTCTTCTGAAGCCTGAACCAATAAACTGGCTTGTCTTTGTAGTTGATCTGCCACAGTAGTTCCCATATTTTTCTGCCAAGAAGCCCTTTTAGAATCTGATTAAATGGGTAACGTGACATTTATAGTTTCAGAGATTAGAACACCTGGAAGGAGGCCCAGAACTTACCCAGTCTCTCGGGGACCTTCCAGTACAAAGTAGACTGGACCTTGTTGGATGGATCTAACTCAGAGCCAGACTTTTGCTTCCATCCCCTCCTGAGGTCCACTCCCACCCAGGGCAGTCCCCTTAAGTTGCATTGCCTAGCACTGCACATAGCGAGTGCTCAGTAAAGGTTTTGTATTCTTGATTTAATTTTGCTGAGGAGCATAACGTTAGTGTGCTTTGCATGTGATAGAAATGATTTGCGCTGGATTGCATGATATAACCACTGCACAGTAAGGGAGGGGGACAGTTACAGAATCAGTTGAAAACCTCCATTCCTGTTTAGGTTTACACCCTTGCTTTCTATCTTCATACAATAAAG
Source organism: Ateles fusciceps (assembly GCA_036589455.1). Classification (NCBI taxonomy): domain Eukaryota; kingdom Metazoa; phylum Chordata; class Mammalia; order Primates; family Atelidae; genus Ateles; species Ateles fusciceps. The sequence goes on from JAZHEH010002842.1 coordinate 4,070,442, forward strand.
CCATCATTTATTTCTTTAAAACACACACACACACACACACACACATCCTTGTTTCTTTATAATTACAAAAGTAATACATGCACATTGTCAAAAAATTTAGTAAACATACATAAGCCTTTTCATACTACTTATGTAATCGGTATTAAGTTTAGCTGCACTATCATCCTACTATTTCTGTTTGTGTGTGTATATCCATACTATCTTGTACTGTTCATTTAAAATGTGTCTTGCGTTTCTGCACACATCTGCCCACTGTCTCTAAGGCTCCTTTGAAATGATTTTAAAAAGATTTGTTTTTAAATTCAAACTATTACTGCAGTGAAAAAATGGGACTGAGAGTCATCAATGAACCAGAAAATTTGAAGGATTATCATCCATAGAAAAGAAAGGCATCTGGTAAGTGGAGAAGTTGTGGCAGTGTGACTGAAGCCCAAACTCTAGAGATAAAGGCTGACTTTGCAAGCTCCACTCCCCCTGCCCCCAAGACAATCCTAGTTCAGAAATTACAAATTAGCCTGAAATGTTAAAGAATTGCATTTGGGATAGCTGGGATGGGTGGGGTATATCTGTCAATAAACAGAATAACTAACTAGTGAGGCAGCTTTTGCCCTCCAAAGGATGTCAGAAATACATCTAGGAGGGCCGCTGGTGAGGAAGTTGGGGCCAAAAAAAGTGATTCAAGTTTGAGATAAACTGGACCCCACAACAAACCAGAAAAAAAGGCAGAGCCACCCAGCATTCATAACCCTGATGATCTTCACCCGAGAGATGAGCCCTCCTGACTCTGGCAATTTTGAGGAACCTCAGCCCAACTACAGACTCACTCCAGCATCGTAGAGCTCCAGGAGTCAGCAGAGCAGGGTCCCCAAAGTTCTAAAGAAAAGTGATTTTGAACTTGGTTTTCTCTATTCAATTTCGATCAAGTGTGAGGGCAAAAGATAGCACTTGCAGACACTTAGGAATTCAGTAAATTTAGTAACTACACACAAAATAAGAAAAAAATTACTTCTGAAGTAACCCAGCAAAATCAAAACATAAGCCAAAAATGCAGAAAAAGATTAGATACAAGAAGCTTCAGTTACCTGAGATGACCCAGAAAGATTTACAGAAGTAAAAAAGAAATTTAAAGGCCATCCTTTAGAGAGGGATACATGTACTATTCTTGTTTGAGTGACAAAAACTTTAAAATTAAGGATTGTATTTTCCTCTCTATAGGTTCCATCATATTATTTCTAGAGAGATTATATTAAGGTAATAATTATTTTATTTTTTTTTTAAGACAGTCTCACTCTGTCACTCAGGATGGAGTACAGTGGAATGGTCACGGCTCACTGCAGTCTCAACCTTCCAGGCTCAAGTGATCCTCCCACCTCAGCCTCCCAAGTAACGTTTTAATGACAGTCATCATTTCTTATCTCTAAAAGGCCTTCAAGTACTTCTTGTCTCCCACTCCAGACTTTGTTTTTTTTTTTTTTCATTCCACACTTTCAAATCAAAAGTCAAACTTCTAATGTAGAAAATGCATGGGAGACACAGGAAGAGACTAAGCAACACCACGAGGAAACAACCAAGCACACCCAAAAGGTGTGAAACCCACAGGACAATTGGCTTCATCTTTTCAATTAGTCAATGTTGCAGACGGTGCTATGTTCAAATTAAGACTTAAGGGACACAACAAGATGCCACAGGGTTCTGGGTTAGATCCTATAAAGGACATTTTGGGGTGACTGGAAAATTTGATTTTGATCTAGTTGTTGTATGGGATAAAAACTAAAAATATCCCAATGGAAAAGTGGAGATTATTGACTGATACAGTTTGGCTGTGTCCCCACCCAAATCTCATCTTGAATTGTAGCTCCCATAATCCCCATGTGTTGTGAAAAAGACCAAGTAGGAGGTAATTGAATCATGAGGTAGGGTTTTTCCCATGCTGTTCTCATGATAGTGAATAAGTCTCATAAGATCTGATGATTTTGTAAAGGGCAGTTCCCCTGCACACACTCTCTTGCCTGCCACCATATAAGATGTGCCTTTGCACCTCCTTCACTTTCTGCCATGACTGTGTGGCCTCCCCAGCCATGTGGAACTGTGAGTCCATTAAACCTCCTTTTCTTTATAACTTACCCAGTCTTGGGTATTTCTTCACAGCAGTATGAGAATGAATTAATATATTGACTAAAAAGAGCAAGTATAGTGTGAACTCATTTAACAAACACACAGAGGGAAAGATATGGAATAATATACACTAAAAATTAACAGCAGCTCTTGTTGCTTAGGAATATGACGTTTTAATTATTAAAGTATGTTTGTCTTTATTTTCTAATTTGCTACCATATGTACTGCTTTTGTAATAATAAAGAACTATACAATTCCCCTGTAATTTACTTTGTGAACTCTCATCTCTATTGCCTTTGCCTTGATCTTGAATTTCTTCCTCCTTTATCAACATTTAATTCATGAACAACAAAATGGGTCCTCTCAACAGGCTTCCTTTCTCTCCATCAGTATTTTGTTCTCAGAAATACAGAGGTTGGATAGATAAGTAATCTGGTTGACTAAAGCCAGTGAGTCTTCCCAAATTCACCGTTTTAGGTAGACTCCTACATCATGTGCATGTGCACACCTTGTGTTTTTAATTTCTCAGCATCACCATGGGAGATACACGACTATCTGAGGATCAAGACATAGCACAGTCATTTTTCAGACCATAACAATGCTCCCAAGTTAAGATGGATATTAACATCTCCTGTGCTCTTGCTGACAAATAGCTGATCGAAACCTTAAGGCTTCCTCTGTCACAAAAAATAACATGAGCTCTGAGTGGCATGTAAGACTTAGCAAGAGGCCCCTCTCACCTCACAATGTGAGCTGCACATGTGCGCCCACACTTGACTCTGACCCCTAAGCATTTCCAGCACCAGGGATGTTAAAAGTAAGCTTTTTTGAAACAGCTCTTTCTTTTGTGTCTTTTGCTCTTTACTCACAAGAGACACAAAGAACAAGTGTATTTATAACTCTTTGCAACCAATGAGAGTTCCACATGGGGGGAAAAAGATGGGAAAAAATGATCTGTAACCTTTCATAGTTTTCATACAAATGTTTGCCCCTCTGGGAATTTGTGTAAGTGAAGCCATGTCAGTGGAAGTAGCAACACATAATGATCCCTGGAAGATGTGTGTTGAATGGCTGGGAGACCAGAAAGGACAGAGAGGGTGAGAATGAATAAGAATTTTAAGAAAATTTAAGTCCAGGTGAAAATAGGCATTCCAGATGAGAAAGAGTAATAGTAAAAGACAGGTTTTCCAAAAGCTTCTGTTTCAGAAGCTTTTCTACACGGTAGCCCTTGTCTGCAATTGTAAAATACAGTTCCAAAGAATTAAGAGCTAGGCAAAATAAAGTTAATTTGGATTCTTTTATAGCTTCACCAGTTGTGCCATGATTCAGGTGCATCATGAGCCAGTCTATCGCAACTAGATCCAGTAAAGCCTTGGTAGAACAGTTCATCCACACCACGGATAGTAATCTGATCTCCAGCTCCTCCATCTTTACCTCCATTCTCAACATGAGTAATCAAGTCTAAAGGCCTTAAGAGATAAAAATATCTCTTAGTGCAAAGCTTCCTTTTCCCTCATCTTTCTCCCCAAATAATCTCAGGACATTAGAGCTCAAAGGGTCCTTATGAATCGTTTGTTATAAGCCTCAAGTCGCACAGATGATCCAGAGAGGGAAAATGGCCTCCCAAGGTAACTAGTGACAAAATCTAGACTGGAATCTAGGTTTCCTAAATCCTAAGTCCAGAATACTTACAAATGAGCTGCACACACTAATGATTGCTTACAGATGAAATATATTACATTGTGCTTAATTTAGTCCTCTTCTGAGTAAAGCAAATCAAAACAAAAATGAACCAAAATCCCAAGAACAGGCATCTCCCACCCTACCTCCATACACAAACCAAGCAACCTTTCCTTAAGAACAGTGACAAGGCTCTGCCACGATAATCTGTACCAATAAAAACGTAAACATTCAAACACCCTTAGAATACAGTATAAAGGTCTTTGATTTTAGCCTGACAGAATTAATGATATCTTCCTATATTCTCTTACATAAGCACTTAGCATATTGTTTGTATCTTTAACATAATAATTTCATCTTTAAAAAATTTCATTCTTTATCATCCTAAATGTTTGCGTTCCTCATTGCATTTATATGTAATTAGTTTTTGCATGGCTATTCCTTGCCATGTGTTGTACGCCCTTGGATATTAAATTTATCTCTTTCCCCTTTTACCACCTGCACAGAAGAGAAAGAATATATGACTTTAGATAAATGAGTAAACTGGCACAGTCACATTTTTTAAATGGCTCGCTCTTCCCTTTCAAGAAGATAATCTATCATGTTCACAAAAGAATTATTTACTCAGAACTGTGGATTAGAACCTTTCATTTTGCCACTAAATATTCCTAAAATGGGCAATATCTAGCAGAGATTTTGCAATTTCCAGCTTAGAACTGCAGCCAGAAGTGCCTGGCATAAGGCAAGCACTGTGTAAGTGCTAGCTATTCTTATTATTAACAAGGTGTAGATACTATTTTTAGGATTTGGAAGATAAACTGGAAAGCAGTCTGGCTATCTTATAGCCTTTCAAACTCTGTAATAATGACCCAGACAGAATCAGCTTTAAAGGAAGCAGATACAAAATGTGATTAACCTGGATATTATTTGATCATGTCCAACATTTTCAGGACTAAGTATTACACAATGTTGTTTCTCAAGGCAGCTGGATCACCAAGAAATCTAAGTAATTGAAACCAATGAAGTAAAAGATGAACTCTCCTAGGCAAAAATAACTTTTCACAATAAAATTTTAAATACAAATAGTGCTGGATAAAAAATAGTTGCACTCCTTTGATTTCCATCCCTCCAAGATGCTAGCATCAGATAAGAGAAAGAAATTATAACTCTACCTGGCTATGAAGATTCTCCAGATTATTTATTCACCACACAACACCTGTGTGACTTCAGGCAAGTTACTTAACATTCCTGCATCAGAGTTTTTTCATCAATAGAATAAGGATTGTAATAGCCTCTCATAGATTATTGCAAGGATGAAATAAGGTAAGAGATCTTCTTAGCACAATGCCTGGCACAGAGGATGTAATAAATATTAGCTTTGTTATGATCACTTATATACCTTCTCATTGAGATATTTACATGCAACATTTAAGCAATTATTCAGATAACTAATTCTGTGCATGGAGGGGTAGGAAAGGAGAGGACAATAACTTATTTCTTCCTCAGCAAAGTAGCACTAATTATGCCTTTCTCGTCTTTGAGTCTAATATTAATCCACAAGTATTTTGAGATGTTCAGTAAAAGAAGAATGCTATCGCTGTAGGCAACAGACAATGAGGGGACTGATGTGTGGCACCTTCTTGATCATGGAAAAATTAAGTTTTCTAAAGGCCAGAGTTCGGCATCCTTTGGCAATTGAGTGACATTCCCCATCGTCTCTCATTTGTCTTCATGAGCTCTAAGAACTAGCAAGCCTCTAATGTCTGCTGACTAACATGTATTATTTATGAAAGATGCTACTTGCTAAAACTCTGAATACAGATCAGTAGAGAAGAAGCAGCAAAGTGTAATTGATGACTAAAAAAATCAAGAGTTTGGGGTCAGAGCTGGAAGTCATTCCACGTAAGCTTAATTTTGTACTGCAGTTTGGTCAGGGCATATGGCCATTACATCTGGGGTAAAACAGGTCAGCACTTAGGGGACTGAGCCCTTCAGAACCCTAGGGCTACTCTGAGGTTCCACTGTTCCACAACTAGGGTTCATTGCCATCTTCTTTATACAACATGCAGGTGGTCCCTTTGAAAAAGTTAAAAACCCACTGAAGTAGCAAAGAGCAAAGCCAAACCCCAACAACATTTTCCCTGAATGACCTAGGTACTCTTGGGACAACAACTTAACAAATCTAAATTGCAGCTAAAATTAAATAAGATCTGATCTGGCCCCTCCTTAGCTTCCTCCCATGCTTAAGAACCTATGTATGGTGTGTCTGGCAGTTCTCACGGAACTGAAATGCTACCCAAGGGCAATAAAGCCCATGTACCTCTTTAGTTAGCATCCTTTCTGGAAGAAAAGTTTAAGGGAAATATAAGTTTCTTGCTGAACAGGTGAGCAAAGGTTGAAATTAAACATCTAAACAATGTATCTTTACTTACACCAATTATCCTAATTAATAGCCAAATTAGTTGGGTTTATTTGTCATCCAACTCTACATTTTACACTTGAGTCTTTGTTCTCTCCTTTGGAACCACATGGTATAATTTATTGATTCATTCCTACATCAAAATTTCATTGACTTCCACCAGGTGCAGTGGCTCGTGCCTGTAATCTCAGCACTTTGGGAGGCAGAGTTGGGCTGACCACCTGAGGTCAGGAGTTCGAGAGCAGCCTGGCCAACATGGTGAAACCCCATCTCTGCTAAAAATACAAAAATTAGCCAGGCGCGGTGGCACACGCCTGTAATTCCAGCTACTCTGGAAGCTGAGGCAGGAGAATCCCTCGAACCTGGGAGGCGGAGGTTACATGAGCCAAGATCATGCCACTGTACTCCAGCCTGGGCAACAGAGTGAGAGTCTGTCTCAAGAAAAAAACAATTAACTGACTTCCATCAGGTGCAGTTGCTCATGCCTGTAATCCCAGTATTTTGGGTGGCTGAGGTGGGAGGATCACTTGAGGCCAGGAGTTTGAGACCAGCCTGGCCAACATGGTGAAACCCTGTCTCTACTAAAAATACAAAAACTAGCTGGGTATGGTGGTGCATGCCTGTAATCCCAGCTATTCGGGTCGCTTAGGCACAAGAATCTCTTGAACCTGGGAGGCAGAGGTGGTATCGTGCCACTGTACTCCAGCCTGGGCAACAGGATTCTGTCTCAAAAAAAAAAAAAAAAAAAAAAAAAAAAAATTAACTTCTATGAGTAAGGCACAGGCATTTCAGAGTGAATCAGACCTGTTTGTCCCTGCATTCATGGAGCTTAGAATCCAGCACAAAAAGACAGTCAAGCTCGTAGAGGATGACTTTGCTCCAGCAGGTTCTGGATTATAAACCAGAGAAAGCCTTTGCTGTGCCCCTCTGACAGAATAAGTTCAACATCCTTTCTACATGAGAGCCCTTCAAATATTTAAGGATAGCTATGCCATACTTTCTACGCCTTCCAGTCTCTATTAACAAGTCTAGTTCCATAAGCTATATAGTATGACTTAGCTTAGAATGCTTTACCATGTGCTGGCTTCCCTTTGTACATACATGCCATCAACCTATCAATGTATGGGGGACCAGAAACAAGACTCATTCCCACCCCAGTAAAGAAAATAATCAACCTTATGCTGAATACTCCACTTCTATTTGCACAAACTAAGAACATTAACATTCTAGGCTTATGCTGAGTTTGGAATCAAGTGTAGGCCCTGAGTTTACCTATACTGTCATCTCTGACAGTATGGTCATACACCGGTTCAATTATTTTGTATCTGAGTGTAGAATTCTATATTTACTCATATATTGATTAGTGTTCTTTATAGTCACTTATTCCTGCCTATTAAGCTGTTATATAATGATTGTGTCCTTTTTCAAATTTCTTTCTTCTTCTTTTTTTTTTTTTTTTTTTGAGACAGGGTCTTACTCTGTTGCCCAGGCTGGAGTGCAGTGGCATGATCATGGCTCACTGCAGCCTTGACCTCCTGGGCCCAATCCTCCTGCCTCAGTCTTCCGAGTAGCTGGGACCACAAGCATGCACCACCATGTCTGGCAAATCTTTTTTTTTAAAAAAATCTGTAGAGAAGGAGTCTCTTATGTTGGCCAGGCTGGTCTCAAACTCCTGGGCTCAAAAGATCCTCCTACCTTGGCCTCCCAAAGTGCTGGGATTATAGATGTGAGCCACCATACTCAGCCTTCAAATTTCTTATCCTTTCTAATATCATGTTTTCTACATACAAGAGCATTCCAACAAGCTCTCATCAGCCTAAGACCAGCCTTTGATGCTCTCTTGTATTCCAAGAGAATACATTCCCTTTGGTGCTCTCTTGTGTAGCATTTTGTGTCTAACTCCATTACATTATATCATTGCCTTACTGTGATTATATTTTTGCATGGCTCTTCTCTCACTTATCTGTGAGCTCGTTAAGCACAATAGCTTATATGTCTTTGTATCTCCACTACTAAGCTCAGTTCCTGACACATAGGCTATGCTTAAAAGAAAATCTAAAATGCAATAAAAAATATATGTATATAAAAAAACATAAAAAATAAAAATAAAAAAGAAGTGGTATACAAAAAAAAAAAAAAAGAAAAAAAAAGAAAAGCTGTTTATTTCAAAGAATAAATGAATGAGCCACTCAGCCATTATATCACCCAGGCCACAGTGGCCCCAAGGTTACCATAAAATACTTTGTCAAATACCTCATTGAAACACACGTGTATAGCTGTCCTAACTCTGCTACCTACCACTTTAGATAAAAGTCACTTTATTTCTCTGTGTCTCCGATTCCCCATATGCAGACAATGAAAGCTTACCAAGATTAATAAATGAAATAATATATGTAAAGATGCTTTACAAAACTGCAACATGTGCAAAGGCAAGATATAAGCATCCCCCTCATTCTAGCAGCCTTATCAAAACAGGAAATTATGTTTATTGGCCTTGCAAGAGCTGTGGTTTGTGGCTTCCATTTAAGGGCAGGAAGCAAGGCCTCTGAAAACAGTGACAGAGAAAGGTTAAAGGGATAAAACTTGGAGCCAAATCCACCACAACCCCCTCCCCAGGCTCACCCGTACTTCCCACTCCTCTCCTCCAGCCCCCTTCCCCATATGAAATTTGATGCCTGTTATTCAGGACTTTTCCTTTTGGCTGGCCTTTGGGGTTTTCCGAATTCTGTTTTGAGGGGTCCAGAGAGGTTCTCCTGCCAAACTTTGTTTGAATGGGCCTGTTGAACATCTTCAGTAGGACATTAAAGAGTATACAGCGTTAATGGGTAATTGTCCTTAGGAAAGAAGGAAGCAGAGAGATGAACAGACAGGTGGCCTTGCCCTGCTAAACAGGGATACCAGCACGTGCAGGGTTTGCTGTGTTACAACAGGGTATCATTGTGAGGTACCAGCTGCCTGCCACTGTTTATGGACATTTCTTTTTCTGACTTGGTATTTCTGCCTTTTGATGATATTATTGTCCTCCTGAAGCTAGAAGGAAGGAAGGAAGGAACGAAGGAAGGAAGGAAGGAAGGAGGGAAGGAAGAAAGGAGGGAAGGAGGGAAGGAAAGGAAGGGGGAAAGAAGGAAGATGATACCACATGAGGTGAATCATCCAAACAAGAGATAGGTCCTCAGCCACCTGGGTTCAAGAATCTGAAAGCTAGGTTTCAGCTTGGCTGGAAAATCCACTTCCCTTGTGGCCCTCTTCTCCTTGACTTCCAAAGAGCATTTGCATTTGAGTGTCCTCGAGCATGGAAAGAAAATCTGCCTTTGCCAGCAAGAAACAGCCAGCCCTACAGAGAACCTGAGATAAGAGGAGTATCCTGTCAGCTGGATGGCCCAGCTTGTCTATGAGTCCGTGTCTTTCTCCTTTATCGTTGTACCTCACACCATGCCTGACACATACCAGGTTCTCAGTAAATATGTGTTAAATATATGAGTGTGCTATTCTAGATTAATGAAAACAGGTACTTATGCCTCCTTGGGCAGAGCTTTAAAAGGGCAGCTATGCCTCCCCCAGGTCAGAATTAAAATGGCTGCATAATTACAGCAAGAACAAATCCAGAGTTGTTCTGCAGAGATAACTGGACAGGAGGATCCATCTCCTGCGTTCCACACTGATTCTCCCTTCACAGCCTTAGTTGATCTTAATAAGATGGGCTTACAGCAGCTACCAGTGCAGAGGTAGAAATTACCCAGCACTCTGCTATTTTTCTATTCAGGTGAACAGGGCTCACTGACAGAGAAGCCCAAGTTCTCAAACTGAGTCAAAAATGAAGCCATCGAAAAAGAACTCCTGAATGAGGCTCCCCCCAACAGTCTTGACTGTAATTAGCATCAGAAACCTAACTCGGAAAACTGTCCTTTCTATATTTCTAGTTTTGTTCCCTCTCTATGATCTATATCTTTTTTAAAATGTTATTCTTAAACAACAACAACAAAAAACAAAGGGACAAAAAAAGATCTAACCTCCTTGGTATATACAAGAGGAAAGGGTTTCTCCTTTCCAGTGGTGGTGTAGAGAGCGGCTGGATTCGTCCCTGAGGTCGGAGTGGAGATGACCGCAGCCAGGCTGGCCCTGCTCAAGTCGGGTCAGCAGAGCAGGATCCCTTTCAGAGGGCTTGCCCCCCGGACAACCTGGAGCCTGCTTTAGAGGAGCCACACACGTCCTCTCCCCTTTCTTGCTGGAGATTTGCGGACGTAAGGGGAGTCTGTGATCCCTAAAAAAGAAACTTCCCTTGGTAGGTGATACTAGGCAGTCGCATCCCGGGAGTCTCCGCCTTTGTGCTCTTCCCACAGCGGGGACAAACAGGGGCCGGGGTGTGGTGTGGGTACGTAGCTCCTGGGAGCTGGGATCCTCCTTTCAGCACTTGGGGGAAGGCTATCTCCGACCTTTGGTTCAGTCACTGTATCACACACAGGCACTTCTGGAGGTATTTCGGGGCGTTATTCTGGGAAGTCGCGCGGACGGGGGCCCTAGCGCTACCGGCGAGGAACCTCAGTGCTCGCCACGCGGAAGCCGCACTTCCGGCGAGGTGTCTTCGGGAGGTGGCGCCACAGCCCGTCGCAGCGCCGGCCGCCCGCGCTTTCCCAGCCAGATTCCCACCGCGCCAGCACCGGGGGAGCGAGTGAGCCCGCCGGGCCGCGGCCTGGACCCCGCAGCGGGGCTTCGCGGGCGCTCTGAGCCGTGGTCCGTGGCGGCCTCAGAACCCCGTTCGCGGTTCTCTGCACATACGGAGGGTGCTGGGGACCCCGACACCTGCGCGCCCTCGACTGGGGCCCGCTCCAGCAGTGAAGACCCAGGCCCTTCGTTGGGCCATGGCTGCTCTTGGTGCCTCATGGGAGCGCCCGGGGTAGGGACTCGGCCAGTGACCTGTAGGACACGCGGGGCGAGCTGAGAGCCGATTCGTCCACTGCACTTCCTCTGCCATGGGGAACCCCAATTCCGCTTCTGGGTGGCGGTCACGCACCAAAAGAGGACCGTCAGGTCTGAATTCTTTAAGGGTGGTAGTAGGCAGTTCGTGAGCCCCGGAAGGCCTGCGGGCTTTTACGCCTCCTGCGGATTTAGCGCGGGGCCAGCCTGGGCAGGAGAGGACTGGAGGGGACCCGCGAGGTTGAGCCGGCTCCTCTACAGTGAGGAACGACGCTTGTGGCCGCACACTCTCCGCAGCCAAGCTGCAGGGTCCGGCAGGGACAGGGGTCCTGTTCCCTCCTCAGATCCTGAATCCAGAGCTCTAGTGGCCTTATCCAGAGCGAAGGTGATGTGCAGTGGGCGCAGATGCAGAGTGCGGGGCGCCAAGGGTGGGAAGGAGAGGGTTCAGCGCGCTGGCGAGAGTTTCAGGAAATCCGGGAGAGGGCGGTATTTACCAGTTCCTTCCCAGAGAGCAACGAGGCAAATCGCGAAAGGTTAGAGGTGGGGGACCTGCCTGTGCCGGGACAAAAAACTTTGGAGCTGGGGCCTTCTCACCCTGAGGACCTGCCCGACTCCGGAGCGGGCTCTCTCACTCAAGTCCCGAGATGGGACGATTTTCCAATTTTCGTCCTGCCTCTCCTTCCCCTCCCGCCACTCTGCTAGCACTCCTGCACTCTCAACCCGGGTCACAACCCTCACCTGCAGAATACATGTCTGAAGGGCTCGTCAGTAGAAGCTTTCTTTCATACAATCTTTCTTACTGTTCTCTTCATCTAAGTCGCACGACATTATTCTCGGCTTCATTTCCACATAGCATTCGGCAGCGGACAAGGAAGAGCTGGTGTAGGCGGAACCGAAACTGAACCTGACAGCTAATGCTGTGAAATGGACACTTGAAGTTCGTGATCTGGCTCCAGGAAGAGTTTAGGGAATGTATTAGGCGGCAATCGGGCAAGCAAGAGCTGTGGTCCAACCCTTCCTCCGGTGGGAAAATTCAGGTTAGGACGCAATGCGAGACCTCTTAAATCGTTAAGATCCTCCGGTCAGCTGGAAGAGTCTTTAGTAATTCGTTGTTTTGTCTTGAGACCATTATCGGCCCCTAAGCACCTAATTATTTAATGGCAGCCCTCTGGGTATATCGGGTATACTGATAGGCGTTATCTAGCATTCAAACACATGTTTCTGGAGGAAACTATTTTCTGACCTCCCTCCACCCCCGCCGACCACTGTCATTTATTTTATTAAATGGAACCCATTTAAAATCCAGTTTTATAATTATTTTATAAAAAATCAGTCCTATTACCTATTTTTGAAGATTTGGTTGTGTACGATCATTTAATCATGTAGTTTAATTTCTGTGTCGTTCCCACATTGCTAACCTGATGGAGGAGAGCAGACCCGAGGACTTTTCAACCTCCAATAAAAAGGAAGAGGACTTTATGGCTGGGGTGAAAAGGGGCTGGTGAGCTAAGCCAATGGGGCAGCATAGCTTTACTATGTGCAAAAGCATTCAGACACAAGCCGACCCTTTTGCAATAAAACTTTATTGATGATCGTTTGAAAGTTATGGCAACTCCAAGGTTATAAAACTTGTCATAAAATACCAAGCAGTCATTAGTTTACCTGACCTCATTTCAATATAAACTTCCACAAAACATTTTATTTTGTTCCTTCTTATAAGTGGAGAAAAGAAGTTGAGGAGGTTAAACACAGTGGCCAGTTACTGAGGACCCAAAATCTGCAATTTGACACCCTGACCTTCATCCCTGCAAATAAAGCAGTAAAATCCACATTTTATTCTTTAATGTTCTGTTATTGCAGAAAGGATAATAATGTGTGAATGTTATTGTAGAAAAGATAATAACGACTATGTTTTAGTTCCAGCTGTCCATTTTTAGCACATAACCTGGGTTCAAATTTGAATGGAGAGTTGTTCCTCTTTGGAAGATCTGTAAGATATCTTTAATAATTATTAAAGAAAAAAGTCATTAAAGAGTATTTGCTCCCTGAGCTATGCATTAGAAGTCTAGGAAGCAAATGGCTACATGTTTTCATGTGACCTGAAGAATGAATTGTTCAAAATATTTAATTGATATTTACAGCTATTAAGAGGTTAGATGACTAATCAATACCTCTCACCACCCTTAGTTATGAGCTTAAAGAAGGGCAGCTGCCCTGAGACTGGCACGTACAACTATACTACAGAAAATAACCCAAACTGATGTTCCAAGGAAGCCCCAGGAGATAAACTGGAGTCTGTCAAAATAATCATTTCTGGTCCAACTGTATGAGTGGACTTAAACCATGGATCAGAGAACAGCCACAGAACACTGATAACTTTGAGTGGCTTCTGAACTTCTCAAACTGCACTTTGGGTTGGCAGAAGCTCACGTTTCCTTAATGCTGTATAGCTAAGGTCAATCTACCTGCTTTGGGGGATTTGTGAGCAAGTACAGATGGCAAAGGTTGACTTTGTGTTAGCTGCTTGCTAATTTCTCTAAAACATGTAAAAGTCTGGATATACTTTTCACGGATTGTTTAAAATATAAGCTCCAAGATAGATCCAGGCATATATGCATTTATAATGGACTTAGGAATCTAAATGAAGAAAGCTAACTGCTTTATAACCTCACTGGAACTCATCTTGGTAATGTTATGCTTAGTTTCCTGGTGTGACTTCAAATATTTCATGGAATTTCCACTAGAAAATAACATTTTAAAAAACAAAATCTTATGTAAAATGCTGCTTTCTTATGGGGAGTGTATGGGTGTGGAGTTGTGTGTGAGAGAGAGAGAAAAGAGAGAAAGAAAAGAAAGGAAGGAAGGAAGGAAGAAAAGAAAGAAGGAAACAAAGAAGGAAAAAAGTAGGAAAGAAAGGATCTCAGAGAAAGGAATAGTGGTGGAGCTAAGGGAAGAGAAAAGTATAAGATAAAGTACTATAAAAAGCAAACTCTCTTAATGTTCATAACTTCCCCTAGTTGGCAGGTATAGGTTGCAGTAATTTACATTACCATTTCATAATGCCAGGTTCTTAGACGCAAGTGATAACATGCATCAAAATAAAGATTTTGTGTTTTCCCCAAGTCAGTACTGACTTCCAGGAAGAACAGGGAAGAAAGGGCCTATAGACCTACAATGCAGCTCATAGGCTGAACACATATCTTTATCAGACTTCAGAAGCAAATAAGGGGTCTAAATTCAGTCCTTTGAGCTTGTAATGTTTCTGAAAATCTCATACTGGTGGGTTATCATCAGAGGTAAGTTGACAAATTTTTCTTATAAATGAGTTGATTAAATTTATTGTGACACATACGCAAACTTGTTGGTAATATTCATTGTAGCAAAAATAGCAGTGAATTTAATTTACAATGTTTATATCCATCTGCTATTAATCCCAGCATTCATTTGGGTGTCCCTAGATGCCTGGAGTGGTGGGGGAGGAGTAAGGTAAAGGAAAAAAACGTTTTCTCTTTAATCTATGACAAAAATAATTCCCTCTTCCCCTTTCATCCTCCTTCTCAAAATACTGTTCTTCACCCAAGAACCAGCTATTCAGACTCTCTATCTTGATTTTCACTATTGTCACATTAGTATATAATGATCCCCCATTCTGCTCTACCTAAGTATTATATTTACCAAAAAGTTGTGGTTATCAAAGAAGCATCCATTTGGATTGACCTTTCTGAACCATCCCCCTTATACTATATTCCAGGGAAGGCATAGAAATGACCTAAGTTGATTTCTAAAGTGTTTTTCATGTCAAAAATTGTGAGGGACAGCATATCATGCACACAGTATCTTTTCTTATATTCTGTTTTGTTCAAAAATGTTAGAAGATGTTCACGAGACACCATGTCCTCCTTAAAACACTTTCCTGAGTTATCTGGTTAATTGAGGCTTAGCTGTATAATGAGAAGCATGTCTTCAGCAGGGCTTAAAATTATATGCTTGAGATTTTTTTTTTTTTTTTTTTTTTTTTTTTTTTTTTTTTTGACAGCTGGGTGATAGAGTTGTGAAATCCCAAATCGTGCCTTAGGTTCTGGTGGCACATCCAGACTGCCTAGCTTTGCCTTCATCATTTTTATTGACACAAAAAAACTTTCCTGTAAAAGGAAAAAAGTGCAGCTTTTATGTAGTGATATCCAAGTGTATGTTATTCATTTCTTTTACAGAATTCAATGTATATTTTACCCTAAGGGTATATTTTTCTCCATGAGACTAATTGCTCTAATAGGAATAATGATGTCTCCTATGTACCTAATACCTTTATCCCCCCCAAACCCTCATGTGCCTTAGCAGTTCCATGATGAAACACACAGATCATATGCAGTTGTGGCCAGAAGCCATGGCTCAACTTACACACAACTCTACCAGGTTAACCCTCTGTTTTCTGTTTGTCTTTTTAAAAAAATCCCCTTTGGCGTAAAAGAAACAGAAAGTCTTAAGTAATTTTGTTTTACAGCTAAAATATTATAGGTAAGTCTGGTTCTAAAAAGAAAACTCGTACTTTTGGCTACTTTTAAATTGAAAGAAGAGGTAGGGGGAGACTTTTTCTGGAAGCTATAATCCATAAATTAGCCATGTCTGAATTTCCAGAACAGAATTTAAATAACACATCTTTCTATGATATTTTTTCCTCTTGGGAAAACTGGATGGATAAATGTTTAGTTCTAAAATAAAAATTGGGGAATGGTTGAAGAAAATATACTTACTTTCATCAATTACTGCTGGAGAACTTCATTTTGTGTCAGAGTTGGAGAAATGTATAGATAGCACTGACCTAGAATGATAAAACTGGATTTAGAGAGTTTTACATACCTGGAAAATCCTCCAGTATGTAAAACATTTACAGAGTGTCTCTTGTTTTGAACTGCTTTTGGTTACCTATAAGTTAATTTGCTTTCTTTAAGTTTTAAATCCATTTGCCAATGCATGCAGTGTAGTACTTTCATCTAGCAAGAAAGTGCTGAAATCTACTGGCATGAAACATTCAACCTGCAAATGGAAAATTTGCTCAGTCAAGTGGTGCTCCATTGTTTCCCTTTTAAACCCAGCAGCAGCAGTGCCTGGTTGCTAGAATGGCCTTGCTGGGGAGGCTTGTAAATGTACCATGCATTATACAGCCCTGGAAGCAAGGTGATTTGACCAGACTAAAAGAATTTTGACTTTTCTGTTTTCTGACTTTCAGGAATTTGATTTTTAGCGTTAAACTGGCACTATGAAGGTTTTTTACATGGAGTAATGGGATCATTATTTCTTTCCCTAGTGGAAGGGGTGTCTCCAAGAATGGAACCATGTGGTGGGACAGAACTCAATCCCAAAGGAATTGAATGTGAATCACTCAGGCAATAAAAACTGCTAAAGGAATCTGTGTTGTCAGCTCACCAGAACATCAGATTCACACCTCTGGTCCTCCAGGAAGGTGCTATGGGGCTTTTTAAAAGGTCCCTTGTGGCCACGACCTTGGCTTTCTATCCTTCTAAGAAGTGGTTTACCAGTCAGCCAATATATTGGGCTGGCATTTTGATCCTGCAGGAAATAGAACTAGCCTTTTTCCCCCAGTCCTCTATATCCACTCTCAGAGTCTGTCAAGAATGGTAGCCTCAGTGGTATGGCTGCATCATACATAGGACACTGGTCCAGCATTTCTGGTGCTAATCTCTGGTTTTGGCAATCCTCCCTTTCCCCTGCAGCCATTAAATTTACAGTCTTGCTATGGCATAGAAACAGAAACCAAATTGTAGCACTTTAATGCATAAGAACTACAGTAAACAGTACTGTAGGAATTGGAATAAAAATGAAGGATTAGTATTGTCTAAAATCCCTTCCTTATTTTCCTAAATTCTCTACTCAAGAGATTTCTTTTCCTTTTTGTCTGCTATGCCCTTCCTTGCTAATTAGTCTGATTTTTATTAAATGTCCCACCAATAATATGATTTTTATTAAATGCACTACCAAAATGGATTGTGTGATGACATTATGAACTTAAACATCTTTAAGATTTAAAAATGTGTAGGCTTAACAACATAAATATAAAATGTGTTGCATAAACAACACTTTACAAATTATTTGTTACATCTGTGCAAAACACAATGCATTTACTGAACAAAACCAGCAACACTTGCTTAATTCCCCCGCCATCCCCCCCCAAAAATTGGGCTAGTTCGTATTAATTTTAAAACGTTTTCTTGATGAAAAATGTGAATCATATACAGGCGGCATTTTTCCCCCTCTCTCTCCCTAGAAAAAAACAACAGTTTGTACCTACTGGCAAAATTGGTTTACTCTGTAAGGATGGTATACTGTGTTTTATCCCTCTTGGCTTATTAAAGAGTTATACACTTTTGAAATTATATTTATTTCATTTTTACATTTCTCTCCCGTAGCCTCCGTGTGTCCACTGAAAACAACATCGTTGGGTCTTTGCACAATTTTCCCGGAAATGCCTTCCAATCGTGTCCCTGGAGTGGTGGTTATATTCCATTCCCCCACTGGCTCAGACATGCAGCTTGTCTAGAAAGCCGCAGCCGCTGTGGAAGAGATGAGAAGTCAGCTCTTTCGTTGGTCCTGGTGAGGGTAGAATTTTTAGTCAGGCAGGAGGTGCACTGACTGGCAGAGGGAAGAGAAAAGGGTGCACCCGGACCCCGCAAATCCGCCTCTTGGAGCAAATAGCCTCTAGGTAGAGGGACCTTTTAGAGCCTGCCCAGTTCCCGGGAGGACCAACCCCAGCCAGGAAGAAGACCTGAACTAGAACCCCTGCGCAGGAGGATGCAGGAATGCCCCGTCTTACCGGCAAGGTTCCTGCTGGCTTGCAGATATTTGGTGATCCTCACCAAGATGCAAACGGTGAGGTCCTGGTATGGATCGCAGTTTTTGTTCGAAACCTGAAAACGCTAGTTTGGGATTTCACAGCTCTGGCCCTCCGGCCCGACTTAGAGGCATACCCCCCAATCCCCGCGGAACGAATTCCGCTCAGGCCGAAGTTAAGAGCATTTTTTCAAGGCAGTAAAAGTGATCCCTGCCCCTAACAACCTTCCAGCTTTCTCTTCTCCCGGCTATCACCTCTCCCAGGGTGCGCTGAATTCTCTTTATCATATAGTTTTTTTTTTTTTTTTTTTTTTTAAATAAATGAAATGATGTACTTGTTCGCTGTTTGCAGGGAATGAAATGAGTTGATCCGGACTCCAAGATGCACCCCAAAGAAAGAAAACGCAACTGTAGCGCGGACTCCACGGAGTAAGGCCAACTGAATCCACCACCTGCACTTCCGAGTCACTTGGGCCCAGCTAGCTGTGTTAATTATGGGTTCTAATTTTATTGCAACTCGGCACCTCCTGGTTTGTTCCCACTATAGTGGTCTTAAAAAGAAACACACACAGGCATACCCCAGAATGAATCCCCAGGAAGGCAAAGGTAGATTTTTTTCGGCGCCTGAGTTGATGCTCTGAGAGCGCACTGGGGGTCACGGGCATGTCCTGGCACTCAGAAAACAAATTGCAGCCAAGAGCAGGGTTGTTCCCAGTCCTCTCCTTGCTCCTCTGTGCGCCGCTCGGCCTCGGGCCTCCTGGGGGATGCTGTGCACCGCCACAGTGGCTGCAGACCTCACCTCTACGCCCTGGATAACCTGGGCCGGGAGGAGACGTGCAGGCAGCTGGAGCCTGGTCTCAGTCTCCCGGCCTCACCCAGTCCGCTGCGAACTCCGTGGCGTGGATTCTTAGCCCGTGGTGAGGAGGACAAGGTTGCAGATCCTCTTTGTTGCGGGTCCTGGGTCCGGCCTTGGGCGGCGTTCTGGCTTCTAAAGTGTGGAGGTGGCCAGAGAAGTGTCCATTTTCAGTGTAGACACCTGCGGCATGGGGGCTTCTTTTGGGGCTCCAGCGTGAGCTGCTCCTGCAGATTAAGGAAATGGAGAGAACAACAACGGCGACATGGTGGAGTTCAGATTTCCCCCGTTAATTAACATTATGATTTCATTTAATCCAAGTATCTTTTGTGCTCTTATTTAATGTCTCTTGCAAAATGAGAACTAGATAATACCTCTTTGGAAAGGTTGTTGTGTTTGACGTGAGCCCTCAGCAAATGGTAGGATGAACTGGAGAAGAATGGGTCCATCACTCCCCACGGCCTCCCCTGCAGAGCTTCTTTGCTGTCTGCAGCTTTCCCACCCTGGCACAAGGATAGCTCACAACCAGTGCCCTTGAGTAACCCCTGGGGGCTGCAAGAGAATCCAGTCCGGTAGGGCATGGAAGATGGGTTTTCGCTGAATCGTGAAAAGACATGTTCGGGTTTCTTTTGGGGCATGGTGAAGAATGGTGCGGGGCTTTGGAGTCAGTGGACAGTTGAGGTGCAGAGGGAACTGAAAGGAGAAACCAAAAATGTCGGGCTTTGAAGTTCTATGGGTTTTCAAAGGCATTTCCCAACCTTGTCAAAAACTCTAGTGGGAGCGCGATCTAATCTGGCTCCTATAGGTGGCGCTGTGACAAGGTGCCGTGGCCGGGAGAGGCGGCGGGGGGACTCGAAGACTGTGGGAAATTTTCCGCGACTCCGACGCTAACCTTCTGCTCACAGGCTCGGCTTCCTGTTTTCGGGGGATTAGCAAGGACCGTGCAGCACCAGTCTCCGCTCTCGGAGTCAGCGTGGGGCTGGTGGGTGGCGGGGTGAGCTCGGGAAAGACAACAGGCTGGAAACACAGTGCCTCGACTTTGCAGCGCATCAACCCTCTATGGCCCCGTCCTCTGCTCAGGTGCGAGGAGTCGCCGGACGGCACAGGACTCGGGGCAACTCGCGAGGGCATCATGCCACCTAGAGGAGACGCGCAGTGAGTGAGCCCCGAGTCACCGAAAATGGGAGAACGTTCCTGCCCGTCGTCAAGGTGACTCTGGCCTACAGTTCGATTGAGATTCCTCGGAAGCCAGAAATCGGGTCTAGAGAGGGTTGATCGCTTTATCAGCAGTTCGAGCCCAGCGGAAGCTTGGGGCCTAGAGGGCCGAGGCCCAGCTCTGATCAGAGGACAGTGGTCTGGGCCTCGCAGCCTTCAGGCAACCCGGACCTTGCGGTAAAGCTACATTCAACATAACTCAGATCACAGCCCCCAAAGGGCTTCATGTGAGTCCTGAAACCAGGGTTTAGAGGCGAGGCCTGGTTCTCGTTTATCTTTTCCAGACAGCATGTAGGCCAATAGGGTCTTTGGAAGGAGGCAGCTCCAAAGCCCTCACGCCGACACCTGAGGGCAGGGTCTCAAACAGCTGTGTTGAAGAACAGGCAATCTTGCTTTTCCCATAGGCAGAGAGCTGCACCTCTCCTGAGCGCTGCAGCTCATGGCTGTAGAGTGACCATGGACTGCGTTCTCCTCACCAAGCTGCGCAACTTCTGCTAATGCTGCATCCCTGGCAAGACGAAATTCTCCTCCCTCTGACTAGAAGGTCAGCCCAGCCTCCCCCTCAGGGACCCTCCCTGCCCCTGGGCCGCTGCCCCCTCCCTCTGTTGGATCCTTGTTCTCTGTTGCAATCCCTCAGCCCAGAGTTTTGCCCCCTGCATAAAAATGTGTTCTCTTTCATTTGCGGATTTAATAAACAAACGTAACCGTATCACATGGAGCTCCACACCATCATTCTGAAAGCAATTCCGCTGTTGAAAACTGAAAAATGGGTGTAATTTGCGTTCAGAAAGCAATGTTAAGGTCACGGCAATTTCCCGGGCCGTTATTTATTTTCACTTTAAAGTCTTTAGGAAAGATTTGCTTATATGCTCGGAAAACTTCCAAATTCGAGAATACCAGCAATCCCGCTCGCCTTCAACGCTGGGGGTAAGGGGGGTGGGGAACAAATTACTGAGTGACGCTAATATGGGGAAACTGAAAAGAAATGTCGATTGTTTTTATTGTAATAGAAGGAGTGAGCAAACAGAAAAACCAACCCCGGATGATCGGAAACAGGCAGGCGGAGAATTAAAAGCGAGTTTCAGGCAGCAACAGGCCCCTCCCCTGCCCTCGCAAGGAGGAAGCCGGCGACGAGCGTTCGCAGCCCGTGGGGGCCGATCTCACCACCCGCAGCACTCCGGCCCGGTTGCTGTCGGACCCGCAGAACGCGGAGACGCATTTCCGAGCTCGGGCCCGACCCAACCCACTGCCATTCTACCTACCTCGTGGAGCCGCGGAGAGGCTCTTGAACCGTGAGGCTCCTTGGTGAGAAGGTGGAGAGGCCGCGGGGCTATTCTCCGAGCATCTTCCGGCCTCGCTCTGCTCCTCTAGGAGCGCTTGCGACTTCTCCTTGGGCTGGCGCGTCCGCAGTCCCTCCAAGTCCAGGCTGGCAGGTCAGTGTGCGGGCGCCACCTGTCCTCCTCTCCCACCCCGGGTCTGGCGGGGCAGAGGACCACTGAGGGCTGTCTCCATCCCCCAATCCCCCGCTACTGCACCCTTTAGCCGCAGCCCCCTTCCGCAGCGCAGATGCTGCAGGACCAGCGGTCCAGGGGGGACCCACCCTCGCCCCGGACGCCGGCCACTCTTCCGGTTGTCACTTGCAGCTGCAGCTTCTGGGAAACTCGGCCGCTGACCCTGCAAGACCGGGACATAGCAGCGGGCCGAGTTCTGGAGAAGCTGGGCCTGTTTCTCTCCCTGCGCCGCACGCAATGCCCCAACTCACCCTGAAAGGTCTTGCCTTCCTGCATTCTCCCCAGACAGTTAGAAGTCAATGCACAGTGAAAATCCCAATCCCGGACTTGGACTCTGGCTGTCTTGCAATCCCCGCAACTCCTCCGACTGGAAAAGAGGCGGGCACCATCGCCTGGGCCTCGCTGGGGGTCCTGTTCCTAGCAGGGGGCAAGTTGGAGGAATCAGCTCCTTAATATTTTCTGCTAGCTCCGCTAGTCATTACTGCAACTCGGAATAGAAAAACCTCTCTCCCGGTCACACACACCTCCGACTCTCGCCCTATCCTCTCATCCGCAGTCATCACTGACCTGTAGACCCGGAGGAGCAGTCTTCCCGCGGAGCAGCTTAGCCGGCGTCGGTCTAGGTTGGGGATACAGGGAGGGGTCCTCGCGTTCCGCACAACCTGCAGTGCTTGGGTCTGACCTCTGCAGCCCTCGGGTACAGTCTACTGGGCTAGATTCCTGTTGCTTCTCCGCGTCTCTCCGCCGGCCGCTCTAGTGCCGGGAAGGGGGGCGCAGCAGGTGACTGCCCGCGGCACTGGGAGGGCTGACAGATTTATGGAGACTTCACAGCATCTGGCTGGGGTCCGCGAGGGCAGGGCGGAGTCCAACCGAGCCCGTGGTGGGGGTTAAAGCTTCCCCAGCCGCATGCCTGGGCCGAGCCGCCCCCGGAGTCCGGAGTCCCCGGTTCCTGCTCCCTTCGGGCGGGTGTACACCAGGATCCGGCCGCACCGAGTGTACGGATCCCTCCAACCCTGTGTAGCCCCCCTCCTTCACACTCTAGGCCCGGCTGGCTTCCAGTCTCCCACTGAGTAAATATTTACCCAGAGAGCGGGTCGCCCCTCGGAGGAGGCCTCGACGCGGCTAGGGAAAGGGTTTTTGGCTTCTCCCTGGCCTGAGCCAGCTGTAGGCCTTACTGATTGTGTTTTGGTTTTGGTCTTAAATTTCTCCTTTTAGTTGAAATTCTTCCAATCTCTTTGTGATCTCCTGGGTCCAGACTGGGCAGTAACCAGGGGGCACTGACTCCAGCTGACCCTTCTTTTTTCTCTGAGTCCTGCATCCTTAAGCCCATCGGGACTGACTATACCTGAATGTTCTTCCTCTTCCTTCCTCCATCCCTCTTTCTGTCCCTCAGATCCGTTGTCTCTCGGTGGGGCTCAGTGGTTCGCTGACTACCTCGCTCCAGCACTGTCTGCGCCTGGGAAGGCTTCAGCGTCACCTTTTTCTGCTGGGGTGCCACCGACCGCGTCTGCCCCCTGCAGCTTTGGCTTCTCTTGCACCCAGAGCGGGGGCCTCTGCTTGCCGCGGATACTTAGTGGCCCAAAGCACCTAAAATGGGTTCTTTCTGCGCTCTTGAGAACGCTAAGAGCACCCAGTACCTGCAACCGCCGGTATGAGTGGGGCCTGCGGGGAGCGGCCGGCGCCGCGGAACAGGCCCCCTGCCCAGTGAGATGCTACCCCCTGATGCGCCCAGGGGGTCCGCAGCATCTAAGGCCACATGATCACAGCCAAGTCCAGCAGGTGGAAAGGGGAGAGATGGCATTGAACCTGTGTGAGAACTGGGGAGATGTGTGGCAGCTGAAGGAGTTGGTGGGAACAAGAGGGAGTTGTATGTTACCTTCAAATAGCCGGACCTCTAAACTGTAACAGTTTCGGAATCACTCTAGGCTGGTGCTGTAGAACTGCTAAAGCTTTCTAAGAGTCCCCAGACGCCCCGCGGGGCATTAGGTTTTGCCTATTGGTAGTCGAATATCCTTGTACCCGCCTAGCAGCCCTGCAGACTGCGAATTCTCCCTGGGTGCACGGAAGTAGAGCAAATTCCGCGTAGAGACGATACTCACTGTTTGTCTGTGAGGGGGAAGGAGGATTCTTGATCAAGTTGCCGGGCATGTTCATTCCCTCCCGCAAGCCTAAGGCAAAGTCATAAGCTTCCCTCCCATGCGTCAAAACTTCAGTTAATGTATCTAACAGCCTTAAGAAGGAGCTGCTTCTTCTAAAATCTTTAGATTTCCGAAGGTTCTACTTATGTAAAAATGCCAGGCGGTGCCACACGGTGTCACCCAACAGATATTGGGGTCAGACTAGGGTGAAATTGCTATCAAATCAAACTTCAAGATGATTTTAAACATTTGAAACCAACCAACAAAAAGGGACAAGTTCAAATGTGTCTAGTTGTGGGACTTTTTTCAAGATTACGATTGTAAAGAATGGTGTTTTAATTCATCTGTATCTTTCACATCCTTCATTCTGTTAGGTAACTGAATTTAGAGTGCATCCTCACCATACACGTGGGAATCTGGAGATCTGTTCCTTTGCAGAAGCATGGCTCATCACGGTTTTTTCTTGGGTTCTTGTAACTTACTGGCCCAAGATCTGGGGCCAGCTTTTCTGGGTGTAGACCAGAGCCACATACATCCCTGAGGACTGTTGGGAAGCAGCCTGAATCCTGTGTGGACAAAGAGCCTTGTGGATTGTCAAGTAGCAGTAGCAGAGTTCACGACCCCAAGTAGTACAAACTCCCAAATTCACGAAAATAGTTTTCTTCTTGTTTATTATTTTTATTCACATTCTCCACAACCCTAACTGCAACTATTAATAACTTTGGCTGCCAACAAGCATACGGCAAACTTTAGATTAGACTTAGCGTGAACAAAAGTGAAAATTCAGAAGTGGGCAGAACCAAAGGGCCTCTGGGAGCTTAATAGAAGACGAGGGAATTACATCCATGTGCAGCGTCGGTGTCCACTTTCTTGAGACTAAATCTCTTTTATATATAAACAAAACTCTTTAGAAATCGGTTTGGAGAACCCTCGCAAACCCTGGCACTGAGGCCCAGCGGCCCAGGACACTGGCTGAATGTGGCAGAGCCTTGGGCTCCGTAGTGAGTGCCCCAGGCACTGGCAATCGGTGGACTTGGGGCAGTGCGCCGCGTTAGCCTCCTGTGGTTCAGTTCTCTGCACACGGGGTGGCCCCTACCTCGAGCCTGCGTGGCTAGCGGTTGGCAGGTCCACCCGGGGGGTAGGGGGCTGCCGAGGGGAAGCTGGCGGTAGGAGGAGCCTCCCTGGCCTTAACAGTGGCCCCCACCTGTGGCTCGGGCTCCCGTAACCTCCTGGTTTCTCTGGCCGGCCTACCTTCTCACACCTGCGCTCTTGCCACCTGGCACGGACTGAAGTTAGGAAGAATCGGCAGGTGACACAGATTCTCTCCGGTGGCCCTCTCGATAGATTTTGCTAAGACAACTCCCCCATCCCTGTGCACCGTGGCGCCCGCCTCCCACTTAGGGTCTTAACTGCCATTCTGAGACGTCCGTCGTTCCCCCGAGGAGATCTCCTCGGGTCCCGTCTCCCTTCGAATCATTCATACTCAAACAAGAGTCTTTCATTTGTTTATTCAGCATTTTACAAGCCTGATTTTGCTGTCATTTTGTGCCGCTTCTGGGAAGATGTCAAACACCCATTTTCGTTGTATTTAGTCACCCAGGTGGGGAGCCAGCCTGAAAGAGACAGCGGAAGGAGTTTCCTGGACTGCCCTGTCGCTCACCGGCCCGCACCAGTCACCACGCAGCTTGCCCTCGGGCCCGCCTCTTGAGGGCGTGTCCCCAGTGAGTGATAGACGGAGCCGCCCGGCCCTGCTCAGCCCAGCCCACGTTGCTGCTTAGATTGAAATGCAGAACTCAAGCCTCTTTCACCGGGGCACAGACTTCCTTTTACTTCTTCCTTTTGCACTCTCGCCTCCTCCTCCTGGGAAGAAGCGAAGGCGCCGGCGGCCCGGGGTACCAACAGGCCGGGCCATTGAGGCCGTGCGTAAAGTTTCTGTCTGGCTGTGCGGAACTGGGGCCGGGTTGGTGTACTGTTCGGAGCAATGGGTGAGTGGCGGTGGAGGACTCTGTCGGAGCCGCGAAGGGAGGGAGGGAGCGAGCGGGAGAGGGAGGGAGGGAGGGAGCGCGAGGGCGCGCGCCACTAAGCGCTCACATTCTCTATTGACTTTGCTCGCGTTCCTACAAGTTGTAGGAACACGCTAAGGGTCAGCGGCGCACAGCAGTTCAGTGTGAACGCTGGCTACTGGCTGGCTGTTGATGCCATTTTCTGATTTTAACAGAAGGGAACTATGGCATCAGCAAGCCCCGCAGCCCCAGTAGCAAACCAAGTTTTGCTTCACGCGCGCGCATACACGCAAACAAAACAGGAGAAAAAAAACATCTCTAGCTTCTCCTAGACTTTGTTTAACTGTCCGGGTCTCCAGGAGGAACGCTGGGGAAGGGATGAGTAAAGAGGGAGTGGCCCAAGAACTTTAGTGAGGAGCAGGCGAGAAGCAGCGCGTTTAGGCATCAAGACCGATTTCCCGTCCTGCTTCGGGAGACTTTTGAAAGCTCGGAGAGGCCCTGCGTCTCACCGCTTTACTTGGCTGTAGGGGCCTCTGGCACGGCAGGAATGAGGGAGGGGGTCCGATTGGACCGTGACGGTTGGGGCCGTTCGGCTTTGTTCAGGGACCGTTTGGCTTGGGGACAGCCCCTGTCGTTAGTACAGGACGGGTGCGTTCGTCCAGTCCCCGGACGCGCAGGGAGGCCCAGTGGCAGGCGGTTGTCCCAAGCAGCGGGTGCGCGTCCCCGCGCGCTGTGTGTTCGTTTTTAGAGCCAGCTTTCGGGGAGGTGAACCAGCTGGGAGGAGTGTTCGTGAACGGGAGGCCGCTGCCCAACGCCATCCGGCTTCGCATCGTGGAACTGGCCCAACTGGGCATCCGACCGTGTGACATCAGCCGCCAGCTACGGGTCTCGCACGGCTGTGTCAGCAAGATCCTGGCGCGCTACAACGAGACAGGCTCGATCTTGCCAGGAGCCATCGGGGGCAGCAAGCCCCGGGTCACTACCCCCACTGTGGTGAAACACATCCGGACCTACAAGCAGAGGGACCCTGGCATCTTCGCCTGGGAGATCCGGGACCGCCTGCTGGCGGACGGCGTGTGCGACAAGTACAACGTGCCCTCCGTGAGCTCCATCAGCCGCATTCTGCGCAACAAGATCGGCAACTTGGCCCAGCAGGGTCATTACGACTCATACAAGCAGCACCAGCCGGCACCGCAGCCAGCGCTGCCCTACAACCACATCTACTCATACCCCAGCCCTATCACGGCGGCAGCCGCCAAGGTGCCCACACCACCCGGGGTGCCTGCCATTCCTGGTTCGGTGGCCATGCCGCGCACCTGGCCCTCCTCGCACTCCGTCACTGACATCCTGGGCATCCGCTCCATCACCGACCAAGGTAGGGGCTCAGAGACAGGGCGTGTGGATGTGCAGCATCTGCCTCCACACTCCCGCGGAGGTCCCACTATCTGCGGCCTCCGGGACCGTGTCTTTCCCATCACCTGAGGCTTTTTCCTTTGGAAACGTAAGGAGTCTTCCTAGGGGGTGTCCTGATCTCATTAACTTGAAACGCATGCCCCTGGTTTCCTTGCCACACACAGTCTCCTGCCTCATCTCAAACTACCAGACCCATAACATCCCCCCATCCCCAACACATGGTTCGCATTTTCCACCCTCCCCCGCCTCTCGAGCTGAGGAGGCCTCAGCCCGGCTTGCTCACTTGGAGAAAGCGGCGGAGCCGGACTTGGGGGCGCAGCCCGGGAGGCCCGAGCCTGCTTGGGGTTGCCGGCTGCAGATGCTGCTGCAGGCAGAGCAGCTTGCTTGGGGATCACAGACGGCCGGGAGGAGTCCAGCACGCGGTGGAAATTGAAGTATTCTTCTCCGATTCTGGCAATCAGGCCAAATTTGCTCAGGCAGGAAGTTCAAATGTCAACTAATTGGTTTCGTTCTTATGCTTCACTTCATTTTCCTCGGAAATGAAGGTCCCGAAGTTACTACTACTAACTCATTCCCAGACGAGGTCATATTCTCTCTCTCTCTCTCCATTCACTCTCCATTCACTTTTTACCTTAACCGACTTCACTGTATATATCTTAGGAGGGGGAAGTGGCATCTGCAGTGATGGAGATAAAATGCAGGCGATTCCATGCCTTCCTTTTACTGTTCTTTTCCGTTTACCCTGAGCTTGCCGCTTTCCTTTGGGGTTCCCGGGTCCCCGAGAATGCAAGTGGATATCTATCTAGTTCCTGCACGTTTTCAGCAGTGCCACCCCACTGTTCTTTCCTTTCTCACCCCTGACCTTGCCTAGTCCTAAGCGTCCTTTCTGCCTAGTCAGGATTCCCCCGAGCCCTCCTGCCCAGTCTGGCTTCAGCAGGAGACCTGAATTTGTTTTCTTTTACTGAGTTGTGGGTGTTTTTTTTTTTTTTTTGGCGTTAACTTCTTGGTAGGGAGAAAATAAAGTCTAAATGCCCTAGATGCAGAATTTAAATACTGTGTAGATAGCCCACTTTCTTAATTTTTCAGCCTAAAGTTTTAAAAGTGTAGGGGAAAAATTAAATAGGAAAGAGGGAAATAGTTCCTTTAATTACTTCCTGCCTTTCTTGGTTGCCACCACATTGGCACAATTATCTTTTTAAGTAATGAAAGCAGAGCTCTGATTTCTCATCTTCTTGTTTTCTGACTGCAAGTTTACAAGAGCCCAGTTTTGTCTTATTTGGAGCTGCTTGGAGCCGTAGTTGGAGAGAGTTTGCCCTTGATTTATAGGATAAACTGACCTCACTGACATTTAAAGGAAGCCCCTGTTCATGGGAAAGTGTGAGATCAGCAGAAATGGGGGCTCGCAGGGGGATCTCAATTTCTTAAGATAACTTCAGGCTTGTGCCCACCGACTGCCTTTTGTCTGGGAAGGCAAAGACAGACAGGCAGTTCTGGACCAAAACACAGTTTCCTGGTGCAAATGGGACTCAATCTAATTCTTGGGGGTGGTAGAGGAGGAGACATAGTGGGAAAAAAAGGGCTAACAGAGTTGAAAAGAAAACTTTTCCTGCCTAGAGATTCTCCCATCAGAGCGAATGTCAGCTGCGAAAGTATTGGAGAATGGAAAGGAGCAACTCTTCCTTATAGATATTGTTGTGATTTTCGATGCCAGCTTTAAACAACCCAGATTCTGACAAATTTGTGACTATAAAATGATGATTTCTACACAAATGATCACTCTCTTAAAGCACTGTGTCAGATGGAAGTGTTTAAAATCAAGTTACAATGGCTTTGTCAAACTTCCATCCTCCACCCACAGGACCCAAAGACAAAAATACATTGTTTGTAGCCTTCATAAATCTCTTTGAAACTATACCTGGTCACTGAAAAAGGGCAATGATTCAATATGCACGACTCTAAGTATCATAGTAATCACACCATACAATTTTCTTTGCATCTCCAACATGAACAGAAAGAATAACTGATGGCATTACACCTTAACACTTAATTCTACTTTCATTTTCTTAACCTATTTCATTTTCTCTTTCATAGATACATATATATATATATATATATATATATATATATATATATAATCTTCTAGGATGACCCTGCCACTGACACCCATGACATGTAGAGTGGTAATTCCAAGATTTAAGTCATATGCACTTATCACATATGTAATGTGTAGAGGTAGAGTATCAAGGGGAGCCCTATGCGCATACAAAGCAGAAGTCTGTGAACGTTATCTTTTGCACTGTATTGTGGGAATCATTTAGTTATTTGTTTGCAAAGGACTTTGCAGGTCTTTTTGTACTCTATTGACACAAGTGCCAGATCCCCACAGTGCAGTGAGCACCAGTGCAGGCACCCTTAGGTCAGGCACCTTTCTTTTTAGCCAGCCCAGTCCCAAAACGTTGTCAACCCCCAGTCGGCCTTGGGTTACGACTGAGGAGATAGCGAACGGGCGGGCGCGTGCAGCCTTAAGAGTTCCTTCCTAATTTGGGTTTCTTCCACTCCTTTGCCCTGGGAGGGCGGAGGAGGGGGAGGGAAATCAAAGACCAGTTGAAAAAAAAAAAATATCTTCCCTCAGGCATGGGTCAGAGAATTCGGAAAGGCCTGCACTCAGGCGAGTAAAGCTTCACCAGGCCGTGGGCTGGAAGCACCGGACGAAGGTCCGGTGGGCAGGGGAGGGGGCCGACCCAAGGTCTGAGCCCTCGAGCTCTCTCGTCGCGGATTTGGGTCCCGTCTCCTGAGTGGGGCGTGCGGGCTGGGCCTCCGGCCTGACACCTTCTCTTCCTCTCCAGCAGTGAGCGACAGCTCCCCCTACCATAGTCCCAAGGTGGAGGAGTGGAGCAGCCTGGGCCGCAACAACTTCCCCGCCGCCGCCTCGCACGCGGTGAACGGGCTGGAGAAGGGAGCCCTGGAGCAGGAAACCAAGTACGGTCAGGTGAGGAGGCGAGGGACCGGCCAGGTGGACCGCGTGGCGCCGGGGATTTAGGCGATAAGAAGACTCGGGTCCCTTTCTGAGCCTCCCGGGAGAAAAGCCCAGGCCGGCGCCCATTTGCTGCTACGAGCCAGATCCTCCGTGGTTTGGGACGAAACAGAGGCCCGGGCCTTCGAAGGCGGAGCTGGGGCCTCGACCCCGCCAGGGGCTGGGAGCGCTCGCCAGGGCGCGGGGGGTCTGGGGCGGTGGCTCCCCGGGGCGCGGCTCTGGGAAGCGCCTCCAGGCCTTTCGGTCCCTGGGGGCTTGGGGAGGCGGCTCCCGAAGCCTTTCGGCAACTCGTATTGGGGGGTAGAGTTAACCAAAGAAGGCGCTTCCGAAGGGCCGGGCGGAGCAACCCTGGGGCCTCGGAGCCGCACGCCCGCGAAACGCGCGCCCCGGGTCTCGGCCCTGCCGTGCGACGGCGGCTGTGGGGGTCCTTGCGCTCGGACTTTCGCTCCCGTGGCTCTCGGACAAACCCGCGCGGCTCGTCCTGCGAAGAGGGGCACCCAGATAAACGTAACAAAGCTACCATTTTCTCGACTAAAGGTCACATCGTAATCTCCCAAGGAAGTTAGTGAGAAAACCTCAAATTATACGGACTGGTTGTGGACCGTTTAATTTTTCTTTCCCTACGTCCCTCCCTCAAGTCTCCAAAAGAAAATTTAAAACACCCGTGTTTTCTTTTCCCCCGAGAAAAGCTAAGCAACCACCACAACAAAAGCTCCAGATTTAAGTCTAAATTCATCACCACCCTGGAGTCAAGAGTTCAAAACTCTTAAAAACCTGACCTTAAGGCAGTGTAAGGTTTCCCCAGCAGACCTCAGTAGGTTTGCAGATTTCTTAATCCCAAACTCTAATTCCAAAGCCTCAAGCTATTCAGTTTTCATTTTATTATTTTGAAGTCTTAAAATTTTTAAAGTTTTCTTATCTGTCAAAATCAGCTTTAAAAAATTAAGTGGAACGTGTTCCTCTTATTCACATGGAAAAAAATCCTAGTCGTTATTTTCTGTAGCAAATCCCATTTCCACGTCCTCTTCCTTCTCTTACTTCGTTGAAGCCGAATCGGAATACATATCAGTGGTTCTCCAATAGCAAATAGCACAGAAAATGGCAGCAAGGAAAGAGAGCCCTTTTCCTTCGTCTGTTTCTACTGTAAAGAATGCCAATGAGAAATGATAAGGAAGTTTGTCATTTTCTTTTACTATAGGACCCACCCTTAACTTGCAATTTACAAAGAAAAGGCAGAATAGTACAATGGTTAGGAGCTCCGATCTCTGGCTGTATGACTTCTTAGCAAAATATTTAATTTTTTAGAGTTTCTATTTCTTCATCTTTAAAACAGGGAAATGATACTCCCAACCCCAAGAGATGTTATGGGAATTCAATGAGATAATGCAACCATGTGGCACATAGTAAACATTTATTAAGTATTAAGCATTGATTATTATTTATTAAGCATTTATTAAGTATATACCTGTGGTTCTAAGTGGCAGTTAAAGGGAGACTTGTAAAAGCAAGTAATATTTATCAGAGTATACCTTGTTCAGAGAGCCCCTAGTCAAAAAGCTTCAAGGGATTTTGTTACAAACAATAGAAAGAGTGTATATAAAGCACCTACCATAGAAGCAAGCATTTAATAGGCACTCAGTGCTTTTTATTAGGTCATCATTTATTGGAATAACGTTGTGAAGTATAGAGTCATTGATGAACCCAGTTTATATATCAAGCAGTCACAATCAAAAAAACTTTATATATTTATTTAGAGACAGAGTCTAGCTTTGTCTCCAGGCTGGAGTGCAGTGGCCTGATCTTGGCTCACTCAACTTCTGCCTCCCGGGTTCCAGCGATTCTCCTGCCTCAGCCTCTAGAGTAGCTGAGATTACGGGCATGCACCGCCATGCCCAGCTAAGTTTTGTATTTTTAGAGACAGGGTTTCACCATGTTGGCCAAGATAGTCTCGATCTCCTGACCTCATGATCTTCCCACTTTGGCCTCCCAAAGTACTGGGATTACAGGCGTGAGCCACCGCGCCCAGCCAGTTATTTTAATTGTCACTTCCTTGAATTATAGATCTAGCATTTAAACTTGTTTGGGAATGCTTAATTTATAATACACTTCAAAACTAAACTGACAAATTTTTTAAAATAAAAATTTTGAAGTTTTAAACATTTGATATTCTGATTAAAAATAGATATTTTATATACTAAATTTTAAATCACTAAATTATCACATTTATAAAAGAATATAAAGAAATAAGCAGCCAAATATTGCTCTAAATACTTAATGTTTTTTCCAGAATAAAAAAAATTATATCAAACTTACATTTGCAGAGTTCTTAATTGCAATATGCTAATCTTCTGCATTGCCATGTATTTTAATAGTTAGATAATTCAAATGATGTAAAATTTCAAAACCTGGAGTTTCTAAGAATAATGTAAGTCAGTGGCTACTCTAAGATAATTACCAAAATAGTGCTTAATGCTGAAGAGGTACTAAGTAGGCACATAAATTTCTGCCGTGTCATTTTTTCTGAGTTTTGGACTTCAGACATTGATTTCATGTAGGCTTAAATTACACATTAATACTTGTTTATAAAGACACAGAGGTAAAGTGTTGCACATATATGTGCATTTCTCTTACCAATATTTAAAGGGCAGATTTAGTTTAAAAGTTATTTTTCAAAATGGTGTCAGCATATTTCAACCAAAATGTAAATGCAGGCAACACATTTTTTTCCCTCAGTTTATATTATGGACAAAATCTTGAATGTCTTTGGCCAAATAAAAGCTTTAAAAATTTTCCCACTTTCAGGGCATTTGTGATTGTTATTAAATAATGCGATATTATATGATGCTAGTTTAATTTTATTATATAAAGAAGGAAATTGAGAATTCAGAATCACAGGATTTAAAGCATATTTTTCCTGAGGATACCTGGAGAATTACCAAAGAGCTAAACTATGCAACTAAGTATAGATACTATTGATTACCATAATCTAGAGTTTCTATTTTCAGCTTAACTGTAAAGACAGATGCGCTGATTCCTAGTAATTAAAACGGTATGCACATTTCAGCTATGCGTATACCTATCTTTTGTCTTTGAAAATTTAGTTTAGAATATTCAAACTTGTCTTACATATTAATATTACATTGTAATTAATATTTTGCAGTGCCATTCAGAAGTCCTTATTGTCTCTGAGGATAGAATATTAATTTTGGCTTTTTTAAACCCACAGTTAATATTGAGGCTAAAAGTCCTTAATCTCATTTACTTCTGAATGGCAACAATGTTCTCTGGTTGCTGATGGTGGGTTCTCTTCTGTTGAAAGCATAAAACTCCAGTGGAATACAATTGGAATGGCAAAAAAAACCTTATATAGAGAATCATAGGGGCTGGAATACATTTGCCCTTTTAGGAAGTATTTAGTGAATTAACGCCTCATTTTAGTCAAACTAGATATAAATAATTGTATAGTTCTTGAAAAATTTTCTACGAATGAGCATACTTTCTCAGGAAAAACACATTGCATTTCTGATACTCTAAAGTAATTGGAGTGACAGATTTATAAGCTTTGGGTATCTTCATTTTGGGGTTACAGATGTTGACAAGTTTAATATAACACTAGCTACAAATTGAGATGTCAGCTACAAATCTTGAGAAGTTCAAGATTCTATAAATACTTGAACTTTTAAAAAGTTCAAATTAAGTTGTGAAAATAGTTGAATTTAAAGACATAATCTGAAATTCTTATGAAGCATTCACTTGTACATGTTATTTGAAGTGAAGACAGTCTTCCAGAATCCTGAATGTGATTTTCTAGTGCACTATTTTAAAAACTGGCTGTCCTCATGGATGTACTGTTCTCAGGAAGATATAAAAGATATTGAACTAAATTTTTCTTCATATTAAAGTTAATTTTTATAAATAATTTATAAGTCATAGCGAATGAAAACTTAGGCAAATGCCAACAGACTGTCTTTGAAATTTATAATGTTACCTTTTATGAAAAACATTCTTTGACTTGGTTATATTTTAACAAGAAGTATTTCAAAATAAAATTAATGATTATTTATCAGTAAAATGTGTTGTATAAAATGGGAGGGGAAAGGTAATTGAAAATTTTTCAAGGTTATGTCAATTTTAATAATCTTTTGGAAAATTATAAAATTTAGTAAAGTTTTTAAATAGCAACTTTCCATTTCCTAGAGACATTTAGATCTACAATATGATAAGTAAGCATAATTGAGATTTTATTGGATGAATGTTGAAACCACATTTATGATCATCATTTCATTTTGTCAGATATGTTTTACTAGGTCATTGCATAATGAATTAAAAAGGGAAGAATGACAGTCATAAAAATGATTCACCAAAAAAGAGAAAATCTTGATTATTTTCAGATCCAAAACTTGTTCTTGCTTATGATATTGAGGTTGGAATTCTGGGTGAAGCACATCTCTGTTTGTGGCTAAATCTACTTTATCATAAAGCCAAGGTAAACTCATTTTATCATAAGGGGAGGACCAGGTTGAACTCATAAGTGAAAGCAGATTGTGGGTAGAGAACCTGGCACTGTTAATTGCATTTATCTTCACAATAAAAAATGTAGAGTAGACAATTCCCAGAATTTCAATAATAGTCTATAACTTCTAATTGCCAGACAGTTGCCATACCAGTTTTACGGTGGTCACAGGTGTTTTGATACTAATGTATTTTCGTTTTCTGGAGGAGGGAGGATAAATAGAATAACCATAAATCAAATAGTAAAATGGCTAGGTTAGAACTTCTGTTTACTTTTTTCAACAGTCTTATTCATGTTGCTTGCTTAGAGTGTAACTCTTGTTCTGTGATAAACGGTGCCTACCTTTTTGCTTTGTTTTTTAAGCCAGAGTGTCACATCTTTTGCTTGCACAAACCTATACTAACTTAAGTATACATATGGTTGTGGAATACTTATGATGTATCCTGTTTTGTGGGGATACAAGATGATTAAGGCAAGTCCCTGTCCTCAAACAGTTTGCAGTCTAGCCCCCTGCCAATACAGTTCCTCAACATAGTCACTAAAGTTACTTTAAAAAACTGGTAAATTTGCATTTTGAACATTTCGGAACAAGTGAAATGAAAACTTGTACTTCCATTCTTCTGTGATAACCTTAACTAGAACTACATTGCATCTTATAAATTTTTTTCTAGATGATTTCCTTTAATGTCAGTGTGATAAAGTCTGTCTTTTCCTAAAAGTATTAAACAAAGCAAGTAACTTACTTTTTCCAGGGTATGCAATTTAGTCTATTTTGCTTTGTATTAGAAATCTCCTTCTCAAATTTAGGTAGAAGATAGTTTGCTATAAGAGAGCACCCTTGCACAGTTATTTCAGGGGAAAAGAATTCTCATGCCTTTCATGGAAGATCCACATGAGAAAGGAGTTGATGGATTGAAGTCTTATTTATGGAATCTTTAGGTAAAGTCATTTTCAAAAATGAGATTTCCATTACATGCCCATTGCCGGGGTTTCATTTGGAAAATTTGTTTACTCTTCCCTGGGGATTCCATATGTTGGTTGATTTATAAATCATATTTACAATCCAATTAAATAGAGTAATTTAGCATGGTTGCTCCACTATATTTATAGTGTACACTTGGTAGTCTCTACTCGACCTAACTAGCTTTTCAGATTAATTACATGCCCTTCACTGAAAACATTAAACAGATTTGGGACGTTTAAGTCATGTACTCTTTTACTAGAAAGAATAAACAAACATCAATGCTACCTGTAGTTGTTTTCCTTTGCGGTGGAAAATTTTACTCTTTCAGTGATTGCTTCATAAATAACAATTACTTGACCCAGTAGAGATTTATATCTTTTACTAATGTCATGTGTCAAAATTAATAGTGAGAAAATTGATGTGTTTATTGAGTCACTAAAATGAATAAATAGTAAAGGTGGCAGGAGGCAGGTAAATTTTAAAGCACACTTACTTGCTTTTTTTTTTCTCTAAATTTATAAATCTGAACTTCAAAAGTAAAAAGTAAAATTAAGACAAAACTCTTTAGACCCCCAAGCTAGTTCATAATTTAACCCGAGAGAAAACTAAGAGCTATTTTTATGCTGTTTAAGTTTAAAGATTTCTATCTTTGTTTTTTTTAAAGCAAACATGTTAGCCTCTCTTCTCCTTTTCTTTTTTTTCCCCTTTTTTTTTTTTTTTTGAGACAAAGTCTCTCTCTTGTTGCCCAGGCCGGAGTGCAGTGGCACGATCTGTGCTCACTGCTGTAACCTTCGCCTTTCAGGTTCAAGCGATTCTCCTGTCTCAGCCTCCTGAGTCGCTGGGATTACAGCCGCCTGCCACCATGCCTGGCTAATTTTTGTATTTTTAGTAGACATGAGGTTTCACTATGTTGGCCAGGGTGGTCTTGAACTCACCTCAGGCCATCTGCCCACCTCAGCCTCCCAAAGTGCTGGGATTACAGGTGTGAGCCACCACACCTGGCCGCTTTTTCTGAGATGAAATCAACCTTCTCCGAGCTTCTCTTCCTATCCTGTCTTTCTGCAGTACAAAGGGGATTGCATCACTAAAATGATACTAAGTAAATATTGTGGATTTTAGAGAACTTTGAAATATTTAATACTAAGAATAATGACACAAAGCAAGTTTATGCATTAAGTATGAGAAACTGGACAAATATGGAAAAAATTAGTCATATTTTTTACACTTGATAAATGAATGTAATCATTGAATAAACAAGGCACTAGAAGGTAATATAGGCCTAAACCCAATGTCCTGTCTCCCCCTAAATTCCAGGAGCATTATTTAAGATAAAAGTTCAATGCATCCTGTCTCTGAGGGCCATCTTCCAGGGGGAAACATCTTTGGGCAAAAAGAAGTGGGTCCATGTAAGGGGACTGTAGACATTGCAACAAAACAACTCAAGAGTCCAAGTAAATGGGGCACATCAACGAGCAATAGTTCCAAGGGCAAAGGTGTAAGAAAAGGAAAGATGACTAAGCAAGGATTTCAGAGAGAACTGTAATTTTGAATAACAGGTAAAATACAAAGAAAAAAGGAAAAATTTAGCTGTGAGGGAAAATAGAACTCACCAACAGTTATGTTCTGCTAACTAGAACATTGTTTCTCCCATGTATCATATTAAATCTTTTAACCTTATGTCCCTGTATGATGTTGGCCAAAGATGTTTTATTATTTTAGAAGTAATTTTAATGGTAGCATTCTTATTTCATTATTCTTAGTTCACATTGGCATAAGTAGTATAAAATATTAGTTAATGCTGGGAATTAAAATATTAACTAACACCACATACAGATGTGAACATCTTTCCATAGCTGAATTGGATTTCTTTCCAAACTTATTTATCATAGATTATTGGGATAATTCTAAATAAAAATGATTAAAACTATAATCTCTGCAAAACTAAAATTTTTTTCCCTGTAATTTGATAGTTCTCTATCTTGATACCCATCTCCTGAGAGCCTTAAAGTATGCCTCCTTTGAGACATAATTAGCCATTCTCAAAAGGTGGAAGAAAGAATTTTTTTTTCTTAGAAGCTAAGAAACAGATGAGGATCTAACAATGAGAATCACATTCTAGGAGAGAAAAGAATTTGTTACCAGATGTTATCTCAAAAGATGCTCTAGTTTGAGATTAAACTGCATCTACCTGTTAAGTGTCCAGGAAAAACAGTATGATATGCTACAGAGGACCCTGCATCGGACAGGGGTGATTAATTCTTTTAACATATGACTACTGACTTGCCAGTTGGTTGAGGGTATATGGCTAAACCTCTTAGTCTATATCCTTGTATAAAAAGAGAATAAGATTTCATTTATATTCAACAGTTATATGCAGTAGTTTATTTAAAAAATACAGCATCATCTTCTCTGGGACCCTTAAAATACACTTTAATTTCAGTTGAACATTGTGTTGTATTTGTGACACACTATCTTGTAATTATGATAAACTCAATCATTTATAATGAACTATATAATTCATTAATCCTCATTATTGAGTAAAATATGTTGGATATTTCTTGGTGCCTGGGACATAGAACATATTTAAGAAACTTTAGCTTTCTCTTTCCCCATTTTCAAAGAACCAACGTTGAAAAACACAACACGAGGTGTGTGTTCCTATAGACCAAAGACACAAGGCTAACCCCTCTAACATTTGTCTTATTTTGTCAGAAATCCATGAGCAATGTTAAGTCATACCCATGTATATATTCTATTCCGTGTACATATCCATCCACTCTGCATTGAGAAAATAGCCTTTGAGACCCCACCATTGCATTCTCATAGATGTAGAATTGAAAACAATAAGCCAAATAAATTAAATTAGAAGATAATTCCTATGTTTCAATTGAAAAGAAAAAGTATCTAGCTAACATATACTTGATTAACTTAATTCTAAGGATTAAATCAATTTTCCTAATAAAATTCTAGTATTTACATGATATTTTCAGTAGGAAATATGTTAAATGGTAATTCATTCACTTCACTATCAGGACACAGGATCTACTGTTTATTTCTAAATAGTATAAAAATTGAGGGGAAAAAATTAGACTACTTGAAGAAGGATGCCCAGTGTTCATGCCAGAATCAGGATTAAAAATCAGAGTGTTTTTAGTGTTGTTAATAGTAACGATACCAACAATAATTCATTGGATGCCAAGAGAGCACTGGTTTCTAGGCAGGCTCGCCTGCCAGGACTGCTGCATCATGTTTGCAAACAAAGATTTTAACTTCTAAGTTCACTTAAAGAGATTTATCCACATGGCTTTTAGAAACTCACATCACAGGGCCCAAAAACTTTGCAAGCAAAATTTCCACTTTCAAAACCAGGCATATGCAGTTTTTTTTTATATGGGGAAAGACAGTTTCCTTTCTGATAAAACAGTCCTGGAAAAAGTACCTGCAATATTCATTTAAAAACCCTTGTAAGACAAAGCGCCTGATTTTTGTATGTCCTTTGTCCAACGAGCATTTTCAATATGATCTCTTAAAATATGGTCTACATTTTCTTTAACAAAGGTCATGTTTCTTGTGCATTTCTAACATGACAGCCTGCAGTCTGTGCCCTTCTTTACTGAAAATGAAAGCTATACCAACCAGGCCTGTCACAAGTGCCTCAACAAAAGAGCCAAACAAAACCCAAATCCCGGGAAGGCTGACAAAGGCAATGAGGACAGCCGGATAGATTCTAAGAGTATTTAATAGCCATTGATTTTTTCCTCGCCCTGCACCTCCTTCCTATACTTCCAAATAGCGCAAGCAAATACTATGAATTTTCTGGTTGTAGCTTTCTCTAAGTGTTTGTGGAAAGAGTAATATCTTGCCATTACATTTGTTTAAGTGGCAAGACTGTGAATGTCTTTAGAACATTATAAAGCTCAAATTTAAAAAAAAGTATTGGAGAGTAGTCAGAGCATTGTTGGCTTACTCAGACTTAGGTTCTGCTTCTTTCTAAGAACCTGTGAAATGTTCACTACTATAATGTGATTATTTTTCACCTCTTTTCTACTCTCTCAGGCACCAAATGGTCTCCCAGCTGTGGGCAGTTTTGTGTCAGCGTCCAGCATGGCTCCTTACCCTACCCCGGCCCAAGTGTCGCCTTACATGACCTACAGCGCTGCTCCTTCTGGTTACGTTGCTGGACATGGGTGGCAACATGCTGGCGGCACCCCACTGTCTCCCCACAACTGTGACATTCCCGCATCACTGGCATTCAAGGGAATGCAGGCAGCCAGAGAAGGTAGTCATTCTGTCACGGCTTCCGCACTCTGATGGGAAATTCCGT
The DNA here is from genome assembly GCA_036589455.1 of Ateles fusciceps. Classification (NCBI taxonomy): domain Eukaryota; kingdom Metazoa; phylum Chordata; class Mammalia; order Primates; family Atelidae; genus Ateles; species Ateles fusciceps. The sequence goes on from JAZHEH010002842.1 coordinate 4,110,384, forward strand.
CTCCAGCAGCTTCACCTGGGTCTCCCCATCTCAGCACCTCTTCCCTCAATTCCCAGACCTCACATCTCACCCCTCCTGCCCTCCAACCCTCCTGCCTTGAAAGCTGGCTGTACGGACTCACATCCTTTGTGCTGATGACACTTACATATTTCTTGCCATAACTTTTCTCTTGCAGAAAAACTGACATGACTTTAGGATTTAAAAACAAGAGCAACAATAAGCATTGAATGAGACATCTGTGTTGCCTATATACTGTCTTAACATAGTGAAGACACCTACACCCCTCAAAGGGTTTAAGGAACTTTTAAAACTAGTCTTTGGTAAAACCACACGTGTGTATATTTATTCTAAATCAACCTGAACTTTTGAAATGTGCAATTGTTGAGACTTTGCAAAATCAATAAAGGAAAATACTTATAGAAAAAAATTATTCTACACCCTCTAATCAAATATGGTAACCAAATAAGCTTTAATTCATCATTAGGAAACCAATCAATAATTGACTTGTTTGAGTGATCCTTTGTTTAAGACATGACATTTTGTTGAAAAATATGTGTAGAACCCAAGCAATCTCTGAATCTAGCTCTTCCTGGTTTGACTTGGTTCCAAATACAATAATGTTTATATTTATTTTCTATTAGTTTGTAAATATGGACTCTGGAATGTGCATTTGTGTCTTCATTCCCTAAGAGATTCCCCTTCCCCTAGCCCCATCCCTTCTCTATTTTTTTCTTTCTCTTTTGCAAAGGTGACTTTCTGGAATGTCTTTGTCTCTGTTTGGTGGTGGGCTGCTCGGGCTCCTGGACCTGAATTTGCCCCCAGATTTTGTGTATGCAGTGAAGGCTTCAACATCTCATGAAGGACACTTTCTTTCTACAGCAGAGGACACAAAAAAACAGATAAAACAAGCCAGTCTTCCATTTTGTACCTAATAAAACCACACACATGCTAAGCATATAAAGACAAGAGGGTGGAAAATATCTGAGCAAGAAGGCTCTAAGGGAAGTCACTTAGAAACTGAAGTTTAATGTGAAATGTTTTGCAAAGACACTTAAAATGAACTTTGTGTTAAGAAAACCACTGTGAAACTAAATTGTACTGTTATTGTTGGCTTACCTGTGTGTTCAGCAATCTCAGCCCAAAATTATGTTGTAATTTAAAGAAAATGGAAAATTCTGCTCTAATGAATGTAACAATGGCTTGCTGTGAAGTTTACATTGTTGTAACAGAAGCATGTTTCACATGTAGGTAAACTGGTGGTGGTACTAGAAATACAATGCTATTTAATTTTAACAAATTCCCTTTATTCATTTCTGAAATTACAGGACACAGTTTAACTCATAAACCTTTCTAGACCAATTTATTTTTCACTTTAATGTTAATAACAGCTGTGGGGTGTGTGTGTGTGAGCATGTGAGTATGTGTTGAATTTAAAAACAATTGATTTTCTCCAGCAAAATTCTAAAGTTTTTAATTACTTCTGTTTAGTAAGTTCTTCCTGGTTGGCAATATAGGCTTAAAAATGTTTTTAGGACATTGGTACAGTTCAACTGTTGGAAAATTAATATATTGAGGGTGTTTTGGTAACAATTCTGTGCAATAACTAAAAGAGCACCTCACTGGATATGGATGTTGAAGATGGATTCCCTAGGTGATTTTAGTTTCTTCCTGTCTGTGCTGTGCACAGTCTATGTGGCAATGCGGTTCCACCACGTTGGTTTCATGGGTTCATTTAAAACTCAGATGGCCAGATTAACTAGGTTTTCAAATCACTAGGATGTAAACAGTGCAGACTGCTGACACACAAGTTTTGTTAGAATGACGACTGCTTTTTTCAAACAGCAGGTATCGTGTAGAGAGCTTTGACCTGCATCTATTTCTAAAGCAACCGAAATTTCAGTGCTACAGAGGATTATAACTTCAGGAGAAGAATAAGCAGAAGGAGCAGATGAACTCTCAGGGCCGTAGTCTTCCTTTTGATCTTCTAAAACTCCCATTGACATCTGGAGTTCCCAGGCTGGTGAGAAAATAGACTATAAACTGAATGGAACAAAGATCCAATCCAATATTTTGGTGGAGACTTTAAAACCATACCATACAGGGACTCTCCTGTTGTCTGAAAAACTGACATAAGGTACAGAACTATTCTTTATCACATGTTTTTAGGTGGCTGTTAGGGGGCTTTAAAAAATATTAATTGCTTATGTGGAAATGCAAATAATGTTATTTTCTTTATCTAAATTAAGAAATTTCTTGTTATTGTGCTATTTATATATTTTTTCTGGTTCTTTTAAAATATCTAATATTAATGGTATCAAAGTTTTTTTTTTCCCCCCAAGTCTTAACAGTGAATTCACATGGAGTAATTTTTAAAAGACAACAGATACAATTTGCTATTCAAAGCAAATTATGATTTAAAACCAGTTTTTAAAATATGAGAAGGAAAATAGGATGGATTAAAGGGCTTTCAAAGATTATTATTATTGGTTAATGTTGACATATTTCTTCTGTCTCATAGATGGTAAAAGTGTTGCTTAACTGGCAAATGCGCCCTTCAGAAATACTTTTCTATCTCATCCACATGGAGAGGTTAAAGGTTCAATTTCATGGCCTCTATACAGGCAATGCTCCCATAGGATGCAAGAGAATTACCTGCAAGGACAGAATGCAGTTGTGCAACAGAGACACATTCTTATTTCTCTTTTTAAAACATTTTTATTTTGTTTTTAATGACCCTTATTGAATATTGGACTGAAATATAAATTTTAAAAATACGTTGGAAAGGGTGTACAACAGAAGGCTATGTATGTATATACAGTATGTCAAAAGCCTTTTATTTTTATACTTCAAATGCTCTAAATTAATAAAAAGTAATAATTACTATGTTATCTTTTACTTTTTATTTTCAAAATGCTTTAGTGAAATAGCCCATAGTAGTAATAGCCCATAGTAGTGATTTAGGAGAGGTGTCATGGGGGACTTTCAGGTATTCTTGTTGACTTTACTGAATCAGCATCATTTCTGGATGCAGATATAAAATCAAGTTTGGTTACATCAAGACCAAGGAGATATTTTTGGTGGTACATGTTGGTATAGTAATCCTTGGAAATGCTAAGTATATTTCTTTTTTGGAAATTTTCCCTTCATCATACATATTTTAATACTGCAGACAGCTGACTTCACACTTGAAGCTGTTGTTTAAACCTAATAACCTGGAAATGCAGTTATGTTCTATACATTATTCCTTAAAATGGCACAGGTAAGCAAGCTGAACAAAGGTATTTGGATGCAAATACTGATGGCACAAATGGGTCCAAGGAGTGCTTCCAATTTGTGATTTAACATGAAAATATCTCATTAACAAAACTCGTCGTCAAAGAGAATGATGTGAAGGAAAGTAGTTTAAATTTATTTCATGTTTTCTACTTGTTAGAAGAGATTTTGGATATCATGATTTAAAAATACATGCTTAAACAACAGTGTTTTAACATTCTGTTTTAAATAGTGTTTTAAAATACCTATTATCTTACAACACTGTGAGATATAAAGTAGATATAGGAAAATAGAGCTAACGTGCATAATTACTAATGAAAACCAACAGATTTTAACGTAGTATTCATAAAGGTCATTTTAGTGTGCTTTAAAAACATTTTTCTTGTCCTCTTTAAATATTGTTCATTGAATAATTTAATTCATTATAAAAACTGTTTAAATTTGGCTTTTTTTTTTAACCCACTCTTTCTTTGAATAATTTGATTTATTTTCAATAGTTTAAGCATTTCTAGACCCCTTAGGAAAAATACTGATCAATACAATGAATTTTTGTTGTGAAGCAGTGAAGAGGAATATAGGAAACAAAGTTTATATTTCTTTTATGAAATATATGATTTCTATGCTATTTTTCTATATTCAGTTTAATTATCTCATTGTTCCATATTATTTTTTCTTCTCACAGTTTTATTTATATGGCCAAAACTATCATCTCAAGTTGCCTAAAGATAATTTTTAAAGTATTAAAATGGATTTTGTTCTTGAATAGTTTTCTCCTTCATAATTATACAGCTGGCTAATCGATAGTCTCTCTTCTTCATGGTGCTGCATAGCAAAGATCCATTATCTCAAGGGGGGAAAAACACTTCCTAGGCAATCACCAGTTCTCCTGAAGCCATGAATAGGTGTATTCATAAACCAGCAGCATCACTGCACCACCTAGAAAAGAAAAGAGCTGTTTTTTATTGCAAATGCTCTGGAGTAGCACTGGCTTTCCCACTGGGTTTCTGGATCCATGTGTCCTGCACAGCCTGTCGGGCAGGGGCTGTTCGAAATCAACAGTTCTGGAACTTTCAATACAAAGATATAAACTACTGTGGAAAATTCTCAGGATAAAATCAAGACCATCTTGAGTCTCCAAATACATTTTTTCCCCATGAGTTTTTGCAACTTTCATCATTTCTCATCAGATTCTTTTTCAGGCACTTTTAATTTTTAAAAGTAAATAAATACAGACATAGTTAGTCATGTAAGGGCATGTGGCTTTCCTGTGAACAGAAACCTTCAGATTCTTCATGTGTAGGCAAAGGATTTATCTTGTTCAGTCCATAATTAGCAGTTTTAATTGCATTCAAGAAGGAAATCTCTAAGATGGTGCTTAATGGATAAGTCTAGTTTTCTCTCATAGCTTTCAAACTGCATTGCAATGTGAAAATTAGATTCTGAATATTTTAAAAATCTGTATTGCAAAACCTAACAAAAGGAGTTTGAAAGCTAACCTTCATTTTATCTGCTTCGGTTGTATATGGATTTGAACTTGAAAATTTGGTAGTGGGGGGTTGGATGTTATGAGACCACCATTTGTCTTGGAAAAGAGTTATATAACTGGCTGGGAAGAGACATGCTCAACAGGAATATGATACAGAAAAACAGGCACTGAGGCTGCTGAATACCTAGCCACTGGGAGAAGCATTTGTATGTGGATCATTTTGTGTTCTATTTGATGCAGTAAATAGCTTGTGTTCTATGCTCTTCAGGATAATCTCTTTTCATCCTTTTACGTCTAACTCTGTGAAAGACATTACAAAATCAAAATTTTGACAAATATCCTGAACACAACTTAGAGAAGACTTGGCTGCATGAATAGAAGATTGACTTCTGATGGAAAGAAATAGAACTTGATTTGGGTCTTAGTTATTTTGAACATACTGCCACATACTTTTTTTTCTTTAATCTATAGGCTGCATATGTTTGTGTAACCATATACCAAAGATAATTATCTGCCTGTAATTTTCATTTTTAACCCAAGAAGATACTCTATTAGTCCTCAGCTGCCTAGTCCTCTTGGAACTCTGGCAAAGAGAAAGAGCTATACTACGGAGGGTCATTACTATGTAGGTAATTGCTGCATTTACTCTTATTAACCATTCACAATGTAAGACAAAAATATGCAGAGTTGGGTTAGTTTTTGGCCTAGTAATATTTGAAGTTTAAATCACAGACTTCAAGATTCTTTCATGGGAGGTACCTGATTGTTAGCCACATTGAGCTGCTAAGGCTATTATAAAAATGCTGGATGCTTCTCTAGAACAAAGAACAAAAATTCCAGGCTCACCTTTCTTTTATTTCTACTGTCTCTCTCTCTCTCATTCTCTAAAGAAAATTTTTTACCATTCATTCAAAAGTCTTAACCTTCAACTCAGTGGTACCTTTCTCTCTAGGTTTCTTTGCTTTGAAGTTGCGGGGGATGCACACACTTGGAATGAAGCGGAGGGCAGGCCTGTGAGTGGTTTCCAGTTATTCACGGTTTGGCTTAGCCTGGACAGTTAGTCCCTAAGAACACTTTTCTTTGAGTCTAACACCAAAGCAATTCAGGACCCCTCAGGCAAAACATTTAAAAAGCCAACCAAACATTTGCAAGCCTCTAACAAAACTTGGGGTCGGATTATTTAAGAGTTTTGGATGGAGGCTCCAGTCAGTTATCATTTTAGCTAAGCTCTCCCTTGTCACCACTCTTTCTAGGCCCATCCCTTTCTGAGAAAGTTGGTTTAGGGCTAGTGCTGTGATTTCCTCTAATATTAGGTCTACTAGCAGGCTTTTACTCTGTGGTGAAGGAAAAACACCACATACTGGCAGAGATACACAAAATTCCCCACATTCTGTTACTGGCTTAGCTTTTACACATGGGCCAATGACTAACAGAAGGTAGGTTTGAATCTCAAATATGAAGCAAAATCTAAGTGGAAAGGCCTAGAAGGATTAGGAGAGATGGGTTGGGAATTGCGGAAGTGTTTGCTAAGATATGAAAATGTGAACTGTTCACCAGCTTCAATTTACAGACTGTTGTTTTCTATCTTAGGTTAATAGAAATGAGATCTAAAGGTGAACGTGCATGTGTGTTCGTGTAGTAGGGTAGGAGGACAGTGTTGTTAAAAGGGAGGAACCACAAAGGGAGGGAGGGGGAGGAGTAGGAGAAGGCTCTAGGAAATATCACCAGTACGTATAAGTAGGTGAGTGTAGCCTGATAAAAAAAATTTCTGTGGTCTAGAGCATATTTCTGTATTTATTCACAAGGTTGCTTATAATCCAAGACTATATGCCCTGGCAGTTGAGTCTGCAGCAGTTATTTTCTTATCTATTTACATAGAGGCAGCCGATTCTCCCTCTGGGAATGGCAGCCGGTTTTGTGTGGGCTGGCGTCCTGAAGCAAGGGCCTGAGCCAGGAGCCGCCAGCGTCATGCTGACAAAGCCCAGGAGAGGTAAGCGGCTAGTTACAAAGTCACCACTCCCCAGAGGTGACTGTGAAGACGAGTGGCTTGTGCTGTTCATGGAGGCAAGCCGTCCTCCTTTTCTCTTTTGAAATGAAGTTGAGGCAGGAGCAAGAATGAATTAGGAGCATGAGGAAACCGTTTGACTGGGCTGGTCCCTCACTCAGTGAAAATCCTCCCCTTCAGCCAAAAGTCACTGCACACACCTTGGTTTTCACTCAAACTCCTACTGCCTGTGGCTTCTTCCTATTGATTTAAGCTGGGCTTTGGCTGCTGTCAGCCTCCAGCAAGGACATAAATAGTACTTAATAAACAAAGGTAGACCATTTCTAATGGATGTCTTCAGTATCTCAAATACTCATAGACAGCTTTATATTCTCAAGGTTTCTGTCTGTCAAAGTGGCAAGTCTTTATTGTGTTGCTGCTGGACACAAATAACAAAAAAGGAGACACTAGAACAATAAGGAAGGATATAAATAATCAAAATATCATTACCTGGTCCAAGTCTCATAATCTTGGGAAGCAGGCCTTTGTACAAAGCTAAAATCCTGTAATGGGAAGGGAAAGAGAAACATTCTTATTCTGAAAATAAATGGAGTTCTACCTTAGCTTTATTGAGATGGGGGTCCAGCATTTAAAAAAATAAATTACTGGAATTGCACACACCTCAAAGCAGACAGCGTTTTAGTATTCTCTGCAGCAAACTGGATGTGGGGGAAAGAGTTAATCAATTCTTTATTACCCAACTATGCGGGTCTTGTCCAATCAGAAACATGACTTTCATCAGCGAGATGGTTTTTGCTTTCAAGACAGGTCTTACTTTCAAGACAGCTGTGTATATGAACAGAATAACTTTTGTAATTGAATTTAAAAGACCACAAACTCAGTCTCTATATTAGGAAATATGATGCAGTTTAGATCAAAATAATAAAGTATTACTTGTTTTCTTGAGAAAAAAGGGGTAAAGAAAGAAAGATTTTTAAAAAATCAGAAAAATGCACATACTTAAAAATTTTTGAAGTATTTTGACAGAACTCTATCATTGTCCCAGGAGAATATAATTAGGTGGCACTTTGATGAGATTGACAGTCAGAAGACAATTGTTCTCCTGCCTATATATTAACAGGACATATAACATACAATACTATGTTATGCAAACTACCAAGTGAAAATTCACCTTGGCATTCTAAGGCAAATACGAAGCATATTGTCCCTTGATGGTGTAAGCGCATGTTAACAACATCTCGTTATTGTCTTGCAAAGTTTGTCATATATATTCACAGAGTTTCTTAGACACAAACTCCAACTTAGGAGGGCTTACTGGTTCTCATCTAAATGGAAGGACAATTCGGTTTTAACAATACGTGAGCCTTGTACATTTATTAAAATAAGAATGTGTTCTGTTACCCTTCTTCCTGATAGACTGTTGCCATTGTTTTGAAACAGGTTCTGTACTTGATCTCTCCAGGAACTGGTTGAGGCCCTTGAATCCTGCTTTTGGCAACATCAAAAGGGATGTTAATGACTGAGGCTATTGTCCCCAAGAGAAGACCAATCCCAAATTTTCTCAAAAACTCCAAGGTTGGATCCTAGAAGAAAAGAAGAATAATATAACAGAAAGGGGAGCGGAAGCCCCTGAATCAGTTAAACACTATAAAGCAATATGTATTTAAGCAGAGCATTGCACTCCCGGCACCCTCCTGTTATTCCAGCGGAACACATTAGGATTTCCTAGGCTGGAACTTGTTTTCTTGACAATCCCATTGGCTATGTTTTTACACATGGTCTAAATTGCTGAAGTACACATTTCCTCACACAGGATTTATAAACACAGTTCATAAAGAAAGACTGGTATGGCATATGGGGATGATTTGTATAATTGGGCTTCACAATGTACTTAGTATTACTGTATCAAAACAGGAGAAATCCAAGCACACTATTAGCTAATTGGCCAGAATATTTTACAAATGACAGCAACTTCCACCATGAAGCCTACTAAAATGCTCATTTGTGTGTGGACCCCTAAATGTTAAATTAAATCAAGGCTACTCTCGGTCTGCTGCTATTCCCCGCCAGGTTTTTTGCATTTATTTTCACGTGTAGCTGATCCACTGTACTGAGAAGTGCTAGCTTCCTGTTATTAACAAACCAACTTGGGGCGGCTGCAAAACAGCCTGTGACATTCTATGCATTATAAACAGTAGTAAGTCACTGGACTAATTGGCTGAAGAATTTACAATCCATTGTTTTGGAATCTTGTTATTCCTCCATGGCAAAGGAGGAAAAGGAGAAAGAGTGAGAGTGAGTAAAAGAGAGATAAATGTTTCTTCTTTCTGTTTGAATTCAGGCCCTTCACGTTGGTTTGATTTGATTTTCCACCTCTCCCTTCCCTGCTTTCTGACATCAAAGTATTTAATTAGGTCTTATGTGGGAGTCACTTTCCTTTGGCCTATTTTTGTGCCCTGTGAGCTCACATTATGCTTTGTTATAATGAATTTGCTGGGAAGTTCTCATTATGTTGCCAACCTCAGTTCTGTGTTTTCAGTTCTCTGTTCTCTGAAGAGGGGTCATATCACATACTAGAAGCTGCTAACTTGGACCCCCCGCCCTATCTTTCCCTGCCCTCTCTTTTGATCAATATTTCAGAGGGACCATCACAGAGGAATAATATAGGGTTGTGCTACAACACTATTTTATCCAGAGGGGGAAGCATACCCTGCTTAAGTTAAACAAGAAAATTCAAGTCTGAGCATTACATGCTTCCAGCTGCTAAGAAAGAATAAACTTCTGAGGGCTCTGAAATTTTCAACTGAACCAAGAGCGTTACCATCACAGAAACTCCTATGTGGCTAAATATAAAAAGCAAGGGGTTTGGTAATAATTCCTGGATCTGGGCCATACAGGTGCCGGGGAGGTTTAAAGGGATTTGAAAACCAACAGGGTGTTTCAACAGGAAAAACAATGCAGTGATTGCAGTATGAGTGAGGTGTGTTTAAATAATTCCCTCTCCCCCAATTTTTTCTCTTTTACAAGGAGAGAAAAATGCCTTTATGTTACTCCTCTCCATTATGGCACAGAAGCAGAACTGGAGCTCAGGAGGACAGTGAATTCTAGACCAGCTCTGGTCGTCCGAGCTCTGATGAGTCACTGAATCACCCAGAGCCAGTGTATACAAGGGAAGTTTTTAACACCTACCTTACCTCTAAATTGTATCATTTTTTTTTTTCTGAGAAATAAAAACAGTAATATAAGTAAAAGTGTTATAAGTGGTACACAAGCCTGGCAGAAAATGAATAGTATTATTATGTAACCTGTTTTCTAAAGATGCAAAACATCTTGTGAAAAGATGCTTTCTTGATATCCCTGTGACATTGCCAAGCTCCCTTTCTTTTTCAATTAAGGACAAGAATGGAAATGATGATTTGTATACACGTTGTTCTTCTGTGAAGTTTGGGGAGACCTGACTGATGTGTTTGCTGAGGATCAGAGTTGGGGGATGGGAGGTGAAAAGAGAACTCAATGATGGTCATTGTGCTTGAGACACGGCATTGGAGACCAAAAGCTAAGGTCTCTAGGCCATCATATCATAGTGTTCACTAGCAGGAGTAAGTGTCCACCTTTGCTTATTTATTTATTTATTTGAGACAGAGTCTCACTCTGTTGCCCAGGCTGGAGTGCAGTGGCAGGATCTTGGCTCACAGCAATCTTCACCTCCTGGGTTCAGGTGATTTTCCTGCCTCAACCTCTTAAGTAGCTGGGATTACAGGCATGTGCCACCATGCCCAGCTAATTTTTTGTATTATTAGTAGAGATGGGGTTTCACCATGTTGGCCAGGCTGGTCTCGAACTCCTGACCTCAGGTGATCTGCCTGCCTTGGTCTCCCAAAGTGCTGGGATTACAGGTGTGAGCCACCATGCCTGGCCCACCTTTGCTTTTTATACATTTCCCAGCATAACAGTAAGATCCCACAGTGGTTCCCCCGATCCAGCTGTGCTTCAGAAATCATCTGGCAACTTTATAAAATACAGATTCCTGGGTCCCACTGCAGACCCATCTCGGGGGTCCCCTATCAGAATCTCATGGGAAGGTGCCTGCAAGTTGTTTAAAAAGCTCTCCAGGGCTCCTGAGGCTGCCAGGCTAAGAACCTGAGTCTAGGAATCAGTGATTTTGATGTTCCACACAGGCAAAGCAGATGGTCAGTTGACACTCCTGTGGGCATCCTAGGGAGGAAAAGAATTTGCTTGGGATGGCTATCCCTGACCACTGGCTTCTGGGCTTGTAGTCAGTATCTTCCTTGACCTCAGAGTCTGCTTGAATCCAGCATCCCAGGCTGGGTCTGCGTGTGCAAGGACAGCCCTCTCAGCTCACCTCTGCTTTCTTTGCCACGTGCCGCCAGCCATCTTTGAATGAATGCAGCATCTCGGATGCCTCTCCCTTTCATTCTTTCCTGGTCACTGCCACCTCTCTGGCTTTAGTTCAAGTTCCTGCTACCTTCACCAGGTCTTGCTTCCTTCCTGCCTTCTAGGATCTATTTCTTCACAGTCACATCAGGGTTCTTTTTTAGAAAAACATCTGCTTCTGGTATCTCCCTACTCAAAGACCCTCAATACTTCCTGGATGCACAGAGAATAAAGACAAAGTGCCTCACTGGGCTATTGGTTTCTTTCCCACAATATGCTTCCAACTTATCTTTCTAGCTTCCACTTCTACACCCCTTCCCTGAATCCATACTATGGCCACACTGGTTAATTCATAATTACTCAAATACACCAAACACTTTCCCAACTCTACGCTTTTCTTCAAACGACTCCTGCAGCCTAGGATGTCTTTCTCCATTATATTCACCAATAGCAATCTTGCTGCCCTTTAACGTCCTGCTTAAATCCCACTCACCCAAGAGTTTTACAGATCCCCCTGTAAGACTGATGTATCATCTCCTCTACTCCCAAGATACTGTCTGAACCATGGTCCTCACCTTTGCTATGGCCCACTTAGTGTTTAGTATATTTTTGCATGTATCTCTCTTCCCTGCAGGGCTGTGGGTCTGCATAGCATAGAAGCACGTGTTACTTCTCTTTGTCTCATCTGTTTTGCAGAGTAAACAGTAGGTGCTAAATAAATATTTGCTGACTGGTCTATCAATGTTTATGCTTAATTATTTTTTGTAGAAACTGTGAGATCAGGTTTAATCTGTAATCATTTTTTTCTCAAGACTCAATATCTTCTAGGCTAAATCTTTATGACAACATTGTATTTCTGTCTTTCAGGAGGTATTTATTAACATGGGGGCACAACAAGGTATTGAAGGTATTGGGCATTTTGAAAGTGGAGGATTTCAGAGTGGATAAATTGAGACTTTCAGGTCACAGAGCTAGACCTGGGGTTGCCAGGCTCTGTTACTCAGCGATCAGCATGATATGGCAGGCTGTGGCCAGATTTTAGGGGGAGAAGAGAAAGCAACTGTACTCTCTGGGCTCTTTGGTCTTACATTTCCTGATCTTTTCCCTAGTAGGAAGAGGCATCCACTTGCCTCTAAAAGAATGAGGATTCTTGGCCAGGCAGAGTGGCTCATGCTTGTAGTCTGAGCACCTTGGTAGGCCAAGTAGGGCGGATCACAAGGTCAGGAGTTTGAGACCCGCCTGGCCAACATGGTGAAACCCTGCCTCTACTAAAGGTACAAAAAATTAGCCCGGCGTGGTGGCGTGTACCTGTAATCCCAGCACTTTGGGAGGCCGAGAAGGGCAGACCACGAGGTCAGGAGTTTGAGACCAGCCTAGCCAACATGTTAAAACCCTGTGTCTACTAAAGATACAAAAAATTAGCCAGCGTGGTGGGGCGCACCTGTAATCCCAACTACTCGGGGACGCTAAAGCAGGAGAATTGCTTGAAACCAGGACGTGGATGTTGCAGTGAGCTGAGATCGTGCCATTGCACTCCAGCCTGGGTGACAGGGCGAGACTCCATCTCAAAAAAAAAAAAAAAAAAAAGGTGGGGGTGGGGGGAGGTTCTTGTAACAGGTGTAGCAGGACTACAAAGAGAGAAAAAGGTAATGGTTTAGTGTTTTTCATTTCAAATTAGAATCTTGATCATCAAAATGGAAACTGTGGAGGAGAGGCATAGTCTTGAAGAAGATTGGGAGCAGGAAATGAAGTGTGTGGAGTCCACATGTAGAAAAGGTACCAGGAGGCCTACTAGTGGCTGTGACCAGAGAGCGACCATACAGAAGCCATCCAACACACTGGACTCCTCCTTGGCATTCTGGTGAGTACTGTGTGGCCAGGGATGAGCACCTCCCTTGGAAGCTGCTCTTGTGGCACCTGGACGAGAGGGTCTTCATAGCTGCTGCCAAATCAGGTTTAGGAATGAAGCAGAGATAGACTCCCTAGTGCTGATGCTGCTGAGCTCATCCAAACTGCCCTGGTGGACAACCTCCATGTCAGCAGCACAGGACCCTAATAAGCCTGGGGACAGTACAATGGTGTGGAAGAGAAAGTTCCAACCCTGGTCCTTGGGTGGGGTTGGGTCATTATTTGCTACTTATTTAGAAACTTTCCTTTGAGTCTATCTAAGCCATAGACATCTCTGTGAGTTGGTCAATGATTTCATTTACATTCTGATGGTTAAAACCCGACGCAGATTGAATTTGCATAGCATTTTGGAGTTAACTAGCAGGCAAGCGGTGTCATCAGAAAGAAAAACCATCAGGCAATGATTCTTGTTAACCATGAAATAAGGGGTCCTATCTTGGGAACCTGAGGCAGAGGAGAAAATAAGCAATACAGGAACCCATTTCACTGAACCTGGTGAGCTTTTGTGGGGAGTGGTGGGATGGGGGAGGTGGAGGGGACTGGGTGGCCATGCTGAAACCAAGATGCTCCAAGCTGAAGAAAGCAAGTTGAGTGGGGCTGTAGCCTCTACCCAGACCCCTGTTACCCCCCAGATGCCTCTGAAAGCCCCTGGGCGGTACCCAGGGGAGCATTCAGGACAGCTACCTGCTGCCTTCGGTCCTACCGCCCCACCTCCAGCAGCCCAGAACCCGACATTTCCAGCCTTTCTCTTGTCCGACTCTCTTCTCACAAGCACCTCACTCCAGGTTAAAACATGCCTTCCCCAACTCACAGAAGAGGTAACTATTTTAATAACAATAAACATTGACTGATAATTTGTGCCAGATACTGCTAAGTGCAAATTCCTAAGCATTACATCCGTTAATCTTCACAACCTTTGAGGTGCAAACTATTATTATTATTCCTATTTTACAAATGAGTTAACTGAAAGGTTAAGTATAAGAAGGGATTTTTTTTGTTACATCCCAGTGAATCCAAGACTTTGCCTCAAGGCATAGTTTTTCTTCTGATACTCCTAAGAGTGAGTGGGTGGGTTGGTGGGGGAGGTGTCTAAGAACCTTTTGAAATTCCAAGCAATGCTTCCATATTAGTCTGCTAATGATAAAGACTGGGCAATTTACAAAAGAAAGAGGTTTAATTGAATTTACAGTTCCACAAGGCTGGCGAGGCCTCACAATCGTGGTGGAAGGCAAGGAAGAGCAAGTCACATCTTACGTGGGTGGCGGCAGGCAAAAAAAGAGCTTGTGCAGAGAGACTCCTGTTTTTACAATCATCAGCTCTCCTGAAACCCATTCACTATCACGAGAACACGGGAAAAACTCGCCCCTATGATTCAATCACCTCCCACCGGGTCCTTCCCACAACATGTGGGAATTATGGGAACTACAAGATGAGATTTGGGTGGGGACCCAGACACAAAGCACAGTTTCTGTGTCAGTCTAGATGAGCTTTTCTGGAAAGTGTCTGTCGATTTTATTAGGCTTGTAAAAGCTTGAACGTGAGACCATTTTCCCTACCAATATGTTTATGAAGTAAGGAAAGGGCAGTGCAAGGTTGAAAACAAAGAGGCTAAAAACAGGAATCCCTAATTTTCACAGGGGTTCTCAGGCAATCCACCTAAGTGAAAAGATTTCCACACACATTCCTGCTCTGGAGTCCAGTTACTCACACGTCAACCATATCCATGAACTCTGTGGTTCTCCAAGTGTGCCCCACACCACCACCATCAGCACCATGTGGGAACTTATTAGAAATCAAAATTGAGGTTCCACCCTAGACCAGTGAATCTGGGGATGGACCCAGCTATAGCAATCTATTTGAACAAGTCCTCCAAGTTATTCTGAAGGATGGTAAAGCCTGAGAACCACTGCTTAACTAAGTTGATCATTCACCCTCTTTAGATCCTTGGGCTGGATAATTGATGCTCTAAGATTCATTTCAGTCATTGACCCTAAGAGGCTCTGGATGTGTTGGGAAGCATTTTGAAGCTTTTTTTTGGTGGAAGCAGGGGTTGTGTCTTCAAGGCTGCACAGTTGAAGGCAATGATGTTAATTCTGTTCAACCTCTCCTATCCTTAGCTCAGTCCAAAGCCAGAATGGCTATCAGTGGATTCACCTGATCTGAGTGATACTTATCTCATAGTTTGGGTCATTGTGTACTGGGTAACAGCGACTACAGCATTTCTGCCAATAACCATAACAATAAATAACAATGAAATTAATAGCAAAAGTAAACAGCAATACAAATACTAAACATGTTATAATATTTGTATTATTTTTCATATTATTATGAATAATAATACTATTATTAATAATAGTTATTTATTGCCAGTCACAAAGTCATATGCAAAAAGTGCATACAAAACATACATATGATATAACAAACCCTATGAGTTAGGCATATAACACCATTTTACAGTTAAGGACATGAGATTTAAAAAGTTAAGTCAGTTGTCCAAGATCACACTGCTTGTAAGAGGTGGAGCCTGGATTTGAGCCCAGCTCTTTCTGACTCCCAAACGTATGTTCTTAACCATTATGTATATTGCTTCTTATGATTGATTTATTCATTGTGAATCCAGCCAACAAAGATTTATTGGGCGTCTGTATATGTTCAGTCCTACACTGGGTGCTAGAGTTGGCTATGAAGATAAATGATCCAGAGAGGGGACTGGGGAGTGGGCGTCTAAACAACTATCAGTATAATATGATCAGTACTGAAGCAGGGGTGTGAAAAAAATGGAGGGCAAACATACAGTATGGAAAGGAAATTACTCCCGGGATTTCACTTAGTCCTATAAGATGGTATCTAGCTTCTGCCTCTTAAAGCTTGGCCACTCGTTGGCTGTTAAGGAATTCAACAGAAGACATATTATTATAGCAAGTCACCACATTAGCAGAATGGCTAGCTCTCTGTATTGAGAATCGCATGATCTGGAGTATCTTTTGCCTTTTTCCATTAATTCATTTTAAAAACTGGAGGAAGAAGATGAGAATAAGAAGACTTACTTTGAGTCAGGTACCGGGTTAAGCACTTTGTATATTGAAGCCTCAGAACACCCCTAGAAGATGAGATACCTGAGCCTTACAGAAATTTCCTACCTTACAAAGGGATATAATATTGAATCAGTCAAAAGAGAACTGAAGTTCTATCATTTAGAAGTGAAGAAGCCACAGTACTGGGGAGCTCTGAGACTGTCACACGTCAATCAGTTTTAGAGACACATACACTTGCCTCTTAGGGCTGCACTCTAATTCAACATGCAAGGAGATCACCTCTTAGCCCAAGGGAAGACTTCAGTGACAGAAAACAAAAGTCCCAGAATCACAAGACTAGGAGTGAATTCAGAATGCCGCCTAGCCTAAGTCATATATTTTGAATGGATTACACATAAATTATGTAAATGAATATTAATATTGATGAAAAATCTATTATGGTCTTAAAAATTTCCAACTTACTTCCATAATTAGCTCCAACTGTCACCAATTAGGAAATGTTTCTTGTACTTAATTGATGCTCCTCACCCATAAACCTAAACCATTTTACTCCAATACTTTGCTCAATTGCAAGGGCAAACAACTGTCACCACTCTTGATGTAATTCATTAGAATTTAAAAACTGTTATTGACTTTGGGAGGCCAAAGGTGAGGATAGCTTGAGGCTAGTAGTTCAAGACCAGCCTGGGCAATATAGTGAGACTGTCTTTACATAAATTAAAAAATAAAGTAAAACTCTCTCTGTTACTGCAATAGCCCTTTCTTCAGCACACTTAAAAAATAGTTTATTTTAAATATCTATAAGTACTATGTATTATTTCCTCATCTATGGATCTTTTCTAAATTTTTTCTTATAAATCATGTGACATAACTAAACAAGCTAAGTAGTCTGAAATATTAATGAATATTGCATACATTAACCTTATTCTGTGATAATAATATGCAAAACAATACTTGTATGTTTTAAAAATGGTTTAATTCCCTTGCAAACATTTTAAGGTCAAAACTAATATTTCCATCCACAAATGAGAAAACTGAGACAGAGAGAAGGTATGAGTTTGCCAAAGACACATTGCTAACTAGTAAATAATAGAATTGAGAATTAACACCAGGTTTTCTTGCTAGAATTATCTGGCTGTTTTCATCACACTGTGTGATCTTTGTGTGAGTGCACAGCTGAAGAGATGTGTTTACCAGCCCCTCTTCAGGGAGATCAATGAGCTTCTCTGACAGAACATATTATTTATAGACTCTTTGTGACTTAACAAGAGACAGTAAGAAGTGATCGCAAAATGCTGGCGCCTGTGACGTCCCACAACTTCTAAAAATTCAACATCAGAAACGTGATCATATGACTCAAAACAGTTAACACACTATATATTTGTAACTAATTTAACCATCGAGACCAAACTATACAGCCAAGAGCTAAAGACAGCATAAGTAGTTTAAGGCAATGGCACTTGAGGAGATAAAATATGTCCATTGAAAGAAGCATATGCCTCCGCTTTTACCTTTCCTGGATGGGCTCTGACACCTGGCTTTGCGGCTCGCCAGCTGGCTGCCTGCTTGATAAACAGAACCATCGCTCATCTAGGAGGTCTTTGTGATTAGAGTTTGGGGTCTTTAAGAAGGCATTTCATCCAGGGGATGTACCAAAAGCAGGGGGGTTAAGGAAGACGAGAAAGCAGAATTTGTCAGCCAGTGAGGGGGGTGATGAGCAACACAGGGCAGGAAGCCTGCTTCTCTGCAAAAGGCAAGGTTGAGCAGAGGACAGCAATGGGCTTTTCATTTAAGGGAACTCAGCATTAAAATCTAGTCTTAGAATCTTCCCCACCTCACGTCAGCCCAAATCACATTTCCTTTGGTCTCTGCAATCAAGTCACCCTTTAATTCCTCCTGGTACCGCACCAAATAGCGTGGCCCTACGAGGAGTTACATGATTTTGGGAGTATCACAAAAGTATTTCTTTGCAGAACTCAGTTCTGTGACTCATTCCCATGCCCTCTGTAGCACATCACTATCACAATAGGTTAAGGGGAGGTTGCGACGCAGTCCTTCATTTCCTTAAGGCTGCAAGCCAGAGGCGGTACCAACAGGAAGCTCATGTCAGATCCCTAGGAACTGCAGAACATTTACTGCAGTAATACACTTTTGAAAATTTCATTTTTTTTGAATCATCCTGCACACCTTGATTTCAGAAAATCACTTAAAAATTTTTCCATGTTACCCTGCTGAACAAGACACTGAATGGAGGATGGATGAGAGTGTGGTTAGAGGGATTCTCCTCTGGCGAAACAGAATGGCTCTGCTGTGAAAGATGGGACCATACGGCAGCCTGAAGAAGGGCTGGATGAACACGGAAGAAAATGTAGAAGTCTTGCTCATTGGATCTGCTGATGACACAGGCTGGGACGGGAAGCTAGGATGGCAAATGAGAGACTCAACATAAAAAATTTTCATCATGGGCTTTAGCACTAGACTGAACCTACAAGATTAAATTTAAGCATAGTGAATGTAAAATTCTGAATTTAGGCAACTACACCAGTTTAAGATGAGGGAGATGACTTGGCTACAGCTCATGTAATCTAGGGATTTTAATTGACCATAAAGATTTATACATATTGCATACCTAGTTTTTCTTTTTTTTGTTTGTTTTTTTAGACAGGTTCTTGTCCTGTCACCCAGGCTGGAGTGCAGTGGTACAGTCTTAGCTCACTGTAACCACAACCTCCTTAGCTGGAGCGATCCTCGCACCTCAGCCTCCGGAGCTGCTGGACTACAGGTGTGAGCCAGCATGCCTGACTAATTTTTTTAAAAAAATGTTTTGTAGAGATAGAGTCTTGCTATGCTGCCTAGGCTGGTCTTGAAATAAATCAGAAAAACCATCAGCCCCACAAAAGTTCCACCAAAATTTGATACAATACCATCTCAAGGGATCCCCCTGCCTCAGCCTCCAAAAGTGCTAGGATTATAGGCATGAGTCACTGCGCCTGGCCCATGCCAACATCTTGATGTAAATATAATACACATCCTACTTCCCTTCTTCATCCCCTTCCCCCAACAAATCCCCAACAATCCATTTGTGCACAGTATTTGGCTGCATTTAAGAAACGTGTGTGTTCATGTCACAAGAATAGTTGATCCTAGTGTATTCTGCATTGGATCCATTAAAAACTGCAGTATTCTGTTTAGTTCTGACACTGACATGGACAAATCTGGTGCACTATAGTAGGAGTGACAGGGCTGCTCAGAGGACTGGAAGCCATCTCACCAAAAGAGTGAATGGGGAGCTGTGGGTATACTCTGAAGAAAGAAAGGCCCAAAGGTTCATGTGTCCACATATTTGAAGAAGTATGTAGAGCGCAATGATTAAGAGCATGGACTCTGCTGTCAGATTGCCTAGGGTCAGGTCTTTGACAGGAGTTAGTGGAAACAGGCACCAGGTTCTGACACTCTTGGTGAAGACTTCTTCAAAATCTCTAAAGAAAAGGACTGTGCCATGTCACCCTCCTCTTGTGTGTTTACCGAGCCTGACACATCATAGATATGTAATAAATGCCTTAGCTTCCTTTATAAAAACATAATAAACAAAGAACCAAGGTTTCAGAAGCAAATTACAAAGGAGGCAGATACACACACTGGCTAAGCACCTGGTAGCAACCGCAAGGCAAATAATAGCAGCTCATCATTGTCTTGCCCACAGCTGGCCATGGTGGTCATGAAAATGACCTGGTGCATTGGAATCACAGTTGCCGCCTGGTGACTGAATGAGGAGGCAGCTGAAGTGAGAGTGAATTGCCTTTTTTTTTTTTAAGAGGAAATTTGCATTTTAGATATTGTTGGTTTTAATGGGTCCAAGTCAGCTTAGAAGTAGAGTCAGCTCTCAGTATTCACCTTTCATTCTTTCTAATCTTGGCTCTCTTTCGTTGTTTTGTTCATAAACTTTGACAAAAACATCCCCCCCCCCGGCCCCACCCGATGTCATGGTATCCTGCTGTTTTGTCCCCCAGTGAAAATATCTGCTATTGAAGCTTAATTAAAAAATACAGTTGTTTTTACTTCACTGCTATCAGAGGCATCTATTACAGTGTTTGTTTTCTCTTCATGTGAGATAATTTAGGGAAATGCTAGCTCCCCACTCCACAGAAGGTCACTAACTAAAATAAGATGGTTCAATTGATAAGCATTCTTTAAGGAATGTGGAGTATTCCCAAGATCCTATCCTTGCAGAGCTCTGGGCTTTGGAATGAAATCAAAGTCTTGTTAAAACCTTTGCATCTAAATGTAGCCATTCAGAAAATAGCCATGAAAATTCACTTTTTTCCTCTAAGTTGTCTGTTCTTTAAAGTATTGTAAAATGTAGAATAATGTTAAAGGTCTTACCCACTTAGCTCAAATTATAAAATGTATACAATGTCAAAATGGATTATGGTTTAAGCCTAATAGTTATCTCTTGATTATATCATCTCCTGTATATATTTCACAGATAAAATATGTATTATATATACCTATATTCACGTGGTTAGGTAATACCATGTAGGAATTAATTATGTGTTGAGTATTTTATCACACAGAATGCAGAAAAGTATTTACATATTTCCTTGGGAACCCAGTAGAATTTTTCTGTTTTGGTGTGTTCTGTTTCTTGACTCAATAAAGGCACTGACCCCAAGGAAAACTAACAAGCCAGGTTCCCAAAACAAAACTCTAAAGATTGAGAAACCAGAGGGAGGGCACACCGAGATGCTTCAACATGGAGGTAGGGAGATAATCAAGAAGAAGTCTTTGAACCAAGCTAGTTCAATGACATTCTACCTCTGAACAGAATTTACCTTGGAAGAAAATAATAGGTTTGACTTAATGCTGTCTGTAGTGAATGATCACAGGGATAGGTCTAAATGGTTTATTAAGTAAGAAAGATTGAACATTTGAAAATACATGAAATATATGAAACATCTGAAAATACTTGAAATACGTGAAACTTTCCCATGACCATTTAGTTCCACTCATGTAATATGTCTGTCCATATATCCCCTCAGTTAAATAATTTAAGGGGGAGTAAATTGGCTTTTTATTATGTGCCTAAAACATTTTGGTCAAGCTAACCTCTGCAGCCTCCACTTTCTCCTTCCCTACTGTTTCTCCATGAACCAGCAACACTCATTCTTAAACTTCTCCAAGGTCCCTGAGACTATCCTTCTGCTTCAGGGACTATCCTTCCTGTTCTTTCTGCCTGGTTCATTCAGCCTCTTCAGGTTGGCCTGGCTTGTCCTCATCCTTCAGTCTAAGCCTAGACATTGTTTCCAAAAAAGGCCTTTTTAGCCAGGTTTGGTGGCTCACGCCTGTAATCCCAGCACTTTGGGAGGCCGAGGTAGGAGGATCACTTGAGCCCAGGAGTTGGAGACTGGTCTGGACAACACAGGGGGATTCTGTCTTTACAAAAAATAAAAAAAAATGCCTTCCCCACACCATCCACCATCTCCCTGTCCCACCGTGGATCTAGATTAGAATCCTTGTTTATAAATTTTCACAGCTTGATCATTATCTTGTATGGCACTTAACACAATCAGAATGATTCAGTTCCTTGTGCAATGATTTGTTTATTGTCTGTCTCCTCTATTAGACTGTAAACACCATTAAGGCAGGAGCCGTGCTGATGCTTCCTAAGAGGGTGCCCGGCACACAGTAGATGCACCGTGAATACTTTTGGAATGAATGAATAGAGTAGACCCACTGAGAATCTCAAGCTACTTGAACTTCATTTCCATCCACTTGGGGAGTGCCTGACTGGCCTGAAATTTATTTAAGGAAGTATTTGAACCCGTGGCCCTCTTCTCTCTGCCCTCTCCCACACCCCCTTCCCCCAAAACATACCCCCACTAGGGAGTCTGTGCAAACTGTCAATGAAAATGCCCCTTTACCACGGAATCTTGTTACATATCCTGGAATTTTACAGATAATAGGTACTTGTAGTTTTTCCCCCAGTGGTTTCTAGAAAGGAGAGTTGTTCTTAATGAAACTTTAATGCTCCTGCCGTTCCCATTACCGGGTGATTGGTAAGACTAATGATGGAGTAAGAGAAAATCAGAAAATTAAATGGTCATAAATTAAATTCTACCATGCTCTAATTCTATCGAGATTCTTCTTTCAAAATATAAACAGCTCTGTCTAAGTTCTCCCCTTGAACCCAAAGGTGCATTTTTCATTCAGCTCCGTGTACACCTTAGGGGAGAATGTAGCTCTCCATCATGAAACTAACACATTTCCACATTTCTTATGATCAGCTGAAGTGGGTCTGGCACCACCGTCAGACATTCTACAGAATTTACCTTGGAAGAAAATAAATAGGTTTGACTTAATGCTGTCTGTGGTGAATGACCACAGGGACAGGTCTAAATGGTTTATTAAATAAGAAAGATTGAACATTTGAAAAATTGTTCTCTCTTAAAATATTTCTAACCCACACATGTAATTTATATCATGGCAAAATTCAACACAAAAGGTCTATTGTTTTTGGCAAAATAACCTGCAAACATCCTTAATTAGGATGCAAACTGAAAGCACTGTTTAATGCTGTTGACAGCCATTAGCTTTAGACAGCTGTTTCCACTATTATTTTATTTATGGAAACATATGAAAAGAAGTAAATATGGAACTAGAAGACAGAATTATTCATGACATGTAATATTTTAATCTTATGATTTTTATTTGTATGTCAATGTTGTAAATAATATGCTCTGAACATCCCCAACTTGGAATGGTAATAAAAGAAACTGTTTCTGCAACGAGAGCTTATTCCCATGGATATTTGAAAAAGATGTCAGCATTTAAGTTAATCAATATCTGTTTCTAGTGGGCTTTACTTTGAGAAGTGATGGCCTCTTTCTGGGGAGAGAGGATAATTCTTTATACTGACACCCCATTCCATTTACTTCAAGATGTAAGTGAATGCCTCCATTAAGTGAATTCCATGGTTAGTCAATATCCAAAGCAGTCTTTCCTCTGTTGTAGTCACTTATTCACCATTCAATAGGAACAGCTAGCTCCTAAAAATGAATCTGAAAGAACATAACACAGGGCATCATTTTCAAACTGGTTCTTCCAGGGCTGTGTCTTATAATTCCATGTTTCTATGCATTACGGACTGAGGATAAGAAAGGGAGGACCAGGTTACGGGTCTGAACAAGGCAGAAGGAGAATCCGGTTATATTATCTGGACATTTCAGCCACTTCATTTATTTAAATTTAAATAACCACTTTTTAAGAGATAATTTATGTGTGACAAAATACAAGGTAAGGCCGGGCGCGGTGGCTCATGCCTACAATCCCAGCACTTTGGGAGGCCAAGGCAGGTGGATCAAGAGGTCAGGAGTTTGAGACTGGCCTAACCAACATGGTGAAACCCTGTCTCTACAAAAATTAGCTGGGTGTGGTGGTGTGCACCTGTAATCCCAGCTACTCAGGAGGCTGAGGCAGGAGAATCGCTTGAACTTGGGAGGCAGAGGTTGCAGTGAGCCAAGATCACAACACTGCACTCCAGCCTGGGCAACAGAGTGAGATAACATCTCAAAAAACAAAACACAAAAAAACCACACACAAAAAAAAACCAAGGTAAAATGAAGAGTGAAAGCATTACATGATATGGTCAAAGAGCTCTGGCCTGTGGCTCTTTCCCACCCCTTCCGTACGAATTCAGGTGAATTACTTCAGTAACTCATCTCTGGGCCTTACCTTCCTGTTAGGTTTCCTTATCTGAAAATGACAGTTATTATGACAAGGATCAGGCAAAATCATGGTGTCTATAAAAATGGTTTTAATAGCATAAAGTGGTACAGAAAGTCAGGATATTTTTCTGCGATAACTTAAAAAATATATGTACCACAAATCACTAATCTGAAGTGTTAAAAAGTCAAGAACTTCAGAAATGGATAGCTGACCCGAGTTACCTGGGTTTACTGTTTTAAGTTCCTATTTTATCTCTGCAAATGTAGCCTTAGAATTAAGTGAAATGTGAAAATGTAAACTAGGTAGTCTATTTTATGAGGTTCTGCTACATTTTTCTGTGATTTACTTCCTATTATAAAGTTAATGCATACAAAATGTAAAAGCTCTCAACAGCTTAGAATGATATTAATATAAAGAATAAGTACTTTCCCTCCACCACTGCTTGCTTTCTCCCACTCAATCTCTCTGTCTCTGTCTCCCTGCTCTCTCTCTCTCACACACACATACACACACACACACACACACACACACACACTCTCTCTCTCTTCCCCCACTTCCACTCCCCAGAGAAAATACATTATGAACAGTTTCTTGTAAAACCAAGTACTTTGAAGATGAAAAACACTATAAGACATTTATGGATTTTTTTTTAATTAAAGAAAAATCTAGAATTATCCCATGCCAGTCAGAGTTCGTGAAATCTCAGATTTCCTTGGAACTACAGACTGACCAATTGCTGGGTAAGAGAATTGAAACAATAACCCTGTAAACAAACTGTCCAAAGTGAATGGCCAGAGACAGCCTACAGCAAAGACAGAATGAGGCCTTCAGGAAACACCACCTCCTCATCATGGTTTATAACAACTTGATGACGTTCTTCAACATGTTTTAATGATTATCATACCTTCCCCTTCACAAAGGATTGATTTATTATGGTTTAAATTTAAAGAATACTGGTTTCCCAGTTTTGAATCAGGGTTAGATTACAGAACACATAAAATCAATGGTTCTAGGCAAAAAAAAAAACCCCAAAACAAACAAACAAACAAAAAAACCCACCAGTGTTCATTTAAGTGCACAAGGAATGGTCTGGGAAAAAATTCCTCCTGCAATTCTGCATACTAATGAGCTCCACCACCAACTCACCACCTCTATTCCTTCCCTCATCACATCATCGGTACCACCCCACTTCACACTTTTATGCCACCTTAACATTCACAAATGACTTCCCATATCATTTGTTTTAATCCCCAAAACCAATCTTGTCAGATAGAAAGAAAAACACTGTTTTTCAATTTACAGATCCAAAAACCTGAAGCTCAGAGCAGTGAAGTGACTGGCTCAAGGTCATTCCACCAGTAAGGACAGGACTTCACTTCTTATTGAGGTAGGCTGATGACTTCTAAACATCTATCTCCAGCTCAGCTTTTCCCCTCACAAGCCACAGGTCCCATATCCAACCAACGGACTCAACGTCGGCACTTCGCAGTCCCAAATGCAGTTAGACTCAGAGTTTCCAGGTGGAGGCCATAATAATCCTCCATACTCCATAAGCCTGTTCCTTTCAGTGGTTTTCTTTCCTAGTGAATGATACCACAATTCTTTTAGTTTCTCAAGCCAAAAACCTAGGCATCCTCCTGAACCCCCCACTTTTCTCAACATGTATGCATGGTCCATCACCATATCCTGCAGATTCTGCCTTTGGAATACTTCTCAAATCGGTCCACTTCTCCCTGTCTCCACCATGGACGCTATAGTCCAAGACACCACCACCTCGTATTGCAATCATTTCCATGTATATATTCTGCCTTTCCCCTCTCATTCCCACTCCATCCTTTCTCCACACTGCAGCCAGAGTCATCAGGCTATCCCTCTGCTTAAAATCATTTGTTGACTTCTAGTGCTCTTTAGATGAAGATAAGAATCCTTAGTGTGGCCTACAGGGGCCAGGATGATCTGACCCCCTTGTGTCTCTCTAGCCACATTCCTGCCTTCACCTTTTTGCTTTCATCACTTGGGCTATTTTTCATTTTATCCAAAGTACCCAGCTTTCTCCATCCTAGAGCCTCTGTGCCAGATGTTCCATATGTCTGGAAGGCTTTGCCCATGTGCTGTCACCTGCTAATTTCTAACTCATTCTTCAGCTCAAATGTCACTTCCTCAAGGAAGCCTTCCCTGACCATCAGGTTTATACTGGGGGAATTTCTCCTTTATCACTCCTAAATGTAAGTTTGTTTGTTTACTTATTTTTGTCTGTTATCTCCATTGCCTTGAATGCGCTGGGACGGCTTTTCATTATTGCATCTCCTGGTGCTTGGCAGGGCTTGGCACATGTTAGACACTCAATAAATATTAGTTCAATGATGACTGAAAGCCAGAAGTCACACTCAGACCTGTTGACCCACATTTTATGCATAGCAT
Organism: Ateles fusciceps; assembly: GCA_036589455.1. NCBI lineage: Eukaryota > Metazoa > Chordata > Mammalia > Primates > Atelidae > Ateles > Ateles fusciceps. Next base: position 4,136,632 of record JAZHEH010002842.1, read on the forward strand.
TCCTCCCAGCCCCCAACCTAGGGGATCCCAGCACCTTGACAATTAAATCAGGGTCCTGATTAATAAATGAATCATTTATTTACTAGTATAATCTAGTATATATTTACCAGTACATACTATTATATTTACTAGTATAATCTAGACTTGGGAAGTGCTATTTAATAGAGAATTCATTTGGCAATGGCATCAGTTCTTTTAGCTTGGAAGCTAAAGCTTGGAAATGAAATTCTGAGCCACATGGCACATTTTCACACTGTCAAAGGAGATTCGTGATTTAAAATTGTTAATAGTCAAATATATAGAAAGCAATGCATTAGCATTCTTCACTGGTACAACACTAATGTATAGAGAGGATTACAGTGGAATTTATTCAACTTTCACTTTTTAAAATAATGACAGCCAGGCATGGCGGCTCATGCCCATAATCCCAGCACTTTGGAAGGCTGCAGTGGGAGGGTCACTGAAGCACAGGAGTTTGAGACCAGCCTTAGCAACAAAGTGAGATCTCCATTTCTACAGAAAAATAAAAAAATTAGCTAATTGTGGTGGCGCATGTCCGTAGTCCCAGCTACTCAGGAGGCTGAGGGGGGAGGATCATTTGAGCCCAGGAGGAGGAGGAGGCTGCAGTGAGATGCTGTTTAAAAAAAACTAAGTAAATAATGAAAATATAATAAAATAATGACAAATCATATTTCACTAAACTCCCTATTGTAGCATACTTTGAATGGGAGTGAGGAAATGAGGTATTCTAGTCACAAGTTCTCAGCTTGGTAAAACTTATAACAACATAAAAAATTAATTTTAAAACTATGATGAACAAAGTATACCTTTTATTTAAAGATTTAGAAGATAGTTTTCAGGGTCCTGATTAATAAGTGAATCACTTATTTACTAGTTATAATCCAGATGTGGGAAGTGCTATCTAATAGATAATTCATTTGGCAAAGTGCTGATTGATATTTTACTGAATATCATTAGAAAAAATTAGACAGACACATGCCAATTTTTTTTTTTGGAAACAAGATCTTGCCCTGTCATCCAGGCTAGAGTGCAGTACCATGGGAGTGGTTCACTGCAATCTTGCCCTTCCAGGCTCAAGCAATCTTTCCACCTCAGCCTTGCAAGCAGCTGGGACCACAGGGACTTGCCACAGCGCCCGGCTAAGTTTTGAAATTTTGTAGAGACAGGGTCAGTCACTATGTTGTCCAGGCTGGTCTTGAACTCTTAGCCTCAAGCAATCCTCTTGCCTTAGCCTGCAGAGTAGTTGGGACTACAGGTGTGCACAATCATATCCTGGGTAACGTTAATTTTTTTTTTTTTTTTTTTTTTTTTTTTTTTTTGTAGATATAGGGTTGCACTATGTTCCCCAGGCCCATCTCAAACTCTTGGCTTCAAGCAGTCCTCCTGCCTCAGCCTCCCAAAGTGCTGGGATTACAGGCTTGAGCCACTGTTTCAGCTTAGGTTTTTGTTTGTTTGTTTATTTGTTTTTGTTTAAACCATTCAGAACATTTAATAACTTAAGTATATTAATTGTAGAATAAAATTTGTACTTGTGGATTTTTTTTTTTAGCATTCAGTAACATATGATCATATATACATCTGATTAATCTTTCTTTCTTTCTTTTTTTTTTTTGAGATGGAGTCTCGCTCTGTTGCCCAGGCTAGAGTGTAATGGTGCAACGTGAGCTCACTGCAACCTCCGCCTCCCAAGTTCAAGCAGTTCTCTTGTCTCTCCCTCCTGAGTAGCTGAGATCACAGGTATGCGACACACCACCAGCTAATTTTTGTATTTTTAGTAGAGTAGTTGTCTTACAGTCTGAAAAACAGAGTTGGTTTCCTGGGTGTGTGACTAGTGCTGTTGTGTGGGGCCTGAATTTAGAAGAGATGAGCCCCACACTTGATTTAATGCTGTACTGTCACTGTCTTGAAATTCTTAATAATTTTTGAACAAAGGGCTCTGCATTTTCATTCTGCTCTGGGCCTTACAAATTATTTAGTGGGTTCCCGCTAAAAAAAAACTCAGTGTATTGAGAGCTCCTTCATGTCATCCAGGATCAAAGTGTTTATTGCACTCAATTTCTATATTTGACAAGAGAAGAGCTCTGAGGGTCCCTCAAGTCAGAATTGTCAGTCGTTATAGGGGTTTATATACACTGTGGCCAATCAGAGATTTCAGACCAAAAAAAATAAGCTTCTACCCAATAAATGAGATTTCCAAATACAGTGAAATCTGGTTAACAACTTCGGTTAGTGAAGTGAAGCAATGCCAACAGATGGTTAATGTGGAACACATGGTGTGGATTCAGCTGTTATTTGAGAAAAGTCCTGGCCTTACCTAGAATATGTGGGATAGCCGGGCAAAGACAGGTACAACCAACTTTGCTGAAAAGTCTGGTTAGCCATACTAGAAATAGTTTTATGATTTTAAAAAAAGTCCTTTGATACTTTTCGACTAAAAAAAATGAAGAACTGGACCCCTAAGGGAAACTACCTGCTCGTGAAAAATGTTACCCCAACTGGTACATCCAGGATTGCAATTTTAATTGCAAGCAAGCAATTTGATATAGGGAAAAATTCTGTGATACTATGTCTTAAAAGCACATCCTGTGTTACTTTTATATTGCAGAAGTTGAAAAAGACTATTGGCATCTGTAAATTACCATTAAGAAGTTATTATGATTATTAGTTAGAAATAGGGTCTTACTTGCCCGGGTGCAGTGGTTTACGCCTGTAATTCCAGCACTTTGGGAGGCCAAGGCAGGCTGGTTGCCTGAGGCCAGGCAGGAGTTTGAGACCAGCCTGGCCAACATGGTGAAACCCTGTTTCTACTAAAAATAAAAAAAAATAAAAAAAAAAAAAAAAAATTTGGGCGTGGTGGTGGGTGCCTGTAATCGCAGCGAATCAGGAGGCTGAGGCAGGAGAATTGCTTGAACCCGAGAGGCGGAGGTTGCAGTGAGCGGAGATCTTGCCATTGCACTCCAGCCTGGGTGACAAGAGTGAAACTCCAATTCCAATAAAAAAAAAAAAAAGAAGAAGAGAGAAAAAAAAGAAAGAAATTGGGTCTCACTCTGTCACCAGGCTGGAGTGCAGTGATGCAATCACAGCTCATTGTAGCCTCAAACTCCTGGGCTCAAGTGCTCCTCCCACCTCAGCCTCCTGAGTAGCTTGACTGTAAGTGCACACCACCACTCCTGGTTAAGTTTTTAATTTTTTGCAGAGAGAGGTCCCATTGTGTTCCCCCTGGTTGCTTTTGCCTTTCAAAGTGCTGGGATTACAGGAATGAGCCACCCCACCCAGCCTATAAACTATCATTTCAAAATAATAGTATTGAAGATGATGATAATAATTATCATTATTTTGCATCAAAAGCAAATAATCTTAGAAGAATTGTTTGACTACCTACCCTAATTAACCTAGATTAAAAATTAATATCCAGGTGAAATTTAAATTTTAGGCTGACAATTTTTCCTTGTGAGTTCAAAACTTATTTAAAATATAAAACTTTCAACTTTCTTGAGGAAGTCATGCTTCTGAGATAAAAATTAAGTAATAATGGGATCTAATTAAACTTAAGAGCTTCTGCACAGCAAAAGAAACTATCATTAGAGTGAACTGATAACAAACAGAATGGAAAAAAATTTTTGCAACCCACCCATCAAACAAAGGGCTAATATCCAGCATCTACAAAGAACTTAAACAAATTTACAAGAAAAAAACAAACAACCCCATCAAAAAGTGGGTGAAGCATATGAACAGACACTTTTCAAAAGAAGACATTTATGCAGCCAACAAACATATGAAAAAAAGCTCACCATCACTGGTCATTAGAGAAATGCAAATCAAAACCACATTGAGATACTATCTCATGCCAGTTACAATGGTAATCATTAAAAAATCTGTAGACAACAGATGCTGGAGAGGATGTGGAGAAATAGGAACTCTTTTACACTGTTGGTGGGAGTGTAAATAAGTTTGACCATTGTGGAAGACAGTGTGGCGATTCCTCAAGGATCTAGAAATAGAAATACCATTTGACCCAACAATCCCGTTACTGGGTATATACCCAAAGGATTATAAATCATTCTACTATAAAGACACATGCATAAGTATATTTATTGCAGCACTATTCTCAATAGTGAAGACTTGGAACCAACCCAAATCCCCATCAGTGATAGATTGGTTAAAGAAAATGTGGCACATATATATCATGGAATACTATCCAGCCATAAAAAAGGATGAGTTCATCTCCTCTGCAGGGACATGGATGAATCTGGAAACCATCATTCTCAGCAAACTGACACAAGCACAGAAAACCAAATACCGCTTGTTCTCACTCATAAGTGGGTATTGAACAATGAGAACACATGGACCCAGGGAGGGGAACGTCACACACCAGGGCCTGTTTGGAGGTGAGGGAGCTAGGGGAAGGATATTGGGGGTGGGGGGATTGGGAGGGGAAAACATTAGGGGAAATACCTAATGTAGATGACAGGGGGATGGATGCAGCAAACCACCATGGCATGTGTAACAATCCTGCACAATCTGCACATGTACCTCAGAACTTGTAATAATAAAAAAAGAAAAAAATCTTGGTTACACTAAAGTACCCTAAGGACATTCACATTCAAAATAAATTAAGTAATAATATGGTTTCTAGAAATTCTTACTAGTAATAAAGGGAAAGCCCTCAGGTGTAATAATAGCTTCTTCAAGAAGAGCAATTTTGGTGTCAGACACTGGTTCAGTCCTTGGCTTTACTATTTACTATGTGATCCTGGGCAATTTCCTTGATCTTTCTAAGCCTCCCTTTCTGGATTTGAAACAGGGATAACAGCACTCAATGCAGATATGAGGATCAAATTAGATAAATGGATGTAGGTGTCCAACACAGAGAGCATGATAGGATAAACATTCTACAAATGGAGCTATCATCACTGATAGGATTTTTCCTTTAGAATTTCAAGTTATTAAATAGTTACCTTATTGACAGGAATCATGTTTTTGACATTGTAGTAGAAGCCAAAATAGACCATGTTGAAAACTCCGTGTCGTCCCAATGTTGCAGTTAATCCTTTGTTGAGGCCCTGGATTCCCCAGCCTTCCTTCTTAATGATTTGTCTTGCATAACCCATAGTAGATGGTTGCTGCAGAAGAGAGACACAAAGCCAGAATGATCATCTTTGGCACTCTGGAACACGGTAAATTACCATATTAACTTCCCCTGAAGCCAGAATTATTAGGAACTTCCCCCCTAGATATGAATAATCATGCTTAGATCTGTGCTTTTGAAAATCAGCAAACTCAAGAAGCAAACAAAATTGCATGCATAAAAACAGGCTTTATAGAAAAGATTGTTGGCAAAGAACAAACGATATTGGTAGGATTAGTGAAACTGATGTTATATAATAACTATCATCACTTTCAACATGTAAGTAATTATATCCAGTTCTGGATTATCCCACACTAATGAAGGAGATTAACCATATAGATAATTTGGTAATCCATAACTGCACATTATCCAAAACGAATTTATATTTGGCTCCTGAATTCAGTGTATTTACCTTTCTAATTATGGTTTTCTAAAGCTAATGTTACAAATAGTTTTGATTCCATTGCCTCAGTGATTTAAGCTGGTGCTATGTTAGAAATCAGCAATAGATAAATAGCTGTTGATTGTACACACCCTCAAGCAGATATGCAATCAGTGTGTGTATCTCTGCTGTGATAAATTATACATAAATGGTGTTGGGAGTACTGGGTTACCACCTTGAAATTACTTCTTTCCAGTTCCTTGATTGATTACCCAAGGCTGAAACATCCTGACTGCTAGAATTCAGGCTTGCTGAAGAGCTCACTGCAGTTTACCCTGAGATTTACAATTCATTATAATACAATCACAATTCACAAGGGGTTTTAAAAAAATGTATGAGTGATTGTTTCCTTTTTGAAGGTACTGTACAAAAAAAATCTCTCTCATATTTTCACTGAATAGTTAATAAGAGAAACTGTTCAGTGGTTTTTTTCCCACTCATGAGGCACACACTGACATGACATTTGTTTGATAATTCACTGAAGCAGGTTGTTAGAGTGGTCGTGGCAGTCAGGCACACTTTCAGACTAAAAGTATTTTCTTATCATGTGCAATTAAGGCTACATCAGCAGAATAAAATTGAATAAATCCAATCAAGGCGTTTATTCCAATCTGTATTTATAATAGCTATGTAATTAACATGAAACATTTAAATGAGCTCTTTTATATAGTAAATCCTATAGTTTTTGCTGATAAGTATTTTAAGGACTCTAGCTACAATTCTACACTCAACTTCATCTATTAATTTAAGGAACTAATTATAATAAATTACAATAAGCTTAAGAAAACCTTTCTTTGTAATATGGAAAAACCATGTGAGAATGTGTCTTAAAACAATAAGACATATCATATAGGAAAACCAAAAAATTTTCAGAAGGTTAAAGTTTACTTTCTGTTCGACAACATGAGATTTTTTTTGTTGGTGTTTCAGCACATTGACTTTCACCCCAAAACATTATTATTTTTTCAGTTTTCAAAAGAGATAGGACAAGTTGAGCAGAAACTCATTTTTGTTGGAAAGACCCTGGAAGTGCTGCGTAAACTGCCCACGTACTGCTGTCTTGCTTCAAGGAAGGCAGTCGAGGGGGTGGGGGAAGGACAGGGCAGCTTTCCTGGGAATGGGAGGAACAGAACAGAGATGAGGCAGCCTGACCAGTACTGGTTCTCCCTGCACCCAACCTAAACCTTTTCTCTATTCTCACTCCTCTGACGTCCTGAGGCCATCTAAGTTCTAGAGCCACAGAGAAAACAATGGCTCTAAAATAAAGTGCAAATAACAATGGCTTTCCCTAAAAAAAAAAAAAAAAAAAAAAAAGGGTATAAGATGTTTCTATTGTTTAGAAATCTTAGTTTGCTAAGTCATTAGAATGAGGATGACTAAACTAAGTATTAATTTGATTAGCATCTTTCTCATCATCTTGAAAAGAGAAGACTTCTAGATCTTGGTGAGAGTTGACAAATACCCAAATGGCATTTGCTAATTGTCTCTTTTCTGATTTTCACTAGCTTGGGTGCTGTGTGTGTATAAGCAAATGTAATGCATGGATTTTAAATTCAAGTGCCTTGTTGAGTTTGAACTCTAGTTGTCAGTAATTAATTGCAGAGTAGCATAGTAATTGGAAATAGGAACTCAGAGCTAGACAGTTGCAAGTTTGAGTCTCAGCAATACCACTTGCTACTTTAGCAAGTATTTTATCCTCTCCAATTAATCTTCACTTTAGTAATTTGTAAATAAGGATAATAATATAATCTTCCTGAGGCTGGTGGCTTCTGCAGTGGCTCACACCTGTAATCCCAGCACTTTGGGAGGCTGAGGCATGAGGAGTGCTTGAGCTCAGGAGTTCAAAACCAGCCTGAGCAACATAGTAAGACCCAGTCTCCACAAAAAATTAAAAATTAGCTAGGCACTGTGGCAAGTCTGTGATCCCAGCTACTCAGGAGGCTGAAGTAGGAGGGTCACTTGAGCCCTGGAAGGTGAGGCTGCAGTGAACTGTTATCTTGTCACTGCACTCCAGCCTGGATGACAGAGCGAGAGCAAGACCCCATCTCACACATTCACACACACATAAATAAATAAAAAAGAATCTTCCTCACAAGATTGTTGAGACTGTTGAGATAAGTCAATGAGCTTAGTCCATTGTAAGCATTCACTGTACATTTAGGTATTAACAATAATGGCAGTTATGCTGACAATCATAAAAATAGTTACGACAACAAAAAAAAGACAGGTAATTTCATTGTTAGTTGAAGGCAGTGGCAATCAAAAGGTGGAGTTTGATTTGAGGGAGAGAAAGCCTCTTTTTTTTTTTCATTCCTTCTGGCTGTCCTTTCCTTTTCCCAGAGTCCCAGACCCTGTGATAAAGTCCACCAGGAATGCATCAAGAATGCAAGATAACAGGTCTGCTTCCTCTGAGACCCAACCAAATCCAATGCTTGGACTAGAGATCCTGTTCCAGGCATAGCGCCTCACCTAGGAGCTTTCCTCTCTGGAGCAGTAGATGCTACAAATTGGCCTCTTCCTTATCTCTCAAACTGAGTATCCTGGCCAAGATCTCTCCATATGGCAAGTCTGTGGGCTCTAGAAATAAGGTCATATGGGAGCAAAGGCTGGCAATGGAGAAGCACATGAACTGAGCCTCTCCCCTCTACATGGCTTTCCAGCCTAGAGAACACATTCATATATGTGATCAGGTAGTTGGAACACAGGAAGTGCTCATCACCTTTAGCCATTATCACACATCCTCAGCACTTTATAGTGTCATTTAATCCTCTCAATAATGTGTGAGATAGGTCTTATCATGACCCCTATTTGGCAGATAAGGAAACTAAGGCTTAGAAGTTACTCGCCCAAGATTGCAGAGTTAGTGGTAACAACAGAGCTCCAACTGAGGTTCCTTGGACTCCAAATCTGAACTTTTACACTCTCGGTGGTTCTGCCATCCTAACATATCTGATTGCTTCTCTCAGCAACCTTGTAAGGTAGACAGCTGGCGTATCTCACTTTTCAGGTGAGGAAACCAAGGATTGTTAAGCAACATGCCTAAGACAAAATGCTGCTAATAAATGGTTTAAGCAGAATTCTGTATCTAATCCAATGTTGTTCTTTCCACACTCATAATAAGAGTTTTAGAGTTTGATAATCCAATCACATAAGTAACAGATGCATAATAGTACAAATACACTTTTTTTTCTAGCAAATGGAGACTTTGCGATAAAGAAAACCGCAACTCAATTGCCTATAAAAATTAGAAGTAAAAGTATGATAGTGTGTTTTCTTCTTCATTCTGGGACATTGTATTACACATATGTAAGCAAATATTTAATTAGAAAGGCAAAACATGACTTCCACTAGGATGCTTAAATAGGAAAATATAGAATCATTTTGACTAGATCTCTGTAAACACAAGGAATTTTACTAAACTTATTTGATTATGGGGCTTCCATTTAAAAACAAAATGGTAACTGATTAGCATCATCAGCCAAACGATTCCAATAATATCCAACCCAGAATGTCATCAGCCAAATGACTCCAATACTATCCAACCTAGCTCAGTTGCTTTCTAATATTTAGATTCACTCCAATTTTCATATTTAGTTACCAATTGTGGGCCAAATTGCACTCTAACTTTCCGGGTTATACCTTCATTGACTGCACCCAAACTGAAAAGCATGGAAGAATACGTGGATCGGGATGACACTTAACAAATATGTTTTGCTTTGATTTTTACATGAACAGATATATTAATAATTTTTACATTTACCTATGAGAGTATTCTATAATGGTTATGGGATATGCAATCAAATTTCTGTTTAAAAAGGTATTAAGAGGTTTAATTTAAAAAGCAGAATCTTGGCTGGGCACTGTGGCTCACACCTATAATCCCAGCACTTTGGGAGGCCGAGACCAACGGATCATGAGGTCAGGAGTTTGAGACTAGCCTGGTCAACATGGTGAAACCCCGTCTCTACTAGTAATACAAAAATTAGCCGGACGTAGTGGCTCACACCTGTGGTCCCAGCTACTCTTGAGGCTGAGGCAGAAGAATCGCTTGAACCAGGAAGGTGGAAGATGCAGTGAGGTGAGATCTCGCCACTGCACTCTAGCCTGGGAGACAGACCAAGATTGTGTTTCAAAATAAATAAATAAATAAAAATAAAAAAGCAGATCCTAGGTGAAATAAGCCAAAGACAGAAAGAAAAATATTACATGATCACTTATATATGGAATCCAAAACAAAAAAGTCAAATATACACATAGAATAAAGCAGTGGTTACTAGGAGTGATATGAGGAGTAGGGGGATGTGGGGGGGATGCAGGTGGAAGGGTGCAAAGCATTAGCAGGATGAACAACTCTAGAGATCTAATGTCCAACATGAGGACTACAGTTAAAATTGTATTGTACTGGCTGGGCGCAGTGGCTCATGCCTGTAATCCCAGCACTTTGGGAGGCCAAATTGGGTGGATCACCTGAGGTCAGGAGTTGGAGACCAGCCTGATCAACATGGAGAAACCCCGTCTCTACTAAAAATACAAAATTAGCTGAGTATGGTGGCACATGCCTGTAATCCCAGCTACTTAGGAGGCTGAGGCAGGAGAAAAGCTTGAACCTGGGAGGGGGAGGTTCTGGTGAGCTGAGATTGCACCATTGCGCTCTAGCCTGGGCAACAAGAGCGAAACTCTATCTCAAAAAAAAAAAAAAAAAAAAAAAAAAAAAAAAAAATTGTATTGTACTGTTTTAGGGATTTTTGTTAAAAAAGTGAATTTTAGCTGCTCTTGTCATACACACAAAAAACTCACTATGTGAGATGATAGATATGTTAATCTGCTTCTCTATAGTAACCATTTTACTATCTGTATCCCATAACATCATGTTGTAAACCTCAAATATATACAATAAAATATATTTTAAAATACAAAAAAAAAAAAAAAAATTGAAGAGAGAGAGAGAAGATCCTTGGTGTAAATGAAGCTCCCAGGCACCACTCTGGGGCACTGAATCCTTACTTTCTGAGAGCCAGAACTAACAACAAATCACTGAGATGACCTGTGGCAGCCTCAGCTATTTTTTCTGGAGTTCTTCCATCTGAATGCCGACCATACCTGGCTCTGATTAGCTCATGAGATCACAGACAGGATTTTAGGCAGCAGGCATTGTTCCCTGGGTAAATACCAGTCAGAGTATGGCCAGTGGGTACAGGCTTGGGTGTGTCAGTGGATTTCCTCCATCTCTAAGGCCAAAGAAGAGTTCTAGGCACAGCATGTCAAAAGAAAGCACGCTCCACATGCATTTCTATGGAAAGGTGGATGGGTTGCATTTGAAAGCCAATGGAATACGGGTGTTGCCCCGGATTTCATCACATGGCTGGAAAGCAAACCGGATGAGACTACACAATGGAGTGAGTGTCCATATCTGGGCCTTCAGAGAAATACTGCTTTGTTTGAAAAGGGGGGACCCAGTTGCTCCACAAAGGTAGGAAAATATGCTTGCTCTTCAGGAAATGAAGATCATCCATACTTTTCATTACTCAAATGAGGTCTTGAAGCATTTTCATACATTTGAAAAATTTAAAAATCAAAGAAAAACCTTCCTTTTATTTGAGAACAAAACGTAACTGAAAGGAGAAGAATCAGGCTTTAAAAGTCCACATTTATAATTCTTTTAGCTTAGATATTTCATGAATTCATCATTAGAGTTTGTTTTCATAGGGCAGGATTTTGAACAGAAAAGATACCCAGGTATAATTAGAGTCTGTCCAGAGTGTATGTTGGATGAACAGGTCTATTTGCAAACAACCAGTGAGTGGAGAAGAATTTGCTGTCGAAAACCCCTCCCAGATACCGAGCCACAAAGCTATGTCAATATCAAACTGCTATTCAATAACCAGCCCTGGAGGAGCACAGTGTTCTGCAGGTGATGAGACGCTGACCCTGTGCCTTGCCCCTCCACCGATAGCAGAGCTGGGAGGAAGGAAGGTGACAGTGCTGTGGCCACATGGGTTACAACTCAGGGAAGACTGGCAACAAAAAAGGAGGCTTTGCTTCTTCATGGTCCCAGAAACACTTTCTTTTGCTTTTCCCTTGAGCTTCTTAATTATCCACTTTTCTTTATCCCAACGAAAATAGTATGGTTGACTAGAAAGAGACATCTATGTTAATGTTCAGTTTTTTTACAGCTAACTTTTTTGGGCTTTATTTTCTCTACCTTATAAAATGTGGATAAAGCCACCAACCTTAGAGAGATAAAGAGATGATTTGAAATTATCAACTGAGTGTGAACATCAGGAAAAGTGGAAGGGTGACCAGTGGTAACCAGTGGGATAGGGTTAGAGGGAGATGTTGGCGAAAATCAACTAATTTTTCTTTATATAGCTCTGTCTTACTTGACTTATTAAAAATGTATTATGTTAATGATTTATAAAATTATATAAATATTTTTAAAAAATCAAATAAAGGGAAAAACTCACATAAGGCAACTTGCAGAGTGTCTGGTATACAGTAGATATTCTGTAAATGGTAGCTATTATCATTACTTCAAAGTCTTGATTCTGAAAGCAAAAATCTAGGGTTCCTGGCACAGTTGAATGGAAGACAAGTCTATTTTCTGTAAATGATAATACAGAGACAACTTGGCTGCTGCCTTAGATATTATTGAAAGATAACTATAGGAATGGATTTCATATGCATAATTTTCTCTTCTGCCCACAGCAATCATAAACTGGAAAGAAATAATTTCTGTACTGAATTGTTGCCAGGTAGTGTTTCACACAGTAATGCAGGAAAAATTTGAACTTAACCCAATACATCATCATAAATGTTGACATGCCCTTGAAGCTGGCTTCTCACACTATCTGTAAACAGAGCCTCACACTTACTCTCTATATAACTCAACTTCTCTCTCTCTTTAAAGCTATGATAACAAAATACAGACCTTCAATTTACTTTATCAATATAAAGTTGACCCTATGTAATATAATAAGTTTAGTTAAACATTTGTTGATTTTCTATGGCGAACATCCTCACTAAGCTTTGTGATATCCTACATGATCTAGTTGGTCTCTATTAGATTATTAAGTTCCCAGGATAAAGTGTGTAGAATTATATCTACCTGAGCTAATTAAAAAAAGACCCCTGAGCTAATTGAAAAAAAAAAACCCTATCTTTAAAGATTTTACCATCAATTACACATTTGCTATCTCTTCATTGGTCCTTAAAATGATAATCAGAGCAAGGTAGAACAGTAATTATTTCTTCCTTGGGCTGAACATCTTTAAAGACTAAATAGAGGTAAAACAGGCTTTTGCAATTTCCTATAGGTTTAGTTTCATATTTGGGGTGAGAATGATTATGTTCATATGTAACGCAGATAAAAAATGACAAGAGTAGAAGAAAAACCTGTGCCCCGGCCACACATCAGAGGCAAATCCTATAGACCTCAAGGGAAGAAAAACATAACCCTTTAGCCAAATAATAACTTTGAAGTAGATTTCAAAGTGGAGAGAAAAACTGGGAAACAATTCATACAGATTTTGCTTCTGGGGGACAAATTCACATTTTCCAGGCTAGCAGAGAGCATGTCAGCCAAATACCACTTGGCTTAGCACGACTGATAGGGGACTTCTAATTCTTATAAATATACAGATAAAAACCAACGCACCCAGTTTGGGGAGGTCCTGTAAGGACAGCAAGCTACAAAGTCACATTGGAAAGACTGGATGTCAAACCATATCCAATAGAGAAATTGTTCGGCAAGCTTAGTCCCAAGCCAAAGAGACAAGAGATCAGGACAACAATTTGCCTGGGTTTAGTTTGAAGGATTGGGGGAAATTTGGGTCTATCCTGATTTTATTCACACATTTGGTTTTACACCCAGTGAACCAAACCAGAGCATGACAAAGCTGTGATTACTTTGCTCCCCCACAGAAGGTCAAGCATATTTAAATTAGAGACCGGTTTTCTTTATTCACTGCGAAATTTAAGATACTGGCCAAGACTCTGGTATTGGAATTGGAGGAAGTGTGCCACGGATTATAGCCTTTGACTGATATGGTGGTAATTTAAGAAGTGGAGGTGAGACAAGCACACCTATTAAAATATTTTATACATAAGTTGGAAGCATATGAGGGCAGCAGTATCAAGAACTAAATTCACCACAATTTTAAAAAACAGTTTATGGCTAAACTGAGTGGGAGGTATATTTTGTGGGCAACATACATCTGACTGGTTAGAGGATCAGAGGGGAGACCCTGGGGCAGCTGGAGCATTTACTGTACCCGTTGTTCTTCAGTAGTTCTGATGGAAACTGCACTTGCAGCTCCAGGACTCCAGTTCCTATCATTCAGCCGCCAAGAACGTAACAGGAACTTCTGCTCTATGCCAGTGCTGTATTTGGATCCTGGCTAGGGGGTACCTTGCCCTGGACCTTGTGCTTCAGAGGGCACCATTCTGGCCCTCTGCCAGCCAGGCCTGCCCCACATGGCCAAGGAACAGCCCACACCTTCCTCTAGACCATGCTCTCTGCACCTGGAACTGTAGCAGTTCCTTTGTTCCATCTCTGTCTCTCCCCCATTGCCCAGAAGACTTTCGTATTATGTTAAGTATCATATTGGCTACTGTGGTCCTTGGCTATCCTCCACTGCAGAGCCCCTCTCAGCTGCAACAACTTCTTGCTGGAAGTTGCTTGGGAATTACATGTTTAAAAGACCCCACTGACTAACCACCTCAGGCTTAAGAGAGAGGAAAATCCAAAATACACTGTGTAGGACTCCATGGTGGTTTATGTCCAAAAGATGAGAGTAGACAGGTTGAACAGCAGACACGCTGCCTGAGAAATTCCCTCAACTGGCAGGACAAGAGCTACCTATCTCTAAAAATAAGAATCTGTGGGGTACATGCTCTGTTTTTCTTAAAGATGTGGTCAAGTCAGTTGGCCGTTCTGCATGTAGCCCATCCATTTGGTATTCCACCACAACTAGGAGCTGACTGAAAAGGCTGAAAATGAGCTTAGTTCATAATCTTCCATGTGAAATGATTAAGAAGGCTTAACCAACAATTCATGTTAACTTTATACAGCTGTTCCAGGGGAAGACTCTCTTGATTGTGGTAGCATTCTTCCCAAAGTGGCCTCAAATGTTTTTAGTTTCATTTCTAACGTCTGCTGCTAAGTGCCAGGTATTTACAATAAATGGGTATCCAGCTACTGCTATATGATATGGACCCTTATCTCAGTTTAAAGACCTTCTCAACAGGCACTGTAAGCAAGCTGCCAGTCCATAAGCCTTGATAAGGAATTCAGGCTGAATGGATGGCAGTGGCATCTGAGAATGACCTAAGGCACACTTCGGGAGAAGACCATCGCTCAGTGAGCTGTGTTAGTCCCCCACAATTGGAGTCAGCTGTGACTGCTTAATATTAATTGGGGGCATTATCTCAAAATAAATCTGTCTCTATTTAAACTTACGGATTTGTAAGGTCAACTTGTATCTAGAAGTAGTTATCATTGGTTGAATGCCTATTATTTGCCAGGCTCTGTGTTAAGACCTTTGCATGTATGAACACATTTACATTCTCATAAAAAGCATGTTCTAATAATAATGACTAACGTTTCCTAAACCATCACTGCATGCTAGATCATATTGACAGCTCAGCTTTATATAGTTTCATTTAACCCTCATTTGACTGTTTGACATGGCTATTACTATTATTTTTTCCTAAGAAACAAGAAAACTGGGCTAGGGTCAGGGTAGGAAATGTGAGGTTGTCACATAGTCAACAAGTGAGATCTCCCTCCAGGGCTTGTGCTTCCAACCACTACACAGGTGCCTTGCTGTGAGGAGATGAACTGATCACTATCATTTCACCAGTGAGGGAACTGCAGGTATGCTGTTCAAGACCGCACTGCTGGAGAATGGTAAAAAGTGTAATGAGAACTTTGGTGTCTCTCCCCCACAAGATTGTTCTTCCTTTCTACACGGCTCTGATTGTATATGCTCTTCAGTAATTGGCAAACAAAGTTCAAACTCTGTTAGAAATTACAGAGTAGGAAAAATGGGGGGTCTGATCCTATAAATGAAATCATGGCAAATGAATTATGCAAGGTTGAGCCCCAAGATAGGCCAGCAAGTCATTCCCACCTGATCAGCTGAGAAGGTCTTCCCTGAAAGCAGGGCTTGATCTTGGCAGAGCCATTAGAAGGATTTCCTCCGGATAACATACTTTTCTTTAAACTGTTCTGTATTTTCTAAATTTTCTACAATGAGCATGCATTACTTTTGAAAGTAAATGTTCACAGACAAAACATGAATGCATTCTCATGTTAAAACATTCAACATCACAAAACCTTTCTCTTAAACTCTCACCTTCTCCTCCTCTAATCTCCTCTCCAGAGGTATGGATTTTAGTATGAATTCCTATAGACCTGAACTATCCTATATAGAAGTTACTACACATGTGGCCATGAGGACCTGAAATGTTTTAGTTGAGATGGGCTGTTAGCATAAAATATACACCAGATTTTAAAATTTAGTGTAAAAGAAGAATGCAAATATCTCATATAATTTTTATGTCAATTACACGTTGAAATGAAAAATTATGGAGTCAGTAAAAAGATCAGTGGTTGCCAGGGATTAAGCTGGGTGGGGGGGATGAATAGGCAGAACATGGAGGATTTTTAGGGCAGTGAAATTACTCTGTATGATATTATAATGGTAAATATATGTCATTATACATTTGTTCAAACTCATAGAAGGTACAGCACCAAGAGTGAGCCCTAATGTAAATTATGGACTTGGGTGATAATGATACGTTAATGTAGGTTCATCAGTTGAAACAACTGGACTGCTCTGATGGGGGATGTTAATCATGGGGAAGATGACGCATGTGTATGCATGTGTAGGGGAATGGGGTTCACAGGAGGCTTCTACCTTTTGCTCAATTTTGCTGTGCACCTGAAATTGCTCTAAAAATAGTCTTCAGAAAAATGAATGTACTGGGTTAAATAAAATACATTATTAAATTAATTTCACCTGTTTCTTTTTATTTTTTAAATGCAGCTACTAAAAATGTGGCTCACATATTTCTATTAGACAGCACTGCTCTAGAGTCTAGATTTTTAGTGCACTTAAACATACATATTTAAGAAATATATATTTTTGGTTCTTTTAACATAAATATGCATTACTTTTATGCTTGGATTAATTTTTTTAAGTCAAATCTTTAAAAGCAATAGACATTAAATTAATTCTTTTCTTCTTCAATTTCTCTTCCTCCTCTTCTTCCTCTTTCTCCCCTTCTCCCTTTTATACTTAACAACACACGAAGCTTAGAGTGAAGAAAGCAAGAATTATTACTGGCCATACACAGGCACAGGTTACCTAGGGGTATCTATTCCCTTGTTGGATAAAAGAAGGAGCTAGTCAATGAAGAAGGCTTTGAGATTATTGAGTCCTAGACAAAAGACCTATGAGATATTAGCATAAATGATCAGCAGTTATTTTCTAAATAACTAGATCCAAATACTCTATTCTTACCATATCATCTCTTTTTCTCCGACATTTTCTACAACAGGCACAATCCCATTACTGTCTGTTGAGTAAAAGCACCTACTGCTTCAATTTGATCAACATTGCCCATAATGTGCTGCATCAAAACACCACCTCATTTCAGCTACTGAATTCTGCTAGTTGCTGTAAATAAATGCTGATGCAGGTGACCTATGTAATCACTACTTTGCTAAATTCTAACTAAAGTAACTTTAAAAATATCTTATAATGCATCTAATAGATTTTATTCTAAGTAAATACCTGATAATGTCCAGTTCAGTGATTATGCAAAAGAAATGACCCCAAACAAGCTCCTGCTACCCCCGGCCCCCGCTTTAAAAAATTGCGAAATATATATGATTTACACAGACTGCATTTGTGTAAGTGATGAACTGGTGGCATGTACACATGCAGCACATTCTTTTTTTGGGCAGGAAGGGTGTTTATTGTGTTCTAGCAAGTCATTAGCAGATTGAAAACATTAGCAGCTCTTACTTGAACTCAGTGCAGAACCTCCTTGAAGGCAAAGGAGAGAAAAAGAATATTAGCATGAGCCAAGGTGCCCTGATAACTCATGATTTTCATTCCTGTGAGTGTCCTTTGATACTCTGTCCCATTTGAGTCCTTGTGGTTACATGCTGCCTAGTTAGAGAACTGAAATTGAAGTCCTGTTTATTCCTTTGCCTACTCACTGCTGCTTCAAGTCAAGCTTCCCAAGCGATAAGATGGAACACTGGACAGGGGTCTCTGCAATTTTCTTCTAGCTGGTAATTCTCCCAGTCTAACAAACCAAGTTTGCCTTAAGCAGATACCATGGGAACTATTTTAAATGCTCCATATTGATAAGACATTTAAAAAATGTTTCCTTTCCCCTCCCCCTATTCCTCACAATCTTTTTCCTTTATTCAAGAAAGAATAAAGAGAAAAGAAACTAGAATACAGAGATTTTCAACTTTTTATAAAGTGCTATATATCATTGTATTTAAGATAATCTTTTTTAAAGTAAAAAAAAAAAATTGCTCCTGAATTAGGATTGACTTTATCTGAGTAGATACCATTTGCTATAACAGCCCAACCCTGTCCCCCCCAGGTCTTGGCAGCTAAAGGTGAGTAGGACCCGCCTTCCTTCCCCATGCCCCTGCCTGAGAAGCTGCCAGGAAGCTCTCAGGCAGCATCAGCAGGCAGGAAGTGGGGGTGGGAGTAGGGGGTCTCCACCCATTAGCAGCTGCTTAAGCAGTAGCCAGGGGAACTTTCCTACAGAAAGATCCAGGTCAATAGATACTCCAAACCAATTTCTACCACATGCTACCCAGTTGTGGAATTAAATTAAAATGCTAAGAAGGGATCTGGAATGCCAATTCCCTTGTTTTCCCCCTACTTTGTGCCTGGCACCCAAAAGAATAAAACAAGAGCAGTTGGACTTGGCAGTTGAAAGGGAATTATTAGGTAACTGGAAGGAAGTGAAGGCAGCACACACCAAGGAATGCTGTCTGCACAGACGTCATGTGCCAATGATGAAATGTCAAGACCCGTCATTTTCTACGTGGTGACGTCTAAACAGGTTTAGTAACTTGCTCATTTGGATTTAACCAAAAGACAAGTTTGACAGATTATCTGAATCTTTCAGGGTGGGTGGTGGGTGTAGTAGGGAAAGGAGTGAGGTCATTTTTTAAAAAGCAAAATAATGTTATCACCTCATTGGTTTAGCTATAGTCCATTCTAGGGCAATGTGAAAGAAGTTTTGCCAGCAGCTGGGAAAATATTTCTAAATAAATCATTTCAGATTATGTTAGAGCTCTAAAATAAAAAATGAATAAACAAGTGTTTGTCCATTAGATCTCAGTGCATTTTTGTTAACACTTTACTTGCAGGAGATATTTGACTTTTTCTTACCCTATTTCCTTAACAATGATTTACTATGGCTTTAATAAGTGAATAAATTTGGGTCCATTGTTTCACATCCATACTTAAAAATAAGTTTTTATGGCTAGGCATGGTGGCTTACACCTGTAATCCCAGCACTTTGGGAGGTTGAGGCAGTCAGATCACCTGAAGTCAGGAGTTTGAGACCAGCCTGACCAACCCATGGAGAAACCCTGTCTCTGCTAAAAATACAAAATTGGCCAGGCGTGGTGGTGCATGTCTGTAATCCCAGCTATTTGGGAGGCTGAGGCAGGAGAATTACTTGAACCCGGGAGGTGGAGGTTGTGGTGACCTGAGATGGCACCATTGCACTCCAGTCTGGGCAACAGGTTCGAAACTCCATCTCAAAAAAAAAAAAAAGAAAAAGTTTTACAAGAACAGAAAGCCAAACACCGCATGTTCTCACTCATAGGTGGGTGTTGAACAATGAGAACACATGGACTCAGGGAGAGGAGCATCACACACTGGGGGCAGTTGGGGGGGTGGGTAGGAGAGAGACAGCGGGGGGTGGGGGAGGGAGGGGAGGATGGGGAGGGATAACATGGGGAGAAATGCCAGATATAGTATACACCTAAAGTAAAATTTAAAAAAAAAAAAGTTTTTACATGCCATCAACAACAGAAAAACATTAAATGGTTACCTCTGCAAATGTGTTCCGATTTGCTTGCAAGCCAACTTTTACTACCTCAAAAGGGTTAACTATGATGGCTTCTGTTAGTCCAGATCCCAATCCAGCAATGGCGAATGTCTAGAAAAATTAAATCAATCAGTACTTTAAAACAAGTTATCACGTGTACGGATTTAAACATCCTATTCATTACACTATGCCGCTGAATGTTATAAAGAGAATGCAGAAACCTACATAAATGCACCATATACCATTACTAAACAGCTTTAGTTCTTGATTAGATGCTGACAATTCATGAAGAAGAAATTACAGAAGCCACAAATCACATCCTAACAATTTCAAAATAAAATGTCAAAGCCCCATCAACAACGACTTTTTCCTTTAACAAAAAGCAAGGTTGTTTCACTGATTTAAAGGTGGATACTAAAACATCTGCACATATAACAATTAAGAGAATTTGAATTGTAAAAGGAGAGCTTCATTTTTAAACATGTACTTAAATTTCTTTATTGGGCATACAAGAAATTCAAGGAGCAGAACCACAAATAAAATGTTTCTAAAAAGTTAAATTCAGGTAACAACATAGCCGGCAACATTTAACTCTATGGTCATGTTTTTAGAGTCACTATTCTGGACTACTAACAAACAAAATTTATTTTTTATTTGTCTTTTCCCTATTTTAAAAAACATAGGTAACTGACATAGTCTTCAAAACTTAAAAGCTTAGATTAGAAATGGCTAGAACAGAAATGGCACAGTCCCAGCTGCTCTGGAGCTGAGGTGGGATGATCACTTGAGCCTAAGAGTTCAAGGCTGCAGTGAGCTATGAGGGAACCACTGCACTCCAGCCTGAACGAAAGAGTGAGATCCTGTCTCAAATTAAAAAAAAAAAAAAATAGAAAGACAAAGGAATGACTAGGTTATTATGAAGGGCTCAAATAAAATCTAGAAAACTTATTAAAGGGTGACTGTATGTCAAGTTCTTATTCACTATCTGTTAAGAATTTCTGCAATAGGAAAGAACGATTTTTCTAGAATTTTCCTCTAGGTAGAATGCTTATGCGTTTTCCAGAAAATCTGCATCAAAAATAAACACAACAATTAAAAGATGCACACACAAGACAGAAAAACAAAATGAAATAAATCCCCAATCTCCAAAACAGATGCTGGAAAAAAGGTAATTATTTAGTGCTGAACCTCCCATTCCAGGATGAGAGGTAGTACTCTAGACAACCAAGACAAGAATAAAATCAATGAAGAGCAAATAACAGATAACTCTTATTAACGGGTGCTAATATCTTCTAAATAGGAGACTAAAAGAGAGGAAGAAGGAGAAAGGAATGTTGTATAATCTTAGAAAGAGAAGCACAGAGGCAGGATCCAGACACAGGAGGTCTGGGTTTAGGTCCAATTCTAGCACTCACTGGCTGTGTGACTAGAGCTGTAACACACAGTAGCTTGTGCATAGGCAAAGGTGCCCAAACAAGGATGTATGGAGGCTGGAATCCAGCTTGCCCCTCATTTGCTAAGAGAAGCCCTGGAGAGGTATCAGTCAGGAGAAAAGAGTGCCTTTTCATTATTCACTCAAAGGTGCCATTGATGCTAGCTGTGGCTCTGTTGTATAAATTGTTGAATCTCTGATGAGCCAAAGTTTTCTTATCTGTAAAATGGAGATAATGATATCTAATTTTCCTGCTCATAAAGTTATTTTAAGGCTGAAAATAATGTGTGAAGCCATTTCAGAGAGTGCCATGTAAACACTATTGTTCTCTTTGCACATAGAAAAAGGAAGAAGGTCGGATGCGGTGGCTTATGCCTGTAATTTCAGCACTTTGGGAGGCCAAGGTGGGTGGATCACCTGAGGTCAGGGGTTCAAGACCAGCCTGGCCAACATGGTGAAACCCTGTCTCTACTAAAAATACAAAATTTAGCCAGGCTTGGTGGTGGTGGGTGCCTGTAATCCCAGCTACTAGGGAGGCTGAGGCAGGAGAATTGCTTGAACCTGGGAGGTGGAGGTTGCAGTGAGCCAAGAACACGCCACTGCACTCCAGCCTGGGCAACAGATCAAGACTCCATCTCAAAAAATAATAATAATAATAATAATAATAATAATAAAAGGAAAAACGAAATTGCAGACAGATTCTAGGAGAGAGAGACTCACTGATGATGTTTTCATTTCATCTCCCTTCATTACAATTTTAAACATATTTGTATAGGATAACTGACCAAATATTTTATTCATTTATCTCAGACATCCATCTTGGAAGTCAAAAGTGGAAAAAAAAAATACCAGTCTCAAACTCTTCTGACTGGGAAAGCTAAAATCCAGATGTCCAGGTTTTTGTTACTTACTATATGCAATCTTCCAAGTAATTCACTTTTTTGTTCTTCTATAAAATGTAGCTACATTTGCTGTCAGAACTAGTGTTCAGCAGTCCCTTGTCAAAAGAATTGATCAGATATCAGGAGATCATGTTACATAGATTGTTCCAGAAACCTACATTTACTGTTGGGTTTCCAGTCTCCTAGGCTTTTCATGTGAGAGCACCAGGGGACATTTAACAGCTGTTTAAATGTCTGGCCATATCAAAAAAAGTCACTGAAATAAATGAGTTCAAGAAAAGAGAACTGTACACAGTTTGCATGCATTTGGTTATAGTAGCTGCAGTGACCAAATGCTTTTCTATTTCAATTCTCAAGAGTCCAAAGACCTGCAGTCTCTCACAAGGTACCAATGTTTGACACAAGAACAGCCAGCTGGCCCTCTAGAGACCATATTTTATTGTTTCTCACTAGGAAAGTTTTAATCCTCTTTTTGCCAAGCTGTTTCCAGATTTGATGCTGAAGAATTAAAAGAAAAAAATCTTAGCTAGTTTTGAGATTCATGATATCACTGCTCCTCTCTAGGAGGCCATGCCTCCCAGCCACCTTGTATAGGCAAGAGCTGGACAAGACATTGCTTTGTCGTAACAAAAAGTGATGCTATTAGGTTTCCTAACAGGATCTTTCCTAGAAAAGGGGCATGTACGATTTTTAAAAAATAACAGATACTTCTTCTTGGACAGTCTATTTGGCATATTCTCAAATATTGTCCATTTTATTAGGTAAATGAGGGCATTCTCCTAGAGGCTGGAGTATACTGCCAATTGGTGGGCCAATGCAGATTTTGTTTTGCTTTGTTTTGCAGACTTGGAGGGAGACATTAGTGCATTTGCTCTCTCGGGGGTTCCTGTTGCACACACATGTGTAGAAGCCATTTGGTCAATACAATTAACTTCCGTGAAAAGCAGCAAAGTCACCAAGAAGGACAGAAATGGTATACGTAAATGTTCAAATCACCAAGTGAATTTTGTGTAATAAATAAGATATGTCATTGTAATATCACAATTCTCCCTAGCTGAGTTGTTTACAGTCATTCCTATAAAAGGCCCTTCAGTCTGCATCTAACCACAGAGTCATTTTATCCCAAGGGCTCTGAAGTCTTATATTTACTACAGCTGGTGCAAAAGCTGGAAAAGTGACCTGTTTGGCGTATTGACTTTTTCATAAATAGATATGTGCAGTATGTATGTAAACATATACATGTCTTGGTTTATAAAGAGTCTTTGATAAACGTACTCTTTATTTCATATTCTTGACCATATCTCATATGGGGCCTTTCTAGACATATCATTATTATCATAAATTCATCACTGGGAGCTATAAAATAGCCAAATTGTGAATTATTAGGAAGATGGCTTTCAACAAGTAGCTGAACATTGAATAACTCAAATTCATATTTTAGTAGCTGGGCTTGGGGAATCAAAAGAGTTTTTGTTGCTAGCTTTTGCTTTATGAAATAACACACACATTTAAGTATAATAAATACTCTCACTTACCAATGCTGGTGACAGTGACACATATCCTAGCAATTTCTTATACTGCTCAAAGGTGAAAAACTGTGAAACAAAACCAAACCCACAGATTTATAACAATTTCCTGCAACAAACTCTTTAATTGACTCGAATTTCTTTAGTAAATCATTACGTTAACCAGCATTTCAAAAAATGATAAACTATCTAATACAGTTTTTAATCCTGTCTCGGGTAGTTGCTATTGGATCTTTCTTTAACATTCACAGTTTCAAATGCAGTTATAATAACCTACAGAAGAGCTGATGAAATCCTTTAGAGCAGTAAATGAACCATACAACTTCCATTTACCATGACCATTTTCAGTTTCCCCAGACATCAATAGACTTCTCTCTTATGGCAGTGATTCAACATTATACGCCTAGAAACCTGATGTCTTTGGTCTCCTATGTTTTCTCTATGAACTGCTTTCCCAGTGAAAGCCCAATATTCTAACACACTTGTAAAAAGACATCCACTTTTCAGCCTTAACTTGCATTTCTATTGTGGTGTCTCCCCACTGCTCCATGGAATTGAAAACACTACATAATTATGAAGATGCCATGATAAACTAGGGAAGGACCCAGTGAGGTTATCTAGACCATCCCCTGCCATGAAAGGCTGTCTTCAACCTGAATGAAGAAAGAGAGCGGCTAATTCCTTCCTTCAAAACTGACGGTGATGAAGATGATGGTGATGATTTATCAGATGAATGTATTATTAGTTTCTTCGGTAGATGATGTTTAGTATAATTTTCTCTGCAAACAAATTTCAATGGAGGCAAATCTAATCAATTGCTTCATATAACACATTTTTCCCCTTCTTTCTTTCTGTATTCTACTTTTTGAGCAACAACTCTGCTTGAATATGTTTTGCTCCTGAGTACTCAGGAGCTGTCAACACCACTGATAAGGCATGTTTTTAGGTCCTGCTAGAGTCTGATTCTCAAGACTCCAAAAATGGTACGGGTATTATATGGTCCCCAGTATTTTCTACTCTATTACTTTATAGCCCAGTAAAATGGGGAAAGAATGTAAAATCTGATTTCAGAGCAAAAAATACTCTGCTGTTAGGAAGAAGTAGCTCCTTGTAGACAGCTTTAATGAGTGTTTGGGCAGCCCAAGAATCATTTCACTATCAGATATATTTTGATTCTTTTCAATACTCAGGAACGACTTTTGTGCCATGGTCTTTTAAATGCACTATGAATGTAGAGTTTCTAGAACCAGGATTCATTTAATTCACTCATTTAATAATATTATTAGAGACCTCCTATTCTAGGTACTGGAGATGTAACAGTAAAAAAGAGAAACCTCTGCCTACTTGAGCTAACATTCTAGTGGCTTGTAAAAGCCCTGAAACTATCCTGGTGTTAAAATAGTACTCACCAGGGACCACCACTTTTTTGATGAAATATGCATTAGAAACCATTAACCATGGAAGGAAAAGTGTTATAATCTTAGGTTTTTAAAATAATTTAGTTTTCTTCATTTTTTTGATGGTCATCATCATCACTTTGACAGTCACCTTGCTGGCATTTTGAAGTGAGCAGTCCTAGAGCTGATTCCAAGTTATGCTAATTAGCTGTGAAAGCACAGGAAAGTTGCTTAACCTTTCTAACTCTCAAGAACACAAAACTTACCTTTTAGAGTTATCATTAAATAAGATACTTTAAGTAAGATTCCCTGACAGGACTGGCACAAGTGAGACTGTTGAAAAATCTTAGTTTTTATTCCCTGTCTTCACTTAGGTTACCAAAGGAGTCATAGATGCCTTAAGTATATGAGCACTCCTCTCAATGCCCTGGGACTGCTGAAGCTTTCCAGTCTGGCTGGTGGGAACAGGCACTATTCCCAGCCCCATGTGACTGCTGAGTGCTGTTCCCTTGAAGCCTTTTGGGTGGTTCTTTCCCAGGCATTGGTAGTTTCCTCCCAGGCATGCACTGGTCAATACTCAGCTGAACACTTGGGGGGTCCCTCTGCAGACCTCAGGAGTTCTCTCTTTGTGCAGCCTGCTCTTCCCCTGTTCCTTTGTGCAGGTACTTGCCCTGTGGACTCTGGCTGCCCTGCTCTCCCCTGACTTTCAGCTCCTTCTCAACCCAGGGAGTCCCCTGGGCTCTGCCTTGGTTTCCCCTCCCTGCCCCAGGGCCTGGAAAATAACCCAAGGCAGTAAGCTGTGGCATCACAGGGCTCATCTAATTTGTTTTCCATTTCTCAGGTATTTCCAGCTTTCATCATCTGATGTGTCCAGTGTCTTGAAAACTGTTATTTCATACTGGTCCCTGATACTCTATCTCCACCAGGAGCAGAAGTCTTTGCCCTCCAGAAACTCTGAACAGTAGATGTGGGAATTTTCTCTCTAAATATATCTCTTTGTTTCTTTCTGTTTCTTTTTATATATGTTTCCTTTATTCATCCAATATTAACTGAAATCTACTATGTGTAAATACTGTGATTGATATCTGTATACT
Organism: Ateles fusciceps; assembly: GCA_036589455.1. Taxonomy (NCBI): domain Eukaryota; kingdom Metazoa; phylum Chordata; class Mammalia; order Primates; family Atelidae; genus Ateles; species Ateles fusciceps. The sequence continues at coordinate 4,162,671 of JAZHEH010002842.1, forward strand.
GCAGTGAACAAATAGCCTTCACAGTTTATAATCTCTTGTGAATTTAGTTAGCATAAGGCAGTCCTTGAGAAACTGAATATGGGAAAAGTGGTATTTCTGCATGTTTAAAGCTCAAGACTGGACCCTGAAGCCTGAACCATGGTGCCACTCATCTCTGAGGGATCAGTTGGTCTCTCTCAAGTCTTCATTTCCTTTTGCTAACTATAATACTAATTCTGTCTAATTTGTAAAAGGAGAAGTTTCATTCACTTAGCATCAGTTAGTCTTACTATTTTAATGATAAAGCTTATTTCAAAGAATGAAGTACATAAAAAACTTAAAATAGTCTGTTTCTGATTATGGTAATGATTTTAACTAAAGTGTCAGTACCAAAGAATACACACACACACACACACACACACACACACACACACACAGATATACCCCCACAGTCTCTGAATATTTTTTTTCTGAAGTAAACTTTGATGACATACAATGAAGCAGTTTATGATGTATGAAATCGTTACAATCAGGTGATTGCTTTCCTCACAAATCCTAAGATAAATATCTATAGAATGAATGTTTTCATAAATTGTGTTGAAAAACTAGGGTATCCATCTGGCAAAGATACACTTAACTCCAAGTTATACTTAAAAAGCCAACATACTTACCATATGTCTCAATAATTTTAAGGTAAAATCTACTCGAAACAAGATGTCTGGGACACATACACCATATCCAGTTGCCCAAAAGTTCATCTGTTAACCATTGTTCTGGCAGAGAGCACTGCTTTTGTAAAATAGAGACTAACTCCATTTTATAAAGCTAAACTTTTTTTTTTTTCCTGTAAAAATTTGTTCAATGTTGATGTCTTAATCCCCTTAATGTTTAAATTGTCTCCAACATATAATATTAAGAAAAAATATTCCAGGAAAAGCTCTAATTGTAATTTACTTTATTTACACATGTAAATCACTAAACAGATGAATATATCATTCCATGCAGATAAAGCGACTTTCCTTTTGAACAGGAACTTTGCTCTGTTTGTTTACTTGGGCAATCTTATATCAAGTAAAGCCATTTCATAATTCAATTCAGCTCTTTTGTGTACTTTGGTGAACTTATTCCAGATTCTCTACTGGGATTCAGATCCTTATAATGAAATTTGTATTGAAGTGATACTATAAAATCACAAAACCTATACCAACAAAGAGGATAAATTTATAGAGAAAGTATGTTCTAAAGCTTTGTTTTCCAAATTCTAAACTTGAATTCAATCCTATTAAATTGCCATTTTGACGTAATATAAAGGTTGGATGTTTGTGTATATGTGGGTGATTTTATCATAATTTCAAACCAGTCACCCTCTTGAACTTACTTAGCAAAAGTATATGAGCTCTTCCTTCTTGCCTTTCAGGACTACTGGGAATACAAACTGAGTAATGTATGTGAAAAACAAGCCTTATAGTGCTTGGAAAGGAAGTCTTTAAGTTTAGGTTATCATTATTATGGAAGGACAAAGGCTTATTTGGTGATGTCAGTGGTGTGGGGGAGGGGAGCAATGACTATCAGAGTCTCTATGATCAGGACTTTTGTCTGAGAGAAGACAGTAGTCAGATTGAGTTCTTTTGCCCCTGGATGTTCTGCCAGATCTCCCTGTTCCTCTTCAGATACTGAACTAGCAAGTAGTGTATAAACCTCTACAGTCATGTGGTTAAGTGAATGGAAATCAGGGTAGTGGAAGTAATAATTTTTGTAAGAACCAGAATAGAGAATTTTAACAGAGGAGACTAAGGGGTAAAATGAAGTTGGCATGCCAAATCAATATACTATGTGAGAATCACATATAAACAAATGTAGTATATTGGTTTACTCTGTTAATAAAATGGGAATGATTTAGGGAGAAAGGTTTTTCTTCCTCTCCTCTTCCTCTTCCCTCCCTCTCTCTTTCTTTAATAATTATTTCTCCAAAGGAAAATTTCTGAGTTGCTTTGAAAAAAGGTCCAAGCTATTTTGTGGTTTACTAGCATTTCCTTCACTATGTTGTTTTTTGAATAATTTCCCCATTAAAATGGAATGCTTTTACCTGATTAAAAAAATCTACAAATTGATCTACATATTTGAGAGACTGACCAAGTCTAATTATAATAAAAATGATGCTATAATTTCTGCATTAAGATTTTTAGTGCTTTGTATTTAATTCATTTTAATGTCTTAGAGTTTGTTGTGCTGAAGCTGTTACTGCACCCTGCTTTTGCTTGGTGGGAACGCACGCAATGCTTACCTTCACTGCTCTTTTTGGTGTTTCAGCCAAGATAGGTGGCAGAATTCCCTTGTAAAAACCAAACAACCTGTTGAAGAAATAAAAGATTTTCTGTGAGTAAGAAAATTAGGAAACAAGTATTTCTGACTTTGTTTAGATAAAGCAACTAATCCAAAAGCATTCCTGATTATTCAACATAGCATACCAATCATGAAGTCTTCCCTTCATTTTAAAATAAAGAAATAAATTCTATGTCTATTAGCATTACGACATTCAGAAGATGAATACATGATACTGAGACAGGAGCCCCTTAGGTAAGTTGCTAAACATGACCATTAGTTGTACTTAATGATGCAGCTGACCCTCCTTACTCTAAGGACTCTTGAGTTTATTTTCTCAGTTGTGTGGCAGGTAGCTTCAAGCTATCTACAGTCCTGCATCTCCTCCCTTGTGGTAACCAAATGAAGTTAGGATTATACCTGAATCCATTAGACTGTACCTTTCTGAGGCTAAGAAGGTGATGAAATTTTCAGTTTTAGCTTTACTAATACAAGGGAGCTAACAAGTTCTGTGGGTATGGTACGAGGGCTTCTAGCCCTGTCCTAAATTAGTCAAAAATTTTAAGCTTCCTTAATGGGGGTGGAAGATGGTCAAAGAGGGCTGGCTATAGGACTGTGTGTTGCCAACAGAAGAAATGTCAGACTCCTTTGCTGATATGCAAAATCAAAGGCGTGGGCCAGTTTTCTTTTCCAGTGTTCACAGGCCCATGGTCACACAGTCAGATGCTTTTAGAAAAAAAAGAGTGACACACGATTAGATTTATAATGAGTCCTCATTTATTTCTTATTACATTTTAGAATTCAAAATTGTAAATTCCTTTGTCCTGGAATCTTCATGTATATGTCATATCTTCATTTCAAACCTTAAAATATATAAATAGAAGAGAATATTATGTATTATTTTCTGAGTACTCATTTTTCCTGATGAGTCCATAAGTGACTACAGATGAGGGCAGAGCTCAACATGTCCCTAATTTAGGATATCCATCTAACATGGGGCTGCAGCTTCTCTGACTGACCCCCCAAGCTCCACTCCAACTTCCTTAAACTGGGTCCACGTCTAGCTGTGCTTCTGGGAACAAGAAGTTGAGAACTAATTCAGGTGAACCCACTGTGCCACCCAAACCAACATGGTAACCTCTTGTTCTCCCTCAATTCACTGGCTTACACAGTACCTTTCAGTGAGGGGGACTAACGTAGTTGCCTGATTTATTTAATTCATGGGTTTACACAGCCTCAGTTCACTGGCTTACACAGCAACTTGAGGGCAAATTAACAAATATTTGGGTTTCTTACATCAGAATCCTTTGTGTGTGTGTGTGTGTGTAACCAGGACACAAATGTTTGTTAAGCTTATGGATCTCATAAAGAGGAAGAAAGGGATCAAACGATTCCCAGATATGGGCTTACTCTGCCCACCACTTTTGACTTAATGGATAGTGCTACCATTATGAGTAGGAAGTAAAGCAGATATGTGATTTGAAGAGCTATGGCAATTCATGAGTTGTTCCCATCCCTTTTCCATTCCAATTTCAACTGCTGATGCCTGAAATTCTCATGTCAACAGGAATTTCTTCTAGAAACTAATAACATTTAAATACTTTTTCTAATTTAAATTTCATTATAAATTAATCACTATGTAATTTTTGGCAAAAAGAGTGACTAAGCATAGGTTGGTCTTCCCAAAAGATAAATATAATTTTCTTGAACAGAAGTTCTACATCTACAATAAAAAAGGTTATTAGTTCTGCTCTTTCTGTGTTGATCGCTCCCCATCTGGAAGACTATGCCTGATTATTGGAGGAAAAAAAAAAATAAAGAGAAGCACTTAAATAAGTAAAGCTTTTAAAACAGAATGCCCAGATCCACAGAGGAACTTGAAATCCCACACTACAGAGAACAGTTATAGGAAGAACAGTTGCTTCACTTGAAGAAGAATGATCTTAGGGAGAAATACGGTGAACGTGATGGATCTTTTGAAAGGTGTATGTGAAAGAAAGATATTACACTTTCCTCTTTGTTTCCAGGTGGTAGAACTAGTGCCAACAGGTGGAAGCAACAAGAAAAGACACATTTTTGGCCCAGGTGGAGCTTAACACAATGAAGTACTTCTAATAGTCAGAACTGCCTAAAGATAGAATGGGCTCTCCTGAAAAGTGGTGAGTTCCCCCTTTGGTATGTGATCAAGCAGTCTGGATGGCCACTTGTCATGGATACCAGTGATGGGAGGTACACAGCAAATCCATGCATTTGACGGCCCTCAGGGCTGGTCTGTTTCGATCCTCAGATTCTGTTATTCTGAGAAAAGAACAAGAAGACATGGGCAAGCACTTCTCTGAAGAGACAGAATTTGCCATACTGTAGACTTTTGCATCAAGTCTTGCACTGCTTCTCTGGAAGAGGACTAAAGTCTTACAACTACACAGAAGGTCTTCATTTTAAAAGTGATGGGAGAAAATATTTAAAAAAAGAGGTGTGATGCAAGAGGGAAGAAGAGGCAGCTGGGAGAAGCATATGGATTTAATATGAAAAGAGCTGGGAGGTCCAGAGCCCTCTGCTTTGTGTTGAGGATGCTTCATTGATGTGTCCTCTTCCTCTTCTCTCTGCTCAGCTACTTTCATGTGCGATTGCTCCCCTCCTCCCACACCATCATCCTGAGCTTCCAAACTGGGAATGAACAATTTTAACAAGAAGTTCTCAAAGACCACAGGCAGTCTCTGCTGGTAAATGAAAGCTAGGACCACCTACCTCTTTGCATTGTTTTTACCATATATCCATGCAATAGTAGACATCTATGGAACAGTCAGGTCAGCAGCACTTCTGCTGAGGACTGGCCCATTTTAAACACATTAGTGCAATATGATGCTGCTTATAGGCAGGAGTTGACTGGGTGCCTCACCCAGATGGGTCCAAATGGTATTCTATTTCTTTGCCTGAGTTAATTTGATCCAAGCTAGACCTAGCCTAGGATTCTGGAACTCTAACAGGGCCAGTCTTGTTCTGTCTGGTTAAAACTGTAACATACAAAACTAGGATATCAATGGCAGTCATGCTTTTAGTCATTTGGAGAAAGTCAGCCTGCAGTGATAAAAAAGAAAGAAGCCACCATTTAGGGAGGCACATAAGCAAGAAGAAGAAGGTCTGGTTCTGTGAGTGTGGACCTGTTTCCAGAATTTCTTTAAGCCTAGTTACGTCTTGACCTTTCTTGAATACTGGTATTTACCTCTGCCTTTGATTCTATGAGATGCTCAGTAACATTTCCAGGAATTTCTCTTTTTTTACTTAAATAAGTTTGAGTTGCATTCATTACTTATAACCCAGAGCCTTGGATCCAGAAAGTAAGCATCATGGTCCCTCCAGCCAAAGTGGCTACTGTAGAACCTCCATGCCATGTCCAATCATAGGAAGAGCTTCACTCTCAGTTAAAATTGGCCTCTGAGCAGATCAGAAGAGTCACATACAAAATGTGGGTAGGAGCATGTGGTCAAGGGCTCAGCCAATGAGCTAGTCTTGATTAGATAATGATTGAAAGTTTTTCCAATGCAAAATATTATATGCAGTTTCTAAAAACCAAAAAGGAATTATGTTTTATGAAGCAGATGCATTTTTTCTTTCTGCAAAAGAACTGATGTTTATATTCACATGCACTGTCCATTCTGCCTTCATGTGGTTTTGGCTTGCTGTGCAGAGCCTACAGCTTACCAGGACCATAATCTGGGAAGTTAAGAGATTGGTGACACCCATTGTTAACATGCGTCATTCCACTTATGTCATGAGCAGCTGAGAACTGCTTTCAGCCTACTTGCTGGATGAATAGACAGCGGGATTCTAAACGTTTATGTAGCAGCAAAGGCAGTTCTTCTCTCCGACATGATGGCAAAGGTACCACTCTACTCTGAAGTTTTGACTCACATTGAGCCAACTGGAAGAATCTTGGGAAGAGGCATAAGAGCTACTACAAGACCCCCCATAAAACTGTATTATGAACTACATGGCAGTTCTTATATTGTGTTCTCAAAGCCGTTACTTCTGAAAGTATTAGCTTGCACGTTTATGGATTTTTGTAAATATTATTGTAAGTAAAAATAGTCAAATCTATTGAAAGCTTACTATGTAATCGCCTTTCTGTTAAGAATAAATACATGTCATTATATGTACACATAGTAATCTCAGTCAACTTTCACAACAATCCTTTAAAATATTTATAATTATTTTCCTCATTTTGCTGGTAAGAAATACTGTCATGTCATTGACAAATAGGATATAGTAACCCAAATCAAGTTCTCTATGTCCTTCGCCACTGGGCTACACTGTATAGCTTTCTTTTAAAATAAAACTATTTTAATAAAAGCTTTTGAAAAATTATCTATGTTGCAACAATACCTTGTCATTTCTTATTTTAGAAGGAAGCAGAAAAGGCCATTAAAAACAGGTCTCTATTCCAATTTTTATTCAATTCTGTTTTAAAGTAATATGAAATACTATATAACTGATAGAACTGGTCTAAGATGAATAAGATCATTTTTGTGAAAGCTTTTGGGCTATTGATTAAACATTTTCTAGTTGTTTTAGAAGGAGAAAAAAATGAGCCCTAGGATAAACTTTTTCCCCCCCAAGATAAACTTTTTTCCCTTAAGAGGCACAGCAGGAGGCTGGGTGCGGTGGCTCACACCTATAATCTCAGCACTTTAGGAAGCCAAGGTGAGTGGATCACTTGAGGTCAGGAGTTTGAGACCAGCCTGACTAACATGGTGAAACCCCTTCTCTACTAAAAATACAAAAATTAGCCAGCCGTGATGGTATATGCCTATAGTCCCAGTTACTCGGGGGGCTGAGGTACAAGAATTGTTTGAACTTAGAAGGCAGAGGTTGCAGTGAGCTGAGATTGTACCACCGCACTCCAGCCTGGGCAACAGAGCAAGACTCTGTCTCCAAAAAAAAAAAAAAAAAAAGAGGCACACCAGGATAATTTTGTCAATGTGGAAGAATGTTGGTTACTGACCCAACAGATGCCCCTTACCCTATTTGCTCCTTAGAGTATAAGTGATCCCATACCCTGTGCTTAGGGAGGACAGTACTCCTCCAGCCCATGGGATAAAGCCCTAGGATACACTGTATGGCTTTTTTTTTTTCTTTAAATGAAACTATTTTAAGTGGAATTGTTCAAGCCCATCACGGTGGGCTCATTCCTTTGCTAGTGAGAGTATTAGGCATGGGCATATGACTGAAACCTAGCCTAAGAGACAAGAGGAGATGGTGTGCTGGAAGGCGTGGACTTCCAGTCTAAGGCAAAGATGCTCATAGGAAGAAAGTCCTGTCTTCTTTGCTAGGTGTTTCCTAGCTGTGTGAGATGCCTGTGCACCACAGCCAAGTGAGACACCATTGCTCCCAAGCTAAGGATGGCCAAGGAGAAAGATGCAAGGGACCTGGACCTCAATGACATTGTTGGGCTTCTGAAGTAACCAATGCTGGCATCTTACCTCCAGATTTCTGGTTATGTAAAATTAAAAATAAACCTTTACTATTTGAGCTGCTTTTAATGACATCTTCTGTTAACCTGCTGATAAAAATATGCTGACACAAATAACCTTTAGCACATCCCTTTCTGAACAAAAAGTCTGAAATTGAAATCCTTGAAATCATAATTATCTTAAAGATAATTGTTAAATCTTAAGCAATGCGTTTGTAAGGAAGCTTTGAGAACTATTCTTAAAAAATGTTTTCAGATTGTTTCACACATTAAAACCCCGTCCCATTAGTGTAACTGTCTGTGAAAGAACCCCTTTGGAGAAGCTAGCAGACCAAAGTCACACAGCAGATACAAGCAGGAGGTTCCAGGACTCCAAAGCCACTAGATTCTGATGGTTTATAGACGAATGAGAGGTGTTGTTCACAAGCCTAAGTAGATACACAGTGCTACAACATTGGATCACATTTGTTTTTAATCGTATTACTTATGTACATCTGTAAAATGAAGATCAAAAACTACATAACACGTGTTCTTCTCAAAGACAGCTCACACATAGCTTATTTGAAATACAGATTTCTGCCAAATCCTGTAAAATAATTTTATCCCTCACTCCACCCCCCCACATCCCCATCTTAAATGTGTGAAGCTATCTAACATATGGGTGGCTACAAGGTCACAGAGCAATCAATGAAAAGATGCTGACTGCATGGAAGCAAGGAAATGTGAAATTTCCTGTGAGTTCCAGCTTGTGTCCAGTCTCTGTGGTTCATGTACAGCGTCAAACCCTCAAAGACGCCTTCTTGCTGTCTCTCATTAGTAGAGTCCAGTTTTAGATTGCCCTGTTTTCAAGTCTAAATTTTAGATACCCATAGGGACCAGACAGCCAGACAGAGCCTTAATTAAACATCGTGTACCTGACAACATCTTTAGTCCATTTGAATGACTGAAAAAAAAGTTCCTTGCTTTAAGTTAGCTACTGAAATCTGAAGACTTCGTGGTAAATAGTGGGTAGACAGGAGAGGGCTTAACATTCTCAAACTTTGACTCAGGTAAAGAAACTAAAAAGGAGTGGAAAAAAAATCACATGTCCTGTCTACCCCTCCTCTTTCCCCTCTGAGTCACCTCGTTGTTGGTTTTGCTGGTATTTTTCTAATTTAGTATGTAGAAAATGTTTGTTTGGGACATCATTTGTACCACAGAGTTGAACTGCTCTTTCAAGCAGGCTGGGAATTTTCCTAAGTTACTAGAGTATCAGGTTTTTGGTGTTAGGAGCAACAACATGGAATATTTTCTTCTTTGTAGTTCCCAGTGAGAAACGAAAACAGTATAGCTGCTTCACAACTGACTTTTAGAAAGAGTCAAACCCTGTTTTCTATCAGAAACGTTACCATAAAACTAAACTGATACATTAATGAGAAAATGAGCATAAAGAAAACTGTGAACAAGACATTTTTTTTCCTCCTAAGAGAGGAAAAGATCAATGTGTAAATCTGCTGCTCATGGAAGCTGAAGCTTTCCCTGGTTGTCAGGGGTGAAGTGTTTTAGGATCCAAACTGCTGATATTCATAACCAAAGTCCAGCAGCCATTACGCTGGGAAAGCCAGGATAGAGATGCACATTATCTGAGCCTGAAAATGTCAATTACAGAAATGACTTCCAAGTTGAAAAGCCATTTTCCAAGCCACCTGCAACACACACACACAACATGAGAAGGATGCTTTCACCTGGATCCCACTTCTTTGCTAAAAACCTGGCATTCAGTAAGTGTCCAGAGCAGCAATAATACTCACCGATGAAGCATGAAATAGGAGTGACAGGGAAAGTGACACCAGATCCCCAGTTGGGGAAATTGGAAAGCTTTAACACGTCTGTATACCTAACAGAGCACAATTACTACATTTTATTTTGTTTCAACAGTCAGAACTCAAATGAACATCACCATTCAGTTCTGTTCTGGGCAATGATCCAAGCTCATCTTTGGTACAGTTGATTTTGAAGCCTTGCAGTCAATCATATCTTAATAATTTGTTCTTCTTTCAGGCTTCAGGCATCCTCCTGATTTCTATTTCTTGTATGGAAGCCTTGAGTCATCTGTTCTGGCAACATGACCTAAATCAGTAATTTTCTCCAAATTATACTGAAATACAGATTTTGCTAGTTTGTTGTTTTCTTCCTCTTTCTTTCACATAATTTTTCCTTTAAAGATCTCCTAATAGAAAGCTGATTGAAGGCATAAAATATTCTCTTTCTTCTTTTGCTGTCAGATCCAAGTTTTTTACCCACATGCTGTGGCTCTGTAATTAAAGCAATGAGGGCCACACTCAGCCCTGGGTTATGAGTGCACAGCTTCCATTTCAGAGCAGAATTCTGGTCCTGACACTATACCTTTGGGGCATTATACTGACATCATTTGTACTCTACAAGTGTTAGCAGTTCACAGAATCCAAACGGAAGAGTGGGGTTTCATGGCTCTGTGATTTGAATTATGTAGAATCTATAATCTCAAATTCACAAAATTGCATGCATCTTAGGGCCATTTTCATTGAGGCAAAAGAGGGAAGGAAAACCACATATCTTTTAGAGGAGAGAAAAAACAGTTCAAAAGAGAGTAAGTGACACAGATTCTTCTTGTAAAAGCTGCAAATAAATTTCAAGGAAGTGCACATAAGCTTTAGCTAACATTCTAACATAAAACTAACAAAAGTTTTCCCCTACTCAACTCCTACCAGGTCTTCAGGCACAGATAGTATAGTTTTCATTATTCATTACTGAGAATTAATTCGATTAAGTTTCTGCATATGATCTTTGGATTGATGTGTTACTCCAAACCACACTACTTTCATTATATGCTGTATGGAGGAATTCTTAACATCTTCCTGAACATGTATTTCAAATTGAATTTTTAATCTGATTTTATCACAACAATGAATTTTTTTGGGTGCAACTGACATAAACTACAACTTTGAGTTTCTAAAATGCAAAAAAAAAATTAGTGTAGTAGCTGTCAGTATCATTTAAGAGGTAAGTCTATGGCTCCATTCCCTGGAAAGTTGGCAGGGTACTCAACGCACTAAACATGTTGCTCAGTTCGGCCCAAGAAAGGCATTAGCATGATATGAGAACCAGAACCCTGATGGAAAACACTAAGGAAACAAAAAGTGCAAAAGATATTTGAGAAGCAACCAAAGGGGTGAATGGTATTGGTAAAATGTGGGTGTCCATTGCCCTATTAACCTATAAGTGAAGAGATTTATTTACAACAGACTATATGGCAAGGGTATTAATTTTCAGTGACAGAAGATCACGTTGCTCATAAAGATGAACACATTTCCATTAGGAAATAATAATCACTGAAGGGCACTTTTTCACTTAGGTGAATGGCACTTATGAAGAAAAGGACTCCAAGAAAAAAAAAAAACCTCTATTTCTTGGACTCAGACTGAAAACCAGGAAAGACAACCCAATCAAGGAGTAAAAAAGTCCTTCACCAGAACATACCTCAAAATAATAAAAGCCATCCATATATGACACACCCATAGTCAACAGCAGACTGAATGGGGAAAAGCTAAAAGCATTCCTCCTAAGAATAAGACAAGGATGCCCACTTTCACCAATCCTATTCAATGTAGTACTGGGAGTCCTAGCTAGAGCAATCAGGAAAGAGAAAGAAATAAAAGGCACCAAAATTGGAAAAGGAAGTCAAATGATCTCTCACTGATAATGTGATTTTATATCTAGAAACTCAAAAAAGACTCCTAGTTTTGATAAATGGTTTCAGGATACAAAATCAACATACAAAAATCAGTAGCATTTCTATATGCCAAAAATAATCAGGCAGATAACCAAATCAAGAACTAAATCTCATTTAAAAGAACTACATAAAATACCTAGGAATATATTTAACCAAGTAGGTGAAAAATTGTACAAGGAGAATTTGTACTTCTATAAGGAGAATTGCAAAACATTGAAGAAAGAATCATAAATGACACAAACAAATGGGAAAAAATCCCATGCTCATCTACTAGAATAATCAATATATATACGTATTTTTAACAAAAACTTTTTTAATTATTATACTTTAAGTTCTGTCTGGGATACACGTGCAGAACGTGCAGGTTTGTTACATAGCTATGCCTGTGCCACGGTGGTTTGGTGCACCCATTAACCAGTCATCTACATTAGGTATTTCTCATAATGCTATCCTGCCCCTAGCCACCACCCCCTGACAGGCCCCAGTGTGTGATGTTCCCCTCCCTGTGTCCATGTGTTCTCATTGTTTAACTCCCACTTATGAGTGAGAACATTCGGTGTTTGATTTTCTGTTCCTGTGTTAGTTTGCTGAGAATGATGTTTTCCAGCTTTATCCATGTCCCTGCAAAGGACATGAACGCATCCTCTTTAAGGCTAAATAGTATTCCATGGTGTATATGTGACACATTTTCTGTATCCAGTCTATCCTTGATGGGCATTTGGGTTGGATCCAAGTCTTTGCTACCATGAACAGTGCTGCAATAAATATACGTGTGCATGTGTCTTTATAGTAGAATGATTTATAATCCTTTGGGTATATACCCAGTAATGGGATTGCTGGGTCAAATGGCATTTCTATTTCTAGATCCTTGAGGAATTGCCACACTGTCTTCCACAATGGTTGAACTAATTTACACTCCCATCAACAGTGTAAAAGCATTCCTATTTCTCCACATCCTCTCCAGCATCTGTTGTTTCCTGACTTTTTAATGATCACCATCCTAACTGGTGTGAGAGTTTTTTAGCATGAAGGGGTGTTAAATTTTATTGAAGACCTTTTCTGCATCTATTGAGATAATCATGTAGTTTTTGTCATTGGTTCTGTTTATGTTATGGATTACTTTTATTGATTTGTGTATGTTGAAACAGCTTTGTATCCCAGGGATGAAGCCAACTTGATTGTGGTGTATAAGCTTTTTGATGTGCTAATGGATTCAGTTTGCCAGTATTTTATTGAGAATTTTTGCACTGATGTTCATCAGGGATATCGGCCTGAAATTTTCTTTTTTTGTTGTGTCTCTGCCAAGTTTTGGTATCAGGATGATGCTGGCCTCATAAAATGAGTTAAGGAGGAGTCCCTTTTTTCCTGTTGTTTGGAATAGTTTCAGAAGTAATGGTACTAGCTTCTCTTTGTACCTCTGGTAGAATTTGGCTGTGAATCCATATGATCCTGGGCTTTTTTTTGGTTGGTAGGCTATTAATTGCTGCCTCAATTTCAGACATTGTTATTGGTTTATTCAGGGATTCAACTTCTTCCTGGTTTAGTCTTGGGAGGGTGTCTGTGTCCAGGAAGTTATCCATTTCTTCTAGATTTTCCAGTTTATTTGCATAGATATGTTTATAGTATTCTCTGATGGTAGTTTGTATTTCTGTGGGATCAGTGGTGATCTTCCCTTTATCATTTTTTATGTTGTCTATTTGATTCTTCTCTCTTTTCTAGTGGTCAATCTATTTTGTTAATCTTTCAAAAAACTAGCTCCTGGATTCATTGATTTTCTGAAGGGTTTTTCGGGTCTCTATCTCCTTCAGTTCTGCTTTGATCTTAGTTATTTCTTGTCTTCTGGTAGCTTTTGAATTTGTTTGCTCTTACTTCTCTAGTTCTTTAAATTGTGATGTTGGGGTGTCGATTTTAGATCTTTTCTGCTTTCTCCTATGGACATTTAGTGCTACAAATTTCCCTCTAAACACTGGTTTAGCTGTGCCCCAGAGATTCTGGTACATTGCGTCTTTGTTCTCATTGGTTTCAAAGAATTTATTTATTTCTGCCTTAATTTCATTATCTACCCAGTAGTCATTCAGGAGCAGGTTGTTCAGTTTCCATGTAGTTGTGTGGTTTTGAGTGAGTTTCTTAATCTTGCATTCTAATTTGATTGCACTGTGGTCTGAGAGACTGTTATGATTTCCATTCTTTTGCATTTGCTGAGGAATGTTTTACTTATGATTATGTGGTGAATTTTAGAATAAGTGTGATGTGGTGCTGTGAAGAATGTATATTCTGTGGATTTGGAGTGGAGAGTTCTGTAGATGTCTATTAGGTCTGCTTGGTCCACAGCTGAGTTCAAGTCCTGAATATCCTTGCTAATTTTCTGTCTTGTTGATCTGTCTAATATTGACAGTGGAGTGTTAAAGTCTCCCACTATTATTGTGTGGGAGTCTAAGTCTCTTTGTAGGTCTCTGAAGACTTGCTTTATGAATCTGGGTGATCCTGTATTGAGTGCATATATATTTAGGATAGTTAGCTCTTCTTGTTTCATTGATCCCTTTACCACTATGTAATGCCCTTCTTTGTCTTTTTAAAATTCTTTGTTGGTTTAAAGTCTGTTTTATCAGAGAGTAGGACTGCAATCCCTGTTTTTTTTCTGTTTTCCATTTTCTTGATAAATCTTCCTCCATCCCTTTATTTTTAGCCTATATGTGTCTTTGCACATGAGATGGGTCTCCTGAATATAGCACACTGATGGATCTTGACTCTTTATCCAATTCTGTGTCTTTTAATTGGGGTATTTAGCCCATTTACATTTGAGGTTAATATTGTTATGTGTGAATTTGATCCTGTCATTATGATGCTAGCTGGTTATTTTGCCTGTTAGTTGATATGGTTACTTCACAGTGTCAATGGTCTTTACAAAGATGGTTTTTCCTCATCTTATGGATTCATCTACCTTTGGTCTTTGATGTTGATGACCTTCAGATGGGGTTTTGTGTAGACGTCCTTTTGTTGATGTCGATGTGGTTCCTTTCTGTTTGTTAGTTTTCCTTCTAACAGACCCTTCTGCTGCAGGTCTGCTGGAGTTTACCGGAGGTCCACTGCAGACCCTGTTTTACCTGGGCATCACTAGTGGAGGCTGCAGAACAGCAAAGATTGCTGTCCGTTCCTTCCTCTGGAAGCTTCATCCCAGAAAGGTACCTGCTAGATGCCAGTTGGAGCTCTCCTGTATGAGGTGTCTGTTGACCCCTGCTGGGAGGCGTCTCCCAGTCAGGAGGCATGGGGGTCAGGGACCCACCTGAGGAGGTAGTCTGTCCTTAGCAGAGCTCAAGCCCTCTGCTGGGAGATCTGCTGCTCTCTTTAGAGCTGGCAGGCAGGAATGTTAAAGTCTGCTGAAGCTGTGACCACAGCCGCCCTGTCCCCAGATGCTCTGTCCAGGGAGATGGAAGTTTTATCTACAAGCCCCTGATGGGGCTGTTGCCTTTCTTTCAGAGATGCCCTGGCCAGAAAGGAGGAATCTAGAGAGGCGGTCTGACTACAGTGGCTTTGCAGCTGCTGTGGTGGGCTCTGCCCAGTTTCAACTTCCCAGCAGCTTTGTTTACACTGTGAGGGGAAAACTGCCAACTCAAGCCTCAGCTATGGCAGGCAACCCTCCCCACACCAAGCTCGAGCGTTCCAGGTCAACTTTAGACTGCTGTGCTGGCAGCAAGAATTTCAAGCCAGTGGATCTTAGCTTGCTGGGCTCTCTGGGGGTGGGATGCACTGAACTAGACCACTTGGCTCCCTGGCTTCAGCCCCCTTTCCATGTGAGTGAGTGGTTCCGTCTCGCTGGAGTTCCAGGCACCACTGGAGTATGAAAAAAACTCCTGCAGCTAGCTCAGTGTCTGCTCAAATGGCCACCCAGTTTTGCGCCTGAAACCCAGGGCCCTGGTGGTGTAGGCACCCAAGAGAATCTCCTGGTCTGCAGGTTGTGAAGACCATTAGAAAAGCATAGTATCTGGGCTGGAGTGCATTGTTCCTAATGGGATGGTCCCTCACGGCTTCCCTTGGCTGGGGGAGGGAGTTCCCTGATCCTTTGTGCTTTCGAGGTGAGGGGGACGCCCCGCTATGCTTCTGCTTGTTGTCTGTTGGCTGCACCCACTGTCTAGCCAGTCCCAATGAGATAAACCAGGTACCTCAGTTGGAAATGCAGAACTCACCTACCTTCTGCGTTGATCTCGCTGGAACTGCAGACCAGAGCTGTTCCTATTCAGCCATCTTGCCAGCCCCCACCTCAATATTGTTAAAATGACTATACTGCCCAAAGTAATCTACAGATTCAATGCAATTTCTACCAAATTACCAATGTAATTCTTCACATAATTAGAAAAACAATCTCCAAATTCATATGGAACCAAAAAAGAGCCTAAATAGCCAAAGCAATCCTAAGCAAAAAGAATAAAACTTGAGGTATTAAATCGTCTGACTTCAGATTACACTAGACAGTTATAATAACCAAAACAGCATGGCACTAGTACAAAAACAGATTCATAGATCAATGGAACAGACTAGAGAATCTGGAAATAAAGCCATATACCTGCAACCAACTGATCTTTGACAAAGTTGACAAAAATATATGTTGGGGAAAAGGATACACTATTCAATAAATAGTGCTGGGAAAACTGAAGAGCCATTTGCAGAAGAATGAAACTGGACTCCTATCTCTCACCATATACAAAAATCAATTAAAAATGGATTACAGACTTAAATATAAGACCTGAAACTATAAAAATACTGGAAAAACAATCTAGGAGAAACTCTTCTAAACTTTGGCCTAGGCAAAAAATTTGTGACTAAGTCTTCAAAAGGAAATGCAACAAAAACAAAAATAGACAAATGGGACTTAATTAAACTAAAAAGTTTCTGCAGAGCAAAAGAAATAATCATTGAGGTAAACAGACAATCTACAGAATAAGAGAAAATAATAGCAAACAATGCATATGACCAAGGGCTAATATCCAGAATCTATGAGGAGCTCAAACAGCTCAACAAGAAAAAAACATATAGCCTTTTTAAAAAGTAGGCAAAGAGCATGAACAGGTATTTTTCAAAAGAAGACATATACATGGCCATCAAACATATGAAAACATGCTCAACATCACTAATCATCAGAAAAATGCAAATTAAAACCACAATGAGATATCATCACCTGACACTAGTCAGAATGGCCATATTAAAAAGTCAAAAACAACAGATGTTGATGGAGATGCAGAGAAAAGAGAATGCTTATACACAGCTGGTGGAAATGTAAAATATTACAACCTTTAAGGAAAACAGTATGGAGATTTCACAGAACTAAAAATAGAACTACCATTCAAT
This sequence comes from Ateles fusciceps, assembly GCA_036589455.1. NCBI lineage: Eukaryota > Metazoa > Chordata > Mammalia > Primates > Atelidae > Ateles > Ateles fusciceps. The sequence continues at coordinate 4,179,536 of JAZHEH010002842.1, forward strand.
CCATTAATTCCACTACTGGGTATCTACCCAAAGGAAAAGAAAGCATCATATAAAAAAGATACCTGCACTCATCTGATTATTGCAACACTATTCCCAATAGCAAAGTAATGGAATCAGCCTAAGTGTCCATCAACAGATGACTGAATAAAATAATGTGGTATGCCATGGAATATTATTCAGCCATAACAAAGAATGAAATCATGTCTTTGCAGCAACATGGATGGAACTGGATACCATTATCCTAAACAGAAAGTCAAAAAACTACGTGTTCTTTCTTATAAGTGGGAGCTAAACAATGGGTACACATGGGCATACACAGTGGAAAGACAGATTTTGGAGACTTCAGAACTGGAAGGATGGGAGAGGAGTGAGGAAAAAAATACCACCTAATGAGTATAATGTACATTTATTTGGGTGATGGGTATACTAAAAGCCTGGAGTTTACCAGTATGCAGTATATTCATGTAACCCTAGGATACTATTTTTTATAAAGTCCTTTATAAAAGTAACACCCAGATAACATTATATTAAATGCATATATGCACATACACACACTTACACATATACATCTATATGTATACATCAACATATATATATATATATATAAATTCATATACACAGACATGACTCAGTATCTATATTAACAGGCTGAATGAATGACTTGTATATTTTTCACTGAATTGAATATGTATTATTCACATGATTACCATATTTAATCCAGGTTATAAACTGCTTAACGGCCATTCCTGTTTTTAATTACCACTCTCTGGCAGTTAGCATTAATTTGATGTTATTTGTCAGTAAGGGCAATATGAGTGTGGGCTCTGGAGCCACACTCTTTGGCCTTAAATTTCGGCTCAACCACATGTTAGCTGTTTACCCAGCATGGAAAACTCTTGTACAAAAAGTGAGCAAATTAATTCCACTGCATTACTGGTGGAATAAAGATGGAGTCTATGCCAGTTCTCTGTATGAGTGTTTATGGAAATGAATTAGTACATTGTTGTAAGTTGCCTGATTTAATAGCTTGACACAGCTACAGGACTATACATGACTGCAGCTGGGGCAGAAAGCCTCAGAATTCAGGGATGTCCTCCACAAATGGAACCTTAACTAAGTGTGTGACCCAGTGCCTCAGGAATTCACACCCCGTTGTGGAATTCTGCTGCAACCAATTCATACATGTTTGAAGCCAAAGATTCTGTGCACTAAGTGCACCGAGCAGACTGTTCCCCCAAGTATAAGTCACATTTGGAAGTGTATTCACTATGGCCATCAGTTATTATAGTACATTCCAAAATTAATCTCTTGAGGTGCCCCCTAGTGGTATCAGAGTTAAAAGCAGCTCATCAATGGTCCCAACCCTGTCAAATAACTAAGCCTTGCATCTGGGCATTTTGTAGGTTGCAATTTACAGTCTGATTTAGTGGCCTTTCAATTCACTAAAGCACTGTGATCCTTTAGATTTCTACAGGAATTGAGACAATTGAGGGAAGGATATGTTAGGAAAAAAAATAGCAATTGTGCACAATGCTTTACAATTATTATCCCATTCAATTTTTTACATGACATAGACACTATTCTCTCAGCGAAGTTAAGCAACTTTCCTCGTAGAGAAACAGCATTTTGAACTAAGATCACTCTCTTTCACATTCCTATCAAATGTCATTTTTTTTTCTGGTTTCTAACCCAAATGGCTAACGATGAGGAAAGTTTTGGGCATTTGATCTAGTGAAGAGTTGTAGACTTCAAGAAATGGCCACTGAGGAAGCCAAGACTTCATATGGAATTCTATCCCCCCATCAGCTACCAAGCTATGGTAATGAAGGCATTTTTACTCACGCAACCCATGTCACCCCTTCTCCATGCAGGCAGAATCTAATCCTAGTGTTCACACCTTTGAGGAAATGTGCTCAGGAAATCACCAGGCCTTATATGACTGGTTTAGTCACCTGGTCTTATTCTCTTGGTGGTGATCATATGAAACACGAGCAGATGACTTACTTTTTAGTCTAAGTTGAGTGGGCTTTTGAGATGTTTATTTTCTTTCTGAAAACATGAATTCTTGGGCCTTATCTCCAGAGATTATGATTTGGTAGGTCTGAGGAAAGTTTCAAAAATGTGTATTTTTAACACCATCCCTAACTTCACACTGAAAAATTAAACAACAACAACAACAAAAACAAAAACAAACACCCTATCAGGCTAATGAAGTAGGGCTGCTCTTACCCAGATGTCCTATCTGTTAGGAAGCAGAACAAAGGACTCAGTACCTTTGCCAGGCAGCTTCCCAGGAATTTCATGAGATCATCTCTGACTTTCTAATTGAGGGTCCTCACTCTTTTTGAGCCAGTCTGTTGATTGTGGGAGTGCTCCATGCCTCTGCTCTGGCCATCTCTGGCCTCTGAGACCAGGGAGCTACAGATATTCCCATCGGCTATGATCACTGACTACTAGGTCACACCCCCCCAAAGATCGGCTGGCTAGAGGGGCTTTGTTCCTCTGAGGGCTATGTCTTGGTTTCCTCTACTGTTTACTTAGGAACAACGCTAAGATATGCCAAAACCAGATTATTGTCTTGCCTAAATCTTCTCATAAGAGATTAATATTTCATTCCACCTCTTGTCTATCAAGACTAGCAGAAATCTGGGGTTGGCATAAAGCATGTTTTCACTGTTTAAACACTAGAACAACATTTAAATGAGGCTACTTCTCTCATTCTGCTAACAGTCATGCATTTTGCAGAACAGGTACAACAGGAAGTAGCCCCTGCTGTAAAGCAAGCAGGACCACACCTACGGCTGTTTGAGCTAAGAATGTAGGAAAATGCTTTCCTTATGCTTTATGAAATGAGTCAACAAAGAAGCCAGGCTTCTCTGGTGTTCTGCAGGTGATTTTAGAGAAGCAACACTGCATGGGGAGTCTGGCTCCAGATTTAGCTTCTAAATTGATTACTAACAATTTTTGAAGAAAAAGGACCTGAGAATTACATACTAATCTTGGTGTTTACACTTCCCACCAAAGCCACTGACTGTCTGGGGCTCTTTCCCCAAGCACTTCCACAACCCTCAGATATCATCTATAATTTCATTACTGTTTTCAGGGCCATTCACTTATTTATCAGCAAGTATTTCACAAGCCTGGTACTAATTATCAATTGTACTTCTAATTTGGTCATTGAAATAGCAAACATACTTCAATTTTGTCAATTATCAAGTCCAGAAGTTAGTGAGACCCAGACACAGAATTTTATCAATGTGGATAGTTTGTCCATGAAGTAGAAGTATATTTTTCAAGAAATACTGATCGATGGAAAGGCAAACTTTACTTACTGCCTCAGGCAAATAATTGAGCACCTAAAGATCTGGAATCTATATTTGGAATGTGCATTTTTCTCTCCAGTAAATTCATTTGTGCATTCATCTCACAAATAATTGAGTATCTGATATGTGCCAGGCACACAACTCTGGGCTAAGGATAGAGCAGTGAACAAGTCAGACCCACTTCTCATGCACACAGAGTCTGTATCCTGCTGGGGGGCCAGGCAAAGAACAGGCAGCAAACACATGAATGAAATAATGCCAGGTCAACATGGCTCATCATGAGGGAAATGCAAATCAAAACCACAGTGAGATACTATTTTACTACTTTTACGACAGTTATTGCAAAAAAAAAAATAAAGACATCCTAGAAAATAAGTGTTGGAAAAGATGTGAAGAAATTGGAACTCTTATGCATTGCTATTGGGAATGTAAAATGGTGCAGCTGCCATGGAAAACAATATGGAGAGTCTTCAAAAAATTAAACATAGATTTACTATCTGTTCCAGCAATTCTACGTCTGAGTATATACCCACAAGAAGTGAAAGCAAAGACTTGAACAAATATTTGTACACCCATGCTCATAAAAGCATTATTCACAATAGCCAAAAGGTGAAAACAACCCAAATATTCATTGATGTCTGAATAGATAAAGCAAATGTGGTGTATATATACAATGGCATATTATGCAGCCTTAAAAAGAGGTTCTGACACATGCTATAACATGAGGATATTATGCTAGACAGAATAAGACAGACACAAAAAGACAAGTACTGTTTTGACATGGTTTGGCTGTGTCTTCACCCAAATCTCATCTTGAATTGTAGTTCCCATAATTCCCACATGTTGTGGGAGGGACCTGGTGGGTGGTAATTGAATCATGGGAGCAGTTACCCTGGTGCTGTTCTTGTGACAGTAAGTTCTCATGAAAATCTGATCGTTTTATAAGAGGCTTCCCCCCGCCTTTGCTTGCATTTCTCCTTCCTGCCACCATGTGAAGAAGGACGTGTTTGCTTCCCTTTCCACAAGGATTGTAAGTTTCCTGAGGCCTCCCCAGACATGCTGAAGTGTGAGTCAATAAATTACCCAGTCTCAGGTATGTTTTTAGCAGTGTGAGCACAAACTAATAAACATATGATGCCATTTCTATGAGGTACCTAGAATAGTCAAACTCATAGATATAGAAAGTGGAATGGTGGTTGCCAGTGGCTGGAGGAGAGAGCTTTAATGGGTTCAGAGTTTCAGTTTGAGAAGACGAAAAAGTTCTGGAGGTGAATGGTGGTGATGGTTGTACAACAATGTGAATTATTGAATGCAACTGAAGTGTACACTTAAAATAGTTAAAATGGCTTTTATGTTATGTATATTATGACATAATAAAAAATACCAGAAAGTAAAAAGATATAAGAAAAATAAAACAGGAAGATAACTGGTTGCTCTCAGGAATGGAAGGAGGCTACTAATACCAATTAGGCTTCTAGGAAAGGACCCACTGAGAAGATACTGGCTGAGCTAGGAAGACTTGTGTTTGGAAGAGGTACAATCTGTCAAAGGGGAGAGAAAGTTTAAAAATGGAGAGTTTGCAGAACAAATCACTACATCTTGAAAGAATCCCGGCCATCAGTTTAAAAGCTTCAGCTTTGCTTTTCATGCAAAGAGGATAGAGAAACCATGATTTCAAAGGCAGCTTCTGGGGGATGTTCTAAAATTTAATTGAAAAAAATATTTCATGTTCTATAGATTCATTCCTCTCCCTAAAGGGAATTTAATGCATAGTAGTTGCATATTGTAAAGACATTGATGATTTAAAACTAAATCATTTGATAGATCCACCAGAAGCAAAGCCAATATTAAATATAGAATTTCAGAACCATAGCATTTCTGGACTAGAAAGGGCCCTTCAAAGTTCTTTAGTACTTTTCTCTGAAGCCTGATTTCTCTCTACAAGGTACTCACCAAGTTGTCACCTGACTTCTAATGAGGTGCCTCTAGATGTCAGGATCTCAGAACATTTGGGTTTCCATCCAATGTTGAGATGGCTCTCCCTCTCAGTGGAGAGGGAGGGAGGGAGAGAGGGGGAGAGAAAAGAGAGAGAGAGAGACAGAGAGGGAGGGAGGGAGGAGGGGGGCTTTGATTCTAGATCCATTTTCTGGAAACTTTTACCTGATTCTACTCACCAGGCTAACGTTATGTATCAATTTGATTAGGCTACAGGTGCCCAGATATTTGGTCAAATGTTATTCTGAGTGTTTCTGTGAGGATGTTTTTGGGTGAGAGTAACATTTAAGTCAAGAGATGGAGTAAAGCAGATAGCCCTCCATAATGTGAGTGGGTCTCATCCAATCAGTTGAAGGCCTGAGTAGAACAAAGGGCTGACCTTTCCTAGAGTAAGAGACTATTCTCCAGCCTGAGGCCTTTGAACTGGTATATCAGCTCTTCCAGTTCTATAGCAGCTTCTAGCCTTCAGACTGCAAACCTACCACTCTTCCACTTCCTTAAGGCTATGCATAATAGAAAAAATAAGGTAGGTGGGTGAGGGAAGGGAAGGGAAGTAAGATTCGATAAGAGTTGCTTAACATACATAATTTGATTTCATCTTTATTTACAGATGTGGAAACAAAGATTATTGGAACCTAAGTAGCTTATCCACATAGTTAAGAAGTAATTGAGATGGAATGGAAGCCCACTTCTCTGATCCTGAAGCCTGCGGTCTGTCCCTGTATCGTATCACACAGCATACACACTGTGGGCACTTGAAAGAATTTCCAAAATAATATAAGGTGATGGCGTGAATATACAAAAGACAGTGCCTCAAAGAGAAAAATAAGAGATAAAGTATAATACAAGGACAAGTTAAATTTAATAGGAAAGATATTATTAACTTGTCTACTTATACTTTGTCTTCCCCACAGAATTCAGTAATTTTCATAGTAATGCATTTTTTACTGCCAGTAGCAAAATGGGTGGCAAAGGAGGAATAATTACATTTTTTTCAGGAGAGCTAAGGGATGAGAAAAATTGAATTGAAAAACTCAACACAGTTAAAAATCATCTTTAAAGTTTGAGTTATGATGAAAACTGTAAATGCTCAAAAAATAGTAGAGGAAAATAAAAATTTAAAATTGAAATCACGTAAATAATCTACAACTCTAAAATAAAGAGGAAAAGAAAATGAAGTAAAGAATTCCATTTAGTTTGGAGCCTTGAAAAACCATGGTCCAAAACCACACCCCCATTTATATTAAATAATAATGAATGAGGACAAACCTGCTATCCAACAACACTTTAGAGTAAAGTCTGACTTCAGCTTTTACCCAGCTATAGGAATGGAGGTTCCCTATTCACTGAAGAAGCAATAGTGTGGTATCAGGGGAAGAATTCAGTTATCACTCACCACGTAAAACCAACACTGTAGTAAGAAAGTGGATATTTTGCACATAGAGCATTTCCATGAACCATACATGTATGCACATGGGCACCTGTATGTGCACACACATATACACACTCACATGCAAGGTAATTTTTTTCCCTTCATCCCTGTCAGTGCCCTGTGGTGGTGGTCATTGATCTCTATGTGACCCAAACTCCCATGGGGTGTGGCAATGCATCTGTGCTATGGGACCACCAGATCCACAGCATGTTCCTGGTGAAGGCCTCAGAGCTCCTCCCCTCCCTCTGGAGGCCAAGTGGAGTCCATGTAACAGGCCTGGCATCTCTACGAGGATGGCAAATGAGAGCCTGGGACTCGGCACATAAAGTGGATTTTCTGCAGGGCTGAGCCAAGTGCTTCCAACCATCTGGTCACATGTTTTTCTATAGGGTCCTGGCAGCTATGGCTTAGGATAGAGCCAGAATTTGGCTTGATTTCTACACTGAAAAGCTTGATAGACTCCTGGGGTGGTGCCATCCCATAATAAAAGAGGTGGTCCCTCAGATGGGCATACCGTTCTCATTTGCCTTGGGAGTCTCTCCAAAGGGAAAGGAGCTTGAGTAAAAGTGGGTGTGTCCATGTGATCTATGCCAGGGCCTGGGTGGAGAAGGGAAGGAGGGGCAGCCAAGGGAAGGTGGTTGGAGAAGAAAAGTTCTGAGTGATTGGAAGCTGGTGCCAGTTGGAGCTGGAAGACGATGTTCAGCCGCCTCCCTCTGCACATGTGTGGCCACCAGGGGATTGCCTGGCTATGTACATGGCTTCACATCTGTCAGCTAAATCAAAGATGCATAATTGAAGATGCAAAGCGAGAAGCATGACGTGCTTCACAAGGCTCCCCCAGAGGTTTTGGATCTGTAATCCAGTAAGGAGATTTTAATGAGATCTGAGCCGAGTGTTCTCATCTGTGGGAGAAGGTCTCACTCCAGCTGTGCTTAAGGATGCGGAAAACACTTTTTTGAAAAATCTGGGCGGTCTTTCTTGATTGGTCACTGCCTGCCCATTTCCCTTGGCACCCTTTGACCTTCCTCCCAAAGAAAAGCTTCTTTTTGAAGGTTGGGCAATTTCTGAGCATGAGGTGTTAGGACAAATGAGTTAAATAAAACCAATAACCTGGTACAGTTTCTTAGAAGCAAATTTAAACATTTCCAAATGTTTAATCACAAAAGCAATACATATTCAAGATAAATATTCAAACAATACACAAGGAAGGAAAGTGTGAAATAAAAGTGTAAATGAGACTTTTTGCTCACATTCTGAGAACACTATTTCCCAAACGTTCTGTGTTATAGAAATAATACTTTCTTGATTCTAATCCTCATAGACCAATACTTTTGTAAAATATGTCAAAATTAATTACTGAGTTGGGCTTGGTGGCTCATGCCTGTAATCCCAGCACTTTGGAAGACTGAGGTGGGTGGATTGCTTGAGAGCCCAAGGGTTCGAGACCAGCCTGGGCAACATGGCAAAACCCCATCTCTACCAAAAAATACAAAAAGTGGCATGTGCCTGTAGTACCAGTTACTCCAGAGGCTAAGGGGGGAGAATTGTTTGAGCCTGGGAGGCAGAGATTGCAGTGAGCCGATATTGTACCACTGCTCTGCAGCCTGGGTGACAGAGTGAAATCCTGTCTCAAAAAATAATAATAATAATAATTACTAAAATAATTACAAAAAAGCACCCAAAGACATATAAAATACAAACTTGTTAGAAACAATGCAAAGTTCAACAGATCACACACTTGGATGCTATGGTAATGTTAAATTGCTTTAACATTTCTAAACACTCTCAATTTCTGTGCTTATTGTGAATCATACTGTGACCACTCATTTTCTTCCAGAAATAAAAAAAAATCTATATGTATCAAATATATGGACACGTAGTTTTTATAAACATAAGAATCATATTACACAGGTTAGTCCATAACTTGCCTTTTGTACCTAGTTGGTATCTTTCTTACTGACCCTTAAAGATCTATCTCATTCCTTTTCAGAGCTGTCTTATAGTTCATTGTATGAAGGTACTACAATATTTTTAAACTAGTCTAAACATTTATGGACATGCAGCTGGTTTCTAGATTCTGCTTACATTCAAAATTTAATGGCATGACCTCCAGAAATGGACTGGTGTTCATTCTATTTACCTTTTGATTCTGAAATCACAACTAGCACTTGCTAGAATTTCTTCCTTGTGAACAAAAGCAAAATGTTTTGCAGCCCAAAGTTTCCTTTCCTTCAAACCAGCTTATTGAGCACTCTGAGTCACATCAGTGCTAAAATGACCAGAAGAAACATTTGTCACCACACATAGCATAAGGCACACCCTTCTCCAGAGGTGAGGGCTGGGTGCCCACTGCAAGAGCATGGAGATTGATTCTTCAAGGGGAGCTTTTGAGTTTTCCTTTAAGTAGCAGAAAAGTGAATATGCAGCAATGAATGCACACTGGCTCAGGGGCCCCAGAGAGCTGAAAGCACACCGCAACCACTCAGTCAATGGTAAACTCTTACCCTGGTGACTTGGCTCTCACTGACAAAGCCTGCAAGAAGAGGAGGTCAGCCTTGGTGACTAACCTCAGCTTAGTGCCCAATTCCTTTTTTTCAGTGTTTTCCAGAAGTGAACTAGGGCTCTACATGATCTCCTGCACGAGTTTTCATGTTACTGCTAGGTCTTTAGTTGGCTGATTGTGAGAGCAGTTAGATTTGTGTGTGTGAACCACTTCCAGGAAGGCAGGTCTAGTCAAGATGAACCTGAGCGTTTGGCCCCAGCAGTCTCCCTCTGGGCCCAGGGCATGACCCAGGAGAGGGGCGTAGTGTTTCTGAGGTTTATATTTCAGATGTCTCCAACAATGCAACCAATTAGTCAGGTCTCCGGGCATGTTTGGAGATACTGGAAATGATTTTGTGTTGAAGGCAAAACTGCTCAAGCAGAAAGATGAGCTTTCTTTTCTATGTTGGGTTAGCCAGGTCAGAAAATAATAAAAAAAGAGGAGGTTTTAGGTTTGTACCATGAAATTCATCAACTTGGTTTTGGTTAACTCAGATGAGAGGAAACAGCAATAATTCCCCTTTGCATTTTCAGTTGAGAAATGATCTCAGACACCCCAAAGGCTGATAGGGACCTGAAAGCCTCTTGTGTGAGAACTAGATGCATCCTGAGAGTCGGTGAGGGAATCGAATTCTTTGGTTCTACTAAAACTTCAAGCAGAAACTCCTGAGCGAGTAGCCTGGAGCAGAGGCATCCAGGTGAACAATTAAGCGTGAGTTAGACTGAGAAAGGATGCATTTCAGCAAGGGCTGATTGAGCTTTGCTTCTGGAATGTGCATTATCCATGTCAAAAGAGGCTCCAGAGGGTTTGAGCAACAACCCAGAGACACATGGGCATTTTCGTTATTCAGCTCATGTTCATTCTGGGCTCTGAGTTGAAACCCTGAGTCCCCACGTATTGCCTAGACTGGGAGAGAACTCAGGCTCGACATTTCATCAGTGACCTGCCAGCCCCTAATACACAACTCTTGTAGGACTTTTTTTTTTTAAACCCTGCAAAGAGCCCTTTGAGTGCAAACCTGCCCCAGCAGGCCTGTCTTACACATCTCCTTCAGAAATGTTTTCTTTTCCTTCTGAATATGCTCATTTGAGTGGGCACCCTTTCCGTTCTCAGTGTCTTTTGTGTGAAAGTAAGGTTGCCATCTAAAACTAGGAAAAGCGATCTTGAAATGTGTATCTACCTTCCTTCTAAAAAAACCAGTAAACCTTTTCTCTGTAAATATTATCTCCATTTCGTAGTTCTTATGAGGGACATTTTGTTGTGCTGACATAGAAATGCTTGTTCTTGTCTTCAAATTCCTGATTTTACAAACTATTCACTAGAAAAGCTCGAAATGTTTTGTGTTGCTGAGACAACCCTTGGTTACAAGTGAGCTCTCCTTGGCTGAGACCATCTCATTTATGTCTTGCAGAGGAGAAAACCAAGTCCCCAAAGGGGAAAAGCCAGGATCACAGAATAATTCAGTTAATACCGATAGAGAAAGGTCACCTGTTTACTCCTCACACAGTAAAGCTCTCATCTCCAGTGCATAGTGACTCAAGCAGTTATAAAAGGAAATTGCTAAGTCCGTCCCTGGGCACATTTTTTCTTATGTCATCTTCATAATTGAATCAGTGGACATCCTTCCCATGCATGATTTCTCTCCAGGTAAATGAGAGAAGAATTTAGCTGTTCACTGGCAGTCGCTGAGGACTTTGCTCCTGGGATGTGCCCAGGAGATGTATGTGGACACTACAGTTCCAGGGGCAGCAGGAACTGCCTCCCTTGTGATGCAGCCTTCAAGATGCTAGTTTCTTCTGCATAATCACAGACCATGGCAAGGCCAACCCTAATTGCATTTCACAAGGCACAACTAAATAATGAGCTGTGACATTATTACCATATTGATTTATGCAGCTTGGCAGAGGGAAAGAAGGAAGGAAGGAAGGAAGGAAGGAAGGAAGGAAGGAAGGAAGGAAGGAAGGAAGGAAGGAAGGAAGGAAGGAAGGAAGGCAGGCTTCATGATGAAAAACTCCGGAGAAGAGAGACAGGAATTTTTTTATTGCATTGTCTTAGGTAGGCAAGGAGAAGCTTGATCCCTACTGACCAAGGCCTCTCAAATTGAGTGTGAGAGAAAAATTAAACACCAGACTTAGTGCCATTCCCTGCATGTCATGGGAAAAGTCCTGCCAGCTCCATACTGGCACACCCTAGTTTGTCTACACACACAGATTTTTCTGTTCTGAAGCGAATGGCTTAGTCAGAAATATAGGAGAGCAAAATGCTACTGCACACATATTGTAATTTTGAACATTTTGTCGCCTCCTTCCAACTCCCTCACCCATGTCTGTATTTATTGATGATATGGAATGCCAGTGTGTGTGTTTAAGGGGAACCTCCAGAAGAGGGCTTTGGCTTCCTCCCAAATTGTTATTTGGGTAGAGGGAAAAAGGGAAGGTAAGAGGTAGGGAGAAAAGATGATCACAAGAAAAGAGAAAGGGGAAAAAAGGAGAGAGAAAGAAAAGGAAAAAAGTGTAAAGTCGTTTTTGCCTCATTATTCATTTTCATTCTTGCCAAAGTTGCTTGGCAGATTCTTAGAGGCTGTTGAGCCTGCTCTTTGAAAACCAACTAGATGTCTCGACCAGGATTAAAAGCATCCCTTTAATTACAGCCACAGAGATGTTCTTTTTCCCTTTCATCTTGGGCCTCTGAGGAGCTCAGCTTCTGCCCCTTCTCTTCTGAAAGGTTATCTGTGCCACATCACCATTCAGTTTGTGCATCCAAACAGAAGCGTTGGAGCATTTTCTCCTGGCTTAGGTTGGCACGGCCGGCCTGTGGGGTGTGACTCTACTACTCTCCCCGTCCGTCTTTTGTTCTCCTCTTGAGCACTTATCAGATTAGTGGCCTGCTCTGTGCCAGATGTGTCCTTCACGAGAGCATTCACTTCAGGCCACTTCCTTGAAGGGGCTGCACCTGTGCTCCTCTCTCTCAGAAGATGTGAACCAGGAAAATATTTGCTCCTCTCTCTCTATAGAGTTGGCTTACTTTAAAGCTGACTCGATTGAGTTGCAGAGACTGCTATAGAGCATTTCAAAATAATTTGTAACAATTACTGAAAGTCAGTTAATCTGCACAAATTTCCACAGAGGATCATAAACTGCGTTTTATTGATAAAGTAGCCAGTAATCTTAACTGCAGCCAGCTTAAGAGCTCAATTTGTGAATTACTACACTGCTCTCCTGACCTCAGGATATATTTGCATATAAATAATTTAAGAATTAACATGGGATAGATCTGTAGTGATACAGAATGATATATAAATATATGGACTATTACAGCGTTTAGAAAAATTTGATCAAATTATCAAATCAACTATAAAGATATGCATATTGATGCACAATAGATTGGCTAATTTTGAGGATACTAGGAGCTAGTTATTTATCTTGTATAGATAATATCTGGGTTTAATTTTAGTTTTGTTCTTCTTTCCTTTTTTCCTCTCCTGCTGCCAGATTTCTGCTTATATTAATGCTGAAAAATGGGGATTAGACAAGAGAGAAGAAAATGTATAGCTGAAATCTATTCACTTTTATCTTGTCAAAATCCTTCAGAATTAAGGTAGCCACGAGGCATTCTAGGTAGGTTTCAATCATATGAGTTATATTTGCATATGTGAGCAGGTACCGTGCAGGGATAAACATAGGGAAGGCAACATCACCAATGCTAGTCACACCTCTTACAGAAATGAGGTGCTAATATAGAATATACCTGTCACTTATTCAGAAAATTGTAATAATGATCATATAACTAACAATTCATATTGGGTGCTTATTATCGGGCACTGGGTTGTTTTATACATATTTTCTCATTAAATTCTCATGATCACCCCAAGGTAGAGTTTCCAAATTCTGTTTTTTCACATGAGGATATTGGGCTCAGGAACAGTGCCCGGCAAAGGGGAGAGGCAGCTCCAGGTCATAGTACTGCCTTCCACTGAGATTCCTTTCCTGGCCCAGCCCCCCTGTGGAAACTGGTTCTGGGAAAGGCAGCCATGGGATTTGCCCAAAGTCACACAGATAGCAAGAATTTGAAACTGTGTGTGTGACAGCACAATCATGGGATATTTAAAAGGCTCATACTTCCCTGAATATTGCAAATTAATCTGAGTTTGAAAATATAAACTATCATCAATTCCAATATAATGTGGCTATCAAGCATTTAAATCTGGAACTGAATCCTAGTTCAATTCTTAGTTCTGCTACTTAGTAGCTGTGTCGCCTTGGTGACACGAATCTCTCTAAGTTTAGTGCCTTCATCTGTAAAATGGGATGGTATGTTATGCCCAACTCCTTGAGTTGGTATAGGGATTCACTGAGGGAATGTGTGTAAAGAGCTCACACCTGTGCCTGATGCCAAGCAAGCCCTCAGTAAATGTTAGTATTGGCCTATCTCTCTAGCACAAAGCAGAGTTTAAGAATACGTCATTATCTTGAATTAATCCAACATACTTATTCAGACAATTTAGCAAAAGTAAACCTATTACCAAAAAATAGATAAGCATTTTGAGCAGACTTCCAAAACTAGTTGAGAGGCCAGGAGGGTCTATGTCCCTTCTGTTTAAATCCAGATGGGCTCTGTGATTTCCTTGACCAATAGAATATGGGAGAAGTGATGCTGGGCCAATTACTTGGCCCAGGCCTTATGCAACTAGAAGCTTCCAGCTCCTATATTTTGAAATGCTTGTTCTTAGTGTCCTGAACTGCTCAGAAGTCTGACTAATCTGAGGCTGCCATGCTCTAAGGAGCTCAGGCTGCATGAAGAGGCCCTGGAGAATGAGACTTCACATGGGGAGAATGATATGCCAAGGACACTGCAGTACCAGACACGCAAGTAAAGAGACCACGTTGGAAGTGATCATCTAGCTCCAGCTGCCCCAGTTGACTATGGAGTAGAGGGGGAAGCACCCAGCCAAGCCTTTCCCAAATTCCTAACCCTCAAAAGGGTAAACAAAATAACACGGTTGTTTTAAGCCCCAGTGTTTTGGGGTAGTTTGTTACACAGCAGAGGATGACTGGAAACAGGTCCAAAGGAAAAGTACAAGTACTGATGATTTAGTAGATGGGTGCCAGAGAGAGGAGCCAGCATTGTATATCATGGCTTACTGTTGTGCTTCCAGTCTGCCGTGGCCTAGGAAAACTCAGATTATACTAGAAAAGATGAAAAGTTAAAAACAGGAAGAAAGTTCCACACTGTACTGTCTTGATGTTCCTCTGTGTGTCCTTTTCCTCTGCTACCCTCAACATGTATGTTTCAAAGAATCTGTCCTTGGACTTTCTCTTCTCTCCGTTGGATATTATTTACTCTCTTCATCTTCTGGCCCCTTCATATAGATAGCAATACATTCAGGCCTAAGCCTCTAGTTTCAAAATCTATCTTGAGAATAGGTTCCCACCTATCTGGACTGCCCGCTGATACCTTTTGGAACCTGAAACCCCAAAACTCTCTTCCAACACAGAGCCATTTTTCCTACCTATCTTTTGAACTTCTAGGAATGGTCATCAGCCTTGGAGCCTTTTGAGTTGCCAAGTCATTCCCTTCTGAAATACCCTTTTAACACACCCCTCCCATTTCTCTAGTTCTTGCCTAGACTCCTGCAATAGCCTATAGTTGATTTCTCCACCTTGTTCTCTCTCTCCCAGCTATGATCTAAACCAGTGTTTTTCTTATTGTGGTTGCAACCCATCAGAGGGTTATGAAAATCAACTAAAAAATGAAACAAGTGCAATAGAATAAGACAAAATACAAAGTGTTCACATTTTATATCTGGGGGAAAATATTACTTTGTACAATTTCATTTCAATTAAAAATACATGTTTTAAATATGTTGGTACTAGGTTGCAATGGTAAATGCAGTTCTTACTGTGGGCTGTGATCACAGAAAGGTGGAAAAACACTGATCAGAAGTGCACTTTGCCGTCAGACTGATGCTGCTACAGTATAATCCTGGTCAGATTTCTCTCCTGCTCAAGTACCTTTGATGACTACCCACTGCCAACCAAAGGAAGTGGCCACTCCCGTGCTGGGTCCTACAATCTTATTGACTTGATCCTAATCCCCTTTTCCAATTTATCTCCTAAATTTATCTCCTTTTGTTCACAACTTGCAACCCAGAGTGGTTTGCTGGCTGTTCTTTGAACATGCCCCATGCTTTCTGGCCTCTGGGTCTTTGTTTAAGCTGTTCCCTTTGCTCTAGTTTCTCCATGTATCAACTCTCATTTCAGCACCCAAGAGGCAGTGTGGCATAGTGGAAAGGGTCAGGCTTTAGGGTTGCCTCAACTAGAAATTGACTCCAAGGGCTGCCACTTATTTTCTGGACAGGTTATATAATCTAAAGATTGAATTTTCTTATTTCTAAGAAGGGGACGTTAGGATTGGCATGAGGATTACATGAGATAATTTGCATAATGCATTCAGCACAATATGTGGCAGCCAGTAGTATCTTATTCAGCCTCTACTGTGCTCAGTGTCTCCAACATACCTAATATTGTGTGATATAACATCTATTTTCATGACCATATAGCACCGTTATATTGCTATAAGTACAAACAATTATGACATAATATCAGGCTTGTGGAAACACTAAAATGTTCTTTTTTTGTCTTACTACAAGCTTTCTAATTTTATTCTACTATATATCCAATGATTCTTATGCTTGCTAACCTTTCAGCAGACTTTAAACTCCTAGATCAGCAAAATTTTTAAAGCTATCTGGTATCTCTCAGTACTTAGTAAAATGGCTTTCATATAAGAAGTGCTCAAAAAAATTAAATGGAATTGAAAGCAGAAATGCTACCACACTGTATCCTAGCCAGTGAAAGCAGTTCTACATCTGTGAGTCCTGCATAAATCTATGAAAGTGAATCCCGACTATTTATTCTGATTTTGTTTTGAACTCACTGGATGGCTGCATGTGTACCATGTAAGGTCTCTGCACCCATGAGTATCTCCTCTTAGACTGGAAAATAAACTCTGGCATTACTATTTGCCTTGGAGGGGAGCTAGGAGGATCAAGTCTATAAATTCTGTGTGGTACTTTGGGAAAGCCAGTGTAAAAGTAGAAAGCAAGAATCTGAAACTAGTTATTTTAGGGAGAAGGGAACCATCAAATCTTGAAAAGTTGGAATGAGTCAAATATACCAAAGATCAAATGTGTAAATCCCAGGCCTGCACTTACTCACTTCTTGTAGTGAATGCTCTTTTCCTCCCAATCCATTATGCTAATACATATGCCACATTTTATGAGGCCAAGGTGAAAATGAATCAGGCTCTATTGTATCTAAGCCTGTTTAGCTGACACATGACACCCAAATGGATTTCTAGCCCAGCAATTCAGGCCCCTGCTATCTGCTGGGAGGTGATGAATAATGAAGTAATCACAAAGGATTGTCTCACCAGCAAGGAGGTGGCAAAACAGGCTTTGGATCTGAAGTTTTAACCCTTTTTGACTGGACATCTGGCCCTGCAAATACCGCTGTGATTAGTCTGTTGTAATCCTGACCCACATCTGGGCCAACTCCCGTGGCACTATTTCATTGAATTTTGCAGCGCAGAAAAACATGTCACTGCCTGCAGCTCTGTACTCTAAAAATCTTCAGCATTCCAATTGGCTCTTCATATTTCTGTGGCCCTGGAATCACCCACTGGCAATAGCTTTTGCTTACTGGCTTCAGTACACTTGGGCTTTATATTGTAAGTAGCAGAGGAGAGGCCCAGGCAGAGGCCTAACTTGTTGACCAAGAGAGGGTGGAGAAGGGAGCCAGGTGCAGTTTGAGAACCAGAAAGCTAGAGAGACACCTAATATCAGCTTCAGTGTCAAAACAAAAAAGGTGAGAAGCAATTGTGCCACTTTCTATTAGCCTTAAAACAATAAAGAGAAAACCTGAATTAGTAAGCTGACAATGACTTGAGTTTGATTACCAATTTAATTATTAAAATTTTTATTAAAGCGATTTCAATGAAACTTTCTAATAATAGCACTCATTCTCTCTATTCTACCCCCACCGTTGTCTCTTCTGACACACACAGGCTTTCTAATTGCGTCTGCAGCATCCCTACTACGTCTGTAATCCTTCAGGCTGGGGCAATAAGCCACAAATTGCTTTCAGCTGACTGAAAGTTGCTTTTACACAGACCTGGATCCAAATCTCTCCAGGTTCTGTGACATTAGGCAGGTTACTTGACTGCATAAAACCTTAGCTTCCATGTCTGCAAAGTAAGACGGCAATAGAAGCCATATTATAGGGTTGTTTAGAAGAGAAAATGAGTTAATGCATGGACAAAGCTAGCACAAGACCTGGTTAAGTACCTGATAAAGGATAGCTACTGGCTGAGTGCCATGGCTCAGGCCTGTAATTTCAGCACTTTGGAAGGCTGAGGCAGAAGGATCGCTTGAGGCCAGGAGTTCAAGATCAGCTTGGGCAACAAAGTGAGACCCCCGTCTCTATCAAAAAAAACAAACAAAAAAAAGAGGTATAGCTACTGTAACAATTACTTCAAGGTAATTAAAAACTCATGTGCTAGACTGTCTTTATTGTATACTGCCTTCACAAGCAATGTGACGTTGCCTGATGCAATGCCACCTGGTATTGCTGCAGCTGTGGATAAGAGGGACATTGGTGACCTGGCATTACTAAAATGTCAAGGGACAACACAGTCTATTTGGAAGTGTGATCGTGGGGCTCCTCTTCAGACAATGCATTCAAGTTTATTTGTCATAGTTTTCTATCTTGGTGCTTTTGAACATTTCTATCTTATTTCCAATAATGACAATTTTTTTTTCTCCCTCTGGGAATTGTCAGGGCAGGCATGTTCTCCCTCTCCCTTCAACATTCTCACGAATGGAAGAATTTGTTCTTGAAAGAGATTTCAATAGCTCCTCAAGCACTGTTTTAAAAACTATACATTTTGAAGGTTGTTCAGAATTTAGAAAATTTTTATGTATCACCATTGGAAAAGGATTTTAAAATACTAGTGATTACAAAACAAATCTAAATTCCTAAAAATCCCCAAAGTCCTAATGAGAATCTACTCTCTTCATAGCATTTTTTCCATATCATACAAATGCTTAACAAGGATGGCAATTTATCTTCGCATGGTCCATGTTTACATTTTTCTCCTCCCAGGGGTATATTAGGATTTTTAACTTTCCTTTTTTGCTTAAAATTCTTCTTAAAATATGTAGAACCATATTTTTCCTACAAAAATAGAATTCATGACAAGAAAACTGAAGATATCTCTTAGAATATGAAACATCAAATGTCACTGAAATTCTTAAATTGTAATGTCATTTCTATTTTTACATTTCTTATTAAGATTTCTTATTCTTACACCTCTTTGGAAACTGCCATTATTTTCTACCATAGTTAGTGTTGCATCCTCACAGGGCCTATCATGGATCCTTGTGTGAAGATGGCACGATCCACATTTCCCATCAAGTCAGAGACTTTGGTGTCTTTGAAAGCAGCAGCCACGTATCTTTAGTGAGCCATCTAGAATCCATCCTCCTCCAATCAATGGGCTCCAGTCCAGACCAACCTTGAAACCTGAAGAATACCCCTGCTCTCACTATTCACAACAGCAAAGACGTGGAATCAACCTAAGTGTCCATCAATGGTGGCCTGGATAAAGAAAATGTGGTACATATACACCATGGAATATTACACAGCCATAAAAAAGAACAAAATTATGTCCTTTGCAGCAACATGGATGCAGCTGGGGACCATTATCCTAAGTGAATTAACACAGGAGCAGAAAAACAAATACCACATGTTCTTACTTATAAGTGGTAGCTAAACATTTAGTACTTGTGGACATAAAGATGGCAACAATAGACACTGGGGGACTTCCAGAGGTGGGAGAGATGAAGGGAGGCAAGGGCTGAAAAACTTTTGGGTAATATGCTCACTACCTGGGTGACAGGATCATTTGTATCCCAAACTTCAGTATCACACAATATGCACATGTAACAAACTTGCACATGTACCTCCTGAACCTAAAATAAAAGTTGAAATTATAAAAGAAAAAAAAAGAATAGTCCCACTTAGTTTATATCTATTTCAGAAAGCATTACACTATATATACACAGCATTTGTTGTTGATTATTTGTGATTTCTGGTGATTTCTATAAAACGTTAGACATCAGGCTCTTGGTGAGGCATATAATCCCCTATTATAACTGTTTCTATGAGGAAATCAGACTTGACTTATGTCTTTCTTTCTTAGGTTACCTTTACTGGGAGTGTAGGAAGATTTGAAGACTGCCTGGATTTCATTTTGCCATATATAATTATGTTATGTGTATAATCAGTCTTAAAAACTTGTTGGCCATATTCTATTACTCTTATAGCCTTCTTGACTTTCTACATATCTATTTTATTTAGACGTTGTTTAAGTTATACTCTGATGTCCACCTTATGCTTACATGTAATACTAGTGTACTTCTCCTCCTTATCAAGGAAGTGTAAATATAAAGGCCCTTCTTGGGAATCAGATCTAAGATGCTGCATTCTGACTCCACAATACAGTAACTGATACGTCAACGTCACACTGTGATAAACAAGAGGTGAAGATGTAGGTTTTCAAGAATAATCTCTTGTTAGATCAACTTTGGTTATCTGGCAGCCCATCTGGTGTTTGGCCTAGCTGTAATACTTACATCTTTAATATGCTTTTAAGGAATTATTGTCTAATATTTCCCTTAATTTTTAAACCTCTGTATTCTTTAAGTACTGTATGAGTCTTACAAAAGCAGAAACACTACAACTAAAAAAAAAAAAGAAAAAATACATAATAAATCACTGATTTAATCTTATTTTTGGAAATGTCATTTTTGGATGATAGCCAAGAATAGATTTTTTTTTTTGGTGGCACTTATGAATGCAAAGTACAACTCCTTCCATTGTTATCAGAACAAAGATCACTTACTTTGAATGGCTCAAGATATGTAAACACAGCTGGTCCAATAGCTTGAGTGGCAATGAAACACAGTGCCACAGAAGAGATGGGATGGGTTTATAGGTGATGCAAGGACTCAGACATTCTCGTGCAAAAAGTCCAGAGGCCAGTTTGTCTTCTCCTGACTGTAAGGACAAACTTGAACTCTCTAGAGAAGAGTTTCTCCCTTGCTAAACTATATAGTTTTAGAACTATATATAGTTTATTAGATTTCCCAGACAAGCAAAATTTCAAAACATTTGGGGGACCTATATAAAGTTGCCAGCTTTTAATCTTGTCAAGCAAGAAACATAAAAAAACAAAACCACTATCTCCATCATTTTATTAAAAAGGACATTTTAACATAAAAAAATTAATAAGGAATAGCCCTTTAAATTGAATACATCTGAGATTTACGAAAAAACTCCATCTTCTCATTTTGTCCTGTACTAAAGAACACTTTGTTACACAGACTCTGGTGTCTGGGCTCATGGGCCTCGTCCGTGTCTGATAAATGCTGATGACTGAAGAGCAAAGGTCTAAGCTTGCAAGCAGCACAAGGTGGGGCATGCCGATTTCCTTGGGGCCAACCAACAGGAAATTCTGCCAAAACCTAAGATTTCACATTCTTAGAATGTGCCACTTCACAGCCACAGCTGGGCCACAGAGCACTGCTTACAGGCCATATGGACTCCGTCAGGAGCAAGTCTTGCCTCAAGAGTCTTCATAGGAAGTGAACAGGAGAGCTCTTATAGCCTGATGCTCAGCAGCCACATTTCAAGTGTAGCAGAAGCAAAATAAGGGAAAATTTTAAATTTAAAAATCTCATTCAGACCTTCCAAAGTACATGTTTGTAAATCCTTGATATCTGCAAGGGCTAAATCCTGAGACATAAAAAAAAAAATCTCCAAATCTATGAATATGGAGATATTTGCAAAGGCTTCTGGCTTTTTCCAAGAATGATTTCGTTTGAAACATATGCATTTCCAAAGTCTGTATCTCCCCCACACCAAGCCAATGTTTTTGAAAGATTTATTCATGTTTTATCTTTCATAGGATGACTACTTTTCTTTTTCATAGAAATCAAATTTTTAATCACCCTAAGAATTAATGCTTATGTGAGGAGTAGAGAACAACAAAAAAAATTTGATTGGAGAGGGATGCTGGGTGGCTGACTAGGGTAACACACTAGCTCCTCAATCACTCCCCAACACTAGCTTCAAAGTACATATGATTCAAATTTGAACCTCAGCAAAACTGCCAATTAACACATCACAAACCTTCATGGTCGATTGCAAATATTCAAAACCTAGAGTGTTAAATCTGTGAATACCAAGGGTCTCCTGCATAGTTCTCTGGCAGTTCAGTGTTACATAATTTGGGGTGAGAAACCCAGGTTGCTGTTGGAAATGGTAACAATCAATAACTACATCTTCCTTTGTTGTAATTCTAAGCACAGTAAAGCATAATATATTTTTAAAAACAAACATACAAATTGCCTATATAAATTGCCTTGTTTTCACTATGAACTGGCAAGGTGATAAATGGATATTACGAATTAAGAAATTGGGAGATTGCTGAACACTGTTCAGAAGAAAAAGATGGCCAAAGTTCTCTTTTTTGCTGCAGTACTATGTTAAAGAAAAAATATCTCACATTTGCCAGCATTCTTGAGGATTTTATGTTCTTTCAAAGTAAACTTAAAATACTTTGCCTGGTTGCATGCACGATGACAGATTTTGAGAAGGAAAAAAATCAGCTACCAGCCACTGGGTGGCTAAATAGCAGTGTGGAATGTTGTGTCTTCTCAGCTGTGAGTGATGAGTCATTCCTGCCAGACACTGCTGTGATACGGGCCTGCCATTGAAGGCATCTTACATTGCCAAAGCCATATCAATTAACATTCATCTGGGAGGACCCTAAAGCCAATAACTGATAAGCCACAAATAGAACAGGTGATGGAGAAAGAGTCTGTGCTTGTCTCATCCTCAAATTTCTTTGATCTCAGAGGGAATATGTTCAAAAGTTTAAAAAGCAAAAACAACAAATATCTAATTGAGTATTTACTTGAAATCTAGAACTGTGTTTTGAATAAGTTATAAAAGAAGAAAACCAAACGATCCTTGTCCTAAAAGAGCTCAAAATCTAGTTGTGTTGACAAAAAGCAGCATACTAACAGCAAATATAATCGTAACATTTCCTGAGTTACTATTTACTAACTCACCAGAGGCCCACCACTGCAGTTTTGCTTAATCCTCATGATAACCTTATGTGGAGAGTTCTCATGTTGTCAACAGGATTGAGATGAGAAGACAGAGGCTTAGAGACGTTAAATAACTTAGCCAGGTCTCTCTGACTCCAAAGCACATGCTCCTATCTATTACATCATCCATTATTGATATATACATCCATCCATAACAGTGAGGGAAAGCAGAATTGCAACAAGTTGACGGTTCACAGGTATTCACTGATGCTTTTTGTAATGAATACACATGAGCTATGTTACATGTACATCTGATGGACATTTATACATCTCTTGAGTTAATATGTCTACTTCTGCTGAGCAGATGAGAGGAATTTCCAGATACCAGCTCCAATGCCACACTCCTTCCTCTATGGAGGGAGCTTCTAGGAGTGCTTTCTTTGTACTCCCCCAATAGCATGTCCCCTTTTGCCATTTATTCAGTGATTTACATAGTTGTTATAATTCTTTATTAGACTGCAAGCTCTTGTACAAAAAGGATTTGGTTGCTGTCTTAATATTTAGCAAGTGTTTTATGTCTAATAGAAACTCAACATTTGTAAATGCTAGTGGTCTAATCAATTACTCAGCAGGTATGGGAAGTAGCCACCTAACATGTGCTCTTGGTTTCTTTGATTATATTGTAAGTTTCTACAAATTGCTTCAGCTTATGTGTTAGCTGATATTCCATGTGGCATTGCAGAAACTATTCAAAAGGTTGATTTCTCAGTACTTTCCCTGAGATTACTTCTGGAAAAGCCAGTATGAGGAAAAGAACTGATAGATTGTTAGGTAGATTTTGATAATATATTCTGGACTCCAAATTCTAAGGTAAACAGAAGGCTTTATATCATCTTATTAACACAGGTTGAGTTTAGAGACTTTTTTTTTTTTTTTTTTTGAGATAGGGTCTCACTCTGTTGCCCAGGCTGGAGTGCAGTGGCATGATCAAGGCTCACTGCAGCCTCAACCTCCTGGGCTCAAGGATTCTCCCCTTCAGCCTCCTGAGTAGCTGGGACCTCTGGCATGAGCCACCACACCCAGCTAAGTTTTTTTTTTTTTTTGTAGAGATGAGGTCTTGCTATGTTGCCCAGGCTGTAGACACTCTTTTTAAATGAAAACAAAGAGGTAAAATAAGAACTCAGAATAAAGTTTCTCAATTGCCATGTTACTGGGTTTCTGGGCATCTAGAGAGTGTTATGAAAATAGTGGAAGCAGCAGCAATTACTCTATTTCTTAGCTTAGTAATATATATCGTGCTGTGTCAACTCTCTCGTCATTTTATTTACACAAACTGGTACAAATAAAAGCAAAAAGCTAATGTTTCTATTTTAGAAATAACCACAATTTAAAATATTTTAATAAAAGTCTAAAAACTTTTGAATTAATTCCAGTGGTACTTACATACAATATAATTCTAATCACTTTTATAGCATAATAAAATTAATAAGTATAACAACAGTAATCACAGACTCATTCTTATCATTCATGAGATGGTATATTCCCTTCACTCAATAGTTGCATATGGAGTATTCTGTAATTGCTTATTTCCAAAGAACCGTCTGAGTAGAAGTTAGTCCCATAGGCCTTATAAAAAGAAGTATGTTCGCTTTACTGAAAGGGGGAGTGCTTGCCACTCAGGAAATCAACACAGAAAAGGGAAAGAGTAGAAACTCAGTCCTATGTTTAAGCTTGGTTCCCAGAATATTTAGATCGATTTACCCCTAGGAGCTACACATAATAAGAACCATCTAAAGTAACTGGGGAAGCGAAGTTTGTACAGCCCTCCAGAAAAAATCTTTTCCCAGCTAATTTATATAATTTTACAAATTGACAAATATTTAAGGGCTTCCCAAATCAAACATAGTCAACTCTGGTTATGGAAAAAGAAGCACTGATTTGAGCATTGGGCTGGCCTGGAGGAAGGGATCTGCTGAGCATGGGGTCTTTCACTGCTAAAGTCCCTGGCACAGACATCAAGTGCAGGACTTGGAAGACTAGATGGGTGTAAAATCCAATCTCCCAGTGAAAGAATAAGAACCTTTCATAGTTCATAACAAAGCAACCAACAGAAAACCTGTTTTCCTGTCCCCCAAATAGAGGGGACGCTCACTCTACTTTTTCCCAGTGTTAAAGACTGAGTGACCTTTGTGCCAGTTGCCTACATTTAATGAGGATTTAAGTTCCTCCACTTTGCACTCATCAGTACTAGCCATCATATTTAACAGGTGCCCCACCACCACCCAAACACCCTAGCCTAATACTTCCTTGACCTCTTAATTTCAAAATTCTGTACCACCACCTCATTTTTGCAACCTGTTCCCAAGGCCTGGACATTGCATCACCTGGAATTGAGATACCTGGAGACACTAAGGGTCACCACCTCATTTTTCCATCCTTGCCCTACCACTTTCACTGCCTTGGTTCAATAATACCTGCTTTTCCACCTCATCTACACTTTCTCATTTAATGTCTCCCACTAATTCCAGTCTATTGGAACTTCTCTTGGAAGAAGACAATTCCTCTTTCTGTACTCTTGGTACATTTTTTTTCACAACCACACTCAATTCATCACTTCTTGAAACTTCCCACCAATCGCTTTCTTTGTTCCTATAATCATTGGGGAATGTTACATATCCTGAAGATTGGTGCCTCCACAACTGTAGGGTGCCCTATTGTCATCTGGAAGCACAGTGACTCTTGACAGTCCTGCTATGACTTCCTGGTCCTGTCTCTTCCATTCTTCCAGGTGCTATTTGCTTTCAGCAGATAATATTGCCTTCTATTTCACAGAGTAAATAGTGATTATTGGAAGGATATCTGTCAACATGCAGCTCCCCACCTTCAAATCTATTTACCTTCACACGTCCTGTCTCAGAGAATTAGAGATATCACCTCTGCTAGAATTAAAATGTCTTTCTCTACTGACCTTGTTGGCTCATGCTTCCTGAGAGGTCTTGATCTGTCAATTATCCCCCTTTCTCACATAAAACCTAGCCTAAGGCCCGTTGCAGGGGCTCACGCCTGTAATCCCAGCACTTTGGGAGGCTGAGGCAGGCGGATCACGAGGTCAGGAGATTGACACCATTGTAGCCAACATGATAAAACCTCGTCTCTACTAAACGTACAAAAATTAGCCAGGTGTGGTGGTGCATGCCTGTAGTCTCAGATACTTGGGAGGCTGAGGCAGGAGAATTGCTTGAACCTAGGAGGCAGAAATTGCAGTGAGCCAAGATCACGCCACTGCACTCCAGCCTAGGTGACAGAGTGAGACTCAGTCTCAAAACAAACAAACAAACAAACAAAAAACCTTGCTTAAGTCATCTCATCTTAAAGAGAAAAAACAAAAACAAAAACTGAAACTGCTCTCTGTAATGGGTTAAATAGTAGCCCTGACAAGATATGTCCAAGTCCTAACCTCTGGTATCTATGGATGTGAGTTTATTTGAAAACAGGGTCTTTGTAGATGTAATTATGTTAAGAATCTCAAAATGAGATCATCCTGGATTAAACTGGGCCCTAAAACTGGTGCTGGGTATTCTTACGGAAGACAGAAAATGAGGAGATACTCCAAGAAACACAGAGGAGAAGGCCATGTGAAGATGGAGGCAGAGCTGGAATTACGCTGTCATTAGCTAAGGAGTGCCAAGGATTGCCAGAATACACCTGAAGCAGGGGGAGGGGGATGGGGTGGTTTCTCTTTAAAAAGTCCAGAAGGAACCAACCCTGAAGACATCTCAGTTTTGGACTTCTGGTTCCCAGAACTGTGAGAGAATGAACTTCTGTTGTTTCAAGCCATGGGATTTGTGGTAACCTGTTACAACAGTCCTAGGTAATGAGTACATCCCCATTCCATAAGCCTCTTTACTTATTAGTGATTTTGTTCCATTTAATTCCCTTCCATGACAAGAATCTGTACTCATACTGTCTCCCATCCTGACTGTAACACTGAAGGTGCCCCTCAAAGCCATTATATTTCAATTGCCATGTCTAATGAGAACTCTCATTTCTTACCTCCCTGAGCTCTCTGCTGTGTTCCACACTACTGATCCCTCAGAGCTGTCTTCTCCTTTGGGTCTCAGGATACCCGCTTCCCTGGGCTACCTCCTACCTCTTTGGTTACTCCTTTAAGATCCTTTCAGGGGACTCTCTTTCTTCTTGTCTTAAATTGCAGCATACCCAGGCTTCTTCCTTGACCCTCTTCTTCGAGGCATTTTGACTTCATCTCCTACATGTATCTCACGTCAAATCTTTCCTCCCCCCCACCGCAATCCTGCAGTCAGAAGGGGATGGTGAGTAGAAAGACCAACACTTACAAATGTCTCTGAGCTTCAGCTTCCTCCTCTGTGCTATTAATATAAAAAGACCGCAGCCAACTGTGGTTGCTCACGCCTGTAATCCCAGCACTTTGGGAGGCCGAGGAGGGCAGATTATGAGGTCAGGAGATCGAGACCATCCTGGCCAACATGGTGAAACCCATCTCTACTAAAATACAAAAAATTAGCCAGGCGTGGTAGTGTGTGCCTATAGTCCCAGCTACTTGGGAGGCTGACGCAGGGGAAGTGCTTGAACTCAGGAGGTAGAGGTTGCAGTGAGCTGAGATTGCACCACTGCACTCCAAACTGGCAACAGAGCAAGACTCCATCTCAAAAACAAACAAACAAAAATAAAACAAATAGATAAACAAACAACAACAACAAAACAAGACCACCAACCTATAGGGTAGCACCAAAAAAGAATGAGCTATCATATGAGAAATATGTAGAACAGGTACTCAACATGTATTCCCACTTTCATCTCCTTAGTTTGAGGGTTCACTCATTCATTCACTCCTAAAATATTGAGCACTACTATGAACAAGCCTGTTCTAGGTACACTAGCATACAGGGAAACATACATTCTAGGAAAGAAAAAGAAAATGAACACATGAATACTGAAGAACATTTCAGGCAGTGATGATTTCTATAAAGGAAACAAAATAGCCTGCTGTATTAGAAAATGATCAGGAAGGATGTGTACCCTAGGTTGATCAGGGAATCTCTTTCTAAAAGGTGACATTCGAGCTAAAAATTAAATGATGAGACAGTAGCCCTGCAGAGAGTTTGGAGAAAGAACATTCTAGACAGAGGGAACTGCAAGTGCAAAGGAATGAGGTAGAACTGAGTTTTGTTGAGAACAGAAAGGAGATCAGTGCATCAAGACTATAGCGGGCAGGGAAAGGCTGAAATCTTTCGTGTAGATGGTCATATTGCTTCTAAAAGGAACTGCCCTTGTAGGTCTCGTTTCACTTCAAATCCTTCCTATTGTTGCCAGAGTGATCATATTGAAAGAATAAGGATAGGTGGCATTTATGGAGCATATCAAATGTACCAGACACTACATGCTTTGCACATATCAACCAATTTGATCACATCACAGCAACCCCTTGAGGTAGGTATTTTTAATCCATATCTTCATTTAACAGATGAGAAAATGAGACCCAAAGAGATAAAGTAACCTTCATGGGTCCTAAAGACATTAAGTGATGGAGCTGGGATTTGAACCTAAGAAGTGGGATTTGCATGTAAATCTGAAATGTGTCACTCTCCTGCCTTAAATTCCTCAATGGCTCCCTGGGACTTTTGGGATTAGAGTGTGAGCTATTTCATCATCTGCTCCTGTCTCCCTCCCTTTCTACTTTTGATTCCTGCCCCCCATCCCTGCCATATAGCACATCCTCTGAACACATCAGATCACTTGCTGTCCAAGAACATGCCATGTTCTCTCATAAACAATGGATTTGCATATGTTGTTCCCACTGCCCAGAACACATTCTTACTCCTCTTCTTGTCTGGCTACTTCTACTACTTAGTCAAGCCTCAGCTCAGGTATCATCTCCTCCTTAACACTTCACCCACCTTTCCACCCTGTGGACCACATCTATTATAGCACTTACCATCAATTCATTTATCTTCCCTTTGACTGGATTGGGAATGGCTTAACAGTTAACACGTTTACATTTACATTTTTATCTGCAATGGATTGAATGTTTGTGTCCCCCAAGAATTCACATGTTGAAATCCTTACCCCCAAGGTAATCGTAGTAGAAGGTGGGGCCTTTGGTAGGTAAACAAGAGTGGAACCCTTATGAATGGGATTAGTGCTCTTTTAAAAGGGACCCCAGAGGACTCCCTTGCTTCTTCTGCCATATGAAGACACAGCCAGATGTTGACAGTTGCAGCCTGGAAGGGGGCCCTCAACAGAACCTGACCAGGCTGGCATCCTGATCTCAAACTTCAGCCTCCAGAACTGTTAGAAAATACATTTCTGTTGCTTAAGCCACCCAGTATGGGATATTTTGTCATGGCATCCTGAGTAGACTAAGATACATACACTGTCAATTTGATAGTCACACTCACCTGATAAAATAGGTACCCCCATTTTCAGAAGAAGAAACAGAAGCTTAGAGAGAGACGTGGCTTTTGGTCATATGGCAATAAATGGTATAGCCATGATTTAAACCTGGATTATCTGAACCCAATATCCAGGAACAAGAAAAGTGAAAGTGTCTGTCTTCTAAGACCTTAAAAGACTAGTTTTAGGGGCAAGACTAAATCCTCGAAAGAAGACTGTATAGGCAATGTCTAAGTCCTTCCCTTAACTTCCAGTTCTGTGCTTCTGATGGCCCAGGGGCCATGTTCACTTTGATTTCTACTTTCCTTCTCCAACTGAGTCCAACATTCCCTCTCTCCCAGAAGCTTTCTTTGCTCTCAGATGCTACCATCTCTTTCTTCATCACCCTGGTATAAGCCTGTGGGATCATATAGCTGATTCATTTATATCTTATATAACTTCATCCCTGTTTCCCTGTCCCCCATCCCTCCCCACTTAGGTCCTTTAATTTCTCCCTTTCTGATAGTCCTTCATTAGGCCCCTCATCTCTATTCCCCAAGCACCTGCACCCAGCGGAGCCCATATGCCTCACTCTTGGGTTTCTATGAAAGTCTCCAAACCTGTAGCTCTGCATTTAGCTCCATCTAATCAAGTATTTAATCAAAACTGAGTTCCATTGAGAACAACCCCATTGTCCTATGTGGGGTTAAGTTTAGTTCTCATTGAGAATCCAATAGCATGGAGGGGAAAGGACTGTGTTCTAACATTCCTTTCATAACTTCTGACAATGATTCTAACCCCTTCTCCCTCATGCCAAGAACTCAAATTTTGAGAATCTAATGAAGACTATACACTCTCTCCAGAAAAACACATGTACACACAAAAACTGGAGGATAGCTTTCTATCCCTAGAGGGACTCTGAACTCTAAGTTAAGATCTCTGCTGTCTGAGCACTCATCTGAGGCTTGACTTTCAGTATATGTGCACCCTACTCCCTACTCACCAACCCTAGTGACTATAACCGAAAAGCTCCTCTGTTTATCAGGGAAAATAAGGAAAGAAGTCATCTGGCAAGATTCAATTAAGTTAGGACTTGATCTTGACTTTAAGGTATGGGTAAGAATGTATAGGTAGAGGAGAAATCATGACTTTAAAGGCAGAAGGAAAAGCTTAAATAAAGGCTTGGTGGTAGAGATATAAAGGACATCAAGGTGATTAGCTTAAGGAGACCTAAGAGCACATCTCCTTTATAAATATAAGAAAAGGATGTAGAAAGGTAGTATCAAATCTGAATTGGTACAGAGGACAATAAAGAGCCTGCACATGTTTCTGAGCAGAGGAAAGCCATGATGAAAGTAATTTCAGACAAGTGAACATGGAACAGAGAAAAGAGAGAAACAGAGCAGGAAGGCTGGCTCAAGGGCTATCAAGTGGCAGTGAGAATGGAGAGGCAGTGAATAACTGGAGGAACGTTTTTAAAAAAGACCAGGATTTTGTGATGGGTGAATTAGGGGATCTAAGGTGGAAAAGAGTCTGCAAGATGAGAGGACCAGTGAAGCAGGGGAAAAACCATTGGTGATATCCTGCTCACCAGGATGGTGTGCTGTACACCAGCCTAAAACCAAGCACAGTTATTCCTTTTACCTACTTACAGTCTAAACCAGACACCAATGTATATATCCAACGTGCTTCCCAGAGAACTTGCAGACCATACCAAATTCTATTAAGTGAAATAAATGCATATATAATGTCTCCAGGATGTACATCAAAATGCCCACATTGAAAACATATCAGACAATCATCTCAGTTACCATATGGTGCTCAGTATAGAATCTGTTCTTAATGCAACAGCATCTAATCATTGGTCATGTTTTCATTGTGTTTCCTAAAGCATTGTCATCAATAGCAGCATTAATAATGCCCACTAGCATTTCTATTGGCTTCACATAGCTTCACTTCATTTGCTAATGAAGTGCTCAGGGTTTCTGATCTTCGCACCATTGAAAGGTGCACGCTTGCAATTAAGATGCTCTCACAGAAGACAGTCAGGCATCACAAAACTTTGAGTAGGCACAAAAGTGTGGTTAAGCAACAGCAGCAGCAGCACTGCCCACCCATGTTCCCCACACACACGAAAAGTGTACTCCAGGGCCATTCTGTGTGCCTCATAACAGTTGTGGCAATAAAATGATTAGGTAATTTTCTTGATTCTGGGATGATGTAAACTATTGCAGTGACTGAAACATTTCCCATTGTGCTCAATTATTTCAAGTTAAATTGGGCATAAACTTAGATCCAGGGTGGAGTGGGAGAGGAGATCAACTCACCATCACTTTCTTAGCTAAAATAATCAGTTCTAATTGCCCAGAGGAAGACCAGATTCAATAAAGATACATTCAAACTACAGGTGGGGTGAGTAGGTGGCCTTATCATTTACTCCCATTTTATCAATTAGATTGGAAGCCCAAGAACATGCAGAATAGCACTAGGCTGAAGAAGTCAGTTTAAATTTTTCCCCAGCTTTATTGAGGTATGATTGACAAAAATTGTATATAGTTAAGGTGTACAATGTGATGATTTGATACAGGTACGTGTGTGTGTGTGTGCATATATATATATATCTGCATATATATACTTGATACAGATATATATACACAAACACACATATTCACACATATTCTTATTACATAAAAATATGCAGCATTTTAAAAGAAGGAATGTATATGTATATGTATATACACACACACACATGCACACACATACACACCACATTTTGTGATCTGATTATTTTCTAGAGTGGTATGTGTTGATTCGTTTGTCTTCCTCTTTGTGTATCTACTGTAGTTTTTTGATTTGTGGTTACCATTTGGCTTATACCAAACATCTTACAGTTATAACCATATTAGTCACTTTAAGTTGATAGCAACTTAAATTTTATCACATACAAAATGTCTATATGTTAACTTCTCTATACACACAGTTTAAGTTTTTAATGTCACAATTTATCTTCTTTTTATTGTGTATCCATTAACAAATAATTGTAGTTATAGTTACTTTTATCATTTTTTGTCTTTTAACCTTTATACTAGAGTTAAAAGTGAGTTATGCATCACCATTACAGTATTGGAGTATTTTGAATTTAACTACATATTTACCTTTACCAATGAGTCTTATACTTTCATATGTTTTCATGTTACTAATTAACCTCCTTTTATTTAATCTTGAAGAACTCCTTTTAGCATTTCTGGTAAGACAGATAGACTGGTGATGAACTTTTTTGGCTTTTGTCTGGGAAAGTTTTTATTTCTCCCTCATTTCTAAAGAATAGCTTTGTCAGGCAGGTCTTGGTTGGCAGCTTTTTCTTTCAGCGTTTTGACTGTATCATCCCACTCTCCCCTAGCCTGCAAGGTTTCTGCTGAGAAATCTGCTAAAAGTCTAATGAGGGTTTCCTTGTATTTGACAAATCTCTTTACTTTTGTAGTATTCAAAATCCCCTGCCTTTAATTTTTAATAATTTGATTCTAATGTGCACTGGTAAAGTCCTCTTTGAGTTGCACCTATTTTGGAATTTTTGAGCCTCCTATACCTGGATATCTACATCTCTCCCAATATTTGGGAAGTTATTAGCCATTATTTCTTTAAATACACTTCTACTGCTTTGTCTTTCTCTTCCCCCTTTGAGGCTTTTTTTTTTTTTTAAATAATTTATTTACTTTACTTTAGGTGCATACTATATCTGGCATTTCTCCCCATGTTATCCCTCCCCCACCCTCCATTGTCTCTCCCCTACCCCCTGCAGCTGTCCCCTGTGTGTGATGCTCCTCTCCCTCAGTCCACGTGTTCTCGTTGTTCAACACCCACCTATGAGTGAAAACATACGGTGCTTGGCTTTCTGTTCTTGGGTCAGTTTGCTGAGAATGATGGTTTCCAGATTCACCCAAGTCCCTACAAAGGACACGAACTCATCGTTTTTTACGGCTGCGTAGTATTTCATGGTGTATATGTACTACATTTTCTTTGTCCAGTCTATCATTGATGGGCATTTGGGTTGGTTCCAGGTCTTTGCTACTGTACACCAGGCTGCAATTAACATACATGTGCATGTGTCTTTACAGTAGAACAATTTATAGTTCTTTGGGTATATACCTAATAGTGGGATTGCTGGGTCAAATGGAATTTCTATTTCTAGATCCTTGAGAAATCGCCACACTGTCTTTCACAATGGTTGAACTAATTTACACTCCCATCAACTGTGGGAAGCTTCCTGTGTCTTTTTTGTTTATGTTGGGAGATTAGGCCCACCTCTTCCGCTGACGTGTAGGCGCTGCTGGGTTGTCAAGAACGCTGTCCCGTTGCTACGTAGGCTTCCTGTGTATTTTGTTAAAAAACTGTAGCCCAGTCCCACCCCTCCAGTGGTGGGTTGTGCCCTTCCTGCACTGGGCTGGATCATTCAGGGTTTCTCTCAGACTATGGCACTGGCTATGCAACCCACTAGAGTCAGAACTTCAGCCCTCTGGGGTTTGTGGGGGAGGGTAGGGACCTGCCTAGCCACACCCAGCAGTCTCCCCCTTCAGCTTGCGCTCTTTCTGTGCTCTCCTCTCTCTCTCTCTCTCTCTCTCTCTCTCTCTCTCTCTCTCTCTCTCTCGGGTCATGGGGTAGGGGCCGCCCATTTGCTTCCACTTACAGCTCCCTCTCTCTCCAGGCGGTGGGAGGGGGCAATAGCTAGTCTGCAGACTCTTATTCAACTCCGCACTTGTAATTCCTGGCACTTGACGGGCAAAGATCCCCTGTGCTGTGTATTGCTGAGGCTTTGGGGGAAGCGCTGTATCTGGACCGGAGCACCAGAGGTGGAGCCTCCGACTCGCCGGTCAGATGCACTTTCTGGGTGAAGCAGCACCCCTCCCCGCCTCGGTCTGCCCTGAGTGGGCTTTGCTCAACCTCGGACCAGACCTGTTGAAACCTCGTGGTACCTCGGTTGGAGCTAGGAGATCTCTGGGTTTCTGCATCTCTTTTGCTGGGTGTTGTGTGCTGCAGCTGTGTCTAATCTGCCATCTTGGATCCTCCCCCCCCCCACTTTGAGGCTCTTATCATCTGCATATTGTTTCTCTTGATGGTGCCCCATAAATCCTGTAAAATTTCTATTCTTGTTTTCTTTCTTTTTCTTTTTTTTTTTTTTTTTGAGACAGGGTCTCACTAGGCTGCCCATGCTGGTCTCAAACTCCTTGGGTCAAGTGATACTCCTAAGGTTAAGTGATACTCCTGCCTCAGCTTCCCAAAGTGCTGGGACTATAGGCATGAACCACCATGACCAGCTAAATCCTATAAACTTTCTTCAATACATTTCATTCATTTTTCTTTCTTCTCTTCCAACTAGATAATTTCAAATGGTCTGTCTTTGAGTTCACAGACTTTTTCTTTTGCTTGCTCAAGTTTGCTGTTGAAGCTGTTTATTTTATTTTTCATTTCATTCAACATATTCTTCAGCTCCAAAATTTCTGGTCTTTTAAATTTGTAACTCTTATTGAACATTTTGCTCATGTAATTTTCCTGATTCTGTTGCATTTTATCTTTATTTTGTTTTATAGAGATGGGGTCTCACTCTGTTGCATAGGCTGGAGGGCAATGACATGACCCTGGCTCACTGTGGTCTCAAACTCCTGGGCTCAAGTACTCCTCCCACCTTAGCCTTCTGAGTAGCTACTGCTACAGGTGTGTATCACCATGTCC
This sequence comes from Ateles fusciceps, assembly GCA_036589455.1. NCBI lineage: Eukaryota > Metazoa > Chordata > Mammalia > Primates > Atelidae > Ateles > Ateles fusciceps. The sequence goes on from JAZHEH010002842.1 coordinate 4,214,140, forward strand.
AGCTAAGTTTTAAATATTTTTTTATAGAGATGGGTCTTGCTGTATTGCCCAGGCTGGTCTCAAACTTCTAGCATTGCATGGTTTATTTGTATTCTCTCATAGCTTGTTGAGCTTCCTTAAAACAATTATTTTTAAATTATTTCCCAGGCAATTTATAAAACTCCATTTCTTTGGGGCCAGTGACTAGAAAATTATTGTGTTCCCTTGGTAGTGTCATATTCCCTTGGACTGTTTTGTTTCTTGAAGCCTGGTATTGCTTCTTTGCATCTGAAGATGCAGTCGCTGCCTCAGGCCTTTAATAACTGAACTTAGGAAAGAAACACCCTTACTAGTCAGCCTAGCTAGGGATTCTGAGACTTTCTCAGACCTTTTCTATGGATGTACCCTGTTCCATCTCTCTTGTTACTTTTTGTTAGGGGAAGCTCTTAAGATTGCATGCCTTTCCTTGATCCTGCAAAGCCATGTCCAGTGCTGAGAGTCTTTCATAGGTTTTCCCTAGCGTGGTGCCCTGATATGGTCAAGACTATGTGCCTTATTTCAATCCTGCAGAGTTGAATTAGCTGATTGTGTGTGCCTGCAAGTCATCTGCAAACGCTCACTATCCTGGGGCAGGGCAGAGGAGGAATGTGTGGGGAGCCAGCTACAGGATTGGGGTGGAGAGTGAGGCATGTGGAGCATTAGGGGCACAAGTGGGCCACTTGTGGGTGATCCACAGGTGAGGTGTTCCAGGTGACTCATCAGCAGTTCCCCTGATAGGGTCCATAAAGCAGTTAGTAGCATGCATGTCCCTTTGTTGAGTTTTGAGCCCTAATTACTGTGAGTCCCCCACCTCTCTTCCCTGGTCTCAGTCTCTCCCAGCCACTCAGTGATACTGATATCCTCAGTATTCTGGTGGGGAGGCAAAAAAGAAGTTGGCCTCCTAGGTCATTCCACATAGCTGTAAGAGCCAGGCACTCACTCAATATGCTCTCACTTTTCTCTGTGGGAGGATTCATAGACCAACAGGGTCTCTTTTGGCACTGAACTGTGCCACCTTGGGGTAGGGGGCCAGGGGTAAAATAAAACTGTTCTTTTTATCCTCTTCAATGTGCCTATTCTCTAGATAGATCTTTTGCTCTAACAGTGTGTTGAAACTTCTCCACTGAATCCCTGAACTCCCACAAAGTACACTTGTCTGTAAGTGGTAGTGAAAATCAGTGCACTATGGGGAGATATGGTAGAAAATTCCTGTCCTGCCATCTTGCCGATGTCACTCTCTTGGAGTCAGTGTGAACTAATGCAAATCAGAAACTACATTCTGTGTTCTGTGCCCCACTTCTCACCCCAAGAACTTTCAGTCAATGAGGCACAATGCCCAAACTTGTATTGCGTTTTCGAGATGAATAATTTTTTAAACTAATTAAAATATGACAGAAAATTTAAGAGCTTGAACATTCTTTTCACATTTTGTGTTGAAAGTCTTTGTACCAACAAAATGATTACCCAGGTTGTCAGGTATTTTATTGATGGAAGTTATTAGTTCTAAGCAAAGGAGCACAGGCACCATAGATGACTTCTTAATAGCAGATTTGAGGAATGTTTAGATCAAGCTGTGTCTTGAGGCATTTTCCAGCACATAATTCAATTGACGCATTTGATCTCCATTGAGTATTAGCCCAAGAAATCGTGTTTTAAATCAGGCTTGCTATGCAAGCAGTTCAATAGTTCCTGATTAAAACTTACACATTCATGCAGTCTGGATGATCCAAATGCTACCAGAACACTGGCTCTGGGATTGATTGATTGACTGATTGATTGATTTCTCTAGCTGGAGATTTCAGAGATAGCTCTTCTGTAGCACTGATTCTACATGGTAGTGGCCTGAGACCTCTTCTAAGCAGCACACTGTCTTTTCTAGAGCTGACCTCACCCGCCCCAGTGAGATTTAAGGCTAGCCATAATCTCTCTCAGTGTTTTACAGAGCTGGACTGCAAATGATCTCAGTTAAGGGCAGTAACCTTTGGTGTCCCTAGACTGGAGCACATCGCTTCCTTTTAGAAAGAGCTGTAAACTAAGACCAACCAGACAACTTCTAGGAGACAAGAGTGGGAGTAGCAGAAGTAAAAGGCCAAACTGGATTGGTTAGGCTTTGTATCTCTCTTCCCACCACCAAAGATGAGGAGAGGTAGGAATGGAAACATTGTGTGACTCTTACCATGTGCCAGACAGCTGCTATCTTACTCCATGACTCAGCTACCATGATTCTTATTTTACAAATAAGAAAATCCCAGGATTGTGTACACTTACCATACTATGTATATTTTTGTTTTTTAAAAACATTTTTTGTAGGGAGCAGAGAATTGCAACATTAGAACTGATAGGTAAAATAAATTTTTAGATATTCTGTTACTGTCATCTATCCTTACTGTCCCTGATTCCCATATGATAGAACAATCAGTTGTTCTACCAGAGGGGGTGGTAGCCAGGGGAAGAGGGTCCAACATCGTGTCATAATGTATTTCTGTACCCTCATAGGGGACAAATTGGTTGATGTACAGTTAGTCTTCCTTCTGGAAGGAGTCAGGGAAATCCATGTAAGGCCTGTTCCTCTCTGCCACACACGTGGATGCTTGTGAATAGAGCAAAGTGAACTATATGCTCTTCAACTACTTCATCTTTTCCCCATAGAATTCTGATTCTATTTGGATCTTGGGTTTGACAACAAAACCACAGTAAACCAAACCAACTAGCAAACAAACAAACAAAAAGCATGTTTGATGAATTCACTGCCATGCATTTAATAGTCTAACACATCCCTCTGCCACTCACCCTGGGAGTAACCTCATTGTACCTGACTTTCTGCATGTGAATAGTAGAGATGTATACATTTTCCCTCATCTACCCTGGAGGGCTGGAGAGAAGATTATTGAGACAATAGCCATAAAGCTATTTGAGCTTCTTACCAGAAGGTGCTACTGAAATACAAATTATTATTAGCATGACCATTGTCATGTGGTTTAAAACTACATATGAAAAGCAAGTATATAGATCAGTGTGTCAGCATCCTGCATAATGTAAGTTCAATTTGAAGCTGGTTGTCTTTGCATGCTTAGGCACTATATTAAAGCATTCTTTTGATGAAAGCACGTTCAGGGGCCAGATGTAGTCACCTTGCAAGAATAATAATGATGGTGCAAGAACAGACATGCACAGGTAACACCTGTGGAAAATGGATGTTTGAGCTCTCATTTCTGTAATGTGTGTTTATATTACTAAGTCCCACCATGGTTAGTTGAGGGACTCTTACAAGTCAAGTGCTTAATGTACAGATTATGTGACCTGAGACCAGCTGGAAATAGATACTTAAATCTTGTTTTGATAAGTAAAGCATTTTGATAGAAACAAAAAATGTGGTATCACTGAACATTATTTCTTGGGGACAAATGTGACATTCCTAGTCAGACTCTGCTCATGGGTTTGATCCTTGGGAAGCATCCTGGTGTATAGGCAAGAGCGTGGGCTCTGGAATCAGACATGCTTGGATTTATTAGCTGTGGGACTTCAGGCACCTCGGTTTCCACCTATAAAATGGGGACAATAAAACCTACCTCAAAGGTTGTTGTGAAGATCACATAATGTAACGTGTGTAAAGGACCCAGCACCAGAGTAGGCACTCATTAAAGGTTATTCCTGTTCCCTGCTGTTTGCCATGTTTCAAGCCTCTATATTGTTCTTCAAATATAATTGATAAGCTGGCATTTTTTAAAAAACATTTGAATACTCAAATCTAAATGCTGGGCAACTCAGAGGCGACTTTTCATAGAGAGCTTACTAAAATATATAATCTGGAATATTTCTGTAAGTAGGACAAGCCCATTTAGAACAGCTCCAATTGACAACTAGTCAGGAGATTTGCTGCTAAATGAATTCCAGAATATTCCTAATTTGTGTCTAAATTCCCAGAGACATTATTTTGCAGGCAGAACTTACATGCATAGAACGTTTAATCCTCCCAACTCTTTGCAAGACTCCTCCTTTGAGTCCTGAGATCAGTCTAATTTTTTTCTCTTGAAGCAGAGATTCTGTACAATTAACTGCTGCCTTTATTTGATTAAATGTCCCTGCATTATAAAATGTCTTTTAAGGACCATCTAAGAAAGAAGACCAAACAATATGGCATAAAAATGGGGGGTGGGGAAAATGTGAGAGTTTGGTGTATGGCCCTGCACCCCAGGCCCCAGCCTCTGCACAGGAAATGTTCCTGGCCCAGCCTCGGGAGAGGCCACAGGCTTTCACAGCAATTAGAGCTGACGGAGGTGAGGCCCCTCACCTCTCTGGCAATTATGAGCCTGTAGTAATAAAATAAACACACACAGCCACTGTCCTCTATATGATTTTTCTTGCTTGAGGGTTGCAGAAGCAACACTGAGAGACTTGATAATAAAAGTCACAGTGTCAGGCAGGGACTGCCGTGGTGCTCTTTAACATGTTTGCAGTGGCTCTGGGTGAGCTGGATTCACACATAATGCCAGGCACCTGCTCTCAGGTGTTTGAAGGAGTTTTGCATTAGTTGACAAGAGTAGCGGAGAGGAGGAAAGGGGAAGAGGCCATGGATATAGAGTCAGTAAAATGGCTCGTGAAATATATTCTAGACAGAATATTTTGAGAAGCCATGAAAACTAAGGTGAAGTGGGGGAAGCAGTAATTTATACCAAACCTGGCTGGAGGTCCCATTTATTATATTACCTCAGAACTGTCATGATTAATTTTCATTTTCTTTGCAAAAAAGCCAATGCCATTTTTGGAAAGAATTACAAAAGTAGTGGAATGAAATGCCAGTGGTTTTAAAGCATACTTAGCATGCTAACTCTAGAATTTAATTTCTGAGTACTTTTAAAAAGGATAGCCTTGCTTAAAGACTTTCAAAATTAATGTTGAAATTAACATTAATTTAGAAAAGATGAAAAGAGTGAACATATACAGCTCATTTTATATTAAACATAATTCATTTTATTCCAAAAAACTGTATAAACATTAATAAAATAGATGCAAATGTTGTGTACAAAATAATACTGAGTAAATGTTGCTTTCTAGAAACTTTCTTACTGAAATATAATAAGAAGTCTTTAAAAATTATTACTTCTTCCTGTGATACAGAAACATGTCCAGTCAATATAAATAACTAAGATGGAGAATTGCTTTGGTTGCATGCTATTTTTAACACCTAAATTCTTTTTTCATGCAAGTACAGATAGTTTCTGTGACTAGTTTTTTGTAAGCACGCTTGTTTTAATCAGAATGCTTGTGCAAAGTGTAAACTTAGTTGTATCAAACCAAGGTGAAATACGGTATAGACACTCTGAGAGTAATTTGTTTGATGTGGACGCTAAGCAACTATAAACACTAATGTAAAGCACATTGCTCTCCGTACTTTGCAAGGAAAAGGCTAGCATTTCAGGAGTACTCCGTTTATTTCTCAAGAAATGGAAGAAATAAAACGGTCCCTTTTGTAAGTCTGGACATATTTACAGTATTGCTTTATTTTCTTAAAGCATAACAGCATCCATTCATCACTTGAGAGTAACAAAGCAGTAACCTGATAGATGACAAATACTACGAGCTTAATGGCTGATGTCCATTACTGACGAATCTTGCTCACTCTTTGGAGGAGATTGGCACTGAAGGATTACTGAGCAAACAGAGCACCTGAAAAAACTTGCACTCCGCAGTCTGTCATCAGGGCTCTGATTGAAGGCATTACCTGAGAATGGTGGCTCTTATCTGAAACTGCAAACTGCTGCCACTGCCAACAATTCTCAACAAAGAGTGCCGGTCATGAAAGGCTGAGCTACCGAGGCAGGCGGCTGGGGATGCCATTTCTCCATAGCCCACCCCCTTTATGGATCACCTGAGTCCAAGCACCACACCACCATTTAATTGTGGATAACCATAGCAACTGAGGACAAGCATCCCAGATCTCTGTGTTGAAAAGCAAAAAGGCTACAGATATTATTCTCTTGTAATACTCCTATATATTTAGCACTTAAACTGCATCTTTGATTTCACAACCAACTAAGGCATGTGTCTGTACAGATGTTTACAGTTCTGGTGGAAATCTTTGGATTCTGATGATATTTAAAGTCTGTGCTTTGCTGTCAGCTGTCTGTCTTCTCCTTCCTAAGAGGACCTCATCTTCCAGGGAACTAAACTTGTATTACTGGTTTAGCCCTCGTGAAAAGTAAGTCACCGCTTTCTCTCTAGTTATTTTACTCACCTAGAAAAGATCAGTTTTCTAACCATCAGGGTTTATGGCTTACTAGACTTGTCAAATTTACAAATTCCAGTTGAAAACAGGATTTTTGTAGATTTGGTTTTATTCCTTTTTACTGTGTCTGCAACCAAATATATCTGCAGATTTCCCAGAAAAAAAAAAACATATTTACTAATGTCTCCTTATTGCTTTTGTGCAGGGTATTTTATTTCAATTATGTATTAACATTTGACTATAATATTGTCTACCTAATTTCATTTATAAGCTGATGGTAAAATACATACAAATACTAACTTGACGACAGAAATAAAAAAACTTTTCAGGGAGTTGAATTATTTGAAGTTAATATTGACATTGTATTACTATGATGATTTCTTGTAAATAAGTGGAGTGAAATGAACAGGAGGAGTCATTTGACGATTGAAGTTCTGTTCTGGAGACTCTGGTTTTCCTTAAAGTATTTCATAGATTTTTTAGGGGAGGAGGAAAAAAAACAAGCTGATATTTTCAGAGAAAAAAGGAGAAGGATTAGAGTTAAGAAAGAACATGCCATTTCCTTCTAAGAGCCATTGGCAGTTTGATATACATATATATTTAAAGTAGTGATTATGCTTTCATTTTGCTAGCACTTTTCTCTCCTGAAAATTCAATTCTGCCAACATTCCTCAAAGAAATAGTCAGCATTCGCTACATCTAATGCCTGTCTTTTAGCACAAACATGTTTGTAGGCAAGGTAGGATAAAAATAAAATGTTTAAGAAAAATATAAAAACCTAAAACATAAGGAGGAAAAAAGCTTTTCATCCTGCTTATATAAAAACTCTTCTTACTGTAGTTACACACACACACACACACACACACACACACATTTTTCTAGTGGAGAAGAGTACTCCAGCTAAATAGTTGATAAAAAGAGAAAGGTATGCACAAAGTACTGGTTATGAGCTTTCAACACAAGGTTTGTAGGCTTCATGGAATAGCATATGATGTCTGTTGCCCCCAGCATCTACAAGTGCTCTTGTTAAGTGTTCTTCCTGAAGTGCCGTGGCATCTTAGGATATAAGTATATTTACAGTAATAATTCAAAGGTAATAAACAGAATAATAATGATTAGCTAGCTCAAAGGAAATGTCCAAACCAAAATAAATCATTATCAAAGCTTCAGACCTGTGCAAAAATTTCAATTAATTCTAACTCTAATTTTTGAGCGCTGGTGCATTATCCCATTTAAATCCATACATCATTCTTATCTCTGATTCTGACTTTCAAGTTCTGCCACATCTGCTTTTGCCAGGTAAAATGCTGAATAATGAGTTCCTCTGCTTTAGCTCACAGAAAAAAAACATGGATTCAGCATTCCAAATTCAAAAAATTCTTTTGCACATGAACCTATTTTGAATAAATACTCAAAATGTTCTCTGTTGTCCCCATACTATTTAAACAGTTCTCCCAGTTCACTCAGTGATGGATTATTGAGAATTTTTGTCCTCCCTAAAGCCTGCAAAACATTTGAGCATATAAAAATAAGTCGTTTTTAAGGAAAGCCATAAAACAATGAGATTTTGGAAATCCGGTTTAAGATGAAAGGTTAGCTGGCACACGCAATTGCAGTGATGATTGCTCTATGTTTTGAAAAATAAACTATTCAAAGCAGGAATTTGGGAAGGCTGGACTATTATAAAACCACATATATCACAGCACTGCTGTACTGGAAACAAGGGGAGTGTGCAGTCAAAATCTCTATTACATTTTCCAAAGTATTTCAGTAATAAAAGGAACGTGGCATTTATCAATTTTCACTTAATAATAGAGTCCAAATTAAATTCAGCAAAAGATCTTTCTTTTTTTATTATTTGAAAATAAATAGCAAGAAATTAGTGAACATAAACAATAGTTGCAGGCTTTCAAAACTACTGTTTATACCTATATTAGAATGGATAACCTAATTAAACTGTGATATATTTCTAGAATGATCCTTTCAGAATTATTTAAATCAAAAATATTTCAGAGAAAAAATTATCCTGTAAGTTGCTAATTAACTAATACATAAACATCTTTTTCAAAACAAAGTATTCCTACTAGGCGACATTTTATAAAAGCATATATTACTTTAACTTAAAACCACACCACTAAATCACCTTTCACAGGAAGCATGCTGCACTTTACAGTAATATTCTTATTCATAACTTATTTCCTCTACCTAAACAAAAACACCCTACCTGCTTTTTAAAGTAAAGAAATTTCTTTTGCAAGCCTCAGTGAAAACTTCTAGGTTTTAGTAACTAATGTCCATGCAGAGAAACCTGGCTTAATTATAGTTCTTAGCCCCACCATCAGCCATTTTAAACAGAAAACTGGTTTAGTTGTGTTGACAATCACATTTTAAACTGATTCTTTCCAGATGAAAAGATACTTTTTCAAACAATGTAATAAAAATGTAAACTCAGCTGTTTCACAGACATAAAAGTGATTTATATCACATGTACTGTGCTCATGGAGTTTTTCTCCTTATACAATGAAAGTTTTATTTTAAGGAAAAGTTAATAATTAACAGCTAGGAAAATTCCACAATGCAAAGAAGCCAGCTACAGGGGATTAACCACCCCCCTTTGCTCTCTCACAAAAATCAGCCAATAAACCTGGTGAGAAACGAGATATTTGAAAATTTAAGAGTCAACATTGGGATGATCCTTACCTTTGGTGGGAGTGGGGCACAACAGACTGGAAGGAGGCACTGGGAGGCTTCTGGAAGCTGAAAAGATTCTATTTCTTGGTCTGAGTGCTGGATATATGGGTTTCCTTTTTCTAGCTTATGAAAATTCACTGAACTGTACACTTATGTACACTTTTCTGTGTTATACTACACCTTGGTAAATAGTTCTAAAAGAGATTACAAATTGTCTTTTATAATAGCATGGAAAAAATTTTTAGTGTAACTAGATAAATGCTCTCTTTTTTATAAAATACTCTGAGGGATAGTTAGACCATCAGCTATTTCCCAACAGAACTGTATGATTAGAGGACTTAAAACTACGCCAGTGGCTCATGATGTGTCCCATGCTAGTCCTAAAGAAGGAGAGAATAGGGTAATATTTTACATTTAGGAGAGAGAGAGAAAAAAAGTGTATCTTAGGTCTGATATCTGAACTCTTACAAAAACTTGATCCTTTTGAAGGGACTTTAAGAGAGGCCTGTAAAATTCATGTTTCTAGCAGCATTCTTCAATGGCTGCGAATCTGTATTCTACACATCCAGTTCCCAATTATTCCTGTTAATGGGAGGCAGACCACAGGGGTAATTGAAAACCCACAGTCAAGAGCTGTAACATACCCCGCCCCCATGAAGGTGTTGGACCAAGTATTAAATAAATAGAAAAATTGCTTTTCGATAAAGTTGCTAATAAACTGTGTCCAAAGTACAGGCAACTTCAGGGCATGTAAAGGACAGCATCTCATTAATGACTCCCTAAAAAAGTTTGAATTGCACACATTAAGTGGATTCCTTTATGTGACAAGAGCTTAATTTGTACATTTACTCTGTGAATTTTGGTATTTAAAACTCTTAACGTTTAATCCATCAGCTTAAAAAACCTTTACTACTTCCATATCTTCAATATGTTTTTTCCTCTCTCATTAAAAAGTTAAACAATTTATAGGATTAATTTTGGGTATCATGCATTCTGAAAGAGTAGTCAGGTGCCCAATGCCACCAAGAGGTTCCATCAAGAAAAAATCGTTTTACAGTGATCACAGATCCTACCACGTTATACCCTACATCTTAAAAGCAGTCCTTACCCCATATGTCTTCATCAAACACCCCTCTCTGGTTCTGATTTGCTAACCTTTGTCTTCCTCCATTGCCCTTACCCTCTCAAATGGCATCTTATATTGGCATTACTTTTTTGATTATTTTTCTAATCTGAGTATAACAGAAATGTCATCTTTAAGCACACACATAAGTACACACATTTAGCACAAACAAAACTAAAAGCTCTGACTACAAACAGGCAAAAATATAGGAAAATATATTATGATCTGATCATCTTTGTATACCATGTTGGGACTGCAACAGGAAAATTTCCTCATAATTTGAAATCTCTCAACCAGTTTTTTATTGAGAGAAAACAGAAATGGGATGTTGGGGGAATGGGGTAGAAAAATAGATAAGCAAATTGTTTTTGTCCCTGGCAAATTCACTAATGGAAAAATCTGAATTAACAGAATAAATGAAAGAAGGTCTGGTTGTTCATGCCTCTAAGCACTGAGGAAATGTGGTGAAGAAAATAACATGCTATCCTGTATCCTGCAGTTATCTGTAAGCAGAAGAAGCCTCTCCCTTGAGCCTTCACCCCTCTGCTCCTCCCAAAAAATATAACCAAAAATACAAAATAAAAAAAACCCCAGCATGGATATCATGATGGTCTCACACGTCATGTTATTTGCAGTTAGAAGTTAAAGAAGACACGTGTATGATGAACCCAAAGTTAATGAATCAAATGTTTTCAAAGTTGATTGTGTACATCCCCCAGGGTCAAATTCAATCCTCAGAAATCCACGTGCAGTTACCATAGAAATTACTATAAACACCAAGCAGAGAAAAATAGCTGCTGTCAGTCTTTTTCTCTGTATTGACATATGGCCTTTATTCTCCTCTGGCTTTTTCTTTTGAATGGCAAGTTTTGGCTTGGTTCTTTTTAATACAATGAAACTTCGTCAACTCACACACACCTTCAAGAAACCTAGAGTAAAATGTTCATTTTGTAGATCAGAAAAACAAACAAAAAACCCCTTGGCTAGAAGAAGCAAATCAAAGAAGTTCATGAAATACATTTATTTTATTGGGCTATCAAAAGAATACAGACTTGGAAAGTGAATATGAATAATATTCTCAAGAAAATTCCAAGAAAAACAAATAGTTAACAGAGATGACGCTGTCAATCAGCAAGCAATAAAGCACAAATAAATGTCTGTGGCCCAGGGTAGTGTAGGTAAAGTACCATGCAGGCAATGAACACATATGGCCAGAGGCAGATGTACAGAGCACCAACAAGGGAGCAGAAACAAGAAAGAAGCTGTTTCCTAGTTAGTGATGGTCACTTTTTGAGTTCTCTCCAGGAGTGCTTTTATTTCCTCAAAAGAAGGGAAAAAATTAACCCTCACTTTTAATAAAGTTTTAATAACATGAATTGCAATGAGTCTTTTAACAGACATATCACCAATATGTAAACGCTGCCTCAGACTGAAACAGGATTAGAAAATATGACTATGTAATGAGTCAAACATTTCATTGTATACCTGCTTATTGGTGATGTATATAACATCCTAGACTGGGAACAGTGGTTCACGCCTGTAAGCCCAGCACTTTGGGAGGCCAAAGTGGGCAGATCACCTGAGGTCAGGAGTTTAACACCAGCCTGACCAATATGGTGAAAACCTGTCTCTACCAAAAATACAAAAATTAGCCGGGTGTGGTGGTGCACGCCTGTAGTACCAGCCATTTGGGAGGCTAAGGCAGGAGAATCACCTGAACCCAGGAGGCAGAGGTTGCACTGAGCTGAGATCACACCACTGTACTTCAGCCTGGGTGACAGAGCAAGGCTCCATCTCAAAACAAAAACAACGATAACAGTAACAAAAATCCTAGTAAATAAGACTCTTCTTTAAGGAATAAAAATTAGAGGATTGCTTATGTTAATGGCTCAGGGCATCTATGAAATTGACTCGAAAATAAAAAAATATTAAAATCTCATAAATTTCAAATAATTCAAATTTTACTTACAGGATTAATTTATGGATTTTACTATATGCATTTTTATCCTTTGTTATGCTTTTACAACTTGGGGGCCACTAGACTATGCTAGTAAAAACTTTATTTATTATGACTTTGTCAATTAAGGGGAAATGAGGGAATTCCCAGACCACCCTAATAAGACTATAGACCTCATAATAACCTTAAAAATACCATTAAAAAGTCTATATAAACTGCTCTTTTTGTTATGGAGGTTTTGGAGAAAATTTCTCTTTAAAAATCAAAATTAGAATATGATTTTAAAATGCTACTGAATGCTATATACCTTTAAAAATGATTCTAACTTAGTTATTAAAGTCTTAAGGATCATAAGTAAAGTAGCCCTCTTGGTCAATTTCAAGTTACAAGTAAACCAGTCCATTCTGATCATCACGTTGCTCAGGGCAGAGTTTTGCTGTACCACATGATTCTTTAGGCTGACTTCTGAAGTCCAGCTTGTTGAGATGAGAGTGTAGCACATACCTGGCATTACAATTCTTCTTGCCTAACAGATACCAACAAAGGTCCATATGGTTTGCAGAAAGTATAAAATAAAGTGTCAATCACTTAGATATGTGTTGCTAGACATTTTTGGGAAGGATGGATTTATAAGAGATTGCTCATAACTTTTAGATTTTTAGTCATAGAAGCCCAAGGCTGAGAAAGGGCTTATTTCTAATACTGGGGGGCCACCATGGCACAATGAGGTGGACACTTAGTTCCAGTTATGAAATTGAAAACTGAGTGTGAATCTGTGAAGTGCCTGTGCAGTATGACTGACATGCCTCAAATAAGTCATCCCTCCTTAGGATGACAGGTGGGAGCTGACCTTTTGTCAGGCTGAGACTCCTGTCACATCCCCCAAGGAACCAGAAACCAAACCCATAGTATGAACCGGAGAACCATATCGGTACTCTAAGCTGTCCCTGAAAAGTAATAGGCAGTTCATGCAGACTAGCTTGCAAGAGGTAAGAAGAAGAGGTTTAGAATTCAGATGCAACACAGCGTATATGTAACCACCTCAGAACAAGAATAACCTAAATAAATGCCAAGGAGTTGTTCTAGCTCATCAAAGTCATGGGGAATGTGCTGAAGGACAACCATGGTGTCTGACTGAGAGATTAGATACCTTACTTCATTTACCAAGAAAATGAAATGTTGCACAGTGGACATTAGAAAAAGGGCCCACAAGTCTTTAAGAAGAGCTAACAGGTTGATGTTTTAGGTACAGAATGAACATGCCATAGATATCATAATTGCCAATTTACTAGCAATCTCTGCATGTCAAAGCATTGCCTGTTTTAAAATGCAGGCAATCATCACCACCATGAACATGATGCAGAAGGGAATTAAGAATAAGTTAAATCTATTGAGGAATAGATCATATTTTCCACTTTAGTACATAAAAAAGACAGTATGGAAATTTTCTTCTTCTTTTTTTTTTTTAAAGAACCAAATCTATCTGTAAACAGAGTTGAGCATTTTTAATATAGTTTAGTTCAACAAACATTTGTTGAATTCCATCTAGGACTCAGGTACTCCATCAGGCCCAAGGGACACCAAGATGGGTACAATAGGATCCTGACCTTGGGGAGCTCACTAGTTGCCTTCCAGTAAAGTGTGAATTAGCTTTAGATGCACACCTGGTGTAAAATTTTTTGCTAAAAGTACCTCTCAGTTGTGGCAAGCTTCTGACATTTCCAGACCCTGTTTGGTCTATTCACATGTATGACACACAGCTCACTGTCACAAAAACCTACCCACATCCATGTGGACACTTAGTTCCAGTGATGAAATTGAAAACTGAGCTATTGAAATCTTCACACATCAGCTTTGTGGGAAGACAGACAGTCTTTTCAAAGGGAAAGAGCTAATGCACTTCACCTAACTGCCTCAGGACGCTGGACTCAGCCAGTAAGCCTGGTTTCTATTTCTAGCTCTGCAACCACTCTTTGGCGACCTTTAACAAGCTGCTTAATTTTTTTCCTCCCATCTATTTCACTCAGTGAAAATAGGATCAGGAGATGGGTTAAGGTGTAGGAGTGTGGGAAAGGGAGAAGTAGCAACAGCTGATCTAAACCTTGCTAAGATGTGTTAGATGAGTATAAAATTCTTCATTCATTGGAGGGGGAGATGTTAGGAAAAGAAATATTAGTGGTAATTACAACTAACATCAAATTTTAAAATATTAAAGTCAAGCATTGTTAATCTAACAATATTTTGATTAGTTATTTTAAATCTCATAGTTGGATTAACTCTTTTTTAACCAGTAATTTTCCATTCATAGAAAGATCACATTTTTAAAGACCTTTCAAATATGACATTCAAAGTAAAGACAAAAATCTAACACTGTTGATACATGGCTGAAGGCAAAAGAGAGAGAAAAAAAAGCCTCCTTAAGTCTCCTTAAAGCCAGATTCAGAAGAGTTTAAAATAAGTTCTACTTCTCACCTCTAATAATGAATTGTTTAAAAAGCAACAAAACAAACAAAAAAACATAAAAATTCAAGTGCTCTCTTACATGTAAGCTATATGAAACAGCAGAAAAAGACAGTTTATATTTCAAGCAGTGTGGTTTAGATTTTGCTTTGCTGGTATCTAGAAATTTCATATGGCCCATGTAAATTCTATAGCAATGAATCTCTGAACAGTAGCATCTTCCTTTTAAAGGTTTTACTTACTTTAAAACCCTTGTTGTAAAACCTAATTTGGGGTAGCAAAGTGGAAGAGAGTGAGTAGTGGGACAAATTAAGGGAAGAGCATTAAAGAAATCAACACAAAAAGTTTTTATATAGTTGATCCCAAACCTTATTTGAAAAGCCTGAATAGGATGAAAAGGTTTTCTCTATTCAGTAGTTTCACTTAATCCTCAGTCCAAACATTTGCCCCAATAAACATTAGATTATTTTTATGTTAGCTATAAAGCTGTCAGTCCTCAATAAACAGATACACTCCTGGTGGTTTTACCTTTGCTGTCAAAGAATTGTCAATATGTATACTGACTCTTAAATTCAAACAAACACACAGAAAAAGAAATGTAAAATAGAATCACACAGCCAAGTTTAACTGCAGACTGTTGAAATCCTAAATAAATGATGGTTCATATAGTCGATGGTGATTAGAAGTTCAATATAACGTGATAGAAACTAGTCAGTGTGTGGTTAGTGCCTTGGTGTCCTCTTAGTGGAATGCTGTAACCCCTCCTATTCAGGTAAACCAGACCTTTACTTTAGTGTCTCTGTTAAATTTTATGTCTGATGTATCCATTTGTCCTAGGAAGAAAAACAAGTTCAATGAAAGGGACGCTTTGAAGATTTTATTTCCAATGGGGACATTTTACTTCTGTCTGGAAAGTCCCTTCACGGTTTTGGTGGTTTTTTTTCCTGTAATTGAGAATGGTTATATAAGAAGTATGAAGAAATTGGTAGGTATTGAAAATGCAAATGTATTTTCCAACTGGTCAAATTTCTAATATTTTTGCAGTTGCTTTCAGAAGGATTTATCCACAAAGGCTAATAGAATCATGTGACTGAAACACTTGTTTTTGCTCCTACAGTCATTTTATTGCAGAATTAAGTATTTAGAAGGCCAGAGGTGGGTCTTCCTTTATATACCTGGTATGCTGCCTAACAGAGGACTGTGTACACATGGGCAGTCACTAAATACCATTTACTTGCTGGGTCATAAGTATTCTTATAAGGCTGGTAAAGAAAATGACACCAATACAGAAAAGATGCAGTTATCTGCTTTTAGCTGGAATAATGTTTGCCCTTCATCTCCTTCTATATCAAAACACTTTGTAAACTTCAGGGGAACTGTGTCTTACACCAGAGAAATTAAGAAATATTTAATAATGGGATTGTCCAGCATTACAAAAGGAGCTGTTCACTTTAATTCCCTGTATGAAATAAGCGGCTCCTTTTCTTCTAATAGGGAGAGGGAGAGAGCGAGAGCCAGAGAGAGAGTGAGAGCGTGTGAGAGAGAAAGAGAGAGAAAGAAGGAGAAATTGATTAAACAAATGAGATCAAAATAGGATATAAGGCACTTAGAAATGTAACCTGGGTGAATAAAGAGTTTGAGGACAAGAGAGCTAAAGGCAAATATATTGGGAATCGTCAGGTCTGAATGAATACTCCCTTTGTTCTATACAACAAATGTGTGATCTTCCCTGCCAAGGCTGAAAGAAAATGGATTTCCCCAGGAATGTCCCATCACTGGAGAAGAGATGTGCCATCAAAAGCCATCATACTCTGAGGAGGTGTAGCAAAAAGATTAAACATTTAAGATAGATGATGGGGCAGAGAAGACAAGGATGTAGAAGAGATAAAATGCCAGCAGCATCCTGAGAATGAGATCCACAAACATGAAAGAAGGAAATTGAGGGTGTCAAACTTAAACCCATGGTTTGTATCCTGTGGCCCTGAGCAATTTGGAGTTTAAGGAGAAAGATGGAACATTCTATTCACCATGGTGGTGTATCTCGGATGTCAGACATGCATGACCAAGCCCATGCCAAAGTATATTAAGCAGTTCCCCCGGCATCCTCAAGAAACATTTGAAAAAATGTAAAGGTTACATTATAAGAAGAGTTTAGTGCCCTAACAGATGTCACCAAACCAATTTGGTTTCTCAGTTTTCCATTTATTTTCTAAAGCTATAAAGTAGCCGCCTATATAATAAATATATATATTTTAAAGTTTACCTCTTAAAATAGAGGTTAGGATCCGGACCCCAGGTTACCTGGGTTTAAATTCCTACAACCTATGAGAAATTGGACAAGTTACACAAACATTTTGACGTTGGCTGACTCATCAATAAAATAGGAAGAATTGCAGTTCTTCCTTGTAGGGTTGTTGTGAGGACTAAATGAGTTAGAGCACTTAGCAAAGCACTCAGCACCTGGTGAGTTATTGTTTTAGTTGCTTAAAATGAATTTTTAAAAATTTTGTTTCTCTAACCAAAAATATATGTATTATTATTATTATTCCTCAAACAACTGGATCAACTAAGTACAATATTGAGTACTTACCAGTGAACTGTAGAAGGATAAAACATTAAAAGTCATACTTTTAATGGCAAAAACCACTATTACTTTTGCACCAATCTGACAATTTCAGGACTTCCATTTGAATCTTTTTTAAATTTTTTTTTTAGATTTCAAATCTCTGGTGAAATTTTCCATCTTCTACTTTCTTGAACATAATTATCATAGCTTTTTAAAAAAGTCATTCTCTGTTAAACATAGAATTATCATATGCTCTAGCAATCTTACTTCTGGGTGTATACACAAAAGAATGGAAAGAGAGACTACAACATATATTTGTACACCAGTTTTCATAGCAGCATTACTCCAATAGCCACAAGGTGAAGGCAGTCAACGTGTCTACTGATACCTGGATATGAACCGATAAACAAAATGTGGTGCATACATACAATGGGATATTATTCAGCCTTAAAAAGGAAGAAAATGATGACACATGCTACAACATGGATGAAACTTGAAGACACATTATATTAAATGAAATAAGCCAGTCAGTCACAAAAGAACACATATTGTATGATTCCACTTATGAGATATCTACAGTAGTCAAACTCATGGAGACTGAAAGTAGAATGGAGGTTACCAGGGGTTGTGGGGGAGGGAGAAATGGGGAATTATTAAGGGCATAGATTTTGTCTGAGAAGATGAAAAGTTCTGAAGATGAGTAGTGTTGATGGTTGCACAACATTGACTTTACTTAGTGCCATTGAACTGTATGTTTAAAAAATGCTTAAAAAGGTAAGCATTATGTTATGTGTATTTTACCAAAGTAAAAATAAAAAAAATTTAAAGTCCCAGTCTGATGATTCCAAAATTTGAATGACTTATTGTCTCTGTTTCTCTTGATATTTAGTTAGTTGGTCTTTTTTATCCTAAGGCCCTGTAATTTTTTATTGACTAGAGGACGTTGTGCATAAAAATTGAAAAGCCCCTGGATGATGGTGTTTTCCTCCGAAGAGGGATATATTTTTTTCTCAGCAAGCAGACAGAATACAGAAAATCACCTTCATTTTTCTGAGGGTGGGTTTTAGGCTTAGTTAGGGACAGTGTATTTATGTTTTGCCCCTATTCCTAAGGGATAGCTGTTACTCTTGGGAGTGGACATTCTGGACCTCATCTGAAGACCTGGGGTGCTTACAAAGCCCTTCCACTTTGCTGGACTTGAACTCCAACCCTTGCCTCCTCAGCATCAAGGAGTTTTTGAAGTCTCTGCTCATCTCTATAGTTTCCCAACTGCTGGAGTTTTTTCCCTGGGTTTTTTGGAGTTTCCTCCTGCTCACATGCAGTCAGGAGTTGGCAAATGCCTCAAAGGGGAAATTGCATATAGATCTTTGGGCTCACTTCTCAGCAGTTTCCCTCTTCTCCAGGATCTTTACTCCTCAGATCTCAGCCATTTGACATCCCTGAACACCAACCTACAACTCCCTCCTCAGCTCAGACGTGACTTTGACCCCTTCCCCCCAACACTTCCCATAAGACTTAGCAAAGCCTTTGGGTAAAAAGCCTTGGGTGAATATAGAACTTACTTCTCTAGGCTTCCTTCCCCCAGGTCTCGTAGCCTCTCATCAGTTCTGCCTGCTTCAGTAGCTCTCCAATAACTTCAAACAGTAGTTTTGTGTATTTTGTCTATTGTTTACCGTTATTTTCAGCAGGAGGGTTCTTCTGATGCAAGCTACTCTGTGGTGTCTGGAACCAAGAGTCTCCATAATCTCGTCTTTCAAAATCCTAACTCAACCTGCCTCTTATTTCACTTTAAATGTTCTTTTGCTTTTACTTATTTTATTTTTTGAATTGACTTGAAGATTTTGGTTTTATGTATACAGTTTTGGTCCCCCTGCTTATTAAACTCCAGGCAGGAAGTGTTTTAAGGAGAACAATAGCAAAGACAGAACATATTCAAAGCAATGGAAGCAGACAGTTTGCACTTCACTTTGGTCTTCATCAGCCTTCACAGTTTCCCTAATTAGACCCTCCAGTGCCATTCAGCATCATTTGCCAGCAGCCAAGCACCCGAATCTAAAAACTACATGCCAAAATCTAATGCCTCACCTTCAGACACCTGCATAGCCATGAAAATTATTCTACTGTATTCCTGAGATTGTTATAAAAATATTACCTTCCTGGGGTTATAGACAAACTATTATGTTTAGAATCTTGGTCTTAATGATACCATGGGTGTCATAAATTTTCTTGCTATTTGTTTTGATTTGACTACATATTTCTATATTAATACATCCAGAGTAGTTAAGTATATGAAACTAGTAATTATTCAATTAAATTAAGCAAACACAAATTGGGTGATGATTATATATGATTACAAACAAAGAATTATGTGATACACTATAGGAGCCCCAAATATTATTTCATCAGAGTTCCACATATTTACATAACTGTGAATAGTTACAAGTAATTGGCTACAATATAAGGTACTAAAAATAAAACTGGCTAGAAATCATTATGTGTATATTTAGAAGCCAAATAGTAATACTGAGTGCTAGCAACACAATAAAGTAAGTATGGTTATTGTTTCCACATTACAAATGACAAAACTGAAGTACAATGAGGTTAAGTAATTTGTCCAAGGTCCCAAAATTTCCAAGTAGAATTCTAATCCAGGTCTCTTTGATCCCCCAAGATAAGTGTTGTCATAGAGGAACAAAGTGGTATAAGAGAACAGAAGAAGGAAATTATTTCCCTTTTGGATGATGAAATAAGGTATCAAAGTGGAAACAGCATGTAAGTTGGGCATCTTTGGATGACCGGAATTTCCACAGGTGGATAAAAGGGAAAGGGCATTCTTGGCTAATGAATATGCATGAGAAATATGCACAGAAAAATTGTTTCAGGAGTTATAATCGTTCTAGAAGGGCTGGAACATAAAAGGCATGTAATGATATTGGGTAAGATAAAGCCTGAAAGATCAAAACCAGAGTGTAAAAATTTTTCCAACATTTAGTGGCAAAATTTTATCATCACATAATATCTGTGGATCAGGAACCTGGGCATTGCTTAGCTAGGTGCCTCTGGAATGCCAAACACTAGAAAGTCATTGAAACTTCTTCTTACTCATCACCCACATCCATTGTCAAATCACTATAAGGAGTTTAATTCTTAGCATTTTTCTCTCTAATGAAATAATATCTTATCTTACACTTGTAGTGTCTCAAATTCCATGGAAAAAGATAGAAGGTCTGTGGTAGGTTCTGGGAGAACAGTTTGAAAAAAAGGTTGTAGACAGAGCCAGTTCATGGGGTTAAGGAGTGAACAGGTGGTTAAGAAACATTTTTGAAATGTAACACATATTTTATTTTACACATGAAACCAGATATCTAGTTATCAATATGTCTTATTGCTTAATGACTTATATTGCAACATTCTTTTAATTTTGGTTCCTTTACAAATAATGTCAATCTCTGGAAATTTTATTATTTGAATTTCAAAATATATGTTGACCTATTCACTGAAAATGTATAGAATACAAAATGGTAATTCTCCTTTTGCTCCTGATTCTTCTAATACAGGAGAGTTTTTATGTAAAAAAAATTTAAAAAAAAGGAATTCATCTAACAATAAACTCTTAACCTCCCTTTAAACATTTCCAAAACTTATCTAACACTTTATCTCATTTTTTGTCATCACTGAGACTGTGACTGTGTTAGATATTTTGGTACCTTGTTTTCCTCTGAGTTCTCTGTGGCCACACAAGGAGAGTGACAAACACACTGTCAGCAGGGTAACAAAGCCACTATATATGGCTGGCATTTCTCTAGGATTTGGTGACTATATGTATCAACATACATTGTAATCATATGATGATTCTTCACTCCCATGTGGCAATTCATCCAAGGAACTTTGGTTAAATGCCTTATTTCATGTTTCATGAGGTTTTCTTGGTTATTACTCAATTTAACTTGAGTTAGGCCAAGACACTAACAGGTGAAATAACCGAGTTAAGTTCACTCAGTGAATCTTAACCTCAAACTGCATCTGATAACTGCCCTTTGGAGATGGTTCTGTCCTAAGGACCACAGGTCCAAATCTTGGTCTCATAGAATGAAGGTGTCACACATCAGAAGACATGTGTAGTGTAATTTCACTTGCCTGAGACCTTTTTTGTTGTTTTAAAAAAAGGAACTAAATCTCTGCCTTCTTGAGTGTTGATATCAAGATTAATTTTTCTGAGAATCCCACTAAACCCCTTTCTGCTGAAGTTTTCTTGTACATAGACCAGAAATGTTGTCAGCAGTCATACCATCCCTTTCCTATTTCCCTAGATTAAATTCAGTCAATTGAGAAGAGATATGTGACAAGGCTTTGAACCCAAAGAGGGAACAGTATAAATGTGAGGTGCTGCTTCTGTGATTGCTAGTACCACTCTTATCTTATTGACAGAATAAGCAGCATGATACAGGATGCAGAAGACACTGGATGAATCCCGGGCCCAACAGATACAGCTGTGGAATGTTGGGCAACTCCCTTAACAACTCTTATTTGTTTCTTGACCAGAAAAGTAGAATTGTACTCCTCATCTTCCTACCTGCCAGGGCTCTTATGAGTATCAAGGAGGTCATATACATGGACACATTTCACAAACAATAAAGGGCCAAATGGTAACAGTGGTTTTGAATCTAACGACCATTATAATGATACTGTCAGAACCTCCTCCCTTCTTACAATTCCAAACCACCTGGAAGACCTGCAGGAAAGGCAAAGCTAAAATCATGAAACCAGTCAAAAAATGTGTGAAGTCACTGATGAAAATAAATTATTAACTCCTTTAAACTTGTCTGTGTCAAATAATGCCTAAGTTATTTTCTACAATAAGATAATCAGGCACAGGTAGAAGAGTGCTTTTAGGACGTTCTCTTTTTCTACCTCATTTGAAAATGTTCAGTTTTAACAACCACTAGAAAAAGGATTTTGGTTTTGGTAAAGCCACATTTTCCCCTTAAGGTGACTGCACTTCTAGCTCATTAGGAAGCCAGAATAAATTAAAAATAAGGCCTAAAAATATTTTCAATGGGATATCCTCCATTGTCTATGGAATCCCACCCTTCCCCTCCACCTTCATTAACACTCCACAAACATGGGGAATATCTGCTCAGGCTCTGAACTGAGACACCAACCTTCCTAGAAGACAACTATTTCCACCCAAACAACTGGTCCTCCTTGCCTTCTTGTCAGCACCATGCGCTGAGGGAGACTGTGTTTGGTCTCTTAATCAGGCCTTGCTGACGGGCTGACATCACTGCAAACGTTTTCACTTACTCTTTGGCAACAGTTAAATCCTTGCCAAAGACCAGTCAGTAAGTCGGAAAGTGTTGTGAGAGAGAGGCTGGGAGAGTCGGAGTGTGACTGTCAGCTAGCAGTCTGTGGTGATGACAGCAGGGAAATCTAGGAGCTGAAACCGTTTTAAAGGTCACTCTGTGGCAGAACAAAAGGCCTCTGATTCAGAAAAGGAAACAGAACTCTGGCCCATCGAAGCCCTGGGATGCCGCCCTCTGAGCACTTTGCAAATTCATCATCTGCTCTCTGATTGTGAAGACTGGGGGAGGAACTGTTACTTTACAACCCAGTAGAGCTTCGGCCAGCAACTGTGTGGCTTAGCAGTGGTACGGAATAATCTGGTAAGATAGAAATGCCAAATAATGTATCCATGACCCAACTACCTGGTGTTTTTAAAGATATTGAAAGAAGTCACTGCCTGTTCTTCTTTGGTATTCTTTCTCCTTATCCTTTATCCTTTACTTCTCAACCTTGAAGTGTTAAATAATCTAAATTTAAAGTTCTTAACTACATAGCATAACCTTTCTATAAAAAGAGATTACATATATTTGGTGGCTAAAAAATTATGAATATTCATATGTGGAAGCTAAAAAAGTTGATCTCGAAGCAGAGAGTAGAATAAAGGTTATTAGAGGCTGGAAAAGGTAGTGAGAAGGGGAGGATAGTTAGAGGTGGGTGAAAGGGCTGG
This sequence comes from Ateles fusciceps, assembly GCA_036589455.1. Lineage (NCBI taxonomy): Eukaryota > Metazoa > Chordata > Mammalia > Primates > Atelidae > Ateles > Ateles fusciceps. The sequence goes on from JAZHEH010002842.1 coordinate 4,237,191, forward strand.
GCATGATGGCTCACACCTGTAATTCCAGCACTTTGGGAGGTTGAGGCAGACAGATCATTTGAGGTCAGGAGTTTGAGACCACCAGCCTGGCCAACATGGTGAAATCCTGTCTCTACTAAAAATATAAAAAATTAGTCAGGCGTGGTGGTGGGCGCCTGTAATGCCAACTTCTCAAAAGGCTGAGGTGGGAGAATTGCCTGAACCTCGGTGGTGGTGGTAGCGGGGGCGGAGGTTGCACTGAGCCGAGATTGTGCCACTGCACTCCAGCCTGAAGTGACAGAGCAAGACCCAGTCTTAAATAAAAAAAGGTGTGTTTATGGACACAAAATTACAGCTAGGTGGGATGAATAAATTCTAGTGCTCTATAGCACTATAGGATGACTATAGCTAACAATAATATATACTTTCAGATAGCTAGGAGAGAGTTTTTTAATGTTTCTAATACAATAAATGTTTGAGGTGACAGATCTGTTAATTACTTTGATTTCATCACTATACATTGCATGTATTGAAGTATCACTATATACCCCATCAATCTGTACAATTATGTCAATTAAAAAAATCAATTACAAATGTATGAATATGACATACTAAAGTTAACAAACTATTTTTAAAAGGAACACAGATCCTTTGAGAATAATAGTAGTATGTCCATGCCTGAATTAAGATAATCTCTTCTCACATTTTCTTTCTAAATCAGGAGAAGACTTGGAAGAAGAAAATGTCTTCACCCTATGGAAGCTGTATTGTAGACGCAGGTCCATCACTTATAAGTCATGCCAGATAAATTTGCTATCGTTTATTCTCCAAATTCTAACCTATTCTATTATTAATTTCTTGTCCCCCCATACACCCTTTTTTTCTAGCTAAAGAGGAAACTTGCTGTAGCATCATTAAAAATCCCAAGCAGGCCATGGTTGAACTCTGGCAGTGTGGGAGCAAGAGCAGCTGGGACTGTCTGCTTTCCTTGTCACCACCACATAAAAACAAGAGAGCACTCAAGGGAGGCCCAGTGGGTACCAGGAAGGGCTCTTTGCCAAAACAAAAAGAAGGGTAGTGAAGGCAGTCAAGGCACCACTCACAGAACTCATCGCAAAAGTCACAGTGCACATTTGGTACCTACATAAAAGGAACTCACTTAGGCAAACCAGACTTACAAACTCAATCAACACCCAATAATCGACAAACAATGAATCCGCATGGCAGATTATCTGCTCAGGGGTCTAAGATACAGACCTCATCTGAGTGAAGACTCAGCTGGATGTGAACTACACTGGATGTAAAGTCTGATAACGGCAACCAGACCCAGGATCAGGAAACAGTGATGCCAGAACCATCTTCCACATTCCAACGTGGCAATGCTGGGTGGATGAGTTGGTTTCTGTTAGATGGTGTAGGAGAGTTGAGAGGAGAGCGAAAGAGCAGCGGCAACTACTGGGTTTCATGTAGTTGGAATTTCGTAAGTTGAAAGGTTACGAGGAGGATGCTGATTGGTCAAATAATTACATTCCCGGTTTGGGAAGAGTCTTTTGTTGTCTCTTCAAACCAACACTCCCCTCCACTTCCACATAAGCGTGAGGGACAATTACCAGACTGTTTTTCTAGGGGGTTTTCTACATGGACAGGTCTATTTTCAGACAGCCTATTTTCATGGCTTTAAAACCAGCCAGTCATGTTAGATTAGGTAAACCACTTTTTGAAAAGTAGACCCACTAAGACACTGAATTGAGCCAAAGACCTTGGAGTGAGTCCACTGATAAAAAGAAAATGTCCAAATCTTACTAAGTTGTAGAGCTGTAGGCGTCCCACTTCCTTTGTCTGTGTCACAAGCCACTCATTCCCCTTCTTAATGAAAACAAGAGGGAGTGATTATACCTCCTGGGGCTGTGCCATTTGTGCCGTCTGAAAGGCACTTAAATGAGTGGCACATTATCTCACACATCTGGAGTTTACCAAATTAGCCAATTATGCTCAAGCTCATAAAACGAAGCCTTAAATGTCATTTAACTAGAAAATATTATAATCACCAAGTGGTCTGATTGTAAGATGATACTTAGGGCAGCATCAGTGGTTACAGAAAACAAATCATGAAACAAAACACAGTTCGAATGCCCCCCAAATGCAACCACATATTTTCTATAGCAATACTTTCTGAAGAATACCATATTTCTGAAGGCACCAGCAATCAACATGTTTCTCATTTGAAGCTAAGCTTAATCTGACCTAGTTGTTTCCTAGTTATTTGCTTTGAGCAAACCAGTGCCCAAGTATTTTTTACATAAGAGAACTAAGCAACAAACAGGATGAAAATCGACGGACTGAAAACCATGAACTTATCTGAAATACAGAGCTAATTACAAAGGATGAGACAGTGATTAGATTGAGTCTAGAGTTGCCAGAGCTTTGTAGTGTTGCCTCAGAATCACCAAGATTTGCTTGATTGCACATATACTGGTCTCAGAGCTTTTGTACATTACTTGAAGAAAGAGACAAAGCTGCTTTAAGTTGCTGTATGATTTGAGGCTAGGAATATCAAAGACTTCAGAATAGCCATTTAAAAATTAGCCATTTATAGCCTTTATTTCCATATTGTCTTCTTTCCAGCCAATAAATAACAAAATTTGATCTTCAGTGGAAGATCACATACAGTCTATGGAAAAACCACGGTTATACCTGCGTGGCTTTGGGTAAGTCATTTAACTTCTCTGATCTTCAGTTACCTTATATGAAACATGGGCTTGAGGATGCTATGTTGTGTTAATAGTGCTGTGCTGAGAAAAACGTATGAAAAAAATATCGTAGCATAGTTCACGGTACGCTGAAGAAAATAAATATTAGTTTTATGCCTTTCTCTACCTTGAATCAGAATTTCTTTCTGATTCAGGATCACCAGAATATCTTGAGTTCTGTTTAACTCCTGTTTTGCCTAATTTCAGGAAGAATGGCCATTAGGGCACTTTCAGAGGAGGCAGAGTGGGGAGTAGGGATGGGGAGATTGTCCTGTGTTTACATTGACATAATGTGTAGTCCCCTCACCCATCTGTGAACATTTCAATCACTCTTTTTAAAGGAACAACAAGTACAAAAGAGACTAGGCAGACTTTCATAAGATGCTCCGAGGTAAACGGAAGTGAGGTGTGATGCATGGACACATGGTAAATAGAGATACCAGCCACTGTTTGCCTGGTGAGTTTACAAAATGAACCCTGTTGGTTTTAAAGGCAGCTAATTAACTAGGCTGTATCTTTATGTCTTCTGAGCTCACTTTATTACAGTAGATGGACCTATTAGTTAGTTTATTTCTGTCAAACCAGAGATAGATGAAAAATTGTGGTGATGATGAAAGTACTCTCAACAGTGATATTTCTTTAATGCCTTCATTTTCTATGAGTTCTCTCTTCTGTGTTAGAGAAACAGCCTATTTGGTAAAAATTAGCTAAGTACGTGGATTCCATACAATAGATATCCTTACTTGGAATTTGGAATGCCTCTCTTTGTAAGCTTTAACCTCACTTTTGTAAAGCTGTGTTTCATAAGACATGGTTTTTATTTAAAAAGTTTTAATAAAAAAGTACAATGTATCTATGCTTTTTAAGAAGAAAAAGAATGTTAGAAACAGTGAAGAGATTTGGATTCATGGGGTTGAGCTATTGTCTCTTGAAAGCAAGTGAATTTTGAGCACAGAGGTGAGGAATTGCATCTCTAAGAATGGCAGAGAGAACCATCTCACTTTCTTACACTGGGGAAATGGGAGATCTGTGCAGATTTTAAGTGTGTTAACAGTCTTTAATGTTTTTAAATGACAGTAAATGAGGAGCTCTCAAAACATTTAACTTGGAGGAAATAGGAAAACCAGGAGAAGTGAATTCTCCTAATATGTCAATAGTCAAAATTGACTAGTGCTATCCTCCCTGCAGGCCACAGGCCAAACTGGCCTCTATGCACCTGAGTGAAAAAGACAACATCTTGAAAACGAGCGACTGTAAAAACTTAATAAGAAAGTCAAAAGGAACTTCTTTGACTGGGGGGAAAAAAATTAACACAGCATGTGTTAAAAGGCTTTTTTCTTTTTTTTCTCTTTTGTTTCTTTTTTGTTTTGTTGTTTTCTTTCATTTAACCCAAGGCTATGAAATGCTCTTGCTCTGTATAAAAAATATCAGGGAGCTTTTTATTTTGTATTTTTACAAATATTTCCATCTCTAAGACTAGAGTGCTCTGGCTTTTGGCTAACAACATGTCCAGATCTAAAGGCATCACAGGAAGAATGTCAATTTGCTCTAGAAGCAATTATACATACAGTATAGAAAAAGGCCAATTTTACTATGCAGGGACCACACATACTGTATGTTTGTTATATTATTTGATATCAAAGCAGAAGCAGAGACATCAAATTCTTCCTAAAACACAAACGAATTGAAGAGCTTGGCTAAGGAACTGCCATATCCAATTCAGAGATATCTGTTACAGCTCACAGATCTCAGTAATGTTGACATTACTGTTGTACAGGAAAAGGATACTTTCACTGGCTACATAATACACTATGATTTCCTTAACTTTCTTGTCATAATATAAAGGTTTATATTATCAATGTAGGGCATTTAGGAACTACATTACCAGAGTAATAGCTGGAAGAACTTGTTGACTTTTGTCACTAGGTGACCTCAAAATATTTAATCAAACATCAAGATCATTATCATAACTTCAGAGAGGGTAGTCTATAGAAGAATTACTGTCTCTGTTTCATTTTGCATCATTATGATGTTGGTGTGATGACTTTTGTTCATTTGTTTAGCGTAGTTACTGAGTGTCTCTATGCAGTGCCAAACACAAATATAAGGAATACAGAGCTAATTGGGACATGATCCTTAGGTAATATATTCTTTGGTGGGAAAGGGGAGATAGACAGAAAATGAGCTTCATAAACAGGATAGTGCGTGCTATATTTTATATAGCATTTGTAGAGAAAGAAAAGAGTAGGGGAATAATTCAGCATATGACATAGAAAGAGAGTCAGGGAGGGTAAAACACGAAGTCATTTTTAATGAAGAAGGATAGTTTCTAGGGGAGGGTTGGGGATAGGGTCCTCCAGGAATAGGGAAAAGCATGGAAAAGCCCTGAGAAAGTGAGAGACCAGGCTGCAAACCATCTGCTATTCCTAGAGCAGATCTGAGTATGAAGAAGGACCATACCCAGAAAGCTCTGCACACCATGACAAGAAGTTTGAACTTCATACCATGAAGTATATTTTTATATATTTACCAAATATTCTGAAGATAAAATAATTAAAACAGTATGACACTGGTATAGCTAGAGATAGATGAATGAATAAGACAGAATAGGAAATGGACAATCAAAATGGAAAAATAGACGGTGAATACGTAGAAATTTAATACGTGAAAAAGGCAGCATTGGCTGCGCGTGGTGGCTCATGCCTGGTAAACCCAGCACTTTGGGAGGCTGAGGTGGGTAGATCACTTGAGATCAGGAATTTGAGACCACAAAATCAGTACATACTTTTTGAAAGGTAATTTTTCAGCATCTCTCATATAAAACATGCATAATCATTTGATTCTGTAAGTCCATAGCTAGCAATGTACTTTATTGAATTAATATATTAAAACTATAAAAACATAAAAGTTATGAAAATATATAATATACAAATATATCAATATATACTATATATTAAAATATATAAATTTATAAACACACAAATGTGCAAAGATAGTATAACAATATTTATTGCACTATTGTTTATAATAGCAAGAATTTGGAAACAACCTACAGGTCTACCATAGAGTTTAATTTCATAAATTGCAGCATATAGGTAAATAAATTAGTATGTTGTTAAAGAGAATATATTGGCATGGAAAGATATCCATAATATAAGTTTAACTGAAATAAATAATGGGCAGAATAGTATTCATAGTGTAATCTGGCAAGAGAGGTAGTGATCTACGGCAGTCAAGAGCATGAGCTTTAGGGTCAAGCAGACCTAGATTTGAATCCCAGCTCCATTACTCACCTGAAATGTGAAACTTACTAACTTCTCTGAGTTTTGGTTTGTTTATCTGTTTAACTGGAATAGAACCCAACAGAACCTACATCATAAAGTTGTAAGGAAAATCCCTACTACATAATAGAAGCTAAACATACACTAGTTATTATTATTGTTACATTTCTGAAAGATTATTACTTTCAACCAATTTTCTTATAAAATCAGCTTCCAAAAGCAAATATAATATTCTTTGAAAAATTATATTGGATACAGTTTTTAACTGAATCTACACATTGAAGATAGTTTTAGCCTATGTAAACAAATATTCTAATTTATCTGATCATTTAATAGATAAGATAATGAATTGGATGTATCAATTTTTTTTTTTTAAAGATAGTCTTGCTGTTGCCCAGGCTGGAGTGCAGTGGCACAATCCTAACTCACTGCAACCTCCTCCTCTTGGGTTCAAGTAATCCTCCCACCTCAGCCTCCTAAGTAGCTGTAACTACAGGTGTCAGCCACTGCTCCTAGCCTTGATGCATTAGTTTTTAATACAGATCTGTTTTATTTGTATGTTCATAAACTAGAGTGTGACCGGGGAATGAATTTGGACATTATATTTTAGTACCAAAATAAAGAACTGTTGAGTTTAGTCAGCCCCAGTTATAGAAACTTTAAAAAGCCCTAGTGGCATAAATTAAGAATTATCCTCTAGTCATTAAACTAGTTATTAATATCTTCTTGTGGTAGTGACCATTTTATATATATATATATATATATATATATATTTCAGTTTTCAATCACATTATTAGGAAAAACATGACAAAGTAGAAAGGTACCCTTTTAAGTATTTTGCCCCTATTAAGACTAGGAAAATAAACCATTCAAAATGAGAAGACATATTAAGTAAAAACATTAAAATGTGGCTATATAAAGAATATACATACCCTTCCGTTTGGAAAATCATTTGAAAACTGTCTCCCAAGCTTTTATAACTGTTTGGATCGGTTGCACATCTCTGAATCTGAAACCTAGAAGCAAAATCAAACCAAAAAAAATCCAAGTTAAATATTTTGTCAAATGGCTTTTCTCATTTTTCAAAGTCTTAGAAGCTCAGCTTTTCAGATTAATCTAGAATATTCTGCTTTGGTATGGATTTTATTCATTTATTAGTCTTATATAATCTATCTTATTTTTATAGCCATTAAAATTATATTTCTCTGTACTTTAATGAAATCTATAAAAAAATATTTTCATCTATATCTTAGCCAGGCAGATTTGCCCTGAGGCATTTATGCTTTTTCCTTTTGTGAAAAGCATACACAGATATCGTGGATTGTTTTAATGTAGAATTCAGAAATCTGAAGATGCATATGTAACAAGCCAGTAGTGCTATTTCTTATCTTAATGAGAGTTCCTTGATGACAATTTAGTACAAAGGTTCAGAATCCACAAGAAACGTAAACAAGTTTACAAGAAAAACAAACAACCCCATCAAAAAATGGGCACAGGATATGAACAGACACTTATCAAAAGAAGACATTTATGTGGCCAACAAACATATGAAAAAAAACTCATCATCACTGGTCATTAGAGAACTGCAAATCAAAACCACAATGAGATATTATTTCACACCAGTTAGAATGGCAATTATTAAAAAGTCAGGAAACAACAGATGCTAGAGAGGATGTGGAGACATAGGAAGGCTTTTACATTGTTGGCAGGAGTGTAAATTAGTTCAACCATTGTGGAAGACAGTGTGGTGATTCCTGAAGGATCTAGAACTAGAAATATCATTTGACCCAGCAATCCCATTACTGGGGTATATACCCCTAAAATTATAAATCATTCTACTATAAAGATACATGCGCATGTATGTTTACTGCAGCACTATTTACAATAGCAAAGACTTGGAACCAACCCAAATGCCCATAATGATAGACTGGATAAAGAAAATGTAGTATATATATACCATGGAATACTACGCAGCAATAAAAAATAATGAGTTCATGTCTTTTGCAGGGACATGGATGAAGCTGGAAGCATCATTCTCAGCAAAGTAACACAGGAGCAGAAAACCAAACACCTCATGTTCTCACTCATAAGTGGGAGCTGAACAATGAGAACACATGGACACAGGAGGGGGAACATCACACACTGGGGCCTGTTGGGGGCAGGGGGGGGCAAGGGGCAGGAGAGCATTAGGAAAAATACCTAATGCATATGTAGCCTAAAACCTAGATGATGGGTTGATAGGTGCAGCAAACCACCATGGCACATGTATACCTATGCAACAAACCTGTACGTTCTGCACATGTATCCCAGAACTCAAAGTAAAATAAAAGAAAATACAGAGTAGGTAATAGGGCCTAACTTTGATCCTGATAGTAAATTTGGAATTCATTCTGGCAGGCAGGGGTCTGCACGTAAAGCAAGAGTTGGGGTTGTATATTGGGGTTGTATTACTCTACAGTTTACTATCACTGCTCCATGATAGAACAAGGTTGATCATTCTGGGTAGTTCAGGCTGTCTGGACCTTCACAGAAGCACAGTGCCCTGTATATAGTTAGAGCTCAATAAACATGGATCTCATTTTTGAAAGTTAAATTCTTTTTTCTTCTTTTTGTATATGATCATGCATCTCTGAACTCTTAGCCCTCCAAATATGGAATTTTACAGTACAAGGGTCTTATCTTTTTGTTTTGTATTTGTTCTGGAGTTTGTCTTAAAGAGGCTTATGACAAGTACTCCCATTTCTCCCATACCTGAGTTGTTCTCTATTCTTTGGGTTCTTTAGCCTGCCTATTCCTTGTGCTTTACTTTATTGTTCCTGTTTTAAGTTAGGGCTCTTATTCCTTCTGTGGGAGGAAATTCCCTCCACAGTTATCACCAAAATTTTACCTAGTTTTTAAAAAGAAATTTTCAAAAACACTTCTGATGTTATTTAGTTCAAAATGCTTTTTGTAGATTATTGGCTTGATGATATGAACACAATGTTTACTTCTACGAATAATATATTGTGTAATTCTACGCCTCAGGGAATTATGCTGCAAACTGACACATATCAGACAGAAGAATGAATGTACTGCTTTGACTGAAGTAGTTGGGCATATGGCCAGAGTGAGTGTGGGATAATACTGAAAAGCAAAGCAAGGCTGGAATTACATTTGGTTTCATAAAGTAGAAAGTTGCTACACGTGTTTGTGTAGGAGAGTACTGTTCAGAGAAGTGGGAGTTCAGTCTTCTAGCAGAGTTCTTTGCAATACAAATCTCTAAATGAATATCTATTGACAGACTGGATGGATTAGAATGGGGGTATGGCAGGGAGAACAGTTAGGAAGGAGATACAATAGTTTGGGTGAGAAATAATGATGCTAGAGTATAAATAAAGACAACAGAAATATAATGAAAGCGGCAAGCTTGTTGGGTAGTCTGTTTGCTCCTTAATTTTAAAAATGACACATTTAACATATTCTCCTTTTTTTCTTTTTTTTCCTCTTTGTGTGTGTGTGTGTGTGTGTGTGTGTGTGTGTGTGTGTGTGTGCAACAGGGTCTTGCTCTGTTCCCAGGGTGGAGTGCAGTGGTGCGATCACAGCTTATTGCATCTTTGAACTCCTGGGCTCAAGCTCAAGGGATCTTCCCACCTCAGCCTCCGGAGCTGAGACTACAGGCATGTACCGACACGCCTGGCTAATTTTTACAATTTTCTTGTAGAGGCGGGTCTCCTCTTCTTGCCCAGGCTGGTCTGGAACTTCTGGGCTCAAGCAATCCTCCTGCCTCGGTCACTCAAAGTGCTGAGATTACAGGCATGAGCCACTGACCCTGGACAACAAATAACTTTGAAACATACAGAGCAATTTCCAAAATAAAACTTTGGTTCTAGTTCAAATAAGAATATTCATTTCTGTATTTACATATTTGTAACCTATATTCATTGCTGAGTATAAAACCCTTCCTTACATCTTGTTTGTAAAACCAATACTCTTCTCTAACTGTTCTTTTAAAAAATTATTCAAAATAGTTTTATATATTATGAAAGTATCATATAAGCATAGATGCCTCTCATAATATCTGTAATAAGCTTTCATTAAGTTCATTTATCTCAGCAAATTCCTTTCTAGATGCATTTTCCCAAATTACCAATTATTTTCTTAATGTGTGCCATATGATTTAAGATGCTACAGGTTTTACAAAAACCCAGGTTATTACCTTCAACGTCAAGAAGCACAAGAAAGAAATAAAAGAAACAAAGAACTATATAAGAGGAAATATGCGGAATGTGAAGTAGCATCGGCACTGGGTTGTCCAGGTGTTCACGAGGGGGAGCAATTACTGCTTTCTGCATAGGGTCAGGAACGGTTTCAGGAAAGAGAAGGATTTCAGCTGGTCCTTGTGGGAGTCAGAGAGTAAACCAAGGGGGAAGCATTCCAGGTGGGGGAGATGACAAGAACAATGGTCAGTGAGGGGAAAGCTGTCCTTTTAAATGGGGAAGCGAACACTACAGCCTCCTACCCCGTGTTTCCTTCAGGAAAATGTTATAGTACTCTGCTTGCTGCGTGCACTTGGTTGCTCAGGGTGCATAGAGACCTGAAGTGGTTTGTTAGAAGGTATGTAGGAGCTAAAGTCAAAGCCCAGTATAAAGCACTTAACCTTTTCTGCTGCTCCCCTCAGCACTCCAGCTACCTCAGGATGGCCACTGCACCACTGCGTGGCCCTGGTTCCAGATGGGTCTGTGAACAAGTCAGCAGATGGGCCAGGCAAGCATGTGCTATGCCTAGACATCCAACCTTACCCTTTCCTTCCTTGCCGGGGTTAGAGACCTCAGCTTTGCCTATGATGTCTGCATTCCCAGGTTATTCCCAGGTGGGTTTTCTGACAGCTTGTGCAAACGTGAATACAGAGTATGATGATTTCGCAAGTCTAGACATTTCACTTACTAGCTGCAATTTCGTTTTCTCTTTCAGAACCCAAGAGATAATTATTTCCAATCTATTATTCATTGAGTTAATAAGAGTTCTTGAACACAACTATGTATTATACACTCTACCATTTGGGGGCTTACAAAGAAATAAGACAAAGCCCTGCCTTGTAGAAGCTATCAGTAAGGTGAAGGAGATGTGCAGTCAGATGATTACCATACACAAAAACTATTGTTTAGAAATAGTGTCTCAGAGTATCAGATGCTAGCCAGTGAGTTTTACTGTATTGAAACTAGCAGCACTCTTACTGGGGATGATCAGCTATTTATGGGTGGGAAATAGTGCTTTGCAGAGTCATTGGAAGGGAGGGGGGAAAATAAAGAAAGAATATCTTTGGGTTACATATCTGCAATTAAACTTTACCCACAGATTTTAGAACAGGCAACAAGGAAGGGCAGTCCATGAAATCTTTGAGGAGTGCTTCATTTAGGAGCTGACTGATGAGTGATGCTGAGTTAATTACAACCAGGAACGGCAACATCAAAATAACATTGCAGGAGCAGAGTCCATAAACTGAGTTGGATGAGCAATGCAAAAGAATGGGCAGGCATGGTAACTACTAATGCCCCAGTAAAGCTTCCCTTCCATTCTTAACTATGCTAAAGCAGTGGGAGGCCCCATTACACAGGCTAAGTTAAGGACAATTGTCTCTTCTACCGTGCATCTCACAAATATCATGTCTACACTTTGCAGAGAAAGTACTTGCAGTATTTGGTTGCAGTATTCCATTCCACTACACATGACTTATTCTGATCATGGAGTTATCAGTTTTTCTCAGGAATCTGTTTCAAGTTGATATAATTACAGTGCATTTTGGTCAATCATGTAAAACAGCAATTTCCTTCTTCCTCTGCTCTACATTTCAGCAACTTAAAAGGTTTCTCTCTTGGATTGAAGCTTTACATCAGCATGTTCCAAGTTGCATTTTCTGCTAACAAATTCTCTCTATTCTCAGGAAGACAATTTTCCAGTTACGTAATACAACCCCTTGTAAAATTACAAAGGCAAAGCCACACCATTCTTGATTGCATTTAGAAGAAAGGGTTGGATCTCTGCATTGTCCTAATAAAAGCAGCTTAGATACATCTGGAATATCCATCTAAGTAACTTCTTTTATTAGAATGGAAACTTGCTGCCACACTGACAGAGTGGACAATGAAGTAACACTTGGGACATATTTTATGCCTAACATCCGGTCAGAATCACACACAAGAGGAAGGAGTGTGGCTCAAACTCTGGGCCACATTGCCAAGGAGCTGCTGTTCCCATAGGCAAAGGACGGCACTCACTTAACAAATGGGAGGAAACAGGCCCTGCCATTCACCAGCTACAAATACTAAGTTACTGTGGTAGCCACCAGGGTAAGGAAGGGTTTCTCAATGTTCACACACAAATGTACAAGCATATTTAAAAAAAAAAAATGTTTGCACTGATTAAAACATTTTTTTTCTAAATTAGCTGAGAATCATGACTGCAGCATTTCACACTGTCTTTGTTGTGTGCTCAGTGATATTCAATTTTAAACTAGTCTGTGATTCCGTCTCAGCATAGATACACCACTTCCGCTTGTCTGAGTACTCTGAAGATATGGCCAAAGAAAGATATGTCTGTAAGAAATAAAATGGCTTTGCTGCTAAAAGTCTTAAGACAAGGGTGTTTGAAAATTCTAAAATCTCAAATTTATGTAGTGCCTTTATTTCCAAAGTAATTTTACATCTACCATCTTCTTAACAAATATTGAATGAGTCTATTCTGGGGGAGTGGAGGCTGTAGAAATATATTTGTATACTATACATTATATATTTGCATATATATAGTGTGTGTGTGTATATATATAAACATATATTATATATTTGGTGCAAAGGGAATCATGGTTTTGGCCATTACTTTTAATGGTGCCTAACATATGATCTTTTAATGTTCAAAACCATGATTCCTTTTGCAGCAACCTAATATAACTTATATATTCCTATCTTTATATGAATATACAGTAACTGAATTGCAAAGGGTTAGATTGGGGTAGATGATAAGATTTGTCCTGAAGTTACATTTGCATAGCACACACTCTGCTTTTTAGTTAGATCATATGATTATTTGGGGTGCTTTGGGAAAGGAAACGGATGGAGACTGGCAGTGGGAAGCCATTCTGAGCCACCCATTTGGCACTGCCACCAATCCCTAAGCAAATCAGTGAGATGGGTAAAGAGCATTTCTGGCATCATCCCTGGATCACTTCCTAGTTCAGTAGTGTTCCTGTGCTCTCTTCTGACTTCTCCCATTCAGCTCTGCTTTTAGAAGCACATTCACATCCATCATTGATCCTTACTGTGACATTTACTTTAATGTGCCACCCATCAAAATGCGTCCTCTCTTATAGGAATTTCAGCTATCAAAAAAAAAAAAAAAGATTAGAAGTTTGTTTTTGTTTAGGATGAAAATGCAGAGCACTTACCACCAATGCCAGCACGAAGTGCCAGTTTTTCCCCCTTCACTGGCAATTTATGCTACACTGCACTAGGCTACATAATAATTCCACCTTTGTGTCAAAGGAGGTGAAGCACTTTGAGGAACTGAGACCCAGACTGGGAGCTACCAGTTATAATTCCAGTGCTGCCACTGACTCACAGTGGTGAGATTTGTAATTTAATCCCTCTACCTTTTTCCTCAGCAGTAAAATGGGACAATTTGATTTGAGGGAGAGCAGCACACAGACTTAATATTTGAGTTTGCTAGCCATAAGAAAGAATAGACCTTGCCTTTTGTATTCTAACGGCTCCCAGTTCCATCCTTTCTAGAGGTGGGAGACTGCTAGTAAAAGTTGTATACTGACAATAAGTGGTGATGAGCCTAATGAAACTCCCTGCAGAGATTTCTGTGAATGTGACATGAACAAAGATTATTAATAATTACCTGACTATTACACATGTTCCTCAATAAACACTTAAGAAGCCCACTAATGAATCAGAGATTAACAGACTAAAGGTTTGCAATTACAGAACACATTAAAAGGATAACTGTAGGAAGATTAAATAAAGATTTTAATTCACTGTAATTAGTCTTTCTTACTGAAATTAGATGTTGCTCCTACAGAGTATTTTTGCTTCCTTATGAGTTGGTTGAGCATAGCCAAAGTCAGACCAAACATGCAAAGACAAGTCTGAGGTTTTGAAATTTACATGTACACACCGACCTCACCAACTCTGGGCCAAGGCCCTAGAAAGCACATCTTCAGAAGAATTCCCACCTTGTACGTTTGTTTCCCATTTTCTGAAAAATCATTATCCAAGAGAATAAATAGCATCTTCCTACTATTAACCCCTGGGGCCTGTGCCTTTCTCATGCCTTGGGAAAGACCACATCAGATGGTGGAAAGTTGATACTACTGGTTTTGAAGATAGTTTTAGTTTTCTTTAGAAAGTACTGGGAGGGGGAATGGTTTCCTTCTAACATTTCTCTATGTCCATAGCTTTACTCTTCCAAGTTGAAGTATCTTGTAATGTGAATAGTAGTTTAAAAAAAATTTAGTTATGGGTATTTTGTTTTTACTTCAGATTAAATATAATAATAATCTATACTGGCTGGGTGTGGTGGCTTGTACCTGTAATCCCAGCACTTTGGGAGGCTGAGGCAGGTGGATTACTTGAAGTCAGGAGTTCGAGATCAGCCTGGCGAACATGGTGAAACCCCATCTCTACTAAAAATACAAAAATTATCCAGGCATGGTGGCAGATACCTGTAATCCCAGCTACTTGGGAAACTGAGGCAGGAGAATCGCTTGAACCCAGGATGTGGAGGTTGCAGTGAGCAGAGATAGCACCACTGTACTCCAGCCTGGGCAACAGAATGAGATTCTGTCTCAAAAACAAAACAAAACAAAAAAGCAAACCAAACCAAAACTAAAATAATAATAATAATCGACATAGCATTGGCTTAGCACTGACTGAGCTCAAGAGGGCCTCTAATCATATTCAAAGGGCGTGGTTTACAGTTCCAGACATGGATTTTTGCCTCAGCATTTACTGAACTCCCCATCTGTACAAGAAACAAGATTAAGGGTTTTGGGGCCCCGAAGATGAATAAGACTCAAGTCCTGATCTCTAGAAGAGAACAAATTATGATTGGGGTGGCAGGAGATGTTAGTAATTAACTATAAAACAAGGTAGAATATGCATGTTAAACAGAGATTCTAGAAACTTGGTTCACCTGCAATTAAGGTGCCTTTGCTTGCTGCTTTCATATTCTAGGCCTGGCATCAATTAACACTCCAAAAATAATGCTAACAAGTCCACCAGGGTCATGGAGTTTGGCTCTGCCCAAGCAGTGATCACCGACTGAAGTTCAAAAGCAGTACTCATACATATTTGGCTGCTTATCAAGTTATTCTAAAAATCTAGGGAAAGATAGATACTTTTCCTGATTGTTGCTTAGTCATTTCTGCAGAAGAGTCTCTTTAAAAAAGACACAAAAACCTACAGCTGGTTAAAAATTAAGATGTTCTTTGCCTGCTTAAAATCTGTATGTCTTTATTAGGTGTAGGTGGGCTGGGCTATGCATTGGCTTAACATTTATGATACTGTAAAGGAGACCAATAAATTTCTCTGTGTTATTATAAAACAGTTTACAATTTGAAAAAATATGTAACCTGGAGTGCTCAGTCAGCCTAGATAATTACTACAGATAAAGTAACAACATCTTGGCAAGGCCACAAAGGCAAGGAAAATCTTCTGAGCCATGTAATTTTGAACATGTTTTTTAACAGAGCCTCAAAAATATTATCTCTCTGAAATATCAGATCAACCCTGATAACCTGAATATACTTTAAGTAATTTCCTGTGATCCTAGACACATCTAATTGTAGTTCCTTTCACAAGCCAAGGAGATTTAAAGACTGATATTTTGTGACTGCACATTTTACAATTTACACTCTTACAGTGCACTTACATATCTTATAAATAGTTCATCATTTTGCTAACCACACTTTTCATTACACTAAACATTTAGTTACGTATCCCTCATGATTATGGGGAAATAGATCTAGTTTTGTACATCTTTCACAATTACAAGACATACGGTATTTCTAGTATTTAGAATCTATGTAACATTTGACATTGCAAAATGAATTGTGATAAGAGAGTTTATTCCACCATCTGGCACAAGTTCTTCTACTTGTTTATATTACTTATGGGATAATAACTAACTACACTGACAATATAATTCTAAAATTTACTTTAATGACAATATGCTAGTTAACAAGTCAGAGGCAAATGATCATTAGAGATTACAACCTAAATCTAATAATATTAAACCACAAGTAATAAAATAGGCTAATTAACGTAGCTGTATAATTAAAATGCCAAGCATAAACTGATCTCCATTAAACAAAAGCTTGACTAGCATAATTTTTAATTATTTTGCTTTGTAAAATAAATATCACATCATAAAACTATGCTTAATATCAGATTATAGTGCTACCACTCTTTGAATATACGTATGTATGTATGTATACATGTATTTAAACTTCATATTTAATGCCAACAAATGACTTCACATCCACATTCTCTTACTATATTGTCCCACCTGCACTGACCTAGGCTGGCCATTACAGTGGTTAATTACCATGAAACCAACTCATATTTGGGAAATGGGGGAAGGATAAATCAAAATTGGAACTAAAACCCATTATCAAGGTAATGAGAATAAAGATCACATCAACCTCAGCAATCAGCTTTCTCCTGCATTCACCAATAGCATCTACTGCCTAGTAAATAAGAAGCACAAAACCCCATCCTTACCTGTTGAACCTTAGCTCATTGTTCAGGATGAGACTAAAGTTCTTGGTTTCTAGCTTCCATACAGGATTTCCAGAACAGGGGAATCTGAATGTAGTTAAATCTGCCAGAACCTTCTCAGTGGCCCTGGGAATTGAGCCTCTTTACAGAAACTATGCAATAGAGAACAGGAGCCAAGGCCCATCGAAGGAGCCTGTTGAAGAATATGGAGTCTCTGGAGACCTAATATACTATTCCATTTTAAGTGATCAAATGTACCTACTGTATGGTTTATTTAGCACTGTTAAGGATGCTCTTCAATAATATCAAAGAAAGAAAGATGAAAAGAATGTGAGTTGCTGTGCATTCATAAGCATAATTGCTTATACTAGAAAAAAATTCCGGGGATGGAGATAATAAGCTTGGCAAATAAGGAAGAAAATATGCTTATTCTTATCATAGCTGAGAAAAATTTCAAGGGAGGTTTTTATTTTTATATCAAGATTGACATCACATGTTACCAAGATTTGGATCGGTTGTTAACAATTCCAAATGAGGACAAAATTTTCAAAAGCATTTCATAGATGGATCAAACCCCAAACTGACAACAAATGGTAGTCATACTTCTTACTCTTATATCATTTTCAACGTTGAGAGCATTCTTCCATAAATAATCTATCCCAGTGTGTCCTCTGGTTTCACAGTTTCCTTACTTTTGTAGGATTAAGATTACTTGGAAAAGAAAAAGTGCTAGCCTGGAGCTAAAAGGGCACCAGGCTAGAGGAAGCAGTTTTCTGCTTCCAGTGGTACTATACTAAAAATTTGTCTCTAGTTCAATGAGTGACCAGTAAAAGTGCTTCTCTGAGCTCAAGCTTTTCCATTAGTAAAAAGAGAATTACTTATATATCACCCAACTGACAATGAAGTTTATCTCTGGAATACTAAAAAACAAAAACAAAAACAAAAAACAGCCCTCAATGAACTGTGCCAGGGAGAGAGAGCCAGCCCTCCAAGAAACTGTGTCCATTTAATTAGAACCCTCACTGCCAGGGGTATAGACTGTGAATGCAGAGAGATCTCTTCTTGGGAGAGAAGAGATGGACATCTTTGTAGGAGGTTTTAAATGCAGGTCTGTTTGGAGAGCAAAAGACATCATATGATCTCTTTTAGCCTTCTCTTCATCACTAACTGCATTGATATATTCTGGACAACAACAACAATAAAAGATCTGTGCATACTCATCGAGCATCATGGGGCTTACTTATTTCCAAGTGTTTAAGGGCCAACCAAATGCCTGAGGAGTATCGTCAAGGCCAGTATAAACTAATGAGCTCTGTAAATTTTCTCTCTCTATCTTTCATGATCTCTTCCTCTTTCTCTTTCTCTTAAGTAAATGCCTTTAGTAATAAATATCCCATTATGTCATGAACTCACACTCAAAGGAGACCCAGTGGAAGGGTGTGGTTTCATCATTATCAAATTACATGTTAAAAATAATTAAAAATCACTTGGAATACTGGCAACAGAAAGATACATGAATGAATCCGACCTAGGAGCAGGCCTAACTTGTCCACAGAACTTGAATAAGAAAACGATGCTTCACTAATTAACAAATGTTTAATAAAAGACAACTAATACGCTTGGCAGTATTATAGGCAGGTGCTTTGCTGGGTTGCAAAAACACTAAAAGACAGTCCAAGTCATTTAATTTTGTAAAATGCTGACTTGAGCAGCTTTTATGTAAATGTCACTTTGCATTTTAAAACATAATTACCTTTAGAAAATAACTCTCTGTTCTACAAATTGAGATCTAGATAATTGGGTGTCATGGGAAGCCTAGGTTTCCTAAAATACTAAAAATTAAACATAACGTGTGCTTTTAAAATGGGACCCAAGTTAGAAAGATACAGTAAATACATGAGAGTTAAATCTCCTCCTTCAAATTTCTGATGGGGTGAATTGTCGAGCCTAATTTCTGATGGCGAGAATTGTCGAGTTTAATGAAACTCCCTTCACTCTCATTCAGTGAATCATCCTGAAATTTAAGTGTGCAGATTCAACATTTGGAATTTCAGTCCCTCCCAAGTAACATATTATTATTGAGTATAAAAGAGCAAAAAGTGTTCTCAAACAGTGAAATTTACAGATAATTCAAGCCAACTAACATTCATTGAATGCCTACTCTGTACTGGATATCTAAGAGTTGAACTCTGCTTTACTAGGACACCAACCCTCATATAGAAGTTTGCATTACAATAAGAGACAAATATGTAGCATTCAAACATTAATAACAGGCAAGGTTTCCCAGGTTTGTCTTATTCTTGCTTGCCTCCTTGAATAGTATAGAAGGAGCTCAATGTAGCCTTTTCAGGGTCAGTGGGGACCTCTTGAATGGGAATTACCTTCCTGTTCTGTTACACAGTGTTCTCTAGCTTGGCAAGGCTGGGGCAGGTAAGTTCCTACACGAATGGCCTCACATTGCTTTTCCGGTTGTTTTCCCTGTATAGTGTTGTGCTGTTTTCTCTCTTTTTGCTAAGCAGTGAGGTCTCATTTCTTGCACATCAGTGTGTCTGCCTCTAAGTCACACTCCCTGCTCCGGGCGCCTCCTTCCACTCTTTCTCGGCCAGATTCCTCCTATGTGCTTTAATTCACTACTCAAAATCAGCAGTGGGCTAAGGACCAGAGAACCTAGCTTGATCATGGCTCTTCGTGAGGGCCTGAGGGGCCACACCATGAGTGAAGTCCATGAACATTAGTGTCTGGCCTTTGCAACATCAATTTGGGCTGTTCACAGATCATTTTTGTATGTGTTCTATTTCTCATTTCCAGGTCAGAGAGTTGAGGTTTGAAGATAAGTGGCCGCTGGCTAAGTTTGAACATTCGCTGAGAATAGGCTGTCCTGTGGGGGAGGAGGAGTCATACAGCCTCCATTTTCCCGTAACGTTCTCTCCCACAGTCCCAGGTGGTCACCATCAATGGCTTGTGGCTATGCCTGTCTCTTCTGGATTCTTCTACTCTAAGGGCTTAATAGTATCCCATGGCTCCTGGAAGCCAAACAAGATCTAATCACAACTTTGGATAAGGTGGGGGGTGCAGACAAGGACGATGACACAAAGCACAGACGCCAGCCTGAACGATTCCCTCTTCCTTTTGTTCCCTTATTTGTTGTGTGGATTCTGCTTCTGTTTGCTTCTTCAAATAAAATGCCCTTTCATGCTTTTTATGTTTGTTTCTCACTTCTGCATTATGGACTATGTGGTATGTGTCTGTTATTTAGATTTTCATAGATGTATGTTTAGCTTGACAATTTGACAACAATATGAAAATGTCTGTTGAAAAACCTTATGTTTTCAGAATTCAGACCAAATCAGTGTAGTTTTCTGTTGGCTCTGGTGGTATTGCACTATCCCTTTTGGTGGGAGAAAGAGAAAGAAAGAAAAAACCACCACAAAGCTTTCTGCTTCCCAGTACAAATGCTTTTGGGTCTACTAAGCCCACTCTTACTCATGTGCATTAGGTCAAATTCTAGCTGAAATCATGGGACAGCTGCAACTTCATACTTTGAAATCTCAAAAAAATCTTGATATACTCTATAGGGTAGTTGGCAGATCTTTCCTTTTTTGGTGTTTTAATTTTCTTTAATGTAGATAATTTTTGAAATAAGGCAAGGGAAGAAATGAGAATTTTCAGTGGTGAAATCAGTATATTCACAACTTTAAATATGTAATGCTATGGGAACTTTCTGCAATGAAGATTGGTTTAAATAAATATTTTTTAGAGGTATTACTTATGTCAGGTTAGGTTTCAGTTAACTATTAAGAGAGTTAAAAGGCTATGAAAATAATATGTTGTACATAGTAAACATATATAAATTTTGTTAAATCAATAATAAATGTAAAAAAAAGCTATGCAGTTTCTGAAAATGTTTTTAAAATTTACCACCAATAAGCAAGTGTACAGTTGAAGATACCACACTCTTAGATTCTAGTGCAATACAGGAAAAACAACTTCAAATTCCAAGTTTAAACATCTGGAAAGTTGAAGGCACAAAGAGATGACTTTTTTACTACATTGCAACACTTTATCCTAAATGAGTGTGGCTTCATGCCTTTGTCAAGGGCTTTGGTGACTGGGACTGATGTATCTCAAGGTGACTCACATAAAAAGGGAGGTGGTTTATGACAGAGCCCATGTGCAGCAATGTGAGGTCTTCTGGGATCATGTGTGGTCTTCTGGAACTGGGAGCAAGGCATGGAAATCCATGAGGAACTATGCAGATGGGATCATCTGTCCACTAAAACCTCTTACTCCCTTTTCTGTCATATAAAGTTGATGCTAGAAGACATGCACACAGCCAGATACATCCAGGGATACTCCCAGCTCCCTGTACATCCAGGGATAGCTCGTGTGACTAGCTCTTGTCAGTGGAATACAAGCAGGGTGACATGTATCACTTCTAGACTGAGGCTTTTCGGAAGTAAGTGACACATCTTCATTTTCTTTCCTGTTTCACCTGCAAGATATACCTTGCAAGACACATATGGCATCAAGACTGTATCACTCACAAGATGGAAGCAGAAGGCTCCAAATCCCTACTGGGTATAGAGCCACAGATGGGAGGACCCTGGATCCCTAAATCACACACCGAGGAAAACCATCTCCCATCCAGGAAAACCTGTGTTGTTCTATTGTAGAAGTGACTCTACTTCTATGAGTTAAATTGCTAAAACGTAGGGATTTTTTTTTTTTTTGGTTACTGCATTAGATGTGCCTTAACTGATACAAGGATTGGAATTGTACTGTGTCTCTGCCTCTCTGTGAGTCCTCTTTAAAGACTGGTTCCTCCTGGTCCCCATGCTTCCTGCTTCCTCATCACATTGACTTTGATAGACTGATGCCAAGTCTTGGTATACTATGAAGCAAACCTAGTACCCACCACTTACTCCTTTCTGCACCACATGTGCCAAATATCTTTCATCAGCTCTTCCAGATCCACTCTCTACCCCTTTCTTTGCTTTGTTTGTTTGACAGAGGGTCTCACTCTGTCACCCAGGTTGAAGTACAGTGGTGCAATCTCACCTCACTGAAACCTCCAACTCATGGGTTCAAATGATTCTCATGCCTCATCTGCCCAAGTAGTTGGGAGAACAGGTGCCCACCACCATGCCCAGCTATAATTTTTTTAGTTTAGTAAAGATGGGATTTCACCATGTTGGCCAGGCTGGTCTTGAACTCCTGAGCTCAAGTGATTTACCCACCTCTGCCAGGACCTTGGTATTACAGTGGTTCACAGCTGTAATTCCAAGGTGCTGGGATTACAGGTGTGAACCACTGTTCCCAGCCACTTTCTACCCCTTTCTACTCTGTTTCTTCCCCTGAGAGGTGATTTGAATTGATTGCATCAAATGACTCCTGTGTTATCCACTTCCAGTTGAATTTGGTTAATGAAGAACCCTAGCAGGTGACAGAAGGGAGGAGAATGCATTTGGGATACCTATTCATCTGGTCCTTTCCTGTGAGGCTTCCTCAGTCTTCTTGGCTCTGTGAACAGGAGTTCACTGTTCCTATCAAAGAGCCTTCTCAAAGATAAAGAGCTTTCATCTTTGAAGTTTGGTCACCTTCTTCTTCACACATGCCTTGGAGTGACAGCTCTACCTCGTGGTACTGGTAGCTCCAGGATCCTGAGTTATTTCTTGTGGTTTTTTTCACCCTGCCCACACCTTTGTATTCAATTCATGTATAAACTCTCCTCAAATTATCCTACTTTTGGAGTGCCATATGCTTCTCTCACTGCAAAACCATATTACAGTTACAATTCTCTAGGAGGTTGTTCTTGCGTCGGCTGCCTAACGCTGTTTCCCTTAACCATGTCCAGGAGATAGAAGTGTCATGCAAACGTGTTACCAAGCCTAATCCCTTCAGCAGAGGCTGAGTGGTGGCAGCTTGCCATGGAGGACATTTGCAGACACTTCAAGATAAGTGGTGTACAAATAGTACACCTTCATATTTTCTGGTAAAACTTTCTCCTCTTTCACTCCTCCTCAGCTATATGACTGATGTTATCCACTGTTGCATTTTTTTCTGGTGGATTGCTTCACCACTGAGAGAGCTGATTATTGCTTTCTACAGGACTGTGTATTGTGACCAGTTCATATTTCTAGGACAACACCATGGAGAATCTAAGTTGTTACATTTAAAAATGAAAATGTTCATAAAAACAAAAAGAGAGAAACCGTAGAAATAACCACAGAATCAGATTTTCGCCACATTACTTCTTAGGGAGAAAAAAGTCTTTGTACCAAACTAATTCATTAGCTATGCCATAGAGTATTTCATCCAAAGAACTAATCACAATTTTCTCTTTCACATTTTTAAAGATAATTCCTATTTGTCTTACTGGCATTAGTTCACAGCAAAAGGTGCTACATAAGCATCCGTCTGGATGGGAAATTATTATTACTCCACACATCCCATCACTTTCATTCAATGTGGAAAGTGCTCATACGCAGAGGCTGGGAGGGTTCAATAGATTGTCTAACCTAAGGTGTAACAAAGATTTTGTGAATATCCAGGAACAGAATCTAAACATTCCATTTTAAGGGCTTTTTTTCCCGCCTAATTATTGTTTCCTACTATACTATTAAGCGTTTGGTGATAACACATGTATCCTTTTCCTTTTTTTCAGGGAAAGGGTACTCATATTCCTCCCCCCTGGAAAAAGACAAAGTGTGAGAAAATATCTATTTTCACTCTACTTAGTTTTAATGTTGCATGTTTTATGTAAACTGTCATTCATTAAGTTTGAGTAACAAGATATTTATTTTTCAAAATTAATATATTCCTAAGACCTACTACTTCTGCCCTTCACCATACATAGAAACCCACATCATCCCCCTCCTCAATATTACATTTTATCAATTTCATGGCTTGGGATATAGCCAAAAGCTTAGATTTACGAGGACTTCATCATGGGATTCAAAGTGGCAGATGGTTATCCATTTCTAAAAGTCACAGGTTGATCAAATGGCCCCAGCTTCCTCTCTCTCTCAGCTCCCTGCCAAACCCAGCACACCTACTTGCATAGCTAAAATCAGAGAAATAAGTGTGCTTAGAAATCAGGCTAAAGCCTGATTTTATTTTCACAGATTCCTAGAAGATCTGTAGATAGTGATTTATGCGTTTTACCATGTTTTTCCTAAACAATGACTACATACAAAAAAATCATTAAAGTAGTACTAGAGCTTTGAGTAAATCCATAGACTTAAGACTGCGCTGTCCAATATGGCAGTCCCTAGCTGCATGCAGCTATCAAGCAGTTCAAATGTGGCAAGAGCAGCTGAGGAAATGGATTTATTTAATTTTATTTTCATTAATTTAGATTTAAATTTAAGAACTAAAGAAAGATAAAGTATTTTTCCACTAAACATAACTTCACTGTTTTGCTAGGACTATATTTTATGTAACCATTGCATACTGTAAGACACTGTATTGTTGGAAGCAGTACTTTGTACTTTTAAAAACATGGTTATTATCAAATTTAAAACTATATGTATGATTCACATTATATTTCTACTGAAAATCTCTGCTTGAAAAGCTATTTAAGGCTAAAATGCTAGTATTTCTATATATAGCTGTAGCCAGATATATGTAGCATTATCAGGGTATATGGGGGAGACTTCTCTAGTACATAGAGTAGGTATAAGAATTAGGGAAGAATCCTGAATTTCAAAATTCGGTTCTCCTCATATAAACTTGGTGACTGACTGTACAATCCCTTGTTACTTCAGTTGTTTATATAAGTTTAAAATAAAATAAGGTTCCACAGCAAGATAAGTTTATTATGCCAGCTCAGAACTGAAAAGATCAAAATGCTTCCTTTGCTGTTCTTCAAATATTCTTTTACAAGATGCATCAAACCTTAGAATGAAGATGTAATGCCTGTAAGTCTAGCAAACTGTTTTATAAGACATTAAAAATGGAGTCTACTGAATTACATTTCAAACCAAATTAGGGACATTGAAAAGACTCTTAATATACAACATTCTTTTCCTTCAAGCTATTTTAGTCACAGCTGAAAAGATCAATGTAGTCTGTTCCAAGAATAAAATTTTAGAAAGATCAATAGATAGATAGGCTCAAGTCATTTCCATGTCTGTGTCTTTGTTAGTTTGATAAAAGTGAAATAGAATCTTTCAAACATAAGGGACTGTCAGTATAGTCTTAAAAAAAAACCAAATCCTTCGGTGGAAAAGAGAAATGGTTACTTTCTCAGGACAGTACCAGAGAGAAGCTGAAGTTGTTTATGGAAAGAGACAGTGACTTGAAAATCACCACCAGCGTATACTGGAAATCAAAAAGTATGTTTTTCTTCCAAATCCACCTAATGATTCTGTAAAATAATATACATATCTTTATTATAATGAGTCATAACAATGATTTGAGATCTTCCCATACAAATTTTATGCCTCCTTGTTTGTCCCTAGACAGGACAAGAGACGAAAGCTGGAAAGTTTGGGTCATATGGATCACGGCAGCACTGCTATGTCTGGAATTTTCTTATAAATATCCTATTGCTTTGAGGCTCATGGGCCTGACAAAAACAGCAGAGACAATCTCATTTGCACTTTTATAGTTGTAGAGGGATTTTCAAGAGTTAAAACAATTTTCCATAATATTCCATATTAATTTAATGAATCTGAAGTGTGGTTATTACACCTTTTCATGCTTTTCTGCAGGCTGATAATTTGCAAGTAACTAGAAAAACAAACAAGATTATAAACAAATGCCAACAGGAAGACATTCTTGGGTACTCAAAAGAATCTACTTTGCAACAAAATTTTACTGCCTGTTTGCAGCTTTATGCCTTTTTAAGATTATTTTTTAAACACTATAAATGACTGTTTCTACCCTTGTGAAAATTATCACTTCAAAGGAACATCTTTTAGCACTCTCTATAATAACCCGAACAAATATCAGAAAACAAAGTGGATTCTACCCTTTTTCGTGATTAAACAATAAAGAATATTGTAACAGAATCGATTTGCACTTCATTAAAATAAATGCTCATTGTTTATCAGTATTTAAATAACTTCATTTTGCTTAAAATTAGAAAAAAAAACCTGGTTTTCATTAAGGGGTAAAACTTCCACAGAAGTTCATTATGGTTAATTTTTCAGTCTACCTATAAAGTGCATAGCAAACTGTATCAGGCATTAAGGATACCAAAAAAAGGATACACAAGGAAGTTTAAAAATCAGAGGTAATGAGAAGGGAGTTCTAAGTAAATACACAGCACTATTAAAATAAATTCTCTCTATATATACACACACAGACAAAATAAATAAACATTTAGAGGACATAGGATATACAAACTGAGTTGATGGACGATAGAATAGATGGGGTTAAATGGAGAAAACTAATCTGAAGCAGTTCCCTTGTGATGCCAGGAAGGGCAGCTTCTGAGGCAGTGAGCAAGGTACTCCCTGGGTCGCGGGGAGCTCAACCAGCACAGGAAAGGGCCTTGTCAGAGAGCTTTAAAAGGAGAGATGCGTACCTCAGACAGTGCTGATAACCTTTTCCTAAGAACTAAACTTGGGATTTTTAAACACTTAGGAATAATGTTCTAGAAGTGTAGAAAAAAGTGTACCTGTAGATTCAAACAGAAGTAAGTACCTAAATAACAAGCCAAAATGAGTAAATTGTCAAATAGTTGATGCATATCTACTTTGGAAAGGGCACTGGCTTCTACTGAACTTGGCTCTGTGAAGAGAAAATTGTGCCAGACCAATTTAATTTCCTCTCCCAGTAGAGGGACAGGTAATGTCAACCAACAGGAAGCAATAGTAAAAAAGAATGTTAAAATAGGTCAGCCATGAGAAAACCAAAATTTAGAATGCAAATTTGATAAAGGATTTGACAAGGTAAGGATATATGCAGGTACAGGTGTGCTTCTTCTAAAAGTCCAACTTCCCCTATTGAAAAATTACTTAAACTTGTGTCAGGTAGATAGCAAAGCAGTAGGGAGACTTCTAAGAAATGTGTATGTGCTGGATTAAACAGAAAATCAGATATATTGCGTAAATTTAGGAGACTTTCGATTTCTTTGAAATATCTAGAAATAAAGAATTCTGTAAATTCTAGTGTACACCTATCCCCTACTTTTGCACCTTTTGCTCATTTGTCTCACAACCATCTTTTAAAGTGCTATGAGTGAAGGCGTGGATTAATTTTGTAATAGTGCAGCAAAGGGAAATTATAGCAACCTAAGAATACAGTAAAAATAAGTCATCATGATGCACAGAAATAGAACATGATTAGCAAGAAGATCATTAATATTCTAAACTGCAACTAGGTAAACTACAAAGACCTCTAGTATATTGGGAAGAAAATTGACTTTCCATCAGGCAAGGTTTTTGCTTTTCACATCTTTTTATCTTTTCTTAGGATCAAATTCTGGAATATGGTAGAAATAAAAAGTCTTTGGAGTCAGACAGACCTGGGTTCAAATTCTGGCTATGCCACTTACCTACTGCATGAACTTGGGTAGGAAATTTAAGCTTTTCTGTTTCTTTACCTGAAAAAGTGATACCTACTTTGCCATTTGCAATGAGGATTAAATGATACAATGTGTGTAAAATACTTGGTACGTTGATTTCTCAGTAAATATTGGCTCCCTTCCACACCTTTCTCAATCCTAACCTCTCTCCTCACTTGTCCCTCCCAACTGCCCTTATACTTTGGAAAGAAAGACACAAGAAAAGGCTAAGAATAAAGCCCTGTCTTGTGAATCAGGAAAAGTGACACAGCCTTACTTCCTTTTACTCCTGTTAAAGGTTTTCTGACTCTACAAGGAGCCATTCACACTAGTTTGACATTCTCATGGTGCTTCACAGTTTTTCCATGTCAAATGTCAATGAGCTCAACGAAAAGGCCTCCTTGTCAAGTAACATTAAAAAAAACTCTTTTCCTAGAAATATTAGGTAAAGAATAGCACAAGCGCAAGTATGATCACCAGGAAATGATAACCCTATTAATGCCTAAAAATAGTCATACTATCATGTCGCGTTTATAACTGCAAACGTGAACTGGGAAATCAGACTTTTTGTTTTCATAGATTTGTCCAGTTTTCTAAAGTAAACAAAAATCAGTTTCCTAGCATGGTCTATAACATCTTGAAAACAATTTAGCACCCATGCATAAAGAAAGAGTCAGGGATTATAAAATCACTTAGAATGTATTATTTCTAGACTGAGCAGACATAAGTCTTTGAGGATTAATTTCACGCTGAGGGTTAAATTTCACTTTCACGATAGGCTAACCATTGCCTGAGGCTGCACAGATAATGAACCTGCCAAGGGATTAGCAAGGAAACACTTGTGTTATTATAAAGCGGGTACACTTCCCTTTCTAACCAAGTTCATCCTACATGACATTAACAAATTACTCCCTCTCTCGCCCACATTTCAATATAATGTGAGCCAGCAAGTGACCCCGAACCAATAGGACATGAGATAAGATCTTCTCAGTGCACGAATGGCTATTAAACTTGTCTGAGTGAGCCGGACCTCCTGCAGGGAAACACAAGGCATTTTATCTCCATAGGGCCCCTGCCTGGGCTGCAGAAACCTTTCATTGGTCATAAAGCCTCTAAATGGCCACAAAGCCAAGAGGTAAGGAAGTCTTAACACAAATGAGTAGCCCACAGAAGAGGCACTCTCCCCAAAATACAAAGGATACAATTCATTTTTTACAAACACACAAGGACCCTAAAATCTTCTAAATAAGAACAACTTAGCAATTTGTGAAAATATAACATGTTCAGAGAGATTTCTGATATTTCAGATAAATATATCCTTTCCTCAACAGATTTTTCCTAAAATAACAGGTATGTTCAAGGATGGCAAATCTGGCTTTTTCTCCATCTTCCTTCTCAGAGGGCCAGCTTCTCCTACGTGGGCCAAGGGTAGATCCTTTCCTGTGGGGTAGACCCTCTCTCCTGAGTGGCACTCACCATTTCCTTCCTTCAAATATGGTACCCAGGCACTTGCCTCATTTTGATTCTTCTTACCTTTGGCTCCCCATTAGAGTTGGACCAAATATCTTTCACAGACTGAACAGTCAGCTACTGTTGTCAAAACTGAATCTACCTGGTCTTTCCATTTGGCCATCTCCCTCCTGATTCCACTGTACAATGTGTGGGGCAAAGATAATCTAACAGGTATGAAGATTATGTGGGCTGGTTACCTAGAAAGTTACAATTTGGTAGTGCTGAGTATATAAATTGGGAGTGCTCTTAAGAAGCTGTTCTGCTACTGAGTGGCCAGACTGCTGCCCAAGTGAGACCAGCTACTTCTGTTACTTGCTAATAAGCAGCAGGCGGAGGAAAATGTAGACTAGTCAGGACATCACTGGCATTTGCTACAACCCAACTTGGTTCAAACCATGACTCTTATAGGAAAGCACAATATAGTTTTCTTATGATGTATTATTGCACTTCTGTTCAAAATACTGTCTTTTGATGAGTAGATAATGCTTTTACAAATTCAAGTTTTTATCTGTCAGCTTGAAGCCTTTAGAATTGAGCCCACGATGTCATTGCATTTCATGTATATTCTCAGACTAATAAAGTCTGTTGCTCTCTACACAGACATGTTGATAGCTAACATGAAAGCATTATGTAATGAAGGTGAGGGATGTGAGTGTTGATCTCTGGGCTCTGCAACACTGAGGCACTCCATGAGCCCATGGTTGAGAAGGCAGTTTCAGCAGAATGGTGGAGGTGGGCATCAGGGTACCTAGGTAAGAAAATGAGCAGGTGGCAGAGAAAATGGATATAGGCAGTAAATGTAGCATTCTTCATCAAAAAGTTTGGAGTTAAGAAAAGGGAAGACAGGCAATAACGACAACAAAAGGGGATTAACAGAAAGTTTTTCTTTTTGTTTTTGTATTAAGAGATGCAGGAGATGAACATATTTGTAGTCAGAGTGGAAAATCAGATCAGAGGGAAAACTGAAGGGGAAGAAGAGACAAAGTAAATTATAAAGGAGTAGGGTCAGGAGGGACTCATCTTAAAAAAGAGACCAGATACACCCTCTTTAAAGGCAAGACTAAAGAAAAACAAGAGAAGGAACACAGGTTGTGAGCCAGAGTAGAGGAATTTTAGGAAAATGGTGTCATATGTCCCCAGTTTCCTTAGTAGACAGGAAGGCATGCCACCTGCAGAGTGATGGGAAGGTGTGTGGCTGGAGGCTGTGGTGGGGGAGGAAACCTAGAGAAACCACGGTGGGGGAGTGAGGTGGGAACTCACCAATAAATTAATGACAGGCTTTGCCAAGTTGCAAGGAGACTGGAGAACACTGAGCTGGGGCTAAGTGTGACTGAAAGGGCCAAGTAGTGTCCAGACTGCCAGCCAAGTGCAGTGAGAAGGGAGTGGAGCACTAGGAGAAGGAGGAGGTGAAGGGAAATACTGCCGAACAGTGCAGAGGAGGTATGGCATGTGCACAAGAGGGGGAGCAGGGCAAGACCAAGAAGAGCGATTCCAAGAAGGGGCTGTATTTAGA
Organism: Ateles fusciceps; assembly: GCA_036589455.1. Classification (NCBI taxonomy): domain Eukaryota; kingdom Metazoa; phylum Chordata; class Mammalia; order Primates; family Atelidae; genus Ateles; species Ateles fusciceps. The sequence goes on from JAZHEH010002842.1 coordinate 4,267,493, forward strand.
GTCTCTTTGCCAATGCAGAGCACAGAGAAGGCGGCTAGGGGAGGAGCAACAACTGTGAGGACAAGAGGGTGGAGGGTGCACTGAGGTTGAAAGCCTGGTGATGATGCCAGCGAACAGGCCCTAGGGTCCTTGAGAGATGTGGGGCCATGTCCAGTCAGTGATGCAGGCTTGGTGAGCAGTGGTTACAGCTGGAGTAAGTAGGGCTGACCTAGCCTGGGATCGGAGAGATCAAGGCAGCAATGATACCTTGGATTTGCAGTTCCTTGACTCTCAACACCATACTATACCCCTACAACTCACTTGTATAGCTAAAGCTCAAACGCCTCACACTGAAAGACTTCCTACTCCCATGATCTCAAACGTTGCCTTGTTGTTGTCTTGTCCCTCTACTTTTACTGGTGAATGAGCTCTTCAGTCCTGTGAGCCAGTGTCCATTACTGTCTCTGCCTCCCACTCCCAGGGCAGCAGGGCCTGCAAATGGGCTCCATGCTTACATCAGCCCCAGGAACCAAGTCATCCTTCAGAGCCCATGGAAGTGATTATAGCTACACGTTTGCTGCACCTTCCCTGTGGAAGACTGATGTGGGCAAGTGCTTTCACAGTCATGGTCCTTGAATCTTGTACTGGAAACACCCAGGTCAATCACGAAGGGAACTGAGTCAGAGTCAGGAAATGAATCATAAGGAAATGGGGTTGGCCAGAGGCAGGCACAATGCACACAGTTTCCAGGGCTCACTTGGCTTTCTCCTCTGTATGAGGATATAGGCTTGCTGATATGGAGTTCAGCTGGATAACAGAGGGGTCACATGTCTGTACAGATGTTCTGCCTTCTTCTAGAAGAGTGAAATAAGTACACTTTATAAAAAAGCTGTAGTACAGCACGACAGTACCTTCTCAAACACTGGTACTGACAGCTGCATAGTCCTATTGGGGTCTTTGTGAAGCCACACTGGGACACACTGAACCTGCTTTTCCTGTGTGTGACCACCTATCTTCTACTAAGATTGTGTGTCTTTTGCTAAATAAATTGGGACTGCAATAAGAATTTACAGAGTGTGACTTCATGGTCTGTTCCTGCCAAGTCATAGCCTACTTAGGGTATCCTTTTCTGCATACCCCGGCCACATTACCTCAAGCCATATTACTTGAGGTAATATGGCTGGAGTATGCAGAAAAGGATTGCCACAAAGATGGCCTGGGCTACAGAAAATCAATGTTAGAGACAGGAAAAAGTGAATTTCATGGATGCAGGGAGTGGGGGAAATGCTGATTGGTACATTGCTTTGCCTGAAGTCCAGGCTACAGATTCACAGAGCTATTACTTGGCACATTCACCAATATTCCTGTTCATGGTAATGTGAAATGATGCTTCCCTTTACAGCTACTGAGTGGAAAGTCTTAATTATTTCTTAGTAGTCGCCAGTAGAAACACACCTTTCTTTTTTAATAAGAATTTTAGTTGGTTAAATATATGATACCAGTACATCTACTCACCTCTTAATGGAAATTTCAAGTTGTTACAAGGTTAGTGTTATTATCTTGTTCAACACTCCACTTAACGTGGAGTGTGCATTCCACAACCTGCCAGAAAGCATTTAGCTGAATGAAGTGCTTTAATCTACATAATTACTATCTACTACATTTACTCTATTTTTATTTAATGTTTCTTTTAAAGGAGTCACTGAAAGTTTATCCAAAATCACTTACTTACAATTATTTACCATTTTCCATATGAAGATTATTAAACTGTAATTAAAGTGCATTTACAGTCAGTTAGACAGACTCTCATTCAAATAATATTGATAAATTGTATTAGAAATCCTCATAGGATTAACACACTTAACTCATCTCTGGAGCCAAATTTCAGAAGCAAGTAACATTTGTATTTGCATATTCTAGGAGGCAATTAAAAAACTTCATTCAATATCTACTATAAGGTGGGTATTGTTTCTAGTGAACACAGAACTGAGAACATAACCAGTTTCATTTAAGTAATAGACTATTTTGACTGTTAAATCACCTCAGTAACTGAAATATTGGGCAAAAGGGACTAAATTAACTTTCCTATAGTTCAATTTAGTAAAAGGCCATACTATAACATTAAGTGACACTCTTGCTCTACAAAGTTATTTTGACATATCTGAAACTATCTTCTCAATCTGGCTTTGAATCTAGTCAAATGGAGAAAAATACAACTTGGAGAAAAGGCTCCAAGGCAAAAGGGGGATGTGTTCTCTGGAGATCAAGGTGTATCTGCAGTTGTGTTACTTAATGACCGGGACATGTTCTGAGAAATGCATCAATGGGCAATTTCTTCATTATACACACATTTGAGAATGTAATTACACAAGCCACAATGGTAGAACCAACTGCACATCTATGCTGTATGGAATAATCTATGGCTCCTAGGCTACAAACCTGTTCGGCATGTTGCTCTGCTGGACACCGTAGGCAATTGCGTTTAGAGTCTCTTTGCCAATGCAGAGCACACAGAGGAAGGCCAGGGGAGGAGCAACAACTGTGAGGACAAGAGGTCAGGTGGAGGGTGCACTGAGGTTGAAAGCCTGGTGATGCTGCCAGGGAACACCAGGCTTTCCTGGTAAGTATTTGTGTATCTAAGTATATGTAAACATGGAAAAGAAACAGTAAAAATATAGTATTATAATCTCATGGGACCACCATCGTATCAGTGGTTGGTCTTTGACCAAAACATTGCATGACTGATGCTCACTTCTGGGAGATGGTCAAAAGTTGGTGAGAAATGGATGAAAAAAAAGGGGAAAGAGATGACTCAAGCCCTACCTTCTCCCACAGCAGCAGCACAGAGGTCACCTTCCAAAGGGAAATGGGAGCTTACAGAACTAACTCCCTGAGAACATTCTTTGATAGGCTTCATTATCTCATCTCAGAATAAAACTGAACTGAACTCATGGTTAAGAATAAAAGCAAGTTTTTGTTGTTGTTGTTGTTGTTTTTGAAACAGTATTATTTTTATCAAATAATTATCAAAGGTAGCATTGGGAAAAACCTACGTGAGTCAAGCCTTCAGTGTGAGTAGAGGGAAGAGACTTTTCCGATGGAAAACAAAAAGAAGAGTTTATTTCAGCCACAAATATATTTGTCCTTATCTTTTGAAATTAAATTGTTTCTGCAGCAAAATAACAGTTATGTTATCCCTAGTTGGAATTATCTTTTATCTACCAAAGGTTTCAGTGTTTTTAACATAATTAAAGCAAAAACAACAAAAATGGTTCCCAAATGGTAAGCCCGAACAAATTCCTTACTAGTCTCACTAAAGAGAGCATAAGAATCAGTTTGTTTTGGGCTGACTTTACTCATATAAAGTTTCTTAAAATGTATCATCCTTCAAATGGCTTGATAACATCAATTTCCTTAGACTAGGCTTTGAACAATCAAATATTGCTATCTAAAAGATTTCCCATTTAATATTATAAAACAGAATCATGTTACACACAAGCTTTCTAAATTTCAATAAGTTGTGACTTCCAAAATTTGTAGATGAATATTTTTTCTTTTTTTTTTATTGTACTTTAGGTTCTGGTGTACAGGTCCAGATCATGCAGGATTGTCGCATAGGTACATACATGGCAATGTGATTTGCTGCCTCCATCCCCCCGTCAACTATATCTGGGATTTCTCCCCCATGTTATCCCTCCCCAAACTCCCTACCCCCTCACTCTCTCTCCCCTAGCCCTGCCTCCACAACAGACCCCAGTGTGTGATGCTCCCCTCCCTGTGTCCATGGGTTCTCATTGCTCAACACCCACCTATGAGTGAGAACATGTGGTGTTTGATTTTCTGTTCTTGTGTCAGTTTGCTGAGAACGATGGTTTCCAAATTCTTCCATGTTCCTACAAAGAACATGAATTCATCATTTTTTATGGCTGCACAGTATTCCATGGTGTATATGTGCCACATTTTCCTTGTCCAGTCTATGACTGGTGGGCATGTGGGTTGGTTCCAGGTCTTTGCTATTGTAAACAGTGCTGCAATGAACATATGTGTGCATGTGTTTTTATAATAGAATGATTTATAATCCTTTGGGTATATACTCAGAAATGGGATTGCTAGGTCAAATGGAATTTCTATTTCTAGGTCCTTGAGGAATCACCACACTGTCCTCCAAAACGGTGAACTAATTTACACTTCCACCAACAGTGTAAAAGTGTTCTGATTTCTCCACATCCTCTCCAGCATCTGTTGTCTCAAGATTTTTTAATGACTGCCATTCTAACTGGCTTGACACGGTATCTCAATGTGGCTTTGATTTGCATTTCTCTAATGACCAGTGATGATGAGCATTTTTTCATATGTTTGTTGGCCTTGTGTATGTCTTCTTTTGAAAAGTGTCTGTTCATATCCTTTGCCCACTTTTGAATGGGTTTGTTTGTTTTTTCTTGTTAATCTGTTTTAGTTCTTTGTAGATTCTGGGAATTAGCTGTTTGTTAGATGAGTAGATTGTAAAAAATTTTTTCCCATTCTGTTGGTTGCCGGTTCACTCTAATGATTGTTTCTTTTGCTGTACAGTAGCTCTGGAGTTTAATTAGATCCCATTTGTCTATTTTGGCTTTTGTTGCCAATGCTTTTGGTGTTTTAGTCATGAAGTCCTTGCCTATGCCTATGTCCTGAATGGTTTTGCCTAGGTTTTCTAGGGTTTTTATTGCATTAGGTCATATGTTTAAGTCATTAATTCATCTGGAGTTAATTTTAGTGTAAGGTGTCAGGAAGGGGTCCAGTTTCAGCTTTCTGCACATGGCTAGCCAGTTTTCCAAACACCAGCTATTAAACAGGGAATCCTTTCCTCATTGCTTGTTTTTGTCATGTTTGTCAAAGATCAGACGGTTGTAGATGTGTGGTGTTGCCTCCGAGGCCTCTGTTCTGTTCCATTGGTCTACATCTCTGTTTTGGTACCAGTACCATGCTGTTTTGATTACTGTAGCCTTGTAGTATAGTTTGAAGTTAGGTAGCGTGATGCCTCCAGCTTTGTTCTTTTGCTTAGGACTGTCTTGGCTATGTGGGCTCTCTTTTGGTTCCATATGAAGTTTAAAGTGGTTTCTTTTCCAGTTCTGTGAAGAAGGTCATTGTTAGCTTGATGGAGATAGTGTTGAATCTATAAATTACTTTGGGCAGTATGACCATTTTCACAATATTGATTCTTCCTAACCATAAGCATGGAATGTTTTTCCATCTGTTTGTGTCCTCTCTTATTTCCTTGAGCAGTGGTTGGTAGTTCTCCTTAAAGAGGTCCTTTACATCCTTTGTTAGTTGTATTTCTAGGTATTTTATTCTCTTTGTAGCAATTGTGAATGGGAGTTCACTCCTGATTTGGCTCTCTGTTAGTGTGTTATTGGTGTATAGGAATGCTTGGATTTCTGCACATTGATTTTGTATCCTGAGATTTTGCTGAAGTTGCTTATCAGTTTAGGGAGATTTTGGGCTGATCCGATGGGTCTTCTAAATATACAATCATGTCATCTGCAAATAGAGACAATTTGACTTCCTCCTTTTCTAATTGAATACCCTTTATTTCTTTTTCTTGCCTGATTGCTATGGCTAGAACTTCCAATATTATATTGAATAGGAGTGGTGGGAGAGGATATCCTTGTCTAGTGCCAGATTTCAAAAGGAATGCTTCCAGTTTTTGCCCATTCAGTATAATATTGGCTGTGGGTTTTGTCATAAATAGTGTTTATTATTTTGAGCTACATTCCATTGATACCTAGTTTATTGAGAGTTATTAGCATAAAGGGCTGTTGAATTTTGTCAAAGGCCTTCTCTGCATCTGCTGAGATAATCAATGTGGTTTTGTCCTTCGTTCTGTTTATGTGGTAGATTACATTTATAGATTTACCTATGTTGAACCAGCCTTGCATTCCAAGGATGAAGCTTACTTGATTGTGATGGATAAGCTTGTTGATGTGCTGTTGTAATAGGCTTGCCAGTATTTTATTGAAGATTTTTGCATCTATGTTCATCATGGATATTGGCCTGAAGTTTTCTTTTTTTGTTGAGTCTCTGCCAGGTTTTGGTATCAGGATGATGTTGGTCTCATAAATGATTTGGGAAGGATTCCTTCTTTTTGTATTGTTTGGAATCATTTCAGAAGGAGTGGTATCAGCTCCTCTTTCTATGCCTGGTGGAATTCAGCTGTTTACTCATCCAGACCTGGGCTTTTTTTGGTTGGTAGGCTATTAAAACTGCTGCCTCAACTTCAGCCCTTGTTATTGATCTATTCAGGGTTTCATCTTCTTCCTGGTTTAGGCTTGGGAGGGTGCAAGTGTCCAGGAATTTATCCATTTCTTCCAGGTTTACTGGTTTATGTGCATAGAGTTGTTTGTACTAATCTCTGATGGTATTGTATTTCTGTGGAATTGGTGGTGATATCCCCTTTATTGTTTTTTATTGCATCTATTTGATTCTTCTCTCTTTTCTTTTTTATTAGTCTGGCTAGAGGTCTGTCTATTTTGTTGATCTTTTAAAAAACCAGCTCCTGGATTTATTGTTTTTTTGAAGGCTTTCTTGTGTCACTGTCTCCTAAAGTTCTGCTCTGATCTTAATCATTTTTTCTCTTCTGCTAGCTTTTGAGTTTTTTTGATCTTGCTCCTCTGGCTCTTTCAATTTTAATGATAGGGTGTCGATTTTAGATCGTTCCTCACTTCTCATGTGGGCATTTATTGCTATAAATTTCCCTCTAGACACTGCTTTAAATGTGTCCCAGATATTCTGGTACATTGTGTCTTCATTCTCATTGGTTTCGAAGAACATCTTTATTTCTTCCTTCATTTCATTGTTTATCCAGTTGACATTCAGGAGCCACTTGTTCAGTTTCCACAAAGTTGTGCAGTTCTGAGTTAGTTTCTTAATCCTGAGTTCTAATTTGATTGCACTGTGGTCTGAGAGACTGTTTGTTATGATTTCCGTTCTTTAGTATTTGCTGAGGAGAAATTTACTTCCAATTATGTGGTTAATTTTAGAGTAGAAGTGATAGGGTGTTAAGAAAAATGTATATTCTGTGGATTTGGGGTGGAGAGTTCTGTAGATGTCTTTTAGGTCCACTTGGTCCAGATCTGTGTTCAAGTGCTGGATATCCTTGTTGATTTTCTATCTCGTTGATCTGTCTAATATTGACAGTGGAGTGTTAAAGTCTCCCACTATTATTGTGTGGGAGTCTAAGTCTCTTTGTAGGTCCTTAAGAACTTGCTTTATGTATCTGGGTGGTTCTGTATTGGGTGTGTATACATTTAGGATCTTCTTGTTGCATTGATCCTTTTTCCATTATGTAATGCTCTTCTTTGTCTCTTTTGATCTTTACTGGTTTAAAGTCCATTTTATCAGAGACTAGGATTGCCACTCCTGCTTTTTTTGCTCTCCATTTGCTTGATAAATCTTCCTCCATCCCTTTATTTTGAGACTATGTGTGTCCTTGCACGTAAGATGGGTTTCCTGAATACAGCACACCAATGGGTTTTGACTTTTTATCCAATTTGCCAGTCTGTGTCTTTTGATTGGGGCATTTAGCCCATTTACATTTAAGGTTAATATTTTTATGTGTGAATTTGATCCTTCCATTTTGATGCTAGCTGTTTGTTTTGTCCGTTAGTTGACACAGTTTCTTCATTATGTCAATGGTCTTTACCATTTTGTACGTTTTTGGAGTCGCTGGTATTGGTTATTCCTTTCCTTGTTCAGTGCTTCTTTCAGGAGCTCTTGTAAAGCAGGCCTGGTGGTGATGAAATCTCTCAGCAATTGCTTGTCCATAAAGGATTTTATTTCTCCTTGGCTTATGAAGCTTAGTTTGGCTGGATATGAAATTCTAGGTTGAAAGATCTTTTCCTTAAGGATGTTGAATATTGGCCCCCATTCTCTTTTGGCTTGTAGGGTTTCTGCCAAGAGATTCGCTGTGAGTCTGATGGGCTTCCCTTTGTGGGTAACCTGACCTTTCTCTCTGGCTTCCCTTAGCATTTTTCCTTCATTTAAACCGTGGTGAATCTGATGATTATGCACCTTGCTCTTGAGGAATATATTTGTGGTTTTCTCTGTATTTCCTGGACTTGAATGTTGGCCTGCCTTGCTAGGTTGGGGGAAGTTCTCCTGGATCATATACTGAAGAGTGTTTTCTGGCTTGGATTCATTCTCTCCGTCACATTCAGGTACATCTATCAACATAGATTAGGTCTTCTCACATAACCCCATATTTCTTGGAGGCTTTGTTCATTTCTTTTCACTCTTTTTTCTCTAATCTTGCCTTCTCATTTTATTTCTTTGAGCTGATCTTCAATCTCTGATATCCTTTCTTCTTCTTGGTTGATACAGCTATTGAAACTTGTGTATGCTTTGCGAAGTTCTTGTGCTGTGTTTTTCAGCTCCATCAAGTCGTTTATATTCTTCTCTAAGCTGTTTATTCTAGTTAGCATTTTGTCTAACCTTTTTTCAAGGTTCTTAGTTTCTTTGCATTGGGTTAGAACATGTTCTTTTAGCTCAGAGAAGTTTGTTATTACCCACCTTCTGAAGCCTGTTTCTGTCAATTCATCAGATTCATTCTCCATCCAGCTTTGTCCCCTTGCTGGTGAGGAGTTGTGATCCCTTGGAGGTGGGAGAGGCCTTCTGGTTTTTGATGTTTTCATCCTTTTTGCACTGTTTCTTCCCATCTTCATGGATTTATCTACCTGTGGTCTTTGTAGCTGGTGACTTTTGGATGGGGTCTCTGAGTAGATGTTTGATGTTGAAGCTATTTCTTTCTGATTTTTAGTTTTCCTTCTAACAGTCAGGCCCCTCTGCTGTAGGACTGCTGGAGGTCCACTCCAGACCCTGTTTGCCTAGGGATCACCCACAGGGGCTGCAGAACAGTAAGGGTTGCTGCCAGTTTCTTCTTCTGTTATCTTCATCCCAGAATGGTACCCGCCAGATGTCAGCCTGAGCTGTTCTTATGAGATATCTCTTTGGATATATGGGGGCTGGGGAGCTGCCTGAGGAGACAGTCTGTCCCTTACAGGAGCTGAAGTGCTGTGCTGGGAACTCTGCTATTCTGTGCAGAGCTGCTGGGCAGGTACGTTTAAGTGTTCTGCAGCGGAACTCACAACCGCCTCTTTTCCCAGGTGCTCCCGGGAAGGTGGGGCTTTATTTATAAGTTCCTGACATGCCGTTGCCTTTTTCAGAGATGCCCTGCCCAGCAAGGAGGTAGTCTAGTTACAGTCTGCCAGCAGAGGCATTGCTGAGCTGCCGTGGGCTCTGCCCAGCTGCAGTGTGAACTTCCTTGTGGTTTTGTTTATAGAGGTATAGTTAGAACTGCCTCAGTAATGGTGGTCTACCTCAGTAATGGTGGACTGCCTCTGTAATGGAGGACTGCCTCAGTAATGGCGGATTGCCTCAGTAATGGCGGATTGCCTCGGTAATGGCAGACTGCAATGGTGGACTGCCTCGGTAATGGTGGACTGCCTCGGTAATGGTGGACTTCCTTGGTAGTGGTGGACTGCCTCAGTAATGGGGATGCCCTTCCCCTCACTGAGCTGGTCCTTCCTGGGTCCAGCTGTGCTTGCTGCGAAACTCTCTATCCAGAGTGTTTCAGATTGCTGCTCTTTGTGGAGGTGGGACCCGCCAAGCCAGATCACCTGGCTCCCTGTTTCAGCCCCCCTTTTTAGGTTGTCTTCCAGGCATTCCAGGTGCCTGTTGAAACGGCTGCCCAGATTTGTGTTTATGTGTGGAAACTCACAGAGCTGGCTGAAACAGCCATGCTGGAAACTCATGGTGCTTTGCAGCCCAGGAATCTCCTGGTCTGTGGTCAGTAAAATCTCATTTGGAAATGTGGTGATCACTCACCCTCTGCATTGTTCTCACTGGGAACTGCACTCCAGAGCTGTTCCTATTGGGCTATCTTGGATCAATGAATAATTTTTTAATAGCTCTGATATCTGATGAGTCAGAAGGAAGGAAGGAAGACTAAGAATGCATGGGATATCACAGAAAGAGAGGAAGTTGCTATATTTGTTTTTCAGGGTTTGAATGCTGGTTCTACCACTTAGCTGTGTAACCAAGAACAGTGCTTACCCACTTGGAGTCTAAACTGAAGGACAGAATAAAATTATGTATGGCAATATGTTTGTCATATATCAGGCATTAAATAAATGTTATTTATTTTCCTTTTTGAAATTTTGAGTAAATGAAAATTCCTTTTCTCCTTTTATGACAAATCAACCCAGGTAGCCTTGATTTTCTTGGAGGGTAACTGAAGTATCAACATGCCCTTAGTTTGTTGATTAAATGTAGTATATAAGGATTTCAAAAACATCAGTTGTCTGTCTCATGAAGACTTTATCCTCTTTTAAAAAAAATCTAATGGGTATGTTCCAACTGAAAAATACACAGAGCTAAACACAAAAGCATATAATTCAGGTCTCAATTAGTACAGAAGAAATAAATCTGGAGCTTTCAATTCTACAAGAATTGTTTACAACTTTTATTATATGTCTCTCTTTTATTCATTCTTTTGAGTTCTTTCTCAAATGTACACAGTCCTCTAGAATTCACAACTCTCACCTTGTGACCAAGGTTCCACTTACTCTGCCAGGCTAGAAACCTCAGAATCTTCCTGTATTTTTTCCCCTTTCTTTCCATTGCTCAATCATTCCCCATCGATTTTCCTTTCAAACATCTTTCGGATTTGACATTTCCTCTCCATTTTCACTGATTTCCTAACACAAGGTCTGCAATAATTCACAGTTGTGCTCATTGGTTGACTGCAGCCTCTTGACTTATTCCTGCATGCTATCAATAGTCTTCTTGGTGTGCCACTCCCACCTATGCATACCTTGCCCAAGAATGTACAGTGGTTCCCTATTGCCTAGTCCATCAAAGCCAAATGTCTGCCGTTGGCTCAACATCCCCTTCAAAATCTATTCCCATTCCAACTATCATGTTAGTTTCTGCTCCTCTCCAAACCATATTCCCAGTGCAGGCAAGTGAGGCCAAGGCACCCCCAGACTACCCTGCTCATTTCTTCCTCTATGTTTTACCTGTGCTGTTTCTTCCTCTTGGAAAATTCTTTTACCAAAACTAAATCTAAATCTTAGGCAAAGCCAAAACCTTACCTGAAGATTCTGGTCCCCTCACTTCTCTAAGTTCCATCTAGATTAGTGCTAAATTTTCTTCTTGATGTTTCCACATGGTTTGCCTCTTTACGTTAACTGTAAGTTCCCAGTGGATGAAGCAGTGTGGGAGATGTGTTCTATTTGTTTCTGTATCCCCCCAGTGCACCATCTGTATACAATAAACATCTGATTCAATGATAAACTAACAGATACTGGCACACAGATTCTTAGTTGCTTTCCAGTTTTCTTTCTCCTCTTCTGCCTAATCAATCCCCTGATTTTACTTGGGGCAACAATATGCCCCAGGAAAAAGACTACATTTCTCAACCTTCTTTGTAACTTGGTGAGGTCCTGGCAGGAATAATTAGGCGAGGCTTCCAAGAGATGACTTTAGAGGGGCTGACTCAGCTGAGAGACATGTTCTTTTTGCCCTGCCTGCCTTTCTTTTACCTTCTGCCTGGAAGCTGAATGTATAGGTGGAATTCTGGCAGCTATTTTGCACCATGAAGTGACTGCAAAAAAATGGAAGTCACAAAGGCTAGAGAGCCGTAAGACTGAAATAACTTGGGTCTCAGATGATACTATAGAACTAAACTCCTGGTTTATTTGTGAAGGAGGGGAATTTCCTATTTCTTGCAGTTAAACAACAATTTCTAACTTATATTGGTGACAATAAAGAAGGAGCCTTGAGGGTAAAGTGCCATAAAGAGAGGAGAAAATCACCACCTTTGGTATAGGCAGGGAAAAGAGAGAATAGTGAAGGACTGAAAACTGAGTAGAAAAACAAGACTGAATAGAAAGACACTCTCATCCTGGTGCCACTAAGTGGAAACCCAGACTGGGGGAGGCAGGAGGATGTATCTAGGGCAGTGGACTGCAACCTTTTTGGCACCAGAGACTAGTTTTGCGGAAGACAATTTTTTTCCATGGATGGGGTGGAGTGGGGGGAAGGGGCAGGAGGAGGGTTTCAGGATAAAACTGTTCCACCTCAGATCATCAGGCATTAGTTAGATTCTCATAAGGAGCATGCAACCTAGATCCCTCAAAAGCACAGTTCACAATAGGGTTCGTGCTCCTATGAGAATATAAAGCCACTGTTGATCTGACAGGCAACAGCTCAGGTGGTAATGCTCACTCACCTGCTGCTCACCTCCTGCTGTACAGCCCAGTTCCTAACACGCCACATACTCATACTGCTCCCTGGCCCAGGGTTTGGGGGACCCCTGAGGTAGGGGACAGATGCATGAGATTCAGTCTTTTCCATCTTGCCAGAGAGGGAAGAAACTGCATTGTCAGAAGATATATTTGATACCACATGGGTTGGAGTCTGGCTAATACAATACAGCAAACATTGGTTTAAAACGTTCATTGTCAAGTAAGGACATGCTCAAGAGCTGACAATTCAGAGTGAGGATCCTAATCAGGTAGGTGACTATATGATCGAAACTCCACAGCCAACCTAAGGAAGGCCAGGCTTATCAGGACTGTGTTGTTAACACCACTGCAGTGGCAGCAGCTACTGCTCATTGAGCTGGTCAGTGCATTCACTTCCCCTTCAGTATTTCTATTTTGTTATTAAGACAGTCCTACAAGGTAAGTATTATAAATCGCATTTATAAAACTCATCTAGAGTCATCAATTTTTAATGTTTGCCATGCATTTTTCTCTTCCTCTTTCTCACTCTGTATGTGTGTGTATCAATACATACAGATATATAACATGAGAATATTTTGCTGAATCACTTGATACTAAGTTGAAGACATCATGACATTTCATCCTAAATACTTCACCATATATCTCTTAAGAGTAAAAACATTCTCCAGCATAACCAAATGCTGTCATTTCATTCATGAAATTAGCATTGGCATACAGTAATATTACCTAACATTCAGTACACATCCAAGTTTCCCCAATTGTCCTAATAAATGTGCTTTGTAGTTTGTTTTTTGCATCCAGTGCAACATATGGCATTCAACTGTCGTATCTCTCTAGTATCTCTTCATTTCAGAGAGATCCCCAACCTCTTGTCTTTCAAAACATTGACCTGTTTGAAGAATACGGATCAGTTATGTATAAAATCCCCACATTTGAATTTGACGCCCCAAAATTCTTTTTTGGGTATTTTGACCCCAAAATACCATTTTATGTGTTTAAAGATAAAACGTTTTGACAGGTGATGTGTGCACTTTTCAGTGTGTCATATTAGGAGGCACAAAGCCAGCCTGTCTCAGTTTAGGTGGGCATATACGCGGACTTTAATGCTCTACAGTACTAAAATCATTCAAAGCCATCTAATTTGTGAGCATGCTAATCCAGCATTAATCAGATTAGTAACGATTTACTCAGCATTCATTTTCTTGTCACACTATAAGAACACATCCTACCTAATTTACAGCTCCCCTTCAATTAGAGAAATAAGAGTGAAATTGTCTGACAGTATGTTCCCACTTCTGGTAACATGCTGGCACAGGCTCACTGCTGTTCCCTTCCCATGCCCTTGCTGGAAGCTGGGCACAAGTGGGTACCAGCAATGCTAGCAGCACACAGGAGAGAACCCAGTAAACCAGGTCACTTAAAACTGGATTATCCAGAGAAGGTGAGGTATGAGGAATTAAAAAAAAAAGACAAATCTGAAACATGATTCCCTGGGCACTCAATCATTTCCATTTTATTTTACCTAATGAGGCAGGAGTTAAAATGTTGACCTGATCAGACTCAGATGGAAGCGTTAGAGAAGTGGGACCCCTACTTCCCTCCTGTCCCAACACCCTTTGTTACCTCCAAGTGAGCTGAGACCAGGCTGTGAACCATGTAAATAGAAGGCTTCCAGGTTAATGAAAAGCTTCAGCACCATTGTGGACAGAGGGTCATGCCGGATCCTAATCCAAAGAAACTTCATGCAGCTCAGTAATAAAGTTTAATGAATGCTGGTCATTTTGAATCATGAGCTTGAGAGACTGGCCAAGGGCTAATAGTTTCCTTACAGAATCTCTCCTTTAGCTGGGACACAGCAAGAACTCTCAAGCTGCATGGGAAGCCAGAGGCATACATGAAATGTAATATTCCATATGCCAAAATCCAAGGGGAAGTTTTTGAAAAGGGCAGTAAACATTTCTTGCAAACTGATGTTTTTATTAGGTGATGGCATGCTTTGTGTTGCATTTCATTAATTATCTGCAAAAGGAACTTTCTTTCAACGCCATGTCAGAGTTGACCCACTACAATCATGTAACACAGTATAAAGCCAGGCTGCAAAGTAGCTTCTCCATTTTTCTGGTGGCATATACATGTAAGGTGGGCTAACAATTTAACTAAAACTCACCCTGGAAAAATTCACTTCTGAGGAATTAAGCATGGAGTTTTAAATATTAATTTTAAAATATGACTAATTGTATAGAATAACAATACAGAAATTGACAGATTTCTGAAAAAAAGTATTATTTTTAGAGCAAGTGAAAAAATTGGATTGAAAAATACAAAGATCAAATGCTATTTTCATGCATGGTTGCACATCTTATATCCTTGAGATTCACTGTAAAATATAGTAGAAATGATATTCTAGTAATCTCATACACGGACTTAGATGCTATAAGTCAAGTCATACTCTATATAAAAAGTCAACTTTTTTAAAGTTCTTGCTTACACACAGCAGATGTGTAAAATGTGCCAAGTATTGCATGCGGCATTGGGATTTTCAGGAATGCAAAGAACATTTCCACATTTAAAAAGGCCTTAATTTGAACTATTTCAAATACCATTTCTGTAGATTAATATGATCCAATTGATGGACAAATGATCATTTTTGCCTCAAATTCTTCTTTCAACAAATAGGACTTCCTATCAGATTCCATCTATTCTTTTAAAACAATTAGCTGGGATTTAGACATACTCTTAACAGGCAGGTCTGGGAATTCAATGTAAATATAGATTTGAGGATTTATGGGGCGGGATCTTGTGATCGCACACCGGCGCTCTCCAGTTTTCCAGAGATCATAATTCCTGCCTCTGTTTATTATTCAGTTTATGGTTGGAGTATAACAGATGATTCATTTTTAATGCGATAAATGTTTGGGGGTTTGTTTGAGGGAAATAAAAGTTTATAGTTCAGCACTGGACATGGATAGTAAACCAGAGTGTAAGGCAATATATTTCTAAAACATGGTGATTAGGATATTTATTTGCTCCTTTATACCCAGGGCTCCAGTGAGAGTGACTGATAGTGTTTACATTTAAACCCCCAAACCACATTACTTTGCCTTGCAACTTAGTGAACTTTCTAGAAGCAATTTTCTCAAAAAATTAAAACTGCTACTTTCTAGTTGTGAAAGAATTTATAATTCCTTATATGAGACAGTCCTTGCTAACTCTATACAAAGCATAAGAGAATGAGATATGATCAAAACAATGTATTAATATGGTGATCCATAAGAATCTACAGTCTATGAAAAAAATAAATGTTTAGAAACATATCACCATTTCCATTATTCAGATTATTTCTACAGCAAGCCAAACTTTTTTTTTTTTGAGACAGAATCTCATTCTGTTGCCCAGACTCGAGTGCAATGGTGTGATCTCGGCTCATTGTAACCTCCACCTCCTGGGTTCAAGTGATTCTCCTGCCTCAGCTTCCCACGTAGCTGGGGTTACAGGCGCTCAACCATGCCCAGCTAATTTTTGTATTTTTAGTAGAGACAAGGTTTCACCATGTTGGCCAGGCTGGTCTCGAACTCCTGACCTCAGGTGATCTGCCCACCTTGGTCTCCCAAAGTGCTGGGATTATAGGCGTGAGCCACCGTGCCCTGCCCTAGCAAGGAAATGTCATGGTGACCAACAGATGTGTACAGTGAGACTTTTAGTTTACATATCCATTTATCCATCCATTCAGAAAAATTTGTTGAGTATATAGCAAATGTTAGACACAGGTCTCGTCCTGTTGACACAGGAGTGAACAAGACAAAGTCTGTGGCCCACTCAGTTTGCATTCCAGGGAAGGAGATGAACAATAAACAAGTCACCAAATAATGTGCACAGGTCTTAATCTATTTCCACAATTCCCAAATCCAAACACTCAAAAATCTTCCAAAACTATGATTTTCTCCTACATTTATGGAAGACTCATAAGGTAGCAAAAACTTATCTGAAAAGAGGTGTGGCTATTGTAGTCTTTATTCCACTCAATGTGAATGTTTATATGTCTAGCTGCAGAATTACTGTTTGATTATGGGATGCTGCCCCAGACGCTGCTGGGGTCTTTTGTAATATACATGATGAGTGCACCATATTACTTTTTAAAAATACAAAATTCTGAATTCTGTTCTGTCCCTAAGAGTTTTGGTTAAGAAATTTAGGTCTATATAACATAACATCAGGCAGTGAATGAATGCATGGTTGAATGGATGAGTAAATAGATGTTTACAGTTTTTTTTTTCTGGTGAATCAGATAATTCCATTAAAATACACAGTCATCAGAGACGTATTATACATTTTTCAATGTCTACAGCCTAAAACTAGGTTATTTGGTAGTTACTGGCCCTAACAGTCACTGGCTCATTTGTAAGAGCCAATTGTCTACTGAGGAGGCTAAAATGAATATGTCATAGTCCCTGCCCTTGCAAGCTACAGTCTAGTAGGGGAAATAGACATGAAAACAGAAGAATGTCACACACTGTGATAAATGCCACAATCACCTTATTCTGTCTGGGAGAACTGGGCAGAGGAGGTGATATCTGAGGAGCGTTGAAAGATGAGAAGGTGTTTTCCAGGCAGAGAAGGTGAGAGGACCCTCCGGGAGGTGGATTCTATGTTCAAAGGCTCCTAGAATTTGAGAAGCGCATGTCATGTTTGGGGAAAAGGTGAGAAGGTCACTGTGGCTGCAGCAGAGGGTGCATGGGGGTAAACAGCTATGAGGTGGGAAAGACTGGAATTGTAAGAAAGGCTGCCTGCAGCCTTGCAGAGGAAGTTGGATGCTTGTACAGAATGTTTCTAGGCATGGGAGTAAGTGAACACTCAGCCTTTTACTTTGTTTCATTGATAATTTCAGGAAAGTAACTCTGGAAGTGGTATGCAGGTTGGGCTTGAATAGAGACCAACAGTGGAAGGGGGCCCTAAGGAAGAGGTGATGCAGCCTGATCAGAGGCAAGGGCAGCGGGGATGAGAAGGGCAGATTTAGGAAACCCCAAGTGGCATGGTGACCATCAGATGTGTGCAGTGAGAGGGAGGGAAGAGTCAGGGTGGCGAGAACCAGGTGGAGAAAATCACCATGAATTGGGATAATGATAAGGTGCTGCTAAATATTATCCATCAGCCTCCAGATGTTCTCTTTTAAGTTACCATCCTAACTCAAAAGTCAATGATACTCTATCTTACACAACTGTGGACCCTATTCATAAGGCACAGTAAGATTTTTTTTTTTTTTAGTTGCACTTAGGGACTTTCCAATGGGACAAGCAAAAGAATTATATGTTATATATATTCTCCACACTGTCAAGGCCCAGATTTGTTTCCCGTGTCATAAATCATCATAATTAACAACCTTTCAACCAAATGGATCCCAAAGCACTTTCCAAATTATGTAACTTTGGAGGTGAATTGCCTCAGCTGTCCAACAGCTGTCAGCAGCATTCTGCAACAGGGACAGAGCAAGAGGGAGGACGCAGATTCTCCATGGAACTCCTTGCAGCATTTAGGTTTGTGGAATGCAATTCCCCAAAATGGAGCTTGGCCCAGAACAGGGTCTCATCTGCTCTCAATAGAAATGCAGTAAAGCCATTCTTATCCCTAAATGATCAGCATATTTTTCTGTCATATAAAATATATCTGTGAATGGAATTAATACGAGTCTCATGGCTAGGAAAATCCACTACATATTTCAAATTACATTTCTTACACTGGCAATGACTTCCTTAATAATTGGTAAGGAGATAGTGGTTTCAAGTAAAATCTAATTTCTTGTTCACATATTAAGAGATTAATAAACTGTGGAATTAAATTAAATCAGGCTGCCTGGAATCTCATGTACTAAAATCCACTCTGTTTTGGTCTAAGTTTGGGTTTTTTGAGGGGGTTGTTTTTGCAACCTGATAAAATTCTGACTTTTCATCTATTACCCTATTAGTGCAGGCCCAGAAGATTCATGGTAAACTTTCCAGGATATTCTTTTAATTCTGTGTTGTCCAACTAAGGAGTACAGGGGATCTGCGAAGTCGTAAAATCAAGGTGGTACAGATTTTTGGAGCTTCTAATATATTCAAAAGTTTGAGATAAGTACAAAAATTGATATCTTATGAAGTGTGATTTAACATTAAAACACACTTTAAAAATAAAATGTGGGAGTTTGAGTTTGCTGTGGGCTGCTCAGGGCACATCCCTAGATAGCTCTCCTCTGATTTCTTCCTGTCCCATCTGCCCATCTGTATTTGTTCCCCTTTTGTTTGATACTTAGAGGACTTTGGGGAATAATTTTATGAAACACTGCCAAATTAAGTACTTTTATTTCTAAAGCACAGCTCTTTTGGACAGCACAGGAATGAATTACACATTTGTGAAATGACACCCTGATTCAACAAATCTGATGTTAAGGAAATAACCGTGATGAAAAGGGCTTATATATTTATGTTTCATAATGAACAAAATCTATAACTACTAGTCTGAGAAAAATTCAAAACAATCTTCCTCCAGTTGACATGAATTATTTTATCAAAACCATCCTTAAGGGAAAAGTAAGAACTTAGTTCCTTTCATAATTCGATTCAATGAAATACAAATTTCTGAATTGCCTATCATACACAAAACACTCAGCTAATAACTCTTTAGTAATACAAGGCGAATTTAGTCAGAAATGGCATTTCTAAAACTTAAAGTTCTGCCAATATTTGAGACAGTCTATCTAGATCTCTGGTGGCCCTTGAAAATCAGTTACTCAGAGCTTATTTTCTGCTGAAACTCATGCTAGAACTGTAAAGAATTCATTAGGATCTCTCATCTTGTTACTTAATTTTTCAGAATCTAGGACTTAGACTTTTAAAATTGAATTTCTTTACTTACTTCTAGTTATTCATTAACTGTTAATCAATTAATTAATATGCCCATTCAAATCTTTATTGTTCTCCAGCTATGTGTCAGTCCCTGGGGGATCATGTGAAGGAGGTACAGCTCCTTCAGTCACAGACTGCCTTGTCGTGTGGATACAGGTAAGTTAATGGGTAATTGGCAATACTTTGTGTGTGAAGTGCTGTGATAAGAGAAAATTTAGGGATGGGGGGCATATAGTAGCATCCTTTCCAGAGGAAGAGATGTATAAAGGAAGATTTAAAAGATGAAGAGTTGGCCATGAAAAGGGGGAAGGAGTGAGGTAGAGAAAGCAAGCTTTTCATATATGCTTTCAATCATATCATTCATATTTGCAAAGAAGTAATCATTGCAACCAATAATTGACTCTTTTCCAGAAGTTGCAGGGCATGTTACATATTTAATAGTACATGATAAAACTATTCCATGAGGTAGATATGACCTCCATTTTACAGGGTAGAAAACTGGAAATCAGTCAAGTCACACTGAGTCAGGATTCAAACTCAGGCTCATTTTGCTCCAAAGCTAAAATTCTTTTTATACATTAGGTTGCCAGCTATAGGAAGCAGAGCAAGAAGGTAAAATAAAGGTCCTGTCCATGGTCTCTATTAGGAAAAAGGCTTATGATCCAAGAAAGCTACTTAATCAGACCTCAGATTTGACTGTCTTTTCTTCCAGTCTTTCAAAAATGATATTCACCAGCATATCTTGTAACCATCCTGGAAAAGTGGTTGATAATCCATTATATGTTATAACATGTTATTTTATCCATATTACCTCTACTCTACCGGCATCTAAAATCTCCAGATCTTTTGATCTGTAGCACAGGGCACAAAAGCCTGACTAAAGTCTCCGAATGGATTTCAACACTATCCGGCCAAGAGAGCAGAGATTCAGCATCTATTTAGGAAGTAATATTTTGGTCTTGTTTATGCTGCAAGCAACTCCTTCATTCACTACTAGAAATTCAGACTTAATGCATAATACAGGGAGTGCATACAGGGACCATGGCTGGCAACAGAGTCCTTTCTTCTACCTATTCATTCCCTGCACTGCAAACGTTAGTCCTGGAAATGGTAACTAAAGATTACGACATTCTACAGTCCTCTTTAAATAAGAGATACAATTCAAGATTTTAAAGTACACTGTATGTTCTGTGCAGGGAATTACTTAGTATCTCTATTTAAAGGAAAATATTCTTAATATGAATAGGCTTTCGATGCTGGAGTCACTAATAGTTTACTAAACTTGGTATTTTTATGCCCAGAGTAAAGTATGTAAGGTAACCTGGGAGCCATATGTGTCACATGATTTGTTAGGGCCCAATCACACCTAATTTCAGTGGCTGAAGCAAAAGAGGCAAGCAATTAAGGGAAAGTTTGGTGAGCTTCTGTTCAACCGAGGACGGAAACCTGCACAGCTGGAGACAATTCTGAGAAAATTGATCAGAATTCCTTTACCTTAACAAGAGCCTGGCTAACAAGTTGATACCCATGAATTTCTATAATCAGGCAGCAAGAATTTAAGAACCTAGAAACACAAGTCACCTTGGAATATTCAGTAGCTCTAACTCCTGTCATTTTAAGGAGCAGAGACACCTGTTAGCTTGGGATAAGGCAGACAATTTTTATTAATAATATAATATGATCGGTAACAAAATGTTCTATTCAGGTGTTGGGAGAATTAATCAATTGAATGTGGCTGCTTATAAAATAAATTGATAATAAGATACAGAAAATAACAGGGATTAGAAAAACTGGAAATTATTACTCTTAATGGCATGTCTGGGTATTCAAAATGTTGGGTCTCCTTTTTTTTTTTTTTTTAAAGACTTAGATTTTAATGTGTGTTTTCCAAATGAGTAGTTAAGCATTTTCTCTGAATAGCTAATCCCCAGAACCCTATAAGGGTTGCTTGATAGACACTTGTGTATGTCTGCTTGTTTGCTTGCTTGACAATATGATGACCACATTCAAAAAAGTTTTTTGCTGGGACAGATTAGCTACTTTAAGGTTTTTTCTCATTTCTAAATAATGAATATGAGACTCTGGAAGGATGTCAATCATATTAAACATTTGGAAGAGTTAGTGAAAACACTGTTACATTATTTTTTAAGTAATATAGTAGATCTACATACCTGCCTCCCTAACCTTATGATTATTTTTGCAGTTGCAGTCTTTAACTTCAAAGCCAAAAAGTACTGGGAACATACCCTTTCTGATCCAAATGAGCATTCTATGTATCCTTTTCTTTATTGCATGGAGCAGGAAGGACCTAACAAGAAAAAGGCATAGTCCAAATGCAAAACCACCTTACACAGAGAACAACACAGCCCAATCTGTTTCCACCAGCCAGCAAAAGGGAACCTGGTGAGTTTACTTTAGCCTCTAAACCCGCTTCCTGGATTCTGCATCTTTCCTTAACTATACCATTGCTATTTAGGGGGGGAAAAAATCCCCAGAACAATTAGACACACCTGGTTTAAGTGTCCTGCGCCCTGTTCACACTTCATGTTGTATCTTAAAGTGACAGCATATTAAAATGTCAATGGAATTCCTGGGCATTACGTGGCTATCACAGCTGAAAGTATAATTATAGTTCTTAGCATTATGGAACTGGACTTAACTCATTTCAAAGGCCAAAAAGTCATATATAGCGTGAAATGTGTAATTTTCACAAAATTATAAAAGGTTAAAAAAATTGAAGTGTACCTTCACATAAACTAACATTCTTATTGGCGTGGCGCACGCAGGTGTGTGTGGGTGGGGGTGTGTGTTTAGAGCATGATCGTGCTATTCTTTGGAGTCTATCATCACGTTAGACACAATGCATAAAATTTTGGTTAAGAAAATTGTTACTCTAATATTTCCAAGACAAACACACAGCTGACCATATTTAGGTTTAGTAGATATATTTAAAAGCCATACAGTAAACACTACTAAAATTTTAGATAGAAAACAAATATACTGAATTTGAATATAATAAATATCATAAATGTGATGTGGTATCAAATTGCTTCCATGCACTGAAACAGGAACATTTAAAATCTGCTAGAACTTATGTCCCTGGTAATAAGTTGTGACATTCTTATTGTGAAAACCAGGAGTGCTTGCGAAATACTTGTACTATAAGCTTGTATCAGTAGCCAAAATAAAAGAGAATATTACTAAGGAATTTGGCACTAAGACCAAAACAACAATTATTCAAGGGGGGAATAGGAAAATTAAATTGTTCATTTGAAGACTGTAATGATAAGATATGAATCACATACCCCAGAGAAGTGTTTCGGTAGGGCCATGCTTCCATTGACATCTCTCAAGGACAATCCCAAAGTTGCCAAATCGGAGGAGCTGCCCCAGTGAATGCTGTACTTAAGTAAAGCAGACTGTCTGAACGCTTCTCATCATAACACTACATTACTCCAATTTATCAATCTCTTATAAACAAACGCCTAGCCCTCCCTTATGTAGGAGTATGGTTGCTAAGACACACTCTGCTTTTTTAATCTGAGCATTTGTTTCTAACCTTTAGAAATCATTTCCTAAGCTGCTAGATTGACCCAGGACTAGCTTGATTCCCTCACCTCCCAGGACTCCTGCTACCAGCCTGGGTCACCAGCTCCTGGTTCTTGTGAGTGGCCTGGCTGCTCTCTCACACCCAAGAGACCCTCTTCTCTGTCCATTAGGGCATGCAAACATGAGCTTACTCTATGAAATAGTTGGTTATACAGAAAAACGTGTTTTGATGGCTGCAATTGCTCCAACTTGGCTACTCTTGGTTCTGCTGGACCAGCGACAAATGCCACAGCTTTTTAATGATCTGACTCCTGGGACTTTCATCAGCCAACACGCTATTTATTTAGAGGCCTTTGTCCTCTGAGACCCTCCAATAAACACTGCTGCATTATGCATCCAGAACTTTTGTTCCACTTGAATTAGAGAGCACAGTCCATCTAGTCTCTTATTTTTTCCCCTTTTCTACAAAAGAAGATAGGGTGAAAATCTTTAAACGATAGAAACCAGAAATATATGTTTAAGCGTTAATTTCAATTCAGGTTTGACAACTAGTAGATTGATGTGACCTGTGTACATTTAAAGCAATATTTAAAGTTGGGATAGATCATTCCTTCACTCCCTCCCTCACTTATTTAGTTAGCACTTACAGAATATGTATTTGATACCAGGAACAGTGCCAGATACTGGGACTACAAATATAAATGCAACATGATCTCACATTTTAACAGAGGGAAGCATAAAAACGTAACATTATAATGTGAAACATGCATATGATATATTAATACATTATAGACACATACACACAGAGTTTTAAACAATGTCAGAGAAAAGAATGGTGGATTCACCCTGAAGATGTAGAAGAGGATTCAGACAGGTAGTTATAGTGGAGTTGGGTCTTGAAAGATGAGAGACTTTTCCCCAGATGAGGCTGGGTGAGAGTAATTGTAGCAAACACACGTAGTGTATAATAGATGTTAACTGTTTGGGTTTGAATTCTGGCTCTTTCCTTTCTCATTTCTTGAACTCTTTAAATTTCAGTTTCCTCATCTGTTCAATGGAGATAATACTAGTACTTCCTTCATGGGCTTGTTAGAAAGATTAAAGTAGACAGCATGGTAAAGAACAGTGCACAGACACAGCAAATGCTCAAGAAGGTAGTTGCTAATGATTTTTATTACCATATCACTATGATGTGTATTTACAAGTTGTGTTTGGGAAATAAGAAATGGTAGTCTGATGTAGACAGAATGAAAGTGTGTTAGACTTAGCAGATATCGTGGATTCTGGAAAAGACTGGTTGGGACCCTATATAAAAGGCCTTGTATGTCATTCTAAAAAGTCTGCACTTGATATCATCAACAAAAGAAAACTGTATGACCAGTTCAGATGAGCACCCACTAAGAGACCAACAGTGTACAGAAACCTGCAGTGTAGGAGGGTAATTGCTGTCTTTTGTACTTTTCTGGGGCCTGAGGTGAGCGGGGGCATTCTGCCATCCTTGGAACTGGAGTGGTGGCAGCAGTTTGCCCGAGGTGGAGGCAATAAGGGGCTGCACTATCTGTACAATTTTTTTTTTTAATAATAAGCATTGGTTTGCATTATTTTATCACTATGATCTGATAATTCTGAACAATGACAGTAAAATAATGGGCTCTTCTCTGCTGGACAAGCCACCCCTTGGCATGCCATCCATGACTTGGTAGTTTGTTTTGAAAACTCTAAGGAGGATTAACAAGCACCCAGCAGCTGAGGACCCTGTAAGGACTTCCTGATGCTTAGGCATGGGTTAATTCAGGACTAGGAAATGGACCTGAGGAGCGAACAGCCAAACCCAACATTTGAGAGGGGCCAAGTAGTGGGAAATTTTAGGGTACCTCCTGAGGAGAAAAGATCAAAGCGAGAGGCACCCTCGGGGGGATCCTGAGAAAAAGAGGCAATGACACTGGATGTTGGGTAGTGAAGATGATAGACACAGATGCAGAAAATCAAGAAGGGCAGAGAGAAGGCTTACAGCAATACACCTTCCCCATCTGTGGCTACGTCACCATTGGTGGGTCAAGTACCAATCCAGAAAGATCCAGTCCAGTGGTTTTCAGTACCTCCAGCATCAGCATCGTCATATCCCAACTGCAAATCATTGGTCTCCACCCTGAACTGACAGTATGAGTAACTCTAGGGTGGGGCTTAGCAATCTGAGTTTTAACCAGCCCTCCTGGTTATTCTGATACACACTAAAGTTTGAGAATCACAGGTCTCCCCATCTGTGGAGCAACTCCCTAAACATAGCACTTTATCCTCAAGAGATATGAGATCATATTCTGATGCCTCACTGGTATTTATGACATTTGTCACATATCAGTATGTATGCCTTGAATAGTTCCTTCCCTTAACCCAGTGGTTCTCAATGGGGTGAAGCATGGTTTTGTTTCCCCAGGAGGGTATTTGGTAACGTCTGGAAGCATTTTCAGTTGTCAGGCTGAAAGGAAGGTATTATTGGCATCTAGTGAGTAGAGGCCTTAGATCCTCCTAAAACATTCTACAATGCTCCAGACAGGTCCTTCCAACAAAGAATTATCTGGCCCTGGTTAATCTTACCAAGAAAGAGTTTGTGTGTGTGTGTGTGTTTTGTTTTGTT
The DNA here is from genome assembly GCA_036589455.1 of Ateles fusciceps. Lineage (NCBI taxonomy): Eukaryota > Metazoa > Chordata > Mammalia > Primates > Atelidae > Ateles > Ateles fusciceps. Next base: position 4,292,815 of record JAZHEH010002842.1, read on the forward strand.
TTTTTTTTTTGGAGGATCTCCGTTACATTGGGGGGAAAATCAGGGTGGGAAAGTCGGCATCTAATCTGGTGTCTTTGAATACAAATTCTCGCTCCTAAGGCGAGGAATGTTTACTGATTGGTGACTGACTCTGTTTATTGTTGGTCTGTAAAGGAAGTAGGTGCTTTATGACCCTAACCAGGAACTGCTGGCTTTGTTTGCTCTCCCTCTCTCAACCTTTTCTTTCTGTATATTGTTTTTATCCTGATTTCATTCTTTGATTCCAAAGCGGTCAGGCCAGTCCTGATCTGGATCTCCAGCGTTAAGTCCCGTAGCTCAGACATGGCTTGTAAGGGAGGAGGAGTAATGGTGATTCTGGAGACTGCTCATTCTGGGAGTGGGGACTGGGGAGGACAACCCCACTGAACTGCCAAAGCCAAGATAGCAGAGAGTGCTTGATGACCTCCCACTGACTGCTTTCTCCTTAGATTGGGGAGAGGCCAGTGGAAAGGGGGCCACTGGCACCACATTGGAGAAGAGCTAGTTAGGGCTGTGCCAGACACATGTGTGAGTGTTGTGTGGAAGCCCCGGGATCCCCACACCTCGGCATGTTGCTGGTACAGCAGAAGCCGGCACACGAGGACTGTCCATTGAGCAATTCTGCTAGAATCTGAATGAGGCAGGAACTGGGCTTGATTGTGGGGTGGAGGGGCATGAAGGAGAGAGATCTATGGAGCCTGGAAGCACATCCCACGTAGAAAATGTGCAATCAGATGGAAAGAACGAATGAGAGCTACAATTGACATGAATATCTGGCTTGCTTTTTCATTAATTTGGGAACCTTATCTGCTGTGCCATCCAAGGAAGCTCACCGCTGGTGCAAAAGGACATTTAATTTCTGCAAACAATGCTTGGCATCTTTTTATGCAATGATTTTTACAGTCCTCACATTTCCACGGGCCTTTTCACATTTACCACTGTTAGACTCTAGAATGTACTCTAGGAGCCAAATGGAATAAAGAACTGTTTTTATTTTAATGGAATTTTTTTTTGTACTTAAAGCCTAAGACATGCTTTATCTTAGGCCTGGGGTCTGGCCTGCCTGGGTTTGGGTCTCAAGCCTTTCTTAGCCTCAGTTGCAATGGAGCTCTGCAATGGGAAGACCCTCTGGAGGGCAGGCCCAACACTGGAAGCTCACTTCCTAAACACCGAGGGAGCTGGCCAGCAACCCTCCTATGGAAACACCTTTCAGGCAGCACCACGGGAGTCTCTATTTAAACAGGTGACCTTGCAGAGAGAGGCTCCAGATCCCATTACCGACTGCCCGGCTGAGAGGGGAGATTTGTTTTTATGAGCTCTCAAAGCACACATTGCGGGCTAGGCGTAAATATGGAGAAAACTTGCTGAGACCTTGCCCCCTTTCCACAAAACGTAAAGAAAAGAAAATCATGCTGAGGCTTTTGAGAATCACTACCTATCAGTAAATAACCAGTAAGCAAAGTGGTCATCATTTAATTCAAGTTTTAAATTTACTTTATCTCTGGTGATGAAAAAGAGTATCAGATATTTCAGCCCTTCTGCGTTCTTCATGGAATGGTGGAAAGAGGAAAACAGCTGCTTGTATATGAAACAGTGTAAGGGTCAAATATTGCTCTGCCCAGAGGTGCTGACATCACTTAACTCTCCCCAGGAGAGGGGCATTGGCGTCATTTGTTGGGCCGCGGCCTCAGGCCTGAACATGGGCGGGCTGCAGCCCCCATCTTGTTTCTCCTTGAGCACCTACAGGGTCAACAATTGCAAGTGAACATTGCAATTAAGACTCTAAAACTTTGTTTTTATTGGCTTTGGTGGGGAATTTTTTTTTTCACAATTAATAAAAACACAATATAGTCAGTAAGTTAAAATGTGAATTTGAGTTTCAAACGTTGCATAGTCATTAGGCTAATCATTAGTCATTAGTCATTTGTGGTTGACAAGCAGGGTTATAATTTGACACCTGGCAAAAATCAACTAGATTTCAGAGAACTTAGAGTTGGGAAATGAGATGGAAAAAACACCCTCTTTTTCCCTAGGAGGTCCCATGAAGTAACGTTTGCAAAACCTCTTTTCTCTCCCCAGAAGTGAATGACCCATGATTCAGGGCTGTGGTGTCTCCATCTCTGCCTGCTGGACCACCCCTACCCCCACCCTCCAGAGCCTTGTAAGTACTGGCCAAAGAATTGCCTCAGAAGGTTCTCAGAAGTGAACCTCTGGGAGTTGAGAGAAAGAGATAAATAACTTCTCAACCTGATGTTTAAGCAACAAGAAACCACCAGTATCAATTCTGAAAATATTTTTTGAAACATCATAGAGTCACGGGAGAATGACAGAATGACATTAGGATGACAGGATTCTTAGTTCCTAACTTGTCTATAAAATCCCAGATTTTCTTCGTCTACCGTCTATGACCCATTTTCTTTTGTGTGATGAGAGCAAAATATTGAACCCTGAGTTTGTATTTTCTGACCCCCGACCTCTCCCAGGTGTTCTGGCTCATTTCCTGAGAGTTATGTTTGATTTGGGAACGCTTCCCTCTTTTCTCCCATTCCCCTGTTACCATTTGAAACCTGGAACACCCGCATACAAGACCCTATCTCCCTGTGCTACCCCAAAACACTCTTAAGTGTTCTCTCAGAACTTGGCAAGCATCTATACAGGGACAGTTTTCTCACACTCTGGGAAATCAAAATATAAAACAATAGCTGTTTTCCAATTCTTTAACCTGAAGATAAATTTTAGGGTTATTTCTTTTTCCTTTCTATTTAACATGAGTTTTGGTTTTAGTACTAAGAGGAAATCAAATAATCGACTTCAGTTTTCAATGTAACAAGGAAACAGAAACTCTAATTTGATCCAAAAGTTATTCCAAGCTTATCTCTTCAGAAGTTGTGGTTAATATTTTCTTAATAAATCTCTCCCTTTCCTTTTCTTTTTCAGATTTCAGAAGGCTGGAAAATATAACTTCTGAAGTCATGCATTATTTTTGTTTTAAAATGAAGCCTTCTTGACACCACTACTCTGCTAATCCTGTCGTCTTTTAAAAAGAAAATGCTTAAGATATCTTAAAAATATTGATAAAAAGAGATTTTTACATCTTTTAATTCAATGAGAGGCCAATCTACTAAGCTAACAAAAAGAGCTATATTCAGGAATGCAACTCTGCCCACTCCATCTGGCATGATTTCTTAAAAATAAATAACTACTTCATGAGATGTGAAAGTAAAAATAAGATATTGTGTGCGCTAAAAACGTTTCCTCAAGGAGCATCCAGGCTGGGCTCATAAAGCCCACTTGTCACCAGCATCAAGCCGCCCATCCAACCACCATCCAGGAGGGTGAGTCTTCTCTTCCTAGTCTAGGGCAGAGGGTCATTAATGCACTGGACTGGAGTTAAGAGGCTTAAACCTTAGCTGGCAATGAACAGGACTGAGAGAGGCTCAACTATCCTGGGTCCAGATGTCAGTTTGCAGGTATCAGGATAGTACAGGGGCAGGTGATGTACAGATCCTGAAAAATTCACTGACACATGGTGAATATATAAATATCACATCTCATTCTCTGTGGTATAAAACCACACAAATGCAACTTAGGCTTTATAAAATGCCCAGATTACTAACTAGCCAAAGGAAGATCCAAAAAAAATCTGTGAATTGATCCTGTGTGAAACCTGGCTCATGATAGTAAAAACAGGCTCAGTGTGTTTGTGTTTTATTTTTACAAATACATAATTTGAAAATGCATATGCTGTGCCCATTTTTAAATGATATTCATTCAATCATTCATTCACCAAGTGTTTATTGAGCACCTACTTTGTGCTTAACACTCTTGTAGACACTGCACATATATATCGGTGAACAAAAGAAAGAAGGCCCCTTGCCTTTAGAAAGCCTATACTCCAGTTGGAGCAGACAAACAGTTAACATGTACACAAATAAATAATTTTTGATGAGATCGGAAGACTAATACAAAGACAAATAAGGTAATGAAAAAAATGAGAGATGTGTAGGAGGCCACTGGAGATGGGGCAGTCAGAGAAGTTTCTCCGAGGAGATGACAGCTGAGCTGAGGTATGAAGGTCAAGAAGACGCCAGACACTCCAGGAAGAAGGGATTGCAAGAACACAGGACCTGAGACGGGAGAGAGCTTGGGGCATTAACGGAGTTGAGAAACCCCATTACCAGATACATACTTGCAATCATTTTATTTTTAAACAATGAAAACAGAATATCAGGTTTCATTGGAAACAGAATATCAGGTTAGAAGAAGCCTCCAAGACCATATAGGGAAATGCCCTCAGTTTCCAGGTTGGGGAGTGAAATCCCAGAGCAGCTCCATTGACTCACAGAGTGGGGCCAACAGTGCTGAACTAGAAGGCTGGTCTCCTGTCTTCAGTGGGTGTGTCTTCCCACATGATCCATTGCCTTAGTGGAGCTGTGTTAATTACACTCCCCCTGGACACTGAAGGCCTGTCCACAAAGGAATCATATCTGCTTGTCTGACCTTTCTAAATGAAAATAGGTCAGAATTCTAACCAGCTCTCACTTTGGGAGAGCATCTTAGGAAAAAGTCAAACTTTTTTCTAACAGGTGCTTTTTACTTTTCAAAATTTAAAAGGACACAAATACAGAGATAAGAAATTCTAAAGTGTATATTTTTCTGAGCATATTTAGAAGTACTGAGTTGGATCATATAGTAAGAAGTTCGTCTCAATGTTGTATTATTTCATAAAAAACACAAATGCATATCCCAGATAGATTCTGATTACCAAAAATTGATGATATTCAGAATAATTTTGAGTGTTTTTTGCTATAATAGGGAAGTATGTAACCTATTAAGCTCTCACAAAAGTTTCACTGAGAAAATATTATTCAATAACCCCAAATGGGAAAAATTTATCCTGTAAGAACTTGGCCCAGAGTATACAGAGTTGCATCCAGCTCTATTTATCATCTTGCAAACTTCTTCATTATGTTAAAACTAAATCTCAGCTGTGCCCTGACTGCAAAGCAAAGCATACAGGCTATTTTAGCCACATCAACAAGAATATTCTGAGAACAAATCGATTTTCCAAGAATGTTCGACACTTTTTATCAATTTTTGGTCAAGGTTCACGTCATGATATTACATTATCATGCTTAAAATTTGTTTGTCTAAAGCAACTTATGATTTTTTACTCTTGATTCAGAGAAAGGAAAAACAATCTTCTAGAATGTCCATGATAGCCGTAGCCTTCTGCCATGTTAGAATCTCAACAATTTAGATTTCATTCGGCTTGATTCCCATATGCTTGACTCAAAAGCAGCTTTCCCATGGGCCTGGCCTGAGGTTCTAATGTTCAGTTCACAGTTAGAGTTTTCTCCTTTAAGCAGCCTCTTTCTCAACACTTTCAGGTTTTCTCACGCTGCAGAGGAGAGCCCAAGTAAGAATCCTAAAGTACTTTCTCCATGGCACATGACTTTTCAAGAATATTCTAGCCCTTTCAAGACAGGCACCTGCTCTTTACAGAGGAGCAAACACTCTGGATAAGATAATTTTACTTTCACTGATGGCAGATTGCTTAGAGTTTAACTAGAAAACATTGTTAAAAATGTTACAATGGCAAAATAAAGAACAAACATTTTGATCTTTTGCTTTACTTGAATTTAGAGCTAGGGCTAATCTCAGATAGATCTTGAATGAACACTGAAAATAGGCATGGTATTAGTTCCAAATTCTCCCCCCCAAAAGCATGCCCTTCAAATAGAAGAGTATCCATCTGACAAAGGTCTAATATCCAGAATCTACAAAGAACTTAAACAAATTTACAAGAAAAAAACAAACCCCATCAAAAAGTGGACGAAGGATATGAACAGACACCTCTCAAAAGAAGACATTTATGCGGCTAACAAACATATGAATAAAAGCTCATCATCACCAGTCATTAGAGAAATGCAAATCAAAACCATAATGATATACCATCTCACACCAGTTAGAATGGCAATCATTAAAAAGTCAGGAAACAACAGATGCTGGAGAGGGTATGGAGAAACAGGGAATGCCTTTACACTGTTGGTGGGAGTGAAAATTAGTTCAACCATTGTGGAAGACAGTGTGGTGATTTCTCAAGGATCTAGAACCAAAAATACCATTTGGCCAGGCAATCCCATTACTGGGTATAAATCCAGAGGATTGTAAATCATTGTACTATAAAGACACATGCACACATATGTTTACTGCAGCACTGTTCACAATAGCAAAGACTTGGATCCAACTAAAATGCCCATCAGTGATAGACTGGATAAAGAAAATGTGGCATATATACATCATGGAATTCTATGCAGCCATAAAAAAGGATGAGTTCATATCCTTTCCAGGGACATGGATGAAGCTGGAAACCAACATTCTCAGCAAACTAACACAGGAACAGAAGACCAAACACCGCATGTTCTCACTCATAAGTGGGAGCTGAACAATGAGAACACATGGACACAGGGAGGGGAACATCAGACACTGAGGGCTGTTGGAGGGTGGGGAGCTAGGGGAGGGATAGCATTAGGAGAAATACCTAATGTAGATGGGTTGATGGATGCAGCAAACTACCATGGCACATGTATACCTATGTAACAAAACTGCACGTTCAGTTCATGTATCCCAGAACTTAAAGTATAATTAAAAAAAAATAGGAGATTATCTGAGAAAAGTGTATGATGGCATAACAAACACTTAGAAAAATATCTTGGTTGTTTTTAATTTGAAATAATCCCACATCAATTTATTTTATTTGCATATTATATAGTCATATTAAATTATAATAACTCCAAATTGGAATCTAAGCTATAGCTTAGGCAAACTATCTCATAGGGGAACTTGTGATGGGCATTGGCTAAATAAGTAGATTAATGAAATTGCTGGAAATTTAAAGGCAGTTAGGACAAAACCCTGAATGGGTCGGGGGGAAGAACGAAGGAAATAGTCTTCCTGCTGATGCTCATTTTAGAAATAACTCACTTTCCCATGACAAAGATAAGAAGGCCATTTAAGAATTATTTACCTTTCAGCTTAAAAAAAAAGAGAAAAAAAGATATCTGGAGAACTCCACTGACAGGCATGAAGAATGCATTGTCGCTGTTCCTTCTCATCCTCAGGCTGGGGTAGGCACAGAAGAAGCCTTTGCCATTAAGCAGGGAAAAAAAGCAAGAAGTATCCAAACAGAACACACCTTTCTTTATTAGCTAAGGGAGAATCTTCTAAGACCATTTAATTAGTTGAGGAATAATAGCTACTGTACTCTATATAAACACTAAATCTTTATTTTTTAAATTTAGACAAAACACAAATTAAAGAGAGATACACACTTCACAAAGGTTTTGCAATGTGAGTCATAAAAATAGCTTGTTCCTCTAGGGAGTGATTTTAAAATAAACTCCATTTACAAAAAAATAAATAAATAAATTTAGAAACAACCTATTCAGATTATAAAGTGAGTTACAGTTGATTTAACTTAATAGAACTTTGTTATTTTATGTGGGGAGAACTGACTGGATTTTTTTAAAAGAGGATTTTCTCCTTATTAATAAGATTAAAAAATAATTTTAGTCTATGGCAGCAAGATTCTTCTGCATATAATCTTGGGGACCAATTTTTTTCCCCAGTGCCTCAGGCAACAAATCCTTCAGCTCCTCCTTTTTATTGGGTCACAGTAGCAGCAGAAGTGGACGTGCGTGGAGCACTCCCCATGGATAAGGCGGTTATTGCAACCAACCCAGCCTAGGGCCTGGGTGTGTGTTCAGTGAGCGGACCTCCAACATGTGCGGAAGATGAAGGGGCAAGACTTTCTACTGTGGACTCTCCTCAGCTTTCCAGAGTTTGGATACAACGCTTGCTCTCCCAAAGAGAGGAAGAACATTATCAAAGTAAATCTCAGAAGTAATATCAATGAAATCTCTTGATAGGGTCATGACCTATCATCCCCAAACCCTCTGCCATTCTCCAGAGGGTCCCATACATCTAGAATGTAGACATGCAGCTTTCTGTATTAGTGCAAAAAATAAGATTATTTTCTCTTCGTTTAAGGGTCATTCCTAGGTTATATTAGCCACTATACAAATGTGAGACCTTTCAAAGTTTGCTATGAACTCATAAGCAATGATGAATTTAATTTGTATCAAAGCACTTAGATTGGAGCAAGTGGTATTTTAAAGCACATATTAATTCATTTAAAACCACATAATTCACTGCAGCTCTATAATATGCCAAGGAGAGCCTGGCCAACTGGCACCTCTATTCCTTCCAAATATGTTACCCATCTTGTGCCCTGTTTTTATTTGATTATGTTATTAAACAAAATCTTTACCAATGACTGCATGGAAAAGAATGACTTAATCAATACAGTGTTGAGGTCCAGTCCGCCCACTATGCAGTACTTTCTTGCTTGGGCTCAGAAATTTTACAAAAAGACATTTCAGTTAAATAAAACAAATCCCAGAGAAACCCTGTTATGGTCATGCAACTTCAAAAGCAAAGTAGAAGTTGCACTCACAATGTATTTGGGGGATCCTGTAACCATTCTGTACCATTATATGTTGCCATGGATTGATTTAGCTACATGACAAAATCCCAATAAAAATATAGTTTATAAAACTGTGGTTCTACTCCTTATTTGTTTTATTTCAGACACATTCTATCCATGGTTAGAAACAAGCCATGACAGTGGTCTAGCCCTGAATTTCTACGCATGGTGAGAAATCAGGCATAACCATGTTCTAACCCTGAATACGATCTTAATGTTTTATACCATGGGCAAATCATTAACATATGGACATAACCTTCCCAGCTGCTCTGTTATTTATTTATTTTTGAATCCTATAGGTTCTGCTGCCTCCTGTCTATACCCCATCCTAACATTTTCCCTGTATTTTCTTCCCATTTTAAAAAGATTCCTCTCTTTCTTCTTCTTCTTCTTTTTTCTTAAGGATCTATTGGGGGGGGAAAAGTCTTCATTCCGTGTTCCACCCCACTATTCCATTGGCCCCAACATCCCCTCTCTAATCTCTAAATTAAGCATTCACTTTAAAGTTCAAGGATGTTTCCCTTCCTCCCCGCTAAAGGAGGCAGTGGAGGCTTCCCAGAGCCTGGCTTCACACACTCTGCTGGACACCCCACAAAGCAGCCTCTCACCATACCCCATCCTCAGATTTTTTCTTTTATTAATAAACTTTGTGGTGGGCTTATGCCTCTAAATCTTTTTCACCCATCAGAGCCATTTACCTTCCCTCTGTAACAACCAATACTCACTCCTCTCCCATCTCCTGGTGCTAATTTCTGCCCCAGTATCCCACTCAGTAGGACAGAATGTGTTGTTTCTGGCTGTGGATAATATATTTCCATATCACTCTGAAAAACCATGTAATGAGCTCTGCAAGACAACCGTTTTGTCCTTTCACTTCCGCTCACGCAAACAAAGCAGCAGTTTACAAAAAGAAAACCAATGAGAATCATAGGTTAATGAAAGATTAAACACTTAAGGAAAAAAAAAAGGAGTTCTTTACGTGATTTTTTACAAAACTGCCAACAGGGTATTGGGCAGTGGTTCCCAAAGGCTGATCCAGTGACCAGTCCAGGTTTGCTGCATAAGAATCACTCGGGAGGTTGTTAAACATAAATATTGGTAGGACTCACCTCTAGAGTTTCTGATTCAGAAGTCTGGGGTTTGGGAGCCACCAAGAGAGTGTAAATCAATCTCCACAGATTGAATAAAAGCCCCATAAGCACATATATAACAACATGTGGATGCCAAATTTTCAACCCATATGAGTCTTTAGAATTCACCCAGTGATTAATGTTTTGAAAGAAGTATGAAAAGACTTCTCAATGCAAGCTAAGTCCTGATGGGGGGGTGGGAAGGATGACAGCCAAGGTATGCATTGGTCTGTACACTCACCACTAGTCTTTATGTCTACGAGCAGATGTGAAAATGACCCCCCCCACACTTTCTCCCATTCCCCCGCACCCACCAGAAAACATGCTCTGCAATTCTTTGAGTTATTTGACAGAGGGGGTGCTTTAAAAACATTGCTTTTTGTTTTTAGAGATAGGGGTCTTGCAATGTTGCCTGGGCTGCTCTCGAACTCCTGGCCTCAAGCAATCTTGCCTGAGCCCTCTGACTAGCTGGAACTACAGGCCCACTGCTGTGCCTTTGGGGCACTTTAAAAAAGATCAGTCCTTACAGGATTGGCAGTTTATGTAGTATGCACCTGATTTATGCTCTGTTCAAAACTGAAAACAAAAATGATAAAAAAAAAATGACTCAGGGTGAAACAGAGCAAACACCTCAGTAATTATACCTTCCTGAAGCACAATGGGCCATTTCCCTTCCTGGGATTAAGAATATGAAAGGGATGTAAGTTACAACTCTCTCAGTTGTGACTTCCATAAATCCTTGGAGCTTTCAAATGCCACTTTATCCACACAGGTACAAACCTTGAAATGCATATGTAGCAAAATTCCCCCCACCTAGCACCTTGCTTATTTGTAACCATCATCTCATTCCAAGCAAGAGTATTCTTCTTAGGAAAGAGCCACTGGACTCCGTCCTTCTCTTTAAAGACCTTCCTTTTAAGATTACATTCTAGGCTTGTGCTGTCTAATCCAAGAACCTCCAGTCCCATGTGGAGCATTTGAAATGTGGCTGATGAGTCAATATTGAGATGTGCAGTAAGTATAAAATAGGCACCAGATTTTGAAGACTTTGTATGAAACAGAAGAATGGAAAATATCTCATTCATAGTTTTTATGTTAACATGTTGCTATGGTAATGTTTTGAATCTATGAGGTTAAACAGGATTTATTATCAGAATTAATTTTACCTGTTTCATTTTTACTTCCTTAAATGTGGTCCTTTGAAACCTTAAGATTACATGTGTGTGGTGCATTTTGTTTCAATTAGCCAGAGCTGTTCTAGATGAAGTCCAGGGTTTCACTTCCCATCTCAAAATTTGTCCCACACGCTGCCTCAGCACCCTTGATCCCTCTCCCCACTTAGTCCACCCACCTCTGCTCCAGGCACAGCTAACGGGAACCTTCTCACATTACCAAGTTCTTTCCCAATCCAGTCCCTGAAACTCCACTATAGGCTTGTAATCTTTTGCCCACTACCCTGTCAAGTAATGTCTCCCTTTTTATCTTAACAGATTCTAAGTTCCCACCTTTTTCATGAAATCTTCCCTTTTTCAGTGAAGATGACACAATGAAGACTACCTATTATTCATTTTATAGACATTTCTGTTTTGCCATAGAGCTGTTAAGGTTATTATTTTGATTATTACCAAATACTCATTTCTTCAACAGCATTCACTGTGCACCTCCTGAAGGCCAGGCACAGTGATGGCTCTAGAGGATACTGAATAATGTCAGCACACAGCCCCAAAATGATGTGTGGCATGAGGCCTGCAAGAACACAGACACTAAACCAAGGCTCTTCTGCCCAGAAGGATGCTCTACTTTTAAACACCTTGCTGAGGAAGGCTTTGAACATAGTGCTTATATAACACATAAGTCTTGTGGCCTAGAAACTTGAAACTGCTTGACTCCATAATAACACTTCCCCTTCCCACACCTGTATGCTCCCTCAGGTTTCTCCGCTACCCTGTAAACTCTATTCCTCTTTGTATTCCCCTGACTTCTGCTAACCCAGGATTAAATATCATGCTTTCGTTGTGTCTCTGTGTGTGTATATGCTCATTTGTTTTTCATATTAATGTGGATACCATTATTGTTCCTATTTAAAGATGAGGAAACTAAGGCACACAGGAGTTACGTAGCTTAATGAAGTCACACAAGTAATGAGTGGAGGAGTCAGGATTTGAACCCAGGCAACCTAACTCTAGAGCCAAAGCTATTAACCACACACAAACAAACACCAAGCACCATGTAAGTTTGAAGCTGCCAAGGCTATCTAGTGCTGAATGAGAGAAGCTACTCTAAAATGAGGACTATGTAAGAAAAGGATAGCTGGAGAAAGGAGGGACAGAGGGAGAAAGAGAGAATATCAGAGAAATATAACTAAAGATTATTTTATTTGCACTGCTGGAGAGTATGAAGCCAGAAACTACCCTTTGGCCTTCCCAGCTATACAGGTGAATGGGGTCTTTTGTTATTTGTAGCCACAGGTTCTTAAGGAGGGGGTCCACTCACAATGGTGCACAGAGCTCTGTTTGTGTATAAACAGAACTATAAAACAATATGTATACATGTCTCTGGGGGAGATTCTCAAAGGAGACCTGGATTCTACATAACTGCCATATGTGCAGCTTCTTAGTCAAATATCCTCTGCTAAAATTAGCTGGGCACACTTAGAACACATTGCTTGTCATATGGCTGGCCTCTGCTAACATTAGGTCTATCCCCCGGTGCCATACTTGCATGAAGCAGAATAAGCTTTTTTTTTTTTTTTTTTTTACCCATTCTTCCTTTATTGTGTGATATCTATATATCTCATCATTTTACATCTCCCAATAAATGCAGGATTTAGTACTCTAATGCCTCTGAAGGTCTCCTCCATGTCTAGAATGCTCCTTTTGACAAATGATATTTAATGCTGCCGACAGAAGAGCCATCTCTCTGCCCAATGCCACCTGCTATTCAAAAACATTCAATATTTGTTTTTTTTTTTTAATTGCATTTTAGGTTTGGGGGTACATGTGAAGAACATGGAAGATTGTTGCATAGGTACACACATGGCAGTGTGATTTGCTGCCTTCCTCCCCCATCACCTATATCTGGCATTTCTCCCCATGCTATCCCTCCCCAACTCCCCACCCCCCACTATCCCTCCCCTTTTTCCCCCGACAGACCCCAGTGTGTGATACTCCCCCTCCCTGTGTCCATGTGTTCCCATTGTTCAACACCCGCCTATGAGTGAGAACATGCGGTGTTTGATTTTCTGTTCTTGTGTCAGTTTGCTGAGAATGATGGTTTCCAGGTTCATCCATGTCCCTACAAAGGACACGAACTCATCGTTTTTGATGGCTGCATAATATTCCATGGTGTATATGTGCCACATTTTCCCTGTCCAGTCTATCATCGATGGGCATTTGGGTTGGTTCCAGGTCTTTGCTATTGTAAACTGTGCTGCAATGAAACAATGTGGAAGCGAGTCCCTGTTTAATAAATGGTGTTGGGAAAACTGGCTAGTCATGTGCAGAAAGCAGAAGCTGGACCCCTTCCTGACACCTTACACTAAAATTAACTCCAGATGGATTAAAGACTTAAACATAAGATCTAACACCATAAAAACCCTAGAAGAAAATCTAGGCAAAACCATTCAGGACATAGGTGTAGGCAAGGACTTCATGACCAAAACACCAAAAGCAGTGGCAACAAAAGCCAAAATAGACAAATGGGACCTAATCAAACTCCATAGCTTCTGCACAGCAAAAGAAACAGTCATTAGAGTGAATCGGCAACCAACAGAATGGGAAAAAATTTTTGCAGTCTACCCATCTGACAAAGGGCTGATAACCAGAATCTACAAAGAACTGGAACACATTTACAAGAAAAAAACAAACAAGCCCATTCAAAAGTGGGCGAAGGATATGAACAGACACTTTACAAAAGAAGACATACATGAAGCCAACAAACATATGAAAAAATGCTCATCATCACTGGTCATTAGAGAAATGCAAATCAAAACTACATTGAGATACCATCTCAGGCCAGTTAGAATGGCGATCATTAAAAAATCTGGAGACAACAGATGCTGGAGAGGATGTGGAGAAATAGGAACACTTTTACACTGTTGGTGGGGAGTGTAAATTAGTTCAACCATTGTGGAAGATGGTGTGGCGATTCCTCAAGGACCTAGAAATAGAAATTCCATTTGATCCAGCAATCCCATTACTGGGTATATATCCAAAAGACTATAAATCGTTCTACTATAAGGACACATGCACATGAATAAGCTTTTTTTCTATATTAAGTGCCACAATGCCTGGAATTTCTCCATAAAATATGTATCAATGATAATTTCTAACTATCTTTTAAAATATAAAGTGGGTCTGAAGCAATTCTCTTGGCAATTCAACATGCTGAATTGAAAATGCATGTTTCTTTCAAAAAATGACAGTATGTCCGTCCCCATTCTGCTTATCTTCAGATCAGTTTCTCACTCCCCGCCTTGTCCTGCTCTGCTCTGTAATGTGAAGGGGCTAACCTCTGCAAGGCTGGGCTTCCCCGGACTTCCATGAGTTCAGCAAATAGGAGCACTGGCGGGTGAGAGTCTGAAGGTGGGGGAGAGAAGGGAGAAACCGGATGACTTCTCCTGTCCCTGTCTACCTCAGGCAGGCAGTGGCTACGTCCTGAGGCTGCAGCTCCCACTAGACAGACCTACCATGATTCTAGCTTCCAGCAGGGTTATGAGGCTCTGGGCTCTGGCAACACCACCTCCTCTCTTTGTCCCTTCAGCCTGTGGTGGTGGTGCTATTGCTAATCTCTAGGTTGCCTCACAGACCTTTGCTGGCTCCTTAGCAATTCTGTAATCTGGACAGAATTGGGGCAAGGACATCATTCAACTCAATACAAAGCAATATAAGTATAATATTTAGAAATATCGAAGTGAATCATGACAGAATCAGCTAAAAGTCAAAGGTCCTTACCTCTGGAATTCCTTGCATTTACTTTGCATAGTTTCAAACACTCAGAGTGGGTGTATTCTCCTGATTGGACCATGACTAACACAGGTGGCAAAAAAATAATAATTGTAAATAAGCATAAACCCAGAGAGACAAAGAGGATGAGGCAAGAAGTAATGAGTAACTTACAAAAAAGTAACTAATTTTTGCGAGATGGAAAGGGATGGAGGAATGGCCACTGCCTTAGCAGGGCAGAGAAGACTGCACCCTAAGCATCTAAAGAAGGGATTGCCAGTAAAGACCATGGGATGTCCCTGTAATGCCTCAGGCTTCAGAGGTACCAGATAACTTGAAATGTGAGAATATATAACTCGAAGCAAGAGCACTGCTTGAAGTCAATGTAGGTTTTCTCTCCCACCTCACACTAAAGACCTGAGGCTTACTCTTTGGAGACTGGGTAAGAACAGCTTCAGACTGGGAGCCACTAGGTACATTGGAGGGCAGGAGAGTGGCCCCATACCAGAAACAAGAGGATGACAAGAATATTTTCATCCTTACCAGTGGGACCCTCCCACACACACAACCTTGATTGAAAGATTATTCATTGGAGAAACAGTATCCCCAGAAAAGACATTTAAATTTTGATACTGGAAGAGAGATAAGAAAGGACCTAACAAAAAAACCAAGTAATTGCTAAAACTCCACCTTCAACAAGCCCCACTACATTACCTGCTAAGAGTTTGACAATGTTGAAATAGTAGGGAAAAGGAACCTGAAGAAACATTTAGGAAGAGATTGCAATTAACGATAGCCATATAGGGAACTAAAGAATGAAAATATGAGGCAATAATTAACTCCAGAAAAATAAATCCTTGAGCACTACTTGGTTCAGCAGTGAACAATATTTGTGTAGTCAAAATAATGCAAACAATTGATTATGGATCAATAATAGGACAGATGTGAGAAGGAGAAATAGGGCCATTGTATAATTCCAGATGTCATAAATAACATTTAAAGTTGACAAATTAAGTGACAAATTAAGAAATAGTGGTATATTAGTTTCCCTGCATAACAAATTACCACAAACCCTATGGCTTAAAACAACAAAAATGTATTCTTTCACAGTTCAGAAGGCCAGAAGTTTAAAAGCAAGGTGTCATCAGGGTTGGCTCTTCTTAAAAGGCTCTGAAGCAGAATATGGTCCATACCTCTCTCTGAGCTTCTGGGGATTGTCAGCAGTTCTTGGTATTCATAGGCTTGCAGCTGCAGAATTCTAATCTCTGCCACCAGAGAAGACGTCATCTGGTCATCTTTACATCATGTCTCTTTCTGTGAGTCTCTTTCTTGCTCTTATAACACCAGTCATAGTGGACTTAGTGCACACCCTATTCCATATGGCCACCTCTTAACTTGAATAATTACATCTACAAAGACCTTGTTTTCAAATAAAGTCATCTTCTGAGGTTCTGGGAAGAATGTGAATTGGGGCAGGGACACTATTCAACTCAATACAACCAGTGTAACGATAATATTTAGAAATGTTGAAGTGAATTATAACAGAATCAGCTAAAGGTCAAAAGTCTTTACCTCTGGAATGGAAACTGGTGGTTGGAGAGAACATGGTAGGGAAACGATGTTCCTGCTTATAAGGTTTGGAAAAGACATACCTATTGCACACTGACACCATGTCCCTTCCTTTAGGCCAGTAGGAGTATCATATTTCTTCTCCTTCTGGTTGTCCAGGTGTGGTCAAGTGGCTAGTTCGTAATGATAGGTTGGGTGAAAAGGACATGTGTGTTCAGAGCTCTAACCACCAGGATGAGACCATTCAGCTCTATTCTTCCTGCCACAGGGACGGGGAAAGCATGTGTGTAAACAGAACTTCTTTCAGTCTGAGCAGACCTGGCTAAGGTCTAAATATTTGTTCCCCCCTCCCCAACCACCACAAATCCATATAGTGAAATTCAACCCTCCAAGATGACGGCATCAGGAGTGGGGCATTTAGAAGGTCATGAGGGTAGAGCCCTCAGGAATGGGATTAGTGCCCTTATAAAAGAGACCCCAGAGCGATGCCTTGCTCTTTCACCAGGTGAGGACACAGCAAGAAGGCACCCTTTAAACCAGGAAACAGGCCCTTACCAGACATCAAACCTGCCAGTACCTTGATCTTAGACTTCTCAGCCTCCAGTACTGTGAGAAATAAATTTCTGCTGTCTCTAAGTTACCCAGTTTAGCAGACTAGACAGATGAAGATACCCAGTTGTATCAGACATGAAATCCTTGTTTTTATTATCTGCTGAGATTTTGAGTTTGTTGTTGAGTTTGCAGCCACACAACCTCGCCTGTCTTAATTGACACAATGCATGGAGTATTATTTGAATTTGATGCAATTTACATGTACTTACTATTCTGATAAATATTAAAATGAATAACATAAACCATAAATGGTAAGAGATAATACATGAAACCACTTAGCATTGGTGATTTTAGCAGGTCACTTTTTAAATGACACAGTATTCTGAGTACTGGATTCTAAGTTCTGGCAGGCATTGTCAAAGTGGGACATGGGATACATGAAGCAAAATCTTACTGCACAGTTTTTTTTAATTGGATTTTATTACTTAAGGAGTAGGACTCTAAATTAATCCAAATATGGATATGGCTCATTTTCCACAATGTCTCATGTGCTGGAGTATGGCAAAAGAAATGTGTCTACTTTTTGGAGTCTAGTCTTCCTTTTGGATTCCATTTGTGCCTAATCTTTTTCTTGCTGAACGAACAACAACAGGTTCTAAAAATTTACTTCCAAACTCCTCTTTCAAGTGGATTTTTTAAACTCTATAAATGATCAATACCATTACCTAGGTATGAATTTATTTCTATTTAGAAACATAGTCATCTCCTGTATAAAGTGATGGTGAAGAGGTTCCCACAGGTGAGTCTGCTCCTGCCCACTTGATGTCACCTCTCTGTTACTGCCTGGGTGATAAGTCCTATCAATCTTGCATATTCTACTTCTGTTGCAATGTCAGCTGCCCATATTTGTGGCTTTCAATTTATTCCATGATTGTGAGTCTTTATTCAATATACTTTTCATTATGCAGGTCAAATACTACCCAGTATCCAATTTCTCTCTCCTTCCAAGACCATGGAAGGATTATTATCTTCCTCCCTGCTGAAGTTAGACAAAGTCATGTGACTAATTCTAACGAATGAATGGCATTTTAATGAAAATATTTATGTAACAAGGAAGATATAAAGCCCCAGTAACTTATATCCATTTCAAGAAATTTTCAATTCAATTCCAGTACAAAAAAAAGATAGTTTTTAAATCTTCACTGTGATGAGATCCCAATTAGCTAATCAGACTGTGAGCTCTCTGAGGGCAGAGCTATGGTGAAACCCACACACACTAGATGCTCAATACACATCTGTTGAATGGATGAATGAAATATTGAGTGATGAGTGACCATAATTCTAATAACGTGTCTTGATTAAATCATTCTTATTTAACCGCTGTGTTCATTGGAACAGTTTACTAATTTAGAAAACTACCCTTAAATGAAAAAGATTATTTTATCAGTGAGATTAGCAACAATATTCTGGCTTCTCAAAAAAGGTTAACATGAAATCTAAGAAGGAAATTCCAGGGAGTTTTGCTGTTTCTGAACTTTATAATAAAGATGGCCCAGAGGTGCACATATCGTAATATGATTCTTTTTTTTTTAGAACAAGTCTCACTCTGTTGCCCAAGCTGAAGTGCAGTGGTGTGATCTCAGCTCACTGCAACCTCCACGTCCAGGTTCAGGTGAGTCTCCTGCCTCAGCCTCCCGAGTCACGGGGATTACAGGGGTGTGCCACCATGCTTGGCTAAGTTTTGCATTTTTAGTAGAGATGGAGTTTCACCATGTTGGCCAGGCTGGTCTCAAACTCCTGACCTCAGGTGATCAACCTGCCTCAGCCTCCCAAAGTGCTGGGATTATAGGCACGAGCCACTGTGCCAGGCCCCTGGTTTTCTACTTTCTCTTTGAGTTTAGTGATTTGAGGCTGTTACAAACTGAATGTTTCTGTTCCTCCAAAATTCGTATGTTGAAGCACTTACCCACAGTGTGATGGTATTTGGAGGTGAGGTCTTTGGGAGGTGATTAGGTTTAAATGAGGTGATGAGGGTGTTGCCCCCATGATGGGATTAATGACTTTATAAGAAGAAAAAGTGACAACAGGGCTTCCTCTCTCTGCCATGTAAGGAGGCCCTCACTAAGAACTGAATCAGCCAAGACCTTAATCCTGGAATTCCTAGCCTCCAAAACTGTAAAACATGAAAGTCTATTGTTTAAGCCATCCAGTCTATAATATTTTGTTACAGCAGCTCCAGCTAAGACAAAAGCCAAATTCCCATCTTCTCTACCTCTCTCAGAAATGTAATATTATTTTTGCACGCCACAGTCACCTTCTCTTGCTTGCAGCAACCAGCCTAAGATTCTACTGCCTCTTTAGGTAGAATAAGTAACATGTCCATCCAATGACCACTCTGAATCATCAAATATTTCCTAATTGAGGCAGGAATGGTTTCTTTAACCACTATTGTCGCATAGCATTGCTGGCTGTTAGGCTCCAACCTAGGCATGGTGCTCTTGGGTTTCATACAATGCAAATAAATGGAAATTTTCACTAGATTCCAAGAGCTTCCAATTTGAAAAAATAGAAAGTTCAGTAATTCAGCCACAAGTTTAACTTTTTAAAAATTCTCTGGATCGTATTATACCCTACAAAGTTGTGTTATTTTTATTTTTTTCCCTCTTGGTAAATACATTTAATACATTGCCTTGGCTTGTATTGACCATATTATGCCCCTGCAGTTTCCTGAAAATATGGCCTTTTGCATTGGCAAACAGTAATGGGAATAAATTCTTTAAGCACTATGTAAAAAGCTTACTTGAAATTTTGAAGTCTCATACCAAAATGCTGACTATTAAATAGAGATTTGTTATACAATGCCAAATGAAAATGTGCTGTCGTAATTCCCTGGATAAATTTTAGTTTTTATATCATTTTGATAAATTTACCTCATTTGCCAGTATAGCTACAAATCATACCTTACGGTTGTCATGCAAAGGCAGTAAAATATTACATACTTCAGATGACCTCCATCCAGAAATGCTTTTCACTGTTCACATTTTATCTTTCAAATAGTACTTTCTTTAGAAGCAAATATAACTGCCATTATAGAGAGAAGCTACCGGCCTGGGACAAGTCCTAGCATTTAGTGCTCTGACAGATCTTAATTTGGATATTAGCCAAAGTCAATAAAACTTGTTCATGCAGAACCTTACCTGGTTTTTACCACATCGAGGGGGTGCATCAGGCAAATTTCTGCAAGACCTGAAAGATGATAAAGAAAGTCCAATAAACACTTATGTAAACACTGGTTCTTATTTCCTTGACCCTGTCGATTTCTCAAGTATCAGGGTTCAGATAAAGAACTTGGGACTTTGGATATGACAGCTAATAGTAATAGGCTAATGGCAAAAAAACAGAAGCATAATATGATTTTATTCCAATGGGAACAAGATATGTGAGTGAGTACTTTCTTACAAGTGCTCTGGCAGGGATGTGGGGCAGGAGGGAAAAGAAAATTTAAAAAAGAATCAGAGGTGCTAATTCCAATCAACTGGGAGGACATTATGGCTTGCCATTCCAGCCCAATAATAAGGATATGTGGAAGGAGGGGAAGGAAAGAAAAGAAGGAAGAAAGGGCAGGAGGCTCTTTGAATCTCTCCCAGCTTTGCTATGTTAGTAAACACAGCAAATCAGAAACCTGAGTTTCAGTATCCATGAAACAAAGATAATGATGTCTCTTCCCTCCCAAGGTGGTTATAAAAAAGCAATACATATCAATACATTAACAGCTTAATAGAGAATATTTCTTGCTAGATCATTGTGTGCTAGGCACTGTTCTAAGCAGTACTTAGATTATGTCATTTAATCTTCACAAGAACTTTATGTGATAGAATGCATTATCCCCATTTTACAAATGAGATCATTGAGGCACACAAGTTAAATAACTTATCTAAGATGTTACATCTAGGAAGTAGTCTTAATTTCCACAAAGCCCTGATCTTAACCATTACACAGTGAAAGAACTATAGCTTCTTGCAAATAAATTGTAGAACTCTCTCCTATAGTCTGACCAGAGAAGACTACTTAATTATAATACAAACTACTGGTATGTAACAATAGGAGTAGTACAAGTAGTGTTAGGTACTAGTAGTTGTAAAAATAATTATAGTAGTCGTCATTATGGTATTATAGAGGTAATAATAGTAATAGTTATCTACATATGGATGGTCATTTAACATATATGGTCACTGATATGCACAACAAGCGAACAAGGTAAGTATCATTATCATCTTTCCTTTAAGATAAGAAAAATGATGTTGATAGTGTTCAACTGATTTGCCCAAAGGCCACACAACAGTATTTGTGAGTAGTTTCTTACAGGCAGAGCATTTACCTCCATGTATAAACAAACCCAATTTGAATTTAACTGTGATGTAGTTTATCTGCCCCATCCCATATTTATCCATACAAATGTCTTTTCCTCTACATACTGGCGAGGTCCAGAAAGCTCAAAGGGCCTGTACCTATCTGAAAGCCCACTTTGCTTCTGTAGAAGCCTTAGGAGGTTTTCCCTGCATATGCCTGCTCTAGGTCGCAAAGTTCTATGTACTGACCAAAGCTGTCTTACTTTGGCTACAATGAATAAGATCCAATATGGATGTTTGTGCCAAAGGCTTCCCAAGTCAAGGACCCAATTGGAGTCTCATTGCCTAGAGACAGGAGGAGACAGGCTCAGGGGAGCAGAAGCCACAGGATTGCTGGACACAACAGCAAAGCCTCTGGGTACTGTTTTAGCTTTATTAATAAGGCTTGTTACCCAAGGTAGCATGAGCAGAAATCTTCCTGGCAAACTGTAAGGTCTCTATATACTTCTCCTTGCTTGAGAATTCACATTTACCCCAAAATAAGAATCAGGTGACCAGAATTTTTGCCCTGATGCCTTCAGGGAATCATCATTCACCCATGATGACATTAGTTCCTTATCTGTAAAGCAAAAGATTAAATGGTCTAGAATAACTTTGAGGTCTAATATTCTAAGTTTGTTGCTGTTTTTGAATCTGACTCATAATATATATATATATATATATATACACACACACACATATACATATATTATTTATAATTATAATTTAAGCTTTCTTATATTAGCTATAAGATAAAACCCTAATCCTATTTAAAAAATTTACTCTGGAAACTCAGACTTTAAGAATAGCATCCTTACCTCGCACTGCAGCAGACATCCATTAAGTGCACTTCTGTGCACCTCATGCATGTAAGGAAATAAGACACTCAGAATCAGTTTACCAAAGCAAGTACACAAAGCTTCTCCCACAGACTTGACATTAGAGTAGAAGCAAAAAACACATACCAAATAGCACTGGTTGGTACACCTCTCAAAAAGTTTACCAACAGAACCCACAATACCAACAACTTATTAAAGCTTACAGCAAGACTTGGAGAATCAGACCACATTTATATAAATATGTTTACCTATTTGCAAAATTGTTTCAGTTTCCTATGTGCTAATGCACATTTCTGGTAGCAAACAGATAATAGATCAGATGATTACACTTTTGTGATTACTTAAAGTTATTTTCTATCCCCTAGTATGCACCAAAACACTCATTTATTCATTCGACACACTTGTACTGGTTGCCTCTATGTGTCTGGTATTGAGGATAGACTCTAGTGAGGGGGAACAAACAGACACATAACAACAAATAATAGTAGATGGGAGGAGGTGCTCAGAGTTTATGAGAGCACATTGGAGAGAGGCCCCTGCCCTAGCATGGGATCAGGTGAGGGGTGGGAAAGGGATTCAAGGCAGAGAGAGGACAGCATGAGCATGAGGCATGGAGGAAAGACATTGCACAGAGAAAAGAAGAAAAGAGGCAAGAAGCACTTCAGCATTACGGCAGCCTAGGGTGGAAGGCAGGGCATGGCAAAAGATGAGTCTGGAAGTATACAGTTGAGGCTCAAGTTCATGTTTAGGCACTTCCGCTTTATCCCATAGGCCATGAGGAGCCAGTGAAGGATTTTCTTTTTTAAATAACTCTTGGTTGTTTTTTCTTATTTTTAATGTACTCCATGTTTATTGAAGACATTTTAAAGAGTTGTAAGCGGAGGAGTGGTATTGACTTCTGCTAATGTGCTCTCCCATGATCTAATCATCTGCTCCCTTCAATTCCCCCCCAGTGCTCCCAATCACAGCTCATCACATGCAAGCACAGAAGCACTGATGTCCCAGTCCTCTCCCAATTGGTAACCAGTTTACTAGTAAAAGCATCATCTTCCATCATAGCATAGATGTCTTGGTGTCCCATGCACCTCTAAATCTGAGAGTCAATGGTCATCTATGAAACTACCTGCAAAACTGTGACATGGCCAAAGGAAGATGGGATTTAAATGATCAAATATAACATGTTTGATCCAGGATCTCTGTGTGATTATTTATTCACTGTTATTTTTAATCAAAACAAGTCATTTGTAGAATTTACATTAGCAATAAAAGTCAAGGACTTTTACGCTACAGGCGGAGAGAACAGAAATGTTAGAAATTATATGGAGGTTTTGACTTTGATCAGAGATCAGAGTTAAATACGAATTCACTCAGAGTGGGAATGGATGCTTGCTGTCCTCCACAGACAGCTACAGACTGGGAGACTCTGATTATTATTTATGAAGATAACCATATAAATAGAATCAGATTAATCACGTTATACAGGCCTAGAAGTGACCTCAAGAAACTGAATGGAACCATGTGTGTATTGGCAATTCTATAACCTAGCTTGAAGTCACAAACTAAATAAGTTAGTGAGCACAAATTTTAATTATTTCTCTTTTCTCATAAAATTCAAAGTCTAATACAGAAAAGAAGATGACTCTGAAATATCAGCTTCCATTTAGTAATCCATCCTAATTGCCAATTTAAGACACACTCATCTCAAGACAAATAAGACTTAGAAGTGTTGCTTTCACCAACCTGGCATTTATTAAACTCACCAGCCACAGAAGAATTAAATGGTTCAATCTCCCCTACTCATGCATGATATAAAAACTGTATTGCCAACCACCAACATAGAACCACTTTCTCTGGGGGAAAAACGTTGTAAGTTCATACTATTTGAGTGGTAATATGAAAAAAAATGTGTAAGAACCTAAATAATTATAAATTTAGATCAGTACTTTTCTTAGACTCTCTCGCTGATTTTAGATTTAAATTTGGTGTTTCATATTAAAACCAGAAAAAGTCATTTTAGAGATAAAATGTCTTCAAATCATGCTTAATTTTAAATGGGCTGGACTATTTGTATCTTCCATTCATTTTGGGAATAACAAGCAGAACCAAAACATAACCAAATGACAGTATGAAAATAATTAGAAAAACATAAAAACATATATTTTCTCAAATAACATACTATATTTCAGAAAGTTAAAAATGTTCCATATGTTATTTTTATTTGAGGCAACTGCTGATTTATCACAATAACAAGCAAACAAGAATTACTATTAGATTTGTTTAAACTAGACAAAATACTGATTTTATAAGGCTGAACATTATAAAAATTAGGAAAGCCCAAAGAAGACTGATATTGTGAATTTAACATATTGTGTGCAGATTTATGCCATGTTAGTGAACATGACTATATCTCTAAGATTTGAATGAAACTGGTAATGTGACCCTACCAGGGGCACAAAAATGTATGGCTTATCCCCTTAGCTTGTACCTTAGGATGGCCCCTAAATGCTCTGTTCTTTGAACTGGCTCAAGTACATGCCTTCACCTGAGCCAGTATTGCTGGGAAAAGAATAACACCTCCCTGCCATCTTTTCTGAGACTTCATCTTTTCTGAGAAGATCTCCTGGCTGCCTGTTCAACCACAAAACTGCACTGATCATTAACACCACCCCCACCTTCCTCTGAAATAACTGCACCGCATTCTTTTCCTTAAAAAAAAAAGTGCAAACATCGTCACACAATGATTAATCATGATTGGTGACAGAACAGTTTCTCCTCAGTGTTCAATTCCTAGAATGTTTCCTCTCCTCAGGAATGTTTTTCTTCTATAAGGACACATGTATATATACTTCTGAGAATCCTACTAACCTTCAGATCTCAATTTAGGCAACCCTTTTCCCAGAAATCCTGGGGCAGAGATGGTTAGTTATCCTCTTAGTAGGCATCCCCTCTCTTCCTGGCCACCTGGAATAAATATTGCATTTCCCAGCTTCTTTTGCTGCTTGGCATCACCATGCAACTGAGTTCTAGCCAAAGGGAGGGAGGGGGAGCAATATCTGGGAAGTTTCTTAAAGAGAGGGAGTCTGCTCTTCTCTTTCTCCCTTCTTACTGGTAGAATATGGACATAGGCT
The DNA here is from genome assembly GCA_036589455.1 of Ateles fusciceps. Lineage (NCBI taxonomy): Eukaryota > Metazoa > Chordata > Mammalia > Primates > Atelidae > Ateles > Ateles fusciceps. The sequence goes on from JAZHEH010002842.1 coordinate 4,317,930, forward strand.
GCCATGTTGGACAACAAGGTGATTTTGGGCATAGAGGCCACACACAGCACAGCAACAACATAGCCATAGTAGGGTTCTGGGTTGTCTACCTCCAGACATTCATGTTGGAGAAAAATCTCTATTTTCCTTAAACTACTGCGATTTGGATTTTCTACTACATATGCTAATCTAGTTCTGATACAGGAGCTCCCTGAACTTGTATTATTATGTGACACTACCAATGTTTCTCTTCTTATTTAGAAGCTCCATTAGGACAGAGACTCAATCTGCCCTCTTCACGTGTGTATTCCCACCACTTTGTACAATGGCTGGCACTCAGTATGCTCAATAAGCATTTGGTGAATATATAAATTAATACTGATTAGGGTTTCTGCCGATGCCATTATGTTAGCAAATTCTCAAGATAAATTGAACTGGCAGGTACTTATTCTGCATTTAATTCATTAGTATGAGCCTTATATAAATAAGCAGATAAGGACAGAGAAAATTCATAAAATGATACTAAATAAAGCACAGTAATTTCCTGAATACAGAAGTACAATATTGTTAATCACATGTCCTGCTATGTTGACATTAGAAAACAACTAATCAATCAGCACCTAATAGATTGACAAATGATTGTTGAGAGCTGTGTGCATGTAGGGTAATGTGCTAGGTGCTAGAGAACACAGCCTGATCCTGCGACAAGGCTGCCTGAAAGGCTGAAGGATTTCAAAGCTCAGCACAGGAGTGACACATTGAGAAAGACCTTAGGAGTAAAGGGAAGGCACTGAGCAGAAAATAGCAATATGCATAAAAATATGGTTCAGGCCTAGTAATTTAGTGTTGTTTTGATGGTGTGAAATGTTATTTACATTCTGCATCAATTCTAGTCTTACATAACTGTTTACGTTTATCCCAAATTGTCTTCCTTCTTCGAGGAACTATGTTATAGTTCTGATAAAAACTAATGACAGAAAATACAGATAATCATTTAAAATTTTTAAATTAAAATGTTATATCATCTGTGGCCTGGGTATTCTTTATATTCGAGATTACTTGCCCTAAGTCACAAGCTTGATTTCTGGCAAGTAAAGACCATTTAAAATGTCAGTGTGTGTGTGTGTGTGTGTGTGTGTTGCACGCGCGCGCACGTGTGTGTGTACACATGAGGAAGCAGTTCTTAAAATTTTCACCAACTTTGCCTACGACCACTGATAGATTATCTCATAACTCAACAATATCATTTTTCCTAAGAGCTAGGAGCGGACAACCACATCAAAAGTATCACTTCCCAGAAAAGATGGGTTGTTCTTTTCATTCCAGAGATTTAAAATGCTTGCAACATAAAACAGAAGATCTTATCTTCAACCCCCACCCCTTTTTTTACCCGTTCCTTTACAGCCTGGCCCACAGAAAAGAGACCATAGTGAGTGCATAACTACATAGGTGGACTGATTGACTATGGTACATACCTCATCCCTGCCAATCCCTAATGGAACTCTTAGGTACAGAAATGTAGAATGCTGATGTCATTTCTGTGCTTTCCTTCCCACTCTACCTCTGCCTTTACCCAGGAACAGTGTTGCAATGGGCTTTAGCAACCTTTCAGCAACAGGAAGAAGGGATGTAGAAGACAAGCTAGGTGACCCAAAATAGCCATAAACATAATTAAAGGACAATGTTGAATGATACTTCAGTACAGTTTATTTTACTATACACAATGTTATAAACTGTTCTGTTCAAAGATACATTATTTGAGAACAGAGTATTCTAAATTTACTCTGCCTTATTATTACTAAGTCAATTCACTGCTCCTTTCTCTACAGTTCCAATGCTTGCACTAATTATTTTACATTGCATTACATATATCAAGTATAGCATTTATCTGGCTGGGCATGGTGGCTAACACCTACGGTCCCAGCAGTTTGGGAGGCCAAGGCAGGTGGAGTTGTGAGGCCAGGAGTTTGAGACCAGTCTGGCCAAAATGGTGAAACTCCATCTCTACAAAAAATACAAAAATTAGTCAGGCATGGTGATGTGCACCTGTAGTCCCAGCTACTTGGGAGGCTGAGGCAGGAGAATTGCTTGAACCTAGGAGGCGGAGGTTGCAGTTAGCTGAGATCATGCCACTGCACTCCAGTCTGGGTGACAGAATGAGAGACCTTGCCTCAAAAAAAAAAAAAAAAATAGCATTTATCATATGATACTCTGTCTCTCCACACTGCTCCCCGATTCCCCAGCCATTGCAGCCATTGCAATATTCAACACCAGACACTGTCACCTATGTGAATGGTATCCCTAGGTTGTGAACAACCTATGTAGCCAAAACAAACAATAAAATTTTTGAGAAGAGGGAACATGTATCTTTATATAACCACTGAATAAATTACATCAAAGACCTGAAACCCACTGAAGAAGTTCTCTACCTACACTCACTCTCTTCGTGATCTCATTCCAATCCATGGTTTCAATTATGTCAAAAACAATTCACCAATTTACACTTCTAATCCAGATTTCCCTTTCAAAGTCTAGATTTAAATATCTGATTGCCTGTTTGACATCTCTGCTTGGATATCTAGTAGCCTAGACATTTAGTTTAAAACTGGATTCCTGACCCTGCACACCTCCATCCCCTTCCAAAACAACATGCTCAGCCTTAGAATCATCCTGGATGCTTCTGTTTCTCTCATAGCCCTCTTTGAATCTATCTGGAAATCTCTCTGACTCTACTTCAAAATATATTCAGATTTCTACCATCCCTCACAACTTCTGTTTCTCCCACTCTGATCCAAGTCATAATCATTTCTCAGCAGATCATCTGTAGCAGCCCCTTAATAGGCCTCCCTCCATCTACCTTTGACCCCTCCCATCTGTTCTCACCCCACAGTGATCCGTTTAAATTACAAGTCATTTCATGTCATTCCTCTGGTCAACAATAGTTCTCCATTATACTCAGAGGAAAGCTACCTATCACCCAGGCTGCATTATTCCTCTCACCTGCTGTCTTACTACTCTCCCCTCCACTGGCTCTACTGCAGCCATGCTGGCCTCTCTGCTGTTTCCCAACCTTGCCAGGCCTTCAGTAATAGGCCTTTGGTCTAACTGTTCCCTCTGCCTGGAATGCTCTTCCCCCAGATTCCACTTGAGCAACATCCTTCACATGGACAATGAGTAACCCCAATCACTCTAACACAGACCTGCCCCTCCTTAGCCAGCACTAATAAATGTCTTCATGCTGTTCTGCTTTTTCATTTCCCTCTAGTGCTTAGCAACTTCTAACATACTATATCATTTATCTATTTTGTGTTTACTGTTTCCTATCTGTTTCTTCTGATAGAAATAAACTTCACATTCATCTATTCATTGCGGTTAATATTTCAAATCTGTCTCTTCTGATAGAAATAAACTTCATGAGAGCAGAGATCTTCATATTATCCATCGATATGCACTAAGTACCCAGAACATGCCTGGCACCTAGTAGTGCTCAATAAAACTTTGTTGAAAGAGAAACTGAATTATATAAAACAATAAAACTGCTACAGTTATGGAATTCAATTTTAGTGGTATGTAGAGGATAAGGTTTTAAAAATGTAGTGTACAGAAAAGGAACTCTTCCAGTTCAAAGAATCCATGATGATAATTTTTTAAACTGATCATATTTATTTTTTAAAAACTTAGTTACAAGAAGAAAACAAACAACCTCATCAAAAAGTGGGCAAAGGATATGAACAGATGCTTTTCAAAAGGACATTTATGCAGCCAACAAACATGAAAAAATGTTCATTATCACTGGTCATTGGAGAAATACAAATCAGAACCACACTGAGATACCATCTCATGCCAGTTAAATGGTGATCATTAAAAAAATCTGGGGACAACAGATGCTGGAGAGGATGTGGAGAAATAGGAATGCTTTTACACTGTTGATGGGAGTGTAAATTAGTTCAACCATTGTGGAAGACAGTGTGGCGACTCCTCAAGGATCTAGAAATAGAAATATCATATATCCCAACAATCCCATTACTGGGTATATACCCAAAGGATTATAAATCATTCTACTATAAAGACACACGCACACGTATGTTCATTGCAGCACTGTTTACAATAGCAAAGACCTGGAACCAATCCAAATGCCCATCGATAATAGACTGGATGAAGAAAATGTGGCATATATACACCATGGAATACTATGTAGCCATAAAAAAGGATGAGTTCATCTCCTTTGCAGGGACATGGATGAAGCTGGAAACCATTATTCTCAGCAAGCTGACACAAGCACAGAAAATCAAACACTGCATGTTCTCACTCATAATTGGGTGTTGAACAATGAGAACACATGGACACAAGGAGGCAAATATCACACACCAGGGTCCATTGGGGAGGGGGCTAGGGGAGGGACAGCAGGGGTGGGGGAGATTGGGGGGGGGATAACATTAGGAGAAATAGCTAATGTAGATGATGGGGGGATCAATGCAGCAAACCACCACGGCATTTGTATACCTATGTAACAATCCTGCACGATCTGCACATGTACCCCAGAACTTAAAGTATAATAAAATAAATAAATAATTCTATGTTAAATTGACAAATCATAATTCTACATGTTTATGGGGTATGATGTGATGTTTGATGTATGTTTACATTGTGGAATAACTGAATCAAGCTAATGAACATATCCATCACTTCATATACTTACAAACTTTTTGTAGTGAGAACATTTAAAATCTAATCTTTATGCAACTTTGAAATATGCAATGCCTTATTATTATAGTCATCATTCTGTGCAATAGATCATGAAAACTTATTTCTACTGCCTAGCTGAAACATTGTACCCTTTGATCAATGTCTCCCCCTTTCCCCATCCACTCTTCTCTCCCAGCCTCTGGCAACCTCCATTCTAGTTTCTATTCTATGAGTTCAACTTTTTAAAGTACCGCATGTAAGTAAGATCATGCAGCATTTGTCTACTCGTGTCTGGTTTATTTCACTTAGCATAATACTGTCTGGATTCATCCATGGTGTCACAAATGACAGGATTTCCTTCTTTTTCAGGGATAAAGAGTATTCCATTTTCTTATCATTCATTCATTGATGGACATTTAGATTGGTTTCATATTTCGTTTCTTGACTACTGTGAATAATGCTATGATGAACATGGGAGTGCAGTTATCTCTTCAACACACTTATTTCATTTTCTTTGGATATAAACCTAGAAGTGGGATTGCTGGATTATATATGGTAATTCAATTTTTAAGTTTTTGAGGGACCTCAATACTGTTTTCCATAATGGCTATACTAATATGCATTTCACCTACAATGTATGAGGGTTCCCTTTTCTCCACAACCTTGCCAACACTTTTTATCTTTCATCTTTTTAATAACAGTGATGCTAACAGGTGTGGGGTGATATCTCACTGTGGTTTTAATTTGCATTTCTCTGATGATTAGTGATGATGATAATTTTTCTATGTGTGTTGGCCACTTGTATGTCTTTTTTTGAGAAATATCTCTTCAAGTCCCTTGCTCATTTTTAATGGAGTATTTGTTTTCTTCCTATTAAGTTATTTGAGTTCCTTATATATTTTGGATATTACTCCTTTATCAGGTGTGGTTTGCAAATATTTTCTCCCAACCCATGGGTTGTCTATTCACTCCCTTAATTACGTCCTTTGTTGTCCAGGAGCTTTTTAGTTTGATGAAATTCCATTTTTCTATTTTTGCTTTTGCTGCCTGTGCTTTTGGGGACTTATCCAAGAAATCTCTGCCTAGACAAATGTCATGTCTATGTTTTCTTCTAGTAATTTTATGGTTTCAGGTTTTAAGTCCTTAATCCACTTTGAGTTGATTTTTGTACATGGTGTAAGATAAGGATCAAATTTCATTGTTCTGCATGTGAATATCCAGTCTCCCAATACGTTTATTGAAGAGACTGTGCTTTCTCCATTGTATATTCCTGGCACCTTTGTGGAAAAATCAATTGACCATAAATGTATGGGTTTATTTCTAGCTTCTCTATTCTGTTCCATTGATCAATGTGTCTGTTTTTATGCCAGTATCATGCTGTTTTGATTACTATAACTTTGTAATAGATTTGGAAGTCAAGTAGTGCAATGACTTCAGTGTCATGTTTGCTCATTCAGGGTCTTCCGTGGTTCCATACAAACTTTAGAATTATTTTTTCCATTTCTGTGGAAATTACACTGGAATTTTGATAGAAAGGGCATTGAATCTGTATATCATTTTGAGTAGTATGTATATTTTAACAACATTAATTCTTCCAATCTATGAACACAGGGTATCTTTGCATTTATTATCTTCATGATATTGTTTAAAAGAGGAAGTAAGTCTACTGATAGACTTAGAGGATAGATACTGAGTTTTTATCTATCCTCTAAGTGAAATAGAGGAATGACATGTCCAAATAATTTCGGTAAGTAATACTTTATCAAGCACAAAACATCTCAACATCTCAGTAAACTGCAAAGTAGTGCAGATCAACAATTGAAGCATGCAGGAGATGCCAGTTACAAGTAAAACCTATGTTTTCTTTTTTATGAGGGCCAAAACCTTTGCACTGTACTACAGCCACCTCCTTGATATTTTCGAATTAAATCCAAGGCCTTTCTTATGTTCTCTGAAGTTCACACTGTTTTAACCGTTTACTTAACTAATTTTGGGTAATATGTTTAAGTCTTTAAAATATAAAAGAACATTTTTATATTTTAAAGAGAACCAGAGAGGAATAAATGGCTTCAAACTGTGCAAATTTCAAATCAAAAATAGAACAACTACAGACAGAACTGATACATTTTCATCTGCTCTACTAGTCAAGCAAATCATTACAACATCCTATTTGATAGCCTGCCCAGAAAATGTGGTAGCCCTGCTGAATTATAAGCAATGTGAGACTCATAAAGGGAAATCAAATATATTATACTCTCCCCTAATAATAGTTAAGGTACACTACCTTTGTGGCACAGTAAATTAGCATTATACACACTGAATTGGCCAAATAGGCAACGTGATTTGGCAGGTTTGAAAGATGTTGTTAAAAGTTATGCATTTGAGCAAGCCACAGCCTCCCTTGAAAAACTTGAAGCAAGTACTTTCATATAAGTTCGCCATGTGCGTATATATTTTTAAAAGTAACTAACACTAAGCAATGGCTGTTAGCATGTGTCTCTAGGGAATGCAATAGTTTTTCTCATTGTATACTCCCTATTCTCATAGAGTTTACTATCTAACTCACTGAAGAATTTAGGGAAATATATTTCAGAGGTATAAACCATATGCACACATTATGGTCCAGAAATCATGGTAAATGGAGCATGTCTAAAGGAGGAAGAAAAGTTGAGGCAGAGTTTCAAAATAAGTGAGCTTTTTTTAAACTCACACTTTGAATGCAAAGATAGACGGAAAATTATTAAACTAATGAAAATCTCACTTGTAGACAAAGTTTTTATGTAAGTCAATTTCAACTCAATACAATGTCTTCAAAATTTATTGTTTGGTATTTTAACACAATAGAAGTTATTCTCTTGTCTTTTTGTTATGTTAGACCCCAAGCCAGCTCCACATACACTGGGGTAAGTGAACCAATTTTCAGATGTGTTGGTCCTTTATGGAAGCTAACTGCTGCATGTGGGCTTTTTACCACAGTCAGCAACGCAAGGAGAAACACCAGGGGGAAAATAAGGTGTGGATTTGGCAGATGGAAAAATTCTTTTGAGTATATAAAATGTCTTTAAAGAGAAGGAAATGTGAATAAAAGAGACAGAAATAGAGGGCCACTTGTTTTATAGATTATATCTATATATGTTCTGTAATGTCTACATATTAATATATATGCTACATATAAATATGTATGAATATGTGAGATATGTAATGCATGCACATGTGTGTCTACATATAGCTATTCATTCAGAAAATGTTTGCATTGTATTTCACTTATCTAAAGTGAGTAATAGTCCAGGCACGGTGGCTCACGCCTATAATCACAGAACTTTGGGAGGCTGAGATGGGCAGATCACCTGAGCTCAGGAATTCGAGGCCAGCCTGGCCAACATGGTAAAACCCTATCTCTACCAAAAATATAAAAAGTAGCCAGGCGTGGTGGCACACACCTGTAATCCCAGCTACTCGGGAAGCTGAGGCAGGAGAATCACTTGAATCCGGGAGGCAGATGTTACAGTGAGCAGATATCATGCCATTGTACACCAACCTGGGCAACACAGCAAGACTCCATCTCTAAATAAATAAATAAATAAAGGAAAAAAATTGTTTATACTGACCAGTATTTCAACATTGGAAGGTCATTAAAATCCAGAAAGGCAGCTGAAGGAGGGGTTTAAGTTCTACTACTTGGGGGAAGAGGGGCAGCTTACTGAGTACCAGGACCTCTATTTCAACTCCACAGAAGACTTGCCCAATTCTGGGGACTCTGTTTGCTTTCTACCTCTCTATCAACCAGAAAGATAAATATATTTTTCTCTGTCTTAGGATTTCTTCTTTCTCTCTCACAACTTCTATAGACTTAGTTTTCCTTTCTTCTTTGATTTAATTGCCTAGAAAGAAGCCCTCAATTTGACACAAGAGTCAGGAACAGATTGTGTTCCACCTTGCTCACCCCTCCAGAAATGTGCTGAAGCTGACTCTTAGAGGCCAGGGTGTGTGTCACACTTTCTCACTTTGCATTCAGCAGCATCGGGAATCATGTTAGTAGCTCCAAATTGGGCATGGTGGGAGTATCTACACTAACAAAATTGGCAGATGCTACAAATTACAGTTTTTGTTTGTTTATTTTCCAGAGAGGCAATTTTTAAATACTTACCAGGGTGCTACTGCCCAAATCTAACCAAAAATTCTGTTGCTTAGCCTACTAGGTTCAAATAGCTTTAAAATTATAGTATACGGAGGGTTGTTTTTAAAAATCTCCAGTAGTTCTTTAACTTTGCTAATCACAAATGTCCAAAAGTGCCATAAAGTTAATCTTTAGCTTATATTCTCTGTTCATCACAATTTAATAATAAAAATTATGATCCTACATCAGAATTTTAAAACAATTCCTTAGAAAGTGATATTCAAAAAAACCCATGACCTACCAAGCCACCCCACATGCCTGTGATTTGCCACTCTATTGTGCAGATGTTTCTATTATGTTGACCACATAGAGATTAAGCAATGAGAACAAATATTACAGATTACATCTATATATGTTCTGTAATGTCTATATAGTATGCATAAATATGTTAGATATGTAATGTGTGCACTTGTGTGCACAGGAAAATAGCTTCCTTTCTCTGTGCTCTTCCTAGGGTGTGAGTACCTTACAAGAATATAGAGGAAGGGTTGATGCAAAGCCTTTTCAACCTTTAGTCATTCATTAGATATCCAGAAACAGGCAGAAGGCCTCAAGCAAATACACATCATCCTACTAAGTGAAGAATTCAGAGTTTTAGGTCACAAGTAGTCAGGTCTTTCCTTCCCATTACTCACTGACACCTGTTACTACCAAAGAAAAAGAAAATAAAATTGTAATGCTTTTTCCTCACTCTAACTAGCATTACTTCTTGCAATCATAGTCATCTTGATGGAGTAAATGACTTCTGACTATTGCCTTTAATACGTAGCCAAGACTGTTTGCACTTAATCACACTGCTAAAATACTTGTCTTTAGGTGTCAGTTTTTAATTTTATATTTGCTGATGACCTGGAACCATAGCTACACAAATTCTTTTTGAACCATTGCTACACAAATTCTTTTCGAACCACTATTCTACATTGGCCTCTTTGCCATGCTCCATGAATTCCAACTTACTGAGCCAAGTATTCCAGGTAAATTCCATACACATATTCTTTATCATGGTCTGGCTTGTGGGGGAGAAAAAGGGAGAAGGTTGATTCCATTTCACAGATTCCTTTTATAGGCACCCATATAGTTTAATCACACAAGATTTCTACTAAGTGTGGATTAATTAGGCTAATCTTTACTTCCACATGAAGAACTTAGCAAAATGAAACTGATTGCACTTCATGTAAAATAAGTGCCAGCTGAAGAACAATATTTGGATACAAAGTATAAGACATTACAGAAATACAGAGGCAGATAAATCCGTACCTACCATAACATACATATTTAGTTTTAATATCATTGAATATATTAGTACCAATGGCAAACATTATCCTAATTAATTAATTAATTAATTTGATTGATGTTAGAGATATGGTCTTACTCTGTTTCCCAGGCTGGAGTGCGGTGGTGCAATCACAGCTCACTGCAGCCTCAAACTCCTGGGCTTAAGCAATCTTCCCACCTCAGCCTTCTAAGTAGCCAGGATTATAGGCATGCACCACCATGCCCAGCTAATTTTTTAAACATTTCTCTGTAGAGACAGGGTCTCTCTATGTTGTCCAGGCTGGTCTCAAACTCCTCTTCAAGCTATCCTCCCACCTCAGCCTCCCAAAGTGCTAGTATTACAGGTATAAGTCACCACACTCAGCCTTAAATAAAAATTAGTGTTTGATTTCAGTCAATATTCTTAAATTACCAGCTCACTAAACAGTATTTGCCACTGTGGCTTCATCCCAACAAGTAACTTAGGATGCTTCTTTGAAACCTTAAATTCTTTTTCAACATTAAATATACTTTATCTGTTTTCTAGGTGTTGGACAAGCTCATGTCCAGGACAGTTTTCATTGAACAAATATTTTTTGAGTGCCTACTGTATACATAGTTCTTCTAGCATAGTTCTAGATGCTGGTTTTCTTCTTGCTTATAATTTCACAGGGTAATAGGAAGCAAGGTTGTCAACCTAGAGTGAGGATAAGGAAGCGGATTTGAAAGCACAGAGAGAGGTATGAAATAGTCTTCTGAAGGAGGGAGGAAGGTATTGGTCCAGGAAAATATCATAAAATTATTGGGTAGCACTGAGAATCCATTTGAGGCCAATGGTCATGCATGTAAAGTGTCATTTTTATTTATTGACATTCAGCTGCGTGGGTGCAGGAAGAGTGACATTTAACCAGGTTGAGGTTTTGCAAAATGAATATGAGGAAATGACAGAGGTCAAAGGAGCAAGTGCATGCTAGGGAGTAATTATAATGATTGACCAAGGAACTTAAGCTTGCAAAGAGGGAACTGAGGATATGATGGGGATGAGGACATGGTGTTAAGAACAGAGGCTTGTTGGTCCTGCTGGAATCAGGATATGGGAGGGAGAGAGTCAGAAAGTAAGAGATGAAGTTAACACTAAGAAAACTACGAAGTCCCACTTTCTTCATATATAGTAACTACTAACGTTTGGATTTTTTCACTGTAACCCCAATGCCCAGCACAAGGTACACCACAAAAATCCAATGTCCAGCCCCAATGTCCAGCACAAGGTACACCACAACATCCAGGAAATAAATGAAAATGCCAAATGAATAAAAGTTTGATTCTACAATTGATTAACACCAAGTACATGAAGAGCAACCACGTGAAGGAGTAACACATTCACCATTCCCTGAACTAGATTCAGGAGATGCTTTGTTTTGACTGGATCTCCAAGGTTAATTTGAGTTTATGATTTAACAACTATTTAAGCAATATCCTATAACAACCATAATATGTACACATAAAGAAGTCAATATACCTGATAGTCAGTGTATGCCATAAAGAAATGCAAAAAATGTGAAACACTGAATAAAACAATAATACAAATATAGGCCTCCAAATATGGGTTATTTTCCTAAAAAACAAAATAAAACTGCCTTGAAAGGCTTGTATTAAGTCCTCAAAAGTAAATGGATACATTTCATACTCATATTCCAAGACAAGGTTAGATAGTAATTAATGAAAAACCTATTTTAAAGGACTTAATCATCTTTTCTAGGAAAGGTGGCCCTACCTTTCTGTCAAGCCATATAAAATGTGTCAGCACTAAAGAATCTTTTGATGGATGAAAATTATAACTCTGACAGTCTCCCTTGGAATTCTACAGGGTAACTACAAAGTGTGAAAACATAAATGAATAGACATAATGTCACCAAGGGGATTGTCAATCCTTAAAAAAGTAAATTGACATTTATCTATTTTCCAGACTTCATAATCTGTTGATGACTTCATAGGAGAGCTATAAATTCTGTATTCACTCAGTGACTAAATTTAGCTACCAGGTAATTTTTGAATAAATAGAGCAAAATGTGAAGAGCAATATTTCTGTTATAACTCTAATTTCTTCATGTACTCCTTTGATGCCACAAGGATCAATTTTTTCCTCTTATACACCAAAGTATATATAGGCAACATGCAACACAATGTCAGAAACTAAAAGGAGTATATATACTCCTGGGAACAATACTGTAGCATCATCAAAATCTATTCCTTTTTTTTTTTTTCATGTTTCATGACATCACAGCAAGATGGTGCTTCCCAGCAGCTCTTGAGTGTAGCCATGTGACTAACTTTACACCTATGGATAGGAGAGGCAAAGTGCCTAAGACTATGAATATGTTTCTTCTATACCTGATTTCCCCCTTCCCGCTAACTGGAACTTCTCTGTTATTCAAGTTATACCTAACAAATGACAAAGAAATAGTCTAGGGGATGGTGGAGCAACTAGCAGCAGGAATCTGTGTCCCATAGCGAACATGAAGAGCAGAGATTCTGTGCTGACCTGGATATTACAATCATGGCTGCTACATGAAATAGAAATAAGCTTTTTGTTCCTTAAGCCACTATATTGTTAGGTCTCTGGTGTAGTGGTTAAGCTTTACCCTGATTAAATAGTGCCATCACAGTTGCTAACCACATTATGTGTCCAAATATAGTTTGTCAGACAAAAGATAACAAGTGTTGGTAAGGATGTGGAGAAAAGGGAACATTCACACACTGGTGTTGGGTATGTAAATTAGTACAGCCATTATGAAAAATAGTATGGAGGTTCCTCACAAAATCAAATAAAGAACTATCATCTGATTCAGCAATCCTACTACTGGGTATATATATATATATATCCAAAAAAATAAAAATAAAATCTGTATGTTGAAGAGATATCTGCATTCCAATGTTTATTGCAGTTTATTCTTAGAGAGAGATATACCATGCTCTGATAATGCAAAAATGTGGAATCAACCTAAATGCCCATCAGTGGATGAATGGATACAGAATATGTGGTATATATCAACAATGAAATACTATTAAGCCATAAAAAGAAGGAAATCCTGTGATTTGCAACATGGATGGACCTAAAAGACATAATGTTAAATAAGGCCAGGTACAGAAAGACCAATACTGCATAATCTCACCTATATGAGAAATCTAAAAAAGTTGATCTCATGGAGAGTAGAATGGTGGCTACCAGGGCTGCCAGTGGGTGTGAGGTGGTGTGGTGACTGGGGGAGATGTTGGTCAAAGGATACATCTTTGACCTTGGATGGAATAAATACATTTTGAAAGACCTCTTGTACAACATGATGACTATAGTTAACAAAATGCTGTATTCTTGAAATTGCTAAGAGAGTGAGTGTAAATTGTTCTTAACATAAAAATGGTAACTACGTGAAGTAATGCATGTGTCAATTGGCTAGATTTAGTCTGTTTACAATATATCTAATACAAATTGTGTCATTTGTACTAATTTACAAAACATCATGTTGTACCCAGTAAACACATACAATTTTATCTGTCAACTAAAAAATAAATTTAAGGTTGGGTACAGTGGCTCATGCCTGTAATCCCAGCACTATGGGAGGCCAACGCAGGAGAATTGCTTCAGAGCAGGAGCTCAAGAACACCTTGGTAAACATAGCAAGACCCTATCTCTATTTGAAAAAAAAAAAACAAAACCACTAAAACTAACGTAAAATAAAATGAAAAGAAAAAAAATTTTTAAAGCAGAGTTCATCATCAAAATACGGTATTCTGGAAACAGGAGCCCAAAGTATACTATAATGTCTAATAAAAAAAAAGACAAATTATAAGTAACCAAATCTGCATAGAAAATAGGTTTCCAACCTACTCTTGAATGCAAATTAACAAAATGGCACCCTCTCTGAACTAAATTCAACTTACACCAAGGAAGAGATGGAATTGGCCCTTCCTGCCTATAGGCAGAAGGGTGGCATCTTGAAGTGTGCAGAGACCAGGGGTAGGAGGCTTCACTGGGTTCATTCAAGCTGCACCTGAGGTTTCTCTTGCCTTGCAATGGGTTTGGGAACATCAGTAACTGAAAACTGAGTCCAAATATGAGAGATTTAAACTCACTGTGGAAGATACAGTTCAAGTTAGACCATCATATATTTATTAAAAAGAACAGAATCTAAACTGCCATTGTCTACAAAAACTGAAACAATACTGTTTCTTTCACTGCAGCATTTAATTTATTCAGCATTTGTTTCATACAACTTGAAGGATACTCTTAAAAGGGGATATTTGTATTTTAAAATGGTGTTTTCTGGGGTGAACACATATTTCATGTTTTCTGTTTTACCTTACCAGTGAAAAGCTGGAGGAATTTGTATGAGAGGAACAATGCTTTCTTATTCATCCAGGTAGTCAATTCCAACAAAAATAATTTGCCAGGACTCTTTTGGTTGTTTGAGACAAAATTCAACATCAACTGGCCTAAACACAAAAGAAGAATTTGTTGGCTCATAAATGAAACGACGGAAATGGCAGGGATGCTTGGCTCCAAGACTCTTCCTCGCCTGCCCTCATCTGCTTGTCCCTGCTTGCTTTATTCACTCCGCTTCAGAGAAGCACACTGCCTCTAAAAGCCTCCAACTCCTGTCCTGTCATCTTTGTGATGCAAGAGGCAAGCAGAACTCTGCTTGCTCCAGAAGATAAATCCCCAGAAGCGCTTCGATTGGTCTCACTTTAGTCACATGTGAATCCCTGGACAATTACTGTGGTCAGGAGGATGGGGACATCTGATTGGTAGAGTTTTGGGCACATATGTACTCCTATATGGAGGTCTATCGAGAAGGTCAGAGTTTTAAAAATCTCTTTCTTTGTAATTTGAAAAATGATAAGACTGAGTTTGGAATATTTAGACGACACTTTTGCTGTTTCCTACCCTAGCTAACTAACTTTTAATCTTAATTAACTGACTCCTTTCCACACTACTAACAACTCAATGACAATGGTACTGGGATTAATTAGTTGCACTTCATCTCAAAAAACACTTTTCCTATTAGGAATTCTAATTTATAGTTTGGTTATTCTATATTCCTGTGAGATTAGCAAACTTGGAAAGGAAATGAAATGGCTTGAGTTTTAAATATTCATTTAGTTAGTAAGATGTTATGTTAACTTGTGGATAAGGCCCTGGCTCACCTAAACTTGTCATTTATAAAGTATTTATCATGTCAGGAAAGGTGTGAAGAAATAGGGAAGACATAATCTCTGCTTGAAAGCTTTACATAATAACTCTGGAAGTCATTGCAATAAGGCATTGTGATTATTAAAACTGTGAACTGCTTCCTGGAGGTGCAAACAGAGGTAACTTTGGCTGCATGTTACAATCCACAATTCAATTTGGCATAGCATCTTGCATAAAAGTGTATCCCAAACCACTTTACAGAAGTGAAATTTCCATTCTCAAGCCAATATATGCTATACATTACAGAACAGCTGTGTGCAAACATTGCCTCATGGAAAAAAAAATCTAAGACATTAGGTCATTAGATGAAAATCCAAAGGAGAACTTAGGAGTAAGGACCAGTAGAGCTGGAAGGAGGGAGAAGAGGAGAGACCGATAAGAAAAAACAGCATTAATTTGCAAGATTAGGAATGGATCTTTGATGAGTGGAAGATACATCAGACACGTTCTCTCTTGAAAATGTTGAGAGTGAGACAAACTTTTTATATAACTCAAAGGAGTAAAAGAGGTTAAATAAACAGAAAAAGTACGAGGTAAAGACTGACAAATCTTCCAAATAGTGGCACAATTAGGTGGACTAGTACTCTCATAGTCATATGGAATAAAGGCGATAACCTTCTGTATTTTGAGTTAAGCTGAACTATGGTAAACTATATAGCTTATCTATATAGATTAGAGAATAAAATGTACTTTTAAAGCTAACTTCATAAGCATAAACTCTATACATGAACTGCAGTTAAATATAAATTTATAAAACATATTTAATACTAACATAAATCAATTAGACTATACACTTTCAGAATTTTGGTTGGTTTCAAAAAATCACAAAAATATATTTTTTGAATTTTGTTTTTAGTTGTAAAAATACCAGTTAGTGGAAAATTGTATCTAACAAATAACAGAACATTTGCAGTACTTAAACTGAATTCATAATATAGAATTCTGGTTTAAAACCTAATCAATTTAAGTGAAAATTACTCCCAAGAATATAGAAAGGCAAAATAAAAGGCTATTTAGATTTTCTATAATTTAAATAACAGTAAACTATTTTTTAAAACATCCCGTTCTTCATTTTGAATCTTCACTTAAAGCTTAAGTTTCTGCATCAAGTGTCATCTCCATAGCCAATTAATCTCTGCACTGTGTGTATGACAAACATTCAAGTCCCATGAACTCCAACGTCATCCATTTAACAAGAGGTTTATATGACTCATTAAAACTTATGCATTCTTTTAAGGGGATATACTTTTGAGTATTGGAGTTTTAAACATAAAAATATGATTAACTCTGTACCTTGTGTAAGTTACTTATGTTTGGCATCTACCCATTTAAATTTGGCACATATCTCATTTTACATGACACATATAACACTATGCATGAGGAGTGAAGAAAGTAAATCCACATTGTATTATTTCCCCAAATTTGTGGAAATACTGGATTCCTCAGACAACCTTGAGAAGCTTTCCAGAGACTATGCTGATGAGGGTTGTAGCTATACTACTTAGGTTGTCCTTGTCAGTCACAGTCTCATCCCAGACTCCAGTCATCCCGGTGGTTACACAGGTGGGGGTCAAAGATGACTATTAAGCCTGCGCTAGCTCTATTCTGGTGGCTAGTGTCTCAACTGTGCTATTCCCTAAGGAGGGAAGCATCGTATAGTAAAAACAAAACAAAACAAAGAACCCACACACATACACACACAAAAGATATCTGAAAATCTGAGTTTGAGTTCTGTATCAAGTTTCACAAACCACATATTCCAGGGGTTCTTAACCTGTGGTTGGATTTTGGAAAAAGGAAGGTGTTTATAAACTACTAGAAATTATGGGACAAATTTGTTTTTTAAGTTCATTTTGGTTTGTGCTAGTGTCAATTTTTATGGCAGAGGAGGCCATGACTTTTGACAGTTTCTCCAAAATTTCTATATTCCCAAAATGTTAAAAAAATTACTCATTGTGGCAGGGCACAGTGGTTCATACCTGTAATTCCAGCTTATTTAGAGGCTGAGGTGGGAGAATTGCTTGAGGCCAGGAGTTCTAGGCCAGCTTAGGCAACAGAGCAAGACCCCATCTCTACAAAAATTTAGCAAAGAAATTAGCTGGGCATAGAGGCTCATGTCTGTAGTCCCAGATACTCAAGAGGTCTAGGCAGGAGGATTGCTTGAGGCCAGGTAGTTGAGGCTACAGTGATCCAATGATTGCACCACTGTACTCTGGCTTGGGTAAAACAAAGAAACAAAACCAAAAATCAAAACAAAACAAAAAAACCTGACTCATTAATCTTCAATTTTCTTCTCTGTAAATGGGAATAAAAATAATAGTGGTCCTACTGGCCTCACACAGTTTAAATTGAGAACCAATTTAAACAGAGTGTAGAAGTGCACTGTAAATCATCACTTAGAAACATTTGCTATAATTAGCCTTGCTGTCATTTTTTTTTATCGATTTGTATGAACATTTCTGCTTACACGATGTCATGCACAAGGAACTCAAAATCTTCTCTTTCTTTCCAGAGCCATTTCATAGCTGGCTCAAGCATTCAGCAATGAAGACTGAGGTCCTATACCCAGAAAATGGACCACAAATGTGTTTTGTTCAGTTCATATAGTGATCTTTTAAAATAAATTGCTTTGGGAGGCCGAGGTGGGTGGATTACTTGAGCTCAGGAGTTGGAAACCAGCTTGGTCAACATGGTGAAATCCCTTCTCTACTAAAAATACAAAAAATTAGCCAGGTGTGGTGGCATGTGCCTGTAATCCCAGTTACTTGGGAGGCTGAGGCAGGAGAATCGCTTGAACCTGGGAGGTAGAAGTTGTGGTAAACCAAGATTGTGCCACTGCATTCCAGTCTGGGTGACAGAGTAAGACTCCATCTCAGAAAAAAAAAAAAAAAAAATGGTTGTCAAAATTTAAAAATCAGGAGTTTTCACATAAAAAAGTTGCCTAGGTTCCTTGATAAACTAAAATATCTGGCTTCCTTGAGTCACTCTCCCACCATTCAACAACTGGCTAGAACTGAGTCTAGGGACATGTGCTCCCTAGAGTTGAAGCTGGCTCCCTTGCTTCCCTCCTCTGACTCTCAGATTGGCCATATAAGTATCCCAGCTGAAAGCTGATTCTAAATCTGAGCTGCACATAATCACTTTGCTTTGAAAATATATACAAGAAAGTGTCACCCCTGCCTTTTTTTGTTCTTAGAAAGTTCTTTCAAACTTCAAATACAGAATAGTTAGAATAAACATTCAGGCAATTGAGGACAAACTGCCAATATTTTCATGAATACTGCTTTTCCTATGACTGAATTCTTGTCCTTTGAAAGAGTATTCTCTGACAGGAATGGTGAATGGCAAGACCCATGGCATAATTATGAGATCCAAGAAAAAGGTAGGTGATGTGATTGAGGGGGAAGCAATAAGCTTAGTCAATGGGAAATCCTGACCCAGATTCAAAAATTGGCCATGCATAAGTCAATAGATATGGAGAAATAAATGGCTTCCTCACATATCATTTGGGAGAATCTGAAATAAATCAGCAACTCAAAGGGCTGTCTAGTTTTGTCTTGAGCAAAAATGTCACATTTAAGGGTAAGAAAATTGTAAAATACAGAATGGTTTTGCCTTAAATTTCAGAGGTTACAAGAGATTTTTGCAAGCTTCACTTTTCTCTGGAACTTAATAGGAGAAAGAGCCACTAGGAAAATTGAAAATGTATGGAAAATATAACTTTTAGGAAGTTCTTGATTTTTCTTGCTTTTCAATCAAATGTTCTCTCATTGTATTAGTCCGTTCTCACACTGCTGGAAAGATACTACACAAGACTGGGTAATTTATAAACAAAGGAAATTTAATTGACTCACAGTTCCACATGGCTGGGGAAGCCTTAGAAAACTTACCGTCATGGCAAAAGGAAAATCAGGCACCTTCCTCACAAGACAGAAGGAGAGAGTGAGTGTGTGAAGGAGGAACTGTCAAACACTTATAAAACCATCAGATCTCATTGGAACTCACTCACTATCATGAGAACAGCAGAGGGGAAACTGTCCCCATGATACAATCACCACCCACCAGGTCCCTCCCTTGACACGTGGGGGATTATGGGGATTACAATTCAAGATGAGATTTGGGTGGGGACACAGTCAAATTATATCACTCATGTTAGGAAGGGCCCCCAAATCACGAGGAGGCTGTTGCAGATTACAAGATAGTAGCAAAACTGGCCCAGGGAAACCCATTTAGATATGATTAGAATGAATCCTCCTCGATTCCAAATAATTGTTAAATTCTAGGCCAGAATTATTTGTTCTAAGGTACACTCTATTTTTCTAAAATTGGTGATATTGGCATTAGAATTTTGATTCCAAAGAAGACTATAACAGTTATCTATGAAAGATTTCAAGATTTATGTAGTCATTACCAAACTAAAATTTATGCTGGATCATGCACTATAGTAACTGCTTCAGCAAAAGCTATGTGGTATAACAGAGGCCATCCATTTCAGCAGGATAGGCTGTAGGAAGTTTTTCTAAACCTAATTGCAAGGGCCATTTGGGTTAGAGTGAGGTTGCACTGTAAATCTGCCATTCTTGGAGGGCCAAGTTTCTCAATGCATATTGAATCAATATTCCTGCTATGAAACTGTGTAAGCTAGATTCTCTGCCACTGTAGTAAAATGCTCCTCAATAAACTTGTTTTCACAAGAAGCTTGCCCACTCATGCGTCCCAAAGCTGTTGTAATCTTCATTGTTGAGGCTGATCTAACAGCAGGAACATTATTCTATTTCTTGACATGTTTAAAGTTCTCTAATGAATAAAGCTAACAGCTTATGGCTGCTTCGACTGTCACTTGATTACCCCGAAGGGATTTTTTTGTCTTTAAAATTGGCCTCCTAGTTTGTTTTTAACTACCTTGTGCATAGGGGTCCAAAGGGGAAGGCAGATCAAAGATCAGCTCGCAACATAAAAAGCAGCTGTAGTTAATTAAAGGCAAATGAAGGACATCTGACCAGATTCTTTATGAGCCGCCTTGTCACACATTCAACAGTCTATAATCTCTGTGACCTTGTCCCTTGGTTCTGAACTGTCGCCAAACCCGAGAAATGGATATGGCTCAAGTTATACACAAATGGAAAAAAGGAAGGAATGTTCAGGGTGTGGCTTAAGAAAGAGGAGGTAACGTGGCAGTAGAATACAATGACAGTGAAGTGACCTGGGATAGGCAGAGGTCACCCAGAGTTTCCGTTATAAACCAGTGAGTCTTTTCCCATGTTCAAAATAATTTGTCATAAAGAGGTAAATGCAGATAACCAGATTATAAAAGGTAATATTTGGGAGGTGAAATGTAATACTTATTCTGCTGTGATTTGAAAGAAAATGAATTAAAAATACTCTTACAATATGCACTATTTGAATTTTTTAAACATTATAATTGTTCCTATATTTAAAAAGCGAATCAAATTTAAAGCACTCAAGTAAAACAATGACTTTCTCTAAGTTTAAAAGGAATATATGTTCATTCAAAAAGTAAGAAATTCCAGAAACATGTAACAAAATAAAATCCCCCCCCAAAATTTGAGAGAATTCTGTCAAGATTTATATTTAAATGAAAAGAAAAAAATTTGAATACAAATGGAAGGAAAAAAAGCAGCAAAGTAGCACAGTGCCTATGCGTGTAGATGGCCAAGATTACTCTAAAGCGTGGTTGATGAGGCAACAGGTGTAGGTTCTGGGAAGTATTTAATTTCTATCAGCACCAGGAATATGGCTGTGAGGGTCTGCACTGGCCCTTAAAAATGCATCTCCAGCACAGATAAAAGAAAGCCACTGCAGTTTGTATGATTTCCAAAGCGACTGGACAGCTCCTGTCTCTGCCTGTTAACTTACTTTCTAGCGGCCTAGAAGAACACCTATCATGCCCACTACGGAGATTGGGGATCATTGGAAAAATGCCAACTTCACAGCATTGTGTAAGAAAATAGGGGGATCGTATCTCTAGGAATGCTTTGAAAACTGCTAAGTATTATTTATTAACTATTATTAGAAATAATTGAGGTGCTATGGAAGACACTAAAGTCAATAAGGACCTACCTTTGAGAGTTTTTATCATGTACTTGGAGGAACGCTATATAAACACATAAACTGTCAATCAAAAATTGAAAGTAAGTTCAACTTTACAACGCAAGATGTGTGCAAGGTAATCAACTGCAAAAATCTGAGAAGAGAGTAAGAAGTAAAGAGCATATATTTTTTGTTTGTTTGTTTTGTTTAACTGATAGACAAAATTGTGTGTATTTACCATGTACAACATATTTTTTGAAGTATGTATACATTGTGGATGCTTATTTGCTTTTTTCAACAAAGTCATCAGAACTAACCAACACAAATGAGTGTTACCCTTTCAAAGTTCTCATCTTGGCCATCTACAGAGATATTAAAAATACATTGCCACTGTCTAAAACATTGTTGGTCTTCGTAAGATTCCCGTGAGCTTGTGGGATGCCATCTTAAATAACCAATAGGCATTTTGAAGACCGATTAGGTTTTTGGAAAGAACCCAGGATCAGATGGAACTAAGAGTGGTAAATACAGAGGCTGATCAGACTGGATGGGACCACCTTAGATACCAAAAGAGATATGTCCACAGAATAATGAAACTGATCACTGTATACAGGGTAAGATGTTTTTAAAAAGTGTTCCAAGAGTGGGCGTCCAAAACTATTTGTATTAGGGCAGCACCTTGAAATAAGGTACAGTTCAAGGAATAATATTGAATTGAGTGAGTAAGTTCTGATTTCTTTATATAAAAGTACTGGTTACTTTATATTCACACTTTGTAATTGCACAGGACTTCAGAGAAGGGAAATATGGAAAAGCTTTACAATTTAATTTGGATTTGTTATTAAAGGACAGAGAAGATATGGTTGGGAGAACAGACAAAGAGCGAATTTCAGGGAGTTGGAATAATATGGAATAATATGTAAAAAATGATGACAGCACAGAGGATTTTTAGGGCAGTGAAAAGTCTGTATGATACTGTAATGGTGAATGCATGTCATTATACATTTGTCCAAACACGTGGAATATACCACACCAAAAGTGAACCCTAATGTAAACTATGGCCTTCGATATAATGATGTGTCAATGCAGGTTCACTGTAACAAAATGTATTACTCTGGTATGGAATGTTGATAGTGGGCGAGTCTCTACATGTGCCTCTGTACTTTCTGCTTGATTTTGCTGTGAATATGAAACTTCCCTAAAAAGTCAACTGTATTTAAAAAATGATAGTGGGAAAGCATACAGCACTGATGAGGAAAGAGAGGAAAGAAGAATTAGAAAGCATTCCCAGCAAAGGATAAAACACTAAATGAGAGAGATGGCCAAATTCCAAGAAATGAGAGTATTTTATTATGCACAGCACTATCCAGTAGAAGTTTCTGCCATGATGGAAATCTTTTATGATTTCCATCCTATCCAATATGGTAGCCACTAGCCTCATGTGGCTATTTATCACATAAAATATGGCTGGTATGACTGAAGAAATAATATTTTGTTTTTATTTACTTTTAATCAGTTTACATTTAAATAGCCAAATGGCTGTGGCTGTGGATACTATATTGGATAGTTCAGTGCAGAGCACAGAGTGATATGGTGGGTATCATGAGAAACACAGATGGAGGGTTAAGTAGGTGGTAGCTAGATACTGGAAGATCTTCCAATTATGTTTAAGAGCATTAAATTTGCTCCCAAGGAAGATGAGAAACTAAGAATAAAATGGAGAAGGTGAGTAACTAGCATAATCAATTTGCTATGCTTTGAGTCTCAGGCTTCAGTGAAAAGAATGGAGTAGGTCTGGGGTGATAGTTTACTTGGAGGCAGAGGTGCCAAGGATAAGGCTGTTGGATAATCCAGGCAAGAGTGTCCAGAACCAGGATAGGAGGTGGCAGGGGAAATAGAGGGACTTGAGGGACATTTTAGAGGAAAAGAGAAGGATGGATTGGAAGAATGAGGGACGTAGAAAGAATAGATACGTGACACGTGAGAATGGCAGATGGTGGTGCCATGCACTGAAAAACAGGTTTGAGGTGACAACCATGAAACCATTAGGGACACCTTGAGTATGAGGGGCCTGGCAGGCATCCAAACAGGATGCTACACAGTTGGAAGTCCTGCACATATGATGGCCACTGCAGCCTTGCAAGGGGATAAGACCCTCCAGGGTAAGTCTGAAAGTAAGAAGATAAGATGGTGCAGGACAAAACCCCAAGGAACACCAATTCCCTGATTTGTTTGCTTTTAAGTCAGTTTCATTTTCGCTCCTGTGCAGTACAAATAGCAAAGTATATTCAACTGCACTGGATATGAGCCTTTTAAATGAAATCCCCAAACTCACAGTGTCAGAACCTCATAGTTCTTTCTTAACAGGCAAGTCCTTAGAATTCTCTCCTCACCCTCATCCCCATTTTTAGGACACATTAACATATAGAAAGTATTATTCCAAATTCATGGTTTTTTTTTTCATTTAGGAAATAATTTCAGATAAAGCAGAATAAACTTTAATGTAGAAGAGAAAAATTTACTATAACAGAACCTATATTAATTAAGTATGCTTTAAAAGAAGTTAATAAAATAGTTGTCAAGAAAAAAATCCACCAGTGTTTCTCTCTCCCATAAATTTTCATCAAACAAATGTCTAGTGCCCCTCCTACATCTAGCAAGCCATCAGTAAACCACCACCCAAGTAATTGCACCATGAAATAGGGGAATATATAGATTTTTAACAAGTGAAAGCATAATACAAACCCTCCTACTTAAACATGAACATTGGCACAATACCATTCCAAAGAACTGCAGTTTATCAGCAGTTTTTACTACACAAATCAGAGCCAGTGCTTCTCTAAAGGAGGTTGCCAGTGCTCCTACCTGATACTTATAATCATGAAATATAAGGGATATAAGTGCTACTGTCAATTATTCAGGTGTATCAGACTGTCAAATGCTCTTATTTGGGGGAAGCAGACCTAATAAATTCACTGAGATCTTACTTACTATACCTTAAATATTTATAAAAACTAGAAGCGGATGCAAGTATGAGTACAGGGACCATCATGGATCACTCTTGTTTCAGGAATTCAACAAACACTTCTTCATAAATAGATTATAACAGATCCTGCATTGGGTCATTCTTTCATTGAAAGTATCAATAAAGTATCAAGTCTAGGGGGTTTTGAGTGTCAAGATGAGCAGTTTGGATTTTACGGATATGAAAAAGAAAGGTGTTAAAGCAATGGGAGATGAGATAGAGTATGCTAGCAATAGGACCTTACTGTATTTCTAAAGGGAGAACTCTCATGCAGAATTAGAGTGCAAAAAAAAAGTTGTGAAATTAGTTGTGAAGGTTTCATAAGATTAGCTTGGATGAAAAAAAGTAGTCCTTGGAATTGGAAGTGGTTCTGGGGACAGAGAGAAAGGAATGGACACGGGGAAGAGAGCATCACACACTGGGGTCTGTCGGGGGGAAATAGGGGAGGGACAGCGGGGGGTGGGGAGTTGGGGGAGAGAGAGCATGGGGAGAAATGCCAGATATAGGTGATGGGGGAGGAAGGCAGCAAATCACACTGCCACGTGTGTACCTATGCAACAATCTTGCATGTTCTTCACATGTACCCCAAAACCTAAAATGCAATAAAAAATATATGTATATAAAAAAAATAAATAAATAAGAAATATATTTAGAGGTTGATGTGAAATGGAGAAATAACTTTGAGGTTATTACCTGGGGGAATTCAATAGATGTTTTCTATCCTATGAGGTATCTCTAAAGATATTAATCAGTTCGTAGCCTCTATTTGTGGTCCTCTCCTAGAAGTATCGTGAAAATGCTAAGCATTCATTCGTGGCTTATTTTGGAATTACAGTCATTTTGTCACTCAACAGCCCTGTCAAGTAGTTAATGACCTGTAAAATTCTTAACTGAACCAGGAAGAGTTCTTTACATTAATTCTTTAAATCAAAGATCTTTTTATTGTATTCTGTAAATTCTGATCTGCTTCTCTAAATGAATTGTTACCTACCTCCAGTGTGCTTTCTATTCCTGGTTATTGTGATAAAAGAGTTTATTAGGTTTTAATATGATCAAAAGGAATCTAACCTAGCCTGTTAGTTTTCTCACAAGAATCATCATACTACAGATTTCTTAAAGGTCAGCAGTGGCCATGAAGCATGGACCTTCTACTCTTATGATGACATTTCTTGTATCACTCCTACTATTACTGCTACCACTACTAATTCTGTTACCACTACTATAAGTACTACTCTCACCACTACCACTATTGAAACTGGCTTACTTTATTATGTGCTTTCATATACCAGAAACTGCTACATGTATTTGACACTTATTAATTCTTTAACTCACTGCTGGCAACAGTAATCACAAAAACACTCTGAAGAGAGTACCAATGAGTGCCATATTTTATTACAGCACAAGGAAGAAAAGTAACTGCCCAAGGTCACAGAGCCATTAAAGGGCAGTGTTCAGATCCCATCCTGGGGCAGATTGTTACTTTGGAGGTCCCCAGTCAACCAACACCTCCTGAAATGGTATTCCTGCCCTAAAGGGGTGCCCTCCTGCCCTGACTCCAGACTTGGCCACATGACTTGCTATGAACAACAGGACATTGGTGTGTGTTATATAAGCAGAGACTTGATAAGCCACTTGCACATTGATGTTTGCCTAGTCCTTTTCGTTTAGAGACCCAGCACAAGTCACATGCAGAGGTCTCATGGGGGAGAACTGAGGCTCTCTAGTTCCAACCAACAGCTGGTACCAACTGCCAGCTGTGCAAGGGAGTCTTGGCCACTGAAGCCCCAACCACTATCTGATTGTAACTGCATGAAATACCCCAATCAAGACCAGTAGAAAGATACCCCACATGAACCCAGGCAACCCACAGAATCATGAGAGATGACAGAATGGTTGTCACTTTAAGCTCCTAGGTTTTGGAATGATTTGTTACATAGCAGTAGATAAACAAAACAAAACACAATCAGTTTGGCTACAAAGTGTATGCTCTTAGCCACTTTCTAGCCTAAACTGAAGTTACTTTCCTAATCATAAAATATATGTAATTTTTGAGCATTTACTTGCTGTGTGACAATTATAACTATTTTTTAATAAAATGTTTTCTCTGTATAGTGTAATATATATACTTATTATTGTAAATTTCTATCTTAAATCCAAAATGTACTTTGGGGATTAAAAATGAACAGACTGCCTATCTATTATGAAGAAAAGTAGAAAGGACCTATTTCATTAACTTTGCTAAGAATTAATGGCAATAATGTTCACTCAGTTATTCAATCATTCAACAAAGATTTAGCCGTTACTGCACAAATACTATGTTCCAGTAATCATGCTAAGCAGTCTACATACTTTTGTTCCTTACAACCACAGGATGTGAGAATGGGATGTACCAGGAACTGTGCCTGAGGCCACGTGGCACAGCGGGTAAGTGGCAAAGCCTGAATCCATGCCCAAATCAATCTAACTTCAGTGTCCCTGTCTGACCCCTATTCTGCTACACTTGGTGCTGCTATATAAGCAGCAGGCACTAAACAAATCTGAGTGGATTACAACAATTACAGTCTTAGAAACTGACTGAAGGTAATATTGAAGAGCTAGTCTCATTAGAAAGGTATCCGAAAGTGCCTATTCCTAGTTTCAATGTCAACTGATAAAAGTCTGTAATTTTAGATAAATCTATATCAGTTAAGAATTCACACACCAATATAAATTAATGTTCAATGCAAAAAGATCTTTTATGTGGGTAAAAGTTTGCCCATGTGTTAGATTTGCCAAGAATTTAGGCCTCTGCCTGGCTAAGTCTGTCTGTAAATTTTTAGCTCAATCCTCTCCTCCTTAGGCAACTGACCTAACCTGGACTGTCCCAGTCAAGTTAGGTGCCCATCTTATCTTGCATACAATGGATCATATTCAATTCTAATTTTCTACCTATGTGTCTACATTTCCAGTCTCTCCCATCCATTCTGAACTGTGAGTACTCTGAGAATAAGAAATATTTTATCTATGCTGTCATAGAGTCTTTATTGAAAGAATGAGTTCCTCCCTCTAACCTCTCCTTTTTTTTTTTTCCCAGCAACTACCCATTTGGGCTGTCCTTCCACCTGTTATTGGCTGAAATAATTTGTTCTTTTAGACAACAGCAGAAAACTAAGTTTTCACTTTTTGAAATTTTTTGTTTTCCATTTCAAAAGATAGTTTAATTTATACAGTATGGGTTTAAGGATCAGAAAATGATGTAAAAAGAAAATTCCTAATACAAAGGCTAAGGTATAAGCCTATATTACTTAAATAATTAAAATCCAACATCTATCTGGGGAGGAAAAGAATTCCTTAAAGTAGAAGGACAAGTAGTCATGTATTAACTGAGATTTTTTTGTTTGTTTGAGACACAATTTTTGTGTCACCCAGGTTGAAGTGCAGTGGAGTGATCACGGCTCACTGCAACCTCCACCTCCTGAACTCAAGCCATTCTCCTGAGTAGCTGGGACCACAGGCTCAGGCCAACACACCCAGCTGATTTTAAATTTTTTGGTAAAGACAGGGTCTCATTATGTTTCCCAGGCTGGTCTTGAATTCCTGAGCTCAAGTGATCTTCCTGCCTCAGCCTCCCAAAGTGCTAGGATTACAGGTGTGAGCCACCATACCAGGCATGTTTCAAAGGATAAGAATGAGTTGTTTGAATAGATGCTTACAATCTTTTCCAATGTTAATTGGAGTAAAACAAGGGTTAAGTTTGAGTGAAAAGATTTCATAGCCTATGACAAATGATATGTTGTTAAAAGAACCTTTTATAAATCATTTCATTGTCAGAGTAAGTTAATCATAGCAAATATTAAGTATTAATTATCTTATCATTAAGTTAAATATTTAAACATGAATAGTAAGCACCACATGGGTATGTCTTTCATAGATACAGAAATTCAGAATAAATCAGGAAATTTTGAATTATCACAATAAAGCTTGAGGAATATTCTAGTAAGTATGAATAGACTAAGAAATATC
This sequence comes from Ateles fusciceps, assembly GCA_036589455.1. Lineage (NCBI taxonomy): Eukaryota > Metazoa > Chordata > Mammalia > Primates > Atelidae > Ateles > Ateles fusciceps. The sequence goes on from JAZHEH010002842.1 coordinate 4,346,352, forward strand.
AGACTGTTACAATAAGTGATTAACATAGCATATTGCTAAGTCGTGTGATAATAAGTCATATAATAACATTGAACAATTGCAATTATATAAGAATTTCCCTTAAGTAACTTTTCAAACTCAAATCTAACTGACAGTGAAATGCTAAACACATTGAAATCAGCAGAGGTTGAACAAGAACAAATGAATATAAACTTTCTAAAAATCAGAAAGACTTCAAGGAAATCTTCCAGTTTAAAATAAATAAGTGTTTAATTTGCTTCCAGATTCCCTTCTACCTGACTGGTTTTAATCACCATAATGAAAATTAATAAATGATTTGTCAGTGCTTTAGGAGACAGGGTAGTCTCCATCTGGTATATTTGGAGTCTGTGAAACATTTTCCAGTTCTACCCAGAGACAAAAAACATTGGTAAGGTAAACTCTGACAGCTAAAATGCAGCAGTTGATTGCCAATGGAAGCTACAGAAAAGGATGTTTAATATAAACAGGCTTTTGCCTCTGCTGCACAGCGACATTACATAAAGCAGTGCTATTTCAGGAGACTTTTGTATTTTAATTTCCAAGAGTCCATAGGGTAATAAATTTTTTTCCTTCATCTTGTTTGATCTTTGATATTTAAGACCAACTTCTGTGTTTTGTTTATTTTTTTCTTTGCATTGGAAAAAGAACATAAAGTGTGTGACAACACATAATCAGGGCTAATTGGTATTTTTCAGAGAAGAAAAAGGAAACACCTTTTATGATGAGCCAAGTGCAAACATTTGCAAATAGGGTATCTTGCACCAAATAGTCATGTCAGTAAAAAAAAGTAGTTATGTTGCAGGCATGGAGGTATTTGTTAGTTTCAGATTTAATCACAGCAAGTGGTTTTAATTTATATTTCCCTAAAATTTGGCTATTACACAAAGCAAGTACTTTAAAGGACTAAATGATTGTCTTTTCCCTGAAGGAAAGAAACTGAAAGTTGATTTCAGACTGCAAGGAATAATAGAGACAAGGCATTTTAAATAAAAATAAATAAAGGGAGTAGGTAAACCACTGGTGGCCAGCTTGTTTAATATAAGATTTAGTTTCCTTTTAAAAAAAACTTACTATTTTTTTTTACCCTAAAAATGATCAAAATTATGCAAGCTAACTATTCCTCCTTAAAATACTATCAAATATGTAGGGGTCTTCTTCTGGAACATTTGGTAAAGTCTGTGTTGTCAAAACAGGTGATGACAGCAGTATTATTTTGTGTTATTTTAGCCATCACTAGCCTTCCTAGTATTTTTCACCACTCCCACTTGCTTTCAGTATATCATGGCACAGTTTCAACAGAATTCTACTATGAGCTGTGAGCTAACTGGGAAATGTCAACATGTAAAGCCAGCTCTAGAATTAACCTGTCTTTAACAAGGGCAAACTCCCACACTCTCTCTTCTCTTTCAGAACTTAATTATAGCAGAAGCACAGCAAAAGAGGTGGAGACGGTTGGATGCGAAGATGCTAGAGACAATTCTATAGCCAAAAGATAAGATAATCACACAAAATCTATCATGAACACTTCACGAGAGAACTAGAAAATAATACTGTCCATCTTGTTGGAGCACAAACTCCTCTAAGTAAGAACCATATGGTCATCTGAGTAAGGCTCTCTATCCCTCCGAAGTGAAAGGATCATGCTCTTTAGCTTGCTGTGACACATGGGCCTTCCCCTGGTGGAACATCTGACTTTAATTGAACAGCTATTGAGGTTCCCACTGTGACATCTAGAGGTATCATCACACTTTCAGGCATTAGCTTTGCTGTGATCCACCCCGTCTCCCCTTTAGTAATGAGAGGTCAACATTCTGTCTCAAGCCAGGTTACATGCTATATGATGGCTTCTCTTAGCACTGCTCCCTGCCTAGTAACTTTGAAAAATGACCAAAAACCATATGACAAATCCAAAAAGGCCCTAAAGGTCATGGCCCTCGTGTAACTTAATCAACATCTCTAAATAAGTTGTCAGAGTCGAAATGACCGTAAGTCACACACTGGAGGGACACAGCTGCTGCATACCTGAAATCTTTCTCAGATCAGAGTGGATCCATAAGGATCTCTGTGGAACAACAACAGAAGTACAAAAAAGATGTTCAAAACTTTCGGTAAGATTTAAGAAAACAAAGGAGTAAAGTGACGTTTTCAGATTAAAAATAACAATAGCAACAACTGATTAAATCATTTCCTAGATTCTCAGCAACATAAGATAATTTCACGGAGAAAAGAACAGAGATCTAAAGATTTGAACTCTCATCAATACAAGTGACCTCTGACAGTGCTAATAGCATCCTGGGGGATAATAAAACGACATGGAAAGGAGCTCAGATGTTGTCTCTTGAGGAGGTCACTTCTCATTGGGGCTGTTTATCCTTTGTCTTCTCAAAACTAATTTATTTTAGACTTGACTATTAGGGAGAATAAACATATTCTATTCCTTATTTTTTCTTATGCATATATAGTTCAAAGCTATCCATACTGTTCTAGCACAAAACAAACAAATGTAAGTATTTCCAACATAGTTTTGATTCAGGCTTTATTTAAATCCACTATTTAACAACTATAGACAATGTGAATATGTCAGTGGAGTCTACTGAAACACATGAAAAGATACTATCTAATTGTGTGTCATAACAGCATAAATTGTGGCTTTTGTTTAAATGACATAAATTTAAAAGTTCAATTGATTTTGAAACAATGGGTACAGACCCTGACAGAAATATAGCAACCATTAAGGTAATTACTGTATAACTACAGCCTCCACACTGTTGACTTCCAAATCTATGTATCTAGGCCTGATCCCTCTAAGCCCTAGACCCAGCTTTTACATTGGTCCCTGGACAGCTCCCCCTGGATGTTACATGGGCACCTGGATCTCCATCTGACCAGAATAGAGTCTCTCCTCTCTCTTCCTACCCCCACCCTAAACCTGCTCCTCCATGTGCTCAGCCTGTACATTCCATACGGAATCATTCAAATCAGAAGCCTGCACTCCATCCTAGATGCCCTTGCCCTTACATTCAAGCAGCCTTTAGATCCTAGGATTTCTAACTCCTGGATTTCTCTCAAACTCTTTCCTTCTCTCCATTTCTACTGTTATTATCAAATGTCATGCTTTCATTGTTTCTTGCCTAGATTTTAGCAATATCTTCTACTATGGCTCTTTCTGCTTCCAGTTTCTTTTTAGTTTTCATACATACCTGATATTACTGTTACATTACATATAGTCCTTGAGTGGTTGCCAAATACTCACCCATAGAAGAAAGAATTATCAAACCCCATTCTCATCATCCAGGCCTTCACCCCTACCCCTGGCCTCTTTCTCCTAAGGGAGCCTCATGCCTTCCAGCCTACAAAAGTAACTGTAGGCCCTATCTGGCCCTGGCCCTCTGGACAACAGGGGTTGAAATGCCCATGTTTCTTATCTGCCTCCTGAATGCCATCTAGGGGCTTCCCATCAGAGTTAAGCCCCTTTCCCACATTTTTGTTTATATCTTTTCGTTATAATTTTGTATGTATCTGTGCCCTTTCTCACCAAATTGTGAGCTCCTCAGAAACAGAATCCATGTGTTGTTCATATTTTTTTCTTCAGCAACTACTACATACATGGTGCATAGGAGGCGATTTAATAATGCCGAAAGGCAAATAAACAGAATAATACAGCCATGAGAGATGCTTCAATTCTTGGGTTCAAAGCTACAACAGTAGGACACGAATTATAGAGTCAATTGCTGGCATCTACGGTTTGAATAGTTCCTAAGCAAATATTAATACAATATTATTTATAAAGAAGAAAGTCAAATCATAATATGAATCATCAAAAAATGAGGAGGCACCTTATGTTTATATTTTATCATCAGTAGAAAAGATTAAAAATATTTAAAGAGACAGCTGAAGATTCAGAAAATGCAGATTTTTATTTTCAATCCATTACAACTGAAGGAGATGTTAAATGTTCTCATCTGAAAAACTGAAACTGGCATCATAATCCTATTACTTTTTGTCATATCATGATTATAAGAGTTTTCAGGGTATAGGTATGTGATTTAGTATCACTCTTTTGTGTGTGTGTGTGTGTGTGTGTGTGTGTGTATAAAATATATATACAGCGTTCAAGGCATTAGGCCTCAGGAAAAAGATAAAGACACTTTATGTGACTCTGCGATGCAGATAAATGCTCTCTAAAAAGGAATATAAAATGAAAAACTCCTTAAGTTCCTTCCCTCAGGCAGGCTTTCTTATACCATAAGATTTACTGTAGAGATTGAGCTGAAAAAGTTGCAAAAAACCTGAAACATCAGTATAGCAGATGGCAGACATACTTTGAGCTCCAGATGTCCACAAACAGTCCTACTATGGAGTCAGACTCATGGGTCACCCACTCCAGAATCACAAGTCCTTACAGTGATCAAGGGATGGTGTATGGTTTGCCATGGTTTTCCCCTTATAATGCTAAACTTAAAATGATAAGCAAGTATTTCTCAAACATCCCAGTTTCCTAAATAACTTATTGAAAAGCTATCATCCTTAAGTTGATTTAAATCCTTCCTGAAAATCAAAATTTACTACAGACTCCCTACCTGAGTCGGGGAATTGGCTGGACTTGAATCAGAATTGTTTTCAGAATTGCAGGATGAGAAAGCCCAACGCAGAGGGATTTAAAGGGATTTCACCAAAGGCAAGGAAATACTATCCACAATAATTGTGTGAATCTAGAGCCATTTTTAGAAATCACCTTCAATTTAATACAAATAAATTTCATACTTTCTCATTGTAAGTGATCAGAAACCAACCCAACTATAAAAATAGAAAAAATGCAGAAGCTATAACTTTGTCACACATCTTTATTACCTTTAAAAATAACTAATGAAAAACATTCACACACACAAAAAAACCAAATGGGGGAGAAAGAGAGAAGCTGTAAAAGGAAAAGCCCAAAAGATCCTTTTAAGTGTAAGACACATAAATTTTTCTTTCTCTCTCTCTTTTTAACAACCCTCCTCTGTGAAAAAAGGTTTTACGTGACCAGTCAGAACTTCTAGATAGTCACTAAAACAGAGGGAGGCAGACAGTAAGTAGAGATAGAGTCCAGCCACAGAGACCAACTGAGATTTCATGTTCTTCCCACTGGTCCTAGGAACATTAATATCAAATAAATAAATAAATAGTGTATTCTTATAACCTCAAATACTGCAGTCCTCTCTAAGTCCTTTGAAACCCAAATTTATTTACCATATCTACTACAGCATTAGATACAATATTTTATTTTAAATTGCTTCACGATAAAATGTAAACAGCTATTTCCATATTAGAAATTAGGGAATTGTATATTAGGTTATGTCTTTATTATATTTCTTTGCCCAAGTTTGAACATGACTTGTTGATGGAACCATCTTTTGGGTAAAAATTCCTGAGCTATCTTTAGGAACAATGAATAAATTCTAAGGCATTTTAACCTTTGTGTGAACACCTGCTAAATAAGAAGTATAGCAAATTGACATTGGGATAAAATGTTGCTCCAGGGTCAGAATCTCACAATGGTACTTCCTACATTTAAAGCAATTTCACTGTCTCCTGAAATTTTTAATTATCTTCGTTATATGCTATAGCTACATAAAGATATATATGTGTATATACACATATATAAAAAGACTAGAAAGATCCAAGATTATCTAGCTAGCTAGCTAGCTAGCTATCTATCTGTCTGACCGTCTCTCTCTCTGTCTGTCTCCATTTTATCTACCCAAAGACCTGAAATATTCATGGGCTGAAGTTTTGGTAATTACTCAAGAGGCCAACGAACAGACAGTAGGAATTCTGATGGAATTAGAGTTACACACTCACTTGATTTGCAATCAAAATGTTTCCTTACTAAAGACCACAGGCCACATTATTATATCACTTACTTAAAGACAAAAAGACAAATAATGGTGATGAATGAAAGTAAAGACTTTGCCAATGAATTTCATTCTCTGTAAGTGAAATTACACTACCATGAAAGCTCTTGTTTTGTATATAGATGTGTCCTGAAGATATTTTGTCAGTTTTCCAAACTTTTCTTTTGATTGTTAATTTTAACTCTGGAAATCAGTCAAATAAACACAAACACAAAATGTAGCTGAAGAAGCAAGTTTTGAAGTTTTTCTGCATCAGGGAAGTAGTCCAGTAACATTTTTTCCAGATACTGTGCTAATTTTAAGAATTTTTTTCTATTTTTCACTTATGGCAGGACAAAATGTTCTCTTAAACAATCTCTATCCTATTAAAGAGACACATATATGGAAAAACTAAGGATTCAGGTAAAATAACTTTTTGCTTTATTTACACTTTCTATTACAATTGCAGTTTTATTTTCAAAGAAAAATTAGAATTATAAAACAGGCTCCTTTTGAAATTTTATATTCACACGTAGGAGACAAGAATGTGGTTATATTTTTAAGCATATAGATTCCAGTCAGTTTAACTATGTTTACATCATTTTTAAATCATGGCAAGTTAAACTTTCTTAGTAATCAGGAGAGTCACTCTTATAGAATCTCTAAACAAACTCACATAAATATTATTTGAGGGGATTCCACATATTGAGAAGGTGCCGTGTGTCTTGAAAATATTGGGCCATTCCTAAGCAGACCCTTCCCTCCGCATCTCCTCTAAGCGTCCCTAGAAATGTCTCAAGAGAGGCAAGACAAAGTATTTTATATAGTAATTCTACACTGAATGAACATTTTTATTATTTTTATCTCCATTCTTGCAATTTGGGTTTCAAAGATAACTACAGTAGACAAAAGCCACAAAACTTTTGTACCTTAACTGCCTGCAAAACAAACTAAAAACTCTTTAAAGGAGGACACTGAAATCCAGACACTCAATAAGTAACATTTACAATGCCCAGAAAAAGAGGAGCACTAGCAATTTCACCTATGTTATGGGAAAAGTTATAGCATTAATGCTGTAACTAATGGTATAAAAAGGTACTAAATTCAAAAGAAATTCTAAAATTAACTACAGTTAGTTCACTCATCATTTATTTCTTCAATAAATATTGTTTATATATTAACCATATGCTAGGAAAACAAATTACACTAACTATTGATTCATGATTTACAATCAATCATATGAGAAGGTGGTTCTGTTTGCTTTTAACTGTCCCATAAAACAACTTATGGATTTTTAGGCCTGGTTCTTAAAAACAGAATCCTTCTTTAAGGTTGTTTAGTGGTTTGTTCTCCTAATATATAAGCTAGAAATTGTCGTCAAATGAACTTTGCCCCCACACTGATAATGAATTGATCCTGTTTCTATACGAACTTTAGCAAGTCATATTCCATACCATACTCAAAGGAGATAATATTAGTACTTATGATTTTACATTAAAGAGTACCATAGTTCATTTGTTCACAGAGTGCATATATAGAGCACTTTGTACATAAAAGGCACATACTGGGCCTTGGAGATGCAGAGATAACACAGTCCTTTATCCTTAATGAAAAAGAACATTCATAACTGTACCATTTGTAATATCCTCAAATGAGGTCATTAGAAATAGAATGAATAAATTAATTTACATTGTAATACAGTGAAAATAAACTACAGCTATATGAAACAAAATGGATGAATCTCATAAATATGAATTTAAAAGAGAGACCCAAAAGGGTCCACACAATATAATTCCATCATAATAAAATTCAAAAGAAAGCAAAACTAATCAAGGGTGGCAGACTTTGGAATAGTGGTTATTCTTGCTGAGGAGAAAGTTATGACTTGAAAGGGATAAGAGCAAGCTTCCAAGGTGCTGATTATGTTCTGGGATGTTAGTTTATACAGGTGTGCTCAATCTGTGAAAACTTTGTCAGGCTGAACATTTATAACTTGTGTACCATTCTGAATGTGTGCCATACTTTGATCAAAAGTTGCCTTAAAAATTATAGCATAGGCCGGGTGCAGTGGCTCACACCTGTAATAGCAGCACTTTGGGAGGCCAAGGCGAGTGAATCACCTGAGGTCAGGAGTTTGAAACCAGCTTGGCCAACATGGTGAAACCCCATCTCTACTAAAAATTCAAAAATTAGCCGGGCGTGGTGGCACACGCCTGTAATCTCAGCTACTTGGGAGGCAGGAGAATTGCTTGAACCCAAGAAGTAGAGGTTGCAGTGAGCCAAGATTGCGCCAATGCTCTGTAGCCTGCGAAACAAAGGGAGACTCCATCACAAAACAAACAAACAAACAAACAATAAATTGTAGTATAGAAACTTCCAGTTCTGGCCATGATTTGGCATCCCACTATAATCAAACAACTGAACTTGCCCTTCTACCATTAACAAGTAGAAAACTGGACAAAATATGGAGCAGCTATTTTTAGAAAATGGATAAGCAGCAGTTCAGAGCTGTTTTCCCTAAGTTATCTCTATGATTGCTCCTGCATTTCAATTAGAAATTGGAAACAATTTCTAAACTGAAGAACAGGAAGGGACAACCCAACCAAAGTACGTAGTGTCACTGAGTTGAGACAGAGATTAGAGCTCAGGAAGGCCAAGGCAGTTCTAATTTGCAGGACAGAATACCAGACAGGAGGAATCAGCTATTCAGAGGAGCTTCAGATATTCTCATAAAGGCCCTCTTGTGTTTATTTTGTTTGTTTGTTAAATTGTTGGCCGCACACATATAGAATAAAATTCTACAAGGCCAGCCAAAGAACTGTGAGGGAGTTGGAGTGAAAATATCCTCAGAGCTCACTCAATGCTGGGAGAAGTTCATGTGTTGTAAATGGAACTTTCAGTACAGACTCCAGAGGGGTCACATTTGTAGAAGGTTCAAACTAACACTAGAATAAGGGCTGCTTTAGACACATCCTAAAAAACTTAAGAACCAGCTTTGAAAGAATCCAAAATGACTCACAAGTACCTTAACTGCCTGCAAAACAAACTAAAAACTCTTTAAAAGAAGACAATGAAATCCAAACACTCGACAAGTAACATTTAGATAGACACTGGAAAGCATAACCCAGACCCAGGAGAAAAATCAGTCCCACAAAAACAGAGGTGGGGAAATTAGTAGACAAGGCTTTTAGAGGAGCTATAAGCACGTCAACATTTAAGGGGAAACTATAAATTATGTATTTAAAAAGCTGAAAAAAAATACCCAGGAGAATAAAGAAAAAGAAGACCATTACAAGAAAAATTATACTCAAATTGCTGTAAAGCAATGATAAAGAGAAAATCTTAAGGTAGCTATTCACACATTACACATGGAACAAAGATAAAAGTGACACCAGAATTCTTATCAGAATTCTAACCCAAAAGCAATAGACAAACATCTTTCAAATACTGATAGAAAAAATATGCCAGAGAAAAATATCTTTTAAAAACAAGGATAAAATAAAGACTTTCTGAGACAAAATCTGAGAGCATTCATTGCCAGCACCTGTACACTATAAGAAATATTAAAAGAAGTCCTACAAACAGAAGAAAAATGATGCCAGATAGAAATTTGGATCTACATAAGAAAATGAAGAACAACAGAAATGATAAATGTGAGAGTAAATGTAAAATCACTTTTGTTACTTTTAAATTCATTTAAACAACAACAGACTTTTTAAAGCAAAGATAATAACAATGTGTTACGGGGTTTATAATATATGTAAAAGCAAGGTGCTTAACAGCAATAGCAGAAAGGATGGGATGTAAAAAACGGAAATACAGTTGGCCTTTCATATCTACGGGGTCTGCATCCTCAGATTCAACCAACTGCAGAGCAAAAACATTTTTTAAAAATAGCAATACGATAAAAAGATATGTTAAAACCAAAACACTATACCAACTACTTACATAGTATTTACATTATTTTCATCATATTTACACTATTTATATAACATTTATACTGTTTTAGGTATTATAAGTAATCTAGGGATGATGTACAGTATAGTAGAGGAGGTGTGTAGGTTATATGCAAATACTACACCATTTTATAAAAGGGACTTGAGCATTTGCAGATTTTACTATCCAAGTGGTAGTCCTGGAACCAACTTCTCACAGTTACTGAGGGACACTTGTATTCTGTGGTGAGATTCTTATATAATATGGAATGTGGTACAATGTTAGCTGAAGGTAGACTAACTTAAGGTTAAAAAAATATATATGGTAAACCCCAAGGCAAGTGCTTTAAAAATAAAGCAGGGACATGGAGTGATAAAAGATGTTAAAATGCAATAGTAAAAAATAATCCAAAAGAATGCAAAGATAGAGGGAAAAGGTAATAAGTAAAGGTGGAAGAACCAGAAAACAACCTATAAAATAGTAATCCTTAACCCAAACATTAATTACATTAAATGTAAAAGGTTTAAAGATTACAATTACATGGCAGTTTACAATTAAATTAAAAAGTAAACTCCAATTATAGGCTGCCTAGAAAAACCCATTTTAAATATAAAAACACAGATAGGCTAAAAGAACAAAAAATATATATTATGTAAACACTAATTATAAAAAAACCACAAATGGCTATATTAATCAGACAATGCCAACCTCAGAATAAAGAACATTATCAGAAATTAAAAGAGATATTTTACGATAAAAGAGACAATTCATAAAAAAACACACAAGAATCCTAAATGAGTATTCACCTAATAACAGAGCTTCAAGCAGGGCACAGTGGCTCACGTCTGTAATCACAGCAGTTTGGGAGGCCAAAGCAGGTGGATCACTTGAGGCCAGGAGTTTGAGATCAGCCTGGCCAACATAGCAAAACCTCCTCTCTACTAAAAATACAAAAATTATCCAGGCATGGTAGCACACACCTGTAAGTCCAGCTACTAGGGAGGCTGAGGCAGGAGAACTGCTTAAACCCAGGCAGTGGAGGTTGCAGTGAGCTGAGATCATGCCACTGCATTTCAGCCTGAGTGACAGAGCCAAAAAGACAAAACACAAAACAAAAACAAATAAACAAACCACAGCTTCAAAATACATGAAGCAATAATGAAGAGAACTGAAAAAACTAGAAATAGACAAACTCACAACCATTGTCAACTAACTTGACCATACTGGCATGTATAAAACCTTCTATTCAATAATTGCAGAGTACACATTCTTTTCAAATGTGTACATGAAACACATTTACCAAAATAGAATAGGCTGGGTCTTAAAATTAATCTTTAAAAATCGATGGCATTAAAATCAGACAGAATATGATTTCTGACCATAACAGAATTAAATTAAAAATCAAAGGTAGACAAAAAAGATCTGGAAAATCCCTAAATATTTGGAAATCACAGAACACAGTTTAAAATTAGTCATGTCCAAAGAAGAAATCACAGAGGAAATTAGAAAATATTTTTAGCTAGATGACGATGAAAACACAACATTATCAAAATTTGACCTTGGAGTAGGCAACAATTCCTTATATAGGACACAAGAAACATTAAGAATAAAAGAAAAAAATGATGCATTTAAAGATATTTGGGAGAAAACAGAGGAAAAAGACCTTAAGAAGAGGAAGAAGAAAGATATATCAGAGAGGTGGGTGGGACACTAAAAAGGAACTTCTTAAGATAGAGTGACATCTTAAGATGCCGAATAGCAAAGCCAAGAGTGTAGGTAAAAGAAAATGGAGAGGAAAACATTGGTGGTGAAACTCACTAAAATTAGTATGTGAAAGCGCGTTTGGATGAGGACTGTGTCAGTACATTTGGAAGAGATTACTTATAACTCTGAAACCCACAGTAGTTTAGGTATTTAACTATACTGACACTTGTCGATTAAATACTGTGAAACACATTCTTAAACTCTGTATGCTCCCACTACTCTCACCACCAAAACAATTCATTGTGAAAGCTAACTGCTGTGTTTCCAACTAAATCTAAAGAGGGCATATCTATAGTAATTCTGTGTCACTTAAAAGTTATAGTAACCAGGCCAGGTGTGGTGGCTCATGCCTGTAATCTCAGCACTTTGGGAGGCCAAGACCAGCAGATCACTTGAGGTCAGAAATTTGAGACTAGCCTGGGCAACATGGTGAAACCCCAACTCTATTAAAAATGCAAAAATCACCTGGGCGTGGTGGTGTGCACCTGTAGTCCCAGTGACTCAGGAGGCTGAGACACGAGAATTGCTTGAACCCAGGAGGTGGAGGTTGCAGTGAGCAGAGATTGTGCCACTGCACTCCAGCCTGGGCAACGGGGCGAGATTTGGTCTTAAAACAAAACAAAACTTATAGTAACCAATAGTAACCAAGCCCTTGTAAAAAATGTCTCATTTGTTCATTTTGGCAAATGAGAGGTATTTCTCAAGTGGTAATACTACCGACAATGAAAGCCAATTCAAATTACTGAATTCATAAAACCATATTTTCGACATATGAACAAATCTGAACACTTTAAATAAATTGTTAACTGTTTCAACTGAGAGATATCCAGAATCTATTCTTTATCACTTATTCTCACTTCACCTCTATAGCTGGTGTGCTAAAGATTTGAAGGTGAAGGGACAGATTTGGTTTCTCTCTCATTTTGTTTTCCTCAGAAACACTAAGGGTATTAATATGTCTGCAGCAGGGCTGGGCATTTCTCATGGGAGTCTGTGGCCACAGGATGCATTTGAAAATGTTGACTATATCTCTGTTTTATTCAATATAATGCTATCTCTCTGGATGTTCAGGAAACAGACAACTCTACTAACGTGGAGAGTCAATCCAGTATGTGGTTTGTGTGGAAAAAAAATCTTTAATCTTCTAAAGTAGACTCATATCCACAGGGCCCTCACCTAATTCAAGCATGGAAATCGCAACCAGCTAACTTAAATCCAGTTTTGTACATGTCCCTAAAAATATGAAAAATGAAATATCTGCTCTGTGGATACTAGATTCTGAAATAACAACTCCTACAGCTAATAGCCTCAACAACAGAGCATGAGCAACTACTTAGGAGAGGAAAAAAACCTCCCTATTCCATTTGCTGTATATCAACTGGCCTTCATTAGGAATTCCTGGTGCCTAGCATACAACCGAGGGAGTGGTAGCTAGGGCCCCCGATGTTATAATGTTAAACATGGCTATAATGCTAAATAGAACAAGCAGTGATTTCTTCATGTTACCTTGGAGGCACAGAAGTCATGCTGACTTCCTAAAGCATTTAGCCTTTCCCACGAAGAGGTCCCCCCTCCTTCATATAGTCTGGCTCACTATAACACCAAGTTGATACCATTATCTTTAAAACAACCCAAAATTATTAATTTGTCTTACAAGAGTCACAGCATAAGAATTTATAATCAGCACACATGAAAAATAAACAGGTACTACAAAGAGGACTGATTTACTTAAGGAATAACGCCAGAAGCATTAAACATGATCGTTTTGCTTTTAAATAAAATGTGGTTAATTTGATTACCATTTATTTTGTTTTTTTTGCCAAACTTCAATCAATTTTTATGGCAGGATTAAGCTTCTAAGTAGAGTGATTTTTTTTTTTTAAATAATGGAAGCACTTTTCCAAACTTTACCATGGCTAACAAATAGGAGGTTAATGTTGTACATTATGGATCTATGCTTATCCTCAAATGTATTTATCCACAAAGCATGCACATTTAGGTATGCGTTAGAATGAGTGAGTATGTGTATTGTAGACTCTCATTAATTCATAACGGCTTAAATTGTGATTTTTATTTGGCATCCTACTGTGGAACCCAGCAGAGATTGCTGAATTGCTCAGCTAAACGTTTTCAAATCCATGACTCTCTATTTGGTTATTCAGTCAGAAAAAATCCCTGCGAAGAAAATCCTCTTCCTAAAATGTACACCATTTTCCTGGCTAAATAATCATTCTGAAGAAATGTGAACAGTTTGCCTACTTGTTTAAAGGGCTTATTTGCAGGAAAAACTAACACTATAAATATCAATAGTACTTAAAGGGAACTGAAGAAAGAATTCCCTCATTCTGCATAATAGCAGACTTGTTATAAATAACTACACTACACACAGAAAATGGAAATGTTGTATTTATCATTTTGGAACACTTTTTAAAAACTTCAAGTCACCAGAAAACAATCTCATATAACCCCATTGTGATACAAGGACTAGCCACATTAATATCACTATGTTTCATAGAGGTTCAAAGAACTAGTAATTTCATAACTAATGCCATATAAGACCTTCATAAAAATAAATTGAAAAAAAATCACCTGCTCTAAACAACAAAGCACATACTGAGGTCCCCGGAAAAGAGTAAAACTATTCTAATTAGCATGATGCCTAGGACACAGTGGTCTGTTTGTTGAATGAATACTGGAGTGTCTCACTCACATTCCATGGGACTTCTGTTTCTGAGAGAAAGAAAGAAAATTAGATTCCCAACTTAGCGAGCTTTTAACAGAGCCTTTTATAGAGATCCTCTATTAGGTTTAATAATGTTTTTAATGTGTTTTCATTGCTTTAGTTCATTGGCTATCCCTGACTTGGAGAAAAATGGGAAAAGTAAACATTGCAATTTTTTTTTTTACTTAAAAGTAAGTCTGTTTCCAATTAGAGAATATTAGAGAAAAGAAGATTTTTTTTGTGTGTGTGATTACGAAAAGTGATAGGAATCACATGGGTTAGAAGTACCAGGCTTGGCTATAATGTTAAATAGAGTAAGCATCATGGAAATAAATATTCCCAAGAATTGAAAAACATCCTGTGCTTTAAATAAAAAGTGGTCCTATAATTCTTTTACCATTAGTTTACAGCAAAATATTTATGAGGAAAAGTGAAAGTCACATTGATTTACTTAAAAAGGACAGTGGCAAAAGGTGGTAATATAGCTGGTCTCCAAGAAGGCCACCATCAATTCTTTCCTTCTCTGGGTAAGCAACCATTCCCGCTTTGACAGTCTATTCTTTCACCCTGATGAATAGGGGCTGGGTGGTGACTGTTTTGATGAATAGAATATGACACCATATCACCTCCAAGATTAGGTTGTAAGAAGCCATGTAGCTTCCGCCTGGTCTCCTGGAACACTCACTTCTAGGGGAAGCCAATCAGCATGTAGGAAGTCCAACTTCTCTGAGAATGCTGACTACTCTGAGAATGCTGACTCCTCTGAGAAACCCAAGGTATTTATGTGAAGAGGCCAGGCCAAGACAGAACTGTCCCAGCCAGTCTCTGCAGCCTGGCACCAGACATGGGAGTTAGGAGGCCCTCAGCTGGCTCTGGCCTCAGTTCCATCTAGGTGCACTGGCTGAGGAACTCTAAGTGAGAATTGTCTTGCTGAGCCCATCAACGGCAGAACCAGACATATTAATAAATTGTTGTCTTAAGCCACTAAGTTTTGGCTACCTAAGAATACCACATAAAAATAAACATTAGTTTTGAGAATGAAGTTTAATATTACCCTATTGCTAAGGCCAGTAAGATTTTAAAACAGTATAGGGTAGGAGCCTAATTAATATTCAGTATTCCACAAGTTGCTAAAATCAGTAACCTGGGAGTCATGGTAAACTCTCCTCTTCACTCAGTCCCCACATCTACTCAGTAACCAAGTTCTCCCCCAGTTTACTTCTTAACCTCTCTTAATTCTAGCCGTTCGTCTTCATACACATTGCCATTGCCTTATATTGATTTGTAACTTCTTGTTTTGGTTACACTAGGGTTGCTTTCTTTAGATCATCTAACCCCACTCCCAGCCCCTATAACCCAAACTCACATCTATCGTGTACACCACTGCTGTAATAATCTATTCACAGCACATTCAAACTTTTCACCTTTCTACATAAAATCATTCAATGGCTCTCACTAACTATTACAATGAAGTTCAGATTCCTTGGTCTAGCACATGAGGGCCTTCCTGGTCTGGCATCCACATACCTCTTAAATGTCATCCGCTACCCAACTCCTCCCCCACATATCCACCCAACCACAGCAATCTTCCTGTAACTGGCTGTGAGAGTTAAGTATTTCCAGTATTTGCTTCTCCAAATGCTCTTTATTTTGCTTACAACACTCACATCTCTGCTTCTTCATCTATCTAACTCCTATTCATGCTTCAAAATTCAGCTTAGAAATTACCTCTTCTGAGATGCTTCCCTAAACTGGCCCATGTGACACCTCTCCTCTGGGCTCCCACAGACTCAGGTTCTTTTTCACTTGTGAGTTCAGTGCACCCGAGTTAATTTTCTTCCTCCACCTATTTAAAGCAAGGGAGGCTGAGATGCCTGACACTTCTTAGGCCTTCAATAAATATTTCTTAAAGAAATAAATGAATTATTTAAAGTTGTAATATTTGCATTGATATGCTAAAAAAATCATAAATATCACTCCTAACAGCAAGTAGGACATTGTTTCTCTGAGGAAGATCATACAATTAAGTTAGAAGTGAATGACAGGCTTCTCAGAGGCACTCACTTTAACCTGAACTTTGTCAAGGATGCAGATAGCTTACCACATGGTTTGAAGGGTTAAAGTGTCCCAGCAGAAGGAGAAGCCTTTACCAAGGTGTTGAGGTGAGAGAGAAATGGAGAGCATTTGGGAAGCCTAGATAAATGTGGCTATTGCTTTACAGTATAAAGAGAAGAGGAAAACGTGAGGGTGGTATGGAAGGTAGAAGCCTGAAAAGTGAGGGCTCTGCATGCTCTGAGAAGGACATTATACTTTCTTGTGTAGACAACGGGGGAGCCATTCAAAGATTTTAAATGGAAGGGCAACACTATTGGGGTTACATGTTAGGACACTTAAATGGAGAACTGAGGAAGGAGAGACAGAAAGCAGAGAAGAACACTCAGGAATCTAATGCAGTAAAGTAGGTAAATTCAAAAGACATGGAGTTAGAATAGATGGGACTTGGTAACTGATGGGATATATGGGACAGCCAATTAGGAGGCGTCTCAGAATTTTGTTCTGGGTCCTTATGTGAATGGAGATGGCAAATTAAAATAAAACAAAATTAATTTCCAAGGATCTGAGAATTTCATAATGTACTTTGAGCTAGGGACATTTTGCAAATCAAGGGGTATAGTGTTTAAAAGAGATTATTACGACACGAGTGTCCATTTGCTATGAAATAGTTTTGAAATATGATCCTTTTGGATTATACCATGGATTCTCTGTGTGATCCCAAAGAGTCATTTAATCTTTCTGTGCTTCAGTCTTTTAAATTCTTCCATATACATAATAAAAAAATATATGCTTCTCAGATAAGTCAATGAAGAAACTCAAAAGTAAATTTCACTATGTGGTAATTTCTGTTTCCTAAAGGCAATATGAAATACAATCTTAATTTCCTCCTCTATTAAAAAAGAATTAAAAGGGGAGAAGGCTTAAATAATTTCAAATGGCCCTTTCAGCTCCAAAAATCAATGGCTCCATAAGTCAGAGCACTCAGTTGGAGCCCACGTTCTGCTCAGGTCAGTGGTTGATACTCAACAAGAATCAAGGGATTTATGGTGGAGGTAGGCTGTCCTATTTAAGCACTTCGTGCTGAGTGAAGTAGTACTTCCTTTTACTTGTGTTAATGGTTTTCTGTTCTTTATTATGTTATCTTTTAATGAGGTGTTTTCATTTGTTGAACAAATATTTATTGTGTGCCTACTATGTGCTGGGCATTGAATTAGGTGCTGGTGAAGCAAAATTAAATGAGATATACTCCGTTTTGTTGCATTTGTTAACTGTAAGCCATATTCAAGCCAAATACATCATCTCATAAAGTAATATTTATCATATACATGATCCTGCTCTAGGAACCATGCCAGGCTACCCCATTAAACTTGATGGACCTGAGAATAGTAAAACTATACACTGTATAGTGTATTTATAGTATATAGTAAGGCAACAAAGTCCCTTGAGAAGGGAAGGCAGGAAAACTGAAAAATCATCACATGTGTATTTGGAACTCACAGACCATTGGCAAGCTCCTTGACTATTTTGTGACTCCATTTCTTCATAAAATGGGAATAATAAGGCCTACTTCTGGTATTCCTCATAAGATATTATAAGGATTAAATAAGTAAAAGCACATTAATTACTTTGAGCTTTTAAAAAAGCACTAAATAAATGTTAGGCATTGTTGTTTGGTAGCATTACATAAAATTACATTAAAGTCAAAAGCCTACTGTAGTTATTTTAATGGAAGGTTAAATCCCAAGATGAAAGCAGGATGAGATGAATAACTAAAATAAGGGCACACCCCTAGTCAGATCTAGTTAGAAACTGAAATTAAAACTGGAATTAGCTGCATGACTGACAGACAGTTCGTTGCACAGGACAGAACTTACAGGATGTACAGTCTGTGTCTATAAAGCTGGATTAAGTGCAAAGGGAAGGCGAACATGAGCCCCACCTGAGCTGATTCTTCTTGGATTTTAAAAATGAATCTTCTTGTTGGAGTTTCAGAGGGTAACTCCTACTTGGTGGGGATCATGCATGCCCTGAAGCTATGCTACCAGGTCTCTAGTACCAGACAGGGACATTTCCATCACCAGGATATTTGATGCACGCCATCTTCAACAGCAGAGCCATCTGTTACCTTTGAGAGGTCAACTGTGATGAAATTATTCATTCGTGATCAAAAACTTTACTTAGATTGTGTTCAAAATGTTGTTATAAAAGATCCAAGCCCTCGAAGAAAATAATTCCTCAAGAAAATTGTTTGGCTAAGATACTCAAAGCTAAAGCAGACACTAACACCAAACAGAGGAGCTAAACTAATAAAACCTTCACCAGTCTCCATATCAGAAGTCTCTCTAAACTGAGCAAGAGGGACTCAGGAAACTGTCCAGCCCCCTCCTCTAGCCCCAGGATAGAAGCTTCCTGATCAGGGAAATAACAAACTCTCTGCTAGATCGCAGTATTTCTTTCTCTTTCTGCTTCTGCACTAGATAGCAGCATATAAGAGAGAACAGTAGAGTTTCCTGTCTCTTTTCACTTTAGGCAAAACAATTCTTTCAGTTACTATAAGGAAATACACAGTAGAGACAGATGAGAAGATTTTTGATTCCCACGACTTCAGCAGCATAAGGTCCTCTCATGCTAAGCATGGCTGAAAGTTGAATGCAAATCTCTAGGAATGGTTTGTGAGTACAGATTAGCTTTCAGTCAGAGTGGATAAAGGGAAATGATTAGTTAGAAAAAATATCGAAATTTAGTAATTTTTTTTAAGTTCCAAAATAGCATTTTTATAATCCATATTTGGTTAGGCCCAAATTGTTTTTAAAAAGTTTATTTGGATAACAAGTAGAAATTACATTATTATTAACATTTTAGGACTTGAGTAAAGAACAGCTGTCTGAATTTCAGGCAAAGTATAGGCCTTTTACTATAAACTGCAATCCAGGGGACCTCATAGACTTTTCTTGAAAGGTGAAAAAATTTCAAAGAAGAATCTCTATAACTGAAGTTTTGAAGCAAAAGGAAACCCACAAATTCTAGTAAGTAACACAATTTTCTAAGCAACATACTCCAGGGCCTTAAAATTCTTGGAATCAAAGTCTTCCTTACATTTAATCTGTGTCTACTGTATCTAGGGAGATTAAAAAAAATAAAAAGCATGTCATCCCCTGGGAATTAACTCTTCATTTATATTAAAGCTATAAATCACCAGCCACCAAGCACTGACTGAAATTAATATCCCAGTTCCTATGCCATTTCCACTTAACTTCCAATTCACCAGTACTTATGGGGTAAAAAGAAAGTGGTAGGCCTCTGCTTCTAGTTTATAAAATATAGCTGTTAAAATTCTCACTTTTGCTCCTTAATTCGAGTTATACACAGACAGAGAAGAGAGAGAACAAGAGAAGGAGGAGGAGGAGGAGGAGGAGAAGGGGAGAAGGGGAGAAGGAGAGAGAGAAGGAGGAGGAGGAAGCATCTGAGATTTTTGAAAGTTTTTGTATGTTGGTGTCTTTTAGTCCCAAAACTTTATTCAAGAAACATTAACATTTATTAAGCATTTAGTATGTTTTCCAGGTACTATTTCCATCTTAGTTGCCTTGCTTTTTCATTTTCATGAGTTTCATTCCACAAGATACCTCAAATAATCTCTCTAGTACTACCTTTCCCATAGAAAGAAAAGAAAGAAGAAAATAATCCAACAGCTAAAATCTGTGGTTCCTCTTCTTTCTTTGAGGGCTGTACCCAGCAACTGAAACTCTACTCTTTCAAATGGAGAAGATAACTCAAAAGGTTCTCGAAGTATTTCAGTCCACTGTAAATTTCATATTTTGCCACTGCTACGTCCAAACAACTATTTAGGATCCTAAAACCCTGGCTGGTATAGAGTTTCCAACTGCCCACACAATATCCAGAATGCTTCTCTGTCTCAACTCCTTAATGTTCCACAGGTATCTCCTAACAGGATAATTTTAAATCATCATAGAATTTTTTCATCACCCATATTTTTCCATCGCAACTTATCTTGGCATGGAACAAGCTGCGACCAGGCATGGAACTGACCCAGAGCTTGACTTGAGAGGTCCCTATGTTCCTAAGCCAGAGTCTAACATGGCAACTGCTTTGAAGGGATTCTCCCCTTAGGACTATGCAAGTTGACTTTGCACACTGTGGCTCTCTTTTTAGTTTAATACTGGGCACTCAACTAATTTTTAGGAGCAAATAGGTTTCTATGGAAGCCACCTAATGTCTACACCCATCATGACTATTTTTAGTGGAACAGATCCACATGATTTCCTGAGTGGCACTGTTCAACATCTGACCAATTCAATAGTTGAAGTTGTCCTCACTGTCATCTCCTTGAATATATCAGGCTACAGTGTATTTGAAGCAGAATAAAACAGTCTTGTAAATCTAGCAAAGGAACCTAGGGGATAGGCATCTTTCAAGTACTATTATGACAAATGTTATTTATGTCTAATTATGAGATTCTGCTCCCAAAA
The DNA here is from genome assembly GCA_036589455.1 of Ateles fusciceps. NCBI lineage: Eukaryota > Metazoa > Chordata > Mammalia > Primates > Atelidae > Ateles > Ateles fusciceps. The sequence continues at coordinate 4,367,213 of JAZHEH010002842.1, forward strand.
AATGTATATATGGTCTCACATTCCTTTCACTCAACCTCTCCATTTTTAATGATAGAGTGTCTATAAAATAACATTTTTTTTTTGAGAAGTAGTTTCATTCTTCTTGCCCAGGATAGAGTGCAATGGCACAATCTTGGCTCACTGCATCCTCCGCCTCCCGGGTTCAAGAGATTCTCCTGCCTCAGCCTCCCATGTAGCTGGGATTACAGGCATGCGCCACCACATCCAGCTAATTTTGTATAGAATAACATATTTTCAAATCTTTCCTTTTAAAGGACAAACATATGTATGGATTCTCTATTAAAGAGGGGGAACCTTATGGAGTCCTGCAGGTTTAAAGTAAAATTCCACGCGGTTTAAACATCAAGGAAGAAACAAATTTGTTTCTAAATGATAGAATAGTTACTCCAGGCTAAGTTATTCCACATTTCCTTTAACTACTGGTACTGGGTTTTTATCTATCAGTACTATCAGTTTTTGCAAACCTCAGGCCAACAATCACAGAAGTTCAGACAGACCCGTCAAGGGAAATCAACCCTCGTCAAGCTAAAGAAACTCGCATCTGCATTTCTTCCAAGCTGAATCACAAACAGTCCACACCCATCCTGATCCCTCTTCAAATAATTTCTTCATTTACTTGTGTGGCACTTCCTGAAAGTAAGGAATGGGCTTGACTGGATGAGCTATTATCTCATTAGGATTTGTGAAGGAACCAAACAGACTGGAATGCTTTCCACCAGCCCCCCTCCACATCCCCTCTCCATTTTCTTGCCCAGGCCACCATTTGTATTGTTTGCCTTTTCTCAGTTTCTGTGTTGCCCAAGACAGATAGATAAGCCCCTTAAATGATTACTACCACCCTGCGTTAGCTTTCAAAGCCACTAACAACTTTTCCATGTTTTGTAACTAATGTGTGATAGAAATGTTGACAATGGAAAGCGAGAACTAAACCACAGACCAGAACCTCTCAGAATAAATGGAAATCACCCAAAGGTTTTTCTGGGAGCCCCTTCCACAGTTCTGTTCACACATGTGACATTTAAGGTAAGATTGAATTTCCTGTGTTTTAATCAGCAGGAATGCCAAGAACGGTAATATAAGTATACGTATTGGGGTTTTTTGTTTCAATGTGATAGTTTTAAAATGAATTTTATTTTTTCCACTTTGTCCTTGTAGAGCCAGAAGAAAATCATATAGTCTCTAAATTTGATATCCTAGAAGAACTGCAAAATTTGATATTCATTGAGAAACATGGTAAATCCCTACACAGGAGGAGATCAAAGCACAATGCTGTCCCTTCACTCTGCCTCGAGTGTATTTCTGCTGCTGGATGCTCATTTATAACAGTGTATAAGTTTCCTTTGGCTGTTGATCGAAAGCCTGTCACTAAAAACACCCTGCAGTTGCATTGCAGCCACTGCCGTGTCTAACTAAGCCGGAGGATGTGAAGCTGCGTTGCCCCACATTGCTCCACATTGCCTTGGGCTCCTAGAAAGAATACAGCCAATAAAGAGCTCTTCGCAGTGTTGCTCTCGCTTGGGTTGATAAGGAGTGAACAGGTGCTCCCTAGCTGACATTTTCCTCCCAAAAGACATCAGACTGAATTAGGAATGGCTTCACAAACAAAGCAAGGAGGAAAATAAAAATGCTTAAGCGTCACCGTATTCAAACGTCAGTGACTAAAACAGCCTTTTTTGGGGGCAATGTAGTAGAGAGAGACATTGGTTTCCATTGCTGCCTATTGGCGACAAATATATGATGTGTATATTTAAAAGGGTAGCACTCACTCATCTGACTCTTTTCAAAACCCACTGTGTGCCTGGCATGGCTCATGACGATGGAAATACAGTGGTTGAGAGGTAGGAAAAAATGAAGTAAATCATTCCAACATAATTTTAGATTGTGAAGGAAACAAATAAAGATCAGATAGAGCTGATAGGGCAGCAAGGAGACAGACAGTCAGTCCATGTGGGAATGAAGAAAGAATCAGCCACACAGGGAGCCACAGGAGCCATCCTGGCAAAGAACACAGCAAATGCAAAGGCCATGAGGCAAGAAAGAATAGAAAACGCTCAAAAAACTCATGGCAGAGAGGAAAGGTTTTTTTTTGTGTGTGTTTGCATTGTTGTTGTTTTGATGATTCAGTCTCTAACGGAAAGCTGAAAAATAAAGGAACAAAAGTATATAATAAATAAGTATAGGCTAATGAAATGTGTTTGCTTTTTAAACCCATCTATTATTTTGGACATTTTCTGGAGAGAAGAACACCTTATTTTTTTTTTTTAATGGCAACTTGACATAATGTTTGGCTTGTTTTTTCTTTTGGGTGCTCAGCAAAATGCTGCAAAAACGGTCTGCATTTTAACTCTTGATTTAGCTTATTTTCTCAAACATACTCCCTGAATGCATACTGTTAAGCTACATATAGAGCCCTAGTGTTGAATCCTTCCTACCTTCATCTTTCTTAGAGAAGTCTTCTCACAGCAACACCTAGATTTCAATTTAAACAGACTCATGTATGGTAACAGATCAACTCCCCTAGGCACAGAGTGAGCTGTGCTGGGCCTTTAACTAAGATTCCGCAGGGGTCTACTGATCTAGAACTCGAATTAGGTGGAGTTCACTCATTGCAGGATGACACAGCTCTCCCTAAGGGAAAGACCAACTTGTGCATTAATTAGGGCAAAGTTCTGTTTGAGACTCAGTCTGTGGACAGCCTTAGCAGAGCGGCAGGTTTGGTGTCCTTGGCATCTCTGTGTTACGGACTTCTAAGTCTGCATCCCACTTAGTCTATGTGCAGAATCAAATATGCTTTCCTCTGCTTGGTTGATTTTGATATTTCAATACATAATAAATGATTGCCAGTCAATCAGCTGGATCATTGCACAGACAATCCAATTTGATCAACATGTTCACATCTGGTTATTTTATTCATTTAATGAACAAACAGGATCAACCACAAAGAATTTTGGTTCCTGAACAATCACTTAGACTCATAAACTTCCAAACAGAAACCTAATGAAAACCAATCTATTTAAGGTATGTGCATACAAACACAGCATATATAATGAGTAAAACATAAATTTATAAAAACAAAAACAAAAAAAACTCTTCAGAAATCTATTTTTCTTATTGCATCATTGAAATAAATCAGTCTCTAATATATTCAGATTTAACTCTCTTATGCTTACTCTTGTTCACTACTCTCAGCTTGTGTTTCTGAGAAGTTTTATGTAAACCAAAGTTCGGTAAACTGAATTGTTTGACACGTTAATTTATTGGTTAAATTACAAATCTATTTGTAATCAATGAAATCTCCTCAAACATGTCTCTGGTGCAGAGCTGGAATTTCATATAACAGCTTTACTTAAAATGCAGGTTTTGTTGCAAAATTTTTCGTTTTCCAGCTAATTTGTAACACTTGTTAATAAACCTAAATTTGTGGTCAGACTCATCAATGGAAAAGAAAAAAGAAAGTTTTATTTCTTTATTCTAAAAAAGTAGGGTTGGGGGGAGAGTTTGTGTTTCCAAATCATATACGTTGGAACAGGGAGGGGGGGGATGTAAATACGAGTTTTCTATCATGCATATTTTCTTTTGTGAGAGGTTTGACTGCAACGTGATTGAACAGAATATACTCACGTGTACTGCTTGTTAAGACAGCATTTTTTGTTAAATGGCCCTGTCAAATAAACGTGATTTATGTCCCTTTTTTGTTACCCATAATCTTCTTCTTGTCCACCTAAATCTTTGTGAATATATTATCTCCAGGTTACACAAATCTCCCAGAACTCAACTTCTCTTCTTTCTCCTAACTTCATGACAATCTGCCTCTTGTTGTCCTATGTGAGAGAAACCTTTTATTTTTCATGCTTTTTATATCAGAAAGACCAATGGTTTCTTTGAGGAAAATGTATTTGATATTTAAATACATATCAAAATAAATGGCATACATACCATTGTACTTATGTTTTATTAAGCCCATTAAAAAGGGATAAAATGGATTCAGAAGACACAAGAAACTTTTTAAAATCAGCACCATTAGAACCACTTGAGCAAAATCAAAACTGAATGAATAGAAACATGTACAATTTTAGTCACTGCGAATGTGAACTCACAGAAATAAGATCTGGTTTCTAATTGTTTTACATATCTGTTTTACATTCAGAGTTCTCCTCCACCTCATATTTGCTAAAGAGATCTTCATCGTCAATAGCAGTCTGCAGTATACCAAAGCAGAGTTGAAAAATCACCTTAGTTATGTGCAAACCTCCTTTCTCACGTAAGAATTATAGAATGGGAGAGCTAGCATCGGGAGAAATGCCACATATAGGTGATGGGGGAGGAAGACAGCAAATCACACTGCCATGTGTGTACCTATGCAACAATCTTGCATGTTCTTCACATGTACCCCAAAACCTAAAATGCAATAAAAACCATATATATATAAAAGAATTATAGAATGGGAATCTCATAAAGAATGTTAAGCTTATACTCTAAACTGCTTATAGCAAAGCTTCATCATTCTACTTGAACTCAGTCAACTTTAACAATGACCACCAGCAGTCCCTTTCAATTAATCCATTCAAACATTATTTTTCCATACAACTAAGCTAGTTTGGAGTTGAAAAGGAAGAAAAATGTGTTTGAAACCATGGATTTTTTTATTTGTTTTCTTCCAAATTAGAAGAAATGACATTATGTTTATTTCAAGTTCTTAGTAAAATTTTCTCTAAAATTAAAAAAATAAATGTACTACTCTGAACGTAGGTGGGGATTTTTTTAAAGGTTGCATTATAAATCAAAACTCCTAAAAATAGGAGTTTAAGGTGTAATTGACAGCATTTTAACTTTAAAGGCATGAGTGGTGTCCTTTTACAGACGCCTAAATCAAACACAGAAAAAAGTGATGTGTTGCCAGGATGTTCAATGCACTTTCTTTAATTGTCATATATAGTTAATAGCCTGGTCATTTTTTTTTTTTTGGATAAAATAAGTCGCAAAGTTTCAAGCAACTCAATTACACAATATCATACCATGCAATATATCAAAAACAATGAATTTAATCATTCTGTGGTCTGGGTTGAATTCAACACGGAAATCGTTTCATTGAATTGCACAGCAACAAAGAATTTCAAACTTACAGATGATCATCTTTGAAGTTGGATAGAACTCTGACCATATTATGATTGTCTGATACTGAAAAAGGGCAAAGTACAGAATCCAGTATTCCAACCAAGATTTGGGCTGATCTGAGAAACTGGAGAAAAGTACTGTGAAGGAATTACAGATATAGAATGACTGGATAGGTCATTTGATCTTGCTTCTAAGACTGAACTTAAAAACCTCTGTTTCAGATTAAACAGCATTTCATTGCTTTCCTTTTCTTTTTCGTTTTCGCACAAAAATATTCCCACAGATTAAAAGAAACCATGATAACGGAAGTAAAAGAATTATGCAGTATATGTTATATCTACCTAGGTCCAGAAAGTTCCTGAAATTTACTTAAGCTTTACTCAAAATATTGACACTATTAAGTATCAAACACAACTCCAGGAGCACACAGAGAGCTTTCCGACAATGCATGTGATCAGGGACAGCAGTGATCTTGTCCCATGATGTGTCACAAAACAGAGGAAAAAATCATCTCACATTTTTAGAAATCATGCTCTTATTAGCTCAGATATATAATTTAGGCAGTCAACATTTTGTGGTTTCCATCATTTTCACAGATGATGCTGCACAAAACTGTACAGAGAATAATTTGACTTACACATTGACATTTTAAAATATAGGAGTGATTGTAGCAATAGCATTGATTGTAGCTTTAATTTAATTATCAAGAAAACTACATCAAACACATTTGTTATAGTTATATAATTTTGATATAAATCTTGAATCAGATAAGTCTCAACATATAATAAATGTTTTTACCATATTAATTTGCATCCTGACAGTATTTTCCAAATAGAAAATCTCTGATACATATGCAATTATGGCATGGAATGTTTTTATTGTGCTTTCTTATGTAGTTTAGAAAATATCAAATTAAATATAATTATACTTTTCTTCACAGAATAATTTTACATGCTATTCTTCATTAATAGTCAAAGTATTAACTGCTAATTATTGAAAAATTCAAATTTTTATTTCAAGAAGTAAATTAAAAATACAAAAACTTTTAAAAGTAAGTGTACAATAAAGTACTTAAATACATAATTTTAGAGGTTGTGTAAAAATATGGTAGTATTGTCTTCATTTGAAATGTACTGAAATAAACATTTTTCAAAGGTTTAAATAAATTTTCTTTCAAATAAACTTAGAACATGTAATTAGATGAAGCAAAATCAATGATACATCAAATTACATATACATCACCAGAGGAGAAATAATTGTATCAATTTTAAAAACTAATCCTAAAATAACAAAACTGGTAAAAATTTTTGTTCTTATGACTCTGGAAATATGCCATCACCACTTTATATTTATTTTTATTGCACGAGTTTAGTTTTCAATTATTTAGACTATTATTTTCTTACAATTAACACCGAGCATAAGAGTTTGAACTTAAAAAAAAAAATCATCTAGCTGTTTCTGACTTAAATTCATTATACCCTCAATTGTTTTTGAAAGTGAAATTCTTAGCGATTAGAAAGCCTGTGTCATGAGAATATTTTTGCTTAGATCTAGTCCAATTTCCAAAGCAATATAAATAAACAAAAATGCACCGTATTTGCAAAGTACGCGTTAAAGAAGTTGGAAGCTTCCCTGAAATATCTTGGAACAAGAACTAAGCGGGGAGCAGAGCCGTGCTGGCACCTAGTGGCCGACGGCAGTAGGACAGTTGTCTACCTTGGCTCTCGGAACACATTTTAATTATTTTAACCTATGCTTTCTATCACACATATTTGAAAGGAAGATAAATGAAAAGTATCTGGAGTAATTAATCCTAACTATGCAACCAAATGTTATGATTTTAATTTTATGCAAGGACAGAAAGAAAATTTGGAGGGGTGGAAGTGGTGGAGAGGAACAAGACCAGCTGTGGTGAAAAATACAACACAGTGAAAAGAATTGTGCAATTTTCTTTTCCCTTGATATGTTCTGCCAAACCTGGTCACACTAGTCTGTTCTCCATCAAGCAAAGAATTTTGATGAAATCAAGTGACCAGCTGTTTGTGAGGTTCAGACTGTATTTGGGACACAAGTTACCAAATATTACTTATACTGCTTACACACTAAATTTGGAATTTTCAAATGAAAATATTACATGCAGAGGTATAGTTATTTTTCCCTCATGGTACTTTTCAGTAGGAGGGAAAATTTAGATTTGAGCACCTCCCTAGTCCACCCCCATTTTTTTGTGACTGGGGAAGATATGGTTTCGGTAGAGAGCTGCTTCTACCTTAAAAGGCAGAGTCAGAAATGCAGTGTGAGCAAAGGTGGAATTACTACTACATGTCAGAGAGAGTCACACATCAGTCAAGTTCACCAAGTGAACTCTATGGTCTTCCCAATTGTGAGACTCTATGATTTGCTAAAGAAAGGTTTCTATTATATTTTCCTACATAGGGAGATACATCTTAGTCACTGTTACTATAAGTGTTTCTTAAGACTGAGTCTCACTCTGTCACCCAGGTTGGAGATCAGTGGGGCAATCTCAGCTCACTGCAGCCTCCGCTTCCCAGGTTCAAGTGATTGTCCTGCCTCAGCCTCCTGAGTAGCTAGGATTACAGGCACATGCCATCATGCCTGGCTAATTTTTGTATTTTTAGTAAAGACAGCGTTTTGCCACATTAGCCAGGCTGGTCTTGAGCTCCTGGCTTCATGTGATCTGCCTGCCTTGGCCTCCCAAAAGTGCTGGGATTACAGGTGTGAGTCACTGTGCCCAGCCTTAGGCTTGTTTTATATCATGTCTCAGACATGTAGGGGTTTATTTCAGAGCACACAAATGAACTATTGTAAGTATTCACACTATTGGAGGACTGCTTCTGCCCCTCTAAGTCCCTGTCCTGCTGTGATATGTGAGACCAAGATGAACTGGTAATTTGGTCCTTGTGAAAGTTTGGGAAAATGCCAGGTAACCCAGTGACAGTCCCACTTGGCTCTGTGCAGCTTTCACAGTACCAAACCTGAAAGAGCACTGCAAAGTCAGGTCAGAAAGCTTTCCCAAGGCTGGAAAATAAGAACAGGGCATGAGTCTTGTACCACCTGACTGGGCCTTCCAGTTAGCAAGAAGCCTTTGTTTAAAAAGCTGGCCAAGAAACCTCCTAGTAACATATTTCCCTGTAACAAGTTTGATTAATTAATTGAAAAAATACATAGTAAAAGATGTTTATATTTAATATAAAATTATCACCACTAAATTTATGAGAGGAAACAAAAGGGGGGGAAAAGGCAACAGACCAGGCCTAATTCACTCCAAGAAAAGGTTTCCATCAAAGGATACCCAGTTGCCACTGAGATCCCAAATTCACACACATAAGAATTCTGCTCTAATCCTTCTCCACTTGCATCACAGAGCCATGGTCCTGTGTTGACCTCTGTACTGAAGAGTGACCAGAGGTAAACGTAGGTGCCTCTGGTCAGTCATCAAGGTCATGTCCTGAATCCTGTTCACACCTGGGATCCTAGCCCAGCATGCTGTGGGGCAAGGACAAGCCCAGAGCCTGCCATTAGTGGGGGAGGAAAGACGTGTGGACAAGTAGCAGACAAAAGTGATTGTCCCAGTGGGCTTTGAGAAATTGTTACGGGAGTCCAGAGGAAGAAAACTGCCTTCAGCTTGCAGTAGGAGTTGGCAGGTCGGGGATGGAGGGCATAGGGTATCAAGGAGGGCTTTCTGAAGGAGGCAGCTTGGCCTTGAGAGATGGCTAACACTTGGTAAACCATGCTGGGGGAGGAAACATTGCGTAGTGACAGGATCTCTTTTTCTCCCTCATTCACACAGCCTGTGGGGGAGTGACATCTGTTCCACAGTCTTCTCCCTGAAGGGTGGGGCTCCAAGGGCCAGCTCCAGCGAAAGCATAAACAAGTGATTGCAAATACCCTCTATCCAATACACAAGAAAACCCATGAACATTTGTAAAGCATTTCTAAGCCTCAGAATTCATATGTGGCCTCCTTAGCAAAGATAAATTTCACATTTTTCCCTTTCTCCCAGCTTGTCCCATTTTCTCTTATTTTATTGAGTAGAATGAACCTTACCTCAGAAGCCAAACAAACACCAACCCAAGACAAGATGCCCTAAAACAGGTCAACTGCCTGAAGCGGACTCATCCCATCACAGTTTATTTTTGTTGTGTGAATCAATTCTCATTTTCAAACCAAAATATATGATGCTTTATCGTCATTTTGGCCTTTTCTTTTTTTTTTTTTTAATTGCATTTTAGGTTTGGGGGTACATGTGAAGAACATGGAAGATTGTTGCATAGGTACCCACATGGCAGTGTGATTTGCTGCCTTCCTCCCCATCACCTATATCTGGCATTTCTCCCCCATGCTATCCCTCCCCCAACTCCCCACCCCCCCACTATCCCTCCCATAGAAATTCCATTTTGGCCTTTTCATAACACCCCTGATGCAGTTGCTGAGAACCTGCCAAATCATGTTTACTTCTCCATTTTTCTAGGAGTGTCCATACTAGCCTCTTCTCAGGACAACCAAAAGCCAAAACTGAAACAAAACACAAACCTCTTTCCCCTGACTCAGATTATTATTTTTAGTTCTTCAGGACTACCTGTGAAGAAAAGAAGAGGTGGCTACCCATTCCTCTGTCAAAATGTCCCCATAATCCTTTCAAAACTACTGAGAAATAAGTTATCTTCACTTAATGAAGAAACTGAGACATGAAAGTAAAGAATATTGCTACAAATGGAGGTGGAAATACAAGTTGATACCGTGTGTGCAAGTGAGATGCCTCATTTTTAGCCTGTGTAAAACAAATTTTAACCATATGATCTAGAAAATCCACTTCTAGGCACATACCCAAAGAACTGACAGCAGAGACTTGAAGAGATATGTGTACCCCCCACGTTCACAGCAGCACGATTCATGTGAGCCAAGAGGTAAAAGCAACCCAAGGGTTCATCGACAGATGAATGGAAAAACAAAATGCAGTATATCCATACAAATGGAATAATATTTAGCCTGAAAAAGGAAGGACATTCTGACACATGCTACCACATGGATAAACATTGAGGACATGGATAAACACATATGAGACAAGTTTGCAAATGCAAATTTACTTCTTGTCATACTGTACTAGCATAGTACAAATTATATCATTAAAATACAGTGTTAAAAGCTTTAAAGTGTCAGTGATCTTACAATCCATAGGTATGTTCAAGAATTAAGTCCTCTGGTTTCTAAATAACTTCTGTATTTAGTATCTAATAGCTATCAATTGCACAGGAGAAAGAAAGTGTGGGTAGTTTAAATGTAATTAATTAAATTTAATTAATTAAGTTGATTAGCTGTTAATACCAATAAATAAATAATTCCATACATAAATAACAGCAATAGTTATTTCAATGAAAGTTTAGTATTTGTGTCTTTAAATCTTTCAATGGTATTAACATGTGCCCTTAAACTTCTATTTTGCCTGCCTGGTATAACTAGAATTAAGAAAAATATCTTAATTTTAAATGCCAGGTAGGTGAAACTTTTCTTCCACAAATCATTTCATCAGGTGTGTCATCACAATTCTCAGCTAACCAATTAATTAAAATCGAGGTAACAGTCGGTTTTTTTCAATGAATGTCCAGCCCAGCAGCTCAGGGAATGACAGCCACCCCATAATCTCAATAATTCCTCCAGGATGACAGCATGTCATGGCCTGACCATGAAACATGACAGATAATGGAAGTGAGTTACTATTATAAACCAACCTGTGCTCAGACCATGTTTTCATATTTTGTATGTGTTTATCTGGCATAATATTATAGTATTTTTTCAGTCTGTCTTGTAGCAGTTCAGTCTGGAAACTATTTATCTTTAGTAATAATTGTTTTTAATGCCAAGAAATTATTTTGTTCTATATCCTCCAATCCTCCTAGGCCCACCTCATGTGCTCAGCAAAAGCTTCTAAAAGTCATCAACTACTTCACTCTTTGCAGTTTCAACACCAGCATTTTGAAACAGCCCATAAGTGATAATGAAATACATAAAGGAATGAGAAACAGAATCCAAATACATCTACCTGCAGAGTTCAGCTGCCCCCCCAAGTAACAATAAACAGGCATTCTTAAGTCACAGCATTTCACTGGAAATGGGGCAGAACTTGTGTATTTTAACAACTTTTTACAACAAGTAACCACTACAGCATTTATTTTACTTTCTGAAAGAAAACCAGAAAAGATTCATAATTTAAACCAAAGGGTCTTTCAGTCTTGAAGACAAAAAGCACTTCTGCTTAGCACCTGAGTAATACTGTGGGATGTGTACAGGTGAATTAAGAAGACTGGACTCAAAGATAGTTTGTCTTCAGTTGGCTCCTTTCCAGCCCTGCAATCATTTATTATCCAGCAAAGAAAGGCTGGGTTTTTGCTCCACAAACACAGTGCTGGTCCTCAGCTTATGATGATTTACCATGTCTGCTCTGAAATTCATGACACACACTGCTTCAGAGACACACATACATCTAATGAAATTTTAGGTCCGATTTACTTTTGTGCCACTAAAACCAGAGTGTTCTGGTCACCTGCACACATTTTCTGTCTCCAGTGTGATACTCAAAACACATTTTAGGGGGTATTTTATATTAAACCGTATGTATCTGAACATATATAGCAAAAGCGTCTCAGGTTTTATTAGGTTAGTAATCTGATATTCATTCTTCCTCTTAGAAGGAACTGTTTTTAAGGCCTAGAAGTATTGCGTCCAAAACACATTTCAGGCATTACTCGATTCTAAATGATACGTATGTGGAAATAAATAGTGAAAGCTTCTCAAGAAACGTTGAGTTAGTAACCAGATATTTCTTTTTTCTTGAAGAAAGGACCATCAGTATTCCAAAGTATGAATATTTTATAAGAGCACAGAATATACGGCATTATAAGGGGCTTTAGCTCTGACAGAAGTGTGCACACATCAGTTTAGAAATCCTAGTTCTTACGTATGCAATTCTGACTTCAAATCTGTATCACATACACATTCCCTTACAAATACAACTAGAAGTACTGCCTTAAATATGACATACCTAGGTGTGTGAATATATGTATCAAGTCGATGACTTCAATTATTTTTTAATTTGCCACTCTAACTGGAATAAAATAAGTCAGAAAATAATAAATTCTTAGTTGGTATACAGATTTATTTACTTTCCCTAGATATAATGGTAGCATGAGTTCAGATGCCAAATTAGCATACAAGTAGATTCAGTTATGCTTGTTATTCTCTGCAGGGATAAGTTATACATCTGTCACGATAGTTTGGCATAGTTAACAAGTTTGCACTAGAAGAAAACTGTTCTGTAGTGATAAGCAGAAAACAGATAAAATTAATAATAATCACTGAATGAGACCCTGCTTGAAGATAATGAAAGTAAATAACATCATAAAATGATCAACATTGAAAAGCAGAGTAAAGTTACTCCACAGTATCAAATTGTGATGAAAAGTTTGGCTTTCTAATTCTCTATATCTAAAGTTAGGCTGCCAAATGTGTCAGCCACTAGCCACAAGTGGCAATTGCGCACTTGAAATACAGCTAGGCTGAATTGAAATGTGTTGTAGATATCAAATGCACACCAATTCCAAAGACGCAATATGAGAAACAGAATGTAAAATACCTTATTATTTTTAAATATTATGTTAATATTTTAAATAAAATGTATGACTGAAATAAATTCCACCTGTTTCTACATTTTTAATGTGGCTATTCAAAAGTTTGGATTTGTCATATGTGGTTTGCATTATATGCCTATAGGACAACATTTGGTCTAAAAGATAAAGTCACAGAATGTGAAAACTAGTTGAGAACTTACAAATCATCCTGCCCAACCTGCTGCATTTGACAAACAAGGAAAGCGAGGCTTAGAGAGATCGAGTGATGGGCTCTGGTTAAGCCCAGAATTAGAAATGGATTCTCTCAGAAGCCAGTGTCTGAATATCAGTCCAGCTTTCTTTGAGGAAGAAAAGAGAGATAATGACTTGCCTCAGTCACCACAATCAAAAGTACATTTCTTTCAAAACTATTTTCTCATCCTTGGAAATGTAATACATATAAAAACCTTTCATCTCGACTTATAGTCATCTATGTATGTAATCATCTTCATTCTCCTCTTGACCTTGGTGATGGTCACACCCCAAGGCATGCCTTTTATATACTGTCAAAATTGTTTGTATGTATCCCAATGAAGATTTTTAATTCACGTCATAAGGTAAGTTATTTAGAAAGTGAACACATTTGTAAACCAAACCAATTTCAAATAAAATTTAAACTTGTCTTTAAACCACAATAAAGGTTAAGTCATTTTTCCCATGAGCTCTAGTTTTCTTTCTCAGGAATTCTCCACCTTGTCTCCTGCCTCCTTGACAGTTCCTCCCCCTCTGCCTGGCCCCATGCCCACACCATGGGCTTCTCCTTTCTACAGTCATTTCTGTTTATGGATAATTTCTTTTCCTTCATAGAACAACTTTCGCTTTTTATTTTTATTGTTATTGCCATGATATCAAGTTTAAGTTTATATGTTAATGTCCATTTCTAGATTCCTATTTTCTAAAAGTCTACAGTTGAGTTGGGACAGTGAATGGAAAACAGAATAAACTGAAGATGCTTCCCTCAACTCTGAGACTTTTAGCCTTCAGCATGGGTTGAAGCATTCATTTTCTAAAGCAGGCAAATAGACAACAATGGATTTCTTCAAAAAGGTGGGAGAAGGAGCTCTGAACACATTCTGCACCCAACGTGTACAAGAAAACTTAAATACAATTGAACAGTTTTCTTTTCCAAAGTACATCTCAGAGACTTTATTATGATAATGTGTAGTTCAACTCTCCAAGAGGGGAATGTAGTATGCAGAGTTCTCCAAATCTATCTAAACAATGTAAACCCTGTTCTCACAGAGCATCTGAGGAGACTAGTATTCCATAGAACATATTTGGAGAAACTTTGGAACATGTAATTTGTTGCAAGATACCTTTATAAACCACACATCACCTTTCACATTTACATTATTGCTGAATAACACCAATGATTTTGTTCATTATTTATCCAATAAACTTTGATTAGCTTACTATGGATTGAACTGTGCCCAACTCCATTCATATGTTAAAGTCTTAATCCCAATGTGACTACATTTGGAGACAGGGCTGTTAAGGTGCTAATTAAGATAAGAAGGGCCTTCATCCAATAGGATTGATATCCTTATAAGAAGAGGAAGAAATATTAAAGATATATTTCTTTCTGAAAGCTATATGAGATCACAGCAAGAAAATGACCATCTGCAAGCCAGGAAGAAAGGTCCCACCAGAATCCAACCTGCTGGCACCTTGATCCTGGACTTTTGGCCTCTAGAACTATGAGAAAATAAATTTCTGTTATTTAAGCCACCCAGTCTGTGGTATTTTGTTACGGCAGCCCTGGCAAATGAATTCACTATTCCTATCATGTTTAGGAAATGCAAATGGTGAACAGACACAGTCCCTGACTACTGAGAATTTGCATTTTAGTTCAAGGGCAGTGTGGGAAACACTGAGTAAGTTTCTGGCATCAGGCTAATCAATTACTTGATGTAGAGTCAACAGCTCGTTACCCCACAGCCTAACATCCAACTGACATTCTCCTTGCAGGGGAATACTCAAATTATTTGTTTTGTAAATTCTTACTTGAAGAAATTAGCCAGGTGGACCTCTTACCACTTTCTCATTTTCTAGAAAAACCTGGGATTGCAGCAAAGAACGCATTTTCTAGGCTTCCCTCTACAACTGCTCTCCTGGAGCTCAAGTGCAAGGCTCTCCACCCTCCATTTCCTCAGCTATGGCTGCAGGAACCACACTGTGAGCCCTCTCTGCCCCCCACATCTCCAGAAGAAGAGGAAGCAATCCGAAGTCAACCCCAACTGCCATATACAATAGAGGCAGTCTTCTCTATGTGTTTCAGAGACAATTTGGTGACCAAGCCACCCACCAAAAACTACTCACTACTTCTTTAAAAGTGCACAAAGAGAGCAATAGTTTAACAATAGTTTGCCTTCTCTACTGCCATTACAAAAGAAAAAGCTTTCACCGAATAGTCTTTTTTAAAGCAATCAATTCTGTTCAGAAGAGGATTTAAACAACATAATGTCTTTAAATAGAGTGAGAATGTTAAAACATAATAAACAGGAAATTTAGGGATTGCTGATTTTATTATTTCCATTATTTTTTTTCCACAGCACTGTCTCTAAATTATTGAACTCTATGCATCTCAAAGTCAAACCCCTTACAAACCAATGTACAGAACTCAATTACTCTAGCCATGTTGCTGGAGCAAATAAAAGAAATAGGGACTCTGATCCACAGACCTGTCCATTCAACAAAGCCATTATGTCTAAATATTTGGGCAAGGTGTGGGCTTTTTTTTGGCAAATAATTGTTTTGCAAAAGCATCAACCAGTAATTTAAAATAATAATACTAAAGCAATTCAATAACTATTAGGATGTTCTAGTCTAGGCCTGGCTGGTGGAAATATAGCACAATTCTATACACAATACAGAACCAATTCAGAGCTTCTAATACAGGCTTGTAGGTTATCCAGAGATCACAACCACCAAGACCCTGCATTTTGAAAGCCCACAAAATGATTCACTAGTTACATATACTCCAAGTAGGTGACTCCTGTAATGGCTTCATTTTTGCCCTTGCTTCAGGTAGTCTTGCTTCAGGTACAATGAAAGCAGAGTAAACGTGGGCCAATAAAAGAGAATCAGGCAGGGTGCAGTGGCTCATGCCTGTAACCCCAACACTTTGGGAGGCCAAGGCGGGTGGATCACTTAGGTCAGAAGTTTAAGACCAGCCTGGCCGACGTGACAAAACCACATCTGTACTAAAAATAACAAAAATTAGCCAGGTGTGGGGGTGAGCGCCTGTAATCCCAGCTACTTGGGAGGCTGAGGCAGGAGAATCACCTGAGCCAAGGAGGCAGAGGTTGCACCACTGCACTCCAGCCAGGGAGACAAAGCAAGACTCCACCTCAAAAACAAAAACAAAACAAAACCAAAAAACAAAAATGAGAGAATCAGAGTAGATTAAATGATTTTCTTCTTTCCTTTGGTTCTTGGCAATGTAGATATTTAAGCAGGAAATAGAAACAGAAATTGAAATTTATATGTAAATTCTATTTCCTGCTTAAATATCTACATTGCCAATTTCAATTTTGGGGCGGAAGTCATTCATTATTTCCTGTTCTTAAAAATTCTTATATTTACACGTCTATTATCTCTGTGGATAAGTTTCTTAAAAGGTAGAATTCTTTATTACTATATTATCATATGTAAATGGTTATTAAATACAGGAATCTCATCCTGAACAAGCACAAATGATATCATATTAGAAACAAACTGCAGACTGAAGAAGTCTAAACTTAAATAAAGTCTCACCATTTTCCAGATCCTTGGGGTTTAAACTGACAATTCTTGGGAATGCCATGCCAAAATAACTAAGGGTAAAAACAAAACAAAACAAAAACAGTGATTCCTTAGCACTGTGACAATAAATCCCCAAATATAAGGGTCCCATTTTTATCCAGTCAGCCAGGGTGTGGCCTTGGGCAAAAAGACTGCACCTTCTGTAGCTTAGGTTTGGTTCCCAAGTTGTCATGTTTCAGCAAAGAAGAACAGGATATTCAAGAAGACTTCTCTGAAATGACGAGGTATTTACAGAGCATTTAGATCTGGTTAGTCATCTATCATTTAGCTGTGGCTATCCAGTGTTCTCTGGATCCTTCAGTGGTGTTGTGGAATTTGATTTTTATCATTTTGCTATTCTACCTCTGCCTCTATCTATTTAGTTTTGAGGTATCAGTTGCCTGCATTATGGTCCATGTCTAAACACTGCTTTTCATTATCAAGGGTTGAATATCAGAAAATATTTAGTTAATGATAACAAGATGTACTATAAACTATTACTAATCAGCAATGTATTTGAACTTCAAAATGTTTCTTAACCATCAGCTTTTGAATTTTATATAAATATAGCAAGATATTTTTGGGCTGCTTTGTGTAAATGGCAGGCTGGGCTAAATAACAAAGATCATATTACTAATATTTTTCTTGTGTTACCCAAAAGATTTGCATTGTTTATAACATAAGGAGGGTATAAAAAGATGATATTAATAAAACTGAATTGTACACCTCACTATATAGTCATATATATAGCATATATGGTCAGAAATAGGATATACAAAGAAAAAGTCAAAACAGAACAAAACACAGCTATGAAGTTTATAAGTGTTTAGCTCAAAACTGAAAAAAATATGAATTCCTGCATAATGCAAATTAACATTCAGTAGATGACAAAACGAATAGAGGTAAAAACTCTTAGACGATTTTCTTTATTTCATATTGCAAACAAATGGCTAAAAGTTAGTGTTCTTCACTGGCAGAAACTCATTTTGGCACTGTCTTTCAACATAAAATTTATTTCAGCATAAGACCATAAACAGTATTTCAAATACTACATTTGCTATAATTGGAAAGACAGGGTATAAATCTATCATTTTGGAAATTATCATGACAATAGAGGAATTTCTTCAAAAATATTTACTATATATGCATTTGAGACACTCTTATGGTTAATATTAAATTTATTAGATATTTAATACATGCTTAAGTGTATATTATGTGCCATACACTCTGAAGGGAAAAAAATTGTAAATTGCTTGGTTTTCCAACTGCCTACTGGATATCTTCACATAGGATAATTAGTTTTTTCAATAACATTCTGACTTTATTTGACATCTACAATGTATTAGAAAGTGGAGAGTCAAAGATGAATACAACATGACTCTGTAGAACGAGACTATCATACTGGTGGCCACAACCAAACTGATCGTCCCATCTCTTCTAAACCTGCTCTCATTTTTATTAATTATCCTAGTCACTCAGCTGAAAGCTGAAAGTCAATCTTGATGCATCATCCCCAGCAAAAAATGTCTTTGACTGTCTTTTGTTAAATTCTGCCTCATGTTCCTTCTCCAGGCCGTTTTACAGGAATTCTCTCTCTCTCATCAGGACCTCCCAACTGGCCTCTCCACTTTTGTTGCCTTTATTTTCCTCCATCCAAGAGAAGTCTTCCTCAGCACAAGCCTCATCTGCTAAAGACTTTCTGTTTCTCCTTAATAACTACAAAAGAAGGCCTGAAATCTCTAGCTTGGCCTATCATGGTCCTTGCTGATCTGGCCCCAACTTAGGTTTCCACTATTTTCTTTATATATATATGCATACATATATATAAGAAATAATATCTATTTAATCGGAATTGTGTTTTTAATTGACACATAAAATTTGTATATATATATATATCATGTACAATACGATGTTCTGAAATAGTCCTGATCTACTGTTCAGCATGGTAACTACAGTAAAAAAACAATGTATTGTATTTTGAAAATCGCTGAGAGTATATTTTAAGTGTTGTCACCACACAAAAAAATGACAAATATGTGAGCTAGTGCAAATGTTAACTAGCTCGATTGAGCAATTCCATTATTTTCAGATTCCTCCACTTGTCCTTTCCTTTCTTTCCTCTAACTTTCTTCATTTTCTTTGTACCTGCAATGGCTTCCCTCTACTTCCACCTATTCATGGGAGGCACAAATTCTAGGCATCCTTTAAGGCCCAGCTCAGCTACAAGGATGTTTTGCCAGAGCCATCCAGATAGAACCAATGATTACTTCTGCGTATAATTTTCTAAGGACGTGAGTTACCTTCTACTTCATATTTGGGGAGTTTTACATGTTTTTTCTCATCTCTACTTGTGAAGCCATCTGAAAGTTAATTGTCTGATGCATCTTTGTACCTTTCTTAAAACCTGGCCCAGCCTAGACTTTCAATAAATGCTTGTTAAATGGGTGAGTAAATGAAAGAATGAAGGAGCAAACAAACTAAAAGTAACTAAAGATGGACCTGGTAAAATTCACTTGAATGGTATAATCATCAAGAAAGAAGAATGTACTCCATTGCTCAAGAGGTTATAATAACTAGGTATAATGGCTGACATTATGAAAGAAATAATTTATGCTAAGCACTTGGAAAATTTTCCCAAAGGATTACTTTTGCACAGTGATAATTTCCCACTTAGTAATGAAAGAAAATTATCACTTGGATTGACACCAAAAGTTTTTCCTATTTTTTGTTGTAATTCTTTTTATTCATACTGGAAAGGACACTTGGGGACAAGTCTATCCTGTCACTCAGATGGCCTAGTTAACTTGTTGGTCTCTTTTATTTCTGGATTTTCTGATTTTTTTAATCCACAGGCACTCTCAGTAGCAACTCACCATTAATCATGAAGATTTTAACTGTAGACACATTAGAGATGACAAAGTAAGATTAAAGACATATGATAAATGTGGTAAAAACCCTTCTCTCTTGATTTTTCTTATTTACACATGAAGATTTGCACCTCTGGTAAGAAGTACATAGGCCTAAGTTTTTTTGTTTTTTTTTTTTCGTTGAAGAGAGTAATTCATCTTGTGGAATGATATCTGTGAAACAACTTAAGAACTGTTGCCTGTGAGGAGGTGGGATACAGAAAACAGTTTTCACACATACACACACAAAAAATAGAGACTGTTCAAATCTCAGCTTGGTCCTGCCCTTTGGTGCTGGTCAATAAACCTTGTACCAGATATAAACAAAACATTCCATTCAACATTATGTCAACCTTCAGCAAGAAGGTCATCCATCACTGTACATTAATGTTCTGAGCACCTGTAAAATCTGATGTGCATTCTTTCAGGTCATTTTTTTCAACTTTGTGTCTGTCAGAGATACCCCCCACTATATACATATTATTTATGTTGGGAGTAGCTTTCTAAATGTCACCCAAATGAATTAGCATCACGCTGAGCCTTGGAGTTAAGAGAGTAGCCATGTGCATTTATGTGTTTTCTCTCCCCGAATACTGACACATTTATATCCTTTCCCCCGTCTGCTCTGGCTTTGGCAGAGATGCATAGTACATGCAGTTTATTTTACTATGACATGGTGACAAAATAGAACTTTATTTATGTGAGGCTGGTTAAAAATGCCCTGACCAAAAAATATGACACCAGTTAAGGAAATCTAATAAAACCTCTTGTAGAAATGGTGTAAAGTATAGAGTTTTATTTGGAACTTAATGAGGTTGGTAATGCATACTGTACCTTATTGTGTATACCAAATAACATCAGGCCAATGTGGTGGAATGTTTTTTCTAAAAAGCAGCCCGATCTCTGTTAATTTAATCAGCCATTCTTAGCTCCCTAGCATTTGCTCATTCATTCATTCGTTTATTTTTTTGACAAAGAGAATATTTATCACATATCTACTTTACATAGCTGGAGAGAGATTAGGTTCATTTTTAGATACATGGAACTTCAAACCACTTTTATCAATATTTATCAGTTCCTGTAAGAGTCTCTACAGAATTAACTCACTAATTACAGGATACCCATCAAAGCTGAAGGAAAAAAACAAAACTGAAATTTGGTTTTATGAAATGTTTGCTAAATGTTTTATCATCTAGCAATCCTGTTTCAGCATGACAAAAAGAGACATCTTCATTTATACATGATGTCATGTGGATTGGTCGTGGTAATAAAAGCAGTATGTACAAATAATTCAAAAAAAGATCAAAATTCCTAGGCACTTGAAATTCATCTATCTATATGCATACGAACAAATACAACCAGAGCTTTTCATCCAAATTCATATTGCTTTTCAATGATGCCACACATGACAGAGTGTATTTGGCTCTTGTCCTTGAAATGACCATCAGGGAAATGTTGTGGGTCACAAAAGGAAGTCTACCTCATTACTTTAGACACACGGGTTACTCTTCCACAGTCATTATCACCCTGCCCCCCTTTTACTTTCACTTTCTGCTTCTCTCATTCCTGAGCCTGGTGCAGCTGCTAGTGAAGATCCAGAGACTCAAGGAAGGGGCACTGCAAACCCTGGAAGACTCTAGGGAGGAAGAGCGGCCTTAATCAGCATTCATTGGGAAGCCTGGGGAAAGTGTTCAGAGCTGATGCTAGGGTGAAACGGGGTGACTGCAGCTGGAACCCTGAGTTCGAGTCCGGGCTTGCCCATTCATGTGCTGTGTGACCTTGGATAAGGAAATGCACCTTTCTGGATTTCAGTGTCCTCATCTACAACGTAAATGGGTTGAGAGCAGGACAGGGTATCTCAGTTGATCCCAATAGATCCTTTCTGCTCCACAGTTCTATGACCTTACAGTCTCCTCCCCAGACAAGCACCAAGTTAGAAAGCATCTTTCATCAACCACTATGAAAATGACAGAAAATGCCCACATTTGAGAAATCAGTCACATTGCCTAAACAAAATTTGACTGATTAGGATTTCAAATGCAGCTGCTGGTATAAACAGTGCATTGAAACAGCAATATTTCTGATAAGAAAAAGGGGGTGCTACATGATTTCCCTTTCAACACTATGTCCACTTAACAATTATCATTAGAATAGGCTTAGTTTTATTATATAGAACTTGTTCTTATAATGATATTCATTTATATATAGTTTTGTTTAGAGTCATTGTTCTGTATCTCTTTCTCTCCTGGGTAACTCTAGGAAAACCCTAATCTTTCCAATAGAAATGATAAAATATAGTGATTAACTTGAACATATATAACATAAGACATGGCTGGGTTCATGTTAGCAGAAAATAAAGGAGGAATATTTCAGAAATTACTTTTTGAGGCTCATTTTTTTTTTTGCCCATCCTTTAGGCCTTTATCATACACATGTACAGCTACTGTACTTTAAGCCATTTCCAGATGTTTGCCTAGACAACCAAACTGCCAACAAGCTTGCCACTGCCTCCATCATCCCATGATGCCTAACTGCCTATGTGTCAAAGAGCACAAACAGGCAACCATACCTAGCAGCCTGGGCCCTCCTAAGACACACGAGATTCACACAGAAACATGGACAACTACAGCTCCAGCAACATTCAATTCCAAGTTTTGTCCCATGAAATGACTGTTTATTTCACATTATAAAAAGTAAAGTGAGTCTGAACAAGCCATTTAGAAAATTATCCTTTTAAGAATCTCAAAGATTAAAATCCTTTGAAGTCATCCTGCAAGTATGTGTTTCATCATGGTCCTTTATACAATGATCACCAAGCACTAGTCAGAGACAAGCTTCCCAACATCACAGAGATAATAAAAGTTATTAACTTTACCCTGTGGAAACTAGCCTTGTCTCCAGGTGTTGAGGCCTTACCCAGATATGGGAGACTGGCAATATCCTCCCACACAATACTGGCTTACACACATATGTGCACAGATGCACACCTGTGCACACATACACACACACACAAACATACCCACACACAACAGAGCCAGAAGGGTGGGGGACACTGAGCAAGGCCACTTGGTTGTCAAAAACTTACATGAGGCAGCCAAAAGTTGAATCGAAACAGAGTGGACAGAGCCAGGCCCACCTGAAGGGACCCTCCAGAAACAAGACCATACTCCAAAACTGTCTTCTGCAACCAGCTTCCTGGTAGATTAATGCATTTCTGCAGGCCTGTTTGTTTAAGCTGTCTGGTGAGACTGTGCATACTGATCTCACAAGCTCCTAGTCTTTTAGTTATGGTTTTGAATATGGTTCTACCATATTCAAGCACAGAAGGAGGAAAACTCTGGCATGTGCTTCTCGTGGTTGCCTTTACTAACAATTGAAAACGTCTTATGGGGGAGTCCAGAGTATGTGGCATGAATTCAAGGCTCGTTTTGATTTCAGTGGGTGTTGCTGCCATAACAGATGTGCCCCATGCTTCCATGACACACTGACACACTGCTCCCTTCTCTGCCTGCCCATGGCTCTCCTCCCTTTATCCACTCTACCAGGATCCCTGTGATGCAGTGAACGAAGGTGGGGTTGCCTGCTTTGACTGTTAGATCCCCAGCAATTTTTATCTGATTCTACTCATTCAAATTAGGACAGTCTCCTCTCTACTCTTTCTAAAACAAACCCCAGGAAATGTCTTTAAACATTCTAATCCCCCAATAATCTCCTACTGACTGCAGATGGAGGAGGTGCTGCTTCACCTGCTTTTACAACCTGAGAAATAAAATCTGCAAACCTGACCATGCCCAGTCCTTGCCCATGTTTCCCAGGGCCTGAGGGCTCTTAGAGAGGGTAGGCTCTTCACTAAGCAAAGAAATGGGCAAGAAAGGGCATTGGTCTCATGTCACCAAGGGGTCTGAGATACCTAAAGGAAACAATGAAAGGAAGAAAAGGCAACCCAGTTTTTTGCTCATTTTATTTTCATATCTCTGAATTTCCTGAATCTAGATTCCACAATGTAGACCACAATTTCTCTTCCAGTTCCCAGACACATGATGGCTGTTCCCATGCTCATTTTGTAATAATATAATCAGCAACGAAGAAGTGGCTCAAACATCTATCTTCTCCTGATTATTAAGAAAAAAGATAAGACAGACTATTGAAATAAGGATGATTGAACTTGGAGTCAGAAGAAACAAGCTGGGGTCCTCCTCTGCCACTTGCTGGTCATACAATGTCCAGCATGTAATGACCATATAATGTCTGCCTGTTAGATCCCCATCTGTCCAATTAGGTCAAGAATACACTTCCTGCTTCTCTGTAGGACTGTTCCAAGCATAAAATGAGATGAGGTGGGCATGAAACCCACAAAGTCTACATTGCAAAGTTCCATGGAGGTACCTTTTTGTTTTTTAGTTTAGAAGGGAAAACTGGAATCAAATCATTTAATACAAAACATGATTGCCTATTCATTCATTTTCACTGGACAATTTATGTTCTTCCTACTTTTAGTCACGGGAATCCTATTCCTATCCAATTATACTTTTTTCATTAGCTTCATCACTAGACCACACATAGATGTGTGTTTGTGACTGAGAAAATTTTCTGAAATTCCTAAGATAACAATGGCGAATAACCCAGGACTGAGAAAATTTGCTTTTATAAAACCAAGAACTAGGATTTTAAATTTGGGGTTAGTGGTGAGGGGTGGCAAGAACTGAAGGAGATAGGCAGAGATAATACTAGATAGATGCCTGTGTTTTTCAAATCATAGTCAGATTTGTAGAAAATATTCTTTATATTTCTCAAGAATGCCTTTTTCATATACATTTCCTATCTTATAATACAAACTCTGTGCTGACACCATTCTCTTGCCATCCCTTTTCTTTTATAATTTATCCTCCTTATCCCAACCTGCCACCTCAGTCCTTTCCTTCCTTCCCTTCTGCCTAAAGGTGGCCTCATTGTTATTCTCTGATTTCTTCTCTGGCCGGTACCTTCATGGTAAACCCCTCTAGAGCAAGAAATGTAAAGCTGTAGCCAATAGTTCTATGCACAGCCCTGTTCAGCAGCACCAGCACAGTTATAGCCAAAACAAGCAAGAAAGTCCATGGGAACACCTATCTAAACAGCAGTGGTAAGTCCACTCTCCAAGTCACCCCAAGCATGGTGCCACTCTCATTACATGGAACTCTTGATTTTTGCCAATAATCAGAAAAAGGAAAGTGCACACAGCATAGAACACAATGACCTAATTGCTCACATGGAATTCAACAACAGTCATGCTGTTGCCACTGTAAAAGATCTAATTCTCCAACTAATCACAATCGGTTATGGTGAGTGAGGAGGTTGAAGGTGGTGGTTCTCAAACTTTCATCTACAGAATAATGTGAGTGAACTGGCAAAAACCCATCCCCCAGATACCACAATCAATTAAAAAGACGCAACCCCCAGAGCATCTGATTCTGAATGTCTGTGGTAAGACTTAGGAATCTATAGCTTTAGCAAGCCTCCCCCAGGTATTTTTAATGAAGGACATCCAACGCCCACACTTACAAAAACAGTGCTCTAAGGCTTTGCAGGCAAGTGACCAGTATTATACAGGACCTGGAAGACACTTTAGAAGGGCATGGTCCCAAGAGTGACTTGTCACTTTGGCTCTAGGCCTGATGCTGGCTCCCTTACTGTCCTTAGCCCTAGTCTTGTCCATTCCTCTTCCCACCACCCATGCTCCATTGCTGGTGAGGGGTAGATGGCAACTGGGCTGTCCAGCTGACACCCAAGGCTATGGTCTATGTTGGGGAAGAGGTAGAGAAATATAAGTCCTTTCAGAGTTATGAAATCTTCGCGTTTCTTGCAATTGCCCTTTGAACATGAAAGTAGAGAGACACAACCCCACTAACCCTGGGGGAGGTAAGAAGTATCTCTGATTCCTAGAATCCACCAGGAGCTACAGCAGTTGTGAGAGCTGTCTCTAGGACAGACTCAGTCCCTCCTGTCTGTATATCTTAAAACATACTTTCCCATAAAAATAATGATAGAAGAAGAATTAGAGTTGCAGGGCAGGCAATTAGGGGTGTCACTCCCTGGAAGTATTTCAGCTGCATTGCCACAGCCCCAGTCTGAATTCTGCTTACCTCTGTCTGGACAATTGCAGTGACTTCCAAGATGGTTCTTTCTGACCACTCGTCCTTTCTCTACCCTGCTACTAAATCATTTTCCTCACATTTAAACTATTTTCATTAACATCTTTGTTTCTGTCTACTAGGTCCCTTGCTATTCATTTGCATAATGTTTTTTAAAAGTCTTTAAAAAATTAGAGTATTTGAGGTTTACAACATGATGTTACAGAACTCATACAACTGGCAAATAGTTACTACAGTGAAGCAAATTAACATATCTATCATCTCACAGTTGCTTTTTGTGTGTGACAAGAGCAGCTACTTCTTTAACAATAATCTCTGACACAATACAATTTTATGAACCTTATTCCTCATGTTGCACATTCAGTCTCTAGGTTTGTTCATCCTACATATCTGCTGTTTTATATCCTTTGACTTCCACTTCCCCCAGTCTCCTCGTTTCCTCTCTCTGCCACCGCCAGCCCCACCCCTGGAAGCCACTTTTCCATTCTCCATCTCTTTTTTTCAATATTCCACTTATGAAATACTCTTCTTTCTGTCTCTGGCTTATTTCACTTAGCATAATGTCCTATAGATGCATATATTAAAATTGTGTTTTTAAAAACACAATCAAACAGCATTACATTTAAATATATTTCTAGAGTATCTGGAAAAATAGCCAGAAAAGGTAATAGATAGTATATGTTTTATCTAGAAAGTAATCTAGAAAACCCCAGTTTGATTTGAGATAATAAAATACCACGCAACCAGCCATTCTTTCTTGCCTTTAAGGATAACAGTTTCTTTAGGGGTTAGACATGCAAAACACAATAAAATTCACTTTTAATAATTCATAATTTTACTGATTTTCTTGACTCTAGAATTTGAGGTAGAGATAGTAGGTATGTCGTTTTGACTAAGCCAGAAATTTTCTTTTTGGTAGTGGGGTAGACTTCTTTTTGTATGAATAGCAGTAATTTTAGATTTTGGCAGAAAAGTTATTGTGAGACCTAAGTTGGCAGGCTTTGAGTTTTTATTTTATTATTCCATATTTTTTTGAGTCATTAAAGAGGTTGAAAGAAAGTCAAAATGTTCCAGAAATATTTTTCACTTTCCTTAGGTTACAAAATAGGACCCCCTTTCCACAAAAGCTTAGTACATAGCCCCCCCATAGTATATTAAAGAGGTTAAAGAAACGATAAGTGAAAAAGCCATTAAGCTTATTCTATTTTTAAAATTTCCCCCCTTTTCCTGTTTTATTCCCCAAAGTCATGCAAAAATGCTGCTCAGATCATGTGAACAGAGAATATAAAATGCCCTCCCCCAGATTATGGCGATTCTGAACAGCATGTTAGCAAAGAAAGTATTTATGGCTGACAGAGTAATGTGAGAATTTATATTTTAAAATAATAGATGATTCATGTAGGGACCATAATAGCGGTGTCTGCCATTAGCACAAAGAGATGCAAGACCATGCATGGGGTTGTGATCAAAATGGACAGTTCAACCAAACTACATGGCTGCAGAGGTCATTCTACCTGGTATTCTGAACCCTCTTGGTAGAAGGCACGTTTTGCCGCTTTGCTAGGAACACGGGGCTGCTACAACCTTTAACCCTATCTGCAACATGAGCTGCCAAAGATTCATGAAGAGAAGTGCATCTATCCTCTCTCAGAGCCAGGCCAGGCTTGCTGTGACTTCGCAAGCCTGCTTAAAGAATGCCAGGAGCACCCAGTGACCCCTTGTTACCCTGCACAACCCAGAGGGATTATGGCTAGAACATCATTGTTTTTGCTTGTGAAGAAAGTTGCTCAAAGTGCTAGGTAAAGAACGGCTTTTCCTGTCTACTCAAATTGCTGCTTTCACACTTCCACAATATTCTTCTCCATCTCTTCCTTGAAGCCATTTTTTTTTTAAATCATACATTTGCTATATTTGCAAAGGCTATTTAGTGCCTTTATTTTCCAAGATTTCTTATGCACATATAGAATTTCCTAGTCTGAATCCATGAAAAACTGAAACAGGTAAATATATTTTTAAATGAATATAGACTTATGACTTTCTCATAAATACTAATTATCATGAATTCAAACCAAATGCTAATAAAATGTTTTTAAATATATGCAGCCTGATTTATGAATCAATAGCATATTTGTAATCGGCATACTGATTGTAAGCCAATACAGATAAAAGTTTGGCAAACTTTCTACGCAGCGAGTTAATCATTTTTCTCTAAATTTGTGTTATTTCATTTGCTCAGCAAGCATTTTCTGTACCAACTCAACAAAGTGGATCCCTCATGTATGTTAACAAATTCTTAATTTAATGTGGGTCTACATGACCATTCCCTGGGCCACAGCCATTGCAGAATGCCTACTTCAAGTGTTAATCTCCAGGGTGGAACAGGCAAGCTACGGAATCAGGAGAGGCTTTGTAGCAACATTAGAAACTTGGTTTGCAGCCTTTTGAACAAGTTACTTATATCCATGAGAAGCAGTTTCCTCAGTTATAAAACAGGAAGAATAATCCTGGGAATAACACACTAATGTGAGTAAAGCTCTTAAAGATCCTCTTGTGAGAGTGCAGTAAAAGGACAAAGTAATATTATTGGTACCTTGTCAACACTCAAACAATACGTTTAGGTATTAAGCAGTGACTATAAATATAAGTAGAATCAGGGCCTGCAGTATAATCACATAATCCCAGTCAGTGTATTCACCCAGAACTATAATTTAGTTACACATTCCAAGAAGACAAATGATTCAACATGAATGCATCTATTCAGCTTTATTATATCAGAATGACAAATGTGCTTGTGATGGGGAGGGTAACAATCTTCCTATATCTGTCTTACCAATTCAGTTCTGACTTGTTTTATTAATTTAGTTTGTTTTTTCCATCTATGTGGATTTTTCTATAAACAGATAATAGATTTTTCTATGTCAACTGAAGGAATGGTTCTGGTTGGACTCTGACTTGGTCTTTAAATTTCCTACTCCATGTTCAGTTTTAAGGGTTTGTGGCTACTTTTAAAGAACTTGGACCCATTGTCTAACTGACATGTTAATTTCATGGTTTTTGCAAATACCTGTTAACTTACCTTTCCTTTTAGAATCCCCAGAATTGATCAAATTGAAGGCAAACTAGAAATGTTCCCTTTTGATTCTGATCTATAGAGTAGACCTATGCTTTAATCAGACATCACATTTCATATCATAATCACCATGACTTTCCACATAAACATAATAAATAAGCAATTCTCACAAGTATGTCAATCTTTCACACTCCACTAAATTTAAAGTATTGGTTTATGGTTTTTTAAAAATGTATTTATTAAAGTTGTAGGGTACATGTGCAGAACGTGCAGGTTTGTTACATAGATACACATGTGCCATGCTGGTTTGCTGCATCCATCACCCTGTCATCTACATTAGGCATTTCTCCTAATGCTATCTCTTCCCAATCCCTCCACCCACTGCTGTCCCTCCCCTAGCTCCCCCTACCCCCCAGCCATCCCGGGTGTGTGATGTTCCCCTCCCTGTGTCCATGGGTTTATATTCTTTTAATAAGTCTCTCAATCATATCAGTGAATCTTGGTTATAATTTTTCATAAAATTAAGATTCAGATTTTTATTACTTTTTAAGAATTTTCAATATTTTCTTATTGAAAATAATGAAATTGAAATATTGTTAATATTCAATTATTTTCAATATTTTCAATTTTAATTGAAAATAATAAAAATATTTCATTATTTTCTTAATGCTTAACAAAATAGATCTCATGAGATTGTGGTATTTACGGAGAATGTTATAGTTTTTAACATTCCAATATCTGAATAGTCTTATTTTGTTTTTGGCATTTAAATACACACAAACCATATAGACATACTTTCCAAATAAGAACTACAGCATTCTTATTTATTCCTGTTAGAAATAAAAGTAGAATATTCTGTAGCGAGTTCAATATTTCTCAGAGAATACTAGGCCAGAAATATTTTCTTTACAGGTTTAATCTCTACTCTCTTATCCTAATAGAGTCTCATTAAATTATGATAAAGGGATTAAAAAATAAATCACAGTCCATAAGACAGCCCTAATCATCTGAAAACAGTTTGTGAATATGCTTTGGTTCAAGATAAGAGCTTCATGGTTAATTGTAAATTTTAAAATAACTAAGAGAGTATAATTTGATTGCTTGTAACACAAAGACAAATGCTTGAGTGGATGGATACCCAATTCTCCATGATGTGATTATTACATATTACATGCTTGTATCAAAATGTCTCATGTACTCCACAAATATATACACCTACTATGCACCCACAAAATTAAAATTTTTTTAAAATTTAAGAAATTAAACTCTTAAACAGAAAAGCTACATGGAACATAAGAAACATACAGTCGAAAGTCATTAACACTGTCCACCTGAGGTATCCTAGTCACAGATCAATGGCAAAATTTCCATTTCCAAGGTAGCTTCTCTCTTCCCTCTGCTCTTCTGATTCATGTGCTGTCCCCAAAGAAACAGTGGAAGAAAGTGTCCCCTAAAAAGGGGTGTTGTGGTGAGTTGCCCATCAACACAGTGGTCTGTTACTCTACAGCCATTCCAACGACTCCCCACCAGCTGGTCCATAGAGAAAGGACCTCCAAGCAGTGTGAAGGCAAATTAGAGGAAATTCTTGAGGTGATCAGTGGAATTATTGAGTCTTTTTTTTCTACTCAACTCAGACACCTCAAAGAAGAGCTCTTGTGTATCCTGCAGTGAACTCAGCACATCCTGATCTAAAGTCCCATTTGATCAATAAATCAGCATCACGATCTTATCATTTCCCAAAGACCATCCCTGATTTTCTAATAGGAAATGTCACTGCTTTTTTCCCTATCTGCACACTGTATTCACATCTCCAGGTTACTAAGTCTGCTCCTCTCGACATTCCCATCAAATAACAACTGTTATCTGCCCTATGCAAGAGTTTCTTGAACTCTATAGTTTAAAGAAATGTTAGCCAACTGTGGCAGTAAAATTTTTTCTTCTATAGGAATTAAAACATTCTAAAACAAATGTTTCTACCTGGAGCCCTTCTGGTTGGGGAACTTGGGGAACCAGAACTTTATTCCTTGAGTTCCTTCTTTCTTGACACCTCATTTAGCAGCCCCTGAAGAGATTCTATATGAAATGAAAAACCTCTGAATTAGGCAGCAAAAGGAAATCTCCATATGAACTTTCATCTCTCTATATAGAAATAGAGGTATATTTTATTTCTCCTCTCTCTCTCTCTCTCTCTCTCTCTCTCTCTCTCTCTCTATAATATATATATATATATATATATATATCTTTAGCTCCATCTAAATATGACAGCCAACAAAATGTACCTGCTACCACCACCAAATCTTGTATGAGAACTCGATTTTTTGAATGGTGAATTAATTTTAGAATGAAATCACAAGGTTTATGGTTGTAGGTCTATAGAAATCACTACTAACTGAAGATCAATTGTATTTCTGTCCTTTGTGATGCCACAGATCTGACCCTCTAGAAGGGGGGAAATATAGACTTTCCTTTCCTTTGTATCTGTGGTTCTCCCACATTCCCACAAGTGAGCACTGTCTTTTCTGGTCTTTACCTGATGTCCCCTATTTATACGATAAGCCTCAGGAGGCCAGGGATCTTGCCTCTGTTATTCATCTCTACCAAACACCGAAAGAATCTCCTAACCATACATGAACACTTAGTAACCAGTGCTTGAGAGGGTCAGTGGAGAAGAACTCTATTTGAAATATGTATAGTCATTTGATCTGAAAATGGTGCATTTTTGTGCACCTGTTAATTATGAACAACTTTCGCCCACACACAAAATGAGGGCTTGTTAAGCAGATGATGCTTGTTACTAAGCAAGCAATTCAGCCTTGCTCCTAAAAGGTACCTCACACTATTAGCCTTGTATCTCTATGCCTGTGAAAAGCATATATAACAAGCTTCTACTTTTCTAAGGATACACAAATCAAATGTCAACTGAATCCAGCAGTAACAAATGTGCATTGGGTAGTGGGTACTGGAGGTACAAAATGAAGATTGACAGCCACTGTCCCTGCCTTTGTGCAGATTGCAGCTGAGGCAGGGAGGATGGGCATTGCACACTGGTGCCACATGCACGCATGTGTGTATCTGTGTGTGCACGCATGGGTGTAATACAATCCTTAATAATGCAGAATGTGAAAAAGACATCCATCAAATGGTCACCCAAATGAGTGCCAGAAAGGAAGGACACCGTCCTATGAGCACCTCAACTTAAGAGCTCTAATTTAAGCAAGAAGGCTGGGTTACAGGCTGAGACTAGAAAGAGACCAGCAGTTAAGAAGGCAAAGCAAGCAGGGAAGAGCATACATAGTGGAGAGAACAGCATGTACAAAAGTGCTAGTAGAAGAGAGCTTGGCAAATACCAGGAGCTGAGAGGGGGCCAGTGAGGAATAGTTTCTTAACATGAGGTAAAGTGGAAATGTTTCTGAAGGCAAAAAAGATCAAGCAAACTCTAAAGCCACTCCTGTTATTGGTCCACATGCAACTTAATGCTTGTCCCTTGCAGCCTCTTCCCCTGGAACGACAGCATAGCTAAGCCCCTCTGCTGAGAGTGGGAGGTCCTGTTGATTGACAAGCAGTCACTAGTGATTCACAGTCAGTCATTCCTGACAAGACCGGCTTATTATTAAATGTAGTGGAGCAATGAATTCAATGGTTAGTAACGGAATGGAGAGAGCCTGAGAAAGGCAGTGAGGCAGCCTAGAGGAAAGCCACCTCCATGGAACAGGAAGTCTTTTCTCTTTTCAGAGCATCATCCATCATGCTGGGGAAACGGCAGGAACGTAACCTACTACTTCTTAATAGGCTTCTGCACAGAGAGTGGCTTTGAAGCAGCAGCTGCCCACAGTAAATTTCACTGACCCTTAGAGCCTTTCTCCAAGTTTTCCAACTGTTTTGTCTCCTGAGCTACAGCTCAGTGTTAGGTCCAAGTTACAGCACCTGACTAAACTAAGGAGCCTCCCCTGTATGAGAATGAAAAGCGTTGAGCGATGTTGTCTTTTCTGTGCTACCCCAACAGTGAGACATGATGCCATTCCATCTGGCCATAAAGTGTATTCTTTCCCAGGGAGAAGAGGCTCAGCAAGGGACTTTTATTTTAAGGTCTGGTATTTTACTGTACACATATCAAAGAAAATACAGTGAAATACAGTACAATCCCAAGAAAATGCAGCCAAGGGGTTAAGTCTTCTTAATAAAGCAGATTTAACAAGTCTAATAAGACCAAAGACCTTTTGAGTTCATTCAGGCTTTAATTTTTTAAAATTATGAAGTTGCAGAGATGTAAAAATTCAGTGATGGTGTCAGAAATAAGCACTTTGGAAATTTCAAAAGTATAACTGAAAATTCAGATTTTTCCTCTTCTGAATAATTTTCATAACAATCCCAGTTTTAGGAAATACAATTCTTATGTACAAAACAGACACGAATTAATGAAATAAACAAGTATGCTGTCTTTGATGCCCACCAAAGTTGATGTTTCAGACCCCCTGTTAATAGAGCTTGTGTGCTGAGCTGCTTTTCCAAGACTGGGAACAGATGTGCTTAGCTCTTAGACCCTGTCTTCGAGCCTGGTCCCCCCATGGACTGTGGAAGACCTTCGTGGAATGAGGGGCTGTGATTAGAGGCCACAGTGAATCTACCTGACATATGAAGGCCTGAAATCACACTCTGACTTTTGCTGTCAACTGAGGTGAGTATTATGGCCCAAGGAACTCCTAGAAACTTGCTTTTCAAAAAAAAAATTTTTAGAGACAGGGTCTTACCCTGTCACCTAGGGCTGGAGTACAGTGGTACAATCATATAGCACTGTAACCTCTAACTCCTAGGCTTAAATGATCCTTCCGCCTCAGCCTCCTTAGGAGCTGGGATGACAGGCATGCACCACCACAGCTGGCTAAATTTTTTAAAAATTTTATGGATATGGGGTCTCACTATGTTATCTATGCTGGTCTCAAACTCCTGGGCTCAGGCCATCCTCCCTCCTCAGCCTTCCAAAGTGTTGGGATTAAAGGCATAACCCACTGCACCCAGACAGACACTCACTTTTATACTTGAATTCTTCTAGCCCAAGCAGGGGATCAAGGCAGATGCAAGCAGGAGGGTGCTGGTGGCACAGGTTTTGAGTCCTGCTCTCCCAGGTAAAATGCCTCTCAGGTGCCTTAGAACCTCAGGATAGGGGAAGAGCAGAAATGGAAGCAGAGGTCCAGATTCCATTGTCTCTGACTATCTTAAACAAAGATCCAAATAAATTCCTATAAAGTTGTCATAATTGAGCATTTTCTTAATGAAACCATCTCCTTTGGATTCTACTCACTTCCCTTAGACATGAAAGTCTCAGCAGAAAAAAAAACAATGTATCAGTGATTTTTTAATTATGATGACAAAATTTAAAAATATGTCTAGCTATCAGTTAGGATTGTGATCACCGCCATAATAATGATTATCTGTGACCATCAGTTGAACAAAGATCATAGGCTGGGCACTTTTCATCCCTTCTCTCCTTGAGGTCTGGAGCCCTGTGGTTGTCCAGGATGGTATACCCAGAATAGGTACTCAAGAAACATTTGCTGATGAAATCATGAATGAATAGATGAGCCTAAGAGCAAAATTCACTAACACACATGAAAGTTACTGAGTCAGTTTAATATCATGCATGTATATACCTTTAGGTCAACTTCAAAGTAAAGGAAATACCCAATTAATTTTATATTTTAATTACTAGTATGATAAACCCAACTAATTATGAACTAATATGAACCAGTAACTAGAGGGAATTAAGTCAATAATTACCAGGAATGAAGAAGGAATAGCATTACTAATTAGCACTTTATCCCCATGGGCTGAGTCAAAAGTAAAATAACAAGCCAGGTTAGGGTGAAGAAAAATCTCGCTGCACACCGATCCTGAGTATTAGCATTAAGTTTTAAGATTCAAGACTGTTCCCATTCCATGCCTGCATAGGTTGAGCCATAAGAAATTGCTGTTTTGGTTCAAATACTCAAACATCTTCAGTTTTATATGGCTCAATCTAATATTTTCATGTAGGTGTCCTTGTGCTGAACTCTAAGTAAATGTAAGAAATTACTACAGGTTAGGAATATTACTAATATTTCATTCTTTGAAGAGCTCTTAGAAATTTTGTTAAAATGTTAAAATTTCTAGCCTCTTTACATTTATAGAATATATATTTATATATTCATTTGTATAATCAACATTCACATCTTGAATGTACTCAATCAATCCCTGCCCATAGGAACTCAAAGACTTCTTAGCAGAGGAGACAGACAAACAAATAAAGCTCTTCAAAATGTTTACAGTTCAGGTAAATATGTGAGGTCATTACGTGAGACAAACTGAAATAAACTTTCCAAGTTCCTTCAGTATTTGTGATTTAGGAGTGAAAATGAAATTATTTAGGCAGATAGTGAGGGGTAAGGAAGTCCTTGGTAAGATTTTCCTTTTAATGAAAAGCAACCCCCAAATCACTTTCTTTTCTAACAAAGAGCAGCCTGTAGAATTGAGCTGCAGACAGAGATAAACAAGCCAGAAGCTTGCACAGGTGAATGCCGGCAGTTGTGCCAATAGGAAAAAGCTATCTGGGAATAGGCGTGTTCAAAATGGCAGCTCATCTTCTCTTCTCTTTGCCAGCCATGTGTACAGTAAGGAGCAGATACGATGGCACTGGCTAAGTAGAAAGTCCATTTGCATAATAAGTTTAGGGTGGGGTAACCATCCTTTCCTGTGTCCTATATATCACATCTGGTCAAACCAATCTGTGGGCCCTACATAAATTAGATACCGCCTCTTCAAGCCTCCCTACAAAATCTGCTATGGTCCGCTGCTCCCTTTCGGATGCCTCTCTCTTACAAGAAAGAGGGCTGCTCTCCTCTCGCCTTTCTTCTACCTATTAAACTTTCCACTCCTTAACCCATCCACATGTGTCCATGTCCTTAATCTTCTTGGTGCCAGACAACAAGCTCCGGGTATTTACCCCTGACAATGATGCCACTTCATTTGTCCGTTAATGTAGAAGTGGTAATAGGCTTCTGAGAGATTATTTCCTACTTTCTTCCTCAAAGTACAAGTCCTAGTTGGGAAAGGCAAGCCCTGAGTCTTGCACTATTATAGCAAAAGTAAAAAAATATTGGCTGCAAATAATGTGTTAAAAAGAGGACACAAATAATACTGGAGATTACTTTTTAATTGTGTGTGTATATACATATATATGTGCCACATAAGGATGTTTTGGTCAATGGCAGATTGCATGTATAATAGTGGCCTCAAAAGATTATGACATATTTTTATTGTACCTTTTCTAGGTTAGATATGTTTGGACACACACATAGTTACCATTGTGTTACAGTTGCCTACAGTATTCAGTATAGTAACATGCTGTACAGGTTTGCAGCCTAGGAGCAATAGGTTATAGCATATAGTCCAGGTGTGTAGTAAAGTATCCCATCCAGGTTTGTGTAAGTACACTTTATGATATGTGCATAATGACGAAAGTGCCTAATGAAGCACTTCTCAGAATGTATTCCCATCATTAAGTGATACATGACTGTATTTCAATACATACATATCTACCAAGCATCGAGGATGTATAAATATGCTGGGTACTATGGAAAATAAAAGAAAAATGAAGGCAATGGTCATCACTTTCATGGATCTTAAATTCTAGCCACAAAGAGGGAAGTAAACACCACGAACTTTATGGGGAGGCAAAGGTTAACAGGCCAGGAAAGAAAATCAAGTAAAGTGAACACTGGCCAGCAGGCTTAGGGGGACAAGGCGGCAGAATCAAGGATGGCTTTACGGAGAAGTGGTATCTGAGCAGGCCATGACCAGTGTCCCCTGGCAGGTAGTGATTGGAGAGGGAGGTTTAGAGAATTCAAAGTAAGGGAACATGAGAAAAAGCAATAGAGACCATAAGGCAAAGCAAGATCAGAGAAATCCAAAAACCTGGAGTATATGTGGTATAGAGAGTGGCATGGAGGGAAGAACGAAGAATAAATTAGAGCTAGAATGTGGAACTTTTTTTGTTTGTTTGGGGAGTTTTTGTTTTTTGAGACAAGGTCTCTTTCTGTCACCCAGCCAGGAGTATAGTGGCACAATCATGACTCACTGCAGCCTAAAACTCCTGGGCTCAAGTGATCCTCCCATCTCAGCCTCCCAAGTAACTGGGACTACAGAAACACACCACTATGCCTGGCTAATTTTTTTCTATTCTATTCTATTTTATTTTAGTAGAAATAGGGTCTTGCTATGTTTTCCAGGCTTGCAAGATTTTAATTATGAAGAAAAAGAGTACAATTTATTCAGCAGGCAGTAGGGAGGCACCAAAGGATTTAGGGCAGAAACAAACAACTATTAGAGCCACATTTTAGAGAGAAAAATCCAGCAGTGGTATGTAAGACAGATTGGGAATGGCGGGAAGCAGGGAAGCTGGAGGTGGCAACTGTAGTAGGGGGATGGCAATGGTGGGTAGATGAATAAGTCAGGAACAACAGAGGAGGAGAAAAGGGGTGAACATGTGTAGTGATGTCAACACGGAACTGAGCAAAGGCATGTGAGAAACATAGGAGAGGCTGCCTCCGTGGGGTGTGGTGGCCAGTTACATATGGAGCAGGAGAAGCCATAAGGTGAAGAAAACAGAAAAGTTGCAGCTAGAATGACTGGCTGCTTCCATTACCAGAAAGAGAGACATGATGAATTTATTGCATTAGAGGGACGCTGATGGAAAGGTGTTCAGCAGGGAATGAGGAAGACAGATTTCAGCTCAGGAGTGAGGCTGGGGCCTATTTTGGAGCCAATCTCCTAGAGTTGAAAAGCACATACCTTACAGATTTAGAAGACACTATATAAGAGTAAAGGTTTTTTCACTACAACAATTAAAGTACAACAAATTATCATACGTGGTTAAATGAAACTAATTAGGTTGTAAAATGAGTTTTAAAGATCTAAGGAAAAAAAGGAGATGCAGAAATGAACTGAAAGCTCATAGAAAAGGGGGAAAAGAAAACAGCACAAGATAATTCATTTAAAGGATGAAGACTGGGAGCCTAACTGAGGCAGGACAAGAAGTAAGTGGGGCAAATTCAATTTTCAAATCAAAATTTGCAAGGAGAAAGTCAAATGTGTTGCTATATTAAGAAGGAAGTCAGCTAAAAATGGCTAAGACTCTGTTTGGGACAGCTCTATTTATTTTAGTGACTAATGCTACATATAAGAGCAACATTTTAATAAAAGGATTTGACAAACTCCAAAAGAAATGAGTAGAAGTGAAATAAAAGGACACTGGGATGGGCTCACCAGAAATATTTGTTTGAAAGATGGAAGCAGATTTGTTTTTCCAATGTTACATAAACTAATCACCAGTACTTAAAGTTTACTGACTCTCAGTAATCCCAACTTCTAGAATGACTTAGACGTTAACAGACGTGCTCCGGCATTGTTTCCACACAAAGTCAGTAACTGCCTTTTCTTGTTAGAAATATGACTCATGCTTTCCCTTAAATATCCTCTCTACTTCTTCATTTCTATTTGCTGATATAATTCTGAAAGGGTGGTATGTACAAATACCTTCCTTTTGACAACTCTCCTACATTCAAGAACTTCCCATAAGAAACAGTAGGCACATGTATCTTTTTTTCCTAATCACTTTAGGTGGCTATCAAATATTCTGAAAACTCATATTTTCTGAGGCACCAGATACTTTGCTATGAAAACTTACATGCTCTAGAAAATTGGGCCATTTTGAAATCTAATTTGGCAAGAATATAAACGGACATCAATAGCTGTCTGAAACTCAAATGAAAGAGATTCTGTACCATGGTCATCTTTGATAATTATTATATTATGTTAAAGTTACAATTATAAACCTGAAAATTTTTCAGCCAAAAAGCTATGATCTATACGTCAAGTAAAACAAAACAAAAAATTCGAGAACACTATCTGAGTATAGTTTTCTAGGAATATAAAAATTCATGCAGAGTTTGAATACATGAAACAAGACACCAAGTAGAAGAATAACAGGTAATACACTTGGACTCTGATGAGAAAGAAGAGATGGTAACAGTGCCTGACATTTCAGCTAGAAAATGCTCCAGCTGGGTCTTCTGACTCCTTGACCTATGAATGATGTGATGGCGATGATGATGGTGATGAACTACCATTTTTAAAGCACTCACTAGCCACACATTATCTCATTTAATCCTCATAACAATCAGATGCGGAAACTACTTTGTTATTCTCATTTCACAGATAAAGGAAATTGAAGCTTCCTGGAACTCTTGATTGACAGGATATACAAGACTAAGCAGAAGAAGTAAAGATATATATAAAGAATTTAACTGATGACGTCAAGAAGAAACACCTTCAGAAGGAAGATGCTAGAGGATATGGAAGCCCTGTGGATGACCAAAGGTTACATTATAATGAAACAGTCATTGATGGGCATTTGAGCTGGTTCTACCAGGGTCTCACAAATCACCACTAAAGAACTTACTCATGTAACCAAATATAACCTGTACTCCAATAACTTATGGAAAATAAA
Source organism: Ateles fusciceps (assembly GCA_036589455.1). Lineage (NCBI taxonomy): Eukaryota > Metazoa > Chordata > Mammalia > Primates > Atelidae > Ateles > Ateles fusciceps. The sequence goes on from JAZHEH010002842.1 coordinate 4,406,464, forward strand.
ATAAAATAATAATTTAAACAAACAGTCAATGGAATCCAATATAAACCAAAGAAAAATGTAAGAAATATATTTTTTTCTTCCAATAGGCTACCACTTTATCTAGAAAATAACACTGAAGTGGAAATTTCATTTGCATATTTGCAGTTTGTAAAGATAATTGTTGTTTGATGAGTACAAATCTTACAGAATACATACATTAAAGTTTTACAAATCCAACTGTTAAAATGATGATGGTCTTGTTTGGCTGAGGAAACACCTAGAAAAAGGTTGGTGGTTCAGCTATTTTTGAGATAATCTTCTATAGTCCATCACACACACATAGCCAGTGTCTACTTCCTGAGGTGAGGCAGGTTACTGTCTCCTCTTTGGAAACTCTAGTGGTGACCCTGACAGGTGACAAACGGGAGGAAACCTGAGGACCATAGTTGACATCAGTGAAGTGATGGAGCGACAGTCACAGGAGGAAGAATCAAAGTTTAAGACACCCTGCAGAAGTAGAGTCACAGGAAGAAACAAACTAAAAATGAGCATTGCAGAGAAAACATCTGTAAGCAGTGCTACTGTTGGGGGAGGCCAACTCTTAGGCAGTCCCTTGCTAGGCAGTGTCTGTAAACCAACACCTCAGACATGGGAAATTTTTGCTCCAGATCAAAAGGACAGCAGCAATGCCATCTGCTGTTTGCTTAGAAAAATGGTAAGAGCAGATGTTTCCATGTGCTGACCTGCCATCTCTTGACTAAGAGGCCACTTGAAAAATAATCATGAAATAGCACAGGAGAAACATCTGCACAGTGTACAGCAGACCACCAGTCATGCAGCACAGGAGAGAGGAACCTGCAGTGCACCCATGAAATAATAGTAGGCAGGTCCCCAACAAGTGGGGGCCCCTCATGCATACACATCATATGAGAACAAATAAGGCAAGATCAACACTGGGAAAGGGACAGTGAGAATGTCCTCTGTGGACCTAAGTAATTTCAGTGGACAAACCCTAACTTCTTTCAAATATCTTCAAAGGCTGAGTTTCACATTTACTTCTTAGACTTCTCTCATTTGTTGCCTATGATATAATTTGATTTGGTTTAGCCTACATTTTAGGCATCACTGAAATTAAATGATTAGCGGTTCCTTAAGAACAAGCCATGGCCTGTAGATGAAAAAATTAAACAAAACAAATGCAAAGCTCCTGTGCAACTTGAGGTCAGGACATGGTGAGAGGATTTGCATCTCACCTCTCTTGCTACCAGGAGCTCCAAGAGGAACTCACTGCCATGGCGAGGCTGATGCAAGCCGGAGCTCTTGGAAACTGCTGAGTCATTTGCCAACCACTGGGTGGGACAGCAGAAGCTCAACCTCAGAAGGAACCAAGTGTCATTTAGGATTTGCACCTCAAGCATGCTCCTCTTGCTTTGTGGCCACACCTGCCACCCTATGCAAGTTCATCTTCTTACTTTGAGAGCCTTGCTGGAAAAGTGCTAGTCATCTTGCCTTGCCACTCGGCTAGACACAAGTCCTTGGGCTCCATTTCCCACTAGCTAATCATCAGTTCATCCACTCAAGTAATTTTCTCAGCCATAACACAGGTATTTAGGAGCAAATGTTGTTTAGGAAATGCAGAATTTTTCAAAATTATAAGTTTTCCCACTGTGCACATGCAGAACAAAATGTTTACATGCCCTGTATTTCCTCTTCAACATGTTACATTTTTTTTCTATTGAAGAGTTGCTTTCAAGGCTCTTATTTTTCACTAATTTCATTCAATTACTTGTTCCATCCTGTTTAATTTGTTTTTCTGATCTGGGGATCTATTGTCTAATCTATCCTCAATAGTTTTGGTTTTGTAATTATCAGGGGAAGGAGAGAGATTTCGCTCATTTTTCTATGAACACCTCTTCCCCTTCCTACTATGAAGGAGGATTATTGCATTGACCAGAGAGGAGGATTCTCTCTTATATTCTTTGCTTAGCAGACCTGCCTGTACATAATAAATGCTTGTGTTTGAATAAATTAAAAAGGAATTTCAGAAGAGGTCTGATTACAAATGTTGGCTATAACATGAAGCCACCAGAAATAATACAGAATCTTCCCTAAAAATGAAACACAAATGCTATTGGAGGCCTAGCTCTGGAATCACTGCCATGGCCTCCTACCAAACTCTTGGGGAAGCAGAATGGTTGGTTATACTTCTCTGTTACAGCAAGACAGCTTCTGGAGGAAGATGTCACCACATCATAGTTTTCTCTATGTTCTAATACAAGTGGGGTCTTATATAAAGTGTGTTTTCATGTTTTCTTCGATGCTAGCAGTTATATGATAGTATATGACACTATTATTTATACCAAACATCACTGTCAAAAAGAGATAGAAAGAACTAATGTATTACTTAATTTTCAAAGCTGAAAGAGATTTTGTCTCCTTCAAAGTTGTGTTCTAACAGGACAAACACATATTATCAGCATTTTCTTTTGCATGTGGAACTTTAGGAATTCCTCTTTGGGATATGTGCTCAGAGATTTTTCTTTCTCTCTTTTTTTCCACACACTCCTCGGTGATTACAAAGCTTTTTTAAAAAGAATTAATTTGAACATTGTAAATACTGAACTGTCATTTGGAGGCAACCATTGGCAGCAACATGATCAGGCTGGATACCATTTGGATAAAATCAAGATGTGATTATAAAGTGCTATTAGTATATAAGTGATTAGTGATTTTCTTCTGTGACTCTGACTGGCTCTAAAGGTATAACAACAGTATTCTGAGCAGTGGCAGAACCGCTACAATAATTCTAAGATAGCAATTTTGATGGATAATTCTTACCTATATAGAGGCATATCTTAGAGATATTATGGGTTTGGTTCTAGACTACTACAATAAAGCAATTATTATAACAAGGTGAGTCACACAAATTTGTTGGTTTCCCAGTGCATATAAAAGTTATGTTTACACTATACTATTGTTTATTAAGTGTGCAGTAGTATCATGTCTAAAAAAACGATGTCCATATCTTAAGTAAAAATATTTTACTGCTAACAAATGCTAACAAAGCAGGTACACGTTGCTGGGAAAATGGCACTGAGAACATGCTGGACACATGGTTGCCACAAACCTTCAATTTGTTAAAAACTCAGTGTCTGCAAAGTATGACAAAGCAAAGTGCAATAAAACAAAGTATGCCTGTACTTAACTCTTATTTTATGATGATACTCCTGCCTCAAAATAGAGTATAAAATCTAATCTTATATAAAACTTTACAATAATTTAAAAACCATATAGTTTTAGTATGTTCTAGAATACTACAATTACTTAACTTGGAGGATTTTGTTTTGCATATTGTATACCATTTAGACTTGGTTTACTCCCAAGTAGATTGGAAGTTAATGCCCTTTGAAGAGTCAGATTATCTCAGTACCTAAGCCATTCAATGACTCTAAATCAGGCACATTGCTAAGAGCACTAACATCAAGCCATTCTTCTCAGTCTTCAAATAAAACAGTTTACTGAGCTGGGCAACATAGCAACATCCTGTCTCTACCAAAAATATCAAAATTAGCCAGGCATGCTGGCACGCGCATGCAATCCCAGCTACTCAGAAGGCTGACGTGGGAGGATCGCCTGAGCCTGGAAGGTTGAGGCTGCAGTGAGTCAATGTGGCACCACTGCACTCCAGCCTGGAAGACAGAGTGAGACCCTGTCTCAAAAAACAAACAAACAAACAAACAAAAAAAACGAAAAAAAAAAAGTTTACTGTAAGACAACAAAATGCTTTAACAGGTTAGACAGCATGATGCTGCTCCTTGTTAAACCCAAGGATTTTCCCGGTCCTTTGAGGTACTCAAATGAAATAGAAAATGGGGTCTTTGCCCTGAGAGCTTATATTCCTATACTGAAAAACAAGTCAGTCAAAATCAGTAAAAAATTAATACAGAAGACTGTGAGATAATCCAAATAACCAATTAAGGTAGTAATTTTTTTTTTTTTTGAGTCTCACTCTGTTGCCTAGGCTGGAGTGCAGTGGCGTGATCTCGGCTCACTGCAACCTCTGCCTCCCAGGTTCAAGTGATTCTCCTGCATCAGTTTCCCAAGTAGCTGAGATTACAGGTGTGCACAACTATGCCCAGCTAATTTTGTATTTTTAGTAGAGACGGGTTTCGCCATATTTGCCAGGCTGGTCTTGAACTACCAACCTTCAGTGATCCCCCTGTCTTGGCTTCCCAAAGTGCTGGGATTACAGGTGCAAGTCACAGCGCCCAGCCAAAGGTAGTATTTTTTAAACTTAGCTTATACTGTCTAAATATAAACAACTTATAATTGGTTACACAAATAGCACATCATGGAGAAAAACCTAGACTCTGAAAACCCAACCTTAAAAAATTCATGTGTAAATTAAACAAGGTGTTTTCATCTTCGTTTTTGACTTTCTAAAGAAAGAGATGTGTCCTGTGCAGGGCAAAGGATCTTCAGAAATAATCCAGCAATTGTAAGACCACAGAGACTCAACTTAAATAAAACAAATTTCTTAACCCACTGCCCATATAAAATCCTGAAGGACAGGGACAGTGTATCCTCTGAGTATATCCCTGGACCTAGTCCAGTGCTTCAACAATAGTAGTAGCTACCTCTAGGGAAGCCTTAAGGTCACTGACACTTTTTTATGGATTGTAGGATGAGGCCATCACAGAAGAACCCATTGTTATTTATCTTCTGTTTATTTACTGCAGTACAGGCTAGGTGTACACAATGACAAAACACTGTTGAACGATTTGATCCATTCAATACCCAACAGGCTATTTGATGTATTAACTGAATTTAATCCGTGCAATTATACTGAACTGAATGATTGTTTTGGGGTCATGCAAACAATACACTTAACTTTTCTGTTGGCCATGCCTATGATTTTGTGTCCTTTAAGGTATGACTACAGTGATCCCATATAGTCAAATATCTGGGAAGTTCTTGTACAACATGGAGAATGTCTACTACTGTCAACATGATATGATCTTATTATTTACAAGTAAAAGTTCAGCACCAAACCGAATTATAGAACAGATTTTGGAATGGAATCGAACTATAGAACAGATTTTAAACTCATTTTCAAATATGTTTTATGCTATGAGGAAGTTATTTCAAAATATTCTATCACAGAAAGTGTGACTCATTTGAGAATCAAACTTATTCATTGTGTATTATGAATAGTATCATTCTTAATGCAAACATTACTTAATGAGTAAGCCTGCAGTGTACAAAAATAGTAAAATATTACTCAAATATCACCACAGAGTAACCTCCTTTTCATCCTGTTGGGGCTTGCACACATGAAACAAAGAACGAAGTTTTAAAAATAAGCACAGGACCATCGAAGCAGTAGAAGTTTAATCATGAAAGGTTTTAGTAATTTATTAAGTGGACTGATTTTTTTTAATGGCCTGTACCAGGTGTGATAATTCCACCACTCTGGGAGGCTGAGGAGGCAGGTACATTGCTTTAGCTCAGGAGTTTGAGACCAGCCTGGCCAACATGGTGAAATTCTGTCTCTACCAAAAATACAAAAGTTACCTGGGAATGGTGGCACATGCTTGTAGTCCCAGTCCCAGCTGCTCTGGGGGGTGAAGTGGGAGGATCAATTGAGCCTGGGAGCCAGAGGTTGCAGTGAGCCAAAATGGTGCTACTGCATTCTAGCCTGGGCCATAGAGCAAGACTCCATCTCAACAACAACAACAACAAAATGTATGCAGTTATCTTACTAAATAATATGCCCCTTCAAGAGTGTTTCAAGAGGAACACACTTGTTTGTCCTACTTTACTTTCCCAAGCCTAAATTAAAGATTAAAAAATAATTTTCTTAGAGTTTTTTTCAAAATAGGCCAAAGAAATGGCTAATAATCATAAAATATGATTGAATGATGCTCCAAAATTAACAGTTGGCCTTTTGTTTGATATTAAATATCTCCAGACATCAATCTTATAACACTTTAAAAGTTATTTTTTTCTTCACTTGACATTCAAGAGTCTTGAATATAAAACTCTGAAACATGATATAAAGGTATTCTGGATAGCATACACTTATAAAGTGCATTTTTAATGAGTAGTAAGTATTGCTGGGTTCACTCTCATAGCACTGCTTCTTTCTTTCACTTACATTTAATCTAAAATTAGATATGGGAGGAAGGAACCACAGTCTTGCTGTTATGCTCCTGATTCATTTATTTCACAAATATTTTTGGGTGCTTGCTATATTGGTGTAGGTGCTAATATATAGCAGTAAACAAAACAGCCAAAAAACTCCCCTCAGAAGCTTATATTACCTCTGAGCACCATCTGAACCTCAAACCCCTGGTTCTTTTCCCCCTGGATGGTCCTGATTCTTGAGTGACTTGCTAAATAATACTACCAACATCACAGTGGCCTCATAGGTACTGCACAGCCCTTAGTACTCAGAGAAAGTCAAACTTAGAAATATACGTAACACTTCTTGCACTGCTCCAAAGACAGACCAGACAGAGAGGAAATGAAACAGAAACAACTAGACCCCAATATTTACAGTAGTACACTATTATGAAAAAGTAAAGTAACAAACAAACAACAACAACAACAACAACAAAAAACAGATGTTGGCAAGAATGTGGAAGAAAGAGAATGCTTATACAATGCTGGTGAAAATGTAAATTAGTTCAACTCCTATAGAAAACTGTATGGAGATTTCTCAAAGTACTAAAACAGAACTACCTTTTGATCCAGGAATCCCATGACTGGGTATCTATCCAAAGGAAAAGAAATCGTTTCACCAAAAAACACCTGCAGTCGAATGTTTATTGCACCACTATTCACAACAGCAAAGTCATGGAATCAACCTGTGTCCATCGATGGTTAAGTGCATGAAGAAAATGTGTTGTATATATACACAATGGAATACTATGCACCCCTAAGTAAGAATGGAATCATATCCTTTGCAGCAACATGGATGGAGCTGGAGGACATTACCCTATGTGAAATAACTCCGAAACAGAAAATAAATTACTACATGTTCTCACTTATAAGTGAGAGCTAAATAAGAAGTACGCATGGATATATAGATGCAAGTAATAGACACTGGGGACTCCAAAAAAATGGAGGGAGTAAGGGTTGAAAATTACTTATTGGGTATAATATTCACTATTTGGGTAATATGGTCACTAAAAGCCCAAAACTCACCATTATGCAATATGCCCATGTAATAAACCTACACGTGTATACCCCTGAATCTACTGTAAAATAAAATAACAACAATAACAGCAGCAACAACAACAACAAAAATCTAGAATAGTGGCAACTGAATTCTGGATTATCCATTATCTCTCCTGTTATTTGCCCCAATAAAGCTATTTATAGGACAATGTTGTAAACAAAGAATTGCAATGATACTGACATTATGTGAAGCTGCTCATGATATTGTTTGAAAAACAAATACTAAGAGGAAGTATGAAATAGTATGCCCCCAAAAGGGGAAAACTGTCACATTTCAGAATGTTCTTTCCTCTCTGGTTTCTCATTGGAGCTGCTCAAGCATTTTAACACTCACACAGACAAGTGATGAAAAAGTCATTTAAGCATGGATGGAGGTCCTTACATGCTCAAAGGAATCATATTTGCCTGTACCCTATTGAGACTTGTCTAGTAGAAATAACCCCTTTTAACTACAGGTAAAGCTTAAGTCAGGCTGACGTTCTCTTAAACAGACAAATCAAAGGCAGTTTTCTCATCATTTATTTTTTTTTCTGTTTATCAGTTTTTATCTCATTATAACTTAGATAAAGCTGACCAAATTTAAAGTTAACATACTATTAAAGAGTATAGTGGAAAAATGAACCTTCCTCAAGAAAATCAAACACAAGTTCTCCAAGGTTGTCAATGAAAAGAGAGTATCTTCCCTTGGTAAGAACCATCTGAACCTCAGACCTCTAGTTCTTTCCCCTCTGGATTGTCCTGATTCTTGAGTGACTTGCTAAATAATACTACCAACATCACAGTGGCCTCATAGGTACTGCGCAGCCCTTAGTATTCAGAGAAATGTCAAACTCAGAAATATATGTAACACTTCTTGCACTGCAGCAAAGACAGACCAGACAGAGGAGGAAATGAAACAGAAACAACTAGACTATCTTCAGCCATGACTTGCCATCCTAAGTGCTTGGAACCCATACCTACTATTATTTTATATAATGTTTACTTAAATGTTTAGAAATTTCTTTGATCATCATCCTTCCTTTCATCTCAAACCTCCCTGATAACGTCATTTTTCCTTTTGTAATATAAACATGTGTTTCTTAAAGTTCTTTTGGTAAACAGAAAGGTCTCTTGTATTAGTTTGCTAGGGTTGCCAGAACAAAATGCTACAGACCAGGTGGGTTAAACAACAGAAATGTATTTTCTCCTGAGTCTGGAGTATGGAAGTCCAAGATCAAGGTGCAAGCAGTGCTGGTTCCTCCCAAATCCTCTCTGATTGGCTGCAGATAATTAACGTCTTGCTGCTTTGCCCTCACATAGTTGTCCCTCTGTGCACACATGTACCCTTGATGTGTCTCTATTGTATGTCTAATCTCCTCTTCTTATAAAGATACCAGTCAGACTGAAATAGAGCCCACCCCAATGGCCTCATTTTACCTTAATTATCTCTTTAAAGGCCCTATCTCCAAATACAGTCATATTCTGAGGTACTGTGAGTTAGGGCTTCAACATAAATTTAGGGAGTAGAAAACTTCAGTCAATGGACATATCATAATACAACTTCAAAACACCAAAGACAAAAAGAACTTAAAAATGGCTGAAGACAAAAGGCAAATCATTTAAAATAGAACTAAGTTGGACAAGAGCTGGCTTCTCAACAGCAACAATGGAAGCCAGGAAGTAGTGGAATAATATTTTTACAGTGTTGTAAACCCACAGTTTTGCTTTTCCTCTATTCTTATTATGTAATTGGGACATTCTATTAGATAAATAGTGGAGTGGACCTTTGCACACATTCTCTTTGTATCTTCACAATTCTACTTTCAATTCTCTTTGTCTCTTTCAGCTACATTCTGTTAATTTCTTTAGCTCTTTCTTCCAGTTCACTAATATTTTTTTCTTACTCTTTTTTTTTTAAATTGCATTTTAGGTTTTGGGGTACATGTGAAGAACATGCAAGATTGTTGCATAGGTCACATGGCAGTGCAGTTCACTAATATTTTTTCCAAGTCTTTGATCTTCTGTTTACATTCAGAAGATGTAAACTCAATGTTTACGTAGTTTTTAACTTCAACTTTTTTTCATTTTTAGAAGATAAATTTATTTTTCAAATTTGTCTAGCTTTCAAAGTCTCTTGTTCCTTGTAAAAATTCTTGTTTCTCTAAAAATTTCATCATTTACTTTTTTATTTTACAATAATATTTTACATTTTTTGATCTTATAATTCAAATATTTAAAACCTTTGTAGTTAGGTTTTAGATATTTGAATTATAAGATCAAAAATGATTCATTTTTTATCTGGTGATTTTTTAAAATTATGTGATGACTTTTAAAAATGTTTTATTTTGAAATAAATTCAAACTTAGAGAAGAACTGAAAGAGTACAAAGAACTACATATACCCTTCACCCAGAGACCCCAAGAGTTTCACCAAGTTTCCCAGCTTATAATATACTCTATAGCACAGAATCCAATCTAAGATCACAAAATGCACTTAGTTCTTCTGCCTCTTCAGTCTCCTTTAATCTCAAATAATTCATCAATCCTTTATCTTATCTTTTTAAGATTATAGGCCAGTGATTTTGCAGAATGCATCTCAATTTGGGTTTCTATAGTTTTCTTTATGATTAGATTCAGACACTAAAACTACTATATTATGACCTCAGGGCAACATATCAGGAGGACTATGATGTCAAATGTTTGCACACACTGATGTTTCTTGATTTAATTAATTCTTGCTATAATGGTTGTCATAATTTTCTGATTTTGTCACTCCTTATACATTTAAAAGTCAGCATTCTTCTGTAAAAAGATCCTTTTCTTATTTCCATGTATTTATTCATTTATTTGTATAAGAGAGAACTCATCAACTTCCATTATATTCAATGTGATATAACCCATAAATATTATCATTTATTTTAATGCTCAAATTGTCCCAGATTTGGTCAATGAGAGCTCCTTCAAATTATTTTGTATATTTTTCACATGTCTCCACCATTCTTTGACTATGGCCTTACTATTTAATACAAGACACTCCAAGCTTATATTATCTCTGCCCCAACTCTGAAATCATCCATTTGTCCAAGGAGGCCTAGCTCCCTTTAGTGAAAATGGTATTTAGAAATCAAGATCTAGGTATTAGGTAGGCTCTTTAGAGCTAAAATCTCTCACATACTCTCAATGGACAAAGCAATAAAACATATGCATCATATAAACACACATATCTATATATACAGATTTTTACATGTATAATTATTTCTGTATCTATATATTAAAAACCATAAATTCATAGCAATATCTTCAATTCCAATCCAACACCACATTCTGTCTTCTTCCTTTTCATAATAGTAACCTCCATCTTCTAAAGTGAGAAATTTGATTTCTATTATCCTAAGTCTATTCACTTAAAACTTGCTCAATTTCCCTAAATGTAACCAGTGTCCTGACCCTATTGGACCTCCACCCCATTTGACTGCTTAACTGATCCTTATAAATTCATATTTCATAGGAATTAATCTGTGAGAATCCTGAAGATTTCCCACAATAAGGCTGCTTTCCTTTAGAAAGAATTTGTATTTCCTTCTACCAAGAGCCTAGAACACTTCCAATGTGAGACCATGTTATCTCCCCCTACAGAGGATCTTAATTAATCCAGGAGCCTTAGGTTAGCAATCTGTTACAGCAAGCCTCAGTCAAAATCTCCTGATCTCATCATTTACTGCTGACTTTTCTGATTTAAATTCTTCGGGGTTTAGGGGAGGAATTATATTTGAAGGGGTGTTATTTTTTATTTGTTTGTTTTTCTATGTTTAGGTGTTCTTTATTTGTTTGTTTTGCCCTAAATGACTTCCCCTGGGTTTTGCAATCCCAAGAATGCTTTGAAAATTGAGTTTGTGATTTACCCAAGTTAAGTTGTACTAAGCAGTAGAGTCCTTCAGTGTATCTAATCAACCATATTTTGTCTTTATGTGTCTATATACTTATCTGTACTAACCTTTCCCTACATTACAAAACTATTAATGTCCTTAAAACAACATGAGACTCTCTGCTACAGCCTGGTTATTGGTTCAAGGCAGAAAAACAAGTGAAACTAGAGAAATTATTGGGCAGCACTTCTGATTTTGTTCCTATCAGAAGTTAGGAATTATTGACAGCAAGGTTATAATAAATATTTTTTTAATCTTAAAGATAAAAGGGACATTAACATTCCTTTCATCCTGTTCCTTAATTTGACACATGGGAAAAAGCCAACCACAGAGGAAGGTTTTCTACCAAAGTAAATGGCATTTTGTTGGGATTCCTTAGATTTATTTAGAATTCAGTTCTCTGGTCTACGATCCCTAGTTTATTTGTATCCAATCTTCTTTTTCTAATCAAACACTGTAATTTTTCTTATGAGTACATTTTAATGTTTTCCACTAATTAGTATGTGATCATTTTAGGAAAAAAATTAAATGTATAAAAAGTATAAAGAAAATAAACTCTATAATCCTACTACGCAGAGATAAGTACTAACATTTTGGTGTGTTTAATGCTTACATGGTTTATTTTCATAGCTGAGATCATACTGCACAGTTCTGTATCTTTTTTTCACATTATAGTTAATATTTCCTCACCTCATTAAAAGCTCTTCATAAACATTATTTTTGATGCTACATAATATTTCATCATATGGATGTACTTAAATACTGTGAACTATTCACTTTCATTAAATAGTTATGTTGTTTCCATTTTTCCTATTACACAAAATGTTCTAAAGGATATTTTTGTTCATCAATTTTAGTCCACACCAATGATTATTTCCTTAGGATTTACTAGGTCAAAGGATCCACTGCCAAACTGCTTTCCAGAAAAATAATATCAATTTATGCCACCTGTAGTTGGGTTTAAGGGAGCTCATTTCATCATGTCCTTACCGTGGTTCTTTCTTATGGGCTTGACCATTCTCAAGTATTGCTTTTCATTAGTTTTCTAAAGTTTGAAGTTAAAGGGCTTTTGAATTATAGAGTGGGGGCTGAGGGTATTATGGACAGCCTTCCAAGTAGCTAGACCTGTATAAAGATGAACAGAGAAGCACCTGAAAAGGCCTATGTCCTTTCTTCCCTTCCCTGTGGCAACATGGCCTTGTGGGGATGGAGCACAGTCTCTGCCATTTGACATAACTGTCCCACTTCCACCTACCCATCACCTGTGTAATATTGGGGAAGAGAGGTAAGCCTCACGAGACTTATTTTCCTTACCTGTAAAAGGAAATATTAATGCCTATGTTGCTACAGGGGTTAAACGTGAAAGTGCTTGATATTTTTTTCATGTCTCTGGTTAGTCCTTCCTATCAAGCTTAAGGATGATTTCAAGAGCTAGATAAAACAGGGGATGTGTCTTCAACAGGTCACAGCATATACACTCTCCCATCATTTATCTGATTAATCTGACTGGTGAGTTGAGATATTAAATGCTTACAAGGTTGTAATCTTGCAGAGTGAAAGCATGGGGCCTTCAAAAGACCAGTCTCGGGGAGGGAACATCTGGGAATATAGAAGCCAAAGTGAGAAATTTTCTTAAGATTTATTTCATGAAATTTCAACTGATAAGATATGGTTGCTCTATCTAGGGACACAGAGGTGACTGGCATGGAGTTAACCGTTCATTACAATGAATGTCACCCCCTATTGTATGTATACCTACTTTAAAGCTTTTTAAAGGTCTACTCAGACCAACTGAGCTGGAATCTCTGCGAGATGGGGCCCAGGTATATGTAATTTAAAAAAACCCCTAGCTGATTCTGATTCATGGCCACAGTTTAGGTTTAATGGATAGCGTGGTTCATAGGTTCTGGAATGTGAGAGTTGGGAATGGTCATTCAAACCTTTAATTAAATGCCCTTGATTTACGGATTAGCAACTCAAGCCTGAAGACTGTCAGTTACCTGCCAAACATCACATAGTTTGGTAATGATGGGATGAAACCCTAGAATTATAGCACATTGACAGAATATCTTTAAGAGCTTTAGCAGCGAAAAGACAAATCTCACAGAAAGTTAAAATTAATTTTTTGAAAGCAATTACTGCCACTTAGCAAATAGACTTTACCGCTTTCTTCTTAAAGTTATCATATTTCATGTTGTATGTATATGCAAGATAAAGAAAATCAGATCGCAGTCCTCACCTGGATAAAGGGCCAAAAAATACTTGCTTTGCCACTTGCTCTCCCCCAGGAAGTGAGCGCCCCTGGCTGCAATACAGTCTGTTTCCTCTCCTACAGTACATTCAGTCCTCTTTTCTGGTTTTCAGAACTATTTCAGTGTGTAATGATCCAGGTATAGATGATGTGAAAAAGGCCCTCCACTGACAGCTCCCCCAACACTCTTTTTAATTTCTAAAGTGTAATTGTTATATTGTCATGAACTTTGGGAAGATGCCCTCACTCCCCTTAATACATACTGTTTCTTCTTTAAATATTGGGAGAGAGGTGACAGAGGCTGAAGATTGCTTAGGTAGATAATAGTGGAGGTATGATGATGTCAAAGACCTTGGTTGAGAAAAGGACTTAACTAAATCATTTTTTTGCTGTTCAATTTTAACTATGAACAGCCTGTTAATGAACTTTTAATCATATTCTTTATGAAGTCTTAACTATAACACTATTTTAACTTTTAAAGGTTTCCAGAAAAAAATGCCTATCCATGCAAAAATGCCTGGCTAGGTTTTACTCATTTGGGGCCAGGTTGGGAAACACTGAGTCCTAAAATATCGCTTAAAGGCCCTGGGTTCACAGCTGACACGTTCTTAACATTTATAGTGATTCTAGAGACCCTCGGTATCTACTGCTACAGTTCCTTCCCTCAGTATTTTTCTTGGATTGGATTTATGGCCAACTGGTTGTAATTGACTCTCTACTGGGACAAGTTAGGATATGAGCATATGACTTTTCTTTTTAAAAAAAAGGGAGAGAGAAAGAGAGCAAGAGAGAGTGACCAAGAAAAAAAAAATCACCATTGATATTTATCTTAAACCTCCTTCATTTCCAGCTTCTTTGGCAGCAAGTCAAGCTGCTGTCATAAAGTAGAACTCCAAGTACAAGGGGTTTCTAGAGAAAGGATGCCGTATTGAATGCACAACCTCATAAGAAAGAGTAGAATGAAAAAACACAAGCATTTTCTATTTTTTAGGGCACACACAACACCTAAATCTTGCCACAAAAGTGGAACCTGCCACCTGAGATTCCAGGTTGGAAAGGAAAACTGGTCATAAACAGTCTGAGCACAAATGGAGACAGCGGATGTGAAAATCTCTATCAGCAATTCCCACAAGCAAAGCCCTGTCAAGCTATGTAAGCCCTCCCAGCCCCAGCAGCACTGTTCCCCAGCTTTCTCCATGGAACTGATCTGTGGGTCTTCTTGCAGATATTCATTGATTATACTACTTCCCAAAAGAAGGAAAAACTAAGGTTTTACAAACTAAATGAAACTCTGAAATTATTTATAGTTTAACCTACCATGACTGGTTTTGAGGAGACAGAAAAAAGAAATAATTACATATGTGGAAATAAAATGCTTATAAATTTATCCCCTAAAAAAACCTTCACTGCCATGGCTACGTTCCAAAGTACAAAGCATTATCTAATTTTAAGAATATGAAATCAGGCCAGGTGCGGTGGCTCACACCAGTCATCCCAGCATTTTTGGAGGTCAAAGTGGGAGAATAGCTTGAGTCCAGGACTTTGAGACCAGCCTGGGCAACAGAGTGAGATTTCATGTCTACAAAAAAATAAACAAAATTAGCTGGATGTGGTGGTGGTGTGCACCTATAGTCACAGCTACTTGAGAGGCTGAGGTGGAAAGATCGCTTGAGCCCAGGAGGTCGAGGCTGCAGTAAGCTGTTTGCACCACTGCACTCCAGCCTTAACTACAGCCTGGGAAACAGAGTGAGATGCTGCTTCAAACAAACAAACAAACAAACAGAAAGAATCAGTCATGTCCCCAAGCTCTTTAATTTTATCATCAGTCAGCTTGGAGCTCCTACATTCATGTAATGGAAAGCAAATCAATGTAAATTATTCTATTAAACAGCTTACAGTTTTCCCTTCCAATGGAGTCATGCAAAAAGTTAAATACTTCTGAATCCTGTTTTATGTTAAAATCCTAATAATGTAAACAGTCCAATGGAGCATTTTCAGTCATTAGCACCAAAAGAACATCAGACACCTGTTTTACCTGGGTATGAGCAAGGAGTGCTGCCTTCTGTTCAAAGCTGTTGACCCCAGTGGTGGACTGCCCATCTGTCAGGTTGCTGAATAATACTCAACAGAATGGGAGGACTGTTAATGGTGACCACCTGATGCAAGATCTCAGCCCATGTTGGTTGTGATTCCTCAAGCTTCACACCATCTTTACATTCTGCCATGGTGAAGCAGAGAAACAGCAGCCCCGGCACATGGCATTCAACACTTATGGACCTGCTGTTGGCTGGAGAAGGGTACATGGATGCAAACCTTGGGTAACATGGACTTCAGAGAGCATTGCTGAAGCCCTGTGCTCTATCATGAGAACCACCATCCTCTAGTAATAATAGGAGCCAAGAATTTTTGACTGTGTAATTGTATTAAACCCTTATAGGCACTCACAAGAACCTTAGAAGGGAGGTAATATTATTATTCCAGTTTTATAGATGAAGAAACTGAGGTTTGAAAAGTGAAATAACTTGTCCAAGACCACACAACAAGCAGCAGAGCCCACATTAAAAACTGGGCCTACCTATTTTCAAAGTCCATGCTCATAACCAATACATAATACAGGGTAATTAACAGTCTCTTCAACACTGTCATCTCTTAACCTGGGCTGTTAATGCTGCTTCCCCCGCAGGGCAGATATGCTGAGGTAGAAGGATACCCACTCAGGGTAGAAAGAATCAAGTGCTTCTTGGACTGTTTCAGTAAGATCAGTGCCTTGTATTCAAGGTACCTTAAATGGCACCTCTGTTTGTTTTGACAAGAGCCTTATGAGATTGGGTGACATAATCACATTTCTACAAAGGAGTTACAGTAGTTTGGGGTTCTATCAGTGGTTTCAACATTTCTTGTTTAGCACATAATTTCACGGTAACATAAATGATTTATTTAGTGCCTATGTGTGTGAGGCTTCAGGCCGAGCACTTTGTACCTTGCTGCAGGCCATTAAATGGCATCAGTAATTAGGTCATCCCTGAGAATCTATCTGTGGATGGAGCCGTGTACCCTCCGAATGGATAAAACTCCTATGTAGACAGATTGAAGAAGTCATACAACTACCCAATCCTCAGTAGTACTGGTGGTGATATGTGCCTGTAGTCTCAGCTACTCCAGAGGCTGAGGCAGGAGGACTGTTTGAGCCCAGGGGGTCACAGCTGCGGTGAGCTATGATTGTGCCACTGCACTCCCCCCCTGGGAGACAGGCAAGACTCCATCTCTATAAAAAATAAATAACAAAATAAATAATTTTTAAAAAGAATAGCACTGTTTCTTGGACACTAATTCTGAGAAAGGTGCCTTTTTACATCTGGCTCAAGCCCTGAGTCAGCAACTGGAAACATATACTCTAGGTATGTTAAGGAGAAACTATTAACCATGCAAACTAGCCCCAAATGGCTTTTCTGATTATTTGTTAGCATGCAGGTGGCTTGGAGAAAAGGACTGCAATTCTAGAATGTTAGTTTTTGTAGTATGAGAAAATCATAACTTTTTTTTTTCCAGGAACTTGTTTTGCCATAGATTTAAGGCAGTAATTTGTTACAGGCAAGACATTTATAGGGGCTATGTTATCGATGCTAGAATCATCAAGAAATTCTATCAGAAGACACAATGTTTAAGTATAGGTCTAATTACTGCAATCATTTCTTTTTGTTTCCTTTGCCCAGATCCACTTAATCCCATCTCTTAGTGTGGGCATAAGCTGACAGTTGCATGACAAGGAATGTTTCCCTTTGTAAAAAACCCACTTCCTTTCTGTGTGGTTTTAGCCTAATTGAAATGTTTCCTATTAAGCTCAATCAAGGCAGCAATTATCTAATTACTCACTTATGCTTTTCCAACCAAAAATTTGCCTAAGCTGGTATACTGGAATGAGAGCGAACATATTTATTATTGCTTTTACATTTTTCTGTTTAGCTTTGGACAATAATCATAAACATTTACTTCCAGTTCACCAGAACATGTCTAATTAATACTGCTATTTTCTATAAAATCATATCACTGTAAGCTACAACCCAGGGTCACGTGTGGCTCTGTCTATGAAATGTGCTTTAAGACTTGTGGTTATGCTACATGAGTGGTGTCATTGGAGAGGGCAATAAGGAGAGAGGCTAGTGAAAACAAATCGCAAACATATATTGAGTCATTTCAAAGCCACGAGTTTTATGACTTTAAAAATAAAAAGTGAATTACTTAGATTTAATTGAGAAAATAATTTTTACAGCATCACTTTAAAGAAACATGTATCCTGCACGTCTGGATTTCTCCTGATACAAATCCCTTAGGGTCTCAAGATGATCACAACCAGTCAACAACACAGGTGGTCCACACTTTTTAGGTATAAATTAGAGACATATATCATTAAAACCAGAATTAATTTTAGAGTTAGTGACCCTGTGAGGTCACTCCTGATTAACTCCATTTTGATTGAGGTTGTACCAAAACACAAGGGACAAATTGAGTACCAGGGATTGATATTTCCATTTCCAGACAATACATCTTATCATTTTCATCATAAATGTTAACTAGTGTGGGACTAATACAGCTTTCTGCATAGAGAAAGAACT
The DNA here is from genome assembly GCA_036589455.1 of Ateles fusciceps. Lineage (NCBI taxonomy): Eukaryota > Metazoa > Chordata > Mammalia > Primates > Atelidae > Ateles > Ateles fusciceps. The sequence continues at coordinate 4,424,453 of JAZHEH010002842.1, forward strand.
CCCCAGAAAACTTGTATACTTCAGAGTAAATTTATAAGGAGGGAAACGAACACCTCATCAATCCCCTAAATATGGCCACTTGACAATCCTTCACCTAAGTTTTCCGTAAACCCAGAAAATGACTACATTCAATGAGAACTGCAACAACAACAAAATAAGTCTGCAAGGAAAACATTCCACTTCCTGGGAAAAGATGGGAGTTTTTGCATTGTGTTCATAAAGAAACAAACATTTTTTTTCATAAACACACAATGACAAATGAGCCATTTGCAATATTAGTAACCCTAGAGATTAGTAACCTATATAATGAGTTATCTACAAAGATCACACTTCACTTTCTAGTAACTGATTTATCTCAAGTATACTGTAAGTGATGATTAGTTAATTAAGCCTAAGTGGCCAGCCACTAGGGATCAGAGAGATGTCTTTCCCCAAACTTGTTGTTACCTGCTTCACAGTTTGGAGAGAAGTCTAGAAAAAGAAAAATGCATTTTATCTTGAAGATGGTCCCAAGATTCAGGATTCTCTTCTGTTTGTTTATTCCTTTCGGGAAGCAGGACAAGGACAAAGGGTACAGAAAAAGAAAGGAATTGATTTCCTTGGGGGAAGGAAGAGAATAAAGTAATCAGACACTTCCTTTTCACTGGTCCTTAGGAATTTGGAAGTTTTGCATGTATTCAATAAAATGGCTTGAAAAATGCATTTTTGCTTCCACATGGTTACTTAAAAGAAGAAAATAACAAGTCTCAACATACTGTCTGCAGTTGGACCCCTCCCTGCTGTTCTCTCTCGAAGCAGCTTTATGCACTCTAAAAAGTGGGACTAAATCCACTTTACCATAGGCAGAGTGGGAGCGCGGGGTTATTAGGTGAACCCATCATTGATTGAGAACAAACAGTGAGGCCAGTGATATTGCCCATCTGTCTCAATCTGCCCTTAGCTGACCCTAAGCAGCACCCAGATCTAGTGAAAGGCAGGTACCTTGAACCTAACACCACCTCTTCCATCACAGGCCCATGAACCTCCTGCTTAGCACAAAGCAATAAACAAAAGGAAACAAGACATTAAACCAATGCAGTCCTCATTTCCAATGTTATTTAGCTCTTGAGAATTTCACGTTGAGTTACCATTGCCTTTACTTCTCCTTCTTACTTTGCACTAGTTCTCATATTTCTATCCTTCCTCCACTGCAATAATTCAATAGAACTAATTATGTCTTTAAAAATAGTTAAATAAGCAAATGACTGAAGTTCTCTTTCCATTTTCCTTGATGCTGGGTCAACTGGCTCCTCAAGTTTGTCTGAATTGATCCCCTTTCAGGTATGGCCTGAGTCTTCTTTTGAGAGGATTTGTATGATGTCTTGTTATACCTCTCAAAGTGTGTGGTTGAAGTGGTGCTGTTTTATCCAATTTAAAGCAATAACTGGCTGGCAAACCTTAGGATCATCGAAATGTAACACTAGAAAAAGTAAATATTCCACAATTTCTTAACTACAAATGTGGATTCTACACACGTGTTTATTCTAAACTATTCATTTGTGAATTTTCTATTTTGTGCAATTTTAATATCTGGTTGGTCTGTTGGTTGTTTTGCAAGACCTCTAATGTAAGTGCTTTTCTGGGTTTTATGATAGTAAAGGCTTTGGCAGAGAGAACATGACAAAGAAACATAACTTCTTTTATTCTAAAAATGCAAATTATTCTGTGGTGCCTTTGAGTCTTTGACTAGAGGTCATGTGCTGCTGAAGATAAATGAAATTACTTGCTTTTCATCAATCTATAAAGATTTTACAAATCAAAGTTATTCAACACAAAGTGCACCTACTATGGAAAAGTCTAATGTTAAAAACTTTTTACTTGTCATTGCCCAAGTTAAAAATATGTCACACAGTTTAAAGCTTATAAAATGTGTAACTGTGGCTACATATTGGAATTACCAGGAAACTTTGTAAAAACACTGATGGGGCTGGGCACGGTGGCTCACGCCTGTAATCCCAGCACTCTGGGAGGCTGAGACAGGCAGATCACGAGGTCAGGAGATGGAGACCATCCTGGCTAACATGGTGAAATCCCATCTCTACTAAAAATACAAAAAATTAGCTGGCATGGTGGCACACGCCTGTAGTCCCAGCTACTTGGGAGGCTGCGGCAGGAGAATCACTTGGGCTTCAACCCAGAAATTCTAATTTAAATGGTGTGTGGATTCCCCCGGGTATCAAGATTTACATTAAAACAGCTGAAGAGTTTTTAAAAGTCTCTATACCCGGGCAATCCACTTCCTTACTCCTTTGCTCCTAGTGAAGAACAACAACATAATACTGTAGCTAACAATTGGCATCACTTACCTTAGGCCAGACATTCATTTAATCTTCACAATAACTCTAGGATGTAAATAATACCACTATACTCATTTTAAGATGAGGAAACTGAGGTTCAGAGAAGTAACTTGATCAAAGTCAGCTAAAACTGGCAGAACCTGGTTTCCAACCTGTGTGCCCAAAGTTTGTAAGCCTCTTCCTATACTACCTCTCCAACTATCCTGTTTTCATGATGACCAGAGCTGGCTCCTACTCTCCCTACCCTCAGGGTACATCACAACCCTTGTGCCTTCCTTTGGTTAATGTCCTCATTAATAGCAGAAATCATTGTATTAATATTCAGCTAACTGTCAACTCCTGGTCCAGCAAACCTTTAGTATCTTAGTTCTCTGTGCTTCACTTGATCATAGCATCTAACTTATGTCAGCCAGCGTCAACTAGGTCCTCACCTGGTTGGCATTAGATAAGAATTACTTTCTATTGCATATGGTAATAGGATAGTACAGTGGTTAAAGAAGGGTCTCTGGAGCCAGAAGACCAGGTTTCAAAGCCTAGATTCTCTACTTTCCAGCTTGGGCAAGTTACTTAATCTTTTTGTGCCTCATTTCCTCATCTACAAAATAGAGATTATAATATGTTCTTGTGAGTAGACATATAAGTTGAGTAAGCACATTGACTGTGCTACATTCTGTTTGTTCTCCTTTATACTGTTTGAATGTTTATCTCCACTCCTAAGAACACCTAGCAAGGAACCTATAACAATTAGATGGAGGAATAAATGAAGAAAAAAAAGTGGATGGAGAGGGAGAGTGGTCTTAGTGGTGAGGCAGCCAAGGAGTCAGTACATTCTCACAGGAGGAGTGACTCGGCCATGTCCCTGTTTCCTCGGAGTGTCTTGCAACAGGAATGTGGTGACAAATATGTACAGAGTAAATAAGATGAGGAAAAAATGACGAGATTCAACGTGAGGAACAATTAACTCAAAAGGAAGAAGAAAGAGGGGAGTCTTAGAGTTTTACCTGCTCTTACTGATTAGTGTTTGACTTCACTAAGGGTAAGAGAAGGCTGACAGGGGAAGAAAGGAGAGGCAAGAGACAGCCCAAATCTTGGTGGGAGGGCCAGCTGTGCCCTGAACCACAGGACAATTTACTTTCGGGACAAGAACCAAAGAAAAGTCAGTGAAGGATTATGTTGAGGAAACCCTGATGATAAACACACTCAGGATAAAAGAAAGAGGATCCCCGCACCAATATTGTGGGTACAAAAATTGAAAACAGGATGACATAACTCTTAGAAATGGAACAATCTGAGATTCAGCTCAATGTTAACTGAACTCCTGCTATATGCCAAGCACTGATGATACAGTCTGTGCCCCTGCAGAGCTATGCTCTAAAGGAGAGACACTTTCTCAACAGGTGACCAAAAGAGTAAAGAGAGAGAGAGAATAGAGCAGGTAAGACTGAGGAGATGCTTTATGTTTAGCTGAGGATAACAAGTACAGATTAGGCTGTTGGTGAGGGCAGCTGAATGTGGCAATAAAATAACTGTGTTAGTTAAGAATAAATATTATTTCAGAAATATGCATGAGATGAGAAGTAAATGTTTTTATGTCTCTTCAGTCAAAGTTAGATTTAAAACTATATTATTTAGGTCAGGTGTGGTGGCTCAAGCCTGTAATCCCAGCACTTTGGGAGGCTGAGGCTGGTGGATCACCTGAGGTCAGGAGTTCAAGACAAGCCCGGTCAACATGGTGAAACCCTATCTCTACAAAAATTAGCCAGGTGTGGTGGCAGGCGTCTGTAATCCCAAATACTCAGGAGGCTGAGGCAGGAGAATCACTTAAACCCAGGAGGCAGAGGTTGCAGATTGCGCCACTGCACTCCAGCCTGGGTGACAAAACAAGACTGTGTCTCAAAAAAACAAAACAAAAAAAAACAATATTATGTAAATTTTCAGAAAGTGTTTTCACCCATGTTTCATACATTTAGAGATACTCAGTGAAGCTTATCGTAACCTTAGGAGAATCTGATATCATCATTTTACAAATGAGACATCTAGGGAACAGACAGGTTAACTTCTTTGCCCAAGGTTACACAAACAAAGCCAGCTTCAATAATAGAATTCATTTGTCTAGATTTCTTGCCAAGATGATGTCAACCCAACCAATATTTTCCCAAAGTGCAATCCCTGGAACAATAGTTCTGCAGAGAGTTATTATTAAGTTTCTATTTTATGGTAAAATAAGTCTTGGACATGCTGGTAAAGAGAGTTAAAAGGTTCCTTACTGTGAGATTTCTCAGAGCCTAAAAATGATCATTTCCAAGTGGGGGATATAGAGAACACTTATTTCATGGATTGTCTCTCAAACTTAGAGTAATGTAAAATACACTGGAAAATACTACACCAATGTGTACTGAGTTGAGAAAGTTGGACAGATTTGGAATATGGGCAGAGATATATAAATGTGATTCTTCTTCTACCTCATGAATCATGAGGAATCAAGACAAGATGAATATGGAATAAATAATCTACTTGGAACAGCTTGCCATTAAGCATAAAGGGGCTGATGCCACTAAACTAAACAACCACACTCCATAAATATCTAGGCAACACTAAGCCTGGATAAGTGTATTTCATTATGGAGAAATCAGATGTAAATAAGGTCTACAGATAACATTTGATGTGAAATGTGTGACAAAGGAGAGCCTATTCACATCTGATAAAGGGCTATTATCCAAAATATACAAAGAACACTTAAAACTCAACAATAAAACTAACAACCAATTGAAAAACAGGCCAAAGACCATAACAGACACCTCATCAATGAAGATATATGGATGGTAAATAAGTATAGGAAAAAATGTCCCACATCATATGTAATTGGGAAAAGGCAAGTTAAAACAACAATGAGACAGAACTACACATCTATTAGGATAGCCAAAATCCAGAACCCTGACAATGCCAAATGCTGGACAAGATGGAGAGCAACAGGAATTCTCACTCACTCATTCACTGTGTGATGCAAAATGGTGCAGCCAGTTTACAAGAGAGTTTAGAGGTTTTTTACAAAAGTACACATACTCATACCATATAATCCAGCAATCTTTCTCCTTGATATTTACCCAAATGAGTTGAAAATACAAAAACCTACACAGGATGTTTACAGCAGCTTTATTCATAATTGCCAAAACTGGGAAGCAGTAGGTAAATGGATAAACTGTGGTACATACAGACAATGGAATATTATTCAGAGTGTAAAAAGAAATGAGCTATCAAGCTATGAAAAGATACAAAGAACCTTAAGTTCGTATTACTCACTGAAAAAAGCCAATCTGAAAAGGTTACATAAATACATGATTCCAATTATATAACATTAAGTAAAAGGCAAAATTACAGAGACAGTAAAAAGATCAGTGGCTGCCAGAGACTGGAGGTTGGGGAGGGATGAATTGGCAGAAAACAGCAATTTTAGACAGTGAAAATCTCTGTATGATACTATAATGATGGATACATGACATTATACATTTTTCCAGACCCATAGAATGTACAACACCAAGAGTGAATGTTAACTAGGGACTTTAGGTGATAATGATGTGTTAGTGTAGGTTCATCAATTGTAACAAATGTCCCACTGGGCAGGGGGGATGTTGATACTGGGGAAGGCTATGCATGAATGGGAATAGAGTATATGAGAAATTTCTGTACTTTCTACTGAATTTGGCTGTGAACCTAAAACTGCTCTTAAAAAGTAAAGTCTTTTTTTTTAAGAGCCTAATTATTGCCTCAGAGCTGAACAGAATGCAAGCAAGTTGGAAAGTAAAAAACACATCAGAGACAACTGAAAAGGTGAGGACCAAATAGAAGCAGATTGCTTGAGAGTTCACAAGGGGAGTGAGCCACTATTCATAGTGCTTATGTATTATTTATTATCCATTGTTTGTCTTCTTCCACTTGAATGAAAACTTCTCAAGGGAAGAGATTTGTGTCATCCCCTACAGACCCTCGCTGATCTACTCCAAAAGTCTAGAACAGTGCGTGGCACACATAGCAGATACATCTACAGTGAATGAATAAATGAATAAAAGAAAACTAACATACTCAAATCAGGATCTTGATCTCTCCTACCACCTGTAATAAATTCCCCAATTTTTCACCTTTGTCAATGAATACTCCAATTGACTAAGTTCCTTGGGCCAAAAATCTTTGAAGTTTATCTTCTCTTTCTCTCATACCCTCATCCAATCAATCAGCAAACTGAATCAAGTCTACCTCTATGTGTATTGCAATTCTGATCTCTCTTCCATCTCCACTTCTGCCACCACAGTCCAAGCCACCATCATCTTTTGTCTGGCCTATTTCAATAGCTTAAATATTCTCCCTGTTTTCTCTCACACCCTGCTACTGTCTCTTTACAGAATAGTCAGAATTATTTTTTGCAGATGCCAGCACCCACCATGCTGAAAACCCTCCAATGGCTTTCCACCAAATTCAGAATTCAGCCTTGGCTCTCCTCCTACTCATTGTGTTCCAGGGTCAGTGGTCTCCTTGCTGTCCTCTGATACATCCAGTGCCCCCCACACCGCAAGGCCTTATACTCACTGCTTTTCCACCCGGACCCTCCATTTTCTCTGCCTTGTGGTCTCTGATCAGATGTCATTCAATCTGAGAGATCTTCTGACATGGCTTGGCTCTGTGTCCCCACCCAAATCTCACATCGAATTATATAATTCTCACATGTCAGGGGAGGGACCTGGTGGGAGGTGACAGGATCACAAGGGCAGGTTTCCCCTTGCTGTTCTTGTGACAGGGAGTTCTTATGAGATATGATGGTTTAAAAGTGTGTGGCACTTCCTCCTTCATGGTATCGCTCTCCCTGCTACCATGTGAAGAAGGTGCTTTCCCCTTTGCCATCAGCCATGATTGTAAGTTTCCTGAGGCCTCCCAGTCATGCTTCCTGTTAAGCCTGTGAAACTGTGAGTAAATTAAACCTCTTTTGTCATAAATTACCCAGTCTCAGGTAGTTCTTTATAGCAGTATGAAAACGGACTAATACACCTTCTCTGATCAACATATTTAGAACAGCAGCCTCACCACCACCATGAATCGCTCCATCCTTTTATCCTGCTGTATTTTTTCATACCACTTGCCACTTTCTGATTTTATATGCCTATTGACTATCTGTCCCTATCCCCTACTAGAAAGCAAACTCCATAAAACTAGGAACCTTATTTTACTAAGTAGCTTAACTACTCTAGCTTCAGCACATAGAATAGTGCCTGGTACATTACACTGGATAAGAATAAGCTGAATGAGTGAATTATTAGCACTTGTCAAGTGCTTATTAAATGCCAGGCGCCCCTTTTCTTTTTGAGACAGAGTTTCACTCTTGCTGCCCAGGCTGGAGTGCAATGGTGCAATCTTGGCTCACCACAACTTCCGCCTCCCAGGTTATAGTGATTCTCCTGCCTCAGCCTCCCGAGTAGCCAAGATTAATGCCAGGCCCTTTAAGTGCATTATTTCATGTGACCCTTAAGAAGTAGTTAGTATTAGCGATTCAATTTATCAGTGAAGAAATTGATGCCCAGAGAAGTTAAATAGTTTGCTCAAGGGCACACACTGAATAAGTAAAGGAGTCAGAATTTAGATCCAAGCAGGTCAACTGTGGTTGTGAACTACTGTGCTCTACATTCTGCTGTTATTGCTATGGCGAGCATGCCTCAGTCATTCTAATATCCTTATTTTTTATATAATAATTCCAAGAAATGCATTTTCTTTCATCCATCCTTTCTCTTTTTCTTCCATCTTCCCTTTATTTCATTCTTTCATTTGTTTGTTCATTCCTTCCTTCATGGGTATATTTGCTAAGCACTATTTTTGGCACTGGAGATACAAATTTCAGTAAGACACATTGCCCACTCACAAAGAGCTGGCTTGGCCAGAGGGGAAGGCAAACATACAAACAAATAATTTGAAGATATCTATTTGTTTATTATTTTACAAAATGGAAAATTATTTTACTCAACATCATTTCCACTTTGCGTTAACCTCCAAGACGTTTTTGTCAGTCATTGCCGAAATATTGTAATTTTATCTCAATTGTCCCAGCAGATAAATACTATATTTTGCACTTTTTATTTCTCTGCAAGTTGTTTCTAGTTATTTGGAAAGCAAATGTGGCATAAATAGTAAGTGACATAAAATATTAAGTATTTCATTATTTATTAAGTAAAAACTTATCAATATCCATCATGCTCAAGGCACAGCACTAGGCACTGGGAGGAATTAAAATGAATATGACATGGTACCTTCTCCTCAATGAGTTCACAGTTAGGCAGAGGAACATAGAAATCATTGTAATATGTGAAACCAAGCAAAAAGCACCAGAAGGAAAGTACAGGCCATGGTGTGTTTTTCTGCAGATAATTCCATCTGGAGTGGTGGGAATTTAAACACAGAGAGCCCAGCTCCAGGGTCTTTGTTATCCATCATTTCTCTCTCCTATGTTCACAGAAGTTGGTGTAAATTTAGTACTGGTAAATAATATAAGGTAGAAAGTTTTCATCTCAGTCATTTTAATGTAGACTATCCAAATGCTTCTGTGGAATTGTTGAGGATTCTACCAACCCTACCAGCTTTCTCTGCAGGTAGGATTTTCAGAATTATATCCTGGTCAGACTTTTAAAGCTCTTATATGACTTATATGTAAAGAAGAAACACACATTCTTCCCCTCCTTCCTACCTATATAACTTTGAGAAAGTGAATCAATTGCTCTGTAGCTCATCTGTAAACTGGGGTTAATAGGAGTACCTACAGCATAGTAATAGGTGCTGAGGGCAAAAAGATGATTAAAAACAAGAAGAAAATGGAGAACTGTTTTCAGAAAACTAAATGCAACAACATTCAGGTAAAATGATTACAAACTGTACATAACAGTGTTAATGAATTATCTCCTTTCATCTACAGCTATCTGTACTTATTAGCCAGAAGGGCTACTCCATGATATTCTGGTGCATTATTTTCAGTAACTCCACAGTTCAGAAATGATGGTGTAGCAACAGAGCTTCAGTGGTTATTTACATTTTAAAAGGTAATAGGTATAATTTAAGACTGGAATTATCTACTATAGCTGAACATTTCTAAGGTTATCAGTAATTCCTCTCCTTAGGGTATACCCAACAGAAACGGTCATATGTTCAACAAGACATTTATAAGAATGCAGGAGTCTCCCCTTATCCATAGAGAATATATTCCAAGACCCCCCAGTGGATGCCTGAAACCACAGAGAGTACCAAACTCTATATATACTACATTTTTTCCTATACATACATACCTATGACGAAGTTTAATTTATAAATCAGGCACAGTAGGAAATTGACAACAATAATAAAATAGAACATGTATAACAATATACTGTAATAAAAGTTATGTGAAGGCAATCCCACTCTCAAAATATCTTTTTGTACAGTACTCACCCTTCTTCTTGTGACAAAGTGAGATGATAAAATGCCTACAGGATGAGACAAAGTGAGGTGAATGCTACAGGCTTTCTAATTTAGCATTTAAGACTTATGAATTGTTTATAATTCTGGAACTTTCCAGTTGATACTTTCAGACCACAGTTGACCATGGATAACTAAAGCCATGGAAAGCAGAACTGTGAATAAGAGGCGGGGGGGACTATTACATTCAAAACAGCACTATTTGTAATAGTTAAAAACTGAAACTACCCAAATGCTCATCAACATAAATTATATTCATTCAACACTATACAGAAATTATTCATTCAGTTGAATGAATTACAACTGCATGCAAAAGTATGGATGAATTTCATGGACATTATGTTGAGCAAAACAGCCAGACATAAAACAGTACATACTCAACAATGCATCTAAAAAAGGTTAAAAAACAGCAAAACTAATCTCTGATGTTAGAACACCGGTTTCTAGGGGGCATAGTGAATAAATGAAGTTACACATGGGAGACTCTGAAGTGCCAGTTATGTCTATTTCTTTCTCTGTGTACTAGTCACATGGGTTTGTGCAATTGGTAAATATTCATCAAACTGTACACTGAAGGTAGGCACTTTCTTAATGTATGTTATTCTTCAACAAAGTTCTCCCCCTCCAAAATACTGCAGATCCCCTTCACTGCCTAACACCCAAGATATGGGTTTCTTTGCTTTGTATATCACTCCCACCAAAGCCAATTTGGTGGGAATGAGAACTCATCCTATTTGAACTTTAATAATCTTTCCCCTGCAGGTATCATTCCAGTACAGAGTACTGCTGCAAACCACTCTTAGAATCAACGTTTTCTTTGACTATGATTAGCTCATTGGTACCACATGTTCTTTGTGGCATTAAGATAACATTTTCAAAATGGCAAAGTATTAATAATGAAAGAGCCATTTGACAGTAAAACAAGTAAATAGTTTTTATTTTCCAAAAGCAATCTGCAGCCACCCACCAAATTCTATTTTGAAATGTCATCAGTGCTTGGGGGAAAAAAACTATCAGTTGACATCTATTATTTATAAAAGACCCTATGAAGGCTATTAAAGATGTCAAGAATGTTTTATCTACTAACCTAAAACCTGTCTCAGACAGAAATAAATGTGGCTGCAGAATCAACACATGCATTTCATGTTAGTGCTGTATTTGAGGACACCTGGGCCAAGGCTATGTGTTAATTCAGGGAAAAGATGTAATTCATGGGGTAACTGAAAAATCCACTAGACAGGAAGATAGATGGATTGAACATTTTCTGTGCCACCAAGTGGCTAATGATTAGGTAAACAGCTCTGAGCAAAACAAAATCCAGAATTGTTCCAGCCGTTCTCTGACCACCTCCTGCATCAGGTGTGAGCAGCCATCAGCCTGCTGAGGGCTCCTCTGGAACACGGAGCAGCTGCAGCGTTTCTGGGAGGGCACATCCTCCCTCCCATCCTGTGGAGTCCAGCTTAGTCCGAAGCACCTGCTGTGCAGAAACTAGTAGGGGGCAGAGCCAAAACTCAAACCAGGTTTACTGATTCCAAAGCCCAATCTCATAGCTATTGCTGCATACAGCTTCCTAATTTTCAACACCTATTTTTGTCCTCTTACCAGAAGGAGAAATAAAGAGCAGCAGAGCTAGGGAATTCATTATGATCCATATCTATCTCTTCAGAGCCCTGCTCTGGGTCTCAACCAGTCATCCAATGGGAGGCAAGGCTCCCAGTGACCTGGATTCACCTGGAATCATCAAATCCCTAAGGACACTGATTTCCAGAAAGTTATCTTGCAAATTTTATTCCAGCTAAGTGGTCAGCCAACCTTCATGCATCTGTACCACAACTGCACAAGAGTGCACACACACATCACAATAAAAAGAAGGCTGGAGACAACAGAAGTCACAGAAACAAGGCCTCAGGATTCCATTGCATTTGGACATTCATCCGCAGGAAGCTCAGGCAGTTCTTCAAGCTTAACCTGCTCCTGTTTTTGGTTCTTTGTTCCCATCTGTAGCCAATGTGCCATCTCATTCAGTTTCCCTTATTGGTTCTCTCAGAATTGATTCTCTCTTCATACAAAATAGAGCCAGTTATCCATTTGGGTAAATAACAATACAATTCTCTAAAAAAAAAAAAAATTTCTTTCATTCTCTCAGAATCAATAAGGGAAATTAAGTAGGCATCATCAGAGAGTACAAAGAGACACAATTTTTTTTTTTTCAGTTTTAGAAAAGGGGTTTGTTACGAACTATAAAACATGACATGGCATCTGTTAAAAATTGAGTTCCCTTACATAGTTATCATACATTATAGTTGTGAAATACTGCACTTATGGATTAGATTTGTTTTATGTACATTTTGCAATTTACATTCCCTTGTGAATCAACATATTTTATATCTTTCATGTGTAGATACACACACACATGACGTGATTCAAAGTTAAGATTTTTCAAAAGTATACATACAAAATAAGTGCATGGGGAATTAAAATAAGTGCATCATACACCAAATGAAAAGAACTATAGCATAAAACACAGCATGTACCTTGCCTAGGAATGTAAAACAAAGTATATGACCATTGTATCTCTAGAATTGTATTTCTTTTCTCTTCACAAAAAATAGAGCCCATTATCCATTTGGGTAAATAACAATACACATCTCAAAAAAATAACTTATTTTCATGTTATCAAACAAACTTTATTGCATATAACCTGTTTTTGGACTTAGGAATCATGCATACTTGCATTTATGCCTAATAAAGAAGGTATTACAAATTTCAAAAGCCAAGGACAAGTTTGGATGTGACAAGGTGAACTAAATTTATGCACGGTAAATAACATAAGAAATAAAAAATTTTCTTAGTAATGATAAATTTATCATGCTCTTGGCTCCAGCTCACCAACAATTCCAAAGATATTTAATAAAAAATAAACATCATTATGTAAAATAAAATGTAACATTCAAATAAGCAGACATATGTCTAAATATGAATACATGGGCTCAATAATACAGTGGTCATTGACACCCTTTTCTTAACTTTTTATAATATTTGTAAATGTTCAATAAAAACTTTATATACTAGTTTCATTGTTTTATTTTGAAGTATAATAGCCCTATTTTCCTTTCTTTGCCTCAAATATACCCTAATCTTAAAATATTACATATGTATGTGTACATCACACACGTATTGACATATTTATCAAATAACTTGCTAAAATAAAGCCCCTGTGAAAAGATTTTCCAAAATTGGACAAAACCAAGATTCATAAGAAGAGAGTCTCTAGTACATCCATTCAACTCTTTGCTCTACTAGTTGGGGGGGGGGGGGAAAAAATGAGGGGGCCTTAAAAATTGCATACTGCCTGATCTATCAACAGTTTTCTGACATGCTACTCCAGAACCCCAGAACACCTTAATTTCCTTAATTCCTATTTTTTCCAACATTTTAATGTTTCTAAAATTGGGGATTATCTTACAAATAATGCATATATTTTATGGTAGTTGCCCTTTTTAAAAAAGCTATATTAAATTGACATCATATCTGATAAGTGATGAAAATTTAGAAGCACAGAAATGTATTAAATATAGTATTATTCATCAAGGGAAAGTCTAAGTTCTTTTTAATTTGCCATTTCTTCCAGTAATATTTGCTAAGTTACTACTCACCCTACTCAAAATGGAATCTTTACAATCTCCTAAAACAACAACAAAAAAACAGCATAATCCTGGAACCAATCAATTTTTAACACTTTTTTCTACAATGTCAATTAATGTCAAGACATTTGATCAATTCACCAATGTGAAAACACTAGAGAGTGGTTAAGAGAGTAGAAGAATAGATGAATAGAGACAGAAAACTTACTGAAAAATAAAGATAGTTGCCAATTGACAGTACAAATTATCTGTTATAGAGGAATTCTCTGACAAGATAACACATTGTTATTCCACGAATTGGTCTTACATTAGTTCAGCCAGACTACCTGCTGTACTTTCAGAAATTAGTCATGCAAAAGCCTTGGGTAAAATTTAGGTTTGATAGCCTAGAACTTATATTGGCATTAAAAATTAAGAACTTTGGCTGGGCACAGTGGCTCACACCTCGAATCACAGCACTTTGGGAGGCCGAGGCAGGTGGATCACAAGGTCAGGAGATCGAGATCATCCTGGCCAACATGATGAAACTTCATCTCTAGTAATACAAAAATTAGCTGTGCATGGTGGTGCATGCCTGTAATCTTAGCTACTCAGGAGGCAGAGGCAGGAGAATCATTTGAACCAGGGAGTCAGAGGTTGCAGTGAGCCACTGCACTCCATCCTGGGCGACAGAGTAAGACTCTGTCTCAAAAAAAAAACAAAAAAAACAAAAAATTAAGAACTTTGAGGCCACTCAGAACTTTTAGGCCACTTGCCCAAGAAATCTATTTCTCTTGGTAAGAAGAAAAGCTTGGTCATCAATCTTTATTTTATTGGCACACTTTATGGGAAGAAATTATCAATATTCATTTTTTCAATGAAAGCATGATAGGCATATTTCAAAATAGACTAAATCCCATTTAAAACCTCTCCCATTTCAAGGATTCTGCATTTAATTCTGCTGATTGTAAAAAATTTGTCTATACAATTGCCACTTAAACTTTGAACATCATTTTGCTCTTCCACCCTAATAAGTAAATTACCAATCAAAAATGATTGTACGAATTTTCTTTTTTCTTTTTTTTTTTTTTTGGAGACATCAGGCTGGAGTGCAGTGGCATGATCTTGGCACGCTGCAACCTCCACCTCTTGGTTTCGAGCGATTCTCCTGTGTCAGCCTCCCGAGTAGCCGGGATTGCAGTTAACTGCCACCACAGCTGGCTAATTTTTGTATTTTTAGTAGAGACAGGGTTTAACCATGTTAGCTAGGCTGGTCTTGGACTCCTGACCTTAAGTGATGCACCTGCCTCGGCCTCCCAAAGTGCTGGGATTACAGGCGTAAGCCACTGTGCCAGGTGCAAAAGGATTGTACAGATTTTCAGACTGCCTAAAACTGGTGTTGAAAGAGACAACCCAACTAATTTTCCAGGCTTCTTCTTATTCTAAATGTTACTGCATGTATTCTTTACTCCACAACAAGGGTTCATTCTGATGATTACAGGACAGAATTGTGGACATTTGCCTCAACTATTTTTATCCAGATTTGCATGAAAAATTTACATGTTAAATAAATACAGTCTTGACATGGCTCTGTCCCTACAGAAACTGGCAAATGAGGAGTTCCAGCTGTCGCGATAGAGGATGTGAAACCCCAAAGCTCACACAGTCCTGCAGCAACTGGTACCACATCAATACTAAAGGTAACTCCTCTATAATAAATACTCAATTATCAAAAAAGGTACTGATTTTTAAACTACCTATTATGAAGACTCACAACTATTCAATCCGGCTGTTAGAGCAGCACCCCATAATTTTAACCACCTGGTGTAATGCAGAGATGGTCTTACAAAGAGGTATAGCACTCATGACCAATTTGGAGATAATGTTAGTCAAGAAGAGAGAGATGCTTTGATTACATGCTAATTTTTTCTTCCTTTTTAAGTGTTTTTTCTCTGAAGTTTTATGTCTCAATGATCTTATAGTGAAGTTAAATAAAGGATGATGTGCAACAAAAAATAATTTTGTATCAAAAGACTACAAATGTATTTTACTGCTTCCAATCTAACTCCTGTTTTGCATGATCAAATAAATCCCAGCAAACAATAATTTGAAATGGAAAACTAATCTTAGTCCAGAATAGTAACATGCCTTATAGAAGGAAGTACATGGAGAGAAATTATTTGAGAGGAATCCAGGGTCCCAGGTAAAGGTGAGAACACTCTAGAGCAAACATAAAGCCCTCTCTTACTTATTTGCCCCTTCCCCCACCCCTCCAATCTCTCTCTTTATTCTTAATCTCACATCATCAGCTGCCTAGATTCTATTCATTTCTCTTATTGACAGGCTTCATGTTTTTCTTTGGAACTAAGAAATACTAATAAATAAAGAACTTAGATAGCTTGGAGCCAGGCACGGGGGCTCATGCCTCTAATCCCAGAATTTTGGGAGGCCGTGGCAGGCAGATCACCTGAGATCAGGAGTTTGAGACCAGTCTGGCCAACAGGTGAAACCATATCTCTACTAAAAATACAAAACTTAGCTGAGTGTGGTGGCACACACCTGTAATCTCAGCTATTTGAGAGGCTGAGGCAGGAGAATAACTTGAACCTGCGAAGTGGAGGTTGCAGTGAGCTGAGATTGCACCACTGCACTCCAGATGTGGGTAACAGAGCGAGACTTCATCTCAAAAAAAAAAAGAACTTGGTTTTGTTAGAAAAATCTGAATTCAGAAAGACCAGGTGAAGAGAAGAAAGAAAGGAAGCTAGTTTCCATATGTCCCTAAATGTTGTCTTACCTCATGGGTGACATCTCTGAATTAGTGTGTGGTGTTTAAATGAAAAGAAAATTCGGACTTATTTGTTGCCCTCTGAGCAAATTATTTTTTCCAATGAAAGCAAAAGCCTAGCCATAGAGAGCTCAGTGGATGCTACAGTAGGAGTAACATCTTGACATCATCTAGTGGTCCAACTAGTTCAGGTGTTAATGTTCAGCACACAGGACAGGACAGGCACACTCAACTATAAATTCTCATTACAGAGAGTGGGGGAGAGACAGGGCTCAGGAAACATCGCTTTGCAAATTTTAAAAACTTAGGAAATTTTGACATAAGTGTGAAAAGTGCCTCTAGAGCTCAAATAATTGTCTAGCGTAGGTGGCATACGCAAGTGTGTGAATAGAATGGTGGGAAGAAAATTTAGAGTCAGAACATCTGCCTCAAATTATACTGTGCTATTTATTACCTGTGACCTTGGACCTACTGCCTCTTTTAGCCTTAATTTCCTTATCTGAAAATTGGGAAAACACAAATACATATATGATGGGATTGTTGGAAGATTTAATAAAATGAAACGTGTGTAACCAAATGGTGCAGCACAAAACACAGTAGACACTCAAACATTTCACAAAACCAACTTTCCTACACTGCACTTGTGTGCTTCAGACCATGACGTAAAATCCTTGTACGTGTGTAAGAAACTAATATGCTTTCTGAAATGACCACTGCCTGACATCTGCATTGCTTGAAATATTAGGACTCTCCTACCTCCTATTACCATAGGTGAAATGATTTGAAGTTCACCCATATATTTATTGAGGACCTACTTTCTTCCTCAAGAGGCTTACAGTCTAACAGTAAGAGAGTAATGCAAGCAATTACACTCCTAGGTGTAACTGCCACTATACAGCAGGCTGGTGCTATACTGGCAGCAGGCAGAAGAGGAGGAAGACATGAGCCTGAAGGAGCTCAGGAGGCTTTGGAGAGAAGTGTGACTTGGACTCAGGCTTAGGGGTCAGAGGAGTCTACCAATTATGAGTGAGCAAGGAGAGGCCTTCCTGACAGAACCTAAAGAATGAACTCCAAACTTTAAATACTTTTAAATATTTAAATGTATATTTAACATTTTTTGAATGCATATAAATCCTAAATTCTTTCTTTCCTTCCTTATCTTTTATGTTTTAGAGACAGGGTCTTGATCTTTCACCCAGGCTGGAGTCTAGTGGTGTAATCAGAGCTCAGTGCAGCCTTGAACTCCTAAGCTGAAGCAATCCTCCTGCCTCAGCCTCCCAAATAGCTGGGACTAGAGGTACACACCACCAAGCCTGGTTGACTTTTTTTTTTCTGTCACCCAGTCTGGAATGCAGTGGCACAATTTCAGCTCACTGCAACCTCCGTCTCCCAGGTTCAAGTGACTCTCCTGCCTCAGCCTCCTGAGTAGCTGGGACTACAGGTGCACGCCATCCTGCCCAGCTAATTTTTGTCTTTTTAGCAGAGATGGGGTTTCACCATGTCAGCCATGCTTGTCTCAAACTCCTGACCTCAAGTGATCACTCGCTTGGACTCCCAACGTGCTGAGCTTAAAGGTGTGAGCCACCGCGCCTGGCCTGATGTTTTACATTTTTGTAGAGATGGAGTCTTGTTTTGTTGCTCATGCTGGTCTCAAACTCTTGGCCTCAAGAGAGCCTCCCAAAGGGCTGTGATTACAGGCAGGAGCACCACACCTGACCTAAATTCTAAATCCTTATAAGTTATACATACATATTAAAACACTCATCATTGTATATTTTTTTTCATTTTTTCCAAGGACTCTAATTGAGACAATAAAAGTAATAAAGATTTATGTCTTTTGGGATTCATGAGAAGAACTTCTATAGGAGTAAGCACTGATAGGCATAAATTGATAAAATCATATCAAACATCCTACTTTTACATATTTGTTATTAACTGGGGGGCAATATGGAGCACCTTGATATTCAGTGTAAGGAATTGCCTATGGAGGTTCGTGGTGGTCTCTCAAACAACAGTTCCATCCAGAATCACATCATCATCACCATCAATACCATCATCATTACCTCAGCTAATAGGTTTAGAGTATGTATGTGCCAAACACCGTTGCAAGCATTCAATATATAGAACCCCCTCCTGCAATCCCAGCACTTTAGGAGGCCGAGGCAGGCAGATCACCTGAGGTCAGGAGTTTGAGACCAGCCTGACCAACATGGAGAAACCCCGTCTCTACTAAAAATACAAAAATTAGCTGGGTGTGGTGGTGCATGCCTGCAATCCCAGCTACTCGGGAGGCTGAGGCAGAAGAATTGCATGAACACGGGAGGCAGAGGTTGCGGTGAGCCAAGGTCACATCATTGCACTCTAGCCTGGGCAAAAAGAGTGAAACTCAGTTTCAAAAAAAAAAAAAAGAAACCCATTAATTCCCCAAATGATAAATACATTCTTATACCAAAAGTCAATGACCTTTTTTCAATTTTTGCTAAAATTTTCTAACTTGATAAGCAATATTCCATTGGCTAGAGTATGCCGAGCACAGGTTTACAAATCATTTCTTATTTCTCTCTAGAGGCATCACTTTTTAAAGGCCTTTGAACTTTTACTTCACCACTTAGCTCTTAGCTTTCTTTTCTGCTCTACTTTTCACAGACAAACTAAGTTTTTATTCTTCTCAAGAGTTACAATATATTGATGACCAGACTGGAAAACCTAAGTTGCCCTGAAAAGTTCTTGTAGGATAGTCAGCTGGGCTATGCTCTGACTAAAGTAATTTGTTCCCAACCAGTACAAGCAATTCAAATCCATGCTTCAGCAAAATGACAGATTAATACCTGTCAGGACTTTGCACATATGAGAAGTGACATCAAAGATGATAAATCTAAATGTTATTATATATCATCCCTTAAATTAGAAGGCAGCATGACAGGTACTTTATATAATAAAAATTGTTGTAAAATTTAGGAATCAAGGTTTAAAACAACTACTATTAAATTTCCTTTTTATGTTATCTTGATGCATCAAATGTGTTCTTTTTATATGTTATTTACATATTTCATCAAATTTGAAATTAACCCATTATAAGAAAAATTAACACTGCAAATTTGCCTCAAGCTCCCTTAAAATGAAATGATTATAAAATTAGAAACTGAATTGTATGTCTGAGTAAAAACATGTCCATAAATAATATAACCTGTAAATGCAGAAAGTAGCAAATAACTCTCAATTATCACACAAAATTTAACCTCAGTTTCAAGGCATCAATAGAAGGTGTAGCATTTTCTGGAGTTTTGATAAATTTTAGGCAAATTCTGACTCATTATTTCATGACCTCATCATTTAATATGCATATTACAATGTTTTCAGAACAGTGTCTGAATATGTGTGGTAAGTCAAATGTCCCCAACTTCAGTATTAGCTATTTGGCTTAAAGGACTCAATTTTCATAATAGACAAACCACTTAGGACACTCAATGTAAAACAATGGCTCTTGAAGTTAGAAGGGTCACCACAAAGAATCCACAGTGCTGGGCTGTGTTTAACTTGTCATTCCCACTGTCAGAATGACAAAACTGATTTGATGAAAAATAGTCTCCAAAGAAGGCCAGTGTACTTTGGGAACACACCAACCCGGTCCAACCACCGTGAACTTAGAATTCTGAGAGCATGGCATCAGACTTCTTTGGGGGAGAGTGGTGGAATGCGCAGCTCAGAGTCTACCTAACCAAAACCTAAATTGTTTTTCATTTAAAAATATGTATTCCAAGAACCCTAATAATTGGAGTAGCATTTGAAAATAACGGCTTCAACAAATGTAATTTTTAAAGACTTCTTGCCATTGAGAAATGCTGTTCTAAGGGTATAAAAAACGCAAGTCTTTCTCCCACTGAAATCTGAGAGGCACAGAGCTTGTTTTAACTATTCGTATGTCTATGTTGGCTTTACAGATAAAGATCAACTCAATGGCATTTTAGAAAATTAGTTGTGTCTAATCCCCAGTGTCCTAGTCGACATTTCCTTTATTAATAGAACAGGATACACATGGCTGTGGGTGACCTCTTACTGGGTTTGCTATGACTATTGCAGCAGGCTGCAAAGTACAGCTGCTCTGTGAAGTACACCAGGATGATCCAAGGGGGAAAATGCTTCATCAGGCTTCTCCTTAGCTTTCTGGATCTTAACCATCAAAGTTTCTTGAGCATTTATTTGCAGGCTTGTGTTCAAAAATCTCAATATATAAGTAACAAAAATAGACAACAAAGCAGTGATTTCTAAATTGCCTTCCAAAAACTACATCTATATTTTGTTAATGTACAACTTTCATACAAAAGTATAACTGGTAATTTTTTATAAAATATTTATTCCTCCCCCCACTCACCACTCTGAAATTGTCGTAAGTCATCCAGTAATAAACAAACAAATAAATAATGAGTAGGTCTGCATTTATTTCCTTAATCTTTCCTAGTGCCTTCCTTCCTTCCTTCTTTTCTTTACTTTTTATTTATTTTCTTTTTTCTGAGGTTTAGGCAAACCTCAGAGGCATTGCAGGTTAGGTTCCAGACCATTGCAATAACACAAGTCACACAAATTTTTTGGTTTCCCAGTGCATATAAAAGTTATGTTCATACTATTAAGTCTATTAATAGTAGCCTATATATTCCATTAAGTGTGAAATAGCATTATGTCTAAAAATAATGTACAGATCTTAATTTTAAAAATACTTTATTGCTAAAAAATGCTAACAATCATCTGAGCCTTTAGCGAATTGTAATCTTTTTGCTGGTAGAGGGTCTTGCCTCCAAACTGGTGAAGGCAAGACCCCAGCTCATCAGAGATGACCTTGCTGAAGACTGGGGCAGCTGTGGCAGTTTCTTAAAAATAAGACAACAGGCTGGGCATGGTGGCTCACACCTGTAATCCCAGCACTTTGGGAGGGTGAGGCGGGTGGATCACGAGGTCAAGAGATCAAGACCATCCTGGCCAACATGGTGAAACCCTGTCTCTACTAAAAACACAAAAATTAGCTGGACGTGGTGATGTGAGTCTGTAATCCCAGCTACTTGGGAGGCTGACGCAGGAGAATCGCTTGAACTCAGGGAGGTTGAGGTTGCAGTGAGCAAAGATTGCGCCATTGCACTCCAGCCTGGGTGACAGAGTGAGACAGAGTAAGTCTCTGTCTCAAAAAATAAATAAATAAATAAATAAAAATTAAAAATAAAACAACAATTACGTTTGCCTCGTCAATGAACTCTTCCTTTCATGAAAGATTTTTCTATAGCATGTGATGCTATTTGAGACCATTTTCCCCAGAGTAGAACTTCTTTCAAAATTGGAGTCAATCCACTTAAACCCTGCAGCTGCTGTGTCAACTAAGTTTATGAAATGTTCTCAATCCTTTGTTGTCATTTCAACAATGTTCAGTGTCTTTTCCAGGGGCAGATTCCATCTCAAGAAACTACTTTCTTTGCTCATCCGTAAGAATCAACTTACTACCCATTCAGGTTTTATCCTGAGATTGAAGCAATTCAGCCTCCAATTCTGATTCTCATTCTCTTTCTATTTCTACCAAAAATGCTCTTGAACCCTTCAAAGTCTTCTATGAAAATTGGAATTAATTTCTTCTAAACTCCTATCAATGTTGATATTTTGACCCCTCCCTTGAATCATAAGTGCTCTTAATGGCATTCAGAATGATAAATTCTTTCTAGGTTTTCAACTTATTTTGCCCAGATCCATCAGAAGAATCACTATTTATGGCAGCTATAGCCTTACAAAATATAATTCTTTCATAATAAGACCTGAAAGTTGAAATTACTCCTCAATCCATGGGCTGCAGAATGAATGTTGTGTTGGCAGGCATGAAAACAATATGAATCTCTTTATACATCTCCATCAGGGCTCTTGAGTGACCAAGTGCATATTTTGAAAGAAATCTGTTTTTCTAAGCAGTAGGTCTTCATTGTGGGCTTAAGATATCCAGTAAACCATGCTGTAAACAGATGTACTATCATCCAGGCTTTGTTGTTCCATTTGTAGAGAGCAGCATATTTGGCATAATTCTTAAGTGCCTTAGGATTTTCAAAATAATCAATGAGCATTGGCTTCAACTTAAAGTCACCAGTTGCATTAGTTCCTAAAAAGACAGTCAGCTTGTCCTTGAAACTTGGAAGCCAGGCAATGACTTCTCCTCTCTAGCTATGAAAGTCCCAGATGACATCTTCTTCCAATAAAAGGCTGTTTCATCTACATTGAAAATCTATTGTTTAGTGTAGCCACCTTCATCAATGATCTTAGCCACATCTTGTGGATCACTTGCTGTAGCTTCTGCATCAGCACTTACTGTTTCACCGTGCACTTTTCTGTTACAAAGACAGATTCTTTCCTCAAACCTCATGAACCAATCTCTGCTAGCTTCAAACATTTTTTCTGCAGCATAGAATTGAAAATAGTTAGGGCCTTGCTCTGGATTAGCTTTTGGCTTAAGGGAAGGTCATGGCTGGTTTGATTTTCTATCCAGACTACTAAAACTTTCTCTGTATCAATAAAGCTGTTACACTTTCTTATCATTTGTGTGTCCACTGGAATAGTACTTTGTATTTACTCACTTCAATAACTTTTCCTTTGTATTCACAACTTGGCTAACTGTTAATGCAAGAGACCCAGCTTTCGGCCTGTCTTAGCTTTTGACATACCTTCCTCACTAAGCCTAATCATTTCTAGCTTTCGATTTACCATGACAGACCTGTGGCTCTTCCTTTCACTTGAACACTTAGATGTCACTGTAGGGTTACTAATTGGCCTAATTTTAATATTGTTTTGCCTCATGGAATAGGGAGTCCAAGAAGAGGTAGAGAGACAGAGAAACAGTCAGTGGAGCAGTCAGAACACACACAACATTTATCAATTAAGTTCGCTGTTTTGTGTGTACATGACTCATGGTGTCCAAAACCAAATACAATAGTAACATCAAAGATTACTGATCACAGATCATCATAACAGATATAATAATAATGATGAAAACATTTGAAATAGTGTGAGAATTGCCAAAATGTGACACAGAGATTCAAAGTGAGCACATGCTGTTGGAAAAATGGTGCCAATAGACTTGCTCAACACAGGGGGACCACAATCCTTCATTAGTAAAAAACGCAGTATCCACAAAGTGCAATAATAAAATGAAGTATGCCTGTATCTTAATTTTTTTTTTGCTTCTTCATTTCTAGAATCATTTTTATTTATTTTTTCACATAATACCAATAAACAAAAAAACTGAGAATGGCTAATAAACAAATGAAAAGATATTCAACAATATGCCATCAAGGAAAGGGAAAGTCAAATAACACTAAGATAACATTTCCCCCTTTCGGATGGGAAAATATAAAATAAAATTGAAGGAATCCAGTACTGAGGTAATTGGTACTCTAATACATGGTTAATGGTGCAAACCCTTTTATGTATGTAACTTTTCATAAAGCAATTCCACTTTTTGGAATCTGTCTTACAGAAATACTTGTAAAATTATGCAATTATATACATAATAATGATATGTATGGAAATTGATTAAATTATGGTAGAGCTATATGATCACTCAACTTAAAAAATTAAGTAAATTTGTGTTACAAATATGAAAGCATGCCCATGGCAGTTTTTAATAAAAAAAAACAAATCATAATGCTTATAGTATAATCTTTTCTTTACATGTACATACGCATTGTCAAATTAATTTAGCTGCCTACATAAAAATCTCTATGTACAGACAAATGTCTCAAATTTAATACCTCCAAAATTGATCTACTGATTTTTTCCCCCAACACTGTCACCTATCTCACAAATTGGCACCTCTCCCCCACTCACCTGCTCATTGAATAAACAAGTGACTTAAGGTGATGGATCTGTTAATTATCTTGATTATGTGAATCATTTCACAATGCATACATATATCAAAGCACTACATTGTATACCATATACATATACAATTTTTATTTGTCAGTTGCACCTCAACAAAGCTAGTTTTGGGGAAAGAAATCAGGAACATCTCCTCTTTCATATTCCCCATCTCCAATCCAATCCTAAACATGTTGAAAATGTGTTTACTCTTCACTATCTACGTTGTCATTACCCTTGCCTAAGTCTCCACCACATTTTACCTATTACAATGATCTCCTATCTGATTTCTTTTCTTGCAAATGTCTCATCCATTTTTATGTCCGTTTTTAAAATGTAATTTGGAGCACATCCCTCCATGCACTGTAAGTGCGTGGCCTCCCTTTGCACTTAGAGAAAATCTACACTCCTTGGCTTATACCACCCACACAATTTCAACATAAATGACTTCTCTGACTAATGACATTATTTTTATAACAGCAATAATAATATTGCCAAATATTATTATTTTCTTGCTTAGGTTTTGAAAGAACAGTTTAAAAGATAGAACTACTAGAAAATACTCTGAATATAGCTGTGGGTTTATCCCAGGATCTGCAGTTTGAAAGTTATTTCTTGCCCCATCCTCTGCAATAGCAACCTTGTGGTTTCCCTGAGATTCTTGCCCCTCCAATCTATTCTCCACACAGCAACAACAAAGGTCATCTTACATCAGTAATATATTCATGACATTTCTTTGCTTAAGAAACTTCAATGGTCAATGCCAGCCTGACCTAGCCCCTGCCCACCAGCTCTGCAGCCTCATCTCATACCATTGGTTCTTTGATTACTGTACTTCAGCCATGTGGCCTCTTCTCAATTGCTCAGACAACCAATCTCTTTCTCATCTTGGAGTTCTGTAAGTACTTCTCTGCCTGAAATACTTTGCCCTCTAGGCTTTATATGGCTGGCCCTTTCTCACATTTTTGGTCTCGTTTTAAAAGCCACTTTTTCCGAGAGGCCTTCACTGACCAGTTTTTCTCTCTTTGCACCTATTCATTTACTTCATATCACTTATCACAAGTGAAATAGTTTGTTTATGTGTTTGTCCTCTGTCTTCTCAATATTCTGGAAGTTCTATGCAACACAGCGATAACAAAGGCATTGGTACTGGGAGCTAGGGGGCATGCCTGAGGAGTTAGAAAGACCTTTTAGAATATAGCATTAAGTCCTGAATTCAAGAAAATGTGTTAGGAGGGGAAGTGAGGAAGTTCATTCCAGGTCAAGGAGATAACTGTTAAAGCTGAAAAAAAAATTGTGTAAGAGGATGATGTCAAGTTCCAGAAGACTTTGAGAGGTATTTGGGGCCTAAGAAGGAAGTGAATAAGGACCTACTGAGGCTAGAAAGGAACATTGGGGCTGGAAAGACAGGTAAGACCAGATGGTGAAGGACTAAGGAGGCTTTTCTTGTCCTTGAACATTGGGAAGCTACAGCAAGTTTTTTTTTTTTTAAAAAGAGTGAAACTAAAGATGTATGATACAGATAGAATAAAAGGAGGAAAGACAGAGATAACCTTCTAAAAGACAAATCTGTAGTTCTAACTCTCCTCACTAATAAAATACAGCCAAAAACATGAGAAAGAAAATAAGTATAATTTTCATTTAAAGTTGTATAAGAAAATAAGACATGTAAACATTTAGTATAAATTCAAATACATTCTAAAGTTAAACTTTTATAAATAATGTAGTTTTGGGAATGCCAGCTAATCCTCCAAAGAAACCAGTGCTAACACTGTGTTAAATAAAACTCAGTGTAGTTAATCAGAATAACTGCAGAACTATTTGCCCTAAAAAATAAAAGAAAAAAAATACTTGAGGATTATAATCCATGTATCACTCTGGTAAACTGTACATAGTAACACTGCTGGATTTATAGAAAAACAAACAAATAATAACATTTCAAGATACTAGTACATAAACAAGTCATTAAACTGAAAAACTTAATGACTTGCAAAATACATGAAACTAAGTATTTCCCATTCAGAGATTCACCTAATCATCTCAAAAAAAATCATAATAAATATTAAAAAGTCATTTTTTTTTTTCAAATCACAGAGTTTGGATATGACCCGATTTGACCCCAAATTCCACTGGACATTCTGTTACAAAGTAATCAGAAATACACAATGTACTTGTTCAATTTGTTTGTACTATGTAAAATTGATTTTTTTCTTTAATACTAAAATTTGGTCCATCTGTTGGGAAAACAGAAAATGTTCTAAATATATACAAAGACTGGAAATGCTCCATTCCACTGACTGTATCCTGTGGTATATGCATTTTCATCAGTATGTTTGTCTTGCAGGCAAAATGAATATCAGATGGTGGTTTTGAAAAAGGGCAGACCTAACATGAGGTGATTAGTTTCAAAAACAGATTTTTATTCTTGATAAATTATTACCAAATACAATCATCTGTTGATTGAGGATATAAAACAGATTGGTCATACTACAACCCACAGGTTAAATGAAAAACGGAAATAATAAGTTTATTTAACATGGTCTTGCATTAGGTTCCCAGCAGTGCAAATCTAAGGCAAATAATTAGATTTCCAATTTAAAGGTATACATTTGTTAAGCCAGACGTTTCCTGAGGTCATCTATTTCTCTGTTGGCTAGTCTCACTGCACTGGCAATATATTTAGGACATTTTCACTTCAAACTCTGTATTCCTACACCTTGTATATTGCCCTGTTCAAAGCCAGTGTTATAGTTTCATTCAGGGAAAATGCATAGAGGGCAAAGGGCTGATTGTGATGGCTCCTGGATGCAAATAAGGTTCCACTACATTGTCATATAGAGCTAAAGAGAACTCATGACTTAAAAAAATAAAATCCTAGGGCCGGTGGGAGTGGGGGAGTGGGCAGACTTACCAAGAGACCATTGCCAAACCAAACGAACGACAACCTCTTACACAAAGTAAATAGGACAACAAATACAGCACACTTAACTTCTTAAACATCCACTTTCCTTTTTCCCAGGGCAATCTCTTCATTTCATGATGAAAAATAAAAAGTTAAAAGACAACTGCTCTGATCAAGAGTATATTTCATTTTTATGAAACATAGTCCCCTACCCTCCTCTTCCCCCTCCTCTATGTCTTTAGTCACTTACAACTCTGCTATGTAATGTCTCTCCAGGGAGCAAAGAATCCCATTACAGATGATTCCTCTGTGCAGATTTCAGCTCTGTAAATCAACAGGCTGAGCTCTCTAACAGATTTTAAATCCCTGCTTGAGTTAGGTTGGGACAACTTGTAAATTGGTCTGAAAGTTGGGGGCAGGGGAGGAAGGAGAGTGTGGTATCAGAGTATGTTTCAGAAAAAGAGCTTATAACACAATTTGTGTTTTTGTTGTCTTCCCCAGTAACTATTGTGCATTGATGTAGAACAGGGGAGTTCCAGAAATACCAGGGAGTGAAAAAAATAATATACAAGGAAGATTCTCGCCCTAGGAGAATATTCCCAGGTGATTCTAACAAGCCCAACAAAGTATATCAGAAACATAAACTGTACTAATGCCTCCTTGGAGATAAGATATTTAAATGGTCTAGAGCACCCTGAAAAAATAAAGTTGTATAACAAAGGTGTATCAGGGGCATTATTTATAAAATAAGCCTCTGAGAATTAGTCACCTCACAGGGATTTTTTTCCTATGAGGATTCATATGCCTTTATTACTCAAAAAATGAAAAGTCCTCTACAAATCCATTAAAGAGGTACATGAAATTTGAGAGACTGCCATTACTTTTTGTATAATACATCTTGTATAACTAAGATGTAAAGCAAAACTAATTATATAAAAACTTATTTTGTAAAAATAATTTCATACACATTATACCAACACTGATCACATCAGGAAACAGACTTTCATATTTCCATGATTAATAATCCAACATAATGTGGTTTTCAATGTCCCACATTAAAAAAAGAAAACACCATGTTCAAGTTGAACTGTTACTGAAATAGAACAATTATGAGAATAGGGACAGAGACAGCAACTCAGTATCTCCAACCCAATTGTTTCTAAAAGTCAATTCCATATAAGATCATCACTTGGGTTTAACGAACTACTCTCTTATTGTTATTATCAATGTATGAGATCTCTCTCTCAACATCCTTTTAGCAAAGTTCTTCCCAATCATCATCCTAATATGAGGTCTCATCAATTCAATACTAGATCACCATATTTCATTTTGTCTACACATTTTGCTTTGAGTTTTTCCCAGTTCTTCAGCCTATGCACAGATTAATCCTCCTAAAATATTACTCTAATCATAAATTAATGAAGTCTGAAATGTAAAACATTTGCATTTACTCAGTTCTGTGGTATCAGGGGAACAACCTTTGACTATGCCCAAATGTTCTAAAAACTAATACTGTTGGTAAAGGAGTGAGAGAATGAATGGATTAGGATAAATCATTTCTACCACACAATCTACTCCGAGCAGGCACATTGAATTGTGAGTCAACATTTTTCTCTTTTAGTATAAAAATAGCATATAACTATTTAACTGAAGGAGGTTTTAGAAGATAACCCAAGAAAACTCTGGATGCAGGCATGACTGTCAATTTCAGGTAATTTCCTATAGGGTCCATTGCCTTCTGCAGGCCGCCAACACAACTCTCACATTTTGCCTCTGATTACCGTGATTACCAACAGGCTGAACACATCTCCAGCACAGCTTTGCTCCTCTGGCCATAAGTTTAGTAGTATTCTATAACCATCTTTGCTGTTACTGGTTTTCTGGAAAGGATCTCGCTGTCAATCTTTACTCCAAAAGTGTTCCCAAAGTCAGTCTTTTCCCTAGTATAGATTATTAGGCAGGGACTGTGCTGCCAAGAAACTTCAGCCTAAACTTTTTAAAATGCAAGAAAAAGCCTTAGGGCACAATTGGGCACCCATTTGCTGCTTTAAGAATGGTGTGTTTGTTTGAAATTGGTGCTCCATTGCTAAAGTTCAAGAGGGGCTTAAAAAAAAATCAGTGTTTGAAAGATCCAATTTCCTTGTACTTTTGGTCAAGAGTTCATAGCTACTTTTGTTAGAAAGAACATTAACTTACCTTAGCAAAAGCAAAAAAAAATAAGACCAGTGGATTCCTTTTCTCCATCTGTTGATTCATCAATAACTTTCTTCTAAAACCATCTTTGTCTTTCTATCCAAGAGCCTCAATTCCCTACTTATTTACCATTTACAATCTCGTGCAAATAATAAATACTGAATTCCAAAACACCCTTCTAAATGCTCTTTGCTCCTACTTAGGCTTAGTTCAAATAATACTTCCTTGACTTTTGATCAACAATTCTCCTATGTGTGCTCTCACAGAACACTGTCTCCCCACCACCATCTGCCTCTCCCCCTACACCAAGAATGGAGCACTTACCACTTTCTATTATGGTGGTTGCATGAGTTTGTTTCCCGCTTAGCCTCTGAGCTCCAGAGAGACAAAGGACCATGTTTTATTCACCTTTGAATTTCAAACTGTAGCATGTTATTTAACATATATTAGGTGTTCCATAAATTGATTTCCTGAATTGGATTGGACTGACAAATTGCAATTCAGGACATGTTAATTATTGGCTAAGGCCAGGCCTCCACAGGGGACAGCAGTGAAATGAAGTAATTATCCAGATCATTGAGGACAAAAAAAAAAATGTGCTAATTTGGGCAAAATGAGTAAGCAAAATTTTGCCTAACTGAACTAATCCATCATTTCGTTGCAATGCAAAGCTTTCCTACTGGAAATCTGACCTCTGTGAGGAAGTCCTATTCTCTCCTTTCATTGTGTTATAACTGAGCCACCTGTTTAATATTAATGCTAAACATACTGTACATCCCTTACACACAGGACAAAAACAGCACCCTAATTCCTGTCAACTGTCTAATGGGAGTGTCACTGGTTCCAAATAGGAACCAATGACAGAGGGCAGTATGTTGATGGTTCTATGAAACCCCCTGATTGGACCCACATTTTAAAGAGCAAACCCCACTAACAAAGTGAGTCACCAGAATCTTCTTTATATACCAAAGTCAGCAGGTTGCAAAACTAAATTCAGCTTTTAGCACATGCTTTCTCCACATGAAGTATGCGTAGTCCTATACGCAAAAAGCAAGGTAGGTATCTCAATACATTTACCCTTTGGGAGGAAGATAAATCCTTACTGGATTT
The DNA here is from genome assembly GCA_036589455.1 of Ateles fusciceps. Classification (NCBI taxonomy): domain Eukaryota; kingdom Metazoa; phylum Chordata; class Mammalia; order Primates; family Atelidae; genus Ateles; species Ateles fusciceps. The sequence continues at coordinate 4,454,762 of JAZHEH010002842.1, forward strand.
TAATGACTATTACAGGAAAAATATAATATTGCTTTTAAAAAAAGAGAAAAACAGACCAACAGCTTTATTATTTACAGTGAACATATTTGTTGGCATTTTTCCTTTTCTGGCTCCCTTGTACTTGGTCTAAGCAGGAAAAACAAACTACCCAAACAACAAAGCAACAGATTAGAAATTTAAATAATTGGCATCTAATCCTTTATCACGCTGTGACTCCATAATTAATTTCCTTATTTATACGTATCTAGCTTCAGAAGTGGAGAAAAAAGGTTTTTATTGTTTCCTGACAAAGTGCAATATTTAGAAAATACTTTCCATTTGTCACTTTAAATCTTTCAATTTACAAGTAACTATTTAGTTGCAAATAACTAAAAAAGATACACTGAATACATAATATTCAAAATTAGCATGTCTAAAATTGTTTATTCTGTACAGGCTTCAAAGAGGGGAACAAGCATCTTTTTAAAAAAATAGAAACAGGCAAGCAAAATATTTAATGACAACTTAACAATCAGACAGAGTTAGAGCTACCCTACTGTAGCCAGAATAAAGAAGTAGGAAAGAATGTGAAAATTAGAGAAATCCAAGTTTGAGTCTGAGCTTTGCCAGTTATGAATTTGGTGACACTGAGCAAGTCACTGAAACGTTCGTTCTTATGTTCTTAATCTCACTTTGCTAATTTCTTTTGTTTGTTTTGAGACAGAGTTTTGCTCTTGTTGACGAGGCTGGAATGCAATGATGCAGTCTCAGCTCACTGCAACCTCTGTCTCCTGGTTTCAAGGGATTTTCCTGCCTCAGCCTCCCCAGCAGCTGAGATCACAGGCATGCACCACCACACCTGGCTAATTTTGTATTTTTAGTAGACACAGGGTTTCTCCATGTTGGTCAGGCTGCTCTCGAACTCCCAACCTCAGGTGATCTGCCCACTTCGCCCTCCCAAAGTGCTGGGATAACAGGAGTGAACCACCTCACTCAGCCACTTTGCTCATTTTTAAAATAGAAACAATACCTCCACCTTTTTCTAATTCCTGGGGTTGTTTTGAGAAGAACATGAGATAACATAAATGAAAGTACTCTGGAAACTATAGAGTAATACACAATGCAAAGATATTGTTATCTTGGCATATGGCTATTGATGGTAATGATAGCAGCAATGGTCTGATGTTTGCCATCAGGTGTGTTGCCAATGCTCTGCTGTTAATAAATGCGATTATCATAATTGCAAATTTATTCGTGTTCAGATTCAGTTACCTGCAAGGCTGAAATGTCTGTTTTGACACCAAGTGAACAACTTATATCAATTTAAATAGAAAATATAAACAAACACAGATACTACAAAGCTGTGCCAGAAAAAGACTTTAGTGCACATTCCTTCAAATTAAGAGCTCTTTTCTCATCTGACTTCCTACTGGTGTAGGACAAATTTGTTATCAAATGTCAATCATATTTTATTAAGTTGACTGTGAAAAGGGTGAACTTCAGAAATAGATATTTTTCAGCCATGGGATTCCTTGAGTTTCTTGCTAGAGGTGCAATTTAGCAACGCCTATTCAGGAGTTATTTTTTTTTTTCTTAAAAAAAAAAAAAAAAGAAAAGATAAAGTGATTAGTGCATAAATCCAAATTGGTGTAGATAAAACCAGGTGGTAAATTTCAGAACCTACAGGAAAGGCAGAAAGCCCTAGACCAGGCGTGTACTTTACCATTTGAGTAGGAGCTAACCCAGGTATAATCCATTATGTTTTATGTAAAAGGAAAGCACCCAGAAGATACTAGTCATCTTCCTAAAGCCCAGGCTTCCTAAATAAAGAAGCAATCTTCAACTAGCTTTCCCTTTCGTGAACTGCTAACAATAGAAGATGCAGTTTTAGCTTCAAGCCATAGCTCTTTGTAAAGATTCTGTCACACCACCAAAAATAATTTTTGTTTTTCTACATATCATTAGTTCTCAATTATCTTCAATAGGACTCTTTTCCCACACTATTATAAGTTGACTAGACAAGGTAGAGACATCACCATAGTTCTGTGGGTTTTCTAAAAATGATTATTCTCCAATAAAGGTATTTATGGAGATTCTTGGCCAAGCTGGTAATTTCCCAAATGTTTTTCTTAGTGGCAAAAAAACCTCCAAGTTAGCTTGTTATTAAAAAATGGGTGCCAAAAGGAGCTCCTTATCCCCACCAACTTTAAATTCCACAAAATTTTGCATGTAAATAAACAATGAGATTAGATCATCTATGTAGCTTATGCCCCAACCAAACCAGTGTCCAAAGTAAACTATTTTGTGAAATATTGTGGTATTATGTGAAGGAAAAAAAACCAAAGTGTCCCATACTCAAATAAGTTTGGAAAACACTTATGAATTAAACTACATTAAATGTTTCTTTTCTGCGGAATTTATCAGAGCTGCAAAATGCTATTATGTATTGTGATAGTCTAAAAAAGTGTTCACAAAATTTATTTGACCATGAAACTCTTATTCAGGGGAACTCTAAAATCCTGAAAGAGATACAGTTAAAAAGTGCTGGTCTATGATATGGCAAAAATATGTCAAAGAGTTTGTTATTTAAGTAATAGTTGTCTTGTGTGTGGGTAATTCCACTTATGCCAATCCATGTGGCCACAGAGAACCTACCGTCTTGCCAGGCTCCATTTATTTAAAGACTACACACAAACTGCTTTGAGAGGAGAAAATGGTGCTAATGATTTCAAGAAATTTTTTTTTCCCATGTAACAGCAATCTTAGGAAATTGTTTAAGCTACCTACTCCATGAAGTCATAAGGTCTCAATATTGTCTCACCTTATTTTCATTGAGGGGGAGCAGGCACAATGCATTTACGGAATTACAAGAGCCAGGTTACAAACAACAAAATACTGGTGCAATCTCATTTCTACAAATTCTAGGGGAACTGGATTCACAATTTAAATGAGAACATACTATAGCATGTCAGAGACTTCTATGGATAATGACTTGATAGCTAATACATCTGTATCTAGCTACTCTGTAAATCATATTTGAATTCCAATTTCCTATCTCTGTGTCTCTGATATCCATTTCCCCCAGTTTCCAAGATGGCTGAGTGATGATACAGCTGATGACAACTGTTAGATGACTGTTTCTGCTACTATAGAAACTCAAATCAGGCATTGACCCCAGGAGACTATTCTTACATTCAGAACACTGATGATGAGCTTTGAGGTTTTTTGTTTTTGTATTTTTTAAGGGCAGTGGGAAGGACCTAGATTTTATCTCTTTGCGGAAGCTCCTCTTTTCCCTGAGCTGAAGTGGAGGTTCCCACAATACTACAGTAGCTCCGGAGTGTGCTCAGCGGCTGTGGCAGCTCAACCATGCAATTTTATAGCAGGCAGCAAACAAGGCAGAGAATTCAGGGTTAAAAACTCAAGTGAAGTTTTGTCTTCTACAGTAATGAAAGCTGACTAAAAGAGTAAATCAAATGGATCTCCTAACAAAATGAAAACAGCTGTTTGGCCTGGCTTGGTCTCTGATTTAGGTTAAGTAATTATTGCTCTAGTGTGGTTCAAGGTTGTTCTGTATTAGTGAAATAAGATATCACATGAAAATCATCCAACTTTTTAATTTACTGTAGCATCAGAAATTCCACTGTATAAAAAACTCCAGAAACGTAATCTTCTAAAAACTTTACCTATAAACCTTTTCAAATACCAATTGACTCAATCTTCCAAGACATAATTACATGATACACAATTACATTATAGTAATAATCTTTAGTATCTATACTAAGAAAATATTTTAATATTCTATTTTTAAAATGCTAAGTTTTTTTCAAATTTTACTGAGTGATACATTATATCTGAACTCCTAAATAACTGTAAATATCATTTTTGTAGGGAAACCTGTTTATAAACAGCAAACAATAAAAGCTACTTTCTGAGCCCCAAAGAAGTCTATCTTTATAGTGTCAATTTTTTTAATTCAACATTATTATATCAATAGTGTTTGAGAAGAAAAATAATTATAATGAAAAAGCACAGCAAAGCAATAGTGTTGGGGAAGAGGTTTTTGTATTTAACATTAGTCAGGATAAAATTATTAATGTCACTTCAAATTCTACTTATTTGCTTTTCATTCTATCACCATCATTAGTGTCACTTCTCTCTTATTTAAGCACTTTATTTCTGCTTCGGCTTGCCTATAATAACAAAGGGCAAACCAATGGCAGGTTGGTGATGGTATCTTTTTATTGATGTTCCAGTAATTATTTTTAAATAATATAAAAATTAAAAATATTATCTGATGCAAGACATTGAATTCCTGAAGAAAACAAAGACTGGAAGTTTTGGTCACCTTCTCTGGTTGTTAACCACATTACATCCCTAGATGGATGCTTAAATGGACGAATAAAAAATAACATTAAAGTATTTTGAACAACAACAAATATTTAAATTACAGGATAACCTTTCTTCAATAGTGACATCTTTAGAATATTTTAAGGCACTTGGGTACATTCAACTCGGTTTCCGACAAAAGGGAGAGACAGAGAGAGAACATTACATCAGAAAATTAATATTTTGAAGAAAATTACTTCAGCGGTTTAAAGCCCAAGGAAAAGTCTCAGATGTTCTTGGTATAGCTATTATTGTTGGACACAAAACATGACATATTTACCTTTCCAGAGGGACACAGTTTGTAGGTTTCCTAAGCCTAAATAGCATTTCTCATCAGTCCTTGCCAATTATTCTAACTAGTACTTGCCAGCACATCAGAATAACAGAAACAACAGAGTTAAATGTTTTATTTCTCCAAAATGTTTCCACATTATGATCTTTCTTTGGGGTCAATGTCTTAAATAGGTGGCTATATCAGAAATTGTCTTGTGGAACTAGATCAACAGTACACAATTTGCCTAAGGATTAGAGAGGAACTCAATGACAAGCAACATTTAAAAGGAAGGTTTAATTTTTTCCTTTCAGACAGTTAATGTAAATTCTACTAACTGAGATCTTCAAAAATGATAGGGCACATGAAGCCAGTCTACATTGTCAGCAGTCTGCAATCTGAGGAGGGTTAAGAGGAATGGTCCTACCCCTTTGCACAGTCCATATTTTTTTTTTTTTCAAGAAATATAAAGCCTGCTGTTGTTACTGCATAAGTCTTTGTGAATAGGCAGCAAATGTAATTAACTCAATTTTATAAAGAAAGCTCAGCATACTCAGGGCCATTTAAATAGTGCATCTTTAATTTCTGAGTCAAAACATAAGGTCAAACTCTACTCAGTTTTCAGTAGCCATGTTTCTGCCAGTAGTGTCAGCACAGTACTTACAGATAGAATCCCTCTGCTGAAAGGAGCAGCTCCCTCCCTGGAAGTCACCTTACTCTGAAATACAGTTGACCTTTCAGCAACATGTGGAATAGGGACACGAACACACCCACACAGATGAAAACTGGCATATAGCTTTTGACTCCCCTAAAGCTTAACTACTAATAGCCTACAATTTTTTGTTGTTGTTGTTGTTGTTGAGACAGATCCTCACTCTGTCACCCAGGCTGGAGTACAATGGCATAATCTTGGCTCACTGCAACCTCTGCCTTCTGCGTTCCAGTGATTCTTCTGCCTCAGTCTCCCAAGTAGCTGAGATTACGAGCGTTTACCACCACATCTGGCTAATTTTTTTAGTAGAGACAAGATTTCACCATGTTGGCTAGGCCAGTCTCAAACTCTTGACCTCAAGTGATCTGCCTGTCTTGGCCTCCCAAAGTTCTGGGATTGCAGGCGTGAGCCACCACACCTGGCCTAATAGCCTACTCTTGACTGGAAGTCTTACCAATAACATATATTTTGACTAACATATGTTTTGTATATGTATTATATTTCTTTAAAGAAAATGTTTTTAGGAAAAGCATACGAGAACATATTTACTTTTCATTAAGTGGAAGTAGATCATCATAAAGGTCTTTATCCTCATCATCTTTACATTGGATAGGCTGAGGAGGAAGAGGAAGAGGGGTGGTCTTGCTGTCTCAGGGGTGATGGGAGGCAGAAGAAAATCCACACAGAAGTAGAACTGTGCAATGGAAACCTGTGTCGTTTTTGGGCCAACTGTACTTTTTTTGAGCTCCCCCTGATCTTTCCCTAGCTCAGTTACTCATGATATTCCTCCACCTGGGATATAACCCCTTGAAAAATCTTTTAGTTGCCACATCTTCATGAGTTCCAGCTTGGGAATAAATGTTTTCTGAATCTACACTGAAAAAGTCTTGCACCATGTACGAACTTTCCATTTTTTCTGCATTAGTCTCCTAAAATATTATATACCTTGTTAGTTTCTTCCATCTTTTTGACAGAGTTCCTGAGACAAATCTAGTAAAATCTAAGAAGTGAGCATCAATGATTAAATTTTTGGTTTAAAGGATCACGTTTGTGACCTAGTGTTCAGCTTCAGAAAGAACATGCTATAAAAACTCAGGGCCTCATATCATTAGTGTATATTCATTGGTAAGTGTTCCTAAAATTACAGAAACCCCTAGTTGATCAGGTTGAATACATGTTACAGTCCTGGATTTTCTGAGTTTAGCCAAGGGTCTCTAAATTCTAGCAGTTCAATTGGCACCAGGTGGCCCAAGGAATCAATCCTCCCAAGGATGCTTTCTACCTCCTTTGTTTCCTTTATCATTTACTTTTACCCTGAGATTGTGCAGGAAATGGGAATTTCCAAAGATTGGCATTTCAAGGGATATGAAATTTCCAGAGATTAGCAATCTTTAAGCCACTCCTTTGTCTTCTACCCTGTTTTCCTCAGGACTCTAAAACAGAACAATTTCCAAAAACCCACAGCCTTTCAAGGCAGCAAGCCCTTCTGCATATGCTTACTAAAGAATGGCATGACACTTTGGACAGAGACAAGATGAGATAACAGGGTATCCTGAGAAATATTTACTTAAAAGTTGAACACTGGTCAACTATCAGTGTTCAATCAATCACACAGTTTACACCCTTGCAGTCAATGATTTCAAAGCATGTGTTGCATTCATTTCTCCTTTTCCTCTTAAATCCTTCATGAAAATGTTTTTTTAAAAAAATCTTTGGCCCAGAGCAACAAAGTAAATCTTTACTTCAAGTTATGTTCTTAAATATTATTTTCATGTTAGTTTTTAAATTTTAGAATATAAAATGTGGCTTATCATACAAACATCTATAATAAAACTTCAGTAGAAGATATTGCAAAACTCTTTAGGGAAATACTTGTTCCACACTAACTTACAGGTTAATTTTTATCACAGGTATTTCTTTACTTTATGTTGGTAGAGATGTGAGACAATTTCTCAACTTCCATATCCTATGAATACTGGTAACCATATCAAAAGCTATGGCCTTCATTAGATTAAATTCAGCCATGAATTTAATCTATCAGAATCTTTTGTAGTAAAATATTCACTCCTACTTTCAAATTAGGATTCTTTAATTGTAAAAGACCTTAGCAACTATCTTTCCACAGCCATCATTTTACATATGAGGCTATTGAGGCCCTAAAAGATGAAAGGACTCACTCAAGGTCACACAGCTGGGTGGGGATGAGTCCAGGCTGGCTCTCTTCTTTGGGAAGTAATGGTAAAACTACCACATTTTAAAAGAGATTTAATGTCACGTGTTATGTAGAAAAGACAAAAACTGGCTCCTTAAAGAATTCCCAGCTCCTAAAATAAAACATTTCAGTCCTCTCCTCTTTAGTACTTCTAAAGCAATACCAAACTCAGTCACAGCATTTGCTCATTTCCATTCAACATTCCTATTTCTTTCACTGTAGGCCTTCCCCATCATTTTTCCCATATAGCTATCTGCATGTTATATTTGAAGAAATTAAAGTACTACAGAAAATACTACATCTAAATCACAAGTATTATTTTTATGTGATAAGATATTTAAACAAAGCTTTCTGAGTTCCTATAATAAGTGCTTAGGCCATAATAAAAAATGAATCCACAGGAGGCTAAGGCATGAGAATTGCTTGAACCCGGGAGGCAGAGGTTGCAGTAAGCCATGATCAAACCACTGCACTCCAGCCTGGGCAACAGAGCAAGACTCTGTCCAAAAAAAAAAAAAATCTACTCACTGCTTTAAAATACTTCAGAAAACAAAAAATGATGGGAGAACAGATGAAACAAGATGGGGAAACTTGTAACTGTAATTATAATTTAATTATAATTATTATAAAATTATAATTGGCAATGGATATTTGGTGTTTACTATACTATTCTATTCAGGAAAATTTATCATTTTTCCTAACGTTTATTTAAATTACCAATCCATGTACTGCCCTTTGGAAGAAAAACAGTTCCCAAGTTTCAATGTACACCAGCAGACTGTTTCAATGAAGAATAAAAAAAAGGAAATTTCAACTAAAGTTTTCCATATTTTTAAAAAAATTGTTATTAAAAAAGAGCACATCATATGAAATTTACCAATTTAACTATCTTTAAGTGTACAGCTCAGTAGTGTTAAGAATATTCACATTGTTGTGCAATATATCTACAGAACCTTTTCATCTTACAAAACTAACACTCTATACCCATTAAACAACAACCCTCCATTTCCTACTCCTTTAGCCCCTGGAAACCACCATTCTACTTTGTTTCTACGAATTTTACTTCTTTAGATATCTCATACGAGAGGAATCACACAGTCTGTCTTTTTATGACTGGCATATTTCACCTAGCATAATGTCCTCAAAGTTAATCCATGTTGTAGCATGTGACAGGATTTTAAACATTTTAAAGACTAAATAACATTCCATCCTATGTATAAACTACATTTTTAAAATTTGTTCATCAGCTGATGGACATTTGGGTTGCTTTCACCTCAAAATCTTCATCATAACATAATATTTTTTGAGGAAACTGAAGTATAAGGTGCTGTAAGAAAAATTCAGCTAAGCAGCAATGATAAAGAATGAATGTGCAGTAACTGAACAAAGTCCATCCATCAGCTGTTACCAACTTGATATCCATCACTCTAGGGCCTGGAAGAAACTGAGCATACCTAGTGAAAATCAGTCTATGGGTCTATAAGAGATTAAACTTATTATTTATCTACTTTTGTTTTTTAATCCCCCTTTATTTTAGTACTCCTTCTTGATGGAGCTATTCAAAGGATACTGATTAATAGGAAAATATTTTTATTTTTTTAGTCTAGGGATATGGCTGTAAGAGATGTAGCTGGACTGGGAAGAAGGTACATGGATGGTTGAGGATTGGTACCAAATTATTCAGATTTAAAAATTTTTAGATTAATAAAAAATAACACTTAAATTTCAAATTTGTAAAAGGAACTTGGTGTTACAGGTATTCCATGGTTTACTTTGGTGATGAATTTGATAAATTATTTGATTTCTAAGAAGTTGAACACTTGTGTTCCATTTAGCAACTTGGAATAAGTTTCCCAAACAGCACTATGATATTATGGAGAGATCATTATTCTACTTTCTTTCTTTTTTTTTTCTTTTTTTTTTGAGACAAGAGTCTCGCTCTGTCACCCAGGCTGGAGTGCAGTGCTGCAATTTCAACTCACTGCAACCTCTGCCTCCTGGGTTCAAGTGATTCTCCTGCCTCAGCCTTCTGAGTAGCTGGGACTATAGGTACCTGCCACCACACCCAGCTAAGTTTTTGTATTTTTAGTAGAGACAGGGTTTCACCATGTTGGCCAGGCTGGTCTCGATCCCCTGACCTCAAGTGATCCACTCACCTTGTCCTCCCAAAGTGCTGGGATTACAGGCGTGAACTACCATGCCCAGCCTATTTTACTATTTATTAGAGAGAATAAATCTACTATAAAGGATGAAGTTCTTTGGATGATTGTACTCCGTCTGATCCTATATGGGATAAAGTCCATCAAAGATCACTTGAGCACTGAGAAACCTCTGCTATCTTATCTGGATCCACTCTTATACTTTGTATTTTGCCTCTAGTTCACTTTCTCAGTTCCCACTCCCACTCCAAGGGATCACCAATCCCCTGGGCTCATTAAATTTCTGGCTTGGATTATGCAGAATGATTAATGGTGGTGGGCCTGGTACATGTGGAGGTCAGCGTGCTGAGCATCCTGCATGTCAGCGACAAATACGCCCGTGTGCATCCCCCCAACTCACTTTTCGCCTCCACAGCCATAATTTATTCATCCCAGAGTACACTCAACCATCTGCTATTTATTTTGTTTTCTTTAAGCATTATTTCCCTCGATTTGCTAAGCCAGGGCACAGGTGAAAAGTGGTAAGAAGCAAAAGGGAGCTGCTGTTGATGGACACAGGAGGGGGTGAGTTGAGCTCCCCATGAGGAAGAGCATTCAGCTCCACAGAAAGGGCCTAACTGTATTGTTGAATACTTAAATCCCTGCCTAATAGGAGCATTTGGGCCAGGCCCAATCATAACTAGCTAAGGCTAGACTCCTGGGGTGAGGAGTGTAAAGCTGGGGAATTTTAAGCATCCTTAATAGTAGCCCTGTAATAAACTGATGCTCTGAATCTTTGCTAGAGTCTGCACAAGACTGGGCTATAAATTTTACATTTGGTGAAGTGACTCATAAAGAAACACCCACCTGATTTCAGACATGCATTTTTGGCAGTCAGGGCACTTGCTAAATTAGCTATGGTTCTATTTTTAGCTGCTTTCTTTCTCTGCCTAAAATATAACGATTCTATCTGTACGGTACAGTTTTACAACTAAGTCCTCTAGTGCTGCTTATTAGTCTGTCTTTTGGACTGGGAAACACTGGAGTTTGCTTCCTTTTTAAATGTCCAAAACATTGGAACACATTTTATTATTATTATTTTTTATCTATAAGGTTCTGGCCCTGTGAGTTTTTTTTTGTTTTTTTTTTTTCATGAGAGTAGCTATAATAAATGGATTATCAAAATTCATTTGAGCTAACAATCCCTGTTATTACAGAGTGATAAAAATATAAAACCACTTTTTCATCAGGAAGAGTTGAAGTATCTCTTGTCTGGGGAGGTCCAGTGTTGATTCGAGGAACTTGGGTCAAGCTGGTATTTGACCTTTGGCAGAAGGCTGCCCTGGGTCTTATATTCTCAACAAACTGGACCCAAGACAATAGTGTGCTTTATAGCCTAGAGACCGATCACTGTGTTTCTCCAAGGAAGACCTCAAGCTGAAAAGCCAACATGCCTGACAACCACCGTCAAGGTACCAAGGGCATAAGCACTAGACATTGGAAAACAAATGGAAAAGCACACACAGCTACATCTGGAATCCTAATGGGCCGCCAATAGTTCCCAGCTAAAGGAAGAATTACCCATGTTATTTTATCATCCCTTGCGCTAACTTTGCTGTTTATGTACAGCAATAAATGATTTTTTAAAAACATATTTGGGTCATTATGTCATACACCACCAGCAAGTAAGGTTGTTTTATTGTGCTTGGAGTCAAAATACACTGCCATACCCAGATGTACGGGAAGTTTAAAATCTCTTGTCCTTCTGTATTCATTTCTTTTGGACAAATGAGTTAAGTTTTTAAAAGGAAAATTGAGAATTTTTATGGCTTTTACTCCCACCTCGCCAGTAAAATTTGCACCAGTATTTTTCTACCGAGCAAAGGTGCTTGGCCAATGATAACACTAAATACAAATGCAGAAAGCCAAACATCCAACCAACAGGAAATGCCAGAGATTTTTTTTTTTTGGAACACTTTTAGCGAGTTGGATTCCTCTGCCAAGGCTGTGCTATAATCAAAAAGTAACTGCAGATCAAGAATATGAAGTGAAACCTGGAGGTGCAAGCCAATTCTTCCCATACAATGATATGTGAATTTCTACCTTTATTTCTGCTTGCTGCAAGCAGTTTTAAATTTCACCTGGTCTATTAAAGCTTTTATCACACACACTAAAATTTAGCAACAGAATGTTATATTTTCTGAGTTAAAAAAACCTCCTGCCTGGGCACAGTGGCTCATGCCTAAAACCCTAACACTTTGGGAGGCCAAGGCAGGAGTGTAGCTTGAGTCAGGCAGTTTGAGACCAGCCTGGGCAACATAGGGAGGCCCTGTCTCTATTAAAATTTAAAGATAAATAAATAAAAATTCCAAATGCCTAATTCTTTATCATAATGTGTTATTCTGAATGCTCTATAATCAATAGATATGGTTGGTTTCTTTTCCTACCCATTCTCCACACTTCCCAAAATTTCGAAGCTCAATTCACCCAAATCTGCTAAATCATCTTCCATTCCATTATGAATAAGGGGAAGTGGTTTCTCGACATGAATAAAGTGAAGGACTACATATATCAGGGGAGAAGAAAGGCTGAGAAAAGCAGATGTTCAGATGTGGATCATGACTGACCCATCATCTATCCAGAGAATCAGTCCTTGTGTGAGTGTTTAGTTTCTGAAGCAGAGGATGCTGGCTTTCCTGTTTACTTAGCTAGCCCTGTCACTGGGTTACAGGTGGCCTGGAAAGAAGATTTAGGAAATGTTTTCTCTCTTTATAAATGAACATCAAATTATTTTACAATGTGCCCTGGTACATGCATCATGACAGGTTGGAGGCCAAAGACAATCTCAAATAAAGCAGAGGCTGGGGCAGGGTGGGGGAAACCCTGATTGTGAGTCAGGAAGAGAAAGAACTGTTTCCAAGTTATTTTTAAATTTTCACACAATTTACTAAGAAATGAGTCATTGTACTCATCAGCCTGGCACACATTCCACTCCAAGTACCCTTCCTTGGCAGAATTTCTAAGTTTTGGTTATTGCATTGCAGCTGACTTTCATCTTTTCAGAGAATCCTCTTCGGTATCTACTATTGAGTTTTCTGGAAGCATCACCATCATTCTTACTTTTGCTATTAATGATCAGTCTTTTAAAAAAGCAGTCAACTTGATTCTGAGTTTCACCTGAATCCTCTACTCAAGAAAAGCCTAACATCACCAGGGTTGCTTTCTTATGGAAGAAGCCATTATTGAAATTTATCAGTTAAGGTTAGGATTCCTCCTTTTTCTCTATTTTTCATGCTATTTATATTCATTGTTTTCCTTTAGCCGATTAAAAAAATTTTTTTCACCAAACTTTAGTGGTGAATTTGGTGATTTCTCACCTTTTCTCTTGCATATGTTCTAACCCTGCCCTCTCTGACACATTTCAGCAGTATCTGATTCTCAACATATTTCATATTTGAGGAGCATTTTCGTCTCTTGCTCGTACCTCTACATTCCCCAGCCCAGAAGTCTTCACAGATCATTGATGATCATTCCTTCTTCAGAATGCTGCCAGGAATCATCTCCCAAACTAAACCCATATGGCTCTACTCAACCAGAATCACTTCAACAATTCTGTTTGCACATTGACAGGAGAAATCGCTTGGGAAAATGTTTCTGTATTCTGCAGATGTTTATATTTTTCTGAAGATTCCTCTGCTTCTGTTCTTTTTTTTCTTTCCTTTGTATTTTGCCCCTATTTAAACTGAAAGCTCCCTGTGGGTATGTAATAACTTTATACTCAAATATTTTTTGTGTGTTTCTAAAGTTATCAGTTCAGTGCTTATTGTGCTACATGGAGAGGATCAAGAAAAATGACCACCTTACTGAACTGAAGTCTGAAATTGCTTTTCTGGCTGCTATTCCCTTTGATCTAGGGTAGCTAAACTTATCTTAAATAACACTCATTGTCCTTTGTTCTTATCTAGACCTCCTAGTTACCTCCATGGGGCTATGAGTTTCTGAGGTGATATAAGGTATACCTACCTTATATTTGTTGGTAGAAAAATGAAGAATAATAGGGCTGGCAAAATTGTAACATTTGAAAAATTGTGTCTTTCTGCCTCTAGCCTCTCCTTTAGCATTTCTGAGAGTCCTCTCCTCTTTCCCAAACTCAGGTTATTATATGCCTTCTTAATTTCTAACTCCCTTAAATAAAACAGCAAAATGTGATATATTATTTCTACTTCAAAATTAATTTTCATGAATTTATTCAGTCTTTTAAGAGTTTGCTGTTTTAACTCTTAAATTCCTATTTAAGGAATAGGAATTTCCTATTATGAAATAAAAGTATCTTCTGATACAGGAATTTGGAGCAAATTCAGGAAGTCAGAAGAACGTTGTTGGGAGATAGTCTTTCCTTGGCCTTAAAATCATGCTGCATTTAATTCCAATTTTACAGACTATACACTGAACCTGCTTTAGTTGTTTGAGGTGCTTTTCTTAATAAGGGACTAATGAGTATCCTCCTTCCCATTTTCCTTGATATTAAGATTGTTGTGCCTCAAGAGTTGCTGAAGCCAGAAGTCCTGTGGCCCAGCTGACCAGGGTCTCCTAGCCTTGGTCTCCTAGCCTCACTGCCATTCATATACCTCCATCATCCCCAATACCACACAGACCATATGGACAAAGGCATGTCCTTCCTCAGCCCCCTCTTTGCTCCTTCTAGAATATCATGCATAATCACATTATCCAAAGTTTTAGTTACTTCTATTACCCTAAACAATTGTATCTGACACTACCTTAAAAGCAGAGAACAGTTGCTAAGCAGCTATCAAGTGAGGAACAAGAATGATAAGGTGAGGGTTGGGTGCCACTGTCAAACAACCCTGTTGTTAGCAGATAGGATCCTGCCTTTCTGTCTAAGTCATTGACAGTATGTTGCAAAACATTGAAAGGAATTCACTAATATAGCCATTCCTTATAAGCATTATTTTTTTTAACCGAGGTATAATTGACGTGCAATAGACTGCATATATTTGAAATGTACAAATTGAAAAATGTTTTGACATTTGTATACACCTGTGAAACCATCATCACAATTCAAGATACTAATAAACATATTCATCACCCCCAAAAGGTACTCATTTCCCTTTAGTACATCCCACTCCCATCCCTGCCTCTCCCTAAGAATCACTGATCAGCTTTTTGTCACTATAAATTAATTTTCATTTTCTTAAATTTTATGTAAGTAGAATAATATAGTATATGCTTTTTTGTCTGACTTCTTTCTTTGAGCATAATTGAGATTCATCTATGTTGTCAAATGTATCACTATTGTGTTTGTTTTATTACTGAGTGGTCTTTCACTGTATGGATATGCCTATCAAGAAGCATTTATTGAGCTTCTTCTATGTCACAGGTACTGTGCTAGGCACTGGAATATACAGTCACTAAAGGCTACATACCAGCCCTCAAGGATCTTATTTGGTGTCTAACACAGAGACAGATAAGTAATTTGACAATTACAGTAAAGCTTAATCAATGCTATGGGGAGATAATAATAGAGGTTTGGGAGCCATATTAAAAACCATGTAAATCAGACTTGAGGCTAAACTTGAGGTAGGTTTTTGGTGGATGAGTAGTTACAGTGGGCTGGGCACTGTGGCTTACACCTCTAATCTCAGTACTTTAGGAGACTGAGGCTGGTGGATGACCTGAGGTGAGAAGTTCGAGACCAGCCTGGCCACTGTGGTGAAACGCCATCTCTACTAAAAATACAAAAAAATGTAGCTGGGAGTGGTGATGGATGCCTGCAATCCCAGGTACTCAGGAGGCTGGAACAGGAGAATTATTTGAACCCAGGAGGCAGAGGTTGCAGTGAGCCAAGATTGTGCCACTGCCCTCCAGCCTGGGCAACAGTGTAAGAATCTGTCACAAAAAAGAAAGGCAAGGGGAGTGCAGTGGAGGGGGAGTGGAAGGGAGGGGGAGAGGAGGAAAGGGGGGGAGGGGGAGGAGAAGGAAGGAAGGAAGAAGGGAGGGGAAAAGAAAGAAAAAGAAGAGAGAGAGAAAGGGAGAGAGAGAGGAAAGAAGGAAGGAGAAAAGAAAGAAAGAGAGAGAGAAAGAAAGAAAGAGAGAGAGAGGAAGGAAGGAGAAAGAGAAAAGAAAGAAGAAAGAAAGAAAAAGAAAGAAAGGAAGGAATCAGTTACAGGGTGAGGTCAAAGATCTACCAGTAGTAGTTCTACATTGACTAGCATAGGTAGAGGGGAACAGATGAAGTTAGAGAGAAGAACCCTTCTTGCTGGGTAAGAAGCATAAATTGTATCTTGAGACTTATTGAAGGCATCTAAATCACAATAAAAATGACATAATTAAATTTACTTTTTCTGTGTAGAGTGAATTAGAAGAATATAAGACCAGAGAGACCAACTAAGAGGCTAACAAGTAGCCTAGAAGAGAGGGGATAGAGGCTTAGACTCAGATGGTAGCTCTGGAGACTCGGGGAAGTGGAGAGATGAGAAAGAAACAGAGACAGGAAATAGAAATCTAAAAGTGATTTATTAAATGTGTGGGTGAGAAATAGGAAAAAGTTGCAAAGATTTCTATTTTTGAGGCTTGAGCAACTAGATAAATAGAAAACGGCTTAAGAAGTAAAAGTAGCTTTGAGGAAGATAATAAATTCATTCTAATATTGTGAGTTTTACGTTACATGGGATATTCAGAGAAAAAAGTCTAGAAGTTAGATGGATGTAATTGTGCAGGAGTTTAGAGATAAAGACATACTTTTCCTCATATTTATAGGCTTGCAGGAGGAAGAGGATAGATAGTGAAAAAGAGCAAAACACTTAAACTTCTGTTCTTGGAAATGCTGCCTTTGTGGGGGAAAAAATAGCTCATATATCTTATCATATATTTAATTTTGCACCTTAATTTGTTTGTAAATTCCTGAAGGAAGGCAGTGAAGGGGACATGCCTTAAACTTTCAGTAACCAAGTGCCTGTAACAGAGAAGGGGCTCAAAACTAATTCATTACTTGCGTATTTGAAATTAAAAACATAATCAATCTGGGTCTTTAATTAGCTGTCTGTTAAATTGATTCACGTGCATTAGTAAAATGCTACAAAGCTGGGCATAGTGGTGTGTTCCTGCAGTGCCAGTACTCTGGAGACTGAGGAGGGAGGATCACTTTGAGCCCAGAGTTTGAGTCTAGTCTGAGCAATGTATCAAGGCCCTGTCTCTAAAAAAGAAAAAAGAATGCTACAGGAATTGGTTTGGAAGTCCCTGAGCATCACTTATCAGCAGAACATATATGTGATCTATTTCTATTGAGTAAGAGCAACAATTCCTAGTTACAGAATTTTCTAATATTTAACTAAATATGTAAAAGAGAAGAGTGCCTCTAGTTTCAAATATAGTAATGTGCCTAGAGTAGAATCCATGACAGTCAAGTCCAACAAGGAGCTTAAATATGTAGCTAAACAAAAATTCAGACAGAACATCTTGCTATTTCTGAACATCATACAGAATTTAGCAGATGACAAGTTGGACCCATTTTTGCTTAAATGATTAGGAACTCCAGTTCTCTCAACAGCACTTCCACAAAACTAGGAAAGCCTTCCTAATCCGAATTAAATCTAAAGATTGTAAATATTATTCCATCTTTAAACTAGACTAACTTGAGGTAAATGGGTGTAAGGAGGTCAGGAAAGCTTCCATGAATCAATCCTTATTTTCTCTCACCACATCAAGTGGCAAAGCTGTGATTTAAGCAATTTCTGCTAGGAAAAGTACTTCCCGTGTAACTTTTTTCCTCCATGATCTCTCCCCCATAATACATTACAGGGTAACCTTCACTTGCCATAGAAAAACAGACATGTGAATTTGATACTCTCAGCTTGTTGATATGTTTTTAAAGCTGGCGAGCAAACAGAGTGCAGAATGTGAAATTTTTTGCTTCTGCTGCCACATGGCTAGCTGGAAGCCGAGTTCGGGACACAGCAAACTTTCTATTCAGACTTCCAAGAACAGCAAAAATACTAAGTTATGTTGAGGGGGAAAAATCTTATATTTGATATCATCAAAATTGTTTCCAAAACATTCTCCAATTTCTTCTAGGTGGAGGACCTTGCAAATAAAATAAAAACAATAAATTTAATTTTACCGACTCCAAAAGATATCTAACAACTTTCAAAGGAATTTCTTAGACTCTCCCATTTTTCTTTTTAAATAGGAAATAACAATGTAGTTTAAGATCCAGGCACATTTCTGAACTCTTTACAAAAATATTGTTTAGATATAACTTGATTTAAAAATATGTAAACTCTGTCTGAAGAGAATAAATTACAAAGGTATTAATTGTATTAGAAAAGCATTCTTGACATTACAAGATTCATTAACATACTAATTTCTTCAGTGAAAGTCTAAAAAATCAGTATATTAAAGTTTGGTTCACACAGCCTTTGGGAAAACACAACTATTGTGTAAACCAAGGTATGTGTGAATTTTTAAAATAACAATGGGTCCATGTTAACCAAGCTGTCATTCTCTAACCTTTTCCATTACATATTCAATTTTCTCCTCATGTACCAGAAAATGCCAATTCTGTAACACCAGCTTAAATCTTTTTCCTGTGCTCCAAGCCCATATATTAAACACTTTATGAGACATCTCCATTTGTTGAGGCCATGGAAATCTAAATTTGATGCATTCAGGACAGACAGTATCATTCCATCTTCCAACCGCTTCCTTTGCAATTCATTATTTCAGGAAACTGCTGAGCCAGCCACCAGTGGCCCAAGTCAGGACCCCACTGGGGTTATTCTGAAGTCCTCCCAAACTTTTGTCAAAAGCACAAGGTAAGTTCTGTTGTTTCCACCTTCTTAAGGTCGTTTAAATACATCCACATCGCTCCCTCTCCACCTTTCATCTGGTTCAGACAGGCTCCATTCCCCTCTACACAAATGTACAGCTAATTATCCAGTTGTACCCTTCTGTATCTATCCCCCATATTACAGCCAATGATCTAAATGAAAACTGCAAATCTAAGCAAACCATTCCTGCTTCAATTCTTGAAGAACTCCCCAGAATAAGGCCTAACTCCTTAGCATGGCCCAAAAGACCCTTCAGGATATACCTGTTTTCACTCTTCCACATATCCCAGTTTGAACTCCAATCATACAGTGCTACCTGCAGTCCTCTGTGAGCCCTCCTCACTGTCACCTCCGGGTTTTGGCAAGCACTATTTGTTCTCCCCAATATGAATTTGCCACCCTCTTAAACTTTACCAAATGCCTTTGCTTATTTGCCTTTTATGGCTCTTTTAAGGCTGCCATCTTGCAGGAAGCTTGCCCTGACTAGTCTCTATCCCTTACAGGTAGAAGACAGTGCCCTTCCCAGGTGTTCTGGAAGTTCTCTGTACTTACCCAGACTGCAGCACTCATTATGCTTTCTTTATTAAAATTGCTTGGTCACTTCTCCCATTCTTTTTGCTTTCTTTTGTTTTTTTTGTTTTGTTGTTGTTTTGTTTTTTTGTTTTTAAGAGACAGGGTCTTGTACTATCTCCCAGGCTGGAGTGCAGTGGCATGATCATGGCTCACTGTAACATTGAACTCCTGGACTCAAGTGATCCTCCTGCCTCAGCCTCCAAGTAGCTGGAATAACAGGTGTTCATGCCCAGCTATTTTTTTTGTTTTCTATTTTTTTGCACAGACATGGTCTTGCTCCCTTAATATATTGACCAGACTGACCTCAAATTCCGAGCCTCAAATGATCCTCCCACCTCAGCCTCTCAAAGTGCTAGGATTGCAGACTTGAGCCATCATACCCAGCCCTGTCTCTCAAGCTTCTTCAGAAAAGGAACTGTGCCTTGCTTTCCTTTACATCCCCAGCACCAAGAACAAAGTCTGGCACATAGTAGACACTCAAGCAGATAAAGGAACAAATAAAAGTATGTAAAGAAACACAAGCCAAGGAAAAAGATTATTTTCCCCCATTTTGTTATTAATAATTTTTTTTAAACACTCAAGGTGTTTGGCTTTCCTTTTTTAATGGCCTTATACTCTTAGGTTACAAATATATATAAAATGAAAAGAAAAATACAAAACGTTTAGTTTACTTGTCTTATTTAAATGCAAACCTAAGTATGTTTCTTCTCCAGAATACTAATAGTAAACTATTACTTCAAACTAAAGGCACTCTTATGTATTCTTACACTGAATAGACATTTCAGTGTAAGTATACCTTGATATATAACAGAAAGGAAATCCTGAAAGATTATAGCTAAGCATATTTTAGGAATAATATCAATATTGAATGTAGCATAGGAACTTCTGCCCCTACTATAGGAACACTGGCTTTGTCTAAAGTGATTGATCATTCTCTTTAGTTTTTACAAACCTGAATTTTGATGTACATTATTGGGCTTTCTTAAGGTAGATGCAGTCATGGAACACTAAAAACCAAGAAAGAGTTCAGGCTTGTGAAAAAAGAAGGCTAAATTTGGAAGCTACATGATAAAGAATGTTCTCCTAACCCTGTCTTGACTTAAATTAAGAAGTGACCTCCAACTTTTTTGGTTTCTAAATTTGTGGCAAAATTTCTAAACCTGAAGATTAAGGTATTAAATTGCCAATATTTCCTCCTGGACAAAATTGCTCTAGATCAATGTCTCCCCAACATTATTCCATTTTCAGAAATCTAGTCTCTTTTCAAAATATTTTAGAGGTGATCTATATCTATCTATCTATCTATCTATCTATATATAAATGTAAAAACATTTTCTGTTGGAGATGAAAAGGGAGACAGTCTGGTTTCCCACTCTCTTCATCCCCACCCATGCTGCTTCTAAAATGCGAAGAATTCCATACACCTTCACCTTAAAACCATTTGTCGGGTAAGATCTGCAAGGACCCCTTTCAAATCTGAAGTTACATAATTCTAAAATATATCAACATTTTGAGCATGCAGTTATCTAGAAAAGAGAAGCTAAACAGTCAACTGTCTATGTTGTGAATTGCTAGAGAATATGAAAAGTTTGTGTAGAGTATAGGTATGTTTTGAATGACTACAGTTATGAAGGAGAGATTTCTAGACATTGTTATCATAGAATTAGTAGATCCTATAATGTTTCTGTAATGATTTTTAAAAATGTATTACTTTCCATTATTTAAGGGACCCTGTGAGGTCACATATAGTTGAATGAAAATACAAACTGCTAGGGAAAAAAAAAAACTTTACTAATATTTCAAAATTGGAAGTGAAAAGAGTGGGTTTCCTCAAGAATCACAAAGTAATGACAGGAACTGTTTCAAGAAAGCCCAAGACATTCAGCGACTCAAAGTAATGAGCTTAATTCTCCAAAGTCTCAAGCAGTTTCCACCCCAGGGTAACAAAAACAAGAACTCATGTTTGTTTGTGTTGCAGTCTCCATTTGGACCTGGAAGGTCAGGCTCTGAACAGCCAGGCCATTGTTCATCATCATTCATCCTGATCCGGGTCTAAGCATCTGACAAGGAATTGGAAGCCTGGGTCCTCTCTCCGATTTTGTGATTGACTCACTCCAGGGTTTTGAAGTCACAATTTCTCCACTCTAGAGCATCCATGAAATGATCTTTTCCTTCTAGATGATAGAGCCATTATGGAGATTATGTTATCTCCTAGTACTTGGGAATATGCTAAGGATGGTTGTGCTAATACTCTATTACCAGTGTTTTTTGTTTCAATACATAAAAACAACAGTCACCACCTTACCAAGGGATTATTCTGCGCCTGGACCTGTTTTCAATGTTTTACATAAGCTAATCTGCAGAATCCTCATAACAACCCTGTTAGTGAGGAATATGATGATCCTCATTTTGCATATGAGGCCATGAAATCACAAAGAAGTTGAGCAACTTGCCCAAAGTCACAAAGCTGGGCAGGGGCACAGCCAGAACTCCAAGGCAGGCAGTCTGGCTCGAGGGTTCTTGTTCTTTACCATGCTGCAATGCTCCCTCTCCATGGACGCTCTCAAGCTTTCCCAGAACTAGTGCAATGAGGGGGTAGGAACAGGAAGGCTAGAGCATACATGATCTCTTAATGCCTGTCTAATCAGATTAACTAGGTCTGCTCTCACACAATCATGGAGTGTGACATATATTAGCCTTATATTTCTTCCACCCCCAAAGAAGGCTGTAATTGCTTCATGTGAAGCAGGTATCTGGGCAGGGAAAGGATTAAGTAGCTTCAAAATGGCATTTTTAACTGAATTGGGCTCTCTCTCAATATATATGTATTTGGAATAAAAATGGATTTGATTTGAAAATTTTGTTAAATATCGTTCGCAACAGTCATTTTAATAATACTGTTAAATCCTGAACTTTCTTTCACTGATACTTTGCAATTAATATCAAAGTGTCAACAAGGTAACAGCTTGAAAAGTGAAACCTGTTGCAGATATTCTCTGATTAAGTTTCCATGAAGAAGATTTTGGATTGATTTCTGAAACCTTGTATATACACTCATGATTCTGCTCTACCCCTTTTTTTCCTCCACCAATTAGAAGTTCTATCACAAGACTGTGCAGGATAGGGGATTTTCAGGTCCCAGCAGAAACAAGAAAACAATTAAAAGTGTGGTGGGTGGTGGAAGACAGCTGCAAATGTTGAACCATTTCTGCCTCACACAACACCCCTGGTTCCTACTCCCCAAAGATCCTTTGAGTTGGTGTTAAATACAAGCCAAACAGGACAATGGCATCTGGAACATTTGTCCTTTTCTTAGTTTGCTTTAGAACATCACAGTTCAAAGACCTCTAAGCAACTACTGAGTTGCACTAATCACAAAGAAATCTCTCACACAGAGAGAACTATGAAAAAATTTAACCGGAGTCTTCCTTCTGAGACTTCAGTAACTTTTAAAAGTCACAATGAGTCAAAGGGTTTAGAGAGACATGGGGTTAAGGAAACGCATATTGGTGGGCTTGTGTTAACCCAAAACAAATGTGGACATCAAGTCACATGAAATTTACAAGAGTATACTGCACGTTGGAGGAAACACGGACTGGATGTTAAGTCCAGATCCTTGGAACATGCAAACAAAATACACTGTCCAGGATGACTAAGACATGTTTTGAAATGTACATTTTGTACGCTAACACAAGGATAACAGATATGAATCAACTGCTGTGAAACCAGAACAAAGTTGGAAGTATGAGAGCAATAAGAAAAACACGACCTAAAGGTGCAATGTAGCAAACAGCAGACCATGGTCCATTTCTGGAACTTTGCTAAGAGGCAAAAGCAGGAGGTTCTGCCCCTGCTCACCAAACCCAGATGGTAATGCAAAAGTAATTAAGTGAATGCTGAGTAATTTTTTTTATCAAACAGCACGATCATTCCAGAAACACAGAAAGTATGTAACATAACAAGAACTATTAAATCAGTCCCAGCAGAGTTTTGAAATGAGTCAGTAAAGAAGTTCACATTGATTAAAAACCAAAATGCAGTCTTGGTGCTTTTGATTTGTTTTGCTCCTAGAAAACAAAAGTGTTTTATCTATATACATATGTGGTGACAGAAAACAAAACCTTTCTTGAATTTCATGCAAAGTAGATGTGGTTTCCAATGCATCACCCACTCCATGCCATCCTCCAAATTATCTTTATTAGGCTTATGAGGGGAAAACAACAAGAACAGATTAACAGCACAGAACTGTAGGTGTTCGATTTTATACCTCTCATAAAGAAATCTAGGCATGTAAATGTTTTGATTATATTTTTAGGAAGAAAAGCAGATTTTAAAATTAATGCAGCTATCCAGAGAATGAAGATTCTTTCATGTTTTAGACAGAAAAAATATTATTCAAAAGCTCCTTTCCAGGTCCATTCACGAACTTCTTCCATTGTTTATAATGTTTGTGTACCTATTTAGCCTCGTTTGAAAAATGACCACTACATCCATTCCTCCCTCAATATATCTGAAAGGAAGCCAAGAAAAACTTTCAGAAAAAATACTCCCTTTTGAGAATTCAAGAGAACAGTAACACATTTAGATTTTGCAAGATTAAGAAAGATCCTACAAATATATATTCCTCCCGGTGGCCATGTCATTCATATGCAAAACCACCACTTTCTCATAACACATAGGTAGGAAATTACTGCCACCATAAACTGGGTTATGTATCTCAATCAACTGTTACCTAAGGAAAGCTATGGGACTGGGGGAAGGGAAGAGGCAGTACCAAATTCCTACATCTTCCTGGTTTTGCAGTAAAAATATGTACCTGTACACTTTAAGGATAAAGTGGCACCACCTAAGTAGACCTACATTATTCAACCGACTCAAACATGTAACTTAGAAGGAAAGGGAAGAACTGCAGCTACAAGACAATACTAGAAATAAATAGTCCATCATTACTAAAAGCAAAAAGCTTTTCCTTTAAGGCTAGATTAATTCACCCAGACTGAACTTTTAGGCTATGGTGACCTATTCAATCAGAATAAAGAAACACATGGCACAGGCAACCATACAGATGTCATAAGCCTATGATATCTGACAGCTGGGAGAAGCCTATATTATAAATCTTTGCATAAACGTTCAAAACTTTACTCTGGTGTTAGTTAAAGGGAAAGTACATACCTAAACTCTCTGAGTCTTAGCTTCCTCACCTGTAAAACATGGGTGAGCAAGTCTGTCTGATTGTTCTTGAGAGAATCAAGGGAACTAATGTATAGTGAGTGCTCAACCTTTTGCAGACTTGAAACTCAGTGGGAGCCTTTGATTTAGCCACCGAGACCAATAACTAGAGCAGACTCAACTTTTAGTTTTACCAAAGCAGGCTTAACTTCAAATAATGTGTCCTATTCTAACCTCATAAACTAGTTATATTCAACTCTGATTCACCTGTGGGGATTTGCTTTTTTTTTTTCCCTCTTAATACAAGAAAATACTAGAAATAGTCCATCATTTACAAAAAATTTTTCCTGCTGAACTACTTCTGCTCCCCTACAAAACCTTCTGAATCACAAACTACAGGAGTTAACGTAATCTTGATTTATTCATTTTTAATCTCCACAGACGATTATGAAGTAACCAGCGTTAAGCTTGTCATATGTGCTTGAAATTCCAATATTTCAATACATAGTAAATGAGTTAATCAAGCCAGGAAGTCTAACCAAGAAATAAAATAAAATGAACCAAAAAGACTGAGAGCCATCGCAGATCAAAAATGACATACTGACTGGGCACAGTGGCTCATGCAGCACTTTGGCAGGCCAAGGTAGGAGGATGGCTTGAGCCCAGAGGAGTTCAAGACCAGCCTGGACAACACAGTGAGACCCCATCTCTACAAAAATTAAAAATTAGCTGGGCATAGTGGTGTGCACCTACAGTCCTGGCAACTAGGGAGGCTGAAGTGGGAGGGTTGCTTGAGCCCAGGAGGTGGAGGCTGCAGTGAGCTGTGATCATACCACTGCCCCACAGCCTGGGCAACAGAGTAAGGCCCTGTCTCAAAAAGGAAAGGAACAGCATACCAAAGAATTATTTACATAATAATTAAAAGGTACACACTTTAGACTGATGTTGTACAATAGATATATAATAAAACCCAAAATGTAAGCCCATATATGTAATTTTGAATTTTCTAGTAGCCACATTTAAAAAAAAAGAAATAGGTGAAATTAATTTTAATAATACATTTAATTTAATTTATCCAAAATATTTTCACTTCAACAACTATTAAAATTATTAGTGAGATATTTTACATTCTTTTTGTACAAAGTATTCAGAATCTGGCGTGTATTTACACTGAGAGCACAGCTTAATTTGGACAAGCAACAAGTCCAGTGGTCAATAGCCACAAATTGCTAATGGCTACTATCGGACAGTACGGCTGTACACTGTTATATATACATGTGTAGCTGTGAATATAGTGCATGATACTGTTTTTTTCATAATGCCTGAAAACACTACACTAATATAATTTTTCATACTTCTACAACAGCAACATGGACTGGCTGACATATGAAGTAATAAAGGCAATGACTATTTCCAGAAGCTACTATTGGGCAGGACTGCAGTACTTTGCCTTTAGTGTGAAGTGTGTTAAAAAGTATTTATGAGTGCAAAAATGATGTACCTTAAGTGTTTCAAAATTAATATCCATATATAAGAACATTATATATACACACACATATTTGTGTTGTGTTTGTGTATTTCACACATGGCATTTCTGTCTAATACAGTATATAATAGTAAAACAAACATTGATTCTCATAGGAAATCAGGTATCTTTCCTGTATACTCACATATACAATAAGTAACGCAACATGATAACCCCCTTAATTATCCAGGGACGCAGCACACAGAATTAAGCAGTTTTGCATGCACAACAGGGTGAGTAGGGGCTAAAAGCTAGTTCTTTTTCTGCTTACCAAGTGGGTGGGCTACCTTGGATTCTTCTAATTCACCAGCCTAGAGGGACACTTTTTTTCTAACAGAGCAAAACAGTACCACATATTCTAGTGGTTGTCCTGAGTCTTGGAAATGCAGGGAGCATTATTAGAATGCATTCATTTGAGTGAAAGTAGGTAACAGATCTGGCCTATTCTCCACATCTCCCAAGCCAAAGTCATCTCTTCCTTGCTAATACTCCACAATGCAAGACCTTGAAATAGTAACAAAGTACTTCTCAGATCCAAGGTAGCTTCCTACAAAATTATTAACCTGAAGCCTCTACTCGTGAAAAGTTTAAAAGGCACACTTTCTGGGCATAAGGCAAATCATCATTTCAGGCTTCCCAACAAAAAAATCAGGTTTTCTACTTATGCCCCTGGTTTTCAAAGTATACTGATTTAATTTTTCAGACAATAACACAAAATGTTTAATTTTCAGGTTTCTACATCTAAAATAACTACATCTTACACCCCTGTTACTCTCAGTCAGGATAGCCTACTCTGTCTTTCCCCATTGACCTTAGTGCTATCTTAAATTACTTTGTTCATGTATTTGTTTACTTCATTAATATCAAAGATCTCCAATTGTGTATCAGCTCCAGGACGAAAGGACCTTTGCCTATCATTCACTGTTTTATTCTCACTCTATAAATCTAAGCACTGCATAAATATTTTTAAAAGTAACTTTCTTAAGAAGTATTCCAGAGTTCTAAATCTCAAAATATCTGTTCTTAAAGACTACCTGAGGGAGATGGGGCAGAAGAAATACTGTTTGTGATGGCCTGGGAGCTTGGAACAGCATGACTGGTTCAGGAAACTACAAATGGGAAATGTGACTCAGGAATGTACTGGCTTCAGTGGAAGGAGAGGGGAAGAACTCATTTCACAGCTATAAGAAAATACTAGAAATAGTCCATCATTTACAAAAAATTTTTCCTGGGTTAATTATCTAAGGGTAGATTAATTAAACCAGACTGAACTCCTAGGCTATGGTGACATATTCTTACCTATTCAATCAGAATAGATAAGAAACACATGGCACAGGCAACTTGGGCAATTGGAAAAGAGTTTAATAAAGGGACTGCTTACAAATATGGTGCAGGGTTGAAGGAAACCAACAATGGCTACTTCGATATCCTGGGATGGGCAAAGCAGTTCGCACCCCTGAATCTAAAAGGACAAGAGAGGGACAGAGTTCTATAAGGAACAGTCATATGGAAAAGGCCACCTATAGGAGCTGTGGTCTTGATAAAGGGACACAGAGAAACTTGTGTGACCAGGTAGGGAGAAAACAGTGGAAAATACTCTGACCTCATTCTCCTTCCACCTGCCTGATCTCCCACCAGGGCTTCCCATTGGTTGAACTTAACTGGAAGCAGAGAGCAAGGGAGCTCACTAAGCAGTGGAGAGGGCAGCCAGCGGGCACACAGAGCAGCCTGGAGAGGAGTGAAGAGTGGACCCGAAGGGCCTGAGCACACCCTGTGAAATTGAAATGCAGTGTGAAAGGGTGGTTTGCTTTATACTGTGGCTTCATGTTCCAATCTTTGGATAAAACCATGATTTGAATTATTTAAACCCATAATTGTTGCTGCTGCATTCAAAAAGGCAAGTTACATGCATAATAAATTTCCCTTAATAGGATAAAAGCTGAATTCACAGCATTATAGTTCTGCTTAAGCATTTAAATGAAGAACTAAAGAAAGATCCAGAGGGGCAAGTATTTTTTATCATCTAACTTGAAAAGAAACAGTTACAGAAGATTGAAAAATCTGTAGTATAAACTTAGGCTCATAGTTCCAAATCAGGCTATGCATCACAACCAGCTGAAGAGCATTGAAAATTGTAGGCTCCTGGATGCACCAAGCTCGACCCCACTAACTCTTAAGGCAAGGGGCATGGGAATTGATGACACAGATTTTGGAACCAATGTTTTAGAATTTCCCTTTCAAATGTCAAATATCTTGGTTCTTTTAAAAGTGTTTTTATTTTTATTTTTTTCAGTTATATATATATATGTATAATATTGCATTTTAGGTTCTAGGGTACAGGTAAAGAACATGCAGAATTGTTGCATAGGTACACACATGGCAATGTGGTTTGCTGCCTCCATCCTCCCATCACCTATATCTGGCATTTCTCCCCATGTTATCCCTCCCCAACCTCCCTACCCCCTGCTGTCCCTCCCCTACTCTCCACCAACAGACCCCAGTGTGTGATGCTCCCCTCCCTGTGTCCATGTGTTCTCATTGTTCAACACCCACCTATGAGTGAGAACATGCAGTGTTTGACTTTCTGTTCTTGTGTCAGTTTGCTGAGAATGATGGTTTCCAGATTCATCCATGTCCCCACAAAGGACACGATCTCATCCTTTTTATGGCTGCATAGTATTCCATGGTGTATATGTGCCACATTTTCCTTGCCCAGTCTATCATCGATGGGCATTTGGGTTGGTTCCAGGTCTTTGCTATTGTAAATAGTGCTGCAATGAACATACATGTGCATGTGTCTTTAAATAAAACAATTTATAATCCTTTGGGTATATACCTAGATTGCTGGGATTGCTGGGTCAAATGGAATTTCTATTTCTAGGTCCTTGAGGAATCGCCACACTGTCTTCCACAATGGTTGAAATAATTTACACTCCCACTAACAGTGTAAAAGTGTTCCTATTTCTCCACATCCTCTCCAGCATCTATTGTCTCCAGATTTTTTAATGATTGCCATTCTAACTGGCATGAGATAGTATCTCAATGTGGTTTTGATTTGCATTTCTCTAATAATCAGTGATGATGAGCATTTTTTTCATATGTTTGTTGGCCTCATAATGTCTTCTTTTGAAAAGTGTCTGTTCATATCCTTTGCACACTTTTGAATGGGTTTGTTTGGTTTTTCTTGTAAATCTGTTTTAGTTCTTTGTAGATTCTGGATATTAGCCCTTTGTCAGATGGGTAGATTGCAAAATTTTTTTCCCATTCTGTTGGTTGCCAGTTCACTCTAATGATTGTTTCTTTTGCTGTACAGAAGCTCTGGAGTCTAATAAGATCCCATTTGTTTATTTTGGCTTTGATTGCCAATGCTTTTGGTGTTTTAGTCACGAAGTCCTTGTCTATGCCTATGTCCAGAATGGTTTTGCCTAGGTTTTCTTCTAGAGATTTTATGGTGTTGTCTTATGCTTAAGTCTTTAATCCATCTGGAGTTAATTTTAGTGTAAGGTGTGAGGAAGGAGTCCAGTGTCTGCTTTCTGCACATGGCTAGCCAGTTTTCCCAACACCATTTATTAAACAGGGAATCCTTTCCCCATTGCTTGTTTTTGTCAGGTTTGTCAAAGATTAGATGGTTGTAGATGTGTGGCATTGCCTCTGAGGCCTCTGTTCTGTTCCATTGGTCTATATCTCTGTTTTGGTACCAGTACCATGCTGTTTTGATTACTGTAGCCTTGTAGTATAGTTTGAAGTCAGGTAGCATGATGCCTCCTGCTTTGTTCTTTTTGCTTAGAATTGTCTTGGCTATGCGGGCTCTCTTTTGGTTTCATATGAAGTTTAAGGGGGTTTTTTCCAGTTCTGTGAAGAAGGTCATAGGTAGCTTGATGGGGATAGCGTTGAATGTATAAATTACTTTGGGCTGGATGGCCATTTTCACAATACTGATTCTTCCTAACCATTGGCATGGAATGTTTTTCCATCTGTTTGTGTCCTCTCTTATTTCGTTGAGCAGTGGTTTGTAGTTCTCCTTGAAGAGGTCCTTTACATCCTTTGTTAGTTGTATTCCTGGGTATTTTATTCTCTTTGTAGCAATCATGAAGGCAGTTTGTTCTTGATTTGGCTCTCTTTAAGTCTGTTATTGGTGTATAGGAATGCTTGTGATTTCTGCACATTGATTTTGTATCCTGAGACTTTGCTGAAGTTGTTTATCAATCTAAGGAGATTTTGGCTGAGACGATGGGGTCTTCTAAATATACAATCATGTGGTCTGCAAACAGAGACAATTTGACTTCCTCCTTTCCTAATTGAATACCCTTTATTTCTTTTTCCTGCCTGATTGCTCTGGCTAGAACTTCCAATACTATATTCAATAGGAGTGGTGAGAGAGGGTAACCTTGCCTAGTGCCAGATTTCAAAGGGAATGCTTCCAGTTTTTTCCCATTCAGTATGATATTGACTGTGGGTTTGTCATAAATTGCTTTTATTATTTTGAGATACGTTCCATTGATACCTAGTTTATTGAGAGTTTTTAGCATAAAGGGCTGTTGAATTTTGTCAAAGGCCTTCTCTGAATCTATTGAGATAATCATATGGTTTTTGTTTTTGATTCTGTTTATGTGGTGGATTATGTTTACAGACTTGCATATGTTGAACCAGCCTTACCTCCCCAGGATGAAGTCTACTTGATCATGATGGATAAGCTTTTTGATGTGCTGTTGCAATCAGTTTGCTAGTATTTTATTGAAGATTTTTGCATCTATGTTCATCATGGATATTGGCCTGAAGTTTTGATTTTTGGTTGAGTCTCTGCCAGGTTTTGGTATCAGGATGGTGTTGGTCTCATAAAATGATTTGGGAAGGGTTCCCCTCTTTTGGATTGTTTGGAATAGTTTCAGAAGGAGTGGTACCAGCTCCTCTTTGTATTTCCAGTAGAATTTGGCTGTGAACCCATCTGGACCAGGGCTTTTTTTGGTTGGTAGGCTATTAATTGCTGCCTCAACTTCAGCCCTTGTTATTGGTCCATTCAGGGTTTCGACTTCTTCCTGGTTTATGCTTGGGAGGGTGCAAGTGTCCAGGAATTTATCAATTTCTTCCAGGTTTATTGGTTTATGTGCATAGTGTTGTTTGTAGTAATTTCTGATGGTGGTTTGTATTTCTGTGGAATCTGTGGTGATATCCGCTTTATCATTTTTTATTCCATCTATTTAATTCTTCTCTCTTTCTTTTTTATTAATCTGGCTAGCAGTCTATTTTGTTGGTCTTTTCAAAAAACAAGCTCCTGGATTTATTGATCTTTTTGAAGGGTTTTTTGGTGTCCCATCCACCTCAGCCTCCAAAAGTGTTGGGATTATCGGCATGAGGCCTTGTGCCTGGCCAACACAAGCCTAATTTTAAGATTATTTGTTCTTTACATAATCTAAATAGATTTCAATATATGATTTTTGACAGCTTTATTGAAGTATAATCACAAAGAATAAACTGTATGTCAATATATCTATTTTATTTTGAGATAGAAAAATGTCCTTTGAATATACAAGCAAAAAGACCAAGTGACTCATAATGAACATAAAATTAAATTGCTGTTAGGCTTTTGAATAGCAATGTTTTATATTTTATGAAAATAGAGTAGTATTTAAGATACTAAAGGAAAAAAGATGAGAGCCAAAGATTTTGTATAAAGACTAACAGACTCAAGTATGAAAGCCACCAATAAGACATTACTGACATATAAGAATTCAGGAACTATTGCTTCCATGAACTTTTGCAGAGGAATCTATTGGAGAAGATAGATTACAAATTTCATGCAACCAAAATCACTAGAAAGATTATCAACTGGTGATGAATGTTAATTATAAGGCTATTTTTAGAACTAAGACCAAATAAGAGTTAAAAGGGCAGGTTAAAAGGAAAGAAAGGG
This sequence comes from Ateles fusciceps, assembly GCA_036589455.1. Classification (NCBI taxonomy): domain Eukaryota; kingdom Metazoa; phylum Chordata; class Mammalia; order Primates; family Atelidae; genus Ateles; species Ateles fusciceps. The sequence continues at coordinate 4,486,487 of JAZHEH010002842.1, forward strand.
GACTGGGTACGGTGGCTCATGCCTGTAATCCCAGCACTTAGGGAGGCTAAGGAGGGCGGATCACGAGGTCAAGAGATCTACGCCATTCTGGCCAACATGGTGAAACCCCATCTCTACTAAAAATACAAAAATTAGCTGGGCGTGGTGGCACCTGCCTGTAGTTGGGAGGCTGAGGCAGGAGAATTGCATGAACCTGGGAGGCAGAGGTTGCAGTGAGCTGAGATTGCGCCACTGAACTCCAGCCTAGCAACAGAGTGAGACTTAGTCTCAAAAAAAAAAAAAAAAAAAAAAGTAAAGAAAGGTTAAATGGTATATAATGTATATCCTTGGATAATGCAGATGCAGTACAATTTTTTAAATGGAGGAAATGGAGAAAACATATACAAAAATAATTTTCTTAACTCCTCTCATAGTCATTTTGGTGGAAGCATCCAATTTGTGGCCTTAAAATGCCATTTCCCACTAAAAGATACAAGGAACTTCCCTTCTAGCTTCAGGGAGGACATGTGCAAGATAAAACCTGAAATAGTACCATGTAATAAGGAAGCTATTGAATGCTATTAGGTATCTTCCTCTGAATAGATTAGAAAAAAAATGCTATTAGGGTCATGTCAAAAGATTCAGACATCAACTGAAGTAGCTCACATTAGCCAAAGATAAGGTAATTTGAGCATCAATAAAAATAATAGCTGCAATGGATTAAAGCACATCAATATATTTAAGTCCACGAAATGATAATACTTTTTTTAAAAAAAAGGTTACCTCAGAACTATAAGCATGGTAGACTAAAAACAATCACAAATTCTTTGCTATTCCTCCCATTGAGAGGTAAAGTGTATTTTGCTTCTGCCTGATATGGTCTGGCTTTGGAGACTTGCCTGAGCAATACAATGAAGTGGAAACAACACTCTTCAGAGCAACTTCAAAGCCTAGGTTACAATAAGCCTTGCAACTTCCATCTGGTTCTCTTGGGGAACATTCTCTGTGGAAGACCTGAGCTGTTCTTATAAGACAGTTCTAGTTGATAGTCTCAGCTGAGCCTAGTCTTTCAGCCTTACTCACTAAGCCATCATACATATGAGTAAAGCCATCTGGGATCTCTCAAACCAGCCCATCTACAACTGAATATCACCAAGTCACCATAGTCAATGCCACATGAAGCAAAAGAACCACCCAGCTGAGCCCTGCCCAAACTCCTGACCTACACAATCGTGACATAAAAAATGATTTTTTTGTTGTAAGCCATGAAGTTTGAGAATAAATTATTATACATTAATAGAAAACTGGAACAAATTTTTGTATCTGGAAATAGAGTTCTGCAATAACAGAAACCTAAAACATGTGGCATTAGCTTTTAGACTAGGTAGTGGCAGAAGCTGGAAGAGCATCAAGGAGCGTGGTAGTGACATATGAAGGGAGACTTGGTGAGGAGGTGAAGGACAGTGAGGAAAATGCTAATAGAGGTTGTAAAAAACGTGTTGGGAAGTTTGACAAGACTGTGGCCTTCAGTAATTTGGAAAATAGAACTAAAAAAAGAATTGTTACATTTTGTTATAACATAATTTAGAGAAAATAAAAAGATCTAAGACTTTCTAGGTTTAAATAAAACTGTTTCTCCTCCCCAATCTCTCGCAGCAAAATATTCTCAAAGTTACAAATGGCTTTAGAGCAAAGATCAAATTCAAACTCTGCAAACATGAAAAGGAAAAGAAAGAATGAAACAGTGGGAATAAAGCGTCCAGAGGTCAAGGCCAGAGAAACATTTCCAGGGAGAAGGATGAGGCCCCAAATAAGAAACCAGTGATTTCTGCCCAGCTGGAATTCAGAATTGCTATTGACCTTCATGACTATGCTCCTCTTGTTTCACCCCTTTGTGACTGGAAGTTTGTGGATATCTTATACCTTTGTCACCATTGTATGTTAGGTATATAGGAGGTGTGAGAGGGAAGGACAGATAAGTCTCTAATTCACAGGCCTTCCAGTTGAAAGAAAGTGTGCTGGAGAATGCTACACCTGAGAAATTAAACCCAAAGAATTTAATTTGCATCTAGAATTGATTTAAATAATGACTATTTGACTTGCAGCAGATGTCACAATGAGATGAAACTTTGGTGGATTGGTGAAGGAAATAACTATATTCTGCACTTGGTAGAAATGTAAATGCTTTATAGCAGAGGGCAGCCTGAAGTAGATTATATGTGGCCAGATATCATCACTGCTCCACTCACAGGAAGGTGGAATCTCATGTCCTTTCCTTTTAATCTAGGCTGGATTTAGTGGCTTGCTTGACCCAAGAAAGCAGCAGAAGAGACACCATAGAACTTCTTATGACTTTGGAGCCTTACAGCTTCAACCTGGGCCTCTTGAAACATTCTTTCTGGTGGGCCTGAGCTGTCATACATGGAAGTCCACCAACCCCAAGGTATCTATGTTGGAGAGGCAAGGTGTAGACTCTCCAGGTGACAGTCTAGCTGAGCCTAGTCTTTCGACCATTCCCACCAAGGCCCCAGGCATGTGAGTGACCATCCAGAATTGTAGACAAAGATTCCTATTTCACTCTGTTTTGTAAAAGAGTAGGTAATAGCCCCAGTGAAGACACTATGAAACTTCACAACTATTACAAATTCTAGAAAATAACATACCCAATATGTACATCCATAAAATAATGCTAATATGGTTTGGCTCCGTGTCCTCACCCAAATCTCATGTTGAATTATGATCCCAAGTGTTGGAGGTGGGAGGTGATTGGATCATAAGGGTGGTTTTTAAAGGTTCAGCACCATCTATCAAGTGCAGTCTCGTGATAGAGTTCTCAGAAGATCTAGTTGTTTAATAGTGTGCAGCACATTCTCCTTCACTCTCTCTTCCTCCTACCAGTCATGTGAAAATGGGCCTGATTTCCCTTCATCTTCTGCCATGATTGTAAGTTTCCTCAGGCCTACCCCAGAAGCAGAAGACTGTACAGCCTGCAGAACCATGAGCCAATTAAATCTCTTTTCTTTATAAATTACCCAGTCTCAGGTATGTCTTTAGAGCAGCATGAGAATGGACTAATACAGTTACAGACACATGTATCTCTATATTTTATACATCCTCCAAGTCTGTGAAATGACTCACACCCTTTCCCACCAGATCCACACACAGTGAGCCTGCCACAGTTTTCCTCCTTACATTCTGGCCACCCTGCTGTGCACTGACCTCCAACTACACACAGACTTGGTGTCTGCAGCCAAGTCAGCACTGAAAGATAATTTATTTTTACATACAAGGGGCAAACGTTCATCCATATCCATTACACCTTTCCAAACCATCAGGCTTTTCTTTCTCCCATACAAACTTCCAAAAATCTTTATCTGGACAGGGTATTGATTTTAACCCTGGATCCATAAAGACTAGGAACACTTCAAAATCTTCTCAATTTTTTTCCCTAGAAGCATTTAAATAAATCTCCACACACTGAGAATGGGATTTGTTTGGTTTCTTTAAACCTCCTTACAAGAAAAAGCCAAAGACCACTTTAAATAAGATTTCATAAATGTGTTATTCTTTTTATTTGAGATTTAATGTAAATTCTTATTTAAATTTTAACCTTTATATCTAAAGGAATGCAGCGCCATTTACTTCCCTTTGAATTTAGAACTTTCAAATATGTTACATGGCTACAATAACCTCTCTTTGGTCACCAGCTCCCTAACTGTTTTTAGCTTTTGCAGTCTTGACCCTCACCCAGCCCATTTTTGGAAACAATTTTGTTTTGCTTTCATCTATAATACAATGACAGTTGGAATCCTAACGCAATATTCCAGGTAGGTCCTGAGTGCCTTGTCAATTATATAGTATTTTGTTCCTCTGGCCAATAAATTTTATGATAAATTTAAATTGGAAAATTTTAGCAAGTTGAGCTATAAAAAGGACAAATTGTTATAATTGAGGATTTTCACAATTTCTTTTGATTTTTCTAGCTCCCCTTTTCATACCCTCAGCCAAAAAGTTACTGGATCTGAAAATTGTGTGAAATTCTCCCAGTTAAATCATCAGACCTTCAGCAGCAAGGTAATAAAACATAGAACAACTTTTTTTAAAAAATAAATGGCTTATAGCATTGGCTGATTCTACTGAATATGTACAACTGAAAGTAAACCAATTTTACTATCCTACTGAATATGTACAACTGAAAGTAAACCAATTTTACTATCCTTTACTGATGAATTATAATGTTGTCATTTTTTATTTTGCTGTGTTAACTTGAATTTTCATATATGTAAAAGTTTTCCTTTGGTAAAATATTTTATCTCTGGATTTTTAGTTCTATCTAGCAATATATGCCTCCTTTTGTTATTTTTGAGAGCATCTTCCCTTTAACAATATAGGCCTATTCAGATCTAGAACACTAACATCTTAACACATTAATATCTACAACACTAATACCAACACAGATCACAGAAATGACCTTCAGCCCAAACCTCACAGTATCAGAATGGTGCACTATTACTTTGGTATATGACCAGCTTTCTGCCCACACGGCAATAATCATATCCATGCAATTTTAAATTTGGAATGTGTTCATGAGATCTTATAGCCAGCAGTTTCCCAGGCTAAAATCACAGTAAAACTACAATCTCTTGATCCATATGGTTCAAAATTTTATTAAACAATTTAAAAAATGAATGAAGCATGTCAATGGAAAACTGTTTTCTGCACTTACTCAGATATTCATATGATTCAATGTAATTGGTTGAAATAAGGTCAGAAAATATTTATTAAATGCCAGGAATTTAGTGATGAAAACACAGTTCATACTACCTACCAAAGCCTTTATAGTATCTCTTCTACCATTAGGACAATCCTCATTCTTTTGGAAGACTTCAAGTTGGTAAACATACAACTCATTTGAAACATCTGTCTGTGCAATTATTAAAACAGGACATCCAGTGGCAATCTTTGTTTTATATACACTTTTATATTTTTATATGTAATAATAAAAGCATCTCAATATTTCTTTTAAGTCCTGATCTATGAGATATGGAAATTAATCATTTTATAAAAGTTAATTTTCCTCTATGAGTTTTCATGTTCTCAGCTGTAAGGTGAAGGGACTGGACAAGATGATGTCTAATGCCTCTTTCAGTTTCAGGGTACATAAATTCTATTCTGCCACTGGTGAGAAAGAGCATTATTTAGTCTAAACAGATGCTTCTCTGACATACATTGTTATAGTATCTGAAATACCAAATTAGTTTGGGGACTCTAGGGTTTGAAGGCCTTAGCAAGCTCTTTTGAAGGGCCTGTAACATTTATGATCAAGTTCTGCTGAAGCTGATACTTGGTCTAGGGAAACCAGTCCTTTTCCACTCAGGAATGTACTCACTGGCACCGTGATTGGTCTGCTAGTTAGAACCTTGCTTGGTCTTGCCTTCTTGGATCAGATGAACATGAGTGGCATATGAACTCATGGCCACCCCTTCCCTCTCCCTCAAACTCTTTCCTTAAGGAAGGTTAAGAATCTCCATAAAGCCTTCCATGTCCTTTCCAGGTGGGAATCCCTTTCTCTTTGGCTACTATTCTAACTTGAATGCCCTACTGTTACACTGTAATTATTCAAGTATCTTTTCTTAAGCTAAACCATGAATGCCTTCAGGACAAGGATCATATCTTATTTACCTTTGTATCTAACACAAGTGCCTTCCACATGAAGACATTCAAATAACAGTAATAGCCCGTATATACAGGATGTTTATTAAATGGCAGGTACTGTATACATATCAACTTTTATCCCTTACACCCATCCTATGAAGCACTTACTATTATTATCATCACCATTTTACAGATGAAGAAACAATCATAAGGTTAAGTAACCTGTCCAAGGTTACACTCAGCTACACAGTGACAGAGCAAGAATATGAACCCAAAGAATCTGGTACCCAAGTGTGTACTATTATGTGGTAGTTAATTATAGCATGATGCCAGCTTTCATTATGCTACAATCATATACTGTCACTTGAATTATTCTCCCTTTTTCTGAGACAAAGCATTTTCTTGCTAGCCTGGGCCTCCAGATGATATATTAAGTTATATAAAGGAGAATTGGGTTTTTAAAAATACAGTGTTAACTCCATTTGGGAAAGGTTAACTGAAATGAACAAACAACAACAACACCACCATGAGAAACAGATTTTTTGAGTGTTTACCACCAAGAGAAAATGACCACAAAGGTACACCTGCAGGCAACATCTTCTATAATGGAAGTCTTCACATAGTTGGCAAGCATAAACAGGGTCTGATGTCAATGTCATCCAGCATCTGAGGTGCCTTAGCTAGTCTGGAATGGCCAGATGAAGGCATGGGTGGAGTCAGTACAGTCCACACTAGAGGGAGTATCAAGCAATAGTTCTAGATCCAAACCTGGAAACAACTAATAAGCTCCACTCCAGTAGAGAGCTGAGTAATGGCACAAACAAAAGTGCTTCTTATTAAGGAGCTAAGGCAGCAAGTTAACAAGAATAAAAGTCTTTTTCTGAAAAGAAAAATTATAAAGACTGAGATAAGAGAAATATTTCATTTCTCCCTCAACTCTGTGCTATGGACTAAATGTAAAAAATTTATGTTAAAATCCTAGCCCCTTTAAAAAAAAATCCTAGCCCCCAGTGTAATGGTTTCAGGAGGTGGGGCCTTTGGGAGTTAATTTAGGCCATGAAGGTGGGGCCCTGATGAATGGGATTAGTGTCCTTATAAAAGAGAACTCAATGAAGGCTCTAGTCCTCTCTCTAGAGGAGTGCCCACACTAGAATCTGACCATGCTGACACTCTGATCTCAGACTTCCAGCCTCCAGAGCTGTGAGAAATAAATTTCTATTATTTTAAGCCACGTAGTCTATGGTATTTTATTATAGCAGCCAGAAATGACTAAGGCACTCTAGTCTTTAATAATAGTAATAATAATACACTGTAACCCCAAGAGAAGTAGGTCATGGTGGAAACTGTAGAGAATTAATAGAAATTGAAACACTCATCCAGGAATTGGTTGTCAAACGTTTTAATTTTTCAAGGGGAGTCAAAAATCCAGATTTGAATGTAAAATATTCCAATTTTTACAACATTAGTTATTGATTCCATTAAACAACATGCACACACACACACACACACCACACTGCAACTAAACCCTAGATGTATCAAACAAAACATAACTGCAAATCAGATTTGGCCCATTGCCCATCTTTACAACCTTGGAAGACAGGCTCCAAGTTCTCCAACACTTAGAAAACAGAAAACAACCACATGGGCAAACATGGTCACTTATAGTCAAAAATTTTTAAAAAGAGAGTATTATTTAAAAACTAGACAAGGTGAAGGATATGAAGAGACACTTTTCAAAAGAAGACATACATGAGGTCAACAAGCATATGAAAAAATGCTCATCATCACTGATTATTAGAGAAATGCAAATCAAAACCACACTGAGATACTATCTCACGCCAGTTAGAATGGCGATCATTAAAAAATCTGGAGACAACAGATGCTGGAGAGGATGTGGAGAAATAGAAACACTTTACACTTGGTGGGAGTGTAAATTAGTTCAACCATTGTGGAAGACAGTGTGGTGCTTCCTCGAGGACCTAGAAATAGAAATTCCATTTGACCCAGCAATCCCATTACTGGGTATATACCCAAAGGATTATAAATCATTCTATTATAAAGACACATGCACACACATGTTCATTGCGGCACTGTTTACAATAGCAAAGACCTGGAACCAACCCAAATGCCCATCGATGATAGACTGGACAGGGAAAATGTGGCACATATACACCATGAAATACTATGCAGCCATAAAAAGGATGAGTTCATGTCCTTTGTAGGGACATGGATGAATCTGGAAACCATCATTCTCAGCAAACTGACACAAGAACATAAAATCAAATACCGCATGTTCTCACTCATAGGTGGGTGTTGAACAATGAGAACATGTGGACACAAGGAGGGGAGCATCACACACTGGGGTCTGTTTGGGGGGGGGGCGGGGGAGGCACAGCAGGGGGATGGGGGAGGTTAGGGAGGGATAACATGGGGGAGAAATGCCAGATATAGGTGACGGGGGGGAGGGAGGCAACAAACTACATTGCCATGTATGTACCTATGCAACAATCCTGCATGTTCTGCACAGGTACCCCAGAACCTAAAGTACAATTAAAAAAAAAAAAAAAAAACTAGACAAGGTGAGGAGAAGCAAAGGAAAAAGCAGGAGAGAGTCCAGAAGTCAGTGGGTTAAGATGAGAGTACCAGAAATCCAAAACACAGATGCTTGAATTTGAACATCCAGGAGATGTTCTGCCCAGTAGAGCTGCCCTTACTACTTCTTGCTATAAACTGAAGCTGGTAGTGGGTGGCTATTCCAGGAACCACAGTTCTCACAGGAAGTGAATGCAGGTGGTTGGAAGAAAAAGCCCTCTCCCTGCAGGTGTGCTCTGATCCCTGCTGGAGCAGGGACAGTCCAGCTGGGATTCCAGGGAGATTCTTATGGTAACAGTCCCTGAACTTTCCATTCTAAATAGGAAGAACACCTCAGAGACTAGGAGGTTAAGCCCTCCTATATTTCAGAGCCCCCCTCATCTGCTAAGCCTCCTCAAGTGTTCCACAAATAAAGCACATTTTGCTATGACACCAATGAACAGCAACTGGTCCCAAGCAGCAACATTCAGGCTGATTCCTCAAATGTCAGTTTGCACAATCTGCCCTCTTTCTTGTAGACCACCCAGTCTTCTTGTAATGACTCTACATTGTCTCATTTATTTTCTTCATGGCAGCAGAGGCTCCAATTTCCTTAGTTAAATTTCATTTTCTCCCTTATGCAACTGATGATTTATTTGTAATTCCCTGGCTCTCTATTAGTTACCCAACATGATTCTTTTTCTCTCTAATCAGCTGCAAAATATGGTAGAATTGATGAACTTCTTAGTGTTCTACTCTATTTAGAGAACAATGAGGAACAAAATAATAGGGAAAGAGAAAAAAATAATCAAGTACAAAGAGATTAGAAGGGCAAGGAAACAAAACAGGCGGATGCCACACACAGGTAGTTCATAGTTCATAGTGTTCTTTTCACTGAGACAAGAAAACAGTCTTAATGAATTTACGCTATCATTTTGGTGCAGCCCATGTTATTGCATTATTATAATGAAAAACACATCAGAATATGTCTAGACACACGACATACTCCTGGTAGAGAGTTCCCTGCACTTCAAAAAATTGTGGTTCAATTTCCTTCTGGGAAACGCTCCAATGGCAACATTTCAGGTTCTTGAAAGGCTCTTGAGAATGACCGCCTAAGGGGAGGCCACCTCCAAAAGTAGACTTAAAGTATCAGGGCACTGTAAGGGCTGGCAGAGCTTTCCATGGGAAAATGGTCCAAACAGCATGGGCCCCCTGCAGAAACCCCACATACAATAATCCACTGATAGGTTCTGCTACGTGCAGAGTAGCTGTGACAGTCTAAATAAAACACTGAAAAGAACCTGTAAACAGAACAGAAGTAATAAAATACTTTGTTTTGGTGATTCTTTCATTTTAACTACATATGGATTAAACAAATCCAATTGGTATAACTTTCACCAATGTGTTGATTTAAACCAAATTCTATAGGCGTTGGAAGTCAGGAAAGGAAAACGATACCACATCCCCATGGTACTTTACCTATTATAGGGTAAATGATGTTATTTACAGAAGAGTTGTGAGAAGAATAAGTCCTAAACTGCAGCCATCATGCTGAGATTGTAATTCTGGCTGTGCCACTCAGACTTAAATCTCTAAATGCAAACCATGTGACCTCTACTCATACATTTGCAAAATAAAAAAAAAAATTAAAAAAAGAACCCTCTATTCAATCCAACTCCTAGAAACCTCTGAAATTTTTATCACATGAAGAGCAGTACAAGTAGAAGACTTGAGAGATATGCAGATGCTTGCTTGCTGTTTGCACTAGAGGTCAACAAGTATTTGCAGGTGGCTACACACTTCAGTGTATAACCAGTACCACATACAGATCAACAGCCTGCCAGGGTGAACACTAAAGTCAAGGAGCCAACGATCAGATTGGGTCAGGGGGAGTGATCCTTGGGAAATAAGAAGCATAACATTCACTATAAAATACTGAGGGTTTAGATAAATTATACGAGTTTGATGAGTGGGCTGTTGTAACAGAGAGACTATCTTAGCAGAAGTGGAACATTATTTGGGCCTTGACTCCGGGTACCCTTGAACACAGGGTACCTTGAACTCTGGTGTATTAGTCCATTCTCACACTGCTATGAAGAAATACCCAAGACTGGGTAATTTATAAAGGAAAGAGTTTTAATTGACTCACCATTCTACATGCCTTGGGAGGCCTGAGGAAACTTACAATCATGGTGGAAAGCACCTCTTCACAGGGCAGCAGGAGACAGAATGAGTGCCCAGCAAAGGGGGAAGCCCCTTATAAAACTATCATATCTCACGAGAACTAACTGACTATCATGAGAACAGGATGGAGAAACTGCCCCCATGATTCGATTATCTCCACCTGGTTCCTCCCACAACACATGGGGATTATGGGAACTACAATTCAAGATGAGGTTTGAGGCCAGGTGTGGTGGCTCACACTTGTAATCCCAGCACTCAGAGGCTGAGATGGCTGGATCACTTGAGGTCAGTTCAATACCAGCCTGGCGAACATGGTGAAACACCATCTCTACTAAAAATACAAAAATTAGCTGGTTGTGGTGGCTTGAGACTGTAATCCCAGCTACTCGGGTGGCTGAGACAGGAGAATCACTTGAACCCAGGAGGTGGAGGTTGCAGTGAGCCAGGATCATGCCACTGCACTCCAGTCTGGGTGACAGAGGGAGACTCCATCTCAAAAGAAAAAAAAAAAGCTGAGATTTGGGTGGGACACAGCCAAACCATGTCACCTGGTATCCTTGAGCACACAGAAAAGCATACTAGAATGGGAAAACATACTGCAAAAGCACACCTGAGGTACCATGTTGCAGAGGGAGGGTAAGGAGTAATAGTTACCATGGATTTGTGGGCACTATAGCTTGACTAGCACTTACTGCAAAGGGGAAGTCAAGTGAATTAGGTTACAAGAAGCCTAATTTTGAAGTCAGGAAAGCAGGCCTCCTGGAAGAAAAATCTCTCTCCAGAGAATATGGCCCTTGATCCCTTGATGCAACAGCTAATCCAAAAGATGTTGGCCTTGCCCTAAGGAGCAGTCTATGCTTTGCTAGACTCAAAATACGCAATGATCCCACATAACAATGAGGCAGTAAAACCCAAGTGCAAGGCAAACAAGAGTTTTCCTGAAAGCACCACCCCTTGTGCCACTATCACCATGACAGTTAATTTTAGGTGTGAATCTGACTGGGTTAAGGAATATCTAGATAACTGATAAAGCATTACTTCTGGGTGTGTCTGCAAGGGTGTTTCCAGGAAAGATTGAAGGGTGAGTCAGTGAACTGAGTGAGGAAGACTAACCCTCAATGTGGGCAGGTGCCATCTAATTAGCTGGGAGCCCAGATAGAACAAAAAGACAGGGAAGACAAAATCTCTCTCTCTCTCCTGGAGTTGAGACACCCTTCTTCTTCTTCCTTGGACATCAGAACTCAAGGCTTTCCAGCCTTTGGACTCCAGGACTTATACCAGTGGCCCCTTGGGTCTCAGGCCTTTGGTCTAGGACTGTGAGTCAGAGCATTGGTTTCCCTGAGGCATTCAGATTTGGGGCTGAGCCAACTACCCATATCCTGGGGTCTCCAGCTTGTAGCCAGCCTATCGTGGGACTTCTCAGCCTCTATAATTATTCTCTTCTCTCTCTCTCTCTTTGATAAATTTTCTCTCTCTCCTCTCTCTCTCTCTCTCTCTCTCTCTCTCTCTCTCTCCCGGTTGGTCTGTCTCTCTGGAGAACCCTGACTATACAGTCACCATCTACCTACTCTAGTTAGTTCTGGAGTTGGTTCAACTCTGCCTTCTACCTGGATCCTCCTTCCTAGCCTGGATCCCTGAACAACTGTGAATTGTGAATTCACAACAGTCCAAATCTGCTTCTGTTTGGCTAGACAAACCATATTGTACCCCTTCAGTACTCACAGTTATACTACCATTTTTGCTACCATGAGCACCAACACCCCATTCTATGAATTAACTCACTGTGTCTCCTGATAGGTTTACTGTATTGTCCATTCTGTCCCTTATCCTATTTCACTTCCAGGTTGACAAAAATTCCTGTCCACAAATAATTATTAGACACCTATGAGACAGACACTGTACTAAGCACTGGGGACATAAAGACAAGGCATACAAATTGTCAAAGAGTATAAAACATGAAGGCAGATATGCTTTCATCCCTTCCTTTGACACACACCTGTTAAGGGCCTAATATATGCCAGTACTCTACCAGGACCCCAGGATACAAAAGTGAATAAAGACGCAGTACCTGCTCCTAAGAAACTTAGGGTCTATTTGGAAGAGACAAACAGGAAGGCAAAACAAACAAACCACACAATGAAGGAAATATATAATATATATGCTGGGACCAACTACAGTAAGAATAATCTATGGTACTCTGGGGAAGGATTTTGTTCAGAGAAGGCTTTATGGATAGGTGACACTTGAATTGAGATTGGAAAGCTGAGGAGGGTGTGAGGGATAGAGAAGAATCCTGAATGCAGAGATTACACTGTGACAAAACATTGTAGCCTAGGTTATTCAGACCAGACTTCCCAATGAAAAAAACAATATTGGATAAGGTATAAAAGAATCTTCTTAAAATAATAAAAAGCTGACAAGAAAGTATTTTAACAGGTTAAAATCTAAGTGAAGACCTCTCAGGCTGAGAAGAAACCAACATCAAAGCTCAGTTCATACAGGTGGGGAGACAAATTGAAGTTCTTCTCTATATTCAACTGTTTCCCCCAAAGGGTTACACCCTCAGGGAAAGAGTAAATTAGAAGTCCCACTCCATTCCATTCCCTCACCAGGGCACTTCAGGAAATTTGTCTATTGCTGAGTAGATTAAGGAGGAATGCCCCTGAGAAGCTGTAACCAAAAGTGGTCCTTGAGCAAATCTGCAGACTGAATTTACATCACTTAAAGAAGGGTACTTTCAAACACTTCAGATATTAAATCATTAGACAAATAGGATAAAACAATTATTCATACTATATTTAAAGATAAAAATAAAAAGTGAAATAAAATTTAAGAGGAAAAAAATAACAAAATGTGCCTTAGCAGATTTGAAAAGAATTGAACCCTCTTTTGAATTGAGAAATAAAACTAATTTAAAATGAATGGTTTTTATAACAATTGCAGTAAAGATTAAATTTAATCAGGCAAGGTTCATCAGTGAATGCCAAATCTAAGGGAAAATTTGTATAAGGAGTGTGATATTTGTATGATCTTAAAGTGTTACCCTACAAGCTGCTTATTAGTTTCAAGAGAGGAGAGGAAAAGAAAATAGATGGGGGAGAAATTGGTCTTCCAAAAGGTAAATGCCATGAAAGACTATATAAGGCTAAGAAAATGCTCCAGATTAAAAGAGGCTTCAAAGGCATGATAACAAAATGCAATACCTGACTCTACACTGCACATGGCATGGGAGAGGAATCAAATGCTATAGAGAACATCACTGAGTCAACTGAAACAATGGAATATGTGAGCAGATGAAATAAAAAGCATTACTGGGTATATATCCAAAAGACTATAAATCGTTCTACTATAAGGACACATGCACACGAATGTTCATTGCAGCACAGTTTACAATAGCAAAGACCTGGAACCAACCCAAATGCCCATCGATGATAGACTGGACAGGGAAAATGTGGCACATATACACCATGGAATACTATGCAGCCATCAAAAACGATGAGTTCGTGTCCTTTGTAGGGACATGGATGAACCTGGAAACCATCATTCTCAGCAAACTGACACAAGAACAGAAAATCAAACACCGCATGTTCTCACTCATAGGCGGGTGTTGAACAATGGGAACACATGGACACAGGGAGGGGAGTATCACACACTGGGGTCTGTCGGGGGAAAAAGGGGAGGGATAGTGGGGGGGTGGGGAGTTGGGGAGGGATAGCATGGGGAGAAAGGCCAGATATAGGTGATGGGGAGGAAGGCAGCAAATCACACTGCCATGTGTGTACCTATGCAACAATCTTCCATGTTCTTCACATGTACCCCCAAACCTAAAATGCAATAAAAAAATAAAAAATAAAAAATAAAAAAATAAAAAAATAAAAATTTAAATTTACCATGCAAAAAGTATTTATATTGATACTTGTAGTATAGCCATATGAAAATATCCTTACTCTTCAGAAACAAACACTGAAGTACTCAGGGGTTAAGGACCATGATGTATGTAACTTACCAACAAATGGTTCATAAAAAAAGTACACATATAAAAAACCATATTCATTTAAAAAGTATATGTGTGCATATACATGATATACATATATATAAATATATATATATTTTTCTCTAAATCACCATTGTCTGTAAATAAAATGTATATTTACATTTAAAATTATATACACACACAGAGAGAGAGAAGACAGAGAGCAAACAATAAAGATAAAGGAGTAAAATATTGATAATAGATATAACTGGGTAATGAGTTTAGAAGTATTCTTTGTATTGTTTTACTTTCTCAACCTATTTAGAAGTTTTAAATGTTTAAAATTATTTTCAGAAAAGTAGAAAACAAAAGACATTAATGAATAGATTCAACAACAATCTAGACATAGATGAGGGAAAATACTAGTATACTAAAGAATAGGGCAGAAGAAATTATCCAGAATGCAGTACAGCAGGGAAAAAACGTAAATATGAAAGAGAGATTAGGCTTAACAGGCTAAGGAGTAACATATATTTAACTAGAGCTCCAGAAGAAGAGGAGAAAAAATGGGGAAGGAGGAGGGGCAAACTGACTAACAATTTTTTAGAACTACTAAAAGATACCAATCACAAATTTATGAATCCCAGTGAATTTTGAATAGGCAAATAAAATGAAATGAACCTGTAGTAACATCATAGTAAAATTGCATTACCCCAAAAAGCAAAGTAAAAGCAGCCAGAGAAGTAAAGGACAGATTACCTCCCAAAGAACATCGGTTTGACAGCTGACTTCACAAAAACAACACCAAAAGCCAAAAGATAGTGTAAATTTTATATAAATAGATATTAAATGTGCCAAGAGACAATAACTGCCAACCTCGACTTCTATACCCAGAAAATGCATCCTTATTTTAAACATGTTTTCAGGCAAATAGAGATTTTTTTTTCTACCAGCAGACCCTGATTAAATGGATTCCAAAAGGATATACTACAAGTGGAATGAAAGTGATCCCAGATGGAAAATCTGAGATGCAAGAAGAAATGACAAGCAAAAATAGCATTAAATATATGAGAAGATCCCATGAACAAAAGTATAGAGGCAGAAAATTGTCTAGTGTGTTCAGGAAATTGCCAGCAGCTTGGTTGTGGGTTGGTGAAGCAGAGAGTTAGTCTTTCAGCTTTATCAAATACAAATCCTATCAGTAAAAACTAAAATTAAGCATGTGCTCAGAATACATGTAGATTTACTTATTTATGAAAATATTATGTGTATTATAAAATGTATACAAAAAATAATTTTAAAGGATGGGATTAAGAACAAAATATAAATAGAACTTCTGATATTTTCTTCCCACATTCTAAGGGATTTTATTGCAAAATTAGAAGTCAGCAAACTATGCCCTGCAGGCCAAATCTAGCCCACCATCTATTTTATCTGACAGCAACAAAGCTAGAGAGCAGTGGTAGAGATGCATAGCCCATGAAGTCTAAAATATTTACTATCTGGTCCTTTACAGGAAATGTTTGCCAACCTCTGGACTTGAACATGGGCCATAACAGCAGTCAGGGCTCATAGTCACCACATTGTGGACTTGTCCATCATACCAGCAATGAGGAGCTCTGAAGGATTTTAAGCAGGAGAAAGGTCATTCTGGCAGCTGTACGGTAAATGGAACAGAAGAGAGATGCCTGATGCAAGGGAAGCCAACTAGGAGATTTTTTTTGTGACATTGATTCAAGTACTTTTCCTCTCTGAGACCAGGTTTTCTGTCTATAAAATGGATGTGATAATTTACACAGAGTTCTCTGTGGGTCAGAGGAATAAATGTGTAATACAGTGTGTCTTAACTGTGAAAGCACTATAACAATTCAAAGTATAATGATTTTATTTGCAGTAGATTTTCATTAAATGAATGTTTTAGAAAGAGTTATATGTGTTTTACTGTCTCAATTTTGGTTGTATTCTTTTATATTAGTACATTTTACATGATTGTATCACAGCTATACTGAACTCATTTAGTATCAAAATTTAATGCAATTTAATTTTGTACATTGATTTAAATCTATCTTAGTCACTTGTCTGGAAAAACATTGCTAGATACTAATAATTCAGTGCAAATTATTTGCTTGTTCACTTACAAAGGGTAGTATTCATTGAAGAATGTATTTACATGAACTGACTTATTAACACCTGATATGTACATCTCATGTAACAGGCATAAAGAAGATCATAAATAATATGGCAGAAAAAGATCTATGAGCACCATCATATTTTCTTCCAATTCTTGAGATTCCCCAAACATTATAAGCTAAATAAAGCAATTTTTAAAAAACCACTTAAGGTACTTCTCTTATTACTGTTTATGACACTGAAATGTATGACCATATTAGCTGATCCTTTTTCAGATTCAGAGGTGTGGTTTTCAAGAGCACCCATCTGCACCCACCATCTCATAAGATAAATTACTGAGATATAACATGGTTGTGATATATTAAAGAGTATCAGTGGCAACAGTAGATTATACCCTCATAATATTTATGTCTCTATCCTTGATGTGTGTACAAATGTATGTTTATGAACACATGTATAGACATCCTTTAAAAACATGCCAGCATATTGTGAAAAAAAATGTGATTATCATCGGTGAAGGTAGAAGGTGAGACACAGTACCACATGCATCCTAATAGAACTGCAGGCTGTTTTAATTTAAATCAGTTTCAGCCTTCTTCATTGAAAACAGAAGTAAATCATGCAAGGAACTAATTCATACTGGGAGAGACAGCAAAGAACGCCAATAAAATTTATTTGTAAAAAAAAATTACTACAAAAATATTTCTACCACATTTCCAGTTTTATTTTAAATAAAAGAATAGAGGTCCTTTTCCAGGAACATTTTAAAAGGAAATAGCTTAAAGGAAACTTTTATTTCTGCTTTTTATACATATGGCTGAGTCTCATTTATTTTGCATTAATTTGCAGACAAAACTCTGATTCTCTATTCAAGAAAAGGCTTGACATAAGCAACATGGTGGTCTATGAAAAATAAGGATATGTGATCCCTAATTCTGCCTGTGTTCAACACATGCACATTACTGTTCACTCCACTGATAACAATGATCGATGCTCCCAGTGTACAAGGTACACTCTTTCACAGAGGCTCCATATCAGTGCCCTAGAATTCACAGGCAGTTATTTCATTCATGTGTCTTCTTTGGAACCTGGGTAATTTAATGGATCCAGGATCCAAGGTTTTGTTTTGTTTTTATGTTTTGGCAATTGTATTACCATCCTAATTAGACTCTAATATATATCCTACCTATGCCCATTTACCTTCTTTGAGGAGCACACTAAGAGATATATGAAAGAGGAAGACGTCTGATTTCCTTCAAGTGCTGTGGACATACTCCAAATTGTCACTGTTTCCTCAATCTGTTATCAATGAGCTTATCTTAACTTTTAGTAAATCTGTTTATATTTTCAATCTGCCTCACATCCTAGGATAATGCATTCCACAAGTTTCTATTCATTGTAGACCTCTTTTAAACTTCTGCAAGTGCCCTAAGTTCTAGTATGCCAGAATTCAATAAATCAGAAAGCATAGTTTTTATGATATTATAAATTTTATCCACATCCCCTTGCTCAGCATTTTTCCTTTGTAAATAGGCCCCCATTTTAATTCTACACTCAGAAAAAAATACATTTCATGATTAATTCTCCAACTTAAGCTAATTAATCATTATTCTTTTGTTCATGTTAGTTAACTTTCTATGCACCCTCTCACTTTAATCATGTCTTCCTTGAGGGCTGCTGACCAGAATTGCACACCATGTTCCTGGCGCAGGGCATTACAAGGTACAAAGAGAGACTGTTTATTCTAAAACAATTTCTAAGCAAGCCTGGAAATGATTAAGATACTTGTGGAATCACCACATACACTGGAATCAAGAAGGGCTTTGGGTGAAATGGTGCTTGTCAGTGAAGATAGGGTGCAGAGGTGAGAAGTGCTCTGCCCCTGTCAGGTTTACCTCCTCTTAAGCCTGGGCTGCTTTGCTCACTGGACAAGCTGTCACATCAGTTTCTCCAGCAGAAGGACTCATCACACAAGGTTCTGAAATACCGAGAGTTTCTCTGAAAGTGGAATTTGCAAATAACTTTGCAAGACAAACTAAAGTACAGCACGAAAAGGGAAAGGAGAAAGACATTGGGCTATTTGTCCATTTATGCTGACATGAAGCCACATTCCAAAATGATTAGCCATTTATAAAACATCCAATAAATTGTCAAGGGCATTAATCCCGTAGAAAGCTAATTCAGAAGGTTTCTTGGCAAGTATAGAATCAAAGCAAAAATGTATTCATGGTATTGATGAAAAATTTTAAAAATGCGAAATTAATCCCACTGCAGAATATAATACATCTGTATTACTGCCAGACAATTTGTGTTCATCAGACACTATTTTTCAGAGACTGGAGCAATACTGGATAAGCAGCTATTAGTTATTAAATTCCAATTCTCTTTTTCATACAAACTCAATGAAGACAATTCCTTTTCAATGAGTTTATAGAAAAGAAGACAAACGTCTGGCTCACGTGCTACCATTTTTCAATTTCTCTACCCATTAAAACCCTTATAAATGGAACCAGCCTTGGGCTAGAGGGCAGCTTCAGAATATTTCTTAACACATTATTTTTGATAATAATTACAAATCAAATCTAGTCGAAAAATAAGTCAAAATCTATTTGCTATATATTCAGTCAGAAAGCAATTAACTAGATTTCAACTTTATTCAGTCATATTCTAGATCCAGAGATACATTCTGTTTATTCAAGACAGACTAGAAAAACACCTGAATTGTATTTATAAGCATGCTTTCAAGATTCAATTTTTAAACTACTCTGCATTTTGTCAAATCTAAGATGCAGTCATTCCTCAAATGCATCATCATTTTTTATAGGAATAATGTCTTGCTTTGTTGCCCAGGCTGCTCCTGAACTCCTGGCTTCAAGCAATCCTTCCAACTCAGCCTCCTTCCAACTCAGTGCTGAGATTATGGGCATGAGCCACTGCAGCCAGCCTGGGTCTTCATTACTTTATGAGGACTCCTGTGCCAAGTAAAATTTGTATTATGGTTTTCTGTTGTTAATCTATTTTATGTAATTTAACTCTCATACCCAACTGGGATCCTAAGAGAATGGAGGCGTTTTCTGCCTTGACCTTGTCCAGCCTGCTCCAGCTACCCTGGACTCTCTCCTAGCATCATTCCTGAAGCCAACAGGCCCTCTTGTCTTGTGTCCAAGTTAAATGCTCTGCCAGGCAATCTGGCATCAGTTTAAGATAAAGTGTTGACTTACCTATTTGGGTATAACCCGGGTTAGTCTCCTGTGATTGACCAAGAAATTTGACCATTTTCCCATATTTCTGTACTCTTTGAACATATCTAAAGTGTCCAAAATGCCTTCTGAGATAAAACATCCCTACAAAGCTCTAGACAGAGGTCCAGAAATTTACCTTGCCAATTATCTCTAGAACTAGTCTTCCTACCTCAGAGGAATGATGTTCATCTCTGTTCAAATGGGTCAGGTAATATTTTATTTAAGAACAAAAGGAAAGAAGAAAGAGCTGTCATTCCATGCATACAACTTAATATAAACGAACAAATATCTTCAATCCTTTCTTCAGCATTGTCAACAATAAAGCAAATCAACTGCACTTAAAAAAATAACTCTTTTTCTACAACAGTTTGCTTCTAATGATGTGGTACTCTTCTAGGACTGAAACTGATGTTTTCTATATTTCATAACATACAAACTTACACCACTATTGACTGAAAATGGGGCAGCTCTTTCTTGATGGAATTAGAAATCATGATCCTAAGTTATATTAGACATTCTTCATTTTGAGGCAGGAGAACTGCTTGAACCCAGGAGGTGGAGGTTGCAGTGAGCCGAGATTGTGCTACTGCACTCCAGCCTGGGCAACAAGAGCAAAACTCCATCTCAAAAAAAAAAAAATTCAAAAGGCAGGAGGAGAAAAAGGATTGAGTGTTTATTTCTCCAGCTTCCTCCTCTACAGGTAAGGTTTTGAGTTGTGTCTCTCCAGTTAAGGCCACAGCTACTATAAGGCAGCCTTTACCTTCTGTTTCAGTAATGGCCAGTGGTGGAAAATGTTTTTTTCTGGGTGCTGGATCCTCCTGTTCGTTCCTTAACTCTGCCTTCCCTCATCAATCATTCTTCCATTAATCCCTCTTCAACTGTGCCCTTTCCATGTACCATCTGTTTCCTGCGGGAAGCTGATTGATACCTCAGATTTTACAATACAAGATACTACCTGATGTAAAGTGTGGACCTTGTCTTCAGTTAAAGCAAAGGATACCTCTTCCTCAGATACTTACCAGTAACACCAATTTTAAATTGTCTGCTATTCTGCTACTGTCAAATCCTGCGTGAAGCCTCATTATAAACGCCAACTATTCTCTCTTCAAGAGCCCAGGTATTAGCCCTATATTAGGCTAGACCACAAGGAAGCTACATACCTCAACCATGTCCCTCTGAACCCGACCTGTGGAACTGCCTTGCTTGTAATGGATTATAATTCACCCATTTCCATAGTCTGCCTTAGTCACTCTTCCTGTGGGCTCTCACAGCACCCTTAGCTTGTCTATTAGTCTTTCCGTACTGTTGCGTTTCTCACTTGTCTACCTGCCCCACTAGGTCTTAAGCAGTATGAGTGCACAAACTGTCTTGCACACTTTAGTATCATAGCACCTAAAACTGGGCCCCTGAGCACTCAATGATATTTGTTAAGTAAATGAATGAATTGAGCATTATGCTCTTGAATTTAATGGCAATGACGAGGCAATAACAAGAAACAATTGTAAGTGGAACACATACATAAGCATTATAAATAAATTTTGCTACTAAAAATACAAAAATTAAAATATAAAACTATGAAACTAGCTGGGTGTGGTGGTGTATGCCTGTAATCCCAGCTACTCTGGGAGGCCGAGGCATGGGAATTAAGTGAACCCAGGAGGCAGAGGTTGCAGTGAGCAAACATTGCACCACTGCACTCCAGCCTGGTGAGAGAGCGAGACTCCATCTCAAAAATAAATAAATAAATAAAAATAAACTGCAAATGCTTACACTTGTCACTCATTGCTTCATTCACTGTTTCACTCATTCATTACTCTACCAAATGTGTTTAGGACCTGGTATTGCAGAGCATGGTACTAGGTCCTGGAAATACAAAGTTGCAGAAGGCATTGACCCTGCCTGAAAGCATCATTGTTAATTACATGGACCCTGTGAAGTTAATATTTTGACCATAGATGAAAGTTTTCTATGCAAATACTTCTCAAAGGAACTGGCTTCCTTTTGCAACCCAGTAAAAACTGAACTATGAAGACCACTTTGAAACTACATGTAAGGTTTTACGTTAAATGGTGTAGCTTTCCACCACTAATACCTCTTGACTTAACATTTTCCTTCTTTTTTCAATAGTTCCTCATTGTTTCTCTGATTTACACTTTATGAATGGTTCTTGGTGGTATTTTCCCTTGCCCTAGATTTTACTGAAAGCTGTTTCAAATGCTTCTTGAAAGAAACTGAAGCATGAATAACAGAAAAAGATTGTTTTATTTTTCCCCACTTAAATTTTATCTACCTTTGAAACTTTATATTGATAGACCCAGTCAATTTTTCACTTAAATTAGTTTTAAAAGGTCACATTTGTATTGGTACAGAATTAGCAATAGAAATTTCCATTTATTATTAAGAAGACATTGATATACACACCAAACTGTAAACAGTGTATGTCAAGTGATGGGGGAAGGAGGGACATCCACTGTGGACACTCACTTTCCATATTACATAATTTTCAAAATTTTACAAGCAATTTTACTTATCTATGCAGAAAAAAAGACACATTTGAAAGAAGTAAAATAAAGAGAAGACATCCTAGTTTATCTTTGTTTTCCCATGTCACATGGTGGTCGAATTCACATGTGGATTTAAGATATATAGCGTGGTAATTTGATTATTGAGTCATATGTGACCCAGTTGAATGAATGTAATAACAGACAGATGATGGTTTATGTCATTGATATGAACTGATTTCCCTTGTTCCATATTTTAGCAGCCAGTCATTTCCAGAATTGGCTTACGTTCTGAAAATATCCTCCACGGGGACGCAGTTTTGAGGCTGGGACATTCATTAACAGCTGGAAGACATTTGGTGACTCCAAATGATGAGGGCCAGTGGGAGCTGTGAGGATGGGCACCTGCCTTGAGCCAAGCCTATGCTTCCCCAAGATAGCAAACACCTTGCTCTGGCTCTCCCCAAGCTCATTTACATATTAAGTTAAGTCATCAAAAAAATGACAATTCAGTTGAAACAGCCTTCATATGTAGAGGCCACATTGCAAGACCGACCCTCCCTCCCTTCCTCCCTTCCTCCCTTCCTCCCTTCCTTCTTTCCTTCCTTCCTTCCTCCCGTCCTCTCTCTCTGTCTTTCTTTCTTTCTTGACAGAGTATAGCTCTGTTATCCAGGCTGAACAGTGGTGCAATCTCAGCTCACTGCAACCTCCACCTCCCAGGCTCAAGTGATTCTCCTGCCTCAGCCTCCCTAGTAGCTGGGATTACAGGCACACATCAACAGGCATGGTTAATTTTTGTATTTTCAGTAGAGATGGGAGTTTCGCCATATTCCCCAGGCTGGTCTCAAACTCCTGAGCTCAGGTATTCCACCCATCTGACCTCCCAAATTCCTGGTGTTCACAGCCATAAGCCACCACACCTGGCCTGTAAGACTTTATTTTGTTTGTTTGTTTGTTTGTTTTGAGGTAGAGTCTTGCTCTGTCACCCAGGATGGAGTGCAGTGGAGTGATCTTGGCTCACTGCAACCTCCGCCTCCCAGGTTCAAGCGATTCTCCTGCCTCAGCCTCCCAAGTAGCTAGGATTACAAGCGCCCTTCACCATACCCAGCTAATTTTGTATTTTTAGTAGAGTCAGGGTTTTACCATGTTGGCCAGGCTGGTCTTGAACTCCTGACCTCAAGTGATCTGCCCACCTTGGCCTCCAAAAATGCTGGGACCACAGGTGTGAGCCACTGCGCCTGGCCCCTGTAAGACTTTTTTTTTTTTTTTTTGAGACAGAGTCTCACTCTGTTACCCAGGCTAGAGTGCAATGGTGATCTCCGCTCACTGCAACCTCTGTCTCCCAGGTTCAAGTGATTCTCCTGCCTCAACCTCCTGAGAAGCTGGGATTACAGGCATGTGCCACCACACCCAGCTAATTTTTGTATTTTTAGTAGAGATGGGGTTTCACTATGATGACCAGGCTGATCTTGAACTCCTGACCTCGTGATCCACCCACCTGGGTCTCCCAAAGTGCTGGGATTATAGGCATGAGCCACCGTGCCTGGCCCCCTGTAAGACTTTTTAATGTTTAATATGAGCCTGAGTTAGAACATGGAACATGGGGAAGGGTGCAGCATGGAGAGCATAATTTTCAAATTCCTAGGCCACTCTCGTCAGAATAACTACAAAGATAATACAGCAAGGTCTCTCTATTGAAGAATAAAATAAAGTCTCCATAAAACATAAAATTAATGTAAAGTGTGTGAATAATGAAATATTGGGGTTCCATGTTTATCTTCTGATAGCATAAAACATTTGAGCTGTTTAACATCAAACCCCAAAGACCTAATCAAATAGATATCTAAGTAACTCAGACATTGTAAGTAATTTCAGCACTGTAGCACTGTATTTGCCAGAAGATACAGTCAATTCTTTCACCATGCCGAGATATCATTTAGTCTATAACTTAAACAAGCATTGATAAAGTTTTTTACAAAAGATGCTATCAGCAAAATAAACAGAGGACTTTGTATTACTTCAAAGGTTATTTATAATGTGTTTAGAAAAAAATTCAATGGAAACAGGAAAATAATGTCTTGATTTTCTAAACTTTACAACATCTGCTTTTACTTACTTTTCAACATTGTAAAGTTCTCTGGATTTTAAGTGAATTACTTTGCTTTCTCTTTGTCTATCCCTTTAGTTGACTATCTTCCCACTAGATCATACACCTGGGCATAATCTATGACCACATGAAAATCTCTATGTTATATATAACAGTTGAATTTTAGAACATGTAACATAGAAATGGAAAGATACTTCAAAAGAAAGGCAAGGTGTATAAGGAGCAGACCCCTCTATAAAAACACTCAAAACATTGTATCATTCTATTTTGTATCAACCTACACTGGATAATCTGCATACCATCTGCAATCTTACATGGGTAGTAGTAAAAATATTTGATAAAGAAAAACACTTTTACATATGTGTGTATACATGGGTATGTTTGTGTGTTTTGTTCAAATTCAAATAAGATTATTAATATAATGGTCAGTAAATCCCTATAATATAATGGTCAGCTTTTGATTTAGGTTTTAACCAAAAACAAAACAAAAGGCACTAAAATTTGCTGGTAACAATATTCTTAATGTTAATCCATTCAGTGGGGCTTTTGCTTTCCTTCTTTCCAAATCAAAAGGACTTAAATCTATAGACATTTTAGAAATATTTTTTAAATTTTTAAACGAAAGATATTTCTCTACGCTCAGTGGGAGTTACACATGAAACACACTGACATTCACCTACTTTGTAAAGGGGCATATAAGTTCCTCATTCCTTGACCCTTTTTTTGTCTGACCAAACATTCTGTTTGTTTCACTTAAAATAAGTTACTTTGGAAAAATACAACCATTCCTACTGCTACATTTTCTGATTTCTTAAAATTTGAGATTTAAGTTAATTTTACATAAATTAGAGAAAGTGCATTAAAAAAAGAAAGATGACATATTGGTCATCATTTAAACACAATTTTATCCAGGACTTTCTTGGAAACTTTGTTGAGATGCTTTAAACATTTGTTGGTGGCTTCTTATGAAGCTGGTTTAAAACCTGTGGGTTATTTGTGGTTAATATACAAGAGGAAAAAAAGAAAAATACAGAGAAAATGGCCTTTAAGGCACACACTCCTGAGGTTTCACTGCTGGGTTAGCTGACATTCTTTCCTTCACTTCCCTAGTCGAGCTGACCTCAAAGTTCTTGGTGTCCAAGACTTCCAAAAGAATGCAAACCACATTATCATCCCCAGAGGGGGAAAACAGAAACAAACTTGGACGATATATCAGGATAAGGAATAAGTCCACCAAGTGTTTAAGAAGGAAGGAGAGTTCTACTGCAATCACACAAAAAATCAAGGTTTTGTGGACATGGATTTGTCCAAATGAAAAAGAAGAGTGGTTTTGCCATTCAGTCAAAAGTCCTTCATAAGTTAAAAAAAGAGCAAGTTGGGAGCCATTATTCTTAGTTTCTGCCACACACCTGTGAAATCAAGATGTGAAACAGACTACAAAGATCCCTATCTTTAAAGGATTTTGAAAATGGAAAGATACTAGAAGGCAGTGGTATAAAGGGGGAAAAGAAGCAAGGGCATTCTCTGGCCATCATCAAATGTTGGCAACACTGCCTTTATGGTTGCTTTGATTATGCGTTATGTTCATACAGTTTTAGCTATGGATAATTTGTTGCTTTGGCTTTTATTTTCCTTTTTTTTTTTTTCATTGCATGTTTTAAAATGGTTTGCATTGGAGAATCAATTTAACCACAACAGAACAGACTGTGATTTGGAATTTGTATGACCTCACTTGAGGTAAAAGTAAGCTAGAAATCAGTTCTAGGAAAGAAAGGAAAAACCCAGGCTCACAAGCCTTTCTCTTTCCTTAAAAAAAGTTTTTAAAGATGTTTTCACCTAATGGTTTCTTTAAATCATCACTTCAGAATGTTAATGTTTTAAATGTTAGTGCTCCTCTGAGGGCCCCGTCACAGCCTTCTGTTGTTTTCATTCTATATACTTGCAGAACTTTAATTCGAATCCATGTACAACTGGTCACTCTCACATTTTTATGGTCAGACCAGATCTGCGGATCTTTGGACCCACTTATCTAACTGCCTAGTGAACAACAGCCTACCTGGTATCCCACACATCCTCCAATGTTCAGAACTGAACTCACTTCCTTTTCCTGACCTTTCAACCCCACCCCCCAAGGTTTTTCCTAATGCTCTTTGTCTTTGGTGTCTACCCATGTACCTCAAATCACTAATCCAGGGATCTCTTTGACTCCTCTGTCTCAATTTATGAATAACCAAGTTCTGTCAATCTGCCTCCTCATTATCACTTTGACCTTTCTCCTATCCAATCCATGTTTCCTCCACACAACCCTTGAACTTACCTTTGTTTGGGGTGATCATCATAAAACACAAATTTGATCATGATGCTCCAGGTTAAAACTCTTCAGTAATGTCTTATTACCTTTATAATCCAGTCTACCTTAACATGCCCTAAAAGACTCTTACTATCTAGCCTGTGCTTCCTGCTCCACTGCTAAGGTTTCGCTTCCTCTTTCAGTCACACTGAGCATCCTTCAGTCCCTGGAACCTGCCAAACATTCATTGGAAACATGCCATTCTCACTGCCTATCCCCAATCCAAATGTCACTTTCTTAGTGCCATGGTCCAATTCACAGGTTGAAGTCTAATCACCAAGATAATGGTATTAGGATGTGGGGCTTGTGGTAGGGAATTATGTCATGAGGGTGGAGTCTCATGAATGGAATTAGTGCCCTTATAGAAGAGGCCCCAGAGAGTTGTTTTGTCCCTTCTACTCTATGAAGGCCCAGTTAGAAGCTGCCATCTATTAACCAGAAAGAAGGCCCATACCAGACACCAAAACTGTCAGTGATCTTGGATTTCCCAGCCTACAGAACTTAGAAGTACATTTCTGTTGTTTATAAACTACCAGGTTTACGGTATTTTGTTACAGCAGACCAAACACACTAAATTAGAGATATCTTCTTCACTCTAAGTAAGATCAAGGCCCCAGAAATGCTCAAAAAAACCCTAACTTCTAGTGTAGCAGTCATCATATACTGTTGTAATTGTGCTCAGTGTCCCTGAGGGCACAGACTACTTTTGTCTTATTAACTACTAAGGGCCAGGCGCAGTGGCTTATGCTTGTAATCTCAGAATTTTGGGAGGCTGAGGCTGGCAGATAGCTTGACCTCAGGAATTCAAAACCAGCCTGGGCAATATAGTAAGACCCCATCTCTACAAAAAGACACACATACAAAATTTTGTTTAGCCAGGCATGGTGGTGTGTACCTGTGCTCCCTGCTACTTGGGAGGTTGAGATGGGAGGATCACCTGAGCCCAGGAGGTCAAGACTGCAGTGAGCCCTGATCATTCCACTGTACTTCGGCCTGGGTAACAGAGAAAGATCCTGCCTCAAAAACTAACAAACAAACAAAAAACTAGTACTTAGTACCAAGTACTTGGTAGGTATTTAATAAATACTAATTGAACAAACTAATGTATTTATTTATGTATTTCTTCCTTCACTAGCATGTTAGGGCACATGATCTGCTGTATACTTATAAGTGACTGGCTCATTCACCACAGAGGAAATATGAGCCATTCCAGAAAGAATTAAGATTCAGCATGCTCCATAATTAAGATATCTCATAGAAGTTATGACATCATTTGCCCTAAATTCTTCCAAGATAATTGGAAGGATAGTAGCAGGGTCAACTTCCAGGCCCAAATATACAGTTATCTTTGGCTAATCCAAAAGTTGTAGGTAGAATGAATACATTAATTGTTAAATGGTTATCGACTATCTCTATCTATTCTCCTTAATCCTGTCAACTAGTTTGGAGAGAGGTAGGGGGATAGTCAAGATGCTATTAATCTGGAAGAATATTCTACCCAGCCCCTGAATATAATTTTAAGGGGAGTTACTACCAATGACATTATAAGATCCTGATCATGATGCCTGTAAAGTGCTTGTGTGAACTCTTTCCAACTTTATTTGAGAACAAGAGAAAAACTGTAGGTTAATACAGGCATTACAATGTTACCTAAGTTAGAAGAGTTTTTAAATGACCTATTTAATTATCTCTAACACTTGGGTATGTCTCCTCTAATGTTAGATGTAATATCAGATATAACTTCTTGAGAGAGTTGTAATTGAGAAGACACATTGTTAGTGACACATCATGGAAAATGAGTCAACTGTGGCAAACGTGAGTCTCAAGACATGATCCAAACAAAAGGCATACCACCTACAGTGGCCTCACTTCATGACCAGCATTCAATACACTTACAATGATTTGCTTCTTGCTTGTCTGTCAGAATGTGGCTGTCACCAAATGAACCGGTCTCCCAAGACTGTTACATCAAACAGGAATTTCTGATTGGTTAATTTATAATTAAGGCCCAAAAACAAAGAGGGCACTACTACGTTATTAAGCCAAAAACCATTATTGGCTTACCAGTTTTGTTGCTTTATATTGCTTACAATGATAAAATACAATAACAATTAGGAATTAAAATTTTTTGAATCTTCTCATTTATTCTGCACTTCAACTACCGAACCTTCAAATCCTAGACTAGGAATTATTAAGTAAGATGCTGCAGTAAAGAGAAAACCATGTAAAAGAATTAAATCAACTCTGAATAAACATAAAGGCTCAGCAAGAATTATCAATATTCAATTACCACACCAGAATCTTTTCAGTACCTAAGTTGTCTAGTAACAAACTAGGAAACTATAACAAATGTAGCAAGTCTGTCACATTGCTAGAAAACTGCATAACCATATACAGATACTGGTAAAAAAAGAAAATGTGGTACATATACACCATGGAATACTACACAGTCATAAGAAAGGAATGAAATCATGTTCTTTGTAGCAACATGGATGGGGCTAGAGATTGTAATCCTAAGCAAATTAACACAGGAACAGAAAACCAAATGCAGCATGTTCTCAATTATAAGAACTGAGCACACATAGACAGAAATATAGGAACAATAGCCACTCTGTACTATTAGAGGGTAGGGTGAGTGGGTTTAAGAAAAAACTACCCATAAGGCACTGTGCTCAGCACCTGGGTGACAGGATGACAGGATCCATACTCTAAACCTCAGTATTATACAGTATTCCCATGAAACGAATCTGCACATGTATATCCTGTATCTAAAATAAAAGTTGAAATGTTTTAAAAACCTAAAAAAGAATATTAAGCATTAGCCACTATACAAAGCATTTTTAAAGAGAGAGTGGTAGTCACAGGGACACCACCTATTTCTCCCTCTGTCTTCTTAAAACTTTAGTCCTCAGAAATGAAAGGGAGTGATAATACCCATCTAACATGATGGTTATGAAGAATGAATTAATTAGAATATGTAAATCTAACACACAGTGGAGTGCCTAGCCCATAGAAAATATTCAACAAAATGTTAGTTCCTTTCCTTCTTCCTTTTCCTTATCCACCCTGAAGTGCCTATTTTACCATGTGGAAATCAGATGGCCACTAGACAATAGAGAAATCATTCAGCTCTAATATTAGCAGATCCTTTTCTGTAGGTCTCTCTTCACAGTAGTTTGGTCTATTATTTTTCCCATAGAAATTAGGATTTTTAAAAGTGTTTCCTCAGTAATACTAAATAAAGATATTTTGAACTTTGTGTCAACACTAGTATAACTCAGTAAAGCAACCTAAGTAAACCTAATTTTTGCAGTAGATACTTCTACAACTACCACACCTCTATCTGAACATAGCACTAGTATTATTGCCTAAAGTTCATTCCACATTCATACACCAGGAATCTCTCAACTGTAACTGTCTCATCAATTTCAAGTTTAAATCTATCCTAACTGACTTAATAAATCAAATTGTTCACAAGTGAGAGGCAGGAATTTTGTGTGCTCAGGTTTATGCTGAATGTATGCTCTGAGAATAAAAGAGTTATAATAGGATGAAAATCAATTATTTCTCTCCACACAGTTAAGTGACTTCACCAGTTGTTTTTTCATTAAGTGAATTCACCAATTGCTTTTTCAGTCAACAAGTATTCAGAGCCTATTATTTTCCAGGTATTGATACAATATTCTAGGTATGTAGTTGCTGCTATATACTTTTACGGTTGATTTACAATGCAGTATCTGAAACATGTTTATAGTTTTACCTGATAATTACTACTCACCATGATTCTTCTTTTTAACTACAATAACAATAACACATGTTCAGTGATTACAGTAATACCAAATACAGAGGCAACTGTTTTATCACATTTACTCTTCATAACATTTATATAACACAAGGATTATAATCCCCATTTTACCAAATGAGGAAAAGAGATGTGGAAAGGATATTTAACTTGCCCAAGGCCACCCAGTCAGTAAACACAGAAGCTGAAATTTAAATGAAGTCCGTCTAACTCTAGAGTGTCGTCTCTTAAGTCTAGACCAGTGCTACTCAAAGTCTGGTCCCCCCATAGACTGGAAGCATCAGGAGCATTTGGGAGCTTGTTAAAAATGCAGAACTTGCGGAATCATACTTTTAGAGAGTGGGTCCCAGCCATCTATATTTAACAAGCCCTCCATGTGCCTCTCACGCATGCTGAAGATTGATAAGCACTACTCTAACCCACTACACTACACATACTACTCAGTCTCCCTAATTCATAACTTACTACTGGTGTTAAGTCAGCTGATTGCTCACTTGCATTTAAGAAATGCGTTTAGCCATTATCACAGTTGACCTTTTTGGTTGAATTCTATGGGTAGTTAAAATTCAACTCTGTGCCATATCCTTTAAGCATGGTGACCATTCATCCTAATCTTCCTGGGACAGTTCCATTAAGCCTGTTGTTGTGACATAATTATTAACACTGGTCTCTTTCACTCTCAGAAGTGCCACAATTTGAACCATTAATCCTGTGGTGGTTCTAGATAAAAGGCACTGCTATCAAGGCAGTCCCTCCCGCCTTACATCCTACCACATACCCTCACCTCTACGCTCTAGCTACAATAATGGCCTTATCTCAATTCCTTAAAAATCTCAAACTTGCTTGTGATATAAGGTTTTAGCATTTCTGTTCCCTCTTCTTAGGAGGCTCCTTCTCTAGATCTCAGATGATATAATCCCCCCTTAATGGTACCCAAGGGTAAGCTGGTGGTAGGAGCAGTCGGTCCTGCATGTAGGAAATTTGGAGATGTACTGTTGACAGAGAACTTTAAAGCAATAACAAAACCAACTTAAGGTCAGTTCAGTCTACTTTTCATTTATCACTATGCACCAGCAATTTTAAATGTCAATGATAAAATGTTGTTTCTACCAAAATATGTTATTTGTCCTTCAATAAACATTATATTGTACATGAACGCTAATTCAGAGAACCCTAGTTACATAGTTGGCTTCCAACATACACAGTCATAAATGCTTGAATGCAATTCAAGAGTAAGTTCCCAATAGATTCAGAATAGTTATAGATCACTTTGGGTACAGTTTGTGTCTCCAACTCCTGAGTTACTATATACTATATACTCAATAGATTACATAAAAAAAAAGATTCAAAATTTCTACACAAACAATAGATTCAAAATTGCATAATACTGGCATAAGGGCAGTCATATAGGTCAGGATAGAATTGAAAGTCCAGAAACAAACTCCGACATTTATAATTTATTGATTTACAGTGAAGGTGCCAAAATAACTCAATGAGGAAAAAACAAGTCTTTTCAAAACATAATGCTGCCACAAGTGCATATTCACATCCAAAAGAATGAAGTTGGACCCTTATCTCACACCAACTCAAAATGGACCTAAGACCTACATTAAGAGTGAAAACCATGAACTTTCAGGGGAAAAAAAAAAAAACAAAAAAAAACCAACATAGGTATAAATCTTTATGACCTTGAATTAGGCCATGGTTTCTTAGATATGACAATAGCAAAACAACAAAAGAATAAAAATTGGACTTTATCAAGGTGAAAAACTTTTGTGCTGCCCATCAAGAAAATGAAAAGACTATACAATGTGAGAAAATATTTGCAAATCATATATCTGGTACAAAAAACTTGTATCTAGAATATATAATGAACCATTGGCTGGGCATGGTGGCTCACGCCTGTAACCTAAGCACTTTGGGAAAGCCAAGGCAGGTGGATTACTTGAGATCAGGAGTTCAAGACCAGCCTGGTCAACATTGTAAAACCTTATCCCTACTAAAAATACAAAAATCAGCCGGGTGTGGTGGTGCATGCCTGTAGTCCTAGCTACTCAGTAGGTTGAGGCAAGTGGATCACTTGAACCCAGGTGGTGGAGGTTGCAGTGAGCCAAGATCATGACACTGCACTCCAGCCTTGAAGACAGAGCAAGACTCTATCTCAAAAAAACAAAGAATACACAATGAACCCTTATAACTCAATAATAAAAAGACAAATAATGCAATTTAAAATGTGAAAAGAAGATATATAAATGGCCAATAAGAAAACAAAAAGATTCTAAACATCACTGACCATCAGGGAAACACAAACCAAAATCACAATAAACTATCATGTCACACCCAATAGGATAGACAGAATTAAAAAGTCGGATGTTAAGTGTTGGCAAGGACATGGAGAAGGTGGAGCCCTCATATACTGCTGTTGGGAATAAAATGATGCAACCATTTTGGAAAACATTCTGGCAGTTCCCGAAAAGGTTAAACACAGAGTAACTGTATGACCCAGCAATTCCACACTCCTAGTTGTATACTTAAAACATGAAAACATATGTCTACTCAAAAACGTACTCATGAATATTCATAGCAGCATTATTCATAGTGGCCAAAAAATGAAAACAACCCAAATGTCCAACAATTGATGAATGGATAAATAAAATATGTTATATTCATATAATATAATGTTATTCAACAATAAAAAGAAATGAACTGACACATGCTACAATGTAGATGAACATTGAAAACATTATGCTAAGTGAAAGAAGCCAGACACAAATAAACACACAATGTCTGATTCCACTTATGTGAAGTATCCAAAATTAGCAAATCTATAGACACAGAAAGTAGATTAGTGATTTTCTAGGGCTGAGGTAGGAAAGGGTGATATGGTGGAAGTGGAGTGATGACTAAAGGGTATTGGTTTCTTTGGAGGCTGATGAAAATGTTCTAAAATTCATTATGACAATAATTGTACAACTCTATGAATATACTAAAAACCAATTAATTGCACACTTTAAGAGTGAATTGAGTGGTACGGGAATAAATGGCATGTGTATTTCAATAAAGTTGTTCTAAAAAAAAAAGATTTAAAATGGTAAAACAGTACAAGCTGCAAGCTATACAGGTATATTTTTCTTTTTATTAAACAAATACAATGATACAATTTAAAAGTGCTAATCTATTCCCTTTTCCTTTATTGTACTGTAATGT
The DNA here is from genome assembly GCA_036589455.1 of Ateles fusciceps. Lineage (NCBI taxonomy): Eukaryota > Metazoa > Chordata > Mammalia > Primates > Atelidae > Ateles > Ateles fusciceps. The sequence goes on from JAZHEH010002842.1 coordinate 4,520,191, forward strand.
TTATTTTATTTTTATCTTTTACATTAGTTTTGTAACTGGCATGATAATACACATGAGGTTCAATAAGTTCTTTTTCATTGTCTGTTTTTATTTTTTTTTACAGGGGTTTATCATTCTTCTCCTTGCATGATTATTACTAAAAATAACTGTGTCTGAAGAGGAGGGGGGGGTGTTAAAAATTATTTATCCTATATGTCAAATATACAAGAAATGCCACTGTTGCTCCTTATTATTTAGATTTTTGCTCAAATAGCGGCATCTCAGAGGCTTCTCTAACCACTCTATTTAAAACAGACAACACTCCACGCTCATGGGAAGACATCAGTTTTTATCCCATTCCCCAGCTTTATTTTCTCCAACTCTATGATTATCTGACATTATATTATTTGTTTATTTCTATATGCTTCATTAGAATGTTAATTCATTAAGGAGTTGTATGTCTTGCTTACCCCTGTATCCTCAACGTACAGTAAACATTCTATCAATATTTAGTGAACAAACACTAAAATATACACATATGGGTTCAATTTATTCAGATAATTTTATCTTTACGCACAATTTCTGTTTTTCTCATAAGTTAGACGAACACATTGATTCTCAATCCTCTCAGCACAGTATTTCCTGTATGGACATTGTATTCTGCTAGAAACTTCAAAGATGTCAGAATAATCAAAATCCCTTTGTCTAGGAGTTTGGAATTTTAAAAAAGTATGACATTTTATACTCTTGCATTATCTTCAACAAGCATTATGAGCTGTAATTCACTTGACTAAAGTTTAGATTATCCCAGAATTAATTATTCCAGTCTAGTGATAAAAACCAGCCTCATTTATTGAACCTAAATATTGCTGGACTTTGTTAAGTAGACTTCAAAACACTTCTGAAAACTTGACAAATTTTTGTAGAAACTACTTTTGGGGGCCTGGATTTTTTATTATTGTTACTTTATCTCCTTTTAAAAATAATAATTGCATTTTTAAAACAAAGTACAACTCTGTTTTAATATGGTTCAATACTATAACTGTTTGGCTAGGCCGCAGGTCAAATCCCATTCCCTCCACAGTGTGACAATCACACATGGTATAAACTTGACCACACTGCTAGCCTACAACTCCTTTGTTAGTCTTGTGTTAGAATATGGAAGTTAAGATAAAAGGATATTACTCTGGGCATAGGTATTCTTATGTAATGTTCATTTTAGGTATTCTCAACATAATGAAATATTCTGTCTTCTGAATAATAAATTGATTAAATTTAGGTGTTTGTATATGGATCCTCAACTACTTAACCAAACTAAAGACTGCATTGTAGAGCCCTGAATCTGCAGGTAGAATGCCTATATTCGCATCTCCAGTGTACCACTTACTAGCTGCATGACACTGGCCAAGTTACTTATCCTCTCTATATCTCAGTTTTATACCCTTTACAATAGCACCCACATCAAGAGATGGTAATAATTACATGAATTAATCCATGTGGAGTACTTAGAACAGAGCTTATGACATGGTACACTACCAGAAAGTGCCAGCCATTGTTTTTAAGTTGAAATGGGAAAGCCATTTAAAATTAGTCTTAGTTATTATAATACACCAATTAAAAATAAAAGGATACAATCTCATACATTTTAATATAAAATTAGTAGGAAGACTTTAAGCTTCAGGCTTTTCATGTATAATTATATTTTATTTGCACAGTCAAAGTAATGACTTTGTGAGGGTAAAATTTGTGCAGAAGCCTAATAGATGCAAGATTATTTTCTTATACTGTTGTAACCTAGGAGAAAAAAGAGTCCATGGCCCTCCTGCTAAGTTTAGACTAGACGCTTCTCATGAATAGTCACATATTTCTTCATTAAACTGTTTTTTAATGGCCCTTTTGATGACTGCCAGTTTCCTCCACAATAAAAGAAGTTCTGACCTGTGAATTTATTTTTTCAATCCAGTAATAATTTTGAATACATTAACTAAGCATCACAGACCAAATAAGGAGCCAATTAGTTGTATTTTCCATCATTGAATAAAATAAGAATGAATCGACTTCATCACTAAACTTAAAAGGTTGTCATCATTGGCAAAGAAGTCTATTTTGTTCTGCCAACTCAAGTTCCTTTTGGAGAGTAAGGAAAGTTGGATTATCTGTGACCTGAAACCAACTGAGTTTCATTTTCCTTTTTCCTTTGGGACAGCTAGTCAAGGGAGTTCATACCATTCTGCAGTAGCACTACATATAAAATTACTTTAAAAACTTCTTACTTAAAGCACCAACTAAAAATCATAGCCCTACACGGTATTTATTTTCATAAGTAGATGTTATTTATTTTCCCTTCTTTATTTATTCTTTATTTTCCTTTCTCACTCACCTAGATATTGGGATGATGTGACGAATGCATCTACTCACCGTGCTACCCTCTTTGGTAAATAGATCTCACAGATAATTAACTCATCAACTAGTTACAACAAGCCAGAAAAGAAACAACCGTGAGTGAGTCTGTAATCTTAGTGCAAGCACTCTCCAACCATGTTTGTTTTTTGTGAAAGTACATCCTTCCCCCCTCAAGCCTTGAGTTTTTGGTAGAGATCAGCTTTAAAATATTGCAAGAAACACACACAACAAACACATCACCATTGTGTGCCTCTTCAGTTAGTGGGTACATCAAATTTAATAAGAAATATGGTTCATCCTACAGATGCATATTGGAAAAGGACATCTCATTTTCGGCATTTTCATGTGCACTTTTGTGGGAGGGTGGTTTCAAAGGAGAAAATGAAATACAACTTTTAACTTGAAATGTGCCACTAAAGCTTGGGAGATTTTTATATTATAAAATTAAAAATACAATTGGGATGCATTAGTTATTTACAATCAAATGTTTAAATGCATATACAATCAAATGTTTAAATGCATTTTTTCCTCTTAAAATTGTATCTTTAGAGTCAGATAGCCTTTCATTTTCCTAATTATTTGCTTACATTGCTGTTAATATAATGCATAAAGCTCTAATTTTAAATATCCTGAATTGAAAATATTTCTATAGCTGTTGCTTTTGTAGGATTCACTTTTAAAGAAAATAGAGGAACAAGATACCTAATTATACAAAGTAAAGTTAAGTAATAAGCAATTTTATGTTTAAAAGCTGCTAATTAACTGGGCAGCAATTAAAGAGATTACAAAAATCTTAGTTTTAATACTCATATGCTTTTATTATGAATATTTGTTCTGGTGCATATTTTTATGTCAGACTAAGTCTCCAAGTGTAAAATGGGCTCCTGCCAAGTCTCTAAAAATCGATTGTTCAAAAATTTTAATTGTAAGAAAGTAAACAAAGAGTGGGTTGAAGCAGTGCAGAGTTCTAATGAGTTAATATAACAAAATTCAAGCAAAATCAACTCTCTTTAAAGCCAGCAAGCTCAGCTCTTGACAGTCATCCATCAAACTGAAGGTCTCCTTAATAAATGCCAATTACAGAGCATATATGCACAAAGGTGGCTAGCATAAGCCATAGGATCATTTCCTTCCGAGAAATTAGTAACCAAGAAAACACCCAGGCAGTGCAAAAGACTGGCCCACCCGGACAGTAAGGCTTGTCCCTGATCAGAATACTAACCAGCAATATTTCTTTCTCACTCTCTCTCTCTCTCTTTCAACTTACGAAAAGTTCAGAACCACACAGAATTTTGTTTGGGGTTATACAAATTCCTTCACAATTTGTATAGAAGTCTAACATAACTTTTTAAAAGCCATGACATGCCCATAATGTATACAGAGTCTCTGACTTCCGCCGTAAGCGAGGCTTTTCCTAACTTAATCATACTCAAATATCACCCCTTTTAAAGATCCTGATTCAAAAATGTTCACTCATTCTCCACAGTCCACAAATTTATACCATCTCTTCCTGTGGTATTTTATGTGCATAAATTAAAAAAGAATGGCCTCCAATGAGGATTAAAAGGTTGGAAAAAATCATAGACTTTCTAAATTTAGGTTCATTTTTCTTATTTTAATTCTCAAAACATGTGTGTTAACAAAACATATATATATTATTCTACAGTCTTATGAAATAAACTATTCACATTAACCTTCCTACCTAGAGGAAGTGCTGTAGCAACTCAGATAGGAAGCTACATCCTAAGTTAAAGACCATTTCACCATGTAACCCAGCATGGGTTATATGTGAGAAATACATATAGGCGAACTCTTGAGAAATATCTAAAATATGTTCCACTGGTACCTTATTAGCTCTTACTGTAGAAGGAACACTACTATATGAATCCCAATTTTCAAAAACATTTCTGCTGCCTTTTTCATTTTCCACCTGGCCAGGCAATGAGCCCATCAGCAAACAGGTTTCTTAAAGCCATTTGATGACATCAGGGGAGGGGGAGGAGACTGTCTTAGAGAGTAAGGCCGTGGATCTTTTGTCCAGAAGCCAAAGGCTCAAATTTTATACCACACCATTACTTCTTTAATGGGAATAGGTGGGTTTTCAAAAGAAGGGCTGTGTCCTCCTATGATGATGAAGATAATTAATGGAGTAAATGAAAACACTCATGTTTGATATTTTTATACAAATGGATTAAAATAGTCTGCTTTAGCCCCAAGTTGATGTCTTATCTAATTGCCCTTTAAAGTGACATCTTCCATCGCACATGTGGACCCGTGCTAAATTCATTTATTTCCATCTTGCCTGAAATTATGATGAATGGTCTAAGCTCCATTCAATTACTTAAAATGTGCAAAGAAACAGAAACAATGAAACTGGCAAACTCCTCTACATTCTTAGGAACAATTTAGGCTAATTAGCATCAACTTCTCCCCCATTCATCATGCCCCTTTAGAAATATAAACAAACTGTCAGCTGTAACCTAACAAACAGATCACTGAGCTACTTAACACAAATTATTCTTACATGAAAAGCTCCTTCTCAGGCAATATTACTCCTTTAGGGCATCTGGGAAGCTGAGCTATTAAAATTGAAGACATATGTTCCAGTCAAACTCAACTCCTGGATTGTAATGATTGCTGTTGTGACAGTTTTCAGTCAGCATATTTGCTGCTGGCAACACAGCGCCAAGCTTGAGCAAAGCAAAAGTCAAATGGAATGATGCAAGCAGGGCCCTGGATATGGAGGATGCCTCCTCACACTTCCCATCCCCATGTAGTTGTTGGATCTGCTGTTGCAGCTCAAAGTTGTGCTTAGTTTGGCATGAGGACAATAAACGAGAGGAAGGTAACAAAGGTGGTCTGTGACAAGACTGTGGATTTCCACATGTGTTATTTTTCACTACATCCTATGAGGCTAGTGCTACTTAGCTTTCAATATTTCATTGAAGCCAATAAATCCTGGCTTATCATTTCAGAGAAGCTAGAAAAGAAACAGTTAGAAGGGTCCCAGTTGAGAAAAACAACTTTCCAATAGATTATGTCCCCTCAAACAGTACTTAAAAACTGAGTTCTTTCCTTTCAACTAAGAAGAATAAAAACAATGTGTTTATCCCTTTACATAATAGACCTCTGTGGTTAAAGCCCTGTCCTGATATTAAACCAAGATAGCATTTTCTTTATTGTTGAAATATAGTCACATGTATAGTTGATTCTAATTATCTGCACTAGTTATGTCCAATAAAGTTGTGGTGAACACTGCGTTAGCCAACATTGAACCCACTGCTCCTAGAGAAAAAAAGAGTTCAGTTCCTACGTGTTTCTGGTCACAACATTTTCACCAATCAATCAATATATAATCTCACTTTATGTGTGTTTCTGTTAAAGACACCTTACTTAATATATACTTTTGATTTATTAACATAGAAGTCACAACCAATGGCACTATAACTCAAGCCTGAATAAAGCTTACCTGACACACAGATTTTCTCATAAGGCACATCTTGCCTTTAGAAACCATAGACAACACTTCTGCACAATGGCTTGGGCACAATTTTAAACAGTAAAATCAGGAACAAAAAAAGCCCCAACACATAGCACTAAATGGACTGCAAAAAGGACCTTGTTTACAGTATGACAACTGAAACACGAAGACAGAGTATCACCTTGTTCATCTGGGAACATGAGCATTAGATGATGCAAATTTTCCATCACTGCACATGTCTGTGAATGACTGAAAAAGAACCATGAGTATTGATTTGGGAGTTACAAATAAATTTTACCAAGTAGGCAAATTTACAAATATGATATCTGCCAATAATGAGGATCAACTGTGTGTACATTCATACATATTTTCTCCTCTCTGATTTCCTACTGAATGCCTCTGAGTTATTCCCTTCAGTAAAGCAAGGGTTGGCCAGGTGTAGTGGCTCACGTCTGTAATCCCAGCACTTTGGGATGCCAAGGCAGGCAGATGAGTTCAGGAGTTAGAGACCAGTCTGGGCAGCATGGCAAAACCCTGTCTCTAAAAAAGTACAAAAATTAGCCAGGCATGGTGGTGCATGCCCGTAGTCCCAGCTACATGGGAGACTAAGGTGGGTGGATCATTTGAGCCATTGTACTCCACCATGGGTGACAGAGAAAGACGCTGTCTCTTATTATTATTATTTTTTTAAATAAAGCAAGGGTCATATTCTGAAAGCCCAGCCAAGCCTTCAGAAGCAACTATAAAGTAGGTGGCCATAGAATTCCTTGTAATATGGTAAGCCAAAAAGCCTTTCAAATATGTTCCTTTTTTTAGCATCCTAGAAATATAAACCTTAATGGCACCTATAGCTACTGCAGTAATAGTGTGAATGCACAATACAGTCCACCCTACACAGTGCCATGTCTATACCCTATTGAAGCACTTGGATTAGTTATTTGCTGTAGTGGACAGTGGTTGCTGCTGGCATCAATCTCCTCCCTCCTCCTACCTACCTAGGCCTCCGATTTCCCCCCAGTGTTGTTTAAGTAGGGTTGTTTTTCCAGGTGGATTATTGGCTTTTAAGCCAATTTGTATACGTCATCCCTAAGCCACAGGGATTATTTTAGGGATGAGCCCATGACTCTGTCTGGGCCAGTGACATATAAGGAGATATTTGCTGAGCATTTCTGGAAAGAAATGGTTCCTCTCTGGGAGAACCATGGTGGAGCCAGCTTCAGCTTCGTGCAGGCGCTATGGAAAGTGGGGCAGAAAAATTAAAGGAAAATGGGTCCTGGCTGATATTGCTGAGCTACTGAAAAAATACTCAAATTTATCCCACTTTTTTTCATTTTTCAATTAAATAGATAATAAATATAGTCTTCATTATTTAAGGCAACATGGGTGAGGTTCTGTTTTTCTTGTACCCAAGAGAATTCTGATATATTTAAATATTAGTTTTACTCTGTCTGTTCTTAACATTTACACACACACACACACACACACACACACACACACACACTTGGGAGAGAGAGAGAGAGAATTCCTTGAATTATCTTTTGTTCATATTTTTTAAATGTTCTACTTCCTGGTACCATGACTGATGTATATATAGCAACTATTGATAAATATATTGAATTCAATTAGTTTAGGGTGGAACATCTTCCATGGATGTAAAATAATAAACAGTGTACCACATTAACCAGAGCATGATTAGCCAAGATGGCTGCTATCATATTGCTGCCCACTGATGAGAACAAAGTTCTCATTATATTTACCTTAAGTATAAAATGTCTCAAGGTTAAAATGTTAATATATCCAATCAAGAATGATTTTTTAGTTTATCAAGTAAAATTACAAAGATAACATGATCTTTTCTCCTGCTCACCCCACAATGCAGAATAATTTATGAATACCTTTTCTTTAGTATCCTTAACTCCAGTTTCTCTGGATTAGGATAATGAATAGACCTGAATGTTACCCAAGCTTCATTCATAAATATAAAGTAATATGGCAATTTTGTAAAGTTTCTGCCTAGTCTTTTCTTTCTCTATGGGTGGTTTTCACAGCCATGATTATTTGTAGATGCAAAACTGTGTGTATAATAAATTGCAACTGCAATTGACTAACCTCAGAAGACTGACACGTGACTAATTACTCCCACAGGTGGCCAACTGCTTTGGCAATAAGCCCATTGTGGGCAAAATTCATTGCGTGTAAGAAAGAGGCTTACTTTTCAAAATATCCACACCTACTTTTTGGAGGATGAATGGAGGGGGAGAGAACTTATAGGAAAAAAGTGAAGGGAGGATGAAGGGATAAGGGACAGATGGAAAAATTAATTATTTCTTTAACAAACCATTTAATCTGAATTTCTCCCCTACGTGGTGGAATCTTACCCAAACACCCTCCCAGACCCCTAAGAAAACCTGAGTAGTAACTTAAAGAGAGATCAGGTCATCTAGCTAAACATTTAAAATAATTCTAAGGTCATCTGGCATGATCCCATGTTTTCTCTTTAGCTTATCATATACATTTCAGAAATGTTTGAGTGACATGGTAGCAATTTTAAAGACTCTATTTTAGACCATTCCTCAGAGCATATAGCAAATAACATAAATGGGTCATGTCTGAATGTACTTTTTAAAAGTTAATTACCTGTGGTTATGCAATGTCATTAGCTTCCTATTCAAATGTTCCTAAGCCCTAACTAACATTGCTACATCATAGCAATGTGAACAAGTGTGGAGTTCAGACTTTAAAGATTTTCTTCCATGACAGACTTTAATCAAGAATTAGGCAAATTTTCTAAAGATCTAGATAGTCACCCTGTGATCAATCTCTGCTCACCAGAGGCAGGTCTCTTGGAAGATAAGACTAGTAGCATAGCAACAATCAGACATAAAAAGGCATCTTACACATCAGACTTAAAAATAACTGGATTCTTTATTGCCATCCAGCTATGAAGACATCTATTAATATGGAAAAAATAAAATATTTGATATTGCCCAGTTTGATGAGAATGAGGAGATAAAAGCACCCATACTCTGTACTGAGAACAAAAATTGGAGGGAAGTTTAGAAGTATCTGTCAAAATGTAAAACCAAATGTGTTTGGCCCATCAATTTCTCCTCTAGGGGAATTATCTTACAGATAAGCAAGTTTGTGCACACACACATATATACTTATATTAACATTCACATATATATACACAAATACACATAATCACATGAAGACATGTACACAGGTATACACACATGTGCATCTAGATGCATATTCCACATTGCAGGGTGTTCATTGAAGCAGTAGTGACTGGCTGAATAAACTATGGTATATAGTATACAGAATGAAGTAAAAAACTGGTACCCGGGATACAAAATTTCAGTTGAATAGGAGGAATAATTTCACAACACCTATTGTACAACATGGTAGCTGAGGTTAATAGCAGTGCATTGTAGTTTTGAAAATTGCTAAGAGATTAAATTTGGGTATGTGTTCTCACCATATACAAAAAGGGTAAGTATGTGAAGTGATATGATATATAAGTTAATTGGCTTAAATTGGCCATTCCACAATGTACATGTATTTGAAAACAACATATTGTACATAATAAACACAAATTTTATCAATTAAAATAAATGAATATTATTTTTAAAAATAATATAAGCTCTAGGAGAGTGGGAATTTGTCTGTTTTGATCACTGCTATATCACCATGGTTTAGAATAGTGTTTATAACATACGTACTCAATAAATAGCTGAATTTAAATAACTACACTATTTGGCCAGGCCTGGTGGCTCATGCCTATAATCCTAGCCCAGTGGGAGGCCACGGAGGGCAGATTACTTGAGGTCAGGAGTTTGAGACCAGCCAGGCCAATATGGTGAAACCCTGTCTCTACTAAAAATACAAACATGAGTCTGGAGTGGTGGCACATCCCTGTAATCCTAGCTACTTGGGAGGCTGAGGCAGGAGAATCAATTGAACCTGGGAGGTGGAGGTTGGGATAAGCCTGGATTGTGTCACTGCACTCCAGCCTGGGTGACAGAGCAAGACTCCATCTCAACAAACAAACAAACAACAAACAAACAAATATATACACTATTCAGTAAAAACAAACTGCAGAAAAAACACGAATAAAAAGTATACAAATGCCTGGTGTGGTGGCTTACTTATTAATTCCAGCACAGGCTGAAGCAGAAGGTTTGATTGCTTGAGCTCCGTGTTCGAGACAAGTCTGGGCAACATAGCAAGAACTTATCTCTACTAAAACATAAAAAAAATAGCCAGGTGTGATGTGATACAGTGTCTCTGTCTCTCTCTCTCTCTTTCTACATATATATATACACACACACACACACACGCAACACCTTGTGACTATATATTTTCCCATATATATGTATATATCCCCATATATGTATATATCATTGTGTATATATATCTCTTCCCATATATATATACACACATATATAAAGATTATATGTATACAAATCTTTATATGTATAAAGATTATACATATATAAAGTTTACATATATATATACGGGTATATATACATGGGGGACATATATATATATATATATATAAACACCTTGAAGAGGTGATCAAAATTAGCATCATAAATGAGACACATATGAACATCATAGACCTCTGGTTGTGTATATTCTAAAAGAACACATCGCTTGTATATGTGATATTCCACCGAAGCACACATAATCAGTAGCTAACCAGGAAGAGACATCAGACAAACCCAAAGTGAGAACTGTCCTATTAAACTGTTCAAAAATGTCAGCATTATAAATAAAAACAAAAGGCTGAAGAACAGTTCCAGATTAATAGGGACTAATTGAAATATTCTAACTAAAAGCTATACATGACTCCAGACTGTAGCAGGTACAGAGAGGAAAAAAATACTATAAAGTACATTATTGGGTCAATCTTATAAAAGTATTGCATCAATGACAAATGTATTGACTTTTAATTGAAGTTGATAACTGAATTGTGGTTATAAACAGTCTTTAAGTATACTGTCTTTGTCCCTGACCTTTGAGATTTTGATTATTATATGCCTTGGGGTAGTCTTATTTGGGCTGAATCTGTCTAGTATTCTTTTACTTTCTTGGACCTGGTTATTTATATATTTCTCTAGGTTTGGAAAGTTCTCTATTATTATTTCTTTGAATCAACTGTCTACCCTGATCTCTTTTTCCTACATCCTCTTTAAGGCCAACCATTCTTAGATTTGTCCTTTTGAAGCTATTTTCTAGATCTTGTAAACTATTCCTTTTCATTCTTTTTTTTTCTCCTCTGTGTATTATCAACTAGCCAGTCTTCAAGTTTAGTAATTCTTTTTTTCTCCTTGATCAACTCTGTTGTTGAAAAACTCTGATATATTTTTCAGTTTGTCAACTGAATATTTTTCAGCTCCAGGATTTCTGTTGATTTTTTTAAATGATATCAATCTCTGTTAGATTTCTCTGATAGAATTTTGAATTCCTTCTCTGTGTTATCTTGCAGTTGGTTGACTTTCCTCAAAACAGTTATTTTGAATTCTCTGTCTGAGACGTCTTCTATCTCTGTCACCTCAGAATTGGTCACTGGTGGCTTATTTGGTCTGTCTGGTCAAGTCATATTTTCCTGAATGTTCTTGATGCTTCTGGAGGTTTGTTGATGTCTGGGCACTGAAGAGTTAAGTACTTATTCCAGTCTTTGCAGTCTGCCCTTGTTTGTACCTGTCATTCAGAGGGCTGATTTTTTTTTTTTTTTTTTTTGGTTCTTATGAAAGTGCTTTTTTAAATTTTTATTTAGTTTTTTGGGATTTTTTTGAGACAAAGTCTCTGTTGCCCAGGCTAGAGTGCAGTGGCACTACCTTGGCTCACTGCAAACTCCACCTCGTGGATTCAAGCAATTCTCCTGCCTCAGCCACCTGAGTAGCTGAAATTACTGGTGTGCACCACCATGTCCAGATAATCTTTGTATTTTTAGTAGACACAGGGTTTCGCTTTGTTGCCCAAGCTGGTCTTAAACTCCTGAGCTCAAGCGATCTGCCTGCCTTGGCCTCTCAAAGTGCTGGAATTACAAACGTGATCCACTGCACCTGGCTGAAAATTTTTTCTTGCATTAAGAGTTGTTCAATGTGATGTTCCTGGAGAGGTAGACAATTGTTGAAGGGTTCTATTTGGCCATCTTGTTCTGCCTCATAAATATCCTTATTCTTAGGAAAAACACACTGAAATATTTAGGGGTCAAGGGCCACAATATTTGCAACTTACTCTCAAATGATTCAGACAAAAACAATATCAGGCTGGGCATGGTGGCTCACACCTATAATCCCTGCACTTTGGGAGGCCAAGGCAGACGGATCACCTGAGGTCAGGAGTGTGAGACCAGCCATGGCAAAAACCCGTCTCTACTAAAAATATAAAAAATTACCCAGGTGTGGTGGCAGGCACCTGTAATCCCAGCTATTCAGGAGGCTGAGGCAGGAGAATTACTCCAACCCAAGAGGCGGAGGTTGCAGTGATCTGAGATCGTGCCATTGCACTCCAGCCTGGGCAACAAGAGTGAAATTTGTCTGGAAAAAAACCCAATCAATCAATAGATGGATGGATAGATAGATAGCTATAGAGAAGAAATGATAAAGTGAATCGGGCAAAATGTCAACAGCAGAGAATCTAGGTAAAAGGTTCTTTTTACAGTTATTACAACTTTCTTGTAAGCTTTAATGTTTTTCCAAATAACTTTTTTTTAAAGAAACATATGCAATTTCAGGAAGTATATAGCAAAAAGAGTTCACAGCATTTACTTCTAGGGTATGGGGATACAGGGTTTTTGGCAGGTGGGGGAGAGGGTAAGATTGTTGGGAGGGAGAGGGGCTTAGCTTTCATCTAATGTCTTTATCTACTGTCACAATTAGCCTGAGCTAAGTTTGTAATTAGAATGCCTAATTAATTCTAAAACAGCAGTGTATAGCGCCCTAGAAAGTATAGCCTTTGGAGACAGACAGATCCTGGCTGAAATCCTGTCAATTCCCACTTTACTCAGGGTGTGACCTTGACAAAGCCAAGTAATTTCCTTGAGTGTGGAATTCCTTACAAGATCTGGTTTCTAGTCCCAGCTCTGCCACTAACTCACTGGGCAATGTCAGACAGGATATTTCACCTCTCTAGGTCCCAAGTCTTTTAAGAGTCTACAAAATAAGTTAATCATGATTTCTTTTCAAGCCGATTTTTGCTATAAAAGAAGTTTGATTTTCCAGGATATTATCTGCTTTAACAGGAAGAGTTCTTCTTAATTGTATCATTCACATGAAGAAAAGATGGTTTGCTACTTTCTGGGCTGATGACTATTACCTAATTGATTCTCCTAGTAGGAGACAAAGCCTCGTTCTGTCACCCAGGCTGGAGTGCAATGGCAAATCTTGGCTCACTACAACCTCCTCCTCCTGGGTTCAAGCAATTCTCCTGCCTCAGCCTCTGTACTAGCTGTTATTACAGGTGCACACCATGCACCTGGGTAATTTTTATATTTTTAGTAGAGATGGGGTTTTGCCATGTTGACCAGGCTGGTCTCGAACTCCTGACCTCAAGTCATCCACCTGCCTCGGCCTCTCAAAGCGCTGGGATTACAGGTGTGAGCCACCACGCCTAGATGGACTTAAAATATTTTAAACCTCTGGAATTGAGACCGCATTGACTTGTAATAATTTGGGCTTCCCCAAAATTAGCGGCCAAAGCGTATAATATCCTTTCCTTGCACCTTCTCCTCCACCTTCCCCAGGGAGCATTTCTCAGCCTATTCTTTGTGTGTCTACCTAAAACCCTTCTGTGGCAACCATCAGAAAGTTTCTAACCAAGGAGGGCCCTGTTCTCACATCTCTTTCTCCTTAACATTTAAACCCTGCTTTGCTGGAAGACAATTTAATCCATATGCTTGAGTAATTTATATTTAACACATCAAAATATTCAGTTGTAACAGTCATTTGTTGTCTCAATAATCCTCCTGGGTCTTTTTAAGGGCTTTTGTTCTTAGTAGTCTCAATTTAGTAGTCAAAAATGGAATTTGAACTCCAGAAGGATAGTTCCTTATCCTTATTATTCCTCACTCATTATGGTAGACCCTGCCAGGACATTCCCCCATCCCCCATGTTAGGTAAGAAAGTCTTTGTTCTAATACACATTTACTTTCTTTTATTTATAGGATAACAATGTTAGTTACTATTTACTGTGCACCAACATGGCAGGCTTCGTACTGGGAGCTTTAGATATAACTTTAACCTTCGCATTGAATAGGGTAAGCATATTTTCCTTCTTTTCCAGATTCAGAACCTTAAGGTCTGAGAGAGTAAGTGATTTTCCTAAATCCATACGGGTGGTAAGAGCCTAGGTGTTACTAACTCCAAACACTGCACTTACTCTTTATATATTAAATTTAAAAACAAATGGCACTCCCACTTCCACAGCTGGAGGGCTTGCTAGCAGGTCCTCACACCTTGTTTCCCTGGCAATTTCTATTCACTCCGGATCAAATGCCACCACCTTTATGTTTTTTTATTTTGTTTCTCTGTAATGGAGTCTCACTCTGTTGCCCAAGCTGGAGTGAAATGGCATGATCTCAGCTCACTGCAACCTCCACCTCCCATATTCAAGAGATTCTCCTGCCTCAGCCTCCCGAGTAGCTGGGACTACAGCCATGTGCCACCACACCTGGCTAATTTTTGTATTTTTAGAAGAGACAGGGTTTCACCATGTTGGCCAGGCTGGTCTTGAACTCCTGACCTCAGATATTCCCCTGTCTCAGCCTCCCAAAGTGGTGGGATCACAGGGGTGAGCCACCATGCCCGGCCACCACCACCTCTATGAAGGCTTCCTTCTTTGCTATCTTACACATCCTTCTTTGTTCCACTTACCACACTTCAATATAATTATGTTTTCATGTACATTTTCCTTTTAAACTATGAGCTTTTGTATTTGGGGTTATTCTTATTCATCTAGATCATCATAAAGCCCAACCCAAATTAGATCCTTAGTTGAGGTATCTCAACTGGAATAACTCTTAAGACTGAAGTAGAGATGTCATTTATTGGGTCATTCCAATTAATCTAGGCACTAGGAACATGACAAGTTAAAGCAAACAGATCACTTCCCACACCCAACACCATTCAAGTTTAAAGCCAAGTTCTCCATTCCCTATGCACTACATCTAGATATCCTCTTCAAAGGACAGATCAGTAGAGAATGGCTAATATGTGGGGACAGCAAAATGCACTGGGTCAAGTGGGTGATTCTGGGAGTCAGTTCACCTGCCTGGGCAATCTACTTAACCTCAGTTTCCACATGAATTGAATTAGGAAAATAACACCTATTACTGGGTGACTGGGATATTGCAGACATTACCTGTAAACTTAGAATAGTGCCTGAAACTTAGGGTTCAATAAATATTAGCTATTATTATCATTCTCTGTCTCACCCAGTCCATTTTTTCCTCTTTGGCTGACCACTCGCTTACTTAGCAATTATAAACTAAGAAATTAAATAAAATAATCTAATATGATGATTTCACAGATATACTATCTTTCTAAAAGCCTTTTATTGTGTATCGAAAAATAATGTATTAATTCAAGTTTAAAATGCCTAGGCCAAACAGGTATAATAATTTTTTTAAATTTTTATTTATTTATTTATTTATTTGAGACAAGAGTTTCGCTCTTGTTGCCCAGGCTGGAGTACAATGGCACAATCTCGGCTCACTGCAACCTTCGCCTCCTGGGTTTAAGCGATTCTCCTGCCTCAGCCTCCCGAGTAGCTGGAATTACAGGCATGTGCCACCATGCCTGGCTAATTTTTGTATTTTTAGTAGGGATGGGGTTTCACCATGCTGGCCAGGATGGTCTCCATCTCCTGACCTTGTGATCCCTCTGCCTCAGCCTCCCAGAGTGCTGGGATTACAGGTGTGAGGCACCGTACCTGGCCAGGTGTAATAATTTTTATACAAAACACAATTATTAGTTGAGAAGATACTCTCTCACTTCTGTAATTTCTCTCAACACAGATATATCTCTTCTTTTTCACCTCTAAAATCTCCATCTACTACACACAGTCTATCTTTTTCTTTTTTCTTTTGAGACAGTCTTACTCTGTTGCTCAGGCTGCAGTGCAATGGCACAATCTTGGCTCCCTGCAACCTTCACCTCCTGAGTTTAAGCAATTCTTCCACCTCAGTCTCCCAAGTAGCTGGGATTACAGGCATGGACCACCACAAGGCTAAGTTTTGTATTTTTAGTAGAGGTGGGTTTTGCCATGTTGGCCAGGCTGGTCTTGAACTCCTGACTTCAAGTGATCTGCCCACTTTGGAAATGTTAAGAGGGTGGTAGTTTGACTACCCAAAACATTGAAAAAGGATCTAGTAAAAAATTCAGAACTGAATGCTCTTATTTTAACCAAATTTGTTACAGGCTGGGATTACTGATTTGAGCCACTGCACCCAGCCTATCTTTTTATTTGTATGTTTCTTTTCTTCTTCTTCTAAGTCAGCTTGTGTGACTCTGTGAGCACACGAAATTTATGAAGCTAAGGTCATAAACTCACTCCCTTTGCAAGTCAGCCTATTCTCTGTTTGATAGCTGTGAGATATACTCCTAATCTTAGCCAATGTTGCTAATGAAAACCATTTATCACAAGAAATGCCAGTCAGTGAAGACGCTTTAAAAACTCAGATATTTTTAATAGTGTAATATCCAGATAAATGAAAAATTTTCATGTACAAAGACATGTGTCATATTATTTTAATTGTTAAAAATTTGATAAAAGTAAATGTTCAGTAATAGAATAATGGTATAACAAACTTTATATTCGTACAATAAATTTTAAATAATGGTTTGCAAAGATTTTTAAGTGAAATTACAATATAATGACAATTTTTTTATAAAGCAGAATATAGAACCATATATATGTCATGCATTTAAATGCATTTAGACAAAAACCCATATATGTATAGAAAATACAATAAAAAAAATGCACTAAAATATTAACATTCTAGTTGTGGTTATCTCTGTGTAATTCAATGAATTATGGGTGACTTTTATTTTCTTCTTGATAAAGAAGACTGTACCAGTTCTGACTTTTATTGACTGTGTTAAATGCATTTTGTGAATCCCCTATGTTTCAATTTCCTCATCTGTAAAATGAAGAAAATGAGAATATGTTTCACAAGTATTATGATGCATCACATGAGATAATGAACATAAAAATAATTAACAAATTTTAATGTAATGTTTAAATATTCAATTATTGGAAAACAGTATAACTGTATTATAAGTTACAGCAGTTAGGATTGGAAATTGTGTTTGTTTAAAAGATGTAAAAAAACTTGTAATAATGGCCAGGCATGGTGGTTCACGCCTGTAATCCCAACACTCTGGAAGGCCGAGGTGGGCAGATCACTTGAAGTCAGGAGTTCGAGACCAGCCTGGCCAACATGATGAAACTCTCTCTCTACTAAAAGTATAATAAATAAGCTGGATGTGGTGGCACATGCTTGTAATCCAAGCTACTCAGAGGCTGAGGCAGGAGAATCACTTGAACCCGGGAGGTGGCGGTTTCAGTGAGCTGAGATCACGCCAATGCACTCCACCCTAGGCAACAGAAAGAAACCCTGTCTCAAAAAAAAAAAAAAAACAAACTGTAGCAAGTGTTTATCTCTTTCTTCTGAGACTTTTCCTAGTCCCCTAGGTTTCCCTGTTCCTTTACCTCTCCTAGCTGTTGCACTATTATTGGAAAGGCTCAGAAAATGTTAAGAAGGATGGTAGTTTGACTACCCAAAACATAGAAAAAGGATCAACTTAAAAATTCAGAACTGAATGCTCCTATTTTAACCAAATTTGTCAGCTTTCAGAAAAACTAGTGTGCTCTCAGAAAGTAGTTAGTCAAAGTTGGCTGAGCACGGTGGCTGACTCCTGTAATTGCAGTACCTTGGAAGGCTGATACGGGAGGATCACTTGAGGTCAGGCACTTGAGACCAGCCTGGCCAAAATGGTGAAACACCATCTCTACTAAAAATACAAAATTAGCAGGATGTGGTGGTGGGTGCCTGTAATTCCAGCTACTCGGGAGACTGAGGCAGGAGAATTGCTTGAACCTAGGAGGTGGAGGTTGCAGTGAGCCAAGATCGCGCCACTGCACTCCAGCCTGGGCAACAAGAGCAAAACTCCATCTCAAACAAACAAACAAACAAACAAACAAGAAAGTAGTCAAAGTCAACCATACTATTTAATACATACTATTTAATAATTAATATCGTATCAATTCTAGCAATACTTATGACTAGGGGATAAAGAAAACTGAAAGCTCTTCTAGGTAAAATAGAATATCCACATTGGCTGGAATGCATGTTTAAAGTGCTATGGGAAATATTATACTGCAAGTAATAAATATTTCATCTCACCTTCACTGAAAGCAACAAGAAAAGGAATAAGCAAAGAAGAGACTTGCATGTCTCTTCCTCTACCAAAGGGTAAGAGACTTAGAGTTACGCTAAATTACGTACAGCTGAGGTTTCTGATACCTGGCTTCCAAACTAGGCCTGATCTCTTAACTTACTGAGGAATTCTCAATGCCACAGGAGCATCTATCAGGGGTTTAAGCAATATTCCATATAGCATAACCTGGTTTTAGTTTCAGAATAAAAATAGTCACCATGGAACAACTACCACGCTTTCAGCTTTGTATAAATGTTACTTCACTGAACTCTTTTAATAAGCATGTATCATTTTTCTATATTTTGCAAATGAAGAAATTAAGGACCAGAGAAATTAAGTAACTTCTCTAACATTCCAGAGCTCAAAGCAGGCTGACCAGGTGTTCAAATTCTTCCAAGATCTATGTTCTTTCTACTACGTTCTTCCTTCGCTGCCACTTCAAATCTCAAGCTTTCTTTTCTTGCTGTCTAGACAACCAACCAGGATCTTCATGCTAATCTGACTACCCAAAAGTCCCAAGCCTCAACTGTGCTTCATTATCATGGCACGCAACAGACAACATCCACTCACTTCTACCTGCCTCTTAGGATGAGCTTGGTACTGAATCATGTCACTCATTCAGTCATAAAGCATTTTCCAAGCACCTGCTGTTTGCCAGAATTTTCTAAAGATACTTGTTACCCACTGATATCCTTTACAACACAAGTTGGAAGTCATCTTAACCCAAATCTGTATAGAGCACATACAGAGAGAGGACCGTTTCTGTGCTTTCCACAGCTCATGGACCACTCTTACTGCACTCCCTCCTCTTCAGAAATGGACACCAATGGGAATTCTGAAATTCTGCTACCACAATTGGGAGTTTAATTCTGTTACCAAATCAGATCACTAACATATAATTTACTTTACTAGAAATGGACATAAAAATAAGTAACCTCATAAATGGTATTAGTGTCCTTATAATAGGTGCTCAAGGGAGCTTTTTTAACCCCTTCCATCTGTGGATGCAGCTAGAAGGTACCATCCATGAAATGGAGAGCTAGCTCCCATCAGACATAGAATCTGATGGCACCTTGATCTCAGCCTCCTTAGCCTCCAGAATTGAGCAAGAAATATTTGTGGTTTATAAATTCTCTGGTCTAAGGTATTTTGTTACAGCAGCATGAACCAACTAAGGGAAATAAAACTAAGATAAAGGTTTAAAGCAATTAGTAACTTACTAAAAATACACATTGTTTTTACCAAAGCCATTCCTTTGATGAGCATTATTCTCTAATCAAAATAATATGAAAATAGCTATATATTTATATTACTATGGCCTATAGCACAAACCATGGCTATACCACAGCAGATACCATGTGCCAGATACTGTGATAAGGGTTTTACATGCAATATGTCATTGAATGTGCCCACAAAACAAATTAGGAAAGTATTTTTGGTCCTCTTTTACAGATAAGGAAACTAAGGCTTAGAGAAATTAATTATCTTGCTTAAGATCACACAGGTAGCAGGTGGCCCAGCCCAAGGTTTATCCTAAGCGAAGCTAACAAGAGCTTGTGCTTTTAACCATTAGTGTTCCACTGACTACTAATGTTCTAGTAAGTCCAAGAAGGGAACAGCCCACCCATGTCATTTATCTGTGATCTCTTGCATAGCCTCCAAAATACAGCAGATTTGTATTTGCTCAATGTATATTTATTCTCAATACGTCAGCCTCAGGTAACTATTATGATCCATAAGCATTTCCAGAGGTGCCAATTTAACTTCTTTTTCTTTATGTTTTTATAATCATTGGCATACCTACATTTTTAAATATTTGGTGTAGATAGTAATATTAGAATTCCAGATAGAAGCCAGAGGTGAAATGAATGAATAGCAGAGGTAGAGCTTAGTCCTCCAATATAAACAAGTGTTTTTATCTGAGGGTCAAGGCAGGTAAGTAATAATGCCAATGATACTGACACTGGACAAATAATGAAATGTGAAGTTAAACTCTGAAGCCTAAGAAAGTGTTAGATTTGAAATCATCTACACATCAAATAAAACAGATAATGAACAGTGTCCTGGACATCAAATCAGCAATAACTTTAGTCATAGGAGTCCTGACTAAGGAGGTGCAGACCAAAAGGGCTAAGAAAATGTAGTGTCTAATCCTGAATACAAAACAGAAGCCTAAGGTATCCCAGGGGGGTGGGGGGGTGGGCCTTTTTTCTCAGGGCCAAATCACCACAAAGCAAATGGCAGGAGAAACACCTTTCTACGTATTTCCCATCTTAGAATGTGCTTTTTAATTTTATTTTCAATTTTAAGAAGAAAAGAGGGTCAGTGTGGGGGTAAATCATGGCTATCCATTCCAAAAGGTAAAACCATATATCCTGAGTTAGTAATATTAAAATGAAGAAACCAGGTTATCTCAACTGTAATGGAGATCACTTTTCACAAAGAAAGACATAAAGGTCTACTAGCAGAATAGAATAGAATAGAATAGAATAGAATTGGTAGAATTTTAGTAGTAGAACTCAGAAAATGGTAGATTAGTTTGGAGTCTGTCATTTCATCATTTAGCCAAAATGCTTCCAAGATAAGATGAGCTTGCTAATGCTGTTTTTTCAAGTACATGCCAATAATGCTACATATTGTTTAGAAACAAATCATTAAGTCACTATTAGGACTGTGTCACTCAATAGTATTGGCACAGGCATTAGTAATTTCAGGTATAGATGTTCAAAATTCAACATACACAAAAATTTAGACAATATTCTAGGAAATGATTCCAAAAATGCTCTTAGAATAAAGAGAATATTCGTTTTATAAAAAATGAATTATGATTTTTTTTTATATAGGCAGGATCTCACTCTGTCACCCAAACTCGAGTGTAGTGGCATGATCATGGCTTGTAGCCTTAACTTCCTGGGCTCAAGCAATCTTCCAACCTCAGTCTCCTGAGCAGCTAGGACTACAGGTACAGGGCACTACACCTGACTATTTTTTTTTGGAAAGAGGGTCTCGATAGGTTGCCCGCACTGGTCTCAAACTCCTGGACTCAAGCGATCCTCCTCCTCTCCCTCCCAAAGTGCTGGGATTACAGATGTAAGCTACCATATCTGGCCAAAAAGTATGTTCTTAGCTTAGTGGCTTTGAACCTTTCCTATTTTTAAAAAGCATTATCAGGATGAATATTCATATTTTGTTTACCAGGTATACATAGTGTCTATTAAGTGTTAGGCACTGTACCAAGCATTTTACTCATTCAATTCATATAACAGCCCTATAATGTAAATATAGTTATTGTTATTATCCCCATTTCACTGAAAAAGAAAGCGAAGCACAGAAGTAAACTGTAAGCCCAAGAGCTCACAGCTAACAAATAAAGGTTCCAAGATTCAAGCCCAGCCATTCTCTCTCCTGTAACTATTACATATATTTGTATATACTTGGAAGAGTACAGGGGAAGTCTGAGAAGAACAGAGAAGTGGAAGTATGTGAAAATCAGTTGTGGGTCCTCGTAAAAATGCCAATAGGCCTCAGTTTCCTTGAGATAGCTCCAGTTTATGTCTATTGTACCAGTGGAATTATCAATAGTATCCACTGTCATTGTCATTAGTGTCCAAGCTTGGACAATACATTGTAGGGTCAACCTGTTCAAAATGCCCCATTCCATTACCATGGGCAAAGCTCTTAAGCTTTGTTGTTCATAATTCCCCCATCTGTAAAATAAAAATGCTAATGTTTTTTCTTTCTGCCTCCCAAGGTGATAATATTGTGACATTACGTAGAAGAATGTAAATGTAAGGTACAATATTTTGGAGTGTTATACATGTCAGATAGTTGTAAAGGGAACTTCTACAACTACTAAGCTGCCATCATGTGCAGCGCACAAAGGTACATGCCTTACATTTGCTAACAAATTCATTTTCATCCTTACAAAGCAAACATTTGTGATAGAAACCTAGGATAGAGTATAAACAAATCATTAAGTCACTATTAATCATTATTACTGAACCAGAAACTATTACAAGAAACTTGAAAAGGAAGCTTTGCTAATTTTATTATGTAACATCCACTTTATGGTTGACTCATTATTTCCACTTAAGCAAGAAAAATGAACAGAATTAAAAAGAATACACTGTTTTGTTATTTAAAATACAGTTTAAAAGGCTAGTACTGATAAGTAATTCATCAGATAGAAAAGATGTAGATTCATTTTACAAAGGAAAAAGAACATTGAGACATTGCTGCTACAGTAATGAGCTGAAATTTAGGAAAAGTACCTACATATAGGGAATTAAAAGATGTAAGTTTTCTTAAGACTGTGTGTGTGTGTGTGTGTGTGTGTGTGTGTGTGTGTGAATTCCTTTTTGTTTTGGCTTTTCAATCTGGAAATTCACAAAAACAGGACAAGTCATAATATCCAAAATGGATAAAGATAATACGTTCTTTTTATCTTTTTGTATCTTTCCTCAGTTTTCAACCTTCTGTTCCCTGATTTCCATTTACCTACTCCCCCACACTCTAATTTCTGACATACTGCAATTCCATTACAACCTGTTACTTTCTTACTCCTCATTATCAGCTAAGTGTACTCATCTCTTTATTGAAAATAAGGAAAAAAAACCAAATATATTGTGTTTATTTTTTCTCTAAAATTTTGTCCCACTTTGCAAAAGCAGAATTTTGGTTACAATTCTCTTGACTGCAAAGTGAGAAGTTTCAATTAGTTTCAATTAATGTTCAATTATGTACATTATCAAAATGTACATAATGTACAGCTTAAATGTACATAATGCCCCATGAAATGCACAGCTTTGTAGATCACGCAGCAATATATCATGTGAATGGCAGAACTTAATAAATGCTCCAGACTGAAACAAGGATGGAGATTACAATGGTGTGAATGATTCTACCCTACTTCGGAAAATTGGGTGAAGGGATCATCATAACAACTAACCCTGCTTCATTTAAGCAATAAATCTCTGGTGAAACAGAGAAAAAGAATCAAGGAAGGAAGGGAAGAAAAGAAAAAAGGGAAGGAAGGAAAGGAGCAAGGAAAGGAAAGAAAACCTATTTGGTAAAAATGCCAGATTCATAGCATTTATGCAATTTCTTTTTCCAGGGAAACTTGCTTTGTTAGTTATGAGAATCTGAAATACAAATAAATACAAATTTGGCTCTCTAAAAAATCTTTTTTTTCTTTACTTGTCATAGAGAATGGTTGTGAAAGTATTAACACATGATGTTGTGCAGCCAGGAGACCTATGTGCTAGCTTTAGTTCTACTTCTAACTAACTGCCCATGAGCAATCTAGTCATCTAATTTTTATAGGCCTGGACTTTGTCATGATTCCTAAAGCATCCCAGAATAAAAAATAATGGAGAAGATTATATCTTTGAGCCTTTACAACTTTTTTAACATTGCAAAATTGCCATACATTGACCAATTCTTTTCTATAGATAACCCGAGGTCTTTATAAAGTAAGATTTAAAAACGGGAAACATTTAATGAGTAATATTTTCCAGGTATATTTCCCACAAAGATAAGAAAATTATTAGCATTGCATGTCAAAAACTAAATTGCAGCTTAAATGTACATAATGAATGTAAACTATTAAAATATTATTAAAATATTTTATGGTTACTCTTTATAACATCATAGTATTCCAAGAACCAGAGCTTCTGACTTTAAGTTGACCCGTGCTTTCCATGAAGAACAGTTTCATACTTGTGAAAAAAAAATGTATAATTGCTGTAAAACAATAGTTTGTGAACACTACTTTAGACTTTCTAATTATGCTCGAGGGAACACAAGAGCTCATTTCCTCTGAACTTCTACTACTTATGTTTTATGTTAAGAAGTTGCATTGGTTTGCAAAGGCATTAGTTAGCCAGAAAACTAGTCCCTTGAGCACTTGCTTCATTATTAAATGTAAAATAAGCCACTAAATAGCAGGATGAAGGCAACTTTCACATTTACCCAAATTACCTAATAGGCTTATGGAGAACAGGTGAGTATCATTCATTCTAGAGTACTAAGTACATCCACTTGAAATAAAGAAAACACAGCCTCTTCCAAGCATGAAGGAATCTTTAGATTCTTTGATTTCTCAGAACCAAAAATTTAGCAAGCACAGACACAAGTTATAATAAAGATACAATGAAGGCACTGCCTGCTTGGATTAAAGAGCACAGAAGAGAGAGTAATGGGGTTATTACCAACTCATTTCTCTCCAGGTCACCCAGTCCTTGTGGTAAGCCAGGGTCAACTCCACCTAGACAACCTCCCAGCACCACAACTCAGTTACATAAGGGACCACGATACTGTGCTCATTATTTTCAGCTAAATTCATGGGAATGAATCTCTTTCACTCCTAGACAACTGTTTATCAATGACTGATAACATAATACTCACAAAAGAGGAATAGCCTTTTGGAACCAGCATTTATCTTACCTGTTACTTGGTTTTGAAGAGACTATAAACTATTGGAAGAACTTGTCTGGTTTCCTATTTTATGCCAAACCTTATTATATCATTCTAAAAAAGAGGAGGAAAAAACTACTCATTTGTTGAACAGCAACAAAAAAAAGTCATTTCAGAATGCTGTAGGGCAAGTTATTGCAAAATACAGTGGAATAATACCTAGCCCAAGAATGAGAAGACATGAATTCTGCTTTTGAAACCTTTGAAAAATTATACCTTCTCTCAAAGCCTCAATGTTTTCACATAAAGCAAGGAAGGTTTCTAAATTGAAGGTTTGAAGGTTTTTTTTATTTTATTTTATTTATTTATTTATTTTTATTGCATTTTAGGTTTGGGGGTACATGTGAAGAACATGGAAGATTGTTGCATAGGTACACACATGGCAGTGTGATTTGCTGCCTTCCTCCCCCATCACCTATATCTGGCATTTCTCCCCATGCTATCCCTCCCCCAACTCCCCACCCCCCCACTATCCCTCCCCTTTTTCCCCCCCGACAGAAACTTTTGTTAGAATGAGAATTTTTTTTCAACAAAATTTACTAATGAATCTAACATGTTAAACTGATAAAATGACACTGCTGTGGATATAAAGGCAGGAGGAAACCCACACTGTCACCAACCACCTTCCTGTCCTCTCCCCCTCACCCCCGTCCAGACTGCAAACCACTAAGCTTGAGCATCTCTAAGACTGCTTCAGTGATTATGGATGGATGACAACGAGAATAAATAAATCAGATGTTAGTTTTTAAATACTGATACTGAGCTGTCTGAGGCCCAGGAAAAGAGCTTAAGAAAAAAATAAAGGGGAAAGGAATTGATGGTCCTCTCTCAGTGATTCTACATTCTGGCTACTAGGGTCTTGTTTTAAAGAATCCCTTTTATTTTATTATCATTCACTTCTAGTTTGAAAAGCCAAAGAGTCAAATAATAGAATGAATTAAAGAATACATTTATTGTAATAAATTCATATTTCTCATCCATACCAGTTCACTTTCCTCTAAGGAGAGGCAAAATATGCTTAAGGTAGAGACTGCTACCATACATTTACTCTTGTTCATTATAATTTTATGTAAAGCATCCCTTAGAGAAATAACTAATTATAATTTTATTCAAAGATGGAATCCAACCTAAAACAAAATTAAGTCTGTTATTATAAGGTAGTATGAGACAAAGCCAAGTTAAGTTTGTAGATAGCTTACTATTCTGCATTCAGGAAAAACTTTTCTAATGGAAAACTAGTATAACTGATGAGCTGGAGTTTTAAACAAACTTGAGGACAAATTGTGAAATGGAAAAATTAACTGTTCATTCAATAAATTTTTTGCACCAATAATGATTCTGGCAATACTATAGGTACTGGAAGTATAGCAGCGAACAAAACAGACAAAAAACCTTGCCTTTATAAAGCTTATATTCTCATTTTCTTTTTATTTTATTCCTTCCTCTTTCCTTCCTTTTTTCTTTCCTTCCTTCAAGATTTTCTTTTCTATATTTACCTTATTCTAGAAAGGATTAAAGGTGATAGGGCAATACATTTCATAGAATAAAAAATTTAATCTATAGTTAACAGCCCCCCTTCCCCAACAAATATAACAGACCCCTTTTTAGGGCATGGACCACTGGTGAACACTAGCTATTTACATTGAGCATTTTCACTGTCAATACTCTAGTGTAAAAGAAGGGAGAAGAGGCAATAAGCACAAAGGAGTAAGAATAAAGAGGGAGAAAGAAGAGAAAATGGGAGAGGAAGTAAGAAAAATCAGAAATTTTAAGTAGAGTGCTTTGGCAGAGACCACTAACTGTCCTCCTATATTCATTCTCCTCTTCCTTCCTTATAATAATAGAATACTTCCCATTACCTCTTATTTATAGGCATAATTGCCTATGCCCAAACAACACTTCGAAGAGTCCCTTGTGGCTAAGTGTGGCCATATAACTAAGTTCCAGCCAATTACATATGAAAGAAAGGAACTGATGTAAGCAATTTCAGGTCATATCTGTATTAAGGAAGTGGCTGCCCCTCCTGTCTTATGACTATCCACTATCAACTGAGGCTAGGAAAAGAATAGAGTTGTGGTAATCCACCTTTACTATCAGATGGGGGTCGTATTTTAGAGAAAGCAGGGAAAACAGAAGTAACATGAATTCCTTCACCTTATGGAGCAAAAACTCCTCTATGCCTCCTTTCTCTTCTCAGTCACTGTATTTTAGGGTGTCTTTGATAAGGCAACTTAGATTATACCCTAATTAACATAAGCTTTTTCTACTTTGTTAATGACTAAAAGATAGAAACAAAAAAACAGGAATAGCTGTAAAGAAACAACACTCATTAAGTGCCTCTGCCTCTGTTACAAGAGTTAGAATCTTCAGGAAGTTTTAACTCTAGCTTGGTCAAGTCACACTAAGAGAGCTTTGTAAAATGATTCTGAGAGTTTCCATGGACACTTTAGGTAGGTCAGATTTCAACAGTCCAAAAGAAATTTCAGCAGGATGCTGAAATCATTCAACACAGTCACATTCTACCTATGGCTGGCTATCTGCTAGCTTCTTAGTACACAGAACTTAAAGAACACCTTTTACAAACATCTCTACCTTGCTATTTTGCTTAGCAGAATGGATTTGGCATGGAATTTACTAAATATAAAATATTTCTAGTCCTTTCACTCTTTAATTCTATTCCTCATGACAATAAAATAGAGAGTGATAGGGTAAATTACAAGATGTGTACACAAACTGAGCAAATACAGACCTTGGATACATATCAAATGAGTAGATAGTCAATTATATTTTATTATTAAGAATGCTTTCTTTGCTTTGTTTCCCCAGAGACTTTACTCTAGTTTTTTTCTTTTTTTTTTTTTTTTTAAGAAAATACCATATACAATCATTGCAACTCATGCTTTGAAATAATAATGTTAGGCCAGGAGTGGTAGCTTACGCTGGCAATCCCAGCACTTTGGGAGGCCAAGGCAGGCAAATTACCTGAGGTCAGGAGTCCGAGACCAGCCTGGCCAACATAGTGAAACCCGCCTCTACTAAAAACAGAAAAATTAGCTGGGCATGGTGGCATGTGCCTGTAATCTCAGCTACACAGGAGGCTGAGGCTGGAGAATCACTTGAACCTGGGAGGTGGAGTGTTCAGTGAGCCAAGACTGCACCACTGCACTCCAGCCTGGGCAACAGAGTGAGACTCTGTATAAAAAAAAAAAAAAAAAAGGAAAGAGAAAAAAAAGAAATAGTGTTACACTTCTCCCTTATTTGTTATAACTAATTCTTCTTATATATTTGCTACTAAAATATTGAAAGCTATTTTTGAGTCTACCATTAAAAAGTATTTACAAATATTTGAATAATCCAGATAATTAAGCATTAAAAGTGGTAGAGAAAAATAGGCTAAACATGGTGATGCAACAAAAATGTATAGCATGTCCTGACATTCCATTTTTCTTCAGGTTTTTATTTGTTTGCTTTTCCTCCTACGCACCATAATAAAACAGAGAGTTACAATCAACGTGTGATGACAAATGATCTCAGGGTTGGGTTTGCATTCTTCTAAATATATTGGCATTTGTAAGCTGGAAAAGATAGATGTAATCAACCACCCTCAGACAAAAGTAGGATGACTATTTCTGGCAAAATGTTCAAACCACATTAAGCCCTAATTTGAAATGATGTTTGAAAGAAGGCAATGGAACTAGGACCAATTTATTTGTACAGCAACTAAAAAATGAACTCACTAGACATATTTAAGAGATGGAAGCAATTAAATGTGTTTGTTTTCTAAATAGACCAAGTATATTAGAAACTTTGAAGGTTAAAAAAAATCCCATTTTACTAGACTCGATCATTTGTTGCTGCACAATACTTAAATCATTTTCCTTAACAGTCCTCTGAGGTTGTTCTAATAAAACATGCTATTATTAAGAGGGAATAAACAATCTGTTTAATTTCACATTATCAATATGTCATAGAATTTTTTCTAGTTAGCAGCATGTAGAAGTATGAAATCACTGTGAGAAAGTGTGGGACAACCTTTTTTAGCTGGTATATGGGATTCTTACAGAAAACAAATTCTTGTTGTTTACTCACTCAAATGTTTGTCAGACTATTCTCCAAACTGGTGGTGCAGAGACTCATTTTTATGGTGGCGGGAGTTGGTGGTTTTCATTCTTGTTTTTCAAAAGAGATGAATTTCTATATTTTCTCCTTGTATTCAAATCAAGTGTCTATGGTACCCTGAGAAAATTCAGGTAAAATTACGTCATCTGAGTCCTCTTATGTACATACCTAGATACACATTTAGTATTTCAGCTAAAAATAACAATTGTTCTGGCTCCAAGGAGACTGAAATACTGACATTTGTATCCAGAATAATATCCGGCTCCAATGTGGGATGGCCAGATACCAGCATATCATCAAGTCTTTGGCTAATATATGTACCCTGACCACTCAATCAAAGAGAGTTTCTTTAAGACCAAGTGTCCTAGACGTTCTGGTATCTTTTCCCCGGGGCTATATCCTGACAAGCCTGGCTAAGAAAGGTGGCTCTTTATACACTATAATGAAGCCCAGGTCCAGGAGGGCAGCATTGCCAAGGTCCCACTGAAGTTTGCCAAGAATTGATGCTACAGAGTATTGAAAACAGGACAGGGCCCTGTCAGTTCTCCTGTTCCACACCACTAGTTTGCAGAAGACTCTGTCAAATATTTGAATGCATAAACAACAACAGGAATTTGTTTTCTGTAAGGATCACATATACCAGTAAAAACACACAAGGACTGCCCCTGCATGCAAGACACAGGAAAGACTCACAGGAAAAGGAGAAAACTCTAATTTTTAAATCTCATTCCAGCATAACTCCAAAGAATTCAAGGGCTCTCCTAAGGGATTATTTACTTTATGCAAAAACACTAACAATTCAATATTGCTAACAGTGGTGGTTCCTCCTAGAAATCCATCTAGGGTTAGGAGAGTGTATTTGACTTTCATATGTGCCTATTCGAGCTGCTGAGAAAAGAATTAAAGAGATGTTGCTCAAAAGAGAGGAGCAGCCTGAAAGATATCCACAAGGCCAAAATACTGGCGAGTCAACTAATGCATGATCGAAACACCAACTTATTGAATTGCTTCATTTCAAACTAGTATAAAATTTCATATATAGCAAGTCTAAAGTATTTTAATGGAGCTAAAAACCAATGAATGCTTCAGATCCTATAATTGTAATATTCAGCATTTGGACTAAAGTATTAAAGAATAAATGTTTCTTCTACTTAAAAACTACATTAAGAACAAAAATACAAATAATATATGTAATAAAAATACATTTTAAGGCAATTCACATTATAGATTTCTCTATGTAAAATAGAACTTGTACCAGGGAACAATCCTGCTCTAACAGAAAGGATAAGAAAACTCAAAGGGTTTTAAAGTATTAGCTTTAAAAAAATAAAAATAAAACTTACTAAGCAAGAATAGTCATAAAATTTAAATTACTCAGCAAACACTGAATACATGTTATATGTAAGACACTGTAAATTTCAGTTTTAATAACACACAGCATATGTACAACACCCTCTCAAGATAAACTTGGTACTGCCTGTACAGACCTATGTCCCACCCCAGGCAGATAATCTTTCACTGGCCTATTCTCAGTTAGAATTTACAATTTACTACCTTACAATGCCTGTATATTCACCTTGTGTGCATCTTACAACACTTAAGATACACTGGTACTGAAAAGCATATGTGACTTTCTCTAACTTCAGCATTACATTTTAAGTCCTTGGACATATTATTGAAAGTCCTTACCAGGCAGACCTTCCCAAACTAACCAGAACACATCCTTTTAATAAAAAATAATAGCTATGTTCTCAAAGTTTGTGATTAAAACCTACAGTGAAAGAATCCAGCTGAGAAGAAATTTCCTTTTGGTTCAAAAAAAATAATAATGTCATTAAATTTATCAGAACAATATGAAATGAAGATGTTGTTGTTGGGTCCTTCTCTTATAATAGAAAACAAATATGCTTGCTGGCTTAGTTAAATCCACAATTATTTGTCACATAACATTTCAACAACAATTTTAAACATATAAAAGTTAAGGTACCAAAGAAAATCCCACTATCAATGATAATCAAACTAAATAATTACACATCTTTTTGCATGTGATTTAATTGACCACATTTCAAAGAAAGCCACATAATCTCACGTGTTAAAATATTTATTTTTCTTATTTTAAGCACGGCAGGACAGCTTTTCAAAACATAACTTGTAGTATTGGGTGCCATTCCAACTGCCAATTCAGATCCTTTGACATGGCAGCTCAGTTTGCTAATCTTGGCTTATACTTTTAAAAACAACTTACAACTTTATGTGGTAGCATTCTGTTTTTCTTATAGTTTATAGCCGAAAAAATGCACTCTTTAATTACTCTTGATATTGACAAAGGGCACTGTGACTCACTTTATTTTTCAACATAGAGCTAAAAGGTACATGAATCATCCTTTTGAACTGGCAAACAGTGGCAGGCAAAACAGTGGCTGTGAATGGAGTCTTAAGTAAATAATTCCTCTCATCATCTGAACTTTTTTTCAGGGCATCACACTAGAAAAAGTCATTTTCTTAGCAGTAGCCTATTGCCACAAAAAAAGAAATGGTGAAAAATTTATTCCCAGAGAACAATTTATTTACCATAAGATGTGGCTCAGTAAAGTGTTTTGTATGCTGGAAATGTAAAGTTAATTCTTCCTATCAAAGCCTTAGGAAAACAGGCACACTGTAAACATACTTTTGCATTTTAGAGCTGGCTCTTTATTTTAGAGAGAGTTTTTTCTATATGTCCCTTAAGTTGGCATTCTTAGATGTGTGGAAATAAGAATAAGTAATTTAATAGTACTCTGGTATAACAGATCTAATATAACATATACTAGAGTACATTTTCACTCTCCACATGGGAATACAAAGTGGGAGAGGGGGGGAAGTGTAGAAAATAAAATCCAAGATATGAAACTGATACTTCTCTATGAAGAATTTTAAGCACCTTCAAATAGCGGGGTTAAGTCAATGCCAAGGCTCAATACTGCCATCTCCTTCCTAAATGCAGAAATACATGAAGACATCTGAGGGTAAATGTACAGAATAACAAAGCAAAAAGTAGTTACTGGATACATAAAATTCACCAAATATATATATGGTTCTTCTATGTTTGTCATTTTGGTAGGAAGTCCAATCATTAAAGATAGTTTATAAGCTTTATTAAATTAACAAATATTTTAAAACTACAAAATGATTCTTTTTTTTGTATGGATTAATCTCTCCCAAAAAGGGAAAATATACAACTATCTTGCTCATCCTATTGAAACTACCTTTGCAAAAATTATAACAGTGAGAAAACTATGACAGTGAAAGAGATCTAATCTAACTAACCACCATCTTGCCTTTAACCTTCAAACTATACTTAGTCATTCCTGGGCGTGTCCCACAGTAATTATCAAAAATTCCTTTTTCAATATTGATAAACTCTATGATTATTCTCATCTTAGTTCCTTTCTTCAGGGTAGGATTTAGTGGAAGAGAGAAGACCATTGTGGCAAACAAGGGATAATGACCAACTGAGTAAAGAAATAGATTGGGAATGTTGAGGGGGAAAAGTACTTCTCAGGGAATTATTTAGGTATTGCCTTTATAGGACTTAAAAGTCAAAAACCCATATAGTTTGAAATGCAACATAATCTTGACAACAGGAAAATATATATACATGTTAAAGCATCAGTTTATCACTACATTTTCAAGCAATTTATACTTTTGCAAAAGAAAAAAAAATGCTAATTTGGAATCTCTCTTCCCAAAATGAATAACTACTATCATTACTATTACTGTAGTACCACTGTTACTACCATTTCTCAGATCCAAAGCAAAGGCTACATTTAGAATCAGCCTGAGAGAATCAGAGGCTCAGGAGAGGAGTTGTTCGGCTACGAATACTGGTCCTGTTTGGCAAACACCTTTCCTCTCTCTGTTATATTGAAATCTTTCCGTGAATCTTAGAAAGATTCACAAGGGAATCCTTCAACAAGGAAAGTGTTAATGTTAGTTGTTGGAGATGTTACTCATTGATAGAACAGCCCTGTTACCCTGACTGATACAGTAAAAAGGCCCTCCCTAAAGGTAGGGTTCAAACTCAACAAGATCCTTTGACTCAAGGAGGTAAAGGTGAAAGGAGCCAAGACTCCAATGATATGAGTGGCAGAAGGAAATTCAATGTTCTGACTTTAGAAATAGAAAATAAGATGGAAACATTTCTGTGACTCTATCAAAAGAAGAACATACTTTACATAAATAATAAAAATTATATTAAAATTTCACCATAGAAATATAATCATAATATTTTTACACTTTCTAAATTTAATAATTCAAAACATCAAGAGAGTTTTTTTCTTTAAGTAAACTATGAAATAAAATCAGGCTTAGGAGAAGTTTTCCCCTTCCGTTAGTAACTGGCAATCTTTATACAAAAGTCACTGGAGCAAATTATCTCCTCACCCATCACCTCCAAAGTTAATCAATGTGTGTTTTAAACATTTTGGCTTTAGGTCTTCTAATAAGAAGCATATATTTTACATGTATGTAATGTCATTTGAAAGAATATGTCTTAAAAAGTTATTAATGTGTTGCAAAAAGTAAATATGACATGTTTTTAAATGACCAAAGGGGACTTATTTCATGTTCGTCAATACTGCCTTCAGTCCTCTAAGAAATCAGTGCCTTTTATCCAGAGTTAGAAAGAAAGAACACCAAACACAGCTGTCAAACTCCGCAATGCAGAAGATGGGAGAGACTACCCATGAAGCACAAGGAGCTCCAGATCTGACTGCTTTGCCGTGGTCCCCCAAACCAAAAGACACTGTGCACTACAAGCTGTGGGCCATTCCTAAAGCTTAGTTACCAGGCATGTCAACTCAACTGTGAAGAAAAAAGGTGGTGAAATGAAAACATCCAGAGCTGGGATGTTTTCTCTTGTGCCCTCTTCTTGATATTAGTAAGTGGCAGTGTTCCTGTTGGCAGGCCGAGCAAAGAGAGAAAAGTACCCAGAAGTTTCTCCATATACAGATCAGTAGAAAAACATATTCTGCTCCTTGAAGAGAGAAAATGTTCTGATTGGTATAAGCACTGCCAGCCACATCCTTCGACTATTTCCTCTTATAAAGGGAAAATTGAGAGAGCTGTTGTGAGTGCTATAGAACTGAGGCCACTTGCTAATTGAGGACAATCTGAAGCTAATAAATGGGCTGAGTAATAAACATTTCTTTGCAAAAAGTATTATGACCAAGGTCTTTTAGCCTTAAGTGACCTGAAGAAACATCCCAAAGGGCAAAATGAAATTGATTATATACCCTTTAAAAGTGACTTTCAAATTTTTTCAGAACTCCAGACCACTTGCACCAGGCAAAAGGCCTAACAACCCCACTGGCTCCTAGAACAGCTCATGAAAATTACTGAAAAGATTAGTCCAGAATTTTCATGCTACCTTATTAGAATGGTTACATCCAGTTATTTGGTCCTTTCTTTTGGCCGATTACATGACAGGGCATGGTTTTCCCCCTGAGACAAACTGTATGAACATAAGTTCAATTAATTTAATATTCCTAATCTCACTGATCTGGGTGGGGAACAAAATGACATGTTAATACAGATAGGGGAGGGAAATGTAAAGAGTGAGAGAGGCACAAAACAAGTGATCGATATGTGGATGCCAGCATATAATTTTTTTTCTTAAGTGCTGATTCTGGCCAGGCACTATGGCTCATGACAGTAATCCCAGCACTTTGGGAGGCTGAG
The DNA here is from genome assembly GCA_036589455.1 of Ateles fusciceps. NCBI lineage: Eukaryota > Metazoa > Chordata > Mammalia > Primates > Atelidae > Ateles > Ateles fusciceps. The sequence goes on from JAZHEH010002842.1 coordinate 4,554,817, forward strand.
GCAGGCAGATCACTTGAGGCCAGGAGTTTGAGACTAGCCTGGCCAACATGGTGAAACTTCATCTCTACTAAAAATACAAAAATTAGCAGGGTGTAGTGGTAGGTGCCTGTAATCCCAGCTACTTGAGAGGTTAAGGCAAGAAAAATTGTTTCATTCCGGGAGGTGGAGGTTGCAGTGAGCCAAGACAGCGCCACTGCATTCCAGGCTGGGTGACAGAAAAAGACTCTGTCTCAAAAAGAAACAAAAGAACAAGACAAAACAAAAAACAAAACAAAAATTATTGATTCTATTAAATGCCATGAATGGGGAATTCAGGCTGGAGAAACTCATTCCACTTTATTTCATGGTCCAATCTCTTCTTTCAAAAACCATCCCATGAGTGGAGTCCTTCATCAAGTGTCCCCTAATAGACAGACAGAAAAAAACCTATCTCCCCTGATGATAGTCTCTGTCTATTCTTTTATCATGTTTTATATAACATTTTTATTTCTTGAGAAACTGAACCACTTTGATTATCTCCAGAACCTTTAATATGCTAACATACATTGCTAATCTTTAACAGGAGGATATAGTGTACCTTTTTTTCCAAACTTATTTAACTAGAAACTTTTTTCTAAAGTGTACCTTGTAGGACTAATGTTCTACCAAATACACTTTGGAAAATACTACTTTAGATTAAGAACAACTCTAACATTTTTCAGCACACCTGCTTAATCAGTTATGCATCTATCCCACAGTGCTTGTGCAAGTGGATTTCCATAGCTAAATTCTGTTATTTGGGGAAACCAACTACCCAAACACTCTGGGAAACAGAGAGGAATGTGACTTAATAGTAGCACATTCCTTCCTTTATTCATTCAAAAGAAAGTAATGAACACCTACTGTGGGTCAGGCTCTGTGCTAAGTGCTGGGCATACAAAAACGACCAGGACTCAATTAATTACTTCTGTCAAAGTGCTCACTGTTTTCTGCAATATGTAGACAGAATTGTATACTGTACACTTTGCCACAGCTATGGCTTACATGGTAGTGCTATACACAACCAGAGTAGCTTCATGTGAAGCTTTGAATGCACACATGTAAAGAAACAATATGATGTAGTATGATGAGTACAATATTTGAACACTACACAAAATTTACATTCCACACAAAAAGAAATTTAACTCCATTTGGATACATCAGGGAATATTCACAAAAGAGGGGCTGTATCTTCCTTACCTCTTCTCTGGTCACTAACAGTGGTCCAAATGTTTTATTGATGTTCTTGTCCCTCAATAACTGAGAACTTACTTACCAAAATACTAAAAATTAAAGTATCATTCATCTAAAAATCAACCAAAAATTCCCCCTTTTGCAACACAATTTGTATACATACATATATATACAAGTCTATATAGGTGATAACAATTTGCTACTATATCTTGGGTATTTAAAATCCAATATCAAATAGATACTTGGTTCTCTGGAGTTGAAGTGAAACTTATGTTCTATGAACGCTTAGGACCTATATTCACAGATAAGGGGAGATTACTGATATAAGATTATGAATGAGATGAATGTTAAAAATGTAAATTGTTTTCTAAAGCACTTCAGCATCTTCAGCATTTGGAAAAACAAAAGACTTCAAGATTATTGCTTAATGCTATAAGTGATTTCTTAAACTACTTTAACCTACAGGGTTGAGGAGATGGAGGTGGAAAGGAGTGACACTGAAATGGAGCCAGGCTTGGTGAACCTGCTATGGACTAATCGTTCTTCCAATTCTTCTATTTCAGTCACCAACAACTAAATGAAAGCAATTACTTATAACTGACAAGAAAAGAATGTTTAGGTCTACAGAAAAAGAATACAATTTTCCTTCTTATGAAGCAATTTTTAAAACTAAAAAGCAATAACCAATGTGTCACCTATGCTATTTGCCCTGCCAGATACTCCCTCTGACTGAGCCTTCAAGTTTTCCCATTTAATATAATAATACGTTGTTGTAAACAGTAAAAAACTAGAAAGAACAATCATATAGCCAACAATAGGGTTTTACTTAAATAAATTACAGCATACCTTCATTAAGTTTATGCTCAAAATATAAAATGACAGAAATATTCTTATAATATAAAAATATGACATTTCATAAAACATGTCATGACAATCCTATAAATACAGTTTTAAACACAGAAACTAAAGACTGTAAGGAGGGGGTAGGCATGGTGGCTCACACCTGTAATCCTAGCACTTTAAGAGGCTAAGGCAGGAAGATCACGTGAGCTCCCCAGGAGTTTGAGACCAGCCTGGGCAACATAGTGAGAACTTGTCTCTATAAATAAAAATTAAATAAGTAAATACTATATGAAAATATATCAACATAATCATGATTATCACTGAGGGGCAGAGTTGTTAGTGATTTTAATTCCTTTACTATGCTTTTCTCTATTTTTCAAATTAAGTTGGATTGGTTTTATTTTATTATCATTATCTTTTTGAAAACTAGAGACAGGCTCTCCCTGTGTTGCTCAGGGTAGTCTTGAACTCCAAGCTCAAGTGAGCCTCCTGTCTCCACCTCTCAAAGTGCTGGGACTACAGGCATGAGTCACATTGGTTTTAAAATAAAGAAAAACAATATCCTCTTTAAGATACTTCCTTCTTGTTTTATTTTTCTTTCAGAGGGCATTGATTTAGGGCCTTGAATAGTAAACAGAATATTCTATTTCAGATCATCTTTTTCCAAGAATATTTGTCAGCAGTCCTGTAAACAGATGATCTAGTTTAAAGACCGCAGACCTGAGAGTCATACTTAGGGTTACATCACAGCATATACAGCATCAACCAGATTTTCCCAATATGCTACTGTTACCTGTAGCAAAGACAAAAATATATTCCTAAGCATGTGGCTGTACTATAATGATTCCTCTCTTAAGTTCGATGGTTTGATTCCCAAGGCTGAAAATAGCAGTAACCTCTCTTGATTACAGATGTCACCAAATGCAAACATAAGAATAAACTGTGAATGGGAACTGATGTGGTCTGGATCTGTGTTCCTGCCCAAATTTCACATCAAATTGTAATCCCCAGTGTTGGTGGGGCCTGGTGAAAGGTGATTGGATCTTGAAGGTACATTTGCCACTTGGTACTGTTCTCATGACAGAGTTATCACAAGATCTGATTATTTAAAAGTGTGTAGCACCCCTTGCCTCTCTCTCTTCCTCCTGCTCTGGCAATGTGAATTTGCCTGCTCTCGCTTAGCCCTCTGCCATAAGTAAAAGTTCCCTGAGGCCTCTCCAGAAGCAGATGCTGCCATGCTTCCTGTACAGCCTATGAAACCATGAGCCAATTAAACCTCTTTTGTTTAAAAATTACCCAGTCTCAGATACTTCTTCATAGCAATGTGAGAACAAACTAATAATACAGGATCTGAATGGATGGTCACCGAACAGAAAGAGCTCTTCACTAGGTAGAAGTCAGGACACCAAGACTCTGGTCCTGGTTATGCTACTAAAACAGCTATGTGACCTTGGTAAATTTTTAACTCGGAGTGTCAGTTTCTATATGAAATTAGGAAATTCAAGGATCTACTTGTCTAAGGACTCTCCCAATAAGAGAACAAATGGCATCTGCAAATGTGTAAATATTACAGAGTCACATATAGAATAGAGTGATACTTAGGTTAATGTAAACAGCTATGAAAATATTCTCCAAGGGTCCAGAGTCTACAATCCACAAGCTCCTCGTCTTCCATTAGCTAGATGTATGAGTTTCTGAAAATTATCTCATCTCCTTGGACCACTGTAAAACAAGGCAGGTAGAATAGATGATCTACAAGTCCATTCTGACACTAAATTTTACTATTTGGAATTCAAAGAAGAGTCTAGATAGGACAAAGAGAAACCAGGTTTAAAAAAATGACTGAAGTAAACATTAAATTCTCTGATTTCCCTTGTTTTTATACAGGATTAGATTTTCTTTAATCGTGCTATTTGGTAGAGGGTTAAGTGAGGGTAACTACTGTATTTCAGTAGATGGTAGGATAGCAATTATTTTTTAAAAAACATTTTAGTTTAAAATGGGGCAGAAAATCCAAATATTAACTATTACTTTACATAGAATCATTAGCTCTAGAAGGCAGGAACCATCTAGCACTTTCTGGCAACTAGAAAACACTCAAATATTTACTTTAGGAATTTGATTACTGTTGTTCTATTTGAATGAGGATTGACTAGGAGCAGGCAGTCTTCAGCGGAGGATTCCAATGTTTACAAATCCCTCTCCTTTCTGTTTCAAAAGACTCCTAGTCCATGGACCTATTAAACACCATTATGTGTTTATTGTATAGCACAGTGAGAAGAAGTCAACTGGGATATATAGCATTTCAGTTACTTTTATGGTTGTCCAAATGCTGTGGCAAGGCTTCATTGTACTGAGTAAGTGTCAAAAGGAATTCAAGGTACCTAGCACTTCAAAAGAAACATTCCTTGCTCATATAAATTAGAAACAATTATGCTTTCCACCTATAGTCTGAGTCCTGAATGATACGATAATTTTCAAAGATATGGGTAACATATAAGGATCTTGTCCCAACGTCTTTCATCACATCTCTTTTTATCCTACACACAACTCAGGTTAAAAATACTGCCTACATTTTTATCCTGATCATAACTCAGGACACTGCTGCACTGTGGCCTAGCAATGGCTTTCCTCCCTGCACATGCGCTACATGTATACCACACTCAGGAGTTGAACAGCTTTGTCATGAACAAGGACTGATTTGAGTATTAGTTGTGTAGACTATCACAGACCTGGCAGTTCACTGACATTAGATCAATAATATAACATTACAAAACCATCAGTCAAAGCTTGACAATATTGGTGCTTTACTGAAGTCACCAAAATGGAATTTGGCCAATATCAATGCCCTCACCAAAATATACCTAATTTCTTTTTTGAGAGAGAGTCTTACACTGTTGCCCAGACTGGAGTGCAGTGGTACAATCTCAGCTCACTGCAACCTTCACCTCCTGGGTTCAAGCAATTCTCCTGCCTCAGCCTCCCAAGTAGCTGGGACTACAGGCAGATGCCACTACACTGGGCTAATTTTTTGCATTTTCACTAGAGATGGGGTTTCACCATGTTGGCCAGACTGGTCTTGAACTCCTGACCTCAAGAGATCCACCCACCTTGGCCTCCCAAAGTGCTGGGATTACAGACATGAGTCAACTTGCCCAGCCAATATACTTAAATTAAGGGAGGAGATGCTTTTGTGGAATTTATTTAATTATACATATAATATTTATCCTTTACTTTCTTTTTGTGATACTAGATAAACATTGCAACTGTGCAATTTACATTACTAGTTTTTGAGTCATTAAAAGACATTAGTAACAAGGAGGAATGTATAGGTATGTAATTATATATTTTTGCATAATTATGTAATATATACAATGTACCATAAAAATAGGAGGCTATTGTCACACTGATTTCCACAAGTTACTATTTTCAATTGTAGCAAAGAGGGTACATGAACCATCAGCCTGATTCTGTTTAACAAGCATTTACAAAGTAGCTGCTATAGGTACAGGGCACAGGGGAAACATTCAGGACATTCTTTAATTATTTCCTTGCCCTCAAGGGGCTTACAAGGACATTTTAGTTTCCCTTACATGTAAAACCCTTAGGTCAATGGTTCATTTTTTACAGAGTTCTTGGTAAGAAGTTTTGCTGGAAGTTAAGGAACTATATTTTTGCTATCAGCTTGTATTTGGAAACAGGACGATGGAACTAATCTTATTTGAAAGAAAATAGCGAGTATTACTCGAATACTGAAATACATGTTTCTACAAAACAAATATCATGTGGATATTGCTCGCCCATCCCCAGCCTGGTTTTGAGAACACTGGGTTCACCTAGGGAAAGGGAAAAAGAAGAACGTGATAAAGATAGAATTTGTTATACTTAAACAGCCCTAGGTTAGACTAGACAAAGAATAACAACCAGCTCCCAGGTATGTCACAAACATTATCCTATTAACACTTCAAAGAGGGCATTTTAATCCTCATTTAACAAATGAGGCTAAAAGGGCTTAGGAAATTTGACTGAGGTCACCTAGCCATGTTGTGGCAGAACCAGGATTCTAATCAAGGAATGTCTCACTTCAAACACCACAAATTTCCACTCATCAGCTGCGTCTATGAAAAGATGATGGATATCTATGCAGGTACCTACCACTTGATGAAAACAAATATCTTTGACTTTAACTTTAATGCTACACAAAGTGTTATGAGTACCTTCGCAGTTTTTTCTTTTTAAACCTCCTCTATAGCTAAATCATTATCTTTGACTTTTAGTGCTTTTTGTGGTCAATGGTGAAAGCCTGAAAGAGTGTATAACACTTACTAACTGTTGGCACAGAATTGAAATGACTTTTTAATTGTTTTTTCTTACTTGTATAAGCATAAAGTTCAATCCCTTCATTGATCGAACGCAAAGCCAGGTTTCAAGAGCACAAGACCAGGTCTCTAACAGACTGCTACATTCAATTGTCTTGTCTCAAAAAATATACACCAACATATGGAAACCTCAAAACTAAACATCTGGTCAGAAAGCCTGAAATGGACTTCAACCAACATAATTTTTCATTCTGGTTTTAGATGGTGGTAGAGTTAGCTTGGTAAGATGGACTATATTGACGCTCAGTAGAAGCTATATCAAATTGCCATAAGGAGAAGAGACTACTAGAAATATAAGGACTAGGAGAAGCCAAATATCTTTCTCTCAGTCAAGAAAGCAATGAGAATATGATTCTAAGATTAGATGGCAAAAACTTATACAAGAAAAGTTATGTTGCAATCTGTATTTAGACAATTGGAAGGTACTTTTCTTATTTACTGTGTGGTAAATATAGCCATCCCTATAAAAACAGAAGTGCCTATTCATCTCCTTACTTTCAAGTCAATGGCATCTGTCTTTAAGAAATGCCCAAACCAACGGATTAAAAAATATTATGTTGTTTCAGCCAAGGGATGCCTAATATTGCTGGCAACCACCAGAAATTAGGATAGAGACATAGGACAAATTCTCCCTCAGTGCCTTCAGAAGGAACCAGCCCTGCCAACATATTGATTTTGAACTTCTAGCCTCCAAAACTGAAAGACAATACATTTCTGTTGCTTTAAGCCAGAAAAATATTATGTTATTTTGCAAGAATTTTATTTCTGAGAGTGAAGCATAAGCTACATTGAATTGTGTTATTTTGATGTGTTAATACAAAGAGGTTTTTCAACTGTAACATAAATATACAAGTCAATATGGCCCATTATTCTGCATTTTAAGCATTACTTCTCTCTTTCTCTCTCTCTCTCTCTCAAAATAAAACACAAAAAATGTTGTTTTGTTTTGTTTTGTTTTTGAGACAGAGTCTGACTCTGTTGCCCAGACTAGATGTAGTGGTGTGATCATGGCTCACTGCAGCCTGACCCCCGCTGCCAGGCTCAGGTGAGCCTCCAACCTCAGTCTCCAGGTAGCTGGGACTGCAGACATGCACCACCATGCTCAGCTAACTTTTTTTGTATTTTTTGTGGAGATGGGGTTTCGCCATGTTTCCCAGACTGGTCTTGAATTCCTGAGCTCAAGTAATCTGCCACCTCAGTCTCCCAAAGTGCTGGGATTACATGTATGAGCCACTGCACCGGGCCCAGCATTATGATTTCTTGGTTAGCACAAATGCATAATCTAAATGATGCTGTCCAACACAGTAAAAGTATTAGCCACCTGTGCTACTTTAATTAATTACAATTAAATAAAATCAAAAGTTCATTTTCTCAATTCTCCAGCCACATTTCATGCACTCAACAGTCACATGTGGCTAGTAGCTACTGTATTGAACAGGACGGATTCAGGATGTTTCCATCAATGCAGAAAGGTCTACTGGAAAGTGCTGAGTTAGAAGGATGAGATACAGAGAACTGTCGCTTATATTTAAAGAAACTCCTGGCTTCTCATCCAACACTGACTTCATAACACTCATGAGATGACACGTATACTCCACAGTCTCATAAATATCACTTTCTTGCATTTACAACCTAGAAAAACCAAACAACTGGCACTTTATTATGCACAGTGGCAGGTCAGCATCTAGTTTGGAGACACTGTTGTCCTGACCTTTCTGTTGGAAATTGTTATCTTGTGCAGTTCCATTTGTTTGGATTAGAACACAGCTGTGGTAAGAAAATGGAAAACATGATGTTCCCCTTTCAGCAATGACCCCGATTTACCCAGTGTTCCTTTTGGGATTGTTTCTATGTGACCATGAGGTGCATTTCATACCAGCCATAATCCTGTACTTGCGAACAACCATAATAACTCAAAATAATAAAAGGATTGATCCTGGATAGAGGAAAGCTGTGAACTGCCACAGGTCCAATATGCTCTCATTGAAATACATTGTGTTAAAACATTGTGTTAAATAAACATTAAAATAAACATTGTGTTAAATAAACACTTATAATTTGTGCACCTTGTGTTACAGTGATTAAAAAAAAAATGCCCACCCAGAAGGCAGACAATCAAAACTCCACTGGGTGCCTACAGCCCTTATAATAGGTTTAAAGTCAATCGGGCATAATCCTAGCACTTTGGGAGGCTGAGGCAGGCAGATCACAAGGTCAGGAGTTCAAGATGAGCCTGGCCAACATGGTGAAACCCCATCTCTACTAAAAGATACAAAAACTTAGCTGGGGGTGGTGGCAGGTGCCTGTAATCCCAGCTACTCAGGAGGCTGAGGCAGGAGAATCACTTGAAACAGGGACGTGGAGGTTGCATGAGCTGAGATCGCACCATTGCACATCAGCCTAAGTGACAGAGGGAGACTCCATCTCAAAAAGAAAAAAAAGGTTTATAGAGTCTTTTTTAACTATATTGTTCAATTAGGAAAGGAGGACGTCAAATTGTCTCTATTTGCAGGTGACATGATTGTATATTTAGACCCTATCATCGCAGCCCATAATCTCCTTAAACGGATAAGCAACTTCAGCAAAGTCTTAGGATACTAATTCAATGTGCAGAAATCACAAGCATTTCTATACCCCAATAACAGACTAACAGAGAGCCAAATCATGAGCAAACTCCCATTCACAATTGCTACAAAGAGAATAAAATACCTAGGAATACAACTAACAAAGGATGTAAAGGACTTCTTCAAGGAGAACTACAAACCACTGCTCAAGGAAATAAGAGACGACACAAACCGATGGAGAAACATTCCATGCTCATGGTTAGGAAGAATCAATATTGTGAAAATGGCCATACTGCCCAAAGTAATTTGTAGATTCAATGCTATTCCCATCAAGCTACCAATGACCTTCTTCACAAAACTGGAAAAAACCACCTTAAACTTCATATGGAACCAAAAGAGAGCCTATATAGTCAAGACAATCCTAAGCAAAAAGAACAAAGCAGGAGGCATCATGCTACCTGATTTCAAACTATACTAAAAGGCTACAGTAATCAAAACAGCATGATACTGGTACCAAAACAGAGATATAGACCAATGGAACAGAACAGAGGCCCTGGAGGCAACGTCACACATCTACAACCATCTGATCTTTGACAAACCTGACTAAAACAAGCAATGGGGAAAGGATTCCCCATTTAATAAATGGTGTTGGGAAAACTGGCTAGCAGTGTGCAGAAAGCAGAAACTGGACCCCTTCCTGACACCTTACACCAAAATTAACTCCAGATGGATTAAAGACTTCAACATAACACCTAACACCATAAAAACCCTAGAAGAAAACCTAGGCAAAACCATTCAGGACTTAGGCATAGGAAAGGACTTCATGACTAAAACACCAAAAGCATTGGCAACAAAAGCCAAAATAGACAAATGGGACCTAATTAAACCCCAGAGCTTCTGTACAGCAAAAGAAACAATCATTAGAGTGAACTGGCAACCAACAGAATGGGAAAAATTTTTGCAATCTACCCATCTGACAAAGGGCTAATACCCAGAATCTGCAAAGAACTAAAACAGATTTACAAGAAAAAAACAAACAAACCCATCCAAAAGTGGGAGAAGGATATGAACAGTTTTCAAAAGAAGACATATATGAGGCCAACAAACATGAAAAAATGCTCATCAACACTAATTATTAGAGAAATGCAAATCAAAACCACATTGAGATACCATCTCATACCAGTTACAATGGTGATCATTAAAAAATCTGGAGACAACAGATGCCAGAGAGGATGTAGAGAAAAAGGAACACTTTTGCACTGTTGGTGGGAGTGTAAACTAGTTCAACCATTGTAGAAGACAGTGTGGCACTTCCTCAAGGACCTAGAAATAGAAATTCCATTTGACCCAGCAATCCCATTACTGGGTATATACCCAAAGGACTATAAATCATTCTATTATAAAGATACATGCACACGTATGTTCATAGTGGCACTGTTTACAATAGCAAAGACTTGGAACCAACCCAAATGCCCATCCACGATAGACTGGACAAGGAAAATGTGGCATATATACACCACAGAACACTATGCAGCCACAAAAAAACAATGGGTTCGTGTCCTTTGTAGGGACATAGATGAATCTGGAAACCATCATTATCAGCAAAATGACACAAAAACAGAAAACCAAACACCGCATGTTCTCACTCATAGGCAGGTGTTGAACAATGAGAACACATGGACACAGAGAAGGGAGCATCACACACTGGGGTCTGTTGGGGGGAGCCAAGGGAGGGACAGTGCGGGGGGTGGGGATGTCAGGGAGGGATAACATGGGGAGAAATACCAGATGTAGGTGACGGGGGGATGGAGGCAGCAAACCACATTGCCATGTGTGTACCTATGCAACAATCCTGCATGATCTGTACATGTACCCCAGAACCTAAAGTACAATTAAAAAAAAGAGCAATAATCTCTGTAGAGCCCACAGGTTATCAGAACAAGAAAAGTCTGCCAAAGAGGACTGTTTATAAAAGGATCTCATGTGCTAAATCATCCATTTGTTGTTTGGACCTATGCTCAAAGGATTGGAATTCTTGCTCTGGGACTCTGGGGATGGAGTTAAGAGGGTTGCTGTCAAAACAATATAAAATTAAAATTAAAAGCTTCTTAAAAAAAAAAGGTATATCTTTGTGAGGCAGTAATATATATATATATATATACATGCATGCTCATGGAAGCAAAAGAACATTTAATTAGCATTAAAAATAAAAGTAGAATAAAGATTTAAAAAAACAAAGTTCTTACAACTAATTCCTCAATGATACATATTCTATTTAATTTATATTTATTTATCTTATTCTAATTATTTCATTCTACTTAATTCTTGCCTGAATTAAAATCTCCAAATCCATTTGAGAATTATTTGAATAATTTTTCTCAAATCCAATGCCTTTGGCATTATTTTAAAACTTTTAGTGCAGTGGCATCAATTGTAATCTCACCACTTTGGGAGGCCAAGGCAGGAGAATTGCTCGAGGCAAGGAGTTCAATACCAGCATGGGCAACATGGTTAGACTCTGTCTCTACAAAAAAATAAAAAATAAAATAAATTAAAACAGTTTAAATTATCCAAGCATGGTGGCACATGCCTGTAGTCCCAGCTAACTTGGGAGGCTAAGACAGGAGGATTGCTTGAGTCCAGGAGTTAGAGGTTGCAATGAGCTATGACTGGGCCTTTGTACTCAAGCCTGCGTGACAGAGCAAAACTCTGTTTCCGAAAAGATTAAAAAATAACAAAATTTTTTCAACTTCCAAAAGACTTTTGTTTTAAACAAGGACTCAGTATTCATAGTATAAGAAAGACAAAGAATAAAAATGAAGCTAAGTCTTGCTATTAAAGGAGCCTAGATTCCATGTCCCTGAAGATAGCTACAAGACATGCTTGCTCTGTGTTAACATGGAAACTGGATCCATCCTATGATTGTTTTTAACTTCTCTACTCATAATAAGCATATGCAACATGTTATAATGCTTAAAGCATAAATATAAGGAAAAAGAATAAAGTGCATTACTGTGGCTACAACTATGACAAGAACTCTGACCTAAGCAAAAATAAATGGAAATTATTTCTTAAATTTGCAGCAGCCTGTGTGCAGTGCATCACTCTTCGAGACACACAGGCCCTGAGACAGACCTACAGCCAGAGAAGATTTGGTGATTTCTCATTAGGCCCCTGGCAGTGAGTATTTCAGAAAATTAAGTAGTTTATGGAGCACATACTCTTGAGACATTCCCTTGCTTGATTAGATGAGGCAACAATACAATGTGGATGTGAATTCTAAACAGATGGGGGAAAATAACCATAGAAAAGGAACCACTGGCTTTGGCCAAATTGTAAAAGGGTTCTCCTAATGGGCTAGCAGAATATGCCTCATGGAGAAAGAAGTTAGAGGGGATCTGGCCACTACAAACAAAAAGCCAAAGTTAAATGCCCCACCCCTGGGAAGGAGAGAGAAGACAATAGTAACTGGAGAGAAAAACAAGGGTTGCTTCGGAGTTGCTGGTAATCTATTTCTTGACTGGTGATGACTACACGTTTCCACACTTTGAATAATTTAGCAACCTCTCCACTTATAATTTGTGCATCTTTCCATATGTATGTTACACTTAAATTTTTTTCAAGGCAAGGAAGTTAAGTGCCCCCCTTTCTTAACCAAGACTCATAGAGACTAACCTCAGAATATGTGGATTTCTATGAAAGAAGTAACGAAAAGGAATTTGTTCAATGTTAACACTAAGGCATATCATTGAGTGAGACACATGTTGTTGTGGTGACATTTCATCTTATTGGGTTCCTTTGTAAACATTCTGTTGTGGCATTAGTCCAAGCTCATTGCTGCATACTAAACAAGATGTTTTCTGTTTCACTGTTTGGTACCAACCAATGCCATTGTCTGTCAGCAGGCATTTGCAGAGGACCTCATAGATAGACAGCACTGTCTGCACTGGCCATTGTGACAAGAGAAGTATTTTGCACACAGTGAGATTAAAATGACTTGTGGATTTTTTTCACAAGTAACGAGTATAAAATAATACAATTCATACTAAAATTATAAGTGCTAAAGAAAGAATGACTAACCACCTATATTATTTTAATTAAAGAGGATCTCCAAGAATTGACAATGGTCTTTGTTTTTTGTTTTGAGACAGGGTCTCTCTCTGTTGCCCAGGCTGGAATGCAGTGATGCAAACTCAGCTTACCACAGTCTCAATGTCTTGGGCTTAAGCAATCCTCCTGCCTCAGACTCCAGAGTGGCTGGGACAACAGGCGCACACCACTATACTCTGCTAATTTTTAAAATGTTTGTAGAGATGGGATCTTGCTATGTTGCCCAGGCTGGTCTTGAATTCTGGTGCTTGGGTGATCCTCCCACCTCAGCCTCCCAAAGTGCTAGGATTACAGGCATGAGCCACTGCACCCAGCCCACAGACAGTAATTTATAAAGAAGAAATTTATTTCTCACAGTTCTGAAGGCTGAGAAGTCCAATATCAAGATGCCAACATCTGTCAAGGGCCTTCCTGCTGCCCCATCCCATGGTGGAAGGCAGAGGATCAACAGAGCACAGCGTGAGAGTGCAAGAGCAAAAGGGGGCCAACTCATCCTTTCATCAGGAGCCTACACTCAGGAGAACACCATTAATCCATTCATGAGGGCCTTGCCTCTTAAAGGTCCCACCTCCAAACATCGTTGTATTTGGGATTATGTTTTGCACACAGGAACTTTGCGGGGGACACATTCAAACCACAGCATAGGGTGAAGGAGAACTTTACAAGTGGACAAGCTGGAATTTAAGCCGGGCAGCCTGGTTCTGTCTTAACCACTATACTCACAGGAAAGCTTGAAGAGGACAGCAAAGGTCACAAGTACCAATTTAAAGGTGGGTTTGGAAAAACAAGCCAAGAATTTTACCTTGCTGGTGATAGATGAGGTAAAATATAAAAGAAAGATTTTTTAGGCAACTGTTTCTGGAGGGATTGGAAGAGCTTCTGATGCCACTGACTTCCTTGACATGATCTGTAACTTTAGCTTCCGGGGGACTCTTTTCTTAGGGTCTTTCCATCTCTCTGATGATTCCCCTTTCAGATTCATTTCTCTTTCTTTTCCCCCTCCATTTTCTGTGGTATTTTTCAGGGTTCTGCATGTGTTCCTTTTCTGCCTTTCTGGCTTCTCTCACAGCTATGATTCTTTTTTTTTTTTTTTTTAAGACAGGGTCTCTGTTGCCTAGGCTGGAGTGCGGTGGCACAAACACAGCTCACTGCAGCCTCGACGTCCCCAGGCACAGGTGATCCTCCCACTTTAGCCTACTGAGTAACTAGGACTACAAGCACACACCACCATACCCAGCTAATGTATTTTTTTTTTTTTGTAGAGATGGGGTTTCACCATGTTGCTCAGGCTGGTCTCAAACTCCTGGGCTCAAGCAATCCTCCCTCATCAGCCTCCCAAAGTGTTGGGTTTATAGGCATGACCCAGATAGCTATGATTCTTAACAGAGCTGTGGAGGGGGAGATGTTTAATTATTGCAGGTAAGGATGTGGTTTTAAATTTTCCTCAGGTGATGCTGATACACATACCTTACCCTAATGTGTGCACTCATGCACATACACACACATAAACACACAAACACGAGAATCACTGGCTAATAGATATGCTGATGGCTCCCAAACTTTCTTGGACAGCCCATCTATTTCCCAGCCACCTACTGAACAATTCCAACCTCAGACACATAAATCATAGAAAACTACTCCCCCAGTCCCTGTGCTGATAATCCCTGTCATGCCCAATGGTATCAGACCTCAGCTCACAGTCTCTGTGAGGCTCTTTCTCTACTGACTTCCCAAATTCAATCTACCAGCAAATCCATGTGATTCTCTTTCAAATACAGTCCTCTTTCTCTTTCCCACTGCTACTGCCCTAACTTAACTTTTTATCCACCCTCCTCTAAATAACTGCGACAACCTTCCAAATAGTCCCCTTAGGCTAATCTCGGCCTCTGTATCACCAATTTATTTCCCCTAAATAGAATCTACACGACCCCTTTTGTAAACATACACCTCATATACCATAAAACCACCACCAACACCTGCCCTAACGCCCCTCTGTAACTCCATCACTGTTCCCTGCCTCCTTCCCCCTCCTCCAGACCCTATGCATCAATCACACTAAACCTTTTGTCCCTCTGAGTGGACAATAAGCTTTCATGCTTCCATTCCACTACAAGTGCTACTTCCTCTGCCTAGCATGTCCTTGTTTACTCAGAAAACTCCTACTCACCCTTCAATACCTCACATAATTATTTACTTTCTCAGTAAAATCATTCCTGGCTCCCTCTTCTAGGTCTCACAGTACTGGGATGCTTCTGCAGGTGCAGGACCCAACTTATACCATGAAATCCTCTCATGCCCAAGCTCAGTATCTGGCAACTGGTAAAAATTCAATACAGTCAATGTTTTTGTCCAGTGAAGACCTGAGAAACATGACCCAGGAAGTTAAGTAGCTATTGAGATCATCTAATCAAAAAGCTATAAGCTACAAAAATAATGGTGATCAAGGCCAGGCATGGTGGCTCATGCCTGTAATCCCAGCACTTTTGGAGGCCAAGGCAAGTGGATCACAAGGTCGGGAGATCAACACCATCCTGGCCAACATGGTGAAACCCCGTCTCTACTAAAAATACAAAAAAAAAAAAAAAAAAAAAAAAAAAAGCTGAGAGTGGTGGTACGTGCCTATAACCTCAGCTACATGGGAGGCTGAGGCAGAAGAATCACTTGAACCAGGGAGTCAGAGGTTGCAGTGAGCCGAGATGGTGCCACTGCACTCCAGCCTGGTGACAGAAAGAGACTCCATCTCAAAAAAAAAAAAAAAAAGAAAGAAAAGAATGGTGATCAAGGTGGAGAGAGGGAGGTGGGCCAGAGAGGTTGGCAACAGTCTTGACGAGGAGTACACAAAATAGAATAAGAATCAGAGTAACCAATATTTTTGTACTTGTGAGATCTGAAAGTTGATGGTTCATGAATGGTACTAGAGAAATTAGGAACATTTATTCCCTATGACAGATCGTTTCATATCAAACTTAAATTATATAGAAAATATGTGAAAATTATTTCAAATAATTGTAGAATTAAGAGAGCCTCTAAGTAAAATAATTATCCTCAAGTCCTCAATGGCAGAGTTATTACTAGAAACCAACTGTCCTGACACTCAGAACTTTTTCCACTGTAGTATCCTGACTCCTTAGATTTCGCTTTCTGGACTTGAAAGCTGACTGCTTCAACAGGGCACTGTGGCTTGCACCTATAATCCTACCTACTCGGGAGGCTGAGGTAGGAGAACTGCTTGAGCCCAGGAGGTCAAGGCTGTAGTGAGCCTTGCTCACTCCACTGTACTCTATAGAGTGAGACTCCATCTCTTAAAAAAAACAAAACAAAAAACCAGACAATAACAACGAAAATCTGACTATTCCAGAAAAAGTGTCTAAATACAGAGTTATCAGATGAATTCCCTTGAAAGGGGAGCTTCATCATTGACCTTAATATTGTATATATTGGCCAAGTGTGGTGGTTCATGCTTATAATCCCAGCACTTTGAGAAACCCTAGCAAAAGGACCACTTGAATCCAGGAGTTCAAGACCAACCTTGGCAACCTAGTAAAATCTCATCTGTACATTTTTTTTTTTTTTTGAGACAGAGTCTCGCTATGTTACCCAAGCTGGAGTGCAGTGGCATGATCTCAGCTGACTGCAGCCTCCGCCTCGCAGGTTCAAGTGATTCTCCTGCCTCAGCCTCCCAAGTAGTTGGGATTACAGGCACACACCACCACGCCCAGCTAATTTTTGTACTTTTAGTAGAGAAGGGGTTTTGCATTGTTGGCCATGCTGATCTCAAACTCCTGACCTCAAATGATCCACCCACCTCAGCCTCCCAAAATGCTGTGATTACAGGTGTGAGCCACCGCACCCAGCCTCTACAAAATATATATTTTTAATTAGCTGGGCATGGTGGTGTGCACCTATAGCTCACTCACTTAGGAGGCTGAGGTGGCAGGATAATTTGAGCCCAAGCAGTTTGAGGCTACAGTGAGCTATAATTGTGCCACTGTAATGAAGCCTGGGGAACAGAGAAAGATCCTATCTCTAAAAACATATAATAAAAATTTTTTAATAGTTGCCCAGGCTGATCTCCAACTTCTAGGCTCAAAAGATCCTCCCACCTAGGCCTCCCACAGTGCTTAAATTATAGGCATGAGCCACCATGTCTGGCAGAAACAACTAAAAATTCTATGTCTTCTCTACAATTCTTACTCTTGGCAAATTTACTCAACATCATTTTTATTGGAGCATTCCAATTTTATTGCATGTCTTCTCTGAATTTGAATCCTATGATCCTCATCATTGATCCAATAAGGACACTACTTTTTCTGCACACATTTTAACAATTTTGTTGAATGGGAAAAATAGTAGAGTGTTATAATCTTTCACTGGAGCTCTGAAGCCAAATTACCTAGGTTTGAATCCCAGTGCTGACACTGAAAACATCAGCATGTGTTACTTAACCTCCTCAGTTTCCTTATTTTTTAAATGAAATTGTTGGCAGGTCACATAAAACCTGGTTCTGCTCTAATCTTAGAACAGTACTTTGCATATAGTAAGTGCTCAACAAATGGTATGTATTATGATAATAACTATTATCATTTATATAGTGACAGTCCAGTGACTAGTCCATCTTACTATCTATATTAAGGTTCTCTGTCTTAGCTTATAAATTCCTTGGTTGTCTATGAACATCTAATCAAAGGTTTGGAATGATACCTAGCACAGAACTAAACAACACATCTAACTTAGAAACAGACATTCAATAAACTAGGGAGACACTGATCTCCTGACTGTACTCTAGTAGTTATCTTAGTATATGCTAGTTTTCCTTGTCTTTAAACTGAACTGTTCTCAACCATTAATTAAAATGGTCTTATGAAATTTATGAGTTTATCTCATGCTGAAATCAAATAAAAAAGAACAAACAGTAGAAAAGCATGAGTTTAAATAGCCTTTCATGCCTAAGTATGATTATGCACAGAGAAAGAAACAAAATAAATATTTATTTATCCAGAATTCAGCTGTATGAATCCAGGAAACAATATTTTTCCTTTTACTATTAATTAAAGATGTGGGTATTCCTACATGCCAGAGATATTGTTATAATTAAGTTCCTTTAAGAACTTGTTATTAATATTTCAACAATCTGGAAATCATACTCCTAGGTATTCACACAAATGAGTTGGAAACTTACATCCATTTAAAAATCTGCACATAAATGTTAGCTTTATAGGAGTATTATTCATAACTGCCAAAATCGGGAAGCAACCAAGATGTCCTTAAATAGTTGAAGGAATATCAAAATTGTGCTATAACTTATACAATGGAATACTTTTCAGCAATTGAAGAAAAATGAGCTATTCAGCAACAAAAAGACATGGGAAACCATAAATGTATATTGCTTGGGAAATAAATCAGTCTGAAAAAGCTACATATTGTGTCATTTGAACTATATGACATTCTGGAAAACAAAAAACTATGCAGAGAGTAAAAAGAGGAGTGATTGTAGTGGATATAGGGCAGGGAAAGGAGGGAGGGAAAAACAGGTGGAACACAAGAGATTTTTAGAGCAGTGAAAACTATTCTGTATGTCTGAAATCTGCATGGCACTGATTTCTAAATGCTGATATTAAATAAATATGAATACAGGTATTATGTTGTGCTTAAATATTATTTATTCATATTAATTATATTTCTTTTCAAAATTTAATTTTGCCCAATATGCAAAAAAAATTATAATTCCTTGTTAGAAGCATATATACCAGCTAAAAAAAAAAGAAGCACAGCTATCAGCTGATTTTCTTAAAGAATTTTGTCAATGTTTATAAGATGTATATATTAAGATAAAATATAAAGTAAACAAGAAAATTTCCTTTAGTAGCTATCAAGTGGATCATTTGTGCCAGCTGCCTGACTTTTATAAATTACTACTTTGTAGGATCATGAGTAAAGCCAAAAAGAATGTGGATGATGTGGTACAAACCATCAATACTACATAGTCTGCCTAATCTACAAAGTGGCAATTATTTCCCCTATTCTCAAAAGCAAAAGATGTATCATTAATGGAGCCATAAGGCATCCACTCTTTCTTAAAATGTATAGTCTACTACCATTTAACATGTCTATATGTCAATAAGTTTGTTCTACAGGTGTTAATTAACTACTACACCGAACAAAATATGTAGAAAAAAATTAAAGTAATCTAAAGGTGAATCATCCATTAAGGACACATTCATAAATGTGAATATAATATTAGTATTCTCCTTTAAAGTGATTTTACTTATGTTGCTTACGTTTCTAGATTCCTTTTTGCCTTCATTTTGCCCCAAAACTTGTTTCTTAAAATATTTGCACATATTCCACTGGCTTCTATTCTGAATGATTATCAATCACTTAGGATGTTAGATGGTGACAAGAGAACCAGATGTAATATCCCACCCCTAAACATGCATTTATTCCCAGGTGACTTTTTAAAAAGCAGCTGAAGAAATATGATCCCATTTTCAGAAAACTGAGACAAGGAGAAAGATAATAAAAGAGATAAAGAAAAAGAAAGACAACAAACAGTAGTTCTAGAAGTTTACCCACCTCGATTAAGTTATATACTTTGGCATTTAAGGGAGTCATATTCAAAATTCATAAGATACGGCCTTTATATTATTTATTTTTATATAAACTAAGTTCTAACACAAATAATTCTTAACTGTTTAAAATTTGAGAGAAAATGTGAAGATTTTCATTGTAGAACATATTTTCTTAAATTAAAATTTCCATAGCAAAGTGATTTTCAGTATATAGCATTCCTGCTGCTGAAAGAAATGAGTCTGTTAATACTTATTTAGCTCTGCCTTAAATTCATTTGTTCACATACATTAATTTATGGTCTTTGGACAATATCTCTTATTTTTCATCTATTTCACTCTACTGAATTTCCTATGTATTTCTGATAGCTCCATCTGCAAATTTTCCTTCATTGAAATTATAAATATTATTTATGAGCACCTTAAAAATCTTCTATATATACTAATATGTTGTAGTTACCTTGATTTTCATAAAGAAAAATTATTTCTGAAAAATCAAAAACTATTTTAAATGTTTATATTCTATCCTAAAAAACAGTCTTCAACTGAATTTTTTGGTAAACTATGTCTGCAGTTTTTTACCAATGTTCTTTGGTTCACTATAAATGATATGGTAAATTTGCATTCAAATTCATGGAACTTTTGAAATCTGTTTCCCATTTAGCCGGCCAGCCAAAAACAATATTTTCATTTGTAAACAGCTGTTTCATAATCAGCTCTTTTGTACTATGTGGAATTCCATAAAATATAGAAAATTTTATTTAAAATACAGGAATTGCATTAATCCACTGCAAATCATTGATTAGTTTTTGTATACTACCACACATTTAACTTATAAGGAAAGATTTTAAGGAAAATTTAATCTTGTGTCCAAATATAACATTACTTTAAACATGAGGTCATCTAAACATCTGTCTCCAATATATCACTGGGGATTTAAATCAAAAGTCTGCTAAACATGTACAATCATTTTGAAAATAAATAACAGGACAAATTCTGTCTTGATTATGATTATCATGCATTTTAAAAGGAAACATTTATTCTAATAAGAAAAGTCTAAACTAATTTAAACTTTATTGACATTAAGTTAAAATAGTTTCATACAAGAGTAAGATATATTTCATTTATTTGCTGCTTGACGATGCTTATACTTTAACTTTTCAACATTATGCTCTTAAATTTTTACTCTCAAAAAAATAGATATCTTTATTTTTCTATACATCTTCAACTGTAAAATATTCAAGGAAAAATTTCAAGACATAAAATTTTCCACTCAATAACTGAAAAATAACTAACACAGTATTCTTTCTGAACTTTCCTTCCTTTAGGGCAACTATGAATCTTCAAAAATAACTAAAATAGTTATATCTATTTAACTGACTCCTACTTTATGCTTTAAAATAAAAGAATGTGGCTAACTACAAAAGACAGTGAAGGCAGTACATTCCCTTCAAGACTTTATAATCATCAGGAAGTCAGTGTATTTTTTAAGTGATTAATTAAACTCTACTCCTGACTGTAGAAATTAATTCGTGTCTGGTAAGTATGATTATTTAAATTCAGCAACAGGATATCTTCAGAAACCAGCTAAATACTTGAGATGAATTAGCATTAAAAATAAACCAAAATGCTTAATCATCAAAGCAATTTCTGCCGAAACTAAAATGAACATTAGCAGTTGAAGAGCTGGAGGAAATAAAATTAAAACGTCACTGAATAGTACATTCTTAGAAAAACACCAACGCTGCAGAAATCATAGCTTTCCCCAACGCTGCAGAAATCATCAGAGAACCCGGCCGCAAGGACTATTAATGTCCAGGTTCATCTCGCATCTAGCTGGCTGCTGCAAACTATAACTGTAAAGGTGGTAGTTATGGTTTTCTGAACCACCTCATCGCATTTCTTCTTTCTGCTTGTATCCCGGAGTTGCTAGCTTTGGCTATGGCAATTTCAGATAATGTATTCTGCCTTGGTAGATACAGGATAAGAACTTTAATATCTTTAATAACTTAAATATATACACAGCTCTCTGAATGTAATTCCTTAAGGGCAAGAACTATGTCTTACTAATTTTGGATATCCATACCCTAGAACTAATGTGACACATATCTGCAACTTGATAATGCTTGGTAAATGTATGAATAAGTTAATGAAATGAACATCTGACTAAAACCAAAAACTTTTGCCTGGTTCTGTTGAAACTACTAATGCACTGCTTTAGTTTTCCCACCTATAAAATGGGGCTTATTCTTGCTCTACACCCTCACTGAGGTATTGGGAGAATTGAACAAGGGGATATACATAAAAGTTAATTGTAAAACTAGCAATAGCAAACTAGTGTAATCATTTTGATCATCAACAGTGTATCTAGGTTAAATTGTATATGCAGAAAAACAGATACTGAATGTTAGATGAAGTATTTATTTATAAAAACATTCTTTAGAAGAAGCTTAAAATAGAAATAACATGCTTCCAAAATAATGTGATATGTTGAAAATACAGTTAACGGACTAGGGGCTAAGAAATTCCCTTGGAAAAGTTAAGTCTGGTGGTACTTTTTTTTTTTAACTTTATAAGATCTTAGGGCTGGGCATGGTAAAGTTCACGCCTGTAATCCCAGCACTTTGGGAAGCCAAGGCAGGAGGGTCACTTGAGGTCAAGAGTTTGAGACCAACCTTGCCACATGGCAAAACTTTGTCTCTACAAATAATAAAAAAATTAGCCAGGTGTGGTGGCGGGCGCTTGTAGTCCCAGCTACTGGGGATGCTGAAGCAGGAGAATCGCTTGAACCCAGGAGGTAGAGGTTGCAGTAAGCCAAGATCACGCCAATGCACTCCAGCCTGGGTGACAGAGAGACACTCTGTCTCAAAAAAAAAAAAAAAAAAATCCTAGGAACTTAATAATTAACATATTTTGTATTACGAGGAAGAAGTTCAAGTTTTCTTACAGAATTAATACAACTGAGCAATTGAGTTTGTCTCAGACTTTAGTCTTTCCGGTCCAAAAGCTAAATACCATAATGACTAAAGATGCTAATTCAGCACTAGTAATGTAAAGAATGTTTTTGTGTGTTGCCAGTGCTTTTCCCAAAAATTTAAACAACCACAGATATGATCTAAGTGAGAAGTCTTTGCATTTATACTGGCCTTTGTATTAAAAAAGCATAAAATTATCTATGATGATATCTCTTGATTAACCCCACTTTTTAAAGAAAACGAAAATATAAAAATAATTTTGCTTTAGCGTAGTTTCCATTTGTGTAACTTTATCTCACACGTTCCAATTTGAGTTATTGGCTATTTTCTCATTTTCCGTCTTTTCCTAGTAGATTTACTCTATTATGTAAATGTTAGTAGCAAGTTGCCCCATTAAAAATCACTTCATTTTGCTTTTCTCTACTCTATTACTCAAAATACCTGAAACAAAATATGTAAGGTACTATATGTCACTTTTTCTATTTTCCTAGATTGCACTGACTTTTTTATTTTTCAAAGTAACTACTTTAGTCAGCCATTTGTGCATTTTTGTCTGAGTAGTTTGATATGACACAGGCGCCATCTTCAAGGATAGTATTTCTCAATCTTGGCTGCATATTGAATTCAGCTAGAGCAATGTAAAAAATGCTGATTCCTGGGTCCAATCCCAGAGGTTCTGATGTAGTCTGTGTGGAGTGTGACAGTGGCCTCTGCATCTTTTAAAGTTACCCAAATGATTCTAAAGTGTAGTCAAGGCTGAGAACTACTGCTCTGGGAACTCACAGTCTTGTAGGGGGAGATTAATAACAAGAGTAACAACTCCATTTATGGTGTGCTTAATTGTACCAAGCAGCAGGCTAAGCAGTTTATGTGCCTCATCTCATTTAACTCAAACTTTGTGGGGAAAGATGCTGTTACTATTCCCATTTTATGAATAAAGACATGAGGATTAGAAAGATTAAGAAACTTGTCCAAGGTCCCACCAGTGATGATTGACTGAGACAGAATTCAAACAGCTCTGTCCAACTCCAGAGTGGTAGCTCTTCATCACAGACTATCATCAAGGTAGAAACCATGCCATAAAAAGATATTATATTTCTTTTTGGAGACAGGGTCTTGCTCTGTTGCTCAGGCTGGAGTATGGTGGCATGATCACAGTTCACTGCAGCCTCAACTGCCTGGGCTCAAGCGATTCCCCTACCTCAGCCTCTCAAGTAGCTGGGACCACAGACATGTGCCACCACATATGGTTAATATTTTTTATTATTATTTGTAGAGACGAGGTCTTACTATGTTGCCAGGCAGGTCCTGAACTCCTGGGCTCAAGCAATCCTCCCGAGTAACTGGGATTAGAGCCTTGAGCCACCACGACGGGCCTAAAAGATTTTTTTGAAGGGGCAAGTGATAGTGTTCATGAATAGTAGAAAGGACAGAAGAATTACCCTCTGAGGATACACACCACAGAAATTAGACAGATATTAGAAATGTCCGTTTTTCTTCTTAGCCTGTCAGAATGAATTGTAAATTTTCTCAAAATAGTAGTATCTGAGGCAAAGAACACTTCCAGGCAGTGTCCCCGTCTAGCTGGATACCTCTTGGTTGTCAAGGACACAGGAAGGAACACTGAAATCATTATTTGACTATTATTTTTTTAGTTGCTAGTCAGCATCTAAGTCTGTCTGTAAACTGCATCTCTGCATTCCCTATGGGCAAAGGGAGCTGTCCCCTCCTGGTAGTGACAAAATAACCACAAACAAAACAGTCCTCCTCAGGGGAAAGCCATCTTTATCTGTCAGTATTAGTCATCTGAGAAACAGAGCTGCAGGCAGCTGAAAAAACAGTTTGCCTGTTTTAAGTTTACAGGTGGCCTTACAATGGAAAGTTTTACATACTGAGATTCCTTTTCAAGTTAAAGAAGTTTGGACAGAAAGGGACAAAATTTGGCAGGATTTTCATGTAACGCTTATAACCAGCTTACGAAAGCAAAATATTAAATTTTAGTGAAGCTTGGTGAACTAAACACCCACCTGCTGGCAAACAGGCTCAGCTAACTGCTCCCACCTTTTCTGCACTGCACATTCCTCCTGGTTCAAATCAGAATGGCCACACGTACCTGCTGTCACAGGGGCTGGCATATACAAAACACTCAAGAAATGCTTTCTGAAGGAATTCGTCGACGTTGGAAAGAGCTAACTTTAAAAATACTTTTGAAAAGCAGACTGTAAACAGAGTAACATAATAATAATGTCAGCATGTAAATGACTGAACAGCTGCTTGAAGCCGAGGTAGAAGGCATTTTAATGTGTCAATTTGCGTGCGTGCGTGCCTGCGTACGTGCGTGCGTACGTGCGTGCATGCGTCTGTGTATAATTTGTTTATGAGGAACAAGTATGAAAGGGGAAGAAGGCGTTTGACTCGATTCCATCATCATTGTTAGCATGGATCAGATATTTGGCGTTCTATGAAACATATTTAGTGTGCCTTCCCCAACATTTGGGGCAATGGAGCAGACAGGGCAAGTTTATTTTGTAAGTGGTTCAAAGTTTCTTTTTCCTGGTTTTCCTACCATAGCTTATATTTAGTCTAAGGAAAATGCACAGTTTGGAGCCTATCAAAAGCAATTAAAGTGTTGGAAACATCTAACACATTACAAAGTACAATTAATTAAATTTATCAATGTAGTTGCTATTTTCCTAGAATAAAATGGGAGTTTTAGAAAGTTAGATTCAGCAGTTGTTGACAAGAGTCAGAAAAGCATGCAGTGCCTTGGTGCGAAGCTCGGGACAGGTCTTCACTGAGAGCACTGATCCTTGGGGTCGAGGGCTTAGAAAAAAATACAGAAACTAATGAGAAAAGGAGAACCAGCTAATTACAGAATTGAGTAATAATGTCACTGTCAAATCTTGGGAAAAGGACTGACAGATTCTATTTAACCTATAAATCAGTAGTTGTCAGTTAGGGGGTCTTTTTACCACTGGGGTGAAATATGGAAGTGATTTATTTAAATTAAAGACAAGGTCTTTGTATTACTTATCTCAATTAACGATGATTGATAAAATTTGTTTCAAAAGATGTTATGCAATTTAACACCACAAAAGTTACTATGAATGATAAACAGAATAAATACACACATATAAATTTTCTTCTTTTAAAAAAATGTAGGTTTAGAGGAGGGGGAGTGAACCAAATTATTTGATAGAGTGACTACTACAATATTAGTTAAGAACCACCCCGTGGACCTACTATGGAATATTGGAAAGGAAGTCTCCAGAAGCAAAGTAATGACTTTATTTTGGGGGGGTGGCGGGAGGAAAGAAAACTTCATCAGGTGAAAAAGATCATGTTAATGATACCCAAGTTTGAGCACAAAACAAAATTCTACTGCCCCAAATCAGTAGTTAAGTGAAATATGATAAAGTTTCTAGAATGTAAACAGAAATACTGTTTATATTATAAATATGAAAAGGAATTATAGTTAGCATATATGCATGTATTTAATAACATGTCACTCATATGTGAGTAAGTTTTTTGTTTTGGGAATTTTTTTTTTTTTTTTTTTTTTTTTTTTAGTGGAGATGGGGTTTTGCCATGTTGCCCATGCTGGTCTTGAATTCCTGAGCTCAAGCAATTGGCCTACCTCGGCCTCCCAAAGTCATGGGATTACAAGCATCAGCCACCACACCCGGCCTGTTTTTTTTTAATGTTTGGAAAATTCTTAACAATTTGTATGTTTTCCTTCTCCATTAATAACTAATACTGAGCACTCAGTAAATGCTAGTCATAATTCTAAGCACTTTACATGCCTCAACCCATATGATCCTTCCAATAACCTATGAAGTAGATGGCATTATCTCTATTTTATGGGTGAGGCACAGAGATGTTAAGCTGCCTGCTCAAGGTAACACAGCTAGTAAGCATTAGAGTTGGGATCTGATATCAGGTAATAGGACATCAGAATCCCCATAGAACACCACCTCCTTATCTTACCACTATCCTCTATTTTTTTAAGAGATGGAGTCTCGCTATGTTGCCCAGGCTGGAGTCGAACTCCTCGGCTCAAGCAATCCTCATGCCTTAGCCTCAGGAGTAGCTGGGACTCCACGCCTGTATGCCCAGATTTACCTCTATTCTCTTTGTAGGGTAAAGGGAACTATTAAAATACACACACACACACAGATGAGCTAAATAACTCTTTGGGACACCACAGTAGGAATTTAATAGACCATAACAGAAAATTAAGATTATGTTGCTATGACCCCACTGAATAAGTCCCCTGTCATATGACTGCCACATGTGTGGGATTGACTCAGGTATCCCTGAGGGCATGTGGGGAAAGTAGAAAGATGGGTCGGAAAAAAATACAGCTAACATAGTGGCATTTTAGCTTGAGAAAACAAACCTACTTCCAAACTTTAAGCACCTCAACAATCAGATACTCTATACTTCTTATACCTATTCTTGGAAAGCCAGGTGTTGGGAAAAAACAGGTCTCCCATCCACACACAGTGAAATTCGGGAAGACAAATATCTAGGTTGCAGAATCAATGGGACTTGGATTCACTCCTACTTAGAGTAACCAGGGCAAGAAAACTAGGGCCCTTTCTTATTTCTCTTTGCAGCTGTTAGGAATAAAATGGAATAGCACATCTTTAACAGCATTCGGTTCCTAGGGTAATGTCTCAATTTGATAATAGAGAAGCAGGAATGATTCTCCTCACCACCAATGACACTGGGCATGAAGGAAACGGCACCCACTCTTTCC
Source organism: Ateles fusciceps (assembly GCA_036589455.1). NCBI lineage: Eukaryota > Metazoa > Chordata > Mammalia > Primates > Atelidae > Ateles > Ateles fusciceps. Next base: position 4,582,228 of record JAZHEH010002842.1, read on the forward strand.
GATTGCTTAGGAAATATCTTCTCTACCATCTTGATGAAAAGTTTAGAAGTTTTAAATTAATTAACATTAAAAATTGGGAAACAAAACACTTGACATTTATTCATTTATCTATTCATTCGACAAATGTTTATTAAGTACCTGTCCTGTGCCAGGTTCTCTTAGGCAATGGGGGATATAGCAGAGTACCAAACAAACCAAGAGTTTCCCTCTTTTTTTCTGTTTTCTTTTTTTGTGTGTGTGTGACAGGATGCTGCTCTGTCACCCAGGCTGGAGTGCAGTGGCACAAATGTGGCTCACTGCAGCCTTGATCTCCTGGGCTCAAGCAATCCTCCCACCTCAACCCCCCCCCACCCCCCAAGTAGCTAGGACTACAGGTGCACGGCACCACACCCAGTCAACTTTTGTATTTTTAGTAGAGATGGGCTTTCACCATGTTACCCAGGCTGGTCTCTAACCCTGATCTCAAGGGATCCACCTGTCTCAGCCTCCCAAAGTGCTGGGATTACAGGCCTAAGCCACCACACTCGGCCCAGACCAAGAGTTTTACCTTCATGAAGCTAATAGTCTACTGATAAGAAGAGCATGTTTTAATATATAATAAATGATTTCATTATTTTACATTGTTTATTCAACAATTAGTATTATGCATTCATTCTTACATTTAATTAAACATGTCAATGCTACTTACAGATCAATAAAACTTAAAAACTACAATATCTTCTTTTAATTTAATATGTGGCTGTTAGCTATGCAATGTTAAAATATATATGAAAAGTGTGACATGTCTCATGTTTATTCAAATGTAAGAAAACACAGATTCATATAAGCTGTACAAAACATAAAAAACACTGGCATCTGGCAGGGCACTGTGGCTCACGCCTGTAATCCCAGCATTTTGGGAAGCTTAGGTGGGCAGATCACGAGGTCAGGAGTTCAAGACCAGCCTGGCCAACATGGTGAAACCCCGTCTCTACTAAAAATACAAAAATTAGCTGGGCATGGTGGTGGGCACCCGTAGTCCCAGCTACTCAGGAGGCAGAGGCAGGAGAATCGCTTGAACCCAGAGGCGGAGGTTGCAGTGAGCCAAGATCACGCCACTGCACTCAAGCCTGGCAACAGAGCGAGACTCCATCTAAAAAATGTAACAACCGGTACATACTAATGATCAGCTCCCCTTTTCTCCAACCTCGGTGACTCCTTATTCCCAGCTCTTTGGTTTGCACTTGCCCTTTGGCTCTTCTCTGCTGTCTGACTGTTCACCATCCATCCATTTACTTATTGTACAAATATGTACTAGGAACCACTAGAGTGAGACCCTCTAGAACCCATTCACTTTTATCTCCCAGGACCAGAGCCTCTTGGAGGTTGAAAGAGACCCAAGACTCTTCTATTCTTTGGGAACTCTCAAAATATTATTATAAAAAATAAAGAAATGCCAATTAACAGGGTTATTAAAATTTAGTTTAAGGGCTTACATTTCACATAGTAATTCTTTTAACAGACACAATTTCAATGACAAAGCAATGACTTTATATCTGGCCGTATTTGCAAGAAATACCAAAAATTTAAATTTATAAAGTCCTCTATGAGGTCGGGCATGGTGGCTCATGCCTGTAATCCCAACATTTTGGGAGGCCGAGGCAGGTGGATCACTAGGTCCGGAGTTCAAGACCAGCCTGGCCATGATGGTGAAATCCTGTCTCTACTAAAAATACAAAAAAATTAGCCAGGCATGGTGGCAGATGACTGTAATCCCAGCTAGTCGGGAGGATGAGGCAGAAAATTGCTTGAACCTGGGAGGCAGAGGTTGCAGTGAGCTGAGATCATGTCACTGCACTCCAGCCTGGGCAAGAGCGAGACTCCATAAAAAAAAAAAAAAGCCCTCTGTAAAATGTGAGGCCCTACTCAAATGGCCCTCCTGGCCTTGTCTGTCACCCTTTCCTTCTTGGCTGCTGGCACCTTTCTATCTCATTGTCAAGGAGAAGCCACCACATTATCTCCACATTTTAGTATCTCTATCCCATTTCCCACCAGTTAGAGCTCTTAAAACCTCCAGAGAAGTTAGCCTCAGAAGGACAGAGGACCCTATATTCAGGCTTAGGAATCCTAAATGCCCCAGGGCTGAGAGCTGTCATTATACACTTATTTTGGTTTTAAAAAGATAAAAAAAGAAGATTTTTGTGGCTTACACATGAACTGCATTAACATTGTTCTAGGGGGAAATGCATCCTAGATGCACCTAAACTCACCTAAAACTACAGATTTTTGAAACATGACATATATGTTTAGGGCATTACATGAGACCACACATTTTTTCATACATGTAAATATATTTCCTTTTTATTTTTTTTTTTTTTGAGATGGAGTCTCAAGTCTGTTGCCCAGGCTGAAGTGCAGTGGCATGATGTCGGTTCACTGCAACCTTCCCCCTCCAGGGTTCAGCAATTCTCCTGCCTCAGCTTCCCGAGTAGCTGGGATTACAGGTACCCAGCACCATGCCTGGCTGATTTTTGTATTTTTAGTAGAGATGGGGTTTCTCCATGTTAGACAGGCTGGTCTCGAACTCCTGATCTCAAGTGATCTATCCACCTGGGTATCCCAAAGTGCTGGGATTACAGGCATAAGTCACCACTCCCAGCCTTTTTTTTCCTTATGCATTTTGTTTATATGTTTGTCCTACATATGGTAACTGTGAGTCTTTTTTCATTCAACTTACCCACAAATGTGATTTTATAACACTGTCATATATTTCTAACTGATACAAATAATGGAAAGTAAAAGATGTAATTGAGTTAATAAAGAAAAAAATATTTCTGTGTGTAGCTACATATTGTGCATTTTATACTGATTGTATGTCAGTTATCTATTATAGAAAGCAAATCATACTATTTATGCTAAATAGTATGATCATCTAACTGATCATCTTCATTTAGATACACCATAGGTCAAAACACAGATGTTTTGTCTGAAGTGTTGCTCTGAGAAACCATGATTCCTACAAGAAACATTCTCTCTACCATCAGCAAAATAAGATGTTATGAAAGAGGTCAAAGTATTTGGCATCTAAATCAGAAGATTATTTTCTTTATCTCTGTCATATGTCTGTCTGGTTAGACAGGGATATATAAACAAAACAGGTGTCAGGGAAATTGAACTGCTTTGTGGTAAATATATTGAATAAATATATATTTATTGAGTAGCTACTATATTCTAAGCACTGTGGTAGGCCTGGAGATACAAAATAAACATAATTTGGTCTCTTCTTTAGAGGGGCTCACTCTTCACAAGACTTAAAAAAAAAAAAAAAACAGATCCAGTGAAATCTTTTAAACTAATCACAAAAAAAAAAATCAAGGAAAAGTAAAATAGGTGTTTGTGAAAAGGCTCTTTGCAGAGTGAAATGGAATACTACATATTATGTACACACACCAATGGAAACATTATCAGTATATATAATGCTGGATAATTGCTATTTAAATATCCAAATCGAGTGAACAAATGATGGCTCGCTATAGCCTCAACCTCCGCGGCTCAAGCAATTCTCCCCACTTTGGCCTCCATAAATGCTGGGATTACAGGTGTGAGCCACCCGTGCCCAGCCCAGATGATCCATTCTTTGACTATGGAAGATATGAAGCCAACAAGAATCAAATAAACATCATTGTTACCACTGTTTTTTTTTTTTTAACTTAGATGCCAGTGTCTCTATTTTTCTCTCTTCTTCTTCTCTTCCTTGTTTCTTTGTTGAACTTCTAATCTCCAGCTATGAGCTCAAAATTGAAGGTATACACCAATGCAGATATCAATGAACACATCAAAGAAACAAAATGTATTATCACTTTCTTAATGCTTCATTGGGCAAAAACAATGAAACTATATTGCTCTGGAAAACAAAGTTGCTTACCATTTTCATATCATATTCCTATTTTAACTTTAAAGAATATAAAGTAAATGTTTTCTTAAGGCAACTAAAAACTGCTCTCAAAAAAAATCACTAGGGCTGGCCACCATGGCTCGCACCTGTAATCCTAGCACTTTGGGAAGCTGAAACCCCATCTCTACTAAAAATACAAAAATTAGCTAGGCATGGTGGCAGCTGCCTGTAGTCCTAGCTACTCAGGAGGCAGAGGCAAGAGAATCGCTTGAACCAGGAGGTGGAAGTTGCAGTGAGCTGAGACAGCACCACTGAACTCCAACCTGGGCAGAGAGAGACTCAGAATGACTCACAGAGTGAGACTCAAAAAAATAAAAATGAGTAATCACTAAAGTCTTTAATATTCCTTATATTTAGCACATTATCTTCAATATTCATCCTCCTTAGAACTATCCTAAAATCCCTTAGCTGTATACATTTCTCATTGGGAGAGAAAAAAGTAATTTAATTCAGTAATCATTTAACTAAAAAATGTTTTTAAAGACATGGGAAAGTTATAGTGCCATCTTGTGGTTAAAAGTTGCTTACAGAAGCAAGTACTTCTGGCATTTCCCATTCATAAACTAAATCCACAACACAGTATGTATTATACTTTTAAAAATTTCCTTACAAAAGGAGTAAGACTGAAGGGGAAAAATCCTGTTTAGAGCATATATTCAACAAAAATATATTATTCATACATATACCCAATTTCTTATGTTAAAGGCCACTGAATTAAAACAAGAAATGGCATTTGAGTCTCAGATACATAAATAAAAACTATGCATTTAGCATTATAGCTCCTGCTTACAGATGTTTATAATTTATTATTATTATAATACATACCCTAGCCCTAAGAACTTTGAGAAACACAATTATGGAATCTAGGAGTTTCAGGTAATCTCTAAGATCTACAGCAATTATAACATTTATGCTAAGCTTATCAATGATTTCTATCTGATCCAGAACTCTAATACAAATTTTGCAGCAAGAACCACTGTAAAGAAAATAAATATTATATAAATAAAAACAGTTTCTTCCATCCCTCTTTCTTACTCATATACATAAATCTATTTTTCCATACACAGCTAAGAATAATTAAAAGAAAAATTAATTCCCAAAGTACAGTCTGTATTTTTCAAGTGTAGAATTCTCTATGATCTATGCAAGGCCAAGATGCTTTGCAATGGTGGAATCTAATCAGTAGTTAACATACTTCTAGATCTAACTGTATCTGCAGAAAGCTTTTCTGTTTAAAAAGAAAAGAAAAAGCAAATCACTCAAATTATAGGAAGACAGCGCCATCTATAGGCCTGCACAAGTACAGAACAGTAATCTTAGATTAAGATATGAATGTCCACTGTGATAAACTAGCCAATCAAATGTGCTGCCCTAGGGGGAAGCTCCAAAATAATGCTGCTCATTCTCAAATCTCTGAAGAGATTTTGCAATTTACCCCAAAGTGTTTTAACCTACCTCTACAATCATTCCCCAAAATGGTAGTGATAATAACAGCAATAGAAGCCTCAAGCAGTCAGAACAAAAACCAATGTTTTTCACAAATGTATTATTCTGATTTGGTATACTTGATGGTTGATAAATATTGGTAGCTTTTCAAGAAATATGAGTACATTGGTAGGTTGTCTCTTTCTCTCTCTCTCTTTCTGCAAAATTCTTTTTGGCCATGATTCTATTTTAGGTGTCATCCAATTCTATTGAATTCTATTCAATTTCATTCACCTTTCTCCAATGAGGAGGTTATTTGTTCTCCCTACAGTGGTATATTCTAGTTCTTACATACATTAAATTACATGCGACTTAAGATTCTCTCCTTTTTCAGACAGGCCCTTCCCATCCACTCTGGGGTTGCTCTCACTCTACTGCATCATACCAGTATCCTACTGGTTGTGTACAAATTCAGTTAACAATACATGAGGGTGGAGGCTTGGCCCACTTCCTGATCAATTGCCTGTAGCATCTGGCAGAAAAAAGATGCCCCCATTAATGTTGACAAAGGTCCTTCCTGGTTAATATGGAGAGTTTCATACTTAAACTATGGCTGGCATTTAAAAATCTGCAAAAACAAGAAATGGACTGTTACACAAGGGCAGACCCTGTTTGTTCATTACTACTCAAGTTCAAGAAAAAGCTATGATATTTAACACAATCAGAGAGAAAAAGAAGACTTATGGGGCAATACTTGAACGGGCTCCTTACCTGATTTCTCTTTCTGCACACTAAGAGGCAAGGTGGACTAATGGGTGACAGTTCAAGCTTTGAAAGCAAAGAGCAGAGTTTGAGTCTGTGTCTGTCATTGGCCTTGAATAAGTAATTTCTCTGAGCTTCACTTTCATCTTCAAGAAATTACAAACTGTCTCATGTCTGGAATCCCAGCACTTTGGGAGGCCAAGGCAGGTGGATCGCTGGAGGTCAGGAGTTCAAGACCAGCCTGACTAACATGGTGAAACCCTGTCTCTACTAAAAATACAAAAATTAGTCAGGCAGGTTGGTGTGTGCCTGTAATCCCAGCTACTCTGGGAGGCTGAGGCAAGAGAAACGCTTGAACCCAGCAGGAGGGGAGCCGAGATCACTCCACTGCACTCCAGCCTGGGCGACAGAGAGAGACTCCATCTCAAAAGAAAAGAAAATTACAAATTAATAGATATTATTTAAGCAAAGTAAGATGCTTTGCACATAGTAAGCATTCAATAAATGTTAGCACTCAAAAGATAAGATTTATCTTACTTTTTAAAATCTTGTCATATTTATTAACTATGGCAGTTAGGGAGGATCTACCCAACCCAAACAAATATCTCAGGAAGTTCATTTGTGACTTCTAAAGATGACAAAAAGAATAAATGAAAAGACTGAACTAAAAATAGAAATGGTGCAACCATACAAAGAAGAAAAAATGATGTTTGTTTGAGGGTCTGATATTAGTTTCAAAATCTATCTCTGAAACATCTTTGAAAATCATTAGAGTCTACTTGACTCTCAATTTCATTTTATTTCAATTTTTTTAAGTTGGAGTCTCACTCTCTAACCCAGGCTGGAGTGCAGTGGCGTGATCTCAGCTCACTGCAACCTCCGCCTCCAAGGTGCAAGCAATTCTCCCACCTTAGCCTCTCAAGCAGCCAGGACTACAGGTGTCTGCCACCAGGCCCAGTTATTTTCATTTTATTTCTGCTGTATACCTTTAAAATGTGAGCCTGCAGAGTGCAGAGAAGTCAGAAATACAGTGCTGGAAGTCACCTGCAAATAGACAACACTGAAACCAAAGAGTGGATGGTTTGTATGGGGAGTTAGAATGTGTAAAACACAAGAAAAATAAATAAATAAAGTGAATTAAAAATAAATTTTAAAAAGAATGTGTAAAGCAAAGAACTTAGAACCACGTAAAATATCAATTTTTGAGGGAAGGGAAAGTATAGATAATACAAGACTAATCAAATAGGGGAGAAAGGTTTAAGGTGGTTGAGTAGGATTTTATGACTCCACTTAGAAGAACTGGAATAGTGTATAGACAGTCACACTTCAAATATGTTATCCAAGACAGAACGCTGATGTTCAACACAGAAGAGACAGGAAAAACCAAGAGTGGGGAAGGAAGAAGAGAGGCAGCATCCTTGGTCAGAACTGGTTAGGAGATGGGAGTGACTTACCAACATGAGGAAAGGGTGAGTGAGACACTTTCAGCAGCCCACATTCCTACCACCAGATCATGCAATCCTAGCCACAGGAGAGTCCCTTGACCATCTCAAGCCCTGAAACTGACATAGGAAGTTGATGGGAGACCAAGGTACAGAGCTGCTCCAGGGAGGGGGCTCCCACACCATTTACAAGACCTAAGAAGCTACAGGAAAGTGCCATTTTCAAAGCTAGCCTCTTGTAAACTGCACACTGTCCTACAGGCCAGCAACAGCAAGACTGAGACATTACATCTTAACCATATCAGGCCCAGCGCAGTGGTAGGGTACTTTGGCTTTACTTCTGAGTGCATGCAGTAGTGTAGTTTTTGTATGATTTCTTTGGCTGTAAACTGCATTGGTGATATCTGTGCGGGTTGGGGTGCAGTTATTAGTGTAGCACTTGCTTCCTAGCACTGGCTGCTGCAGCTCATGTCTTGCTTGCTTCTCAACCCTGGCTGTGGGAATACTCCCATCTCACTCCTCAGCCCAGCAGCGAGAGCTTGAGCTTTTACAATGTCTCAGTCTTGGTGCTGCTGGCCTGTAGAACAGTGTGCAGTTTATCAGAGGTTAGCTTTGAAAATGGCACCCTCCTATAGCTTCTTAGGTCTTGTGGTGATGTTCTCCTGGAGACTAAGATGACAATGGGTCAGTCTACAGGCCCCAGTGATGGCAGTGGTGGGTTGCATATCCCCATCTTTGTGCCCCAGGGTGATGTATGGTGCCACCTGTACTTGTGGATACCAGAGGTCTGATTTTTGGGCCTCCAGGTGGCTTGCTCAGATGCTGGTAGTGGCAGCAGCAGACTGGGTCATAGAGTGTGTTCTGAATCACCTGGCAGCCAGTGTAGCATGGGCAATGGCAGAAGCAGTAGTGCAATGATTCTCTGGGTCTTGAGTGGTGTGTGTTCATGTTGGCAGTAGATGTGATGTGCTGGATGGGGAAATCGCCAGTCCTGCAGGTGGTGCTTGCAGGTAGGTCAGCTGAGGAGGTAGCAGTTGAGACCCCGTTCTGTTAAGGTGGAGGAAGTGAAGGAGCAAAGCAAGGCTCAGAGGGCTGTGCTCAGGCCCTTCAGTGGTGAGAGCAGGCACCAGCTGTGGTAGCAAGGTGATCCTTAGGCCTCAGGCTAAGTGCTTGTGTGAGTGACAGTAGCAGCCATGCTGAGGCCCCACCACTGGAGAGGGTGTGGATATCTTTGTGGCAACAGCCTGGGCCAGTGGGTAGGGAACGCATGTTCCTTTCATGCCCCAGCCTGGGGTGTTCACTCCGCACCCTGGCAGTGGTAGCTGATGCTTCGTTTCTTCCCCCAACACAGCTGTAGGAGCCCCTATCCAGCTCACAACTAAGTCCCACCAGCACCTCATATTCTGTTCACCCACATGCCAGTCCCCTGTCTTGGTGGCACTTGCTTCCTGGCACTGGCTGCTACAGCTCATGTCTTGCTTGCTACTCAGCCCTGGCTGTGGGAATGCTCCCATCTCACTCCTCAGCCCAGCAGTGATAGCTTGAGCTTTTGTAACGTCTCAGTCTTGGTGCTGCTGGCCTGTAGGACAGTGTGCAGTTTACGAGAGGCTAGCTTTGAAAATGGCACCTTCCTGAAAACGGCTTCTTAGGTCTTGTAAATGGTGTGGGAGCCCCCTCCCTGGAGCAGCTCTGTTCCTTGGTCTCCCATCAACTTCCTATGTCAGTTTAGGGTTTGGGATGGTCAAGGGGCTCTCCCGTGGCTAGGACTGCATGATTATTTACAAGATTAAGTCTCATCAGAGACTATAAATAACCAAACATTGACAAACTGGAAAACCTAGAGGAAACTGATAAATTCCTGTAAACATACAACCTACAAAGATTGGATCAGGAAAAGATAGAAAACATGAACAGACCAAAAACAAGTGGCAAGACTGAATCAATAATAAAAAGTCTCCCAACAACAACAACAAGAAACAGGACCTGATGAATTCACAGTCATATTCTGCAAAACATACAAAGAAAAACTAATAGCAATTCTCCTGAAACTATTCTGAAAAACTGAATAAGAGGAAATTCTCCCTATCATTCTATGAGGCCAGTATCACCCTGATACCAAAACCAGAAAAGAATAGAACAAAAAGAAAAACTACAAGCCAGTGTTCCTAATGAACACAGATACAAAAATCCTCAACAAAATACAAGGGAACTGAAACCAACAGCACATCAAAAAGATAATACACCATTATCAATTAGGCTTTATTTCAGGGATGCAATAATAGTTCAGCATATACAAATCAATAAATGAGATACATCACATCCACAGAATGAAGGACAAAAACCATATGATCACCTCATTAGATGCAGAAAGAGCATTTTATAAAATTCAACATACTTTCTTGATAAAAAAATTCTTAATAAGTAGGCATAGAAGGAACATATCTCAAAACAATAAAGGTGATGTGTGATAAACTCATGGCTAATATCATACTGAATGGCAAAAAGTTAAAAGCCTTTCCTCTCAGAACTAGAACACTGGTTCTGGATGCCCACTTTTACAACTCCTATCCAACATAGTACTAGAGGTCCTAGCCAAAGCAATCAGCCAGGAGAAAGAAATAAAAGGCATTCAGATTGGAAAAGAGCAAGACAAACTGTCCCTATTTTTTGATGATATAATCTTGTATCTAGAAAAACTTAAAGACTTCACCAAAAAACTGTTAGACTGGATAAATGAATGTAGTAAAGGTTCAGGATATAAAACCAGCATACAAAAACCAGTAGCAGTTTTATATACTAATAGTTATCTAGTCAAGAAAGAAATCAAGAAGGTAATCCCATTTACAATGGTTATAAAAAATATGAAATACCTAGAAGTAAATATAATTAAAGAGATAAAAGATCTCTGCAAGGAAACTACAAAACACTGTAAAAGAAATTAAAGATGACACAAACAAATGGAAAAAAATCCCATGCTCATGGATGAGAAGAATTAATATCAATAAAATGACAACATTGCCCAAAGCAATCTACAGATTCAATGCAATCCCAATCAAAAATTTGGCTTCACAGAATAGAAAAAAAAAAATCTTAAAATTCATAATCAAAAAAGAGGCAAAATAGCCAAAGCAATCCTGAGCAAAAAGAACAAAGCTGAGGCATCACATTACCTGACTTTAAAACATAATACAAGGCTGTAGTAACCAAAACAGCATGGTATTGGTATAAAAAGAGACATATAGACAAATGGAACAGAATAGAGAAACTAGGAATAAATCTACATATTTACTGCTAACTGATCTTTGACAAAGCTGACAAGAAGCTCTGGGTGGTGACAGAATGCCCTCTTCAAAGTATGGTACTAGAAAAATTGAATAACCACATGCAGAAGAACGAAACAAACCCTTTTCTTTCACAATATAAAAAAAAAATCACCTCAAAATGGATTAAACACTTAAATATAAGACCCCAAACTATAAAAATACTAGAAGAAAACCTAGGTAAAACTTTCCTGGACATTGCTTTAGGCAAAGAATTTATGATTAATACCTCAAAAGCACAGGAAACAAAAACAAAAACAGACAAATAGGTCTTAAACTAAAAAGTTTCTACATAGCAAAAGAAATAATCAACAGTGAAGAGACAACATACTGAATGAGAGAAAATGTTTGCAAACTATTCATCCAACAGGGGACTAATATCCAAAATATATAAGAAACTTAAACAACTTAAAAGGACAAAGATAAATACTACCATTAAAGAGTAGGCAAAGTACACAAATAGACATTTCTTAAAAGAATACACACAAACACATATATGAGAAAATGGTCAGCATCAGTAATTATCAGAGGAATGCAAATCAAAACCACAGTGAGATATCATCTCATACCAGTCAGAATGGCTATTATTAAGAGGACAAAAATAACAAATGTTGGTGAGGGTAACAGAGCAAAAAGAAACTTATACTCTGTTGGTGGGAATGTAAACTAGTGTAGTCACTATGGAAAACACACAGAGATTTCACAAAAAAAACTAACCACTTGATCCAGCAATTCCACTACTGGGTATCTACCCAAAGGAAATGAAATCCACATATCAAAGTGATATCTGCACTTGCATGTTTATTGCAGCACTATTCACTATAGCAAACACATGGAATCAACCAAAGTACCCATGAACAGATGACTGGATAAAGAAAATGTGGTATTTGTAGACAATGAAATACTATTTGGCCATTAAAAAATACTAAAATCATGTCATTTGCAGCAACATGGATGAAACTGGAGGTCATTATCTTAAGAGAAATCAGCCAAGCACAAAAAGACAAATATTACATGTTCTCACTTACATGTGGGAGCTAAAAAATTTGAATGCATGGAAGTAGAGTAGAAAAGTAGACAACGGAGGCTGGGAAAGGTGAACAAGGCAGGAAAGGAAGAATGAAGAGAAGTAGGTTAAAGAGTACAAACATACGGTAAGATAGAAGAAATAAATTCAGGCTGGGCGCAGTGGCTCACACCTGTAACCCCAGCACTTTGGGAGGCTGAGGTGGGCAGATTACTTGAGGTCAGGAGTTTGAGACCAGCCTGGCCAACATGGTGAAACCCTGTCTCTACTAAAAATACAAAAAGTAGCTGAGCATGGTAGTATATGCCTGCAATCCCACCTACTCGGGAGGCTGAGGAAGGGGGAATCACTTGAACCCAGGAAGCAGAGGTTACAGTGAGTGGAGATCATGCCACTGCACTCCAGCTGGGGTGAAAGAGTGAGATGTCATCTGAAACAAAAGAAAGGAGAAGGAGGAGTAGGAGAAAGAAGAAGGAGAAGGAGAAGGAGGAAGAAGTAAGAAGGAAGAAGAAGAAAGAGGAAAATAAAGAGGAGGAGAAGGAGGAGGAGGAAAAGGAAGAGGAGGAGAAACAATGCCTGGTAGCAGAGTTGGATGACTCTACTTAAAATGTATTATACTTAAGTATTAGACACCCTGAATATCCTGAGTTTATCACTATGCCTTATATACATGTAAAAAATTTTCTCATGTATTCCATACATTTGCACAAATGTAAAAAGAGTGACCAGATAAAAAGAAGAGGGTAAAAATCAATCACAGAGACAACTTTAAAGAGAAAAAAACTGATGAGTGATGTGAAATTCCACAAAGATTAGATAAAATTAGGAATGAAAAATGGTAGTTAGCAGTTTTGAAATAAAGGTAAACATGGATATGCCAATTATAGCAGGTTAAAGACTGAGTGAGGAACTTTTCAGAAAGGTTGACTATGAAAGGAGGAACACAGGACCATAGCTTGAGATATGGGCTGTAAATCTGAGAAACACAATATGAGAAAAAATACAATAGAATGCCTGTTGTGGGTTGTCCCTGAAAAAGATATGTTGAAGTTTTAACTCCTGTGAATGTGACTTAATTCCTGTGAATATGACTTAATTTGGAAATAGGATCTTTGAGGATGTAATCAAGTTAAAATATGATCATATTAGATTACAGTGAATCCTAATCCAATTACTGGTGTCCTTATAAGAAGAGGGACACAAAGATAAGGACAGACAAGGAGAGAACATCAAGTGACGAGGGAAGTAGAGATTGGAGTAATGTGTCCACAAACCAAGGAATACCAAGCACTGCTGGCAACTGCCAGAAGCGAGGAGAAAGGCATGGGGCAGATTCTCCTTCACTGCATCTAGAAGGAGCCAACCCTGCCGACACCTTAATTTCAGACATCCAGCCTCCAGAACAGAATAGGTGAAAGAAGAAATTTCGGTTGTTTAAGCTGCCCAGTTTTTGGTGCATTTTTCTGGTAACCCGAGCAAATTTATACAAGGCCTACAGATAACAGTGAAAAAATGCCGATCTGATAAGAGTATTTACAATGTATATAAACCATGATAACAGCAAAGTGTCAAAAGAATTGATACAAACATAACAAAGATATTAATCACTTAGAAAATAACTATATGCCAATTTAGATAGAATAGCAATGTGAGAATTAAAGCAAAATGAAAAGTAAATTGGTAAGAAAATCAACCCAAATTACAGTACAACTGTAAAAATCCTTTACCTTTAACCTTAATCCTTTTACCTTAATCCTTTCATTCACTGCCATTTTAAAGATACCACCAAGGAAGGGTGAGTTGGGAGGAGTGGGGAGGATGAAGAAAAGTGAGTTAAGGTGTATAAACATACAGGAAGATGGAATAAATTCAATGTTTGATAGCAGAGTAGAGTGACAACACTTTAAAATGTATAAATCACTTATACAGTACTGTTGCAAGTATTATCTAATGACTAGAATCCCTGAATAATTTTCTCTCTTCAGAGTAGGAAACTAAGAATATTCTATGGCTTAGACTTTTCATATTTACTTGTTAATATGGTCAACAAACATTTCTGAGCCCCTATTTGCTAGACTCTGAAACACCTGGTTCTCAATACTCTAAGATGTTGTAGTCAAGAATAGGGACAAAGGAGAGGTGAGGAAGGGTTGGTTTAACAACATGTTTTTAAAACATTGTGTAAAAGTTGTTTTACGTTTTATGTCTGTTGAATCACAAAGCCATATATTAAGGGTATTTACACTTTTAAAACATCTTTCAGAAAGGTAGAGTTAAAATAAGAAATGCTTTGAAATGTGGTTATGCAATTCATATTTTATTTGTTCTTAAATTCTGATTTTGAGAACTAGATTTTCTTAAAGAGAGACAAGACTACATTTTACTTAAAATACATCCCTTAAAGGTATTTTATAATTAATTTGAGCAATAGAGTTGCTTCCTCCTATGTGGTTGAAATAATGTTTTTTTTTCCCTCCCTAATTACCCAGATAATGGGTTCCAGCCACCCTTTGATGTGTCATAAAGGCTCACCTGTTTCAGTATAACCTGCTATTTATTATCAAACAATTACAGTTTCCCAAATCCTGAATTTCCAAAGGTGCCATTTATCCAAATCACATGTGCATACCCTTTGCACCATTTTGAAAAAGAATTTTCCTTGATCAAAATTTTAACCTTGATTACCCCCTGGTGTATCAGCCCTTTTATTACCTAGTTCAAATTAAAATCCAAAGGACTTCTAGTATACATACTATTAAGGCATTTACTTTAACTGTATTTTAACTATTATATTAGAGTAAGAAAAAGGAGCAATCTTATGAAAATGAAGATATACAGAAATTTGAAATCATCCTATATCTTTTTATTAGCCTTTTTAGGTTAAAATCCTTGGACTCACTCCCTATTAAAATAAGGCAGAATTTGCATATACTCTCAGATCATCTCCCAAAAGCCTGTTCATGAATCCGAGCTTTTCCTCTCTCAAAAAAGTCTTTCATGTCACTCTTATTTGACTCTTTGAAGGTGATTAATGAGATAACACTACACAAAGTACTTGAATTGTGTTTAGTGCAAAATTGGAAAACTTGTTTCCAGAACACTTTGAACTAAATCAATTAATTTAAATGAAAGCAATGAACTGCAGGATGCACAAAGTGAAAACACAGTAATTGATGGAGATGTGCTTATAAGATACCAGGGACTGGCCGGGTGTTGGTGGCTCACGCCTGTAATCCCAATACTTTGGGAGGCCGAGGCTGGCGGATCATTTGAGGTCAGGTGTTTGAGACCAACCTGGCCAACATGACGAAACCTCGTCTCTACTAAAAATACAAAAATTAGCTGGGCATGTGGTGGGCGCCTGTAATCCTAGCTACTCAGAAGGCTGAGGCAAAAGAATCGCTTGAAGCTGGGAGGCGGAGGTTGTAGTGTGCCGAGATCATGCCACTGTACTCCAGCCTGGGTGACAAAGCAAGACACTGTCTCAAAAAAAAAAAAAAAAAAAAAAAAAAAAAAAAAACAAAGATACCAGGGATTAAGGTAAGGCTGGAAACAGCAACCTGGAAATTTTGGAAAATTAATCAGTCATGCCAGCACGGTGATCTCATGTACGTGATACAGAGAAGATAATAATGGTGTAAGAGGCATTCAGAGGGGGACTTGCAGACTTTGAGGAATATGAGTAAAAGATTCTGGAAGGCAGGAAGAGGGTCCTAGAGTTGCCACTTTTGAAGGAGATTCAGTGTGAACAAGGCCTAAGAATCACCTCGGGAGGAAGCCTGACAGGTTCTAGCAAGAGCAGGACCACTCAGCGGGCTAACAGGACACTGTCACAGACCCTGGGAGGTTCTGAGGTTGGATACAAAATCCCTGTGAGAGTCTGGGGAGAATGATCATCTGAGTGGGCCTGATCCCATATGACATGGGAAATAAGAACAACCCCGTAGTCTTTGGGAACACATGAAAGGGCCCAAACTGATCATTAGGAAGAATGGGAAAGTCTGAGATGGACCCATGCTCCTAGCTCCAAGTTAAAGCTGACCAAGTACGCGACAGAGGATCCTCCCAGAGCCCTGCTGATGTGCAGACAGAGTAATGATGTCACATGCTGGGGCTGCTGGGGCCAGAGACCTTGGGAGCCCTAACATGTTTAGGGGAATTCTGTCGGAGCTTATGTCAATACATTTGGTGTCTTTGTGAGAAACAGAGAAAGATGTCCCCTCCCCCAAGTGGACACATGTCTGTTCTAGGATGCACAAATCATGGAGCAGAGAGTGTGCTAGATTTCAGCTCCTATTTGCTCTCATGTCCAGAGTCCTTTTTCAGATCATAATGTGTCCAGCTGCATGTAGGGGCCCTGCATGGATGGAGAACTAAAATAACTAAATTTTCTTTTGGCTAAAGGATAATGTTTGCCTAGATAGATTAAATGATTTGGAGTGAGCAAGATACTACTTAGTGGAAAGTCTGTACAGAATGTATTTGTAGGTAAAAGAGTTATTTTAAGGAATGTAAACTAATAACAACTACAGAGATTATAAGAGTAGACCTGACTTCATCTTTCCAACTCCTATAGAAATGGCTGCATGTATGTGCAACCATGGCATGTTCATTATTCCCCTGTGCATCAGTTTCTTCGCCTGTAAGTGGGAATTACAATAGTGCTTGCCTTGTGTGTTGTGGTAACAATCAAAAATGTTAACACATGGCTGGGCTTGGTGGCTCACAGCTGTAATCCCAGCACTTTGGGAAGCTGAGGTGGGCAGATCAAGACCATCTTGGCCAACATGGTGAAAGCCCATCGCTACTAAAAATACAAAAAAATTAGCTGGATGTGTTGGTGCGCACCTGTAGTCCCAGCTACTGGGGAGGCCGAGGCGGGAGAATCACTTGAACCCGGGAGGCAGAGGTTGCAGTGAGCCGAGATCATGCCACTGTACTCCAGCCTGGTAACAGAGCAAGACTCTGTCTCAAAAAAAAAAAAAAAAAAAGTTAACACATGTAAAGCTTAGAACCAGATCTGGCATTTAGTACTTACTCAATAAATAGTAGCTAGTTTTATTATTTGCCTCATTCATATGTTAATGAGAATGCTAAAGCTGGATGGACTGTAGAGTCCATTTGGAAAATATTTATGCAGAAAATCATTTTCAATCTGGGCCTTGGAAAATGAATGGAATTTCAAAAGGTAGAGATATATCTTCTTGATGAAGCTACGAAAGTTCTTTTTAGGTATTTTGAAGCCATTAGGCAAACAATTAGTGAGAGGAAATATTTGTATTTTATTTGGAACAATAACTCACCAGTTACCTCTAATCCTGCTATATATTCTAATGAGGATTGAAAGGCTCTAGCCTTTCAGTTAAGAAAACCTAATGAATCAAATTGTTCTCTTAATCTCCATACAAATAAAATACTAGCTTAAAAAAATGGGGGGGGGGGGAAGACATTCGGGGATCAGGAAAAAAGGTGTAAAGTACAGGTAACAGTCAGGAATGGTCAGCAGACCTGTTCAGCAGAAACTGAATGGAATGTGTAGGAGAGGGGTGAAAAATACGCCTGAAAGCTAAATTGAGGGCATATAATAGGGAGTATGAAATGCATTCTTCTGTCTTTGTCAGCAATGAAAACCAAGAAAGATTTCACTTGCAGTCCTCTGCAATTTGGCTTTGACTTTCCGCCTCTATAGAATCTTTTTTTCTCAAAGGCCTTCTAACACAGCGCTTCTAAACTTTTAAGTGAAAACCAATGACTTGGGGCCCTCCCAAAATGCAGGTTCTCATATGGTAGTGAAACTGCCATTGCAAAATTGTAACTGAGACAGTGGAAGAAATCTGACCTAACCAATTCCATCTTGCTGCTAACTTCCAAGCTGTCCTTGTTCATTCTTGGGCATAGGCCAAACTAACTTTGAGAGGAACTTCATTTGTAGTTTACAGTTTAAAGAAAGATGGTAACAACCTTTCCCAAGACAGAACCCCTTCTTGCCAGGAGACTAGACTGCCTCTGTGGGAGTAACAAATTAGCCAAAAGATTAGAAAGTATGGTTTAGGAGTCATGCAGCTGAAGGCTACAAGATTCTGACCCTTCCCAAGTTGCTCCTGGAGATAACATCACTATTGAAATATCTCAGTGCTTGAGATATTTTGCAGACCCTGTACTTGATGGATCAGCTGGCACCACCCAGATCTAACTGGCTCATCTGATCCTGTGCCCCGCCCCACCAGGAACTGACTCAGCATAAGGCAGCATAGACTCCCTATGATTTTATCTCCAACCTGACTAATCAGCATTCCTGACACTCTGGCTGCACCCCTCACCCCCCCAATGCATGGGGAGACTGATTTGAGTAATAATAAAACTCCGGTGTCCTACATAGCTGGCTCTGAGTGAATTACTTTTTCTCTATTGCAATTCTCCTGTCTTGATAAATTGGTTCTGTCTAGGCAGCAGGCAAGATGAACCCACCAGGCAGTTACAGTAGGTCTGGGGTGAGGCCTGGGATCCTAAATTTTCAACAAACTTCCAGATGTTACCATACTTCTTCCTGCAGCTCATCCATGGACCACTTTTTTAGTATCAAGGGTCTGATCCACTAACCTCTTCTCATTGTCATCTTTAACCCCTCTGCAATGCTGGTCCTTGCTGATCTTCCTGAAGCTCTCATCACTGGTTTCTCTGACTCTCTCATCATTGGCTTCTGTGACTCTCTCACCTGAATCTTTAAATCTACATTTAAAGACTAGTCTTTATATGTATGTATCAGTTTCCTCTGATATGTAATATATTATCCAGGCAACTGTCAGTGCAGCAATCTCTTTAGTCTTTTAAATGAAAATACTACAAATCATTTTCTTATAAAAGACAGGCCTATATCATTACAGAAAATACCTACTGTCCATTTCATGATGTATCTAGTTTTTCTGGAAAATAATCTCCCCTGAGGTCCCTACCTCACCTGCCCCACCAATCTGCACAGGGGATTAGCTACGGTTGACTGGTACAGAGGTGGGCTCCTACTAATGCTCAGTTATTTTTAGTTTTTCCCCAGGATTTTGGACTAGAAATGAAAAAAAAAAAAAAAAAAGGAAGTTAGTTTCTCTCTCCCTCCAAGAAAAAGAAGTCAAGAGCTTATATACATAGAAGCTGTTGGGGACCATGTTCTGCTACACAGACTAAAGAACAAAAAAAACAGCAGCCAATTGTGAGAATGAGAAGGACACCAGGAAGCACAGGGAAATAGATTCACAGTGTGGCACCCTGACAACTTCGTATATCTCCACATGGACCAGGCAGGCAAGGTTAGACTATAGTCTGGACTGAGTCTTGGCAGAATGCCCTGTAATTTCTCCAAGTGAAAGGGTAGATAAGCAGCCTAGGGAGGAGCTGCTATCTTGTGGAAGTCTGCCACAAGGCTTCTTTTCATCCTTCTCCCTAGTTTCAGTTGAGTGCAAGACATTCCACCTTATCCCCCTTTTAAATTACAGCTGCAGACCTCAACATACGTCTCTAAAACTGTGTGGCTGTGGTTTAGAGGTAGATCCTTAACAGCAGAGTGACCCACTCATCCCACCTATCCTCTGGCCTCTTCTGTTCAGTGCTGACTGGTGCTATGGGCACAGGGAGCTGGCACCATGATGACTTGTTTTTGCTATCTAACTAATAAGCTGACTGCATTTGGGCATGCTTACTCCTTACCAGGCAAGTAACTGGGGAAATCTTGCAAGCGATCCTGACAGGTATAGTAGTGATAGTTGTGGCCCTATTATTAGCTGTCTCCCTGCTGCCTTAGGAACACTTGACTACTTGACAAAGAGAAGAGATGGAGAGAGTTCACTTCCTGAGTTATCCTCAGCACTCCAACCCCTGATTCCAGTACATTCCACGAGTGCATCCCAGACCGTGAATTCCACGAGATACACTGGTGTCTCTCCAATAAACCTCCCAGTTTCTTTCTTTTTTCCCTAAGAAAGCCAAGAATGTAACTTTGACCTTTACAAACAAAAGGTCATATCACACAGACACACACAGTAGTATTGTATTCAATGACAATATCAGTAATCAGAACCCCAGTGCCAGAGATTCAAATGCATTTCCTGTTTTTATTAAGATTCTACCTCTCTTGTATGTTGATTTTTGTCTGGCCTTGACCAGTACATATAATATGGTTAGCCCACATTTATTACAGTGCAACAAAGATAAAGTTTTATGAAAATGCTTTTGGCTAAGTAAAGGAAAATATAACTCTTTTTTGCTATTATGAAAGTATAAATAACTCTAATCATTTATCAATAACTCCATAGTTATTGATGGAGTTAGGACTGGGGAGGACACCAGGAAGCACAGGCAATCAACTGTGCTGCTATTTTTAAATTATCTTATAAATGTCCTAATTTTACTTATATTAGTTACAATTATAAGAAGAGATGACGGACTCACACATATTTATGCCAAGTACTTATAACTCAACAAAACAGCACAAGTAGGATTACAGTTTGATCTACTCTTTTTTTTTTTTTGAGACAGAGTCTCACTCTGTCACCCAGGCTCTCTGCAACCTCTGCCTCCCAGGTTCAAGTGATTCCCCCTGCCTCAGCCTCCCAAGTAGGTGGGACTACAGGCATGTGCCACCATGCCCAGCTAATTTTTGTGTTTTTCATAGAAACGGGGTTTCATCATGTTGGCCAGGGTGGTCTCAATCTCTTGACCTCTTGATCCGACCACTTCAGCCTCCCAAAGTGCTGGGATTACAGGCGTGAGCCACCACGCCCAGCTGAGTTTGATGTACTTTTAACAATTCTTTTGAGTTTAGCTATGCCTAATACATAGTATGATCACATAAATCACTATACAAATGCTTATGAGTCATTGGTCTTAGATTAGGATGTTAATCAATTGGACTCACTTTCTCTTGGACTAGCTGAGTTTTCTTTGATCAGGGTCTTGTACTACAAATCAATGAGTCAGGTACAGAAGACAGAACCTTAGGCATTGTGGAATTTGACCAAAAATGGTAAATAACTTGGTGCAAATTCATCACCACAATTGGAAAACTAAAAGAGCAAGCAATGGGGCCACTGCCATTATAATAATGGATGGGCTGGGCAGTTGGCTCACGCCCACTTTGGAAGGTCAAGGGGGTCAGATTGCTTGAACCCAACTGGGCAACATAGTCTCTAAAAAAAAAAAAATCCCCTTCTCCACCTCCAAAAAAAACATTAGCCCAGCGTGGTGGTGGGCGCCTGCTAATCCCAGCTACTCAGGAGGCTGCAGTGGGAGGATTGCTTGAGCCCAGGAGGTCGAGACCAGACTGGGCAACATGGCAAAAGCCCATCTCTACAAAAAGATTTTTAAAATGGCTGGCATGGTGATGCACACCTGTAATTCCAGCTACTCAGGAGGCTGAGGTGGGAGGATCGCTTGAACCCGGGAGGCAGAGGGTGCAGTGAGTTGAAATCACGCCACTGCACTCAAGCTCTGGTGCCTTCCAGCCTGGGCAACAGAGCGAGACTCCATCTCAAAAAAATAAAAAAGAGAAAGAGAAAAAGAGAGAAAGAAAAAACAAAAGAACGAACATTTTACAATTGCCTGTAAGAAATGCATGCCTCTAATGCGATATTGATGAAATATCATCTTTAAGAAAGTGTCCAGATTGTAAGTGACACATGTGGCTGCTTATGGTACTCCTGAGATGCAACTAGGTCATGACATAGTGATAACCAGTCATAATTTGCAGTAGTCCCTTATAAAAAGTCCAGATTTGTTTGAAAATACAGTAACTTTTACTAGTTGAAGTTAAACATTTGAACATCTTCTAGTCATTGCCTTAACATGATTTATTAGTTACCATAATATAATTTATTAAAAGAATGGCTACATTTATAAAAATGTTTTCTGGTGATGAGCCAATTATTGCAATTATTTTAATTATATATTTATAATAAAAATACATGACTGTAAGATTAAATTTTAAATCAAATCATAATTTATATTTTAAAATAGCTTTAAAATACTTGCACATAACACATCTCGTGGTAACTTTCTCCAGCTACATTTAAAAGTATTTCCAAGATAAATTGTAATATTATTTCTTAACGGTTTTTTTCCCCACAGCATAACTCTGTAAATTAACGTGAGCCCGTTACATCAAGGTGTTTATGTGTATTAACATATGCATTTAATTTTAATATGCTTATTTAAGGCACGAATATCCCCAAGCAAGCACAGTATGCAATAAGAAGTCCTGTGGAGTTCTGATGTAAGTACTTTGATGAGGAAGGCAGGATTTAAGATCTGAGCGAGCTTGAAGAAAGACGCTACAATTGATAAAACTAAGACTGAACTGGATCATTTTCAAGTAAAATAGCCAGCAAGGCAAAAAGATTACCTCAAAGTCGCTGTCCTTGGAGTTGTCCTACTTGCTTTACAGGCCAGGAACAGAGAATGCCGGGAACCCGAGAGCGGCCGGCGCGGACGCCGCGGCAACTTAACTTGGAACACCGGGTACTCGCAGTCCGCTCCCGGCCTCCTTTGCTCTCGCGCCTCCACAGGCTCAAGCACTGCTCCGGGAGCGCGGAATTTTGAGGAAGAGGGCAAAACTTCAGTAGGGAGACCTGTCTGGGAAACTTTTCAGGACAAACGGTGGGGAAAGCGGCTAGCCTCCGGTGGGGCAGGCGGGGGTGGCCTTACCTGCAGAACCACCGGCCACGATCTGCCGAGAAGCCTCGCGCACTAAGCCTACTTCAGGCTTCGCGGACATCTTCGCGGGCAGGAGGATGAGGGAGTGGACTCAGATGCGTGGGCGAACTCGCCGCCTGCACAGCCTACGGATCCACAGAGCCCGGGCTGGGCTGGTACTCTGGCGGGTTGGCTCCCTGTGGGGCAGCAATCCGGCGACTGCCGGAAGGCGAGGGTCCGAGGCGCAGATTCGTCGCGCGATCTCCGGCGAGTCGGAACCTGTCTGCAGCGCTCTTGCAGAGGTGCCCTCGGCTCCGAAAAGGTCCCTGGAAAGAAGACTCGCGGATGGGGTTGGGTTGGCTCACCATTGGCGCCCACGCCCTTTTCTATCAGGAGCCTCCGGCAGAGTTCGTCAACTGGATGCGCTGCCTCTGATAACTCAAGTGAAGTGACCCAGGCCTGGAGCGCCAAGTGCAACACTGGGACGACCCTTGCACCTCCTGGCAAGCCAGAGCACAGTGAGATTCGAAAGAAAGGACAGGTGAATAAATTTCTCAGTTGTCCTGTAATTGTGGTCTGTAGCAACTAAGTCAAAGCAAGTCTAATTTACACTTACCTTTCAATAGAGGTAAGTAAGGTAGTACTTTACCAAAAATGGTTTTGATTGAAGGTAAAATGATACCTCATCAACCTGAGTTTTATTTACTTAAGAACCAAAAGAAGAAAAAGCCTGGTTACAAATAGTGTTTTCTATACCCAAGTCAGTGGTTCTTAACAGTGGTTTTAGTACCTATAGCATCAACATAATTTGTGAATTTGTTAGGAAGTCAAATTCATGGATCCCACCCTCACCTAAACTGAATCAGAATCTCTGGCAATAGGGCCCAGAAACAAGTTCTCTGTTGGTTGTCATGAATGTTAAAGTTTGTGAACCACTGACCTAAACAATTGAGAAACATTAAATAACTTAGTATATTCTCTCTCTTAAAGGCTTGATTTTTCGTACTAGCTGCTTAGGATAGTTAGCAAAACAAAACTACTAATTTATACTTTTTAAAAAAACTACAAGTTGCCCATATGCTATGTAGGAAAGATAACAGATTGTGAAATTTTCCAAAAATAGCTGCCACACCCCTAACAGACAGGAGATGATAAGAGTAAAAGGTAGAACTGGGAGGCTTTGGAAGCCCTATTCTTAAAACACATTATTCAATGCTAAATATATTTAGTGTGGGCCATATAAAAATTGCCATTTTGGGGGGTCAAGAACCGTTGAATATCAGCAATTTAGTATGGTTCAATCTATATGATTTTTAATCAAATGTACAAAGTACAATAATTTGGTTTCATACTTTATTTTCATTTCTTAGGCTGGGTCATTAAAAGTCAGTAATATCTGGCAGAATTATTTAAATTGAGGAATTGGGGAGACTTGCTGCTTATGTGATCAGGTATACAAAAATAAAGTTTTTCATTTCATTAAATATTTGATTAAAACTGCTAGGTTTGAAAATATTTACCAAGAATAGTTTTCAGAAATTTTGCTAACTTGATAGAATAAAGGCTTTTGAGCAATAACTTTCAGACTTTTACTAATTAAATATGGGAACTTGAATGCAATATAGAATCACTTATTCAACAAATATTGAGAACCTACTATATACTAGACATAGAAACAAAATTTCAGAGCTGATAGAAAATATTTCCCTCATTTTCCAAAGCAGAAACTGAGTTTTCCAAGATCACACCAGGAATAATACTATAGCTGGGATTCCATCCCAGGATCCCTTCTTTTGATAGCAGTGGATTGTAGATTTAAATATTAACCACAGGCTAAACAAACTATATTCTGTCACACAAATAAATCCCTTTACCAAGCTGGCCTGCCCATACCAGCTGCTGTGAGTGTTGATGGCTATAAACTCATAGTTAATTTTTTTTCTAGAGAAACATCCTGTATTAGTCCATTTTCACACTGCTGATAAAGACATACCCAAGACTGGGTAATTTATAAATTAAAAGAGGTTTAATGGACTTATAGCTCCATGAGGCTGAGAGGCCTCATAATCATTGCGGAAGGTGAAAGGCATGTCTCACATGGAGACAGACAAGAGAAGAGCATGAAAGCCAAGCAAAAGGGGTTTCCCCTATAAATCCATCAGATCTTATTCTTCGGTGGCTAAGGTTAGACTATAGCTGAGTTTGTATCTTTGCTCACCTCTGCAATAAGTGAATGAGACTTATTCACTACCCCCCCCAATGATTCAGTTATCTCCCACTGGGCCCCTCCCACACCGTGAGGGAATTATGGGAGCTACAATTCAAGATGAGATTTGGGTGGAGACACAGCCAAACCATAACATGTCCTGAGCCCAAGAGAAGCTTGGGAAGTCACACACATCACTACCTTACCTGGGAGGTTACATATGTCACCATTTCCCACTTCTCCATGCTGGAGGCAACCTCATAGCCAATGACTGACTGAAATAAAAAGGGGAACAAAATGCTGACCTCTTTGTCTTAAGGTGGGACCAATACAGTAGTCATCCCTTAACCACTGGGAATACGTTTCAAGACCACCAGTAGATGCCTGAAACAGCAAATGGTACATTTTTTCCCCCCTATACATATGTATCTGTGATAAAATGTAATTTTTAAATTGGGCACAGTAAGACTGGGTGCAGTGGCTCACACTTGTAATCTCAGAACTTTGGGAGGCTGAGGCAGGTGGATCACCTGAGGTCAGGAGTTTGAGACCAGCCTGGCCAACATCATGAAACCCTGTCTCTACTAAAAATACGAATAAGCTGAGCATGGTGGCACATGCCATCCCAGCTACTCAGGAGGCTGAGACAGGAAAATCGCTTGAACCCAGGAGGTGGAGGTTGCATTGAGCCAGGATTGTGCCATTGCACTCCAGCCTGGGCAACAAGAGTGAAACTCTGTCTCAAAAAAAAGAAAAAAAACTGGGCACAGTAAGAGTTTAACAAAAATAATAAAAATAAAGCAATTACAACAATACAATAAAAGTTATGTGAATGTTGTCTCTTTCTCATAACATTGTACTGTACTCAACTTTCTTCTTGTGATGATGTGTAATAATAAAATGCCTACATGATAAAATGAAGTACGGCGCATGACATAGCCTCTGTAACACAGCATTAGGCTAATACTGACCTGACCATACATAAAAAGAAGGATCATCTGCTTCTTGGTGATCCTGGATTATCGAACAGTGATGATATGCTTGGTTGTCAGGAGCAATGTAGATGACTCACAGATTGGGTAGTATATACAGCATGCATAATGCTGGACAAAGGTATGATTCGCATCCCAGGCAGGACAGAATGGGATGGCCCAATATTTCATCATACACTCTGAATGGCACAATTTAAAACTTGTGAATTGTTTATTTCTGTGATTTTCCATTTAATAATTTTGGACCATGATTGACTGCAGGTAACTGAAACTGTTAAACTGCAAATAAAGGGTAACTACTGTACTGTGTTGCAACTCAGGCTCCAAGGCTGCCTTTGGACCTGGCTAAGGTTAGACTAGAGCTAAGATCATATCTTCGCTTACTTTTGCAAGAAATTTGTCCATTTCCTGTAAGTTATCAAGTTTATTGGCATAAAGTTTTAATAATATCCCTTTTTTAATATCTGTAGAATTTGTAGTGATGTCACTTCTTTAATTTCTGATATTGGTAGTCTTCTTTTTTTTTTCCTAACCTTCATTTATTTGGGTATGTCTCCTTTATTTCCCGATCACTTAATTTTATTGGTGTTATCAGACAACCAGGTTTTAATTTCATTCATTTTTCTGTATTGCTTTTCTGTTTTCTGTTATACTGATTTCTGTTCTTATTATTCCCATTCTGTCATTTACTCTATTTTGTTTTGTTCTTTATTAGTTTCTTGAGGTGGTAGCTAAGGTTATTGAGGTCGTTCTTTTCTGATATTGGTGTTTAGTACTATAAATTTCTTCTAAGTACTGCTTTATAGGCATCCCACAAATTTTGATTTTTTTCATTAATCGAAATTATAGGATTTATTTGTTTATTTATTTAGAGGCAGCGTTTCACTCTCATTACCCAGGCTGGAGTGCAATGGTGTGATCTTGGCTCACAGCAACCTCTGCCTGCCAGGTTCAAGCGATGCTCCTGCCTCAGCCGCCTGAGTAGCTGGGATTACAGGCACCCACCGCCACACCTGGCTAATTTTTGTTTTTTTTTAGTGGAGAGGGGGTTTCACCATGTTGACCAGGATGGTCTAGATGTCTTGACCTCAGGCGATCCACCCACTTCAGCTATGGGACTGACTTGAAAATTTAAAAAACAGTTTTAACCATCATCATATCTATGTTCATTAATTTCATGTCTAGCCCAGTCCAGAACACTTCCTTGCATGTGACTGCTGCAAAGCTACTCTAAGGATGTTTCCCTAGCACTTCAAACTCATTCTATCAAAAACTGAACTTACTTATTCACCAATTTCTTTAATATCATCAATGCTTTCTTCTTTCTCAACTAGTTACTAGATTTTGCAAACTAGTTCCTACTTCTTCAAGCCACGCTTTTTCATCTCTCCTGCTTTACCTCATACATTTTATTATTTATTTATTTACTTATTTTTTGAGACAGGGTTTCACTCTCTTGCCCAGGCTGGAGTGCAATGGCACAATCTCGGCTCACCGCAACCTCCGCCTCCCAGGTTCAAGTGATTCTCATGCCTTGGCTTCCTGAGTAGCTGAGATTACAGACGTGTGCCACCATGCCTGGCTCATTTTTGTATTTTTAGTAGAGACAGGGGGCATCCCACTATGTTGGACAGGGTGGTCGTGAACTCCTGGCCTCAAGTGATCCACCTGCTTCAGCCTCCCAAAGTGCTGAGGTTACAGGCGTGAGCCACAGAGCCCAACCCTTTTATCATTTTCAATTAGATTAACTAGTCTTGCAAACTTGATAATTTTGATTCTGAAATATATGTCAAAATTGAATGAAAGTGTAAATCTAGTCTCATCACTCTTGTTTAACTTTCAATTTTTATTGACTATAGAATCAAGACCAAGTTAATTAATTGAAAGATCATTTATATTCCCTGGCATGATGACTCACGCATGTAATTCCAGCACTTTGGGAGGCCAAAGTGGGAGGATTGCTTGAGGCTAGGACTTTGATACCAGCCAGTGCAACATAGTGCTTCCCCAGCTCTATTTTTAAAAAAGACCTTACATAATCCCTCCAACTTCATTTCCCATCACTTTCCATGTTAAATTTTATACTGTGATACTAAATTGCTTATAGCTCCTTACAGTATCTTGCCTCCATATTGATTCCTTTATAAGGAATTCTGTTTTCTCTGCACCTCCACCCTCACCTCTTCACCTCGCTAAGTCTTATTCATACTACAGGAAGCATTTATCCCCTTCAGATTTTCTTGACTGTGTCTTCTTCATCCCCTAAACTCCCCTCTCCCAAAGCCATTTTTCAGTTTACACAGTGTTATGGTTAATTCTGTCAACTTGGCTGGGCCATGGTGCACAGATATTTGGTGAAACATTATCCTGTATGCTTCTGTGAAGGTGTTTTTGCTTTTGATGAGATTACCATTTAAATCAGCAGATTTTGAATAAAACAGATTACATTCCATAATGTGGGTCCATCTGCAATTCTTTTCTGAGGCTTACTAGCTTCTTCCCCTCAGATTTTGGACTCACTAAAAGTCCGTAATTGCATAAGCCATTTCCTTACAGTAAATCACTCTCCCTCTCTCTATGTACTCTCTATGTATACACACATATCCTGTTGGTTCTGTTTCTCTGGACAACCCTGATTAATACACACAGTATTCTCAGCTACTTGTGTGCCTAATTGTTATTCATTATTTTGTTTCCAGAACTGATCAGTGTGTGACACATTGTGGGAGCCCGATATTTATGGACTTGATAATATTAATAATCTGACATTCTTTTGTTCCCTGTAATAAAAGAGTGGTTCATTTCCTTCTCCTAATCTTCATCCATATTTCTGCAAAAGTCCAGCTTATATGAGGGATGAGGACATAGATATTATCTTTGATAATCATTTTGAGAAGAGAAAAAAAGCTCTATCTCTTTCATTTCTTATAGACAGGCAACTGTAAGAAGGATAGAGAATGAAGAAACAGATATATTAGTTATGGTGGTGGAGAGGAGTAGGGGAAAACTTACTTGTCATATGAAAAGTTTTAGGGAAAGAGCATTAATGAGTTACTTCAGGTACATTACGAAAAGAATAGGGAGAATTTTTTGTTTGTTTTTGAGACAGAGTCTTGCTCTGTTGCCCAGGCTGGAGTGCACTGGCTGGATCTCGGCTCACTGCAACCTCTGCCTCCTAGGTTCAAGCAATTCTCCTGCCTCAGCCTCCCAAGTAGCTGGGACTACAGGTATGTGCCACCATGCCCAGCTAATTTTCTTTTCTTTCTTTTTTTTTTTTTTGTATTTTTAGTAGAGACAGTTTCACCATGTTAGCCAGGATGGTCTTAATCTTCTGACCTCGTGATCCACCTGCCTTGGCCTCCCAAAGTGCTGGGATTACAGGCATGAGCCACCACCGTGCCCAGCCAAGAATAGGGAGAATTAGTCCTAATGTTTGAACTCATTGCATAAAACAGAGAGAGAGGGGGAAAATCAGCTTACCGAAAGGAAACATGAGGTTTCTCTTTATCCTGGAGACTGTAAGCACTGAGATAATGGGCTTTAAAAAAAGAGGGAAATGAACTTTATTCAATGAAAAATATTATAATTTTCTCTAAATTTATTCTAGTAATTCATTACATGCTTTGAATGTTCTCAGTGTGGTAATCACTATACTGCTTTATTTCTTATTTC
Source organism: Ateles fusciceps (assembly GCA_036589455.1). NCBI lineage: Eukaryota > Metazoa > Chordata > Mammalia > Primates > Atelidae > Ateles > Ateles fusciceps. Next base: position 4,611,685 of record JAZHEH010002842.1, read on the forward strand.
CTAGCCAGGAAAAGCAACTTTTTCCTTTGTTTTACACATAATTTGATTTGGCCCTAATCTTTCACGCAAGCCATATAATTCCTGACTGGAGTATTTGACAAACTGTACAATCTCTGTTTTTGCTTCATAGATTTTTATGGTACATTATGTTCATAAATATGATTCAAATCCTGACTGAAGTAAAGTAAAAAAAGCATTTCAAAGCTGAATCTGTAACAAACTTCTTCAGAGCACTGTCTGTTCATTATAGCATACATAACCAAAATTTTGTGACTATTATAACCTCTGTTGTTCCAAGTAATTTACATCCAAGGTTTCCATTTTGTTAGTTTTGACAGGGTCATGCTCTGTCCCCTAGGTTGGAGTGCTGTGTCACCAGCCATTGTAGCTCATTGCAGTCTCCACCTCTGGGGCTCAAGCGATTTTCCCACCTCAGCCTCCCTAGTAGCTGGGACTAGGGGTATGCAGCATCATGCCCAGCTAATTTTTTTGATTTTTAATAAAGTCAAGGTCTCACTATGTTGTCCATGCTGGTCTCAAACTCCTGGGCTCAAGTGATCCTCCCGCCTCGGTCTTCCAAAGTGTTGGGACTACAGGCGTGAGCCAGGGCGCCTGGCCTTTTTAAAAATCTCTTTTGTACACTTACTAAAGGATAAGTTCCTTTCATTAACTTAACACCAATTTAGGGACCCGTCAGTACTTCATATTATGCCTACTCTCTGGGGTGTATTAAAAAATATCGTTCATTACTCAGAAGAGTACCTGGCACATGGTATGTGCTCACTAAGTATTTGGTGTCTAAAGAAATTATGAGTAACAGGAGTTAAAGTGACATTTATAAAAGCAATTCTTAACTATGGGACAAACTTTGGAATTTGTTTAAATTCTGGAAGGTTCAACATTTTTTCTTAGAGGATTCACATATCGTACATAAGAATCCAGATCTCCTTCCAGCACTTCAGTCAAAAAAAAAAAAAGTCACCAGTTCCAAGGTTTTAGTATGAAACGTTCTTTGGCCAGGACCTAGGTAGTACTATCGCTCACTCAACCAGAGCCCGATCCCTTGCCCTTTTCACTCGACCGCCGCTTCGAAACACGCCCCTCCCACCTCTCATCCCAAACCTCACACAAATAAGGAAACCACAATTTCGCCAGGTCCTAAGAAAACTCGACGAGGCCAAGTGTGAAGCCACAAGACGCCGTTTTCAGTTTTCCGTTCTCCCTCTTCTCATCAGATTAGGTTTTGTTCAGACAACGTTTTGCTCTTTTGGAAGAGAAAGCACGTTTTGCGCTCCTCGTCTCGGATCTGGACAATAATAAGCGACCCGTTAGGGCAGCCACGGCGGCGTTTTAAGTCCGCCTACTTTCTCTCCAAAGTCTTCCCTGCTCTTCCTAGGCTCTCTCTTTCGCCCGGAGGACCCACCTCGCGGCCAGGAGGCGCAGCATGCGCATGCCCGGTGCGCGCCGTCTGCGCCCTCTCTGGCGGCGCGCCGCCGCACTACCGTAGGCCCTAGCGCGCCGCCGGCAACCGGCTCCCACTCTCCCTCCCACTCCGCGCCCCGTCCCGCCCCGCTGCCCGGTCATTTGTGGGTGGGCCTCGGGCCGGGGAGGCTCCGAGTCTGCGGCGATTGGCTGACTTGGTGGCTGCGCACTGGGCCTGAGAAACTCTGGGCGAGCTCGCAGAGTCGACTCCTCAGGCGACGCCGGGCGCATCTCAGGTAAACGGTCGGGCAGGGCGGTTTGGGCGACGGAGAGTGATAGTGGTGGGCATAGGTTAGCCCTGGAGTTTTCGGCCGCAGACTTTTCCTTGGAGAAGAAAAAGGGGCAGCGCATAATCTGTACTCAGTGAATGCTGACCCCGCGCGGCCAGGAGTGATGAGGGGCCCTGGAGGGTCAGTGTGGTGGGGTCCTCAGGTGGCAGACAGCTCTTTCTGGGTATGATTTCGGTTTTGTCTCCAGTTTCCTAATACTGGAGCTGAGCAGCTCAGCATTCATTCAAGGGTGTATGTTTTTTGTTTTTGTTTTTTATTTTTTTTCCCCTTAAGTCGCGGTTAGTCAGAAGCTTCCAGTCCTCGCTCAACCTCTGATCGACTCTGTGTCCTTGAGAGAGTCACTTAATCGTTTTATATTTCAGTTTTCACACTTGGAAGTGTGAGCGAAGAATGAGATGCTTCTTTAGGCGCGCTGAGCCACGCTGTAAAAAGATACTGTTAGAGTTTTTTTTTTTTGGTTCACAATGTCGCTGGGCCCAGTGCAACATTTGGGAAGCATTTGAAGCTCGATGGATGGAGGGAACTGAAGGGGTACAAGACAGCGTATTATTAGTTAAGGATGGTAGAAGGAAACAACTTTCCACAAGCACAGACATTTGGAAAAGCTTCTTTGAGCATTTTATGTAGGTTAAATCACAGTAGTAGTAGACAGAGATAAGCCAAAACAAAGGGCCAAACAAAACTACATTTCAAGGAGGTGTTTTTTTTCCCAGATAATTTTAATATACTATTACAAATTATTGGCTTTTCAAAGTTTTTCCTTGTGATCTGTTATGGAATTAATCTAAAATGATTACATAATCATTCTATGCCATCATATGCCAATAAAATTAATTAAAACAAAGCTGACTTTTTAATATAAGGTAACAGGAATCAAGACATGTCATTGATGGGAGGTAATGATGGCAATCAGCAAAATGAATGGGAGAGGTATACAATTTTCCTTCAAAGGCCTAGAGTTTGTAGAAATTTTTTTGTTGCATTAATATTTAAAGTATAAAGACATATAGATAAATGCATGAATCATAAGTGTACAGCCCTGTGAATTTTCACAAAGTATGTATATCCATGTATCCAGTATCTAGATCAGGAAAGAGCATTATTGCATCCCAAAAGTCCCACTTCATAGTTTCAAAGGTAATCATTATCTGGACTTCTAACATTATCAATGAATTTCACCTATTATTTACTTTACATAAATGGAGTAATATGGTATTTAGTCCTTAGTGTCTGATTTTTACTTAATATTATGTTTATGAGATTTATTCAAGTTATGTTTCAGTTTATTCTCATGCTGTATGTATAGTATTCCACCTAGTTTTGGCTATTACCAGTAGGGCTGCTATGAAGCTTTTTATAAATATTTTGATGAAATTATGTATACATTTTTATTGTGTATATGCCTACTAGTAAAATTACTGTGTTACAGGGATATGCAGATGTGTGTTTGTGGTATACACTACCAAAAAGTTTTCACATTGTGTCAATTTACACTTTAGTGGCAGGCTGGGAACTCTGTTTCTTCCAAATGCTTCAACATTTCATATTGTCTTTTTCATTTTAGCCATTCTAGTAGGCATATAGCGACATAACATTGGGGTTTTCCCCTAAATTCCCTAATGATTAATGGTATTGAACACATATTCATGTGTTTACTGGCATTTGGATATCCTCTATTTCTGTAAGGGACCAGACAATAAATGTAGGCAGCCCTTGGTTTGTAGAGTTTCAGTTAACCAAGTAATGTGTGAAGCTTGGACTACCTGTATTTTAGGTTGTACAGGCTGTACAGTCTCTGTTCCATATTCTTTTCTCTTTTTTCCTCTTTTCTTTTTTCCCAACCCTTTAAAAATGTAAAAACCATTCTTAGCACATGGGTTATACAAAAACAGTTGTTAAAAGATTAACTTTAGGCACATTAAAATTTTATTTTATATGAGCATTCAGCAATTTCATAAATTGGGTATCACCAGACCACAAGTGGTTCAAGACTCCACCAAGAGGATGTGAGGGAAAAACTTTTATAAGGTGTTTATGGAAATAGACAAAGAAAATATTTGATTGGTTACAGTGGAATGTCTCTAGTTAGAAGTTGGTTGGTGGTTTCTGATGGGTTCAACTCAAGTTAGTTTTACTGTTTACATTGAGTTGGGTTTTGGTTTGTTTACATAGGAACCCAAAGTGCTGGAGCTGTCTCAACCTAATGGCTTTCCAGTTAGTTTTCTTTTCTTTTCTTTTTTTTTTTTTTTTTTTTTAACATAGTCCACTGGCTGGATTTGGGTTGTGGGCCATAGTGTACTAACCCGTGCTCTATTGAAAAATATTTGTTGAATCTTTTGCCAATTGATTGGATGTGAAATCAGTAACTGAGATGGGCTGTGTTGGAGGAGTATAGATCCATAGTACTATATCTATCTATCTATCTATCTGTCTATCTATACATCTCTCTCTCTATATATATATATATTTTTTTTTATTTATTTTTTATTTTTTTTATTTGAGACAGGGTTTACCTCTGTCACCCAGACTGCAGTGCAGTGGGGTGATCTTGGTTCACTGCAGCCTCTGGATGGCTCCTGGACTGAAGCGTTCCTTTCACCTCAGCCTCAGCTTCCCAAGTAGCTGGGATTACAGGCACACACCACTATGCCAGGGGTAATTTTTGTATTTTTTGTGGAGATGGGGTTTCGCCGTCTTGCCCAGGCTGGTCTTGAACTCCTGAACTCAAGAGATCCTCCTGCCTTGGCCTCCCTAAGTGCTGGCATGAGCCACTGTGCTCAGCCAATACTGTTAAGCAGCATGTGCTATAGTGTTTTGGTGCTGAATTTCATATCTCTTAACATGCTTTGTTTGGTTTACCAGTTTTACCTCAAGACTACTTAGAGGCCAGTTTGATTCTTTTCTAAGTAGTGTTTTAGTTCTCCCACTTTCTCCTTACCCTGTAAAGCTGAAGAGCAAAAGAGAAGAAAGAAGTGAGAAAAGAAAGGAGAGCAAATCTTTCTTTGATATTATTTAAAAGGCTAGGAAAGTGCCTTGGCCTCTCAAAGTGTTGGGATTACAGGCGGGAGCCACTGTGCCTAGCCCTCTGCAAAGTTTTTATTATAAAAGATGAATTGAAGCCACAGAGGTAATATAAAGGCAGAAATAGAAACAAATGTACATTTCAGAAGACTTACAACATTAACAAAGTATGTGGAAATACATTTTCTTTAAAGCTTTGTCAGGAGAGAATGTAGATTATGCTAGGTTGATAAACAGATTAATTTTTTTTAAAAAAAATCTGAAGGTAATGGTCCCACCATCCCATTACTGGGTACATACCCAAAGAATTGTAAATCATTCTACTATAAAGACACATGCACACATATGTTTATTGTAGCACTGTTCACAATAGCAAAAACTTGGAACCAACCTAAATGCCCATCAATGATAGACTGGATAAAGAAAATGTGGCACATATACACCATGGAATACTATGCAGCCATAAAAAAAATGAGTTCATGTCATTTGCAGGGACATGGATGAAGCTGGAAGCATCATTCTCAACAAACTAACACAGGAACAGAAAACCAAACACTACATGTTCTCACTCATAAGTGGGATTTGAACAGTGAGAACGCGTGGACACAGGGGAGGGGAACATCACACACCAGGGCCTGTTGCGGGGTCGGGGGTAAGGGGAGAGATAACATTAGGAGAAATACCAAATGTAGATGACGAGTTGACGGGTGCAGCAAACCACCATGGCATGTCTATTCCTGTGAAACAAAACTGCATGTTCTGCACATGTATCGCAGAACTTAAAGTATAATAAAAAAAAAATTTGAAATGGTATTGATCAAAGATATGAAGCCGTGATGGAGAGGAGTTCAAGTATATGCAACATAACAAATATGTCAGCATAATACTGATAGGGTGGAGATATTATGGTTGGATTTATGCAGACATTTAGAAATACACCACTGCATTCTATTCTTTGTGAAACAGTGAAACCCCTAGCACTTGCAATTTTCTTAATCAGCGCTATTCTTTATACCATGTATGATATATATATATATATATATATATTTTTTATTTAACTGTACCATGAACCATCTGTATTAATCACTTTAATTGTCATGTTTTGTCTGTTGAGGTCCCTGATGTACATCCAATCCCTAAAATACTGTCTGGAATGTGTGAGGTGGGCAATATATATTTGTCAAATGAACAAAAGTCTATTGGAGAAGTGCTGTTAAATAAAAATATATTGGTTAAATGAAAAAAAAAGGCTAGGAAAGGATGAATGTCTAGACAGTTCTGGACATTTTGAGTAAAAAAGTATAAAAATATATAATATACTTTCTGTAATATTTTTAGGTACATATTGTCCTTTGAGCTGTTCCATCTTGGGATGGCTTTATTGACATTTTAATCTAGTGATTGTGTATACTCATGGTATAGGAAGTAGTAGCCATTGACTTGGGCCATGAAGTTTGACTGTGACACTTCTTCCCAAAAGGTCCTTTCTTCCTTAAATGTCCCTTTGGGCTGCCCAGTTCATCTTCTTTTACTCTTGGCACCCTGCCTTTTACTCCATACTGCCCAAAATTTTACTTTAATACCATTCAGCCCACCATCCATGTTAACATTTTTAGCTAACACTTTCTAGGTTTTTGTTGTTGTTCTTGTGGTTGTTTTTAGAAACAGGATCTTGCTCTGTCACTCAGGCTGCAGTGCAATGGTGCAATCATAGCTCACTGTAACCTTGACCTGGGTTCAAGCTGTCTTCCCTCCTGCAATCTCCCAAGTAACTAGGACTACAGGTGCTCAACACTACATCTAGCTATTTTTTGTTTGTTTTTGTTGAGACAGAGTCTACCTTTGTTGCCCAGGCTGTTCTCCAACCCCTGGCCTCAGGTCCTCCTGCCTTGGCCTCCTTAAGTGCCAGGATCAAAGGCATTAGCCACTGCAACCAGCCCCTTTCTTGTTTTTAAGTATTTTACAGAAGTGAATTTAGTGCACATTCAGATACATGCTAATACTAATGAAGGGCTTTAGGGTAATCTGCATCAGTGTGATCCTTTTTTTGATATGTGTAATTGAGTTTTTTTCAGTCTTACTTGATTGTTATGAAGACAGATTTAAGATAGGCCCCACCTTCCAATAATTGCTTATCAATTCATTGCTGTTAAGTAAGCTTTTCTTATATAGAAATTCTGGATCCAGTACATGCTGCATTTCATTACGTACACACACACACACACACACACACACACACACACACACACACAGAGACACACACACCACACTGTGACTAATGTAAATACCTTCTTGCTTTATAATTCCCACACAAAGCAATTATATTAATATGCAGTGTTTTTCATGGCACTCCTTGAATCAATTTGGAGTCACTACAAATTATTATGGGTAGTAAAAGGCATGTGTCTGTGCAAGGGATTCTCAGACAAAGGAGTCCCCTCCCTCCATGGCTTCAGACTTCATAAGTGAGCAAATAGGGAATTTATGTGGCACAAATATTTCATCTGTACCATCAACCTTAGGTGATGCTTTCATGTTAATAAGGATGTATTTGTGAGTTCAATTCTAGTCATTAGCCTCCTGCAATACCTTCTTTCCTGGACACTGCCTGCACTGCATTGTCATTGTCGACTTCTGGGACAGTTTTCCAGGATTTCATTACTAACAAACCTTGCCTTTTCTGGTTGCAGTTTTTAGATATTTTATTTAGGTTACATTTAATCTTGTTTACCATATTGAGGGTGACTGTGTGTTCAAAGTGAATGTATTTCTCTGTTGCTTATTTGTTGATTTTATAATTTATTTCCAGCAAATCTTATTACTAGTATGTCCAGCTACCTGACACTGGGGATGGGCAGATGACTCACTTTCAACTTCACGTACCATCTAGAGATGGCTGTAGGGTTGATGAGAGAAAAAGAGATAATGGACTAGATTAATCAATTGTAGCTGCTCTTGTTAGCATTGTATTCTGTTGAATTTATTAGATCTTGAAACTATTATAAAGAGAAGATGGAACTGTTTTAGAGCATTAATTGCAAAAACAGTTTACTATAGTGGAAAGAGCACTGGGCATAAGAGCAAAATAAGTGTGGCTTATACCTGTTTGTGTTAACTCTTCCTGGAACTCAGCTTTCTTTTGTGAAATGAGGCATTTTGATGAAGTATCTCTAATCTCTAGTAATCTTTTTCAAAAGACACAGAGTTGAGAATGCCAAGAGACCCTAGAGGTCATTTAGACTACCTTCTCAGTTTAGTCGCACAGTTATTAGAAGCTATTTTTTTCTTACTTTTATTCCAGTTGCTTTTTCCATTTTACTACCTGTGATAGGGAGCCTTCTAAAATGACCTTGGTATTCACTCTTGTGTAGTCCCTTCCTCTTGTGGGTGAACTAGAGGTAGAGGCTCACTTTTACTAGAATATGGCAAAAATGGTGTGATGTCACTTCTTATTAGAGTACAAAATCTGTGACTTCCCTTTTTGCTGGCATTCTCTTGCTCACTCACCTTGATGAAGCCAGCTGTCATGTTGTGAACTGACCTGTGAAAAGGCCCACCTGTCAAGGAAGGGGACCTCCAGCCAGTAAGGAACTGAGGTTCTCAGTCTCTAAACCCTCAGGGATTTTTTTTTTTTTTTTTTTTTTTTTTGAGATGGTGTCTTGCTCTGTCACCCAGGCTGGAGTACAGTGGCATGATCTCAGCTCACTGCAACCTCTGCCTCCCAGGTTCAAGCGATTCTTCTGCCTCAGCCTCCAGAGTAGCTGGTGCTACAGGTGCATGCCACCACGCCTGGCTAATTTTTTTTGTATTTCTAGTAAACACCGAGTTTCATCATGTTAGCCAGGATGGTCTCGATCTTCTGACCTCATGATCCACTCACCATGGCCTCCCAAAGTGCTGAGATTATAGGTGTGAGCCACCACTTCTGGCTTCCTCAGGGATCTTAATCCTGCCAATGACCACTAAAGCAGTTTGGAAGCAGATCCTCTCCCTGCTGAACGTTGAGATGACTGTACTCCTGGCTGACACTTTGATTCCAGCCCTGTGAGAGACCCTGGGCTAGAGGACTTAGCTAAGCAACACTCAATTTCTGATTTTAGAAACTGTGAGATTACAAATGTGTATTGTTTTAAGCTGTTGAATTTGGGTTTAATGTGTTAGGTAGTGATATGGTTTGGCGATGTCCCCACCCAAATCTTATCTTGAATTTAGCTTCCATAATTCCTTCTTATTGTGTGAGGGACCCAGTGGGAGATAATTGGATCATGGGGGGAGTTTTCCCCATACTGTTCTTATGGTAGTGAATAAGTCCATGAGATGTGATGGTTTTATAAGGGAAAACCCCTTTCACTTGACTTTCATTCTCTCTTTCTGCTGCCATGTGAGACATGCCTTTCACCTTCTATGATGATTGTGAGGCCTCCCCAGCCATGTGGAACTGTGAGTCCATTGAACCTTTTTCTTTTGTAAATTGCCCAGTCTCAGGTATGTCTTTATCAGCAGCATGAAAATGAACTAACACAGTAAATTGGTACTAGTAGAGTGGGATGATACTGGATACTGAAAAGATACCCAAAAATGTGGAAGTGACTTTGGAACTGAGTAACAGGCAGAGGCTGGGATAGTTTGGAGGGCTCAGAAGAAGATAGGAAAATTTGGGAAAGTTTGGAACTTCCTGAAGACTTTTTGAATGGCTTTGCCCAAAATGCTGATAGTGATATGGACAATAAAGGCCAGGCTGAGGTGGTCTCAGATAGAAATGAGGAACTTGTTGGAAACTGGATCAGAGGTGACTCTTGTTATGTTTTAGCAAAGAGACTGGTGGCATTTTGCCTCTGCCCCAGAGATTTGTGGAACTTTGAACTTGAGAGAGATGATTTAGGATATCTGGTGGAAGAAATTTTTAAGCAACAAAACATTCAATAGGTGACATGGCTGCTATTAAAGGCATTCAGTTTTATAAGGGAAGTAGAGCAGGCAGGTTCAGAAAATGTGCAGCCTGACCCTGCAATAGAAAAGAAAATCCCATTTTCTGAGGAGAAATTCAAGCTGTCTGCAGAAATTTGCATAAGTAACCAGGAGCCAAATGTTAATCCCCAAGACAATGGGGGAAAACGTCCCCAGGGTATGCCAGAGGTCTTCACAGCAGCCCCTCGCATTATAAGCCCAGAGGCCTAGAGGGAAAAATGGTTTCATGGGCCAGGGCCAGGGCTAGGATCCCCATGCTATGTGCACCCTAGGGACTTGGTACCCTGTGTCCCAGATACTCCAGCCTAGGCTGAAAGGGGCCAATATTGAGCTCAGACCATGACTTCAGAGGGTATAAGCCCCAAACCTTGGAAGCTTCCATGTGATGTTAAGCCTGCAAGTGCACCAAAGTCAAGAATTGGGGTATGGAAATCTTCATTTAAATTACGGAGGATATATGGAAATGCCCAGATGTCCAGGCAGAAGTTTGCTGCAGAGATAGGGCCCTCATGGAGAACTTCTGCTAGGGCAATAAAGAAGGGAAATGTGGAATTGGATTCCCCATACAAAGTCCTTACTGGGGCACCACCTAGTGGAGTGTGAGAAGAAGGCCACCATCCTCCAGACCCCAGAATGGTAGATCCACTGATAGCTTGCACTGTGTGACTGGAAAAGCCTCAGACACTCAATACCAACCTGTGAAAGTATCTGGGAGGGAGGTTGTACCCTGCAAAGCCACAGGGGCAGAGCTGCCCAAGACCATGGGAACCCACCTCTTGCATCAGTGTAATCTGGATGTGAGTCATGAAGTCATAGGAGATTATTTTGGAGCTTTAAGATTTGACTGTCTGCTGGATTTTGGAATTGCATGGAGCCTGTAGCCCCTTCATTTTGGCCAATTTTTCCCATTTGAAGTGGCTGTATTTACTTAGTGCCTGTACCCCCATTGTATCTAGGAAATAACTAACTTGCTTTTGATATTACAGGCTCATAGGTGGAAGAGACTTGCCTTATCTTGGACTTTTGAATTAATGCTTAAATGAGTTAAGACTTTGGGAGATTGTTGGAAGGCATGATTGGTTTTGAAATGTTAGGACATGAGATTGGGGGAGGAACCAGGGGGCAGAATGATATGGTTTGGGTATGTCCCCACCCAAATCTCATCTTGAATTGTAGTTCCCATAATTCCCTTAAGTTGCTGAAGGGACCCACTGGGAGATACTTGAATCATGGGGCGGCTTTCCCCATTCTGTTCTTGTGGTAGTGAATAAGTCTCATGAGATCTGATAGTTTTATAAAGGGAAACCTCTTTTGCTTGGCTTTCATTCTCTCCTGCCACCGCTATGTGAAATGTACCTTTTACCTTTCATGATGATTGTGAGGCCTCTCCATCCACGTGGAACTGTGAGTCCATTAAACTTCTTTCTTTTGTAAATTGCGCAGTCTCGGGTATGTCTTTATCAGCAGCGTGAAAACAGATTAATATAGGTAGCAATAGACAACTACACTACTCATTAATATCAGAAAAGCTTTAATCTGTTTTTATCAGTTTAAATTTATTCGAGGACGTGATACTATTATTATTTTTTGAGATGGAGTTTCTCTCTGTTGCCCAGGCTGGAGCGCAGCGGAGTGATCTTGGCTCACTGCAATCTCTGCCTCCTAGGTTCATGTGATTCTTGTGCTTCAGCCTCCCAAGTAGCTGGAATTATAGACACTTGCCACCATGCCTGGCTAATTTTTGTATTTTTAGTAGAGATAGGATTTTGCCATGTTGGCCAGGGTGGTCTCAAACTCCTGACCCCAGGTGATTTACCCACCTCAACTTCCCAAAGGGCTGGGATTACAGGTGTGAGCCACCATGCCCAGATGAGGGCATGTTATTTTTATGTCTTGAAAAACCAATTATTAACAGTTTTAACTATAAATCCCATACTTGTTTTTGGTTATAATTTAATTGCTAGGTGTTTGTTTTATCTTTAAGCTGGCAAAGTAAAGCAGTGATAACTTTGAAGGATTGATTTCGTGTTTTATTATAGTAGATGATCAATAGGAGCAATTTACTGTAGAACTGCTTTTGGCTGTTGACACAGCGTCTCTGATTCATTGAAAGCATTTTTAATTCAGATTTTATACTGTTTTGTATACATATAGTCAGGTAATCTATTCTTGTTATGAATTTGCAGTTCTGTGTCAGGATGGTTTGATTATGTATAAATGTTAAATGGAGAATGACTTTATTATTTTTTTTTATATGCCTCTATCAAAACATTTCATGTGCTCCATAAATATATATACCTACTATGTACCCATGAACATTAACATTTTTTAAAAAAACCATTCAGGACATAGGCATGGGCAAGGACTTTGTGATAAAACACCATAAGCAATGGCAACACAAGCCAAAATAGACAGGTGGGATCTAATTAAACTAAAGAACTTCTGTACAGCAAATAAACAATCATTAGAGTGAACTGAAAACCAACAGAATGGGAAAAATTTTTTGCAAGCTACCCATCTGACAAAGGGCTAATATCCAGAATCTGCAAAGAACGTAAACAAATTTACAAGAAAAAAACAAACAACTCCATTAAAAAGTGGGTGAGGATATGAACAGACACTTTTCGAAAGAAGACATTTACGAGGCCAACAAACATATGTAAAAAAGCACATTATCACTGGTAATTAGAGAAATGCAACTCAAAACCACATTGAGATACCATGTTATGCCAGTTAGAATGGTGATCATTAAAAAATCAGGAGACGACAGATGCTGGAGAGGTTGTGGAGAAATATAAACACTTTTATTTACACTGTTATTGGGAGTGTAAATTAGTTCAACCATTGTGGAAGGCAGTGTGGCAATTCCTCAAGGATCTAGAAAGAGAAATACCATTTGACCCAGCAATCCTGTTACTAGGGGTATACCCAAAGGATTATAAATTGTATTATAAAGACACATATACACGTATGTTTATTGCGGCACTGTTCACAATAGCAAAGACTTTGAACCAACCCAAATGCCGTTAATGGATAAAAAAAATGTGGGACATATACACCATGGAACACTATGCAGCCATGGAAAAGGATGAGTTCATGTGCTTTGCAGGGACATGTATGAAGCCAGAAACCATCATTCTCAGCAAACTTGACACAAGAACAGAAAAGCAAATACTGCATGTTCTCACTAATAAATGGGTGTTGAATAAAGAGAACACATGGACACAGGGGAGGGGAACATCACACACTGGGATTTGTAGGGGTTTTGAGGGGCTAGGGGAGGTATAGTAGGGGGTGGGGGGATAGGGGAGGGATAGCATTAAGAGAAATACCTTATGTAGATGACAGGGTGATGGATGCAGCAAACCACCATGGCACTTGTAATAAACCTGCATGTTCAACACATGTACCACAGAACTTAAAGTATAAAGAAAAAAATGCTGAGTTTGAGGTATGGGGGTAGGGGGTCAGAGCTCCTATGTCCTCCTTGGGTACTCCATCTTCCAGAAACCTCCATGTGTTCAGCAATTCCTAAGCTCTCCAAACCCTGTCTTTTTGAGTTTTAATGGAGACTTTGTTACATAGGTATGATTAATTAAAATATTAGCCGTTGGTGATTAACTTAACTTTTAGTCCCTCTACTCTTCCCAGGGGCTGAGAGGTATGGCTGAAAAGTCTCAATCCTCTAATCATGCCTTAGTCTTTCCAGTGACCAGCTCTACCCTAAAGCTATCAGTCAATATTAGCATACAAAAAGACAGCACTTTGAAGAGTCTAAGGATTTTAGCAGTTACATAGGGATGGGACAAAGACCAGATATGTATTTCACATTATCACATTATGTCAGTATGTGTTTGCATAATGTTTATAATGTATATGTACCATAGTTGTTTAATGAGACCACAGACATTTGCATTGTTCCTAATATTTTCTTACTGTAAACAGTACTGCAGTTTACATTCTTGTACATATGTTTGCACCTTTGCTACAGCATAGATTTTGAGAAATAGAATTGTGGAATCAAAGATTTTACACATTTAAAGCTTTAGTTAATATTGTAGGCCATTCTTGTTATTTTTTAATGGTGTAGTTTGTGGAAAAATGATGAAGATTTAATGCAGGATGTTTTACTCCTTAGTGTTATAAGTAGAATTTTCGATGTCGCAAAAGAAGTAGCACTCGAATATAAATTTCCTCAACAAGGCAATTTACGTCTATAGAAGGGTGTGACTCACAGATGGAACAATGGCAAGCGCACACCTGGACAAGGAGGGGAAGGGCTACTTAATGCCTGATGGAGGTTGCCCCTACTGCTGTGTCATTCCCCCTATTGGCTAGGGTTAGACTGCACAGTCTAGTCTAAATCTGATTGGCTATTTTAAAGGGAGCTGCATACCAGCCAGAGTGGCAGGGTGTGTAGTTTGACGGGAAGGATAGTCAGGCAAGCCAGAGCAGGTAAGCAGGGGTCAAAGCAGGTGACTACAGCAGGTGACCTGAGCAGGTGACCAGAATGAATCAGGATGGGGCAGGAGACTGGGGGAACAGATGTGAACTACTAATTAGAACTGGCGGAAATGGTTGTTTACTGAAACTCCAAGGAAGTTAAACTTTAGAGAATTAAAGAATAAGAGAACTGAACATACCGACATACTGATTCTTTGAAGAGAAAGTTGGGGTTCACTATATCTAACATTAGCTAGGTCCGGGATCTTGTCTCATGACCAGGAAGAAATAGGCATGTGGACACTGTTGAGTGAGCGGAGTAGAATTTATTAAGTGAAAAGGAAAGCTCTCAGCAAAAAGAGGGGTCCCCTGAAAGCAGGTTGCTGGTTTTTCTTCTTCACAGCTGAATATAATGGCTTCTATATAAAAGCTGATGGGGCTGGGTTCCCTATTTGTATGAGGAGTGAATTCCTGGTGGCTCCACCCCTCCCCTCAGTGCACATGTCAGCCCTTAGTCAACTGCCGGCATGTTCAGAGGAGCCCCCTGTGCAAGAACCCTTAACTACATAAAATGTCTGGTATAAGCACTTGTCAGGTGGATTGGATATTCTCTGGGGACCCTTCCCTTACTGTCTGCCTAAAGTAACCTGGCTAACTCCTTTTAGGTTCATTATAAACTCTTTGAAGCAACATAGATAAATAAAACGTTCAGAGCAAAACATTACCCCAGATTCTGCCACCTTAGCAAAACAACATTCATTAATAACCAGATGTATAGCATTCTATTCTAAGTACTCAATATTTTAATAAAAAGCCTACTCATTGACACCTGTTTGTGGCATTAGATAAACCAAGGATGAAAAATAAAATCCTGAACATTGTCAGAGTGAAAAAACAATGGCAGGTATCTAAGAAGAAAAAAGAATTGGGAAGAATCGAATATACCAGCATCACTCTTCTTTTTTTTAATTATGTATTTTATCTCCCCCTATTTTTTTATGAGACAGTCAGTTTGTTTGTTGTTGTTTTTGCTAATGGAGTAATCAGTGTTCTTGACAACAGTGGTGGCTCCTAGAACACAGTGTTGCAATGATTTTAAAGTTTTGAGGGACACGACTTTCCAACCTCAAAGCCCATGGTTAGTCAATAACCATCAAAGTCCTTTTTAGACCTGTAAATCCTCAGACATTTTAATTTATTCTATTTATTTATTTTTGTTTTTTATGACAGAGTGTCACTCTGTCACCTAGGCTAGAATGCAGTGGTGCTATCTCGGCTCACTGCAACCTCTACCTCCTGGTTTCAAGTGATCCTCCTGTCTCAGCCTACTGCGTAGCTGGGACTACAGGCATGCACCACCACACCAGGCTAATTTCTGTATTTTTTGTAGAGACAGAGTTTCGCCGTGTTTGCCTGGCTGGTCTCGAACTCCTGACCTCAGATGATCTGCCCACTTCGGCCTCCCAGAGTGCTGGGATTACAGATAGGAGCCATCATGCCTAGCCACCTCAGATATTTCTTGAAATTATGCTCTAGTAAAATAGCAAAACCCTGGAATATAGAAAATAGTAAGTCTATTCCAGGAAAACAGTTAAATTATGTTGTAGAAGGGACAGCTATATAGCAGGCCTGGAGAGTAATTGGTCTAGATTAGAGAGAAGCCCCTAAGAAGGAGGTTTCCAGGAAATAAAGGTGATTCAAGAGATCTTGTAACCTCTGGGCCTGGAGTTTTCTCTGTTGGCAAGGTTTTTTGTTTGTTTGTTTGTTTTGGTTTTTTTTTTTAGCTGCAAATTCAATGTCTTTATTAGACAGAGGACTGTTCTAGCTATCTTTCTCTTACTGAGTTAGCATTGGTATATTGTTGGTATATTGTGTTTTTTAAGAAATGTATTCCTCCTTCCACCCTAAAACAGAGTCTAGTCTTGCTTTGTGGCCCAGGTTGGAGTGCAGTGGCACAGTAATAGCTCACTGCAACTTCAAACTCCTGGGCTCACGAGACCAGTCTCTCTTGCCGCAGCCTCCTGAGTAGCTGGGAGTACAAGCTCACACCACCATGCGTGGCTGATTTTTTAATTTTTAGTAGAGATAAGTCTCACTGTTGGCCAGGCTGCTCCTGGGCTCAAGTGATTCTCCTGCCTTGGCTTCCAAAGCATTGGGATTACAGGCATGAGTCAGTGCTCCCAATACCAAATTTACTCTTTATATCCACATTATGAAGTTTGTACATATGAATCTATTTGTAATAATTTCTTTTTTCCTCTTTTCCCAGACTTATTTCTGTGGTATGTAGTAATTTCTTTTTTGTCTTTTCTGTGTGTGTAGGATCTTTTTTTCTTTCCATAGGTTTTTGGGGAACAGGTGGTACCTGGTTACATGAATAAGTTCTTTAGTGGTTATTTCTGAGACTCTGAGAAATATATACTGTACCTAATTTGTAGTCTTTTATCCCTCACCATCCTCCCACCCTTTCTGCCCTATGACCCAGAGTCCATTGTATCCTTCTTATGCCTTTGCATCCTCATAGCTTAGCTCCCATAGGATCTTTCTGATGTCCTCATTTTTTTCCTGATACTGGTAATTTATTTTTATCTTGATTAGTATGGAAAGAGGTTTATCAACTTTCATTCAGCTTTTCAAGGAATCAACTTTTGGTTTCATTGATTTTTTTAATGTTGATTTTATATTTTCACTTTCATTGTCTTTTGCTCTTTACCATTTCCTGCTTTCGTTGGGTTTAATTTTCTCTTAAATTTCTTTTAAGGTAGAGGCTTAAGTATTGATGCGAGGCCTTCTTTCTTTTTTAAAATGTGCTCTTATTACCATGGATTTACTTTTTTTTTTGAGACAGAGTCTTGCTCTGTCACCCAGGCTGGAGTACACTGGCGTCCTCTGCCTCCCAGGTTCAGGTGATTCTCCTGCCTCGGCCTCCCAAACAGCTGGGATTACAAGCATGTACCACCATAGCCAGCTAATTTTTGTATTTTTAGTAAAGCCGGGGTTTTACTATGTTGGCCAGGCTGGTCTCAATCTCCTGACCTTGTGATCCCCCCGCCTCTGCCTCCCAAAGTGCTGGATTACAGGCATGAGCCACTGTTCCCGGCCAGATTTACTTTTAAGCATTGATCTAGCTACATCTCATATTTTGAAAAAATTTTTGTCCAGTTTAAAATGTTGTGTTTCCGTTTTTATCTAGTTCAGAATACTTGAAAATTTCCCTTGTAGCTTCTTTTTTTTTTTTAACCATGTGTTATTTGGAATTGTTTAAGGATTTTTTAATTACCTTTCTGTTTTTGATTTCTAGTTTATTTCTAGTCTATTTTTAGTTACTGTGGTAAGATAACATAATTTTCATGATTTCATCTTCTTTTAATTCTTTTTTTTTTTTTTTTTTTTTGAGACAACGTCTCAGTGGCACAATCTCAGCTCACTGCAACCTCTACCTCCCAGATTCAAGCAATTCTCATGTCTCAGCCTTCTGAGTAGCTGGGATTACAAGAGTGCACCAACATGTCTGGCTCAGTTTTGTATTTTTTTTCTTTTTTGGTAGAGATGGGGTTTCACCATGTTGGCCAGGCTGGTCTGGAACTCCTGACCTCAAGTGATCTGCCTGCCTTGGCCTCCCAAGGTGCTGGGATTACAGGTGTGAATAACCGCATCTGGCCGACTTTATAATGGCTCACACCTATGATCCCAGCACTTTGAGAGGCCGAGGTGGACACATCACTTGAGCCCAGGAATTCAAGACCACCGTGAGCAACATGGCGAGACTTCATCTCTACAGAAAGAAATAGAAAAATTAGCTTGGTGTGGTGGTCCCGGCTACTCAGGAGGCTGAGGTGGGAGTATCACTTGAGCCCAGGAATTTGAGGCTGTGGTGAGCCATAATTGTGCTACTGCACTCCAGCCTGGGCAACAGTGAGACCCTGTTTCAAAAAAAAGAAAAGAAAACCAGAGCTGGGTAGTTTTAATAGTTAAGGTGATAAAAGCAGATTTTCTTCAGGAACTAATGCAATAGGGGAAAAGAGAGCTCAATATGGAAGTGGGTTCAGTTCTCATGGTCATAGGCAAGTGGGACTTTACAGCTAAAGAGCAAGGAGGGGGTGAGTGGATAGAAAATTACTAACAGGAATCATCAAGGTTAGGGAAGACTGTGGTTAAACCAACTTGACAGGATTCTTGCTGAAGGCAGGCCATGGTAATCAACTATCGAAGATGGAGGATTCTCAATAAACTGACTTAGCAGAATTCTTGCTAAAACGGGATGATGCAGAGACAGACAACAGAAGCCCAAAAGGTTGAGGGCTAGTGTAGTAGAGGGTTTAAAGGAGGCTTATTAAGGGTGGGTCAAGGCAAGATCCTTTTTTTTTGAGACAGGATTTTGCTCTCTCACACAGGCTAGAGTACAGTACAGTGGTGTGATCACAGTTCACTGCAGCCTCAACCTGGGCTCAAGTGATCCTCCCACTTTAGCCTACGGAGTAGCTGGGACCACAGGCATGTGCCACCATGCCTGTCTAAAATTTTTTTTAATGTTTTGTAGGGACAAGGTCTCACTGTATTGCCCAGACTGGTCTTGAACTCCTGTGTTCAAGCGATCCCCCTGCCTTGGCCTCCCAAAGTGGTAGAATTACAGGTGTGAGTCACTGCATCCAACCATGGCAAGGGTCTTTGTCACTGGAGTATTAAGTCATCTATATCCCTACTGATTTTCTGAGCACATATTCTCCTGATGACTGAAAGAGGTGTGATGAAGTTTCCAACTATAATTAGGGATTTGTCTTTCTCTTTTTATCAATTTTTATCTCAGGTACCTTGATGCTGTTTTGTTTAAATGCTTACATATTTAGGATTGCTTATGTTTAGTTCATAAGTTGAAACTTTTAATATACTTATTTAGATTGAGTAATATTCTCTATTTTACATTGTCTGATATGAATAAAGCCACTCCTGCTTTCTTTTGATTCATATTTGCACGTTTTTCTCATTGTGCTCTATTATCCTAAATAATATATAGTTAGGAGAGAGTAGTTTGCGGAATGTTTTTACTTTGTGTGCATTTTACCATTTTAAATAACATTTTGATTTTAGGATATATTGTTTTTACCAAATGTGATCTAAGATCCTTTAATTTTATGTTAAGGTATGAAGATATAAGTATTCATCACATAATTAGAAAAATGTTTGTATTATTACATTACATTCTTGGAAGGAATCTGAATGGTAATTTCCTGTGGATATTTTTGGCATTTGAATGATGAAATGCTGTTTTGCATTGTCTCAACCATATGCATATAATCTAAGAAAAATTAAATATCAAAATTCTTTTTAATGAAATTTTTTTTGAAGTATGACAGACTTCTTTAAGCAGCATGTCTTGAAACTAATTAGTACTTTAATACTTTTATTATCTTTTTAAGTTTAATGTAAATCGAAGCCACTTCCTTAATTTATGTCAAACAGCTTATTGCCAGCATGGGAGCTGCAGATATTGTGTGTTATAGCTTATGATATCCCAAAGTAGAACATTTTATTCAGTGGCATGAGCTGGCACAGTAGGCTAGATTATTCTAATTCATTTGGGTAAGTGAACTGCAGCTTAGAAAGTTCATGTACAAAAATGCACTGTCAAAATTTCTTTTTGATTCTTTACAGGTAAAAAACTGGTTTTAGGATTTCAGCATCTTAATTTCTATTGTCTTTATTTCATGTAGGTAATTAATTTTCATTTTATTTTCAATTAAAATCTACCTACATATCTCTATTTATTTATTTGCTTATTAATAGAGAGTCTCCCTCTGTCCCCCAGGCTGGAGTACAGAGGCGTGACCACAGTTTACTGCAGCCTCGAACTCCTTGGCTGAAGCAGTCCTCCCACCTCAGCTTCTTGAGTAGCTAGGACTACAGGTATGTCCCACCATGCCCAGCTAATTGTTTTTTTAAAAGTTTTTCATAGAGATGGGGTCTTGCTGTGTTGCCTAAGCCATATCAACACATATTTAGATGCCTATGCTTTGCTTATTAATCATTTCTTTTTTTTTTTAGAATTATAATCTCATTTGAAAATATTTTGTCTCATGACTACTAATAGGTTGGTTCTGGAAGCTCATGATCTACCTGTAAATGTACCTGCCTTAGTTTGTTTTGTGTTGTTATAACAAAATACCACAGATTGGGTAACTGATCATGAACAGAAACTTATTCAACTTATGGTTCTGGAGACTGGAAAGTCCAAGAGCATAGTGTTGGCATCTGGCAAGGGCCTTTGTGCTTGTCATCTCATGGCAACAGGTGGAAAGACAAGAGCAAGAGCGGGCCCATTGAACAAAATTACTCTTGTAATAATGTTATTAATTCATTTATGAGGGTGGAACTCTCATGGCGTAATCACCTCTTAACAGTCCCACCTCATAATATTGTCATGTGGCGTATTAGTCTGTTCCTACATTGCTAAAAGAACTATCTGAGACTGGGTAATGTATGAAGAAAAGAGGTTTAATTGACTCACAGTTCTGAAGGCTATACAGGAAGCATGGATGGGGAGGCTTCAGGAAACATACAATCATGGTGGAAGGTGAAGGGGAAGCAGGCACATCTTCACATTGTGGAGCAGGAAGAGAGAGCAAAGGGCGAAGTGCTTTACACTTTTAAACCGCCAGATCTCGTCAGAACTCACTCACTCTCATGAGAACAGCAAATGGAAGTCTGCTTCCATTATCTAATCGCCTTCCACCAGGACCCTCCTCCAGCACTGAGGATTACAATTCCACATAAGATTTGGGTGGGGATACAGAGTGAAACCATATCACGTGGCAATTAAATTTGAATATGAGTTTTGGAGTAGAAATTTCGAACCGTAGCATTTTACCCCTCACTCCCCAAAACTCATGTTCTTCTCACAAACAGCAGCCTTAAAAGTTGTTCCAGCATAAACTCAAAAGTCCAAACTCCAGAGTCTTATTGAAATCAGATATAAAAAGAAAGAAAGAAAGAGAGACAGAGAGAAAGAGAGAGAAAGAAAGGAAGGAAGGAAAGGAAGGAAAGAAGGAAGGAAGGAAGGAAGGAAAGAGAAAGAAAGCAAGCAGATATAGTTGAAATTAAGTGTTCTATCATTCCAAGGCAGATTCCTCTCCCACTGTGAGTCTGTGAAATAACAAGTTATGTGCTTTGAAAATACAAGTGGCAAAGGCATAGGAGAGACATTATTGTTACAAAACAGAGAAATAGATAAGAAGAAAAGGGTAACTGGTCCCAATTAAGTTGAAAACCTAACAGAGAAAACAGCATTACTTTTTTTTTTTTTTTTTTTTGTAATAGGGTCTTGCTCTGTCTCCTAGGTGGCTGGAGTGCAGTGGCACAATCACTGCAGCCTCTACCTCCTGGGCTGAAGTGATCCTCGTACCTCAGCCTCCTGAGTAGCTGGGACTACAGGCACGTACCACCATGCCTGGCTAATTGTTTTTTACTTGAGATGAGGTAGCTCTCTATGTTGCCCAGACTGGTTAAAAAGTAACCATGCAGCTCCTTCAATATTTTGCTTAGAAATTTCTTCTGCCAGATATTTTAGTTCATTGAGCTTATTCTGCCTTCCATGAAGCCTTTCAGGAATGGACATAATTCAACCAAGTGCTTTGCAACTTTATAGCAAGGATTACCTTTACTCTAGTTTTCGATAACTTGTTCTTCATTTCTATCTGAGACCTCATCAGAATAGCCTTTACTGTCCATATTTCTACCAAGATTCTGATCATGATCTCTTATGTTATTTGTAAGAAGTTTCAGACTTTGCCTACAGCTCATCTTCTGAGACCGTGACAGAATTACCCTAAACTCTCCTTTTATGGCAATCTAAGCTTTTTCTAGCCTGTTCCTCCAGATTTTTCCAGCTTCTACCCATTACCTAGTTCCAAAACTACATTTGTATATTTGTTGTATAATGTTTATGAATTTAGTTTTACTATCCTGGTTGCCCTACTCCTTAGTACTGATTTTTTTTTTTTGTCTTTATTTGTGCTATTATAACGGAATACCACAGGCTGGGTAATTTATAAAGAAAAGACATTTATTTCTCACAGTTCTGGAGGCTGGGAAGTTAAGGTACTGACATCTGGCAGAGTCTTCATCCATGGTAGAAGGCAGAAGGTGGAAAGACAAGCAAGGGTGAAAGTGAGACAGAGAGGGCTGAACTCGCCTCTTCTTCATTTTTTTTTTTTTTTTTTTGAGACAGAGTATTGCTCTGTTGTACAGGCTGGAGTGCAGTGGCATGATCTCTACTCACTGCAGCCTCCACCCCTCCTGGGTTCAAGCAATTCTCCTGCCTCAGCCTCCCAAGTAGCTGGGATAACAAGCATGCATTACCACACCTGGCTAGTTTCTGTATTTTTTGTAGACCCAGGGTTTCACCATGTTGGTCAGGCTGGTCTTGAACTCCTGACCTCAAGAGATCTGCCCCCCCAAAGTTCTGGGATTACAGGCATGAGCCACCGTGCCTGGCCTGGTGTTTACTTAGTTTTGTGGTATATATTAATATTTAATATTTTAAAAATATAATATTTTGTTTACAGGTTTGGTTCTACTATCCTGGTTGCTCTATGTAGACATATGAGGAGTTTCAAAAACTTTGCTGCCTCGACCACAATCTTTTCAGGATCCTTCTGGGTGTTTTTTACAAAGTTAAATTTACTGAATTTAAAGGGCTGTCTTCTTTGAAGTTATGTACTACTAAAATGTTCTTTATTTTATGAGAGGCGGGTAATTACACATGGTGACTGCTCCTTCTTTTTAAAGTCCTTCCTATATGAAATGAAATAAAAACCTGGCAACAGTTTTATTTTGGAGATTTTACTAGATTGTGAAAGCTAGCATAGCATTTTGATGACCATTTATCTCCTTAATTCCCTAAAGCAGGAAAAATAAGTGACTTCCCAAACATTACAGAGTTAATAAATGGCAGCACCTCTATCCAAACATTTATTTTATGATTCCACATGAATCATTTCTCGACTGGTTATAGGAAGTGACTGAGTGAAAGAGAACTCTGTTTAGAAAGTGTTTTACCAGACAGGTGTGGTGGCTCATTGCCTGTAATCCCAGCACTTTGGGAGGCAGAGCTGGAAGGATTGCTTGAAACCAGGATTTTGAGACCAGCCTGGGCAACATTACCAAAAATTTAAAAAATAGCTAAGTGTATTAGTCCACTTTCATGCTGCTGATAAAGACATACCCAAGACTAGGAAAGTTACAAAAGAAGGAGGTTTAATAGACTCACAGTTTCATGTGGATGGAGAGGCCTCACAGTCATGGTGGAAGGTGAAAGACACATTTCGCATGGTGGCAGACAAGAGAAGATAGTGAGAGCCAAGTGAAAGGGGTTTTCCTTATAGAATCATCAGATCTTCGGAGTCTTATTCACTACCACAAGACTTATTCACTACCATAGAACAATTGTCTCCCACTAAGTCCCTCCTACAACATGAGGGAATTATGGGAGCTATAATTTAAGATGACATTTGGGTGGGAACACATGCAAACCGTATCATTCCACCCCGGCCCCTCCCAAATCTCATGTTCTCGCATTTCAAAACCAGTCATATCCTCCCAGCAGTCCCTCAAAGCCTTAACTCATTTCATCATTAACCCAAAAGCCCACAGTCCAAAGTCTCAACTGAGACAAGGAGAGTCCTTTCTGCCTATGAGCCTGTAAAATCAAAAGTAAGTTAGTTATTTTCTAGATACAATGAGGATATAGGAATTGGGTAAATACAGCTGTTCCAAATAGGAGAAATTGGCCAAAACAAAGGAGCTACAGACTCCATGCAAGCCCAAAATCCAGTGGGACAGTCAAATATCAAGGCTTCAAAATGATCTCTTTTGACTCCATGTCTCACAGCCAGGTCATGCTGATGCAAGAGGTGGGTTCCCATGGTCTTGGGCAGCTCTGCCCCTGTGTCCTAGCAGGGTACAGCCCTCCCTCCCAGCTGCTTCCACAGGCTGGTGTTGAGTGTCTGCAGCTTTTCCAGGCACACAGTGCAAGCTGTCAGTGCATCTACCCTTCTGGAGTCTGGAGGATGGTGGGCCTCTTCTCATAGCTCCACTAGTTGGTGCCCTAGTAGGGACTTTGTATGGGGGGTCTGACCCCACATTTTCCTTCTGCACTGCCCTAGCAGAATTTCTCCATGAGGGCCCCACCCTGCAGCAAACTTCTGCTGGACATCTAGGCATTTCCATGCGTCCCCTGAAATCTAGGCAGGGGTTCCCAAATCCCAATTCTTGACTTCTGTGCACTTGCAGGCTCAACACCATATGGAAGCTACCAAGGCTTGAGACTTGCACCCTCTGAAGCCACAGCCCAAGCTCTATGTTGGCCTCTTTCAGCCATGGCTGGAGCAACTGGGACACGGGGCACCAAGTCCCTATGCTGCACATAGCACAGGTATTCTGGGCCTGATCCACTTTTTCCTCATAGGCCTCTGGGCCTGCAAAGGGAGCGGCTGCTCTGAAGACCTCTGACATTCTTGGAGACATTTTCCCTGTTGGTATTTTCCCTGTTGTCTTGGGGATTTATATTTGGCTCTTCATTACTTATGCAAATTTCTGCAGCCTGCTTGAATTTCTCCTCAGAAAATTGGATTTTCTTTACTATCGTGGGGTCAGGCTGCAAATTTTCTGAACTTCTATGCTCTGCTTCCTTTATAAAACTGAATGCCTTTAACAGCATCCAAGTCACCTCTTGAAATTTTTTCCACCAGACACCCTAAATAATCTCTCTCAAGTTCAAAGTTCCAAAAATCTCTAGTCAGGGGCAGAATGCCTCCAGTCTCTTTGCTAAAACATAACAAGAGTCACTCTTACTTCAGTTCCCAGCAAGTTCCTTATCTCCCTCTGAGACCACCTCAGTCTGGACTTTATTGTTCATATTGCTATCAGCATTTTGGGCAAAGCCATTCAATAAGTCTTTAGGAAGTTCCAAACTTTCCCACGCTTTCCTGTCTTCTTCTGAGCCCTGCAGACTGTTCCAACCCCTGCCTGTTACCCATTTCCAAAGTTGCTTCCACATTTTTGGGCATCTACTATATTAGTCTGCTTTCATACTGCTAATAAAGACATACCCAAGACTGGGCAATTTACAAAAGAAAGAGGTTTAATGGACTGACAGTTCCATGTGGATAGAGAGGCCTCACAATCATGGTGGAAGGTGAAAGGCACATCTCACATGGCGGCAGACAAGAGAAGACAGTGAAGGCCAAGTGAAAGGGGTTTCCCCTTATAGAACCATCAGATCTCATGAGACTTATTCACTACCATGAGAACAGTATGGGGGAAACAACCCCACTTATTCATTTATCTCTTACTGGGTCCCTCCCACAATACGAGGGAATTATGGGAGCTACAATTCAAGATGACATTTGGGTGGAGACACAGTGAAACCATATCAGTGGGTGTGGTGTGTGAATGCCTGTAGTCCCAGTAACTCAGGAGGCTGAAGTGGGAGGATTGCTTGAGCCTGGGAGTTCAAAGCTGCAGTAAGCTATGGTTGCACTACTGCACACCAGCCTGGGCAGTGGAGTGAGACCCTATTTCAAAAAGAAAAAAAAAAGAAAGTGTTTTACATTTCAGCTAACATGCTAATTTGGGACTCCTTTCTGGGTAGTGTGAGAAATATTCCTTGGGAGATTGGAGATAGGCTTTTTGGCAGCTTTCTGATTATCAAGAATTCAGTGTCCAGTTAATTTTTGACTGTGATGCCTCTTTTGAATTTGTTCTGTAAGAAGCTGAAAATGTCTCTGAATATATGAGGTGCTGTGAGAGCTAGAGAATTCATAAGTCATATGTATTAGTTTTCTACTGCTGCTGTAACAACTGTAACACATCATCACTAATTGGGTGGCTTAAAACAACACAAATTTGGGCCGGGCATGGTGGCTTACACCTGTAATCCCAGCACTTTGGGAGGCTGAGGCAGGCGGATCACGACGTCAGGAGTTTCACCAGCCTGACCAACATGGTGAAACCTTGTCTCTATTAAAAATACAAAAAATAGCCAGGCATGATGACACATGCCTGTAATCCTAGCTACTCAGGAAGCGGAGGCAGGAGAATCAAGTGAACCTGGGAGGCAGAGATTGCAGTGAGCTGAGATTGTGCCACTGCACTCCAGCCAGGGTGACAGAGCGAGACTCCATCTCAAAAAAACAAAAACAAGCCACACACACAAATTTATTATCATATGGTTCTGGAGGTCAGTAATGTGAAATAATTTCCACTGGGCTAAAATAAAGATGGCACTAGAGCTAGGGATTTTTAGCATCTCAAGGGGGAATATTTCTTGCCTTTTCCTGCTTCTTAGAGGCTACTGCTTGGTGTTCAAATGAAATGGTGCATTTCTCCAAATACGCGATCAGTTAACACTGTATGGTCTGTTCATGTATTCAATACTTAGAATTTTTTTTTTTTGGTGTAGTTAATTATTTAATTTAACCTGCACAGAGTCATTGTATACTATCTCTCCCCATATCTGGGGTTTGGAAATGGTGGTGCAGCAGAACAGAGACACATCCAAGGTCTAAAACATGAAGTGTGTGGTGTGTGTGGTATGTGTGTGTATTTTCAGAAGTGGAAGTTGGGTGAGCTGGAGGTTATTGAGTCTCAGGCACACAGAATCGCCTGTTGACATTTGTTGTTGTAGCAACAAGGAACTCTTTTAGTCAGGATTGAGGGAAGTAGGGTGGCAATCTCTTTAAGTTGTGTTCTAGGATAAGACAGACTATCTTGCACTTATAACACCCAAATAGTGGTTTAATACAACACAAGTTTTTCACTCATACGGAGTTTGGCTTAGAGATTAAAGTTCCTTCTATCTTGTGATGCCACCATCACAAGGTTCTCAAGGTTGTTGTGGGATAAGAGAGAGCTAAAGAATCTGATAAAATGCCTTTAATGGTAAGTCCTGAAATTGGCTTATATCACATCTGCCCACACTACTTTGGCTGCATTTCAAGTGACCGATATATAAACAAGGCTAGGATATACGATTTTCCTGCACATTTAACAGGAATTGCTATGGTTATAATCTAACCAGGATGGGGATTTGGAAAGGGATAGGGTAGAAGAGTAAATGATGGTTAGATCTCATCTCTTTTCATTACTCCAGCAGGATTTTTACCCAGCCTTGACAGTACCATTTGGCACTTGCTGCTTGGGCTGTTGCTGTGGATTTCTGTACTGGTGTGACACAACGATTGACCTAAGGCAACATGGGAGATTTAAGAACCATACACATTTTTCTCTCACCCTATTCTTTCAGCATTACCAATGTTTGCCTTTTACCTGAAGTGGCCCCAGCCCTATTTAT
The DNA here is from genome assembly GCA_036589455.1 of Ateles fusciceps. Classification (NCBI taxonomy): domain Eukaryota; kingdom Metazoa; phylum Chordata; class Mammalia; order Primates; family Atelidae; genus Ateles; species Ateles fusciceps. The sequence goes on from JAZHEH010002842.1 coordinate 4,639,237, forward strand.
TTCAAGACAGTTGACACAGATTTATCAAAGGTTTTGGTTGATTCCTCAGGTCAGTGACTTCTTTTTTTCTCTAGCAGTTCTAGGTTGATTTTGGGGGAAGAGAACCAGCAGCCTTTTGCAGTTCAGTGTCTTCAGGGGAACTGGATGTCTTCCTAACTTCTGATTAAAACTTTTTTAGGACAAAAACTCCAACCTTAACTAAAAAACTGTTTAGTTTCTTGTCTTTATAAATAGAACAAACAGTTTGTTGCTAGTGTCTAGGTATGATGGTAATGACATGATGGCATGATGACCCAGGAATAGCGGAAAACTTTGTATTGGGTTACCTATGAAATGTAGTTCTTGCTTTGGGAAGCAAATTATCTTTCTTTCAACCACTGATGATATCTTTTATCCTTTCTCTTCAGGTCAGGTTAAAGTCTGAAACAATAATTTAAAAATCAACTTATCAAAAGTACTTTGCTTTACATTTTTAGTGTGTAATTAGTGTTGCAAGACACCAAAAGAAGAAATACTGAAAACAATTTGTGGCCAGGCACAGTGGCTCATGCCTGTAATCCTAGCACTTTGGGAGGCCAAGGTAGGAGAATTGCTTGAGGCCAGGAGTTAGAGACCAGCCTTGTCAGCATAGTGAGACCCGTCTCTAAATAAATAAATATCCATTTGAGTTGCTAAAATAAGCAAGATCCTGTCTCTAAATAAATAAATAAATTTGATTTGGTAAAATAAGTATCCTGACCAATAAATAAAAGTTAATAGATAGAAGGTAGTTTCTGAAATAAGTCAACAATGTCATCAAAAATCTTTACAGTGTACAGTTTATTTAAACATATATATACTTTTATATGTACTGTGCAAAACAGGCACTAGAGATATGGATGTGCATTGTTAAATTTATAAATATTATTAAAAGATTAATTTGTGTGTGTATGTGTTTGAGACAGGGTCTCACTGTGTTGCCCAGGCTAGACTGCAGTGGTGTGATCTTGACTCACCATAACCTCCTCCCTGTCTCAAGTGATCCTCTTGCCTCAGAGATCCAAGTAGCTAGGACTACAGGTATGTACCACCACACCCAGCTAGTATTTGTATTTTTTGTAGAGACAAGGTTTTGCCACATTGCCCATGCTGGTCTCAAACTCCTGGACTCAGGTGATCATCCGCCTTGGCCTCCCAGAGGGCTGGTATTACAGGTGTGAACCATTGTACCCAGCTAAGCCCATTATTCGTTCTTGCCACTAAGATTAAGCTAACCAAAAAACAAAAAATCCCACAAAAACCCCTTCAAAAAAACCAACCAACAAAAAAACTCAGGCCCATTAGTTATATGAATTATCATTATGTAGTAGCACACCAATTAGATTATTAAATTAAATCAACATGAAGAGAAATATCCTTGAATTCCATATTGAGTTTATGTAGAGATATAAAAATAGATCTATTAAAAGGAAAAATCTGTTACTGTCACCACAGATTATATACCCTTTATGCTGGTAATTGATTTAGGAGCTTTTATTGAATTAAATTGACATACTTTGTATCATGATTCAAAAATAGAGCTTGAATCAAAGTTTAGTTACATTAAGGAATAAAATATTTTTACATTAAAATGTATATGTTACAAAAAGACTGTATGATCTCATTTATATGTAGAATCTAAACAAGTTGAATTCAGAAATAGAGAGGAAGATGATGGTTATCAGGGGCTAAAGGTTGGGGATGGTAGTGATTGGGGAGATGTTGGTCAAAGGAGACAAAATTTCAGTTAGGAGGAATAAGTTCAGGAGAGCTATTGTAAAACATAGTGTCTACAGTTAATAGCAATGTATTATTGAAAATTGCTAAAGAGTAGATTTTGTGTTCTCACCACAAAAAACAGTGAGATAATGCATATATTAATTAGCTTGATGTAGCCATTTCACAATGTATATTTCAAAACATGTGCATAAAATATGTACAATTTTGACTTGTCAATTCAAATACATAAATATGCATTTAAAAATAGTGAAGAGGTGAATTTTCATAATCCTAAATCTGCTCTAACAGTATTAAAGTTTTTCACCAAAGTTTTAAGAAATACAAAACTGTTTTACTATGTTATTTATTATTAGGAAAAGGTAAAAAAAAAAAAAAAGCGTTTAGAAACCCTGCTTGTGCTTCTGTGTATGTCTCTAGCTGTTTGTTATTGTGACCAGAGGAACTTTGAAGAGAGTTTCTGCAGTGGTACTTGCAGGGTGTTGCTCCAGATCTCTATCTTGTGGAGTAACTTTGTATATTTTGTCATCTTCCTTCAAGGGACAGCATGAATACTAAGTGTTTCCTTGGAAAAATCAGCTGCCACTTTTCTTTTTCCCATGGGAAAATTTTAGAAGATATTGAAGAAATCTCAAGTATTCATAAATATTATCAAATGAAAAATTTTGGTCAGAATCTTGGTTAGGAAAAATTTGGGTAATTACATGTAATAGATGAAAAACTGGCTTTTCTAAAAGTCAGTTTTGTAAGGTTTACTGCAAAATTAATAAAAAAGGACTGACACATAAGCTTTGCAAATGTGAGTCTTATTTCTCCAGTAGATGGAGCTGTATACTAATGATATTGTGCTACTGCATGGCAAACAAGGGAATGCAGCTGATGAGATAATGATATTACTTAAGTAAACTAATATATAATACAGTTTAATACTTTACATATTCATTGTATAACTATAGGTAAAATATAAATTTATTCCATATCTATCTATCTATAGGTCGTTTACCAGTCATCTGTGGAGAATGTGTACAGTTGATTTGTGGAGTTGGTGAGTTTCTATTGGTCTGTCCTTATCCTTTCAGTCAGTACTGTAATGACCAAGAAAATAGAAAATATTTTATTTTATTATTATTATTATTTTTGAGACAGGCTGTCACTCTGTCACCCAGGCTGGAGTGCAGTAGTGTGATTGTAGCTCACTTCAGCCTCAAACTCTTGGGTTCAAGTGATCTTCCCACCTTAGCCTCTGGAGTAATTAGGACTACCGACACTCACCACCATACCCAGATAATGTTTTTATTTTTTGTAGAAATGGGTTCTCTCTATGTTTCCCAGGCTGGTCTCAGACTCCTGGCCTCAAGCAAGATCTCCTGCCTTGGCCTCCCAAAGTGCTAGGATTACAGGCATGAGCGACCGTGCCTAGCTAATATTTTTAATATACAGTTGAAATTATTTTAAATGGCTTCCACTCCATGATTTACCAAAATAATGGAAGTTTTCCATTGCCACTGGTATAAACATACTGACTGATTCCTATGGTGCACTTGATACTCAGGCTAATAGATGAATGTCTTGTAGATACTTCTGCTCCTACCAGTTGATTTCTATACTTAAAAAGTAGTATCAAGTGTGTTTGTTCTCAAACCTGTTTATACTAATTGTGTCTGTGATCATAATTATATAATTATATTAAAATAAGCTAAAGGAAATCACATTTTAAAAAGCATTCTCTCTATGAAAACTAAGATGAATGTTTTGGAACAATCAGCAAAGGTAAATCAATAAAAAAAAATTACGATCAAATGATATGTGAGTGAAAAAACTGAATAAAAACCCTGGAGGCCGTGAGCTGTGGCTCACACCTGTAATCCTAGCACTTTGGGAGGCTGAGGTGGGAGCCTTGTTTGAGGCTGGCAGTTAAAGAACAGCCTGGGCAACATAGGGAGATCATGTATTTTACAAAAAATTTTACAAAAGTAGCCAGATGTAGTGGTGTGTGCCTGTAATCTTAGCTACTCAGGAGGCTGAGGTGGGAGGATTGTTTGGCCCAGGAGTTTGAGGCTGCAATGAGCTATGACCACACCACTGCACTCCAGCCTGGGTGACAGAGCCAAGCACTCTCTCAAAAAAAAAAAAAAAAAAAAAAAAAAAAAATTTAAATTAAAAAATATTGTTATTGTTTGGCATATAAATCATCCTTTACTTCTTTAGTTACCTAATGTATGCTGTTTTATAGGACACAATGATAATAAAGATACATTGTGAATACAAACAATACTTAGAAAATAAAAGTTAAAAGAAGTTGCTAATTAGAGAATTATCACTCAGCTAATAAGTTTCATAGATCAGGGTTTTTAAGGAGTTTTGGTTAAGGTATAGATCAGCTTAACTCTTTCCTTCACAGTCTACTCTCTGTCCCTTATTAGTATCTTCTTGCTACACGTTTTCACTCATCTTTTAATAATTTGTCTCACAATGGTTTTTTCCCAATATTTTATATAAAAGGAGAAACATTCTAGTATCCCAGTGATCACCAGGACTTGAGCCATCCAGTGGAAAAATGGAAATTGCAACTATATCTCTTCACAAATCTAATACCGTCTTACCATTCTGACTGTTCTTTTTCTTATTCTGTCAACACATACTTACATCTTTTTATAGTGTTGATGGAGGCATATACTTGCATGTATAGTTTTTCTAAGACCAAATTCACTTATTTTTTTCTCAATTTTTCATAAGTATCATGTCAGTTGGGGCCTTTAAATCAGCCTGCCCACATATTTTCTAATTCTAGAGATGAAGTAAATTTGATTTTCATTTACTTCTGTTAATGAACCTGCAATCCCATTGCTATGTCATACTGCCATGGCAGAAAGATTAAAATCTGGCCAGTCTAACATGGCCAGATTCTATTGCAATTAAACTATTCCATAGTACTTCCTAAATGAGTATATAAGTCTTCTCCAGTGTAGCTGAGGTGTAGACTGTTTCATCAGCTCAGTGAAGCATCCACTCCATGCATATATATAGCTTCATCTTCTAAATTGATGCCAGTCTTGACCAGTCTTCTGGAAGAGAGCACCCTCTAGTGTCACTGTTTGGGGTAACACGTGTATTTCATCATGATGAAATGCCACTCAGAACACCATTTGGACTTGATTCAGTAATTCAGTACTCCCTAAAACTACCAGTTATTCTTTGATTGTTAGGGCCAGTGTTAAGATAGACACCACAAATGTTAGCATCAGGTACTTGTGGCACGAGTGCAATTTAAATATAAATTCATCCCAAGAAGTAATCAGTTGGCTGTATTTAATTTTCATATTTTTCAAAAAGCTTTTAACTTTTTCAAAAAGTTTAGTCTATATGTGGGGGCTTCAAAGCATTTTTGGAAAAATGGAATTAAAAGATAAAAAATACAATCTTTATTTCTCAACATAAGTGTCTTCAAGTTCAGGACACTTTTGTAGGTGATGACAGAAGCCATTTAGTCTATCCCTAAAGAACTGAGAGTTCTCAGGAATTTAACCATGTCAGTGTAATCCTTTTTACATTATTAACTGAAGAAAAATGAATGCCCTTTACATATTTTTTAAGATTAGGAAACAAAAAGAAGTCAGAAGAAGCCAAATCAGGACTATAAGATGAATGCTTAATGATTTTCTATCAAAACTCTCACAAAATTTCCCTTGCTTAATGAGAGGAATGAGCAGGAGCACTGCCATGGGGGGAGGAGGCCTCTCTGGTGAAGCTTTCCTAGGCATTTTTCTGCTAAAGCTTTAGCTAACTTTATCAAAACACTTTCATAATAAGCAGATATTATCATTCTTTGGCATTCTAGAAAGTCAACAATCAAAATGCCTTGAGCATCCAAAAAAACTCTTGCCATGGCCATTGCTCTTGACTGGTTCACTTTTGCTTTGACTGGACCACTTTCACTTTTTGGTAGCCATTGCTTTGGTTGGACTTGGTCTTCAGTATCATACTGGTGTAAAACCATATTCATCTCTGTTACAATCTTCAAAGTAATGCTTCAGGATCTTGATCATACTTATTTAAAATTTCCATTGAAAGCTCCGCTGTTGCCTGCAGCTGATCTGGGTGTAGTGGTTTTGGCACCCATCGAGTAGAAAGTTTGCTTAAGTTTATAATCAGAGTTGTGTAAGCTGATTCAATTGAGATGTCTGTGGTGTTAATTATTGTTTCTGCTGTTAATCATTGGTCCTGTTTAGTTAGGGCATGGACATGATACATTTTTTTCTTGATAATGGATGTGAACTATCTGCTGCTGTTAGCTTAATGTGCAATATTATTTGATCCCTTCTTCTTTTCTTTTCCTTATTATTATTATTTTTTTATAGAGTTGAGGTCTTGCCATGTTGCCCAGGCTGGCCTCAAACTCCTGGGCTCAAGTGATCCACCCACCTCAGCCTCCCAACATGCTGGTATTACAGGCATGAGCCACATGCTCAGCCTTAATTGTTTATTTTTAAATTTTTTGGTGGAGATGAGGTCTGGCTATGCTACCCAGGCAGGTCTTGAACTCCTGGCCTCAAGCAGTTCTTCAGTCTCAGCCTCCCAGAGTGCTAGTAATTACAGGCATGAGGCACCACACCTGGCCCCAAACCTTTCATTTAATTCTTGAGAGTTGCTTTGTTAAAGTGTTAGCAAAGTCTGGAATATAGTAGACTTCCATTCTGGTTACTACTCATTTATTGTTCCCTGCAGTACTGATATAGGTCTAATGTGGTCCACTTAGCTGAATTCTTTTTTTTTTCTTTTTTTTTTTTGATGGGTTAGGTGTTCATGTTTATTAATATGGATATAGAGAAGCATTCATTCATTAATACATTTTGTTTGTGTTCTCTTACTTAAAATCACCTTTCATCTTACTGGATTTTCCTTCAGCTAAATTAGAAATTTGTAGTTTTCCCCTAAAAAATTCAATGACATTCTTTCCTATAAATTACATTCTCTGATTTTCTTGTCAGCCTGCTTCAAGGAAATCTATGTGTTCAAAATGCTTGCTTGTAGTTTGCCCCATACCAAATGATTGTTTAATCCAAATATCTGAGCAGCAAACTGAGCTGATCCTTCTGGAGAAAGTATGGTTGAACAGCCAAGACCACTGGGTAGTCGAAGAGAAGACCACACATCCTGAGCTCCCCAGTCTGGTGTGAAGGGAGGACAGCTGATAACTGGATATGCAGTGTTCCCAGACACCACTGGTCCCAAACCATTACTCCTACCTGCCACTGCCACAGAAACAGTAGGAATGCCATCCCCTTCATACTCAGCTTTAATCCTCAGGGTTTCATCTGGTCCTTAATGTGCAGATGTTACTCGAAGTTCACATGGAATGCCAAAATTTCCACAGGCCTTCTTGATTTTTTCACAGTGACCAAGATCGGAAGTAGAGCCCATCAACACTACAACCCTGCACTGACTTTCTGATTTCAAAAGCAACTCTACTCTCTCTGCAACCCACTCAAAGTTTTTCTTTACCATTTGGAGCCCTTCAGGAGTTACTTCTTTGAGGTCCCGATAAGACTGTTTGTCTTTCTGTTGGCTTTGGTCTCCTGATGGCCACAGTCTCTAGGAATCATTATCGATAACATCAGCAAGAACAATTTCTTTGGTGGTTACATCAACACCAAATTCAATCTTCATATCAACCAGAGTACAATTCTGAGGCAACCAGGATTTCTCCGGTATTTCAAAAATAGCCTGTGTAGCATGACTCATGATATCCACTTCAGTTTGGCCTATAACAAGTCCAGCAAAGCAAAATTTTGCAGCAATCAGCTGTTCCTCAGACCGCTGTGGGTCATTATTGGCATCATCTTTGAAAAACAACTCCACTTTAGGTGGGTAAAACTTATATCCTTCCTTGACACCAGGATTTCTTTTGAAGAAAGAACCAGTTGCTATTCTTCTGCAAACCCATTCAATTGGAATTATTTCACATTGGAGTGCAATGAAAGCTGTCTCCCCACATTTTCTGGTGAAGGCAGTTTTAATACCTGCTTCCTGTAACAACTGAAAAATACAACTGGTGATTTTATTTGAGATTGCGGCTTTCCTTCCAGGTGATTCTTTCTAGCTGCATTTCCTGCTATAATCTGGTCCTTGGACTACAGGATGACTTTTCCTGGACTATCTAACAATTCGTAGACTTCTTTTGTTTTACCCTCATACAATTTTTTACCAATGTTCAGTACCTCAGCTGTCGTCATTATCCTGAGTGGGCTGAGAGCTGCGACCGCGCCGGGAAGCGAGGCAGAACTCTCCTAGCTGAATTCTTAAAGCAGATGTTCCCACACTTTTTTCATGATGCCCTTAGTGTCTTAATATTTTTATGCTGCTTCTGAGCTGTTGTTCTCTCTTGTTCCATACTGGTTTTTGGATAGTATTTGCTTTTTATCCCAGTGACTGCTGTAAACCCAGATTTGTAAAGATATGAATTGATTGAATAGAATGTAGTGTGATCTAATGATCTAACAGTGAACCTTCTTAAACTAGTAGTTCACATAGTGTTCAATAGATGTCATTGCTTCTCTTGAAAATTTAAAATATTTAATCCCTCTGCATTTACTGCAGTGTCAGTGCCTTGGCACACAGTTCAGGAACCATAGGTTTGAGGCAATCTTCAAGGAATTACTATTGACTTTGTACATGTGTGTATAGTTAGACTCTAATTGTTATAATAATAGTTCTCTGTTAGAGGACTATTTATTATTCACAAGTAGGATTCATTCTTGTTTGTTGTCGTTGTTGTTGTTTGAGATGGAGTCTCACTCTGTTGCTCAGACTGGAGTGCAGTGGCACGGTCTCAGCTCACTGCAACCTCCGCCTCCCGCGTTCAAGTGATTCTCCTGCCTCAGCCTCCCGAGTAGCTGGGACTACAGGCATGTACCACCAAGCCCAGCTAATTTTTGTATTTTCAGTAGAGATGGGGTTTCACCATGTTGGCAAGGATGGTCTTGATCTCTTGACCTTGTGATCCACCTGCCTCAGCCTACCAAAGTGTTGGGATTACAGGCATGAGCCACCAGGCCCAACCAAATTTTACCATTTTAAGTGGATAGTTCAGTGGCATTAAGTAGATTCACAATGTTGTACAAACAGTACTGTTAGTAACTTCCAGAACTTTTCAGCATCCCAAGCATAAACTCTGTACCCATTAAGCAGTATCTCCCATATTCCCCCTCCCCTGGCTCCAGATAACCTCTGTTCTACTTTCTATCTCTATGAATCTGTCTATTCTAGGGACCTCATATGAGTGGAATCATAAAGTATTTGTCCTTTTGTGTCATTTTACATTCCTCTCAGCAATACACAAGGATTCCAGTTTCTCCATGACCTTACCAATGCTTGATATTCTCAATTTTTTGATAATAGTTGTCTTGCTGGGTATGAGGCATATCTCATTGTGGTTTTCACTTAGATTTCCCTAATAGCTCATGATGTTGAGCATCTTTTCATGTGTATATTAGCCTTTTGTATGTCTTCTTTGGAGAAATGTCTAATCAAGCCCCTCATTTTTTTTATTTGGCTGGTTGAAGGCTGTTTCTTGAGCCTTTTCCAAATTATCATAACTATTATTATGGAGACTCTGTCACCCAGGCTGGAGTGCAGTGATGCAATCTCGGCTCACTGTAGCCTCTGCCTTCTGTGTTCAAGCGATTCTTCTGCCTCAGCCTCCTGAGTAGCTGGGACTACAGGCATGTGCCACCACACCTGGCTAAATTTTTGTATTTTTAGTAGAGATGGGGTTTCACTATGTTGGTCAGGCTGGTCTTGAACTCCTGACCTCAGGTGATCCAGCTGCCTTGGCCTCCCAAAGTGCTGTGGTTACAGGTGTGAGCTACTGTGCCTGGCCTCCAAATTATTTGTGCACACTATTCCTTGTTGTGTGTGATCAATGACATCTGTTCCTTTAGCTCATGTTCAGCTAAGTGTTTTTATAGAGTTTTCCTTGAATGCCAGGGCCTGTTTCAGTCTTTGGAAATTGCTTATGTGCTGGGACACTCCTTTATCCCTTAGCTAGGCTTAGTCTGATCCAGGAGATGAGCCTGAGGTGAAAGTTTAAGGTCTCAGGTCTTTTTGGGCATGCTTCTTGCCTGGGTGTGTGTTGGCTTTCTAGATTCTGCAGTATACTTGGCTGCTTGTCATGTGTTAACTTCCCAGAAAGTCGTTCTCCAGTTTCTCTTTCAGGCCATAAATGGTCTATCATATGTCTCCACCAGTAATTTCTTGGCCTGGGTCTCTGTGGATCTGTTGTCACTTTGCAGCCTGTACAAGTACTACCTGCCACTTTTCTTACCTGAATTCTGAGCTAGGTGAAACAGAGGAGTGCCTTGCATCAGTTTTTCTATATCCCCTAGACAGGTCATCACAGACATGCTCAACAATTTGTATATCAGGTCTACTCTACATTCTCTAGTTAGAGGGAGATAACTGCTTCAAGTGCAAGACTCCTACTGCATTAGGTAGGGGGTGGGGGAAGAGCAAGTGAATAAAGCCATAAAGTCCTGTCATTTTGAAGATGGCTTTTTCTTGATTTGGTGTTTTCTTGGTTGCTGTAAACCCTTGACTGTTTTCTATAGCTCCAGAAAAGTTGTTTCAGACAGTTTTTGCTTTGCTTTTGAAAACATTCTCCCTGGGATAACAAGAACATACATTTTTCTAGCCTGCTAATTTGCTAACATCTCCCTGCTTGGACTTTTTTTTTTTTTTTTTTTTAAGTTTTATGGTTGTTGTTTGTAGAAGCTGGGTCTTATGTTGCTCAGACTGGTCTTGAACTTCTGGCCTTAAGTGATCATGCCACCTCAAAGTTTTGATCTTAAGTAGTTAACTTTTGCACCCAACTTGGTAGGTGATTTGTGTCTGGTTAAGACACTGTGCAAGGGCTTAGAGATATGTGATTGCTATTTAAGGAAGGAGAGACTCTGTAGTTGAACTCTAACTCTTGAGCCAGTTTGGTCTCAAGATTCTTGTGGACTGCTTGGCTTAAGTCCTGCTCACTGACTGTTATGGTTTGTTTTGGCATATGAACATTTCCCTTTCTTCCTTTTGAGCTTGTTTTTGATTTTTAAATTTTGAATTTTTTTTCTTCTCTTGGAGTGCCTCAGTGTGTCACCCAGGCTAGAGTACAATTGCATGGTCATAACTTTGAACTCCTGGACTCAAGCGATCCTCCTTCCATGGCCTCCTAAGCAGCTGAGACTTACAGGCACACACTATCTTCTCCCTTCTGTGAAATAATTATTCAATGAATTTTACAAGAAAGTAAATGCTATATATTCTCTTTTATTTTGCAATATATGTTTTAAGTGTTATAAATGATTGCAAACATACACAAAAGTAGCAAAACAGTATCACAAATGCCTATATATGTATTACCCAAGTTTGACAATTATCCTTCATAGTTTGTGTTGGTTAATCTTGTTTCATATATCTCCCCCATATTCTACTTGTCCTGTGAATCCTGCTTTTTCCCCTCTGTGTCCTATTCTCACCCTAGGATAATACTTTTTAGTGATACATACTTACATGAGGAGGCATATGATATTTGTGTTTTTGTAACAGTTTTAATACTTATGGCAGGATAAATACTCTGATTTTGATTTCCCTTCATTTTATTTGCATTTTAGAAAAGATTTTCTTATAGAATTAACAACAAAAAATGTCAGGTTACTCATACAGCCGTTTTGCAAGTGGTAATCATGATTATATCATATAAATCATCACATCATAGGGATGAAACTTTCTTAAAAGAAGTAATATTCTTGGCTGGGTGTAGTAACTCACACCTGTAATCCCAACACTTTGGGAGGCAGAGGGCAGTGATCACTTGAGCCTAGGAGTTCAAGACCAGTCTGGGCAACATAGTAAAACCTGACCTCTACAAAAAAAAAAAAAAAAAAAAAAAATACAAAAAATAGATGGGTATGGTGGCTCGCATCAGTGGTCCCAGCTACTCGGGAGGCCAACGCTCGGGGATTGCTTGAGGATAGGAGCTGGGGAGCTGTAGGTTGCAGTGAGCCGACATCACATCACTGCCCTGCAGCCTGGGCAACAGAATGAGACCTAGTCTCAAAAAAAGTAATATTCTCATTCTTTTTAAAATGAAAAATGAAAAGTCATCAGTGTCTTTTGGAAAGTCTTTTAAAAGTAGCATACATTGCTTAATTTACTTAAATACGTTGACAGAAATACTGTGCAACTGTATTAGTATTAATTTTATAGATACTATTTTAGCTCAGTTGATTTGTCATTTTGAGATAGGTTTTAAAAAAATATATCTTCGGAAAAATATTTGTAGTTGAACATATATTTCTGGATTCTAAGAAACTATAGTGTGGTAAAAAAAGCATACAGTACTTACATATTTATATGTAATTTATAGTTGAAATTATAGATTTCAACTTTTAGTTTGAAATTTATAGTTGAAATTATAATTTTAAGTTACAGGAAGAGTAAAAGTGTTTCTTCAAGGAAATTTGTATATATAGTTCAGCTGCTTATAATGCATTTTTATCCCACATTATGGAACATTTGTTTTGGGATCATATTCTTACTACACGCTTTTCATTAATGAAAGCATTTATTGAGAATGACTCAAGAAATTAAATGAGGTTTTGTAGTTTCTCAGAAAAATGAATAGAGGAGGCTATGACATTCTTGATAATGAACAAGAAATTGGAACTATAAGTCTAATTCATTTTACTATCTTTAAAATCTTCACTTCCAGTAATTGTATTCTATAACCTGCAAGCTTACAATTTTTAAAAATGAAATACATAGGTTGCATGCAGCACTATCCTTTGGGAATGATTAGCTACAGTAATTTTAGCAAATTGCAGAGATAAATAATGTATTTTTTGGTGTTTCTTTGAGACAGGTCTTACTCTGTTGCCCAGGCTGGGGTGTGGTATGCAACTATGGCTCAGCTATAAAATTATCAGTGCATGCTTAAAACTCAAAGTATAACTTGCTATTAGAATATATTTATTCTTATGTATATGCCTCTGTTTGTCAAGGTCTTCTTTGTTAGTATTTCTTGTTAAACTACAGAAATTTTGGAAAATCGCTAAATGACTTTTGTTTATTTTGAGAAATCTGTTAGCAAGCATTATAATATATGATGAATTAAAGACCTAAATGATTATTTGTACTTTATTTTTGAAGGACATTTTCTGATAGCTATTATTTTGTTTGGTTTCCAGTGGCTGCTTATAACAGTTGTCATTATAGATCAATTTAGCTTGCTCTAATACGTTTTCACCTTTGATTTGCCAGGAACTTCAGTTGGTTGTATGGAAATGTAAACCTTTGTATGAAGGAGTATGTCATTGCATCAGAACTTGGCATCCAAATGGATCTTAAGAAAACAGGCTATTTGTTCTCTGGAGAAACTATTCTATAACCTGACTTTGTTTTTATGTTCTGTTCCTTGCTAGATTAAGTGATTCAGTTTAGTTTGGCTTAGGGCAAAACGTTTCAGGATATTTTAGAAAATCCTGGTATGTGATTACCCTCTGAAAATAATACTAGTTTTAGATTTTTGCTTTTTATCAGTTAGCCTCCACAATCACATAAGGGCAGTGCCATTTCATTCTCAAAGTGTCATTTGCAGCCGGCACTAAAGACTACTGCAGTATTCAACAATGTATATTGTCTTACCCTCCAAATTTTAAAAATGTGGAAGCCATATATTTGAAGCACCAAGTATTAGTTTTCTCTTAATGTGATGTCCTTTTATGGTTAGCTTCTAGAGAAACTACCAATAGGTCACACGCACACACAGATTTATTATAAGGAATTGACTTATGTGATTGTAACACACACACACACACACACACACACACACACACACACACACACACACATACCCACACAGATTTCTTATAAGAAATTGACATGTGATTGTGGAGGCTAACAAGTCCCAAGATTTACAGTTGGAAAGCTGGCGACCCTGGAGAGCCAAGAGTGAACATTTCATAGTCTGAAGGCAGGAAAGGACTGATGTCCCAGCCAAAGGCAGTAAGGCACAAGGAGATCCCTCTTGCTTTCTAGAGGGGTCAGTCTTTTTGTTCTATTCAGGACCTCAACTGATTAAATGGTGCACCTGCATTATGGATGGCAGTCCACTTTACCCAGTGCACTGATTCAAATGTTAATCTCATCCAGAAACAACCGCACAGACACACCAAAATAATGCTTGCAAATATCTGGCCAGCCCATGCCCTAGTCAGGTTGAGAAGAGGGTCACTTGAGTCTAGAAGTTTGAGACCAGCCTGGGCAAGATGGTGAGACCTCGTCTCTATTACAGGGGCAGGGGAATGGGGGGGCAGGGTGGGCGGACACCTTACATTGACCTTCAGTGATGGGAAGTAATTAGTCTTTTTTGATGGTCTTTTTTTTTTTTTTTTGAGACAGAGTCTCACTCTGTTGCCTGGGCTGGAGTGCAATGCTGTGATCTCGGCTCACTGCAACCTCCGCCTCCCAGGTTCAATTGATTCTCCTGCCTCAGCCTCCCAAGGAGCTGGGATTACAGGTGCACACCACCACACCTGGCTAATTTTTGTATTTTTAGTAGAAACAGGGTTTCGCCATCTTGGCCAGGCTGGTCTTGACCTTGTGATCCACCCACCTTGGCCTCCCAGAGTACTGGGATTACAGGTGTGAGCCACCACACCTGGCCGTTTGATGGTCATTTTTGAACACTAAAGCATAAAAACAAAGGGGAACTATTTGTGACAGACATAAAATGTGATCATATAAAACAATTTATTTTCATTATAATTTTTTTAACCTTTAGAGTCCTGAATTTAGACTCCTGAATCCTGAGACAATTGTAAATAGTGCCTAATTGAACTAAGAAATGTGGTTTTTAGAAACATTTGCTTAATTCTCAGAAACTCTTTCTTATTTTTGAATTTCTCTATTCTAAGAAAGTCTTGCCATATGTATTAGTTTATTTTGAACTTTTTAGTCTAGTTAATCTAAGCAAACAAGGCAGCAAGCAAGCAATCAGTTATAACAAAGTATGATTATAAAATAATTAGGCAATAATAATTTTTTCAAAGTTTCAAGGGTGTCATGAAGATCACTTTCTATTCATTTTGGGCCTCTCAGTGTTAATGTAATGTCCTTCAAGTTTTCCTATTGAATTCTAAATTATTTATAAATACCTAATTATTAAATTAGCACTAATACATGCACCCAATTAAAAAATTAAATTATAAATATAAATATAAAATGAAATATAAATGTTTCTTTCCCACATTTTCTCTGTCTCCCCCACCCTAAATCTTAGGCTCTTTCTTCAGACTAACCACTGGTAATAGTTTCTTATGTATACTTCTATAAAAAAATACTGTGCCTATTGAAGCATGTATGTATGTTTGAGTATAATTTTACATTATTTTCTGTTTTTAATTTATTCATATTTTGTGCTTGTATTGTTTTGACCAAGGATATATTTGCATAGGAAATCTTTTTGTCTTATTCACCATTTTATATCTAACTCCTATGATAATGTCTGGCTCATAGTATACACATAGTATATATAGATCTCTTTTATTTGTGGTATAAACCATATAGGTTTGCCATATGGTTGAACTGCGTTTTATTTATACCAATTCTCTATTGATGAACATTATGTTAGTTCTAGTTTCCTGCTAGTTATGTCCCTCAACCTGTCCATTTACCTGTCTCTGTGTCAAATGTTTGCTGAGTCCAGGTACTCTTCTAAGGATACAGAGATGGAGGAGAAATTAAGGGCCCTGTTTACATGTAAGTTGCTGAGATATATCAAAAACAATGAAATAAAATCTAAACAAATCAGTTTCACAAAGGCAGTAGTGCAGATAATGTGATGAGGGAAGAGTTTCTACTTTAGATGGGATGGATGGCCAGGCAAAACCTTTATGAAGAGATGAGTTTGAGCAAGGCCTGCATAATGAGAGAAATGGCTTAGAGATCTAGGAGAGAGAATTCTGGCATAAAGTATAATAGTAAGATAAAAGCTCTGAGGCAGGAATAAGCTTGGTGTGTTCAAAGAACGGAAAGAAGACCAGGATGACTAGAGCATGAGTATTTGCTCTACAAATAAAAACTGCTTCAATGAACATGTTTGTATGTAAAAATATATTTTACACATTTTGTAAATAATTTAGTAGTCAAACTGTGGGGCGAAATAATTTAAATATATGCCTTTTAAATGTGTATAGCTGTGGTACAGGGCCACTGTTACCGCTTATCCTTTCTCCCTGAACTACTTCTTGCTTTTTGTGGCTCCGAGGAACTTCAGTTATCTGGAGCTTGGCAAGGAGTAGGCACACTGGGTGAAAGAGATTCTTTTGGGAAGACAATGTGTCAGGGTCTATAAATGTTTGAGTCTTTTTTATAATAAGATGAAACTCCAATAGTAGGACATGTGTTTATATTATGTTGTGTTGTATGATAAAATATTTGACTCTCTGAACTACCATGCTTTCCTTTTTATGAAACTATTTTAATGCAGAAATGATCAACATTTCTCAAGCCAGGAAATACAAAATTCAGAGTTTTTCTAAAATTGCAGTTGGATAAAATGAAGTAATGTTAATGATCCCCAGTTTGATACTTGGATTCAGTTTACACAAATTTGTGATTAAGCTAAGGAAATATGAAAACTATGGCATAAACCAAAGTCAGCTGAAAATCTTTGCTAAAGTCTGTTTTTTGTGGAGGAAGGTAGGAAGAGCATCTCCTATTTAAAATGTTTTTAAAAATCCTGAATACTGTTACATTGGGGAATGAAATCCCATTTTAAAATGCTTCTCTGTCAAAAAGGCATTATTTAATTTTAAAGGGTAAATGTCAGAATTACTTACAATTTTTTAGGCAGATTAGAAATTTCAGACTGGTCAAAGAACAAATTTTATTTCATGAAGTATTTTAATGCTGAGTAAATAGGAGAGTCAAGTCACATTTGAGAGCATAGGGATGTTTGTTTAAATTTTTTCAACCTACTTTTTTTGATGAGTGCATGTAGGAAACTTTATCAGCTATATTAAGATTTCTGTGTACCTAGAGAGAGAGAAGGGTATGCAGTTTGCTTAATTATTATTTATTTTTCTTTTATATGATAAGACTCACTTCCTTTTTTATATACAGAAAAATTTTAAGAATTAAAAATAGCTTAGCAGAATAAGGTTAGGAATTTATTATGGAGAATATTTTAATTTAATAGCTGCTCATATATTTTCTGTTGGTTATAGTACAGTTTTTTTTTTCAAACAGGTAATTTTTTCCAGCATAACTTATAAACAAACTTTAGTTGAAAATTGATTTTACTTTTCTTCTTGAACCTGGTGTAGATTAGTAATGATAAGGCAATTTTTATATGTTTTGTCTATAATGTAATAAGTTAGTATTTGGATTAAGAAACTCAATTTATCAAATTGTCTACTGTAAAATCATCTCACTAGTTTTAATGTGAATATACACTATTTGAAAACAAATTCTTGATATCAAATCTTTAAGATAAGGACAGAAATTAGTATTTTATTAGTCTTAATCCTTTGTCCTAAAAAGGACAGAAGTATAAATATGTTGCATGTTTACAGAAATCTTCTACTCCTGTTATATGTAGATATGTTTTAATTGTTTGAATCATTAAAACGTCTAATTTTTACTGAAGAATATGCAAATATGCCACTAAATCTGTTTTTAAGATTTTTCCAGTATAATGTCTGAATCCAAATTCATAAAGAGTTGGAAAAATGAGATGTCTGAGCTATAGGATTCACAGGGATTTCATATGAAGCCTATTTAATCAGGATAACACTGTTATTAATATTCATAATGTCAGCTGGAACACAAATGACAGACTAGGGGGCCTAAAAATTTTACTTGGTGAATTTATTAAAAGTAGCTTAAAAAATTAATGAAATTTAAGTAAAGTTGGTGAATATGAAAATCTTGTGTTAGCAGAAAAAAAATCTCTATTAGAACTTTCCTTAAAGACCATTTTGCATTGATGTCTTTTGACAGATTTCATTGGTACTTAAAGAAGAAAGATGCATGAATGGTCATTTAAGAGGATTTAAACACATTGGCACATTAATTTTTACATGAATAATAAGTACTTTCCAAAAGCAATTAACTTACAGTGTACAAGATATGAATTGATAAATAAGACTGTGACATCCAGGGCACAGCAAATGTGCTGTACATTTTAAACTTAGTGACAGTACTTTTTAATATTTTGATTTATTTTATTTTTATAATTTGTGCTGATTATGACTTAGAATGTGACTATTTTAATGCACTTAAAAGCAAATTTAAAAGACATTAATTTAATGCTTTCTCCCTCTCCAAAAATACTGGTGTGGTATTAAGCATTATCTTCTGCAAGGACCGTTTGCATTTTTTGAAGAGGTAAACATTTATTATGCTAATTGCAATATTTTATCAGAGAACATGTTCAAATCTACAGAAAGGCAATGGGATGATACTATTTGGGTTTAAGACTACTAATACATATTTTTAACCCAGTCTTATTGGTTAAAGAGTATAATAACTTAAGAGTATAATAAGTAAGCTTCTGAAAATTTAGTGTGAAAGTTAAGGACCACTTGAGTAATTACTATACAAGTACATTTGTCCTGAATTTTAGCCTAAGAAGGTAAAATGTTGGGAATGGCCTAAAGCAGGATGCGTTTTTGTGTAGTACTTGTTACGCTTTACGTTTTGAAATATACCTATAATGATGGTTACACTAGTACTCAGGTTTTTGTTTTGATTATTGAAGTTTATTTTAAAAATAATTTTAGACTATTATTTAAAGTCACAGCAATATTGAATATTTTGTTTTAGACTTTCTATGCATATTTCACTACATATAAAAGCATAGTTTAGTTATCATCCATAACAGTTAAGTTAGGCTTTGCCATTGAGAGAACAGAGGTGTTGACTGGCAGTCTCGCTGGATACTAGAAGTCTCACTTGCAGTCTGTCACAAGCATTATTTGATTTCATTAAAAGTGTAGAAATTGCCTATATAAAATAGATGTTTTTGGGACTCAGAGCTTTATTGGACAAATCATTAATTACCCAAGTGTCCATAAATTATCATAAGTATTAATTTAGATTTTTGGTATAAGTCATAGAATCAAATTAATATATTGGTTATTTTGTCTAGAGGCTTTCTAAAAGTTAGATTTTGTGTGATTTTTTTTGTTTGGCTCTGAGCTATTCCCTTAAATGCCCAGGAGAGGGCACCATTTTACTACATCAGGCTTATAAAAGAATTTGCCCTGCTTAGACTGTCAATGTTTCTTGTAATTACTTCCAGTATATTTGTTGCTTGCTTATGAATTAACTTGCATTTATGGAACTAAATCATTCCAATCATTTAATTACACCTGAGGAGCTGAACTATAATTGCTTGCTTCCAACTAGGATCTGATATGGCTTGAGCAGTATTAATTTGGTGTTTACTTTTCTGAGTGCTAAAAGCATTAAAATGATTGTGCAATGGGATTACATTTTACTAATTGCTGGCATTCATTAGCTGGGTAAATGATGAGGAATAGTGACTGTATATTGCAGAGGGATAAAATTATGGTTTTAAATAGTATATTACTAAGCACATTAAGGTCTGTACGACATGTTTTAAAATACTCCAGAGGTTATTAAAGACTGTATTTTCTACATGTCTTGGTATATGAATCTCTTATTAAAATACTGCAATTATTATTAACCTTTTTGGGCAATATGTAGGGAAATGGCTTCATTGACTGGAACATATTTCTTTGATATTAATAACTTCCTATATTTTCAGCTAATCCAAAAGTAAATGAGAAACTTAGAAAAAGATTGCCAACTCCAAATCAACATATTTTGAGAAAATTGGAAAAGGAGAAGCTTACTACAGCTTTATTTGAGGACTTTTTAAAGAACACAGGATTCTATCTGTGAGGTAAATCTAATTTTATTCTTCTTAAAAGCATAAAAAAACACTTGCATAATGTTTTATCATGTTTATGATGAAAACAAGAGAGAAGAATATCAGTAATTCCATAAGTTAGTGATGGTTTTTATGTTTTTTAAAATTAGAGTAGTATTCTTAAATTACTTTTATAAGTAAATTTATAAAAGTAATCTATACGAATGTTATATATATATATATATACACACACACATAGTAAATTCAAATCAGTAAATTTGAAATTTTTGATATAAAATTTATGGCAAATAAAGTAAAAAATGTATTTTTCTTAAATGCTTAAAATTATAGTTGAGAACATTTCAGCTAAATAAATAAAATGGTTCTCTACTGAAATCAGCATGATTGTCTAAAAAGCTTAACCTGAACTGTATATACTAAAATATAAGTGTTAAGGAAATAACCTTTTTCTGAGAAAAAGATTTAATTTCACCTGGTGAAATTCTCAGTTAATTGTCCCATTATAAATGTTTTAGAAAAGCATTTATCCTGTAAATTCTCTGTTAAACAAAGGTAAGGTTTAGGTGTGTTCTGATATATTGTTTTCAGTTTATTTATCTAGAGTTGGCTTTATTTTAGCAGCAAATCTTGGAACAAAAACCAGAGACATTGCCAGAGCAAACAAGAAAAGAAGTACAAATGGAGGACTGGTCAAAAGGTAAGGACTTTTAAGGTATTAATACCAAGCCCCAGGTGTTGTGGTAGTTCAAGACACTGAATGAAGTGTGTTTGTTCTAACCAATATATTAGAAGCAGACCAGTGCACACACACACACAGGAGACACACACACAGAGACCCAGGGATTATGAAAGAGATAAAAGAGACACACAGAGAAAGAGACATACACACAGAGAGAAAGGGACGCACACATGCACACAGAAAAGGAGACACATAGAAAAAACATTGAGAGAGGGAGAAGCAAACAGATCTACTGGGAAAGAGAAAACACGTGTACATACAAAGAGACAGAGGAGACTGAGAGATTGGCTGTGATAGAGATGTACAGAGCCACATTCAGAGAAAGAAAGACACAGAGAAAGAGACATAGGAAGGAAGATACTTGAAGAGGGAAATACATAGAGGCACAGACACACATAAAGTAAGGAGAGAGAGTAGAGAGAATGAGAGATACGTATATACATAGAGACAGAGGAGAAATACACAGATCAGAAGAGACATACACAGAAAAATAGACTAAAACACATAGAGAAGAAAATATTCATAGATATACACATGTGGAGGGACACAGCTTGAGAGGCAAAGAACAGTTAGAGACAGATACAATTTGAAAGACAGCCTGAAGACAGAGACAGAGTGAGAGATGGTCCTTTGAAAAACAGGTGGATGGATGGATGGATGGATGGATGGATGGATGGATGGATGGATAGATAGATGGGTGGGTGGGTGGGTGGATGGATGGATGGATGGATGGACAGACAGATAAGAGCAGCACACATAGGGGAGGGGACAAGAGAGATTTAAGTAAAATGTTGAAAATTTGGAATCCTTGAGAAATGATTCTTTCTGAATATGATACTACATATATTTGAAACCTTAAAACTTTATGTACATCTTTTTAAAATTTCTGTTATATTATAATTTAAAAAATAGGATTCTTACTAAAACACTGTATGCATCTCTTGGTTCCCCTTCTCCTAACAGCGCTCTTGTTCAGCATATTCTAACCACATTTTTATCCTTTTTAGAAGGTTAAAGTCCATTTTTGAGGATCGTTCTCTAATCATTGTACTGAATAAGTTAACAACTGTACATTCTTTTAAGGTATAGAAAGATCTGAGGACCTTTTTCTGATTTCTGCATTTTGCTTTTCATTTTTAAACTGTTACAAATTTTCTTGCTCTTTGTGCCCACCATTAGTAATCTCCCTTTTTATTTGTGACTCTGGGATGCTTATTATGAGTTTGGAATCCAGATAACATTTAATTCTATATAAAGCAATAATACATAATAGTTGGGGAAGATAGTTAAAGGTTTTCTATGCAAAGTTAATAGTGCATACACTGTGTGACAATTTGGTGTGCTCTTTTATATTCAAGTTGTGATATGAATGTATTGGTATGAAATTAGGTACCAATTTGTTATAGCTGTGTTTATTCATTTATTCAAGTAAGCAAGCAAATATTCTTCTTTTAAAGAGCTCAAAAAGCATTTTACTCAATTTATGTACAATATAAGAAAAAAGAAACCAATAATGTTGCATCTGTTGTGTTTCTCATTCACACATCATATTGCTATAAAAGTCATGTTCAAATTAGAGACCAAATGATCTTTAAGGAGTCAAAGGGGTTATTTTTAATATATCTAAAGAGATAGAGACTGTGGAGGAAGTACTACTTATAAATGTACAATTATCAGGAAACATGTCAAGGAAGGAGCTGATGAAGCTCTAGGATACTTATGAAAAAAAGAGTTTTATGGTCGAAAATATAGATACATAGACAGTTTACAGTAGGCACAGACTACAGCAGACATGACTGAGACAGCATTAAGAAAATCTGCATTTTTACATGCATCTTTTTGACATTGGAAATAGAATAAGACATTCTTTTTTATAAGGACCTGTTATTAAACATTATTAGGAGATAGTTCAGGCTTGGTAGCTCATCCCTGTAATCCCAACACTTTGGGAGGCTGAGGCAGGCAGGTCACTTGAGGTCAGGAGTTGGAGACCAGCCTGACCAACATGGCAAAATCCTGTCTCTACTAAAAATACAAATATTAACTGGTGTGGTGGCTCACATCTGTAATCCCAGCTACTCAGAAGACTGAGGCAGGAGAATCACTTGAATCCTGGTGGCAGAGGTTGTAGTGAGCTGAGATCACGCCATCACACTCCAGCCTGGGCAACAGAGGGAGACTCTATTGCAAATAAATAAATAAATAAACATTATTAGGAAATAAAATTAAACATAAATATTTTAACTTTTGAGTCTTGTGATAACAGATATGTTTAAACAGTAAAATCTCACATCATCATCTCCCTGATGGCAGGGTTCATGGGATTTATCTTAAATTACAAATTGCTTCAAAGTTCTCTCTTATATAAATGTTCCTAGTCTGTTCCTTTGAATAGTTATTTTGTTTAATTTTACTAATTTTAAAAGAAATTAAGTTAATTAAAACTTGTATTACACAGATATGCCTTTATGTCATCTTACAGATTTCATTATAAAGAGTGCCGAAATAGCCATTCTTTTGCTAGCTTTATTGTAGAAACACTGCTGAAATATTTTAAGTCAAAGAGTTGATAAGATTGATAATGTAACAGATATAACTATTTATTTTTTTGTTTTTGTCATTATTGACATTTTGGAAAGTGGAAAGCTGAGGTTGGTAGATAGGATGGGTGACGACATCTACAAAATGTACTCAAGTTTTTTTTTTTTCTTTTAAAGACAGAGTCTCACTCTGTCATCCTTTCTGGAATGCAGTGGTATGATCATGGCTCACTGTAATCTCAAATTCCTATGCTCAAGCAATCCTCCTTCCTCAGCCTCCTGAGTAGCTTAGACTACAGGCATGAGTCACTGCACCTAGCTAATTTTTTTTAAACATCGTTTTGTAGAGGTGGAGGGTCTCACTGTGTTGTCCAGGCTGGTCCCAAACTCTTGGCCTCCAGCAGTTCTCCTGCCTCAGGCTCTGAAAGCACTGGAATGACAGGCGAAAACAACTGCACCTAGCCCCCAAGTTTCTTTAAGTAGTAAAAAACAACCCTGAATGGATATAGTTTGTAAGTTGATAGAAACAATGTGTGTGTGAATAAACATATGTTGCCAGCAATAAATGTGTTACCATCTTCAGGTCTCTTAAGAAGTAAATGAAGTTTTGTCTTTTTCTGAAAACTCCTATTTAAGAGTTCTCTTTTGAAAAAAAAAAGAAGAAAATGAAAGTCATAATCAAAGGAGTTTATACTTAGTAAAGTCAACCCTCTGAAAGAATGAGTTGTTATATTATTTGTTGTTTAGCCCTTTTTTGTACTTATATACTTAACTATGTAAGAAAAAAGACATCAAGATCATAAATAAGTCTCATATGAATAATTATTTGGAATACTGTTATAAAGTCCCGATCATTTCTTAAGTTAATGTTGGCGATTTTTATTAGCAGAAACATGGTCTAGTTGTTTTATACCATATAACAATCCTTTGCAAATATTTTACATATTATTTGCAGGTAAATATGTCTGCCCTAAGTATATGTACTTGCAATTATATAGGTAAAAATGAGGTCTGGATACCAGTTAAATTTAGAAAATTGTTGAAACTTAATTAAATTTAGAACCTTTAGGGGTCAGTGTTCCCTAAGAAAGGTTAAAAAAGGTTACTGTGCTTACCAAAATTAAATATTAAATCTGCTATATTTTAAATATTTTTTTTTTTACCAGTTAAAGGTAAGAAAAGATGAGAATTATATCTTGAAGAAGCTTTCAACCAAAACCTTTCAATTTAATGAGTTTGTTCAACATTGTTTTTAGGTTTATTATTTTGGGGGATCATCATATGTAATATATATTTTACATACAAAGTAGTTATTTTTATTTATGTATTATCTAAATTTAGATACAGATTACATATTTTTAACTAATTTGTCTTTAAGCTTAAAAAATGAGCATGATTCTAAATCAGGAATCATTGTACTTATTTGAAATGAGGTGAAAAAACACTTTTAGAACTGCTGTGTGAATAGAATTCTTATATGTTTCAGTTTATTGGAGGCTAGTAAATATTTTTAAAAAATATATCTTACTGAATTTAAGTAAAAAGCAGTTGTCCTCTTGTTTATTTTAGAATTATTTAGAATTATTTTAAAATTTATTTTAGAATTGGCCTAGCAAGTATTGTTTGTATCCATGATTCACACGGTTTTTCTACAAAACACTAACACAAAAAAAATTTTAAAATAAATGGAACTTAACAAAAGGTAACTTGCAAGTGGTTTGGTAGCTTTTATTGAGTCAGAATAATGTGTATTTGTGCCTGGCATTTTGAACCTGTGTGCCACCATCAACTTCTTTTATTATTGATTATTTATCTTTCTCTCTGTTCACAAAGTACATATTCTTTTTTTCCTTTGTCCATCTGCTATTCTGTAATTGAATTATAACTAAAACTATTGCATGATTTGCAAACAATGTGTAGGCGTAGGCACTGAAGAACCACTGTAGGAAAACATCACTGATGCTTTTAAATGTTGGTGATCATTATGACTAAAATGTGATTGTAGAATCTCATATCATTTTAATAAACTATTTTATGTTTAAGGCAGAGAAGAAGGAAATGGCAAATTGCTTAGAGTGGACATTCATTTCTACCAGCTAGATAAGCTGGTAGAAAAAGAAATATTTCCTAGACATTATGATTATATACTCCTTGAAATTAAAGGTTTTGAAAATGTCTGGATCACTAATAATTTTGTATTAAATTACAGGACTTAAATTTTATTTAATAATTGGCTTTCTAGTAAGTAATGGTATATTTTTTGTAAAGAAGTAATATAATTAGCGGTTTTAGCTTATTGCCTATATTTTAAAGCAGAAGGAAAATTGCATCGGAAAACAAATATATATAATAATGTCAGTAAAATGTTATGGTGGAAAGAACACAGGCTTTGGAGCTAAACTTAAGTTTCAATTTTTAAATCTTTAACTTACTATCTACTTGGATTCGAGTACAAACTTCATAAATCTTTGCAAGCCTTAATTTTCTTTTATATGAAATAGAGTGGTAATCTATTTAGGACCATTGTGAAGATTAATTAGGAATGCTATATGTAAAGTCCCTACTACAATGCCTGAAACAGGAAATGAATTTATTTAATCTGTATTTCACATACCAGAGTAATTATTTCCACCAATGTGATGGTGGTAGTGGTTATAGATGCTTAAAACAAAAACAAAAACAAAAACAAAAAAAAGGAAAAAGAAAAGATGGTTGTAGTATTTTACAGTACTTTTAAGTAAATCATGGTGATTGTCTTTCTTATTCCTTTTAGCTGCGGAAGTTAGGTCTACTGCGTTTCAAAAGTAATAAGAATCCTTACTAACAATATTTTAAGTGGTTATAATAGTTTTATAAGAATTCGATTTTCTTCTAATACAATGTTCAGAATATCACCGGAACTTTAATTTTTCAAAGTGGTATGCTTATAGTTAGTATAATTGATAGAATATAATATATAATTAATAACATTCATTTAGGATATAGTCTATTTTTGTCTGTATTGAAATTCCAGTTGCAATAAAAATCTCCAGGTTAGTGGCATCACAGAGTACTTTTACATGCCTTTTCCTTTTGGCAAATGTGGATTTAATATTGCATTTTAAAAAATTTCCACATGCCATTGGGGGTTAATAAAAGAACATGTCTGAGGTCTGATTAGATTTATCTCCATAGGACCTAGCTTAATAGAGTACTAGTAGCTTCTCACACATGACCATCTAGAATATTTGAGAGAGTGGTTTTAGGAATACTGGCAGCTGGCCAACAAGGATTGATTCATTTCCTGAGGAGATGCTGAGACTACTCTTAGAAGAATGATTGAGGTTATAGTCTATTTTAAAAAATTTCTTTTAATATAAATAAGTTTATTAAAATAAATAGGATTCTGGGATTCTTTATTTTTTAAGCTTGATATGAATGATTCTGTTAATACTCTTGGACTGAGTCGAAAAATGGAATGAAAAAACAAAAAATGATTACAAGGGCAACTTAGTTTTCTAGGTGGTTATAACATTTGTTGTGAACTCTTTCAAGATTCATAATTTCTAATATGAATACTTCATGTTGGTGAGTTTATGCCACAAATTTTTTTTAATTATATGTCGGCAGTTTTAAAAATAGACCTTATCTTTCAGAACAGTTTTAGATTTACAGTAAAATTGAAAGTACAGAGTGTTCCTGTAGATCCCCTACCCCCACATATACCCAACCTCCTTCTCTGTCAGTTCTCCACCACAGTTGTACATTTGTTACAATCAGTGAACTAATCCCTAAATTCTTAATAGGTGAAAAGTTTGTGAGCTAATAGAATTTTTTCTTTCTCTTTATTTCTTTCTCTCTTTCTTTTGGTTTTACTAAATTTATAGTGTTTTAAATCAGTTCACACTGTACTCTTCATGCAGAATTCTTACGTCTTTGGTCCCTCCATTTTATAGAAATGGTCCTTTCTAGGAAAAATGAACATGAAAAATGGTAAATTTCTCTTTTAAATAGGACTTTTTCTTCCCTGTTTTTATTCTGTCGGTATGATTCTCTTTGTAGAACTTGTGACTCTATTTCTTTGGTTTAAGGAAATACAGACTCTATTTTTAAAATACAAATTCTTTCAAATTTATTTGTGATCATGAAAACAATAATTTTTTTTGAAATAGAAAAAATGACTTGATTTTGTCAAAAGATATTTGCTTTGTTTTAAATTTTCCATCCTTAAGATTCTGAGCTTTTTGCTAAAAATCATCATTCATTTCCAGTTATGGCCTTTCATGCCAGAACACCTCATGTAACACATATTTACAACATGCATCTTAATGTAATATTACTGAATCTTTAATTTTCTAGACAGAGAATTTCAGTTTGTCATATTTCGATGATTGTGTGGCCTCTGTAGTATGATTAATATAAAGATCTGAGTGTGCATTGGCATTTTGTTGATTTAGGAGACCTGGATCAATATACATTGGTGTGTAGACTGACTTGAAGGCCCTTTAGCGTGTTGGTCCAGGTTGACTATAGAGTAGGACTGATGTGACTTCCTGGATTTAAAGGTATTTTAAATACATTTTTTAAAAGTTTCTTAAATGATAAAATTATATATTTTAGTGTACCTTTACTCACTACTCTTTGGTTAGAAATAAATTTGTAGTAGTAGAATAAAAATCTTTTGGAGGAGTTCACCAAATACTCCAACTTTTAGTGGTTTGGTTTTATTTGAATCAAAACAACCTATCATGTAGGATGTTATATTTTTGGGAGAATTTCAGATACAGTTTTTCTTTGTGTTCTGCTTATTTTAGGAAATATGAAAAAGCAAACAGAGGAAAGCAGACTTCAAAATTTTGACGTTAAGTAGATTATAGTGTAAATGATTGAATTAAAAGTATTCTTATCTGTAGCTTTTGGTTGAAATTGATAATAATTTGCCGTATTTGTATTGAAAAGATGTAAGGTAAAAAGTAATTATTTTTAAAAATTGTATTTGGACTTTTGTGTTTATTTTTTGACAGATTCTAGTTTTTACATGTAACCATTTAGTGTTATTAGGATGCTGGTGGGTGAACAGTACAAACTGATGGATTTGTACTGATAAAATTTTACTTTTATAGAAACAATGTTTTTGCCACTTGATATTTTAAAAATTAACAATTAAATGCTCCTTTCAAATACAGTTTTGCCATCTGTACCTAGATAATTTGATACACTTTAAAATTAATACAGTTAACAAACCAAAAAATGTTCCTTGATTTAAACAGTTTTAGGGTAGAAATATAATTACTTTTAAGCACAAGATACCATTATTTCTTTCTTTAATTAATGTTCTCCTCCTGAAAATTCCAAATTTTCAGATTAATATTAATCCCTAGCAGATTAGGGTAGGTATGATTCATTTAGCATTAGTTCCCTTGAACCAACAATAAGTTTTGGAGGAAAGAATTATGATAAGAGAAGACAGAACAAATATGTAGGCCTTAAGGTTTGAGGCCTATGTACAAAACCTAAGATTTGGAATATGGAGTAGGGAGTATTCCATATCCTTTCCATTTCTTATTATAAAAGTAGAAAGAAGTCATAATTTGAAAGAATTTCTATTTTAAGTAGATTAGATAATGTGTAAATGTTTATCAAAAAACCAAATGTTACAAAATTTGGAGTCACTGAAACTGTTTTACTCAATTGCTTTTAAGAGTTTAAGGTTAAAAAAAGTAATGATTATAGTTCAGCAAACCTGTTTCCTTTTGGAAAACTTAATTGCTTGTATTTTATAATCAACTAGTATGAAGCTTAAGATTAGGACAAGGCTGCACTAGTTTAGGTAAGAAGAACAAAGACAAAAAAAAATTTATTTAAAAAGCAGTTCTTGATCTCTTGAGAATGCAGTAGAAACTAGCATCAGAGACTTCCTCTGCATTTTTAATAGGACTTTTGCTTTCCATGATGTTCTATATTGACCCTTTATTATCTTTTTTTTAAAGTCTCTAGCCCTCCCCCCAAGTCATTTGAAATGAATACATTACCAAAAAACAAATTTACTTTTCTGAGGCTTTATTTTTTTGTTTCAAGTACCTAATGCTTTTTTGAAAAGTTTAAAATGCTAACTCTAACAAGGAACTGATGATGTTAGGGGTGTAACTAACAAGGCACTAGTTTAGAGGTAACAGTTGATTGATTAAATAGCTGTCCTACCTTTTCTTTTCATGTTTTTCTTTTTGTTTTTTGGGTGTTTTGGTTTTGTTTTGGTTTTGTTTTGTGTGTGTGTGTGTGTGTGTGTGTGTGTGTGTTCCTTTTTTTTTTTTTTTTTTTGAGAAACAAATGGGGAATTTGAATAAAATATATAATTTGCATAGAAAGTTATGTAATGATGCCATATAGAGTGTAATGATTTCCTAAAACCTTGTATTTAAAGTAACCTGAATTACAATGAGAGATAAACAGAATATTTACCCATCCCTTATGAGCTGCTGCTGATATGTAAATTTATTCTTCTACTTTGCACAAATATACTTTTGAGCTACTGCTTAAACACTTTGAGGTCCTTAGTCAAACAGTTTTAATGATGCCTCCAATATTATGAAAGTGTGACATTTGATGAATGTCTCATATAGTTTTGATATCTGGGCACATATCAACAAAAAAAATTGAGCATTGGTTTGTCATGCAACACCTAGATAATTTATAATTTTACTGTTTATATCCATCTTGACATTTTTGTCTGCCAAAGGCAGGTTTCATTTGGAATCTTAATCTGAGATTTATTTGGTGGATCTGGAAATCATAGCTAGGGTTCCCACAGGAAATGGTCCATCTACCAACAGATTAAATGGCAGTCCTGCAGTTGTTAGGGGAGCTCTGCATTTAACACACATGCATACTCATTCAGTCAGCACTGTGGAGAAAAATTAAAGTAGTAACCCAGGTTTAGGAACAATGTAGCTAAAAAGTCCCATATTTGCTGAATGACAAAGGGTTATATAGCAGCATTTCATTTTATTATTCGTGCTTGAATTTCTTGTTTGCTTTGTTGAGTCTGCTGACGAATACTAATAAATGCCTGCAACAATCCAGACGAGAGATGCCTGGCAACAAAGCTATGCGGTGGACCTCCCCTGATCTTCTCCAGTTCACAACCTGACCTTTAGAAAAATTGGCTAGGCTAAGCTGCAGAATTTGGGTGTAATGGTTATTGTTAACTCCAGCTTTAGGATTTATTAATTTGTGTGATCAAGACTTACCTATACTTCAAAGTTTCAAAGACCAAACACAATCATCCATCCATTAGAACTAACATTGTGTTTCAGGGATTCCCCCTTAGTATCTGACTAGTGATTCTTCTATTTTGTTTTCCAAATCTAAATATACTCTTAAACAAGATGAGTGGCACATATAAAGAAAGTTTATTTTTTTTCCTCTTTACGTTTATGATTGGAAAATTTATCTTTTATAAATTATTTATGAAATTGTTGAATTCACAATTATTATGTCTTTATTCTTAACAAACAAAAAATACATAATTATTAAACTTATTTTATTGCAGTTGTGGGAATTGAAGACTTTCCCAGTTCACTCATGTTTTTAATTAACTTTTATAAATTATTCTAATAATAAGAAAATTTGAAAAAGGCTGAAAAGGTTACAAATATCTTACAAGTAGCCAAATAGCTGATATCACTGGGAAATAACAACAACAAAAATAGTTATGTTAGTTAATCGAATTTTAGGATAGTTTTCACAGTCATTTCAACCTAAATAATATTTGCAGTGTTTTTTGATATTTGTCATAGAAGTTGTACAAACGCTTAATTTATGTGATCTATAAGTTAATTATATAGCCTAGGCCGCAGGATCTTACACTATTATATTGTGCTCATTGCCTACATATGGTCAAGGATGTTGAAATTTAAAAGCTTACCGTATGATAGAATTACACAAAATACCTATGCGCTTTATGTAGTTCTTACATGGAAATCAGAACTTTTCCTCGATAGAATGAATATTGATTCATTCATGACTATTTCAGACTTGGTGAAACAAACAAAAACTTGAAAAAAAAATGGTGTAGTATCACTGCTTTAAATAGCTCTTTTTCTATAAAAGAAATAAAATTTCAGTAAAATAATTTTTATGAATAGCTGATAGATTGAAACATGTTGCATCAAGTCATTGAATTACTATATCTAAGGTAAAATAATCTCACCACTTCTTTTTGGCATGTGTGTTTATCTAAATATAACCACGTATAGGAGTATAAAGGATAAAGTTTATTTTGTATGTCTAAGTCCAAATGAATAAGTTATGTGATATTGACAGATTTTGTGATTTTCTGGGTTTTCAACCTTAATGAAAGCTTATTTCAATATCTTATAGCTACACATAGCCTTCACCATTCAATATGTTTTTGACGTCTCAGTGTATGTACATTATGCCTTCTTAAGAATTATGTATGCAGTGGGGACAGTGGCTCACACCTGTAATCCAGGACTTTGGAAGCTGAGATGGGATGGACTTGAGATCACTTGCGCCCAGGAGTTTGAGACCAGCCTGGGCAACGTAGGGAGACCTTGTCTCTACAAATAATAAAAACAAATTAGTCAGGTGTAATGGCACTTGCCTATGATCCTAGCTACTCTGGAGGCTAAGGCTAGAGGATAGCCTGAGTCTGGGAGGTTGAGGCTGTAGTGAGCTGTGATGGTGCCACCTCACTCTAGTCTGGGTGGCAGAGTGAAACCCTGTCTTGGAAAAAAAAAAAGAACGTAAGAAGTCACTGTCTATGCTTTCCAGTATGGTAGCTATGGGCACCATGTGGCTATTGAGCGCTTAAAATCTGGCTAGTCCAAACTGAGATTTGCTGTAATTATAGTACAAAAAGGAATGTAAAATTTCTCAAAGCAATTTTTTAATATTATGTGTTGAACTGGTCATATTTGAGAAATTAATGTTACTTGTTATTGTTTAATGAGCTTACTAGAAAATTAAAAATTGTATAAGCAATATGAACCATATATCTTTTGGATAGTGCTGATCTGTATGATTGAACATCACTGGGACTACCCCCATTCTACCACCAACCTTTTCTTTACTTGTTTGCAAGGGTTATTAATATCATTTGCCTCCCTAGTTCTTTGTCAATTCCCCTGAGAGACGGTAGACTTTTTAATTTACCTTTACATCCTACACAGCAACTGGCACTGTGTTGGTACTTAATAAGTGTTGAATAAAGTACTCATTTTCAATGCTTGTTTACTCTCCATATAACCTTTAGCTGATTTTCTTATTCAATATTTCTGGCCAGATGCATTGCCTCACACCTGTAATCTCAACACTTTGGGAGGCCAAGGTGGGAGGATTGATTGAGCTCAGGAGTTCGAGACCAGTTTGGGCAACATAGTGAGATCCCATCTCAAAAAAAAAAAAGAAACCTAATTTAGTATTTCCTTCACTGATTCATTTTATTTCATGGAATGAAAGACCTAATATATCCACTGTTTTTGCCCTGTGTGTTTTAGGAAGATGAGTATATTAGGGAGCTTACAATCCAGAAAGGGAGACACATATAGATGAAGAGGCCATGAACTGTAGAAACCACAACTATGTAACTATTCTTCTATAATGTGATTGAACACATTATAGAATAATTACCTAGTTGTGGTTGGTAATTAACTTGGTGATGATACTGAAAAATAGATGAAACAGAGTCTCTTACAATTTCATTTATAGTGTGTGTAGAAACAATCTAAAAGTATCTTGGCAAGTTTGTTTAAAGCACAGAGAGTACTAATTATGTAGACCAATGAAAGTAAAATTATAGCTTTATTTTATGATTATTGAAGCCAAAAAACAAACTTAAAAAGCCCTGTGAGAGCTAGTATACAGTATTCATGTAAAAAGTTTCCATTTTTTAAGCTAAGTTACCTAATTTCCTGTGACTCCTAAACTAGATTCTCAGGAAGATAAGAGCCTATGATCTACCAGCTGTGATCCTGATTGTAATTTATGTCATATGCCAATATAATAAATGATCAAATTATGTTATAGAAGTATGTTATTTAAATTTCTTGTTTTCCTGCCATGGGATTGAATTTACTGTTAATTTTCTTTCTTTGGCAGTGAATTATCTTTCAGGATCTTTCCTTAGTGTCAAGATTTTCTAAATTTCAAAGTAGTATTACTTCTGTAATTTATTAATTTTATAATCTGATATAGACTTTATTAAACCATTATGTATTAATTACAAGTTTTAACCATTTAAGTATTTTCTTTCTGTGTTTATGTTTTTCATTGAATTAGGTGACATTCTATTTATTTTTCATTTCCATGTGTTCTGATATTTTCAAAGAATTATATACAGTTGTTAACAGGATAAGGTTATTTGGACCCCCTAAAAAAAAAAAAAAAAGAAAAAGAGAAAGTATTGGATATATTAGTATTTCGAAGAGATTTTTCCACGTAGTTGCTAACATTCCTAGAAGAAAAATGTTTAGATAACAGCTTGGTTGACTAGATGGCAGCTTGGTTGACTAAAATCAGCTGTACTGATTTTAGCTGTGCAACTATATGCTGACTATTGATCATCAAATAAATTTGTTCAGGAAATTGAGAAAATTAAAAATATAAAAACTAGAATAATAACTAGGATGATAGATACCTTTCTTGCTTTTCTTAATATTTGAGAGAAATTAAAGATATAAATTTGAATTATAAGTTTGAATATGGTCCCAAGATGGTGATGTTATCTCACAGAAAGGAAAGATAAATCAAAATAGGGAAACTAGCTTTTAGCAAAGCAGATGCTAAAGATAATAATAGCTAATATTTATTGTGTATTTTGTGCCAACACTTTTCTAAAAGATTTATGTAACTTAGTTTAATTCTCTTAATTTTTTTGAGGGAGATGCTATTATTTTATACCCTTTACTGATAGGGAAGTTGATGAAAGATTAAATATTTTGCTGAAGATTATACAGCTATATTGTGGAGCCAGAATTCAAACCCTGTAGTCTGTCTTCAGAACCCGTGCACTGACTGTGGCTCTGCTTGGAGGGTCTAAATATATTAGTGGTGTTGTGGTTAGACCACTTGGATGGTCTAAATTTTTATCTTAAGCACACATATTAGGCAGATCTACTATAATGTGACGGAAGTTTTTGATAATGTTACGTGTGGGGGAAAAACATATAATATGTATCTGTGTTGCATAGATGTTGGGGGGAGCACATATAATATGCATTTGTGTGGGAAGCTAACCCTGTATTCCACAGAAAAGGAAATATTTAGTAATGGAAATAAGTAGTATTTATATACACTGAGAGAAAAAGAGTATATACTGTGTTAAAATTAAAGAATTGGTAGAAGTCATTGGAAGCCATCACTAGCTGATACTGTTCTGATTACTTCACAACTAATGTTCATTTTTAAAAAAGTTCTTAACCATTGAAAAAAGACATCTTTTGTTTAAAATGTGGAACTACTATAGAAATTCCATCGTCACATCAAATTTGCACTCTAATAGCAAAAAAAGTCTTATATTTCGTTGTTTTTATATAATATGGTGATGGACCATATAGGAAGGAAAGAAGCATTAAGCATGAGATATGGTTCTTTTTATATTTATAAAATCAGATGGAAGGTGTAAGTAATAACCTTCTTTTCTCACCCCCCCCAAAAGACAGAATTTACAGAAGTGGTGAAGTTGTGTTCTCAAGTATCAGAGAGCACATTAACAAATTGCCTTTACTATGTTCACTTTAGATATAAATGCACCAAGTAGCATCTTCATCTTAGGAGGCAGGCACTCCATTTATTTGAATGTATTTGCCCCTAGTACTTCTATCTTGCCTTTCTCTTTCCTGTCCCTGAACTCTCAGGTAGCTGGATTGTTGCTGTTCTGAGTAACCCCTGTAGGATCCCTAGAGACAATTCTAGCTCAACCACTCTGAAGAAACAGCTCTGTAAACAGTATTGACCCCCCAGGAGACCATCAAATCCATTTACACAGATAACCAGTTGTCACAAACTATTTACAAAGCTAGGCAGAACAGAATTTCCCAGCCTCTAAGAATCCCTATTTGATTCTAGCCAGTGCCTTACTTCTGTATAGTGGTCATTAAATAATAGTTATTTTTGGCAATGAGCCATGATTTATTGGGTAGCATCAATCTAACTGAGTATAGTATACATTAAAAAATGTGTAATTGTCTGAAGAATTGAACTCAAAGGGAATCTCAAAGCTTTCTTTCCTAGGATAGGCAATGGTATTGTAGTACTGTTAATTTTCCAGACTAAGGAATTGAGGGTTTAACAACAGCATTAGCATTGAGACACTTAACAATACTGACATCTCCAGGAGCTAGCAAGAATTCATTAGATCATGAAAATGGTTCATTGAAACAGCATGAAAGTCACTAGAGAGATACAGAGTCTTCAAAGCAAATAATGCAGCTGGTCTATGCACATGTATTAAGTACAGAGATTCTATGCCTGGATGAATAAACTGCCTCTAGCAATAGCAGTAGGTGGCATTTTAGGGTAATACCTAGTAGTAATCCATAATGTCATTTTCAAATGGTAGTAGGATAAGTTTATGTGGTAGTGATAGTATTAGATAGTAATTCCAGAGTTGGGAATTATATTTGGTTTGAAGTGGTTGAATTCTTATGTCTAAATAAAACAACGTGCCCACAGAAAAGCAAATGAAGAGATTGATAGTAATGATAAAATTTTTCCTGTTATTTAACTCTGAGAAAAGAAAATCTGACTTCATAATTTTTGAATGATGAGGAAGGGATTGACATTTTATTCTTTAAGTCCATATGGAGAAATGAAGTTGAATAGTATTCAGTTAGTGATAATAATAGAACAGTTAACAATGACATTGATTAAACACTAAAGTGGATTACTAAAGAGAGTTTCCCTTTCAAACCATATGAAAGAGATAGAGGAATCAACAGGATGGTTTTAGGTTTAAATTTTCATCTGCCTAGAGATAAGAGTTTGAATCAAAAGTGAATATCTTTCTGTTTAACATTTATCTTATCTTTTAAATTGACTAATATGCAAAACAGACCAATAGCTTCACTCTCATGGCATTTTATTGGCTTGTGTTTATATTTCTGTATGCAGTTCTTTTTAAAGTGAGGAGCAATACAAATAAGCTCAGCTAAAGCTTTAGTAGCTTCATGGCATTATCACTTCATAATGATCCTTCTGTTGGGCTAGAGAGCTTAGGGAAAATAATTGCAGACTGAACTTCTTGAGAAGTTAGTGACTTGAGAGAGTTATTAACTGCTCTCATCTTCTCTTGGTTAGAAAAGGTACTAATTCACAAAGTTGGGCTATGAATAAGGTAAAGAAATTTAGGCAAAATGTAAGATAATAGAGTAGTATCTTAAAATTTGTCTCGAAAAGTCAAAGTGCATCATGCCTGTAACTTTTTTTGTTTCAGAAAAAAAAATTTGTGTGGTCAGGCATGGTGGTTTATGCCTATAATCCCAATACTTTGGGAGGGAGAGGCAGGAGGATTACTTGAGCCCAGGAGTTTGAGACCAGCCTGGGCAACATGGCAACTCTTTTTGGCCTATTCGAGACCAAATTTACCATTATCTACAACTTGTCCCAGATTTCTAGGTCTAAATCAATATATGTTTCCTTTCAGTTTTTTATTCTTAACTTCCTGGTGTTTACTTGACCTTATTCTGCTATTTAAACTTGCTATTTGTTTGCTAGTTTTATAGTTCTCTTTCAGAGAACTTTTTTTTTTTCCAAAAAAAAAAGTGAGGCATGGCAGCACACAACTGTAGTCTCAACTAATTGGGGGGCTGAGATGGGAAAATTGCTTGAGCCTGGGAGGTCAAGGCTGTAGTGAGCCATGATTGTGCTACTACACTCCAATCTGAAGGACAGAGGGAGACCCTCTTTCAAAAAAAAAAAAAGGTGTTTGTGTAGACACATATAGAAAGAATGGTTAATAAAGCAAGTATGATAAAATGTTAGTATTTGGGGAGTCTAGGTAATGTGTATACAGTAATTCTTTGTACTGTTTTGTAACTTTTTTATAAGACAAATTATTTCAAAATAAAAAGGTAAAAATGAAGGATTATCTACTGTCAGTTTTTGTCAGCCTTCTCATTTAGCTTGCTTCTGCAGTCATTGAAATCTTTGACATTTGGCTCTCATTTCTTCTCTTCATTTTCTGCCATTTCTCTGGATGACTTCAGTGGCTTCAAAGGTGATACTTTCAGCACTTTAACCTCTTGATTTTCTCCTCTTCAAGTATGTTCACTTTTAATTTGTCAACCCATTTCCAGATGAGTCATTCCTGGGACGTTGTCCTTAACTGTTTACTCATTTTAGAACTTTTCTTCCTGACTATAACATCTTGCCATTTCAATACAAGAAATGTCTCTTTGTTTTTCCTAAATTGATTCCTTCTTCTCTGTATCTATTCCTATTCTTCCTATTCTCTTCTTATTTTTATAATCTGTTAACTTTTTATTTCATGTAACTCTGGCTATCCTTTGGCAGTTTTGCTACTTCTCATAACCCTACTTGTCCTTTTTCTGGAGCAAATGCCTTTGTGAAATCTTTCTAGAGTCTTCCAGGTGAGCATTAGTATGGTTAGCATATTGTATGTTTTTGGCCTCCATAGCCCAAGCATAGTCTTTATTATATTGTATTCAGATCATTAGATGAGTTTGCATCCTCAGTGTACTAGAGAGTCTCTGAGTGGAGTGTTTGTTTCTTATTCATCTTTGTTTTCCCAGTACCTACCACAAGGCATATCACACTGTAAGTTTTCCATGAATGATCAGTAAATTAATGAATAAATAAATTAATACAAGTGTTTGAACACTAATATGGTGTAATGTAGGATGGCAGAGAGGAGGAGTATTGAGAGCCTTCAGAGGATTTAACATTGATTTGCTGAAATCATATTTGCAAAAATAGTTGGTCAAAAAGAAAGACGGGAAAATTTTTATAAATCAGCTATGTTTATTCTAAAGTAAAATTAAATTCTCAGACTGGGAGTCTGAGGTGGGAGAATTGCTTAAGCCCAGGAATTTGATGCCAGCCCGGGCAACATCACAAGATCCTGACTCAAAAAAAATTTTTTTTAATGTTTTTAAAATAAATTTTCAGTAGAAGGGTGTGGATAGTCTGATTTGCAGAGCAAGCTCCAAATTTCTGATGA
Source organism: Ateles fusciceps (assembly GCA_036589455.1). NCBI lineage: Eukaryota > Metazoa > Chordata > Mammalia > Primates > Atelidae > Ateles > Ateles fusciceps. The sequence goes on from JAZHEH010002842.1 coordinate 4,677,411, forward strand.
GCCTTTTGAATTAGAAATCTAAAAGTTTTTACTACTGAACAAAATGAGAAATATCCAGAAATAGAGCCAAGTCACACAGTATGGGTTCTTTAAAAATATTAAACGTTTAAAATTAAATTTTAGAATGAAAGTCTAGAGTGTGTCAGAAATTGATGCATTGTAATAAAACTTCAAGGAGTTATAATTACTAAGACCCAGGAAGGATCAACAAAGAGTCCTTTTTATTGGGAAGCTCTTATTGGGAAGCTTCCATATCTGCTCTAAGTTTGAAGAAGATAGTACGGTCACAAGTGAAATAGTGGTGATTTATCAAGAGTTCAGGAGATCACAAAATTTGACATTAGGTTATACCCGAAGGAAGAGAACTATAAAACTAGTAAACAAGTAGCGAGTTTAAATAGCAGAGATAAGGTCAAGTAAACACCAGGAGGTTAGGAATAAAACACTGAAAGGAAAAAATATACTGAATTAGATCTGGAAATATGGTGGTTAAAACTTGGGACAAGTTGTAGATAATGGTAAATTTGGTCTCAAACAGTCCGAAAAGCATTGAACAAGAGTCTGAAGCAGTTGTGCGGCTGTCATGGGGACCTGGGGGATTTTATAGTTGACAGTGATGCATGGACCATTCTTTTTCCTTTTGAAGAAACATGGTACTTCATAAACTGAAGAAGAGTGTGGGGTCTAATAGTTTTTAAGAAATATGTCTTAAAAACATATTGGCAATTTTGTTATTTTCATAATGCGTTCAGTAACTATTTCTGATTGTTTTTCATTTGAGTTACTTAACAATGTTATATGTTATATGTGTTAGAAAGCATGGTCTGTTAATGATATAGAGGCTTTCCTTAGTGCCCATTTATAAACTTTTCTCATTCAGATTTTGAGAGTTCCATTATACTAATGGCAGCCTATTACAGAAAAGTCGTGTGGTGACCATTTAATGCAAACCAAGTAAGAATTTTGAGATGTCAAATATGAACAAGTAATCTTCAGATGTATCTGTTCCTAAAACTGTCAAATTTAAGTTAATATAATGTTGACATTTCACAGCTGTCTTATAGTGTGTAATTATGATAGGGCATTCTCTCTTCTAATTCATTTCTTGAGAGCGAAATAGTAATTTACCAAAAACAAATGATACTCATCTAGCTTCTAGCTACCAATAAGAATAATGTCCAAGATCTAGAGTTCATAACTGGCTATACCTAATTTCAGCAAATATGCAAGCAAATAATTTTTTCTTAAAAACTGAATATTTTTATAAGAGGTATTTTATTTATAAGTGCCCCCCTTTTTTTAAATTCTAAAACAACTCTCAGCCTGAGCAAAATAGCAAGACCCCATCTTTACAGAACATAAAAATGAGCCAGGCAAGGTGGCATGCTCCTCTAGTTCCAGGCATTTGGAAGACCAAGGCAAGAGGATTGCTTGAGCTCAGGAGGTCGAGGCTACAGTGAGCCATAATCACACCAGCACACTCCAGCCTGGCCAACAGAGCAAGACTCCATCTCAAAAAAAAAAAAAAAAAAAATAGAGTAAAATAAAATAAAACTACTTGTATGTGCCTCCAACATTTGTAAGTTTGGCAAATTAAAAAAGGTACCACCAAAAATCAGGTGAGATTCATCCTAAATAATAAAGTACCAGTTACAATCAGTATTGGGGCCTGTTGAACTGATTTACTAGTGAATGGGTTTGCTTTGTGTATGTATTTGTGTGTCATTTTCTCCCCCAAAACTTTACTTTGTCTTTAAATATACATTGTCCCTTTGAAATAGCCATTATTTACTAGCTGTAGCTTAAGATAATTTTTGTGAGATAGGCATTGCAAAGTATCTTCTCTGATGTATAATACATCCTGGAGATGAAGGTTAGAAATCATTCTCCTTGTATTGTGTCTATTTTAATATTATGATGATGATTACAAAAGTAATAACTAACATGTATTGATGTGTCAGGCACTAGGCCAAGTATTTTGCATATGTTAACTCAGTCCTTAACAACAAATATTATATACCCATTTTACAAAAAAGAAACTGAGGCAGGATGGGTTGAGTACCTTGCCCAAAGTGATGCACTTGGCAAAGCTGGAATTCTAACCCAGGCAGTTTAATACCAGAGTTCCACATATATTAACTCTTCACTATAATCATTAACTTACTATATAATATTTTCAGAAATCTAGAAAAGTTAATCTAGAAAATATCTCCAAATCAGTGATTCTCAACCTTGAGCATATGCTGGAATCATTTGGGGATCTTCAGAAATATAGACTAGGTCTCACTCCCAGAGATTTTTTTTAAGCTCTGAGGATTCGAAAAAATCTCCTTGGGTTATTCCAACATGCAGTCAGAGTTCTGAACCACTATCCTAAATATCTATTGACTATGGAAATGGAAGTCTTGATGGTAAAAACCACACTGTATATGCTTATCTGATTACAGTAGAAATAAGACTAGAAATTATATCTTTAAAGCTATGTAGAGTATTTCCAAAAATATGTATTTGATTGAATGATTTAATAAGTAGTTACGGTGTTTGATATATCATGTGTTATTTTGTTTGTTTAAATACAGATATAACCCACAATTATCTTGAACAAGAAACCACAAGGATAAATAAAAGTACACAGCCAGATGAGCAACTGACTATGAATTCTGAGGAAAATATACATCAGAAATCCACTGAATTAGTTAATGAAATAAGTTATGAGAACACAGAATGGCCAGGGCAGAGATCAAGGAATTTTCAGATCATCAGTTCTTATCCAGATGATGAGTCTGTTTACTGTACTACTGAAAAATCCAAGTAAGTGCTCACAGCCTTAGATTTAGAAAGTAGAAATTGGGGCTGGGTGTGGTGGCTCTTGCCTGTAATTCTAGCAGTTTGGGAGGCCGAGGCTGGTGGGTCACTTGAGGTCTGGAGTTTGAGACCAGCCTGGCCAACATGGTGAAACCCTGTCTCTACTAAAAATACAAGTATCAACCAGGTGTGGTGGCACATGCCTGGAATCCCCACCTACTCAGGAGGCTGAGTCATGAGAATCGCTTGAACCCAGGAGGCGGAGGTTGCAGTTATCTGAGATTATGCCACTGCACTCCAGCCTGGGGTGACAGACCAAGATTGTCTCAAGAAAAAGAGAGAGAGAGAGTGGAAATGAGAACTTTTTCTTCCTTTATCCCTTCTTCCCTCTTTTCCTCTTTCCTTCTTTCTTTCTTTTTGGAGTTGGCTAATTCTAAACTCATTAGAATTTGGGGACTCTACCAGGGTTTTCTACTGTTTTTGTGATATGGATATAATATGTCTAGTTAACTAAGTGAAAAAGCACAACGTGCATCTGAAGAAAGGCAGTGAGGTTTAATTCCATCTTGTTCAATATTATTTTCTGTGACTTTTATTATGTATTTGGAAATAGCTGTTAAATTGATATACATGAGATATCATTCATGAAAATAAAAAACTGGCAGCTCCAGGATAAGGTAAGCCCCAACATGCATTTTGGTTTGGGTTAGCACTATTTTTCGTTTAAATGAATTTGAATGCTGTTAAAAGGGCCTTGTGCTCTACCGTTTGCCTTCCTTGTTATTTTACATTCTCAGCTTTTACCCATTCACCTTGCCTACCTAGCTCATGAAAGGATTTGAATTTGTGATACCTTGTACTTTTAACTATGAGATTAAGGAACTTTGATAATTAGTCATGTACTATAAAAATATTATTAGATTTAAAAAGAAGTTTCAGTGACTAGTGTATTTTCAGTCTAGACAAAATAATACTTTGCAGCATACTATTTTTAACAGAGTTTTGCATAGGAAGCTTTTATTTCTACTTTCAAATTATTCAGTAGATGTGTTAATGGATAGTAACATATAATATAACCTTTTAGCCCTTTATCAGATTCTTACTAAGATGTAGATTGGAGTACATATTGGGGGGTAGATGCACAGAATGAAGTAGGGATAAACATTTTATAACCACATGGGTAAAGTAAATAGTAGAGATTGGGCTAAAGTCATAGTATAATTACAACAGAAGATATACATGGTAAATAGAGCTGCACTGACTTTCCCAGGCCTTACTAAATTTCTTCTTAGTGACTCCAAGATTTACCTATGCTTACAAATTTAATGTAAGGCCTATAAAAAAATAGCCCATCTCTTTTCGTTTCCCCTTCCTTTATACTACTTGCTTATATTGGTACTGTTCTCAAGTAGCATACAAAATGTCAAAAAAATTAGTTTGTCTTACTCTAACGTTAATCAGTTTCTTTATTACAGCATTACGGAACATAGACATAATGATATGCGTTATGAATGTATGACTCCTTGTCAAGTTACTTCAGACTCAGATAAAGAGAATACAGTAGCATTTCTTCTAAAAGAATTGAATATTCTGAGAACAAGCAATAAAAAGGTATAATATGGAATGTCTGATAATTGTATAGTATGCTTTTAGCTGTTGATCTTCTAAATTTCCTTTATTGCTCATCATATTTCAGCTTTTTTTTGTACTTTAATCATTTACCAGTAGCTTTATGTTTTTGCCATGCCTTGCCATCAGGTTATGGTTAAGGGATTGACTATGAAAACATTTTTTTTTGGTTTCCTACCTTGCTGGCCTGTGTTAGCACTTCCTTTTTCATAAACTAACCCCTGATTCCTTGTGTAGGTATCTTTAAAAAAAAAAGTTCATTCAAATTTTAGTAAAACTTTGAATGTTATAGAGAATGAGAAATAGAATACTTAATTTTTTTTCTTTATTAGTATCTGTGCCCTATATTTGACCTCAATAATATATGTAATTAAACATTTCAGTAGCAAGGCTTGGCAATATTGTAATTTACCTTGCATTTATCTTATACTGCTGCATTTTATCCAATACAGTTTGTCTTGTTACATTTTATCTTCTGTTCTGACTCTTATTCTAGTTATATTCATGTGATCATTAAATAATTTTATTAAATAATGTACATTTTCTATACCTTCTTTTTTTTTTTAACCTCTACATACTTCTCTAATTTTAATATTCTAGTCATTTGACCTAATCAAAATGAAGTATGATGTTAGGAATGTTGATCATGTCTGAAGGAAAACAACTAAAATGACAGAAGCCTAGGAAGGAATTAAAAAAGCATTTGGAGGGATTCTCTCTAAAGCATGAGATGTTTTCTGTACTTTCATTTAGCGGTTATTTATTAAATGCCAATTATGAGTCACGTATCAGTGCCAATTTAAATGGAATAGGATGGGGTAGTTTCTCAAAGGGAGATTTGTATCAGATATTAAGATTATTATCTTAATTTTGTTTCAAAATATTGGACTTACTAAGATAAACTGTAAAGCATTGCTATCCATTATTTTATTAGGTGAATCCCTTCCAAATATTTTGTGTTAAGAAAAAAGAATGGATGAGACTGCTTTTGCAGTACTTATTTTTATTATTATTGTCTTGAGGTGGAGTTTCCCTCTTGTTTCCCAGGCTGGAGTGCAATGGCACAATCTCGACCCACTGCAATCTCCACCTCCCGGGTTCAGGCGATCTCCTGCCTCAGCCTCCTGAGTAGCTGGGATTGCAGGTGTCCACCACCATACCCAGCTAATTTTTTGTATTTTTAGTAGAGAAAGGGTCTCATCATGTTGGCCAGGCTGGTCTTGAACTCCTGACCTCAGGTGATCTGCCCACCTTGGCCTCCCAAAGTGCTGGGATTACAGGCGTGAGCCACTGTATGTGGCCTGCAGTAGTTATTTTTAAAAATAATGTTGGTTCTCTGAATTTCATTTACCTATTCATGCACATATAACTAAATAAATTAAGGGTATATTGTGATGTTTTTACAATTTCTATATTATTATGGGTAATTATTACTCTATAAATACTTAAATTTTTAATTTTTTTCTGGAGTTATATATCTAGGCAGTTAAATATAATATTATATAAGAATTAAGAAAAAAAACTTTACTTTGAAATTAGTTGTATTTTTGCAAGACATTTGTCAGATAAAAATTTATGATTTTTTTTTAATGTGCTTTAGCTTCAAGAGAAACTGGCTAAAGAAGATAAAGAACAGAGAAAACTAAAGTTTAAGCTGGAACTCCAAGAGAAAGAAACAGAAGCTAAAATTGCTGAAAAGGCAGCAGGTATAGTAGATGAGTATTAACATATGGCCTTAAGAATCACACATAAGGTTATTATATGGTGTGTCTTGGTGAATACTAGCATACTGGCTTATTTGCCAAAGGAGGGGAAGCTCTGTCCTTTTTTTTTTTTTTTTTTTTGGCTGCTTAGAAAATAGGTGGCTTTAACATCCTGGTACTGGTATTAGTGAGAGCTTTACCTGTATTCATACTGATTTGGGCATTAAATGCATTGTTAACACCATGTCAATCCAATCACAAAAAGGTTGTTTGTTTTGTTGGAAGGGGCTGAACAAACAAGGGGAAATAATGATTACCAGTGCCTCTACCTTTCAACCAGCAGTTCAAATACCACTTATTGTTTTAGCTCCTTGAGAGGAAATACTTCGCCTTTGTATGAAGATAGTCATATATTCATTGCCAATGGAAACTTGCATTTGGTTAAAAAATCTGTTTTGTGCAATTAACAAGTTTTCATCTGATAATGTAGATGCTAATAGAGATAATATTTTCCCTGAGATTAAAGTGAAAGGTTGCCAAACTTTCAGATTATAAATGATTACCTTAAATATATTCTGGAGTCTATCTTTACTCACAAGTCTTTGCAAGGAGAAATTTTTAAAAGTATTTTTGATATGTTATAGATACAATGAAATGATTCTCAATAGTCTATGATCTCCATCTGTGTATGCCACTGTGAATGTCTCTCTCACATTGTTTCAGTATGTTAAGGAAAGAGAAATTTCGTAAAGGAATAGACATTAGCATTCAGAGCCGTTTTAGACATCACTTATTTTAACATTTTTGTATCATTTGGAATGCTTTTAAGGAACAATTGAATTTTATGATTAGTCTGAGGTTATAATACTGCTTTACAAGTTACTTAATAGGATTACATATGTGAAAGAATTGTTTTAGATCAGAAATATGATTAACTAGTAGAGCCTGTCTTCAAAATATTGCTGTGGAAAATAGAACTACACATTGCTATGAAAATATAACAAAGATGATCACAAATAAGTACAGCAGCTGAGTACTAGATGGTTGCTTTTCTGTTAATGTTAAACTACTATAACGTTTTTATTTTTGTGTATGGGAAAATATGAGAGTAACATATTTTAAGAAAAATTAGTTTGTTAAAAATAAATATTTCAAATATAAACAGAACAATTTGGAAATCTCTTGGCTTTTTATAATCAAATATATAAATATACTAATTGTTAGGATACTATTACAATAAATACATTTGCATAATATTAACTTTGCATATGTCTTACAGAAATAATTTGATGAGATTTGGGTTTTCATAACCTATTGAAAATTGTGAATTAATGTGTCTGCCTAGCCCACTTATCTCTTGGAGGGGAAAACCTAATTAAGCAATAATATTTAGTCTTTAATTTTTTTATAATGTAGCTAACCAGATACTTCAAATATTTTATTTATTGGTATATATTTAAGGGTTCCCATTTGAACAGTTTGAATCATGCTTGCATAAAATTAATATAATGTCCTTAAGCAGAATATATATGTTTAAAAAGATCAAACCATTTGACAATAAAAGAAATACTTATAAAAACATCCAAACTAAACATTGGAAATAGCAAATAGGATAAAAAATGTCTATACATTTTAAAAATAAAATGTTAATTAAAATATGAGGTACCCTAAGGAAATAGTAGGCATTTTCTTAGAGTATATAAAATATAGAGATTTATATATAAAGATACTCATACTAGTAGTTGTGATAGCAAGAGAGTTAAAAACAGTCTAACCATAAGGAAATTATTAAATGTTATGGTATGTTTACAATTTGAGACATTTTGCAATAATTAAGAATATTTGAGGATATGAGAAAAACATAACTATTAGGTGAAAGAAATAGGGGAAACACTGTATTTATAATATGATTTTATAAAAAGAAAAAATATATACATGTATATTATATAAAATAAGTGGCAAATGGTGGTCTTTAAGTGAAACTATTAATTTTTCAGTGAACAGTTTCTACCTTTTTCCAGTTTTCTATAATGAACATAGATTTAGTATTAGAAAAAATAAACACTCCTTTCAAAAGATGTGGTTTATGTTTTTAGAAATTGCTTGCACTCTGATTTTAAAATTTGAGATATAAAGACTGTATGGTTTTATGAAAACCGTATGATGGCAGTGATCCAGTTTTGCCTTTTTACCCATGCCACTTTTTCTTTGTGTTTATTTTTATGTCTTTATGTTTATTATGTAACATATATATTAGTCCATTTTGTCTTCTAAGGTGATTGTATAATTTATAAGAATCTAGTACAGACAAGACCACATAAAACAAAAGATGTCCAGTTCTCTGTAGGCAGTTTAGGGCAATTGGGAAGACCAAAATCTTTAGAGTCACAATGATCCAGGTTCAAATTACAGCTTGGGCACTTGATATTGATTCTCTACCTTTGGACAGGTTATTTATCCTTTTTCAGTTTATCTTCTCCCATGTAAAATGTGAATATTAACCCATTTACCAGATTATTTTAAAGATAAGTGATAATATATAAAAGGACATGGTATAAAACTAGTACTCAGTAAGTTGTAGCTCAAATTAATCTTATTTTATTGCTTTTACGTTTATGAAATTCTTAAACCTTTAATAATGTAATTATTGCCAGAAGTTATAAAAAGACATTTTATAACTGGCTTTGAATTAAAAATTACTGGGTTACTGTTAATAGATTTTGAAAGGGCACTAAACTGAAAAATGGACAAACAAAAGAAGAAACAAAGGATTGGATTATAAATAACATTGCAGTTTAGATACAGATATGTCATATCACTAATATATTTTTCTAAAATGTGAATTCAAAATAAAGTGGGATGCAAAAGATTTGAGCTTTTATGCAATGTGTATGTATGATAAATTTTCATGTAGACCATTACTTAGCTTCCAATCTTTTTCCTTTGTTTCTCCATTGGTTTTTTGATAACATGAATCTGCTATTCTAATGTGATTTTATGAGAGTTTGAAAATCAGCTGTGTCCCCTATCATGTTAAAATCTCTGATGGTTGACCCCTTTTCCTTTCTTTTTTTACATCACCATCGTTATTGTTATTGTCACCATCATTGACACTGTTTATTAAGCACTTAAATGTTTCACAGGAACTATGCTTCTTTACAAATCAAACAAGAAATATTTATTGAGGGCTTATTATGTTCTAGGCTCTGTGTTGGACACTGAATATACATCAGCAAATAAGACAGATTTGGGATTTCAGGCATTTTTTTTATTGCCTGTTACTACTTCTCAATCATAATACAGCATACATGTTGTAAGTAGTGGTTAACTGTGCAGTCTTTGGATTCAGACCTTTGTTGTAATCTTTTTGCCACTTATCATGTGTAATGACAGCCTCACTGAGCGTTGGTTAAAATCTACTATAGGTTGCTTTGATGCTTAAGTGAGATAATGTTTATGAAGTGCTTAACCCATAGAAGAAACTCAATAAATAATTACGATGATAAGATGATGATGTTGTAACCATCTTGTTTTCTCAAGACTTCTTCATCTAATAGAGGATATACCCAAAGTGTTCCTAGTTGTTGGGTAGTTATGTAAATTACTATCCCATATTAATTATATAGATAAGTATGGGATAGTTATTTATAAATGGTTTTGTTATACAAGGAATTGATTTGTATTTCTTTTGTTAAAAAGTTTATAGAGGATTTTTATTTATTATGTAATTGGATCACCAGTTTTGAGTTTTCCTTAATTTTTAGATTTAACCTTATTTCAAAAGTGTGAAAATACTGAAAAAATTTTAAAACCTCTAGAAAAAAGTTAAAATGTATAACAAGTAGGTCTTATTTAGTCTTAGGAAAAGCTGAAATGACCACCTCACTCCCTATGCATTAATGATTTACCTCATTGTAGCTATTTAAGACTTTTTACTGAGTTTTAGCTCATTAAATTATACATGTGGGTAATATTATTTGACATTTGTTATGTATGACATTCAAATACTAGGGGTTATTTTAGAGAAGCACAGAAGAAACATTGCATTTTTGTTCTTTAGGTATGTATCTCTTCTCACCTAAAAAAAGTCATTAACACATAAGCATTTTAAAATTTGTTTTAGTTAAATTGAGTTTAACAATGAAAGATAGTATGCTGTGGCCTGATTTGCATCCATTAATTTGCTCTTACATCAGTGATGATGTGTTTTTATGCCTTCTAAAATTAGCATGTTCAATTAAACCTTTCATTTTTCCTAAACAGTCCTGGTGGGCATTGTCTAGTGTTTTTTTGTCTCTTTAATTTTTGTTATTCTATTGCTTTTATAGCATGCAGATGATGCTTACATTTCACTTAAAAGTATTTATTTAGTGTTTTCTATGCTATTTTTTGATATTTAAAATATTTATATATCTTTAAAAGCCTTATTTTTCTATTTCTTAAAAGCTCACTTTAGAGCCTCTGCTTTATATGTTAGTTATTTTTCTTTCTTGCATGTCATCCATTAAAGATTAGCTGTGGAAGGTTGGAGCATGGAGAGATTATGAATGACAGAACAACTCCTGTAGAATAATAATCAGTTTTTGGTATTTAATGCTGTTTGACTTTTGCAGACACATTTCTTATTAACCTTTGGTACAAAGAGAAATCCAGGTTCCTGATATCTCATGGAGAAGATGAATTTGAGATCCTCTTCCAATTAAACTGAAATAAAGCCAATATTAGGTTTTAGCCAAAAGAACTCCTTAGTTCCTAAGTCTTGTGTTTATAAGTCTCTATCTATCTATCTATCTATCTATCTATCTATCTTCTATCTAGTCTCTTACTGTATTTTAATATGTAATTCAATGTTTACATAATTTGCTTAGCTGATTGTACCAATGATGCAAGCATTTAATTTGATTTTTCTCTTTAAACATAGATTTCTTTCTGTATATACAAATTTAGACTGATACTTTGTAAATAAAAAATACATTGTCAGTATCTTTTTTATTACAGAGAATGTTTATTTGCTTTTGGTAGGGAGGAGAGGAGTTTAATTTTCATTGTTGAAAGGATCAGTACATAGAATCCCTGAAACTTATGACAAGTTTTTCTATTCAGGTTAAATGTAAATGGTGAAAATATAGATTTGTAATCTACCATTATAGCAAGTATATTAAGACACCCCAATGGATTAAAATGGGAAAAAATGTATAATAGAAAATGTTTACATTATTCTCTTGTAAAAAGATTATCTGTTACTATGTATCAGATTTCAGATGATGTTGACCATCTAATGAGTAAGAGAAACAAACGTTAATTTTCTATACCAGAATAGAAAATGACTAATTTTTATTTTTAGGAAATAATACACATTGGAATCTCATTTTTCTGTGTATATAATAGGCATCAATAAAATGTGATAGCTTAACCTTATACTTGAATGCCTTAACAGTATTAAATTATAATACTACATTAAATTTATATCTATTTTTATTTTTTTAATTTGAAAAGAAGAAGGGTTTCATGAATATGACCATTAATTTCAGATAAGAACATAAAGGCCCATCTCTGTAAAACACAGCAGGTAAAAGTATTGATAAACAGACTGTTGATTATATTACTGTCTTTGGCTACAAAATTCTATGGATATGAATCAGAATGAATTCTGACAAGTGCCAGATCAAATAATACTTGAGGAAAGAATATAACCAATTTTGTATCCTTGCTTCCTAGAAAAGTTCGTTTTTGTTTTTTTTTTTCCTGGAAAGACAACAAAATTTGAATAGATGGAGAAGCTATTATACATAAGAATAGCCAACAATTGGAAATATTTTATTGGGTTTAACATACAGTGGTCTTTAGCATAATATCAAGCATTTGGAAATATATGTAGTTAAGGTATTTAAAACATAAAAATAACAAAAATAAAACTTTTCAGAAACTTATCTAAAGACTTTTTCACATGTCTAATGATTCTGAAGAGGAAATGAGATTAGAAAAAGTTTAGATAGGAGTTATATTTCAAAGAATTTTCATATTGGTATCTATTAAACTTTAATCTCTTTAGTAAATAAACAAAAATCTTCAAGTTATATTTCAAAAGGCATACAATTATCAATACTGATTTTAATGCTTCAGGGATAAACTTTTCTCTTTCACATTGAAAAGGTAGCTTCAATATCACGTATAATAAATCTTTGAATGTAACATAGAGCATATTTTCAGAAAACTTTCTTATATAGTCTTTGAGTTTTCTGTGGTAAATAGATGTGTGTAGTAATCGAGGGTTTTTTAAAAAATGCTTTTGATTCATTGTCTTGCTACTGAAACATACTGTTTTGCATAATTTTCAAATTAATCTTGAACAATTTCTGTACTGATACTGTTTATAAATTTACAGCAACTTTACAGAGGAAAGTTTGACAACATAGGAGTTTTGAAAGCTGACTTTTAATCTAGTCATCATACTTCTAGTAATTTTCTGAAGTAATTAGGTATGTATATACATAAAGGTGTGTGTGCAAAAAAACAAATAGTCCGGTCTGTGAAAGAAATTCTGGAGTAATAAGTTGAATTCAGCATTGTTTTGCCAAAAACAAAAACATTGAACTACTTAGAGTAGGTTTTAGTTAATTTTCTACTGGTTTGGGGTATCTACCATCTATTTTAAAATTTCCAGTAACCAGTTTATGCAAAGAAGGAAAAATTACCATTATTAAGGAAATTAAAATATATAGTGTTTGTAATTCTAGACTATATATGTGGTGGTTTTGTAAATGCTAATTGTTCTCATATTTGCAAGGAATCAATTTGATATCATTATAATTCTTCTCCAAATGGTTATGCCTTATGTAATACTGTTATGGTAGATATTCATAGAATCTGAGATTCTTTAATATGTAGTAAAGTCTGGTCTTTTTCAAAATTATCATCTATATTATATTTGTTGCTTAGAATTTTCCAACATTAATTATTATCCAGTTATTATTTGATATGTTTTAAAATCCTAATGATTTCTTCTTCCTTCTTTTTAATTTAGCCTTTTATATTTACATAACTACCATAAGATGTTAACAGATGGATTTTTTTTTCTGTGAAATGTCTATCCTTCAAATTATGTTATTTAGAGAATCATGAGCCATTGTTTAAACTAGAATGTTATCCAAGGTACTATCTCACTCGTACTGTATTTTAAAAGCAGTTTGAAAAGTGTGGAATATGGATTTGTCAATAGACTTGGGTCTACTAAGAAAATATGTACTCTGCCTTGACTCAATAAACTCATACTTAGTATGGTTCAGCTTCTTCATATTTACTCTTGCCCATATTAGAAAACAATTAGCTTACTAAACAAATTTGAGTATTTGGTTGTGGGGGGTATGGGTGATCCTCTCTGAATCTTTCTCATTTGACTAAGAATTATAGGATATTTGATAACCATGTTTAAAAATGGAGATATCCAAATATTATTGTAAACACCCAATGATTTGTTTTACCTACAATATAAGTATTTTACTTGGTTGGCTTACATAGTAGCTAATAATATTTGTTAATGTAATTTAACTGCTGTGAACCTTTACTGAACAAATATTGAAATTTATTCAAGTCAAAGAAAGAGAATCTCTAATGACTTTTGTTAAAGCTTCTATTTAATAGTTAAGGAGAAAAGTTTGTATGACATACGAGATGCAATTAACAGTAGATTTTACATTTAATAAAAAGAAAGAAGCATGCGTATTTGCTTTATTCATTCCATCATAATTTGCATTAGAGCTGTGGGTGTTTAATGAGCAAATTCCAACTAAAATGCTATATTGATTTTCTAGTGAACTTTGTAATAGTCATCTACCTTGGAAAAGCTCAGTGTTTACAATTAAATTTTCTTTACTAAAAATATTTGAGAGTTGCATATTGATCCTTCAAAAGTACTGAATTCCAGAATCAGGTTTTTTATAACCAACAAATTTCACATCTAACTTAATAGATGTTATACATCATTCAGTAATATGTTAATTTTGGTTTTAGGGTTTTTTTGTTTTATTTTTAATTGACAAATAATAATCATATATATTACTCCCTTGATTGATGTATGATTTGCAGATTTATGAGGTGCAATGTGGTGTTTCAGTACATGTATATACATTGTGAAATGATCAAATCAATATGATTAACATACTCACCTTCTCAAATACTTTGTTTCTTTGTGATGAGAACATTTAAAATCCATTCCTCTAGCTTTTTGAAATATACATTATTATTAATTATAAGTCACCTTGATGATGTGTAATAGATCACCAGAACCTATTCCTCCTGTCTAACTTGAAAATTGTATTTTTTGACCAATATCTCTCCTTTCCTCATCCACACCCACCCCAGCTTCTGGTAGCTATTGTTTTACTGTCTACTTATGTGAGTTCCACTTTTTTAGATTCCATATATGTGAGACCATGAAGTATTTGTCTTTCTGTACTTGGCTTATTTCACCTAGCATAATGCCCTCTAGGTCTAGCCATATTGTTGCAAATGACGGAATATCTCTTCTTTTTTCATTTTTACCAGCTGAAAAAACTGAATCTTAGCTTTTTAAAAGCTCTTTTGTATACCATTGTACCATATTTTAAAAATTTATTTATTCATTGATTGGCCCATGCGTTGGGCCATTACTCACAATATCTTGGCTATTGTGAGTAATGCTGCAATGAACATGGGAGTGTAGGCATCTCTTTAACATACTCATTTCAACTCCTTTGGATATATACCTGGAAGTGGAACTGCTGGATCATATGGTAACTCTATTTTTAGTTTTTTGAGGACCCTCATACTGTTTTCCAAAATGGCTGCACTAATTTACAGTACAACCAACAGTGCGTAACAGTTTGCTTTTCTCCACATCCACACCAACACTTGTTATCTTTCATCTTTTTGATAATAGCCAATTTAACTGAGGTGAGGTGATATCTCATTGTGATTTTAGTTTGCCTTTCTCTGGTGATGATTACAGATGTTAAGCTTTCTTCATATAACTGTTGACTGTATGTCTTTTTTTGAGAAATGTTTGTTAGGTTCTTTGCCCATTTTTATTTATTTTATTTTATTTTGAGACTGAGTCTCACTCTGTTGCCCAGGCTGGAGTGCAGTGGCACCATCTTGGCTCACTACAACTTCTGCCTTCTGGGTTCAAGTGATTCTCTTGCCTCAGCCTCCTGAGTAGCTGGGATTGCAGCTGCACACCACCACACCTGGCTAATTTTTGTAATTTTAGCAGAGAAGGGGTTTCACCATGTTGGCCAGGCTAGTCTCTAACTCCTGGCCTCAAGTGATCTGCTCACCTCAGCCTCCCAAAGTGCTTTGCCCATTTTTAAATATAATTATTTGTTTTCATGTTATTGAATAGTTTGAGTTCCTTGTATATTTTTGATATTATTCTTTTAATTACTGTGTGATTTGCAGATATTTTCTCCTACACTGTAGGTTGTCTCATACTGTTGTTTCCTTAACTGTGCAGAAGCTTTTTAGTTTGATGCAATCCTGTTAATCTTCTTTTACTTTCATTACCTTTGCATTTAGGGTCTTATTCAAGAAGTCTCTGTCTATACCACTGTTAAGGAAGCTTTCCCCCTATCTTTTCTTCTAGTAGTTTTACAGTTTCAGGTTTTGTGTTCATGTCTTCAGTGCATTTTAAACTGATTCTTGAATAAGGGCTGAGATGATGCCTATTTTCATTTTGCGTGTGGATATCCAATTTTCCCTGCACCATTTATTGAAGATATTGTACTTTCTCCATTGTGTGTTCTTGGCCCCTTTGTCGAAAATCAGTTGACCATAAATGTGTGGGTTTATTTTTGGGTTCTCTATCCTGTTCCATTGGTCAGTGTGTCTGTTTTTATGACAATACCATGCTGGGTTTTTTGTTTGTTTGTTTGTTTGTTTGTTTGTTTGTTTTTGAGACAGAGTCTTGCTCTGTCACCCAGGCTGGAGTACAGTGGCACGACCTCAGCCCACTGTAACCTCCGCCTCCCAGGTTCAAGTGATTCTCCTGCCTCAGCGTCCTGAGTAGCTGGGATTACCAGTGTGGGCCACTATGCCTGGCTAATTTTTGTATTTTTAGTAGAGGTGGGGCTTCACCATGTTAACCAGGCTGGTCTTGAATTCTTGACCTCAGGTGATCCACCCACCTTGGCCTCACAAAGTTCTGGGATTACAGGCATGAGCCACCACACTCAGTCACTATACTATTTTGATTACTCTGGCTTTGTGATATATTTTAAATGGTAGTTGCTTAAGATTGCTTTGGCTGTTTGGGGTCTTTTGTGATTCCATATGAATTTTAGGATTGATTTTCTATTTCTGTGAATTACAGTAGAATTTTGGTAGGGATTGCATTGAATCTTTAGAGTAATATCTTAAGTTTGAAAAACATTCTTACCATTTATAAATTCTGCAACTATATTTTATGTGTGTGTGCATGTGTGTTTTCTGGTATTTAAAATTTTAACCTTAGACTACTTAAATGGTAATATCCTTTAAATGCATGTATACATCTTTGGATTTGAAGTCACATTTAAAAAAAAATGTTTTCTGTCGATCACACAGAACCAAAGAAATCCTCTGTATAAAGCACTTACCTTTAAGCATAGAGATGATTAGACTTATTATTAAAGCCCTTGATATGCTAGTCTTACCTCTTCCATCAGGTACTGTTGCATGTAAAGTGGTATACAATTTGCATTAAAAGTCACTATATAAAGATCTGGCCACAGTTTATAAAAATGAAAGAAAACCTCTTGGTATTCAAAGTTTAGTAATTAGTATTTTAACCTTTTAATATCTCAGAATATTTCAGGGTAATATGTTAATCTGTGCTTACATCACTATTTACCATCATTTTTGTTCATTCTATCTGGTCTACAAATTAGATGTATTTTATTAGACTGATATGCTGCCTACTGCACTAAGGAGGCAACTTAGAAGTATATGATAAACTTTTTTTTTTTTTCAATTTCACTTTAGGTTCTGGGGTGCATGTGCAGGTCATGCAGGGTTGTTGCATAGGTGCATACATAACCAGGTGGTTTGCTGCCTCTATTCCCCCCTTTGACTATATCTGGCGTTTCTCTCCATTTTATCCCTCGAAACATCTTAGGATACCAGGATTTTGTTTTTTTGAAACCTTATCTTGCTCTGTCTCCCAGACTGGAGTGCAGTGGCACAATCTCGGCTCATTGCAACCTCCTCCTTGGTTCAAGCAATTCCCCCTGCCTCAGCCTCCTGAGTAGCTGAGATTATAGGCATGTGCTACCATGCCTGGCTAGTTTTTGTATTTTTAGTAGAGATGGGTTTTCATCATGTTGGCTAGGCTGGTCTCAAACTCCTAACCTCAAGTGATCCGCCTGTCTTGATCTCCCAAAGTACTGGGATTATAGGTGTAAGCCATTGTACCCAGCCATTGTTTTTGATAAACTATTATTAATTTAATCATGGTATGCAGCATACAATATAAAATGGGTTCTGAATAATTTTTCTTTCAGTCCCTTATACAATTTTTGCCTGCCAATGAAAAAGGCTAAAAATTGAAGAATTTTGACTTAGATTTTGAATATGTAAGTACTGCAAATTAATCAAAACCACATTATTAATATGTCTAGGAATTAAGTCACATTGTGAGTCTGTGGTTTGAGTATGGTTACTGTAGTGGTAGAATAGAACTAACATTTGTTGATGATCCACTTTATTTTATTTATTTGACCATGAGCTTTCATATATTTTCTAATTTAATTTTTTTAACATCATGATTATTGGTATTTTATTAATTTTATATACCTGAACTTCAACTAAAATAATTTAAGAAATTAACAAAACAAGGTTGCTAAACTTTAGTAACTTAGATCAGAATCAAAATTCATATTCTTCCATATACCATGTTGTTTTCCATACTATGCAAGATACATAATTTATACACGCTGGTAAATACTTTACCACTGTGTTGCTTTCTCTAAGCTGTTATTATTGCCCTTCCTGGAAAGATATTCTATAGGATTAGAAGGGGAAAAATAAAATTCATTTTTGTGTACTACAGTCGACAGAAGTTTCTTTCAAAACAGCATGAAGTGCCAAGCATGGTGCCTCATGCTTATAATCCTAGCACTTTGGGAGGCCGAGGCAGGTGGGACACCTGAGGTTAGGAGTTCAAGACCAGCTTGGCCAACATGGCAAAACCCCATCTCTACTAAAAATACAAAAAATTAACCAGACGTGGTGGCAGATGCCTGTAATCCCAGCTACTTGGGAGACTGAGGCAGGAGAATTGCTTCAACACGGGAGGTGGAAGTTGCAGTGAGCTGAGATTTCACCACTGCACTCCAGCCAGGGCAACAGAGTGAGACAAACAAACAAACAAACAAAACCACAGCATGAAGAATTGATACAGTAGTCCCATCTTATCTGTGTTTTCTTTTCCATGGTTTCAGTTACTTATGGTCTGAAAATACTAAGTGAACCATTTCAGAAATAAACAGTTCCTAAGTTTTAAATTGCATATTGTTTTGAGTAGTGTTGTAATGAAATTTTATGCCATCTTGCCCAGGGTGTGAACTGACTGGCTAGATAGATCCATGCTGAATATTCTACCACTACTTTCCCGCTACTTACAACTTAAATAATACAATAATAATGATTTTTTTTAAAAATTATTATTATGAGACAGGGTCTTCCTCTGTCATCCACACTGAATCACAATCACAGCTTACTGCAGCATCTACCTCTCAGACTCCAGCTGGGTTTCACCATGTTGGCCAGACTGGTCTAGAATTTCTGGGCTCAAGTGATCTGCCCATCTTGGCCTTCCAAAGTGCTGGGATTACAGGTATGAGCCACTGCACCCAACCGGGGCTAATTTTTAATTTTTTTGTAGAGACGAGGTCTCACTATGTTGCTCAGCCTGGTCTCGAACTCTTGGGCTCAAGTGATTCTCCTACCTCGGCCTGCCAAAATGCTGGGGTTACAGGTATGAGCCACCATGCTGGGCCTAATAACTATCTTGATTAACTGTATATTAATCTGTAACAATCCTTGGGCAGAGATCCAATGCTTTACAAACTAAAAGAGCATTTCAAAATTTTTCTGAAGTATTTTTTGTAGTTTGACAGTATAAATAAGGTATTTGAGGCCCTCTTTTCTGTAACATTGCAGTAATACTTTTTAAATTAAGATTTCAAACATACAAGCAGTAAAATTATACTTAAGAAATAATTTCAGATAACATTAAAGCTCCTGATACAGTGCTGCAGAAATCTAGATGATGCTATTTGTATTAAAATCTGTATCAACCGTGCCCCCTGCTCTGTGCAGATGTACACTACTATAACAGCAGAGCTCTGTCCTATTTTATTCTTCTTTTACCTATTTTCTTTTTTCCCCTTCTAGCCTCCCACTGAGATAATTACCATTCTGAATTTGGTGTTTATCCTTTCCATGCTCATTGCATTATTTGTATTAATTGTGTCTATTCATAAATAGTGAGTAGAGTTGTTTTACTTGGCAACTTGCTATTTTTGCCAACATTTTGTGTTTGAGATTTGTCCATCTGTCCATAGTCAAGTCATTTTAAATGCTGGGTAGTATTCCATTCTGAATGTAGTTTATTTATTCCTGTTAATGTTGGTGGACATTTGGGTTATGTGTAAGCTTTTGCTATTATAAGCAATGCTGCAGTATTTTTATACATGTTTACATTTACACATATGCATGAATTTTTCTAGGCTACATACCAAAGAGGGGATTTGCTAGGCTAGGCCTGTCTTCAACTTCAATAAACATTGCCAAATTGCTCTTCAGATGGTTGTAGAAATATATCTGCCTATCTGGAACATGTATGGGAGTTTTCTTTATTTCACAGGCTTACAACATTTGCTATTATTAGATCTTCAAATTTTTGCTCTTTTAGGGGTTTGAGGTGGTATCTCATTTTTGCAGTACTTACTATTAAAAATAATATTTTCTGAATGGATTGATACTAACTCAATTTAATGAGCAGTCCTTAAAATAACAATTGCTTATGGCCTTTACTTTTGCTAAAGGTATATATTTCTCCTTTATTTTCTATAATTGATTGTGTGTCATATATTTTGGTAGCTCTGGTTGAAGAAGTATATTTTGCACAGAAGGAACGTGATGAAGCTGTTACATCTAGACTGCAGTTAGCCATTGAGGACAGAGACGAAGCAATTGCACGAGCCAAGCATATGGAAATGTCTCTAAAAGTGTATGTACACATTTCAAACTCTCTATGATATTAGGAACATTTATAAAAGGCGTGCTTTGTGTGGTAGTTACATATTCAAAAATGTGACTTGTGTGTTACACTAGGAAATTGCATATCTCCAGTCTTTTTCTAAAACCTTTACCATGCTAGTTTGCCTGTCTGGAATAGCAGTCAATTTAGAAAAAGAAAGAAAGAAATGCACATCACTCCCAACAAAATTACTTTCTTTATTTCTTCATAGTTTGTTGTTCCTTCCTATGTGACTCCTTTTCTTATTATCTCGTCTTCTCCTCATTAGCACTTTTTAAATTTATTTCCGCTATCTGAGTCTTTCGCTGCTCTTTGCTTAATATCTCTGTTTCTGTTCTTTACTACTTTTTACTTGCAGTTTTTTTAGCTTTGGGTTTTAAACTTTAGTGATACTTGGAATAGGGTGGAGCGTAAGAATACACATTTTTTTTTACAAGCAACCCAGGTGATTCTGATAGGTAAATGATGGACTACACTTAATGAAACAATGTCCTAGACATACGTACTTCTCAAATTTTAATGTGCAATCCGATCACTTGGGGGGATCTTGTCAGAATGCAGATTCTGGTTCATTAGGTTTGGGTTGGGACCAGAGATTCTGTCCTTATAACAAGCTCCCAGATGTTACTCATGATGCTAGTCTAAGAAATAGGCTTTGGGTGGAAAGACCCTAGAACATCTAGAAATATGTTACCTGCACAGATAGATAGAATGCAGTAGTCTAATATTTAATGATGTTCAATCACCATACTTACGGCATGTTTACTTTGTCCAGTGTTGTACTAGGCTCTTTGGAGGAACAGAATAATGTACTAATTAAAACATGGTTGACTGAGGAGACAAAAAGCCATAAATAATAATATGTGTTAGGTAATATTTGTTTTTTGTTTAGATTAAAGGCTTTGTTTATTTTGAAGATTGATAGGCTCATTATAGAGCATCAAACTCCCTGGAAAAACAAATAAAGAAACAAAAATTTCACCTAAATTCCACAATCCCTATTCCAGAATAACCATTTTTATCTATAGGGAAACATTATTTCAAACATTTTCTCTTATATACTTAAAAACCATTACCTAGAAGGATAGATGGCTTGCCATTGATTGGAGGTAGCCATGGAATTAATTGGATAAAAATCAAGTAATTCTCTACATGTTGTATTTGAGAGGCAGTGTAGTGTAGAGGTTAAGAGCGCAGATTCTGGATCCAATCTATCCTTGAATATTGGATTTGCTGCTTCCTTGCTGTATAGCCATGGACAAATTATCCAAAGTCTACAGGGCTCAGTTTTTTGACCTACAAAATGTAGATAATAGTGCAGTTTATGAGGACTTATACAGGTTGTCATGAGGACTAAATTACTTATTGACTATGTATGTATATATATGTATGTATGTAAAATATATATAAGATTAAAAGATGTATATGTTCATGTCGTTTGTTCAGAGACAGAGTCTTGCTATCTCACATAGGCTGGAATGCAGTGGTGTGATCAGAACTCATTGCAGACTTGAACTGGACTCGAGTGATCCTCCTTCCTCAGCCTCCCAAGGAGTTATGGCTACCGGGACTGTAGAAACATGCCACCATGCTTGGCTAATTTTAAAAGTTTTTTATACAGATTGGGTCTCACTATGTTGCCCAGACTGGGGTCAAACTGTAGGCCTCAAGTGATTCTTTTACCTTGGCCTCCCAAAGCCCTGAGATTACAGGCATAAGCCATTGCATCCAGCCAAATCACTAAATATTGAAAAGTATGTGGCTCATAGTGAGTGCTATGTAAGTGTTAACTTGAATTTAAGAGTAATGGTCAATTGAAGTGAAATTGAAGAAAATTTTGAACTTCATGCAGTGTTTTCTCTCAATAGCTATATTAATTTTCTAAACACCCTTCTAATATTAAGAAATGAGACTGAAAAAAATTAAGGTGTTGGAGTCATCAACATTGTTTTCTTTTTCTTTTATTTTATTTAATATATATTTATTTTTAAAAATTGAGCAGAACCACATTTTGCCATGTTGCCCAGGCTGTTCTCCAACTCCTGGACTCAAGCAATTTGCCCACCCCAACCTCCTAAAGTGTTAGGATTACAGGCATGAACCACTAGCCCTGGTCAAAATTTTCTCATTATTGTTTCAGTTAACGATATCATGTAACTCTCAGGTATGGATTGACCTTAAAAGAAGAAGTTGAAGCAAAATTAATATAAGTAGAGAGTTTACTGGGGCCAAGCTTGAGGATTGCAGCCTGGGAGCGTAGATTCACATTGCTCTGAAATACTCTTCTATTAGCGGGAGTTATAAATGGACTTTTGTTTATTTTTTCTTTTTTTAAGTTTTAAAGTTTTTTTTTTTCTTTAAATAGAGATGGAATCTTGCTATGTTGCCCAAGCTGGTCCCGAACTCCTAAGTGCCAGCAATCTGCCCACCTTAACCTTCCAAAATGTTGGAATTACAGGTGTTAGGCATGGCACCTGGCCAGGAGTGAATTTTTAAATGCAAAAAAGAGAGATAGGCAGTGGGCTGATACAAAGTTTGTCAGGAACTGTAATTTTATAATTAGTGATTAGCTATAAGCTATAGGGTATGAGTCATAGTGTCTGGTATAACATTATTAGGTTAATTTATAGCTACTTGTGGCAATAGCAGGCAGTTTCAATAGATGAATACAGGCTGGACATGATGGCTCACACTTGTAATCCCAGCACTTTGGGAGATCAAGGTAGGAGGTTTGCTTGAGTCCAGGAGTTCAAGACCACTGTGAGAAACATAGTGGGACCCCATTTCTACAAAAAAATACATATTTAAAAAAGTTAGCCTAACCTGGTGATAAACACCTGTAGTCTCGGCTACTTTATAGGCTGAGGTAGGAGGATCACTTGAGCCTCAGAGATAGAGGCTGCAGTGAACCTATGATTGATTGTGTCTTTGCACTCCAGCCTGGGTGACAGAGCAAGATCCTGTCTCAAGAAAAAAAAAAAAAAGATGAATACTAACTCACAGAGCGGCAAGTAGGACATGATTGCAGTCTTCATTTTCATTCTTTATGGGCCTGATAATTAAAAGGGCTTGCATTCCTCAGATTAAGGTTCTTTTCTCATATAAAAGAAAGAAATAAGCACATTAAAACTCCACTTTTTTCATTATGAATTTCACATTAAAAAATCTGTAAAAGTTGTATTCATTTCTATAGCCATGTTAGTTTTTCTAGCTAAAGTGTGCCCTGTTGTTTAATCTTAACTTTAAAAGGATCGAATAATCATTGCTGGAACTTTCATCATAGATGGCATTTTTATCCCTGAGTTTTTTTATTGTGGGGGAATCCTTGGGTGCGTCAGTGGAAACAAAAACACAAACTCAAAGTGCTTTTTTCTTTTCTTACTCAACACAACAATCAAAATGGAAGCCCCTTTTGACCAAATGTGTAGTTATTTCCCCCACACATTAAACAAGTAATCAGTTCTACAGTGGGCACCAGCTGGGTATCCTCCAATTAAATTCATACACTATCTACCTGGAGAAAGCCTCAGATCCTATAGGTTGAGGGCTCAGTCTCACAAGACTGGCCCTGCTTCAGACGAAAATCTTAAGTCCAGGCCTCTGAAACTTCTGACTAACCAGCTTCAAGTTAGGGTTCATATAGTCCTCTCTTTGAATTCGATTAATTTGTTAGTGCAGCTCACAGAACTCAGGGAAACTTACTTACATTTACCAGTTTATTATAAAGATTATGACAAAGGATACAGATGAAGAGATGCACAGGTGAAGCTATAGGGGAAGAGATGCAGAGCTTCCATGCCCTACTTGGGTACACCACCCTCCAGGAACCTCCACATGTTCCGCTATCAGGATGCTTTAGGTACCCTGTTCTTGTGGGTGTTTTATGGAGGCTTCATTACATAGGCATGATTAATTAAACCATTGGTCATTGGTGATCAACTTAACTGTTAGGCCCCTCTGCAGAGGTTGGGGGTTGAAACTCAAAGTTACCATCTTTTAATCATGCAGCGTTCCTCATGACCAGCCTCCACCCAGAAGCTATCTAAGGGCTGCCAGCTATCAGTTAATGGTTAGCATACAAAAAGACATCACTTTGGAGATTCCATGTATGTGAGGAAAGGGGTGGGGGAGTGGAACGATGACCAAATGTATATGTCACAATATCACAGCAGGTGACTGAATTTCACTTTCAAAGGAAGAGCACATAAATACCTTATTCTCTGATTTAACATGCTTCGTATTGGCTGTGTGTTATCATTGTATTCAAATTTTTAAGAATATAATTCTTGAGCCAAGTATCTCTTTATTCTAAACATTATAAAAATGTTACTCTCTTGTCTTCTGACATTATTTGACTGAAAAAAGTCTTGAGATCAATCAGATTCCCCATCCCTTTGTGTGTGTGGAGGTTTTGTTTGTTTGTTTTTTGAGACACAGTCTGGCTGTCTCACCCAAGCTAGAGTGCAGTGACATGATCTCAGCTTACAGTAACCTCTGCCTCCCGGGTTCAAGCTATTCTCCCACCTCAGTCTCCCGAGGCTACAGGAGAGTGCCACCACGCCTGACTAATTTCTGTATTTTTAGTAGAGATGGGGTTTTACCATGTTGGCCAGGCTGGTCTGGAACTCCTGACCTCAAGTGATCCACCCGCTTCAGCCTCCCAAAGTGCTGGGATTACAGGCATGAGCCACCATGCCTGGCTCTGTGTGTGTATGTTTTTGTCTGTCTTTTTTTTTTTTTTTTTGTCAGATACCTGAGGATTCATCCTTTATTCATGAAGTAGGGCTGAATCAGGGCAATTGTGTCCATCATTTTTTAATAAGGTTTTGGGGGACCACAGCATGCCTTTTAAAGGACTATTTCATTCTTCCTTTATTTCATGGAAATTTTACCTTTTTCAAAAAAATTTAAGTTCGGAGGTACATTTGCAGGTTTATTATATAAGTAAACTTGTGGGATTTTTTGGTATAGATTATTTCATCACCCAGGTATTAAGCCTAGTATCTATTAGTTACTTTTCCTGATCCTCTACCTCTTCCCACCCCAACTCTCCAGTAGGCCCCAATGTCTGTCATTCCACTGTATTTGTCCATGTGTGCTTATGATTTAGCTCCCTCTTATAAGTGAAAATGTGGTATTTGGTTTTCTGTTCTGGCACTAGTTTGCTAAGGATAATGACCTCTAACTCTATCCATGTTCCTGTGAAGGACATGATCTTGTGCTTTTTTATGGTTGCATACTATTATTTCATGGAAATTTTACTTTCTAAAGACGTTTTTTTGAAGATATAGGGTGCTGCTATGTTGCCCAGGCTGGTATCAAACTCCTGGCTTCAAGCTATCCTCCCTCCTTGGCCTCCCAAGGTGCTAGGATTATAGCTGTGAGCCACCACAACTGGCTCATGAAAATTTTAGGTCTGCAAATGTTTTGTTTTTTAGGTTTTCTGCTTTAGAGACTCCAGCTATAGTCATATGGAACATTTTTGTCCTTATGTGTTATCTGTTCAATAATTATTAATATTTTAATCTGCTTTTACATTCACTGTGTTGACTACAAACCTTTCCTTTATGTTGGTAATCCCAATTGTCATTGTTCTTTTCCATGGTCTTTCTCATTAATGTATATAATTTTTATTTATTTGTTTATTTTTTATTTTCAACTTATTTTCTTAAGTTTTATCTTTCTTTTTTCACTTTATTGTTTTAGCCCCTTCTCTTTTATTTTATTGAAATTTTTTTCTTTTTTTTTTTTTTTTTTTTTTTTACTTTTTAATAAAATATCAACCATGGGTAGGAAAATTTTCTTCTTTTCCTTGTGTCTTATTTCATTCATGCTGTTACAATAATAGAATACCTGAGACTAGGTAATTTATAATGAACAGAAATTTATTGGCTCACAGTTCTGGAGGATTTCTTGCCGAGTCATCACATGGCGGAAAGCAGAAGGCTAAAAATAGGCAAAAGGGAGCTAAACTTGCCTTTATATAATGACATTAATTCAACCCGTAAAAGAGGAGCCTGGTGGCCTAATCACCTCTCAGAGGTCTTACTTCTTAATACCGTTACAATGACCATTAAATTTTAACATGAGATTTGGAGAGGACAGGCATTCAAATCATAGCACCTTGGTTTATGTCTTCTTTTTATTATTATTATTATGAACTAGTTTCTTTTGAATATGTTTCGTGTTGTATTTGTGGTGTATTCATAGTTGCCATATCATTTCTTTGCATCTTGCTCATGCTTAAAATGGGCAATTCTGTCAAAAACTTTTAGCAGAACAGAATGGTACAGATGAATTTTCCTTAATAAACATTTTTTTTTTTTTTGAGATGAAGTCTCGTCCTTGTCGTCCCAGGCTGGAGTGCAGTGGTGCAATGTCCGCTCACTGCAACCTCCGCCCACTGCAACCTCCAACTCCCAGGTTCAAGCTGTTCTCCTGCCTCAGCCTCCTGAGTAGCTGGGATTAAAGGCATGTGCCATCATGCCTGGCTAATTTTTGTACTTTTAGTAGAGATGGGGTTTCGCCATGTTGGCCAGGATGGTCTCAAACTCTGACCTCTGTGATCCGCCTGCCTCTGCCTCCCATAGTGCTGGGGTTACATTCATGAGCCACTGTGCCTGGCTTAATAAACATTTTGTTTTGAGGCCTGTTTGCCTTCTCTGAGCTGCCATTTCTTGGCAAGGCATTGCTCTTGGTACCTTCCTATATAACCCTAGGGCAATGGGTTGGGAATGGAGTTGGTAAGACCTCTCTGGGACTGTATGCTTCTTTTGCTGGAGGTTCTGTCCTCTGCTTATGGGATTTTGTTTGGTGCCACACATTAAGGGTTCATGCTCTCTGGTCTCTGTATATGTATCCTAATTTCAAGGGGGATATTGCTTTTGAGCTTTTATTTGTTTAACTATTGTAGTAAAACATGGCTTGCAACCTTTGCCTCCTAGGTTCAGGCTCTTCTCCTGCCTCAGCCTCCTGAGTAGCTGGGACTAGAGTTGCGTACCACCACACCTGGCTACCAAAGTATATTTTTAAAATGTATATATTTTTAAATTTACCTTAAGCAATACACTGTTGTAAAATTTTTTAAAAAAATACTATTCACAATAGCCAAGACATGGAGTCAACCCAAATTCCAATCAACAGTAGACTGGATAAAGAAAATGTTGTACATAGACACCATGGAATACTATGCATAAGCCATAAGAAGGAACATAAGAAAGATCATGTCCTTTGTGGAAACATGGATGGATCTGGAAGCCATTATCCTCAGCAAACTAAAGCAGGAACAGAAAACCAAACACCACATGATCGCACTTATAAGTAAAAGCTGAATGATGAGAACACATGGACACATGAGGGAAACAACACACACTGGGACCTGTTGGGGGTGTGTAGGAGGGTGAATATTAGGAAGAACAGCTAATGGGTGCTGGCTTAATACCTGGGTGATGGGTTGATCTGTGCAGTAAACCACCATAACACATATTTGCCCATGTAACAAAGCTGTACATCCTGCACATGTATCCCAGAGCTTCAAATAAAAATTGATTTTAAAAAGTAAAATAATATAAATACAAAAAAAAAAAAAAACATGGCAAGCCTTGATTCTTGCTTCCTCTATACAGATTCTTAGGTAATACAGGCTTTTCTTCATGAAAGGTTTATGTTACTTTTCTCTGGGCTGTCTACTCAACTCATTCTCAGATTATTTCTAAGCTGTATGGTATAAGTGAAAAATTCTGTTTGTTGGCTCACTGTCTTCCCAACACCTGTTTCACAGGTAATCTAGCCAAAATCATCATGTCTCCACCCTGCACCCCCTCCCTATTTTAAAAAATTACTACATGACATCCTGCTTTCTTTGCTATTTGGTTAATTTGTATATTCTGTTCATGTAGCTATATGATGGGGTTAAGTAGATTTGGGTGTTCAGATTTCCCTATTCCATCTTTACTTGGAATTCTATTTTTTTAAAGATTTTTAGAAAATTACAGCTTAGTTTTATATTTCCAGAACAGTTGCAAACATCATACAGAGAGTTGCTGCATAACCCTCACCCATTCTCCCTTATTGTTAACGTATACATTACTATGGTACTTTTGTCACAGGGGAGAATTCAGTATTGTTACATGACTATTAATTAACCTCTATACTTTCTTTGGATTTCACTACTTTTTCTCAAATGTCCTTTTTATGCTCTAGGATCATATCCAGGATTCCATATTGGATTTAGTTTGTATGTCTCCCTAGCCTGCCCTGGGCTGTGACATTTTCTCTAACTTTTCTTGTGTTTTAAGACCTTTGATAGTTTTGAGGCATATTGATCGAGGTATTTTGTACAGAATGTTTCCCAATTTGGATTTTTCTTATGGTTAGGTTGGGGTTATGAGTTTTTAGGGTGAAGACCACAGAAGTGAGTACCATTTTCTTCACATCATTTCAAGGTTATATTCTACTAACGTGATTTACTACCAGTAATATTAACCTTGATCATCTGGCCAAGGCATGGTTTGCCAAGTTTCTCCACTGTAAAATTACTTACCTCCATTCCTTTGTTTATACTCTACTCTTTGGAAGCAAATCACTAAGTACAGTCCATACTAAAGAATGAGGATGGGAGGTTGTTGAACTCTATCTCCTGCAAGGGAGAATATTTGCATAAATTACATGTAATTCTTCAATACAGGAGATTTGACTCTTTTCCCGTTTTTTATTTATTCAGCCATTTGTGTCAGTATGGACTCACAGATGTTCATTTAATACTTTGAATTATAATCTAATACTATGTTATTTATGTTGTTACTTGAAATGTTCTATCTTTGTGGATTGGAAACACTTTCAGGTTAGCTCCTATGTCTCTTTAACATGTCCCCATTCTTTTGTGTTATTTATTTGTTTTTGTTTTGAGACTAGGTCTTGCTCTGTTGTCCAGGCTGGAGTGCAGTGGCATGGTCACAGCTCACTGCAGCCTTTACCTCTTGGGCTCAAGCAATTCTCCCATCTCAGCCTCCCCAGTAACTGGGACCACAGGCACTCATTTGGCTAATGCCTGGCTAATTTTTAGAAATTTTTTTAGAAACAGAGTCTCACTATATTGCCCAGGCCAGCCTCAGGCTCCTGAGCTCAAATGATACTCCTGCCTTAGCCTTCCGAAGTACTGGAATTACAGGCATGAGCCACTACACCTGGCCTCTTCTGATTTTTGAACACTTTCTTTTTGGTATGACAAAATACTCCAGGGTCACCTTATGTAAGGATGTATAGAGCTGTGCCCCTCCAGTAGATTCAGTCATTTCTCCAAGGAATTCTAGTTCCTTTTATTGGAAAATAGTATTAGAAACCAAGATGTGGGTGTAGGGTGTGCCCTTTGTTGTGGGAATATGGCTGCTTCTAGACATTTTCTGCAGACACAGTAGGAAATACACATCTATGCTAACTGATGTATACACACATATCTCTTATTTATTCATTTATCCATTTGTGTCTATATCAAGCTAAACTTGAGTTCACACTGATGTTCTTAATTCGAATCCATTACCAGATGGTTCATTCTAGGCTTCCCCTCTTGCTCATCTGTAAATTATTCCACCCAGTGGTGACAAACCTGGTCTCCAGCAGCCACCATCTATTTACTTGTTTGTTGAAACCTAGTATGCAGTTTAACTTTTTCTGAATCATTAACGTGTACCTCCATGAGAAATAACTTTACCAATGAGAATATACTATGTTTCGTTCTTTTAGTCTTTAGTCTTTTGGTTTCAAGACACCATTTTCCAAAATTACTTAAATTGGCTCCTTCCTCTGCCCCACCTCTTTGAGGTTAGGCCGTATTTTTTTATGTAATTAGACTTATTTATTGTAGTAGACTGATTTATTTATTTATGTAATTAGACTTATTTATTCTAGCCTAGTGTTCTTTGATCTCCTAGCTGGTTTCTTTGTGTGCATACATTAAGGTTCACTGTGTGCTGTAAATATCTGTGGGCTTTGGCAAATGCATAGTGTCATGTATCCAAATTAGTTCTGCTACTTTAAAAATCTCCACTGCTGCTTCTACTCAAATCTTCCTCCCTCCCCAACTCTGTGGCAACTATTGACCTGCTTTCTTCCCCTAATAGTTTTTCCTTTTTCAGAATGTCACATGAATGGCATCATACAATATGTAGGCATTTCAAACTGGCTTCTTTTATTTAGCAAAATGCATTCACATTAATGAATTAATTTATATTATGTTCTTTTTTCTTGTTGAATAGTA
The DNA here is from genome assembly GCA_036589455.1 of Ateles fusciceps. NCBI lineage: Eukaryota > Metazoa > Chordata > Mammalia > Primates > Atelidae > Ateles > Ateles fusciceps. Next base: position 4,708,078 of record JAZHEH010002842.1, read on the forward strand.
TTCCATTGTATGGAAGTACCACAGTTTGTTGATTGATTTCTTTGTATAAAGGATATCTTGGTTACTTCCATTTTTGGTGATTTTGAATAAAGTTACTCTGAGTATTCACATACAGGTTTTTGTCTGGACACACATTTTCAAATCACTCGAGTAAACCCAGTAGCACTACTGCTGAATCATAAATTAAATCTATGTTAATTTTACAAGAAACTACCAAATTTTCTTCCAGAGTGGCTATACTAGCAACAAATCAGAGATCCTGGTGCTGTATTTCCTTCCAAGCATTTGGAACTGTTGTTTTTGTTTTGTTTTGTTTTGTTTTGTTTCTTGTTTTGGATGTTAGCCATTCTAACAGGTATGTAGTAGTATCTTAATATTTTTATTTTTATTTGCATTTCCCTGATGACACATGATATTGAGCATCTTTTTAAATGTTTATTTTTCATCTGCATATCTTCTTTGGTCAAGTGTTCAGATATTTTATACAGTTTTTCAAATTAGATTATTTTTTCCCCTTACTGTTTAAAAGAGTTGTTGATATTCTAGATGTAAGTCCTTTATCAGATATGTGGTGCAAATATTTTCTTCTAGTCTGTGTCTTATTTTTCTGAGTCTCTTAGTGTGTTTGGCAGAATACAAGTTTTAAATTTTGATGACTTTTTAAAAATTCTTTTTTTTTTCTTTTGCTTATGGATATTCTTTTATTCCACCACCATTTGTTAAAAAGACTATCATTACTACATTAAATTTCCTTTGCACCTTTATCAAAAATAAGTTGATTATATATCTGTGGGCTAATGTCTGAATTTACTATTCTGTTTCATTGACCTATATGTTGATCCCTTTGTCAATATCACACAATCTTGACAGTGAGTCTTGAAATCAGGTGTAGTCCTCCAACTTTGCTCTTTTATTACAGAGTTGTTTTGGCTATTCTGGATACCCTTTTTATATAAATTCAGTAATACAGTCATTAAAACTTTAGAACTCTTCTTTGGAGATTTGCAGGTACTATGATGTTTAATTTATCAGGCACTGAACAGTGGTATCTTATTTTGCATGCAATTTATGTTCATAAATTTTGTTACCTAAATCAATCACCAATTTTATTCATGCGATTTGCTTCTGAAAAGATTTTTGTGCTTTAAAACAATCAAATTTACCTACAGAAGACAACAAATCAGTTTTTCATAAAATGTCACAACTCTTTTGAAGTAGGTATATTCATGTTTTATGAAAAAGCTTAGAGGGCTAGACTACTTGGCCAAGACTTAAAGTCAATCAATTACACATTGTCAGAATGTCTACCTCAGATTTACACAGGCAACTCAAACTTAGCATATCCAAAATGAAACTTACTAATTCATTCTTGAAACCTGATTCTCCTCCTTAATTCCCTATCTTGATCAGTGTCTACAACCATCTGCCTATATATCCAAGCCAAAAATTGTTCCTCAGAGCTCCTGTTAAACTGACCTCTTACTTGGTTTATTCTGTCATCTCTTTAACTAATATTTAAATTGAGCCTATCATTCTTCCCCATTTTTATCCTTCATTGAACATCTACTTTATACATATATTTGTTACAGTTTTTATTAAAATTATTGAAATTAGTATTCCTTGAGGCAGAATCCTTTTCAGCATTAGTATTAAGAGAAGAATGGGAGTGAGCAAAAAGGAACGCATTCAATTCCCAGCTTTTTCTTTTAATTAATTAATTCATTCAGTAAATATTTACTGAGTATATACTGTGTCAGGTACAGTGCTAGTTGCGGGGGGACACAGCATGATGGTCAAATTGAGTTAAGTATATAAGTAATCATATAAATACTTAAAACAATTAACAGTTAATTTGAAGAATTTTTGATTTCCAGAAACAGCTTATAAGAGGGACTCCTTTTGTATCAAAGTCTAGGAGTTCAGGTAGGGAAAAGAGTCAGGGAAGGCCACACATACCAAGCAAGAAAAACAACAGCAACAAAGAATATTAAGTCAGTATAGTTTGAGAGAAGTTCCCTTCTCTTCTGCTGAATCTATAGGTTCTGAACCTTCAAGAGTGTGTTTTGGACTACATCTTGATAATAGGACAAATTCATAACTTTTGCTTGACTGAAAGGTGTATTTGGGGGCATTGAGTATAGGATAAAATTATATAAATTGTTTCACATCTTTTTTTAAAAAGTTTAATTTCTTGCTTTCTATAATCTTCAGATCCTTTGTCATCTTTTTTCTCTCATCTGCTTTGCTACTTCTGATCTACATTGTGTCTCTGTTACAGTGTCTGCTTTGTCTTATTCTGCCTCTTCTCTGCTTTTCTTTACCCCTTGGATCTTTAATGCTTTTTCTCTTTCTTTTTTGGCTTTTATCCAAAACTAGGGGGAAAAAAATAAAAAGGATTCAAGTTAAAATTACTTACATTTACATCTATTATACACGTTCACATTTGTGTATTTTAGCTTTTCCGATCATGATACCTTTTTTTCAGTCTCTTTGCTATCATTGGTTTTTTTTTTTTAACATGTTAAATGTGGTATGTAGAAAATGAGAGAAATAAAAGCAAACAAATCAGAGTTTTCTTATTAGAATAAAAGCAAACAAATTAGAATTTTCAGAAAAATTTGAAATTTTTTATCATTTGAGGTCAACGTTTTGCATCTTAGGATTGAACAAGGTGAATGACTGGTTTCAGAAAGGAAAAAGGTGATATTGACTGATTTAGGAATAAATCAAGAAATGCGACATTTCACGCATGAATCTTTTCACTTAGAGTGCAAGGTTGTCAGTCAGAATTTGCATGCTATAGGAAATCAATTGAAACTTGAGCCCATAGACATTTACTTCAGCAAAATTTTTACTAATTATCATGACTATGTCAAGTTAGACTGTTGTAGGCATAATTTAAAGTTTACAAAAGATTGGAATTCTTTTTTCTAATTGTAAACTTAATGAGATATAATTTATAGTTCATCAGATATATTTCATATAACACCAACTATTATTTTAAGTCTTTGTTTAGATCAGTAGAGTGTTATGTGTTGTACATAACACTAGTAAACCTTGGTACCTTCCCCCAAAGTAATTTTAAATAGAAAATTGAAAGCCATGTATAGTTGTTTCAAGTCACCTCTTTTCTGAAAAGGCAAGTTGTCTAAGTTTTGTGTTGTTTTAAGTGACACAGTATGTGATATACTTATTGTAGACCTGAATTTCATTTTCTGAAAATTGTTTTTGCTGGTTCTTAATCTTAAACTAGATATTGAATGATCTAGCTTAGAAAATTATGTCAAATATTCTAAATTGGCACTTACAGCACAAATATCAAAGAGCTAGTCTCATTTTCCAACACTGTATCAAGGATTTGCAAACTAAGAACTTATGTTGAAATCCAGCCTGCTTCCTATTTTGTAAATAAAGTTTTATTGGGATACACCTACACTTGTTCACTTAACTATTGTGTATGACTGCTTTTGTACTACAGAGGCAGAATTTAGTACTATGATAGAGAGCATACAGCAAAGCCTAAAATAATTACTATTTGGCCATTTACAGAAAAACTTGGCTGATACCTGCTCTGTGTAATCTAGTCGAGACTAAATTATGATATAATCTATCTTTGATATCTGTGGTATCTCCTGAAACTTTTAAAGAAACACAAGTAGAGAAAGTTACTTGAATCTATGTAGGATTTTCAAATCTTGAATTAATCATTTTTTTCATTTTGACTAAAGTTATATTTTTCTTTTAATGGCCATTTATCACTATACTTACATCAATTATAAAGAATTACAACAAAGCAAGATTGAGATCCAAATGCTAAGTGGCTGACTTGGCTGGTCTTGTGTGTCAGACCTAGCACAGTAGCCCTACCAAAAACATAATTTAAAATAATTTATAAGCAAATGACAAATCACTATTTATTATGTGCTTTCAACAGCAATCACTCAAATTATTTAAAGTCTGAATTCTAAATTCATGTGCCAGGGATCTGGAATAGACTTTGATAAGAACTTTTAATTCTGATTTTTACAAATGTTTAAATTATTAGTAGAGAATTTTAATATTAGACTAAATACAATTATCTTAAACCTTTCCTATTGAAAGATATTAATTTGAAACATTTGAACTCTTCATCTTTCTCTCCTTACAGTAATGGTTTACATTGCAATGCCTGAAGACAGCCTATAAACATTACATAGAAATTCCATACACGTTTTTTGTGTGTGTTGATTATTTGGGTAACCTGCTGTTGTTTCTTTCCTGGTCATATATAATTCTTTGAAGCTAAAAACAGAGATTTATAACCTTGGTAACTAAATGTCTTTTGTTGTTGCAAAGGTTCCAGAATAATTTACCAATGTAAATGTTTAATTATCATGTATCTGTTCACATTTTAAATTATCAAGTTTAATAAGGTAATTGTGAAGTTTGTAAGCATTTAAATTGGATTTTACTGAATAGCTGCCGTAATTAGGTCTTACTTTGATTTTACCTGAAAAGAATGGCAGTAAAAGATAAGATAAATATTTCTCACCACATATAACTTCCTTAGAAATTGTATTTAGCCAACCAGTTACTGCTGGTTAAGTGCTACTAGTTTTCTTCAAATATTTTCACTATGATAATAAATGTAAGAATATTATTATATACTTTTCTGTTATGTTTTTCAATTAAGATGCAAAGAAGTGTTTATCCTCACAATTCTTGTAGAACAAACTTTTGTTAGGCAGCATCTTTGAAAATTGTTCATTTATTTTGAAGAAAAAAGATAAAAGATGAAAGTAGTTGCGCTTCTTTAAATGTAAACCTAAGCGGACATTAGTAGTTTGAGACATATTGAATTATATATAACTTAAAATTACTATACCTTCCTGTTAACTTACACTATTTAAGTATGTCTAGAAATAGCTTTTTAATATATGTGTATTTATTTTTTCTGTTAAAATACTATGTTCTAAAAATACTACTTTTCCATGAGTGTAGTAGCAATTTTATCCAGTTGTGAAGTTTGGAACCATTCAGTGGCATATTTATTAGGTGTCTTCTATTATCTTTGGCTAGTATCCTCTTTTATGGTAAATGTTAAATCATAGAAGCACAGAAGTGGGGAAACTTGAGAAAACAGCAACTTGGATATCTAAACTTTTTAGTGTAATTTTAAAATAATTGAGATCCTTTCTAGAATCTATACCTTTTTACTAGCACATATTACAAATTTTCTTTTAATTTACTTACTTTAAGTTGTTTCCTAAATTATGTTATAGACATTTTCTATGTAATTTAAAACTACTTTCTTTACCTTTACTGCATTTCTTCAATTTCTCAACATCAGTAAACATTTCAGGAACCACTATGACTCTTATAAGACAAAATGCATTTCTGAGGGGGAGCCAATTTGTATTTTTTGTCTTTATGTTGAATAATTCTACATATATTAGGAAGAAGAAAGTAACATTCATTAGTCATCTAAAAACTTGGTACAATTTTGGTCAGCCTTCCTATATATTTGTGTTATAATAACAAATAGGTAACAGCAAGAGATTTTTCACTTCAAATTTAGTGTGATTATTTGTCATTGCTTTTGAGGGAACATAGTTAAACTTTGTAATAAAAATACTTGCCTTGTTTTACTTATGATGGTGTCCAAAAAAGAGAAGAAATACAGTTTCTGATAAAAATGGAAAGTCCAGGAATAAATATAATGATGAGAATGAGTGCTTTTATCACTGGGAACTTTCTTCATCTAAGCACATATGAACAATTGATCCTTGTAGTCATATATAGCAGTAAACATTAATAACTTAACAGTCTGAAGTCAGTGCAGAAGATATGGAGCATTATTGAAAGATGGAGTCGAGCAGGTGGCACTTTAATATGTTCAGTGTCATGGTTGACTCTAAAGACTAGTCGAATGAAATTACTTGAGGTTCTAAAGATTTAAAAAGCGAACTCATTTTGCTGCACTAAGGAAATGCTACTGATCAGGCTTTCTGTGTCCCTTTTTCTAGGCTAGAAAATATTAACCCTGAAGAAAATGACATGGTAAGCCATTCTCTGAGGAGATTTCTTGATGTCAGTCTTATATCTTAGAGGCTTAAGTTCAATTGAGTAGGTTTCAAGAACTAAGATGTGGGAAAAAGAAGAATTGACACACTAATAATGTACATCTTTGCTGCAATATGAAAATTCAATAACTTCACTCAGTCAATTTACAATTCACATGTGCCTATTAATTAAAACCCTATATTAAATAAAATATATTAAAACTTCATGTCTGACTAACATATAATGGTGTTGGTAGACATTACAGGAATTACTGAACAGAATAAACAATGCAGACACAGGGATAGCTATTCAGAAGAATGGAGCTATAATTGTGGATAGAATCTACAAGACCAAAGAATGTAAAATGAGAATAACTGCAGAAGAAATGAGTGCACTAATAGAAGAACGGGATGCTGCCTTGTCTAAGGTAACTCTGCATGTATCTGTAAAAGCATATACTTGCCATTTTCCTCTATTTTTTTAACCATTAAAAAATGACTTTGGCCCAGATATTCTTAATTCATATTAGTTTTTAGCACATAATACCACAATGATTAGCTATATTAAAATAATTATGTATTTTATTATACTGCTGTTCAAAATTTGCAACCTCATTTTAAATAAAATTGAATGCAGTCTCATTTCTTCATAAAATTAAACTTGTTCGTAACATGCTAAATTGTTATAGAAATTTAGTTATATTCTTTCAATTAATCACTTTTACATGGGACTTCTTACTTAAGCTGCAGTTTTTTGAGGGCTGAGATTATGTCTGTATTACTGTTTTATTCCCATTGCCTAATTCAGTACCTTTTAGTAAACAGTGATTAATAGATCAAAATTATTTATGTATTTTTTTCTGAATTCCACTTACACCTTCCTGTTCTACCTGAAATCTGATTACTTCCCTCAGGCCACTGCTTCCAGTGCAGTCCTTTAAAGTAGTGGCTGTGCTCTCTCTCATACCAGTTATACCACTGGGCTTAGAGGTTTGTTTCTCATTACTGTTTTTATTTATTTATTTTTTTAAATGGAGATGAGGTATCAGCTTGTTTTCCAGGCTGCTCTTGAACTCCTGGCCTCAAGTGATCCTCCTGCCTCAGCTTCCCAAAGTATTGGGTTTGCAGGTATGAGCCACCATACTCAGCCTTGTTACTGTTTTCAGATCAATGTCTTTTTCACTCCCTGAACACCTCCAGCTTTGAAACTGATGCATCAGACTATACTACCCAGTACACACTATTGTAATCATGTACACACTTCTGTGTCACTATCCTTGTTTTGTTAAGATTTTTGGATCTATTCCAGTGTTTCTTTCTTTAGCCTACTCATGTCATAATTCTTGGTGATGTAAATTCCTATGTAGGCAGTCCTTTCAAAAATTATAGCCTCTTATTTCCTAGAGTTTCTCTGCTTTAGTCCTTGTGTGCTGCACACAATGTCTGCCATCTACTCTGTGGTCATACTCTGTTCCCGGTCATTCTGAGTCTCAATGTCAGGCCTCCCACTTTCTGACTACCAGCTGCTGTCTTTCTAGCTCACTCACTCTAGAACTCTGACTCTATCTATTTTTCAAGTTATTTCTTTTTCTTTTTTTTTTTTTTTAGGCAGAGTCTTGCTCTGTGACCCAGGCTGGAGTGCAGTGGTGCAATCTTGGCTCACTGCAGTCTCCTCCTTCAAGGTTCAAATAATTCTCCTGGCTTAGCCTCCTAAGTAGCTGGGACTACAGGTGTGCGCCACCACACCTGGCTAATTTTTCTGTATTTTTTTTTGTAGACACAGGGTTTTGCCATGTTGGCCAGGCTGGTCTTCAACTCCTGACCTCAAGTGATCCGCCTACCTCAGCCTCTGAAAGTGCTGGGATTACGGGTGTGAGCCACTGTGCCTGGCCTTAACTTATTTCTATTGATCTTACTCTTTTTTATCCCTCAAACCCCTTATGTTCTTACTCCGCCCCCCACACACATCTAGCTTAAATTCCATTGCCCATTGTAATTATCACCAACTTGCATATAATATAACCTTATTTTTCTTGGCCCCTCTTCCTTTGTCTTACTCATCCAGCAAAATCATACCTAGTTAAGTGAATCTTTCTGCTTTGTACCTTCACAGCTTTATAAGGCAGGAGAAAAATCACACAAATTTACTGAATGAACTTACCTTAAATCCATGACCATCTATTAATATCTTCAAGTAGGTTCTCAATGTTGCCTGGCAACTTCTTGCCTTTTGCTTGTCTATTCCCTCTTCCCTCTAGAGGACTATTTTATCTCTTCTTTCTCTGTAGTTATCCAACTTCTCCTCCCAGTTAAAAAGATAACTTCTGCATGTCCCCAGCCATTTCATCTACCAGCCTACCTGTATTTGCACCTATGTGCTCTGCCTTTTCTACTTTACTTTTTTCTAACTACATGCTTCTGTTTAAAAACAAATGAACCAGGAAAAAGGAAAAGTGATGTTTTAAGGGATAAAAAAGATAATTGCAGTACCAAGTCTTGGAGTAGATGAGTAAATTGATAGGAAATAGGTTCTAGAACATAAGTGTAGGAATTGGCTTTTGTTAGGAACAGGGAAACTACTTTCATTCTAACAGATGTCTGTAAAGAGCTTAGATACATACAGATGCTGGCAAGTTGATAAATTTAGTAATGGGAAGTTGGGGGTGCAGTGTCATTCTCTACTAAAATGTTAGATTAATTTAGATTTTCAGTGGATTAGTGGATGGTGGTGAAGATTTATAAAGTACAGACAGTTTGCAATCGTTTTTTTGTTTGTTTGTTTGTTTGTATATAAATGAACATAACTAGAGAAATGTAGGATTGCCAGGCAGAGCTGAATGCACATTTAAGAATTACGGTAGGTAAATTTTTAAAAACCTGTCTGTCAAATTGTGTGATTTCTTTTAGCAGTATTCCAATCTTGAGTGTAGTATGATATAGTAGATATTTGATTTTAACTACAATGGAGAATGGGTGAGGGGCCAGAGAGTTATTATAGTAATGAAACACACACTCTCCCTCACCATGGACTGTCGTTTATGTAAAGAGGTAGAGGAGTGATGAGGCATATAGAAAGAAACTGAGGAGAGTGTGGTATTACAGAAGGCAAGGTCCTGGATAGTAAAAAATTGGTAAGCCCATGTATTGGAATTCTTGGTTTGTCAAATAATTGCGCTATAGTGAGTTGCAGTCAAGAGAAAAAGACACTTGAAATAAAGATTTTGGACATATTACAATTATTAAGGTTAGTGATTTCCAGATATTTTTCTGTGTAATTTTTATATGGATGTATAGGAAAAAATAAACCCTAAATGATACATATTTTATCACACAGTAAGCTAGATTCAGAAGTGGTTAAAGAGAGGAAGCATATCTAAGGAAAAATATGAATTTAAAACTTGCAAGGAATTTCCTCCATATTGTAACAAGTACAGAAATTAAGGTCTGCGAAGATAATATAACGACACATATTTCAAGATTCAGAAATGGGTGCTGGAACATTCCTGGCTTGGTTATGAATTGCTCACTTGGCATCTACATGATCAGCAGTCACTTTGATAAAGCAGATTGAGATTAGGGAGTGCAGCATACGCTAACAAACCCACTTGATGAACATACCTAGAATTCTGCCCAATGATGTAACCTTCAAAGTTGTCTTTTCACTTTAGCAGAGGACATAATCAAATATCCTAGTGTCTTAATCTCTCCTTTTTAGTGTTGCCTTCACTTTGTATTTCTTATAATTAACAGTGTATAGCATATAATAGATACATAGTGATGGTAAGTTAAAATACTAGAAATTTGACACAAAGGTCATACTCAAAAGGAAAATAAACCATAAAATTAAAGTTTCATTTTTCAGGAAAAGTAGGAAACATTTGATATTCATGTTTTTTCAGTTCATCTTGCTAAAATATATTGTTAATAGTTCATCTATTGTAATTACTTGTTTTTTCTTACTGTGAAATTTTTACAACTTTTTGAAAGTATATGTAACTTTAGAAAGTACAGATAAGCAAAAAGAAGGAAAAAATTGTCCGCAAATTCGCTTCCTAGAAATAGTTATAAGTATATTGTCTTTTTTCAATGCATATTATATTGTATGTACTACTTTTTAGCCTGATTTTTCACATTGATTTGACATTTTGTTAGATATTCTCATGATTTTACTTTATTTTATTTATTTATTTGAGACAGAGTCTCATTATGTTACCCAGCCTGGAATGCAGTGGTGTGATCATGGCTCTGGTTCAGGTCACTGCAGGCTCAACCTCCCAGGCTCAGGTGATCCTCCATCCTCAGCCTCCAAGTAGCTGGGGCAATAGGCACACACTACCACACCAGGCTGATTTTCTTGTATTTTTTTAGAGATGAGGGTTTCACCATGTTGCCCAGGCTGGTCTTAAACTCCTGGGTTCAAGTAATCTACCCCCTTCTGTCTTCCAAAGTGCTGAGATTACAGGCATGAGCCACTGCTCCAAGCTTTGTACTTTGATAATGTGGGCATGTTAAGATTTGTTTAACTTACCTGCCATTGACAGTTTTGGGAATGGAAACATTTTTGTAACTAAATTTTTATGTATATCCATGTTTTTTTCCTAAAGGAAAATTCCTAGGAATGAAAAGGATGATCTAAAGAATATAAACATTAAAAAATAAACATATGTTTCTTTTTTATTATCTTTTATTATTATTATTATACTTTAAGTTCTGGGGTACATATGCAGAACGTGCAGGATTGTTGCATAGGTATATACGTGCCATGATTATTGGCTTCCTCCATCCCTCTGTCACCTACATTAGGTATTTCTCCTAATGTTAGCCCTCCCCGAGTCTCCACTCCCTGCTATCCCTCTTCTACCACCGTTTCCCCCGACAGGCCCCGGTGTGTGATGTTCCCCTCCCTGTGTCCATGTGTTCTCATTATTCAATACTCACTTATGAGTGAGAACATGTGGTGTTTGGTTTTCTGTTCTTTGTCAGTTTGCTGAGAATGATGGTTTCCAGATTCATCCATGTCCCTGCAAAGGACATGAACTCATCCTATTTTATGGCTGCATCGTATTGCATGGTGTATATTTGCCACATTTTCTTTATCCAGTCTATAATTGATGGGCCTTTGGGTTGGTTCCAAGTCTTGGCTATTGTAAACAATGCCGCGATAAACATACGTGTGCATGTGTCTTTATAATGGAATGTTTTATAATCCTTTGGGAATATATCTAGATTGCTGGGATTGCTGGGTCAAACTGTATTTCTAGTTCTATATCCTTGAGGAATTGCCACATTGTTTTCCACAATGGTCGAACTAATTTACACTCCCACCAACAGTGTAAAAGTGTTCCTGTTTCTTCACATCCTCTCCAGAATCTGTCTCCTGATTTTTTAATGATTGCCATTCTAACTGGCATGAGATGCTATCTGCCTGTGGTCTTGATTTGCATTTCTCTAATGACCAGTGATGAGCATTTTTCATATGTTTGTTGGCTACATGAATGTCTTCTTTTGAAAAGTGTCCGTTCATATCCTTCACCCACTTTTTGATGGGTTGTTTTTTCCTTGTAAATTTGTTGAAGTTCTTTGTAGATTCTGGTTATTAGCCCTTCGTGAGATGGATAGATCACAACATTTTTTTTCCCATTCTGTTGGTTGCCAATTCACTCTGTGATAGTTTCTTTTGCTGTGCAGAAGCTCTTTAGGTTAATTAGATCCCATTTGTCTGTTTTGGCTTTTGTTGCCATTGCTTTTGTGTTTTAGTCATGAAGTCCTTGCCTATGCCTGTGTCCCGAATGGTATTGCCTACGTTTTCTTCTAGGGTGTTATGGTGTTATGTCTTATGTTTAAATCTTTAATCCATCTAGCGTTAATTTTTGTATGAGGTGTAAGGAAGGGATCCAGTTTCGGCTTTCTACATATGACTAGCTAGTTATCCCAGCACCATGTATTAAATAGGGAATTCTTTCCCCATTGCTTGCTTGTATCAGGTTTGTCAAAGATCAGATAGTTGTAGATGTGTGGCATTACTTCTGAGGCCTCTGTTCTGTTCCTAATCGATATCTCTGTTTTGGTACCAGTACCATGCTGTTTTTAATTACTGTAGCTTTGTAATATAGTTTGAAGTCAGGTAGTATGATGCCTCCAGCTTTTTTCTTTTTGCTTTGGATTGTCTTGGCTATGTGGGCTCTCTTTTGGTTCCATATGAAGTTTAAGGTTTTTTTCTGTTTGTTTTGTTTTTAATTATGTGAAAAAAAGTCAATGGTAGCTTGATGGACATAGCATTGAATCTATAAATTACTTTGGGCAGTATGGCCATTTTCAAGATATTGATTTTTCCTAACCATGAGCATGGTATGTTTTTCCTTCTGTTTATGTCCTCTCTTATTTCCTTGAGCAGTGGTTTATAGTTCTTCTTGAAGAGGTCCTTCACATCCCTTGTAAGTTTTATTCCTAGGTATTTTTTTGTAGCAATTGTGAATGGGAGTTCAATAGCCTTCTTAGAAAAGTTGTACCTAGAAGTATTATTTGAAATTTTATTTGGGGATTTTAAGTGGATAAAATTCTGAGAAATGTAGACTTTATTCTCTAGGCAATGTGAAACTTGCAGCTTTTCAGTTTCTGAAAATGCAGAAGGTGCTACTCTTAAGGAAGATTTCTGGGCAAGACTACAAAGTTCCTTGAGTAATATAAATATAAGTATGAGGAGACCAATTATAATGGGAACCTATTATAATTGAGGAAAGAGATGAGGTTCTAAACAAGAAAAATAAGGAGAGGAATACATATAAAACCTATGGAAGCTTGCATTTTTGCAAATAGAGGTATAACCTGAAGTGAACTAATCTCAAGTGAAGGATTTGATGAATTTTTATATATGTATGTTCCCATGTAAGCAACACCCAGATGAAGGTATGGAACATTGCTAGTACTCCAGGAGGCTCCTTTTGTCTCTTTCCAGTCAGAATTCCTCACCAAAGATAATCACTTTTCTTACTTCTGTCCCCATAGGTCAATTTGCATGTTTTAAAACTTCATATAAAAGGAATCATATGTCATATACTACTGTGTCTAATTTCTGTCACCCAGTGTTACTACTGTATGTTGATCTGTATTGTTAATAATTATTACTAATGTATGTTTTTCACTGTGGTGTGATGTTTTATGGTGTGAATATGCCATGATTTATTTACATATTAAACAGATGACAGAAATTTAGATTGTTTTCATTTTTCACCTATTATGAATAAAGTATTATAGAGATTCTTTTTTCTTATCTTTTCGTAGACTTAAGCATTTATTTCTTTTGATACATATACATGCACATACTTGAATCGTAAGTTTAGTTTTATTAGGTAATGCCAAATGTTTTTCCAAAGTTGTACCAGTTTACAGCAGCAATGTAAGTGAGTTTCTCTAGTTGTAAGAGTTAATACTTGGTATCATTGCTCATTTTATTGTCAGTCATTCTGATGGGTGTATAGTCATATTTCATTGTGGATTTATCTTGTATTTTTTGTTTCCCTGATGACTAATAATGTTAGCACCTTTTTATATGTTTTTTGGACATTTTGATATCTTCTTTTGTGAAATATCTCTTTGAAGCTATTGCCCATTATTAAATTTGTTTTTCTTATTGATTTATGTAATTTACATATATTTGTACAGTCTGTAGCTTGCATTTTTGTTCTCTGAATCCTGTCTTTTGATGGCAAATATTCTTAATTTTAATGCAGCCTAATTTATCATTGTTTTCTCCTTATGGTTAGTGCATTAATGCAGGGTTAATGGTCATCACCATTCTAACTGGCTTGAGGTGGTATCTGCCCGTGGTTTTGATTTGCATGTTTCTAATGACCAGTGATGATGAGCTTTTTTTTCATATGTTTGTTGGCCACATAAATGTCCTCTTTTGAAAAGTGTCTCTTCATATCCTCCCCCCACTTTTTGATGGGGTTGTTTTTTTCTTGTAAATTTGTTTAAGTTCTATGTAGATTCTGGATATTAGCCCTTTGTCAGATGGATAGATCACAAAAAATTTTCTCCCATTCTGTAGGTTGCCTGTTCACTCTGATGAGAGTTTCTTTTGCTGTGCAGAAGCTCCTTGGTTTAATTAGATCCTATATGTCAATTTGGACTTTTGTTGCCATTGCTTTTGGTGTTATAGTCATGAAATCCTTGCCTGTGACTATGTCCTGAATGGTATTGCCTAGGTTTTCTTCTAGGGTTTTATGGTGTTAGGTCTTACATTTAAATCTTTAATCCATCCGGAGTTAATTTTTGTATAAAATGTAAGGACGGGATCCAGTTTCAGCTTTGTGCATATGACTAGCCAGTTATCCCAGCACCATGTATTAAATAGGAAATTCTTTCCCCATTGCTTGTTTTTGTCAGGTTTGTCAAAGATCAGATGGTTGTAGATGTGAGGTATTATTTCTGAGGCCTCTGTTCTGTTCCATTAGTCTATATATATATGTCTGTTTTGGTACCAGTACCATGCTGTTTTGGTTACTGTGGCCTTGTAGTATAGTTTGAAGTCAGGTAGTATAATGCCTCCAGATTTTTTCTTTTTGCTTAGGATTGTCTTGGCTGTACAGGTTCTTTTTTGATTCCATATGAAATTTAAAGTAGATTTTTCTAATTCTGTAAAGAATGTCAGTGGTAGCTTGGTAAGAATAGCATTGAATCTACAAGTTACTTTGGGCAGTATGGCCATTTTCATGATATTGGTTCTTCCTATTCACGAGCATGGAATGTTTTTCCATTTGTTTGTGTCTTTTCTTATTTCCTTGAGCAGTGGTTTATAGTTCTCCTTGCAGAGATTCTTCACATCCCTTATAGGTTGTATTCCTAGGTATTTTATTCTCTTTGTAGCAATTGTGAATGGGAGTTCGTTCATGATTTGTCTCTCTGTTTGTCTGTTATTTCTGTGCTAACCCTTATAGGTTATTCCTATGGAATGATGATTTTGTATTTCAGCGTAACACTTCTAAAATTCTACCTATAGCCTTACCATCTTAAGATGCATAAAATATCAAAATATTTGAAATATTTCTTTAAAAATTAGTCTTTACCAGCATTATAAATACTACTTAAAAGTATAATAGAGCATGTTAAGTACATCATGACCATTTTTTTCTATGTTGTCATTTAGTGTCATAGTAAACCTATCCTGCCTTTCCAGAATAGGCAGTGTTCTTCCAGTTGCAGGTTGGGCAGGATTACAAGAAATGTGAATTTGAGCCATGAACTCATTATGAGCCGATTTTTATAAAATGTGGAACTCTCTAAATATTGGGGAGCCTATATTATAAACTTTTTGGCATGAAACCATCTTTATTCTAAAGATCCATTTTATAAAGGGAACTAAAACTTTTCTAGTAGCATTCTTAGGAAGCTACATATAGCTTCGTAAAATTTTGTGCACGTAAATTGTGCACACAAATTCAAATTTCCGTGGTTTTATTTCTTCAGTATATCTCTGATTATAAAAATAAGTAAAACTTTTAATTAACACTTTAATGAATTATATATACACTGAATTTTCAAAAATACAAATACATGCAACCAAGTAGCTAGAAAATTATCTGCTGTAATTCTACAAATAATCTAAGAGGAATGTAAAGATATCTGAATATATCATTCAAAGCAAGATAGTTGTCTTCAGTCCAAATTGTAGGACAATATAAAATAAAACATGCATTCTCAACATAATATATTAAGACCTTCACTCTTATTTTGAAAATGACTCTGTGGCTGTGCTTGGGCATTTGCATACAGGTTTGTTTGATTAATTGCTACTTGACTCATCTGTCATAATCCTAAGCTCTGGGATCATAAAAGATCACACTCCCAAACCACTTTCTGGAATTAATTTAAATATTTAATGTCAAAACCCTGAAAAGATTCAGTGGAAAATGGTTCTTCTTGTTACCAGTAGCCTGTTTCAGTGTTACAGTCCCTTGAAAAAAGTTCCAAAGTTATATTAACTCATTAGTAATATTAACATAGCCCATTGTGGTAAAAATTATAATAATCTTATAATCAGGTTGAAATATACTTTAAGACAATAATTTATCTGGAAACTTTTTCAATAAATATATTTATCAAAATCATAAGTATATTAGAGATTTTTATAAGTGCTTTTGTTATTTTGGTTTTAACAATTGTTGAAAATTCAGAAAGTTTTAACTGTTAATATGTTTACTTTTTATTTGTTCACAATTTTGATTTCAGATAAAATTTACATGCACAAATGAAATACATAAATATTAAACTGGCAATTAGATGAGTTTTGACAGATTATACACCCATGTAACCACATCCTTACAAAGATAAACACATTTTCATAGCCATATTTCTTCTCTATCAATCATCTCTGCCCCACCCAAACAACTTCTCTGATTTTTTTAAATTACAGATGTGTTTTGCTTATTCTAGAATTTCATGTAAGTGGTATTGTATATATCAGCAAGATATTTGTGATATTTACCTATCAGTAATTTTGTCCCTTTTATTGATAAGTAATACTTCATTGTATAATATTACATTTGTTGTTCATTCTCCTGTTGGTGGACATTTAGATTTGTCTAGTTTTTACCTATTATTATTAAGATTGCTATGATAATTCTCATATAGGTCTTTTTGTGGAAATGCATTTTTATTTTCTTGGTTGAATACCTAAGAGTGAAATTGCTGCATTATAAGATAGGGTTGTATTTATTTTCAAAAGAAATCAGCACATGTTATGTGGAAGTGGCTGTATTATTTTACATTCTCAGTAGCAATTTACTGAAGTTCTGGTTGCTCCACATACTAGTCAACACTTGTTATTGTCGGTGCATTTAATTGCAGCTATTTTAGTAGATATGTATTGGTATATCATTGTGATTTTAATTTGCACCTTTCAGTGACTAATGCTCTTGGGAACTTGTTCAGATATTTATTGGCCATTCAGATATTTTATTT
The DNA here is from genome assembly GCA_036589455.1 of Ateles fusciceps. Taxonomy (NCBI): domain Eukaryota; kingdom Metazoa; phylum Chordata; class Mammalia; order Primates; family Atelidae; genus Ateles; species Ateles fusciceps. The sequence goes on from JAZHEH010002842.1 coordinate 4,725,081, forward strand.
ATTGAAACATCTGTTCATGTCTTTTGCCCATTTTTATTTTGGGTGATTTGACTTTTTATTATTGATCTGTGGTTCTTTATGTGTTCTATATGAAGTCTGTTGTCAGATCTATGTATTAAAATATTTTCTCCCAGTTTTTGCTTGCTTATTCATTTTCTTAATACCATATTTTGATGGGAAAAAGTTTTAAATTTTGATGACATCTGTTTTCAAGATTGCAAAGCTGACAGCTTATGTTTTCCTCTACAAGCTTTAATGTTTTAGTTTTTACTTTTAACTGTGATTTATTTTGAGTTAATTGTCATGTATGGTGGTGAGGTAAAGATTGAAGTTTATTTCTTTTAAACAGGTGAATATCCAGTTGTTTCAGCATTATTTGTTGAGAGATGATTTTCCCCCCATTAAGTGACTTTTGTGCCATTGAAAAAAATTAATTGACCATGTAAGTGTGTGCCTGTTTATGGATGTGATGTTCTGTTCTAATGATCTATTTGTGTATCTTTATGCCAATATCACACTGCATTAATTACTGTAAATTTCTAAGACAAGCATTGAAAGTCTTCCAACTTGTTGTTTTGGAAGGTTGTTTTGGTTATTCTAGGTTCTTTGCATTTTCCTATTAAGAGTCAGATTTTTAATTTCTACAAAACACTTGATGGGGTTATGATTGGCATTGTGTTGAATCTATAGATCACCAGAACAGAGGGAAACTGATATCTTAATAATTTTTAGTTTTTCAATCCATGATATATCTATTTATTTCACTTACCACAATCTGCTTCAAATTAATAATGCACTACATGGTTTAAATTGTAAGAGTCCCTAAGCAGCAAAATTCCATTTGCCCTCATCTTTTTGATGTGTTGACATATATTTTATATCCATTTTGCTTCAAATAAAAAATTGCTTTCAAAGAAATTCTGAGAAGCAAAAATATACTCCTTTATCTACACATTTATTTTAAATTCACTTTATTTCTTCATGTAGGAATAAATTTCAATTTTGTTATTTTCCTTAACTTAAATAACTATCTTCTAGCATTTTATTTCTTTTCTTTCTTTCTTCCTCCCTCTTTTCTCTCCTTTCCTTTCATTTCTTCCTTGCTGTTTTCCTTTTTCTCCTACTCTTCCTCCTCTTCCTTTCTTTTCCTTGTTTTTCTTTCTTCTCCTTTTATCCTTAGTCTCTTTTTTCTAATACTGTATCTGCTGTTGTTGAATCCAGTTGTCATTTATATGAATGTATTAACTTTACTCTCATTTTAAAATGATATTTTCACTAGATGTGAATAGATATATAATACGAATATAAGGGATGCCCTAGGGGATCTCCTGTATTCCACATATATTCTTCCTTACCCTCATTGGATAATGGCAACCCAGTTTCCTCTTGGTAGTGAGGATCTGTGATCCCGGTCAGTATAGCGACCTCCTTCCTCAACTGTTGATTCAAAGGCATGAGAAATTCCGTGTGGTAATTTCAGCTTCCAGATAAGTGGTATCCATATTATATCCTCCCACGAAAGATTTTCTCCATTTGGAACAAAGATGCTTGAATTAACAGAATCTTAATTTGTAGAGATAGGAAGCAAATATTTTGCTAGTGGATCACTAGGGGTAAAAGTGAATGGAGTTATTCCTATTTTTATCCCTTAATTATTGAACCCATGAATCCTGGCTATGGGTAAAAAACATCGTATAATAGACTCTGATACAGGGTACATAGATTATTTTGGAGAATCTTACCCAGCCTTGCAAAGTACTGCCACTTAGCTGGCACTGTAACCAAGTCTCCAAAAGACCATTTTGCCATTCTGTCAATCTAACTCCTTCAGGATGATGGGGAACATGATAAGACTAATGAATTCCTTGACTACAGGCTCATTCCTCATGTATCCACCATGATGTGAGTTCTTGAATCAGAAGCAATGCTCTGTGAGATACCATGGTGGAAGATAAAGGCATTCTGTAAGTTCACAGACAGTTTTTTTTTTGTTTTTTTTTGACAGAAGCATTGTATGCAGGGAAGGCAGATCCATATCCAGAGGAAGTGTCTATTGCAATAAGAAGAGAGCACAATCCCTTCTGTAATGGAAATGGTCCAGTGTAATCACCCTGCCATTATTCCCCTGGTAGATTGCCCAGGGAATGGTGCTATGTTGGGAGAGTGCTGATCTCTACTGCTGGCAGATTAGGGACTTAGGAGGGGCTGTATCCAGGTCAGCATTGGTGATTGGAAATCCATGTTGCTGAGCCCCTGCAGAACTTCCATGACTGCCATCATGTTTACAGTGTTCATGAGCTCATTGACGAGTGACAGGAATGTCTGGTGAAATAGGCTGACTGATATCCACAAAATGGATCATCCTGTCCATTTGATTATTAAAGCCCTCCTCTGCTATGGTTACCTTTTGGTGAGCATTCATGTAAAACACAGATACTCAGTGTTCACATGTGAATGCTTTAGCTTGAAATGTGAATTATCTTCAAGATAATCTTGGTAATTAAGATAAAGGACTAATTCTAAGAAAGAGGAGAAAATGAAAAAAATATATGAGTATAGCTAGAGACAATTCTTGATTTGGTAAAGACTTAGAGAAGGCAGGGAGAAATGAACTCAGTCAAGTACAAGAGTAATAACCAATGAATATATCGCTATATTTAGAAATGAAGAGAGATGAGGTCAGAGAAGTTTATGTTTAATCCGTCCCTTCCTTCCTCCCTTCCTCCCTTCCTCCCTTCCTCCCTTTCTCCCTTTCTCCCTTTCTCCCTTTCCCTTTCCATTTCCCTTCCTTTCCTTTCTTTCTTGACAGAGTTCGCTCTTGTGGTCCAGGATGGAGTACAATGGCACGATCTCGGCTCACCACAACCTCTGCCTCCCGGATTCAAATAATTCTCTTGCCTCAGCCTCTCAGGTAACTGGGAGTACAGGCATGTGCCACCATGCCCGACTAATTTTATATTTTTAGTAGAGACAGGGTTTCTCTATGTTGGTCAGGATGATCTCGAACTCTTGATCTCAGGTGATCTGCCCACTTTGGCCTCCCAAAGTGCTGGAATTACAGGCGTGAGCCACCTTGCCCAGCCTTAATCCTTTATTTCTTATTTGGTATACTTTGTTGAGCCTAGGAGATAGAAGGTTGGATTTAGGGTCTTGAGGTTAGTAAAACTGTGTAGTGTGTGGAAGAAATCCAGGTAAGAAAAACGAAACAGATTATCATGCAGTATCCCACATGAGGTTGGAAATAATACAATTTGGGTTTTTTTTTTGTTTTTTTTTTTTTGAGACAGGTTCTCACTCTGTCGTTCAGGCTTTAGTGCAGTGGCACAGTCATGGCCCACTGCAGCCTTAACCTCCTGGGCTCAAGGGATCCTCTTGCCTCAGCTTCCCAAGTAGCTAGGACTACATGCATGCCACCACACACAGCTACTTTTCAAATTTTTTTGTAGAGACAGAGTCTACTTACGTTGCCTAATCTGGTCTCCAGCTGGGCCTAAGCGACCCTCCTACCTCAGCCTTCCAAAGTGCCAGGATTACAGGTGTAAGCCATTGTGCCCAACCAATTCAAGCAGTCTTTAGATGACAGTGAAAGTGGAGAAATATATATTTATCTTCTATTATAATGGGTTTATCTTGGGTTGATGTTGTCACGGTCTCTAGTGTAAGGAATTTGAAAGTGCTTTAGGACAGTGTTACTGAAATAGTGAACCAGATGGTCTAGCACAGACAAAAAATAATCCTTTTTAAAAGAAACTAATATATTGCTCTTGTTAAAGAGTATTTTTAATAAGGAGGTAGAATAATAGAATGCTGTGATCCAAGAGCAAGAATTTCAGAGTTAAGGATTAAAGAGACCTAAGAGCAAGATATGGTACTGGTTGTGAGCATTGTTTGAAGGTTAATTTTGTTAGAAAAATAAGTGGGTTAAATGTGAGGGTAGAGTGTTGTTTGTGTGACTCTTAATTTTGTCTTAAATTTTTGCAGAAAATTTTCTTTTTTTTTTTTTTGAGACAGAGTTTTGCTCTTGTTGCCCAGGCTGAAGTGTAATGATGCAGTCTTGGCTCACTGCAACCTGTTTCCCAGGTTCAAGCAATTCTCCTGCCCCAGCCTCCGGAGTAGTTGGGATTACAGGTGCCTGCCACCACGCCCAGCTAATTTTTTTATATTTTTAGTAGAGATAGGATTTCACCATGTTGGCCAGGCTGGTCTTGAACTCCTGATCTCAGGTGATCTGCCTGCCTCGACCTCTCAAAGTGCTGGGATTATAGGCATGAGCCACTGTGCCTGGCCCAGAAAATTTACTATTGAAATATGGGAAAGTAATCTTGGTGGTCAGTGGTTCACAGTGTCACAGATGAGAAGCTAGTAATCGAAATCAGTGTTTCTCAAACTAGCTGTGGTGAAGGACCATTTTTTAAAAGTTTTTTCAAAGCTTTTTCAGCATTTTATTATGTGTTACTGCTTTTGTAACATAGAATAAAAATGAATTGCCAAAAAATGAAATGTAAAAAATAGATATACAAAATTCAATAGATACACAAAATTCAAACATACGGTTTTAAAATTATTGGGTTTAACAGTCATAAAATTTCTCTGTCAGATTCCCATAAAATGTTTGATTGCTTACTCTGAATTCCAGTACTAGCTTCATATCAGTAACAGACAGTTTTGGAGTAGGGCTTGTCCCCGGATCACACTTTGAGAAGCACTGCTCTAAATGAGATAGCAGAAACTTCAAAAATGAAAGCATTATTTAATGAAGGATTAGTGGACTGGAAATGGTAGTTGGGAACCAGGAAAATCCAAGTTCTTTTTTCCTGCATCTGAAGTAATAGTGCTCAGCTACAGAGGTTTCAGAGAGAAGTATCACTGAAAGTGAGGCAGTTTTGTATTGAGCTGAGGAAATAAAGGGATAAGACTTAAGAACATACAGAATGATCTTGACAGTAAAAAATTACTTCCAAAGGCCAGAGATGATGAAAGTACAAAGAGGGCAGGTAAGGGAAAGAGCTAAGTCACAGGAAAATTATAGTTTTAAAATACTAGTTGACTTTAGGGAGTTGAATGATAGACTGTTTTCACTGAGATTGCTCTTAAGTTAATCACCACTCAATGGTTTGAATGATGTTCCTGGCCTTACATATACATATCCATAAAACAACTTTAAAAACATTAAAAAAAAGAGAGAGAGAATAAAGAGAATACAAGTAAATGATTGACTTCATTAAAAACTAGAAAGTGTCTTGAGAACTATCTGAGGTCTCCAAAGCTTTTGCTACAGTAGCTGGTTAATCAGTACACAAATATTTACTTGCCTCCTGCAGAGAACACTAGTTATCATACTTATATGTTCAGAAATAATTTGAGTCTGAAATCTCAATGAGAATGACCTTTTATATAATATTCAACTTGTCGATACTTTGATTTGTCATATAAACTTTTAGTTCTAGTCTTGTTGTTATAAGTTAGAGTTGCTTATGTTAGGATTTAACAATGTTTGGGCAACACACATTATACAAAAAATTAAGAATGAGCACTTAAGTAATTGACAGCTCTGTTAAGATTATGACATTTATAATGGCAAGTAAAGTTTGCAAACCAAGAGGAAACACCTGTGATTCCAGGAATATAATAACTGAAAAGGAGCTTAATAAACTATTAAACTGTGGCTGTCATCCAGTAAACACTAACACTATTTCCTGAACTCTGCTTTTTGTTTTAAACATCTCTGTCCTTTTATGCAATAACTGCCAACTTAACATTTAGGTTATACTGTTGTTTATTTATGGATTTTGAGAAAATCCATTGAAGTTTACTTAAGAACCAACTCATTACAATGGTATTATTGACTGAATTTTGTTTTCCTGACCATTAGCTAACTGCAGAGTTCAGCATTACAAGGTTATAACTGTACAAAAAGGATCAAAATACCACATTCTAGTAGTTGTATTAGCCAGAGAAGTAAAATCATCATCTTTTGAAATAAATGCCTTTGCAGCACTGAAGAGATTATAAAAAATGAATAAGCCAAATCAGACCTTTTATGTGGTAATTTTATAGTTATTTTAATCATTTTAGTAATAAAATATTGTTGTACATTTTAATTACATTCTGGTTATTCATATGAAACTGTAGAAATACAGTACTTTTCTGGTATAATTCCTTTTTTCTTTTTTTTTTTTTTTTTGAGATGAGTCTCGCTTTTGTTGCCCAGGCTGGAGTGCAATGGCGCGATCTCGGGCTCACTGCAACCTCCGCCTCCTGGGTTCAAGCAATTCTCCTGTCTCAGCTTCCTGAGTAGCTAGGACTATAGGCGTCCACCACCATGCCTGGCTAAGTTTTGTATTTTTAGTAGAGACAGGGTTTCACCATATTGGTCAGGCTGGTCTGGAACTCCTGACCTCAGGTGATGTGCCCGCCTCAGCCTCCCAAAGTGCTGGGATTACAGACTTGAGTCACCATGCCTGGCCATAATTCTTATCAAAACAATGAATCCAGAATGGTTCTAGAGTTTTTACTTTTATTATTGAATTTGAAGTGTTGTTAGTGAATTGTAACTTTTAATTCAGGTACTATAATTGTAATCTCAAATCCATTTAGTCTCCAAAGAGGTTTTAGGTAATATCCTAAGCACCTGGAAGCTAGGAAAATATCAACATAGTGTTCTTAAATTTTTTACAAACATAATTCTAATTTAACTTTAATGTATTAAGTATAGTTATGATTCCATATAATTAACAATCCTCAATATAATTAACAGTTTATATATAAAATGTGAGAATATAATAGCCTTTATGTTTGGATTGCCATTTTCTCTCTTAAACTCGAGGGCTATCCCAGCAGACTGAGATCTTGAGGAGCTGTGAGTGTGGTAAAGAGCTGTTTTCAGAACATCAGATCCTTCTAAAATTAAGGGACTGTGTAGCTTGCGTTTTGTGTCCTCGTCATCTTTTTTTTTTTTTTGCAACCTGTTTAGATTACTTCCTCAGACTTACCATTCTACCCTTTTCTTCTTTACCACTAGAATATACAGAGTACACAGCCAGAAAATTAGGATGCCAGGAGGAGGGATCAGTGAGGAATGGGTTAAACAGAGAAGTGATAGATTGGTTTTGTTGACTTTTGTGTTCATGGTAGTATTTGTGGTATTTAAAGGACTAAAATGGAGCAGACATCTGGGATATATTGTATTTTTATCTTTTTTAGTTACTTGTGTCAACAATGAGTTGGCAGTAAATGTATGGACTTATTTCTGGGTTTTCTATTTTGTTCCATTAGTGTATGTGTCTGGTTTTGTTTTGTTTTTTTAGTCTACCCTGTGGTCCCATATGTGTCTGTTTTTATGTCAATTACCATGCTGTTTTGATTACTATAGCTTTGTAGCATAATTTGAAGTCAGGTCATATGATGTCTGAAGCTTTATTCTTTTCTTCAAGATTGCTTTATTCTTGGAATCTTGTGACTCCATATAAATTTTAGGATTTTTTTAATGTATCTGTGAAGAATGTCATTGGTGTTTTGATAGGGATTGCATTGAGTCTATAGGTTGCTTTGAGTAGTATGGACATTTTAACAGTATTGATTCTTTCAGTCCATGAACATGGAATCTTTCCAGTTTTTGTGTGTGTGTCTTCCTCTTCAGTTTCTTCCATCAATATTTTATAGTGTTCATTGTAGACATTTTTTACTTCTTTGGTTAAGTTTATTACTAGGTATTTTACTTTATTTTTATCTGATGTAAATGGGATTACTTTCTTGTTTTTTTTTTTTTTCAATTGTTCACTGTTGGCATATAGAAATGCTACCAATTGTTTATGTTGATTTTATATTCTGCAACTTTACTGAATTCATTTATCAGTTCTAATTGTGTGTGTGTGTGTGTGTGTAGTCCTTAGTTTTCCCTAAATATAATATCATACCATTTGCATAAAGGATCATTTCAATTCTTCCTTTCCAGTTTGAATGCCCTTTATATCTTTCTCTTGTCAAATTGCTCTGTCCAGGACTTTCAGTAATATGTTGAATAAAAGAGATGAAAGTGAGTGTCTTTGTCTTGTTCCAGATCTTACAGAAAGCACTTTTAGACCAGGCACAGTGGCTCACGCCTGTAATCCCAGCACTTTGGGAGGCCAAGGCAGGTGGATCACTAGGTCAGGAGTTCAAGACCAGCCTGACCAGGATGGTGAAACTCCATCTCTACTAAAAATACAAAAATTAGCTGGGCATGGTAGCAGGAGCCTGTAATCCCAGCTACTCGGGAGGCTGGAGCAGAAGAATTACTTGGACCTGGGAGGCATAGGTTGCAGTGAGCCAAGATCGTGCCACTGTACTCCAGCCTGGGTGACAGAGCTAGACTCCTCTCAAACACACACACACACACACACACACACACACACACACACACACACACGCACGCACTTTCTTTTTTCCTATTCTATATGATACTAGCTATAGGTTTGTCATTTGTGGCCTTTGTCATGTTGAGATATGTTCCTTCCATAGCCAGTTTGTTGATAGTTTTTATCATGGAGGCATGTTGAATTTTATCATATGCTTTTTTTGACATCTATTGAAATGATTCTATTATTTTGTCCTTCATTCTGTTGATGCAATATATCACATTTACTGATTTGCGTATGTGGAACCATCCTTGCATCCCTGGGATTAATCTCACTTGATCATGTTGAATCAAACTGCCTATAACTTTTGACTCCCCCAAAACCTAACTACTAATAGCCTACTGTTAACTAGAAATCTTACCTTTAACAACACATAGTTGGCTAACACATCTTTTGTATGTTATACTCTTATAAGAATACAGTGTTATATACTGTATTCTTTGTTTATATTTTTTAATTTTATTATAATTTTAGAACTGGGGGTACATGTGCAGATCTTGCAGGATTGTTACATAGGTATACACATGCCATGGTGGTTTGCTTCCTCCATCTCCCCCTTCACCTACATTAGGTATTTCTCCTAATGTTATCCCTCCCCAACCTTCCCACTCCCACTATTGCTCCCCAGCTGCGCATCCCCAACAAACCGCAGTGTGTGGTGTTCCCCTCCCTGTGTCCATATGTTCTCATTATTCAACACCCACTTATAAGTGAGAACATGCTGTGTTTGGTTTTCTGTTCTTGTGTCAGTTTGCTGAGAATGATGGTTTCCAGATTCATCCACATCCCTGAAAAGGACATGAACTCATCCTATCTTATGGCTATATAGTATTCCATGGTGTATATGTGCCACACTTTCTGTATCCAGTCTATCCTTGATGGGCATTTGGGTTGGTTCCAAGTCTTTGCTTTTGTAAACAGTGCCACGATAAACATACCTATGAATGACTTACAATTCTGTGGGAATATACCCAGATTGCTGGTATTGCTGTGTCAAATGGTATTTCTAGCTCTAGATCCTTGAAGAATCGCCACACTGTCTTCCACAATGGTTTAATTAATTTACATTTCCACCAACAGCATAAAAGTGTTCCTATTTCTCCACATCCTCTCCAGCATCTGTTGTCTCCTGATTTTTTAATGATCGCCATTCTAACTGGTGTCAGATGGTATCTTAATGTGGTTTTGATTTGCATTTCTCTAATGACCAGTGATGATGAGCATTTTTTCATGTTTGTTGGCTGCATAAATGTCTTCTTTTGAAAAGTGCGTGTTAATATCCTTCGCCCACTTTTTGATGGGGTTGTTCATTTTTTTCTTGTAAATTTGTTTTAGTTCTTTGTAGATCCTGGATATTAGCCCTTTGTCAGATGGGTAGCTTGCAAAAATTTTTTCCCATTCTGTTGGTTGCTAGTTCACTGTAACGATTGTTTCTTTTGCTGTGCAGAAACTCTTAAGTTTAATTAGATCCCATTTGTCTGTTTTGGCTTTTGTTGCCACTGCTTTTGTTGTTGTAGTCATGAAGTCCTTGCATATGCCTGTGTCCTGGATGGTATTGCCTAGGTTTTCTTGTAGGGTTTCCATGGTGTGAGGTCTTATGTTTAAATATTTAATCCATCTGGAGTTAATTTTTGTATAAGGTGTAAGTAATGGGTCCAGTTTCAGCTTTCTGCACATGGTTAGCCAGTTTTCCCAACACCATTTATTTAACAGGGAATCCTTTCCCCATTGTTTGTTTTTGTCAGGTTTGTCAAAGATCAGATGGTTGTAAGTGTGTGGCATTACTTCCAAGGCCTCTCTTCTGTTCCATTGGTCTATATCTGTTTTGGTACCAGTACCATGCTGTTTTTAGCCTTCTGAAACTATTCCAAACAATACAAAAAGAGGGAATACACTCTGACTCATTTTATGAGACCAACATCATCCTGATACCAAAATCTGGCAGAGACACAACTAGAAAAGGAAATTTCAGGCCAATATTCATGATGAATATCGATGCAAAAATCTTCAATAAAATATGGGCAAACCGAATGCAACAGCACATCAAAAAGATTATCCATCACGATCAAGTAGGCTTCATCCTGGGGATGCAAGGCTGGTTTAACATATGCAAATCTACAAATGTAATCCATCACATAAACAGAACCAAAGATAAAAACCAAATGATTATCTCAATAGATGCAAAGAAGGCCTTCAACAAAATTCAACAGCCCTTTATGTTAAAAACTCTCAGTAAACTAGATATTGATGAAACGTGTCTCAAAATGATAAGAGCTATCTATGACAAACCCACAGCCAATATCATACTGAATGGACAAAAACTGGAAGCATTCCCATTGAAAACTGGCACTAGACAAGGGTGCCCTCTCTCACCGTTCCTATTCAACACAGTATTAGAAGTTCTAGCCAGAGCAATCGGGCAAGAAAAGGAAATAGAGGGTATTCAGTTAGGAAAAGAGGAAGTCAAATTGTCTCTATTTGCAGATGACATGATTGTATATACTTAGAAGACCCCATTGTCTCAACCCAAAACCTCCTTAAACTGATAAGCAACTTCAGCAAAGTCTCCAGATACAAAATCAGTGTGCAAAAATCACAGGCATTCGTATACACCAATAACAGACAAACAGAGAGCCAAACCATGAGTGAAATCCCATTCATGAGTGAACTCCCATTCATGAGTGAACAATTGCTACAAAGAGAATAAAATACCTAGGAATACAATTAACAAAGGACATGAAAGACCTCTTCAAGGAGAACTACAAACCACTGCTCAAGGAAATAAGAGAGGACACAAACAGATGAAAAAACATTCCATGCTCATGGTTAGGAAGAATCAATATCATGAAAATGGCCATAATGCTCAAAGTAATTTATAGATTCAATGTTATCCCCATCAAGCTACCATTGACCTTCACAGAACTGGAAAAAACCACCTTAAACTTCATATGGAACCAAAGAGAGCCTGCATAGCCAAGACAATCCTAAGCAAAAACAACAAAGCTGGCAACATCACGCTACCTCAACTCAAACTATACTATATACTGTATTCTTAAAGTAAGCTAGAGAAAAGAAAATATTATGAAGACTCATCAAGCAGCTCTCTGACACCACAGCCAGGTAAATCCACAAAGATGGGAAAAAAAAACAGCGCAAAAAAGGTGAAACCACCAAAGACCAGAACACCTCTTCTCCTTCAAGGGATCACAACTCCTCAACAACACAGGATCACAACTTGACTGAGAAGGAGTGTGAACAATTGACGGAAACAGGATTCAGAAGGTGGATAATAACAAACTTCTCAGAGCTAAAGGAACACATTCTAACTCAATGCAAAGAAACCAAAAACCTTGAAAAAAAGGTTAGACGAAATGCTAACTAGAATAACCAGCTTAGAGAAGAACATAAACGACTTGATGGAGTTGAAGAACACAGCACGAGAACTACGTGAAGCAAACACAAGTTTTAATAGCCAAATCGATCAAGCAGAAGAAAGGTATCAGAGATTGAAGATCAACTCAATGAAGTAAAAAGAGAAGGCAATACAAGAGAAAAAAGAGTGAAAAGAAACGACCAAAGCCTCCAAGAAATATGGGATTATGTGAAAAAACCTAATCTACGCTTGATCGGTGTACCTGAATATGACGGGGAGAATCAATCCAAGCTGGAAAACACACTCTAGGATATTATCCAGGGGAACTTCCCAAGCCTAGCAAGGCAGTCCAAATTTCAAATTCAAGAAATACAGAGAACTCCACAAAGAAATTCCTCAAGAAGAGCAATCCAAGACACATAATTGTCAGATTCACCAGGGTCGAAATGAAGGAAAAAATGCTAAGGGCAGCCAGAGAGAAAGGTCAGGTCACCCACAGAGGGAAGCCAATCAGACTCACAGCAGATCTCTCGGCAGAAACTCTACAAGCCAGAAGAGAGTGGGGGCCAATATTCAACATCCTTAAAGAAAAGAACTTTCAACCCAGAATCTCATATCCAGCCAAAATAAGCTTCATAAGTGAAGGAGAAATAAAATCCTTTACGGAAAAGCAAGTATTGAGAGATTTTGTCACCACCAGACCTGCCCTACAAGAGCTCCTGAAAGAAACACTAAGCATGGAAAAGAACGAGTACCAGTCACTGCAAAAGCAAACCAGTTGGCAAAGACCAAAAATGCAATGAAGAAAATGAGTCAACTAATGAGAAAGAAAACCAGCCAGTAACAAAATGGCAGGATCAAATTCACACATAACAATATTAGCATTGAATGTAAATGGCCTAAACGCCCCAATCAAAAGACACAGACTGGCAAAAAAATTTTTGCAATCTACCCATCTGACAAAGGGCTAATATCCAGAATCTACAAAGAACTAAAACAGATATACAAGAAAAAAACAAACAACCCCATTCAAAAGTGGGCAAATCATATGAACAGACACTTTTCAAAAGAGGACATATATGAGGCCAACAAACATATGAAAAAATGCTCATCATCACTGGTCATTAGAGAAATGCAAATGAAAACCACACTGAGATATCATCTCATGCCAGTTAGAATAGTGATCATTAAAAAATCGTGGAGACAACAGATACTGGAGAGGATGTGGAGAAATAGGAACACTTTTACACTGTTGCTGGGATTGTAAATTAGTTCAACCATTGTGGAAGACAGTGTGGCGATTTCTCAAGGATCTAGAAATAAAATTCCATTTGACCCAGCAATCCCACTATTGGGTATATACCCAAAGAACTATAAATCGTTCTACTATAAAGATACATGCACACGTATGTTCATTGCAGCCCTGTGTACAATAGCAAAGACCTGGATCCAACCCAAATGCCCATCAATGATGGACTGGACAAAGAAAATGTGGTACATATACACCATGGAATACTGCGCAGCCATAAAAAACGATGAGTTCGTGTCCTTTGTAGGGACTTGGATGAATCTGGAAACCATCATTCTCAGCAAACTGACCCAAGAACAGAAAGCGAAGCACCGTATGTTTTCACTCATAGGTGAGTGTTGAACAACGAGAACACGTGGACTGAGGGAGAGGAGCATCACACACAGGGGGACAGTTGCGGGGGGGTAGGGGAGAGACAAGGGGGGGGTGGGGAGGGAGGGGAGGGTGGGGAGGGATAACATGGGGAGAAATGGCAGATATAGTATGCACCTAAAGTAAAACAAATTATCAAAAAAAAAAGAAAACATTATGAAGAATATTATAAGGAAGAGAAAATATATTTACAACACTGAACTGTATTTATCAGTACCATAAGTTTATATCATCTGTTTATAGGATGAATTGTCTGAAATGGCAGGCAACAGCAATTTTATTTGACAGTCTACTGTACATATCAGGCAATTCAACTTCTTTTGGTAATGTCATGACTTTTCTCTGCTTCTTTGGAGTACTGTCAGCATCACCAGTGGCACTTTGTATGGTCCCATGTTGTTATTGAAGATTTACAGTATTGCAATGGATGAAAAATACATGAGAACTGCAAGAGATCACTTTTGCTGTGATATACAGTTTACTGGAGAGATGAACTGCTCTGGAGATGATTAGCATCCCAGGGTGTTTTAAGGAGATAGTTGCAATACTTTAGCTCACTGCAGTAGCAACAGCAAGTGATTATGAAATTATTATAGTAGTACAGTATTGCTACAGATAATTTTATGCAGCTATGTTTTAATACTATTACATCAGTGCAAAAGTAGTTATGGTTTTTGCCATTAATAAATCTTTACATTTGTTTACATTATCTTGATGGCAAATGGTTCCATGTACAATCTGTGTTTATGTGTGTATAGTTTGATAAATTTTAACTTTTTCTAATAAATTTGCATACATTTTATGGTAGTAAATTATATGAATAGAATACTATGTGCATTTTTAATGCATTCATGATATACCTTTTTCTTAACTTTTTTGATATTTTTACATTACACAGTTCATCTGTGAGTTTTTTCAAATTGCCACAGATCTCCAATAATTTTTCTGATATACCTATTGAAATAAATCTGTGTATAATTAGGTTTAAGCATTCAAATTTGTGTTGTTCAAGGACCAGCTGTATTCCAATTAAAGACAGATACTGTGACATATTAAAGGTAGTGAAAAGTAAGGACCCAATTATATATACTATCTGTAAGAAACATGTTTGAGACAAGACACAGATAAGTTGAAAGTAAAATGTGGAAATATGTAATATGTAAGCTATAAACATAAGAAAATTGCTATGGCTATATTAGTATCAGACTAAGTAGGCTTAAAGGCAAGGAGTATTACCAGCAATAAAGAGGGACATATCAGAAATACATAACAATCCTAAATGTTTATATATATAATAGCAGATCTTCAAAGTACAAGGAGAAGAAACTGAGAGAACTAAGGGAAGAAATACACTATTTAGCAATCATAATTGGAGGTATCACTGCTGTTCTTTCTGTAATTGACAGACTATTTGAACAAAATTCATTACCATTATAGAAGGCTTGACTTTGCAATCACCTGTTGACAACTACAGAAATAGATTCTTCCCAAGTTCACATGGAACAGTAAAAAAGATAAGAATATATTCTGGACTTTAAAATAAGTCGCAGTAAATTTGAAAATTGAATTTATAGGCAAATATATTCTGTCTACAAGGTAGCTGAATGAAAAATTAACTAGAAAAGGTATTTAGAATAGGAAATTAAGCAGCACCTTTTAAATAATTCAAGGGCCAATGTAAAGTAAAAAGGGAAATTTAGAAAAAAAGATAATGACTGAATAATATATACAGCTTCATGCTAATGCATTTGGCAACTCAGATGAAATGGACAAATTTGTTGTAAATAAATTTTCTAAATCTATTTAGATTTTCTGTTTCTTGTGCAAGTTTTGGTAAATTGTGTTTCCAAAGAGTTTATTCATCTAGGTTAAGATACATTTGAAATAAAAATATTGACAATTCAATATTTTAAATTTTATGGAAATATGAGACCTCGACTGTTCTGACAATCTTTAAAAAGAATGAAATTGGAAGACTTATGCTACCTGATTTTAAGACCCTAAAACTATAAGTGATGGTCAAGACTGTAGCTTATCCATACACAAATTAATGGAACTGTATTGAGAGTAGAATGGATTCATTCATATATAATTGTTTTTTACATTGTTGACAGCTTTATTGAGATTAATATACCATTCATACACTTAAAGTGTGCAATATAATGTTTTACACTATATTCAGAGTTGTGTAGTCACCACTACAATTTGAGAACATTTTTATCAACCTCAAAAGAACCCCTTTACCCATTTATAGACACTCCATTTATTTTCCCCAAATTTATTCCCACTAGTCCTAAGCAACCAATAATCTATCTGTCTATATATTTGTCTATTCTGGATTTTACATATATGTAATCATAGAGTATGTGGTCATTTGTGACAGGCTTTTTCACTTTGTATCTTTTTTTTTTTTTTGAGACAGTCTAGCTTTCTTGCCCAGGCTGGAGTGCAATGGAGCAATCTCGGCTCACTGCAACCCCCACTTACTGGTTTCAAGCAATTCTTCTGCTTCAGCCTCCTGATGCCCAGCGAAATTCTGTATTTTTAGTAGAGACAGGGATTCACCATGTTGGTCAGGCTGGTCTCTAACTCCTGACCTTGTGATGCGCCTGCCTCAGCCTCCCAAAGTGCTGGGATTACAGGCATGAGCCACTGCTCCTGGCCCATTTAATATAAGTTTTTTCAACATTTCTCCATCTGGTAATATGTATTAGTGGTAGTATGTATTCGTACTTTTATTGCAAAATTAATCATTTTTAAATTGCCAAATAATTTTTTGAATATGCCATATTTTGTTTATTCATTTATCAGCTGATGGATATTTGAGTTGTTTCCATTTTGTGACTGTTAGGCTGCTATGAACATTAATGTATAGGTTTTTTTGAGAGCATATTTTTCATTTCTCTTGAGTATATATCTTGAAGTAGAATTGCTACATCATGTAGTAACTCTATATTTAATATTTTCATGAACCACCAAACTGTTTTCCAAAGTACCTTTACCATTTTACATTTCCACCAACAGTTTATGAGGGGTCTAAATTTATATACCTTCTTGCTAACACCTGTTACTATCATTCTTTTTATTATAGCCATCCTAGTGGATGTGAGGTAGTATCTTGAGATTTTTAATTCCATCCATATCCAAAACTGTTTCATCTTGCAAGACTTAAATTCTGTACCCATTAAACAATAACTCATTCTACTCTCCCCCCTGGCCCCTGACAATGGCCATTTTACTTTTTTTGCCTATGAAGTTGAGAATTCTAGGTACCTCATATAAGTGGAATCATATAGTGTTTGTACTTTTGTGACTGGCTTATTTCACATAGAATGATGTTCTCAATGTTGATTTATGTTGTAGTGTATATCAGAATTTCCTTTCTTTTTTAGGGGAGTAATATTCTATTATTTGTATATACCACATTTTGTTTCTCAATTCATCTGCTAATGGACATTTTGGTTGCTTCTAATTTTGGCCATTGTGAATAATGCTGCAATTTATATATCTTCATTGGAGAAATATTTTCTATTCAAGTTTTTTGCCCAGTTTTAAGCTAGGCTTGTTGTTGTTGTTGAGTTCTTTATATATTCTGGATATAAACCATGATTTACAAATATTTTCTCCCATTCCATGGATTGTCTTCTCACTCTCTTGGCTGTATCCTTTTGTGCACAAGTTTTTAATTTTTATATACTTCAATTTTATCTTTAGCTGTCTGCACTTTCAGTATCATATTCAAGAAATCATTGACAAATGCAGTGTTAAGAAATTGTTTCCATGTATTTTCTTCTAAGAGTTTCAGAGTTATTAACTCTTATGTTTAGGTCTTTGATCCATTTCGAGCTAATATTTGTATATGGTATAAAGTAAGGGTCCAAATTCTTTTTTTTTTTTGCATGTGGATATTCAGTTGTTTCTGAACTATTTATTGAAAAGACTATCCTTTCCTCATTAAATGATCTTAGTACCTTTATCTAGAATCACTAGACCATATCTGCAAGGGTTTACCTCTAGACCCCGCTATTCTGTTTCATTGGTCTATATGTCTGTCTTTATGCCAATTGCACACTGCCTTAATTACTGCAGCTTTGTAATATTGAAATCTGGAAGTGTGAAACTTTCATGTTATCATTCTCTTTTATCATTATATAATGTCTCTTCTGAGTTTCTTGTCCGGCTATGTCTAGTCTACTCATAAGCCCAAGAAAGGCATTCTTTATTTCTGTTATAGTGTTTTTGATCTTTGGAATTTCTTTCTCATTCTTTCTTAGAATTCCCATCTCCCTGGTTATATTGCTCATCTGTCTGACCTGATGTCTTCTTTATCTATTAGCACCCTTAACATATTAATTATAGTTGTTTTAAATTTCTGGTCTGATAATTCCATTATCCCTGCCATTTCTGAGTCTGGCTCTAATACTTGCTCTGTCTCTTCAGTTGTGTTTTTTGTTTTTTGTCTTTTCATATGCCTTGTAATCTTTCTTCCTTCCTTCCTTCCTTCTTTCCTTTCCTTTCCTTTCCTTTTTCCTTTCCTTTCCTTTTTCCTTTCCCTTCCTTTCCCTTTCCCTTTCCCTTTCCCTTTCCATTCTTGACAGAGTCTCACTCTGTTGCCCAGGCTGGCGTGCAGTGGCGCGATCTCAGCTCACTGCAACTTCCACCTCCTGGGTTCAATTGATTCTCCTGCCTCAGCCTCCCAAGTAGCTAGGACTACAGGAACCCACCACCATGCCTGGCTAACTTTTTGTATTTTTAGTAGAGACAAGGTTTCAGTATGTTGGCCAGGCTGGTATGAAACTCCTGACCTCGTGATCCACCTGCCTCAGCCTCCCAAAGTGCTGGGATTACAAGTGTGAGCCACTGCACCCAGCCTTGTATATATTCTTTAAATAAATGCCTATTGTGATTCTTTGCTCATTTTAAAATTGTGTTTTTTTTTTTTTTTTTTTTTTGCTTATTGAGTTGTAAGAGTTCTTTATATATTCTAGTTACAAGTTTTTTTAATCAGATATATCATTTGCAAAATTTTCTCCCTTTCTGTAATTTGTCTTTTGACTTTCTTAATGGTATCATACATAGCACAAAAGCTTTTTATTTTGATGAAATTCAATTTATTTTTTCTTTGTTCACTCAAATGATAAGAAGGCTTTGTCTAACTTATGGTCACTAATATTTACTCCTGTTTTTTTCCTACTATTTTTATAGTTTATTTATCTTTTCATTAAGTTGTATGACCTACTTTATTTGTTGTATGATTTACAAAAGGAATCCAGCTTCAGTCTTTTGCATGTGACAGTGGCTTAATTTTTTTTTTTTTTTTGAGGCAAAATATTGCTCTGTCATACAGGTTGGAATGCAGTAGTGTGATCTTGGGTCAGTGCAACCTCTACCTCCTAGGTTCAAGCGATTCTCCTGCCTCAGCCTCCTGAATAGCTGGGACTATAGGTATGGGCCACTACACCCAGCTGATTTTTGTATTTTTAGTAGAGACAGGGGTTTTCCATGTTGCCTAGGCTGGTCTGGAGGTCCAGGCCTCAAGTGATTCCCCCCCAACCCGGCCTCCAAAAGTGCTGGGATTAAAAAAACCCACCTACCCTGACCATTTTTTATCAAGGTACAAAATTAGCCTATTTGAAAAAGAAAAATATTTTCAGCCAGCAGTGCTGGAATAGCTGGATATCAGAAAAAGAGCCTTGACCCTTCCCTCATACCATACTGAAAAATGAGTCAAGATGGCTTATAGACCTCAATAAGATAGCTAAAACTTTAAAGCTGTCAACGAAGCCATAGGAAAATGCCTTTATTGCCTTGAGGTAGGCAGGATTTGAAAGAAAAGACACAAGTTGCTATAACTATGAAAGAAAACATTGATAAATTTAATTTAAAATTAAAAATGCAAGCTCACCAAAAGCCAACCTTAAGAAAATAAATTGGCAAGCCGTAAGCTGGCAGAAAATATTTGTAATTCATTGATCAAACAGTGGACTTGTACTAAATACATATTTAATCATGTATAAATTGATAATAAAAAGATATGCAACCAAAGAAAAAATGAGCAAAAGACTAGAACAGAACTTCAAAATCATCCAAACATTGGAGAAGATGTAGAGCAACTGAAACTCATCCATTGCTAATGGGAGTGTGAAATAGTATAACCAGTTTTGAAAACTGCTTTGTACTTTCTTAGGCAGTCATCCAAAAATGACAACATGAAAATATTCATTATCATTTGTGATCAGGGAAACATAAATTTAAATATGCTACCACATCACATGCACTATGATGTCTGGAATTAAAAAGACAACAGCAAAAGCCTTCTCTGCATCTATTGAGATAATCATGTGGTTTTTATCTTTGGTTCTGTTTATGTGGTTTATAGACTTGCGTATGTTGAACCAGCCTTGCATCCCCGGGATGAAGCCTACTTCATCATGAGGATAAGCTTTTTGATGTGCTGTTGCAATCGGTTTGCAGGTATTTTATTGAAGATTTTTGCATCTATGTTCATCATGGATATTTTCCTGAAGTTTTCTTTTCTTGTTGAGTGTCTGCCGGGTTTTGGTATCAGGATGCTGTTGGCCTCATAAAATGAATTGGGGAGGATTCTCTCTTTTTGTATGGTTTGTAATAGTTTCAGAAGGAGTGGTACCAGCTCCTCTTTGTATGTCTGGTAGAATTCAGCCGTGAACCCATCTGGACCTGGGCTTTTTTTGATTTGTAGGCTGTTCATTGCTGCCTCAACTTTAGACCTTGTTACTGGTCTATTCAGGGTTTTGAATTGTTCCTGGTTTAGGCTTGGGAGGGTGTAAGTGTCCAGGAATTTATCCATTTCTTCCAGGTTTACTGGTTTATGTGCATAGAGTTGTTTGTAGTAATCTCTGATGGTAGTTTGTAATTCTGTGGAATCTGTAGTGATATCCCCTTTATTGTTTTTTATTGCATTTATTTGATTCTTCTCTCTTTTCTTTGTTGTTAGTCATCTGGCTAGTGGTCTATTTTGTTGATCTTTTCAAAAAACCAGTTCCTGGATTTATTGATTTTTTGAAGGGTTTTTGTGTCTCTGTCTCCTTCAGTTCTGCTCTGATCTTAGTTATTTCTGGTCTTCTGCTAGATTTTGAGTTTTTTTTGATCTTGCTCCTCCAGCTCTTTCAATTTTGATGATAGGGTGTTGATTTTAGATATTTCCTTGCTTCTCATGTGGGCATTTATTGCTACAAATTTCCCTCTAGACACTGCTTTAAATGTGTCCCAGAGATTCTGGCACGTTGTGTCTTTGTTCTTGTTGGTTTTGAAGAACATCTTTATTTCTGCCTTCTTTTCATTGTTTATTCAGTCAACATTCAAGAGCCAGCTGTTCATTTTCCATGATGTTGTGCAGTTCTGAGTTAGTTTCTGAATTCTGAGTTCTAATTTGATTGCACTGTGGTCTGAGAGGCTGTTTGTTATGATTTATATTCTTTTGCGTTTTCTGAGGAGTGATTTACTTCCAATTATGTGGTCAATTTTAGAGTAGGTGTGATGTGGTGCTGAAAAGAATGCGCATATTCTGTGGAATTGGTGTGGAGAGTTCTGTAAATGTCTATTAGGTTTGCTTGGTCCAGGTCTGAGTTCAAGTCCTGGATATCCTTGTTAATTTTCTGTCTCATTGATCTGTCTAATATTGACAGTGGAGTGTTAAAGTCTCCCAGTATTGTGTGGGAGTCTAAGTCTCTTTGTAGATCATTAAGAACTTGCTTTATGTGTCTCGGTGTTCCTGTATTGAGTGTGTATGTATTTAGGATCATTATTTCTTGTTGCATTGATCCTTTTACCGTTATGTAATGTCCTTTTTTGTCTCTTTTGATCTTTGTTGGTTTAAAGTCTTTTATCAGAGACTAGGATTGCAACTCCTGCATTTTTTTGCTCTCCGTTTGCTTGGTAGATCTTTCTCCATCCCTTTATTTTGAACCTATGTGTATCCTTGCATGTGAGATGGGTTTCCTGGCTATAGCACACCGATGGGTTTTGACCTTTTATCCAATTTGCCAGTCTGTGTCTTTTGATTGGGGCATTTAGCCCATTTACATTTAAGGTTATATTGTTATGTGTGAATTTGATCCTGCCATTTTGATGCTAGCTGGTTGTTTTGCCCATTAGTTGATGCAGTTTCTTCATGTGTCGATGCTCTTTACCATTTGATACATTTTTGGAGTGGCTAGTACTGGTTGTTCCTTTCTATGTTTATTGTTTCTTTCAGGAGCTCTTGTAAAGCAGGCCTGGTGGTGATGAAATCTCTGAGCAATGGCTTGTTCAAAAAGGATTTTCTTTCTCCTTCGCTTATGAAGCTTAGTTTGGCTGGATATGAAATTCTAGGTTGAAAGTTCTTTTCTTTAAGGATGTTGAATATTGGCCCCCACTCTCTTCTGGCTTGTAGGGTTTCTGCTGAGAGATCTACTGTGAGTCTGATGGGCTTCCCTTTGTGGGTAACCCGACCTTTCTCTCTGGCTGCCCTTAGCATTTTTTCCTTCATTTCAACCCTGGTGAATCTGACAATTATGTGCCTTGGAATTGCTCTTCATGAGGAATATCTTTGTGGTGTTCTCTGTATTTCCTGGATTTGAATGTTGGCCTGCCTTCCTAGGTTGGGGAAGTTCTCCTCGATATCTTGAAGATTGTTTTCCAGCTTGGATTCATTCTCCCCGTCACATTCAGGTACACCTATCAAACGTAGATTAGGTCTTTTCACATAATCCCACATTTCTTGGAGACTTTGTTCATTCCATTTTACTCTTTTTCCTCTAATCTTGCCTTCTCGTTTTATTTCATTGAGTTGCTCTTCAATCTCTGATATCCTTTCTTCTGCTTGGTCAATTTGACTATTGAAACTTGTATATGCTTTGTGAAGTTCTTGTGTTGTGTTTTTCAGCTCCGTCAATTCATTTATATTCCTCTCTAAGCTGTTTACTCTCATTAGCATTTTGTCAAACCTTTTTTAAAGGTTCTTAGTTTCTTTGCATTGGGTTAGAACATGATCTTTTAGCTCAGAGAAGTTTGTTATTACCCACCTTCTGAAGGCTGTTTCTGTCAGTTCATCAAACTCATTCTCCATCCAGCCTTGTTCCCTTGTTGATGAGGATTTGTGATCCCTTGGAGGAGGAGAGGCGTTCTGGTTTTGGGTATTTTCATCCTTTTTGTGCTGGTTTCTTCCCATCTTTGCGGATTTATCCACCTGTGTTCTTTGTGGTTGGTGAGTTTCAGATGGGGTCTCTGATTGGATATCCTTTTTGTTGCTGATGAGGTTATTTCTTTCTGTTTCTTAGTTTTCCTTCTAACAGTCAGGCTCCACTGCTATAGGACTGCTGGAGGTCCACTCCAGACCCTGCTTACCTGGGATCACCTGCAGCAGCTGCAGAACAGTAAGGGTTGCTGCCAGTTTCTTCTTTTGTTATCTTTGTCCCTGAAGGATACCTGTCAGAAGTAAGCCTGAGCTCTCCTTTATCAGGTGTCTTTTTGGTCGAGGATCTGCTTGAGGAAACGGTCTTTCCCTTATAGGAGCCCAAGTGCTGAGATGTGACCTCTGTTGTTCTGTTCAGAGCTGCTGGGCAGGTACGCTTAAGTCTGCTTCAGCAGAACTCATAACCACCTTTTTTCCCCAGATATTCTGTCCCAGGAATGTGGGGCTTTATTTATAAGTTCCTGTCATTCTGCAGCGTTTTTCAGAGATGCCCTGCCCAGCAAGGAGGTAGCTTAGTCACAGTCTGCCAGCAGAGGCATGCTGAGCTGCTGTGGGCTCTGCCTAGCTTCTTTGTGAACTTCCTTGCAGTTTTGTTTATAGGAGTATAGTTAGAACTGCCTTGGTAATGACAGTCTGCCTCAGTAATGGCAGACTGTCTCTGTAATGGTGGACTGTCTTGGTAATGGTGGATTGCCTTGGTAATGGTGGATTGCCTGGGTAATGGCGGACTGCCTTGGTAGTGGTGGACTGCCTTGGTAATGGCAGTTGCCCTTCACCTCACAGAGCTGGACCGTCCGGGGTCCAGCTCTGCTTGCTGTGAAACTCTCAATCCAGAGCGTTTCAGATTGCTGGTCTTTGTGGGGTTGGGACCACCCAAACCAGATCACCTGGCTCCCTGTTTCAACCCCCTTTTTTTCAGTTGAACAGGCAACTCTGTCTCCCAGGCATTCCAGTTACCAGTTGAAAAAGTGCCCAATTTGTGTGAGTTTTTGTGCGGAGACCCGCTGCGCCAGCTGAAACAACCATGCTGGAGGCTCATGGTGCTTTTCTGCTCAGGAATCTCCTGGTCTGTGGACAGTAAAAATTCGTTTGGAAATGTGGTCATCACTTACCCTCTGCATTTTCGCTGGGAACTGCAATCCAGAGCTGTTCCTATTTGGCCATCTTGAATCCTCCCTCCTTGGTATCTACAATTTTAAGTGGTATCTAATTTTAAGTTTACTCATAATTTTTCTTTGTAACTTAAAATGTTTCTTCAAATTAATCTTTTTTGGATAATTTAATAGTTTAAAATATGAATATATATTACTGTATTATTAAATCTCTATTTACTTTGATATAGTATTTTAGTATGTAGTTAAAATATATATTTATATATCTGTATAAATATGTAGAAACATGTCATTGCATGACATATATTGCCTGGCTGGTGCTGATACATTGCCTAGTGGATGCTCAATAATTATTTATTGAATAATTCATGTTATATATAATGTATAAATATACACACATAACATGTCAGCTGTAATGTATGTGGTTTCAGAGATTCATTCACTTAATTTTTGTATTTGTAAACCTCTTATTCTTCTATAAGCATTCATCTAAATCAAACTTGATATTTTGCCAGAGTTTGAAAAAACCAGTTACATTTTCAAGTTAAAAAAATATATTTATTCCAAGCTATTGTATTGTGGAAAAAGCAATGTAATTATTATTTTTGCATCTAAAATGGAGTGATTTTTAAAAATTCTTCTAAATGAAAAGGAATCAAATCTTCTGTAGTCCTAAGTGCTTTCAAACATCTGCAGTTCAATGTACATAATTCACATTGACACCAAAGTTTGGTTTCTGTTTTGACTGGAAAAGTCTAATATTATTTTTGTCTGCAAAGGAAATAGTTATATTACATCCAAGTGGGAAGATGTTTGATTGTAATATAATTAAGATGATTTGTGACTAAAAGAAGATTGTACAGGAGGAAAACCAGCAGTTGTTAAAAACTTAGACAATGTTATGGAACGTTTTGTTAGAAAACATCTTAAGGGATGTTTATTTTTCAGAAAGTAAAGAACAGACATAATATTCTTTTTATCTATAACTTTTATAGTATATCTGAGAAATATATAGACTCTTGTTTAAAACATAACTACAGTATCATTATTACACCAAAAGGATTAACAATAATTCTATAATATTGTGAAACATCCAGTTTAATTTTTAAATTTCAGTGCCTCATAAATATTATAATTTCACCTGTTTGTTTTGAATCTATATCTAAATAAGAATCACACATTACAGATGATCAAATTGCCTCTTAACAGTCTTTTAATTTATAGATTCCTCTTCATATTTTTTATTCCCCCTGGAATTTATTTTTTTAATAAATTAAAAATAAAATAAATTCCATTTTCTTGTACAGTTTTTCAGTTTTTTATTACATATCTATGGTATCATTTAATATGTTCCTCTATTTTCTTTTTTCCATATGTGTACTTTTTTCCAGGTATTCAAATATGGATACTTGATGTAAAGACTTAATCAGATTTAGATTTGTTTTTATTACCAAAACTACTTTATAGGTGGTTTTGTGTTCTTTCATCTGGAAGCACATGTCAAGTTGCACTTCTTTCTATGTTGTTAGCAAATCTCAATGCCTAGATCTGTTACTATATTAATAATTTCAAAATTGTGATGTTCTAATGATAACATTCCTATTATATTTATTAGTTAGAATATTTCTCTAAAGAGAGCTATCTTCTTATCTATTGTTTGATTACCCAGTGGTAAAGTTTATACAATAAAGAGTAGACCAGGCATGTTGGCTCACACCTGTAATCCCAGGACATAAGGAGGCCCAGGCAGGAAGACTGCTTGAGGCTAGTAGTTTGAGACCAGCTTGGGCAATATTACAAATCTTCAACTCTACAAAAAATTTTTTTAAATAGCTAGGCATGGTGGTGTGTTCCTCTGGTCCTAGCTATTCCAGAGGCTAAGACAAGAGGATCACTTGAGCCCAGGAGTTTGAGGCTACAGTAAGCTATGATTTTGACCTGGGTAATAGAGGAAGACCCTGTCTTAAAAAAAAAGAGAGAGAGAGAGAGACAGAGTTACCACTCTCTACAGGATTCTCTTTGCCATTCCTCAAACATACCAAATAAGTTTCCACCTTGGGGCCTTTGAACTTACTGTTCCTTCTTCAACCACTCCTTCCAAGGATATGCAAGATTTACTGTTATATCTTCTTAGTCTCTGTATTCAACTATCTTCTCAGTTATGTCTTTTTTATTTGACATTGCAAAGTATTTCTTTACTCTATTGGCAATGTGTATGCCTTTAACCTGTTTTTCTTCAACATTTTTCACCTTTATCATTCTATATATTTCATTTACTTATTTCATTTATTGTCTCTTTTTCCCAACTAGAACGTGAACTCCATGAGAGTACATTTTTTTAATCTAGCTTGTTAGATGCTGTATCACCAACCATCTACAACTGCCTAGCACAGAGTAACTGCTTAATAAATATTGGTTGAAAAAAATGAACTTCACAATAGGGGTTCCTTGAGAGTGAAAAGAATGGTAATATTTAAGCAGGGGAGGAATTAGTTACATAGTTCTAATATTTTGTTTTTTAAAAATCTGAATTGTGAAAGATTAATTTACATTTGGTAAATGTTGGTGACAAATACAACAGTTTGTGTTATTTCCTGTCTCTTTCTGTATTTCTTTTCTTCTTTTCAGAAACAGGGTCTCTGTTGACCAGGCTTGAATGCCACGGCAAGACCATAACTCATTGCAGCCTTAAATTTCTGGACTCAAGCAATCCTCCCACTTCAGCCTCCCTAATGGCTGGGACTATAGGGGAAAGACTTCACACCTGACAAATTGTTTAATTTTAATTTTAATTTTTATTTTTGTGGAGGTATGGTGGCTTGCTTTGTTCCCTGTCTGGTCTTCAACTCCTGACCTCAAGTGGTTCTCCTGCCCCAAATTCCAAAGTACTTGGATTCCAGGCATGTCCCACTGTGCCCAGCCCATTCTGCTTTTTCATTTCTTTATCTTTCTTTCCTTTTCTTTTTTTTTTTTTGCTTTATGTACTTACCAATGTTTTAATTTTTAATTTTTGTGGGAACATAGTAGGTGTATATATTTATAAGGTACATGAAATGTTTTGATACAGGCATGCATTAATCATGGGATATGCGTCCCCTGAAGCTTTTATCCTGTGTGTTACAAACAATCCAGTTATATTCTTTTAGGTATTTTTAAATGTACAGTTGTTATTGATTATAGTTACCCTATTGTGCTGTCAAATAATAGGTCTTATTCATCCTTTCTAACACTTTTTTGTACCTATTAACCATCACCATTTCTCTCCAACCCTCAACTACCCTTCCCTTGCCAGCCTCTAGTAGCCATCCTTCTAATTCCTGTGTCCATGAGTTCAATTCTTTTTATTTTTTAGATCCCACAGATAAGTGAAAACATGTGATGATGTATTTCTGTGCCTGGATTGTTTCACTTAACGTAATGATCTCTAGTTCCATCCATGTTATTGCAAATGAGAGGATCTCATTTTTTTATGATTGAATAGTACCCCACTATATATATATGTACCACAATTTCTTTATCCAGTCATCTATTGATGAACTCTTAGGGTGCTTCCAAATCTTGGCTGTCATGAACAGTGCTGCAATAAACATGGGGGTATAGTATCTCTTAAATATACCAATTTCCTTTCTTTTGGGTATATACCTAGCAGTGGGATTGCTGGATCATATGGTAGTTTTATTTTTAGTTTTCTGAGGACATTCCAAACTTTTCTCCATAGTTGTTTTACTAATTTACATTCTCGCCAACAGATGGATAATTTGCAAATATTTTCTCTCATTCTATGGATTGTCTCTTCACTTTGTTGAGTGTTTCCTTTGCTGTACAGAAGATTTTTTAACTTGATGTGATCCCATTTGTCCATTTTGCTTTGGTTGCCTGTACTTGTGGGGTACTGCTCAGGAAATGTTCACCCTTTTCACCTTTTTTTCCACATCCTCACCAGCATTTGTTATTACCTGTCTTTGGGTAAAAGTCATTTTAACTGGAGTAAGATGATAATATAATTGTAGTTTTAATTTGTATTTCTCTGATGATCAGTGATATTGAACACCTTTCATACACCTGTTTGCCATTTGTATGTCATCTTTTGAAAAATGGCTATTCAGAGAGAGAGAGGGCGAATCCAAGATGGCCGAATAGGAACAGCCCTGGAGTGCAGTTCCCAGTGAGAACAATGCAGAGAGTGAGTGAACATCACATTTCCAAAGGAATTATTACTGCCCACAGACCAGGAGATTCCCAGGCTGAAAAGCGCTACGAGTTCCCAGCATGGCTTTTTCAGCTGGCACAGCAGGTCTCCACACAAAAACTCAGAGAAATCTGGGTGACCATTTCAACTGGCACCTGGAACACCTGGAAGACAGAGGCACTCATTCAACTAAAAAAGAGGGGACTTAAACAGGGAACCAGGTGATCTGGATTGGCGGGACCCATCCCTAGAAAGAGCAGCAATCTGAAATGCTCTGGATTGAGAGTTTCGCAGCAAGCACAAGTGAACCCGGGATAGTTCAGCTCTTTTGGATGAAGGACGTCCCCATTACTGAGGCAGTCCACCATTACCGAGGCAGTATGCCATTATGGAGTCTGCCATTACCAAGGCAGTCTGCCATTACAGAGACAGTCCACCATTACTGAGAGACTGCCATTACTGAGGCAGTTCTAACTATACCCCTATAAACAAAACTGCAAGGAAGTTCACACAGCAGCTCAGCAATGCCTCTGCTGGCAGACTCTGACTAGGCTACCTCCTTACTGGGCAGGGCATCTCTGAAAAAAGGCAGCAGCACATCAAGGACTTATAAATAAAGCCCCACATTCCCAGGACAGAGCACCTGGGTAAAAAGGCGGTTATGAGTTCCGCTGCAGCAGACTTAAACGTACCTGCCCAGCAGCTCTGAACAGAACAGAGCTCATGGCTCAGCACTTGAGCTCCTATAAGGGGCAGACTGTCTCCTCCAAGGCTCCCCAACCACCATATATCCAGAGTCACCTCGTAAAGGAAAGCTCAGGCTGACTTCTGACAGGTATCCTTCTGGGGTGAAGATAACAGAAGAAGAAACTGGCAGCAACCCTTACTGTTCTGCAGCCACCGCAGGTGATTCCCAGGCAAGCTGGATCTGGAGTGGACCTCCCCGCAGTCCTACACCAGAGGGGCCTGACTGGTAGAAGGAAAACTAAGAAACAGAAAGAAATAACTTCATCAGCAGCAAAAAGGATGTCCACTCAGAGACCCCATCCAAAAGTCACCAGCTACAAAGACCACAGGTAGATAAATACACAAAGATGGGAAGAAGCCAGCACAAAAAGGATGAAAACACCCAAAATCAGAAATGCCTCTCCTCCTCCAAGGGATCACAACTCATCACCAGCAAAGGAACAAGGCTGGATGGAGAATGAGTCTCATGAATTGACAGAAACAGGCTTCAGAAGGTGGATAATAACAAACTTCTCTGAGCTAAAAGAACATGTTCTAACCCAATGCAAAGAAACTAAGAACCTTTAAAAAAGGGTTGACAAAATGCTAATGAGAATAAACAGCTTAGAGAAGAATATAAATAATGGAGCTGAAAAACACAACACAAGAGCTTCACGAAGCATACACAAGTTTCAATAGCTGAATCGACCAAGCAGAAGAAAGCATATCAGAGATTGAAGATCAACTCAATGAAATATAATCAGAAGGCAAGATTAGAGAAAAAGAATGAAAAGAAATGAACAAAGCCTCCAAGAAATGTGGGATTATGTGAAAAGATCTAATCTACGTTTGATAGGTGTACCTGAATGTGATGGAAAGAATGAATCCAAGCTGGAAAACACTATTGAGGACATTTTCCAGGAGAACTTCCCCAACCTAGCAAGGCAGGCCAATATTCAAGTCCAGGAAATACAAAGAACACCACAGAGATACTCCTCAAGAAGAGCAACTCCAAGGCACATAATTGTCAGATTCTCCAGGGTTGAAATGAAGGAAAAAATGCTACGGGCAACCAGAGAGAAAGGTCAAGTTACCTACAAAGGGAAACCCATCAGACTCACAGCAGATCTCTCGGCAGAAACCCTATAAGCCAGAAGACAGTGGGGGCCAAATATTTAACATCCTTAAAGAAAAGGACTTTCAACCTAGAATTTCATATCCAGCCAAACTAAGCTTCATAAGCAAAATAGAAATAAAATCCTTTATGAACAAGCAATTGCTGAGAGGTTTCGTCACCACCAGGCCTGCCTTACAAGAGCTCATGAAAGAAGCACTAATTATGTAAAGGAACAACGAGAATAAGCCACTCCAAGAATGTACCAAATGGTAAAGAGCATTGACACAGTGAAGAAACTGAGTCAACTAATGGACAAAGCAACCAGCTAGCATCAAAATAGCAGGATCAAATTCACACATAACAATAGTAGCCTTAAATGTAAATGGGCTAAATGCTGCAATCAAAAGACACAGACTGGCAAATTGGATAAAAAGTCAAAAACCGTCAGTGTGCTATATCCAGGAAATCCATCTCACATGCAAGTACACACATAGGCTCAAAATAAAGGGATGAAGGAAGATACCAAGAAAATGAAGAGGAAAAAAAAAAGTAGGAGTTGCAATCCTAGTCTCTGGTAGAATAGACTTTAAACCAACAAAGATCAAAAGAGACAAAGAAGGGCATTACGTAAATGATAAAAGGATCAATGCAACAAGAAGAGCTAACAATCCTAAATATATACTCACCCAATACAGGAGCACACAGACACATAAAGCAAATTCTTAACGACCTACAAAGAAACTTAGACTCCCACACAATAATAGTGGGAGACTTTAACACTCCACTGTCAATATTAGACAGATCTATGAGACAGAAAATTAACAAGGATATCCAGGACTTGAACTCAGACCTGGACCAAGCAAACCTAATAGACATTTACAGAATTCTCCACACCAATTCCACAGAATATGCATTCTTTTCAGCACCACATCACACCTACTCTAAAATTGACCACATAATTGGAAGTAAATCACTCCTCAGAAAATGCAAAAGAATATAAATCATAACAAACAGCCTCTTAGACCACAGTGCAATCAAATTAGAACTCAAAATTCAGAAACTAACTCAGAACTGCACAACATCATGGAAAATGAACAACTGGCTCTTAAATGTTGACTGGATAAACAATGAAATGAAGGCAGAAATAAAGATTGCTCTTCAAAACCAACAAGAACAAAGACACAACGTGCCAGAATCTCTGGGACACATTTAAAGCAGTGTCTAGAGGGAAATTTGTAGCAATAAATGCCCACATGAGAAGCAAGGAAAGATCTCAAATTGACACCCTATTATCAAAATTGAAAGAGCTAGAGGAGCAAGATCAAAAAAACTCAAAATCTAGCAGAAGACCAGAAATAACTAAGATCAGAGCAGAACTGAAGGAGATTGAGACACAAAAAAGCCTTCAAAAAATCACTAAATCCAGGAGCAGGTCTTTTGAAAAGATCAACAAAATAGACCACTAGCCAGATTAATAAAAACGAAAAGGGAGAAGAATCAAATAGATGCAATAAAAAACGATAAAGGGAATATCACCACTGATTCCACAGAAATAGAAATTACCATCAGAGATTACTACAAACAACTCTATGCACATAAACCAGTAAACCTGGAAGAAATGGATAAATTCCTGGACACCTGCACCCTCCCAAGCCTAAAACAGGAAGAAGTGGAAACGCTGAATAGTCCAAAAACAAGAGCTGAAGTTGAGGCAGCAGTTAACAGCCCACTAACCAAAAAAAGCCCAGGTCCAGATGGGTTCACAGCTGAATTTTACCAGACATAGAAAGAAGAGCTGGTACCACTCTTTCTGAAACGATTACAAACAATACAAAAAGAATCTTCCCCAAATCATTTTATGAGACCAACATCATCCTGATACAAAAACCCAGCAGAGACTCAACAAAAAAAAGAAAACTTCAGGCCAATATCCATGATGAACATAGATGCAAAAATCTTCAATAAAATACTGGCAAACCGATTGCAACACCACATCAAAAAGCTTATCCTCATGATGAAGTAGGCTTCATCCCGGGGATGAAAGGCTGGTTCAACATACTCGTCTGTAAACGTAATCCACCACATAAACAGAACCAAAGACAAAAACCACATAATTATCTCAATAGATGCAGAGAAGGCCTTTGACAAAATTCCACAGCCCTTTATGCTAAAAACTCTCAACTAGGTATCGATGGAACGTACTTCAAAATAATAAAAACTTTTTATGACAAACCCACAGCAAATATCATACTGAATGGGCAAAAACTGGAAGCATTCCATTGAAATCTGGCACTAGGCAAGGGTGCCCTTTTTCACCACTCCTATTCAATATAGTATTGGAAGGTCTAGTCAGAGCAACCAGGAAAGAAAAATAAATAAAGCGTATTCACTTAGGAAAGGAGGAAATCTAATTGTCTATATTTGCAGATGACATGATTGTATATTTAGAAGACCCTATCGTCTCAGCCCAAAATCTTAAACTGATAAACAACTTCAGCAAAGTCTTAGGATACAAAATCAATATGCAGAAATCACAAGCATTCCTATACACCAATAAGAGACTTAAGGAGAGCTAAATCAAGAACGAACTACCATTCACAATTGCCACAAAAAGAATAAAATACCTAGGAATACAACTAACAAAGCATGTAGGGGACCTCTTCAAGGAAAACTACAAACCACTGCTCAAGGAAATAAGAGAGGACACAAACAGATGGAAAAACATTCCATGCTCATGGTTAGGAAGAATCAATATTGTGAAAATGGCCATCCTGCCCAAAGTAATTTATACATTCATTGCTATCCCCATCAAGCTACCTATGACCCTCTTCACAGAACTGGAAAAAACCACCTTAAACTTCATATGGAACCAAAAAGAGAGCCCCTATAGCCAAGTCAATTCTAAGCAATAAGAACAAAGCTGGAGGCATGCTACCTGACTTCAAACTATATTACAAGGCTACAGTAATCAAAACAGCATGGTACTGGTACTAAAACAGAGATATAGACCAATGGAACAGAGCAGAGGCCTCAGAGGCAGCACCACACATCTACAACCATCTGATATTTGACAAACCTGACAGAAACAAGCAATGGGGAAAGGATTCCCTGTTTAATAAATGGTGTTGGGAAAACTGGCTAGCAATGTGTGGAAAGCAGAAACTGGACCCCTTCCTGACACCTTACCCTAAAATTAACTCCAGATGGATTAAAGACTTAAACATAAGACCTAATACCATAAAAACCTTAGAAGAAAACTTAGGCAAAACCATCCAGGACATAGGCATAGGCAAGGACTTCATGACTAAAACACCAAAAGCATTGGCAACAAAAGCCAAAATAGACAAATGGGACCTAATTAAACTCCAGAGCTTCTGCAAAGCAAAAGAAACAATCATTAGAGTGAATCGGCAACCAACAGAATGGGCAAAACTTTTGCAATCTACCCATCTTCCAAAGGACTAATATCCAGAATCTACAAAGAACTAAAACAGATTTACAAGAAAAAAACAAATCCATTCAAAAGTGAGTGAAGGATATGAACAGACATTTTTCAAATGAAGACATTTATAAGGCTAATAAACATATGAAAAAATGCTCATCATCACTGGTCGTTAGAGATATGCAAATCAAAACCACATGAGATACCATCTCACACCAGTTAGAATGGTGATCATTAAAAAATCTGGAGACAACAGATCCTGGAGAGGATGTGGAGAATTAGGAACACTTTTACACTGTTGGTGGGAGTGTAAATTAGTTCAACCATTGTGGAAGACAATATGGCAATTCCTCACAGACCTAGAAATAGAAATTCCATTTGACCCAGCAATCCCATTACTGGGTATATGTCCAAAGGAGTATAAATCATGTTACTATAAAGACACATGCACATGTATTTCATTGCAGCAGTGTTTTTAATAGCAAAGACCTGGATCCAACCCAAATGTCCATTGATGATGGACTAGACAAGGAAAATGTGGCACATATACACCATGGCATTCCTTGCAGCCATCAAAAATGATGAGTTTGTGTTCTTTGTAGGGACATGGATGAATCTGGAAACCATCATTCTCTGCAAACTGACACAAGAACAGAAAAACAAACACCACATGTTCTCATTCCTAGGCAGGTGTTGATCAATGAGAACACATGGACACAGGAAGGGGAGCATCACACAGTGGGGTCTGTTGGGGGGGGGGGAGATAGGGGAGAGACAGAGGAGGGTAGGGAGGTTGGGGAGGGGATAACATGGGAGAAATGCCAGATACAGGTGACGGGGGGGATGGAGGCAGCAAACCACATTGCCATGTATGTACCTATGCAACAGTCCTGCATGTTTTGCACATGTACCCCAGAACCTAAAGTGTATTGAAATACATATATATATATAAAGAAGTTTCCATGGCAAGTTGCTAATTATATGGTAATTTGTAAACAAAGGGAAAGAACCAAAAGAAAAAAAAAGGAAATTGTCTATTCTTTTGCCTTTTTTAAAGAAAAATCAGATTATTCGTTTTTTTTCCTATAGAGTTGAGCTTCTTATATATTCTGCTTATTAATTTCTTGTCAGATGGGTAGTTTGCCAATATTTTCTCCCATTATGTGAGTTTTCTCTTCTCTTTGTTGTTTCCTTTGAGGTGCAGAAGATTTTTAACTTGATGTGATCCCATGTGCCCATTTTTTGCTTTGGTTTTCTGTGCTTGTGGGGTATTGCTCAAGAAATTTTTGCTTAGACCAATGTCCTGCAGATTTTCTCTTATATTTTCTTGTAGTAGTTTCATAGTCTGAGGTCTTAGATTTAAGTCTTTCATCCATTTTGATTTGATTTTTGTATATGGCAAGAGATATGGGTCTAGTTTCATTCTTCTGCATATGCATATCCAGTTTTCCCAGCACTATTTATTGAAGAGACTGTCTTTTTCCCAGTGTATGTTCTTGGCACGTTTGTTGAAAATGAGTTCACTGTAAGTGTGTGGATTTGCATCTGTGTTCTCTATTCTATTCCATTGGTCTATGTGTCTGTTTTTATGCCAGAACCATGCTATTTTGTTTACTCTAGCTCAGTACTATAATTTGAAGTGAGGTAAAGTGAGTCCTCCAGTTTTGTTCTTTTTGCTTAGGGTAACTTTGTCTCTTATGGGTTGCTTCTGGTTCCATATAAATTTTGGTATTGTTTTTTCTATTTCTGTGAAGAATGGCATTGGTATTTTGATAGCAGTTACATTGAATCTGTATATTGCTTCAGGTAGTATGGAAATTTTAACAATATTGATTCTTCCAATCCATGAACATGGACTATCTTTTCAGTTTTTGATGTCCTCTTTAATTTCTTTCATCAGTGTTTTATAGTTTCATTATAGAGATCTTGCATGTATTTGGTTAAATTAATCTTTTGGTATTTATCTGTGGCTATGGTAAATAGGAGTACTTTCTAAAATATCTATAAATGCTACTGATTTTTGTATGTTGATTTTCTATCCTGCGACCATACCAGATTTGTTTATCAATTGAAATTGTGTGTGTGTGTGTGTGTGTGTGTGTGTGTGTGTGTGTGTAGTCTTTAGGTTTTTCCAAATGTATGATTATAGCATTTACAAATAAGGATACTTTGACTTCTTCCATTCCAGTTTGGATGCCCTTTATTTCTTTTTCTTGTCAGATTGTTCTGGCTTGGACTTTCAGTACTATATTGAACAGCAGTGGTGACAGTGGGCATGCTTGTTGTGTTCCAGATCTTAGAGAAAAGACTTTCAGCTTTTTTCCATTCAGTATGATGCTTGCTGTGGGTCTGTCATATATGGCTTTTATTATGTTGATGTACATTCCTTCTGTACCCAGTTTTTTGAGTATTTTTATCATGAAGGGATCTTAAATTTTATCAAATGTATTTTCAGCATCTGTTGAAATAATCATATGGTTTTTCTCCTTCACTCTGTTGACATGATATATCACATTTATTGATGTATGTATGTTGAATCATCTTTGCATCTCATGAATAAATCCCACTTAGTCATGATGAATGATCTTTTTAATAGATTGTTGATCTCATTTGCTAGTATTTTGTTGAGGATTTTTACATCAATATTCATCAGAGTTATTGGCCTACAGTTTTTTTTTTTGTTGTTGTTGTTGTATCTTTGGTTTTGGTATTATGATAATACTGACCTCAGAGAATGTGCTTAGAAGTTTTCCCCCTGTCTTCTGTTTTTCAGAATAGTTTGAGTAGGATTGGTATTAGATCTTCTTTAAATATTTGTTAGAATTCAGTAGTGAAGCCATCAGGTCCTAGGCTTTTCTTTACTGAGATACTGTTTATTATGGCTTCAGTGTCATTACTTGCTATTGGTCTGTTCAGGTTTTGGATTTCTTCCTTGTTCAATCTTGGTAGGTTGTTTATGTCTAGGAATGCGTCCATTTCTTCTAGATATTCCAATGTATTGGCATATAGTTGCTCATAGTAGCCACTAATAATCCTTTGAATGTCTGCCATATTGATTGTAGTATCTCTTTTCATCTGATTTTACTAGATCTTCTCTCCTTTTTTTCTTAATCTGGCTTTTGTTATTTTGATCTCTTATATTGATTTTTCATTTCAAATTTATTCATTTCTGCTTTGATCTTTGTTGTTTCTTCTACTAATTTTGGATTTGGTTTGCTCTTTCTTTTCTAATTTTTTTAAGTTCATTGTTAATTTGTTTATTTGAGGTTTTTCTTCTATTTTGCTGTAGGCACTTATCACTATAAACTTCCCTCTTAGTACTACTTTTGCTGTATCCTGTAGCGATATTGTGTTTCCATTTTTATTTGTTTTGAGAAGTTCTTTAATTTCCTTCTTAATTTCTTCATTGACCCACTGGTCATTCAGGAGCATATTGTTTAATTTCAATGTTTTTTTATAGTTTCCAAAATTCCTCCTGTTATTAATTTCTCATTTTATTCTATTGTGGTCAGAGAAGATGTTTGATATTATTTCAGTTTTTTAAAAATGTTTTAAGACTTGTTTTGTGACCTAACATATGGTCTACCCATGAGAATGATCCGTGTGCTGAGAAAAAGAATTTGTATTCTGCAGCCATTGGATGAAATGTTCTGTAAATATCAATTTGGTCTATAGTTCAGGTTAAGTCTGAAGTTTCTTTGTTGACTTTTTTATCGAAAATATGTTCATCCCTGAAAATGGGGTGTTGTATCTCCAGCTATTATTGTATTGGAGCCTATATCTCTCTTTAGCTCTAATAATACTTGCCATATATATATATAGGGGTGTGTGTGTGTGTGTGTGTGTGTGTGTGTGTGTGTGTGTGTGCATGCTCCAATGTTGAGTGCATTTATATTTAAAATTGCTGTATCTTCTTGCTGAATTGACCACTTTATCATTATATAATGACCTTCTTTGTCTCTCCTTAAAGTTTTTGTCTTGAAATTTATTTTGTCTGATATAAGTATAGCTATTCCTGCCCTTTCTGTCTTATTTAAATGACAAATTTAACAAAAAAAAAATGTTGAAAAATTAATTTGGTGAGAATATCAATAAAATTTGAGATGTGATTAAAGGATATGATCTTTATCTGCTTTATAAATATTTTATGAAATTATAAAGTGATAGTAATTAATGTAGTATGCCACCTCCTAATGTATAAACTGTTCAATCCCATTGCTTCAAAATAAATGTCAAAATCACAGAATTTAATAAAAGCAAAAAGAAACAAACCAGGAGAAATTATACATTAATATGTTTTCGTGGGGATTATGTTAGGGTTTTCAAGGATAATGTCAAATGAAGAAATAATATATGATTACATATATTTAAATAAACAATGTAGTAAATATGCTACAAATATTTATTTTATGAGAACATTTAGTATTTCTTGAGCATGAATAAGTGAATTTTTTTTTTATGTTTGCATGATGTACCTGGGAAAAATCCCTATTCCTGGGTGATTTCTAATTTATTTGGAATGAAAAGAATAGGTGTTCACACAGCTCTTGACCATGCTTCCTCATTTTCTTCAGATAAACTCCTTAAGTTTCTACCTTCATGTCTTTTCTCCTGTATTCTTCTTCTTCTCCAGCATCACTTACAAAATCATATGCCCAAAACAAGCCCAACTCAGATTTTATCAGTTCCATGAACATTCTTTCTCCCATAGCCAAAATAATCTCCCCCACCTTTGAACCCTTATAGGTCATACTTATTACATTTTAATACTTATCTTAATAATTTTGTATTAAATTTCATTGAAAATGTAAAGGATAATTTTAGTAGAGAATAACTCTACTGTATTGTGATAGTGTCGTACCTTATGTATTTTCTTGGGTCATAATTTGTGTCTTTAGTAACATACACTGTGATTTGATTGCATTCTTAGCAAATATTTTGTTACTAGCTAAAGAGACAGAGACATAATTTAGTGTATAGATCATGTGTCTCCTGAAAATAAATGACAAATAATGTGTCACAAAATTTTCATGTAAATTTTAAAAAATATGATAGACGAATTAAGTTGTCTTACAACACATGATGGAATAGACATGGCAATGTAAAAAAATCTGCACTAAGTATTATATTTGCAGAGTTTAGTTTCAACAAAAGTATCTGCTAAATTAAGTTAATATTAATTAGAAATGCCCTGATTTTATGGTTTTTTAAATTTATTTGTAAGTGTGTTTTGGTTTTATAATTGTATTATATATGCGTGAAGTATGTATACTCAATTTTATATTTGTATACAAGTATCAGGCAATCTAAGTCAATATCAGGAGTCTAGTAAGACTTTTTCTTCTAAAACATTTTGTATATTACTCAAAGTTGTGAAATATTGATACATACTGCATATTATTCAGATCAGAGGCAGAAGAAATTAGAGTATTAAGAAATGTCATTTTGGATGACAGCTGCGTCGTGATTGTATCATAAGTAATGATTTTTTATTCATCCATTATGACAACTAGCCATCTGGCAAATAATCTAGAAAGAACTTTGTCCAGATCTTAAATCAGTATGTGTTTTTATTTGTTGTTTTTGAAATATTCTAATTTTAAAATAGTTGAGGAATGGTTTTTAACTGTTTCCTCAATGATGGGTTTAGTACTTTATTTCTTTAATCCCCCACATATCTTCATATTGTCCTGATTTTCAGCTTACCATTTTATAGCCTGTGTAATTATTGTGTGAAATGTTTTACATATTTATATTGAAATATTATATTCAAATGGCAAGATACTTTAAAAGATTTTTGAACATAGATGCCTCTGTTGGCTCATTGATACTATTACTTATAATTGTTTTACTTGTATTCTCTTATATTCTTTACTTGTATTCCAAGTAGGTCAAAATGGACATTTCACATATCTGTTATCACTTCTACTTAAAAGTAAAATTTGGTCAAAATAGGAGAAATTAAAAGCACTCAATTCTTTATCTGTTTCCAAGTCTTAGCACTCTGGTTCTTGCTCTTTTCCATATAAAATTGTTTCCTTAGATATTTCTTAAAACTGGAAGTATTTCTGAATGTATACCTTATAATTTTTATTTTTTAAGTGTTAATTAAAGGTGATTATGCAGTATCATATTGTAGTTTACTTAGAATCCAATATGATTTTTAGAAGCATGCTTTTATTCAAACAACAGATAGATAATTAGAACCATTTGGACAAAGAAGAAAATAATTTTAAATATGGTTTGACCTTAATTTTATAAAAGTAAGTATTTTTGTGATTTGTATAATACTACTCAGATTAACAAACTCACTGAAAATTGTCCTTGAATTTTTAGAATAGTATATGCAATGTTTTTTATTTATTGTACTTAACATTACTTTTACTTACCATTCTTGTTGCAAAAAAACCCTTGTCTTTTAGAGAATACAATATTATTTACATTAATTCATGTGGCTTGGTGAAAAAAATGCTATAACTCCTTTACTTAATGGGATTCTTCCCCCCGTGGCAGTGCAAACGGCTAGAGCAGGAGCTTCATCATCTGAAAGAGCAGAACCAGACTTCAGCAAACAACATGAGACATCTGACTGCTGAAAACAATCAAGAACGTGCTCTGAAGGTAAATCTCCGTTCCTTCTTGCAGGCAAATTAAGGTTGTAAGCCCTTGGTGCCAGCTTTCTGTGCTGCATATATCAGTTGTGTACATTTCAGCAGAAGTGAGCTGTGGTGTTTGCCAACAACCCCTTCTTTAAACACAGATATAGCACCCTTCTGTTATGGTATTATTTATTTCATGTATGTGCACATGAAAACAACATATTTTCTGAATTTTTGGTGGTGGTATATTAATAACTTTTGGTTCGTTTATTCTGTTTCTTTTTTTGTATCATTACCTTTTGTAGTTAATAAAAAGTGACCACACTAAAAGAAAGAAAATTAAATCATAGGCCTTTGCTTTGCATCAATACCTATCATAATAATTTTTAAAAGACCTTGTAATATTAGTCACCCACAGAACTGACAGTCCTTAAGAATATGTGAATGTGTTTGGGAATTGAAGAGGTACTTTGAATGTTACAACAGATGAAATAGAAAGATGTTAAATAATAAATTCAACTAGAGCTTGAAACAAATGAAGTGCACATTTCATGACAAAAAGTTCTGTCTCGTAATATAGATTGAGTAATTATGAAAAAGGACGTGATTTTAATTCTACTAATTATAGTTTTTTCTCAAGGTACTTGAGACTTTTCGTTCTACTTTTTATCTTTTGCCCAGTTCCCAGTATAGTGCCTGTACACAGTAGTTGTCTCTACCTTCAAGGTGCTTGCATTCTCATGTTAACATGTTAAGGTTTAAAAAAGAAATCCATGGGAAACAGAAGAGATTCATCATTGTTTTTATTGTACAATTAGAAAAGATTTGCTACCAAGAAGGTTATATTTTACTTTGCTGTCTTAAATTTGTTTTTTTGCTGCATATTACAGAGCAATATCATGGCATTGGCCATGTAACTCACCAAGCTGGTGAGTTACAAAATTGAGAAAAATGGTGACATTTTAATGTAGAAAATATTTTTACTCTGTCTAAGAAGTGAAAGATTTGGTAGAAGTAAGATATTTCCACAAAATGTATTTAGCTTCATTTTTATCTTCTTAGTGGTAGGCTTATAATAACTTCATTATTATTATTTAATGCACTTTCTGCTTTAGATAGATGAAGACAATAAATGAGAAAGGAACAAAAAGGAATTTACTATTTTATGAAAACTAAGAATAATCATTTTTAAAATGTATACTTGCAAAATAGAAAACATTAATTGAAAGGCAGTTCCATAATGTGTGCTAATTTATTATCAGTATTAAGGGACAGATTTCATAGGCTTAATATAATATGCCTGTCTCCATTTAAAACGGTGCCTAAAATAAAAATTCTAGAAATATCTAGAAATAGATGGAATAGATACTTTTTGTTTGTTTGAGACAGAGTCTCACTCCATTGCCCAGACTTGAGTGCAGTGGCGTGATCTCGTCTCACTGCAACCTCTGCCTCCTGGGTTCAAGTGATTCTCCTCCCTCAGCCTCCCAGGTAGCTGGGACTACAAGTGTCCACCACCACACTGTCTAATTTTTGTATTTTTAGTAGAGTCGGGGTTTCACCTTGTTGGCCAGGCTGGAAATAGATAAATTTTAATAAGAATTTATTAAAATTAGAAGGAAATAAGTAGACCAAAAGAGTCCTGGAAGTTTAAAACAAACATTAAGCCCCCATAAGATAGAAATTTCTATTAACTATAGACTACTATCTAATTTAAAATAATATAGCTATGATTTTACTTCTGACAAATATACTATATTAAAATCTTTTCTAGTTGTACATCTTTTTTTTGCAAAAGTCTCAAATTTTTCTGTCTTTTAATCCTTCATAACATTCATTAGGTAAGCTAGCTTAAATTCTTGGTGAAGATGAGAGGAAGAATTAACTTGTAAAAAGTCATCAACTCAATCTCTTTTAATCATCTGTGTTCATTTAAGCTTGTTTTAAAATGATCTGTCTTATATAACACTGACTGAATAATTTTTTAGTAATTTTATGCCATATTTCCTCATGAGAAACTCTAAATTTGTTCTGAAAATTAGATCAATTATAATACATTTGCTTTATTCTAAATTATTTTTTTAAAAACTACTCTTACCTTCCAGGAATTTTTGGTTTTTATATGATGTACTAATTATAGCACTATGTATCTTTAAGTTGTCATATGAGTCATGAATAATAAGTTTATTACCAAGCTACCTGGTGAGTGAACAGTTTGCCTCCTTTCTGAGAATATGTTTTATCTTTTACAACTTATTTATAAGTATCATTTTTTTTTTTGTTAACTGATTTAATATTTAGTTAGTATCTTAATGAGTGTCAGGAAAAACTTTTTTTTTTATTTGAGACAGTCTTGCTCTGTCGCTAGGCGCCAGGCTGGAGTGCAGTGGCACGATCTCGTGTCACTGGAACCTCTGCCTCCCAGGTTCAAGCAATTCTCCTGCCTGAGCCTGCTGAGTAGCTGGGACTACAAGCATGTGCCACCACGCCCCCCCCTAATTTTTGTATTTTTTAGTAGAGATGGGGTTTCACCGTGTTGGCCAGGATGGTCTCGATCTGTTGACCTCGTGATCCACCCGCCTCGGACTCCCAAAGTGCTGGGATTACAGGCGTGAGCCACCGCGCCCATCCAGGAAAAACTTTTTTAAAAAGAATCGCTGTCTCTAAAGCTTTCAGTCGGTCAATAATATTTCTAGTATTTTATTATAAATAGTATTGTTATTAATTATCAAGTGTCAACTTGAGCAGGTTAGGAACTGAAAAATTCATGCTTTATTTTATTGAATTACATGGAAATTCCTAAAAGTAACAGTTCTAGAGATATATTTAGGGGAAAACAATCAAAATTAATGGTCATAGACTACACAGAACTTTGATTATGGCAAAATTAGATGTCCTACAAGGAAATGCTTTTTAATACTAGTATCATTTTAACAATAATGTCTTTGTTTATTCTGATACCCAGACATTTTTTTCTAAGTTACTTTTTATGGTAGAGCCTAAGATTAGATATTTAGTGATCATTTATAAGCATTCTTTTTAACGTAGGATGCAACTATACTAGATAAATTTGCAGGTTGGACGCGGTAGCTTATGCTTATAATCCCAGCACTTAGGGAGGCTGAGGTGGGCAGATCACTTGGGGTCAAGAGTTCGAGATCAGCCTGGCCAACATAATGAAACCCCTACTCTACTGAAAAATACGAAAATGAGCAGGGCATGGTGGCGGGTGCCTGTAATCCTAGCTACTCAGGAGGCTAAGGCATGAGAATTGTTTCAGCCCAGGAGGCAGTGTTTGCAGTGAGCAGAGATCATGCCACTGCGTCCAGCCTGGGCAAAGAGCGAAACTCTGTCTCAAAAAAAAAAAAAAAAAAAAAAAAATTGCAAGACGTAGCACTGTTTCTCCTACTTTTATGTTTTCAATTTTCCCTAATAACAAGCAAAACACAGTGGTATCTATAGGAAAACAGACTGAATTATACTGATACTAGTGTATACTCTGAAAGTTGCTTTTTAAAAAAAGAGCTTATTTTCTCATTTAATGTAAATTTTATGTACTTATGTTAACTGGTTTCTTGAAGAACATGAAACATGTAAGTTTTTTTGTTTGTTTGTTCATTTTGAGACAGAGTCTCACTCCATCACCCTGGCTGGAGTGCAGTGGCATGATCTTGGCTCACTGCAGCCTCTGACTCCCAGGTTCAAGCGATTCTCTGGCCGCAGCCTCCTGAGTAGCTGGGATTGCAGGTGTGCACCACCATGCCGGCTAATTTTTGTATTTTTAGTAGAGACAGGATTTTGCCATGGTGCCCACACTGGTCTCGAACTCCTGGCCTCAAATGATCCTCCTGCCTCACCCACCCAAAGTGCTGGGATTACAGGTGTGAGTCACCATGCCCAGCCTTGAACATATACTGTTTTTAAAATAAATTTGCATTAGCTATAAATATGTAGACATCAAACTTAATAAGAAATTTCATATATATTGCCTTTCCTTTTAAAAAATTATTATTGTTACTATAATTTTTTTTAGGTGGGCATCTCACTCTGTCACCTAGGCTGGAATGCAGTGGCACAATCACAGCTCACTATAGCCTTGACCACCTTGGCTCAAGTGATTCTCCTGCCTCAGCCTCCCACATAACTGGAATCATGGCATGTGCCAACATGCCCAGCTGATTTTTTTATAATTTGTAGAGATGAGGTCTGAAACTTCTGGGCTCAAGTGAACATCCCTCCTTGACCTCCCACAGTGCTGGAATTACATACATGATCCACCATGCCCAGCCTCCTTTGTAATTTATTAATTTACCTTCCTTGACACACATCATTACCTTCCCACTATTGGAATTGTTCAATGAATTCCATTGAAAGTGAATCTCCCTTAGACTGTAAAAAAAACTCTGATGGTTAATAAAACTTTGATATTTATCATTTATTATCTTTAATCCCAATCAACCAAAAAAGAATAACTCATTTCAATCTTGTTGACACCCTCCCTCTTGACACACTTGCCTGTAGTTTCCTTTCTTCCTGTTCTCTCTCTCTCTCTTTCTCTTTCTCTTTCTCTCTCTCTCTCTCTCTCTCTCTTCGACAGGTTCTTGCCATGTTACTCAGGCTGATCTCAAACTCCTAGGCTCAAGCAACACTCCTGCCTCAGCCCCCTCAAGTAGTTGGGATTATAGGAAGTTACTGCTGTGACTGGCTTTTTGTAGTTTTCTGTTACTGTATTCCCATTATTTTTCTCTTCTTTGATTGTTCTTCCTTACTTAGTCTTGATAGTTGGTGCCCATTTTTCTATTTCTAAAGAATAGATGTTTCTCTGGGTTAGTTCCTTATTCTTATTTCTTAAAATAAGCTTTGCTTTTTAGAGTAGTTTTAGGTTCACATCCAATTTGGAAAACACAGAGAGTTTCCATATACTCACTG
The DNA here is from genome assembly GCA_036589455.1 of Ateles fusciceps. NCBI lineage: Eukaryota > Metazoa > Chordata > Mammalia > Primates > Atelidae > Ateles > Ateles fusciceps. Next base: position 4,769,859 of record JAZHEH010002842.1, read on the forward strand.
CTCCCACAGACAATCTCTCCCACTATCAACATCCTGCACCAGAGTGGTACATTTGTTATAGTCAGTGAGCCTGCATTGACATCATTATAACCAAAAGTCTATAGTTTACATTAGAATTCACTTGGTGTTGAACATTGAATAGTTTTTGATAAATGTGTAATGTTATGTAGTCATTATGGTATCATGCAGGACAGTTTCACTGCCCAAAATATCCTCCGTGTTCTGCCTGTTCATCCCTCCTGACCCATTAGCTTTTGGCAACAACTAAGCGTTTTGCTGTTTCCATAGTTGTGCTTTTTCCAGAATGTCGTATAGTTGGAATCATAGAATATGTAGCCTTTTCATATTGGCTTCTTTAACTTAGTAATATACATTTAAAATTCTATATGTCTTTTGATGGCTTCATAACTCTTTTTTTTTAAAGTGTTTAAAATACAGGGCTTTTTTTCTCTTGCTCAAAAAAAAGTCAGGATATATTTGCTTAATGTTCTGTCAGTGGCTCATGGGCTAAGAGGCTTGCTGGTGCTAAACTCTTAGCACCAGCCAAATCATATTTAATTGTCTGGATATACCACAGTTTATTTATTCAGTCATCTACTGAAAGGCATCTTTGTTACTTCCAAGTTTTGGCGGTTATGAATAAAGCTCCTATAAACAGCCATGTGCATTTTATTTGTATGGACTCAGATGTTTTCAACTCATTTGAGTGTGTACTAAGGAATGCAATTTCTGGATCATATGTAAAAGTATGTTTAGTTTTATAAGAAACTGCCAGTTGTCTTCCAAGGTTGATGTACAATTTTGCATTCTTACCAGTAATGAATGAGAGTTTCTGTTGCTCCATATTCTTACCAGCAGTTTGTGTTTCTTTTTTGTAGTCTTCTCAATTTCATCTTTTCCTATGGCATCATCTATAATTTTTGTCCCAATGACTTTCATGTCTGCTCTTCCACTTGAATATCTTAATGTCTGCTTAACCACAGCAAGTTTGAAACCAAATGCCTAATTAGACTCTGTAAGCCTTCTCCCCAGGAAGAAGTCAGGTCCTGAGTCAAACACTATTGACTGTATAACTCAACATTTATTTCCAGTCATACTCTCCTTTGCATGCCTCTGCTATAGACACTGGGAAAGTTAAATACTTTCTCAGCTTTTCTTTTTACCAGTGAGACATAAAAGCGAGGAAGTTAAGTAGTAGAGGAAGAAAGAGGAGCATCTCCGTAAAGCTTTTGTTTTCCTTACATAAGGGCAGATGAAGTAAACATCACTCCTTCTTCCCTTCTTATTACCTGCTGTCTGAAACTGCAGCAGTCATTTTATAGTCATGAGAAAAAGGCCAAGGGTAGCTGGCTGTAACACCAGCGAACCTCTTAGCTAATGAGCCACTGACAGAATGTTAAGCAACTATATCATGACATTTTTGGGGGCAAGAGAAAATAGCCCTATATTTTAAATTATTCTTTATGATTTTCTATTATTTACTGCCAAATTGGTCTATTAACATCTATCAATTAATGGTACTACCATCCTTCTAGGTATATAGGCTAAGACAGTTGACATAATCTTCATATCCTTTCAAGCTCTTCCCCACCATAAAGCAATTCAACATTCAGTCTTGACAGGAACATGGTAGTTATTTCTTTTCTATTTTTATGCCTTTTTTTTTTTAAGAGACAGGCTCTTTTCACCCAGGCTGGAGTGCAGTGGTATGATCATGTACATATACATAGGTATGTGATCACTATAACCTCCAATTCCTGGGCACAAGTGGTCCTTCTGCCTCAGTCTCCTTAGTAGCTATGACTACAGGTATATGTCACCATACTGCTCTCACTTTTAAATTTCTTGTAGAGACAAGAGTCTTGCTATGATGACCAGGCTGGTCTCAAACTCCTGGCCTCAAGCCAGGCCTCCCAACCAGGCCTCCCAAAGTGCTGGGTTTGCAGGCATGAGCCACTGTGCCCAGACTTCACTGCCATTTTTATTGTCTGTTCTATATTAAGTTAATGGTCTAGATTATAGTAGCACCCTCCTAATTATTCTGTTCTCAGTTTTTCACCTCTTAAGCAGTTGTGACGCTGCCATCAGCTATCATTCTAAAATATAGGTGATACTTTTCTACTCAAAAACCTTTGCTAATTCTTGCATTTTCTGCAATGTAATAAGATATAGATATCTTGAGTGACCCTACTGCTAAAAGTGATGAAAAGGGACAGTGATAATTTGTATTTTAAGAGTATTTTTAAAATACACTCTTGAGAAAGGAAGAAAATGAAGAATGTGCATAGGCCTCAAACAAAGTGGAAGTGAAAAAAACAAACTAAAACATGGGGAATAAGTTATTGCCTGAACCTGCCTTTCACTCTGAATAAATTTGTCACATCTTGGTGAATTTGATCTTCCATATTAGTGGCTGCAAGGTCAAGAGAGACAGGAGTTAGATAGAGCCAAGAGCGCATTTCTGCCAGTGAGTGTTATAACTAGAGATCCTTTTGTGAAACTACTATTCTTGATGGTCACACCATTAGTGTTTAGGTGAACAACAGGCAAGCACTTCATACAAATAAGATTGCAAGTGAACTTGACTTTCTTGACTGTGAAGGGGAAAAATCTCTGAGAATTTGCCATCCACAGCCAGCTTTTGGGCAAGTTTAGAACCACATGGGTGGGTAGCCTGAATTTTTCCTGCATGTGTGGTTCTAAAAGCCGAGGAGTTAATTTAAGTGGTCTTGCCCTGAAAGGGCCCATAGACTACAGACAAAAGGAAATTGTCTTCACATGAGGCATCTAATAATTCCTGTATATAAAGTTTCAAAGACCCTGAGCTCACAGAAAAAGAAATCAGAAAACACGTAAGAGAAAAAGGCACTTGTAATGAAAATCAGCAAAAATATACAGCAGCAAAATCATATAGTTCAACAAATAGTTCCAATATTTTAATATATCTGTCACAATATGATATGTGTGTTTATTATCATTTAGGAAAAAAGAGAGGCTTGAAAAGAGCAAGTAAACTGATGAAAAATGACTGAAAATCCACTCAGTTTTAGTAAAATCTAATTCAATCATTAGATTGAACTCATAGAAATTTAAAACAAAATAACGAAAATTAAACATATAGCAAATAGGTTTAACAGCAGATTACACAGAGTTTAAGAAAATATTAGTAAACTGAAAGATCAGAAGCAAGTATGAAAATGGAAGCCAGAGAGACAAAGACATGAAAATTTTAAAATGGATGTTAAAAGACACAAAAGACAGAGTGAAATGATCTAAAATATGCAGTTTCAGAGAAGCTAGCAAAAGGAATGGAGAAAAGGCAAGGTACAAAGAAATTATGACTAATATTTTTAAGAATTATCAAATGGCAGAAACCTCAGATCTAGGAATCTCAAATGAATTCTCATTATAATAAATGAGAAGAAAAAAACCACTGGAGAACACAGAAATTAAAGAAAAGGCCTTACAGACAACCTGTTAGAAAAAGGCATTTACAAAGGATAGCAGACTCACTGAGCTCTCCACAGCAATAATGGGGTAGTACTTTGAATACAGTGAGAACGAGAAGAATAATGCCTTAGATTTTACAGAGAGAGTCACTCTCAAGAAGAAGAGTGAAATAACAGTTCTATAAATAAAAATCTTTGGTTGCATTCTGTTGCCTGTGGAATGAAAATTCAAGCCTCCTCTAAGTATGGAATTTAGGACTCTACACTATAGTTTTACCCTGCTTTTCTTTTTCTTTTTCTTCTTGGAGTTAATTCTCTCTTTATTCTTGCTAAACCCCAGACATTCCCTGCTACTTGGAGTTTCCTAAATGTGTCATATTATTTAATTTCTTCTGGTGTTTGCTTTTGTTATGACTTTATTTTTTCTGTCTTCATTATTAGTTGATTATTTAAATGTCATTTTCCCTAAATCAGAAACTTCTTGGATATAAAGGATCACAACTTTTATGATGCTAGTCCCTTGGAATTTAGCACATTGTTTATATCATATTATACCACCAGTTTTTATATAAAAATCATTTTAATATATCCTAGTTGAAGTCAAAGTTTTTATTATCTACAGTGTTCAAGACATGGATAACATGGAATTATTTTGCTCTGATATTGTCTTAATAATCATTACCTGTGCCCAGTGAAAATTCTATAGAAGGATTTCTGTTTTTCTCTAAGGTTTTGTAGTTTCTAAATTGAAAAATGCCGTAACAGGAATTCCGTTTTTTACTATTGGCTTAGAAATATTGATAAAAGAGCTTTTGTTTGTTCATTTTGTCCTCTGATGTTTGTAGTTACTTCGAGATAAGCTCTTTTAAGAGACTAAGTAAATAGCAAGCACTATTAACTGCACTTAATAGTAAATAATAATACAATTTTTTAAGATAGAATCATTTATTGAAGCCAGGCGTGGTGGCTCACACCTGTAGTCTCAGCAATTTGGGAGGCTGAGGCAGGTGGATCACCTGAGGTCAGGAGTTCAAGACCATCCTTGCCAACATGGCAAAATCCCATCTCTACTAAAAATTCAAATATTAGCCAGGCATCGTGGTGCGCACCTGTAGTACCAGCTACTTGGGAGGCTGAAGCAGGAGAATTGTTTGAACTGGGAGGCGGAGGATGTAGTGAATAGAGATCGCGCCACTGCACTCCAGCCTGGGCGACAGAGTGCGACCCTGTCTCAAGAAAATAAAAAGATGAAATCATATATTTAAATGAGTTAATAGCCTTTTTCTTATAGCAGCCATGTTAATGTACTATCTTTGATATGCCCAGTTGGATACCTTCTATTGACAGTGGAGTATGGTTATGGGTTATTTTCTATAATAATTCTAGCAATCGATTTTTATTTAAAAATCCTGAATTTACCATTTACTGGCTATGTAGTGTAGAAATTCTGTGAGTATTGGCTCCTACATTTATAAGATAATAAAAGCAGGGAGATAGTGTTACAGCTAATAAAATATATGTGTAATCTATTATAAAATTTGATATATTATGCCAATGTTACATTTGGTGCAGGATCAAAGACCTGTGTTCTTGTCTTTGCTCCGCTATGAACAAACTGTGATCTTTGTCAAAGTATTTTATGTCTTCAAAATGAGGAGGTTAAATAACTTTCAGTCATTTGCATTACAAAGTAGTGTGATTTTATGAATTTGTAGTGTGGTATCATAGTTTTACTTATTTATTCAACAATATATATTTGTGAATTAATCTGAATCCAGGTCCATATAGATTCTGAATTAAGAGGAGAGAAGTCATTTTCAAGCTAGTATGGTCATAGGTAGAATGGCCATATAGTTTAAGTCATTTTTTAGAGCAAAAGGTGTATGATTAGTATTTACCCCAAGACAACAGGATTATGGCTACAAAGGGATCCTTGTGATAATGGAAGAGTTCCGTATCTTGATTGTGGTAATGGAAGAGTTCTGTATCTTGACTGTGGTGATGGTTATGTCAATTAACGTGATAAAATTGCATAAAACTACACACATACACACAAGTGCATGCAGGACTGGTGAAGTCTGAGTAAGCTCGGTGGACTGTGCCAAAGTGCCAGATTTATATATTGTACTGTGGTATTTAGATATTGTATTGTGATTGTACAAGATGTTAAACCGTTGAGAGTTATCAGGTAGAGGTTACCTGTGACCTCCCTAGACATTTGAACTTCCTGTGAGTTTATAATGATTTCAGAATACAGACTTACTTTTAAAATGTAAATTACATAGTCCAGCCCATATTCCAAGGGAATGGATTACATAAGGACATGAATTCCAGGAGGCAAGATCATTTGGGGCATGCTAGAGGCTGCCTATCACAACTTGGGTGTATATAAACACCATAAACTTAATATACCAAAAACCAAACTCTTGGTCCTACCCACCTCCAAACTAGGTCATTCTGCAGACTCTATCTGAAAAGAACATTCTTTTAACCTAGCAGTGACTTAGGCCAAAAGTCCAGGAGTTAGCCTTGACTCGTCTTTCTGTTGTGTTCCACATTCTCTCTGTAAACAAATTCTCTTGGTTGTACTTTTAGTACATATCAAGAATTTAGCTACTTATTACCTTTTCCACTGCTACTCCTATCTTTCAAGCCTCTATCATCTCTTGCCGGGATTATTGCAAAAGCCTCCTAATGGTCTCCATTTCTTTCCTTGCCCTTCTCTATTCTCAGCACAGCCTCCAGAATACTATTAAAATGTAAATTAGATTACCTTACTCTTCTGCTAAGAACCTTCCTATGGCCTGCCATTTCACTGGAGGATAAACCTACATGATCTCTTGATCTGGTCCTCCCCCTCATATCCTACTTCATTTTAGGTGCAATACTCTTCCTGTTTCTCAAACACACCAGGCATGCTTTTATCTTTGGACTTTGTACTGCCTGTTTCTACTTCCAAGGAAGGCTTTTCCCACAAATGTTCACACAGCTCACATTCTTATTTTATTCAAGTCTATTCAAATGCCACCTGCCTAGTAAGGGCTCCCTGACCAATCTGTTCTATGACTCAACCCAAACCCCAGCAACATTTTCTTTGTCTCCTTTTTCACATTTACTCTAAAGTACATGACATTATCTTACACAGTAAGATGATTTGTATGATAAAATGAATTTTTTATTTATTATATTTTCGTGTCTCTTTTCCTGATAGGAATTAATGCTCGATGAGATTAGGGATTTTTGTTTACTTTGTACATTTCTGTATCTACTGATGACATTTAAAATTATTGATATTCAGTAAGTTAATGATACTAACCAATCACAGCAGATGCCAGCTGTTAACAATTTGAATGGCTGTACCCATACATAACAACTGAAAACTAGCCCTGGCTGAATTTCCTGCAAAAGTGCCTGGCACATGGTATTCATTAAATAAATAAATATCTATTGAGTGAATTAATACCACACATGTGGTTTAGTGTTCTATTTTCCCTGCTTAACAGTTCATAAGAATTCTCCAGTAGAACTCTTTTTTTTTTTTTTTATTTATCAGACAGAGTTTTGCTGTGTTGCCAGGCTGGAGTTCAGTGGCGCAATCTCGGCTCACCACAGCCTCTGACTCCCTGCTTCAAGTGATTCTCCTGTCTCAGCCTCCCGAGTAGCTGGGATTACAGGCACACGCCACCATGCCTAGCTAATTTTTGTATCTTTAGTAGAGACAAGGTTTCGCCATTTTGGCCAGGATGGTCTCGTCAATCTCCTGACCTCATTATCTGCCCGCCCCGCCTCGGCCTTCCACTGCGCCTGTCCTTTTTTTTTTTTTTGAGACAGTCTTGCTCTGTTGCCCAGGCTAGAGTGCGGTGGCGTGATCTCGGTTCACTGCAACCTCCGCCTCCCGGGTTCAAGCGATTCTCCTGCTTCAACCTCCCAGAGTAGCTGGGATTACAGGCACCTGCCACCACGCCCGGCTAATTTTTATATTTTTCATAGAGACGGATTTCACCATGTTGGCCAGAGTGGTCTCAAACTCCTAGACACCTGCCTCGGCCTCCCCAAGTATTGGGATTACAGGCATGAGCCACTGCACCTGGCCAATAAAGCACATATTTTTAAAAGCCAAATAATTCTGTAAGGTTGTAAAGAAAAATAGCACTCTGCTTCCTCATCTACCGTTCCTGATTTCTACTCCACAGAAAAAAATCACTGTCAACTTGTTTAACTCTTCTGTGCCTGCATTATATGTTTTAATAAAAAGCTTATTTCTTGATTTGTCCTTTTTAGTTATTATTAATTGACTTCCTACTATGAAGATTTAGCTTTCTGGCCTTTTTGTTCCATGTTCATTATTTACATTATTGGTAAATACTCATAGATGACCATATTCAGATATCTCGGCAATAACTATATTTTCTATCATGACCCAGTTAATATACAAACATATAAATATAAAACTAAAGCAAAAATGTAAGGAGGCCGGGTGCCGTGGCTCATGCCTGTAATACCAGCACTTTGGGAGGTTGAGGAGGGTGGACGACTTAAGGCCAGGAGTTCAAGACCAGCCTGGCCAACATGGCGAAACCCCGTCTCTACTAAAATACAAAAATTTGCCGGTCATGGTGGCACATGCCTGTAATTCCAGCTACTCAGGCTGAGTCAGGAGGATTGCTTGAGCCCAGAAGGCAGAGGTTGCAGTGAGATGGCACCACTGCACTCCAGCCCAGGTGACAGAGCAAGACCCTGTCTCAAAAAAAAAAAAAAAAAGAAAAGGAAAAGTTACATTCTCTAATGATATATACATGCATGTAGAAACTTTTTACTCTATTCAACATTTTTAAAATTAGTGCTAGTAGTGACCTTCTAAATTAACCATGTTTAGAGTCAGTTCTCCCATGGGTTTTTTGTGTTTCTATATGTCTTGTAGAGTCACTAACAGCCTTTGTTCCAAATTATGTTTTAAAGGATCTTTATTTAGTGAATACCTTGGAAGCTAGAGCTAGTGTCTCCTTTTAAATGAGAAGAGATTTCCTGTCCAACGTAATAAAAATAATGTCTTCCTCTGATACAAAGGCTGGGCAAGTTTGCTTGTAGTATATTATAAAAGATTTAGGTTCCTTAAGCTTGAAGTTCTTCAGAGGTGATGTAAACTCACTATGTTTGCAGTATGTCCTTGAGCCTCTCTGTACTGCTCCCATGGGACTTGGGAAGCAAAGGGAACCAATGCAAGCATAAAGTTTATGCTAGTTACTGTGCCTGAGTTAAGTCTTTTATCCTTGACCTAGGATTCTTGTGTCTTTTGCCAACATGATGGAAACTGTGCCAAGCTTTTTTTTTTTTTGGTTTAGAAATAGGGTAAACATCTCAGACCCTTTACAGTCCTTGAAAAGCCAGATTTCTTTTTTTTCTCTCAATATTTTGCTTTTTTCAGGATTACTGTCTAGTTTGTTCACATACTTTATGTCTATTACCAATACATCCATGTAGTCTCTATTAGACATGTAAATTTCCTGTTAGTATATTCAAGTACATTAGGTAACCTAAATTATTACCGTTTTCTTTTATAGAATCTGGACCACTTTCTCTGTAGGACTGCAACACATTACTGGTCTTGGAACCTACCTTCATTGTCATTTTGTGTATTCCTTTAGTTTCTTGTCTATTGAATCCCCTGTTTTCTGAATTCATGTTTTCTCCTTCTTGATTTACTCTTTCCTTTTGATGGAGAACATTTTCTAATAATTTCCTGGAAAAGGATGCATAAGGGATAAATTTTTAAAGACTGTGCCTTATTTCTTCAAGCTAAATTATCCAGGAGCAGAGTAATTGAATAACAGTGTAACTATTTTAATTCGGATTCCTGGACTCAGTTCCAATATTGCTGAAGCAGAATGTTCCACAAAAGTAGCTGAAATCTTAAACTTTGACTTTACTATTTTTAAAACATTTTGAAATTAAAATTCTCTGTTGAAATTTACAAGATTATTAAAATCATAGTGAGACATCATGTCACATCAATTAAATGGCTGAAGTAAAAAAATACTGATATACCAAATGTTGATAGGATGTGGAGAAATTGAATCTTTAATACATTGCTGTTAGGAGTGTAAAATGGTACAGCTACTTTGAAACATTGGCAGTTTATTATAAAGTTAAATTTATACTTACCATATAACCCAGCTATTAAACTCCTGGATCTTTATCTCAGACAAATAAAAATTGATTTTAACACATATCATGTACATAAATGATCATAGCAGTTTTTATTCATAATTGCCTAAAACTGGAAAGAAGCCACATTCAGTAGGTCAATGGATAAATGTCCACAGAATAGAATATTACTCAACAATAAAAGGAAGCAACCTATTAATATACCCATGACTCAGACAGGTCTCAAAGGCATGATGTGAAATGAAAAAGCCATTCTCAAAGGGTTAAATTTATATGATTCCATTTTTATATAAGTCCCAAAGTGACAAAATTGTAGTAATAGAGAACAAATCAGTGGTTGCTAGGAATTGGGTTTGGGAAACGGCTATGATTATTAAAAGGTAACAAGGGGGAATTTCTTTATAGTGATGTAATCATTCTGTGTTCCCATTGTGGTGATGTTAAAATGTCACAGACTTACATGCCAGGAAGGAAGGAATGATGGGAGGGAGGGAAGGAAAGAATATAAGAAGGAAAGGATGAAGAAAGAGAGAGGAAGGGAGGGAAGGAAAAGAAGAGAGGGAGAAAGGGTGCATATAAAAACGGGTGAAATCCAAATAACTTCTATATCTGTTAAGTTAAATAGAATTGTACCAATGTCAGTTTTCTGGTCTGGGCAATGTACTATGGTACATATACAATAAGATATCATTGTGAGAAGTTGGATTATCATTGGGAGAATGATAATGTACTATGGTACATATACAATAAGATATCATTGTGAGAAGTTGGATTATCATTGGGAGAATGATAAGATATTATCTTTGGGAAAAGAAAGCTGCACTGGAGCTCTCTGTACTGTTTTTGCAAGTTCTGGTGGGCCTTGAATTATTTTGAAATGTTATTAAAAATTATACAATTATAAATTTTCAGTAGGAGACTAAATTTTAGTCCAAACAGGCAGACTTATCAGTATGTTAACTGACTTTGGATAGATCCTGGAATGCTTTTCCAACCTTTGTGTCCCTGGTATTTGGACCTGGTATTTTCTCTGATGGAAATGCTCTGTATTGTCCATTGCCCTGCTTCCTTTGTTAAGCCAGTATGTACTTATCCTTTTTTCAGTTTGGCCACAGTCCTTCTGGGAGAGGAATTTGGGTGGTAGAATGAAATTGTTTTAATAAGAAAATGTTCACCGACCTGGAAAAAAATTAAGTATGTAAGACTCCCAGTGTTCCCAGGCTTTCCTCCTAGGCCTTTTCTGTCTCTGCCCACATCAACAGTAGGTACCTTAATTACTACCTTCCTCCTTACCTCTCATTGGTGATAGTGGAAGCCTTGACTCTTATAAATGTAAAGTTTAAAAGTTAAAAAATGTAAATTATTTTTTGAGGAGTTCATTATCTTCTCCCTTCTTTGTCTGACCTATTGACTTTTGCTATCACAATGGCCAAGAGGACGTAGAAGAGCAGGTGTCTGTGATATATTTTTGGGAACAATGCCCTGGATAGCTTTAAAAGCAATACCTAGCAGAGGTCGGTTAGGTAATGAATATAGGCTGTTGATTCTTTACAAAGACATGTATTTAAATAATCAAAAAATGTTTCCAAAATAATAAATCTGGCCTGACCCAAAGTCTACTGAATTGGTATTTTTTTTTTCAAGACAGGGTCTCCCTCTGTCACCCAGGCTGCAGTACAGTGGTGGAATCGTAGTTCACTGCAGCCTCAATCTTCCAGGCTCAAGTAATCCTCCTTCCTCAGCCTCCTAAGTAGCTGACATTACAGGCACACTTCCATGCCCTGCTTTTTTTTTTTTTTTTTTCCATTTTTAGTAAAGATGAGATCTCACTATTTTTCCCAGGCTGGTCTGGAACTTCAGAGCTTAAGCTATCTTCTCGGCTCAGCCTCCCAGGGTGCTGGGATTATAGATATGAGCCACTGCACCTGACCTGAATTCGAATATCTTACTCTGAATTTGAAAACTTGCCTAGTATAGACTTTGTGTTTGGAAGGTAAAGTAAGGACAAAATAGTTCCTTAACCTTCTTTTAGGCCTATTAATTTTTTATTCTTAAATTGTACCAATTGTGCTTTTATATTTTAGTTTTGTTTGATTTTCAAGTTGATTTCTATATTAGGATGATGTCAGTATTTTGGTAGTGTTATGAGTTTTATGTCTTTTTTGATGCTTTCTTGGTATTTTAGGAGTAAGAATTGGTTGAGACTACATGGTGAATGCTGGTCAAATGAAATTTTTCATTCTTTGAGGTTTAGCCATTTCCAGTAACTGAATTGTACTTAAAAGTTGCACCCTAAAGTGATTTGGAATAAGTGATAAATTCTTTTATGAATTTCAGTATAGTAATGATGTGAAAAGTGTAGCATAAAATCCAGATTGATTGCCTGAAATACTATGAAATTTAATTTGTTAGATCTTAAAAAATAAATATCCTTTCTAAACATATATTTTGAATAAATAAACTTACTATTGTCAAATGCAATTAATTTACTAAGTGTTTCTTCTTTGAAACTTGATATGGAAAGTTTCATTAGAAACTGAGACCTTCATTAGAGATTATATAAAATTCCCAGTAAAAGTAATTGCGTTTACCAATGTAGTTTTCAATACCAAACTGATCTTTATTCTAATATTTTTGACATGAGTGTTGATGTTCAGATAGATTACCGTTTTTACCAGTTCATCTAAAGAACTTTAGCATATATACTTTTTTTCAAAAAAATAACGTTCACAAACTGACATACATATGTCCTCTACAACAAAATGACTTTATTGTGTTGTTCAGTGTTGGTTAGTTTTTCTGTTATGTTGATGCATTAAAACAGATATTAAATTTTATCATTAATTCAGTGCCTGGTCTCTCATCAAATCCCCTTAATTACAAATTGACTCCAAGGATTAGACAGCATGGATTTTAATTTTAACTGAAACAAAAAAAGGCATCTTGGAAAATCACTCTTGCCTACTGACTCTTAGACACATTTTATAGTTCCTATATTTATTACTTAGTATTTAAAATTCAATATAAACAGCACATTTCCAACATTTTTATTCTTTTGTATTCATATTAAATATTTTTTAAGAATATATTTCACAGTCTTGAAACAAAATTTCATGTATTTTCAGATGAATGTCAGTCTCTGGGAGTTTTGTTAACTTGCAGCCTTTTCTTTAGAAAATGTTAACTTTGAATCTTGTACAACCATAATTGTATCTAAATGGCATTTATATGATCTTTTATTTGTATGTTTTTAATAATGTCACAAAATCATGCAATGTAATTTTATATATTCCATGCAAGTGTTTTCAGTGTAATCCAGTATCTTATTTCCTGTATTGTTTGTGACTTATGACTATTTAATCTTCACTTTCTTTTGATACTTACTATTTTAGGTTTAAGACCAGAGCCATTTTTGTGCATTTTATTCTCAATTTATGTCAGCATTTTTGTCTTTCTTGAAAGTGACAATTTTTATATTGAATTTTATTACATATTCATTTTAAATACTAGAACGACTATTATTTTTACTAGAAAAGGAGGATAATGAAATTAAGTCATGATCACAGCGATCAAAAAAGTACATTTTTCCACTGTATTTTTGCTCCATTATATGATGGTCAGCTTTTACATCTGAGGTGCCACTTTGAAAAATTTACTTATTGCAGTAGTTGCTGGAATCTTACTTGTGTTAGTCATTTGCTGGTTTTATCTAGATCCACAAGTTTTCATATAAGTACTTTACTTTTAGAAAGACCAAGAAAGAATTACCAACAAATCTTGAGTATTCTAAGCTATAGTAATATCATTTGTTTTTAATAAATTCAGCTGTGTTAATTACCTTCACCTTTTGAGAGGTTGTAAAATGTAAGTAGTTGCCTTCTAATTAAGCAAATGTTATATATCTTATATTTTTGTAAATTTGATTTTTAAATGACATTCCTTTACTGGCTTTTGTTGCTGTTGCTGTTAAACTGGATTTTTATATGCTGAAGGATATTTAACGTACAAATGAACTCAGCTCATCATGGCAGAGGAGCTGAGGAAGAAATTAATTGCCTAGAAACAGATTGTTTTTGTAATATTAGATGGTAGTATAAACCAACAGAAGCAAAGAAATTAGCTTCTAATGCTGACACACTGCCCTTTCCTTGCTCTTTTGTGCCCATAGATATCATGCATATGTTATAATACCAAAGTACAGTGGACTCAGTTCAATTCTGAATGTCTTTACTTCATTGATTTATGTCACAACATTATTATTTTGTCTCAATACTATATAATGTCGTTCACATGTGAGACAAAGCAATGCATGGGTGAATCTGGACAAGATGGCAAAAGTTTACTTTTATTTATTGTTGATTGCCTCTGTTTAGTCAAATATTATATTGCTCTGATATTAGTCCATCGCAATTTTTTAAAAGGTAATAGAAAATTATAAAATATCTGAGGAAATTTTGGGGAAAATATAGCTACTGATATAAAACTGTTATTCAGTTTTATTTTTATTCCTATTAATTAATTTTTATTTTATTATTTAAAAAGGCAGACATCTCTTTATTAAAAGCTTACAGCACAAAAACTACTACTATAGTTTTGTTAAAAATAATCAAATATGCAAACAAGTGAGATTTCAGAGAGCAGTTCTTATATGAATTGCACAAAGGAATTATTTGTGAAATTCTGAGGGTAGAACTAAACTTCTCAAAATAACCTCCAAGATTAATTTGGGAACTGATTGATACTTAGCTATTCCCTTAACAGTACCTGCTTCTTGATGTATATGGTAAAATATAAAAAATTCATTTTTCTTTAGTTCTTATATTTATTAGTTAGGTATTAACTTATCAATTCCCAGTGAATTTTATCCCTGCTTTTTAAGGGCAATTTTTTACAATTATAAGGAATAGATTGATATTTCAGTGTTTGAAAATTGATTCAATTTATGAGTTGATTTCAAAACATGAGTTCCGTGTTTTGTAGCAGTTTGGGAATGATTTTACTTAGTGTTTTCTATTTTTCTCTGTAAATGATTTCTACTCCTATTTAGGTAGGTATTAGGATACAGTTTTCTAAAGCAGAATTATGTATTTCAATTAAAGCTCTGTGTTTTTCTGAGTTGTACGTTAAACCTTATAGGAAAAAAATCAGATATTTTCTGTAAAAACTATACAGTAGAAGAAACAATCTAAATGTGGTCAAACAAAACATTTTGCTTTAAGAATCTAAGGAAACTGCTGTAAAATATGGTGGAAGGGGGGTGAAAGGTTGGGATGGTAGAAATTTTTAAAGAAATTCCACTTTTTATTTCATGCAATTAATATTTAATTGGCTACATTTAAAAGTAGTGAAAAAATGATCTATTTGCTGGAGATTTACAGAACAACACTTTAAGCTCTTACTTATCCTGAGGTGTTGAAAGGTGAAACATTTGACATTTTCTTTTCGGGTATTGCTTTAAGAAACTGAGGACGGGAAAGAGGCGTTGCCACATCAGAGTTAAGGGTGTTTGTGGTTGTCCGTGACAGCAGCTCTAGTTTTAAAACACCTGTGTTTACTTTCCAGCTTTTCAGAATCTGCCTGAAAGTGGCCTAAGAATGGCACAGGCCCTCAGAATGGCTGGTTTTTTTTATAGTACAGAAAAAGATCTAAACTTTACACTTTTATTTTCTGTTGCAAGCATTTAGTTATCTCCTTTTATTTTATACATTTTATCCCTACACATACTTATATATGTTTTTAATGTAATGCATGGCTTATATAATATATAAATGATACTATAACATAACCATTTCTTAAAAAATATATTTCTTCTCAGCCTTTTGTTCACTGACTAGAAAAAGCTGATGAAAAACTGCTTTTTACTGTACAAACGTATTTTCTTTCTTAATTTAAAGAAGTTTGTGAAAAATAAAAATTGATATACCTTTCTAGAGAGAAATGAAAGAAAATTGCATGAACCAAAATGGCCTGACACATAGCTTTGTTAATTTTTTATCCTTTATTACATTTCTCACCTCTTCTTTTTATATCTTTTGCTTTATACAAGTGGTTTTATAAACCTACAAAAGTAGTTTTCCCTTTAGATTTATTTACATCTTCTTTAGTGGTTTGGAAATAGGTTGATTTTTCAGCCTACCTGTCATCTCTTAGCTGGTTAGTGTTTCCAATTTATAGACCTGTGCTTTTTAAATAATTACATGGTACATTTGTTATTTTATGACATTCATATGACACTGAAATATTATATAAACTTTATTCTCAATTTGAGGTGTTCCTAGCTATGATATTTTAGTTTAATAAAATTGAGATTTCTTTCTGATTTGTTTGTTTCAGTATTTATTTTCAAGCCTCTTTATTTCTTTAGTACAGTAGTTACAGCCAGATGTCATATATTCTGTGATGCATTTCTTCTACATACAAATACTTGATTACAGTAGGGGACATTTCCATGAGATTACAGTTAATGTCAAGCCTGGTTGATATAAAAAAGGAGTAATTCTGTCTTTGACAATAAATTGATCTTATTTCTCCATATAACTGGAGTTTTAAATATTTTTTGTGTGGTTGAAACTCTTTTGAGAAGCCAGTGCAAACGTTGAGTCTTCTCCCTAGAAAAATACAGATTTGAAGAAATTTGCATATAGCTTCACGGAGTTTATGTCCCTCCCAAGATCATTGATGAGCTTTAGGCTAAGAAGCTATATTCTAGGTCTTATTTTATTTAGGTAATTGTTAATTGTTTATGTAGTTGTTTAGACAGTTGTTAATATAATGGATCACAGCAAAATCACTGAGTTAAATACAGAATTAAGTGCTTAGCTAAAATGTCACCATGTTAGGTATTAAAAAACATAAAGCAATAATTGACCTTGCTAACTTTAAATATAAATAGTATTTTACAATATAGTTCATACTCCATAATGGCTTCACATATATCTGTGTTCTAATCCCAATTTTTCAATGGATTTGAAATACAAATTATAGTTATCTCATTTTCCAACAGAGACAACTGATAATATGCCTATTGTCTATTATACCTATTATCTCAAAATAAATTCAACTAGTATTGCATAAAAGCTATAAAATAATATTCCATTCAAAAACTGTAAGTTTGGTGTTGATATCCATCTATGTAAAGAATGCTCAGCTGTGGGCATTACCTTAAAGGAATTATACATGACAATGTTTATTACCTAGAAGATAATGAAACTGTGAGAAAAATAACTAAAAACTGAATTTTTAAAATATGAAAGTATTTAGGAAACATTTTTTAAATATAAGGAAAGTGGTAAAGTTATTTTAAATGGCATAAACTATATAAAACATAACTAGAATATGTTAATAAGGATTTATAATAGTTCTGTATTGTATATAGTTTAACATGGATCAGAAGAAATGTTTTGATCAGATGAAACAACTGCTAAGTAAAAGGTAATTTTATTTCAAGTGTTCCATTTTCATTCTTTTCTTTGACTAGGAAGGAAGTACAGGGGAGGAAAGACTCTTAGGTCTATTAGGACATTTGTTTCCAGAAACTCAGATTGTTTAACTTAAATCATGAAACCTGACATAGTATTTTCATTGAGTGTATCAGTTTTATCCTAATGACAATTTCCATTTGGTAGTACTATATACCTGTGACCTAACTTTCAATCTAATTCATGTATATTCACTTTATTATATTACATAAAATTTAAGATTCTCTAACAAAAATGTAATATATGTATCTGTCTCAAGCACATTTTTAACTTCCCTATTTTTAAAACCGTAGTTTTCTCTATGGCAGATTTTTTCAATCTGAAAGCTATCCAGTCTTGTTTTTAGAATGTATTTATTATAAAATACTGGGTGTTTTACAATCATACTTCTCTAAAACTAATATTGTCCTATGTAATTCTGAGGTGGAAATGGGAAAACTTCTAAGATCCAAAATATATATTAAAATAAATAAAACTTTAGATAGAATTTAAGATAATTGAACCAAGAGAAGGGAAAGCTTCTTAAAACAATGCAAATGTTTGATAATGCTGCTTGGAGAATTATGTATTATTTCTTGTCCAACTAGAAGTGTGAACTAGCAAAAATATTAATCAGTTATTAGGAAAAACATTATGTAACAATTCCTAAACAATATAAGAGCTTGAGAAACATCGTTAGAGTCTCATTTTAGAAAGGATGAAAGAAAACTTGAGGTATTCAGCATTTTTGGAGAACTGTGGGTTTTTTAAAAAAAACAATTACTTGTTTAAAAGACAACTGAGACTTTAAGCACCTGTAAGCCTTTTTGTTTCAACTATTACTGACTGTCTTTCAAAAATGCATTAATACATTTGCTTGCCATGGTAAATTTTGTAAATTGAATGTATTGGCTAGTATTTGCTTGTTTGTTTCAAGGGTCAAAAAACCACACCCCAAATTGCTTAAGCATAAAAGAAACTTATTGTTCACATAGTTGAAAAGACCAAGGACAGGGCTAACTTTCAGAGATTTTTTTTTTATTTGTTTTGCTTTTTTTCAATCAATTTTATTGTCAATAAATTCAATCAATTTAAGGTATACAGTTCAATGCATTTTGATTTATATGTCCACTGTAATGAAGATACAGAGCATTTCTATCATCCCACCAAAAGGTTTTTTGTGCTGCCTTCCAGCCTCTACCCCCAGCCCAGCCTCTACCCCAGCCCAGCCAATCACTCATCTGCTTTTTTATCACCATAAATTCATTTGCATTTTTCAGAATGCTATGCAAGTAAAGTGATATAATACCTACTTTTTTGTGTCTGGCTTCTTTCAACATGACAATTTTGAGATTCATCCATGTCATGTGTAATAGTAGCTCATTTCTCTTTTCACTTCAGCAAAGTCTTGTGTAGGACTCCAAAACTGTTTTTCTGTGTCTGAGTTTTGCTTGCTCTCCTCTGTTGTATTGGCTTGATTTTCAAGAGGTAGAAGCTTCTGCCTTCTCAACTTCCCAGCTGAAGGCTAGTAAGAAAAACAAGTTGTTTATCGAAAATAAAAACAAATTGTAGAATTTGGTCTTTTAAACTTGGATTGGACTGCTAGACGTCATGTGCTTATTCATTTATCTCTAAACTGATTACTGTAACCAATGGAATGAAATATACTGACTGCCTTAGGAAAATCTAGGTCTGCCCCTAAGGTTATATTATGAATAGGGAAAGGATGCTTTTCTAAAAGAAATTTGAAATATTGTCCTACCAGAAAAACTATAAAAGAATGAAAGGTGGCAAAAACAAAAAACAAATTTTTACTGTAATAATATGTCTTCTTTATAAGACCAAAACATGCTTGCTGGCATGTAGTAAAAGAGTTTTTCTGTTTCTTATCTTTTCAACTTTTGAAGAAAGAAAGATAATCCCAGAGTTAATGTATGTATGTGTAGATATTATACCCAATCACATGACTGATATGGAGTAGATATGTTGTTTTCCAGCTGGATTCTCTGACATCATGGTAATCTGAGTCTTTCTTTACTCTTTTTCCTGTCAATTTTTGTTTTATATATTCATTGTTCTATCTTCTGAGTCTTGATTTTGGATTCTTGAGAATTTTTTATTCATTGGAGACTAGAGGGACTAAAACAGTTGAAGTGAAGAACCTGAAAGGAGAGCTTATTTTTGTAACCACTTTTATCTCATAGGCATGTATTTATTATCTGCAGGCAGAAATCTGAAAATTGTAGCTTTATACTTACGAAGAGCCATTGTCAGGTATTTAAAAAAAACAACAACAGATTTTTGGTTGATATTGAGGGGGAGGGAGTATTAAACACACATCCAATAGTGCCTTCTGGATATCTGCGGCTGGACAGGTTTGGAGATTAAAAACAAACAAAAAGTCTGAAAAGCAGGATGGACTTTGCAGCTGTTTTATAAGAACTAGAGGCTGGATGCGGTGGCTCACACCTGTAATCCTAACACTTTGGGAGGCCGAGGTGGGTGGATCACCTGAGGTCAGGAGTTTGAGACCAGCTGGCCAACAGGGTGAAACCCTGTCTCTACTAAAAAAATTAAAAAATTTGTTGGGCATGATGGTGGACATCTGTAATCCCAGCTACTCCAGTGGCTGAGGCAGGAGAATTGCTTAAACCAAGGAGATGGAGGTTGCAGTGAGCTGAGGTCATGCCATTGCACTCTAGCCTGGGCAACAAGAGAGAAACTGTCTCAAAACAACAACAACAACAAAAAGAACTAGAGGCTAACTGTTCTCCATACTCTACAGTTGTTAATTAAAATGATCAGCCCCCACTTTATCTACCTGGCAGAGAAGAAGGTTAAACCTCAAGACAAAATAATATCTGGAATGTCTAATTGTGTATTATATACAATGGAAGACATTCCATTGAAAATTACTAGTACACAAGAAGATAAGACCAAAGGCTGAAAACAAAGAGAAATGCACATTATATAAACTGACTCAAAATTAATGCAAATATTGGCGTTAGATGACAGAGACTTTACAATAGCTATGTTGAAAATATTCAAAATGGTAGGAGAAATAACAGAGAAAATAGATGAAAATATTAAGCATTTCATAAAAAATTGTAATCTCTATTTTTCAAATGGAAATAAAATAGAAATTCTAGTAGTGATGAACACAATATCTGAAATTAGATGGGCTTAGCAGAAAAGTTGGTAAACTAGATAAGTCAACAGTAAATTTTTAAATTATAGCAAAGATAAAAAGGAATTAGGGGAGAGGAGACATAGCTAAAGAGACGGTAAAACTCAAAACAGTACAGTATAGGTATAATTGGAGTCTGAAGGAGATGACAAAGCCAATATGACAAGCAGGAATTGACAAGATAATAGCCAAGATTTCTCCAAAAACGGATGGAAATTTGAAACTACAAATTCTTGAAGCTCCAAGAACACCAAGTAGGATAAATAAAAGAAAATGACACATAGACACAACACAATTAAAGTAAACTCAGAGATAAGGAGAAAAATTTAAAAGACAGAGTGAGAAAAAAATGTTTAATGAACAGCATTACTGCTGCTGAATTCTCAATAGAAATAACACGACAAAAGAGCTTAGAATAACATTGTTAAAGCTCAAAAAAAAAATGCCAGTGTAAAATTCTATACCTAGTTTAAATATCTTTCAAAGTGGAATGTGATATACTGACATGTAAACATAGTTCAGACAAACAAACCCCAAGAGAATTAGTCACATGCAGATGTGAATTGAAAGACAAAGTAAAGGGAGTCTTATAACAAACGGAAAATGATACCGAACACAAACTTAGGAACGTAAGAAGGAATTCAGAGCAACCAGAAGGAAAAATGTATTTGTAATTTTAAAATATTTACCTAATGAAGCCCATTCAAAATTAATAATAATGGCTTGTGCCATTTCAAATGCATGTATAGATTAAAGTCCATGAGAAAAATAACCCTAAAGCCTAGAACTGGATAATGGACTCAAAATGTTCTAAGGTTATAGCATTACTGGAGAAGTGATATGTTTATATTAGACGGTTAGAAGGCAAGAAAATAAGTTAGAATCTCTAAGATAACTATGAAAAGGACAAGAATTTGAATTTAGGAACTAATGAAGAGGGAAAATGATATAATAAGATATATTTAAATGGTCCAAACTAATATTAAAGTATTAAACATAATCCTTGTTAAACCAAATGGACTAAATGTTCCAGCTACTCCAATTTTGTTTTTTTCAGAATTGTTTTAGCTATTCTACTTTCTTTGCCTGTTATATGTTTTAAAATCAACCTGTCTACATCTACAAAAAAAAATCTGATTCAGCTTTTTGTAGGAGAAATGGCATCTTTACTCACTGAGTCTTCTGATCAAGGAACAGGTGTGTGCCTCCAGTTATTTAGGTCTTCTTTGATTTATTTAATAAGCATTTTGTAGTTTGAGCATATAGATTTTGCATATTTGTTGCATTTACACCTAAGTAATATTTAGCACTATTACAATGGTATTAATATTATTTTAAAATTTTGCTTTCTAATTGTACATTAATAGTATATAGAAATACAGTTGGTTTTGATGTTTCATTCTGTATCCTACAGCTTTGATGGACTCACTTATTAGTTTTACAGTTGCTTTTTAAAGATTCCTTGGGATTTTCAGTGTAATCATGTCATCTACAAATAGAGATATTTGTAATACTTTCCATGATGTATACCTTTTATTTCTTTTTCCTTCCTTGTAGCATTGACTGTAAGTTATTTAGCTATATTAAATAATAGTGGTGAGAACAGACATCAATGCCTTGTTCTCCATCTTGAGGGAAAGTATTCAGTATTTTACCTTAAGTATGTTGCTAGCTGTGGTTTTCTGTAAATATCCTTTATCATTATGAGAATGATAATAGTTTGCTGTTATCATTCTTGACTAGTTTGCTAAATGTTTTTATTGTGAGTGGATGTTGAACTTTGTGGGAGGCTTTTTCAGCATTAGTTGGGCACAAAGGTAATTTGAACTTATGAAATCAAAAATAGATATCAAATAAGTTGTAATTTATTAAAGAAATTAAAAAAATTTTGTGCAACTTGGCTGCCTGTAGTGGTTAAAATTGTGTCCCCCAGAAGATATGTTCAAATCCTAACCCTGGTACCTCTGAAGTGACTTTATTTGGAAATAGGATTTTTGTAAATATAATTGAGTTAAAATAAGGTTATACTGGATTAGGGCACCCTCTAATCCCATGACTGGGGGACCCTATAAGAAGGGGAAAAATTGGACACAGACACACAAGATGCAGAAAAGAAAGCCATGTAATAAGGAGGCAGAGATTATAGTAATGTGTCCACAAGCCAAGGAATGTAAAAGATTGATGGCAACTACCAGAAGCTGGGGAGAGAGGCACAGAAGATCCCCCTCAGACCTTCCATAAGAAAGCAACTGTGCTGACACCTTGATTTTGAACTTCTGGCCTCCAGAAATGTGAAAGCATTTCTGTGAGTTTTAAGCCACCCAATTTGTGGTTTTTTGTTTCAGCAGCCCTAGGAAATTAATACACTGCCCTTTCTGGTAACATTTTTTTGAGTTCTGAAACATTCTTATTTTCAAAAAAAAAAGTGTGTTTTTTGTTTGTTTTGTTTTGTTTTACTATGTGAATACTTGTTGCAACATACATGCAACATCAAACTGCAGGTGGTTCGTTCTTTTTTGGGACTCCTTGTAGCTTTTTTAAGTGATCATCAAACAAGTTTAGAGAAAAGCATATAAATTATTTACCCTTATTATGTTTCTAAATTAAAGAAGGATATTTTTTGTCCCATCCTTTGAAAATATGATTTTATGGCAGGCCAACCTTTTATTTGTTTATTTAGTTTTATTTTTCCAGAGATTATTGTGGTATAAGTGGTGGTATTTGGTTACATGATTAAGTTCTTTAGTGATTTGTGAGATTTTGGTGCACCCATCAACCAAGCAATATACACTGCACCCTATTTGTAGTCTTTTATCCCTCTCCACCTCTCACCCTCTCCTCAAGTCTCCAAAGACCGTTGTATCATTCTTATGCCTTTGCGTCCTCATAGCTTAGCTTCTACTTATCAGTGAGAACATATGATGATGTTTGGTTTTCCATTCCTGAGTTAATTCACATAGAATAATAGTCTCCAGTCTCATCCAGGTTGCTGCAAATGCTGTTAATTCATTCCTTTTTATGGCTGAGTAGTATTCTATTGTATGTATATGTATGTATGTGTGTGTATATATATATATATATATAACCACAGATTTTTTTATCCATTCTTTGATTGATGGGCATATATATATATATATATATATATAACCACAGGTTTTTTATCCATTCTTTGATTGATGGGCATTTGGGTTGGTTCCATGATTTTGCAATTGCGAATTGTGCTGCTATAAACCTACGTCTACAAGTGTCTTTTTCGTATGACTTCTTTTTCTCTGGGTAGATTCCCACCAGCAGGGTAGAAGTGTTCTCTAATCACTGCATCCATGCCAACATCTACTGTTTTTTGATTTTTGGATTATGACTATTCTTGCAAGAGTCAGGTGGTATAGCATTGTGGTTTTGATTTGCATTTCCTTGATCACTAGTGACGTTGAGCATTTTTTTCATGTTTGTTGGTCATTTGCATATCTTCTTCAGAGAATTGTCTATTCATGTCCTTAGCCCACTTTTTGATGGGATCATTTGTTTTTATCTTACTAATTTGTTTGAGCTCATTGTAGATTCTGGATATTAGTCTTTTTTAAGATGTATAGATTGTGAATATTTTCTCCCACTTTGTGGGTTTTCTGTTTACTCTGCTGACTGTTCCTTTTGCCATGCAAAAGCTCTTTAGTTTAATTAAGTCCCAGCTATTTATTTTTGTTTTTATTGCATTTCCTTTTGGGTTCTTGGTCATGAAGTCCTTGCCTAAGCCAGTGTCTAGAAGGGTTTTTCCAATGTTATCTTCTAAATTTTTTATAATTACAGGTGTTGGATTTAAGTCCTTAATTCTTATTTAGTTGATTTTTGTGTAAGGTGAGAGATGAGAATTCAGTTTCATTCTCCTACATGTGGCTAGCCAATTATCCCAGAATGTTTTGTTGAAATGGGTGTCCTTTCCCCACTTTGTTTTTGTTTGCTTTGTTGAAGATCAGTTGGCTGTATTTGGGTTTATTTCTGAGTTCTCTATTATGTTCCATTGATCTATGTGCCTGTTTTTATACCAGTACCATACTGTTTTGGTGACTATGGCCTTATAGTATAGTTTGAAATCAGGTAGTGTGATGCCTCCAGATTCGTGCTCTTTGTTTAGTCTTGCTTTGGCTATGCAGACTCTTTTTAAGTTTCATATGAATTTTAGAATTGTTTTTTCTAATTCTGTGAGGAATGATGATGGTATTTTGATAGGGATTGAATTGAATTTGTAGATTGCTTTTGGCAGTATGGTCGTTTTCACAATATTGATTCTACCCATCCATGAGCATGGAATGTGTTTTTATTTGTTCGTGTTGTCTATGATTTCTTCCAGCAATGTTTTTTAGTTTTCCTTATAGAGGTCTTTCGTTTCCTTGGTTAGATATATTTCTAAGTTTTTTGTTTGTTTGTTTGTTTGTTTTTTGCAGCTATGGTAAAGGGTTTGAGTTCTTGATTTATTCTCTGCTTGGTCACTGTTGGTGTATAGAAGAGCTACTGATTTGTGTATATTAATCTTGTATCCAGAAACTTTGCTGAATTCTTTTATCAGTTCCAGGAGCTTTCTGGGGGAGTCTTTAGAGTTTTTCCAGGTAAACAATCATATCGTCAGCAAACAGTGACAGTTTGACTTCCTCTTTAATTATTTGTCTGCCCTTAATTTCTTTCTCTTGTCTGATTGCTCTGGCTAGGACTTCCAGTGCTACATTGAAGCAGAGTGGTGACAGTGGGCATCCTTGTCTTGTTCCAGTTCTCAGAAGGAATGCTTTCAATTTTTCCCCATTCAGTATTATGTTGGCTGTGAGTTTGCCATAGATGGCTTTTATTACATTGAGGTATGTCCCTTATATGCCAATTTTGCTGAGAGTTTTAAACATAAAGCGATGCTGGATTTTGTCGAATGCTTTTTCTGCATCTGTTGAGATGATCATGTGATTTTTGTTTTTAATTCTGTTTATGTGGTGTATCAGATTTGTTGACTTGTGCATGTTAAACCATCCCTGC
The DNA here is from genome assembly GCA_036589455.1 of Ateles fusciceps. Taxonomy (NCBI): domain Eukaryota; kingdom Metazoa; phylum Chordata; class Mammalia; order Primates; family Atelidae; genus Ateles; species Ateles fusciceps. The sequence goes on from JAZHEH010002842.1 coordinate 4,795,133, forward strand.
ATCTCTGATATGAAACCCACTTGATTATGGTTGATTATCTTTTTGATATATTGTTGGATTCGGTTAGCTAGTATTGTGTTAAGGATTTTAACATCTATGTTCATGAAGGATATCAGTCTGTAGTTTTCTTTTTGATTATGTTCTTTCCTAGTTTTGGTATTAGGGTGATGCTGGCTTCATAGATGAATTAAGGAGGACTCCCTCTTTCTCTATCTTGTGAAATAGTATCAGAAGGATTGGTACCAATTCTTCTTTGAATATCTAGTAGAATTCTGCTGTGAATCCGTCTGGTCCAGGACTTTTTTTTGTTGTTGGTAATTTTTTAATAACCATTTCAAACTTGCTGCTTGTTATTAGTATGTTCGGGGTATCTAATTCTTTCTGATTTTAGGAAGCTTGTATGTTTCCAGGAATTTGTCCATGTCTTCTAGGTTTTTTAGTTTATATGCATAAAAGTGTTCATAGTAGCCTGGAATGGTCTTTTGTATTTCAGTAGTGTCTTTTGTAGTATCTCCTGTTTTATTTCTTAATGAGGTTATTTGGATTTTCTCTCTTTTTTTCTTGGCTAATCTTGCTAATGGTCTATCATCAAACAACCAAGTTGTTGTTATATCTTTTTTTTTTTTTATGTTTCAATTTTATTTAGTTCTACTTTGATCTTGGTTGTTTCCTTTCTTTTGCTGGATTTGGGTTTGGTTTGTTCCTGTTTCTCCAGTTCCTTGAGATGTGACCATAGAATGTCAGTTTGTGCTCTTTCAGTCTTTTTATATAGGTGTTTAGGGCTATGAACTTTCCTCTTAGCACCACCTTTGCTGTATCCCAGAGATTTTGATAGGTTTTGTCATTATTTTCATTCAGTTTGGAGAATCTTTTCATTTTTATTTTTATTTTGTTTTTGACGCAGTGCTCATTTAGGAGCAGGTTATTTAATTTCCATGTATTTGCATGGTTTTGAAGGTTCCTTTTGGAGTTGATTTCCAGTTTTATTCCACTGTGGTCTGAGGGAATGCTTGATATAATTTCAGTTTTCTTAAATTTACTGAGGCTCATTTTATGGCCTGTCATATGGTCTATCTTGGAGAAAGTTCCATGAGCTATTGAATAGAATGTGTATTCTGTGGTTGTTGGATGAAATGTTCTGTATGTATCTGTTAAGTCCATTTGTTCCAAGGTATACTTTAAATCCATTGTTTCTTGGTTGACTTTCTGTCTTGGTGACCTGTCTAGTGCTGTCAGTGGAGTATTGAAGTCCCCTACTATTATTGTCTTGCTACCTAATTCATTTCTTAGGTCTATTTGTGATTGTTTTATAACTTTGGGATCTCCAGTGTTAGGTGCATATATGTGGTATTTTTCTGTTGGACAAGGCCTTTGACCATTATATAATGTCCCTCTTTGTCTCTTCTCACTGTTGTTGCTTTAAAGTTTGTTTTGTCTGATGTAAGAATAGCTACCCCTGCTCACTTTTGGTGTCATTTTGCATGAAATTCCTTTTTCCACTCCTTTACTTTAAGTTTATGTGAGTCTTTATGGGTTAGGTGAGTCTCCTGAAGGCAGCATATAGTTGGCAGGTTCTTATTCATTTTGCGGTTCTGTATGTTTTAAGTGGAGCATTTAGGCCATTTACATTCAATGTTAGTATTGAGATGTGAGGTACCATTGCATTCATCATACTATTGTTGGCTTGGTTTCTTTGTGTTTTGTTTGATTGTTTGTTTTGTTTTTTTTTGTTGTTTTTGAGACGGAGTTTTGCTCTTGTTGCCCAGGATGGAATGCAATGGCACGATCTCAGATCACTGCAACCTCCGCCTCCCAGGTACAAGCAATTCTCCTGCTTCATCCTCCCAAGTAGCTGGGATTACAGGCACCCACTACCACACCTGGCTAATTTTCTGTATTTTCAGTAGAGATCAGGTTTCAATATGTTGGCCAGGCTAGTCTCAAACTCTTGACCTCAGGTGATCCACCTGCCTCAGCCTCCCAAAGTGCCGGGATTACAGGTGTAAGCCACTGTGCCCAGCTTGGTTTCTTTGTTTTTTGTTTTGTTTTTTATCAAGGTTCTGTTTTGATGTGTTTCCAGGATTTGTTTCCAGATTTAGAGCTCCTTTTAGCAGTTCTTGTAGTGGTGAGTTGGTAGTGGTGAATTCTCTCAGCATTTCTTTGTCTGAAAAAACTGTATCTTTCCTTCATATATGATGCTTAGTTTTGCTGGATACAAAAGTCTTGGCTGGTAATTGTTTTGTTTGAGGGTAATGAAGATAGGGCCCCAATCCCTTCTAGCTTGTAGGATTTCTGCTGGGAATTCTGCAGTTAATCTGTTAGGCATTTTTTATAGGTTACCTGGTGCTTTTGTCTCACAGCTCTTAAGATTCTTTCTTTCATCTTAACTTTAAATAACCTGATGACAATGTGCCTAGGCAATGATATTCTCATGATGAATTTCCAAGGTGTTCTTTGTGTTTTTTGTATTTGGATGTCTACATATCTAGCAAGGCTGGGGAAGTTTTCTTTGATTATTCTTCCAAATATGTTTTCCAAACTTTTAGATTTCTCTTCCTTTTCAGGCACACCAATTATGCTTAGATTTGGTCATTTAACGTAATCCTGGACTTCTTGGAGGCTTTGTTCGAATTTTCTTATTCTTTTTCCTTTGTTTTTATTGGATTGGGTTAATTCAGAGACCTTGTCTTTGAGCTCTGAGTTACTTTCTTCTACTGGTTTGATTCTATTACTGAGACTTTCCAGAGCATTTTGCATTTCTATTAGTGTGTCCAATGTTTCCTGAAGTTTTTTTTTTTTTTTTCCTGAAGTTTTTATTGTTTTTCTTTATGCTATTTTCTTGAATATTTCTCCCTTCACTTCTTGTATTACATTTTGGATTTCCTTGCGTTGGGCTTCACCTTTCTCTGGTGTCTCCTTGATTAGCTTAATAACTAACCTCCTAAATTCTTTTTTAGGTCAATCAGGGATTTCTTGGTTTGGATTCATTGCTGATGAGCTAGTGTGATTTTTGGGGGGTGTTAAAGAGCTTTGTTTTGTCATATTGCCAGGGTTGGTTTTCTGGTTACTTCACATTTGGGTAGACTCTGTCAGAGGGAAGGTCTAGGGCTGAAAGCTGTTGTTCAGATTCTTTTATCCCATGAAGTGTTCCCTTGATGTAGTACTCTTCCCTTTTTTCTAAGGCTGTAGCTTCCTTTGAGCCAAGCTGCAGTGATTGTTATTTCTTTTCTGGGTCTTGCCACCCAGCAAGTCTACCCAGCTCCAGGCTGGTAGACAACCGGGGAGTTGTCTTCACAGAGTCCTGTGATGTGAACTGGTTTGTTTTTGCAGTTGTTCTGGAGCTAAAATTCACGACATGAGCCTCCACATGCTGCTCTGTCCATCCAAGTAGAAGCTGCAACGTAGTGCTGCCTCCCATCTGCCATGATGATCTCTCTTCTCAGGCCAATCTTTTTATATCTTCTCTGGCCATAAACAATTATAGCCATTGTAGGCACATGTCTAAGGAGGCTATCTACCTCAATTTCTATAGAGTAAAGAAAAATCATTAAACAGTTTTGCATATTTTGGGAAACTGAAAAGTGACCAAAAACTTGTAATATGAAAATCACAATATTACAAGTAAGCAAATCACACCCCCTTCTAGCAATGCTATATAGAAGGTGTGGAAACATTGAACAGGTAAGATCTTTTAATTTTTCTTTGATATGAAGTTTATCGACTAAATAGAAACTTTCAAAATTTACATGTGTGTTATGTACCCAGAAAAGGCAGATAAATGAGGAAAGTCTAGTTTGTATTTGGACAAGACATCAACAGTCTTTTAAAATTATTTATTTGGTTTTCTTTAAACCACAGAAATCAAGATGATGATTTGAAACCTCATTTTTGAAATAAGAGTACCTGATAAGTAGGGGAACATTTGTTGTCATAATTTCACACATCACTTGATATCCTGTAGAAAGCATGATTGCTATTAAGTGCTGACAGAATCAGCTGTACACTATAAGAGGCCAATGCATCTCTTGTAAAGATTTTCATTTTTTTGGTCCATAAGACATTTTAGTTACAACCTCTGAATGACTATATGTATTAATAGCTTCACTCAGTTTTATAGACCAATCAGGGAAACCATACAATAATGTGTGTTTCATGTGGCCCAAGGTAACACAGCAGCTGCTGGTATTGGCACCATTTTGGGAGGAAAATAAAACAAACCTCTGACTGATTAAAAATACTTGGCTTATGAGATTCGGTCTTCATAGGTGCTTTCACATATCCTTCTCCTGGATGCTGAATTCCAAATTCTTTTCTCTACAGTGTGCAGTATATTCTGTTTTTGTTGTTTGTCTCCCTAAGCCAGTGAGGCATTCTTCTATTTAGTCTTCATTTTTTATGACATCTGGGTCATGCGGGCACTGGAGTTGTCATCATTCTCATTTTCATTATCTAAGCTCTTAGAAAGGATAGTAATAATATTCATAATGTTAAAAATTAGCACTCTTTTGATACAAAGAACAATAGTTAATCCACAGAGAAAGTCAAAGATGGGTTGTTAACTTTCATATTTACCATGCACTTAAGTTGTACACTTAAGTCACATCACTGGGAGTGATGCAACAATGGATGATCCTTAATTATCACCCATAAATTATGTTTGCTCACATTAATAGGAAAAACAGCAACTGCAGAAAGCAGATAATCTATGCCATATCCATTAGACACTAACACCGGTGTTGTTTTTAGCTCTGTTTTTTTATAACACTGCACGGATTTGTACATTTTCCCCCAAACTTGTTCACCTATTGCCAAAGACTGGAGACGTTTCCTAGAATGATTGATACTGGAAAACTCTAATATTGTGCAGTGGGCTCTTGAATGCAAAGCAAAGATTATTCTTGGTGAAGGAAGAATTGGACAATCCCTGAAGATTTTTACCTGGAGGAGTGATAATATGTATGACTTGATAACATGAGAGTCAGAAGACAGTAATCTCACAAGTTTTAGTGGAATTAATTAGGGCAGGCATGGGAAGATAGGAAAAACTGACTTGGAGGCTATTAAAATATTTGACGAGTGAAGTAAAGAAGATTGGGAGGCCCTTAAATAACAGCAATAGGAAGAGATAGGAAAGAAGGTGAGGCATTTTGAAATAAGTAACAAGATTTACTGACTTGCTCACTGGATGTGGTAAATGAAGGAGATGTTTTAAGGTAACTTCAAGTTTTTAAGACTGAGTAATTAGGGAAATAATGTCACTGACAAAGACAGTGAAATTGAGTTTATTTGATTTTTGTTAACAAGTGAGTTAAGTTTAGAAAATGCCATCCTTAAAGCATAAGATACATGATTGGTATTTGAATATACTGGGACTGAAGCTCCTTGATAAGGAATAGTACAAAACCTAGTTAACCACTCTGTGGGACCAATATAAATTCCCTATGGAGTCAATATTATCCAAAAGGAGGACTATTTTCCACTTGTATGTAAGCAAAATAAATACAGTTTTTAAACGTTTGAATCAATAATAGAGAAGAAACAATGTAATGAAGGTTATTTTTGCTTCAACTACCTAAACTCCAAGTTTTCTTAGATCTTGGAAGGAAACTACCCCTTGTCCTGTTAATGATTGTGTCATACAGAAACTTGCCAATCTCCCTAATGAAGAAATGACTTACTACTCACTTGTTTGCATCACCACTATTCTAACTATGCCAGTTTTGAAATGTGCTCTGGGACCCCATGCCATCTGATGTGAATAGCCTTGAGAGACCATATGTAATTCAGGGAATTTGATTGGTTCATGAAGAAAGATCACATCTACCACATAGTTGGCTCCAATTAAGTCTTTTTTATTTAAAGGAGAAGAAAATGTTAAAAACGAAAATAAGTCTTCTTACAGAGAACCAAAGATATTTTGAAGACGTGATTAAAAAAAAAGACCATTGTTTAAAAAATGTAATAGGTGATTTTAATATGAATTATCAGGGACAAAAAATACAGTGATTTGGAACAGCAAAAGGAGAAACACTAAGCAAAAACACAAGGAAATGGAGTGAAATCAGAAGCAAAACCTAGTTTGTGGAAAATGGAGTAAGTGCAGGAGCAAAAGGAGTAGATGTAAGAAAAACCATATTCAAAGAAATAATAGAAGAAAACTCAATTGCACTGAAGAAAAACTTGAGTTATCAAAATGAAAATCCATAGCAATGACTGAGTAGAATAAGTAAATTACATCTTTGCTCATGTAAATTTATATACATATGTTTAATATATAGACATATCTGGGCAAAATATCTGTATGTTAATGGTGAAGAGAAAATGTTATACTTTTATAACATTTGTTATAAAATTGTATAGAGCTGATTATTTACAAAAGAAAGCATCACAGCAGCATAGAATTCTTCACTTGCAATACTGGAAAACATGACAGTGCAACTATGTTTATAAATCTTAGTGGAAAAGACTGCAATTTAAGGATCTTATATCTAGCCAAAATATCATTTATAGCAGAGAGCAAAATGAAGACTTTTTTCTTTTAAACAATTAAGACTAAGAATATACCCATTATTCTTCCTGGTGGAATTACTTGAAGAAGTATTAAAGCTGAAGGAAAATTAAAACAGATATCCAAAGAGGATAAACATTGTATAAGAAAGCAGTGATAACTTTAATTGTGATGTGTGTTAATGCAGGTTTCTCAAATATGTTACATACAATAAGAAAAATAAAAAATATGGCATGGAACTACAGTTTTAAATTATTCAAAACTATAGAAGTAGGAGTATGGATAAAGAGGTTTAAACATCTTATTTTTGCTTTAAATATTTTTTCCTTTGTTGGTTAGGCATATCACTTATGAGATGGTGCAAAACTGGAATTAGTTAGTGTCTTGAGTATGACATTCAATAAAGCAAAGATGATTATTTCAGTTAAGAGAATGAATTTTCTTATTCATAGGGATATGCATGCTGGGTAAAGCTAGGTTAATATCTTTCTGTGGTATGATTATATATCACGATTTATTAAAATGTACTTTCTGAACAATTATGAAATATATCATCCTGATTTTAAAATACGTATTTGTAGTTATTATTGAAAATATTTAATGAAAGCTTACATACTACAGGCTGAAAATACAGAAAGAAAAAAACATTGCCACATTTTGGGGAGATAAATGTGCCCAAAAATACATGTAAAATTAGATCAGTACTATATTAGATATATGCAGAACCTGAGGTGAAACAGGAAAAAGATGTGAAAGACTTAACTGTGAGGATGTTTATGAGTGTGCCAATGAGCAAGATAGGAAGGCGTGCTGAACAGTGGACACCTGTGTTATGAATGAGAAAATACAGGTGTTTATCTCAGTTAATTAAGCCATTCAGTGAAATTCTTAAATGGAAATGTGTTGAAATCGGTGTGAAAATGAGATACCTTAGGTACAACCTATTGAAAGCAGTTCTGAATGCTTGAGCCTTGTTCCAGTATTTTTAAATTCTAGAGGAATTGTGGCCTAGTATTTTTAAATTTCAAAAAGTCAGCATTTAGGGGAATTGTGTGTAGCGATCAGATGTTCATTATATATTGCCATTAGTTTTTTCCAAAGAAAAGAGGATATACATTTCCTGGCTTATTTTTAAACAGCAATGAGCTTAGGAACTGTGACTTCGAAACAGGTTTCACTTCTGCCTTCCCTGTTTAGGTCACTTAGGATACAAAGAGGAGAGGGCAGCCCTCTTGTTTCAGTCGTAGCCATGGCTGCTCTACATGGTTGTGTAAGATGGTTGGGCTTGTTAGACAATAACCACAACCTGTTCCTTTCCACAGAGGAGAGAGAAGCACGATTAGCTGCCATATTGCTTTTGTACTTTTCCAATATTCCTGCCTAGTGGGAAGGGAAAGGAGGGGCTGCCCAATATCAGGGTGGAAGGTATTTACTCTCACTGCTATTATGCTGAAAATTAGATCTTTTTTTAAAATTGAGAAATCACAGAAAAATTCTATGGTCTAATAGAGATTTTCAAACAGAAATGCTAATGTTTTGTTCCACTGTTTACACATGTTGTTAGCTTCTATATATCAAGGGATTCCCTGTAAATTACAGAATCTTAACTATTAACAAAGTCTCATGGGAGGTTGGTTTCATAGAGATGAATTTTTTTTTTTCGGTTTTGGTGATTTGCTTATCTGTCTTGTTTTGTAATTATATAAATGTTGAAATTTCTACTTTAGGAGCCATAATTACGTAGAATGTGATAAGATGCTTCTAGCCTCTTCAAGTAAAGATGGAGTCTTGCTGTCTTGCAGAGGATGGTTTTGAACTCCTGGCTGAAAGCAGTCCTCCCACCTTGGCCTCCCAAAGTGCTGGGAGTACAGGCATGAGCCACTGTGCCTGGCCTCTAGCTAACATTTTTTATATCAGACATCCATAATACCTCAGTGGCAACCTATATAATATTGCTTTAGAAAGTTTGGTTCAGTTCATTGTTTTTTATTACAGCCTTTCTTAGTGAAATGATATATCTACATGTTATTTAAAGTTTCTGTCCCTGTTAATTGTCCTGATGTCTAACTGAGGTGTTAAAAACTGATAATCAGTAGGCTTTTCTATTTAATGCTGGAAGAACAAGCTGCTTGTGATGACCCAACAGGGACATGAAGAAGGTTTGTGAAAGGGGTGCATTCATCCAGCTCTAATCCTTGTTTTCAGAAAGGCAGCGTCTTTAAGTGTTCTCTAATTAGTGAATAGATATCGTTGTAAATTCTTGTAGACGCGTCTTTTGTAGGAAAGAGATGGTTTGCCTGGCTTGTCTAAATCTTTGTTTCACATTTCTTGTAAGTAAAATTTTAATACGAACATTTAAAATAGGAAATATAAAAGTAATTTTAAAACATGTAGTTAATGGTATTTTATCAGTGTGGTCCAACATGTTGTATCTTTTTTAACATCCTCATAATTAGAAACTTGAATATGATGTATCAGAAAATGGTGTCCACTAACTAAAATGTTTTTATTTTTTTGTTTGCTTGCTTTCTTGTTTGTTTTGCTGATCTCTTTGTATTCATGAAGTGTTTACTGCAATGAAATAAATTCTTTTTGGGTTTGGTAAAATTGCTTCTACCAGTCACCTAGGAAATATAAGCTAGGGAACAAGACACTGATATTTAGTCATACCAAGAAGAAATATATTGCTTCAGTGAACTGAATATAAAACATGATCAGTGAAAACATCTGGAAATCAGAAAGAACAGACTTTAGTTATGCTTCTCTTTTTCAAAGAACTTAAGTGCTTAGCTATTATTGTTAGTACTGGAGAAGTAACTTGGCAATGACATTTGAAATATGATAAATAAAAGCCTACAGAATATCTGCTTCTACTTTTAGCACTTGTCTGACTTCTTTTCCAGAAATTGCATAATGGAAACTACCATAGAGTTAATGCTACTCTAATATATCACTGTTACTTGTTTTAATAAATGCCTTTTCTATTTCTTTGCAATGATAAAGCTATAGTTATTGAAACTGTCAAAGCTATAGAAAGAGAGAGATAGGAGCTTTTTGTCTTTATCACCTGTATTAATAATTGGAGGTAATTACTGCAGAGCAGCTGGCTGTTGGTTTTAGGGAGCATCAATTGTTCTTCTTACCCAGCTGTTGACTAATAAGGATAGTCAACACATCTGTTTCAACAGCTGGTAATTAACAAAAGCCTAATTGCTGCAACTCTTTTAACATCCAATCTGTGAAAAAGAAGGGATGTAGAAGAATATTATTTACTTTGTGCTTTGCACTTTGTGAAACCAGTTTGTCTTTTTTTTCTCTCTCCCCACTTTTTTTTTTCCTTACTTTGAACACCACTGCCTTTGTATGAAGCATTGAATGGCAGGAGACACAATATGGTAATCCAGAGCTTAACTTTTTTAGATCTTTGTTGGTGTTTCTTATTGCAACATTTCTTTGCTAACTTGCAAGATAAAATGGATCAAAAGCATTTTGAGTAGTTCCATACAACAGTTAAAATCCGCAGCAGTGTGCCCTAGGCTGTGCTGCTGTTGTCTGAAGCATCCAAAAGGAAACGGGATTCTTTTTTCTTGTGCTTTTCACATGCTTAGACACTACTCCCAAATAATTTCCACATTCATATACAGAATTTTTGTTTAAATTACTGCATATGTGATTAACATAAATGAAGTCAGGGTTAGCAAGCCCTCTTCCTTTGGTTAAAAACCATTTTAATTGTCCTCTCTAAAAACTTCAATTTACTCATTTTAATGCGTATATGTCAACTTAAAATATTTAAGAAAACTTTTAGTGTATTTGTGAAATCTTGCTTGGTTTATTTTACGTTAAAATGTGATTTGGTCTTTTCAAGAAGTTGCTTTTAAGTTAGATAACTTTGATAATTTATTGTTTATTTTTATAATAAATGAACAAGATACTTGCTGGCTTGGACATGGACACCTGAATAAAACTGTTTCACAAATGAGACACTTATAAGTTAGTATTTCTTTTATTTGAATACTTTTAGTACTTTCATGTAATTGTGAACTGTTTCAGTAAAAAAAAAGTCTTTCACATAGCCTTGATTATAAATCTTTATATGTATGTGTGTCTGCAATTATAATTTTTTACTAGATACAAATTAATGTGTACATGCCAAAAAGTCTGCTAATTTTTCTCCAATGTAAAAAATTTCTTTGTAAGACAAAATTGATTAAAGTGTTTCCTTTCTTTAGGAGTTTTTTTTTTTTTTTTTTTAGTTTTCATGGCTGTTTTTTCAATAGCCATTTCCATAGTCTTTTACACTTTCTTTATAGCCTGTGTTCTTAAAAAACTTTTCGATGAATGATAAATGTATGTGTATTAATTAAAGATAACATAATCATACTGATTTTCCTTTTAATACATTCATAAAATTTTATAATAATTTTATGATTAATTTGATAGACAATTATGGTGCTTATTTGAGTATCCAACAAGTCCTTAGCTAAAATGATAGACAAGTTCACTTGATGAAACCTGCTTCGCTAACTTTTCATTTGGCAATATTTCTATGCAGGCAGTTCTTCAATTGATGTTGAAAGGTATAGAAGAAATTCTACACAAGTGCTTGCCATGGGCTGAATTGCAGATTGCATAATTTCAAAATTTTTTGCTGGCAAGGCAAGTTTGGTTCAGCAGGTGTTCAGGTGATGAAGTGTACTGTAGATGTAGTGAAAAAACATACAGGATCCTGAACAAATAAACAAAATACTGCTTGCTAAAATTCTGACTAAATAAAAGGGCACTGGCATGTAGAGTAACGTTACGACTCAAGTGTAAAGGAGGGAAATATTGTCATTTTGAGAAATGTTTGCTTCTTGAGTTTAAATAAGAATTTAATTTTCTCTGTGTGCTCATGTTCTTAGGTAGTACCAGAGAGCTTAGTGAAAGGAATGTATCATGCCATGAAAAGGAGAGTGAACTTTTTTGAGGAACCCACATTCCAGCTTATGCTTTAAGTGTTTTCTTGTGCATAAGTTTTATTTCCTGAGAAAATTACCTCAAGAATAGTTGGTTTGGTAGATGAAAATGTAAAAATTTAATAGATATTTTCTGACGACCATTAAATACTATGTGATTAGCCTCTGTTCTAGACATTAAAAGTGGTAAATCTCATTAAATGATGGATAGACTACTAGTGATGCCAGTGAAATAGTGATTTTTACATATCAGTAAGAATGACTTTCAGAGGTGGAGTCAAGAAGCCTCAGTATTTAAGTAAAGTAACTGGCATCTAACTAGCAACAGATTTAAGATTTTAGTACCTTTTGAGCTAGGGTTCATTCAACTTAAAAGATACAAAGAAAAGATAAAGTCCTCACAATCTAAATTAATGCACTAAGAAATGGCTCAAGACAAATATTTTAAATTGCAAAAGGCCTAAATAAATTATATCAGATACTGAAAATAAAAATACAAAGTAGTTAAATGACAGTAAATGGACAGAGCTAAAACTTGGAGTAAACAGTGTCACCTCTGGAGTTAATCACAATAGTGGCACATTTGAAGTTGGAGAAAGCAGAGTAGTTAATGCATGGATAGACCCACTGGCAATCCAGAGTCTAATTCTGGTTCTGCCACTAACCTTTCCATATAACCTCGAACACTGAGTGTTTAAGTAGATAATTTCCTAATGAATGGTTTTCCTACACCATGGATTTGTTTCCCTAAAAGATTTACATTGTTAAAGACAGTTGGGAGGAATATTTCAATTTCTATTTTTGAACATTTTATCAATTATGTAATTAGTTACATATACCTTTTAAAGAGTGACATTATGATAACCTCTAACTATATGTAAGTTAGAATATGTGGCAGTTATTGGATATCAGAGATTTATAACACACATCGCTCAACTGAACCACACTAGCTCCTGTAAGGATTAAACTGCTTTAAATAGTTCTTATTTAAATAATTCTTATATAATGTTTAATGTAGTACATGAGAGACCACTGTTTAGACAGGAAGGATATTGTCACACAAGGTAATACTCAGCTTAAAAATGATAATACTGGAAATTTACCTTGTACTATTCTTAATCATTTAATCAAAATTCTTACCTAACCAATCTTTGGTACTATCTCTCAGTACACTTTATCTTTTCTTTTCTTTTCTTTCTTTCTTTTTTTTTTGGAGTCAAGGTCTCACTCTGTCAACCAGGTTGGAGTGCAGTGGTGCAATCATGGCTCACTGTAACCTGGAACTTCTGGACTCAAGTAGTCCTCCTGCCTCATCCTCCCATGTGACTGAAACTACAGGTGTGCACCACCATGGCTAATTTTTGATTTTTGTTTTGTAGAGACGTGGCCTCACTATGTTGCCCTCACTGGTCTAAACTCCTGGCCTCAAATGGTCCTCCTGCCTCACCCTCCCAAAGTGGTGGAAGTATAGGCATGAGCCACCATACTCGACTCTCCCACTATTTCTAAAAAACAATATTAAAGAGAAAAAAAATATTAGAGTGATTATATCCAAAATTTTACTTTACTTTTCATATATTGTGATTTTAGACTAGAAATCCCCCACAGTCTTATTTTCAGAAAAATACTTGAAAATGCCAATCTGAAACTTTGCTTGTTGTGTACTTTTTATTTAAAAACAAGGTCAAGTGCAGTGGCTCACACCTGTAGTCTCAGTACTTTGGGAGGTCAAGGGAGGCAGATCACTTTAGCCAGGAGTTTGAGACCAGCCTGGACAATATGATGAAATCCCATCTCAACAAAAATTAGCTGGGTGTGTCAGCACACACCTATAGTCCCAGCTGTCCAGGAGGCTGAGGTTGCAGAATCGTTGAGCCCTGGAGATCGAGGCTGCAGTAAGTTGAGATCACACCACTACACTGCAGCCTGGGTGTCATAGGGGAGACCCTGTCTCAAAAGAAAAATAAAAGTCACAAAAATTATTTTAAAAGACAAACAAAACAAGCTGATATACCAAATGTGAGAATTATTAACAATTTGGTTCTATTTTTTATGGTTGTGATATGTGTTAACTTTCAACATAGACTTCTGCTTCCTGCAGTGTGGCAGGCAGATACTGCAGGGACCTTCCTGCTGCTAAACTACTATGTCCTGGATTGAGCAGTTGCATCCATGCCAGCATTGTTTGTCTCACAAAAAAGTAGAGAAAATGTCTAAAGATTTTACTTCACCAAAAAATGAGAGATGAACCAGAGGCAACTCCCTCCCCCATGATAAGCACACAGAAGGACCAGAGCTGCACTAAGAACACATATCTATAGGAATATTTTGTATCTTCGTTGTGGTCCCAATCCTTGGTCAGCTAGGGAGCTGAACCAGAAACTCCTGCATTAATTCAGGCCTCTTGAACTTTAGGAATTTTCTCCCTGGCTCCCTCATGAAACAGACACAAGTACTCCTTGGAGGAAGGCATACCCAATTTAGTCCAACAGGATTCCCAAGATTGTTATTGGGAAAATTTGAATTCAAAATTAAAGATCAGTCAAGCACATCAGGAGAAAACCATCATGAATGACAGTCATCAGACACAACAAAACAAAAACTAACAAATAATAAAGTCATCCAAAGAATATAAGTAGCTATGTATGAAATGCTTAAATGATATTTAAATAAATAGAATATGAATCACAACCCTAAGTAATCCACAGTTGCTTTCTAGGAAACACTAGGCAAAGCTGAAAAAAAAAGTTGCAAGTTCTTACAAAAAAAGACAAAATTATTTAGAAATAAAACATTCTGCAAGATGTTGATCATCCGATTATACACAGCAAAAAAAAAAAAAAAAAAAAAAAAAATTAGTGCACTAGAAGACAGATGTTGGAATATATCTGAAAAATTACCCATAATTCAACACAGATGGATGAATAAAAAATTAGGAGATTTACAGTCAGATGGTTCAATAAACATTTAATCTGGCTCCAAAAGGAGAGAATACAAGCAATCCAGGAAAAGCATCATTAGAGCTGAAAATGACTGAGATTTTTCTAAAACTGATGGAAAATATCTATCCACAGCAAGATAAGAAATCTAAACCCAATCACACCATAATCAAATTGAAGAATTCTGACATCAAAGAATTCTGAACATCTATCATTCTAACATAAAATTATAAAAGTAGCCAGTCAAAGGAAAAATACAGATTCCTTTCAAATGAGCAACAGTTAGACTTAAAGATGACCTCTGAACAGAACAGTGGAAGTCAGGAGACATTAGAATAATGCTTTAAATGTACTAAAGGAAAATAACTGCCTGTTTAAAATTATATACCCAGCATGAATATCCTTCAAGAATGAATATAAAATAAAGACATTTTCAGAAAACTGAAAACTTAGTTAATCTTTCAGACTTGTATTAAAGAAACTTTCAGGAGCTGTTGTTTAGACACACAGGTACATGCTTCTATAAGGAACCTCCCAACCAGGAAGGAATCAGAACCCAAAAGAAAAGTGACTAATATAAATGAATATTGGCTCAACAAAATAATAATATTTGGGGGGCTTTGAAACTATGTGAAAAGAATTAAAATACATTTTTAAAATAGCAAATAAATTAGGAGGCAAGTAAATAGAGTTAAAAGGATTTTAAAGTCCTCTTACTGTCCAAGAGTATTAATATTAGATTTTTGATAAGCCAAGCTATATCTTGCAATTTCTGAGATAACCATTAAAAGAATAGAAAATGAATGTATGGCATTCAAAAGCAAATAGAGGGAAATGGGATGATAATAAATGAATCCATTCAAAAGTCAGCATGAAGAGATGTTTTTTATTTTAAAAATGTAACATAGAAATAGTGGGGCAAGTAGAAAGCATGCAACAAGATGATAGATATAAAGCCAAATTAATTTGAAATTTCTTTAAATGTCAAAAGACCAAATGTTCCAGTTAAAAACAAAGATTGTTTAACTGGAAAAAATATGCTTTTTACAAGGGTCACATCTAAACCTAGTCATATAAAATAGATTGAAATTTTAAAAATATTAAAAACGTAGACAAACACTATTGAAAAGAATGTTGTTATAGCTATATTAATATCAGGCAAAATACTATTTGAAACTATGACGTTTTAACATTTTGTTTATTCTGCATTGTATTTGATAGCTGAAGTCATGAGAGAAGTCCTTTCTCACCTTATTCACCTCAGTACGGTGCTGTTTCTTACAGACATCAGTTACTTCATAATCATATCACACCAAAGGTTCAATTGTGCCTCTTATATAGCTTACGTATTCACTTTGATATTGCTATATGAGATATTATTGCATAATAATACTATGAGATGGATATTATCACTTTCACGCTACCAGTGAGAAAATTGAGGTTCAGAAGCCTTAACTTGTTCAGTCATAGAGCTGATTGTTGGTAGCCTAACCCAAATTTGCTCCAAAGACCTTGCTCTTAACCACCCTATAGGTATTACCTCCTATCATTTCAAATGAAACAATGTATGTGGGAGCTCTTTGGAAATGTGAAATGCTTATCTGTTTTAATTGTGACATCATAATGTGTAATACTATACTTCAACAGTATCTACAAAGCATCTGGTATGTGCTGAGCGCTGTATTCATGTTTTTGGATTACTACATAGTCCCTACCTTGACATGTATGTATGTAAATAACTGTAGTGTAAGATAGGTTGAGATAGTTGTCATAAAGAAAGGGTTTAAAAATCACTAAGGCAAAACAACCCAAAGATTTATCATTGGGATGGAATAGATAAATAAATTGTGGTATATTTGTGGTCATTAGATAACGTACAGCAGTTATAATTGTATACTGTATAATAAGGAACAAGAAACAACATGGATGAATCTCACAAGATTATTGTTGAGCAAAGAAAACAAAAAAGAATACATATTATATTGTTCTATATTATGTTATTCTATTGACATAAAGTTCTAAACAGTCACAACTGATCTATGATGGTAGAAGTCAAGATAGTCAAGATGATGGTTGCCTTTAGGGAAGGTGAAGATTAGGTAGAGGCATGAGGATGTTTGAAGATGGTGGAAATGATTCTATTATTTATCTAGTTTCTGGTTAAACAGGTGTGTTCACTTCATGAAAATTCATTGAGCCCTGAAATTTTCTTTTTGTATATTATACTTCATAAAACATTCATGTAAAATAAAATTTAAAATATATTACTAAGGATTTTAGAGATGAAAAATTTTCTGGAATGGGGAAGTTAATCAAGAAAAGGGCTTTATGTAAGAAGTAATAATTAAAATGGGCCTTGAAGGACTGATACAGATTTGATAGCATGGCATAGATTTGGTTTCTAGGTGGAGGGAATATTACAATTAGGGAGAATTTATGGAAGGTCCTCAGCTAAAGTGAAGGTGAAGGAATAAGAGAGAGTTAAATGCCATATTGTGGAAGGCCTTAAATGCCAGCATGAATGGTTTACACTAATTTTAATATTGTCAAATATTTAATGCACATCTTTATTTGTACCATGTATAAAAGCATGCATATGTGCTTAGTTCCAACTCTCAAAGAGCTAATGGTTTAAAAAGGAATATAAATTTAATGTATTATTTTAATAGTATTAAATAATCATTTAAATATGAATGTTAATATAAATATTGAGACAAATAGCAATAGCAAAAAAAGAGCTTCATAAAGGAAATAAGAAGATATGCCAAAAGTTGTCTCAGGTTTTCCAGCTCCTAGAAGCTATCCATGTTCCTTGACTTGTGCCCCCCTTTCATCTTCAACGTCAGTAATGTAGCCAGTTTAATTTTTCCTACACTGCCATCTCTCTGGTTCTTATTCTTTGCCTCCTTCTTCCACTTGTAAGGATACTTGTGATTACATTGGGTTTACCCAGATAATCCAGCATAATCTCTATCTTAAGGTCACCTGATTAGCAACTTTAATTCCACCTCCAACCGTAACTCTCCTCTTTTATATAACCTAACATATTCACAGGTTCTGGTGAATAGGATGTGGACCTCTTTGGGAGACATTATTCTCCCTATCATGCTCAGGATAACTGCTCCGAGATACATGTGGGCATGAGACCACAGGTAGGATCAAGTAACAACATCTGGTTGGAGTGAGGGATTGGGAAACAAGGCAGTTCTAAAACACCATAGTTTAAAAGGCTTTTACTAGGCTGTTTTATCCCATAAACATAGCGCCTCAAGGCTACTGGCTTTTCAAAGCCCTGCAACAATGCTGGGGAGTCACATATAAGTTAAAAACTAACCAAACACAGTATTTCTGCAAAAAATGTAAACATTTACATTAAGTGAGATAAAGGAAGACCATAAATAACTTTAAATCAGTTTTCCAGGTTTAACATCAGTTGATTTCAGTACCAAAAAAAATTTTTTAAGTTATTTTCTGTTTTCAGAAATATTGGGGTTTTTGTATTGTGAATTAAGGATTATTAATCTATAATTTTAGTGACTTTATTAAAAATCAAATCTAACATAATATAGTCTTTATTAATACCCACAATACAAGTGAAAAAACAAGTTGACTTCTCCCAGTTTAGTTAGTGACATATTTCTATAATAGGCCATTGATTATCAATAGTCCAAACGTTTCCTAAAAGCATGAAACTAATTTATACACCCACCCAAAATGTAAGAGATTTCTAGTCACTTCACATCTTAGCCAGTATATTCTACTATTATTAATCATTTTAATTTTACTTCTTCAATTGTGAATGAAGTGACAGCATATTAGGATTTAAATCTTATGTCCCTGAAAACTAGTGATGTTAAGCATGTGTATCATGTTTGTCAGCCATGTAGATATCTTCTCCTGTGAAATATCTCTTCATGTCTTTTCTCCCATCATTTTGAATATGCCATGTTACTGCCTCTGGCTTCCATGGTTTCTTATAAGAAGTTCACTGTTAATCTTATCGAGAATCGTTTTTAAATAAGAAATAATTTATCTTTTGCTGCTTTAAGGTTTCTTCGTTTTTGTTGATATAGAAGCACAATTATTACATGTTTATGCTTCCATATCTTAGTATTTAGTGTTTTGAAAAAGCTGAAGTAATATAATACTTTGGGGGGTATAAGTTTAGGCAGAACCTGAATCCAAGTAAACAGGCACAGGTCTGGATTCAAGATTAAGCCCAGTACTAGGAAACAAGCACAAAATGGAACTCAAGCTAGTCAACTGAGAATAGTGTCTTAAAAACACACTTGCAAAACAAGCAGAACAAACACTTGCTGAACCATTGCTAGATCCAGTAGAGAGAGATTTCTTTTCTATCTTACCTGCATGTGTGTAAATGGATAAATGCTTGGAAATTTGTGCCACTTCTGCCCCCAAAAAAGAATAGGATTCCTTGGGAGTTAGTTACTGCAGTAGAGAGAAGTCCTCACCATCATTATTCCTGAAAAATAAATTATATACTATTGCTAATATTTCTGAGAAGCTGTAATACTACTTTTTTTTTTTTGCCATGGGTCTGTAAAGTTGAGGGAAACACCATAGATGGCCTTTTGTCACTAAATGGACTAACATCCAAAAATTACATATGTGCCTCCAAGAAAGGTTTAGATGCCATCTTAAAATAACTATATGAGTTATGTTTTAAAAAAATTCTTATACCAATTTATTTAAATAAAATTAGGTAATATAATTCATTGATAAAAATTAGCACAGATTTTTTTAAAGCACCAAATTTTGTTTAGTGTTTGTAGCATAGTATTTAAAAAGAGAGACTTGGGCTACAATTCCTAAGTTCAAACCCTTATTCCACCATTCATTAGCTGGCTGACATTTAAGTAAGTGAAGTAACATTTTCCTCATCTATATAATGAGAATAGTAATAGTAGCTACTATACAATATCTTGTGAAAAATAATATGCGAATATATAATACACTTAGAACAGTGTCTGGCGTGTTTTCCTATTTTGGGGAGTCTATGTGTAACTGTAGTACCATATTGTTAGGACTTGAAAGAAGACCAGGATTTGCCCCCCTCATTAACAATCTATGTAGTTAATAACCTCTCTAACTCTTTATTTTCTTCTCTGCTAAAATGATAGAAATAGCATTTGTTCATTCAATGTAAGTATTCAAGCTCCTACTATCTCAAATTAGATAATATAGTATAATTCTTATAAATCACATATCACTATACATATTTAAAGTATTATAAATGCTGGTATTGTGTTAATGATAAACAGAATCCAACTTATACTAAACTTAATTAATTCCTTAAAGTCTTAAAAATATATCGTTTTACATGTGATCATTGAAAATTCTATGACATATATTAAAAGGAGATTCTTCAAAAATATGACATTTTGTATATAGTTGTGCATCACTTAAGAGTGGGGATACATTTTGAGAGATGTATCTTTAGGTGATTTCATCATTGCATGGGCATGATAGAGTGTATTTACACAAACCTAGGTGGTATAGCCTACTACACACCTAGGTTATGTGGTATAGCCTATTGCTCCTAGGCTACAAACCTGTACAACATGTACAGCTGTAAGACAACAGCAAGTATTTATGTATCTAAACATATCTACCCATAGAAAAAGTACAGTAAAAATATGGTGTTATAATTTTAAGGAACTGTAGTCATATATGTGGTTTGTTGTTGACCAAAGCACTATTACTCTGTGTGTAACTATACTAATTTTGTTGAGAAGGAAAATTACGTGATCAATGACAAAGAACAAGAAAACTCTCCTAGTTACCTTGGTCAACAAAGACTTTTTGGTGAAGATAGAATCATGAGGAGGACTATAAACAGCAAGATTTCTCAGGGACTGGACATCTTTTAGTATGTGGAAAGGTTTTCAGGGTACAAGCCAGATTTACACTAGATTTTAATTTTTTACAATTAAAAAATTATTTATTACACTTTAAGTTCTGGGGTACATGTGCAGAACGTGCAGGTTTGTTACATAGTATACACGTGCCATGGTGGTTTGCTGCATCCATTCCATCATCTACATTAGGTCTTTCTCCTAATGTTATCCCTCCCCCAATCTCCACCAGCTGCTATCCCTCCCCTACCACCCCTGTGCCCCAACAGGCCACAGTGTATGATGTTCCCCTCCCTGTGTCCATGTGTTCTCATTATTCAGCACCCACTTATGAGGGAGAACATGCGGTGTTTGGTTTTCTGTTCTTGTGTCAGTTTTCTGAAAATGATGGTTTCCAGCTTCATCCATGTCCCTGCAGAGGACATGAACTCATCCTTCTTTATGGCTGCATAGTATTCCCTGGTGTATATTTGCTGTATTTTCTTTATCCAGTCTATCATTGATGGGCATTTGGGTTGGTTCCAAGTCTTTGCTATTGTCAACAGTGCCGCAATAAACATACATGTGCATGTGTCTTTATAACTGAATGTTTTATAATCCTTTGGGTATATACCCAGATTGCTGGGATTGCTGGACCAAATGGTATTTCTAATTTTGGATCCTTGAGTAATTGCCACACTGTCTTTCACAATGGTTGAGTTAATTTACACTCCTACCAACAGTGTAAAAGCATTCCTGTTTCTCCACTTCCTCTCCAGCATCTGTTGTCTCCTGATTTTTAATGATTGCCATTCTAAATGTTGTGAGATGATATCTTCCTGTGGTCTTGATTTGGATTTCTCTAATGACCAATGATGATGAGCTTTTTTTCATATGTTTGTCGGCTGCATAAATGTCTTATTTATTTTCTTTACTTGTTTTGCAGCACATCTCCTGCTTCCTTATATGCTGAGTGATCCAGCTAGTTTTTGTTTTCCTACTGTTTATTTAATAATCACTTATTAAAGCATTTACTATGTGCCAGACACTGTTGTGTTTTACAGATTTTAACTTAGTTTTTTCTAACATCAGCCCTCTAAGATATAAAGTATAGTTACCCCATTTTGTAGGTGAGGAAATTGAGGTACATAAAGATTTGCTAACTTGCCAAGATAGGACAGTTTGTAGGTGGTGAAGAAAGGATGTGACCCCAGCCATTCTGGTTCCATAGAACATTCTCTCAATCACCATTGCTGCACTGTCGTTTTGGCATACATCTCTCTGCCTTGCCTTTCTCTCCTCCATGGCTTCTGCTTACTGCCCATGAATCAGTTTCTGCCTATGAATGTTTTGAGTTCTGCTTCCTCCACAAACTCTTTTCTTCTCTCTGTCATCATGTCAGACTATCTCATATATCACTCGACAGTGCATATATGACTTCGACTGAGGAACCTCATTATCTCTGGTCTGATAAACAGAAAGACATGACATGAGGACCAAATAGAACAACCCCTAAGGAATCAGCTCTAAAGAACAATATACTATGGTAATACACAATGGTAAGCATCCAAGCCTTCCTATGAAGTGGAGATTTAATTGAAACCTGGTCATTTTCATCCTTTTGAAACAGCTTTTAACTCTTTGAGTTTCCTTATACAAGTTATTTAGTTATGTTTCTTTTCTGCTAGGTTCTTAACCTTCTTCTGAGGTTAAAAATTAAAATCTTAGTAGTTCTATAGTCATATTGTTTGAGCAATCGCATAACTTGATGTATTGTTTGAAGATATCCAATTAGATATAGATGTGTTTAATAGTGCTAGCTCAATCATATATATTTACAGTTACTCTGGAAAATAATTCTATTAAAATAACTAACATACATATTAAATTATACCATATTGAAATGTGGTCTTCTTTGGTAAAATAAGCAATGTTTTCTGGATACTTAGTTCCAAAGTTCTTTCTAACCTGCTATGAAACCTTGGACAATGTCCAAATGTTTCCCTGAACATGTATTAAAAACAATTTCCTCCTCTATAAAAGTAAGGTTCCGTATTACCTCTGAGATCCTTTCCAAGTCTAAAATTATTTTCTTCTATGATTTAATTTATACTGTATGCTTCTTTATTTACCAGATATCACACATAACATCAAATGTCTCTGTTCTAAGATAAAAACCAATTTCCATTCATGGTCTTGGAGTTACCAAAAGAAGGCTTAACTGTATCATACTATAACTATTAAAAACACATTTAAGCCAAACATAACAAGATCTCAAAGAGAGATAAAAGTGATTTCTCCACAATACTGATTAGGAATAGTGCTTAGTGATGTGAACAATGTAGTCTTTTCTTTGTCATTGTGAGTTACTAGATTAAACTCTAAGGAAACAATGTAGTTCGTTTCTGATACAGTCCCAGTACTAATGGCTGTCCTATTTAGATGGCATTGGTCAAGACTGATATCAAGATAGCTAACTCTAAGACTAACCTAACAACAGTTAACGAACCCATTTTTCAATCACATAAGGTATAGTAAAATACACTCTGATTATTCTGTGAACTTTCATTATTGTCATTAACTCTGTTATCACATGATGATTTGATTCCATTGTGTCACCTCTAATTATAAAATTTATATATAATGTATACAGTGATATAAAAAGAAAATAGGTATTTTGGAACAGACAGGTCTGAATTTCTATTTGACTTCTACCAGTTACTTGCTCTGTTATAATTAGAAATCACTTAAGCTACATGAACCTATGTTTTATATCTTGCAAAATAGGGATAATAGTAACTACCTCATAGGTTGGTTATGAGAATATAGTAATATATTTTAAGCACTTGAAAGAATGCCTAACTCATAGTAGGAAGTCAACAAGTGTCATTGATTATAGTTAAGCATGGATACTTTAAAGTGATATCATTTTAAGCAGAAAGTTTGGCAGTTTTTTACTAAAGTATATAACTTTATATGTATATATAAAGTGTAAACACACACTTACCACAGGACTCAGCAGTTTCACTCTTAGGTATTTACCCAGGAGAAACAAAGTTATATTTCTAGAAAAATGACCTATATGTAGATATTTATAGCAGCTTTATTAGTAATTGTCAAAGAACTAGAAATCAGCCAAATGTCTAACTGGTAAGTGGATATACAGATTGTGATACATTCATGCAATTGAATGCTACTCAGTGATATAAAGGAATAAACTACCGATACATAAAATAATATGGATGAATCTCAAAAGAATTATCTTTAAGTGAAAGAAACTAGACTCAAAAGACTGTGTACTGTATGATTCCATTTGTATGATATTCTTAAAAAGGCAAACTGTAGGGACAAAAATCACATCACTGATTGCCAGAAGCTGTGTGTAAGAGGGTATTGACTCCAATGTTTCACAAGGACCATTTTTGAGTAACAGGAATATTGTATGTCAAGACTGGATAACTTTGTTAAACTTTACAGAACTATATACTGAAAATGGGTAAATCTTTACCTTGTATAAATTATGACTCAATACATCTGACATTGAAAAATCCATGTGTGTACTTATGTTGCATGTATGTTTTACTTTGATAAAATTTTACCTAAAATATAACTATAAAAAGAAAAAGTTTTATACTTGTGTAAAATGTTTATACTATAGTAAAAGTATAAAATATTCTTGAAAATAATGAACCCAAATGTGTTGTTTTTCTTTGGTGCTTGGAAGGAAGAAAGGGAATATGACTGATGAGTGTGATATGTGGAATGGAATACGGGATTTTTTTTTTTTTTTTTTTTTAGAGACAGGGTCTTACTTTGTCAACCAGGCTGGAGTGCAGTGATGTGATCATAGCTCACTGCAGCCTTGAATTTCTGGGCTCAAGCAATCCTCCTGCCTCAGCCTTCTGAGTAGCTGGGACTGTAGGTGCGCACCACCATACCTGGCTAATTTTTTAAATTTTTTGTAGAGATGAGACTTTGCTATGTTGCCCAGGCTGGTCTCAACCTCCTGGGCTCAAGTATTCTCCCATCTTAGGTTCCCAAAGCACTGGGAAATGAAGCATGAGCTACTATAACCAGCTGAATTTTTTTTATGTGAAACAAAATAGCAATTTTTGAAAAAAAAATTAAAGCAAGGTTTAAAACAGTATGTATAAAGTGCTATCAATTTTGTAAATAGGAGTAATTTATTTACAAGTATCCATATATGCTTATATATGTATAGAACGATCTCTGGAAAGATGTACAACAACTAGACAGGTAACTAGTAATCTCAGGAGAAGGGATTCGTAGTACTGAAGACAGGAGGTGGGAGATTTACTTTATGTTGTATATTCTCTTACACTGAGTTTTGTTTTTGTTTGATGCATGCGTTTATTTTTGCAAGTATACACATAAATGAAATATAAAAATAATTTCCAGAAATATGGGAATAGGATGCCAGAAAGAAAAACAGGAATATATCTTGTTTGCTAATTTCCTTGATATTTTTGATACGAAATTTCTTTCTGACCTATAGTATGATAGAATTATATGGTATTAATATCAATCAAGGAAATACTACAGAATTAAATAGCACATTTAAATTGGTTAAATATTTTAACAATGCATGCAACAGATACACAACTCAAACTAGCCTAAGTCACCCTCCAACTTACCCCACAATGACCGATTTGTCTACCCTGGAAGTCCAGGAAGCAGATTGGATCTGTTTTCAGGCATGTGTGGATCCAAGAGTAGAAGTGATATCGTCAGGACTCAGTTTTCTTCTGGGGCTAGTGGAATGCAATACTTCACTTAGACAACCTGGGTCATATACCTGAGGTGATGGGGGAATTAAGTTCATTCTAGCCACAAAGACTGAACAAGATCACTGTAGTATAGGGTAGGAGTATTTTCCAAAAAAGAAATGCTGCCAGGTAAGCATATGTCTGATAAAGTAAGGATATTGTAAAGCCAGAAAGTTTATAATAGCTTTAAACATAGTCACTAGGGTATAGGAAGAAAATTAGATACTGGGAGTTAAGAAATTGAATTATCATAAAGCAACACCAAGTTTTCATAGTCAACTGAATGTGGGAGGAGAACGTGAAATATTCAATAACAACCTTAAGCATGGGAATTTAAAGTTATCACAATCCCAGTTTCATTATGAAAATGTCTAAGCAAAAACTACATTTTAGTGTTTTTTTACAAGAAGTTGTGTTTTGTTGGTTGGTTTTGGTTTTGGTTTCTGTGCACAGGTACCAAGTAAAAGACTTCAAAACAATCATCTTATTTCAGCATTTGTACATATGTAGCACTGGCACATATTTATTTAGTAAAATCTCTATTACCTGTTCAATATTTGATATTCCTTAACTGCATGTCTGAAGTCTGAAGTTTTCTAAGTTGAATGTGATGTGTGTGATTCTTTTTGACCTGCCATTAGTCACAGTGGGTATCTTTGTCTTCCAAGTTACCATTTTAATCACATTTTATGGTGTATTGAAAATTGGGAAAGCTTTCATTCTTTGACATTAAGAACCAGCCATCTATTTTTACTTTATATACTTTTCCCTTTTTTTAGAATGTTTTATCTATAATTATGGAATATGGCATGTTACGCATTCAAACATCTTAAATTTAACTATAAAGTTAAAATTGGGTAGAACTTACCAGTTCAGAGAACAAATTAATCTTAATGCTAAAACTTATATGCAAAGGTCCAAATTGCTACATGTTTTTAAAATTCTCTATTATTAAAATAGAAAAGTGGCATTGTGTAATATTCACTTTTATTTCATTGATTAATTTTCCTATAATCAGGATTTCACAAGTTTTCTTATGACTTCATTCTTAAACAAAAAAATAATTCCAGTGAAATTACATGAATTCAGCAAAATTCTGAACCTGTGGCTTCAAGCTTTCTATTACTTTTTAATTGGTGGTGGTGTCCTAGTTTGTGAGGTTTGTGACAACAGTTTGTGTTACCTTTCAAATACAATTTAAAGCAAGGTGAAAGATAACCATTTTATGCAAATTTAACTTCAAATAAACAATACTAAAACCTGACTTACCAGTGCCATATTTTCAAAGTTATATTGAAAACTCTTTGGTGTTGTTTAAAATCCAATGGGAATGATGGTGGGGGAGGGTGGCAAATTCTTTTTAAATTACTACCTCATTGAAGAAACTGATTACCCATTCTTTAAAATTCAAAAATTATAGCAGGAAGGAACAGTTACACCCCTCTAATAAAACATTGCTAGCATTCAGGGTTGCTGCCATTCTCCCCTTTGGGAATTTGTTTTTCCCCCACAGAAAAGGAATTGAAAAGGTTAAATCATATCTGTAAGAATCAGTTTGTAGCCTGGTGTATTTTTTCACATTAAATATCAAAGATAGCTTGACAACATATTTAGAATTTTCTGAGTTTTACTATTAATAAAGTTAAAAGAAAATCTAGTATGATCAGGCAGTGGAGCAACATTAAATTTGTATGTGAAACACCCATTGTACTTATCTCTACTCTAGATATTGCTCTGAAACCCATGTTCCACATTCTGAATTCTGTGTATAAAGTTAAACATTGCAGAAGGGCATATATCTGATGATACAGATAAATAAGGTTGAAGTTTAGTAATGAGCAAAGTTGCCAAATTTAGTATGTTCATGTTTTTAGTGTTTGTATTATTAATGCATTTAGACTATTTTATGGTAACTTATGAGACACTACTAAAAACATTCATAAGTTTTTTTTTAACTGTCAGTAATTTAAGACTACTGTTCTTACTGTAGTATTGTATTTTATCATACCAAAATGAATACTGAATTTCTTAAAATATTAATTACTTGCAGGCAAAGTTGTTATCTATGCAACAAGCCAGAGAAACTGCAGTTCAACAGTACAAAAAACTGGAAGAGGAAATCCAGACCCTTCGAGTTTACTACAGGTAAAATTCTTTTTAGCCTGGGGTTAAGTAAATATTGTTAGTTTGGGAAATGTTTCTACCTGATTTTACAATAGTGAATGAGGAAATACCTCAATGAAATTAAATATTATGCACTTAAAGCATTTTAATAATAAAAAATGATTCAGTTTTATAATATTTATTGTTCTACCTCTTTCTTCCTATATTTGGTAAAGTTTAAATTTACACTCTCATCATAATTATGAAATTTGTATAATCCATTACCTGTTATCTAAATGAAGCCTGGTTAGCTGTTGAGCTGCTTGCCCATCTAAATATCACCTGTAAAACAATTGTAAATATACATATATTTATGTTTATACATATAAATATAATATAGAAATATAAATTATAATTAATAAGGTAGGTATTTTTAATATAAATTAATAAGGTAGGTATTTTTTAATGAAAATTAATAGAATAGAAATGTTAGAATGCATCTCATATATAGTAAGTGTAAACTTTTGTTTCAGGTTTGTGTGTGGGAAAGAGAAAATATTGTGTATTGGGTTATGTGTAAAACATAAATTCTTACAGTGGATCATGGTAAAAAACATTGAAAAAGCACACTGCTGCACAATGCCATGTATATTCTTTGATTACTAAATTTTAAAAAATCCTTAAGTCTGAAATGTAGGAATTCACTAAGGATCCTGTTAAGGTTTTGAAAGATTTTTGTTTTAATTTGGATAATTTTTGTTTTAATTTGGACCTTTCCTCAGAATAATGTTAAAATGCATAAAATGTAATTAAATCAAAATAAGTTTTACTGAAATACAATTATGAAAATATTATGTCATGATATATCATGATATGCCTGCATCATCATTAATGCATAAAATAACTAGATCTAGAAGCAAGTCCATTAACAACTTTAATCGCAAGCCACTGATGATTGTAAGTGGTATTTTCGGATATCTGCAAATGCTGAAATGTGACATGAAAATACCAGTGATTTCTATGGGCGCAAACTCTCAAGAACCAGTGATACTACTACTGTGATTTGTTGCTTATGTTTAAAATTGTAGGAAATACTGTAGTTGGTGAAACAGTATGAGAGTTGGTGAAAATAAAGATGTAATTCTTTCTCATCCCCCAAGTTAAGCACTCCTGCTTTAAAGCAATGTTACTAACATCTGCAGTAGTTGGCTATTGTTATAGGTTGAATTCTGCCCCCAAAAGTGACTATACTGATGTCCTAACCCTTGCTATCTCAGAATGTGATTTTATTTTGAAATAGGGTTTGTACAGAGGTAATCAAGTTTAAATAAAGTCATTAGGGTGAGGTCTAATCTACTACTACGGGTGTCCCCATAAAAAGGGGCAAATTTTGGATACAGAAACAGACATGCCCAGAGGGGAATACAATCTGAAGACACACAGGGAGAAGACTGCCATGTATCTACAAGCCAAGAATGCCAACAATTGCTGGCAAACAACAAACACTATAAGAGGCAAGGAAAGACTATCCTTTGCAGTTGTCAGAAAGAACATAGCCCAACTGACACCTGATTCCAGACTTCTATAGTTTCCAGAACTGTGTGACATTTAATACTTGCTGTTTAGAGCCAGCTAGTTTGTGGTACTTTGTTACGGGCAGCCCTTGGAAACTAATGCAGTTAGCAAACATCAAGTATGTTTGGTTGGTCACTGACTGTTGGGAATCATTTGCTTTTGCAATTAGAATTAGTGCCTATAAGTGGGCATACAGGTAAGCAAAACCCTGATGGTGAATGAATACATGCTACCAACCTACTTTATTTTGGACTACAAAATGAATATTACACTCTTTCCTCTGTCTTTTACACCAATGATTCTCAACTGTAGCTGCCATTAGAATAACCTGATAGCCTCTAAAAATTCTGATGCCCAGCCCACCCCATGCTGATTACATCAGAATCTCAAGGGGTAGGGCTCAGATATCAGTGTGTTTTTAAAGCTCTAGAAATTCCCGTATGCAGCCAAGTTTGAGAGCTCATGTTCTACATGCACCTTTCAGTTAGCTGCAGTAAATTAGGGTCTCTCTTGGTAAAGTAATAAAGAAGCATATATTAAACCCATTATTAAGACATGACTACCATGTAATTTGTGCCCTGATCATGGATATTGCAATGTGATAAGTAATAGATTCACTCTATTGATGGGAGGGTTTTTATGGAACATCTCCCGTAACGTTTATGGGACAGGACAGTAGGTGCTCTGTTGATGAAGTTAATTTTAGCTTTATAATTTTGGGAAATTATAAAGATAAAATTCTTGTCTTTCAAATACTCTTTAAAATCTATACAAGTCTAAGAGGATTATATGAACTCTTCTAAATAGAGATTAGTAATTATTGGTTCAAAGATATGCTTCACAACTACTTTTCTCACTGCTACTTAAAAAAAAAAATTCCGATGATGTAATAAAGCCACTGGGATTTGCAGTTAACCATGCCGTGTGTGGCTGTGTATAAATGAACCTCACCAAGCCCCTTTCCTTTCCTTAAAGTGAAAGTAATAGTACCTATTTACAGGGTTGTTTAAGTATGTTCAGCTCTTAGCACAGTATTTGGTTTATTGTTATTGATCAACCAATGTTAGACATATTTCTTTTTAAAATAAAAGGCCAGTGAGGTAGGAGTAGAACCAAAAAATATATCACTGAAATCAAAGATTTCCCAAAGGAAAAAAAAAGTCAAATGTTACTAAGTGGTTAACTATGATAAGGGCCAAAGGTATCCTTACATTAGAAATTCAGTGGCGATTAGTGGCTTCCACAAGAGGAGCTTATTCGATAAAGTATTAGATATAGATGTCAGTTTTCTGTGAATTAAAGAGTAATTAGGAGGTAAAGAAGCATAGCAATTTGGACAATAGAGTAACCCTTGAAGAAACTTGAGTAAGAAAAGTGGTAATGATAATTGAGAAGAGTTGAAACATAGGTAAGGATTTTTGTTATTGAAAAATAGCAAATTCTTGAGTATATTTATGGCTAATTTGAAGAAGCCAATAGAAAGAATTGTTATAGAGCAGGATCCAAGAGGAGGTAGGAAGAGATAGGATTTAGAGTATCTGCAGAAAAGTTCACCTTGAACAAGAAGCTAGCCAAACTGTAATCAGAGACAGGAGTAAAGGAGGTAAGAATAGCTGTATTAGTAAATTTGAGGCCACAATTCGGTTTTGTTTGTTTGTTTGTTTTTGTTTTGTTTTCCATAAAGTAGGGGTCAGTGTGGGCTTCTGAACATGAGAGGGCAGAATACTTCGAAAGGAATGACAGAGATTAGATACTAAAGGAAATGGGAGAAAGAACTGAAGAGGGTAAGGAAGAGAAAAAAGTCAAGCAATCTGGAGGACTCAGTTGACTGTAATGAGTGCCATAAATTTGTATGGGTAATCATTTGTACAGTTGTGTAATTTAATACATCCAACTCTCCCTATACAGCAACACAGAAGGCAAAGAAATGCAATGATTTAGGATTACAAATTTGCAGGGCAAAAAAAAAAAAAAAAAAAAAGAGCAGAGAGGTTGAGGGTACTAAGAAAAGAGCTGTCAAAATGATGAATGATAATCTAAGCTAAATATGTTAGGAAGAAAAGTTGAAGGGACCTATATCAAGAAAAAAGGAGGAATCAAGAAACAATAGATCTTGAAGAGATCATAGAGTAAATGTAGTGAGAATAAGAAAATTTGTCTACAGCCTGGGTGACAAAGTGAGACCCTGTCTCAAAAAATACATATATAGGCTGGGCACGGGGGCTCACACCTATAATCCCAGCACTTTGGGAGGCCAAGAGGGGTGGATCACCTGAGGTCAGGAGTTAAAGACCAGCCTGGCCAACATGGCAAAACACCATTTCTACTAAAAATAGAAAAAATTAGCCAAGTGTGGTGGGGGCACCTGTAATTCCAGCAACTTAGGAGGCTGAGGCAGAAAATTGCTTGAACCTGGGAGGCAGAGGTTACAGTGAGCCAAGATCACACCATTGCACTCCAGCCTGGGCAACAACAGTGAAACTTTGTCTCAAAAAAAAAAAAAAAAAAGTGGGGCGGGGGAAGTGGGAGATCCAAGATGACCGAATAGGAATAGTTCTGGAGTGCAGTTCCCAGCGAGAACAACGCAGAGGGTGAGTGATCACCGCATTTCCAAACGAGTTTACTGCTCACAGACCAGGAGATTCCTAGGCTGAAAAGTGTGATGAGTTTCCAGCACAGCTGTTTCAGCCAGCTCCACGGGTTTCCGCACAAAACGCACAAATCTGGGCTGCCATTTCAATTGGTGCCTGGAACGCCTAGGAGACAGAGCCACCCATTCAACTGAAAAGAGGGGGTTGAAACAGGAAGCCAGGTGATCTGGCTTGGTGAGTCCCACCCTCAAAAAGACCAACAATCTGAAACACTCTGGATTGAGAGTTTTGCAGCAAGTGTAGCTGGACCTGGGATGGTCCTGCTAAGTCGGGGGAAGGGCGTCTGCCATTACAGAGGCAGTCTGCCATTACAGAGGCAATCTGCCATTACAGAAGCAATCAGCTATTGCCAAGGCAATCTGCCATTACCAAGGGTATCCGCCATTACTAAGGCAGTCTGCCATTACCAAAGCAGTCTACTATTACCGAGGCAGACTGCCATTACTGAGGCAGTTCTAACTGTACCTCTGTAAACAAAACCACAAGGAAGTTCACACAGCAGCTGGGCAGAGCCCACAGTAGCTCAGCAACATGTCTGCTGGCAGACTGTGACTAGACTACCTGCTTGCTGGGCAGGGCATCTCTGAAAAAAGGCAGCAGCACATCAGGAACTTATAAATAAAGCCCCACCTTCCCAGGACAGAGCACCTGGGAAAACAAGAGGTTATGAGTTCTGCTGCAGCAGACTTAAACATACCTGCCCAGCACCTCTGAACAGAACAATGGAGCTCCCAGCACAGCACTTGAGCTCCTATAAGAGACAGACTGTCTCCTCAAGCTGCTCCCCAAACCCCATATATCCAAAGAGACACCTCATAACGGAGAGCTCAGGCTCACATCTGGTACCTTTTGGGATGAAGATAACAGCAGAAGAAGCGCAGCAACCCTTACTGTTCTGCAGCTGCTGCGGGTGATCCCCAGGCAAGCAGGGTCTGGAGTAGACCTCCAGCAGTCCTGCAGCGGAGGGACCTGACTGTTAGAAGGAAACTAAAAAACAGAAAGAAATAGCTTCAACATCAACAAAAAGGATGTCCACTCAGAGACCCCATCTGAAAGTCATCAACTACAAAGACCACAGGTAGATAAATCCATGAAGATGGGAAGAAACCAGCACAAAAAGGATGAAAACACCCAAAACCAGAATGCCTCTACTCCAAGGGATCACAACTCCTCACCAGCAAGGGAACAAAGCTGGATGGAGAATGAGTCTGATGAATTGACAGAAACAGGCTTCGGAAGGTGGGTAATAAAAAACTTCTCAGAGCTAAAAAGAACATGTTCTAACTCAATGCAAAGAAACTAAGAACCTTGAAAAAAGGTTAGATGAAATGCTAACAAGAATAAACAACTTGAGAGAAGAATATAAATGACTTGATGGAGCTGAAAAACACAACACGAGAACTTCACGAAGCATGCACAAGTTTCAATAGCCAAATCGACCAAACAGAAGAAAGGATAACAGATATTGAAGATCAACTCAATGAAATAAAATGAGAAGGCAAAATTAGAGAAAAAAGAGTGAAAAGAAATGAACAAAGCTTAGAAAGAAATATAGAATTATGTGAAAAGACCTATTTTACATTTGGTAGGTGTACCTACCTGAAGGTGATGGAGAGAATGAATTCAAGCTGGAAACCACTGTTCAGGATATTATCCAGGAGAACCTCCCCAATCTAGCAAGGCAGGCCAACATTCAAATCCAGGAAATAAGGAGAAAACCACAGAGATATTCCTCAAAAAGAGCAACCCCAAGGCACATAATCTTCAGATTCACCAGGGTTGAAATGAAGGAAAAAATGCTAAGGGCAGCCAGAGAGAAAGGTCGAGTTACCTACAAAGGGAAGCCCATCAGACTCACAGTGGATCTCTCAGCAGAAACCCTACAAGCCAGAAGAGAGTGGGGGCCAATATTCAACATTGTTAAAGAAAATAACTTTCAACCTAGTATTTTATATCCATTCAAACTAAGCTTCATAAGCGAAGAAGAAATATAATCCTTTACGGACAAGCAGTTACTGAATGATTTCGTCACCACCAGGCATGCCTTATAAGAGCTCCTGAAAGAAGCACTAAACATGGAAAGGAACAATGAGAACCAGCAACTCTAAAAATGTACCAAATGGTAAAGAGCATCGACACAATGAAGAAACTGAGTCAGCTAATGGGCAAAGCAACCAACTAGCATCAAAATGGCAGGATCAAATTCACACATAACAATAGTAACCTTAAATGTAAATGTGCTAAGTGCCCCAATCAAAAGACACAGACTGGCAAATTGGATAAAAAGTCAAGACCCATCAGTGTGCTGTATTCAGGAAACCCATCTCACATGCAAGGACACACGTAAGCTCAAAATAAAGGGATGGAGGAAGATTTACCAAGCAAATGGAGGCAAAAAAAAAAAAAAAAAGGAGTTGCAATCCTAGTCTCTGATAAGATGGACTTTAAACCAACAAAGTTCAAAAGAGACAAAGAAGAGTATTACATAATGATAAAAGGATCAATGCAACAAGAAGAGGTAATGATCCTAAATATATACGCACCCAATACAGGAACACTGAGATACAGAAAGCAAGTTCTTAATGACCTACAAAGAGACTTTGACTGCCACACAATAATAGTGGGAGACTTTAACACTCCACTGTCAATATTAGACAGATCAACAAGACAGAAAATTAACAAGGATATCCAGGACTTGAACTCAGATCTGGACCAAGCAAACCAGTAGACATCTACAGAACTCTCCACCCCCAAATCCACAGAATATACATTCTTCTCAGCACCACATTGCACCTAGTCTAAAATTGACCACATAATTGGAAGTAAATCACTCCTCAGCAAATGCAAAAGAAGAGAAATCATAACAAACAGTCTTTGAGACCACATTGAAATCAAATTAGAACTCAGGATTAAGAAACTAACTCAGAACCACACAACTTCATGGAAACCGAACATCTGGCTCCTGAATGTCAACTGAATAAATGATGAAATGAAGGCAGAAATAAAGATGTTCTACGAAACCAACGAGAAAGAAGACACAATGTACCAGAATCTCTGGGACACATTTAAAGCAGTGTCTAGAGGGAAATTTATAGCAATAAATGCCCACATGAGAAGCAAGGAAAGATCTAAAATTGGCACCCTATCATCAAAATTCAAAGAGAAAGAGGAGCAAGATCAAAAAAACTGAAAAGCTAGCAGAAGACAGTAAATAAGATCAGAGAAGAACTGAAGGGGACAGAGACACAAAAATCCCTTCAAAAAAATCAATAAATCTAGGAGCTTTTTTTTTGAAAAGATCAACAAAATAGACTGCTAACCAGATTAATAACAACAAAAGAGAGAAGAATCAAATAGATGCAATAAAAAATGATAAAGGGATATCACCATCAATTCCACAGAAATAAAAACTACCATCAGAGATTATTACAAACAACTCTATGCACATAAACCGGTAAACCTGGAAGAAATTGATAAATTCCTGGACACTTGCACCCTCTCAAAGGTGAGACCCTGAATAGACCAATAACAAGGGCTGAAATTGAGGCAGCAATTAATAGCCTACCAATCAAAATAAAGCCCAGGTCCAGATGGGTTCACAGCTGAATTCTACCAGACGTACAAACAGGAGCTGGTAACACTCCTTCTGAAACTATTCCAAACAATGTAAAAAGAGGGGAATCCTTCCCAAATAATTCCATGAGACCAACATCATACTGATACCAAAACCCAGCAGAGACACAGCTGAAAAAGAAAACTTCAGGCCAATATCCGTGATGAACATAGATGCAAAAATCTTCAGTAAAGTACTGGCAAACCGATTGCAGCAGCACATCAAAAAGCTTACCCATCACCATCAAGTTGACTTCATCCTGCGGATTCAAGTCTGGTTCAACATACACAAGTCAATAAATATAATCCACCACATAAACAGAACCAAAGACAAAAACCACATGATTATCTCAATAGATGCAGAGAAGGCGTTCGACAAAATTCCACAGCCTTTTATGCTCAAAACTCTCAATAAACTAGTATCGATGGAACATACCTCAAAATAATAAAAGCTGTTTATGACAAACCCACAGCCAATATCATACTGAATGGGCAAAAACTGGAAGCGTTCCCTTTGAAATCTGGCACTAGACAAGGATGCCCTCTCTCACCACTCCTATTCAGTATAGTAGTGGAAGTTGTAGCCAGAGCAATCAGACAAGAAAAAGAAATAAAGCATATTCAATTAGGAAAGGAGGAAGTCAAATTGTCTGTATTTGCACATCACATGATTGTATATTTAGAAGATTCCATTGTCTTAGCCCAAAACCTCCATAAATTGATAAGCAACTTTAGCAAAGTCTCAGCATACAAAATCTGTGTGCAAAAGTGCAAGCATTCCTATACACCAATAACAGACTAACAGAGAGCCAAATCAAGAGTGAACTCCATTTACAATTGCTACAAAGAGAATAAAATACCTAGGAATACAACTAACAAAGGATGTAAAGGACCTCTTCAAGGATAACTACAAACCACTCCTCAAGGAAATAAGAGAGGACACAAACAGATGGAAATACATTCCATGTTCATGGTTAAGAAGAATCAATATTGTGAAAATGTCCATACTGCCCTAAGTAATATATATATTCAGTGCTATCTCCATCAAGCTACCATTGACCCTCTTCACAGAAGTGGAGAAAACCCACCTTAAACTTCATATGGAACCAAAAAAGAGCTCACATAGCCAAGACAATCCTAAGCAAAAAGAACAAAGCTGGAGGCGTCATGCTGCCTAACTTCAAACTATACTACAAGGCTACAGTAATCAAAACAGCATGGTATGGTACCAAAACAGAGATATAGACCAATAGAATGGAACAGATGCCTCAGAGGCAACACCACACATCTACAACCATCTGTTCTTTGACAAACCTGACAAAAATAAGCAATGGGGAAAGGATTCCCTGTTTAATAAATGGTGTTGGGAAAACTGCCTAGCCTTATGCGGGAAGCTGAAACGGAACCCCTTCCTGACACCTTACACTAAAATTAACTCCAGATGGATTAAAGATTTAAACATAAGAACTAACACCATAAAAACCCTAGAAGAAAACCTAGGCAACACCATTCAGGACAAAGGCACAGGCAAGGACTTCATGACTAAAACACCAAAAGCATTGGCAACAAAAGCCAAAATAGAAAATGAGATGTAATTAAACTTAAGAGCTTCTGCGTAACAAAAGAAACAGTCATTAGAGTGAACCGACAACCAACAGAATGGGAAAAAGTTTTTGCAATCTACCCAACTGACAAAGGGCTAATATCCAGAATCTACAAAGAGCTAAAACAGATTTACAAGAAAAAAAAAACAAACCCATTCAAAAGTGGGCGAAGGATATGAACAGACACTTTCAAAAGAAGACATACGTGAGGCCAACAAACATATAAAAAAATGTTCATCATCACTGGTCATTACAGAAATGCAAATCAAAACCACCTTGAGATAACCATCTTACTCCAGTTAGGATGGTGATC
This sequence comes from Ateles fusciceps, assembly GCA_036589455.1. NCBI lineage: Eukaryota > Metazoa > Chordata > Mammalia > Primates > Atelidae > Ateles > Ateles fusciceps. The sequence continues at coordinate 4,832,038 of JAZHEH010002842.1, forward strand.
ATTAAAACATCTGGAGACAACAGATGCTGGAGAGGATGTGGAGAAAAAGAAACACTTTTACACTGTTGGTGGGAGTGTAAATTAGTTCATCAGTTGTGGAAGACAGTGTGGTGATTCCTCAAGGACCTGGAAACAGAAATTGCATTTTACCCAGCAATCCCATTACTGGGTATATACCCAAAGGATTATAAATCATTCTATTATAAAGACACATACACACGTATGTTCATTGAGGCACTGTTTACAATAGCAAAGACCTGAAACCAACCCAAATGCTCATTGACAATAGACTAGACAAGGACAATGTGGCACATATACACCATGGAATACCATGTAGCCATAAAAAATGGTGAGTTCATGTCCTTTGTAGGGACATAGATGAATCTGGAAACCATCATTCTCAGCAAACTGACACAAGAACAGAAAATCAAACACTGCATGTTCTTACTCATAGACGGGTGTTGAACATTGAGAACACATGGTCACAGGGAGAAGAGCATCACACACTGGGGTCCGTTGGGGGGGCTCTAGGGGAGGGACAGCAGGGGGTGGGGAGGTTGGGGAGGGGATAACATGGGAGGAAATGCCAGATATAGGTGACAGGGGGATGGAGGCAGCAAACCACTTTGCCACATATGTACCTATGCAACAATCCTTCATTATCGCACGTGTACCCCAGAACCTAAAGTACAATAAAAAAAAAGTATGTATATAATTCAAGAACTGAAAAGACAGGAAATTGAAGTCAGAAAGTGGAATGTTACTATGTAAGTGAAATGCTTAAATAAAGTGAAACACTCAGTTCTCAGCATGACCCAAAAATAGGTAAATCCTACATATTGAATGAAGAGTGGCACATCACTAGATATTTCAAAAGAAACATGGAAGAATGTTTTGTATCCACTCAAAAATTTAAGGGAAGTTGCATCTTCCAGGGAGATCCATGTTTCTCCTAAAACAAAAAGCTACAGAGAACTTTCCTGCATCGCTGATGGGAATGTCAGCGAATGTAAAATGATGCAGCCACAATGACAGAAAACTTGGTGGTTCATCAAAGGTCAAACATGGAATTTCCATATGACCTAGCAAGTCCACTCCTAGATATATACCCAAAAGAACTGAAAGTAAGGACAAGCAGATACTGCACACCAATGTTCATGAAAGCATTGTTCACATTAACCAAAAGGTGGAAACCACCCAAGTGTCCATCAGCAGATGAATAGGTAAACAAAATATGGTATATACAGAGAATGGAATATTATCCCACTAGTCATTATTCAAAAGGAAATGAAATTCTGATACATGCTGCAACATGGACAAACCTAAAAACATTATGCTAAGTGAAATAAACCAGACAAGAAAGACAAAGATTGTATTATTCCCTTATATAAGGTACTTAAAATAGCCAAATTCATAGAGACAGAAAATAAAATAGAGGTTACCAGGAGTTGGAGAAAGGGGAATAGGGAGTTTTAAGTGTAAGGAGTTATATGATGCACACAGTTTCTATTTGGGATGATGTAAAGTTGTGGAAATGCATAATGGTGATAATTGTACAGTATTGTCAGTGGACTTACTGCCACTAAGCTGTACAGTTAAAATGATTAAAATAGCAAATTTTATGTTGTTATTTCACCATACATTTTTTAAAGTTACAGAGAACATTCTGTAAGGATATACAGAAACTTATTTTAAATGGAATCAGGATAAGATTCCTGGAATGTACAGCTCTAGAAAGGGAGAGGAAATTACCAAAAAAACAAGCTTGTTTCCTGCAAGCTTAATGTCTACTTTAATTTGATTTAAATGAAAGTAAACAGTATTTCTTACACACCTAATAAATGGTGCTTAGAAATCTGTTTGTGAAACACAGCTAATTCGTAGAGATACTGGGTTTTCCTACTAATTTTCCTGTGTTATAGAGGAAATGAAAAGGTTCCATTTTATGTGAAAGAACCTAAAACTAATTCTGTAATTTTTGGATAGATTAAATAAATGGATAGAACTAATAGATAATGGATTATGTTTGACAAGCAATACTTTCAGCTATCCAAATCAGCTTACATTTGCATATACATTTATACATGTATATTGTCATATTAGAGAAGGTTATTTACCAATACTTAAGAAAAAAAATAAGGCCAGAAAAATATAGGGTTTAGCATAGGTAGCTAGAGCCAGGAGCGAGTCAGAATACAGCCTGCCTGTATATATTGTGAAGCAGCAAAAGAGAAAACTTCAAGTCTGACTGTCAACTCTCCAGCAGCCAAAACAATGGAGGATGTATGATCAGTTCTTCGTTTTAGGGGCAGATTAAAATATGATGATGACTTTGATTCTACGTTTCCTTTAATTTTACTAGTTAGTGACTGGACATGGTGGCTCACACCTGTAATCCCAGTGCTTTGGGAGCCCGGTGGATCACTTGAGTCCAGGAGTTCAAGACCAGCCTGGGCAACACAACCAAACCACATCTCTACAAAAAATACAAAAATTAGCAGGGCATGGTGGCGTGTACGTGTAATCCCAGCTACTCAGGAGGCTGAGGTGGGAGGATCACTTGAGCCCGAGAGGCAGAGGTTGCCATGGGTGGAGATCATGCTGCCATACTCCAGCCTGGACAACAGAGTGAGACTGTCTCCCCCAGTTTTTTTTTCTTTACTAACTAGTGATAGTGGCCTTTAAAAAAAAAAAAATCATTTTTTTTTTCTGGATTAGTATAAAAGCTACTGCTGGTAAAAGAATTCCATTCCTTTATATAGAAATAAGGAAAATGGAAATATGGAAATATGGCTTTCTGAGTTTCTTTATTCTGTTTGTTTCCTTTGAGTTTTAGAATATTTTGAATGCTAAGAAAATGAAGGTTGGCCTTTTGTTTCTTTGGCAGCTAGGAGCAGTGACCAGTGAGATGGGAGGGTAGAGATATTAAACTTACACTGTAACTAATAGCTCTTTTGCATTAAAGCAGATAAGATAGCTGGAGAGGAATAACAATAACAAGATTTAAAATAAATTTCACATATTTTGAAAGTGCTATTAGTAAAGTATTAGTACCTCTTTATTGCCATAGCAAATGCTAAATTCATTTGCAACAACTTCGTTAATCTAAATCTAGACAGTTTGATCAAGAAAGAATCTTAAACTTGTAGGGATTAGATTTGTATTAGTAATGATTTTTTTCCTGTTGTTGTAAACCTGTAGTGCTGCATTCCTAAGTTCAGGAGGCATAATAATAACAAACTCTTTTCTAATCGAGGGAATGCCTGTTTCAATGTTTGCTGATTTTATAGTGTGTCCTTATATTTCCTTTCACTTAAAGAAAGTGTAGATTAAAATATTTAGACAAGAATTAGATCTTGTTGTTTGGTGCCAGTAGTATAGGATTTATTATACATATTATAATTAATAGCAGTCTATGTGTTTTAAATTTTTGTTGTATTTTGTGTGATTCCATGTGTGAATTTGTAAAGCCATTCAGAATATGGTAAACCTCACATTTTATAACAAAAGTGTTGAATAGAATGCTTCACTTTTTAACATAGTTTGTTTCCTATGATTGTACTAGTATTTTTTTGACAATGATTATATGAAATACTTATGGGTTTGACATAGTGAAAAGTGGGCTAAACATGAACCCTACTTACTGGGTTTGTGGTATACATTTAAAAGTCATAGAAACCATAAAGATAGAGGTCAGATGAAATATACTCAAAAAGAAAGTGAAATTCTTTATTTTTTTCTACATTAGTATATTTTATTCAGTATGGGTCCTTTTCTTTTTATATGCTTTTTTTCATCTGTGTATATGCTATCCTTAACAACCAGAAATACTGCTATCACTAGAATCCATGTGTTTGTTTCTGGTTTTTTTTTTTTTTAATGGTAGTGATAGTTTTTTATTGAACCATATGCTTTCTTGGTCGGAACTATGATTTGGTAAGACAGTTTACTGATTATGGCATGCAAAATATAGCCATGAAGCGGTATTTTTCTCATTGCAAATCCTCATCAAGAGTGGGGTTGAACACTTGATCCTGACCTCATTAATTGTATATTCTAGTCAGTGGTGTCAATTGGCCTACCCAGTGACATAAAATTTTGTCACACCTCTGTTCCCTATTGATTAACTGTCTATGGAGCTATATTATGATACCATACTGTAAAAGCTGTGATTAAAAAGAACACAAGAAAACTTGAATTACATTTCCATCTTTGGCATTAATCAGATTTTTTTTTATTACTGTAGGCAAGTTTCAACTTTTCTAAGTTTCGGTTTCTTTAATTTTGATGTGAGAAGTTTTTCCTACTTCTGACATTTTATGAAGTTTGTTACCCCTTTATATGGGGTAGATTAAATTTTTATTTAGTAACATTTAGAGTCAAAAATTCTTTGTATGCCATTAAGTTGTATCTATTTTCAGGGCCTTTAAATTTAAAAATGCACAGGTGGCTTCACTATTCAAGTCACTATGTATATGTATTGGTGGCTCTGGAACGCAAAACAAACCGAAAATAAAACAGAGTTTTTTATAGTATACATTTTCTACCTGTTTAGTGATTTGGACTATATTTATTAAGCATTCGTCTCTTCTTCCTCTCAACTTATAGAATATGGCATTTACTAAGTTACTTAACTTCTGAATGTCGATTGCCTCAACTATAATATCTCACCTGCTTAATATGAAAATCAGTGATATGATATATTTGAATGTTTTTGAAAATTACAAAGCACTGTGCAAAGGAAATACATTAATAAATGTAATTTATAAAACCATTTACAAATTTTTGCTTTTTTGACACATAAGACAATTACATTAGTAAAGAGGCTATTGCTACTAAAGTAAATTTATATCTTCTATAGATTTCTATCCAGAAAGACATTTTTTTGCATTATTAGTTTTCACAATTTTCTGTGCCTTATTCAACACAGTAGGTTGTAAGAACAAAACTAAATTTCAACATGTATAGCTCTCAACTGCTAATTGTTATTCTACAACCTGCTTTTAAGAGCATTTAACAAAATATTTTGTCACTTAATGGTTGTGCCTAGCAAAGGACCCAGAGTTTGTATTAGAATAGGTTTGCTAATTATAGGTCCTGGAATTTGATGTTTCTGAACATTGTTTCTATTAGCTTGAGAAAAATACAATTTTATATTTTGTTAGATTTAAAAAGTGCAGTGTTTCCCTTGGTCTTGGCAATCAGAATCACTGTTATTATACATCCAGAGATGCCAGTTCCCTCCTACACAGGTAATCTTTGATTCATACCTTTCTTAAATTTAACTTATAAACAACTTTTGCTAGATGTTTCCTTGCAATCATTGTCACTGTTACCTTTTCCTACTTGGACCACACCTGCATAATTTCTTGCCCAAGCTTTTCTGGCCACTTTATTTACTTGTCTTCCATCTTTACTTCTCTTAAGAATCCTGAAACTTTATTCTCACCCTTTCATTCAGCTGTCAACAGTATTTAACAATACCACATTACATATATTAATAAAGTCCAAACTCTTTAATGTAACATTTATGAACTTTCTTGATATTGCTGCTATCTCTGTTTCTAATTTAATATTTCACTAATCATCTTTTTGCTTCCCAGTTTCCTTCATATTTGTGTCATTGGTATACTGCTTCACACATAGTAGGCGCTCAACAAATATTTGTTACACTGAATTGACTATTATGTGCACTTTCAAACTAGATCATTCAGTATTTCATGGACACACCCAACAGTTTCCCATTTCAGTGCTTTCTCATATGTCATCTTTTCCTCCTGGAGTACTCCATCTCTGCCTATCCCATTTTTATTGAGGCTTCACATCATAATTTAAATAACAACTATTCTATTAATCCTTTTCTAATCTTGCCCGTTATAAGTGATCTCACTACATAAAATTCGTACCATAGTTATTCACAGTTCTCTCTCACAATACATACCTCATGCTGTCTTGTCCAATAGTTCTATGAATATGTGTCTTAATTCCCCTACTAGTGCTTCTGTTCTTTATGTATAGCAGCACTTCAGTAAATATATGTCAACAAGTGAATGAAGAATAAAATTTAACACTAGATTGAAATTTTCTTCAGATTTAAAGTGTCACCTGCACAATTTTGTGTGTGTGTGTGCAATGCCTATAATAAGAACTCCTTGATACATGTGTGAATGAATGAATGATTTGAGATGACATGAACCTAATCTAGCATGTAGGTTAGTCATTTACAGGAATGTGGGTCAAAAATGGGGTCTCCATAAAATAAAGCAAATATATTACCTACCAACAGAATTTCTTTTTTTTGTTCATATTTGAAAACTATCATCAGAAACATTTTTTTTGGATTTTACCTTTCTTAAGATTTAGAATTTAAAAAAAAAACTTAGGAAACAGTATCATTATCCATTGTGCATTGCAGCATTATTTCTTAGAGTGAAAAAATAAATTAAAATATTTTCTATGGATACTTTGTTTTGTCTGCATATCATTGGGAAAAATAATATTAAATTCATTGCCAAAATGAGATCTAGGAGATCTGGCAATTTGGCACCCTTAGGATTATAGTATGAGATGTTTATTATTCAGGGTTCTTCAGAGAAAGAGAACCAATAGACTGTATATAAATAGGGCAAGAGATTGGTTTTAAGAAGTTGGCTCAAACAATTGTGGGACCTGACAAGTCTGAAAATCTCAGGGCAAACCATCCCACTGGAAAACCAGTGAAGGGTTGATGTTGCACTTTTTGAAAGTTTTTATTTTTGAGTCAGGGTCTTACTCTGTTGCCTTTGGCTGGAGTGCAGTGGTGCAATCACAGCTCACTGCCGCTTCAAACTCCCTTTCTCAAGTGATCCTCCTACTTCAGCCTCCTGAGCAGCTAGAACTACAGCCACATGCGATGATGCCTGGCTAATTTTTTTTAAAAATTATACTTTAAGTTCTGGGATACATGTGCAGAATGTGCCAGTTTATTACATAGGCATATATATGCCATAGTGGTTTTCTGCACCCATCAGCCCATCATCTACATTAGGTATTTCTCCTAATGCTATCCCTCCCATTGCTCCCCAACCCCCAACAGGCCCCAGTATATAATGTCCCCCTCTCTGTGTCCATGTGTTCTCATTGTACAACTTCCACTTATAAGTGAGAACATGCGGTATCTGGTTTTCTGTTCCTGTGTCAGTTTGCTGAGAATGATGGTTTCCAGCTTCATCCATGTCCCTGCAGAGGATATGAACTCATTCTTTTTTGTTGTTTGTTTGTTGTTTTAAGACCAAGTCTCAATCTGTTGCCCAGGCTGGAGTGCAGTGGCAAGATCTTGGCTCACTGCGACCTCTGCCTCTCAGGTTCATACGATTCTCCTGCCTCAGCCTCCCAAGTAGCTGGGATTACAGATGCCCGCCACCACACCCAGCTAATTTTTGTATTTGTAGTGGACATGGGGTTTCACCATGTTGGTCAGGCTGGTCTCCTTACCTCAGGTGATCCATCCACCTCGGCCTCTCAAAGTGCTGAGATTACAGGCATGAGCCACCGTGCCCAGCCCCGAACTCATTCTTCTTTATAGGGCTGCATAGTGTTCCATGATGTATATGTTCCATTTTCTTTATCCAGGCTATCATTCATGGGCATTTGGATTTGTCCCAGGTCTTTGCTATTGTAAATAGTGCTGCCATAAACATACATGTTCATATGTTTTTATAGTAGAAAGATTTATAATCCTCTGGGTATATACCCCTTAATGGGATTGCAGGGTCAAATAGTATTTCTGGTTCTAGATCCTTTAGGAATTGCCACATTGTCTTCCACAATCGTTGAATTAATTTACACTCACACCAACAGTGTAAAAGCGTTCCTGTTTCTCCTCAGCCTCACCAGCATCTGTTGTTTCCTGACTTTTTAATGATCACCATTCTAACTGGCGTGAGATGGTATCTGACTGTGGTTTTGAGTTGCATTTCTCTAATGACAGTGAATGAGTATGTATTTATATACAAATATATATGCATAAACATTGTGATACTTAACAGCATGTTGTCTGGGAAGTGAGTCTGAGTCTAGCAGTCAGATTTCTTATATGCATGGTAAGTTAGAGAAGGGGACATTTTAACTTTTATTTCATACCCTAATAAGTGTTTGAATTTTTAAAAAATGTTATGTACATGTATTACTTTTGTATATTATATCAATGGGTTTGTAAGTTTTGAAAAGACTCGTGTGGTATCCTGCACAAATTAAGCTTAATGCTTACAATTCATAATGAAAAACTGATCTATGTTTTGGTATACATATATTTATGACAATGTGGTTCATTTTTTTAAATTGATTTTATTAGTGTTGTGCTTTACAAAAGGCAGGATTCATAAAGGAATTAAATCCCAACGTAGATTTTATTCACCTGTATTATGAAAAATATACATACAAATGATAACTTCACTTACATTTTATGCTTGCCAAATATTTCTGTTTTTGAAGGTATTTTACATGGCACTTTTTAAAAAGTAAAATAAAATGTTAAAAATGTTAATATGTTAAAAATTTCAAGCACTTTTTAAAAGTGAAATAAAATGTTAAAAAAATGCTACCAACTTTAAAAGAACTATTAACCTAACATTCTTCTTCCACTTGATATAGAAGAAGGGGCCTATGACTGGATAGAGATGAAGAGGATGCCTTTTTAAAATAATTCAATCCTGTGAACATTAGCTATAGTCAGAAATGATAATGAGAGGAGACAATTCCTTCGTATTTCAATAAATTTCACTCAGTGTACTTAGGTTTATTTAGTATATTTTAATTATAAATGTTTTCTTTTTCTTTGCATGACACATATACATTAATAAATGAATTAAAGTTTTTGTTGAATCTAAACTAGTTAAAAATTCTTGGCAAATGAAAATAATAGCTAATAATTGAAGACCTTTGTTCAGGAACATTCTGATTCATTAATTGCAAAAACAATAAATGTTAAACATACAGTACAAGATCTAATAAACTGAAATCTTTAAGCTAGTTTTGATTTCTATAAACTTTCTAATGCCACTGCTGTCATAAAAAGCTTAGTAAATATTGACTGAGGATGATGATGATGATCCAGCAGTATTTTTAAGACTGGGTGGCACTGGCAGTGCAGTCAGATATCCGGGACTTCACATTGTTATTTTGCCATGAGGCCTTCCACCTGGCCCTCTCCCAAAAGGATAAATGTTTACCTATAGTTAGGCATTTAAATGTGTAAATATTCCAGATTCAATTATATGTGAGGTAGCTAGAGTTTCCATTCTTTAAGTCATGAACCAGTTCTCTAAAGTTTAAGTGATTTCCAAAAGTTTGCAAGGGTCAAAATAGACTTGACTGAATGTTTTCCCCATAATTCCAAAAGAATTATTTTATAAACTCAGGTCAGTATAAAAACATACTGTGCCCCACTGACTATTCCAAATGTATGGTATTTATGAAACTTCTGAATTTATTAAGGTTTAATTTACTATTCTGTTGTCAAGTTTTAAATGTTGTTGTACAGTATGTCTTATTCTCTTTAGTCTTATAAGGGTTTTGTGACAATCAGTATTCTGTTAATGTAGTTCCGGTTATCCACCAAATAGCTTCTAAAACTTCCTGGTTCTGACTGAATCACAACTAAACAATATTCAGTTACTATGTGAAGCAATAAAAAAGTTCAAAAGCCTAAAGTTTTAGTTTCATTCAATGTTAATCTGATCAAGATTTTCATTTATTTTAATCTGATAAAGATTTTCATTTATTTTAACCCATGGAAAGTTTAGTTGTCCTATCAAGCTTGGTTAGCTGTTCTAAACTATAAAAAATAAAAAATTTTGAAAAAATTATATGAAAAAAGGAGAGAATTGAGAATTTTGTCCTAGAAAGTTGGACCCATGGTTGACTTAAATTATAATTAGTAATGAAGAAACGTCATGTATTTCTAAATCTACTTTCATTAGGTTTTCGTTCACCTTTTCATTTATAAAAGTTTTGTTTTCCGTTTATTTTGTATGATAGCCATTTAATTCAGAGCTAACACCGCAGTAAGACAGATGGTGCAGGTTCTGACTTTCTAGCTGAATGACCATTGACAGGTAATTAACCTCTCAAAGCCTCAATTTCCTGACCTGCAAAATAAGAATTGTAATTATTACCTGCCTCATATTGTTTTAGAATAACCAAATCAATTAATGCATGTATGATGCTTTATACAGCCCTTGGGTACACTTAGGTATTTAATAAAGATAACACATTATTATTATAATCTTTATGTTGAGTTTTATTGTTTTCATTAGCTCTTTTTTGAGATTCTGTTAATACGTTTATAACTTTTTTTAGCATTTTAGGCTTTAAATGGAATATTTTCTGAACACGATATGGAATTTGATTTTTCTTTAGGAACCACTTTTCGCTGTAGTTAAGATGATTGATTTTTTCCTTGTGAGGCATTTAAAAAAATATTTTTGTCAAAATGACATGCTTGAACTTAGATTTGGCCCTGTTTGATTAGCAGTTTCTTTTTAGGAGTCATTTATTCACACAGCAACATTTTAATGTTCAAAAATATACTGAGAGATAGAAATCTAATAATTTTCATCACTTTTCCCCTAACCTATGAAAAACATGTTTTTCCAAAGGGCACAAATTCAAAATATAACATTTCCTTCAATGTTCTCTGTTAAAAAAATTTTTAGCCCAGAAAATGCAGGTATAATTTTTAAAGCTATGTTTCTAATTCCTTCTATCTTACATCTCAGAGTTCAGTGCGTATGCATGTTATCTTATTTAATCCCTTCAACATCATTGTAAGGCATTATCCCTTTTTGGAGATGGGAAAACTGAAATAGAAAACTAACATGCCCTAGGTTACATTAGGGCCTTTGACAGAGGCATAAATATTACCTAATCCTCCTGATAGCTGGGTCTTTTACTCTACTACTAGACCACTTCCTCTATCCTCACTTCTCTCAGAAATACTGCCGAAGCAAAATTGATATTTCAGCATTATTTTCCTGATTTGGATATGCTTGACCTGTTTATTGCACAAAACACATCACTGCAACCATGTTAAAGGCAGGTTAAAACAGTAAAAGAATCTCACCTGCTTTGGAGTTTAACAGTCTTTGTCTACATTCAACTAAACTGTGCAAATTACAACCACAGTCGATGTCTGGATTTATAAATAGACTACCTCTGATTTTTTTGAACCTTTAAGCTCTAGCATTATATCACACGTCAGACTACAAAAAGTAAATACTGTGCCTAACAGCAATTTTATTCACACAATCATAATAGTTTATTTTTATTAGTATATTATAGTACTAATATTGTTGTTTTATCTGTGCTATAGCACAATCACTTACATAACAACAGTCATAGTTAGTAGTAATCATTAACGAAATAGCTATTTTCAGTTGTATGTGAATTTATTAAGAGCCTACTATGTACTAAGGACTGTGCAGACTTTTGTGAAAAATAGAATTGACAGAAGATATGATGCAATTGCTACCTTCAAATAGGTTATAATTAACTGGAGAGAAAAAAATGTTTACTCAAAATGAACATATGTTGCTATATTCTGTTAAATGAAATAATTGGACATTTCCATTGCAAGTCACAGAAGGGAGAAATTCTTCTAGGCTTGAATAAATTTCACAAGATTTTAAGGAATACTGGAGAATTGAAGTATATAAACCAATAAGGTTCTAATAGAGAGGAGGAAGAAGAGGACATTCTAGCCTGGAAGAACAGAATAAGCAAAAGTGGAGGTTGTAATGAACATATTGTGTTACATTATGGAATTGAGAGGAAATTGCAAGAATTTTATTGTTAACATGCATTTAGTTTTTATTCTGTGTTTCCTGGAGACCCTTGGGAATAGAGGGCTTATTCTTTGAAGCATTAAAAAATAAACGTATACTCAAATACTTCTTTACTTTATATAAAATTTAAAGCATCTTAAAAGCCTAAATACTTTTTGAAAAGCTTATTATGGAGAATTTTGAACACATACAGAAGCATACAGAATGAGCTCAACATGTACACATCACTTACCCCTAAAACATCAACCCCTGGCCAATCACATTTCATCCACAGTCTCATGCATATACCCCCACTCTCTGGTATTACTTTAAAGTAAATGACATATACGATGTTACTGCATTTATAAATATTTCAGTACATATCTCTAAAGATGAGGACTCTTATTTTAGCATAAGCACAATACCATTAACATACTTAAAAAAACAATTAAATTGTTTTTTTAAGTATGTTAATGGTATTGTGGTTATGCTAAAATTGTATTTTATTTAACTATTTAACTTTTTAAAGACAGGGTCTTGCTCTATTGCCCAGGCTAGACAGTGGTGCAGTAACAGCTCACTGCAGCCTCCTCCTCCAAGGCAGAGTGTCCTGAGTAGCTAGGACTACAAGCTCATGCCACCATGCCTGGCTAATTTGTTGGGGATTTTTGTGTATGAAGACAAGGTCTCACTATGTTACTCAGCCTGGTCTTGAACTCCTGGGCTCAACTGCTTCTCTCAGCTCAGCCTCCCAAAATGCTAGGATTACAGGCATGAGCTACTACACCCGGCCTAAAAATAATTTCTTAATATCTTCAAATATCCAGTCAGTGTTGAAACTTCCAATTGTTTCATGTAATGATGTCTTATTAATTTGTTTTAATCAAGATTTAAATAAAATGCATACATTGCAATTGACATACATATTTTTATTATGTAAATTTGTGTAGCACAAGTATAGTTTCATTACATGCATGAAGTAAGTGATGGTCAGATCAGGGCTTTTAGGTATCCATCACCTGAATAATGTACATTGTAGCCATTAAATAATTTATCATTATCTACCCCCTGTGCGCCCTCTCACCTTTCTGAGTCTCCATTGTCTATCTTTCCACTCTCTATGTCCATGAGTACACATTTTTTAAGCACCCAGTAATGAGCGAGAACGTGTGGTATTTGTATTTCTGTGTCTGGCTTCTTTCACTTAAGATAATGACCTCCAATTCCATCTGTGTTGCTGCAAAAAAATATGATTTCATTCTTTTTTTAGCTGAGTAGTATTCCATTGTGTATATATGCCATATTTGCTTTATCCAGTTATCTGTTGATGGAAACATAAGTTGATTCCACATCTTTGCCATTGTGGATTGTGCTGTGATAAACATACGAGTGCAATGTAATGATTTCTTTTCCTTTGGGTAGGTACCAAGCAGTGGGATTGCTGGATCAAATAGTAGGTCTGTTTTAACCGCTTTGAGAAATCTCCATACTATTTCCCACAGAGGTTGTCCTAATTTATATTCCCACCAATAGTGTATGAGTTCGCTTATGTCTGCCAACTCGCCAACAAGTTATTTTCTGACTTTCTAATAATGGTCATTCTAAGTGGTGTCAAAGAGGATATCTCATTGAGATTTTAATTTGCATTTCTCTGATGAGTAATGATGTTGAGCATTTGTTCATATACCTATTGGCTATTTGTATGTCTTCTTTTGAAAAATGTCTATTCTTATCAACTACCCACTTTTTAATGGGATTATTTGGTTTTGCTATTGTTATGTGAGTTTCTTGCTCTTGCCAGATGCATGTTTTTCAAATATTTTTTCCCATTCTTCAGGTTGCCTGTTCACTTTGTTGATTATTTCTTACGCTATGCAGAAGCTTTTTAGTTTAACCAAGTATCATTTTGTCTATTTTTGTTTTTATCTTTTGTGCTTTTGAGATCTTAGTTATGAATTATTTGCCTAGACCAATGTACAGAAGAGTTTTCCCTAGGATTTCTTCTGGGATTTTTACAGCTTTAGGTCTTACATCTAAGCATTTAATCCATCTTGAGTTGCGTTTTCTATATGGTGAGAGATAAGGGTCCAGTTTCTTCTGCATATGGCAATCCAATTAATTTTCCCAGCACCATTTATTAAAAGAGTGTCTCCTCCCCAGTGTATATTATTGTCAATTTTGTCAAAAATCAGTTGGCTGTAAATATGTGGCTTTATTTCTGGGTTTTCTTTTTGTTCCATTGATCTGTGTAGTGTTTTTGTACCTGTAGCATGCTGTTTTCATTACTATAGCCTTGTAGTATAATTTGAAGTCAAGTAACATAATGTACTGTAAAAAAGCCTCTAGTTTTGTTTTGCTTTTTGTTTTGGGTTTTTTTTTTCCTTAGGATTACTTTAGTTATTCAGACTCTGTTTTGGTTTCATATGAATTTTAGGATAGTTTTTCCCAATTCTGTGAAAAATGATGTTGGTATTTTGATAGGGTTTGCGTTGAATCTGCACACTGCTTTGGGGAGCATGGTCATTTTAATAATATTAATTCTTCTGATCCGTGAGCCTGGGATGTTTTTCTATTTGTTTGTATCAGCTACATTATCTTTCATCAGTGTTTTGTAGTTCTCCTTGTAGAGATCTTGGTCACCTAATATGCTGGGATTGCAGGTGTGAGCCACCATGCTTTACCTCTGGGGATTTTTCATAGATGCCCTTTTATAGGTTGAAGAAGTTTCCTTCTATTTCTACTTTGTTATATGTGTGTGTGTGTGTGTCTGTTGTAAATGGAATTGAATTCTGGATTTGGCTGTCAGCTGGATGTTATTGCATACAGAAATGCTACTGATTGTTGTCCATTGATTTTGTATCCTGACACTTTAGTGAATTTGTTTATTACTTTCAGGAGCCTTTTATCAGAGTCTTTAGGTTTTCTATGTATAGAATCATATTGTCAACAAAGGGAGATGGTTTGACTTCTTTTCCTATAAATAAATGTCTTTCATTTATTTCTCTTGCCTGATTGCTCTGGCTAGGCCTTCCAGGACAATGTTGAATAACAATGATGAGAGTGGACATCTTTGTCTGGTTTGAGTTCTCAAAGGGAATGATTTCAGTTATTGCCCATTCAGTATGATGTTGGCTATGGGTTTGTCATAGATGGCTCTTATTATTTTGAGGTATGTCCCTTTGATGCCTAGTTTGTTGAAGGTTTGTTTATTTGTTTGTATCATGAAGGGATGTTGAATTTCATCAAAAGCTTC
The DNA here is from genome assembly GCA_036589455.1 of Ateles fusciceps. Taxonomy (NCBI): domain Eukaryota; kingdom Metazoa; phylum Chordata; class Mammalia; order Primates; family Atelidae; genus Ateles; species Ateles fusciceps. The sequence continues at coordinate 4,847,092 of JAZHEH010002842.1, forward strand.
TTAAACCTGCACATGTACCCACAAATCTAAAATAAAAGCTGAAATTATAAAAATAAATAAGTAAAAATTTAAAAACATTGTTATTGAAGGTACCATTTAAAAAAAAAAGAAAAGAACCTTTACAATAGCATCAAAAAGAATAAAATACTTTGGAATAGATGTAAGAAAGAATAGCAAAAACTTATGCTGTGAAAGTGATAAAACATTATTAAAGAATTAAAGAAAATCTAAATAAATGGGAAAACATCTGTGTTCATGGATCAGAAGACTTTATTTATACTGTTAAGATGATAAGAATCTACAAATCCAACATAATTTCTATCAGAATGCCAGCTAACTTCTTTGTAGAAATTGAAGGCTAATTCTAAAATTCATATGGAAATGAAAGAAACTCAGAATAGCCAAATTGATCTTGAAAAAAGAGCAAAGGTGGCAGACTCACACCTCTTGATTTCACAGCTTATTACAAAGCTACACTAATAAAAACAGTATAGTATTAGCATAAGATTAGACATCTTGAGAAATTAAATAGAATTGGGAGTCTAGAAGTAAACCCATGGCAGACATAAAAAGAAATAAAAACTCTGAACTTATTTTATTTATTTTAAATAAAAGCTGCTTTTATTTGCAGATGATATGTTGTACACATAGAAAATCCTAAGGAATCTATTAAGGAAATTGAAGACCAAGGCAGGAGGAGCTTTGGGCCAGGAGTTTCAGACCAGTCTGGGAAACACAGTGAGACCCTATCTGTACTAAGAATTCAAAAATCAGCTAGGCATGGTAGTGTGTACCTATAGTTCCAGCTACTGAGGAGGCTGAAATGGAAGGATTGCTTGAGCCTAAGAGGTTGAGGCCACAGTGACCTATCATTGCACCACTGCACTCCAGCCTGGGTGACAGAGAGACTGTCCCAAAAAAAGAAGGGGAGGAAGAAGAAGGAGAAGGAGGAAAAGAAGGAGAAGGAGGAGGAGGAATTGAATTCATAATTTAAAACATTTTGCATAGAAACTTTAGGCCCAAGTGTCTTCATGGTGAGTTTTGCCAACCATCTAAGCAAGACATAATAACAGTCTTAACATAAACATTTGCAGAACATAAAGGAGGGTGGAATACTTCCCAACTCAGTCAATAACATCTGATTTACATTAGTATAAAAACCAGATGAAGGCATTACAAGAAACAAAAACTCAGGCTAATGTCCTTCCTGATGATAGGCTCAAAAAACATCCTCTACAAAAACTAGCAAACCAAATCCAACAATATATATAAAGGGTACTACAATGCAAAGGATACTACAATGCAATGCAAAGTTGGTTTAACATTGGAAAACCAATGTAATTTACCATGTTAACAGAATAAGGGAAAAAATTAATCATTTCAGTGGATTTAGAAAAAGCATGTGATAAAATTCAAAACCCATTCAGTTGTTCAGTCTGACTGACGAACATTAGGAGAAGATTTATAGCTATTATATTTAATGACAAAGGCTCAATGGTTTATATGTAAGATCAAGAATAAAGCAAGGATGATTTTACTACTTGAAGTTTCTGTAGGAAACCATAATTATTAAAAATTGGAAAAATAAAGCCAGTTTTATTTGCAGATGATATATTGTACACATAGAAAATCCTAAGGAATCTTTAAAAGAAACTGAACTTTTAAATTTAATTTTCTAATTGTCCACTGCTAATATATGGAAAAGACCTGATTTTTACATATTGATCTGAATTAACTTATTCTAATAGCTTTTTAAAAGTTGCATACAAAATTATGAGAAATTTAAGGATGAATTTAACTCTGTACTCTGAAAACTACAGATTGCTAAAAACAATTATGGAAGACCCATGTAAATGACGAATTACAAAGTGTGCGTAAATGGGAACACTCAATATTGCTGTGATATCAATTCTCTCCAAATTGATCTGTAGGCTATATATTATCCTAATAAAAATTACCTCTGTCTTTACTGTAGATATTGACAGGCTAATTCTAAAATTTATATTAAAGTACAAGTGATTAGAATTGCCAAAGCAATTTTATAAGACACAGTTGGAGGAATACCTGATTTCAAGATACATTCTGTAAAGTCACAGATATCAAGACATTGATATTGGTGAAAGGGTAAATGTACATATAGATCCTGAGGATAAGGTAGTCCTGCACATGTATGGTCAGTTTATCTTCAACAATGAAGACAAGGCAGTTCATAGGGAAAAGGCCACCATTCAAGAAACATTGATAGGGCAAGTGGATATGTAAACAATTGTATGTGAAAAATTAACATTAACCCTAACCTCACATCCTTCACAAAAATTACCCTGACAGTTGCTTTTCTTATTTTACTTTTTATTCGTACATTCTTTATCTGTCTGATAGTAGGTGCTGTGTAATGGTTTGTGTAATAATAAACAACTACACTCTAGTTCTCCAGGTTTCTGAATCTAATGTCACTGAAAGATGCCCATCACACTTTTAGGAGGCAAATTTTTATGTGTTATTTTCAAAAAGACATAACCAAATTAGACTGGTTCTAGTTCCCTCATTTTACTGTGTCAATCTGGGTAGCTTTTCAATCATAGCTCCCTGATGCACTCACCGGTCCCTGAAATGCTTTACAGTTTTACAGATATTACTTTGTGTCATTGCATTTGTATGTATTAGAAGCTGTAAGGATAAGAACATGTTAAATTTAAATAGAGGAACAAGAGGCAGAACAGTGATATGTGACTGTAGATAATTCAATGCTATTTGTTGATGGTGCTTATTTGCATTTTACTCCCACTGGCAGCGAAAGTCAACATGACTTCTTCATTCATCTTAAATACTAATTCCAGTGAGCTGTTTTTCTTTTAAATAATATAAATGTAATGTGACTTCATTTTGCTCAAAGAACTTAAAGAATATTGGTACCTGTCTTTTCAATGTATGAGTAGATAGGCAGTTATGAATGTTGGTAGGTGAACTAAAGAGATAAAATGATTTGGCCATTGACACAGAAGAGCAAGATTGGAGCCAAAGTTCAGGACTCTTGACTCATTTTATAAAACAAGCAGAAAGAGTGCATACTTTTGAGTGACTCTCATTACAGGGCTGCAAACTCGGTATGCTTGTAAATTAAAGACAAAAATAAAGTCCGATCAACCAAAACCAAAATATTTCTCTCCAAAACTGTGTTTCATAATTATTACTTCAGTCACTGCACTAGAGAGAAAACCCCAGTTAGGTGCTAATAGTCCTTTATAACCCTTCAGTACCTGCCAATCATCCTTTAAAGTGGAGTCTCTGCACTGTAGCACTAGCAGCCATAGCCAGTGTGGGTAATGCAGGAATAGAGATTATTGCAGAAGGCAGCACAGAATCTAAAATAAGAAATGTGAATCAACACGTTCTGTATCTGCTACTTAGTTTGAAACTGGTATTCATAGTAGTTTATAAAGTGCCCACAGTATCACTAGCAGGAAATCCTATTTATTTTCATTGATGTTATTTTAAATAGGTTCTAATACATAGCAAAATTCTTTTTGTTTCCCAAACTATATTTATTGACTTTTTTCTTCTTGAAGGATTGTTTTGTTTGCCAATAATTATAGCTAGCAAAAAAATAAAACTAGCAGTTTTCAAAGTCTCAGCAGTTCACTTTATTCCATAACATAAAGTCTGAAAATCTTTACAAGGAAGTTAATGTCATTGTTTGCTGTGTTGTTGTCTTCTAAAATCAGTGTGGTGGGGTTAAGCAAGAGCGTACAAGGGGAGAGGAACTTTTAAAGATCTTAGGGAACTAAAAGTCTTACTTGACATTGTTAATTATTCTAAAAAAAAAAAACAGGACCTCAAATTTCAAAATCAGTACTCTGCCGACTCTTTCATATATGTGGAGGTCACTCATAGTTTTTGCATTAATCAGTATTTGCTAGTGAATATATAATGTTTTCCAATTCTATGACAGACACTTTCTTTTATGTCTTCAAGTTTAAGTTCTTCAGGTATTTATATAACTCTTCAAACATTTTTAACTCATTTTCAACTCTTTGTATCTTCTCAAGAACTACCTTAAAATAATTTCTGGTTTATGCCAACAAAGAAGGGAATGGCAGCAAGATCACATTCTTCCTTCTGTCACTTGAGAAGTATTTTTTACATTCCATACATCAGTACTTGATCAGACAGGTTGCTAAAATTTTTTCCATGTCAAAGTCATTTCTGAGAATCAATAGCTTTTTTCATTTTCTTTTAATCTTCATGTTAATAGGTTCTGCAGTTGATATTACCAGTAAAAAAAAAAATGGAAGAAATCTTTGGCAGAGAAAATCTACAAAACAATTGCCAAAGTACTTAAATAAAGCCTACATGTACTCATATTATAAGTAATTATATTTATGAGTGTAAACATTGACATAATGTAGACCTGTAAAAAACATATAAATCTGTAAAGAATTTATATTGCGGCAAACAGACCTAAAAAGTGTTCAACAAACTGAATGAAAGTGAAGAATTTGAATTTTATCATTTACCTGTCCTTCAGTGGAAATAGTAATGAAATTATTCATTGCTTGTTTACAAGTTGATGTGAAGATTTGAAAAATAAGAAACAACATTCCTGACCATGCTAGCCATGTGGTATTCTAAAATTATAACTCCTTTCCTTTGGATTTAATATGTCAACCCTGTGCCAAAGAGAATGTTCTTTGGATGAGGACAAAAGGATTTTTAAAATACTTCATCAGCTACTTAAAATCATACCATATTTTGGGTTTCTTTCTTACTTGAGCCATGACTTTCTTATACAGATTTTTTTTTTTATCCTGCCTGAACTTTCTATTTACCTTTTTTTTTATTTTTATTTTTTGAGATGGAGTCTAGCTCTGTCGCCCAGGCTGGAGTGCAGTGATGCGATGTCAGCTCACTGAACCTCTGCTTCCTGGGTTTAAGTGATTCTTCTGCTTCAGCCTTCTGAATAGCTGGGACTACAAGCACGCACCACCACACCCAGCTAATTTTTGTAATTTTAGTAGAGACGGGGTTTCATCATGTTGGCCAGGCTGGTCTCGAACTCCTGACCTCAACTGATCTGCCGCTCAGCCTCCCAAAGTACTGGGATTACAGGCCTGAGTCACTGCTCCCAGCCATCATCTTTTCCTTGGATATTGTGCATCATTATTTCAATTCTTCCTATCCTGTCACTCTTAATTTCTGTTTTATTAGGTCTCCCTTTACTCTAGGGCCGTCCATCCCGCTGCTGCAGTCTGGACTTCTGTGTGGCTCTCCAGGCTGCTGCACAGTTCTCATCTTAGGATTTGTCTTCTCTTCTGCATTGGTTTCACTGTTTCCTGGATTCCATATCTTCTTTCTTGATTTATTTCCTCTTCAAGTAATTTTCAAACAGAGAAGTTTTCTGAATATAGAATTCATATTTTAACATTACATCCTTTCAAAACTTTTAAGATGTTATTGTTTCTCTTTTCTTGCTTCATTTAACTGATTTCAGAATGAATCCATCTTCTTTGTAGACTTATTCTCATGGAAGATAATTTTTTTATCTCAATTTTTTTTCATTTTGATATTCTGAAATCTCATGAGGAGGTGTCTAGGAATGGATGTTTCTTCATTTACTGTGATTTCCACTTATAGAGGCTTGCAATTTGAAGATCTTTGGCTTTTCTCTGTGAGAAATTCGCCTTAATATTATTTTATAGTTTTCTCTTCCATTTTTCCCTTTGGTGTCTCTCTTTCTGGTATCCTAATGGCCAGATACTTTCTGGACAGATTTTCATCTTTAAATTTCTGATACATGGACTTAGAAATTTCTTCAACTTTATTTCAAGTCTTTTTTTATCAATGTATTTGAAATATTTATTTGTATAAATATAAAATTATACCTACTTCCTCATTTTTGAGTAGCATTTTATTTTCTAGCATAGAAATAAGTTGTTCATGGATAAAAAAATATTCTGCCATAGCTATTGACTAAGAGGAGCTTTTTGGTGAAATACTTTTTCATTTAGCAAGTTGGGTAAAGGTTTACAGACTTTTTTTATTGTGGAAAAATATATATAACATAAAATTTGCTATTTTAACCATTTTTAAGTGTGCAATTCAGTGGCACTAAGTATATTCACTTTGTTATGCAAGCAAGTCCTCCTATTAACTTTTAATTTGATAAATAATATTTTTATTCTTTAAAAAATGCTTTCTTATTTTTAATTTTTCATAGCATCCCAATATTAAATAATCCATATGATGCCTTTTCATAGCTTTCTATATTTATTTTTTTATTTTATCTGAACTGTGTATTTCTTTGGGGACCAGTTTTTCTCTTTATTTACTTTGTTCTTTCTCTTTCACCCTGTGTTCCTCAACATTTGTCTCTTCCTAGTTAAAAAAGAATGGCAGACTGTCTGGTTTAGACTTATTAGCTATTATGTAAGTACATCTGTTTCTTTTCTGTGGGAGAATTCTGTTGAAGATTACTGTATGGGGTAGATAGGGAACCTAAACTGGTAGGATTCACTTCAGTTAATTAATTAATTAATTGATTTAGACAGGGTCTCACTCGGTCATTCAGGCTGGCATGCAGTGGTGCAATCACAGCTCACTGCAGCCTCTAACTGCTGGGCTCAGGCAATCCTCCTTCCTCAGCCTCCTGAGTAGCTGGGAATCAGAAGTGTGCACTGCCACGCCTGGCTAACTTTTGTATTTTTGGTAAAGATGGGGTTTGGCCATTGTTATCTAAGTTAGTCTCAAACCCTTAGCCTCAAGCAGTCCTCCATCTCAGCCTCCCAAAGTGCTGGTATTACAAGCCTGAGCACCCAGCCTGAGGATTCACTTTAATTTTAAGCTAGTGGATAAGTAATTTTACAAGTACCAAAACAAGGAATGTTTGACTTGGGAGTACATATTTAGACTAGCTTCCTCCAGGAAATTCATTTTCCTAAAGCTCAGCTCTTTGCTTGTTGATAAACATCAGGGTGCTAGCCCTCTGTGCTCAGGTTAAAGGTCTTATATAGAGACTTTTGGCCAGGCACAGTGACTCACGCCTGTAATCCTGGCATTTTGGGAGACCAAGGTAGGCAAATCACTTGAGCCCAGGAGTTTGAGACCAGCCTGGGCAATACAGTGAAATCCCATTTCTACAAAAAATACAAAAATTATCCAGGTGTAGTGATACGCACCTGTTGTTTCAGCTACTCGGGAGGCTAAGGCAGGAGAGTCACTTGAACCCTGGAGGTGGAGGTTGCAGTGAGTCAAGATCGCACCACTGCCCTTCAGCCTGGGTGACAGAGCAATACTCTATCTCAGAGCGAGAAGAGAGAAGACAGAGAGAGAGAGAGACAGAGATAGAGACACACAGAAGGACAGACTTTCAATTAATCTTCCTGTTTTATGACCCAATTTTTCACCCTCACTCTCCTTTGTACCAGTTCACCTTTTAGCCCAGAGCTATAATACCTTCTAGAGTTTTCATGTAGTATATTCTAGAATGCTTCTTTCTCTGCCTATTTTATCTGTTGACACACTCATCAATTTTCTGTCTTATAAAATGTATTGAAATTTCTCATTAGTGGTAATCACCACCTTTATTCCCACCTCCCTTATCTTCCCTTCTATGGGTTTATTCTTTCTAAACGGTGATACTTTTATTTCAGTATGATTTCAGGAGGGAAGGGATGCAAATGTATGGGATAGTATACATATCTGTTAGTCCTCAGGAGTAAACTAATGACTTGGAAAAGTAATTCATATTATCTACACAATTAAATTTGCCAGATATTTCTGTAAGTACAGATTTTTTTGGCTTCTGTTTATCCTAGAGCTTTTTGAAAAAAAAAATTTAAATATAATCAAAAACCAATCGGATGCAGTGGCTCATGCCTATAATTCCAGCACTCTGGGAACCCAAGACAGGAGGATCACTTGAGGCCAGGAGTTTGAGACCAGCCTGGGCAACATAATGAGACCACCATCTCTACACAAAAATTAAGAAGTTAGCTAAACATGGTGGCACGCATCTGTAGTCCAGCTACTCAGGAGGCTAAGGTGAGAGAATGGCTTAAGCCCAGGAGTTTGAGGCTGCAGTGAGCTATGATTGGCCACTACACTCCAGGGTGACAGACAGACCCTGTGACTTAAATAAGTAATAAAAAAAAAAAGGCAAAAAAGAAAGTAATATCACCCATTAGCCACTTGTTATAAAATCAAAACTTACACATATATTTTTCACTCCTTTGTCATTTAAATACATTTTATATACCTTTTATTTTAATGTGGATGTTTTGCAATATCTGAATTTTTTAAGAAGACTTGTACCTTGATATGTAAAACATTATGTATTCACTTAAAAATGTAATAAAGTGGTGTTATAACTGTATTTATAAAGTTAAGGCATCCATAATATTATATTTTTTGTTTGTTTGTTTTTTAAGATGTTGCCCAGGCTAGTGTGCAATGGCATGATCTTGGCTCACTGCAACCTCTGCCTTCCGGGTTCAAGCAATTCTCCTGCATCAGCCTCCTGAGTAGCTGGGATTACAGGCATGCACCACTGTGTCCAGCTAATTTTGTGTTTTTAGTAAAGACAGGGTTTCTCCATGTTGCTCAGGCTGGCCTTGAACTCCCAGCCTCAGGTGATCCACCTGCCTCAGCCTCCCAAAGTGCTGGAATTACAGGCAGGAGCCACCACACCCAGCCAATATTATAGTTTTTAAATAGAAATATTTTTGTTTTCTATATTTAAATTATTCTAAAAATTTATTTTTAAGGTCTATATCACATTTATTCATAAAGATTGATATTTTCTATGGAGTTCTTGACACCTCTTCCCCAAGACAATATTAGCTACTTTGTACACATTGGTGTATACTCTACCCTTGTCACAACAGTTGTAAATAGTTAATCTTCTTTCTTGTTCACCTGTGTATCACCCCTACTTCATCTGTGTACCTTATTCTCTACTGTCTTGCACATTGGTGTAGGTGCTCAACTAACATTTGTGGAAGAGAAAGAAGGCAGCTATTGAGATGGCCGTATTAAGTGTCAGAAGTCAGTGTTTCTTCTACTTGTGTTTTTTTGAGAATTTTTAAAAATAAATTTTTCCAAATGAAAGATAGTCTCAAATATGATGAGGCTTTTTTGGTTTAGAAAAGATTGTAAGTACATCAAAAGGTTTTCATATTCTTATCATGGATAACACATTCACATGCCATCTTGATGCCATCTCGGGTGGTCTGTTATTCTTAAACAATGAGCTTTTCTTTATAGACTGTGATTCTTATACATGGAAATGGAGCTGATTCTCTCATAATCTTAGGATTGTTTAATGAAGAAATACATTTATGATAGAAAAAGACTGACATCCAGTTGATTTTAAAAATCAAAGCGACTTAGTTAAAGGATTGTTTTTAAGGGGCAGCCTGTAGAAAGTAAATATTTTGCTGAATTGTGTTTGTCAAAGTGTATCAAATTAATCATTATGAACCTTAAGGTTCTTTTGTCTATTCTCTTTGCCTAGCACTTGACCATTAAGGATTTGAGATGAAAAGAAAGAGATATGACTACCAAAAAGTCTCTCTTTTCAATGCAGTTCTAATAACAAAGTGTGAAATCTGGAACTCAGCCAAGTGTTACTTAATATCTTAAAATGTTTTTTAAATGTAGGTTTGCATTAAAAATTTAATATGGTAGAAAAGCATCAATTATAGAATTAGTTTTATGAGTATGAACAACAAATGAAAACTTGATTAAAAGTGGCCATATCAAGCATTCTTCACTTCAAGTATCTTGCCAGCTTCTGAGTAATGCTTTGATTTGATTTGAACCTTTTGTATGTAACAATTTTTAATGCAAGTTACTACAGTTCTTTCTGAATAATATAGGTCATGAGAAGTTCATTTGTAGGTGGGGCAGCTGTACTACTTTGGGGGACTGTCTTAATAGATCCATTTCATTAATTGTCATGAATTTTTTATTAACAAAACCAGTACATCAGGTTTAGCCAGCTAAAAGCTGTTCTCATAGTTGTTATCGTTATTGTCAGAAAGAATATTGTGAAAATAAAGAATTACTGCACATGCTTTTAACTCTTGATTAAACAGAAGAATGACACTATCCATGAAAAATAACTTAGGGGCATATTATCAAGTTGACGTACGGTGTTTTCAGTTTTGCAGCTCCCATTGGCTTTAAAGCCTTGTGCTTTAACTTCAGTGTCTTCCAGTTAGGAATAATGCCAGAGCCGTCTGTTGCATACTCAGAGTTAATGGGATTAATGTCAAGTAGCAGGATGTTCATTCTCTCTTCCTTAAGCTTTATTCCTTAGGTATTTTTAGATAAATGTCCTTCTAAGGAATTTCTTTTAGAAACCAGGCAATGGTATTAAGAAGCAGCAGTAATAGATTGGAAAATGAATGATGTTACCCTGTGCATTTTATTTACCAATGAAAGAAATTTCCTTCAATCCCCATCTGATAATCTTTATTATTCGGTCATACATAGAGCATTAAAAGTATGTTTTAACTTCAAGAAGTCTCAAGAGATTTCTTAGACATATGATAGGCAGTTATATTGTTAGCCATATTATTTGTGTCTTCAAGGCCATAAGCACTTTTACTTCCTACATCTTGTGAGATAATTGGTAGCATGAATTATCTTTATTTAAATGGTTTGAAAGTGAAACAGGGAAGGGCTTAGTGTTTTTTTTTTTCAGGATCCCATAACTAAGCTTTGGTACAGTACTTAATAGAACCTGGAATTTACATCTGTACTCATTGTATTTGATTAAACATTTGTCTTATAAAATGTTAAGGATGTTTTCCCTCCCCAGCCTCCCCCACCCCCCCACTTTCCCTCCCCTAGTCCTCTACCCCACAACCTACCCGAGTGTATGATGTTCCCCTCTTTATGCCCTCATGTTCTCATTGTTCATCACCCACCTAAGAGTGAAAACATGCAGTGTTTGGTTTTCTGTTCTTGTGTCAGCTTCCTGAGAATGATGGTTTCCAAATTCATCCATGTCCCTACAAAGGACACGAAGTCATACATTTTTATGGCTGCATAGTATTTCATGGTGTATATTTGCCACATTTTCTTTGTCCAGTCTATCATTGATGGGCATTTGGGTTGGTTCCAGGTCTTTGCTATTGTAAACAGTGCCGCAATGAACATACGTGTGCATGTGTCTTTATAGTAGAATAATTTATAATCCTTTGGGTATATACCCAGTAATGAGATTGCTGGGTCAAATGGAATTTCTATTTCTAGATCCTTGAGGAATTGCCACACTGTCTTCCACAATGGTTGAACTAATTTACACTCCCACTAACAATGTAAAAGCATTCCTATTTCTCCACATCCTCTCTAGCATCTGTTGTCTCCAGATTTTTTAATGAATACCATTCTAACTGGCTTGAGATGGTATCTCAAGGTGGTTTTGATTTGCATTTCTCTAATGACCAGTGATGATGAGCATTTTTTCATATGTTTATTGGCCACATAAATGTTTTCTTTTGAGAAGTGTCTGTTCATATCCTTTGCCCACTTTTTGTTGGGGTTGTGTGTTTTTTTCTTGTAAATCTGCTTTAGTTCTCTGTAGATTCTGGATATTAGCCCTTTGTCAGATGGGTAGATTGCAAAAATTTGTTCCCATTCTGTTGGTTGCTGGTTCACTCTAATGATTTTTTCTTTTGCTGTGCAGAAGCTCTTAAGTTTGACTAGACCCCATTTGTCCATTTTGACTTTCATTGCCATTGCTTTTGGCGTTTTAGTCATGAAGTCCTTGCCTGTGCCTATGTCCTGAATGGTATTGCCTAGGTGTTCTTCTAGGGTTTTTATGGTGTTAGGTCTTATGTTTAAATCTTTAATCTATCTAGAGTTAATCTTAGTGTAAGGAAGGGGTCCAGTTTCAGCTTTCTGCACATGGCTAGCCAGTTTTCCCAGCAACATTTATTGAACAGGGGAATCCTTTCCCCCATTGCCTGTTTTTGTCAGTTTTGTCAAAGATCAGATGGTTGTAGATGTGTGGCATTGCTTCCGGGACCTCTGTTCTGTTCCGTTGGTCTGTATCTCTGTTTTGGTACCAGTACCATGCTGTTTTGATTACTGCAGCCTTGTAGTATGGGAGAAATGCCAGATATAGGCGACGGGGGGACCAAGACTGCAAACCACCGTGGCATGTGTGTACCTGTGGAACAATCCTGTGGGATGTGCACATGTACCCTAGAGCTTAAAGTACAATTAAAAAAATAAAAATAACTTTTAAGGGTGAAAAAATCTTGAGAAAATCATGTTTTGAAAAACAAAACTTATATAGTCTTTGGAAGAAGGCATATTATGATAGGAATCTTGCCTTCACCCTGTACCTACTTGACTTTGTGTAATTATTTGACCTCTTTAGCTCCATTTTCTCATTTTAAATGGAATGGTAACTACCTTTCAAAATTATTGTACACATTGAATACACTGTTTATAAGTGTCAAAAAAAGCACTAATTAAATAGTGTCATTTTAATATTATCTACACATTTAGAATTAGACCTTGAAAAATAAGTTAAACAGAATTAGCCAAAGTAACATGGTTTGTTATGGCAAGCATGCAATTAGAACCCAAAGCATCCTAACCAAAACCAGTGTTCTTTGCAGATGCATTCTATATTTACTAAAATTATCTAGGCTACTTAGTCAGTTAGTCATTAGTGAAAACCACACTATTCAGTATCACCACTTTTCTTTTTTTGTTCGCAAAATTCAAAATTCGAATGGCTGTCGTTTAGGCTAGAATTGCAGATGTTTTTCTGTATGCGTGATTTAAATAATCTGATGGTTTCCAGAGGGATACTATCAAGCTCTTTTATAATCAAAAGTTTTTCAACAGCTGTTTATGAGCATCTGCAGAGTGGGTCTAGTTAGCCATAACCTAGAACAAATGAGACATTTCCACACTATGTCATACAGTTGCCCCAGTGTCAATATGTGCTGATTCATGGAGTCATGTTCTACATACTGGCTCTGCTCATGACCTGTGTGCCCTCTGACCAGAACTATGCTCATGGCTTCAGATTCCTTACTCCAGCTGGATTACAGGCTTCAGGGTGCTCCTGTGTTTGGCCTTCTATGAGGCCAGTCTTCATTGGCAGTCTTGATGTGGATTGTCTAACCCTCACTTTCCCATACTGTCTAGGTAGTCTACCACAGAAGGTTTAGTGATAATGTTAGCTAACACTTATATAGACCTTTACTTTTGACAGTTCTTTTATATTTATAATTTGAACTGATGCTCATAACAGCTGTGTGAAATAAGCAGTATTATGTCTTAAAATTAAGAAATCTGAAATTCAGTTAAGTAATTTCCCCAAAGTCATGCTGACATTGAATGAAACAGCCCAGGTTTTTACTACAAATCCCATACTGTTTTCACCTCTCAATCATGGTTCATGATCCTGCTGCTGACAGTTGATAACAAAAATATTCTATTATAAAAAACAGAATGAAAAACTATAAAGTACCTGTTGTGATATGAGAACTTTCATCATATAAAGCATAAAGAAGTGTGTATGTATAAATCCATGTGGGAAATAAGGTATTGTCAAAGTATTAACTAGGGAATAAATTTTACTTCTCTCCTTTTTCTCTCAGTACTGAGCACATGGGAGGTAGCTGAGAAATGTTTCTGGTTATTTCATTTAAAATGTCAGAAAAATGACAATATCACTTATAAAAAATTCTTACCATGATATATTGTAACTGTCTTATAAGAATTTTTTTCACTGTTTGCGATAATTGTTATAATGTCTTTTCCTTGAATTGTCTCCATATACTCCTCTGGTTTCCTTAACCCCAACCTATATGCTGATGACTCCCAAATGGAGAAGCCACATCTCTCTCTTTAGTTTCAGTTTGTACATCAAAACTATCTGTTGGACATTTTCAGTTGATATTTCATGGTAAACCCAATTCAAAATGTCTAAAATGGAAGGTAGAAAATGTTCTTTTTAAAACTGCTCTTTCTTCTGAATTCGTATGAGTCAACAAATTCCATCGATTTTACTTCTTAAATATTTCTTGAATCTGTTTTCTCTTTTCATTGTAAATATTAATATCTTATTCAGATCTTCATTATATATCACTTGAAACTACAGAAATAGCCTCCTAAATAATTTCTCTACACCTGATTTTGTTCTCTTCAAATTCATGCCTGACTTTTTCTTGATTGCCATTTACCTTAAAACCAATTCACTAATAGTCTTTCATTTCCACAAGATAATGTTATAGTTTTAAAGTCTTCTCATGATCTAACTCATAACTGCACCTTTGTCTTCATCTTTTGTTCTTTCCTTGTCATGTACATGAGGCGAAACTGCTTTTGTTATCTATATACTGTTCTTTTTCTCTCCAATATGCTTCTGCTCATGCTACCTCATACTTTTCTTCAGGAATTGTTCTCTTGTGAATAACCTACTGCCACTCTTCTCTCTTTCTTCTCTTTCCTTCACCAGTCAAATTAAGTGTGCTGCTTCTCTGCTCCCAAATTCTATTATTATCTGCCTTCTCATCTTGCACTTTGAGTTTCTTAAGGCAAGGATGCTCTTATTCAGTTTATAATTCTAGGACAACTAATGTGTTTATATTATAGATATGATTTTTTTCATTTATACCCTTTTAGAAATGTGGTGTTGTTCCATGAAAATTACATGATTTTTTTTTAATGTATTTCATTGTGATGTCAATAATCTCCTTAATAGCTCAGATTTGGTAAATCTGTGTTTACCAAATTGGATTTGTTCTATTCATATGTTATTTTACCATTAAGTAAATTATTTGTTATATTCTGTTTTTCAATGTGTTTCAATAAATTGCAAAAATATAGGATGCACTGACAGCATTATTGTACAATCCTTGTCTTATCAATATCATGTAGAAGAAAATACAGGTTTCGTCTACATAATATTAATAGTGGTAACCTTTTTTTGTGAACTCATCATACTCATTGCAGGAATAAAATAAATAAGATGTAGGTCAGTTTTCAGTCCTTTGCCCATCCAAATTAGTCTTCTTTCATATTTTCCCTAGTTGAATCTATATTTTAAATAATATATATTTCCTTGAATAGTTAACAAGATCAGATACATATTCCTCAACCTAAATAAATGTTGCTAAATGATACCTATCCATAGTATATTCCTCAGATGAATAACCAATTGTAGTCTGGGACCATGTTCATACTTATATTATGGGTAAGTTCTATACAAAACCATAATAGGCACATATTAAATGAAAAACAAGCATATTGTGGCTATGAATTTTTCAGATAATGGAAATACAACTTTTATTAGTGAAAAGACCCTAACATTCTTTGTTATAGTAAGCTCAGCATTATTGCCATCTTGCCCTAATCCACTATTTCAATCCCAAGCCAGGTAAATATGGAATTATAAGGGCAATAAACATTTCCCTGCTAAATTAAAATTTAATTTAATTTAAATTGGCTTGTTAAATTGGCTTATGTGTTTTTATTATTGACTTGTTTCAAAGAGATCTCACAGTTGTATTTGTCACTTCCAAAAGTAAATTTCATATAGGCAGTGATTACCAGAAGGTAGACAGAGATATTGAAGTACTACAAAATCTAGTGTTTATATTTCAGTCCTTTTTTTAATATCAAAAATTAAAGCTCATTCTATGTTATTGCCTTCCAAAAACATAGAATCTTTTGGAATAAAGTATGAACATATGAAAGCTCACTCTACAGACAACCTTTAAGAAATTGTTTTTACAGTTGACTAGTTCATGAAGATTCTGACTAAAATCCTTTTTAATACTTGCATAATACTTTGATATATCTTTATTGAAAAGGACATCTTGCAACAATATATACTTTGTTGATAGGAAATTTATTTCAGAGCATGAGTAATGTAAAAATACTCATCATGAAACGATAAAATTTGAAATAAAGCGTTTGTTTTAAAGAATTGGCATCTGGGTGCTTCAGTGTAGAAAATTCATGAGAGATAAGAGCCTTTTAGATCAGGGCTATAGGTTAGCTCTCCGGAAAGGGACTTTACCTGCAAGTGAGTCTTCCCTAAAGCTGGATAAAATCTTCATTCTGAAAGTACCACAAGAGTAGGGTTATTGATCTTTTTCATTCACTGCTCTATCCTTTGTGCCTAGAACAGTGTCTGGCACAAAGTAGGTGCTCTGAATAAATGGGAATGGACATGCCTTCAACCAGACTCAAGAGTTGCCACACATTGGGTTGCCAGCAATCAGAAAATGGGTTATTCTTTTCTTGGTTTCACAAAACACTTGGGGAGTAGTGAGATGAGGACACTATCCTTCCCTCAAGATAATATTCTCTCCCTCACTCACCTTACTGTACAAGTTGGTACTTGTTCTCTACTCTGAAGGTTTCTATTTAGGACTAGCCATATTTGCAACCCCATAATGAACTAAATATTTTCAGCAAAGATTTTCTCATACTACTGTGCTGACACACATGACCTTTTCTACCTGAAACACCCTTTATTTTTCCTTGTTTGATTAACTCTTACTCCTTTTTCATGACTTAATCTGGGTTAGGTGCTCTTAGTATGCATTTCTATAGGTTCTTGTTCTTTTGTAATTTTCCAAATGAGACAATTTCTGAGGAAACATATAACTAAATCACCTACAGTATCACACCACATGTTATTTGGGTTCACAAGTTAGCGGGCTGAAGCATTTGCTACCTATAAGAAACCCACCTAATGGGTAGACATTATTACACTCAAATAAAGGGGTTGAAAAATATATACCACACATATGGAAAACAAAAATGAGCAAGAGTAGCTATACTTATAACAGATAAAACAGACATTTAATCAACAACAGTAAAAAAAAAGATAAAGAAAATTATTATATAATAATAAAGGGTTCAATTCAACAAAAAGATATAACTATCCTAAATATATGTGTACCCAGATTCCTAAAACAAATACCCCTAGACCTACAAAAAGGGGTAAACAGCAATATCATAGTAATGGAGGACTTCAAAACACCCCAAGACAGCACTGGACAGATCATTTAGGCAGAAAACAAAGAAATTCTGAGCTTAAACTGAGCTCTAGACCAAAAGAACCTAATAGACATTTTTAGAACATTTCTACCCAACAATGACAGAATATACATTTTTTCTCATTTGTACATGGATCATTTTCCAAAATAGATAATATGTTTGTCCATAAAGCAAGTCTTAATAAATTCAATAGAATGACATCACACCAAGTATCTTCTTCTTGGACCACAGTGGAATAAAACTAGAAACCAATACCAAGAGGAACTATCAAAACTATATAAATACATTGAAGCTGGGCACAGTGGCTCATGCCTGTGATGCCAGCACTTTGGGAGGCTAAAGTGGGTGGATCATTTTAGGTCAGGAGTTTGAGACCAGCCTGGCCAACATGACGAAACCCGTCTCTACTAAAAAATACACACACACACATACACACACACACACACACACACACACACACACACACACAGATTTCTCTTCTACATTACACATTTCTCTTCTACACTATCTTAGCAGAGGTTCTCGATGAGGACCCCACCCCCTGTAGCAAACTTCTGCCTGGGAATCCAGGCATTTCCATACATCTTCTGAAATCTAGGCAGAGGTTCCCAGACCTCAGTCCTTGACTTCTGTGCACTCGCAGGCTTAACACCATATGCAAGATGCCAAGGCTTGAGGCTTGTACCCTCTGAAGCCACGGCCTGAGCTCTACATTGGCCCTTTTCAGCCATGGCTGGAGTGGCTCAGATGTGGGGCACCAAGTCCCTAGACTGCACACAGCACGGGGACCCTGGGCCCAACCCACAAGACCAATTTTTCCTCCTAGGCCTCCAGCCTGTGATGGCAGGGGCTGCTGTGAAGACCTCTGACATATCCTGGAGACATTTTCCCCATTGTCTTGGGGATTAACATTCAGCTCCTCATTACTTATGCGAATTTCTGCAACCAGCTTGAATTTCCCCCTCAGAAAATGGGATTTTCTTTTCTATTGCATTGTCAGGATGCAAATTTTCTAAACTTTTATGCTCTGTTTCCGTTTTGAAACTGAATGCCTTTAAAAGCACCCAAGCCACCTCTTGAATGCTTTGCTGCTTACAAATTTCTTCTACCAGATGCCCTAAATCATGTCTCTCAAGTTCAAAATTCTGCAAATCTCTAGGGCAGGGACAAAATACTGCCAGGCTCTTTGCTAAAACATAACAGGAGTGACCTTTACTCCAGTTCCCAACAAGTTCCTCATCTCCATTTGAGACCACCTCAGCCTGGACCTTATTGTTCATATCACTATCAGCATTTTTGTCAAAGCCATTTAACAAGTCTCTAGGAAGTTCCAAACTTTCTCACATTTTTCTATCTTCTTCTTAGCCCTCCAAACTGTTCCAGCCTCTGCCTGTTACCTAGTCCCAAAGTCACTCCACATTTTGAGGTATCTCTTCAGCAATTCCTCACTCTATTGTTATTAAATTACTGTATTAGTCTACTGATAAGACATACCTGAGACTGGGCAGTTTACAAAAGAAATAGGTTTATTGGACTTACAGTTCCACATGGCTGGGGAAGCCTCACAATCATGGTGGAAGGCAAGGAGGAGCAAGTCACATCTTATGTGGATGTCAGCAGGCAAAGAGAGACCTTGTGCAAGGAAACTCCTGTATTTAAAACCATCAGACCTTGGGAGACCCACTCATTATCATAAGAACAACACCCAAAAGACCCAGTCCCATAATTCAGTCATCTCCCCACCAGGTCCCTCCCACAACACATGGGAATTAGGTGAGCTATAAGCTGAGATTTGGGTGGGGAAACAGAGCCAAACCGTATCAGTACTAATAGAAAAATAGACACATAGATCAATGAAACAGAACAGAGAACCAAAAATAAAGCTGCATACCTACAACTAACTGATCTTTAATAGAACTGGTAAAAATATATAGTAAAGAAAGGACACACTGTTCAATAAATGGTATTGGAAAAATTGGATAGCCATATGAAGAATAGCAAAACTGGACCCATCTCTCACCATATACAGGAAGTAATTCAAGATGGATTAAAGATTTGAACGTTACGATTTTGAAACTGAAAATCCTAGAATAAAACCTTGGAAAAACTCTTCCGGACATCAGCCTAAGCAAAGATTTTATAACTAAGACTTCAAAAGCAAATGCAACAAAAACAAAAGTAGACAAATGGGACTCAAACTAAACTTGTAGACAGCAAAAGTAATAATGAACACATTAAACCGACAACCTGTAGAAGAGAGGTGCTATTTGCTGTAAACTACACATTCAACAAAGAACTAACACTCAGAATCAACAAGGAACTCAAATAGCTCAACAAGAAAAAAAAATACCCCATTAAAAATTGGGAAAAGGACATGAACAGGTATTTCCCAAAGGATTACATACAAGTGGGCAACAGACATGAAAAAAAAATACTCAAATCACTGAACAGAAGAAAAATGCAAATTAAAACCACGATAAGATACCATCTCATACGAGTCAGAATTGCTATTATAAAAAGTCAGAAAACAAAGATGGGAGCAAAGATGTGGAGAAAAGGAACCTCTGTGGAAAATAGTATGGAAATTTCTCAAAGAAGTAAAAATGGAACTATCATTCAACACAGCAGTCCCACTACTGGGTATCTACCTAAAGAAAAAGACACCTGCACTTGTGCATTTATCACAGCAGTATTCACAACAGCAGAATCATGGAATGAACCTAAATACTCATCCAATGGATGACTTGATAAAGCAAATGTGGTACAGTCTATGGCCATTCCACCCTGAACACGCCCGATCTTGCCTGATCTCAGAAGCTAAGCAGGGATGGGCCTGGTTAGTACTTGGATGCAAGACTGCCTGGGAATACTGGGTGCTGTATGCTTAAAAAAAAAGAAAAATAAAAAGAAAATGTGGTACATGTACACTATGAAATACTACACAGCCATGAAAAAGAATGAAAATATGTCATTTGCAGCCATATGGATGGATCTTGAGGTCATTATCCTAAGATGATAACTCAGAAACAAAAAATCAATTACTCTATGTTCTCACTTATAAGTGGGAGCTAAACAATGGATACACTTGGAAATACAGAGGGGAATAATAGACACTAGGGACTCCAAAGTAGGGTAGGAAGAGGAAGGAGGTGAGGCAATTGAAAAATTGCCTTTTGGGTACAATGTTCACTATTTGGGTGATGAGTATACTAAAAGCCCAGTCTTCACCACTATGCAATATATCCATGTAGTAGAACTATACATTTACCCCCTGAATCCATAAAAATAAAAACAAATTTTTAAAAAGCTGGCTGGCAAAGGCTAGTTGATGCAGCTTGTCTTTTCACATATATGCAATTATGTATAGGTGCCAGAAAAAAAAATTAATTTCCTGTTGAAGTGCCTATTTTAGCAGCAGTATACCCAATTTACATTTTTTTATTTCCATGAGTAATTGGTTACCTGTGCAGCCTGAGTTAACTAGCATCATATTTTCAACTTATTTCAGTGTAGTTTTGTTATCATTTTATATTGAGGACCCAGACATGTACCTGCTGGCCTTTCTCTTGTTCTGATCTGACATTGATTTCTCGCCAAAATTTGAGAAGTAGGAAAATACCTTTATAATAAACATTTCAGAGATCAAAATCAATATAAACACGTTTCAGAAGGCATAAACCAGAAATTGCAATTTAAAAACTTGAATATTTTATGCCGCCTTTCCGAACTTTGATACATTATGGTCAGCAATGTATAAAATGAAACTCCTTGAAAATGGAACATGGTGGAATATGGTTCCTTACTCTTTCAAAGTGATACAATATTGAAATCATCTTTAGACAGGATTTTAGGAACAATTTAGAAAACTTCCTATCATTGCACTTGGACCATCAATAACATCTTAAAACTAACTTAATATGTCACTAATAGTAGGAAGCTATTTCTCTTCCATAAACCAGCTACATCAGGCAAAAACATATGTAAGTATTCGTTTCAGCCCACCACAAGGTTAAATAGGCAGGTCTTCCCAGTGTTGAGAAATGCACCATTACACCTCAAATCTGGCAAATTTGTAATATTTTTTCATTCTGGAAATTGAACTTTAATGATTTTACTCTAATACTGTTTTCTTCATTTTTAAATTTTAACCCTTTTGATATTGGATGCATCTTGAAGAGTCATTAATTCAGTGTGGTGCTTTCAGTCACCAGTTTTTATTTCATACTTAGGAATGTAATTTGTGACTTTCTACAATTAGGCTCTTAAAATTCCCACCTCAGTCTTTAGTAAGTGTCTTAAATTTTAGACTGAAATACATTTAAACGATTTCTCCTTCCAGAATAAAAAAAACAAATGTATTACTAACTTCCTTCACAATCTGTAAGCATGAAATAAGTGTAAATTTAAAGAAATCAGTCTCATTTCTAGACAAGACCTACGGAATTATCAAGTAGTCTAATAAAACTTAAATCTTGGAAGATTTGTTTTTATTTAAAGAATGAAACTGCTAGTTTATCTGCCTAGCTAGGAGTTAAAGGTAAAACAAGGGGGCTTTAAACTCAATAGATAAGTTAAAAAGTAAACATGTAAAACCCCACCTGTACTGTGTTGAATAAACAGCAAAAATCTTAAATGTCTTCTGATTTTTCAGAGTGTGTTGCAACAGAAATTTTATAACATTTCCTTATGACAGCTGTATAACAGGTTTTGAACAAGTCTAGAGTAGTGTTTAGTAAAGTGAAAGAGGTTGGGTTTTATGCTTTTCAAGTTGGCATTTTACCGAGAGAAGTTTGGTGGTTGTTATTTTTCTCTCTTATGTTTAAGTGACAAAGTACTTGATTAAAGTGAACGTGATTTATATTAATTCTGATTTCTTCTTTTTCTGAGGAAGATAATAAAATGAAATAATCCAAATACTTTTACACCTACAGAGTATATTGCTGAGCAAATTATTTATGGAAGGGAAGGAAAGATAAAGTTCCTTTTAAGAGTCCTTTTACATATCAGTTTGATAAGTAGCAAAACACCTTTACAGCCATTAAATATTTACCAAGACTTGGCTTTGGACAGGGGGGCAGTTTAGTGCACCAAATTTCACTCTATGCAATGCCATTGATTAGCTATCAGAAGGACATAGTTAATAAGTAACTTTAGGTATTACAGAGCACTCTACATTCTTGTCAAATCTTTTCTCTGAAGATGACCTAAAAAAAAAGTCAGTTACAACCAACATTTACCCCACCAATGATTGCACAAGCACAACTTTAGAAGAAATAAGGCCAGGCAAATCAGTTGAGCAGTACTTAGGCAATCTTTCCTAGTGACTGTTGTCATTGCTGCTGGACTTTAGAACTGAACATGTTTACATTTAATTAGAAAGGACACACAGTTTACAGCACAGTAGCTATCAATATCGGATCAGAATTGATTTCCGCTTTCTCCCTAGTGATTGCTTCCTTCAAGCTAATTAAAAAAGGCATATAATCAAATGACTCACATAAATTTTAAAGCAAAGTAAACAATATTTCCTGATGATCAAAACAAAAGTATATGACATTCATCCTGATCATTAGCTACGTTTGTTGAAAGAATTCTGTTGCTTATAAATGTGAAATAAGGCATGTTTTAGCATTATCAAACTGCAAAGAAGAAACCGCACTGAATATTTTGCTAAGTACTTTAGCTCTCAAAGAAACAATAACCTTAATTTTGTTTTTATAATCCCTAAAACATGTAGATAAAGCAATCTGATAGAACCTTGAGTTGACTTTATTCAGCTTTTCAATTTTCACATATTGTACAGAAAGACTGTTGAAAAATATAATGAAATAAATAAATTGATTTTTTTAAAACAGTGCATACAGCATATGTATAATTTGCTTAAATTAGGGATCATCTTGATGTAAATGAATAACAGTTCTCTGTCATTACTGTAGGCAAAATCATCAACAAAATTACAATAAAAGATCATTTTTTTATAACTCCCTGTCTATTCTTTATAAAATAGAGACCTGCTTCAGATTTCACAAGCTAACATTTTGGCAATTACGATAAATTATGGTGAGGTAATTTTAAAATAAGAAATATAAAGGGAAGTAGAAGTTACCTTCAGGAGAATCATAGCCTTTCTTCCTTATCTATGGGATCTGCTATGCAATAACAAATCTACAACTGAAGGCCCTCAAGACTTAAGGAGATACAGATTGTGAGCAGGTCTTAAGAAACATTAGTTAATTCACAAATATTTATTAAGCATTTTTTGGGCTGCTAAAGATAAAATGGTGAGTAAAACCTCTATACAATTAGAAATTTTTATCTTCTTTTTTTACTGTTGTATTCCCATGCATTTACTATGTACTTGTCATATACTATGTGACAATATAGTATATAAACATATATATACATATATGTGTGTGTGTGTGTGTGTGCATTGTATGTGTGTAGTTGCTCAATAAATGTTTATTGAATGAATACCCCTTTTAGCAATTATTTTACCACAAGCAAATGTTTACTCAATTACCAGGGGTCTTCCAGTAGCACTTCTTTTTAGCATTCCAGGAAAACTGCTGAAATCCATAATGATGTTATAGTAATGAGAGTCAATGTAACATCCCCTTCCAAGATACAGTAATTCATGAAGTTAGTTTTGCTTACTTTTCTTTCATTTCCTTTTTAAATCTTGGGGTGTTTTAAAATTATTCTTAGTGTACACAAAGCAATTAGTCTGTAATCCACATTGATTAACTATAGACTAGTCCTAAATATCCAGACCTTATATTCTGTAGTACATATGCAAATTACAGATTCTTGTCATCCACTAAAACATAAAAACTTAAGAACCACATAAAACAGGCTTAAGGAACAAATTATTAATGTATCCATTTCACAATATTTATTAAACCCTTTTCTAGGTAGTAGATAGAGATTAAATGGTGAAAGACAGTTTCTTATGGGGTTTACCCCTTATCCATTTGAAATGTCTGAGTACTATGGGGGAACATGAGGGGGATGACCTAAGCTGGATACTAGGTCAGATTTCTTGGAGACTCTCCTATCCAAGCTGAGATCCAAAGAATCTGTAGAACCTAGTTAAGTAAAGGGAGATAGTGTCAGTATTCTAGGAATCTTGAAGGTTATTCATCCTGACTGGAGTATAGAGGTAAAGAGGTGAATGATGAGAAATGAGCTATGAAGAGAGGCATGAAAAGCTTTGTAAATGAGGTTTAAGAGACAGAGGGCACCAAGATGGCCGAGAGGAGGCAACATCGGAATGCAGCTTCCAGTGAATGAGATGCAGAGGGCTAGTGGACTTCACAATTCCAAGTAAGGTGCCGGATTCATTTCAGTGGGACTGGTAGGACACTGAAAATAGCCCAGAGAAGGCGAGCTGAAGCCGAAGCAGGGCGAGAGCAGCCCAGGGAGGCTGAACTGAGACAGTACGGGGCACGTCCCCACCTGGAACATGCAGCCGGCTCACAGGGTCGGTGACTTCACGCCTTCGATGCTCTGATTTGGATCCAGTACTTCCCTCATCCCTCCTGCAACCCACAGTCCACGAGAGCCCTGCCAGGCTGAGGGGTGCTATAGGTTGCCAATGCAAATCTTAGCGATGGCTCCCACCTGGTGCCATAAGTTGTCAGCATGGACCTGGATGGAAGTTTGGACTTATACCAGTGGGACAGAACTATCCATCCCACAGAAAGAGGCAGAGTTGAAAGCAGGAAAACAGGCCATAGAGCCTGGCAGGCCCCACCCCCACAAAACTCAAACTGAAGCCCACGTGCTAGAGAGTTTCGCAGTGAATGCGCCAGTTTGACCTTAACTGGGAAGATCAAGCTCAGGGAAGGAGAGATGCCACTGGGAAGATGGGGCTGACACCTGCATAAACAAACTCCAGGGGAAAACAACCCAACCCAGCAGCCTGACTGAATCCAAGGCAGACCAGCAGCACCTCTACAGGCCAAAAAAGATCTAGCTCCAACCTGAACAGAAAGGATGTCCACTCAGAGATTTCTCCTGAAATCACCAATGTCAGAGATCAAACAGAGATAAATCCACAAAGATGGGAAGAAACCAGCGCAAAAAGGATGAAACCATCAAACACCAGAACACCTCTTCTCCTCCCAGGGATCACAACTCCTCACCATAAAGGGGACAAACATGACAGAGAATAAGTTTAATAAGTTTGACGAATTGACAGAAGCAGGCTTGAGAAGGTGGGTAATAACAAATTTCTCTGAGTTAAAAGACCATGTTCTAACCCAATGCAAAGAAACTAAGAACATTGAAAAAAGGTTAGACGAAATGCAAAGAAGAATAACCAGTTTAGAGAAGAACATAAATGACTTGATGGAGCTGAAAAACATAACATGAGAACTTTGCAAGGCATACACAAGTTTCAACAGCTGACTCGATCAAGCAGAAGAAAGGATATCAGAGATTGAAGATCAAATCAATGAAATAAAATGAAAAGCCAAGATTAGAGAAAAATGAGTGAAAAGAAATGAACAAAGCCTCCAAGAACTATGGGATTATTAAAAAGACCTAATCTATGCTTCATTGGCATACCTGAATGTGACAGGGAGAATGAATCCAAGTTGGAAAACATTCTTCAGGATATTATCCAAGAGAACTTCCCCAAACTAACAAGGCAGGCCAACACTCAAATCCAGGAAATACAGAGAACACCACAAAGATACTCCTTAAGAAGGGCAACCCCAAGGCACATAATTGTCAGATTCACCAGGGTTGAAATGAAGGAAAAAATCCTAAGGACAGCCAGAGAGAAAGGTCAAGTCACCCACAAAGGAAAGACCATCAGACTCACAGTGGATCTCTCAGCAAAAACCCTACAAGCTAGAAGGGAGTTGTGACCAATATTCAGCATCCTTAAAGAAAAGAACTTTCAACCCAAAATATCATATCTGGCCAACCTAAGCTTCACAAATGAAGGAAAAATAAAATCCTTTATGGACAAGCAGTTGCTGAGAGAGTTCATTGCTACAAGACCTGCCTTACAAGAGCTCCTGAAAGAAGTACTAAACATGGAAAGGAACAACCAGTATCAGCCACTGCAGAAACATACCAAATGGTAAAGAACAACAACGCAATGAAGAAACCACGTCAATCAACGAACAAAACAACCAGCCAGTACCAAAATGGCAGGATCAAATTCAAACATAACAATAGTAACGTTGAATGTAAATGGCCTAAAAGCCCCAGTCAAAAGACACAGACTGGCAAATTGGATAAAAAGTCAAGACCCATTGGTATGCTGTATTCAGGAGATCCATCTCACACACAAAGACTAACACAGATTCAAAATAAAGGGATAGAAGAAGATTTACCAAGGAAATGGAGAACAAAAAAAAAGCAGGGTTAGCAATCCTACTCTCTGATAAAATGGACTTTAAAACCAACAAAGATCAAAAGAGACAAAGAAAGGCATTACATAATGGTTAAAGGATCAATGCAACAAGAAGAGCTAACTATCCTAAATACATATGCACCCAATGCAGGAGCACCCAGATACATAAAGCAAGTTCTTAATGACCTATAAAGAGACTTAGACTCCCGCACAATATTATTGGGAGTCTTTAACACTCCACTGTCAATATTGGACAGATCAACGAGACAGAAAGTCAACAAGGATATCCAGGACTTGAATGCAGATCTGGACCAAGTGGACCTAGTAGACATCTACAGAACTCTCCACCCCAAATCCACAGAATACACATTCTTCTCAGCACCACATTGCACTTTAAAATTGACCGCATAATTGGAAGTAAATCACTCCTAAACAAATGCAAAAGAATTGAAATCATAACAAACAGTCTCTCATACCACAGAACAATCAAATTAGAACTGAGGATTAAGAAAAGCACTCAAACCTCACAATTACATGGAAACTGAACAACTTGCTCCTGAATGATGAATAGATAAACAGTGAAATGAAGGCAGAAATAAAAAATGTTCTTCAAACCCAACAAGAACGAAGACACAACGTATGAGAATCTATGGGACACATTTAAACCAGTGTCTAGAGGGAAATTTATAGCAATAAATGCTCACATGAGAAACAAGGAAAGATCTAAAATTTACACCCTGTCATCAAAATTTAAAGAACTAGAGGAGTAAGATCAAAAAAACTCAAAAATTAGCAGAAGACAAGAAATAACTGAAACAAAATGAAAAGAGCAGAACTGAAGGAGATAGAGACACACACAGGAAAAAACTCTTCAAAAATTCAATAAATCCAGGAGCTTGTTTTTGGAAAAGATCAAAAAAATAGACCACTAGCTTGACTGATAAAAAAAGAAAAGAATAATCGAATAGATGCAGTAAAAAATGATAAAGGGAAGATCACCACCGATTCCTCGGAAATACAAACTACCATCAGAGATTACTACAAACAACTCTATGCACATAAACTGGTAATTCTAGAAGAAATGGATAAATTCCTGGACACTTGCACACTCCCAAGACTAACCCAGGAAGAAGTTGAAACCCTGAATTGACCAATAACAAGGTCTGAAGTTGAAGCAGCAGTTAATAGCCTACCAACCGAAAAAACCCCAGGTCCAGACAGGTTCACAGCCAAATTCTACCAGATGTACAAAGAGGAGCTGTACCATTCCTGTTGAAACTATTCCAAATGATACCCAAAGAGGGACTCCCTCCCTAACTCTTTCTAAGAGACCAACATCATCCTGATACCAAAACCTGGCAGAGACACAACTGAAAAAGAAAACAACGGGCCAATTTCCATCATGAACATTGATGCAAAAATCTTCAATACAATACTGGCAAACTGAATCCAACAGCACATCAAAAAGCTTATCCACCACGATCAAATAGGCTTTAACCCAGGGATGCAAGGCTGGTTCAACATACGCAAATCTATAAACATAATCCACCACATAAACAGAACCAAAGACAAAAACCACATGATTATCTCAATAGATGCAGAGAAGGCCTTCAACAAAATTCAACAGCCCGTTATGCTAAAAACTCTCAATAAACTAAGTATCAATGGAACTTAGTTTATTTATGTGACAAACCCACAGCCAATATACTGAACAGGCGAAAACTAGAAGCATTCCCTTTAAAAACTGGCACTAGACGAGGATGCCTTCTCTCACCACTCCTATTCATTATAGGAATGGTAGTTCTAGCCAGAGCAATTAGGCAAGAAAAAGAACTAAAAGCATTCAGTTTGGAAAAGAAGAAGTCAAATTGTCCCTGTTTGCAGATGACATGATCGAATATTTAGAAGACCCCATTGTCTCAGCCCAAAACTTCCTTAAGCTGATAAGCAACTTCAGCAAAGTCTTAGGATACAAAATCAATGTGCAGAAACCACAAGCATTCCCATACACCAAGAACAGACAAACAGCCAAATCATGAGTGAACTCCCATTCATAATTGCTACAAAGAGAATAAAATACCTAGGAATACAACTAACAAAGGGTATAAAAGACGTCTTTGAGGAGAACTACAAACCACTGCTCAAGGAAATAAGAGAGGACACAAACAGAAGGAAAAACATACCGAAAGAATCAATATTGTGAAAACGGCCATACTGCCCAAAGTAATTTATATATTCAGTGCTATCCCTATCAAACTACCATTGACCTTCTTCACAGAACAGGAAAAAAACACTTTAAACTCCATATGGAACCAAAAGACAGCCCACATAGCTAAGATAATCCTAAGCAAAAAGAACAAAGCTGGAGGCATCATGCTACCTGACTTCAATCTATACTACAAGGCTACAATAATCAAAACAGCATGGTACTGGTACCAAAGCAGAGATAGAGACCAATGGAA
The DNA here is from genome assembly GCA_036589455.1 of Ateles fusciceps. Taxonomy (NCBI): domain Eukaryota; kingdom Metazoa; phylum Chordata; class Mammalia; order Primates; family Atelidae; genus Ateles; species Ateles fusciceps. The sequence continues at coordinate 4,875,961 of JAZHEH010002842.1, forward strand.
CAGAACAGAGCCCTCAGAGGCAATGCCACACATCTACAACCATCTGATCTTTGACAAACCTGACAAAAACAAGCAATGGGGAAAGGATTCTCTGTTTAATAAATGGTGTTGGGAAAACTGGCTAGCCAAATGCAGAAAGCTGAAACTGGACCCCTTTCTTACATCTTATACAAAAATTAACTGCAGATGGATTAAAGATTTAAACATAAGAACTAACACCATAAAAACCCTAAAAGAAAACTTAGACAACACCATTCAGAACATAGGCACAGGTAAGGATGTCATGACTAAAACACCAAAAGCAATGGCAACAAAAGCCAAAATAGACAAATCGGATCTAATTAAACTTAAGAGCTTCTGCACAGCAAAATAAGCAAGCATTAGAGTGAACCAGCAACCAACAGAATGGGAAAAAAAATTTGCAATCTACCCATCTGACAAAGGGCTACTATCCAGAATCTACAAAGAACTAAAGCAGATTTACAAGAAACAAACCCATTCAAAAATGGGCAAAGGATATGAACAGACACTTTACAAAAGAAGACAAGTTTTTGTATTTTTTAGCAGAGATGAGGTCTTGCCACATTGCCCAGGCTAGTCTCAACTCCTGTGCTCAAGAGATCCAACTGCCCTGGCCTCCCAGGGTGCTGGGATTACAAGTGTGAGCCACCATGCACAGCCAACAATCACCTTTAAAAATATATATATATTTTTCACCCATTGTAGCTTGAATCCACAAATGCAGAATCTGTGTATACAGAGGGCTAATTGTATAGTCATTATGGATAACTGAATGCAGGTTTCTCAAAAAACCTAAAAACAGAATTATATGATCTAGCAATCCCACTTCTGAATATTTACCCAAAAGATTTGAAATCATTTCTTTTCAAGGGCAGGGTCTTGCTCGTTGACCCAAGCTGGAGTGCAGTGGCATGATTGTAGCTCACTGCAGCCTCAAACTCAAAGGCTCAAGCAATCCTCCTGCCTCAGCCTCCTGAGTAGCTGGACCACAAGTGTATGCTTCCACACCTGATTGATTTTTAAAAAAAAAATTTGTAGAGACAGGGTCTCACTATGTTGCCTAGGCTGATGTTGATCTCCTGGCCTCAAATAATCCTCCTACCTCAGTTTTTCAAAGTGCTGACTTCACAGGTGTGAGCCACCACAACTGGCATGAAATTAGTTTTTCAAAGAGATGTCTGCACTTCCATGTTCATTGCAACACTATTCACAATAGCCAAGTTATTGAATCAACCTAAGTATCAGTACCATCAAAAGATGAATGAAGAAAATGTATATATATCCAATGGAATCCTAGCTGATCTTGAAAAAGAAGCTGAGTTCTGTCATTTGTCTTTGGCTTTAGTTTTTTTGAAGTTTAATTATGATGTGTCTTTGCATGCATTTATATGAGTTTTCCCCCATTTGGAGTTTCTCAACTTCTTGTAGGTGTATGTGTCTTGCCACATTTGAAAGTTTTCAGCCATTATTTCTTTAAGTACTTTTTAGTTCTGTCCTCTTTCATTTCTTCTTCCATGACTCTGATGACTGAAATGTTAGATCAATTTTTTGGTGGCGGCAGTGGGGGGATGGAGTCTCACTCTGTCACCTGGCTGGAGTACAGTGGTGTGACCTCTGCTCACTGCAGCCTCTGCCTCCCAGGTTCAAGTGATTCACCTTCCTCAGCCTCCCGAGTAGCTGCGATTACAAGCACACACCACCATACCCAGCTAATTTTTGTATTTTTAGTAGAGATGGGGTTTCACCATGTTGGCCAGGATGGTTTAGATCTCTTGACCTCGTGATCCGCCCACCTCAGCCTCCCAAAGTACTGGGATTACAGGCGAGAGCCACCACTCCTGGCCATTAGATCTTTTATTATAATCCACAGGTCCCTGAAGCTCTGACAGTTTTTCTCAGTCTGTATCTCAGTTATTTGTACTGAATCATTTTTATTATTTGGTCTTCCAGTTCTCTTACTCTTTCTCTGTCCCTTCAGTTCTGCTATTGAGCCCATCCACTGGGCTTTTCATTTCAGTTATTATATTTTCAGTTCTAAAATTTCCATTTATTTCTTAATTGCATCTTCTATTTCTCCCATCTCGTCAAAAGCAGAAGCCTCCTTTCTTTTAAATTGGAGCATATATTTTTTTCATTTTAGTGATGCCCATAAAATTATATTTATGTGTTATATGATAAAACTCAAGATAAACTTTGTTGCCTATGAGCTATACAGTGGTATATAAACATAAGTGGCTTTGTGAGTATAATCTCCTACCACTCTGCTTCCCACATCACTAAATTTATGAAGTACACAATACACTCTTAGATAATAAGGAGCTAACTTTACATCAATTCCAGGTGCTATAGTATATTTAATAGTTAGATATTTTTGGCCGGGCACAGTGGTTCAGGCCTGTAATCCCAGCACTTTGGGAGACCGAGGTGGGTGGATCACTTGAGGTCAGGAGTTCAAGACCAGCCTGTGCAACATGACGAAACTCCGTCTTTACCAAAAATACAAAAATTAGCTGGGTGTGGTGGCATGTGCCTGTAGTTCCAGCTACTCAGGAGCCTGAGGTAGTAGAATTGCTTGAACCTTAGAGGCGAAGATTGCAGTGAGTCGAGATTGTGCCACTGCACTCCCCTGTGGGTGACAGAGCAAGACTGTCTCAAAACCCAAAAAGTTAGATTATTTTTTAATACTTCTTTGGAATTATTTTTATAGATTGTTACATTTCTAGACATGAATTCAACAGATATTTAGTGACATCCAACTTATATTATTAAATGTAGCATCCAGAAGGCTTTAAATAAATATTAATAAATATCTTGACAACTTGTCCAGTTTAAAATTCTTGAAATTTTAAGTTCAGTATTAATTGGCTTACTTCATAATAAAAAAAAAAACTATTTTCTCTCTGAAGTTACTTTAGGAAGTTGTTTATTAAACTAAACCAACTACAGCAACAGTGGAAGCAAATCATTGGATTTACTAGACTATCTCATTTGCAGATTAAATTTCCTCATCCACACTCTTAGCCATTCTGAATATATTTTCCTTTATCTGTATGTTATTCAAAATTAAGACCTGTTATATTGGAGCATATGCTGATTTCCTTAAAAACAAGTGAGGAAGTCAATGATTTTCTTTTTTCAATTAAAAAAAGAGTTTTGAGATGGGGTCTTGCTATGTTGCTCAGACTGGTCTAGAACTCCTAGACTCAAGCAATCCTCCTGTCTTGGCCTTTGACAGTGCTGATATTACAAGCATGAGCCACCATGCTCAGCCTCAGCTATCTTCTTGAAAGGGTCTTAGCAAATTAATGGATGCAGTAAACCAGGAAATAAAAGTATACATTATCCTTTCAGAAATGTATTCTTAGGAAAAAGCAGCACATACTTCTACATTTCATATTTGCTTTGGTTTTATTTATTTTAATTCAGTAAAAAAAGCCTAACCTGCCCATTTTTTTAAAAAGAATGATTTAAGAATGTTATCAGTTAAGTGAATAAAGGTTAAGAAAACTAGTTTCCTTCTCCCAATTCATGAAAAACCTGTAGGAACAGGCAGTTGTTTTTCTCAGTAAAATGTTTATAAAATACCTGAGTATTTGTGTAAGATTCTGTACAAAGTTAATTAGATATAAGTAATTTCTTTTTAAAATTGTACAGGTATGAATGCTTATTCTTTGGCAGGTATTGTGCCAGTTGTTTTCGCACATGTAGATCACCTCATTTCATTCTCATATGAATTCCATGATATTTTTCTCATGGTTTTGGAGTTGAAGAAATTAATATTCAGTAGGTGTTTTTCCCAATGTCACTCAGAGCAAATGACAAGACTGGAATTTGAATCTGTATCTTTTAAGTTCAACCCAACATCTCTTCATCTACACCAGTTTCAGCATGGTTGACATAGTGGTCTGGATAATTCTCTGTTGTAGGAATCTATCCTCTTCATTATAGGATGTTTAGCAGTATCTCTAGCTCCTATTCACTAAATGCAAGTACCATCTCAGCCTCCCTGCCACCCCCATCAGTTGTGACCAAAATGTCTTCAGATGTTACAGAATGTCCACTGAGGAACAAAATTACTCCTGGTTAAGACCTACTGATCTACATTGTTGTACCTCACCTCTAAATTTTAATCCAAAAATAGTTATCCAATTAAATAGCATATATAGAACACACTAATGATTGAACAATTACTGTAAAATAAATGAAGCATAAGCAGTGTAAGTGCATATTGTAGGATGACGAGTAAAATGATCTCCTTTAAGGACTTGACCAATACCTTATCATGGAGACAAGAGAGGAAGTCAGGAAAAGTAGCGTCAAAACTTGGTATAAATGGAAAAATACTAGTTGCAAGAATAAGCTGAATTCATGTGTGACATTGCAGTTAGAGAGAGAGAGTTCAGTGAGCATGTGAGCAGACAATTTGAAGAGAATGTAAATATCTGCAAGCAGAACATCTAAGTGGCTCATAAACCTGATAATTCCAAGTTACATTTAGCTGAGGTGGCATGGAGAGTCAGGGACCAGGAAAATAGTCAGGGCCACAGACATAAGGTAATAGACCAGGGAACATTGAAACCAAGACAGAAGCCACGTCAGAAAAGATTTCTATTACGTGGTACTCACCGGAGTGATGTGCATTAAGGACATTTTCTACCTTGGCCTGCCATTGGACTCATTGTGGTAAGCAGCATAGGAGACAGTGTACAGGCTTATTTGATGTTAATTAGAAATATGATCATATGAAATAGTAAAATATTTTTAAAATTTTACTTTCTACACTACATTATAAACAATAAATTTATAAAGAATTATATAATTTTAAAACTGGAAGAGTGAATTTAAACTTTGCTTATGTTATTACATCAACTTCCTGGTTAACAGAAATCCTGTGTGGCTATTGTGTAAGCTGCACTATTTGATTACATGCTTTAGAATTTCTGAGAGTGATTCAGTGACTTTTCTGTTGTTACTTCATCATTTATGCCTACTGTAACTCAAAATATATTCCCATACAATTTAAGTGCCATTGAGTTATAATACTACTACTATGCTGAAAATGCATCTAAAAATTAGTAACTTTGGAAGAGGGTAAATGTAATATGTCTTTGTGAAGAAAGCTAAACAAGGAGCCTCTGTTGTCAGTTTAAAGAAGACCATTCTGAAGGAGTACCAAAGCAAAAATTGTGCTTCAATGATTACAGATTTATAAATGCTTGAAACATAGGTCTCTTTCTTCACCTTTATTCCTATTGGAAAATTTCCTTAGAATTATAAACATTTTGATTTATTAAAGTTCTTAAGGAATGTATTCCTCCCATAAAATAAAATTACTCTATATAAATGAAGTATTCATATTTTAGAATTGGGAAGAAAACCACAAGATGAATTGGAAAAAAAATACAAATTTTAAGTTCTGAGAAGGAAGAGTAGGATCTATGAGATGGACTAACAAAGAGAAACATCAAGCTTTAGATTGAAGAGTCACCTAGGTGTATCTAAGAAAGTGATATTTTTGCTTTGACTTACTGGATGAGTAGGACTTTGTCAGGTAGAAGCATGGATGGAAAGGCATTCCAAACAAATACCTTCAGCAGAAAATACTTGACACACTTGAGAATCTGAATGCCAAACTAAAAGGTGAGGAAGAAGAGAGAGGTCAGTCATGCAGAGCTTTATAGACCACAGCAAGTATAGAAGAGGGTTCCAGTGCAGAGATAAAGACTGTGCGTTCACATTCTAGCTCTGCTGCATGTATTAAATTACTTACCTCTCTTTGTTTCCATTTTGTTATCAGTAAACAAGGAATATTAAATAGGACTTCTCATGCAAGTTGTGAGTTTCAGTGAGTTAAAATATAGCATTTATTATTTTTAGAGATTGTTTTCTGAATGCAAAGAAATGCTATTGCAGGATTTTAAGTGATATTACCTACTTTATCTTTTTTAAAAAGTCATGTCGCTTGTTTGGGAAAGTCTTGTTGGTAATTGACAGGTTTCCAACTCATTTTGAATAAGTAGCTTTTGAACTTGCAGGTACGATCCAAACATGTCCATCTGAGAGAAAAATCAAAATCAGGTATAAATTTGCCCCCTAAAAATTAAATGTTAGAAGATAGGAAGTGAGGAGTGATTAGGAAATTAAATCAGGATGCCCATAATTTTAATAATGGTGAGATTTTTAAAACTGAATCATTGATTCTTAATATGTAATTGGTTACAATATACTGGTTACTACTTTAGGCATGATAGGCAAATGCAGAATTCTCAAACTAAGCTGTCTCATTGAGTTTTAAACTAGGCCATATATGTAAAGTTAAAATATAAGGGAATGGAGTAGGCTAAGATTTTTTAAACAGTTTATGAAAAGCATTGCCATTAAAGAAACAATGATAAATTGAACTTTATTTAATTCGAGAACTTACCTTCATCAAAAGACAGCATTAAGAGTCAGGCATGGTGGCATGTCCCTGTAGTCCCAGCTACTCAGGAAGCTGAGGCAGGAGGACTGTTTTAGCCCAGAAGCTCAAGGTCAGCCTGGGAAACATAGTGAGACCTTGTCTCAATGAATCAGTCAATCAGTACACACATACATAAGACATATTAAGAGAATGAAATATCACTGCATCCATATTACAATAACTAAAAAAAGCACTTGCCAGTGCCATTCTGAGGGAGAATGTAAAGCAACTGAAACTCATATTTTGCTGATGGGAGTATAAATTGGTACAACCAATATGGAAGACTATTAGCAGCATCTAAATCTAAATCAGAATCTGTTATCAGCAGTACAAAATCTGAAAATAACGCATGCTCTATGGAGAAATTCTACTTTAGACATGAATACCTAGGTCCCTCAAAAGACATATACAAGAATATTCATAGCAACAACAGTGGAATTGTTAAATAAGTTATGGCATATGTATGTAACAGAATATTTTATAGCAATAAAAAGCAATGAATTATATGCTATAGCAAGATGAACCACACATACCGATTGTTGAGGAAAATAAGCCAGACAGAAAGTTTAAAAATAGACAATTCACATTTTGATAAAGGTTGGATTAGTAATTAGCTTTTGGGGTGGGGGAAAAATGGGAGTGAACACTGGGGGGTCTTCTTGATTTCTGCGTTTGTTCTGTATTTTGTTCTTCACCTTTTTTCAAGCTGAATACTCTGTATAATGCACTTTGTGTAATTTAAAATGTAATTAACAATTAAAATATAACTAATAATGTTTTAAATGTAAAGAATATAAACAAGCATCTTTGTTAAGGCTTTGCTTTTAGTTTGTTTTTCATTTCTTTCTTTCTTGCATCTTTAAAGGAGATAAAGAGGGTGAGCTGAAGAAAATTGGAACTTGGAACAGGCAAGATGCAGAAAGTGAGAGGACAGAAGAAGGAAAATGGTCAAGAGACAGTCTAAGGCATATGGGTTGGTAGAAAGAACTGAGAAGAAATGAAGTAGGGTTAGTTAGATTAATAACAATATGAAACCATCGAAAAAGATACTTTTTGCACTCTACCAATGTGGCACTACACACCATTCTAATTTTCTATGTAGTAACCAGTTGACCAGGACTTAGTAACAGTCTGTATTCTTAGGAAATAATTTGAATCCTGAAATGATTTCATTTGGCATGCTGACTGTCCTTGTTTCATGTCCATCCTAGTTTTATGGGATGCCTTCTCCAAAATAAGCATACTGTAAAGGCTTATGGGTAACTTAAACTAAAAGAAGAAAAGTATAATTAGTTTGAACAGTTTTAAACAAACTATCAGACTAGATATTAGGACAGTGCCAAAGTTCATTGACTAGCTTTTTGCAGGTTTAATAATGATATTGCTTTCTTTCACATTATCAAACTATATCATATAGTTAAGTTGTTTTACTTCAAATGTCTCCAATCGACATTTCCTTTGTATGCATATACTGAAATGATATTTAATAAAAAGAACATCTCCTGTGTGGATTTTAAATTTATCTTATTAAATATTTATATTTTCAAAATGTCTTTATTTAATTGAGTGAGGTGCTTGGTGCCATTTCAAAATAACCTCAGGTGGTAGGTGTAATGACATATCAAAGGTTTGACCTTTAGCATTTTAGGATTCTATTTGTCTGCATTTTCTTCTGCATTTATTTAGTCTTAATTTATATGCTATTTCTCTGTATGACTTAATGAGTAGATGTATTCATTATAAGATTCATTAGCCAAAAAAATATATACATACACATACACGTATATATGAATATATATTATTTCTGTGCGATCTGACTAGTTATTTTAAATTCATTTATATCTCAACTGTGACAAGTAGAAAATGCTGTGTAGGAGGCTGGTCAGTATTTGCATAAACCTCATCCATTCTCGTTAAGTGCTTAGCAGAATAGACCCTCGATCTCTTAAACCAATGCCATTCTCTTCTTACTTCTTTTAGCTTATTATGTTATTTTATTTGCCTAGAGATACCTTATTTTCTAGTTCTCTGCTATCCCTTTAAAAGAAAATTGAATGTAATATTTACACGGATATAATTAAATTAACATCTTGCAGCATCTTTTTGTATGCTTTGGTAGCATTGTCATTTGTCTGGGTAGCTTTCAGCCTACAAGGAGAGAAATTATTAATTATTATATTGTGACATAAAAATTATTTTCATTTGCTCATTTAAGTATTTATTGATTTTTAGAACTAGAGAGTCTAAATGGAGGTTTTTGTTAAATAGCTCATTGATCACTCAGTCTGCATTACTTATCCTTAAATTTTGTTTTAATTTCTCTCAGTTTACACAAATCTTTATCTCAAGAAGAAAATCTGAAGGATCAGTTTAACCACACTGTTAGTACATATGAAGAAGCTTTAAAAAACAGAGAGAACATTGTGTCCATCACTCAACAACAAAATGAGGAACTGGCTACCCAACTGCAACAAGCTCTGACAGAGCGAGCAAATATGGAATTACAACTTCAGCGTGCCATAGAGGCCTCCCAAGTGGCCAGTGAAAAAGTTAAAAAGTAAGTAAAATGATCTTGTAATACCTCAAACACATGAAACAAAACAAAACAAAATAACACTTTATTTTGGGAACAGAACATTTATTGATCATGTTAATAGTTTAAGACAAAAGTAGACTGAACCAAATGAACCTTTTTAGATTGGATACCATATGTCATATTTGGGGGTCAAAAAGTTATTTTCTTGGGAATCATTGTTACCGTGTAGGGCAAACCATTTTTATTTAATAACTGATTATCAGTTCATGGAGATCATACTATTTAAATTATTTCACAGTCCCAAGTTAATAGGCAAAGTTATTAGCAAGGGAAAGAGGCAGTCAAGTTACCACCTGAACTCATTTAGCTTTACAATAATCCTGCTTGAGTTGAGATCATCTGTGATATTGCAGTCTGAGACTTGTAGATGCAGAAAATCCAGTAGGGGTGAAATTAATTTTCTTGTGTTGTTCTTCTGAAGTATTCAATACTGCTTTTCACAGTGCATAATTATATTTGTTTACTTTAAATAATCTTTGCATTTTTATTAAAATTTAAATAAAGCTGAATAATCTGTCAGTCCTTTTGACAGCTAGCAAAATGTTAACAAATAGCTTATCAGGCAAAGAAGTCACTTATTAATTTATTGGACTTGAACATTGTAGCAGAATTTTCTGAGACAGCTTTAATGTAATAGAACCACTGTAATAGAATACATAAAATACATGTAATAGAACATATTTTAACTTTCTTTATGCATTATTAACAGCATTACAGCTTTCATATATCTAGTCACCTTCAATTTCTAAGATACGCCTTTTTCTTAACAATTTTTTTGTCAGTTTTACACTGTAAAGTAGTGCTTACTTCAAGGTTTCTTACTTCCCACTACTTCTTATTTGAAAATGTTATCTCAATCATTTCCTCAATATCCCTGAAATTATATTTTGATTAATAGCCAAAGTTATATAAATCAGTAGTTAAGACTGTTTTAAAACAGAATTGTGCATTTTAATCTTTACTGCCAGTGTACCTGAAAACCTTTGATTTATGTGTATTATATGTATTTATAAGTTAAAAGATTGGGTTTATATTCAGTCAGAAACTATATCCAGTTATTCACAATGTACATTAATATTCTAAGAACACTGTGATGTATAGGTAGATATCATTTCTTTGTAAATCACAATCAGTAACTTTTGACAGTCAGTATCTGATTTAGCTCTGTTTGCTTCAAGTCTACAGATAATTACAAATTTCAAAGTTTTCTTTATATATGACCCTTTAATTTCCATACATGACCGAAACAGTGGTTCCCACAGGCCAATTTGAATTTCAAAAATCTTTGCAAGTGTTATACACCTTTTATCTTTTAGATCTTATCAACTATAATCATCATTTCATTAAAGAAATCATTTTTATACACCAAGAAGTAGAAGTAACGTCATCTCAGATAATGGTTTAAATTGAATAACTTTAACTCTGACAAATTCAATGTCTCTTCCTTATTTTGTGCATTTAACCACAGACAGTTGAAAACTTTTTAATGGAATGGCACTAACCCATGGATCAGCATTTAAGCAGAACTGTGTCATTTATAAGAATTAAATGTTAAATCTCTTATTCTTCTGATTTCCAACAATAAGACCTAGATGAAATATTATAGAGTTTTCCTTTTCATATTTGATCCACTGTATTTCATATTTAATTGCCACCAACTGGGCAAAGTGTATCTTCATGAGGATATTAGCCTATTTCATTGAGTTTAAGAGAAATGTTATCCTCTTAAAGGAAACCAACTTATAAGACCTTGTAAGATGGTATTAGTAGACTCTCTAAACATCTGAAGTCACTATTATTAGCTAATATTTAAAAAACTTCTTTGAAAATATATCAGTATTCCAGGGAATTTAAAATTTAAATTAAAGGGGTTTCTTCACAATCAAATTTCCCTTCACAATGAAATTTCTTGAATAACTTTCCCCTTTTCCCTTCACAATCAAATTTCTTGAATAATTGATCTATATTCACACTTACTATCTCTAAGTTTTCAATTCCCATTTACTCCTCTGCTACTCAGTATACTATGGCTAGCTTGTATACTTAAATTGTTCTTTTTAAGATCACCAGTAATTTTCTAACTACTAAATTCAATAGCTCATTTTTAACTATATTTTTATTATACAATGAATATATGTTTATGGTAAAAATAAAGAACTTTATATGTCTTCAGTAATGAAATATAGTGGTTTAAAAGCTCAGGCTTTGGATTCAGAACGTATACATATGTGAACCTGAACATAAAACACTATGCTAATGTGGAAAATAATACATCTGTCTCATAACATTGCCATGATGATTCGATGAGCTAATAATACATGTAATTCTTTTAGAACAATCTGTGTTACGTAATTGCTCCTTCTCTTGGCATTTTACTCCATTATACTATCTCATTCCTCAGATGAGCTCTGCCTTTTCAGGACTAAATGCCTTTGTGTATATTGGTCCCTCTGCTCACATAATGTTATTTTAGGATTTTTTTTTAAGATTAGCAAGCATCCAATGACAAATGCAGTCACTTTTAGAATATTTATCCTACTTGAACTCTCATCATTTAGTACTGTTCATCATTCCTTCTTGAAGCCTTTTCTTTTCTTAGATTCTATAGCACCGTTTTTTTCTACCTTTATGACTTCTCTGACTGTTCCTACTCCATTTCTTTCAGGGGATACATCTCCCAGATATCCCAAAATAATGGTTTCTTTTTGGATATATACCCAGTAATGGGATTGCTGGATCAAATGGAATTTCTATTTCTAGGTCCTTGAGGAATCGCCACACCGTCTTCCACAATGGTTGAACTAATTTACACTCCCACCAACAGTGTAAAAGCGTTCCTATTTCTCCACATCCTCTCCAGCATCTGTTGTCTCCAGATTTTTTAATGATCGCCATTCTAACTGGCGTGAGATGGTATCTCAATGTAGTTTTGATTTGCATTTCTCTAATGACCAGTGATGATGAGCATTTTTTCATATGTTTGTTGGCTTCACGTATGTCTTCTTTTGTAAAGTGTCTGTTCATATCCTTCGCCCACTTTTGAATGGGCTTGTTTGTTTTTTTCTTGTAAATGTGTTTCAGTTCTTTGTAGATTCTGGTTATCAGCCCTTTGTCAGATGGGTAGACTGCAAAAATTTTTTCCCATTCTGTTGGTTGCCGATTCACTCTAATGACTGTTTCTTTTGCTGTGCAGAAGCTATGGAGTTTGATTAGGTCCCATTTGTCTATTTTGGCTTTTGTTGCCACTGCTTTTGGTGTTTTGGTCATGAAGTCCTTGCCTACGCCTATGTCCTGAATGGTTTTGCCTAGGTTTTCTTCTAGGGTTTTTATGGTGTTAGGTCTTATGTTTAAGTCTTTAATCCATCTGGAGTTAATTTTAGTGTAAGGTGTCAGGAAGGGGTCCAGCTTCTGCTTTCTGCACAAGACGAGCCAGTTTTTCCAACACCATTTATTAAACAGGGACTCGCTTCCACATTGTTTGTTTTTGTCAGGTTTGTCAAAGATCAGGTGGTTGTAGATGTGTTGTGTTGCATCGGAGGTCTCTGTCCTGTTCCATTGGTCTATATCTCTGTTTTGGTACCAGTACCATGCTGTTTTGATTACTGTAGCTTTGTAGTATAATTTGAAGTCTGGGAGTGTGATGCCTCCAGCTTTGTTCTTTTTGCTTAGAATTGACTTGGCTATGCGGGCTCTCTTTTGGTTCCATATGAAGTTTAAGGTGGTTTTTTCCAGTTCTTCAAAGAAGGTCATTGGTAGCTTGATAGGGATAGCGTTGAAGCTGTAAATTACTTTGGGCAGTATGGCCATTTTGACAATATTGATTCTTCCTAGCCATGAACATGGAATATTTCTCCATCTGTTTGTGTCCTCTCTTATTTCATTGAGCAGTGGTTTGTAGTTCTCCTTGAAGAGGTCCTATAAATTGTTCTACTATAAGGACACATGCACACGAATGTTCATTGCAGCACAGTTTACAATAGCAAAGACCTGGAACCAACCCAAATGCCCATCGATGATAGAATGGACAGGGAAAATGTGGCACATATACACCATGGAATATTATGCAGCCATCAAAAACGATGAGTTCGTGTCCTTTGTAGGGACATGGATGAACCTGGAAACCATCATTCTCAGCAAACTGACACAAGAACAGAAAATCAAACACCGCATGTTCTCACTCATAGGCGGGTGTTGAACAATGGGAACACATGGACACAGGGAGGGGGAGTATCACACACTGGGGTCTGTCGGGGGGAAAAAGGGGAAGGATAGTGGGGGGGGTGGGGGAGTTGGGGGAGGGATAGCATGGGGGGAGAAATGCCAGATATAGGTGATGGGGAGGAAGGCAGCAAATCACACTGCCATGTGTGTACCTATGCAACAATCTTCCATGTTCTTCATATGTACCCCCAAACCTAAAATGCAATAAAAAAAAAATAATAATAATAATGGTTTCTTAAAGATTTTATTTTTCTTCTACCTCTACACAATTCCCAGGAATGTCATCTATTTTCTTCAGCTTCAACTACTACTTATTAGCCAAATAACTTCCAAATACTTGTCTTAGCACTCACCTATCCCCTGAGATCCAGTCTCATGTTTCCAAAACTCTTTACTCTTCACTCTCCTGAAAATAAAGTCCTGCCCATTCTCCTGTATTTTCTGCCTCAATTAATGGACTTCAGCAACTTCCACACCTTTCGCTCTCTGAAGAGCTGGCAGCACTTACTTCCTATTGATCAGATTTTAACCACCCACTTCCATCAAATTTAATTACATCTAGAAGACCAGAAATCTTTAGTAGTAGTAGAGACCATCTACTATTGCTAACCATAGAATTTTAAATTTATTTTCTTTCAGAGTCATAAAAATGTTTAATATTTTCTTAAATGTTTTAGCCTATAGGAGTATTCATAGAAAGACAAGTTGTACAGGATTACCATCCGTAAGCTAGCCAGTATAGGCAGATCATCACTTATAGGGAAAAAGTCAGTGCATGCCTTACCTCATAACCAAAAATATCTTCTTGGCCTACCTATCATAAAGCTAAATCTTTTACCAGTGGAAATTAATTCTCTTTTCTTTATGTACTTTTATTGAAAAATGTGAATGTTTATAGAAGCATAGCACATTGTGATGTAGCTTTTTGATTGCTCTTTTCCTGGTACTGAATGTGCTTGGTTTTGGACAGAGGGATTATGTGGTGGTAAAGGGAACTAAAGAGCAGCTGAGAGCACAGGAACTTTGTAGGAAAAACTTCTCTTAATAGTTTTGTCAAAGACTATCCCTAATCCTCATTTATTAAAGAGAAAACTGACACACCAATCCATTAAAAGATGTTTTTATTCATCATGAGAGATTTAAAATTTTGTGATTCTTTATGCTATAGTTTCTTTTCCATCTACAAGGATACTTGCGTCTTGTGGCCTGGAACAAGTTCCAAAGGACTTTTAAAAATACATTTTGCTGTACTTAGCATGCCTGAGCGACACATAGTTTCTTAAAGTAAAAGTAATTACAACCAGACTTACAAGGTTAAAACTCTCAAAGATCTGAGGTTAAAACTGAAATAACTTTTGTCATATCTCATCTTTAGTGTGGGCCAGATTGACAGGGATATGATTCAAATTCCCCCGTAAACTATGTAAGGAGTTACATACTGTAACTATATAATGAATAGATGAGACAAAGAGATACAGAAAAAATGATAAACTTTTAAACGCATTTGCTGGAAAAGATGTATCAACTCAAGAACTTTCATGCTATCCATACTTTCCTAAAAGGAAAAAATCTATTATTTAAAATGTACAGGAGTTCTGCTCATCTTAAATTTTTATAGCATAGTTAAAACATCAAAGATCAGGCTGAAGCACTTCAGTTTATAGGTTTTTTTAAGTTGTAGATTGTCTTTTGAAATATAGGGTACCCTATATTTTTTGAGCAGTATTGACACACACACACACACACAAAAAGTAAAGCATTTAAAGTCTTTTCTGCCTTTTGACCAAATACCAGATTTCTATGAAGAAATTGGGGTTACAAAGAAATTGTGAATTCTCAGCCTGGTTTTTCAGCTAACGAGTAAGAACCATCTGTAGTTCTCTTCAGAGTGTCAGAGGAGTCACCATAGTGTCACACAAGGGTTCTTAGTGTAGAGCAAACATATTTTCTACAAAATCAGCTGCTTAATCTGTTTGCAGGTTGAATTATAAAACAGGATACATGACTGTGGGTGCTGGGAAGAGGAACAGAGCATTTCTAAAGTTTCTCAATTAAAAAAAAAAAAGTGTGCTATTTTTATCAAAAGATTTTACTAGATTTTTTACATCTGTTGCTGGTTCCAGAATCTGATTTTAACCATAATGAAAAATAATTCTGCTAAAAAAATGAAAGGCCTTAATGAATTTTTTTATAATTTCATTGTCTTTTCATTAAAATTATTCTGATTCTTGTCAACTTTACCTGTGATATTTTTCTTATAAATCTTTGTTGAACTATAAGTTCCAAGGCAAAATTAGACATATCTAAACAATATAAATATGTGTTGATTGAATCAAAGAATAACTTTAGAATTTCCTCAACTCAGAAGAAGGTATAAATCAATATTTTATATAACATTGAAAGTGAGCTTTGATTTATTAGTACTATTAATAAGTCAGAGGACCTAAAACTTTTCTAGAAATTGCTCCTTAAAATGTTTTCTTGTGTTTGAAATTTATAAGCTGTGAAATATATGTACTTCATCAAATAATAAGTTCAATGGTTAATTTATGCGTGATAGTTTATCAACAAACGCCCTCCCTAATTAGCTTTGGAAGGCACCTTCTAAATCTAAATCTAATTGAAGATAGTTTTATTGTCATCTATATATGGAAGATGGACTCAGATGGCTCCTAAATAGTCATTATAAGATGTACAATATCTAAACATGCTTAATTTTTATTCTTGGACATGCGATATGCTTTTATAGAATTTAATATTCTGGATTTGTGAATCATAAATGTTAAATTATCTGATTACATCTTTAACTTGTGAAATATTTCATCTTATACTCTGTTAAACAAGCATTTCATTAAAATTATCACCAATTCCATCATATGCTTGTATAGTGGATCACCTTTCCCATTCATCTAGTATATAAAGAAGGTTTCTTTAGAGCTGCTTTTATTATACATAGATATATACCTACAATGCTTGACAAATACATAATTATATTCGTTTATTTATAAAAACTAAAGAATTTGGGCTTATATCTTCACTACTGGGGGAATGTCTCACGTTGATATGAAGAAGAAACATAGTTTTAATTATCTGACTAACTCCTTTATGCCAGGGAAGGATTAATGTAGGATTATTAGGATTGAAGCCTAACCCAGAATATAAGAAATCCCCAGTAGATTGGAAAGTGAAGGATCCAGGCTAAAGAAGAAAAGGGGCCCTTTAAACCTACACTTTGTATTTTTCCTGATAAGATAGATCCCTTTTGTAACTAACCTTATGGAATGAATAACTAAGAGCCTAAAAGTAGGAACCAAAATTTTAAATTACAACATGGCTTTTTGTACTTAATCTACTTCTTCATTTCAGAAGCTATCTTGCAATAATGAACTAGAGTTGAGCTATTATATATTTCTGCATACTCAGATAGATAAAACATGTTTCAGACTAACACAATAGAGAGGAACGGAAGAAAAAGAACAAAAAACTAAATATGAGATATCCATACTGTTTCAGTTTAAATAAAATACAGGAGTTTTGGGTTTTTGTTAATCCCAGTACTACAGTGATTTAAAAAGTCAAAGACCAGAGTTTTTATTATTTTAGGGAAATTATAGAATCCACTTATGATGATCATCTACATTTTAACTAAAAATTTGATAGGGGAGAAACACATTTTTTATACCTTAGAGACACACATGTGATTTTCACACAAATATTTTATATGAAATACAAGTTCCTTAGAGGGATATATGATCTAACAAGTACACTTTTCCTTGCTTCTGTTCTTAGCTGCAATCAAAAGCTTTCTAATGGTTTACCCCTTGACAGGCTACATAGCTCCTGGGTACTTCTGTGAAGTTAGGAGTACTCATCTACCTTACCTGAAATTAGTTGGAGGATTGATAAAAATAAGATGTATAAAGGGATTTGAACTCCCTAGGAAAAGGTTACTAAATGACACTAATTGTTAGTGTACTTTAAAATATTTTATAGTAGAGGGGGAAGAGGAAGATATTTTGGAAGTTAGATTTTTAGAAGTTTTTGTCATTCCTGCTTAAACGTTGCTCAATCTCATTAGACTTGATGTAACATCTCATTTTACTTGATACTTTATATGACTTACTCAAAACTTTCCCCTTGTTGTCTCTATTCTTAAACACACAGAATAGATATAATGTATCTACTGGGTAATATAGAAAATATATACATTTTATATAAAACAGGGTCTGGTCTGCTTTTAATAAATCCTCAGTATGCTCATCTAAAATCTGATTTCACAGTTGCACAACTATCCTAAACAGACAAACAGGTATAATATTATTCCCAAAATATATTTGGGAGAAAATCAATTGATCCCAAGAGCAAGTCAAAAATAAAAATTTCACTTGGATTCTAAGATTCCATAATTGGTTATTTATTCCCACTGGTTCAGGGATTTGCACTTGTGCATATTTGGCCCTGGGTAAATTTACACAGTGAAGAATCCTTTGCTTGTTTCAGTGTAACTTTGTCTGATAGTGAAATCACAAACATTGTCCGTAGAGTAGCTTTATTCTTGATCAGTTACATTTAAGGAAGAAAAGTTTCTATAACAATATTGATTACAGTTACAGCTGAAGTATATCTTCTTCTTCCTTCAGTGTTATACATTCTTGAACAACTCAACAGAGGCACTTTTCAATTCTTAACCTAAATATAATGAAAAAAATAATTATACTATTGTGGATTATTTTAGCAGGTCTTTTTATAGGAAGACTGACCGAAAGTGAAAAGAAAAAAAAAAAAGAAAGATTCTACAAATTACATGTAAATGATATTTTGGAACCTACCAAACTAATTTTAATTTTTTTAGTTGCTTTGGCATTTTATACAATCCAATCCAATAGTTCTTGGAACATCATCATCTTTTCAGTTTTTCCTTTGTCTCATACAACACTATCCTGTGTATATGTATAAGCACGTTATTTCTCTGTTACTATTTGCCATATAACAAGCTATATAATGGTAAAAATAACATAAAACAGTTTTAGTGTCTTGAAATATCTTTTTTAAGTTAAACTAATCTGCCTTCTGAGTTAAGTTATGTGTATTTCACATCAGTCTTCCAAAAAGTTCTCTACTACTGACTCTTAGAGGGCCTAAATCTTTCCCAGAATGATGGGAGTAGCACAGTTCAAGAACAAGAATGAATCTCTGTATAATCACACCACAATGTGAGGTGACCCTAAGACAGAGAACTGACCAGATACACATATGGGTTTTAGGAAGACTTTCTGATGCTCTTTTTTAACACAGCTGTGAGAAGAATGTAGCTAAGACCCAATAGTCATTCTTGAGTAGAGTGGCAAAGGAAACCATGAGGAGAAGAGAATTTAACACATGGGTGTAAGAGAGTCCGGCTTCATTGATGCGATCTGAGGGGAATGCCTAATGACTGGAAGAATCAAACTTGGCAATGAAAACACAAAGCTCTTTTCATCAATTCAAACACAGACTCTAAAGCTGCAGATGGTCACCTCCAGCCTTGTCTATTCAGTGTGGGGTTTTATAAAATGGCACTTTGGTGAATACTAATAGATCAAAACAAAGATTTAATAACGTAAAGATGTGGTGTTCATTTTTAAATGAGTATACAGGTCAGTGTCTCAGAAAAGGATAAAAAGAGTACCTTTTATATGTGGGTCTAAAGTCTTTTTGTTATTTCTTAACTTCAAAAATAAATGGCATCTTTAACATACAGATTGTGTTTTATGGAATACAGTTTACATTATGAAAAAGAGGCCAAAATCAGGGTTTATATCTATGTTCAATGATTTCATTTCTTCTGGTGTGAGGACTCTCAGCTTATATTTGTTAATGTCATTCTTTAATATTTTCTTGAAGTACACTTGATAGGATAAATATATGTTGCCATTCTCAAGGACGAATCAATCTAATTAAAAATTTAGCTCAAACATTTTATTCTCAGAATAGAACTTTTTCTCTCACCTTTTCACAGAATGCAAAGAGACATTGTTTAGTACAAAGGAAGACTGAACTTTATTTCAGTCCTGAAATTACATCTTGGCTACTTTTTACTCTATTTGCTATGATTTTAGAAATGCACAGCAATTGCTTGTGTATTAAAAGTTAATTCATTGTATTCAAGTTATTACTTATATAACTCTTTAAATTAAAATATGCTGTTTTTTTTTTTAGAATAAACGATATTGTACTTGGTTAGCACTTTGTAGTTTATAAAATATTTAAGCTAAACCAAACGAAGCTTTATTTTCCGAAATAAACTTAAAATACAAGCTTAAATAACTCAATAATTGCTTTCTTGTTTCTGCTATTTATGAGCTAAATATAAAGTTTGCATTCCTAATACTTTTATCTAGCAAGTTACACTAACATATAGTAAATGAAGACACGACAATTCTAAGCTAAAGGGGAAGCAACTTCGTATCTAGTAAAAATATTAGCGAACTAACAGGACCCTCAAGTGTCATTAACTAGGATTAACTAGGTATGTACAAATCATTAAATTTACTCTCAGTTTTCTCATCTGGAAAATATACTAGCACTAGTCTTCTTCAAAACATGGCTATAACGATCAAGTGAAATGCATGTGTATAAAAGTGCTTTGAAAAGTATAATATGCTCTACAAACACAAACCATTTAATATATTTAACTTATGTAATTTAAATTAAAACATTATGATCACCTGTCTGTTTGGAAACAGAAAGGGAGAAAAATTATATTTTAGACACAATCTAAGAACCATGTAACTTTTGAAAGAGATTCTTTACATTGATCTTGAAAACTGGAAGAAGGTTCTATGTGTTCTCATGCATTGCTGGTGAGAACGTGAAATGGTAAAACCCCTATGGAGGAGAATTTGGCAATATCTAACAATAGTACATATGCATTTGCCCTTTGACTAAGGAAGAATCACTTGTAGGACTCTATCCTGAATATAAACCTTCATGCATATGAAACAACATAAGAATTACAGTATTGTTTTTAATAGTAAATAAAAATAACCCAAATAGGAGAGTAGTTAAATAAATGATGGTACATGCACATAGTGTAATACAGTGCAGCTGTAAAAAAGAATAAGGAAGATATCTATAAACTGATATTGAATGATTTCCAGGATAGATTCCTAACTGAAAAAAAAAAAACAAAAAACAAGTACTTCTCATATACTGCCTTTTGTGTGAGAAATAAGAATAAAAGGAACAGGAAAGATCAGCCAGAAGCTGAGGTGTTTACCTTTGGAGATATATGGGAAAGAGACATAGACAAGGATAGGAGTGTAACTTTTCTGAGTATGCCCTTTTGTATAGATTTGACTTTTGGACCATGTAAATCTTTTAAATATTCAGAAATGAAAATCAAAAAGATAAAAAGAAAGCCCTAACAGTGACTATAAATAGAAATAAATATACCTAACTGTACAGCAAATTGATAAGATACAGAGAGAAAGTAATTACTTCAAGTATCTTTTGATTATCATACTCTGACTATACGTTATTAGGGGCATATATTCTAGAACAAAAATACATGCAAAGAAATTTTAATATTGCTCACTATATTAACTATATAATTATAGTTAATTTTAATATTGCTCACTGTATTAACACTATAATACCTGTAGTTATTAGTCCTACAGGTATTAACATTTTTAAACGATTTTATGTATATTGTTGGATTGAGCAAATAAAGAAACAAACATTATTAGGAACCAAGATTTCCACCATAAAATAAAAGGCATTAGGAAATAGAAACTGTAATATTAAATTTGAATTCAAAATATCAAAATGAACTCATGATTTTATTTTATTTATTTATTTTTTGAGACAGAGTCTCACTCTGGAGTACAGTGGCAGGATCTCGGTTCACTGCAACTTCTGCCTCCCAGGTTCAAGCAATTCTCCTGCCTCAGCCTTCTGAGTACCTGGGATAACAGGTGCACACCACCATACCCAGTAAATTTTCGTGTTTTTAATAGAGATGGGTTTTTGCCATGTTGGCTAGGCTGGTCTCGGACTCCTGGCTTCAAGTGTTCCACTCGCCTCCGCCCTGCAAAATGCTGGGATTACAGGTGTGAGCCACTGCACCTGGCATGATTTTAAATATATACATATTTTTCTTAGCTCTGTCCACTGAAAAAGGCTTAAAAGCAATAGACATACCTAGCACCCACATTTTAGTTTCTAAGTACCATTTTCTATTAAAAAGTACAAAGCTTCTAGGTCTGGGTCAGGGGAAAATACAGAGTAGTCTGGCATGTCTTTTTGTTCCAAGAAACAAGCAAATGCTCAAAGATTAATGGGATTATATAGAAAGGATACATAAGCCAGCATGAAAATGTTCCCACTGACCAAATTTGGGATGACTTGTGAATCAAAAAAAGAACTCTATTTGATTACAAAATATTGAACTTTTACATCTTAGAGTCTATAAACATCCTCAAAAATGAGATGAACGATAAAGAGAAAAAAACATTTTGTACAGAAGAATGTCAGTTAATAAATGTAGAGAGAATGATACAATTAGAAAATCACTACCTTGTAACTTCCAGTATAATCAATTCAAGCAAAGACTATGAATCAGCTGTATAATTAGTTAAAAGAAGCAACCTTGGTATTAGAATCAATCGGTCTAAATAGTTTGGGAGAGCTTACTTAGCATAACCAAGGAGTTTAGAGTTTAGTAATCAGAGTGTGTTTAGACATAGGGATTTATGATGTCAACTGCCTTAGAACAATATTTAGGGATTTATTATTAAAATTTACTTTGGGCATTTTTCTCACTCATGTATTCTGTGCTTATGTAAATGATGGGACAGACCTAAACCATTTAACCCTTTATCAAAATTCATCTTTTAAAGAAACTCATTATGATGTAAAGAAGTTTTGCTTTAGAGACTTTATCAGTGTTAGGCTAGGTACTGATCCTTTCCTTATTTAAAATTTTGATATTTAAGCTTATGTGTTAATCGTGATTTTAAAACTATTTTTATTAACATATTACTCATCTTGATTACTTTTCTTTAACATTCTTTTAAATTTTAACCTGAGATGAGTGCCTCGTTCACCTCACTAGTTCTAGCCTTAAATATCCTATAGAAGATGAAAAAGACACTGTTACAACAACAACAACAAAAAGACTGTTAAAGGGGAACAAAAGACACTCCTAAGTTATTCTCATTAAAAATAATAATGATAATGATAACTTGCTGTTATCCTAACTTGTATGATTTCTATTGAATGGTATTTTATGTTCAGAAATGATAGTGATATCGTAGATATGAACAACTGTGGTTCTTTCCACCTTGCAGAATTTGGCCAGGTTTTTAATTATATGGTGTCCATAAACCTTACCACTCTCTAAATTTCTATGTCTTAATTCATTTTTGGAACCTGCACCACTTTTATCAACTGTTACTTTATCTTTAATTTAATCATCTTTCATACTCTATGTAGATCAATCATCATATCTATCAACAGGGTCCTGATTGCATTCTAGATCTTAAATGTTGATCTAAATTTGAGAATATGTGGTTTTTATGAATCATAGTTAAATCAAGTAGGGAAAATGACTGTGATGATGCCAGCTTAATGAGTTGAATATTACTTTTACTTTGTAGACCCATGGCTTAGTCTAAAATTTGATGTTGCATTGATATATTATCTCTACTAGTCTCCCAAAGGATGTTGCCTATCTTTTGAATTAAACTTGAGTAAGGTTGATTTGTATTCCCTGTTAATCAAAATTTGAAATGTTGACATTAGAAAATTTCATTCAGTGCTAATTATATATGACTTTTATGAAAGTTAGGAAGAAACGAATCCTACATTTTAAAGTTTAGTGTCTGCCTAAAGCCCTATGAAAACAGTAATGAGTAGCTTAATAAGCCATCTTAATAAGATACCTTAATAAAACTAACCAGTTATTCTAGCTTGCTGCATTTCACTTTGGCAGTATAAAAATCATTGACTCACTTCCTCCATCATTAATTGAAACTTTTCTGGGTTTAAAATGATCAAAACCCTTAGCAATGTTAAAGCAACATTTCCCAACCTTTCTTGCCTCTTGAATTTCTTCAATATATATTCTCTAGGTAGTGTTTTAAACATTATTTTTGCATTGGTATAAGATAAAGAAGTTGAGTTACATTGATTGTTTTATAAATTTTATTTAACACAATCTTTAGTATTTATAATACATAATATCACATGGTGTTTGACTTCAGCTATATAAGAAAAAGCACAATTTGTTAAATTGTATAATGGTAATATTAAGTTGGGTTTAAGGACTGAATATAAATAAGAAAGTAGATTAAATTTTAGTAACATATTATGACATTAAATAACTGCTTGTGAGGTGATATTTGGAATTCTTAACATTTTACTTTTTCTTTTTTTTGAGATGGAGTCTTGCTCTGTTGCCCAGGCTGGAGTGCAATGGCAAGACCTTGGCTCACTGAAACCTCCACCTCCCAGGTTCAAGTGATTCTCCTGCCTCAGCCTCCTGAATAGCTGGGATTACAGGTGCCTGCCACCACAGCCGGTTAATTTTTGTATTTTTGGTATACATGAGGTTTCACCATGTTGGCCAGTCTGGTCTCGAACTCATGAGCTCAGATGATCCACCCACCTCGACCTCCCAAAGTGCTGGGATTACAGGCATGAGCCACTGCACCCAGCCACATTTTACTTTTAAAGTAAAATAATAGAGCCTCTATTTTCTAGAATATTTTCACAGATAACACGTTGTGGATGTTTTGGCCTTTATGCCAGTATATGAAAAACTAAATTGAATATTATTATTTCAATATTTTCTTTCTTTAACTTTGTTTTTTAAGTAGCAGTTACATAATAGGTAATGTGAGTAGTGTGATCAAAGGAATACAATTTAAAGATCTCATGAAGAGAATCCTGAGGTGAATTTACAGACTTATTTTTATGCTCCTCGTTAATTTGTGTTTCAACATCCATATACTTTCTGCTTGCTTCACGTGTTCAGTGGCCTATTAGGGATGGAAATTAAAGAAGTTATAACTGAGAAAGAAAAAAATTATGCTCCAAAACAACATGTTGGGCAGTTCTGTTTAGCTGAATGATAAACAGCTCAGTCCGCTGATTGAATCATGAACTGCTCTGCGGATCTCTTCCAGTACTGCACTTTGCTCATTCATAGGTTCTCATAAGTCCTCAATCTATTCCATTTTAAAAAGCAAAACAAAGTTTAATAAAAATTTTGTTCTTTGTTACTTGAACCTGGAAGGTGGAGGTTGCAATGAGCCGAGATCACGCAGCTGCACTTCAGCTTGGGTGACAGAGCAAGACTCTGTCTAAAGAAAAAATAAATAAATATATATATATACATATATATATGTGTGTGTGTGTATATATGTATATATGTTCTTTGGCTTCAGAAATAAAACTGAAAGCAGAGAACATTACCACCTTTGGGTACATGATCTTTACATTTTTAAATTACAAAATTTTTACATGATGCTTTAGAGAATTTTATTGTGCAGTTTTTTGTCAACTCTTTTACTCTTTTACAATTTAACACATTTTGTTGTATAAAAGTATTTATTTTGAACTACTAAAAAACATATTTTTAAATATTTTTATTATTAATTAACAAAACATGCCCCACAAATACATGTGAAAGTCAAATTATCTGAGGTAGCTAAATTCAGATACATTATTGAAAGAAAGGACTTGTTTGCTGGAGAAAGTATGTGTTACATGTTACTTTCTCTTTGCTGGAGAAAGTATGTTAAATGTAACTTAAGAAAACGTTTTCCCAAAAAGGAAATTTAATAGTTTGTTATAGAATAATTGACCATATGACATAAAATACTAAGTAAATATTTTTCCCATCGTGGACAAAGTATACAACTCAAAAACCTAATTTGTTTGTGTTAGTGGACTTACTAAATATTAGTCTTTGCCAGTCTAGTTTACACCATGTACCTTTCCCTTAAGCCAACCTTCTGATTTTGCTCTGAAGTATTCTGCAACTTGCTATTATATGATACTAGCCTCACAGCTAGCTTTTACAGTTTATTGAGAATGCTTATTATACTCTGTAACTGATAAATCAATAAAACCTCACTGTAATGTGCAAACTGCCATCTCTATGAAGCAGTTAAAAGCAAACTGTGAGGGCACACATGAGTCCAAAAAAATATGTTGTGATTATATTGACTCTGAAAGCATTTGACTTTCATAAAATACATCATTTATTGTGTAGTTTAAATTGGTTGTACTATTGCTCATAATTTTTTGAATAATGAATCCAGTGAATAGTAAAATAACAAAAATGTTTGTTTCTAGGACTACATTTCACGTAGTTATTCTGGAGAGCTACATGTTAGTGGCAAATTAATAGATATGAATCATATTTTCTTATTTAGGGAGTGAAACTGGGACATGTTAATACAATTTTCATCCTTAGTAATTGAATTTTATATTGGTTTCATATATTTTCTGTATCACATGAAAACCAAAAATACAGAACTTTAAAATATTTCAGTAACAATTTAAACACAATAAACTCTACACTAAGTAAATGTCTTTAGAAGGAAATCAGATCAATGCCTCAAAGATTTGTGTTACCAGTCATGTCACCTTGCTTATTTTTTTTAAATTCCTGCTTAATGAACAAGTTTCATTACTCATTAGACTTTGGGCCAAGTTCTAAGTATAACAGCTAACCCATCTGTCTGCCTAATTATTTAATGACTTCATACTTCTGTGATAAAACTTAGCTTTGATACTGTTTTGTGATAGATTTTGTCACTTTCAGAAATATCCCCTTTTGACTACTAGAAGTGGTTGTTTGTATTTTTAAATGGTGATCTAGGTGTCCTGATTAGTTATTGTAAAGTAAAAATTTAAACACAAATCATTACAGATATCCCATGAAGTAAATAGATGAGTTATACTAGCTAAGCCAAATATAAATATTAAGGGTGGTTTTTTCCAGATCTCAAATACAAATCTTTCATTCTAAATAAAAAAGATGAGAGAGAAAAATTCCTAATGGATAAAGAGGAAAGATGGTTGCACATTCAAAACAGGTCATGATTTAAATATTTTCCTATTTCATAATTATAATAGATATTGATCAATTGTATTCATGTCCTAATTCAACAGATTTTTAAAAAACATCTAATGTTCCAGGCACTGTGTTAGGCGCTGATGAACAAACTCAAACTGTATCTTGACCTCACTGTACCTTGACCTCATGAAGTTAAATAATCTTTCAGGAGAGACATATTAAAATATTCCTACACATAAGTGTATAATTACAAATTATGTTTAATATGATGAGGAAAAATTCCTGGGAATGCTAGGAGAATATAACAGGTAGATCCAATTTAGATTTGTGATAGGGTAAGAGGTGTTTTTCTCAGCTGGGACCAGAAGTATAAATAGGAATTAGCCAGCAGAAAAAACCTTCCATATGGAAGCCAAAGCAAATAACTTGACATGTTGGAGAAACTGAAGGGAAGATTTTTGCAACAAAATAATGGCTGCTTGGAGCAAAAAGGAGGATGGAGTATTATACAGAATCAGATCTTATGGAACCATTTAACTTTCATTGTGGTTTTTGTCTGTTTTATCCATTTTTTGACTTTACCTTACAAGCAGTGGAAGTTGTTGATGGATTTTTATCTGGGGATGTATTCTGATTTCCATTGTTAAAATATTAACACTGACTGCTATATTGAGGATAATTGGAATGAGACAAGCGTAGAAATAAAGAGACTCACTAGGAAGTAATAGAACTGATGAGAAATTGTGATAACTTGGATATGGGGTGAGGAGAGATTGAGAGAAATAGTGAGATGTGATCAATTTGGGCAGTGGACTTCCTGAAAAGATACAGGGTGTCAAGGAGAGCTCTCAGATAATTGTCTTGAACAGTTTGATAGATGGAAATACCATTTGCTGAGATTTGGAAGACTAGAGGAAGAACAGAGTGAAATGGAATGACATCTTTAGCAGGTTGAATTTCAGTAGTAGGTAAAACATTCAGGTGAATGTTCTTCTTGACATCTCAGTTTCTCAAGGGAGAACTTAGATTTATAACAGATAATCCTTTAGAATTGTTAATAAGTCCATTTAAGAAAATATTTTGGATTTGTATTACCTATATTTATTGCAGAAATCTCTAGTGAAAAGAGTATAACCTGTAAAGAGGATTTTTCTCCTGATAACTTTACCATTAGACTATGTGAGGAGGCCAGATAATATCCTGTGATGTATTTGATGTGTGCAATACCAGGCATGACCTCAGAACACTAGTTAGAATATTTTTCCTTCCAATAGAGTAGATCATTTTTACCTAAAAGTTTTAATTGAACCATCTTGCCAAGAATCTGTTTAGGTTTAAAAACTATATTATTCACACATATGTGTCAATTATTTTGTGCCAAAAACTATTATTTGCTATATGTATTTCCTGCAGATAATGAATTTACATCTTATTAAAAAATATAATGGATACATTTAAACCAGACAACTATATAATTTGAAACTGCAATTTTATGTTATATTTTGTTTCAGGATAAAAAATGTTTTGCCTTGCAGGTTTATATTAGTTTAGTTATAGGTTGCTGTATAACAAATTGTCCCCAAATTTAGTGACTTAAAACAACATTACTTCACAGTTTCTACAAGTCAGTGCAGCTTAGCTGTGTCTCTGGCTCTGAGTCTCTCACAAGGGTACAGTCATCTCAAGACCTGATGGAAGGGATCAAATTCCTCACTGACTCACATGGTTGTTGTCAGGATTTAGTTCCTCACAGGCTGTTAGACTAAGACCTTGGTTCCTCATGCACTCAAGGTACCCTTTGGTTCTTTGCTGGGTCTCTTCATACAGTATCTCCCAACATGCCAGCTGGCTTCATCAGATTGAACAAACGAAAGGGCAAAAGAGAGATAGAGTAAACTAGCAGAATGCAAGTCACAGTCTTTTGTAACCTAATCACAGAGATGACATCCCATCACCTTTGCCATATTCTGTTCATTAGAAACAAGTCACTAGGGCCAGTCCATGCTACAGAGAAGGGGATTACACAGTGGTGTGAATACCAAGAGGCAAGAATTGTTGGGAGCCATGTCGGAAGCTGCCTCCCACAAAGATTTGTTTAAATGTAACTTAACTTTTATTAGGCCTTGGGTAGCTGGAAATTGGTGGTCTGTAAGACATTCAGTTAATTGTATTGCTTCATGAGCAGTGACAGTTGTGGGCAAATGCACAATCATAATCTGACCTTAGAATACCATCACAATCTAGAAAATCTGTAAGATTCTGTCTAAGGAAATCAAAGGTCATGGAAGGGTCATAGCTTCTAAGGAAACCAAAGCTTGAACCAAAATTAAGTACCAGGAATCACGCATATTCAGAAACTAATAGATTATGAGCAGTACTGTTAGCAGGATCTGTCTGTGGTGCAGTCAGTTCTGGATAGCTTCCTACATATATACTTGAATTTTACAGTTCAAAATGCTGCTGACTAATGTAAGAAATGACATAGGAAAAATTAAATTTTTACCTCTTTCAAATCAAGATGAATACAGAGAGAATCTGAGTCAGGAGTTAAGCCAGCTCTACTAGTAAAAATAAGAAAAATAAAATTATGAAAAAAGAATACTCAACTGTGGTGAATGTAGACAGACAGTATTATTTGAATGTATGAGTGATATGTAGCAATTTTATTTGTACTTCAGATCTGTTTGTTGTTGATATTGATATTGATATTGATAAACATAGTTTTTAAAATAAAAATCAGCAGCTATGTAAATCTAGTAAAAATTTAAGTAACCAAATATAAATATTTAAACACTGACGCTTTATTTATTTATTTATTTATTTATTTTTCTTTTTTGAGACAGAGTCTCACTCTGTCACCCAGGCTTGAGTTGCAAGGGCATGATCTCGGCTCACTGCAACCTCCACCTCCCAGGTTCAAGCAATTCTCTGCCTCGACCTCCTGAATAGCTGAGATTACAGGTGCCCACCAACACGTTCTGCTATTTTTTTTGTATTTTTGGTAGAGACAGGATTTCATCATCTTGGCCAGGCTTGTCTTGAACTGCTGACCTCATGATCCACCCACCTCGGACTTCCAAAGTTCTGAGATTACAGGCGTGAGCCACTGCGCCCAGCCTGAAGCCTATTTTAAAAGGATAAAGGAAGGATAATCATTAACATGAAAGACTACACAAAAAAACACCTGGAAATAAAATGAGCATGATTATTACCACAGTAGAAATGTTAGTAAATGGACAGCTGCTAAAATATTCTGGTGAAATAAGAGTAAAAGGAATCCTTAAATAATGAAAGGATAGAAGTTGAATGACAGTAGTACCTCTCCTACCTTGAGTTATTTGGAGGTACTTAGAGAATTATTTGAAACTTATTTCTTCTGCCCTCCAATTCAGTTATTGTTTTAATCAAGCATGTGCTATGCACCAAGCATTGAGGCAAACACTGGGAATTACTGGTAAAATAAAATTCAAGGCAGCAGCATCTGATATCACTGACCATACAGTCTAGCAAGGGATACTGACCAGTCAACAGCAATCATAATCGGGGAAGTGTGTAGTACTGTGGGGGACACTTAAGAAGGATATCTATCTCAGACTTGGGTGAATCAAGGAAGGCTTTATCATTGTGAAAACCATATATTCCATTAACTCTTTGGCCTATGTTGTGTAACTTGATTACTTTTTAGAATGTCCCATAGAAAGTAATATCTTCAATTTTAGGCCCTCCAAAAACATGATTTAAAAATATTGAATTTGCTGTGGCATGTGAACAATATTATTCACCTCCTAAAGGAGTAACATGGAACCTAATCAGATCCATATCCTTCATTTAAAGCCCTTGCGGTTATATGTGTTTCATAATTCAGAATTTTCTAAATCTTATAAAAGAATGTTGTTCCAGGAAGCACCCTATTGTCAAACACATGAATATTTCTGCAATGAGACATGTGAATTGTTACACTAAATCAGGTCAGTTAGTGCAGCTAACTTATAAAGTACTTTTTGTTTTTCAGAACTTTCTGAACTTTGAAATTGTACATTAAAGGATTATGCATATAGCCTACTTGTCCATAAAACAAGTTGAACCTGATAAATTAACAATAAAGATACCCAGTGAAGATTTTACATTGTTTTGTGCCTCTATCAGTTGTTGAAATTAAGGAGAAAGATCTCATTCAGTTAAATTTGTTCCTCTATGGTGTTGTATTGAATATTCCTCAATGATGGAGAGAATCAAATGGGAAAAAGTAGAGGATACTCTTAATGGCTTCTTTATCATAGTATTTCTAAAAGAGTATGGCGTATCAAACATTGTTAAAGTTATATAGAGAGAAGAATAATCAACAAATGTGATAGATAACTTAAAATATGATTTCTTAATAACTTGACTAAATATTAGTCTCCCATAAATAAGCCTCTCTGGTCATTGTAGTTGTATATATGCTATTTTATATTACCAGTTGATATAGTAACTTAACAGACAAGGCTAAATTTGTTATTAAAAATTTGTCACAACTGGGAACTTTTTATATTTCAACATTTCCCTCAAACTTTATCCCTTTGTTGTTAATGTTTTTTCTAGAATTGGACAAGTCAGTTAAGTTTTATTTTTAGTGAGATGCAAAACCACATATTAGTTGGGTTAAGTAAAAACAAAACGTCAGATGCCACACATAAAAGAGTTTTTTGAAAGAGAGATTTGTAATTTTTTTTCTTGAAAAGATGTCCTTTTTGCTTCAGGCTCCAGCTAGATTTTGAAGGATGGGCCCCTAATGGAGAAAACAAAATATATGCACAATTAAAACTGCTTTAGAGCCTCAAGTTCTCATTGAAACCCAAATGAAAGCTGTTTTGACTCCCCCACAGCTTCTTTCTTTACAATTTGGTGAATATAATTGCTGTTTTAAGGGAATTATTTTGCCTGTTTGTGAATAAAAATTTTTACTGATGTGCCCAAGAAAGATAAAAAATAATCTTGATAGTGCTAAAATTAACTTTGAAATGTTAGTGTCTTCAACACTGTCTACTTCTTTATAGACTTTCAAAACTATAAGCACTGATTCACAATTTCCAGATAATATAAAGTATTTAAAAAGTATAATTGGAATCTTAAAAATTTATTCTATACATATATTTTTTGTAGACCAGAGTGCAAGTTCTGTGACAAAAGAAAGTAATTTGGTTTTATTTTTAAAATCTGCTGTTACAAACAGTGCTATAAATGAGCAGCCTTCCTGAAACATATTTTTGTATAGTTATTTTGATAGATTTATAAGATAAATTTCTAGAAATAAACATTTTTAGGTTCAAAAATATGTGTTCTTTTAACTTTGATAAAAATTGCCAGATTGTTATTTTAAAAAGTTGTATGAACAGTATTTGAGAACAGCAATGTCTAAGAGAATGCTCATTTCTGTAAGCATTCACTACTATTTAGTAAGTTGTCAGCCTTCCAATGTGAAAGGTAAAATATTATATTGTTTTAATATGCATTTATTTTATTAGGAAGAAGATTAAGCATTTAAAAATATTTTATTAGCAATATATTTTTCTTTTTATGTGAACTGCCTATTCCTGATCTTTCCCATTTTTGTGTTGGACAAAATATTGTTTATGAATCAATTTTTATTGATTTATAAAAACCCTTCGAATAGTAAATAAATTCACTTTTTATTATATGCACTGTAAGCAGTTTTTTTTCTGTTTGCAATTTTGCATATTTTTTAACAGAGAAGTTTTATTTTTATTTTACTCTGTCAGATTTATTTGTTAAATTGTGGTATTTTATGATAAGCAGATTGCCTTCTTTTGAGTTGCTTATTTGAGGTTATTATTATTATTATTTATGATTACCTAGAGAAGGCATTAGAGCTATTTGTAAACTTTGTCTTTGTGTGTTTTTTTCCTTTTAAACAGTTATTTTTATTAATTAGAAATCCAGTAGGTAATAGTTTTTATAACTTAATACTAATTCAGATTTGTTAGACTTAGCAAATAAGCTTTTTAGTCATAGTTGTTCAGTCATAAATCTTCTCTTCCAAAGCAAATATCCTTCAAGGATGGAACAAACAGAATCAAAACACAATGAGAGGTTTGAACCCTTAGATGCTAGATTAGGTTCATTTGGATGTATGAGATTAAAGGAAAGCATCTGAGATAGCCTTAACTGTAAAAGAACTCTGTTTCTTTTCATTC
The DNA here is from genome assembly GCA_036589455.1 of Ateles fusciceps. Classification (NCBI taxonomy): domain Eukaryota; kingdom Metazoa; phylum Chordata; class Mammalia; order Primates; family Atelidae; genus Ateles; species Ateles fusciceps. The sequence continues at coordinate 4,908,522 of JAZHEH010002842.1, forward strand.
AAATATTGTAAATGGTTAATTATCAAAATTGTAGGGCCTTGATTTACGATGTTAAAATAAAACAATAAAATAAGTAGTTCTTCCATCTTTGTGTACCACATGTCCCCTTAATTTATTTTTCTGGGTAATGTCTGGCTATGAAGAAGTAAAATTATAAAAACCTGCATTTTTATATATATGTGCGTTATATATATATATAGGATAAACTCATTTTATATATATATGCATTATATATATATGATATAAACTCATAGTGACACAGCCACATGTAGTTTTTGAGCTTAATTCTCTGTCAGGCTTATAAGATCCTAAAACCTTTAGAGCGTTCAGCAAAAAATAAATGAGAATAGGCAGAGAAAAAAGGTTGCATTTTTTCCCTTTTAAATACCCTCTTGTTGTTCACTTTAGTAGTTATATACAAGTGTTCATCGTGATCAAAAGAAGTATTAATATGTTTTTGGTTGGCCAATCAGAAAATGCTTTTTTCATCCATCATATTTTCTTTTTACAAATTACTAAAGTAATTAATACATATTCATTTTAGAAAAAAATTTAAATATAGCTAAGCAATTTGGTATTTTTATAAAATGTTTTCATACAATACATACAATATTATGACTGGATTGTTTCATTTAGCATATTATGAATAACTTCCTATGTTATTATAATCTTTTACATATAAGAAATAAATAATTTAAATGGCTTTAAGTCTATTATATGATTGTACTATAACTTAACTGTTATTTTCAGATACCACTGCAGTGAAAATACTTACAACTAGATATTTGCACATATCTATGATTATTACAGAGGGCACAAATTGCTGGAAGTGGAATTCTTGAGTTAAAGAATATTTAGAATTGTTAGAAAAAAATTCTATCAATTAGAAAAACAATTAGGCTATTTATAGAGATATCCTTGAGGATCTGTATATTTTTAACTCTCCTCAGGTATATGGAAAACAGAGAAATATAGTCCTGGTTTTTTGTAGCAGAAAGACAATATTTCATCTTGCCCTCTAATTATAAAATATATTATTATTATGTTTTCTCAGAGTGGTCTAAGTTGCAAATGCTATAAAGATATATAGTAATAGCTAGAACTTAATTTGGATTTACTTATGGTACAAGTACTGAGAAACTCTCTATTCAGAATTTCCATACTTTTTAAATTATTTTTTTATAGCTTTCAAAGACACTGGTACCTAATAGAAATGAATGATGTGAAGCTGGAAAAGGCATTGTGTGTCCCATCAAAGAGCTTCACTGCTATAGTTTGTATAGACTGAAAGAGAAGATTTAAACAGAAACTAATAACTTCCTTGAAAATAGTCATGCACTGTTCTCAGTAAGCATGTCAAAATAGTGGACCAGACTTTTTGAAACGATTAATGTGAGTCATTTAAATCTTCAGGTATATGAACATAGCATTCGAAGTGCTATACCTATGGGAAGTTTTTGGCAAAAAGGTGACAACAACTCTTTCAACTTGTTTTTTACAGTTGGCAACACCTCTTCTCCTTGCCATTTCATTGTAAGCGTTACTACAAAAAGTTTCTTGTTAGTCTGACTACTTACTAGATGGAATTTAAAACATTTTATTACTTTTTGGAAAGATGTAAAATTTTAGTGGAAAAATGTAGACTAGTATAAGAAAAAAGCAACAAAATTTATTTTGTTTTCATCTCTGTTACTGCTATTATAAAATATAGAGAAAGACAACTAATCAAAAACATTGTGTCATGTACTTAGGACTACTGGTGGGATATATTAAAAGGATTTCATACCTCCTTTGCCCACGAGAAGTTTATACCACTGGTATTGAGTTGTTTCCAAATACTGCTGCAGTAAACATACTTGTACCTAACTATTTGGAGAGGGTTCAAGTGCCTGCAAGTAGAATTAAGTTAAAAAGTATCTGTTATCTGTAATGTGTGTGCATGTATGTATATATATAATGCTAGTAATATATTAACATAATTTTCTTTGTTTATTATTTCATAGAGTAGAATGGTACTAAATAACCTCTTAGTTGTTCAGTACAGGTAATATAGAGAGAAGGAAGGCTTCACGGAACTTGAACTTGGCCCTGTAGAATGGGTAGGATATAAAATAAGCATGGGGGAATAAGAGAGGGTAATACAGAGGTGAGAAGCAGCACAGATAAAGCACAGGTACAAGGGTGAATATAATCTATGAGAGGAGGTGCACAGAGGTCAGCCCTGGCAGGAGCAGAGGCTCCTGGAGCATAATATCAGATAAACAAGACTAGTCTGAATTACTGAGAGCCTTCAAAAGTATGCAAAGGCATTTGGATTTCATGTGATAGGAAATAAGAAGTCATTGTAGAATTTTTAAAGCAGCAATGATTACTTGATGAAAATAGCATTTTAGGAACATCAGTCTCTCACTTAGCATTAGAAGATTAATTAAATCAGGTTGGTGTTAGAGATAAGAGTACTAGCTAAGAAGCAGTCATGATAGTATAGTATAACAAGATAGACAAATGATGTGTTGATGTAGGTTGGTAGCAGTGAGAATGGGAGGAAGAAATTCATATCAGAAACACTATTGACAAAATGTGATTTAGTGACCAATAGATGTGAAGGGTAAAGAATTCAGCATTTTAAGGTTCTCTGCATAAGAGATAGGAAAAACACAGTGCCATTAATAGAATGTCTTTAGTTCAATACTAAGAACTAATTTCATTTTCTTTTTGTGTAACCCTAACTTATAAACTTATGAGAAAAAATATTAAGTTGAGTTTGAGAAAAGTACAGCCAGGTGGCAGATATAAAACTCATCAAAATTGGCTTCCAGAAACTGACAAGGAAAAGAAAGAAAGGGCTTCTAAGGATTCTTCTCTGGGAATAATAGAAATACCTATGAGAATTTTTTTGGAATGATAGCAATTTAGATTGTATAACCCCATTTCCCAAATAATTAAACTCTTTCCATGGAGTTTAGTGCTAAACGTCAGAATGTCCAAAGTTATTCTGAATGATAAAGATTATTCATAAGAGCTGTATCTCAAGCGGTTCAAAGATAGGCCAGATGTCAAGGCTGCAGTTTGAGGTATCATCCTGCAAAAGGCAATAATATATAACTCCTCTACCGGGCAAACAGCAGATCACTTTCTGAAGTGATGTCATTCAGATTGAGAATTATCAGAAGTAGCCTGATATGTGAATATTTGAAAGTCCAGATATAAGCAGCTGGAGGCTGCATGCCAAGTAGAAAGGACTTTTTTTATGTGACAGAGTCTTGCTGCCACCCAGGCTGGAGTGCAGTGGTGTGATCTCGGCTCACTGCAACCTCCACCTCCTGGGTTCAAGGGATTCTCCTGCCTCATTCCCACGAGTGGATGGGATTACAGGCTCCCGCCACCACGCCCGGCTAATTTTTTGTATTTTTAGTAGAGATGGGGTTTCACCGTATTGGCCAGGCTAGCCTCAAACTCCTGGCCTCAAGTGATCCACCCACCTCGGCCTCCCAAAGTGCTAGGATTACAGACGTGAGCCACTATGCCTGGCCAGAAAGAATTTTACTAATTATTTTGTTTAAGAAGGCACATGATGAGGATGGACAATGAATAGTTCCTGTAAATCTTTGCTTATTAGCCTCTCTTTGTTCCTGCCAGACTGACCTCTATGCAGCTCCTCTCATAGATTATATTCGCCCTTGTACCTGTGCTTCATCTGTGCTACTTTTCTCCTCTATGTTATCCTCTTTTCTTTCCTCTTTGCTTATTCATATCCTACCCATTCTACAGGGCCAAGTTCAATTTCCTTGAAGCCTTCCTTCTCTCTATATTACCTGTACTGAACAACTAAGAGATTACTCAGTACCATCCTACTCTATGAAATGATAAATGAACAAGGAAAAACATGTATTATTACTAGCATGATTTATATACATAAGCTAATAAGCAAAGATTTACAGCAACTGTTCATTAGTATTATCTAGGTTATTTACTCAAAATAGATATTTCTACCAAAGTTAGATAACAAAACATACATCAAAAAAGGTTGATACTGCATATTACCCAAACCTAAACTAATCTAAGGAAAAATAACAAATTACAATTTTTACATGTCATGTTAAGTAGAGTTTCTGAAAATCCTTGAGGATTTTATTAGGAGACAGGTTTGAGGCCGTTCTCTTAGCACACAGATGAGAATTGCTCTACTAATTAAGATGAAACAATAATTTTCATTGGAGCGGGCCCTTTAGGTAACCATATGGTACACTGAGGGTAGGAAAGGGGACCTATTTGTTTCCTCTGCTCTATAAGCTGTCCTCTTGGGAGACAGTGAAGCTGGTGGTTCTTGTGTCCTTTCCACCTCCTATCCGCCTCCTATTACCCATCTGTTCAAAGGGAGAGGAAGAGGCATTAAGGGAAGAAGGATGACTATGTGTTACTTACCCCTTTCTGAATAAATGTTTGTTATTCCTAAAAAGAAAAAAATTTGACAAAGTGTCTTCTAGAACCCTCTAAATCATAATCATTATAAATAGATGAGGACTTATTTGTTGCCAATTTAAAGATTTTTTTCAAGAATATATAGTATATATATTGTTAACAGTACAAATACTGTAAGTCTAAAGGAAATCATATGAAAAGTCTGTTCTCTGTGAATAAATAAATATCTCACAGTAAATAAATTTGAACATAAGTGTAATTCACACTTAAGATCATTGTAACTTAGTTCCTGGTATAGTTTACTAGTGTCCTGTCAGTTCGAAAGAGTTAATGTGTTCCTATGTTACTAACTTAATACCAAAGAATAATCTAGACACTGAGAATAAAGCCCATAAATCCTTAATACTAACACTTTAACACATAAAAGAAAGACGTATGTGATTTAATTTCAAGGCATCTGTGGTGCTTGAAAAGTATTAACTGTGAAGTGAATGGATATTAAAGAATGAAAATTACATTTACAAGTGGCATACAAAAATCAGGCATTGGAAAAAAGAAATGAAAGTCAGTCTTACAGTCTAACTAAGAGAATAATCTCAAACCTGTCTCCTGGTAAAATCATCAAGGATTTTCAGAAACTACAAAACATGACATGTGAAAATTGTAATTTGTTATTTTTCCTTAGATGAGTTTAAGTTTGGGCAATATGCAATATCTGTCTCTTTGTGTGTGTGTTTTGTTACCTAACTTTGGTAGAAATACCTATTTTGAGTAAATCACCTAGATAATATTAATGAATAGTTGCTGTAAATCTTTGCTTATTAGCTTATGTATATATGCATATATCATGCTAGTAACATATTAATATGTGTTTTTGCGTTGTTCATGTATTATTTCATAGAGTAGGATGGTACTGAGTAACCTCTTAGTTCTTCAGTCTATCTGCATTCAGAATTCCTTGTCTGTAAAATATGAAAAAGTGTATATGTTTGCACACTATTTTTGTGATAAATGAAAATATAAACCTGTTCCTTTCTTTTGCATATGTGGTATAGGCTTTGTAGCATTTTCTGTTTTCTATGTTGTGATGCTATACTAATTAAATAACATTGGTGAGTACACATAATAACAATTTCAGAGCAATCTGCCTTTTCATGGTTATGTAACAACTAAATCTGATGTTTTAGAAAAGTGAATCACTCTTATATATGTAAAAAGATTAAGACTCTATAATATAGCTAAGCCCAGTAACATGCAGTTTTAAACTGCCAGAAAGAAGCAGTGACTACCTGAAAGTTCAATAATGCCATGAATGAAATTATACTTCAGATTTCTGTTTATTATATCCTTATCTTGAAACCAAGGATTGATTCCCCATAAGAAAAAGAGTTTGAGAACAGTATAATTGAGCAGTTTTCAAAACAATATTTAAGAAGGAAATAACTTATCACTCTTAATTTTTAACAAAAGCCACTCTAAAAATAATGAAGCTGTGATGTTTTAAATGAGACAATGATGTGACCACAAACTCCATTTCTCACTAAAAGAAATCAAGATTCTCTGTGAGCCTTCAGATGTAACTTAAGCAAATGCTCATATGGCGAGCAGGAGTAAAACATAAACACCAGAATAAGGCAAAAAGAGGGACTTTCCCACTAATCTACATCCTTTTTAAAAAATACCATTGATGCACCCCATTCCAATTCTTAGAAATCAAAAGAATTTTAAATGGGATAATTGAAATGGTTGACCTCGAATTTGTTGTTTTTCTACATTCTGTCACATGCCTGCTTATATTTGACTCCGATGCTTCTTCCACAGAAGATGTATAAGCAGTCTACATTCATAGCAACTTCATTCCTTTGTAAGTTTCTCCATTTTTCTTCTGATAAATTATGAAATCAAAAAGAAGAGCTGAGAACAGCCTGACCAGCATGGTGAAACCCCATCTCTACTAAAAATACAAAAAATTAGCTGAGTATGGTGGCATATCCCTATAATCTCTGCTACTTGGGAGTCTGAGGCAGGAGAACTGTGCTCCGGCCTGGCAAGACTCCATCTCAAAAAAAAAAAAAAAAATCTGAAATACTTGTTTTCCAGAATCAGAATCAGTGATTGATTGTTATCACATTAGATAATTCCTCCTGATAAAGGCTAACCTTTACTTAGAGTGAAATTTTATCTAACATTTTTCTCACCAAGTCTCCCAAACTCCTTCAATTTAAAGTGAGAGAAATCTGTTCTTTTTAGATAACTTCTCTATCATTTAATGTTCTTCTGCAAAGGTTATTGACAAAATATATACTACAAATCTTCACATCAAGTAATTGACTTTCTTTTATTCTCGAAAACCTGCTTTTAGGAGGTCATCATCAAAATTTCAACCCATTACTTTAGAATAGAAAATGTAAATGTACTCCTTATTCCCAACATGTGTGTGTGAGATTTATTCATAAACTGTATTCTATTGATTTATGAGAGCCCCTTGGGCTAGTTACCAAATATACAGTGGTAAACACATTGTCCCTACCTTTCTGGAGCCTCATGGGTGTTGAGTTTTCTTGGGAATCTTACGTATGATTTAAATATCCTCTGATAGACAAAGTGAAAGAACCCAATAAAATTGTTACTTAATTTATTCTATTATCTCAGTCGCTTCCTAATGTTGTTAGGGGATTAAGCAAAATAACTCCATTATCTTCTGTTAATTACTTTCCTAATAGTGTCATCCACTACACTAGTGCTGCCATGGACTAACTGGAATCCAGGGGGCAATATAGACATCTAACTTATAAAGTCTTAATTAAGTCTTGGGTAAAACTATACCAAAGATAGTATTTTAATGGAGACATCTAACTTACAAAGTCTTAATTAAGCCTTGAGTAACATTATACCAAAAGTAGTACTGTAAAATCCAAAACTTAAAATAATATTACCTTAGAGATACTATAAAGAAGAAAATACCACTTTAATTCTTCTCTATGTTCTGATTTTTAAAGGGGGTGAAACAAAAGTAAACAAAGTTTTCCGTATTTTCATTTTTATATCTTACTTTTATGTTTATTATTCACCTAAGTGGAAATTAGTTGATATGATTGGTTGTTGAGCTTTATTTTTCAAGGTTACTTTAAAGATAGTAAATGTCAGTCAATGTTTAAAATATAGGTAATTTTTTGGTACCTTGTCTACTTTTGATATTAATGACATTGAAAAAGGAATGTCGCCAGGCACGGTGACTCATGCCTGTAATCCTACACTTTGGGAGGCCAAGGGGGGCAGATCATATGAGATCAGGAGTTCAAGACCAGCCTGACCAACATGGAGACACCCTGTCTCTACTAAAAATACAAAAATGTTAGCCAGGCGTATTGGCTCATGCCTGTAATCTCAGCTACTCTGAAGGCTGAGGCAGGAGAATCCCTTGAACCTGGGAGGCGGAGGTTGTGGTGAGCCGAGATTGTGCCATTGCATTGCAGCCTGGGCAACAAGAGTGAAATTCTGTCTCAAAAAAAAAAAAAAAGAAAGAAAAGAAAAAGGAATGCCACATATCTAAATACAGTTGAATATACATATCCCAAGTTTTTTCTATGTTCTATTTCATCTCAACAATAAATCCAGTTTTCTTGCTGAATTTCAAGGTGTGAAGTAATTTCTTAATGTTAATGTAAATATAAAAGTCAAGCTTAATGCAGCATGGTAAATAAAATGACCCAGGAAATGTAAGATCTGAGTACAGCTTATTCTCACTTTCTCACTGTTTTCCTGTGTAACACACGCTCTCTTGTTCACAGTATTTTAAACGTTTCAGCTACTTGAAAAGGATATAATGTGAAGCTCCCTATATTATAACTTGCTATGGATGAAAACTCCTGCTATAATCCATCCTTACAGAGAATTTTGTTAAAAGACTTCATATGACATATATCTACAGTAGAAACACCTAAAAGGCTGTGTAGAACAAGTGTTTAGAAGGTGCTGTTCACAAAACAATTACCTAAGAAATATGTATAAATGAAGGAATGACAGTGCTGTATATAATTACATATCTTAGGAGGTAAATTAATTTATCTACATTATTTCCTTGTATCCTTTATTCTAGTAATTCTTTGTCTTTTTTCAATTTCTTTTTCTTTTCCTTTATTTTCCCTTTCTGTTTTTTGGAGACAGGGTCTTGCTCTATTACCCAGGCTGGAATGCAGTGGCAATCTCAGCTTATGGTAGCCTGTGTCTCCTGGGCTCAAGCAATCCTCCAACCTCAGCCTGGACTACAGGCATGCAACACCATACCTGGCTGATAACTTTTTACATAGCAGACTGGTCTGGGAGAAAGGACTGAATTAGATTTGATTAATTTTTAAGTTATAGTAGAAATCAATAAAGTAATTCATACATTGGTAATGATGCTTTAAAGCTAAATATTGTTGGCTATATCTCCAAAGTTTTTCTTGTTTTTCTCTCTTTTTTAAAATACATATATATCCAGCCAATGATACCAGTTGACAATAAGAGGGACATGTAAGGTACAATCTTACATGTAGACAGAGACAATAGTCACATCTCACATTTAAAAGAATAATGTGGATCCTAAAATGTATCTATTTTGGTATCTATCAATTGACACCTGAAATTTCTCCATCAGAGATTCCCATATTTGAGTGAAAGCTTTGTACCATAATAAATTGTAGATATGCTTTTTTTGTGAATCACATAACACCATCATAAAGTTCAGGGCAAGTGCTAAGCGTCATTAGGAAGAGAATATGAGGGTACTTAGATTCTTGATGGGAAATGAATGAATTATCATTGGGGTAGATTTCTGCTAAGCATTGAGTTTTTGTTTTGAGGTTTTTTTCCCTCTCTCTCTCTAGAATTCTCTATTACTATTGGAATTCCATTTTAATAATTATTGTTACCAAATTATTTTAGACTTTGCTCTTTGAGAAGTAAAGACAAGCTTTCCACTTTCACAGTTCTGTCCCATGACTAGCCCAAACAGTTGTTACTTTGACTATTTGACATTAGGTATAAAAAAGAAAAAAACGTGGCCCAAAATCTTTTTAAGAACCATAATAATTTTCTAAGCTTCATTTCCTGAGTATGCTTTTGTGTTTGGGATAGTGGGGGTTGGTAGTGGAAACAATGTGTACGTAAGGATTGAATTGGGAGTCATCATTTTTAGGTTAAAAACTAGACTGAGAATGAGATGCTTTTGCTGAAAGGAGGCTTTCTTTACTGAAATGTATTTAAACCAAACTTAGGTATCTACTCTGCCTAAACTTACATAAAGCTCTAAATTTAGCAACATTTTGGTACTGATGAAAATTTTCAAATCTCATAACTATCGCAAGATATTGGAAATATCTGAACACAGTGGATCAAGTAGGTAATAAGAGGGCCTTTTAAAATGCATTCTTTGGTTTCTACTTAATCTCAAAGATCTCGATATGAGGATTGACAGAGAGAAGAATGGTTGATTCTAATTCTTATATCCATGTAAACTTTCACTGACACATTAGCTAGGCTAAGATTTTTTACACTATCTTTTGTCAAGGAGGACACTGAAAAATTATTCCCCAGCCATTTATTTACACTGGCAATATTTTCTAAGAAATAAATATTTCTTCAATCTGTTTCATAATAAAAATCTTAAAAGTGGTGTCACATAGATTCTCTGTTTGTTACTTACCTATAATAAAAAACTGTAATCTGCTTTTTAAAATACTTTAATATGAATTTATGTAGTAAATAATTGCCTTATATCCTCTTTTTCCTTCAGTAAGTTGACCTTTTGATAGTTACTTTGGCTTTCTACATCCCTGATAGTGTCCATTTTTTTTGCATTTTCTCTGGTATAATTACAGCTGAAATCTCATTTTATTATTGTTAATGTCCAATTCTAGGTAAATAAATTATGTCCACAGCCAAATCAATCATAACTCATTATTAAATTTGAGTTTTCTATTAATAATAAGATTACAAAAAATGTTTTAGTCTCAAAATTGTGTAAAACAAGATCACTTTATAAGTTCCTATTCATTTAATAGTGAACCTGTTCAATAAAAAAGATATTTTTTAGTAAGGCAAAATGCACAATACCAAACACAGCATTGTTAGGGGGATAATATTTTGGCATTCATGATTTGGCTTTGATAAAAAGTGACTTATGGACTCTTCAGTAAAGCTTTTCAGTGAGTATATATTGAATGTTGAAAGACAGACCACTCATTAAAATTAAATTTAGAAATAAAGTAGTTGCTCTATGCTATGAGCCATAGAAGGCATGATATCAACTTCAACAAGAAATGGTCTGCAAACACACCATGTTTGCCAAGTATCATCACAGTCTAGAAACTTCTTCTTCCATGTCACAGATAATGAAATTAAGTTATTAGGCTTTTTTTGATATCTGTAAAAGCCCTAATTAAGTCCTTTAATACTCTAATTGAAATAGGTATAAGTGCTTCTGGACAATACCCCATAGCCAGTCCAGATTCTTTAGTTGCAGACTGACCTCATAACTGGGCGATCTACTCACTAACGGCTTAGTATGCTCTGACAGCCAAGCCAGTCCTAGTTGCCATATAATGAGCCTTGCAGGTCTACCTACATCTCAGGAATTAACCTCTATAGCTATTAGGTAAGGAAGAATAATGAACTTTAGTCTGTTTTGATTTCAGGAGTCATTTCACAAGCTGTCTCAAAGTAACTTTCTGGAAAAGATCAAGAAATGTTTGCATAGTTCTGAGAATTTATAGCTAATTGAAAAAGAACACTTAATGTACTCTATAAAATTGTCTCTGTTTTTCTCTGTACTTTATCTTTGGTTCCTTCCTGGTCAACATTTTTCTGAAGACATAAGTTAAAAACATAAAAAGTAGACTTCTCAAAAGAACAAAAAAGTGATAGCAAATTCAGGATGCCAAAAGATACTAATTGCTGGGGGAAAATGAGCAATTCATTTCCCCAGCAATGAATATAAAGGTAGAGGTAGATGGGAAAATGAATTGAAAAGTCATACAGAAAGTGAAAACAAGAACTGTTTCAGATAAAAGGTAAAAATCTTGAATTTAGGATCAGTACTATAGTGGGATAAAAAAAAATCGCCACAAATTTTTTTCAGCTGCTTCCTCTCCACCCTTCAAATCTGGGCTGGCTGCAATTCACTTTAACCAACAAAATAAACCAAGGGATGTTGTACAACTTCTGACAAGGCCTTAGGAAGTCTCACTGATTCTGGTATTGCCCTCTTGCTGACTTGTGCTCACCATGTAAATAAATCCGGGGCCAGTTTACTTGAGAATGAGATTGCACATAAAGAGAGAGTCCTAGCCAGAAGGCAGTACCAACTGTTAACATGTGCCACCCAGTCCCAGTGGACTACAACTGCTTGAATGATCCCAAGCAAGGCCTATAGAACTGCCCAGCTGAGATAAGCCCAAATTGACATGATTAAATAAAATAGAGGTGTTTTAAGCTACCGACTTTGTGGTGATTTATTCTGATATGAAAATATTAATTGCAGATGTCAAAAAAAAAGAGAAGTTTGCCTTGGTTTTGCTGGCAAAGCAGGCTTGAGTATTAGTGGGTGAGCCTTTGTCCCAGTGCTCAGTCTAAGCTATAGTGAAACATGGCAGCATTAAGATAGAAGTAAATTCCCAGATCAAGAGAGATATACTTCCATTTCCCTTTGTAATGACCATACTGGATTGTTATATAGGACTCTTTATTTTTTTAAGACACTGGACATGCACAGAGAGCAACCAGTAATGGTGAGCACTTTATTAACCTAAACAAAGCCCTTCGAGGACTAGAAGTGTTAGCCCCCAAAAAAGTAAAAGACAGTAAAGATATAATAATTCTCTTAACATTTTGACAACACCTCATAAAGGAAATCAAGCAGAGTAATGATTTAAAGGGTAGGTGTAGGCAGATAGGTAGAAGAGCCAAAGAGGCTAACTCTATAAAAATAAGGAATAATTTTCTGACTATATAATTATTATTCAGCTCCCCATTTGATATGATTTGGCTGTGTCCCCATCCAAATCTTATCTTGAATCGTAGTTCCCATAATCCCCATGTCTTATGGGAGAAACCAGGTGGAGATAATTGAATCATTGGAGCAGTTTCCCCCGTCCTGTTCTCATGATAGTGAGTTAGTTCTCACAAAATCTGTTGGTTATAGAGGGGGCTTTCCCCACTTTTGCTCAGCAATTCTTCTTGCTGCTGCCATGTGAAGAAAGACATGTTTGCTGTACCTTCCACCATGATTGTAAGTTTCCTGAGGCCTCCCCAGTCATGCTGAACTGTGAGTCATTTAAACCTCCTTCCTTTAGAAATTACCCAGTCTTCAGCGGTCCTTTATAGTAGTGTGAGAACAAACTAATACACCATTTTTACCACTTTCTAACAACTCTTGTTTTCATTTTCTGTATGACTTTTCAACCCATTTTCCCATCTACCTCTACCTTTACCTTTTCACTTATAAATTCTGTCTTCAGTCTTTTTCAGATATGAAGTCTTTTTACTTTTCTCTTATCAATTTCATTTTTTCTTTTTTGATATTCCCTGATTTCTCATGTGTACTTTGGTTAGCATATTTGTGTGTGTTCATATTTATGTGGTAGTGTCTGTATATATTTATAAATATGTCTGCATATGTACATTTTTATATGTATCTGTGTGTATTATAGTCTGTATATGTATCTTTCAGTTGTGGCTAAAAATGAGCAAGAAATTTACTTCATTAGTTAGAGTTAGGAGTGGGTGAGCCCCATCAATTGCCTGTACTCTTCCATACATTTCTGTGCTTCCTCCCCTCCCCATCTTTTCCTCCTTCTTTTGTCCTCACATCTCAGCTCCTTTTAATCTGTCTTTAGGAAACTTCTTTCCGTTGTTTCTACTTGTGTCTATCCACAACTTCTGCACTGAATGTGTAACACTCACATTTTACCTGAAACTTGAATTTACCAAGGACACTTTTCCCCCATAGCCTACTAGACGCTAGCCTTTCTCCCATACCCCATATAATAGGAAGGAAAGCTCTGGTTCCCTTTTTTAGTACTTTCATACCTTCTGCATCCATGTAAAACCCCTTCTTTGAGGTTTACACCATCTATCTCTATCATTCTCTATCCCTCTTCTTTAGTGATTTCTTTTTTTTTTTTATTCAAGAATTTTCTTCCTAGACCATTCTTTAGTGATTTCTCTGATCTCCTGATCAATGTCATTTATTTAATGTGAGTTTCATGCATCTCATCAGTGTCTTCTTCTCTACTCCAACTTCTGTATTCATGCTAAGAATCTTCAATATCTGTGTCAATAACCTGCATTATTCATTTGCCTCCTGAGTGTTAATGACCTTTAACTCTTCACTTCAGCTACTCACTCTGGACCTTGTTGTCACTCAGAACTTTTCTACATCTGAAATCCTAAGGTCAAAGTTGCCTCTCTGACAGGAATCACAGTCTTATTCCAACTCTTCTTGCTTTTTAACCTCAACACAAATCAAGACATCTAATCCCTTACTCCCTGCATTCTCCTGTAGACTAACAGCCCTTTGTTGACTTGCTTTCTTCTCTCCCCAGTGTGGAGTCTGAGTTTAATCACTGTAACCCTGAGACACTCAGTTTCCTTATGTCCTTGTCTTTTTCACCGTACTGCCCTGTAAGTCATAAACTCTGAATTACTTCTATACTTGCTTTCCCCATATCTACCCCAAAGTATAGAGCTGTTGGGGGGAAAAAGTATACCACTATGATGGTTATGTCTTCTACAAAACCGTAGTGTCTAGCTTTAGCTAGATCATCAATACCACCAAAAAATCCTTTTCCATATCCTTAGTCACCTCCCTTTCTTGTCCTATTAAACCCTCACTATTCTCTTTCAGCCTTTTCCCCTCACTCTGTGCTTTCAGCAGAGAACTTTCCTTTCTATTCCATGAGGAAAATTGAATCTAGCAGGCATGAGTTCTGTCATTTCCTTCCTCCACACCTACAGAATTATCCACGGATATATTCTTTCCACCTCCTTTCTTTTATTCTGCAAAAAGTTAACCAGTCGTAGTTTCAAGGATAAGCCTACAAGTCATGCTTATGATCCATTCCTCTGAGGCCCATTTAAAAAAGTATTATCTTACTCCCTTATATCTTAGTATGTTTCTCCTTTTCCATAGTCTATCAACATATTCACATTTTCCATTTCTTAACGCAACTCCTTCAGCCATACATCCCCCTGTAACTACAATCCTCTTTTCTTTGCATTCTAACCAAGCTTTTATAAAACAACCTATACTTAGTCTTCACTTTTTCACATTTCATTCATGCTTTATCTCATTTTTATTATACCATTACAGTTGCACTCAAAAAAGGTTATCACTTCCTGCCAAATCAAATGGACACTTCACTTTGATCTTGTTTAAGCATCTACTTAATCCTGATAATCACTCCCTCTTGGAGTTCTCATCTCTTGATTCTGTGACTGTCCTACTCTTGGTCCATCTTTTACTTCCTTGACCATTCTTCCTCAAATTATTTTTTAAATTTCTTTCCTTTATATTTTTGTTGTCGTTTTGGTTCTATCCTCTTCGTCTCTCACTTCTCCTTTTCATTTCTCTCTAAACATTTCCCTCTACTCCTCTGGCTTCAGTTGCAACCGAGAGTAAAACGTAGTCATGGCCTACCTGTCTAGCCCCATTTCCTGTCATCTTTCACCTCTTCTTAAGTTGTTCTGAGAAACCATACTACTGGCAGTACTTGACACACATCAAGCCTTCTATGCCTGTGTTTTATTTCCTCTTTCTGGAATGCACATTCACGTCCTGTCTCCATTCCCACCTTTCTTGAGGTAATGCTTTCCTTCTTATCCTTCAATACTTAACTTAGGCATCATCAGGAAGCCTTTACAGACCTTTCCTCTCCTTCCATACCCAAGCTAGGTTCTGTTAATACCTATGTTTATATTATAACATTTACCAATAACTTACTGGAGTTATCCTTATAAAGATCTGCTTTCCCACCTTACTGCTTCTTATGAGTAAGGACCATGTCCTGTTCTTTGAATAATCAAAGCCCAACACAATGCCTGGCACATAGGAATTAACCGACAAATACTTGTTGACTGAACTGAAATCAACCTCATATTTTCTCTTTAACACAGACTCTTATATCCAAGTGCCTGCTTAACATCCCCCACTTTTTATGTCCTACTGATACCACAAATATGTAAGACTTAACTTACACACATTCCCCCCCCCCCCCACACATACTCACCCACAAAAATCTACTGTTCTTCCTCTCCAATATTTTTATTAGGGCATCACTATCTACCTAGTCACCAAAACCAGAATCCTGGGAGTGAGCCATCTGGCCTAACCCACCTCACCTCATTCTGTCCTCAGAAGTCAAGAAGTCCTTTGGATCCCAAATCCTAAATATCTTTCAAGTGCACCTCCTTCTTTTTATCTGCATTGCTACAGCTCTAATTCAGGCCTTCAGCTCTCACTAGGATTATTTTTTACTTTCATTTATTTAATTTTTTTTTTTGACAGAGTCTAGGCCTGTTGCCCAGGCAGGAGAGCAATGGTGCGATCTCAATTCACTGCAACCTCCACCTCCCAGGTTCAAGCAATTCTTGTGCCTCAGCCTCCCAAGTAGCTGGGATTATAGGCATGTGCCACCACACCTGGCTAATATTTGTATTTTTAGTACAGACAGGGTCACACCATGTTGGCCAGGCTGGTCTCGAACTCCTAGCCTCAAGTGATCCACCCACCTTGGCCTCCCAAAGTGATGGCATCACAGGCATGAGCCACCTTACCCAGCCTGGATTATTTTTTAATCGTGGTAAAATAGTCATAACGTAAATTTATTATCCTAACTGTTTTTTTTTTTTTTTTTTTTGAGATGGAGTGTCACTCTTGTTGCCCAGGCTGGAGTGCAATGACTCAGTCTCAGCTCACCACAACCTCTGCCTCTTGGGTTCAAGTGATTCTCCTGCCTTAGCTTCCTGAGTAGCTGGGATTACAGGCATGCACCACCACACCCAGCTAATTTTCTATTTTTGGTAGAGACAGGGTTTCTCTATGTTGGTCAGGCTCAGTTCTGGTCTCAAACTCCTGATCTCAGGTGATCTGCCCGCCTTGCCCTCCCAAAGTGCTGAGATTACAGGCGTGAGCCACCATGCCAGGCTCATCTTAACCATTTTTATGTGTATAGTTTAATGGCAGTAAACACATTCACATCCTTGTGCTCACTAGGATTTTTTTTTTTTTTTGAGACAGAGTTTCACTCTTGTTGCCCCATCTGGAGTGCAATGGCACCATCTCGGCTCACTGCAACCTCCAGCTCCCGGGTTCAAGCAATTCTCCTGCCTCAGTCTTCCGAGTAGCTGGGATTACAGGCATGAGCCACCACACCCAGCTACTTCTGTATTTTTTAGTAGAGACGGGGTTACTCCATGTTGGTCAGGCTGGTCTCGAACTCTCGATCTGGTCTTCTGACCTACAGGTCAACCTGCCTTCATCCCATCTCTACATTCTTGGCAATGTGAACTTTATAAACTGCAAATGATGTTACTAGGTGAGTTAAAACCCTTTCATTGTGTTCCACTGTCTACATCAGAGGTTTCATCACAAAGTTTTCACAGGTTCAAATTGAAGTAAAGAAAAACAATATATACAGTATACCAAGTTTTTCTTAAATATTTTAGCTAAAAGGTTGAGTGAATGAGTGGCAACATGAATCAAGATAAGAAATACTGAAACATGCATAAGAACTAAAATAGTTTTGTTTTAAATATGCTGAGTATCATATGCCAATGGTATAAGCAAGAGGAAATGTCTCGAAGGCAGTTGGATAAGTCTAAAATTCAGAAGAGAATTTTGAGAAAGGGGTCTAGATTTGGAAGTTATGAGGATTTAAGTGTCATCAAGGGAGCAAAGCGTAAAGAAAAAATGATAAGATACATCAACATTAAAAATACCAACAAAAGAACAACCATAGTGATAAAAGAAACAAAAATTATGTTTAAAGTCTTCTCACCCTTCTGATTGAAAGAGGGTAAGATCTTTGATATTAATGGGAAACCCTAAGTGCAGCATTGTTAGTGACTTTGTCACCTCTGCTGAAGGGGGTGATTGTTATCCGTCTCTCTTGGATTTCCATGGTTTCTTGCCCTCAGGGGGGAGAAAAATGTCAAGCATGTTTGATGGAGTGATGGAGCAACTTCATTGCCTAAATAATATGAATGATTTTTCTGGAAAGAAAGTTGCCAATAAGAATTCTCCTACTCTCACGTTGACAAATACAAAAGTTATTTTCAAAAAGGATATTTACAATGAGATATTTAATTTGGTACAATTCAAATAATGATGAGGAACTTTTTCTGCTTTTACTCCTTTCTGTCCCTTTGCAATAGAATTATCTGGTCAATAAGAGAAAGTCAAGCCCACAAAAATACAGAAATAAGCCTTGAAAGTCTCAATACTTTCAGAAGCATTATGGCAAATTGGAACCATCAGAGACATGGTAGTTAGACCTAGCATCATATCTCAGTTCCAAACCCGCTAGCTATATGGCTCTTATCCAATTACACCCATATACTTTGGTTTTGTCATTTGATAATAATACCCATAGGTTGGTGCAAAAGTAATTGCAGTTTTTGTTATTAAAAATAATGGCAAGACAATATCCATGATGAACATTGATGCAAAAATCTTCAATAAAATACTGGCAAACCAAATCCAACAGCATATCAAAAAGCTTATCCACCACGATCAAGTAGGCTTCATCCTGGGATGCAAAGCTGGTTCAACATATGCAAGTCTATAAACGTAATTCACCACATAAACAAAACCAAAGACAAAAACCACTTGATTATTTCAATAGATGCAGAGGCCTTCAACAAAATTCGACAGCTCTTTATGCTAAAAATTCTTAGTAAACTAGGTATCCATGGAACGTTTCTTAGAATAATAAAAGCTGTTTATGACAAACCCACAGCTAATATCATACTGAACGGGCAAAAACTAGAAGCATTCCCTTTAAAAACTGGCACTAGACAAGGATGCCCTCTCACACCACTCCTATTCAATATAGTATTGGAAGTTCTAGCCAGAGCAATTAGGCAAGAAAAAGAAATAAAGGGCATTCAATTTGGAAAAGAAGAAGTCAGATTGTCCCCATTTGCAGATGACATGATCGTTTATTTAGAAGACCCCATTGTCTCAGCCCAAAACCTTAAGCTGATAAGCAACTTTGGCAAAGTCTCAGGATACAAAAATCAATGTGCAGAAATCACAAGCATTCCTATACACCAAGAACAGGCAAACAGAGAGCCAAATCATGAGTGAACTCTCATTCACAATTGCTACAAAGAGAATAAAATACCTATGAATACAACTAGCAAAAGATGTAAAAGATCTCTTCAAGGAGAACTACAAACCACTGCTCAAGGAAATAAGAGAGGACACAAACAGATGGAAAAACATTCCATGCTCATGGTTAGGAAGACTCAGTATTGTGAAAATGGCCATACTGCCCGAAGTAATTTATACATTCAATGCTATCCCCATCAAATTACCACTGACCTTCCTCACAGAACTAGAAAAAAACACTCTAAACTTCATATGAAATCAAAAGAGAGTCCACATAGCCAAAAAAATCCTAAGCAAAAAGAACAAAGCTGGAGGCATCAGGCTACCTGTCTTCAAACTATACTACAAGGCTACAATAATCAAAACAGCCTGGTACTGGTACCAAAACAGGGATATACACCAATAGAACAGAACAGAGGCCTCGGAGGCAACACCACACATCTACAACCATCTGATCTTTGACAAACTGGACAAAAACAAGCAATCGGGAAAGGATTCCCCTGTTTAATAAATTGTGTTGGGAAAACTGCCTAGCCATATGCAGGAAGCTGAAACTGGACCCCTTCCTTATACCTTATACAAAAATTAACTCCAGACAGGTTAAAGATTTAAACATAAGAACTAACACCATAAAAACCCTAGAAGAAAACCTAGGCAACACCATTCAGAACATAGGCACAGGCAAGGACTTCACGACTAAAACACAAAAAGCAATGGCAACAAAAGCCAAAATAGACAAATAGGATCTAATTAAACTCCAGAGCTTCTGCACAGCAAAATAAATAATCATTAGAGTGAACCAGCAACCAACAGAATGGGAAAAAGTTTTTGCAATCTACCCATCTGACAAAGGGCTAATACCCAGAATCTACAAAGAACTAAAACAGATTTACAAGAAAAAAACAAACAAACCCATTCAAAAGTGGGCGAAGGATATGAACAGACACTTTTCAAAAGAACATATATATGCGGCCAACAAACATATGAGCAAATGCTCATCATCACTGATCATTAGAGAAATACAAATTAAAACCACATTGGGATACCATCTTACACCAGTTAGAATGGCGATCATTAAAAAATCTGGAGACAACAGATGCTGGAGAGGATGTGGAGAAAAAGGAACACTTTTACACTGTTGGTGGGAGTGTAAATTAGTTCAACCATTATGGGAGACAGTGTGGTGATTCCTCAAGGATCTAGAAATAGAAATTCCATTTGACGTAGCAATCCCATTACTGGGTATATAGCCAAAAGATTATAAATCATTCTATTATAAAGACACATGCACATGTATGTTCATTGCAGTGCTGTTTATGATAGCAAAGACTTGGAACCAACCCAAATGCCCATCAAAGATAGACTGGACAAAGAAAATGTGGCACATATACACCATGGAATACTGTGCAGCCATAAAAAATGACGAGTTCATGTCCTTTGTAGAGACATGGTTGAATCTAGAAACCATCATTCTCAGCAAACTGACACAAGAACAGAAAACCAAACACCACATGTTTTCACTTACAGGCGGGTGATGAACAATGAGAACACTTGGGCGCAGGGAAGGGAACAACACTCAGTGGGCTAGGTAGGGTGGTAGAGTGGTTTCATATGAAGTTTAAGGTGGTTATTTCCAGTTCTGTGAAGAAGGTCATTGGTAGTTTGATGGGGATAGCACTGAATGTATAAATTACTTTGGGCAGTATGGCCATTTTCACAATATTGATTCTTCCTGATCATGAGCATGGAATGTTTTTCCATCTGTTTGTGTCCATTTTTGTGTGTGACTAATGTAAAAGAGATTGTGTTCTTGATTTGACTCTCAGCCTGGATGTTATTAATATAATAAGATGTAATTCTACTGATTGTTGTACGTTGATTTTGTATGCTGACACTTTAAGTAAGTCGTTTATCAGTTCTAGGGTCCTCTTCTCAGAGTCATTAGGGTTTTCTAGGTATAGCATCATATTGTCAGTGAAGACAGGTTGAAATCTTCTTTCCCTATTTGGATGCCTTTTGTTTCTTTATCTTGCCTAATTGCTCCCACTAGGACTTCCAATACTATATTTAAAAGGAGTGGTGAAGAGGGAATCCTTGTCTTTTCCAGTTCTCAACGGGAATGGTTCCAGCTTATGCCCATTCAGTATGATGTTGGCTGTGTGTTTGTCATAGATGGGTATTATTATTTTGAGTTATAGTTATTTCGATGCCCAGTCTGTTGAGGGTTTTTATTGTGAAGGGATGTTGGATTTGATTGTAAGCTTTTATGGCATCTACTGAGATGATCAAATGGTGTTTGCCTTTAATTCTGTTTATGTGGCAAATCACATTTATTGATTTGCCTATGTTGAACTAGCCTTGCATCCCAAGAACAAAGCTTATTTGGTCATGGTGTATTGACCTTTTGATGTGCTACTGGATTCAGATTGCTAATATTCTGTAAAGAATTTTTTACATCTTCATCAGAAATATTGCCCTGAAATTTTCTTTTTTCATGTGTCTCTACCAGATTTTCATATAAGGCTAATGCTGGCTTCATAGAATGGGTTAGGGAGGAGCTACTCCTCCTCAATTGTTTGGAATAGTTTCCAGTAGGATTAATGCCAGTTCTTCTTTATATGTCTCATAGAATTCAGCTGTGCATCCATCCAGTCCAGTGCTTTTTTGTTGTTATTGTTGTTAGTAGATCTTTTATCACTGATTTATCTGATTTTTCTATTCCTATAGATTTTCTAATTTGTGTGCATAGAGTTGTTCATAGTATTCTGTGATGATTTTTTATATTTCTGTGGGATCAGTTGTAATGTCATCTTTGTCATTTCTGATTGTACTTATTTTGATCTTCTCTCTTTTGTTAATCTAGCTAGCAGTCTATCAGTCTTGTTTATTTTTCTGAAAAACCAACTTGGTTTCATCAATCTTTTGTATGGGTTTTTGCATCTCAATCTCATTTAATTCTTCTCGAATTTTAGTTATTTATTCTCTTCTGCTAGCTTTGAATTGGCTTATTCTTTTATTTCTAGTTTTTTTAGATGCAGTTAGGTTGTTAATTTGAGATCCTGCAAATACTTGATGAAGGCATTTAGCACTATAAACTTTCCTTTTAATACTGCTTTAGCTGCATCCCAGAGATTTTAGTAATTTGTGTACCTATCTTCATTACTTTCAAAGAATGTTTTGATTCTGCCTCAATTTTGACGTTTACCCAGGAGTTATTTAGGAGGAAGGTGTTTAATTTCCATGTATTTGTGTAGTTTGAGAGATCTTCTTGATTTTGATTTGTATTTTATATATATATATACATATATATATATATATATATATAAATATTGCATTTTAGATTTTGGGGTACATGTGAAGAACATGCAAGATTGTTGCATAGGTACACACATGGCAGTGTGGTTTGCTGCCTTCCTCCCCCATCACCTATATCTGGCATTTCTCCCCCATGCTATCTCTCCCCCAACTCACCACCCCCTGCTGTCCCTCCACTTTTTTCCCCCGACAGACCCCAGTGTGTGATGCTCCCCTCCCTGTGTCCATGTGTTCTCATTGTTCAACACCCGCCTATGAGTGAGAACATGTGGTGTTTGATTTTCTGTTCTTGTGTCAGTTTGCTGAGAATGATGGTTTCCAGGTTCATCCATGTTCCTACAAAGGACATGAACTCATCATTTTTGATGGCTGCATAATATTCCATGGTGTATATGTGCCACATTTTCCTTGTCCAGTCTATCATCGATGGGCATTTGGGTTGGTTCCAGGCCTTTGCTATTGTAAACTGTGCTGCAATGAACATTCGTGTGCATGTGTCCTTATAGTAGAACGATTTATAATCCTTTGGATATATACCCAGTAATGGGATTGCTGGGTCAAATGGAATTTCTGTTTCTAGGTCCTTGAGGAATCGCCACACTGTCTTCCACAATGGTTGAACTAATTTACACTCCCACCAACAGTGTAAAAGTGTTCCTATTTCTGCACATCCTCTCCAGCATCTATTGTCTCCACATTTTTTAATGATTGCCATTCTAACTGGCGTGACATGGTATCTCAATGTAGTTTTGATTTGCATTTCTCTAATGACCAGTGATGATGAGCATTTTTTCATTCATGTATGTCTTCTTTTGAAAAGTGTCTGTTCATATCCTTTGCCCACTTTTGAATGGGCTTCTTTATTTGTTTTCTTGTAAATCTGTTTTAGTTCTTTGTAGATTCTGGATATCAGCCCTTTGTCAGATGGGTAGACTGCAAAAATTTTTTCCCATTCTGTTGGTTCCCGATTCACTCTAATGACTGTTTCTTTTGCCGTGCAGAATCTGTGGAGTTTGATTAGGTCCCATTTGTCTATTATGGCTTTTGTTGCCAATGCTTTTGGTGTTTTGTCATGAAGTCCTTGCCTACGCCTATGTCCTGAATGGTTTTGCCTAGATTTTCTTCTAAGGTTTTTATGGTGTTAGGTCTTATGTTTAAGTCTTTAATCCATCTGGAGTTAATTTTAGTGTAAGGTGTCATGAAGGGGTCCAGTGATACTGATTTGTATTTTTAATGCACTGTGTTGAGAGTGTGCTTGGTATGATTTCATTTTTTTAATTTATGAGGCCTTGCTTTATGACCAAACATATGGTTGATCTTAGAATATGTTTTTCTGTACAGATGAGAAGAATGTATGTTCTGTGGTTGTAACTTAATTTCTTATAACGTGTTGCTACTAAAATACCAGATGAAACACACCAGCAAATATGTCTCCAGTTAAACTGAATAACTTGAGGAAAAATTTTTAATTATGTTACTAAGACAAATAGTCCATTAACCTGTAATGTGAAATTTGTAGGTCTATAGTAACTCAACCCCTAATGGAAATAGCTCTGAACTAAAAACAAGGAAACCAGGACCAGGTTTATCACTGTTTTACCTCACAACCTTGTATAAGGATTTACTTGTCTGTGATTCAGTTTCTTCATATTTAGAATGGAGAAATCCTAATCCTAGCTCTAGCCCTTTTCCTTTTTCATGAAGCTGTTGGGAAGATATCATCGAGTAATATTTAAAGCAGCTAAAGCCTATTTTAGTATGCTACATAATGTTTTCAGGACATTATTGATTTGGACAGTAAGAATAGCCTGCAGGCAAATCCTGCAAGGTGCTTCAACAGACACACACGTCTGCCTTCCTGTTGGCACAGCCCATGTTTGGCAGGTGTATTCCATTCCTTACAGGAAGGAATAGGTGCTTCATTGTATTACAGGAGTCAGTAAGCTTTCACAAAACTAAGTAATTGACATTTTTCTCATTTCTGAGATCAAATTTTCATAAATCATTCAACCTGGGTAAATTGAGAATGTAGTTGATCTGGTAATTGTTGAAATATAATGAACACATTGCAAAATATGATATTTAAGTATTTCCTCCTAATCTTTTACCTTAATGAGATATGAGTTCTAAATGGAAAGATGGCCTAATATAGAAAAAGGAAACAAAAGTAAGATGAGCCTGTCTGTAAAGGAGAAGCCAGAAGCAGCACAGCACAGATTCATCTCAGTAATTTGGGATCCCATTGATTCTGGATTTGTAGTAACAATAATAATAACTAGACAAAATAGAGCTTACGTTTATGTTATGAAGAAGGTTTTTCTTATTGGTTAGTAGTATAAATTATATTATGAAGAAAGGATACATTTAGTCAACTTGCAAGTGATATTTTCTGGCTTTTAACAATATATGCAAAGAAATGCTACTAATGTCTTAAATGATTTCTACTGGAAACTATTTAATGGTCTTTCAAGTTACTATTAGATTTTAACAATAAACTTAAAATTTCATAGTGTAGTTCTGTAATTCATACTAACATTTTCTTTACCCTCATCCGCAATTCAAGTTAATTAAACTTTGCCTTAAAGGATTCATGTAGTCCGGTGAGTCATAATATTCAGAGTGTGTAAGGTGGCACTAGTTTTTAACCACTAGGGAAGGTCTAAGTATTACAGACTAATCTAAGAATACAGTGAATTTTCTAATGACTCTTCTTGTTCAGGTACTGGCACCACTAGACTGTTTTAGTGGATATATACCATTTATGTATAGTTTGCATTTTAGAAAAGTTTGCAGTAATAAACTCAGGCAAGATTTGCCTGTTTACTGTAAGATCATTACTGTGTTTCTTAAAGCAAAGTTTTTTTGATGCACTGAATTATTTTGTTTCATTTTCCTGTTTTTTGTCAACAGAATTCTTGATAGATGCAAAATTATCCAATAAACTTCAGCTAGTTTTCAGCGTTATATGCAGTTGATTTGTCCATTCCTTACTGAAACTTGCAAGTCGTCTAAACCAGCGTGTATGACACTAAGAATACCCTCATTCCTTTAGTGTCTAGCTCTGTGGTGTGTTTATTTGCAAAGGACCCTCATGCATGGATCCATATAAATGAGGCAAACTGTGAAGCAGGCTAGACTGTGCCGCTTACCAGTCTTTGAGAGAGGAAGATTGTGTATATGAAAACTGCTAGGCATGATATTTACTTATAAGGAAGATTTCTGTGTGTATAACATGAAGCAAGATTTTTGGTTGAGGTTTTATGCTTCCAGTAAAGAAAATAAAAGAAGAAAACCAATTAATGGTCTGATTCTATCATCCTTTGTCAAGCAAAACTCTCACTGATCCACATGAATATGACCTCCTGCTCATAGAGTAGTCTAAGAACACTGCAGAACGTACTTCTGAACTTTTGACTCTCTTTTCAATTTAATTGACAAGTTTTTAATCAACTAAAAAAACATTTTATTTGACTAAAAAGTCTATGTAGGTAATTTCTAGTGTATTTATGCTACTCAGAGATAGAAACTTGTTTTTTAATTAGAACAAAAAGTCTGGTTTTATTAGTATCACATCATTGTGTATGCTTAAATTATTTCCAAGCTACTGTAACTTGAAATTTTTCCCACCTAGCCACATAATTTCTGGCTTTATTTTTATCAGCCAATTCTGTGAAAAAGAAAAGGAATTTAATACATAGAAGTTATACAGTATACCAACCAATGAATCACTTATCTAACTAAGTAACAGGTGAAAGATTGCTGGTATTTCTGTTTTGAAATATGTGCTTTTCTTAGTTAAAAATCAGTTTATTCTACATTTAATATACAATCCTATCATTGCATAGTAAATTATTCATTCACAACCTTAATGCAAGTAGGTAAATGTATCAAAATGAGTATCATACAAACTTCGTGTGGCTTCTGATGCTGACATAATTCAAGAATCTGGGTTAAAGTTTGTGTCGTTGCTGGTTTTTTTTAACCTCGAATACTTGGCAGTCTGTACCAGTGTCTCTCACAGTAATGCTTTGTTTCTTAACATGACTGTGAGGACTGCTTGGTCACAGGCAAATACTGTCCTTTATCAGCCAAGATATTTTTAACAATAACTACACTTTTTTCCCCCTTCCCCACCCCCACCCCAACCCCAACTTAGGTTGGAAAGGCTGGTGGATGTGCTGAGGAAGAAGGTTGGAACCGGGACCATGAGGACAGTGATCTGACTGAAAAAAACGACAGTCTGGTGAAGCGATCACATCTGGTGACCAGGCTGCTTCATTCAACACTGTGTAAACACTAAAGCCTTAACTTAGCAAACAGTTGTTAGAAGTGGGACACTCCAACCACATTCCAAGCTGAGATAAAATCAAATCACAAATGTTTAACCACTTTGCTGCTGACTTGAGTTATTCATCCAAATATATTAACTACAGACTTTTACCAATAGGTAGCTATAAGGTTACAGCTTATTTTGTAACTATTTTATATCTCAATGTCTTTAATATAAATCTTTTTACAGAGAGATCATTATA
This sequence comes from Ateles fusciceps, assembly GCA_036589455.1. NCBI lineage: Eukaryota > Metazoa > Chordata > Mammalia > Primates > Atelidae > Ateles > Ateles fusciceps. Next base: position 4,935,162 of record JAZHEH010002842.1, read on the forward strand.
GAAACATGCTAAAGTTGGTTAGGATCATATCTTTACATATGGCCCTTTCTGAATCAAAATGCAGCAAAGTAAATATTGTCTAAGCTTTAATCCACTGTGTTAGGTCAAAACTTCAAATACATGCATTTTTCAATATAGGGTATATTTCTTAACTGATGAGAGAGGCTTAAACATGAGTGTGTAGTCTTCCTTCAATGCATGTATTTAATCTTTGTTAGTATTAAAAAATATTAAATCTAGATCACATGAATTAAATGTATAATTTGTTTTAATAAGAGATGGATACATTAAAATTACATTCATTAAGGCATGATTTTTTGTTTTACTACAAATAATGCAAACTGTTTTCAGTAAAAAGGGGAGATTGTTAATGTATACTTATAAATTCACATTGTCAGTATTTTTTAATGTTGGGTCTGAATAATTATCTAAACTCTACTTAAGCTGTAATAATTACCAAGTCTCTGTCATTTTTGCTTGAAAATTAGCATGCCTCCATCTTAAAAGAAAAGAGACCATCAAACCTGTTAAGTATTCTTACTGTTTATCTTTTTTTAAATTACGGTTTGATTTTTGTTGTGAAGGAGGGGAATCCAATAAAAAATTTACCAAAAATTTATAATGTAGGAATATAAGAACTTAGAAAAAAGTAAACTTGCCATTTGGTTAAGGTGACCTGCTTTTTATTTAAGAAATAAAATAGTTACAACATAGCAGTCATTTCTATTCATGTGAAGTTATGAATAGAACTGAGATTTTTATGTAATTGGCTATAGGCAAAGTATTTTTATTTTTTTAGATTAAAACAGATGAAGGCCCAAGAGGAAATGACTATGCCTGGAATAGGATGAAATAGATAAGTAGAGATTTAATTAGTGAAAATTTTGTAGGCAAGGAAAATTTTTTCTAAGTCTATACATTTTTTATTTATCTTTAAGATTGAGCTAAATTAGCTACCATTGCCTATTTACAGGATAAGTACATCCAGGACAATTTATTGCTCCATTCTTTCATATATCATAGTAGATTATACGTTTGAATTTTTTTTACTTCACAGGAAAAATGTAAGCTACTTTGTCATAGGTAACGAAAGAATCATAATGCTAACAAACTCTATTTCTTCCTTATTAAATCTGTATCCATTAAAGTAATTTTTTAACTATGAGAATTAGAAAATAAGTGACAATGGGGGTTTAAAATAAACTAATTTATTTTTCCCTATAGTCCTAAAGAGAATTATATCCTCTCATAGACCAGGGACTCTATAATACAGAAATAGGTAATGATTTGGTCATACAGGGAGTCTTGTCTCTGGGCTGTATTTGAAAGTTGTAGCAGCTCCCTATGTGAAGAAACAGCATCTTCAAAGTCATCTGGGAGGTTCAGGTAAGTAAAGAAAAACCATTTTTGTCACAAAATAGTCCATTCTTGATCCCTCTTAAAATAAATCACAAGTAAACTTGAATTTTTAGTTTAATCCTGAAAACAGGCAAACTTTTCTTGCGTTATTTTGTCTGAGGCTTTAGAAGACACAAAGTATAGTATAAAGACATTTCACAATTTCCAAACAAATCTTTCTACACTTAAATGATCAAATTAGAATAACCAGTTCCGATAATTAATATGCAGAACTTTTGTAGACTATGATATTATAAAGTTAAATTCACAAAATAATTCTGACATCCATTATTGTTCAGTATAGGTAATCTCCCAAAAATATCGTCTTGAAAATGAGTTATTCACAAAATTTCAATGAGTTATCTACAAAATTTCAAATGCAAAGTATTACAGCCAAATATTATCTTAATTAATTTCATACACTTAAAAATGTCCGTCAACAGTATGTCATATGGTCTTTACATATTTTTTCTGTGTGGAGGAATAGCCTCACTTACTGAAGATAGGTTCTCTATATATTCAACAATAATGCAACTTCAGAAGTATTCCACACTGCTGAGAAATGTTGCTTTGAGTTTGCTTTACACATCATCAAGTCTAATTCCTTAGTAACAGGAAAATTCACTTCTTGTAAAAATAAGTAATTCATAGGAAACATTTGTAGCACTTCATGATTTACAAAGTCCTTTTACATCTGTTTTTCTTTTTCATTTGACCCTATCAACAACCATATAATAATAACAAATGTTATATATAACCCATATAATAATGATGGCAATTATAATTTTAGTATTACTGTCATTATAATTATTATTATGTTCATTCTACCAATGAAGAGACAGACTCACTAAGCCTTAGAATTTGCCAAGTACTGTCTAGGACTTAGAACTAAGATCTTACAACCATACTCCATGCAACTATGAGTCTCTAAACCTCTCTGTAAGAAAAAAAAAATTCAAAGTAAAGATTTTAACTCTTGCAATTTCTGTTGTTACAATACCATTTCTTTCATATACCTACATATAAATTCACTAACAATCAAAAGATTGTACACATTTCTTTCAATAAAGTACAATAATGTGAACTGCATATGTAAACAGCATCACATTATTACCACCTTTCTATGGTATTATAGTGGCAGCATGCTTTGCCTCAGACTTCAATAATTAGAAATATTGTGACAATTCATTTCTAATAAAACATAATATGAGTCTGTACTATTTTTAATTTGTCCTAATGCTGAAAACTATCAGCTTAGTTTTATAACATGGTAGTCTGAACTTCAAGGCTCTCTCTATCTCCTAGAGGAATTATTAGAGCTAAAACCAGTTATAAGCAAAGTTACTGGTTATAAGAAAGGTATAAGCAGTTAAAGCAAAGTTATTAATTATTAATATATGATAATTTAAAACTATAAATAAATTAGAAATTTATTAATGTATTTTAAATACTTTATGCAGTAAAATATTTTCCTGACTTTTTTCATTGATAAAGTTGATCCTTTGCATGTTTCCTTATTCAAATAAACTCAATCATCTTATCGGGTCATTTGTTTATATAATTAGTTTATTTTATTAAAAATCTAGAATATTAAAGATTTATACCTTTAATATTGGATATAGTTTCATAGAAAAGCATTTTATATGTACTATTCTTAAAGATCACAATTATTTTTAAAGTTTCTATTTTCAAATAATTGTGATTAATAAAGCATTGTATGATGAAATAGCCATGGCTTATACATTTTTGTCTTTTTTATACAGATTTTTTACTGATTTTATTGTGTTATTGGTAACTAGTATTTACAACTAACCTATCTATTCATATTTTACATATATATATATATATATATATATATGAACACAGATGCATTTACCTTTTCAAAAAATGATTTATAAGTCAACTGTTAGGCTCCGGTGATTTCAGTGTTTTCTTCGTGTTTTATTGGAAATGCACGTGGTTTCTGAGGCTTTAAACAAATATATGGAATGGTTGAAAGATTTATTTTGCCCGTGCTTAGCTAAATATGTCATCTCTAGAAAAGATACGGTTTGTTTTGGCACTGTTTTAAAAACTCAAATATTTTAAACATTTGTTAAGTTGGAGCTTGCACATTTAATCTAGCAGCATACGTGCCAGAAGAGCATCTCAAATTACCAATTTTTTTTGTAATCCTTTTACTAGAATAATCTTTTTTGAAAATGTTTTCTTGTGCTTGCTTTGGCAGCATATACATTGAATTTTTTTAAAAAAAGCTTTTCTTTTTTATTATATGTTTTCATGTAAGTTAAGTTAAACTTCTAAAGGTTGAATTTTTTAATGTAGGACTTCATAAATAGAATTTGACAATGATAAATGTGTATTTTTGATAATCATTAAAATATTGTGTACAATGATACTCCTTTGCAGAAGTCTTAATATGCTTAATGTTTAATTGTCTTCTAAATATAGTTTTGGTGTATGCTATTATTTTAGAAGCCACCAATTTTGGACTATCTGATTATTTAAAAAGACGTATTTTAATGCACAAACTCAAATCTCTAAAATACATGTTTACTTTGTATTCAGATAAAATCCCCTATTGCAAATCCTACACATATTTCAATGCAATTCTTATATATTGACCTTAATCAAATTTTTAAGTGTACAATCCTGAAGACAGTGTATTAGATATGCACTATAAAATATATTACAGTAAGGAAACAGATTAAGTTCACTGTCAAACTGTCTGACTTCCTTACCAAATTTTAATAAAGATAAATGTCAATATGAACAAATTTGTTAGGTACCTTAGGAATCTTTCAAAACTATTTAAACATAAAATAAAATTATAGTAATAAAATATTGAAGATAAATATTATTTTCAGCGAATATGCTTAGAAAGGACCTAAGAAAGGAGATCAAATTAATAAAGAAATAATAGACTGACTCAAATCTACCATAAAGCATCTCTACTAATTTTGGAATATGTACATGGAATTTTGTGTCAATAGCTGAAATCTAAAAACAATGTTTTTCTTGTGTTTGATTATTCAATCAGGATAAGGTAAATGTAAACAGACTATGTATCACCTGGAGTGAACTTAGAATTCAAATCTTAGAGTACATGACTAAAAGAGGAATAAAGTGGAGCTGGGCACTAGGCGTCTTTGGGGGCAAAGATTCTATAAACTGGTAATATTTAAACTATCACATTATTTTGTTAAATTATTGTTTCACCATGTATGGCCTTTGTGGTTTGTCACACATTTTACTTCTCCAATGCACATAATTGTAACTTTTTTTTAACTTTAAAAACTTACTTATGTTTAAGAAAATTTTTAAAATAAGAATGAACATATGTCATATTTACTCATGTATTTAACATTTCCAGTGCCCTTTTTTTTTTTTTTTTTTTGCATATATCCAGGTGTCCGCCTGTTACTGTTTTCCTTGTATATTTTCTGATGATAAGTATTTATCGTCTATATACTAGTGCAGAACTGTTGGTTCAACTTTTGTGTGTCTGAAAATGTGACTCTTTTTCTGCCTTCATTCTGTGTGGGAAAAAATTGCTGCATATAGAATTTGAGGTTAACAGAGTTTTGTGAGGTTTTTTCAGTATTTTAAAGATATTGCTTTAATACATCTGGCTTGCTTTGTTCCTGCTGTCATTCTTACTGTTATTCTCTACATTATGTGTCCTCTGACTGCTTTAAAGATTTTCCCCTTGTCACTTGTTTTAACCAATTTGATTATGATTTATAATATAGATTTCTGCATGTTTCTGTGCCTGTGGTTTGCTGAACTTCTTGGATCCATGAGTTTGTAGTCTATCAGAAAATTTCAGCCATTACTTTTTTCAATATTTCTCCCTAACTCTTTTTCTTCTTTCTCTGGAACTACTATTCTCTGGATATTAGGCTGCTTAAAGTTGTTTTACAGCTTGTTCATGCTTCATTAATTTTTTTTAATTTTTATGGTTACATAGCAGGTGTATATATTAATGGCACACATGAGATATTTTGATACAGGCATACAGTGCATAATAACATCAGGGTAAATGGGATATCCATCACCTCAAGCATTTATCCTTTCTATTACAATTAATTATATTCTTTCAGTTATTTTAAAATATACAATTATTGACTGTAGTAACCTTGTGCTACATATCATCTTGTACAAATATTAGATCTTATTCATTCCATCTAACTATATTTTTATTATATTTTCATTTTTTTTTCTCTGTTTCATTTTGGATAGTTTCTATTGCTGTGTCTTCAAGTTTACTCATCTTTTCTTTTGCAGTCTCTAATATGTTGTTAATCCATCCAGAGCCTTTTTCTTCAAGATGTTGTATTTTTCATCTCTGTAAGTTAGAATTTAGTTTTTAAAAATTTTTATGGCTCTCCTTAAGTTTTTCATGCTTTACGTTATCTTCAAGAACATAAAACATATACAGTGGTTTTACTTCCTTAGTTTTAGTGACCCACAACTAACCACAGTCCGAAAATAGGTAAGTATAGTACAGTAAGATACTTTGAGAGCGAAAAACCACATTCACATGCCATGCCTTTTATTACAGTATATTGTTATAATTGTCTATTTTATTATTAGTTATGTGTAATCTCTTACTATGCCTAATTTAGAAATTAAACTTTATCATAGAAATGTACATATACAAAAAAATATATATAGGGTTCAGTACTATCCTTGGTTTCAGACATCTATCTACTGAGGGTCTTGGAATGTATCCCCCAAGCTGAGAAGAAGGGATTGCTGTAGTAACTGTTTTAATGTTCTTGTTTGTTAATTATATCATCTGTGTAACTTACAGGTCTGTTTCTATTGATTGATTTTTTCTTACCATAGGTTATATTTTTCTGCTTTGCATGCTGGCAAATTTTTATTGCAGTTACTGTAAATTTTATCTTGTTGAGTGCTGGATATTTTTGTATTTCTTTAAAATGTTTTGAGTTTTGTTCAGGAATGCAGTTACGTTACTTGGAAACAGTATACTTTTAAGGCTGTTTTAGCTTTGATAGGCAAGACCAGAACAGCTAGTCTAGAACAGAGTTTTCCACACAAGCAAGGCAATCCCCTTCTGAATATATTACCTCATATTCTTTGTGGTATATGATTTATCTACTCCAATTTGTCACAACAGAAACCATTCCTAATCATATGTGAGTTTAGGTCATTGTTTTGCCTTTTCTTTCCTGGTGGTTTTTACCCTGGCCTTGCTAGTTTGCTGACATATGTGTGCTGATCAATACTCAGAGGAAGACGCAAGGAATGCTCTACAACTCTCCAGAGCTTGCTCACTTGCTCTCCTGTGCATGTGCTCTCTCTCTCTTCTCTGTGCAACCCTCTCCTCTGCTTAGAATTTCTCCTCTCCAGTACTCTGAGCTGTAAATTCTGTCTTCCCTTGTGTCCCAGATTCTCAACTCTGTGTCCTCAACTCAGGGAGACTTCCAAGCTCTGTTTTCGTTGCCCCTCTCCACACCCTGTAAATTCTCCAGATGATAAGCTGGGGCAATCATAAGGCTCACTTCATTTGTTTGATTCACTGTATTGGACTGCCTATTGTCCAAAGTTCAAAAACATTGTTTCATGTATTTTCACCATTGCTTTTTATTTGGTTGGTGTTGGTTTTGGTTTTATTGCTGTTGTTTTTTTAGTTTCTTAAGGACAGTGGCAGGATAAATCTGGTCCCTGTTATTCCATAGTAGTCAATAGTGTAGGTCCTCCTGTAGATCTTTTAAAATGTCATCCTATTAATGTCTAGCTTCTTTCTTACCTGTTTAGAAATCAGCTATCAGTCTTATTGTCTCCTTGAAGTAAACTTTTTTGTTTCTCGGATTGTTTTTTACATTTTTTGTTTTACTTTTTTTTTTTTTTTTTTTTGGCAGTTTCATTTTATGCCTTGCTGTGGTCTTCTTTTTTATAGTTCTTGCTTGAGTTCAGAGACCTTAGTAAATCTCTGTCTTCATCTTTTGTCAATTTTAAGACATCTTTAGTCAATATCTCTTTCCCTTCCTGAGACTTCAGTTACATATATGTTAACCTTTTCACTGTGTTCCCATATTTTCCATTCTTTTTCTTTTTTAATTCTATGTGCAACAGTTTTGATTTTTTTTTTTTTAAATACAGAGTCTTGCTAGGTTTCCCAAGCTGGTCTTGATCTCCTGGTCTCTACCAGTCCTCCCATCTTAGACTCCAAATGTGCTAGGATTACAGGCATGAGCCACTACACCCAGCCAATTTTGAATTTTTTTAATTACCTGTCTTTTATTTTACTAAGCCTGTCTTCTTTGAAAACCATCTATTGAATTCTTAACTTTAGGTTTTGAATTTTTAAATTCTACAGTTTCATTTTTCTTTTTTGTACGTTCTGATTCTCTGGTGAAATACTCATCTTTCTAAATCTATTTTCTTCCCCCTTTGCCTCTGTTTTCTTGAACATACTGGTCATAGTTACTTTTAAGTCCATGCCTGTTAACTCCAATATCTGAATTACGTCTGGGTCTTTCTCTATTGTCTGTTTTGTCTCTTGGCATGCCTATTAATTCTTGATTGAATGTAATATAACCTGAACCTCCAGATGATTCTGTGTTCCTCCAGAGAGGATTTATCCTTTACTCTCCTGGTATGACTGAATGAAACCCAGTCACCTTTATCCAGTAAGGTACTGTGTTGACTTGAAGCTGGGTTCCAGCTGGAATAAGGATCATTTTTCTGGTTTGCCTCCTTTCTTGTTGCATAGTTCACTAGGGCTTTCAGTGGTGAAAGTGATATCTTCACTGAGCTTTTTTAGAAATTATCATTTTAGCTTCTTTAATCGCTCACTTCAGATATCTCAGAATTTGCCAACTATCTTGAAAGGAGAACTAGATATGTGTTTCAGGCCCTTTAGGTCTCCAGTTCTGTCACTCCAGCCCTGCAAAATTGCCCAAAGCTCTGCTAGTTTCCCTATTCCTAGAAGCACTCTTCTGCTAGGACAGAGCCCACATTATCAATTCCCTCATCTTCACCCAGAACTAGCAAATGCCTCCAGGGGGAAAAGTGGCTGCAGATCGTCAGTTTACCTCTCTGTTGTTCTCCTTTCTGAAATCTTAGTCCCTCTAGTTGTCTTTATTTTAGACCCTCTTCAATACTTTTAAACAAATACTGTTTTTTGTACTTTATTTAGCTTTTCTATTTTCAGTTGGTGCACTGGTCTATCACAAACTATTCTGTTCTGTCTGGAAGCAGAAATACAGTGAGTTTTAAATTTCCTTATTATACTTTTCATTTCTAGAGGTTATATTTTGTTCATACCCAAATGTATATGATCATTTTTAGAGTTCCTAGCTCATATTTTTAATTTCCTTTTTTATTTTCTTATATGTTTTAAATAATTTTGACATGTCAAGAATTTGCTGCTCTAATTTTTTGTCTGTTATTTCTACTAGCCATATTTATTTTGCCTTACTTCTTTAGGTGTTTGGTGATTCATTAATGTGAGCTTACATCTTCTTAGAATTATTCTCTATGGAGTTTGTCAAAGCCTGGGTTAAAGGTGGGTTCCTCCATAGAGCTTTGCATTTGCCTCTGCCAGTAACTTGGAAACATGTTGGATCACTTCTAAATCTTAATTTGACTTTTATTAGGCCAGTTAGGTAATGTTAATTTTGGTTGAAAATCCACAGAAGAGCTGGCCTATGGTTATGAAATTCATAGGGGAAATTTTTTTTTAGCCTTCATTCGTAGCCTGAGTTCAAGATTTCTCTCCCCAGATGAGTTCTGGCTTTGTCCTTTGTCCCCTGCTACATTACAAGGCCACGAAAACCCAAGCTCAGCTTTACCTTATAATAAGACAAATGCTTTCAAGGTGAAAATTGCCTTTTGTGCTTTACTTACCATTAAAGGTTCCATTTTACTTAGGTTTGGGCCTCAGAGTATTCCTTATTGACTGCCAACATATTGATTAATTTGAAAAGATGTTTTTCATTTTCTAACATTTTTAGTTGCTTACTGCAGGAGGTACCAGGTCCATCGTAGCAGGAAACAGTAGTCAAGATTGAATGTTATTAAATCTATACACACACACACACACACACAGAGAGAGAGAGAGAGAGAGAGAGAGAGAATTGCACTGCTAATAAAATGTTCTGAATTTAGTATCACTTGTATGCATGATTAAAATGAGCAGATAATAAATTTACTTTCCAAGATCCATAATTGGAGCTCTTTGTCCCCACCAGTAACTACAAGCAGTTTTTCATTAAAGAAAAGAAAATGATTGAATAATCCAAATTAGCCTGGGCAAGAAAATTGACAGCTGCCTAAAATGAAATGTTTGAAGTATGAGCCATGTGCCACTTTGGTTTATCTGCAGCCAAAAGGTTCAGAATCCTTATTCAATTAACCATGTTGCTTGGGAGGGCCTGGTTGCCCTGAATAAGTGCTGCCTGGTGATGAGTAAGAGGTATCCGTGACACACAAGTTCAGACCTTGCAACTCTGTTTTTGTTGTTTGAACTCTCTTCTCCGTTGTAGCTAGGGATCCGGCATGGAATTTAAACACTTGTGTGGTAACTCCTTTCCTTCAAGCCATTGTGTTGTTAAGCTCTAGCTAACGAACTTTTAACACTGGTTCCATGTAAGGCAAGACTTAGAAAACAGCAGCAATCAACATTTTTAGTTTTATAATTAAGATTATATAATTTGTATGTCTTCATGCAACTAAGATGCTCTTGCCTCCCTAGACCAACTGCTCCCTAAAAAGGTAGCCTTTAAAATATATATGTGAAAAGTAAAGAAAGAAACCAAAGTGCACTAAGAAAATTAAGACATAATTTTCGTTTCAAAAATCATACCTACTGTGACAGAAACTTCAAAAAGTATACCTGTTTTAAAACTTAGGAACTTTGCCTAAAATAGAGGAACCATAATTGTATAATATTTTGAAAAGGTGAGAACTGCCAAATGCACCAGTCATGTATACTTTATCTCATGTGGCCCTTTATGTCCATGACAATGTTTTTTGTTGCTTAGGGAGATCCTCCTGATAATGTCACAAAGAATGTCTCTCAGACCTATATAGATTAGATACACATTGGCTTGCTAAGAACAAGTTTTTCTTCAGAATAGCTGCTTCATGTTGCTTCTAACTATAGTATCTTGAGTCTAAAAACCAAGTGACTGAAGGACAAGAGAATGAATTTTTTCTCTGACTCATAAACCAGTTCTGAAGATACTTCTGTGGGAGAAAATTCAAATATATTTTGAACAATGATATAATAATTTGACATAAAATATCTCAGTGTTATTTCTTTGAAGAATTACACTTTATTTGAGTGTGTATACTGATTACTAATGCCTTAGTATGTTATAGTCTTAGCATTTTGCAAAATTAGGTTTGCTTTTTGCATCTTAAAGTGTGGTCATATTATAAAGAGTAGTTGTATAATTTTATTTAGGTGACATAGAGGAATGTAGGAATGTGAATATGTAATCATTGTCAAAAAGAAGTGAGGAAAAGCTTTTTAAATTAGAAGTTTCCTTTCAGTTAAAGCTTCAATTATATCACAGCAATAATTTATTTCTGCTTTTATAAATAAAAAACTTTTATAAACTGCAACAACTTTTCAATAAATATAGTTAGTTTTATATGGCAGATATTATTTTCTTTACATTTTAGGAAAGTTCTCTGGGCCCATGTTGCATTTTTTAAAGAGCCAGTTGCCCAGATTATATAAAGAAGTTCTATGCCACATTTTGATCTCTTATGAATGGCAAGAAAGTTAATAAAAGTGACTTTTATTCATAACATACTAATATCATTGCAGTTCCTGCCCTATATTTTCATTGTTTGATTCATTTGCTATTTTAACCCTCTACTCAGTCAAATCCACCTTTGCTTGTTTAAATCCAATTCATACATCAAGAACACTTATGTACCACCCCCTACACGAAGCTTTCCCTAATTCCCCACCCCCACCCCACCACCAAGTTGTAGTTAATCTCCCTTCTGTTTGCCATATAGCTCTTTCTTCATCTCTCTATTAGGGCAGTTATTAAGTTTTCTCTTCGTTTCGGTATTCCTTTACTATTTCCCATTACAATTCAAGCTCCTGAAGATGAGAAATTCAGTCTTGTTCATATTTCTTTGTACAGGTAAATACTTGATGAATAATCATTCTTGCTTAATGATGAAACCTAAATTTTTAAACTATTTTAACTTTCTAAACATTTGTGTGATGTGCTGTTCTAAAAATATGATATGAAAAGATTAAAATTTAAATATTTTTCCTGTAACAGTGATGTTAAAATATACAATTATGTCAAATTATCTAGCATCTGGCACATTACCAGATAGAACGTTGTGCTTACCTAAATACTGTAACCTTTTAACCATAATCAATTAACCAATTTAAAGTGAAGGGTTGTTGTGGGGTTTTTTGGTGTTGTTAAATTTTTTTGGTTTGGTTTGGTTGTGTGTGTGTTGTGGTTTGCTTTTTTGTTTTTTGGGGGCGGGGGGTGGGTGGTTATTTTGCTTTTTTGAGAGAGGTTCTCACTCTGTCACCCAAGCTGGAGTACAGTGGTGTGATCATAGCTCACTGCAGCCCTAAGTTCCTGGGCTCAAGTTATCCTCCCAGCTAAGTCTCCCAAGTAGCTGAGACTGCAGGCACACGCCATCAGCCTGACTCATTCCTTTTTTTAATGTTTTGTAGAGACAGGATCTCCCTATATTGCCCAGGCTGGTCTCAAACTCCTGGACTCAAGCAATCCTCCTGCGTTGGCCTCCCAAACTGCTGGGATTATAGGCATGAGCTACCACACCCAGCCTTGGTTTGTTCTTTTAATTCACACTTCTTGTATAACTGTTAAACATTGGTCCTGTGCAGTCCAAAGTTTGAAATTTCACTCCATGATGAACTGAAGACTGGTTTTATTTTGTTGACTACAAAGTTTATACAAAATTTCCTGATGAGAAAATAGGCGATTTAAAACCTTATTGAGCAATAGTGATAACTACATTGTTTGTCCAAATTCAGGCCAGGAGAAGGAGAATGCAAACAATGTATAAACCAGTGTAAATTGTTTGGATGTCCTCTCATGTTGCTGCAGCTACTTTAAATCACGATTTCAAATTCAGTGGTCCCTCATTTTCTACAAACGACCAAAGTTATGTGAGTTCTTATGACTTTGATATACTTTCTTGAGATTTTACTCTCTGGTTATGTATTATTCTTTCAATACCCAAGTCATATTAAGATATTTTAGAGCAAAAATAAATTATGCACAAATATTACCTATCAAACTACAGCTTCAAAAATTGATATTTGGTTACTAATATTAGTTTGTCTCTAATTCAGACTCTACCAGTTTTCATCATGTAATTTGTTGAATGATGATCCTAAAGCTTAAAAACGTGCCTGTCATTCTTCAACAAATAGGTCAGTTGTCTCAAAGCCTTTTTGAAACACTCAAGCAAAGAATATCCTCTGCATATTACTTGTATGACCATCACATTAACACACTTTAAGTTCATTAAAGAAGATTTTCCTCTCATAAATCTGTCCTGGCTATGTCTAATCAAATTACTTTTTTCAATATAGTATGTCCTTCTCTAATACTTTTTCTAGTATGTACCTCATACACAAAGTTAACTATCTTGATTATAATTGACTGCTGGCAGAGTGATTTACTTTTGATAATAGTAACTGTGTTTTACTCATAATTTTCCAGAAAATACAGCTTTTTTACCATGAAGGAACAAGAAACCAAAACTTCCAGCATTATTTTTCCACGTTGAAAATTAAAATTACATAGATGAATATTGCTTAAGTGCTAGCATGTGACCAAAGGAATCATATTTGCCTTAAAGTAGCAAAAAGATTAAGATACTACCTGTGTTCATACTTAATTTTTCTTGAGATTCATCACAGAAGAAATGAAAACACTATTGATTCCTAGCTCTTGTGTTGAACATTTAAAGTTCTCTTAACTAATAACTTTTTACTTAGAATTATATCTTTAATTGTAGGATCTCTAATTGCTTTGAAACCACTTAATTAAAACATTGTCTTTTTGTATAAAACCTTCACATTTGTGTAAAAGGAGAAAAGAGGAATTGAAAAACATTTATAATGTGACATAAGCAGGCACTTTTCAGAGCTGGAATTACAAATGTGCATCTATCCCTAAGCGGTTCAGGTTGTCAGCCATACAGCTTCCCTATCTGCTGCTGCTTAGAGCTGAAACTTGTGGCATCATGGTTAATGTTTTGACAGATTTTATCATAAACCTTGCTGTTATAAATTTGCCTTGAGCCAAAATTTAACATGTTGTAAGCTCAGAAACAGTTTTTACTGTTGGTGATCCAGAAAGGGAAATAATTATGTTCTTTTGCATGATAGGAGTATAGAGTTTAACTCCTTAAAGGTTATACATTGCTTGAAATTTGGGATAAATTCTCATGCTCTATGTTCAGAGACTCTCAGTTGTCAATAAAGCCATACATTAACACTTTTGTGACTATTGCAAAGGAGAATCTACCAAAGGAAATATTATGTAGCTTATATATGCTCACTAAATTTTATAACCAAAATATTATCACTAATTTTTTAAATGTAAAGGTCCTTTGCCTTAGTATATGGGAAACAAAAAGGCAAAACTCTTGGAATAATCACTTTCTTTCCGGATGATTTATCCAGAATGCTCTTTAGTTAGCCCCTATTTTACAGTGCCTGTCATCTATTCTTTCATAACTACTTATTTTATTAAACATGCTCCCAATCATTGCTATTTCTAACAGCCTGTAGATCTAGATTTTTTTTCTCTCTAAAACATCTTCAATGACCATGACCATTAATATTTACTCATAAATGGATTTGTACACAGGCTCAACCATAGCACATCAGTGAAGACAAAAAGAGTTGTTACTCAGTTCTTTACCCTAGAATAAATCAAATCAACAAATATTTATTGAATGTCTACTATGTGCAAATAACCCTGGACTGGTCAGCTTTTAAAAGCCATCCAACTTTTCACATTAACAAATCAAAGCATTATTATTTCAAGCATTGCAAAAGCTGCTTCCATGTCCTTGAGGTGACAAAGCATATGAGGAGTTTGCAAGCACTTGGAGTAAAGAAAGACAAGGAAGAGAAGAGAATTCAGAGTGAAAAGAGGAGAAAGAGTGCTCTGAAATACCACCAATGGACTGCATCATGTACGTATGTACGCATGAGTTTATGTGTATGCAAGTATATTATGTATGTGTGTGTTTATATATGCATATACATATAATGAAAAGAATGAGTGAATTTGGCAATAAATAGCATTTGTTAAAGTATAATAGGAATAGGCATTCACATTTCAGTCCAGAGTTTTGGTTTAAAAATAGGCTTACTAGTTTAGTGTCGAGTCCTATGATACCAAATACACACACACACACACACACACACACACACACATATATATATATATATAAAATGGTACAACAGAAAGATTGATCAATTTGGAGTCCCACATTCTAAAACCTGGCTTGCCCTAAATTCTATTATGAGATAACCTCATCAATCAATAGAATTATAATAAAAGAAATGACTTGTACATTGTCACTATGTAACAATATTATATAGCCCTAAAAAATTTAATTTTATCATAAATAGAAGAAGCTACTTAAGAGCTCATATTAAAGATATAATTGCTATTGAAAATGAAATAGAAACTACCAATAACAGCCACCAAAACGTGTGTACTTTATAACCTACACTATTCTGTGTGTTTAATTTTGTTAATATATAAAAAATAATATACTGTCTATTCACATCAAATAATTAAATGTATTTTCTTAGTGAGGTATAAAAGAGAAACTGGTGATAATTTCAAGCTTTGCCAAACAGAGTTCATCCTGGCTGTTTTGCACAGAAGGTATACATACATGTTGGCCATAGAAGATACTGTCATTGACATTCTCACAGCAGATATCTGGTATCAACTTTAAAATATTTGTTTAGGAGAACTAATTTTTAAATATAAATTTTTGCCTCCTATTGGTAGGGTAAGTTTAATTTCTAATGAAAATCAAAACAAACTCTTTAATCTTTTTAAACAGCAGATGTCTTTTTCCTAAAGTGCCTCAAATTAATTTCTTAATTTTTGTGTTCAAAAAAAAAACTGGCATAGCTCTATTCAAAATTTATGCTTCTATTATGAAATTGTTCATTATTAAAATCACCTTGAAGCAAAGATATCTTCTTATGTCATCTTTTAATTACTCGCTACTTAGCCTATGTGATTGTAATTTATCTTGAAACCATACCCCGATTTCTCTGTAGTAAATTTTGGATTTCTTCTCACATACAGTCTTTTCCTTTTCAGTAAAACTATCTCGTTGGCCTTCTTAAACATAGTAAGCACTTTCAGCATGTGACTATTTACATTGGTTTGGTATTTTTCACTTATTTTCTTGGTGTATTGTAATTAATGTCTTTGGAGATGTGATCAATAAAATTGCACTTGGGTGATCCGATCTAATGCTTATGTTCATGAAGAAATACTATCTTTAGAGTTGTTTCTAATTCTCACCTAACCTTTCCCTGTCTTTTGACCAGGATTCCCAATACTGAGACCCTCTTACCTAGGACCTAGCCTGGATTCACCTGCCCCCTTGTGGTGTTCCTCTCTGAGAAATTAATCAATTTCTGAAATTTGGGAAAGTTAATTAATTTCTGATTTTTGAATTTGGCATTACATAGCCTGAGAAGAGAAACCTTATTGCCCTTGTCTAGTAGTCCAGAGTCAGAAAAGTTATCTTCTTTTAGCCACTGGCTAACATAAAGAGATGAAGGATATTTTTTATAACATTCAGAGCGCAAGAAGGAACTTGAACACTATAAAGATATGAGAAGTGTAAAATAAGTGATGATAGTTAATTTTGTCTAAAATCAATATTAGTGACCTGCAGATTGATAAACTAAAGAAGTGTTACAAAAGTTCTCATATAGCAACTAAAATCAAGTTTGTTCTATGTCAGTGCCTCCATTTTCTAGTGAATGGAGAAGGGGAGGCTGCTATTCTATTTTATTTAAATTTTATATAGATTGCCTAAACCTTTCATCAAGGGTGAATTTATAAATATAAAAAATAAATTAAATCTTGTATAATGTATAGTCAGCTGTGTTTTATATTATTGAGACAAATAGATTGTTTCCTTTTCTCAAAAGGAATTCCTTCCTCACATGCCACAGCACTAACTTTTACTCTTCAATTGAAGTCAGTAGAAATTGCACGTGGAAAGGGGATGTATATTCAATGAGTGGCTTTACCTAACCACAAATTCAGTGACATTTTGTAAGAATAAGGACTTCACAATTAGGCCTCTAGTTAATTACAACATAAAGACAAAATAAAGGGAAAGGGGAAATAAAAGTACTATTTTCATAAATAAACCATTTGTCTTTCTTAGGAGAGAGAGATTAATAAATTATTATTGTTAGCAAGATCCCAAGTAAAAGTTTAAAGATCTCTGTTTCTGTCTGTTAATTGTAAAATATTTTTAGCAGAAAACAGTTGTCTCTTTACATGGTGTTCTACCTCCCACCCTACCTGCACCCAAGCCTGGTTGGATTGAGAAATAGTGATACTCTGTGGCATTTTAAATATCATGTCACCTCACCTGAGATCTAGAAGAAGAAACAGCGTGCAAGCTTTAATAAAGCTATTTGCAGGCCAACTCCCAAATTTCTAGTATTTACCGCTCCTTTGCAGTTCCTCTTACATTTGTAACAGTTGACCTACTAACAGGTTCCCAGAAACACAGATTCAAATTTTGGCAGGCTTACCTCACCTCTTTGTCCTTCCAAAGTACATAAATGCTAAACTGGGTTCACAGTGAGAATGAGAGTCATTCCAACAAGACTTTTAAAACCAAGACCCTTTTTGCTCCCTACCAAGTTACTGCCATCTTCTCCGAAGAAATAAAGTTTTGTCAGTGTGCCCTTGGCATAATTTCTTCAGCCTGGATTAAACACAGGTGACAGAGTCCGCCTTATCTCCACAGGGCATTAGTCACTCTATAAAAGTTAAATTTATTATGAAATGCTTTGTTTGTGTTAACATATATCTTCTCTGGGAAGTTGGAAACAAAGACATGTCCTTTAAGACTCCATATGGGGGAAAACACATCCTCCTTTGGAATTTAACCTTAATTTGAACCAAGATCTGAGAAAGAAAAGTACTTTAGTGTATTGTTCCCTTGCTCCACCCTTCTATCCCCTTATCTAAATAGAGTTACTGTTGCTTCGTGTTTCTTTAACTCTTCCAATTCCAGTCCTTGCTTTCCTGAGTTTAAAATTTATCCTGGGAAAGAAATATATTTATTAAAATAATTGTGGCAAACAATTATACTTTGCTTTTAAGAATGAGTGGTTTTTTGTAAAAGATTAATTCTGATATCCTTAAAATTAAGTAAATGCACAGTCAGTTCATATTTATACATCTTAATTGTTCATTTTGTTGTTTTAGGGTACATTGTAAGGAATATTTTATTTCCTAAAAATTTTATTTTCTGCATATCTTCTCTATGATTCTCTTGCTAGCAAACATTGTCATATATGCATAGTTTACACCTTATTAGAAGTAAAAAAAGAATTAGAAGTAAGAAAAGTTTCCATTAGGAACGATGATGAGGTATTATTTAAAAGACCAAATTTTGATCTCTGTTTTTCTTCAGTCTGTTGCAAAGTCTTTGTAAGGGCTTCCTATGTATCTAAAATCCAGAGATGCTCCAGCACTCCTTTTCAAGAGCAAAAGCAGAACCTCCATTACTGCTGCCCCAGCATAACAGCATGGTTGTTTACAAGCATCAAAGAAAGCACTTCAAAAAGAAAATTTTTGACATTTAATTTGACATTTAAAAAATATTGTTTATATAAATGATTAATGTCTTTTAATACCATCTACCAACAAATGTGTAATTGTCCAAATGATTTTCTTTTATTGACTTTTGTTAAAGAAAAATCAGAAACTAAATTCAAATATGTTTAGATATTAATTTATTCTTAAAAACTGAACATAATTTTAAAATGTACCTGTATTTAACCCCTCTCAAAATAACTATCCTCAGCATTATTAAATTGAAACTCTCATAGCAAAAACAAAAATAATAGTAGTTTTAGAACAAAGTATTTACAGATTCCTTTGGTCACATATTTTATTATCTCATAGTATATTTTATTTAAATGATAATATTGAAATTCGTTTGATAGACATGTTTTTATAATATGGAATATATATAAATAATGCATTTGGGTGACTGGGACATTTATCACAAGTAATACCAAATCAAGACATCATTGTTTTCAGACCTCAGCTCCACCTGTATATATTGGTTCCACCCCAAGCAACGCTTATATAATGATCATTGAAGCTTAGTCTCTACTATTTGTTAGCACATGATTACACACTGTTATTGTTATTTAAATTCATAATATGTATCAAGTTTCTTCATGGAAATTATAAACTCAGATGGGGTAATAATGAACTGACAACATGAATACTTTACCTCTTAGACTCTGAGTTTTTGGTTCTCTTGAACTTTGTACTGTATTAGATACTAATTTTATTTTTTTTAAAAATTTTCTTAAAAGATGGCAGCCCTATTTCTCCTGGTGCCTTGCTAAATGCTGTCCTCAATTTTTTCCAAGGATTATCTGGATGATTATCTTCATGGCATATGTAGATACCTGTATATTTATTCATAGATAGCTCTACATATGATAGGAAGGTCATAGGAAGATCTTTCACCAGAGTAAAATGGTCAAAATAATAGATGAACAAGATAATAGGAGAAGTAAAGATAGGTAAGTATAAGGTTGAAAAGGCAAATGTTAACCAGAATTAAAGAAAAGAATAAGTGTGAGCTTTATAGATGATAAGAAGAAACAATTTGGCAATAAAGGAGCAAAAGGAAGAGAAAGAACCAAAAATAACTCTAAACTGTTGTATGTATCCAGGTTGGTAAAATCCAAAATATTTGCAAAATTGGATTAAAAAGAGATTAGTAATGTGTATATTTTTATAAAATTATAGGCAAGAGTTGTCTTCACATGTTAAATTTCAAAGATGTAAGGATTTGGCAAAACGAATGGAATAATAAAACACTGAATTTCTTTATTGACCATGAGGAATATTACTTAACCATGAGCTATATTATTAGACAAAACTATGTTAGATAAAATTAGAAATAAATAAGTTTTTTCATGAGAGTTGTTTATTTTTATCAATTCTTATTTGTCTTGGAATCTTATAAGAGACACTTTAAGTATTTAGGTAAATCAAAATAGTCCTTACCCAGTGAAATGACAACGTGATAGTGTCACGAGAAGTATGAATAATGAACTGTGACAATGGTTGAGGAGGGTGGGAGACAGACCAATTGTAAAACATTTCAGCTTTATTAATATATATTATTTAACGATTTACAAATAATGTATAGTACAAGGAAAGGTAAAAGTAATGTTCTCAGAGGAAATGTTTCTATTCTAGTTCTATTTGGAAGTTCTTGGGACAGTTTGTGTTCTGATTATATTTAGAAATCTTCAGTATTTTGTCTTGGCCAGGTGCAGTTGCTCAGGCCTGTAATCGAAGCACTTTGGGAGGCTAAGGCAGGTGGATCACCTGAGATCAGGAATTTGAGACCAGCCTGGCCAATATGGTGAAACCCCATCTCTACTAAAAATACAAAAATTAGCTGGGTGTGGTGGCAGGTGCCTGTAGTCTCAGCTACTCAGGAGGCTGAGGCAGGAGAATTGCTTGAACCCAGGAGGCAGAGATTGCAGTGACTCTTGATCGCCTCACTGCACTCCATGCAGCCTGGTGACAAAGAGAAACTCTGTCTCAAAAAAAAAAACAAAAAAAGTCTTCAGTATGTTATCTAAAAGTATATCCTGCAGAGATGATTGAATGAGATAATTTAGAGGGAGGTTTATTATTTGTATTTCTTAATTATTCAGGCAATACCATACCTGGTGCTAGGGATACAAAGTTGAATAAGACATAGTCTCTGACCTCATGGAAATCACAGTTGAAAGGGAATTTACATAGCTTTAAATGATTGTAATACATTGTGGTAGGTGCCATGATGGAGATAGGCTCAGCACAGGTAAAAGGGTTTCCTGCTCTTTCTGTGACATTAAGGAAGGTTTCTCAAAGGAGATGATGTCTGAACAAAGTCCCATTGGGATTGGCGATTAAGAAGTCCTTGGTGACTCTAATGAGAGTGATTTCTACTGAAATGAGAGACAAAATCCAGATTGCAGTGAACTGAGAGGGGGAATGAAAAATATAGAAATGGAGACAGTAAACATAGATCACTTTTCCCAGGAACTTGCCTTCTACCTGTTCTTACTTGCTGCCTCTGAAAAGATATAATAAGGAATTTCATATTACATAACACAATTAAGTGCTAATTATAGCAATGGATTTTTTTCTGGGTGATAGTGAAATAATGGCATTCTACTTGTACAAGCTCAATAACATGAATCCTTCCATTAAGAGCCTCAGCACTTGAAGGAGGGTCATATCTACACCTTTGTATTATGAATGTCTTTGATTCCCAATTCTATTTCTTTTTTCTACTCTGGAGTTTCACAGTCTCAATTGCCAAATACACCCAGATGGAACTTTCTCTTCCCTTTCTCTCTTCAGTCTTTCTTATAAATTCTCTTTATACTTGTAACCATATCTCTTCAAGGGATTCAAATACTTTATTATCCATACATTATCTTTCTAATGTTAAGTATTATTAACTGAATAAACACCAAACTTGTTGGAACATTTAAGGCCCTCCAGACTTTTGTTCCAGCCTACTTTCTCAGCTTTATCTTTCTGTGACGTCCCCTTTCATGCTTCAGTGTCACCTTGGGCTCTATACACCCTGAACTTTCTGGCTTCCAATTTCTTACACTGTTAACTCTACCGGGGAATTGTCCCTCACTGCAATCTCATATCTAAATCCTAAATCCTGTCTTACATTTATGGTTTTACTCAGCTGTCATATTCTCTATAAAAGCCTTTTAATTTTTTCTTTCCGTTTTTTTTTTTTTTTTTTTTTTTTTTGACAGTGTCTTGCTCTGACTCCGAGGCTGGAATGCAGTGTCGCAATCATAGCTCCCTGCAGCCTCGACCTCCTGGGCTCAAGCAATCATTCTGCCTCTGGCTCCTAAGTAGCTAGGACTACAGGTGTGCACCCCCACATCTGGCTAATGTTTTTTGTTTTTTTTTCCTCCATAGAGATGAGGTCTCACCATGTTACCCAGGCTGGTCCCAAACTCCTGGGCTCAAGCAGTCCTCCCATCTCAGCCTCCCAAAGTGCTGGGATTATAGGCATGAGCCACTGCACTCAGACTTTTTTGACCTTTCTACATATAAATAACTTTTCTTCTCAACTCTATTTTATATGTGCTTCCTTTGTCATTCATTCACTTATTCATTCATTCGACAGACCTGGATTGAGCACCTACTATGTGCCAGAAACTAAATTGGCCATATTCTCTTTTTCTTCTAATTATTCATGTGTTGTCTCATCACTCTTATCACATAAATTCCTCAAGATCAAGGATCATCTAATATAACTCTATAAATCTTGAATGCAATGCTTTATCCATGTTTTCAACAAATGTGCTGAATGTGTTAATGAATAAATTAATCTGAAATGGAGATTCATCCCTGAAATTTGATAAGGCAAAGATAGCACCCAAATCTTTTATACTCCCTGCCATGAATTTCTCTCCTGCCATTATCTGCAAGAATACTGTTGTACCTTCTCAGTTTAAATGTCTTTATATGCCATTTTTTAAAATGGTATTTATCTTCGTTGTATTTATTCTCTTAACCTCTTCCCCGCCCTCAGCTCCACCATTCCACTGAAAGATTCCGCAAGTTACAGTATTAATCAGCTTCTTCCACTTTATGTCCATTACTACCTCACTTAGCTGGTGACTATGCTACAATTTCTTTCTGAAAAAATACATTAAGCCCCAATGACTTCTTTCTTCCAATCCACACTACATGTGTTGTCTTTGAATGTAGACTCAGATTATATGACTTTTCAAATTTCTTAATTTCCAACAGAAATTTGAAAACTGTATAATACAGCCAGGCACAGTGACTCACCCCTAAAATCCCAGCACTTTGGGAGGCTGAGGTTGGCAGATCACTCGAGGTCAGAAGTCCAAGACCAGCCTCGCCAACATGGCCAGGCCAACATAGCGAAGCCCCACAAAAAATACAAAAATTAGCCAGTCATGGAGATGCACACTTGTAATACCAGCAACCCGGAAGGCTGAGGCATGAGAATTGTTTGAACCTGGCAAGTGGAGGTTGCAGTGAGCCAAGTTCACACTACTGCACTCCAGCCTGGGCAGCAGAGTAAGACTCTGTCTCAAAACAAAAACAAAACTGTAATACCAACACTAACACACTTTCATTTCTTTCCTAATCCCTTATCTTCTATTTGTCAACAATCTTAAACTTAAAATGTTAGTCACCTCTGGAACATTCTATGTCTTCACTTCCACCAGCATAGTTTACTATCACTTCAGCTCTCTTGAACCCAGTTTGTAATCTATTTCCAAGAGAATTTTTTGGTTAACCTAGATTTGTGTATCACTGTGCTTAGTTGTTGAATTACTATATATTGTTTAACTACTAAAGTAATTTGAACTAAATTTGTATTTAACTTACCTCTCTGTAAGAGTGCTCCATTATGGACATTATCTAATCCAAACTGGGCAAACTCCAATAGGAATCGTGTACACTGATCTATATTCTAAGTGTGACGATTTGCTCTTCATGATGATGTTAATCTGTGTTTTCTACTCTTTAGAAATGGATTTTAAGCTGAGTTCTAGAGAGCTAAAGTGATAGTAAACTGTGCTGATGGAAGTGAAGGCATAGAGTGTTGTAGAGGTGACTAACATTTTAAGCTAAAGATTGTTGGAAAATAGAAGATAAAAGAATAGGAAATAAATAATCCCAAGATCTTCAACTCTTCTAGAGTTACAATATATAAGCAAATGATCTTAATTGTCTAGTCAACCAAAGTTTACAAAAAAATAAATTCTGCCATAACTGTGACTCAAATATATGCAAACCCATAAAATAAGAGTGAGAAAGTGAATTTGAGGCTTGAACACAGGTAATTAAGAGGATCTCATAAGAATTGCCAAGACTTGATGAGTAAGGACTCAGGTTTAGAATATAATACGGAAATGTCTTCTGCTGCTGGCTATGACAGAGTTGCTAGAACCAAATGAATTCGTTCACTGAGAATAACTATAAAACTTGGACAAAATACAAAGCAAAACAAAACAAAATCTGAAAGCTCTGGAGAACAACCTGCAGCCAGGACCTCAGGGACCAAGATCCTGGAGAGAAGGAAAACACATTGAAGTGAGTACTGCATTCACAGCTATTTTCACCTTGGGATGTTTGCTGATTCAAGGCTTGGGGCATAGAGGCATAACAAATGCAGCATTCTTGAGCCTGTGGCAGTTGTACTGGGCTGAGGAAACCAAATATGGAGTTCAGAGTTAAATTAACCAGTTATGATGCGAGGCGCCAAGATCTAGAGAAAAGTACTATGGACGGTTAAGACCAACATTCTACCTGCATTTTTCCTTCAAGGCATTTTCTGATATCCAACAGGCTAAACTCAAGACAAGACACAGAAAAAACAAGTAAAAAAATACGTATTGGAAAGATTAAAAGCTAGGGAGAGAACCTATCAGTCCCATGATTCTGAAGAGACAAAAGTTGGAGTTCAAGTCTCACCAAAGAGAAGCTCAGCTTTTGATTCACACCCTGGAAAATCTACATCATGAGAGTAAGGACAAATTATAACTAGATTAGCCTCAACTATACCAAGGGGATCTTCTCAAATGCTAAAATAAATAAATAAATAAATAAATAAAATCTCTGTAGAAAGCAACAATATCAGCCAGAACCCCCATTATTTTCATACACAATGTTTATCATTCAATATTTATCAAGCATGGCAGAAAATAAAACTAATGACCAAAACCCAACACACAACACAAACACAAAAACAGAAATTGGAAACAAATCCACATGTGATTCAGATATTACAGTTATCAGACATGGGCTTTAAAATAATTATAATCAAATATGCTCAAAAATAGGTTTTAAATGGAAATTTTTTAAAAAATTAAATGGAAATCTTAAAACTGAGAAATAGAATGAAGTTAATAATTCAATAGATGGTTTTAGTGGATTAGACCTACCAGAAAAGTGAATTCAGGAACTGAAAGAGAGGCCAGTGGAAAATATCCAAATTAAAGAAGAAAAAGAAAAAAAGATGATGAAAACTATAAAATATTGTAAAAGATATACAGGACATAGTAAAAGGCTTAATGTGTGTAACTGGGGTCCTAGGACAGAAGGAAAATGGGGTAGAATCAATATTTGAAGAGATATTGACCAAGAATTTTCTAAAACTGATGAACAATATGCTGCTGAAACACAATACTCTAAAAACCCAAAACACACACACACATACACACACACACAGACATAGACACCCCTAGGCACATCATGGTAAAACTGCTAAAAATACAAATACAAATACAAATAGACAAATCTTCAAAACAACCAGAGAGACAGCTCTACTTCCACTTAAGATATAGAAAACCGTAACCCTGCTTTAACATGAGGCAAAAGCTGTCTGCCACAGGGAGAAGGACAAGAACCGTCCTATCCCTTAGGCCCAGGTAAAGATTGGTAGGCCCAGCCCACCACTGGAGAAATTTCAAGTCTGCTGTACAATGAAAGTAAGCATGGCTACAACAAAGCCCAATTTACCACAAATGCTGACTAAATTGACTAATAGCCCCACACTAACAGCTTGATGGAAGGATAGATATTCCCACTTTGAACATTTACTTCAGTCTCTACTGCTCTACACAAAATACCTTGCATTTAATTTAAAAAACTAAGACACGTTAAAAAGAAATTTCAAAAGACAAAATGGTCAGCAGAACCAGACCCAGAGGTGACTCAGAAGTTGGAACTACTAGAGACTACAGAGGCTCAAGAAAGAAACAACAAAAAGAATAAAATGACATACGGCTTTCAGAAGAGTAGGAGTAAGTCTTTTCTGACAGAAGCCCGAAAAGAATGAAATAGCATCTTTAAAGTGGTGAAAGTAAGACAACAGCAACAACCTGGAATTAAATGCCCAGCAAAAAGTGAGAGAACATCACAAGCAGATGTCCACTAAAAGAAATCCTGAAGGAAGTCGGGGTAGGCAAAAGGAAGGTGATCACAGATGGATCATACTGACAAGGGAAGGAATGAGTACACTAGGAAGGCTAAATCTGTGGGATATGGCAAATGAATATTTGACTGCTTTTAAAAATAGAATACATGAAATAAAAAGTTCATTTTATTCAAAACATACATATCTATTGTAATTGAAAGTTGAATGACTAGAGCTAAGTAAATAAAGCATAAGTTTGAGGAAAATATATATCCAAGTGGTCATATTGTGTACACTTGAATCTTCAATGTTGACAAGCTCAGTATTTCCTGAGGTAACCTACTCAATCTAGAACCATGTTATGAATGTCTTCATATAAGCTGTAATCGGTAAATCCCTAATTTCTACCCTCTGGCCCTAATTCTATCCTACCACGTATGCTTAAAATAACTCTAATATCCTTCAAATGTAACAGAAATACTTTATTCTGTGGCCAAATATCCCCATTCTAAACCATCCTTCACAAGGCATGATTTAGTTCTCACCTATAGTCACAATCTCTTCAATATCTTGCTTTTTCTATTTCTGTGTTTCTCTATATTTCTTTTTTTCCTTTCCTTTGTTGTTGGGTTTTTTTTTGTTTTTTTTTTTTTTTTTTGACAGGGTCTCCCATGTCACCCAGGCTGAAGTGCAGTGGTGTGATCATAGCTTACTGCAGCCTCCAGTAAGTGATCAAGTGATCCTTCTGCCTCAACCTCTGAGTAGCTGGGACTAGGCACATGGCACCATGCCCAGTTAACTGTTTAAAAAATGTTTGTAGAGATAGGGTTTCACTTTGTTTCCAGGCTGGTCTTGAACTCCTGGCCTCCAGCAATCCTCCCACTTCAGCCTCCCAAACAGCTGGGATTAAGGGTGTGAGCCACCATGCTGGGCCTATAGTTCTTAAAGGATAACTCCTAACACATGAAACATGACCCTGTGTTGACCAGTGCATTCTTACTTTCCCCATTGCATGTATGCAGCCTAAGATGATGTTATCTTTTCTAAGGGAGGAAAATCATGCTAGTTATTCATATATAATTTCTAATTTTACCTCTGTGAAAACTATGGCCTCAAGAGGTTAGAACTTATCTGCACTCAGGGAAGCTAGTTGTTCAGGAACATTAGGCTAGAAATGGTGTACAGACAAGAACTGGCCAAAGAGCATCTGGAGGCTATTTTAGCAGATAATGAACAGTAGCATGGACTAAAATTGTTACCTCTGGAATGTCCAGAAAATAGAGGTTGGGAATAGGAATTATTGACAGGGCATACTAATCAGTTGCAGATATACAGGCAATAAGAGAGACAAGTCAATGATGACTATGACTTTTCAAGCCTGAGTGACTAAGAGTATGAGAAAAATATAGAAATCAGGAGGGATGCCCTGTTACTGAAACAAATGTGTTGCTTTAATATTAAATAATATGTAAATGCCATGTAAACCGGTATAGAAATAAGATGGGAGTTTTGTTCAAAGGGTAGGGGTTAATTTTTAGTTTGCTGTGTGATAGTTCAAGCCATGAAACAAAGGAACAAAAGACCTGTCAATATTCTCACACCAGACCATAAGGGACATATCTATAGTTGTGTAATTTGGGTTGTTGCTGGCTGCAAATAAGGGAGACTACACGTCATGGGGACTTGTGTGGCATTTCAGTAAGAGGGTGTTAGAAAGGACTTATTATAGGATTGGTGCTTGTGTCAGGTTATTCTAGGGAGAGTTCAAGAAAGTGGGACTTTGTTTACAGCTGTGATTTGTAAAGAAGCAACAGTTACTCTTATTAGCCGGGATGAGGATATGCTTGCTAAAGTTGTAGTTTACATAGTAATCTTGTTTTCATCTGTGCTTAGACAAAATTACAAAGTGGTCTTGGTTTTGTCTCACTTCACTCTGGTTATAGAGTGCCCTTGTCTAATGTTGGTGTTCAGTAAAATCATTTGGTCAGTATGTTTGTCCCAGAGAGGAGGCAGGACTCCTTATCTGCGACCTAATGGAGGATGCATTGGTATAGGAGTATAAATGTTCAGTTGGGATAAGGGTAGATGAAAAAAGGGATGACAGGTAAAATCATCTCTCTCTCTCTCTTTTTTTTTTTTGGTTTTTGTTTTTGTTTTTGTTTTTTGGTGAAGTTAGAAACAAGATCATCAGCCAAGATTTGGGAGAAGGGAGATGAAAAAGCCTGGAGAAAGCTTAACTCATCTAAGAGGTTGTTTAGCGAATCAACAAAAGACACCATTTCTATTAAGTCATCTATTTTATTAAAGAGCTAAATGCAATTGTTGCTGCACATCATGATCAGGAATTTATGAAAGATTTAGGAGTGGAAGTTCTTTGATTCTCAAAAAAATGAGACAGGTGGCCATCTTTTTATATAGGAGTGATACAAACCTTTTATTTGAAATATCCACGCTAGGGTAAATATTCACTGATACAAATAATTTGTAACCTCTATTCTGGCTTTTGGACTGTGTCTCTCAAAGGAAAAAAAAAAATCTTGCTGTTTTGAAAAGTTAAATACAACATCAACCAGGGACCATGGCCATCCAGAGAACTGAGTTCCATAGCAAAGAAAATTAAGGTTTCGACTAGCTATCATAAAAATGGACTCCCCACTCCCACTTAAATCCTCTGTTTTTGTGTATCTAAATAACTAGATGCCTTGCTCATTTCTGGTATTAGGTGTGATTGAGAGATAACTCACTTAGCGGCAGCAGCAGTAGTTTCTGTGCACGCTGTAGCCCATGCTCTTGTGAGCATCAAAAGGAGATGAAGCCTGATTAACCATTTTGAAATCTATCGGATGAGAAGTCCTTACAAAACAACTTTTATACGCTTTAATTAAAAACGTGTTCCGGCAGCTCAGAGCTGAATGGGCTTCAGGGGGAGCAGGGCTGAGCCTGTTACTATGACAACACCAAATCTTTTCACGCCTGGCCCTTCCTCAGCACACTCTGTCTAGCTCTCTCCAGCTATTAATTTGCCTCTGTCCCATCTCTCACTCCCTCAGTCCCCTGGGCTGTGAGTCTATACATGACCTAATACCTTTTGCTGCTTCTGCTATAGTACTTCCGTTTCTCTCATCTTTTCAACACTTATATTTCCTTGGCAATCTCAGTTTTCTGTTCTTCTTGAAAACAAGCTACCCGCCCGAGTTAAAAACACTTAACAATTTTTATTTCAAAGCATGGTAATCATTGTTTATTATCCTCAATGATAAATTCAGTTGTAATTCAATGATAATTCTTGCCTGTAGTTGAGAGGAATCTTACTATATTCTACATATTTTTTATATTTCAGGTTGAACACTGGCTACTACACCACTTTTTCTGTTGCTGAGGGTAAGATGAAAATAGAAAGGATTCTGTTATACTCCGGGAAAGTTGATTTGTGCTTAGTGTTAAAATCTCAGGTTATTCCACAAACAGCATTGCCTGGTAACAACTGTAAGTGAATATAAGACTTTAAAATATGTGTTTACTATAAATCCTGGGGGAAAAAGCAGACCTTACTTTATTTAAGAAGGCTCTTTGGATATTTTAAGGTAGTAGTCATTTTACAGGGAACTGAATAAAACCCAGCACTGTCACTTGCTGTATCATATGAATCATCAAGACTGAGTAGAACTTTCTCCTCTCAAGACGCAGTAGCAAATTGGAAGGAAGCTGATATCTTTGCAATCTTGTATTCAATGGATGTATGTAAATTATAGTATTATTACACAACTTTTCAGTATCACTCTTTGACTCATCAGAGACCTTACAATCTTTCATTTTGATTCTAATTACCATTTTCCCTTTTCACCTATTCTATTTTATAAGATGAGATAGGTGAATGGAATGCAGTGGAGATCATTTCTCAATATTTCTCATTTCCTCTCTCTGCTTACCTCACAATCTGTTCTTGCTATGATTATACTTCTAAAATGAATTATCTGTCAGACTAAAGGAGCATTTCCTTCCTAATTGCCTGACTCAGCGGAAATACTGAAGTATAAAAGACAGGGGTAAGCCTGGGCATAGCATGGTCACTGTTGAGAGGACGGGCTACTCCTTTGGCACATTGGGAGCCAGAGTCTGGTTCTGAGTCTGGGATGCCAAATCATAATGCAGCACTCCAGTTCCAGCTTCTGAATCTCTGCAATTGAAATATAGAAGTTTTACTTCTCTTTAGAAGTTTTATAATGAACTGCCTTGGTCTATTTTGCTACTGAAAACTCTGATGTAATGTATTCCTGATAGGACACATGTAAATCTCTGGGTCACAAGGAACAAACACTCTGAAATCTCTCCAGTAAGAGGAACAGTATTCTCAATGAACCAACTCCAAATTGATTTCTAGTTTTTCTTTCTTATAATTTAAGAGTTTACCATATTTTAAGAAGTCGAGGTCCTATGATGTCTTATCATAAATTAAAAGGCAAAGAGACTTCATGACTTAGCATTTGGGTGATGTCTCACAAATGGATCAAGTCTCACGTTTATAATGCTGGTATCATTCAAAGGAATTTGAGATTTAAATTTATTATTTCCTTCTCAGTATTAAGAATAGAAAATCAAATGCTTAATACATATTAAAGGAAGTTTCCCAACTGGGATTTTGTTTGGATCAATCTTACCTAGGAACTAAATAAAGTAAGTATATATAGACTGGTTAAATAAATAAAGAGACAAGCATTTGGGTATCTGAAACAGGTTTGAGAACTAATAAAAATGGATCCTAAAAGAGGCATGTTTAAAATGCAAGACAATTTTACCTTAATAAATAACAGAGAAAATATTCAGTTGGCAAAATGTTTTGCACCATGAATGTAATTTATCCAAGAAACTCGAGAAGTGGAAGGGGAGTCCTTCAATTCTTGACATTTAAATCTATTCAAGACATGGCTTGGGAATATTCTGAGGAGAGTAATCTTGCCGATGGGTGAACTAGAAGACATAAAGGGTATTTTCCATCACTATTTTCCATGACTTCATGATTCAGAGAATCTCAAGGCTGAAATGGGCTTTAGAGTCGCACTTTAGATTACATTGGATTTTCATTTCTGTTGAAATGTTTCACATCTCCTTCCTTCCTAATTCTGTTCCATGGCCAAAGACATCTACATGAAAATCGTAGTATCTTTTGTTTAGTAATTCATCCATCCTATGGGGCCCTGCTCACCTGAAGCCACATAATCCTTTATGTGTGCTCAGACACTAGATAAATTGTTTATGTGATAAACCACAGGCCTGTCCTGTAGCTTCTGTGGTCGGGTGACTATCTGTCAGAATTAAAACTTTTTTGGTGGTTGTTTTGAACATATTGTTATGCAGGGAATAGTTCTTACCCTGGGTCCTGAGTCCTCTGAAGTCCTCAAAATATCATGAAAATTGATTCTTAAATAGCTATACTTACATATAACTTACTCTGATTATACATATTATGTTAAACTCTTATTCAAATTGTTAATATGTAAAATCTAATTCACTGCCATCTTTACCCTGTATAAATGCCTTTCTCTTCCCAGTATTTCTAAGCATGTGACAATGAATATGCAAAGGAAGCACAGCAGTCCACCAGGTGTGGGATGTGTGTGGCACAATTCAAGACAAAGATTAAACATCCACTTGATGTTGCAAAAGAGATTTTATAAAAGGTGACTGA
The DNA here is from genome assembly GCA_036589455.1 of Ateles fusciceps. Classification (NCBI taxonomy): domain Eukaryota; kingdom Metazoa; phylum Chordata; class Mammalia; order Primates; family Atelidae; genus Ateles; species Ateles fusciceps. Next base: position 4,966,498 of record JAZHEH010002842.1, read on the forward strand.
AGTAAGTCACCACAGTGTAAATGAACCAGTCACCAAGATTCAAACCTATTTTTAGTAAGTTAGTACAAAATGGGCTAAGGGTCCAAAAGAGAAGTCATTGATTTTTTTGATAACCTGTAGAATCCAGAGTTTAAAACTCACCTAAAGAATAGAATTTCCCATACACTTCTTTATTAGACACTCAGAATATCTGCAAGGTAAATGTTTTACATCGTTTCTGAGGTAAATGGAAACTATTTACCTCAGACTTCATTAAAGTAAATATATGTTTTAATGTAAATTACATTCAGGATGCTGCTCCATAAGACAAAGGGGAAAAAAAGAAAGCCCCGGAACAAAGAACTGGTCTTTTAATCTTGCACACCAAGAGGAACCACCCACCTCACCGCCCCCAGTGCAGTGGCCTTAACATTGAAGGTTGTAGTCAGAGTCAATGGGTTGAATTTGTGAAGACTACTCTACTTTATGTTGAAGAGAATTAAATAACTAATCCCTATATCTCCTGATGAAAATAATGCCTCGCTGAAAGTCAAATCTGAAACACTTGTCTTGGTTGACCTCAAATCAGCAATTACTCAATTTCTTACTTCCTTGCTTTCAGGACAGTTGTACAGATGAGAAATTCTTGTGGATGCTCCTGTAAGTCGATATATCTATTTGTGTGAATATATATAGCTATCTACCTGTCTATATACCTCCTACAGCATGTGTGTTCTGGCTCTAATTCTCTGAAGAGAAAGGTGAAGAATTCATTGCCGGGAGGTTGGGATAGTCATGACTCATTAGTGAGGAACCACCAATCCACAGTTACTACCGCAAAGCATTTCAGTAAGTGTTCTGTATTTTAAAGTACTTTGAATTGTTATTATTATTATTATTTATCTGTCTAAAACAAAACTGCACTCCGAACTTTCCCCAGTAATGGGCTTGGGGGAGGAGTAAGGCTATGTAGGAAGCATCTCAGTAATGCCTTGAACTGCAATTTAAGACACCAGATGCCGTCTTCTTTACTCATGACTCCTAGAGATTCAAAATATAATCTCTCTTTCTCTCTCTCTTTCCCCATCCCTCTCCCTCTCTCTCTCCCTCTCCCCCTTCTCCTCTCTCTCCCTCTCTCTCTCTGACACACACACACACATACACACACAAAAGAGGTCAAGACACGCAGTGCCTGTTTTAGTCGATTTTCACCTCCACCTTTGTACAATCAAGAGGGGCAGAGAGGCGGGGGCTGGAGGTGGCTGAAAGGGTAGGGATGGCGGTGGAATCCGGGAGGAGGCGACATTCAAGTCACGTGGCGGTCCCAGGCAGTGTCCACCGGCCCGGGAGAGGAGGAGACAAGGCATCGTGCCACAAGCCCAGACCCTTGCACCCGGGGGAGGGATCTGGTGTCCCGCGGTCCCCGCTCAGGCTCCTGGGGCACCTTTCCGCAATGGCTGGCGTGGAAGCGAGAGGGGGCGCAGTTTCTCGGTGCCAAGTTGCGAGTACAGCCGGCTCCGCGCCGGGGCTGGGCGGTGCGGCCCGGATGCTTAGAACCCCGCGTGCTCAGCTAGGGGCACAGGGCGGCCCTTCTGCCCCGCGCGCCCGGAGCACCAGGCACGGCTTCGCAGCTGGAGGCCGGGAGAGAGGAAATACCCAGTCTGTGGAGGCCGCCCTCGGGGGGATGGTTGCGAAGGAAGGAACGAAAAATAAATCTAAATCAAACGACAGAGCCGTCCCGCCCCTCTCCGCGTGGTCCCTGCGGGCGGCGCCGCTAGTCCTGCAGCCCTCCCTCCCGCCCGCGCCCCAGCGCCCAGAGGGCGCCGAAGAGGGCCTGGAAGGCCGGGACTGCGCCTCTGTGCGGGTCCCAGGAGCGCTGCTCGCCCGCCCGCCCCGCCTGGCCGGGCCTCCGGCGGGATAGAGCCCTGCTTTGCTCTTTTCGTTGGCCAAGCACAATTGTGTTATTGGAGATAATGAATTCAATCCCCATCAAAGGGCATTAGGCTCGCCCGGGCCCTGGAGTTGCTGATGCCTTTTTTTTTTTTTTTTCTCAAACCAGGAATGAAAGGCTGAGGGGGAAAAAAAATTCTCTGGGGGAGCCTTTTCCCCTGATCGCTGCTTTTGAAGTGAAGGGGCCCGGGCATTGTTGTTCACCTCGCGGCCCATACGGCTGAAGAAAGCCCGGGCTTTTGATGGGCTGAGAACCGCCTCGGCAATGAGCACCACGTCGGGCCGCGCGGCCTGCGGGCAGCGTATGTCTCGAGGCACCCGGGCACCGTCTGGCGGGAGGTGGCCAGGGTCCAGCGGGGGAGGGTGCTCGGCCCTGGAGGCCGGGACTGGAGACAGGGCCAGCACCCAGCGGCGGGGACCTTAGGGCTTCAGGCCTCGGGGCAGGGATCTGCAGTTCCTCCCGCCCACCTGGCGTAGCGCAGGGGATCCACCTGTGTGGCAGATGAGTGAAGACCTCCGACTGGGAGGCCGCAAAACATTTTGGGGGTGAGAGTGGGGGAAAGGTGGCTTCTCCTTGAGGGCAGGGAGCTGGCTGGTCTTTATTTTTAAGCACTGGAACCCAGCATCTAAGGTGGGTGGCTCGTATAGAGCTTGATGAGTCTACGTCTGCGAAGGTGTGCACTCCGCGAGGGGCCTTCGTGCGACACGCAGTTAGGACTTTTCACCTGTGACTCTGCACACAGCACAGCGCGGCGGAGCTCCCGGCCGCGGGGTTGGGGTGGGGGAGGCGGACACTCCGCTGCAGGCGCGCAGCCCGTTCCGCCGGAGGGGCAGTTTCTCGAGCGTCCGCGGTATCTGGCTGCACAGTTTGTGCCCAGGACCGCGCACTGGCATCAGGTCACCTTTTCTAAAACTTGTTTCAGGCATTTAAGTTTACTTTCAGTGCTCCCAGTGTGAACTTTCCCCCGCCTCGATTCGCTCCCCCATCCCCGGTCAGCCCAAGGGCTCTTTGGCCCAAGGGTCAGCAACCAGAGCTGTTCGGTTCCCCTTCCCTGCCCTCCCCCATATCCAGTCCCCTCCTCCCCCTCCGCGAAGGATCCCGGTTATCCGCCCCATTAATATATTAGCCAGGCATGACACAAAGGAAGCGCGTGTCAGCAGAAGGCGGTGTGACTCCAGGGAGAGGCGAGGAAACCTGGACGAAGCCCTGCGCTACAACACGGCTCATTGCAGTTTGAGTTCCTGAATCGGCCTCCACCTACGAAAAGCGGTGGAGGACGCAGCGGGGAGTTGGCGCCCAGGGTTGAGCCGCAGTTGGTTTACGAGTGTATAGCTGACTACGGTAGTGAAGCACAAAGCCCCCCAGGTGGGACCCAGAGCTAGGGGAACGTTCCAATAATACCCCAATCACCTGAATCAGGCAAAGAAATTCCGCTCTCCTGGAGCACCGGACTAGGCGGGCGCCTTCTTCCTCCCTCGGGCATAATGGACCCTTAAAATTAAATATACAAAGGATACAAACCACCACAAAGCCTCTTACAGTCTTTTCATTAAATTGTTTGTGTTTTAAAACAATCTTTTAGTGTAAGAGAGATAAATCAAAAACTGACCTGGGATATGAGCAGGCAAGCAAAAGAGTAACAAATGTACTCCTTTTTAAAGATGTGGAGGGGGGAGGGAGGGGGGACTAAGGAGGTTTCCAATTTAATTCATTGTTCCGTATTTCCAGGCAATGCTTTGGGGGGGGAATTTCCAGGTTGTTTTTTTCTTGGTTTCAGGAATTAAAAAGAAAAGAAAAAGCCCCTGATTTGTAATCTTGAACGGGTGTTAAGAGACGTAAAAAGTCAAACCAAGGCAACCTCACACCTAAATTCTGAGTCAGGCCTGCCGTGGGTGTCACTGGCCTGGTTCTTAACTTGATTTCGCCAGTTACTTGACCTGCATTCCACCTGGATTCTGATGTGTTCCAGCACGATTCTACTTAAGCCCTTTCCTTCCCGGATTTTGAGGGGAGAATATCTTGCCTGTGTCCTGTAGGTTGACTGGAACATAGAGAACCCCAAAATATCACGGAGTGGCACCTAGAAGAAGGAGGGCTCCTTATTTCCCGGGGCTGCAAGGGGGAGGAGCGCTCACTCTCACCATGCGCTTTGCTCTTACAGTGTAGTCACAGCTAACATAATTGAAGAAATAAGGAAGTTAAATAGAAAAAGAAAGGTGGCAAGTGAGGATTTCCCCCCTTGTCAGGTGTTTAAAAATGTTTATAATAGGAAAATGCATGCATTTTACAGGTTAAAATTGAACGACACGGGTATTTTCCAGCCCCGTTATTGCTTGGTAAAATGATGGTGGAGAACAAAAAGGTGAGGGCTGCAGTCCCAGCTGGTCAAAGTTCAAAGAACCACGCTGGGCTGGGGCTAAAAAGAAAAAAAGCCAGTAGGACTGTTATCCCCCCAGACTTAACTATTTGGAAGAAAAACAGAAGAATTAAGGTAATCTGTTGTTAAAAGTTATTTGGATACACTAAATAACATCGTGGATGAAAATAAAACTTGCGTACGTGGCTACTTTAAAAAATCCTTTACCTTTCCAAATAGATTCTATTTATAAACAGGAATGTTGTGAAATCTTCACGTTTTTTCATTTCATTTTCTTACATTTTTACTTTCATGAGAATCTGTTGATTCTAAAGATTCTTTTAGTTTGAGAAAATTTTGTTTTTCAATTTCAGCATAATTTAATTACCTATTTAGTTCTAGGTATCTTTAAAACAATCACCTTTTTGCATATAACTATCCTGGAGTAATTAGGCACGTTCTTAACTCCATTTGGTTGCAAAGCACACTTTATTACAATTATTTAATTTTTGAAGGCAAAATATTTTTTACAAATGTATAAAATATCTATTAAATTATTTAAGCAATTTTATTTTTCAACAAATTTTTTCCTCTTGACATTGAGGTATCACATTAAAAATACATTATAGCTAAATGTTCTACAATATTACTGCTAAATCAACAGAAAGCCAATTGATCTTGAGGAAAGGTTAATTAATTGGGGCTACAGGTCTCCTATTTTGGCTCACATTGAAAGGAATTTGTATTGATCTCAGCAGTTTTTTTGCAAAAAAACTTAATAAGCATGTTTGTGGAATTGAGACCAATTTTTCAAAATGCCAAAACAAGGGCTTACATTTTTATCACTTCAGGACTTCTTTTCTGTCATGGCTCATTCAAATCTGTTAGACTTCTGAGGAAAATAATGTGTTTTATACTTTCAGTGAAATCAATCAGGTATCTAGCCTTCAGAAAATGAAAACAGAGGTTAGGAGCTTTAATAGGATCTTGTTTGTTTTAATCCCCTCCTTCCCTAATAATTCTCACCAGTTTATTCTGTATGAGGGGGGATCACAAAGGGACAATGGAAATTAAATTTTGTCTTTGATTTAAACACAGTATTAGTCATCATGTAGAAAATGGACGGAGCTTCCTTCTACTTGTGAACACTTGAGAGTTGTTTAGTTTTTGCTGAATAGAACCAATGAGCTTTTCTTCTTCCCTATCTTTGGTTCTCTTTTTATTACCTTAAAAAATGTTTCAGACCTGCGCTTCCTAAACGCAAGGTTAGAGTAACAATTGCAGCTCCCCTCCCCTGTCCTGTACTCACTCCCAAAACATTTTTTTTTCCTTTTTTTTCTGGAAGTGTTTTCTCGGTGGTGTTGGTGGGTCCGAGTGCCTCCGGAGCTGTACACTTCGGTCAGGAGGAACGCTTTCCCTCCTCGCCCCTCCCCCGCCCCCTCCCTCCCCTCTCCGAGGACCCCTCCCCCATCTCGGGCGAGTTCCTAAATCCTGCGAGCGGGGCAGCGCGGCGGGGCGGTCAGCAAGCCCTTTCCGGCCCTGGTCTTCAGGAGCTGGCGAGGTGAAGAAATGTGGAAACACCGAGACGAAAAGTGGATGGGGTGGGGGAGTCGCAGAAAGGCGGCGCCCTCGGGGAGAGTCCCCGCACTCCCTCGGAACCACAGATGTTTTCCTCCTGGCCCAGGGCCGCGGCGCCCGGCCTGGACGCCCGGGCGTTTGTGTGTTCGGGTTTCCGAGGAAGGGATTACGCAGCGGGAGCGGCCGTGGCAACGCGGGCCGCCGGGGCCGCTGAAGCCGTAACGAGGCGGCTGGCCTTCTTTGTTGACTTTTAGGTCCCGAGCTCAACAGGAGATTTATTCGCTAGGAGGGGAAAATGCCCAAACAATGAAGAACTAACTGCACTCGTCACCTCGAGATGCTTGCTGTCCTGCTCTGTCCGCCTTCCCTGGCAACCAGCTGTCCTGGACGCCAACCCGCGCGCGTCCTAACGGGCGGGCGGCAGGTCGCATCGCCCAGAGGTGGCAGAGTGTGCGATCTGAGAACCGCGAGAAGCCCACGAGATAGGGCTGAGCCTGCAGGCTCCCCGCAGCCCACCTCCCGAGGCAGGCCTCCAAAGTGCCCCCTTCCCGCATAACTAGAAAAAGTCTCCGGCAAGTAAGAGAGCAAGAGCTAAGGCTAACTTAAGCTTTGTGGGGTGAAGGCAGGGCGCTGTTTCTATTACGTTGAAAAGGAAAAAGGGGACAGCACAGAAATTAGACATCTTAGATTCAGTGGGGGGGGATTCCCAGGCCCAAGCCCACGCCTTTATATTACATTTGGAAGCTGAATTTGCCAACGTTTGTTTACCTTATGTAAATATGAGTAACTGTTGGGATTGGAAGCTTTTTCCTCTCTTGGGGGACTTTAATGTCCTTCCGAGGCCTCCAAATTAGGGTTTGAAATTACTCAAACTAGTAATTTCCCTCCTCTCCTCCTTTCATTAGTTGAAGTGAGCTTGGGTGTGGGATTTCTGGATTTTTCTCAAGTGCTACATGGCACCCTTTCTCTCATCTGGGGGAGGCAATTACGCTATAATTAAGCGACTCACACAGCTCTTTTTATCTTGTCCCCGGTGTGGAGTGGGGCGATCAAAGTAAAGGCTGTCCAAGTTCAAGCCCTGGTGAGGATGGAGTTCATAAACAAGGGCTCAGGCAAGCCGGCCTCTGCTTGAGCTGGTGTTGTTATTGTTGATGTCAATCCGAACAAGACTTACAAAGAAATAGGTGGACTGGAAAGTGAGCCTGCTATCAAAGGAGATTAATGATTTTGTGATCCCAAGCAACTATGGGGTGTGAAGTTGCATTTAAAAGCTCCTTAGAAGGCAAACAAATAATCAACTTTAAGTACTTAGGAACGATATTTTTGAATAAAAATTTTAAAAATATCTTCACAAAATGCAAAATAGCGGCCAACCTAAATTGTCTTGTCGGCACAACGCTTTCCCTGCAAGAGCGAATTAACTCCCCCTCCTCCCACCTCCTCCAGAGCTACCCTGATGGCTAAGTTTTGTTTCTCTTTTAATGAGAAAGAGGGTTCAGGAGTCTCTGTTGGAGACAACTTAATTCTATCAGCCACAGCTGATATTTTATTTTCATTGGAAGAATTCTCAGATAAAGGAAAGTGATACATTGGGGAAGGAGGAAAGGTAGTTAAATTAATATTTGATTTTGTAGTGGAAAGGCTCAAAGGAAACACAGAAGGCTTAAGCTGGTGTGAGAAAAAAATGAAGTAAACATCACTGGGAACAAAGAATCATAAAAATCTCAATTCTTGGAGTATTAATTCAATTTATGCACTTTACTTGAATTTCTTTCATTGCTTTTTACTAGATACACATTCATTAAAATCACAGACAAAACAATTTTATTTTTGTTTTTGTCATTATATTCAGTTCTAGAATTTGAAAAATATCATATTTAGAATATCCACTTCGGATTTAGTTAAGTGAAGAAAAATAACAGAAATCCTCTTTTGTTAACATTTGATTTATTTAAAGTCCTTAACTGCAAACGATCAAGAACATTTTCCACGGCTTAAAATCTCGTATTATTTTTGTTATTTAAATCAAAATACTTTTAATTACAATCACATTGATAAAAATTAACATTTTAATTTGTAATTTTAACCATCATTTAAAGCAATTTCAGCTGTAAAGAAAAAGAATAAACCATGCAATAAATTAACATTGAGAAAGCAAAAAGAAATAATAATGAAACCCGTCTGGCTATACTAACACCATGTCCAACTGTGGAAAGTGCATTAACACTGTATGAAACAAGCACATGATAGCAATGATTAAAATGGCCACAATCAATAGGATTTTGGAATCTTGGACCAGGTTTTGAAATCCGGCTCCCTATAACTTATCTCTCTTCCAACATCATAATATTCCATTTTTCTGGGAAAAAATATTCTTTAAATGCTATACACCCATAGAAGCTAATTTTATACGTTATGTGACCTCAGAATGACATGACCATGGCACTCTGCAAAGCAAGAAGCAGAGTTCTGGAGGGCAATTCCCGAGGAATTGATTCCCAGGGCAGTCTGTGGGTAGAGAGGACAAAGGGGTTGGTGTCCTTGTAACTTTTCGGTCAAGCAACTCTTGAGAATGCATCATGTAGATCACCTATCTATTACCTCTATATGTTGTGTAAATATACGAAGGATGTCTACGCATCTGAGCATGTGCATAATCAAGTCCATACACAATATATATGTATTTCATTTAAAGACATCTGCTATCTGCATGTATCAGAAATGTAAACTGAAAAGCAAATGGCTCTGATGTCTATAATCTGTTTATGTCTTGCTACATAACAGCAGTATTGTCTTTCAGTACTTTTACGAGCCTCTAGTGTATACTTGTTTCTTCACCATTTCACTTCTTATGGTTAAGAGTATTGCCACAGACCTGTAAACTCATAGGGGTCAGGTAAGGAGAGGGAAAAAGCACAAACAAATATTTTACAAACTTGACCATCTTCCTTTTTTGTTTTTTTAAATAACCCTGCGCAGACTAGAATGTTGTCTGGAGGGGGAAAGAGGGAAGAAAGGGAGGGGGGGGCAAGGAAGGAGGAGAATTTCATATATACACGTGTGGATCATTCAACTTCCCAGGAAAAAAATTGTTGGCTTGGGGTTGTCTTTGTAGTAGTATACACAATGAGTTTTCAATACAATAATAAAGTAACAGTCTTTTGCACTGGGGGAAAGGTTGTGCATGAAAAATGAAATAAAAATAGTTGTTGGGATTTTATTATGCTGTTGTCGGTTTGGTTTGTGTTTTGTTTGCTGTTGAATTTTTTCACTCTTGCTACCAGCATGGCCATGCCAGACAAACCCCCCAGTCCCGGGGGGGGTTAGGAAGTATTTAGGACGGGTCTGGAATACACACCTTGGTAGTACGCGGGCTCCAGGGCTGAGGGCTCGATGGGGCTCCTGGTGGTCACTGAGGCGCTGCCTAGAGGCAGGCTGGCGGGCAACGTAGAGCCGTAAGGCGAGTACTGAAGTGCCTGCTCGTATGCTTTGAAGTCCAGCTTGTGCTGCTGCTCCGAGGAGGACATGAGGTTGTTGATGGAGAATGGGTGGTTGAAGGAGTAGTGGGGGTCCCCTTTCAGGTGCAGCTGGGACTCGTGGGGTGCCAGGCCATGTGCTGGGTGAGAGGGGGGGCACAGAGGCCAGCGCCCCGGGCCCGGAGCTTATGGGGGGTGCAGATGAGGAGGCTGGAGTCTTCAACTCCGAGGCGCCCCCTGTCGCAGTTGCCCCACTGTGGTCCAGAGTCTGGGGGCTGGTGGCGGGCCCGGGGGCCGGCGCGCCCTCTAGCTGGCCAGCCTTCCGGTGCACGCCCCGGTGGAGGGGCGAGTCGGCGCCGGGGTTGGCGGCGCCGGAGGGGTCCTTGCGGCTCTCAGGGCCGCCCTTGGTGCCACCGCCCCCCACTCCCGCTCGCGCCGCCGGCCCCCGGCTGCTTCTCGCACTTGAAGCGCTTCTGGCGGCGCAAGTAGCAGCCGTTCTCGAACATGTTGCCGGAGTCCGGGTGCAGCGTCCAGTAGGAGCCCTTGCCCGGCTTGTCCGGAGAGCGCGCCACCTTGACGAAGCAGTCATTGAAGGACAGCGAGTGGCGGATGGAGTTCTGCCAGCGCTGCTGGTTCTGCCGGTAATAGGGGAAGAGGTCCATGATCCACTGATAGATCTCGCTCAGTGTGAGCATCTTGCTGGGCGCCTGCTGGATGGCCATGGTGATGAGCGAGATGTACGAGTAGGGCGGCTTGGCGTGCGGGTAGCTGCGCTTGAACGTCTTGTTGTCGCTCCCGCCGCCCGCGCTCCTGCGGCCCAGGTTGGACGGCGCGTACGCCATGGGGCTCATGCACGGGTTCATGGCAGCCGCGTAGGGGCCCAGACCATTCATGGAGGCCGCCGGCTGCGCGCCCATGGCGCCCATGCCGCCGGGGCTCAGCGCCGTCCCCATGGCCGTCACGCCGGCTGCCGTCATACTGTTCATGGCGCCCGCTGAGCCCCCCGCCATGCCAGCTACAGCGCCGGGACTCAGGCCGGCCCCCAGGCCCGGGTTGGCATAGGACATGTTGAAGGACGCTGGGGTCATGTTGCCGCTCGTGGTCATGGTGTTCATGGTCATGTAGGTGTTCATGGAGTTCATGGAGCCCAGGCCTGAGTTCATGTTGCTGACCGGGACGGAGTAGGCCTGGAGCGGAGACAGCGAGTGAAGAGGCCCCGGAGGGCGGGGTTAGTGGTGGGCGCAGGAGGGCTGCCGCCCGGAGCGAACCCGGGGGCAAGTGCAGAGCATTTCTGCAGAACATGAGACACCCCCCACCCGGGGCAAATGGCTAGGCGCCCTCCCCAGACTGAGCAAAGACGTCTTGCTCGGCAGAGGGAAAATCCTAGCGCGGCAGGCATGAAAGATAAGCGCTCACAGAAAATATGTCCCCAGGAAGATGTGTAATCGCCTTACACGCCAGGCTCAGGGGCTGGCTTCCAGGGCCCCTTCATCGCCTCCTCCATCCACACCCGGCGGTATCCCAAGTCTCCACCTCAACCAGTCTCAGCAAAGCGCTCTTTCGGGCAAATCGTCTTTAAAACTCCAAAAATATAATTAATCTCTGACCCTCTGCTTATTCACTTCACCCTTAGAGTGCACTGGGTTCCACGTCACAAGCCCACTGGGGTGGACCACTGGGAACCAGCTCCACGCCCTCTTCGCCTGAGTCTGTAGGCCTGGCTGACCACACAGCGGTTTCGGTTGTTCCAGGAGGCTGTTAATGCAACTCCCTGATACAGCAAATCATCTATGGACGTGGGACCCCCTGAATCGTTTATTTCCCAACAACTGGCTTTACTGTCCTAGGAGTTTATTGCCTTTGGTGACTTTTTGTTGTTTATCATATTTAGAAGTAGTGTTTTCTACCTACCTGTAGCAACTGTAATGTTAAAAGGGAAGAAAACTCAGAAATTAAGTAAGTTTTGGAAAAATAAAACTAAAAACAGATCCGTAACAGAAAGGGCTGCGAGGTGGTGCCATAATAATCTCAATGTGCTATATACTTTTACGTGACTTTACATGTACACCACTGCAAGCTATTCAGAAACTTGCATTAATTTTGTCACCACTTCACAGTCCCCTGTTTGAAAAATTTGGTGACACAGTTTGTCAAAATAAATCATTTTTCCCCATACTGATATATTGCTGATGATGATTTCAATGCCTGGCTTTTGAAACTCTGAGTAGTCTTGAATAATTTAAAATTCTAAAATCAAATTCTACTTATTTTCTCTTAATGCTATTGTATTTACTAATTCTCAGCTTTAACATGTAAGAAAGCACTTTTCGATAGGGGTCTTGATAGAATGGCGGGGTCGAGATGACTGCGTCAGAATTAAACCTCCGGAAGACCTCTGAGCTCCTTTTAAAATCATCAACAAGCGAAAATCCTTATCCATAGCAATATGGGGAAGCATTAGGTACAGTATTTTAAAAATACAGAACCTAGGGATGTTAAAAAGCACTCCTCTAATAATTTAATAAGGAATAATTATGTCCTTAAGTTTATTTTCATCAGCAAATATGAGTCCATTTGAAAACAGGAGAACAAATAGATTTAAATAGGAGCACCCACTAAACTATGGCATGCAAATAAACTCAGAGGTAAACTTGTGAACATATGAATCTAAATAAATTAGTTACCATCAAAATATTACCTGATTCTATATTTTTCTGTCCACATCTTAGAAGTATTTTTTACCTCAGGGTTTTATTTTCTTTCTCTCTTCCCAAAATTATCCCAGGCAGTTCCAATACGCGTTTTCAATAATGGTAATTAAACTTTTGGGGGGTAATCGCCAGCTGTTTCCAGAAAAATACTTTTAATAGGCGGCAGTTCTGCCTTTACCTGGTTTTCCCTGTAATCCTTTTATGCACATTGTAAAATAAACCCCAAGAACGTGCCACACTAAGGGGACAATGAAGAGAAACAGGTTCTAGGCCCGGAGTTCTGAAGAAGATTCTGGTCGCACTCGCGCCACCCAGCGGTTTTAGAGAAGAAGGAACACACTTCTCCCCCAAACAGGGCTTTTGAAGAACAAGTTTTACGAAATTTAGAAATCGTTTCATTATTGAGACACCCAACTTGGCGGCAGGGCGCTTTAATTAGAAGAGGTCTTCGAATTAAACGGGCGGGAGGAAGAGGTCGCCTTGCGGGCGTGCTCTGGCTTTCTCAGAGTTGCTTCTAACTCGCGCCCGCGCTCTCCCGCCGGCGCACCCCGGGCCCGGCTCCCGCTCCCCATCTCCGCTGGGAAGAGGCAAGCGCTTCCCAGAGCCGCTGTTTTCAAAGCCTGTAGTTTCCTAAAACTCTCTCGCCGGCTGCGAGAGTCCGGACAAACCAGGGCAGCAGGTTCCGCTTTCAGGCCCGGCCGGGGCCACACCGGCGGGCAGGCAGAGGTGGCACCGAGGAGGTGCCCCTGGCCCGCCCGCCCGCCGTTCCCCGGCCTCCCCCGGCACGGGCTCCAGGGGCGCCCCGCCGACCGCCCGCCTCGCCTCGCCTCTCACCTCCTGCGTATCCGCGTAGTAGCTGTTCCAGTCGCTGGTCTCATGCCCTTCCATCTTCACAGTCCCTAACATCCTGGAGCCACCCAGCCCGACGCAACCATCCAGCCCTGTGCGAAGCGACGGGCGGCCGCGCGGCGTGGGGCGGGGGAGGGGGAGCCGAGCCGCTGCAGTCACCCGAGCGCCCGCGCGGGCCCAACGCCACCCGGGCGAAGAGCAAGTTCGGAGCTGCGGGGCGCGGCGTGCGCGGCGGCGGCGGCTGCGGCGGCGCGGCGGGAGGGGGGCAGCGCAGGGGGCAGGCGGCTGCCGCGGAGCGCGGCGCCGGGGAGCGCCTCCGCGGGAAGTGAGCGGGCGGCCTCTGCGAGGCGAGTGCAGTTGAGCTGATGTGGATCTTACGTCGCTCGAGTGCCCACCTCCTCGTCCTCTCCCCATTTGTCCGCCGCACAAAGACGCTCGCACCTACAAAGCCCGAGGTGCACCTGCAAGGCGGCCGCCCGCCAGTCCGGCCGCCCGCGCCTCCCGCCCCGCCACGCCGCCGCCGCCGCCGCGCACCCCCTCCCCTGAGCCCCCTCCCCCAAGCCCCCTCCCTAAGCCCGGCCCTCACTTTGTTTGCAAAGCAGTGTAATTGGTTTAAGCCCGGAGGCTAGGGAAAGAAGAAAATGGGGTGGGAGGGGGTGTAACCCCCTTTGGAAAAAGAAAAAATAGGCGGGGCCGGGCAGGCGGGCTAGGGCTCTGGATGGGAATCTCGCAGCCAGAGAAGGCCGGGGGCGGTGGCGTCGGAGCCCAGGCTTAGAGACCTTGTGGGCTAAGTGACCCCGGGGTCCCTCCCCCAGAGGTACTGGCCACCCTCCGAGCTCGGACTGTGTCCCAGTCTCGCGCCCCCTCCTGCTCCCTTCCCCCTCCTTCCTGATTCCTGACTCAAAGTTCAACCCGAGGAGACTGAAGAATACAGACATTTTTTTTTCTTTCCTCCTGGGCTTCAGACTAGAAAAGGGAAAAAAGCCCCACTTTTGCTTCGTCACTAGAAACCCGGTCATCTGAGTCAGCCGAGCCAAATGACGTTAGGCCGACCTGAGCTCCTGGCTAGCAGAGCGGAGGCGCTGCCACAAACTCGTACCTGCGGCTAAGAGCAGGTGAGTCACCGCACCGGTTTATATCTTTATGACATAACTTTTTTTTTCCCCGCCTCGGTCCGCTCCTCTCCCCTTGTCATCTGTAGCGACCATAAAGAGGAAGAAACTGAGAGCAGATGTCTGTGGGATAGGGCAGGCGGACCCAAGTCGGGGGCGTCCTCCCTCTGCCAGGCTCCTCCTCCCGCCCCCCTTCAGCAGCCTCAGGGACTGAGCTGGAGACGGCCGTCTGGTTTCTGATAGGAAAAGGTCAGGGGGAGGGGACATCTCCCATAACACTCGCATTAGCTGGGAGAGCAAGGGCCCAGGCGCGGGAACGCATCTGCACTGCGAAAGAGGTTCCAGGCAGAAGCCCGAGATGGCCCGCAGGGGCGCTTGATCCTGTCTGTGACCCGGAGAGGCCGGGCTGGGATCTCAGGGGCTCGCTTGGTTCCTAATCGGTTCTGGACGTCGGTGGGAGAGTCTCCCCCACGCAGAGTCTCTTGACTTTCATGGGGCCCTGGGTGGCGATTACCCACTTGCCCTAGCAGAGAGAACTGAAGTGACTGGGTGATAGGCAATGAGTTGGTGATAGGTTGGGAAATGGTGCATGTGTTTCTGAGTGTGTGATCATTTGTGTATTTCTGAGCACGTGTGACTTAGTGTGTTAGTTTCTGGGTGTCTGTGACTCTGTGTGTGTTGTACTGCCTGTAGAAGCACTAGGTTCCCTTAAGTAACAATAAAATCTTTCTAAAGTAATTAAGAATCCGCAAAATCTTCTTGTTTATCAAAGTTTTTAAAATGCTATTAATCTCAATTTAAGAAATGTGTTTTAACTTGTCTTCCAAACAAATACCTTTTTCCCTGTGCTTTGTTCTTTTAAATCTCTCTTACTTGAAATCTGGCAAGAGAATAACTTTAAGTCCCTGAACCAAACAAATCTCTTAAGTCAGCAGAGGAGCAGGGAGGGTGAAGATGTGCAGTTAAGGAAATAAAAAAAGATAAAAGTATTGGATTACGACTTTTTTTTTTTCAAAAAGCGTGGTGGGTGGAAACGCCACATCATAAGGAAAGGAATGAGTGAAATTAACTTCACCTGGAAGTCAGTAGGACAGGAACCCTCCCTAATGCAGTCTTCTCCTGTAACTGCAAGTTGTCCCATCACTTTGTGTAAATGTATCTGCGAATTGTGTGTCAGAAACTAATTATTTTGTGCAAAGTTTCCATCAGCAGCTGACTTTAGTTCCATTTGTAAAGTACACGGATGCTTAGCTTCCTCGGCCTGATGGGGGGTGGGGGGACTTTCAGTGCTAATGAGCTTCCTTGTTCCTTCTGGAGGTGATTCTCCAACACTCTCTTGGCTCTTCAATAACATCGAGCAAGTCTAGGGTATTTTCTACCAATAGTAGTAACAATGTATAGATAGTAATGGCTTTTATGGTGCACAAAAATCTGGTGCTTTAAGCGGGGGTAAAAACACTGTCACCTTAAGGGGGGGGAGTCAATTACAATATCAAATATTCTTTTAGCCCATCTCCCAAACCTACTAAGTCTAATCTTAAAAAAAGAAAACAAGTTGACTTAAGAAAAAAAAAATCCACTGTTCATAGCGTGATGGCCAAGCGGAATTTCTCCTAGACTTCTTCAAAGCCCAAGACCGGTGGTGCAGAATGGACTCTGCCAGCTTCAGAGCCTTAATCCAGCTCAGGGATCACAGGTTCGCGGCCTGGGGGTGGGGGGTGGGGGCGCGGATTTCCACTAACACAGCGCCTCCTGTTGTGGAGAGGGATCGCTGAATTTTTCTGTAGGCACCTCCAGGGAGCACCGCCAGGCGATACTGGGTTGAACTCCGCACGCATACCACAGCCAGGAATTTAGGTTCTTAGAGCCTAGGCCAAGGTGGAAGGAGAGATGTCAGTTCGGCCAGCTCCCAGACTCTCTCCATCTCAGTGGCCGCACTGCAAGACACCTAACACATTTAGGAGGTGAGGTTCTAGTGTACCCAAATGCCAACCAGTCACTTTCCCTGAGGTTTAAAAGCGAATCAGCAGGATCGTGTTGGGTCTTTGACTTGGAAATGCATACATACATACATAAATTAATGCTGCTGTCTGGGGATTGCTGGCCATCGGTAGCCAAGTCCAGCGGCTGCAGGCTGCTCTTTTCCATACGCTTTTCCCAAACAGGCACCTACACTATTGCAAACTGTGCTTTGCAAGGATTGTGCTGCTGAGGAGGCTGGGTGGACTCAGGACAGGGTACCGACGAGGGCAGACACGTGGCGTCTCCTGGGGTGTCCCAGGCTAAACTTGCCTGGGTAAGGACGGGTCTGCGACAGCCTAGGGCGGTCCAGGTCGCCGAGAGGGCCGGCTCCTCAAGTGGAGGGAGCCGCAGCAGTGAGGGCGGCAGGGTGCGCGGGTACTCCAGGTGGCCGCCAGCGGAGGAAGCGGCTCCGCCCTTCCCGGAAGCTGCGCCTGCTACACCCGGGGGGCCTGCTCCTGGCGCAGTCCTGCAGTACCCTGGCGGCACTCGGTCCTTTGACCACGCTGGGCTGCCTCAGCCTACACTTCCCAGCAGAATCTGGCTGGGAGCCCCTTCCGCAGATATTCACCAGGCAGGGAGAAGCAGAGAGCGACGACGGCGGAAGGTGGAAGGAAAGACCGCGGGCTCTGGCCTCGGGTCCAGCCGGCGGCCTGTCGCGGCGACCGGGTCTTTCTCATTTAGCAGGACCGCAAAGTGGGCAGAAAGCAGGACCCGGGCGGGCGGGGCTCTGCGGTCCCACTGGAGTCTCTCCAGGGCTTCCCTCTGTGGCTGCCCTCGCCTCCCGCTTTCCTTGCCTACCCTTCCCCGTACGGGCTTGTTGTCAGGTGGCGGCCGCAGCGGCCCAGACACGCTTGGTGTGTGGGGTGGTCCGAGTTCCCCGCTGGCCCCCGCCCCCCCACCCAGATAAGAAGCTTAAGTCCTCCTTCTGCAAGGGAGAATCGGATGCAATGAAACTAAGACCTGTGGTCGTTAACACGGTTCAAAGCCGACCCCGACTGGGACCCGGCTCTGCTTAGAAGTGAGGAAGGCCTGGGACGCTGGAAACAACGAGTCACATCTGTGTGTGCCTGGCCTTCCCAGTTGGAGGTGTGCGCCGAGCTGGGGAAGGGACCAGGGCGCCGCGAGACAGCGGTCCCCAGCGAGAGAGGAGAAGCAAGGGCCGGGCCAGGGTTGGAACTCGGTTCCTTCGCTGCCTTTTTATTTTTCTTCCTCATACCTTCCTTCCTCTCTCCCTTCCTTCCATCATTAAATCTTTAAAGGATTAATTCACAACTTTCTAGTATGTAGGGGCCCTGGGACTACTTAACGGGGCTTTACAGGTAGTTCTGTACAGAGTCCTATCCTTTCCCGGTTGTGTGTGCATGTGCGTGTGCCTGTGTCTGTGTGTGTAAAAGCAACACACAAACATATCCCGAGCTTTCGCTTATTTTATTGAAGCAAACAAAAACAGCCACTGGGTTTGTCCTTTCCCCCTACTGCTGCCTAAGCGCCGCCAGGTTTCTGAGCGTCCCAGAGCGCGGACCTAGCTCACCTGCAGCCGGAAGTCGGAGCCGGAGCTGTTCCCCACCCGGCCTCGCCCGCGGGCGACAAAACCGTCCCTCTGGCCGTGAGAGAGCATCGCCTTGCCAAAATCAACTCGCATTTTCATGTATTCAAATGAGAAAGATTGAAAAAGACGATTTCCCTTGCTGGGCAATCGACAGCCTTGGAAGGAAGAAGTGCCCCCCCCAGGCCCTCGCGGAGGACGGGAGCCTACCTCTCCCCGAGGCCCCAGGAGCCGGTTATGGCGCCCCCACCCAGGTCTGAGTCCCTGCGGCCAACGCGTATCTCCCGGTCACTGTGGCCCCCGAGTTACTAACTGTTTTGTTCAAACCGGTCAGTGCCTGTTGGAGGTTGTGCTCAGCCCCAGCTGGTCCCTCCTCATCCAGCCGATCCCCTTCCTGCGGAGAGCGGTCTCCGCTCCGTGCTGCTCAAACGATCCTCAGGCTTTCCCGGACCTCTACTTTAAAACCCATAGGGGTAGGGACCTAGGGAAGGGAGTGGCAATGCTCGCTTCCCACAAAGAGTTGGAAAAGTAGAGGGAAAACTGACCGCTCTTAGGTTTGCGTTAGAGCAAAAAGGACCTGAGCAGTTGAGGTCCTACTAGGTGCCACAGACTCGGTAGAGTGCTTTGAGATCCCGGCGTTTCCCCCACCAGCATACTGCTCCTGTGTGCAAGAGCTGAGAGGCTGGAAACCTGGGTGAGGGTACGTCAGGACCTGGATTCCTCTCCATTAACGCAGAAGCCCGCGTTAATAGAGAGCAGTGGTGGAAGCAGGGAGGCTCGGAAAAGTCAACTATTTCATCTCTTGCCTCGAAGCTGGCAGCCTAAACCTAAATCCTTCCTGAAGGATCGACCAGTGTTTAGCTTCTCTGTCCCAGACCAGCCAGCGCCCTCCAATCTACTCGCACCCTTCCCTCCACACACCCAGGGGCTTTCCCACGGTCTCTCAGTTGTCCCTGGTGGTCTAACTTTGGCTATTCATATGCGATTACTCTCAAATTACATAGCACTATTTAACAGATGCTTTAATAACAATAATGTCATATCTTACACTTGGAAAGAAAATAAAAATATGTTCTGCCAGCAGTTTTTCATTGTATCAGCTTCCTGATTTCCCCCCCAAATTTTTAAATTATGCTTTGGACTGCCAACTAATTTACTGGAATGCCTACAGGGAGGTTACATTCATTACTTAAAATTAAAATTCGATTGGAGAGCACTGTTGGGTAGCTGCTTCTGGGACTTCCAGCAGCTATTCCAAGAGCTAACATCAGAGAAAAGTTTTGTTTTAAGAGTCACGCATTTGTGTGATTTTTTTTTGTTTTTAATTTTCTTTGTTCTTTGGACCACAGAAGAAAACTGCTTAGCTTACCTTGCAGTGAGTTTGCTTTTAACTATGAAGCAGCCTCCTTGGCAGCATTTGCTTTTGCCAGATGACTAGCAAGATTTGCAGAAATTCTGACCACTTTCTAAATGCTGTAATTTTGGTTGCCTACCAGAATCATAGATCAAAGTAAAGAAGTGCAGCAGCCACCACCGGATACTACCTGTGGTGGCAAGTCCAGAGCAGACTCCTGGAGTCCCTGTTGAGAATGTTGCAGCCTTTCACAAGCAACTGAGCCCTGCCCTCCTTAGGTCCACACCTTGCCCTGGATGCCTTGCCAGGTTCTTATCACATACTGACAGCAAATTCCATTTGTTTCTTATTCATTTTTTCTCTCCCCTACTGGTCTAGTAGCTCCCTGAGGGTAGGCAGTGCTGTGGTTCCTGCTGCCAGAGCAAAGCCTGTAGCATGGTAGACTTTCAATAAAGATTTGTTGAGTCAATCATCTAACTACCCCAGCCCAGAGACTGGCCAGGCTAGCTTAATTCCTGAATCTAGAAACCATATGCACCACATCCAAAGTCCTCAAGTGAGAGAATCTGAGAGATTTGATTTAGCTAGGTGCACTGGGGAAACAAAGGTTTTGTGGAATGAATGGGCCAATGGACTGAGTGAAGAATTGGATGGGAAAGATGCTCTGGCACAGTGGACAGGGTCTCAGATAACCTGAGAATCTTGAGCTTCCAAACTCAGTGAGTCTGGCTGTTTCCCCGTCATCCATGCTTGATTTTAACTAATATCATTGAGTGGCATAATACATAAATGCTTCTTTTCCTGGGTACCTGGACATGGGTGGAATCAGCAGCTTGCTTTGCCCATATAGGGCGGCTAACGTGTGCCCCAAAGTCAAATATTTTACTTTTCCTTGCTGTGAAAAGGCAGCAACCACACCTTTCAATAGCAGACATTGACTAAAAGTTGAAGAACCCCATCAATTTCTTGTCAAGCTACACGTTTCACTAGGAGCTGGAAAGGAAACATCGGTGTTTAAATAATATGTTTAAATTGGCAAACAAATAAAGCCGAGCCCACGTAGTGAGGAGGAAAAGCTTTGCACTAGAGCTCTCAATTAGTCCGACTCTACGCTCCTGGCTTAGAGCACGCTGCGTGTTCGTTTGGGCCCCTGCTCTGGGGGGCACCTGGGGCTCTGCGAGCCTGCGGGCCGGTTTGCGCAGCGAGCGTCACAGATGTGATCCTCCTTGGTGCCTGCCTCTTAACTGGCCGAGAGGGAGACAGCCAGTGCACTTGAAATTACCAGGCATTGACCTTAATTGCCTCTCTGTCTTGTTTCATAAGATACAAAGTATTATATGCTACTTTAGATACAAACTGTACATAAGGTACAAAGCATTTTAAGATACAAAGTATTTTATTTTACATAAGATACAAAGTATACATAAGATACAAAGTATTTTATTCTACACACTTTCCCTGTGTAATGTAATGATTTCCTTAAAGTACCACCAATCTCAGAACCTGCAGTGTTGTGGCAAGGTAATATAACTGGAGACCCCTCTTGTCATTTTTTATCCTTAAATATTATTTGCCACTAAAGCCGGAGTTGGGGGAATCTTTGCAAAAGTAAATGTGCCTACCTCCTCTTCTGGGTTGCTGTCACTCTGGAAGCCACAAGGCTGTGTGATCCTCCAGTAGCTTCTGGTGTCTTCGATGTTCCTCCCACCCCCCCACTCTGCCACTGCGCAGATATGGGGTTCAGCTGTGGCTCAGCTGCTGCCAAGGTTCTGCACCCCAACCATCCTGCTTTCAGATCCTTTTCTCCAAGCTGCCCTACCCCGGACCCCAGTTACCGAGGTCGGGGGAGTGGGGCTGGGAACTCGGGTTAAGCCTCACCCACCTTAGAGACTCAGGTTTCCAGTTTTAGCAGATCCGATGTAGATTTTTTTTTTTTTTTCAAATGCTTTGGAGGATGCAGTCGGTGACATGGATCCCACTCTTCTAATCCCACTGGCCTCCTCCTGCCAAAATACCTTCCATTGTGAATTGCTGGTCTCCACTGACCTCCTCGTGACCCTCCCCGCTGTATCCCCACCAAGAGAAGTGGTTTCAATAAATAAAGCCCAGTGCTGGGGTTGAAGGTCAGTTTACACTGGAGCAGGAGCTTCACAAACTACTGCAGGTGCTGGATGGGAATAAACCACCATCCTAAGAGATGAGGGGGCGGGGGGGAGAGAGAGAGAGAGAGAGAGAGAGAGAACAAGAGTAGGGAGGTGGGCGGGGGGAAGCGAAGAGTACAGAAGCTGTGTGGAGATGCAGACCCGGTGTTAGGATTAGGGTGGGGCAACATGGTTCTGAGGTTGGCCCCAGTGCTGCTAACCTCTAATATGCTAGGAAACCCCAGCCAGGCTCTCTGTGCTGATGTTTCCTTTTTTCCCAAGTGAGGAGCTTGGACCCAATGTCTGGGTTCTGGCAATCGTCAGTTGCAGGAACAAAGTCTGGAGTAGTGGCTGGCATGAGAGTCAGCCCTGACAACCTCACCCAAGGAAATGAGGAACCTGTGTGAACCTAAAAAGGAAACTGCTATGGTGATTGTGGTGGTGGGTGGCTCAGCTCCAGAAGTGGTGAAGTGACTTTCCAGGAGCGGAGGAAGACTCTGGGATAATCGGTACCACAAAAATTTCCTTCCTTTTTGCTGAATATTCAGGTTTGTGGTCTGTGTTTTATGGTAAATTTAGGGCAAAAGCTTTCCTCCTTTTCACTGCCTGGCATCTCCAAAGACAGGAGCAGCAGCAGCAGCAGAAGAGAGAGAGACCAACCTGTCCTTGCAATTTCCAAGCCCAGGCAAAGCCTCCTCAGGGAGGCGAAGGCTCAGTGCTCTGCAAACTCCTCTCTGTAGAGCTGGCAGTCTCAGGCCACTTGTGTCTGAAGCTGAAGATCTCTGAAACTTTGTCTTTTTCATTAGACAAACTTCACTGGGGCATATTCCATGCAATCAGCAGTGCAGCCAGGGATGTTCAATGCAATTCCCGCTTGGAATCAGACCTGGATTCCAATCTGGATACTTCAGGGGACTAGCTCTCTCTGAGCCTCAACCCAACTGTAAAATGGGCATGGGAGTACCCACCTCATACCAGTTGAGTGTAGATTGAGTATGCAATAAGTGGTAACAAAAAGAGCCTTCACAGAATTCTGGGTGCCTGGGCGGTGCTGGATGCTGAGATATGTAGTGGCAGGCGCTGCTGACCAAGTGTGCCTCCCGTACTCCCCCCTTCTAGATCTTTTGCCTGTGGTCACCATTCCTTCTCTGTGATGCTGCAGTTCCTCCAGGCTGCAGTCCAGGAGAAGGAGAGAGCTCTCCCATGGGAACTGGGCCACTGTTGGGGGAAGTCTCAGTGTCCACCAGGACCCTGCCTGGAACTTCCCAGTTTCCTTGACTGGCAGAGCCACTCTCCACCCAGTCAGTGATGGATGACAAAGGAAATGCACCATCTGAAGGAGATCCAGAGACTGCATCAAGCTCACATTAAGGATCTTCTGGAGGAAGGTGGTTCAAGGGGAGAGAAATGAGAGGTCTTGAACCTCCTACCCTTTAGGCCCTGCTGAACCCGACTGGAGTAGCAGAACAAACTGTCCTTTCCTCTACCCTCCTGTACCCGTAGGTGAGAGAGAGGGAAAATCCCTCCCCAAGAGTCTGCCTGTGCCTTTCCTGGGCTCCTGAGAGGATTCTTGGAGCCCACCTGAATTTACTAGCTGGACTTGTAGGCATTGGGTGTCTGGGCACACCTCTCTCAAAGGCTCCAGCCATTGCCCTGACTGTCTGTATATCAGGCAAACATGAAGTTGTGGCTTGGATCTAGGAGGTACCTGGGAAGGAGAGGGGGAGATGAGAAAGAGAAAAAAAATGAAGTCTGGGCTTCTGAGAGGCCAATCCACCCTCAGCACCTGAACTTAGGGAGAACTGAGATGAGAAAGCAAGACTCTTGATTTCACCTAGACACTTTCTCCTTCCTCCTCTGCCCTTCTCATGGACAGTTAGAACCACTTATAATTCATTTAGAGAAGTATACTTAGACATTTTCTAAAATCCTGAAAACCCAAGACATCATTATCAAGGAAGCTTTAGTTGCTCTCTTCAAAAATTATTTGATTTAAATTCCCTAAAAGTTTCTTCCTGGGAGTTGAAGTCCATCTGAAATGAAGCAGGCATGCTGGGCTTATGGTGTATGCTTCTAATATTAAAGACTTAAATGTTACCTTGCATGTGCAAGAAAGCTTAGTGGGATGCTAAAGTTTAATTAAGACAGACAATATAGTCTGAAAAGACTAAATCACAGAGGGGTTTCTGTGATTTGTCTGCTCACATATAGATATGTCTGCTCAAGTGAAGACTAGAAATTGATTAAACCTTCCTGTTGATGAAGTTTGGGATGGCTGCAGTTCAGCTGTGGATACAGGACTCTTTCATGAGAAATGTCCCACAAATTTTAAACAGGGCTTGGATGGGCTAAGAAGGTCCTGAGTACCAGCTTCAGTAAGTTTCTGAATTCTGCTCCACTCAGTAATCAGGATCCAGGTGGATAAAATAAATTATTTCCGTCGCTGGAAAACAGAAAAACAACACATCTTCAAAGCTTATTAATTTTTCTTGGATTGGTATATGGGTAGGTGAATATGGGGGAAGTGGGCTGGTACACAGAAGTCTCAGGCTGTGATCCCTGGCTAAATGCAGCTTCTGTTTTTACAGCTTACTTGGGAGAGCTGTTAGTTTTTCTAAGCATAAACCAGGCATTGGTTCTCTAAGCTCAATGTTTAGGCTACAAAGCACATACAACAGTCTTACATACCTATCTTTAGAAAAGGAATGACTCTGACCTCAAATTCAGCAAAATCTCTAGTGCATTACCATAGCTGGAGAACATCTAAGCAAAGCCCTTTGGAGGTGTAAAGTGTAAATGGAATGCTAAACATCAGCCACTACCTCCAAGAAAAATAAATCCTTAATTCCCCCACCAAGTGCACCTGCTTTGGACCAGACTCATTAGTGTTACTTGTATCTTTTCTTTTTCAAATGAGTAGTTTTACTCAGTTTTTTTTCTTTCTACTCAGTGCTTGCTATTTTTATCTTTCCTTAAGAATGCTGAGGTCATGCCCCAGTGCCAGACTTCCAAGGTGCTCCAAAGAAGAGTGGTAGCTGACATCCTAGGGGTCCATTCCTGAACTCCATAAGCTTAGATGTTAAAACCTCGTTGGAGTTTAGGAGCTGGAGGGGAAGCCTGGCAGATGTTAATTAGGTTGCCATGGGGAAGGTGGGGTGAGCAGGTGCTTGGAGAAGGCTGGAGCACCCTACGGCACTGGAAGCTGTCTTGATGTTTGTTTCTGTGGATCAATGGCAGTACAGTAGGGGACTCTGCTGGTTATTCTGTTATGCCCTCCAGCACCCCACTTTGCCAAGTTCTCCATAGGCCACACTACTTAGTCTTCCTTGCCTTTGGACTTCCAAATAGGTTTGACCAATGAAGGACAATGATGCAGGACTGAAGGGCAGGAGGGTAGAGTGGTAGGAGTATTTAGGCCTCCTGCTTTCTCCCTGCCTCACTGTGGTTTTGGCCTTTATTTCCCCTCTCTGTGTCTACAGTCGCATCAGCAGCCCCTCTTCCACAGTTTCAGCTTTCACCAGGCTGTGTTAACACCTCCTTTCCTCACCTTGCCCATTCAGATCAAAAGTGGCAATAACTTCCTAATATTGCTAGATCTTGAGTGACTCATTTCCTCTTGTTAGTTCCCTTTAATCCCACCTTCAATTTGTTTTCCCCCAGGAAAATCCTTTTTTGTGTGCCATCTGTTTTCTGTGGGGACCTGATTGATGAGGAGAGGAATGAGGATTCATGGAAGTGAGGTATGATGTGTTCAGTTCTTTCCAGTTCATCCTCATCCTGTAAGTAATCAAAAGACTCTACTCCTTCCTCATCACCATCTTGGAGTACAGCCATGAAGGCTCCAGGATTTCTGTGGTGGCTGGTTTCTACAGGAAAGGCTGCGTATGGGTCTAGCAGGGGAGCAAACTCGGAGTTTATTTGCATTATATTTGCCATTTTAATTTGCTGATTTGCATTTGACATAATTGTTAAAGTAACTGATGCTAAAATCAAATATTGATAGTATCAAGGTTTTTTTTTTTTTTTTCCTTCAGTGAACTGAACTTTGCTATAAATCAAGGACTGAGACTTTTGCTAGTGGTGAGTTGTGTTAATAGAAGCAGACACTAAACTAGGTCCAGTGACTGAGGGGCTCATGGGAAATGCCCTTGTGTGTTCCACAAGGCCTCAGCATCTTTGGCTCCTCATCTCTAGAACATTAAGTCTAGAGCTCAGTTCTTTTCAGGTCTGTGTCTGGCAACAACTCAGTCTTGACTAGCTAAACCAGTGACATTATTTAGGTGTGACCATCAATGAGAATTCCATGTGCCAACATTGTGCTCGATACTAAAGACACTAAATTGAAGACAAGATTCTGCCTTCTAATGATTAAAACAATGTTTCGATATTATTATTTGAAAAATTTGCATACTTCTTTGTAGAAAAAGTTCATAAAAGTGGAATTTATTGGTTAAAATACATGCAAGTATTTAATCTTTTTTATTTTTTTATTTTTTTGAGACAAGGTCTTGCTCTGTTGCCCAGGGTGGAGTGCAGTGGTGCAATCATAGCTCACTGTAGCCTTGGACTCCTGGGCTCCAGCAATCCTCCCACCTCAGCCCCAAAGTAGCTAGGACTACAGGTGCATGCCACCATGCCCAGCTAATTATTAAATTTTTCTTATAGAGACAGAGTCTTGCTATGTTGCTCAGGCTGATATATTTAAGCCTTTTGAGACATTTTGCTCTATGACATCTAGCAGTATGCCCTCAGAAATCTATGAGTAATCCTGTTTCCTTACTCTCATGCACACTCTATTACTAACTTTGTAATTTGATTGATGAAAATTGTATAACATGGTTTTAATTTGTATTTATGAGATTAATCAAGTTGAATATTTTTCTGTTTCTTTTGGCCATAATATTTCTTCTTTTGGGAACTGCCTATTCTCACCTTCATTAGCCAGTTGAAAATTTGGAGTGTCTACTTCTCATCTACAGAATATTGATCCCATGTCTGCTATAAATGTCGTAAAATTTTTACCAGGTTTTTATTTGCATTTTAATTTTTTTAATGCATAATGCAAATATTTCAAAAATCTCCATTTTTATTTATAGTTTCTGCCTTTTATGGTTTAGTGCTTACGAGTTTTTGTTGTTGTTGTTGTTCTTGAGACAGCATCTCTCTCTGATGCCAAGGCTGGAGTTCAATAATAAGATCCTGGCTCACTGCAGCCTCGACCTCCTGGGCCTAAGCAATCCTCCTACCTCAGCCTCCTGAGTAGGTGAGACTACAGGTTCACACCACCACACCTGGCTTTTGTTTTTGTTTTTGTTTTTTTGTGTTTTTTGTAGAGACAGGGTTTCACCATGTTGCAAAGGCTGCTCTTGAACTCTAGGCTCAAGTGATTTTACTGCCTTGACCTTCCAAAGTGCTGAAATTACAGGTGTAAGCTACTGTACCTGGTTAGTGCTTGCGAGTCTTATCTATACAAAATCAAAACATTTCATCCAGTTGGAACTTATTTAGTCCATAATTTGAAGTAAAGACATGATTTTAATATTTATTTCCCAAGTATTTAAACCTTTAGGCAGGCTCTAATTGTGAGGAGCCTCAAATTCTCTTTGGAGAACTGTGTTTGGACTTCGTTCTGTGGTGATACATCACAGCTGTGGAAGCTGGAAAGTCACACTGGCCCTGCTTTCACTCACGCTGTAGTGAACTATAGGGGCCTTCAAAACTGAGTGGCGAGAGGACTGGTATGTGGTAGTTGGACAGCGGCAAAAACTAGAGGAAATCATAGTGTTTCAATGACTATTTAATGATTTTATGCTGCTCTTTTGAGTCTTATTCCCCTCTCTTTAAGATGGTACTAGAAGTATTAACATTTTCATATGAAGGCATTACAATATCAACAAGTTTGAAATACCTTTAAATCAATAACTAACTTCACCTCCCACTTCTTCTTCTGTCTCCCACTCCCACCTTTTTAAAAATGAAACTAGATCTGCCACAGTGGCTTGTGCCTGTAACCCAGGCACTTTGAGAGGCCAAAGTCAGAGGATTCCTTGAGCCCAAAAGCTCAATCCTGGGCAGCATAGAGACTCTCATCTCTCCAAAAAAAAAAAAAAAAAAAAAAAAAAAAAAAAAATTAGTGGGGCATGGTGGCACACTCCTGTAGTTCCAGCTACTTGGGAGACTTAGGCAGGAGGATTGCTTGAGCCTGGGAAATCAAGGCTGCAGTGAGCCATGTTTGCCCCACTGCCCACCAACTTGGGTGACAGAGTGAGACCCTGTCTCAATAAATAAATAAACAAACAAACTAGACCTAGAATGGAGGTTCCTAGCACAGTATTACTAACCAGGAGACCTCAGGTGAATTCTTTAATCCTTTTGAACAATATCTTATCTGTACAATGAAGATGATAATACTACCTAGGTTCCCTGGATTGTATTATCTTATGATATGGATACTTGAGTCCTTAGTTACTGTTTTTTGATTACATAAAGTATTAATGAACAATATTTATTGTTTTTTGATTATACGAAGTATTAATCAGCAATATTTATTTACCATTTAAATTGTTTCCTATTTGATAGACATATTTCAAGGTTGCATTAATTTAAAATATTTTTTCAGTTTGGCAACATGGGCTGTATATTATTTTTGTGCAGCATTTGGGATAGTGCCATGAACTATTAATCACTTCACAAGCACTTTGGCTATTTGCTTGTTATTTTAATTAGCAGGGAAAAGCAATTTAGTCCTGGCCTGAAGAGGCTACTCCCACACTTAGAGTAAAGCTGCCCATACAGAGTGCTCACAGGGCAGTGAGATGAATGCAATAAAACCTCAGGATTGGCAGATCCTTTTCTGTAGAATGCTTCTCATCTTGAGAGCATTTGGCAACCATTTTTGAACACATTGTGTTAGGGAGTGGAATAACAGACCTGAGAGGTTAGATTATGATCTCCATTTTACAGATGAGCATGCAGAAACCCAGAGAGGGCAAGCAACTTGCCCGCATGGTAAAGCTGTGTGTCCCAGCCTGGCTTTGTCTGTTTCTAGAGCAGGAGCTTCCTTCTCAGAGGCCTAAGGATGCCTCAGTGCATCAGTCTCCAAAGCGGGGCTGTTGAGAGGCCCCCCCTCTAGGGGAACTGTGGAGTACAAGACTTTTATCTTGAACTTCTGAGAAACATGTTGCTTTCTTCCAGCACAGATCTCATGGATCCTCTCTAGAATGTTTATTTCTTATTTTGATTATTCATGACAATAAACTCCAGTACATTTTATCTGCCATTCTCTCCACCTCATTTTTTTAGTTGCCTGAGTATTTGGAGAGAGGGGTTGGTATAGTATAGAGGAATATAAAATAAATATGTACAGACCTGCTTAGTGTACTGAGCAAAACACATTCATCTACACTATTTTCTCTAATTGGTTTTTCTTTTTCTTTTTGAGCTTTTAAAAATGGTAAGATATCACACAGGAAAATGAACACAATAGAAAACAATGGTTTATCACAAAGAGAAAATCTGAGACATCATCATCAAGGTTAAAAAGTAGAATGTTGCTAGCATCCCGATTGCCCCGGAACTGCCTGCCCACTCACCATCACTGTTTCACTCCCAACATGGCTACTCTCTGGACTTTTATGGTTGTTACCTTCTTGTGTCTATTTATAATATGCCAGCTGAGCCTACATCTATTAGCACTGCAGTTTTGGGATTTTATGTGATGAAATGGATAGAGTATGTACCCCTCGCTGTCTGGCTTCTTAGCTCAACATTATGTTTGTGAGAGATTCACCTGTTTTGTTCCCCCCAAAGCTGAAGTTTTAAGTCTCAGGGTCCAGCATTATTATTTTAAACGTAGAAAGCGCAAGAGTTTTAAGTAAAAAGTTAGTTAAGCTGGGCAAAAGCGGCCAATTCAGGCGGCTTCAGCCCAGGAGGCTCTTCGGGGGCAGTGTGTTTCAGCGCCGGGAGAAGTGAGGCCTGAGTTTGGGGTCCAAGTCCGAGGCTGCCCTGGAGCGGGTCCCGCGAGGTGGGTGCAGTTGAGGCGCGCACCTTGGCCCTTAAGGGCAGAGGCGCGGGACGGGTGGGGCGGGGGAGGGCGCGCAGCTCGTTGCTGGGCGACGGAGCGCGTCCTTTCGTCCTTGGAGCCAGTCGAGCCCACCCGGCCCCTCGGCACCGGAAAGGCCTGTGGGACTGTCGCCGAGCGGCAGCGGGGCAATCTCACCGCCACCTGAATGGGAGCGGAGGCGCCCTCGAAGCCGAGTGAGAGGAGAGCGCGGGCTGGCGCGCGGTGACTGCGTGCGGGCGCTCTGCGAAGGAGAGGTGCGTTGTTTGGGGGAGGGCGGTTGTCCCTTCCGTTCCGCCTCGCGAATCTTCTGTGGTAGGTTCAGCCCCAGTCCGGCAGAAATCAGGGTGGAAGATGGGACTGAGGCACTGGGGCTGGAGTTTAGGGCTGCCTTTCGTGGGACAATGAGCGCGGGTCGAAGAGGTGCTGGGAGGAGGATTGAGAACCTGGTAGAAGAGAGAGGTAGGTGCAGGACGCAGGATCGGACTGTGGGGAGAGGAGAAAGAGGCTAGGAAGGAGAAAGGAGAGGGATTCAAAGAGACTTTGGGAGGTGAAAGGTCACAGTGGAGGGACTTTAATTTCAGTCTGCCTGACCTCTGCTGTCCCTTTGCAGGGCAGCTTGTTTTGAGCAAACCTTAACCACCATTAGGTGACCGCTCCCACCAGGATCAATGTGTGTAGTTTCAGAACAGAGAGCGGTTTCCTGAGTTTGGCTCTAATTCCTTGGTGGACAGTGAGACACTGTGGGCTTAATGCGAGAATTGTTGGCATCGAAGGCCACAGATCCACAATGGAACTAATGCAGACTACCACTGCAGAAATTTAAAGGAGATCAATAGATTTTTTTTTAACGTGCACATCTAAAAGTTGAACAAATTGCTTTTTCCCTATCTACAACTTTATAGAGGCATAATTTATAGTCAGTAAACTCCGCAAATTAAGAGTTGTACAATGTACGAGGTACAGGCATACAATTTGATGAGTTTTGACAGATGCACACACCTTTAAAACATTTCCTGCAATCAAGATAATCGAACCTTTTCATTCTTCTGTCCTCTTCGCTCTCCACTCCTGCTTTTAGCCCACACCCTGCAACCAATCACTGATCTGCTGTGTGACACTGTAGAAAAGTTTGTATGTTTTAGAATTTCATATACAAGAAGGCATACACTGCATGCCCTTTTGTGTCTGGCTTCCTTTACTTGGCATAATGATTTGCCACAACCTTCGCCTTGATTACTGTAGCTTACTGTAGTAAGTTTTGAAATTGGATAGTGTAAGTCTTCTAGCTTTTTCTTTTAAAAATTATGTTGGTGATTTTAAGTCATTTGAATTTATGTATATGTTTTAGAATCAGCTTGTAATTTGTATTTAAAAACCTGCTGTATTTTTTTTTAATTGGGGTTGCATTGAAACTTTAGATCTGTTGGGGAGAATTGTGATTTTTAAGAATACGGAGTCTTCCAATCTATGGACATAATATGTTTCCATTTATGTAGGTCTTTAATTTATGTAAATAATGTTTTGTAATTTTCAGTGTAGAGATTTTGGACTTTTTTGTTAGATTAATTTCTAAATTTTATGTTTCGTGGAGGCACTAGGATAAGTAGAATTTTAAAAATATTTTCCAGTTGTTTGCTGCTACTATATAAACAACTGATTTTGTATGTTGTTAACTGTGTGTTATGCGACCTTGATACATTCACTCATTAGTACTTATAGATTTTTGTAGATTCCTCAGGATTTTTACCCTAAAAATTATGTTATCTGCAAATAGGAACACTTTTCCCTTTTTCTTTTCAATCTTTATTACTTTTATTTCTTTATCTTGCCATATTGCAGTGGCTAAGACCTTCAGTATGATGTTGGATACACATGGTAAGAGTGAGACATTTTTGCCTTGTTTCCAACATTAGAAGGAAAGCATAAATATAATGTTAGCTGTAAATTTTTTGTAGATTATCTTAATTAAATAGAGGATGTTCTCTATGATTCACAGTTTGCCTAGAGCTACTAATTTATTTTTATCCTGAATGGTTGTTGAATTATGTCAAATGTTTTTTCACTATCAAAATAATTATATTTTTTCGGGTACTCTATTATAAATATAGTGAATTATATTGATTTTCAAATAAATATAATGAAATCAAGATATTTAAATCAATTTTTCAACCCTGGGATAAACTCTGGTCAGAATATATTATCCTTTTCAAAAATATGTTTTTGGGTTTGATTAGCTAGTATTTTCTTAATGATTTTTGCATGTATGTTCATGAGGAATATTAGCATGTAATTTTCTTTCTTTAAAACATGGCTTTGTCATGTTTAGTATTATGGTTATGCAGATATAATAAAATAAATGTTCCTTCCTCCTCTATTTGCTGAAGGAAATTTGTGTAAGATTGGTATTATTTCTTTCATGAATATTTGAGAGAATCATCCAGGGCTGGAAGTGTCCTTGTGGTAAGAATTTTTGATGAAATATTTAAAAAATATAGAGCTATTCAGATTTCCTGTTTCTTGTGTTAATTTTGGTAAGTTGTAATTTTCAGAATTGCCCACTTCATCTAAATTGTTAGATGTTGTTGGTATAGTGTTGTTTATCACATTCTTTTATTGTCCTTTCGTATCTTTTGGTTCTGTAATGAAATCCTCTCTTTCATTGCTGATATTGGTGATTTTTGTACACTTAAACAGTCTAGTCAGATGAGTTTTTAAATTTTGTTGGTATTTTAAAAGAACCAACTCTTGGCTTAGTTAGTTTTCTGAATTCTTTTTCTGTTTTCCATGTGATTGATTTATATCCTTATACTTATTATTTCCTTCCATTCTTTTGAGTATGCATTATTCTTCTTTTACTAGATTCTTAATGTGGAACTTTAGGTATTGATTTTAGACCTTTCTTCTTTTTGATTTCAGCATTTAAGGTATACGTTTCCTTCTAAACACTGTTTTAGCTATACCCCACACATTCTGATATGTTGTGTTTTCATTATTATTCAATCTAAAATATTTTCTAAGATTTAATAATATCTTTTGTTTGTCATTTTCTTATCTATTGGCTTTTTAGTTATACTTCTTTGTATTACTTTAAGAATCATCTTTAGTAATTACAATATACATCCTTAACATTTCAGTCTACTTAGAGTTAATATTGAACTAGTTAACATAAAATGTAGAAACTATACAACCATATAGTTCCTTTATCCAGCCCTATCCCAGCCTTTTTGGTTCTTGATGTCATAGGTACTGCATCTACTTACATAAACATCCCACACCACAATATTATAATTTTCATACATTATTTTTAAACTTAAGATAAAAAAATAGCCTCATTCACTTACTTGACATTTGACATTTCTGATCTTCATTCATTCTTAAAGTTATAAATTTCCTTCTGGTATCATTTCTCTTCTGCCTGAAGACCTTTCTTTAGCATTTCCTGTCATTCCTATTGGCTGGTGAGTAATTCTTTTAGGTTTCTTTATCTGGATGTGTCTTTATTTTGTTTACCTTTTAAAAAAGAATATGCATGCTAAATATAGAATTCTGGGTTGACAATTTTTTTTTAATGAATCAATTTATTTATTTATTTATTGAGACAGACTCTTTCTATGTTGCCCAGGCTGGAGTACAATGGCACAATCTTGACTCACTGCACCCTCTGGCTCCTGAGTTCAAGAAATTCTCTTGCTTCAGCCTCCCAAGTACCTGGGATTACAGGTGCCCACCACCATACCTGGCTAATTTTTGTATTTTTAGTAGAGACAGAGTTTCACCTTGCTGGCTGGGCTGGTCTCAAACTCCTGACCTCAAGTGATCTGCCTGCCTGGGCTTCCCAAAGTGCTGGGATTACAGGCATGAACCACTGTGCCTGGCCTGGGTTGACAGTTAAAAAAATATATATTAGCATGTTACAAGTCCTGTTTCCCTTTTTTCTGTTCTTAGTGGTGTCTGATGAGAAGTCCATGGTCTTTTGAATTATTGTTTCCCCGTCAATAACATGTTGTTTCTCTCTGCATGCCTTTGAATTTTATCTTTGTCTTTGTTTTTGATGACCTTACACAGGATTTTCTTTACATTTATTCTGGTTGAGATTCACTGAGCTTCTTGAATCTATAAATTTGTCTTCTTCAAATTCAGGAATTTCTCAAACATGATTATTTTTTGTTTTTTTGAGACAGGTTCTCTGTTCTCCAGGCTGCTGGAGCAATCATCCTCCTTTTTCCTTGGGATATTAATGATCTGAATGTTAGAGCTTTTTGGTATTATCCTTACACAGATCTCAGGCTTTCTTTTTTATCTCTTCTTATAATGGATAGTTTCTGTGCATTTATCTTTCAACTCAGTTACTCTTTTCTCTGACATCTCCATTTTCCTTGTCAAAATTTTTTGAAAATATTATATTTTCAGGTATAAAATTTCTTTTTTTTATTTCTCTGCCAAGGTTTTCTTTTTTAAAAATTTCACATATTTCTCTGTATCTTACATATATATAATATATTATTGTACTTTAGGTTCTGGGGTA
This sequence comes from Ateles fusciceps, assembly GCA_036589455.1. NCBI lineage: Eukaryota > Metazoa > Chordata > Mammalia > Primates > Atelidae > Ateles > Ateles fusciceps. The sequence continues at coordinate 5,000,160 of JAZHEH010002842.1, forward strand.
CATGTGCAGATCATGCAGGATTGTTGTATAGGTACATACATGGCAATGTGGTTTGCTGCCTCCATCCCCCCTGTCACCTATATCTGGCATTTCTCCCCATGTTATCCCTCCCCAACCTCCCTACCCCCTACTGTACCTCCCCTATCCCCCCACAACAGACCCCAGTGTGTGATGCTTCCCTCCCTGTGTTCATGTGTTCTCATTGTTCAACACCCGCCTATGAGTGAGACCATGCAGTGCTTGATTTTCTGTTCTTGTGTCAGTTTGCTGAGAATGATGGTTTCCAGATTCATCCATGTCCCTACAAAGGACATGAATTCATTGCTTTTTGTGGCTGCATAATATTCCATGGTGTATATGTGCCACATTTTCCTTGTCCAGTCTATCATCGATGGGCATTTGGGTTGGTTCCAGGTCTTTGCTATTGTAAACAGTGCCACAGTGAACATACGTGTACATGTGTCCTTATAATAGCATGATTTATAATTCTTTGGATATAGACCCAGTAATGGGATTGCTGGGTCAAATGGAAGTTCTATTTCTAGGTCCTTGAGGAATCGCCACACTGTCTTCTACAGTGGTTGAACTAATTTACACTCCAAGATTTTCTTTTTATTTATCTCTAGCATATTTTCCTTTACTTCATTGAGCATATTTATAACAGTTGCTATAATGTCCTTTCCTAATAATCTCAATATCTGAGTCATTTCTGGACTGACAACTGTTGATTATCTTTACCTCTGAGAATGAGTAAATTTTCCCGAGTCTTTTCATGCCAACTACGTTTGGACAATATCCTGGACATTGTGAATGTTTTGTTATGTAGAGTCTGGGTTCTGTCACATCCTTTCTGAAGAATGTTTTTGTTTCCCATTTAGCAGGCAGTTCACCAGTCAGTTAAACTCACCGTAAGATCTGTCTTACTCTATGGTTGGTGGTTCAGTTCAGCTAAATCTCAGTTCAGCTCTTTAAGCCTTTGCTGTGCTACTTTGAGTTTGTCCTGCATATACATGAATCAAAGGTCAGTCTGAGACGTGGGGTTTAGAGAGAATTTGGGGATTATCTTCTCTGGGTCTCTTCCCTCTGGAATTTCTCTCTCACTTCTCAGTGATGTTTGTTGTTTGGGCTCCTTTCCCTGATTGTTCTGGCTAGAATGATGAAGGGCTTTCTATCAATGTTTTTGCCACTTGCACTATGGCAGTCTGCAATTAGAGACTGTTTGAAGAAAAACCACAATAAACCTGGAAACTTCTCTCCAGGGCAGTTTCTACAAATGTTGACTTTCCTCCATAATCTTCCTGCTTTTGTTTACTCCTAAGAATTCTTAGGTCAATAAAAAATATTTCGTCCAGACTTTATATGTTCTTGTGCAGAATTGGTCTGTAAGATGCACCTGTGGATCTCCCACAAATTGCTTTTGAAACTTAGAGCAGGAAGCATTTTAACCTGTCAAAAGCACAATGAACATTAAACACACACACATCATTTTATTTTTATTTATTCTTTAAAAAAATTATTTTTATTTAAGACAGAGTCTTATCCTGTCATCCAGGCTGGAGTGCAGTGGCACAATGATGGGTCACTGCAGCCTCAATGTCCCGGGCTCAAGCAATTTTTCTACTTCAGCCTCCTGTGTAACTGAGACCAGAGGCATGTGCCACCACGCCTGGTTAAGTTTTTATTTTTTTGTAGAGACCGGGTCTCCCTATGTTGCTCTTGTTGGTCTTGAACTCCTGGGCTGAAGCAATTCTCCCTTCTTGGCCTCCCAAAGTGCTGGGGTTACAAGATGAGCCACTGCACCTGGCCATAACATTTTATTTTTAATTTTGACTTTTAGGAATTAAAGGGAGTCCAAGAAGGGAAGATAGAAAATGGGGAGAAGAAAAAGGCAGGGAGGTATTTTTTTGTATCATTAGCTCTTATGTATTTCTATATGTATGTATTTTTGAAGGTAAATACATATTCACAAGGGATATAGGAATATTCTAGGTGACTGTTATAAAGGGCCAAAATAGTTTATGAAATTATAGCTTTTTATAGTTTTTAGTTATGAAATTTCTGTGAGCTTTTGAATAGTTTAGAGAAAAACCTCTTCTGAGCCTGAAAAATATGTTTTTCTCTATTTTTTATATTCCTTTAAATGAGCACCTGTAAGTGATAGTTGCTATTATTGATATTAACAGGATTAAAAGCAGCAAAACAAGTATTATATAAAGTGCAGAAAAACAGAAAAAAGATTTACTATTTTCCCATTCTCTTAGCAAAGTTATTAATATGTTTATGTATTTCTTTTGAGGCTTTTTTTGTAAATGACAATGAGGGCACAAACACATCTCATTTCTCCCACTAATATTTCAAAAGCAAATATTGTTTTCAGGATATTTTTATTTTCCTTGAAAGGCTGAAGATTTTACTAAATGATTGTCCTTGGGCTAAAAAGTTTCTGTTAGAACTTTAGTACTGTGCATTGGAAATCAACATTGGCCTGAAATTTAGGAAGTGTCAATTAGGATGATATTTGATTATGGACCTAGGAGAACCCAAATCTTGTTGTTAATAAGTTATCCTTCTCAGTGTGGTATCTGACTACATATAGGAAGAGGTCAAGGTCAGGTAATCCATATTACTTTCTGGGCCCATTCCTAATGTAATACTCTGATGAGTTAGGCCTAACATATACAGGACTGCTTTTCCTTTGTGAGGGGGGTTTGTGCAGCTTGCAGCCAAGTCATGTGGTAATCTGCTCCATTTATTTCTACTTTAGTTATAATCTAGAGCAGAGTTTTGGATTTTCTGTTCCAATAGGAGGAATATATGCAGCTGCAAGAACCAGAGAGCAACCTGCAATGGTCTAGCAAATTCAAGCAGGCAGGCCTCCCTGAGTCTTTAGCCATTTTTGGCTGAATAACTTTCTTCTGATGGCTGACCTGGCCTTGTGAGAGAGAAGAAAAGGCTGGTTCTTGACCCTTCTAACTACTTTAGTGCTCAAGCCTTGAACCTCCTGGCAGAAGAGAAAGGAAAAGGCATAGATAGATTTTAAGAGCATTCTGTCCCATTTTAAAGTGTAGGGTAAACATAATCAACCTGGTTTGTGAGCTGCCACTTTGACATGTCATGTAGATGAATACTTTCTTTTTTAGAGACAGCTATATTATTTTTCCCTTGGTATCTCCAAACTAGAACTAGTCTCTCTTAGTAAATTACTCCTATGAAAAAGAGAACATTCTATTTTCTCACAGGAATGATTGTTTAAAAGTCATTTTACTTATTTTGTGTGGTAGAAGTGGATGGGGATATAAAGGCACTTAGCTTTGATGGACTGGCCCATGAAGCACTGGGATACCACACATCTTGAATGTACAATAGAAGTTCCTGTTGAATTTAGAAGTTCTATTTCCTGTTGGTTTAATTTTAGATAGAAAGAGCAACTTTCCTGTTAAGAACTCATGGGAATGTACTGAGAAGTGTTAAACAATGAACACTTGTTAAACTTCAATAGCAAACCAAATGCCTGGGAGAAGTGGGAAAGCAGGAACTAAGAAATAAAAGGGAAGTGCAAGTGGGAGAGTCAAGTCAGATTCTCATCAGGTACGAATGTACTTCTGATCTGTGCTCTGTTCCAGTTACTACCTTTCAACCTTTTGCAGGAAGAAATGCAGATAGTGTTGATATGAACATATTGCCACCTGTGCAAACAATAGCAGCCAAAATACTATGGAGGGGGGGGGATTATACAGCATGTTTTAAAGTAGGGAAACTTTGTTAAGGGCTTTAGAAATATTTTCTAATGTCCATATCTTATGACCTGGAAAACTGGCAACAGATTATTTTCACTTTTTAATATGAATCCTTTGGATGGATAGCATTGAATTGTCCAAGGTCAAGTCAGTGGTGGAGCTAGGTAAAGAAAGAAAGCCTATTGATTCCCAGATATGATGAGCTCTTCATGTAGCAGGGTCTTCAGTTAAAAGCAACAGGACTATATTTGGAGGATAAACAGGGTATTTTCTTCATACTGCTCAAACATCATTATAAATGAATAATTACAATTGTAAAGACAATTCTTTCATGAATTGATATGAGTCCAACTAAGAAATGTAGATAAGTGATAAAAATGCAAAGTAAATGCTGGGCACAGTGGCTCACACCTGTAATCCTAGCACTTTGGGAGACTGAGGTGGGCAGACTGCCTGAGCTCAGGAGTTTGAGACCAGCTTGGGCAACATGGTGAAACCCTGTCTCTACTAAAAAATGCAACAAATTAGCTGGATGTGGTGGTGTGTGCCTGTAATCCCAGCTACTCGGGAGGCTGAGACATGAGACTCTCTTTAACCCAGGAGGTGGAGGAAGGTTGCAGTGAGACGAGATCTCCCCACTGAACTCCAGTCTGGGTTGCAGAGTGAGACTGTCAAAAAAAAAAAAAAAAAGCAAAGTAAAAAAAAATATGTTTTCCACATTTAAGTTTTAAGTCCATCTGGATTTATTTGGGGACATGACATGAAATACACCAAAAAGTGCACCAAATAGTTGTCCAGCTGTCTCAGCACAATTTATTAAAAAATTCTTTTATCATCAACTTAATGCTGCCTTTATATTATAACTAATATAATTTTTAATCCTTTTTTTCACTTTCTCAGTGTAGCTACTGATTTTAGCAGCAGTTTTTCAGTTCTAATTCTTATATCTGTAAATGTTTTATTTATCAGGTTGCTCCTCATTGAGAGACAAGTGCTCCCTCATTTCTGTTTTTTCTTTCTTTCTTTTTCTTTCTTTTTTTTTTTGGCTAATCCAACCCGCTATTTCAAATGATTTCAGAATTACCTTTCAAAGTTCAAAATATCATTTTCAGATTTTTGCATTGGCATGGAACCAATACAGTATTTTGGGAAGCCCTAATACAATTAAAATATTTGGTGTTTCCATCATGGAACATTAACTTTCTATTTAGTTGAATCTTTCTTTAATGTCCTTCAGTAGAATTTTAAAAAATGCAATCAAATAATTTCAGTACATTTTTTTTGTTAGGTTTATGCCTAGATACTTACTTTAAAAAATATTACAAATGGGCTGGGCATGGTGGCTCATGCCCGTGATCCCAGCACTTTGGGAGGCAGAGGTGGATGGATCACCTGCGGTCAGGAGTTCAAGACCAGCTTGGCCAATATAGTGAAACCCCGTCTCTACTAAAAATTCAAAAAATTAACTGGGCATGGTGGCGGGTGCCTGTAATCCTGGCTACTCAGGAGGCTGAGGCAGGAGAATCGCTTGAACCTGGGAGGTGGAGGTGAGCCGAGATAGCACCCTTGCACTCCAGCCTGGGCAATAAGAGTGAAGCTCCATCTCTAGAAAAAAAAAAGAAAAGAAAAGAAAAAATATTACAAATGAAATTTTACCATCATAGTAAAAACATTTTTAAAAATAGGGACAGGGTCTCTGTTGTCCATGCTAGAGTCCATTATGTTTTTGATAGGATCATTTTGGTGTAAGGGAATTATTGGGGGACATATATTTTTTAAATGAAAATTCTTTGCAGAACTCTATTATAGATAGGACCATTTTGGTGTAAGGGAATTATTGGGGGACATATATTTTTTAAATGAAAATTCTTTGCAGAACTCTATTATAGATAGGACCATTTTGGTGTAAGGGAATTATTGGGGGATATATTTTTTAAATGAAAATTCTTTGCAGAACTCTATTATAGTTCTAGTGTCTGTGTTTTCCAGTAGATAATCATATCTGGAAATAATGATGATATTCCAGAAGTGTTTCTATTGTTTTATTTATTTTCAAAGAAACTTGACCTTGAGTATTCTCTGAAGACTTACTATTCTTCTAGTTCATTGTATTTTGTTTGACTTTAATCGTTTTACTCTGATTTCTTGAAATGCTACTCTTGGTGTGTTCTGTGAACACTGTCCTCTTCATTTTTCTAACTCTCTGCTCTTGCCGCTCCCGCCTCCAACGGGTAAGTGTGCCACAGAACCTGCCATTGGCCCCTATTTATATTTACTGCTAACCTGACTTTGGGTAATGAACTTTCAATATCTCAAAATCTACTTATGATCATAGCTAGCTGGTCCTGCTGAATAATGGATTTTTTTAAAAAAATTGTAGTTGAAATACACATAACAAAATTTGTCCTCTTAACCATTTTAAAGGGTACAGTTCAGTGAATAACAGAAGTTTTATTATGACTAAGACTTCATTAGGGTGACTCAAAATCCCTATTTTATGAAGGAGCTTTAATTGCTCCCATTTATTCCTAATCATTGGCAAGGTCTTGTCAGTTTTACCTTGCTTTGCCTGTATTTTTACTCTGCTTCATTATTAAAGCCAGACTCAGGCTCCAGCTACCAGATTCTTACTTGCCCTTCCTGGCTTTATTCTTTCTTCTTCTTCTTTTTTTTTTTTTCTACTCAATGTTTCAAGTCACTTTTCTGCTAAAAATGTTGAGTGGTTTCCAGTAGCTCACAGAAAAAGTAGAGAGTGGCAGTGAAGACCTCATAATCTGGCTGCAGCCCACTCTGAGGCTGCCCACATTCCCTTTCTACAGGCTGCTGTGGCTCAGGTGACACTTTGAGGGAGTGAACTGGGTCAGGAAGGGGGCACCTGCCACCAACTGGAGAGGGAAGGGGAAACAGCTGTCTAGTCACAAGAGCCGGGATTTGGCCTTTGCACTGCCAGAGCCTTCATTTTTTTTTCAGAGAAACTGCAAATCTGAATTGGTATATGAAAATCTTCCAATTTAAAATTGTTGGCTATGAATTAAAACTGTGGAAACAAGCCAGACATTATTGCTCACACCTGTAATTCCAACACTTTGGACGGCTGAGATGGGAGGATGGCAGGAGCCAGGAGTTAGAGACCAGCCTGGGCAACACAAGGAGACTGAATCTCTACAAAAAAGTTAAAATATTAGCTGAATGTGATATACTACATCTGGTCGCAGCTACTCAGGAGGCTGAGGTGGGAGGATCACTTGAGCCCAGGAGGCTGAGGCTGTGCTAAGCCGTGATCATGCCACTGCACTCCAGCCACCTGGGCAGCAGAGTGAGATCTTGTCTCAAAAAAAAAAAAAAAAAAAAAAAAAAAAATGTTGAAATACTCTGAAAAATATGGGCCGAATGATCCAGGCTCCATGCCACAGTTTGTGGCCTTTATTCTGTTGTAGCAGGGGTCCTGCGGATTTTCTAAGCCCTGCTTACTATGGTGCCTGCTTGCCTAGAAGTGGAACACTACATCAGAGTCTAAAGAAATCCAGTAGGGGTTTGGGAAACTTACGCCAAGAAAAATGACTGCTTTAGAGATTTTTCATGGTTCTTGTGAAAGGGCCAATAGGTGGATATAAAATTACATGATAATTTTACCCACTTGTGCCTCAGGGAACACAGTGAGGTTCCATTATAAGAAGCTTTGCTGAGCTGGAATTTTATTTATTCCAGTTTTGTTTTATATTTATGTATATACGCACACCACTTATGTGATTGTCTTGGGGGCTTACTTTACAGGTCAAATTTGTTAAGATGTCTACGATCCCTAAGCACTTTGGCCTGAAATACAAAGAGGAATCGTACATGTTTAAAGAGCTTGAGAAGGTCCGGCAGGAGACTAAAAAGGATTTTCTCCGATTCAAGCAGAAGTTGGCCTCGAAGCCGGGTGTAGGTGAAGGCCCGGTCCACAGCCCCCATGCCCCCGGCCCGCCCCGCCCCGCGCGCCTTTCCCGTGCCGCAGCCCGGACGTCGAGAAGGTCCCCTCCGTCTAAAGGCCCTGCCAGGTCCGCGGCCGCCCTCCTGCAGGAGGTGCTCGGAGGCGCGCCGCGTTCCTCGGGCCTGGATGAGGCGGCGGCTCCCGGCAAGACCCGGCCGTTTCTCCCCCGGGACTTTTACTTGAGGAGCTCCGCGTTCCTACGGCACCTGCCCAAGAAGAAGCCGCCAGTCATCGCCTCGAGGTTCGGCACGGCCAGACCCGTGGTCCTGCTGCCGCCGCCCGAGCCGCCCGCGAAGCGTAGGGGCTTGGAGAGCCCGCGGCCTGCGGGCCCCAGGCGGGTCCTCGACCTGGCCAGGGGGCGCGAGGAGAGCCAGGCGGTAGCTCCGCTCGCAGGACCCTGCAAGGCCAGAGAGAGGAAGGTCAGCTCCGTCTCCGCAGGGGACGGCTCCGCGGAGGCGGGCGGCGGGGTGAGGAAAGTGAGGATCCGCACGCGCTTCGTGAGCGAGAGCTGGGCCTGCGAGGCGCCGGAATCCGCGGGGTTAAGAGCCTGGGGAGAGCGGGAGAGCTGGCCGCCCTGCGACACGCGGGAGGCCGCCTTGCAGGCGCTGCTGCCCGCCCGCGTGGTCCCCACGACCATCGAGGAGATCATCGCCTCGCTGCAGTCCGAGGCCCAGCTGGCCTCCGACCAGACCGTCAAAGAGCTCATACGGAGCGTCCTTGGCCAGAACTACGACATTAGAATGGAAGTAGGTGAACCAGAACCAGACTAACATTTCTCCCAAATGCAATTTGGGGTACATTACATAAGTAAGAGTAGTTTATTATGGATGATATTTCAGTGCATAGGGTGTCGTGTTATAACACGAAAACACTGCGATGTTATTCAAGTTCTTTGCATTTTGTTTGAATTTTCCATTTGAATTTTTGATTTTTCTGTCTAGAGAGTGTATCCTCTTTTCAAAGTGAAGGAAACTGAGCGATCATCCCAAAAACTAGTTCAGAAAACATTAGCTGAAGACTTCAGTAATACATTGCTAGTAGCCTTCCGCTTCAAAGGTTTTTGTGATTATTTAGTATTAAAGGAACAGGCATTTTATGTGAAAAACTCTTTTTTTCTGTTACAGTTTAGTATTACTAGTGGTGAATTACAGTAAGTGCATTTATATCCTAAGAAGATCAGCGTATTACTATTTAATTTATAAGAATTCTGTATTTTCATTGAAAAGCATCTCTTGAAACGTTTTTTAAAACTTTATGTTCTAGGTCTTCCCAATTATAGAGATTTGTAAGTGTTTCTTGTGTGCCAAACTCGATGGGACACACTTTATGTGCATTTTTGTCCCCATGTCAACCCCATCAGGTCAATAGATACCAATAAAAGTCCTGTCTGATGTGGAGGCCTTCTAGCTTTAGTCAAGTTAGAAAAGATTGGCACAGTGTTCTGGAGCTAATGCATGGCAGAACTGGGATTCCACCCCCGGCAGTCTCATCCAAGACACTGAACTGACACTATGCCCAGGACAGCCCATGGATTCGCTATGATTTGTCCCTGGCAGGAAGCAAAGCTAGATAGGGTCATATTTAAATTTAAGATATTTTGTCCATTATACAGACTTTGCTGTGGCAGAAATATTGGCAGCAAAAGTAGTAACAAGGGAACTTAAGCGCCACACCCAAAGAAAGAAAGAAAGAAATATGAGACATAGTCTTTTTTGAGAATGACAGAAGCAAGAAGATTCTATTACTGTTCTTGGCTGCAGCTACAAATATCTTATCAGTACACAGAATACTGCTACTGCATTATGTCTTTAAAATAGTTTCGGCCCCAGAATACACTCTTGGCTGTGATTTAAGGAATGTGACCATAAAGAGAAAGAAAAACAGGTATGAACAAGAGTCTCCAGTGTTGCCTTTGGCCCAGTGTTTGTGGGCAGAGTATGACAAATGTTCTGGGTTGAGACTCACATCTCCCCATAGTTACTGAACAAATCAGGGTGACTGCTCAGGTCATTTCAAAATGGATATTTCTAGTTAGATTTTCTGTGAATCTAATAAGAAAAGAAATCAGGGATGCCCAATGAAGAGCTTTAGCAAAGAGAAGAAAGACCTCGGTGCCCCTTCTTGTGAGTTAGGCCCATACTCTATGACATAGTTAAGGTACTTGACATGAAGAGGGCTTGGTATTAGAAACTGGCCCAGAGGTCTTCTACAGTTGCTGAAAGTTACACTTCAGAGCAGGGTCTCATAAGAAAGATTATATTTTGAAGGGCTCAAATGGACTTAGGGATATAGAAAGAGAAACTATTAAATGAATAATGAACATTGTAGTGTATTCTGCTTTTCTACCAGAAGTGTTAATTCCTCCTGTGTGTTCTTCTTATGGTGTTTCAGTTACCTAAATTGTTTTATGTAGGAAAGCGGCATGGATCATGGAACATTAGAATCAGGTGTATCTTGGGGGAGAATCAGGTTTCTCAGTCCCATCCCTGTTTCTCATTATCTTGATTTTGTGAGTGCAGCCTGGATTTTGTTCTTGGCTTTTAAAATTTTGATACCCCCACCCAACAATAATTCCAGAAGTTAGAGGTTGCATTTCTTAAAGTAAAATTGGCTTCATAACTTTTATTAGGGTGAAAATGGTACAATGGGGAATTTGTTGAAATGGCAATGGGTGGTAGGTGAGAGACAGCAATAAGAATGCAAGTATAAAAATGGTGCCCAAATTATGATTTTAAAAATTCTTAAGAAGGTTAGAATAAGGATGTTTGTTTTAAACTTTTGGGGCTTATGTAAATGACATTCTTTCCAGGAAAAACAAGGAACATGTTTCTTTACTTTAGAAATCATAACTTACAGCCACACAGCAATCCCTAGAGGGAAGCCGAGAGGTAAGATGATCTCGGCAGGCTAGACTGTCTTTGTTGAGAGATTGGGAAGGAACGTTGCACGTGTAGCATTTGGAGGTCCACAGTTACATGGGCCTACAGTTGCAAAGAATACAGAGGGTTAAACTTAGCTGTCAAATGTCAGACATCTAAACCAGGTTTCTCAACACTGGCACTATTGACATTTTGGGCCACTTAATTTTTCATTGAGGGTGGCTGTCCTGTGAATGGTAGGATGTTTCGAGGCATCCATGGCTTCTACACACTGCATACTAGTAGCACTTCCCAAGTCATAATAAAAAATGTTGCCAGATAAGCCCTTGAGGTGGGGGGCAAAATCGTGCCACTCTCTTCATCCAATCGAGAACCACTGACCTAAACAGCATGCATATACCATGGGAGGAGAAGTAAAAATGTTATGAATGTTAGTGTTTGTTTTGCCAAGACATTCAGTAGTATCAGTCACAAAAATACATTCTAATTACATGAGGCTGGGGTTCACAGACCACTTTCCAGATGTTAATTGGAGGATGAAGTATCCAGGTGGTTCCTTGCTTCTGTCATGCATGGTTGTTTTTGATCATACAGCTCAAAAGGAAAATGGCTTAGCATGACCTAGATAAGAGAGAATTCATAGTCTGAGGTCTCCTATAAGCAAGTAATATATAGTCTACAAAAATGTTATAACGTAACAGGGAAGATGAAATAGATATCTGTTTTCTCTATTCTTCCTGCTAAGTAAAACTAACTATAACCCTGAACATTATATATAAAACAAATATGAGAAGACTCCAAAAGGTGAATAGCAGAAGACAGCACATCTAGGGACTTTGGGACACAAGGAATGACACAGTGGTGAATTCTCTGGCTTTTCTTTTTGCATAATTTCTCCCAGACTTGTAGCTAAAGCAGCTGGTAACATAGGAATGTGAATGGTTACAGCTAGAAAAAGCTGCAACAAAAGCCTGCTTTTTAGTCAAAGGATCAGGAAAGGGGCAGCCTAGCAAGACAAAAAACTTTTAAACAATAACTATGTTACTTCAGCTAAATACTGCAGAACAACCTGTGGCCCCACTCCCATTCCACAACTCAAGGCTGAATGGGGAGCCTATATTTCTGATATAATTTGGATATTTGTCCATATTCAAATCTCATGTTGAATTGTAATATTTAATGTTGCAGGTGGGGCCTGCTGGGAGGTATTTGGGTCATGGTGGGGTACCTCATGGCTTGATATTCTCTTTGCAATAGTGAGAGAGTTCTTGCAAGATTTGGTCATTTAAAAATGTGTGGCCCCTCCCTGCCACTCTTTCTTGTGCCTGCTTTCATCATGTGAAGTGCTTGCTCCTGCTTTGCCTTCCACCATGATTTTTAGCTTCCTGAGGCCTCCCCAGAAGCTGATGCCAGAACTGTGCTTCCTGTACAGCCAGGAGAACCATGAGCCAATTAATTCTCCTTTCTTTATGAATTACCCAGTCTCAAGTATTTCTATTTTAATTATATTAAATATATATTTTTTAATTATTATACTTTAAGTTCTGGGATACATGTCCAGAAAGTACAGGATTGTTACATAGGTATACACGTGCCACGGTGGTTTGCTGCACCCATCAACCCATCATCTACATTAGGTGTTTCTCCTAATGCTATCCTTCCCATAGCTCCCCACCCCCTGATAGGCCCTGGTGTATGATGTTTCCCTCCCTGTGTCCATGTGTTCTCATTGTTCAACACCCACTTATGAGTGAGAACATGTGGTGTTTGGTTTTCTGTTCCTGTGTTAGTTTGTTGAGAATGATGGTTTCCAGCTTCATCCATGTCCCTGGAAAGGATATGAACTCATCCTTTTTATGGCTGCATAGTGTTCCATGGTGTATATGTGCCACATTTTCTTTATCTAGTCTATCTTTGATGGACATTTGGGTTGGTTGCAAGTCTTTGTAATTGTGAATAGTGCTGCAATAACATACATTTGCATATGTCTTTATAGTAGAATGATTTATAATCCTTTGGGTATATACTCAGTAATGGGATTGCTGGGTTAAATGGTATTTCTGGTTCTAGATCCTTGAGAAATTGCCACACTGTCTTCCACAGTGGTTGAACTAATTTACATTCCCACCAACAGTATAAAAGCATTCCTATTTCTCCACATCCTCTCCAGCATCTGCTGTTTCCTGACTTTTTTTTTTTTTTTTTTTGAGACTAAGTTTCACTCTTGTTGCCCAGGTTGGAGTACAATGGCATGATCTCAGCTCACTGCAACCTCTGCCTCCTGGGTTTAAGCAATTCTCCTGCCTCAGCCTCCTGAGTAGCTGGGATCACAGGCATGCACCACCATATCCACCTAATTTTGTATTTTTAGTAGAGACAGGATTTCACCATGTTGGTCAGGCTAATCTCAAACTCCTGACCTCAGGTGATCTGCCCACCTCGATCTCCCAAAGTGCTAGGATTACAGGTGTGAGCCACTGTGCCTGGCCTGTTTTCTGACATTTTAATGATCACCATTCTAACTGGTTTGAGATAATATCTCATTGTGGTTTTAATTTGCATTTCTCTAATGACCAGTGTTGCTGAACTTTTTTTCATATGTTTGTTGGCCGAATAAATGTCTTCTTTTGAGAAATGTCTGTTCATATTATTCACTCACTTTTTGGTAGGATTGTTTTTTTCTTGTAAATTTGTTTAAGTTCCTTGTAGATTCTGGATATTAGCCCTTTGTCACATAGATTGCAAAAATTTTCTCCCATTCTGTAGGTTGCCTGTTCACTCTGATGAAAATTTCTTTTGCTGTGCAGAAGCCCTTTAGTTTAATTAGGTTCCAGTTGTCAATTTTGGCTTTTGTTGCCACTGCTTTTGGTGTTTTAGTCATGAAGTCTTTGCTCATGCCTATGTCCTGAATGGTATTGCTTAGGTTTTCTTCTAGAGTTTTTATGGTTTTAGGTTTTACATTTAAGTTTTTAATCCATCTGGAGTTAATTTTTGTATAAGGTATAAGGAAGGGGTCCAGTTTCAGTTTTCTGCATATGACTAGCCAGTTTTCCCAACAGCATTTATTAAATAGGAAATCCTTTCCCCTATTGCCTGTTTTTGTCAGGTTTGTCAGAGATCAGATGGTTGTAGATGTGTGGCGTTATTTCTGAGGTCTCTGTCTGTTCCATTGGTCTATAGATCTGTTTTGGTACCAGTACCATGCTGTTTTGTTTACTGTAGCTTTGTATTATTGTTTGAAGTCAGGTAGCATGATGCCTCCAGCTTTGTTCTTTTTGCTTAGGATTGTCTTGCCTATATGAGCTCTGTTTTGGTTCCACATGAAATTTGAAGTAGTTGTTTTTTAATTCTGTGAAGAAAGTCAATGGTAGCTTGATGGGGACAGCACTGAATCTATAAATTACTTTGGGCAGTATGGCCATTTTCACAATACTGATTCTATCCATGAGCATGGATTTTTTTCCATTTGTTTGTGTCTTCTCTTATTTCCTTGAGCAGTGGTTTGTAGTTCTCCTTGAAGAGGTCCTTCACATCCCTTATAAGTTGTATTCCTAGGCATTTTATTCTCTTTGTAGCAATTGTGAATTGGAGTTCACTCATGATTTGGCTCTCTGTCTATTATTGGTATATAGGAATGCTTGTGATTTTTGCACATTGATTTTGTATCCTGAGACTTTGCTGAAGTTTCTTATCAGCTTAAGGAGATTTTGGGCTGAGACGATGGGGTTTTCTAAATATACGATCATGTCATGTGCACAGGGAGACAATTTGATTTTCTCTCTTCCTATCTGAATACCTTTATTTCTTTCTCTTGCCTGATTGTCCTGGCCAGAACTTCCAATACTATGTTGAATAGGAGTGGTGAGAGAGGGCATCCTTGTCTTTTGCTGGTTTTCAAAGGGAATGCTTCCAGCTATTGCCCATTCAGTATGATATTGGCTATGTGTTTGTCATAAATAACTCTCATTATTTTGAGATGCATTCTATCTCCATCGATACCAAGTTTATTGAGAGTTTTTAGCATGTAGGGGTGTTGACTTTTATTGAAGGCCTTTTCTACATCTATTGAGATAATCATGTGGTTTTTGTCATTGGTTCTGTTTATATGATTGATTATTGATTTGTATATGTTGAACCAGCCTTGTATCCCAGGGATGAAGCCAACTTGATCGTGGAGGATAAGCTTTTTGATGTGCTGCTGAATTTGGTTTGCCAGTATTTTATTGAGGATTTTCACATCGATGTTCCTCAGGGATATTGGCCTGAAATTTTGTTGTTGTTGTTGTGTCTCTGTTAGGTTTTGATATCAGGATGATGCTGGCCTCATAAAATGAGTTAGGGGAGGAGTTACTCTTTTTCTATTGTTTGAAATAGTTCCAGAAGGAATGGTACCGGCTCCTCTTTGTACCTCTGGTAGAATTCGGCTGTGAATCTGTCTGGTCTTGGGCTCTTTTTTTTTTTTTTTTTATGGTTGGTACACTATTAGTTACTGTCTCAATTTCAGAACTTGTTATTGGTCTATTCAGGAATTCAACTTCTTCCTGATTTAGTCTTGGGAGGGTGTATGTGTCCAGGAATTTATACATTTCTTCTAGATTTTCTAGTTTATTGACGTGGAGGTGTTTATAGGATTTTCTGATGATAATTTGTATTTCTGTGGGATCAATGGTGATATCCTCTTTATCATATTTTATTGTGTCTATTTGATTCTTCTTTCTTTTCTTCTTTATTAGTCTGGCTTCAGTCTATCTATTTTGTTAGTCTTTTCAAAAAACGATCTCCTGGATTCATTGATTTTTTTTGAAGGGTTTTTCATGTCTCTATTTCCCTTAGTTCTGCTCTGATCTTAGTTATTTCTTGTCTTCTGCTAGCTTTTGAATTTGTTTGCTCTTGCTTCTCTTAGTTCTTTTAATTGTGATGTTAGGGTATTGATTTTAGATCTTTCGTGCTTTTGCCTGTGGGTATTTAGTGCTATAAATTTCCCTCTAAACTGTGCTTTAGCTGTGTCCCAGAGATTCTGGTGTGTTGTGTCTTTGTTCTCATTGGTTTCAAATGACTTATTTATTTCTGCCTTAATTTTGTTATTACCCACTAGTCATTCAGGAGCAGGTTGTTCAGTTTCCATGTAGTTGTGCAGTTTTGAGTGAGTTTCTCAATCCTGAATTCTAATTTGATTGCATTGTGGTCTGAGAGACTGTTTGATAGGATTTCTGTTCTTTGGCATTTGCTCAGGAGTGTTTTACTTCCAATTATGTCATTAATTTTAGAACAAGTGTGATGTGCTGAGAAGAATGTATGTTCTGTTGATTTGGGGTGGAGAGTTCTCTAGATGTCTATTAGATCCACTTGGTCCAGAGCTGAGTTCAAGTCTTGAATATCCTTGTTAATTTTCTGTCTCATTGATCTGTCTGATATTAACAGTGGGGTGTTAAAGTCTCCCACTATTATTGTGTGGGAATCAAGTCTCATTTTAGCTCTCTAAAAACTTGCTTTATGAATCTGGGTGTTCCTGTATTGGGTGCATATGTATTTAGGATAGTTAGTTCTTCTCACTGGATTGAGCCCTTTACCATTATGTAATGCCCTTCTTTGCCTTTTTTGATTTTTGTTGGTTTAAAGTCTGTCTTATCAGGACTAGGATTGCAACCCCTGCTTTTTTTCTTCTTTTTTTTGCTTTCCATTTGCTTGGTAAATATTCCTCCATCCCTTTATTTTGAGCCTATGTATGTCTTTGCAGGTGAGATGGGTCTCCTGAATATAGCACACCAATGAGTCTTGACTCTTTATCCAATTTGCCAGTCTGTGTCTTTTTAATTGGGGAATTTAGCCTGTTTACATTTAAGGTTAATATTGTTATTTGTGAATATGATCCTGTCATTATGATGCTAGCTGGTTATTTTGCCTGTTAGTTGATGCAGTTTCTTAATATTGTCAATCGTCTTTACAATTTGGTATGTTTTTGCAGTGGCTGGTACTGGTTTTTCCTTTCCATATTTAGAGGTTCCTTCAGGAGCTCTTGTAAGGCAAGCCTGGTGGTGACAAACTCTCTCGGCATTTGCTTGTCTGTAAAGGATTTTTGTTGTTCTTCTCTTATGAAGCTTAGTTTGGCTGGATATGAAATTCTGGGTTGAAAATTCTTTTCTTTAAGAATGTTGACTATTGCCCCCCTGCCCCCTGCCCCCACCCCTTGTGGCTTGTTGGGTTTCTGCAGAGAGATTCACTGTTATTCTGATGGGTTTCCCTTTGTGGGTAACCTGACCTTTCTCTCTGCTGGCCCTAATGTTTTTTCCTTCATTTCAACCTTGGTGAATCTGATGATTATGTGTCTTGGGGTTACTCTTCTTGAGGAGTATCTTAGTGGTGTTCTCTGTGTTTCCTGAATTTGAATGTTGGTCTGTCTTGCTAGGTTGGGGAAGTTCTCCTGGATAATATCCTGAAGAGTGGTTTCCAGCTTGGTTCCATTCTCCCTGTCACTTTCAGGTACACCAATCAAACGTGGGTTTGGTCTTTTTACATAGTTCTTGGAGGCTTTGTTCATTCCTTTTCATTCTTTTTTCTCTAATCTTGTCTTCATGCTTTATTTCATTAAGTTGATCTTCAATCTATGATATCCTTTCTTTCACTTGATCAATTCGGCTGTCGATATTTGTGTATGCTTAATGAAGTTCTCATGCTGTTTTTCAGTTTCATCAGTTAATTTATGTTCTTCTATAAACTGGTTATTCTAGTTAGCGAAATCTCTAACCTTTTTTCAAGGTTCTTAGCTTCCTTGCATTGGGTTAGAACATGATCCTTTAGCTTGAGGGAATTTGTTATTACCCCCCTTCTGAAGCTTACTTCTGTTAATTCTTCAAACTCATTCTTCATCCGGTTTTGTTCCCTTGCTGGCGAGGAGTTGTGATCTCTTGGATGAGAAGAGGCATTCTGGTTTTTGGAATTTTCAGCCTTTTTGCACTGGTTTTTCCTCATCTTCATGGATTTATCTACCTTTGGTCTTTGATGTTGGTGACCTTCAGATGGGGTTTTTGTTTGGACGTCCTTTTGGTTGATGTTGATGCTATTCCTTTTTGCTTGTTAGTTTTCCTTCTAATAGTCAGGCCCCTCTGCTGCAGGTCTGCTGGAGTTTAATGGAGGTCCACTCCAGACCCTGTTTGCTTGGATATCACCAGTGGAGGCTGCAGAACAGCAAAGATTGCTGCCTGTTCCTTTTTTTGGAACCTTTGTCCTGGAGGGGCACCTGT
The DNA here is from genome assembly GCA_036589455.1 of Ateles fusciceps. Lineage (NCBI taxonomy): Eukaryota > Metazoa > Chordata > Mammalia > Primates > Atelidae > Ateles > Ateles fusciceps. The sequence continues at coordinate 5,017,990 of JAZHEH010002842.1, forward strand.
CAGATGCTAGCCAGAGCTCTCCAGTATGAGGTGTTTGTCGACCCCTATTGGGAGGCATCTCTCAGTCAGGAGGCACAGGGGTCAGGGACCCACTGGAGGAAACATCTGTCCCTTAGCAGAGCTCGAGATCTGTACTGGGAGATCCACTGCTCTCTTCAGAGTTGCCAGGCAGGAACGTTTCAGTCTGCTGAAGCTGCGCCCAGAGTTGCTCCTCCCCCCAGGTGCTCTGTCCCAGGGAGATGGGAGTTTTATGAATAAGTCCCTGACAGAGGCTGCTGCCTTTCCTTCAGAGATGTCCTGCCCAGAGAGGAGGAATCTAGAGAGGCAGTCTGGCTACAGTAGCTTTGCTGAGCTGCGGTGGGCTCTGCCCAGTTCGAACTTCCTGGTGGCTTTGTTTACACTGTGAGGGGGAAAACTGCCTACTCAAGCCTCAGTAATGGCAGATGCCCTTCCCTACACCAATGTCGAGCATCCCAGGTTGACTTCAAACTGCTGTGCTGGCAGTGAGAATTTCAAGCTAGTGGTTCTTAGCTTGCTGGGCTCGTAACAGTGGGATCCACTGAGCTAGACCACTTGGCTCCCTGGCTGCAGCCCCTTCTTCAGGGAAGTGAATGGTTCTGTGTTGCTGGTGTTCCAGGTGCCACTGCCATATGGGAAAAAAACAAAAAACAAAGAACCCTTGCAGCTAGCTCAGTGTCTACCCAAACAGTTTTGTGCTTAAAACTGTCTGCCCAGTTTTGTGCTTAAAACTCAGGGCTCTGGTGAAATAGGCACCCAAGGGAATCTCCTGGTCTGTGGGTTGTGAAGACTGTGGGGAAAAGCATAGTATCTTGGCTGAAACACACTGTTCCTCACAGTACAGTCCCTCTCGGCTTCCCTTGGCTAGCGGAGGGAGTTCCCTGACGCCTTTCACTTCCCAGGTGAGGAGATGCCCCACCCTGCTTTAGCTGGCCTTCCGTAGGATGCACCCATTGTCTGACCAGTCCCAATGAGATGAGCCTGGTACCTCATTTGGAAATGCAGAAATCACCCACCTTCTGTGTTGATCTTTCTGGGAGCTGCAGACTGGAGCTGTTCCTATTCGGTCATCCTGTGAGCCAGGTATTTCTTTATAGCAACACAAGAACAGCCTAATATAATTTCCAATATCAATGGGCTGTAACAAGTTCCCCCAACCATTCCCAGTGGGATGGCGACAATGGAGTATCTAGGCTTTCAACACTACCCAGAAGTAAATAAGCCACCCTCCCCCTCTCCCTCTGGTGTCAATGGAGGCCATGTGGAGAACAATAATGAGACACTCTTATTCTTTCCAAGTAGGATGGGGATCAGCAGAAGCCAAGTGGGGAGCCAGAACTCCTAGTCCCACCACTGCAGTAACAGAGGAGGCCCCCATACCTGTTGCCAGTGGAAGCTGAGTGGGAACCTAGACTTCTACCTCCACCTGGCAGTAATAGGGGGAAGTGCACTGCCTCCCTGCACTGCCTCTATTTGAGCAGTATCAGAGAAAGCCAGCTAAAACAGAAAGCCTAAGTAATATCTGAATTCTCATAATACCCCAAATGTCCAGGTTTTAATAGAAAATTACTTACTATGCCAACATCCAGAAATATCTCAATTTGAAAGAAAAAAAGACAATTAATAGATACCAAAATTGAGATGACAAAGATGTTGGAATTATCTAACAGATTTTAAAGCAGCTCCTCCACCAAAACACTTCAGTGAGCAATTATGAATGTACTTGAAACAAATGGAAAAGTAGAAATTCTTAGCAGAGAAGTAGAAAGTCTCAGTAAATAAACAAAAAATTCAAAGAAGAACCAAAGGAAATTTTTAGTACTGGAAAATACAATAACTGAAATAGAAACTCAATGAATGATCTCATTAGCTGAATGGAGAAGACAGAGGAAAAATCAGTGAACTTGAAGAACAATACAGTATACTTGAGCTGAAAACAAAGACAGTAGACTGAGAGAAAAAAAAATGACAGAACCTTATTGACCTGTGGGTCTAAACAGAAGATATAACTTGGTGTCATTACAGTCCTGGAAGAAGAGGAAAAGAGGATAGGACTGAAAAAGTACAAAAAGAAACAATGGCTAGAAACTTCCCAAATGTCCAAATCCAAGAGACACAAACCTACATATATTCAAGAGGAAACTGAGTGAACTCCAAACCAAAGAATTCCACACTAGACACATAATAGTAACACTTCTGAAAACTAAAGTCAAAGAAACAAAAATTTAACTCAGTGAGTAACAACATGCTACCTATAGGAAATAATAATTTGATGGTAGATTTCTAATTGAAAACTGTGATAGTCAGAAGGAATTGACACAGCATTTTGAAGTACTGAAAGAAAAGAACTGTCTACCAGAATTCTATTTCCAGTGAAATGACTTCTTAAGAATGAAGGGGAAATCAAGACATTCTCAGGTGACGTAAACTAGGATTTTTTTTTTTTTTTTTGCTAGCAGTTCTAGTAGGATGACTAAAGGAAGTTCTCTAAACAGAAAAGATTAGAAAAAAGGATTCTTGGAGGACTAGGAGGAAAGAACATACTAAACAAAAACTATGGTTTTATACAATAGACTTCTTCTCCTCGAGTTTTCCAGAATGTGTTTGATGATTGATGCTAGAATTATAACACTGTCTGATGTGGTTCTAAATGTAGGTAGAGGAAATATTTAAGACAATTATAGATAGAGAAGTTAAAGTGGACATAAAGAGAGGTAAGGTTTCCATGTGTCACTCTAATTGGAAAAATTTCCATGCCAGGAAACCATGCTACTGGTACTGGTATAATGTACTACCTAGGGAAATGACTAAAAAAGATATGCAAAGTGATTGACTCAAAAAATAAAAAATAAAACACTATAGACACATCAAAATAGAATTATAAAAAATGTTGTTGCCCATAAGGAGACAGGTAAAAACAGAAAGAAGAAAAAAGAAACCAAAAAATAAAGTGGCAGACTTAAATCCTAAGGTATCAGTAACTGCAAATGGTCTCAATATACCAACTGAAAGACAGAGATTGGCAGGTGGCTTAAAAACATAACTCAATGATATGTTGTGTACAAGAAATGTTTTTGCAACATGATGATATTGGCAGGTTGAAAGTAAAGTATGAAAAATATGTATTATGCATATATTAATTGGGAGGAAGCAGGAGTGGCTATATTAATACCAGATAAAGTAGACTTCAGAGCAAAGAAAATTACCAGAGATGGCCAGGTGTGGTAGCTTACACCTGTAATCCCAGCACTTTGGGAGGCCAAGGTGGGTGGATCACCTGGGTCAGGAATTTGAGACCAACCTGACCAACATGGTGAAATCATCCCATCTCTACTAAAAATGCAAAAATTAGTCAGGTGTGGTTGTTCATACCTGTAATCCCAGCTACTCGGGAGGCTGAGTCAGGAGAATCTCTTTAACACGGAAGGCGAAGGTTGCAGTGAGCAGAGATTGCACCATTGTGCTCCAGCCCTTGGCAACAATAGTGAAATTCCACTTCAGAAAAAAAAAAAAAAAGAAAGAAAGAAAAGAAAAATGTAAAAGAAAAAGAACAAAAGAAAGGCAGACAGAGAGAAAGAGAGAGAAAGAGAAAGAGAGAGAAAGAAAGAAAGAAGAAAGAAAGAAAGAAAGAAAATTACCAGAGGCAAAGAGGACTTCATGATATTATAAAAGGACCAACCTACTAGGAAGACCAACCACAATTTTAAGTGTGTATTTACCAAATAACAGAGCTACAAAATATGTGAAGTAAAAGCTGGAAGGAGAGATAGACAAATTGAACATTATAGTTAAAAATACATAACACCCTTCTTTCAGCAATTGGTAGAAAAACTAGACAGAATATCCCTAAGAATATAGAATAACTCAAGGACCCTATCAGCCACTAGGCTCTAACCTACAGTTTTAGAATACTTTGCCCAACAACAGCAGAGTACTCATTTTTGTCAACCGCCTACCGATCATATACTAAGATGGACCACATCTTGGGCCATAAAATGAACCTTAATACATCTAAAAGAATTGAAACTATATGGAGTGTGTTCTCTGACTCTATGGAATCAGACTAGAAATTGATAACAAAATGATAATAGGAAAATCTCCAAACACTTGGAAACTAAACAATATAATTCTGAATAATCCATGGGTCAAAGAGGAAGTATCAGGAAAATTTAAAAAAATTGAGCTGAATTAAAAAAAATACATGTCAAAATTTGTATACCATAGCTAAAGTAATGATGAGGGGAAAATTAATAGCACTAAATGTATACATTAGGAAAGAGAAAAAGTACCATATCAATTATCTAACTTCCTACCTAATATTATAATGGCCAATTTACTGAACTATAAGTAACATGGTATCCACTTGTAAGCAAATTACATTTAAAGCCATTTGATCCAAGCAAATTTTATTATAGTTATTGACAAACAGATTTCTAAAATTTAATGGAAAGGCAGAGGAAGTAGAATGGTTACAATAATTTTGAAGAAGAAAAAAAAGTGGGAGATAGCAGTGTACCTTATTGCAAGCTTTATTATCTAGATATAGTAATCAAGACTGTGTGATACTGAGGTGGAAGGAGAGATAGTGGAACAGAATAGAGAACATAGCAGTGGAGCCACACAGATATGCCCAAGTGATCTGACAAAGTGAAGTTAACTTCATTTCAACAGATAGTACTGGAACTAGTAGACATCCACAAGCCAAAAAACAAACAAACAAACAAAACACCAAAAAACCCACAAACAAAGAACAAAATAACAGCAACAAAAAACGCCTCAATCTGTCTCATGGACTTAAATATAAAGCAATAAAACTTTCATACAAAAACAAAGAAGAAAATCTTCTAAATTAAAGCTAGTAAAGAGATCTCTCTATTTTTCTTAAAACTGAATATAAATCTACAGTCATCTGAAAATAAGATCTTTAAAGATGTTAGCAGATTCTTTATAAAAGTGTGTGCTTCTTTTTATAAGTTATAAGAAGATACATATGGAAATCATATATTCTTTTTAAACCCCCAACTTCCCAGACTAACCAATACTTGTTGTTTATACACTTCTCAATTCTTAGTACAAATGTGTGTACATACATATATACAAATACATTTTTTATTTGTAAAAATAAGAACATACCATACATATAATTTTGCAACTTTTTGGTACATATCAAAGAACACATATTGCTATGTATAACTTATGATGTATTCTCCTATAGAGCTGCATATTGCAGAATTCATAGTATTTAAATGTTTTCTTGGCCATTTACTTTTCAAATTTTATCTTTTCCTATCTTAGGAACACATTTTTGCTCATTGGAGGTATAAATCAAATAACCTACCAGGATTTGGGCAGAGAAAAGCAATCTGTGTTGTTTGAATGATACTAGTACAACTGGAAGGGATTCTCTACAAGAAGTACAAAAAAAAAAAAAATTAGCCCAGCGTGGTGGTGTGCTCCTATAATCCCATAGGCCCAACTACTCGGGAGGCTGCGGCAGGAGAATTGCTTAAACCCAGTAGGTGGAGGTTGCAGTGAGCTGAGAATGTGCCACTGCACTCCAGCCTGTGTGACAGAGTGAGACCCTGTCTCAAAACAAAACAAAACAAACAAAAAAAGAAAAATAAGATATGTATGTATCTTATATGTATATATAAGATATATATATATATTTTATATGTATTAAGATATATATGTATCTTTGACCTAGTCTAAGACATGGTCTAATATATATATTAGACCTGGTATGTGTGTATATATATATAATTATATATACAATATATAATTATATATATATATAAAATATATATTATATATATAAAATCAAACCAGCTAAAGAAATTCCTATTTCTTTAGTTGGTTTGATTTTAACAAGAATTTTGAATCAGCTAGAAGTTATTTCTTCAAAATAAACCTATTCTTTGTTGGATACAGGTGCAGTTTACTTTCCATGAGAGTTTTTTTTTCAAGATTAAAATATAGAATTACTTGAAAAATGAAATGCTAATTTATTATAGAATGCATATGTATTATTTTCCATTTCTTAGTACAGATGCTACCCAGAAATGATTTTTTTTGTTTATTTGTATAATTAAATCCCTTAATTTAGATGCTAAAGGACAATGGCCAGGTGCATTTGAATTTTGAAAGTGATCAATTTTTATGCATAGCAGAGTTTAAGATCTGCATATGAGATAAAGTGAAGAATTTTTAACGCTTTTTCTGATTATTTCAGGTACAATTACTTAAATATTTAGGGTAAAAGCTGCTTCTCCTAGTCCTCCATGGATTGTTATTTTAATATGTAATTCAATTTCACCTTTGATTTTGTAATGTAGACTTTTTTTGTTTGGTTTGTTTTGTTTTATTTTTTTTGAGACAGAGTTTTGCTCTTGTTTCCCGGGCTGGAGTGCAATGGTGCAATCTGGGCTCACTGTAACTTCTGTCTCCCGTGTTCAAGCAATTCTTCTGCCTCAGCCTCCCGAGTACCTGGGATTACAGGCGCACCACCACGTCTGCATAATTTTTGTATTTTTAGTAGAGCAAGGGCTTCACCATGTTGGCCAGGCTGGTCTTGAACTCCTGATCTCAGGTGATCCTCCTGCTTTGGCCTCCCAAAGTGCTGGGATTATAGGCATGAGCCACGACACCCAGCCAATGTAGACATTTTTAAGGCTTTTACATTTTAAGGACTGGTCCAAGGCCTTAGAATCTCCCTGAGTGGGAGGTGAGGTGGGCCACTAGCTGACAAGCTACATAGTTAAAATCCAGCACTGATTGCTGCCTTCACATTGTAGATTGTTAGTCTACTTTAACGGTAATTTTTATGATACCTTTGAGTCATGATTTTTATTTATTGAGTATAAAACTAGAGGAAAAAAATTTTAATACAATTAAAAACAATTATTTAACATGTAAAGTTGATACCAGAGCTTAAAATAATATAGTTACCTTGACAGCAAATTGAACTGACTAAATATTCCAGTTAGGTTACACATTGACATATTGTACATGGGAAGTTGTTTATTTTTTATTACTGAAAAGTACAGTATTTGGTTGCGATTGAAGCCAGCCATTCTGTAGCTGTAAACAGCCTGAAGCTAGGCAGCTGTATTCTTTACAGTGTTTGTTTTAAAGCAGAATAGGTAAATATGTGGGTTTTAGGGATGGGTAGATAAACAGTTTGACAGTAAAATCAAAATCTTGAGAGCTAGCCAACCATAATCATGTGTAAGCATCTCTTATCCCAAATGAAAACAGTCTAACAGACTGCACAGCACATTTTCTACTTGTGTTGGATATGTGTTTCATTTTTTGAGGCATATTCTTTTATAAGTACCTGGTTTTCTCAGTTCATTGCAAAGGGTGCTGAATCTTAGTCTCACCATACGGAAGAGGGATAGCCTGACACAATTAGCCGTGTTTATAATCTTTGTGAGTTTTTATGAACATGTAGGAAAAGCTTTAATTTTTTAGTCTATCTTATTGGAACTATAAGTAATATGTTCTCATTTAATATATTTTCTTTGACATATTTTACTTTGTTTTCTCATTATATGGAAAAAAATTTTCGAAGTTCTGGTGATAAATTTCCCCATAGTGTTTCTTTACCCTTATTTTTCACTAAAATAATGTCTAGAGCTGGAAGGTAACCTGATTAATTTTGTATTATAGGTAACAAAACTTAGACCCGGTGAGGAAAGTGACTTTTGCAAGGTCACACAGTTAATTAGCATAGTTGAGACTAGAACTATTTAGTTCTTCTGACAGTCAGTCCAGAACTGATTTTATTCGTATTACATCTTGCAGATGGCACTTTGCTTTTTCTCTTTGACTCTGTTCCTACCTTCCTTTTTTCTTTTACTGCCTTAAAACCTAGATATTTAGGTATCTAGAATTATTTGTCCCTTGACTTCTCCTTCAGATCTCTGCATTAGTGGGAGGACCATTGTATTTTCCTGTGCTTGGATGGCCCCATAGCCTCTGCTGGTAGCTTCTGAGCCTAGCACACCTGGGCCTGAGGAAGGTCAGCAAGAGCCAAGGATTTGCTCACAGAGCCCTATTGGTAGGGATGGTGGGTGTGGGATGAGACTCTGGCTGAGCACCTACGGCAGCACATTTTGTCATCAGAGTGAAAGGATACAGGAGGGATATCTGTAGGTGATGGTGAAATTTGCAATTGGTTATATGGTCACTAACCAGTTACATTCAGTCAAAAACCACTGATTTTGCCAACTTAAGTTGCTGTTAATATGAATGAAAGATAAAATCTTTATATGCTGTCTCTCATGTCACATAGCAGCAGAGTAACAGACTGACCTGCTTTTACTTATTCTTCTTAGCTTTATTATTTTTGAAATCTTTGAACTGTTCTCAAAGTGAGTACCTGCAAGTACTTTCTCGTCTTAGCCTGGTGGTTATGGGTTATGAGTCCCTATCTTTTTTTTTTTTGGAAGAAGAGCTCCTTTGACTCTTAACAATGGGGATACTTTCTGAGAAATGTGTCATTAGGTGATTTCATCATTGTATGAACATCCTAGTGTACTTACACAAACCTAGGCTAAATGGTATAGCCTACTAAACACCTAGACTATGTGGTATAGCCTTTTGCTCCTCGACTACAAAGCTGTTACTGTCCTGAATACTGTATCCAGTTGTAACAAAGTAGTATTTGTGCATCTAAACAAACATATGTAAACATAGAAAAGGTAGAGTAAAAATACAGTATAATCTTATAGAATCACTGTCATGTATGGGGGTCTATCATTGATGGAAATGTTATTATGTAGCACATAAAATGACGTTTGAAATCTCATCTGGCCAGGTGTGGTGGCTCACACCTGTAATCCTAGCACTTTGGAAGGTCAAGATGGGAGGATCACTTTGGGCGAGGAGTTTAAGACCAGTTTTGCCAATTTGGCAAAACCTTGTCTCTACTAAAAATACACAAATTAGCCAGGTATGGTGGCTCACACCTGTAATTCCAGCCACTCAGGAGACTGAGGCAGGAGAATTGCTTGAACCCAGGAGATGGAGGTTGCAGTGAGCCGAGATTGCGCTATTACACTCCAACCTGGGTGACAGAATGAGACTCTGTCTCACAAACAAACAAACAAACAAAACCCAAACCCAAAAGCAAAAGAAAACAAAAACAAACAAAAAGAAATCTTACTATCTGTGTTGAGTTTTAAGGTCTCGTTGAGAATTTTCGATTTGAGAGAATGGGGTGTGTCCATGGCTTTCCCAGGAATTCCCAAAAGCCAGGAGGAGGGAGCTAATGCTTTGGATGTTATTTAAGAGGGCTACAGGATGGCTATGATCACATGGCCAGTTGTTAATCAGCATACATGTCATCAGATTTTTTTCAGTCTTGTTAATAAGTAAAATTCCCTGTACCTTTTACCTTTTCCTCACCTTTTAAAGAGGAAGCCTATCTTTTCTTTAGACCGCACAGATAATACAATAAATAAAATTCCTGTCATTTTCTTGGCTTACTACAAATTTATTAGGCATACAGGAGCAGATTATAATAAAGCCAGACCTCATCATTTCAGCCAGATTCCCCTCAAGAACATCACTAGTCTCAAGCTCTTCATCTCTTAATCATTGGAAATAGGGTTATGAAGAAAGGAAAGATTGAGACAGCTGAGACACTTTTCATTGTCCTGATTTCATTATGCTGTCGAGACCTGCCTAGTTGTATAGTCTTTGACAATCAATTATTACTCTGGAAAGTGATTATTAAACAGTTTACGGAATTACGGCTTTTTATGCATGACTGTTCTGTTGCTCTTTAGGGTTAAGTGAAAAGGCTTATTAAATATCCATTTACAATGGAATCTTTGAAAACGCTAAATGGAATGCATAATTCATATCGGCTGTCTCTAGTACAAAGCCAAATTGGTTTAACTACATATCAAGTTACAGTGAAAGAAGGAGTAAGAGGCAGTCCTAATAGAACTAGTTCAGAGTAGCTAATGGGTCCAGATAATCAGAAAACCCGAAGTAATATTAATAGTGGCTTAGACAGGATGAAAGTTTATTTCTCTCTTGTTAAAAAAAAAAAAAAGTTCTTATAAAAAGGTAAAGTAATACCAGTGTAGTGTTCCATAGGGCCAGGGATCCAGAATCCTGCCATTTGAGTGCTCCACTGATCTGCATTCCCAAGGCCATCGTAAGGTCCAGCATAGCTGCATCAGTTATCACCTCCGCATTCCAGCCAGCAGGAAGGTGTTACACAAGAAAAGTGTGTGTCTGAGATTGTACACCACTTCTGCTTATATTTAATCTGGCAGAATTTAGTCTCATGATCACATTCAGCTATGAAAGAGGATGAAAAATGAAATCACTATCCTGAGTAGCTGTATGCGAAGGTTCACATTCTATTACTACGGAAAAGGGTAGAAGAAATAATGAGGTGGTTTCTGACGTAGTCTCTATGGCGATACACTTTCTATAGAGACTCTTATGGCTCAAAATGTTATTCACTCTTCCAGCAAAGTTTTTTTTGAGTACCTGCAATATTTAGCCCTGTGCTTGGCTAAGTATGGGAAGATTTTGTTATGTGGCACAGTTTTTAGCTTTAAGGAGTTAGGAACATAACAAGGGAGCCAGCAGACAATGGAAAAGGGTGGAGAGAGCCCTGGGTTTAGAGTTAGATGACCTAGGTTGGGATCCTTGATTTGTGATTTTTTTTTCTTGAGTTATTTGTTCCTCAGCTTTCTTATCTATTCAATAGAGTTAATAATACTTACCTTAAAATATTGTGAAAATAAAATGTTCTTAAATAAGATAACACATGTTAAATAGGCTGCATTTAAAAAGCTCCTAGTACATACTACTACATTGCATCCCAGTAAGCTTGAACGAACTACTTTCCAACTGGTAGGGAGTACAAGTCCGTTTCCCCATATCCTCGCCAGCTTTGTGCCTTATGGTACTTTTCACTCTTTGCTCATTTGAATGGCCAGTAGCTTTCCAGTACTTTTCAGTTGTGGAAACATTTATTCAAATGAAATATTCAGTGAAAGTTCAATATCACAAACATTTAGTAGCATGCCAGCAGTGTCTCAATTAGAAATGGAGGACCTGGACCTACCTGCTCAATCCAGACTCTCAGCAGCACACTCTTTGGTATTTAAAACAATTATTCATTCTTGCAATGTTATTGGGTGCCTGTTATGTCTGGTGCTATACAAGATGCTTGGAAATGTCAGTAAATAAGTGAAATCCTTGCCTACAATCTAAAGGGAGGAGGCAGAGAGTAAAGAAATCAGTAATGTCTTAGGTGGCAATAAGTAACAAAAGAAGAATAATTTAGGACAGAGAGATAGAATAATGGGGGAGGGAGAGACAGTTAAATAAGATGATCAGAAAAGGACCATAGGAGAACATGACATTAGAGCAGAAGTCTGAAGGAAGTAAGGGAACCAGTCATCCAATTAATGTATGAAGGAGAACATTCCAGGCAGAGGGAGGAGACAGTGCAAGGTTCCAAGGTGGAAATGTTCTGTGATGTTTGAGAAACAACAAGGTAGGGATCTTTGAAAGGGGAGTATGGTGGGAGATGACGTCATAGAGGTAGCCAAGAGCCACATCAACTGGGGCAGTGGTTGTCAATACTACCAGACTCAGTACACTTTTCTTATTGGGTATATTTTGTCCTTTTTATTATCATGAACAAAATTCATAGATAATTATCTTGTACCTATTCATGCAATATAAAAATATAATACCCTTTTTGTAACATACAGGAACAATGAGAGTAATATGTGATTAAATCAATTATAAACAATTACACTGGAAGACATATGAAGTTGTTAGCTGCTTTTATCGACCCATAGTGAATCTCTTTGGGTAGGACTATAAGGAGCCCTGTTGCATAAGAAGTTCTAGAAAATGAAATAACATTACAATTAGCACTAGAATATATTAGGATAAATGATAGCAGACAGGCTTATGTGTACATGATGAGAAAATAGTAAATAACCTTACATGAAATAGGAATGTATGCCAAGACCAGTTATAGACTTTTGAAATAGAGAAAAAAAGCTAGTCGTCTTTATAAATGTAATGTCAAAATAAATCTCTGTTGTGACATTGGACAAAGTGACAAAGTATCGGAAAACCAAACCAAAACAAATAAAACATCTCTCCTATCTTGAAATCTCAACATATCAGAGCATATTCAGTTTCTGGTATTTACAAAGACCTTGGCAGCCATGTTTTTCAAAAGATGATGAGACTATAGGATGAATAGGAAAAAAGAAAGTAATACAGGAAGACATGAAATAGACCTCTGTGGACACTTTCAGGGTAAAACAAAATCAAAAGGCCATTCAAAATTAATAACTTCAATATGTAACTTTCCCAATATAAACGTATTATTATTTTGCTAAAATATTTAAAAATTATATAGATTGGCAATAACGTTTATTTTAAAAACTTCACTAACGCAGTATTCTTTATTCCCAAGTTTCACTTGTCTCTGCTAATTTAATTATGATTAGTTCTAAGTTTACAAAATGAACTTCATATATTCTCTGTATGTATTTGTATATAACAGCTACCAATGCAGAGTGAAACAGGTGTGTTGTTTTGGTGACTAAACTATTGTTTGCATAGTTGCTACGATTTACACAGTAGTTGCATTTCTGGAAAATATAGCATGGGTTAAATGAGGGCTATATTTTGTGTTTAAATATATAAAATAAAATTATATTCTGGCCTCATCTATTTATGAAGCTTTTTTACCCACATGAAAGTCTTTCAGGACATATATTTCTTTGTTTTGTGGGACTGCCCTGCGAACTGCAGGATGTCTACTATATCCTTGGCTCCTTCTTGCCCACTAAATGCCAATAGCACTTTCTCATTCTAGCAAACCAAAATGCTGTGTCTCCCACCCACTGCCCAGCAATTTCTAAATGTTCTCTAGGGAGCAGTACTGTCCCTCCTGAGAATCACCGATGTGTAGTCTTGCAGCCCATGGTAAGAAATTTAGATTTCAATCCAAGCGATGTGGGGAAGACACTGGAGGGTTTTAAGTGGAGACATGACATGATCTCTTCCTGTTTTAAAGGGATCATCTGACTACTGTGTGGACAATAGATTGTAGGTGGGAAATGGCAAAGGAAGGAAGATATGTTGGGCACCTGTTAAAATAATCCAGGTGAGAGATGATGGTGGCTTGAACCAATCATGGTGACAGTGGGAAGGATGTGAGAAATGTTCAGATTCAGCATCTACATTGAAGGTTGCTTATGGTTTATATGTGTGTTGGGTGAAGGGGGTGGAAAGAGACGAGATGAGTCAAGGATGACTTTACGGTTTATGGTGTGTGTAGTTAACTGGTAGCATAGTTTCCATGTTCTGAGATGGAGAAGATGAAGGGTGGGCAGCCTGATTGTGGGGTTGATTTTAGACATGTTAAGTTTGAAGTGCCTAAAATACTTCCAAGTGGAGATGTCAAGCAGGCAGTCAGTAATATTTCTACTGTTCAGGTGGGAGGTTAGGGTTAGAGGAATGGGAAATCATCAGTGATCAGATGGTGTTTGAATTTATGAAACTGGAAGAGATGACCAAGGGGATAAGTATAACTAGAAAGCAGAAGAGAACTAAGAGCCCAAGAACATGCCACTGTTTGTTAGAGGCAGAGAGAAGTGGAATGAACCAAAGAAGCTGAGGAGAGCCTGATGGAGGAGAAAAACCAGGAGAATGTGTTTGGTGGAAACCAAGTGAAAAAAACATTTCAAGAAGGACCCAATAACTGTGTCAAATACTGTCAAGTCTAGTAAGATGAAGACTACAAGGTTTAACTGTAGTGTTGTAGCTATAACATTTATACACACACATACACATACATACACACACACAATCTCTCTCTCTCTCTCTCACCCCCGCCCATCTTATAGACTTTACTGCTCTTGTACATGGGATGCATTTCTATTTGTATTTTCAAATTGTTTATTACCGTATTGGTTTAAATATGTTGAACTTGTGGAATTTCTTGTTTAATACAGTTGGTGTTTAATGAAAGTGGTGATAGGAGGAATCTTGTTTTATCCTTGATTTTAAACCAAAGGCTTCTAGAGTTTTACCAGTAAGCATGTTGTTAACTATAGTTTTATGATAGATATTCATTATTAGGTTCACTTCTTTTCTCAGCTTGCTAAGAATTTTTATCACGAATAAGTGTTGAAATTTGTGGAGTACTTTTATTCTTTAGTCTGTTATTGTGATCTTCTAGTTGATCTGAATTATCCTTACATTCTGGGAAAAACGTTCTGAGTTACAGTATATTGCTATACACTGATGATTTAGAGTTTTTACATTTGTATTCATAGGTGAGATTGTTGTGTGTGTTTTTTTTTTTCTCCTACTGCCTTTGTCCACATTTTATATCAAGGTTGTACTATCCTCATACACTGTAGGTCTGATTTCTTTTTCTGTTCTCCAGAAACAGTTTGTATAAGAGAGGGATTATATTTTCCTTGAAAGTTTGGTAATTTTCACCTGTAATGTTGTCTGGGCTTGTGTCTTGGGAAAGAGATTGTAAAAAATTATCTTGGTTTCTTTAATGATTATTAATTTATCCAGGATGTTAATTGCAACCATCCCCCAGGTCAATTTTGTGACTCGTGTATTTCTAGACAGTTATTCTTTTTATTTGTGTTTTCCCACATTTATTATCATGAAGGTATTAGATTATTTCTTATTCTGTGGCTTGGCTTTTTGATTTTATTGCTGTGGAGTCTGTCTCAGCATGTAGTGGGTTTGAATCTCAGTTTGTAAACAGATGTATAAGAACCATGTTTAGTCTCTACAATTTGGAGATCCACACCTCTCCACCCCCAGAATACATAGAGTTTCTTAAGATCACATGCCATGCTGGACACCTCTGTTGAGACATCCATACTTCCATCTGATGGTCCACTTAGGTCTTCCCAACATTATTAGTCCACACACGTCCCTTCTAAATTGTCCCTGTTCCAATCTCTCTACTCTTGGGCGCACAGAAATCATTTCGCTGTTCTCAGGCCATTCTGGGGCCTGCTAAACTCTGTGAGATGATATAATGCTCCACCTGCTTTGACACTCCATAGGGAAGTTTATTCTCTGGGATCTTGCTGCTTTCTGGATTCTCCATGAGAAGTCCCAGGTCTTTTCTGTTCTTCCTTCCCACAAACACATCTTCCTTTTGTTTCCTTTGGGCTTATCCCTGGGGAGCTGGGTATGAGCTCCTAGCCCAGGGACCACACAGCATTTATGTTTTCTTCACCTCCCTGCCAACTTCTTCTGGCCCAGGAATTTAATTCATTTCTAACTGCAGAGAAAGGAAGTGTTACTCAAACTCATCTGGTTTTCTCCCAAATCAATTGTCATTTACTCTTTCTGTTCCATCTGATTCCCAGGTTTTTGAAACCGGAAAGCCAGAAAGAGGCTTTTGTCTACCATTTTATGTTCTATGGTAGTGCCTTTTACCTGAGGCCATGGGCCCA
The DNA here is from genome assembly GCA_036589455.1 of Ateles fusciceps. Taxonomy (NCBI): domain Eukaryota; kingdom Metazoa; phylum Chordata; class Mammalia; order Primates; family Atelidae; genus Ateles; species Ateles fusciceps. The sequence goes on from JAZHEH010002842.1 coordinate 5,033,505, forward strand.
CAGTGGTCTATGTGGGTAAAGGGAGAATATTGAGTGTGTGAGTCGGAGGGGAAACACTGGTGGATACTTCACAACTATCTCTTTAGCTTCTTCCTTTGACAGAGGGGGAGATGGAGTCTCAGGAAAGTAACTCATTTGCCAAGGCCATGTATAGTTAGTGGTGAAGCAGAGAGAACAAACTCTAGATTCTCTATTACTCTTGTATTCTTTGATGTTATATATTGTCAAACAATTATTTCAAACACTTATGGAGTTTAGGTTCTACAACCCCATATATATTTCAAATAGATTTTTAATTACATTGTAACTGCTATCCTTAAAAATAAATCATCTTTACATACTGACTTTTCTTGATAATTAGCAATTCAATATTTTAAGGACAAGTAAACTTTCTTTTCTTTCTTTCTTTCTTTCTTTTTTTATTGAGACGGAGTTTTGCTCTTGTTACCCAGGCTGGAGTGCAATGGTGCGATCTTGGCTCACCACAACCTCCGCCTCCTGGGTTCAAGCAAAACCTGCCTCAGCCTCCCGTGTAGCTGGGACTACAGGTACACGCCACCATGCCCAGCTAATATTTGTATTTTTAGTAGAGACGGGGTTTCACCATGTTGACCAGGATGGTCTCGATCTCTTGACCTCGTGATCCACCCGCCTCGGCCTCCCAAAGTGCTGGGATTATAGGCGTGAGCCACCGCGCCCGGCCCAAGTAAACTTTCTTTTATGCTTAGTCTTTCAGAAGAAACATTTTCTAAAATCCGCTATACTCCTTCTCCCTTGTGAAAGCAGGTGTCGCTCGTTCCTTCTTGCACGTCCGTTACCAGACACAGGTGTGCCCCCGGAGAGGCTCTAAGTTTATCTTTTTCTTGAGGAAAAAGGGCACGGTTTTGGATGTCGATCCTCTATGCTATGCTGTCATATAGTGATACCCCAAGATCTCATTGGGTGAGTGAAGTATTTGCCCCCCACATCCTGCATTCAGCTGTGTTTTGAGTTCTTTTGTTTCCTTTTTTATAATTTTTGTTTCCTCCTCCTCATTAGGCTGACAGTTGGCTCTGTTTTGCAGTCTGTATTTTGGTTTGCTGTAAGTGCCCCTTCTCCCACAGCTCTCATCCTAATATCTTATTCTATTCTGCCCTAGGCTTAGAAACTAGATAAATAAGCTTGGCTACATTGTTTGTAAAGTGAAAGTAAATAGCCTCCAAGGGAGGGCCTCTAAAGCTTTCCTATGGGAAAGTGAGCAAGCTTCCTTTGCGCTGGCCTTTGCTAACATCTCTTTTGCCTCCTCTAAGGACTTTTTTGCTTACATCCTGCTTCTTGTCTCTGCTAGATCCGTGAGGTCAGGTCTTTGGATGACTGCACAGTGGATAGGTGAAGAATAACAGCTTTTTTTCCCTTATAAATTGACTCAGAGATACTGTAAAAATATTTTTGCATTTGAATAATCCATATTCTTAGCATAGTGTTATTAACTGGATCCTTTGCAAATCAGAATAAAAAACAACAGCTGTAGAACCACAGAATACCTTTGGGCAATTTGGTTACTTGCAATGCAAACTATAATGCTGACCCTGGGGGCTTTTGAATCACAGCTGTCAGTTTAAACAAAACTCCAAACCTAATTAAACTTTCGCTGGATGGGGTGCTAGTTTGAGAACTGGTTGGGCAGCTTTTAAAACTTAATGACACAGTTCTTCATCAGAAAACAAATAGAAGTATTAATACTTGGTACATATATTATTTAAGGCTAACTATAAGGGCTTCATCACTTTTTAGAAAATGGAGAACAATTCCTGCACACAGATTAATTGTAGTATTTATGAATTTTCTTTACTTAGTCGTTACATTGTAAAATTGAGGTGAAGCTATTTCCCAAACCCCTCTCTGCCCCTCCCTTCCCTGATCCAGTTTTTTTTCTTTTTCTAATTCTCCTCTCTCTGTCAACACAAATCATACATTGTTCTTAGATTCCTGTCACTATCCATTTGAATATTTAAATAACCATAGTCAGGCTTTTTAACTTTCACTTGGCTCTTAGAAGAAATTGAATATATGTACTGTTGTTATATATATATTTTCATCCATGATTCATTTTTGGGTCATTAATGAAAACATTGAATTTTCCTTTCATACATATTTATCAAGTACCTTCAAGGTGCCACATATTAGGGATATTTAATCTCCCATATGTACATTTTAATGTATGAAAATCAAAGGAGCATTTCTGCATGTAAGTTGTTTAGTGTGTCTCAAGTACAGAGGGTGCCAGGCACTGTGGTGCACACCTGTAGTTCCAGCTACTTGGGAGGCTGAGGTGGGTGGACACCTGACACCAGGAGTTTGAGGCTGCAGTGTGCTGTAATTGCCCCCGTAAGTAGCCATTGCACGCCAGCCGTGGCAACACAGCGAGACCCTGACTCTAAAAATAGAAAAACATGTATAGAGGGCACAAGTGGGGGCAAAACCACAGTGGCATGGAGTCTACAGGGAGATGAAGCTAGAGAGGCAGGCAGTGGTCAACATGTGGCCATGGAAAAGAGTTTAGGTTTGATTATGATGGCACTGGGCTGCCACTGGAGGATTTGAAGCAGGAAAGTGATGTGATACATCTAATGTCTTAGAAAGATAATTCTGGAGGCAGATTGGTGGGCAGAAGAGTGAGGAGCTGAAACCTTAATCAAGAAGGAAATGAAATATGTCTGAACTCAGGCAGCACAGTGAGGCTGGAGATCAGGGTGCTGTTAAACAGGACAGCAAGTATTCAGGTGATGGACTCAGCGTTTGGTGGTTGAGATGACAGTAAAGTGCTATGCTGAACCATATGAAATTGCTGTTTTTATAGTTAAAAATAATCAGATCAGCAATTTTATATAGTTCACCTTAATCCATTGCAGCACATTGAGGAGGCATGGTGAACACCTGATCAGAGAATAATTTAAAGTAAGACTGGTTGTGATAGAAAGAAATTGGACTATAGCTGAAAGATGGATTTTCTTTTAAATGAATATTTATATGATGAGAGGAATGATCTAGCAGAGAGAGAAAAGAGAAGGAAGATGCAAGAAGTAGATTTAATTTTGTTGTTGCTGTTATTATTCTGGTGCTTTAGTTTTTGTTATATTTTAACTTTTATTTTGATCAAAGTAATATATGAACATAGTTTTAAAAACTATATAGTGTGACTAGGCTTATTAAAGCAGTTCTTGTCAAACCTTTTCACACCTCTCCTTTGTACTCCCTAAAGACAACCACTTTCCAGCCTTTTAGTTATTTCATCTTATATATGCCTTTAGATTCCAAATCATATCTTAGTGTTACTAGTTTCTGATTTTCCCCCATATTAGAGAGCACTTACTGACTCCTAGTATGGAATATTATGATTTATTGCTTTTACTAGTACCTACCCCTCCCTACCCATGGCACATATACTTTCCTGTCTTCCCAATATAGCTAATTATAAGTTTTGATATCTGTAATATTATATTTAGGTAGATACCACAGGTAACATTTCCTTTCTCAAGTAGCTGCTTTTTCCGACAGTTAATGATTGCAAGGTTTATTTTTTTTTCACAAAATAACTTAATTTTCTATATGTACATCACTAAGTTATCCCTAAACTCTTTATACACGTATAAATGTCTTTTAAAAATATTCAGATACGTTAGGTAATCTCTCCTATTCTTTTTTTTTTTTTTTTTTGAGACATTCCTCTTGAAGCCCTTTGATCTCCTGGTATAATCAGGATGAATGGCCCTCTGGACTCAATACTTAGCAGTGGCCCCCGCCTTTGCCTTTATTTGTTGATTGGATCCCATATCTTCCCCTTTCTTAATTTACTAACTCTACTGAGAAAGGATATATGGGAAATATATATGACATGACATTATGTGACTTCTTTTTTATTTATTTGTGATGGGTTCCGAGTGGCCCTTTCATTCCAATATCCTTCATTTCTGGGAAATTTCCTTTTAAAATATTTTCCCCTTTGTTTTCTCAATTCTCACTTTTTGTAACTTGTATTATTTGGATGTTGGAGGTCTGGACTGATTTTCTTATTTATATATATATATATATCTCCTATTTTCCTTTTTGTTTCCTCCTCTTGTTTTCTGAGAGAATATTTTCAATCTTAGCTTCTTGCTTTGTGTGGAAGTATGAATTCCTGCTAGCATGCTTTACGTTTAACACTTGCTGCCTTCTGATGTGGTGTGGGAGAGCTGTTATTGGACTGCATGGGGGGTTTATCTAGGGAGGCTGTTTTTGGTTCACTTGCACTCTCATTTTTGGAATTAGGTGCCTCCAGTTCCTAAATCTTTCTGAGGTCTTATGATTTGTTTTGCTTCTGGGCTTTCATTTTAGTAAAATGTAGTTACATTTCTTAGAGAGTTGTTGATAAAATAATAAGAAAATACTTGCAAGACATTCTCTTGTCAACTTATTCGTGTTTGCTATTGTTTTTAAGGTACACCTTTTTAATTTATTTATACACTGGCAACTTACTACAATCATTATAATAGTCAGTCACAAGAATAAATAACCATCTTATAGAATACATTTTGAGGTTCTTACTGTCTATCGAGTCATGTCCAAGGTAAACTTCCTTTTACATATTTGTCCCCCAGTTAGAAGAGTGTTTATTTAAAGCAGTGTCTTCTTATAGTTAAAACTTGTCTAAGATAATTGTTTCTATAGATGCTTAATATAGTTTGTATGTGTGTTCATGCTCAAATCTCATGTTGAAATGTAATCCCCAGTGCTGAAGGTGGGGCTTGTTGTGAAGTGACTGGATCATAGGGGCAGTTTTCTCATGAATGGTTTAGCAGCATTCCCCCTTGGTACTGTCTTTGAGATAGTGAGTGAGTTATTGTGAGATCTGGTCATTTAAAAGTGAGTAGTTTATAACTCAAAGGATAAATGTTTGAGGGGATGGGTACCCCATTTCCCATGATGTGCTTATTTCACATGGTATATCTATATTGAAACATCTCATGTATCCCATAAATATATACACCTATCTACCCACAAAATTTAAAAAATAATGAAAACAAATTTTTAAAGTATGTAGCACCTACCCCCTCACTCTCTTGCTCTTCTTGCTCCTGCTTTTGCAGTGTGGCATGCCTGCTCCCCCTTTGCCTTCTGCCATGATTGGAAGCTTCCTGAGGCCTCCCCAGAAGCAGATGCCACTATGCTTCCAGTACAGTCTGCAGAACCATGAGCCAATTAAACCTCTTTTCTTATAAATCACCCAGTCTCAGGTATTTCTTTATAGCAATTCGAGAAAGGACTAATACAATGCTTTTTAGAAATCCTTTCTTTATAGAAAATTTATTAAATGTAGCTCTAAGAGAATAGAAGTTAGAACTGACAGAATTGTCACTCAGAGGGTAAGCAGCTCAGTGATAAAATTTTCTCCTTTTTAAATTTAATCTCATGCATTTAAGAGAAAATATATAGTTGATATCCAGAGAAAATATATAGTTGATATCCAGACAAAATTCAAATTAGTTTAAATAATAGCACTCCCAGAATATGGCCAAGTCAGGTACTTGAATCTTTGAAAAATGTTGTTTTCTAATATGTAAGGAATGATGTTAGGTTTTATAATCTATTTATGTTAATCTGAAGATTATACTCTTCCATTTATTAATTTGTTCCTTCCATTATTTCTAAATTCATACTAAGTGCATGATTTTAGTACCCTGGGAATGTGTTTAGGAATACTGCTAGGAAGTTATCTTGGCTGCTCTTAGCACGTGCATTACAGTTACTGCCACTGACAGCTCTCGTCCCCCAGCTGTTAAACTACTTGCTTGTCCAGTGTAGCAGGCACAGAGATTCTGACACAAAGAATGGAAAAGCAAGAATCATGGCCAAATGCCACCCTTGAATTATTATACTCTAAAGATAAATATTTATGATAAAACATAAATTGATAAATATATTTATCTAAATAGAGAAGCTCATCTAGAAAAGCAAAAACAAAAAAAAATAAAATTCTAGAAACAAAATAGTTTCTCATATTATTCTATTTTTACTTTAACTTTCTGCATTTTATTTCCAGCAGTTTGAAAATAAAACTTAGTGTTTTAATTTCTGTATTACTACTTTGTTGCTATGCTATTAATGAGTCATGATATCTTGAATTTATAGGGTATGAACAGCCAAGCAGTCTTAACCTTTTTTCCAGAACTCCCTTTGTGTTAGTTTGAAGTAACCTGTCTTTCTCTTGAACTTTCTGCCATGTCTATGATAAAGGCATGTGACTTCCCTGTTCTAGATTTTTATTTTCCTAACAGCTCCTCCCAGGCTTGCTCAGCATGACTCAGCAGCGTGAAGACACCCCCAAATAGCCTGAACAGGGACCAACAGAGGACAATGAAATAAGACTGCGAAGTCCCAAGAAATACAGTACATTCAGGAACATTAATTTGACATTCAGAAACACTAATTTGACACCACCCAATATTTCATTCATGGACATTAATAAAGGACTTTGTTACAAAATCAGTCTTCTTTGTAGTCCACAATTGAAGGCTACACATCTTTAGACTTTCGATCATCTCTCTTAACTTCAGGTTATTTTTTATCTGTAAAGTTGGAATAATAGCAACTACCACATGGGTTTGTTGTGAGGACTAAATGAAATAATGCTTGTAAAGTGTCCATCAATGCCTGGCACACTGTAATGTTCAATAATTGTTAGCTCGCATCTCCACAGTACCTTCTTTTGCTAATCTCTTGTTAGGTATCTAGTCTTTGGAGTTGGTTTGGAGTTTTTATTTTGGAAACAAACAAATGTCACTTAGAGCAATGTCTTGCAGATTAAATGTGTGAACACTTTGATTGGAGTGAAACTGTCTTGAGTCAAAAATCCAGGTGTAGCAATGAAGAGGAAAGACATATTTTCTTCTGTGAATGGCAAGTGGTCTCTGAAGTCAATTCCAAAAGGTATTCCAAAAACGACAGACTTTAAGTATAGAGCTTCTAAAACAGACTCCTTTAAAGTAGTTGGCAACCTTGAGGATGCAAAGAACTGTTGGTCTCCATTAACTCGTGCTGAGAAACATTGAGTTCACCTTGCCCCCATGGCTCCCTTGTGGAGAATACCTTTTAGTTTGCAATTAGTGGTAAGCGGGTAACAGCTGCCCACTGGGAATGTTTTTGAGTTGTGAGTAAATGCAGAACACCTGTTTATTAATAAGAATCACCTGTTTAGGAGCGGGGTATAAATATGTGGATCAGAATCTGCTCGGGGCCTTCAGCCTGGCATGCTGTCAGTCCCTGAGGTTCTCAGCTTGGTAGGCTGCTGCTCCCCCTCCCCCCCCGGGATAGATCCACTTTACTGTTCTTTCTGGGTGTCTGCTTCTCATTGCCTTCAGTGCCGCCTGGGTGGGGGTCTCCAGGCTGAGCCGATACTCGATAAACTCACCCATAAAACATCTTTGAACAGCTACTAGGTACCAGGTATTGTGGTACAGTCCCTGTTTTATGATCTAGTGAGAGAGACAGGCTTGAAATTCTAAACAATTTTGTAAGCTGCCTTGTGCTGTGAGAGTCTATGGGTAGTTAACCTAGTCTGGGGTATGTGTGTATTGATGGGAGTTTGATTTGAGAGGATTACCTTGACTTCAGTGTGAGTGAATGAATAGCTGTGTGGACGCTGGCTAGAGGTCTGGGTTATAACAGTTAAGAGGCTCCAGTGGGGGATTCCAGAGACTTTCAGGCAGAAACTTTAAGGGTTTCATGTTAAATTAGATTTAGAAGGTGAGAGAAAGGAGACATCAAGGATGGCTTCTCCTTTCTGGCATTTTCAGCGGCTCCTTGGAATTCTGGAGATGGGGAATACCAGGAGAGAAGCACCTTCTTGAAATCTGCAAGGAACCAGGGATGGTTGATCCTAAAAGCACATTCTAGCAGTCTAAATGTATAACAAGCTAAATGCCAAACAGAAGTACAAGCAATGTGTTGTGGGATCAGTAAATTCTGAGTGAGTGTTTAAAGGAGGGGCATTTTAATAAAAAGTGGTCTTCAAAAGGTGTGGAAGTTTTGGAAAATTTCTATTAAAAAAAAAAAGTACTCTTTCTATCAAATAAAACAAAAAAATCTTACTTATCTTCCTGTGTTACCTGGGGAACTATGCAGGAAAGTATTTGGGAAATGAATTCCTGAGTGGGAGAAAAGCATAAACAAGGACACTGAGTCAAGAAAGGGCCTGGTGTCTTTGGGGGACTGAATATCCTAAGGCGAATGGTATGAACAAATCTACAAAGAAAAATGAAAAGCGTATTTGTTGGCTTTATGAATTGAAAATTATTTAATACACTGTTATTAGGTAGATTTCTTTCAAAGATGATAATGTAGTAAAATATTTTGATTAATAAAAAAATCAAGTTAAAGCACAGAGGAAGAGCAGAGTAGTTGCCCAGTTCTTAGGCCTAACTCTAAATGAAATTAATTTTGGAGGAAGATGCCAATTTATCTCGTTTTTCAAACAACCTGGTATGTAATAGATTGATAAAATCAGCATAGCCCGTGTAACTCTATTACATAAGGAGAGAGTTTGATTTTTTAAAATATGTATCAACCCTTAAAACCATTTTTGTCTGACATTGCAAGATGAAAAATTCATTCCTTTGGTCCATTTTAGAGATGCATTTGTTCTACAGAGAGGTGCTTTTTTATTAGTTCTCATTTACATCAAGGGTGGCCAGACTTTTCTGTAAAGAGCTAAATAGTAAATAGTTTAAGCTACCTTGAACCAGGAGACAAAATCAAGGATAGTATTTAGGCACTTATATAACAAGAGAGAAAATAATTTCCACAAATTTTTAATTGACAAAATGTAAAACATAATGGATACTGAAATTTAAATTTCATATAATTATTTTCACTTATGAAACATTCTTCTGTTTAAAGAAACCATTAAAAAAAATATATATATATATAAACTGTTCTTAGCTTATGGGCCAAACAAAACAGGTGGTGGGCCAGATTTGGTCAGTGGGCCCTTCCTTTGCCAACACTTATTTACATTACCTTGTGAAGGAGTCTATCCATCTTTTATGGGATCAGGGTTTTCTCTTTCGAGCAAAGAAGAGACCATGAGGACATTGGCTATTGTTACTTGAAAGTGTGTGTGAAGTAATAGGGGCTTGGTGTGGGCATTTTGGGTTTGCCCGGTCTTCTGGTTTTCTACTTTTAGAAAAGCCCTGGGTAGGTGGGAGCTAAATAATGTGTACACATGGATGTAGAGTATGGAATGATAGACAGTGGAGACTTGGCAGTGTGAGGGGGAAGGAGGAGTTGGAAGATAGGCAATTACTTAACAGGTACTTTGGGTTGTGTGAAAGATATCTTAAAATCCCTGACTTCTACACAATGTATGCATGTGGCAAAAATTACAGTTACATTCCATATATTTATACAAAAAAAAAAAAAGTCCTGGATAAGTAAAATGTCTGAAAAAGTCATTAAAGACTTTTTAATCTTAGGTTCAGGGGTACATGTGCAGGTTTGTTATATACATAAACTTGTGTCATGGGGGTTTGTTATACAGATTATTTCATCATCCATTTACTAAGCCTGGTACACAGTAGTTGTTTTTCTGCTCCTCTCCCTTTTCCCACCCTTCACCCTCAAGTAGTCCCCAGTATCTGTTGTTCCCTTGTGTTCATGAGTTCCTTTCTTTGTGTAATTTAGTCCCACTTACAAGTGAGAGTATGTGGTATTTGGTTTTCTGTTCCTGCGTTTGTTTGCTAAGGGTAATGGCTTCCAGCTCCATCCATGTTCCCACAAGAGACATGATCTTGTTTTTTTATGGCTGCATAATATTTCATGGTGTATATGTACCACATTTTCTTTATTCACTCTACCATTGATAGGCATTTAGGTTAATTCCACGTCTTTGCTATGTGAATAGTGCTGCAATGAATATTTGTGTGCATGGATCTTCATAATTTATATTCCTCTGGGCATATAACAACCTAAATGGAATTACTGAGTTGAATGGTAGTTCTATTTTTAGCTCTTTGAGGAATTGCCACACTGCTTTCCGCAATGGTTGAACTAATTTATACTCTTGCCAACCTTTTACTCTGCAACCTCTTCAGCATCTGGTTTTTCTTTTTTGTTTTTTGTTTTGTCTTTTGAATAGTAGCCATTCTGACTGGTGTGAGATGATATCTCATTGTGGTTTTGATTTGCATTTCTCTAATAATTAGTGATACTGAACTTCTTTTCTTATGCTCTTTGGCTGCATCTGTGTCTTCTTTTGAGAAGTGTCTGTTTATGTCCTTTGTCCACTTTTTAATGGAGTTGTTTGCTTTTTCTTGAAAATTTGTTTAAGTTCCTTATAGATGCCGGATATTAGACCTTTGCCAGATGCATAGTTTGCAAAAATTTTCTCCCATTCTGTAGGTTTTCTGTTCACTCTGTTGATAGTTTCATTTGTTGTGCAGAAGCTTGTAGGTTTAATTAGATCCTATTTGTCAATTTTTGTTTTGGTTGCAATTGGTTTTGGCATTGTTGTCATGAGATCTTTGCCCTTTCCTATGTCTAGGATGGTATTGCCTAGGCTGTCTTCCAGGGATTTTTGCTTTTTAAAAAATTTTTATTTTTGGTTGTTCTGGGGTACTTGTGCAGGATGTGCAGGTTTGTTACTTAGGTAAACGTGTGCCGTGGTTGTTTGCTGCACCTATCAACCCATCACCTAGGTACTAAGCCCAGCATGCATTAGCTATTTTTCCTAATGCTTTCCCCCACATCCCCACCTGTGGGTAGGCCCCAGTGTGTGTTGCTCCCCTCTCTGTGTCCATGTGTTCTCATTGTTCACCTCCTACTTTTAAGTGACAACATGCAATGTTTGGTTTTCTGTTCCTGCATTAGTTTGCTGAGGATAATGTCTTCCAGCTTCACCCATGTCCCTGCAAAGGACATGATCTCATTCTTTTTATGGCTGCATAGTCTTTCATGGTGTATGTACCAAATTTTCTTTATTCAGTCTATCATTGATAGGTATTTATGTTGATTCCATGTCTTTGCTATTGTGAATAGTATTGCAATGAACATTTACGTGCATGTGTCTTTATTGTAGAATGATTTATATTCCTTTGGGCGTATACCCTGTAATGGGATTGCTGGGTCAAATGGTATTTCTGGGTTTAGATATTTGAGGAATTGCCACCCGTTCAATGGTTGAACTAATTTACACTCCCACCAACAGTGTAAAACATTCCTATTTCTCCACAGCCATGCCAGCATCTGTTGTTTCTTGACTTTTTAATAAGGGCAGTTCTGACTGACGTGAGATGGTATCTCATTGTGGTTTTGATTTGCATTTCTCTAATGATCAGTGATGCTGAAACTTTTTCGTATATTCACTGGCTGCATGAACAATGTCTTTTGAGAAGTGTCTGTTCATGTCCTTTGCCCACTTTTTAATGTTTTTTTTTTTTTTTTTTTTTCTTATAAATTTGTTTGAGTTCCCTTGTAGATTCTGGATATTAGACCTTTGTCAAATGGATACATTGCAAAAATGTTATCCCACTCTGTAGGTAGCCTATTCACTCTGATGACAGTTTCTTTGGTGTGCCTAAGCTTTTTAGTTTAATTAGATCCCATTTGTCAATTTTCACTCTTGTTGCAATTGCTTTTGATATTTTTTTCATAAAATCTTTGCCCATGCCTATGTCCTGAATGGTATTGCCTAGATTCTCTTCTAGGGTCTTTATAGCTTGGTATTTTACTTTTAAGTCTTTAATTCATCTTGAGTTAATTTTTGTATAAGGTGTGAGGAAGGGGTCCAGTTTCAATTTTCTGCAAATGGATAGCCAGTCCACCCATCACCATTTATTAAATAAGAGAATCCTTTTCCCATTTCTTGTTTTTGTAAGGTTTGCTGAAGATCAGATGGTTGTAGATGTGCTATCTTATTTCTGATTTCTCTATTCTGTTCCATTGGTCTATGTGTCTGTTTTTGTACCAGTATCATGCTGTTTTGGTAATTGTGGCCTTATAGTATAGTTTGAAGTCTGGTAGCATGATGCCTCCAACTTTGTTATTTTTACTTAGAATCGTCTTGGCTATATGGGCTATTTTTTGGTAACATATGCACTTTAAAATAGTTTGATCTAATTCTGTGAAGAATGTCAATGGTAGTTTAAGGGGAAGAGCATTAAGGCAGTATGGCCATTTTCATATTAATTCTTCCTATCTATAGGCATAAAATGATTTTCTATTTGCTTGTGTCCTTTCTGGTTTCCTTGAGCAGTGGTTTGTAGTTCTCCTTGAAGAAGTCCTTCACTTCCCTCGTTAGCTGTATTTTTAGGTATTCTCTTTGTAGCAATTGTGAATGGGAGTTCCTTCATGATTTGGCTTTCTGCTTGACTGTTATTGGTGTATAGGAATGCTAGCAATTTTTGCACACTGATTTTGTATCCTGAGACTTTGCTGAAGTTGCTTATGAGCTTAAGAAGCTTCTGGGCTTAGAGGATGGGGTTTCCTAGATATAGGATCATGTCATCTACAAAGATAATTCAACATCTTCCCTTCCTATTTGAATATACTTTATTTTGGTCTCTTGCCTGATTGCCTTGGCCAGAACTTCCAATACTATGTTGAATAGGAGTGATGAGAGAGGGGTCCAGCTTCAATCTTCTCCATATGGCTAGCCAGTTCTCCCAGCACCATTTATTGAATAGGGGAGTCATTTCCCCATTGCTTCTTGTTGTCAGCTTTGTTGAAGATCAGATGATTGTAGGTGTGTGGCCATATTTCTGGGCTCTCTATTCTGTTTCATTAGTATATGTGCCTGTTTTTGTACCAGTACTGTGCAGTTTTGTTTACTGTAGCCCTATAGTATAGTTTGAAGTTAGATAGTGTGATGCCTATAGCTTTGCTCTTTTTGCTTAGGATTGCCTTGGCTATTGGGCTCTGTTTTGGTTCCATGTGGATTTTAAAATAGTTTTTCCCCAGTTCTGTGAATAATGTCATTGATAGTTTGATAGAAATAGCATTAAATCTGTAAATTGCTTTGGGCAGTATGGCCATTTCAATGATATTGATTCTTTTTATCCATGAGCGTGGAATGTTTTTCCATTTGTTTTTGTCATCTCTGATTTCTTTCAGCAGCGTTTTGTAGTTCTCACTGTAGAGATCTATCACCTCCCTAGTTAGCTGTATTCCTGTATTTCTAGATATTTTATTCTTTTGTGGCAGTTGCATTCCTGGCTTAGTTTTTAGTATGGCTGTTGTTGGTGTATAAGGAATGCTAGAAACTTTTGTACATTAATTGTGTACCCTGAAACTTTGCTGAAGTTGTCAGCTGAAGGAGCTTTTGGGTTGAGATTATGGTTTTTTCTAGATATACTGAAAAAGTCTTTATTTCACTTTCACTTTTGAAATGTATGCAGAATGAAATGATTGTGGAAACTCAAATGATGTTTTCAAGCATATATCTGTGCTTTCACTGTAAAATTTGGGTCTTTTGCCTCACAAAATTGTAATCAATCATTGTATTGCACAGTTACATTTATTTTTTCAGAAAACATTATTATGATAAATTACCAAGATTTATGAGTTAATTTGAAATGCTTATCTTCAATTATCCTACTAATACTATCAGATTTAAACTATTTTACTTTATTATTTATGTCAGTTACTTCAGACATGAGGTTTAGGGTATTATCATAGACAAAAGTTTTGAGAAAACATTGGTGCTATGTCACAGTTGGCTGTCTTTGAAAAGTCAAACACTGTTATGATGAAAGTCAATATGAGGTTTATGCGATTAGGAGGTCATGTTTCCAAATCATCACTTACTTAAAAAAAACCCATTGTCTGAGCCCAAAAGCTTCTTAAGTTGATAAGCACCTTCAGCAAATTCTCAGGATACAAGATCAGTGTGGAAAAATTGCTAGCATTCTTGTACACCAACAACAGGCAAGCAGAGAGCCGAATTATGAATGAACTCCCATTCACAATTGCTATAAAAGGAATAAATACTTAGGAATACAGCTAACAAGGGAAGTGAAGGACCTTTTCAAGGAGAACTACAAACCACCACTCAAGAAAATGAGAGATGACACAAACAAATGGAGAGACATTCCATGCTCATGGATAGGAAGAACCAATATTGTGAAAATGACTGTACTGCCCAAAGTAACTTATAGATTTAATGCTATTCCTATTAAACTATCATTGAAATTCTTCACATAATTAGAAAAACTATTTTAAAGTTTATGTAGAACCAAAAAGGAGCCCGTATAGCCAAGGCAATCCTAAGTGAAAAGAATAAGGCTGGAGGCACCACACTACCCAATTTCAAACTATGCTCAAGGCTATAGTAACCACAACAGCATCGTACTGGTATAAGAACAGACATATAGACCAATGGAACAGAATAGAGAATTCAGAAATGAGATGTCACACCTACAACTGTCAGTCTTTGACAAAGCTGACAACAAAAAGCAATGGGGAAGGGACTCCCTATATAATAAACGGTGCTGGGAGAGCTGGCTATCCATATGTAGAAAATTGAAACTGGATTCTTTCCTCACACCATATATGAAAACTAACTCAAGATGGATTAAAGACTTAAATGTAAAACCCCAAAGTATAAAGACCCTAGAAGAAAATCTAGGCAATACCATCAGGACATAGGTGTGGGCAAATATTTCATGATAAAACTGCCAAAAGCAATTGCAACAAAAGCAAAAATTGACAAATGGGATCTAATTAAATGAAACGGCTATTGCACAGCAAAAGAAACTATCATCAGAGTGAACAAAATTGGAGAAAATTGTAACCTATCCATCTGACAAAAGTCTAATATCCAGAGCCTACAAAGAACTTAAATGAATTTACAAAAACAACCCCATTAAAAAGTGGGTAATGGACATAAGCAGAAATTTCTCAAAAGAAGACATACATGTAGCCAACAACTATGAGAAAGAGCTCAACACCACTGATCATTAGAGAAATGCAAATCAAAACCACAATGAGATACCATCTCATGCCAGTTAGAATGGCTATTATTAAAAAGTCATAAAACAACAGATGCTGGAGAGGTCGTGGAGAAAAAGCAATGTTTTTACATTGTTGGTGGTAGTGTAAATTAGTTCAACCATTGTGGAAGACAGTGTGGCAATTCCTCAAAGACCTTGAGGCAGAAATACAATTTGATCCAGCAATCGCATTATGGGGTATATACCCAAAGGGATATAAATCACTTTGCCATAAAGATACATGCATGGAAATATTCATTGCAGCACTGTTCACAATAGCAAAGACATGGAATCAACCTAAATGCCCATCAATAATAGACTGAATAAACCAAATGTGGTATATATATACACCATAGAATACTATGCAGCCATAAAAAGAATGAGATCATGTCCTTTGCAGGGACATGGGTGGAGTTGAAAGCCATCATCCTCAGCAAACTAACGCAGGAACAGAAAACCAAACACCACATGTTGTCACTTATAAGTGGGAGCTGAATGATGAGAACACCCGAACACATTGAGGGGGGACAACATACACTGGGGCCAGTCAGTGGGTATGGGGGAGAGGAAGAGCATCAGAAAGAATAGCAAAAGATGCTGGTCTTAATACCTAGGTGATGAGATTATCTGTATAGCAAACCACCATGGCACTTTACCTATATAACAAATCTGCACATCCTGCACATGTACCCATGAACTTAAAAGTTGAAGGAAAAAAAGGATGCACTGGCAAGATTAACCTTGAGCATCTTGAAGGAAAAGGGCTATGTTAGACGAACACAAGCAAGTTCAGCAGAGCAAAGCCGAACTTGTGATGAACTGGCTACTTAATGTTTAGGGCCTGTACCTCTCCTTAAGACCAGAATCACACTCTTTGTGATGAGATACTCAAACTCCAAGGCTGTGCCAGACACTGAGACTGACCTGGAAACAGCTAAATCAAGTTTATCATCTCATGCACATGCCATAGCCTTGATTTAGCATTTCTTCTTCCCCTCCTCTACCTCCAAAATACAGAGTTTACCCTATGGGAGCTAAATGAATATATGATCACTGAACAACACATGAAATGAATTCCAAATGTAAATTTGATTTTAGATCATTCATCTATATTATACTGCAACTTGCAAAAGCAGTGATTTCCTGTGTTTCAGAGAGTCCTTGAATCCTGTGGAGGGGTGAGGGCAGGAATGAGTAGGGGGGCTGTGGTCCTTCCAGCACCGTCCGTCAACCTTCACCTGACTGCAACATACCCCATCCATCTGCTTTATACGCTGGGCCTCCAACTATGCATTTGCTTGACAGATAGGTCCTTCCACTTAAAAAAAAAAAAAAAAAAGGCTAAAGCAGCCAGGCTTTTTGGCTTATACCATGATCCTAGCACTTTGGGTAGCTGAAGTGTGAGGGTCACTTGAGCCAGAAATTTGAGACCCACCTGAGCAACATATTGAGACCCTGTCTCAAAAAAAAAAAAAAAAAAAAAAAAAAGATGAAAGCCACTGATATAAAGTCTAGTTTCAGTATTCTTAATTCTCCAGTATCATAGCAGTTTCTTGGAGCAATGCAGGCAGAGTGCCTGGGCAGGCCACCGAGTAGATTTCTTGCTTCTCTCAGAGGGTGGCTTTCTTGTCAAACTACCCATGAACCCCCTTAGGAGTGAAAGGAATGGAAAGTAAGGAGAGATACCCTCACAACTTGTTTGCTCAGTCTGCAAAATCTATCCCCTTTTGTAATTTATTACCCATATCCTCTGAGGGGGATAGGTTGGGGGAGACACCCAGCCCCTGTCCTGATAATGTCCACAACAGTTCAGGGCTCTCAGGGCTCCAAAGTTACACTGTGGGTTGAGACCAGGGCTGCATTTTGACTTTGGTGGGCTTCAGGCACTTTTGCCTTTGGGGGCACTTCCCACCACAAAAATAGTGCAAAAAAATTTTATGACTATGTTGGTATAAAAGTAAATATTATCCAGGAAGATTTGATTATTATATATTCATTATTACTATATGTATTTTTATTCTGATTTCTTTTTAGTTTTTTTAATTTGCCTATTATTGGACATTTATTGTTTTTAATTTTTCACTTTTATTAATCACACAATTTTCTTTTGATTTGAAAAGAAATTAAAAATAAAACATATTTGTGGGTCCTTAAAATACCATGGGCCATAGACACTGGACCTACTGTGTCTACTAGGTAAGTCAGCCCTGCTTGGGACAGGGAGATTAGGTTGGGGGAGGAGGACTCCTCTTCATGTCTTAGTGGGACAGTTTTAAGTTAATCGATTCTTTCATAGTTCACTTATAGTACCCACGTTCTCATTTTTTGGTTCCCCGCTCCCTGCCCAGGACATTAATACTATGAATCAGATTTGAATCTCATTGGGGTGGAACTGGAGACAGATCTGGAGAGACAGAACTGCATCTGTTCCCAGAAGACCAAGGTTGTCATACGGGGCTCTGCTCATAAAGCCTAACTTCTTCATTTGTTGGGATGTTTTCCCAAGTGACTCTCTATTACTCATGCAAATGAGATTTTGGAAAGTCTGTCCCATTGGACTTTGTCAGACATGCCCAGAAATGTTTGAATCCCATTTAGAATCAAGATAGGACTCCCTATATTTCAAAAAGTTTAGGGTTATTTTTATTAATCTTTTATTTTGATCTGTAAGAATACCTTTTAAAGATGAAGAATGAGAATAAGGGGTACTTATAAGCAGATATTCTTATTTCTACTGTCTGTGCCTTAACAGCTTTGACTTGGATCCTTACAGTGTCTCCAGGACCAACTTTCAGTTTGTACCCTCACTAAAGTTTATTCATCAGGCACTAGTGTTAATTTATTTTCTCGCTAAAAATTTGGCTGGATAGCTACTGACTGCAGGGTATAGTCTAATTCCAAACCATAGATAGCATAAAGGGTTCTTAATAATTTGACCTTCCTAGCCTTATTATTATGTTTTTTGCCTTCTAATTTATTCACCAGTTGTATCAGACAGTTAATGCTGTGTGACAAACTCTCAAAACTAAGGGCTTAGTACTAAACAATATTATTATAGCTGTCATCTTTGTGGATTGGCTGGAGTCAGCTAATCTAGGCTGGGTTCCATTCTGGCGGGAGACTTGAGCTCGGTCAGCTCTGTTCCATGTTTTACGTCTAGACCAGGGACATCTATGCACTTTTTTTCCCCCCTGGAACCAGTGGTTTGACTAGGCATGCACTTCTCATAGTAATAGCAGAAGTTCAAGAGAGCTACCTGCAAACTCTTGAGTCCTAGGGTAGGAATTGGCATATCATTACTTTGCCCCATTTTACTGGCTAAAGCAATAAAATGGATAAATTGAGAGACAAATTGATACATCCAGAGTCAGGAGGCAGGAAAATAAACTTTGCCTCTTGATGGAAAAAAAATGCAAAGTCACATGGCAAAAGCTGTGGATAGAGTGAGAGGTGAAGAACTGAGGCCTTTAATGCACTTTACCACACCAGCCATCAACTGAATTTAAAAATTTCCTGAATACACCATACCTGTTTATGAAAGGGATGATAGGGATTCATTCCAGGTCATTGGGTCATGAGGAACCTTGGAAAGTTTATTATTGCTAAAAGACTGTTATGATGCCTCCTGCTTCTGGGTTCTGTGACTTATTTGGTCCTTCCCCCACTGATTCTGTGAACCCAGACAGCCTTTCAATACCTTCTACGTGATGAGAGTCTGTTTCTGATACTTCCAACTGAAAACCTTGACTGAATCCCTTGATAACTTGAATAATCTCATTGCTTCTGCCCAAAGATTAGCTTTTTTGCAAAGTGGGAGAAGGGAAATGAAATAAATTAATAATGTGGTAAAAGTTCCCACAACTTCATATAAATGAAATGAATGGAGTGATTTCTTTTCAAATTAGAATCTGGCTGTGAGCAAAATCATGTTAGAGAACCAAATAAGCACACAATCATAGGGTTCATCACTACCCCTTGGAAGTACAGCTGGGGAGAGGGAGTGAGGGAGCCAATGTGAAGATGCTTTCCATCCTAACTTTGTTTGAGTGCAGTAAGTGGCACATGTGCACCTGCCCCAGGGGAATAGAAAGGATCTGAAAATTGATCTAAGGAGTATTTCTCCACTTGCAGTGCTCTTTGTATTCACTGGACACATTTAGTTTCTAATTTTCTCTTAAGAACTATTTTAAAGAAGTACTACCTTCTGTTCTAAATATAATATTCCCCCTCTTTGCCCCAACTCTTTGGTACAAACTTACTTTCTGCCTCTCTCACAACATTTATTATTGTTATTTATCTGCACATCAATATATATGCTCATCTAGGCTGTGACTACCTAAGTGATCAGAATAGACTTTTGTCTTTCTGTTTTTAGTAGGATGGATCAATGCATGCTGAATTTGTTTTATAAGACCATTCAAAACCTGGAGGCAAGATTATTTATCTTTTGCTTTTTTTATCCTTCATATCACCTCATATAATTCCTTGGACTTAGTAGTCACTCTATAAATAAATATTTGTTGAATGATGTAAACAAAAATATGCTTACTCTTGGGGCTCTGAATTTTATTATTGAAGTATTTATTTATGTTATTAAATCCTCTGTGAGATTAGGAGGCTTAAAGAGAATATTCTTATAGAGTCTTCTGAAAATTTATAGTTTCCTCTCCCAGATCCATATGAGAAAAATTTGGAGGAGATGGTATTTAGTATGGAGAAGAGATAACTGATGGCTGATTATTAATGCTCTTTCGCAGGTGATATGAATCAGTCACTCTTCATCTTAGGGAAGGTATGTATATTTCCTAAAATATAAACATAGGTTAGATGTTATTATATATAGGTTTCTGCTTGTTAGGGAAGTTACAGTTTCTCTCATTAGCTTTGTTTAATAATAGGACAAAAACTATGTTCTCGGTGTGGGGCTTATGACAAGTCCTGCCTCTAGAAAGCTCTTCAATTTTCGGTAATTCTGTAGTTTTCACAAATACTGTAGCAATGACACATGGAATGTGTCTTTCAAAGTTACTGACAATATAGTGAAATGTTAGATGATTAAATATATTTCATGATATTTGGGATAATTATGTGGGACAAAGGAAAGCATATTAAGTATTACGCAGTATGTAATGTTAACACATGTACTTTGTGTTTTTCCTAAGGATCTAGCACAAACTACTTCATTTTTTTTTTTTTTTTTTGAGAGAGAGAGTCCACTCTGTTCCCAGGCTGGAGTGCTGCAGTGGTGCAACTGTGGCTCACTGCAACCTTCACCTCCTGGGTTCAAGTGATTCTTGTGCCTCAGCCTTCTGAGTAGCTGGGATTACAGGTGTCCACCACCACACCCAGCTAATTTTCGTATTTTTAGTATAGATGGGGTTTTACCATGTTGACCAGGCTGGTCTCGAACTCCTGACCTCAAGTGATCTGCCTGCCTCAGCCTCCCAAAGTGCTGGGATTACAGGTGTGAGCTGCTGTGCTGAGCCAAACTACCTCACTTTTTAATGGTTTTTATAAAGCAATATATATCTTTTAAAAATGCTAAGAAAAATTATACAATAATAGGTAATAAGGAAGAAACACATACCTAAATAATAAAAATTATGGGATTTGAGATATTAGGTTCTTTATGAAATGCCATTAAATATCTGAAGAGCTAGAATTTTAGAGCCTTTTTAAAGTTATTTATTTCTGTGCAAAGAATCACCCAAAATTTAGCAGCTTAAAACAATGAATATTTATTTCACACAGTTTTTGTGGGTAGGGAATCTTGGAGCAACTTACCTATGTGATTCTTGCCTACGGGGTTGTGTCAAGATCTTGTCTGGGGCTGCTATCCTTTGAAGACTTGATTGGGACTGAGGAATCTGCTCCCAGGAAGCTTCAGTCATAAGGCTGGTAATTTGGTGCTGGTTGTTGGAGGAGACCTCCCCATAGGACTGCTTAAGTGTTGTATGGCCTGGCAGATGACTTCCCCTAGAATGAGTGATCTAAGACAGAGCAATGTGGAAGTTGCCATATATTTTTTGAAATAGCTACACACTGTAATTTCTGCTATATCTTATTGATTATACATGTCTGCCCTATTCATTGAGGAGGGAATCATTGGGGGATCATCTTGGACAATGGTTACTAGAGCCTTTTTGAAATAAGATCTGCAGGTGGTACTACAAATGTTTTTGTTGAACATCAGGATAGGTGGACTGTGTATTAATTTGTTGAGTTTTATATTAGTTAACATTAGTTAACATTTTTGAATGGTTTTATAATGGAAAACATTTAAGAAAATAATGGAATTTATTATTTGATTCAGAAACAGCAAAAACAGTGTTTTTGAGATGTAGTGTCATTTGAGAAGACATAACATATGTTTTCATACTTCCTCAGTAATATGGTTAGGCTGTGTCTCCACCCAAATCTCGTTTTGAATTATAATCCCCATGTGTTGAGGGGGGTGTCCAGTAATCCCCACGTATTGAGGGAAGCAATTGAATTGTGAGGGTGGTTCCCTCATTCTGTTCTTGTGATAGTGAGTGAATTCTTATGAGATCTGATGGTTTTATAAATGGTGGTTTTTCTTGTGTGTTCACACTGTCCTGCTGCCTTGTGAAGAAGGTGCCTTTTTGACCTTCCACCATGATTGTGAATTTCCTGACACCTCCCCAGCAATGCAGAACTGTGAGTCAATTAAACCTCTTTTCTTTATAAATTACCTAGTCTTGGGCAGTTCTTTATAGCAGTGCAAAAACAGACTAATACACTCAGTGTGTGTCTTGGGAATTTTAGTTTTATGAAATACTGTTGACTAAATAAAAGAGGCATATGAACTTTCAAAATTCATTGATATAGATGCATAATTATATTCAGGTGGTCTTATATTAAAATATGAGATAAGAACTGCGTTCCCCCTCCCCTCTATCCCTTGACCCAGAACCACATTTATTTTTCACTAGCATAACTAAAACTGGTACATTCTTTGATATTTATACCCTTATCCTCATCTCTCTAAATATATTAGATTTCTATTGAACTTGGAGCCTGTGCATAATAATTATGCTTGATTAAATATACTGCTTTGCATTTTGAAAAACATTATTCCTAGTCTGCTGTTTTCATCTCTCTAACTAACTGAAACTTCTTGAGGGAAAGAATCTTGACTTTATTTCTCTTGGATTCCTAGTCCTGGAGGGCTGTGGCACAGTGCTGCTTGCATAGCACATCATAATTCACTAAACAGTTGGTACATAATTCAAAGGGATGAATTTGACATACCTGACATAGCAGATGCCATAACCTGGAGTCAGGCATATTAATTTAAATTTCTCCATAGCCTTCTGAAACGAAAAGTCTGGACCTTCTGTTGTCTTTTCTAATATGAATGTCAAGGAATAAAGAATTGTGCATTGCCCAACCATAGGCTTTATCATATTCTGGCAATATTTTTCTGATTGCATTGCATTTGTTTTAGATGACCTGATTTAACAAGCTTTTCATGAATGCCTCATTTTTTTCCTTTTTTTATAGCAGAATTATTTATAATAGCCAAAAAGTAGAAATAAGCCAAATGCCCATAATTAATGAAAAGATAAACAAAATGTGGTATATCCATGTAATTTGCCATAAAAAGTAGTAGAGTACTGATACATAATACAACATAGATGAACCTTGAAAACGTTAAGCTAAATGAAAGAAGCCACATTTTAAAAAAAGCCATATATTGTTTGATTCTAGGTATATGAAATGTCCAGAACAGACAAATCCATACAGACAAATAGTAGATTATTTTGTTTACTAGGGGCTGGAGGAAGGTAAGAATGGGAAGTAACTTTTAATGGATTTAGGATTTCTTGTTGAGTGATGAAAATATTCTAGAATTAGAAAGTGATGATGATTGTACCACTTTGTAAATATTACTAAAACCACTGAATTGTATATTTTAAGGGTAAAATTTATGGCATGTAAATTATTTCTCAATAAAGGAATAAAGAATATGGGTATTATAACCTATTTATATTGAATTTCTAAAAGAAGATTTCATATTCTGCTAAAGGGTGATAGGACCCAGTGTACATATATAACCAGCATACATACATATATGTATATTTTATAACCAAAAACTTTATTTCAGAACGTCATTCTCACTATAGTTATAAAACAAAACAAAACTAAATAATTTTTTCAATGTAAATATATTTAAAAATTCAAACACCTAAGAAATGCAATTTATACATATGAAAAAAGTAAAATAATATATGCATAACAAGTAGTTGCAATATTATCCATAAGCAGCAGTTAGTGTTTATTTTCCCCATATTTTGGTTTAATACCATAGTGTAGTGGTAGTTCATTCTTTTTAGGGAAATTACAGAGTACATATAACATATTACGAGTAGGTTATAGAAGACTGTATCATTGGAAAATTAATTCCAAGTAATAGCATTTCCTCTAAAAACACATCTATTATTAAACAATTTGTTTAAAACTAGCAGATAACAAAATGAGCCTGTAATTTATTAAGTCCAAGATATATAGGCAACTTGCATAAAATTACATATAGCATTTTAAAAAGTCTATTTCTAAAATAATCAGTAATTCAGGCAATTGGGATTTCCACAGGAGAGAAATTGCCATTAATTCCCTTTTTATGAAGAAAGGTCAAGCCGCATTTTAGTATTACACACTTTACGGATGAATAGCTTGAAACTAAAATATCTAAAAAAGAGTTGTCAGTAATTTTATTTGTATATGAACTTTAAATTCTTTTAAGATAGGGTGTTTAATGACTGGAACGATTTTGTTGCTTTTTCACCTAGTATGGAGTACATAAATATGTAGTTGCGATATTTTGTGTTGAAATATTGGCATGTTAATCTATTTGGCCTCTTTAGGAAATATAAAGATGGTAGAGCCAGATGGAAAATGACTAGTTAATTGTGGAAGAGGAGAAAACATAGCTCAGTACTTTGACTAGAGGCAGCTGGGAAAGTGATGTCCCGAAGCATTTGCTGTTCTGGAAAGTACAAAGACAAGTGGTTAAAATGGGAGGATCTGGAAGGAACCTCATTTTTTTTTCTAAAAGCACTGTAGTTTTCTTGTATAGAGTAGCTATCAGAGAAGTGATATTAAAAAGTAGGAGTGGAGAGAGATTCAAGATGGCCGATTAGCAGCAGCTCAGGATTGTAGCTCCCACTGAAAGCGCAGAGAGTGAGTGGACGCCACATTTTCAGACGAATTTTCATAGCCCACGGACCAAGAGATTCTTGGTGGAGGAGCCCCACGGGTCGCCAGCGCGACCCTTTTGGAGGGCACGGCCGTTTTGCAGGCGCCCCGATGCGGCGGTTCTCAGTCCGGAGTATACGGGACTGAGTGCCCTTTGGTAGGCGTTTGGAGCTCCGGGAAAGCAGAGTCTCCCATTCAGCTGATTAAAAAGCGGACTGAAGTGGGGAACCAGACCAGGAGATTCCCGGACAGAAGCGCCACGAATCTTAACGCCGCTGTTTCAGCCGGCCTAGTGGGTCGCTGCAGGGGAAGGCTGGTAACCCCCTCCACAAAAAAAAAAAATAAAAATAAAAACAGCAGTTGGAACTGCTGAAGATTGAGAGTTTCACAGCAAGTACAGCTGAACCCGGGAAGGTCCAGCTCTGTGGGGGAGGGGCATCTGCCAAGGAAAATTAAGAAATAGAAAAAACTTTATCACCAACAAGCTGTACGTCCACTCAGAGACCTAATCTGAAAGTCAGCAATTACACAGACGACAGGTGGATAAATCCACAAAGATGGGAAGAAACCAGTGCAAAAAGGCTGAAAACACCCGAAATCAGAATGCCTCTCCTCCTACAGAGGATTGCAGTGCCTCATCACCAATTGAACAAGGCCTGATAGAAAATGAATGTGAGGAATCAACAGAATCAGGCTTCAGAAGGTGGATAGTGAGAAACTTCTGTGAGCTAAAAGAACATGTTCTAGCCCAATGCAAGGAAACTAAGAACCTTGAAAAAAGGTTCCACGAAATGTTCATGAGAATGGACAATTTAGAAAGGAATATAAGTAAATTAATGGAGCTGAAAACACAATATGAGAACTTTGTGAAGTATGCACAAGTTTTAACAGTCAAATTGATCAGGCAGAAGAAAGGATTTCAGAGGTCGAAGACCAACTTAACGAAATAAAACGAGAAGACAAGATTAGAGAAAAAAGGGTAAAAAGGAATAAGCAAAGTCTCCAAGAAATATGGGACTATGTGAAAAGATCTAATCTACGTTTGATAGGTGTACCTGAATGTGACGAAGAGAATGAATCCAAGCTGGAAAATATTTTTCAGAATATTATCCAGGAAAACTTTCCTAACCTAACAAGGCAAGACAATACCCAACTCCAGGTAATACAGAGAACACCACAAAGATATTCCTCAAAAAGAGCAACCCCAAGGCACATAATCATTAGATTCATCAGGGTTGAAACAAAGGAGAAAATACTAAGGGCAGCCAGAGAGAAAGGTCAGGTTACCCACAAGGGGAAGCCTATCAGACTCACAGCAGATCTCTCAGCAGAAACCCTACAAGCCAGAAGAGAGTGGGGGCCAGTATTCAACATCCTTAAAGAAAAAAAAAACTTTCAACCCAGAATTTCATATCCAGCCAAACTAAGTTTCATAAGTGAAGGAAAAATAAAATTTTTACGAACAAGCAAGTACTCAGATTTCATTACCACCAGGCCTGCTTTACAAGAGCTTCTGAAAGAGGCACTATATACAGAAAGGAACAGCCAGTATCAGCCATTCCAAAAAACCCATCGGTAAGCTGCATCCAGACCCATCTCACATGCAAGGATATACAGAGACTCAAAACAAAGGGATGGAGGAAGATTTGCCAACCAAATGGAGAGCAAAAAAAAAAAAAAAAAAAAAAAAAAAAAAAAGCAGGAGTTGCAATTCTCATCTCTGATAAAATAGACTTTAAAGTAATAGAAACCAAAAGAGATAAGAAGGACATTGTAGAGGGATCAATGTAACGGGAAGAGCTAACGATCCTAAGTCTCTGTGCACCCAATATAGGAGCACCCAGATACATAGGGCAACTTTTTGGTGACTTACAAAGAGACTTGGACTCCCACACAATAATAGTGGGAGACTTTACATTGTCAATATTGGACAGATTAATGAGACAGAAGGTTAACAAGGATACCTGGGACTTGAACTTAGACCTCGAACAAGTAAACTTAATAAACATTTACAGAACTCTCTACTCCAAATCCACAAAACATACATTTTTTTTCAGTAACACATCACATTTATTCTAAAAGTGACCACATGGTTGGGAGTAATTCACTCCCCAGCAATTGCATAGCATTTCATAGGTTTAAATGAAATATTGGTTGGCTGTTTGTTTGTTATTTTCCTCCCTTATTCCTTCCTGTCTCCATTGTATAACACAATTATTAGTATAAAAGAGCTTTTTAATATCCATTTCTAGACTGCATTCTAGCCTGGGCAATAGAGCAAGATTCCCGTTCTCTCTCCCTCTTTTTCTTCTTCTTTTTCTCTTTCTTTCATTCTCTTTTTTCTTCCTTCTTTCTCTCTTTCTCTCTTTTTCTTTTCTTTCTTGAAAAAAAGAAAAGTTTACTTGAAACCCAATAATTTTGTGTCTCTGGAACTATTGTAGTTTTTGAACAGGTTTAAGTAATGGACTATGTTCTGTTGGGACATTGTGGGAAAGATGCTATATACATTTAATTTTAGATGATGCCCGTAGCAATTTTGATGTTTAAATTTATGTGGCAGCCATACAGATTCCTTTTTTTGTTGTTCATTTTTAAATCATATTTTTAGAGCCGACAGATCTATGGAATACAGGGTCCAGTCATCCAGAACAATCATATACATATTTAATTTAAAAAGTCACAATGGGTAAGAATGGATGTCAGGCAGCCCTGATATATTCTTGTTCCTGTAAGGAGGATTCCACAGACCACTGCCATTGGGGTTTTGCCTGCAGGAAGCAAGAGAAAGTCAGTGCAGATCAGGACAGTTTCTCAAGAAAGTAAGCCTGTGTGCGCAATATATACATTTAGGGCCATACGATGCCATTTCTTTCCTTCTTTCTAAACCTTAAACTTTATAGTAAGTTATTTAAAGGCAATGCAGCTTGACTAAGTGCTGATGAAATCATAAAGGGTATATTTTAGAAACGCTGTTTGGCCCATGCTATTTGGGTCAGTGTCATTTGGGGAGAACCTGGATTGCATGACAAAAGGGTAGAGGGCAGCTGCTCCCTCTACCGCTTCTTTTAATGGTGATTGAGAAAATACTGGGCCTGCCTAACAGGCCACAGGAACACTGCTGCTTCTGTTGCTGTCCATCTGCTTGAAGTAGTTTAGGGGAAAGACCATGTGCTCTGTTTGTTTTGAATACTTCACAGCACGCTTTAAGCCTCAAAGCTTTGGTTTCAGTGTCTGGAAAAATTGGGGCATCCTTTGGGTTTTACTGATGCTTGAAGGCCCTTCTAGCTTGGACATTTTGGATTCTGTTACATGCCATTGGTAGAAACAGCTCTACAAAACACATAAAAAAATGTATCCCGGATTGTGAAGCTGGACTGTTTATAGGTTTATAAATTTTCAATTATGTATGGCATTAGAAAATTTGTTAAACACTTTGACAGACTCTGTGGAGGATGTAGAAATACACTACTAGTTACAGCTTATAACTCAGGGAGACAAGTTAGAATTAATACACATAATTAAACAAAATACTAGTCGTGTTACTTAAAACTTTTCTTTTTGATTTTTTTTTCTTAGTCCAAAATCCAAGCTTTCTGATTCAAGTCAGTTTTTATGTCTCAGTCAATTTTTTTGTTTTCCTCACATTTCCCAAGGCACTATTTTGGTAGTTTATAATTTTTGTTGCTTTCATGATTTTGTTCTTTTTCTTATTTTCTAAATTTCTGAATTTGGTTTTGATGAATTGATTTTCTGTCTGAATAACTCTACAGATTATTTTGGGAATTTTAGGAATATAGTCATAGCCTCTTCAAGTAACAGTTATGTGGTTAATTCATTTCTTATAATTATGTTCTTTTCTGTTTCATATCTAGAATTTCCAGTATAATGTCAAATTATGATGGTGCCAATAGACATCCTTATTTTCCTTTTTTATTTTAATGTGAATAATAACTATTATTATGTATAAGATACTTTCTGTTTGTGTATATTATTTAATCCTCATAATAAGCATATAAGGTATGTGCTATTATTATTCCCATTTTACTAAATTGAGAGATTGAATAATTTGCCTGAGAATGTCCTAAAGCAACTGAAGTCAAGATTTGAAACCAAAAGCATAGCATGTGTGCTCAACCGCTTTATCATTCCACCTTCACTCGAGAGTACCATGAGATTTTCACTCGAGAGTACCATGAAGATCATTGTATGTTTTTACATTTTACTTATAAATTAGTGGATTTCCTAATGTTGAATAAAGTGCATTTTTTTTTACTCTCACCTGTTACCTCTACATCCATTTGTGTTTCTTTGCTATTAAACTTTAGATCCAGCACTAACAAAATTATTGTTGTAAATAAAACATTTTTTTTATATTACACATCTTTTTTAACATGTCAAGTGTGAAGTTTATTTCTCTGGCTTTACTAGACTATAGGCAAACAAAAATAAACCTGTGTGTCATTGGGCAACATATTAACTATCGTGAATAAGTTTTATGGCTTTATTAGTTAAAAATGTCTAAGGAGCAGGGAAATTACATTTGTTGTGCACCTACTATTTTCAAGTGCTCATCATATCCAATTACTTTTTTTTTTACACTGAGATGAATTCACATAATGTAAAATTAATCATCTTACAGTGCACAATTACATCAAATGTTGATGTAAGTGGAATCAACATTTACAATGTTAAGCAGCCATCACTTTCATTTAGTTTCAAAACCATTTCATCTTTCTGAAAGGATATTCCATATACATTAAACAGTCATTCCCCATTCTCTATACCCAACAACAAGTTGGCTTTCTTCTCTATAGATTTACCTCTTCTAGATGTTTCATATAAATTGAATCATACAATTTATAACCTGTGGTATCTGGCTTCTTTCAATTAGTGTAATGTTTTCAAGATTCATCCAACATCATGGCATACATCAGTACTTTGTTGGTTGAATGGTATTCCACTGTATGGATATACCAGATTTGTTTATCCATTCATCCATGAATGGACATTTGGCTTGTTTCCACCTTTTGACTATTGTGAGTAGTGCTGCTATAATATCAATGTACAAATATCTGTTGAAATAGCTTTTCTCAATTTTTGGGGGGCATACTCCTAAAAGAGGAATTGATGGATTGATTGGTAATAGTATGTGAGTTTTGAGGAACCAACAAACTTTTCCACAGTGGCTGCACCATTTTAAGGTAGAAAATAACAACAGAAGGAAGCTTCAAAGGAAATATGCTGATTTTTCAGCTTAAGAATTTCACTCCCTTCCTTCCTCTTCCTACAAGTTGTAAGTGTCCTGGCCACCCCACTATAAGTGAGAATATAATCACAGGAGATAAATAGACAACAAATTTTTATTTCTATATATTTAAAAAGTGCGCAAAGTATTTTTGACATTTCTCCAAAGAAGATATTCAAAAGCCAACGAGCACATGAAAAGATGACCAACACAAATAATCAGGGAAACACAAATCAAAATCCCAATGAGATGTCATTTTGTACCCACTAGGATGATTATAATTAAAAAAAAAAAACAAAAAAAACAAAAAAACAGAAAATAACAAGACTTGACCAGGATGGAGAGAGATTGGAATCCTTGTATGCTGCTAGCAGGAATGTATTTTTAGTAGAGATGGGGTTTCACTATGTTGGTTAGGCTTGTCTCAAATTCCTCACCTCAGGTGATTCACCCAACGTGGCCTCCAAAAGTACTGGGATTACAGGTGTGAGCCGCTGCACCCTGCCTTTATTGTTTTTTGCTGTGTGTATTTACTGCATGTGATTGACTAGCTTATATGTCTCTATTTCTCATTTACTACATGAAATGAGAAATAGAGACATATAGCATTTTAGTATAATGAATAATGCACCTCAAAGATTTAAAAAATTCTCATCATTTTGTTTCCTTTTCTCCTTAAGGATATTTCTCTAATGGGAAAAATGTACCTCAAAACATCACCTATGCAAGCAGAAACACCTCAGATACAAGCAGAGCATAGATTCCAGATGGGTGCTGAGAAATCGCAAATGGTAAAGTCTTTAATAAAAATCCACCTTGCCTCTGTTAAAGTAACAGGATGCTTCCTATTGCTTGAATGTTTACATAGAGAGTTTAAAAAATTCTCTGATGTATTTTAGAGGTGTGTTTACGTGTGAGCACATCTAACTCAATACCACCCCGGGAGTCTTGGCCATTTTGGCTCACTGTTGCTGGCTTCCATGGACCTTTTGAGCTAAGGCCCCAAACTCTTTTTAGAAGGGTAAGATTTTAACAATTCTGATTTAGAGACATTTAGATCTAGAAGGTAGGTGGATCATTAATTAAAAGTTGTTAGCTTCTAAGAAAGTATTACTTTCCTCTGTATTCAGCTAGAAGAATTGTTAAAAGCATTGCAAGGGGAGAATTTGGTTGAGAAATATGGACAGTTGGTAACAGAACTTTGTTTTGGAAATAAAGTTTTATTTTTATCCATCATTGGCAAAACAACTGTTGGATTCAAAGCAATCTGGAACATATTCCCTGTGAAGGGACAGTTTCTCCCTGTGTATAGAAACCCACTTCATATAGAAAAGTGAGAGCCTAATGGTCAGTTCCTCTACAAAGAATTCCTAAAATGTTATTAATAACCTGCTCCTTTGGTTCCTGAAAATATGACCCCCCACATATATAAAATTGTGATCATATTTCATTTTTAGGTTAACATATCATGTTCAGAAAGTGCATGGAATATTTCTTTTTCATGAAAGCTATGGATCCTGTAATGTTAGAGTTATCACAAATGGTAGAACTACTAGAGTTTGAGATTCCCATCACCTGCCTTATGACCCAGCAATGAGATGGTACCGGTAGCCCTTTGTAATAGTATGTGGATATATCAATTGTGAAGCCTTATCACATATGCTATGGGCTTAGACTGACATTGACAGTAGCTGCCTTTAGGTCACACCATTTACAAGTAGCTATCAAAACTTCTGACCTTGAAGCCTCTAACTGGTATAATAAACTGAAAACACAAGATCAGTTAGGTTTAGCAAAATAGAAGTCTTCATTAATAGAATAAACTTAATACCATTCACTGGTAAATGAGTGAATATATATTTTAAATTTTTCTGTTTTATTTTTTAATATGGTTAATATTGGTTGATATGATCCACATAAACAAAAATTCTCATTAGAGCCTAAAAATAATTTTTAAAAGTGCACAGCTGTCGTGAAACTAAAACTGTGAGTCCTTCAAAACTTGTTATATGCCCAGAGGAATATAAATTATGAAGATACATGCACACAAATATTCATTGCAGCACTATTCACATAGCAAAGACGTGGAATTAACCTAAATGCCTATCAATGGTAGAGTGAATAAAGAAAATGTGGTACATATACACCATGAAATATTATGCAGCCATAAAAAAACACGATCTTGTCTCTTGTGGGAACATGGATGGAGCTGGAAGCCATTATCCTTAGCAAACAAACGCAGGAACAGAAAACCAAAGTTTGAGGATTCCTTTAAAAAGAAATTAATTGTATCTCACTTTATCTTTTATATCTCAAGCACTTAGCACATTATATACACTGTAATTATGAATAAATAAATGAAATTATTTCAATTTTTCTCTGCTGTGTAATCTCTATTAGAACACCCATTAAATAGCAGTGTACTTTGTCTCTTTATAAACTGACCTACTCCCTAAATAAGTCTCTCCAGGGCGAGAGCTGTCTTTTCTATCTTTGCATCAACCATGTCTGAGACAATGCCCGGCACATAATAGGAAAAGCAGTGAATGAATAAATTCTGTGATTTTTTTGGTAAATATGTAAGGAAATCACTCACCATGATCAAAAACTGTTATGTTCAAAATGATGGGTACTCGAAGGTATTCCATTAAGAAGGCTTATTTTTAAAATAAAACAGAAAAATTTAATATAAGAACATAATTTTTAGACAGAAATATCCAAAACAAAACAATTTGAGTGAAAATAGTAGAATTGTCTTACATTTGTTGTAAATCTCTGATTTAATAGAGAAACTAGATTCTCATATCTGCTTTGGCATTCAGGCTGTAATGTGTTCTTTTGGTTGAAGTATGTTAAGTAAATCTGATCTCTTACAGAAAGGGAGAAATATTTCAATTGCCTTTTTATATAATTATGGATACTCTTGCACCACAACTCCACAAGTGAAGGTTTTGCCTCTCCTCTCCTCTCCCCGCCCCTCCCCTCCCCTCCTCTCCTCTTCTTTTTCCAGGGTCTTGATCTGTCACCCAGGCTGGAGTGCAGTGGTGTGACCACAGCTCACTGGAGCCTCGACCTCCTGGGCTCAAGTGATCCTCCCACCTCAGTCTTCTGAGTAGCTGGGACTATAGGCATGCGCTACATGCCTGGCTAATTGTTTTGTATTTTTTGTAGAGATGGGGTTTTGCCATGTCGCCCAGGCTGGCGTTGAACATCTGGGCTCAAGCGATTCACCTGCTGTGGCTTCTCAAAGTTTTGGGATTACAGGCATGAGCCACCATGCCCAGCTCATAAATGGTAGTTTCATAAAGATTAGTCACAATGTGGAATCTGAAACCAGATATATAAACTTGTTACATATCATTACATTAAAATTGATTAATCTGTCTTACTCTTTGAACAATTGTTTTATCTTGCATGATTTTATAATCTTGTGTGTCAATCATTTAGAAAATATTATTTCACTATTTACCCACCACTGCTTTTTCCATTATCAGTACAAATTTCAACACAGTGGCAAATAATATCTTAATATTATTATGCAAGTAGTTTTGACATTGCGGACCTTCTGAAAAGGTCTCGAAGACTATTAAGAGTCTGTGGACCACACTTTGAGAACCACTACTCTATTTGGTGAAAGGTTAAGAGGGAAAGAGACTGCACTTTGGAGTCAGGCTGTCTAGGTGCAAACAAAGCTTTGCTACTTCCTTGAAGTATGACCTTGGGTAAGTTATACAATTTGCCTAAGCCTCAGATGCTTCATTCCTAAGGTGGGGCTACAAAACAGTTCCTACTTCATGGAGGTTCAGTGAGTATCAAAATTACATAAGATAATGCTCACTTCTGTTGGCAGTTAGGATTATGATGATAACTACTTAGAGGATTATAATATAGTGTGATACATGCTAGAATAGAGGCAGCATAGAAGAGTATAGGATCAGCAAAGGCTTTGTGGAGAAGGGGAGGATGAGCAGAGTCCTGCAGACGGTGAATTGCCGCTGGAAGACTACCACTGCCCTCGTCTTGAACTTTTCTTTTTCCGTATTCTGTTTTGGTGGGTGGTACTTTCATCTCTTCAGTCTCCCAAATGAGAACTCTGGGAGAGTGCGTTGAGGAAGTCAGTAGCAGAGAAATTCAAAAGAAAGGGAATCATCAGCAGTTCCAAAAGCTATGGAACATTAAAGTGATTGAGTTTACAAATAGGTAGACAGTACAAGAGGAGGGCTCACAACACAATTACCCCAGTGCATCTACTTTGCCATTTTATAAAATCGATTTATTAACCCCCTTTTACCCGTGTCAAAAATGAGGCTAAAAAAGTTTAAGTAGCTTGACTAAGGTCAAACATCTGTTAACTAACAGGTCCAGGATTTGAATTCAGTTCATCTGGTTACAAAGTTCTTAATCTTTCCATAACACCATTCAGTACCTTTACAAAAACATGAGCTCCTGCTTGATGACTTGTGATGTGGGGGAAAAAAAAAAAAACCCAACATGAGCTCAAGATTAAAGTTCTATTTTATAAAATTAAATTTCTTGATCTGACTATGCCTTCTTGCATAATAAAGACAATTTTAAAGTATTTGGTATTATATGCCATCTTTTACCTATAACAACTGTGGGATGGCTGTATTTTCTGAGAGAAGGGACAAGGAAAATAATGTGCTAGCCTTCACATTTTTCTTAAGTCAGTTTGAGATTCTAAGCATTCAGAGGAAACTTATCACTTCTGCTTAGTTTGAAGCATACATTTTTCTATTCATCTTGTTGTCAGATAGAAACTGTTGTATTACTGAAAACCCTAGAAGGATCAATTTTTACAAAAAGCATTCTTGCACATTTACTTTTTTTTGACAGAGTATACATAAGGAACTTCCTGAAGCCATATCAAGTATTTTCCAGGTTGAACAAGAGGATATAGAATGGGCACCCTTAGAAGTAGAAAGCACAGTATTTAAACCTCAGGAAACTTTGCAAGTTCAGTCAGCAGAGGAATTAAGTAAACCTTTGGAACATGGACAGCCCACAAGTGATTCAAAAGAAGCCAAGCTGATGTCTTTAAAGGTAAGAGACTATTTATGTTGGAAACACCTAAGAGTTATGAGAATTGAGGATGTGCAGGTGTGAAGAAATGGCCCAGGCAAGGACCAAGGTATGGGGCTGGGGGCGGGGGTGGTGGTGTGTTCACCCTGAAAAGGGGGCCTCAGAAGTGCAAGTTGCCCACTTAGGAAAAGGGAACATGTTTTTCGCGAGTTTCTAGTGTCAACCCTAATTGCAATTCTGGGGAGAGAAACAAATTTTCAAAGAGGGAAGGAACTTTTAGGTCTTTTAGAAATTGGCCAATAATCTTCTAGATACTATCTTGAGGAAGTCAGGAATTGTAGTCCAGGAACCATAACGTGGTGAACTTTGTAGCTTTTATAACTTTACCTCATTTAGGTTCATACTAACCCCCGAGTCTTTTTCTACTGTGAGAATGTTTACATGATTCGTTTTATGTATTGTTTACATAATGTTTACCATATTCAAATATCACCCTTCCTTTACAGTAGGGTTTAAGTTCTCTCTTACCCAAGGTTTTAATAAGTTGTGGCTAACTGCAGTGTGGAAATTGGTGAATATACACAGGACAAGAAGATATTTAGAGAGAGAGAGACCACGTTCATATAACTTTTATTACAGTATGTTATAATTGTTCTATTTTATTATTATTGTTGTTAATCTTATTATACTGTGCCTAATTTATAAATTAAGCTTTGTCATCAATATGTATCTATGGGAAAAAGCATAGTGTATATAGGGTTCAGTACTATTCAAGGTTTCAGGCATCCACTGGGGTTTGGAACATATGCCTCACAGATAAGGGAGGACTGTTGTATTCATTCTTTTCTTTAATTTGAGTCACTTTTTTCACTTAAAGATAGATTTATTATTATTAGCATTAAAAAAACCAGCCCCTTTTCCTTGAACCATAGCGTATTGTCTTGATTATCACCAGAAATCTTCTCCCAGACTGATTCAGATGGATGCCCCTTCTTGGGTAAACAGCCTTTCTGGTCAATTCCTCCACTTCTGGGCCTCCCCTCCCCACCAATGATAATGTTCCTACTACACTTCACCCACGTCAACTAGCCATTACCTGTTCTTCAATTTTTGCCCAAGATGCCCAACTCTGAAACTGGGCATTTATCCATGGCCTTCCCCTTCCCTTGCTTTTTACATATAGATCAATCTCCAAAGCCTGGAATTTCCCAAATGTTACTGCTTCTATATTTTTCTTCTCTCTTCTAGTTGGCCCATCCTACTCTGGGGTCTGGTGACCTTATGTCTGAATTAATGCCGTGGTTATCCTTCATTTCTCAAGCCCTGTTTTCAAAGGTTCATCCTGCATGACACTAGCGGAAGATCCACAAGTAATAGTTCACCAGGGAAAATCTACCACAGCTTCCAGTGACTGACCCCATCAGTCATGCTCTTTACAAACCATGCACTTGGATGTTTCTAAGAAGTATTATAGGAAGAATTTTGTTTATTTGTTTGTTTGTTTTGTTTTGAGACGAAGTCTCGCTCTGTCACCAAGGCTGGAGTGCAGTGGTGTGATCTCAGCTCACTGCAACCTCTGCCTCCCGGGTTTGAGCAATTCTTCTGCCTCAGCCTGCTGAGTAGCTGGGACTACAGGCCCATGCCATCATGCCTGGCTAATTTTGGTATTTTTAGTAGAAATGGGGTTTTACCATATTAGCCAGGCTGTTCTCAAACTCCTGACTTTGTGATCCACCCGTCTTGGCCTCCCAAAGGGAAGAATGTTTTGATCAGAATGACTTGGTGAATGGATGAAAGACTCTAAACTGAAATGAGAAATGTTTCAAGGGGAGGAGAAGAGAAAGTCTAAGATTTTATTCCTTATCGTTGTGGGATATTGTCGGGCCCTTCAGAAATGCCATAAAAATAGCCCTGAACTAGTCCCACCAAATCTTCACCAAGAATCATGTATTTATTTTTTTGTGTTAACATATCAAGATCAATTGTTATCCATGAACTTTACACTGTATGTGAACATTTGAGGCCATAAGGTTAGTTTCTAGCATTTCTACACAAAATGCTAGCAGAGTGAGGAACAATATACTCCAGCAAGCCTAGCCAGGCTAAGGATTGAGGGGACCTTTTCTGACCCCATTAAACAGAGCTAGCCAGAACTAGCCCAGGGGTATGATAAAGGAACAATGCAGGAATTTAATTGCTCAGATGTATGCTGGAAGGTCTTGTTCAGCAAAATAAAGTAGAGAATTTGATCAATACTTACCTAATTGGCCATTTCTACTCTTAGAAGCTCATTAACATAATGAAGGTAATTAGTATTTTGGTTTAAGTTATGACAAACAAAGCAAAGTTAGATAGAAATAATAGTGATTATGTGAAGAAATAACTGATACAAAGCCAATAAGAGAATGGTTGAACATTTTAGAAAATGTCAGTAAAAGTCTATACAAAATGTAGATATGATCACATGACCTGAGATTATAAATTGAAGAAAGTTTAAGGGGTCTGGGGATGCCCTAAATTCCCCAAATTCTCACAAAACACATGAATAATCTATTTCATTTGGAGTTTAAAAAATATCCATAGAAATGCATATCCATAAATAAATATAAAGGTGGCATGTTGGTATAAAATTATACCAAGAAGGCTGAGATCCAGAGTAAGTTTAGTCCTATGAATAATGTTAAGAACAAAAACAAGGATTTTTAATGTCAGTTTTGGAGCAAAGAGAGGGGGAATAAAAGAAAGGTAACTCTGTCATGTGGATGAATAGTGTGATGACAAGAGATGACAGAGCTGCCTTAATTTATTTTTGGAAAAAGGTTGAGGTTTTAAATAAACAGAAGTTTGACAAAGAGAAAAGGAAGCCGATAAACTCATGCTTTGTGTGTTTTTAATCTGACAGGGAGAATGATCTTTAGAAAGAAGAAGAATTGATAATAGAAACTTAAAGTCCAAGACTTGTAAAAAATTTTAAGAGTTACCTTGGACATCTGAGCCTGCTGGGTGGCTCAGATAGATGGGTTTAAGCTTGTTGCACCTGTCAGCAGCAGCTTTGGGGAGCTGCTGTAGTGGGAGAGGTGCCAATGCCTGGAGACTGGCAACTGCAAATATGCCTTTTTTTTAAAGTGTAAGGGTTGTGATTTCTGCAATCTATGCATTGACATTGGACAAAGCTTTAGAATTATTAAACGGCTCATTAAAAGAATCATGTTTGAACCCTTCTAAAAGAAAGTGATAATCACTTGGAGTATGGGTTCTTTAAGGAGCAGCCATGGAAAACTAACCTCATTTGTTTTCCTAGAATTCTGAGACTGAACATTATAAAAATGTCAGACCTGGTGTTCAACATACGAGTATCATGAGAAAAGCACAGCTCTGCAGCTAGATGTCCAAGGACCGAATCCTCTCTTTGCCCTTTACTAGTAGTGTGGCCTTGGACAAAGTACTGAACTCCACTATATGTCTGTATTGTAAACTGAGGATAACGACAGTGCTTTTGTGAGGATTATATGTAGATGCTACAACATAAAGCACTTAGAGCAATGCCTGGCACACAGAAAACTCAATAAACATTAGTTATTGCTATTATCATTGGAATATTAGCAACCTGTGTATGAAAGCCTCTGAATGATGGTTTTATAGAGGAGATTGTGGTCAGGTGGACTACTAAATGGATTTGTAATTAGTTATGCAAAGGATGCACAACTAGTACATGGAAGTCTGGTGGACTGCTACGGGGCTGTGTCCAATTCAATGTATTTCCTAATGGTTTAGATGATATATTAGTCTGTTTTCATGCTGCTGATAAAGACATATCCAAGACTGGGCAGTTTACAAAAGGAACAGGTTTAATGGGCTCACAGTTCCACATCGCTGGGGAGCCCTCACAATCATGGTGGAAGGTGACAGGTGTGTCTCGCATGGGGGCAGACAAGAGAAGAGAATAAGAGGCAAGAAAAAGGAGTTTTTCCTTATAAAACCATCAGATCTCGTGAGACTTATTCACTACCGTGAGAACAGTATAGTGGAAACTGCCCCCATGATTCAGTTATCTTCCACTGGGTCCCTCACACAACATAAGGGAATTATGAGAGCTATAATTCAAGATAAGATTTGGGTGGGGACACAGCCAAACCATATCAGATGAGAAAATGAAAAGCTTGCCAATTGAATTTGTAGATAGCATAAAAATGCTACTGGTAAGATTTGTTTGGAAGAGTTGGAGCAAGATGGTGGAATAGAAGGCTCCACTGATTGTCCCCTCCACCCCACAGTACACCAAGACATAGTACCCGACTGTAAC
Source organism: Ateles fusciceps (assembly GCA_036589455.1). Taxonomy (NCBI): domain Eukaryota; kingdom Metazoa; phylum Chordata; class Mammalia; order Primates; family Atelidae; genus Ateles; species Ateles fusciceps. The sequence goes on from JAZHEH010002842.1 coordinate 5,072,314, forward strand.
TTCCTATCACTGAAAGAGGAACTGAATAGGTAGGAAAAATAGGCTTGCATTGCTGACGCCACCCCCTCCCCCACCCATTGGCAGCGGAGGGGTGGTGCAGAGAGTGTTTCTGTGCTTTGGGAAGAGGGAGAGCCAGCAATTGTGAAGTATTGAACCCAGTGCTGTCTTGTTGTAGCAGAAAGCAAAACTTAACCAAACTCACAGGGTGCCTGCCCACAAAGGGTGCATTTAAATGAGCCATAGCCAGAGAGGAATAGCTGATCTCAGCAGTTGGAACTGGATTTCTTAAAAGCCTTGCCACCACAGGCTAAAGTGCTCTGAGGCCCCAAATAAATTTGAAGAGCAATGTAGGCCACAAACACTGCAACATATAGGTAAGTCCTAGGGTTGAACTGGGCTCAGTAGTGGACTAGGGAGGCATGCAAACTACTGAGATACCAGCCAGGGCAGCTAAGGAGTGCTGGCATAACCTCCCCCAGCCTCAGGCTGCATAGCTCATGGTTCCAAAGAGACTCCTTCCTTTTGCTTTAGAAGGGAGATAGAATGGGGAAGACTTTATCATATGTCTTAGATATCAAGCTCAGCTACAGCAGGATAGGGCACCGGTCAGAGTCATGAGACCCTAGCTCCTAGGCATTTCTAGACATGCTCTGGGCCAGAAGAGGACCTGCTGCCTTGAAGAGAAGGACCAAGTTGTTGTAGAATTTATTACTTCCTAACTGAAAAGTCCTTGGGCTCTGAATAACTAAAAAGGATACCAGTTGAGGGACTTGGGTGAGACCCTGAGACTTGCTGGCCATAGGCAAGACTCAGCACATTCCCAGCTGTGGTGGCTACAGGGTGAGACTCCTGCTTGAGTAAAGAGGACTTTGTATTGCACTTTAGGAACCAGCTTGGCTATAGGGGAGTACAGCACAAAGTGGGCTCTTGGGGTCCTTGAGTCCAGGACTTGGCTCTTGTATACCATTTTTGGACCTGCCCTAGGCCAGAGGGAAGCCCACTCCCATGAAGGACGAGTCCCAGGCCAGGCAGCATTTGACACAAACTGACTAAAGAGCCCTTAGGTCTTGAGGAAACATTGGCAGAGCCTGGCAATACCCCCCGTGGGCCTGAGATGGCAGTGGCCACAGGGAGAGGCTCCTTTGCTTTTGAAAAGTGAGGAGAAGAGTGGGAAGGATTTCATCTTGTGGTTTCAGTGCCAGTTCAGCTGTAGTACAATAGAATACCAGATGGCCGTCTAAGGTTTTTGACTCTAGTCCCAGGCTCCTGGATGGTACCTCTGGTTTCACGCAGGGCCTGAGTAAATTTGCAACAAATGACATAGGCCTGGCTGGTTTTTCCACCTGCTAATTGTAGAGCCCTAGGTCTTTGAGGAAACATAGGTAGTGGCCAGGGAGTGGTTATAGCAGGCCTTGGGCAAGACCCAGTGCTTGCTGGCTTCAGATTTGACCCAGTGCAGGCCTAGGAATAGATGCCACAGGGGTGCTTATGTTACTCCATCCCCAGCTCCAGTTGGGGATAGAGAGAGAGCGAGAGAGAGAGAGAGATTGAGAGAGAGAGAGAGATTTTTGTTTAGGACAAAGTAAAGGAAGAGAACAAGAATTCTTCTGGATCTTGTTCAAGACCATCAGCGTGGTACCTCTATGAGTCTGCAAGTACCACAGCATTACTGGGCTTGGGGGTCCCATGCCCTAAAGCAGATACAGCTAAGACCACAACACCCAACTCCTTTTAAGTATCTGGAAAGCCTTTCCCAATAGGATAGGTACAAACAAGCCCAGAGTGCAAAGCATACAATAAATACCTAACTCAACAATGCCCAGACACAGACGAACATCTACAGGTATCAAGATGATCCAGGAAAACATGACTTCACCAAATGAACTAAATAAGGCACCAAGGGCCAACCCTGGAGAAATAGAGATATATAAACTTTCAGACAGAGAATTCAAAATAGCTGTTTTGAAGAATCTCAAATTCAAGATAACACAGAGAAGGAATTCAGAATTCTATCTTAGTAATTTAACAAAGAAATTGAAATAATTAAAAGGAATCAAGCAGAACTTCTGGAGTTAAAAAATGCAGTTGGCATGCTGAAGAATGCATCAGAGTCTTTTAGTAGCAGAATTGATCGAGCAGAAGGAATAACTGATGAGCTTAAAGACAGGCTATTTGAAAATGCACAGAGGAGACAAAAGAAGAAAGAATAAAACACAATGAAACATACCTACAAGCTCTATCTAATAACCTCTAAAGGGCAAATCTAAGGGTTATTGGCCTTAAAGAGGATTAAAGACATAGAGGTAGAAAGTTTGCTCAAAGGGATAATAGCAGAGAACTTCCTAAACCTGGAGAAAGATATCACTATCCAAGTACAAGAAGACTATAGAACACCAAGCAGATTTAACCCAAAGAAGACTACTTCAAGACATTTAATAATCAAACTCCCAAAGGTCAAGGATAAAGAAAGGATTTTAAAAACAGCAAGAGAAAAGAAACAGCATACAATAGAACTCCAATATGTCCAGCAGCAGACTTTTCAGTGGAAACCTTACAGGCCAGGAGAGAGTAGCTTGACAAACTTAAAGTGCTGAATAAAAACAACTTTAACCCTAGAATAATGTATCTGGTGAAGGAGAAATAAGACTTTCCCAGACAAAACAAAAGCTGACGGATTTCATCAACACCAGACCTGTCCTACAAGAAATACTAAAAGGAGTACTTTAGCCAGAGAGAAAAGCATGATAATGAGGAATGAGAAATAATCTGAAGGTGCAAATCTCACTGGTAATAGCAAGTACACAGAAAAACACAGAATATTGTACCACCATAACTGTGGTGTGTAAACTTAAGTAAAGAGACTAAATGATGAACAAATCTAAAATAATAACTATAACAACTTTGCAAGATATAGACAGTACCATAAGATATAAATAGAAACAACAATTAGTTAAAAAGCAGGAGAATGAACTTAAGGTGTGGAGTCTTCGTTAGTTTTTTTTTCTCTGCTTGCTTGTTTGTGTATTTATGCGACAGTGTAAAGTCATTCACAGTTTAAAATAATGGACTGTAAGACAAGTATTTGCAAGCCTCATGGTACAAAAACCATCCAACAGATACACAAAAAAAATAAAAAGCAAGAAACTAGATCATATAACCAAAGCCACCTTCACTAAAAGAAAGACAGGCAAGAAGGAAGAGAACACCACAAAACAACCAAAAAACGAGTAATAAAATGGCAGGAGTAAGTCCTTACTCATCAGTCATAACATTGAATGTGAATGGACTAAACTCTCCAATCAATAGACACAGAGTGGCTGAATGGATTAAATAAACAAGACTCATTGATCTGTTGCCTACAAGTAATACACTTCACCTATAAAGACAAACATAGACTGAAAATAAAGGGATAGAAAAAGAGATTGCATGCCAATGAAAACCAAAAAAGAGCAGGAATCTCTATACTTATATCAGACAAAATAGATTTCAGGGACAAAAACTATAAGAAGAGATAAAAAAGGTCACTATACAATCATAAAGGGGTCAATTCAGCAAGAGGATATAACAGTTTTAATTATATATGCATCTAATACTGGAGTGCCCAGATAAATACAGCAAATATTAGGGAGGCAGGAGAGAGAGAGAGAGAGAGACTCTAATACAATAGCTGAAAACTTCAACATCCCACTTTCAGCATTGGACAGGTGTTTCAGACAGAAGTTCAACAGAGAAACATCAGACTTAATCTGCACTGTAGAGCAATGGATCTAATGGATATTTACAGAACATTTCCTCCAATGGCTGCAGAATACACATTCATTAGTTCATGGATCATTCACGAGGATAGACCATATGTTAGGTCACAAAACAAGTCTTTAAACATTAAAAAACCCCACCAGTGTTAGATATTTTCTGTGACCACTTAGAGTAAAACTGGCCAGGTGTGGTGGCTCACATCTGTAATCCTAGCACTTTGAGAGGCCAAGGTGGGTGGCTCGCTTGAGGTCAGGAGTTCAAGACCAGCCTGGCCAACATGCCAAAACCCCATCTCCACTAAAAATACAAAAATTAGCTGGGTGTGGTGGTGCATGCCTGTAATCCCAGCTACTTGGGAGGCTGAGGCATAAGAATTGCTTGAACCTGGGAGGAGGAGGTTGCAGTAAGCCAAGATCGTGCCACTGCACTACAGCCTGGGAAACAGAGTGAGACTCCGTAAACAAAAACCAAACAAAAAAACAACATAATAGAGTAAAACTAGAAATCAGCAACAAGAAATTTAGAAACTATACACATTGAAATTAAACAATGTGCTCCCGAATGACCAGCAAGTCAATGAAGAAATTAACAAGGAAATTGAAAAACTTTTTGAAAGAAATGATAATGGAAACATAACATACCAAAACCCGTGGGATACAACAAAAGTAACACTAAGAGGGAAGCTCATAGCTGTAAGTGCTAGCATCAAAAAGGGGACAACCTGAAATGAACAATCTAATGATTCACCTTAAAGAACTAGAAAAAAAAGAGCAAACCAAACCAAAAATTAGGGGAACAAAAGAATAAAGGTCGGAGCAGGAATAAATTGAATTGAAATGAAGAAAACAATATGAAAGATCAATGAAGAGTAAAAAAATTGGTTTTCTGAAAAGCTAAACACAATTAAAAACCTTTAGCCAGCCTAAAAAAAAAAGATAGAAGATCCAAATAAATAAACTCAGAGAGATAAAAAAGGAGACATTGTGGCTATTACTACAGAAATTCAGAGGATAATTGAGTAGCTACTATGAGCAACTATATGTCAATAAATTGGAAAATTTAAAGAAACGGACAAATTCCTAGACACATACAATCTACCAAGATTGAACCAGGAAGAAATTCAAAACCTGAACAGACCTATAACAAGTAACAAGATTGAAGCCATAATAAAAAGTCTTCCAGTAAAGAAAAGCCTGGGACCCAATGGCTTTATTGCTGAATTCTACCAAGCATTTAAAGCACTAACACCAATTCTACTAAAGCTATTCTGAAAAATAGAGGAGGAGGAATATTGGGAACTCATTCTATCAGGCCAGTATTATCCTGATACCAAAAGCAGACAAAGACACATCAAAAAAGAAACTTGCAGGCCAATGTCCCTGATGAATATTCATGCAAAAATTCTCAACAAAATATTAGCAAACTGAATTCAACAAATTCACTAAAAAAGATCACTCAAGACAAAGTGAGATAAATCCACTTTGGGTTGCAGGGATAATTCAACATATGCAAATCAATCAATGTGATACATCCTATGGGACAGAATGAAAGACAAAAATTTTGTGATCATTTCAATTGATACTGAAAAACTATTTGATAACATTCAAGATCACTTCATGGAAAAAAAAAGACTCCTCAAAACTGTAGGTATAGAAGGAACATAGTTACAACATAATAAAAACCACATATGGTTTTTTCGTGCAAAGTGGCTCACACCTGTAATCCCAGAACTTTGGGAGGCCGGGGTGGGTGTGTCACCTGAGGTCAGGAGTTTGAGACCAGCCTGGCCAACATGGTGAAACCACCGTCTCCACTAAAAGTACAAAAATTAGCTGGATATGGGGGTGCATTCCTGTAAGCCTAACTACTTGGGAGGTTGAGGCCAGAGAATTGCTTGAACCTGGTAGGCAGAGGTTGCCGTGAGCTCAGATTGCACCACTGCACTCCAGTCTCAGCAACAGAGCAAGTTTCTGTCTCATTCATAAATAAATAAATTTTAAAACCTCATATGACAGACCCACAGCTAGTATTGTACTGAATGGGGAAAACTGAAAGCCTTTCCTCTAAGATCTGAAGCACCTGAAAGATGCCCACTCTCACCACTGTTATTCAACATTGTACTGGAAAGTTCTCATTACAGCAATCAGACAAGAGAAAGAAATAAAAGGCATCAAAATTGAAAAGGAAGAAGTCAAATTAGTCTTGTTTGGAGGTGGCATGATCTTATATCTGGAAAAACCGGAAAGACTCCACAAACAAAACTATTAGATGTGATAAACAAGTTTAGTAATGTTGCAGGATAAAAAGTTGACATACAAAAATAAGTAGCATTTCTATGCCAACAGTGAACAAACTGAAAAATAAATAAAAAGTAGTCCCCATTTACAAAATACCTAGGAATTAACCAAGAAGTGAAAGATCTCATGATGAAAACTATAAAACACTGAGGAAAGAAATTGAAGAGGACTAAAAAATGGAAAGACATTCCATGTTTATGGATTGGAAGGACCAATATTGTCAAAATGTCTGTACTACCTAAATCAATCTACAGATTCAATGAAATCTATATTCAAATATCAATGACATTCTTCACAGAAATAGAAAAAACAATTCTAAAATATATATGAAACCAAAAAGGCCCAGAATAGCCAAAGCTATCCTAAGTAAATAACAAAAGCAAAACAAAACGACAACAAAAAAACCCCAAACAAAAACAAAAAACCTGGAGGAAAATCACATTACCTGACTTCAAATTATATTATGGAGCTTAGTAACCAAAACAACATGGTACTGGCATAAAAACAGACACATAGACCAATGGAATAGAATACAGTTCTCGCCTACAGTAAACTCATTTTCAGCAAAAGCACCAAGAACGTATACTGGGGGAGAAACAGTCTCTTCAATAAATAGTGCGGGGAAAACTGGATATCCATATGCAGAAGATATGAATCTAGCTCCTATCTCTCACCATAGATGAAATCAAATTAAAATGGATTAAAGAATTAAATTTAAGATCTCAAACTGTAAAACTACCACAAAAAAATATTGGGGAAACCCTCTAGGACATTGGTTTCGGCAAAGATTTCTTGAGCCATTCCCCCACAAGCACAGGCAACCAAAGCAGAAATGAACAAATGGGTTCATGTCAAGTTAAAAAGCTTTTGCACAGCAAAGAATACAATCAATAAAGTGAAGAGACAACCCACAGAATGAGAGAAATATTAGCAAACTAGCCATCCTGCAAGGGATTAATAACCAGAATATATGAGGAGCTCAAACAACTCCATAAGGAAAAAAAAAAAACCTAATAACTTATTTTAAAATGTGCAAAAGATTTGAAGATATTTTTCTCAAAAGAAGTCATACAAATGGCAAACTGACATATGAAAAGTGTTGAAAATTACAATGAGATATCATCTCAGCCCAGTTAAAATGGGATTATATCAAAAAGACAGGCAATAACAAATGCTGGCGGGGATGTGGAGAAAAGGGAAGCCTAGTATATTGTTGATGGGAATGTAAATTAGGACAACCACTACGGAGAACAGTTTGGAGGTTCCTCAAAAAACTAAATATTGAACTACCATATGACACAGCAATCCCACTGCTAGGGTACATACCCCCAAAGAAAGGAAATCAGTATATCAAAGGGATGTCTGCACTCCCATGTTTGTTGCAGCACTGGACACACAACAGCCAAGATTTGGAAGCAACCCTAAGTGTCAATCAACAGAAGAATCGATAAAGAAAATGTGGTACATACACATGATGGAGTACTATTCAGCCATAAAAAAGAATGAGGCTGGGCACGGTGGCTCAAGTCTTTAATCCCAGTACTTTGGGAGGCCTAGGTAGGTAGATGGCTTGAGCTCAGGAGTTTAAGACCAGACTGGAAAACATGACAAAACTCCATTTCTACAAAAATACAAAAATTAGCCAGGCTTAATGGTGCATGCCTGTAGTCCCAGTTACTTGGGAGGCTGAGGTGGGAAGATCAATTGAGCCTAAGAGGTTGAGGCTACAGTGTGTTGTGATCATGCCACTGCACTTCAGCCTGGGCTATAGATTGATACCCTGTCTCAGAAAAAAAAATGAGATTGCAGTCATTTGCTACAACATGGAAGGAACTGGAGATTATTATGTTAAGTGAAATAATCCAGGCACAGAAAGACAAACATCACAGAATCTCATTTATTGGTGGGCTTAAAAATAAAAACAATTGAACCCATGGAGATAGAGAGTATAATGATGGTTAGAGAGGCTGGGAGGGGAGACTTGGGTGGGCATAAAGTCGGGGTGGTTAATGAGTACAAAAAATAGTTAGAATTGATGAATATGGCATAGTACTTGATAGCACAACAGGGTGACTATAGTATTTATTTAAGACTGAGTTTCACTCTTGTTGACCAGGCTGGAGTGCAATGATGCAATCTTGGTTCACCGCAACCTTTGCCTCCTGGGTTCAAGAGATTCTCTTGCCTCAGCCTCCCGAGTAGCTGGGATTACAGGCATGCGCACCATGCCTGGCTAATTTTGTATTTTTAGTGGAGACACAGGGTTTCTCCATTTTGGTCAGGCTGGTCCTGAACTCCCGACCTCATGTGATTCACCCACCTCAGCCTCCCAAAGTGTTGGGATTACAGGCGTGAGCCACCATGCCCAGCCAGTTAGTAATAATTTAATTGTACATTTACAAATAACTAAAGAGTGTAATTGGATTGTTTGTAACACAAAGAATAAATACTAAGGGGATAGATATTCTTTGTAATTATTATGCATTGCATGCCTGTATCAAAACATTTTATGTACCCACTGAATATATACACCTACTATGTACCCACAAAAAGTAAGAATTAAAGAAAGACATAATTAGTCAGATCTCAGATAAAATTTAATTAGGATAGCCTTAGGGATCCACAAACTAAGTGCATAGATATGGAATGACAAAAATTTAGCAGCAAATGTGAAAAACTTCAGTGTTTTAGGCTGTTTTGTGATGAAGCCAAATGCAATCATGGTTTGCATTGATTTACAAATACCATTGTTTTTCTGGCTGATCTGGATCATACCACACCTCAGATATTGTGTTCACATCCAGGGTGTCCAACCCCAGGAGGAGCTTTGACAAATTAGTCTGTTTGGAAGAGAGCAGTGAAGATGACTAAGTATAGTATTTCAAAACCATGTTATGTAAGATAGAGTTGAAAGGACTGGTGATAAATATCTGAGGGGAAAAGCAGGCCCAGGGGAGTGAACTATATTCTAATATTTTGTCTGTCTCTCAAACAACTGAGAGCTATGTTGCGCTTATATGGTTCCTGAGGTTTGAACTGAGACTGGTGGATGAAAGTTGTTAGATTCAATAATAAAGAAACAAGCAAAAATTCCAGGACTGGAAGAATTTCAAAGAGAAAGTGGCTGACTTTATTTGCATTCAAGTTCTCCACTCCTGACAATGTTCCAGCCAGGTGATGACCGCTTTGTGGAAATACTGTACAGGAAATTCAGATTACCAAGATGTTTAGACGGAATGCTTGTATTCATTGAACTTTCCTTATTCTTCATTACTTCCTTACCCAAGAAGTTGCAATAGCTTCTTCCTTGTACCACATCAAGCTTAAACCCTCTACCTAACATAAAAAAACTAACTTCTTTTTATCTGGCTATCTTCTACTTATTCAACCATAGCTTTTTCTAAGGAGGGCCTCCCTGATTTCTTTCTTAAGTCTAATCTCAAAAAAATATAGAGCAACCCACAGAGAAAAATATCTTTACATGAATGATTACCATGAATTCTGAAAATTTTCTAGAAAATCTAGGGAAATAATACCCCTAATACTTACAATGAGTAAAAGGCAATTATGAGACAAAATGTATTTGATTTTCCTCAAGCAGTACAAGTAGAAAACAGTACAACTGTAAGAAGTATAAACTTTAAAACAGTACAACTTTTGATAAATGTTGATCAAAACAAAAATATAAAGCACTAAAGTTCTTTTTAGCTTGTGGTTGTAACCAGCAGTCATGCCAAAATTTAAGGAACTAAGGGTAAGTTTTATTACAAATACCAATAAAGAAGAGTGCACTTATGGAGGGAAAACATTATACTTATTCTTTAATAATTTTGAGGTAATAAATAAAAATATGATAAATAAATATGGTACTAATATTTTTATTGTTATAAAGGTGTATATGTAAAATTTAGGAATGGATTTAGAGGAAACTATCAACTTACTTTTAGGATCCTTTTATAAAATATACATAGAAATCTGGAGTTTAAATATGAGATAGCTTATTAAATATGAGAGAAAGATCTAACTCTCATGTTACATCTTCCCTTAACAGCACACTTTGTATTTTTTTAAAGGCAAAATCATCAGAATTCTTGCAAATCAAAGGAACACAAATTAAGCGAATGAGGAAACGTAAATCACTGAGACCAAGAAAGTCTTCAAAACCTCTTTGTGATAAAAAACTACATAAAAAGTAATTTTCTTAAATTTATAATTTTTCTATTGGAAGAGAAGTTATTCAGTAGCACTGAGGCATGAAAATACATTTTTTTTAAAAGAAAACTAAATGTTTTAGAAATTCATGTATGAGGTTAAACCTTCTTACAGGAAAAGTTGGTGGTAGATTTTACAGTTAGATATGTGTGCTATGATTCATACTTTTTTCTTTTCCTGTTTTTGGCAAATGTACTTACTTTCATGATGTAACAATAGCTGGAATTGAAAAAGAACTCTTTGTGAGACTAGAGAAAATTAAATGTTAGCATGTTAGATTTGATATTTTTGGTCACTGTAACACCTGATTTGGATCAATTGCTTATTGTGTTGGTTAATTTTGTTATGATAAAATGAAAAACAAGCCAGTACAGAATGTCCATAAGCCATCAGTTTGGTAATTTAGATGGCATTATTTTCTCTACTATTAATATCATGCTTCATGCTCACATCCATATTTTTAATGGAGTTTCTTACTACACAGGAATACAACCACAATTTTAAATAATAGTGTGGAAATGCAATTTAGATTATGGTTTACCTTTTGCTAGTCACCTTGTTGGAATTCTGATTTTCTCCTTATTTCACCACTACGTTTTTATGGGTTGGTTTCTTCTAGATTCTTCTTCATTTAACTCTTAATGGGGGTTTGAAGAAGCTTTAATTATTGGCTTTTGTTGTTGTTTAGGGCACCGAAAGTATGCTGGACATGGAAGACAACCTTTTTATAGCCAGCTCAAACTTTGTAAATGGATATTACTCACAATTTAGTAGCTGAGAATAGACTCATGGGAAAAGAATTCCAAAGTTTATGAAACAGTCAAATTGGCATTTAAGTGACCCTGTACATACCACTGCTTATCTGCATTGCTTTAAGCTCATTTAGTTAGCAAGATTATGTATTAAAACAAATAGTGACAGCAGACAACAAGTATTTTACCTTCAATAAATAGTTACTGTCAGACTATCAATGAAGCAGAAACTTCTTGATTTTTTTTTCCTAAAAAACCTTGCATTTAGTGCATTAAGCAGAGTAGTATGGCCACACACAGAGTCAGAGTCTTTTCTTTATGTCTTAGTGTTTCAAAGAATGACAAATAGTCCTGTTTAAGAAGAGTGTGCTATAAAAACACACAGCCTTTCTTGAGCATGCCAAAAATATTTGTAGATCTTATTGATACTGCTTTAATTCATTAAAATCAAATTCAGAAATTTCCATTAGTGAGAAATAGAATGAGATGCAGAGCAATAAGAGTCTGATATTTTAAAAAATTATATAGTAAAAGAGAATCTTGGAAAAGTGTTTCTGAAAGTCTTTTATTTACTCTTCCTTTTCCTTTACCCAATTTTCAACCTAAATTTTCTCACTAGCCCTCAAATTAAATTGTATTCTTGGGGAATTCAAACATCTGTTGCAGCACATTGTTATTGAGGTTAATAACCAAGGGAAATTTATTTGCTTATTCACGTTAATAGACTATAATGGGTGCACAGGAATTCAGATTGGTTGTGATGCTTTTAAAAGAAAAAATAAAAATCAGTAATGTAATCTCACACACATTCCATTAGCCAGGACCTGTCTCAGGTAGAATGATGATGTAGGCGAGCTTGACATCAGAACACACCTTTTTTTTCCCTCTATTTTAAAAGCCCTTTGTTGGGAGCCTAGAGTACCTGGGAGCCCTGGCTTTCTGGATACCCCCTTTCTCTCCTCCAGTTTGGCCTCTTTGTCTCAGGCGCCAAATGTTTAGACTTACCTCTCTTTTCCTCTTTTACATGCACATGTACACATTTCGTATCCTGTTTTTGTTAGGCCCTACGCTCTTTGGGAAATGCTATAGACTACTCTCTATGATTCAGATGATTCAGTAGTGTACATATGGTGCCTGGCAATGGGTTAGGTGCTGTGTAGTGCAAAATAATAGTAACAACAATAATAATAAACCATTTCTTGAGAGATTTCCACAGACTGGGAATGACATATCTTCTATTTTTGTCAGTTCTTATAAAGGCAAGGGTTATGGATTTTTATCCTCATTTATTGGAAGACTTTTAAAGAAGTCAGTAATACAGTTTGCAAGTGTTGGAACCAAGATCCTTATCCAGGCCCAGTCAATTCCAAAGTCTGTATTCTTTGCACCATGCTAATCTCTGAAGCAGTCCCAGCCATATGGAGTAGGCAGTGGACAGACCAGCATTAACCTTCTAGATAAAGGGTCAAAGTGGGTGACATAAGAGTAGAGCAACTTACAAAAAAAGACAGTTTGTAAAAACGAAAAAAAGATAAACTTGGCAGAGAAGTCTGTCCTTGAGATCTTGTTTGAAGGATATTTAGACATGGACAAAAGGGTAGACAGCACTGTATCCATAACTGAAGGGACTGACAGGTCTAGGCTTGTGATTTGTCCCGGAAACTCATGAGAATAGCTAACATCTGCCATGTGAGAAACACTGTTCTAAATGCATTCACTCTTCTTTCTTAAAGCAGCTGTATCCAGGAGAAGGCATAGATACATTAATTGACTTGCTTATGACCAAGCGAGAATTATAAACAGTGTTTGAACCCAGGCAGTCTGACTTCAGAGTCTGCACTCTTAATCACAATGCTAGAAGTAAGTCCAAAGGCTAGGAGCCTTGAAACATAGAGAGAGGAAGTTAGACAGATGCAGTAAGCAACAACCAACCAATGTGCTGAGTAAAGGAACACTTAAAGGAGATTAATCTGGTAGAATTTTGCAAAGGGGAAGAATAGACAGAGGGTATAGTGCTCAACCCAACTAGCAAATGACTGACTGCCTGTGCAGGCTGAGGTGATGAAGGATGTGCTGGCAGTGAGGATGGAGAAGGAGCACACCTGAGCAATCCTGTGCAGGGGAGAACTCAGTTTTCTCCATTGGATAAGCAGGCAAGAGAGAGGGGTCAAAGATGTTTTCTGTCTTCAAAATGAGGAATCGAATTGAGGTAGTGATATTGGAGGTAAGATTTGGGAGCTCTCAGCACAGAGGTAATAGCTGAAACACTAAAGATGATTTTTCCAATGTACAAAGAGAAGTTCAAACCTCAGAAACCACACCCAGTTTGGAAACTGGAGAAGAAAAACTAATGACTAAGTCAGATTATGATGAATTTGGGAGGTAATTGGAAATCTGGGATAGTGCAGTGTTAAAGGCCCATGAAGGAAGAGCAATTTCGACAAGTCATTCATATTCCCAGCTGTGGTTTGGGGGTCAGAAGAGAACATGATCTAAGGATCTAAAGTTGATTTGATGAAAAGAAGGCCATTTGGTTATGTAAGCTTTAGTAGGAAGGTAGGCATGGAGTACTTCTGGAGAAGGGCCACTTCCACCCAGAAGTCACTAATAGGCAAGAAGTTTGGCTGATAGCCAGTAATGTTGTGTGTGGATACTAGTGGACACTCAATTTTGTGACCTATCCAAAATAAGGATAATTATACATCCAATAGAGCTTCATTGTGGGAATTAGAGAAAATGTGTGTAGAGGACTTAGCACAGAATCTGGCATGTAGTAGGTGCTCAATAATTGTAGATTGGATGACAGATGGCACTGGGGATTAAGAAAGCAGATTTTCAACCATGCTCAGTGGCTTATGTCTGTAATCGAGCACTTTGTGAGGCTGATGCAGGCGGATCACTTGAGGTCAGGAGTCCGAGAGCAGCCTTGCCAACACGGTGAAATCCTATCTCTACTAAAGGCACAAAAATTAGCTGGGCATGGTGGCACAGGCCTGTAGTCCCAGTTATTTGGGAGGCTGAGACAGGGGAATCACTTGAACCTGGGAGGAAGAGGTTGCAATGAGCTGAGATCGTGCCACTGTACTCCAGCGTGGGTGACAGAGTGAGACTCCGTTTCAAAAAGAAAGAAAAAGTAGATTCATGTCATCCTCTCTACTTAAGAAAGACAGGAGACAGAGTCAAGTTTCAGCAGAGTGGGAAAGGAGGTGCCATACTGACTTAGAGATACCCAGAGTTCCATCAATGCTACTTAATGGATAATGTCCTACCGATATTGTTCCACTTCTTTAGGGACATTAGCATTTGAGCAGAGTAGCAAAGGAATAATACATGATGGCTGGATACAACGTCCCCAAACTGAGTTTCAGAATTCAGGAAAGAAGAGGCTGGGGTGGGATGATAAAGAGTTTGTTTTTAGATGTATTGATCCTGAGATGCCTGTAGACTGTAGTCTCTAGAGGTGTAGGCTAAGCTATTCAGCAGGCAGTTGGACACAAGTTTAAAGCTCTGGACAATGGCCTAAGATTGTGAGATTAAATTTGTTATATACCATTATTGTAGTTTTAAATCAGATCTCCTACATTTATATATGTCTTTAGAACCTGAACTAAGTTATCGGTGTGAAGGTACTTTATATCTAAAGGCCACAACATGATGAAAGCCCACTTTCTTTTCTCTGTTGCAGAATTCCACGAGACTACTTCGTGCCGCACCTTCACAATCTGTGCACCACCATCCCAGCCCGGCAGCTGCCCGTTGACTTGTGCCTGGCTTCTCGAGTGTATCACACCGCTGACAGGAAAGGCCACAATACTCTGCTTGGAATCTTTGGAACCTCTTTAGACGATCGCTTTACAGATGAAGAACAAACAGAGAGGTAAAGAGTTCCACTGGTAATTGTATTTTAAACTAAATTTAAACTGTCAAGTAAATCCTGCCTTTGAGGACTAGATTTTAAAAACTTGATTCTGTTCTTGGACACTAAAGAGGGGGGAGCAGTTTTTGTTCTTTTCCAATGCTTCCTCAGGTACACAGTCTAGGTCTGTGTCTCCATTTCCTGACGGTATTAACGTGAACCCATTCCCAAATGTAAGGTAACGTTAGTATTCTCAGAGTGTTGCATATTACATACATAATCTCTTTTGTTTGTCATCACAACTCTGGAGTACAGATGTGGAAATTGAGGGTAATAAACGTTAAGCAAGCCAGTCTTTTGAACTAGATTTCACCATCGTTGGGCATACTTGGGTCCAGGGATCACGTATAAAATTCATTGCTCTTGGAGTTCATTCCACTTCTCCTTGAGTCTCACCTTCCTTTGGAATCTGCATACTCTTTTGTGGAGAGTATATAATTGACAACATCCTCAAAAGAGAGGAGAAAAGGGAAGGAACCTAATGTTTATGCTGCAGTAACTATATTCCCAGCACTGTGCTGTGTGCTTTGCATATGTTTTCTATTTAAATCTTCAGCTGTAAGGGAGAAGTTGTAATTTCCATTTTATTCATAAAGAAATTTAGGGTCTGTGATATCAGGTTACTTGCTGAAGTTCTTATCTCTTGATAGTGATTAGAATCCAGGTTTGTCTAACTCAGTTTTTCTCAGCCTCTTCATTATCACCCACTTAATTAAAGAGAAATTTAAGGCTTTTTTTCCTAATCACCCTTGCTGATTAAATTTTAATACACCACATATACTGTGTATCTGTTTATATACTATATGAATGTCTGTGCTTTATAAATAAAAAGAGTAAGCTGTACTGATTCTGTGCCCCACCACCCCACAGCACCAATATCACCTGCCCATTGAGAATGCTTTTGCTACAGGCTCTTGCCTTTCAGAAGCCATGGTAAAAATACTGAAAAATGTACTACATGTTTTAAGACTATTACAAATATTAAATATTAAGTTAAATGGAAAATTTATTAGTACCCATACTTTTCGTGGTATATTTTGAATGAATTTTTTCCAGCTTGACTTCTAGTAAAAATTGCAACACTGCTGCATTCTTTCATGGATTAAAAATTACCTGGTTTCCCAGTGATTAGCAATCACAGTTAGTTTTAGTTGCAATTCCTGAAAGAAGGTCATATTTATGTTTGTTTTCTATGTAGGCAAAAAAAAATTTAGGATTTATTTGTCAATCATAATTTTATACATCTCAAGTCTGTTAGTTTTGCTTTATCAAATTACATTTTTGAAAAAAAATTATATATAAAGAATTTTTGAAATTTCAGAACTGCTCCAGTGTCTCCAGTAGAAAACAGTAGTTCAGCATGCCATTCTTTGGAATGTATTTTGAAGCCTAAAGCTGGGAGTAGAAAATAAAGACATAAACATAATCTAGTAGTCATGAAACTCTATTGTCTTGAATCATTCCCGTTAGCACTACGCAAGCCAAACAGCTTTTGGAGGACTTACAGCTTCAATTATTCATGCAAAGTGTTAGAAATGCTGGTTTCTTTCCAATTCCGAAAATATTTTTCTTCCAGTAGACTTCACTTTCTTTTTCCAAGAGAGTCAATAAACGTTCTATTTGATGAGGATAATTCTTGGCAATTTGTTCTTAAGTACCAAATAAGAAGTTAATTTAAGTACTGAATATTTAATTCTCCAGCATCTATCTCTTGAGGATTACCTTGCTAAACATAGCTTAACCTTTTCAAAATATATCTGTCTGCTGAGCCTACAAGTTCGGAGAAATGTATAATTTTTTTCTGCGCTACCGAGTGTTCTCAAGAAAGGTAACTGTAAACAAAATGAATACCATACCCTTTCATTTGATGGCTTTTTGCATTTTTTTGTGTGCAGTGATCAGTTAACTTCATAGGTAGTAATACTTGTGGTTGCATAGTTTTAATGCTTTCCCAATTTTGTGTAATCATTTATGGGAAACACCAAGAATATTTTAATGGAATTGTAAGAGTATATACTTAAGTTTATTTGAACGGCATTGTAGTGTTCAAACTTAGGCTTATTTTGCTAAACAGTAATTATGATGAGAACTATAAAAATATTTCATATTGGCCATAGTTTTGCTTTAAAAATGATTTGTATTTTATATGGAGAAGTTTATAGACATTTAGTTCAATTTTTGGTATGGAATTTTATATTTGAGGCTTTAAAGTAGGGGAAACCATTAAAAGTGTTTAAAGACTTAGATTAATGTTAACGGCTTGGTGAATAGCCTTCCAGACATCTTTTGTATATGTATGTGTTTAAACCACACGTGATGTTCTGTAGCCTGAGTTTCTTCACTCAAGATTGTTTGTGAACATTTATTTCATGATATTTACTACTTCATACAATTTTTTTTTTTAAAAAATAGAGACAGGGTCTTGCTCTTTTGCCAAGGCTGGTGCACAATGGCACAATTGTAGCTTACTGTAACCTTGAACTCCTGGGCTCAAGTGATCCTCCCACCTCAGCCTCCTGGGTAGCACTAGCCTAATTATTTTTTGGTAGACATAGAGGCTCACTATGTTGATGAGGCTGGTCTCAAACTCCTAGCCTTAAGTGATCCTCATGCACCAGCCTCCTAAAGTGATAGGATTACAAGTGTGAGCCACTGTGCCTGGCCAGATAATTACTACTATAACCAAGCTGCAGTGACACTGTTTGTGCCAATTTATGACACTGTTCTTTTCCTTACACCCTTGCCAAACTATGATTGTTTACTCTTTTTGAATTTTTAAAAATCTTTTATTATTTTTATTCATTTCTTGTAAGGTTGAACATATTTTTAGATGCCTCTTGGTTATTTGCTTTTTTCCTTCTGAGAATTACCAGATCATATTTTGTAGAGTTGTCATATATTTCTTTGTTTTGTAAATGATCTTTTTATACTAAAGATTTTGTATTATTTTGTAAGTGATCCTTTTATAGAAAAGATTTTAGTTATTTGCCATATATATTATAGATATATTTTTAATTTGTTGTTTGCTTTTCAGTTTTGTTTATGGTGTTTTATGCTATCAGAAATTTTTTAATGTAGCAATTGTTTTATGTGTTCTTGTCTCAATGCTAATCTTAGAAAGGGTATTTATATGTTTACATTTGAATGTATTCTCTCATATTTTCTTCTAGTAACTTTGTGGTTTTCTTTGAAAAAAATTAAATATTTAATCCATTTGTAATTTATTTTGATAGGAATAATTGTAAAATATACTTTATTCAATGAATTTTATTTTCCTCACTGAATCAAAATGCCAACTTTTTAATACTTTGAATTCCAATATGTTGAGTCTATTTATGGATTTCTGTTCCATTTCACTTATTTGTCCATCTAAAACTGCTTGTGTATTTTCTTGATTCACCATCAGTAGAAAACCGGTGGCAAAAATGCTGTCCTACAAACATTGGCTGACCTTTTCAAATCGGGCCCCCCTCTTAGCCAGCTCCTGGGTGGTGAACAATGACAGGCTATAGATCCCAGACTTAACCCTCTACTTGGCTTCAAATTAAAAAATAAATTTCTAGTCAATTGTAAAATATGTGGACAGATCATTAGTTTTATACATTAGAACAGCAGTAACAGCAACTGAAAAACCAAAGGTTAAGTGTCAAAATTCAATGTTTAATTTCATTCTTGATTATCACAAAAAACAATACAAATATTTTAACAAATATGCAAGAACATGCAAGCAAATGCAAAAATGAAAAACAATTATTCAAGATCTTGCCATTCATAGATAACACTGTTAACATTCTTAAATATAGGATTCCAGATTTTTCCTTTTACAAATAAATAAGATAGAACAAAACTAGAATAATACTATATGCACAATGTTTTGTAACCTAACTTTTAAAAACTTATGTGTAAATATATTTCCACGTCAAGAAATGGTGAAATCAAATGACATGCCAAACTCTGTGGTAGGCACAGAGGTAGGCATTAGAGAGGCATCTGTAAAAAAGAGAAACATAACCACTGCCCTCAGGGAACCTGGGAGACCAGTGAAAAGAAAGGTGAATTAATTACTGTGAATGTGACAATTAATATGGAGGTGTGCAGAGTGCTATGGAAACATGTAAGAGGAGTCCCTGATTATTTGGGGAGATTTGAGGAAATGATACTTATATTGAATATATGGATAGAAGATAGGAAGGAGGAGGGGGAAAGAATGTTTTACGTCTTTGGTACTCAGAGTATAGTACACAGACTAGTGGCATCACCATCACCTGGGAATGTGTTAGAAATGCAGGAAATTTGTATACACATTGAGGTTTGAGTTCATGCTGTGGACCATTGGAATCCATCTGAGAATTGCAAAGAAGTCCAGTATTAGAGAACAGGAAGAGTAGTGATACATTTGAAGCTAGAGAGAAGGCAGAATTTTATGGTTACCCTGTATGTATATGTGAGGGCATGCGTGAGTGCTTGGGGGAGTGATTCTTAGTCACAGTGCACTGGGAAAGCATTGATCGGGTTTCTGAGGAAGATTGACATGATCAGGTTTGCTTTAAGATCTCACAGTCCTTGTCTTCTCAGTTGTGTTTGACACAGTTGATCACTTATTCTTATAGAAGTCACATTTATCCCTTGGCCTTAGGGACCACTTCTTTCTTGGTTATCTTCCTGCTTCCCCTGGCTATGGCTTCTCAGTCCCTCCTCCTGGGAGTTCTCCTTATCCCTTGACTTCTCAACACTGGAGTGGCCAGGCTTACCAAGGTGATCTTATCAAGGACCATGGCTTTAAATGTCTTTATATGCTGATGACTATCAATTGGTAAGAGAAATGCACAAGGATGTTCATCATAACACTTTTTATATTAACTAAAAACTGGAAACAACCTAAGCATCCATCAGTGGAAGAATTTTAATTGTGCATTCAATAATGAGATGCATTGCAACCATAATAAAGAATGAGGTAGTGCTCTGTATTCTGAAAGGAGGTAGAACTAAATGCAGAAATATGTGATTATATAAAACAATTTTTGTGTGGGTGTGTGTGAGAAAATTCAAGAAACTGTTAACTGTGATCTCTTGTTTTCATTCTACAATAAACTCATAAAAGTGAAAACTACTCTGTTTTTGCTTTATTTATATTGTTTCTATTTCCACTTTCATTTTAGTCTGTCTTAGTTGTGTCCCTTGTAGATTGCATAGACTTAAATATTTTTGAGCCAATCAGAATTTTTTTTCTTATAATAGGTTGGGTCACTGTCACCCCATATTCATTTATTGTCCTATCAGATGTACTTGGTATTATTTTTTGTCATTTTATAGTCTCTTTTTTTCTTTTTTGCTTCTTTGCTATTTCCTATAATCTGTTTCATATGCCAGCATTTGCCTATATGTTTTTTGTTTGTATCATTATCTGATATCTAATCTTGTGAGACAGAAATGTGAAGCCAACCTGTTTTTTATTTATTTGCATGTAATCTGCTTCTCCTACTCATCTAGATGCTTACAGAATTTTATGTTTTGCTTTAATTTGAACAATTTCCGTAGCATATGTTTGAGAGTGGATAGCTTTCTAATTAATTTGGGGGGTGCACAGAAAGCCCTTCTTATATGCAAATATAGATCTTCACTATTGGACTTTTTTGTTTTATTTTGAGTAATGTTTCTATTCTGTTTATTTTGTGCATTTCTTCAGGAATATCAATTAGCTGTATGTTGGATCTTCATTATCTTTCCTCTACATTTATCGTTGTTTGGCTTACATTTATCTCTCAAACCTCTGTTCTTCAGAGGTTTCATTTTCTGTGGTATAAAATTTAAAAAGTCCTTCTAATTTCCATTGTAAGACTGCTATGGCATTTACATATTTTTCTAAATTCTATCGCTCTCTTAAGAAAATCTCTTTTGTTTATCTGAATTCTATTACCTCAAGAACACACAGTAGAATCTTTCTAAAATATTTTTGTTTCCCATAATAAATCTTTCCCAAAAGGATGTTCTTTCTGTCACTTTTTGAATGCTGTATTTCATTCTTGTAGTTTGCAGACTGTCTTGACAGAAATCATTTTGGGTTTTTCTGTGTACTCATCTTTGAATGAAGACAGGTTATTTCTGGCTACCCAAAGTTAATATTGGATAGATTTACCTGGCGTTTTTTGACTGTTTATCTTGGAGGTATTAGGATAGTACTTTTAGATCTCATGTAGGAGAACCAGAGATGCAGGTTTATGTTAGTAGTTGAGTCATTCAGAATCTTGAAAGGCATTGGGGGGTGGGATGGGACAGGATCTGAAAAATTTGCTTCCATAGTTTCTCTCTGTGATTGTTAAAAGTATTGTACTAAGGGTGACCATTTCCTATCAGGTTTTCTATATGGTAGATTATTATAAGCTTTTCTGTGCATATACATATATTATATATACATACATTTCATGAAAATGACATTATATATATTATTTTGGCAACTTGTATTCCTTTGAGGATATCTATATATAAATAAAAATGTAGAGACACATATATGAGCAATTATTTTGACTTACTATCTCTACTAATGATAGCTTACAAATCAGATATATAAGGTGTGCTTTTATTTGAAAGATTTTATCCAAATCCTTCAAATAAGATAGTAATATTTGTTGAGAAAATGGAAAATCATCTAACAGAAAAAATGCATTGAAGTACACTGCGTTTATTATTTAATTTTGTATCAATAACAACTCTATGTAGTAGATAAAATCATTTTATTTCCCAAATAAAAAATACAGCATAATGATTGATTAGTCCATGTTTATATAGCTAGTAAAAGCTAGGATTCAAACCCAGGTCTTTATAATTTTAAATGTGGATTCCACTGTGTTCTACTGCTTTGTGTATTTGTGAAAGGCCCTCTCATGTTTTCTCTCTATGCTTAATTCTGTATACTCACTCTCATTCTGTTTTGGGACCAATTTGATCTAATCTAGGAAGAATCTGAGGAGCCTTAGTTGGATAATCTTTGTGAAGCATATTTTACTTGCTCTTGGTGGTTTGTTTTTGATCCATTGTAAACCAATTTTGGAAGCAGGACTTCTGCTAATACAGAATGGGGATTTTATCTTACTATTGCTTGTTCCCACGTAGGAACTGAAAAATCCCCTATTTTGAGTCTAGGCCAAGGATGTGGCCTTGGTAATTGTGGGAGACTTCTCTGATAGTGATTACTTAATTACTGAAAGCTTTGGAGTCTCTGAATATTGCCTGGTTTTGTACTTCCTATCACTGGTTGTCCCCACCCAAATGTGCCATCATCTCATGCTAGACCTTTTTAATTATAGTGCACCCAGGACCTGTGGTCTGTTACACTGCATTTGTAATACTCCGTTCTGTCTCATATGCTTTTTATTTCCTACCAGTATGGGTATCTAGGACTGACCTTCTCCTACCATCTGCCATTTCTCAATGATCAGGTCTAATCCTAGTCCAACCCCTATCCCTTACATGGCCTTGTTCCTTGCTATATAATCCAAGCAGTTGCCTAAGGTATTACACCAAAGAACATAAGAATCTCTGTGTAAGTTGGTGATATATGTCACAGAAGTACACTGAACAGAGTTGTAAAAGATCTTAGTAGTTCCCTAGCCTAAGCCTCTCATATTATGGATGAGGAAACTGAGGAAAAGTTTTGCACTCTAAATTACAGTTGCTGGCAGAGATAGAACTGGAATCAATAGTAACCTCATTTCGAATTTCTGTTATATTCACTTTGAACAAATAGACCCATCAGTATGCCTTTAGCATTTTTTAAAAAATACAGATTGGGATGACAAAAATCATTTCAGTATGCACTATCAATGTCTGGTAAGATTTTAGACTTGTATATTTCTGTTTTTACGTAGAAATGCCCAAAAAGGAATTATCTGGAAATTTGTGTTTCCATAACAGCCAATATGTGAAAGCTGGATATTTTAGAAAGTAAAGCAGTATCATTCCACCAGATGTCACTGTTTGCATGTAGCAATGAAATTACAATGATTAAAAATACAATCTCCCCCCTCCCCAGTCATGTTTTGTAAAAAAAAAAAAAAAAAAATTCTATGTAGTTATATACTCTTCTATAGACTTGTTATTTTATCAAGACGATATTTTCTGATCTTTTTTAAACATACAAAGTATTCATATGCCTCTGCTGTAGATTTTAAAGAAAAAATTATACAAGACTAAAGAAAATTATCTGTAGATTAACATTTTCAAGAAGATGAACACCTAAAGCTTTTTCCAGACCTTGGAGTCTGCTTTTTAAACAACATTCTCTGTAAGTTAATGTTTTCCAAAATGGTAGATTGTGATCCAGTGAGTGGGTTGTGAAATCAGTTTAGCGGTTTTCTATGAGCACTTTAAAAAATGGTATCTAGAATAGAACCATTGCATCTGAGATTGACTTTGGTGAAACTTTTGTATGTGAGCACTCTTAAAATTTCCCTGTATGCATCTTCGTGAGTTACTTAAGAGTGGCTGTGAGCAACATCCTGTGAAGCCTCTCTCAGGCTTTTGTACACCAAGGAGCAAGATAAACTTGTTAAGGAAGAGATAGTGAAGCTGTGATGGAGGACCTCTCTGTTAGGGTCATACCGAGGTAGGGGAGGATTGCTGGAGGGAGATCCTTTCTTCATGCTTCACAAGATGTAGCTCACAGTCACCTTTATGTAACTCATAGAACATGTGTGCAGAGATATTTTAAGAGTACTCACAGCTTAGAACAAATGTTTCCCAAACTTCTTTAACAGCATCATACTACCTGAAATACATTTCTCTGTCTGGCCTCATGGGAGACTAATGTTGACCTGAAAGGAGGTTTAACTTTCACTCTGAGAGAGGTGGGCTTGTTTTCTTCATTCATCTCCCTCAATGATCATAAACAATAGTGGTTGTAATATCAGTCACTTTCTTAGCATATTCTGTGTGCAAGCCTCTTCTTAGAAATCATACATGATTTAGAAATCATGTATGATTTCTAAGACATTAGACTCTGAAAAACTCAATCACTGTTGCCATTTGTAAATGAGGAAACAGACTGAAGAAGGAAACATAGCACAGTGAGGGGTCCAAATTCTGTTTTTTAACCTCATTCCAAAGGCTCACTCTTTCCACTACATCAGTGATTTTTAGTCTTCCTTGAGGGTAAGAGTCATTGGGTTGATAAGTCTATCAATTCCCTGGCTCTATCCCAAACCTTCTGAATTATAATCTTCAGAGAAGGGGTCTGGGAAGGTGTAGATTTGATTTCATCCCAAGATATTCTTATGATTAGGCTGCTTTAGGAAAGACTGAGTACCTCAATGGTTCTCCATCTTCAGAGTGGACAGAATCACCTTCAGGTGGTTATAACACAGATGACTAGGCCTCAGCTCCTGAGCTTCTGATTCATTAGGTCTGTGGTAGGGCTCAATAGCTTGCATTCCTAACAAGTTCTTATGTAATACTAATGCTGTTCGATAGGGAACACACTTTGAGAACTACCCAGCATCTCATGCCTTACCAGTGATTCTCAGTTCCCCAGGGCAGAGTCTGGGGCTGGCTTTGGCTGTGAGATTTTTCTTACTCAGCCAAAATTCAACAATATTTATTTAGTACCTACTCCATTCAAGTTTTTGGGAGACAGAAAATGAGTAAGTCTCACTTTTTCTCCCAAACAAGCCTGTGCTCTACTGTGAAAAAGGGATATGGAATAGAATGCAGTATATTGTATAATGAAAGAGCAGATCAAATGCAACAGGGAAACCAGGGAGGCAGACATGAATCTGGGCTGGGCAGAGAAGGATCTGTAAAGGTCTCGTGGAAGAGTTGAGATCTGAAGGTCTTCTCCTCATCATTCGCCATTTTCATAGCCACTCGGTACTATAATGGCCTGTTGGTTTCGCCTGTTTCCCCTATTGCCCCTGGAGCAATCCCAGCACATAAGGCATTCTTTTTTTGCATTGCAAATGTAGCTTGGGTGGGAGGTTGGGAGAAGGAAGCAGAGTTGGCAAAGTTGATGGTGCCCCAACTGTGAAGGACCCTGACTGCCAGGGTCAGGAGCTTGGGTTATATACACTGTGTGTGTAGTCACTGAGAAGTTTGGAGAGGGGGATGACTGCTAACAACAGTTACAGGGATATGTGGCATGGATTGTAGGAGGGAGGGTCTGGAAGTAAGGGACCAGCAAAGATGATATCATAAAACTCAGATGAGAGAAGATGCAATGGATAAGAGGGACACCATGGAGGGAGAATGAACAGGAATAGTCATTACTGTTGGGAGTGAGGGAGAGATGGCGATGAAGAGATTTTCAGCCTGAACCACTGAGATAGTGGTGTTTTCCAAAGATAACTCTAGAAAAGTTTGGCTCTTTTCTCTGGACAGAAAGAAGGAAGCAGGGAAAATCTGGATAAAAATTTCTAGGTAAGTGGTTCATCTTAGTCATACAGGAGCATAAAGGTTAACCTTAGGTAAGTCTTTACACTTAGAAAGGTAGACATGAAGGCCTCCATTCATGTCTACCAGAGCTATGCGCTCTAGAATGTCCAATGACCTTCACTTTCTTCCACCCAATTCGTATTTCCGTTTAGTGTACTTTTGGAATATGAAAGAGCAAAGGACAATAAGAGGTAAATGACTTTTACTACCCTGTTTCTGGCTCAGAGCTGGAGAAAAGCACAGCAGTGCCTTTAGATAACTTCTTAGTCACTACTCTCCTCATCACCACCTCCCTCTCCCCCACAACCTATCTTAGAAGTACTTATTGATCCTAATATATGTATTCACTTGGCTCATTCTCTTAGTCCCTATACCTTCTCCTGTTCTTTTGTTTTCCTGGATATACTAGGATTTAGCTGCAGAAAACAGAAACATCTTGTATTAGTGTGTTCTTATGCTTCTAATACAGACAGACCCAAGACTGGGTAATTTATAAAAGAAGGAGGCTTAATTGACTCACCGTTCTGCAGGGCTGAGGAGGCCTCAGGAAACTTACAATCATGGTGGAAGGGGGAAGCAAACATGTCCTTCTTCACATGGTGGCAGCAAGAAGAAATGACGAACAAAAGGGGGAAAAGTCCCTTATAAAACCATCAGATCTTGTGATAACTCACATCATGAGTACACCAGCATGGGGGTAACTGCTCCCATGCTCCCACAACACATGGGGATTATGGGAACTACAATTCAAGATGAGATTTGGGTCGGGACACTGTCAAACCTTATCACATCTTTAGCTATTTTAAGCAGAAAGGGACTTAGTAATGGAAATTTGGTGTTTTAAAATCAATGAGTGGGTTAGAAAAATGGGCTATAGGTAGGGAGCTCTCCCAGGGATGACTCACACAGCATGTTTAACTGGCTGCCTAGGGCGCTGCTGCTCCTGACACAGGAAGGTGGCAAATCTGGAAGCCAGCACTGGCAACATACCACCTTAGCTGAGATTCAGGGATTAAGTAGCCTTTACTGTCACAGCTTTGGACTTTGGAGCCACACTGTGTCTGTTTGACATGCTCACTGGCAAAAAACAAACAACACAACTCACAAAGTTGTAACTGGAACACTGCAACAGAAGAACTCAATGTTGTCATGACTGTATTTGCCAACAGAAACATCAGAACCTTTTGCCTTCTAAATTGCATTTGGTTAGTGGATTCTAAATAATATCTAGAACACTGGCTTCAGGAGAGTTTTTTTTTTTTTTAGATAGAATCTCACTCTGTTGCTCAGGTTGGAGTACAGTGACATGACCTTGGCTGACTGCAACCTCTGGTAGGGCTCAATAGCTGATTTTTGTATTTTTAGTAGAGACGAGGTTTCACCCTATTGACCAGGCTGATCTTCAACTCCTGGCCTCAAGTGATCTGCCTACCTTGGCATTCTAAAGTGCTGGGATTATAGCTATGAACCACCATGCCTGGCCAGGAGAGTTTTACCTCCCCATCCTTGGCAGTTCAGGAAAGCGCATTAGAAGGAGGATGGAATGGGTGTTGAATGGCAGTGGTATTCACCTTGCTGGGAGTAGAGTTTTAACCTGTCTTTGAATTCAAATATTTTAGTAGGTAAGATAGGAAGTTTCTTTTTTTCATGACTCTACTTTGACAAAACCATATCTTCTCCAGCATGGCTCTGAGTGGGTCTACTTCTTAACAGCAGGTATGATGGGATTGAGGATTTCAGTGTATTTTTAAGCAACTGAAATCAGTTGGGTTTTCATATGCTTAGTTTTCACATTTGGTAACTCATAAAGTGGTTCTTCATGTAATAGTATATCAGTAAGTTAGAGGGAACAGTAGCTCTAAATGCTTCCATGTGATATTGATATTCTGTAGTATGTTTGTGGCACATGACTGTATATATATTCTTAGATATTTTGTCTTTATGTTCATTTTATCTTTATTTTACAGTTAAGTGTTGCAATACAAAAGTTAGTATATTTCTAAGCCAGTCTGTAGGTCAGTAGTTAATGACACATTTTATCTTCAAATTTTGATTTATCTCATATTTTAGCTTAAAGCTTTTATTGATAAGTTTTGTTCCATATATATTCTTATGTCTATGTAGCTTTTAGCCTAGAAAGGAAGACTTGATGTCTAAACAGTTTTCTGTTCATCCCAGCAAGAAGGGAAAACTATAATGTGAGAAGACACTTCTGCTTAGGCTGATGCTTTGCCCCAGTCCAGGAACGAAACTTTGTGTGTATGTGTGAGCTTGGAATGGGGGAGCAGGTGAGAGATCACAAGGTAGAGAAGCTTTTTTTTTTTAACCTCTTTTGTAACTAGGCTTTCATAGGGTGAATTTATTATTCCAATATAATGAAACAAAACCATCATAAATATTACTACTAAAATATATTAAGAACAAGATATGAGTATTTTTTGATTATTTCTAATTTTGGATTATCTGACTTCTACACAATCTCCGTTTAGTGGAGCTGTCAAATGTCCATGTGTTTATTTCAGCAGAGTTATGAAATGAGGGCAAACATCTTATGCTTTGTCAACTACTTGGAAAACAAACTTATTGTTCTTATCATATTGTAGAATATTGTATGGAATTCCTGTTATGGATGACAACCAAGAATATGTCCATGTTCCTCCGACACCGCGAGGGATACCACCTGAGTTGGCACAAGGAACTAGACAGCGTGCTCACAAACCAAACTTGCAAGTCTTGGGAGCAGGAAGTAAGGACTTTCTTTAATATTAGTTTTCTCTACCTCACAGGTTCTCAAACTGTTTGGTTTTAGGAGACTTTTTTTACTCTTAAAAATTATTGAGGACTGGCCAGGTGTGGTGGCTCACGCCTGTAAACCCAGAGCTTTCAGAGGACATGGTGAGAGGATTGCTTGAGCCTAGGAGTTTGAGACCAGCCTGGCCAATATAATGAGACCTCGTATCTACAAATAGTAACCGAGCCTAGTGGCACATGTCTGTGGTCCCAGCTACTTGGGAGGCTAAGATGAGGGAATCACTTGAGCCCAGGCAATTGAGGCTGCAATGAGCTGTGATTGCACCACTGCACTCTAGCCTGGGCAACAGAGAGAGACCCTCTCTCAAAAAAAAAATTATCAAGGGCCTCAATAATTTGTTGTGTGAGTTATAGCTGTTAATAATGAAAACTGAGAAAAAGCTAAAATATTTATTAAAAATTACAGTAATAACGTTCTATATGTTCTTTATGCCTGTAATCCCAGCACTTTGGGAGGTTAGGGCAAGAGGATTGCTTGAGGCTAGGATTTTGATACTAGCCTGGGCAACATATTGAAATGCCATGTCTACAAAAATAAATATAAAATAGTGAGCTGTGCATGGTGGTACATGCCTGTAGTCTCAGCTACTTGGGAGACTGAGGTGGGTTGATTGCTTGAGCCCAGGAGGTCAAGGCTGCAGTGAACCAGGGTGCCAGGGTGACAGAGTGAAAGCTTACAAAAAAAACTGTTTTTATGAAAAATAATTATGTTATGAGAAAAAAATTTAGTGAGAAACTAAGATTAAAAAAATATAATGCCTGGCTTAGTAAAAGACAAATGGACTCTCATGTCTGTTTCTGCATTCAATTATGCAGCAGTTTGTTTTGTTGAAATGTTTGAGAAGATTCTGACCTCACACAAATTTGTAATTAGGAAAGTTAAATTATTTTAATAGCCTTTAAAACGTAATTGTCAATATTTTCCTTTGGTAAACACCAAAACTTAACAAGCGGTAGTTTCTTGAAAGTTGCAAGACTGCTACTTATGAGGAAGATGGAATAGAAGCAATTTTTCCCATTCTTCCTGCTAAGTATGAGAGAAACCCTGGGCATTGCAAACGTAAGTAGACTCTGCAAGGTGAAGAGAAGGAGGCACAATAGCTAAGAACTTTGGGACTGAAAGAATGGCATGGTGGTGAATTAGTTTACACCAAAGGGGAATGAAAAAAAAAAACCCCAACAAAAGCCTGCTATCTCTAGCCAAAGAACCAGGAAAGAGGTAGCCTAGCAACACAGAAAATTTTTAGACAAATAATTCAGTACTCCACCCAAAAACCACAGTAAAAAACTGTGGCCCCACCCTCACTTCTACCAGTAAAGGCCTACAGGGAAACCTAGACTTCTGCCCTTGGCAGAGTGTCACAAGCTTCTCCAACACTACTGCCAAGGTGGGGTCAAAAAAGGCTCAGCGTGGAGCTGGGACTTTCATCTTAATAGAGCAGAATGAGATTTCTCCATACTGTCAGGTGGGACCACCTGGGGATCTTGGGCTTCCATCCTCCTCTAGTAGTAATGAGCCAGTCCTCCCACTCCCCACTGTGTTAGTATCAGAGGGGAGGTCCAGTGAAGTGTCTGCTAAAAGAGGATGTTTAAATGGCATCCATAGTCCTATATCATAATATCCAAAACATTCAAATTTCAGTTGAAAATCACTAATTCTAGTAAGAACTAGGAAAATCTCAAACTAAAAGTAAAAGGAAAATTGATAGATGACAATACTGAGACGACATAGATGTTAGAATTATCTGATAAAAGATTTTAAAGCTGCCATCATAAAAATGCTTCAATGGCCAATTATGAACACTCGAAACAAATTAAAGAAAAAAAGATTCAAGAACGAAATAGAAAGTCTTAGTAAATGAACTGAAGATATAGAGAAGAAACTTGAAAATATTAGACTCAAAAAATACAATAATTGCAATAAAAAGCTTAATGGTGGGGCTCAAAAAGTAGAATGGAAAAGAGAGAAAGAATCAGCAAACTTGAAGACAGAGCAATTAGAATTTACTCAGTATGTACAACCAAGGGAAAATGGACTGAACAATTTTTTTAATATTGCCTTGGGGAATCTCAGGGACTATAACAAAAGATCTAGTATTTGCGTTATCACAAAGGATGGTGTGAGACTGAAAAGTACTGAAATAAATAATGTCTGAAAAGTTCAACAGTTTGGCAAAAGGCATAAAACCACAGATTCAGGAGCCTGAGCAAATCCCCCAACTGGAAAAATCCAAAGAAATATAGACCAAACCACGTAACATTCAAACTCCTGAAAATGAAAGATAAAGAAAAACCTTGAAAGCAACAAAAAAGAAATGACATGCTACCTGTAGGGGAAAAATAATTTGTATTGAAATGGGCTTCCCATGAGAGGTGATGGAGGCCAGAAGAAAGTGGCAGAACATTTTTCAAGTGCTAGAAGAAAACAAATGTGTTCCCAGAATCGTATTTCCAGAAAAATATCCTTTAGGAATGAAGGAATCAAGAGATTCTCAATAGAAGGAAACTAAGAGAATTTGTTGCCAGCGTACCTGGCCTAAAATAATGGCTCAGAAAAGTTCTCTAAATGGAAATAATAAGAGAAAAAATCCAGGAATATCTAGAAGGAACAAAGCACATGTAAAGCAAAAATAAGGGTAAGTACAATAAAGTTTCCTTCTCCTTTTGAGTTGTCTAAGTTATGTTTGTCAGTTGAAGCAAAATTTATCATGCTGATGTGGTTGTAACAGAATATAGAGGAAATATTTAGGTTATATTATAAATGGGAAAGGGTAAAGAGACATAAGGGAGGTGAGATTTCTAAATATCACTTGAACTAGTAACATGATACCCTCAGTCAATAATGATAAGCTATGTTTATAAAATGTAATACTTAGAGTAACAATTAAAAAGCTATACAGAGATATACTAAAAATACTATAAATAAATAAAAGTAGAATTCTAAAATATGTTTAAGTAACCTACAGAAAGACAGGAAAAAGAAAACAGAGGAACAAAAGAAACCAGACAGAGCAGACAGGAAACAAAATCTAAAATGACAGATTTAAGCCCTAACTTAAATGTAAATGGTTAGAATATAGCAATTAAATGACAGAGTGATAAACTGGATTAAAACACATGACCCAGATATATAATGTTTACAAGAAACAAACTTAAAACATAATGATATAGTCAGCTTGAAAATAAAAGGCTTAAAAATATGCAAACATCAATTTAAAAAAAAGTGGTAATGGCTATATTAAAGTCAGATAAGATAGACTTCCAAGCAAAGAAAGTTATGAGAGACAGAGAGGGGCATTATATTATGATAAAAGTGTCAGCGCATCAAGAAGATATATACGAGTCTTATAAAATATATGCACCAGGCGACAGAACTGCAAAATAAGCAAAGCAAAAATCTAAGAACTGAGAGGAGAAATACACAATTCCACAATTGTAGTTGGAGAGTTCAGCATTTCTCTCTCAAGAATTGATAGAACACTTAGAAAATCAGCAACAACGCTATCAACCAGTAGGTTCCAGTTGAAGTTTATAGAACACTGTACCCAACAAAAGCAGAATACATATTCTTTTCAGATGCCATGAAGCATATACCAGGATAGAGCAAATCCATAATGGAATAAAGTAGAAACCAGTAAGAGGAAGATAACAAAAATTCCAAACATTTGGAATCTAAACAGTACAGTTATAAATAATGTATGGGTTAAAGGAGAAGTTTCAAGGAATTTAAAAAATACGTTGAACTGAATGAAAATACAACGTATCAAAATTTGTGGGGACGTAGCTAAGCAGAATTTATAGCACTAAATGCTTTCAATAGAAAAGGGAAAGTCTCAGATTAATGATTTAAGTTCCCACCTAAGAACCAAGAATAAAAGAGCAAAATAAACCCCAAAGAAGCAGAAGGAAGGAACAGAAGCAGAAATCAAAGAAACTGAAAACAGAAAAATAGTAAGGAAAATTAATGAAAGAAAGAGCTAGTCACTTGAAAAGATCAATGAAATTAACCTCTAGCAAGACTGACAAGAAAAAAAAGAAAAGCCATAAGTTACCAATATTAGAAATGAAATGAGATGTTACTACAGACCCTGCAGATATCAAAAAATTAATGTAGAAATACTGTGAACAACTCTGCACACATATACGTTTGATAACTTAGATGACATGAAGAAATTCTCAAAAAACACAAACTACCACAACTCACCCAGTATAAAATAATTTGAATAGCCCTGTAAGTATTAAGGACATTGAATTATTGATTTATAAAACATTCCCCTTCTCCCAAATATGTCAGCCCAGATGATTTTACTAGAGAGAATTCTACCACATATTTAAGGAATAATTAACACCTCTTCTACACAATCTCTTTCAGAAGATAAAAGAGGAGGGGAAGACTTTCCAATTCATTTTTTGAAGCTGGTAATACCCTAGTACCTAAACTAGACAGAGACAGTAAAGAGAAAGAAAGAAAGAAAAATGCAGACCAATATCCTTGCTATGATTCAAATGTTTGTCTCCTCCAAAACTCATGTTGAAGTTTAATTTTCATTGTAACAGTATTAAGAGGTGGGACTTTTAGGAGGTGATTAGGCCCTTATGGATGGGAAGAATGCTATTAGAAATGGGCAAGTTCAGCCCCCTTTTTCCCTCTTGGACTTTCTGCCTTTTACCATGAGAGGACATAGTAAGAAGGCCTACATCAGATGCTAGTGCCTCGATCTTGGACTTCTTCCTAGCCTCCAGAATTGTGAGAGAATAAATTTTTATTCTTTTTTTTTTTTTTTTAAGACGAGGTTTCACCATGTTGGTCAGGCTGTTCTTGAACTCCTGACCTCAGGTGATCCGCCCGCCTTGGCCTCCAAAGTGCTTGGATTACAGGCGTGAGCCACCACGCCTGGCCAATTTTTATTCTTTATAAATTACCCAGTCTCAAGTACCTGTGACAGCAGTGCAAAACAGACTAAGACAACTCCTTATAAATCTTAGATATAAAAATCCTTAACAAATGTTAGGTCATAGAATTAAAAATATGTAAAAATAATTACCCACCATGACTTTAGGGAATTATTTCAGAGATTTGAGACTGGCTCCGTATTGGAAAGTCAATCTTTGTAATTTATCATTTTAACACAATAAAGAAGAAAAATCGAATTATCATAATTATTAGTGAAGAGAAAGCATTTAACAAATTTCATCACGCATTTTCATGATAAAAATTTCAGAAAAATAGAAATAGAGGGAAATTTCTACAGCTTGATAAAGAGCATCTACAAAAACCTGGAGCTAACATTGTATTTAATGGTGAAAGCTTCATTGTTTCCCCCACACTACTCTTACTCAACACAGTGCTGGAAATTTTAGGTAGTGCATTAAGGCAAGAAAGGGAAAGAAAAGCTTGAAGACTAGAAAAGAAGCCATACAGCTGCCCCTATGTGCAGATGACATGATTGTCTACACAGAAAATTCTGAGGAATCATCCGGGTGCAGTGGCCCATGCCTGTAAACCCAGCACTTTGGGAGGCCAAGGCAGGCAGCTTGGTTGAGCCCAAGACTTTGAGATCAGCTGAGGCAATGAGAAAACCCCATTTCTACAAAAAATACAAATATTAGCTGGGCGTGGTGGTGTGTGCCTGTAGTTCCAGCTTTCCATGAGGCTGAGGTGGGAGGATCACCTCAGCCTGGGAGGTTGAGGCTGCAGTGAGCTGTGATCATGCACTACACTCCAGCCTAGAGAACAGTGAGATCCTGTGTCAATAAATAAATAAATTAAATAAATTCTGAGGAATCTGTACAAGAAAAATCTCACAGAACTAATAATTGAGCTCAGTAAAGTGACAGGATACAAGATAAACATGAATAATTCATTGTATTTTTATGTATCTATAGATGAACATGTACTGAAATACATACTGAAATTAAAACTATATCATTTATAATTGCTAACAACTGAAATAATTAAGTGTAAATCTAACAAAACATATATGTGAGTTAGATGCCGAGGACTACAAAATGCTGATAAAAGAAATAGAAGTGATCTAAGAAAATAGAGAGATTCCATATTTATAGATTGGAAGAATCAGCATAGTAAACATGTCATTTCTCCTCAAATTAATATACAGATTTAAGCAATTCCTGTCAAATTTTCCAGCAAGGCTTTTTTTCTTTCTTCCTTTTTTTTGCAGATGTAAACAAGAGTATTCTAAAATTTGTATGGAAATGGAAAGAAGGTAGAATAGCTAAAACAATTTGGATAAGATGAATAAAATGGGAAGAATCAGTTTATCCAACTTCCTGACTTACTATATTACAGTTATTAAGACTCTGTGGTCTTGGTGGATAGACAAACCTGTAGATCAATGGGGCAGAGTAGAAAACCCATGAATAGACTCATACAGATATATACAACTAATTTTTTTTATAAAAATGCAAAAATGATTCAATGGCATAGGATAGCCTTTTCAAACAATTGGTGTTGAATCAATTGTACATCCCTTTTTTAACCAAAAAAAAAGAACCCTGATCTAAGTCTTGCATCCTATAAAAAATGTACTTAATAATTCACAGACAAATGTAAAATATAAAATTATACAAAAAGAGTGAATCCTCCCTAACTCATTTTATGAGACCAACATCATCCTGATACCAAAACCTGATGGAGATACAACTAAAAAAGAAAATTTCAGGCCAATATCCATGATGAACATTGATGCAAAAATCCTCAATAAAATACTGGCAAACCAATCCAACAGCACATCAAAAAACTTATCCATCACGATCAAGTAGGCTTCATCCCTGGGATGCAAGGCTAGTTCAACATAT
This sequence comes from Ateles fusciceps, assembly GCA_036589455.1. NCBI lineage: Eukaryota > Metazoa > Chordata > Mammalia > Primates > Atelidae > Ateles > Ateles fusciceps. Next base: position 5,107,299 of record JAZHEH010002842.1, read on the forward strand.
GCAAATCTATAAACGTAATCCATCACATAAATAGCAACAAAGACAAGAACCACAGGATTATCTCAATAGATGCAGAGAAGGCCTTTGACAAAATTCAACATCCCTTTATGCTAAAAACTCTCGATAAACTAGGTATCAGTGGAACATATCTCAAAATAATAAGAGCTATTTATGACAAAGCGACAGCCAATTTCAGTTTTTGAATGGGCAGAAACTGGAAGCATTTTCTTGAAAAATTGGCACAAGACAAGGATGCCCTCTCTCACCACTCCTATTTAACATAGTATTGGAAGTTCTGGCCAGGGCAATCAGGCAAGAAAAAGAAATAAAGTGTATTCAATTAGGAAAAGAGGAAGTCAAACTGTCTCTATTTGCAGATGACATAATTGTATATTTAAAAGACCCCGTCGTCTCAGTCCAAAATCTCCTTAAGCTAATATGCAATTTCAGCAAAGTTTCAGGATACAAAATCAATGTGCAGAAATCACAAGCATTCCTATACACCAGTGATAGACAAACAGAGAGCCAGGTCATGAGTGAACTCCAATTCACAATTGCTATAAAGAGAATAAAATACCTAGGAATACAACTAACAAGGGATGTAAAGGACCTCTTCAAGGAGAACTACAAACTACTGCTCAAGGAAATAAGACAGGACATAAACAGATGGAAAAACATTCCATGCTCATGGTTAGGAAGAATCAATATCATGAAAATGGCCATACTATCAAAAGTAATTTATAGATTCAATGTTATCTATAAACAACATTGACTTCCTTCACAGAATTGTAAAAAACCACCTTAAACTTTATATGGAACCAAAAAAGAACCCACATAGCCAAGACAATCCCAAGCAAAAAACAAACAAACAAACAACAACAACAACAAAAAACAAAAAACAAAGTTGAGGCATCATGCTACCTGACTTCAAACTATACTACAAGGCTGCTGTAATCAAAACAGCATGGTACTGGTACAAAAACAGATCTATAGACCAAGGGAACAGAACAGAGGCCTCGGAGGCAACGCCACACATCTACAACCATCTGATCTTTGACAAACCTGACAAAAACAAGCAATGGGGAAAGGATTCTCTATTTAATAAATGGTGTTGGGAAAACTGGCTAGCCATATGCAGAAAGTTGAGACTGGATCCCTTCCTTATACCTTATACAAAAGTTAACTCCAGATGGATTAAAGATTTAAACACAAGACCTAACACCATAAAAACCCTAGAAGAAGACCTAGGCAATATCATAGGTATGGGTATCAGGACGTAGGTATGGGTAAGGACTTCATCACTAAAACACCAAAAATAATGGCAACAAAAGCCAAAATAGACAAATGGGATTTAGTTAAACTAAAGGGCTTCTTCACAGCAAAATAAACTATCATTAGAATGAATTGGCAACCAACAGAATGGGAAAAAATTTTTGCAATCTACCCATTTGACAAAGGGCTAATATCCAGAATCTACAAATAACTTAAACAAATTTACAAGAAAAAACCAAACAACCCCCTCAAAAAGTGGGCAAAGGATATGAACAGACACTTCTCAAAAGGAGACATTTATGCAGCCAATAAACATATGAGAAAAACCTCATCATCACTAGTCGCTAGAGAAATGCAAATCAAAACCACATTGAGATACCATCTCATGCCAGTTAGAATGGTGATCATTAAAAAATCTGGAGACAACAGATGCTGGAGAGTATGTGAAGAAATAGAAATGCTTTTACATTGTTAGTGGGAGTGTAAATTAGTTCAACCATTGTGAAGACAGTGTGGAAATTCCTCGAGGATCTAGAAATAAAGAAATTCCATTTGACCCAGCAATCCCATTACTGGCTATATACCTGAAGGAGTATAAATCATTCTATTATAAAGACACGTGTACATGTATGTTTATTGTGGCACTGTTAACAATAGCAAAGACTTGGAACCAACCCAAATGCCCATCAGTGATAGATTGGATAAAGAAAATGTGGCACATATACACCATGGAATACTATGCAGCCATAAAAAAGGATGTGTTCATGTTCTTTGCAGGGATGTGGATGAAGCTGGAAACCATCGTCAGCAAACTGACAGAACAGAAAACCAAACGCCACATGTTCTCACTCATAAGTGGGTGTTGAAAAATGAGAACACATGGATACAGGGAGAGGAACATCACACACCAGGGCCTGTCAGGGGCTAGGGGGCCCTCCACTCCCCTCCTCCTCCTCTTTCCCCTCTCCTCTTCTTCCTTCTCCTCCCCTTCTCTTCCCTTTCCACAGCATCTTGCTCTGTTGCCCAAGCTGGAGTACAGTGACATGATCACAGCTCAATGCAGCCTTGACCTCCAGGGCTCAGTGATCCTTCCACTTCAGTCTCCTGAGTAGCTAGGACTACAGGCACATGCCACTACACCTGTCTAATTTTTAAATTTTTTTGTAGGGTGTTACTATGTTGCCCAGGCTGGTCTTGAACTCCTAGCCTCAAGTGGTCCTCCAGCCTTGGCCTCCCAAAGTTCTGGGACAGCTGTGAGCCACCATACCCAGTCATGATGTTTTCCTGATTTGATTGGATTATGTGATTTTGGGAGGAAGACCACTGAGATAAAAATGCCATTTTCCTCATGTATCAGGGGTACATACTCTCAACATGATTTATCAGTGTTGTTGTTAACCTCGATCACCTGGTTAGGTAGTGTTTACCAGGTTTCTTCCTTTAAAGTTTCTCTTTTTTCCCCTTCCCATATTATTCTCTTCAGAAGGAAGTCACCATACATAGCCACACCTAAGAAGTGGTGAGTTACGTTCTACCTGCTTGAGGGTAGAGTGTCTACAAAAATTTATTAGAATTTATTAGAATTCTTCTGTATGGGAAGTGTGTCTATTCTTCTCATTTATTTATTTACTCAGTCATTTATTTCTATCTGTATGATTTGTGAATATGTTATACTTTGAGTTGTAATCCAATATTACATTATTATTATTCGTTTTGCTAAAATTATTTGATCTTTGGCCATTGGGAATTCCTTCAGTTGGCTTCTATGTCTCTTTCTTAATTTTTGGCAGTATTAGATATTCTGGGCTCATCTTGTGTATTTCCTGCCCCAGTCCTAGAATCAGCCATTTCAGTAAGGAGTTGCTGGCTGTCTTTTTTGGGGAATATAATTAAAAACTAAGATCCAGGCAATAGGTGTGCTTGTTTCTACTAAGCATTGTTGCTTCTAGGTCTTGTCAGCTGACAAAGCAAGGAAATATATGTGTGTATATAAACTTGTATAAATAAATACACATATCTATACATATTTCTGTATGTAAACATCTGTATCTATAGTAAGCTAAATGTGAGTTCTTACTGATGCATCCAATTCTAATTCATTACCTCATGGATAATTCTAGTTTTCTTCCTTTTCTTTAAACTTTCACTCCAGCAGTGACAAACCAGGTTTCCACCATTCTCCCTCAATTTATTAAATTTTCAATTCCAGTACACATGCATAGAAGTATCAGAATTGTTCATTCATAATCATGTGGGATACAACTTTATTGCCTAATGTACAATGCTATGTGTGCAGTTCCTTTTGCCTTTAGTTTTATATACTCCACTCATTTCCAAAATTACTGAAGTTAGCAACTTTTCCCCCCTATCCCCTTGGGTGATATTATTTCATATATTTGTAATGCAGTTAGATTGTTTTATTACATTCTGTATTCCAGCCTGGGATTCCTCCTGACCTCCTAAATGATTTTTAAAAATTCATATTACAGATGATATCAGGCATGTTTAGGGTGGTATGGCCAGAAACATAAATTTGCATTTCATTAAAATTCACCCCTGTGCTTCAAAGTTCAATGGGGTTTAAAAAATGTATAATGTCATGTAGCCACAATTCCAGTATCATACAGGATAGTTTCATATCCCTAAAAAATTCCCCTAGGCCTGATTAATTTTTATTTGGAAAAGAAATACAGAAACCAAACTAGTAAACACCTGACAATATGTTAGTAAGATTTTGAAACTGTTAACATTTCATCATACTTGTTTCACATTTTTTAACAGAAAATTTTAAAAATTATTAAATTAAGACCTCTTGTATTTCTTAATTCCATTTCTATTCCTCCCTCCCCAGCAGTTGCTGTTACAATTATAGTAGTCTTTCCAGTCCATGAGTTTATACTTGACTAGATGTATTTGGGAGCCTAACCAATAAATAATATAGTTTTTTGTGTTCTGGATACATTTATATAAATAACATAGTTTTATGTGTCTTTCTAAAACTTGCTTGTTTTATTCTCAATCCCATGCTTCTAAGATCCATCTTGAGATGATAATTTTTGTGTTTTATAGTGTTTATGAGTATACCACATTTTATTTGTTACTCTATTAATGGACATTTAGATTGGGTTTTATTTGTTATTTTGTATGCTCTGTGAATACCCCATACACATCTCCCCATGCATGTATGTAAGAATTTGCTTAGACTATATAGCTGGAAATGAAATTCCAGAAGGATGTGGCATGTACACTTTGTACTGTACTAAGAAATGGTCAGTTGGCCTCCAGTGTGTTTCCTCAAGTCCTTAGCATCACCCGGTAATGCAAACTTTTACATTTTGCAGATCTGATGGCTTTAAAAAATTATTTCCCAGATTTTCAGAAGCTGTGTAACCAAAAATTCTCCTCAGCTAAAACTAATTTTGATGGGAGATTGGGTTTTTACTCTCAAGGCCATTTCTTACTGTTTCTAATAATCTGTTATGTTATTTTCAAAGATGTGTGCTTATCCAGAATTCACGAAGTTGTTTTGGAATACAGCTGCACCTAAATTCTCTGTTCCAGAATCTGTCATGAAGGAAACTCTATATCCAAAATATGAGGTAACATATCAAATGAGTTTTCTGTATTATTGTTGCAGTTATTTAATAATTAAATTGTATAATTGGTTATGATGTTAACTTTCACTGGATATTTATGTAAATTGCCAGACAGTTATTGTCAGAATTGTCTATCACTATAGAAACTACTTATATATGTAAATAATAATTATATGTATGGGTAAAATTATATACCTATATACTTATAAATTTACAATTTTATATGTTCATATGACATATAACTATAATTTTATATATTATGTATGTATATTTAAAAATGTTATACTTATCCATGTGACTTTAGCCACTTAAGAAGAATATTCTGTTTTCTTTTTGAAAGAATGTTTTATTTGATTGAGAGTTCAAGATACAAAACTATTTGGGTTGTTTAGAGGATCTTCATGGTATTTTCATTTGTTTTTAAAAGCACATTTTAAATTAATTTAATGTTAAAAAGATTTAACACTATCCAAATACAGTAATCTTTTTTCTTCCCTTAAAGAATGATTACACTCATTTAATGTTATACTGATCATTTTAAAAATTAGAAAAATAAGAAGTAAAACAAAATAACCTATTATTATTCTCCCACAGAGAATTGCTCACTTTTTCATTCATTTTCTTTCGTTTGTAAAAATTCTTTTTATTTCTCCTCCTCTTTCTTCTTTTCCTTTTTTTCCTCTTTCAGTAGTTCAGTGATGAGCATCATAGTACATAAATTTTTAGTGGCATTCAGGATTATTTTATTTGCATGGTGTTGTAGACATCTTACAAAAACACATATATTAGAAAAGTATAAAACAAGAAAGTTAAAGAAATTGTGGGGAAAACATAACATGAGTAATAGCATAATAAAGCCAGAGGTAAGGTTAATATGAAGAAATTCAGTTCGTGTATGCTGTTGCTTGAAATGGGGTCATCAGTTTGACTCTTAGCTTCCCTGCAACCAAGGCATGGAAGGAGCCTTGTTCATATTTAACCTGTTGATACTACCTGTTTAGAATGTTAATATTAAAATATCTTTGCATTTCTTGGATTACTTGTTTATAGTATATTATTGTTAAATATTATGTTGAATTCTGTTAGGCTATATTTTATTTTTAATTTTAAATATATACTCATGGGTGAAATTTGTGTGTAGTGCATTTTTTTCCTTTGTCAGACTTTGCTATCAGAGCTATTCTTGCTTTATAAGGTTAACTGGATAGCATTTCATCATTTTTAATATTCTGAAATTGATATGGCATAGGAATAATCTTGAAAAGTGGAAGAACTCACTGTTTGGACTCATCTGAGCCATTTGGTTAGATAGTTGTTTGAAAATTAAAAATTTTTCTTTTCTAGGTTATTCATGTTTACTATTTTTTCTTGTCAATTGGCAACATATTCTTACAGAAAGCTATATATTTAATTGAGATTTATAAGTTATATGCATAGAGTTGCATATATTTTTGTCAGTTTTATATTAATTTCTAATATTGGATCATTTTCTTTTTTCTTTCTAATGATGTTTCTGATATTTTTTCTTAGAATAGAATTTTTAGAAAGTAGGTTTTTTCTTTTTTTTAATTTGTTTTTAATTTTAAGTACTTTGTCCTCTACTTGTCAGACTACTATACTCATACCAGTATAACACCATCCCTTTTACTTTATTTTTTTAAGCGATATATATATAACACATAATTCCCTGGCTGTTAGGTATCATGGCTAGTCAACCAGAAAAACAGATGAGTTTAACTCATCATCTTCCACCAAAAACCTTTTTGATTAATATTAATTAATGTTGTTACTTCTCTCTTTTAAAATACTTTTGGCTGTTGGCTTTCTGCTTTCCATAGAATGTTGACATTCTATTTTGGCATTTTTCTAATTTCTTTTGCTTAAAAATTTATTAATATTGTTTCTCCTTCCTTCCTTCCTTCCTTCCTTCCTTCCTTTTTTCTTTCTTCTTTTCTTTTCTTCCTTTTTTTGAGACCGAGTCTTGCTGTGTCACCCAGGCTGGAGTGCGATGGCACAATCTTGGCTCACTGCAACTTCTGTGTCTAGGATTTAAGCCATTCTCCTGCCTCAGCCTCCTGAGTAGCTTGGATTACAGGCGCCCACACAACACCTGGCTAATTTTTGTATTTTTAGTAGAGATGGGGTTTCACCACATTGGTCAGGCTGGTCTTGAACTCCTGACCTCAAGTGATCCACCTGCCTCAGCCTCCCAAAGTGTTGGGATTACAGGTGTGAGCCACTGTGCCCAGTCTCTTCTTTTTAAGTAATATAAGTAATTAATGAGTTTTCTTCTGTGTATTTGACCTTATTTCACACCTTTTCATTTGCAGTTTATTTTCAAAGTTATTTCTATTGTAGTTTTCCTTTTCTTTTTGATACACCACAGTGTTTAAACATTTTTTAAAACTTGTTGAAATTATGTTGTTTAAATTTTATTCTTAATCCTTATTAGTACAAGAAAATATATTCTTTAGAATACTAGTTTCTTAGAATTTATGGATATTTGCTTTGCGTTGTAATGGATATTCCAATATCTATCTGTTAATTCAGTGGTATTATTTGTTATCATTTTTATATTGTGGTCAGACTAAGCAGAGCACACCTTTGGAATCAGATAGTCTTGAATCTGAATTCCATTTACTTCCTGGATAACCTTTTATTATTATTTTAACCTCATGAAGTCTCAGTTTTTATGTTTGTAAAGTGAGTGTTTTGAGGATTTAATGAGAGGTTATATGGTGCATTGCTCGATAAGTAGTAGGTGCTCAAATAATAATAGATTTAGCTATTATATTTTGTAATGTTATTACATTTTATGTGGCACGTTTCTTTCATTTGATGTCATAAAGACTTTGATTAAATAGGGATTTTCAGTGAAGTTATATTTTGTCAATTGTTTCATGTGTTAGCCGGGTGCGGTGGCTCACACCTATAATCCCAGCACTTTGGGAGGCTGAGGTGGGTGGATCACTTGAGGCCAGGAGTTCAAGACCAACCTGGCCAACATTACAAAACCTCATCACTACCAAAAATAAATAAACAAATTTCCATGTGTTATTAACAGTTTTACTTTCTGTGATTAGAAGATGTTTTGTATTTATTATGAATTTTGTCTCTTACTGATTTGAAATGATCCAGTTTGGCGTAATTAATGCTTGAATTCTACTCTAGTATGTCCAGCTCTGTGTTCTTTTCTCTATGTTCAGAAATATTTTTATGTTAATATTTTTTACTGTTTTTGTTTTGTTTTAGATGTCCCATATAAGGAGCATATGGTTTTTTGGTCTTACTATTATTATTTTATTTTGTGGTTTCTGTTTTTTAAAAATTTCTGTTCTCTTTTGTTAACTCCCCACTGTCTGTGCTGTGCTGTTTTCAGGGTGGCAAGGTCTATTATAATTACTTCGTAAATCACACGAGTAGTATATGAATGCTTACTTGTAGTAAAAATTCAAACAATGAAGATGAATATGACATAAAGAGTATTCCCCATCCTTAACGCTGAACTTCTTCAATTCTCTTCTCCCTGAAGTTGGCCATTGTTAAATGCGTTTCGTATATCCATTCAGACATTTTCATTGTCATTTATGTCATGCAGTTGTGTGTGCAAATTAATGCTTCTACATATGTGGAGTTATAATTTATATTATTATACATCTTAATTATTTTTTCACTTAAAAATTGCACACACGTGTATTTTTTTGTTTGGAATTCATAGTCAAAGTGTATGTATATTTCAAATCTTATAAGACTATCATGTATATTTGCATTTCCTTTTTTATAGTGCAGTCTAACCTTTTCATTTAAGAAAATAATACTTACATATTGTTTTTGAAAAATATGTTGTGAGCTAAAACAGGAAAGTTAATAATATAAAGTATATTAAAAGACTGCCTTAATGCAAAAGATTGGTGAATATTAATTTGCATAAGTCGATGTGGCATTCGTGAAATTATGATGCTCACAGCTGCTTCAAGAAAATCTGCTGAGAGGGGCACACTTGACTGCCGGCCTCCAGCTGCTGTCCTATAGACCTAACATGGCATTTGCTCCAAGGCCATACTTCCTTGGGGCTGCTCCCAGCCAGGGACTGAGCACAAGGTGGTTGCTAGAGCAGACACATTCCTGCTTGGTTCTGACGCTTTCATGGGCAATTTTGGCTCAGAGACTTTTCATCTGCCTGGTTAAATCTTTTTTAGAACTGCTTCGTGGTCTGAAGCTCTTCCTACCTAATCCTTCCTCTCTCATCTTCTTTCCCAGATGTCAAATCTGCAGCATGTTCTGAAGGCTCCCCCTACCTACTCCTGCACCCTCTTATTTTATCCTATACTGTTGGTGTCTGCTTCTGCTTGAACTGACACAGTAGGGAGTCTGTAATATAAGTGCAATGTTATTTAAACTGTATGTTTGTTTGCAAAGTATGAGCATTTATTTTTCCATCTCTGTTTATAGGAAAGTGTGAATGGGAATTGAGGGCAGGCAAAATTGTTTTCGAAGAGGTGGAATTGTAGCAGGAATAGGAAGAATTAGTTAGAACTGCTGATCATGGAGTAACCTATTAGAAAAGTAGTCTGAAAGAAAACCAGTACTGCTGGTTGTCCACTCCCAGTGAACAGGAGAAAAGGGACCCAACAGAATTTTCTGGCACAAAAAGATAGCTCAAGCTCACCTGACATTTTCATTTCACCAGAACTGGCATCAGACCTTTCTTCAAAGACTCCTGGTTCTGATGAATGGGAAATAATATTTAAATGCCCAGTTCTGTGTGCTCATGTTTTTAAAAAGCAAATTTAACTTGTTTCTATGTATATTATAGTTACTCGTATTTTTTGTTTGATGCTGCCTTTTTTTAAATGACTTTTTATTCCTTTTCTTAAACTTATATTTTTGTTTTTCCTTTTTAAAAAATAAAATTGAGTAGTCTGGATATAATATATTCATGATTTTACGTTTTCATGGTTATTTAAAAATATATAGCATGTATTTAAGTACATCAAGATTCAATCAATCTATATCCTTTCCATGAAGGATTAAGACTTTAAAATGTTTCACTTTATTCCCATTGGCAATCTGCCAATTTAAGACCATTAAATACTTTAATTCCTGATAATTTTAATGTTCACTCTGTGCAACAATAATTACACAGATTTAGCTATGTTTTTCTGATTTATTTCTCACCGCAATTTATTCTGTCTTATGTAACTTCCTTTCTTCTAATCATTTTTATTTTCCTTATTATATTTTTGTCTAATTCTTTCCATAAAGGTTTGTGGGTGGTAAATTTTGGAGTACTTGTATTCATGGATATGCATTTATTTTCCTCTGCCTCTTGCATTCCAGTTTGATGTGGCATAAAATTCTATTTTTTTAATTACTTGCCAGGCAGCATCCAGTGTTGATAATAAGTATTTGGACACAGTAGTTCTCATTCATCCCACTTGGAACTTCATGGTCTTGTTTATAATGAAGACTTAAGTCTTTTTACATTTCATTTTTTCATTCATCAGATAAATACATGCCAGTCACCTCTATGTGCAAACCACTGTTGTAGCAGCTGGAGCTGCAGCAATGAAAAATCAAGGTTGCTAATTGCATGGAGCTTACATTTTAGTATGAGGTATAGATAAAATAAACGTGTACTGTGGATTCTTGTTATCTGTGGTAGTTATGTTCCATAAAGTCACCTCAAGCACTGAATTAGTTGATATTGAACCGTTGCTCCTAATGGAAGTAGAAGGCTAGGCTCCTGTGAGCCTCTGGTTTTTCATCAGCTGATCAATACATAACCTTGCTTTATGAGGTTTTCTATTTAAAGACACCTTATTTAATATATATCGTTGATTCATTACCACTGAAGTCATAGCTGACAGCACTATAACTCACGCCTGAAAGAAGCTTATGTAACACATTTATTTTCTCTGTAATGCACACTGCAGCCTTCTTGCACTTAGGAACACTAGCCAGCATTTAAGCACTATACTGGGGGACCATTTTAAAGAGCCAAATCACAAACAAAAAACACAAAAATGTGAAAAACGCAACATTAAATAGGCCATGAACAAGAAACTTCTTTACAAGAACTGAAACAAGAAGGCAGAATGGCGTTTTGTTCAACCTCAGCTTGGTGCTTAAATCTGCCACTGTGGTGTAGATTTGTCTATGTTTTCCTGTAATATTGTCAATTTTTACTTTATATATTTTGTGGCCATGTTAGTAGATGCATACAAATGAAGAACTGTTAAACATTCTTTGTGAGTCAAAACTTTCAGTAATGAACTGAACTACTTAATGTTAGTAAACACTTTTACCTCAGAGTCTATCTTTATTATTAATGCATTGATAGCAATTTTCCTTTATTAAATATTTGTTCCCTTACACATAACTTTTCTGTATTCTTATATTTTAGATGTGTCTTTTATAAACAACATGTAATTAGATGAAAACAATTAAATATATTTGGATTTTTTGTTTCTCAATTGGACTTTTTTAAAATTTACATCTACTTTTTATTGTTATTTTTGTTTTTCTTACCCATTGTGTGTTTATTTTTTCCAATTATTTGGGTGTATTGTGTTTTATCATTTCTGTTTTAAAAGTTACATATAATTGATGTTGAACAATGTGAGGTTAGAGGTGCCAATCCCTGCACAGTTGAAAATTCATGTATAATTTTAAACTTTCCAAAACTTAACTACAAATAGCTTATTGTTGACTGGAAGCATTACTGATAACATAAACAGTCAATTAACACATATTTTGTATGCTATATGTATTATATACTGTATTTTCACAATGAAGTAAACGAGAGAAAAGAAAATAGTATTAAGAAAATTTTAAGGAAGAGAAAAATATATTTACTATTAACTAAGTGAACATAGACGATAAAAGTCTTCACTGTGCTGTCTTTATATTGAGTAGACTGAGGCAGAGGAAGAAGAGGGGTTGGTTTTGCTGTTTGATGGGTGGCAGAGGCAGAAGAAAATCTGCATATAAGTAGATTTTCTGAACCCATGAAGTTCATACCCGTGTTATTCAAGGGTCAATGGTATGTTTTTCTTATTTTTGTGGCAACTTCCCTAGAATATGCATCTTTAACTTATCAGTATTTCATATATATTAATACCTTTATATTCCTCCAGGAAAATACAGTGACTTCAGAATCCTTTAAATCCATTTACCCCTTCTTGACTTATACTCTTACTTTGAAGATTCTAGCTTTTAAAGTCCAAAATAAATTTTTATTTTATGTAATACATCTTAAATTTTACCCTTATATTTATCTCTCTTTCTCTCTCTCTCTTTTTTTTTTTTGGCTTTTTTTTTTTATTTCCTAGCATCTCAGACACTTATATCTGGAATCATTTTACCCTCTGCCTAAATTGTATTTTATAGAATTTCTTTTAAGAGGAGGAGTAGGAGGTCTGCAGTTGGTGAAAACCCTGGTTTTTCTTAGTTTCAAAATGTCTTCATATTACTTCATTCTTGAGGAATATTTTATCTGAGTATAATATATTTGCAGAGGTTTTAACACAGTAATGTTTCATTATTTTATGGCATGCATTATTGCTGTTGAGAAGTAAGTCTTAAATATAAAGACTTTGAAGCTAATACATTTTCTGCTTCTCCTAATCCTGGCTAGTTTTAAGTTTTTCATTTGCATTTCCTATAGTTTCACTATGATGTGTCTAGGCATAGATTTCTTTTTATTTATCACATACTGAAATTCTTTGAGTTTGTAGTTGGCATTTTTCCTTAGGTATGGAAAATTTTTAGTAATCTCTTTAAATATTTTCTCTATTCATTCTCTATTTCATTTTCTGGAACTTGAATCACATGTATTAGGTACCTTTTTTCCTCTTGTGCTTGGTACTGGATTCTGGACAATTTCTTCCAACCTATGTTATAGGTAAGGTCCACAAATTCTCTCTTTAGTTGTATATAATATACTGTTAAACTTGTTTTTTATATTGTTCTTTTTAGTATTTCTATTTTTCCCTGAATCTGTTATGTTATGTTGTGTTGTTTCTTTGTGTACCTGTCTGTCTTTAAATGTTTGCTTAACATTGTATTTGAAACATGATGTTAAGGAAACATTTGAGACTTAGAATGGCATTTTCTTCCTCCAAAGGATATTTTTGTTAGAATCTGGGGTCTTTACCATTCAGAGACAGTTTTAATCTAAAGTTAAGACTTGAATTTCTCTGACTACCCTTGTGATAGAACCCAGACTAAAAGTCCACATAAAAGTTGGTTTACTTCCACCCACTTTTAATCTGAGGATGTACCCCTGTGGTATTCCAGTTTATATATAACTGGGATGTATTATCAGGCTCCCCATCTCAGGTAGATTCTGGGCTTTGTCTTTTGTCACCCTTGCCCCAAGAAACTGCCAAATCTACAACTCAGAGTTGCAGCTGTTTTGACAAACATTCTGAGAACAAAGCATCTTTAAGTAGTAGGCTTACCTTTTCTGGTCCTTGTCTTTTCTCAGATTATAAGGAAGAGAAAAAATATATTTACGATTTTTCATCTTGTCATCTTGTTAGCTCTTTGTTATTTTGACCATTGTTTTTTAAATTACATGTAGCTCTCAGCTGTCCTCAGCAGAGTTCCTAATATTACATAATTAGGAGCAGAAGTCATCATTGACTTTTAAAGACACCGTTTCCATTTCTGTTTACATTCCAGCTTTTATTGCATGCATACCAATTTCAACAATATCTTTGGGGTAGAGTAGGAGGATTTTTTTTTTCCATTGGATATCATCTAAGCAACACTGTAAGTGCCCTCTCAAGACACCTTAGTTTGGCCATTATTTTTGCAGTTTCCAAGGCTCCAGCATATATGTTCTTTTTAAAAATAAGCAACCATTGATTGTTCATAAGTTTTGCAGTTTTTATATCTATAAAGCATGGTACTAAGGTTTTTGTCCTTATTGTTGTTAAAAGCATTCTTCTAAATATATAATATCTACTATTCCATCATGTTTCAGTATCTTGTATAAGCATATGACAAAATAGTTTAAAAATCCCTGGTATACCATGAAGTTTGCCTTTAAAGAATAATGATGAAAGTGGCTAAGTATCTTTCTACTATGTCCAGTAATTACCTTACCTTACATTGTGCTATCACTACTTTCTGAAAATATAACTTGAGAGGATTTTTAGCAAAAATTCAATGCTGGTGATTCCTAAGTTACCCATAACCTTCTCCATCATCAGTAATAATTACATAATATTTTAAAAAATCTGACTTTTTGTTTAATAAATATTTTAAAAATTCGTAATGTTAGTTGAGACTTAACAATTTCAAAAAACAAAGTAGCAGTATGATTTAATTAATCATTAATCCTCCAGGCTGTCAAATTTAGGTCTTCTAGGTTTCTGCATATCCAAACCACTGATTACAAGATAGAGAAGTAGCACATTTAGCAATAACCTTAATTATTGTGGCAGTTTACTCTTACAATAAATGTATATACATACTTAACAGATAGAATTCAAAGTATAAAGCCCTTAAGGAAAATTTCATCCAGTTTACATTTAGAATGATTGCTTATATTTAAAAATAAATATTCATTTGTTGACAAGAAATCTAGATATGTCTTGTTCATAATCCTCATATCAATATGGTACATAAATTCAATGTTAGCCTATGAGATCATAGGATCGTTGATCTCTCCTAAGAGTAAGGATGTCAGAAATAATGTAGAAGTAACCATTTTGCTAAATGCCAACACTGAAGCCAGATTGCAGGTTTTGGCCAAATACTAAGGCTGTAGCTGGACTTTGGTCATTTCTGGTGTTTTCTAGAATAATACTACTTTCATATGTTTTCTCTTTTGTTAATAATGTTGTACTACGAAGTAACAGTCATCATAGACTTTGAAAAAGTATTCCAAAACATAATTTAAAATTGTTATCTTTTTATCACAGAGTGTTGGAGCAAGCAGAGTTTTAACTGAGAAATTCTCCACCTGAAACCAGTGTCCTTACTTTACATCGATACAGCAGAACAAATTTTAGCGTATGTAGAATTTTTATTCTTAAGATTGTTTACTATATCTGCCTACAATCCAGATATTAATTATAGTAATTCCAGAAATTATTTCTTGGGATTGGGCATGGTGGCTGATGCCTGTAATCCCTGCACTTTGGGAGTCTGAGATGGGCCACGAGTTCAAGACCAGCCTGGCTAATATGGTGAAACCCCATCTCTACTAAAAATACAAAAATTTAGCTGGATGTGGTGGCATGTTCCTGTAACTCAGTTACTCAGGAGGCTGAGGTGGGGGAGATCGCTTGAGCCTGGGAGGTGGAGGGCAACAGGGGGAGACTCAGTTTAAAAAAAAAAATTTTTTTTTCTTGGTACTTCCTCATTCTGAGAAATGTCTCAGACCATTCAGTGCTATCTTTGCTGTAGATATATTTCTACTTTCTCAAATGCTGTTTTATGACTGTTAGAAGATGTTATTCACTAATCAATAG
This sequence comes from Ateles fusciceps, assembly GCA_036589455.1. Taxonomy (NCBI): domain Eukaryota; kingdom Metazoa; phylum Chordata; class Mammalia; order Primates; family Atelidae; genus Ateles; species Ateles fusciceps. The sequence goes on from JAZHEH010002842.1 coordinate 5,122,654, forward strand.
CAGGATATTTCTTGTGAGTTTTTCTAAAATTTCTAGTTTTTTCACTCATTCTTGCCTAGGTCTTCAGTGATCAAAGGTTTTGACTAAACAGAGAATCTGTTTGTGGCCATGAAGCAGAGTAAGACTGATTGCTTTAAATGGTGATGAGATGCATAATTACAACTTTAAGTATAGCTAACTACAGTGTATCCAATGACCTGATCTTTATATGGGGTACAATTAAGATGTGGTTTTATTTTTCTCTCACTAGTGCCTAATATGGTCTTTTTTTGTTTTTAGACCAAATCTTACTCCATCACCCAGGCTGGTGTACAGTGGTGAGATCATGGCTCGCTGCAGTCTCGACCTCCTGGGCTCAAGTGATTCAGTGATTCTCCCACTTTAGCCTCTTGAGTAGCTGGGACTACAAATGCACGCTACTATACACAGCTAATTTTGTTTTTTAATTTTTTTTTTTTTTTTTAGAAATGGGGTCTCAGTCTGTTGCCCAGACTGGTCTCAAAACTCCTGGGCTTAAGTGATCCTTCTGCCTCAGCCTCCCAAAGTGTCGGGATTACAAGTGTTAGCCCCTGGACATGGCCTAGATATTTCTTTATTGCTGTTTGCATCACTCTTAGCTTAAGGACATGGAACATGCCATTTTCTTTTCTTTTTCTTTTTTTTCTTTTTTTTTTTTTTTGAGATGGAGTCTCACTCTGTCACCAGGCTGGATTGCAGTGGCATGATCTCGGCTCACTGTAAGCTCTGCCTCCCAGGTTTAAGTGATTCTCCTGCCTCAGCCTCCCAAGTAGCTGGAACTACAGGCATGCACCACCACCCCCAGCTAATTTTTGTATTTTTTAGTAGAGACGGGGTTTCACCATATTGGCCAGGATGGTCTCGATCTCTTGATCTTGTGATCTACCCACCTTGGCCTCCCAAAGTGCTGGGATTACAGGCATGAACCACCATGCTCAGCCAGGAATATGCCATTTTCTTTGTACTTTCCTCTTAATTTAGTAGTGTTTTCCAACTCTTTTAATATAATAACACCAGTCTGGGTATGATTATAATAAATGGTAATACTTGCTTGGTTTCCTGAACTAAAAGGTTGAGATTGCTCCTGATTAGAGGTGACTGTCCAGGGGCTCCCACTAATGCAGCCTCAGGGTTAAGGGGATTCATGGCTCAGCATATCTATCGTATGTCCACACATACCAGTACCACCTACACCAGATGGGAAGCTTTGCACTATACTGCCTTGCACATAGCAAGTACTTGGTGTTTGTTATATCAAGTTGAATTTTAAAAATTAAGATAGTTTTTATTATTATAACACTTTTCTACATTAATTGATAGATTTTAAGGTCTCTTCCTCTATATGAAGTCAGTGACTTCAAACTCAGTGAGTATTTGTATTTTAATTGGCATTTCTGAATTTCATTAATTTGCCTAAACAGTTATTAGCCAAGTATTATATATTTTAGCTTAACAAATAGTAACTGTGGCTAATGTATGTTTCTCATTTCATTATTTCAGTGTTTCTTACTAAGAAAATCTGTATCACTTGACTGTGTCCAAAAATGCTTCAGTGCACAACCTACACAACTAAGGGTATTATAATTTTATAGTTTTTACTCTCTAGAAGAAATGTTTGTATTTCTAGCAATAATAATTACCTTATGTTTTTTTTAAAGCATATACTTCTATATTCTCTAGTTGAATTACATATTGAATTTTATATAGTTTCTTGAGATGGGGGAATACAATAAGTCGCAGAGGGTCATTATCTCTATTGTACTTTAGTGTATGTCTTAAAGTATATAACTAACTTGTATGAAACTATTAATTTTGAAGTTTGGGCCAAAATTCAGTATAAATAAACACATCTCTATAACAAATTATTGTTTATTAGCAAATGAAATGCAGTTAGCTTATTGACGATGGCTCAATAGGCAGGGAATGCTATATCAAATGATTGAAAGTAATTTATCTTTGTAAGTCATGAGTATTATTATAATTTCAAGTATTAATGTATAATTATTAATGTGATAATATTAAATAATAGTATTATAAAAAATTAAGCTGATTCTCTAATGATTAGATAAAGTAAATACTGTAAAAGGTTGGGATTCCACACTTCCAATTATAAATATTGAATTGAAAGTTATTATAGAGAATATTTGAATAGTATTGTATAGAAATTCAGTGTCCTTAAAGGGCTTTTGAAAGAAAATCCAAATTGATTTTACAGAATAAGGCATTTTAACTGCTTTTGCTCATTCTACCATTTTTTTTGCATTAAATATAAAAACACAGCATGTCACTTATTTGGATATATAGAGAGCATTTTCTTTCAATTATAATATAGAAAATCATGATACATATCTAATTTATAGTGTTATTTACATATACCTAATGAAATGACATATGACCAACCAAATTATTGTACTTTGCTTTAACTAACCCACTATTAACTTGATCAGCTGCCTTTTGAATAATTTTAAGAATACTGATTTTTAAATTTTTAAATAAAGTGACCAAACCACATTAATAGTAGCAGAATTAATTAATTTTGAATGCATAGAAACTAAATTGATTTTGTTTTTCTACCGCTTTGCTTCCTTATTAAGAGAGCAAAATCTTCTGTAGACTTGAGGAAGGAGGAGATCATAACTCCTCTGGAAATCAAGAATGATACGCAAAGCAGTATAAAAGAAGTTATGTTTCAGAAAGAAAATGAATTGAAACGTCAGCTCCAGCTCCTTAAGCAAATTAAAACTGAGGATCCCATCCCTGTGAAAGAAAATATACATGACATCTCTGAAAACATTTGTGAAAAACACAGTTTGAGAAATCTCTCTTTGTCTCTCATTGAAGCATCTAAAAAAGCTGGCATTAGTTACATTGTTTATCCAAAGAAAAAGAAGACAAAATGGAAGAAAAGATTGAAACAACGAAAACTTGCATTCGTGTGTGAAGAGTTAGCTAAGCCTCCAAAATCTCTTGAAAGGTCTTGTTTAAGCAATATTTTTTATAGTTTAAGAAATATATTGTGGTTTTGATTTTAATTTTATAATCTTACCCCATGAAGTTATTATTTTATTCTGCACTGAAAATATGAACTCAGCTTTTTGAAAGAAAAATCCTCATTTAAAAATATATAAGTATTTTATAGTATAAGTATGTAAATGGTTCAAATGATAATTTAAAGAGGGGACTGATTTAAGAACATGAAGTAAGAATAAATCAATTTGATGGCTAAATGAAATCTTCCAGGAAAAAAAAAACCCAAACAAGTTATTTGAAGTGATTTAGTAACAAAAAACAACTCCTGCTCTAAACAAATGCTACTCATTTAAGAATGAGTAAATAAATGCTACTCATTTAGGAATCAACACAGAAATAATTTTTTTCCTTACTTGAAAGTAATGATAGTCAGTATATTTAACATTACGCGGGACCTGAAATAATAACCACCGAAATTGCAAATGTCTTCACAATTAAGTGTTCAGAATATAACTTTCTTATAACAAAATTATTGTGCAAAATAGTTTCCATGAAGCTCTGGTTATTTATTTTTAGATATATCCAGATATCACAGAATTTATTAAATTTGTGTCCTTTAGAAAAGTAAAGACTTTCCTGATGATAAAAGAATAAAAAATATTTGTTCACTTTGTTGTTATAAAGACTTGCCATCTGCAAAAGGGTTAATTATCTCTTGAAATCGTGATTTATTGTCCCTGAGAAGACTGGGGCATAGTACTTTATAAGTGTGAGCGACAGAGTGGAACAGAGGCCAACTGTAGTGAAAAATGCATTCATGTCTCGTGTTCTCTTTATATTATTTATGAATAAGTTTCCCCCTGCCACAAATATAGTATCTGGAAATTTTTTTGTTAGTTCGTCTTTGGAAGACTTCAGGTAGGTTTTCCAAGCTGATAAATGTTTTAGATCAGAACTAGAAGTTTGTGTATACGTTTTCAATACATTTGCTGATTTTAAAGTATTATGAACCTTCACCATCCTAGAAAGGGTAATACACACCTAAATGACTTCTATGTAAAAAAGGGATATAAGCTGATCAAACGATGCTTCTGTGGGCTGTGGACTTCTTACTGACCTTTTAACATTTATGATATAAAGTTTTACCATTTAAAGAGATTTAGTTGCCTTTTAATACCTCAATTTGAAATTTGTATATGCTGCCAATGGGTGCAACAGGAGTCATTGGATGAAGCTTTTGATGACGACAGTAAAACAAACTGTGGGAGTATTCATCTAAGACAGTATGCTAGTACAGCTTTCCTACCTTTTAAAAAAATCTTAATTCAAACTAATTTACAACACATAAATGTAGATACAAATTGTCAGTTCAAAACTAACAATTATAGAGCAACTTGAAAAACAATTTTATTCCTATAGTTTGAGACCTTTTTCCCACTAATGTTTTGTTTTGTTTGAGACAGAGTCTTGCTCTGTTACCCAGGCTGGAGTGCAGTGGCATGATCTCGGGTCACTGCAACCTCCGCCTCCCGGCTCAAGTGATTTTCATGACTTATCCTCCTGAGTAGCTGGGATTACAGGTGTGAGCCACCAAGCCCGGCCTTTTCCCACAAATCTGAATTTGGTAATTCACAGATTTGCTTTTTGTCATTTTATGTCCAACCATGAAGGTTATTTAATCACACACATTCTTGGCTGGCTCCCTTAATGAAGCAGCGGACGGCATATGTTCTTATATATCAAGTCAAATTGTGACTGTGGAAAGTCACTCCTGCAGAAGGCTACTGGAGCCACCTCACCTAGATTCATGCATTTCCTTTTATCCTCTTAGCCCTGTTGCTTCCCTCCTCAGCTAGGTCATGACAGGATGCCAAAGTTTGCAGTAACTTTACAGCTTCACTATTTCTCTAGAAGTTTCTGTCTGCTTTGGTCTCTGAGCTCAGTGTTGACAGACCAGCCTGAGGGAGTAGAGGGACCTTCCTCAGTAGCTTGCTGACCCACAGTGAGCTCTTCCTACCAAGGAGTCTTGGCTGCCTTGACTCCCTTATACTCATCACCTTACCTCTTACGTGAGCTTTTGTGAATTGCTAGCCTCTTGATCTGTCTTCCAGGACTGAGTAACATTCTTCATCTGAGATCCAGGCTACTAGCTTGTTTGCTAACAGCATTCCTATCCCTCTGAATGCATCTTCTTGTGCCCCTTTCTAGAATAATTGTCCTTAGTCTTGACTCACTTGCTCTGCTCCTGCAAGTGAACCTGCAGTCTCAGACCTGGTTTTCTTGGCCCATTTGTGCTGCTGTGCTCCTCAGAGAAGCAGAACTTATTTTCCCCCAAGCAGGAGTTGTTATATTTTCCTTAGTTGTTTTGCCCCTCCACTTTTTTGTTTGTTTGTTTGTTTGTTTGTTTTTGGAGACATGGTTTAACTTCCGTTACCCAGACTGGAGTGCAATGGTGCGACCTCCGCTCACTGCAACCTCTGCCTCCCGGGCTCAAGTGATTCTCCCACTTCAGCCTCTCAAGTAGCTGGGCCTACAGGTGGGTGCCACCACGTGTGGCTAATTTTTGTATTTTTTGGTACAGACAGGGTTTCACCATGTTGCCCAGGCTGGTCTTGAACTTCTGGTCTCAAGCAAACCACCTGCCTTGGCCTCCCAAAGTGCTGACATTACAGGCATGAACCTCGGCACCTGGCCATCAGGCCTATTTTGACTTTCATTTATCGCTCTGCTTCTCTAAGAGCTGGCAGCAGTGATGTTCTAGGAGCAAGAACTCTGGACTGGGAATTTGTATACATCCATATCCCAACCTCCATTCACTGGATCTCCAGTGACTAGGCCAAGCTACTTAGTTTCCTTGAATATTTGTTTCCCCATCTGGAAGATGAATAGCCTATCCACATGATTTCTGAAGTCACGTCCAGTTCAAACATGCTTTGATTTGGGTAGTAATATCATCATTATTTTTATACAAATAGAATACTTTGAGTAAAACATTTAAACTGTTCCAAATTTCTGTTTCTCAAATTGTCTTACATCTCATCTCAGATTAATTGTATGTACACGTGTTCCAACCCAAAGGCTTGACTTTCTCAGACTGGTGTGATAGCTAGCATGTTAATTTACTCTGGTTCCTCCAACTGAAAAACCATGAACCATATTCATGGCTATGAAAACATGATCTAAACTTGCAGTACAGGAAGAAATATTTACCTTTTGGGGTAGAGGTAAACAGAAAGTCCCCTCTTCTTATCATGTTCCTTTTCTTTGTACTATTTAATTTCAGTGATCTGGGACTATAACTCTTCCTCATAAAAGTTCATCCGCTGTCTGCATTTGCTTTTTACATCCTTCTAGAAAGTTGTCTAGCAAGATCTTGCTTGTTTCCTTAAAAATATTATACTTTATTAATATTTGATATTAAAAATAATACATATTATAAAAACTTAGAAAATACAGCAATGCTACCATTGAGAAATAAGTCACAATTAACATATTTTTGGATGTTTACATGGGAATATATTTTAACAAAGCTGTATGTATATGCATGTATGTGTGTATCATAGTGCTTGTATATAAAGAAATCTTGAAATTACATACATCAAACTATGGCAGTGATTATTTTTGAAATAATGAGAAGTGATTAGTGGGTGGTTCAGGAGTAGTCTGGGATATGTATAGCTTCAAACTTAGATTTAGAGGATCCCCTCATTCAACTCTCTTTTATGTGGAGTTTCCTCCTCACTTGTGCCTCATTAGTATCCTTTCTGCAGTTTCTCTGCCTAGTAAAATTTCAGAGTACTCATCACAGTTTTAGATGATACAGAAAAGTCAGGATATTGAAAGAGTGAAGCCTCTGAGAAGGCAAAAGTGGATAGGACACAGAACACAAATGATATGACAGAATTTCCAGGGAAGAAGTGTTTGTGCATTCTATGAAGGAAGTGTCTTCCATCCCTGGAGTGTATATTTGGTTATAAGAAAATGAGGTAAGTGTTCCAGTCAGATAGCTCCTCTATTTTTAATGAAGGTAAAGTTTATTAGCTTAAAGGGAAATGTTGGAGGGACTTATAGTTAAATTTGATTACTCTAATTAAATTATGGCACATAGTAGGAAGTCAGCAACAATTTGATGAATGAATGAGTTCAGCCATTCATTTCTGCAACATACATTTATTGAGCACCTACTACATAGCAGGTACTATTTTAGACAAGGAGCATAGGACAATGAACAAGATTGGCAAACTTCCTGTCCTCATAGAGCTTATATTCTAGTGGGAGAGAGAGTGGAGAGGTAAACAAATAACATTAGGAAGTGATAAATGTAATGAAGAAAAATAAATCAGTGTAACAAAGGTTACTATTTTAGGCAGAGTGGCCAGAAGCCTCTATAAGGTAGTGACATTTGAGCATAGAACTGAATGGAATGAGGGAGTGAGGTGTTTGAATATCTGAAGTGGCCACAGAAAGTGCAAAGGCCTTGAGTTGGAGACATGCTTGTTGCTTTTGAGGGACAGCATAAAAGTCAGTGTGGCTGGAACAGAGTAAGTGCAGAGTGGTAAGATGCGAGATTGAGGAAGTGGTCAGGGATAACACCACATGGTACCTTATAGGCCAGAGTAAATTTGAAATTATTCATAAGACTGCCAAGAAATCATTGTGGACTTGAGGATGGGGTAGTGGTGTTTATAGGTTATGGCAAAGACTTTGGATTCTTAATACAAAAGGAAACATTGGGAGTTGGGGAGCAGTGAGTTGACATGATCTAGTTTATGTTCCAGAAAGTTCACTGTGGTTACTTATAAAAAATAAATCTATTGTAGTGAAGCAGAAAGACCAGTTAGAATGCTATTGAAATAATCTGAGTGAGAAATAGTTTCTTTATCTGGGGTGATAGCAACCAAAGTTGTGGAAAGTGGTTAGATTTGAGACAGATTTTAGAAATAGGGACAACAGGATTTGCTTATGGGTTGGATATGGGAGATATATATGTATAGAAAGAGAGAGGGAGGGAGAGAGAGTTGTCCCTGCCATGTAAATGTAAACTTCATCAGATTCTCCTAGACTACGGGAATGGAAAAGAAAGCATGTCAGGTCCACAGCTGCAAACCAGGTGCCAGGAGGTATGTTCATTTCTTCAGTAAATATACCACATCTGGAACTAAAGCTGTAATTAAATTTGTGATAATTTATAGTCGCTTTCTACAAGCTATCTTGGTTTTGCACTAGTGAAACAGGAAAGTAAAATGGAGATATAGTGGGAATTGCCACCTACGTCTTTCAAGTCTCTGGTGGTGCCACTAATGTGTAATTTTCCTGATGTTCCAGTATTGCTTTTTGTTTGCTATCTTGGTGGATAGTGGCGTGAGATGGAATGAGGGCAGTTTGAGAGATTTCCACTTGGCCCTTACTACCATTATCTTCCTCAGTGTACAGTTTATTCAGTTATTACATGTATTTACTCCCACTACACATGCTGGGACTAGGGAAATTATTTTAAAAAATGGGTCTATGTCTCATTAGATACACTGTTAAATGGTCCCAGGCCAAGATTCTTCCTATCACTTTCACGATTCCCTAATTTGATTGATAAACGTCAGTGGCATTTGTAGTGAGTATCTGTGGATTAGCATAAGGTTAGAGCCAGGATCTAATGACCCCTGGAAGGTTTGAGTATTCTTCTTTCTCAAACCTTTGGAAGATTTCAGGGAAGATTCACTATGTATGCCTAAGCTACATTGCAGAATTCTTCCTCAGTGGGATTTGCCCGACCTTCCGGTTAAGAGAGGTTTTGGACTATGAACTGTCTGGGGTCTGAGAGCTGGGTAAAGGATTGTGAACCCCTACTATAACTGGTTAGGTTTGTAACAGAAGACCTATAAGTTTTTCCCCCTGTGTAAGCCAAAGAACACCCAAAGAGGCTGCCCATTTATCTAATTTCTAAGGACCTTTAGGCCTTTAGTTGCCACAGATCCTTGAGCGTTAAAATCCTGTTAACTACCATTCTGTCTCTATTGCTTAATGTGGTCACAGTATGTACCATATCTGTAGCAGTAAAACTGGATTTTACCACTTTTGGATTCTATTATTTTCACTGGAATCAGTGAAACAAATTTCTTTGCTTCCATTCCCCCACTGTCATTCTTTTCCTGCTCTGAGGTCAGCACCCACAAGGCTTTTCAAGGGTATTTTGCCCCCCTCACCTATGCATTCTTTGGCCTTTCCAAGGGTTAGGACTTGACTACGCACATTCCATACTCCAGATAAATTCTTATTTCCTGAACCTTAGAACTCTTTTCTCTATGGCAGTGGCTCTTACAGTGTCATCCATGCGTTAATGTTACTTGGGAACTTGTTAGAGGTACATGTTCTGGAACTCCATCCTAGGTCTACCAAACAAGAGACCCTGGGGTAGAGCCTCAAAATCTGTATTTTTAACAAGGCTTTGGGTAACTCTGATGCATGCTGACATTTGAGAACTCTTTGCTTAGAGTATTCCCAGGTGTTCTAGCTAAGGCTGTATGTGCTGAGGCCAGTAGCCACCAACCCAAGGTTACCTCCGTGGAGGAGGTATGTGGGATGCTGAGGGACTGTAATGGCTGTGGCTCCATGAGAGGGTCGGGGAGTCACAGCTGAGTGATTTTAGGGCATGCTCGAGGTAGGTCCATTACAGCATATGAGGCAATGTTACAGTGTAGTCACTGAAAGAAGCTTATGCAGGAGAGGACTGAGTGTCTCAGATGGGGGATCTGACAATTCCTCAGCCAGTCACCTCTGTTAAGGGAAGATAAGTGGAAATTGGAGATTTAAAATTCCCCACTCTCATTCACATCTCCTTGCATGTTAACATCCCATATTTCAGTTTTCTGCTTCTTGTCTAGTAGCTTCATTACCTTGGTGCACAAAGTTTAGAGGATACTTAATAGGTACTGCAACTACTCTTTGGTCTGAAAGAAGTAGTCAGCTGAACACACAGTTTTTATAATCATTATCATTGTCCTAATGACTTAAAGCTCTTTGATCTCCCAATGCTTGGCCTTCCACCTGAACATCATTCCCTGCTAACACTGGTGATATATGACAAGTTTTTATATCACCACATGCTATGGATTACTTGTGTCGTAGGATAACCTGGCAAGGAAGTTATCCTAGCATCCTTTGTGTGTGTGTGTGTGTTTCCTGAGTCCATCTCTGGTACTAATTACTTTATCAGTGAAGATCCCAATAGTAAACAGCACTCATCTTAGGATAATTCTGGGAGGTTATGGTAAAGGAGAAATTTACAAAAATGTGAAAGTACAAGGAAACCAGAAATGATACTGCAGTATCCTGGGCTAAAAATGTAAAGCCATTTTCTACTCTTAAGTTTGAGAGGACAAAAAAAAAAAAAAAAGGGAGTGATGACTAGAACCTGAAAGAAAAGAGTTGTATAGAAATGATTTGCTTGAAAGCAATAGTGATCTTTGTTCAAGGATCCTAGCTAGTTTGAGGAGACCCTTCATGAGGAAGCCAGAGGAATAAACACCCTGACTTTACTCTCCTCCTTCCCTCCGTTGGGGTTCCTAATTGTATGAACTTTATGAGAAGACAGAGACCACGGGATCCTATGGCTATAGTCTGTACAGATCAGTTTTCTGGGACAGGGGAGCAAGATGGAGAAGGTTAGAAATGAATGTGGAGGTGCAAGCAAAACATATCTGGCACAGAACACCTTTCTAAAGTGTCATTTGGTCAGAAATATGAATTAAGAAGGAGCCAGCCAGTCAGAAGGGCTGAAAAAAGTAATGGCCTTGAGGCTTGTTCAAGGATGATGTAGGGAATGAATGAGGGGTACAGTAGCGGTGTCAGAGATCTGTGCTGGCCCCTGATCATGTGGGGTCTTACAGACCGTGGTGAAGAGCTTGATTTGCATACTTATTAGGGGAAGCTCTTGGAGGAGTGACACGATCTTATTTACATTTGTAAAACAAAAACAAAAATTATGCCTGGCTGCCATGCAGAGAACGAATTAGACAAAGGGCAAAAGTAGAAGCAGGGAATTAAAAAGTTATTCTACTCTAAGAATAGATGACGGTGGTTTGCACTAGAATGTGGAAAGGAATGGAGAATTTATGAGAATAAAGGGAAGGAAATGGACTTTTCTTACTTTTATTCTCCTAGTATTTAGTATTTCTCGTGGTACATACTCAGTAAAAATGAAGTGATAGGGTAAATTTTTTTTCTTCTATTCTTATTTCCTATGGCTAGTACAGTACTAGACATATGGCACATGTTACTCGATGAAGACTGTATCGACAAAGGAGAATTAGAGAAGGCTAATCCTAGACTTTTACAGCATTTGAAAGCACATATTAGGTATTATTTAATTTAAAAGCCTACTAGAGAAGGGTTAAACTGGGATGTTTAGCTGACAGTCTGTGGTGTAGTCAACTCCTGCCTTCTTCCCGCTGCCTGAAGTTCATGTCCTCTTTAATCTCTTGCATGGCATTTTTTTTTTCCTCACATTTCTTACTTCCTTAATTCTCCATTATAATTCCTGAAAGGCACATTGACCCCATTTTTTCAGTACTCTAAGGAGGCTAAGTCTTTAAAAACAGTCTTTTGCTTTTATAAACTTGACAGAGATTCTTCATACAGTGTTGCCATTTTATTAAATGAGGAGAATTTGTGCATAAAATTAGCATGTAATTTTGTTTTGATAATAGAAATAGTAGTTATGTGTGTGGCTGAGTTGATTTACTGATTAGAAAGATGATTGTATTTCTGTAATTAAAAAAAATCACTCTTTTGAAAACTAGATCAGAATCTCATGGAATACTTCCTGAACAGAAGAAATATTTGTTCAAAGTTCCATTATATGAACGTCAAATACGGTGTCCCAGCTTACCTTTGTATTTAAATTTTGAAAAATTCGTCCAAACGAAGGGAGGAATTCCGGAAAATAGTGATCCTCGGACATGGGCTCTTGATACGCTCATTGAGGACAAATATCAGCGTACGCCTGTAAAAGAGAAAGTTGATAAAATATCTGTTCTTGAAGACCCACCTGAAATAGTAAAAGAACCACCAAAACTAAAATTAAATGATAATGTGGAGTCCAATCTTCCACCAGAGGTCATTAAACATTACGAATCTGAAGTGAAGATTTTGACTGAAAAAATAAATAATAAGACAGAATATCCTGCATTTGCATATTGTAGGCGTGGAGCTATTTATAGGAAACTGGGAAAGTTGCAGAGTGCCATGAATGATCTACAGAAAGTAAGTTTTATTTAACCAAAATAGTAATATTCACCATTTATACTTGCTTTTAATTATACAGTAATTTTGCTGAAATTTTGAACAATGAATGTTTATAGTATAGCATGTGGAAGTGTAACAGTATGATTATTTACATTTTCAAATATTATTAAAAACATGATTTTAGTTTGTCAGATTGGGAGGTTTTATTTTATGTTATATACATACAAAGCCACTGGGATTTTCAATCGTGTTTGAAAATTTATTTGATAGGATATCCTCCTTTAGCAAATCAACTTTAACTGACTTTATATATATATTTTCTAGGCAATGCTCTTGGAACCATTGTTTCTCAATGCCTATTGGCACCGACATTTAATTTATCTTTTCCAAGACAAAATTAATGAAGCTTTGGATGACTTGAATCTTATACATAAATATAATAAAAATAATACAGGTGGGTTGTCTGTAGTGACAGTTATATTACACAGATTTTGACCTCAGCCTTTGTCATTTGTTGGTACTATAAAGATACATAAATCACTAGATATGTATCCTGAAAACTACTTTTCTCAATTAAATTTTTTACTCTTGTTATTGTAAATCCAGGCCTCATACAATCCTATAGTGTTTTTAAAATATTTATCATGGTTTGAAAGATCATTGTCCTTGATATATATTGCAGTAAATTGGTTCCTTACTGTTTATCTCACAACTGAAGAATATGAAATTAAAATTGTTAGTTATAGAAGTAATTTACAAATATCTCTTTGATTTGTGTGGTTTGATCACACCTGTCTTAGAGTTATTGTATACCTAGGATTTCTTGCTTGTATGAAATCTATACCTTTGTCCTTATGTACTATCCTGCAACCAACTTAAAGCACTAGACATGGAACTTTCTAGGAATATGAAAATGTGATATTCATCTGTGTATCCCCAGCACCTACAACATACCCATAAAATAAAACATGAGCTTAATAAATGACTTTTGACCTGTGTTGATTTCTGCTAAAAGTCCATTAGCTTTTGTGTCATCACAACCTAACTTTTTACTATGATGATTAAAGTATTATGAAAAAACATTTTAGACATATGGAAAGGCAAAAGGTAATTTTTGTTATTTCAAATTGAGAGTAACCCCAAATGAGCATTTATCCAGCCTTTGAGAACAAATTTGGCATTGTTGAAATGCAAATGAAATGCGCTTAAGTACTGTGGCTCACACCTGTAATGCCAGCACTTTGGGAGGCCGAGGTGGGCGGATGTCATGAGCCCAGGAGTTCGAGGTCATCCTGGGCAACATGATGAACCCCTGTCTCTATAAAAAAATACAAAAATTAGCTGGGTGTGGTGGCATGCATCTGTAGTCTCAGCTACATAGGAGGCTGATGCGGGAGGATTGCTCGAACCCTGGAGGTTGAGGCTGCAGTGAGCCATGATTGTGCCATTGCACTCCAGCTTGGGTGACAGAAGGAGATCCTGCCTAAAAAATAAAATAAAATAAATTAGTTAAGAAAGTATAATAGAGAAAAATTATTTTGACTTCAGTTTTGGAGGGAGACGGATTAATCTTTTACATTTTTCATAGTGAATGAAAGGATTATAACATCAAATTTTATTTTTTTAATCTTCTTTAGAGGCATATTTATCAAAGGCAGAAATTTACAGAAGAAAAAAAGATATAACTTTGGCAATTCTAAACTATACCCAGGCAATTAAATGCAGGCCCACAGATGCTGATATCTATTTCAGGAGGGGGTGAGATGTATGAAATAGCAAACAAAGTACTGGCCATTGATGACTTTTCTAAAGTAAGCTTTATCACATATAATTTTTGCTGTTTATATTGTTTAGATTGTGATATTCTCGTGCAAATAGTACAGCAAGTTTTTGAAGGTCTTTTTGTATGTATGATGTAATCAAAATTAATTTATTATAGGTTAGAAGTTAGAGTGTTCATTACTGGAATTAATAGTAACACTATGTTAATTATTTTTAAAAATTGGTGAATGAATGAATTTACATCAAAATTGGGCATTGGGATAATGCTTAGGGGACCCAGCTTTTCCAGCTGTCTCCTCTGGAGCCATGATACAGTGATTAAAGAAGACTTTAAAAATTGCTTCTTACCTCTAAACATTAAATAAAAGTATTTTCTACTTTTTAACTCTTGAATAGCTAATTCTTTTCTGCAGGGAACCTATCTGCTCTCAGAAAAACTGCTTACTGGTTCATTTATTTATTCATTCATTCATTTGCTCACTTGCAAATATTTATTTACTAAGGCACTGTTATAAATTATGATATTAAGGCATTGTACAAATTATGGTAAGTGCTATGAAGGAAATAAAGATGGTGGGAGAGTAATCTATGTTTAGGAGATGTTAGAGAATTGAGGAAATGAACTTTCAACTGAACCATACTGAAGGCAAAGTATTCCCCCTGATTGCAGTACAATTCTAACTCTGAGCTCCTGACTTTAAACTCGAAATTCTTAGTCCTTACTGCAGGTAAGAATTTAGAAGCAATTATTTAAATTATTTAATTTTTCATGTTCCCAACTGCCCTATTTATTAATCCATGACATCCATTTAACATTTTTCTGCTTGAGGAGAATATTATATATTTTGTTAACTTCTGGCCTAGAAATGATCAAAGAGCTCTTTTGAAGATGCTGAAATTATTAGATTATCTATTCTCTTCATTTCCACTATCCTGCACCAATATTTTAGAAATAGAGTAATACAGCACACTGAGGTCAAACAAATTTTGAAACCTTAAGGATTTTTGTTTTTTTCTATTTTAAAAATACTTGCTCACCTCCTTTTTGTTTCAATTCTTTTCTACTAACAATAGGTGAAGAGCTTTATAACTGATACATGACTTAGTCTGTTCCCTCTATTAATGTCAATGTATGTCAATGTAAAATGAATGAGGCATGCCAATACCAATTCAGTTGTCTTCTCCACTTTAATGGCTAGGTTAATCTATATTTTATTTGATTGAATCAGCCTTGTTGTAATCTAATATGTTCATAAAATGCTGTGATAGATCCAATGAACTCCACTCTAGTTGAACAATTCACTTACCTGTTTTTATCAGCAAAAATTTCAGAGGGTAGAACCTTGGGCTTCTTGTATATGCTGTTTTTTTTTTTCTCTCTCTCTTAGAAAATATTGCCTCTCTAGAATTTGATGATGGAAAAAATCTCCTAAAGATATGTTCTTTAGATACAATTCTGAACATTTTGACATCTTCAAATGATTTGCTTTTATTAACCTGAAGTTACAAACACAGTTTTAGATCACTGATGTGACTTTATACTTATTTTTTTTTTCATTTTGTGATGTTTATGTACCTCCCTCTGTCCCTGTAGTGTATTTTTTACGATCCCCAAAAGAACAGATGCATTATTGAAACGTGGGCTGTTTTATTATGAAAATGAAAACTGGTTTTCAGCCATCCAGGATTTTACGGCCTTGTTAAATATAGATCACCAAAATTCTCAAGCAAGGTAAGAATGATTTTAGATGTCATTTTTGAAATTATTATTTGAAATACATTTTCAGAAAAGAAAATTGCTTGAAATATATCAGACAGCTCTTTAAAAATAATGAATCAATTTTCAGTGCCATCAGTAAATGAAATATCCTTGGCTACACCCTAATGGTGTGGGCAACAGGTGTAAATGACAATTTAAGGTTGTTTTATTTGCATTTCCTAAATACTAGTTATATTATCAATTTCTAAAGCGTTGCCTACCACTTTTCATCTCTTCTTTATATCCTTTGTACTTTTTGCACAGAAAACTATTCATACAGATTCTTGTAGTATCTTTTATTTATTTATTTATAGAGACTGTAGGGTGCAGTGACGCAGTCGTGGCTCACTGCAGACTTGACCTCCTGGGCTCACGCGATCCTCCCACCTCTGTCTCCCGAATAGCTAAGACTACAGGGCTGTGCTGCCACAGTCAGCTAATTTTCATTTTTTTTTTTTTTTTTTTTTTTTTTTTTTTTTTTGTAGAAATGGGATCTCACTTTGTTGCCTAGGTTGTTCTTGAACTCCTGGCTTTAAGGGATATATTGTCTTACTGTCTTATTGTATTGTATATTAAACTTTGTGCATAGTGCAGTTTTCCTTTGTGCATAGTACAGTTTTCATTTTGTTGCTTTTCTTTTAATAGAAATTTTGTTTTGAATTGGTATAAAACATGTATGTAAAATATGTATGTCGACTCCTCTTTTTACTTGCAGTTTATAATTAAATCATTTTTAAAATATTATTTTATTTTACTTTAAGTTCTGAGATACATGTGCAGAACATGCAGGGTTGTTACATAAGTATACATGTGCCATGGTGGTTTCCTGCACCCATCAACTCGTCATCTACATTAGGTATTTCTCCTAATGCTGTCCTTCCCCTAACCCCCACCCCCCCTGACAGGCCCCAGTGTGTGATTTTCCCCACTCCGTGTCCATGTGTTCTCATTGTTCAACTCCCACTTATGAGTGAGAACATGCGGTGTTGGTTTTCTGTTCCTGTGTTAGTTTGCTGAGAATGACGGTTTCCAACTTCTTTCATGTCCCTGCAAAGGACATGAACTTATTCTTTTTTTTTTGAGATGGAGTTTCGCTCCTCACCCAGGCTGGAGTGCAACGGCATGATCTTAGATCACTGCAAACTCCACCTCCTGCATTCAAGCAATTCTCCTGCCTCAGCCTTCTAAGTAGCTGGGATTACAGACATCTGCCACCATACCTGGCTAATTTTTGTATTTTTAGTAGAGATGGGGTTTCACCATGTTGGCCAGGCTGGTTGTGAGCTCCTGACCTCAGGTGATCTGCCTGTCTTGGCCTCCCCAAGTGCTAGGATTACAGGTGTGAGCCACGGTGCCTGGCCTAAACACATTCTTTTGTTAGGGTTGCATAGTATTCCATGGTGCATATGTGCCACATTTTCTTTATCAGTCTATCATTGGTGGGCATTTGGGTTGGTTCCAAGTCTTTGCTATTATAAATAGTGCTACAGTAAACATACGTGTCTTTATAGTAGAATGATTTGTAATCCTTTAGGTATATACCCAGTAATGAGATTGCTGGGTTAAATGATATTTCTGATTGTAGATCCTTGAGGAATTGCCACACTGTCTTTCACAATGGTTCAACTAATTTACACTCCCACCAACAGTGTAAAAGTGTTGCTATTTCTACATATCCTCACCAGCATCTGTTTCCTGACTTTTTAATGATCATCATTCTAACTGGCATGAGATAGTATCTGACTGTGGTTTTGATTTGCATTTCTCTAGTGACCAGTGATGATGAGCTTTTTTCATATGTTTGTTGGCCCGCATAAATGTCTTCTTTTGAGAAGAGTATGTTCACATTCTTTGTCCACTCTTTGATGTTTATTTTCTTGTAAATTTGTTTAAGTTCCTTGTAGATTCTGGATATTAGACCTTTGTCACTTGAATAGATTGCAAAACTTTTCTCCCATTCTGTAGGTTGCCTCTTTACTCTTATGATAGTTTCTTTTGCTGTGCAGAAGCTCTTTAGTTTAATTAGATCCCATTTGCCCATTTGGCTTTTGTTGCCATTGCTTTTGGTGTCTTAGTTACAAAGTCTTTTGCCCCTGCCTATGTCCTGAATGGTATTGCCTAGTTTTTCTTTCAGAGTTTTAGGTATTACATTTAAGGCTTTAATCCATCTTGAGTTAATTTTTGCATAAGGTGTAAGGAAGGGACCCAGTTTCTGTTTTCTTTCCCCATTGTTGTTTTTATCGGGTTTGTTGAAGAGCAGATGGTTGCAGATGTGTGGTGTTATTTCTGAGGCCTCTGTTCTGTTCCATTGGTCTCTATATCTGTTTTGGTACCAGTACCATGCTGTTTTGGTTACTGAAGGCTTGTAGTCAGGTAGTGTGATGCCTCCAGCTTTGTTCTTTTTGCTTAAGGATTGTCTTGGCTAAACAGGCTCTTTTTTGGTTCCATATGAAATTTAAAGTAGTTTTTTTCTAATTCTGTGAAGAAAGTTACTGGTAGCTTGATGGGAATAGCATTGAATCTATAAATTACTTTGGGCAGTATGGACATTTTCATAATACTGATTTTTCCTATCGTGAGCATGGAATGTTTTTCCATTTGTTTGTATCCTCTCTTATTTCCTTGAGCAGTGGTTTGTAGTTCTCCTTGAAGAGATCCTTCACATCCCTTGTAAGTTATATTCCTAAGTATTTTATTCTCTTTGTAGCAATTGTGAATGGGAGTTCACTCATGATTTGGATCTGTTTGTCTATTATTAGTGTATAGGAATGCTTGTAATTTTTGCACATTGATTTTATATCCTAAGACTTTGCTGAAGTTGCTTATCAGCTTAAGGAGTTTTGGGGCTGAGACAATGGGGTTTCCTAAGTATACAATCATATCATCTGCAAGAAAAGAGAATTTGACTTCCTGTCTTCCTATGTGAATACCCTTTAATTTTTTTCTCTTGCCTGATTTCCCTGGCCAGAACTTTCAACACTGTGTTGGATGAGAGTGGTGAGAGAGGACATCCTTGTCTTGCAGCAGTTTTCAAAGGAAATGTGCTTTTGCGCATTCGGCATGATATTGGCTACGGGTTTGTCATAAATAGCTCTTATTATTTTGAGATATATTCCATTAATAACTAGTTTATTGAGAGTTTTTAGCATAAAGGAATGTTGAATTTTACTGAAGGCTTTTTCTGCATCTATTAAGATAATCATGTGGTTTTTGTCATTGGTTCTGTTTATGTGATGGATTATGTTTATTGATTTGTGTATGTTGAACCAGCCTTGCATCCCAGGGATGAAGCTGACTTGATTGTGGTGGAAAAGCTTTCTGATGTGCTGCTGGATTTGGTTTGCCAGTATTTTATTAAGGATTTTCACATTAATATTCATCAGTGATATTGGCCTGAAATTTTCTTTTTCTGCTGTGTCTCTGTCAGGTTTTGGTATCAGCTTGATGCTGGCCTCATAAAATGAGTTAGGGAGGGGTCCCTCTTTCTGTTGTTTGGAATGGTTTCAGAAGGCATGGTGCCAGCTTCTCTTTGTACCTCTGGTAGAATTTGGCTGTGTATCCATCTGGTCCTGGGCTGTTTTTGGTTGGTAGTCTATTAATTACTGCCTCAGTTTCAGAACTTGTTGTTGTTCTATTCAGGGGTTTGACTTCTTCCTGGTTTAGTCTTAGGAGTGTGTATGTGTCCAGGAGTTTATCCATTTCCTCTAGATTTTCTGGTTTATGTGCATAGAGGTGTTTGTAGTATTCTCTGATGGTAGCTTGTATTTTTGTGGGATCAGTGGTCATATCCCCTTTTTCAGTTTTTATTGTATCTATTTGATTCTTCTCTCTTTCTTCATTAGTCTAGCTAGAGGTCTATTTTGTTAATCTTAAAAAAAAACTGCTGAATTCATTGATTTTTCAAAGAGTTTTTCATGTCTGTCTCCTTCAGTTTTGCTCTGATCTTAGTTATTTCTTGTCTTCTGCTAACTTTTGAATTTGTTTGCTTTTGCTTCTCTAGTTCTTTTAATTGTAATATTAGGGTGTCGATTTTAGAACTTTCTTGCTTTCTCTTGTGGGCATTTAGTGCTATAAATTTCCCTCTTAACACTGCTTTAGCTATGTCCCAAGGATTCTGGTATGTTTTGTCTTTGTTCTGATTGGTTTCAAAGAACTTATTTATTTCTGCCTTTATTTTGTTATTTACCCAGTAGTCATCCAGGAGCAAGTTGTTCAGTTTCCAAGTAGTTGTGCAGTTTTGAGTAAGTTTCTTATTCCTGCATTCTAATTTGATTGCACTGTGGTCTGAGATACTGTTTGTTATGATTTTTGTTCTTTTGCATTTGCTGAGAAGTGTTTTACTTCCACTTATGTGGTCATTTTTAGAATAAGTATGATGTGGTGCTGAAAGAATGTATATTCTGTTGATTTGGGGTGGAGAGTTACCCAGATGTCTATTAGGTCCACTTGGTCCAGAGCTGAGTTCAAGTTCTGAATATCCTTGTTAATTTTTCTATCTCATTATCTGTCTAATATTGACAGTGGGGTGTTAAAGTCTCCCACTATTATTGTGTAGTAGTCTAAGTCTCTTTGCAGGTCTCTAAGAACTTGCTTTATGTATGTGGGTGCTCCTGTATTGGGTGCATATATATTTAGTATAGTTAGCTCTTCTTGTTGCATTGATCCCGCTACCATTATGTAATGCTCTTCTTTGTCTTTTTTGATCTTTGTTGGTCTAAAGTCTGTTTTGTCAGAGACTAGTACTGCAACCCTTGCTTTTTTTTTTTTAATTTTTTGCTTTCTATTTGCTTGGTAAATATTCCTCTATCTCTTTATTTTGAGCCTATGTGTGTCTTTGCATGTGAAATGGGTCTCCTGTATACAGCACACCAATGGATCTTGACTATCCAATTTGCCTGTCTGTGTCTTTTAATTGGGGGATTTAGCTCATTTACACTTAAGGTTAATATTGTTTTATGTGAATTTCATCCTGTCATCATGATGCCAGCTGGTTATTTTGTACATTAGTTGCAACTTCTTTATAGTGTCATTGGTCTTAAATTTTGGTGCGTTTTTGCAGTGGCTGGTACCAGTTTTCCTTCCATATTTACTGCTTCCTTCAGGAGCTCTTGTAAGGCTGGCTTGGTGGTGACAAAATCTATCATCATTTGCTTGTCCGAAAAGGATTTTATTTCTCCTTTGCTTATGAAGCTTAGTTTGGCTGGATATGAAATTCTGAGTTGAAAATTCTTTTCTATAAGAATGGTGAATATTGGCCCCCACTCTCTTCTGGCTTGTAGGCTTTCTGCAGAGAGATCTGCTGTTAGTCTGATGGGCTTCTCTTTGTAGGTAACTTGAGCTTTCTTGCTGGCTGCCCTTAACATTTTTTCCTTCATTTCAACTTTGGAGAATCTGATGATTATATGTCTTGGGGTTGCTCTTCTCAAGGAGTATCTTAGTGATGTTCTCTGTATTTTCTGAATTTGAATGTTGACCTGTCTTGCTATGTTGCAGAAATTTTCCTGGATAATATCCTGAAGTGTGTTTTCCAACTTGGTTCCATTCTCCCCATCACTTTCAGGTATACCAATTAATCATAGGTTTTGTCTTTTCACATAGTCCCATATTTCCTGGAAGCTTTTATCATTCCTTTTCATTCTTTTTTCTCTAATCTTGTCTTCACACCTTACTTCGGTAAGTTGAACTTTAATCTCTGCTATCCTTTCTTCTGCTTGATTGATTTGACTATTGATACTTGTGTATGCTTCACAAAGTTCTTATCCTGTGTTTTGCAGCTCCATCAGGTCATTTATGTTCTTCTCTAAAGTAGTTATTCTAATTAGCAGTTCCTGTAACCTTTTATCAAGGTGTTTGGCTTCCTTGCATTGGGTTAGAACATGCTCCTTTAGCTCAGAGGAATTTGTTATTACCCATCTTCTGAAGCCTGCTTCTGTCAATTTGTCAATCTTATTCTCTGTCCCGTTTTGTGCCCTTGCTGAAGAGGAGTTGTGATCTTTGAAGAAGAGGCATTCTGGTATTTGGAATTTTCAGCTTTTTTGCACTGGTTCTTCCTTATCTTCGTGGATTTATCTACCTTTGATTTCTGAGGCTGATGATCTTTGGATGGGGTTTTTGTGTGGGGTTCGTTTTTTTTTTTTTTTTCCCCATGTCCATGTTGCTTTCTGTTTGTCAGTTTGTCTTCTAAGAGTCAGGCTCCTCTTCTGCAGATCTGCTGCAGTTTGCTGGAGGTGTACTCCAGACCCGTTTGCCTGGGTATCACCAGTTAAGGCTGCAAAACAGCAAACTTTGCTGCCTGCTCCTTCTTCAGGAAGCTTTTCTCCAGAGGGGCATCAGCCTGATTCCAGCCAGAGCTCTCCTGTGTGAAGTATCTGTCGACCCTGGTTAAGAGGTCTCTCCCAATCAGGAGGCACAGGGGTCAAGGACACACTTGAGGGAGAGCTCAAGTGCTATGCTTGGAGAACCCTCCTTGTCAGGATCAGCTGCTCTGTTAAAAGCTGGCAGGCAGGAACATTTAAGTCCACTGAAGCTGCACCCACAGCTGCTCCTTCCCCAGGTGCTCTGTCCCAGGGAGATGGGGAGTTGTATCTATAAGCCCCTGACTGCGGCTGCTGCCTTTCTTTCAGAGATGCTCTGCCCACTGAGGAGGAATCTAGAGAGACAGTCTGGCCATAGCCACTTTGCTGTGCTGTGGTGAATTCTGCCCAGTCCAAACCTCCTGGCCTCCTTAGCACTATCAGGGGAAAACCGCCTACTCAAGCCTCTGTAATGGTGGACGTCCCTCCCCCACCGAGCTTGATCATCCCAGCTCTACTTTAGACTGCTGTGCTGGCAGTGAGAATTTCAAGTCAGTGGTTCTTAGCTTGCTGGGCTCTGTGGGAGTGGGACCTGCTGAATGAGACCACTTGGCTCCCTGCTCTCATTTCCCTTTCCAGGGGAGCAAACGGTTTTGTCTAATTGGGGTTCCAGGTTTTGCCACTGAGGTATGAAAAAGAACTCCTGCAGCTAGCCCAGTATCTGCTCAAACAGCCACCCACTTTTTTGCTTGAAACCCAGGGCCCTGGTGGTGTAGGCACACAAGGGGGTCTCCTGATCTGGGGACTGCAAAAACCATGGGAAAGTGTAGTATCAGATAGCACAGTCCCTCATGGCTTCCTTTGGTTGGGGGAGGGAGGTCCCTGGCTCCTTGCACTTCCTGGGTGAGGTGACGCCCACCCTGCTTCTGCTCACCCTCCATTGGCTGCACCACTGCCTAATCCGTCCCAGTGAGATGAACCAGGTACCTCTGTTGGAAATGCAGAAATCACCTGCCTTCTGCATTGGTCTCCCTGGGAGCTGCAGACCAGAGCAGTTCCTATTTGGCCATCTTGCCAGATCTCCTTAAATCATTTTTAAAGTAAAATAAAGCATATATCCAGAAAAGTGTACAAAATGGAAGTGTACAGCATAATAACTTATCATAATGTAAATAGCCATGTAACCATCCTCAGGTCATTTGCAACACTCTAGAAACCCCCCCTCATGCCTTTGTCTTTCCTGGGGGGAAGACAACCATTGTCTATTTTAATCACTTTTTTACAGTTCTTTATAGTTGCATCAAATAAGTATATATCCCTAATCAGTCTTAGTTTCATTTTGCCTATTTTTTGAACTTGATATAAATTGAATTATATGATAGTATTCTTTTATGTCTAGCTTCTTTCTCCAAGTATTATGTGCTACTGCATGTGGCTCTAGTTTCCTCATTTCATATTTATGGTGCACAAAATGATGCTGTGATACATGTGTACAATCTGTGATGACGGAATCAAGCTCATTAACATATCCATCACCTCAAATACTTAACATTTTTCCTCTTGTCTAACTGAAACGTTGTACTCTTTGACCAGTGATTCCCCATTTTTCATAACCCTCAACCTCTAATAACTACTGTTATTCTACTCTCTGCCTCTACGTATTTGTTTTAGATTTCACATATAAATGATAATATTTGGTATTTTTCTCTGTCTGGCTTATTTTGCTTAACATAACATTTGGTATTTTTCTCTGCCTGGCTTATTTTGCTTAACATAATTCTTCCCGGTTAATTCATATTGTTGTAAATGGTAGGATTTTCCTCTTTTTAAAAAAGGCTGAATAGTATTTAATTGTGTATATATACCACATTTTCTTTGCTTATTCATCTACTTTTGGACACTTAGCTTGATTTCATAACTTGGCTATTATGAATAAACCTATAAGAAATATGGAGTACATATGTCTCTTTCACATACCGATTTCAAATACTTGGGATATATACACAGAAGTGGATTGCTGGACCATAAAGTCAGCATATGAAGTTAGTTTTGAGGTGGTGCCTCAAAAAAATAAACTCTATTTTTAGTTTTTGAGGTACCATCATACTGTTTTTCATAATAGCTGAATTAATTTCAAATCCCACCAACAGTGTACAAGGGTTCCCTTCTTCTCAACATCCTCACCAAATTTGCTGTCTTTCATCTTTTGGTAACAGTAAGGTGATAGCTCAGTTTGGTTTTAATTCACATTTCCCTAATGATTCCCTAAATGATATTGAGCATTTTTTCATATACCTGCTGCTCATTTGTATGCTTTCTTTTGAGAAATATTTACACAGGTCCTTTGCCTCTTTTTTTAATTGGATGTTTTTTCTTCCATTCTGAAAGTTGATTCTTCACTCAATTGTTTCGTTTGCTGTGTGGAAGCTTTTTAGTTTGATGTAATGCCACTTGTGTAGTTTTGCTTTTTTAAAAAAATTCTATGTATGTGGTATATTACATTGATTTATTTATACATGTTGAATCACCCTTGTGTTACTACGATAATTCTGCTTGAGCATAGTGTATCCTTCTTTTAATATGCTGTTGCATTCAATTTACTCATATTTTGTTGATAATTTTTGCATCTATATTGGGGACATTTTTACATCTATATAGGGGACATTGGTGTATGTTTGTGTTCTCTTTGCCTGGCTTTAATAGTAGGGTAATGCTGCTTTAATAAAGTGAATGAGGAAGTATTTTCTTCTTTATTTGTCGGGAGATTTTGAGAAGGCTTGGTATTAATTCTTCAGGCATTTGGTAGAATTTACTGTTGACACGTTCTGGTCCTGGGCTTGTTTGTTTTTCGATGACTGATTCAACTTCTTCATTTGATATGGTCTATTCAGGCTTTCTATTTCTTCTTGAGTTGGTTTTGGAAGTTTCTGTATTTCTAGGAATTTTTTCATTTCTTCTAAGTCCTTCTAATTTGCTAGCATACAATTGTTCATAGCATTCTTTTATATAATACTACTTTTTATTTCTCCAAAGGCAGTAGCAATATCCCCACTTTCATTTCTTATTTTGGTAATTTGAGTCTTTTCTTCTTGGTCAGTTAGCTAAAGAATTGTCAATTTTGTTGATCTTCTAAGACACCAACATTTGGCTTTGTTGATTCTATTGTTTTTCTGTTTTCCATTTCATTTATCTTTGCTCTAATCTTTATTATTTCCTTCCTTCTGCTTGCTTTAGGTTTAGTTTTCTCTTATTTTTCTAGGCTTATTAAGGCAGAAAGTAAGTTTAGTAGTTTGAGATCTTTCTTCTTATTTAATGTATTAATTTATGGCTATCCATTTCTCATCGCTTTGCTGCATCTCCTAAGTTCTGGCATTTTTTTTTTTCATTTGTCTCAAAGTGTTTTTTAATTTCCTTTGTAATTTTCCCTTTGATCTATCTGCCATTTAATTTTCACATACATGTGAATTTCCCACATTTTTTTCTGTTTTTGTTTTCTAGTTTTATTCCATTGGAGTAAAAAAATATATATACTTCGTATGATTCATCTTTAAAATGTACTGGGACTTTTGGTATGGCCTAACATATGGTCTGCCCTAAAAATGTTCCAAATGTGCTTGAGAAAAATGTGTACTCTGCTGTTGTTAGATGAAGTGTTCTGTATACATTAGGTCCAGTTAGCTTATACTATTGTTCAAGTCCTCTGTTTCATTGTTGAACTTCTGTCTAGTTGTTCTATTCATAGTTGAAAGTGAGGTACAGAAATCTCCAACTATTATTATAGAATTGTTTATTTCTTCCTTCAATTCTGTTAGTCTTCGCTGCATATGTTTTCAGTCTTTGGTTTTGGCTGTGTTTATAACTGTCATGTCTTCCTGATTGATAAATTCTTTCATCAATATTTACTGGTCTTCTTTGTCTCTTGTAATAATTATTGCCTTAAAATCTATTTTGTCTGATATGAGCAAAGCTACTCTCACTCTCTTTGGCTAATATTTGTATGGAATACCTTTTCCCATCCTTTTACTTTCAACTCTTTTGTATCTTTTGATCTGAATTGAGTTTTTTTCTAGATAACATGTAGCTATATTATGGTTTGTAAAAATTCATTCTTCCAATATCTTCCTTTAAATGAGACAATGTAACCTATTTACAGTTAATACAATTAATGCTAAGGAAGGGCTATCTCTTCCATTTTGCTATTTGTTTTTTATATGTATTGTATGTTTTTTATTTTTTAATTTCTCCATCATTGCCTTATTTTTTAATTGTTTTTTCTACCATTTTGATTTCCTTCTCATTTTTTTAGTGTATAATTTTTAGTTATTGTATTAGTGATTACCTTGGAATAATGAGTAAGATGTTAGTTTATAATAATGTAGTTTAAATTAATATCAACTTAGTTTTAATAGTCTACAAAAAATTTGCTTTTTTATAAGTTTGTCCCCAACTCATGTTGTTATTGTCACAAACTATGTCTTTTTAAACATTTATTTTAGAGACAGAATCTCACTCTGTGGCCCAGGCTGGAATAGAGTGGTGCAATCACAGCTCCCTATAGTCTTGAACTCCTAGGCTCAAGTGATCCTCCTGCCTCAGCCTCCCAAGTAGCTAGGACTACAGGTGCACATCACCACACCTAATTAATTTTTTTTGTGTGTAGAGAAGCACAAAATTTAAATTAAAAAATTGTAGCCCAGGTTGGTTTCAAACACTTGGCCTCAAGCATTCCCCCCCCACTTTGGTCTCCTAAAGTGCTGGGATTACAGACATGAGCCACTGGACTTTGCCACAAATTACATCCTTATACATTGTATGCCCAGTAACATAGACTTATAATTATTGTCTTATGCATTTGTCTTTTATGTCACATAGAACAAAAAAAGTAATTAGAAACCAAAAGTACTATAATACTGGTTTTTAAATCTACCTATTTGTTACTTTCGTTGGTGTTCTTTACTTCTTTGTATGGCGTCAAGTTTCCTTAGTGTCTTTCATGTCAGCCTTAGGGACTCCTTTCAGACTTTTTGTAAAACCGGTTTACTAGAAATGGACTTCTTCAGGTTTTATTTACTTGGAAATGTTTTGATTTTTTCCTTCTTTTTGAAGGCTAGTTTGCCAGGTATAGAATTCTTGCTTGACTTTTTTTTTAAAGCACTTTAAATATGTTATCTACTGCCTTCTGATCTCTGTGCTTTCTAATGAGAAATTGGATGTTAGTCTTATTGAAGATCCCTTGTATATGATGAGTCACTTTTCTCTTAGTGCTTTCAATATTCTTTTCCCACACCACCCCCAAGATTTTCTTTGTCTTTGGTTGTTGACAGATTGATCATAATGTGCCTCTATGTAAGTCTCTTTTAATTCATTCTAACTGGAGTCCTTGAACTTCTTAGATTAATACATTTATTTCTTTCATTGAATTTGGGAAGTTTTCAATCATTCCTTATAAAAATTGTTATTTCTTCTTTCTTTTTCTCTTCCTTCTGGAACTCACAACATATGCATATGTTGATAAGCTTGATCATGTTCCATAAGTCTCTTAGGCATTTTTTTTTCCTTTAACTTTTTTCTTTCTGCTTCTCAGATTGGATAATCTCAACTGACTTGTGTCCAAGTTCTCTGAGTCTTCTTTTGCTCACTCAAATCTGATGTTGAAATTCTCTACTGAATTTTCATTTCATTTCAGTTACTACTTTTCAACTCCATAATTTCTATTTGGTTCCATTTTATAGTTTATTTATCAATCAATACCTATCAATGTCAATTTTTTCTTTAGTTCTTTGTCCATGGTTTCCTGTAGCTCTATGAGCAGATTTAAGATGGTTGATTTAAAGTCTGTATAGGAAGTCCAAAGTCTAGGCTCCCTCAGGGACAGTTTCTGTTAATTTCTCTTTGTCCTGTGAATAGGCTATCCTTTCTTATTCCTTTGCATTACTTGCAATTTTTTGTTGAAAAGTAGATATTTTGAATATTATAATGTGGCAACTTGGGATATCATATTCATTCTCCTTCCAGTGGTTTGCTATTGCTGCTGCTTGTCATTCATCTTTGTTTAATGACTTTTCTGAACTAATTTTGTGAAGTCTGTACTTTTTGTCATGTGTACCCACTGAAGTCCCTGTTGTCAGGTAGTTGTCAGGTAGTGATTTAATTAAGCTTTTCTTAACCTCCCGACACCAAAACCAAAATGAAATCACTCTTTTGGTCCTTGCAGATTGACCCTGTTGGGGCCCTTCTTCAGTGCTTATCCAGGCAGTTATAACTTCAGTGCCTTAGCTTTTACTTCCCACTTGCAGGAATCCTGAATCCACAAGAAGTTCTTCTTAGATCTTTTCTGTGCATGCTTCTAGCTCTGGGCTTTCATGTGACCTGCTGGACTCCTTGGGATATGTGGGAAACTTTTTAAAGCCTGTATTCCCCCAGATATCTCCTTCCCCAGCCTCTTTCTTCCAAGACTTTTTAGTTTGTATATTGCTTTCCCCAACTGTTATCCATTGCCAAAGTGGCAGCAGTTAATACATTTGCTTTTAAATCCTTTTGATAAATACCATTCAGTATGACAATTCAGCCCTGTGTAAGCTCTGAGGCGGACACAACAAAGGCAGCCGTTGAAATGATCTTTCACTAATCTACCAGACAGGTGAGGATACACAATCACAATTCATTGATAATTATGTTTGTTCTTATTGCTTTCTTTCATATGAGCAACGTGCATGAGAAATGTTCTCAAGGCCGCCACTGATCGGGGAGGTAGGGGATTGCGAGAGAGTAAGTTAGAACACCATAGAGCTGCTCTTTTACCAAAACCCAACAGTTTCCCCCCCTCCATTAAGCATTTCCCTGTTGTCTTAAGTTATTAATTAGGCCTTAGAGTTTCATAAAATATTGATTCTGAGGTTTTTTTTTTGTGCCAACTTACTCATTACTTTTGTGTAAGCATGAAGTTTTGAATTTCCTACTGTGCCATTTTTTGCTCAGCACTAGTCTCCCAACTCTTTAAAAAAAATCACATTGTCTTTAACTTAACTATAATTTTAGTGATAATAGGAATCTTCATCTTTTGAATTTAATGAAAATCCCTCCTAAAAGATAATAGTCATAATTTTTGAGCCATTTATTTTTTAATTATTTCAAGGGAGTATACTTTTATTCCTGTTTAAGATTTAATTTTCCTGTGATCTATGTATAAGATGCTCATATTAATAGACTTTCTAATTCCATTTTTTGTTTCTTTTCTTTAACATTTATTTTATGTTCTGAGGTACATATGCACATTTATAATATAGATAAATTTGTGTCACAGGGGAAATTTGTTGTACAAATTATTTCATCACCAAGGTGATAAGCACAGTAACCAATAGGTAATTTTTTTATTTCTTTCCCTCCTCTCTCCACTCTAAAGTAGGACACTGTGTCTGTTGTTCCCTTGTTTAAGTCCATGTTTTCTCAATATCTAGCTCCTACTTATAAGTGAGAACATTCAGTATTTGGTTTTCTGTTCCTGCATTAGTTCACTTAGGATAATATCCTCCAGCTTCATTCGTGTTACTGCAAAGGATGTGATTTTGTTCTTTTTTATGGCTGCATAGTTTTCCATGGTGTATATATACCACATTTTCTTTATTCAATCTGACCTTGATGGGAATTTAGATTGATTCTATGTCTTTACTATTGTGAAAAGTGCTTCAGTGAACATATGCATGCATGTGTCTTTATGGTACAATGATTTCTCTTTCTTTGGGTATATACCCAAAGACAGGGATTGCTGGGTTGAATAGTAATTCTGCTTTGAGTTCTTTTGAGAATTCATCAAACTACTTTCCACAATGGCTTAAGTGGTTTACATTCCCATTAGCAGTGTATAAGCATTCCCTTTTCTTAGCAACCTCACCAGTATCTGTTGTTTTTGATATTTTAGTAATAGCCATTCTAACTAGTGTGAGATGGTATATCATTGTTGTTTTGATTTGCATTTCTCTAATGATTAGTGATATCGAGCATTTTTTTCATATGCTTATCGGCTGCATGTATGTCTTCTTTTGAAAAGTATCTGTTCATGTCATTGGCCCACTTTTTAATGCTATTTTTGTTTGTTTGTTTGTTCATTTAAGTTCCTTATAAATTCTGGATATTAGACCTTTGTCAGATACACAGTTTGAAAAATATTTTCTCCCATTCTGTAAGTTGTCTGTTTACTCTGCTGATAGTGTCTTTTGCTGTGCAGAAGCTCTTTAGTTTAATTAGGACCCATTTGTCAACTTTTGTATTTATTGCAATTGCTTTTGGCATTTTCATCATGAAATCTTGGCTTGGTCCTATGTCCAGAATGGTATTTGCTAGGTTTTATAGTTGTAGGTTTTTCATTTAAGTCTTTATTTTGAGTTGATATTTGTACATGGTGTTAGGTAGGGGTTCGGTTTCAATCTTCTACATATGCTAGCCAGTCATCCCAGCACCATTTATTAAATAGGGAGTCCTTTCCCCCATTGCTTGTGTTTGTCAACTTTGTCTAACATTAGATGGTTGTAGGTGTGTGGTATTATTTCTGGGCTTTTTATTCTGTACCATTGGTTTGTGTGTCTGTTTTTGTACCAGTACTATGCTGTTTTGGTTGTTGTAGCCTTATAGTATAGTTTGCAAATGGGTAATGTGATGCCTCCAGCTTCTTTCCTTTTGCTTAGAATTGCTTTGGCTTTTTGGACTCTTTTTATGGTTTCATATGAATTTTAAAATAGCTTTTTCTAATTCTGAGAAGAATGTCATTGGTAATTTGTTAGGAATAGCATTGAATCTGTAAATTGCTTTGGGCAGTATGACCATTTTAACAATGTTTATTCTTCCTATCCATAAGCATGAAATGTTTTTTTCATTTATTTGTGTCATCTATGATTTCTTTGAGTGGTGTTTTGTAATTCTCATTGTAGAGAGCTTTCACCTCCCTAGTTAGCTGTATTCCTAGGTATTCTTTTTGTGGCTATTGTGAATGGGTTTGCATTCTTGATTTGGCTTTCAGTTTGGGTATTCTTGATATAGGAGAATGATACTATTTTCTGTACATTGATTTTTGTATCCTGAAACTTTGCTGAAGTTGTTGATCAGATCAATGAGATTTTGGGCAGAAACTATGGGGGTTTTCTAGGTATAGAATCATATCATCTGCAAATAGGTATAGTTTAATTTCTTTTCATCTTGTTTTGGAGTCCTACTTTTTTTTGCTTGCCTGACTACTCTGGCCAGGACTTCCAGTACTATGGTCAATAGGAGTGCTAGAGAGGGCATCCTTGTCTTATTCTGGTTTTCAAGGGGAATGATACCAGCTTTTGCACACTCAATTTGATGTTGGGTGTAGTTTTATTGTAGATAGCTCTTGTTATTTTGAAGTATGTTCTTTCAATGTCAAGTTTTTTAAGGTTTTTTAACATAAAGGTTGTTGAATTATATTGAAAGCATTTTCTGCATCTATTGAGTTAATCATCTGGTTTTTGTTTTTAGTTCTGTTTATGTGATGAATCACATTTATTGATTTGCACATGTTTAAACAGCCTTGCATCTCAGGAATAAAGCCTACTTGCTCATGATGGATTAGCTTTTTGATGTGCTGGTTCTTTCTCATCTTTATAAGCTGAAGTTCCTTCAGTCTTTGAAATTTGTGTCCTTTGTGTAGCTTTTTTTTTTAACACTTTTATTTTCTTTGAAGTTTTTTGGAGTTTGATTGTGGTATAAGGTGGGTACAGTTGACTGGTTTTCTTTCTGGAAGATTATAGGGGCCTAAGTCTCAGCTCAGCACTCCTGGGCTGCACGTTCTAACTCTGGGGGGAGTAGTATTAGATTTCTGTCTTTGTTTTTCTGGACCCTTGAGTTGGGAACCTGCTGTGCTGGAGGGGCCAAGTTGTTCCCAGACCACTGGCCACAACACTTTGATGGGTGGTGCCAGCCAATGTACTTCAGTGGGTTGTGGCAACAGGATCTGTTCTCCTTTGCACATGCCAGCAGCAGTGGCAGCACAGTGGAGTGCATGCTTATCAGCTGGGATGGTGTGCTGGTGGGCATGGGGATGTCAGTCTTTCTGTGGGTATTCACAGTGACTATGGTGGCAGCGTGGGGGGGGGTGACAGGGACACTGGTGTTCATTAATGTGTTTGTGGCAGGGTTCAGGTGCTGGTGGATGTTGGGCTCATGGCCTTCGTGTGTGTTCTTTGTGTTCTTAGGGTGGCAGTTGCAGGTGTAGGGCTGGTGGTCTCTGTGTGTGCATTTGCACTGGCAGCAATAGCAGTTCAGGGAAGGAGGTGGGGCTACTGATCTCCATGTGTGTGTCTGCACCAGCAATGGTGGCCCAGCAGTGAGGGCAGGAGAGTGTGCTCATGCCAGCAGCTAGTGGCATGATGGGATGCACATGCAATTGCACATCAGTGGGGAAGGGATGGTGAAGTCTGCCCATGTGCATGTGCACCTGCAAAGTGATGAGGGAGTGGCCATTGATGACTGTGTGCCAGGAAAGCAGTGTGGGGGGAGGCCCTGGTGGGGTGAAGATGCAGGTGGGCTGGTGCCTGTCATCTGAAACTGCTCTGCTGGAGCTCTCCAATAGTCAAGCATGGTCTGACAAAGCAAGAGGTATGATGTGGATGCCTGGGAGGCACCCTGGTTGGGCATCTAAGGCTTCCTAGCAGGTGTGGCCACCTGAGATCCTGGGTGAGGCCAGCAGACATGGGAGGGCACTCAAGTTGGACTGGCATCATCTCTGGGGCAAGGTTGTCCTGGTCTATTGAGGTCCAGTGACGCCCCTAAGGCTGAAGTCTCCCAGAGGAGCATGACAGGCCTTGGGGGAATGGGCATTACTGGATGTGTGTCATTGCAGACTTTCCAGCTCCAAACCCTCTGGGCTTTGCACAAGCTGGAATTTTGCCCTACTACCTCTGTCTGCCAGCTTAAGTGTCCATGGGGGTCATGAGGTCTACTGCTGCCGGGATTCCAGAAGTCTGTGGTGAGAGCAAGTTGCTCTCTTAACAGGGTAAGGGTGAGTTGAGCAGGAAAGGAGCAACTTGCTCTCACCATCCATTCAGGGTTCCTAGGTTCCTCTCCCTTCAGTGCGTCATCTTTGTCCTCCTTCTGTCATTCTCAATGCATTTCCTCTGAAGATCTGCTGAGAGTGCCAGTCTTTCTGATGTCCATGTCCCTCAGTGACAGGTGTTCCTTCTGACTGTGACTAGTCGACCTGCTTAGAAGTTTTCTTGGCTTCCTTATTTTGAAGGACAAATGCTTCTTGGCATTATATATTTTTGGGTGGAACATTTTAAATTTGTACTGAGTTTTCTTTCTCTTTAATATTTTTAATCTATATTCATAGGAAAATTGGTCACTAGTTTTATAGTCAGATTTTGATTTCAGCATTTGACTTTTTCAAAATGGATTGTTTCATCTTAGAAACATGTCCTTTGTTATTAGATATTTTTGCTGTTTGAAAGTTTGGAATAGCTCACTTCTAAAATTATTCCAGCTTATAGCCGTTTGCTGAGAGGGCAAAATATTTTGAAACTCTTTAGAAATTATTCCCTTGTTAAAAAAAAGAAATTATTCCCTTGTTATTGGTCTATTCTGGTTGTCTACTTCTTGAATTGAAGAGGCATTACTTGCAGAAAGGGATCAAATTAGTTGGAGGAGAACAAAATGTTAGTTCAAGGTATTATAAGATGGTGCTGTCTTATGGGGGGCCTCATGCTTTTAAAGAATTGGCCTTATCACATTACCAATAGGGGGCCATGGAAAGAAAGTTTTTGAGACAGTAGATCTTTATTATATTATAGTAAAATCTCATCACTCCAGAACTAGGAATAAAGTAAAATAGTGGCCCAGGTGTGAGCTGATGAGGATCTGAAGTATTGATGAAGTTGAAACAAAAGAAGAACCAAATGGAAAAGTCAGTCTGTTTGAATGAATGAATCAATTAATTAATGGCATGCTACACAGAATATTGCAAAAGGTTTGTTATGTAAGATTTTAAGTTCAGAAACATATATATGCTCAAAATTAATTAGTAATATTCTTTAGTAGTTAATATTAATTAAAAATAAATACAAAGCTCTTCTACTTGTTAGAAAATTAATGAAACATTGTTTTTCTCAACTTTTAAGTTCAGGGGTACATGTGCCAGATGTGCGTATAGGCACATTTTTGTTGCATAGGTAAATGTGTGGTTTGCTACACAGATCATCCCATAACCTAGATATTAAGCCCAGTATCCATTAACTATTCTTCCTGATGCTCTCCCTCCCCCTCACCCCATTTCCAACAGGCCCCAGTGTGTGTTTTTTCCCCCCATGCATTCATGTGTTCTCATCATTCAGCTCCCACTTATAAGTGAAAACATGCAGTGTTCGATTTTCTGTTCCTATGTCAGTTTGCTGAGGATAATGACTTCTAACTCCATCCATGTCCCTGCAAATGTGCATTTGCACTGGCAGCAATGGCAGTTCAGGGAAGGAGGTGGGGCTACTGATCTCCATGTGTGTGTCTGCAACAGCAATGGTGGCCCAGCAGTGAGGGCAGCAGAGTGTGCTCATGCCAGCAGCTAGGGGCATGATGGGATGCACATGCAATTGCACATCAGTGGGGAAGCACATCTTTTTTTATGGCTGTGTAATGGTATATATATACCAAATTTTCTTCATTCACTCTACTATTGATTGGCATTTTTCTGTGTCTTTGCTATTGTGAATAGTGCTGCAATGAACATACATGTGCATGTATCTTTATAATAGAATGATTTATAATCATTTCGGTATATACCCAGTGACGGATTGGTGGGTCAAATGTATTCCTGCCTCTAGGTCTTTAAGGAATCACCACACTGTCTTCCATAAGGGTTGAACTAATTTACACTCCCACCAGCAGTGTAAAAGCATTGCTTTTTCTCCACAACCTCTCCAGCATCTGTTGTTTCTTGACTTTTTAATAATCATGGTTCTGACTGGCGTGAGATGGTATCCCATTGTGGTTTTGATTTGCATTTCTCTAGTGATCAGTGATGTTGAACTTTTTTATATATGTTTCTTGGCCACATTTGTGTCTTCTTTTGAGAAGTGTTTGTTCATGTGCTTTTCCCACTTTGTAATGGGGTTTATTTTTTCTTGTAAATTTGTGTAAGTTTCTTGTAGACTCTGGATATTATACCATTGTCAGATGAATAGATTGCAAACATTTTCTCCCATCCTGTAGGTTGCCTGTTTACTCTGATGATAGTTTCTTTTGCTGTGCAGAAACTCTTTAATTAGATCCCATTTGTCAATTTTTGCTTTTGTTGCAACTGCTTTTGGCTTTTTTGTCATGAAATTTTTGCCCATGCCTATGCCCTATATCCTGAATGGTATTGCCTAGATTTTCATCTAGGGTTTTTATAGTTTTGTTTTTACATTTAAGCCTTAATCCAACTTGAGTTAATCTTTGTATATGGTGTAATGAAGGGATCCAGTTTCAATATTCTGCATATGGCTAGCCAGCTCTCCCAGCACCACTTATTAAATAGGCTGTCTTTTCTCCATTGTTTGTTCTTGTCAGGTTTGTCAAAGATCAGATAGTTGCAGATGTGTGGTTTTATTCCTGAGTTCTCTCTTTGTTCCATTGGTCTGTGTGTCTGTTCTTGTATCTATACCATGCTGTTTTTTTAAAAAAAAACTTTATTTTTTACTTCAATAGGTTTTTGGGGAACAGGTGGTATTTGGTTACATGAGTAAGTTCTTTAGTGGTGTTTTCTGAGATTTTGGTGCGCCCGTCACCCAGGCAATGTACACTGTACCCATTGTATAGTCTTTTACCCCTCACCCCCCTCCCATCCTTTCCCCCAAGTTCCCAGAGTCCATTGTATCATTCTTAGGCCTTTGTGTCCTCATAGCTTAGCTCTCGCTTATGAATGAGAACATATGATGTTTGGTCTTCCATTCCTTAGTTACTTCACTTAGAATAACAGTCTTCAATTCCATCCAGGTTGCTGGAAATGCCATTATTTTGTTCCTTTTTAAGGGCTGGGTAGTATTCCATCATATATATATATATGTGTGTGATATATATATGTGAGAGATATATATGATGGGATATATATCTCTCACATGTATATATCCCATCATATATATATAATATATATATAAGGAAATACTATGATATATATATATCATCATATATATCATATATCTGATATATGATATATATAATATATATCATATATGATATATATATTCCATCATACATATATATATATCATATACATATATATATGAGGGGGATATATATATATCATATACATATATATGAGGGGATATATATATCATATATATGATGTATATATGATATATTTGATATATATATCATATATATCCATCATATATATGTGATAAATAAATAAATAAATATGTGTGTATGTGTGTGTATATATATACAATATATATATATCTCACACTTTCTTTATCCACTCATTGATTGATGAGCATTTTGGCTAGTTCCATGTTTTTGCAATTGCAAATTGTGCTGCTGTTGACATGCATGTGCAAGTATCTTTTTCATTTAATGACTTCTTTCACACTGGGTAGATACCTAGTAGTGGGATTCCTGGATCAAATGGTAGATCTACTTTTAGTCCTCTAAGAAATCTCCACACTGTTTTCCATCATGGTTGTAGTAGTTTACATTCCCACCAACAGTGTAAAAGTGTTTTAATTTTACCACATCCATGCCAACATCTGTTTTTTGATTTTTTGATTATGGCCATTCTTGCAGAAGTGAGGTGGTATCACATCATGGTTTTGATTTGCATTTCCTAACAATTAGTGATGTTGAGCTTTTTTCCATATGCTTGTTAGCCATTTGTGTATCTTCTTTTGAGAATTGTCTATTCATGTCCTTAGCCCGCTTTTTGATGGGATTGTTTGTTTTTTTCTTGCTAATTTGTTTGAATACTCTGTAGATTCTGGACATTAGTTTTTGTCAGATATATTGACTGTGAAGATATTTTTCCCACTCCCTGGGTTGTCTGTTTATTCTGCTGATTATTTCTTTTGATGTGCAGAAACTTTTTAGTTTAGTTAAGTCCCATCTATCTTTGTTTTTGTTGCATTTGCTTTGGGTTCTTGGTCATGAAGTCTTTGCCCAAGCCAATGTCTAGAAGGGTTTTTCTGATGTTATCTTGTAAAGTTGTTAAGGTTTCAGATTTTAGATTTAAGTCTTTGATCCATCTTGAGTTGATTTTTGTATAAGGTGAGAGATGAAGATGTGGTTTCATTCTTCTGCATGTGACTTCCCAATTATCCCCGCACCACTTGTTTACTAGAGTGTCCTTTCCCTAGTTTATGTTTTTGTTTGATTTGGCAAAGATCAATTGGCTGTCAATATTTAGCTTTATTTCTTTATTTCTCTATGCTATTCCATTGGTCTATGTACCTATTTTTATAACAATACCATGCTATTGGATAATGTGATACCTCGTGTTCTTTTTGTTTAGTCTTCCTTTGGCTATGTGGGCTCTTCTTTGGTTTCACAGGAATTTTAGGATTTTTTTTTCTAGTTCTATGAATAATGATGGTGGTATTTTTATGGGAATTGCATTAAATTTGTAGATTGCTTTTGGCAATATGGTCATTTTTCACAATATTGATTCTAACCATCCATGAATATGGAATGTGTTTCCATTTGTTTGTGTCATCTATAATTTCTTTCAGCAGTAATTTGTTGTTCTTCTTGAAAAGGTCCTTTACATCCCTTGTTAGTTGTATTCCTAAGTATTCTATTCTTTCTGTAGCAATTGTGAATGAGAGTTCATTCATAATTTGACTCTCTGCTTGCCTGTCTTGTTGGTGTAAAGGAATGCTAGAGATTTTTCCACACTGATTTTGTATCCTGAGACTTTGCTGAAGTGGCTTATTCACTTAGGAAATTTTGGGCTGCAGTGATGGGGTTTTCTTGATGTAGAATCATCATAAACAAACAAAGATAAGTTGACTTCCTCTTTTCCTATTTGAATACCCTTTATTTCTTTCTCTTGCCTGATTGCCCTGGCCAGAACTTCCAAAACTATGTTGAACAGGAGTGGTAAGAGAGGGCATCCTTGTCTTGTGCCAGTTTTCAAAGAGACTGCTTCTAGCTTTTGCCTACTCAGTATAATATTGGCTGTGGGTTTGTCATAGATAGCTCTTATTATGTTGAAATATGTTCTTTCAATATCTATTCTATTGAGAGTTTTTAACATGAAGAGATGTTGAATTTTACTGAAGGCCTTTTCTGCATCTATTGAGATAATCATGTGGCTTTTGTCTTTAGTTCTGTTTATGTGATGAATCACATTTATTGATTTGCATATGTTGAACCAGCCTTGCCTAACAGGGTTGAAGCAAACTTGATTGTGGTGAATAAGCTTTGTGCTGAGCTGCTGGATTCAATTTGCCAGTATTTTGTTGAGGATTTTTGCATCGATGTTTATCAAGAATACTGGCCTGAAGTTTTCTTTGTTGTTGTATCTATGCCAGATTTTGATATTAGGGTGATACTGGCCTCATAGAATGAGTTAGAGTGGAGTTCCTCCTTTTCAATTTTTTGGAATAGTTTCAGTAGAAATAGTACCAGCTCTTCTTTGTACATCTTTTATGATTCAGCTGTGAATCTGACTGGTCCTGGACTTTTTCTGGTTGACATTGTGAGAGTAGGTGTGTCCACAAATTTATCCATTTCTTCTAGATTTTCTAGTTTATGAGCATAGAGTTGTTTATAGTATTCTCTGATGGCAGTCTGTATTTTTGTGTGGTCACTGATGATATGCCTTTTAACATTTCTGATTGTGTTTATTTGATTATTCTTTCTTTTTTTCTTTGTATAACTAATGGCCTATTTTATTAATTTTCAGAAAGCCAGCTCCTGGATTCATTGATTTTTTCAAAGGGTTTTTCATGTCTATCTTTTTCAGTTTAGCTCTGATATTGATTATTTCTTGTCTTCTGCTAGCTTTGGGGTTTGCTTACTCTTGGTTCTCTAGTTCTTTTAGTTCAGATGTTAGGTTTTCAATTTGAGGTCTTTCCACCTTTTTGATGTCAGCATTTAATGCTATAAATTGCCCTCTTAACACTGCTTTAGCTGCATCCCAGAGATTTTGGTATGTTGTCTCTTTGCTCTCATTAGTCTTTTAGCTCATCAAGATACAAATTATTTTCCTACACGATAAAATATCTTGAGCCTCAAGATGTTTACTGCTTTTCAGTGACCTCTATTATCAGTCTGCCAACATACTGATTATATTCTTTTGTCCAAATTATCATTGCTTTTACAATATAATCTTTCTAAACACTTATTTATCCTCCCTTTAGATTTATTTTAATTTTTTCTAAGTAGGCAATCTAGTAGCTTCTTTCTTCTGTTTTTCCTTGTCACCTTTATTTTATTTCCAAAATAGTTATGCTTCACATTATTAACTGATTGGAAATGAGTTTTCAGCATGGAGGTAAGTCAATGATAATTTCAAAATTGGAGTCAGAGTTAATGATAAAGGAATACAGTTTATACAGCCAATGCAATAGCTTTCATTCATGAAAAAGCAGACTCTCATGTGTTTGGATGTATCTTCAAGCACCAGAGAAAAACCTCCTAACAAATTCTACTCACTGGAGTCCATGTTCTGCAAAACTGATTATTTTGTTTATCTATAGAGCAATTTTGTATAAATTAGTGCCTAATATATTTTGGGGACTCAATAAATAATAATAAATGTCATACTTATTTTATTGACATACCTCCATGACGAATGTAAGAAATAAAATTAGTAGGCATATAATTAATATATAGAATGTACTTAATAAGCATATAATTATGTATGCAATAAAGTGTACTTCAATTTATAAAAATTTTATATTATTTTTGCTGTTAACATCGTGACTAAACTCTCTTGCAAAGCCAGGAGAAACATTTACAAATTGTTACTCAAATAAAAAATTAATTGTATAGGTTTACCAAAAAGAGAAAATATATATTTTACAATACCTGTTAAAATGAACTTTTTTTCCCTAGGACATACCGAGGGATTGCATATGTTAAACGGAAATTTTATAAACAAGCAACTCAAGATTTTTCTGCTGCAATTCACTTAGATCCTAATAATTGGTTAGCGTTGTATTATCGAGGGTGTTTATTCAGAAAGAGTAACCCTTTGAGAGCGCTACAGGATTATAGCGTTTCAGGTACTTTGCCTTCAATTACATGTATGTAACAATCTCATCTGAGATTCAGCAGCTCAGTTTCATAGTGGTGAATGCTAATGTGGGGTCACTAATGTAATATGTATACTACTATATACTAATATACATATATAAGTATATATGACATAAGCTTATACATTTTAATATTCTTATATATGACATAAGCTTATACATTTTAATATTCTTACGTGGGTATATAATATATGGATATATAGCTATGATGGTTTAGTTAGAAGTGCTTCTAATATGCTCTTTGTGTGTGTGTGTGTGTGTGTGTGTGTGTGTGTGTGCGCGTGTGTGTGTGTGTATGTTAACTGTGGGGGAGAATGTGATATCAAAGAAATCTCTTTCTATATATTGGGTTCTGAGGATTTTTCTGGAAACCCAGGCCTGTGTCCTAGTCAGCTTTCTAAAATGGCAGTAAATTGTTCTGGTGGGCTGTGTCCTGCTCCATAGGCTCAGCCCAAAGGATTTGTCAAATTTACAGTTTTTAACCCCTTAACTAAAAATGGGTTTCGAGAATCCTTAGAAGCTAAGGAAACCAACAGCTAAAAATGGCCATTTCTGTGTTACCCTCAATCAACACATTACTTGTTTATGATGTGCCCAGCACAGTTGTAGGCATAGAGTCATTGCTCAGTAAACAGCCTCCAACAGAATGAATGAGCCCATCCTGACAAAATCCAGCCTGAGTCCAAAACTCCAGACATGCCTGTGTTTACCAAAGTTCTAGAATCCCATCATCCTAGATTAGACAGTGTCTAGAGATGAAGAGACAACCAGATTTCCACAGGGAAGAAGGTCTAAGGTGATTGCTATTTGACTGTCTTAAGTCCATTTGCCTTCTGAGGTCACCCTTCTCATTATTATTAAAATTAATAACTCAAATTTCATTCTGTGTGTTGAGAGGAGTCTAGTGTCTTCCCCTCTATTTCAAAGGATTCTTGGGAAAGGGGACTGAGGATTCCTGTCTAATTCTTTCATCATCTTTGAGTCCAATTACAGCTTTTGGCTGGATTCCCCATCTTTGCTCATCCTTACTTCTTGTGTCTGTCGTTCTCTCGGTTTTGCTTTTTCCCAGGTCTGTCCTTCATTCCCCAGTGTAACATTGACACAAACATGTTGTGTCTAATAATCTGTTACTGAATGCTTTAGGGTCCAGAGGACAAATTTAGTACAGATAACTTAAATTTGAAGATCAAACTACCCCCCTTTCTAGAAGTTTATCTGGCTCTATCAGCCCTAACCATCTGCCACTGGCTAAATCTCTGTCTCCCTGGTCTTCATCTAAAGGCCTGTTTCTCATATTTCCCTCTTCTACAAGTTTTGGGCTTCTGATGCCTCCTCTCCCACCGTCTAGTCTACCACAATAATTGAACAAAATTCCTATTAGTTAATTATCCAGAGCAGACAAACTTGATTTCAGCCTCAATCCTTTTCTACCAGATAGCCCAAGGAGTTTTATCAACCACAACAAAAAAAGATATTTTGCTAAGCTAATAATAATAATGATATGTAACATTTATAGGGCATTTTGCTACTTGCCAAGTACTGTTTAAAGTGCCAAGTAAGGAGTATCTCAGCATTCAGAATAATAATATGAGCTTGGTACTATTTTCCTTCACATTTTACTGATGAAAAAGCCACAGCACGGAGTTGTTAAATAATATTTTTTTTTTCTTTTTCCTTAAGAAGAGTTTTTTTTTTTTTTCCAAGAGCAACCACCCAAACTACAGCTGACTTTTTCATTGCTAGCCAATCATACTGTGAACTGAGCAGTCAGATTTTCTTCAAGTGATAACTGTCAATGTGCCACTTAATGATGTTTCAGTCAACAACAGACTGTGTATACTCTGGGTAAACCTGATATATGGCACTTGATGTTGGTGTTGCAGATCAAGTAGGGAAAATGATTGATATTCATTAATGGTGTTGGGACATTTGTTTTTCCATATGATACATATATCATCATGTTAACTGTAGCAAGGAGAGAATCTGATATCAAAGAACTCTCTTTCTATATATTGGGTTCTGAAATATTTTCTGGAAACCCAGGCCTGGGTTTATATATGTATAACAGATATCATCTAGGTTTGTGAAAATACACTCTATGGTGTTTGCACAATGAAGAAATCTCCTAACAATGCATTTCTGAGAACATATCCCTGCCGTTAAGTGGTGCATGACTGTATTTACTTAATCTGTATGATCATTGCTGACAGTGACTATACTTCCCTAAATCCAGTACTGTGAATATTTTTTGTCTTAGACTGTAAACATTATACACATTTTTGGTAAAACTTTCCATCTTAAGCCAGAACAGCTTGGGAAGCTTAAAAGATATGTGTCAAAACTTGTAGAAACCCCATCTAATTCACTAGCATGTTTTAAAAATGAGGGGGCAATCAGTAGATGAGAGACAGGAGATGACCTCTAGACTGGTTGTTGATGAGAGTCACACACCTGGAGTACTGGGAGGAGGTTCTTTTTCTTCCTTCCATTTTTTGGGGTATGCATCCCAGATAGCTGTTATTTGGGATGTGCATAGTAAAGCTGTCTGCCTTACCTCCAAACTCGGCTTGCCTTCCTTGGTGTAGCCTCTTGTCTACCCTGGTTTGTGTGTAAGCCTGACCTCTGCTTTCCCCCTTCAGGACTAGTACCTAGGCCTATTCCTTGGTCAGTAATAATGGCTTCCTGATAAAATCAGGCCATCAAGAGTCATGGTACCCTTCTGACGAGTTAAATTCTAGGCCAGTCTTTGCCACTGACTGGCATATCTTGACCATGGCCAGTGTACTTACTCCCTTTGGACTTTAATCTCCTCACCTATATAGTGAGTGGACTATGCTAGATTCCCATCAGGATTTAGTTCGGCTCTAATGACTTTGTGAACCACAATTGCCACATTGTTACTAATAAATACATTTTAATGTACGATCCTATTATTTTACTTACCAAACAGTGCACTTATCATAGATATGTTTCCATTTTATGTAATGTTAAAAAATGAGAATAAGCAATAGGAAAGTTACAGACTAAAATGTAACTTGCATATGGCTGTTTTAGAACCTGAATAAGATACATTTTATTTTTTTTTAAATTTTAAGCACTCATAAATGATGGCTATGAGAATCTTGGTTGTTTTCTACATCGGGGAATAGTCTATGCGCATCTGAAACTTTGGTTGCTGGCAATTTGTGACTTTGAAACTGTGATTTCTCTAGAAAGGTACGTTTTCCTTTTCATATTTATTGATTTCACTTCTGTATAAAATTGAAAACCTGAAATGGGAGAAAAAAGTTTCTTTCCCCTCATCATTGATAACCTAGTAAAAAATGAGACATTTATAAAGTCATCCTAGAATTGGAATACTACTTCTAAAAGCAAGATGACTTCTAGAATAAGACCTTCTAAACATCTGTTTGCCTCAGGTGTTTTTGCAAATTTTAGAAGTTAAATAAATTTGACAGGAGTTAAATCCATGCATAAGGA
Organism: Ateles fusciceps; assembly: GCA_036589455.1. NCBI lineage: Eukaryota > Metazoa > Chordata > Mammalia > Primates > Atelidae > Ateles > Ateles fusciceps. The sequence continues at coordinate 5,166,429 of JAZHEH010002842.1, forward strand.
ATCAATACTATCAAGAAGATCTTGGAGATGCTCAGGCTAGAACTTTTAAAATTAACTTTGTGGGAAACCGTCATTCAGTTTTAAAATAATGAAAAAATATTCTGCTTAGTACATGATCGCTGTGGACAACATACAACTCAATGAAAGGCAACCTTCTATTTAGAACCTCTGGCTTTATTTTGTTTAGTAAAGCAAAATAAAAATGCTAATACCATTTAGAAATGGAATTCTTCTTGGGATAATTTAGCTAGTACTGTAAGTTCAGGAAGAAACATAGGCTGAAAGTTAAATGCAGTAGTCAGAAAGTCAAACTGAAAATCACAGAACTTAATTAAAAATTCCCCTTTTTCCAATGAAGCATTTATGAAAATGGAAGGTGTCAGGAAGAGTAACTAATCATGCCAATTTCATGCCAAACAGCAGACTGTTTACTTAATCTATCCAAGGTAAACTTTGAACTTGACACAGGAAATTCACGGAGCGTGGCTCCATAATGACCACAGTGGTTTTCTTTTGGACATTTTTGAGCCAGAAAGAAAATAAAAAAAAGAGTGTCAGCTCCAAAGAGATGAAAAGTGAGCAGTAGGAACTTTGGTGTCTAGGCAAGGGGTCAGGGATTCTGTGAGGCTGGATTATTGGATGGGTGGCTTTCTCATTTTGAAATAGAGGCATCAAACATGATAATTTCTAAGGTTATTTCTCTACTGAAAATCATTTGATTCTAAGAGAGATAAATAACATTTATTTGATACAGAAAAGCAGCTGTGTTAATATATATGTGGAGAGGATTTAACCCCAAGCCACCAAACCCTTGAATATGACTGTTTCTCACTGTCACTCATGACCAATAGAACATAACCTGAGGTAAAGACTCTTTAGCTGAGGAAAACTAAGCTTGTGACTCAAGGTAACTGAAGAGTAAATCAAGGAAGAGTAAAGTTTTGCTAAAAGTGTAGAGACTTCAGGAATTCTGTTCCTAGCTCAAACTCTAAAAACATCAATTCCCTACTAAAGATTTTATAAAAGTGTTTATAGTTTTTCATAGAGAGCATATAACTAATTTACTTTCCATTGTAAAACATTAAAAAATACTCTGATGAATACTGATGAATGTATTTCATTCAGTTTATTCCTAATTAGGAACATTTGGAATAATTAAAAATATTTAACAAGATTTCACTTTCTCATATTTTTTTAGAACTATTACTTTGGCTTATATAAATATTGGCCTCATACAGCTGCTACACCTGGATAACTACACGGAAGCCATTTGGCAATTTTCTGAGGCTATTAGAATTGATCCTTTATGTATTCAAAGCTATATCTGTCGAGCAGAAACCTATTTTAAGGTATTTAAGGCTGAGAACCATGATGTTTAAAAATAAACTTCAATTTTCTAGATATTTGTTCAACATAATTTTAATATATATATTTTAGCTAATTCTAGGGGCTAATGCATGTATAAACAATGTGTTAAGCTGGTAGAGTTAACTGTTATTACTCATTTATAAAGTCTCTAGTTTCAAGGTGTGCATTTTTATGTCTTTCATTTTTGAAGGTAATACCTGTTTTTTTCTTTATTACAAAAACATAATATGTTTATTGCAGGTAATATATGCATGTGAATAAGAATAAATTAAAAACCATTATCTATAATTTTATTCTCTGGGAATAGCTACTATTAACAAATTGAGTCTATGGTCCAATGTTTTGTGAGTGTGTGTGTGTGTGTATGTGTGTGTGTGTGTGTGTGTGTGTGTGTGTGTTGCAGGTGAGTAGGTGGGTTCATACAATGGGATCCATCTGTAGAATGCGATCCTCACCGTTCATACTTTCCTTTAATTTTTTTTAATTTTTATAAGTTGTTTAAATTAAAAATAAATGTTATATGTCCCTGGTGTGACAAATTCAAACAGCACAATAAATAGGAAAAATCCTCTCCAATTCCAGCCAGATCTGATTTTCAGAGATAATGCTGTTAACTCTTGTCTCTGCCCTTCAAAGTGGACACCCATTTCCACCACTTCACCACTAACTGCCCTGTCCAAATACTAGTTTCTCACCAGGATGGATTTTCAAATAAGCCACAACGATCTTGCCAAAACATGTCAGATTATTTCACTTCTTTGCTCAAATCCTTCAATAGCTTCCCTTGTGTTTAGAATAAAAGCTAAATTCTACAAAAGCTAAAGGTCTGCAAGAACCCACAGGAGCTAGCTCCTAATTGCCCTTCTATATTTGTTGCCTGTCTATACTGGTTTTGGCCAGGATAAGCTAGGCTATGCTGAGGTTAAAAAAAAATCTCAAAATTACTGCATTAAAACAAAGGTTTATTCCTTGCTCACACTATATGTCCACAGAAGATTATCTGGAAGCTCTGCCCTCCATTGTCTACATCTCAGGACCCAATGTGACTAGAGTCCCGTTCAAAGTCCTTTCCCTGCTGAGGATAGGAGTAGGGGACTGAGGGCGGGTTTAGTGTTGCCCCCAGGTCATGTTACCTCTTGACTCTGTTGGGGAAAGGATGGATATACTCATAGTGTGTGACTCTTTTGCTTAACCTAACCCTGTTGATGAAGCTAAGACTATCTACAGAATTTGGAGTTTTCCCTGAGTGCATAGAGCAATCAAAGCACTAGCATGACAGCAGGGTGTAAAGATACAGTCAAAGACTGTTCTGAAAGGCAAAAATCTCTACACAGTACTGATTGAATAATTTGTGGTGCATTCACACCATAGAATATAACAAAAATGGTGAAAAGAATAAATAGAACTATGCTAGCTGACTTGGAAGGTTTTCCATGAGATTTTTTTGAGGAAGAAAACTAGGACTCACAAAAGAGTGTGAAATTTGTACAATACAATTACATGTAAATAAAATAATTGTAAATAAACCCTTGTGCATGTATGTACAAGAATATATACTCCCATTATGTGGGTTCAACCTCCTGGGTAAATTTAATCTAAGGCTGCCTGGTAGTGGTCTGATTCAGGGAAACTTGTAGAGATCTGAGAATGAGCCTCAGTTTGGCTTAAGCCAGGGTTTCCTCAATGCATAGACATGTATGGATGGTAGAACAGGTGTAGCAATGTGGACATATGACTATATGATTTATTAATTACACCATCCTGAACAGGGTTAGCTTAGGAAGCAGCAGGCCTGAAGTTCCACAGAAAATTTCCAATTTGTTTAAACAAATCTGAATTCCTCCTTTTCTGTTCCCTGTTTTGAGTCTATCCACCATTTCCTCCAAACATTTATACCATCTCTGCAGGTACTGCCTGCTTCCATGCACAAATTAGTTTTGTCCAATCGCTTCTTTGCATGATTGTGGCATTACAATAAAAGGATTGGTTGGTTGTCCCAGGTTAATTTTGCTCTGGTCTGTATAGTGCTTCTTTGGTAATATTTCCAACAGTAGTTGATTTTTGTGCCCAAATTTGTACAAATTTAGATTGTTTTTCTGTGACCAGTATTAAGGGAATAATTGGTGTTTACTTTTCATTATATATTGATGTTTAACAGATTACTTTTTCATTTTTGTATTTTGTTATATTCATTCATTTACTTAATTTTTGTGTAGGTCTGTTTTTCCTTCCTTATTTTTAAGTGGAACAGAGTTTTAGTTTTTAATCTCACCCTCTTTTGCATGCTACGTTATTTCTTACTCTTTTCTTACTATTGTTTTTGTTGAGACAGGGTCTCACTATGTTGACCAGGCTGGTCTTGACCTCCTGGCCTCACCAAGCAATTCTCCGGTCTCAGTCTCCCAAATTGCTGAAATGAGAGGCGTGAGCCTGGCCTCCATGCTACTTGATTAAGATGGATCAGGTTTGCTGAAAAAGTTGTTAGGGTTGAGGTAGAAAAACTGAAAGCTAAATGAAAAAAGAACACACACACATACACAATCCAGAATGTATTATATAATAACATTTATGTGAAATAGTATATGTGGATATGTATAATTATTCCTCAAAATTACAGATAAATTTTTAAAAACTAAGAGTATTCCATACATTTTTTTTTTGTTACTTCTCTGAATCCCATTTGCCTTGTTGATTCTTGAGAAAAACATGTATGTTAGGAGATGTTCCTGCAAAATTCTGTAGTAAAGGGTGGGAGAGGATAAATATCAGAAGGGAAGTGATTGGTATTGTTAGGAGCTAAGTTACTGTTTATCACTCCACAGTTGCATAAATTGAAAAAGGCAGTAAATGAATTGTCTCGTGCTATCCACCTTCAGCCAGATGGAATCCAATTATACATAAGAAGGTATGAACATAGAGATTGAATTCTTCCTGGGATAACTTAACATCAGAGATATTGAATGGGGATCTTCAGTTCTCTCTTGAACATTTCAGGCTACCCATTTTACATTTAATCTCCCAGCAATTGCCATTTCCCCACCAGCAAGCCAGTTTGTTAAACTTTAAGATAATTTATTACGTAAGATAAGCAGATTTTTCCCTTTGCTCTACTATTGCACCAAAACATAACTGTTTAGAGTTTAAGTTCTTTGAGGCCTTTTTAAGTGACTAGTCATATAGTTATCACATATCTCATAAGAGTAAGGTAACATATTTTGAACAGTTGTTTTCATTATGTCCACAAACATAAGCATGTGTACCAAACATAAATCTCAGCTAATTCAGTGAAAAAAAAAGTGACATATTGAATTGTATACCATTTCTACAGGTACTGCCAAGTTCCATGCAGTATTTCAAATGTAGTAGAACTTGCTATAAAGATATCCTTCACAAGTTATGAGTTATCAAAAATCTTTTAAGGATTTATAGACCTGAGAAAATGGAATGGAACAATGGTTTCCTGATAAGGGCTTGCTTTGTCCTTGAACTACATTTATGTAAATACCTCCATCCTTTTATATGCCTTGAACTTTATCTTTTAATAGTTTCTCAGCAAAAACTATAACATTTTAAATATAGATAATTGCAAAAAGGGATTTGAGTATTTTTCTTTCAGCGTTACATGTCCTAAGTTTTCTCATCACATCACTATGCTAATTGGTGTATTTGGACTATATAAAATGTCTATAATTTTTTATGCATACATAAGCAAATAAGAATGAATATATTATAAAATTTTAAGATTATAAGAAACTTTATAGATTATTTTTAGCTGCTTAGAATCAAAAAACTATTATTTCTTCCAGAGGACAGTATCTTCTTATGATGAGATGTTACAATCTTGCAAAGTTTACTATTTATCAAGTAGCAGAAATGGACAAAGGTAAATATAATTAATTATAACTTTTAAGAAATACCTCTTTAAAATTTTTATGCTATTTTGCAATAGTTATGTATAAATAGCATGAAGAATTCACTTGAAATTCAAATTAGATTTTGAAATTTTAGTTTTATCTGTACATTGTCAATAAAACGATTCATAGTGAATTTTGTGAGAGATTTTTATGGGAAATATCAAGCTTACAATTTTTCTGTTTTTTGTTTGTAATTGGAATGTCATATATATATATTTTTTACTTCTCTGTATCCCATTTGCTTTGTAGATTCTTAAGAAAACATGTATATTAGGAGATATCCCTGTGAAATTTCTGTAGTAAAGGGGTGGGAGAGGATAAATACCAGAAAGGGAGCAATCGGTATTGTTAGGTATTTAGTGGTAGTAAATAGATCTTAGCATAATTGGTTAATTTTATAATTTGTTGATTTGTTAATTCATATTATAAAGACAAATTATTGAATTACTTCTTAAAATAATTATATTTAAAATCCTTGACACTTGGCAAAGATATTGATAAACTTTCCTTTCCTTTTCCTTTTAGGTCTCATCGAGTTGAGTCCTATACAACAAGCCCTCATTTATTCATTTTGTGAAAACCATGACAAGGCCATTGAAGTCTTGGATGGAATCAGTTGGAATAGAACTGATATGTCCATGTATGCTCTATTAGCAAAAGTTCAAATGAAGGCTAAGAGAACCAAGGTGAAAAGTCCTCTGAGTAATGTTTACTAAACCTATGAATGAAGTGTATATGTTGTGTTTAGTATGTCACTTTAAATATTTTTCACAAAATTAAGTCATACTATTTATTTATTTTTCTGTAAATTAACATTTGGGTTATTTTCTCTCTTTTGTTTGCCCCCCTCTTAAGAATAGGGCTGCCTAAAATATTCTTTTTCATGTCTTCAGTCAATACATGGAGTAATTTTCCAGGATATGTATCAAGGAGTGGAATTGCTGGTATGTAGAGAGAGTGAATGTTTAACTTTCGAGGAAATGACACATTGTTTCACAGGGTAGCACCAATTTATTCTCCCAGCTGAAGTTTGGATATATTCCTGTTCCTGTTGATCTGCATCTTTTACAATAATTGATATTATTAAGCTTTATTTTTGCCAATTTGGTGGATAAAAATTGATGTCTGGTGGTCTTAATTCACACTACTCAGTTTGAGCATCAGGTTGAGAATCTTTTTATATTTATCAGCCATTCATATTTCCTGTTCTATCATTTTGCTCATTTGTCATTTGTCTTGTTCTTATTGATTTTAGGCATTTAAGATATAAACTTTCTATACTAATCCTTAATTGTATACCGGGAATCTTCTTACAGTTTGTGGCTTGTCTTTTGTCTCTATGGTGTTTTTTGATGAACAAAGCTTCTAAAATTTAATGTAGTTGAATATGTCTATTTTAAAATTTGTCATCAGGGTGCCTGAAAAAACATCTTGTTTAAGAAGCCCTTTTCTACTCCAAAGTCAAGATATTCTTCCATATTTTCTTTGGAAAGTTTAACTTTTGCTTTTTCCATTTAAGAACTTACTCTATCTTAAGATTATTCTCTTTTAGCATGAGAGAGTGATAAAATTTTAGTTTCCTCCATATGGATATTTAAAGTTTCAGTATCATTTATTGAAATGTTCTTCTTAACCCAAAAATCTGCAGTGCTACATCTATCTTATTACAAGTTTTCACATATGTGTGGATCATGTGCTATTTTAGGTTCTCTATTCTGTTCTTTTGGTCAATTTTTCTATTACTGGCCCAGTAGTACAGTGTCTTAATTGCTATAACCTCATTGAAATTGTTGATATCTGGTAGAGAAAGTCCCCACACCATATTCTTCTCCAGGAAACTCCTGGTTACTCTTGAACATTTACTCTGCCATATACATGTTAAATTTAGCTTGCCCAAGGTCCATTAAAAAGTCTCTTGAAATTTTGAATCTTTAGATTATTTTAGGGATAATTGACATCTTTATGATATTGAGTTCTTTAGTTTACGATCATAATGATGTATCTCCCCATTTATTTCACGTTTTCTTTTAAATAGATTTTACATATCCCTTGCTAAAAGTTTTCCTAAGTATTCTCATAGTTTTTGCTGGTTTTAAAAAGGGTATCCTTTTAAAAAATTTTCTGTTTGCTGATGATTTATAGAAATGAAATTGATTTTTGTATACTTATCTACTAGCCAACCACCTTGCTGAACTTGCTTATTGTTTCTGAAAATGTTTAGGTCTGTTCTTTTGGGCTCATAACTAGAAAACTATGTCATCTATAAATAACAGTAGTTTTATTTTTTCCTTTCTTTTGATGTATTCTGTTTCTTATTCTTGTCTAACTGTGATGACTAGAAACTCCAAGACAAAGTGATTAAAAGTGGTGACAAAGACATCCTTATTTTCTTCCAAATCTTAAAGGAAGTTTACCCCACTATGAATATAGTTTGGGACTGATTTTTGTAGATAATTTAAACAAAGTAAAGGTTAAATAATCCTTCTATTTCTGTTTTGAATTTTATCAAATTATTTTTCATCAGATATTGAAATGATTATAATGTTTTTATCCTTTAATAGGTTAATGTAGCAGATTGTATGTCACATATGAAATTAAGTAATCTATGGCATTATTTAGTGTTAGACCAACCATGCATTCCTGGGTTAAACTGACTTGATTGGAATATATAATCTTTTTGTATACGCTGCTAAATTTGAGTTGGTCATGAGGATCTTTGTGTCTGTATTTATGAGTGAGATTGGTTTTGTGGGATTTGAGTATTGATCTCATAAGATTATCTGAAGAGTATTTCTTCTTTTCTATTTAGCCAATTAGTTTGTCTAAAGATTGTAATGACCTCTTCTTTGAAAGATTATTTAATGCTTTAATATCATACATTTAATAAACATTAGCCATTATTATTCCTTTTTCTCTCTGGGCAAGTGATACTTTTTATAGGCTTCATTCCATAAATATTTAATAATGAGAAACTATCTTTAGTATATAAATTTTAAAAACCTTCATTTTTGCTCTCTTGACCTCTCCAATTATTGGCTTTTTTCTCTTTCTCTGGCACAACCAAATCTTGGAATTATTTTTTATATTCCTTGTCTTCATTTCCTCACTTTCCACTCATTATGCTCCTCACCACAATCTGGCTTCTTTCCTCTTGTGATGGACACATGATAAGGTGACCCTCAACAAGTTGTGCCCTTGTGTGACCTTGAGTGTCAGTGGAACCTGTGACATGCTTCTAACCAACACAGTATGGGAAAGATGATGGGGTGTCACTCCCATGATTACATTAGGTTGCATGTTAGACTGGAGAGAGAAATTCACTTTCTGGCCTTAAAGAAGCAAAGAACTATACTATTAACTGCTTATAGAGAGGGTATCATGACAGGGAACTGCTGTGGCCTTGAGGACCTCAGGACAATCTTGAGTCAATAGCCAGTAAGAAGCCTATGCCCTGAGTCATGCAGCCATAAGGAAACAAAACCCACCAACAATCAGAATGAGCTTAAAAGAAGATTCTGAGCTTTCACATGAGAATGTAGCATAGTTGACACTTTGACTGAAGCCTGGGAGACCCTAAGCAGAGGACTCAGCTCAGCTATGCCCAGACTCTTGGCTCCTGGAACTGCGAGATAAGAAATGCATGTTGTATAAAAGCATTAAGTTTGTGGTATTTTTAAATTTTTTGCAGCAATAGGAAAATAATACAGATTTCAGTACCTGGAAATGGAGTGCTGCTATAACAAATACCTACAAGTGTAGGAGCAGCTTTGGAACCAAGCAGCAAGCAGAGGCTGTAAGGATTTTGAGTAACATGACAGAAAAAGCTTAAATGGCAGCAAACAGAATGTTAGTAGATATCTGGTTTTTAAAGACACTAATATACTCTGCAGCAAATGAGCAACACGTTACTATTTTTATTTAGTGGTTAAAAACTTAGTAAAATTTTCCCATGTAGTTGCATGGAAAGCAGAACTAGTAACTCAGGAGCCTGGATATACAGCTAAGATAATTTTCAAGCAAGGCGTTGACAGTGCTGCCAGCTTTCTTCTTGCTTCTAATAGTGTAAGTGTGAGAAAGGAAAGATAAGTTAAGAACTGTTAAACAAAATAAACCAGGACTTGTTTGGGTGGAAAATTCTCAACTTCCTTAGATGGCAAAGGAGGATAAAATACACTGTCAAGAAAGCATGTTCTAGAGAAAAGGACAAAGTGTGGCTGGACAACACTTTGCTGAGATCTTAGAAGGATCATGAGGGCAGAATATTGAGTCACACTAGTTCTCTTTCCTTTCAAGAGATTAAGGACATGCCTTACAAATCTTCTTAACCAAACCTGAGGATCTCTAGAAGCTTAAGGGCATTGTCCCTCAGGCATCTCAGCAGGAGGCCAAAGTAGACAAGAAATTTTCTTGAAAAAATTAGTGGATGTGGCTTTTGTCTAATGAAGTGAATCCCTGTGAAATCCATGGAAGATCCCCAAAGTTTTTAAGAGAATTATTTCTTTATAAACACTGACAGTTTAGACTCCAACAGACAGAGTACAAAATGAAGACTGTCAGACCTCAAAATCATTTTGGCAGGAGTAGATTAATAAAACAACTCAGCTGCAAACATGTACAACCTTTTATAAAAAAGGAAACATGACCCAGAAGGCAAGACTAAGAACCCAGAGGATGACACTAAGAGCCATAAATGTTTTGAAACCTAATCAAGAGACTGAGCATTTGCCCAAATGGATTTCACAACTGCCATGGACCAGTGGCTCCTTTTAATCTTCCATTTTCTCCTTTTTAAACCAGAATGTCTGTAGATATTATTCTATGCCTGTCTCACCATTATATGTTGGCTGTTTTGGGGACGGATATCTTGTCTCTTTAATTTCACAAGTCCACAGATGGAAAGGAATTGTGCCCCAGGAATGGCACCTGGTAGATTATACTTAAATGCTTCATCCAGACTTGGACCTGCTTTAAATGATGCAATTTTAGATGTTGAGCTGATGCAATGAGCTGAGTTTTGGGGGACCTTGGAATGGAGGAATATATTTTGCATGTGGCAAGAATGTTAAATCACTGGGGGCCAGATCATTGGAGTCATCTGGTAGATACATATTAAGATTATTCTTAATCATACCCTATATTATCTCCTCCCCCTTCCTTGAGTTTGGGCAGGACCTGTGACTTGCTTCTAACCAATAGAATACGGCGAAATTGGTGGGGATGTCGCTCCCTCGATTATGTTGCAGTATTTAGGACCTCCATCTTAGCAGAGTAGAGAGAGAGAGAGTCTCCTGCTGGCCTTGTTGTGACTTCCTATGGAGAGAGTGATGTGTTGAGGAACTGTGGGCAGCTGGGATCTGAGTGCAGCCAACAGTCAGCAAGCTGGTATCTCATTGTGGTTTTGATTTGCATCACGCAAGTCAGAATAATGATTATTAAAAAGTCAAGAAAAAACAGATGCTGGCAAGGTTGCAGAGAAATAGGAATGCTTGTATACTTTTCAACTATTGTGGAAGATGGCTTGGTGATTCCTCAAAGACCTAGACGCAGAAATACCATTTGACCTAGCAATCTCATTACTGGGTATGTACCCAAAGGAATATAAATCATTCTATTACAAAGATACATGCATGCATATGTTCATTATGGCACTATTCACAATGGCAAAGATGTGGAATCAACCCAAATGCCCATCAATGATAGACTGGATAAAGAAGATATGGTACATATACATCATGGAATTTTATGCAGCCACAAAAAGTAATGAGATCATGTCCTTTACAGGGACATGGATGTAGCTGGAAGCCATTATCCTCAGCAAACTAATGCAGGAACAGAAAACAAAACACTGCATGTTATAAGTAGGAGCTGAACAATGAGAACACATGGACACAAGGAGGGGAACAACACACACTGGGGCTTGTAGGAAGAGAGGTGGAGGGAGATAGAGAATTAGGAAAAATGGCTAATGCATGCTGGGCTGAATACTTAGTTGGTAGGTTGATAGGTGCAGCAAACCACCATGGCACACATTTACCTATGTAACAAACCTGCATATCCTGCATATGTAGGACTTAAAATAAAAATTTTAAAAAATGAAGCTGGGGCTCTCAGTTCCGGAATCTCAAGGAAATGAAGTCTGCTAACAACATGAATGAGCTTGGAAGCTGATTCTCCCAGTCAGGTTTCCAGAGGAGTATGTAGCTTAACTGACACCTTGATTAGAGCTTTGTAGGACCCAGAACAGAGGACCCAGTTAAGCCATGCCCAATCTCCTGACCTGTGGAAACTGTGAAATGATAAATGTGTGTTACTATAATTTGCTAAACGTGTGGCAGTTTGACTTGTAGCAATAGAAAACGAATGTACCTCTGGTTTGGAATCAAGAACTCTTGCCAGCTTCATTGACTTTCTTTTTCTTCTTCTTCTTCTTCTTTTTTTTTTTTTTAAGATGGAGTCTTGCTCTGTCATCCAGGCTGGAGTGCAGTGGCATGATCTTGGCTCACTGTCTGCAACCTCTGCCTCCTAGGTTCAAGTGATTCTCTTGCCTCAGCCTCCCGAGCAGCTGGCATTATAGGTGCATACCACCACACCCAGTTAATTTTTGTATTTTTAGTAGAGACAGGGTTTCACCATGTTGGCCAAGCTGGTCTTGAACTCCTGACCTTAGGTGATCCACCTGCCTCTGCCTCCCAAAGTGCTGGGATTTCAGGTGTGAGCCACTGTGCTGGGCCTTCATTGACTTTCTGGAGATTCTGTGATCGTTTCTCAGTACGGATCATGTCTACTTTTTTGTTCACATTTGGAGTTGTTGGTCTCTGTATTCTTTGAGGACTGCTTTTTTATATCTGCTTTAATCTCCTCTTCCCAGCCTGCTCCCTGTGACTGTAGCTGGATACCTGATGTCACCATCGGTTCCCCTCTTCCGCCCAACCAATAGTCATGTTCTCTTGGTTCTACTTTATAGATATTTCTCAAATCCACTTTCTTTCTTTACTTCTATGGTTATTATCCTTGTCTGGAACATATAATTTAAAAAATTTTTCTTGATTTATATAGCTGCACTGTTGTACTCTTCCAAGCTTTTATCCATACAGCAGCCACAGTACTTTCTGCAGGCTGTAAAGATGCCTTATCTGCAAGCCCCTGCAGATCACCCTCAGATGACACCATAGACTAGTGAAAGAGAGAGAGAGATGAAGGAAGTAGGAGGAAGTGAATATGTGTTCATTTTAATTTAAATGGGATGGAAGGTTTGAGTAGACAAGTCTTTATGGACTCAAGGAGTCAGTGAAGAGACAGAAATCCAAATAAGGAAGGAAGTAACAGGCTGCAGAGATGGGGCAGGAGGAGATGGGGTCAAGGACAGCTTTTGAGGAGTTAGCTCTGCAAAAATGGAGAAAGGAAACAATTCAGGCAGGAGAGAAAAAGGTGAAAGTGAATGAAAAGGAGGGATACTGGGTGGCTTGCAAACATGTACAGCTAACGCTCAATGGGAGTCATAAAGGACGCTTAGCATATCCAAGTGAAACCTCATTGTTTCTTTAGCAATTTAATACAATTAAGAAGATGGGATAATCAGTAACAAGTATTTGTTTTTCTATATAAAGATATACAATGAGTTGTTAAGTATTAAATGGCATTTCTATCTGGAAAATTGAACTTTTTCATTAATGAGACTTTTGTCTATTTTGATTAAATAAACGAAATGGGAAAGTTTTGGAGGCAGTTTATTTTTTTGGTGCCAATAAAACCCTATTAGGAAGACAGTAGGACACAATAAAAATTGATTAAAATTATGTCAGATATTATCAGTGGAGATCTTCTACTTAGCAGCTTCCCACTATTCCACTCAGAAAAATTATTAGGAAATTGGCAATAAACTAGTTCATAAATTTAAGTCTGACTTAAGCCTGACTGTAGCCTTTAGAATACAGAAATTTTAGTTTCAAAAATCCATGTTCATAAACCTGCGTAACTACTGGCTTATACAAAAGGCACCTGGGTGGGACTCCTGAACTGGGTTCTCTTCTTGTAGTATACTGACGAGACCTGTACCTTCACCAGGTCTCTGTGACCCACATAAAATAAGAGTAGAGGTGTGTGCTCTGTGCTCCTTTTAACATTTAAGGATGTAATGTTAAATGCATAGTGGAAAGAAACATTTCCACCTTTCTTTTTTTTTTAATCATTATAGGAAGCTGTGAGAACGCTTAAGAAGGCGTTGGATGTCATTTCTCATTCCAATAAAGGACCAAATGCCACAGCAATTTCAGCAGACTGTCTGTATAATTTGGGTCTTTGTTACATGGAGGAAGGCAATTTACAAATGGTATTTCATGTCTTTAAGAGTATAGATTGTTTGTGATTTTAGAGACTGGTTGCTTCTATGCTGTTTTGTTTCTGAAGGCCACATATACAGTGGGCAACTGGTCCAAAGCTGCTTGTGAAGCTTGGCTCATTGTAGTCCGTCTGCACCCTGCAACACCTAGGACGTTGTTTTATTTAACCAACATGTTTTATTTGATACTTGCATGTCAACAATATTCTAAAGATTAATGTGTGTTTCCCCACCAGAACAATAAATGTAACTGCAGGAAATTATTACAGTAAAATAATTTTATCACATTAGTATGAATTCATTTATTAAATTTTAAGTACTTTGAGTGCTTTAACATAATGTAGAATAAATGAAAAAGATTATAGCATTCTGACTTTTCTTGTTGATCACTTAACAATTCAAATCAGATTGAAGCTGGTTGTTAAGATGGCCAGATTCACTGAAAAATAGTTGATTCAATTATTACATATTTATCTAGTCTTTAGTGATTTTATGCAATTATTTACTTCAGAATTGTCACTGATATGACAAATATGTAAAATAATTGATACTATCCAATGGCTAATGTTGGATATCCCACAACTCCATCTCTAGACACACACACACACACACACACACACACACACACACACACCCATTCTAATCCTTATGTTCACGGGGTGGACAGTGTTTTAAACTGGTATTGTGATACCCCAAAAAAGAGGTGTACTTGATTAGTTGTTCTATGTAGAAAAACCAGTAAATACAAAACAAATTATAAATCTTTTACATGTTTTTATTCCTTTTAAACAACCAGAGCAAACTCAACTTTGCTTTAAAATGTGGGGAAACATTTTAGAATTCTGTTGTTCTGGAGTTTTATAATGATGCATTTGCTGGATCCTAATGGAAAATAAATGTGCTGGTTGTGATTTCTTTGAAGAAACAAAATCTGAAGAATAATTAAAATTGTACCACCCAAATTATTATAATCTAACAACATGGATTATGTAGCCCTTAGTCTGGGAGTGAGACTTTTAATTATAATAATCAACCCTCCTTGTTTCTAAATATTAATTTTGTTTGTTTCATGAGGTTCATTAGGAGAAATGTGCTTAAAATAATCCAAAAATAGTGAAAGTTTTCAACAATAATTATATACTATAATTCATTAATATTTTAAAACAATATATTCTATCACTAAATCGTTTGCATTTTGACAATATGCTCCTGTAGGCTTTTGATTCCTTTACAAAAGCAGTGAAAGCAAATCCAGATTTTGCGGAAAGCTTTTATCAACGAGGGCTTTGTAAAGCGAAACTCCACAAGGATAGCTCGATTCTGGATTTTAATTGTGCAATTACCCTCAATCCAAAACATTACCAGGTATTTAAACAGATGTTTTTAGTGAGTTGAAAAGTGTTAGCTTTGGTAAAGCTATTAAATCTTGTATATGCCATTGTTATTAATTAGCAACAATCAGTTCCTTATACCTACTTTTCACTTAACTATACTTTGATAATCCAAATAGCTGTATTTCTCCTTAAACTAAAAGATTATTTCCATCAATGACATTATGATATTTATATAAAAGTATATGTGAATGTGATATATGTAAATATTATTAATATATTAATGTGGCTATTAATAATTTAAATTATATATACTCATTAATTTTACTTTTTGTTTTGATGTTACATAGATTCCTGCCTTTTAATAGGCTGTACAGACAATGCAAAATTCAATAGGTGAAGCTTGATTGCATCTT
This sequence comes from Ateles fusciceps, assembly GCA_036589455.1. Classification (NCBI taxonomy): domain Eukaryota; kingdom Metazoa; phylum Chordata; class Mammalia; order Primates; family Atelidae; genus Ateles; species Ateles fusciceps. The sequence goes on from JAZHEH010002842.1 coordinate 5,181,796, forward strand.
GATTTTAGGAATCTATGAAATGTGAATCTGGACTAAATATTAGATGATTTTAGGAAATTTCTATAAATTCTCTTGGATATATAATGGCAGCATAGTTATGTAGGGGAATGTCTTTTTTTTTCACAGGAGATGCATACCGGAGGACATATGGTAAAGTATTACCATATCTACAACTTGTTTTCAAATAGTGCAGGAAAAAAATAGATAAATATGGCAAAATGTGAATAGTTACTAACTCCAGATAATAGGTATTTATCATTCCTTCAATTATTCTGTGTCCTTTGAAATTTTTTTTCCTAATAAAAGAAAATGAAAAAAAGGCTATATTTTAATACCACCTTGGGAGGCATAGATTTATTCAAAGCACCCTTTTACTAAAGCATCCATTCCTCCTTTCCTTCTTTCTCTCTCTGAATAGGCATATTTAAGTCGAGTAGCATTCTATGGTTTAAAAGGCAGGTATTCCAAAGCAATCTTGAATTGTAACATGGCTATTAAAATTCATCCTGAGAGTGTGCGTGCCTATCTCTACAGAGGAGTTCTGAAATATTACAACAAGGTAGGGCCATTTTCTGCATGGTTTACTGGAATTTTAGGGTGGGCAGATTCTCTTATGCTAGGCAGGGGACTCACTTCCTTTTTTTCTTTGTGGTAGGGAATCACTGTGATATGAACGGCAGAACTAGATAGAAAACTTTACACTTTCCTAATTCATATCTTTTTTCACAAAATAATGATATTTATTTTTGACATTTACATTTAAAATAACATTTATTGTTTATTTTTATTGAGAAAGTAGTATGTATTCATTGTAGACAATTTGGAAAAATATAGAAGGGAATAAAGGATTATGATCTCACTGTCAGTGATAATTTCTGAGTGCATTTGGCATATTTGTATTTAGTCTTTTATTTTCTTCACAATATATTTTCCAAAATTTGGACCATGCTATTTATATAACTTGTGTTGTGCCCTGCTTTTTATGCTTAATCTTTGACAATAACATTTTTCTGACTGCATAATATTCCACCGTAATTTGTTTTTAATTACTTTATTGTTGAACTTTTTGGTTGTTTTTAAAATTTTTACTATTTTACTATTTAATACAGTTATGCAACTGAGAACAAAATTGCTGCTTGGGTTTATAATTGGTTCTTAAACAGAAATTACTGGGTTAAAAGGTGTGAGCAGCACCATTGATACCTGATACTGCACTGAATACTTCATTTCCCTCTACTTTTCTTTTCTGATCTTTCTTTGTAACTATTTTATATGAAATATTTTGCAAATAATACCTTAAAGCAAAGGTAAGACCTTGCATTATGTGTTAATTCCATGAAAATTACTATCTATAGAAATGGATGATATAAGGTATCAGAGAAGAATCAAAGAGGAAGCAAAAGAGTACGTGGGTAGAAAACATGATGATTATGTGATATGACAGAGTGAAAGAGCAAGCGAGCCCTTGTGAATGGTTTGCTGGATGAATATGGGTGGGTTTTTTTTTAACGGAGAAATATGATTTTCTCCTTGCCATATACCAACATTGGTAACAAGATATTTGCCTAAATTAAAGTTGTTGATATATTTAATTTTGTTTGCAGGTAAGAGAAACTATAATAGTAATTTCTACCAGGAGATTTTCTTAATTAACTCTGTGAAAGATTAGCTTGAATGTCTTAATTTCACAGATGACACAAAGAATGGTTAAATATGTGTTTCAAAAACTCTAATAGAAACAATGATTTATTTTATTATTAAATTTCAGTCCATTATGATTTTCCTTTCTCATGTAATTACTTTTTTCTTTTTAGACTTATAAGCTAGCAGTTACAGATTTAACTATGGCTATCAACATGGACAAAAATAGTTATATAGCATTTTATAACAGAGCATTATGTTACACCAAGATAAGGGAACTTCAAATGGTAAGATGACCGTTTTAGTAAATAATGTGTTTAAAGTGTTTAATAAATAACACGCATTTAATAGCTTGTTGACTTTGATCAATAAACATTTAATAAACAACACGTTAAAGCATCTGTAAACTCTTCTAAGGCATTTATAAAGTATTTTCTTATTACTTCTGCTAGAATTTTCAGAAGGAATTGCTAGGAAATACACACATATAAAACTTGAGAAACCAAAGAACCAGTTCAAAGGATATTTAATTTCTTTGTTAGTGCTCACCAAATTTTCTTACATAATTTCTGAAGGAAGTAAAATGAAAAATTAATAATGCTTATAGAAGCATTTAAAGGCATTTATAAATTAAATACATTACATAATTATCATTTGAATAAATGTTTCTACCATATGCAGAATTTTTTAAAGCAGTAGCAATCACTAGCAATGTTGTTTCAAAATTTTAATAATAGCTAGAGCAGTTTGTGTAGGTATTTTTTTGTTTGGTCTTCAGACCACACACGTAGCAGGGAGTATGGAGTGATGGTTTTCAACTCCAGGGACCAGTGACAAGGTTTGGCCCATAGTTTGAAGGCCTGTGGGCTGCTGCAACCCCCCCCTTTTTCCCCCCCTTTGTCTTGATCCAGCGTCTACCTATTCAAACTCTTGTTTATATTTTCTAATCTTACCTACTCTCTTCTCTCCTCTTGTCGGTTTGGTCCCTTTTCAATGAGGGTTCCTCATGGGGAGCAGTCGATCTGTGGTCTTTCAGTGTCCTGTCCCCTTCTTTCTTTGTTTCTTGTGTCTCTCTCCTTATTTCTGCTCATGTCCATAGTAAATGATGCATTCTTTTAAAAGGCTACATCACATTCCCACTGTTCTGTGTCCACACACTCCCCAGTCTGTGAAACTTGGACAGTGAAATCGATTTAAAACATTTAGAAATTTAGAAATGTACAAGCTCTTTTAGAAGGGAAGTTGAGAAACATTGTCTCTACCTAAGAGGATATAAAATTCCTGGTAACCAGATTATTAGGTTTCCTCCAGACATGTTGATTAATGAATATCTAATTTTTAGCAAGGGGATTGTTAAGATGCTAGGAGCTGATTGAAAGAACATTTATTAGAGTGACCTGCACAACAGGGGCCTTTGAGGATTCCCTCCCCAACCCCATTCTTCCCAGAAAGGTAACCCTGAGTAGGAAAACAACGGGATGGATGGTAGGGAGGGAACACCCATTGTTTTGTTATCTCAGATATGTGAAAAAGCCAATGTCCTGTTAATAAAGAAAATGCAAAACTACCTAAATCAAGTAAAACTGAATTGCAATAATAAAATATTGGTGATTTCAGAGCTACCAGAACTCTGAAGCATTTCATTCAATCTGCTCACTTTACAGATGAGGAAATGGAAGTAGGGACTGATTAGAAAACCCATCCAAGTCACACAGAGGGAGTTAGTGACCTGTATTGGTGTCCACAAATTTATTTGCTTCTGGGTTAACAGTGTTCAGATGGCTTTGTAAAACTGTCTGACCTCCAGCATGTGGACTGGATGCATTAAGCAGTGTGTCCCTCTCCCTGTCTGTCTCCCTCCACCTGTTTCTCAGCATTCCTGCCATCCCTAGCCTGAGAAAAACCGAGTAACTTTCTGCAGAAAATGCACTTAGGCATTCTCCCAAGATATAGTTTCATAAAAACTAAGCAAAGATGAATTCTGGTTCTAACACTTGATATTAATAAAAATAGTGAACAGTTATCACTTATTTAGGGCTTATTGTGTGACAGGAACTGGGCTAAATGCTTCACCGACATACAAGCAAAATATTTTAAAGTAGATCCTTTCGACAATATGATGAATTAATACCCCAGTTTTGCAGATGAGAAAGCTAAGGCTTAGTGTTAAGTAATTTCCCCCAAATTGAGAAGCTAGTAATGATAACAGAGGCATGGCACAAATCCAGGATAGGCCAAGGCGCTGGCCCGTCGTCTTAATCAAAACCTGTGCGCTCCCATCCCTACCCCTTACCGTCATTGACCTTTATGAAATCTTATTTCCCAGTTTTCATTTCCTCTTATGTTGCAGATTCAGCTGCTTAGTGGCTCTCTAAGGCATCATACTGGTTTCAAATAATGTGATTTAGTGAAAGAAAAATGTTATACAATTTGCGGCTAATATTCTAGGTTTGGTTTTTTCTTTTTTGACAAATATTACTAATTATTTTTTATAGTCCTGGCAATATTTATTTATAATTATGCCACAACATAACTATAGGATTTTAATTGCACATTTTTTTTTAAAGACATTTCAGCACCCAACATTAGGAAATACCAGAAGAGGGCAAATGAGTAAATATAAAACGCTCTTTGTCATTTTCAGTTAGCAGATGCTACAGGCATAACAAGATTTAGCCCTTTTCTGATCAGACCATATGGCTCTTTAGGACAGAATGTTCAATAAGAAAATGATTTAAGAGATTCAGCTTCAACCCAAGTTTAGGATGCTTCTAGTACCTGGTACAGAGTAGAGACCAGTAAAATCTTGTTTAGTCAGTGAATGTAAAAAAACAGAAAAGGTAAAGATAATGGAGAAGGGTCTGAGTTGAATGTCAGATTACACTATGTGTCTTTAAAAAAATGAATATATTGGCCGGACGTGCTGGCTCATGCCTGTAATCCCAGCACTTTGGGAGGCCGAGGCAGGCGGATCACGAGGTCAAGAGATTGAGACCATCCTGGCCAACGTGGTGAAACCCCGTCTCTACTAAAAATACAAAAAATTTAACTGGGCGTGGTGGTGCGCGCCTGTAGTCCCAGCTACTCGGGAGGCTGAGATAGGAGAATTGCTTGAACCTGGGAGGTGGAGGTTGCAGTGAGCCAAGGTCGCACCACTGCACTCCAGCCTGGTGCCTGGTGACAGAGTGAGACTCAGTCTCAAAAAAAAAAAACAATATATTTATCAAAATATTTTGAGGTAATTTTCCTACAAGTGCTTATTTGTTAGTTTTATTAAGATCTATTTTCATTCATTCATGATTTTTTTCATTTGATACAAATTTATTGAATATGTGGTATGTGCAGGCTTGATTCTTGTTACTGGGCTTAAAACAGTGAACAAAATGGATAAGCTCTGACCTCATAGAGCTTAGATTTCAACAAGGAAAATGGTGCAACACTAAAAGGAAATTATTATTCTTTTTTTTTTTTTCTTGAGACAGAGTTTCGCTCTTGTTGCCCAGGCTGCAGTGCAATGGCGCAATCTTGGCTCACCACAACCTCCACCTCCTGGGTTCAAGCGATTCTCCTGCCTCAGCCTCCTGAGAAGCTGAGATCACAGGCATGCGCCACCATGACCAGCTAATTTTGTATTTTTAGTAGAGATGGGGTTTCTCCATGTTGGTCAGACTGGTCTCAAACTCCTGACCTCAGGTGATCCGCCCGCTTGGCCTCCCAAAGTGCTGGGTTACAGGTGTGAGTCACCACGCCCAGCCAGAAATTAAATTTTAAATGAAAATGCATAGGGCGACTTGCAGGTAAAACGTGAAATGCAAGCACAGTGTGCACTGCTTATTGAAAAGTATCAGTGTTCCTGATACTTTTTACCTAAGGGTACCCTTTAAATAACATATGATTATTTTGGCCATAAATTATAAAACAAATTGAAGAACTAACCATTGGATCCTAGTTTAGACATAAATACATTTTTCATAGCCAATGAATTAAGGCTCTAAAGAGTTGAATCTGTTACAAATGATTATTTTATTTTTAGGCATTAACAGATTATGGTATTGTGCTGCTTCTTGATGCCACAGAAACTGTAAAACTAAATACCTTCCTTAATCGTGGACTCATCTACATAGAGCTAGGCCAGTATGGCTTTGCATTAGAGGTAAGCCTTCCTGTTGTGTAAAGAACCCGCTTGATTTTGCACATTGACTTCTAAGAACTAGTGAACAAGATTTTATTGTCATCAACTGTCAATGAGTGATAGCTCAACTTTAGCAAGAGTTCTATTAAAATACTTGAAATGACTGATAGACTCTTAGAAAAAAATGTATATTTTTGCTTTGTTCTGATTACAGATAAATAGCCAATACATTTTTAAAAATTTCCAATTTGATCAAAACCATCAATTCTCTTAAGGGAGTACAGACAAAACTCAAGTTACTTAGTAAATAAAATGATTCCTGTAACGTGAACTCTGCTGTTCAGTGGTAACTTTCTCATTCACAATTTTCGTCTTTTCCCTTTACAAATATATCAAAATAAATCTGTTTCAAACAGGGCAGGAAATAGTTGCTCAGAATGGACTACTGGTAACAGGCTTTTAAGTTAGTGGTGACCAGCATTCAGAATCATACTAGAAGAAAGTATATATACTGTATCAAAAAGAAACAGGTAGTTTAAAATGTATTTCATTAAAAACTAATTAAACAAAATTCATCATTCTTATTTCTAGCTTTTTATTTTTATTGTCTGTAACTCTGGGATTAAGAAACAGAAGGTAAAAATTAAATAGCAACTTGAGATATATAATTAAATAATAACAGTTTTGCTTCGTTTCTGAGGAGCTGCACCCTAACATGATGGAGTGGAATGTATCCCGTTCTTTTCACCTCCCAAGATGTTGATTTTTCTATTTCTGGAGTCATTTTTTTGAGATTCTGTCCAACATAATCATTTACCTTTGAGGCATTTTACACTATGAATAAATGTAATCTCAATGTTTGAAGACCTTTAAGCTTTTTGATATATTAAAAATATTTTTGAGCTATATCACTAGGTATGCCCTCAGGTAGATGGAAGTAAAGAACCTCCCTGTTTGCAGTAGGCAAGAAAATGATGGGCAACAGTGTTGAGGTGGAGAGAGTGAGGTAATGGAGGTAGGGAACACGGGGCTGCACCTGTTAGAGAATTAAATGCAGGATCCATGTTATCCTCTGAATAAAGATTTATTTAGTACTAAACAACCACTAACCAACTATTGCACAATTGCTACACACCAGGTCCTCAGCAATGCTGCACAATTTATAATTGTAACTTACAGAGGAGGAAACTGGTATTCAAAAGAGGTTAAATAAGATCTGTCCACCAGTAAGTACTGGGATAAGATCTGAACTTGGATCTCACTCAATTCCAGATTCTGTCTTCTTCCAGGCAAGGCACTGGTATTGATATGTGGAGATAAATGAGACAGAGTTCCAGTCTTTGAGGAACTGATGGTCTAGGGAGAGTCATTCTTGTCCCCTCTCTTTCCTCACACCCTACATCTGACCCATTAGCATGTCCAATCAGCTCTACTACTAAAGCATATTTTGAATTAAATCATTTCTCATAATGGCCACTGCTATATTCCTTTCAACTAGTAAGTACTGGGGCAAGAGCAGAACTCAGGTCTCAGAACTGACTCATTTGTCTCCTGGGCTACTGCATTAGCTTCCCAGCTGGCTTAAAATTCCACTCTTGCCCTTCTACATGCTATTCTCTAAACAGATGCCAGAGAAATCTCTTAAAAATATAAAGCATATCAAGTTATTTCTTTGCTGTAAACCCTCTAATGGCTTCCCATCACACTTAGAATAAAATCTGAACTCTTGACTGTGACCCAGCAAGACCTTATTTGATCTGACTGCTGTTTACCTCTGATCTTATTGTCAAACATTCTCTTTTCTCCTCTAGTCATGCCACCCTGCCCTTTTGCTATTCCTTGGAAATGCTGGGCTCCCTTGCTGCCCAGGGCCTTTACATGAATGAGTCTCCATACATACAGCACTCTTTGTCCTGATCTGTGCATGATTCATGCCCTCATTTCATTTAGGTTTCTGCTGAAATGTGACGTCTTCAGTCAAAAAGAAAGAAGATAAACTAAAATGGAATATTAAAAATATATTAAATAAGTCTAGGAAGGGGAAGCAGAGGAGCAGAAATGAAGGAAACCAGCAGAAAATAAATAATAAAACAGTAGACCTAAATCCAACCACACCAATAGTTATATTAAATGGAAATAGTCAAAATACAACAATGAAAATCGTGAAAGTACCTGATTGGAATTTTGTAAAAGCTCCAACTGTATTTTGGCAACCAGAAACATTTTAAATATAGTGATATAGATAGGTAACAACAAGAAGCTGGAAAAAGATATGCCACAGAAACACAAATTGAAAGCAAAAAATTCAATTTTTCTCTATGTGAAGTTAAAAAATTGAAACAAAAAGTGGGCAGGAGAAGAAGCAATGAAAGATGTGAGTGCATTTTCTCTCTTTGAGAAGTCTCTGTTTCTGCTTCTATAAAACGACATGCTTGGACTAATGGTCCCCCACAGCTCTTCTAGATCTAAAAACTATGATTTTGTGTAAGAGCATATCAAGATATGGAATTACACCCTGAAAGAATATAACAGTGATCAACCAATATTCATTACATTTAGTTTACATGCTGACACAGTACCAGGTGCATAGGTGTATGTGAGGGATATAAAAAAAGTCTAGGAAATGAACCCTGCCCTCCGTGGGCCCACAACCTGATCAGAGCTTTAAAACACACTGAAAGCATGTCAGGTGTTATGAGAAGATATGCAAAGTGCCAGGTGAACGGTAGAGATTATAAAAACTTAGACACCACATAGCCAGTATATTAGAAAACATTGCTCAGAATAAGGAGAGAATGAACCACTGAAATGACGAGAATGCGGCTAGTTTCCCCATCCTTTGATGCTCATAAATCAGTGAAGAAAATAGCCATGGCTTTCTGTTAGATATTTTAAATCAATGTCAGCCTCTACTTTAAAAAGTGAGAAGAAAAGAAAATGTAGTCTTCTGTTATTAACCCTCCATATGCTAATAAAAATATTTATAATAATAAAAAGAAAGATATAAGACTGAATAATTAGAGGTTTGCATGAAAAACCAAGAGAAAGCAGAATCTTTAAAGCTACCCAAGAAGAACAACAGTTTTAGTGAGAAAGATTGATTAACAGAGAAGCTGAGTAGGCTGAGTGCTGAAAACATTAGTTAGTTGAGAGCTGTATGCCCTTCATAGGAACATTTTGTTCAGGAAGCATTTGGACTGGAATTGCTTGTGAAGTTAATGGCTAAGTTAATCAGAAGTTAATGGATTAAGAACATTTGTTTTTCACTTGAAAACCTACCAAGATAGTAGTAAAAAAATAAAAAAGGTATAGTGCTACAAGGTTAAAGGTAGTGGAGAACAGATGTTAGGCACCGAGAACTGCCATTCTGGGTCTAAATGTCTCAAACTTAAATATAAATGGGTAGCCAAGGAGCAAATGCTTAAGGGAAGTGAAATAGAGACTAAGACAAACAAGTTGTTGTAAGTACATAGCAGTGGTCCCCAACTTTTTTGGCACCAGAGACCAGTTTCATGGAAGACAATTTTTTCAGCGGATGCAGGCAGTGGGGCAGTGGGGTGATGGTTTAGGGATGAAAGTGTTCCACCTCAGATCATGGGGCATTCATTAGATTCTCATAAGGATCATGCAACGTAGCACGCAACTGCATGCACAGTTCAAAATAAGATTTGCACTCCTATGAGAAATCAGTGCTGCTGCTGATCTGACGGGAGGCAGAGCTCAGGCAGTAATGCTTACCTGTGGCTCACTTCCTGCTGCGAGTGAGACGTAGACTGAGATTGAGATGAAGATCTACATCTCATATACCAGGGGCCCCAACCCCTAGTATATAGAGCTGATGGGAGAAGGGGGAGGCATATGAAGTGGTCGTGTGAGATCAGCTAAATTAGCTAAATTCTGTTCCGTGTGGCACACATGAGTGACTGTGTGGTTTGTTTTTATCATCCTTATATTAGAGAGAGAATTAATGCAGAAGAGAAAAATTATAGTATTAAATAACAGTGGCTAACTTAATTCAAAGTAATGCTAAAGTCATCTTTTATGTCTATTGTTGATAATTAATGCATAATTACCATGTAGTATAATAATGGTTATGTATATAGAGTCAAGCTGACTTTTCTAAGTTTCATCTGATTACAAAACCAAATTTGTTTTAGCCTTTTAAGTTACATGGTCATCCTTGAAACCTTCCAAAAGTAATGGGAATATTTGTAATAAAGCTCACTTACGTTTGTAAGTTTGCCTTAATTTTAGCAAAAAAGAAAACAAAAATCCTCCTAAGGAGATATCTGGAAGGATTTTTATTAAATTATATTTGATTACACAATAATTAAAAATTCTTCCATATAATTCCATTTGGTATCAAATATGCTACTTGAATCAGTGTGGGGCGTCCACATCTACAGATTGGTCTGTGACTAACACCACCTCCTCCAGCAGGATCTCTGAGTGCTCAGATTAAACTTACCACTCCCTCTTCCACCTCCAATAATAGCGGAAAATATATCCTACCTTCTAAGACAGTCAGCCTCTTCCTTCTGACATAGCCAGGGAGGGTTTGTGGAAAGGAGGAGAAGCAGGAGAGAGAGAGAGTATGGGTTATGATTAGCTCCTTTCTGGCTGGTTCGTGTTCTTTGGGACTGCAGAGTTCTAATATCTGGCTTCCGGGAAGGAAGTCTGGAGGGATTTCCTTTTGCCAATCCAGAGGAGAGTGTAATATTCCCCACTGTTCTGCTTGGTCAATTGAGACCACAACCAATACTGTCCATGAAGATTCCTGCTGAACCAGTCCTCTGGGTAAAAAGCAGGGCTATTTTAATTCCTTCATAGATTCAGAACTCTTTTGGTAGCCCTTCCTATAGTATAGAAATCATTAAAATTAATCTAACTCTCATATATTAATACATATGTAAATATCATGCAGTTGACATGATATTTACATATTTTGTTTTACAATTATGTATTTAAATATTTCCTTAATTTAAAGTTAGCAGTGTTCTTATTTTACTTAAGGCGTCAAATATTTCTGTAGGACTCTGAAAAGCCGTAAGCTTTAGACACTGTCTCTGGGCCCTGACAGAGGAAAGAGCTCTGGGCTACCGTGGCAGGATCTCTTATGGACTTAGCACTTCCAGTGCTTTTAAACAGCCTCTTCCTAGGGGCCACTAGGATCCTTCCCACCTGACTTCCCTAACTTCACATCTGGGAATTAGTTTCCATTTCTCCCTCTCAGGAGAGCTTACAGATCCTTGACAAAAGAGTTGACTTCTCGCCAGAAGTGTGGATTCCAAAGATAGGAGCAGCCCCAGCTCATCCACACAGAAGGCCTAATTATGCGCTTTCTCCATCCTGGATGCCTGTTTGTCCTATAGACATATAATGTCAAAGGTTCTCTCCAGGTGCATTTCCTTTTCTGTCTAGAGAAGGAAGTCTTTAGAGGAGTTCACTGGGAATAAACAATGGAAAGAAAGTGAATGAGATACCTCATTTCCCATAGCAGGGTAAAACCATAGGAAAAATCCCCATTCTTGGAGTAGAGAACAGTAGTACAAGATTCTGAGTGAGTCTACAATAATGGGTTTCCTTTGTTTCATCTGTTCTTATTTGATGTGATACTACAAGAAAAATATAAAGTTTTAGGAAGATGTATATCTTAATGCTTATGTCATTGTGAATCATAGTTAGAAGGAAGTTCAAGGTAGCACATAAGATAATGTTAAAAAATTAACAAAAGCTTATAAAACTATTTCAGGATTTTAAACAAGCTGCACTGATAAGCCAGACTAACGGGAGCCTTTATCACGCCACTGCCATGTGCCATCACAGGTATGTAGTGCAACTGATATCAAAGTAGAAGCAAGTGGGAGCATCAGACTTACCTATCACCCCGTAAACAAGCCAGGAGAGAATGGAAGAAACTGGGAGAAATTGTGAATGTGACAGAGTACAAAAATGGGGAGGGACACAAGAGTTCTCTGTGTAGACACGGGAACCACACTTAGTGTTCATCAGCACCCTTCTGCCTTCTAATAGATGGTTTTATGCAAATTAGCAGGCAAATGCTTCCATGGTGGCATTGGAGAGAGTCCATCTGATCCAAGCTTAGACACTGGGAACAGATCCTGGCAATATACGGAATACAATTATGCATAGCTTGAAATATCTAAGCATAAAATAATTTAAAAAATTTTGTTTATAAAGTGGGACTAACTTTTAAGTAGTCTCTTTCCTGGAAGAAAGGGTGATTTTAAAATATTATGCATTTTTAGGAAAATTTTACATTTTAAAACATAACTAAACCTAAAACTAAGTAAAACAACACCAGCAAATATCTACAAAAAAACACAATAGCTAAAGCATTATTACTTCTTCCTGGGTTTATTATAAAAATAAGTTATAGAAGAAGAGATGAGAACACTTATATAAGGTTAAAATATAGAGGATAATCAGCTTAAAATATACTCTGAAATAATATTCTAGTATATAGACTTTGCTAGCCATAATGTTTATGTTTCTAAATACGTATTTGACATCATAAAATTAACTTTTGGTAATTTTGCTTTTAAAATTATGGAGATTCAGCCTGTGAGGACTTTAATATGTGATAAAATATATTTGGTTAAATAATAGTTTATAGCTTTTTTGCCCCTATGAAACAAATAATACCAGTAAATTTGGAGGATTAAATTAGAATAGTTCCAAATTATGTAGACTAGGCTGCATAAATATCCAGTTTAGAGAATAAAGCATAGTTTCAATTATTTAGGAAATTGACATCCTTTTCTCTTTGAGGACATATATAGTACAGCTACATTTTCCTGTGAGAGTTAGTTCAGCTTTTTTTAAATTCTATGAGCAGAGTAATACCATAACTGGAAGTTCTGAAAAGTATCTTTGTGTTAAAAGGCCTAAACTGGTCTCAGACCTTTCATTTTGTACAGACAGCAAAACACAGTCATACCATTGTCTATTTTAATCCAGTAACCTTTGTACAATCTATCTCTTTAAGCAATTGTCATTCTTAAGAAGAGATGGGATAACGATGACTGATGTGTTTGTTTTGGTGGGTGGGTGCAGACCAAAAATGTCCGAGGTCGTTGAGTTCTGTTAAAACTAAAAGCAGACTCCAAAACTATTCTCTACCTCTCTCCTATGTTTAGCAACCATTAGAGCCAGTAAATTTCTGCATGTGTCAGTTCACAATCTCCTTTATGAAATGTAATCACTGGGTATATACGGGAGAGCCTCCTTTAAGCTGTTACTGCTTTGCAATTCCAAATAACCAACTTTCATCACCCGACTCGAATCTCTATTGTCCTTTAATAAAAGTAGAATTTAAATCAAACTGTAAACCTCTGAAAACTCAGGGTCCCAATTCCACGTGTTTTTAGTTCTAAGTTTAGCTGAATTGAACAATAAGAAGTGCTTAGTGGTTGGTTATATTTATTTCAGGAAAAATATTTTTTTGCTTTTCAAGGTGAGCTATAATATCCTTATACCAGAGATGCATGGATTCTAACTTATAGGGATTCATTCCTGGTGTGTCTTACAGTAGGGAGAGTAAACATTTTCTCATATGGAAAAATTCTTTAGAGAAATAAATTTTTAAATTTTTAGGCTTTGATCTTTGATCTCACGGGGTTGCAGACTTTTGAAGTATCCTTTGTATATCTCTGGTTCTCACTCTTGTGGTTGCTAGGAGACAACATTCCTTAGGCTTGAATATCCTACTTGTTGCCCAATTTAGTCACTGTGAGTGTTTATGGTAGAGTTAATTTTTAGAACTAAGAACACCACCTTCATATTTCAAAAAATAATATCATAGAGGGAGATTACTCAAAGTTATATGTCCTATCTACTTTTTACTTCAGCACATTTATTTTACTATTCTTACATATTGGGGCATGAAATTTTTTTGAGTCTTTAATCTTCAAGCCAAATTCTTTAGTTTGGGGAGGGATTTGCGATTTATTTGTACAACTCAGTAGAGCACATCTGGTCACGTATGTGATTAATTTGGAAAAGACAGCGGGCCTTCGTGTCTGTGGCCTAGTGAACAAGCTCAGCACACGATCTCCTTGTTCACAGAACACTGTAGGTAGAATCATGCACCTCCAGTAAGTGATCACAGTGCTCTAGATTTATGTGAACACATTTTATTTTAGAAAAACTCATTTAACATACTTCGACACTTGTGGTAACTGATGCTTAACAATTAGTGTCTCAATGAATGTGTATCCTGACAGAACGTAGATATTCTGCCACATTTTCCCATTGGCTAACTGCCATGCAGGTACTTAACGAGGGCTTCAACCTGTAGGACACTGTGACAGACACATATTCAGAGAAATGAAATTACTGTTTCTACAGTGGTATCTGCTCATTTTTTTTTTTTTTTCCTGGTCTATTGGTGCAGGAGGCTGGGGGAGCCTCTGAGTTTCATCACTTTCACCTCCCTGGGCTTGATTTTAGTCACTATCAGCTTTGAGGAGCTCGTTAGCTGTCTTTTAAGATTTCTTTTCAGCTTTAAGATTTAATGATTATTCACTGGTCTGAACAGACTAGATGCTCATTAAACAGTGCTGATAACTTGATGGGTACAGAAGAATAGCTTTAATCACTGCCATTCTGTAATTCACAACTTACATGACATAGTGGTGAGCTTTAGTTCACTGCCTCATTTTTCTAATTGCTTAGGCTATACAGAAGGAAAGATTGTATTTCATAAACCATGTATCAGAACGTGTACTCATGAAGGATTTTTAATTTCTCTGGGTAAGAGGGGCCAGGGTGCATGATGCAATTTGGATGTCAATATGCTAAGGGCATTTCAATGAATTTGGGGGGAAAATAGGAGAGAAGGGGATTTCCCTGGAAATGTCCATTGACATGGTCACCATAGGTATTCATCGTGAGTAAAAGCTTCACTACCCATAGATAGAAATACTGAACAAAGTAAAACCTATGAACTAAATGCATTTTACACAGAATGACTATAGTCTAATTATTCCTGAGAAGGAATTTGTTATGCTGTATTTAGAATTATTACTATACTACAGTGAGATGGCACTTGGAAAGGCAAAGTGGACTTTTATTTTTATTTTTTGAGATGGAGTCTCACTCTGTTGCCCAGGCTGGAGTGAAGTGGCACAATCTTGGCTCACGCAACCTCTGCTTCCTGGGTTCAAGCAATTCTCATGCCTCAGCCTCCCAAGTAGCTGGGACTACAGGTACATGCCACCATGCCCAGCTAGCTTTTGTATTTTTAGTAGGGACGGGGTTTCACTGTGTTGGCCAGGCTGGTCTCAAACTCCTGACCTTAGGCAATCCACCCTCCTCGGCCTCCCAAAGTGCCAGGATTATAGGCGTGAGCCACTGTGCCCGGCCTGACTTTTATTTCTTAAATAGTGCCAATTATCAGGAAAGAGAGCACCATTCCATTGTAAACGACTTGAGGAAAGTGACCTTGTGTTCAAAAGGTGGCAACTGATTCATGTATGCTGATGTTAACCTTTGCCTGCCTGTGACATCAGAAGTGAGTTTTCTTAATGCTTCAATGTGGATTGTTGCACCACATTTGGGAAAACATGGAGCAAGTATCACAAGTACCTGTTATTTTTCATGGCGTGGACAAGCATTAAAAAAAATACTGAATTGCATTGTGAAAAACCAAATTGCCTTTCAGTTTCAAAATGAATTCTTTCTCAAACCTTCTGAATACATCAAGGAGAAAGTCTCAGCTAAGAGCTAGTCTTTAAAAACTTTCTGTTTGTCATCAGTGGTGCAGCACCCAGGCTCAGTTTTCTGCAGAGTAAAGGATCCAGCTCCAAGCTTATTATGTTATTTATGGTATGCGATAATTTTTAAACTTATGGTATTAAAATTAATTTGCCTTTAAAAATAAATTTAGTTAAGTAAATAAAGTGAGTTGACTTAAAATATTCAGTAAATGATAGTGTAGGTGGAACCTGGGGCAATTTCATGAAGGAAGGGGTAGTTTGGGAAACACTGGTTTAAAAGATACTTTTGAGTAACCTCTAGAAGATGATAATTTCTGGAACAGTTTATCCCGGGTTCCACGTATTTTATAAAGGAAAAATGGGCAAAGTAGTGATGCATATTATTAAATTTGAAACCTGTTTGAGCAGTAATGAAAAGAATGGAAGGAAGATATAATCTTCTAGGTGAGGGTTTCTGTGCTAGGTGCTCTTCACATGTTTTTGTTTGATCCTCATAACAAAAATTAATTAATTTGAAAAATTAATATTAATTTGCATGTTCAGGCTCAAGTCTGAACTCCAAGCCTTTTTTCTGGCTACCCTGTTGAGTTACCAGCTCACTGGCTCCTTTGCACCAACCACAGGTATATTATAGGTGCAGGCTATGTGGTAGAGATGGCTGTGTGGAAAAGCATGGATTTTGGAGTAAGGCTTACCTGAATCTCAGTCATTTTCTCTGTGCAAACATAATATGTTAGTTAGTATACCATTTCCTGTGTGCAGATTTTTCTGAGCCATGATTTTCTTTTCATCTGTAAAATGTAGATAATTATAACTAGCTTATAGAGTTGTTGGAAGGATTAAAGGAAATAGCATATGTTAAGTATTTAGCACAGTACCTGGTAAGTCAACAGTGCTAGTTTCGTCATTCTATTTTTTAAAATCCTAGACTCTCTCCATGTTAATTGAAACTAAATATTCTTATTAGATATACATATGAAATGGAGAAGTGATTTTATATGCCCATCAACAAATATTTGATGCCTTTAACAGCACCTCCACCACAAGACAGTAATTAAGGAGGATAGAGAGACAGAGTTATCGTTTAGCCACATACATTCACAAATTTGATAAATAAAATGCATTTTACTTCTTTCTCTTCCTTCCTCTCCTGGTGTCCACGGTGGAATGGCCTGCCTTTATAGGAGACCTGAAGTAAGGACTCTCATGTGGTGAAAATCTGGCTGTTTTCATTGTATAAGGAAATATTAAATACATATTTTTAAGTTTATTTTAATCTGATTTTAAAAGTAGATTTCATCAGTTGTAGCATATCTTTCTCTATAGTGGTAACTGATACCTGTTAAAAACATATTTAGAAATGCCATGTGGACTTTAATAACTTGAAAAAATCCAGAATATTATCCCATCACATTCTGCTATGAAAATGACTCTTTCTTGCCATCTTTCCTTTTACCAAAATCTTCAAAGACCTGTCACACTTCCTTAGGTCCTATGAACTGATGGGCTTACCTCCTTCAATGGGTAATAGAAATGGAGATTTTTTTATGAGTCAGTTCAAATCTTTATGGAAAAGCCAGATACAGGAAAACATTGCATATGTCACCAGAATGCATCAGTTTACCAGAGGCATTAATATTTTTATTTATTTGCAGAATTAATGAGTTTGAAGAAGCCGTCAATTTCTTTACCTGGGCTCTTAAAATTAACCCATGTTTTCTGGATGCTTATGTTGGAAGGGGAAATTCTTACATGGAATATGGTCTTGATGAAGCCACCAAGAAAGCACAGAAAGACTTTCTGAAAGCACTGCGTATTAATCCAGGAAACATAAAAGCCAGAATTAGTTTGGGCTATAATTTACAGGTAATATAGCAACATTTTGAGCATTAAAAGCATCCTTTGGGAAGAAAGAATATATCTGACCCTTTCCTGGCAATGGGAGTATATGTTATTTCTTTGGTTATGAACATTTACTTTTTCCTTACTTTTGGGTTCCAGAGTAGCAATGGAAGCAGGGGCTTTAGTTAGTTATAGAGAGCCTGCCTGGATCTGGATCAGCTTGGGGAGCTGGTAGCCTGGTTAGGTGAAAATCTTTTGAACCTGAGTTTCCTTTATGTCTGCTCTCCTCCCTACCTTCCTGCTAAACTTATAAACAACTTTTAAAATTTGCCAGATGAAGTTCATCTTTAAGAACCTGAGTAACATTTATTTTCCCAGCTTGTATACCTAGGCTCCACAGGTTTTGTCCTATTGCATTAGTGGAAAGCTAAAGGGAAGAAAATCAGCCATTATTGGATCACAGTAGAAATTTGCAAAGTCCACTTCAAGAGAGTGATTTCCAAGGCAGCTAGAGCGGAATGCAATCCAGTGAAATCTGTTAACATCATCATTATTCACTGCATTCGAGAGACATTAACTGAGCACTAAACATAGAATGGAAACTGCTCTAGGCCTGAGGATATAGTTCTAATCATATGACTAGTTGATTATAATCATGATAAGTGCAAAAAAGGAAAAGGATGAGTTTTAGTATAACTTGTCACAAAATAACCTAGTTTTGTTTGAGAGGTAAGAGAATCTTTTTGAGAAATTAACAATGTTGAGGTGTGAAAGTACGGGCTGTGGCTAGGATGCAGTGTTTCATAGAGTGGAATCAGCCCATCAGAAAGTCTTGTAAAAAAGAGACAGAGGGCCCAAGTGGATGGAATGTTATGGGCGAAGGGAGCGGGGTGTGAGATGAGGCTGGAGTTGAAGGCCTTATGGTCCAGTTAAAAATGTGAATAGCATTAATAGGAGAAGTGACAACAAATTTGCATTTTCTGAATATCCCACTGGGTATATAGCAACCTGAAAAAGAATTGAAAAACACAGCAGTGTAAAGAATTGTGTCAGGAAGGAGGACTGCAAAAGGAGAGTTATACCCATCTGAGTTCTGTGCGGGTAAAGAGCAACAGTTTATTCAACAAATACTTACAGATTCCCTTACTATTTGCCTAGCACTAGAAATACAGAAGTGAGCATAACAGATGTGGTCTGGAGCAGATGACAGAGTTCTTACTGTGAGGCAGTTTGCTATTTAATAGTCTAATAATCTAATCTCAGTTTGCCTGATTCCTTGTTTGTTAAATGAGTTTGTGTTGACAGTGTGGCTTTACAAATGGTTTACCCAGAGAGAGAAGATTTGATGGTCAGGAGACAGGGTCTTGTTCCCTTAACAGTTGTATTTTACTTTTATGTGAGAGCCCCTAGGCTCAGCTTGGTTAAAGTGAGTCAGCTTCTGAGATTCTGGCAAGATGGATGTTTGAGTCCATCGGGAAAAAAAGACAGACTCCAGACTCTACTGAATTTATTAACTCACTGCCTTCTTGTGGAGGCATTTAGTTGCCAGCTGGTCTTCTCTAGGAAGCACTCTGACATTGTTCTATTAACAATGCCCCTCTCCTGATCTTTTCTTTCTTTTCTAGTTGGTATAAACAGAAGCTCGGTAGATTTGCATGTATTTTCCATGGAATACGTATAGTGATCCTAAAGCTCCAGATGCTGGCATGATTTATCAGAATATGTTTTATACCATTAGTTTATTCATTTATTATTTAATACATATTTATTTTATTATGTATATTATGTATATATTATCTATAACTGGAGATTCAGTGCCAAGGAAATAAATACAATCCCTTCCTCTGTGTGTGGAGCTCAATGTGAATTTTTTGGTGTTGCTCAACACCATTGGCTTTTCACGTGGTAGCCATGATTTTTTGTTGTCCAGGATTGGTATAGGAGGTGACTCTGAAGTTAAATTAATTTTAATTAATTAAACTCTCTTCATAAATACTCAGAAGTAATAAGTCAACTGAATGCAGCCGCAGTATGCATTCAGTATGCCTATTTTCTGGTTTCAAATAACTTAGATTTAGCACAGCATAAATATACCCTTACTAAAGGTTTTATTTGATTTAGTCAGAATCATAAACATTTGTCACGTTATGGACTATTTCCTACTTTGTGTAATTGGAAAATTATTCTAGATCCAAGGAAAATTCCAGAAAGCTTGGAATCACTTTACCATTGCCATGGATATTGATCCAAAGAACTACCTAGCCTATGAAGGAAGAGCTGTGGTCTGTCTTCAGATGGGTAATAATTTTGCTGCAATGCAGGATATTAATGCTGCCATGAAGGTAAAAACCATCTTAGATTATATTATTATTAGCATAAATTAACACTGTCAATGAATAGGTTCAATTAAGAAGTCTCTGTTAGCTTTTTAAAGTGATTTATGGAGAAAATAATGTTTTGTGTATTTTTTACTCAAGTGATCCCTATAGCAGACTTATGTCTTGCTAATTTTATAACCTAAATGCACTAAAACCCCGAAATCCTGCTAAACGTTGATTGCTCTCAGTAAATACACTTTATACTTTTGTGGGACATCAATATTATTATATAATACAGAGCAAATGCATAACCTAAAATAACGTTCTAGGTTTGAAGGAACTAAAGAAAGAACAGTGTAAATCCCCAGAATCTTCCTTCGGTGAAATGACAAGTAAAAATCTCATATTGAATGCACTGACAGGAACTCTTCTTTACTTCTAGCTTTTGGGTTTTGTTTCTGTAGATTTGGGCAGATGTAATGTTTGAGATGAGAAAAAGGAAATAACTGAAAGATAATTGCTACTACACAGGACAAATAAGCCTGTTAACTATTCAATTTAATTTCTTCTCTAGCTTAACAGCTAAACAGATAAGCTTTTCCGCTTTGTCTATTCCTTGGAATGGAACTGAGTGAAAAAACACTAAGATTATTTGTTTTATTGCAACCAAATCAACAAAGTGTTGACATTGAACCAACTTCATACCAACTCCTTTCTCAAAATATTTGTTCTACTGGGGTTTTACATGCACCATAAAATTACTAGCTTCCCACAAGTAGATTCCGTAATGTTCATTTTGGCAGACATGAAAGCAGAGATAAATACTATTCCCAGATGTTAAATAGTCATAATATTATACTGCAGATCAATACTACAGCAGAATTCTTAACAAATCGTGGGGTGATTCATGAGTTTATGGGCCATAAACAGAATGCAATGAAAGACTATCAAGACGCAATTTCTCTAAACCCCAAGTACTCGCTGGCTTACTTTAATGCAGGAAATATCTACTTTCACCACAGGCAGTTTTCCCAGGTAATGTGAGTTTTACTTAACACTTTCTTTTTGACATTAAATGCTTACTTTATTATATATAGTTTCAAAATGTAACTTGTACAATCTCAGGCTAATAATGCATTGGCTATCAGCACTTTATTTAAAATGTTATCTTTCATAAGAATGTTTATAATTTATCTATTAAATATTTACGCCTCTGTGGATTTATTCTCCTCCTTATCATCAACTAACACTTGTAAACATTTATTTCTTCTTTTACATTTTAAAAAACGTCACGCTAAAATCTTACTGAGAGATAATTGACATACAACAAATCACACATATTTAAAATGTACAATTTGATGTCTTGACATAGTGTACACCTGCAAAGTCATCACTACAAATAAAGATAATAAACGTATCTATCAGCACCACAAGTTTTTTCATGCTCCTTGATATTTTATTCTTCCTTCTCTGAAAAATATGAAATACTTCATGAATTTGCATGTCGTCCTTGCACAGGGGCCATGAAATCCTCTCTGTATCATTCCAATTTTAGTATATATGCTGCCGAAGTGAGCATCCAATAAACATTCTTTTGGACTTCCCCAAGTGTGAAGACTTGCCTTGCGATTTCTGTTGTCACAGGCTTCCAGCCTGGAATCTTCTGTTCTTTCCCCCATTTTGACTTCCTTCAGGACGCTCCTTATGATTACCTAACCCACCTTAATTTATACCTTTTCCAAATTGTGCCATAGGAGCACTTGACTGGGAGTAAGAAGACTTGGATTTTAGTTCTGGCTTTGTGTGACGCCTTAATCTCTTTGGACTTGAATTCATAACGTCTGAAAAGAAAATGTTAGGTCATTAGATAATGATATTTTCTATTTTTTGAACTTATTTCATTTGAATCATAATGCATTTACATGACTCAAACTCTTAATTTTTAAATTTTTGCTTTTTATCTATAGTCACTCATTTTTTCTGCTTTCCTTCCATTTATCTTGTTGTTCTTTACCTTTTTGAGTTGGAAGCTTAATTAATTTATTTTCCCCCTTTCATGTATATTGTAGTAAGTTATTAAAAGTATGCCTTTTACCTAAGTACTGTGTTGGTAGCATTCCACATATTTTGCTCTGTAATGTTTGCTTGTTTAGCTCTGGTAAAATACACATAACATAAACTTTACCATCTCAACCATTTTTAAGTGTACATTTCAGTAGTAAATATATTCTGTAATGATTTTATTCATGTTTTCCCCAGATTTTGCACCTGTAATTTCTATTTCCCATTTGGCTAAAGAATAAATTAATAGGACATTTAACCAGATGGAAAGACATTTCTATTTTCTACATTTTGGAAATTATTGAATTTTAATGTAGTCTAATATTAAAACATTTTTTTTTTCGGTCAGGGTCATTCCAAAGAGTATGTACTATATGTTAGGGTCTTTCCAAAGATAAAGTATCTACTATCACGGTGTGGATTTAAATCTGTATTTATGCAGTCGACATTATTAACTGGTTCACATTTGTACTTTTTGTTTAGTTGGCTTATCTTGGACTGAGAGATTTATTCAAATATACTGTTATTAGGGGGTTCCTATTTAGTTCTCTTTACATCTCTTATAATGTCTGCTTTGTGAAAATTGCTGCTACAATATTTCATGATAGATATTTATACCTATTATATATGCATTGTGAATTATAGCCTTCAGCATTACAAATTTCCTCCTTTGTTTCTTTTAATGCTCTGTGAAACAAATTCTCTTTTGTGTGATTTGAGGATCATGACCTCTGATACCTTCTGATTTGCTTTGCCTGGTATTCCTTTGCTTTTCCTTTTTATTTTCAACTTTTAAAATCCTTTGTTTTTGGTATGTCTCTTTTATATTGTATGTAACTGGATTTTACTTTGAGAGCTAATTTGAAAATATTTTTCTTTTAATAGGCAAGTTAAGCCCATTTACATTTTGGCATAATCAATACATTCTGTCATTTTATGTAATACAAATGTGTTTATGTTCAAAGTATTCAGGCAGTATTTAACTCTCTGGTTTCTTATTTTTTGGCTTTTTTTTCAGTTTTTGTGATATTTAGGAAGGTTTATAATTTTACTGTAGTGATTATCTTTATAAAAATACCTTTAATGTGCTTAGTTTCTCTACTACGAGCAACAATAAAATTACCCAGTAAACTTCTCCTTCCTCTCATCCATTATTCAATTTTAGTTAGTAGTAGTCTTTTTTTTTAAGTTTATCATTGTATTCTTTAATATGCTTGAGCTTATTATGTCAGCTTGTCACATAAACTTACTTTCCACAATCTCTCGAGTATAAAAATTGATATCAATTAAGGTGAGTCAGATAATCACATCATGAGGTGAATCTTGAAGGAAGTCTAAGTAGGGGAAAGAACAGAGGATTCCAGGCTGGAAGCTGGTGACAATAGATAGAGCAAGGCAAGTGCTGTCATGTGGGGGAAATCCAAAAGAATAATTACTGTGTGTTCACTTTGACAGCACATAAACTAATTCTCCCATTTTGTGGTAAATTTTATTATTTCTACACTGCCTGATTATTTAATATTGATGTATTATTTTCTTACTCTTACTGCACTTTTTAGTCTTAGTTCTTCAGTTAAGTATGTTCAGTTCTCATCACCAGACTATTTGCCAAACTCCTCTTCCCCTCAATAATTGCTTGGTTGTCTGAAATTAGTCTTCTGGTCAAGTTCTGGAAGGGGCTCCTGAGAATAACATTCCTTGGATTTTTGCATGTTGATATCTATCTGCCTGTAGCCTGTTTTATACCTTAAGACATCATTGGTCCTTGACTCATTTTTCTTTCCTTGAGTGTCTTGTAAGTGCTGTTTTCTTTTCTGGTGGTGTATGTTGGTGTCAAGAAGCATAATTCAAACTGGATTTTCTTTCTCTTATAAGCAACTTGCTCTTTTTATCAAGACAACCACATTTTTTTTTTTTAAAGGAAAAAGTTTTACCAAGGTATGCCTTAGAGTTGACCACTGGGGGTTAAATTTATTAAGTACACAGTGTATGTTTTCAGTATGTAGATTTCAGATAAGTGTTGTTGACTTCACTTAACATTTTTTTCTCTTTCATTGTTCTGATTTTCTTCACTGGGGGATATCAATTATATAGATGTCATGTATTCTTTAACTTTGATTTATTCTCAACATATTTTATTTCTTAATTTGTGTTTCATTTTCTTTGTCTTCCTTTTGTATTTTTTTCTAAATCATTATTCTGTTTCCTGAGATATCTGTTATCCCTGTGGACCTCGTAAGTTAGGTTTTCTTTTTATTTTATTTTTCTAGCTCTATCCTATTTCCATGCCATTTTTTTCCTGGTCACCTCTTTTCTGGGTTCCTACATTTCTGATTCATTTTTTCTTGATGGCAATTGCTCTCTTAACATATTTTTAAGTAAATTTTTTAAATGAATTTTTTTCAAAATCATTTTATTTCCAAATGTTATATTTTTATTGATACACACTAATTGTACATATTTATGGGGTACATGTGATATTTTGGTACATGAATACAATGTGTAATGATGAAATCAGAGTCATTGGAATATGTATCACCTCAAAGATTTATCATTTCTTAGTGGTGAGACCATTTCAAATCTTCTAGCCATTTTGAAATATATAATAAATTATAACTATAGTCACCCTGCTGCGCTCTCAAATACTAGAACTTATTCCTTCCATATAACTGTATTTTTGTTCCCATTAACCAACCTATCTTCATCCCCCCTCACCCACCCCTCCCAGCCAATGGTGATCACCATTCTACTCTCTATGTCTATGAGACAAAATCGTTTTATTTTTAAGCTTCCAAATATGAGCAAGCACGTGTGTTGTCTTTCTGTACCTGGCTTATTTTGTTTAACATGATGTCCTCTATGCTCACCCATGTTGCTGCAAATAATAGGATTTTATTCTTTTTAATGCCACAATAGTATTTCATTGCATATATATAACAGATTTTCTTTATCTATTCATCTGTTGATGGACACTGAGATTGATTCCATATCTTGGCTATTGTGAACAGTGTTGGGACAAACCTGGGAGTGCAAATATTTCTTTGATATACTGATTTCCTTTCTTTTGGATATATACCCAGCAGTGGAATTGCTGGATCACATGATAGTTCTTTTGTTTTGAGGAAACTTCGTACAGTTTTCCATAATAGCTGTACTAATTTACATTCTCATCAACAGTGTACTAGAGCTCCTCATTCTCTGCATTCTTGCCAGATGTGTTATTTTTTGTGTTCTTCTTTGCTTTTTTTTTTTTTTTTTTTTTTTTTTGATGATAGCCATTTTAACTGGGGTAAGATAGTATCTTACTGTGGTTTTGATTTGGATTTCTCTGATGGTTAGTGATGTTCAACATTTTTTAATGTACCTATTGGCCATCTGTATGTCTTTTCAAATCCTTTGCCCACTTTTAATGGGATTTTTTTTTTTTTTTTTTTTTTGCTGTTCATTTGTTCGAATTCTTTATATATTCTGGTTATTCTTCATTGGATGAATAATTTGCAAATACTTTCTCCTATTCTGTATATGTTCTCTACACTCTGTTGATTATTGCCTTTACTATGCAGCAGATTTTTAACTTGATATAAACCCACCTCTCTGTTTTTGCTTTTGTTGCCTGTGCTTTTGTGGTCTTAACTCTCAAAAAATCTGTGCCATATCAATCAATATCCTGAACCATCTCCACAATGTTTTCTTCTGTTAGTTTTATGGTTTCAGGTTTTACAGTGAAGTCTGTAATCCATTTTAATTTTATTTTTGTATATAGTGAGAGAGAGGGGTCTAGTTTCTTTCTTCTGTGTATGGATACTCAGTTTTTCCAGTTTTGTTTATTTGAGTCTTTTTCTCTTTTTTTCTTAGTCTATTTGTCAGTTTTGTTTATCTTTACAAAAATGTAACTCTATTATATTGATCTTTTGTATTTTTTAAGTCTCTTTCATTTATTTCTGTTCTGATATTTATTATTTCTTTACTAATTTTGGGTTTGATTTGTTCTTGTTTTTTTAGTTTAATGAGGTGCATTATTACATTATTTATTTGAAATCATTCTACTTCTTTGATGTAGGCATTCAACTCTATAAATGTCCTTCTTAGGTTTGCTGTATTCCATAGTTTTGGTATGTTGTGTTTTCATTTGTTTCAAGAACTGTTTTGATTTCCTTCTGAATTTCTTTATTGACTCAATGGTTGTTCAGGAGCATATTATTTAGTTTTAATTTGCTTATTTAATTTCCAAAGCTTCTCTTGTTGATGATGTTTTATTCCATTGCTGTCTGAGAAGATACTTGACATGATTTTGCCTTTTATTGTTTTTTGAGACTTGTTTCATGTTCTAACATATGGCCTATCCTGGAGAATATTCTGTGTACTGATAAGAATGGGTATTTTGGCTGGGTGCAGTGGCTTACACCTGTAATCCCAGAACTTTTGGAGGCTGAGGCAGGCAAATTATGAGATCAAGAGATCAAGACCATTTTGGCCAACATAGTGAAACCCCATCCTACTAAAAATTCAAAATTTAGCTGGACATGGTGGTGCGTGCCTGTAGTCCAGCTACTTGGGTGCCTGAGGCAGGAGAATCACTTGAATCCTGGAGGTGGAGGTTGTAGTGAGCTGAGATTGTGCCACTGCACTCCGGCTTGGTGACAGAGTGAGACTATGTGTCAAAAAAAAAAAAAAAAAAAGGTATTCTGCAGCTGTTGGATGAAATATACGGTAAATGTCTGTAAGGTTCATTTGGCCTATAGTGCAGTTTAAGTCTGATGCTTCTGTGTTGACTTTCTGTCTGGATAATGCATCCAATGCTGAAAGTGAGGTGTTAAAGTCCCCAGCTATTGTTTTATTATTAATGGATCTAGCTCTCTTTCTTTACCTATAGTAATTGTTTTATGTATCTGGGTGTTCAAATTTTGGGTGCATATATATTTACAATTGTTATATTTCTTGCTGAGCTGATCTCTTTATCATTATATAATGACATTGTATGTCTCTTTTTATGTTTTTTGACTTTAAGTCTTTTGTCTGATAGAACTGCTTTTGTACACTTTTGGGTTATGTTTGTAGGAAATATCTTTTTACATCTCTTAACTTTCAGTCATGTGTGTCCTTAATGAGTGAAAAGTGTTTCTTATAGGCAGCATATAGTTGGGTCTTGTTTTATTATCCATTCGTTCAGTCTATATCTTTTAATTGGGAAATTTAAACTGGTTACATTCAGGGTTCTTTTTGATAGGTAAGGACTTGTTCCTGCCATTTTGTTGTTTTCTTATTGCTTTCTCTGTTTGTTCCTTTCTTCTCTCTTATTGCTCATCTTTGATAATAAAATTTGGCGGCTTTCTATAATGATAACGTTTGATTCCTTTTACTTTCTTCTTTGTGTTTCTATTGTTTCAGTTGAGTTTTATATTTTAGTGTATTTTTATGATGGTAGATGTCGTCTTTTGGATGCCAGATGTAAAAATCTCATACACTGCTCTTGTAGGACTGGTCTAGTGGTGATGAATTTCCTCAGTCTTTGTTTGTCTGAGAAAGACCATTTCTCCATCATTTTTGAATAATGACTTTTATGGGTATGGTATTCTTGCCTAACAGTTCTTTTTGTCACTCCCAGCACTTTGAATATATCATCTAATTCTCACCTGGCTTATAGAATTTCTGTGGAGAAATATGCTGTTAGTCTGAAACTCCTTTATATGTGACTTGATGCTTTTGTTCTTTTTAAAATTCTCTCTATATCTTAGACTTTTGACAGTTTGATGATAATGTGCCTCAGAGAGGGCCTTTTTGGGTTGAATCTATTTGGGGACATTTGAGCTTCCTGAATCTATATCCATATCTCTTCTAATATTTGGGAATTTTTCAGGTATTATTTTACTGAATATGTTTTCTGTGACATTTTCTATCTTTTCTTGAACTCCCAAAATTGAATATTTGTTCACTTGATGGTATCCTATATATGATGTACACTTTATTCCTTCAGTTTTATTCTTTTTGTTGATGTTGTCTGATTGGGTCGTTTCTTAAAACCTGTCTTCAAGTTTAGAAATCATTTCTCCTATTTTACATATTGTTGAATGTCTTGATTGTATTTTTTATTGCATTCATTGAATGCTTCTGTTCTAGGATTTCTCTTTGGCTATTTTTTATGATATCTATCTTTGTTGGATTTCTCATCTAAATCATGAATTCTTTTTTGATTTCTTTGTATTGTTTATCTGTGTTCTTTTATTCTAAATTTCTTTAAGGTCAATATTTTGAATACTTTTTCAAACAGTTCACAAAATTTCTTTTCTTTGGGGTCTGTTACTGGAGACTTATTGTGCTCCTTCTGCAGTGTATTTCTTTGCTTTTTCATGTTTCTTGTGTTCTTACATTGCTATCTGCTCATCTGGGGTAACCATCACTTCTTCTAGTTTTATTAATTAGCTTCCATAGGGAAAGAGTTTTCTGTAGATGTATCTATAAAGTGGGTTGAATGGGGTGCTTTGGCTTTGGTTCTGGGTGGGTACCGTAGAGTAGTATAGTCTCCACATGATTACTTCATCTATAATCAACATCAATGGTGTCTGTGAGTTCATTGGTGGCTTAGGCTGTGGTTATTTGTGGGCATTGTGGTGAAGCTTTGCTGGAGATGGGGGTGCCAGGCAGTCCAGTCCTTAGCCCCTGAGATGGCATGTGGGGAGCCAGTGCAGGCAGTGGTTTTCCCTGGGTGGCCAGTCTTTGGGCTACTGGCAGGGCACATGGGCACCAGCAGTGAGGGTGGTATGCTAGGAAGATCAGTCTTTAGGCCCCTGGGCTGGGTATGTAAGCACCAGTGGTGTCCATGGCAGGGTGAGTGTGGTGTTAAATGTTATAATTTTACTTTTCATTGTAGAAAGACTATTTTTTCCTGGTGATTTTTAAAGTTGTCTTTGAGACTTTGAGAGTTAGAGGTTTGTGTGTGTGTGTGTGTGTGTGTGTGTGTCTTTAAGATGAGAGTTATCAATTTATGCTCCAATGTTCATAAGAATAAACTAGTAAAAAGGGAGAATTTGTTGGTAAAGGAGAGTGTCAGGGATAATTAAGATCAAAATCTTTGAGAATTTGATAAAGTTAAGAGTTTGGAAGTTGCAGATGTGTTCCTTAATGTGAGCAGAACATACTACCCATTATGTCGTTAGGGAAGGCAGAGGGTTTCAACACAGTTGAATGTAGATTTTGGTAATAGGGATTCCTATCTATTTCTACTTGGATACAAGTATCAGTCACCAGTTAACATTGGGAGCGATTAGTTAAGAAAGAAGGACAAGATGGCTAGAAGTTTTAAAGAGAAAAGAGAAAATGTGAAATAATTGTGTTAGAGAGCAGGAAGATGAATATATTATAGTAACAACATTAAGTCTTCATTTGAGGTTTGTAGTTTTAAATTTTAAGATCTTGAGTCTTTCTTGCTTTGTACATAATTCATTTTATATAGATTCAATACTGCTTTATGTCATACAGTTGTTTCTGTGTTGCTCTCTTATCTCCTTATTCTGTAAGCTATTAAAGTGCAGGAATCACACTCTTCCCTCTTATCTCTACATTTCTCTACTCAGAAAGTCCATTTATTTTCATGACATACACTACTTGAAACCATCCTTCTTTCTTCTGAGCTCCTAACCCATATTTCGGAGTTGCTAAAATTGTATATTTTTCAAGTTCATTGAAGCCCAGTCTGAATTGACCTCTCTGTCCGTTATCCTCAGTTGAGCTTTCTTCATATAAATCCCCCTCTCAATTCGAGTTGTCATCTTCCGTAAAGTCACTTGAATAGAAATGTCAGAGTCAGCCATAGCTTTCTCTTCCTTACATCCTTAAGCTACTGTCATCTAATCCTGTCAGTTTTGCTCAAATATCAATTGTCTCTAACTTAATCAAACTCAGATCACCCACTGGCTGGATCCTAGATATGCTTATCTGCATTGTAGTTAATGTGATTAAGGCAAATAAAATGCCCAGGGTAATTTTCTATTTCCATAGATGTTTAAGATCTGCATGAAAGGGAGACCTTCACCTTTTTTACTCATTTGTCTTTGATAACTGTATGGGCATCATGTAGAAAATTATTTGGTTAGATCTAAAGTGTAGTTTAAATTATTTTTAAAAGTATGGCTCTATTTTCTCCAAAGTATATATAAATTATCTGGGCATATATTTCATGTAAAATGTGTTCCATCCTTTGATTTAATATACTGGATGCTTGAGCTTTACAGTGCACACTCCCTCCAGAGACTAGCAGGCTTTGGGAATTGATATTCAGCTATTCTACTATGCTTTGGGCTTCCTTTGTGGAGAAAATGGCTTCTATTCTCTGTCAGCCTCCACCCTCATCCCCTTATTTCTGACTATAATGGAGGTAAGGCTTAGGAGAAAAGGTCCCTCAACTGATCTAATAAACTCTAGAGCGTTAAAAAAATGTACGTGATCTGGCTTCTTTTATCTTTAGTGGCTTATTGTAACCACTTAATATGATTTAATGATCTTCAACCACACTTGGGTGTGCAACTTGCATGCATTATGAGCTACAGGTGACTTTAAAAAATAACTGGATCTGCTTTTTAATTAATTACAGCATAAGGACGTTAGACCAATTATTTAAAAATCAAGGCCATTTGTTGTGGTAGATGCCTTTAGCCTCTAATTGCTTCATGTTTAATATTCTGATACTTCAAGTAACCTCATTAAATGTATAGATTTCATTTTCTAATATATTTGGAAGCTATAGTAGAAAGTTATGCAGTTCAAAGTTCTTTTCTCTTACCTGAGAAAAGGAATTTGCTCCTACATGATTGAAGTTATGCTTTTATGATGTATAATTTTGTATCTCTTATTGATAATTTATTGATGAATTAAAATGAATTATAAATTACTTTAGGAAGAAAGTCTTGGCCTGGCTTGGGGTCTTTCCTTGCCTCATTTCTGAGGACTGGGGATCAGCCCTCTTTTCAGGAGTGAATCCTCTTCAAGCTCTTCACAGAAGGATGTCAATTCTGTCCCCCCCTCCCTCAAACCTGTCCCAGGGATGATGAGATGGATTATATATCTTGAGCTAATTACCTCTTAAAAGTAAGAGGAAGCAAATTTCATGGCATATTGCCTAAAGGCGATGTTCCCTCTCCACGTCTAAACACTGGGAAAAACATGATATATCAGTAATAATTGATTGAGTCCTTACTATTTTCTGCATATTGTTCTCAGTACATAGCATATTAGTTCACTTAATCCTCACATCAACACTGGAAATGAAGTTTTACAGTTGAGAAAATTGATGCAAATAGAGTTTTCGTAGAGGCAAGATATAAACCCAGCAATCTGACTCTGTGGTCTGGGCTCTCAGCCACTGTGCAATCAGTGTTCCATTTCACCCATGATGGAAGTGAATAGAGGAAAGATCTTCGAAAAAAATAGAAGAAAATAGTTCAGTGACAGAGATAATTTTAAGGAAGGAGAGACCAAAGGTGTCCAATGCCACAGAAATGTCATGAAAGACAAGAACTAGAATGGGTCCGCTAGGCTTGAGGACATGTGCAACTTTAGCAAGAACAGAATTCATGAAATACAGGGAAATGGAAGCCAAATAGTGTTTGGTTGGAAAAAAATTGAGTGTTAAGTAATTGGTGAGTGGCAAGCTATACTGTGAAAAGTGACTTTCTCTTAAAGGTAGGTTTTAAAGTAGGAGCCAAGTTCCATCCATCAGGTAATTAGAGATTTCTAAGTTGAGTAGCAGGATGTCTAATCAGCATCTCAGCTATTTGTGATGAAAGGCCAGTTAAAAAATTTTAATGTATTGTAAATCAATACACATTGCTAAAACCCAATAAAAATGAATTAATAGAAATATGATCATGTGTTGGAATATCATAGCCATGTCAAAATGCTACAAAAGTGTTACTTTTCTAATTTGTATTTTATTCTATTGTTGTGCCATTCTTTTCTAATTTATGTTTTAACATTTTTTAGTTCTATATAGGGATCTGGGATTTGGGGTAACAGTCAGTGGGAGCATTTTTTTTTTTTTTGACATGGAATCTCACTGTGTTGTCTAGGAGGGAGTGCAGTGCTGCAGCCTCCACTCACTGCAACCTCCACCTCTTGGGTTCAAGCAATTCTTCTGTCTCAGCCTCCCGAGTAGCCGGGATTACACCATGCTCAGTTAAGTTTTGTATTTTTAGTAGAGACAGGATTTCACCATGTTGGTCAGGCTTATCTGAAACTCCTGATAACAGGTGATCTGCTGCCTCAGCATCCCAGAGTGCTGGGATTATAGGTGTGAGCTACCGCGACGCACCCAACCAGTGGGAGGACTTTAACCCAGCAAACAGGAGTATTATGTCATTGACATAGTCTAGAATTGCTGACACATGGTAATAACAAAAGTAGGTCAACTTTTGGTTGGGTTTATTATTGCCTTTTACATTCTCTGCAGACAATGCACCCCTGTACCTGGGATAAAATGCTTCTATTGTCCCGTTGGTATGCCACTGGCCTTACTTTAAAATTAAGAGTAAAAGTGCTTCAGTTTTCTGTACTGTTAGTTACCAATTAAAATATATTCAAGTTATCATTCTCTTCACATTTTGTAGGCCAGTGACTACTTCTCAAAAGCTTTAAAATTTGATCCAGAAAATGAATATGTTCTCATGAATCGAGCTATTGCAAATACAATATTAAAGAAATATGAAGAAGCAAAAGAAGATTTTGCAAATGTAATTGAAAGATGTCCCTTTTGGGCTGCAGTATATTTTAATAGAGCACATTTCTACTACTGCTTAAAACAATATGAACTAGCTGAGGAAGACCTTAATAAAGGTACATTTTTTGTAATTATTTTGGTAAGATTACAGTGGTTGAAATGATTATTTTTAGACTACAAAAGAAAATCATCAAGTCTATTTATCTAGATAAACTTACATTAGTGTTTTTAGATATCATGCCCTTAATATAATCAATATAGGTTCCTTTATGTAATATCTTAACTTAGAGCTCTCTTAAACTGAGATACAGAGAATTATTACAAAACCATATGCAAAAAATGCCAACTTTTCAAAGAAAGACATTGTATTGTTTCCTTAAGTTAGTTTGCTTAGAAAGATTCAATATTTTTAATTTAACTAAATAGTTACATTTGAAGAAAAATGTCAAACGTCAAATAAAAAGTATTAAAGTTCTTGATTTCATCCATTGAGTTAATTTTTTAAAAAAGATCTCATACAGTTTTTATTTGTAAGAAAATGAGACTACTTTTTGAGTGCTAGCTTAAACATATCTTAAATTTTTTTTTTTTTTTTTGCAGCCCTGTCTTTGAAGCCTAATGATGCTCTAGTATATAATTTTAGAGCAAAAGTTCGTGGTAAAATAGGTCT
The DNA here is from genome assembly GCA_036589455.1 of Ateles fusciceps. Classification (NCBI taxonomy): domain Eukaryota; kingdom Metazoa; phylum Chordata; class Mammalia; order Primates; family Atelidae; genus Ateles; species Ateles fusciceps. Next base: position 5,214,908 of record JAZHEH010002842.1, read on the forward strand.
GAGTGACGAAGCTATGGCTGACTATAACCAAGCACTTGATCTTGAAGACTATGCCTCAGTCACATGATTACACAGACCGTGGTTGCTGTAGCAGTTTATACAGCTGTTCTCTCTGAAACTGAAACGTATTTGTTGTCCAAAAGCTTCCACCATTTTCATTATTGCATTCATTATGCTTAGTCTTCCTTATAACCCTCTATACATGTTAATAAAATCCTTGTTATACATTAATTATAAAACTAATATGTCATTTTCTGCATATTTGGAATACCTTGAAAACTGAATTTTTTCCAAGATTGCAGAATTTAAAGGAAAATGTTTCTTAAGGAATTAAATAGGAATGTTTCTTAACATTTCAAATATTTTATTTTTATTTATTTATTTATTTTTTAAATATTTTTATTGCATTTTAGGTTTTGGGGTACATGTGAAGAACATGCAAGATTGTTGCTTAGGTACACACATGGCAGTGTGATTTGCTGCCTTCCTCCCCATCACCTGTATCTGGCATTTCTCCCCATGCTATCCCTCCCCAGCTCCCCACCCCCTACTGTCCCTCCCCTTTTTCCCCGACAGACCCCAGTGTGTGATGCTCCCCTCCCTGTGTCCATGTGTTCGCATTGTTCAACACCCGCCTATGAGTGAGAACATGCAGTGTTTGATTTTCTGTTCTTGTATATTTTCTTTAAAGTAATTCTGCTTGAAATAATACTATGTATTGTAGAAAAAGTGTCATTGACCTTTTCATCAATCCTTGCTGATAATGTATTCAACAGTATACAGATTTTTAAAATTAAACATAGAACTAACGACTGTAAAAAACTGAACTCAAGTACAACTCTTCTCTTTTCCTTTAAACAGTGTATATACTGGTCAGTATTCTTCATGATACCTATATTCTTCTAACAGACAAATGTGTTTCTCTTTTACATGTGGCCTGCCTTCTAGGACAGCACCTATCAAGATTTTGAACATCATGTTTCCTTGAGATAGTTTCCTCTGCCTCTTTAATGCGGCTATCATAAATACATATAACATCTGTATACACATGTAACAAAGCTGCACATTCTGTTCATGTATAATTTTTAAAAGGCCAAAAAACCATATACACTTATAATTCATGCATTGTAGGAGTTGATGAGTGAAAATGAAATAACTAAAAATTATTTCTTGAATGTCTCTGAGGAATCTTTGAATGAACCAGAGAATGCTTTCCCTTTGCCTCACTGATAACAGAAAGGCTTCCCAATTTACTTGTATTTGCTTCACTTGTATTTGAATTCACTTGTATTTGCTTCATTTGTTTTCTTTTCCTTCTTGGTTTTATTCTTCCAGTACATCCCCATCTCCTGAGAGACCTGTGTTCACTGTGAGTAGGCATTTTGGAAATAATACTTCTCTCCACTCAACTTTCTTTGTTTTTAGTTTGATGTACCAGATTTTCACAATAGAAAGTTAATTTTTATTTTACTTAATTAAGTAAGTCTTCTTTAGAGACAGGCTCCTTTCTGCCACCAGGATGGAGTGCAGTGGCGTGATCATGGCTCACTGTAGCCTTGACGTTCTCTGCTCAAGTGATCATCCTGTGTCAGCCTCCCAAGTAACTCGGACTACAGGCATGCAGCACTGTGCCTGGCTAAACTTTTATTTTTTGTAGAGGTGGAGTCTCATGATCTTGTCTTGAACTCCTGGGCTCAAGTTATTCTCCCATCTTGGCTTCCCCAAGTGTTGGGATTACAGGCGTGATCCATTGTGCTTAGCCAGAATGTTGATGTTAATTTGTAAGCCACCGTGGGATGTTTTACACTATTTCAGGATAATTTCCTTGATACGGTGTGTGGGTCCATGTTAGGATTGGATCATCTCTAGCGAGTTATTTCACTTGGTAAATCAGACAAATTTAATAAGCTGCTTCAGATCCTCTTGCTCTCACTTATCTTCAGGCCCAGTCATCTCTTGCCCAGCCGCAGATGAGATTCGGACCAACCTTGTGCAGCCACAGACAGTGCTTCGCCTCCTGCCTGTACCATACATCTCTTGCCAACTGCCCTGAGGCTTCTCTGTTGAATGAGGTGATAAAGGCTGTGGGATTCTCAGTTCCTGCCCCTATGTGCTATGAATGTGCAGGGGACAGTCCCTGTCCAATGAACCTGTTTGGTGATGGGAGAAAGGAACTAGTAGATCTAACGCCTTCCATCTCTTCTTGGTGGAGTGTCCTTACACAGCTCCCTGGAGGATGGTCCTGGGTGATTATGCAGTCAGTTGCACTTACTGGTGGCCACTTTGAAAACACACCTCATGCTGGTGCTTCTGTCTCCCTGCCTCACCTTCCCTTCTCAGTGTCCCTGCTTTCCTGGGATTGTACTTATCGATAAAATAGTAACATAGAAGCATCTGCCTCAGGCTCTACTCTCTGGGGGAGACCAGGCTAAGACAGTTAGTAATTTAATATTTTTTGTTCTAATTGTACACAAATTCTTATAACTGAGGCAGGATGTGTAACTGTTGGGGAAATGATACAATCCATGGGTCATGAGAGCACAGTAGGACAAAACATGTCTAACTTTGCAAAATGCCATATGTCTCCTGGGTCATATGTTTTTGGGACCCACAGTTTCTGCATGCACTGACAGAATCCTATTGCAAGCACCTGTGACTTTTCCACTGGAAACATTTCTTTCTCTGTCTATGTCATTAACTCCCGCAGAGGAGTTAATGACACTAGGAGCAACCTTCAGCTAATGACAGAAGGGAATTAGAGGACAAACTCTCAGCTCCCTTGCCTCTTGAGGGCATAGCTCTCCCTGACTTCCCCAGTGGGACTGAACCCCAGTTCAGTGACCCACCATATAATTTTCTCTATAGCTACATCTTTTGTTGGCTTTTCCCCTTCCCTTTCTTACCTCCCTCTCCCTTGGCAAAGACAAAAGCATGCTAGGATTTCCTCCCAGGTAAACTACTTGCACTTAAATAAATTAAACCTGTCTCAGGATCTAAGGTGGCAGCATTGAGGAAGAGGCGTTTAAGCTAGTCCTGAGCAGGGGTAAATGCCCATGGAGAGAGGTGTTGAATAGTAAGACCCTCCATGCAGACTGAAGGTCAGGACAGAGATACAGCAGTAGGAAAATAAGCATATTTTGGAGAAAGACTGGAGCAGAGTTTTTGTGAGTAAATGATAGGAGGAAAATAAAACTGTGTACTCAGAATCAGATAGAGAAAGAAAGGTTTTTTCCTTAGTCATTTTTTCTCCCTCTGCCTTCACATTTGTGGACTGCAGATATTTTAGCATCTCCAATAAAATTGGACATATGAAAACTGATCAGTACTCTACAGAAAAAGGTTTACCTTGTCCTGTATGTGCTCCACTCTCACAGTTGGAATATTCAGGGCAGATAAAGGGAAGGATAGCAGGATGAAGGAAGGATTGAGAGGATGGGGAACAAGGGAGAAAGTAGCTTCAGGAGGTCATAGGAACTAAATCAGGCACTCATGCCTCAAGGGAAAAGGAAAAAGATGCCCAGATTTCATCTTTTCTAATTAGCTTGGCGTGGTTTTGATCCCTTTAGCAGGTTCCTGAGTCACCATACTTCTCACTTTTGTAGGACTTACTGGTTGGGTTTCATTTATTTACGGTAAGTACACAAACGCACACACAGAACTGCCACTGATGATTATCTCTGGGAAGTAAAATTGAAGGGAGAAAGGGAGCAGAAGCTTTTTTACTTTGTTTTATTAAATTTTTTTACACATCAAGATAAAAGAAGAGTGGTAGAATCATAGATGACTTTTTCAATTTTATGTACATCTGTAATTTTGTGGGGTTTTTTGGTTAATTTGTGTATTTTTTTTTACTAGAATATAAACTTTGTAAAGACAGGAATTTTGTCTTTTTGTGAAGTGCTGCATCTCCAATGCCTGTAGTGCCTGGCAGCTAATTTATGCTCATATAAAATATTTGTTAAATAATACAGAAATTATAAATACCAGGGATCTTTATTATTGTATAGATACTGTGGTATGAATTATTTGCTTGTCATATTCCCTTCAGACTTCCTTAAGACAGAGACTGAAACCTAAAAGTTTTGTCTCCCAAATGTTGTTGCATACAGCAGAGTTCCTGATGTGATTTAGTTTCTGCCATTTTGATGCAATCTGATGAGGCTGAATTGAGACAGTATCGTGCAAAGCACCCTTCTGCTCATGCTAAAACAGTTGGCTAGAGTAGAGTTGTCCAATTTAGCAAATAAAAATATAGAATACCTGTAGTATGGTTTGGGTTTGTCACCTTTAAATCTTATGTTGAAATGTGATCTCCAATGCTGGAGATGGGACTTAGTGGGAGGTGACTGGATCCTGGGTACCGATCCCTCAGGAAGGGTATAGCACCACCTTCTTGGAGATAAGTGAGTTCTCCCTCAGTTAGTTTACTGGCAAACTGGTTGTTTAAAGGAGGCTGGCTCCTTCTTCTCCCTTTCTTGTTCCTGCTCTCTCCACATGTGCCTGCTCACACTTCACCTTCCCTCATGATTGTAAGTTTCCTGAGGCCCTCACTAGAAGCTGTGCAAATGTTGGTGCCCTGCTTGTAAAGCCTGCAGAACTGTGAGCTGATTAAATCTCTTTATAAATTATCTAGTCTCAGGCATTCTTTGTAATAACACAAGAAACTAATACAATCTGGTTAAATTTGAATTTCAGACAAATTATGAATAATTCAGGGATCCCCAGTTAAACACAGGACACTCAGTTAAATTTGAATTTCAAATCAACAAGATTTTTTTCTTTTTTAGTGTAAGTACATCCTGACTATTATATGGGACATACTTCTACTAAAACTTATTTTAAAATTTAGTTTCAGAAAATCATTTCCAAAAGAAAATGTTGTTGATCAGAAATTCAAATTCCAATGGGCATCCTATGTTTTATCCAGCAGTCCTGCTCTGGAGCCAACCGTCTGGCCATGGCTTCTGACCCTAGATGGATGGTATGTTTTTCTGGAGCCTACAGGTGCTGTGCACATTTCTTTATTTTCAAGATTCCTTTCTGGCGGAGCAGCATCTCCCCCAGTTTGGCCAGACTTGTGTTGCTCTTCAGGGGGCCAAGCCTAGATCCTGCTTCTCCAGACTTTCTAATGATGTGAGCACCCATTTCCTTGAAGGAAAACCCCCCCATTTTTTTTTTTAAAAGAACTAAACTGCCTTTTGTTATCTATAACTGAACTCCCACTGATACTTTTATATTCCCAAGATTTTTTTTTTCTAATTTAGAGCTTTATTTTTCATTTCACATGGATGGGAATATCTTTTCTGCAATGAGGTATTTCTATAATTTGGTCATGGGTAGAAGAATATAATTAGAACTGAAAACTAATAATCACAATATTTAGCATTTAGAGGTATAGCATTCCATGCCTCACCTATGTTGCCTCTACTTTCTCTGTAGCCTTGTAAGGTAGATAGGTATCATTAGATGAGGAGACTGAGGCTCAGAAGGATTGAGTTGTATGACGGGGGTCGCATAGCTAGTGAGTGGAGTTGAGGTTGAAATCCTGTTCTAGTGCCTGCTCTGCGCTTTCTGCTCCTGTTCACCTGGGAAAAAACAAGGCAAGATAAATGCATGTTCTATTAAACAGTCTTTATCATAATGATATTAAAGCTCTTTGGCTTCCTAATGATGTTTTGGGAAGAAAAAGGATTTCGAGTCTTTCACACTTTTTTGTACTGGCTTATATACATGTATTTATGTCTATATCTGTCTATCTCTTTATTTCTCTATCCATCCATCCTAAAGTTGGATAAATGCACAATAGTAATAAGGTTATCTCAAGCTTTTAATCTGAAATACAGTCAATGTGTAATATCTTATATTTCATCTTTAATAAAAAAGGCAAGATAGGCATTGACACCATAAAAGTCAACATGCAGGCAGTAAGAAAGGGAGAAAAAGGAAACCATTATTTGTTACAAATCTACTATATACCTAACACTTAACTGTGGCTTAGGGTTCATTTTGCCCTTACCAGTGAGTAAGTATTATTATTCCCACTTGACAGAGGGAAAGAATGAAGACCACAATGGTTAATTAATCAGTTTAGAGTACCCATAGTATAACAATGCTACTTAAAGTTTGTTTCACTTTTATTTACTCAATATATTTTCTTAAATTGATTTGCTAGTGTTAATTGAATTTATTTCAAAAGAAGGAATTTGTAAAAGTAAATGCATGACTATTAAAAATTTGTCATTCCGCCTAAAATCTCATTTTATTCCAGTCATATTTCATTTTGGAGAACATTGAACTTCACAGTATTATTGTTTGATGGGTACAGCTAGAACAGTAATCAGAGTGAGGGAGAGAAGAACATCAGATGCCCATTGAGATGGGTAAGGGAGAGAGAATGAACAAGAAACATAAGGCGACTGCCTGGGCAGACAGGTCAGAGTCAGAAGCAATAGCCGTTTACTTTGAGAGTCCCAGTCTACATTCTTAGTATGTTGTCACAGTAAGATCTTACTCCCAGAACTTCTCCAATGTCACAAAAAAGTTTTGTTAGTCAAAGCCTTGGACTCACTGATTTCCAAAAATAACAGGAACCTTAATGACCATTCACAATAAGGTACCAGACACCATTCACAATCTCTTCCTCTTCTCACTCATCTTCACCTGCTAATTTATTCTCAAGAAGGGACTTATTTCCCCATCTTGGAGGGTGGCTTAGATCTTTTGTTATATATTCCCATAGCACTGTCACCTTCTCTTTGGGAATACCCTTCACATTTGTTTATCCTTGTTTAATGGCCATCTTCCTCACCAGGCTGGAAACTCTATGAGGGCAAGGATTATGTATATCTGTTCCACTGCATCACCAATGCTTATCACAGTTCCTGGCACATAGCAAGTATTTCGTAAATATTTGATGTGTTTATTTAAAGAAAAGACAGGTATGGATACTCACACAGGACTTTGTGACCCAATACACTACAGATACATGTTTTACTATTCATTTATATGGTAAAGTGAGCATCCTGTGAGATTCCAGGCAAGCCTTTACAAAGCAGTGACAGCCTGCATTCCCAGTACTTTTCTTATTTAACAGTTTATCCTTAGTGTCCACACAGCTTTCACTGTGCCTAACTTATACACACACACAAACACAGACACACACGGCACCCTTAGGATCAGAAGATAAGATTAACCTTGAAAAATGAAGTTAAGGAAAATCAAAACATAATGCATGAGATCAACCTGCTGTAAAATGACCTACCCGAAGGATTAGTCAACCAGTAGCAGCTGAAAACAGAACTCTGTCAAGGTGATAAGGGTGTAATGTCTGAAACAGTGATGTATCAACCTCTCAACCTAACCATTGTACTCTTTATAATTGGATGATGACATAACATAATCAAGTTGTAATCCAATAAAGTCAAGTGCATATGAGACCATGCAGATTTTTAATTTCTAGGCTCTCTTAAGAAAGGTTATGCTAATCAAAGGGGCAAGGTAGGTGTGGAACTTACAATGGGAGGACGAGGGAATGATCAGAGTGTAAACATTTATATGCACATTTCTGGCTCTGTCTGCTGAACAGATTCTCTAAACAGTACACAGGAACATTCTGATCTTTTGACCTCTTACTAGTTGGTAAATTTCCATAAAGTATATGGAGCATACTATTATCATAGCTTTTATTCGCTAAACCAAAAGGCAATTCAACAACTTCTTTTTCTGATTCTGTTCTATCCAAGAAGTCTTCCAACGATAATTTGGTTTTCCATATGGACATGCAGAACAGTATGTATAGTATAGTAGTAAGCTTCCATTTTATTGTAAAATAAAATCATACATATGCAGAATATATTACATTTTCATAGAAAGTCTTAAATGAGTTTCATATGTCAGTCTTTAAAAATGAGTGCCTGTAGACAATGGGATTGATGGTGTAGAGTTTATTGGTAGAAGTTGCATGAGAATTTTATGAGATCCTCAGTTTGATTTTTTTTTACTTTTGACACCTGTGCATTCTCTGACTTATGTATTTTTAAATCATTGAGCACAACTTAGTTTTATTAGAGGAAAAATATAAAATTATCCCCCCTCCCAATTAAATAGCTTATTTGAGGCAACATTTCAAACCCTAAAAGTCCCACATTGCCTTTTTCCATGTGTGCCTGTAGTGTCATGTGTGCCTGAGCTAGACCTGGCAGAGCAGGAGTCATTCAGAGGTCCCACTGGTTCTGGAAGGTTCTGAACAAAGCATCTCAGGTACCTGTTTGCATCATGACCATCTCTTAGGAAGAACTGAGCCTTAAACATATTTTTCTAAAATATATAGGGTAATCACCATAGTCAGTTAAGTTTCTAAGAAAAATATGAAACTTGGCTGGCCGCGGTGGCTCATGCCTGTAATCCCAGCACTTTGGGAGGCTGAGGTGGGCGGATCACGAGGTCAAGAGAACCAGACCATCCTGGTCAACATGGTGAAACCCTGTCTCTACTAAAAATACAAAAAAATTAGCCGGGCGTGGTGGCACGCGCCTGTGGTCCCAGCTACTCGGGAGGCAGAGGCGGAAGAATCGCTTTAAACCAGGAGGCGGAGGTGGCAGTGAGCCGAGATTGCGCCACTGCAGTCCAGCCTGGTGACAGAGCAAGACGCTGTCTCAAAAAAAAAAAAAAAAAAAAAAAAAAAAAATTGTGAAACTTACTACCTAAGCCTGTGAGTCAATTGAGGTCTTTTATCTTCCCAGGACTACAATTTTAATTTATCTGCAAAAGGATCTGTTCATTTGCATGTGCTCATGTGATGATTTTGCTTTGCTTTAGAGCCGTTACTTCTCTGAAAATAAAAAGATCTCCAAAACCTCTGATAAAAAGAAAAAGGATAATCACTGAAAACTTTGTCTTAACATATCTATCAACTTTATGAGACAAATTTTAAAAGAGAAAAGCATCTTGGGAGGCCAGTGGTTTATGCTGATAATACCTGTAATTTTATAACGTGACTTAAAAGCAATAAATCACTAAGTGGAAAAAGCACCATTTATGTTTTAAATACAAATACACTCCTTAATCTTACTTCAATTGGTTAATAGGTTAGACAATTCAATTTATTGCATATATATATAAAGTGTCATGTTATTTTACAGATATATAAAGTATGTAATTATATATTATGTATAAAACCACATGACACTTTAAAGTACAATTTTTACTTACATGGTTGTAAGACCTAAGGGAAAGATTCCTAATTGTTTTGTATGAAGCATTAGTTTTTTTCTGTAACCTTCCCATAGGAGACCTATGTAAGTCTACAAATCAACTTGACTTATATTTAAAGAAAGAAAAATTAGTTGGGAATTTAACAATATTTATATCATTCTTACATTTATGTCATTCTTCTATTTTGAGTATTTATGTCATTATTACTCTTACCCAGTAGTAATTGTGTTAAAAAGCTTGTTATAAAGCACTAAATGCTGAATTTATTAGGCTGGGAGACCATCATTTAGGAATGTTTGCTTTATAAGTCAGGAACAAATCTCTCTTTTGAATGTGAAGACCAGGATAAGAATTTTAGTATCTAAGTTTTTTTTATTCTGCAAAAATAGAGATGAGGTCTTCTTTCCCTAAAAATAATAGAGCAATGAGTTTATTAGAGTCTTGGAGTCCTATTCAGAAAATTCAGATGCTGTAGTAGAACTCTGTGCCTTTGAAATGTGGGAGACATTTCACCACAACTTCTCCATGTATAATTTACCTGGAATAATGTATGAATTGTATAATAGCCCTGCAGTGTGTTCTCATTGTCACAGAATACTGACTTCTCTAGTATTGCATCTTCTGCTTTCCATTCCTATGCTGTATGTTTACTATATTAAATCTTTGATGGTGAGCAGAAAAGGTGGAAGAGAATGTTTGAGAACTGAAAATCCTTGGCAGCTCAGGAAATACTTTCATATACTAGACTTCCCATTGTAGCTTGGTTGTAAAAATGTGATTTTTTTTCATAGAACTTGTCTCTAGGGTTTCTAAAACTGGGATATCTTTACAACTAGGGAAATAAGTGAGTAGCCAAGGAGTATCAACTTCAGGAGTGTTAGAGGGAGAATTGGTCTAGGGCACCAGGAGGGGAGAGAAGGATGAGAAGTTTAAGTTATTTAACTGGAAAGTGATTTAAAATATTTTTGCATCAAAAGATACAGCTGGCCGAGCATGGTGGCTCATGCCTGTAATCCTAGCACTTTGGGAGGCTGAGGCAGGTGGATCGCTTGAGGTCAGGAGTTTCAGACCAGCCTGGCCAACCTGGTGAAACCCCGTCTGTACTAAAAACACAAAATTAGCTGGGCGTGGTGGCCAGTGCCTGTAATCCCAGCTACTTGGGAGGATGAGGCAGGAGAATCACTTGAACCTGGGAGGCGGAGGTTGCAGTAAGCTGAGATCATGCCATTGCGCTCCAGCGTGGACGACAGAGACTTCATCTCAAACAACAACAACAACAAATAAAAGATACAGCTGTGTCATGGGACATAATTTTAAAAATTCACATGAATTTTAGTAGTGAAACACAAAGCTCTGTAGACATTTGTTCTTTTCTGGCTGGCTGCTTTGGGATATGCCACAGACCCACAGGCTGGTATTGACTCTGACTGCTGGGAACTATGAGACAACAGAGGCCTCTGCCACCCCAGTCCCACGTCAGCACTGTTCTCTGGGGCCTAAACAGTCCGTGCTCACTGGATCCTCCTAATGAGTTGTTAGCCCATTTTGCAGATGAGAAAAACTTGAGTACAAAAAGGTTAGGTGACTTATTGAGGTCCCACATTTAAGGACAGAGCCACAAAAACAATCCAGGCTACCTGCAAAACACCATTTCAGGAAAGCTTTGGAATGGAAATACCAGTAAAGCAACATAAAAAAAACAAAAACAAACAAACAAAACACCCTGAAGCCCTCTCTTTCAGGTTTTTATTTAAATGGTTCTAATAGAATGTATTCTTGACTGATGTTGACTAATTCATTTCTCAAAGTACTTTCAATGATACATGTATTTTTTAGTATTTTAAGTGCCATCTTCATGTCTACTTAGATTCATTCTATGCTATATAAAATATGGGAAATAATAACATTTAAGCACTTACTAAATATCAACACTTTTTCTAAATGCTGTGTGTGTATTATCTCTTTAATTACTGCAACCACTCCATGAAGCTGTTATGATTAATATCCCCATTTCAGAGATGAGAAAATGGCAGTGGAGAGAGGTGGGGTTATTTGCTTAAAGTAACATGTGTAGAAAGAGGTGGAGCAGTTTGACTCCAGGACCTCTGCTTTAGCAGGATCCTAAACTGCATAAGGAGAAAAGTCCTGTACAAAGGAGGTGCCTGTCAGCGGCCTCCAGGCCTCAAGGAAATCTGTGCCCTGGAAATTATAGTTTTTGGCACCCCAGAAATTATATGTCTCCCTGAACACTTCAGGAACTTCATGTTTTATCCTATGTTTGAAATAGCCTAAAACCAAAATGGCCGATTCAATTTTGCTTTAAAATGAGGAAGATTAGAGGATAACACACAACCTTAAAACCTAATAATTAACCTCACAATGCTGTAGGGTTATAGCTACTGCTAAGCCAGAACTTTATTTTCTAGATGCTAAGTCATTCTGAGATTTATCCCTGAAAGTATATAGGAAAAAGAAAGGAATCTCTGAGAGGAAATAGCTAATGCTGACCGGGTGCTCAAACAGGACAGGGGTTTAAGAGTAATTTCTGCTATTAAGCTCCCCTGTGACCCACAAGCAATAAATGGCCGTCTTTTAAAAACGACAATGGCTTATCAAATTCTTGGGCACCACACAGGAAAGAACATGATCAATTTCTCTACACTTGTAATGTCAAGAGGAGTCATACTCTAGACCTCTGTTATAAAAGAGGAATTGTTTATGGCTATTGAGAAATCCTTGTGGAACTGTCCATCAAACTTTATGAAATATATGAATTACTTAGGTATCAGCTTTCTGGATCTAATTTTTTTTCCAGAGCATTTGGAATCAAACCTTTTTCTTACTGGCTGGTTTCATACTGATAAACATTGAGCATTTTTACTCTTTTCTCTCCTCTCCTTCCTGTTTTTATTGATTCTCTTCCCATCCTTTTTTCTTTTCTTCATCTCCTATTCTGAGATGAAGAAACTTAGTGTTTCTCTAAATGGAGTCTGTGGACCACCTGTGTCAGAAAAGGGTGGTATGCTTGCTAAAAATTTTCATATTCAGGCCTTACCTCAACTGTACTAAAATCTGTACTCAGATTTTTTGGGAGTGGTACCCAAGAATCTGAATTTCAATAAGCTCCCAAGGAGATTCCTATTCACACTGAAACAGAGAAGGTCTGGTTTTCAAACTTAATTGTTGTTGTGGAGGGCTTATTAAAAACACAAATGTCTAGGCCTCGCCCCAGAGTTTCTGATTCAGGCAGTCCTTAGTAGACCCGGGACTTGCATTTCTGTCAGGTTCCTGGGTGATGCTAAGGAAGCTGCTGGTTTGGAAACCCCACTTAAAGAACTCTGGAGCTTTGAGAAGCTCTAGTCCAATCTTTGAAGTTTTGAAAAAACTTTTAAATAAAACACACACTAAAATGTTAAATGTAAATTACTGTAGTTGTAAAAGTAAAAACATTGCAAAAACACCTACATTTCTGTCTGTACCTCTGTGTGTGTCATTCCTCAGTCTCAATCTCTATGTATTCAACCCTGCTCATCATTCAGAGGCTGATCTTCCTTGATATGGGTTGGCTGTGTCCCCCACCTGAATCTTATCTTAAATCGTAATCCCCCACGTGCTGAGGGAGGGGAGGCGCTTGGATCATGGGGGTGGTTCCTCCATGCTGCTCCCCAGATAGTGAGTGAGTGCTCGGCGAGACCTGATGGTTTAAAAGTGTTTGGCAGTTCCCCCGCTTGCTCGCTTTCGCTCCTGCAGCCTTGTGAAGAAGGTGCTTGCTTCCTGTTCGCCTTCCACCACGATTGTAAGCTTCCTGCGGCTTCTCCTGCTATGTGGAATTGTGAGTCGATTACAACTTTTTCCTTTATAAATTGATCAGTCTTAGGTAGTTCTTTATAGCTGTGTGAAAGTGGACTAATAGAGTCCTCCTTCAGGAAACCATCCTTGATTCATACAAACGTACCTCGTTTTCTCAGCCCCAACCCCCTACCCTGTCTTTGTACTTCTTTGTGGACACTGATTCCCTTCTACATGGGTGTGCAATTATTTGTGTTTGGGAGAAGATGTTTCATCTTCCCTACCGTATTGCAAGCTCCTTAAACACAGTTTGTTCCTTTTTAAATTCTGTTTTGCCCTGCAGCATATAAAGTAGTCCTTGGCACTTTAGTGATGCTCAACAGATGCTTGAGTAATAATAATTGAATGCTTTAGTGGGTGAATTCAATTCCTTTAAATTAGAGCTAGACTGTTAAGGTATCATATCTTCCACCTGAAGGATCTGTCTTCACAAGCGTAATGGCCATTCTTTTCTTTCATTTGAGAAGGTAGTGAGCCTCTTGATAGAAAAACTTGTTAAAATCCAAGAAACTCTCCAATAAGGCGTTGAGGCCTTGTGCTGGTGTCTTAGAAAGATTTTTCTACTCTCTATGTAAAGTGTGTTTCCTGCCTCACCTGAGAGCGTGTTACAGATGCAGCATCTGGGGTCCCATGCCAGACCTCCTGAATGAGAATCTGCAGGTGATGTGTGTGTGCATTCATGTTTGAGAAGCAGTGCACTAAGAAGTTTCCTTCTTTGACTGAAAAGGAGTACTTAAAATAGTGACAAGTCAGTACTTGAAGTTTTTGGTGATCGCAAGTTTGTTAATTTTTTTTGTTTGTTTTACAAAAGACTCTTGTGGTAATTGGGAGTTCTGCTGAGAGTTTGTAACCGCCATCAAAGGTTCTTATTAAATGGGCATCATTTTGCCTTAGACATATTAAAGAAATGTAATTAATCTGAGTTTTGCCACAAAACCAGACATCATTGATGTGGACAAGCATCTGTTAAGACATAATTAAACATACGAAGCATATAGATACAGCATCAATACAACATGGGTGGATTTGTTTTTGAAATTTTTGTTATTCATCCTCTGTAATCTGTATTTCTTTGATTTCAGAGTTTTCAAAACAATACATTTTTTAGCTATTTGTCTATAAAATTTTGGTATTAAACTAAAAAAAATTTAGTAACCTGGGCTGGTTTTATAAAGATTGACATTCCTGAGTACCTTTTGAATCTATTTCAATTTGTAACGGAAAAGAGTAAAAATTCTGTCATATGGAAAACTAGTTATGCTGTGTAGTACCCATCTTTGACTTTGATTTATAGTATAACTCATGTCTAAATGGATCAGGCATCAAAGGCATAATTAACAACTTGAAGTAAATTCTCAAAAATAAGGAAAAGTGCTTATATGCTTTGTATTAAAATGTTTACTTATAATTTAGAGTTCAGAGTATGCTATTATAATACAAATATAAGAGCATTCATTTAAGCTTATTTGAGATTCCTGTGCTTAAAATATTGATCTCTCCTGCTTTGCAGTGCATGGATTATGCAATATTTAATGTGTGAGGCTTATTTGGGATATACACTTTCTTGGTTAATAAGATCTTTTCCTTTCATGACAGTTGTGATTCTGGTAATATGCTCATTAGAAAGGTCAGAGTGCCTGCTTTGAAAATGTGTCCAGTTCTGGGATGAGTATATTGGCAAGGCTCTTGAATGAGTTTGGGAACTTTATATGTCTTGTTCATAACTGTGCTCTTTTTCAATTCTCAGAGAGGTTTTATGTGACATAATTTAGCCCAAGAAGAACAGTGTCATTAAAAAGCTGTTTAAGATATGGATAGTATTACCGGCTGTAAACATTCTGCTCTCGTAGGCCCAAAAGCTTTGGAGTAAGTGAACATAGCAGTTAATTATAAGTATACATTTTTCCATTTTACATAATATTATAGGATTTGGATGAGTTATTTCTTTACTGTTGAAGACTACTTTTTTTTTTTTTTTTTTTTTTTTTTGAGTCAGAGTCTTGCTCTGTCACCCAGGCTGTAGTGCAGCGGTGCGATCTCAGCTCACTGCAACCTCCGCCTTCCAGTTTCAAGCAATTCTCCTGCCTCAGCCTCCCCAGTAGCTGGGATTACAGGTGCTCACCACCATGCATGGCTAATTTTTGTATTTTTTAGTAGAGATGGGGTTTCACCATGTTGGCCAGGCTGGTCTCAAACTCCTGACCTCGTGATCCGCCCACCTTGGCCTCCCAAAGTGCTGGGATTACAGGTGTGAGCCACCATGCCTGGCCCAAGACTTTAAGTGTTCTGCTTCCTAGCTTTATAATTGCTGTTAAACGTCCACACCTAATAATTGATATATTATTCATATTAAAAATTTTGTGTCACTGAAATTGTCTTTATTTGATATTGAAAACAACCAATGCAGTCTATCATTTCAGAATACAATAAAATGATCATGTTCATTATAAGAAGAAACAAAACAATACCAACCTCTTCTTAATGGGAGCATAAAATCCTCTTCAAATTTGATATGCACTTTTCTAAGTTACATGAAGATTGGCATTGTAAACAGCCAAGTTTCTTATAAGTTTTATTTCCCCTTGGGGAATTTCCCTTTCTTTTTCTACTTTCTTTCCTCAACAAAAATCCCGATCATTTCTAAATCAACAATGGAGTGCCCAGTTCATAGTAGGCATTTGATTTGTGTTTTATGAAATTTATCTTTGGGGAAAAATTTCGATCCTTCAAAAAAGAAAGGTTTTAAAATGCAGACATGGGTTTCAGCAATTCACAACAAAAAGTCAATGCTAACAGCCAGGGTGTGGAAGGTAGTTATGTGTTTTATATCAGTAATAACTAACATGCCTTTTAGTCTTGTATTATTGTGCTTTAATGTTTAGAATAAGAAACTTCTACATAAATGCATATAAGTTCCTTGATCTGCCCCTATGTCAGTTTTCTGAATCAAAGAAAATTAACAGTAAAATCAGGCTGTTTCCAGAGACTGAATAGTTCAAAAGAAGCCACTTCTTTCTTTTTTTTTTTTTTTTTTTCTAAAGTGCATATCTGGACTTAGGTTTAGAATTGCATGTCTGGAAAAACTATTCATAATCTGCTTTTCTCCCCTTTTCTTTTATTTTTGCCTGTATTTATTTTGGCCAGCTGGCGAGACAGATCTTTTTCAGGGCTCAGCCTTCCAGTCTGAGTGTGGTTCTCCAAAACCAATCTTTGGATTAAATTCCTGTCTTATTCACTCTGGTGTCTGAGCAGTGTTGATGTCAGGGGGCCACAGTGACCCAGTTGTCTTTCCCAAGTGGCTGGTGGCTTGCCAAGTAAAGGGCTTAGCTACGCAGCCACGCACTGTTGCACCCTATTGCACCTTAGCAGGAGGCCACATGCTGTCGCACCTGGGGGAAGGAGGTTGGGGTAGACGCCTTGGGCAACCTGTCTTATCTTTGTATCTCTCATGTCAGTTTTCTCATATGAAGGTAGACACAGAGGTCTCCTGATAAAATAAATGGTCCTTTACTCCCTTCCTCATGTAGCTTTCACCTTGTCTCTAGTCTTGTCAGTACATCTGATAAGCTCACAGAAAGATTGATCTGAGGAGGCTGGGTCTCAAAAGTTACTCTTGTTCCAAAAATATTCCATGGCTTTGGTTCTGGGGGAAAATGGTAAAATTTGGTTCCATGCTAGGTAGAATTTGTTCTAATAAGGTTTTAAGATTTTTAGTTACATTTGGGTCCTAAGCATCACTGTCAGCCTGAGAAATGACCTTTCTTCTCAGATTCTGGAATTCCAGACCTAGGCATCTCCTGAAAAAGATCAGAAGGGGTGTATTCATTGGGAACCAATTTTTGTTTGGAGTTGGGCAGGCTTAACAAGTGGCTAGTTCACTTCTCTGTCAGCTGTAACATCGGCACATGAACCACAGGAGATTTAAAGGGGTCTATACTTCACAGTCCTATAACCTTGAATGTGAAGGTCTCAGCTGATGTTGTCGTAAAGAGACATGCTACAATTGAAACCCTTGAGCACCTCTCCCCTCCCTCCCCTGTCTCCCTCCCTCCCCTCTCTCCCTCCCTCCCTCCCTTCCCTCCCTCCCTCCCTCCCTCCTCTGTCTCCCTCCCTCCCTCCCCTGTCTCCCTCCCTTTCTGTCATGTGCTCATTACATGCAAAATGGCCACTTTCAGCTTTCCCTACTTGGGATCCATGAGACAACCTGATGTGGTAGACAGGCAACAGGTCTGGGTGTCAGAACAAGGCTTTGTAGTCACGTCTCTACTAGCTATGTGACCTCAGTTAACTGCTCTGAACCTATTTTCTTATCTGCAGAATAGGGCTTCAAGTCTCTTCTAGCCTTAAGATCTATGGATTTGATGGAATAATGTTACCTGCCTACCCGACTGGGTTGTTGTGGGAATTAAAGGAGATCATATTTATGAAACTACTCTGTAAACCCTGTACAAAAGATTAAGCAATATGATACTATTAATTCCCTCTGAAGAATCAAAATAGCTTGCAGTTTACTTTTAATCTTCAAGACTGTGTATATACACGCTTTGTATTTAGATATTTAATGATGTGTACCGTAATGCAGGACAAATGAACAGACTAATCTCTCTCTCACTGATGTTACTCCAAGTCTCATTCTAAAGCAGTATGCTAAAGCAGTATGTTAGAGGGAGGAACTATTTTTATATTTTCTGAAAACAGAGATAAAATTAATCCCAGGTATACAGGGTTCTGGAATTTTTTTTCCTACTTCTTTCAAAGTTTGGAGAAGCAGTTTACTGTTTCACACTGGAGATTGCTTAAATAGAGCTGGGACTCGACATTGTTGGGGAAGAATATGCTGTGGTCCAGAACTGCCCACAGCCGGGGAACCCAGTGAGAGGTGACGGATGGTGAGTGGTGGCTGCAGGCAAGACAGAGTCAGAGCCCAAAGGGAAATAATGGTAACCTTTATACTGGCTGTCACTGTTGAGACACAGCAGCAGCATTATATTAGGTCCTCTATCCTGCTATAGTAAGAGTATTTTTTATAGTTCCAGTTCAAAGAGTGACAAACTACAATGTCCCAAACATTTTAAATCTATCTCTCTATCTATCATCTAATGTCTATCTATCTATCTAGTCTGTCCATTTATCTAGTCTGTCTGTCTACCTACCTACCTATCTGTCTACCTACGTAATTTGAATGTAGCTGAGAGTAATGTAGAAAAAAGTAAGTCTACTCACGAGGCTCTGAATTGTTCCCTAATTGTGTATGCCCATGAGTCACCTTTCCATCTAGATCGTGTGCTCCTTGAGGGCAGGAACTATGTCTTAGGCTCTTTTCATGTCCCTCCCTTGCCCTAATAGCAATGGACTCAGTCCATCATAGGTGCTTGATAACTCCTATTGATGAAGAGGTGGATGCTCACTCAGAAAGGGAGAGGAGGTGGGAACTCCCATTCTTCCTCTTGTTCTCTGTGTCCTTGAGTTTTGAACTTATGGTTAAAGCTCACGGTTAAGCACTGCCCTTATAAATGCTAGGTAAGGTCAGTAAGGTGTTGCAAGGTAATGCAAAGGGCCCTGGGAGGAGGGTCCGAGTTGCCCATCCTTTGTCCACTGGTTTCTGATGAATTCTAGATCATCTTATGGTTACCTGCCTATTAGGAGGTGCTGTTGAAAAGTGACTTTAAAAAAATAGGGCTTTGGGAGAGTGGGGCAGATCAAATGAAGGGGACCAGCAGTGTTCATAATGGTGCTGAAATTTAATTTCAGTGCTGACCTTTTAGTTGACATTTTAGATAATGCTATGGATGTGCTCAGCTATTTGTTCTTAACATATTTTCCATCTTTTGGGGTCACTAATCTACTTAAATTCAAAGTCAACAAAAGAATAGAGTAAATTTTTTGGCTTTAAAAATCACCCTTTGAAAAAAGAGTTCATTCACAATAGCAACAAAATATGCAATGCATATGAATTAACTTAAATGTTCACAAGTATGAAAAAGTGCAAAACTTTATGAAGAGGCAAAAAAATTAGAAAGATCATGTTCTGAGATGGGAACAGTTCTAATTGTTACAGAATTAAAATATAGGTGCTAGTTACTCCACATCAATATATGGAGTTAAAAATTCTATTAAAAATCTTAATGAGTCACATTTTTTAGAACGTGACAACAGAATTCAAAAGTCTGCCTACGGCCAAGCATCGTGGCTCATGCCTGTAATCCCAGCACTCTGGGAGGCTAAGGCAGGCGGATCACAAGGTCAAGAGTTCAAGACCAGCCTGGGTAACATAGTGAAACCCTGCCTCGACTAAAAATACAAAAAATTAGCCAGGCATGGTGGCGGGCACCTGTAATCCCAGCTACTCAGGAGGCTGAGGTAGGAGAATCACATGAACCTGGGAGGTGGACGTTGCAGTGAGTAGAGATTACACCACTGCACTCCAGCCTGGGTGACAGTGCAAGACTCCGTCTCAAAAAAAAAAAAAAAAAAAAAAGTCTGCCTAGAAGAATAAATTGATCAGATTGAAAAAACACTTAAAAGCTTGAAAGCACTAAAAGCTGATGAGGCCGTGGAATGACAGAAACTCTGCTTATAGGAAGGTAAATACACAAGCACTTTGGAGAGAACTGGACACTACCTGGTATGAAGCTGAAGATGTGTACATCCGACAGCCCAGCGAGTTTCCTCAGAAGTATACATACTCAGGAAATCTTTTGACATATTTATGGAGACAGGGACAAGAATGTTTTACAGCAAAAGAAACCACATAAAACCTTATATACAAGGCTATGGGGAAATAATTTAAATAATACATTCCATTCATACAATGGAATATTATTGAAAGCAGTGAAAATGAAGGAACTAGAGCTATGTATATAAATTGCACAAACATTGAATGACAATAAAAAAGTAGGAAATATTTTCATTTATGTATAAAAATTTTTTTAAAATACTAAACAATCGTATATATTGTTTAGAAATACATACGTATGTAGTCAGGGTATAAATAAACTCGAGAATGTTGAAATGTCAAGGACACAGCATAGTAATAAGCTCTTTTTGTTGGCAGAAGTGATTTTGGAAGTGAACACAAAGACATCAACTGTATTGCTATGCTAAAAAGCCTTAAGCTGGTTGGTAGGTATATGGGTGTTTGTATTAATCCATTCTTGGACTACTATAAGGAAATACCTGAGACTGGGTAATTTATAAAAATAAAGAGAGATTTAATTGGCTCATAGTTTCACAGGCTGTACAGGAAACATGATGTTGGTATCTGCTCAGCTTCTGGGGAGGCCTCAGGAAACTCATGATCATGGCAGAAGGTGAGGAGGGAGTGAGATGTCTCACATGGAGGGAGCTGGAGAGAAGCGGGGGAGGTGTTACACACTTTTTAAACAACCACATCTCATGAGAATTCCATCACTATTGTGAGGACAATACAAAAGGGGATGGAGCTTAATCACTCATGAGAAACCATTCCCATGATCTAATCACCTCCCACCAGGCCCCACCTCCAACACTGGGGATCACAATTTGACATGAGATTTGATGGGGACACGGAACCAAACCATATCAGTGTGTATTTTATTATTCAATATACCTTTGCATATGGTTGAAAATCTTCACAACATGTTGAAAAATGTTAAAGGGTGAGTATATGAGATTAGCACCATTTCTATTTAAACAAAACAAACCAATCATGAGGACCAAATCATGCCATACCAGATATGACAGGGTCTTTTGAAAGTAAAATCAGTGCATACTGTTGACTGAGGAATGGAATTCTGATTAGTGGAGAACATAGAAAATCCTCAGTCTGATTCATATCATCTGTAAATTTTGGTTTGCAGTTAAATGGAAGAGACAGTAAAAAGGGATGGAATTTTTGCTAAGTAGTGTCAGGACAACTGGATAGCTATTTGCAAAACACATAGGGAAAAATCAGCACTTTATCACCATATAACAAAACAAATTTCAATTGGATTAAAGAAATTTACATGCCAAGTTTGTAAGAATAGTATAACAAACTTTCAGAGTATTTCTATAATCATGAGATTCCAAGTTTTTAAAAACTTGACACCAAATCCAGAAATAAGAAAAGATAAACATGGATTGATTTGACCATGTACAAATTTAATTTTTTTATCAAAAATGCTACAAAAATAGTAAAAACAGACATTAAAAAGTA
Source organism: Ateles fusciceps (assembly GCA_036589455.1). Lineage (NCBI taxonomy): Eukaryota > Metazoa > Chordata > Mammalia > Primates > Atelidae > Ateles > Ateles fusciceps. The sequence goes on from JAZHEH010002842.1 coordinate 5,236,146, forward strand.
TATATTTGCAGCATATGTATAAAGAGTTGTCAGGAATAAAAAAGCCCAACTACCAGATATGTGAATTTTATGGGCTAAGGCTGTAATTCAAAAAGGAAGAAATTACATGAGTAATATGCATCATAAATTTTTTAAAATCCGTAATTAAAGACAAATTAAACCATAACTTTCGCCAAGCAAATTAGCAAATAATAAAACATAATATCCAGTGTTCAAGAAAATCACTCTCATTCATTGCTGAAGAGATGTTAAATAGATCTTAGCATTTTTACAAGCTGTGTCAGTATTCATTGAAAACCTTTAAAATATGCCTCCTCTTTGACCTGAGAATTATACTTCTATAAATTTGTCCTAAGAAAATTGCAAATGTAAGCAAATATTTAGATAATAGCATGCTCCTCAAGTACTGTTTTTAAAATGGAAACATTGGAACCAATCTAAAGGTACAAAAGTGTACAGGTTAAATGAATTATGGAATATTTATAAAATGTTATTTCTCTATTAAAATGTGCATTATCTCTGAATGGCAGAATTAAGATGTTTATGTTTCTTTATATATTTTTAAAAATAATTTGCTAAAATAAAAAGTGTTTTCTATAATTTTGAAAAGACAAAAAGCCTTACACTTAATTTTTTAAGTCTTTCTTTTTAATTGTTAAACTATAAAGCAATTCTGAAACTAAAAGCAAATATTCATGACCTGCTGTAGGAGCCGCGGAAGCATTTTCTATAGAGATTATTATGTTCCAGTACAACTAATATATGTTGGCTAGATTTCATGGAGTAGTGACCACCATTACCATTTCATATTCTTAAAAAACATATGAAATATAGTACAGTGAGTTTATTGAATGTTTAATGCCTCAAAATAAGACTCACAATGTCTGTGTGCTACTATTATTAGTTTTACATAATTAACAAAGAAAATAGCCCTGTAGAAGAAGAAAAAGATATTTTCACCAATTTTCAGGCAGAAAATTGGTGCATTAGTGATGTTATAAGTTATTTGAGTAGGTTAAGAATGTATACCTGGGGTTGTAGGCTAGGAAAGATGGTCCCTACCCCAATGCATCTGAGATGAGGAGAGATTGAGGGGCCATTAGAAAGGCTTCCTGGAGGTCATGCCCCTTGGTAAGAATGGATGGGAAGCATTTTATTTGGCCTCGCCCCTCCCACTAGCAGGCTGACTTTCCTAATTATGATTGACATAGGCTGTTATTTATGTGAATTTTTATTCTCTGAGCACACAACACAGCTGGTCGGCTGAGAGTATTCTGTGCAGTAGGAGGAATTATCTTTAGGATTAAAAACAGGATTTTCTTCCTTGTTCATGCTACTGAATATTACTGTTCATAAGAGTTACTATAAAGTTTGGTTGTGAACTCAGCCCTGCTGACAAGAGTTTTCTTGGCCATTAAGCAAAGTTTAAACTTTCTGAAGTAACTATCTTATCAAGTCACCCTTCTGCTAAGAAATTTTTAGAGATTTCCATTACTTTATGACCTGAAAATCAGATTCCTTGATCTGGCACCCTTGGCCCTCCATTTCTGGACTATCCCACTTTCTGACCACATTTTCTACTATTTCCTATACGCCATCACCCAGGAACATGAAACCATCTACTTTCTATAAAATGTAGGTCCAATATATTCCTCCTGAATGTCATCACTCACACAGTTTCTCCTTGAGAATACCTTCTGCACCATCTTTGCATGTACTACCTTTACCTCAGTCCTGAGCTCCTTACAAAATCTTTTTAATTCCCCAGTTCGGAGATCATCTCTCTTCCCCACGAAGAACTAAATGAAGATTTGATCTTTAACTCTATGATGAAACTTACCTTTTCTCTAACCTGTATTATTGATACCATGTATTAATACTTAGTGATTATGGTAAGCTTTTCAATGAAAGGGCCTGTGTTTATTTTTGTTTTGCAAAGCATTTAACCCAGTGCCTTGAAATATAAACAATTGTTGAATGAGTGACTGAATGAAATGCCTGACCACAACCCTGGCCATCAAATTTTTGAGTTCATCTACTATTAATGCTTGCTCCCTGGGTTATATCAGCCAGAGGTAAGGGCTGGTGGTCCTGTTAACTGTATAGGCATGTACTTTTTGTTCTTGCCTTCATCATGGCTGTGAGGCTTCAGAGTCTCAAAGGGTCGCTGGGTACCATGTCAATGGGCTTCATGAACAGATCCTGGTTGCCATTATGTCAGCAGCTGCCATCTGTTCCTCTCAAGCTCTGCCTTCCCTTGGTGACTTGTGTGTTGCTGATTAAAGCCACTTGGTGGAGGGGGCACATGAATGCTCACCCCTTCTATGAGTCTCCTCTACTGATCTCATCGTGAGGCTGACTCCACAGGTAAGCAGTGCTTGCTACTTGTTCCTGGGAAGTCAGGGAAGAGGGGGAAGGAGGCACTGGGTCGCCGTTCTTCACCTCATCAACTATGGGATCCCGCCTTTTGGCTGCTTTCATTGATCCTTTTATTCGCTATGGATTTTTGTTATGAGATCTTTGTGTTCACAATGAAGAGTTCTAAAACAAAAAAGATGTCGATGTCATCCATTCATCTGTACAGCAATTTAGAAGCAACCAAAATATTCTGTGACAAGCATTTTCATTGAAAAACATCCAATGTGAGAGGCTACACAAACTACACAAAGTGTTGTGGTCTTCTAATGGGTGCAGACATGGCATCCTCATAATCACTTTCCTTTGCAGTTTGAGCCTGTTGTGTTTTTTTGTCCTTCCTGCACTGGCAAGGAGCCACCTTTGTCACCTCTGGAAACTTTGGCTTTAGGGCAGCCCCATGAGTGACTGAGGTGAATATAGAACACATCCCTCCAGTATCTGGATTGAGCAAGTGAATGTCTCTTTGGGGGCAGAGGTGTGCCTGCCTGTAGGGACAGGGTAGAATCAGGGGACGGGGGATGGGGGAAAGGCATCCATGTCTGCAGCCAGGCGAGCACAACAAGGCCTTGTTTCTCCTTTACTCCAAAAAGACTGGATGCCTCACTGTTTTGTACTTCATTTCCTTTGAGCTGCTGCCCTCTTTCCTCCTCTGGCAAGTGTATGAGTTTGGCAGGGAGGTTGGCAAGCATTTCACAAGACAGTAAAGGTTAAGGTGCAGTGGAGATTGTTTAGTGCCGAATTGTAAATATTTGTTAAAAGGTTTGTGAAGCTGCTTCTTTTGATACCTCTAATCCACTGAGACAGAAATAACTTCAAAGCCATGCCTAGTCTGACTTGTTCCTCAACCAAAGGAAAAAATCAGCTACTGCTAAAATATGTTTTCACTCACAGCCAGGCAGCCTGCCTTAGCAGGCGTCCTGAAGGATGAATCATAATGTAATTGTCTTTGAGCACTTGCACATCTGCTTAGGAACAACGTCAATAGGGCAGAAGCTGAGCTGCATGAATAAATGTGAAGGAGCCTTTAGTTTACACCGTTCCATGCTGTCAACAGCGGAACGAGGTCTGTTCAGAAGGATGGCCTGAGCCAGCTCACCTGCCCACAGAGCAGGAAGGCTTCCCAGCGTGTTACTTGGAATGTAGGGAGAACAACATTTCTCTACACTTTGAGGCTTCTCCAGGCATTTCAGAGTAAGGATTTCCAAATCATCTCATGAGACCTGAGTATCTGAGTTCTTAGGTGGAAAACAGGAGAGGGAATTGGAAGCTATTGCACAAGGTGGGTTTTAAGAATTTTGGTAGTTTAAAAAAATACTGTAAACTTCTGTGAACAATTACTGTTGAATCCAGTTCCTTCATTCTCTTCCATTTCCAAAGTATACTCTTATTTTCATCTCATAGGATTTCATTTGTTCCCTAAAGCAATAAAGAACAGAAAAGAGTGAATAGTACTCTGGGTGTCATCTATAGGGAGAAAATTGATCACATGATCTTAATTTTACAATCGAAGAGGCTTTAGAACTTTGCAAGGCTTCTGGACTGAGGTTGACTTATTCTCAGTCAGTGCTTCTTGGCTTTGAGGTTGAGATTTGAGGTCTGACCACAGTCTCCCAGCTACTTTTAAGTAGAAGATTGTAGTATACGCTTTCATGCAAGCAAGAGCTGACTCTACTGCTTAAAGTGAAAACTGTTGGTTGCATCTGTTGGTTGCATCCAAACCCTTGGATCCTTTTCTGATAGATGATGGGCCTCGCTTGCCCACTGCAGGAACTTCTACAGCGGCGGATCATGCCTCGCCACACTTTAGAATCACTGAGAGCAGTAAAGAGGCATGGATGTCTTTGCCTGCCATCAGAACTTCTGATTCTATTGGTCTGGGATGGCTCATAAGCAGGAAATAATGTTTAATGCTCCCACATGATTCTATGTAAAGCTAGGGTTGAGGACTTGTGGTCTGTGTTAGGTGACTGCAGAGCAGAGAGATAAAAACAGTCACAGCGCCCCATCCACTCTGTATTTTGTCTCCTAGTTTGGCAAAGAGTGAAGATGGCAGAGGAAATATTGTCATGATCTTTGGCCTGAGACTTCATTTTTTACCCAAACAATACTTTTGAGCACCTATTCCTATCCCTATGAAGATACCAAAAATATACAGAAATAGGCTCTATATTTAAGAAATTGATAAGGAAGCAGTATTTGCTGAGTGAAATAAGTTGGGGTGTTTAGAAACCTGGGTTAAGAATCCTGACTCTTAAACTCTCAAACTTTGTGATATAGGGCAAGGAATTTGACTTTTCTCTCAACCTTGGCTTGTTCCTCCTGTAAAAAAATGAATAATGATGTATATCTCATAGTGTTTTTACGAGAGTTAAAATGATTATAAATATAGCCTCTAGCACCTTTGCTCTCAATAACTATTCTCACATGGTTGAGTTGGCAACAAAAACTACTAAGAATCCAAGAGATTTTTTTTAAGAAATGAATTTTATGGGTCAGCAATAATTTCCAAAATAATTCATTCAGTAATTTATTTACAAAATCTTTATTTAGTCAATATTATGTACAAGCAAATGTGCTAAGGGATATGGGACCAGACACAGTCTCTAGACTGATGGTGCTTACAGTCTAGTGGGTAAGTTAGACTAGAGAAGAAGGAAAGGGAAATAATGGTGTCAAGACTTTTACCTGAAAAGGTTGAATTCTTTTCTCTTTGACTAAGAAAACATCTACTGGGAACACCTATTTTGTGGAGAAGCTGAACAATTAGATACCTGAGTTATATTATTACTGTGTAACAAACCATCCTAAAACTTAGTGTCTTATGACAAACATTTTGCATTATCTCTTATGGTTCTGGGGGTTGATGGGGACTCACTCAGGATTTCTCACACACTTGCAGTCAGATGGTAGCTGTGGGTGGAGTTGTCAGAGGTCTCTGCTGGGTTCACTGACATGGCTTGCTTGTGCTGCTTGCTGATGGCTGGGGGCACAGGTGGGGCTGTCAACCAAGCCACCCCCATGAACCTTCTCACAACACAATGAGTGTTCCAAGAATGGGCGTTCAGAGAGATCTAAGTGGAAGCCTCATGGATTATTGTGACCCTCAGCTTTGGAAACCACAGCTTCTAACTTCTGTCACTTAATGCATTAGCAGGCGGCCCCAGATTGAAGGGGTAAGAGATATGCAAGGGCATGGATTCAAAGAGGGGTAGTTCACTGGTGAGGAATGGTAGATATCCTTGGATTTTGGAGATGAACTACCACAAAAGTCCTGGAGATAGCTGGAATAATAGCTGTGGAGTAGGATGAGTGACTGCGATAGGATTCAGATTTGGAAGACATCAGTGTAGTGGTTACGTTGGAGCAAATGGAAGACCATTTTTAGAGGAGTGGAGATTCTTAGTTATTTAATATAGGAAAAAACTGAACCAAAAATAGACCTTGTAGGGGAAGAATGAAGAAAGCCTGAACTCAAGGGCGCTAATGTAGGGAAGTGTTTCATCAAGAAGGGTGCTATCAGATTTAAATGTCTCAGGAAGTTTGAGAAGAAAGAGATCTAGAAATGTATGTGTTTTAACAAAAAGGAGGTCAGTGAGTCAGAGCATAGTATAATCAATATATGCTAGGAGTTTGAGTTTATAGTATCAGATTATCAGTTAGATTGCTCCAGAAGGACTTCATGAATGGAACAAGGCCTTAGCTGGTCTTTGAAAGGCATGTCTGGGAATACATCCTGGAAAATACATTCTGGTTGTGTGTCTGGGCTGGTTGCATAGGCAGCCAACTGTTCACCAAACCCGTCCACATTTTGCTGGATAGTCCACTGGGCTACATCAGATGTTATATGACTCTGAGCTCTGACATGGGCCCATAATGACTGTCCATGTGTGATTCTTCAAGTTCGCTCTCCTTTTGAACATATGACCCTGGAAGTCATATGTTAAGGATGGCAGAGCTGAAAGATGGAGGAATCCTGAATCTCTGAACCACCCGTTGGAGGAGAGCCACCTGCCAAGAAATGCCCGTTCTGGATTTGAAGTAAGCAATAAATACATTTTTTGTACTAAGCCACTGACATTTTGGTTAATCTATTTCAATGACTAGCATTATCTAGAAGTGACAGAAAAAATTGAAAAAGTTAGTGGTGGCCAGATTATGGAGGACTTCTTATAACATCTTATATTTGTATTTTCAAATTTGAAAAACATGTCATATTAGTTTTCTTACACAGTCTTATGAGGCAGATATTAATATTACATTTTAAAGATGATGAAATTTAGGCTCAAAGCCAGTGATTATATCCTAAAGTTATACAAGTGCAGATTAAGGCTTGAATGTAGGTTGACAGATTTGGAGGCTAAAATGCTCTCCAGTAAAAGACAACTGACTTGTATGGCCAATTGGAAGTCAGAAACTACTACAAAAAGTTTGTGTTCAAGGCAGAGTCTAAGGATTATTATTTTGATAGCAGCTTTTAAGATGAATGAGCAGTGATTCTAATTAGTGAGCTTCGTAGACAGCAAGGAGCAAAGTAATGAGCTTGAATTAAGGTGGTGGCAGATGAGAAGGAAGGGAAGGGTCAAAGTAAAGTTTTATGAAAAAAAAATTTACAGGATGAGGATCTTGGGTGTGAGAGACAACAGTGAGGCAGGATTACATGCTACCAACTGTTAAGGTTCAAGTGTGTCTGGGCATGTTTAGCAAAATGATAGGGAAGGCCCCAGAAGAGTTAATTTGTATGGAGACTTCAACTTACCTTGAAAAGACTTCTGTACCTGTTGGGGGGAATGGAGGAGAGGTGCTTATACAATTCCCAGGGCCCTGGTCTAGATCTGAGACAGGCAGAGAGAGGAACAGAAGGCAAAAGTAGATGAAGAGGGTTTCATAAACGATTTTGTGAAATGTGGGGCAAAAGACTGTTCCGGAGCTCACGGAACTAACATGGTATGAGGTGGTGCTGGAATGACAGGCCGTCTTGCCTCTTTCTTATAGGACCCACATGGCTATGATGCTATGCGGCTTGAAGGGATGTGTACTGTTTTTGGAATCAAGTGCACTCTGCACATTCAGGAGCCTGGGGTTAGCACAGGGGCAAGAATGGCATTTGGGAGTTGCATCCCCTGAGAAGGTGCCAGTGCGGCAGCAGCACCTGTGCTCCTGTGGAGTAACTGGGCCGGGGCTTCTCATCTGCATAAATGGGACCCTCACAAGGGGCTCAGGAACACCTGGTTGGGGTGAGGGGGAGGGCCTCGCAGCACGTGGGGACAATGGGTGAGCAAAATTGAAATTATTGAGATTGATGTAGTTACGTGCCTCTAACAATCGGTGAGCCCTGGGGAAATTCTGGATCCCACTGGGACCCATGCTGAGAATATTAATGTATAAATTAATGACGAGACACCTTCCATAAACAAGATAGGATCATTTAAGGATTGAGACCTGAACAACAAAAACCGGCTTATTTATACAAATGTAACTTAATCCTAACACTTCTTAAGCTTCTCATTGTGCCCTTTTACTTGATGGGACTTGGTCTGGCAGCATCCTTAGTGTTTAAGAGGTTATATTTTCAGAAAAAAAGAATTTTTTTTTTTACTTGACTGTTTCAAAATGCTTTCATGGTATGTGAAGAAAGCCACTTGATTAAAGCGTTTGTAGTTTATGTTAAATCCCTTTCTTCTTTGCAAAGAATGTCAAGTTCTGGCACAAACTAAAAGGGTTAAACTACACCTGGCCCTTTCACTGTGTCATTGCAAATATTGTGCGTAAAGTCCAAAATAAGACTCTTCATGTGAATATTTGGTAATTCCTCCCTGCCCCGCCCCTGCACCCCGAGCCCCGCCCCGTGTATCTCACGGTGTAAATACGTTACTCGTTGATCAAGTACTGTGTGGTGAGGAAGCAAATTGGTGGTTTTGACACCCCCCTCCACTAGCAAAGAGGGAGAAAACCTGTAGAGACTAAACCTTTGCTCAGTAATCTGTTCGTTGTACCACTGTTCTCTTACAAAACTCTCTAACTAGAAGCCTCCGGGTACTGGTTCTGCCTCTATCTGCTCCTTCTCCCATGTTTTTGAGATGCAGATGCAGGTGAGAGCTGGCTGTTTAAACATACAAAACCCATCTGCACCTTGAGTTTAGACGAGACCGTCCTAAGCCACAGGCTGTTATTTTTCCTGCTTTGAGTATCACTACCTCACTTGCATTTGTCCTCAAAGAAACGGCTCCCAAGGGCGAGAGAGCAGTGCTGTGCCTTCCTTCCCCCTTCTCAGCAGCCCTGCTTATTTGTTAGATCGCTCCATTAAAGCAAGTCTATTTACTTAAAGACAGACTGCCAGACTTCCATAAACACTTGTGAGAGAAAGACAGTCCAGTTCCTTCTTCTCTGCCAGCCATTATCCACGTTGTTTCAAGCCTTCTGCATTTTGGCCTGGAGAATAGAGACCTGGAGTTCGGTGCGGCCCCATTTTCTGCAGGAGCTGTTTCTGGCGCTCCGGGTGTTGCTCATTCCCTTCTCTGCAGCAGGGGAGCCCCTGTCGCTTTTAGGCAAGAATACAAAGCACACTGAAATGCTAAACAAATAAGTTGGCAGAGCATGTTCCACAGGCACGATCCAGCAACAACCTAGTAACCATTTAATTTTTGCTCACTTGTTTTATTTGTTGCATAGTATGCTTTCAGGCAAAGTTAGTACAAACAACTCATTCATCCAGTATTTACTGAGTGACTGTGATGTGCCAGGTACTGTACTAGGCAATGAAGATATAGCATCAAACTAAAACAGACACAAATCACTGCTCTCTTCTGAAGCAAACATTCTGGCGGGAAAAGAAAACAATTGCATATTAAGTGAAAATTATGCAGTTAAATGTAAAATTACAGGGCTTCATGTATTTCATAAATCTATTTTGAAATAACAGTGTCATCACTTTACAGTTTAAAAATAGTTTTTTTTTTTTTTAAAACATATCAGGTAAAATCAAGGAGGCACTTTCATATGTTTCAACTTCATTATCATTTCAGTAGCTCTGTGAGGTGGGTGTTATTTACCATATTTGCTAATGATGAAGCTAAACTCAGAGGTGATTGTGTAAGCCCAGCATTGCAGACTCACCTCAAGCTTAGATACTCTCAAACTGTAAGTCCAATGAGTTGTATGTTTTTGAAATAATACTGGTAAAAATGTAAACACTCAAGGTTAATAGTGGTCCTGACAGTTATTATGTGGAGGGAGACTCAAGGAGATTCATAAATTATGCTACTGTCACTTGCATCTCTCCATACTTTGCCTCTTAGGGTGATACATACTAGAAATCATAAGTTATGCTACTGTCACTTGCATCCCTCCATACTTTGCCTCTTAGGGTGATACATACTCAAGAAATCATAAGTTATGCTACTGTCACTTGCATCCCTCCATACTTTGCCTCTTAGGGTGATACATACTCAAGAAATCATAAGTTATGCTACTGTCACTTGCATCCCTCCATACTTTGCCTGTTAGGGTGATACATACTCAAGAAATCATAAGTTATGCTACTGTCACTTGCATCCCTCCATACTTTGCCTCTTAGGGTGACACATACTCAAGAAATCATAAGTTATGCTACTGTCACTTGCATCCCTCCATACTTTGCCTCTTAGGGTGACACATACTCAAGAAATCATAAGTTATGCTACTGTCACTTGCATCCCTCCATACTTTGCCTCTTAGGGTGACACATACTCAAGAAATCTCCAGCAGTGGAGTGTGGTGTAAGCAGTGGGAAACTAGCACCATCTGCCTTGAAGTGAGAGGCAGGAAAAAGATCACCATGTTTAGACTTCCCATACCTGAGTGTCAGTTGAATCTGTGATGTGGGCTGGAGACTCCAATTATTGGCAGTGTGTCTGGGGCACTCTGGGGGCTATGAACTCTAGAAACAAAAACCCTTAAACTCCCTCCAGAGGCAAAGTCCTGCATTGAGGAGAAACGGCTGGGAGTAGAATCCAAACTGACAATGGGAATAACAACAGCAACAGAATGAGAAATTCCAAGAGAGAATGAGAGAGGGGAGCAGAGAATGAACATCTCATAAAGGCAGGATGTATTTATCTCCTTTGAAACAATAAAAGAGGTAATTCTAGAGCTATGGGCTTAGACAAGTGATCCAGACTCACCTTTCCCTCCTAAAAGTAGAGGAAAACTCGTCTGTCTGAAAAATGAGCAACAGAAAAAGGATTGTGGGTGAGTGACACACAAAGTTATGCAAAAAAGAAAATAAAAGGCAGAAATTGTCCCTATTTAATGAAGAATTTAGAAAAAATATGCCAACGAAACAGATGATAATCATAACCAGATGTTTAAAAATAAGCTAAAAAAATTAAAGTGATAGAAACTATGAAAGAACAGAAATCAGAATTAGAAAAACTCAGAAATGAGATAATCGGGCAAAAGAGTCACTTCAATGACCACAGAATTTATTAAAACTTAAATTAGAAATGATAAAACTAGGAAGAAAATAAAAGTTAACTAACATAATGGATATTGTCTTAAGAGAAATAGAAGAGGGAAAAGAAAACATTTTAAGAATCAAGAAAGAAGGAAAGAGAAAGTATTTGGAAGAAAGTGATAAATAAAAGCACAAAGAACATCCAATATACCTATTATAGGAACCCCCAAAGAAGTAAAGCAAAGAAATGGAGCACAAGAAATACTAAAATCCTAAGATGCTTTCCTGAAACAAAAAAAATGAAGTCAGGTCTCATATTAAAAGGAACTACTTGGGAAGACTAGTCCCCAAAACACCAACACCAAGACATGTCCTAGTAAACACTGGACCTGAAAGAAACAGAGAAAAAACATCTTTGTGCATCCAGGGGAAGAGGACAATCCACGTGTTAGGGAAAAGAAATAAAATTTTCATCGGACCTTCCCAGAGCAGGATGTTAGCCAGAGAACAACAGAATAACAATTACAATACTTAAGAAAATGTCAGCTAAGCAGTTTATATGCAGCCAAACTTCAAATATACAGTTCAGACATGCTTCATGACCATGCCCAAACTTAGAAAGCGACAATCCTGTGAGTTCTTCCAGAGGAATCTACAAGAGCATGTGCCTTAGACAACCCTGATTACTGTCAAGGCATTTGTGGTAGGGCTGGTGGACCTTGCAGGTGGAAATGGTCCCCTAAAAGGAGGAAGCAACGCAGGAGAAAGAAGGATGGTATTCAGGATGCATGGGATCCAGTGCAAAAAAGGTGAAAGCAAGAATAATCTGACAGATTCCTCTGTGGAAAACTGTCTTCGATAGACGCATATTGAAGGGTATGGGAAGTTTAGATGTTTAAACAAAGCACATGAAAAAATAAGACAATTATTCCAGGATAGAAAAAAAGTTGTATGAGAAATTAAATATAATCATAGTCTGTTACTTGACAATATTTACAGAGTCAAAATACAGACACTGAATATAGATATGACTCAAGATACATTAATAAGATAAATTACATTTAGAGAATAATGAAGGGGAAGAGATGGTATAATTGAACTATTATCCTAATCTATCACGGTAAAAAGTCAACAGCTTTGAATCAAGAAATAGGATTATATTGTCTATATTATTCAGAAATATGGAGGCAAAATATGAAGGAGAAACAGTAAAAGTTTGAAGACATTGTTTCTGGGGGAAAAAGATGAGGAATATACGAGGGGAGAAGGGGCTGTTGTTTTGGTTATAAGCCTTTTAGTACTGATTTTTTTTTTTTTTTTAGACAGGGTCTAGCTCTGTCTCAGGCTGGAGTGCAGTGGTGTGATCTTGGCTCACTGCAACTTCTGCCTCCTGGGTTCAAGTAATTCTCCTGCCTCAGCCTCCCAAGTAGCTGGGATAACAAGCACCCACCAACACGCCTGGCTAATTTTTGTATTTTTAGTAGAGATGGGGTTTCACCATGTTGGCCAGGCTGTTCTCAAACATGTGGCCTCAAGTGATCTGCCCGCCTCAGTCTCCCAAAGTGCTAGGATGACAGGCATGAGCCACCACACCGGGCCCCAATTTGACTTTTTATCCAAAGTGTATATAATCTTTGATAACAAATGAAAATTATAATTAGAAAAGCCTCCACTGAGCCCTGACTTTCACACAAAGCCAACTCCCTGCCCATCACATGCCCCATGGACCTCACCCTGGCAGGTGACGAGCTGTCTCTCCATGGCCTCTTCCAGATTCTTTGAGGTCTGAACAAGAACCATTGACTCAGAACTTGAAGACTGGAAGCGTCCATTAGCGACCACCCTTTGTTTGACTGATGAGGAAATCAAGGCTGATGATGAGTGGCTGGCCCCACTACACTGCTCTCTTATTTGTGTCTGACTTGGATCTTGGGTCTCCTGCTGGTGATTTGTGGTCTTTCTACTGTGACAAAATGCTCCCTCCAACGAGTTTATTCGGTCCCTGTGAACAGCCCTTCAGGCTGCTGGTGGTCTCAGCGCCGGCTTTCCCTGTCCTCTTAGGCATCCTCTGATTTGAGCTATTTTGAAGCTGCCTTTGGGTTGAGTTTGGCCTGTTAGAGTCCGGTGCACTTTAACCTGCCCTCTGCTGCCCTCTGCTGGCAACATCTGAACTTTGCTGTTCACCCTTTGGGGAGTGGCCTCAACACTTCCTCTCTGTGAAGAACATTCTTTGAGTCTGGGCATGATTGTGCCCTCTGACCTATGCCAGTCCATGTTGACTAGTCCTGTCTGTTACCTGGGAGCCTGTTAGGAATGCAGAACCCTAGGCCCCACTCTATTGAATCAGAATCTGCATTTTAACTAGATCCCAAGTGATTCATATGCACGTTAAAGTTTGAGAAGCACTGCTCTGAGTCAAACTCAGCTACATCTAGGAAACAGCTGAGGTCAATCTTTTCTACTCAGCAATTATCTTGGACCATCCTAATACCTGTTCTAGTTCTGTTACCTGGTAACAATGATTTCTGACCCAGATGCTTTTTTCTGCTGAGATGGCAGTCTGCAGTAACAGAGAACAGGAAGTGCCATACTTGGAATTATAAATTTTGAAAATCCACTAAATTAAAAGCTGAGATGGCAGGAAGGCATAGCACATGAATTGTGCTACAATATTTCAATCATCCTACATCTTCTTCCATTTACCTCCCACAATTAACAGAAATGTTATTTTGGCTTTGAAGATAGACTAAACTTATTCTGTAAGTTTTAAAAAGATTTATTTTGGTTTTGGAGGGTTTTGTTTTATTTTGTTGTGACAGAATCTTGCTCTGTCACCCAGACATGTGCTACCACATCCAGATACATTTTAAATTTTTAGTAGCGACGTAGTCTCCCAGTGTTGCCCAGTCTGGTCTTGAACTCCTGGGCTCAAGTGATCCTCCCACTTCAGCATCCCAAAATGTTGAGATTCCAGGCATGAGCCACAGCATGCAGTCTCTATTTCGTTTATAAATTATAAAATCTTTTTATATAACTGCACTGGGTATTTGGGAGACGTCAGTCGGGGGGGTGGGTTTCAGAATGCTAGAAATATGACATGTTACTTAGTGAAGTATCTCCCATGTTCTCCTGCCCAACTTCATTCATTCTCAGGCATTTGACTGCCAAAGGTTTACTAAGCACCCACCATAGACAAGACATGTGTTAGGTTCTGAGAATTCAGGGCAGACATGGTTCTTACTTTCACTGATATTCCAGTCTTAAGTGGAAGACAGTGCTTCAGCAAATCATGATTTCATAACAATCATATCAAGAGAAACTGATGAAAGTTCAAATTGGCTTCCACGAAAAATGACATTTAAATGGAAACTTAAAGGACATTGGAGTTGGTGAGGAGTGAGTGGGAAAGAGCAGTTTAAGCCAAGAGAGTCCTGAGAGGAGCAGGAGCTGAGTAGGAGCACCAGGAAAAGGAGTGTGGCTGAGCACAAGCTGGAGAGGGTCTGTGAGGGACATTGAGGCCAATGGTGCAGGGTTTAGTAGAACCTGGAAGTTAGCTGGTGGTTTATCTTATTGTAAGAACAATGGGAGCCACTGGAGACTAAAGAGAAAAATGATGTGTTATAATCTTTTCAGTCTCACCAAACATGCTGTTGTTCATGCAGGTTGAAGCTGACCCTAAATCTCTGGGTCATGGTATCATTTATGGGCATGCCAGTCTTTGGGTTGAGTGTAGGCTCTGAAACCATATTCCCCTGCTCCCAGGAGACCAGAAAAGACACCTAGTTCTCCTTCTGCTTGTCCCAAGAACACAGAACTCTAGACTGTGGCTACCCATGTTCCATCTACTTCCTGAAAGAGGTCCTCCCCTCCACTCTCTGCCAACCAACCCCTTGCCCCAAAACTTTAGTAAATGGGTTTGATGTAGCCTGAAGTTTTCTACATAGCATATTTATCTCCATAGCAAATGATGCCCATTCTTTGAAAATAAACCTCTGGTGTATAAACGATAAGGATAGTTTTATCCAGGCTTAAAGTGGAGAGACTGATACCAGTTCATGCCAGGATAGAATTATTGGAAAGGGGAGTTCAAAGAGAGAGTTCCGCTTTGACAAGAATTTCAAAATACGGCTTTGCCTCCAAAAAATTTTACTTCAGGAGAAGGAACTCACACTATTTGTGAAGAAGTAGACAGGTTGTTTAGAAACTCTGAAAATGGACTAAATGGGCATGTCTGCTTTTATGGCTTACAGCAGAGTAGAAGAAAACACAAATCTATTATTAGAAATGCAATTTGCTTTTAAATCAATTATGCAGAAACTGAGAAAGAGGAGTCAAAATAAACTTGGTATAAGTCAGGAAGATTTTACTCTGCAACTAGGTTTTGTTTTCTTGGTTCTGTATTTTGTTATTACCAAAAAACTGTTTATTTAGTGAAATACGTTAAAGTTTTCTTAACATGCATAACTACTTTTTACATAATTAGCCCTTATGTAGCAGTATTTAACATCTGTCTTTGCCATAAGCCCCATGGGCAGCTGAACCCAGGGTGCAATGGGCCACACCTACTGGCCATCTGAGCTTGTGGCCCAGTGTAGCAAACATGGTCCCCCCGAGATATCCCAAGAAGCCCAGAGGACCAGTCTCAGAAAGTAAACCAGCATGGGTGTGTGGTTTCCAAAAAACCTTTCTCCAAAGTCACATTTAGCACTACTTTGACCACAGTGATACCTATTGCTTTGGGTTGAAGCCAAGAATCTGCTTTTGCAATTTTAGCTTGCTTTCAATATGTCAAAGGATGCTGTAAATTCTAGACCAGGCGGATCATATACTGATTTATACATTTCTATTTCCACCTACATAAGCACATGCTGTATAACTCACCAGAGGCTTCAGGAGTAAAATCACACAATGACAGGTAGTAACTTCAAGAATTCTGCACAATCACAGTGAGTGTCCAAGCTCTTCTGGAAGTCTCTGTGAGCCATCAATAGAGCAGGTGCAGTTTGAGGATGATTTATCCTTCAACTAAAGTCGATTCAAGTCACTTTCTAGGGAAAGAAAGTGTTGCTTCTCAGGGAGCTGTCATTTCTCTCCACATTTCCTTTTCACCCACCAGTCTTGCTTGAAGCAGGCCCCCTTTTATCAGTGAATGTGAAGCAAGAATGAAGAACCACATTGTGAGGAACAAACAGCATTTAGCAGGTGAACTTGTACAAGAGAGACCAGTATTTAGGCACCATCAGACTTAGTAGGGCATTTGTAGTGGAGCAGAAATGCTTTCCTTGCAGACAAATAACTAAGGGCTTTCACACTTTCATCTCTTGGGAAGATAATAAATACAATAAAATATGTAATTTACTTTAGATGTTCTGGATGCCTTTTCCTGTGAGATTTCCTTTTGTACCTTTTTTGTGCTGTTTTGTGTTTCCGTGTACAAGAGAGAAATGTGTTTTCTCTTATGGCTGATAGCAACAACAAGCCAGGCTGGAGGTTTTTTCATTTGCTGTAAACTATAACTTCCTTATAGCAAGGTGCTTACTATCAGGGCATGGAGTTTGTGGAATGAATACGATTGAGTGAGATTAAAAAGAAAACCAGAGACAAAGAAAGTGGCTATATTGAGGATGTTTAAAATGTTCTATTTTCTGCAGAGGCACATATAACAAACTGACCTCTGAGAGTCATATTCACAAGCTCATTAAAAGCCCAGAGCTAGAAAAACCTCCAGATGTATGGCCTGTTTCTCACTCCATCCTTGCCATGGTTGGGCTTAGGAACTTTGACTACCCTGGTGATGGAGGAGAGAAAGAAGTGGGGAGGGGAAGAATCATTTCAAATGAAAGGTTTAAATTTGAAGTGATTGGTAAACTTAAGTGGAAAGAAAGGCTCAAGAGCTAAACTAGCATCAATTTTGGAAACATAAAGAAGTGTAAGTTTTTGCACATCCTACTCTCAGTACAGAATCTCTGAAACTTAAATCTACTTCAGGCACCAAGCAGAACCCAGGGCAGCATTGTACCGCAGTTCTCCCCAAGAGCACTTCCACGCTTTGAACTTACAAACCATCCTAGTGAGTTTCCCAAAACGAAATCATCACTGTATGTTCCTTTGCTACCAAAAAAAAAAAAGAGAAAAAATTCATTTTCTGGCATTGGTCAGTTTTGTAATGTCAAAATGTGATATTGGTTAAATGTGTACAACATGCCTAGTACTGTGTACCTCTGGTACAGTCTTGCCTGTGAAGAGCTGACAGTGTAGTCAGAGACATTAGATATATGCATGTCGAGTAAACGATTAAGGAATAGGACAGGGTATCATGAAGTGATCATTGGGTAAAACTGAATAACAATGACATTTATTGTACACCTGCTTCTGTACTAATCACTCTGTCTATTAACTCATTTACCCTGACAACAATCCTACAGGGTAGGGGCAGATTTTATCCCCATTTTGCAGAAGAGAAAGTGTAGATACAGAAGGTGAACACCACCCTCGGGCTATATGTCACTGAACTAGCCTTCAGACCCAGCCTGGGCTTTGCTACCTCCCAGAATTAAAATGAGAGAGGAGAACATGGGCTAAAGCTACCCAAGTGGCTTCTTAGGAGAAGCAAGGTTGGACTGGGTCCAGAAATAAAAGTAGGCAGTTGTGAATTGCTGAAAGTGGAGGTCGGACAGGCCTTCAATGTAAGAGAACAGCATGAACACAGGAGGGCTCCAGGGCGGGCTCCAGGCCGGATGAGTGGAGGGGACACTAAAGAGAAAATCTGACATGGAGTCCAGTCTGTTCCAGTGGAAAGAGCAGGCTCCAGGTTTATGCCCATCTTAGGTTCCAGACCAGTCACTTACTTGCTTCATCAACTTCCCTGAGCCTCAGTTTCTTCATCTATATATTGGAAGCAAATTAATAACCTCATTACAGAGTTGTCAGTAGTCAAGATATGATCCATGTAATCTCTTAGCACAGAAACTGTCACATTGTTAGTACCCAATAAAAGGAAGCTATTCTGTTCTAAGAGATACGTTAGGAGAAGTGGGAAACTCATACAGATCAGGGAGATGGGACCAGATTGTGGAAGGTCTTGTAAATGCGGTGCCAGTGAATAGGCATGTCATGGTAGACATTTGGGAAGTGAAGTCGCAAACTTTAGGCCAGCATATTTCAAACAAGGTTATGACCTATTGTTGAACAGTGATCGATATAGGGGGTGGTGACAAGATTTTTTTTTAATAGCTAGAATTGAAATTTCACAGTGCTTCAGGGATAATAGATTATTGTTTTATGATTGTCTTCATTTTGTACATATTTTTGTATGTATATTTTTATATGTATGTGCAAGGTAACTATATAAAAATTATTTCTTACTGTAGGTTGAGGTGAAAAATCTATAAAAGCCACTGCTTTGGATGATGTCCTCCTCTACCAATTCCAGATGTTTTAATAAATAACAGATTGCCAACAAGAGCCAGAGCAATTTTGAAATGCATAACATTGTAGTGAGTATAGATTTAAACCACAGCAAAGTGAGACTGTGTAGAAAGTTTATCTTGACTTTATCCTGTGGGGCTGCAGTGGCACAGAATGGTGCCGTGATACAGTTTGGATGTTTGTCCCTTCCAAATCTCATGTTGAGATGCGATTCCCAATGTTG
Source organism: Ateles fusciceps (assembly GCA_036589455.1). NCBI lineage: Eukaryota > Metazoa > Chordata > Mammalia > Primates > Atelidae > Ateles > Ateles fusciceps. Next base: position 5,254,646 of record JAZHEH010002842.1, read on the forward strand.
GAGGTGGGGCCCAGTCGGAGGTGTTTGGGTCATGGAGTCGGATACCTCATGAATAGCTGGGTGCCCTCCCCAAGCCATGTAATGAGTTCACACAAGAGCTGGTTGGTAAAAAGAGACTGGGACCTGCCTCCTCTCTCTCTTGCTTGCTCTCTTGCCATGTGACACACCTGATCCCCTTCGCCGTCAGCTATGGGAAAAAGCTTCCTGAGGCTTCACCAGAAGCCAAGGAGATGCTGGCTGTATGCTTGTGCAGCCTGCAGAACTGTGAGCCAAATAAACTCTTTTTCTTTAGAAATTACCCCCGTCTCAGGTATTCCTTTATAGCGATGCAAAATAGACCAACACATGCTCCATACCAAACAACATGAAGCAAGTGGATTTCCTTTCAAGAGACACTTTTATTGCTTTTGATCTCCAGAAGTCATATAGTGAAAGTCGTTCCAGATCTGGCTAACAACTTTTATAAATCTTTTGGAAAATTTGTGTCAGTTCCCCTTCCTAAAGAAACTAAACAAACATGTAGGAAATAATCATTGTTAAAGAAACATTATTTTGAATTTTGCTAAATGAATGAAATTTCTTTGAGTCAAATTGCCTTTTCCCCCATAGCAACAGTACCCTCTCAGCTAATCATTTGGTATGTTGGCTCTGTAGAATTTCCTCATTCTTAGGAGGCAAGAGCTGGTTCTTCTTGAATTGTCACCAATGGCAATGATTAAAAAAGGCACAGTGTGGGAAGTTGGAAGGGGGGAACATAAAAGGTGTTTGATAATTACTGGTTAACAATGTCAAACCTAAAAATAATTGTCCTAAATTGTTCCATAAGTGAGATTCCTCCTTCCTTTTCTACCTGAGAGAATGTAATTATGTTCTCTCAGCCCCCAGTATCCTTCAAGCCCCTGTTTCTCACTCCATATGGGGGCAGGCACAATTCACATCTGATCTCTCTAAGGACTGCAGTAACTTTGACCCAGTTTCTTACTGGTGCATCCCTGAAGTTGTATTCCTATTCCTAAAGGCTGTCTTCTAACTCATCTTTCCCTCCAGGAAGATGTTGTGGTGTCTTTTCTCATTTCACATTCTTACCTTCCTGCTCTGCTTATCCATTGAAAACCATCCACTCTTCCCCTCCAGCAGAGTGATTTGAGAAATTTCCCCCATGTAGTTTGTTTTTGTTTCATAACATGTTCTTCCCCAGATTTCTGGTAATTATTTTGACCTTGGATCTTCTGGAGGACTGTGAATTCCTCTATCTCCCATGTCCCACTTCCACCTACCACGTTGATTCTGTTCTCCTTTTGCTCTAGGCTGGTAAATTGCCTCTTGACAATCTTTCTTCTTTCTGTGTAAAACTTTCTATGTAAAGCATCCCTACTTCTAGAAAACCTTTCTACTTTCTGAATGACAAATCTTGTTTCCCTTTCTTTTGAGGTATTTTTCAATGCTACTTTTCAATACAGACAAAATATAGGCTAGATTCCCAAGACCCCAACTACACCCAACGATGGAAGGAGAGAAAAGGACAATAGGAGATGAGATGCTAAATTCAGTACTGACCTGGACCCCAAGAAGTTTGAACATTTTCAGCTATTCCATTTAGCTATTTGACAGTAACCACTTGTGAGTTTCTTGATTATTGACATCATTTTGTGTGAGTGCTGGTATAAGGTGAAATGTTCTTTGGTGAACTAATCTTCCAGCTTCTCTAAACATTGATTTGTTGCATATTCAAAATATGTCTTATTAATAAATTTTACTTTTAGAGCAGTTATCAGTGGAAAACAGAATTTTCTGCACATATCCTGCAAGCCCCGCCCCCACTTTCCTCATTATTGACATACTGCATAAGAATAAGATGTTTATTACAATCTATGAACCTACATCAACACAACCTTATTATCTAAAATCTCTAGTTTACATTATGGCCCACTCCTGGGTTGTACATTCTAAGATTTTTTGTTTTTTTGTTGTTTTTTCTTGAGATGGAGTCTCACTTTGTCACCCAGGCTCAAGTGCAATGGCGTGATCTTGGCTCACTGTGACCTCCACCTCCCGGGTCCAAGCGATTCTCCTGCCTCAGCCTCCTGAGTAGCTGGGATTGCAGGCACCCACCACCACGCCTGGCTAATTTTTATATTTTTAGTAGAGATGGGGTTTCACCATATTGATCAAACTGGTCTTGAACTCCTGACCTCGTGATCCACCTCTCTCGTCCTCCCAAAGTGCCGGGATTATAGGCGTGAGCCACTGCACCTGGCTGCACATTCTATGGGTTTTGACAAACATATAATGACACGTATCCACCATTATAGTATTGTACAGAATGATTTCACTCCCTAAAAATATTTTGTGCTCCACTTATTCATCCCCTGCCCCATCTGCTTAGCAACCACTTATCTTTTTTCTGTCTCCATAGTTCTGTTTTTCCCAGAATGTTATAATAGTTAAAATCATACAATATGTAGTCTTTTCAGACTGGCTTCTTTAACTTAGTAACATGCATTTAAGTTTCTTCCTTGACTTTTCATGGCGGATAGCTCATTTCCTTTTTTTTTTTTTTTTTTATCACTCAATAATATTCCTTTTTCCTGATGTACTGCAATTTATCCATTCACCAACTGAAAAACATCTTGGTTGCTTCTAAGTTTTGGCAATTATGAATAAAGCTGCTGTAAACATCCATATGTGTTTTTTTTGTGTGTATGGATGTAAGTTTTCAATTTATTTGAGTAAATACCAAGGAGCATGATTGCTTGATCATGTGCTAAGAGTGTGCTTAGTTATGTAAGAAACTGCCAATTTACCTTTCAAAGCAGCTGTACCATTTTGTATCCTCAGCAGTAATGAATGAGAGTTTGTTTTACCACATCACTGCCAGCATTTCATGTTGTCAGTGTTCTGAATTTTGGCCATTATAACAGGTGCATAGTGGTACCTCATTGTTATTTTAATTTGCAATCATTAATAATACATGATGTTGAGCATCTTTTCATTTGCTTACTAACCATTGGTGTATCTTCTTTGATGAAGTGTCTTTAAAGGTCTTTTGTCATTTTTAATTTGAGTTGTTCATTTTGTTATTGGTGAGTTTTAAGACTTCTTTGTATATTTTGGATAACACTCCTTTATCAGATGTGTCTTTTGCAAATCTTTTCTCTCAGCCTGTGGCTTGTTTTATCATTCTCTTGATGGTGTCTTTTGCAGAGTAGAATTTTTAATTTTAATGAATTCTAGCTATCAATTATTTATTTCATGGATTGTGCCTTTGGTGTTACATCTAAAATGACATCTTCATACCCAAAGGTCATCTAGATTTTCTCCTATGTTATCTTCCAGAAGTGTTATAGTTTTGCATTTTACTGTTAGGTCTATGATCCATTTTGAGATAATTTTTGTGACAATCTCTATTTGGATTTCTTTCTTTTTTTTTTTTTTTTTTTTTTTGCATGTGGATGTGTCCCAGCCATTTGTTGAAAGTGCTATTTTTACTCTACTGTATTGCCTTTGCTCTTTTCTCAAAGATCAGTTGACAAACTGATCTTTATGTGGGCCAATTTCTGGCTTTTGGGCCATTTTCTTGGCTTTATGTGGGTCTCTTTGCCAGCTTTCTATTCTATTCCACTGATCTACCTGTATATTATTTCATTAGTAACACATTGTCATGATTACTGTAGTAATATAAACATGTAATATAAAGATATTAAGTCTTACATTGGGCGGTGTCAATCCTCTGACTTTGTTTTCCTTCACTATTGAGTTGGCTTTTCTGGGTCTTTTTCCTTTTCATACAAACTTCAGCATTAGTGTGTCAATAGCCACAAAATAATCTGCTGAAATTTTGATTGGGATTGTATTGAAGTTATAGGTCAAATTGAGAAGAACTAAAACCTTGATAAGATGGAGTTTTCTTATTCTTGAAGATGAAACACCTCTCTATTTTTAAATTTTATCTTTGGTATCTTTCATCAGAGTTTTGTGATTTTCCTCACATAGATTTTTGTACACATTTTATTTTTAAACCTATGTATTTCATTTTTTGGGTGCTAATGTGTAAATGCTAATGTGTAAATGGTTTTTAATGTCAAATTCCACTTGTTTATTGCTGGTATATCAGAAAGTGATTGACTTTTTTATATTAAACGTGTTTCCTGCAGTCTTGCTATAATCACTTAGTTCTAGGAGTTTTTAATCAATTCATTCAGATTTTCTACATGGAAAATAATGCCATCTATAAATAAGGCTAATTTATTTCTTCCTTCTAAATTTGTGTGCCTTTTATTTCCTTTTCTTTTCTTATTGAATTATCCAGAACTTTCAACACAATGTTGAAAAGCAGTGGTGAGAGGGGACATTTTTGCTTGTTCTTGATATTAGTGGGAAAGCTTTGAATTCTTATTACTAGGTGTGATGATACCTATAGATTTTTTTGTAGATGCTCTTAATCAGGTTGAGAAAGTTCCTTTCTACTCTATGTCTAGGTTGCTGAGAGTTTTTATCATGAATGTTTGATTTTGTCAAATTATTTTTCTGTATCTATTAACATGATGTAATTTCTCTTTTTTAGACTATTTATGTGATAGATTATATTAAGTGATTTTTGAATGCTGAACCAGCCTTGGGTATCTAGGATAAAACTCACGTGGTTGTGCTATAGAAGTATTTTTATACATGGTTGGATTTCATTTGCAAATATTTTGTTGAGGATTTTTGCTGCTGTGTTCATCAGTGATATTGGTCTATAGCTTTCGTTCCTTGTAGTGTCTTTGTTTGTGGTTTTGGTATTATATACCTCAAATATTTTGATGCTTTGTTGGTAGGTGCATACATGTTAAAGATTGTTATGTCTTTTGGAGTATTAACTTTTTTGTCATTATGTAATGTTCTTCTTTATCCATGACAACTTTTTTCTTTTTCTGTTTTTTTTTTTTTTTTTGGATACGGAGTCTTGCTCTGTCACCAGGCTGGAGTGCAGTGGCGCAATGTTGACTCACTGCAACCCCCACCACCTGGCTTCAAGTGATTCTTCTGCCTCAGCCTCCTGAGTAGGTGAGACCACAGGCACGTGCCACCACGCCTGGCTAATTTTTGTATTTTTAGTAGAGACGGAGTTTCACCAAGTTGGCCAGGATGGTCTCGATCTCTTGACCTCATGATCTGCCCACCTTGGCCTCCCAAAGTGCTGGGATTACAGGCATGAGTCACCACACCTGGCCATCCCTGACAACTTTTTTGCTCTGAAATCCACTCTGTCTGAAATAAATACAGCTACTCCATTTTTCTTTTGATTAGTGAACTCATGGTATATCTTTCTCCATTCATTTACTTTTAATCTATATGTGTGTCTATATTTAAAGATGGTTTCAGGTAGACCACATATAGTTGGGCCTTGTTTTTTGATTCCTCTGACAATTTTTGTTTTTTCAGAAAAAGTTTCACTCTGTCTTTCAGGCTGGAGATGTCTATTGGCTTTCTCTTCTATTTTTGTGATTTTAAACCAGGAAAAATGAGAGGATCTAATTCCCTTCAGAGAAATTTCTCACTCCCACTGTGGGTAGCTCTGGAGCCCTTCTACATGAATATATTATCAGTATACTGTCATGTATTCAGTGTCTTGTGGGGGCCTGGCAGTGTGCTGGTACTTTGCACGCATTCAGGCCAACAAACTTGAAGGGAGAGATTATTTATCAACATTTTTCTGTGGGGAAAGTCTCAGGCTAAATGACCTCTCTACTGTCAAAAAACTGTAGCCAAGGAGTAGAAATATAAGCTAGATACCTTGATCTACAAAGCCAGAACCTTTTCGATTATTATAGATAATTTACTACTTTTGTATTTTCAGTAAAGTCTGCACTGTCCAATATTGTAGCCACCAGACACATGTGGCTACTGAGTATTAAAAATGCGGCTAGTCCAAATTGAGGTGTAGATTTCAAAGACTTATGTGGATATATATTATTAATAATTTTAAGTATTGACTAAATGTTGAAATGACAATAGTTTAGATATATTGGGTTGAATAAAGTATATTACTAAAATTAATTTTATCTGTTTCTTTTTATGTTTTTAATGTGTCTACTACAAAATTTAAAATTGTATTTTTAGCTTGTACTATATTTCTGACAGCCCAAATCCCAATTAAAGGTGAGAGAACTGGTGAATTTTATTGTACTGCATATCCCCTAATTAACAAAGGTGGCTTTGTTAATTTGTGCTCTGTGTCCTACGCTGCTGAATGTGGCATGGACCACTCCCTTGCACTTGTATGTGATGTTCATTCTCTGCTTAGTGAATCTGAGCATTTTAATTGTGCCTGCCAGAGGCTCATCCCTTCAGCTCAAGGTCAGCAAGATGTTTTGGCTCACACTCAGATGTCCCACTTTCTTAGCTGGCTCTGTGCCAGGCTGTCTGTCTGCTGCTGTGTTGCACTGTCTCTAAGTCACCAAAGTCAGTGTTACCTTGTTCCCCTGCAGGTCCTTGTGAGACAGTCCATGGGGGAGCTTCGGCCCTGAAAAGACTTGGCTAAAGGCCTGTCTGTCTTTAGAAATGGTGCCAGAAGCCCTGTGGGGAGCAGCGTGGTTCTGGCAAAAATGCAAATATCTTCTATACACAGACATCTCATACATCTTACCCCACATTCCAACACCTCGTTGGCTTTACTTAAAGGTCACATCATATATTCTTTTTGTCTTACATATTTTGAGTAACCTTTTCAGATGCTCAACCAAATCCTGGGTTATGAGCACCTTTGAATGATGAATGAAGCAGAAAAGTAAAAATAATGGATTATTTTACTTACCATATTAGTCGTCTGTTTCAAATCTGTTTTTATTAAGCTGAAACCAAATGAAATTCTCATCTCATGTACTTAATACACATTCATTTATTTATTAATAGAGCATCAGCTGGGCAATAGGCACTGCAGGTGACCCAAATAATACATACTTCCTTCCCTCAAAGTACTTTTGAAAGCCACATATGTAAATAGGCATAACATGAAGCTGAATGCCAGTTAGCATTTAGGGGTCTCAACAGAGTGCTTTTTGGAGTTAAGAGGGGGAAAGAACACTTGACTAGGATGACCAGGGCAAACCATCAAGTAGAAGGTATAATTTGGGCTGATAATTGAGGGATTAAAGAGAGCCTACTTAAAGAAAAGAAAAGGATATTGGGGTAACAGAAAGAGGTAAATAGTTAGGTGACAATATATTGTTTTGGCGGAGCGGGGGAGTGAGGTCAGGACAGTGGGAGATCACATTGAATACAATTATTCAATGCCAGGCTGAGGGAGTGTCAATCTATTTTTCTACCAATAATAATGTTAGGGTAAATAAAACCTAAAATTATTTCAAGAAGCATATACAATGAAATAGTAATATAAATAACTACCAGGCAAGGGGAGATACAAGTTAAAATAAGAAGGCAAGAACAGATGACATTGCTGAGGAAAAAGTACTTATGAGCTTCCTAGTGGCCAAAGCAAAAAGGAAGCAAAGACTGATATTATAATTATTACTGTCCATGAGAAAAATACTTTAATTGTATAAGAAAAGTGACATGAAATTTAAAGGAAATTTCTTATGTGGGCTTAATAATATATAGAAAATTCTTTAATCATACCATTTAGGACATAGGCTTAGGCAAGGACTTCATGACTAAAACACCAAAAACAATGGCAACAAAAGCCAAAATAGACAAATAGGATCTAATTAAACTTAAGAGTTTGTGCACAACAAAAGAAACAATCATTAGAGTGAACCAGCAACCAACAGAATGGGAAAATTTTTTGGAATCTACTCATCTGACAAAGAGCTAATATCCAGAATCTACAAAGAACTTAAACAAATTCACAAGAAAAAAACAAATCCATTCAAAAGTGGGTGAACAATATGAACAATTTTCAAAAGAAGACATTTACGAGGCCAAAAAACTTATGAAAAAGTGCTGATCATCACTGGTCATTAGAGAAATGCAAATCAAAACCACAATGAGATACCATCTCATGCCAGTTAGAATGGCAATCATTAAAAAATTTGGAGACAACAGATGCTGGAGAGGATGTGGAGAAATACGAACATTTTTACACTGTTGGTGGGAGTGTAAATTATTTCAGCCATTGTCAAAGACAGTGTGGCAATTCCTCAAGGACCTAGAAATAGAAATACCATTTGACCCAGCAATCCCATTACTGGGTATATACTCAAAGGATTGTAAATCGTTTTATTATAAAGACACAGGCACATACGTATGTTCACTGTGGCACTGTTTACAATAGCAAAGACCTAGAACCAACGCAAGTGTCCATCAATGATAGACTGGAGAAGGAAAATGTGGCACATATACACCATGGAATATTATGCAGCCGTAAAAAAAACAATGAGTTCATGTCCTTTGTAGGGACATGGATGAATCTGGAAACCATCATTCTCAGCAAACTGACACAAGAACAGAAAACCAAACACCATATGTTCTCACTCATAGGGGGGTGTTGAACAATGAGAACACACGGGCACAGGGAGGGGGAACATCACACACTGGGATCTGTTGTGGGGTGGGGAGGCTAGGGAAGGGACAGTGGGGGGGGTGGGGGAGGTTGGGGAGGGATAACACTGAGAGAGAAATGCCTGATATAGGTGATGGGAGTTGGAGACAGCAAACCACCATGGCATGTATGTACCTATGCAACAATCCTGCAAGATCTGCACATGTACCCCAGAACTTACAGTATAATAAAAACAGAAAATCTTCAATCATATAGATTTATTTAAATGTCCTTTTATAAAATAAGAGAAAATACTGTGTATATTGGTGCTTTCTAAGTGCAATGAACATACAGTCACCTGGAATCTCATTAAAATACAGAAGCTCTTTTGATTACTATAGCCTTCTAGTATGTTGCAAGTTGGGTAATGTGATGCCTATAGCTTTGTTCTTTTGCTTAGGATTGCTCTGGCAATTCAAGTTCTTTTTTTGGTTCCACATGAATTTTAAAGTAGTGACATAAGTTTGGTTGTGTCCCCACCCAAATCTCATCTTGAATTGTAGCTCCCCTAATTCCCATGTTTTTGTGGGACGAATCCAGTCAGAGATAATTGAATCATGGAGGCAGTTTCCCCCATACTGTTCTCATGGTAGTGAATAAGTCTCATGAGAGCTGATGGTTTTTTAAAGGTGAAACCCCTTTCACTTCATTCTCATTCTCTCTATCTGCTGCCATGTAAGACGTGCCTTCGCTCCTCCTTCACCTTTTGCTATGACTTTGAGGCCTCCCCAGCCATGTGGAACTGTGAGTTCATTAAACCTCTTTTTCTTTATAAGTTACCCAGTCTTGGGTATGTGTTTAGCATTAGCATAAAAATGGACTAAAACAGTAAATTGGTACTACTAGAGTGGGGCACTGCTGTAAAGATACCCAAAAATGTGGAAGTGACTTTTGAACTGGGTAACAGGCAAAGGTTGGAGCAGTTTGAAGGGTTCAGAAGAAGACAGGAAGGTGTGGGAACATTTGGAACTTTCTAAAGACTTGCTGAATGTCTTTGACAAAACTGCTGATAATTATATGGACAATGAAATCCAGGCTGAGGTGGTCTCAGATGGAGATGAGGAACTTGCTGGTAACTGGAGTAAAGTGGACTCTTGCTATGTTTTACCGAAGAGACTGGTAGCATTTTGCCCCTGTCTTAGAGATTTGTGGAACTTTGAACTTCAGAGAGGTGATTTAGGGTATCTTGCAGAAGAAATTTCTAAGCAGCAAAGCATTCAAGAGGTAATTTGGATGTTGTTAAAAGCATTCAGTTTTAAAAGGGAAACAGTGTAAAAGTTTGGGAAATTGCTGCCTGACAATGAGATAGAAAAGAAAAATCCATTTTCTGAGGAGAAATTCATGTTGGCTGTAGAAATTTGCATAAGTAATGAGTAGTCAAATGTCAGTCCACAAGATAATGGGGAAAATGTCTCCAGGGCATGTCAGAGACCTTTGTGGCAGCCCCTCCCATCGCAGGCTCAGAGGCCTAGGAGGGAAAATGGTTTCATGGGCCAGGCTTAGGGTCCCCTTCTGTGTGCAGCCTAGGAACTTGGTGCCCTGTGTCCCAGCTGTTGTAGTCATGGCTAAAAGGGGCCAAAGTACAGCTTGGGCCATGGCATCAGTAGGTGCAAGTCCCAAGCCTTGGCAACTTCCATGTAGTATTAAGCCTATGGGTACACAGAGGTCAAGAATTGAGGTTTGGGAACCTCTGCCTAGATTTCTGAGGATGTATGGAAATGTCTGGATGTTCAGGCAGAAGTTTGCTGCAGGGGTGGGACCTTTATGGAGAACCTCTGTTAGGGCAGTATGGAAGGGAAACGTGGGGGTTGAAGCCCTCACACAGTCTCCACTGGGGCACTACCTAGTGGAGCTGTGAGAAGAGGGTCACCATACTCCAGACCACAGAATGGTAGATCTAATGACAGCTTACATCATGCACCTGGAAAAGCCACAGATCCTCAACAGCAGCTCATGGAAGCACCTGGAGGGGGAGGCTATATCCTGCAAAGCCATAGGGGTGGAGCTGCCCAAGATCATGGGGAACCCACCTCTTATATCAGTGTGACCTGGATGTGAGACATGGAGTCAATGGAGATCGCTTTGGAGCTTTAAGATTTGACTGACCTGCTGGATTTTGGACTTGCATGGGGCCTTTAGCCCCTTTGTTTTGGCCAATTTCTCCCATTTGGAATGGGTGTATTTACCCAATGGCTGTAACTCCATTGTATCTAGGAAGTAACTACCTTGCTTTTGATTTTACAGGCTCACAGGCAGAAAGGACTTACCTTGTCTAAGATGAGACTTTGGACTGTGGACTTTTGAGTTAATGCTGAAATGAGTTAAGCCTTTGGGGGACTGCTGGGAAGGCATGATTGGTTTTAAAATGTGAGGACATGAGATTTGGGAGGGGCCCGGGTGGAATGGTAAGATTTGGCTGTGTCCCCATCGAAATCTCATCTTGAACTGTAACTCCCATAACTCCCATGTTTTGTGGGAGGGAACTGGTAGGAGATAATTGAATCATGGGGACAGTTTCCCCCATACTGTTCTCATGGTAGTGAATAAGTCTCATGAGATCTTTTGATTTTATAAGGGGAATCCCTTTTCACTTCATGCTCATTCTCTCTTGTCTGCAATCTTACAAGATGTGCCTTTGCTCTTCCTTTGCCTTCTGCCATGATTGTGAGGCCTCCCCAACCATGTAACTCTGTCAGTTCATTAAACCTCTTTTTGTTTATAAATTACCTGGTCTCAGGTATGTCTTTATCAGCAGCATGAAAACAAGCCAATACAAATAGTTTTTTCTAGTTCTGTGAAAAATGACATTGGTAGTTTTATTGGAATAACATTGAATCTGTTGATTGCTTTGGGCAGTATGGCCATTTTAACACTGATTTTTCCAATCCATGCACATGAAATGTTTTTCCATTTGTTTGTGTTATCTATTACTTCTTTCAGCAGGGTTTTATAGTTCTCCTTGTAGAGACCTTTCACCCCCTTGGTTAGATATGTTTCTAGGTGGGTTTTTTTTTTCTATTGTAAATAGAATTTTATTCTTTATTTGGCTCCCAGCTTGAACATTATTGTTGTATAGAAATGCTACTGATTTTGTACATTGATTTTGTGTCCTGAAATTTTCAAAAACAGACATATGACCAATGGAACAGAAAAGAGAACTGAAAATGAAGCCTTACACCCACAACCATCTGATCTTTGACAAAATCAACAAACAAATCATGGGGATAGACTTTCTAGTCAATAAATGGTGCTGGGACTGCTGGCTAGCCATGTGCAGAAGAATGAAATGAGACCCCTACCTTTTACCATATGCAAAAATTAACTCAAGATAGATTAAAGATTTAAATGTGAGACCTCAAACTATAAGAATCCTAGGAGAAAACCTAGGAAATGCCATTCTGGATGTCAGCTTTTAGAAAAAATTTATGATTAAGTTCTCAAAAGCAATTGCAATGAAGCAAAAATTGACAAATGTGACCTAATTAAACTTAAGAACTCTGTAGAGCAAAAGAAACTGTCAAGAGTAAACAGACAATCTATAGAATGGGAGAAAATATTCACAAACTGTGTCTAACAAAGGTATATCCAGCATCTATAAGAAACTTAAACAAAAATTAAACCATTACAAAGTGAGCAGTAGACATAAAGATACTTCTCAAAAGAAGACATACAAGTGGCTAACAAACATGAAAAAATGCTCAACATGACTAAACATCAGAGAACTGCAAATCAAAACCACAATAAGATACCATCTCACACCATCCATAATGGCTGTTGTTAAAAAGTCAAAAAAAAAAAAAAAAAGATGCTGGTGAGGCTGTGGAGAAAAGAGAACACTTACATAAGTTGGTGGGGATGTAAATTAGTTCAACCACCGTGGAAAGCAGTTTGGAGATTTCTCAAATAACTTAACATGGCACTACCATTCTGTTCACCAGTCTCATCACTGAATATCCATTCAAAAGAAAACGAATTGTTCTACCTAAAAGACACATGCACTCATATCTTCATTACAGCACTATTCACAATAATGAACACATGTAATCAACCTGGGTGCCCAGCATTGATGGAGTGCATAAAGAAAATATGGTGCATATATACCATGGAATACTATGCAGCCATAAAAAGAATGAAATCATATCCTTTGCAGCAACATGGATGGAGCTGGAGGCCTTGATCCTGAGGAAATTAATGTAGAAACAGAAAATTAAATATGTCATGTTATAACTTGTAAGTGGGAACTAAGAAGGAACTACTAGAAGCAAGAGGGAGGGAATGGGGCAAAGGTTGAAAAATTAGCTGTTGAGTACTCTGCTCACTATCTGGGTGTGGAGATCAATCATATCCTAAACCTTAGCATCATGCAATAGACCCATGCAACAAACCTGCACAGGTATCCCCTGAATCTAAAATAAAAGTTGAAATTATTTAAAAAAATACAGAACCCAAATCTGTAGGTCTGGAGGGGGCCTCACATTCTGCATTTCCAACAATATCCATGCTATGGTTTGAATGCTTGTCCCCTGGAAAACTCATGTTGAAATATATTGTTAATAAATTAGTATTTACAATACTCATTGTAAGAGTATTGAAAGGTGGAACCTTTAAGAGGTGATTAGAGGTGGTATGAATGCCATTATAAAAGGGTGAGCTTGACTCCCTTTTCTCTCTTGGCCCTTTTACCTTCTGCCAAGGGAGCATCTAGCCTGCTCCTCTCTGAAGGACGCAGTGTGCCAGGCTCTATCTTGGAAGAAGAGAATGACCTCACCAGAGACCAACCTTGCCAGCACCTCGACCCAGGACTTCCCAGCCTCCAGAGCTGTGGGCCAATACATTTCCATTCTTTATAAATTACTCAGTCTCATGTGTTCTGCTATAGCAGCACAAAATGGACTGAGACACTGCCGCTGCCGCTGCTGCTGGTCTACAGCATACACTATGTGTAGCAAGGGTCAACTGCTCAAAAAGTCTATTAAAGCAGGGAATCAAAAAATGATGCATATGATATTAATTTTATTGTAACTAATAGTGCAGCCATGTAGCTATCTTTTGATGTACAGCCAGAGCCTTTTCTTTACATGGCAATCTGATTGAAGTAAGTTTCTAAATTTTTCCATTTTTAGAAATGTCCTAGTTTTTTGCAGTGGTCTTGTATACATCTAGTGTGACAGCAATTTTTAGTACCCAATTTACTGAATGTATCCAAAGCAATTAACAAAAATGTTCACAAAACCTAAACTCTTTTTATTTGCATTCTGATCACTTATATAATATTTAACCAAATTATAAAATTAAAATAACAAAATTAACTAGCATAAATAGATTTGAGGAAAAACACAATTGACACTTAACAAGCAAATAACTGGAGAGGTGGAAATGTCCAGACTTGCTGGCTGTTGGCATTCAGCTGGCCATGGGCTATCCTCACTGCTTTTCCAGAGCGAGTATCTGTAAACTAGCACGTTGGGTAGATGGGAGATCAGCAGTGCGACTTCAAGAGAACCAAGGCCAGGAATTAGGCTTTCAGAGAATTAGGCTGTATAGAATATGTGAAGGCCTGGGTGGGCAGTGTTCCTCCAACAGTATTCCTTAATGGGCTTATCTTGGCTTTTGATGAAAGCTGGACAACAGCTAATTCCACACTGTGTTCTCTTGCCAGGCTTTCGAGGAAGCACAGCTCTGGGAATTCCCTGGGAATCTTTCTTCTTCTGAGTAGGGTTCAGTGAATGGTAGCTGCAGTCTGGAATAGTTCTGGAAGGTCCAGCTCATTTGGAACAAGACAGTTTGAAGTGACATTAGATCCATAGAACATCTGGTCCTCACCAAGGAGCAAGGCTCATGGAGGATCAGCCTAAGCATCTGTGCCTAACCAGTGACATACAAATGGCAGAATAGGACAGAATATTTTCAGGATGTAGATAGAAAAAAAATCAATGCCCTGAACATCTAAAGAACTCTCACAAATAGGTAAGAAGGAAATAAACTCAATTGCCAAAGGGATGAGGTATCTGGACAGGTAATTTGCTCAAGAGATTCTCAGGGAATTACCTATTGGATTAACAAAAAATTGAACAGACTTATAATATTCACGGTTAGCAAGGATGCAGGTCAACAGGCACACATACTATATGATTATATAAATTGATAGTCTTTTTGAAGAGTAATCTCATAAAAATATGTCTCCAGTCCCCCCAGGTGCTAGCATTGCTTTATGGGCCAGGAATGTAAGAGTAAAAAAAAAATTATTATTCTCATAAATCTTATCTTTTAGTGGAGGGGATATAGACAATAAACAGATATGTTCTGGTTGATAAAAGCTGAGAATAAAATAAAGCAAGGTAACAGATGAGAATGGGTGGGGTTCTATTTTATATAGAATGGTTAGGGACAGCCTCAGATACGGTGACATTTGACTATTTGCATCTGTTAGGAAAAAGATTTATATCTATCTATATATATAGGCATTAAAAGAGCTTCAACCTGTTGTTTATTGAAAATAGCAAGTTACAGAATGATGTCTTGGGTATGATCCCTTTATATTAAAAAGGTATGTGTGTTTATATTTAAATAAATATATATAATGCATTAATGCAATACAATAAATTCATAGGGGTGTGTGTGTGCGCTCACACACACACACTCAAGCCTCGTTGTCTCTGGAGTTAAGTCTGCATAGGTAGTGGTAGGAAGGAGGGCGATAATATACTAGTAGGTAATTTATTTTTTAAGGAAAGCAAAATAAGATATTGAAAAGGCACAATAACATTTGGAAAACATTACAAAAATAGAATATGACAATGATAAAACATGTTAAACTTTTTTTTTTTTTTTTTTTAAACTAAGGATTTGGAGGCCATGACCTTAAATAAAAAATTATCAGCAGGCTTGAAAACAAGAGAAAGAATCAGGTGAAGGTGGCTTGGTAGGTGGAGGAAGGCACAGTTGG
This sequence comes from Ateles fusciceps, assembly GCA_036589455.1. Classification (NCBI taxonomy): domain Eukaryota; kingdom Metazoa; phylum Chordata; class Mammalia; order Primates; family Atelidae; genus Ateles; species Ateles fusciceps. The sequence continues at coordinate 5,270,131 of JAZHEH010002842.1, forward strand.
GAGCCACAGTTGACATTCTGGCACCCCCGACCCACACATGACGAGATCTCGGGCCACTTGACCATTAGGTGCCATTTGCCTCATCTGTCAAATGGAGACAACTACTTCTGGGAGCAGTTGTGAGTAATAAATGAGTTGATTCATATGGGAGCTGTTGTGAGTGATAGATGAGTCGATTCATACGCAGTTCAGAACACTGCTTGGCACATAGTTAACAGCTTACTAAATGTTAGCTGTTAAAAGGGTCCTCAGTTCCACTAAGTGAGGGGCTTGAATGGCTCCACACAAGGCAGGCAGCCCACCTGCAGAAGGTGGGACCTCTTGACCTGTTCTTTAGCATCCTGACACTTCACAGATATTGTCATGGTTGAAAAATGTATGTGAGGTAATTAATCAGAGTACAAACTGACTGACTGGTGTGTGGTGTAGAAGTCAGGGAAAAAGCATGCGACACAATGGAACTCAGATCCTGACTCTACTACTTAATGGCTGTCACCTTTGTCAGCTGAAAAAAAGTGGCTATTCCAACTCTAGCTAGGGTGCTGTTTAGGGGGGGCAGACCCTCTTTGCTTTGCTGACATTTATTTGCCTTAATAAGCCATATGACAAATCCTCAGGAAGTCAAGGGGTGTAGTTGCTTTCCTAGATTTCTAGGAAACGTAAGTTTGCACATCTCAAACTGCCTAACTTTAAATCACTAGACATGTTTTATTTGCCGTAAAGCAACTTTCAAATGCTGCCCATTGTACTCCTTCCATGTGCATGGCGAAGTGGGTGACACATTTAATTTTGCTGAGGACAAATGTTAAGGGACCCTATCTGAACAGGAAAAGGTACCCCAGAGGGGAAAAGGAACCCAGAATTTTCTGGTATTCCACTGGATACCCCTTTTTCTTACTGCTTCCTTAATATGGCCTCTCCCTTTTCCTTCCACAATAATGTTGCCAAGTATGCCAAAGTATGGAATGGATTGTCCCAGGGCAGGTGATCTTGCCGGGGCCACCATGCATTAATAGCTTCGGGGCAAAGCCAGGTATGTTCACAGGACACCTAGTCAACCACTCTAAGTCCTGACCTACCAAAACCTCCTCATGGATTATGTAAGTGATCGTATACCACTTGTCAAGCCAGACTCAGCAGGCTTGCCCTTTAATCCTTTTCTTCATTTCTGTCTTCTTTCTGTTCCTTTGTCCCCTCTCCATTTTTATTATTGTTTTCATTCTCTACCCCCTGTTCTGTGCATTTTCTATATATTTCCTAACTTGTTTCCTGTATAACACACTCACCAACATTGTGGTTATAATTTTACATTTACTTTCAGATCATATGTATGTTCCAAATAGGCATATTAACAGGCATTGACTCCAGTGAAAAAAGTTGTCATGTATCAAGCTAGAGCAGGCTTGGCTAGACTGCCATTTCCCCCATGAAGTGTAATTGACCATTCTTTTTAAATGCTTCATAGCTTTTTTGAGAAATAACTATCTTTAGGGAATAAGGTATAATTTATTGGGAGACATTAGCTTTCGTAAATACTTAAGTAATCTCATGATAAAGGGACCAAGCAACATTTGTGTCTGTTCCTGTGTGTTTAAGAATTTAAGCATAAAAGCCGAAGCAATGTTACTGGTGGATGGTTGCCCCAGAGTAAATATGCTTCTGTAGATTCAGGAGATTTTCTGTGGAGTATGTTGGCTAGTAATTGTTGTGACTGGTGCTTACGTATTTTATTCTTGGCACTTAAACTTGTGCTTGGGGTGTAGTAGTTTATTGAAGAAGGAACAAAAAAGCAGTGGCTTTATGAAACTCATTTATTCACCTTATCAGGATTGCTTCATTGTTTGTCAACTCGAAATATTAGTGAGGATTTAGGGAAATAATCTTGCTCTCTAATTAGATGAAATTGGAGGCTTATTGCTATACCATAAATGATCTTTTAGGTGTTACTAATTGAACTAATTCTCAGATGTCCAATTTGCGCAGCCTGTTGATGATATTATTCAGTGAAAAAGGTTTGGGGGAGATTGGGAATGATTAAGAAAATTAGTTTTGCTCACAACCTAATGATAACACTTGAGGATAATGTAAAAACAGTAGCAACTTTGAAAGTCAAGATGGGTCATCCAGCAATGAACTATTACTCAACTCAGTCGCCAAGATTTGGATCATTAAGTGCTCAGCTACGTAAGGAAGAAATGAATCACTAATTTGTGTTGTTAAGGCTAAGGTTCGTGTTTAGTGTTTAGACTGACATACAAGTTCCTGCCCTGTCCTGGAGCCTTCCAAGATGGAAATATGGTGAGGTTGCCTGGTGGGCTATGCTCACAGGGGTTCCATATTATCTCTGTCCAGGAAGCAGTGATGGGGAAAAGGTAAAACTATTCTCCGCATGGTGTCTCCGCTTCTCTGGCATCAATAAACCAAGCTACAATCTCTTGCTATGCTTTATCTCTACCCTTACTGTGCCTAAATTTAACTTTATCCATTCTCAACCTTTGTTCACTGAAAGGAAGTATTGTGAGGGAAATGAGGATCTACATCTTTACATCCATTTATTTGCTTTGCATAAAGTCCTCAGTGTTTATTTTCCCTTAGGGATGCTGGCTTTCTTAAGGAGGGGGATCTGTTACAATAATTAATTGCAAGGCCACTAGGCTGAGATGACTCTAGTGCCTTTGTAAAAACCAAAACCTAACTCAATCTCAACACTAAAACTTAAGTTTAACCAATCAGAAATTGCTAACCAACCTGTAACTAGAGACTTTCCATCTTAATCAGATATTTTCTTTGTCTTGCTTCCACAGACACCTTATACAAGTTTTCCCCTTGCACGCTCTCAGGGGAGTGCTGAATCGCTTGTGGTCTGGGACTGCCGGGTTCATGAATTGCCAAATGCTCAAATAAACTTGTTAAAATTTTAATGTGCCTAAGTTTATTTTTTAACGGTCATTCTTTATTATCAGGGGATTCAAAAGGAGCTGAAAAATGCAAAGATGATTTGTACTTTTATAGAAGGTAATGAAAATCAGAAATCTTAAGGATGTCATACAGATCAGAGGTTTCACACATTCCTTTGATAGCTTAGGCAAACTCACTCAAAGCAATTAACAAAAGAGTTCGGCCTAACACTTTGGGGTCCATTTAATCAGAGACTAGTCTAGCAGGTCAATTCTGAGGCTCTACTAAGGCTCTAAGAGCCAAAGCAGCTTCCAGACTTTCTAATAGTGAAAAGGACAGTGGTTTTAAAGCAGACATGTGTCTGCTAATAACCAGGGTTCAATCCTTAAAATTAGTTCAGAATCCTCCGGGTTTATACTTGGCAACTCCAAAATACTGAATAGCTATCAATGCTATTATGATACGTTATGTATGCTTATTATTTTAGCATTCATCAAAAGAAATATTTTATGTAGCAGCTTTAATAAAATTTATTTTTTTAGTAAAAACATTGGCCATATCATGTTCTGGATAGTAGAAAAACTTCACCTACATTTTGAGGAAGATTATGGATAATTAAACTTAAGCGAAAAGGGACACTTAGTTTTAATTGCCCAAATAGTGGCATCAGATCTCACACAGGACAAAAACAAGGCTTAAGAAGGCATGTCTTACAGATTGAATCTTATTCAAATGACCTAAATGTCAAAAGTAATATGATTTTGAATCTACAAAAAATGAGAGGAAATCATTTCTAGGTTTTATTGTTAAAAAAAGAAAAGTGATAAAATTATATACAATATGCTATATTTTGTGTATGGCCAGCACAGAAAATGAGAGTATATATTTGATTTGCACAAAGAAACCTTGCAAGAATAAACAGTAATAAAAGTGGAGGAATGAAGTGGATGGAGACATGGGTGGGAGCTTGACTTCTCAGAGTATACCTGTCCATTGCTTTGAGTTTGAAACAAGTAAATGTATTACTAGAACAAAAATGAAAAGACAAAAACATGATTAGATATTTTGTTGGAAAAGTTAAACCTAGAGGGAATATTTGCAGAAGATGTAAAGTGTGACATCTGAGTGTGAGTACAGCATTGTGATATATTAGAAAGGTCGGTCAGCTGAGAGACAGGGAGACATGTGCCCGGTTTTACCACAAACGGTTTTAGTATCATTTAACACTGGATTGGCAAGTAAATATAATTTGATGTCATTTATGTTTATGATTAAATTTAAAAAGTCTGTCTGAAGTATTCTGTCCAGAAGGATTTTAAGGCCACATCTGGGTGCAGTAGAAAACATTGCTTTGCTGAGTGATCTCTGCTGTGAGTAGAGGATGGGAGAGTGATGGTGTGTGTGCCTTCTATTGTCCTTGTGATTTGTTTTTAAATCATGTGCAAGATTAGGGGCTTAGACCAGATTAAGAACCGTAGTTTAAAAATGTGAATAACAAACAGAATATATTCTAAAAAGATAAGGGAAGGGAGGGTATGGTCAATTGTGGTCCCGTCACTTCAGACAAGCTCCCTCTCAGTGGGTGAACAGGCTGGAATGGTCTAGCATTGAGTACTCCTTAGTCATTCTGTTGGAAGGTGTTCAAGGCAAGGATTCAATACTTTCTCAGGGAATATGCTGGAGGCAATTTTTGGAATGTGGAAAACTTGAGAACTTCCATTCCCACTTCCATTTCTGGAACATTATAACAACTAAAGAGCCTGCTGGAGGAAACTTGGAAGAGCCTCCGAGGCAGCCAGTTGTCTGTGGTGCTGGGGAAGAGCTGAGTGACTGGTGGAAATGGAGACAGCTCATCTCTCGTGAAAGCCTAGTGAAAGGACAGATTTTTGTGGCTTCTTCAGAGCTTAGCCGGGGAGAAGTCTGTGGGTCTTCTTGAAAAAGAGTTGCCCTGTTCATGTGGCATTTGTGCTTCCTGATGAACCGTTTAATCCTACTTTCTCTGAAGTTTGAGAGCCGTGGTTCTAGCCTAAGGCCAGGAGACTGTACAAGAAGCCATTTTGCAAGAGGAAGGGGCCTGGCTCCCCCGTCTTCTGAGCAGGACATCAGGTAGAGGTCCCCTAAAGCTTGAGGGGGCTTGCTAGTCCCATAGGGACCTTCAGAGTCCTAGAGATGAGACATTTCAAAGCTCTTGATGCCATAAGTCTGCAGAGAGATAAAAGACATGTGGAGAGCTGACCAGAGCCCAGTTGGGGTGGCAATTCCCTTCTCCTCTTAGCTCCTTGGAACCTCCTGTTCCTTGGAGCTCCTGGCAAAGCGGGCTGCACTTTGCCGTGTCAGCCCTAGACTCCTGACTTCTGCTTCCCAAATGGGGGTCTTCCTATCCCAGTATCCCAGTCAGACAAAAGCTTCTAGGCTGTCCTGTTCAATACAGTAGTCCCTGGCAGGCTGTGGCCATTTAAATTAAAATCAATTAAGACGAAATAAAAATTCCAGTACCTCAGTTGCACTGGTCACATTTCAAGGGCTCGGTAGCCCTTTGTGGCAAGTGGCTACTAAATTGGATTGCACAGATTTAGCTCCTTCCCATCATCACAGAGTGTTCTGTTGGACGGTGCTGCTCTAGAATGTGTATGTAGAAGTCACCACAGACAGATGGATTCACCAGTGAGAAGCTTCCAGCAGGGAAAACACAAGTAAGAACTCCTGGGATTTATCTTTTACCAGAGCTCCCTAGGTGGTGACAGTCTTTTGAACCTCACTCCAACCCTCAAAGGAGGAAAATTGGAGTTTGCCTCCAGCAGTGCCTTCTATGTCACTGTTACTTGAAGTCTGATCTGTGGACCAATAGTGGTCTGTGAACTGAGAGTAGGCATTCAGAAACTTACAGAATTTTTTTTTTTTTTTTTTGACATCGCCATGACATCCAAGCATGTGATCAGATGATTGTCTCGCCGAAGATTGTCTAGACCAATTCAGGGGTTGGAATTAGGCACAGTAGAACCAAGTTACAGCCGGTGATATTTTAGCATTAATTGGTAAACTCAAATCTAAAAGTGTATAAAATCCAAAATCCACTACTTTCATTAAAAGAATACAAATTTAACTACAATTTTACAGGATAAATTGTTATGACTTGCTACTGATAAGGATAAAAGAATAAGGATCCTTTTATTGGCTAAGGACAAAAGATTAACAAGGACAGTTTTGCAAATCTAGTGTCGCTTGCTTCATTTTGGATAAAAGTTGAGAATGAATATTCTGATCTTGCTGAAATGCTCTTAAACTATCTTACTCTGTTCCTGCCAGCTACCTCTGGTTAAGACTTGTTTCTCTACTATCAGCATTATTAAAAGGAAACATAGAAACTAGATATCCATCATTCCCTATAAGCAGTATTGTTGCCAATTCAATTTGATTTAGATAAGTTAATAAGCAAGAAACAAGTTCCCTTGTAACATTAAACACCTTAAATGTTGATATGTATACTGTTTGTACAAAGTAGCTATACAGTACTTATCACAGAGAACACTGTTTCTTTCATAACTTTTTGCTTTCATTGCACAATGAGTAAAAGTGGCAAGTATAATAATTTTCTACATTAATCTGTAAATACACTTTCAATGGCATTCGCATGGTTTTGGGGTTCTTTATCCAATGCTGTTTGTTTTGATTATACTGAAATTTATTTTTATGTCTGTTGAATCTAATAAAAGATTGGGACACATTTTTATATTTCTACTTTTTAATTTCTTTTTTCTAGTAATTATATATATTTTACAAAAAATGTCTGCAAAAGATTAAGTTTAAAAAATAGTTATTCAACCACAGATGATCTGCAGAGCATGTCCACCCTGGTCCAGGTTGCTCTGCTGTTCTTTCCTGGAGGCAGCTTGCAGGAGACACCTGGAAGCAGGCTGGCTGTGTATTCAGGGCTGGGTTTGTAGATGCCAGTTTAAAATGGAGATCTGCCAGGCCATTGTGGAAGAAAGTTCTCAGGACAATTCCTAGTTTAGCAAAACTGTGGGCTTAGAAGGGTTCGTGGCAGGGAAGGGAGTGATAAAGCAAAATCTTCAGGTGGCAGACAGTAATTGTATTTTAATTTAGATACATTGGTGGAGCAATAAAGATTCAATTATCAGCAAGACTAATAAACATAGCTTAACTTTCCAATTAGTGGAGGTGGAGGTGGAGGTGGAGGGGTGATGAAGGCAAGGGAATGAAGAAAACTGTGACCGAGTCAGCCAATGTAAGTAAACAGAAAAGAGGAAATAACATTAAAGAATATGAAACAGTAAACCTAAAATCAGATGGAATGGCAAGGTATGTGCACCTCTTTTCATGTAAGATATGAATGGTCTAAAATCATCAAAGAACAGAAAACTTCAGATTGAGTTCAGAAAATATTACACTGTTACTTATAGGTATTTCACACACTGCGAAGTGGCCAGGAAAGGTTGAAAAGTTCTTGTAGATGTGTGACAGTCATGCAGTGCGGACTTCGTGTAGCTGTTTCTTATTTAATTTTATGAAGATGTTGACCAGCTGTGGTTTTAGAGAGTTAAACTGGGCTTGGGTTTATGCTAAAGGAAAAAACAAACTTGTGGACAAAAAGACATCACTATCTTTTCGTGATTCCCACTAGGAATGCTGTTCTGCTAGAAGTAGAGAAAGTAGGAGAGACAGAAGGAGACTCAGTCTCTTCAGGATATGTCTTGCCAAGAGGGCAGGTTTCCTCACAGCTGATGGAACCCTGTGGTGGTGGCAGCAGGTAGGGAGCCTCTTGGGAGCACCTCTGCCTACCATTCTCCTTAAAATCTACCAGGAGCCTGTGCTGGCGGGCCCATTTGCAGGCAGGACTGCCTTGGGATGCATTGGGTTTTTCCACCCACAGTAGTTCCCTCCCTTTGGGGGTGGGAAAAGGCAGTTGGGGATCCAAATAGACTGATTACTCTCTCTTTTTTTTAATTTTTGTATTTTTATTTTATTTACTTATTTTATTTTTTTAGACAAAGTCTCACCCACGCTGGAGTCAAGTGGCATAATCTTGGCTCACTGCAACCTCTGCCTCCCAAGTTCAAATGATCCTCCTGCCTCAGCCTCCCAAGTAACTGGGACTACAGGCATGCACCACCACACCCAACTAATTTTTGTGTCTTTTAAAAAAAATTTTTTATTTTACTTTAGGTGTATACTATATCTGGCATTTCTCCCCATGTTATCCCTCCCCACCCCCCCATTGTCTCTCCCCTACCCCCCAACTGCCCCCAGTGTGTGATGCTCCTCTCCCTGAGTCCACGTGTTCTCATTGTTCAACACCCACCTATGAGTGAGAACATATGGTGCTTGGTTTTCTGTTCTTGGGTCAGTTTGCTGAGAATGATGTTTTCCAGGTTCATTCAAGTCCCTACAAAGGACACGAACTCCTCATTTTTTTATGACTGCGTAGTATTCCATGATGTATATGTACCACATTTTCTTTGTTGTCTATCATTGATGTGCATTTGGGTTGGTTCCAGGTCTTTGCTATTGTACACAGGGCTACAATGAACATACGTGTGCATGTGTCTTTATAGTAGAACAATTTATAGTTCTTTGGGTATATACCCAATAGTGGGATTGCTGGGTCAAATGGAATTTCTATTTCTAGATCCTTGAGAAATCGCCACACTGTCTTCCACAATGGTTGAGCTAATTTACACTCCCACCAACTGTGTAAGAGTGTTCCTATTTCTCCACATCCTCTCCAGCATCTGTTGTCTCCAGATTTTTTAATGATTGCCATTCTAACTGGTGTGAGATGATATCTCAGTGTGGTTTTGATTTGCATTTCTCTAATGACCAGTGATGATGAGCATTTTTTCATATGTATGTTGGCCTCATATATGTCCTCTTTTGAAAAATGTCTGTTCATATCCTTTGCCCACTTTTGAATGGGGTTGTTTGTTTTTTTCTTGTATATCTGTTTTAGTTCTTTGTAGATTCTGGATGTTAGCCCTTAGTCAGATGGGTAGATTGCAGAAATTTTTTCCCCTTCTGTTGGTTGCTGATTCACTCTAATGATGGTTTCTTTTGCTGTACAGAAGCTCTGGAGTTTAATTAGATCCCATTTGTCTATCCTGGCTTTTATTGCCATTGCTTTTGGTGTTTTGGTCATGAAGTCCTTGCCTATGCTATGTCCTGGATAGTTTTGCCTACGTTTTCTTCCAGTGTTTTTATGGTGTTAGGTTTTATGTTTAAATCTTTGATCCATCTGGAGTTAATTTTAGTGTAAGGTGACAGGTAGGGGTCCAGTTTCTGCTTTCTGCACATTGCTAGCCAGTTTTCCCAACACCATTTATTAAACATGGAGTCCTTTCCCCATTGCTTGTTTTTGCTGGGTTTGTCAAAGATCAGATGGTTGTAGATGTGTGGTGTTTCTTCTGGGGTCTCTGTTTTGTTCCATTGGTCTATGTCTCTGTTTTGGTACCAGTACCATGCTGTTTTGATTACTGTAGCCTTGTAGTGTAGTTTGAAGTCTGGCAGTGTGAAGCCTCCAGCTTTGTTCTTGTTGCTTAGGATTGTCTTGGCTATGTGGGGTCTCTTGTGATTCCATATGAAGTTTAAAATGTTTTTTTCCAGTTCTGTGAAGAAGGTCATTGGTAGCTTGATGGGGATAGCATTGAATCCATAGATTACTTTGGGAAGTATGGCCATTTTCATGATACTGATTCTTCCTAACCATGAGCATGGAATGTTTCTCCATCTGTTTGTGTCCTCTCTTATTTTGTTGAGCAGTGGTTTGTAGTTCTCCTTGAAGAGGTCCTTTACATCCTTTGTTAGTTGTATTCCTAGGTATTTTATTCTCTTTGTAGCAATTGTGAATGGGTGTTTGCTCTTGATTTGGCTCTCTGTTTGTCTGTTATTGGTATATAGGAATGCTTGTGATTTTTGCACATTGATTTTGTATCCTGAGACTTTGTTGAAGTTGCTTATCAGTTTGAGAAGATTTTGGGCTGAGACGATGGGGTCTTCTAGATATACAATCATGTCATCTGCAAATAGAGACAGTTTGACTTCCTCCTTTCCTGATTGAATACCCTTTATTTCTTTTTCTTGCCTGATTTCTCTGGCTAGAACTTCCAACACTATGTTGAATAGGAGTAGTGAGAGACGGCATCCTTGTCTAGTGCCTGATTTCAAAGGAAATTCTTCCAGCTTTTGACCATTCAGTATGATATTGGCTGTAGGTTTGTCATATATAGCTTTTATCATTTTATGATATGTTCCATTAATACCTAGTTTATTGAGAGTTTTTAGCATGAAGGGCTGTTGCATTTTATCGAAGGCCTTCTCTGTATCTATTGAGATAATCCTGTGGTTTTTGTCTTTGGTTCTGTTTATGTGATGGATTATATTTATGGATTTGCATATGTTGAACCAGGCTTGCATCCCCGGGATGAAGCCTACTTGGTCGTGATGGATAAGCTTCTTGATGTGCTGTTGCAATCTGTTTGAATGAAGATGCAACTTACCGGAATCTCTGGGACACTTTTAAAGCAGTATCGTATCGAGAGGGAAATTTATAGCAATAAATGCCCAACAGAGAAGAGAGGAAAGATCTAAAATCGACACCCTATCATCAAAATTGAAAGAACTAGAGGAGCAAGATCAAAAAAACTCAAAAGCTAGCAGAAGACAAGAGATAACTAAGATCAGAGCAGAACTGAAGGAGATAGAGACACAAAAAACCCTTCAAAAAATCAATAAATCCAGGAGCTGGTTTTTGGAAAGATCAACAAAATAGACCGCTAGCCAGATTAATAAAAAAGAAAAGGAAGAAGAATCCAATAGATGCAATAAAAAATGATAAAGGGGATATCACCACTGATCCCCACAGAAATACAAACTACTGTCAGAGATTACTATAAACAGCTTTACTCACATAAACCAGTAAACCAGGAAGAAATGAATAAAGTCCTAGACACTTGTACTCTACCAAAACTAAACTAGGAGGAAGCTGAAACCCTGAATAGACCAATAACAAGGGCTGAAGTAGAGCCAGCAATCAATAGCCTACCAACCAAAAAAAGTCCAAGTCCAGATGGGTTCACAGCCGAATTCTACCAGATGTACAAAGAGGAGCTGGTTCCATTCCTGCTGAAACTGTATCAAACAATACAAAAGGAGGGGAATCCTCCCTAACTCATTTTATGAGACCAACATCATCCTGATACCAAAACCAGGCAGAGAGACTCAACTGAAAAAGAAAACTTCAGGCCAATATCCATGATGAACATCGACGCAAAAATCTTCAATAAAATACTGATTACTCTTTTTCATGGAATTCCTCCAGATACAACAGTAATTCAGTTCACATTGCCCATCAACAGGCAGGCTACATGTCTCTAGATGGTCCCTATATATTTGAACATTTTTCTCTTCCTCTGATATTTCCCTCAGCTTCCAGATGTTCTTGGGAGATTACAAAACAGACAAGAATAGAAATTGAAAATTTCGAAAGCATATTTTAAGTCTCTCTCTCTCTACATTTAGTGTAATTCAAGCTAAGAGATTAAACCCAATGTGCACAAAAGTATTTTCTTTGGATGCAAATATAGAGGAAAAACCCACATTTGATGTTGGAAACAAAGTATGCTTATTCTCTGTTGGCCTTTGCCTTGCCCCTAGTTCTGTAATGTGCACATAGCAGATATTCAATACATCATGTTAAATTAATGTCATTTAGCAAAGCAAATTTTATCCACAACTTCTGTCATAATAAAAACACGATTCAAAGTTGTTATGTGGTCTTATTATGAAGAAGAGCTAAAATTACAATGCAGAGCTAAAAGCTGAAATGGAATGTACCCAATTAGAATCATATAAGCAAACAGGATTATTATTATTATTAGTGCTTGAAAATGTGAATGGAAGGCTAAATGACAGATGTTTTAAATTGACTTTCATTTTTTCTCCTCAAGTCCAAGATACACTGGACGAAAGGTTGGAGTTACAGTCATGTAGCATGAAGACAGGTCTTCATATTAAACACAGCCAGAGCCTAAGTGAGAAATAAGTTCCCTTTACATTGAAACAACTGAACATTTTCTTTCTGAGTTTGTCAGTCGTAGATGGTAGGTGGGCATGAGAATGTATGCTTTGAACATTATTGGAGTTACTGTGTGCGTATGAGAGAGACTCGTCCTTGTCAAGAGAATCAGTTTGTCCCTACCATGTGCTGGGAGGGTTTATCCTAGCCCGGATCACTACCCATTCTATTCTCAGGATGTAATCAAAAGAGAAGTTACCTCTAGCACAAAGCCACGACCATCTGTAGGCAGATGCCGCAGTGGCCTTTGACCTCGTGGTGACCAGCACAGTAGCCTCAAGGGGGATGAAAGCATTTTAAGAACACTGTGCCATGTTACCTCTGTTTTTTGAAAGACTTCAGAATATATGTAAGACAGTTCTTACAGATTTTCATCATTTATGGGTGGTGTCCAAACACTTAGACATTTGGGGTTTATCTTGTTGCTATGCATGCATTAATATCAGGGACCTGTAGGAACCCAATACTAGGTATGCGTTTCTCACTCTTATGCTACTCTTAGAAATATTTTAAGCTTGTCATTATCTGGCAGATGCAAGGAACGTGGGCATGGAGAGTTCCAAACACTGATGGATACTAATGCTGTGTTGGAACTTAGCAATTCCCTCAGGCAATTTTTCCCCTCCCAATCCTCTGCCATCTCTTTTTACTGCCCTTAGCTAAGTCCATCACACCCCTTACTGTAATCCCAGGCAATCTCTGCTGAGAAAACTCTTCTAACACCGTTGGCGGGCTTTTGTCTATGTTCTTCCTCATACACGTGGCTGTAAAATAGCATTTTACCGTGAGGTGGCGCTGTCTAACACATAATATAAGCAATAAAGTAAAATAACTTCAATTTATTTAAAAAAAAATCACCTGATTGATACTGTAACACGGTAGATTTTGTTTTGTTTTGTTTTTGTTTTAGATAAGAAATTCAGACAGAAAAACTGGCAAATCTTCAGTTGGAATTTTTTGAGTAAATAAAATTTCAGTTTATTTTGCTAAGGAAAAGAACGATTGCTAAGGAAAATCTAAACCTTTTAGGTTGTCATTCCAAGCAATCCCTGAATTATTTCAAATCTGCATTTCCAAAATTGATTCTTTTGATAAAGAAGAAATCTGTCTCTAAGTATCCCACATACCTTAGTCATATATTGTGCCACTCGTCACTGTTTGGATATTTATATACTTTTCCTTGCTATCTCATTTGTTAGGAGTATTCTTCCTTCATCCTCCAATATTACCTGTTTAAAACTGACTTACTTTTGGCTGGTTGTGATGGCTCACGCCTGTAATCTCAGCATCTTGCAAGGCCAAGGCGGGTGGATCACAAGGTCAGGAGATCGAAACCAAACTGGCCAACATGGTGAAACCGTTTCTCTACTAATAAAACAAAGATTAGCTGGGCATGGTGGTGGGTTCCTGTAGTCCCAGCTACTCGGTAGGCTGAGGCAGAATAATCACTTGAACCCGGGAGGCAATGGTTGCAGTGAGCTGAAATCAGGTCACTGCACTCCAGCCTGGGCAATGGAGTGAGACTCCCTCTCCAAAAAAAAAAAAAAAAAAAAAAAAAGCCAAAAAACAACAAACAAAGACTGACTTTGGGAAATAAACTTGAACACTAAGTTCTCTTAGTTCTCTATGAAAACTTGCTTAGTCTTTTCACTGGAAGCACTAATACCCACTTTTAGGTCTGTATGCTTTTTTTTTTTCTGAAACAGGATCTCACTTTGTTGCCCAGACTGGAGTGCAGTGGTGTGATCTCGGTTCACTGCAACCTCTGCCTCCTGGGCTCAAGCGATTCTCGTGCCTCAGGCTCCTGAGTAGCTGGGACTATAGGCGTGCACCATCACACCTGGCTAGTTTTTGTTTTTGTTTTGTTTTGTTTTTAGTAGAGATAAGGTCTCATCATATTGCCCAGGCTGGTTGGTCTAGAACTCCTGGGCTTAAGCAATTCACCAGCCTCGGCCTTTCAAAATGTAGATCTCTATGCCATTTTATTGTACTTACCTTGCAACGCTTAGTAAAACACTAGGTCAAATAATATTCATTCCTATTTTATCATGAAAGCCATGATGAATGATTGTGATGTAATGACCACAATCCCTAGAACAGTACTTAAAGGTTAGTAAATGTTAGTGTTGTGAGTTAAGTGAGTGAATTAATAACTTAAAAGAACAGACACAGAAAGATTGAATTCTAGTTGACTTTTGAAGCATTGCTAATTTACTGGGTGCTGGAAACTGGCCATACAATAGTAATTAAAGAGTAATGATAAATGACATTGTATCAATATATAAAGAAATGCATTCTATGCAGTGCTATAGGAAACCAATCAGAGCAACTGATATACTGCCCATGATAATTGATGACATGAGAAAGTAAACAGGACATCAAAGTGTTAGGAGCTCTATTTTGGGCTTTTTGCTTTTTAGCCCAGCTCTTGTGCACAAGTAAGAATACAGTTAGACACACGATCTATACTCTGTATTCAAGTCAGGATAAGTTTTCCCTTTATCATACCAGTGATAAAAATAATGAGAGACTGACAATATTGAAATGGGAGAATAGAAAGTCTATCAAGGTAAAAATTAGGGAGATAGGCGTTAGAACTCACTCTTTAGTAACTTAGTCTATCAAAGAAAGACGAAGATCAGACTTATTTTTTTCTATCACTGTTGGTCTTTGTGGTCATTACTGGTGGAAACCTTGTTTGCCACCCTACTTAGCACTCATATGGAAATGGGCTACTTCTATTACAACCCTCAGAAAAGTCCAGCCCAAAGGTTGGTAAGCTGTCCCAGCAAGCAGAGATTCTACAAATTCTGATAGCCCCAAACACTCCAGAACCAGCTGCCTATGCTCATTGAAACCTGTCCCCAAAATTCTGATGCAGTATTCAGTCAACTGGCTATTATTTTAATTTTAAAAGTTATAAGAAATCATTTATAGAAACTGGAATAGCTATACATTTTGTTTGATCAAATTACCCAGGACAGACCAAATTTATGCATATTTTGACATATTTTTATCTTCTTTTAATGCTCTTCCACATTAAAGATTCTACTAAAAATAACATAAAACAACGTTAAAAAATCTAAAACACACATGAAGATTTCTAATGTGTGGTGATGACCAAACAGTGACATCTGATTCACCCTCTAACCTTCCATTAAGATACTCAGAAAAGTACATGTAGTTGTAGAGGCATAGTGTTATGGAAAATGTAAAAATACTTTTTTGATTTAGCAACATTTTGGGGGAATTGCTTCTGACATGTGGATGATCAGGAACCTTGATCTATGGATTACCAACAAGGAAATAGTGGGAAAAGTGACCACCCATCCCTTTTGCTGTGTCATATCTTAACCAGCTGCTAGAATTTAGAAAAATCTTCCCCATACTGCCCCACAATCACTTTCTAATGTGTTGAAAGCTATTTCTTTTTCCTAGTCAGAATCTGCAGAAAATCTATAGAATGCATGTAAACTATTAGCTTGGGGTGTTTTTAGTGCCTCAGTGTTTGATTGAGTACCAGTATGCCAGACAGTAAGAGTGAGAGACAGGTTTACAAGGGAAATGACCTAAGAAGGTATGCTAAGCTTCTGGCCTCCTCAGAGAGGATTTTGCAAAAAAGTTAGAAGCTTTCTCTGAATTGAACTATGAGACAGGTATAAGTTCTTCTCCCAGTTTGGGGTAGGTGGGAGGTTTGCCACTTTCTAACCCTACATCTAGAGAGGGAGGTTCAGGGAAACTACTCAAGGTGTTTGAAATGTGTTCCCTGTAGCTGGCTGTAGCTAGAAGACAGTGAGGACCGTGTCACAGACCTATCTGAGGAAGCTAAAGTGATTGCAAACCAAGATATCAGAGGGATTAATATGAGTTTATGATTTTAAATATATGTGTACACACAGTGGAACAGATATAGCAATAAATTTAGATGTATGAGTACACATACACACACACACAGACATTATCTAGCTATGTATTTAGTGAGGGCGTAGACCCAATGATTCCCTAGAAGCAATGACCACCACAAGGACCTACATCTTGGTTTCTTAGTATCATTATTCATTACAAAGGGAAAAGGGCTCTTTGGAGAAATCATTGTGTTCAGGTATAGAGCAGAAAAAATACACAAAGCGTGAAACATCTTGTGGCACTAAAAGCAAATGAAGCGATGGAAAAGACAAGGATGTGTCACAAGGATCTCCCAATGGGCAAATCCTGGGGGACTTTGAACAACAAAATATATAATGGGAATAACAGATTATAACCCATATAGAATAAGGTAAAAAAAAAATCATGAATCCATACTTATATAAAGAAACAGATGAGATAAAAGAGACTGCTCTTTGTTACTGTAGAAATGTAATTAGTAAGAAGATGGAAAGGTAAACCATAGAGTGGAAGAAGGCATTTTGCAATCATATATCTGATGATGGATTAATGCCCATAATACATAAAGAAATTCTACAAATCAATGAGAAAAAGACAGGCAACCTAATTAAAATTAGGAAAGTCCTTGAACAGACACTTCACAGAAGGGAATACAATAGGCACATGAAACAGGGAAAGATCACTAGACACTTACAAGTATAGACACATTTTAAAAAATTTACAGTACTAAAAGTTACAGAGGATTTGGAGCAAGTGAGGGTTTCATGCATTGCTTAGGAAACTGTTTGGCAGAAGCTTCCAGAGTTGTATGTAAATATGCTTTACCACTCAGCATATATGCACCAAAAGACATGTTTATAGCTCCAAACTGAACACAAACCAAATGTATACCAACAGGAAGAAAGGTAAATAAATTGTGACATATTCATAGAATGAAATATTATAGAGCAATGAGAATGGACATTTCTGGCTACTTACAACATGGATCTCAAAAACATGATCTGGAACAAAAGAAGCTAGACAAAAAAGGTTACATAAAATATAATTCCATTTATATAAAGTTCAAAAATAGGTAAAACTAATCTGTGATGATCCAAGGCAGAGTAGTAATTACTTTTGAAAACAATGATTGGAAAGAGGCACAAAGGGGGTATCTGGGGTGCTGAAAATGTTTAAATTCTCATCTTATTGGTGGGTACAAGGATATATGGACTATGTAAAAATTCAAGGTGCATGTTTAAGATTTGTAAACCTTTCTCTGTATATTTCAATTTAAAAGTTAACATTAAATAGGAAAAAAACAAAACACCAGAACAAGGGAGTAATGTGGGACTGTTATCTTCTTAGTACAACATAAATCATGCTTAATATATAGGTTTTATATACTTACACATAGACACACAGACACATAGATCTAGATATTTATCATCTATCTAGATCTATAGATATATCAATATTTATATAGCTATATTGATATACAGATTTATCTATAGATATATCTATTTCTTTTTTTTTCTCTTTTTCTTTTTTGAGATGGAGTCTTGCTCTGTCACCCAGGCTGGAGTGCAGTGGTGCAATCTTGGCTCACTGCAACCTCTGCCTCCTGGGTTCAAGCGATTCTCCTGTTGCAGCCTCCTGGGTAGCTAGGATTACAGGCGCATGCCACTGTGCCTGGCTAATTTTTGTATTTTTAGTGGAGAAAGGGTTTCATCATGTTGGTCAGGCTGGTCTTGAACTCCTGACCTCGTGATCTGCCCGCCTTGACCTCCCAAAGTGCTGGGATTACAGATGTGAGCCACTGTACCTGCCTATCTGTCCGTCTGTCTGTCCGTCCATCCATCCATCCATCCGTCCATCCATCCAGAGAAATACTCTGGGTGCACATAAAAAGACCTGTATAGGATCATTATCTAGGGTTAATGCAGTTTCTAGTAGAGGGTCTGACATTAGGATCATGTCTCGTAAAGTCTCCCAGAGAAACACCTAGAAGCTCTATGTTCATGCATATACAGTCAAAGGTTTGAGACAGGGAAACCGAGTAGGAGTAAAGGTAAGACTGCTTTTCCTATTTGACAATCGCCAGATGTGGTTAAAATTTCTCCTTTTTCAAAGATGTATAAGCAAGGAAAAAAAACACCAAATGAAATCCTTTAAAAAGCCCCATATAACATAAAAGTAGTGACCCACTGCTACAAAGTACTCTTATAAAATATGCGTCAGAGTTCATCATGGTAAAAGAAGGAAATTAAGAATGCACCTGCTTTGAGTTATTAAAAGATAAAAAAAAGTTATCTATAAAAGAGTCTTTGAAAGGGAAGTCGATAAGGATCAAAAAAGAACTGCCAATATTAAGAAAAGAAGCCACAGAAATTAAAACTCCATTGTAGAATGAAGATCCGTGCTGGGGACAGTTAGTGCAGAATGTTTTATATAAAGAAGAAAAAATAGAAGAAATGATAGATTTGGGGGATAGAATATGAAGCTATGAATAGTTAGCACCCTTGAGAATGAGACTAAATGAATAGACTAGAAATTATAATTAAGTGAATAATTAAAGACATATAAAGAAGAGTTTCTAAAATCTGAAAAAAATACCCAAGACTATAGGCTGAGGAAAATGTTTTAGGCAAAGTTAATAAAACAAGAAGCAGCATATCCTGGTGAAAATGTGATTTTCCAGTATAAAAACAACTGAAAGTTTTCAAGCAAGAAGGAAAAAACACCCCAGCTTACTTGTAAGGGCATAAAATTTACGATTGGTCCTAAAGGACCAGAGAACATTGATGCCAGACTTATGTGTAGTGTGAAGCCCAAATAATTGTTATAAATTGGTACTCAGATGAAGTATAAGAATAAAAAATGAAAGACAGGACAGGATGAGAAGCAATTCAGTTATGTTTTAGGTGTATATTTCTCAGGTTGTACTGGCAAGGATTGGGAAGTAAAAGGATATTAAACATGCTTATACTACTATTAGGCTATATAATTAATGTACGTTCAAATTTGAAAAACTTGATTATAGCCATTAAAAACTAGCTCTACACTGCCCGAATCACTGAAAAAATGAATGTGTATATATATATGTGTGTGTATATATATATATATATATATGTATATATAAAACTGAACTTACTGGATTACATTGTAGACTGAAAGTCAATGCAGCAAAATGCTGAGTTCAAAAGTTTATATAATAGAAAAATATTTTCTTATTTTGAAAAAATGTAAATGTAAGCAAATATGATTTTGAAGAAAATTATGTTCATTAAAAACTAGCTGTATACTGTCCAAATCACTGAATACAATGAGTATATAGATATGACTGGATTTATTAGATATACATATATTATAGACTGAAAGTCAATTCAGTTAAAATGATATAGAGGTTACCTCTAGTTACTGAGACCATGGTTGATTTATATATTCTTCTTTAAGATTTTGCATTTAATAAATGAAGGAAAAAGATTAAATATGTAAATAAATGAAAATAAAAATTTAAGCAATGTTTTCTGTTCATAAAGGAAAGAGGCAGAATCAGGCTACTGTTTAAATATTCACCTAGGTCTTATTGCATCTGTGAATAATTATGGGCATCAATATAAACAAGGCAGGAGAATATCTGAATCTATTTCAAAGTTCTGATATTGACAGTGCTTCAAGTTTGTGTCTTCTTTATGAAGCCATAAAACCTTTTTATGGCTATTAAAGCTGCCACATGTAATCCTAAAGGATGTATCATTCGCCACCTTTACAAAGCTAAGCCCATTATCTCAATTAAAGGATCATTAGTGATCAGTTTCTTAACTGCTTCTGATTGCAAGGGCGATATGTAAGAGATTCAAGTAAAGATAGACTATAGTAGCCAGAGGTTTAATCCCAAACTTAAGTTTAGTCACCCTGTGAGCTGAGCGGTATACCACAGTATGTCACCCAGTATTTTTGGTCTGCAGTAGTCAGACCTACGTGGTTGCGACAAACAGTAACAAACACTAACAACCACAACAGTCACAGCAAACAGCCAAGAGTCCTCTTTGGTGTCTGTTCCTAAGCCCTCACACTAATATTGGCAGTCTGGATTTCACCACTCGGTGGTGAGAAGAGGAAAGACAACCCAAGTAGACTGTACCAAAATCAGAGACAAGAACAGTTTGCTACAAGGCCTAGAGAAGTGCTAGTCTAAGGCACCCACGTCTGGACCTTCCGAGGATGGCAACCTCCCCATTGGGAGGTCGCCCAAGGTCCATTATACTGCAGCAGTTGCAACATGAGAAGAAACAAAAATGATTCAAAATAACTCCAAGAGAACAAATCCAAAACAGTGTCTCCATGATCTGGAAGCCAGAGTTTTAATTTTCCGTCTTCACCAAGAACTTTATTCTAGCTCAGTATTGCTGTAGACTCAACCTGTTCTTTAAATATCCTACCATCTGAAGTATAGGAATGAAATTAAAATAAAGCATCCAGATAAATAAGTTATTATTGTAATGATGAGCAACTTGTAGATAGGGTAACTCAGTGCTAATGCCAGCCCAAGATTTGGCAATGTTGGGAGTCTAGACATGACCACTCTGCTTATTTCAAGTTAAATAAAGACATAATTTAGCCTTTCTAGTTAAACAGCTTACTTTTCACATACATCCCACTTTAAAAACAGCTTCCAACCTCGGGTCCCTCCACCCTCCTACCACATGGCTAACAAGCAGCAGTTTCAGTGGGTCTCAGACAACATAGATGTAAGGAGAATTTGAAGTTATACCTGGTAGAGAATTCTGGAAGATGGTGATTTCCTTTTCTTTCACTCTCAACTCCAACCTATTTGCCTTTGCTGAGCCATATGGTTGGTGGAACTGATGAGTAGCTAAATCCGAGTATGGCCTTGGACAAGGTGGGAATGCTGGTGAGGAGGGCTGGTGGAGACTTTCTTCTCTGTGGGCTGGGTAAGAACTTAGCAAGCAGCACTAGAGACCCTTGAGGTGAAGACAGAGGTTCTTCGAAAGAGCTTGTTTTATACAGGTGTATGCCTACTACACCTTGCAGGCATCGACAGTGGCTTTATATAAACCTATTACATTTTCTAGCCCCTATGGGCCAAAAATCAATGAAATATGAGTGGATTGAGTCCCTCTAATTAGGGAGAAAGAGACTGTCGAGTGTTAGCTTCAGTGAGTCAGCAACAATAACAATAATCAAAAGGCAGCTTATCTAAAAGACTCAGTAGCAGAAAGTTGAGTAGTTAGTACAAATAGAACATGTGCTTGGTAAAATAGAGTTGCAGGAGGAAATGAAATATAACTTGAAGCAAAAAAAAAAGCATTTAAGGAGATTTAAATATAACACAAATAAGACTTTCTGTAATCAAAGATTATTCCACAGTGATTTTCAGTGGCTGATTTGGAGAGAAATGTCACTTTTGAAATAGAAATTTGTGAAAAAACATGTCAAAAAATGAAAGTCATTATGGAGAAGGTAAGATTAGCTCCGTTAGACTCACTATATTCATTGTAGGAATTCCAGAAATAGTAAGAGGAACTGAAGGTGGAATGTCAATAATTAAACAATAGCAGGAAATGTCCCTGATTTAAAGAAAGCTCTAAAGATCTAAATCTACACACTTAAAGGGCTCACAGGTGCAAGTAGGGTGCAGTAAAAGAGACATACTGAGGCAGGTAAAAATTATTGAGCTCTGACGAACAAAAATAATCCAAAAGTTGGAAATTGATAGAAGAGATTGTTGAGTGTTATTTCCCATGCAGCTTTGGGTTTGACTTTCTTTGACTCAACTGTTTAAAGTCCGTGGTGGCAGAGGTCTGTAGTGTTAGAGGTTAATGTCTAGATTTTTGTCTTTTAGAGATGAAAATAATTTCTGTTTGGTGGAACAGATAGCGCTAACAGATCCAGCTCATGGCCCTAAGACATTAAAAAGTTTTGTATTTAACCTATTCAATTTTTATGTTACTCCTTTATTAAAATCCCTCTATATACCTTCCTTCTTCAATCCCCTTTGAACCTTTTATTAACATTTTTACTGGTTTCCTCATTTTTTAATGAGGTAAAATTATTGACAAGTGTTCTTTTTATATTGAATGAGAATCATGGTGTTATTTTTTGAAAATGACTTAAGTTTTGGAGATAAATTACTAGAACACCCAAGTACACTCATAAAGATGCTGTATTGCTGGATAAGTGTAGCTCATAGGGTGTATATGCTCAAGTTCATCTTTTCTTGTCCCCCTGAAGTAGATCCCCAGCAGCAACCGAAGTTTAACAATGCTCTGTTTCTCTATTTTTTTTCTCTCTCTCTTTATATTGATTTTGTGCTTTTGCTTTTTCTGGTTCCTTAGTGGGCCGTAGTCATTCCCCATTGGTGGCAGCAATGATGGGGAATTTTGTTCTACGGTTCGACCATTGGTGATCTCTGTCCAATGGACAATGGAGATCTAGTCTCTGAAGGGTGAGAGATGACAGGATTTGATTTGTTAATCTTTTTCTGTTTGCCTATTTGTGAATTCAAATCAATTGAAAAATACTTTGTGGCCATTATGGAAGGGCAACAGCTCTTGAGATCTAGACTAGTGAGTTTTTTATGTTTCTGGTCTTACTTTTGATCTACAGCTGAAGTTGTATACCTGGGCTTAGAATTATTTGTTTGCAATTCAGAAAAGCCTTTACTTCTTGTGTATGAATGAGCAACATTTTCTTAGAGTATTTAAAAATTAGGTCCAATATCCATTAAAGTAAAGGAGATCTGTTCTGATTGCTTTTTTGACATAAACAAGTCCTTATATAAATCAAGTATTTCAAGAATTCACAAAAAAACCCCAAATCTTTAATACTTTAAATGTGTGAAAGCAATTCTTCTTATGGAAACTTCTATCACAGAAATATTTTAAGAATCCAGGCTCACATAATAAGGGAATCTTTAGATGAATCAGAGTGCTTCAATAATTTGCTGTGATTTACTAGTGTTCAGTATAATACAGCCGGATTTTTAGTTTGCTTTGTAAACATGATGTAAGTATGTTTCTCATAAGGAGATTAGTTAATATATGAACATTCTAAACGTCTTACATTGTCTTACAGATCAAATTAACATTACAGCTATATAATGCTCAAGATTATAAAACTGTAAATTTGTCTTCATAATTCTGACATTTTTATAGCAGTAGTTATGTTCTGTAGTGTGTCCATTTGAACATAATTTTCAAAATTCTTAGGTAAACTAAAACTCTGGAATTTTATAAATTATGTTAATTAATGTATAATTAATAGAGACCAAGATAATTCATATATAGTATTGATACTGAAATGTTGATCATGATACATAATTTCAAGTTCATATAATTTTACATCTATGATATACTATATAGTGGCTATATCTTATATCTTTGGGCTATGATATGGTTTGGATGTTTTGTCTCCTCCAAATTTGGTGTTGAAATGTGATCCCCAATGTTGGAGATGAGGCCTGGTGGGAAGCGTTAGGGTCATGAGGGTGGATCCTTTACGATGGCTTGTTGCCATCCTCCAGGTAATGGGTGAGTTCTCATTCTATGACTTCACATAAGAACTGGTTGTTTAGAAGAACCTGGCACCTCCCACTTCCTCTCTTGCTCCTTCCATTTTTGCTTTCCCTCTCTCTTGCTCCTTATGTCACCATGTGACATGCTGGCTCCCCTTTGTCTTCCGCCACGATTGGAAACTTCTGAGGCCTTCACCAGAAGCAGATGTGGCACCACACTTCCTGTACAGCCTGCAGAACCATGAGCCAAAATACCTCTTTTCTTTATTAATTACCCAGTCTCAGGTATTCTGTTATAGCAGCACAAACAGACCAAACAAGATATTCAGAATAATAGAGGAATGAATGTTTCATTTTTGCTACTTTGTGAAGGTATAAGGTGATATGTGTAGCAGGAGAAAGTTTTGTTATCAGTATTCATTAGTTTTATTGTACTGGTAAAATCCTTAATTATATATTTGTCAATTTTCTACTTTCTAGTTTGTGCTGTGAAATAGAAGTTACAATTTTAGTTAAAAGTTGCATTAACATGACTGCTTGAGACTACACCAGGAGCCATAGAGAGGAAATACAGCTGTGTATGTGCTTTTGTATTTCAAGGAAAAGGGGAATGATTTTCTCCTGTATTAGTGTCAGTTTGTTCCAGAACATGAGAGTGCAGCCAAGGACAAAATTTGATTCTCTGTAGCAAGTTATAGAGGGTTTAAGGGTTATGAATTTTATTTGCCTTGAATTATAATAATTGAAATAGAAAATAAGCTACAAAATATATTAAAATGTTGGCAAAGGGTGTTTGGTTTTGATAGGTTTATTGACCAGACAATGTAAGGAATAAAAAGGGGCTTGTGAATATTTTACTGCCAAATATATTAATTAAAAACTAGAATTCAACTTTCTCTCTGTTAAAATGATAATCTTAGAACTTTTAGTAAGGTATATAAAATGTTATCTCTTCCTATAGTAGAGACTCCATATCTCATCAGAATAATTTTCTATGCTTTATGTTGAATTTTATAATGTCCTTAATTATTTTTTAAAAGAGCAAAAATAAAGAACAAATGTTGCTGACTTGTGAAAGAACTAGCTTCTTGCAATCATTTTAACTTGTTTGTTGTTATTTTAAAATAATTTATTGTCACTTTGCTTAAATAAGTAACCAATCACTATTTCTCGGCATCCATGATGCATCTTAGTCAGGTAATCAAATCTCCAATAACTTTTGATTTTGCCTTCTCAAATTCAGATCCTAAAATTAGAAAACAAGGTGTATCTTTTATATCTAAAACTATTTTTGTGAGTTGCCTGAGGGACCCTGAAAATATCACAAAGATTTATTATTTCACCTTATGAAGAGACATACTGGAAATAAATGTTTGTTGTGTTCCATATTTTACAATTACGTTGACAATATTGTAAAAGCTATATAGGAAAAATTGTCAAATCAGAAGACATACATGCCCAATCATGCTCAATCTTTCTTTGTTAAGTTTGCATAGGTAAAATGTTATTAATATAAATATTTTAGAAACTACATTTTATGGGAAGGCTTCTGAGATTTATTAGTATGGTTTAGTCTTATCCTCAGGAAAAACGTTGATCAAACCCTTATGAAATAGTTATGTACTGTATCCCAGAAGAGAATATGACTTTCCTTCATTCTGATATTCTTAGTCACTGTAATAAATTGACCACTGTCATTGTTTTATTATTAAACAAGTGTCAGCCTCCCTTACGTATTTGCTTGAAGGCTATTCTGTAAGCTACGGAGGAGTTTAATGTAGTTTTTCTTTCTTTCTTTTTAACAAAGAAAGTTTCAGGGCCTCATAGGAGGGACTCTACCCAGTACTCTAAAGTGTTAATACTTTAAAGAATAGATTCTTGGATATATGCTTCAGAACTCTCATTGCTTAGACAAGTTTTAGATTTTTGCCAGTAGACTGAGTTAGGAATTCCAGGACTCTTGTTAGTCCTATGGCAGATATACCTGATGAAAGCAAAAGGTAGACTCTTTGGCCCAACATCTAGTGGGACAAGAATGATCTACGTAGGACTAAATGAATTGACAAGGAAACCTAAATTATGGTTATTTATTTGAAATATTATTGATGTTATCTTTAATGTTTCATTTTTAATGGGTATATGAGGAAGCTCTTTCTCTTCTTAATCTGTCACTAGCTTTCAATTTAGTTTTGCGAAAATTTTGCTTTTTAAACTGAAATAAAATCATTTAATGATATCTGATTCACATTGACTTCAGAATTCAGAAATATTTCTAGTGAGTGTTATTTGTTCAACAGTAATAAAACTATTTGTATGGGCTCAGTAAGAATCTGTCCTCCTTTTAACCAGAATACAATTGGACAAATTGATCATGCAACTGAGTCCATACAAATCTCATTGAATCAGGTATTACATGCTCCCATTAAGAAGCAACGTTTTGCTTTTTATAAGGATGCTTATTTGCAATATATTTCTTCTCAGAAAATATCTTGTTGAAAGGCTATAATCAAACAAATGAACCACATCAGAGGCTAAAATATGAGAAATTGAAGAAGAGAGAAAACAGTGAGAATCAGTTTAAAGTATCTATTAATAGAAAATAATAGATTGTCTAGAAATGTGCTGCATAAGTGCCAAACTGCGATTTCTAAGCTAGAACCTATCACAAGAAAAATTTTAATAGTCTAGGACAAAAAGTACTAAAATCTAATAAACTATCTCCACAAAAACAAGAATTGGACTGAAGGAGGCAGGCTGAAAATATTCTAAAGATCTCATAGCAACGGGCCAGGACAGAGCACATTAAGTAGTCTCAAAATATCATCTTATTGGGATGAGAGGGAAGGAGAGAGAAAAATGGAACATGTTTATGAGTTTATTTCAAATATCAGTAAAGACAAATGAATCTGATTAAGAACAGATAAATGAAAGATGTTTTTAACAGGAAAATAGGGAAGAAATTCCAAATTAATACGAGAAAAAGTGGAAGAAACAGCAATTTGATTTTACCAGAGAAAAAGGAATGGGAAAAAGTGGCAACTTTAATGAAAATTAATAAGCATAGAGGAAGTTGGAAGGAATATCAAATATGTTATTTTACTAAATATAATTATGTCATTAAGACTATCAGGTTGTGTGAAAAATTAACACTTAGCCACATGATTCATTTAAGAAACATCGTTAAAACAGAATGACTCATTGAGTATAAAAGAATAAACGAAGACCAGACAAATGCAAACAAAAAGAAGTCAAACTGGGATATTAATTTTTAAAAAGTAGATTTAATGTTAAAGGCACAAAACCTAGAAAATAAGACATTATATGAAAAAAAGGTACAGTTTATAAGGAAGATTTAACTATCAAATCCTTTTATATACCAAGTAATACAGGAGAAGAATAAATACATAAAAATAATTTGAAATTCAAGTAGAAGATGAAAACACTAACACTGTTTGAGTGGGAGACTTCAATATACCCATTTTAGAAATATGGATACAGATAATTCAGAGCAAATACTTTTTATCTATGCAAAAATTATAAAAATTGGTCATATATTTAGTCACAAAGGAAATTTTAAAATTCAAAAAAATATAAATTTAGTAGACATCTTAAAATTTATGTTCTCTGTCATCCTATAAAATTAGGAAAAAAGATTCAATAAAATCTTAGAAATGTGGAAATGAAATTTATATTTATAGATAATCTCACTGGTTAATGAGAAAATAAAAAGTAATAGAGATCACTTTATTCCCAAATCTAATAGAACACAAACTAAGTTGTACTTCATTATTTAAGACCAGATAACTAAACAAAAGAGCAAAAAAATTGGTTCAGGTACAATTAAAGAGATCAATAGAATAGAAAGTCTGGTAACAGACACAAATGCATATAAGAATTTAGTAAAGTAAAAGCAATATTTCATTGCCATGACGATAGGACAAATTATTCAGTATATTTTTTAGAGGGGCCAACCAGTTATTTACTTGGGAACAAAATAGTTAGGTCTAATAAAACTTTCATTATACATTAGAACAATTTCTTGAGAAATTAAAAACTTATATGTACTGAGAGAAATGATAGAAGTTTTAAAGAAAACATAAGCAAAAATTTATTTAAAAACTGGACAATGTAAAGATTTTCTAAGCAGAAGGTAGAATACAGAGGTGAAAATGACTAACAAGTTTAATAGTTTTCAAATCTTAAATGTTTGAAATTTTCATACTTCTAAACTCCATGAACAGAAATGAGAGGTAGATAACAAAGTAGGAAAAGTGTATTCACTGGAGAGTCAGTGGGCAAGGACTTAAATTCTTCAGTATGCAATTACACTTAGAAATCAATAAAAGAGAGGCAATGATTGAGTGAGGGATATGGACAAGCAATTCTCAAAGAAATGGAAATAATAAACATAAAACCATGTGGTATGAATGATCAAAGAAATATATATAGTTCAAAGAAACATATGTATATGTATGTGTCCACACAAATGCACACATATGCACACACAAATAAATAATTGAACATCATTTTTTACCTATTAAATTTCCAAAGATTAAAATTATGTTAGTATTCAATGTTGAGGCTATTTGGAAAAAGGCACTTTCATATTCTGCTGCTGGGTATGTACAACAGTTCTGGAGTATAATTTAGAAATGCTTTCTGGTTTCTGAAATATTTCACTGAGAAAATAATAACTCAACATATTCATAATAGAACTCTTAATAATATCAAATAATTGGAAATATTCCAAATTTCTATTGGTAGTTGAGTTAAATCATGCTATACTCATACACTAAACTATGCAGATAGCTATTTACAATAACATCGTGGGATATTTAATAAGATGGACAATAAATATTTAATAAATGATTACACAATAAAGTATAAAGTAATTTTTAAAATACATTTAATTTTTAGAAACAAGAGTAGAAGGATAATTTTTAAAACATTAATGATTTACTCTGGGTCATGAGATTTGTAGGTAATTTTAATTTTCTTCATTTTGTTAATGTGTATTATTAAATAAAGTTATAAGGAACATTAATTTTTGGTAAAAATAAAGCCATTTATAAGAAAATAATACTTTCAGATTCTTTTATCCATAAACCCTGTAAGTATAGAACTATCTTATATATACACAGTTGACTTAATTTCCAAATATCTTTGGCTTGAAAAAGATAAATCCTTTGAGTATAGGATTAGAAGGTTGATATCTCTGTGTTTATTTTTTAAAGCAGAATTAGATTTTGGAAGAAAAATATCTATGTCTGATTCCCTGGATTTTTTCCAACAATTTTGGGGTGTGTATGTATGTGTTTTGCAAGTAAAATTTAAAAATTGTTTAGCTGGACAAGATGTGCTTTATTAATGATATGTAGGATAGTCAAAGTTTAAGTTCATTCAGAAGTGTCTTCCTGAGATACTTAAAAACTAACACCAGGTTCTAAAAATCTGCCCAGAAACTTTCAGAAATTTTCTTTAATGTTCCAAAGATAAATTATTTCAAATTATTTAATCTCTTGTTAAAACTCATTTTCTAAAGGTCAAAAATATGAAAGCATGAAATACAAAAACAAATTTCTAGCTTCTCCAAGTTACTCTTTGTGTTTCTGCACAGCCACGTGCCAGTTCTTAAGGTCGATGCTAGCAAGGCTGGGAAGTAAGAGATACGGTATGAAGATGCTAGGTTCCAAAAACAACTGTTCTTAGTGCCGTATGTTCATAAGTGGAGAGTGACTCAGAGGGATTTCAACTCACTATAGAGCTGAGTAAGAACCTTTGGAATCAGGAAATCTCTCTTCCTACTTGGGAAACTCTACCCTAAATGGATCAGTTTTAACCACGACCAAAGTCTGTTGAGGCAATTCAGGACCACCCATCCCACCTAACCCTACACCACCCTACAAAAAGTTCTTCATTTAGAAACTTCAAGATGCTTAATATATTGCAGAAAGTTGGCTTTTAAGGAGCAAATAAAGAAGGGAACACCCATTTCCTAAACAGGAAGCAAATGGTGGCCAGTTAGTCTTATTTCAGGACCCAGCTTTACCCCCAGATCTGTAAGTCTTTGGCTTGGCTCCCTGAGTCACTCCTGCTCCTGACTTGTGAAATACACTCCGGGTCTCGGTTCTTTTTGTTGGTACAAGAAGCTCTGTCATTTGAAACAGATTGGAATGCAAAAGTTGTACTAGTAATACTAATTAGAAAAGCAAGATCATAGTAAATAAAGGAAATACAAAACCGTGGTGATCCAGTGTATGTAATTCTTAAACTGAAAAGCGAAATCAACCTTTGCTTCCTTTTTGCCGTATTTCCCATTATCTTCGTCCTGTATCTTTGCTGTTTTGAGGTGGAGAAAGGGCTGAAGTAGAAACTGATTAGATTCTCTGTTTTCAGTGGCTGTTGGATAGTAAATAAATAGCTGGGTTATTCCTGGACTAGGTAGTATTTATCTCTTCTCTGGGAGCATACTGATTTAAGGAGTAGGTAACAAGAGCCAGGAGAGCCATGTAACTCTGCCTGGCTGTCTTACTTTGTTTTTGTTGTGAGGTGTTGAATTATTGGAATGAGATCTACATTTAACCCTGGGGGAGTTCAATTGATAAAGGCCTTAACATTCAAACACAGTTATTGTGCCTATAAGTCTCCTTGAGTTTGGCAACAGAATAAAGCAAGTACTCTTTCACTGTGTAAGTTTAAAAATCAATGCTACTGAAATCCCTGAGTGGGTGGCCACTTGTAGTGTTGTTCTTGACATGGACTTCAGTTTTCTAATTGAGAAAGAGTCAGAGAGATGAGAAAATGGAGAACACTTGGTATTGATGGGTAGGATTACATAAAATTACAGATCGTGAAAGGATCTTGGGGTAAATAACATCAGCCCCCCAAACTTACAGAAAAGGGAATATAAGGTCAAAGTCACATCTGTCATGTCACATTATAAATGGTAGAATTAGGACCAGATAGTGCAAGTGAGTTTCATGTGATCAGAAGTTACAGACTCCAAAGTTATTTTGGTTTTTGAAAATAGTGACTGATGTAATGTTGGTACTTAAATATATATTCTTAAACTCTTTTCCATTTTCCTCTTCCTATCTCTCTCTCTCTGCCTTCACTCTTCCCTTTTTTTTCCTGTTTGTTTTATTGTCTCTGAAGAATGCGCAATCTGATAAACAAAAGGAACAACCTGTAGAAATAAGCAAGATAACTTCAGGTTTTTTCCACTTCTTCAAGGATCATTTGTGAGAAACTGAGAATCCATGTTAGAGTCAAATATGAATTTCCATGTATGGAAATTCCATGTTTAGAAATCCATTTAAGTCATAAATAAAGGTAATGGGGCATGAGTTTTCTTTATAACACATTTTCAGATCTGGCTTCCAACAGGTGACACCCACCATATATCAATTTCTCAGAGTCTGGAAAGTTACAACCCATTGAATTAATTTACAGCTTCCTATCCAATGAGTCTTAAAAAGTATTTAGCCATATTTTTCCTGTGAGTATACTCTCCCTGGAAATTACTTTTGGAATTAGCTGCAACACCTCTTTCTGGTCACTATGGTGTCATTTAACAAATTGCTCCTAAGTGTTCTTTAGTGGCTAGAAAGAATTAAGTTGAGAATGTGGCTATAATTTGTTAAAAAGAAGACAACTCCATATTGCAAACATGTTCTGAAAAGTAATTCCATTGTTAGGTTTGTTCATTCATTCAGCAAACACATGCTGAGTACCTATGATAGAGTAGGCTCTTTCTTAGGCACAGGGGAAACAAGATTAAAGTAATCCCTGACTCCAAAGCCTAGCAAGACAGTAGCAAGTCGCAAGAAAGAGGCATGCACAGGGTTGCCTAAGTAGATTGGGCTGTAGTGGTGGAAGCGGTGTTGTAGTAGAATGATGGTGATGGGTTGGTTGGGTGGTGGGGAAGGAGAGGGAGATGGTGGTAGCAGTAGTGGGATGGTGGAGGTTGGTGTTGATGGCTGGGGTGGGGATCCCAGAAAACTTCTTGAATAAGGCAATTTTTGAATTGAGCCATGAAGGTTAAATAGGAATTAGTCAAATGAAAGAGTATTATGTTTCCTTATTCTTGCCCCTGAGTGCACCAAACATATATGCAATGTATTACATTTCAAAATTCTAACTTATATGGCATGAGAACAACTCTGAGAGATTCTTCAAGTTCTCATCCTAAAGTTTGGCTTGACGCTTCTGATGTGCGGTATGCATCTCATGCATGCATAGTCAAAACTCTCTGTACCTTTGTAAACTATTCCACTGGAGAATGTATTATACACAACAATTTTTGCCCTCCTGTCAGTGTTTGATTCAAAGCCTTACCTTCTCTATCGCCTTTGCTCTAGCAAGAAGTTTACCATGCATCATCGGGCCGCCTAGTAACATTGACACTTTTATACATCCCCAAGAAATTGCTTCTGTAGCTGAAAGGCCAAAAAAGTTGTAGAGCAGGATTTTGGAGAAATAAGCAAAATAAAGACAACCTGTTAAATTCTCCAGTGGTGATGCGCTTTACAAAAAATGGCATTCAGGGGACTAAGGTCACTGAGGTGAGAAAAATGATGCATGAGGTGTCACATAAATCTCATCTGTGTACTGTAACTTTTAATCTGTTCCAGGTCAGCAGGGATTTAAAATGCCTGGAAAATAGGAATGGGGCAGTCAGGACATTCCTCAAGGGATCCTCAAAAGAAATATGGATGTTTTATGTTTTTCTTGCCATAGAGACCAAGAAACCATGAGGTCATTCTTGATACACTGGCACATACTGGTCTCTGCTTAACACACCAACACATCCGCTTCTGATCTTCTAGCAGTTGTTTTCATTTTAGCTTCCATCAACATGTTCTCTTGTTTTACTAATAAATATTCTTTTCAACAGATTTCCTAAGCATCTCTCTCTCTCTCTCTCTCTCTCTCTCTCTATCATCCACAAAATTGATTGGTAATAGAAGATACTACCTATTTGTAGTACTGACTTGAATTGAAATGAAAAATCAGGCAAGTAGTGGTTAATGCTTTCTAATATTGATAGCTATTATTTAGTGAGTGCTTATCTGTGCCAGGCATTGTCTAGTTGATTAAAGGAGAATTTCTCATGTATAATGCACCTTCCAGGTGTGTGTTATTATCATTTCACAAATAATACATATGTATAATGGTAAAAGGATTTCAAAGACCATGTATCAGAAAGTAGGAAAAGCAGAATTTGAACCCGAGCCAGTGTTCTTCTGCCACATCTGATCAATTTTAATCTTTTACAGATGTACATGACTTAGACATTTTTTAATTAGCCTTTGCTACACTTGAACTTTAGATGCTTTCTAAATGTGAAGCAGATAAATCAGATCATTTCAAGAAATTTAGATACATGGCCCTTAGACTGAAAATAGTTATGTAGGAGACTTTGTAGTGGAGAAGAAGAAAATTTCACAGAGAAATAGAATCTGAACTAAAAACTGTAAGGATATATGAGAGAGATAGAGAGGGGAAGATATTTTAGGAAGAAGGATATTATTTTGAGGAAATGTCACAGATGAGTATAAGCAGTACCAGGATGGGAAGTCAGGACCAAACAGCTCTAAGGACTTACTGGTAAGTATAGGGTCCTCAAATTTCTCCCTGCCCATTTTTTCTGTGTCCTGACCAAAAAAGTCACAGAGCGACTTGACTGCTTGGTGATCCAGCCAGCTGCAGGTTCTTCCCACCAGGCTGGAACTCAAACCAGGGCCTAGAATCTTCCCAGACACTGATAAAGTGATAAAGGTATCAAGGTTGTTGCCCCAAACACTGAAAGCAACAGGCGCCATTCCTGAACCAAATTCCTCTAACTTCCATATAAACTCTACATGCTGACCCAACCACCGCAGAACATGTCTGGGTAGACACCCCTTTCTGTTGCTGTCCTTTGTGTGGACTGCTGCAGCCCACTCTGTGCTTTCCTCTAAGAAATGCTCTGAATTGATCACCATGGCAATTAGTGCTTCTGTCTTAGGAACCTCAACCTGCCTCGTCTTGGGTTGGCTTGGTGGCACTCTCTTGTGGGAATTCCCCCCCCACTGTTGTTTTTTTAGTGATTCCAACTGTGGGTTTGGCAGGATGAAACAGGCATGGAGACTTAGGTTATACTTAACCTTTTGCTTGGGGTGAGCTCTGAGAGAAATGGTTTCTCATCACTTCAGAAAGAAAAAGAATCAGAATTTCCTTGTTATGATTAAATTTCATAAAAAGTCCCCAAATCTATATGAGAACACCCATGGCAACCAGTGCCTTTGAAAGGCAAAGCTCTGTGGACTATGTCAGAGGACTGAGATATAAAAAAGTTTATAATTATTACCCCCTCCCCATGCCTTTACATGCACCAAAGTTCTTCAACCAGAAATCTTTCAAAGCATGAAATTTATAAATGAGAATGTAGTAGGTCTGATACTGGTATGGACTCCATGGGAAATAGCAAATTAGCTAATGATTTCTCTAACTTTTACAGGATTCTAATAGAATTTTCACCGTAAGCCTTCTTTGGAAATACTGTGTTTCTGTTTTTCGAGTCCAGAACAAAGAAAGACCAAAGATGGTTTGATGTAGTTTGAAATTTGAAGACAGGTAGGCTGGGGGAGACTGAGTAAGGCTGACAGCGATGCAGCCTTGAAGGTGTTCAGGGCATGCCAAGTGATTCCGTAAATCACGTGCTTCACAGGTGACTATGCCAACACAGCAGAAAGCAGCGAGGCCAATTTTCAGCTGGTATACTGCAGTTTTACATACCACTTGGCATCCATTTTTGATGGGTTAGGTGTCTGTTCCAATTAGGTGAGGCCCATGCTGTGCTTGTTAAATATTTTAAATATCCACCCCCAAAACAAGGCCAGTTACATTATTTGTGGGGCACAGTGCAGAAAGAAAATGTGGGGGTTCCTTATTCAAACAGGAAAACATTGCTATTAAATATACTAAAATATAAAACTTTTTCTTTCTTCTGTAGTCTTTATCTCATCTTGTCATGGTATTTTTAATTTACTATTGATGTCATTCTACATTTAATACATTAACAATTGAATACAATTTCTAACAATTTCAAAATGATGGCGGCAGGGCATTAAGCCAAGAGCATGGTCCATCTGAGTGTGTGTTTCTGCACACAGGTCGTATGCCCATTAAACTGATCTTGTCTGGAAAGTTGGAAAGTCTCAAACTTTAGTAGCATTAAGATGAGCATTTGGCAAGAGCAATTCTTTCAGGGTAAAGAAAGGAAACAAGAAATAAACTAGGGGCTTTGTATCTTTTACAGCAAAAGACAGCCAGGAGTACCAGGTACTACCCTGGAGGTGTAGGCCACATGGCAGACAAGGAGAATATTGATATCAGCAGAGCACATGTTACGGACTTTCACAGACTCCTTGAGGAGGAATCCTGCAGGACCCCGTGGGCTGGAGGCTGGTACCATTAGGTGAATTCTCAAGTAGTTGAATTGACCCTGTCTATCAGCTGCTAATGTGTGAGCTCATCGCAACCCAGAAAGAAGTCTCTAGGGTGTAGGGCAGAATTTTAACTCCATTTTGACCTTGTTTGGTCAGTATTACTCAATGATTTGAGAGGACTCTTATAACGGAATGAAACTCTTATAATGAAGAAGAGGAAATCGACTGAATGAAAGAAATGAATAAAAAATCTTGGCCCTTTATTTCAGCCTTCCCATATTTAAGAGGTATAGCTTATTATGAAAAAAAATGTCATGTAAGCAAGGCATAGGAATAGGATCTCGAAAATGTGGATTCGTAGTTGTATACGTAAGAAAAACCTAAAGGCTTTGCTGTAATTATAGCAAATTCACGTGAGTCAGCAGCATGAAGTAGCTAGAATAAAATATCTAATTTGCTATTGAACTACATAAATAGAATTATAACATCCAAGACAAGGATGGCGACAATGAAATTCCACTGGGTACTCTTCAGACCACAGCTGTGGTATTGTATTTAATTTTTTAAAAAGTGATGTGAACAGTTGAGACTATGCTTATTGGAACAGAGCAGGAAGAGGGTAGGGACTTAACATAATTTCACGCAGACTAGAAAAATGGAATTATTCTGTTTTGCAGAAAGGGAAACTTGATAGAGAGCGGTAAAGAGGGGAAGGAAAGAAAGGAAAGGTGTTTCCAAATATCTGAAGAGTTCTCATGTGGAAGAAGAATTAATTTAACTAATTTAACTGAAGCATGAAACTACAGCCAATGGTAACTATGAGGAGAGGGTAGATTTCAGCTCAGTGTTAGGAGGAACTGAATTATAAGGGCTTTTAAAAAACAGAAATGAGCTGCTTCAAAAAATAATAAATTTGCCATCAGTAAAGCACTGGTGTGGTGATATCAAAAGAGGGTAAGTTGTAAAGTCATTCAATTAGGGTTCACATTCAGACCTTGACACTTGCTAGTTAGTATAACTTGGCAAACTGCTTAACATCTCCCAGTTTTAGTTTCTGACGGATTAGTTACTA
Source organism: Ateles fusciceps (assembly GCA_036589455.1). Taxonomy (NCBI): domain Eukaryota; kingdom Metazoa; phylum Chordata; class Mammalia; order Primates; family Atelidae; genus Ateles; species Ateles fusciceps. The sequence continues at coordinate 5,306,025 of JAZHEH010002842.1, forward strand.
AAAGTGTTTGGAAAATTAGAGAGAATCTATGTAAATCCCTGATACACACTCAAATATTGTGGTCATAAAACATATAATGTGCATTACAGGAAGTATTTATCATTGGACACAAGTATGTGAACATGTTTCTGGTCACAGAAGCTTACTTAGACCTCAAGATTTCTATCTGCAAGCCTTTAAAAGGTAGGAACTTGCTTAACATAGTTCTCATCAAACTTTTTCCTTAACTTAAATCATAAATGCTAAGATGGTAAGAATTTGCCTACATGAATATTCTTAGAGCTTTCCTAGTGAATCATCAGTTTTTTACATGAGCACTTTAAATATGGTATGGTGAATTTTGATATTCAAAGCAAAAAGAAAAGTAAATGGAATTTAAAATATCTACATTTTCATCTTGTTTTCTGATCCTCTGTTCTTTGAAGCATGTTTTAAAAACCATGGTGTTTTCTAGACTGGGATGGATGAATTAGGGAAGAATTACAGAGATCAGTACTCTCACACCCAGCCAAGTAGGATAAGATAAATTCCATGTTATAGCTGGAATAATTGAGGAAATCCCAGTGGTAAAATGTACTGGGTGCCTTCCACGTGTCAAGTGCTGGGGCAGGTGCTTTACATTCTTTGAGGCAGTCCTTGCAGCAAGCCTGACTGAAACAAGCCTTGTTATCTTTATTCCAGGGTGAGGGGCAGAGCTCTGTGAGGACTGAGACCATGACTCTTTTATTCACCACACTTACTCCCAGGGCCTAGAAAAATAACTGGCGTATTAGGCACAGAGGAAATATTTGTTGACTCAATGGACAAAGGAACAAACAAATGAAAACATGGAACCTCAGAAAGAACAAGCAAATTGACTGAGGTCACAAAGCCCTCTAAGTGGTGAAGGTTGATGCAGACTGGGGTCATTGTGCTGGCCCTCCACAAACAGTTGCAGAATCCACTTGTTACACCCCAGATTTTCATGCACAGTATAAGGTGCCATGGCTGGTAACATGCATTTTTATATGGAAGGATCATTGACTCTCTGGTAACTGACTTTGGGTACATCTAGATAAAATATTATTACAGATTTTTAGCCTTTATAGTAGATTTTTTTTGGAAGTTCTTTTTCCCCCCACAAGTTGATTCCACTATTCTTTATATACTACATACTGTTTTGAGTACGTCGTCTTTTCTCCTTCTGATTATGAAAACAATATATGGGAGAGGACAAAATTATGTAGACTTGGGTGTGAATCCTCACTACCACATATCAGCTAAACGATCTTAGGCGAGTTATGGAATGGGGATAATAATTCCTACATAGGTTCCTTTGTTTTCGTTTTTGGTCAGAATTAAATGAAATATGTGCATGTACCTTGTAAGCATTCAACACCATGAATGATACATTACTAACAATATATGCTTACTGTAGAAAGTGCAAAAGTATTGAAAAGAAAATAATAAAACACTTCCAATTCCTTTTTCAAAGATTAGTAATTAGCAACTTACTGTGTTTTCTTCTATCTTTTTCTCCTCTGTGTACATTTCTAAGTAGCTGAAATACTACTGTATATAGAATTTTGTAAGCTGCTCTTCTTGTTTTTACCTCAGCAAGAGACTAATTTGATGAAGAGATAAAAGCTGAAAAATGTGAGGCAAGCCTTCCTTACCAGAGCATTTTAATGCTGTGTTCATAGACCCCAAGTGGGCACTTCTTTGTCCTTTAAATTGCTTTTCTGCTCAAGGAGTGATGAAGTTGAAGGGTTGTTCCCTAGGACATCTGGAAGGCACTAATTATTCTATGCTCTAATTGAAGAATAAATGTCCAGTTTTACTCTGTGCTTTTTCCAGGCCTGTGCTAATCAGGATGCTGGATCTTTGGGCTTTCAAATAATTAGTGATGAACATTTTGCTCTGGTTGTTCAATAACCCTCCCTTTTCTTTTCAATGCCTTCTCATTAGTAAACCAAAGAGAAATTGCATCAAAGTAGCTGCATACATATTTATATGGTTCAAATATACCATGACCTGTTTATGAATTACTCAAGAACCTGGGAGTATTTAACTTGAAAACCAGATAGGCTCGTAAAGATGAGAGTGGATTGTTTTTAACAAGGGACACACTCAGATGCAAGCAACCAATGGTGAAAAATATCATGTGGCTATTTTCTTCCTGGCTAGCTGTGTTTGCTGGAGCAACAAAAGCAGGATTCAGCTAAGGTCAGGGACTGAGGGGTTGATGAGCTGGTACTTTTGGCTCTCACTTCATCTCGGGAAGGCACTGTGTTGTCAGATACACACTTAGTATTCTCAGGAGAAAAGGCATTAAAATCCAAAGCAGTTACTAAATGCTCAGAGCAAAGATTCTAGAAGCTGTCACTAGCCTAGAAAGATAAACAAAAAGCAGAGGAGTTAGGAAGTAGGAGTTACGAAGCATTGGCCATGGGTTTTCTGTATATTCTAACTGCTGAGAGTTTTGTTCCTGGCTGGAGTAGATTTCTAAAATTCTTATCATCACCATCATTTTCATCATCATTGTCGTCATGATCATCATCATCATATTTGTTATATGTGAATGAGCAGGGGCAGAAAACTGCTTGACTTCTCTTCTGTTAGGCTGGTGGATGTAGTATGTTCTGGGTTGAATTGTGTCCCTCCTTAAATATGTTCAAGTCCACATTCTTGGTACCTGTGAGTGTGATGTTATTTGGAAACAGAGTATTTGCAGATATAATCAAGTTAAGATGAGTGTCATACTCGATTGGGAAAGGGAGAGGGTCCCTAAATTCAACACTGCTGTCTTTATAACACTGTGTGAAGATACAGAGAGACACACATGGAAGAATGCCACATGAAGTTGGAGGCAGGGAGTGGAGTGATACAGTTGCCAACCCACACTCATCAAGGATTGCAGACAACCATCAGAAGCTAGGAAGAGGCAAGGACGATTCCTTCCTGAGAGCCTTCATAAAGAGCATGGTCCCGCTAACACATGGAATTTGGACATCTAGGCTCCAGAGCTGTGAGAGAATGTTTCTGTTCTTTTAAGCCACCAAGTTTGTGGCTCTTTGTCATGGCCACTCTAGAAAACTAACAGATAACATGCATGAGACTGACCTCCACCTATCCTAAGAGTACATTTTCAGGAGGACTAGAGTTCTTTTGTGTTCTCAGATTGAGCTTTATACTGTTTCTTATTCACTATTGCCTCCCTGAGGAAATTACGGAAATCGGGTGTGCTTACAGCCCTGAGGGAAGCATGAGCATATACACCGTTTTAGGTTGGGTTTCCTTAGAAGCATACACTGACATAAGGATTTGTGTGCAAGTAGTTTCTTTGGAGACGATTCAAGGAAGCCCTGATGAGGGAGTGGGGACATGGGATAGGGAAGGGAAGAAACAAAGCGCCCATTATTGATCAGTTTACCACTGCGGCAACGGGGGCTCAATTCTACCCAGGAACTCGCGAAGACAATGCAAAACGTAGTTTAGAATCCCCCTCCACCCCTGGAAGAGGGGGAGTTGGAGACCTTTTGCCATAAATGTGCCTTTTTTCTTCCAAAAATTTTGTCGCTGTTTATTCCTACAGGGTGTATGGTTTGCATTTTTAGAATTTGCTTTTTTAAAAAAATAACCTCTGTGAGATCAACCTCTCAATTGACATATTCAAATTTCAAAGTCATAATGAGCTGGACTTTTCTTGGATAAAAACTAATCGAACTGTGTGTATTATCTTACTCCTTTCCGTGATAATGCTGGATCCCTCTAGCCTGTCAGTGTGCAGACATCATTCTGGAGCCTTCCTCCTGGATTTGCCTCTGCACACACGTTTCCCGGATTAGAACCCTTGGTCCAGCTCTTGTCTATACTGTGTGCTGTGCACAGTACCTGGAGAAGGTTAAGAGAACAGATCCTCAAAGGGCAGCTTTGAGGTCAAACTTCCACATATTCTGAGTCTGCTTAAAGCAACACAGTGTAACTCCTTTGAGGATTTGAATTTGCCATCAGCTTTCCAGGTATGAAAGCCTGTTTACTTGATCTTTAAAATTTTTTCAGTCTTATTCTTAGTTACTGAGAATGTCTGTTTTAGAAGTGTACTTTTAAGCTTTAGATTTGATTTGGCAAAGAGCATATATGAAGAAGTTAGCAAAAATTATTTGTCTCTTTAACCAAGGAAGTGATGAAGGGGTCCAGGGATTACATTTTTCATGTATTCACATAGAAAGATTTGCCCTACAAGAACATACTGTCCCCAAGTCAGAGAGCCTTTTGGGTATTGCAAATTTTGTAAAGAAATTGAAGGTATGCAGGAGAGAAAATTTTTATGTCACCTCAAACAATAGCAAGTGGCAATGGAACACCTGTCAAATGAACCTGGCTTTCACTCCAACAGCAGCAGTATCATTGAAACTTTCAAGGTGCGATGAATTATTATCCACCATCTGTTTTACAAAATGTTAATTCTTCTTGAGCCAAAATTATAGTCCAGCAAATGAGCTCTTAGCGAAGCAACAAGTCATCATTCATATGAGGCTGAAGAGAAAACTTGAGCCAGAAATTATTAGCACAAATCATTTGCCAGAAACAAAATGGAATCTTATTAAAGACCAGACAAAATGGTGAATTAGATAATGAGAGGTAAAATATGCAGTCAGCTGTAGGAAGAGGGGGAAAATAGTGTCTCCAGAGGGTAAACTATGTTATTCTTTAGGAAACAATTACCATCTCCATAAAATTTGTCACATGCCCTTTGTCCAGGGTTACTGAGGGTACAGCCCCAGAGTTGGGAGATGTAGTTTTCCTGGGTTTTTGTTGTCTCCTGTGATTGTAGTAGGATCACTGTGTAGAGTACCTGTATCTGTCCTTTCTTTTCAATCTTCCTGAAGTCTGTGTACCACTGCTCTATTATAAATACATTTAAAACATGAGGAAATGGAAAGTTGTCTAGGGACTAGACTGTAAAAATGTCTCCTGGAAATTAGGATTAGGTTTCTGAAAACCTTTGGAATGGGAAGGTTTAGTTGAATAACTAAAGATCATATATACAGGAGAATATAGGAATAGGTCTTAAGTAGACTCTGAAAGCCCTGATAAATATGCACTTATAACTAAACCTATGACCATCTGTGTCTATGTCTTTACCTTTATCTATATCCATATGTATAGCTAATTTTAATATATTAAAAAATTTCCAAGCATTATTATTATTTTTAAATTTATTTTAAGTTCTGGGATACATGTATAGGACACGCAGGTTTGTTACATGAGTAAACATGTGCCATGGTGGTTTGCTGCACCTATCAACCCATCATTTATCCTGATGCTCTCCCTTTCCCCCACACCCAGTATGTGTTGTTTCCCTCCCTGTGTCCATGTGTTCTCATTGTTCAGCTCCCACTTATAAGTGAGAACATGCAGTGTTTGGTTTTCTGTTACTGTGTTAGTTTGCTGAGGATAATGGCTTCCAGCTCCATCCATGTCCCTGCAAAGGACATGATCTTATATTTTTATGACTGCATGGTATTCCGTGGTGTATATGTACCACATTTTCTGTATCCAGTCTATCATTGATGGGCATTTGGGTTGATTCCATGTCTTTGCTATTGTGAATAGTGCTGCAGTGAACATATGGGTGCATGTATATTTATAACAGAATGATTTATATTCCTTTGGGTCTATACCCACTAATGGGATTTCTCAGTCAAATGGTATTTCTGGTTCTAGATCTTTGAGGAATCGCCGCACTGTCTTCCACAATGGTTGAATTTATTTATAAATTCCTATTTTTTCACAACCTCACCAGCATCTGTTGTTTCTTGACTTTTTAATAGTTGCAATTATGGATGGCATGAGATGGTATCTCATTGTAGTTATGATTTGCATTTCTCTAATGATCAGTGACATTGAGCATTTTTTCATATGCTCATTGGCTGCATAAATCTCTTCTTTTGTGAAGTATCTGTTCATGTTGTTTGCCTACTTTGTGATGGGGTTGTTTTTTTTTCTTGTAAATTTCAAACATCATTATTTTAGTGGTATAGGTTAAAGCAACAGATAACTATGGATATATAAAGATATATATTTATGTTAAGACATAAACATAGACACAGGTAGACTCTAACTATGTACTTACAGTCATTCGAACAATAGACAGTATTTCAAATGGACCCTTAATTGTATTTTGCATATCTAAAATTTTAGAAACCATAAATTTAACGCAGTTATTTCCAATTTCTTTCATCTTCAGGTGACTTTCTGAGATGCTATTTCCGATAATTTTGGTGGTAAATCCTTCAACACTTGGATCACCAAGTTCTTAGATTTTCTTCCTTCTCTTCAGAATTTGAAGTTGTAATTGTTTGAGAAGTTTTACCAGTTCTTGAATGCATTTGAATGACACTGCCCAGAGGACCAAGTAAACTACATAGTTTGGATGCATTTGGAAACTACATATATACATTTATATGTATAATATGTATATGTATGTAATATGTATAAAACTACATTTATATGTAGTTAAATATATATTTAAATACAATATTATTGTATGTTTACTGATCACATTATAATATATAATTTAATTATAGAAGGAGGAAATTAACAAAAGGTCAAAGAAGAAAATAAATCATTCATAATGGTGTCATCTCAAAGCAGCCATTGTTAACATTCTGCTACATGTCCTTCCAAATATATATTTTTAAAATTTCCAAACATCATTATTCTAATGGCATAGTGAAGTTAAAGCAACAGTAATTATCTTAAAGTTCCCTGGCTTGTGCTCCCTCCAGCCTGATAATGAGCCTAAGCTCTCCCTTATTACCACACCATGTTATTGTGGCAAGTCCAAAGTGGGTCCTACAGGCTCCTAAACAAGCATGTCTTCTGCATTCCAAGTCTACTGAGCAAAACCACTTCATGACAGCTCTTCAGCCACCTCGTCTTTATCTTCCTTGAGAATACCATGTCTGTGACAAGGGAACTGTCTTCAGGTTCTCCCTAAACTGCAAAACCTTAAGCTAACAAAATAAACCAGTGCCCTGCAGTCCCCACTGTGACTGAGCCATATGTATTTCATACCCTATCTGCTGGGTTACTATCCTGGGGCCCTGAGAAGAGGTGCTTGCCCTCAAGCCTAACAGAGTATTCTATAAAAACCTCTCCTTTTACTAGCATCTGCTCATTTTTTTAGGACTCAAAAAAATGCATAGGGACTAGGGAACAAATACTGTGCTGTTTGCTGCACCCTCTGTTTCTGACACTCCAGACTCAGCAGAGCACTTTTCTCTCTGCCTATTAATGTGCACAAACAGAGTCCTTTATTGGCCCCACCAATTTAATCAGATAAACTGTCAAACCTAGGCTCAAGCGGAGATCCCTGTGATATGTTTGTTTTAGTTAAGACTTTTTTTTTCTTTACAGTGGGAGGAAAACTTAAATAACTTGCAGTAAAAAAAATAAAAATGATTTTATCAAGGTTTCCACTTTCTCTCCAATTCTTACTTCCATTCTCCTCAAGTAGTAGGCGTGATAACTATGGTTAGCCTGAGTTCAACCTCAAAATCTTAGCAATTCCATCAGGAAGAGATTTTTTTTTTCCATTGGCTCTGACAAAAGTATCAATGAGGCTTCTGACTGTCCTGGTTTAGGACATGACCTTATTATTTAGCCATCACTCTAGCCCAAGGATGGCTTACTGTGATGGGCTACAGCTCTGTTGGACACTCAATTACAGGTGTGTTACCTTCCCACTCTCAAGACCTGCAGAGGTGTAGAGGTCAAGAAGAGGCCTACAAGTAGTACTTAAGGACTGAAAAATATTGTTAGAATCAGAGTGGAGAAGGATTGGTTTTCAAAAGGATGCCAGACAGACAATACCTGAATATCTACTATGATACACATATTTTGTTGTGGTCATAGAAGGTAAGCTACCCACCAGCAGGGTTTTAGGTTGCTTTGTTTACTATTGTGTACTCATCATTGTGGTATACATTTTAAAAATTATTTTCACTTAAGCTTGTATCATGGCCATTTTCCTATGTGATTAAATATTTTTTCTAACATGATTTTAAGGACTCCACAGCATTCTATTGTTTGTAGTCTCCTACTTACTGCATCGTTTTCTCCCAGTTGTGCAAACCACTGTATTTTTACTAACTGATTTCCATCCTTTCATATTATAAATTTCTTTTCTGATCAGTGCTACCCAACTAAAAGAAAACACACAGTGCACATTCATTGATTTGTTCTGAAATTCTGTTTGTACCTCCTTATAAAATTGTATCAACTCATTTAAACCTCATACAAAATCCCTGCTTTAACTTACGTAGTTTAGTACTAGATCACTCTAGGTCTTGCTTCCTAAGATGTAGAATAAGCATGATAATACTACTCCATAGGGCTGTGATCAGCGTAAATGACTATAGTAAATGCTCAATCATTATCGGTTAAAATAACCATTTTTATTGTTATTGCTACATTGCCTTTCTCTAAAAGTAGGGTTTATATGTTAGTATGAGGGCACTGGGCTCAGTAAGTGGAAGGGGCTAGTACTCTGAAAACAGAATCTGCAGGATATCAAATATAAATTACTGCTTTTTGTAGTAATAATTGGTGTATATGAAAAATCTGATTTGCTTCAATATTTCTGCAGAATACTGGCTTTTATTTTCATGATGCTGGGCTCTTCTGTATCCTGATCATTCTGTATTTGTGTTCTTTCATGGGAGGCACCCTCTCTTTTTAGTCACAGATAATATTCAGTTTTTCTAGCAGTGGGAGGAGCATTTTAAAATCATTTCTATGAGTCCTTATTGGAAATGGATTCCCTACTGTGGCATCATAAGGTTTCATGTGTAAAACCATTAAACTTGCAGAGCTGGAACTGATGAGGCCTACCATCTAAGCACTTTATTAAAGTTCAATATTATTCGGCCTTCTAATGTACTGCATAATAAGAATAATATTTTTTATCTGATTGGAAGCTGTCACTGCTGGTGCAGTTGCAGGAGTGAGAACAAGCTTGGAAGTCAGCAGTCCAGATTTCCAAGCTTCCGCACTTCATTCATTCCACCTCACAGGCTAGTCACAACACAAAGCAGTGGTCACTTGGAGTGATGGATCCAATGTGTACACAGTTGTGGAAGAGATGTAGAGGCAATTTCATGTGTTTTCAATGAAGAATTTGCAGTTGTGGGAGGAATACCACAGGTCCTCTTCTCCTCTCAAAGGTGAACTCCTGAAGGGCAGTGGTCTTGCTTTTTTTTGTATTGCCAGAGCCTATGCAGCCATAACCAAATGCTTCGTGTTGGCCTGGATCTGCGACAGGAGACTTACCTGATTTCACTGAATTCCCATCACAGCCTGAGGGGTAGGCAGCAGTAGATTCATTTAACTGTGCAATTAAATAGAGTAGCAGGGTGAGAAAACAGATTCAGGTCTGTCTGACACAAAACCCGTGTCTTCGAGGCATGTGACAGGGAGTTGGGAAGTGGGCTCTGGAGCTGAACTACCTGAGCTCCAACCCTGGCTCTGCCACTCACTGGCTGTGTGACCTTGGGCCAGTCACTTAATATCTGTCTCCAGTTCTACAATGTAAAATAAGAATGGTGGCAATACTTACCTCAAAGGCTGTCAGCTTAAATGACTTTATAGTATTGCCTAGCATATACTACGTGTTCAGCAAATACCAGCAGTAATGGTTGTTTTTGTTTTGTTATTGTTATGAAAGAGAGTTTTAAATTTTGGCATTAGGGTACTGGGCTCAATAAATAGGATGGAGATAGCACTCTGAAACAGAATCTGCAGAATATGAAAGATGAATTACTGCTTGACTTCCTTTAGTATATCTTAGTATCTTTTCTTCCATTTTGTTTGGATCTTGCTCTGGCTCACTTGGAGCGATTCCCTAGAAAGAGAAAGAATGTACTAAAATTCTACCTGGGAAACAGTTTCAACACCAGTGTACCTGTCCATAGGAAGTCATAAAAATTCGTGGAAAATTTCATCTTAAGAGTAAAACTGATCCAACAAAGGACAAAGCACAGCAATGATACACATTTCCTGGCTTTTTTGGGTTTCTGTTTCTCAAGATAAAATACATAATGCTGAATATTTTAATCCACTAACAGTTTCATTTTATACAATGCTTAATAATTGTTTTCTCTACAGAGAAGATCATGGACTCTAATACATCTAATTTAATTTTTTCCCTTAAATAATGGTTAGATAAGTATTTAAATGTAAGTCTTCTTTTTTAAAACAAGGGAGAAATGTATGTTTATTGCACTTCTTGACCACATTATTTTTGTGGAATCTTTTTTGTTGACTACTCATGATCAAGAGGCACATGGTGTTGATCATTTCTTTTAGTGTTTGCAACTGTTCTGTGGGTGTGGTTGGGTATTAAGAGGATGTGGGGGGCAGTGGGAGAGTTTTTTTTTTTTTGCTTAAACTGTTTCTTTCATTAGAAAAACATTTTTAGAAATACACAGACATTTTGTACTTTTCAAAGACATGAAAGGTAATCTTTATATTCAGAAAAAGAATATTGGAAAGACATCTTAGGCAGCTGTTGCTTTTTAAAATGATTTTAAAAATTTCTTGAAGATTTGAAAATTTTTATATTGTGGATGATCTTGCCTCTCAGCAAACTTGAAGTTCAACTAGTTTTAATTGTATATTTACTTGTTTTTATTCAGTTGTATATAATATACTATACCATATATATTTACTATAACCAGCACACATGTACAGTGTAAAAATGTTGACATAGGTATGCACCCATGAAACCATCACCATAATTGATATATAGTCAACCCTCAGTATTTGTGAGGGATTGGTTCCAGGACCTCCTGCATACCAAAATCTGTGGATGCTCAACTTCTTGTCATAAGACTTGGGATAGTCTTTGCCTATAACCTAACCCATATCCATTTGTACACTTCAACTCATCTCTAGATTGTTTATAACACCTAATACAGTGTAAATGCTACATAAATAGTAGTAGTTATACTGTATTGTTTTTCATTTTTATTTTTATAGTAGTATTGTTATTTTTTAATATTTTTTTCTAAATATTTTCTTTTCTTAAACTAATATTTATTTTTTAAATAAAAGAAATCGATAAATTCTACAACATGAAAATTAAGAACTCCTGTTTATCCAAAGACATTCTCTTTCCCAATTAGAGATACTTAAAATACATATAACTAAGAAAAGATTAAAATCCAGAATATATAAAGAATACCAAACCAGGTGTGGTGGCTTATGCCTGTAGTACCAGCACTTTGGAAGGCCAAGGCAAGTGGACTGCTTGAGCCCAGGAGTTTCAGACCAGCCTGGGCAACACAGTAAGATCCCATCTCTACAAAAAATATAAAAAATTAGCCAAGCATAGTGATACACATCTGTAGTTTCAGCTACTTGGGAGGCTGAGGTGGGAGGATCACATGAGCTGGGAAGGTTGAGGCTGCAGTGAGTGAGCCATGATTGTGCCACTACACTCCAGCCTGGGTGAGAGTGAGACCCTGCCTAAAAATAAAAATAATAAAAAGAATGTCTGTACATCAATATTGATAAGAAAAAGATGAACAACCCAGTAAAAATTGGGCAAAACTCTTAAATAGGCATTTCAAAGAAGTAAAAACACATGTGACTAATATCATATTAAAAGATGAAATCAGCCGGGCATGGTGGCTCACGCCTGTGTAATCCTAGCCCTTTGGGAGGCCAAGGCAGGTAGATCACCTGAGGTCAGAAGTTCGAGACCGACCTTGTCAACATGGTAAAACCTCATCTCTACTAAAAATACAAAAATTAGCAGGCATGGTGGTGCATGCCTGTATCCTCACCTACTTGGAAGGCTAAGGAAAACAAGAATCGCTTGAACCCAGGAGGTGGAGGTTGCTGTGAATCAAGATCACAGCACTACATGCCATCTCAAAAATAAATAAATAACTAAATAAAAAGATGAAATCATAGAAATGCAAATTAACACCATAATAATATGTAATTTCACAATTAGCAGATTGACAACAATTTAAATGTAAGAACACCAAGTGCTGGATGGGCAACAGAGCAACAGGAACTCTTACACACCAAAATGTAAAGAGAATGTAAAGAGATATGGAAGCACTGTGGAAGCAGTTAGACAGCACTTCCTAAATTGAACATGCATCCTACAACCTAGTAATTCCACTCCTAGAAAAATCCCTGCAGGACACCAGGACACATGCACACCATGTTTTATGATAGCCAAAAAGTATCAGCAACCCAGCTGTCCTTACATTCAGGGAATGGACATAAATATTCATCAAGAGAAGAATGGACAAATAAATTGCAGTTCTTTATATGACAGGGTATCTTATGGCTGAGAAAATGAGTGAAGATATTAACATGGATGAATTTTAGAAACCATTCTGTCAACGTTTAAAAACAAAAAAACTAATATGTCATTTAGGACCTATTTATTTGTGGTAAAACTTGAAATAAAAGGAATAAATTATAAACATTTTCAATCTGTGTTTGGCTGAATCAGCAGATGTGTAACCTGGGGATATGGAAGGCTGACTACAGTAAATATATCTATCATGACCACCTCCAACTTTGCTCATGCCCCTTGATAAGTCCTTCCTCCTAATCCTCCCTGATTACCATACTGCTTCAGGCAACAACTGATCTGCTTTCTGTTACTATGTATTAGTCTGCATTTAAAATGTTTTATATAAATAACCATACAGTAGGTATCCTTTTTTTTAATATGGCTTTATTCTGCATAAATATTTTGAGATTCATTTCTATTGTTCTTTTTATCAATAATTCATTTCTCTCTATAGGTAAGTGATTTTCCATTGCACAGATACTATTACAGTTTATCCATTTACCGTTCAATGGACATTTGTATTGTTTCCAGTTCTCAGCTATTACGAATAAACCTTTGTTAAAGAAAAAAACTTCAGACAAATTAAATTTAATAGAGTTTAATTGAGCAAAGAAAAATTAACAAATGAATTATACAGCTCTTAGAACCAGAACAGATTCTAAGAACTCTGGCCTGCCATGTGGTTGGGCAGCATTTATGTACAGAAAACAGAAGTGAGATACAGAGACAGTGTAGTTGGTTACAGCATGGTTTTTTGCCTTATTTGAATCAGTTTGTTTCTTGTGATTGACTGAAGCTCAGCTACTATAATTGACTGAGACCCAGCTATTTGATCTAAGGGTATTGTATTAGTCCATTTTCACATTGCTGTAAAGAACTACCTAAGACTAGGTAGTTTTTAAGAAAAGAGATTTAATTGACTCATAGTTCCATAGGCTGTGCAGGTGGCATGGCTGCGGAGGTCTCAGGAAACTTATAATTATGGGAGAAGGTGAAAGGGAAGCAAATCACATCTTACCATGGTGACAGGAGAGAGAGAGTGAAAAGGGAAGTGCTACACACATTCAAACAACAAGATCTCATGAGAACTCACTATCACAAGAACAACAAGGAGGAAATCTGCCCCCATGATCCAATCAACTCTAACCAGGCTCCTCCTCCAACATATGGGGATTACAATTTGACATGAGATTTGGGTGGGGACACAGAACCAAATCATATAAAGTATACTTCTAAGTTAGACCTTCAGTTCATTTATGTATTCTTAGGTTACAGTTCATTATATAAGGACTCAAATATGGAGGTATTCTTAGGCCAAATTTAGTTTAGTTTAATGGCTTCTATCAGCGGGATTTTTGGAGGAAACTAGAGTGCGATAGTCATCACATTACATCAAAGGGTACATACAGTCAATAGGCTTCATCAGTGTTCATGTTAACCTTGATCACCTGGCTAGGTGGTGGTTTCCAGGTTTCTTCATTATAAACTCTCTCCCCCACCCCTTTTCATATTTGTAATGTACTTTTTGGAAGGAAGTCTCTATGCACACACAGCCACATTTAAAGAGTGGGGGAGTTATGCTCCACCTCCTTGAGACTAGAGTATCTGCATAAATTATTTGAAATTCTTCTTCATGGGAAATTTGTCCATTCTCCAAACTTATTTATTTATTCAATGACTTATATTCATAGAGATTTATGAGCACTCATGAGGATTTTTTTTGTACTTTGGATTATAACCTAATACTAAATTTTTGCTTGAACTGTTCCAGCTTTGTTCCTGCTCTGTTGCTTAGAGTTATATTGGGAGCTTTTTCAGTTGGCTCCTGGATCCCTCTGACATTTGCCCATCACTGTGGTTTTTTTTTTTCACCTTCTTACTCTGGCACTATAAGATGCTCCAGGTACATCTTATGTCTTTTCCTTCCCTAATCCTAGAATCGGCCATTTATCCCAAGACCCCTGGCTCCTTTTTATTGGAGATAGTATTTAAAACCAAGATTTGGCACTAGATGTGCTTTTTGCTGCTAGGCCCTCTCAGCTGTCAGGCTAAAGAGATGTATCCTAACTGATATATATGAATTTATGTAAAATACTTCCCTGTGTAATCAACCACATGTATATTAACTTAGACACGACCTCATGTAGATGCTCTCAACCCTTTTTCTTGCTTATCTGTAACTTCCCACACTCACTACCTGCCATCTATCCACTTAATTATTCAATGTTCGTATATACATATGGTGCTTTCTGAATTGTTAACCCAAACTTCAATGAGAAACATCTTTTATCAACTAGACTACAGTGCTGATGTGCAGTTCCTATTGCCTTTATTCTTACAGACTGCATTCATTTCCAAAGTTTCTTAGGTCTGAAACTAATTCCCCCACCCACTTCTGTGAAATTGTTTCATACATGTGTAATAAACTTAGTTACTTTTTAATATATATTTCACATTCTTTGCTGGGATCCTCCTAAATGTTTTTTAAAAAATTTCATACATTGAAGTGTATCTTTTATACTATAAGTTTCTTTGGAATTTGAAAAATAATTAATGTCTTATATTCACAATTACAGTATCATACAGAATAATTTCCATACCTAAAAAATCCTCTGTGCTTCTCCTGTTCAATCCCTTACTTCACCCTCTGAGTCACTGGAAACTACTGATCTGTTTACTGTTTCTATAGTATTAGCTTTTCAAGGCTGTCCTAGAACTGGAGTCGGTTAGTAGAGAGCTTTGCCAGAGTGACTTCCTTCACTTAGCAATATACGTTTAAAATTCACCCATTTTTTTGTGGCTTGATAGCTAATTTCTTTTTATTGCTGAATAACATGCCATTGTATGCATGAACGATGGTTTATTTACCTGTTGAAGGGCATTTTGTTTGCTTCCAGTTTTTGATGATTACGAGTAAAGCGCTATAAACATTCACAGGCAGTTTTTATTTGAACATAGTTCTTTTTTTTTTTTTTTATTGTACTTTAAGTTCTAGGGTACATGTGCAGATCATGCAGGATTGTTGCATAGGTACATACATGGCAAGGTAGTTTGCTGCCTCCATCTCCCCATCACCTATATCTGGCATTTCTCTCCATGTTATCTCTACCCAACCTCCCCCACCCTGTGTTGTCCCTACCCTAGCCCCCCGCAGTGGACCCCAGTGTGTGATGCTCCCCTCCCTGTGTCCATGTGTTCTCATTGTTCAACACCCGCCTATGAGTGAGAACCTGTGGTGTTTGATTTTCTATTCTGTGTCAGTTTGCTGAGAATGATGGTTTCCAGCTTCATCCGTGTCCCAACAAAGGACACAAACTCATCATTTTTTATGGCTGCATAATATTCCATGGTGTATATGTGCTACATTTTCCTTGTCCAGTCTATTATTGATGGGCATTTGGGTTAGTTCCAGGTCTTTGCTATTGTAAACAGTGCCACAATGAACATATGTGCACATGTGTCTTTATAATAGAATGATTCATAATTCTGTGGGTATATACCCAGTAATGGGATTGCTGGGTCAAATGGAATTTCTAAGAAATAATCATTAGAGTGAACTGGCAACCAACAGGATGGGAAAAAAATTTTGCACTCTACCCATCTGACAAAGGGCTAATATCCAGAATCTACAAAGAACTAAAGCAGATTTACAAGAAAAAAACAAATCCATTCAAAAGTGGGCAAAGGATATGAACAGACACTTTTCAAAAGAAGACATTTAGGAGACCAACAAACGTATGAAAAAACACTCACCATCACTGGTCACTAGAGAAATGTAAATCAAAACCACATTGAGATACCATCTCGTGCCAGTTAGAATGGTGATCATTAAAAATTCTGGAGACAACAGATGCTGGAGAGGATGTGGAGAAATAGGAACACTTTTACACTGTTGGGAGTGTAAATTAGTTCAGCCATTGTGGAAGACAGTGTGATGATTCCTCAGGGATCTAGAAATAGAAATTCCATAGTTCTTAAATCAATTGGGAAAATACCTAGAAGCTTGATGGCTGGATTGTATAGTAAGACTCAGTTTAGTTTTATAAGAAATGGCCAAACTGTCTTCCAAAGTGGCTGTATCATTTTGCATTCCTGCCAGTAATGAATGAGAGTTCCTGTTGCACCACATCCTAGCACCCTAGTTAGCCCTTAGTGTTGTCAGTTTTTTATTTTAGTCATTCTAATAGGTGTTTGTTGATATCACATTGCTGTTCTATTTTGTAATGATAAATTATATTGAGAGTCTTCATACACATGTTTGCCATCTGTGCATTTTTGTTCCAGGAGATGTTTGCTTAGAACTTTTGCCCATGTTTTCTTTGGGTTGTGTGAAAATAAGTAATTACAATCAAAGCAATGGAACTTCGAATTGTACTCCTGGTTATTTTATTATCTTTGTAGCAATTGTGAATGGAAGTTCACTCATGATTTGGCTCTCCATTTGTCTGTTATTGGTGTGTAGGAATGCTTATGATTTTTGCACTCTGATTTTGTATTCTGAGATTTTTGCTGAAGTTGCTTATCAGCTTAAAGAGATTTTGGGTTGAGACAATGGGGTTTTCTAAATATACAATCATGTCATCTGGCAAGAGACAGAACCGAAGGGCATTTGAACAGGAAAGAGAAAATCAAATTGACAAGACAATTTGATTTTTTCTTTTCCTGTTCAAATGCCCTTCGGTTCTGTCTCTTGCCAGATTTCCCTGGCCAGAATGTCCAATACTATTCAAGAAGTTGAACAGGGGTGGTGAGAGAGGGAATCCTTGTCTTGTGCTGGTTTTCAAAGGGAATGCTTCCAGTTTTTGCCCATTTGGTATGATATTGGCTGTGGGTTTGTCATAAATAGCTTTTATTATTTTGAAATACATTTCATCAATACCTAGTTTATTAAGAGTTTTAGCATAAAAAGCTGTTGAATTTTGTCAAAGGCCTTTTCTGCATCTATTGAGATAATCATGTGGTTTTTGTCATTGGATCTGTTTATGTGATGGATTATATTTATTGATTTGCATATGTTGAACCAACCTTGCATCTCAAGGACAAAGCTGACTTCATCGTGGTGGATAAGCTTTTCGATGTGCTGCTGGATTCGGCTTGCCAGTATTTTCTTGAGGCTGTTCACATCAATATTCATCAGGGATATTGGCCTAAAATTTTCTGTTTTGTTGTGTCTCTGGCAGGTTTTGGTATCAGGATGATGCTGACCTCATAAAATGAGTTTGGGAGGCATCGCTCTTTTTTATTGTTTGAAATAGTTTCAGAAGGACTGGTACAAGCTCCTCTT
The DNA here is from genome assembly GCA_036589455.1 of Ateles fusciceps. Classification (NCBI taxonomy): domain Eukaryota; kingdom Metazoa; phylum Chordata; class Mammalia; order Primates; family Atelidae; genus Ateles; species Ateles fusciceps. The sequence continues at coordinate 5,323,673 of JAZHEH010002842.1, forward strand.
TCTACCTCTGGTAGAATTTGGCTATAAATCCATCTGGTCCTGTACTTTTCTTGGTTGGTTGGTTATTGATTACTGCCTCAATATCAGAACTTGTTATAGGTCTATTCAGGGATTTGACTTCTTCCTTGTTTAGAATTGGGAGGGTGTATGTGTCCAGGAATTTATCCATTTCTTTTAGATTTTCTAGTTTCTTTGCATAGAGGTGTTTATAGTATTCTCTGACGGTAGTTTGTATTTCTGTGGAATCAGTGGTAATATCCCCTTTATCATTTTTTATTGCGTCTATTTGATTATTATCTCTTTTCTTCTTTATTAGTCTGGCTAGCGGTCTATTTTGTTGATCTTTAAAAAAGAACAGCTCCTGGATTTATTGATTCTTTTAAGGGTTTTTTTGCATCTCTATCTCCTTCAGTTCTGCTCTGATCTTAGTTATTTCTTGCCTCTTGCTAACTTTTGAATTTGTTTGCTCTTGCTTCTCTAGTTCTTTTCATTGTGATGTTAGGGTGTCGATTTTAGATCTTTCCTGCTTTCTCTTATGAGAATTTAGTGCTACAAATTTCCCTCTAAACACTGCTTTGGCAGTGTCCCAGAGATGCTGGGACATTGTGTCTTTGTTCTCATCAGTTTCAAAGAACTTATTATTTTTCTGCCTTCATTTTGTCATTTACCCAATAGTCATTCAGGAGCCAGTTGTTCAGTTTTTACACAGCTGTGCAGTTTTGAGTGTGTCTCTTAATCCTGAGTTCCAATTTGATTGTGCTGTGGTCTGAGAGACTGTTATGATTTCTGTTCTTTTGCATTTGCTGAGGAGTGGTTTACTTCCAATTATGTGGTCAGTTTTAGAATAAGTACAATGCAGTGCTGAGAAAATTGTATATTCTGTTGATTTGGGGTGGAGAGTTTTGTAGATATCTATTAGGTCTACTTGGTCCAGAGCTGAGTTCAAGTCATGGATATCCTTGTTAATTTTCTGTCTTGTTGATCTGTCTAATATTGACAGTGGGGTGTTAAAGTCTCCCACTATTACTGTGTGGGAGTTTAAGTCTCTTTTTAGGTCTCCAAGAACTTGCTTTATAAATCTGAGTTCTCCTGTATTGGGTACATATATATTTAGAAGAGTTAGCGGTTCTTGTTGCATTTATTTTTTTATCATTATGAAATGCCCTTTTGTCTCTTTTGATCTTTATTGGTTTATAGTCTGTTTTATCAGAGACTAGGATTGCAACCCCTGATTTTTTTTTTTTTTTTTTTTTTTTGCTTTCCATTTGCTTGATAAATATTCCTCCATCCCTTTATTTTGAGCCTATGTGTGTTTTTGCACTTGAGGTGGGTCTCCTGAATACAGCACAGTGATGGGTTTTAACTCTTTATCCAATTTGCCAGTCTGTGTCTTTTAATTGGAGCATTTAGCCCATTTACATTAAAGGTTAATATTATTATGTGTAAATTTTGTCTGTCAGTTGATGCAGTTTCTTCACAGTGTCGATGATCTTTACAACTTGGTATGTTTTTGCAGTAGCTGGTATGGTACCATTTGTTTCTTTCCATGTTCTTCCTTCAGGAGCGCTTGTAAGGCAGGTACGTTGGTGACAAAATCTCTCAGCATTTTCTTGTCTGTAGAGGATTTTTTTCTCCTTTGCTTATAAAGCTTAGTTTGGCAGAATATAAAATTCTGGGTTGAAAATTCCTTTAAGAATGTTGAATATTGGCCCCCACTCTCTTCTGGCTTATAGGGTTTCTGCTGAGAGATCCACTATGAGTCTGATAGGCTTCCGTTTGTGGGTAACCTGACTTTTCTCTCTGGCTGCCCTTAACATTTTTTTTCCTTCATTTCAACCGTGGTGAATCTAACAATTATGTGTCTTGGGGTGCTCTTCTCTAGGAGTATCTTTGTGGTGTTCTCTGTATTTCCTGAATTTGAATGTTGGCCTGTCTTGTTAGGTTGGGGAAGTTCTCCTGGATAATATCCTAAAGAGTGTTTTCCAACTTGGTTCCATTCTCCCAGTCACTTTCAGGTACACTAGTCAAATGTATATTTGTTCTTTTCACATAATCCCATATTTCCTGGAGGCTTTGTTCTTTCCTTTTCATTCTTTTTTTCTCTAATCTTGTCTTCATGCTTTATTTCATTAAGTTGATCTTCAATCTCTGATATCCTCTCTTCCACTTGATCAATTCAGCTATTGATACTTGTGTATGCTTCATGAAGTTTTCATGCTTTTTTCAGTTCCATCAGGCCATTTATATTCTTCTCTAAACTGGTTAGTCTAGTTAGCAATTCCTCTAACCTGTTTTCAGGGTACTTAGCTTTCTTGCATTGGGTTAGAACATGCTCCTTTAGCTTGGAGGAGTTTGTTATTACCCACCTTCTGAAGCCTACTTCTGTCAATTCTTCAACTCATTCTCCGTCCAGTTTTGTTCCCTTGCTGGCGAGGAGTTGTGTTCCTTTGGAGGAGAAGAGGCATTCTGGATTTTGGAATTTTCAGCCTTTTTGTGCTCATTTCTCCCCATCTTCATGGATTTATCTACCATTGTTCTTTGCTGTTGGTGACCTTTGGATGGAAGTTTTGCATGGTTGTCCTTTTTGTTGATGTTGATGCTATTCCTATTAGTTTTTCTCCTAACAGTCAGACCCCCCCTGCTGCTGGTCTGCTGGATTTTGCTGCAAGTTCACTCCAGACCCTGTTTGCCTGAGTATCACCAGTGGAGGCTGCAGAACATCAAAGATTGCTGCCTGTTGCTTCCTCTGGAAGCTCCCTCCCAGAGGGACACCTGGCAGATGCCAGCCAGAGCTCTCCTGTATGAAGTGTCTGTCAGCCCCCTGCTGGGAGGTATCTCCCAGTCAGGATACACGGGGTCAGGTATTCACTTGAGGAGGCAGTCTGACCCTTAGGAGAGCTCGAACACTGTGCTGGGAGACCCATTGCATAGAACTGGGCAGGCCGGGATGTTTAAGTCTGCTGAAGTTGTGCCCACAGCTGCCCCTTCCCCCAGGTGCTCTGCCCCAGGGAGATAGGAGTTTTATCTGTAAGCCCCTGACTGGGGGATGCTGCCATTTTTTCAGAGATTCCCTGGCCAGAGAGGAAAAATCTAGAGGTAGTCTGGCTACAGTGGCTTTGCTGAGCTGTGGAGTTCTCCACCCAGTTGGAACTTCCCCTGGCTTTGTTTACACTGTGAGGGGAAAACCATCTACTCAAGCCTCAGCAATGGTGGTTGCCCCTCCCTTTACCAAGCTCCAGCATCCCAAGTAAACTTCAGACTGCTGTGCTGGCAGCAAGAATTTGAAGCCAGTGGATCTTGGCTTGCTGGGCTCCATGGGGGTGGGATCTGCTGAGGTAGACGACTTGGTTTCCTGGTTTCAGCCCCCTTTCCAGAGGAGTGAATGGTTCTGTCTTGCTGGCATTCCAGGTGCAACTGGGATATGAAAAAAAGAAAAAGAAACAAACTCCTGCAGCTAGCTCAGTGTCTGCCCAAATGGCCACCCAGTTTTGTGCTTGAAACCCAGGACTCTGGTGGCGTAGGCACCGGAGGCAGTCTCCTGGTGTGCAGTTTGTGGAGACCATGGGAAAGCATAATATCTGGGCTGGGGTACAGTGTTCCTAAATATGGCACAGTCCCTCCGGGCTTCCTTTCACTAGGTTAGAAAGTTCCTGGACTTCTTAAGCTTCCCAGGTAAGGCAGTGCCCCACCCTGCTTCAGCTCAACCTTCATGGGCTGCACCCACTGTCTAACTAGTCCCAGTGAGATGAGCCAGACACCTCGGTTGGAAATGCAGAAATCACCCACCTTCTGCACTGATCTTGCTGGGAGCTGCAGACCAGAGCTGTTCCTATTTCCTGTTCTGCCATCTTGCCAGGTCAGTGTTGTTGTTGTTGTTGTTGTTTTTTCCAAGATGTTTTACAGTTTTGCACTCTACATTTAGGTGTATGGTACATTTTCAGTTAATGTTTATGTAAGTTGTAAGATATGTGTCTAGGTTCCTTTTTTCCTTTTTCTTTGTAAGAACATTCAGTTGTTTTGCCACCATTGATCGAAAAGACTATTCTTTATTTAATTAATTTCTGTTGTTCCTTCATCAAAGTTCAGTTGACTGTATTTGTGTAGATCTATTTTGGGCTCTTCATTTTGTTTCATTGTTCTAGATGTCCTTTCACCAACCACGTGCCGCCTTGATTACTGTAGCCTTGTAATAAGTTGAGAAATAGGGTAGTGTTAGTCCTCCAGCATTGTTTTCCTTCAGCATTGTGTTAACTGTTCTAAATGCTTTGCCTTTCCATGTAAACTAGAATCTGCTTTATGAAATCTACAAAAATGGCTTGCTGCTATTCTTTTTTTCTTTTTTTCTTTTTCAACTCTCTTTGTTGCCCAGGCTGGAGTACAGTGGCATGATCATGGCTCACTGCAGCCTCGACCTCCCAGGCTCAAGCAATCCTCCCACCTCAGCCTCCTGAGTAGCTGGTACTATAGGTGTGTGCCACCATGCCCAGGTAATTTTTTATTTTTTGTAGAGTAAGTGTTTTTCTATGTTGCCTTGGCTGGTCTTAAACTCTGGGGCTCAAGAGATCCTCTGTCATTGTCCTCCAAAGGGCTGAGATTACAAGCATGAGCCACTGCACCTGGCCTACTGGTGTCTTGATTGAGATCACATTAAATCTTTAGAGCAAGTTGTGAAGAATTGATAACTTAATTCACAGTATTGAGTCTTCACATCTATGAATAAGGAATATTGCTCCATTCATTTAGATATTTTATTTGTTTCATTGCTGTTTTATAGTTTCCTACATATAGAATCTGTAGATATTTTGTGTCAGATTTATAACTAGATATGTCATTTTGGGGGTACTACTGTAAATAGTTTTGTGTTTTTAATTTCAAATTCCAATTGTTCATTGCTTACAGACACATAGGAAGGTAATGGACTCTATACATTAATCTTATACTCTGCAACTCTGCTGTTCTTGCTTAGTTCCAGAATTTTTTTTTTTTTGGTCAATTATTTGAGGGTTTCTTTTTTTTTTTGGATAACCATATCATCTGTGAATAGAGATAGTTTTATTTCTTTCCAATCTGCATATCTTTTTATTTCTTTTTCTTGTTCTGTTGCACTAACTAGTATTTGGAGTACAACACTGAATTTGAGTGGTATATTAGTCCATTCTCATACTGTTAATGAAGACATAGTCAAGACTGGGTAATTTATAAAGAAAAGGAGGTTTAATGGACTCAGAGTTCCATATGGATAGGTAGGCCTCACATTAGCCTTTATGCTGGAAGGCTAATGAGGAGCAGAGTCACATCTTACATGGTAGCAGGCAAGAGATCTTGTACAGGGGAACTCCCATTTGTATAGCCATCAGATCTTGTGAGACTTGTTTACTACAAGGGGAACAGTATGGGGACAACCACCACCATGATTCAATTACCTCCACCTGGCCCCACCCTTGATACATGGAGATTATTACAATTTAAGGTGAGATTTGAGTGGGAATATAGCCAAACCACATCAAGTGGTGAGAAAAGGAATCCTTACCTTGTTTCCAGACTTCAGGGACAAGTAAAAAAACATTTAATTCCCCACTAACTATTATGTTAACTTAGGAATTTTTTTGTTAGATGTTCTTTATCAAGTTGATAAAGTTTCCCTTTATTTGTAGTTTGCTGATTTTTTTTAATTGCAAATGGGTGATATATGTTGTCATATGCTTTTTCCGTGTTAATTGGCATGATCATATGATTTTCTATCTGTAGCTGTTGCTGTGGTGGATTATGTAAACCGAAAAGTATCTGAGATAGGTCTCAACCAGTTTAGAAGTTTATTTTGCCAGGATTAAGGACATGCCTGTGACACCACCTCAGCAGGTCCTGAGGAAAAATGCCCAAAGTGGTTGGGCTACACCTAGGTTTGATACATTTTAAGGAGACATAAGACATCAACCAGTACATGTAAGATTTCTACTGGTTCAGTCTGGAAAGTTGCTAAAACTTGAAGTGGGGTGGTGGGGGCTTCCAGGTTATAGGTGGATTCAGATTTTCTGATTGGCAATTTGTTGAAAGAGTTGATTTAAAGACTAGAATTGAGGTGAGGAGCAAGATGGCTGACTAGATGTAGCCAGGTAGAACCGCTCCCACAGAAGGACTGAGACAACTCAAGTGCTTTTAACAGATCTTCAAAGGAAAGATGCCAAGAGTGGACATAAGGAAGACATAGAGCTGTGCTCAAGGGGGAGAAATCTGGGAACCTGCATGGGACTACCAGGCACTGGGACTCATTTTTGGGCCACAACAGCTCCAGGGGAATGGGTGAATGGAACTGGCAAGGAGCAACCCACTCTTACCATGGGACTCTGGAAACCTGGCAGGAGGAGACTCCTTGACCACCATGGACACTCAAGTTGGCAGGGAGAGTTGCTTAGAGAAGTGGTAGGGGCAGCAAGCCAGCTAATGTGAAGACCAGAGGGTTTAATGTGGGAGCATCTGTAGTGGAACATGGTTAGAGATAGCCATCCTTGTGAGCTCAACTTGCTTCATTGGAGAATCTAGCCCTAGGGGAACTGCCAGACCTGAACTCTGCAGGGTGGTCTTGCCCATCAGACAGGACTGGTCTGACCTGAGCAATCCTTGGTCTGCTGGACTCTCCCAGGGCTCCACCCTGGCCACACCTGCCTGTAGGGCAGTCTTGGGTGCCCTGGAAGACTGTACCGTAGCTTCTGCAGTGGCAGACCATGCTGACAGGTGGGGAGCTCCAGCAAAGCAGCCCCTCATACTGCAGCTTCTCCTGGGCCTGTAGCAACTCCTCACGTCACTTTGCTGGCTTGCATGGGAAGGTTTTGCTCTCCTTGTTCCATCAGTGTGTGGAGTGTAATAACACTCCCTTCCCCCATCAATCATCTTTGCAGATAGACCCTTGGTAGGCACAGCACCAGGAAGCCCCACCCCCACCAGTGCCCCACCTTTGCACTAACATTGCACAGAGAACAGCAGATTCTCCCCTACTCTAAGGAATCGCTCCTCCTTGTGGGGCGCAAAGAAGGCACCCAGACCTGTGGCTGCCAGCACCCCACCTTGAGCCAACACCTTCTCCAGTGTGACCATGGATACAGCCTTCAGCAGAGGATCCCCACTCACCACCAGCTATGTTACCTCTGCCACTGTGGTTAATGCCTATAGTAGGGCAGCTACTTCAGTACCCACTAGCATTCTGCCATAGTTGCTGCACCTCAGTCTCCCCAGCAGAGTGCATTTCACACCTTGAGGAAGCAGAGAACAAATCTGGGGCTCAATACAAGTCTACAGAGTTACAGCACACAGTCCAGGAGCTTGGAGCTAAACATCGGACCTATCAAATCTTCCAGAAATGAATACAGTCAGTTGAGTCCACCTTATATAGCAGTCAAACCCTCAAAGTCATTGAATGGATAAAAGAAAAAATCCATCCAAAGGTCAGCAACCTTAAGGATTGAAGGGTAAATAAGGCCACAAAGATGAGAAAGAATCAGTGCAAGAAAACTAAAAGAGCCAGAATGCCTTCTTTCCTCCAAACAATCATATTACCTCTACAGCAAGGGTTCTGGACTAGGCTGAGATGGATGAAACAGAATTCAGAACATGGATAGGAAAGACAGAGATCATAGAGCTACACAAGTACATTAAAAACCAATGCAAAAAGCTAAAAATAATGATAAAACAGTGCAGGAGATGACAGACAAAATAGCCAATGTAGAGAAGAATGTAACTGACCTCATAGAGCTGAAAAACACTACAAGAATTTCATAATGCAATCACAAGTATTAATAGCACAGTAGACCAAGCGGAGGAAAGCAGCTCAGAGAGTGAAGACTGGCTTTCTGAAATAATACTGTCAGGGAAGAATAGAGGAAAAAGAGTAAAAACAACAAATAAAATATCCAAGAAATATGGTGTTATATAAAGAGACTGGATCTATGACTCATTGGTATCACTAAAAGAGTTGGAGAGAATGGAACCAACTTGGAAAACATATTCCAGAGTATTATCCATGAGAACTTTCCAAACCCAACTAGAGAGGCCAATATTCAAATTCAGGGAACACAGATAACCCCAGTAAGATATTTCACTTAGAAAGAAAGGTCAGGTCATTATCATAGAAAACCCATCAGACTAACAGCAGACCTTTCAGCAGAAACCTTATGAGCCAGAAGAGATTAGTGTCCTATATTCAACATTCCTCAAGAAAAGAAGTTTTGAACCCAGAATTTCTTATCCAGCCAAAGGTAAGTGAAGGGGTAAGATCATTATGAGACAAGCAAATGCTGAAGAAATTACCACCAGACCTGCCTTACAAGAGCTCCTGGAGGAAGCACTAAATATGGAAAGGAAAGACTGTAACCATCCACTCCAAAAACACACTGAAATATACAGACCAGTGACACTGTAAAGCAAACACAAGTCTACAAAATAAACAACTAACATCACGATGACAGGATCAAATCCACGCATACAAATACTAACCTTAAATGTAAATGGGCCAAATACCCCCATTAAAATGGCAAGCTGGATAAAGAACCAAGACCCACTGGTATGCTGTCTTCAAGATACCCAGCTTGTAAGCAGTGACACACATAGGCTCAAAATAAAAGGATGGGGAAAAATCTACCAAGCAAATAGAACACATAAAAAAGCAGGGGTTGCAATCCTACTTTGTGACAAAATGGACTAAACCAACAAAGGTAAGTAAAGACAAAAAATGGTATTATTTAAAGGTTAAGGGTTCAATTCAACAAGAAGGCCTAACTATCCTAAATGTATATGCACCCAACACAGGAGTGCCCAGATTCATAAGCCAGTTCTTAGAGAACTTCAAAGAGACTTAGACTTCCATGCAATAATAATGAGAGACTTTAACACCCCACAGATAATATTAAACAGACCATCAAGACAGAAAATTAATAAAGATATTCAGGACCTGAAACTTAACCCTTTCCTTACACCATATACAAAAGTTAAGATAGATTAGAGACTTAAATGTAAAACCCAAAACTATAAAAACCCTAGGCAAAAATTGACAAATGGGATCTAATTAAACTAAAGAGCTTCTGCACAACAAAGGAAACTATCAGCAGAGTGAACAGGCAACCTATAGAATGGGAGAAAATTTTTCAAACTATACAGCTGACAAAGGTCTAATATCAGCATCCATAAGGAACTTCAACAAATTTCCAAGGAAAAAAAACAACTCCACTAAAAAGAGATCAAAGAACATGAACAGGAACTTTTCAAAAGAGGACATATGTGTGGCCAACAAACATATAAATAAAGTTCAAGATCACTGATCATTAGAGAAATGTAAGTCAACACCACAATGAAATATCATCTCACATGAGTCAGAATGGCTCCTATAAAAAGTGAAAAATAACAGATCCTGGTGAAGTTGTAAGGAAAATGGAATACTTACACACTGTCAATGAGGGGTAATTAGTCAACCATTGTGGAAGACAGTTTGGCAGTTTCTTAAGACCTAAAAACAGAAAAACCATTCAACCTAGCAGTCTCATTATTGGGTATATATGCAAAGGAATATAAATTATTCTATTATAAAGAGACATGCACATGTATGTTCACTGCAACACTATTCACAATAGCAAAGACATGGAATCAACTTGAATGCCCATCAATGATAGATTGAATAAAGAAAATGTGATACATATATGCCATGGAATACTATGCAGCCATAAAAAAGAATGAGATCATGTCCTTTGCATGAACACGTATGGGGCTGGAGGCCAGTATCCTTAGAAAACTAACACGGAAACAGAAAACCAAATATCACATGTTCTCACTTATAAGTGGGAGCTAAATGATGAGCACACATAAACACATATAGGGGAACAGCATACAGGGGCCAATTGGAGTGTGGATAGTGGGAAGAGGGAAATGTTCAGAAAAGATAACTAATGCGTACTAGGCATAATAACCAGGTGATGAAATAATGTGCACAACAAACCCTCATGATACAAGTTTACCTATACAGCAAACCTACACATGTACCCCTGAACTTAAAAGTTTTGTTTTTTCTTCAAAGCTCTTGTATCCATAAAAGGTAGTGTCTGGGTTAAGATAAGGGGTTGTGGAGGCCAAGGTTCTTTTTATGCAGATAAAGACTCCAGGTAGCAGGTTTCAGAGAGAATAGTTTGAAAATATTTCTTAAGAGAGTTAAAAAGGTACCAGATTCTTAGTTAATTCTCCTAAATCAGGGAAAAGATCTGGAAAGGGAAGGGGATTTTCTACAGAGTGAAGACTTTTCCTGCAAGAGATAGCTTTATAGGACCATTTAAAAATATGTGAAAGAAATATACTTTAGGGTAAAATACTTTGATTTCTTTCAGGGCTTGCTATCTGTCATGTGATGCTATACTAGAGTCAGGCTGGAATTTGGTGTCTTATTGCTATGAAAAAGCCTTAAACACCAGTTTAATGTGAATACTGCTCAGTTGTATCTGAATTCCAAAGGAAAAGTGTGTAATGAGGCCTGTCCAAGCCCCTGCTTTCCACCATGGCTGAACTAGTTTTTCAGGTTAACTTTGGAATGTCCTTGGCTAAGTGAAGAGGTCCCTTTAGATTGTTCAGAGGCTTAGAATTTTATTTTTAAGTTACAATTATATTGATTGATTTTCAAGAGTTGAACTAGCCTTGCCTACTTAGAATAAATCCCAGTTGATAATGGGGTATAAATCTTTTTATAGACTGTCAGATATTATTTGGTAATATTTTATTCAGGATTTTCCTATCTGTATTCATGAGGGATACTGGTTTGTGGTTTTTGTTTTTTGTAATATCTTCATCTGCTTTTGATGGTGGGGTATTGCTGGCTTCATGGAATGAGGTAAGAAGTGTGCACTCTGTTTCTATTTTCTTGAGAAGATGAGTGTCATATCTGAGTCTGGTTCTGATGTTTGCTTTATCTCCTCTGACCTTTATTTTGCCTTTTGCTATACCTTGCAATTTTTTTTGTTGAAAGTTGTACCTGTTTTATCAGGTAATGAGAAAACAATGTAAATAGACCTGTTCTGTGAGGATTTATGTTAATTTGGCTTGGATTTGGGCTGTGTTTGCTGTAGTTGTAGGTTCCAGCCCCTTCCAGTTCCTCCTGTGCCTTTGTTTTGTCTTCCCCCTAATTTGGGCTTCCCTAAATAGTACTCCTCAGAAAGAATCTAAGTCTTACATCTAAAAGAGATCCGCTGTAATCCACTATTATCAGGCTGGAGACACATTTGTGTGGTAATAGGAGTGGGAGAAGAAACAAATTTTGTAATCTTCCAAAAAATTTCAGTCTTTTAGTGGGCTTGCGTTTATGGCCTAAGATCTTCACAGATGTTTCTTTTGTATAATTTCTCCCCCATTGCCTTTAGGTAGAACAGGAGGACTAGAGGGGCTGAAGGTCCAGAGCTCTGATAAAATATTTCTCTGTAGAAGAGGCCTTTCTTACATAGAAGGAGGCTCTGGGTGTAGTTCACAAGGATTGCTGGGATCTTTTCAATTCTTTAAAATTGCCGTTTAAGAGTTTCTGCAAAATACGAGCTTCTTATATAGATAGGCAAATTTTGGCTGTGACTCTCGGAATGTGCTTATTTGTTAGATTTGGCAGTGGTAATATGGCCTGCAAACTCAGTTTTTTCATAGGCCCAAGAAAACTTCGGTTTGTTCAGCTTTTTCTTATTGTAAAGGATGAAGTAAGGAATTTTAATCTGATGTTTTAGCCTGAAACTTAAGTCTACCTCTTAAGATCTATTTATGTTATTCTATTAACTTTTTTTTTTTTTTTTTTGAGATAAAGTCTCACTCTGTCACCCAGGCTGGAGTATAGTGGCATGATCTTGGCTCACTGCAACCTCCTGCCCTGGGGTTCAAGTAATTCTCCTACCTCAGCCTCCTGAGTAGCTGGGATTACAGGCACCTGCCACTGCACCTGGCTAATTTTTGTATTTTTAGTAGAGATGGGGTTTCACCATCTTGGCCAGGCTTGTCTTGAACTCCTGACCTCATGATCCACCTGACTCCACCTCCCAAAGTGCTGGGATTGCAGGTGTGAGCCTCCACATCCAGCCAACTGTTGTTTTTTAATGTCTTACCCATTTTCCTCTACTCATCTTCCATTCTCCATTACCACAAGTATACATGCTGTACATGTCCCTGTACACCTCTGCAAGAATTTTTCTATTTTTGTTACCTAGCAGTTTTTATTTTTTATTTTTTAATTTTTATTTATTTTATTGCATTTTAGGTTTGGGGGTACATGTGAAGAACATGGAAGATTGTTGCATAGGTACACACATGGCAGTGTGATTTGCTGCCTTCCTCCCCCATCACCTATATCTGGCATTTCTCCCCATGCTATCCCTCCCCAACTCCCCACCCCCCACTGTCCCTCCCCTTTTTCCCCCACTGACCCCAGTGTGTGATACTCCCCTCCCTGTGTCCATGTGTTCCCATTGTTCAACACCCGCCTATGAGTGAGAACATGCGGTGTTTGATTTTCTGTTCTTGTGTCAGTTTGCTGAGAATGATGGTTTCCAGGTTCATCCATGTCCCTACAAAGGACACGAACTCATCGTTTTTGATGGCTGCATAATATTCCATGGTGTATATGTGCCACATTTTCCCTGTCCAGTCTATCATCGATGGGCATTTGGGTTGGTTCCAGGTCTTTGCTATTGTAAACTGTGCTGCAATGAACATTCGTGTGCATGTGTCCTTATAGTAGAATGATTTATAGTCTTTTGGATATATACCCAGTAATGGGATTGCTGGATCAAATGGAATTTCTATTTCTAGGTCCTTGAGGAATCGACACACCGTCTTCCACAGTGGTTGAACTAATTTACACTCCCACCAACAGTGTAAAAGTGTTCCTATTTCTCCACATCCTCTCCAGCATCTGTTGTCTCCAGATTTTTTAATGATCGCCATTCTAACTGGCGTGAGATGGTATCTCAATGTAGTTTTGATTTGCATTTCTCTAATGACCAGTGATGATGAGCATTTTTTCATATGTTTGTTGGCTTCATGTATGTCTTCTTTTGTAAAGTGTCTGTTCATATCCTTTGCCCACTTTTGAATGGGCTTGTTTGTTTTTTTCTTGTAAATCTGTTTCAGTTCTTTGTAGATTCTGGTTATCAGCCCTTTGTCAGATGGGTAGACTGCAAAAATTTTTTCCCATTCTGTTGGTTGCCAATTCACTCTAATGACTGTTTCTTTTGCTGTGCAGAAGCTGTGGAGTTTGATTAGGTCCCATTTGTCTATTTTGGCTTTTGTTGCCACTGCTTTTGGTGTTTTGGTCATGAAGTCCTTGCCTACGCCTATGTCCTGAATGGTTTTGCCTAGATTTTCTTCTAGGGTTTTTATGGTGTTAGGTCTTATGTTTAAGTCTTTAATCCATCTGGAGTTAATTTTAGTGTAAGGTGTCAGGAAGGGGTCCAGCTTCTGCTTTCTGCACATGGCTAGCCAGTTTTCCCAACACCATTTATTAAACAGGGACTCGCTTCCACATTGTTTGTTTTTGTCAGGTTTGTCAAAGATCGGGTGGTTGTAGATGTGTTGTGTTGCGTCGGAGGCCTCTGTCTGTTCCATTGGTCTATATCTCTGTTTTGGTACCAGTACCATGCTGTTTTGATTACTGTAGCTTTGTAGTATAGTTTGAAGTCCGGGAGTGTGATGCCTCCAGCTTTGTTCTTTTTGCTTAGAATTGACTTGGCTATGCGGGCTCTCTTTTGGTTCCATATGAAGTTTAAGGTGGTTTTTTCCAGTTCTGTGAAGAAGGTCATTGGTAGCTTGATAGGGATAGCGTTGAATCTGTAAATTACTCTGGGCAGTATGGCCATTTTGACAATATTGATTCTTCCTAGCCATGAACATGGAATATTTCTCCATCTGTTTGTGTCCTCTCTTATTTCATTGAGCAGTGGTTTGTAGTTCTCCTTGAAGAGGTCCTTTACGTTCCTTGTTAGTTGTATTCCTAGGTATTTTATTCTCTTTGTAGCAATTGTGAATGGCAGTTGGTTCTTGATTTGGCTGTCTTTAAGTCTGTTATTGGTGTATAGGAATGCTTGTGATTTTTGCACATTGATTTTATATCCTGAGACTTTGCTGAAGTTGCTTATCAGTTTCAGGAGATTTTGGGCTGAGACGATGGGGTCTTCTAGATATACAATCATGTCGTCTGCAAATAGAGACAATTTGACTTCCTCCTTTCCTATTTGAATACCCTTTATTTCTTTTTCTTGCCTGATTGCTCTGGCTAGAACTTCCAGTACTATATTGAATAGGAGTGGTGAGAGAGGACATGCTTGTCTAGTGCCAGATTTCAAAGGGAATGCTTCTAGTTTTTGCCCATTCAGTATGATATTGGCTGTTGGTTTGTTGTAAATAGCTTTTATCATTTTGAGATATGTTCCATCAATACCTAGTTTATTGAGAGTTTTTAGCATAAAGGGCTGTTGAATTTTGTCAAAGGCCTTCTCTGCATCAATTGAGATTATCATGAGGTTTTTGTCTTTGGTTCTGTTTATGTGGTGGATTATGTTTATAGATTTGCGTATGTTGAACCAGCCTTGCATCCCCGGGATGAAGCCTACTTGATCATGGTGGATAAGCTTTTTGATGTGCTGTTGCAATCGGTTTGCCAGTATTTTATTGAAGATTTTTGCATCTATGTTCATCATGTATATTGGCCTGAAGTTTTCTTTTCTTGCTGAGTCTCTGCCAGGTTTTGGTATCAGGATGATGTTGGTCTCATAAAATGATTTAGGAAGGATTCCCTCTTTTTGGATTGTTTGGAATAGTTTCAGAAGGAATGGTACCAGCTCCTCCTTGTATGTCTGGTAGAATTCGGCTGTAAACCCATCTGGACCTGGGCTTTTTTTGGGTGGTAGGCTCTTAATTGCTGCCTCAACTTCAGACCTTGTTATTGGTCTATTCAGGGTTTCGACTTCTTCCTGGTTTAGGCTTGGGAGGATGCATGTGTCCAGGAATTTATCCATTTCTTCCAGGTTTACTAGTTTATGTGCATAGAGTTGTTTGTAATAATCTCTGATGATGGTTTGAATTTCTGTGGTATCTGTGGTGATATCCCCTTTATCGTTTTTTATTGCATTTATTTGATTATTTTCTCTTTTCTTTTTTATTAATCTGGCTAGTGGGTCTATTTTGTTGACCTTTTCAAAAAAACCAGCTCCTGGATTTATTGATTTTTTGAAGAGTTTTTCGTGTCTCTATCTCCTTCAGTTCTGCTCTGATCTTAGTTATTTCTTGTCTTCTGCTAGGTTTTGAGTTTTTTTGATCTTGCTCCTCTAGCTCTTTCAATTTTGATGATAGGGTGTCAATTTTAGATCTCTCCTTGCTTCTCATGTGGGCATTTATTGCTATATACTTTCCTCTAGAGACTGCTTTAAATGTGTCCCAGAGATTCTGGTATGTTGTGTCTTCGTTCTCGTTGGTTTCAAAGAACATCTTTATTTCTGCCTTCATTTCATTGTTTATCCAGTCAACATTCAAGAGCCAGTTGTTCAGTTTCCATGAAGCTGTGCGGTTCTGAGTTAGTTTCTGAATTCTGAGTTCTAACTTGATTGCACTGTGGTCTGAGAGACTGTTTGTTATGATTTCCGTTCTTTTGCATTTGCTGAGGAGTGATTTACTTCCAATTATGTGGTCAATTTTAGAGTAGGTGCGATGTGGTGCTGAGAAGAATGTATATTCTGTGGATTTGGGGTGGAGAGTTCTGTAAATGTCTATTAGGTTTGCTTGATCCAGGTCTGAGTTCAAGTCCTGGATATCCTTGTTAATTTTCTGTCTTGTTGATCTGTCTAACATTGACAACGGGGTGTTCAAGTCTCCCACTATTATTGTGTGGGAGTCTAAGTCTCTTTGTAAGTCACTAAGAACTTGCCTTATGTATCTGGGTGCTCCTGTATTGGGTGCGTATATATTTAGGATCGTTAGCTCTTCTTGTTGCATTGATCCTTTTACAATTATGTAATGTCCTTCTTTGTCTCTTTTGATCTTTGTTGGTTTAAAGTCTATTTTATCAGAGATGAGAATTGCAACTCCTGCTTTTTTTTGCTCTCCATTTGCTTGGTAAATCTTCCTCCATCCCTTTATTTTGAGCCTTTGTGTATCTCTGTATGGGAGATGGGTTTCCTGGATACAGCACACCGACGGGTTTTGGCTTTTTATCCAGTTTGCCAGTCTATGTCTTTTAATTGGGGCATTTAGCCCATTTACATTTAGGGTTAATATTGTTATGTGTGAATTTGATCCTGCCATTTTGATGCTAGATGGCTGTTTTGCCCGTTAGTTGATGCAGTTTCTTCATTGTGTTGATGGTCTTTACTGTTTGGTATGTTTTTGGAGTGGCTGGTACTGGTTGTTCCTTTCTATGTTTAGTGTCTCTTTCAGGAGCTCTTGTAAAGCAGGCCTGGTGGTGATGAAATCTCTGAGTACTTGCTTATTTGCAAAGGATTTTATTTTTCCTTCACTTATGAAGCTCAGTTTGGCTGGATGTGAAATTCTGGGTTGAAAGTTCTTTTCTTTAAGGATGTTGAATATTGGCCCCCACTCTCTTCTGGCTTGTAGGGTTTCTGCTGAGAGATCTGCTGTGAGTCTGATGGGCTTCCCTTTGTGGGTAACCCGACCTTTCTCTCTGGCTCCCCTTAGCATTTTCTCTTTCATTTCAACCCTGGTGAATCTGACGATTATGTGCCTTGGGGTTGCTCTTCTTGAGGAATATCTTTGTGGTGTTCTCTGTATTTCCTGGACTTGAATATTGGCCTGCCTTCCTATGTTGGGGAAGTTCTCCTGGATAATATCCTGAAGAGTATTTTCCAGCTTGGATTCATTCTCTCCTTCACATTCAGGTACACCTATCAAACGTAGATTAGGTCTTTTCACATAGTCCCATATTTCTTGGAGACTTTGTTCATTCCTTTTTACCCTTTTTTCTCTACTCTTTCCTTCTCGTTTTATTTCATTGAGTTGATCTTCGACCTCTGATATCCTTTCTTCTGCTTGGTCGATTCGGCTGTTGAAACTTGTGTATGCTTCGCAAAGTTCTTGTGTTGTGTTTTTCAGCTCCATCAATTCACTTACATTCCTCTCTAAGTTGGTTATTCTCATTAGCATTTTGTCAAATCTTTTATCAAGGTTCTTAGTTTCTTTGCATTGGGTTAGAACATGTTCTTTTAGCTCACAGAAGTTTCTTATTACCCACCTTCTGAAGGCTGATTCAGTCATTTCATCACACTCATTGTCCATCCAGCCTTGTTCCCTTGCTGGTGAGGAGTTGTGATCCCTTGTAGGAGGAGAGGCGTTCTGGTTTCGGGTGTTTTCCTCCTTTTTGCACTGGTTTCTTCCCATCTTTGTGGATTTATCTATGTGTGGTCTTTGTGGTTGGTGATTTTCAGATGGGGTCTCTCAGTGGATGTCCCGTTTGTTGATGATGAAGTTATTTATTTCTGTTTCTTAGTTTTCCTTCTAACAGTCTGGCCCCTCTGCTGTAGGACTGCTGAGGTCCACTCCCGGCCCTGCTTGCCTGGGGGATCACCTGCAGCAGCTGCAGAACAGTAAGGGTTGCTGCCAGTCTCTTCTTCTGCTATCTTTGTCCCAGAAGAATACCCGCCAGATGTCCATCTGAGCACTCCTTTGTGAGGTGACTCGTTGGATATACGGGGGTCAGGGAGCTGCTTGAGGAGACAGAGTGTCCTTTATAGGAGCTCAAGTGCTGAGCTGTGAGCTCCGTTGTTCATTCAGAGTTGCTGGGCAGGTACGTTTAAGTCTGCTGCAGCAGAACTCATAAACCCCTTTTTTCCCCAGGTGCTCTGTCCCGGGGAGTTAGGGCTTTATTTATGAGTTTCCCTGGTGCTGCTGCCTTTTTCTCAGGGCTGCCTTGCCCAGCGATGAGGCAGCCTAGTCACTGTCTGCCTACAGAGGCTTTGCTGAGCTGCTGTGGGCTCCACCCAGCTGCTGTATGAACTTCCCCTGTAGTCCTGTTTATACCGGTGTAGTGAGAACTGCCTGGGCAATGGCAAACTACCTCTGTAGCGGCAGACTGCCTCAGTAATGGCGGACGCCCCTCCCCCCACAGAGCTGGGCCGTCCCGGGCTCAGCTGTGCTTGCTGTGAAACTCTGGATCCAGAGCGTTTCCGATGGCTGTTTTTTGTGGGGGGTGGGACCAGCCGAGCCTGATCACCTGGCTCCCTGCCTCAGAGTCTCCCCAGGTGTTCCAGCCGCCTGTTGAAAAGGCGCCGGGATCTGCGTGATTTCCCGTGCGGCGACCCACTGCGCCGGCTGAAACCGCGGGTGCTGAGATTCGTGGCGCTTTTTTGCCCGGGAAATCTCCTGGCCTGGCTGCCTGTTTCAGTCCCCTTTTTTAATCAGATGAATGGGCGGCTATGCCTTCCCGGAGCTCCAATTGCCAGCTAAAACGGCACCCGGACCCACGTATTTTGTATGGGGAACCGCTGGCGCCGGGATGCCGCCCAAAACAGCAGCACCAGCGAAAACAGTCGCGCCGGCAAAACAGCTGCGCCGGCCAAACCAGCCGCCCTGGCGACCCGTGGGGCTTCTCCCCCTGGGAATCTCCTGGTCTGTGGGCAATAAAAATCTGTCTGGCAATGCGGCGTCCACTCACCCTCCGCACTTTCACTGGGAGCTGCAATCCTCAGCTGCTCCTAATCGGCCATCTTGGATCCTCCCCCCTACCTAGCACTTTTATAGCTTTAAAGTAAACCTTTGATTCATCTTTATTTTGTTAGAAAAAATGAGATGGTAATCAATTTTTTTGTCCAAATGCCAGACCATTATTTTGAACAATCCATTTTTCCCCCACTGACATGAAATGCTGATCTTTTTTTATATACTAAATTAAAAAATTTATTTCACCATTTTTCAACTCTCAATTTTTTTCATTTTTCTCTGTTTACTCCTATATCAGTACCAATTTTTTTCATATAAGTTTCACAGCTTGGTAAATTACTAATAAACACTTTAAAATATTAATGCATTAATTTTTATTTTAAGGATAACTGATGTCTTTATAATATTTATTTTACCTCTCCAAGAATAGGTTCATCTTTTTATTTATTCTAAATTTTCTTACACATACTTCTTAATTTATTGTAAATATCTTATCTTTTAATTGCATTTTCTTGTCAACAATTTGTATATAGGAAAGCAATCTATTTTGGTAAATATATATTGTACCCATGATTTTACTGAATTATCTCATTGTATATAATCATTTTTAGTTGTTTTTCTTGGGTTTATGGTTGACCATATCATTTTCAAATAATGATAATTTTTGCCTTTTTCTTTCCAGTTTTGCTTCATTTATTTGTTGTCTAATGGCAATGGCCAATATTTTTAGAACTACATTAGCTTGTTTTATTATACTAGATTTTTAAAACCATGATTCTCATTGTCTTGACAGAATACAAAGTCCTTGAGGTGGAGACTTTTATTATCTTTAATGCCTAACAATATAGGCATAGAATGGGTAATCAATAGGTAATTGTTAAATGATTCAGCCAGGGTAAGGTAGACTAGGCTGAGCTGAGGTGAGTAGATAGGTATCCCACCCAGGTGAATAAGCCTAGGTAAAGTGGGTATCCTCTAATGTCACAGGGATAGCAAAAGTGTCTCTTCATCAGACCTAGAAAAGTCTGGTGTGAGTTCCATGGCTAGAACCTATGATTCTCAAACATCAGTGGGTCCTCAAAGAGCTGTCTTCTTCAAGATCTGTCTCAGATCTGTTGGGGTTAGGAAATGCTCCTGCTTAAAGCCTGTTTTTTAGGCACAACTGCCCTGAAAATAGTGCTTTAATGTTTTAAAGACAGTGTGTACAGAAAGGCAGTAGCAAAAGATAAGTAGAAGGGCTTTGTGGATTCTACACAGTCATCCTGTAGCCCTCAGGACATCCTCACAGAAGCAGCAGGAACCTTCTCTGGCTCCTGGATGGGACCCCAACAGTGGTCCTGTTTTCGGATAGGATGGTAGAAGTTAGCAGTTTGGCTTCCCTGTATATAATAAGCATCAGGACTCTTTGAAGGGTGTGTAAGGGTACACATAAAACAAAGGCAGCTGTGAGAGCTTGATCTGTGAGGCCTGTCTAGAACATGGTGAGAGTAACAGAGCATCAGTAATGGGCAGCATGAAAAATACAGCTGCTGGTTGGAATGAGTCCAGAGTGAGAAGAGCAACTGCAATACATAAACCAAAGGCACCTGTATCTTTGGGGTTCTGAGCAGGAGCCAAAGTAGTGATAGCTTAATGGGTTTTCAAAAATATGAACAGACCTGAGGCCCACAGGCCTTGGTTTGTGGCCTGATGGACAAATGTCTCTGGCTTGGTACTAGCTCCTGTAACCCAAATTTTGTGGCTCAAGAATAGTGCTCTCCTTTTCAACTCTATTCCAGTAAGTCTTTTATCACACATTTTTATTTCAGAGAATATTGCTTCTAATGTTTTCATTAGAAAAATGAATATTATGATGGATTTCC
Organism: Ateles fusciceps; assembly: GCA_036589455.1. Classification (NCBI taxonomy): domain Eukaryota; kingdom Metazoa; phylum Chordata; class Mammalia; order Primates; family Atelidae; genus Ateles; species Ateles fusciceps. The sequence goes on from JAZHEH010002842.1 coordinate 5,344,195, forward strand.
ATTTTCCAATGAAGTTAATTGGCCATGGGCAATAATAATAAGCACTACATCTAGTGGAAAGAAAAGCAGAGGAATGTTGTTCACAAATTGCTGGGGACAAGCAGAGATCATGGGCTCATTTGAGGACCTGAGGCTTTTGATTAGCTGTGTGGCTTGAGGCAGTCTCGGTGCCCAGCACTGTATTCTCAGATGGGATTTGTGCATTTGTTCTCTCATTCATTCATCCACTCACTTCTTTATGAAACTCTTTTTGAGTGTATGTAATATGGCATGTAGATCATGTGCATGGGACTGTAGATTCAAAGATGAATAGACCATCCTCCAGGCTGGTGTGGACAATGTATTACTTTTTCTTTCTTTATACTGAACATGAACATAATTTTGGTCATAAATCTTTATGAGAATAAAAAGTGAGCCATAGATCCTCTCACTAGGAAAAGGCACATGAGCCTAATTTGACATTGGTGATACAAAGCTACCTGAAGCATGTCCATAGAGTGTCTCAGATTGAGATATACCACCAGGAATACATAGGTCTCAGAATTAAGTGCAGAAGGCAGTGGGCTTTATGCATCAGAATAGTGAATGCCATAATTCTGACCAAGACCTGCTCTGACATTTCATTTGGTTTTTTAACCCATCTTTTTCTTTCAATTTAAATGCTTACATATTTCCCTCTCTGGGATAGTGTAAAATATTACTGAACGGCGGTGAGGGATTGGTTGAGAATGGAAACCGAACATGTAGTAATACTGCCAGTTGGCTGTGTGTGTCTCTGCAGCAGCCCTAGAATGCTGGAAGACCTTCTGGGTGGATTGATCCACAGTCTTGCCTAGCATCACATGGCTTGTTAACAGCAGAGGCAGAACACAGCCTTCCTGATGCCCAGGTCTGTGCCTTTACCACTGGCTTACACCTCATTCCAGACCCAAATTCTGTCTCTAGTTCCATCTTCTGGCCTGAAAACTCCATGTAGGTCTAATGGATATTTTATCTGAAGGCAGCTAAGAATTTGTTTACCAGAGTTGTTAAGAAGTGTTTTCCTGATTGAAATAAATGTGTTAAATATGTGCCCCTTTATTACACACACAATTCAAAAAATACTCAAAAGAAGCCCTTTATTTTATTATCTTATTTAAGATATAAAACAATATTTTTCTGTGATTCCCAAATGAATATATATATTCATCTAATATATATATATATTCATCTAATATATATATATATTCATCTATATATATATATTCATCTTATATATATATATATTCATCATATATATATATATATATTTCATCATATATATATATATTCATCATATATATATATATATATATATATATATATATATTAGAAAAGACAGTTTTCTGGAGAGAGCTTTCTTTTCAATGATGTAGGACACTACTATTGCCCATATAGAATTGTAAAATGCAGAAGTTAGGAATTGAAATGCTGACACACTCACAATCTCAGGGGCCAAATGGCACCACAATGAATTCTCACGTTTTTTAACTTTCAAAAAGCCCTAGGGACTGCTTTTACTGCATATTTTATGGAGCCATGTGTCTTTTTACTAGAGTTAGTATAGGTTCAAAACTTTAAATAAAATTTTTCTCTTTGTCAAAGGCCCACAACTGCATGCAGTGCAGTGACCAGTAGTAAATTTCCAGGGTTCATAACGGAAGGAAGAGTCAGCACAGCATTGAAGCCTGATGCATCTGCTGTTATGGCAACTGCACTCTAGGAGGCATTTCTCATTAGATGTATTTTTCTACCTCAGCCAAGATTAGTCAATATTATAAATCATCTTAATTGATAACATTCTTTTTAGAGATCTTTTGAATTTGCTGACATGAGGTCATTTAAAATTCTTTATGTTTCAAATGACACCTCATAAAGTGAAAGGCTTCCTTCAAATCCATATTTTGCTGCCTGGGAGTAAGCGGGGTTGTGTGCAAAATATGAAGAAAAGGTGTTTGCTTGGGGTAAAGTCCTGTGGTAACTTTGTGAAAGAAATGGTTTAAGCTTCAATAGAGCCTAAATAAAACTAGTATTTTAGTTGTACACAATGGAAGTCCAAGGATATTTGTACATAAAGTATACAGGACTTGATATAGGGAAAGCATTTTATACAGTCAGTTATTATCCACTAGGCTGCTACTTCTACTGATACTGTGCCTGAAATCAGATTTGCAAAAATCCATTATAATTCCTGTTCATCATAACAGAAATGCTGCTGAAGCCATTTCCACATTTATTATGAGAGATACCTCAACTTCTAAAAGGCTATAGATCATATTAGGGAGAATGCAAGAGTAGAGGAACTCGTGATTTTAATTAAAGCTGCCAGCAACATTTCCCCAAGTCTTTTGGAGCATGATAACAGTGTCTTTCGGGAAGATTGTGAATATTCAGAGTTAGAAGGAAGCATACTTATTTCTTAGAGGTTGATCTAGAAAATTTGGTTTGGAATAGAGAGTAATCTAGGCACTGTTGGTGTTTTTAAACAACAGTAATGGTGGTGGTGGTAGGGCACTGAAAGTACTGTGGAGTGAGTGGCAAAATTCTCTAAGTTTGGGTCAGTGGGTCTCAAATTTGGGTGCATAAGGATCACTTGGTGTACCTGTTAAAAATGTAGATTTCTAGAAGTTAGCCCTCAGTGATTTTGATTAAGAATATAGAGAGTGGGTCCTCTCTATATGCTCAATTAAAGACCCTGTGCTGACTTAAACTTGTATGCTAATTGTATTTTTCCCATTCTCACGCTGCTATAAAGAACTATCCGAGACTGGGTAATTTTTAAAGAAAAGAGATTCAGTTGACTCACAGTTCCACAGGTTGTACAGGAGGCATGGCCTGGGGGGCTTCAGGAAACTTATAGTTTCCTGAATTGAGCATATAGAGAGGCCCCACTCTCTATATTCTTAATCAAAATCACTGGGGGCTAACTTCTAGAAGTCTACATTTTTAATGGTAGAAGGGCGAAGGGGAAGCAGGCACATATTTACATGGCAGCAGGAGAGAGAGAGAACAAGGGGGGGGAAGTGCTGCACACTTCAAACAACCAGATATCATGAGAACTCACTCATTATCATGAGAACAGCAAAGGAAATCTGCCCCCATGATCTAATCACCTCTCACCAGGTACCTCCCCCCAACACTGGGAATTACAATTTGACATGAGATTTGGGGACATAGAGCCAAACCATGTCACTAATATTTCTAGATTTCATTCTGAACAATTGTAACTTATAAAACACTTTTTAAAAAAAATCTCAGCATAGTAGTATTTTTTTCAAATCATAAAACATGAACATATTTGATTTAAAAGCAAAACATTATGCTTTTAATCAATAATAGGCTAACAGAAACTTAAAGTTTTTACATGAAAGTCACATAATATATTGACAGCAAAACTTTTAGACTGAGGGTAGATTGCCCATCCTATCGCCTCTCCTATCCCAGACTTCAAATATGACAAATACCTTCCCTTGCACACTTACACAGACATCATTCATTGATCATACCATACTTTGCAGCTATATCAGATGCAACCTCAGAATTCTTCTCCACAATAGTCACTACCAAGTTATCAGAGCTGGTGTGAGCATGCAATTGTATTTGACATACCTGCTCCACTCCAAACAAAGAGGACTCTTATTTCCTTCTTTCTTTTATTCTCTCCTTCCTTTCCTCTCTCCTTACCTCTCCTCCTTACTCTCCAAAGCGTTCGGAAAAAAGTGGTCCATATAACTCATATTGAAGCAAAGTGGAAGACCCTATTTTGTCCTAAATGAAATCAAATCAAGAAGCAGAGCTTCTTTGCTCTTAAAAGAAAGCATGAAATTCCATGTTTTCTTGGAAGATTCTCCCGGTAATGGTACATTTGTTTCTAAACATGCAACAGATAGTCTGTGTCTCTTTGTTCTTAAAAAAATAGTGATTTCAAACCATATATTTAAGTTCATCAAAGTACTGAGGAGTCAAAAATCCTACATTTCTTTTTGAGGTTTCAATTTTGAAGAAGCCAACAAAATAAACACCCTAAATTATTTTAGGAAAACATAATGTGTCTCAATTTAATCATTTTTTATGCTTAGCCAAATTGTATTTTGTCTATGTTTCTCTAAAATCTATATTTTGTTAAGTTGTGATGGTTAGATCATGTTTTAAAGTAGAAAATAACATAATCTCATTATAGGAAATGTAGAAAATATGTGAAAGAAAATGAGCACCACCTATAAAATCACTACCCAAAGATAACTACTATTAACACTTCGGTACATTTTTATTCATTCTATTACTGATGTATCTTCATGTGAATGTGTCTTTTTGCATCTGTCTTTTTCTTTCTTTTCTCATCTTTTCCTTTCTTGCTTGCTTTTTTTTTTTTTTTTTTTAAAGACAAGGACTTGCTCTCACACCCAGGCTGGAATAATCTTGCACTCCTTAACTCGAGTGATCCTTCCACCTTAACTTCCCAAAGCTCTAGGAGTACAGCTGGGAGCTACCACACCCTGCACATAAAATTAGGCCATGTAATTAAATTATCCTTTCAAAACATATTTTTTTAAACTATAAGTACAGGGGTACATGTGCAGGTTTGTTGTATCAGTAAACTTGTGTCATGGGGGTTTGTTGTACAGATTATTTCATTACCCAAGTACTAAGTCTGGTAGCCATTAGTTGTTTTTCCTGAACCTCTCCCTCCTCCTGCTATCCACCCTCTGATAAGCCCCATTGTCTGTTGTTCCCCTCTATGAGTCCATGTGTGCTCATCATTTAGCTCTCATTTATAAGTGAGAATGTGTGGTATTTGATTTTCACTTCCTGTGTTAGTTTGCTAAGGGTAATAGCCTCCAGCTCCATACATATCACTGCAAAGGATATGATTTAATCTTTTTTATGGATACACAGTATTCCTTGGTATATATGTATTGCATTTTATTCATCCAGCCTATCACTGATGGGCATTTAGGTTGATTCCATGTCTTTGCTATCGTGAATAGTGTTGCAGTGAACATGCACATACATGTATGTCTTTATAACAGAACAATTTACATTCCTTTGCGTATATACCCAGTAATAAGATTGCTGGATCAAATGCTATTTCTGCCGTTCAGTTTTTGAGGAATAACTGAACTGTCTTCCACAGTGATTGAACTAATTTGCATTCCCACCAACAGTGTATAAGCATTTCTTTTTCTCCACAACCTCTCCAGCATCTGTTATTTTTTGACTTTTTAATGATAGCCATTCTGAGTGGTGTGAGATGGTATCTCTCACTGTTTTGATTTACATTTCTCTAATGATTAGTGATATTGAGCTTTTTTTCATATGGTTGTTGGCCTCATGTATGTCTCCCTTTGAAAAGTGTCTGTTCATGTCTTTTGCCCACTTTTTAATGGAGTTGTTTCTTTTTTCTTGTAAATTTGTTGAATTTCCTTATAGATGCTGGGTATTAGATCTTTGTTGGATGCATAGTTTGCAAAAATTTTCTCCCATACTGTAGGTTGTCTATTTACTCTGTTGATAGTTTCTTTTGCTGTGCAGAAGCTCTTTAGTTTAATTAGACCCTATTTGTCAATTTTTGCTTTTAATGCAATTGCTTTTGGCATCTTAGTCGTGAAATCTTTGCCTGTGCATATGTTCTGAATGGTATTGCCTAGGTTGTCTTCCAGAGTTTTTATAGTTTTGGGGTTTTACATTTAAGTCTTTAATCCATCTTAAGTTCTGTATGTAGTGTAAGGAAGGAGTCCAGTTTTAATCTTCTGCATATGGCTAGCCAGTTACCCCAGTACCATTTATTGAATAGGGAATCTTTTCCCCATTGCTTGTTTTTGTCAGGTTTGTAAAAGATCAGATAATTGTAGGTGTGTGGTCTTACTTCTGGGTTCTCTATTCAGTTCCATTGGTCTATGTGTGTGTGTTTGTACCAGTACCATGCTGTCTCTGTTACTTTAGCCCTGTAGTATAGTTTGAAGTCAGGTAGCATGATGCCTCAAGCCTTCTTCTTTTTGTTCAGGATTTCCTTGGCTATTTGGGCTTTTTTTTGGTTCTATATGAATCTCAAAATAGTTTTTTTCTGGTTCTATGAAGAATGTCAATGTGAGTTTAATAGGAATAGCATTCAATCTATAAAAGGCAATACTGCTTTGGGCAGTATGGCTATTTTAAGGGTATTGATTCTTCCTATCCATGAGGATGGAATGTTTTTTCATTTGTTTGTGTCATCTCTGATTTCTTTCATCAGTGGTTTGTAGTTCTCCTTGTATAGATCTTTTGCCTCTGTAGTTAGCTAAATTCCTGGGTATTTTGTTTTATTTGTGGCAATTGTAAATGGGAGTTTGTTCCTGATTTGGCTCTTGGCTTGACTATTGTTGGTTTATAAGAATACTGGTGAATTTTGCACATTGCTTTTGTGTCCTGAGGCTTGATGAAATTGTTTATCAGCTTATAAGAAGCTTTTGGAATCAGACTGTGGGGTTTTCTAGATACAGAATTGCATCATGTGCAAACAAAGATAATTTGACTTCCTTTCTTCTTATTTGAATACTCTTTATTTCTTTCTCTTGCCTGATTGCCCTGGCCAAACGTCCAATACTATGTTGAATAGGAGTGATTAGAGAGGGCATCCTTGTCCTATGCCAGTTTTCAAGGAGAATGCTTCTAACTTTTGCCCATTCACCATGATGTTAGCTTTGGGTTTGTCATGATGGCTCTCATCATTTTGAGGTATGTTTCTTCAATACCTAGTTTATTGAGAGTTTTTAACATGAATGGCTGTTGTAATTTATTGAAAGCCTTCTATGCATCTATTAAGATAGTTATGCAGTTTTTATCTTTAGTTCTGTTTATGTGATTAATCACATTTATTAATTTGTGTATGTTGAACAAACCTTGCATCCCAGGGATAAAGCCTACCTAAGCATGATAGACAAGCTTTTTGATAGGCTGCTGGATTTGATTTGCCAGTATTTTGTTGAGGATGTTTCTATCAATGTTCATCAAACATACTGGCTTGAAGTTTTCTTTTTTTTTTTCTTGTATCTCTGACACGTTTTGGCATCAGGATAATGATTGCCTCATAAAATGTATGAGGGAAAATTCCTTCCTCCTCGATTTTTTGGAATAGTTTCAGTAGGAATGATACCATTTCTTCTTTGTACATCTGGTAGAATTTAGCTGTGAATCCACCATACCCAGCTAATTTTTGTATTCTTAGTAGAGGTGGGTTTTACCATGTTGGCCAGGCTGGTCTTGAACTCCGGGTCTCAAGTGATCTGCCTGCCTCAGCCTCCCAAAGTATTGGGATTACAGGAGTGAGCTACTACACCTGGCACATCAGTGAGTTTTACAATGCGGCAGCCAGTGAGCCTTTGGTCAGATTATATTTCCTGTAATTGTAGGTCTATTAGGTATAGTCCTATGGTCCCCACATTAGAATTGAGTGATAGTCGATCATATAGAAAGATTTTCTCAATCTTTTCCAATAATTTTTGTATATTAGTGATATTTTCTTAGGTTCCTATATAGTTTCTGGATTATGAATCAAATTTATTTCTAATTTATTTTATAGTATTCAATATTTCTAAATAGTTTTTCTAAAAGGATTTCTATATAAACTATGATTACTTTAATTTCTCTATTTGCTTGCAAGATAGACATCATTCTGTCTTCTAGTGTCTATCTTCAGGTTTCTCAAAATAATTTTTCAGTCTATATTTGATACCAGTTTATAAAACAGTTATTTAACATATTTATACCCTCTTCCTCTTTAAATTTTCATCTTCAGGAATATTATATGGAGTTGGAGGCTAAGATTATTATTATTATATTATTATTAGACTTAGAGAATCTAGGACTTTTCTTGTATTTCCTGACTTTCAGCCAGATGATCCAAGTTAAGATTACAATTTGGCTATGCACTTAGGACAAGCCATACTAATTCCTTGCACTTCCATTTCCTAATATGTAAAATGTGACAAAAATCTGCTCCACCATGATGTAGATTTTTTATAATAACCAAAATTATGTAATATGGGTATTAATAGGTAACATACCAAGGTATAGAGTGGTGTTCTTACATATGTGTAATTAAAAAGAGAATCGCCTATTATGTTTGTCTTTTGATATTTGATTTTATGTTAGCAGCAACATCCCAGGGGAGGTAGAGCCATCTTCACTGAAGCAGAATTCTCTCGAAAATTGATTTTGAAGCTAGGAAACTTGGAGCTGATTTAATTATTCTGCAGTGTTCTACTGCAAGTTGACCACTGACAGTGTCTTTGTATTCACTCATCAATGAAGCTCTCTACTGGATAGGAAGGCTGCCTTTCATCTCCAGTCATAGTTATAATGGAGGTCAATTTCCACCTCTCCCACCTCTGTGCTCCACAATGTTTCACAGTAGAAAAATATGCTTTCCATCATAACATAATTCTCCTGTTGAAAATATGATTCCAAATTCATCTCCTGCAGGGAGAAAGTTTTAATCACTTCATATGAAGGTGTTAACAGTGTGAATAGATAACAAATTGACAACAATTTGTATATGCATTGGGAAATGAATTCCTCTGTGAAACTTAATTTTTAAATTTGCCTACTAGCAATTTTTACTCCTGTCAGGGAAGTATTAATAGGTCTCATTGTATCTATATCCAAAGCACCAACCAGAAAAATAATAAGGAGAGGTGTAGTGAGGGAACGGGTGGGGGTGTGGCAGGTGATTAATACCCTGTTAAAGGCATGACAGAATTGTCTTGTGCAATATTAACCACCCACAACACCATTTAGTCTGATAAAGGCCAGCCCTGTGAATATTTAACTTTCACAATGTTGGCTTTACTGATAGTGGGTCACTTTCATATACAAAATACAGCCAATTGCTTATTAGTAATTAGACCTGAGTCAAGCTTCAGGATTTAATATTCTTTCAACAGTGATTCATGTAATTTATTACATGGTAACATACATTCAAAATGTGAGAACGTTAGAATTTAAAATATCATAGGCTTGGACAGAATCTTGATATACCATCTAACTGATTCATTTGACTATTGCAAATCTTTTACATGCTAAGTACTGAAGGGCATTCATGAACTATAAGACGCCTTCTATCCCCCTCATGTACTGGAACTCTACTTTCAGGGGAAAATGAAATGACTTCATAAGAACACAAGGCAGAGAGTCCTTTTCAAGCTCAGAGCAGAGGAAGAGTGATGTGGCCAGTAGACCATGTTCTAGCTGAGGAAGAATCAGTTAGAATGGCCATGGAAAGAAGGGGGAGGGGCTGGGTCAGGCAGCAGCTTGGCAAGCCAGAGAGCAGCAGGAAGTCAGACAACACCTGCTGGCTAACGTCAGGACTTGGTCAACAGGTTTGTAGGTTAGCCGGCCTCCCACCTGGTTTAGGCCATTTCTGACTGGTGTGAGGTTGAGTCCTGACTGCTTTTTCAGAAATATTGATGGCTGAGGCAGGTGGCTGCCTCCTGGAGGGGATATATTGCTTCTTTGATCTGGTGATTTTTTCAAAGGCCTCTGCGGCATGAACATAGGCTTATCTTCTGTGACTCTCCTCAAAGCACCCCATGTTTTAATCAAACACACTGCTTCCTGTTCCTGACGGCTCAAGTTTATAAACTAATATGTGAGTACAGGTAGAGAAAGATAAGCTAGCCAGGGAACCTGAGGCCTGTATATGACGTGATGTCCTGACCCTTAAGAGTTATGACTTTAATCATTAATGTTTTAGGAAAACATTGATGGGGTTGGGCTTTTACTCAGAGAAATGATAAAATTGGATTTGCATTTTAAACAGACAACTGAGTACAATGGTAATACCTTATGGTTATTAAACACCAGAGTTCTGGGGTCAGATCGTCTGGCTTTGGATTCCTTCTCTAATCTTATTAGCTCAGACTTTATTCGCACCTCTAAGCCTCAGTAACCTTATCTGTAGAATGGGTATAAAAACGATTACCTGTCTTATAAGTTAGTTGTGACGATTAAATGAGTTAATGCATGTACTACGTTTAGTTCAGAGCCTGGCAAAGAGCGAGCATACAGTACACATTGGCTGTTACTATCTTATCCCTTTGGAATAGTGCAAAAGATGGATGACTCTGATGGCAGCTTGAAGGAGGGCCCTGGAGACCAAAAGGAATCTATTTATGGCACTATTTTAGGAGAGGCATTGATATTTTGAATTAAGACAACGACAAAAGGATTCAGAAGGGTGAACAAAGTTAACACTACATTGGGCATAAAATCAACAAGATTTGGTGTCTGAGTAAACACGAAGGGTGAAGAAGAGGGAGAAATCGTGGATGGTTCTAAGGGTTCTAGCCGTGGTCACTGCTGGGTTGTGGGGCCACTGACCAACATGCAGAACAGAGCTGGGCAGAACTTGTTTGTGTCCCCCCTCATAACGTCTGCATGCAGCTTTAAAGCTAAAGTGGGAATGCAATGCCTGAGGGATTTCTCTGGTGGCAAGGGCAAAGAAGATGGGAAGTGGAGAGAATTAATGTCCTGGCAACAGCCCTCAAACATTGTCTAGTGGGATTGGTGGCTAAATACCTCAGTACTTTGCACCCAGGTGGGGATTACTCGAGGTTTAGATTCTACTGTGAGTTTCCCGGTGTGATTCAGCTCCAGGTGGTAACTTGTCTGGTAGCTAAGCCTCTGGCTACCTTCCTTTCCTCATCTCACTGCTTCAATTCCCTAGTAGTCTCTTCTGGATCGCCTTCCACATAAACTATTTGCACTGGAATCCTTGACTCAGGGTTTGCCCCTAGAAGAAATGAAACTAAGACAGTAGGGAAGGGGAAATAAGACAGAAGGAACAGGAAAATAATTTCAGTTTTAGACATTTTACAGAAAGATACCTGTGGGACATTCAAGTGGAGATGGCCTGGAATGCATTAGAAGTAAGAAATATAATGGTGTTTATCTGAATTTAATGAACAGGTGGGCTCTGCTATTCTAGATTGGTGAATGTGCTGCAAAACAAGTGAGAACAAAAACCTCAAGGAGGTGATGTAAGAAGTATGAAAAGCCAGCTGGGCATGCGGGGTGGTGGCTCATGCCTGTAATCCCAGCAGTTTGGGAGGCCAAGGTGGGTGGATCACTTGAGCCCAGAAGTTTGAGACCAGCCTGGCCAACATGGTGAAATCCTGTCTGTACTAAAACTATAAAAATTAGCCAGGCATGGTGGTGCGTGCCTGTAGTTCCAGTTCTCAGGAGGAGAATCACCTGAACCAGGAGGCAGAGGCTGTAGTGAGCTGAGACTGCGCCACTGCACTGCAGCCTGGGCGACAGAACAAGACTCTGAAAAAAAAAGTTTGAAAAAGCCAGTGAAGGGCATTCAAATGGTGTTTGCTTAGAAAGGTGAGAATAGAACAAGAGGGTGATGTTATTTAAGCCAGAAGACAAACGTTTTCAGGACGAAAAAGGCTGATTTTTCTTTTAAAGTATAAATTCTTTTTAGGGGAGACTATATTGCATCTTTGTAATTATAGCCAAGGTACTTCACACATAGTAATAATAAATAATGTTTGTTGAATAAATATCACTTTTCTCCATCCCACTGTGAGGATATAGGAGGAGCTGAGGGGCAAAATTAAGAGGTGAAGAGTAACTTAACAATTACTTTCATCTTACGCAATCTTTTTTGTTTCCAGATTAATTAGTTCTCTGGCCATGTTTGCCACAAAATTCATTCACATTATGAAGAAATGGGCCCTACTATGTTTCCTTCATGAGAAGTGTGTATTCTGTATGAATCTATTCCCAATGCAAGGAACACTAGCCAAGTCTGGCATGGGGTGAAAGAGACAGGGGTAGATAGAGTCTTGGAGCAGGTAGAGGGAGAATGGACAGGGTCCCCCATGCTATCTATATAGCTCTGATCTTTGCCCACTTTCATCAGCTACTATTGGGTCTCCAAAATTCTCCTTCTTGACTTTCTGCCTGCTTGTTAGGTTGGAAGGGGAAGTAGTAACATGATGTCATTGTCACTGTGGTATCATTACCTGAGGAAGAGATGCCTTTGGACATTGGCTCTGAGTTTTGACGTCACTTCATTTTTTTCCTTCTTTGTAGTCTGAGACAGTACAGAGGAGCCAGCTCTTTGCATTCCTCACTTATTACCACAAGCTCTTCTGTATCATGATTTATTTCTAATCTGTAGTCAATGCTTTATTTGTTGTAGGTAGATTTAACTACAATAACATTTCTGAACATCTTAGAAAATTTTTTCACTGTCCTTTGGAGTTATAATGGAATTTAATTTGTATGACCAAGCGCCATTTATATTGTTTATGAAGACAGAGCAAGTGCAAACACTTGTCTTGGGTTTACGGCCTTTCTTGGTTTCCTGTGTTCCTTTAATTCACTGCAAGATTCTGCAAGATTGTCCAGCAAAACTTGCTTCATACTTTCAAGAATGAAGAAAAAGTGGTTTCATAGTTGTTTGCCATCAGGTCAGCCAGTTTTACAAATTCTGGAAAATCATTGTTGTTTTAAAATACATTTATTATAGAAGGAATAATTTCTGATCAACCCTGTACGTTGTATTTCAATTGTCAGCAGCCCTAAGATTGTACTCAATGCCCCACTTCCTCCAGTATTATTTTTTCTACATTGTCTACTGTTGTACTAAGTCAATTACCAAGTTGTCTTTTCTCATTTATATAAAGCCATTAAACCAGTGTCCTGTCCTGTGCAGATACAATAAGCAATCACTGACAGTTTTTCACTAAATTACATGCTTCACTGGGTGCTTCTTGATTGAAAATATTTTCTCATAATTTGCACTGTTTTATCCTCCTGATCTCACCTGATAACATAAGGGATGATACAAGAAGATCTGATTCAACAAGATGACTTCTCTGGGTAGTAGCTGTACTTGTCACTCCAGTCAAATACTTAACATCCTTGCCCTTTACTTCGGGCCAGGATGTCGGATCTGGATTCTCCCCTGTAGGTTACTGAAACTTTTATTTTTCCAGGAGGGATTACTCAGCCCTTGGGTTATGACTTCTCCAAAAGTTGTTCTTCAGAAGTCAAACATCTGCTTCAGTTGGCCTTTTCTGATGTTTGGGAGAAGCAAAGTGGCAGTGACATTTCTATTCAGGATTTGTTTTTTCAATTTCCTGACCTCCTGGCCATTGGATCATTAAGTAGTGAGCTCCTACAAGCTTCATGACATATCAGGAAGCTCCAAAACAGTTTTTTTAAAAAAGAATCACAGAAATACCTTTGCTCAACTAATAGTGCTATTTATTAGACCTAGAAACAATGTTAGCTACAGTTGGGCCAAAGGATGCTTTGAAATGAAGCTTTTGTTTGAATTCTCATATGACTGAACTCTTAGGCCTTGACCTTTTTACCTGCTATCACCGTGGAGTTACCACCGTGGAGTGATAAACATGAGCAGCCAGGCTGCCCTCATGACAAAGAAACCATCTGTTGGGCTCAGCATTCACTTTTTCCTCCCAAATTCTTTCTCTAAAAGAGCTGGATAAAATATCATATTTATGTATTTCACTTAAACTGTTAGGTCTGTTAAAATACAATTACTCTAAGAAGAAATAACAGCTTAGGACTCGTTGTATTAACCACTAATTTATTAATCATCGTGTATATAATGCCATCTATGTAAAAATGTTAGAACTCAGAGGAAACTCAAAGAATTATCTTGTTCAATAGTTTCATTTTGCAAACAAGGAAAATGAGGCACAAAAGTAAAGTGACTTCTCTTGATGTTGACTCTTTCTATTAGAACTGGCACCAGAACACAGACTGTAAGAAGCTTAGTCAAGTGGTATTTCAATTACACCCAGCTTATAAGGTTCTTTCATGAGAGTAAGTTTTAAAACAAAGGGTACAATCTTAAAGGTGCTAAGAAAAGAAAACAAACTCAGGCTGAGGAGCAAAGGAAGCTGGAGAAGGGAAGGCTGAGATTTTACTATAACAATTCTTTGTAGGGGCTGGTTGATAGGGAAGAGTGTTCTTGAGTCTGTAACCTTGGAGGTACCCGATATTGTCTCAAATACCTCAAGCTTAAAAGTATTTGGTTGTTTTTTTAATAACAGAACCATTTTTTTCTTCCTTTTTTTTCCTCAATTGGATATCCAAAATTTCCTAAAATAATTTACATATCAAAACAGATCAAAGGTTTTGTGCTTCTACAACATAGAAGACTGCATTGTGCCTAATCAAATCTCCCGGACCTTGGATAATGTGGGGAATATAGAGTAGCCTGGGTGAAGTCAGGGAAGGAGCAATTAGGTTTAGTCACAGTAGTGAGTAAGTAAGGAGGGGGCTGAGCTTGTTCTTAAAGGCCAGGAAGAATCTAACAGATTAAGAAGAGCTGACAGGGCCAGGGTGCTCATTAAAGACATGCGTTTAGAAATGAGCCTTGGCTCTCTCACTACTGAGCAGAGTCTTGGAGGTTAGTGGGAGAGGGGCTTGGTGAGCATGAGTAGACCTTGACTGGGGACCTCATAAGGTGCCCCAATGTGATGAGGATCAATTCCACAGTAGGTTCTTAAATAGGAAATAGCTTTGAGAATGTAGCACTGGAGGAAGTTCAGTCAGATATCCTAGATGGATTGGACTGAGAGTAAGCAGTCAGAGGAGGATGCTAGAGTACCCAAGACAGGAGGTGATAACCTAGCAGCCCTGTGAGGAGGAGGAAGGTATCTGTGAGAGAAAACCAAAAAGAGCATGGATTGTCCTCGGGACTGATTTAATGCAGGAGAACGTGGAATACACAACTTCAAGTTTTCAAGTTGGGGGAGAAGACTGATGTCAGTGATGAATCTTATAAACACTGGATAAAAATACAGCAGCAGATGGTGAAAAGTTGAGTCTCAGGGATGGAGGGAAGGGAAAAGTTAACTGTGATGAGTGTGGCCCTTTCCCAACTTCGGTGTTCACCCTCTGGTTTGTCATTCTTTCGGGCTGGACCAGGAACATGTTGGGAGTGAGGACCGTACTCCATTTCTCTGTTCTCGGCACACATTATGGAAGCACATATTAGATGCTTAGTAGAATAACCGAAACCTGGGTACCTAGGGAAGTGGTAATATCCTAACCAAAAAGTGGGGGCTTTAGATGATAAAAGAATAAAATGTAGAAATTCTGTGTTTACAGAAATGTCAGGAACCTCATACAGGAATGCCTTAGCTATGGTTGGAAATACTGAATCTTGAGTAATGTCAGGCCCAGTGATAATCATGATTGACTGAATGAAATCTAGAGTTGAAGTTTTAAGACTGGATGAAATCTCTGAGAATGGGAAACTACGGAGGGAAGGGTGGAAGATTTGAATATAAACTGTCAGCTCCCACAGGAATGCTGTCTGAAAAAGAGAAATTACAATACATGTAAATTATTGTTTACTATTGAGTTTAGAAACTTCTGTTTGCCTAGAAATTTTGAATGATTCTCTAATTTCTTTGATAGGTAATTTTTCTTCACTTCTCTTGTCAAAAAGCAAAGGACAGCATCTCAGCTAGGTCAAGAGGGGGAAAAGAAAGACCAAGAAACTTAGTTCCTTGCTGTCCTCAGTGAAGTCTATAAATCTTGAGGCATCAGTCCTCAGGGGACGACTTGAAGATTAATGAAAAGATAATTAAAATGGCAAAAACCCCAAAGCTAAGGAAATAAAATTGCACAAGGAACCTTCAGAGTCAAAGTTACATGGAGTTACATATAAAGGATAGAATTTTATTTTATTAATAATTTATGAAGAGAGAGCAAGGCCAAAGAGAACATGAGAGTGAATTATGGGAAAATGTGGTTGGAATGTCTAGGAGATCAAATTATCTTTTCATTACTGCATTTAAAAAAGATGAGCATTTCAAAGGCTGAAATATCTTCTGTTTTTCTGGGGAATCATATTTTTAAATGCCCATTATAGCTTATTTCTTGATATTAATGTACTTGCTAGGCCTGGTGGATCATGGCTGAGGACTTTGCCGCACAAATCAAAAAGTATTCAAAGAGGGTGGAGGAGTGGTTGCCTTGAGCTCTACAAGTGTCTTTCAAAACCATTCACTTCTGATTCACCTGGAACCCAGACCCCTTCCCAGGTCTGTGGCGTGACCAGAGCAAGTGAGAGCCAATGGAGTGATAAGAAATGTGGCTGAGGGTATAGCAGTGACCAGATCATGTAGTTCTTCTCTGTAAGGAGTTGGAATGTCCTAAGCAAGTAATGTGATCCAGTCTCTATTTTAAAAGATTTCCATCTCTGGCTGGCTCAAGTATGGTAATTGAATTAGCACAGACAGTGGTAGAAGGGAGACAAGTAATATGGAAAAGAGAAGTAACATGGAGGCACTGAGGGTGGAGAGAAGTGGGCAGATTCAGGAGCTGTCTAGAATCACAGGGCTGGACGATGGGTTAGGTGTGAAATGGGAGTCAAGAACAATTCCTGGACCTCTGTCTGCCTTGAGCAGGTACTTAGATGGTAGTGCTGTTTAAAATTTTTGGTAAAATACACATAATAAAATTTACCATCTTAACCATTTCGGTATAGTGAAGTGTAGCTCAGTACTATTTAAGCACATTCACATTGTTGTGCAACCAATCTCCAGAACTCCTTTCATCTTGCAAAACTGAAACTGTCCCCGTCAAACAACAACTCCCCCAATCCCTGCTTCTCCTATCCCCTGGCAACCACCATTCCACATTCTGTCCTTTTGAATGTGTCTACTCTAGGTACTTTGTATAAGTGGAATCAGACAGTACTTGTCTTTTTGGGACTGGCTTACTTTAGTCTGCATAATGTCCTCAAGGTTCATTCATGGTTATAGCATGTGTCAGAATTTCCTTCCTTTTTAAAGCTGAATAGTATTTCATTATTTGTGTGTACCACAGTTTTGTTTATCCATTCATGCATTGATGGACATTTGCCTTCTTCTACCTTTTAGCCTTTGTGAATAAAACTTCTTGGTCATGGGTGTATAAATACCTCTTTGAGACACTGCTTTCAATTCCCAAAAGTGGAGATGCTGGATGATATGGGAATTCTATTTTCAATTTTTTCAGGAACTACTATATCGTTTTTTATAGCAGCTGCATCGTGTTACATTTCTACCAACAGTGCTCAAGAGTTCCAATTTCTCCACATCTTCACCAACACTAATTTTTTTTCTATTTTCTTTCTTTATTTTCTCTTTTTGTAAATAATAGTAACTATCCTAGTGATTGTGAAAGGGTATCTCATTGTCATTCTGGGATATGTTTTTATATTTTGAGTTTGACGTCTTGTAAAATGTATAAATAATAGGGGATTAATAAATTAATTCTTATTAAATACATTTTTATTCAATGATTTTGTTAAATAAGGTAATGTATTAAATAAATTAATTAAAATTCCTCTGTGAAGTTGAAATAACAAGATAGAAGGAAAAAGGGTAAAACATAGCTTTTGAATCTCCTTGAATCCCCCTCAAAAATAGGCAATAAAGGTAGATAACAAAACCACTATTACCGCCACCAATAACAAAAAATATGGAAACTTCTACAAGAATATGAGGCGTGAGATACCCCTAAAATTCCAAAATACACAAAGTAAACCAATAATAGCAACAAGAACTGTGCTGTCTAAGCAACTGTGTCAGAGAAGGTGGGGTGGGCAGAGCAAGAGCCAACGGAGTCAAAAATCAACAGCCTCCCTTTCAGGTGGGGGGAGTACAACTGGCTTTTCTGAGAACAGTATCAAAAACTGGGAGGGGGCTTTGCATGTACCTATGCCCCCGTAAGTGTGAGGGGGCTAAAGGAAGGCTACATGGTAATGGGGTTATAGGGAATTTTGGGTCCTAAGAACTCTCAAAATTAACAGACAAAAGTGTCCTTTCTGGATACAGAGCTTAACTGAAGACCAGCTGTTGGGAGTAGGATCCAGATTGAGCAGTGCAGGGGTTCTAGGAGCCAAGGAAAGACAAAATCTAGGAAAAGAGTAAGGAAAAGGGACAGAGGAGAGGTGGGCATGAGGCCTTATTTGCTGACATTCTTTTTTTTTTTTCTTTTTTTGAGACAGAGTCTTGCTCTGTCGCCAGGCTGGAGTGCAGTGGCTCAATCTCGGCTCACTGCAACCGCCGCCTCCTGGGTTCAAGTGATTCTCCGCCTCAGCCTCCGGAGTAGCTGGGACCACAGGAGCACGCCACCACACCCGGCTAATTTTTGTATTTTTTTAGTAGAGACAGGGTTTCACCATGTTGGCCAGGATGGTCTCATTTTCTTGACCTCGTGATCCGCCCACCTCAGCTTCCAGTACTAGGATTACAGGCGTGAGCCCCCGCGCCCGGCCTGCTGACATTCTTAACAGCAACACAAAAGAAAGCCCTAGAGTTGTGAAGGCATGAAAGTCACCCTAAGCCCCCCACTGATCTAGCACATACGGGCATCTAGAAGGACAAGGAAACCCAGCTCACTTAAAGAGGAAGCCACAGCAGAAGATGTGAGTCATATCCCACACAGATTCATTATAAGAAAAAGAGAATTGGAAGCAGAGCAACATTTTTTATAGCAATCAGGTAAAAACCATTCATGTTTCAAAAACCATCTCAAAGAAATATAAATACTTTTAGAAACTATGAAGAATATAATAAATTAGAAAACTCAATGATAAAATGAACGAAAGGAAGATATGAAAGGAGAACTGATCACACTAGAAAATATAATTCAGGGAAAAAAAGCATTTCAGAACTAAAGACTTAGAAGCAATTGTAGATAACAGCATGGATATTCTAAGACCAATAGATAATGGAAAGCAGAAAAATAGAAACATTAAACATTTGAAAACAAAAATAAAATGACTTCAGAAGAAGTTACAAGTATGTAAGGTAGACAGAAATATACAATATATTTGAGTCCCCCACAAAGAAAAGCAATGTGACAAAAGAATACTAAAAGCTATGTTTTAAGAGTAGTTTCCTGAAATAAAAGAGGTCTTGAAACAGGTCTGTGTTTATGAAAAAGTTGTCTTAGAACAGCTAACACTGAGACATATTCTAATAAAACTAACCAAAAAAGTAGACTAATCAGAAAAAGAAACAAAACTCTGAGTTTTCAGGTGAAACATTCAGGTCACTTATAAGAGGAAAAAAGTCATAGTTAAAACAACTGTTTTTTTTTTGTTTGTTTGTTTGTTTGTTTTAACAGCAATGGTTTGTGATAAAATAGTAACATCTACTATATTTAAGTAAAAAATGTAAGAGTTTTATGACCTGTCAAACTGACCATCAAGCATTAAGGCTCTTATAAACATGTTCAGAGGATATTGTTTCTAACATTCTTTCCTGAGAACTCTTCAAACAAGAAAAGTGACTAGAAAGTATTGACTGGGCCAGGTGTGGTGACTCATGCCTGTAATCCCAGCACTTTGGGAGGCCGAGGTGAGCGGATCATGAGGGCAGGAGTTCCAGACCAGCCTTGTCAACATGGTGAAATCCCATCTCTACTAAAGATACAAAACATTAGCCAGGAGAGGTGGCTCATACCTGTAATGCCAGCTACTTGGGAGACTGAGGCAGGAGAATTGCTTGAACCTGGGAGGTGGAGGTTGCAGTGAGCCAAGATCACACCATTGCACTCCAGCCTGGGCAACAGGGCGAGACTCTGTCTCAAAAAAAAAGTATTAACTAAATATTTATCTATGAGCAGTGAATATACATTTATGTGTAAAACTGAGGCTAAATGATGGAGGTAAGGGAAACAGTATAGTACATGATAGTTGTGCTCTGACAATACAGATAAAAATGACTGAAAAATGGCAGGAGAGGAATGAGGCACACTTATAATACGTAATATAAACTCTGGTGTGCTTATTGATAATAAAGTAAAATGTTATTTAAAATTCGATGATAGGGGAGAGGAAGAGGAAGAGTTACAAAAGATAACTAGCTATTTCCGGTGTTGTTCATAGTTTGGAACCAACAGAAAGCATCTTAAAATGAGGAGACTGTAATGAACATTCATGTGCATGTGTCTTTATGGTAGAATGATTTATATTCCTCTGTGTATATACCCAATAACAGGATTGCTAGGTTGAAGGTAGTTCTGCTTTTAGTTCTTTGAGGAATTGCCACACTGCTTTCCACAATGATTGAACTGATTTACACTCCCACCAACAGTGTATGTGTTCCCTTTTCTCCACAACCTCTCCAGAATCTGTTATTTTTTGACTTTAATAATAGCCATTCTGACTGGGGTGAGATGGTATCTCATTGTGGTTTTGATTTGCATTTCTGTAATGATCAGTGATGTTGAGCTTTTTTTCATATGCTTGTTAGCTGCATGAATGTTTTCTTTTGAAAAGTATCTGTTCATGTCCTGTGCCCACTTCTTAATGGGGTTATTTTTTTCTCGTAAATTTGTGTAAGTTCCTTATAGATGGTGGATATTAAACCTTTGTCAGATGCATAGTTTGCAAATATTTTCTCTTATTCTGTCTTATCTATCAATGACAGAGTGGATAAAGAAAATGTGGTACATATACACCATGGAATACTATGCAGTTATGATAAAGAACAAGTCATGTCTTTTGTGGGAACACAGATGGAGCTGGATGCTCTTATCCTTAGCAAGCTGATACAGGAACAGAAAATAAAATATTGCAAGTTCTCACTTATAAGCGGGAGCTAAATGATGAGAACTCATGCATACAAGGAAGGGAACAACAGACACTGGGTGTACTTGAGGGTGTAGGATGGGAAGACTACTTCAGGGTGTAGGGTGGGAAGGGGAAAGGGGAAGAAAAAGATAACTAGTGGGTACTTGGCTTAATACCTTGGTGCTAAAAGAATCTGTACAACAAACCCCCATGACACGAGTTTACCTATGTAGCAAACCTTCACATGTACCCCTGAACTTAAATTTTTTAGAAAAGGAGACATATGAAATTATGTATTTTTTCATGCATTTCTTTGTAGGAAATAACGCATTTTTCTTATCTAACCTTGCTGTGAGGCACTAATAACAAGAGAGAGCTGGACTGGAGGATCAGTGTCACCTTTCCTCGCTAGTTTATAGTACACATTGAATGTTCCCCTGCTCCTTAATTTGGTTTGGTTAGTTGGTACATGAAATAATGTCTCTTACCCTGAAAGATATTTGCATCCTCATTCCTGGGATCTGTGGATATTTTAGACTACATGACATAGAGTTAAGGTTGCTAATTAGCTGACTTTGAAATAGGGAGTTTGTCTTGGATTATCTAGGTAGACCCAATGTAATTACAAGGATTCTTAAAAGGGGAAGACCTGAGGCAGAAAAGAACAGAGATATGGCAACCTGAGAAAGACCTGGCCCAAAGTTGTTGGCTTTGAAGATGGAAGAAGAGGACTATGAGCCAATGAATGAGGGCAGCCTTAAAACATGGAAAGGGAGAAAAAAAATGAGTTTCCCCTAGAGCCTCTTGAAAGAAGTACAGCCCTGACAACATTTGGAGTTTAGCCTAGTGGAACCCATTTCGGACTTCTTAATTACAGAACTGTAACACAGGAAAGTTGTGTTGTTCGAGCATTCCAGCAGCCATAGAAAATAGATATAGTTAGTTTCAATATAAATTCATCTTCACAGGGTTTATGATAAATATTGGTGGATTTGTGTTCAAAATCCATTCTAACTTCTGTCTAGTGTAGTGAATAGCAAAATTTTTTGTCCTCAGTCCATGTGGCCCATATGATCATTTCATTTCATAACCTAGTTACGTGCACCACCCCCATACACACACACACACACACACACATCCCTCTGAAATAAAAAGCTTTACCAAACAATCCTCTTTGGCTATGTAGGATATAATAATAAATTCTATTCCATTTCATTAAAAATCAATTGATTTCAGGGCTCATTAAATAAATTGATTTTATGATCTTCAAGTAATTTGCAACGTAGGATTTGAAAAATGCTCTTTTTTTTTTTTTTTTTTTTTTTTTTGAGACAGAGTCTCACTCCATCACCAAGCACCAGGCTGGAGTGCAGTGGTGGGACCTCGACTCACTGCAACCTCTGCCTCCCGGGTTCAAGCAATTGCCTCAGCCTCCCGAGTAGCTGGGACTACAGGTGCACGCCACCACGCCCAGCTAATTTTCTTGTATTTTTAGTAGGAAAAATTCTCTTCTATTATGCATTCCTGCCTGGTAAAATATATTAGAATGCTAAAATTTTCATTTCCTGGACTCTCTGGATTTAAGGGTCCAGCTGTGATTAGATTAGGCCAATCAAATGCACTTGTGTGAAATATACAGGCCATATTTCGGTATTTTTTTCTATACTTTTGGAAAACAAAGTGCTTAAGAAGCACTAAGTTTTTCTTAAGTAGAATTCTTATGTCTGATTACTAGTTTTATAGCCACTGAGAAGTAGGGCTTAGAGTGTAGCTAAGATGGTTCCTGAAGTAAATTTCCAGTGGCAGCTTCCTAATTGCCCTGTTTCTAGATTGTGGCAAGGGAAATAGTTCCCCTCGAAGGTCAGTTCTGAAGTGGTTTTATGAGAATCATTCTAAACCTATCGTAGACCTGCTCCTCTAACTCTACCAATGATATTGTAAGCATTCAAATATTTTTTTAAGTGATCTTCTGAAAGTGGCTTCTGTCTTCTGCAAATCAACCCTGACTGTACAGTATTACAACCCTTTAAGTATAATCAGGCAAGAAGATCAAAGGAAACAACAAAGTGAAAAAGAAGCTAACAGAATGGGAGAGAATGTTTGAAACCATGTATCTGATGAGAATTTAAATCCAACACATACATGGAACTCCTACTAGTGAGTTCCATGGTAAAAAAATAATAATAATAATTGAATTTTAAAATGGGCAGAGGACCTAAATGAACATTTATTTTCCCAGTGAAGACATACAAATAACTAACAGGTATATGAAAAGGTGCTTCACATCACTAATCATCAGGGAAATACAAATCAAAACCACAATGAACTATCTATACCTGCTAGAATGGCTATTATCAAAAAGTCAAAAAAAAGTGCTAGTGAGAATGTGTAGAAAACTCTTATAAATTGTTGCTGGGAATATTAATTGTTATATCCATTAAGGAAAACAGTATGGAAGCTTCTAAAAAATTAGAAATACAACTACCATATAACTCAGCAATCCCCCTTCTGAGTTTATATCCAAAGGAAATGGAATCACTATGTCAAAGAGATATCTGTACTTTCATGTTAATTGAAGCATTATTTATAATAACCAATATATAGTTGGATGATGAGTTGATAAAAAAAATGTGAAACACACACACACCCCTATAACACAAACCCTGGAATGATATTCAGTCTAAAAAAATAAATAAATAAATCTGCCATTTGTGACAACATGGATAAACCTGAAGGATGTTATACTAAGTGAAAGAAGGCAGACACAGAAAGACAAATACTGCATAATCTCACTTATATGTGGCATCTAAAAAAATTCAGCTCATGGAAACACAGTAGAATGGTGGTTATTAGGAGTTGAGGGGTGGGGGAAATGGAAAGATATGGTTTAAATGGTACAAACTTCTAGTTGTAAGATCAGTAAATTACAGATTAATAAATATAGATCAACTAAGATCAACAAATATACAGTATAGTGAACATATTTAATAATATTATATAGTATGCTTGAAACTTACTAAGAGAGTAGATCTTAAGTATTCTTACCACAAAATATAAAGGTAATCATGTGAGGTGATGGTATGTCAATTAGTTTGATTGTGGAAATTATTTCATAATGTGTATGTATATCAAAACATCATGTTGTCTACTTTTAATATACACAATTTCTATTTATCAATTATACTTCCGTGAAGCAGACTTATTTATTTATTAGTTAGTTATTGAGACAGTGTCTTGCTCTGTCGCCCAGGGTGGATTGCTCACTACAATCTCTGCCTCCCGGGTTCAAGCCACTTTTTGTATTTTTAGCAGACATGAGGTTTTGCCATGTTGGCCAGGCTGGTCTCAAACTCCTGACCTCAGGTGATCCACCCACCTTGGCCTCCCAAAGTGCTGGGATTACATGCATGAGCCACCACGCCTGGCCTTAAATTCTTTTTAAAGATGTGGGAAAATCTACAAATTCTGAGTGGGACTGGGCCGGGGTCATCATGAAGTGCAGTCATTCTCAGGGATGTAGTCTTCCTCTTTTGAGCAACTCTGACTTTGTGTGACTGTAGATGTTTTGGAAGTGACATTGAACTCTTAATAGTCTTTATTCCTTTGTTGAGGACCTAAATCACAGCTGTCTTTCTGTGTCCGGCTTCTTTCACTGAATATAACATCCTTCAGATTTATCCATGTTGTAACAAATGGCAGAATTTATTTACTTTTTTAGGCTGAATATCATTCCAGGGTTTATGTGTATAGGAGTGTGTGTGTGTGTGTGTGTGTGTGCGCACGCACATGTGTGTCTTGCATTTTCTTTATCGACTCATCGTCCAACCATATACTAATTATTATAAATAATGCTTCAATTAACACAAAAGTGCAGATATCTCTTTGACATACTGATTTCATTTCCTTTGGATATATACTCAGAAATGGAATTGCTGAGTCATATGGTAGTTCTATTTCTAATTTTTTTAAGGACCTTCCATACTGTTTTCCTTAATGGATATAACAATTAAAATTAAAAATACGTACTGTGTATGATATATTTGTTTGAGTATATCTAGGATATATATTTTCGATTTTGAGATGATTTCTTTTGCATTCTTTGGTCTTTGAGAATTCTAAGGAACAAAGAATTTTAAAAGCACAGATTGGCTTGACATGCACATTAAGGGCAAATATGAAGAATATTTAACTACTGGTATGACCCAGGCACTGACCAATTCAAAACCAAGAGAATGAATGCTAGCCATACACACTCTAGGTGGCCGAGCTGGCACCCCACAGGCTATCAGCCTTGTTTATTAGTAATATTTTGCTAGTCTAGAAAGAATTAAGTTTGTTTGCAAAAATTCAAAAAGATAAAATAACTGTAAATATAAAAAGGGTAGGCTGGGCTTGGCTGGCTCATGCCTATAATCCCAGCACTTTGGGAGGCTGAGTCAGGAGGATCTTTTGAGCCCAGGAGTGTGAGACCAGAGGCAACATAGTGAGACCTCATCTCTACAAAAATGAAAATAAAAAAAAATTAGACGAGTGTGGTGGTGCATGCCTGTAGTTCCAGCTACTTGGAAAGCTGAAGTGGGAGGCTCACTTGAAACCAGGAGGTTGAGGATGCAGTGAACTGTGATCACACCTCTGAACTCCAGCCTGGGAGACTGATTGAGACCCTGTCTCAAAAACAGTTTAAAAATTTTTGCTAAAGGAATGAAGAAAATAGAAAAGGCAGGATGAAGCCAGGGGGAGAAATGGGTATTTTAAATGCACCTTGCAAGGTCTTAGACACTTTTTAGAGACAGAAGGAAAAGGTGCCTCCCATCATGATCCACCAGGGGGCACTGAACTTGTGACAGTTTATTCTTTTTGTCATGTTCGAAGTCACTCACATTCTCCATAATACAGATCACCAGCTCGATGCTAACCATGCATTGGCTAAATTAATACTTCAATCTTTAGAAAAACAGAGCATTTTTTTATCTCCAACACAATATTTCCTCTGCACCCTTTCCCAGAGGGCAGGGAGAAGAATAGATGAGAAACAACTCTTCTGAACTGATAGAGCATTTGTAAGTTCAGCCTCATTATGGCAGATTGGATCAGAGTTACAGTGACCACTTGGACATCATGCAATTTTGTGATAAAAGCAAGGTCCGTTTTTCAGCTGTGGTCTCTTAACTAGCTACAAAGGATCACCAGGCTGATTGCTTCATGTACTTTTTCTCTCATCAGCCTACTACACAGATTTGCTTTGTGGAATTTTATTGACTCTATATTATTTGAAATACTTTGCTTGACATACTTGCTGAGGGGAAAATGTTCTAAAAGTGAATGAAACCTTAGTGTTCTAATGTTAGTACCTCTCAGTCGACAGCTCTGAAGACTACATACAGAATTAATGTATGAAGGAAGGACCGTGCCTGGCATGCCAGTGCTATAAACGTAATTGCTTCTATGCTGATCGAAAGAAGCAATTAGAAAGACAGTCAGCCCTTCATATCCATGTGTTCTGCATTTGTACATTTAACCACGGATTGAAAATACTTGAGAAAAAAAAATGCATCTGTACTGAACATGTACAGATTTTTTCTTGTTATTTTCTAAACAATACAGTATAACTATATAACTTTAACATTGTACTAGGTATTATAAGTAATCTAGAGACGATTTAAAGAATATGAGAGAATATGTGTAGGTTATATGCAAATACTATGGCATTTTATATCAGGGACTTGAGCATCTGTAGATTTTGGTATCTGAGGGAGGTCATGGAACCAATCCCCCATGGATATTAGGGATGACTGTACTTCCCATTCTCTAGATTAGTTCTCACAATTAAGGGTCAAATAATTAAAGAGATAGAATCACCTAAAATCCCAGCAAAATCATTAAAGCTGTTTTTTCTTTTGAAATAAATGTTTTTTCTTTTGAAAGAAAGAAAGAACAGTAAGACATCAAGCCTGTTAACTGTTAGTCTTCCAAGTGGTTGAAACAAGAGCATTTATAGAGCCTTAGGGTTTAAGCCTAAAGCCAGAGATTAATACCAAATGCTTTTCTTTAACTGATATTTTTCTTCAGCAAAGTCATCCTTGAGACTACTGGAAAGTCATGGCAATCGAAATACAGGAAGGTGTATCTATATAGGAGTCTCCCAAATAGAAGACTTCTTGGTAAAATTTGATGAATAATAACTTAAACCCCCTTGAGAACATCAGCGTGAAAGTGATGCTTATAAGCCTTTTTAAAAAAATTAGTAATGATAATAAATAACCCCAACAGCTAACATTTATTGAACACTCAATTTTGTGTCAGGTGCTGTTCTAAATACTTAAAATCTGTTGCATTATATAAACCTCACAATTACATTACGAGGTAGGTAAAGGTTTTACAGGTAATGAAACTGAATATTTACAGAGAGGTTAAGTACTTTGCCAGAAGTCTAAAATGCAGTGTGTGGTACAGCCGATTTCAAACCCAGATCATCTGACTCTATAACCCTTTGTAATTTCTATATGTCATGCCTTCCAACACCCATACAGCTGAAGACATATGAATCAAACAGCTCCCCACTTTGACTTCTTAACTGACTCAGTGGCTCATGATAGTTAGATGGCATAGGGACCCTACTTACTATAATCGGAAATGGTAGGTTAATCTAAGAAGTCCACGCATGTGGAAGAATCATGATAAATGACAAATATATTTAATTAGATTCTTTTGATGTCCTTGAGGACAGCTTTTACAGAAAGTAAATATTATTTAGAGTTATACAGGATTTTAAAATTAATATTTGACTCATTAAAGTAATAACTATCCATAATTTTCCTTAAAAGTTTGAATTTAGCTTAAAATATTCTGACTTTACATATAAATCTAGGAAATTTTAACAATTACTTCTAAAAGAAGTTTTGCAACTTCTTAGACCCTATTTATATATTAAAATTATCCTAAGCATTAAAAAATATCATTAATCAATTCCTTTTAAGAATTTTGAGGCTGGGCATGGTGGTGCATGCCTGTAATCCACGCAGTTTGGGAGGCAAAGGCAGGAGGATTGCTTGAATCCAGGAGTTTAAGACCAGCCTGGGCAACATAAGGAGACCTCCATTTAAAAAAAAAAACATAGCCAGGAATAGTGGTGCATGACTGTGGTCCCAGCTACTCAGGGGCTGTGGTGGGAGGATTGCTTGAGCCTAGGAGGTGGAGCCTGCAGTGAGTCATGATCGAGATACGGCCACTCCAGCCTGGGTGACAGAGTAAGACCTCAACTTAAGAAGAAAAAATAATTTTGACAAAACTCTTCAAGTATTTAAATAACTCTCATTGTCTAATGGAATAAAGTAGATAGTAAATTCTGAGTTCTCACAATACTACAATAGTATTAATGAACTTAAAAATTTTTATATGTTTATATTAAAAATCAGACTGATACATTTTTAAAACTAAAATGTGCAAGATGGAAACTAACGTGGCAGATGTTCTCAGTAAAAAATGAACTATGCACAATTAGCACAATATGAATGTAATTAACTTCAGTACCTCTAATCTTAATTATAAATATCCCCAGCTTGAAAGTCACTTATTTCCAACAGATAGTTTTATCACCTCAAGAATTTAGAGTTTCTTTCCCAGGTAAACTTGGGGTTATCTTCTCAGCCAAAGGAGATTTGTATTTATCAAAGATTTTGGAGTACTGTGAAGTCTGGAGGTATAGGAACCCTGGTGTTTTTTGTTTTTGTTTTTGCTGTTTTTAGTAGAGGTGGAATTCTCTTTGTATTTACTATGCTTATAAGGACCTCATATCTATTCCTCCAAGTAAGTCCCTGGGATGTAAGTTATATATTCTCTCATTCTCAAAGTTGATTTATATCTGCAAACTTCACCTAAGTTGCTTCATCATTTAATTGGACCAACGAATTTATTTACTATTCGATACTGTTATTCTTTTCAGATTTTCCTATATACCAACACAACAACTCTTGCAGTTATTTATATGAGATTCTATCCCATTCTGAGTATCTCTCAAGTCTTTTGGTAAACTATCAAGTGTAGCTAAGGACATACGTGTATTTTATTTTAATTTAAAATGAATCAATGTACAAGTATTTGCCAAAAAGCATGGGCTTTTCTTTGAATAAGAATATACTAAAGAGTTGTTTGTCTTTCTTGCATAAACTATAACAATGATAGATTCTCTGTGATATTCTTTTAGAATAAGGACTTAAAAACACTTGTGAGGCAATCCGAGTTCAGGATCACTGTAGATCATTGCAATTTCCCCATCCCATGTTTTACAATAGTTCTTCAATTTTTTTTAATGCAATTTGCTTTTATTGTGTCTTTCAAGGCATTTCAAAGTTAGTTTCCTATAAGCGATGTTTTCCTTTTTTATAATCCTATTCAAGAAGTTTATATAATATTTAATCAAATTAAATAATTACAAATAAAAACCAATAATACAACTGACTCCAGATGGTCATTCATGCTAACTTATGGGAGTAGTAGTGTACATTTGTCTTATCAGAGAAAAGCCTATGAACATTTAATGTCTTTTATAAAGGAAATGGAAAAATATTGACTCAAGAAGAAATAGAAAATCTGAATAACAAGAAATTGAATTAATAATTTAAAAAAATTCCACAAAGAAAACCCCAGGCCTGGAGGCTTCACTGTTGAATTTTATCAAATATTTCAGACAAAATATTGCCAATCCTCAAATATTTTTAAAAAATAGAGGAGGAAGGACTACTAATTAATACATTTTATGAGGTCATTAAAACTGTAATATCAAAGCCAGACAAAGAAATTATAAGAAATGAAAACTACAGACCAATATCTCTCATGAACATAGACAAAAATGTTATTAATACATTATTAACAAATGGAATTCAGCAATATATAGAAAGGCTAATGTACCATAACCAAGTGGAATTTATTCTAGTAGTTCAGGGTTGATTTAACATTTGAAAATTCACTTAGTTTAATGCACTGTATTATAGGAATAAAGCACAAAACCATATGATGATCTCAACAGACAAAGGAAAAGCATTTGACCAAATCTAATGCCTATTTATAATAAAAACTCTTGACAAACTGGCAATAGAGGAGAAGTTTTCCCATTGGGTAAAGGGTACTTACATATTTAATAGTGAAAGACTGAAAGAATTTTCCCAATTGTAAAGAAGAAAGTAAATGAGTCTTTTTTATAAGATAGTAGGATACTATTCCAAGATGTGATATTGTATATACAAAATCCTAATGAAGCCAAAACTATTAGAGCAAATAACCATGTTTCCAAAGATTGTAGGATAGATTAATACACAAAATTAATTATATTTCTATGTATTTCCCAAATTTATATATTCAATGTAATCCCTATCAAAATCACAACAGGTGTTTTTATGTAAATTAAAAAGCTTTTTAAAAAAATTTGGAAATGCAAATAAAATAGCCAAAACACCTTTGTAAAAGAACAAAGTTGGAGGACTTATTTAACTAGATTTCATAGCTTATTATAAAGCTATAGCTATCAAGACAATTTGGTATTGTCATTGATACGGTGGGTTGTATCCACACCCAAAATGTCATCTTGAATTTTAATTCCTACAATCCCCACATCAAGGGTGGGACCAAGGGTGGAGGTAACTGGAACATGGCAGCAATTTCCCCAATGTTGTTTTCATGATAGTGAGTGAGTCTCATGAGATCTGATGGTTTCATAAGTGTCTGGGATTTCCCCTGTTTTCCTTCTGGCCACCCTGTGAAGAAGGTGCATTTTTAACCCTTCGCCTTCCACCACGATAGTAAGTTTCCTGTGGAGTTCCCAGTTATATGGAACTGTGAGTCAATTAAACCCCTTTCCTTTATAAGTTACCCAGTCTCAGGTATTTCTTCATAGCAGTGTGAGTATAAACTAATGCGGTCATAAAGATAGGAATATAGATCAATGAAACAGAATTGCAAGTCTAGAAATAAACTCATATTTATAGTCAATTTTTTTAAAAGGAGAAAAGGATAAGATTTCAGTGGAGAAAGGATAAGATTTTCAACAAGTGTTACTGGAGCAACTGGATATTCACGTGCAAGCAACAACCAAAACAACAAAACAAAAACCAAACCAAAAACTTAGATGTTTATTTCACAACATAGACAGAATTAACTCAAAATATATTCAAAGGGAGAAAATAATCTCTTTTTTCAGTCTTTATAAATTTATAGCTGGAACAGATTCCTGTTAATTATAGACAGGTTAACAAGGGAAAAAGAAACATTTTTATATTTAATGCATGTTTATGTACATCATGTGGGAGGAGCTTCTGTTCAAAAGCCTCTCACAAGGTAGTGGCTGGGAGCTATGCCTTAAATGGTATTTTAACAAAGAGCCATAAGTCCTGTAGTGACAAGACAAAGGGGTCCCTTGGAAAGGCAGGAAACCTGTGGGAAGGTAGTCAAATTTGTTTCCAGGTTTTCCTAGCTCTGCTGGTGCCAGCTTCTGAGCTAAGAGCTCAGAGTTATCTCCAGTATAGACAGAATTTGCATATCTGTCTTAAGGCAGGAAGGGGTGGGGGCAGGTAGAAAAATATTTTGACTTTATGAATTGCTCTCCTGTCATCAGGCAAGGATAGGGAGAGGCAGATATCCTCCTATGTTTTAGTCTTCTTCAGCTCAATAACCTTCAGTGTTATAGAAAGAAATATTTTGGTTTTCTTTAGTGTTATTGACCTAAGTGTAAAATACTTGTTTAAACAAAAAATTTCTAGGGGAAAACACAGTAGAAAATCTTTGTACTCTCAGACTATACAAAGGATTCTTAGACACAAAAGCAAAAGGAAGAACTATTAAAAAAAAAAAAGAAATTGCTCAATTGGATTACTTTAAAATTAGAACTTCTTGTGCTTCAAAAGGTAGCATTAAGAATTTGAAAAGACATGTCACATCCTGGGAAAAAAAATTGCCAATTATCTATCAGATACAGGGCTTGTATCCAGACTAAACAAAGAACTCATGCAACTTAATAGAAATAAGACAACCAGATTTACAAAGGGGTAGGTTTAGAAGAGATTCTAATAAGTGTCACCTACAGGAACTGCTACCACTGTGGTTGCAGTTACTGGGATTAGCAGATGCTGCTGGAAGAACCTCTAGGAGCCACATAAAGACCTGCTGTTAGCAAGAGGAGCCACGTGGAGAGCGTCTTTCGAGGTTGCTGGGAGAGGCCCACAGTGGCCGATGCATGCTGTTTGGAAACAGCAGCAGGTGGTAAAAGCAGATGGTGTTGGGTGTGTGATGTGGGTGGGAGTGCCTTCTTGCTCACACAACCCCAGCCATCTGTCATCCCCATCATGGGCTATCCTCAAGGGAAAAGGGGTGTTAGCCCCAGTTACCTACGTGTGTGTGTGTGTGTGTGTGTGTGTGTGTGTGTGTGTGTGTGTGTGGTGAGGAGAGGAGTGGGAACATAGGGATAGTTGGTATTTTAGTATATATTTCACTTAATATAAAGAATAACAACTTGCTGCCTTGATACCAAATGTGGTTTCAAGCCCAGAATCTCTGAGTAGATATATACATTAGACATCTAAATACAAAACAAAACAAATAACCCCTCCAAAACAAAACAAAACTGTATAAATTTATGTGAGCGGAGTCTAGGATCTTTGAGTTTGAGCCAACAAAAGAATCAGAAATAATAAGTTCTGATTGTTATTTCTTTGTCACTCTTTATTCTTGACAATAGTCTCATGGAATAGGTATTTTGCAAAGGAGGAAACAGAGACTCAGGTATATAAATTAATGTATCCAGGATTGCACAAGAAGCAAAACATAAACACAGTTTTGGTTCCCTGAATTCAAATCCTGTGCTTCCATTCTGTCAAGATCTCATATTTTTTTGGCAAGTAAAATCCAGGAATGAGAATTTTACGTTACTTAGCAAGACACAAATTGGAGATGGTGCCTTGAGCCTTGGTAAGACATATAGTGGCATCCTAATGGGAGTGGTCCTTCTGAGATTCTGTTTATGCTTGTGAATAAGACACACTGTTTATATTTTGGGAAAGTCTTTCTGAGCCCCAATTTCCTCTTGAAAATGAAGATAAATTATATTTTACGTTTATTTTTTTATTTATCTTCTATCTCCCTTACTAGAATGTCATCTATATGAGAACAGGAACTGTACCCTATTCCCTTCCCATAGCACCAAATAAAGACAAAATATTTTGTAAATATTTGCTGAATTTGTGAAATAAATGACTATACTTTGTATCTGTCATTGATACAGTAGGTAGCTAGTCAGATATGAGCAGGGCAGGAGAGAGTTGTCATGCAACCATCGTGTAACAGTCAGGTGGTTGTAAAAATATCTTTCTAAAATAATAATTGGGCACAGCCCATGCCAGGAAAAGGCAGTCTCCCAACAGACAGCAAAAAAAAAAAAAAACTCTGAAACTGGTGATCAGTAGCTTCCCAATAAGATCTCAGGAGTTGAGTAAGTGGACTGAAACATGCACATTAAGGCAAAATGTTGGAGTTTAAGTGTTATATGACCTTTCTCCAGGAACAGGGGAAAAACTGCCTCAAGTAAGGGAAAAATGCCCCAAGTGAGCAAGCGTACGTCAGTAAATCCACTTGGCCCCTCCCAAGTGCTGGTAGGCCACTGCACATGCGAGCAGCTCATCCCAAGGGAAAAATCAGGGGAGAAGAGAAGCAGCCCCCCTGAAAGCACACCAACATATAAAACCCCAAGTCAAAATTCAAACCATCCACTTGAATGTCTCAAGTCCCCACTTGTCCGTCTTCCAAGCATACTTTACTTCCTCTCATCCTTTCATTCCTGCTCTAAAACTTTTTTTTTTTTTGAGATGGAGTCTCATTCTGTTGCCAGGCTGGAGTGCAGTGGCGTGATCTCTTGGCTCACTGCAACCTCCAATGCCCTGGTTCAAGCAATTCTCCTGCTTCAGCCTCTTGAGTAGCTGGGATTACAGGCATGCACCACCACACTCAGCTAAACTTTGTATTTTTAGTAAAGACAGGGTTTTACCATGTTGACCAGGATGGTCTCGATTTCCTGACCTTGTGATTTGCCCGCCTCAGCCTCCCAAAGTGCTGGGATTACAGGCATGAGCCACCACTCCCAGCCTCTAAAATACTTTAATAAACTTTCACTCTGATCTAAAACTTGCCTTGGTCTCTCTGCCTTATGCCCCTTAGTCAAACTCTTTCTTCTTAGGAGGCAAGAATTGAGATTGTTGCAGACCCATATGGGTTCACTGCTGCTAATATCACCTGTGTTAGTTTTCAGGACTGCTATAACAAAGTACCACTAACAGAATGGCTTGAACAACACGAATTTATTGCCTTAGTTCTAGAGGCTGGAAGTCCAAGATCAAGTTGTCAGCAAGGTTGGCTCCTTCGCAGAGCTGAAGGAGAAGTATGCTCTATGCCTCCCTCCTAGTTTCTGATGGTTTGCAGGCAATGTTTGGCATTCCTTGGCTTCTGTGGCATCATTCTGATCTCTGACTTTGAAGGAAATCAAAATAGTTTACCTCAAAATATGTTTGTTTGATATATTTCAAAATGGCTGCCACAGGACCAGCTGACTGAAATTGTCCTGCAGTGCTGTCTTTTGTGGAAGAAATTTGCATCTGTAGACACATTCCATTAATGCAGCCATGCCTTCCCTTTCTAGGCCTTCCCTGGATCTAGGAAAGATTAACTGAGACTGTGACACCTTTTAAAACCTGAAAAAAATGTTTTCCAACTATTCTATCTGATGGCTACTACCCATGAGGCTTCATCTACATAACAAGACCACCTTTGCTGGCCAAGCCTCTTCCTTTCTCCTTCCTATAACTTGTCTTGCCACTAAAACCTGATTTACCAACAGAACCTGGTTTTGGGTTTTGGGTCATGCTGTTTCTCATTCTTTTATAATCTCAAAATAATACGTAAGCTTCTGTAACTTGTTGGGGGATTAAGTCTTGATTCTGAAAGCTCCCATGTATACAGTTAAATAAATTCATGTGCCTTTTCTCTTTTTAATCAATCTGGCTTACATCAGTGATTTTTTTCTGCAAACCTTTAGGGGGCTAAGGGCCTTGGTGCCCACAACTGAATCTCCACATGACATTTTTCCTGTGTGGGTGTACGTGTCCAAATTGCCCTTTGTTATAGGAAATTATGACAGTTATATTGCATTAGATGTCCTTATAGGCCTAATCTACTCCAGTATAACTTCATTTTAACTAATTACATCTGCAATGACCCTGCTTCTAAATAAGGTCAGATTCTGAGATAGTAGGAGTTAGGACTTCAACATATGAATTTTTAAGGGGCACAATTCAACTTATAACATCACATAAACACACAATTGAATAAAATATAGTCCTTGCCCTTGAGGCACTCACAAAGTTCCAAAACATGACCTAAGAAGCAGTTCATAGGTTTCAACTAACAAATGGATTTTGTGCAGTTAGAGGACCTTTTAAAAGTGTAAAGTAGACTTTAATTTTTAGAGCAGCTTTAGGTTCACAGCAAAATTCAGAGGAAATTTTGGAAATTGCTCATGTATCCACTCCCCCCCACACATGCATAGGCTCTTCCGTTACCATCCTCCACCAGAGTGGTACATTTGTTATAAGGGATGAATCTATATCATTATTACCCAAAGAACATAGGCTACATTGAGCCCTGCCTAACTGAAACAGAGTTTTGAACTGATTTGGTTTTTACATTTTAGGAGAGAGAAGCAAGTGGCAGATTATGAGGTGAACGGTAGGATACCCCAATGCTTATTTTGAAAATAGGCATTGTGGGGTTAAAATGAAATGTGCACATGGGACTGAATGCTCCTAAGTTCCTTTTCCTTGACAAAGGAAAAAATGCATCTAATTCAAACTGATACAATTTTGGAAATAACCATGGTTACTAAAAGGGATGCACTTTACACTGACTGAGAGAAAGCATTATAAGAATAGCTGCTCTTTTCACAATGGCAAACCTCTTCATGCAACTGAAAATGAAAGAGTCAGCCTATGTTTGTAAGCAACAAATTTCAGCCTGAGACTATTCATTTAAACTAAACAATATGAGGGCTGCTGAGATTTGGTGAACACATAGACGTGTACTTCAATAAGGAAACTGTGTGGTGAAAGCATGACACAATGATTTAGGTAAGTGGAATAATATGTTATTTAGTACATTTATTAGATATGCATTGGATCTAGAAAATGGGATGATAGCACTAATTTCAGACATAAAGACTGTTACAGAAACCTGAAGTTCTATTAACTGAGTTGTTGTCCACTATTATTACCACAGAATATTGACTTGGGGAATAACCACAAAGTACAAATACATTTTGTGAAAGAAAACTGATGTTTATCACTCTTAATGAGTTTCTCACAGTCTGGTATTGTATAAAAGTCAAAGTCTTATACTTGCAGGTAATGATATCACAGAGCCAGGGCCTCTGGAGCTCTGTGGCTTTCTCTGGCTTCCCCAAAGGCCAGGGGCACACGACACAGCCCTCCAGACCACACCGGCTGCTTTGCTTGAGTTTCTACCTCACTCGTGAAAGTCATTTATCTTATGTTAGCAATTGTATTAGTCCATTCTTGCACTGCTATAAAGAAATCCCTGAGACTGAGTAATTTATAAAGAAAGGGGGTTTAATTGGCTCATGATTCTGCAGGCTGTATGGGAAGAATAGCGGCTTCTGCTTCTATGCTTACAAACATGGCAGAAGGCAAAGGGGAAGCAGGGCACATTTTACCTGACTTGAGCAGGAGCAAGAAGAGAGCATCAAATATGTAAATACAGAGTGTTGCTTGATTTTTTTGGTCTTTATTTAATATCCTTTTCAGCAAATATGCATTGAGTGATATTTATGTGCTTTTTTGAAAATCACTTCCTTACTTAATTTTAGGGAACTGTCCTAACATGATAGGAGGATGTATTTTAAATACTACTCACAATGCACATACTAGAGAATATGATGAACCATATGTAATTGACTACTTTGCACTTCTAAAAATACTTTTATAAGTTTTGATAGACACAGGACTGCAGCTAAACAAAATTTTGCATTTATAGCCATGATTTATTCTATATTACATTTGTTGCCTGTTTCTATGATTTTCACAATTAGTTGCATTATGGCTGAGTTAGCTAGTGCTATGTAAAAAAGAATTACAGAATCCCAATCGCATATAATAATAAACACATGCTTATGCTCCAGGTCTGCTGGTTTGTTTCATGTACATTTTAATCTCCTTGGACCAGCAGACTTCCTGGTGCATGTTCTTGTCATGGCGGTGTTGAGCTGCAAGGAGGCATGCAACACATCTTAAGGCCTAGAATTGGAATGGACATAATGTCACTTCTAACACCTCTTTCCGTTAGCCAAAATATGCAAGACATAGATATAGAGAGGAGGTGAAGAATTGAGGCCAATGATATAATCTACACCATGGCTTAATATTAAAAAGCAATAATTTGTATCACTGAAGTGTGCAAGGAAAGTGCTTTCCAATTAAGAAGGGAATCATCATCATTACCATTGTCATCATCATAATCACCATGATATCGAACACATATCATGCCTTCTATATGCCACACACTCTTCTAAAAGCTTTACATTTAATTTTTGCAACACTCCTAAGACGTGGTCACTATCGCTACTTCCATTAATAGCCAAGGAAATAGAGGCACAGAGTATTAGTAAAAGTGCTAATCTTTCTTAGGAAATCAACACCGTCTGGATGAATTTCAAACTGCAGTACTGTAGCGCAGACTCATGTGTTGAAGGATGTGGTAATACTTAACTTCTTGTCACAGAGAGGATAAAAAGCTCTGCAATGTGGTGACCATATCACATGAGTGGTTTCTGCTAGTTACCTCTCCAATTTAGTGGCTTAGTTAATCAGACATTGTTCTGGAATGTTAATTTTACTGCCTGGAAATGAGGGAGTCAGAACCACCGTTCATTATTATTATTTTCAACCATTCATCATTATGATTTTCTTTCTTAGCAATTGTTTTGTTCATCCAGTATAGTTTCATTTTAGCACACAAACAGGATTTCACCTAAACATCTTTTCTAAAGATTTTTTATGGCTTTTACATTCAATACATTAATAAATCCACTGGTACTCTCTGAAATACTTAAACCTTTATGGTACAGAGCATGCAAATTTGTTCTTTGGCTATAGGAGTAACCCAGCCTAGAGAGAACCAGAAAGCCAAAGCCAGGGAAGAGTGGGAAAAAAAAATAGATTCCTAAAGCATTTATTTCCATTTGGAATCTAGGAATGAAAACATAGGCTAAGTCTAGTCCAGTGTGAGAAATTACCCTCAGTAGTTTATTAAAAAGAAAAAAATCAATGCTTCAGAGGAGTATATGAGAATACACAGATTCACATTTTTTGTTATGTCTTTATATATCATCAATTTTATAGTATTTTAAAAGTCCTTTAATTTAGTTTTAGATGTGATTCCCAAACTTTTTTACTCAATTTTTGTTTAGATAAATCCCATGTATGGAAAGATTTTGCTGCATTAAATTCTATCTTTCCCCTGTTATTTTCATTCATAGACCCTTAAGAATTATTTATACATTCAGGAATTAGGAAACACTTGCTAATTTGTTTATTAACAGGCATATTGCTCAGCCTGCCAGGGGCTGAGCTGGCTGCTACTGCCACCGGCTACATAAGGCTCAGACTACTTGTTTCCAGAGAAGTGTTTTAGGACTTAACTTGGAATCTGACCTTGATGCTCCAGTCGTTTGCAGGTTGGATAACATAGGCTCCACCTAAAAGGGAATGCTGTGATGTTTTATAATAGCAAAGCAAGAGTTGCTCTTTTTCAGGCTCTGTCCAAACCATAAACAATGTATCACTCACTTGAACTGTTTAGCAAATGCATTTGATAATATCCTTTTGGGGGAGTTAGTTGTTCCTGTTTGTAATCTTTTGGCTTCTCAGCTTTAACTGCAGTGATAGTTACTGATTACAAGGTAGCATTTCACAAGAAGGTGGAAATGCTGTCTCACGAATACCTGTGCCCTCACAACACTAAGCTAGACAGCAGAAGGAGGAAGACAAATGCTGAGTGAGGCTGGGCACAGCCTTGCCTTTTCCTTATCACTGATTTGCTTTGGCAGAACAGACATAATTTTTAAAATTCAAAACTATTTATTGACTTCTTATTATATATAGACAGGGCACTGTGGTAGGCATTGGAGACAAAAAAGGGAACAAGAGGTGTGATTCTTCCTGGAGCTTTCACTAGGAGGTAGGGAGGAGGGAGAAGGTAGCAGCTACTAAGTAAATGGACACATAAATAAAGCAGTTTTAAATTGTGATCTATGTCAAGGAGAAACCAAAGGGGCTATGTTAGGGGATATCCGGCCAGGGAGAGCCAAAGGGGGGAATCCTTGTTCCTGGTGCTTGCTTCTTAGGGATCTGTGAGTGAGGCCCCCTCCTCATGCTCAGATAAGAAATCACCTAAAATAGTTGCTTTAAAAAAATGATGGATGAAACAAGGGTTCGTGCACGAGGTTCTTTGGAGACCTTGACATTCTGCTCTTTGATTTCCAGACAGAGGAAGCCTTGGCTTTCCTGTAAGGGAGTAATGCATTCTGAGGTCTGTTGAGCTGACAAATAGTTTTCCTTTGATTTAAATGACTTATGGTATGGAGACAATGCCTTCTGTGGAAATGTTTCTGAAAGCTCAATTATTAAAAGAAAAATTACAGCTAGAACATGCTTTTAGTTTTTAATACGTTTGCATGTATCCCACACTGAACTAATATTACACAAATACTCATGTACTGATCACATAATAACATATTAACGTGACTAATTCTTTCTATCATTATGAGCAACTTCGTTTAGGTTAATTAGCACAATGCTAAACACATAGAAGTTGTTTTTAAACATTTGTTTGTTGAGCGTATGACACCTAAAGAACTTGAAGAATGAAACCAAATGTACTTTAGCCCAGACACATCATGGCTGGATAAGTTCCCAGTAAACTGTCTTTCTGCCAATTCTTCTCTAAGAGATTTCTTTAAACAAGTAGTGCACATACACACACATGCTGTTTTTCAGGAATATCTGTATTACCTGTAAAATCAGAAAATTTAGAGCAAAATTTAAGACAATTTTTAAAACATAAATGAGCTGATTTTATAAACCTCTTTCTTCTAGAAGGTGGATTTTAGCATATTGCTTATACTGAGAGCCACTGAGCTTTGTCAATAGCTATAGATGGTTGCATGCTATCCTGCCTACTGAGTGTTGACTGATATACAGCCAACTGGACAGGACAGTGCAGGATGGGTCAGGTCATGGAAGCCAAACTATGAACCCACACCCACCCTTTCCTTGCCTGAACACAAGGCTGGAAGTGGATAGCCTCACTAAAGGAAAAGAGCTTGCCTGCCTTGGGTCTAACCAAGGTGAAGGAATAAGCTTGGTGGAGTTTTCCCACCTGTGAAGTGGGTCTCCAGATTATCAGACTGTGTGTCTCCCTTCACCCACCTCTACTAGAGTCATTGACAGAATACCTCTTTCTTGCTCTACCATTAGTCCAGGGTGACTTGTAGAAGCACTAGATTTTCAGTAGCTAGAAAAAGAAGGCTGGAAATGGGAGATGCAAAGAAATATCGTGATAATGTTTTTATTTCTTCCCCTCCCTTCTTTTCATCCTCTCTTCTTTCTTTCCTGCCTTTCCTCATTTTTGCAAAAAAAAGTGTGGCTTACCTACTTGCTTCTGTCATCCATTGGGAATGAGCAAGGTTGCCAATGATAAGATATTTCCTGGTCAATCGGACTTAGCACCTTTCTCTGATAATGTGGCCATACCAACACAGGGATATTCTCACTGGCTATCTTTGGACAAATGGGCAGCAGGTCTCAGCCGCCATGTTGACTGACAATAATGCACTGGTCAGTCTCAGCTGAAAGCAACTCTCAGCAGACAGGGCCTGGGGCCAAGAAAAACTTACATGTTTCTTTGGAATTTTCAGACTCATTGGAGGTGTATAATAAAACAGATGCTGGGGGCTGGCTTTCTGACAGTTTATGTCTCTCAAGTAAGTTAACAAATAGTAAAAGCCTTCCCTGTAAAATCTAAAGTGAATCCTTTTTGCTATTCCTTTCCTTGGTCACACACAAACTGCAGGAGATTGTAGAGATAAGTTGGCTAGTAGCGTTTTTCAAATTTAATGCACACATAAATCACCTGGGAGTGAAGATTCTAATTCAGTAAGTCTGGGGTGAGACCTAAGATTCTGCATGTCTAGCAAGCACCCCGCGTATTGCTGCTGTTGCTGCCCCAGGACCACACTTTGAGGAAAAAGGGACTATTATATTGGAATAGCTGTGCTCCTATTGTTCAAGG
This sequence comes from Ateles fusciceps, assembly GCA_036589455.1. Classification (NCBI taxonomy): domain Eukaryota; kingdom Metazoa; phylum Chordata; class Mammalia; order Primates; family Atelidae; genus Ateles; species Ateles fusciceps. The sequence continues at coordinate 5,385,209 of JAZHEH010002842.1, forward strand.
ATGTTTACTTTTGTCAGATTCAATTTGAAAATGTGTCCTTTTTTTAACTGTATTTAAAAATTTTTTTAAATTATACCTTAAGTTTTGAGATACATGTGTAAAGCGTGCAGTATTGTTACATAGGTATATACATGCCATGGTGGTTTGCTACACCTATCAACCTGTCATCCACATTAGGTATTTCTCCTAACAATATCCCTCCTCTAGTCCCACACCCCCCCCCACAGGCCCCAGTGTGTGATGTTCCCCCTCCCTCTGTCCATGTGTTCTTATTGTTCAGCACCCACTTATGAGTGAGAACATTTGGTGTTTGGTTTTCTGTTCTTGTGTTAGTTTGCTGAGAATGGTGGTTTCCAGCTTCATCCATGTCCCTGCAAAGAACATGAACTTATCCTTTTTTATGGCTACATAGTATTCCATGGTGTATATGTGCCACATTTTCTTTATCCAGTCTATCATTGATGGGCCTTTGGGTTGGTTCTAAGTCTTTGCTATTGTGAACAGTGCTGGAGTACACGTCTTTAAAGTAGAATGATTTATAATCCTTTGGGCGTATACCCAGTAATGGGATTACTGGGTCAGTTCTAGTTCTATATCCTCGAGGAATCGCCACACTGTCTTCCACAATGGTTGAACTAATTTGCACTCCCACCAACAGTGTAAAAGCGTTCCTATTTCTCCATATCCTCTGCAGCATCTCTTGTTTCCTGATTTTTTAATGATCACCATTCTAACTGGCATGACGTGGTATCTCATTGTGGTTTTGATTTGCATTTCTCTAATAACTAGTGATGATGAGCTTTTTTTCATGTTTGTTGGCTGCATAAATGTCTACTTTTGAGAAGTGTCTGTTCATATCCTTTACCCACTATTTGATGGGGTTGTTTTTTCGTGTAAATTTGTTTAAGTTCTTAGTAGATTCTGAATATTAGCCCTTTGTCAGATGGATAGATTGCAGAAGTTTTCTCCCATTCTGTAGGTTGCCTGTTCACTCTGATGATAGTTTCTTTTGCTGTGCAGAAGCTCTTTAGTTTAATTAGGTCCAAAGTGTATTCTTAAGTGATGCTTTGTGGGACTCCTTAGTGAAGCTCTACAAATTATCTTGAAAGATACAAACCTGAAAACAAATAGAAAGGCTACCCACAACTAAAGCTTTTTTAGAGGCTAAAGTTTATCCATGTCTTTACAAACTTGTTTTTTTGATATGCTCAAAGCATGAAGAACCACAAGGAAAACAGTGATCATAAAAGTCAATGGCAGAGGCCATTCCAGTTTACATGATACTTGTGACTGAGACAAGGAGACACTTTCTATATTGTCAGAGACTCTTTGCAAACCTGGACAACAAATGAACTTCTCTCAGCCTCAGTTTCTATAGTCACAAATTGTGAATGTGATAGGATGGATCATGTTTAATATAGCTTGAAGGATTTGGTGAGGTTCTTTATTCAGATTATGCAATCTAACATGGGAATTACAACTTATATACTACATATTTCAATTCAATCATTGCATTCAGATGGATCTAGGCAAATGTATAAAATACAATTTTTAATAATAAAAATACATATGAGACAGCACAAATGCTTACCGTGTAGTAACACATTTGATTTCTCCAACGATGCTGTGAGAAAGCTATTATAGTTATCTCTATTATATGGATAGACAAATAGAGATGCCAAGGTGATAAATAACTTCACCCTGCATTAAACCAAGCTCATGGACCTTTTATGGTAGGAGGTTGAAAATTGGGGGCCTGTAGATGATATGTTTTGAACTGCCTGGAGATTTTTTAAAAGTTGAATTAGTTTTGACAGCTACAGGCTATTTCTCTCTTCTTTTGGAAAACCAGAATATTTGGCGCTTTAGGCTTGCATTTCCACATAGCAACAATGAGCTGGTACAGATAGTGACTCTGTGCTTAGAAGGGCTATGAGCGTTCCAGCTTGTTGTAGTTCTACCTGGCCCACTTCACTTACATATATTATTATTTCCTTGCTCTGGCACTATTTGAGTGGGAAACCCCTGTGTACATATCATCATCAAAGATCTTTATATAACTGGGAATCACCACCCTTCGCTAGTGTTTTGTTGAGCTTTCACAGGGATGAAAGTCACTGTGCTGGGTTCCATAGGACCTGGGCACTGCAGACAAATACCTCAGCACTCAAGATTTTTTCCCAATGCCATTTCAGTCAGAACTATTTCCAGAATGCCAGAGTATAATATTGATTTCTGTATTACAGTGTAATATATATACTATGCTATACACACTATATACTTCTATATTATATTAATATTTACTTATGTTAATATTCATATATTACAGTAAAATATTGTGTGCCATCAGGAACACGGTTAAGTGACACTATGCTCAAGGCACAGCTCCACACTGATGTAGCAGTAGTGAATTTGTCGTGCTCCATTTTGCCTGTCCATCGCTTCTCAGGTTTGCCATTTTGTCTGCATCTTGATTTTTGCAATAATCCATGCAGTAAGATGCAAAGGGTGCTGAGTAAGTTTCAAGGATTTCTACTTTAAAAGTCCTCATACTGCACACACACACACGCATGCACACACACAGACACACACGCACACAAACACATACACACGTGAGAGAAAAATGTGATAGTTTTACTTTTTAGATGTTTCATCTTTTAGAATAGAATTCGGTTAGTTGAATAAAGGCATTTTCAAAGTCAATTTGGCATGACTGATTCTTCACCTTCCAGGATCTGAGTAATCAATGGCATGTTTCTTCTATACAGAATGTCTGGGCCCTGAGGACAGTCAGGTAAAAGTATGTTTGGGTCGAGGGTGAGAGGGGGAGGTGGCAGGGAGATCTGTTCTGATGAAGATAGGACTGACTCAAAGAAAAACTATATTTTTTCTGGCCTGGGTTAGTAGGAAGGGGCAGAGTATATATGGATAAGGCAGGTGAACATGCTTTTAATTAGCCTCAAACACCAGCTGGCATAGATTTCATATGCATACAAGCAATGATGTAAGGGGAGAGCTCATTGTTATTCCTGAGGCATTCTCAGGTCCTCAGCCTCTAAGGAAGCACCTGCTATAAATCCCTGTGTTCTCTGATGTCTGCAATCTTTCAGCAAAGCCTTTCTGCTTTCCACTCTGGAGCAGTTTCACAGAATGTGTTTTTGAACTATCTATCCCCAGGAAGTTTCAGGGCCTCAGCCAGTCCACTCAGCTTCAAGGGCAGCAGAGGTGGCAGCAGGAAAGCTGAGCCCATCCTAGACACTGTTAGCGGAGGACGTGCAAGCAAGTATAGTTGGCAAACAGAACCCAGAAGTCATGGAACGGGAGAAAGAAGAGAGCATGTTTTCACTGAGGGCAAGGTGTGTGTGTGTGAGCGGGGTGGGGTTGGGTGTTGGAGGAAGAGGTTGGGGCAGAAAAGGTAAGCAGGAAAAGAGGAACTGGCAAGCAGAGGGGACAGTCAACAAGGGCTTGTGAAGTGTGATGTGGAAGGGAATATAATTGCAATAGCAAACTTTTCTGGGCTCTCCTATGGGACAGGCACTACTTTAAGCACTATGAGGTACTATTATAATTCTCATTTTACAGAAGAGGAAGGAGAAAGACAACAAGGTTAAACAATTTGCTTAATGTCACACAGGAATTTGTAGCTTGGATTTAAACCCAGGAAGTCTAATTCTACTGCCCAAGTTCATCAAACCCCCTGCTAGGGTACTTATAAAACAGAAGAGGAGGAAAGAAACAAGGCTGAGGAGTGAACTGTTTAGAAGAGAGACAGAGTGAGACAGAAGGTGGAGAGTCTCTAGCTGGTGGAATTACAGCCTGGGTGAAGGCCACCTGAGACTGGAAACCAGAGGACCAAGGTGTCTGCTTTTGCTGTACCACTTGTTAATTTGACTTTGAGCCTCAGTTTCCTTATCTACAAAATATGAGTGACAACCCAAGTAACTGCTTGTTAAGGATGAAATTAAGTAAGTTAGACAGAACACACTTTGGGCATTATCAGATGCTTTGTATGTGGTGGGACTCTGGATGCTGAGCTATGTTTCTGTTAACATATAAAATAGGAAGCTTAATTTGACCATTGTACCTGTGTTCACAGGGAGCCACTTTTCTTCTGTGATGCATTTTCCTGTCTTATGTTCCTATGTCTCTGCCATTGGGTAGAGCTGTCATCTTCTTTATCTGGCCCTTGTGGCTCTGTTGATTTTTTCAAGTGTCTGAAAGAGCTGCACATTTTCTTCCTTCACAGGATCAGTGATCCTGGCCTCCTGAGCCTGTATTATTGACCATTCTGTTAGTTACTGCCACTGTTAAGTGGTATCAGTGGCAAAGTCACTGCTATCAACTCAACTGCCACTTGGACTCTTAAGGACCACATTTTTTCCTATCTTGCCATAGCAGGATCATTTGCTCCAAGTCAAACAGAATTGATTCTTCAATTTTCTTTCCAGTGATTATACCACCTCGGAGGTTACCACTCCTTGTTTTTACTGTCGCAGGTGCTGTTTAAAGGATGCTTTCTAATTGGATGAAGTGAGAAGAAGAAAAAGGGTGTGTGCAATTGGAAGGAGAGAAAGCAGGCAGTAATACCACCTTCTTCCCATCTCACCTTCACATAGGTCATCTCAATACGTCACTGTCTCTACCCAGAACCAGTGTGGGGGACAGCAGTGACATGGGCAAGGTTTAGTGCCCTTTGGTCTTCCCAGTGAAGTAGAGAGTGGGAATCTTCACTGTTCTGCCCTGCAGTCCACTTCACCTTCATACTCTTGTTTCATTCCCTGTAGCTTGTTAATTAATTCTTACTTAAACTCTCACTGCTCCTAGCGGTGTTTGACTTTTAATAGAAAAATAGTGAAAAAGAAAAGCCTTTAAGACTCCCCAAAATACATATTTCTGGAGAGAGAATGTTCAGTTTTGGCACCAGAATTCTTAGTACCCCAAATTCCTGATTCTGGGCCTTTTCACCTTTGGCTCCTTCTGCTTTGATTGTTTTCCTCCTGATCATCAACTGGCTCTATGTGTTTCTTCATTCAGGTCTCTGCTCAAATGTCACCTCCCTGGAGAAGCTTTTAATCGCTTCTTTATGTAGTCATAATCCCTTCCAACCCTGATCTTGCTTTATTTTTTCGTAATGCTTATCACTACTTGACACTATATTCTGGATTTGTTAATTGTCTGTGTACCTTGAAAAGAATGTAATCTGTACGATGTCAGCAGCGTTGTCTCTTCAATCACTCCTGTGTTTCCTTAAGCAGGATCTTATTAGAGTTTATAAGATTTTTTTTTAAATGTTCAAGTAAGTCATCGGAAAAAGTTTTTCTAACGCTTCTTAATCTTATCAGATATGATATGTCTTCATTTTTCTGTTTGATATGCCTATGGCTTTAGCATTTTTGTCTACATTTATTCATTGATTAATTGAACAAAAATCTTAACATTTATTAAGTTGCAGTGATTGGGCTGGTGCTGAGAATAGAAAGGTAACACAGCACAGTCCCATCCTTCAAGACGCTCACAGTCTAGTGAAGGAGGCAAATGAGTAGCAGACAAGTGCAGTGGATGTGAGATAGGAAGCTTGGCAAGACAGTACACATTCTGTAGCATCTCAGAATGAACAAGAATTAGCCAGAAGACCTGGGGGTATGGGGATGTCTTTCCAGACAGAGACTAGTATATGGTAAGGTCAAGAAGGTATAAGTGGCTGGGTGTGGTGGCTCACACCTGTGATCCCAGCACTTTGTGAGGCCAAGGTTGGCAGATCACCTGGGGCCAGGAGTTTGAGATAAGGGTGGCCAACATGGTGGAATCCTGTCTCTACTAAAAAGAGAAAACCAAAATTAGCCGGGGGTGATGGTGGGCACCTGTAATCCCAGCTACTCTGGAGGCTAAGGCAGGAGAATCACTTAAACCCAGTATGTGCAGGTTGCAGTGAGCTGAGATTGCGCCATTGCACTCCAGCCTGGGCAGCAAGAGTGAGACTCTGTCCTCTGTCTCAAAAAAAAAAAAAAAAAAAAAAAAAAAAAAAAAAAGGTGTAAGCATTCATGGCAAATCCACTGAAGTGAAAGCAGTTCAAAAAGCCCAGCCTGTATGACATGAACAAATATTGAGTGAGATAAAGCTGAAGGTAAGTGAGGTAAGGTGAGAAATTAGAAGAAGTAATGAATGCTATTTTAAAGAGTTTCAACTTTCTTAAAGACACCAAAGGGTTTTAAATAAGGGAAAAATGTAATGAGATATGTGTTGATTTACCCTGCTATTTCCTCAAGGATTTTCTTTTACACCCAGAATTGGCATCAGCCACAATAGGTGACCTGTGTAGGTATGGAAAAAAGTTTTATTTATTTACATTAAATACGACTATAGTCAGCAACAAAAAGATAAAAACGATATAAAGTATACAAACAGTACTCTTGTTGGCATACCTATTTTTAAACCTTTTTAAATAGAAAATTTGAAGCATATAACAAACAAGCAAATTGTGTAATTAGCCTTTATCTGTCCATCATTCATAGTCAGCAATTGTCAATGATTGTTGTTTCATCGGAACCGCTACCCATTTATTGCTGTTACCCTACCTCAATTATCACTGTTACAGTTCTAACAGCTCCTTTAAAGATACAGTTTATATGTGTCTATTGAAGTGCATCAATCCTAGCTGTAGGATTTTGACTCATGTCTATGCCTCTGCTCAGAGGGGACTGATAGGCAGCCATCGAAGAACCAATAATGGGAAACTGGAGAGCCCTATAGAAGAAGCCAGAGGGTGAGGTAGAACAAAGTGGGAGGGGGCAGGAGGGCAGAGAATGTCGTAAGCAAACTGTATACTTTCCTATGCTTTCTTTTTTGATCTCACTCCCACTGAAACTTACATACCTTTGGTCCTCTTATGCCAATGACAAGTCATATGGGAAGGATGAAATTTGTCCATATCATAGGGTACTATTTCTTTCCAAACTCTGTGCCATTTCTTTAAAGTAATTTTATTGAGGTGTAATTTAGATACAAAAAGCACATCTACTTTAAATGAGCAGTTCAATAAATACTGACAAATGTGTGTATAGCTGTGAACCACTACCACAACCGAGGCATAAGGCATTTCCATCTCCTCAGACAGGTCCCTTGTGCCCCTTCCCAGACCTTTGCCTCTAACCAAGGAAACCTCTACTAATATTTCTCACCTAAGATTAGTTTTGCCTTTTCTAAAACTTCATATAAAAGGAATTATTCAGTATGTACTTCTCTGTGTCCAGTGTCTTTTCTTCGGCATAATATTTGTGATGACAATCTATTTTGTCATATCAGTAGCTCCTTTCTTTCTGTTGCTCAGCAGTATTACATTTAGATGGATATGCCACAATTTGGTGATCCATTCACCTATTGATATATATATATTTTCAGTTTGGGGCTATTACAAATAAAGCCGCTATTAATATTTGTATATTGGCCTTTATATGGTAAATATGTTTTTATTTCTATTTGGTAAATACCTAGAAGTAGAATTGCTATGTTAAACAGATGTATATTTAACTTTTAGATACTTTCACGTAGTTTTCCAAAGTGGTTGTATTATTTTACATTTCCGCCAGCAATATATGTATGTAAGTTCTGGCACTCCACATCTTTGCTTACATTTAGTGCTGTCCATCTCTTGTTTTATTCGTTCTAGAGGATGTGTAGTTCTTTCTTACTGAGGTTTGATTTTGCCTCTGATGACTGATAGTGCTGAGCACTTTTCATGTGCTTAATGGTATTTGTATATGTTCCTTTGAAAAATGCCTGCTTAAGTTTTTGACTCATTTATTGGGCTTTTATCTTTTTGTTATTGAATTATATAAATTATTTGTGTACTGTATATGTCTTTGTCAGATGTATGTTTTATGAATATTTTCTCTCAGTGTATGGAGAAAATTTTAATTTTTATTCATTTTCTTAATTATATCTTTTTATGAGAAGTGGTGTTTACTTTTGATGAAGTTTAATTTTTCAGCTTTTTTTTTTTCCAAGACAGTCTTGCTCTGTCACGCAGGCTGGGGTGCAGTGGTGCAATCTCGGCTCACTACACCCTCTGCCTCCTAGATTTAAGTAATTTTCCTGCCTCAGCCTCCCGGGTAGCTGGGATTAAAGGTGCGTGCCACCATGCCTGGCTAATTTTTGCATTTTCAGTAGAGACGGGGTTTCACCATGTTGGACAACCTGGTCTCCAACTCCTGACCTTGTGATCTGCCTGCTTTGGCCTCTCAAAGTGCTAGGATTATAGGTGTGAGCCACTGTGCCCAGCCCAATTTTTCAGTTTTCTAAAAAATTATTGATTTCTGTGTCTTCAAAAAAATCTCACCTCTTAAGATCTTGAGGATATTCTCTTATGTTTTATTTTAAAACATTATAGTTTTAGGTTTTACATTTAGGTCTAGGTTCCATCTTGAACAAAGTTTTGAATGAGTGAAGAAGGGGCCAAGGTAGAGTTTCTGAGGTCAGTTTGGATGTGTGGGTTTGAGGTGTCTTTGAGAACCGGGATAGAACAATTAGCATTATAAACATAAATTCAGGAGTGATTAGCATTTAAGCACATAAGCTGTTGTTGACTTCTTATATATGGGACACAAGGATCAGGCATAGGTAAACATAAAGGACTGAAATGAAGACCTTAGTGTTTCTGCCAATTACAGGGTCAGTGAAGGAGAACAGAAAGCTTCCAGGAAGATGGGAGTGGTCTGAGAGACAAGAAGATTAAGAAAACTTCACATAGGAGGGGGAATGTCCAATAATATCAAATGCTGAATGCAGGCGAAGGAAGAAAAGTAAAGGACTATTTTTTTTTTCAAGTAACAAATCTGACTCAAACCAGCTTTGATTATTAGGAAATGTATGGACCAGGTAGTCCACTAAGAGTAAAGCTAGAAGCTGGTCTTGTATACAATTGTACCAGGGATGAGAAGACTTCTGGACTCTGTGCTTCTTAAGTTTCCTTCCTGCATGTTGGCTTCATTTTCTACTGTTATAAATCAGCAGTTCATCAAGAGTCAGGGTGATTAACATCTCTTGGCTTAAAAATCTTACAGCTTCCCCATTATAGAGTAACTGAGGTTTTCTCTATCTTACTTTATTTTCCTCGTCTTAGTTTAAAAAAACAATCTCTGGAAGAGTTCTGAGTAAGCCTAGCTCTAGACAAATCCCATTGCCTGGATAAGTGTTATGAGACAGGTGATGGCAAAGATGGCATCTCCCATTGGAAATATAGTATAATGTGGCAGTTAAGAGGACTCTAGAGCTGCCTGGCTGGGTTCAGATTCCCAGTCACTCACTTACTAGCTATGTGAAAAAGTGAGATAGTTTGAATACTTGTCCCTGTCCAAATCTCATGTTGAATTATATTCCCCAAGGCTGGAGTTGGGGACCACTGGGAGAAGTTTGGGTCATGGGGGTGGATCCCTTATGACTTAGTATTGTCCTCATGATAGTGGGTGAATTCTTGTGAGATCTGGTCATTTAAAAGTATGGGCACCTCCCCCCACCACACTCTCTCTCTTGCTCCTACTTTCACATGTAATGTATCTGCTCCCCACATTGCCTTCTGCCATGATTATAAGCTTCCTGAGGCCTCCCCAGAAGCCAAGCTGATGTCACCATCATGCTTCCTATAATGCCTGTAGAACCATGCACCAACTGGACCTCTTTTTCTTTATAAATTACCCTATCTCAGGAATTTTTGTAGCAATGCAGAAACAACCTAATATCAAAATATTGGTACTGAGGAGTGGGACATTGCTGTAAAGATATCTGAAAATGTAGAAGTGACTTTGGGAACTGGATAATGGACAGAGATTAGACGAGTTTGGAGAGCTCACAAGAAGACAGGAAGATGGGGAAAGTTTGGTACTTCTTAGAGACCAGTTAAATGATTGTGACTGAAATGTTAATAGCGATATGGAAAGTGAAGGCCAGCCTGCTGAGGTCTCACATGGAAGTAAGCAACTTATTGAGAACTAGAGAAAAGGTAACATGTATTATACCTTAGCAATGAACTAGGCTACATTGTGTCCATGGCCTAGGGCTTTGTGGAAATTTGAACTTCAGAGTGATGATTTAGGGTATCTGGTAGAAGAAATTTTGAAGCAGCAAAGGATTCAAGATAAGGCCTGGCTGCTTCATGCAGCATAATTCAGATGTGGGAATAAAGAAATGACCTAAATTTGGAATCTATATTTAAGTAGAAAGCAGAATGTAAAAGGTTGGAATATTTGCAGCCTTGCCACATGGCAAAGGAAAAAAAAAAAATTTTTTTAGGGAGAGGAATTCAGGTAGGCTGTGAAGCAACCACTTGCTAGAGATATTTACATAACTAAAAGGGAGTTAAATGCTAATATCCAATACAATTCATGGGAAAAGGCCTTGAAGATATTTTAGAGATCTTCTGCTTCTGGGCAGCTCCTCCCATCACAGGCCCAGAGGCACAGGAGGACTAAATGGTTTCATGGGCAAGGTCATGCTACTCTGCATAGCCTTAGGACACTGCTTTTTGCATCCAAGCTGCTCCAGCTGCAGCATCATGCTTCCTGTAATGCCTGCAGAACCATGTACCAACTAGACCTCTTTTTGTGGCTCAAAGGGGCCCAGGTACACCTCAAGCTGCCACTTTGGGGAATGCAACCCTTAAGCCTTGGCAGCTTCCATGTTGTGCTAAGCCTGCAGGCACACAAAATGCAAAAGTGAAAGAGGCTTGGCAGCCTCCTCCTAGATTTCAGAGGGTGTATGAGAAAGCCTGAATGCCCCGACAGGAGCCTACTGAAGGAGTGGAGTCCTCAAAGAGATGTTTACTCAGACAGTGCAGAGGGGAAATGTGGGATTAGAGGCCCTACACAGAGTCCCCACTGGTGCACTGCCTAGTGGAGTGGTGAGAAAATGACCACTATCCTCCAGACCTGAGAATGATAGATTCACCAGGAGCTTGCACTTTGCTCCTGGAAAAGCCTCAGGCACTCAATGTCCTATGAGAATAGCCTTGGAGGCTACACCCTGAAAAACCATAATAAAGACAGAGCTGCCCAAAGCCTTGGGAGCCCACCCCTAACACCAATGTGCGCTGGATGTGGAACATGGAGTTAAATGAGATTACTTTGGAGCTTTAAGATTTAATGACTGCTCTGCTGGGTTCTGAACTTGCATGGGCCTGTAGCCCCTTTCCTTTGGCCAATTTCTCCCTTTTGGAATAGCAGTGTTTACCCAATGTGCTTATTCCCATTGTATTTTTGAAGTGAATAACTTGTTTTTGATTCTACAGGTTCATAGGTGGAAGGGACTTGCTTTGTCTTAGGTGAGACTTTGGACTGAGTTAATGGTGGAATGAGTCAAGACTTTACGAAACTGTTGGGAAAGCATGACTGTATGTTACAATGTGAGAAGGACATGAAACTTGGGAGAGGGCAGGGGTAGAAAGTATAGTTTGGATGTTAGTTCCTTCCCAAATCCTATGTTGAATTGTGATCCACAATGCTGGAGGTGGGGCCAGGTGGGGGGTATTTTGTTCATGGGAATGGATTCCCTCATGGTCTGGTGCTGTCTTCATGATAGTAAGTTTTTATGAGTGTGGCACCTCCCCACAACTCTTTCTGTCTTGCTCCTGCTTTCACCATATGACAAAGAGGAAGCTCCTGCTTCCTCTTTGCTTTCTGCCATGATTGTAAGCTTCCTGAGGGCTCCCCCAGAAGCTGAGCAGATGTCATCACGATGCTTCTGTAAAGCCTGAAGAACTGTAATCCAATTAAACCTATTTTCTTTATAAATTACCCAGCTTTAAGTATTTCCTTACAACAATGCAAAAATTTCCTAATATAGGAAGGGAGACTATAATTATCCTTTGTGTACACTGAAGGGCATCTGGAGGATTTGGCACTGAGCATATTAACAGTGACATCCAATGCAGTGCTCTATGTAGAACCCAAACTGAGTTGCTTTGTGAAGTGGATAGGAGGTGGAGAAGTAGACAATGAGCAAAGACAATTCTAGAGGCTCAGCTGTAAAGAGAGAGAGAGGGAGGTAATGTGGTAATTACACAGGGATCAATGCCTGCATGTTTTAAAAACTAAGGGTAAAAATCTTAGTATAATTTATATATTAAGAAGATAAAGCCACTAAAAAGATGTTGATAATGAGGTGAAATTAGATGGAGTGATAATCAAGAAACATGAAAAGTAAAGGAAGGATGCAATGAAGAGCTCTGTCTGGAAGGATGAGTCTCAGGCAAGCTCAGACTGAAAGAAAGAGAAAAGAAGAATGTAGAGGAAGAGAAATATGTACATAGAGGGAAGAGTGAAGGTAGAAAGGCACGCTTCTTGAAAGGTGAGACTATGTCTTAGCTGTGTTTGAATTGTCAGCACTCAACATAGCACTGCATGTGGTAGGCATGAATAAACATTTCTTCAGTTGAATTGAGCTCATCCCCAGTGGCCTCTGTTTTCTCCATGAAGTTGAGGTTTTGCCATTGAAGGGAATGAGAAGAACATAAGGCAAGGAAAGGATGGAAAGATAAAGCCATGGTCTAGCTTTGTGGTGCATAGAACAGATGCCTTTGGCAAACATATGAAGATGCTTCTTTCTTTTTATATGCCTTGTAAAGTATGTGCGATATTGACAGGGAATAGTTTCATCCTCAGTGTTTAAAAGAAAAGAGTAATTACTTATGTGCAGATAGGCTTTTTAAGTCTCTTTATTCTTTGCACCTGGCCTCCTTAGAGTTCAGATAGAGACATACCACTAGAAGTCTGTTGGGGTTCAAAAATATTGCAGAGAAGATTTTGAACTTGAACTCTGATTTTATTTTCTGTTTTTTTTCTTTTCCTTAATTTCTTTTATCTCACTACATATTATCAATGCAACTGGTCCCTCTCTAGTTTAACCAGCAGTACCTTTACCCAAAAGTTTCAGAAATAACCAAGGTTGAAACTCAAAGAGTCAGAGTTACTACTCTAAGGACCACCTCTCTTCTAGAGCAGAGAATATAAGATAAAGCACAGCTTAACTTAAAACTTATGAAACATGATTGAATGGAACAAAAGTAACACAATTCTAAAGTTACAAATGTTCCTTAATAACCTTCTTCTAGATAAAGTAGCAGATTGGATAAAAATGCATATTTCATGTTGTATATTTATAATTATTCATCTATATTCTGAAATGCAATAATGTTTCAAATGTATTAATTTGAATATCAAATATGATGTATAGATATTCTAGTTACTGGGCACTGTTATTTGCTATGAAAGCAATAAAGAAAAGGTTATTAGACTTCTTAGGCTGTTTTGCACATGTTTCCATCACCATCATTTTGCCTAAAGTTTAAAATCTTTAGGACCCAAATTTTTACACAAAAGAAGCTTATATCCTTTGTGTACTGGTGAATTTCTTGATCAGGGTATCCTACCTTTTCTTCTGTATCAGCCTCTTTTCACACTGCTGATAAAGACATACCTGAGACTGAGCAATTTACAAAAGAGAGAGGTTTAATCGGATTTAGAGTTCCACGTGGCTGGGGAAACCTCACAATCATGGTGGAAGGCAAGGAGGAGCCAGTCACATCTTATGTGAATGGTGGCAGGCAAAAAATGAGAGAGGCTGTGCAAGGCTTTTTTTTTTTTTTTTATTTTATTTATTTTTTTTTTTTTTTTTTTTTTTTTTCCTATTTGGGGGCCCCCCCCCCCCCCCCCCCCCCCCCCCCCCCCCCCCCCCCCCCCCCCCCCCCCCCCCCCGGCGGGGGGGGAGATGTGGTCCTCTCTTCCCTTCCTTGCTTCCTTTTCTTTTTCTTAGTCTCGTTTTGTTTGTATTTAAAGCTTAGGCTTGATCTTGTGTGTGGGTGCCTCTGCCCCTCCTGGGAATGCCTCTTTTTAAAATCATCAGATCTTATGAGACTTATTCACTACCACAAGAACATAATGGGAAAGACTTGCCCTCATGAGTCAATTACCTCCCACCCGATCCCTCCCACAACATGTGGGAATTCAAGATGAGATTTGGGTGGAACACAGCCAAATTATATTATCCTTTCTATTTTATTCAGATGTTACTAGGAACTGATTAAATTCTAGCAAACAGTAAACACTCAAACATCACCTACTGCATGAAGGCTTTCCTAGCCTTAACCAGCTATTGGTTTCTTCCTCTGCCTGTTCCTGTAGCTTCCTGGTCTTTTACCCATCTATAGAAATTTATATAGTGTTTTGTAATTACAGTTTGGTTTTATTATTTCCTTCCCTGGATTGGTGTAAGGCAGAGATTATGTCATTTTTCCCTTTGTATCTTTTGGGAGACATTTTCTTGGCATTTCTGCACATCTTGCATCAACTTTTATTATGGACTATCTTTTCAAAGATGTTTGCATAGCAAACAGCCTTGGAAGATGTAGTGTCTCACACTACAACAGAAGGTAGATTTTTTTTTCTGGCTAGGGTAATAAAAGCAATTATCTGTGGCAAAGGTTGAGGAGGTATTCTAGCAATCTCCTTTAAAGGATGGAATTTTCTAAGCTCCAGGTTCCTCAGCTGTGACACAAACCCACTGTGTGTGCAGCATCCACCTGGGGATACCTTAATATCACCTGTATACAACTTAGAGGAGGGTGGTGATGGAGAAGAGAGATTTGTGTGAACATGAAGCTCATACTGCCTACTGTGCTGTGAGTAATCAAGTCCTTTTCTCTGACCCCAGAGTACAATATCTCCTACAATATCCACAAAATGTGTCAGGCTAACTTGTTAGCTTGCAAGTAAAGTCTCAGACCTTCAGAATTCTTGGAAGTTTCTATAATACATAGCATATATATTATGTATTAAATATTATATATATGTTGTCTGGAAGTGTAGGAGAATGAACTAGATTTTCAGTTTTTGAGTACGTTTAATCTAATTTACTTTAACTACAGAAGAGAGATTTTCATCATTTTTTAAGCTACAAGCTCTATTATCTTGGTAAATTTCTTAATCTGTCTGCATCTCAGTTTCCTTATGTGTAAAATGGGGAAAATAAAAGTATTGGCCTTATAGGTTTGTGGTGGAAGTGGAGATGTACTGACAAGACCCCTTTCTTCTAGGAAAGACTTGCCCAGCTGTAAAGAGGACAGTCAGCAGACAGCCTCCATCAGTTTGTATTTTAGGTCTGCCTGAGATGCAGAGTCGCATTACCTGAAGTCACTCCGATTTTCGGGAAGTGCGCATCCAGTGATGTTGCAGTGTGTTTATGGATTATATAAAGGATGAATCATTTGGGTCCCCTATTGGACAACTTTGTTGGGCAATATAGTTGCTTCAGAGCCCCCCTGTTGAATTGGCTGAGGCCTTGTCAGGCCTACATAGCAATTCAATTTCTCCCTCTGGGCAATTCTGCTTCCTTTCACAGATTTCCCCTTCTTTTATAGGTTTTGATCCTTGACAAATATTCTCCAAACTCTGTCCTAGCATCTGCTTTGGGAGCACTAAAACTGCATCAGGACGATTGTAGGTAGTAAGACAGTAAGAACACATCATTCAGTGCAATCCTTGTATATGGTTGGTACACATTAAATATTAGTGTATTGTTATAATTACTATTATTATTATGATCAACTATATGGAACACCCTAAAAGCATGGTCCCTGCAACTCAGAATGCTGGTGCCCTTTAAAAGTGTGTCTGGTAAAGATGAAAAGGGTAATTAAGTTACTAAAATCCTACCATAATATGTGATAGTTGAAACAATCAGAGATAATCAATCTGGAGAAAGAAAGCTTTGGAAAGCACCAGGTAGCTGCCTGCCAATACTCAAATGGCTGTGATCTGAAAGTGAGATTAGACTGATTCTGAGGGAACCCAGAAGTAAGAACAGGGCAAATGTGAAAATCATAAAGAGGCAGATTTGGGTTCAAGGTAAAGAAAACTTTTGAACATGGCTTCTTAAAATAGTCCAGGCTCCCACAGGAAGGTCCCTTATCAGAGACACTATTTAGAGGACTCATGGTGTTTATGAGGATGAGGGACTGTTATAAACCAGATGACCTCTGAGGTTACTATTTGGAAGATAATTTAGAAATCTATCAGTTAAACTTCTTATAGAAGGCAAAAGGCTCATATTTACTTTCTCAATATTTTCAAAACAAATATTTATCAGAGTTGTTAGCCGTGTAATGTTGACTCAATGTGAGTGATGGACCAACTCTTAGTGGCAAAAATGCTGATTTCTGCTCTGCTAGTTTAATTCATCTATTATAATATATGTGGCAAAATAGACAAGTATCTACACAACTTCATTTTGTAATGGGATGCCCAGGGATACGGAATTTTAAAAAAATATATATTTAGTAAGAGATGCTGTCATAAAATTTACTAGAGAGCAGGTGTTCAGGACACTCTGGAAAAGACCTCTTTGTTTGGGAAAACTACTTGGGTGTCTCCTTTTGGAAATGCAGATGTTATATAGAGATCCTATACCTGACTGTTTTAAATCTTTTAGTTCACATCTCTCTTATATGGTTAAGATGTTTGTTGCCTCCAAATCTCATGTTGAAATGTGACCTCCAATGTTGAAGATGGAGTCTAGTGGGAGGTATTGGCTCATGGGGGTGGATCATCATGAATGGCTTAGTGTCATCATCTAGGTGATGAGTGATATCTAGTTCACATAAGATGTCGTTGTTAAAAAGAGCCTGGAACCTCTCCCTTCTCTCTGTTGCTCTCTCTCTCTCACCATGTGACACATTGGCTCCCTTTGCCTTCTGATATGATTATAAGCTTCTGGAGGTCCTCACCAGAAGTAGATGCTGGCACTATGCTTTACTTATAGCCTGTAGAACTGTGAGCCAGTTAAACTTCTTTTCTTTATAAATTACCCAGTCTTCTGTATTCATAGCATTCAAGAATGGACTAACACCGAAAATTGGTACCAAGGAGTGGGGTATTGTCATAAAGATATCGGAATATGTGGAAGTGGCTTTGCTACTGGGTAATGGGCAGAGGTCAGAAGAGTTTGAATAGCTCAGAAGAAGACAGGAAGATGAGGGAAAGTTTGGAAATTTTAGAGACTGTTTAAATGATTGTGACCAAAATGCTAAAAGAGATACGTATGGTGAAGTTCATGCTAATGAAATCTCAGATAGAAATTAGCAATGTCTTGGAAATTGGAGTAAAGGTTGCCCTTGTTACTCCCTAGCAAAGAACTTGGTTACACTGTGTCCATGTCCTAGGGCTTTGTGGAAGTTTCAACTTAAAAGTGATGATGGGGTATCTGGTGAAAGAAATTTCTAAGCAGCAAAATGTTTAAGTTGTGATGTGCCTGATTCTAAGAGCTTATGATCAGATGTGGGGAGTAAAGGAATGACTTAAAGTTGGAACTTATATTTAAAAGGGAAGCAGAGTGTAACAGTTTGAAAAATTTGCAGCCTGGCCCTGTGATAGAGAAAGAATCCAGGCAGGCTGCAGAGCAACAACTTGCTAAAAGAGAGCCAGGTGTGAATATCCAAGATAATGGGAAAAAGACCTCAAAGGCATTTCAGAGATCTTCTAAACAGTCCCTCCCATTACAGGTCCCAAGACCTAGGAGGAAAGAGTAATTTTATGGGCCATGTCCAGAACCTTGCTGACCTGCATAGCCTCAGGACTCTGTTCCCCACATCTATGCCACTCTGCCTCTAACCTTAGCTCAAAGAAGTCCATGTACAGTGTGGCCCACTACTCCAGAGGGTGCAAGCTATAAGCTTTGGTGGATTCCATGTATTTTTTTATAGCAATGCAAGAACAGACTAACACGTCTTCAATTTAAAGTTGCCTGAGAAGCGATGGGCAACTTTGTCAAGGAGTCAAATTGCCTTTGGGATGTTGGGGGAGGGGAATGGTGCTGTAACACTGAATAGTTTTCCTTTAAGTTTGAAAGTTATTAAACTTGATCATATGTACTAGGGTAGCCCTCCCTGGCCCCTGAGGTGAAACTTACTAGAAGAAAAGTCATGTTCTGAATTCTAAAACTGTTAACACAAGCCTGTCAAAAGGTTCTAGAGAGCTAGGTCAAAGCACAGCCTATGGTGAACTGAGCATTTCTTTTACTGTAAGGAAATCTGGTAAGAGTTTGAGTGGGTATGTGCGTGCGTGTGTATGTGTGTGTGCGCGCGCACGTGCGTGCGTGTGCGTGTAAGCATTGTATCTTTTTACCCTGGGTTAATGTAATTACACATTTTCTCTTCCCTTAATCCATGGCAATGTCCTGTATCCCCCATAGTTCTGAAGGTTCTATGCTGTTGTCAACACCTTAGTTAAAGGCTTCTCCTCTCTGGGCCTGAGCAGGCTGTGTGGACAAGATAGAAAGGATAGTTTCATCATCTGCAGCCAGTTCCAGTTGGTATCAGGGTCAGCTTCTTTGTGGCTGTTTGGATGGAGCAAAGTCATGCATAATAGATGGGAATTTATATATGTGTGTTTGTGTGTGGAGAGGGTTAGGGGTAGACAAAAGGATCTATTATCAAAATAGATATTTCCAGCCCATATACAAAATAACTTTTGTGTCAACATAGGGACCTATCAAAAAGTCCTTTTGTGATTTTTCTGAACAAGCATATTCCTGTTTTCAGCTAAAGGTACTGCTAGCAAAGTCTCCTGAGATGTAAGCACAGCAGGGTATCCTATTTCAGGCTATCATAACTGGCCCACTCTCTTTTCTTTGGTTGTTAATTTGGGAGGCACCCCCTCATTTTTTTCCCGCTTTATTCACTTTTTTCCCCTTACATCTGCTTGTTTCATCTTGGGTAGTCATTGCAAGGTTGTAACATAAAGGATTTAGTCTCTTAAAGAGACGTTTTTCAGTTTCCTACAATCCTTTATGTGGGGAGACCAGAGGTAGTTGTAACACTAGGAAGAGAAAATTTGCCTTTTTCTGTTCTCTTCTGAGAAACTATCACCAAAGAAACCTTGTTCTGTGGTAGCTCATGCCCGGATCACTACAGTACTGCCAGACTCTGATTTTTAGCAGCAACATCAGCAAATACAATTAAGAATAATGCATGCCAAGGGACTGATGAACCTTTCTGGTGTCTTTTCTCTAAGTCACTAATAACCAGAACTGACCTTCCTTGTTTAAACAAACACCACTGGCCTTTAATGATTTGTTAAGAATAGGGAGTGAGACACTAGTGAGAAATGAAAGGCATTCTCTGGATAAGTGACTAATTTGAACATTAAAAAAACGTTGAAAGTGGACTAATTTGAATGTTAAAGGGAATGTAACCTTATTTTATGAAGTATAATATGCCAGATAATATTGGATAAGCTAGCTCATGAAAAAAGTCAGGATCGTGCCCACCACGACATAGCCAGAATCCAGTGAGCCTGAATGGATTCCAGCCAAGCTGAATTTCAGACCCAGATTAATATCAACTGCCTTATCAGCAATTTTTCATGGGTTTATAGCTCCTTTGTTAGTTTGGGAGCCTTATTCAGGTGATGAGTGTTCCTCTTTAAAGGTGAGACATTCAGCCACAAACTCAATACATTTCAAGCATAAATATATTTGTTCAAAAATCTCAGCCTAAAATCTACTGGGATGATGAGGAATGAAAGATACAAGGACTTTATTTTGTTAAGCACTAGTGAAAAAGGAAAGTGCAGGTCCTCCAGATAGTAATGACATCCCCCAATGAGCATTTCAACTACAAAGGAAGCAAAACTGAGTTAAAATTCATTTGTCTGCAGGGGCTGATCATAAGACTGTTTGTAGAAAGGCTGGAGCAGAGGATGTTGCTTAACTCTACCTATAAGTGTCTTGCCAGATATTGTATAAACATTTAACTCAAGGAGGAGGAAGAAATAGTGCCCATTATCTTCTGTGATAACACAGGATCTGATCACCTGTTCTCTAGATACCCTGCAGTTCAGAGTATTACTTTCTCTATACTTTGAAGTGGGTGATAGCAATATCTTTCAGGTCTTTAATTAAAAGCTAAAAGCTGATTCTAGAATCTCCTCATTGTCTGGAGCTATTCTGATACAAACTCAGTTTGCCACAAAGAGTCTCAGAAAAACAAAAAAAGAAAAGAAAATGAAATGAAAAATAGTTGAAAAGAAAAAAAAGCAGGTATTTAATTCAATCTCCATTAAGCTTTCCCTTCACATGTAATCTTTGAGTTAGACAGTTCCTCTCCCAAAGGGATAACACTTTCTTGTCACTAATCCCTAGATAACACAAGTCAGGGGAAGCAGGAAATAGATACAGTAATAGATTTGAGTCTCTGGATTTTTCATTTAGCCAATAGTGAGGTAGGAAAAAGGCCAGATAAAAAAATAAAACAGCACAGACAGAAAATATCCATTTGTCTATGGAGAGAACACAAATACTTGATGGAAAGAGGCACAGAATATACAGGATTGCTTTTTCACACATAAAGCAATATTTTAAATACTCTGTCGTGTATTCATTTTAACTTCATCAAACAGATGCATATACATTAAAGAGTCTCATAGCAACACTAGTTTTAATAGCAACAAACAGAAAATAACTTGTTTATTTTAAAAGGTAACTTATTATATAGATCTGGGGTCAATAAACCATGTTTTGTGGGCCAAATCCGGCCTATGGCCTGTTTTTGTCAAGTTTTATTGGAGTACAGCCATACCCATCAGTTATGTAGTATCTATGGCAGAGTTGAATAGTTGCGATAGAGACCAAGTATTTCACAAAGGCTGAAATATTTGCCCTATGACCCTCTACAGAAAAAAAAATCTGACAACCAGCAATATAAACGGTTGCATGCATATTCAATGGAACGCTCTGTTACAGTTAAAAGAATGTAAAAGATTGGTATATAACAATATAAACAGATAACTGATATTAAGAAAAAATGATTCAAAATAGTATGTATATAATATTTTCAGATTCCATTTGCCTAAAAACAAAACATGTGCATAGGCATCAAACTCCTGAAAGCATACATACACCAAAAAAGCTTAATAATGATTACCTCTGCTAAATGAAATTAGGAAGCAGGACTGGGGAGAGGGATAAAGAAGAAGGAAAAGAGGGAGAAACATTTATTTAATATCCTTCTATATCATCTCAAATTTTAAAATGCCCATATGTTAAATTTATAATTGAAAATAAACTAAAATGAGAATTATAGAAGCAATAGGAATTTAAGAATATTTTTATTTGTAGAATAAATTAATGTAATTCTGAATGATTTAATGCCAATTTTCTTTTCTTATGAATGTTTTTGTTGAATGTTCATGTAATATTTCCTATTTCTTTGACTAACAAATAGCGTATGTGCTTTCTCTTTTTAAATATCTATCTGCAATTTTAGTTTCAAAATTTACTTTAGATGATTACAATTTACCTCTTCATTTATTTAGTGAAAAAAACTCTAAGACATTTTGTAACATATTTTTACTGTGAGCAGTTTCACATAATAGTGTTGTTTTCCAACATGATTTATAAAGCACTGTTTTAAACCTCTCTTGACTCCTCAAACAAATTAAACTTTTTGATATTTCTAATTATACAGAAAGATGTTTGATTTGAAACAAATTGTTTAAATATTTCATGATTTCTTAATTTGCAACATAGAAAAATGCTACATACCTTACCACATAAAATTTTTATCTTAAGAAGGTTTTCAAGGGTTCCATAAATTATCAATTATTTCGAATATATTCACTTTGGCACATTTTTAGTGCAATCAAAATGTGAACAGTCACAGGAAGGTTTTTGATGGTTAGTGAGCAAGGAATCAGTTAAAATAGCCAGTGTTCGAGAAGATCATGGTCTAGAATTTTAGACTCTTAGACCACAAATGATTCTGAAAAAGTCATCCATAAACTGTACAAAATTAGGTAATATGAGCTTCAAACAAAAACAGCAGCCAGCTCTCTTTCAGTATTAAAATGCTACTTTTTTTTTTTTTTAGAGCCAGTGTTTGCTTTCTTGTCTCTAAAATGTGGATAGTTAGCCTGTATTGGCTTGCCAAACTCATAGAATTCTTGTGAAAATTAAATGGATTAATTTATGCCAGAGAAATATGTGTATTATAAATCTCTATACAATAATTTCTCAAAATATGGTATGCAGATAATTTTCACGGGGGGGTGACAAAATTTTTATGCTTAAATGATTATATTTACTTGTTTACGGTAAGTGATATGCTATTTTTATTGTAGCTTCTTTGGAATTAATGTATGGAGGTAAAAGTGTGAGTAAACTTAAAAATAATACTATAGGTAAAATGTGGATATGACAAAAATAGTGATGATGGTATGTGCATAAGTGAAGTTCAGAAAACATTGCATTGTGAAAACATAAATTAGATTTTCGTATTTTAGTGCATGGTTCTCAACTGGCATTGTTTAATTTGCTGTGGTTGCAAATATATTGTGTTAAAACAAGACATATGGAGCTCTTTTATAGCAAAGGAAGAAAGAAATGGAGAAACAGATGCCGGAAACACTTGGGAAAATAACCCCACTGCAGCTGAAGTACTGGCTGTTGCAGGGTCCATTGTCCCAAGTTAGTGCAGGTTGCATTGATTTCATTGAAAGAATAAAAACAACAACTGTCAGAGGATTGAAAAGTATACTGCTAGAGAGGGCCTACAACATTTCTGAGAAATTAACTTTAGTTCACATTACAGTAAAAAATATTCTGGAGAAGTGTGATTTCTATGATGAGCAAATCTAACTACATGTTGGATCTGACTTCCCAAACCTGCCAGCTCAGTAAGACATTAAAGCTGCTTGAATTAAGTGTGAGTAGTGAATATGACATGGGGTGGCCTTTGGAAAACCACTTCTGGGTTTATAACCTAATGCTACTGGAATTCTGATTGAACCTTCCTGACTTTAGGTGACAAAGGCATACCAAGCTGAGGCTGAGAGGAAGTGAGTTGGTTCAGTGGTGCCCATCTTCCTCTGTGACCTACAAAGCAAAACTGTCATGCCATACCCCAGCAACAAGCTCACCCCTCATTCTTCCTCTCATTCCTTTCCTAATCTTCCCAGCTGACTGCTCCAAGGGAAGAGGTCCCTTTTCCAGGGCACTTGTACATTACCCCCCTCTTTTTTCCTTAAACCTGGATTCTGCCTGAAAAGAATGCATTTTGTTCCCTCATCCAGTTTCATGCCTTGACTTAGGAGTGCAAAAGCAAGCTATTGCATTAAAAGTTGAGGATTTGATTCCCAGAGTCTCACAAAGCCCTAAAGCAGAGCAGTTCCAATCTCTGCCCTTCATTTAGGATATTGGTGCTTCCTGGTCTCTGGTACCTGCCTGTGTGGCTACTGATTTCTTATGTCTCTGCAAATTCTGGTGACTAAGGAATTGCTTATGCAGCAGTTCAGAGGCAAGATGGAGTATCTCTTTCCATTATTTTAAAAATTCTTTGCAGGCTGCCATTTAACCTCAGCAGGGAAGTTGGGATTTTTCACCCATGCATAGTGATTTTATTCCTCTGAAGCCTTATATAAATTATTAAGCTTTTAAGAAAAGAGAGCAAATACAGTTTTGCAAGGTAATCAAAAGTGAATATGCTAATTTGAGTCTATAGGACAGTATTTTTATCAGAAGAAACATTAAACTTAGGTCAGTTATTCACCTAAATTAAAGAAATCAAGTAAAAGAACAAGACTAGCAAATTACCTTTGCTGATGGTCGAAACTAGCCCTATTTTGGACTCTTTCTTAATCATCTTTCTCAGTGTAAAACCTAGTTACTAGGATACGGGCGTGTGGCAGCATCTTTATTAGAAATTGTGTGGGGAGAAAAAAAAGGTCAGAGGCTCATTTCCAATAACAGTTTGACAAGTAACATGGAGAAAAGGGCAGGAAGGAATTGAGGCTTGTGATGTTTTCTTATATCAAGATTTTGAGATAATAGCACTTATGTGAATAAGAAGTCTTCAGGAATACATTTTATTAATCTCAGGGTTCAAAGAAAAAGACATGGTATCATATTATCATGAAAATTAAAACAAGGAAGCCTAAAAAGATATGTAAATATCAGGTAAAGGACAAAAAATCCCATCATCTGTCACTGAAATTATTTTTAGTCTTAAAAAAATTGGCTAAATTCAAAAGCCCTATAATTATATAGCTAGAAGTCACACCTTCAATTACCACAATTAGTCAATAGTCAATAGTTAAAGGGCTTAAGCATTACAGAAAACTTTATAAGACCCAGGTGGGTCTCTTAAATCCCCCCAAAGAAGTCATTATCCCTCTCTGTACTGGTAGATATTTGTATTAGAATAGAGATGTATTTGTAAAATTGTACTAACAAAAATTTCTTTGAGTTAAACTCCATCTTATCATTGTAATGAAATTAATGATATACTAATAAATTAGTAGGTTTTACTAATCAGAAATATGCCAATTTAGAGACATACTAATACATTTCCAAAATTCACATAACGATATAAAACCTCTATGGTTAAAAAAGTTTACGTTATTAACAATTTGCTGTGTAGTAAAGAAATGAAGACAATAAAAGTATCTGACATTTAAGACACTCTGCTTTATCTCCCTTCCCTGGGCTCCTCCCTACCCTGAGCATTGCCATTGCACACAAAGGCAGAACGGTGTTGTACAGTTTGGCTTCCAATAAACCTGGCATTGAAACTCAGGTCTGCACTAGCTCCCCCAGCAATGGTTTTTAACCAGAATGGAATGGCTGAAATGACAAACATAGGATTCAGAATTTAGATGGCAATAAATCTTACCGAGAGTTAGAAGAAAGTTGAAACCCAGTCTAAGGAATCTAAGGGATCCACTAAAATGATTCAAGAGATGAAAGACCAAAATAGCTATTTTAAGAAAGAACCATATGGATCTGATAGAGCTGAAAAACTCACTACAAGAATTTTATAATATAATCCCAAGTATTAACAACAGAATAGACCAAGCTATGGAAATAATTTCAGACCTCAAAGACTGATGCTTTGAATCAACTCAGATAAAAAAAAAAAAGAAAAAAGAATAAGAAAGAATGAAAAAAACTTCTGAAAAATATAGAATTTTGTAAAAAGACCAAACCTATGAGTGATTGATGTCCCTGAAAGAAAGGGAGAGACAGCAAACAACTTGGAAAACATGCCTGAGTATATTGTTCACAAAAATTTCCTCAACCTTGCCAGAGAGATTGACATTCACATTCAAGAAATTCAGAGAACCCCAAAAGATACTATACACAGTGACCATCCCTAAAATACATAGTCATCAGATTCTCCAAGGCCAATGTGAAAGAAAAAATATTAAAGACAGCTATGGAGAAGGTGCAGGTCACCTATAAAGGGAACCCATTTAGGTTTAACAGTGGAATTTTCAGCAGAAATCCACAAGCCAGAAGAGATTGTGGCCCTATATTTAGCGTCCTTAAAGAAAAGAATTTCCAACCAATAATTTTATAGCCAGCCAAACTGGGTTTCATAAGCAAAGGAGAAATAAAATTATTTTTAGACTAGCAAACACTAAGGGAATTTGTTATCACCAAATATAATAGGTCCATAAGGAAGTGCTAAACATGGAAATGGAAGATCATTATCAACCACCACAAAAACACACTTAAGTACATAGACTATTGACATTATAAAGCAGCTACACAATCAAGTCTACGTAGCAACCAGCTAACAACATGATGAGAACATCAAATCTACACATATGCTTATTAACTTTGAACACAAATGGGCTAAATACTCCACTTAAAAGGCACAGAGTGGCAAGTTGGATAAAGAAGCAAAACTCAACTCTGGTGTTTTCAAGAGACCCATCTCACATGCAGTGACACCAGTAGGCTCAAAGTAAAGGGATGAGGAAAGATCTATTGGGAAAACAGAAAGCAAAAAGGAGCAGGGGTTACTAGTCTTATTTCAGACAAAACAGACTTTAAACCAACAATAATCAAAAAGGACAAAGAAGGGCATTACATAATGATAAAGTGTTCAACTCGACAAGAAGACTTAACTATCCTAAATAATATGCCCCCAACATAGGAGCACTCAAATTCATGAAAGAAGAAGTTCTTAGAGACCTATGAAGAGGCTTAGATATCCACACAGTAATAATGGGAGATTTCAACACCCTACTGACAGTATTAGATCATCAAGGCAGAAAACTAACAAAGATACTTGAGACCTAAACTCTACACTTGACCAAATGTATCTAATAGACATCTATAGAACACTCCACCAAACATTAACAGAAAATACTTTCTTCTTATCTGCACATGGCACATATTCTAAAATCAACCACATGCTTGGCCATAAAGCAATTCTCAAAAAACTCAAAACAACTGAAATTATACCAACTACCCTCTAGGACCACAGCACAGCAAAAATAGAAATCAATATCAAGAAAATATCATACAATTACAGGGAAATTAACCTCTTACTGAATGACTTTTGAGTAAACAATGAAATCAAGGCAGAAATCAAGAAATTATCTGAAACTAATAAAAACAAAGATGCATCGTACAAGAATCTCTGGGACACAGCTAAAGCAGTGTTGAGAGAAAAATTTATAGCACTAAATGCCCACATTAAGTTAGAAAGATCTCAAATTAGCAATTTAACCTCACACATAGAGCAACTAGAAAAACAAGAGCAAAACAACCTCAAAGGTAGCAGAAAAAAAAAGTAACCAAAATCAGAGCTGAAACGAATGAAATAGAAATGAGAAAAAAATTATACAAAAGATACACAAAACCAGAAGTGTGTTATTTGAAATAATAAATAAAATTGATAGACAACTAGTTAGAATAGTAAAAAAGAGAGAAGAGTCAAATAAACACAATCAGACATGATAAAGGGGATATTACCACTGACCCCACAGAAATACAGAACACCCCTGCAACTATTAAAAACACTTCTGTACACACAAACTAGAAAACCTAGAAGAAATGGTTAAATTCCTGGAAACATACAACCTCTAAAGATTGAACTGGGAATAAATTGAAATCCTTAACAGACCAACAATGAATTCAGAAATTGAATCAGTAATTAAAAAAAAAAAAAAAAAAAAAAACCCTACCAACCAGAAAAGGCCCTGAACCAGACATACTCACAGCTGAATTCTACCAGATGTATGAAGAAGAGCTGGTACCAATTCTACAAAAACTATTCCAAAAACTGAGGAGTTACTCTTACTCATTGTATGAGGCCAGCATCATTCTGTTACCCAAACCTATCAGAGACACAGTGAAAAAAAGAAACTTAGGGCCAAATCCCTGATGAACATAGATGCCGAAATCCTGAACAAAATATTAATAAACTGAATCCAGCAGCACATCAAGGTTGGTTCAACATACATAATAAATGTGATTAATCACATAAACAGAACTAAAAACAACCATGTTATCATCTCAATAGATGTGGAAAAGGTTTTTGATAAAATTCAACATCCCTTCATTAAAAAACCCTCAACAAACTAGGGATCAAAGGAACATATCTCAAAATAATAAGAGTCAACTATGACAAACACACAGCCAACATTATACTGAGTGGACAAAATCCGGAAGCATTCCTCGTGTGAAATGAAACAAGACAAGGATGCCTAGTCTCACTACTCTCTATTCCACACAGTAGTGGAAGGTCCTACCAGAACAATCAGGCAAGAGAAAGCTGTAAGAGGCATCCAGATAGGAAGAGAGGAAGTTAAACTACTCTTCACAGATTATGATTCTTTACCTAGAAAACCCCATAGTCTCTGCCCAAAGGGTCCTATACTACATCTATCTGATAAACAACTTCAGCAAAGTTTCAGGATATAGAATCAATGTACAAAACTCAGTAGCATTTCTATACATCAGTAACTTCCAAGCCAAATAAAGAACACAATCCCATTCACAATAACCACAAAGAGAATAAAATATCTAGGAATACTAACCAGGGAGTTGAAAGATCTCTATAATGAGAATTACAAAACACTGCTCAAAGAAATCAGAGATGGCACAAACAAATGGAAAAACATTCCATGTTATGGATAGGAAGAATCAATATTTTTAAAATGGCCATACTACTCAAAGCAGTTTACATATTCAATGCTATTCCAATCAAATTACCAGTGGCATTTTTCACATAATTAGAAGAAAACTATTCTAAAATTCATGTGGAATAAAAAGTCTGAATAGCCAATACAATTCTCAGCAGAAAGAATAAAGCCAGAGCCATCACACTACCTGACTTTAAGGCTGCAGTAACCAAAATATGATGGTACTGGTACAAAAACAGACACATAACCAATGGAACAGGTTAGAGAACGCTGAAAATAAAGCTGCACACCTACAACCACCTGATCTTCAACAAAGCTGACAACAACAAGCTGTGGGAAAAGGACTCTCTATTCAACAAATGATGGTGGGATAACTGGCTAGCCGTATATAGAAAATTGAAACTAGGCCCTCTACTTTCACCATATGTATACATGCAGCCAACAAGCATCCAAAAAATGCTCGACATCACTAATCATTAGAAAATTGTAAATCAAAACCCCAGTGAGGTATCATCTCACACCAGTCAGAATGCCTATTATTAAAAGTAAAAAAATATATGCTGGTGAGGTTGTGGGAGAAAGGAAACACTTATAGACTGCTGGTGGAAATGCAAATTAGTTTAGCCACTGTGAAAAGAAGTTTGGAGATCTCTCAAAGAACTTAGAACTAGCATTCAACTCAGCAATCCCTTTACTGGGTATATACCCAAAGGAATATAAATCATTCTGCCATAAAGACACGTGCACATGTATGGTTCATTGCAACACTATTTGCAATAGCAAAAACATGGAATCAACCTAAATGTCCATGAGCGGTGGTCTGGATAAGAAAATGTGATACACATATATATACCATGGAATACTATGTAGCCATAAAAAAAGAATTAAATAATGTCTTTTGCAGTAACACACATGGAGCTACAGACCATTATCTTAAGCTAATTAACACAGGAGAAGAAAACCAAATACTGCATGTTGTCACTTATAAGTGAGAGCTAATCATTGACCACATGGACACAAAGAAGGGAATAATAGACACTAGGGCTTACTTGAGGGTGGATGGTGGGAGGAAGAGATAGGAGTTAAATCTACCTATCAGGTACTATGCACATTACCTGAGTGACAAAATAATCTATACGTCAAACCCCCCCAACATGAAATTCACCCAGGTAACAAAGCTGCGTATGTACACCCTCAACTTAAAATTTGGAAGATGAAACACACAGGTAAATATTATTTAAAACTGTAACTCAGGTCCACCAATGTATCAGCTGTGTGACCTTGGGAGGATCACATAACTCTTCTGAAGCTCAGTTTATTCAACTATAAAACTGATTTAACAATTTTCAGGCTAATTGTGACGATGAATGAGATTCTATATTTAAGTGGTAGGTATATAATTAATATTAGCTGTTATCATCATTATTATTATAGTTTTGGGAAGGAGCCAATCAAGAACAGTCCTCTTTCCTGACCAAAGGTAGAACCAACTGAGGAAAAGACATCTTTGTCTATTTCTAATGATTCCTCTGTAAATAAATGTACCCATCCAGTCACCAACGCAGCTGGATAGGGACAGGCCTCTTACCGTGGAAAGAGGATAGGGATAGAGTAGAACATATTGTCCTGCTAGGCAGGGATGCTTCAGAAGAGAGACAGCCCAGAGGACCTGAGTCATGCATTCACAGATGCTTCTAAAGTCACCATTTCTTCTACCCTGGGACGTGAGAACGAGAGGGATGCGAGAAGCTGAAATCCCTCCAGAAACACAAGAGGGAGAGGCATTGAGATTTCTCCCTAAATATTATTATAATTTTGATGCCAATGCTTTCAGGAAATTAATGATTTTATAGCTTAAAAATTGTTACTATAATACTTGTATATTTATATTTTAGCATGTGCATATATATATTTCTCATTCCTTCTCCTTTGATATTTTTTCTGTTGTGGTGAATTGAACTATTTGACACCCCAATTATTACCTTTTCCCACTAAAAAATTTCATGTTTGCCTTTGCCACAAATTTTGTAGTATCTTCCCCATAGGTGGAGTATACTTTTCTGTCCCGTTAGCTTTGTCCAAGGCCATGTGACCTGGGTTGGTCAGTGGAGCAGTTGTAGACATAAGGTAAGCGGCGTCTGAGCAGAAGCTTTAAATGAGCTTGTGTGATTTTTCTCTTTACCCCTAACATTGCCCTCCACCCTGGGAACACCATGCCCTAGGCAGTGGCCACTCCTTAATTCTGGATCTCAGGATGAGTAGCCATACAAAGATGGCCCACTGGACCTAGTGCAGTCCAGTGAAGTACCTATCTGGCTACCTATGTAACCAACGTACCTGCAGCTGACCTGCATCCCTCATGGAAAGGAATAAATACTCTAAGCTACTGCAATTTTAGGGTTGTAAGTAGCATAACGCAGTTGACTAAACAGTACACCATTTGTTCTTAATAGAATCTTATCCAGACAGCTTGAAGGGCCATGATCTCGGATGAGAGGCAAGGGCAGCAGTCGAAGCTCAGGACTACATACAAAACCTGTGCAAGTGTGCTGCAGCAGTCTCACACTTGGTCACCTGTTCTTAGCATAATGGGGGACAGCCAGGTTTCTCATTGAGACTATTAGCACTGTTTGAGTGTGACAAGAGTAGGCAAGGTCAAACACTGGCCAGGTGCTGAAGTGTTACATGTACTGCCAGAAGCAGCATCATTTATATGTACATTCAGAAGGAGTGTTTTCTTAAAGTGAATCTCCTTAAGTTCTAGTAAATTCATGTCAGTCACAGGTATATTCTTGTATAGTATAATGTAATGTGTAAATATTGCAAATATGCAATTGCAAAAGTGGATTATTGTGAATTGGCTAAATCTTATTGCAATAAAACATACAATGGAGTGTTTATGACCCAAAAGATTTCTAAAACCTAGTAATGGCCAATTTATTTTGAGAAATATTAAAATAAAATTTGATGCTTTTTTGCTTTGTATAATGGAATTTAACTTTTTTTTCCTTTTTGGGGGGGCAATGTACAGCAAAGTGACTAAAGGTGCAGGCTTTTAATGAGCTAACAGCACTCAGTTCAAGCCCTGGCCGCTCCATGTCCTAACTTTGTATTCTTGGGCAAGCCACTCACACTGAGCTGTGTTTGAGTTTTCCCATCTGCAAAATAAGAAAAACGGAAACCTCCATAACAAAGTTGTAATAAAGACTGTATGAGATTATATATGTAAAGCATTTATCCCACTGCTAGAATTTTGTAAGCATTTGATATTTGTAGACATATTTTTACTGTCATTCTTGCCGTAAATAATTACATGTAAAGCACAAGCAACATTCAGTCTTTTTAAAAGTTTCAGCTTTTCGTACTTCCAAATGATAAAATGTGCATGAAATTTTATCTAAAACCAGAATCCTATCATGACAGAGGAAAAATAAGGAGAAAAAGGAAATTGTTTTGTTTTGACAAAAGACAAGGCAATAATTTCCATAAATATTCAACAACTAATATTGGAACATTTCACAATGTCGCTGCAATTTAGTGATAATTATACTAGCTACATTGTATAGCATTTAAACTTTTTAAGATACTTTGCCAGCTGGTTTTTTAATCCTCACAGCTATTTTATTATAAAAGTTATTTACATGTGTCATATCTTTGCTATTCTCCTCTATCAAAATCAATAACATTTTTACAAATAATACTGAAAACTTTCATATCAGATACCATTAGTGTTTTATATGTTTCTTCATACCTACTTCACTTCCTTCTAAAGCTTAGATTTTTAACAAGAACAACCTAGATTTAGACTAGCTAATTTCTTTAAAACTTTCTTTTTTTTTTGAGATGGAGTTTCGCTCTTGTTACCCAGGCTGGAGTGCAATGGCGCAATCTCAGCTCACCGCAACCTCCGCCTCCTGGGTTCAAGCAATTCTCCTGCCTCAGTCTCCCAAATAGCTGGGACTACAGCTGCGCCACCATGCCCAGCTAATTTTTGTATTTTTAGCAGAGACGGGGTTTCACCATGTTGACCAGAATGGTCTTGATCTCTTGACCTCGTGATCCACCCGCCTTGGCCTCCCAAAGTGCTGGGATTATAGGCGTGAGCCACTGCGCCCGGCCTTCTTTAAAACTTTCTGTTATTAAATATAAATCATATAAATACAAATATGAAAATATTAATATGAATACTCATGTATGCACACCCAGGTTTTTTATACTTAACATTTTTCCATGTTTAGTTTTTTTTTTTTTTTTTTGAGACAGAGTCTCACTCAGTCACCAGGCGCCAGGCTGGAGTGCAGTGGCACGACCTTGGCTCACTGCAACCTCCGCTGCCCGGGTTCAAGCATTCTCCTGCCTCAGCCTCCCGAGTAGCTGGGACTACAGGCACGCGCCACCACGCCCAGCTAATTTTTTTGTATTTTTAGTAGAGACGGGGTTTCACCATGTTGACCAGGACGGTCTCGATCTCTTGACCTCGTGATCCGCCCGCCTCGGCCTCCCAAAGTGCTGGGATTACAGGCGTGAGCCACCGCGCCCGGCCCCCATGTTTAGCTTTTTTAAAAAAAGCAAAATACTAGAAATAAAGCTGAAGTCGTTTGTGTATCTTTCCTCCTTTTCTTTCTGCTGTTCTGTAAATGCACCTGTTCTTCCTCAGTTTGCTATAGTTTTGCATTCTTTTAAACTGCATGGAAATGTTACATATATTAATTATTACGATACAAAATCCATTTTTTCTCAATATCCTATTTGGAAATTTATTGGTATTGACTAATGTAGAACTACATTATCCGTTTGAACTGTTGTATAATATTCCTTTGAGCAAATGACAATTCATCCATTTTCAGATTCATGCTCGTAACTGTTTCCAGTTTAGCAGATACTGTTGCTTTTGCCCCTTACACCCTTGGCACTCACTTCTCCAGACTGAAGGCTGCTTCCTGTGGACACCTGCAGCACTCTGCTGAAAGGTTTCTGTTCTGGCATGCTCAGGGCACACTCAGCTCACATGCTGGGCAAACTGAACTGCTAGAGAGCCTGAAGCAGACTTCATTCAATGATAGGCAGGGATTTGGTGGATAAATACTACCTATTTTTACACCTATTGTGGGAGAACTCTGAGGTATTTTTCCCACCAGTACTTGCCTTGATTCCTATGGTGATAATTTGTTGATCCTGCAACCTTGGGTTTCTTGCCTCTTCCTACCTTGTATCTCCACTTCCCCACTCATCTTTTTCTGAGATCACCTCCCAAATAAATTATAGGCATACTTTGTAAATATTAGAAGTTTTCTTCCAGACCATTGCAATAAAGCAGATATCACAATAAAGAGAGTCAAATGAACTGTTTGGCTTCCCCAGTGCATTTAAAAGTTATGCTTACACTATACTGTAGTCTGTTAAGTGTGCAATAGCATTATGTCTAAAGATATAGATACTTTAATTTAAAATACTTCATTGCAAAAAAAAATACAATCATCTAAGCCTTCAGCAAGTAGTAAGCTTTTTGTTGGTGGAGGTTGTTGCCTCATCGTTGATGACTTCTGATGAATAGGGTGGTGGTTACTGAAGGTTGGGGTGGTGGGGGTTGTGGCAATTTCTTTAAAAAAGGCAACAATGAAGTTTTCCACATCAATTGACTCTTCCTTTCATGAAAAAATTTTTGTGTAGTATATAATACTATTTGACAGCATTTTACCCACAGTAGAACTTCTTTTAAAATTGGATTTAAGCCTCTCAAAACTGGCTTCTGCTTTATCAGCTAACTTTATGGAATAGTTTAAATCCTTGATTGTCATTTCAAGAGTATTCACAACATCTTCCCCAGATGCTATTCTTGATATTCTTGAGATACTATCTCAAAAAACCACTTTCTTTGTTCATCCGTAAGAAGCAACTCCTCAGTTATTCAAGTTTTATCATGAGATTTCAGCCATTCACACACATCTTCAGGCTCCACTTCCAATTCTGGTTCTCTTTCCACCACATCTGCAGTTACTTTCTCCACTGAAGTATTGAACCCCTCAAAGTCATTCATGAATGTTGGAATGAACTTCGTCCAAACTCCTGTTAATGTTGATATTTTGACCCCTTCCCGTGAATCATGAATGTTCTCAATGGTATCTAGAATTGTGAATCCTTTCCAGAAGATTTTAATTGACTTTGCCCAGATCCATCAGAGGAATCACTATGTCAGCTATGGTCTTACAAAATGTATTTCTTAATAATAGAACTTGAAAGTTGAAATTATTCCTTGATCAATGGACTGCAGATGGATCTTGTGTTAGCAGGTATGAAAACAAGATCAAGTTTTTTATACATCTCCATCAGAACTCTTGGGCAACCAAGTGTATTATCAATTAACAGTAATATTCTGAAAGGAATTATTTTTTCTCCACACAGTAGATCGGAGCAATAGGCTTAAAATATTCAGTAAGCCATGCTTTCAACAGTTGTGCCGTCATTCATGCTTTTCTGTTCCATTGATAAAGCATGGTAGGGTAGATTTAGCATAAGTCGCAAGGGCAATAGGATTAGCAGAATGGTAAATGATCATTGGCTTCAACTCAAAGTCACCACTTGCATTAGCCCCTGACAAGAGAGTTCATCTCCCCTGAAAATCTGTTGTTTAGTGTAGCACCCTCCATGAATAATTTTATCCTGATCTGGATAATTTGCTATAGCTCTATATCAGCACTTGCTGCTTTACATTGCATTTTTTATGCTATGGAGACAGTGTCTTTCCTTAAACTTCATGAACCAACCTCTGCTGTGTCAAATTTTTCTTCTGCAACTTCCAAACCTCTACCGTGATAGAATTGAAGAGAAGTAGGGCCTTGCTCCAGATTAGGCTTTGGCTTATGAGGATGTTGCGGTTGGTTTGATCTTTTATTGACAACTAAATCTTTCTCCAAATTAGCAATAAGGTTGTTTCACTTTATTATTATTTGTGTGTTTACTTGGAAGAGCACTTTTAATTTTCTTCCAGAAATTTTCCTTTGTATTCGTAACTTGGCTGTTTGGTGCAAGAGGCTCAGTTTTCAGCCTTCTTTGGTTTTTGGCATACCTTCCTCACGAAGCTTGATCCTTTTTTAGATTTTTATTCAAAGTGAGAGATATGCAACCCTTTCTTTTTCTTGAACACTTGAGGTCATTACAGGATTATTAATTGGCCTAATTTCAATATTGCTGTGTCTCGGGGATTAGGGAGACTCAAGGAGAGAGAGATAAGGGAATGGCTGGTTGGTATAGCAGTCAGAATATATACAACCTTTATTAATTAAGTTTGCTGTATTATATGGGCACCATTAATGGGACTCAAAAACACAATAGTAACATCAAAGATCACTGATTACAAATCAGTATGAAAAATATAATAATAATGGAAAAATTTGAAAATTACAAGAATTACCAAAATGTGACACAGAGACACAAAGTGAGTACATGTTGTTGGGGAAAAATGATACTTATGAACTTGCTTGACACAAAGTCAAATTTGAAGCCCGGGGGTCAGTGGAATTTGAAATCCTGGGGTCCAAATCCAGCCTGCCACCTGTTTTGTATAGCCAGTGAGCTAAGAATGGATTTTATATTTTTAAAAGATTGAAAAGATCAAAAGAAGAGTATCTTTGTTTTGTGCTACTATAAATAAGATACCGTAGACCGAGTAACTTCTAATGAACAGGAACTTATTTGGCTCATGGTTCTAGAGGCTAGGAAGCCCAAAATCAAGGGCCCACATCTGGTGAGGGCCTTCTTACTGAATCATATCATGGAGGAAGACATCACATTGAGAGAAAGCAAGAGAGGGCCAAACTCACTGTTATGACAAACCTACTCTTGTGATAGAGTGCACTCCCATGATAGCAACATTAATCCATCCATGAAGGCAGAGCCCTCATTACCTAATCACCTTTTAAAGGTCCCATTTCTCAACACTGTTGCAATGGGGATTAAATTTCCAACACATAAACCTCGGAGGACACATTCAAACTGTAGTGTTAATTTTTCATGACACACAAAATTGTATTAAATTTTTATTGTCCATAAGTAAGTTTTTATTGGAGTTCAGCCATACTCATTTGTTTACTTATTATCTGTGGTCATTTTTGTACTACTACTACACAAATAAGTAGTTGCTACAGAGACTCTATGGCTGCAAAGTTTAAAATATTTACTATCTAGACTTCTGCTAAGAAAGTTCACTGATCCTTGCTCTAGGATACATATTTAGAAGTAGAATTTCTGTATTAAAGATAATGCATATAAATAAGTATTTAAACATTATATGTATAACATAAAATAATGTTTATATTATACAGATATGTACTATTAACTTTGCCAAATTGCTCTCCAATATAGGTTGTTCCAACTTATACTTCCACCTACCAGATGCATTTGTGCATTTCCATTTCTTTGTATTCTCACTAGCATGCTTTTTTAAAAACACTTTTCTAATACCTGCTAAATAATCTTTTTAATGAAGTAAATATTCATGGCTCAAGCTCTTTTAAAGACAATGGTATCTAGAATTGCTCCGCTTTAAAAAATCTTTATTTTTATGGATTACCTTTAAATTTGTGACTAATGACATTGGCTTTCCACTAATGGGGGTGAGAGAAAGTTTCCTTTTAAAAAATTTTAAGGAAAATGAATAAGTCGATTAAAAGATAAATGTTAAGTACATGACAGTAAAGTGACATCCAGATGTACTGAAATCCTAAAGATGGATTCTGAATGATTGAAATTTGTGAATCAGTGAAGGACTGGAAACTTGCAGTGTATATTTTAATCCTGGATCAATCATTTGCCAATTGTCTGTTCTTGGACAAATTATTTATACTCTGTATGTTTCAGTAAAATGATAATTACTAAAGCTTCTCTATTTCTTTCTAGACTTCTACTGAGAAAGTTCACTGATTCTTGCTCTAGGATACATATTTATTTTGGAGATCTATTGAGATTACAAGTTAGCATTTAATAAAAGTATGAGGTACAATATAAATGTAAGACTTCTCTGTTGCACCATCTCCATGCATTCCTGTATCGCAGGCTCCTTGAAGTTTCTACTGTTCTCCTCAAAGACAACGGACATGGTCCACTTTTGGTGTTTGGGTTTTTCTCACATTGATAACTCTGTCAATAGCACTAACTCTACTCTCTCCATTTCTGCTAGTAGAAATTCTATTGACGGTTCATTAGCCTTTTTCTATTAAGTTTTCCCCAGATTCTATTCCCTCTTGTCATGTTACATATCTTCCTCCAGTAAATCTTCATATCATTTAAAGATATTCTCTGACAGACAGCATGGGATATATTTCACTGTCTATTCATTGGACTGCTCATGCATTATGAACATAGATGTGGTACTCCTTTGGCAATTTCTTCATACCTAGCATGTTTTCTTGCACAAAATAGTAGTATATGAATATATATTGACCTTAATTTCTTTTATAAGAATCAATTATCCCTCTTAAAAGTATGTTTGCCCCAATTTTGCCTACATGGCTAAGAATATGAGGCCTTAACATGGTGTATGGAATCCTGTAAGGTGGACCGCATCCTACCTCTTCAGGCTCATCTTGCAATAGCTTGTTTTCTCTCTCTGCTTGAGCCACACTGACCTGCCAGTCCCTGAAACATGCATGCTCTTTCAGCAGCAGGGCCTTGGCACATGTTGTTCTGAGTACATAGAGTAATCACAATTTTCCTTTCATTTACTAATGTTATTCACTTTTCAGACTTGATTTCAGTGGTGTCTTCTCCAGGGGAAGCCCTGCTGTATCTTGACTATGCCAAATTTCCCTCTTGCATGCCCTGACAGCACTATAGACTATTCATTGGCAGCATTCATCATAGTGGCAACTTTACCCTTATTTATGTGATTATCTGGTTAATGTTAATCCTACCTGTTAAGGCTTCAGCTTCATAAAGACATGGGAATATTTGTTTTTCCTCACCATTGTATCTCTTGAATCTAATAGCCTTGTACATTATAAATGCTCAATAAATATTTGTTGGATGTTTGACTGCATGACTAATGAGTTGCTCTACTCCCTGCAAAATCAAATCAAACATAGTGTCGTTTCTTGCTCCCATCTTCCATGATCAGAAAAAAAAAAAATACATATAATCAAGAACCTAAATTGAGCTTTTTCTGCTCTAGCCAAGTCATTTGGGAACACTTCCAGGGTGTCAAGACACCACTCGTAGCTTCCAGGAATCAGCGACTCCCTGCAGCAGTTCTTAGTGACCCGCTATTGCTAAACCCCTGCCCCTTGAATGCTGTATCTTCCCCAAGCAAATGCCAGAATGCTTTCTGTGATAGCTGGGCAGTCCTCTCTAAATATACCTGCATTCCATTTTGCCTTAAATTTCTTTCTAAAAATAACCAAGTTGTTGAACCACAGCAGAATAATACACAATTTAAATTCAGTGGCCAAGTGGCACATTTTTGCTTAAGAACAGGCAATCTTGCATTTGATTTCTGACATAAAAAGACCTGTCTTGCTGTGAAGCATGAATTACAGATAACCCTTGAACATTACACATCAAACCTGACACTAAGGGCAGCCTCCATATATATACATATGTATGCAATGATTATTTAAACTCTGTATTTTAAAAGCTTCCTTTATAGCCAACAACAGTAGACTTTATCACCACTTATTAGCTTTAATATGATGACAATATATTATGGCAGAGAGGATTTTAAAAAGTACTTATCTTTTTGTCACTTCAGTGAATCATATTCCTCTAACTCTGCCCACCCCCATCTCTCTCTCTCTTTTTTTTTTTTTTTAGAATTTCCAAAGTGTTCCAAGAGGTTGTATTTAAGTGAAGATAAAATATAGTGACTTTAAGATGCCATGTTTACATATCCTTATTTTAAATACCCTCACAGTATAGCTCTGGCAAGGACGCAGTTCATGAACAGATGTCAGCATTTGATAGGATATAAACACCACCACTTATCATGTTGAAACTGGGCCATGGCCTCTTTCAGTAGTTGATGTTCATCTACTGTCTCTCCTTTAGCCCATGTGTGCTACTTAGGGCCACACAATTGAACCATAGGGAATCATCTTCGCCAAGATTTAAGTGTGGACAGGTCCTTACTTTTCTTGATCTAAACTTACCTCTTTAACTTTGGGAGCCTGAGAGTTGAAAGAACAAATACTTGCTTTTAACCAGAGGAAATGATCAAGGAAATAGCCTGGATAATACAGCAGTGAGTACTTGTTTAGTCATTGACTTAATCAGGGAGAGAAATTATTACCGAAAATGTTAATATGTAATTCTGGATTTTCTGAATTAATGAAGACTCTCATTTCCATTTTCAAAGAGTGCTGTTGGGTATCATTTGTGTTTAATGCCACATTGTTGCTGGGTTGGTAGCGGATTGGCACTGAAATGGAATACAGAAAAGGTGCCAGTGAATACCAGAGTGGCCCAGGAAGAAAGAGCGCCAATAGAACATCTGGGTTAGCGATACAGCTGCTTTGGGGAAGGCTCTTTGCAGATTGGGTGATAAAATTCAGTGAGTCAAAACTTATATTACTGTGTGTTTCATAATAACTTTCTAACACAGTATAGGATAAGGGTGCCAGGCCGGCTATTTACAGTGGAACCATTTGTGTTTCATTTCATTTTGCTTGATTGCTTCCATTGCATTGTAATAAAACTTGCACAGGAGTTTTGAGAGAGAAGACATCTTAATATTTTTAATAGTGCACTTAAAATTTATATTGAAAATCGAGTGTGTGGCAATGCAAAACTCATGTGCTTAATTTTGTTTGGTGGAATAGACATTGATGTGAAACGGTGTTTTTTAACTCCAAAATGATATAATGCTATGTCAACAGTGGTTATTTCTGGCTAGAGAGTTTTGAGTGATTTAAAATTATTCCATTTTATTTTTCTCTGTTTTCTAAATGCCTTATTTGTATTAGAAAAGTGCATATACATGTGTGTGCATGTACATGTATATGTGTGCATATATAAGTATGCAGATATGTTTAAGTGGATATTTTCATTAGGCAGAGCTGATATTTCAAAAAAAACGTGATATTTTCACCCTTCAAGATCCTATCTCAGAAGTGTGTTTTTATGAGGTAGGAGAAATAAAGAGCAGGGGAGAAAGGGTGGGACAGAGCAAAGCAGAAAATTTCCTCTCTTCTCTTGTCTGTAGCTGTTGTCTGCAGGTAGGTCTTTTGCTGTCCATTTTCCTCTTGGGTCTCATGTGTCTTGGTTATAGAAGTGTCACTTTTGCAACTGTGAAATTCAGGACAGAAGAAACTAATTACGTGGCATTCTGATGACTTCCTGGGAGCCATGTGCTTCACTGCTTGAGGCTGCCACAAAGGCCTTCCCCTTGTGTGTATCATTAATCTTACTTTGCGAAGTCTGAGGTTTGTTGGTGTTGTGGACATTGTTGTTTGCCTAGTGTTTATTTAGGAATTGGGTAGCCACATGTTTCAGCTCTTGTTTAGCTGCAAGGGGTGGAGATACTGCACACTTTCCTGTCTAAGTCAGTTATGTGATTCTGTTCCCCTTGCCAGTGATTGGTGTGAGGTGGGCATGTGACACAATGATGGCCAGTTAGATAGAAATGGAAATTCACTGGGGGTGTATGAGTCCATTCTCATGCTGCTATGAAGAAATACCCTCGACTGGGTAATTTACAAAGAAAAGAGGCTTAATTGACTCACAGTTCCTCATGGCTGAGGAGACCTCAGGAAACTTTCAATCACGGCAGAAGGCACCTTTTCACAGGGCAGCAGGAGAGAGACTGAATGCCAGCAGGGGAGATGCCAGACACATCATCATAGCTGGTTTAACCTATCATCAGATTTCAAAATGAATTTCTTTTCCCCTTCTTGTAGAGGATAAATAACACAGAAAAGTGAAAACTACTACTTAGATAAATACAGCGTTTATACCACCTCTTACTTTAAAGAGGAGGAACATGTACACACACACACACACACACACACACACACACACACACATGAATCCTGCCAAGTGCTTTAAGATGCCTTGTTCATGTTTGCATTAAGAGTTTGAAATTAACTTAAATATCCACCAATATGAGTATAGTTGAATATGGCACATAACAGATAATGGAATAGCAAGCAATAAAGAGAATAGGTAGATCTACATGAATTTTATCTGTTAAAGTCTTTAATATATATATTTAGTGAAAAAAGTAAGTTGCATACCTGTGTATACAATATATTATTTCACATTGGGGTATATGTATAAATGTATGAATGTATATAAATGATACTTTCATGTATATATTCATGTATATATTCATGTATATATTTATTAACAGGAAAAGTTCTAGAAGATTTAACAATAAATGGGTGGTGGTCATTACCTTTGGGAAAGGGAGCAAGACTGAGGGATATAAAGGGATATTTTTAATTTTTACTCTATGTATTTAAATAACATTTGAATTTTTACTAAAAGAATTTATTCATGTTCTATTTACATAAATTAAAACATAAACAATTCACAGATTATGTCAAAATATTTTCAATTGATTTTACGCTTTTGATTATCACTTCCCTCCTAATCCATCAAACAAAATTGTCCATACATAATTTGTTTTTTTATTATTTTGAACAAAATATAGATATATGCTTTTTATTTTTTTTTCTGTGGAGCACTTATCATTCTTTCATCCCCTGACACATACCTCCTTGAACCACATCTCCCTTTGCAGGACTTCTCTAGTGGGTGGAATCTAGGAAGGATGGGTGTTTCCTGATTTTGGACTTCCACTTCTAGTCGTTAGTCTGAGGGGCTGAATCCTTAGTTCAGCCAGAAGTCAGAAGTGCTTTCTTTTGGGACTTTTATGTGAGTGATTCAGGTGGAAAGAATGTTTTGGTGTCAGACTGTTCACAGAGGAAACTCAAGGACCAGACCTCTCCTCTGGTGGGACATGAATCCTGCCTATGCTGTGCAGCCTCCTGACCGTTTTGAGTTTTTGTCTCCAAGTCTGGACCTGGGAGCCCTTGATAGCCTTCTAAATCATTCATTTTTTTTTCCTTTGGATAGCTGAGTTTACTTTTCTTGCTTGCAGTCAAGAACTGACAGATATAGCTAAGGTTAAATAAAATAAACATGTCTTTTTTTTTTCTATGTGAGATGATAAATAATCACTAGGAATTTCCAATGGGAAAAGACTGTAGAATATGAATGTCCTCAACAAAGTTTTAATTTGTGATTTCTGCAGCAGCAAGCCAGCTCCGGGTCTTTCTCTATTTAATCATAGTAATGATGATGCATTGTTCTTTTACATCCCTCAGGCTGCTTTCACCTTTGGTTACATGGAGAAGGAACAGAAGTCCTAAAGATAATAAATGGAAATATTTTTCACCTGGAGTTTAACTCTCTTAAAAAATTATATTTGTAACCCGCTTTCCCGTGGTAGATTATGGACCTATAGGATGATTGTCATTGAATTTAGTCTCTGAAGAGAATTTAGTAATTATCTAGGAGCATTCCCTCAATTTATAAAGAAGTTTTTAAAGAAGCTGAATCCTCCAGTAGTTAAGAGACTTACCCAAATCACATAGCAACCTAAAGGTACAAAATGAGGCTTAAAATTTATGTCTTGTGAATCGTAGTCAAAAAATCTTTCTCTAGGTGTCACTCTTCAAAGATTTCATGATTTAAACAAAAGGAATGATGAACCAA
The DNA here is from genome assembly GCA_036589455.1 of Ateles fusciceps. NCBI lineage: Eukaryota > Metazoa > Chordata > Mammalia > Primates > Atelidae > Ateles > Ateles fusciceps. The sequence continues at coordinate 5,427,887 of JAZHEH010002842.1, forward strand.
ATAGTAAATAAATTCATAGTAACACTTTTGGACTATGGCTAAATAATATCTCACCCAGTTTTGCTTCACTTACCACCTATGTTGCTTTGATTAACAAGTCCAGTAAACTGTCTTTAGATAAAAAATAGACAAAAGTGAAATACATTTTTAGATGATTCTCTTTCCCCCTTTTTCTTAATTATACATCTTAAATGTATTCTTTTTCGTACTATATTGAAGGTGGTTACATAAGCAGAAACTGCATCTTTGATAGATTACCATTCTTTCTGAATGTGTGACTGTTGCCTGGAGCCCTGCAGAGTGCAGCTAACTGGGACAGTTTTAGTGCTCTGGGGACAGTTACCGTATCTCCGGGCTTGACTATTTCATATTATGTTTCCTTTCTGTGGGGTGTCTGGCCTCCTGAATGAGATTGTGCTCTCAGGGGGCCTTTAGGAAATTCGTTTTGATGGCTTAACTTTCATTCAACATACATGCACCAAGCGTCTATAGCCTGTTCTGTGTACTGTGGTAAGAATTAGTGGCACAGGTAGGAGAAAAACCCCTTCCCACCCTCGGGGCACCCACACTCTATTCAGAGCAATGTGTGTTTTAAAGTGACAGATGATAAGAAATAATACATGATCAAACAAAGTCAAATACTGAGCTCTTTTAAAAATTTATTATTATGTCTTTAAGAACTCACATTAAGGAGCTCCGTTAAGACATTCTCACTAGTACTTGGAGCAGTCTGCAGGGGGCTCTCCAGCAGGCTGTGAAGACAATTGTGCTGGTAAGACAAAAAACGTGTATTCCCATGAATAATTAAAACAAACTGTTTCTAATATAAATTAGTCATTTAATTTCTGTTTTTTCCAAGACAGAAGGAGTATATATTTTTAGCAAATGCTTACAACAGGTCAACATGAGCCAAATGGCAGCAAATAGGCTGAAAATTCTGTGAGGGTGAAAGGAAAATGAGTAACATAAAATCTGTAGAATGATAGGGCTGACATGCAAGAGGCTTAAAATCACCTTTGTTTGGCAATAATATTCGAAGGCTCCATGTTTTTTATTTCTGTGCAGTTTCATTCATTCATTCAGCACATCCTTTGAGCACATTTTTTTTTTCTGCAGACACTCCTCTGGACACTTGAGATACATCAGGACAAAGATGCTTGACCCTGTGGGCCCACATTCTCAGCAGGGGAATATAGGAGATAAGCAAAGAGCCTAGTGAATATGCAGATGATATAGTGTGTTGAGGGATATGAAAGCTAGAAAACAAAAAGGAGATGTGGGCATAGGAAGAGGGATTAGCAATACTAGAGTGGAGAGTTTTTAAAGTGTTCACAATAGGACTCCTTAAGAAGGTAACATTTGAGCATTACTTGAACAAGGTCAGGGAGTTTGCTACATGGAGGAAGAGCTTCCAGGCAGATACAAGAAGCGCTAAGATGGGCATAAACATGCCAAGACAGGCTGGAACAGAGTGAGGGAGAGGCAGTGGGTTGGAGATGAAGTTAAATCGTAGAGCACCTTTCAGTGTGTTGTAGGGACTTTGGCTTTCACTGTAAGTCAGTGGGGGAGCCACCAGAGCAATCTGAGCAGAGGAATTACGTGATCTGATTAACACTTTGAAAAGGATTAGTCTGCTGACTGTGCTGTGTATACACTGGAGGGCAGTGGTAACAGGAGAGTCCGGCAGGAGGTGATGGCACCAATCTCAGCTAGAGAAGAGGATAGTGCAGATCTGGCGGCCAGCAATTCAGGTGTTGAAAAATAACACATTTCTATTTACATTTTGAAGGCAGAACCAATAATAGGACAGGCTGATGGTAGATGTGTGATGTGAGAGAAAGAGTCAAAGATGTCCCTAAGGTTTTTTCCCTAAGAAACTGGAAGGTGGCAGTTACCATTAATTCAGATGGGAAAAGTTTTGGATGGAGCAGATGTGAAAAAGATGATGAGTTTAGTTGTGGGCATGTTGAATTTCAGATGTTAATTAGATATCTATATGAACATGTTAAGTAGGCTGTTGGGTATATAACTTTGACATTCAAAAGGGATGTCTGGGATAGAGATATAAATGTAGGAGTTGTTGGCACATAGATTGTATTTAGGCTGCAACACTGTATGCAGTCAGCAAAAGAGTGAGCATAGAGAACAGAAGAGGATCAAGTTATAAACCATATGGCACTTCCACACCAAGACGTCAAGAAGAAGAGAAACCCTTACAAGAGAAAAAGGAGTAAAACAGAGATGTAGGAGAAACCCAAGACTCTGCAAGTCCTAGAAATGAGTTCTGAGTACTTGTTTCTGAGGTTACTTCACAGAAGTTTTGAAAGGTCCATTTAGTCAATTGACGAGTTCAGGTTGACTTGTTAGGCCAGTCGTATACAGATGAGACCAATTGAAGGGGATTAACTCCAAGTAAGATATATTTTACTTTCAGTTTACTAAGAAAAAGGAAGAAGGGAACAGGTAACAGGCTTTTAAACAGGAAAACCTATCACAAGATGGTTTTGTTTTGTTTTGTTTTGTTTTGTGTTGCGTTGTGTTGTGTTGTGTTGTGTTGTGTTGTGTTGCGATACAGTCTCCCTCTGTCACCCAGGCTGGCGTGCAGTGGCATGATCTCTGCTCACTGCAACCTCTGCCTTCCAGGTTCAAGCAATTCTCTTACCTCAGCCTCTCAAGTAGCTGGGACTACAGGCACGTGTCACTACGCCCGGCTAATGTTTTGTATTTTTAGTAGAGATGGGGTTTCACCGTGTTATCCAAGATGGTGTTGATTTCCTGATCTCGTGACCCACCTGCCTCAGCCTCCCAAAGTGCTGGGATTATAGGTATAAGCTAGGAAATCAATAGATTTTGAGTACATCTCCTGGCACAGGATCAGTATTCCATTTGGGACAGTATAAAATTTTGACACAACAGTGACTGGCTAATTCCACTGGATGCCAGGATTCCTTCATGCTTGTCTGCTATTGTCAGGGCTGCAGGTTACCTCAGTACTGAAGAAGATGGATTCCAGCATCATTGCCGGTAGAAATAATATTTGGATCGGAAAGATGAAGCCCAGGACATTGGAAGAGGCTTGTGTACACTAATGTGGGGATCTGGGTGGAGGTTCTTAGATGGCAGAGGTTGATAAAGCATCAACTTATGCTTATATACTAAAGGAAATGCAAATGTGACCAACATCCTTTATGTTGCAGCCAGTATTTTTATTTTGAATGAAGGGCTCAACAATAATTCAACTTAATGACATTACTAGGTCACAGCATTGATCCTCTAGTCCAGGGTCAGTTCCTTGTGCCCCCAGCTTAATATGTCTAAGTAGGGTGGGAATAACTATAATTCACCAGGATGCAGCAGAGTAAACCATGTGGACCTGTTTCTCGGGAAATTCTGTCTATTAAAAAGCTATGTATCTTTCCTAGCTTGTTTTTTGCAGCTTTTGTCCTCAACGGCAGAGGTGAGTGAATGAAGTGAAAGGGAGAAGGGACAGTGTTTGAAGGTAGAGCACCTTCCCTAAAACAGAACATTATAAAATATATTCAAATTTTTAATTGCATTCCAGGATACATACTATTATTCACTTTAATAAGTAAATAATGTATGAAATACCTTTCCAGAGAGTAAAATTGAGCCTTCGGCAAGTGTGGCTTTTGTAACTTGGGCACAGAAGTCTTGCCTTAGAAAAGAGAGTGTGCTACTAACAAGATAATTAATTATTTTACCAGATAGGGAAAGACAGGCTTCACACAGCTGACTACCTCTTTCCTATTCTCCTTTCTAGCAAGCTAGATTGAACCACCAGGCATCCCAGGAAGAGGCAGAGGCAGAGAGGAGGCAGAAGCATAAGCAGAAGAAAGAGGAAGCTGAGCTAAGATGGAGGAGTAGGCATAAACACGCCCTTCCTCCCTTTCTCTCCTTTACATTTCAGCTCAGGTGGGGGTTGCCCCTAACCCCATGCCATCTGTGTGGTCTTTCAGTCTCTTTCCCTCACCATGCTGAGATTGAAAGACCACACAAATGGCAGGATTCTTCCAGTCTTGGCCTAGAGAAGAGAGCAGGAGACACAGTGATTTTCCCAGCAGTGAGAAAACAATCTTATTTATTTTGTCATTTTGCCTCATTCTTTGACAAGGCTGCTGACCCCTAATTATGACAAATTTAAGACCAAAAAGGGAAGAGCTCTTTGATTTCAAGTTACAGATTTCTTATTTTATAATTAGATGCAAAAGACTTTGCTAAGCTCTCACATACATTATTTAAACCTTATATCTACTCCCATTGTTACAGTTATTGTTAACACTATGTAAAAGGAACAGAAAGCAGAAACACAGAGAACTTGAGTCTTGTTTAAAATCACACAAGTAGTGGTACCAAGATTCAAGGTCAGATGTGTTTGATTTCAACTTCTTCATGTTTCCTCTTGAGCATTTTATTGGGGGAAGAGGACATGAATCTTTTGATTTATGGCACCCACTCTAAAAAAAGCAACATCCTCAAAGCTTTTGCTTATGCCCATGTTAGAGTAACAAGGATCAGACTTCACTATAAACAACTAGAAAACTGGAACAAATGTATGAAACACCTGTTTTCAAACACTGGACATCAGCCAGTGGTGAACTATAACCCTTAGAGAAGGAAAAAAAATGAGGTGAGCTCTAAAATTTCCTTGGCTTTCTGCCTGGAGGCATTTCTGGACCACAGAACAGGGAAGGACCTCAACCAAAATACAGTGGTCACACTGAGTTAAGAAGAACAAACTGGAGTTGAGGGAGGCTGAAGTAGCTGGAATTCATAGGACAAATAGAGAAATAACACCCAAAATTTGTATAAGAGTGCTTTTGATTTTTTGCTGAATACCAAGCCACAAATGATGTTGGAAAAAGAACAAATGGGATGCTTTAAGCTAAAGCAGTTCCCCTGGCTCATGCTAGGCTGGGAGACATTTGAGTTCCAAACAGCCAAGTAGAGAGTCCTCACTGTACACCTGGGACGTTCAATGGAGACCCGAGAAGGATCATGTCACAGTAATAGGTCTAAACTAGACATACCCCAGCAGATCTAGACATACCTAGCGTACCCCTATCTCTAAACAAGACATACCCCAGCAGAACTAGACATACCTACTATACCCCTATGTCTAAACAAGACATATCCTAGAATTAATAGATCTAAAATAGACATACCCTAGCAAGTTTGTTTTGAGACTTAAAAACAAACCTCAGAATGATCAAGGTGTTTCTAAAGTAACTATTTACCTGACAGAAAAATGTTCAGCACCATTTAAAAAAAGCAACATGGAACTCAACAACAAAAAATTCAAAATGTCCAGCATATAATTTTTAAAAATCATAAATTCAAAGAAACAAGAAAATGATAACCATTACCAGGAGAAAAAAAATCAGCTACCACAAATGAACACAGAAATAAGAAATGTGAAATTAAAAGTTAAAAGGTAGAGAGACTCAAGGATTTGAAGGAAAACATGAACCTAATGAAAGAGAAATGGAAAAAAGACCCAAGTGAAAATTTTAGAGCTGAAAATACAGTGTCAGAAATGAAAAATTCATGAACCTAATGAATGAGAAATGGAAAAAAGACCCAAATGAAAATTTTAGAGCTGAAAATATAGTGTGAGAAATGAAAGATTCACTGAATGGGATTAAAGTAGGTGAACACGTCAGGAAAAGAAAAAAAAAGCAGTGAACTTGATGACATTGTAATATACATTATCTGAAGTAGAGCACAGAGAGCAAAACACCTAGAAAAGAAATGAATAGAGCCTCAGTGGCCTACGGGACACCATCAAAAAGACTAATATATGTCAATGGAGTCTCAGAAGGAGAGAAGAAAGAAAAAAACATTAAAATATTTGAATGAACAAAGGCTTAATATTTTCAAAAGTTGATGAAAATTATAAATTGACAGATCCTATATGCTCAATGAACTACCAGCAGGATAAACACAAAGAGAACCACAGTAAGCGTATCAAAGTTAAATTCCTGGAACTAAGTGATGAAGATAAAGAAATGAAACAAAACAAACAAAAAATACATTAAGTACAGAAAAACAACAAATTACTATAGACTCCCTATTAAAAAGAATGCAAGCCAGGGGACACAATGACATCTTTACATTTTAAGAGTAAAAGTTATTCTACCTAGAATTCTGTATCTAGCAAAAAAGATCCTTTTTGGATAAAAGCAAAGAAAACGCATTTTCAGACAAAAGCTGAAAGAATTTCAAGAATTTTTTCAACAGGCCTTTATGAAAAGAAATGTAAAAAGATTTCTCAGGCAGTGCAAGCAAAGAAGTAATAATAAATTGGCCATGGAAATTCAGTTGAGTAAGGGAAGAAGAGAAGATGTCAAAAGGAGGAGGGAAAGGTGAACAAGTCAATGCATGGGTTGCAAAGTGGCATTCTGGGTTGTTGAAACCTGAGTTTCTAGAGGGAATGAGGTGAAAAATAGGGTTGTTAGAAAATATGTGAAATTGAAAATATTTAAGAATTCAAGAGGAAAGGGGGCGAAGGGGGGGAATTGGTGCTTACAGAAATGATACATAACTGAGAGAGATATTCACAAGAAACAATTTTAGCTATCATGACAGGAAAGAGGCGCCTCATACCTTTTTTCCCCCTGTACAACTGCTGACTATCCCTGCAGGTACTTCTTACTGGCCATGGTTTTTTACCTAAATTCTATTTCCATCTCGGGCTCAGAGGGCAGTGGTGGGTCACCTTCCAATCTCGGTTTTCTCAAAACTATTTTTTTCAGTGAGTGATGTGCTTGACAAAGTAATATAAGAGCAGAATTCTGTATCATTAGTTTAACTGAAATATTGTTGGTAAAATAAAAATATTTGACACAGTAAAATAGAAGTAGAAGAAAGAGGAAGCTGAGCTAAGAGGGAGGAGTAGGCATAAACATGTCCTTCCTCCCTTTCTCTCCTTTACGTTTCAGCTCAGGTGTGGTTGCCCCTAACCCCATGCCATCTGTGTGGTCTTTTCAAAGGGGGAAGACAGAGATGGAAGCAGCCTTTAAAAGCTCTTGGGGGCAATTGCAGTTCCAATTAGACCCGTAGGTCATCACACTCGCAAACCCGTGGCCAACCATTCAAACATCAAGTCACCAGGTTTGTCATTTTGACTAAGTGCTGCAGAGTGACTCCTCTTCAACTGCAGGTCACTGTGGTTTTTTGTCTGGGAAGTTGCTGGGTTGCTTACATTGGCTAAACAGGCAAATGCTGGCATCATGTACAACTCTACTGAGCACTGCTGACCTTCTCTACTTCAGAATAAGTATGCTTAGACTTTCTCAGGATTTGTCTGTATTTTTTTTCTAAGCTGAATAACAACAGAATGCAACAGGAATTAGGACATCTAGAACAGAATGAGAAGAGAAAATAAATCTACTTAGAATTTAGCCAAGAATGGATTTTAAATTAATTGAGTTAATTCATTTCCCAAAGATTATGATTTTAATGTCTCTGAAAGAGATATTTTATTGACAAAACAGCAAACACTGAATAAAATGACAGATGGATCTCTTTTCAGTAGCTCATGGGTAGTTCCTCCTAAATGTGGCCAATTTAAATTCTACCCCCTCCTTCAAGAGATTGCTCAAGTTGAATATCCTCAATAAATCCTATGCCTGCTCCAGTTTTCATGGGTCTTTTTTTCATCTGAATGCCAGCAACGTAGTAAGGTAATTTTCACATACCTTGCATTGTTTTTTTTCTAATTGTTTTGTTTTCAAGTTTGTTCCCTAATTGTGTGAGTTTATCTCTATAACATGAGGCTAGCTTCCCTAAAACACAACAGCATCTAATTCTAGCTGAGCATTTGTGATATGGTTTGGCTCTGTGTCTCCGCCCAAATCTCATCTCGAATTGTAATCCCCATGAGAGAGGGATCTGGTGGGAAGTAATTGGATGATGGGGGTGGCTTCCCCTCATGCTATTCTTATGATAGTGAGTGAGTTCTCATGAGATCTCATGGTTTAAAATCATTTGGCAGTTCCCCCTACCCTCTCTCTAGCTGCCCTGTAAGACATGCCTTGCTTTGCCTTCTGCCGTGATAAAGTTTCCTGAGACCTCCCCCAGCCATGTGGAATGTGCGTCAGTTAAACCTCTTTTCTTTATAAATGACCTAGTCTCAGGTAGTTCTTTATAGCAGTGTGAAAACAGATTAGTACAATATGATCATAATTTAAAACATTTATTCAATTGATGAGAAATTTATTATTTGGCAATTGACAGATAGAAGATAACCAAACAATTATGAATTCATTTAAGAATAATCCGATGGTTTATTATATTTATTTGGCTGGTAAGCTCTCATTGGTTCCTCATGTGTTGTCAATTTTAAACAAATATTTACGTGTCAGGCACCATGTATTACATCATCCCATATCTCAAGGACTCTCTGGTATTAAGGGAGAGATAAACAGAGAAAGAATTTTTGTGCAGTGTGATATGTGTTAAACATAGAGTGTTATGGGAACACAGAAGAGACATTTAGACCTGGTCTGGAGATAAAGAGAAGCTTCTGGAGGAAATGACGATTTGAGCTTGCTGAGACCTGAAGGTTGAGTAGGGATTAAGAGGGCTGAGAATATCATTGCAGCAGAGGGAAGTGTATGTGCAATATCTAAAGTTTGAGAAGAACTTTTTTTTCTTGCTTTTCAGAACTTGGAAGTAGCTATGTATGGCTGGAGTTTCGAGTAAGAAAAAAAGAGTGTCAAGAATTGGAGAAATGAGCAGGGCCTTATATCTTATGCTACTTTTTGATTGCATCCTGTATATACAGAGAATAATTTGAAGTGTCTTAAGCAAAAACAGTAACATGTCCTACTACAGAAAGAACATTCTAGATGTAATGTGAGTGGACTGGAAGGGCACATGAATAAATGCAGAGATAGCAGTTAGGATGTTAACAAGTATTGTATTTACATAATTTTAAGACATACAATTTTCCCCCACATTTTATTATCTCTAAATCCGGATTCATCTTACCGTTAGTGGCATATCATAAACTGACTGGAAGCTTTTATTTTCTTTCTCAGTGTTACAAAGCATAATAATATAGTTTACAAACAATGGCAACTTAGATTCAAGTAAACAAAGTCAGAAATGATTGCAGCCTTCGCAAAAATAGCAGTTGAAGAGAAGTGAATGTGAAGTCAACATGTGTTTTGGCGGTCAGATCATCAGGATGTAATGTTTGCATTTGGGAACATGAGGTTGAGGAAAAAGTTGATGACTCCTATTTTTATTTTACTTTTTTTCATTTGTGCAGCTGGGATGTTGTGGTTCCATTCATCTAGGTAATGTATTCAATTGGGTTTGTGAGGATGAGGTAGGAACGTATGGGACAGGATAGATAAACAGTAAAGTTCTGCACTTAATGGTTATGAGGTTCTAGTGACCATCAAGTTAAAACATTCCCTCAGTGATTGCATCTACACCTTTGTTTATGAAAGGAATATGAACAGAAGATGTAGAATCTTCTGAAAGATTTCTTTACCAGCAAACCCATAAAGTAACCACAGGTGCCTTGGGCTACCAGTGAAGCAGGTTTCATTCAAAGGCTCCTCTGTCTTAGGTTTCATTCTTGTTCTAAGAATCCCTGAAATATGAGCTCTGATATTGAAGTCTATGTCCTCTTTATGCCTGGCACATGTCCCTTAAGAAAAGTCCAGTGTTCTCTTTCCTGCAACCCACGTCTTCTAGATGGTGTATATTTGAAGAATAACCTCGCTGTCTTATAGAAAAGCTAAATGTATACTCACCCTGTTTGGGTTTCTAGATTTAAGAGAAATTAGATGGAAAGGGCTTACCTTCATGACTTTGAAGATAAGGATTGAGGTATAAAATCGTCTTCAGGAGGCGGGGCGCAGTGGCTCACACCTGTAATCCCAGCACTTTGGGAGGCCAAGGCCGGTGGATCATGAGGTCAAGAGATCGAGACCATCTTGGCCAACATGGTGAAACCCCATCACTACTAAAAATACAAAAATTAGCTAGGTGTGGTGATGCGCGCCTGTGGTCCCAGCTACTCGGGAGGCTGAGGCAGGAGAATTGCTTGAACCTGGGAGGCGGAGGTTGCAATGAGCTGAGATCACGCCACTGCACTCCAGCCTGGTGACAGAGCAAGACTCCATCTCAAAAAAAAAAAAAAAAAAAAAAAAAAATTGTCTGCAGGAATAGTAGAAACATAAGGAAAACAGTAGAATATTCTGATCATGACCCTGCCACCTCTCTCTTCATAAGTTTCTTCTGGTCCACCAGTGTCAGGCACCTCCTGCCAAAAACCTTGCCAGGCACTGCTCCTCCTTTCTGAGTGGTGGGGCTCAGAACCTCTGCACATGCTGCCAGGCTGCGTGCTGTGCCTGGTGGGTGATGCAGAAGAGGCTCTGGGCCAGTCTCTTTGCTTTCCAGGGCAGTACAGCTTTGGAGTGAGGATTGGGAAATATGATATAGCCACAAGAGGCTTCCACTATTGCATTTAGACTCATGGTATTTACATTTTATCAGAAGCTTTCTTATACATTACCTTATTTGATCCTCCTAAGTACTTGTTGAACTAGATTAGTTGGGCACTGTTATACCCATTATATCTCCACTGACGACCTTGTGAAGAGAGAAACTGCAAATCTAGGCATGGTTCTAGCAGTATTAGAATTTAGGTCTCCTGAATTCCAGTTCAATCCTTTTTCTTACTAGACCAGTGAAAAGGAACAAGATTTATAAAGGTGTTTTAAGATACCTTAGCTGATATTGAATGGAATTCTCTGAGAGAGGCCTAATATCTAAGGGTCTTCAAGAAGCCCAGGCTATTTCAGAAAACCCCAGTGTCCCTTAAAGTAGTGGTGGTACTGAGGATCTTTGCCACTGTTCAATTCAGACCAATGGAACAGGTGCCTGCTCTTAGAAAAACACCTGGCTGAAAGAAGTAGAGTATTATTCATTACCGTGAGCAATTTGTGTGGAATGGTTTGGTCCCCAAAAACTGACATTCCAAGGTTCGAAGAGTTCAGATGTGGAGTTTTGCAGTTGAGAGTATGTTGAGCACCTTCTGACAGACAGTTCTGTAAAGTGAGGTCACAGAGTACAGCAGTGGAATATATTAGAAAGGAAAACACTTTCTGGTGTGTAGAAGCATGCCCTTCAGCAAATCTGTTAACTTCATTTTAACCTGCACCTTTTTCTTCTTGAATGTAATAAAGCTTCTGAAATGACTGCGCTTGGTGAGAGGGCCTCTTCTGTCATTTACAGCAGTGAAGAATTCATAGAGTAAGTGAATTACTTTGGGTTTTAAAAATGTTAATATCTACCTTAGCTGTGAACAAAGGATACTACGTTTCAATAATGAGATGATCAAATCCACAGAGGCTAGAGAGAGAGGGAGTGTGTGGAGCTGCCACTCAGAGCAGGAGAGAGAGAGAGAGAATGAGAGAGACAGACAATGACAGAGAGAGAGATTGAGACTACAGGAGAGAGTAAGTGCGTGAGTACAGGGAGGCAGAGTTGGAAATACACAGGGCTTTAAAGGAGAGCTCAAGCTATGCAAAATATGATTAAGAAGATAGCAAATCAAACTACTGTCTTTGGATAATAACAGGTAATGCTGTGCTTGTAATTTTTTCCATTGCTAAAAAGTGGCTGCATGTGTTTTTCTTCTTGACTCAGAGATGTCAGTGGTCATGAGAGAAACTTCCAAAAGGAACCTTCTTTTCAATTACATAAAATGCAGGTAGACTTTAAAGAGGAGCAGCCTAATTTTAACACATAGAGAACTGTTCACACCGATCAGTATTACGTTATTTTGTATATTTCAAGACTCAAAACCCCCATCGCCAAAAATCACAAAGAAAATTATACATGCCTTGTCAAAAAGATAGCACAGACTTGTCTGTGAAAGATTCTCACTGAAACTTTTTTTCTATATAGTATTATTAATAACAGCTATCATTTGATGAGCACTAAGTATGTGCAAGACATTGTGTTAAAACAGTTGCACACAAAGTCTCTTTAACTTTGGAGAACTTTAGAGGTTGGATAATTATCCCTATCTTATAGATGTGTAAATTGAGGGTCAGAGAAGTTAAGCAACTTGCTCAGGTTCAAAGGACTAATTGGGAAGATTTGAGATTTTAACTTAGTGTAAGGAGGAATCTGTGGAAAAAATTAACTGTAAATGACATTTTTAGGCTTTGTGCTTCCATTTATTCATCTAAGACCAGGGAATAGGCAATTCTAGTGTTTAGATTGTATTTATGAATGATTTTAAGACACTTTTGGTGCAGCAAATATCTTTGGCTTATCTTACAGTTTCACTCAAATTTCAACTTCATTTCTCAGTAGTGCAATTATTATTATTTTTTGTATAAGTGATTGATCTAAATAATTGAATAGTGATAGTGATTGGCATTTATATAAGATGGATCTTCAGACTGTGGATATGCTGGGGCCTTTAAAAATTCCTTTCCTCTTTTTCTTTGTTCAGTCTCCTAAACACACAAAGAGAAGCCAACTATGGAAGTGTTTTCATTCATGGAAATCTATGTGGATTTCCTCCATCTCTTAGAGTGTTTGGCCTACTTTATAGTCTCTATAGTTCTTGAAGGTAACCTATGTAGTATTTAAATTATGCCTATAAATAAATACAGATTAACCAGCCTATAATAATTTCCTACAGAAAGCATGGTAATAAGATGAATTTAATATTTTTTACTATCCTCTAAGTAAAATCTGATACTTATACTGGCAAGATGACTAATCAGATACTCCAGAGCTCAGTGGAACTCAATAATTCTAATTTATCTCAAATAAATACAGTGATTGGAAAAGAAGGACATCTCTAGGTGACTGCGAGGAAAATAAGGAAGAGATAAGACTTATCTCTTTCTTATTTGTAAGGACCTATGACCCTGGATAACATCTCCCTGACCTACTTCAGAACAGGTGACTGCCATCTTTTTGAATGTCAAAATGTGAAGCAATAGTGTTTAAAAAACAACAAGAATTTCCCTAAGGGATTATATCCAAATGTCAAGTATGAGTTGCAGCAGAAAATAGATAATTTCTGGAAGTATGGCCTTTTTGTGTGTGTTTGTTTAAAACTGTTCCTCTGGTATAGGTGAGAAGGCAAAAATCAAAACAGTTTATGGAACTCATTATATGGCCATCCAGGTATTTCTCATTCACAAAAATATTTTAACTTACTGATCCTTAACTACAAAGTAGCATATCAACCAGTATCACCACACTGCAGTCTCTGCCAGATGTTGATGCTGCTATCACCTGTAGGTGCATCACATTGAATTATTTTATCCCTTAAAGCTTTTTCAATGGGCAATAATTCTAAAAAATTCCTGGCATTTGCCAGATGGGATACTGTGGCTGACAAACTCTAGAGTGACTCCAATGAGTCACATCCCTATATATCTTCTTTCCCTTGAATGTGGAATTGACCCGTCATTGTTTCTAGCCGATACAATATGACAAAGAGATGGGATATCACTTTGTGCTTAGGTTTTATTATATGGCAAATGTGATGGGACCTCACTCTTGTGATTACTTCATGTTCTATAAGACTCCTTCTTGGCAGATTAGAGTGAGATGTTCTGGTGACCTGCAAGGCATAAGCAGAATACTGTGAGATGGCTGGTGGAAGGGGCATGTGACAGGGATCTGAGGGTGCCATAGGAGCAGAGAGCATTCTACAGCCAGTTGCTAGCGAGAAAATGGGGCCCTTAATCATACAACCACAAGGAAATGAAACCACTATTGCAAAATTGTCACTAAGACAGTGAAACAGATCTGACCTAACCAACTCCATCTTGCTTCTAACCTCCAAGCTGCCCTTGTTTATTTCTGGGCAGAGACTGAACAAACTTTGGGAGGAACTTACTTTATAGTTTAAAACAAAGATAATAACAGCCCTTTCCCAAACAAACCTCCTTGCCTGGGGGCTAGACTGCCTTCGTAGGACTAACAAATTAGCCACAGGATTAGAAATTTTGGTGTAGGAGTCATGCAGCTGGAGGCCACAAGATTCTGACCCTCCCTAAACTGCTCCTAAGATCAGTGCTTGAGATATTTGCAGATCCTGCACTTGATGGATTAGCTGGCACCCTCCAGACTGATAAACTGGCTCATCTGATCTTGTGGCCCTACCCAGGAACTGACTCGGCACAAGAAGGCAGCTTTGACTCCTAATTATTTCATCTCTGAACTGACCTATCAGCACTCCCAGGTCACTGACTTCCCCCCCACCCATCAAGTTGTTCTTAAAAATTCTGATCCCTGAATGAATGCACAGGGAGACTGATTTGAGTAATAATAAAACTCTGGTCTCCCACACAGCTGACTCTGTGTAAATTACTTTCTCTATTGTAATTCCCATGTCTTGATGAATTGGCTCTGTCTAGGCAGTGGGCCAGGTGAACCCACTGGGCAGTAACAGAAATACATTTTCCAAACTGAATGAGCTTGGAAAAGGAACTCTAACACAGCCCAGCTGATGCCTTGATTACAGCCTTGTGATGTCCTGAGCCAAAGACCCAGTTAGGCTACACTGGAATCCTGAGCCAAGAAAACAGTGAGATTGTAACTGTGTATTAAGTATGCGACACTTTGTTACACAGCAATAGACAATGCAGATGCTGTAGCCTGCCTGTTATTCATTTTTCTGTTGAACTGCATGATAACAGAATGTAGAATATGAAAAATGAACTAACGAGAGACAAGTTGTTTGCCCACTGGATCGTGGGATGTATTATAGGATTCACATTGTTGGCACTACTTGAGTGGGCTGAGGACCTATGTTGAGAATCATTGCTTTCTATTTTCATATTTGCCCTTGTTGAGGAATCTCAGCTGCTCCTAGAATTGTCACCACAAAACACAAAGGTGTTTTCTGTTTTCTTTTATTATATTATTCTTTTTATAGAGATGAGATCTCACTATGCTACCTGGGCTAGTCTTAAAATCTTGGTCTTAAGTTATCCTCCCACTTCAGTTTTCCAAAGTACTGGGATTACAGGTGTGAGCCACCATGCCCAGCCACAAAGGTGTTTTATGTTACCTTTGCTCTGTTTTCTGGATTAATGATGGGTAATGTAATCAGAAGGGTCATTATATAGAAGAGATAGAAGAGGGAAGTTGTGGACTGGGATATTATTCCTGGATGAAGCTGAGAACCATAATTTAATGTGAGGTCTCTTTAGTTAGCTGCTTGTTTTGATTTCTTTAAAAAACAAAACAAAAAAGCTACCTAGATTTGTAAATTTTAAAAATGAATGTATCCCCCAAGGTAAGAATGTCAAGCCATACAAAAATATACACCAAAATATCTTTAACTTCTGATCTTGGACCCTGTATTAGTCCATTTTCACGCTGCTGATAAAGACATATCAAAGACTGTGCAATTTACAAAAGAAAGAGGTTTAATAAACTTACAGTTACATGGGGCTGGGGAGGCCTCACAATCATGGCAGAAGGCAAGGAGGAACAAGTCACATCTTATATGGATGTCAGCAGGCAAAGAGAGAGAGAGATTGTGCAGGGAAACTCCCATTTTTAAAACCATCAAATCTCATGAGACTTATTCACTATCATGAGAACAGCACGGGAAAGACTGCTCTCATGATTCAATTACCTCCCACTGGGTTCCTCCAACAACACCTGAGACTTGTGGGAGTTACAGTTCAAGATGAGATTTAGGTGGGGCACAGCCAAACCATATCATTCTGCCTGTGGCCCCTGCAAAATCTCATGTCCTCACAATTCAAAACCAATCATGCCTTCCTAACAGTCCCCCAAAGTCTTAACTCATTTCAACATTAACTCAAAAGTCCACAGTCCAAAATCTCATCTGAGACAAGGTAAGTCCTTTCTGCCTGTGAGCCTGTAAAATCAAAAGCAAGGTAGTTACTTCCTAGATATAATGGGGTTACAGGCATTAGGTAAATACAACTGTTCCAAATGGGAGAAATTGGCCAAAACAAAGGGACTACAGGCCCCATGCAAGTACGAAATCCAGCAGAGCAGTCAAATCTTAAAGCCTCAAAATGGTCTCCTTTGACTCCGTGTCTCACATCTGGGTGACACTGTTGCAAGAGGTGGGTTTCCATGGTCTTGGGCAGCTCCAGCCCTGTGGCTTTGCAGGGTAAAACCTCCCCTCCTGGCTGCTTTCATGAGCTGGTGTTGAGGGTCTGCAGCTTTTCCAGGAGCATTATGTAAGCTGTTGGTGGATCTACCATTCTGGGCTCTGGAGGACAGTGGCTCTTTTCTCATAGCTTCACTAGGTGGTGCCCCAGTAGCGACTCTGTATGGTGGCTCCGACCCCACATTTCCCTTTTGCACTGCCCTAGCAGAGGCTTTTCATGAGGACCCCACCCCTGCACCAAACTATTACCTGAGCATCCAGGCATTTCCATATATTCTCTGAGATCTAGGTGAAGGTTCCCAAACCTCAGTTCTTGACTTCCACAAACCCACAGGCTGAACACCATGTGGAAGCTGCCAAGGCTTGGGGCTTGCACCCTCTGAAGCAATAGCCAGCTCAAGTTGTACCTGGCCCCTTTTAGCCATGCCTGGAGTGGCTGGGACACGGCACCGAGTCCCTAGGTTGCACACAGCAAGGGGGGATCAGGGCTTGGCACATGAAACCATTTTTTCCTGTTAGGTCTCTGGGCTTGTGATGGGAAAGGCTGCTGTGAAGTCCACCAATGTGCCCTGGTGACATTTTTCCTATGGTCTTGGGGATTAACATTCAGCTCCTCATTACTTATGCAAATTTCTGCAGCTGGCTTGACTTTCTCTTCAGAAAATTGGTCTTTCTTTTCTCTCATATTGTCAGATTGAAAATTTTCTGAACTTTTGTGCTTTTTACGCTTCTTAAATACTTACTATGCTCTGTTTGCCTTTTAAAACTGAATGCCATTAACAGCACCCAAGTCACCTCTTGAATGCTTTGATGCTTAGAAATTTCTTCCACCAGGTACCCTAAATCATCTCTCTCAATTTCAGAGTTCCACACATCTCTGGGCAGGGGCAAAATGCTGCCAGTCTCTTTGCTAAAGCATAATAAAATTCATCTTTTCTCCAGTCCCAACAAGTTTCTCATCTCCATCTGAGACCACCTCAGCCTAGATTTCATTGTCCTTATCATTATTAGCATTTTGGTCAAAGCTATTCAACAAATCTCTAGGAAGTTTCAAACTTTTCCACATTATCCTTTCTTCTTCTGAGCCCTCCAAACTGTTCCAACCTCTGCCTATTACTCAGTTCCAGAGTCACTTCCACATTTTCGGGTATCTTTTCAGCAGCACCCTACTCCTTGTACCAATTTATTATTAGTCCATTTTCACACTGCTGATAAAGACATACCCAAGACTGGGCAATTTACAAAAGAAGGGGTTTAATGAACTTACAGTTCCATGGGGCTGCAGAGGCCTCACAATCATGGCAGAAGGCAAGGAGGGGCAAGTCATGTCTCACAGATGGCAGCAGGCAGAGAGAGAGAGACTGTACAGGGAAACTCTCATATTTAAAACCATCAGATCTCATGAGACTTATTCACCATCATGAGGACAGCATGGGAAAGACTCACTCCCATGATTAAATTACCTTCCCCCAAGTTCTCCCCATAACATGTGGGAATTGTGGGAGTTATAATTCAAGATGAGATTTGGGTGGGGACAGAGCCAAATCATATCAGATCCTTTCTCCATGGGCAACAAATGTCAAACAGTTTCATGTACATCCTGTAGAAAAGGTGTATTACCTTTAGGTGCTCATGTATCATTTTGGAGATTTATGTGAATATATACCTTTTTGAACATACATGGGAGCACAGCCCACTCTGTTATTTGTCTTGTTGTTTGAATGTAACAATATATCTCAGAGATACTTTTGTATTAACAGTGAATTTTTACTGTTTTAAAATAATTTTATAATATTACAGTAGTGTGTATATATACATATGTATGCATATATACACATGCATTTATATGTATGTAGTTTATATACACATATACACGTATAAATGAGACACATATTGTGTCATAAGCACTATATATGTGTTAAATAAAAATTATAGGCAGTCCTTATTTTGGACTGAGCTCCTGCACTAGACCCCAAAAGATCAGACTAAAAACCAGAATGGAGTCAATCATGCTGAGGTTCCACTCACCAAATGGAAACTGAGTTGTTATGTGTCCTTTCTAGAAATCAGGAGAGAGAAATTGTCA
Organism: Ateles fusciceps; assembly: GCA_036589455.1. Lineage (NCBI taxonomy): Eukaryota > Metazoa > Chordata > Mammalia > Primates > Atelidae > Ateles > Ateles fusciceps. The sequence goes on from JAZHEH010002842.1 coordinate 5,446,144, forward strand.
ACTTTCCCAAATAGGTTAGTTTTAATCTGCATGGTAATGAAGTTTCCTCTGCCTTTAATACTTACAACAAAAAGTAACCTGAGATTACCAGAAGTTAACTAATGGGTCATTTTTTTATTGTTTTGTTTCCCTGTTCACACCTTACAAGGAAAGTAACTGAAATAACCAGACTGCTTTCTCTTCTTTTTTCTTTATTTCTGCTTTCTGTTTATAAAGCCAACTTAATTCTACTCAGCTCATTGAAACACATATTATACTTTATAGAATGAAGTGTTGCTGAATTCTGGGCTTCCAAATAACGCCAAGTAAAATCTTTAAGCTAAAATGTAATTTTCGCCTTTTGACTTATGTGTTCACTCATTTATTATTAACAATCCAATTAAACAGATAAAATATTTCTTTTAGCACAGCTTTACAGATGAGGAACCTGAGGCAAGAGTGCTGAGGAAGCTTGTTCAGGGTTACAGAACTAGGAAGTGGCGGAACCACCCAGGCAATAGAGTCTCATGCACTTAACCATCTAACTATGATATAATACTTACACTGTTCCCAGTGTTTGTTTATATATATATATATATATATATATATATATATATGTATGTATATGTGTGTGTGTGTGTGTGTGTGTGTATAAAACTATGCTTTAAAACATTCTTTGTACATTCACAGTTGCACACATGTGAGTATCTTTGGGATAAATTCCTCAAAATCAAATTTCTGAGTTAAAGGATAGGCACATTTTTAGGTTTTTTATGGTTACTGTCAAACTGCCTTCCAAAGAAGTTGTGACAATGTGTGCATTCACTGTCTGTGCGTGATAATTCCTGTTTCCTCACAACCTTGCCAAGGCTGTATACTATCAAACTATTGCCAATTTGGCAGCTAAAAAAAATGCTATCTTTATTTGGCCTCAATTTGCATTTGTTTATGAGAAGAATTGGGCATCCTCTCCATCTGCTTATAAGCCATATGTATTTATTTTTCTATGAAATGCCTATTATATTTCTAAAAGATTTAGGGTATTTTTTTATTGATGTCTAAAAGTTTAATATATATGCATATATATAAAACACATATAATTTTAAAATAAAATTTTATGTTGTTTTTGGTTTTTGTAGAGACAGAGTCTAGCTTTGTTGCCAGGACTGATCTTGTACCCCTGGCTTCAAGTGATTCTCCACTTCAGTCTTCTGAAGTTCTGAGATTATAGGCATGAGCCACTGCTCAGGCCTGAGAGTTTTATATTTTAAGGAAAATAGTCTTTTATCTTTCAATATATTACAAATATTCTCTCCCCCCACTTTTTAAAAAATTTTATCTTTGTTTATACTATTTTGTTCTAACAGCACAAAAGTTTTAAATCTTAGTGGGACTAATTTATCAACATATATTTTTGGGTTCTGGATTTTCTAGTCTTGATTTTAAAAGTTCTTTAACTTCAGGATTTTGAAAAATTGGGATATATTCTTTATCATGGTTGTTGTTTCATTATTTTTTCTTTCAGAATTAATCAGTTGGAATTTATTTTGGCATAAAGAGTGAGGGAATAATTCAGCTATAGTTTTACCTTAAATGACTAACTGGTTGTCTCATCAAAATGTATTGAAATATCTTTCCTTTCTCCACCATTTGTTTATACAGTTGTCCTCCCTTATCTGTAGTTTCACTTTCTGCATTTTCAGTTACCCAAGGTCAATCATAGTTCGATAATATTAAACAGAAATTTCTGGAAATAATGTTTTAGTTGCATGCTGTTCTGAATATTGTGATACAATCTCATACCGCTTTGCATTGTCCACCCTGGACAAGGATGCTCTCTTTGTCCAGCATATCCAGGCTGTTTACCTGCCCTTTAGTCACTCAGTGGCCCTCTTGGTTATTAGATTGACTGCAGCAGTATTCAGGTACGAGATGACCAGGACTTATTTTCCCAGCACCAATCCCGACCCTGATGATCAAAACAGAATGCAGTGAAGAAACCAGTGAAAACTACCACATGTTGACAAAAGTGACCTTCTAGTTGCGCTCACTGCTCCTGAGCATAAAGACACTCCCACCAGCACCATAACAGTTTACAAATGCCATGACAACAACCCAGGAGTCACTTTGTAAGGTTTTGGAATTCCTTCACTCCTTAGAAAAGTTCTGAATAATTCACTCCTTAATTAGCATATATCTAAGAGTGGGTATAACTAGCCACCAATCTACAGGAATTGCTATCTGCACTGCTACTGTTGCTGTACACTACTGCTGCTGCTGCTGCTCCTCCTCTTCCTCCTTTTTGGGGCTTCTGCTACTGCTCTGGCCTGATCTGCCTATAGAGCAGCCACTTTGCTGTACGCTGCTACTATGGGCAACTCTGCCTATGGGAAAGCCCTGCTCTATGGACAGCCATTTTGCTATACATTGTGGTTCCACCCTTTTAATAAACTTGCTTTCTTTCACTGCTGGCTCTTGAATTATTTCCTGAATGAAGCCAAGGACCCTCTGGAGTGAGTACCAAGTTGGGAGTTTGCCCACATCAGTACTGTCATGGGTGAAGAGCAACTATTTGAGGCTGGTGATGTGGGGGGTAAGAAGAATTTACAAGATGGTTGTTGGTAAAGAAAGGCATGTTTATTAGAGAAAGTATAAAAGTACATTGCAAGAGTGGTTACGGACAGGTTAGCAAGAGAGGAGCTAACTGCAAAGAGACAAAGGCTTGCTGGGGATTTTATAGCCTGGTGCTTATGCTGTTTGCTGAAGAGGGCTTTGTGCAATTCTGATGATGCCAAAATTGCAGCTGATTTTTTTTTTTCAATCAGCTGAGGGGCTAGTGATAGCTGGGTGCAGGAAAATCGTGAGTTATTTGCACAGAAGGGCTACTTGTCCTGGACCAAGAAGAAAGGCAGACTGAGAGCTTATCTGCTTTCTCTTTTGCTTTCCCTCTTTGCTTTCCTTCAATTCCACCAACGTGATTTCCTCTCTCCAGTTAAGCCTCCGTAAGTATCACAGTGTTTGTATTCAAGTAACTCTTACATTTCTTCATAATGGCCCCAAAGTACAAGAGTAGTGATGCTGTCATATTGTTAGATTCTTAAATGTAATTGGACAATTTTAGCTTTCTGGGACAAATTGTTCTTTATTATTGTTGTTGTTAATCTCTTGCTTCCCTAATTCATAAACTAAACTATATCACAGGTACATGTAAATAGGAAAAAACATAGTACTGTATTTATAGGGTTTATAGGGTTTAGTACTATCCAAGATTTCAGGCGTCTACTGAAGTCTTGGACGTATCTCCCTTGGATAAGGGGAGGACTACTGTACTAATTCTCATATCTGCTTATGTGTATTTTTGAACTCTTTGTAACCATTCCATAGTCTGACCACCTTGGCCTCTCTATACTTTCCTACCTGCGTCTATACACATTTCTATTCATTTTCAGAATGTTCTGAGTATTATAATCACATTTTTTTTTCGGTGAAACTGTAAAAATAATTGATCTTTTAATAAAAAGTTGTTACTCTAAATATTTCACTAAATGTTTAGATTAATTTATGAGAAATGGAAATATTTACTATTGAGTATTGTTAACAATGAGGTATGTGTGTATATATACATAGCCATATCTCCTTTTATTCGTATTTTTCATGTCCCTAAGAAAACTGTGGTGTTGTTTTCCTCACCACTTCTTGGTTGTATGCATGTATTTGGGTGTGTGTGAGTGTTGCTATTTGGTAAACAGAATCTTTCCTTATATTATTTTTGAATTGGTTATAGTTTTAATACGGGAAAGTTACCGAATTTTTAGTGTGTGAATTTTGTAGTAGTTAGATGAGTGAATTATTTTGTGATTTCTTTTTTTTTTTTCTGATTCCTTAGGATTTTAGAGTCACAAGCGTACAACTGAATCATCTGTAGATAATGTTGCTCTTTTTCTCTGAAACCTTTATATTTTTTCTCTTAGATAATTGAATTGATCCATACTTCCTGAATAATGTTGATTAAAGCTTTAAAAAAATCTTGTACTTTAATGAATAAGTTTTGATGTTTAACCATTAAGAGTATGTGCTATAGACTTTTAGTAAATTCCCTTTATCAAATGTATACCAATAGAGGGTATCTTCCAGATTTAGTCAGGATTTTAAAAATTTTACTACCTAAATGATGCTTTTTAATCTAGAGAAATGATAATTTTTGCCTTTTCTTACTGTTATAGTGAATTATATTAATGATATTCTATTATTGGCCTCCACAGATCACGCTTATATTTTTGAAAAAACCCTACTTGTTTGTTTATGATGTATTGATATTTAAATGTGCTACTGAAATGGGTTTGCTACATTTTATTTAGAATGTTCTCATTGTTATTCATTATAAATGAGATGGGTCTGTATTCCTTTTCCGGGCTATGTTTGTTGAGTTTGGGAGTCCATATTATACTGCTTTGAGAAAGAACTTTGAGGTGTTCTTTCCTTTGTTAAGTTCTGGAACAATGTAAATTAACACTGGAATGATCTATCCTATCTGCAGATATATTCCACTTTTATATTTTTAAAAACATTTTGGACTTTTTTCATTAGGGAGTGAGTTCTTATCAGATTCTTATCAGAACTTGACCAGATTCTTAAGTGTAATTGGACAATTTTAGCTTTCTGGGGCAAATTTTAGTAATACTTTTTTCTAAAGCATCATGATTTCATTCAGATATTTCAAATTTCTATTGAGAGCTTTACAAATTATTTTGTTAATCATTATTTCCCTATTCATTATTCCTAATTTACTTTATAGAAATAAATTTTACTTTCATTTCTTTTTAAAACAATTTTTGTAGTTTATTAGCTCTGCATTTACTTTGTTTACTTTTAATTTTTTAAAAATAACATGCAATAAATTACCACTATTGCTTTAGCTATATTCTAAAACTTATGATTACTACTATTATAATCATTATTTTCTACAGTAATTTGGATGTATTATCAACCCTACTTTGCTCCTCCATATTTTCATGGTTATCCTTTTCCTGGGATATAGTCAAATATTTAAATAATCACAAGTTCCCATTATTTGATCATCCTTAGACAGAAGCTATTGGCTCTTCCCTAGGAAGGATGAGAAAATCTCACTTTTTGCTCCTATCTTCCAGAGCTCACTTCCTAAATTTTGTTAAAGTATAATTTTTTATTTTACTTCCTACACTGGTATTATTATACTCTGTATCTGTAATTTATTCTACATTAAGTGTTTTCAAAATGATTCAGTGTTTACTATCGCTAATATAAAAATGGCTTCTCCAATTATTTCTTATTTTGTTGGATTTTTAAATTTTATTTTTCTCCTCAACACACATGGATGTCTATCACACTTAAGGTCAAACTATTTTATTCATATAACTTTCTTATGTTGTATTTCCTTTCTTTGAGAGTGTCCACCACTCTTTTTCTTATTTATCTTCTATGATTTTATTTTTATGATTTTTAATAACATTTTATTACAAGAAAACAAAACATACGTGGTGCAGAAGTTAGAAAATAAAAATAAACTAAAACAAAATTAAAAGGTCACCATTTGACTCCCAAAGATCACCGCTGCAACATCACTAAAAGGATATAGTGCATATTATTTAGATATTTTCCATGTACATGTAAATAAACATACACATATATAACATACAAAATATTTTCCCTATCATCTAAAACATAACAGTTTCTGTTTATAAACCCAGGCCAGTCTGCTTATATTTCCCACTTGGCAGCTTACTTTTTAACCTGAATGGAAATGAATTCTCAAGCTTGAGAACTAAGAATATTACCAAATTGTGTTACAGTATTGGCCATTCTATATCGTTTTTCCACCAGGACATGTGTGCCCTTCTCATTTGCAGATTCAGGGTATTCTTTATTTTACTGTTTTAATGAAGGTAAAAAAAAAACAAAACTGCAGTTCTATGGCTTCAGGTATGTCTGAAAATAATTTAAAAGTGCCTTGAAATATGAGAGGAAAACAACCGAGAACCCCAAAACACTGGTGGCATTGTCCTTTCAGACCATTTGCAAAGGTTATCTCCTAGACCTCTTTATTTATATAATTACAACTTTTATTGAAAGCATTACAATTATTTCCATGGTTAAAGAGCCCTATCAGTTCTTTTTCAGTTCAGTTCATTTATTCAAAAGAGATCATTTGCAGCTCTTTCAGTCTCTTTTTTTCACTTCACAGTTTCTACCATAAACATGAACTGAAGCATACTAATTTGTAAGAAATTTTTTTTTTTTTAGTTCAAATTACTTTTCCTCTTGTCTCTTGTTTTCCTGTTGCTCTCTGTTTCTCCTTTTTCTATGTCTCTTTCTCTACATGCATGCATACATAAATACACACATATGCATGCACATCCACACAGATACACACATAAAATTTTAACCTTCCACTGTTTGTGTCATGAGAGAGGACACAGTCTGAGAACCAACTCCATCACATAAGTACCGTATGTGAATTCAACCCAAATGGATGTCAGACTCAAGAAATGCATTCCATGAAGTTGTAATTATTTATCAAAAGTGTGTTTGTTTGTGAGGTAAGTGGACGTTTGAGTTTCTGTTGAAATTTCCCAGGAAAAGGAAGCAAAGGGTCAAATATAATCCATCTTGTCTAATGATATTCTGAAAATTGTTTTGGGTTTCCTCTTTCCTCTCTTCTCATAACAATAATCCAAGACACTCACGCCCGTAATTCTAGCACTTTGACAAGCTGAGGTGGGAGGATCACCTGAGCCTCAGAGGTTGGGACTGTATTGAGCCATGATTGCTCCACTGCACTCCAGCATGAGTGGCAAAGCGAAACCCTGTCCAAAAAAAAAAAATCCAAGGCAATGATGGAACACTCATGATAACATGAGGATATGTGGCAGAGGGTGGAGGGGAAAGAATTAAAAGAAGGCAAACTGGTTTTGTAACCTAACTGTCCTGAGAAAACCAGGCTAATGAAGTGCATATTCCCTCTAATGGCTTTTGTTTCAGAATACTGTGTGGTTTTCCCTGGAAATGTGATGAATTCTCCCTTTACAAATCATTTTGATTTCCTCTTGTTGTCACACTGTCTAATTTTGCTGAGTTACTGGTCATACGTTGACTACAGTGATGGAGAGTTATCACCACCAGTATTACTAGAGATCAGATTTTCTGCTTTTATGACTTGAAATCATGTTTCACTAATAATTCTGTGACTTAATTTTCCTGAAGTTTCATTGATACTGAAAACAAAAAATAGCACATTTTATAATTCCACAGGCATCACTGTGAAATGCCTAGTACAGAATATGTTTGCTTTAGGTATTCAGTAAGTATTGATTTGTTATTGAATCAGTAAATGGCAGGCAAATAGATAAAGTGATTTATAAAAATAATCATGGAGTTTGGGCCCATTAGAATGGATAATTTACAACTAGAATAATTTAGTAATGTATTCCCTGGTTATTTGGCCCAGGTCCAAAACACAGTCCATACTGTAGAGATTTACAAATCTCTGCTACTGAGAGAGAGTAATCCTGTGCCCTTGAATGGTGAAGGATTTTTGGACAAAGGTACACACACTAACACACACATACACACACACGTCATTCACACATACACAAGCATACCCAATACAGAAACATTGTAGCTTAAATGAGTGTTGCTGTTGGTATTATACTATCATGCAGGAAAAATAAGTGGAAAATTGACCAGCTTTCCATTTTATTGTTCATCATTGACTGACTCAAGCTTAAAGCTGAAAAGATTGGCTCTCAGACAGTCCCTTCAAAGTTTGGAGATTTATTCAGGGTAAGCATCTGGAAGATTAGATGCTTATCTGTTCTATTTAGTGCCATCCAGCCCCAAATGTGGTTAGAAATATAACAAGATTAAGTATTTCCTATGAGAGAAAGTTGAACCTTTCTCTTGTCAGCAAAACTAGAACTGTTGGATTTTTTAAAAATTAAAACCACTTCACAGCTTCTTGCAATCCAGCTGTATCCAGGAAATAACAATGATAATCTCAAAGTATAATTCCTATGTTTTCCACTCTCTCCAAACCCTTCTTTGGGAAATCAGGGGATGATGAAGACATGTGTGTATTTTTCATTCCTAATAAATTTAAATGTGATTGGATTGGTTTTGTGGGAAAGAGGGAATTGAATAGCTTGAATTTATCTCCTTTGAAACAACACTTTTTATTATATCTAATTTGACACCATAAAGACACTCAGAGGAGTGCAAATGATTTTGTTTTTTTGAAGGGAACACAAATGATTTGAGTGATATTTTCCAGAACAGAGATAATGGCACGAGTCTTTCTGTCATAAACAGAAAAAACTTTGGGTGAGCTGAGGCCATTCCTGGGTCATAGTCACCAGTGAGTCCTGCTCCAGAGATGTGATTTTGGCATGTCATATAGAGAGTTCATCTCAGAGGAGCTGCTAATGTAGGTTAATTTAAAAAGCCCAGAATATTGCAAATCACCCACCATGATTTAGGGATTATACCTCTCCTCATTAGAACCATAACTTTTAATATAAAAAGAATTGAGATAATCCAGTTCAGTGGTTTTCTCACAGTTTTAGTGTCTAACTATGAAATTCTCCAAAGACACTGAAAATAATAGAAGATAACAATAATGTTCATTACTCAGCAGTAAGAAGATAGTAACATTTTGTTATATCTACTTCAGATCTCATTGTTGTTTTTTTGTTTTGTTTTGTTTTGAGATGGAGTCTCACTATGTCACCCAGGCTGGAGTGCAGTGGCGCAATCTCAGCTCACTGCAACCTCTGACTCCCTGGTTTAAGCGATTCTCCTTCCTCAGCCTCCCGGGTAGCTGGGATTACAGGCAAATGCCACCACACTCAGCTAAATATTTTTGTATTTTTTTAGTAGGCACAGGGTTTCACCACATTGGCCAGGTTGGTCTCGATCTCCTGACCTCAGGTGATCCACCCGCCTTGGCCTCCCAAAGTGCTGGGATTACAGGCGTAAGCCACCATGCCTGGCCCAGATCTCTTTTAAAAATTAGAAAAAAATATTCCTGATACAACAAACCACCCTTCTTCCAACTCCCAATTCTTTCACCTACTTTTTTCACAAAAAGTAATCTCAACTTTGAAATGCATGCAAGTTAAAAAAATCTTTTCTGCAAATGTGTTTATTCAGTAATGCTACATAGTTTTGTTTTACATATTTTAAAATTCACATAAATGGAATCATATGAATGCTAACTTGAAAATTGCTTTTTCACTCATTATTGATTTTTGAGATTTATCCATGTTGGTAAATGCAGATCTAGCTTGTTTATTTTAATTGCTGTAGAGTGTTCCATTGTATGAATTACATTTGAGAGATGGTAAAGTTATATCCAGGTTCTCATTACTTTAAATAGTGCTTCAGTGAACATCCTTGTATGTGTATCCTTGTGTACACATCCCTTGTGCTTCTCCAAGGTAAAGAACATGAACCCAGAAGTGGAATTTCTGAGTCACAGACTATTCACATTTTAGATTTTACTGGCTTTTGTTCTATTACTTTTCATAATGCTTGCACAAACTTGCATTCATACAGCAATTGCTACTTGGTTAAGAGTTTGTGCTCTCAGATTTACTAATTTGTTTGCCAATTTGATGAGTGTGAAATGATACCTCATCATAGTTTATGGTTTTCTGTCCTCTTTAAGAAATCCCCACCTTTGTCATGGGCACAAAATATTATATGTTTTCTTGTAAAATGTTCATATTACTGATTTTTTTTCTTTAATTTGTATTTTTGTGATGGACATAAAATAATATCTTTTTATGTTTTTCCATATAGAGAGCCAGTTTTCTAGAAATAGTTATTGAATAGTCCACTCACAACTCTTGGCCACATCTGGTCACATGGTCCCACCCAAACATCAGAGGATTAAGTAGCAGCTAGAAGTGGCACCCAACTAAGCATATTGGTCAACAGCAACAGTATTAAATAATTACCTACAAGGGATATGATGGTTTTAAAATATGTTCACAGATTCTTTGACACTCTTCTTTTCAAAAGGTGGAGTCTAATTTCTCTTCTCTTGTCTGTAAGCTGGACTTAATAACATGTATTCTAGTGCCAGAAATGAGGGTGTGTGATTTCCAGGATGAAGTCAGAAAAAGTAAATGTGGCTTCCATCTTACTTTCTTTTGGATCACTTGCTCTGGGGTAAGCCAGTTGTCATGTTACGAGGCTACTTGGGAGCCCTATGGCAAAACACATGTGGTGAGCAACTGAGGATTCTTTGTAAAAGGCAACAGTAATTTGTCAATTTGCAAATAGCCACCATGAAAGCAGCTCCTCCCATTCTAGTCAAGCCTGGAGATGGCTGCAGACTTGGCCACTGGGACCTTCACTGCAAACTGAGGACAAGTCCTGAGCCAGAGTCCTTTGCCACGCAGCTAAGGCATTCCCAGATTCTCAACCCACTGAAATTCTTTGAGATAATACATGCTTATTGTTGTTCTAAGCCAATAAATTTTGGAGTGATTTGTTAAACAGTTAATAGAGAATCAGTTGAGTTTCACCAAATTTGAGGGCAATGTTTATTTCAGTGTGATTTAAAATATAGGTTATGTGGCATAAACCACATCTAATTTGGTAGTCCTAGGAGATCACCTCAAAGAAACTATTATCAACCAGAGCAGTTATAAACTGATGGACAACCAGAGGTCTGGAAAGACATTTTTATCTATTGAGGTGCTGTGGACAGAAAAGAAAAAAAACACGGAAACAAAAACAGAAACCTCAAACCAGTCATTATTAATAGGAACCACAATAAAAAGTTGTGGTTTGAATTTGAATGCTCCAAATTGCAGTGACTTCTTTGCTATTCATCTGCTTCTTACATAGACAACTCCATAGAACCATGCCTCCATGGAATAGGGATTGTGTAGGGATTTATTTATTTAATGTCACATGATATCAGAGAATGAAACAAATGTCCATCTAGTCTCTAGCACAGAAATATCACCTGGTTTCCATACTATATAAACTTTTGGGAAGATCAAAGTAAATAACGTGAGAAAAGGCTTTGGGAGCACAAAAGAAGTGTGTAAATGTGTCACCAGAATTATATATCAGTCAGAAAAAGCTAAGTTTTGTTGTGGTAATGGAAACTGTAAAACTGTAGGGGCTTACAACTTGTGAGCTTTAGTTTTTTTTATGTTAGACCACTCCAAATTGGTCATGGCTCTGTCATGTCATCTTCACTCTGGGACCCAGAAGGCAGAGTAGCCTGTAGCTGGAGAAGTGACACTTGTCACACCAAGCATACAGAGTCATGGAGGGCTTCCTGGAAGTGCAGGCTTAGTGATTTACTAGAAAGACTCAGAGCGCACAGCAGAATAGTGATGATTTATTACACAAAGGGATACAAAGTAGAATAAACAAAGGAAAAGGTACATGGGACAAAGGTTTCTGGAGAAAACCAGGCATAAGATACTGAGTCCTTACCCAGCGCAGTTACACAGGATGTACTTAATTCCTCCAGTGCCAAATTGTGCCAATGTGTGAAATACCGTCTAGTGGGAAGTTCACAAGACAGACTCAATGCCCAGACTTTTTCTTACTGGCAGATGATCATAATAAGCATCCTCTGCCTAGGATGTACCCAAATTCTGGATTCCCAAAAAGGGATCATGGGTTCAGCATAAGCCTTATGGTTTCATATACACACATACACACACACACACACACACACACACACACACACACACAATTCGCACCTTAGGTTCTGGGGCACATGTGCAGAACATGCAAGATTGTTGCATAGGCACATACATGGCAATGTGGTTTGCTTCCTCCATCCCCCCCCATCACCTATAACTGGCATTTCTCCCCATGTTATCTCTCCCCAACCTCCCTACCCCCTGCTGTCCCTTCCCTATTCCCTCCCAACAGACCCCAGTGTGTGATGCTCCACTCCCTGTGTCCATGTGTTCTCAATTTTCAACACCCACCTGTGAGTGAGAACATGCCGTGTTTGATTTTCTGTTCTTGTGTCAGTTTTCTGAGAATGATGGTTTCCAGATTTATCCATGTCCCTACAAAGGACACGAACTCATCGTTTTTTATGCCTGCGTAGTATTCCATCGTTGTATATGTGCCACATTTTCCTTGTCCAGTCTATCATTGATGGGCATTTGAGTTGGTTCCAGGTCTTTGCTATTGTAAACAGTGCTGCAGTGAACATACATGTGCATGTGTCTTTATATTAGAACAATTTATAATCCTTTGGCTATATACCCAGTAATGGGATTGCTGGGTCAAATGGAATTTCCATTTCTAGGTCCTTGAGGAATTGTCACACTGTCTTCCACAATGGTTGAACTAATTTACACTCCCACCAACAGTGTAAAAGCATTCCTATTTCTCTACATCCTCTCCAGCATCTGTTGTCTCCAGATTTTTTAATGATCGCCATTCTAACTGGTGTGAAATGGTATCTCAATGTGGTTTTAATCTGCATTTCTCTAATGACCAGTGATGATGAGCATTTTTTTGTATGTTTGTTGGCCTCATAAATGTCTTCTTTTGAAAAGTGTCTGTTCATATTCTTTGCCCACTTTTGAATGGGTTTGTTTTTTTTTCTTGTAAATCTGTTTTAGTTCTTTGTAGATTCTGGGTATTAGCCCTTTGTCGCATGGGTAGATTGCAAAAATTTTTTCTCATTCTTTTGGTTGTAGGTTCAATCTAATGACTGTTTCTTTTGCTGTACAGAAGCTCTGGAGTTTAATTAGATCCGCTTTGTCTATTTTGGCTTTTGTGGCCAATGCTTTTGGTGTTTTAGTCATGAAGTCCTTGCCTATGCCTATGTCCTGAATGGTTTTGCCTAGGTTTTCCTCTGGGAGTTAATTTTAGTGTAAGGTGTCAGGAAGGGGTCCAGTTTCTGCTTTCTGTACATGGCTAGCCAGTTTTCCCAACACCATTTATTAAACAGGGGAATCCTTTCCCCATTGCTTGTTTTTGTCAGGTTTGTTAAAGATCAGATGTTTGTAGAAGTGTGGCGTTGCCTCCGAGACCTCTGTTCTGTTCCATTGGTCTATATCTCTGTTTTGGTACCAGTACCATACTGTTTTGATTACTGTAGCCTTGTAGTATAGTTTGAAGTCAGGTAGCATGATGCCTCCAGCTTTGTTCTTTTTGCTTAGAATTGTCTTGGCTATGTGGGCTCTCTTTTGGTTCCATTTGAAGTTTAAGGTGGTTTTTTCCACTTCTGTGAAAAGGGTCATAGGTAGCTTAATGGGGATAGTGTTGAATGTATAAATTACTTTGGGCAGTATGGCCATTTTCACAATACTGAGTCTTCCTAACCATGAGCATGGAATGGTTTTCCATGTTTGTGTCCTCTCTTATTTCCTTGAGCAGTGGTTTGTAGTTCTCCTTGAAGAGGTCCTTTATATCCCTTGTTAGTTGTATTCCTAGGTATTTTATTCTTTTTGCAGTAATTGTGAATGGCAGTTCATTCTTGATTTGGCTCTCTTTAAGTCTGTTATTGGTGTATAGGAATGCTTGTGATTTTTGCACACTGATTTTTGTATCCTGAGAGTTTGCTGATGTTGCTTATCAGTTTAAGGAGATTTTGGGCTGAGACGATGGGGTCTTCTAAATATACAATCATGTCATCTGCAAATAGAGACCCTTTGACTTCCTCCTTTCCTAACTGAATACTCTTTATTTCTTTTTCTTGCCTAATTGCTCTGGCTAGGACTTCCAATACTATATTGAATAGGAGTGGTAAGAGAGGGCATCCTTGTCTAGTGCCAGATTTCAAAGGGAATGCTTCCAGTTTTTGCCCATTCAGTATGATATTGGCTGTGGGTTTGTTACAAATAGCTTTTATTATTTTGAGATACATTCCATGGTTACCTAGTTTATTGAGAGTTTTTAGCATAAAGGCAGTTGAATTTTGTTGAATGTCTTCTCTGCATCCATTGAGATAATCATGCGGTTTTTGTCTTTGGTTCTGTTTATGTTTTGTCTTTGGTTCTGTTTACATTTAGAGACTTGTGTATGTTGAACCAGCCTTGCACCCCTGGGATGAAGCCTATTTGATCATGATGGATAAGCTTTTTGATGTGCTGTTGCAATAGGTTTGCCAGTATTTTATTGAAGATTTTTGCATCTGTGTTCATCATGGATATTGGCCTGAAGTTTTCTTTTTTTTGTTGAATCTCTGCTGGGTTTTGGTATCAGGATGATGTTGGTCTCATAAAATGATTTGGGAAGGATTCCCCCTCTTTTAGACTGTTTGGAATAGTTTTTTTTTTTTTATTGCATTTTAGGTTTGGGGGTACATGTGAAGAACATGGAAGATTGTTGCATAGGTACACACATGGCAGTGTGATTTGCTGCCTTCCTCCCCATCACCTATATCTGGCATTTCTCCCCATGCTATCCCTCCCCAACTCCTCACCCCCCCACTATCCTTCCCCTTTTCCCCCCCGACAGACCATCATTCTCAGCAAACTGACACAAGAACAGAAAATCAAACACCGCATGTTCTCACTCATAGGTGAGTGTTGAACAATGCGAACACATGGACACAGGGAGGGGGAGTATCACACACTGGAATAGTTTTAGAAGGAGTGATAACAGCTCCTCTTTGTATGTCTGGTAGAATTTGGCTGTGAACCCATCTGGACCTGGGCTTCTTTTGGTTGGTAGGCTATTAATTACTGCCTCAACTTCAGCATTGATCTATTCAGGGTTTTGACTTCTTCCTGGTTTAGGCTTGGGAGGGTCCAGGTGTCCATTAATTTATCCATTTCTTCCAGGTTTACTGGTTTATGTGCATAGAATTGTTAGTAATCACTAATGGTAGTTAGTATTTCTGTGGAATTCGTGGTGATATCCCCTTTATCGTTTTTTATGGCATCTATTTGATTCTTCTCTCTCTTCTATTTTATTAATCTGGCTAGTGGTCTGTCTATTTTGTTGATCTTTTCAAAAAACCAGCTTCTGGATTTGTTGATTTTTTTTGAAGGTTTTTTTGTGTCTCTATCTCTTTCAGTTCTTCTCTGATCTTAGTTATTTCTTGTCTTCTACTAGCTTTTGAGTTTTTTTGATCTTGCTCCTCTAGCTCTTTCAATTTCAATAATTCGGTGTCACTTTTAGATCTTTCCCTACTTCTCATGTGGGCGTTTATTGCTGTAACTTTTCCTCTAGACATTGCTTTAAATGTGTCCCAGAGATTCTGGTACATTGTGTCTTCATTCTCATTGGTTTTGAAGAACATCTTTATTTCTGCCTTTGTTTCATTGTTTATCCAGTCAACATTCAAGAGCCAGTTTTCAGTTTCCATGAAGTTATGTGGTTCTGACTTAGTTTCTTAATCCTGAGTTCTAATCTGATTGCACTGTGGTCTGAGATATTGTTTGTTATGATTTCTGTTCTTTTGCATTTGCTGAGGAATGATTTACTTCCTATAATGTGGTCAATTTTAGAGTAAGTGTGATGTGGTGCTGAGAAGAATGTATATTCTGTGGATTGGGGTGGAGAGTTCTGTAAATGTCTATTAGGCTTGCTTGGTCCAAGTCTGAGTTCAAATCCTGGATATCCTTGTTAATTTTCGTCTCGTTGATCTGTCTAATATTGACAAGGGGGGTGTTAAAGTCTCCCACTATTATTGTGTGGGAGACTAAGTCTCTTTGTAAGTCATTAAGAACTTGCCTTATGTATCTGGGTGATCCTGTATTGGGTGCGTATATATTTAGGATCATTAGCTCTTCTTGTTGCATTGATCTTTTTACCATTATGTAATGTCCTTCTTTGTCTCTTTTGATCTTTGTTGGTTTTAAGTCTATTTTATCAGAGACGAGAATTGCAACTCCTGCTTTTTTTGCTCTCCATTTGCTTGGTAAATCTTCCTCCATCCCTTTATTTTGAGCCTTTGTGTATCCTTGCATGTGAGATGGGTTTCCTGGATACAGCACACTGATGGGTTTTGGCTTTTTATCCAATTTGCCAATCTGTGTCTTTTGATTGGGGCATTTAGCCCATTTACACTTAAGATTAGTATTGTTATGTGTGAATTTGATCCTGTCATTTTGATGCTAGCTGGTTGTTTTGCCCATTAGTTGATGCAGTTTCTTCATGTGTCAATACTCTTTATCATTTGGTACGTTTTTGGAGTGGCTGGTACTGGTTGTTCCTTTCTATGTTTAGTGCTTCTTTCTGGAAGCTCTTGTAAGGGAGGCCTGCTGGTGACAAAATCTCTCAGCAATTTCTTTTTTGTAAAGGATTTTATTTCTCCTTTGCTTATGAATCTTATTTTAGCTGGATATGAAATTATAGGTTGAAAGTTCTTTTTTTTTAAGGCCCCCACTCTCTTCTGGCTTGTAGGGTTTCTGCTGAGAGATCCCCTGTGAGTATGATGGGCTTCCCTTTGTGGGCTACCCGACCTTTCTCTCTGGCTGCCCTTCCATTTTTCCCTTCATTTCAACCCTGGTGAATCTGACGATTATGTGCCTTGGGGTTGCTCTTCTTGAGGCATATCTTTGTGGTGTTCTCTCTATTTTCTGGACTTGAATATTGGCCTGCCTTCCTATGTTGGGGAAGTTCTCCTGGATAATATCCTGAAGAGTGTTTTCCAGCTTGGATTCATTCTCTCCGTCACATTCAAGTACACCTATCAAACGTGGATTAGATCTTTTCACATAATCCCATATTTCTTGGAGGCTTTGTCCATTTATTTTCATTCTTTTTTCTCTAATCTTGCCTTCTTGTTTTATTTCATTGAGTTGATCTTCAATCTCTGATATCCTTTCTTCTGCTTGGTTAATTCAGCTATTGAAACTTGTATATGCTTCACATAGTTCCCATGCTGTGTTTTTCAGCTCTGTCAAGTTGTTTATATTCTTCTCTAAGCTGTTTATTCTAGTTAGCATCTCATCTAACCTTTTTTCAAGGTTCTTTGTTTCTTCGCATTGGGTTAGCACATATTCTTTTAGCTCTGAGAAGTTTGTTATTATCCACTTTCTGAAGCCTCCTTCTGTCAGTTCATCAGACTCATTCTCCATCCAGCTTTGTTCCCTTGCTGGTGAGGAGTTGTGATCCCTTGGAGGAGTAGGGGCATTCTGGTTTGAGTGTTTTCATCCTTTTTGCACTGGTTTTTTCCCATCATTGTGGATTTATCTACCTGTAGTCTTTGTAGTTGGTGACTTTCAGATGGGGTCTCTGAGTGGATGTCCTTTTGTTGCTGATGAAGTTATTTCTTTCTTAGTTTTCCTTCTAGCAGGCCCTTCTGCTGCAGTACTGCTGGAGGCCCACTCCAGATCCTGCTTGTCTGAGGATCACCTGTGGCAGCTGCAGAACAGTAAGGATTGCTGCCAGTTTCTTACTCTGTTATTTTAGTCCCAGAAGGATACCCGCCAGATGTCAGCCTGAGCCCTCCTTTATGAGGTGTCTCTTTGGATATATGGGAGTCAGGGAGCTGCTTGAGGAGACAGTCTGTCTGTTATAGGAGCTCAAATGCTGAGCTGTGAGCTCCGTTGTTCCATTCAGAGCTGCTGGGCAGGTACGTTTAAGCCTCCTGCAGTGGAACTCATAACCACCTTTTTTCCCAGGTGCTCTGTCCTGGGAAGGTGGGGCTTTATTTATAAGTTCCTGATGTGCTGATGCCTTTTTTCAGAGATGCCCTGCCCAGCTAGGAGGTAGCCTAGTCACAGTCTGCCAGCAGAGGCATTGCTGAGCTCTCATGGGCTCTGCCCTGCTGCTCTGTGAACTTCCTTGTGGTTTTGTTTATAGAGGTATAGTTAGAACTGCTTCAGTAATGGCAGACTGCCTCAGTAATGGCGGACTGCCTCAGTAGTGCTGGACTGCCTCGGTAATGGTGGACACCCTCCCTCCCACAGAGCTGAACCGTCCCAGGTCCAGCTGCGCTTGCTGTGAAACTCTCAGTCCAGGGTGTTTCAGATTGCTGGTCTTTGTCAGGGTGGGACCCACTGAGCCAAATCACCTGGCTCCCTGTTTCAGCCCCCTCCTTTTTTTTTAGTTGAATGGGCTGCTCTGTATCCCAGGTGTTCCAGGTGCCTGTTCAAATGGCTGCCCAGATTTGTGTGAGTATTTGTGCGGAGACCCACTGCGCTGGCTGAAACAGCCGTGCTGGAAACTCATGGTGCTTTTCAGCCTGGGAATCTCCTGGTCTGTGGGCAGTAATAACTCATTTGGAAATGCCTTGATCACTCACCCTCTGCATTGTTCTTGCTGGGAACTGCACTCCAGAGCTGTCCCTATTCAGCCATTTTGGATCCACCAAGCCTTATTGTTTGCACAAACAGTTTAGGTGCTGCCAGCAATTCTTATCAGGGAATGGTGAGACCCTTCCTGAAATCCAAGCTCCCCGACTCCATCCGAGGGCCAATCTTGCACACAGGCCTTTCTAAGCCAAGCAGACTCAGACCTTTTATGCTAATTCTTTCTGTACAAATGCATATCACTTCTGCTTATGTTTTCTTGCACAGAGCAGGTTACATGGCCAAAACTGACACAAAGCAGTAACAAAGTATAATCCTCCTTCAGGAAGTGGTAGCCTATATTTTGAACTATAATACAATCTACTATACAAATAACATTAAAAAAGCAGAAATCAATCCTCCTAGACCTATGTATATGTGTACTTTATGTATATTTCCATGGTCTCAGCTCACATTATATAAATTGTTTTATTGAAATGAATTGGGCCAGGTTATCCCAGCACATTGTGAGGCTGAGGTGGAAGGATTGCTTGAGTCCAGGAGTTTGAGGCCAGCCTAGGTAACGTAGTCAGAGCCCCATCTCTATAAAAATGTAAAAATTAGCTGGGCATGGTAGTGAGTGCCTGTAGTACCAGCAACTTGGGAGGCTGAGGTGGGAGAATCACTTGAACCCAAGAGTTTGAGACGGCATTGAACCGTGATTGCTCCAGTGTACTCCAGCTTAAGCAACAGAGTGAGACCATATCTTAAAAAAAAAGAATTGAATTATATAATGACAAAAGGAAAAATGTAGTAGCAAGTATTATAGAGACTCCAAGTACTGATTAATTAAAAAGTTATTATTCTTTCCACATTATAATTCTTTTTTGTTTTTGAATATCAAGTTGTTCCTTGATTCCTTTTTGAAGGCAAGTGCTTTCATTTTGCTTTTGACTTTCTCTAAAGCAGTGCTGTATTTGTTAAAACTCTAATCCTCTCAGGCATTTGTGATTAGATCTGTTTCATGGCCTCTGCTATGTTTTCTTATCACTGTAGCTTTTAAGCTTTCAACTGTATTTCAAGTTCTGGCATGCATATGGCCTTCAGCATAAATTTTGTAGGCAAAGTGGTTTGTTCTAATGCTTTCCTCATCTCTCTGAATTGTTTGTATGCTTCTTTTTATTATCTTTCCTTAGCTCTTTGACCTTTTTATTCATCAGCTCAAACTACATGGAATACATTTTGGCTAAGGGTTAAGTCAGAAAAACAGGAAAGGTGGTTGGCTTTTGGCATGTATATTTACATTTTTGAACTTTCTATTTCTGCACTTTCACATAGTTTTATTTTCCATTAAAAAAATATTGGCTCTTCTCCTCCCCCTTCCAAAAAACCCTGAAGTTAATTGTATATAAATAGAAATAAAAATCTTTTGGTAAAAACAACAACTTTTAACCTCTGCTCTCTTCACCAAAAAGTAGTTATTTAGTAGGAACTTACAATATATTGGAGGGGAGTGTATCTGCAGCAGAGTTTTAAAAGATAACATCTCCCTTTTCAATGAAGGGAGGACTTCATCTGGGTCTCTTCTTTATGGTTAGATGGCAGAATGTTTTATTGCTATTTATAATAGCCTGCATTAAAAGAATACAATATTGGTTCTCCCAGAGGGCTCTATTTTCAAAACTAATTATCTCCAATTGGCTGCAAATTTCCAAGAATCTGCCAAGAAGACAAATCAGGAATAGTAACTAAATGACTTACTGCAGTCAGAGGTACTTCGGAGCTCTTGAGACCTTCCCAACAGCTTTTTAAAACCCTGGCCACTTGCCTCTCGCTCCCTTCCTTTCCTCCTCCCACTTTAACCTCTGTGGGTGACCTCTGCTCTTATTTATTGGAGAAAATAAGGACCAAATAGGGAGAACTTGCCCATTGTCCTGCCATGCCCACATATTTATCTGCTTTCATGGCTTCCTAATGCCTTTTCCTTCCACCTAGGTGGAGGAGCTTGTTCTGCTCCATCTGAGGCTGATCCTGTTACATGGGGTCTTCAAGGTTCTTGCTCCATTGGACATCTCTCCCTCACCTGCAGAGTCACCTCTCCCTCTTTTTTGGCTCTTTCCTTTCAACCTATAGATAGTTTTTTTAAGTTTCTTCAATTTGAACAGTAACAACTACAGGCACACCCCCTCCCCGGCTCCCATCCCCACCCCCCCACACACTTGCTTCAGTTTCTTTTCTTGTAATTCAGATGCCTGTTACAGAACTATCCAAGCCCTGTCACCTGGCAGTTGAGGCATTGCCTGGGTGAGGTATCCTGTTGTAATCTGAGTGCAATAGTGATAAGGGCTCCATTACTAGATGACCATTTCTAGTTTACTTTGTAAGCAGAAATGTTTAGCACGTTTTGCTTGAGCTCTGTGTGCGTGTGTGCGTGTGTGTGTGTGTGTGTGTATAAATATATCAGTTAGTACATGCTTAAAAGGCAAACAAACAAAAAGGCTTTGATGATTTTCTCCCAACCGAGTGGTCAGATAACATGTACTGAGTACTTACCACATGCCAGGTGCTGAGCTAAGCCTTTCATGTGGATTACTGTATTTTATCCTAAGGATCATGAGATGATACTATCATTCCCATTCTCCAGATGAACAACTGAAACATCAAATATTGAGTACCTTGCTCAAGCACACAGAACAAGCCAGGTGGCATTTCCCATTGTTTCCCTGGCAAGACTCCAAGAGCATCCACCTTTGGGGGTAATACAGCACATACCGAGAATGCCAAACTTTCAATAACAAAACTGTCCATTCACTGCAATGCTCCTGAGGCCACTGAGATACCTCATATGTCCTCATGTGTACTTGTTCATTCTCTGATAATGGTTTTCAACCTAGGTTAAGCATGAGAATCATGACTGGCCCAAATACAGACCAGGTGAAGAAAAATATCTGGAGGAAGCATGGGTACCTGTGCTTTACAAAATCTCCCCTAAGTGATTCTGATGTGCAGAAAGGCTCACCATTTCTGTCTTTTCTCCAGTATCCTGCTTCCTGCTCCCTTTATTCTTCTGTTGTATTCTCTTCTGAATGGAGAGAAACCCTTCATTTTGAATAATAAGATAGTTTAATAATCAGCTCCCTGTAGGTGGTGTTCCTGGGAATTATTATAACTGTGTTTTGACTCTTTCATTAAAAGATAAGTACAACTCATACGGATTTAGTAAATTCTTGTGGCATTGTGAGATGATTTTTCATAGCTCTATTACTCTGGACACTGGAAACAACATGAGTCAGATGTCTTCAAGCTGTTTCTAGTTAGAGGTTACCCTGAGTCTTGGAAACGTTCAGTGAGTCAGTGTTACCTTTCAGTTCCTCTGCTAATAACCACAGTTGTGTATTAGGTATTCTACTGCAGAAGCAGTTTTAAAGAAAAATAATGAATCTGCATGGTGTATTTAACACATAACGTATTGAGTTTAATTTTCTTTGTTATTTGGAAAAATATATTTGAAATTACCAAGTTCTGAATGTGTTATATTGCAAGGAGGTAGAAAAGGGTTTTGAATGACTTCTCTGCCATTTATACTTTAAGTCTTATATTCTGGGAAACTAAATGCCAAAACCAATTTTGAAAAAAATAAAGTGATAAAAATATCTATACCACTTTGTACAGGGTAAGTAATTATTTTCAAAAAGCATCTCACTTTGCTAATGTTGAGAATAATCTGTGGTTTGCTCCCAGACCACTCTTATTTTGTCCTGGTGGGGGTAACTGTCAGCAAAAATTACTATATTGCTTTCCAAATACCAGGCTTCATCCTCAAGAAGTGTACAGTATTTCTAGGATTTATGACACTAATGGGACTCGCCTGCCAGCAGTGTGATCCATTTTGCTGATATAAAGGAAGCAGACAAACTCTAATCTCCTGTTGCACATATCCAAAGACTGAAGAAGAAACTAACATCTTAATTAGCATGGAAACGACAGATGTGAAAGCCTTCAGCCCCTGAATGAACTAAGTTTTGTAATAGAGTCATATATAAAAGAATTAGGCTTGGTCATGCTTAAAAAGACTGAAACAAACACTGGCCATTATATGCTACATCATTTTATCAAAGGACATCAGAATATAAATCTGACTGGAGTTTTAAAGGGCAACTTCTATTTTATGAGACAAAGTTTGTGACCTGAAACATAACCATATTTATAGAATTATAGTAGTGTTTGGAAAGCCTCATAAAGGAATAATTTATACATTAAAATTAAACTTTGAAATATGATTGTGTCAAAATTAAATGGCTGGGCGCAGTGGCTCACACTTGTTATCCCAGCACTTTGGGAGGCCGAGGCGGGCGCATCACCTGAGGTCAGAAATTTGAGACCAGCCTGGCCAACATGGTGAAAACTCATCTCTACTAAAAACACAAAAATTAGCTGGGTGTGGTGGTGCACACCTGTAATCCCAGCTACTTGGGAGGCTGTGGCAAGAGAATCACTTGAAGCCAGGAGACAGAGGTTGCAGTAAGCCAAGATTGCACCGATGCACTCAAGCCTGGGTGACAAAGCGAGAGTCTGTCAAAATAAAAAAAAATTAAAGAAGACTAGATTCAAGTCAAATTGAATATCAATCCTAGTTTTGCCATTAACTAGCTGTGTCATCTTGGACCAATTACTTGATCTTTCGGGACTTCACTTTCTTTGCTAGACTAGATAATCTCCAAAGACTTTTACAACTCAAGCATTTTGTGATTTCAATAGATTTCCCATAGTAGGAGCTAATAAGTGAGCTGGTATTGTAATGAACAAGACCACTTTTCCGTAGTAAAAGGAACACCTGACTGCACATCAAAAAAGCTGCTTTCTTGTTACTGGATGGCAAGTCTTGAGTGAAAAAGAAAAAAAAAAGAAAAAACCTGCCTTCTGCTCTTTGCATCACCACTTAAAACCATGTGATCTGAGCACGTTCTTAATGCCATTTCCTCATCTGTAAATTAGGAATGCTGGTACCTCTCTGCATGGACAGAAGTTTTGAATGAAATGACATATGTATTAGTCTGATTAGGCTGTCATAATAAAAATATCACAGACTGCATGGCTTAAACAGAAAAATTTCTGCTCACAGTTCTCAGGCTAAATGTCCCAGATCAAGATATGGCGTAGTCAGTTTCTGGTGTGGGCTCTCTTCCTGGCTTGGAGACAGCCATCTTCTCTGTATCCTTTCACAGTGGAGATAGGAACTCTGATGTCTCTTCTTCTTATAAGGGTACCATTGTTACTAGATTAGAGGCCCACCTTTATGACCTCATTTGACATTTATCACCTCCTCACAGGCTCTATCTTCAAATACAGTTTCACTGGGATTAGGGAGTCAACCTATGAATTGTGGAGAGATACAATTTGGTCCATGGCATATATGAAAATTCTTTGTAAATACATTTAAAAATTGTGTGTAAACACACAATTTTTATGTCCCAATGAAAATTAGTAGCATAAGTAGATTGGGCACTTATATCCAATACTGGCGAGACTACCATAAACCACAATGTCTTCGAAGGACTGTTTAGCAGTTTACACTGAAGTATAAAGTACTTATGCCTTTTGAGCTACTACTTGCACTAAGAATACTTCTGTAGCATTCTTAGAATTCCACAAATATATACATATGGAATATTTGTTGAAGTACAGTTGAAAAATTGGGAAAAATTAACAAATAGATAAAAAATTTAATACACTATGGTATATCATACAATGAGATGTTTTATATCCAATATACATATCCATAATATGAAAAAGTATATATATCCATTAAAAATGTGGTTAATCTCTACATACTGACATAAACTGATGTCCAGGACCTGTTAGAGGAAAAACAGGTGCAAATTGCAAAATAGTTTCTGTAGTATGATTGCATTTTGTGGTAAATACACAAATTTTGGAGGAAGTATACATTAAACTGTCTACACTCGCTCTGAGTTGTATTCCAGAGGCTTTCATCTTTCAAGTTATACTTTTCTTAGATTTGTAATTTCATTTTAAGAACATACACTTGTCTTAAGAAAGTAAAAGATTAAGAAGACTGCAAACTATCACTAACTCAGGCTCCATCAATTTTTTAGTTTATATTTGAAATACTTTTAAAATTAACATTTTATTAAGGAATAAATGTACATAATTTAAACAATTGTAAAGCTTATCATGAAAAACAGAAGTTCCTGGCTTTATGTCTCCCCCTCTCCTGGTCACTTGGGGCAACCTTATTCCACTCTTGAGGCAGTTTCATCTGTTATTTCCCTACATACTGTGAAATAATATGCATATGTTGATTCTTCTTGATTCTTTTATTTTCATATTATCTCCTGGCTTTCCTTGGCAGACAGTTTAGAGTTTTCTCTTCTTGCTTCCTGTTTCTACCTTCTCCAACAAACACCCCTCAACCTATCACTTTATATATGTCATCACTTTGGCTTAATATTTAGGATTTACATTAGTAGTACCTTGTGAATATTTTTCATAGCTGAGCTACATAGTACTTTATAATCATATGTCCTGCCTTATGCAACTTTCATATTTTATAGTTATGAATTACCTTATATTTTATTTGTTTTGTGTTCTATGCCCACACTTTTATTTCTTTCCCAAACCTTTCCTTCAAAGTTGTAAAATTCCTTTCAACATGTTCAAACACAACAGGCAATCAGTTAGTTCTTTTTTTATTTTGACAGGGTCTCACTCTGTTACTCAGGCTGGAATGCAGTGGCACAATCTCAGCTTGCTGCAGCCTCTGCCTCCCAGGTGAAAGAGATCCTCCTATGGCAGCCTCCCAAGAAGCTAGGAACACAGGTATGAATCACTGCACCCAGCCAATTAATTCTATTTTTGTTGATGTCACCTCTCCTACATTACCATTCAGAAAGGTAGGCAATATTTGAAAAAATAATGGTTTTGAAATAGTAATAATTTTCTCCTTGTTTTTTCTTTAATTTTTTGGTCCGTTCCTCTGTTTCAGCAGCTAGATGATTCTGTTCTCATTTCTTTAGGTAAAAAAACATGACAGCAGATAGGCAGGGAGCAGGGGAGAGGCCTTTTCCTGAGTTTCCAAGGTTATACCCTGAGGGAGTGGAAAGGGCCAATGTCCCCTATTCAACTTCTCCTGCCAGACTAGAAGTCAGAAGAGAAATGATGAAAGAGAGGAGGCTGAGGTGACTGGAACTGAGAATATAGCAAGGTTGGTGTTGGCTGATGGCCTGTGAGTAATTTGAATCCCCATATTTCAGGGTGAAGCTAACAATTTGCTCCTCAGTCCTGGTGCGAATCTCTCAACAGCATCACCCCTAGAATGTCCAGGTAAGAGACGCCTGCGTCCGTGTAAACATCTCCGGCAATGACACAAGAGACTTGTGAGCCCCAGAGAAGGTTGAGGATTTGCATCACTGGCACTTGGTGGTGTTGAATAAAACTAGCTTGACCTTCTTTATGAGTCGGGTTAGCAGTAAATTACAGTCCTCTTATGAGGGCAAATGTTTGCAGACAAATTGCATTATTGTGAAGGCTGTCCATTAAAATTGTTGAATCAACAAGATAGAGAATAAAAATGATGGAAAAAATTCATATAATGGCCCAGTGGCAGAAACAAAGAGCATAAATCAGGTAAGTCAGTTGCTGTGCCTGATTTCTCGTCTGTAACATCAGGACAACACGGGCTTTCTACCCCTTAGAATGGTAGTTTGGTGATGATATACATAAAAGCATATTGAAAATTGAAGAGCAATATAACCCTAAGTATCATTTTATATAGAGATCAAATATGTGTCCTATTTACCTATTCTAAATTAACAAACATAAATAGACACCAAATTTGAGCAGAATATCAAAAGCATATTTTCACAAGGAAGCCCATTATTATTGTAGCATGAGGGAAATGATATCATTTGCCTCTCCAAGTGATTACACCTGAGAGAGGTCACTCGAATGTTACATATTCATTCTAAATACTTCTCTGCTATTTAGTTTGCATTTCAAGCTTAGTGCTTACTTGTCAGATATCATCTGTAAGCACTGATTAGGCCCCTGTGAGTGTCACAGCAAGTTTGTCACCTACAAAGCAAGTTATGAGACCTTGTTCTGTCACCTGAGAGCATTCTATATGACCATGACTGAGTGCAGATTTTAGTAGTAGAGAATGTCTACAAGTCTAAAGTTAAATAATATCATGGTGCCTCATGGAAAAGTAGAGTATACATTTTTAGAAGCAATGGGTCTCATTGATTGTAGCTTCTTTCTTTGACAGTGAAAAAGAAAATAGGGAGGAGAGAAATCTCCTTACCCAAGGATTCCAATGAATAAATATTGAAGGAATAAGTAAAATAGAAAATCATCATTAGGCAAATATAATTGCTGCAGGCAAGGCCCACAGATGGATGTTAAAATTAATGAGTGGAAGTTTGAGGACAAACCAGATATTTGCATGATCTTAAAGGGCAAGTTGGGTAAAGTGTGTATGGGGATTTTCTGAACCCTTTTCTTGCAACTTTTATGTTAAGTCTGAAGTCATTTCAAAATTTGAAAAACCTAAAAATACAGATGAAATTTGTACGTTAGATTTCCTTATCTACAACATTTATTTGGTTTTTTAAATTCTACTGTTACACTTATGCTTCATCCTTAATTGACAGTAGCATTCAACTTCCTTATAAAAATCTTCCAAAATTATTTCTATCTTTGCTTTCAAGTTTTCCTCAAGTACCTTCTAGAACTGTAGAGGACTGTTAGCATTCAGCAAAGAGGTATGTCTTGAGTAACTACCATTTCTATAGAAATATGCTAACAATTGCTAGGTACAAAAATCCGTTCAGGATCCAGTCCCTCCCTTGAGGAGATAAGCATGTTGGAAGGACAAGAGGAACACAGATAAAAGAATGAAATAGCATCTTGTGAAATTATGTGATGCCATGCTTTATTTTCATAGCATTGGTTATAAGAGTTAATGGAGATAGAGAAAAGTGAAACATAAGTGCTATAGGTTTGAATATTTGACTCTCTAAACCTCATATTGAAATTTGAAGGTGGGACCTAGTGGGAGGTGTTTGGGCTTGGGAGTGGATTGCTCATGAATGGCTTGGTGCCATCCTCATGGTAATAGTGAATTCCCCCTTTATTCATTGCTGGGAGAGTTTCCTGAGAGCTCGTTGTTGAAAAGAGCCTGGTACCTTCCCTCTTTGGCTTCTTTCTCATCATGTGATCTCTGTACACTCTGGCTTCCCTTCATCTTCCATAACGAGTGGAAGCAGCTGAGGCCCTCACCAGAAGCAGATGTTGGTGCCATGCTTGTTGTACTGCTTGCAGAACTGTGAGCCAAATAAACCTCTTGTCTTTATAAATTACCCAGCCTCAGGTATTCCTTTATAGCAAAGCAAATGGACCAAGACAGTGAGTAAGTAAGAGTAAGCTGGACCTAAAAACATCTGTAGGTCTTAGATGGAGAATGGATGCAGGGAGAATCTGTACAGGCTTTGTGGAGAGGCATGGGAAGCAGTTGTGAGATGCATTTGAGTGGGGGTGGAAAGCTTGAGTAGATGAGGAGCATATAGAGTTGGCATAGATCACAGAGGATTGCAAAAGCCAGACTGAAGAGCCCAAATTTGGTCCAAGTGAAAATGGAGGCTATTTTAAAGGCTGTTAGGGGCAAATTACTTCTCTGGCACCAATATAAATATGCACAATAGATCTCAAGCCAGAACCAGCTTCATTTTTGAAAATTTAGTGATGAATCTTTGCAAGACGTTTTCTGAAATGTAAATCAGATTGTCTTCAACTTCTCCACTCTAACCCACTCTCTTTTTGCCTAAAATAATCTACAAGTCTCCTTTTACTCACAAAATAAAGACCAAAGGCATTAACAGCCTCAGGATCCTTCAAGGTTGGATGCCTCTGTATCTATTTTTCCTTCTCTGTACCCTACTCCCCCTCAAAGCCTGCCGCCTTTTGTTGCTTTCAGTGTTCTCTTCTCTTATCAGGTGTTAGCATATCATTTTCTGTCTGAATTAAACATTTCTCCTGATCTTTTGACTTGTATACACCTTTTAGTGCTTCTAATGTCAGCTCTATCCCCCAGTTCCCACCTCCAGTGGGGAAGCTTTGCTTCCTTCTCTGACTGGATCTGCTGATAACACCAAGAACATCATCTTGTAAAACTTTCCATATATATCACTGAAGATTATTTGATTTAATTATGTGATTATTCAAATCACATAATTAAATTAAGGCCTTTTCCCCTTTATTAGGCTGTGATTAAGGCCTTTTCCCCTTTATTAGGCTGTAGACCTCTGAGGGCAGATGGTTGGTTTGTATTCCCATTTCTACCTCACATCCCTAGCATATGGTAGATATTCAATAAGGACTTATTGAATAAATTTAAAAATGAAACATTTATTTTCTCCATTCCCAAGGCACTATCCTGTCCCAATGACATGATCTTCTAAATTATAAGAAAAATGTCCCAGTATTTTATAACTTTTGGAATGTAAACTGTAACAGCAATATTCGGTTTAAATTTTAAAAGTTTGCTATTTTACTAATGAATCAATTCATTTTGACTTTCTGAATTTTTAAAAACCAGAATAGTAGCTAGAACATATTTGATAGACGGAATCTGTGAGCATTTGGGGCGATTAAACTGGGTTTCTAAAAAACAGATCAGATGATTCCATCAAACTAAATTAGTAGAGCTTAAGTAGAACATGCTGATCAATAGATCAATATCTATATGCAGGGCACTTTACTCAGCACTGTGACTTATTCTAAGCCAAATAATAGATGGTTCCTGTCTGGCTTATAATCAAGTAGGGGATCTAGATGTACACAGAACTATGTGCGTATTATATGGTAGATTACAAGTGCTCTAAGCACTATAGAAATATGGAAGGGAAAGAATTTATTTTAACTAAAAGAATCTGGCAAAGCTGTAGGAAAAAGTAATATTCCAGCCAGGAAGGAAGGAGGTACTTTTGACAGCCAGACTTTGGGAGGACAAAAATTCCAGGAAAATAACAACTAAAAATAAAAACACAAAGCATGAAAAGGATAAAGCACCATGATGGAAATGCTAGAGCCCCAGCAGGGCCAGACCAAAAGGTGGGTGGTTGCAAGTATGCTGTGATAAGGAGGAATCTAGGAAAGTTAGGTTGGAACTAATAATAGGGCATGCTGCCTGCACGTATTTGATGGGTAATGAGCAGTTACCAAGCGTGATGGACAGGGAAGCACTACAATCAAACGTGTGGGTTCTAGTGGAGATGTGAGGGAATAGATTGGGAGGGTGCTCCAGGGATTAAAGTGGCTGGGGAGATTAGAGGCAAGGGGAAGCAAATTTTGTGAAGGCTGAAGAATGCCAAGGAGGACCCGGGTTAGTAGCAGTGAAACAAGCAGCAGATGAATGAGAGAAGTATCCAGGAAGTGAACAGAACATGATTTAGTAAGCACTTAACATGAGGACTGAGGAATATAAAGCTGAAAAGTTTTCATCTCATAACTTAACTGAGCATGACTTCACTAAGAGCAAAAATAGGAGTAGAAACAGGTTAGTAACAGAAGCTCGTTTCTCATTGTTTTAGACCTGCTGGTAATAGTAATCTTGTTAATGTCATCCACATCTTTTGATGATAAAGAATTACATCATTTGCGTTTTACACGATCTAATTGTACCGTTTGCATTTTATATGATTTGATAAGTGTTCATACTTGTCAGCTGTTGAAACTTTTCTGATTTAAAATAGAGCAGAATTTATTGATATCTTTTCTTTTGAGTGCCTCAACTTCATGTCTTCATTTTTCTAGTTGTCTAATTCTATGTACAGGAAAACATGGTTATGCTTTACATGTGGGTAATCCTTTCTTTTGGTTAACTGTGACACTCTTGCTTCCATTATTCTCTGAGCAATTCAACCCAGCAGACACTGACTAAATAAATATCTACCCTATATTCTGGGAGTCTCAGATGATTACTGCACTGTCTCCCTTCTCAAGGAACCTATAGAGTTGTTGGTAGAACTTAAGCCTAATTAAATATAACATAATATGGATAATGTCATGATATATCAACAACAAAAGCTACCACTTAAATCTCCAGTTCATTCATTCCTTCCTTCCTTTAACAAATATGTTAAGAGCTTCTACTAGATCTTTGCCCAGATACAGAATTCACAGTGGTAAACAAACTTGATCCAGAAAGTGCCCTTTTGGAGCTTATTATAGTGGAGGAAGCTTACTCTAACCAAATAAAAAACAAATAAATAGATATTAATATGTAAATACAATTAATATTATGAAACAATAAAATAACAATAGGCATATTTAGAGATTAGTAAATTCTAAATCAGGCATTCTGGTTCCAGAGCTGGTCACTTAATAATTACATTATACTACAATTTTAGAAAACATATTTTCTAAGATGGGGGTATCTATATATATAGTGTGACAGCAAAGACTTGTCTAAAAAGATAATGTTTAGCCAGGACTAATGGACAAAAAAGCAAAATATACACAAAGATTCAGGAACCGAGTATTTGAGGCAGATTTAATAGCACATGTAAAGGTTCTAAGATAGAAAAGAACTTGGCATTTTCTAGGAATAAGAAAATAGGTTAGTTTGAGATGACCATAGTAAACTGTAAGAGAAAAGAATTTGGACGAGATTGGGGAAATAAACAGGAACCAAATCATTAGTCTTTTAATACTCAAAAAGGAATCTGACTTTTATTTTAAAAGAAATGAGAAAGTATCAAGATTGTATGAACAGTGATAATATCCTATTTACATTTTAAAAGTATCAGTCTGGCCCCTATATGGAAAATGGGCTAGCAAGTGCAAAAGAGGAAATTAAAAAGCTAATAAGTGGCCAGGAACAATGGTTCATGCCTGTAATCCCAGCACTTTGGGAGGCAAAGGCAGGAGGATCCTTTCAGCCTAAAAGTTTGAGACCAGTCTGGGCAACATGGCAAGACCCCATCTTTGCAAAAAAATTAAACATTATCTGGGCATGCTGGCATGTGCCTGTAGTCCCAGCTACTTGGGAAACTGAGGTGGGAGGATTGCTTGAATCTAGGAGGTTGAGGCTGCAGTGAGCCATGATGTCACCACTGTACTCCAGCCTGGGCAACAGAGCAAGACCCTTCCTCAAAAATAAACAAATAAATTAATAAATAATAAATAAGTGACTAGTAAGTAACAAAATCAGAATTTATGTTAAAAGCCCTGTGACTATAAAGTCAAGACTTGTACTGCCACATTATGCTGTCTGCTGCATTATAGTAGATTTGCAACTTGCAGGAGGGATTGTCCTACCAGATAGCAGTGATTCCTAAGTTGGATCTCTTCTTGTCCTCTTCCTGTCTCTCCAATTCCCACTTGACCCCCCACTTGCTCTTTTGTTAGATCATAGGACAGGAACATAGCCAAAGATTTTCATAACAAAAGAAGAAATTGATGAATATTAATGTCATTTTTAGTTTATCTTTACTCTCCCTTGAATATATCGCTTCCCATCTCTAGTACATTGGCTTATAGTAGTTGTTTTTAAACCGTATAACTTAAAGTCAGTTTTACTCTATATAATTAAGTACCTCATATGGGGTAGGGTATTGGATCACAATGCAATGCATAGGTCTCACCCCCAGAGATTCTAATTCATTATATCTGAATTGGGGCATTTTAAATAGGCACTTCAGGTAATTCTGAAGCAGATGATCTGGAGATTGAACTTTGCAAGACACTGGTTTATGATGGAGAGCTTTTAGATTCTATCCCAAGCATAGTATGATGACTTGGACATATCTATTCTATTAAAATCACCAGCATTAGAAACCATCAATTGCAAGTAACCTCAGAATTTAATAGCCTGTATATTTTTGGTAGACTTCTTCTCCAGTGCAATATAATACGATAAGCAGGTGATAAATTTGGTCTTTTTCTTAAGGCAAGAGACAAAAGAATTTATGTAAACAATTTCCTGACTGGTCAGTCCCAATGTGGGCTAAATATATCATACAGATTAATGGTAGAAGGGTTTTTCCAGCTGAGTGGAAACAGAACATTGCCTTCCCAATATTAATACCGGGTTACATATAAGACCCAAATAATTATTGCACATTAACTCTTTTGGAGGTGGTTTTATAATAAGTAAACACTTACAAAAAAGTGAATAATAAATGAAAGTGAATCAAAGTTCTTCCTAGGTCTTGCACAAAATAATTACTAGCCTATGTAAGTGGTTATTTAAAAGGCAATAATAATAGCCAATAAGATAAGTTGCAATTATAATCATTTAAACAATCAGCACTCTAATTATTTTTTGGAATTATGTTCTAGAGAATACTCTTCAATGTAGTAATCACCCAGCTGGCTTCTTATAGCTGTGCCTTTTATAAGAGTTGATCATGTTAGTGACTTTCCTGCCACATCAAGTCCCCCTCTTGGTTAATACCATGCATAATCAGGCCCTAGGATATCTAGTTTTTCTAAAATATATTGACTTTGTATTTTTTGCATTTGCCTAAATTATTCTGCATTGTGCATTCCCTGATTGAACCAGGTAAGGTTCAAGACATGTGTTGTGTTTGTTCAAAACCAGTTCTAAATTTGTGTCAGCTCCAGTTGGCCTTTTGAGAAGGGCGTTCCTTTACAAATTTTAATAGTCTCCAGATACAACAAGTATGTAATAACTGAAAGACATCTCAGTGCATACTCTATAGAGGCAGGATTTTATTAATCAAGTTTCCATATGGTTGTAAGAACCATTCCTTTATCTCATGAAATAAGTATTCATCGATCCCCTAGTAAGTGTCAGGCTTTGGGGCTACAGAGGTAAAAAAGAAAATGTTGTGATTCTGGAACTTGGAACTTAAACTTTAGAGAGTGAGATTTACACAGAAAAGCAAGTATAACATGATTGATAGATAAGTGCAATGCAGAAAAATTAAGAGTCAGTCAACAAAATGTGATAAAGAGTGGTCAGATATGCAGACGCTTGAAGTAGGGGGTGAGTTATTCAATTATCTAGGGGTAAAGGACTCCAGGCAGAGGAAATAGAAAATTTAAAAGCGCTGAATAGGAACAGTTATTCATATATTTGAGGATTAGAAAGGAGAATAACCAGAAGTAAATTAACAGAAGATGGGATTGGAGAGACAGCAGGAAGAAGGTTGTACAGGGCCTGAAACAGCCTTGGTAAGTAGGACTCAGAGTAATATCAGAGTGTGGTAGATTAAAAATGGCCGCTAATTATTTGTTACTCTTTCCATTGAAAGGTGGAATTTAACTCCCCCTTTTCCTGAATTTGGTGTGGCTGTGGTGACTTGTTTAGTCAATAAAATGTGCAGAAGTGATGTTCTGGGGCAAGAACAGGTCATAAAAAGCCCTGCAGCTTCTGCCTAGACACATTGGGATCTACCAACTGCCATGTAAAAAGTGAGTCTACCCTGAGACCACCATGCTATGAGGAAATCAAAGATTACTCATTTAGAGAGAGCTGTATAGAAAGAGAAACAAAGGTGTTCAGCCAGCCTTAGCGGTTCTATCCATTCTAGCCTAGCTGTCAGATATGAGTGAGAAAGTCATCTTGGACAATCCAGTGTCAGCCGATATCATACAAAGAAAAATCCAGGCACTAGACATATGATCCTACTAGGGCTATTCCAACCACTGCCAGTAATTCAAATAACCCCTGCTGAGGCTCACTGGTGAGCAGAGATGGGTAATCTTCACTGTGCTCTTTATACTTTCTTGACCCACAGACTCGAGAAGAGCAAAATGGTTGCTATTTTTTTTTTTGTTTTTTTACCTCTGAGTACTGAGTGATCTGTTCTGCATCAATGGATAGCCTATAAGAAAAACAATTGAATAGCTGAGAGTATAATTTAAACCTTAATTATGTTCTAAAAGGACCACTCTAGCTGTTGAATTGGGCCTAGCTTTGTAACAGAGCAAGAATAAAGGCAGAATGATCAGTTAATTCATTTGAAAGTCCAGGCAAGAGAAAATAGTGGCTTGAATTAAAACACTGGCATAAAAGGAAGTGAGAAATGGTTGAATTTGATATATACTTTGAAGATAAATTAACAATATTTGCTCAAAGTTACAGATAATATTTTTGTTTCAGTTTGAATTTTGAAAATATATCAATATGCCATGTACTATATTTATGCAGAAATGCCTGGAACATATAAACAATGTTAAGACTCTTGAACAAATGAATGTATACTGAATCCTTCTTTGATTCAGAACTTGTCTTTATGTCTGGCTAGTCATTCTGAGCATCAGATAAATATTGCATTTTCATTGTAGAAATCTGTACTGACTAAGGGCATGTCCAGAAGCTTTTGGTGTCCCTCTGCTTTTCCACAGAACGTATTAATTATTATTATTATTATTATTATTTAGCTCCTTTGCTAAATAGTTATGAAGGCTGTTTTGTGTCTATGTTGCTAGCTATGAGAAAAAGCAGGCATAGTCTCTTTCAATGAAAGATGGAATTTTCTTGTTGAAGGTAGACTTTTAACACATAATCACGCAAATAACTAGTACAAATGCTATAGCCACAGAAAGGGCTGTAATAGAAGAATTTGACTTAACAAGGATGAAAAAGGTTATCTTGAAGAAACTGAGTAAGTTGAGAGTTAATGTAAAGAGAAGTGCAAGAGTAATCTAAGCACACGCACACAAAAAAGCAAGTGCAAATGTTCTGTTCTGTACTGTCTAGAATGTGATATACTAGTGAAACTCAAAGGAGACCTCTTCTTCTCACCATGCAATTTTTTTCCACACTGGAGCTAGAATGATCCTTTACAAATCCAAACCTGCTATCTGTCTCTTGCTTCTAAAAAGCGAAGGATGACTTCTCTTCTCAAAGTGCAACACAGACAGTGATTCAGTTTACCGTTTGCGGAAGCACTGGAGAAGATAAGGCTTGGGAAGAAAAAAATGAATTAGGTTTTGGATATACTGAGTTTAATGTGCCTTTGAGACATGCAGATGGAGATGTCAAGAAGTGAATTATATTGGGGGGGGAAATAGGGGAGGGACAGCGAGGGGTGGGCAGTTCGAGAGAGATAGCATGGGGAGAAATGCCAGATATAGGTGATGGGGAGGAAGACAGCAAATCACACTGCCATGTATGTACCTATGTAACAATCTTGCATGTTCTTCACATGTACCCCAAAACCTAAAATGCAATGAAAAAAAAGAAGTGAATTATATATTGCTAGGGAAGTCTGGCTGCAGATGAGTAGGCTACCTTTCTATAGGAGGTATTCAAGGCCATGGCATTAATGAGAGCACTCAAGGACTGATAATAAAATCAGAAGAGAAAGAGAATGAAGTTCACCCGATTAGAAATCTCAGGGGAGAAGAAGATACATTTATAAAGAAGACAAAAAAGGAGTAGCTGGAGAGATGAGGAAAACCTGAGGACTATGATGCCATAAAAGCCACAAGCAGAAGTGATGTCAGTAAGATGATGATAATCCTTCTGTAGAAACATCAATCTCGATGAATACTCACAGATGAAAGTACCTTTTTGGGACACTGATAATTCCATGGAGAAGTTCTAGCACACCACTGAAACAAAAAAATTTCAGAATAGATGCATTGAGGAAAGCAAGAAGAATTGTTTTATTTTATGTCAGCCCTCCTTGAAAGTAGTACAGCTCTGTGCCAAGAGAGAATCCCTTGGCCTGCAATTTCTCCCAGTGGGAGTAAGTGAGAATGGAATAAATGAGGAACCTGCTCCAGTAACCATGTGGAATACTGCCCAAGAGGACTAATTCTTTTTATCCCACCCAGAAAATGAAGATGGTTGGCACAGCTGAGTTGTTGGGAGAGACTAGGATCAGGGGAAGAGAGGCCTTACTATCTTCCCCCACACGCTCCATCGTGAAGAAGCTCCCCTATAAGTCACTCGGGGTGACTCACCTATGTATATTCCTAAATGGCCCATGGGCACTCCAAATGCTTTGTTTACCTTATGCTCCCCTCCACCAGGTGAACTCCCCAATAATTCCCCATGGACAGTGAGTGCACGCATGCCCCACAAATAGCCAGTTCTATTCTGGGACTGAAAGAAAAAATACAAACTTGAGAATTTTGGGCTCTTCCCAAAGGAAAAATAAATGTGAAGCTCTGAGAACCTGGCTTGCATTTGTGAGAATAAAACAATACATAAAATTTTAAGAATTTCACCCCCATCCTAAGAGGAAACAACAGATACAGATCAAGTGCATCCATAGAAAATGTCTGAGAGGGCCTCAAAATCCCTAGTCTAGCTGATTGGTGAGGATGTTTCATCCTGAAGTCAGTTAATAAAGTTTGGAAGAGGTGGTTGCTTCTTCAGATATAAAGTCAGCAGTACAAAATGTCAAGAAACAGACACAAAAAAATCAAAGAAATATACAACATCAAAAGAACACTATAGTAGTCTAGTAACCAACTGCAAAGAAAAGTATAGATCAACAAATTGCCTAATAAACAATTCAAAATAATTGTTTTAAAGAAACTCAGCAAACAGTAAGAGAACACAAATAGACAACTAAACAAAATCAAAAGAATAGCATATGAATGAAATGAGAAGTTCAATAAAAAAGATATAAATTTAAAAAACCCAAACAGAAATTCTGAAGCTAGAGAATACAATTAATGAAATGCAAAAATGCAATAGAAAGCATCAGCAGCAGGCCTATTCAAGTAGAAGAAAGAATCTGTAAACCTGAAGACAAGTCTTTGAAAATACACAGTAGAGGAGAAAAAAGAAAAAAGATTCAGAGAAGAAAAAAG
The DNA here is from genome assembly GCA_036589455.1 of Ateles fusciceps. Lineage (NCBI taxonomy): Eukaryota > Metazoa > Chordata > Mammalia > Primates > Atelidae > Ateles > Ateles fusciceps. The sequence goes on from JAZHEH010002842.1 coordinate 5,483,160, forward strand.
AATGAAAAAAATGAATAAAGTCTATGAGATTTATACACAATCATATGCATTAAAAAAGTTTCAAAAGGAGAAGAAAGAGCTAAAGAGAAAGAATATTTAAAGAAATAATGGTTAAAAATGTCCCAAATCTGGGGAGAGATGAATCCAGGTACAGGACACTCAAAGGTCTCTAATTAGGTTCAACACAAAAAAGACTTAACCAACACATAGTATAATCAAATTGTCAAAAATTAAAGACAGAATTTTGACAGAAGCAATAGAAAAGAGGCTTATCACATACAAAGGAACCAAAATAAGACTATCAGTAAATTTCTCAACAGAAACCATGCAGGCCAAGTGAGAGCAAGATGGTATTTTCAAAGTGCTGAAAAGAAAAAAAAACTGTCAGGCTGAGTGTGGTGGATTACGCCTGTGATCCCAGCACTTTGGGAGATCGAGGTGGGCAGATCACCTGAGGTCAGGAGTTCAAGACAAGCCTGCCCAACATGGCAAAACCCAGTCTCTACTACAAATACAAAAAATTAGCCATGTGTGGTGGCAAGTGCCTATAATCCCAGCTACTTGGGAGACTGAGACAGGCGAATTGCTTGGACCTGGGAGGTGGAGGTTTCAGTGAGCCGAGATCATGCCACTGCACTCCAGCCTGGGCAACAAGAATGAAACTCTGTCTCAAAAAAAAAAAAAAAAAAAAAACTGTCAACGAAGAATACTTTAAGGCAAAGTTGTCCTTCAAACATTAAGGAGAGGGCTGGTTGGGATAGCTCACACCTGTAATCCCAGCACTTTAGGAGGCCAAGGCAGGCAGATCACGAGGTCAGGAATTCAAGACCAGACTGACCAGTATAGTGAAACCTATCTCTACTAAAAATACAAAAAAATAGCCGGGTGTGATGGTACACACCTGTGATACCAGCTACTTGGGAGGCTGAGGCAGGAGAATTGCATGAACCCAGGAGGCAGAGGTTGCAGTGAGCCAAGATAGTGCCATTGCACTCCAGCCTGGATGACAGACAGAGTGAGACTCCATCTAAAAAAACCAAAACAAACAAAAAAAAAAAATTAAGGAGAGATACTTTCTCAGATAGATAAAAACTAAGAGAATTCATCACTAGAAGTGCCTTACAATAAATGCTACAGTGTTCTTTAAGATCATAGGAAATGATGCTAATTAGTAACATTAAAACATACAAAAATATAAAACTTGCTGGTAAAGGTAAATTGTGTGTATGTGTGTGTGTGTTTATGTGTGTATGTGCATATGTGTGCATGTGTTTCTTTCAAAATGTTCCCCTTAAAAGAAACACTTCCAAACTCATTTTACAATGTCAGTATTACCCTGACATCAAAACCACACAAGGACACTACAATTTAAAAAGGCAACAATGAACATAAATGCAATAGTCTCAATAAACTCTAGCAAACAGATTCAACAGCACATTAAATAGCCATTCATTAGCATTGAGTAGGATTAATCTCTGAGATGCAAGTATAATGTTTTACCATATGCAAACCAATCAATCAATCAATATGATATATCACATGAACAACATAATAAATAAAAGTCGTATGCTTATTTCAATAGATGCAGAAAAAGCATTTGACAAAACCAATCTTTCATGATAATACCTCAAAATGTCAGGTATAGAAAGAATTCACCTCAACATAATAAAGACCACTCATATAGAACAAACCACAGCTAACATAATACTGAATGGTGAAAATCTGAAAGCTTCTCCTTTAAAATTAAAAATATGACAAGGGTGCCCACTCTGGCTATATCTATGCAACACAATACAGAAAGTCCTACCAGTAGCAATTAGGCAAGAAAAAAAATTAAAAGCATCCAAATTGGAAAAGAAGTTAAATAGTCCCTGTTGGAAAATGGCATAATCTTACGTATAGAAAAGTTTAAAGACTCCACCAAAAACCATTAGAACTGATGAACAATTTCAGTAAAGTCAAGGGACACAAAACCAACATGCAAACACCAGTTGCATTTCTAGACACTGAAAAGGAACTATCTGAAAAAGAATTAAGAAAACAAGATCATTTGTAAAAGCATCAAAAAGAATAAAATGATTGAGTAAATTTAACCAAGGAGGAAAAAGATCTGTATCCTGAAAACTATTAAACATCAATGAAAGAAATTGAAGACAGAAATAAACAGAAAGATATCCTATCAATAGTATCAAAATGGAATACATACTATCCAAAGCAATCTACAGATTAAATGCAATCCTTATTAAAATTCCAATCACGTATTTTTCATAGAAGTAGTAGAAACAATCATAGAGTTTGTATGGAATCTCAAAAGATTCTGAATAGCTGAAAAAGTCTGGAGCAAGAAGAACAAAGCTGGAAGTATCACACCTTATGATTTCAAATTCTATTACAAAGCTATAGTAATTGAAACAGTCCAGTACAAATAGACACACAGACCAATGGAATAGAACAAAAATACAAGAAATATGGTAAACTAATCTTCGACAAATGAGCCAAGAAAACTTAATGATGAAATGATAATCTTTTCAATAAACTGTGTTGGGGAAAACTGGATATTCATTCACATGCAAAAAAATGAGGACACCAATCCCATTCACAAAGGCTCCACTCTCATAATCTGATAACCTCCCAGAGGTCCCACCTTCTAATATCATCACTTTAGTAGTTAGAATTTTCAACACATGAATTTTGAAGAGATGCAAACATTCAGATTATAGAAATTACACACATTTTAGTAGCACTGAAATTAAAAAAAAAAAAAAAAAAACAGCAATAACACCCAATGCTGATAAGTATGAAGAAAAACTGGGTCATACATATATGTGGTGGCAATGCACAGTAGTACAGCCAGTCTGGAAAAGAGTTCGGCAATTTATTTAAAACATGCAACTATCTTAACATCTTGAAATTGTTCTTCTGGCCATTTATCTCATAGAAACAACTTATGTTCATACAGAAACCTGTACATGAATTTTTATAGCAGCTCTATTTGCATTATTCCCAAACTGGAATCAACCCAGGTGCCCTTCAGTGAGTAAATGATCAAACTGTGGTACATCTGAATCACAGGAATGCTATTCATTAGTAAAAGGAATGAACTATTTATACATGCAACAACTTGGATAAATATTCAGAGAATTCTACTTAATCAAAATAGCCAATCCTGCCAGGCATAATGACTCATGTCTATAATCCCAGCTACTTGGAAGGCTGAGGTGGTAGGATTGCTTCAGCCCAAGAGTTCAAGGGTGCCATGAGCTATGATCATTCCACCATACTCCAGCCTGGGAAATAGAGTGAGATCCTGTCTCTAAAAATAAGAAAGAATAGCCAATTCTAATCATACTATATTTATATAACATTCTTGAAATGACAAAATTATAGACATGGAGAACCGTTTAGTGGTTTAGAGGGGTTAAGAAGAGGGTGAGAGCAAGAGGGGAAGTAGGCATATGAAGGATCATTGTAATGATAGGAAACGTTCTGCATCTTGACTGTATCAATGTCAACATCCTTTTTGTGATGTTGCATTAGTTTCCCAAGATTGTATCATTGGCAAATCTAGGTACGAAGTCAACAATATCTTTGTATTATTTCTTGCAATTGTATGTTAATCTATAATTAATTCAAAAGTTCAATTTAAATAAACAAGTTTAAGAAAGACATTGAGACATGTATAAATATGTCTATGAAGGAGAAACATAGATAAAATGTTATAGTTTATGGAAAAATTATTTATAGGTGAGGAAATTGGGAACTCTTTTATACAATAGATGATTTGGATTTGGACATTCAAATATAGGGTGTTCAAAAAGAAAAAAATATGAGATATCCTTCTAGAAAATACGTGACATATTTGGAAGCCATGTTCAATTTCACTGGAGTCTCATGTTCTTGTAGGACAGTAGTGAAATAAGATTGAACAGCATGTAGAGAGACTGTGGAGAGCTTTAAACACTATTCTGAGGAATTTTTAGTTTTGCATGTAGGGAGATCTACTAAAGGGTTTGAGATGGAGTAGAATATGGCTAGCACTTTGGGCATCTGAATGTTGAAAACAGTTGTGAGGAGATAAAGATATCACAGAGGATGGAAAGGATAGAAAACCACTTAAGAAAAGATGGCAATTAGGCCAGGCACAGTGCCTCATGCCTGTAATCCCAGCACTTTGGGAGGCTGAGGCAGGCGGATCACGGGGTCAGGAGTTCAAGACCAGCCTGGCCAATATGGTGAAACCCCATCTCTACTAAAAATACAAAAATTAGCTGGGCGTGGTGACACATGCCTGTAGTCCCAGCTACTCGGGAGGCTGAGGCAGGAAAATCACCTGAACCTGGGAGGCAGAGGTTACAGTGAGCCAAGATGGTGCCATTGCACTCCAGCCTGGGCAACAGAGCAAGACTCTGTCTCAAAAAAAAAAAAAAAAAAAAAGAAAGAAAAAAGAAAAGAAAGAAAGGATGGCAATCATTTAGGAGTTCAGTAAGGAATACAACGATGGGCATGAAGAAATGGTTTAGAATCCAATCTGTTTTTAAGTGTGTCTTTACCTGTGCTGAACACAGCAGTTGACACACAATAGGTGCTTAATAAATATTTGTTACACCCAAACATGAGTAAATATATAATTAAACAAACATAGTTTGAGAGACATGCATACCTATATATTTAATCTTCACAATACTGTGAGGTAGGGATTATCTTCATTTGGATGAGAAGCTGAAAGAATTTAAAAGGAGAAATAGCCAAGGCTGTAATTTATTTGGGCAAGCTTCAGAAGAAAAGTTGAGGAAGTTGCAGAAGAAAAGTTGGAAGACAGCAGAGATTGGTTTGTAAAGTTTAAAGACAGAAGCCATCTCCGTAACATAAAAGTGAAAGGTGAAGTAGCAAGTGATGATGTTGAAGCTGCAGCAAGTTAACCAGAAGATCTAGCTAAGGTAACAGATGGACTTAGCTACACTAAACAGCGATGTTCAATGTGAACAAAACAGCATTCTATAGGAAGAAGATGCCATCTAGGATGTTCATAGCCAGAGAGGAGACGTCAATGTGAGGCTTCAAAGGACAGGCTGGGCTGAGGTGGGTGGACTGTCGTGGGTGGATCATGAGGTCAAGAGATCGAGACCATCCTGGTCAACAAGGTGAAACCTCGTCTCTACTAAAAATACAAAAAATTAGCTGGGCATGGTGGTGCGTGCCTGTAGTCCCAGCTACTTGGGAGGCTGAGGAAGGAGAATTGCTTGAACCCAGGAGGCGGAGGTTGCAGCAGTGAGCCGAGATTGCGCCATTGCACTCCAGCCTGGGTAATGAGTGAAACTCGGTCTCAAAAAAAAAAAAAAAAAAAAAAAAAAAAAAAAAAAGGACAGGCTGACTCTCTTCTTAGGGGTTAATTCTGCTAATGACTTTAAGATTAAGTGAGCCAAGGCTCGTTTATCATTCTGCTAACCTTAGGGTCCTTAACAGTTATGCTAAATCTACTGTGCTGTGCTCTATCAATAGAATAACAAAGCCTGGATGACAGCACATATGTTGAGAGCATGGTTTACTAACTATTTTGTTTGTTTTTTTGAGACGGAGTCTTGCTCTGTCACCAACTCTGGAGTGCAGTGGCGCAATCTCAGCTCACTGCAACCTCTGCCTCCTGGGTTCAACCAATTCTCCTGCCTCAGCCTTGTGAGTAACTGGGACTACAAGTACATGTCACCACGCCTGTCTAATTTTTTCTATTTTTAGTAGAGACGGGGTTTCACTATTTTAGCCAGGATGGTCTCAATCTCCTGACCTCATGATCTGCCCGCCTTGGCCTCCCAAAGTGCTGGGATTAGGTTTACTGACTATTTTAAGCACATTGTTGAGACCTGCTGCTCAGAAAAAAATAATCCCTTTCAACATATTACTGCTCATTGACAATGCACCTTGTCCCCAGGATCTCTGATGGAGATGTACAAGGAAATCAATCTTGTGTTCATGCCTCCTAACACAATATCCATTCTGCAGCCCATGGATTCAAGGAGTAATTTTTACTTTCAAGTTTTATTATTTAAGAAATACATTTTGTAAGACTACAGCTGCCATAAATAGTAGTTCCTCTGATACATAGGGGAAAAGTAAATTGAAAACCTTCTGGAAAGGATTAATCATTCTAAATGCCATTGAGAATGTTCATGATTTATGGGAGCAGGTCAGATGTCAACATTAATAGGAGTTTGGAAGAAGTTAGTTTCAGCCCTAATGGATGACATGAAGGCATTCAAGACTTCAGTGGAGAAAGTAACGCAGAATGGTGGAAATAGAGAATGAGAATTAGAAGTGGAGTCTGAATATGTGTCACAGTTGCTTCAATCTCATGATAAAACTTGAATGAATGACGAGTGCTTTCTTGCTGTGAGCAAAGAAAGTAGTTTCTTGAGATGGAATCTATTCCTGGTAAAGATGTTGTGAATATTGTTGAAATGACAACAAAGGATTTAGAATATTCCATAAAATTAACTGATAAAGCAGAAACAGGGTTTGAGAGGATTGACTCAAATTTGAAGAAGTTCTATTATGGGTAAAATGCTATCAAACAGTGTCACATGCAACAGAGAACTCTTTCCTGAAAGGAAAAGTCAACCGACACAGCAAATTTCATTGTTGCCTTATGATAAGAAATTGCCACAGCCATCCCAATATTCAGCAGCAACCACTACCCTGATCAGTGGGCAGCCATCAACATCGAGGCAAGACCCTCCACCAAGAAAAAGATGACAACTTGCTAAACACTCACATGATTGTTAACATTATTTAGCAATCATGTGTTTTAAGTTGTGGACATTTTTAAAAACATAATGCTATTGCACACTTAATAGACTACAGCATAGTATAAATTATAGCTTTTATATATACTGGAAAACCAAAAAAAAAGTCATGTGACTGGTTTTATTGAGATATGTGCTTTGTGTCAGTCTAAAATCAAACTCACAATCTCTCAAGGTATTCTTGTATTTTTCTCCCTGAGATCTGATATTCTGATAGCCTTTCGGTTTGTGTTAGTCCTTTTGTTATTGTTGTTAGTCTCCGGACCACAAATGAAAATATATTATGTAAATATATTTTATATACTCAACTTTACAATTGTTTTAGGTGCTTTTAAAATATTTTCTTCTCTAAAATACATAGAACCTAAATTATTAACTTTTTAAAATGTAAGACTACTTCTAGAAGCTTCTTATAGCACTTTAAATGGTTTTCTGTTGATCAACATGGAGGCCGTTGGTTAAGCTGTCTTTGGTGGAATGTTGCTAACATTGCATATTGGCTGCAGAATGACCGCAATTCTTGAATATCTTACTACTGCCTACAATTTGGCACTTGGAGTTGAGTAAAGTAAATTAGTTTTTTAAAGTAATTAGTCGAATAAAGTAAATTAGTTTTTACAGTTCATGATATTTTAAAATCATTTTTGATGCCTGGGATTTCAAAAGTCATATAAAACTAAAGCATATGTCCTTTTAAAATCCTGGCAATCTGTAATTTAATTGACTTGCTTGTGATTTTTTTAAGCAAATAGCAAAAATGACTAAAATGATTTGAAGTTCTCTATAGTATATCACATTCTTTTCTAACATTTAATGGACATGACTCTCTACATATTGTAGGATCTGGTATAACCTTTTAACTTCACATTTTCTTTGCTTGTATAATTCAAGTGTGGAGCTAGTGCACAATTTAATAGTGCTCCTTTTTTCTCCTCAGAAATATCAAACTGGGTGACTAAATTTTTTAGTATAGTATACATTTGGTGTATAAAATATGCCTATAAACCAAATTTTTATGATACCGTATACAAGAAGATATGTATTGTAATCTAGATACCATTGATGACTTGATGATGATGTTACAGTCACCTATTCCAGGCTCAAAATCTTGAGTGAGCCTTCAGAAACATGCCTGATGGAAAACAGCCCTTAAACATCCAAACTCTAGGAAGGAGAAGCTCAGAGTAAGTTAGCAGTAAACACATTCTTTAAGTCAGACAAATTTAAGAAGCATGAGGATACAGCCTACGTTCAAACTGTTTTAGCTAATCATAAGATTTAGTATAGTGCTTTTGAGCCCAGTAAACACTAAAATCATGATATGATGATGTTTTTTCCTTTTATCATTTAACACACTTCAATCCATCAAATTTATAGTGAATGTCCACTATGTGTCAGGCTTATGCCAGGCATGAAGCTAAGATGAATGACACAGAGTCTGCCATCAAAGAGCTCACAATTTAGAGAAAGAGACAGGTACATAAATAAATTAACTACAAATATGTGGCAAGTAGCCTAAAAGAAGGAGGTAAAAAGTGTAATAGTTACCCAGATAAGATAGCAGTGAATTTTATTGTCAACACTACTCTCGTCACGATCCATGCTCTATATTTAGAAGAGAAGATTGTCTGAAGTACTATAAAATTGAAATGTAACTTTTTAGTTTTGTCAATAGTTATAAAGGTCTACATGTATGTCCAAATACACCAGTGTGTGTATTACTTTCTATGTCATTGAATATTCTCTCATGCAGCTCTTGACTAAGTAATGTTATTTGTGGATGTTATGGCTGTGACAAGTACAAGTTAATTGACTAGGGAATCACTTACTATTCTAAGTTCATGATGCCAAGTGTCATGTACTCTACCTGATGCACCATTTCATAGAATACTTATGACAAATACTCTTCATTCTAGGTTTTATTTATGAGAACAGTACAAGAAATATTCATCTATATTTCCAGATATTACATTTACAGCAACTGAAGTTTAAAAAGTGCAAGTAATTAGCCGGGAGCAAGCTTGAGTCCACTTTGACTAATAATTTTCCAGAGTTCAGTTTTGGATTTGTCATTGTTTCACTCCTTTCAAATTAACCATCTGCCTCCCAACAGCAACTTGCTGCTGTACCTCCAAGTGATGAAATTTGATTGAGGACCCTTTCAGAGCCTGTCATTATCACTCAGGATTAGTTTGGAAGCTTTGACAGTGGAGTGAAAAATGTTCCTTCTCTTTCCCTGTCACACTCCATTATCATAATTCTAACCATTGTAGCAAACTACATTTCTTACTTTGATCAGGGGAGGAGAAAATTTGGGGCTAGAGGCAGATTAAGAGACCCATAAACAGATTTAGAGCATCATAAGTGGATGGTAAGGTAGTTAGCATTTATCATACAATAAGTAGATACCAGGCACTGTAATCAGGTATGTATACATTAATATAATGCATCACTAAAAAAATCTCGTGACATTAGAATTTTTGTCTATGTTTTAATAGAAGATGCAAATTAAACCTTAGAAAGTCACTGAGCTATTAAATGGCAATACAAGATTCAAACCCAATGGAAGCATGAATGAATAGCAAGTGCAAAATTGAGGGACATGGGGTATGACAGCATCAGAGATTTGGCTGAAAATCTTGGTGAGTACAATGATAAAGTAAGAAACTGAATTCAAGTAGGTAGAAGTTGGTGAGGGAAGGCATACAGTTCCCACAGTCCTCTATCTAGCTCTCTGACTCTCTTGAAAATTGGATTTGTGAGGATGGTAAAGTTAAAGTCAGGGACTTTAACAAGGCAACAATGATGGTTCAGTGTTCTAATGGGTTGGGAATTGGGGATTACAGTTACACAATGCAGAATTAGGAGGGCATTTATTAGCTTGAAAAAGGAGCATCTGTTCATTGAAAACTATTATGAAAGCCCTTATGGCTAGCTGCTGTCAATACCACAGTGGGTAACCAAAGCGAGCATTCCAAATATGTAAGGAATGATCATGCACACCAAGACCTCACAGAAGTGGTGTGGCCTTGATACTTTGCATTGGGAACAAAAGGTTGGGTTATTAACAGGTTGCATCACAGACTTGCTAGTGGCCTTAGGCCAATCATTCACACCCCAAAGTACAGTTAATGATGTATCACTTAACGATGGGGGTGCTCCATTCTGACAACTGTGTTGTTAAGGATTTCACTGTTGGGTGAATATCATTGAGTTCACTTACACAAACATAGATGATGGAGCCTACTACAAACGCAGGCTATATGGAATAGCCTAATGCTTCTAGACTACAAACCTGTAAAGCAAGTTACTGTTCTGAATATTGTAGGCAATTGTAACGTAATGATAAGTATTTGTGTGTCTAAACATATTTCCATAAAGAAAAATTAACATATGGCATCATGATATTATGATAGCAATGACATCACTACACCATAGGAATTTGTCAGCTCCGCTATACTCTCATGGTACCGCTGTCATATATGCAGTGTGCTGTTGATAAAAATGTCATTATGTAGCACATGACTGTGCTGTGTCCTTATCTGTACAATATAATAATTATTCCTACCACTAATACCTCACTGAGAAGTTGATTCTTTAAAAAATCAAGTGTTTTATGGGAAATTAATATGAAAGAAAACTTTCATTTGTAAGCCTTTTGTAGGGTCAATAACTATTTGAAAGTGTATTCCAATGGCTAATTTCTGTATCAGTTTGGCTAGTCTGTGGTGACTGGCTGGTCAAATACTAATTTAGATGTTACTGTAAAGGAATTTTTAAAGAAGTTATTAACATTTACAATAAGTTGCTTTAAGTAAAGCAGATGACTTTTCCTAATGTGCATGGGCCTCATCCAATCATCTGAAAGCCTTAAGAGCAAAGACTGAGCTTTCCTGAAGGAGAAAGAATTCTGCTTCTTATGAAAAAATGCTCATCATCACTGGTCATTAGAGAAATGCAAATCAAAACTACATTGAGATACCATCTCACGCCAGTTAGAATGGCGATCATTAAAAAATCTGGAGACAACAGATGCTGGAGAGGATGTGGAGAAATAGGAACACTTTTACACTGTTGGTGGGAGTGTAAATTAGTTCAACCATTGTGGAAGATGGTGTGGCGATTCCTCAAGGGCCTAGAAATAGAAATTCCATTTGATCCAGCAATCCCATTACTGGGTATATATCCAAAAGACTATAAATCGTTCTACTATAAGGACACATGCACACGAATGTTCATTGCAGCACAGTTTACAATAGCAAAGACCTGGAACCAACCCAAATGCCCATCGATGATAGACTGGACAGGGAAAATGTGGCACATATACACCATGGAATATTATGCAGCCATCAAAAACGATGAGTTCGTGTCCTTTGTAGGGACATGGATGAAGCCTGGAAACCATCATTCTCAGCAAACTGACACAAGAACAGAAAATCAAACACCGCATGTTCTCACTCATAGGCGGGTGTTGAACAATGGGAACACATGGACACAGGGGAGGGGAGTATCACACACTGGGGTCTGTCGAGGGGGAAAAAGGGGAGGGATAGTGGGGGGTGGAGAGTTGGGGAGGGATAGCATGGGGAGAAATGCCAGATATAGGTGATGGGGAGGAAGGCAGCAAATCACACTGCCATGTGTGTACCTATGCAACAATCTTCCATGTTCTTCACATGTACCCCCAAACCTAAAATGCAATAAAAAATAAAAATAAAAATAAAAAAAAAAAAAAAAAGAATTCTGCTTCTAGGCAGCATGAGTTTCCAGACTTTGTATTCAAGACTGCAACATCACCTTTTACTTCAATTTCCACCCTATGGCTTACTGTGTGGATTTCAGACTTGCTAGGGTCCACAATCTTGTGAGCCAATTCCTTGAAGTAAATCTCTAGATAGAATGATAGACAGATAGATAAAGATAGATGACAGCTAGATAGATAGATAGATAGATAGATATCTATAGATCTTTTGTTCATATTATCTCTCTTACTTTGAGGTATTTGTAGAAAGGTATTTTTAACTCCCAGTGCTCTAAAACTGTTAATATCTTTCCCCCATGATTATAAGAGTTTTACTTATGACATTTGTTTATTTCAGTGATTAGCAATTGTCAGGATTATGAACTCGTTCAAAAGAAAGTAAATAAGAATATGTAAATCAAAATGGAACACTAATATTTATCACTCATGAATTAATCAAAATTGAAATTCACAAAAACTTATTAAAATATTGAATACTTTATAAATTAGGAAGGGAAAAGATTAAAAATTTAGCAGTGTGTTAGAAGATAATATGCAAAAGATTAATAAACTTCTTTTTGGCAAGTAAAATATTCCATAACATTTTTAAATAAAAAGCAATTTTCATTTTATTGAATAATGATCCATATCTAACTGAAGATTTAAATTACGGATGTCTCGAATGCACCAGCAAGACTTTTCTTCACTCAAATATTTATATCAACTTGATCAACTTTACTTTCAGCTCAATTTTCTTTGATTTGGCATATGAAAGGAAAATATCATTTTATTTGAGTTAAATAAGAATTGATTCCTTTTTCTTCAATTCTCCAGAATTGAAAAACTATGAAATGAGCTTTATTTGGACTTAAGTTGTTCATTCATTCATTCGCTTCAAAGTTAATATTAAGCATCTACTATATAAATTGAATCAGGAGGATTTTAAACACCAAGGGCAGGTTAAACATTTTAAGCCTTTGTCACTGCCCTACAGGTGCTATCACTTCTGTGAGGAGACAAAGCACACACTCTGATAATGAGTTTATCATAATCAATGATAAATGATGAACAATAATGGTTCAGTGTTCTAATGGATTGGGAATTGGGGATTATGCTTACACAGTGTAGAATGAGGAAGGCATTTATTAGCATTTATTAGTTTAAATGTAAAAGCTACATTTAACTTAATGCCATGATAAATGCTACAGTAACTTAGAGAAAAAAATTAATGTATGATTGATGTGAGAAAGAGAAAAGTAACCTCTGACACCCAGGAGCTGGCCTGGCAGGATCAATCAGGAGTTGGTAGTGTTACCTGCTGTCTTGGCAGTCACAGCCAGATGAGGTTGTTCTGCTAAGCATAAACAATTTTACAGAACATTAACATCAGACAAGGCTACTTCGTGGCTGTGATACATCAAGATGAAAACAAGACCATTCTGTAAGCATGTCTCAACACAGACAAAACATGAGCTACATCCAAGCTACAAATGGCCAAACATTCCACTATCCTGGCCACTGTGAAAGACTCCTGCTCTCCTCACCCACATTTTGCATTTGCAATTTATTTACTGAAGAAGCTGGGTTATTTGTCCTGTAGAGTTTCTCATTTTAGTTACCATATAAAGCAGAGGTCTCCAATCTTTTGGTGTCCCTGGGTCACATTGGAAGAAAAGAATTGTCTTGGGCCACACATGAAATGCACTAACATTAACAATAGCTGATGAGCTAAAAAATAGACCACAAAAAAATCCCACAATATTTTAAGAAAGTTTATGAAATCGTATTGGGCTGCATTCATAGCTGTCCTGAGGTGCATGTGGCCTGCAGGTCATGTGTTGGACAAGCTTGCTATAAAGAGTGACTGCTGCTGCTTTATCAATTACAGAGCTAGCTTTGATCTAGTTTGTCTTCCTCCTGGATAAAATTTACTAAGATACTCAATCATCCACCCAAATCTTCTAAGTCTTTTCTAACACCTTCACAGAGACACTGTAACTTCCCTCACTGCTAGAGTAACTAACCTGAATTGTTAGTTAACAATAATTAACTTAACAATGAATCTAAGATTCTACAGGCATGTGTTTCAAGAAACAGGGAGGACCAGGGGAGAGAGAGAGATATGGGGAAACAGGTAGTCTGTGGAGCAGTCAGGACACACACGTTTATCAATTAAGTGCACTGTATTTTATGGATGTGGTTCATGGTACCCCAAAACAATTACTATAGTAACATCAAAGATCACTGATCATAAATGACCATAACAAATATAACAATAATGAAAAAGCTTGAAATATCATGAGAATTACCAAAATGTGACATAAAGGCATGAAGTGAGCACATGCTGTTGGAAAAATGATGCCGATGGACTTGCTTGATGCAGGGTTTCCACAAACCTTTAATTTGTAAAAAATGCAATAGCTGCAAAGTGCAATAAAATAAGATATGCCTGTACAATATCAAACATAGTCTTTCATGACAATTTAAAAGTTTTTCAACTACTACCAGACATTAGTTTTTAAAATAAGATTTACCAGAGTTAGAGTCGAATAAATCATGGGTGATAAGGACAAAGGTGAATAAAACAGAATTTCGGATATCGCTGTGTTGTCTTGAGTCACTGTTGCAGAAACATATTATGGTTTAAATACAAACCAGACTCTAGATGTATGTCTGTCTGATTTCCCTCCCTCCAAGTTTAGACTGAAAGCTCTGGAAGGACAAGAATTGTTGTCTACATTTTTCCCCAAATCTCCCAGGCTGTTTCAGTTTATCCTTAGAGCTATTTGCTGAACTGAACTGTGGGCAGAGCAAGCTTCTATAGTTTTGATTTAAAAAGACCTGTATCCACAAATCAACACCTTTAGTCTCATCCACACATTGAAACTGAGCTGCATCAGTTATGTTACATTCGTAGGTGAAGGACAATAATAAAACAGAGAGAGTCCTTAAAACTATTTGTGATATGTGTGAAAGAAAGGTGATTCTATTCTTTTCTATTGGTTTTCATTCGTTCTTCTTTATTTATTGAAACTTTATGTAGCATAGCAAGTCCTGTGTTTTCTGGAATAAGATCTTCAACATGAGATGGTTTTTAGTGGCTCGTGAATTCACTATTTTTTTTTCTTACATAAAAACAAAGTCTCAATTAAACAGAAAGACATCTTAGGTTCACAGACTGGAAGACAATATTGTTAACATGTCAGTCATATACAAAGCCATCTATAGATTCAGTGTAATCCCTACCAAAACCTCAATGACTTCTTTTTTTTTAATAGAAGAACCCATCTTAAAATTCATATGAAATCTCAAGGGACCTCAAATAGCCAAAACAATCTTCAAAATAACAAAGCTAAAAATATCACATTTTTTATTTCATAACTTACCACAAACTCACAAAACAGTAATCAAAACAGTGTGGTACTGGCATGAAGATGGACATATACATCAGTGGAATAAAATATAGCGCTCAGAAATAAACCCTCACATATAGGTTCACATAACTTTTGACAAGGTTGCTAAGATTATTCAATGGGTAAAGAATAATATTTCAAGTATGGTGTGAAAACTGTATATATATTCACAGGCAAAAGAATGAAGTTGGGTCTATAACTTATACCATACACGAAAATTAACTCAAAATGAATTAAAAACGTAACACAAGAGCTAAAACTATAACACTCTTAGAAGAAAACATAGAGGAAAAGTTTATGACATTGGATTTGTCAGTGTTTTACTTCATATATCAAAAGTATAAAAAATAAACTGAACACCCAAATTAAAAAAAATGTGTTCATGAAAAGACCACTGTTAAAAGTGAAAAGACAATCTACAGAATGGAAGAAAATATTTGCAAATCATATGTGGAATAAGAGATGAATATTCAGAATATATAAAGAAGTACAACTCAACAACAACAATAAAATAATTCAATTAAAAGTGAACATATGATTTGAATGGACATTTCTCTAAAGAAGATGTACAGATGGCCAGTAAACACACTAAAAGATGTTTAACATCACTTATCCTTAAACATACACAAATTATAACCACAATGAGATACTACTTCACATCCATTAGGATGGTAATTATTTTTCAAAAACCAAAAAAACAGAAAATACCAAGTCTTGGTGAGGATGTGGAGAAAATGGAACCCATGTGCGCTGTTGGTGGGAATGTAAAATTGTGTGGCTACATTGGAAAACATTATGGAAGTGTCTAAAAAAATTAAACATAGAATTATTGTAAAAACCCAGCAATTCCACTTCTGGGTATCTACTCAAAATAACTGAAAGCAGGAACATGAGCAGGTATTTGTATACTCATGATTATAGTAACGTTACTCACAATATCCAAAATGTAGAAACAATCTAAATGTCTATTAACAGACGGATAAGCAAAATGTGAGATATATATATATCACATTGAAATATCATTCGACCTTAAAAAGGCATACAATTTTTACATATGCTATAATATGGACAAATCTTGAAGCACTGTCCTAATTAAAAGAAGCCAGACACAAAAAGATAGATACTGTATGATTCCTCTTATATGAGGTAGTTAGACTAGCCAAATTCATACAAACAGAAAGTAGGATGTGGTTGCCAGGTGCTGAGGGGAGGGGGAGAATGAGAGTTATTATTTTGACGGGTAGAAAGTTTCAGTTTGGGAAGATGAAAGACGTTCTGGAGATGGATGGTGGTAATGGTTGCACAACATAATTTACTCAGTACCACTGAACTGTATGCATATTACATAAAATGATCAATTTTATGTATGTTTTACCACAGTTAAACAAGCAAACCATCAATAGCCTAATAACTATTAAATTAGCCTAGTCAACAGACTACAGATTTTGAATCCCGCAGAGTTCCTCAGAATAAAAAAGTTGCACAATAGCAAGTGAAAAGGCCAGTCTTGTTCAGACTCTACTTTGTTATCAGTGAAGAAGGATGTGTAATCACTGATAACAGCATTTTACAGGTTTGGCTTGAAGTACTAGAATTGCCAATTTACACACAAAAACCTCATTCTAATGTGTATACTGTCATGCTGCTGAAGAAAAGAGAAAATCAAGAGGAGCTTACCATTTTCCTTCTTATTTTAGTTGCATGCAATTTTCAGAGCTCTCACACATTTCCATGAGAAATGGCTTTTGAATTTATGGGTTTATATTTATACTCTTCTTGCATATTAAAAAAAACAATCAAAGCTGTTGCTATCTGAGGAGTAAAAAATGATGGAAGCCACTGACAGAGGCAGGAGGCAGACAAATTCCTAGGCAGACAAGGAAGCAACCCTGGAGAATCTCCCAACCACCCAGGAGTGTTTACACCAGATGTTTTTTTTTTTTGTAGACAAAGGAACCTGCATGGGGTTTGCCTGGGCATGTCCACAAGGGACTGGAGGCCCACATGTACTGGAGGAATGGGGTGAAGCCACCAAGAATTAGCACCTTATGCAGGGTAGGAGCCTCGCCCCTTTAGCTTGTGTGGGGTGGCCTGGTATTTAATTTATGAGGTAGAAACCTGCATGCAGGACCCCTCTTTTGCTGAGAGTTTTCCTTTCATTTAATAAATTCTGCCCCTCCTCACCCTTCAATATGTCTGCTTGCTTAATTTTTCCTGGTCATGAAACAAGAACCCAGACGTAGCTGAACTAAGGAGCAAAAATTCCTGTATCACCACCAAGAGAGTTATTTTCAAGAAAAGGAAGGTGATTCTTATTGAAGGGTAAGCTGTGCATACAACCCAGAATGCAGCTGGAAATCTTTGAGTTCTACTAATGTCCATCTACCAGTAATGTGAACAAATGAGAACCCGAAAGTGCCAATTTTTCAAGATAGATCCCAAGTGACGAACTGAGGCTAGTGGGCATTTGCTGAGTAGAGGTCACACACATATTCTGAGTTCCCTGAAAACCCATAACTCTCTTTAGGGCTTTCAGAGCTTATCTGAACCAACTAATCAGAGCTCAGTTGTGTGAACCAATCACTACTCAGCTAAGTCAACCAATAGGAACTAAGCAATTTTGATCTTTCATTTGCATAAATGGACCTGACTAGGAACTTGGGTGAGAACTTTTGCTGTAAAACCTAACTCTCCTTTGTTCTCTGGAACACACCTTCATTTTTGCCCTAAAGACAGCATATCCCTGGTTTGCTCACTTCACTGGAATAAAGTCTCTTTCCTCCAAATTTCTTTTCAGAGAAATTTTGTTCACAATACTATGGCAGGTTCTTAATGTCCAATTTACTAATCCACGAACTCAGAGGTGACTTAAGCAGAAGAGAATGCTTGTGTAGTACCTGTTGGAAAATTAGGTCTTAATAAATCTTTGTGGTGGTGCCCATTTCTGCAGAAGTATAAAAGCAACTTTTATGCTTAAAAGTTAAAAAGACATAGCTTTTTCTTTAATAGCATTTCTATGTGAGCACATATGAAATTATTTCTGCTTCCAATTTTATTCCCTCTATTCCCTTAAGTCTTGTTCTTTAAGTAGTTACCAAGTTGCATGGCTATTTTTGGAACAACAGACATCTCTACAATTACAGATTTATAATAGAGAAATAACACATTAGCACACAAAACTCAATGCCTGGAAAAGAAGTAAGGCAAGCTTATCTCTCATTTTCCATGAAATGTCTACGACAGAGTTTTAGTGTAAAGGAAGCCTAGAAAGTTTTTTCAGGAACAGAATTATTTTGTTTTCCAAATGTTAAAAACCACAAGATCAAAGCTATTGTATTCCTTTATTCTTGTTTCTCTAATTATCAAATATTTGCAAAATGCTGAATTTGGGTTCTTGTTTTTCAAAGGAGGTTATGGCACAGTGCAAGGCTAAATTCAGTGATCATGGTGCTTCTGCAGCAGCAGTGTTAATTTTACAGTGGTGAAGAAACCACCCTCAACATTAATCCCTACTTTCTTGCTTCAGTTAGCATTTTGATTCTGTCTTTAATGAGTCCAGGTCTGACATTGGCAGAGTCAGCACACATTGCTTACTCCACCCAATGGAGCAGATTAGGACTATAAATCTCATGGGATAAACTGCTTGCAGCATCCTTTGTTTAGATATTTGCTCTGTTGTAACTACGGATAAGTATGCATTCTGGTTCCTTTATGCTCTGGGGAAATCGCATGTGTCTTTGAGAGGCTTTGTTACTCTGAATTAAAATTTACTTCCTAGTGAGGCTTTTTCTCTCCCAGATTTTAATAAATTCCTCAACTCATTATTAGAGAAATTAATTAATGTGATGAAGTCAGATGGAAAGTGTGACCCTTAGCTTCCACACTTTCTATCTAATAAAAAGCAAGTAAACAGGAAGCAAGAAATCCAGTGGTTTCCTCACATGACTGGTTTCTTTGATCAAGTTAATGCTGTATTAACATGGGATCTAACTGTTCTGCTACTAACAGATTAGGCACTTAAGTACAGATTATTATAAATTTCTTTTTTGCAGTGCATTATTTTATGTACATGAAGTGTAATGTTTTTATTGGGCTATTTTATATTAATCTAGTTCCTTAACAAGTATTTTTTCTTTTTAATGTACAGGCCACCAAAAAAATATTTTTTCTTATATTTTCATTGTTTAATTTCATTCTCAGTTCCAAATACTCTAGGGGTGTGTGTGTGTGTGTGTGTGTGTGTGTGTGTGTGTGTGTTTGGCTTTGACTTCCAGAATTAGTAAAGAGATATTTTTTCCAATTTAGGAATACTATCAGGGTCAACACTTTATCTAACATTAAAAGTGAAGTTCAGGCTGGACACAGTGGCTTGTGCCTATAATTCCAGCATTTTGGGAGGCTGAGGTAGGAGGATTGCTCAAACTTTAAGCTCAGGAGTTTGAGACCAGACTGGGCAACAAAGCAAGACCCCATCTCTACAAAAAATGAAAATAATTAGCTGAGTATGGTGGCACACAACTGTGGTATCAGTTACTCAGGAGGCTGAGGTGGCAAGACATTTTGAGCCCAAGAGATTGAGGCTTCAGTGAGTTATTATCCTGTCATTGCATTACAATCTGGATGACAGAGCAAGACCCGTCCCCCAACCAAAAGAAGTGAAGTTCAAATATATGTAGTTCTTAAAAACTCAGCTCAATCAAATAGTAAGTAAGCAGCAACAGTATCCTAAGTGTATTAAATAGGATATATATTTGACAATATAATAAACTCCATAAATGTTTTTGACATTATTTATAACATGAGTCACTTAGTCCTTGACTCCAGATTTTACCCAGCTTCAATATTCTTTCATACTTGGGAACTTCATGGTCATTCATGAAGTTTGACTGAATCTTCTGTCTCCAGATATAAATGAATAGGCACAGGTCTAGGAATAAGCAAAATGAAAACATTCTACATGTACAGAGTTGAGAAGCATTACAATCTCAGTTTTCCAGTCTAGAAAAGCACATCTTGAGGCAGATAGGCAGAGGCACATTCCTGGTGGAGCTCGAATCTTGGCTGGCTGCTTAGACCAGGGTTTTTCACATTGTATTCCCTACTCCAGGGGTTCCAATGTTTCATGGAACATTTAAAAATGTGTACGTGGGAAACCAGACTAAAACTGAGAAGTTTTTCTTTTCCAAGTTAAGTTCATTAGAAAATATTGTCCACCATCTACTGTCACCTTGTTTCATTGAAGCAAGTTAATTTAATGCTAAAAACATAGAAAGGACATAATCTCAAAATAAATGATAGTTCTTAAATTGAATAAATTTAGTGCTATGAAAAATAAATTGCACTGTTCTTAGTCTTCCCATTCTCCTGGAGATGGTACTGCTGCTCTGTCCTCAGCTCTGAGATTGGTTTAGTTTTTAAAGAATACAGTATTTGAAATCATACTGTCCTGATGTTGAATCTTTGTTCTTCCATGACCCAATGCAAATCAACTCAACTATTCTGAACTTCTTCTTTGCTTTTATTAAAAGGAAGTACAGTAATAAAATCTAGCTCTCAGTTAAGTTGTGCTGAGTAAAACTGAATATTTTAAATACCTAGAACTTTGACATGAACAAATAAGGCCTAGAAAAATATACTACATTGCTGGTCTTTGCAAAGAGAAAAAAAAAATGTGAAAACTCCAAATAACCTAAATTCCATTAGTGGAGGAATAAATTTTGATATACTCAAACTATGGAAAATCATATAGCTATTCAAAAAATAAACTGGATTTATATATGTTGACCCATAGAGAACTCAGTGATTGTTTTCAGTGGAAAAAGCAAGTTGCAAAGCAAATGTGTATAATACAATCTTATTTTGTAAAAATTATTAACACAAAAACATTTACATACATTTATGTTTTGAGTATTTGCATAAGCAAGAGAAAAATTTGAGAAAAACATATTCACGTACTTTACTAACTGCAGGCATTCACTTAAGTGTCACCTTCTCACAGTGTGTTTTCTGATGGCACCAGTCAGAACTGCTCATGTGTGCAAACCCCTGTCCTTCCCAGTTCAATTTTTCTCCAGAGCTCTTATCATCTCTGATATAATATTTATACTTACTCAGTTTGTAATGATCTGTCTTCCCTCACTAGAAAGGAAGCTCCAGGAAAGCAGGTGTTTTGTCTGTTTCACCCACTGCTATGGGCCTGGCAAACAGTGAAGAGTCAGCATATAATACAATTGTATTGGGTCAATATATAATACAGTTGTTGAGGTTGTTGATCTTAGAAGAGGGCAGTGGTGGTGGGGGGTGGATAGGCATTTAGTTGACTTTATTTTATAGACCCGGCTGTGTTTACATTATGTAAGAGGTACAAATTGCTTTTGAAATCTAAGAGAACAATACAGCAATGTATTGAAAAGCAAAACACATAGTATACTTCCTGGCATTATGCGACACTCAATAAAGGATTATTTCTTTCTTCTCTCTCAAACTCCTCCTAATTTCCTCAACTCTGTAACATGTTTTCCCCTCTGTGGTCAGAAAAGAATTTTCTATGTATTTTACAATTTAGTGTAAATTTAAAATGAGTTTTTAACTTTCTCAAGGTTGTTTGCATTTAATTGTATAACAAATTTGTTTTGTTTTCCTCTGGCAAAGAAAGTAGAAAGCAAGGACAAAAATGGGTCTCTGGGGTAGGCTGGGGGAGTAAATCTGGTTTACATGGTCACAAAGTGATAAGGGAAAAAAATGGGGAGGCAATAAGGAGGAGAAGAAGGAAGAGCAGGAGGCTGGTGTGGGCTAGAGAAAGCAGATATCAGGGGCTAGACCCTAAATCAGTAGAGAAAGCCTGGACATTGAAGATAGATTATTACCAGGAGGAAGGAGGCTGATGTGGAGAAATGGGAAGAATGATGAGTGCCTGATGCCTATCCTTGAGACCTCCTGGTTATCACACAATCATGGTCTCTCAGACCTAGAAAGGCCCGTAATATCACCTACTCTACTGCCTTCGATTTACAGATAAGGGAATTCAGATCTCATAAGTTCAGCCTCCTAGCTCTTATGCAGACATTTCAAAATTGGTTATATCCAATTTTGGTGGATATGGTGCATTACTCTTCTTCCAAGAGAACAGGTACGTTATTTTTCAGAGCTTGGGGTAATGAATGGTTCTAAGCTCCTGGGTTGCTAAGGAAGTAGCAACTCTCATGGGATAAGTACTTTTTGAATTGAGAGGTGTATTAGATTCCACAGGATCCCACAGGATTCCACAGGATATCATATCAGAAGGCAAGGTTTATAGATCTGAACTAGTCAAGTGGTCAGTAGGAAATCAGTCCAGGGTGGCATGAAAGAACTTCCACACGTCTCCACTTCCTTACCCACTTCCTAAGATTATCTTGCCACTGAATCCCACTAACAACTAGGGTATCTCACCAACATAAACTTTTGGAGCTTTTTTGCTCTATTTAGAGCCTGTTCGTGTTTCTTTGTGAGCTATATGAATGTTGGGCTGAAGAGAACAGGTAGCTTAAAAATTATGTTCTCTAAACCTTCATCACCAAGCTGAAAAGGAAATGAATGTCAAGATCAGCTGCATAGGATAATAAATTTGATTAGCAGAAAACGCTCATGGGTGAGAACACTGGGACAGGAAGCAGCAATATACTGTGACTGGTGAGGCAAAGCTGAATGTCAGCGCTTAATTGCAAAGCAGGAGGCCATTATCCACTGGCAGCAATTCCCCCAGTGACTTTGTTTTATAACAAATTATGAAAGCGGTGGGAGAGCAGCAAGTTAGCAAGCAACGAGCTGTCTCTGACAGGGGCTGTCTCCTGCTTCCAGGTACTGTGGCTTCGTGGCTCCAGCCTTTGCGGGCTGTGGCACCTGAGTAAGATGGAGAACATGAAAGGGGCCTACACCCAGTGTTTGGCATCTCTAGGATTCTACTCATATACATCTGGATGTCTGAGGATAGGGTTTGGACTAACAGGTTTATTCCCTTGCCACCTACTAGCTGTGAGATCTGGTGCAAATTCAGCTGACTGGACCTATTGAACAGCTGTGAGAATGATCCTCAAAGACCTCCTCCCTCAGGGAGAATGATTCAATCAAGGTCCCAGCTACTGAAATCCAGATACCAAAGCAGACCTATTCCTGGGACAAGGAACATTTGTTCTGCAACCTTGGTTCAAGGACTCTCCGGTCTACTGTCCTTAGCTCAAGGACTCCTTGGCAACATGGCAGAACCTTCCTTAGAGTCCAGAATATTAGAGGGTGCATTTTCCTTCTCCTCTTCAGGAGCAAACTGGACTGTAGTCTGATGGCTTTCCAACTCCCTTCCTATTTCATTTAACACAGGCATCTTCCCTAACAAGATTCTTGCAGGTTTAATCCCAACTAGATGTCTGTTTCTTGGAAGATTCAGACTAACACGACTTATTTTTCTCATTTATAAAATAGGAAATATTTCTTCATGCTTTCCTTGCAGAGGCGTTATAAAGATTAAATACGACAATGGATGAGGGATGTCTAAAACAATGCCTGGAAAATAGCAGGTGATAAAATAGCAGCTGTTCCCTATTGTTCGGTTGCACTACATGTGAGTTGAGCCCCAGCTCAGAAATTGATCAGAACCTGTGTTTCCAGAATATGTAAGAGCTGAGGCAAGGCGGAGGCATGTTTGCCCATCTACATCATGGGCTATGACATATCCAGAAGTTTAATACCTATAGCTAACACATTTCTAGTGTTCTGGGAAGTTTGGGGGGTTTCATCAGGGTGATATAGAAATATCTAAGATCAAAATCTCTTTTTGTGAAAGATAAAGAAGGGATGAATTCTCTGGTTCTTTGAAGCCTTGAATTCCAATGAAATCACCTCTCCCGATGATGCTTGTATTTAAAGTCATATTTCTACTTGCCAAATGACACTCTGTATTTTCCCTGTCAATGGAATCAGTGAGCAAGTGGAGAAAATTGAAGGAGGGGCTTTTCTGTTCATGAACTGAGTGTGTGGTAGTTTGATCCACCATCCACGTGCTTATTCTACTAGCAAGTAATGCAGAACAGTCACTCACAGCCTGGCACGGGGGGTGGAAATCTTGTTTTTATCAAATTTATTCCAGACACGTGGGAGCTATAGAAATCTGTATTCAGTTAAGGAAATATAATCAAACTTAAAGGTGTGAGTTACCTCTGAAGCACAAATATATGGTGAATATATATCCAGGGACTGCACTTTCCCAAGCAAACAGATGTTTTCAAAATGCCAACTGGCAATGAAAGGAATCAGGTGTTAGTGACCAGAAGTGTTAACATGAAAACAGGTATCAGGAACATTTTCAAAGCCATATCTTCCTAGCAATTCTGAAGGAGAATGGATTTTTCAAAAGGCCAGCTAAGGCTTCAGCATAGTTACTCTCTTCAGTTTAAGCTAAAGGCTTTCTTCATTGATGTCTACTCTCTATCCTCCTCCTTCAGCCATTCAGCTTTTCTTTACCTCAAGTTTACTGCTTCACAGACAGAATTTTCAGTACACAGTCCAAGTGTTTTTCAAACTTTTTTGGCTTTTGACCTTGGGCCAATCCCCAGCTCTGTTTCTGCATGCACCTGCCCAGCAGGATGTTAACATAAATGCTCTCAGTGTCCAGGTGGAGAGCAGCTCTTTGCATAACTGTCCTAGAGCCAGATGGGTGGGTGACTTAGCACTCAGTCTAAATGTGTCAGAGACTTTAAACCCAGTTATACATCTATTAGGAAGAGATTCACACATGCCGGTTCTTTATATTCATTTTTATTCTAATTTGGCCCTTCCAAATGGAATCTAACTGTAATTTTTCAAGCGCTTTGGGCCACTGGTATGGAATGCTAGGGCTCACAGGAGCCCTGGAAGGAAATTTGGTCCAGTCCCTGTGCCCACAAGAAAGGTGGGGGCTCAGAGCTGCCTGGTTTCCTCACTGCTCATTTTGGTTGTGCTAGAATCCGGTCTGCCAAGTTGCACAACTGCAGGGAGGGCTTTCCACAAAGCTGTGTCATGCAGCCTGCGTTGGCACACTGTGGAATTAAAGAATGTTAGAGCTGCCAGGGAGCTAACAGCTGTTGGCCAAACCTGCCCAGTTCTCAGAAGTGGAAACCAGTGGCCAATGAAGTAGGTGACTTACCCATATCTCACCACTAGTTAAGAATCCCTGGAGTGTTTTAGACTTGAAAAGCTGAAGCCAAGAATAAAGCCCATTACTCCCAAGTATGGTAATCATGGTTTACCAGGGTGTCTTCCTATTGTCTTACTCCAGATAAATTAATTTTAGAGTGATTTTTGGATCAATATTTAAGCAATACTTAATGATAACAATTTGATTAATAATTCAATCATACTTAATTTTTAATTTTAAATATGGTAATATTTTACTTTGAGGGGGGAGCAAAATATCTATGTTATTTTCCTCTCTTTTTTGTGCAATTTCTCATGGCAAAGATCTGTAATTAATTTACAGGCCAGAAAGAAGTATGATCCTCCTATGAGGAACACCTTTGTACTGTAAAGGTGATTGTTCACTGGGGAAGACACGCCCTTCAGTAAATATTCATAACAGGAAACAGTCCCCTGGCTTTAAAACTTTCAGGTACAGTATTGCTTGACACAAAGAGTGGGGGATTAGCTGGATTTGCTAGATTTTGCGATTCATTTTGTGTCTCAGGGCACTTACCTCACTATATCCTTGGAACCAGAGGACTCAGCAAGACATTCCTAGTGGTTTCTGGAAGCTCTGAAAATGTTTCATAACATATGTATGGGTGGATATATACATATACTTAGCTAACACTGAGTACTTTACTATGTACAAGACACTGACCTAATCACTTTACATTATTTACTTCACCTGGGGAAAATGAGTATTATTATGTTATGGATGAAAAAACTGAGGCCTTAGAGGAGTTAAGTGGCTAACTTAAGATTGCTTAGCTAGCTAGTGGCAGAACTGGGTTGCTGAGTTGTAAACCCTTATATTCAACCTAAATGATACATTGTAGGCCCTACCCTCAAGCCTGGAACTACGGTGCAAAGTGAGAACTTTACATTCCTGTTTTCCCACTCAAATGTTCCCTTTTCCAAAACCACACTGGCCCACTTTGCCCCCATCCTATACCTATAAAAACCCCAGGCTCCACAGGCAGAGGAACGGCAGAGAAGGAGAAAGAGAAGCAGCAGCTGGATGTCAGAGAGAAGCAGCAGCTGGACGTCAGAGAGAAGCAGCTGGACGTCAGAGAAGCAGCAGCTGGACATCAGAGAAGCAGCAGCTGGATGTCAGAAGCAGCAGCTGGACGTCAGAAGCAGCAGCTGGCCATCAGAGAGAAGCAGCAGCTGGATGTCAGAAGCAGCAGCTGGACATCAGAAGCAGCAGCTGGACATCAGAGAGAAGCAGCAGCAGCTGGACGTCAGAAGCAGCAGCTGGACTCAGAGAGAAGCAGCAGCTGGACGTCAGAGAGAAGCAGCTTGACTTCAGAGGGATGGCTTGGTGGCAGGACCCCAGAGAAGAGGTCGGCCAGTGTATTAGTCTATTTTCACACTGCTGATAAAGACATACTTGCAACCAGATAAAGAAAAAGAGGTTTAATGGATTCATAGTTCCACATGGCCAGGGAGCCTTACAATCATGGCAGAAGGCAAAAGGCATGTCTTACATGGTGAGACAAGAGAGAATGGGAACCAAGAGAAAGGTTTCTCCTCATAAAACTATCAGATCTCGTGAGCCTTATTCACTACTATGAGAACAGTATGGGAGAAATTGCCCCCATGATTCAATCATCTCCCACCAGGCCCCTCCTACAACACGTGGGAATTATGGGAGCTACAATTCAAGGTGAGATTTGGGTGAGGCCACCGCTGCTAGGGATGGCCAAACTTCAGGGAAAGACCATCTTCCCCTCCATCGACTCTCCAGCTCTCCATCTCTCTGAGAGCCACCTTCATTGGCAATAAAATCCCCCATAGTTACCATTTTCAATTCATTCATGCCACCTGATTCTTCCTGGCTGCTGAACACGAGCTTGAGATACAGAGGGCTGTCACACTGAGCTGTTTAACAGTTAAGATGTTAGCGGATGGCAACGCTAAAAGAGCACTGTAGCACATGCCCTCTGGGGCTCCAGGAGTCATGAGCACCTCACCCCTCCACCAGACACTGTCATGGAACCACACAGAATTCTGCTCCTGCTGCCACACAGAAGCACTTAGCTGGCTCCTGCACCCACTCACCTCCATGCTCCCCCCTCCCGCAAGGTGTTAAGAGCTGCAGGCTGAGTAAACGAGGCCTATGAATGGGGTCAAGGAAAATTTCTTGTTTCAGGCTTATATTCAGGTCTGAGTTCTCAGAGGAATCTTTCTAATACCTAAATTGTTAAAAGTTACGTAACCTTCCACCAAGAAAGCAACTTCCCCCCACTTTGATGCCTGTTGTGTGCAGGCTCTGACAACTGTCAAAGGAGAAGATAAGAATTCAGTCCTTGCCCACAGTCAATGGCTTTAGTGTTTCTTCCATCTATTTTCCAGGAGCAAAGGATATCTATAAGAAAATAATTAGTCTATCAAACATTAAAAGAAGAACTAATACTAATCCTTCTCAAATGCTTCCAAAAAATTGAAGAAGACAGAATGTTTCCAAACTCATTTTATGAGGCCAACATTAACTTGATACCAGAACCAGACAAGGAGACTAAAGAGAAGAAAATTATAGGCCAATATCCCTGATAAGAATAGTTGCAAAAAGTTTCAACAAAATACAGCAAACCAAATTCAATAGCAAATTAAACAGATCATACATCCAGAACCAGATGTAGAAAATCATAGGCTAATATCTCTGATGAACATAGATGCAAAAATTCTCAAAAAAGTACTAGCAAACCAAATTCAATGGCACATTAAACAGATCACACACCATGATCAAGTGGGCTTTAAACCAGGGATGTAAAAAATGATTTAACATCTGCGAATCAATACATGTCAAACATTACATTAACTTAATGAAGTACAAAACGTATCTGATCATCTCAATAGATGCAGTAAAAGCATTTGACAAAATTCAACATCTTTTCATGATAAAAACTCTCCACAAATTAGGTATAGAAGGAATGTACCTCAACACCATAAAGACCATATATGACAAGCTCACAGCTTACATCATACTAAACAATAAAAAGCCAAAACCTCTTTCTCTAAGACAAGCAACAAGACAAGGGTGTCCACTCTTGCCACTTGTATGCAACAAAGCACTGGAAGTCCTAGGCACAGCAATTAGGCAAGACAAAGCAAGAAAAGACATCTAAATTGGAAAAGAAGAAAAATTGTACCTATTTGCAGATGACATGATCTTATATATTAAAAACCCTAAAGGCTTTACCAAAAAACTGGTAAAATTGATACATTCAGTAAAGTTGCAGGATACCAAATCGATATACAAAAATCAGTTGCATTTTTATATACTAATAATGAACTATCTGAAGAAGAAACCAAGAAAACATGGATGAAAGAAATTGAAGAAAACACAAATAAATGGAAAGATATTTCATGTTCCTGAATTGAAAAATTAATATTGTTAAAACATCTATACTACCCAAAGTGATCTATAGATTTAATGCAATTCCTATCAAAATCCCAATGGCATTTTTTCACATAAATAGAAAAAGCAGCTCCCATAATTTGAATGGAACCAAAAAAGACTCTGAATAGCTGCAGGAATTTTAAGCAAAAAGGACAAAACTGAAGGCATCATACTACCTGACTTCAAAACCCACTATGAATCTACAGCAATTAAAACAGCATGGTAGTTGCATAAAAACAGATACTGATGAACAGAATAGAGAGCCCAGACATAAATCTATGCATTTATGATCAATTTATTTTTGACAAATATATCAAAGCATACAATGGGGAGAGTACAGTCTCTAATAGTGTTGGGAAAACTGGATATCCGCATGAAGAAGAACAAATTAGACCCTTATCTCACACAATATATAAAAATCAACTCAAACTTAATTAAAAACTTAAACATTAGATGTAAAACTATGAGGAGAAAACATAGGGAAAAAGGTCCATGACATTGATCTGGGCAAAGATTTTTTTGGATATGAGACGAAAAGCACAGGCAACAAAAGCAAAAATAACCAAGTGGGACTACATTAAACTAAAATATCTGCACAGTGAAAAGCAATCAGCAAATGGAAAGCCAATCCAGAGAATGGGAGAAAATATTTACAACTCACATATCCAAAAATGGGCACTATCCAAAATATACAAATAACTCATACACCTCAAAAGCAAACAAACAAAATAAAAACATCCAAATAAGCTGATTAAAAATGTGCAAAGGACCTGAATAGACGTCTTTTAAATAGGACATATGTATATATACAATGAAACGTTATTTGGCCTTTAAAAGAGGAAATCTTGACATTTGCAACAACATGAATGATCCTAGAGGACATTATGCTAAGTGAAATAAGCAAGACACAGAAAGGCATGAGATCACATATAAGTGGAATCTAAACAAATCAAACTTGGATAAACATAGGATAGAATGGTGGCTTCCAGGGGCTGGAAAGTGGACGAAATGGGAGAATATTGGTTGAAGGGTATAACCTGTCAGTTATGAGATAAATGACAGAGATACAATGTATAGCACAGTAACTATAGCTACTAATAACGCCTTGTATAGTAGAAATTTTCCAGGAAAGTAGACCTTACGTGCTCTAACCTCAAGAGAAAGCTAACTATGTGAGTTGATAAATATGTTTCATGGATATATTAATTAGCTTCATTATGGGGATCATTACAAAAGGCATACTTACGTAAAAAGACACTATGTTGTACATTTTTAATATATCCTATTAAAAATTTTCTGACCAGGTGAGGTGGGCGGAGGCTGAGGTGGGCGGATCACCTGAGGTCGGGAGTTTGAGACCAGCTGACCAACATGGAGAAACCCCGTCTCTACTAAAAATACAAAAAATTAGCCAGGTGTGGTGATGCATGTCTGTAATCCCAGTTGCTTGGGAGGTTGAGGCAGGAGAATCACTTGAACCCAGGAAGTGGAGGTTGTGGTGAGCCAAGATCTCACCATTGCTCTCCAGCCTGGGCAGCAAGAGCAAAACTTGATCTCAAAAAAAAAAAAAAAAAAAAAATCCAATAAAAAAGAAATTAATTTCTCAGAAAATATGCCTCTGAACTTAGGAGAAACTTAGTTTTTGCCTTTACTTGCTTAGTGTACTCTATCTTTAAAAGTCGTGGAGTTTTCTTTTTTCTCTTTATTTTTTTTAATTTTAAGATTCATGGGATAGAAGTGGTTTTGTTACATGGATATACTGTATAGGAGTGAAGTCTGGGGTCTGATGGTACCCATCGCCTGAATAGCGAACACTGTGTCCATTAGGTAATTTTTGAATCTTCACTCCCTTTTGGTCTATTCCCCCAGGTCTGCACTCCCCCAGGTCTATTACTCCCCCTCTATATGTCCATACATACCCATTTTTTAGCTCCTACTTATAAGTGAGTACATGCAGTGTTTGATTTCCTGTTTCTGAGTTATTTCACTTAGGGTAATGGCCTACAGCTCCATCTGTGTTGCCACAAAAGACATAATTTCATTCTTTTTTATGGCTGCGTAGTTAGCCTTTATAGTCATGTGCTTCCCCTTCTAACATCTCAAGTGTCTTACTGGATAAGACTTCCTAACAACAAAATTCTCACAAAGTTGGTCTGCTTCATTTTATTTTGTTTCATGGACCTAGATATTTTTTATAATTACAGAAATAATTTAATAATAAGTCAACCTTGGAAAGACAAAAAGAGTCTCCATATTGAAGCCTGTTGTGCATATGTGTTAAATAAATTTGTGTTTTTTTCTCCTATTAAAAAAAGAAAGAAAAGGAGAAAAGGACATATGCTCATATTCTTGGTATAAATGATCCTAAAATTGCCTCAGTGGTTTCTGCTGTATTACAGGTTCACACAACTTGCTTTGGTAGGATTAAGTCTAATTTTTTTTTTGTATTCATGAAATTGTAATAATACTCCTCAATGTATTTTTTAAAAATAGCTCAACATAGTCTGTTGTGCAATGTAACAATGGTTCAATAAGAAAAAAAGGTATAATTGCTTTGTAACTACCAAAAAGCATTTGGCAAAATTCAACAACCATTCTTAATAAGAATTATTGGAAAGAGGAAGAGAAATACTCCTAGCATTAAACACACACACAAAAAAAACACACACACACACACACACACACACACACACACACACATAACGTTTCAAATATTAACATAAAATATATTTAACAGTGAAACATAAAAAAAAATTATTAAAAGATCAAACTAGGCTGATTACAGTCAATGCTGTTATGTAACTTAGCCAGTACTTCTGGAGAAGTTAAGGCACAAGTAATAGACACGCTGTGTTTGGTTAATAAGTTTATTACATTGACAGCATTTTTGGTGGTCTTGGTATGTTTCTTATAAATGCAACAGTTTATTAAGAATTTATGTGGGGTTGTGAAATTAGAGGCATCATCTGATTTGGATGTTGGAATCACCCCACAACCTTGATTGGACCACTGACAGATGTTTCGCAGTCAATATGTCTGAGCCTGGTAGGGTACCATTTTGGTTTTCTGTAACTGACTTTCCATTTCTACTCCTCTTGGTAGAACTAGTAACTTTGGTTTATATTCTCAATAAAGTTACTGACCCCACATAAATGTCACAGCCAGTCCCACATTTAGCAATGAGATCTAAACCTCTTCACACAATATAGCAGAGAAGTAACAGAGTATAGGTGTTAAGCATGCAAATACTCGAACCTGACAGCCTGAATCCAAATCTTGGTCTAGCCAGTTACTAGCTGGTGACTCAGGGCTTGTTGCTTAAGCTCTCTATGCTTCACAGTCCCTGTCTATAAAATGGAAACAATATTAATAGCATCTACTTTATAGCTTTGTTGTGTGGATTAAATGAGTTAATATAAGGAAAGTGCTATGAAATGTGACCTAGCAGGGAGACATAGTATATCTCTGTATCAGGCATAAACACTTCCTCATATAACTTCTGCAGACAGCCTCAGCACTGACCATCATGGCTGTACCAGGAGTCAGGGAGCACCACTCCACACCATGTTACAGCCACCAAGGACATTACAGTTTCTCCAATCCAACTCTCATTTTACAGATGAAGAAGCTGCAATCTGATATAGGGCATGAAGTCACTTTCCCAAGTTCACAAAGTTAGTTGGTGGCCAGTTCAGAGCAAATATGTCTTTGGTTATATAAAGAAGCACAGACAACTTGAATGTTGTTTCATTCCCATCCTTTTAATGAAGTTTATGCTCATAAAACCACAATAATAAACAATAAAACCACCCAATCTTACTAAGCTATTTCCCTTGTGGGAGAGTCGAATGTGACATATTTTCTAATCCTAAATTTCTTGGAATATGTAAACAAATGAAATAATCACATTAATCACATACCATTTCAGATTTCCGCTACCACGCACTTCTTTAAAGTTTTTGATACTATGAATGCAAAGTAGAATAGTTTTCTTATCCACATCTCCCTGGGTCTCACACAAGTTCAAACTCATTTAATATTACATGAATGTTGAAGAGAAAGTAGCTCTATAGTCTATAGTTCATGACATAAAACTTAAATTTAGTGTCCCACATCTCAGAACAGGAAAATAAGCCAAAATTCTTTAGTAATAATCCTTCCCAAGCATTATCTCCCAAGAGACTCTAACTTGTTCCCATGTCACACTCAATTTGCTCCCATAATCATTTTTAATTTCCATCCTTAATCTCCATTTTGAAAATTAAGATGCTGACTTCTAGCACAGGTTCCTTTTTAAATGTCTTATTAAACACTAGGGGCTAGCTT
Source organism: Ateles fusciceps (assembly GCA_036589455.1). Taxonomy (NCBI): domain Eukaryota; kingdom Metazoa; phylum Chordata; class Mammalia; order Primates; family Atelidae; genus Ateles; species Ateles fusciceps. The sequence goes on from JAZHEH010002842.1 coordinate 5,516,031, forward strand.
CTGATTTGTAAAATGGTCTTAAATAGAAGTTGTTTTAATGTTCATAGCTACATTTAATTTTAAGGGGCAGGAAATACTAGCTTCTGTGAGATGTCCTTCATTTTATTTGTTAGGTATAAGCTGGCCAAAGTAGGAAATGGGAAGTCCAGTCTTAAAGATGATCAGTGCAATTATTTTGTATTAAAATTGCAAAACATGCCAGTCTAGCTCTCCATTTTCCTGGAGTACATAATTTTAATACCATGACCACAATTCTATAACAGACTTGTCAGAAAGAACCTATGACTTACTCATTTGATTCTTGAAATCTACAATCAAAGAGTCATTTATTTAGGTCAGTATTTTCTAAGTTTGGTTAATTTTTAACTGTTTTTTTTTTTTTTTAATCCTACCTGCGATCTACTGAGTTAGAATCTGCAAGAGATGGATTTAGGAATGTACCTTTCACAAGGAGTTCATGTGTTTCTGGAAGTTTACTAAGTTTGAGAAGCTCTGCTTTAAGACGTATGTTCTGCTATTAAGGGCACACCTTTGGAAACTGAAGATATTTAAGCTCTTTAATGACTTATTTACATCTGAACCCATGTGATCTATCCTGAGAACAATTCTGAAGCAAGAGCTGTGAGTAACAGCACTGAGGAAGAGACAGTGAAAAGAGGGAAGACAGATGCCCATGGACTTGTACCCCATTTCTATATCGGCAGGGTAGGAGGAAATGAAAACTCCTCTATGAGGAATATGCTCTTGGCTCCCCACAATGCTACTTTCTAGAGTAGAAATGACTGTATTGATTGGAGTCTGCATATTTTGTCATAATTTACGGTAAAATAGATGCTTCTCTTTTGGAAAAGTAAATGCAGAATAAACCAATTTCAATGTATGTGTTTCATGCACTGAGGATATGAGAACATATTTAAGTAAATTATACTCTAAAGGTTATTTTTTCTTAGTTTCCTTTTTATAACAATGAAAAAAATAGTTTCTAGTGTATTCAGTGTATTGTTTTCTAAATTTGTATTGTGTTATATACTGAAGTCCAAAGCCTGTTTCCCTTTAGTGAGTGTGGCAATCCAGGGTCTTGGCCTCCTGTAGACTAGATCTAGGATATGAGTGAAAATCCCTCAATTCTGGAAAGAGAGAAAAAAGTTGTTGCCAGAGAATCCAGTAGAGCTTTTCCAGTAACAAACAAATGCATAAACAATTACACAAACATTAAGCATCCTGCCCACGTCTGCGCTGTTACAAGAGCATCTTCATCATATTTGAACTTTTAAAAATATGATAAAACTGGAATTACTTGTACATGATGTGTAAAAGCTTCACTTTGAAATGATTTATTATGCTGTATTTTTAAAAATTATAATGCAGGCACAGTTTATTCAGTTTTAACTAATTATATCTAAATCCAAGAACTTGAATAGATCATAAAATGATTAATGCAGGTGCAGGCCTCATAGTCCAGTATAACTTTCCTTTAAATTATAAAGACTATAAAATATCTTTTTTGGTTTTTAATTATATATTCTATGATGGTACTGCCCTTCGAATAAGATAAGATATGAAATAATATCAAACTATGGAGATGAATTAGAAATTAATACCATTGAAATGACCTGAGACAATATGATAAAGAATAGATAAATGAATGGAGAGATAGATAAATAGATAGATGGACTTTAAGCAGGGAAGATACAAAAATCTTCTTTTATATTTTATAAAGATCACTCTATTGTTTGTGTAGCAAATTAATTTTAAAAGAGGACAGAAGACCAATAATGATGACAGTAAAATACTTGGTAAACAGTGAGGGAGTGAAGTAGTGTCCCTTAACATCATAGCACAGAGTTTCAAGGAAGAAGTCCTTGTGGTGGCTTCATTGATAGATGATCTCCCTCTGGTCTACAGATTTAGGGTCCAGTGCTTGTATTTCATAACAATTGTTAGATTCCGTGATCTCACACAACTAATTAGTGACATACATAGGATTTGAATATATGTTTCTCTGACTCTAAAATCACAGTACTCTCTGTATTGGTGTGCATTTTTATATCCTATGTAAACCACCTAGTATTTAAATTAAACCCTAGCCACTGGTAAAGCTATCAGTATTTAAACAAATGAATTATTAGATGAACTCATGGCAAAAAGAATGATGTGACTACATAGCATAAAATTTGACTGAAAATTAACATCTCTCTATAACATAAACAATGGAATATATAATATTAAATATTAATATTAACCTGAACTTGGCAGTTATTTGTATTAACCATATAATTAATGTTAAATAAAAATATGTCTGAATACCTAATATAAAGAGATCTTCTCTGGCAGCAAAATTAAAAGTGAAAGCCTACTACTAGGTGTAAATTTTTTAGTATTAAAAGTATTTAGGAAAAAGAGTATCCTGTTCTGAAAGAGTAGCTGACAAACATCTACCACTGATTTCTTTGCACTATAAAATTATGTGAGTAAAGCCCTTTCCTGAGCAGATTTATATTATGGTAATATAATTATTTTTATCATGAATTCAATTATTCAAAGCTAGTCTCTCAGTCACGACTAATTTTGTACTATGGTGACTCATATGTCTCACCATTAAATAAGGAAGCATATACTGTTAGATTTTGTAAAAGATAACCAAAGCTAAAGATTTGCATAGTTAACCTTGTTATATTTCTATTGACTTAGGTATGTTAAACTAAATATTATAAGTACAATAAATGAACTATTTTGCCATTGTTTAAAAAGGAAAAATGTGACGGTGCAAAGTGGCAGGAGTGGCTGTGCTGCTTACTCATGGGCTGAGTGCCACCACTGTGAAGCTGCATCTCTGCTGTTAAATTGCCCACATCATGACTCAGCGTCACACAGATTGGCCTCAAAGCCAGGTCATACATTTTGTAACTCTGATGTAAGTGAGCCCTGTGGACTGGTCTCTCTTCCCTTAAGAAATAAGGGTGTACCAGAGGTCCCCAAACAATAACACCAATTTTCACCCTCATGGAAACTGCCTCAAATGGCAGGGATGAAATCTATGAGAATGCAAGGGTCTCGATCTCCCACAGCCTCTCTAAAGAAGGTAGAACAAATTTTACTGGCTCCTATATGTCAAAAGGTAAGGGAAAGAATGGAAGCAGATTATCAAGGAGGCTCTACTAATTAATGACTCCCTGTCATGTAGCATGATCTCAAATCTATAGGCAGAAGATGTGCTGAGGTCCCTGAGTCAGGCTCCCAGGTACTGAGGCCTATACATACCTGGTTGTTATGCAGTATCAGTGGGAAAACCAGGACCTGAACTGAAGTGTCTTAAACCACAGAAAATGGCCAGCATTTCTTCCCTCTTTTGAATAATTCTATTTAATCAGATAGATTTGGGGAAAATCCCAGCTTTGCCACTTATCTAATGTTTGTCCTATAATAAGTGACTCAAATACTTATGTATAACAAAGAGGTAATAATAATTCTTGCCTGCCTCATTGGATCCACTAAGTTCTGGCTGGCACAGAACCTACACAAAATAAATGTTCAACATATGCTAGCGTCCATTTTTAACACAGAGATAATATTTCACCAGAAAATCAAATTATTGTCATACTTCATTTTTGTTTAAATTTTAGAAGGATTTTGTGATTCATGAAAGGTAATAAAATTATAATAAAGATTTTGAAATATACCTTGTAATGGATGAAAGTCACTTTGATATTGGAGTTGAACAATAACTTCCATAGTGGAAAAAATTTTAAAGAATGAGAATATGACAGTTACTAAACTGATTTCTGCTGTTCTAGTGAATAACTATATTGGTAAAATTAGGAGAATTATGACTATTTGCCTAAGTCTATTTTGAATAACATTGCCTCATTATATCAATTCTAGTAGAGTTTACATGTAGAAACTATTAAATAGAAAAATAGCAATCTGACATCTGCAGGTGGCTCTGTGATTACAGATTAGGATTTTCCTTACTTTCAAAGACTCAGTGAGATGTATTGTGCAGTGGCTCAAGTCCATTTCATCCCGTTTTGGAATCATTACCTATGGACTGCTTAATAACCCAGCAAAACTGTGTTTGCTCAGCCAAGAAATAGGAAACCTACTTGAAGAAGAGTCATAAAGATTTTTAAGAAATGATACAGTTTTGTCTTGCTCTCCAATACACTGATAATGAAGTCCAAAGACTTACTGCAAAATCACACCAGGAATTAGTGGGGCAAGGCTGAGGCTAACTCTAGATTCAGATTTCTTGACCATTAGCTCAGTGAATGTCTGGCACAGACATCCTTTCGGTTGTGCTTTTTGCTTAGCATGTCCAAGGACTTCAATGTGTTAACCTTTGCCTGGATGTTCAATCTTCCATGATCATTACAGAATTTAAATGCTGAGCATATGGCCCTTAAATATCCAATCTTCACAGAGTAGAAGGAGAGTTACCAGTGTTAGTAGAGGAAATCTCTAACTCACACGCTCTTTTGCTTACACCCTCCTACTCATCCACATGTCATTCTGGAGCTTCCTTTCTGCTGGCGTAGCTCATTGCACTTTCCTTCTGCTGTAGACTCTGTCTTTAGTTTGACCTCTCTCCCAATCTCAGCTTTTTCCCTCCATCTACTGACTTTTCTTCAACAGGTTTGGGTCACTGTTTCTCCACTTTGCCTTATTATGTGTTGGTGGTCAAGGTAAATATATAATTTGGAACAACATTGACATGGACAGTAGAGGTAGATAAAGATATGGAAGGAAAAGATAAAGGAAGACAAAACCTTTCTAACATGTCATTTTTGGAAAACATCCAATAAGTAGTACTAGAGGGTCCGTCGTACTATGTAAAATAAAGGATCGAATTTCCTCCCCTCTTTGAAATGGCCCCAGCCCAGTGCCCCCCCCAACTACCTTCCCCACCCCAGTGCTTCTTCCTTTCTCCCTCAGATTCCACCATGGTTCTTTACTCCCTGCAGCTGCCCCTGTTCAAATTCAGTGGAACACATGCAAGGCCACAGTGTGGAGCAGGACCTTATCTCACATTGTGAAGTACACATACTCCAGACATCTGAATGTGGAATTAAGGATCCATTTTTATCTAAAGCATTGCTACGTGAATACTCAGCACTTAATTATGCAATAGATGAAGTCCCTACTGAGGGCAGCAGCACAGCTGTGGCAAGAGAAATGAGACGAATTCGTCCCCCTTTGGATACACTTACTGGAGATATTTGCAAACAAACAAAATAATTAAAGGGTTATTTTTTTCAGGGATACAAATGAATATTGTGTTATTATAAAAAAGCAGTACGTTATCTTGAATCATGTGTAAGGGCATCAGAATCTTTGCAAAATCTTTGTAGTACTTACATCTTAACACAACCTAGTGGCATTTCTTGTATACTACAGTTTAAAAACATTTCTATGGGTTCACCTGTAGACCAACCCTATATGAAATATCTTGGGAAAAGTTCATTCTGAGCTTCAGTCAGTCAACTTACAAATTTGTCAAACTGTTAACAAGTTAAAGACTACCTATAACCTATAAGATATTTTATCTTTTCAAGTGCCTTGAAATTACTCAAAAAAAGCAATTTATAACCTAGTGTTTAAAATCCTAAGTGAAAAAGTTAGTCATAATGAGAAGCATCTATTTAAGACCAATTGGTAAAAATATCCCTATCTTTACTCAAATGAAATTTATTGTTGCTGTACAAGTATATTATTTATCTTTAGAGCTGTATTATCTTCATTCAAAAGCTACTATTCCCTTACCTAAATAGTGCCCTAAAAGTTCAATTTAAAAAAATACATTGAATTTTAATGACTTTTGTTTTGAAAGCTGTTCTCTGACATAATTGGGAATGTCTTATGTTACTGTAAATTCATGATTAGGAATGAGTAGCTTATATAAATGAGGTAAAAGGAGATTTTTGATTTGATATTTTTTCCCCATCAAATTCTTCCATTGGCTTAAGTGACATGGAATCATCTTCAGCCCCTGGTGTCCTTAAATAGTAAGATATAATCCCTGGGACACAACTCTCTTGGCCCAGGAAAACTACAGAAGGGATGTAGAGAGAAGCCAGGGTGGATGTGAGGATGGTGGAAAACTATCTACCTGCTCTTCTTGCTTGTGAAATAATGGCCAACACTATTTTAGGTCCCAAAACCTATCTCATGAATTCCCGGCAGTGAATCAGTAAGGCCAAAAAAGGGCATAAAAGTCATATTTATTATGTGAAAATTGATGTAATTAATTAATAGAACTATTTTTTAAGGTTTAGGCTCCAAGCTCACCTTTTGGAATTTTCTTTTTTTTTTTTTTTTTTTTTTTTTTTTGTTTTTATTTTGGAATTTTCCTTTCATAGTAAAGATGTACAGACCTAATTAATAATTGTTTTTCGATAATTGATACTTACACTGTTCTTTGGGCATAAAATTTGAAATGATTTGATGACAGATGAGAAGAGACAGTGTTTGCATCCCAGATTGCAGTGCATGTGGTGGTGGCCCACATCTAATTTATTTATATATAGTGATTATTATACTGTGGATAAATTTCTCCTGTAGCTGCATGTCCTTTCAAATTTAGAGCCTGAAGCTTTCTGGTGGACTGTATCTTATGTAATTCTGTGGCCAGTTTAAATCTAATAAGAAAATTGGCTTCATTACAATACACTAATCTTGTAAAGATATGATCCTTAAAGTGATAACAAATGGTTTTCTCAAAATCTGTCAAAATATAAAAGATTTAAAATTTAATAGGAAGGTTTGAGGGGTGTGTGTGTGTGTGTGTGTATGTGTGTGTGTGTCTATTTGTGTGTACCACCAATAAACCTCACTGTAGTAACACATGACCCAGTAATTTGGATGTCAGATTTTTAGGTCTATAGCAAAGTTGGGAATTAGAAAGTGGGTAAAAATCCCCCCCTGAGATAAATGCCTTAAAGCTATATGCTTTTCTTCATCAGCAGGAGACACATAAATTTACCTCACTCAGTCACTCAGCCACCCAATGTCTAAAGAGCACCCATTACATGCCAGGCATTGCATATAATAAAGGTGGGCTCATGAGGGTGGGCTACTCTGTCCATAAGAAGCTCTGAGTTAACTGAGGGAACAAATAGGAACAAATCACTATGATAAAATATTAAATTTGAATAATAGAAGTATGTATTTAATTGTAAGAGCGCACAGGAGTAGTTAATTATGTCTGAGGAAAGCATCCCAGAGGAGATATTTAAATGGGAGCTAAACAGATGAGTAAGCATTTGGAAGACAGGAAAGAGACAGTTGACATTTCAAACCACAGGAAGAACCTAGCACTAGGTTTTATGCTCAGAGATGAACCAAGAGTCTATGTGGCTATGTGGGTGAATGTATGGGGCAGAGATTTTTCTAAGCTGTGATAAATAAAGAGTAGCGTTTTGTCCTAAACGTCAATCATAATTTATTCCTCAAATTTTCACTGAGAGCCACATTGATGGAATTCTTGAGTCATTGCCCTGTTCTGTGTAACAAAAGTAAATTAGCTTCCTGTTCCCAAGGATTTCTTTTGAGATGTGGGGGTAATACATAGTATATTAGTTGACCAGCCTAGGTGGGGACATGGATAGAATGGAGGGAGAAGAATACAAGTTAACAGCAAAAGCACTGCTGCCTGGAGGAACATATGATAGGAAAATACAGCTGAATTCACCTCACAAACCATAAGGACCTCATTGCATCTCTGTGCACTACAATAATTCATATACATCATGTTCCTCTGACTCACCAAAAAAAAAATTACATCATAAAATTTTATAATCACAATAGAACTTAGAGGTCATCACTTCCCCTCCATCTCAAATCACTGCTGAAGACTGAGGTCTAGTTTCTCCTTTTTCTGCTGAAAGTGAAATGAATTTCAGCATTTGTAAGGCTGTGAGTTTACTCTCACTTTAGACAGCTCTGAGGGTGGTAAAAATCTCCATATGCTCTACTGAAATCTGCCTCCCTGTTAATTTCCTCCCCCTGGGGGAGTTCCTGAGAAGATGAATCAACTACTATCTTCTGCTCTTCAAACCTTGGAGTTCTATTTGATGTTGGATAAGAGAATAGAAAAAAATGTGTCTGTAGGAGCTTTCAGCTCTTTAAGATCTCCAATGTGCAAAGAATAGTCTCTCCAGGGACTCTGTCATTTGTTTCATTCCTGACTGCATACATGCCAAGCTATGGCCATGCCAGGTTCCACAATGATGTGTTTTCCGGCATATTTATGAATACAATTCACAGGCTGACATTTTTCCTCCTTGGGGGATGCAAAGCCAGTGTGCCAAAATGACCTACAGCATTCTCAGGCCCATCCTAAGGTTCTTCTTGTATCAGTCATAAACATACAGAAAAAATTACAAAGCTCTTTCTAAGATAGGAGAAGAGCTCACCTAGAGCCAAATTTTCTGTAGGTGATGGGTGTGGGTATAAAACCTAAGTTCTTAAGCTACCCTCAGTGAAAGAACTGGGTCAACTATGCAGACTGGTTGCTTACTAAGCTCAGATATTTCTTAATTTTTTTCTAATTCTAATCAGCTTGAAGATTCTCTTCCTTATTTTTACTTATCTATATTCACAGAGCTTCTGACTTAAGTTTGTGAAGTCGTTGTGTTCAACTCTTGGAAAACCCCAGCACCATTGCTTTCGGTATCCTATTCTCTCTTGCATGTCTCAGGGCCCTTTAACTGCCTCTGACTTTCCAGGAATGTGCCTTCCCTGCCCTGTAAACTACTTCCATGGGCTAGGCTAGTTCCTCAGTTTGTTAGTCAATTAAGTAATACTTAAGTCTACATAATATATCAAGCACTGCACTAGGGTACAAGAGTAAACAAGAAAAATTAAATCCCTGCCTTCACAGGGCTTAATAGTCGATAATAGAGGAAGACAAATAAGCAAGCAATTTTAAGGGAGCATGTTGGATAGTGAGAAAATATATGGAGTGCTATAAGGACCTGTAGAAGAAGTTACCTTCAAGGCTTTCTAGAGGAGAAAACTGAGACCTGAGGATTGGCAGAAGTTAACTACATGAGGGTTCTCATGAGGGAATAACATACATGATATGGTTTATAAGGCCCAAAGATGAGAGAGCAGCATATGTTCAGAGAGCTGAAAGAAGTTTCTCATGGTTGACACATGAACCAGAAGTGGTCAAGCAATGAGATAGAGCTACACAGGAGTGAGCTTACAAGGAGGTTTGTGAGTCATGTAAGTCATGTTAAAGGCAATGAGATACATTAGTTTTAAGCAAGTGGTGACAGGATTAGATAAGGTAACATAACACTGGCTGCATGGAGATGAAAGTATTTCAAGAGCCAGATTGGATGCTGAAAGACCAATAAGGAGGCTATGGCAGTGATCCACGGAGAAATGGACAAGTTCATGGTAGCAGGGTAGAGAAGTGGTTGGATTGGAGAGGCATTTAACAGATATACTCAACAAGACTTCACGCTTGATTTAATGTTAAGAGTGATGCAAAAAAGGAACTGAGAGAGATGCCAGGTTTCTAACTTTGGTGACAGGGTAGACGGTGAAATTGAGATTGGTAAAAATAGGAGAAAGCACACTTGGAGGAATGTTAGAAGTTGAGTTTTGCAAAAGTTAAATGTGAAGTGACTTTGTGATGTCCGCAAAAAATATGGACAGGTTCTCTGAACTGCATATTATTATAGTCACCATGCTGAATTTCACACAGTCATCATCTTGCGCTACTTTATTCCTTTAACTTCCTAACTTGTTCCTCTTAGGTAGCCCCTATTGGGTAGGCTACAGGAGAAAGGGAGAAGTTATTTATATCACTTTTTAGTTATAATAACGTAATGTGTTTTATTTGGCAATAAAAGCTGGATAGCAGCTGGCAGTATAAATTCATTTTCAAATAGTCTTGGCAAACAATTGAATTCAACCTCCACAACAAAACTTGAGCAGACCTCAAATGGTTGCTTTGGGGTGCACTGAAAATTTTGATGTTCTGAATTACTCTTCTTAGGATTCAAATGCTGTGAAACTTTCATTTTATTATTTTGCAGTAAAACAATATAGAGAAGATATTTTGGAGTGTGAAGAACAAGACTTTTGATGAAATGATTGCATTACTAAAGAAGCTCCATCAATCACTGTTCAGATGTTTAAATATTACAAATGGAGGCATTGCTGCTTATATTGAATAGTTTCACCATCTGTCTCAACAAAGAACATTTGGAAATTTTTTAGATGCTATGTAATCTTCTATTACGTGGAGTTTCCACAAAGGATTATTACTTGCCTCTCATCTGAACTACCTTTGATAATTTTAAAGATCCAGAAAAATAATCTAGGAAAAGAAATTGCATAGCTGATTTTCTCAAATCAAAGGAGTAGTTTTCAATATATAGTAGTGTTCTTATCATTTGGGTAAGCAAGGCAGAGATGCAGTCATTTCAGAAAAGCAACAGTTCATTCAGACATATCAAACACTGACATTTTGTGCGGCGTTATGTTGGTATTCTGCTTGAAGAGTCGTGGGGGGCAGAATGCAGACACTTGGAGAATATGGCATTCAAAATCTAATAGAATGAACAGCAGTGCCCAAAACTTGATAGTTCTTATTTTTATTACAATAAACAGCAACAGATCCCTGTAAGAGGCTTTATAATTCTGCAACAATATTTATTGATGTCTGTGAACTCTGACCCTAAAATGGACTTTGGTCAGCTATCCATCATTGACTAAGACAACTTTTATAGTTTTATTTTCAAAGCATCAGTTGTCAAGTTGCTGAAATCAGTATGCTTTTCTTTAAGATTAAAATCTTAAGGAAGTTTCTGAGAGATTTACTGTGAACATTACAATTACAGTATGTTTTCTTCACAAAGAAGTTTAAGTTTGTTCAAGCAAGGACACAACACAAAAAGCTTTTGGAAACAGATTTTCCTGGTCAGTGAGAATGTGAGAGGCATTTACGGCAGTCAAACTACGGGGCTACAGGAGGTAGTTAATATGTTTCCCAAGGGATTCTTTGAAAAACTGGAAACTTGTTGTAAAAGTGAACCAGTATTATTACAGTCATCCAGTTCTGACACTCTACCAATTTGAATGCTAGAAATTGACTTTTGTTTAAAAAAAAAAGCATAATATTCAAATGAACTGTGCTCAAACTAGTTACATTTATCTCGATGAGCTGCACCAATAATTTTTGAGTCAAGACTTCTTTACAGAAGTGAAAGAAAAGTTCAAATAAATAGAAATTTACAAGTTTTCTCACTTTGAAGGAAAGCAGGACCTTTACAGGAAAAAAGAAAAATGGAGCTTCTTGTCTAACAACCAAAATTTAGATGGTTTCTAAAATGCAACCTCCTGCCAAAACAACCAGGAGGCAAATTTGCTTCAAAGAAAGGCTGAAATGATAAGCCTGCTACATGCCAGGTGGTGCGCTAAGTAAACACTTTCATAAAATTATTACATTTAATCCTCAGAACAATCCTATCAGGCAGAAATCATTATTGCCATTTTACGAATGAGGGAATAGAAATTGAGAGTGTATGTAATACTCAAGGTGGCAAAGTTCTAAATGTAAGAACCAGGACTCAAAATCAAGTCTAGATATTTCCAGTAGTCCATTTCCCCGATAATACACCATAAACTGAATGTTGGTATATATTGGCTAGACAGTAAAAATGACATCATATAATTTTATTTAAAAAGTTAATACGGCAGAACTCTATACAATCACCCGTTTTATTTGGGTGTGTGGGGGAGGGAAGGCTAAAAGCAATTTATCATTTGTAGCTACACTCACCTAGTTTTGTTTGATCTCCAACCTCTACTTCGTTTTTTGTCCCTAACACAGGTGGTTTGACTTCTCCCTGCCAGCTCAGGCCCATATTCATCCCTAAGTGATGTAAACCAAAAATAAAATCTGAAGTCCCTGAACTGACTGAGGACCCCCATTTCAACCAAGGGCATTCCAAAATAAACCTGAAAATCTAGTTCAGGCCATGATGGGAAGGTGGGGGTTGGACATGCTTCGTTACACTTTCCTCTCTCTGGAATTCAGGCACAACTAACCAACATTAACATTAACACAGAAATCTTAAGACTAACCAAAATGACTTTTTGTAGCAATAATCCACCAAATTCCAGCCTGACTTTAGTATAGCATCACATGACAGACACCGGGCCCTGAATGAAATCAAAGTATTTTACCCCAAGATATATTTATTTGACATATTTTGAAATGGCTCTGTAAAACTGTCGCTTGTGGGGAAAATCTACATTCTGTGGAAAATCCCTTTTCCTTTCCAGGACTTTCACCTGATCCAGGAAAGAATTAACTAAGAGTCTGGCACTCTTTTAGGTCTGATAAGCCTCTGAAGCCTGCTTGCCTGGAGGCTTCATCTGCATGATAAACCCTTGGTCTCCATAATCCCTTATCTTAACCCACACATTCTTTTCTATGGATTCCAGGTCTTCATATAATAACTCTTTCAGTCAATTTTTAATCAGAAAATGTCTCGAGTCTACATATGACCTGGAAGTCCCTTGTTTCCAGTTGTGTGGCCTTTCTGGACTGAACCAATGTACATCTTACATGTATTTATTGGTGTCTTATGTCTCCCTAAAACGTATAAAACCAAGTTGTAACCTGATCAACTTGGACACATGTTCTCAGGATCTTCTGGGGCTGTTACAGGGTATTCATTGGTCATTCATACTTGGCTCAGAATAAATCTTTTCAAATATTTTACAGAGTTTGACTCTTCAACCACAGAGAATTCCTGGATATAGTTGGACAGGTTTTAGGAATGAAGCACAAACCTGGGTGTGATAGACAGAAAACTGTATTCCCTCACATGATACCCAAGTCTTAATCTCCAAAACCCATGAATATGTTACCTTACTTGGCAAAAGGGACTTTGCCATTGGGATTAAGGATCATAAGTTTGGAAGGCTATTCTGGATTATCCAAGTGCACCCAACGGAATCACATGGGTCTCCATAGAAGTTAGAAAATGCAAGAAAATGGAAATCCTCTATTTACTACAGGAGGAATGCAGCCCTGCCAACACCTTAGTTTTAGAACTTCTGATCACCAGAACTGTAAGATAATACATTTGTGTTGTTTTAAGCTGAAAGACCTGTGGTGATTTGTTACAGAAGCAATAGGAAACTAATTCACTGGGTCCTTGTATCAACTCACCTTTGTTCATCTTGGCTCTGATTTTGTGCTCCAGGTCTGGTAAACAGGTCGTTGCTTTGGTTCTAGTCTCTGAATATCTGCTTTGCTATTTAGAAATTAGTCTTTTCAGAGGTCTTTTTTGCTCCATCGACTCTAAAAAGAAGTCTAACTGGCAAAACGTAGGTACTTATAGTTGCTATGTACCTCCCAATGAACAAGTCATAGGGTGAAAAACATCATTGTTGCATATATTTTGCTGAGGACAGTTTTGGAATCGTAAATAAGATGAGCTTTGTTTCCTAAGATATATTGGATTGTTGTCCTCACTATTATTTATGAGGAAGTATAGTGTACATAAAGTATGAAGTAGGAGCTGAAACCCAAAAGTCCACATGACACCCCTAAACCTTTGAAACGGGGATTCTGTTCAGTTTTTTGAACATTTCCTTCTTTAGGGGACTGAAGTGTGAGTTAAAACTTTTTCTTCTGAAAATATTTCAGAGGCCAAATGCCTGACTGAATTTCTTGTGTTTTAGGTATGGTGCTTTATTTAGAGTTACTGGGTTTCTGGAAAAAAAAATCAGTGTGAAGTACTGTGCCAAATTGCTTGAACTTTGCCTACCATTTTCCTAAATGTAAACAATTTCTATTCCACATGCTCACTACTAGTGGCAGCCCCTACTTTCCAACTCTACCCCAACATTTTCTTTTCTCTTATGGAAATAGTGGGAACATTGTTTCCTTCACTATTCTGTAAATCACAGTCTTGCTCTATATAAGGGCAATGGAGGAAAGATGAATTATCTGTAATTTTGATAGATAGAACATAACTGATATCTATCTTGTGTAGTTTTGATGATAGAATGCTTACTTACTTTAATAAATTCACTATATATGACCAGAATACATTGTAATTTACTCTTCTGACTTGGCTGCTTGAACAGAGTGGCAGTTGCCCTCTTGAGGTTTATTTTTGTAATAAGAACAAGATGACTTCAAGTTCAAGGAGAAAATACAATTTATTAACTCACTCACTTACCTAGAATGTCAGGGTCCTTAAGTTTGGCCGAATCCCAGGGCTAAACCACATTGTAAGCTGCTTTCTCCCTCTCTCCAGCTCTTAGCTCTGCTTCCCTCTGTGTGCTGATCTCATCCTTCTTTGGCTAAAGATGAGAATTTTCTGGGGAAACTGGCTGCTGATAGTCTCTAATTTACAAGTCCCCAAACCCCTCAACGCCCGCCCACCTGTTTTTAGCAGTCCAAGGGAAGGGAACTTTCAATTCTTTCTGTTAGTATCCATATATCAATTCCAAAGAACAGCTTTGGTCCCACTGTTGCACATGCTCACTCCTGTGCCAGTTACTAGATCTAGGAGAATGGATATTGTGGTTGCATAGACTTTTACCAAATGCTTATCCCTAAAATGGAGTGGTGAGGTACTGTAACCAACATGTGCAGTAATGGGGTTTGGGAGAGGAGCAGGGCATAAGTCTCTGTAAGAATGTATGGCTGCCAGTCTCAGAATATACTTTTCTCTGTTTACTTTTCTACTCCTAGAACCAAAACCAGTACTTGACCAATAGTGGCATGTAATACATGTTTAGCGAATTGAATTTACTTGCATTACATTACATTTTGGCCTTCATTCTTATATTAAATCATTTTAATACAGTGTGGTGATCAAGAACATTTCTCTGGAGGAACTGACTGGGTTTACATGTTGGCTCTGTCTCAATTTCCTCGTTTATATAGAATGAGACAATAACAGTACCTGCCCTTTAGTGTCCTTTGCCTAGAAAAGTAAATGCAAGTAAAACACTTAACAAACTCTGTGCTATGTAGTAAGTACTAAAAAGAATGTTACTATTATATTTGTATGCTTTCATTGTGGTGTGTGTGCGCATAGGTATATAAATAAAAATGTGTATACACAGAAATTTTCCTATATGTATTTGTGTGAATATACAAATGTGTATGTACATACCTACATACACATATACTAACACAAACATATAATTGCATGAGTGACATACATATGTTAATTGGAATCATTCAAAAATCATGTTTATTTCCTGGTATCAGATACTTTGCTAGATTCTATGGTCACAAAGATGGGAAACATATGGCCCTTGCCCTCAAATAGCTCATGAATATATACATTATAAAAGTGTATTTATACATACACTCATGCACACACATCCTCTAATCAAGCTGGAAATCATTCCCAGAAAATATCTGTTTGTCATATGTTAAAAAACCATGGGAAAATGTCAGGAAAACTGTGTTCTAGTCATAGCTCTTCAATACGCTTTCAAATTTTGTATCCTATAACTTCTCTGGCCATTGAACACTAACTGACTTAGTTAAGCAACTAAGAAAATAAATCTCTATGGAACAAACCTAAGTATTAATACAAATGAGTCACTTGCAAATAATTTCCAGGACTAAAGAGACCATTAAAGTCATACGTTTAAACCCATAACCAAGCCTTGAGCTTCCTCCCCCAACCCCCAACCCCCAAGCCATTCAGTTACCTTTGATTTATTAAATGGCTTGCTTACTTATTTTTCAAAACCTCCAGGAAATGAGAAACTCTAAATTAGAAAAAAAGTAACATATCTTTTCTATTTACAGAGGCATATTGACTATATATAGTATGTAATTTACTAAAGAGATCACCTGTGTGCTTTCCTTCCAAGATTAAGAAATAGAGCCTGTATGCCCTTCCAAATCTCATTATCTCCTTGTCCCCCACTACATTGCCATTTGTAATAAACATCCTCCTGGGTTCCTTATAGTTTCATCATTTTATCACATATTAGCTTTTCCTGTTAGCTTTGCCTGTTTGTGAACATTGTATAAGTTGAAAGCTTACTGAATATATTCCTCTGTGGCTTGCTCCTTTGTCTAGGAGATTTGTTTGTGCTGTGCATTAAGCTACAGTTCATTTTGACTGCAGTTTCATTGTTAATTTGTTAATCTGTTGAACTGTCAATAGTTGTTTCCAGTTTGAGGCTGTTCCATAGAGCCTTTCCATGAATACCCTTCAATCTGTATCTTCATGCACTTATTTTCCATCATGAAGGTACTAGAAGTAGAGTTTCTGTGTCACGGGAATTTTTAACTTTATTAAGGGAGAAATAATTATTTCCCAAAGTGGTTCTACAAAGTTCAGCAACAAGAGGGGGAGATTCCACACCTTCTGCAAACATTTCATTTAGTCAGACCTTTTGATTTTGCTGATCTTATTATAAAATGCAGTCTCTATTTGTTTTTAATTTATATTTCCCTCATTAATAATTAGGTTGACACTTTTTAATGTTTGTTGATTATTTGAATTTTTTTCTTGTTTTGTGAAGCAATTGCCAGATTTCTACCAGTTTTTAAATTGAGTTGTCTTTTTTATTCTCATTATTTGGGAAAGTGGGTAGAACAAAAGTGTTCTTTTTATGGTCCAAACATTTGTCTTCTGTCAGTTATATTAATTGAAAATATCTTCTTCCCACTCTGTTTTATATTTTCACCTTCTTTACAGTGTCTTTTGATGAACAAAAGTTCTACTTTAATGTAGTTAGACTGGTCAGTTTTGGGGTATTTTGTGGGTTATTACAAATCTTCAAAATTTTTCTCATATTTTCTTCTAAAAGTTTTGTACTTTTGTCTTTTATGTAAAGTTTCAAATTTACACTGAACTGATTTTTCTGTAAGTGTATAGGGCAGTGGGAAGGAGATAGGAATCCACTTTCCTTTCCTCCCATCTCTTCTCTACTTTGGCTAACCAGTTGTCCCAGAATAATTTATAGTAAAATCCATCATTTATCTGCAGTGTGATTTCATTCATACATCAATTATATTTTAGTCTACTTCTGGGTAATGTTTTAATATCCTTCTGTCTGTATCTCTACCCTGTTGCCAAAATCATATTATCTTAAATATCATAGTTTTGTAATGAGACTTGACATGTGGAGAACAAGACTCCTACCTTGTTCTGTTTCAAGAGTATCGTAGCTTTTTTAAGTCTTTGCTCATCCATATAAATTTTAGAGTCAGGTTTTCAGGTAGTACACACACACTTAAAAATACACACACTTAATGGGATTGTCATTTCTATGATGCTGCATTTTCTAATCTATGGACTTAGTACCTTACTCCGTTCAGGTATCTTTTAATCATTCTCAATAATTTTTTGTATAATATTTTTATGTAGACATCTTGCACTTCTTAATTTCCATGTTTGATATTTTCATGCTATATTCAATTTTTATTTTCTATTTGATTCTGGCATTTAGAAACACAATTCTTTTTGGTACACTGACCTTGTATCCTAGTAACTTCGATAAACTCACCTATTAAAAATTTATTATAGGTTATTTTTGACATTTTATGTATGCAATCGTATGTTCCATTAATAATGATAGTTTTGCTTTACCTATTGAGTGGGTCACATTGTTGTTTCCCTTTAGTCTTTAAATATAGTAGATTATTTCAATTGATCACATGATGTTTCACTGTTTGAATGTGATATTTTGTTTGGATGTAACACCTGTTTGCATGAGTAGATTGGCCTGCAATTTTCATTTCTTTTGCTGTCCTTGATAGGTTTTGATATTAATGTTAAACTTGCCTGAAAAAATGAATTAAGTGTTCTTTCTTTTCACTAGAGAAATTTATGTAATATTATAACAGAACGTGATTTTTGTTTTCTGAAGCAATTGTGGAATTTCTATCATTTTTAAAATTGAGTTGTCTTTTTTAGCCTCATTATTTGAAAAAGTGGGTAGAAGGAAGGAGTTCTTAATGTGGTCTGAACACTTGTCTTCTGTTAGTTATATTAATTGAAAATATCTTCTTTCCACTCTGTCGTATATTTTCATATCATTGTGATTTTTTCACAACTCATAGAAAAACAATACAAACTTAGTTATAGCTTACTTTGTGGGCAGATCTTTAATTACTGTTCCAATATTTTCTAATTATTAAAGGAATAATTAGGTTTTCTAATTTTTAAACATTTTAGTTTTTCTGAAAATTTTCTCTTATCTGAATTTTCAGATTTATTTAAATTATTGATTTCTTATATCATTTTAAATGTGCCTTTAAAAAATTTATCTCCCTAGAGTGTTGTCAATTAGTTTGTAGTTTCAGAAACTATAAACAAAAAGATGAAAATTAACTTTCACCTTTGTTCTTTTATGTTTGTAGTTTATTTTTATTATTTTCTGCTTTTTCCTGTTATGTACTTTATTTTACATTTGATTTAGTTTGCTGGGTTTTTTTTCTAACTTCTTAAGGATTATTTATATAATCAACTCATTTTTCAGCCTCTTTTTTTTGTAATACATATATTTAAGGCTACATTTTCATTAAGTGCTGCTTCAGTCTAAGTAGGCTTAATTTTAAAAGATGTTATGTAGTATTTTTATTTCTAAATGTTTTCTAATTTTCTGTATGATTACTTCTTTCAACCACAGTTATTAGAAGTGTGTTCCTCAAGTCCGAACCTATAGAGTTTTTCTGATTATCTTAGTAGTATATTCATTTCTAGCCTAGCTGCACTGCTGCTCAATAGGGATGATATATACCAAGTCTTTACAATTTTACACTCATTTCATTATCCAATAAGTGATCCTTTTTTATAAGTGTTCATTATGTACTTGGAAATAATGTATACTTGTTTTAAAATTCTGAAGTGTATATTTAATACATGTTTATTAATTGTATTGTTGAAATCACCTATATCCACACTGGTTCTTTTTTTTTTTTTTTTTTTTTTTGTCTGCTATTCTCTCATTCTCTGAGAGAGCTACATGTAAATTTTCCATTATTTTTATGTATTATTAAGTGCATGCAAATTTATCATTATTTCTGGTTTTATTTTTATACAAAGTTATCCTCCTTATTTTTAGTAATACATTTTGCCAAATAGACTAGTTTGTGTCAACTTACTGTAACTCTAAAAATTCTCTTTTTATTACTATTTGTCTAAATTTTCCTTTTCATTCTTTTACTTTCAACATTTCTGTTTTCTTATCATTTTAGCTATCTCTTAAAAACAAAATATAGTCCAGTTTAACAATACTTGTTTTTTAATTTAGTTCAGTTACATTCAGTAAATAATTACTGACATATTTGGCTTTAAAGCTATTATCTGTTTTTCTGCTTTATTTTTTCTGACATTTTTAGGTTTATTTTTGTCCCCTTTTCTTTTAGATTGAATAAGCATGCATAAATATTTTTTGTTTCCTCTACTAGTTCAAAAGTGTACATTATATTTTTCTTCTTTCAGTGCTTACCCTTACAATTACAACATAATTCATCACACTATAAAAAAAATGTATCTTTACCATTCTTAAACCTTAAAACATATTTATAACATTTTATAAATTGTATGCTATCAACATGTAGATGGATACTTCATTTTTACAAAGAAATTATGTTTATTATTTATAATATTAATATTTGATTATATTTATTCACATAGCTACTAGATTTTTTTCTTCACTTTTGCATTTCAGTGTTTCATCTGGGGTGACTCTTCAGTAGAATTTATTTTTAGTGAGGTTCCACTGGTAGAATATTTTGGGGTTTTGCTTGCCTGAATAATACCTTCATTTCACTCTCATTTTTGAAATATATTTTTACTGGTCATAGAATTATAGTATGACACTGATTTATTTCAGTATATAGGCTATATCATAACACTTTTCTGGCTTTCATTGTTGCTTCGCGAAGTCAACTCAGTCTCACTGCTGCCTCTTTGAAGCTAATATCTCTTTTCTGTATGTCTATTAGTACCTTTTTTCTTATTAAAGATTTACAGTTTTGCTGATGTTTGTGGATTCATCTTTAATTATCCTTCATGAGATTTATTTGGATTCTTGAATCTGCCTGTAGTAGGCAAAATTCTAAGATGGTCTCCAAGATTCCTGCTCCTGGTGTATATAATCCTCTCTCCTTGAGTTTGGAAGCAACTTGTCATCTGGTGGGATTTTACTCCTGTGAAGAGGTGACAAAGATGTTTATATACCAAAAATGAAGGGATTTTGAAAATGTAATTAAAGTGTCTAATCAGTTGACTTTTAGCAAACACTTTAAAAATGAGCCAATCCAGGCCTTCCTTGAGACAAAGATTTGGAATAAGATAAAATTTCCTGCTTGTTTTGAAGAAGAAAACAAACATGTCATGAACTTCCAGTGGAGGGGTTATATGGCAAGGACCTGAGTGTGGATTCTAGTAGCTAAAAGAAAAAAGAAACATATATATATATGTCTCTCTTTATATATATATATTTTATAGATATGTATATTTTCATATATATATATCTTCATAGACATATATATATACTCACATATCTTCATAGATATATCCTCATATATATATCTTTGTAGATATATATATCGTCATATATATATATCCTCATATATATATATCTTCATAGATATGTATATATCCTCATATCTGTCTATCTATCTATATTTAGAGAGAGAGAGAGAGACAGAGAGAGGAAGAGCATGTTAGTCTTATACTGCAGGGAAAGGAATTCTGGCCACACCACTAAATTTGGAAGAAGATCCTGAGCCTTGGATGAGATTGAAGCCCTGGCCAACACCTTGATTGGAGCCACCTTATGAGACCCAAAGCAAAGGACTTAGCTAAGTTGTGTACAGATTCCTTATTCACAGCAACTGTGAGATAACAAATTTGTGGTGTTTTAAGCTGATGAATTTTTAGAAATTGTTTATACAATAATAGGAAACTAACATGATAGATCAGTATTTTTAATCCCTTCTAGAAAACTCTCAGCTCTTTTCTTTTCAAATATGCGCTCTGCTTTCAGTTTCTTCTTTCAGAAATTTTAATTAAACAAATGTTAGACGTTTTTCACTCTAATCTTTATGTCTCTAAACAGGTATTATCTTCTATCTCTTGGTCTTTGTGTAATGTACTCTGTATAATTTCTCAAGGTGTCCCTTCTAGTTCACTATCTCCATGTGTGTCTATTCTTCTGTTAATCTGTCAGTCTTTTTTTCTTCACTCCACCCTCTCCTGTCATTCAGTCTTTAATTTTAATGATTGCTTTTTCATATCTGAAAGTTCTAGTTCTTTCCTTTTCAAAACTGCTTGTTCACATTTAGGTAAACATATTTCTAAGGTATTTTCTATATTTTCCTGCTTTTATTACTGGTACAGATATGAAGAATAAAGGAACCATTTTTAGTTTATTCATATATAATATTTCCTGTGATTTCCCAATAGAAATAGCATTGACTAATTGTCTATAGTCCCACAAAAACAACACACACACACACACACACACACACACACACAATTTCTACAACGAAAGTCACTATTAGAAATTTAGTTATATCTGTGTTAGATCATTGGACATAACTAGTGATCATAACTGTGTTACAGATTCCCCATTCTGATGAAAATTTGGGGGAATGTCAATCATAAAGAGGAAGAACCACACAGAGTCATATGTTTGTGTAAAATTCCAGCTCATGAAAAGTGTGTGTGCTAGCACCCCCAAGACTGCCGCCTGTTACACATATGGGGTGGAAGTTTAGGTTTGGACAGAACAGTGCTATGTGGCTGGGCTAGAACTCTCTTCTGTGTATGTCCTTGTTTCCTTCTTCTTCTAGCTTTTACAATGTATTTATTTCTCTAGTCTTTTTTTTTTTTTTTTTTTTTGCCCCCCCTGAGACAAAGTCTTGCTCTGTCACCCAGAGCTGGAGTGCAATGGTGTACTCTCAGCTTACTGCAATCTCCACCTCCTGGGTTTAAGCAATTCTCCTGCCTCAGTCTCCTGAGTAGTTGAGATTAAAGGCATGCCGCACCACACCCCAGCTAATTTTTGTATTTGTAGTAGAGATGAGTCTTCACCATGTTGGCCAGGCTGGTCTCGAACTCCTGACCTCATAATCTGTCTGCCTCAGCCTCCCAAAGTGCTGGGATTTCAGGTGTGAGCCACCATGCCCAGCCTTCTCTAGTCTTTATGAGCTCATTCATGAATAAACTTTATAGAGAGGAATTGGAAGAAATTACTTCTAACAAAGTCAATGTTTTCATAGTGATAAAATCAACTGGGAAAACATATTTATAGAAACTCATGTTGACCTGACTGCTAAAAAACATAATGCCCTAGTCCATGGGTAAAGTCACCTATTTATCTTTTATATGCACCCTCACCCCAGTTTGAAGTTATTTATGGTAGATGTTGCCTATTCCTTTCATCAGCACAAAGCTCAGCCAGGCTGATCAGAGTAAGAGAAGGAAGGGTAAAGCGTAGAGAGAGCACCAGTCAGGAAATTCAGTCACCGTCGAACCACTGACTGAGAGATGTTTGCTCCTCTCACCCCTACTCTATTCCTGAAAAATTTGAGTAATTAGAGCAGTCTAAATTCTATGATTCTAGATATAGCTGTGAAATTTCAACGGCCATAGGAATTTTTTTTTATTCCCTTCATCTCTGCTATTTTTTTCCCTTCTTCTTTGCCTTACAAACATTTTTTATTCGGTTTTAAATTACGGGGGCAGAACTCTCTTATGCATTTGATGGATTTTTCCTGGTTTGCTTGTCTTTCTGCATGTGCCAACCAGTGTAATTATTTAATACTTAGTGAATAATTATGGGCATAGCTGGTAAGATCTTTGTTACTATTTTTATTCGGCATTGCCAAGAGACATTTGAACAACATGTAAAAAACAGTATATTGCAATTTAGGATTTTACAAATACAGACATTTCTTTTCCAAGTTTTAAATTTTAATTTTAAGAAAATATTTCCATGTTAATTATAATATTTCCTTGTTACTAGTAACAAATAATCAACTAATTCCCCATTTTAGAATAAAACAAACCACACCAATCTCAGGCCAAATCCTGTTAAAGACAGGAACAAAAATATCATATATAATGACTCTTGTAGGCAGACAGGATACCATTAAATAAATTGTTGCTCTAGCTTTGGAAATGTCACCTTATTGACCTGAAAGAATTCCCATAATTCTGGAAGAACAATTTATTCCACACACATGGGAACAAGAAGAAAATAGGGCAAATAAGTTCACCTGAGGATGATTGACTGTCATCACAAATTTGAGTCCTAGTTTTTACTCTTCAATTTCTCGCTCATGTATAAGCATGGAAAATAAATGGATAAGTGCTTCCCAAACAACCTAAATGAAGGAACTGAAGGCATGAGCTTGCCTAAAGGCAAGAATGCTGACCTAGTCACCTGTCACCAACTTCCTACAAAAAGCCTCATTGTAATTTTCTAATGACTCTTTACTGACTTTAAAAGGTTAATGTAACTTCCTAATACTGACCTTCTCCTAGGGATTGATAAACATATTCAGTAAGTTTAATATTCTTTCTGAATGAGTATATGAAGCTTATCTTTTTATCAGCCATACACAGAAACCAAAGTAGTCAAATTCTCCTAAAGTATACGGCACCGACTCCTCATGTCAAAGTTAACTGTCAATAAAGACTATAGTTAGTAAATGTTTTCATCATAAAATTAAATTTTATTGATCTATTCTTTCATAATCCATTTAATTTTAAAATTCCTAAATTCAATCTACATTTTGCAGTACTAAGAATGAAAGTAATTATCTGCTTGCTATTACCATATTTAAAAAGAAACCAAGAAATATAGGGAAATGTTTAAGTGTTTAAATCCTATTTATTTCCCATTGGCTATTGGCACATAAAGAGTTAAATTATTTAGAAAAAAAAAATATTTGGCAACCGCTCCTTGAGTTTGCCTCTTCCTTGCTACTATTATAGCAGATTATTTTTCAGTTTTGTTCACTTTTCATTTACAGCTTGATTTAATGAAATCTTAAAAAGGGTAGTTGTTAGTTTTCTAATGCAATCCAGATGAAAATAGCAGCATAATTATTACCACCTTCAAATTCATTCTGGCTTCAACTCTTTTTGTCTTTACAATTTGGGACTTTCAAATAAAATTTTAATTATGCATAAAATGAATAAAGGGTGATTTATATTACCATTGTGACTGCTTGTCTGGTAATAAATAGAAGCCTGGATCCTTGACAGGATTTTTATAACAGGAAAAATAATTAAATGGCCATATCATTATTATCAAGGAGGAGTTATTAAAGTACAGTGTATTACCTCTTACATAAAAGCATTTTGTTCAGCAATTTGAAAATGAAAAGTGGAAAGAGTAGTACCTGGGGAATTGGGTCCCTAGGCTTTATGCATCAAGATATACAGTCACCACATCTGTTTAAGTATAGGATTTAAAATATAATAAGCAAAGTACTGTGCAAGAAAAATTAGAAATAACAGCTCCTTCCCACAGGAGGCTGTGCTTGAATGCTGAAGTAACATTAATACATACATGTAAGAGAGAAGACTGTTAAAGGCAAAAGAAAAAAATATGTCCATTTCTCTAGGAGTTTCAGACTGATGGAAAAATGCACCCTGTTCAAAGGAATATGAGTTGGTGCGCTGGAACATCACTGTATTTGTAGTAGTGTCAATGTTTACATTTTAATCAAATACAATGTGCAATACTTTTTTCTTTTATTTATCACCATTGTTCTTTTATGCACAGAATAAAGAATTTTAAAACCACAAATTTAAATAATACATTTCTGTTTTTAAACATTTTGTCATGTGTAAGCATATGTATTACCCACTCTGTTTTTATTATTATACTTTAAGTTCTAGGATACATGTGCAGAACATGCAGGTTTGTTACATAGGTATATACATGCCATGGTGATTTACTGCATCCATCACTCTGTGATCTATATTAGGTATTTCTCCTAGTACTATCCCTCCCCTAGCCCCCCAACCACCCTGCTATCCCTCCCCTAGCCCCCACCCCACAAGAGGCCACGTTGTGTGATGTTCCCTTCCCTGTGTCCATGTGTTCTCATTGTTCAACACCCACTTATGAGTGAGAACATGCAGTCTTTGGATTTCTGTCTTGTGTCAGTTTGCTGACAATGATGGTTTCCAGCTTCATCCATGTGCCTGCAAAGGACATGAACTCATCCTTTTTTATGGCTGCATAGTATTCCATGGTGTATATGTGCCACATTTTCTTTATCCGGTCTACCATTGGTGGGCATTTGGGTTGGTTCCAAATCTTTGCTGTTGTGAACAGTGCCTCAGTAAACATACGTGTGCATGTGTCTTTATAATAAAATCATTTATAATCCTTTGGGTATATACCCAGCAATGAGATTGCTGGGTCAAATGGTATTTCTAGTTCTAGATCCTTGAGGAATTGCCACACTGTCTTCCACAATGGTTGGTTGAACTAATTTACACTCCCACCAACAGTGTAAAAGCATTACTGTTTCTCCACATCCTCTCCAGTATCCGTTGTCTCCTGATTTTTTTAATGATCACCATTCTAACTGGCATGAGATGGTATCTCAATGTGGTTTTGATTTGCATTTCTTGAATAACCAGTGATAATGAGCTTTTTTCATGTTTGTTGGCTGCATTAATGTCTTCTTTTGAGAAGTGTCTGTTCATATCCTTCACCCACTTTTTTTTTTTAATTGCATTTTAGGTTTGGGGGTACATGTGAAGAACATGGAAGATTGTTGCATAGGTACACTTTTTGATGGGGTTGTTTTTTTCTTGAAGATTTGTTTAAGTTCTCTGTAGATTCTGGATACTAGTCCTTTGTCAGATGAGTAGATTGGAAAAATTTTCTCCCATTGTATAGGTTGTCTGCTCATTGTAATGACAGTTTCTTTTGCTGTACACAAGCTCTTTAGTTTAATGAGATCCCATTTGTCTATTTTGGCTTTTGTTGCCATTGTTTTTGGTGTTTTCGATATGAAGTCCTTGCCCACGCCTATGTTCTGAATGGTATTGCCTAGATTTTATTCTAGGGCTTTTGTGGTTTTAGGTCTAACATTTAAGTTAGAATTTCAAGTGAGTGAATTTTTTAATCCATCTTGAGTGAGTTTTTGTATAAGGTGTAAGAAGGAATCCAGTTTCAGCTTTCTGCATATGACTAGCCAGTTTTCCCAACACCATTTATTAAGTGGGGAATCCTTTCTCAATTGCTAATTCATCCTAATCAAACTTTGGGTAGTATGGCCATTTTCATGATATTGTTTCTTCCTAATGATGAGCATGGAATGTTTTTCGATTTGTGTCCAGTATTTTATTGCCAGTATTTTATTGAGGATTTTTGCATCGATGTTTATCAGGGATACTGGTCTGAAATATTCTTTTTCAGTTATGTCAGGTTTGTCAAAGATCAGATGGTTGTAGATGTGTGGCATTATTTCTGAGGCCTCTGTTACGTTCCTTTGGTCTATATCTCTGTTTTGGTACCAATACCATGGTACTATACTATTACCTTGTAGTATAGTTTGAAGTCAGGTAGCATGATGCCTCCAGTTTTGTTTTTTTGTTTTGTTTTGTTTTGTTTTGATTTGCTGCTTAGGATTGTCTTGGCTATTGGTTATGCGGGCTCTGTTTTGGTTCCATATGAAATGCAAGGTGTTACAGTTCTGGGAACAAAGTCAATGGTAGCTCAATGGGGATAGCATTGAATCTATAAATTACTTTAGGCAGTATAGCCATTTTCATGATACTGATTCTTCCTAATTATGAGCATGGAATATTTTTCCATTTGTTTGTGTCCTCTCTTGTTTCCTTGAGCAGTGGTTTGTAGTTGTCCTTGAAGAGGTCCTTCACATCCCTTGTTAGTTGTATTCTTAGGTATTTTATTCTCTTTGTAGCAATTGTGAATTGGAGTTCACTCTTGATTTGGCTCTCTGTTTGTCTGTTATTGGTGTACAGGAATGCTTGTGATTTTTCCACATTTATTTTGTATCCTGAGACTTTGCTGAATTGCTTATCATCTGAAGGAGATTTTGGGCTGAGACAATGGAGTCTTCTAAATATATAATCATGTCATCTACAAATAGAGACAATTTCACTTCCACTTTTCCTAATTGTTTATCCTTTATTTCTTTTTCTTGCCTGATTGCCCTGGCCAGAACTTTCAATACTATATTGAATAGGAGTGGTGAGAGAGGGCATCTTTGTCTTGTGCCAGTTTTCAAAGGGAATGCTTCTGGTTTTTGCCCATTCAGTATGATATTGGCTGTGGGTTTGTCATAAATAGCTATTATTATTTTGAGATACATTCCGTCAATACCTAGTTTATTGAGAGTTTTTAGCATAAAGGCAGTTGAATTCTGTTGAAGGCTTTCTCTGCATCTGTTGAAATAATCATGTGGTGTTTGTCTTTGGTTCTGTTTATGTGATGGATTATGTTCATTGATTTGCATATATTGAACAAGCCTTGCATCCCAGAGATGAGGCTGACTTGATCATGATGGATAAGCTTTTTGATGTGCTGTTCGATTCAGTTTGCCAGTATTTTATTGAGGATTTTCGCATCAATGTTCATCAGGGATATTAACCTGAAATTTTCTTTTTTAGTTGTATGTCTGCCATGTTTTGGTATCAGGATAATGTTTGCCTCATAAAATGAGTTAGGGAGGATTCCCCTCTTTTTCTATTGTTTGGAATATTTTCAGAAGGAATGGTACCAACTCCTCCTTGTACCTGTGGTAGAATTCAGCTATGAACCTGTCTGGTCCTGGACTTCTTTTGGTTGGTAGGGTATTAATTGCTGCCTCAATTTCAGACCTTGTTATTTGTCTATTCAGGGATTTGACTTCTTCCTAGTTTAGTCTCGGGAAGGTGTGGTGTAAGTGTCTAGGAATTTATCCATTTCTTCTAGATTTTCTGGTTTATTTGCATAGAGGTTTTTATAGTATTATCTGATGGTAGTTTGTAGTTCTGTGGGATCAGTGATGATATCCCCTTTATCATCTTTTATTTCATCTATTTAATTCTTCTTTCTTCTTTATTAGTCTGGCTAGCAGTCCATCTACTTTATTGATCTTTTCAAAAAATCAGCTCCTGGATTCATTGATATTTTGAAGGTTTTTTCATGTCTCTATCTCCTTCACTTCTGCTCTGTTGTTAGTTATTTCTTGCCTTCCGCTAGCTTTTGAATTTGTTTGATCTTGCTCCTCTAGTTCTTTTAATCATGATGTTAGGGTGTCAGTTTTAGATCTTTGTTTTTCTTGTGGGCATTTAGTGCTATAAATTTCCCTCTAGACACTGCTTTAAACATGTCTCACAGTTTCTGGTACATTGTGTTTTAATTCTCATTGGTTTCAAAGAACTTATTTATTTCTGCCTTCATTTTATTATTTATCCAGTAGTCATTCAGGAGCAGGTTATTCAGTTTCCATGTAGTTGTGTGGTTTTCAGTGAGTTTCTTAATCCTGAGTTCTAATTTGATTGCACTGTGGTCTGGGAGACTGTTGGTTATGATTTCTATTCTTTTGCACTTGCTGAGGAGTCTTTTACTTGAAATTATGTGGTCAATTTTAGAATAAGTGTGGAATGGTCCTGAGAAGAATGTATGTCTGTGTATTGGGGTGGAGAATTCTGTAGATGTCTATTAGGTCCACTTGGTCCAGATCTAAGTTCAAGTCCTGGATATCCTTGTTAATTTTCTGTCTTGTTGATCTAATATTGACAGTGGGGTGTTAAAATCTCCCACTATTATTGTGTGGGACTCTAAGTCTCTTTGTAGGTCTCTAAGAACTTGATTTATGAATCTGGGTACTCCTGTATTAGGTGCATATATATTTAGGATAGTTAGCTCTTCTTGTTGCATTGATCCCTTTATCATTATGAAATGCCCTTCTTTGTCTCTTTTGATCTTTGTTGGTTTAAAGTCTGGTTTATCAGAGACTAGGATTGCAACACCTGCTTTATTTTTTTTTAATTTTTATTTTTTGGCTTTCCATTTGCTTGGTAAATCTTCCTCCATCCCTCTATTTTGAGCCTATGTGTGTCTTTGCACATGAGATGGGTCTCCTGAATACAGCACACCAACGGGCCTTGACTCTTTATCCAATTTGCCAGTCTGTGTCTTTTAATTGGGTCATTTAGCCCATTTACATTTAAGGTTAATATTGTTATGTATGAATTTGATCCTGCCATTATAATGCTAGCTGGTTGTTTTGCCCATTAGTTGATGCAGTGTCTTCATAGCATTGATGGTCTTTACTATTTGGTATGTTTTTGCAGTGGCTGGTACTGATTGTTCCTTTCCTTGTTTAGTGCTTCCTTCAGGAGCTCTTGTAAGGCAGTCCTGGTAGTGACAAAATCTCTCAGTAGTTGCTTATCCATAAAAGATTTTATTTCTCCTTTGCTTATTAAGCTTAATTTGGCTGGATATGAAATTCTGGGTTGAAAATTTATTTCTTTAAGAATGTTGAATATTGGCCCTATGTCTTCTGGCTTGCAGGGTTTCTGCCGAGAGATTCACTGTGAGTCTAATGGGCTTTCCTTTGTGGGTAACCTGACTTCTCTCTGGCCGCCCTTCACATTTTTTCCTTCATTTCAACCCTGGTGAATCTGACGATTATGTGTCTTGGGGTTGCTCTTCTTGAGGAGTATCTTGGTGTTCTCTGTATTTCCTAAATTTGAATGTTGGCCTGCCTTGCTAGGTTGAGGAAGTTCTCCTGGATAATATCCTGAAGAGTATTTTCCAACTTAGTTTTATTCTCCTCGTTGCTTTCAGGTACACCACTCAAATGTAGATTTGGTCTTTTCTTGTAACCCCATATTTCTTGTTATTTCTTTTCACTCTTTTTTTGTCTAATTTTGTCTTCTCACTTTATTTCATTGAGTTGATCTTCAATCTATGATATCCTTTCTTCTGCTTGATCAATTTGGCTATTGAAACTTGTATGTGCTTCACAAAGTTCTTGAGCTGTGTTTTTCAGCTCTATCAGATTGTTTATGTTCTTCTCTAAACTAGTTATTCTAGTTAGCATTTCATCTAACCTTTTTTCAAGGTTCTTAGCTTCCTTGCATTGGGTTAGAATATGCTCCTTTAGCTTGGAGAAGTTTGTTGTTACCCACCTTCTGAAGCCTACTTCTGTCAATTTTTGAAACTCATTCTCCATCCAGTTTTGTTCCTTTGCTGACAAGGAGTTGTGATCTCTTGGAGGAGAAGAGGTGTTTCAGCATTTTTGCGCTGGTTTCTTCCCATCTTTGTGGATTTATCAACCTTTGGTCTTTGAAGTTGGTGAATGGGTCTCTGAGTGGATGTCCTTTTTTTTGATGTTAAGATTATTTCTGTTTGTTTGTTAGTTTTCCTTCTAACAGGCCCATCTGCTGCAGTTCTGCTGGAGTTAGCTGGAGGTCCACTCCAGACCCTGCTTGCCTGGAAATCACCAGGGCAGGTTGCAGAACAGCAAAGATTGCTGCCTGTTCCTTCCTCTGGTAGCTTCACCTGAGAAGGGAACCCAACAGATGCCAGCCAGAGCTCTCCTGTATGAGGTGTCTGTCAGCCCCCTACTGGGAGGTGTCTCCCAGTCAGGACACAGGGGAGTCAGGGAGCCACTTGAGGATGCAGTCTGTCCCTTATCAGAGCTGGAACATAGTGCTGGGAGATCCACTGCTGTTTTCAGAGCTGCCAGGCAGGGAAGTTTAAATCTGCTGAAACTGTACTCATAACAGCCCCTTTTCCAGGTGCTCTGTCCCAGGAAGGTGGAAGCTTTATTTAGGTCTCTGTCAGGCTGCCACCTTTTTTCAGAGATTCTTTGCCCAGCAAGGAGGCAGTCTAGTAACACAGTCTGCCTGCAGAGGCCTTGCTGAGCTGCTATGGGCTCCACCCGTTTTGAACATCCCAGTGATTTTGTTTACTTACTGGAGCCTCAGCAATGGCAGGAGCCCCTTCCCCACACTGAGCTCAAACCTCCCAGGTTGAGCTCAGACTGCTGTGCTGGCTGCAAGAATTTCAAGCCTGTGGATCTTAGCTTGCTGGTCTCCATTGGCGTGGGACCCACCAAGCCAGATCACTTGGCTCCCTGGCTTCAGCCCCCTTTCCAGGGGAGTGAAGGGTCCAATCTCGCTGGTGTTCCAGGTATCACTGGGGTATGAGAAAAAAAAACTGCTGCATCTAGCTCAGTTTCTTCCCAAATGGCCATCCAGTTTTGTGCTGGAAACCCGGGACCCTGGTGTTGTAGGTACCGAAGGGAATCTCCTGGTCTGCAGGTTGTGAAGACCATGGGGAAAGCACAGTATCTGGGCCGGAGTGCAGGGGACAGTCCCTAATGGCTTCCCTTAGCTAGGAGTGGGAGTTCCAGGCCCCTTGCACTTCCTGGGTGAGGCAACACCCCACCCTGCTTCAGCTTGCCCTCCTTGGGCTGCACCCACTGTTCAACCAGTCCCAGTGATATGAGGCAGGTATCTCAGTTGGAAATGCAGAGATCACCCACCTTCTGCATCGATCTTGCTGAAAGCTGCACACTGGAGCTGTTCCTATTTGGCCATCTTGCCAGGAACCCCTTTTTTTTTTTTTTGAGACGAAGTCTCGCTCTGTTACCCAGGCTGGAGTGCAGTGGCCCTATCTTGGCTCACTGCAGCCTCTGTCTCCTGGGTTCAAGAGATTCTTGTGCCTCAGCCCCCTGAGTAGCTGGGATTATAGGTGAGCACCACCATATCTGGCTAATGTTTGTATTTTTAGTAGAGATGAAGAGACAGGGATTTTACCACATTGCCCAGGCTGGTTGTGAACTCCCGAACTTAAGGGAATCTGCCCACCTCCGCCTCCCAAAGTGCTAGGATTACATTTTCTAAAAAGACTTATTGGCTGCAATGTGGTGGCTCAACACTTTGGGAGGTGGAAGTGGGCATATCGGTTGAGGTCAGGAGTTCAAGACAAGCCTGGCCAACATGGCAAAACCCCATCTCTACTAAAACTACAAAAATTATCCAGGCATCATGGTGGGAGCCTGTAATGTCAGCTACTGAGGGGACTGAGGCAGGAGAATCGCTTGAACCTGGGAGGCAGAGGTTGCAGTGAGCCAAGATGGCACCACTGCACTCCAGCCTAGGCAACAGAGTGAGACTCCACCTCATTTAAAAAAAAAAAAAAAAAAAAAAAAGACTTAACTGGTGAGTGCAACCTCCAAAATCCAAAATGGAAAAGGAGCATACCTAGCATGTTTGAAAACCACAGCAAATCATTTTTAAACAAACACTGATCTGTATGGCAAAATGATTTCAGTAAGAATTATGAAATGAAATAAATATTAACAATAATGGCCAGAAAATATTTACCTACAACAGCAAAAAAAATAAGTGATGGATTAATATTACTTAATTATGTTAATGTCTTTTTTGAAAGCAAAGAGGGAATGACAAGAGAAATACTTCCAAAAGAGTGAAATCCACAAGGATCCGAGAAGAATTTGCATGCAAAATGACAGAACTGAAGAAAGGCACGTTCTATTTTTTTCAGCTTTATAATCCCTGTGATATCATTGATCATTTCCAATCTACTGTTTAAATGCAGAAATAAGTAACGGCACAGGTGTTGGAGACATGAACTAAGTCTGAAGCAAATTTGAGTAATTAGAGCCCTGACCAACTTACTCTTGAATTAGAAGTGTAGCTGAGTCTTGGAGGAACAGTGTATTAATTAGGAGTCCTCTGAATTAACTACCATGTAGAATACAGTTTTTATTAAATTATAAATAATAAAGTGTGCTTATTTGAACTTTGCAGATATATTAGTGTACTATTGTAACTATCACAATTGTTTGAACATAAACCAAAAAACTATTTTTTTCACTGCAGTTATATTATCACTGATAATGCTTAGCATTGATGATGCCTAGTGATCATTAAAAAACAGACCCACTTTTAGTTGGCTCTATTATTGTTTTAAAATTCAGTAAGTAGTGTCTATACGCAGTATGGACCACTGCCTGACCTTGGTATGCCATTGGAGTAGGACAAATAAATCACTTTTAGTTCTCCAAAATAAAAGATTTTTTTTCCCCTTAAAAAAAGAATATACGATCAATTCTGTTACCAGACCACCTTTCTGCTGTCCAGGATGCTAGCTTTAGGATGACTTTTCCAAAAGCATTATCTATGAAAAGCATTCTACCTGTTTCCAATGACTATATGGTGAATAATCTCTAAGATATTAAACTGGCTTATTTTTGTAGCAAACAATAAATTTCTTCTGTTTGGGAAGGTATCAGATGGAAGTCAAACTATGCCAATCACTATCCCTGTAGTTTCTCTAAGTCACAATATCTCTAGCAGTAGAAAGAAAATTATGCTTTTTGTCATTACCTTTTGGGAGTAAAGTTAAAGTAAAAAATGCATCCAGTCCTGTGAACACTCTCTTCTGTTCCACTGAGTTGGCTCAACGCAGAAGATTAGGTGAGAAGATGAGGGAGGGGGAACAATCCAGGCACTAGAGTTTAAAGGCAGCAGTGAACAGCTTCTTTAATGGAAACTGTACAACCTGACATTAGTTATGACATCATTAAGTTTGTGTTAAGTAATTTAGTATGGCTCCAGCATTTAAGCCAAAATATATTACCATGATTTGTGCTAAGGTAGTTTTGCCTCTGCCCACACCAATCTCTCCTGCAAAACCAGAATTTCTATGAGTGCATTAGACATTGGAACGTAGCTCTTATCCTGATACTTTGAAAAAAAGACCTTTTCAAGCTTTTCTTTGAAGTAGGTTAATAACTGAAGAATTTGTATGTTTGAAAAGTGCAGTATTCAGCTAATTGCTTATTTTTGTAATGGTCACCTAGCAAAAACATACCTTAAAATATTTGGAATGTTTTAATGGTTTCAATTAATTAGACTCTTCAAGAGGCAAGTAATGCAAACAATTGACTTGTGTGAATTTAAAACATAAAATGCCCCAAGCTTTCTTTGTGTGAGGAATTTTACTGTTAGATGGTCTATTTTGTCTACAGAAAATATGAGTTACATGCAGAAAGTTTTCCAAGAGCAAAGAGTTTAGGGACTATAAAGTTTTTTAAGGCTAGCAGATTTTTTTCCCTATCTAGTGCTACTCAAAGCCTTCAATATGCTAATTCAGATTCAATATTCTAATCACGACCATGAAGTGGATATGGGATGATGACATGTTTACAAATTTACTACATAATTCTTTTTTTCATGGAGTATCTTCTGGAACTTAGCATTCCATAGAACCTACTTAAGAAGCTTTTCTATGTCTTTACTATGTCTCAGACGGAACCCATGGGAAAATTGCATGTTTCTGTCCCTAAGATCTCTTTGATTCCCTTCATTGAATCTATGCTTAGAATCTTGTGTCCCACATTTTCCTGCTACCAGAAAAGGAAATAATCATAATCTTCCCAGTTGAATTGGAGAGCCTCTAAAGTGTTCCCTAAGGAAATGTGATGCTATGGGAAATACATGAACTTGAAATAACGTTTGAATGACTTAAATGGTGCTTGCCACATTGTAGATACACATGAATGTCCTTTTGATCCTTTCTCCAATTATCTTTGAAAAATGAAGATTTCTTTGTTAAATTTGCTTGAGAATACATATTGAGTATGGGCCTACAATCTCACTAAATGCTATTTGTTATTTAGTGACTGTGGTACAGTGAGCATGTGACATAAAGTTCACCTTAGATGAAAAACTGTTAAAATAACTTAGTAATAAGACCCTCTTATCTACCAGACAAAAACAATCAGTGGACATATGTTAGCCATTCAGACCCATGGGATCTGTGAGCACTAGCTAAAGAAAATAACTTATAAGAAAGGCTTTGAAATAATAATATTTGATTTAGACATCATTTTTTTACATTATACAATTATACAAAGTCAATTTGAAGCTAAGACATTTATGAGAAAATCATGTTATTTAAAAATTATGAGTGATTTACTTGATTTGGTGCAAGAGCATTATGCCTCTAGCTTCTACTCGCAATCTAAGCTAAGTAGTTTTGATGTACATGGCCTTTGAATTTGTTGCAAACTTTAAGATGGATGCCATTTAATTTTAGGATAGGACAAAAGTGGCAACTGTTGGGAGGGGAAGGAAGTTACATTCATTTCCTACGTATGATGAGTAGATGTGCTCTCTTGTTTAATCCTAACATCAATGCCATGGAGGGTTTATTAATATCCCACTTTTACAAATAAATTTGGGCTTACAGATCAGAAGTAAAATGTTCAAGATTACATAGCTATTATGTCTCGACAGAGTCAGGATTGTGAAACCAGATTTATTGGGTTTCAAAGTTTACGTTTTTTCCAGCACTAGCGGTGTTGCACCAACCTTAGGATTTTGCTTAATGGGATATTTTTCATAATATTTTCAAAATATAGTAAGTTTTCAAGTGAATTAAAAAAAATTGGTTAGCAAAAATGTAATTTTCCATGTAATCCTCAAGTAACACTATCGATATTAAACTAGAGACTCATGTGTCCTTCTTACTTGTGATGGTTATTTTATATGTCAACTTGACTGGGCCATTGGGTGCCCAGATATTTGATCAAACATTATCCTGAGTGTGTCTGTGAGCACATTTCTGGATGTGAATCAATAGACTGAGTAGCGTAGATCGTCCTTCCTAATGTGAGTGGCTCTCACCCAATTAACTGAAGACCTGACAGAACAAAAGCCTTAAGTAACAAAGAATTCCTCCTACATCTGACCACTTTGAGCTGAGACATCAGTCTTTTGCTGTCTTTCAACTCAAACAAAAATACTGGCTCTTTTGAGTCTTGAGCCTGCCTGCTCAAGACTAAACATATACCATGGTCTCTTCTGGTCTTTGGATTTAGGAACTACAATATTAGCTTTCTTGGTCTACAGCTTGTCAGCTGCAGATCTTGGAACTTCTATATATCTTGGAACCCCTCCATAATCACATGAGTCAACTCCTTGTCATATGTCACTTCATATGTATATATATATATATATATATGAAGTCAATTTGAAGCTAAGATATATATATATGTATATATATGCACATACACACACATATGATGCATATATACATACACACATATATAAAGTATGTACACACATCTGATTATATATATATATATAGAGAGAGAGAGAGAGACATGTATGTATATATCCTACTGGATCTGTTTCTTTGGAGAACTCTTGATACTCTGGAGAATACATTAATTAAGATAATTTCTGTGGGAAACGAAAAGTATTATTTATTGTTGTCAGCAGATTAGTATTATCAATATTTAAATTATTTCCATTATAATATGTCTTACAGAGAAGTTTCATATTTTGTGATTTTTGTTTGCTTTCCTGCCAGGGAAAATGCTTGTTTCTGGGGTGCATCCAAGTCCTAGCACTTTTTCAGCTATTTGGGGACACAGAATTCACTAGAATTTGCTTTCCCTGAAAAGGCACACTGGTCCTGCACTGGGAACATGAAGTATCTTTAGAGTAATGGCTCCAAACCTAGGAAATCTCAGTCCTTGCTGACAGCTCTGGAACCTCTTAGCATGAACACACACACAGACACACACACACCTCACATACACACATGCATGCGCATGTGTACACTCACATAAGTTTGTATCAATTTTAGTTTTGAAACCCTTTTTCTGACATGTCTATCAAATTCTCTAATGTTTTCTCCAGGAAACAACTAAAAAGGTTTTCAGGAGTCAGAGAAAAGCAGACCCAGAAATGAGTGCTTATGGATGACAAACTAGAAAACAAAAGAGAAAATAATAAAGACCAAGGGAAGACCTGAGATCTGCTGGGGGGTGAACATTTTCTATTAGGCACTTATTTCATTCAACAAACTTACAAAACACTAAATATGTGTAAGATACTTTCGAATGCATGTAGATAAATCAAACACAAATCTTGCCCTCGTGATTTTACAATCAGCAAGGGAAAGGTTATTTGTACATAAGAATCTAAAAACTGGTAGGTGCTATAATGGAGGTTTGAGTAAAATGATATAGGTCTGAGAGAGGCTACGGTCATCTGGGGTGACCCAGAAAAGCTTCCTGGATGTGGTAGCACTGGAAGATGACGTTGAAGGATGAGTAGACCTTGGCAATTGGAGATATGCATTATACTCCATGCAGAAAGAATAGGATAAACAAAGCCATGGAGGAGAGACATGTGGCAATACATGTGACTGCATGGCCAGACTAGAGATGAGGCATGGGGTCATTGTAGGTATTGTAGGAAGCTTGGCTAAAAATAAGAAGGATTTTCCCCTCATTAGTCATCTTGAGCCTTAGAAAAATTTAGAGCCAAGGACACGTCTGAAGAAACATGTCCTTTTGAAAGACTGATATGACAGTGGTGTAGTCTGGATTGAAGCAACGACAAACTGGATTGTGAAAAACCTGCACGGAAGTTAACTTGTTAACGAAAATGGAATGAAAGAGAAACAAAAGGAACGCATTGCAGAGGTTTGTTGTTTCCATAACATGCTTCTAAGGCTGCTTTGAAATAAACTTGGGCTAAAATTTTGAATGCAAAACCACCACTGAGGCATATCTGCAAAAGCATTGCCAGTTCCTGGGGTAGATAGGGATTACTGGGACTTCTCAGTCACTAACGCCTGAAGGTATGAAACAGCCAAGATGTCCAAGTAGAAAGAATGAAGTTTAGAGACATAAAACAATGAGAGACATAAGTTCTGTGTCCAAACAAATTCGGACACAGAAACCCTGTCAATAGTCTTTAATCAGAAGTGCTCTGGATCAGAGACTTGTAGTCTTAGGTTAAAGGAAATAAGTATCAACTAACTATCAGAAATGAGATACACGCACTATATATCTCATTTATAGATACACAGACACACTGTGTGTGTCTGTGTGGCCAGAGGTTTTAGATGGCAGAATTGGCCACCTGTGTTCTTGTTGATTCCCTCGCATTTTGAGAATGAACACACATTTTTTTAAAAAATCCACAAACACTGCCCACAGTGACTTCGTTCAAGTATCCTTCCGTCTGTGTGATGTGTGATTTCATTATCTCACATATTTCATGTTTTCTGATTGAAGGTGAGCAAAGAGTCAGTTATTTGTAGCCTGTTATATAAAATACTTGTTAATGAAAAGGCACAGCAGATTTAAATTTACTTAATGTTCATACTCACTCTTTTTCCCTTCACATAGCATTTCCCTTTATCATATTTTTGAATCTCAGAAAAATATTTTTCTCTGAATTTAAGAACGAATTTTAAGTGATTTGGAAGTTTTATTAGATGAAATAAAAAGGAGAGACAAAAATTATGTACAAAAACAAAAAGGAACGTTTAGTGAATCAGAAACTAATTGAAGTAAATAGAAAGCATGTAAAATAAAATCAGCATTTTATAGCATGTGCAATGCTGTACATATTTCTGTCACTTTGAAAAATGGCTTTTAAAATCTGCTAATAGTGTTTCCAAATTGCTAAATTGATTGTAATTTAATAGGTAAATAAAAAACATTTTTTTGCTCATTTTGCAATGCTTACTTGAAAAAGAAATGAAAAGTTATGCAGATTAAAGCCTTCCC
Source organism: Ateles fusciceps (assembly GCA_036589455.1). Taxonomy (NCBI): domain Eukaryota; kingdom Metazoa; phylum Chordata; class Mammalia; order Primates; family Atelidae; genus Ateles; species Ateles fusciceps. Next base: position 5,554,618 of record JAZHEH010002842.1, read on the forward strand.
AGCATAAGGGGAATGGCCAAGAAAAGAACATATCATGTCTGCTCTACCCGCCTGAATTGAAAGAAATTGGCTTATAATTTCTTTGAGTAAAATCTAAAGCATGTACTCTTATTCATACACAAATGCTAAGTTAAACATTTATATGTGAAGCTAGGAAATGCATATAATTTTAGAGATGAAAATATACTGTGAGATTAAATTAAAATGGGAATGCAATTCTACTGTATTTCCTTTATTTTAGCTTATAAGTTTTCCACATTTAAGTATGTCTGTAGTCAAGGTTAAATATCAAAAACTGTCTGAAAAGATCAGATATTGAGTTAATTTTTTACTTATCTATGGTACTAAGGGACTAAAATTAGACAAGTACATAAGCTCGGCAAATAATGAAGATTCTTCATTTCAGTCAAGATTTTCAGCTCTCTCCTGCAAAATATTTCACCATCAGTTGAAATATTTCAACTAGTCAGGGGTAGCAAATTTAGGAGATGTCAGTTCTATTCTCTGCACATGTACTTCTTCTCTGGTAAAGGTACCATTGTTTTTGAAGCTTTCCATTCCTCAAATTGTCTTCACTCTCTTGATCCACCTAAGGATCACCTTAGATAGGCCTTCATCTTTAAGATCCAACTCAAGGGCTTATACAACTACTCATCTGTGACCATTAAGACTTGGGCACTTGGCCAAGTCTTCCTCTTGCCCCATTCACCTACACTTTTAGTGACCACGTGGATACATTCTTCTCTCAATCAGTATCCTTGAACTCTTCCATTTCTTTCATGTCCTTACTCTCACTGAACCTATCTTTTTACTTCATTGATACTTTCTGCCTTTTCACTCCTTCTTTTTCTCCTAATTAATTTCTTCCCTACTGGTTTCACTTATTGATGTGAAATAAAGTCAAGACTTCATCATCTGTAAACTTAGTATTTTATTTACTGCACTCTCAAATACCTTATTCCTTGTTCTTTCATTTGGTCATACTATAACCCTGGTTCAACTTACCATTCTACTTTTTCTACTCTTATACTTAGATAGACGACTCCTAGAAAACAGTTATACAAGAAGGTGGATTGATTTCATTAAAAATCTGTAGGTTCCAACTTTAGACTGTTACATAAGCTTTCTTCATAATTGTGCCCCCAGCCTGACTGATGGGACTTGCAACAGCTAAGCTGAGCCTCTGATTCTCTCCTTGTGCTTCTGTCCCATCACTTCTCTTTTAATTTCAGCAGAACCTATTGTTTCCGGTTTCACATGTGAAATAGTAGGCATCAATAAGACACTGAGAGTTTAGCATTTCACTGACAAATATATACCTCCCCTTCTTCTAATCTACAAATCTATATATCAACCCATCTACTAGATAGCTCTTATGGAATGTCCCAAAAGTACTTCTGTGTTCAAATGAAACATATAACAATCCCTATACTGATTCTTTTAATATTTCCTATAACCAGATGACTAGCTAACTGATTGGCTGGATTAATAAAATCCTGTTTCTTATAGGAAATCCAGTTAACTAGAAAACTAGAGCCCACATTTCTCTCCAGTCTCTAAACTCTTTTCATACTTAGTGTCAAGGTTCTTCAATTTACAGTGGCTACCATTCGATCCAAGCTTAATCATTTAATGCCCCATGTTTTCCAAATGCTTCAGATATTTAAATTCTAACTCTCCATTAAAGCATCCACCTCCTCAAATTTAGTAACAATGTCTCAAATTAATTTTATTTTCTGTAGAAACAGGTGTTTAGTAAGTGCTTTCTTATAAGAAATGAAATGATGTAGTAATGACTCAAAGAAAACAAACAATAAACTTGGATGAAGCTAATAAATCTGTTCCTGGAACCAAAAGTCTGCCATTGGGATACTGTTTTGTAGTATATGAACCAAAGTTAACTTACTCATTTGCTAATTTTTGTTTATTAAATAAAACAAAACAACACAACTTCAGAGCTCAGTAAGTAAGTTTTTTCAAATTTGTAAAGCCAGGCTCCAAAAGATTTTGGCTTACAAGAGTCCCCTCAGTGCGCAGTCATGACAAGACAAGCCTCTTCCCTCTGGTCACATATTCTTTCACAATACCATAAAACCAAGACAAAGGATGCTGGTCTCGACTGCAATCTACATGGCAGCATACCTTGCAATATTTAGGATACAAGAGAAAGAGGGAGTCAATCAATTGCTAATTTCTTATATTCGAAGTTTTTTAAAAAATGTGTGTACCAGCTACTTTTCCCACTATGTTCAGGAGAGAAGTTCTGTTTCCTACATTCATTTTCTTCCTGACATTACTACAAAAATATTCATTGAGAACTTGGTGGTGAAAGGATGTAACCTACTATGAAACACTTAAGCAGCAAAAATGTAGCTTCAAGTTACCTTGATTGGGATGAGTATAAGGAAGATATTAGGAATATTTAATCCAGCTATTAATGGGATTATATATAAACAACTATTTCTCCTATAATTTAAAAACTTGATATTCTTCATTCTCTCATTTAATTGTGGCAAAATCTTTATTAATTTAGTTATTGTCCCAAAATATTTTTTCCATTAGAACTTGTGTTGTTTCGAGACTTCTGCCAAAATGGCCAAATAGGAAAAGCTCCAGTCTGCAGTTCCCAGTGAGAGCGATCCAGAAGGTCATTGATCTCCACATTTCCAACCAAGGTACCAGGTTCATCTTACTGGGACTGGTTAGACAGTGGGCTGGGCGGGTCCCACCCCCCACAAAACCCAGCAAGCTAAGATCCACTGGTTTGAAATTCTCATAGCCAGCACAGAAGTCTGAGGTCAACCTGGGACATTCAGTGTGCAGTGGTGGCGGGGTGGTGTGGGGGTGGGCGGCAACTGCCATTACTGATGCTTGGGTAGGCAGTTCTAGACTCACCTGTGTAAAGGAAGTCACTGGGCAGTTTACAGAGCGACTGGGTGGAGCCCATAGCAGCTCTCAGCAAGGCCTCTGCAGGCATACTATATCAAGACTTCCTTCTTGCTGTGCAGGGCATCTTTAAAAAGGGCAGCAGCCCATCAGGGACTTATAAATAAAGCCCCCACTGTCCTGGGACACAGCACCTGGGAAGAGGGGCAGTTGTGGGTTCCACTTCAGCAGACTTAAACGTCCCTGCCCAGCAGCTCTGAAGGAAGCAATGGAGCTCCCAGCACAGCACTTGAACTCTGATAAGGGACAGACTGCCTGCTCAAGTGGCTCCCTGACCCCCATTTATCCTGACAAAGAGATGCTTCATACAGTAGAGCTCTGGCTGACATCTGGCGGATACCCTTCTGGGACGAAGCTACCAGAGGAAGGAATAGGCAGCAATCTTTGTTGTTCTGCAGCTCCCACGGGTGATTCCCAGGCAAGCAGGGTCTGGAGTGGACCTCCAGCAGACCTGCAGCAGAGGGGCCTATTAGAAGGAAAACTAAAACATAGAAAGAAATAGCTTCAATAGCAATCGAAAGGATGGCCACTCAGAGACCCCATCCAAAAGTCACCAACTTCAAAGACCAAAGGTAGATAAATCCATGAAGATGAGAAGAAACCAGCAAAAAAAAAAGCTGAAATCACCAGAAACCAGAATGCCTCTTCTCCTCCAAAGGATTACAACTCCTCACCAGCAAGGGAACAAAACTGAATGGAGAATGAGTTTGATGAACTGACAGAAGCAGGCTTCAGAAGGTGGGTAATAATAAACTTCTCCAAGCTAAAGGAGCATGTTATAACCCAATACAAGGAAACTAAGAACCTTGAACAAAGATTAGACGAATTGCTAATCACAATAACCAGCATAGAGGGGAACATAAATGACTTGATGGACCTGAAAAACACAGCATGAGAACTTCATGAAGCATACACAAGTTTCTTTCTTTTTTTTTTTTTAATATATATTTTATTGCATTTTAGGTTTGGGGTACATGTGAAGAACATGCAAGATTGTTGCAAAGGTACATACATGGCAATGTGGTTTGCTGCCTTCCTCCCCATCACCTATATCTGGCATTTCTCCCCATGTTATCTCTCCCCACCTACAGCTGTCCCTCCCTAGTTCCCCCCCCGACAGACCCCAGTGTGTGATGCTCCCCTCCCTGTGTCCATGTGTTCTCATTGTTCAACACTCGCCTATGAGTGAGAACAGGCTGTATTTGATTTTGTGTTCTTGTGTCAGTTTGCTGAGAATGATGGTTTCCAGGTTCATCTATGTCCTTACAAAGGACATGAACTCATCATTTTTATGGCTGCACAGTATTCCATGGTGGATATGTGCCACATTTTCCCTGTCCAGTCTATCATTGATGGGCGTTTGGGTTGGTTCCAGGTCTTTGCTATTATAAACTGTGCTGCAATGAACATTTGTGTGCATGTGTCCTTATAGTAGAATGATTTATAATCCTTTGGCTATATACCCAGTAATGGGATTGCTGGGTCAAATGGAATTTCTATTTCTAGGTCCTTGAGGAATTGCCACACTGTCTTCCACAATGGTTGAACTAATTTACACTCCCACCAACAGTGTAAAAGTGTTCCTATTTCTCCACATCCTCTCCAGCATCTGTTGTCTCCAGGTTTTTTAATGATCGCCATTCTAACTGGCATGAGTTGGTATCTCAATGTGGTTTTGATTTGCATTTCTCTAATGACCAGTGATGATGAGCATTTTTTCATGTTTGTTGGCCTCATAAATGTCCCCCTTTTGAAAAGTGTCTGTTCATATCCTTTGCCGACTTTTGAATCAGCTTGTTTGTTTTTTTTCTTGTAAATCTGTTTTAGTTCTTTGTAGATTCTAGATATTAGCCCTTTGTCAAATGGGTAGATTGCAAAGAGTTTTTCCCATTTTGTTGGTTGCCGATGCACTCTAATGATTGTTCCTTTTGCTGTGCAGAATCTCTGGAGCTTAATTAGGTCCCATTTGTCTATTTTGCCTTTGTTGCCAATGCTTTTGGTGTTTTAGTCAGGAAGTCCTTGCCTATGCCTATATCCTGAATGGTTTTGCCTAGATTTTCTTCTAGGGTTTTTATGTTGTTAGGTCTTATGTTTAAGTCTTTAATCCATCTGGAGTTAATTTTAGTGTAAGGTGTCAGGAAGGGGCACAGTTTCTGCTTTCTGCACATGGCTAGCCAGTTTTCCCAACACCATTTATTAAACAGGGAATCCTTTCCTCGTTGCTTGATTTTGTGAGGTTTGTCAAAGATCAGATGGTTGCAGATGTGTGACGTTGCCTCTGAGGCCTCTGTTCTGTTCCATTGGTCTATATCTCTGTTTTGGTACCAGTACCATGCTGTTTTGATTACTGTAGCCTTGTAGTATAGTTTGAAGTCCGGTAGTGTGATGCCTCCAGTTTTGTTCTTTTTGCTAAGAATTGATTTGGCTATGTGGGCTCTCTTTGGTTCCATATGACATTAAAGGTGGTTTTTTCTGGTTCTGTGAAGAAGGTCACTGGTAGCTTGATGGGGGATAGCATTGAATCTGTAAATTACTTTGGGCAGTATGGCCATTTTCACAATATTGATTCTTCCTAACCATGAGCATGGAATGTTTCTCCATCTGTGTGTGTCCTCTCTTATTTCATTGAGCAGTGGTTTGTAGTTCTCCTTGAAGAGGTCCTTTACATTCTTTGTTAGTTGTATTACTAGGTATTTTATTCTCTTTGTAGCAATTGTGAATGGCAGTTCGTTCTTGATTTGGCTCTCTTTAAGTGTGTTATTGGTGTATAGAAATTCTTGTGATTTTTGCACATTTATTTTGTATCCTGAGACTTTGCTGAAGTTGCTTATCAGTTTCAAGAGATTTTGGGTTGAGACGCTGGGGTGTTCTAAATATACAATCATGTCTTCTGCAAAAAAAGACAATTCGACTTAGTCTTTTCCTAATTGAATACCCTTTATTTCTTTTTCTTCCCTTATTGCTCTGGCTAGAACTTCCAGTACTATATTGCATAGGAGTGGTGAGAGAGGGCATCCTTGTCTAGTACCAGATTTCAAAGGGAATGCTTCCACTTTTTGCCTGTTCACTATGATATTGGCTGTGGGTTTGTTGTAAATAGCTTTTTTATTTTGAGATACGTTCCATCAATACCTAGTTTATGGAGGGTTTTTAGCATAAAGAGCTGTTGAATTTTGTCAAAGGCCTTCTCTGCATCTATTGAGATAATCATGTGGTTTTTGTCTTTGGTTCTGTTTATGTGGTAAATTATGTTTATAGACTTTCATATGTTGAACCAGCCTTGCATCCCTGAGATGAAGCCTAATTGATTGTGATGGATAAGCTTTTTGATGTGCTGTTGCAATTGGTTTGCCAGTATTTTATTGAAGATTTTTGCATCTATGTTCATCATGAATATTGGCCTGAAGTTTTCTTTTCTTGTTGAGTTTCTGCCAGGTTTTGGTATCAGGATGATCTTGGTCTCATAAAGTGATTTGGGAAGGATTCCCTCTTTTTGGATTGTTTGGAATAGTTTCAGAAGGAGTGGTACCAGCTCCTCTCTGTACATCTGGTAGAATTCGGCTGTGAACCCATCTTGTCCTGGGCTTTTTTGGTTAGTAGGCTATCAGTTGCTGCCTCAACTTCAGCCTTTGTTATTGGTCTATTCAGGGTTTCAACTCCTTCCTGGTTTAGGCTTGGGAGGATGCAAATGTCCAGGAATTTATCCATTTCTTCCAGGTTTACTGGTTTACATGCATAGAGTTGTTTGTAGTAATCTCTGATGGTGGTTTGTATTTCTGTGGAATCTGTGGTGATATCCCCCTTTATCGCCTTTTTATTGCATCTATTTGATTATTCTCTTTTCTTTTTATTAATCTGGCCTAGTGGTCTATTTTGTTGATCTTTTCAAAAAACCAGCTCCTGGATTTATTGATTTTTTGAAGGGTTTTTTGTGTCTCTATCTCCTTCAGTTCTGCTCTGATCTTAGTTATTTCTTGTCTTCTGCTAGGTTTTGAGTTTTTTTGATCTTGCTCGTCTAGCTCTTTCAATTTTGATGATAGGGTGTCAATTTTAGATCGTTCCTTGTTTCTCATGTGGACATTTATTGCTATATATTTTCCTCTAGACACTGCTTTAAATGTTTCCCAGAGATTCTGGTACGTTGTTGGTTTCGAAGAGCATCTTTATTTCTGCCTTCATCTCATTGTTTATCCAGTCAACATTCAAGAGCTAGTTGTTCAGTTTTCATGAAGCTGTATGATTCTGAGTTCTAATTGATTGCAGTGTGGTCTGAGAGACTGTTATGATTTCCATTCTTTTGCATTTGCTAAGGAGTGATTTACTTCCAATTATGTGGTCAATTTTAGAGTAGGTGTGATGTGGTGCTGAGAAGAATGTATATTCTGTGGATTTGGTGTGGAGAGTTCTGTAGATGTCTATTAGGTTTGCTTGGTCCAGGTCTGAGTTCAAATCCTGGATATCCTTGTTAATTTTCTGTCTCATTGATCTAATATTGACAGTGGAGTGTTAAAGTCTCCCACAATTATTGTACAGGAGTCTAAGTCTCTTTGTAAGTCATTAAGAACTTGCTTTATATATCTGCGTGCTCCTGTATTGGGTGTGTATATATTTAGGATTGTTAGTTCTTCTTGTGTTGATCCTTTTATCATTATGTAATGCCCTTGTCTCTTTTGATCTTTGTTGGTTTAAAGTCTATTTTATCAGAGACTAGGATTGCAACTCCTGCTTTTTTTTTTTTTTCTCTCCATTTGCTTGGTAAATCTTCCTCCATCCCTTTATTTTGAGTTTTTGAGTCTATGTGTTTCCTTGTGTGTAAGATGAGTTTCCTGGATACAGCACACCAATGGGTTTTGGCTTTTTATCCAGTTTGCCAGTCTGTGTCTTTTGATTGGGGCATTTAGCCCATTTACATTGAGGGTTAATATTGTTATGTGTGAATTTGATCCTGCCATTTTGATGCTAGCTGGTTGTTTTGCCTGTAAGTTGATTGAGTTTCTTCATTGTGTCGATGTTCTTTACCATTTGGTATGTTTTTGGAGTGGCTGGTACTGGTTGTTCCTTTCTGTGTTTAGTGCTTCTTTCAGGAGCTCTTGTAAAGCAGGCCTGGTGGTGATGAAATCTCTGAATAATTGTTCATAAAGGATTTTATTTCTCCTTTGCTTATGAAACTTTGTTTGGCTGGATATGAAATTCTAGGTCATATTTTCTTTAAGGATGTTGAATATTGGCCCCCACTCTCCTCTGGCTTGTAGAGTTTCTGCTGAGAGATCCACTGTGAGTCTGGTGGGCTTCCCTTTGTGGGTAACCCGACCTTTCTCTCTAGCTGCCCTCAGCATTTTCTCCTTCATTTCAACCCTGGTGAATCTGACGGTTATGTGCCTTGGGGTTGCTCTTCTTGAGGAATATCTTTGTGGTGGTCTCTGTATTTCCTGGACTTGAATATTGGCCTGCCTAACTAGGTTGGGGAAGTTCTCCTGGATAATATCCTGAAGAGTGTTTTCTAGCTTGGATTCATTCTGTCACATTCAGATACACCTATCAAATGTAGATTAGGTCTTTTCACATAATCCCATATTTCTTGGAGGCTTTGTTCATTTCTTTTTCTCTAATCTTGCCTTCTCATTTTATTTCATTGGGTTGATCTTCAACCTCTGATATCCTTTCTTTTGCTTGGACAATTTGGCTATTGAAACTTGTGTATGCTTCACGAAGTTCTCATGTTGTCTTTCAACTCCATCAGTTCATTTATATTCCTCTCTAAGCTGTTTATTCTCGTTAGCATTTCATCAAATCTGTTTTCAGTGTTCTTAGTTTCTTTGCATTGGGTTAGAACATGTTCTTTTAGCTCAGAGAAGTTTTCTTATTAATTACCCACCTTCTGAAGCCTGTTTCTGTCAGTTTATCAGACTCATTCTCCATCTGGCCTTGTTTCCTTGCTGGTAAGGAGTTGTGATTCCTTGGAGGGGGGAGAGGCATTCTGGTTTTGGGTGTTTTCATCCTTTTTGTGCTGGATCCTTACCATCTTTGTGGATTTATTTACCTGTGGTCTTTGTAGTGGGTGACTTTCAGATGGGGTCTCTGAGTGGATGTCCTTTTGTTGCTGATGAAGTTCTTTCTTTCTTAGTTTTCCTTCTAACAGGCCCCTCTGCTGCAGGAATGCTGGAGGTCCACTCCAGACCCTGCTTGCCGGGGCATCACCTGTAGCAGCTGCAGAACAGTAAGGGTTGCTGCCAGTTTCTTCTTCTGCTATCTTTGTCCCAGAAGGATACCCCGCCAGACGTCAGTCTGAGCTCTCCTTTATGAGGTGACTCTTTCTTTGGATATATGGGGGTCAGGGAACTGCTTGAGGAGACAGTCTGTCTTGTCTTTTCTAGGAGCTCAAGTACTGAGCTGTAAGCTCCATTGTTCCTTTCAGAGCTGCTGGGCAGGTATGTTTTTCTGCTGCAGCAGAACTCATAACCACCTTTTCTTTCCCAGGTGCTCTGACCCAGGAAGGTATGGCTTTATTTATAAAAGTTTCTGTCATGCTGCTGCCTTTTTCAGGGATGCCCTGCCCAGCAAGGAGGCAGCCTAGTCAAATAGAACTGCCTCAGCAATGGCGGACGTCCCTCCCCCCACAGAGCTGGACTGTCCTGGGTTCAGTTGTGCTTGCTGTGAAACTCTCAATGCAGAGCGTTTCAGATTGCTGGTCTTTGCTGGGGTGGGACTGGCCGAACCTGTCCACCTGGCTCCCTGCATGAGACCCCCTTTTTTTTTTCAGTTGAACAGGCAACTGTGTCTCCCAGGTGTTCCAGTCACCAATTGAAAAGGTGCCCGGATTTGTGTGAGTTTTGTGCGGAGACCCGCTGCACTGGTTGATACAGCCATGCTGGAGACTCGTGGTGCTTTTTTGCCCAGGAATCTCCTGGCCTGGCTCCCTGTTTCAGTTCCCCTTTTATCAGTTGAATGGGTGACTCTGTCTCCCAGGTGCTCCAGTAACCAGCTGAAATGGTGCCCAGACCTGTGTGAGTTTTTTGTGTGGAGACCCTCTGTGCAGACCAAAATAGCCACGCTGTAGACCCATGGCGCTCCCCCGCCATGAATATCCTGATCTGTGGGCAATAATCCATCTGGAAATGTGGCAACCACTCACCCTCTGTGCTCTCGCTGGGAGCTGCAATCCAGAGCTGCTCCTATTCGGTCATCTTGGATTCTTCCACATACACAAGTTTCAGTAGCCAAATCAACCAAGCAGAAGAAAGGATATTAGATTTTGAAGATCAACTCAATGAAATAAAAAGACAAGGCAAGATTAGAGAAAAAAAGAACAAAAAGAAATGAACAAAGCCTCTAATAAAAATGGGACTATGTGAAAAGACCAAATTTATGTTTGATCAGTGTATCTGATTGTGACGGGGAAAATGAAACCAAGTTGGAAAACACTATTCAGGATATCGTCCAGGAGAACTTCCCCAACCTAGCAAGGCAGGCCAACATTTTAATTCAGGAAATACACAAAGATATTCCTTGAGAAGAGCAACCCCAAGGCACATAATTGTTAGATTCAGCAGGGTTGAAATAAAGGAAAAACTGCTAAAGGCAGCCAGAGGGAAAGGTCTGGTTACCCACAAAGGGAAACCCATCAGACGACTCAAAGCAGATCTCTCAGCAGAAACCCTACAAGCCAGAAGACAGTGGGGGGCCAACTTTCAACATCCTTAAAAGAAATTTTCAACCCAGATTTTCATATCCAGCTAAATTAATCTTCATAAGTGAGGGAGAAATAAAATCCTTTACACACAAGCAACTGCTGAGAGATTTTGTAACTACCAGGCCTACCTTACAAGAGCTCTTGAAGGAGGCACTAACCATGGAAAGGAACAACCAGTACCATCCACTGCAAAAGCATATCAATTTGAAAAGACCACCGATGCTATGAGGAAACTATGTCAACTATCTAGCATCAAAATGTAGGACCAAATTCACATATAACAATGTTAACCTTAAATATAAATGGGCTAAATGCCCACATTAAAAGACACACACTGGAAAACTGGATAAAGAGTCAAGACTCATGGGTATGCTGCAATCAGGAGACTCATCTCACGTGCAAAGACACACATAGGCTCAAAATAAAGGAATAGAGGAAGATTTACCAAGCAAATAGAAAAAAAAGGGGTTGCAATCCTAGTCTCTGCTAAAACAGACTTTAAACCAACAAAGATCAAAGGAGACAAAGAGGGCATTTCATAATAGTAAAGGAATCAAATGTAACAAGAAGAGCTAACTATCCTAAATACATATCCACCCAATACAGGAGCACACAGATACATAAAGCAAGTTCTTAATGAGACTTAAACTCCCACAAAATAATAGTGGGAGACTTTAACACTCCACTGCCAATATTAGACAGATCAATGAGACAGAAAATTAACAAGGAAATCCAGGACTTGAACTCAGATCTGGATGAAGCTGACATAATAGACATTTACAGAACTCTCCACCGAAAATCCACAGAATATACCTTCTTCTCAGGACCACATTGTACTTACTCTAAAATTGACCACATATATTGGAAGTAAATCACTCCTCAGCAAATGCAAAAGAACAGAAATCATAACAGTTTCTCAGGCCACAGTGCAATCAAATTAGAACTTTAGGATTAAGAAACTCACTCAAAAATGCACAACTACATGGAAACTGAATAACCTATTCCTGGATGACTACTGAATAAATAATGAAATGAAGGCAAAAATAAAGATGTTCTTTGAAACCAATGAGAATGAAGACACAGTTTACCAGCATCTCTGGGATACATTTAAAGCAGTGTCTAGAGGGAAATTTATAGCACTAAATGCCCACATGAGAAGCGAGGAAAGATCTAAAATTGACATCTTAATATCACACTTAAAAGAACTAGAGGAGCAAGATCAAACTCAAAAGCTAGCAGAAGACAAGAAGTACCTAAGATCAGAGCAGAACTGAAGAACATAGACACAAAAACCCTTCCAAAAGTCAATGAAGCCAGGAGCTGGTTTTATGAAAAGATCAACAAAACAGATAGATCGCTACCCAAACTACTAAAAAAGAAGAGAGAAGATTTGAATAGATGTAATAAAAAACAATAAAGGGGATATCAACACTGATTCCACAGAAATACAAACTACCATGAGAGATTATTACAAACACCTCTATGCACATAAACCAGTAAATCAAGAAGAAATTGATAAATTCCTAGACACTTAGACCCTCCCAAGACTAAATCAGGAAGAAGCTGAATCCCTGAATAGACCAATAACAAGGTCTGAAGTTGACGCAGCAATTAGTAGCATAACAATGATAAAATGTCCAGGACCAGATGGGTTCACAGCCAAATTCTACCAGAGGTACAAAGACGAGCTGGTACCATTCCTTCTTAAACTATTCCAAATGCTACAACAAAAGAGGAAATCCTCCCTAACTCATTTTATAAAACCAACATCATCCTGATACAAAAACCTGGTAGAGACACAACTAAAAAAGAAAATTTCAGGCCAATATCCATGATGATGAACACTTCAATAAAATACTGGCAAACCAAACCCAACAGCACATCCAAAATTTTATCCATAACGATCAAGTTAGCTTCATCCCTGAGAGGAAAGAATGATTCAATGTATGCAAATCTATAAATGTATTCCATCATATAAACAGAACCAAAAACAAAAACCACTTGATTATCTCAATAGATGCAGAGAAGACCTTGACAAAATTCAACAGCTCTTTATGCTAAAAACTCTCAATAAATTAATTAGGTATTGATGGAACATATCTCAAAATAATAAAAGCTATTTATGACAAACCCACAGCTAACATCATACTGAATGGGCAAAAGCTGGAAGCATTCCCTTTGAAAACTGTCACAAGACAAGGATGCCCTTCTTACCACTCCTACTCAACATAGTATTGGAAGTTCTGACCAGGGTAGTCAGGCAAGAAAAAGAAATAAAGGTATTCAATTAGGAAAAGAGGAAGTCAAATTGTCTCTATTTGTAGATGACATGATTGTATATTTAGAAGACCCTGTTGTCTCAGCCCAAAATCTCCTTAAGCTGTTAAGCAACTTAAGCAAAGTCTCAGGACACAAAATCAATGTGCAAAAATCACAAGCATTCCAATATAACAATAACAGACAAACAGAGAGCCAAATCATGCTTGAACTCCCATTCAAAATTGTATAAAGAGAATAAAATACCTAGGAATAAAACTAACAATGGATGTGAAGGACCTCTTCAAGGAGAACTACAAACCACTGCTCAAGGATATAAGAAAGGACACAAACAGATGGAAAAACATTCCATGCTCATGGTTAGAAAGAATCAATATTGTGAAAATGGCCATACTGCCCAAAGCAATTTATAGATTCAATGCTATCCCCATCAAGCCACCATTGACTTTCTTCACAGAATTGGAAAAATCCACCTTAAACTTCATATGGAACCAAAAGAGAGCCAACCTTGCCAAGACAATCCTAAGCAAAAACAAAGCTGGAGGCATCATGCTACCTGATTTCAAACTATACTACAAGGCTACAGTAATTGAAACAGCATGGTACTGGTACCAAAACAGAGCAATGGAACAGACCAACGGAACAGAACAGAGGCCTCAGAAGTAACGCCACACATCTACAACCATCTGATCTTTGACAAACCTGACAAACAAGCAATGGGGAAAGGATTCCCTATTTAATAAATGGTTTGGGAAAAGGGCCTAGCCATATGCAGAAAGATGTAACTGGATCCCTGTCTTACACTTTATATAAAAACTAACTCCAGATATATTAAAGAATTAAACATAAGACCTAACACCATAAAAACTCTTGAAGAGAACCTAGGCAATACCATTCAGGACATAGGCATAACCAAAACACCAAAAGCAATAGCAACAAAAGCCAAAATAGACAAATGGGATCTAATTAAACTTAAGAAGTTCTGCACAGCAAAAGAAAATCATTAGAGTGAACAATCAACCAACAGAATGGGAAAAAATTTTTGCCATCCATCCATCTGACAAAGGGCTAGTATCCAGAATCTACAAAGAACGTAAACAAATTTAAAAGAAAAACACGCAATCCCATCAAAAAGTGGGTGAAGGATATGAACAGACACTTCTCAAAAGAAGACATTAATGCAACCAACAAACATGAAAAAATGCTCATCATCACTGGTTATTGGAGAAATGTAAATCAAAACCACATTGAGATACCACCTCACACCAGATAGAATGACAATCATTAAAAAATCAGGAGACAACAGATTCTGGAGAGGATGTGGAGAAATAGGAATGCTTTTACACGGTTGGTGGGAATATAAATTAGTTCAACCATTGTGGAAGATAATGTGGCGATTCCTCAAGGAACTAGAACTAGAAATACCATTTAACCCAGCCATCCCATTACTTGGATATACATTCAAAAGATTATAAATCATTTTATTATAAAGACACATGCATACATATGTTTATTGGGGCACTGTTTACGATAGCAAAAAGACTTGGAACCAACCTGAAATTCCCATCAGTGATAGACTGGACAAAGAAAATGTGGCATATATATACCATCAAATACTATGCAACCATAAAAAGGATGAATTCATGTCCTTTTCAGGGACATGGATGAAGCTGGAAACCATCATTCTCAGCAAACTGACACGAGAATAGAAAACCAAACATCGCAAGTTCTCACTCATAAGTGGGTGTTGAATAATGATAACACATGGACACAGGGAAGGGAATATCACAAACCAGGGCCTGTTGGGGGGCTGGGGGGGGATAGAGGAGGAATAGCAGGGTGTAGGGGGACTGGGGAGGGCTAATATGAGAAATACCTAATGTAGATGACAGGGTGATGGATACAGCAAACCACCATGGCACGTGTATACCTGTGTAACAAAACTGCATAATCTGTACATATACCCCAGAACTTAAAGTATAATAAAAGGTAATAATAATAAATAAATAAATTGTGTTGTTTTGTTGCACTAATCTGTTGGTATTGTTTTTATTTCATAACAATTACATGTAAGTCTTTTAGTTCCTTAAAGCACAAAAGTAGCATTTTCAAGATCTCAGAGTAATGAATAGAGTTTGGAGATATGGTTTGAAAGAAATAATGTAAAATCTAAATAATTTAGGTCTAAAATAATTATGACAGCCATAGATTATGATTTATTACAACACCACAATCATCTTTACAAAATGCTTTACTATTTTATTGATAATAAAAAATCTTAATGATTTACTCTAACTGTTACATATTAGTAGTAGCAATAAGTACTTCATCATAATCACTTATGGAGTATAAACTCTTTGAAGATAAGGATTGCTTTATTTACATTTATATCTAGTATAGTGCCTACTCTCAATTCTGTACTCCTCCAGCATTGAGTGTTTGGCTCTTAGATTACTTATTATAATCTTCCTTTATGGTGGCTAATTGGTTAATGGTCAATCTCTTCTAGATTACAAGCAGAAATTGGTCAGTTACTTCCAGTTGAGCAGAAAGAGCTGAGCTGAGGAAGAAAATAATACAGCCAAGAAGAAATTGTGTAGCCAGAGAAGTGAGGCACTTTGGAGAAAGTGACCAATATCTAGATAGGACTTCTGTAAATGAGACCCTTTAGCATACTGTATAAACTTCCTTGGTATAAGAATAGCTAAAGAAAACACACATTTTGGTTCAGAGTTTCTGCAGTAGAATGTATCTGTGGGGCCCCAAGACTAATGAAGGCTATGTATACTTGCCTGTTTACATGCCTATATTTCCTCTAGACTGTAAGCTCTAGAGTAATAACTGTGTCTTTTCATCTTTACATCCACTGTACTTACTTCAAGTGTCTAGCACCCCATGGCTTTTCATAAATGTTATTTGAGGCTGAATAAATTCTTAGAATGCTTGGCCATTTTACATGGAATCTTTCTTCCTAAAAGCTAGGTCATATTGTCATAGCTATGCTGATATGACATGTTCATGTGTGAGCAAGTACAACAATCTGAAAACATCTACTGAAATGCCAAAAATGTAGACAATTCTCCAACTCACTAGAACCTACAGTCCCTTGATTCTCCTATCTGCTCACTCTCCTTCACCCTCTTCATAGCCCTTGTCCCTCCTTTCCACGCTCAGATTCCATGGTCAATCGTTATAATCACACCCTTTCAAACTTCCTCAATTTCAATACCTCCTCTTTGTTTTACTTGCTTGATTAAACCACAAGTCTGCCTAAATTCATCTTCTTGCCCATTCCATGCCTCTGCCTATACCATTAAATATAATTGGAATAATATACAGAATTACAGAAATTAATTTATTTTAAAATGCCTAGTTGTTCAGTTCATGAGGTCATTCACAGTCCCGGGCATTCATATTCTTGCTCCTGGCATTCACTTTCGTCATTTTCCTTTTCTTCTTTTCCTTAAAACTTCAAACAACTCCCCCCCCAGTACTTGCTCACAACTGAAGACGATATTAACAACTTCCTGAAAAAAACCAAACCATTCAAGAAAGAACTTTCACTATCTCCAACACATTTATCCTCATCCACCATCTGAGACTATTTATTTACTCTTCCTTCTTATACTGTGGGTAAATTATTGATTCCTCTTACTAAAGCCCAGACTTTGCTCATTCTTTCATCACTCATTCAAAAAATGTCTATCTTCTATTCTCTCATTTCCTTCTCAAAGATCATTCACATCAGCATGCAAATAAGCTATTATTTTTCCCATTTAAAAAATAACCTCTTGATTCTACCTCCTCTAGCTATTCCCCATTTCTCTGCTTCTTTTTACAAAAAAGCTTCTAGAGATATTACTGCAAGTTTGATATGTCAATTTAACTCTTTCCCTACTCTCCTCAACCACACCAATCAGGTTTCTGTTTACCACCCCACTACAAATAATCTTGTCCAATGTCCCAGCTAACCTCCATGATGTGAGTGAATTCTTAGTTTCTGTTTTACATGATCCATCAGCAGCATTAGGTTTGAAACACATTTTTCACTTGGCTTCCAAGAACCCGCACTTTCTTGGTTTTCCTTCTATGACACTGGCTACTCCTATTGTCTCACCTTTTGTGGTTCTGCCTCATTACTGACTCTTAACTTTACTAAGTTCCTTGATGATCTTATCCAGTCTCATGGCTTTAAATACGCTAAGGACATCCAAACTCACATCTCCACCCCCTGCCTCTCTCCTCTGAACACCAAATGCCTATACCGATGCTCCTCAATTTATGATAGGGTTATGTCCCAATAAGCCCATTATAATTTAAAATGTCCTAAGTGGCAAATGTATTGAAAATATATTAAGTTGAAAATATCCCAGGTTGTTACACCTAGCCCATGGAACATCATAGCTTAGGCTAGCCTACCTTAAACATACTCAGAACATTTACATTTGCCTACAGTTGGGCAAAATTTAAGAGATAAAATCTGTCGCATGCAGCGTCTATCTTATAATAAAGTGTTCAATAGCTCAAATAATTTATTGAGTACCATACTCAAAGCAAAAAACAAAATGATTATATAAGTACTTGAAGTATTGTTCTTACTGAATGTGTATCACCTTCACACTGTTCTTGAGCTGAAAAATTGTAAGTTGAACCATAAGTAAGTCAGGGACCATCTGTGTACAATTCCTGCTGACATCTAAATTTGTCTAATAAACATCACACAACAACCTGTCCAACAGAATTTATGATCCTCCCTCTAACCAAACCTACACAACCTGCAGTCTTTCCCATGTCATGCAATAGAGACCATTTTTTCCAGTTTCTCCAGCACAAGATGTCGAAATCATTCCAACTCTTCTCTTTTTTCATATTGTGTTTCCAATATGTCAGCAAATTCTGTAAACTATGCCTTCGAAACATATCCAGAACATGATCACTTTTTACTATCTCCCCTCCTAGCACTGTGGTCCAGGCAGCTATAATGGATTGCCTGGATTATGGAAATAGCCTCCTAACTGTTCTTTCTGCTGCCATTCTTTTTCTTCAGAAAATTTTCAGCACAGCAGCCAAAATGATTCTTTAAAATGTCGTGGTTTTGTGTCTCCCAGAATGAAGGGCATAGCCCTTATAATGGCTTACAAGGCTCTATACCATCTACTCCATTTCTTACCCCCAACAGACCTCATATGCTACCTTCTCTCATCTTTACATCACTCAAGCCACAGTAACCTCCGTGCTCTTCCTGGGACACAACAGACTTTTCAGTCTTAGGAGCTACACTTGTGGAGTTCCTACATCTAAGAATTTTCTTCTCCATGTAGCTCTACATGGCTCAGTCTCTCATTCCTTCCAGGTCTTCTCATTTAGGTCTGACCTGGCTTCCTTAGATGAATTACAATCTCCATTCTCTCTATTCCTCTTCCCTCTATATTATTTATCACCATCTAATAAATATTCCACATAATTTTCTTATTCATTTTTTTGTCTCTTTTATCCTAAAATATAAGCTTCATGAAGTCAAGAGATTGATGTGTGTTTTGTCACTAAACACCTTGAACAGGGGACAGGCTTGTAAGAGGTGATTAGCGAATATTTGTTGCACAAAACATGAAAAAGATGGCAAGCAAAAGCAATGACAAAGAGAGAAAAACTGACTGATTTCCTAAATACTGAAAAACCTAATGACAGGATGAAAAAAAAATGTTTGCCGATTTCTGATTTTAACTAGCAGGGAGTTCATTTTGGTTGGAGAAGTAAAAAGCACTCAGTGTATTATTTTGCCCCTTAGTGAAAAAGTTTCTGTAAATGTAGTTAATACAAGGCTAGAAATGTCCCCCACAGGGCAGATCCTCACCTCCTTTATGACTCTTTATAACTGACTTAAAGAAAGCAAAGTGACCCATATTATGTAGCTCATTTAGTAGATGCTCAATAGATGTTCATAGACTAAGCAAAAAGTAATGACTTATCAGTGAAAGAGTTTGGTATCACTTCCTGGACTCAGGGAGAAATATAGTGAGTAACTGAGATACATATTTTATACATTTTTTTTTTTTTTTTTTTTGAGACAGAGTCTTGCTCTGTCACCCAGGATGTAATGCGGTGTCACGATCTCGGCTCACTGCAACCTCTACCTCCGTGGTTCAAGCAATTCTCCTGTCTCAGCCTCCCGAGTAGATGGGATTACAGGCATGCGCCACCACTCCTGGCTAATTTTTGTATCTTTAGTAGGGACAGGGTTTCACCATATTGGTCAGGCTGGTCTGGAACTCCTGACTTCAGGTGATCCATCTGCCTTGACCTCCCAAAGTGCTGGTATTATAGGCATGAGCCACCGCATCTGGCCTGCACTGGCAGACTTCTTAGCACAACTCTACGTTCTTTGATTTTCTTTTTTTTATTGCATTTTAGGTTTTGGGGTACATGTGAAGAACATTCAAGATTGTTGCATAGGTACACACATGGCAGTGTGATTTGCTGCCTTCCTCCCTATCACCTATATCTGGCATTTCTCCCCATGCTATTCTTTGATTTTTAAATTTTCTTTTAAAAACAAAACACAATCACAAATAGCACATTTTAGGGGTGGCCTCTTCTCTCCCCCTATAGTCCTACTCTCAGACTTCATAAGAGAATCCTTTCTTTTCTTTTATTCATGTTTCAACTCTCAGCCTGGAACAAAGCTATGACAAAAACAAAAACAAAAACATATTCCGAAAGCATCCATTATAAGACTTATAAAAGAAAATTTCAACAAAACTCAAATGTTCACTGTAATGTTTCACACTAGATCAATGGAAATGTTATCAAGGCCTCAATATCTTCTGATTACATAAAAGCAGAATGACTTCACAACTCATCTCAGTTCAACAACTAATATGTATGTATTTGTTAACAATTTTCCCCTGGATCTCCTCCTTTATAAACAAAAATTTCCCTTTAAGCATGATCTATTCGTGGAAGTATTCTAGCTTTAGCAATTTTCATGAGGCCTGTGTAAAAATGTTGCTGTATGTGAGTAAAAGGTGATACATTACATAATTGGGTATCTGGGGCATTGAACAGACTGAATTTTATTTAAACAATTACATTTTTATGCTTTATCCATAAGTGTTGATAACATAAAAATTTAGCCTGAGAACTCTTGAAATGGTTGTGAGGTTTCACTTTTAATTGAATCCTATATGATATTTATTCTCTTGAGATCAATGCATTTTAACCCTGATATACTCTATATCTAGCAAGGGAAAATAGAGGTCTTTAGAGATCTTACCAATAGAAAATTCAGTCCTATCAAAGAACTTTAGTTCGATTTAATATATTCTATTTATATTCACCGAGCAATGATTATTTGTTGAATATATTACCAGCAATCTATGGTATGGTCTCCAGTGTTTTGGAACTTACCATCTTTCTTGACCTATGTCTGCATGCATAAAAGAAAATCAGAATTCTACCTCAGATTATACGTTAGTGGTACCAAATTTGTCTGCTGACAAAAGAAACTATAAAACTGGACATAAATAGATGAGACAACTATTTTCAGGTATTCGTAACAGACAGCTCCGAACTGCAATCATTGAGGGAAAAAACAAAGCATAAGATGATCACCACTTTTGACTAGCTTCCTGTTTGGGGGCATTTTTCAGACTACTTCTGAGGGAGGTGAAGCCCAAGGAGTGGCCAGTGTGGTCTCACTAAGCAAACGGGAGAAACATACGAGTTTGGAACTACAAAAGCAGCAAGAAATTCTGGGATAGAGTATAGGAGAGGAGGAAGATGTGCAGAAATGGGGCCCAAAAACTCTACCTGGGAGGTCCTTGGCTAAAAGATTGGCAGCAGATATGTAGAAAGAGATACCACAAAGCCTAACGGAGGGTGGAGGTTGTGGAGCTCAGAGCTGTCCCACAAGAGAGATGCAACAGGTCTTCCAATGCTGGGAGAGGTTTGACCACTATTGCACCCTCACTGTGTTCTTCATTCAGTTGGAACTCCAGAAAGGACATGTCTAAAGAATAAGAACCACTTTAGAGTAGGAATATACCCTAAGACTAAGGAAAAAATAGAGAAGCTCTAAAATAAGAACAAAAAATAAAACCAAGTCCGAAATAAACAAAAGGATTTGCTATTAACCCAACAAAACAAAATTAATCTTTTTTTTTTTTGTAAAAAAATAGACAACGTGGGCCGGGCACGATGGCTTATGCCTGCAATCCCAGCACTGTGGGAGGCCAAGGCAGGCGGATCACAAGGTCAAGAGATCCAGACCATCCTGGCCAACATAGTAAAATGCTGTCTCTACTAAAATACAAAAATTAGCTGGGTGTGGTGGCACTTGCCTGTAGTCCCAGCTACTAGGGAGGCTGAGGCAGGAGAATTGCTTGAACCCGGGAGGCGGAGGTTGGCAGTGAGCCAAAATCACACCACTGCACTCCAGCCTGGTGCCTGGCAACAGAGCAAGACTCTGTCTCAAAAAAAAAAAAAAAAAAAAAAAAAAGTGGACAACATAATGAAGACAAAATAACCACCACAATATCTGGCATAAAATTTGAAAAAATACTAAATCTGTGAGCAGCAGGAAAATGTGTACTAAAATTGAGAAAAATGCTGCCAATAGAAACAGAATTCCAAATGATTTGCAGTTTGTAATCAGAGAACTTTAAAGGGCTATAAAAATGTACAGACACACCAAAAAACAAGGGTATAAAGAATCAACAATTTTGCATGTTCTTCACATGTACCCCAAAACCTAAAATGCAATAAAAAAAAAAAAGAAAAAAAAAACAGATAAGAAATGTCTTCAGAGAGATGGAAACTCTATTCAATTTCCAGAATGTGTTAAGTATATATCTCTGATATGGTTTGTCTGTGTCCTCACCCAAATCTCAACTACAATTGTATCTCCCAGAATTCCCTTGTGTTGTGGGAGGGACCCAGGGGGAGGTAATTGAATAAAAGGGGCTGGTCTTTCCCATGCTATTCTCGTGATTGCGAATAAGCCTCATGAGATCTGATGGGGTTATCAGGGGTTTCTCCTTTTGTTTCTTTTTCATTTTTCTCTTGCTGCCATGTAAGAAGCAACTTTTGCCTCCCACCATGATTCTGAGGCCTCCCCAGTCATGTGGAACTGTAAGGCCAATTAAATATCTTTTCTTCCCAGGTTTAGGTATGTCTTTATCAGCAGCATGAAAATGAACTAATATAATCTCAAATAAAAATGTATGTATTGGCTTAATAGCAGATTGGAGACTGTAATGAATAGGTCAATGAACTCAATGACAGATCAATTAAAAATTATCCAGTCTGAAAAACAGCAAAAAAAAAAAAAAAAAGAAAACCATAAAAATATTACTAGAGTCTTAGGGACTTCTAGGAGCAACAGCAAGCAATCTGACCAATGTACAACAGGAGGTCCATAAGAAAAGGAAAAAAAGTGAATGCAGCAGAAAAAAAAATGAACAGCGACCATGTGTTTCTAAAATCTAGTGAAAACATTAAGTTATAGATCCAAAAAACATAGGAAACTTCAAGCAGGATGAACATAAGGCTAACCACACCTAAATACAACATAATCAAATTGTGATAACCAAAGAGAAAACATACATAAAGTAGTCATTAAAAATACTCGTTACATACAGAGATACAAGTAATGGCTGAGTTCTCATCAGAAAAATGCAGGCCAATATAGTTAGATAGAAAATATAATTTCTAGTGTTTGACAGTATAGTAGAGAAATTATAGTTAATGATTTATTGTGTATTTCAAAACAGCTAGAAGAGAAAAATTATAATGTTCCCAAAAAAAGAAAATGTTTGAGGTGATGGATATCCCAATTACCCTGATTTAATCACTGCACAATGTATACAGGTATTGGAATATCACATGTACCCCGAAATATGTATAACATGTATATTAATAAAAAATTTGAAAAATACATTCACAATCTAATTCAAAAATAAAAGAAAAATAGAGGCCTGAAGAATGTGAAATTATATCTTCAAAGAGCTAAAAGGAAAGAGAAATCATTTACCAAAATTTTATTCACAGTGAAAAATATCCTTCACAATGAAGGTAAATTGAAGACATTTGCCGATTAGCGAAAGAGAAAAGCCATCTCCAGCACACCTGCACAACAAGAGGGGCTAATGGAAATGATTCCATGTGGAACCATGAATCAACAAGAAGAAATGAAAAGCACCAAAAATGGTAAATATGTGGATGAATATAGATGATTATCTCTCTCCTAATTACTTTAAAAGATTACTAACTGCTTAAAATAAAAGTGAAATCTTTTATGTGGTGAGGTTTATAATGTATGAGGTAGTAAAATAGATGGCAGTAAAACAGATGGTAACAATTGCATTAGGAACTGTGGAGTAAATAGAATTGCACCCTGGTAAGAGTCTCACCTATTATACCAGGTGGGGCAACAGTATTTCTAGGAACACTATAATAATTTAAGAATGCACAGCCCCTAGTGAAATGATTAAAATCAGTAATACAAGTGCTTCAGTAAGGATGACAACTGAGACCTAAGAAAACTGCCTCAAGATTGTCTTGAAGATACACTCTGGCAGGTCAAGTGAGATGACTTCACTGAATGATCAAGGGCCATCGTTGTAGTACTTTCCCATGAAATAGCTCATGTGGGTTTCTGGCCTCAAATTGTGTGTGGCCTACTCCCATTTTTAAAAAAATGATTGCAGTATTCTTAATTATTTCAACTAACTGCCCTTCTAATTGCTTCCTGAGAGTGAAAACTGTCCAAAACAACTTAGAATGAGAGCCAAAGGGTCGTTTTCTTCGGAGAAAAAAAAATATTGACAAACTATTTGTTTAATCTTTATACAAGGTCTTAGGAAAGACTTTATATCAAGTCTTCAGGGAAGAAGACTAAAACAATGATTTCATATAGATTAATAGACTGAATACTATGTTGTGATGGCTATATAGATTTAACACTATTTTTAGAGGAATTAGGGGAATGGTGACCCTTTCTCCTACAATGATGTTTTTTCTAAAAGCTTGAAATACTGCATACTTTGGTTGCACAATGTTGTTCATATTCTTTAGCTTTTTTTTTTTTTTTTTTTTTTTTTGAGACGAAGTCTCGCTCTGTCACCCAGGCTGGAGCACAGTGGCATGATCTCGGCTCACTGCAACCTCCGCCTCCCAGGTTCAAGCGATTCTCCTGCCTCAGCCTCCCAAGTAGCTGGGATTACATGCACGTGCCATCACACCAAGCAAATTTTTTGCATTTTTGGTAGAGACGAGGTTTCACTGTGCTAGCCAGGATGGTCTTGATCTCCTGACCTAGTGATCCACCCACCTCGACTTCCTGAAGTGCTGGGATTACAGGCGGGAGCCACCGTGCCAGGTCCTATTCTTTAGCTATTTTTAGTAACAGCAAGATTCGCTTTCTGAAGTGCTGTGCTTATTGACATAATTCAAGCCTGGGGACCTGTAACATCAAAAGAAGTTCTGATATTTCTATTTAATTCTGGCCTTTTATTCACATTCTTTCATGTTTCCATTTGAAGCTAGTCTTTCATTTTTGCAGTGGTAATGAGAGAGATGAGTAGTTAGAATAAGTCTGTTAGTCAGACAAATAAGATGGCATTTGCCTTTAAGAGCACTTTTAATTTTCCCTTGTGCTGAGGTAAATCAGAAGCCTGTTAAGCCATGAAATGTTTTACAGTTCATTCATCTTTTTTCCCCAATATAATACACATTGTTCTAGGCAAGAAGCCCTCGCTTTAGAGAACTACGTCTTTCTGCAGTCCAATAAACCCTCGAATGCATTTGTCACCTGTTTTCATCCGTTTTGCATTGCTATAAAGGAATACCAGAGACTGGGTAATTTATAAAGAAATGAAGTTTATTTGGCTCACAGTTCTGCAGGCTTTACAAGCATGGCAGCAACATCTGCTCAGCTTTTGGTGAGGCTACTCTATCGTGCAGAACCACACCAGACAGATTCATTTACCATTTTGCTCATCCAGTATGCAGACAATGCATGCTGCATGGATTCTGACTTCAACGATCTCACCATCATTGTAAGAGATGGACACATGAACAGATACTTCAATGCAATGTGAAAAGTCAACCATCATTATAATCCCCCTATGTACTAAAAAATGTAGCCTTGCCTAAGGAAAGAGAAAGCTGGCCTTTGCCCTTGACTTCTGGAGGCAGCCTGTAAACCCTTGGAATGTCATGCCTGATAGGGGTGTCTTTGTTTGCCTGCTGGCCTTGGATAAACCAGATACATAACAACGTGATTTGCAGAGGGGGTTTTGGGTCACATAGTGTAAGCTTGATCTCTTGAGAAGCTGGAGATGGAGACCTAACATGTGGGCAATCAACTGTGCTTACATGATGGAGCTCCAACGAAAACTCTGAACACCAACACCCCCATGAGCTTCCTGGCTGGCAAGACTCAGCATATCAACAGACATCAATCCTGGGAAAGTAGTGCTGTCCATGATTCAATAGGTGAAGGACAAGTAGAAGCTCCGAGTTTGGCACTTTCATCTGTATTCTTTTCCTAGACTAATTCTTTTCCTAACAAACTAGAGTAACAAACAATAGCTGTGATTATAACAGCTTTTAGTAAGTTCTCTGTATACTTATAGTGAATTATTGAAACTGAGTGTGTTTTGGGGGAACTCCCCACACTTGCAGTTAGTTTCAGAAGTGAGAATGGTTTTGTGGACTGTGCTCCCTCACACATCACCTCCCCTGCTTCAATGCTTTCTAAGATCGTCTCCTGGCTCTGACTGAATCCTGGCTTTTTCCTAAAAACAGTTCTTCCCTGGGAGCTATCTCAAATAGTGGCTGTTTCTTTCCCACATTTCTCAAGCCTCTGGATGCAGAGGTGGGATAGGTGTTCTCCATTTTCCTTATTTTTATTCTGGACCATTCTCTTAGCTGCTTTAAGAAAACCTTCCATTTCTAATCTCATGCTATCACTTTCCACTACTCACTACCTTTCATTGTTGCAATCATCTGCCTCCCCCAGGCTTTTAGATCGCTTTCACTCCTCAAAGTTACCACCTGGCCTGGTAGCTAATTACCTTACCTGTCTCAAGGATATGTAACTTTTGTTAGAAAAGTGCCATCCTGAAAAAAAACCCAGACCTCACTCTGCACCAATCTAGACCCCTGTCCAATCCAGGATCCCCTCCATCCTGAGTTGATCCCTATATAGTCCTAAAGCCTATTTTCTCTAATATTATTTTTATTGAATTCTTTAAGGTAATTTGATGACATAACACACCAAAGTTTTGGTTTTATGTAACCCTGCATTATTTTTGGCTTCTTAATCAGTTTGTGGGACATATCCAGTGTCATAGGACCTCCCCCTGGGAAAAATTTTATGATCCATTCATTTTGATGGTTATATTTTACATAGTTTCAAATTAAACCGCGCTATGTGCACAGAGGGGTGCTTATGGCTTGCAATTCAGAGATGAAAGACATCATTCCTATCCTCAGATCACTGTCCAATTGGGGGATGGAGCAGAAACTTAAGTATATATTGGAGCACAATATGATACAAACTAGACTAAGGCTATGAGGGCACAAAGGAGGAAGTATTGATGGAACCTTTAATTGATGTCTGGCAGTGGAACAGACAAAATCCTGCAAGGAATCACTAAGAAAAATGGAGGAAAGATAAGGGTGTGACCTTCAGCTTTAAGAGAAAATTTAGTCCCACTAATTGGAACACGGCCAGAAGAGAGGAAGCTGAAAGTGGAGGAAATGAAGTAAAATCATTTTAGCCAAAGGAAGAGGAGCCTTAAGTCTGAGAAGACGATGACATGGATGGACATGATAGCTGGATTCAAGTGTGAGAATCACTGTCATTCAGGAAGACCAAAACATTCAGAAGGTATCAAAAATATTATATTTCAAATCAGCTGGAGAATTTTCCTCTCAAGTAGAATGCCTAAAATGCAATGTTTGCTTCAGAAGGTAATGAGTTCTCTGTCACTAGAGGGGCTCAGGGAGAGTTTGAACACATCTTTCCAGGGATGTTGTAGAGAAGATCAAATAATCATTCAATGACTGGACCGCATGGTTTAAAACAGCTCTCTTTCTAAGGTTCTATACTTCTGTGCCTCTCCTGGCTCCCTGTCGTCTGGCAAAGCCCAGAAAAATAAATGAGAGTGAGAAATACTGTTTTTCCAGAGGTGACACTTGGGTTGCTTGGCCTTTGCTGCCTATCTTTCCTCTGTGGCATTTCTTCTCTAATCTGCACAGAGTGTATGCAATCAGTGAATTTAAGATGTAGAGTTATTTTTGTACAGTGGAAGAAAATGTCAGCATAAGTAAGATAGAGTATGTAGATTTTAAGCTCATAATCTAACATTATTTAATAAGCATGGCAGGAATTTAAAGAATTAAACAGCCTCTTGGAGGCTCTCCCTTTCACCCTCCCCGATTCACTTGGTACCTTTTCTGTATCGCCAGTTCTGAATGCGAACAACAGAATCCTCTCCGGCTAGTCTAAGGAGAAAGTGGATTTTTAAAAAATGGTATAAGCAGGTATTTTATATAAAATAGAGAAAAATACAAGGTTTTTTTTTTTGTTTGTTTTGTTTTTTAAGAAACCTCACCCTCATCACAAGGATGCAATATGTTTGCAGAATATTCTTACTTGTATTAGTTTCCTATGGCTACTATAAAATATTACCACAAGCGTCATGGTTAAAAATCATAGAAATGTATTTGTTCACATTTCTAGAAGCTAGAATTCTGAGCC
Source organism: Ateles fusciceps (assembly GCA_036589455.1). Taxonomy (NCBI): domain Eukaryota; kingdom Metazoa; phylum Chordata; class Mammalia; order Primates; family Atelidae; genus Ateles; species Ateles fusciceps. The sequence continues at coordinate 5,582,298 of JAZHEH010002842.1, forward strand.
CAGGGTGTTACAGGGCCATTCTCTTTCTGAAGGTTTCTTTCCCTTTTCCAGCCTCTGCTGGATGGCTCCTGGTGGCCCTTGATTTGTGACAGTGTAATTCCAATCTCTGCCTCTGTCTTCACATGGTCTTCTGGCCTGTGTGTCTCCCTGTGTCCTCCTCTTTTCTTCTAAGGATACTAGTCATTGGACTTAGAGGCCTTCCTAAATCCTGAAGGATTTCATCTTAGGATCCTTAGCTAATTAAATCTACAAAGACCATATTTTCAAATAAGGTCACATTCTGAGGTTCTTGATGTACATGAATTTCTGGAGGACAGTGCTCCTTCCATTCCCCTTGCCATAACTAAAATGTGGCTCTATGCTGAGGACCCTGCCTCTCTCTCAAGCACACCGCATTGTTTCAGGGCTCCCCCTGCTACTCTTATCTCTTTATTCCCCCATCTTTATGGGAAAACACATCCTCTTTTAAGATTTTTATCCTGGATAGCTCATCTCCCCTTCCTCATCTGATAAAAGACAGAGATTTCAAGACTAGATTTAAAACACCAATGACAACTTTAGCTACATGTTATTTATGAGAGTATGGTGGTTTCGTCCTGTGTCAATTTCACTAAGCCGGGACACCTTCTGTATGTTTTCAGGCTAAAGTGCGTGGAAGTGAAGTAGCAGCCATTATTTTCTGAAGGCTCTGGAGCTTAGACACAGGGAGAGATGAAGCAACAACTGTCCCTACACTCTTCCACCAGCTCTCCTTACATTTCCACTCTGGCAGCCAGATAGGCTATTTCAGGAGACCTGCTTTTTAACTTTTCTCTGAACCTCCAACTTCCTCTTTCAGACCTGGATATTCTCAGCTTCTCCCACAATTATGTAAGGTATTATTCCTGCAATAAGTTTTTTGTCCATTATATTTATAGCAGTTCTGTTTCTCTAACTAAACCCTAATATAAATAGACAACATTTCCTACTAGAATGTAAATTCAATAAGGCAGATTTTTTTTTTGGTCTTTTTCATTCACTGCTTTGATCCTAGAACACTGTCTAATATATACTAAATAATATTAATTGAATAAATGAACAGTTAAGAAACAGATTTGAGAAGAAGATGGTGATGCTGTTTTCAAAATGTTGAATTGGGGTTAATTTACATCATCTAAGTGCAGGCATTCTGCATGCAGTTGGTACCCAGGAGAGAGCTGGGGTACAGGTAAAGGAACATGAGTTCTCAAGGTAGAGTCGCACCTATGATAACGCATGAGATTTCACTTGGAGAGGGGCCAAAGTGAGGGTAGACCTCTGGGGCATCAACACTTAAAGATAAGGGGAAAATGAGGTAAGAGAATGTTAAGGAAACAACAGTAGATGAGATCATTAAGAAGGAGAGAGTGTCAACATTTTTAAATGATAATTAAAAGTAGGCAAGTTCTGAAATGCTTTCATTGTATTTGGCAACAAAGGGAACAGAATGCCCTTAGCAAGAGCAGTTTTATGATAAAAAGTGAGACAGTAAGTGTTGACAGATCTTTCCAGACAATTGGCACTAAATGGAAAGATGGAAATATGGTGGTAAATAAAGACACATAGGGTCAATAAAGATTTTTTTTTAAAGATGAAAAGGACAACACTGAAAAACTCATACACACACACATACACACACATTTTTGTGTGTTAGTATGTAATTACTGTAACCTAATGGAACCTAGACAAGTGAACTGAAATCTGTCACTTACTAGCTGTGAGATCTTGGTCAAGTTAACAGCAACAACAAATCTTTCTATAATTGTTTCTTTATCTGCTAAATGGTTATAGTAGTGGTTCTGTATCATATACTTCTAAAAAGTAAAGGAGATGATATGTAAAGTTCTTACTATTGTGCCAAATAGATAAGATTAATAACTGCTAACTCATGAGTTACTTGCTGTTGCTAAGAAGGGAGAGTGAGTGGAAAGGGAAAGTCAGGTCACTGCAGCAGCTCACGCTTGTAATCCTAGCACTTTGGGAGGCTGAGATGGGCGGATCACTTAAGGTGAGGAGTTTGAGACCGGCCTGGCCAACATGATGAAACCCTGTCCCTACTAAAATTTTTAAAAAAATTAGCCAGGCATGGTGGCACTCACCTGTAATCCCAGCTACTTGGGAGGCTGAGGCAGGACAATCACTTGTACCCAGGAGGTGGAGTTTGCAGTGAGCCAACATCATGCCACTGCACTCCAGCCTGGGTGACAGAGTGAGACTCTGTCTTAAAAAAAAAAAAAAAAAAAAAAAAATTGAAAAGAAAAAACAAAACAAAAAAAAAACAAAGGAAAAGTCAATTGCAGAGGAAGTAAAGGGAAGGGCCTTTGGGAAGAAAGGCCCCAAGAAGTTTGGAAGAGATTGAAGGCGAAGCATGTGGCAATTCACCTTAGAAAGGAATAGTTTTCTATCAAGATGAGAGGGAAGAAGGGAAAGAGAGTTAGGATCCTAATAAATTTAAGGAGTACAGGAAATCAAAATGAAGGAATTTCTGCCTCATCAATGAACTCTATTTTAGAGGCAAGATCAGAGGCCTGACCACTGTGAGTTAAGGAAAGAGCCAGAATGAAGTAGGGTACTTGAAAAGAGTAGCACTCATTTGAAATAGCAGTTGTGGGGAATAAAGTTTTATAAAAATAAAACTGTGTAGGGACAGACCAAAGGCTGATTAGGCAAGGTCATGGACCCAATTTGAGATGAGGAACAATTTCGGTAGTAGTGATCCCACAGAGTTATGGACTTTCTCTGGCTGCCATTTAGCAACTTGGGTTTACAAATGGAGAATGTAGTGGTGGATTGGTCAGCCACAGGGATTTTGCTGGACAAGGAAGTGAGGAAGCTGAGGACACCAGCAAGAAAGTATCCAAAGCCATGGATCTTAGGCATAGTCAGCAGCGAGAGTGCTGAAGTCATGAAGGGGCTGATGTTTGAGAGTCCTGGGGCCAGAAGAATAAGTGTGGTAGAATATGGAGCTATCTGGAAGAACTGATGTGTGTGTTGAAGGCATGAATTTTCTGAAGTTAGGGAAAAATTCTCTCCTGGTGCTCCCTTTTCTCCAGAGTTGTATTCTCCAGTCTTCAGGGGTATTTCTTACCCAGCACCAAAGTATCTGGAAACTCTTCTGGACATGGGTTATTGATCCACATTTATTACAACTGTATCATCTATGTGACAGCTGTCATGGACCACCACTCTGTTAGTTTCCACCAAGAGACTGGGCACTCTCAGCCTAAAATCAAGGCTCCCTGGCCATTCATTTCAGTATTCTTCCATACTCTAAGAGTGGCAGGGGAAAAATGTACAGATGCCCTTTCTCTTTGGGACCCTCAAAATTCTTTCTCCCTTGCTCCAATCCCATAATATCTCCAGGGATTTCTTTTCATTCTGAGGTAAATATTTCTTCTCAAACCATACTTTCCCAGTAGGCTTAGGCTTATAAATCAAAAATAAAATTCTAAGGTCCCCCAATCATCTGAATAGACCCCTTCTCTCAGCCAAGGGCATTCCAAAGTTAACCTGAAAAACTAATTCAGGCCATGATGGGGAGTGGGTTGTCGAACATGCCTCATAATACCTTTCTCCCTTTTGGAATTCTTGAAAAACCAACCAGTATTAATTTCAATAAAGACCTTATGTCTGATAAGAAACATTTACAATCTATCATCTCGGAAGCCTGCTACCTGGGGGTTTCAGCTACATAATAAAACTTTGGTATCCACAGACCCCTTATTATAACTCAGACATGGCTTCCTATTGATAACAACTCTTTCAACCAATTGCCAATCAGAAAATTTTTAAATCTACCGATGACCTGGGAGCCCCCTGCTTCAAGTCATCTCACTCTTCTAGATCAAACCAATGTAAATGTTACATATATTGACTCATGTATTGTGTCTTCCTAAAATGTATAAAAGCAAGCTGTACCCTGACTACTGCCTTGGGCACATGTTGCCAGGGCCTCCTGAGGCTGTGTAATAGGCAAAATAAACTTTCTAAGTTAACTGAGATCTGTCTCAGATACTTTTGAGTTCACAGGCTGTACACAACAAAACCCAGGGAGTCAGCCACACACCTCACAGGGGCAAGGAATTATCTGTTGTTTACATCAGCTAGGGAGGAAGAAAGGGGGAAATAGAGGAAGAAACATTAGTTTGAATCTGGAAAGAAAATACCCTTACACAATATGTTAAAGGATATGCTTGGTTCATATACTATACTATATGGGGAAAAAGATATAGGTACATGACCCAAGAGAATGAACACATTCATTTATTGGCAGAAAGGATGACGTCATTTGTATGTAGAAAATCACCCCTCAAAATGGTAAGTTGCTGAAAGAGCAGTGGTCGTGCTAGAATCAGTACGGATGACTCTTTATCCTATTTCTCAGTTTTAGGGGAAAAGACTCTACAGAACTACAGGTGTTGTGCTGGTAGTAAAACAAATCCTTAATTTGTTAACAGGTTAATCAAACTTTGGAGAAGACATCACATGCCAAATCTTATCACAGGATGCTTTAGAGAGATTATCTATTTTAAATTTTATTGGAATTTTGATGACATCAAGTTGTTATTGCTTGGACCACAATGGTGTTGGTTATCTAAAGATTTCTGCAAAAATGCCATGCCTTCTCAGATAAGGCAAGTCATCTCAAAAATATCTCTTATATATATATTTTATTTCTTTCATCACGTTACAGAGAATTTCAGTGGTATTCTAAGACTCAAAGCCTCCCCAAGGGACAAAATCACGCTTTATGCATCAGTGGAAACCAGAAATTACTAGCAGTGTACACAGTGGCAGTGGCCAGAGATTACTCTTTCATCTGGTTCGACCCCTAGAGACACAAGGTCTCATCCCGTTCACACCCAAATCCCCCCTTCTTCCCCAAACACACAGTCACCACATGCATTCTCTGACAAGATTGAGTAATATTTCATCAGTTCTCCCTAGCCACTCAGTTCAGGTTTTAATATAGCTGGAATATCTTGGGTAGCTTTATCAAGATGTAAACCTTATAATCAAGGCTTAGTTCAAAATTTAAGTTGTTCCAGCTGTCAACTGAAATACAACTGTATAAAATCAAACTTTCCCTTTCAAAGTTCTCAATGTTAAAATCTCCCCCTGGTGGATTTTCAGAGCATGTGTTTTCACAAGTAAAATTGAATATAATTTTTTTTAAAAAAATAAAGATGCTAAAAATTTCATATGTGTGAAAAATAAGACCTATTAATCTCAAAGTTCAGAGGGGAAAAATGCAATTATTTAAAAGCTTGACATCAAAAAACAGTTCTAAAACTAAAGTAGAATAGTTTTCTAGTCTTATGTGCAAGTGTGAATATTTTTACAAGTTTTTCTTGTATGTCATTATCCTCCATTAAGTTAAGGGATTTTAATGGACTAAACATGCTAATTTCCTACTTAATTGTTTAGTGAAGAGAGGCATAATGTTTCAATTAGGAAAGAATGTTCCCCCAAATGACTGAATCTGCCATCTGTGTATTCTCATCTCTGTTAAAACTGTCAGTCAAATCAACAAAAGTCCAAGCGCAAAGCCCCTAAACAACTTAAAATGTGCACACACTTGCTCTGGGGAAGGGGAACTTTTTTTAAAATTGATTTTGTTTCAGCAGCAATCCCTCTCCCTTTCCTGGGAATACATTTTGGCTGGGATTTTGTGGCATCAATACAAATGACTTCAGAGCAGCTATTGCTCTTTTACCCTCTACCTAGTGGCATTGCTGACCCACCACTTGGATACCCATTTTCCTGAGGTGGAGCAAAGTTGAGGCATGACAAGGTCACAGGAATGGAGTAGGTAAAAACTACAGAGAAATACTCATGCAGAAGATAGCACAAAGCTGCCTGCAGTACTGATCCTCACATGTTTAGAACTGGAAATGGCGGTGAGTTGTTAAGAGAAAATGTATTTTCTTTGGTACCAAAATACCAATGGCTCATGAATCATAATATTTTTATAATAATATTTTGTTAAGGTTGAATTTTTTCAAAACATGTCACTACAAATTTCTAATGAGGGCTACTTTTAAATAATTAGGCAACATGAATAGAGGAGAAGACTGAGGTAATTGTTGGAAAGCATAAAACACCAACATGTCTTAAGTTTGCTATTTATGTAATTTCATGGTCTCAAAACCACCCTTTGAGTTGACTTTAGTGAGAGAGAAGACCACAGCAGTGTGGCACGATGTTTAGGAGTACAGGCCTTGGGATAGATAGCTAGAGTCAAATTCAAGCTCTGTTTTTAGCTGTGTGACTTTGAGCCAGTTATTTAACCTCGCTGTGCCTTGGTTTCTTCATGTGCAGAATGAGAGTAGTAAATAAAAATTTCCTCAGAGTGTAGTTGAAAAGGTTAAATATGCTGAAACTGTAAATGGAAAGTACTTAGTACACACAGATCCCACAGCTTTTTTGTTCACTTTCAGACATTAACAGTCTCATTTTCAGACATTATTTTAAAAATCCTTTTTAAATTGAAACTTTCATTTCTCATTGAACTTAAAGCTCTTTGTCCCTGTACCATCTCCAGCACGACCTGTGCTTGGATCCTGCAGCAGGGAAGAGGGAGGCGGTTGGTTCTTTACGACGTCTTTGCAGTATTTTTTCACTCCCCCCTCCCTCACTCCTTTATCTGCCTTTGGTTCCTACAGGGCAGAGGAAAATCATCTGGAGACAGCCAGATTCTTCCTTGAGCAGTGCAGTTATAACTGTGCACTGTGCCCTCTGTGAGTGCTTCTTTCTCTTCAGTGGGTTCTTCAGCATCGCCCACCCTATTGATGGGACCACCCACTGTGCCCTTGCATGGCATGCCCAATATCCAGCAGCTCCTACTTGTTGTGCTTCACAAACTTCCCGTTGAGGGTCCTCTCACCCTGGGGTGGAGCAGGCCCATCACAGGGCTCCCACCTGCTTGCCTGCTGTGCTGTCCTTGCCAGTGCCTAAGAAACACCACCTCTGCTCCACTTTTAGTGGGAACTCGCTTTTCCACCCCGACCCATACATTGCCTTTTCTCTTCACTCTACTACCTGAAGCAATTCCACTGGGCCTCTTTCTCACCTTTATGTTTCCCAATAAGAATCAGGCATGAGCCTCTGCGTCTTGTCAAATGTTCAGGGATACTACCAAGCTTTCTGAGTGCAAGCCTCCACAGTTTACTGATGGGGTAAGCATCCGCTTTCCACCTTCTGTGGAAGAAAACTGCACAGCACTCTGAGAACTGTCTCTAAGGAATTAATCACTATCAGTCTTCCTTTCTATTCTCATATATGGTGGTAGGCAATGGGCTAAGGGGGTGAACTAGCACCTCTCTTTAGAAAGTCAATACATTTTCCAACTGCAGTTATCAGGTTGGGAGCCTGGGGCCTCATTGGAAATTGAGATAAAAAATAAAAATTAAACTTAGACCGGGCCTATGTAACATTCAGACATTTGGGTTATTTGAGTCAATGAGTTCAGTGATTACTATGAATCCTTACCATGTGGTACACTAGGTTGACTTCAGTATGATGTTGATGGATGTGATTAATACCTTAGAATTATTTTAGCTAAGGGTGTGTCATGTACCAAAAACTGGTGAATGGAACATAGCTCACAGTGTGGGAATTATGGGATTCACCTGGATAGGCAGGAGGAAAATGAAAGGATAAGTATCATGCACATAGGAACTATCAGTGTCTTTCAGACTTAATAAGTAAATGTCAGACCTAACGTATTAAGCTCTTTAAGCAAGAGACAAAAATGGATTTGTCAAGTCTTGGGGCTAATTCAAAGACAGTGTTACACTGTAACCTATACCTTGGAAATAATTTTATAATAGCTAAATATTTACATAGTGCTTACTATATGCCAGACACTGTTTTAAACACTTTTAATGTATTTAACGGTTTTAACAATTCTACAAATAGATGCACTATTACTTCATTTTACAAATGTGGAAAATGAAGCACAGAGAGATCAAACAAACCAGCACAAGGTTAAAGACATGGAAAATAGGAGATTTAAGCCCTGATGTTTGATGCCAGACTACGCTATGCTTTCATAAACATTATCTTGTGATTTATGTTACAAATAAATCACATTATGTAGCAATTATAAAGTAATTCCAAAAGGTGAGCATATCAGACTCAAGCATACTCAATGAATCACTTGGCTATGGGGTGATAGGGTCTGCCTAGAAAATAATAGACTATTGTAGCTCCTGTTCCAGTTCCTTTTACCACCTTCTGCTGGGTATGTTTTGTTTGCTATTTAATTTTCATTATAACATGTTAATTTCAAGAATAAATTTATTACCATTTTTCTAAAAGTAAACATAATTGAGGAGAAAATCAGCAAATGTCGCATTAAATAGAATAGACACTTAAGGCCTAGAGTCTTTTCATTTTTAAGGTATAAAAAGCTTTTATTGCTTTTATCTTACTTAAAAAGCAGTGCATGCTTATGCTTGAAAAATTAGAAAATCTCTGCAAAAGGGAGGAGAAAGCATTCATAACCCAACTACCTGATGATAACCACTGTTAATTTCTTAGTAACTGTCCTTTCAAGCCTAGGCATATATATGTTCATTTGATGTGTGTGCATGTATTTGCATCATTATTTATATAACATTTTTATTTTTGACTGTGGGAAGAGCAAAGTTTCATTTTGGAATGAGGAGGCCAAGGGGATAGTCAGGAAAGAATAAAGCAAGTGGTGTGGCATCCTCTCTCCGTCTTCTCAATGGCCTGGGTTAAACATCTGTGCTACAGGTTCTTCCAAAGGCCCAACTGTTTTGTTTGGTTTGCTTGTTTGCTTACCTTGAGAGAGTTAACAATCAAGCTCAGAATCTGTTAAATAAGATATAGCCTACCATCTATCTTTATTATGACCTGGAAGGACAGAGTCCAATTTAGACTCCTAGCCCTCTTCACATGCTCTGTCCTGGAACTTGCCACCACCAGCAGCCTGTCCTAATTCAATTTCCATTCCTGGCTTTGTCCTGCCCAGTGAGCAGCCTCGTGTACATTAGGATAGATACCTGAACCCCCACGGCTAAGCTCATTCCTCATCTGCCACATCCTCCCCTAGTCACCCCGGGCCTCTTCTTGGCCGTGTATGTGGCTCACACTGGCCCTGGACGTGGGTTTGGAGCCTCTGGGCAGGGAGTCATGGAGTCCTAAGATTGTGATCTAGCATGTGGTCTAGATGGGGCTTGCAGGCTCAGACTGGTCACTTGTTGTTGGCTGTGGGAACTCCTTCCTTGCCAGGAAAGATGTGGCTAGAAGCAAGAAAGATCAAGATCTTCATGTGTTCTCTATATGAGGTGCTGATCAAAATAAATTATTAAGTATGTACACCTAGAGATGTTCTCTAAATTATGACTATAGAAAGTAAATTAAAACTGGGACTGTATAGCTTTAGCATGCCAACACCTACATCTGCAGAATCAGCATGTTTTATGTGTGCTCTTGCCTTTAACTGCAACAACCTTCATCAGACATGTGCCCTTTAACTTTCGCTTTATTCAGAGCTGCGCAGACGTCACCCATCCTTCCCTTTCAATCTAACCTATGCCAAGTACACCCACCTCTCCAGCACTGTGTGGCCTCTCATCTCTACTTTTCTTCTTAGAACTTACCACTAAATGAAATTACAGTACCTGTTCTTGTTTACTGTCTTTCTGCCCCACTAGAATTCCACGGAAAATTAATCTTATTTGTCACTATATCTATTGTGCCTAGCAAAGTGCCTGCCACCCAGTGGGCATTCCCTAAGTATTTGCTAAATTAATAAGTAAATTACTAAGTTGCAATTAAAAACACACATTACTCATACATAGTAGAATTCTGATATTAATTTCTACTTCCTTTTAATTAAGAAATGGGGGCAAATAACTGTGGAATTAAGTCTGTTCTACTGCAGTCTGAATTTTAGTTTCATAAAATAAAACACATAAAATTAATTTTTAACAATTAGGATATAATATTAGAAATGAGTGCATTGGCTAATCACATAAGCAGCGAAATCTTGGCTCAACTAAACAGTCAACAAAGAAGGAGTGTAGGCCAGGTGTCCTAACCTGGTCTATGCTATCTTCTTACTTCCTTCTTCTGGCAGGAAAGGAGACATCAGGCTGTAGGAAAGGAGTAGTACAGGCTACTTCCTCAAGCACTAAGTAAAGTATCATTCCATGCTGTGGGCAAAAGGAGACAGGGGCAGGTCCAGGTGCTGGTCAGGAGAGGCAGTCCACTTTCAAGAGGGGAGAGTAAGCTGAGGATCCAGGACCTCTTTCTGTACCACTCCTAGTAGTTCTGACCTCCATTCTGACAGCTCACAGACACAGCCCCCCATTTTGCCTCCAGTAGAAGACAAGAAGATGAAGAGGCTGTCAACACAGAACCACTAATGACCAGTTTCAATTTAATTGCAGAAAGGGAGAGAAGATCAATCATTTAAGTTGCTTCACTGTCTAAATAAAACAGTGTTTTGGTTGATGAAACATGAACGTAAACTCCTGTCTCAATATATTTAAGATGGGAACAAAATGGCAGTATCATGGCGATGGGTGTTTAGATGCCTACATTGTTGTCATCTACAAAACTGGCTTTCCTTCCACACCCGAGCTCTTAGCTGGCCTGATGGAACTGATTGACAGATACAGCTCACTCCAAAGGAACAGCCCTTTCTCAAAGAATGAATGATTTGCTGTTTAAATCCTCTGCTTAAAATCAAACATAAATTGAAGTGTCAAAAGAATCAAAAATATGGTTTGTGGTTTTGAAAGTGTTTCTTTGTGAGTTTTGCTAAAAAGAAAAAATGCCAAAAAATGTTTTAAAGGACCTTGCGACAATTGCCGGGCACAGTGGCTCAGGCCTGGAATCCCAGCGCCCGGGGAGGCCAAGGTGGGTGTATCACTTGAGGTTGGGCATTTGAGACCAGCCTGACCAACATGGCGAAACCCTGTCTCTACTAAAAATACAAAAATTAGCCGGGAATGGTGCCAGGTACCTATAATCCCAGCTACTCAGGAGGCTGAGACAGGAGAATCGCTTGAACCCAGGAGGTGGAGGTTGCAGTGAGCTGAGATCACGCCACTACACTCCAGCCTGGGCAACAGAGTGCGACTAATTCTCAAAAAATAAAAAAAAGTTGAGAATAGTTTTAAACTAACGTAATCCATCTTAAAATCCTTAATTAATAGACTATTACAGAAAAATGTATTATTGATAAGGACTATTCAAAATAATACAGATAATATGAACGTGCTCTTGTTCTGTCTTTATGTATCTATTATTTATAATGAATACTTTCCTGTATGTGCTGAATTCTTGTTTTTAGAAATATTATTTAATAGTAGAGAACACGTAGGGAAGAATATGAGTTGTTACACCATATGGGTCTTTCCTAAAAGTGCAAAAAAGACTCTGTCATGCTGTTTCTTAGAAGAGGCAACAGGAAAATCAGTGGGCCAGGGTGAGTTTGCTGAAGCTGGTTATGAACGAAGCCATAGGCTACCAAGGCTGCTTTGATTACGTGTCCCTGAGAATTGAAGTCCAGGATTGTTTCTTAGCCCTATAGCCACATTTGTGCTCTGGTAACTTTCTCATTAGATCGCCATCATGTTAACTGCTTAGTGGCAGATGGTCCTTAGGTGACACATCCTTTGCTGTGGGCCATATTGCTGAGTGGTGCTAGCCCCTTACACTCAGCTTGGTCCCATCTGTCCAGACAGGTGTTTCTAAACCTGAGTCTGATTCTACTGCTGTAGAGAATGTTCCAGGAAATGTACCCTTTAATCCCTGGCCCCAGCCAGTCCTTTATCACTGGCATGGAGTAGAGGAGCTCATTTGAGGATCAACATAGGCTCTGATTGGAGAAACCACATTTGTAACAATTTTGACATAAGCAGAAGTTGAGCTCCTGATAATTACTATTCCAGGAAACCAACTGAGACTCAAAACTACAATTAAAAAGAAATGATCTTCCACGTTTGATGACTTTCACACTGCATAATACTATTAAATAACCATCATTAGCTATTAACGCATGTACTACCCATTTTCCAGAGCCCTTTCTCTGCCAAGAAATTTAAAACCAAGAATGATCAATGAATGAGTCATCAGCACGATAATTGTTGATACAGGACATGCAAATTGGAATTATTTAGAATAATTTAAGTGTATAAGGAATTATTATACATGATGATATTCCTCAGATATGAAAGCTCTACTTATAAGGAGCCCACAGTTGATTTCTTTGCATCTACATTTTATGATCCAGAAAAGAGGAAAGTACTATCCATGGGATGCCTTGACAAAATACAACAGGGTGATTTGGGGCAATTTTGTAGGTACTGCACTAGATGCCGGAGGTAGAAAAATAAATAAAATATAAGCCCCTGGTCTCCACAAACTTACAAATTTATAAGAGGGTACAGACAAGTACAGAAAAAGCCACAGTGCAGTGTGATGAATATAATAATCAAAGTGTGCACCTGGTACATGATAGCACAGGGGAGTATAGCTTGTAGGAGAAAGTTACAATGAGGGAAGAAAATCAGTCTGACTAAGAATCTGCAACTTCCTAAATTGGAACATTTCATTCTCCCTTTCAGGAAAACATCTCCTTTCTTCTTTTGATATCACAGAGGCATAGGAAAGATGGTAACCAGAGAGGACTGAGAAAACAAGCTCTTCCTAATCTTCAAGGTTTTAGACATGTGAACTTAAAAAAAAGTTTTTAATAAGACAGGAAGATTGTTGAATCCAGACTACTCACTGGCTGTGGTTTTTGCAAATTTAACTGATCTCATGCCTGTATCAGTTTTCCTGTTGTTTTTTTTTTTTTTTGAAACGGAGTTTCACTCATTACCCAGGCTGCAGTGCAGTGGCGCGATCTCGGCTCACTGCAGCCTCTGCCTCCCGGGTTCAAGCAATTCTCCGGCCTCAGCCTCCCGAGCAGCTGGGACTACAGGCGTGCGCCACTATGCCCAGCTAATTTTTGTATTTTTCTTAGAGACGGCGTTTCACCATGTTGACCAGGATGGTCTCAATCTCTTGACCTCTTATCCACCCGCCTCAGCCCCTCAAAGTGCTGGGATTATAGGCATGAGCCACCGCGCCCAGCCCCAGTTTTCCTGTTTTTTTATCCCAAATCCACAGAATATACATTCTTCTCAGCACAATATCGGACTTACTCTAAAATCGACCACATAATTAAAAGTAAATCACTCCTCAGCAAATGCAAAAAAGCAGAAATCATAGCAAATAGTCTCTCAGCAATCAAATTAGAACTCAGGATTAAGAAACTCACTCAAAACCGCACAACTTCATGGAAACTGAACAAGCTGCTCCTGAATGACTACTGGATAAATAATGAAATGAAGGCAGAAATAAAGATGTTCTTCGAAACCAATGAGAACAAAGACAAAACATACCAAAATATCTCAGACACATGTAAAACACTGTCTAGAGGGAAACTTATAGCATCAAATGCCCATATGAGAAATGAGGAAAGATATAAAATCAATACCCTACCATCATGATTAAAAGAACTAGAGGAGCAAGATCAAACAAATTCAAAAGCTAGCAGAAAACAAGAAATAACTAAGATCAGAGCAGAACTGAAGGAGATAGAGACACAAAAAATCCTTTAAAAAATCAATAAATCCAGGAGCAGGCTTTTTGAAAAGATCAACAAAATAGACCACTAGCCAGACTAATAAAAAAGAAGAGAGAGAAGAATCAAATAGATGCAATAAAAAACAATAAAGGGGCTATCACCACTGATTCCACAGAAATACGAACTACCATCAGAGATTACTACAAATACCTCTATGCACATAAACCAGTAGATCAAGAAGAAATGGGTAAATTCCTGGACACTTACACCCTCCCAAGACTAAATAAGGAAAGAGTTGAATCCCTGAATAGACCAATAACAAAGTCTGAAGTTGGGGAAGCAATTAATAACCTGCCAAATCAAAAAAAGTCCAGGACCAGATGGGTTCACAGCCGAATTGTACCAGAGGTACAAAGACGAGTTGGTACCATTCCTTCTGAAACTATTCCAAACAATACAAAAAGAGGGAATCCTCCCTAAATCATTTTATGAGACCAACATCATCCTGATACCAAAACCTGGCAGAGATACAACTAAAAAAAAATGTTAGGCCAATATTGGTGATGAACATTGACACAAAAATCTTCAATAAAATATTGGCAAACCAAGTCCAACAGCACATCAGAAAGCTTATCCATCACGATCAAGTCGGCTTCATCCCTGGGATGCAAGGGGGGTTCAACATATGCAAATTTATAAACGTAATTCACCACATAAACAGAACCAGAGTCAAAAACACATGATTATCTCAATAGATGCAGAGAAGGCCTTCGACAAAATTCAACAGGCCTTTATGCTAAAAACTCAATAGGCTGGGCATGGTGGCTGACGCCTATAATCCCAAAACTTTGGGAGGCTAAGGCAGGTAGCAGTCCCAGCTACATGGCAGGCTAAGGCAGGAGAATCACTTGAACCCAGGAGGTGGAGGTTGCAGTGAGTTGAAATCGCTCCATTGCATACCAGCCTGGGCAACAGAGCAAGACTGAGGCTCAAAAGAAAAAAAAAAAAAACCTCTCAATAAACTAGGTATTGATGGAACATACCTCAAAATAATAAAAGCTATTTACAAAAAACCCACAGCCAGTATCATACTGAATGGGCAAAAGCTGGAAGCATTCCCTTTGAAAACTGGCACAAGACAAGGATGCCCCCTCTCACCACTCATTTTCAACATAGTATTGGAAGTTCTGGCCAGAGCAGTCAGGCAAGAAAAAGAAATAAAGGTATTCAGTTTGGAAAAGAGGAAGTCAAATTGTCTCTATTTGCAGACGATATGATTGTATATTTAGAAGACTCCATCATCTCAGCCCAGAATCTCCTTAAGCTGAAAAGCAACTTCAGCAAAGTCTCAGGATACAAAATCAGTTAGAATGGCAATCATTAAAAAATCAGGAGACAACAGATGCTGGAGAGGATGTGGAGATATAGGAACACTTTTACACTGTTGGTGGGAAAGTTAATTAGTTCAACCATGGTGGATGATGATGTGGCAATTCCTCAAGGATATAGAACTAGAAAAAGCCTTTGACCCAGCAATCCCATTACTGGGTATATACTAAAGGATTATAAAACATTCAATTATAAAGACACATGCATAGGTATGTTTACTGTGGCACTGTTTACAATAGCAATGACTTGGAACCAACCCGAATGCCCATCAGTGATAGACTGGAGAAAGAAAATGTGGCACATATACACCATGGAATACTATGCAGCCTTAAAAAAGGATGAGTTCATGTCCTTTGCAGGGACATGGATGAATCCGGAAACCATCATTCTCAGCAAACTGACACAAGAGCAGAAAACCAAACACCGCGTGTTGTCACTCATAAGTGGGTGTCGAACAATAAGAACACATGGACACAGGGAAGGGAACATCACACACTGGGGCCTTTTGGGGATCGGGGGAGCTAGGTTAGGGATAGTAGGGGGATAGGGAGATTGGGGAGGACTAACAGTAGGAGAAATACCTAATGTAGATGAGAGGGGGATCTATGCAGCAAACCACCATGGCACGTGTATACCTATGTAACAAACCTGCACGTTCTGCACGTGTACCCCAGAACTTAAAGTATAATAAAAAAATAAAATAAAAAATTGAGATCTGAGGTGAAAATAGCTCTCTAACTGGACTTCTGCTTTTAATATAATTTGAAAATAACTGCGACCCAATCCACCGTCTTGGTGGCCCAGGAAATGCCACCTTTTTTGTTTGGTTGGTTTTGTTGTTCATAGATTAGTTCACATATACAATGATTAGAAATACATGACTGGGCTGAGCACAGTGGCTCACACTGGTAATATGAGCACTTTGTGAGGCTCAGACAAAAGGATTGCTTGAGCCCAGGAATTCCAAACCAGCCTGGGCAACATAGGAAGACCTCGTTTCTACAAAAACCTAAAAAATTAGCCAGGCATTGTGGTGCACACCTGTAGTCCCAGCTACTCCAGAGGCTAAAGTGAGAGGATCACTTAAGCCTGAGATATCAAGGCTACAGTGAGCTGTGACAGCACCACTACCCTCCAGCCTGGGTGGCAGTGCAAAACCCTGTCTCAAAATATTTTTTTTAATTAAAAAAAAATGACTGAAAAATGTAATAATACTGCATAGCTTATATCCATCTCAGTCCCTCCCTCTGTCTTTCTCTTGTGCTTTTTTAAATTGAAGTAAAACTCCGTAATATAAAATTCATAATTTTAATCATTTTTAAAGTGTACAATTCAGGGATATTTTAGCATATTCACAGTGTTACACAATCATCACCACTATCTAATTCCAGAACATTTTCATCACCCAAAAAAGAAACCTCATACCCATTAGCAGTCCTTCCTCATTCCCCTCTAACCCCAGCCCCTGGTAACCGCTAATTTACCTTGTCTCTATGTATTTGTCTACCCTGGGCATGTCATATAAATGGAATCATTCCATACATGGCCTTTTGCGTCTGGCTTCTTTCCTTTGCATAATATTTTTAAGGTTCATCTATGTTGAAGCATGTATTAGTACTTCATTTCTTTTTATGGTTGAATACTATTCCATTGCATGGATATACCACATTTTATTAATTCAGCAATTGATGGATATTTGGATTGTTTCTAATTTTTGGCTATTATGAATAGTGCTGCTATGAATATTCATGCACAAGCTCTTGTTTAAATACCTGTTTGCAATTTTGAGGAGCAAATAGAAGTAGAATTGCTGACTCTTATAGTCATTCTAGTTTAAACTTTTTGAGGAATCACCAAATTTTTTTTCTAAAGTTGCTGCATCATTTTCTTATTCCCATCAACAATGTATAAGTGTTCTAATTTTCCCACTTTCCCACTAACATTTAATTTCTGCTTTTAAAAATTTTATTATAGCCATGCTAATGGATGAGATGTAGCATCTCATTGTTAGTATCTTTGTAAGGGAAACCACTACAAAGGAAACCACTACAAAAGGAAAGAAAAAAAAAAGCATTCTCATGTCAGGTCTTAAGTTTTCTTGTTTTGTATATGAGGCCACAAAATTGAGAGAAGTTTTCCCTAAGATGATCTGAAAGTGAACTTAATGAAATTCTGAACAACAGAGCTATTTTTCACTGATTCCCATCACACTCCCCAAAGAGCAACCGTGATCAAAGCCAAGACATCTAAATAATGACTTTTGAAATGCAAGCTCCTAGAGGTATAGATAGTTGTCTTCAGTCAATGACTGGCAGGGGCATCTAAACCATTATATGAGGATTGGCTAGTAAACTGCTCTTCTGGGATTCTGGGGCAATCCCCATTTTCTTTTTTGAACTTAATGAACATTTATTTTCTCTCCTTATGTGGTGAGTTTGTAAAAGAAAAATAAATATAACTAAACACCAACTCTACACTCTACTTTAAAGAAGGCAATTTGTTCAGATAACACGATGGGTTAAAATAGTTTGAGCCTTATGAAACTTCAAATTCCATCCTAGCACATTTCTCATTAATCTTTTAGTATCCCTTGCAGACATTCCTATGAATGTCTGTCATTTATTTTAATATTTGATTGCTATCATCAACACACTACAGAAGTTATTCTTTCCTTTTCAAGACATTTAGTTTTGAGAACTAGAACACATACAATATATGTAAGTGATTACCTGGATAAAGCAATACGGCATTAGGAATTATACTTTTTTGTTTTTAATTTCAGCATCCATTTCTTCATTCTAGACTGGTACAAACAGCCTCCATGAGGAGTTAACCTCTCCTTGCAGTAAATCCTACTGAGGGGGAGAAAACTGAGACTCATAGTACAGCGGGCAGGGCCAGCCTGGTTAAGGAGAAGGAGAAACCTGAGAAGGCAAAGCTGGAAGGAGGCAGAGCACTAAGCTACTGCGGGTCAGTCTTCCTGTGAACAGGCAAGTTTCATATAAAGATTTGCAGGGATCTTACCGAGCAAAGCAGCGTTTTTGAAAAGGAACAGGGGAGTTGCAAGGAGTGAGATTCCTCCTTCCACAGGAACAGTTGGAAAGCCATAGAGAGCCTAGGGTAGGAATGATGGGAAGTCCCAGGGGTCGTTTAAAATCCTGATAATCGAACATCCATTCTTTTTTACCGTTTTGATTACTAAATGAAGTCAGCTTAAGGCTTGCCTGCATTGATGCATCTTAATGGTTTGGGCATGAGAACCAGCGCCAGGTCACACACCAAGCTTCAGAGAAAGCTGACATCCTAGCACTTCCTGGAAAAACTCGCATGTCGCCCTGCTACCTGGGGTTGGTGACAGGTCTGGTCAATGCAAGGCGCCACTCCCCAATCCCCATCCCCCACCTGGATTTAGAAGAGCTGGTGTCCCCGCCCACCCAAGCCTTTAACTCCTCTCCCAGAGCCCGCCAACTCTCCAGCGTACAAAGTACAGCAGGGACGTGGGTGGAGCCCTTCTAAGCGGCACAGCCTTATCTCTTCTCGAGTGAACACCTAGGTGGATTTCCAATACGGCACCTGGCACGTTTTGGAGGGAGTCTCAAGCTCCTCCAGAGCTCCCTGCCGGGCGTCCTCGTTTCTGCAGTCGATATTCCAGTGGGAGACGCGGGGGGCTCTGAGCACTACGAGCTTGATTAAGAGATTTGCAGTGGTTCACTCGGGTCCCTGAACACTCCCAACAGCCTAAGCTGCCTGCGGTGTTACAGCGCAGAAGCCCGTAAAGCACGGTGGTTGCCCTTTCTTCCCTTAACGCTCGCGGCTTAGGGTCACTTTCTTCGACTCTAAGAGTAATTGCGTGGGCACCAGTTCCGGGACCAGGCCCCAAGAAGGGAGTTGGACTGCACGAAGAACGTCAGCCTGCTACCAGACTGCACATGCACTTTGCACCGGCTATCTAAGCCTCAGTCTGGAGGTTGCGCACTCCGGGTAAGGAGGACCCAGAGCTTCCCTGGCGGGTCTCAGCTGCAGGGCAAGCGGGGGACGGGAACTGGGAGTTTTAAGGTTCTGGACTGAGGGACTGGAAAGGAGCTGGGGTCTCCAAAGAAAAGGGCAGCAACGGAGGGAAACTGAGATAAACTCCAGACATCCACGTTCATGGGTCCGTTTGAGTCTTTGCTTTCAGTAGGAAAGGATTGGGATGGGACAGAATCTATACCTTTCATTCCCGCCCACCCTCCAGTAAGGCCGAGGAACTCCCTTGGTTCCTCTGAGAGAAAGGCAGATGGTGCTGCGAGGGAACCCCGGAAGCGGCCGCTGAAGTTGAGCAGTGTGCAGGACTGGGAAGGAAAAAAATGGGAGGAGGAGGGACAAGCCACCTATGTGCTCTCCTCCTTCTCTTCTCCACCCCACCCCCTTTTTTCGTAGCTGCTGACGCGCTGGTGGTGCCTATTAATCATTCACCAGCCCAGAGCCGCTCCAGTTAATGGCTGTGCCGCGCGAGGCTCCCGCATCGCCTCCACTCTCCACCATTGCGTGTGCCCGGGCAACCCGAGCGCCAAACGGCGGCGCCCAGGCAACCGCTGTGCTGTGCGCCCCGCTGGCGCCGGTAGGAGCCGCGCTCCCCCGCAGCTGTTGCGCTCTATCCATAGGCGCTGGGCAGCTGTGGGCTGCAGGCGAACGGTTGGGTGCAGAGGGAGGGTGCAGGCGGCGGGGGGCACGAGGAGAGCGCCCCAGCCCTGGCAGCCCCACTGGCCCCCCTCAGCTGGGATGTTCCCCAATGGCACCGCCTCCTCTCCTTCCTCCTCTCCTAGCCCCAGCCCGGGCAGCTGCGGTGAAGGCGGCGGCAGCAGGGGCCCCGGGGCCGGCGCTGCGGACGGCATGGAGGAGCCAGGGCGAAACGCGTCCCAGAACGGGACTTTGAGTGAGGGCCAGGGCAGTGCCATCCTCATCTCTTTCATCTACTCCGTGGTGTGCCTGGTGGGACTGTGTGGGAACTCTATGGTCATCTACGTGATCCTGCGCTATGCCAAGATGAAGACGGCCACCAACATCTACATCCTAAATCTGGCCATTGCCGATGAGCTGCTCATGCTCAGCGTGCCCCTTCCTGGTCACCTCCACGTTGTTGCACCACTGGCCCTTCGGTGCGCTGCTCTGCCGCCTCGTGCTCAGCGTGGACGCGGTCAACATGTTCACTAGCATCTACTGTCTGACTGTGCTTAGCGTGGACCGCTACGTGGCCGTGGTGCATCCCATCAAAGCGGCCCGCTACCGCCGGCCCACCGTAGCCAAGGTAGTGAACTTGGGCGTGTGGGTGCTATCGCTGCTTGTCATCCTGCCCATCGTGGTCTTCTCTCGCACCGCGGCCAACAGCGACGGCACGGTGGCCTGCAACATGCTCATGCCAGAGCCCGCTCAACGCTGGCTGGTGGGCTTCGTGTTGTACACCTTTCTCATGGGCTTCCTGCTGCCCGTCGGGGCTATCTGCCTGTGCTACGTGCTTATCATTGCCAAGATGCGCATGGTGGCCCTCAAGGCCGGCTGGCAGCAGCGCAAGCGCTCGGAGCGCAAGATCACCTTAATGGTGATGATGGTGGTGATGGTGTTTGTCATCTGCTGGATGCCTTTCTACGTGGTGCAGCTGGTCAACGTGTTTGCTGAACAGGACGACGCCACGGTGAGCCAGCTGTCGGTCATCCTCGGCTATGCCAACAGCTGCGCCAACCCCATCCTCTACGGCTTTCTCTCAGACAACTTCAAGCGCTCTTTCCAACGCATCCTGTGCCTCAGCTGGATGGACAACGCCGCGGAGGAGCCGGTCGACTATTATGCCACCGCACTCAAGAGCCGTGCCTACAGCGTGGAAGACTTCCAACCTGAGAACCTGGAGTCCGGTGGCGTCTTCCGTAATGGCACTTGCACGTCCCGGATCACGACTCTCTGAGCCAGGGCCACGCAGGGGCTCTGCGCCCGAGGAGAAGGGAAGGCCGGGTGCCAAAGGGAGGGTATCCAGGGCTCCAGGGTGCGGTCTGGATAACGAGGGGTTAGGACACCGCGAGCCTCTGGTGGAGGGACCCAGGAAAGGCGCGCAACAATGGAAGAAGTGAGAGCTTTGCTTATAAACTGGGAAGACTTTCAGGCTACCTTTTTCTGGATCTCCCACTTTCGGTTCCTTCCTCCACTACGCTTACTCCTCTGACCCTTCTATTTTACCCACCCTGCAACTTCGATCCTTTCTTCTGCACCGTCCCGCCAGTGCAGATCACGAACTCATTAACAACTCAGTCTGATCCTCAGCTCCTCCAGACGTTATTTGCTTGTTTAAGCTGAGCCACGGATACCGCCACGGGTTTCCCTCGGGGTTAGTCCCTAGTTCTCCTTCAGCCCCGCCTAGCCTTGCTGGGCCGCCATCCGGGTTCTGCCTGGTGCCCCTACGGGAGTCTCGGGAATGACCGTGCAGCCCTACCTTAAGGAAAGTCGGACTTGAGAAAGATCTAGGCAGCTGGTCTTTTCTCCTACTCTTCAGTGAAGGCGCACCTTTCCCTGCCCGCCCCCCACCACTCTCACTCCACCCAGAGTGGAGCCAGGTGCTTGGTAAATAGGTCCCGCGCTTCGAACCCCAGGCTTTCTGGAGTCCCCATCCAAGCCCTCCTTTGGAGCAAAAGGAGCTGAGAACAAGTCGCATGAGGAATTTTTATTAGTTTGCGGAATCGGAGTGGGGGGCTTGTAATAGGAGTCACCCTCCTGCTGGGCGTTTTCAAAGACCTGCGCTGGGCGCTCCGGGGGCGTGCCTGTTCTGCGACCGGCAGGGCAGGGAAGTGCAGGGCGCACCTTCTCCTTCCCAGGGGTTCGGCTGCAGGGCTGCAGCTCAGCTTGGCTTTCTCTCTCACCCAAGCTTCCGGAGGAGCAGACAACAGTAACTAGAGACGTGGTTTCCTGCTCTGGTGTATCTCAAAAGACCCGGCACCCGGGAAGGGGGACCTAGGGCGACATCTTCAGAATCGCCAATGTTGGCTGTGTCGCCGCAACCTGCAGGCTCCAGAGTGCGGCCTGTCTGGCCTCTGAGGGTTGCTGCCTTTCAAGCGGTGCCTAAGAAGTTATTTTTCTTGTTTAACATACGTATTTATTAATTTATTTGTGGTGTTGGAAAATGTGTCTCTGCTTTCCTTTTCTCTGCTTGCCTAGTCCCAGGTCTTTTCTTTGGGACCCTGGGGGTGGGCATGGAAGTGCAAGTGGGGGCAAGCTCTCCCCAACTCCCTGGGCTTCTCAAAGCCACTCGTCTTTGCTGGGCCCTTTTGTCTCATCCTTTCTTCCAGCTTTTCTATTTTTGATTGTGTTGAGTGAAATGTTGAGATTTTTCATACTTTTCTTACTATAGTCTCTTCTTTGCCTCATTAGAATAATAAATAAATGATAATGTGGATTATCCTCCTCTCCATGCACAATGGAAAGTCCTGAACTGGCTTTCCAGGAGACATATATAGGGGAACATCACCCTATATATGATTTGAGTGTATATATATTAATCTATATATGATGTGGACATATATATACTTGTTTATCTTGCTCCATTGTCATAAGTCCATGAGTCTAAGTATAGCCACTAATGGTGACAGGTGTGAGTCTGGCTGAACACTTTCAGTTTCAGGAGTTCAAGCAGCACTCAAACCTGGAGCGGAGGAATCTAATTCAGACAGAGACTTTAATCACTGCTGAAGATGCCCCTGCTTCCTCTAGGTTCCAACAGAGGTGATTCTTACATATGATCCAGTTAACATCATCACTTTTGTTGAGGACATTGAAAGTGGAATAATTTGTGTCTGTGTTTAATCTTATCAACTACATTGGAAGCCTGAGCAGGGTGAGGACCAATAATTTTAATTCTTTGTATTTCCTGCATTGCTTTGGTATGCTGGCTTGTACATCATAGGCACTAAATACATGTTGGTTGGTTGATTGTTTAAGCCAGAGTGTTTTACAGCGATCTGGAGACACTAAATCTGGGGTTCTCAGGTTCACTCATTGACATGATATACAGTGGTTGAAATCACCATTGAAAAATACGTTTTGTGTATATTTGCTTCAACAACTTTGTGCTTTCCTGAAAGCAGTAACCAAGAGTTAAGATATCCCTAATGTTTTGTTTAAACTAATGAACAAATATGCTTTGGGTCATAAATCAAAAAGTTTAGATCTGTCCCTTAATAAAAATATATATTATTACTCCTTTGGAAAATAGATTTTTAATGATTAAGAACTGTGAAATTTACAAATCAAAATCTTAATCATTATCCTTCTAAGAGGATATAAATTTAGTGCTCTTAACCTGCTACCATTGTAATATTAACTAAATAAACAGATGTATTATGCTGTTCCAAGTTGTCTTTGCTATTTGAATTTCACTGTTTCAATGGATTACTTGGAAACACACACACACACACACACACACACACACACGCTTAGTTGCCTTATGTTTCACTTAGATTTTAAGAAGAAAGTTTTCAGATTACTTTTGGGAATTTTACCAAGTTTGTGGTTATACCCTGAATTATTTTCTTAAAAGAAAACTCTTCTAGTTCAAAAAGGGAGAGAGGGGGGGAACAGAGAGAAAGAAGAAAAAGTTAAGCCAGGATGAATAGGAACCAATGCACTCATTTACACTCTGTTATCAGCAAACTAACTGGATGATATCTTAATCTCTCACAGATTAAATTACTGTCTACCCTCACTTATAACCTCAGACTTTGTTTTGAGAGCCAGGTAACTGCTGATTTACATCATGAGGAAAGATAATGGGAAGGGGAAAACTATCTCCTAAAGATGTCCCAGAAGGCAGTGAGTAAAAGAAATAGAAAAATCAGATTTTGACATAAGAGAAGGACGTATTTTCTGCTTTGTTCAGTGATGGCCATATCCATCCCTGGAGAATGTAAGAAATCACTAGGGAAGTTTGTTTGTTTTTAACAGATTTGATCTTTTTAGAGCAGTTTTATTTTCATATCAAAATGAACAAAAAGGAATATTTTCCAAGCAGGTAATAGCAGTGATTCCAGAAGCAGAGTTTGGGTTGGAGAGTTCAATGCCTTCAAATACCCTGTGGCTCTATGCTTTATATGGTTCTATATATCATCACAATAAGATTAGGGATAGCTGGACTTTTGTCATTTTTATTATTTTTTTCTCTCACTATGCAAGTCTGTTTTATGATTTTTAAAAGCTGCAGCAAGGTGGCAAATTAAACTCATAACTTAGATGTGCAGAGAAAACATATTTTGTCATTTGGTATTCCAAGCCCCTTCCAACACATTAGCTGAGCAAAAAAATTAAACAGATAGTCAAGCATCCAGTTGAGCTGGATAATTTAAATAGCCATTAAAAAATTAAAAATTTCAGTTAAATAAGTTTGGACAGCCAACTGGCCTCCTCTTTCTCTTCTGATATCCCTAAAATGGCTTTAGAATGAATATGAAGAGGAGGTTTTATGCATGTTAGTGGAGGAAGGAATAAGGTCAAGTCATTGGGAAAGGGGCCCTCTCTTCCTTTTGCTCTCCGCGGCCAGGCCCTTTGTCTACCTGTCTGCTTCCTGGCTGCAGTTTGTTGAAATCTGCAGCTGTCAGAGCCTGTGAATCAACCTCTCAGCTTGGGGAAGCCTGCACTGCAGTTCCTGTGGACTGGAGCTTTCTCAAGTCTTCTATGACCCCATACCAGCTCAGTGGTCTCCCCCAGCCTCTGCTGAGGAGTGATCTCACCCTGCCACAGAGGCCGCATGGTGAAACTCTTGGCTCAGTGACTACAGGGGACTTCAGTGGCTGTAGACTAGCAACCCTTTGAATCTGCTTGGTCTGACCATGCCTCTCTTTTTTCTGTGGCTTTCAGGTCTTCTTCATCCCTCTTTACTTTTGTTGACCTTACTTACTAAAACATTCCACTCTCCCACCTCACCTTTACACTAGAGGAAAATCACAGTAGTTGAGTCCTTCAGTCTTAGCCCTAGATGTGCTGTAGCAGGAAAAAAGTATTTAGCAATCCCTCCTGCTCCTCCCCTGAACACACACCTACCTGATTTCCAAGCATGTTTGCATTACCTAGAAGTTGGAGTCAAGTCCTCTCCTATCCTAATGTAATGAGCCTCTCCTCAGGGGAGAGAGACTAAAATTAAACATGATTTATAGAAAAAGTTAAAATATATTAGTGTCTGTGAATTATTATCTTTCTTATAAGTGACGTTTGTGTTCCAAGAGCAGCATTTCCCAGGCCATCTTCTTACGTAAGACCCACAGAAAAGGATGACATTTGAAAACCTTTGATTCCTTCTCCATTTTAACGCTGACCATTGTACAACAATGTTGAACATGTAATTTTGGCCTGAGAAAAAAGGCAACAATTTCACCTGGAGAATAGTATAGATGATTCATTTTGAAAATGGTAATATATTTCCAACCTATTTTAAACAAGTAATAGAGATGTCATATTTATACTGCTCTGAAAAACACTTTAGCAATGGGATTCTGTTTTGAAAATTTTGCTCATTCCTGTTTTTATTCCAACATACTGCATCGGAGTGTGGTATTAAACTAATTGATAGATGTTCATTTAACTTTTGCCTGTAACACACGTAACGGTGGTGGGTGCTTATAAAAAACAGTATTGCAAAGTCTATGTTTCTCTCTTATTGGACCACACAACTTTGAGCTAATGAGAACCTCTTTCACATACTCAGATGGACATCTCAGTTTTCATTTAATAAACTTCAGTTCATTGGCTTTAAAAGAAGGCAGACAGTTTCAACATTGTTGAAGTGACATGGTTTCCCAAGGGGAAGGCAGGTACAGAGATAATGTTGTAAGTGATCATTTATTATTTTGTTAAATATCTGGAGACAGGGTATTATGGTGAGCATACTTATAAAAGGACTGTGTTAGGAATGATCAAATACAGCCCAGCTTCTGATATCAACTAGAAAGGAAGAGGCTTTGCAGGTACGACAAAGTTGAGGCGGCCTATGAACTGAATGAGCCAGTTAGAATTAAAATATCAAAATGCCTGCTTGTCATACTGTTTGGGAGACAGGATCATCATCTGAAGAACAGATGGGATTTTAAATAAAATCATTGAATTTGGTAGAGTGTTCACTTTATAATAAACATACATACCTTAAACTCAATCTGATTAGCCAAAAACCAGAAACACTATACTCATTTAAGACTGAGACTACAGGCATGTTTTACCAGAACTCTGGAGTAATAAGGAACTTAAAACTTGAAAAATAAATACGTCTTTAAGCCAGGTTAATCTAAGTCTTCCATTTTGAGTGAATAAGAAGTATAAAAGGAAATGAGAAGTGGGAAATGCTATCAGCTAGCATATTAACTCTTCACTGAAGTTTAACTCTGGCACACCCTCAGTGCCTACATGCTTGGAAATGTTAACGAGGAAGATTTCAAGTATTCCCAGCTTTAAGAATTTAAGAATACAAAGACTTACTAAATGCTAGATTCCACTTAAAGGAGGACATGTTATATAGAGCACATCACTGTAGAATATTATGTACAAAACAGTTCTGACTTTCAAAAAATAATACCTATCTAAAAATACAACTGATACTTCACTTAAATTTAAAAGAGAGAGAGAGAAGAAAAAGACATGATAGGCAAGCAGGATGATATTTTAAAACAGCACACATCACTTATATAACTATTCTGGGAAAGGATGTCCAAATATTGATGAATAATAGCTCTCTGTTCTTTCGGTCTCTACAACCCTTGAACAACTTATTAATCTAGCTAATCTTATTAGCAGTGGCAAAATGTCTATTCAAAGTCAATAACTAAGTTAAACATTCTCCTTTATGTCCAATGAGCCACTGTAACTAACAAACCAAAATGATGTCTATGTGTCTTTTTCAAAAGACTTTCAAGTCTCCCTACGTATAAACTCTGGTACCTAAAATTACACACACACACACACACACACACACACACACACACACACACACACTCACTTATTAATTAAACAAAAAGGAACTTCTTAGGCATTGGTGAAATAGAACTTCAAGACTGTCTTTTTTCCCTTTTCCCTTTTTAAGTCCCATTTCTACCCCTTCTTTTCCCAGTTCAGGACCTCATGTTGTCTGATTTTCCCCCACTTCTCCCAATAAAGTTCTTCTCAGAAAAGAATTTCCTTTGATTTATAGTTTACATAACTGACAAGCCTTCAAGTGTCATTTCTCCAGAAGCAGGACTTTTTAATACAGGCATAGTATCAGAAAATCAGGCAGCAGAATCCCTAAAATCACATAGTCCTCTAAGGTAAATGTCTCTCCAAGAGTGATCCACAATCCCAGCATCAGAATCACCTGAGAACTTATAAAAAATGCCGGGCCTCTGTGCCTCACTCACCAATATTTTGATTCATTATGTCTGGGGTAAATCTCAATTCTCAATGATTCTAAAATACAACACAGTTTGAGTACTAACGATTTAAGGGTTAAGAGCATGGAGTTTGCCATCAGCAGATGTGGCTCTGCTTTATTTGTTGTGTAATACTGGACAATTTAATCTTTGTGATGCATATTTTGCTCATCTGTAAGGTTCAAGATAATGGCGTCTCTTCCACAGGGCTGTTGTGATGAGACAATGCATGTCAAATGCCAAATCAGTCAGAACTTTTTTAGTATGAAAACTCAACCAGCTCGCATGTGTGAAAAGTCTTGAGAAGATCTGCTTCAGGGTGCACCTGATCCACAACTCACTAGAATCTTTTTTCAGTCTCCATTTCTCATCTCTGACTTGTGCCATGTTGGCTTCAAACCCAGTCTGACTGTTCTTTTGTAACAAGATAGATGCCGAAAGTAAAACATGTCATCTTTCCAGGTTCAAATTTCAAAGGAAAGAGAAAATGTTATTTTCTCTATTTGGCTGTCTGAGAAACTTTATCTGTTGGGAGGCACCCCTCTCTAGGTTTCTTGTCCTCCATACCTGTTGCTAAGTATGCCAAGAATGTGAGGCCCTGACTGCTGACTGTTCTGTATCTGGATTATTTCTCAAGTTTCTGTTTGCAGTGAGCAATCTTGGGCAATCAGTTAATGTCTCTTTTAAGGTCAGAAAGAGGCTTGGTTACTGCTTGCTATAAGATGGTGGTTTCTCCAAAATCAGTGTCCCTCAATTGTGACAAAAACCCACTGCTGCACAGGATCCATCTGAGCTCACAGCACATCACCCATATGAGGATAGGAGGCAAAGAGAACTAATGCAAATCATGCTTACTGCCTATACCGTTAGCAATAAAGTTCTTGCCTGACCCAGGAACCTTGAATCTTCTGCCAGCCTCTATGAAGCAGCAACAGACTAACTTATTATCTTGCAAGAAAGGTGAGTAAAATTCCAGAACATGACAGCATCTGCCACTGAATTCATTAGCAAGGTCTGGGAAATATGGCTGGCTGGCCTGGATGATATAATCTACCCTTAGAGCTAGCATTGTAGACTCAGCCAGAAGTGAGAGGGTAGCAGGGTGGATTTCAAAGAGGAAAATGAGATAAAACTACCCAAAGTATGTAACAAATGGTAGTTGCAAGGCAACGAACAAACAGCAACAATAAAATCAAGCACCATCTACAACTGGCAGGCTTATTATGAGCTCAGTAAGTTGAAGATATTATTATTAATCATTATTGGTGTTCTACAAGAGGAAGTCGAGAATTGAGGTGATTCAGGTTGTAAAATGCTTCTACATGATCTAGCCATATAAAATTATTTAGATAGTGTTAGATTTACTTTAAACAAAACTTCGCTTCATTTCTTTGCATGTAAGTACCACTGAAAGCTGCACGAAATATATTTGTATTTATGTAATTTTTTTCTATGATAAAAGACACTAGTGATGTTGTTTATTTGGGAAATTCAAAATGTTAAAAGGATTTTGATCTAGAGATTAACAGATTCCATATGACCTCAAGAAAATTAATCACTCTTTGCGTTAGATTCTACATCTTTACAATCAGATTAGATATTAATCCAGATTAGTAACAATTTGTTATGTTTTATAAGATTAATGATATTATTTAAATGTTTTAAAATAACTTGATAAAATCATTTTAATGTTACACACAGCATAGTTAAGCATATTAAAGATGTCACTGAGATTAGAAACACAGGAATAAAACACAAAGTGTTATGCAAAGGTTTGGCAGGGGCTGATATGAAGCTACACTTTATCATCAACAATTGGGGGAAAGTTTGCTTTAAATACAATTTTAAGTAATATAAATAAGGTATTTATAAATATAAGTAAAATAATATAAATAAAGGTATTAAAACCACAACCAGAGATAGTTACCAATAATAAGTAAAATACTATCCAAATAAGCTTCCTTTATTTTTACTGTGGCTTATACATAAACCTACGCCACACATTTGGGGCCTAAAATACCATTGTGAAGATAACCAATTCCCATGAATTAGACTGACAGTTCAGTTCCCTTCAGATTTCATAGTAGTTACATAAAACTGTCAGTAACTAGAGTTTAAAATACAGCAGCAGGGCAGGCAAAGAAGGAAAGAAAAGTAACATTTACTCAGTACCTACTTTGTAAGTGACACATTTTGCTAGGTGCTTTACATTTTATCTCATTTAGTTTTCCCCAAGATTCCTATGAATTAGAAATCTTCATTTGTCATGCAAGAAAGGGGTGTGTGTGTGTCAGAGAGAGACAGAGAGAGACTTGTCCAGTACATAAAAGCTGATAGGTGACAGAAACAGAACTAGGAGGACTAGAAACCAGACCTATTTGACTCCAAGAACCATGATCCTTCTATCATGTCAATTAAAGTCCTTTTAAATCTAAAATTGGGAAAAGTTTGACTATTATTTCAGGATTCCCACATTAAAGTGACCAAAAGCAAAATGTACCACCCTACTCGTGATCTCTACCTAAAGTATAAAATAAATAATTGGTAAATACTTAAGAAGCTATAATATTTCCCACAGAAATCAATCAGATTGCTTAGGAGAAACACTATTTTCACTGCTAAGTAAAATGTGTCCATTTCAAGAACTTTATATGATACACATAAAGCCACACCATACATGCCCCCCCTCCCTCCAATAAGGGAAGTTGTGCCACAGTGTAGTGATTAAGTAGGTGAGATCAGGAATCAGAATGCATGGTTTAGTATCTTGGCCTTGGAAAATCACTGGTTGTTGTTTAAAGAAAAATCTGAGACAAATTATGTTTAATAGAGTTTGAGCACTGAATGATTCACAAATTGGGCAGCCTCCAAATAAGAATAGGTTCAGAGAGACTAGTGCAGCCACATGGTGAAAAATTTATGGACAGAGAAAGAAAGTGGGCTACAGAAAGTGGAAGTCAGGTACAGAAGCAGCCAAGTTGGCTACAGGCCAGTGTTCGCCCCATTAGAACATGGTTCAAATGGTTAGCCACCTCTGATTCGCCAGAACTCAGTGACTGAGACAACAATAGGTTACAGTTTGTGTGCACATCCACTGAGGTTACAGCTCACTGTGTACAGAGAAACTTTTAGGCCAAACTTAGAATATATATGGACGCAGCTTTGGGCTAAACAATTCCTCCCTTTTGGTCATCATCTCAATATTGAGAGATTGACCAAATCTTTAGGCATTGATGTCAATCTATCGCCATTTAAGTGTACTTAGTTGGTCTTAAATTTTACTGGAAAATAGTAGGACAGTAGGTTTGTAAGGTAGAAACAAGGACTTCAGGTTATTTTTTTGTTTAGCAATTTCCTCTTTCGTCAGGTTCTCACTTAGGTGAGAGTGAGAGCAAAACATAGTGCCTTCGTGCCATACTCAGTTACCATCATTTTGAGTTTCTGATCTCACCACATCATCCTAAGTTATGGTGCCCAATTTTTTTTGAGCTTTTATCATTACAGTTGAAGAAAGACCATTCGACATCCTTGAGATGGCTACATGCAGACATTTAAAACTGTTGAGAGAATACGGTGCACCCCGGGGGACTATTATGTCTATCAGGAGGATAGTATCAAGAGTTTTGTGTGCTCCGTAGCCAGGTCCCAGTGAACCAAAACAACTAAAATCAAATAGATCAAAGAATGAACTAGATAAAAAGTCTCCTCTTTCAACCAAGCAGCCTGCTCATTAATCTCCTACTACTGAATCTCTATAACACCCAAAGTATGCCTCTATGGGCAACTAGAAGTATCAGCAATGGCATTCTCTGTTTAGCCAGGAAGTCATCTAGGGCAATTCTGTTATTTAGCACAACTTTAACAAGAGAATTTAAAATCTGTTGTGAAACCACAGCCTTTGCAGTAGAATCTGTTATAGAGCCCAGCATGAGGGATAAATTGCTAACTATTACCTCATTTACTCCAAACCATGGAAAAAGAGACCTAGCAAATGATGCCCATCCAGAAGAGCGAAGGCCTCCTGGCAATGTACTCTAGCTTATGGAGGCAATGTTCTCTTTAATCTATGATGATGATGTAGGTTAAAGAGTGAACCAATGTTTTGTTTCTGATCAATTATGAAACAACAATGGTGCCATTAATTCTGTCTTTAGCATCTGGTCTAGGTATTGAGAACATATCTCTAGGCCTCACTATGACCATCTATCCAGACCTCTGAATCTAGAGCCTTAAAGCCAAAAACATACATAAGCTCACAGTCAAATCAAGCAGTTATTGAATTATATTTAACCAACAATTTTGAGGCCATTCCTATTTTACCAACAACTTAAAAAGTGGTTTCACTTACCAAACATCGTATACAAATAACACATATCATATACAAATAACACTATCCAGACCCTTGAATCTAAAGGCTCAAAACCAAAAACATATATAAGCTCACTGTCAAGTCAAGCAATTATTGAATTATATTTAACCAACAATTTTGAAGCTGTTCCTATTTTACCAACAACTTAAAAACTAGCTTTATTTACCAAACATTATCACATACAAATAACACATATAGACATATAGATATAGAGACACATAGACAGAAGCAGATTTACAGCTTTCATAAAGTATTCTCATTTGCTGGCTTTCAGTTTTCCCCCCCCATTCAGACTATCACTCTTTCAATTACCTGTTTCATTGCCCTAAGCAATTGTTAGCTAGGCAACCCTAAATTTGCATTTCTAAAAGGACAACTCAGGTGAAACAAGAAACTGTGTATTTCAAAAGCACACAGCTAAGATTTTAGGCCCTAAATATAATAGCATCATTTGTTCCAACCAAGGAAAACCCGATGTAAGTAAAAGTTCAGTTAAGAGGAAATGGCCAGAAAATCACCTTAAAGAAACAAATGACTTGTTACGTAAATTTTAAACAATGGTAAGAGTTTCTAATGTCCACAGACAGATACCCTTACATATGGAGGTTTCTTCTATAGATGTAAATTTCTTTTACAAAAAGGCTTTAAAATAGCCAGTTAGAAACCTGAAAAGTGAATTTTGGATATCAATTTAGTTCAATAGGTAGTCTTCTAAGCTACTATTTCTTAATTAAAATTACTAAGTTCAAAGTGTAGCCCATTAAAAAATAGGGCAAAGATAGGTTTTTTTTGTTGTTTTTTTTTTTTTTTTTTTTAATTTTTGAGTCAGAGTCTTGCTCTGTTGCCGAGGCTGGAGTGTAATGGTGTGATCTTGGCTCACTGCAACCTCTACCTCCCAGGTTTAAGCAATTCTCCTGCCTCAGCCTCCCGAGTAGCTGGGATTACAGACCCCACCATCACACCTGGCTAATTTTTCTATTTTTAGTAGGGTCAGGGTTTCACCTTATTAGCCAGGCTGGTCTCTTAGCTAGACTGGTCTCAAATTTCTGAACTTGTGATCCACCCGCCTCAGCCTTCCAAAGTGCTGGGATTACAGGTGTGAGCCACTGTGCCAGCATTTTCTATACCTCGAGTTAGCATGAATAGTTCTGAAAAAGACACAAGCCTACTTTGACTGAAGGCCTACATTTTATAAACACTTATTCAGGATAGCTTTCTTTTCAACTTTGGGGTGGGATAGTCACTAAGCCAAAGGTCAGCAACTAATTTTTCTTACCAATTAGTTACTCACATTTTTTTGATCTTTTATAGTCTTTTTTCAAAAACAATAAAAATACTGAAATCTTTTTAGAAGCTTTTGCACATCAAGAGGAATCCCTAGATGAGACTAATTTGGAAGCCCTCATTTTCAAATGCACTTCAAGTGCAGTGTTGTTCATCTGGAACATTGCAGTGTAATTTTAAATTACCTTTAATAAGATTTTGCCATTTCTATGAGGATTTGCTGCTTTGGGGCCTAATACTGACACCTATAAATGTGGGCATAGCTGAAAGGTAGAGTACTCAGTTCTTTTTATTTATTTATTTATTTTTATTATTATTTTTTTAAATTGCATTTTAGATTTTGGGGTACATGTGAAGAACATGTAAGATGGTTGCATAGGTACACACATGGCAACGTGGTTTGCTGCCTTCCTCCCCATCACCTATATCTGGCATTTCTCCCCATATTATCCCTCCCCAACTCCCTGCCCCCTGCTGTCCCTCCCTATTTCCCCCCACAAAGCCCAGTGTGTGATACTCCCCCTCCC
Organism: Ateles fusciceps; assembly: GCA_036589455.1. NCBI lineage: Eukaryota > Metazoa > Chordata > Mammalia > Primates > Atelidae > Ateles > Ateles fusciceps. The sequence goes on from JAZHEH010002842.1 coordinate 5,615,904, forward strand.
TGTGTCTATGTGTTCTCATTGTTCAACAACTGCCTATGAGTGAGAACATGCAGTGTTTGATTTTCTGTTCTTGTGTCAGTTTGCTGAGAATGATGTTTTCCAGGTTCATCTCTTTAGAAACTAAGGATCTCATTTTTACCTTGAACTCTGGCTTTGACTCTCAGATCTCCTTGATCAAACTAGCCAATGATTTTTTTTCCCTACCTAAGCACACAAGTAAAAGAAACAAGGGGGACAGACAAAAGTCTGCAAATTTTTGAAAGCTGCAGTCTGCATACTCTGCAGTATTACCATTTACTACCAGTTTCTGTCTGACTCTGTCAGACATCTGAGGCCTCTAACTGGATCCAAGCCAGTTAATTATTGGATCCAATTCAGTTCTGGACTTAGTTCAGTTTTTCTTGTGATGTCCAAATCCAATTTGGATCAGAAATGTGCTCAAACAAACTCGGATAGCTCAAAACGCCAATTTGTGGAGCTTCGGAATCTGAGAGAGAGAACTTACCCAAGATCCCAATCCCTAGCTACAAAGTAATGGACACAGTGGGCCTGATGGGTACCTGGTCTGGTCATTCTGTACTCCTGGGAGTCACTAGAAGTCCTACTTCAAATCCCACATCTGATACCATCTGTTAAAAGAAAACCCTTAGACAAATTAAATTTAACTAAATTTAATTGAGCAAAGAACAATTTGCGCATTGGGAAGCCCTCAAACCAGAAGAGGTTCAGAGAGACTCCAGAGTAGCCATGTGGTGGAAGACTTAGGAACAGAAAAAGGAAGTGAGATAGGGAAGCAGCCAAATTGGTCACAGCCCACTGTTTGCCTTATATGAACATAGTTTGAACAGTTGGCCACCTTTGGTTAGCCAAAACTGGGTAATTTGCACAAGAGTAGATTAGAATCTGTTTACACATCCAGTTAGGGTCACTAAGTACCCAGAAACCTTTAAGCCAAACTTAGAATATGTAAGGAGGCAGCTTTAGGCTTAATTTCACACTATGTCACCATGGGGAGGTTATTTATTCATTCATGCTTCATACCTCTTAACTGAATGAGAATAAAAATAATTTATGTCCCACAATATTAGCAAAATTATGACTAAATTCTTTCAGGATTTTTATACACTTTAATAATCATATTAACTTATATAACTATCATAGTTATGAACTGCTCTATAGTTCAGTAGTTCAAGAACACAAAACCCATAAACATTTTTTTTTTTTTTTTTTACTTATGAAGATACAGCAAACATGTTCTAATTAATAAAAATTAGGTAATTAAGAAACAAAATAATTATTAAGGACTACCCCCTTTGATGGCTATTAGAATAGGACAAATCCTTGGAGTCTAAAAACGCCAAATTCTAGATGAGTAACATTAGTTCAGTCCCATAAACCTCTAGAAACAGATTTTAGGACATTAGCAATAAGTTAGGATTTTTTTCCCCCTCTATTTAAACTAGTAAGTTCTGCTATAGCAGTAATGTATAGTAATTGAAAAGCACTAAACAAAATCTTTTTATCAGGCACTTTTCCCAATTAAGAGGTCATACTATTTATCAGAATGCCAATTAAATAGAATTCACTGAATTATTCAAGTGAATAGAGTCTAGTTAAAGAAAAAGGAGAAACTCAGAAGAAAATACTTCTCAAATATTGAAAACTGATATTATAAAACTGTGAAACAACTTATTTTCTTGTAAATTATCTCACTGAATCCAGAAGCAGAAGAACAAACATGCAAAACAAAGAGATAAATAGGCAAAATACAATTTCAAACAGCTGTGGACACTTTAAAGCTGGGGGTCTGCCTAACACTCCTCTCAAATGAGTGCTGTCTCTCCTGCAGCTGCATCTTGTCTCATTTACAAATCCAGGATTGATCCATAAGAATAAAATTGATGACTGCATCAATTTCTCTGAGTTTTAATTCTTTTTCTATGATAGCATCTTCTCCAAAGTGAGAATCTCTAGAATCATCACAACCAACATCTGGTTATATTCCAGTTCAAGATAAAATAAAACTGACTCCACTCCTAATTGAACATACATTCAAATTTTCCTCTCATTTCTCTGACAAAGCACGGGATAAGGGAAAGAATATGCACACCAAGTGAAGGGTTCTTGCAAAAATAACCAGCCATGAGGAGGATGGAAGGTCAACCAGGATTTTCTTGGGCAAGACATAATTTTTGTTCTCATTTTCAAAAGTACAGATGGAAGAAACTTGATTATCTTGTTGTTTTCTATTGGCCTATAAATTCCCCAGGGGCCATTTCCTCAATGTCTAACCTTTCATCTACCATAACTAAAGAGCAGCAGTACATAACAGTCAGGAACAGAAACTGTGGCCCTCAGCTTAACAGCTGTGGGGAGCTCAGGTCAATGACTTCATTTCGTCATCTTAGCTTTAGTTTTCTCATCTATAAAATGGGGCAAAGAATGGTACTTACATCATAGGACTGTTGTGAAGATTAAATAATTTTTGCAAAGTTCTTAGACAAAACTTGACACATGGTCAGTTTTTAAGCGCTCAACAAAAGATCGTTATATTGAATTGGTGGATTTATTAGGACAAGGCAAAGCTTTGAAGTCATTGATGTTGGTATTGGGAACCATTGCCTATCTCTTGAGAGTCTCTCTCCCTGCTTTTGGTCTTCTAGAGTCTTCCTCATATTGGTATGTTAAAGCAAACTAAATATGGCCTGAGAAGGACTCTGTACTTCTATATTTGAATCCTTGTGGATGAACCGTAACCTAGCTTAATAGACAAAATTGAAAACCTAACATGAGTATGCACCTGTAACAATAACTGAGTCTTGGCCAATCCCAGTGGCCATACTTCAACCACTCATAGAGTGCTAAGCGTTCAAACCGTGTTCAAATAAGATAAATACCAACATGTAACTAATCCAGCTTTCTCTGTACCTCCTGGCCTATTTCTGTACATCATTTCCCTTTTTGTCTATAAATCTTTTACCATGTGGCTGCACTGGAGTCTCTGTGAATCTGCTGTGATTCTGGGGCCGACCAATTCATGAAACGTTCATAGCGCAATTAAACTCCTTTAAATTTAATACAGCTGAAGTTTTTCTTTTATCAAGCACCTCACACTCACATGTCAGCTAACTTTTCTAAAGTACAAGTTATTGATGACTTAAATTATTAATCCCTTTATTCTTTGTGTGAATAAAGGAATTAATAATTTTTAAGGGTAATAATAATAATTTTCTAACTTTGCTGCACATCAAACACATTTGGGAATCTTTTAAAAGCTTAAAGTCCCAATGCCCAGCTTTAGAAACTTTTGAAAATGAGGCCCAGGCATTCATATTTAAACAAGGTTTCCTCAGGACTCTGACACTGGCAGTGTCAGTAACTGGTATTTGGGAAACCTCAAGTATAGAAAATTTGAAAGGCTTTACAGAGGAAAGTACTGCATTTTTAGTGAGGAAATTTTGGGTGCTGTGATCAGTCTATTGGTGGTAGAGGAAGTATTTTTTTGCAGTATGGAAACCTCTTTTGGCTGTTAAAATTGCATTATGCCATCATTAGAGTTGCTTGGTAATCCTAATGGTTCTTCAGAAGCCTTCCTGTAAACTTCCCAAGTAAAAGAGCGGTTGCTGCCAACCCTTCTGTAACTGGCATTATTTTCAAGAGTATTAGAAAATATTTATTCTTATATCCCTCTTTAACATTCTTCCCGCAAATACTTCTCTTCAAGGGAATCAGACTTATTAAATGAGTACATTTCCATAGCTTTCCTTTCTACATCCTTCATACTCCCTTGGGTTTTGGTTCATGCTCCATCAGTTATTTAAAATTAAATAATGAGTATAAAATATGCTTAACCTTCTGCATCTTTTCCTAGTCATCTCATGTAATTATCATATGCAATATAAAAATCCAATTTACAAAGTACTTTGAGATCCCCTGAGCAAAAAGAGGACTTTGTTTCTTGGGCATGTTAGTTCATTAACTGCTATAAGGAATAGAGAATATACTGAGGCCTGAGAAACATGTGGTTATGAGCAGTGGGATGGTAGTGATGAGAATGGCTATTATTATCCCCATCATTCTTATTATGACCTCCTGGCTGTGCAACTATAGTAAGCAGCTTCAAAGCAGTGGCTTATTAGCTTTCAGAAGAGAAACTGTAGGGACTCCCTGAATATTTAAGGCCATGATAAAAAGAATGAAATAGAGAATTAATGAATTGGAAAAAAAATCAAAATGACAGATATGACTCTGAAAGGAGACTATAAGATCTATCTTTAATATATCAGAACAATATTTAGCCTAGGTATAAAAGTATAGTGGATCAAACATCAAAAAATGGCTCAGATAAATCTAGTGTTTCATTTGTTTCCCATAAGCCACAAAAAACTAGAAAAGTAAACGCTGACTAATAATGTGGAATAAAAAACATTTTGCAAAGAAGTTTTCAGAGGTAGGAAAACCCTTTTTATTTGGCCAAAAGTGTTAGAGAAGGAAAACCAGTGCTTATGAGCCCAGATGCACTTATTTTTTATAGTCGTTAGTAATACATAAAAAAATAATTTTAGTACTGAGAACAACTTCTTCTTTACAAAAGTTACACCTCTTCACTACTATTTACTATTGTGTTTTGTTGTGACTTAAAGGTTACTTCCAAGTTAGAAAACATATATTTTTGTGTTATATTCAGTTGGTTAAAAATTCAAATGATATTCTTAGAAATCAAGAATTTGTGCTAATATGACTCTACCAATATCTTGCCTTGGCATCCTTGTTTTAATTACTGCTCCCCAACAATGTTTTATTTATTTCAGAAACCTTGTAAATTTTAGATACCATATTTTCAGTTGTAGATTCTTACTATTCTTGGATTTATTTTATTTCATTGCTGAAATAATGTACTATTTGTGGATTAACATCCCTAGGCACGTAATATTGATTAAGGATACTATTCATGACACAAGTGTTATAATAAAAAGCTCCTTAAAAATGTGTTTTTCTATTACGTTGGGATGTGCTTTTTTATGAATGCAGAATACCCTTGTATGAGTCGTCATTCATATTGGAAAAAAAAGTCCCATCTTTGTTGTTAGGGACTGAATATTATTTGTCTTTGTTTATAGTCTAAATAAACAATCTCAGAAATTTTTAGAAGAAAATGAGAAGACACTGAGAAATATTAATTTGTTTCACATGTTTAGAGAGATATTTAGTAGCACTGAGTGTTGATGTACTTATTAAACAAATTCCTTACAAATCTGATTTTTGTAAGAGTACATGAGTCTTCAGGTTATCATGAAAATTACCCTCAGGGGAGAGAGATCCAAGATGGCCGATTAGCAGCAGCTCAGGATTGTAGCTCCCACTGAAAGCACAGAGAGTGAGTGGACGCCACATTTTCAGATGAATTTTTATTGCCCACGGACCAAGAGATTCCCGGCGGAGGAGCCCCACGGGTCGCCAGCGCGACTCTTTTGGCCGGAGTGGCCGTTTTGCAGGCGCCGCAATGCGGCAGTTCTAGTCCGGAGTATACGGGACTGAGTGCCCTTTGGTTGGCGTTTGGAGCTCCGGGAAAGCAGAGTCTCCCATTCAGCTGATTGAAAAGCGGACTGAAGTGGGGAACCAGACTGGGAGATTCCCGGGCAGAAAAGCATCACGAATCTCAACGCTGCTGTTTCAGCCAGCGTAGTGGGTCGCCGCAGGGGAAGGCTGGTCCCCCTCCCACAAAAAAAAAACAAACAGCAATTGGAACTGCTGAGGATTGAGAGTTTCACAGCAAGTACAGCTGAACCCGGGAAGGTCCAGCTCTGTGGGGGAGGGGGCATCCGCCAAGGAAAACTAAGAAACAGAGAAAACTTTACCACCAACAAGCTGGACGTCCACTCAGAGACCTAATCTGAAAGTCAGCAATTACATAGATGACAGGTTAATAAATCCACAAAGATGCGAAGAAACCAGTGCAAAAAGGCTGAAAACACCCGAAATCACAATGCCTTTCCTCCTGCAGAGGATTGCAGTGCCTCATCACCAATTGAACAAGGCCTGATCGAGAATGAATGTGAGGAATCAATAGAATCAGGCTTCAGAAGGTGGATAATGAGAAACTTCTGTGAGCTAAAAGAACATGTTCTAGCCCAATGCAAGGAAACTAAGAACCTTGAAAAAAGGTTTGATGAAATGTTAACGAGAATGGACAATTTAGAAAGGAATATAAGTGAATTAATGGAGCTGAAAAACACAATACAAGAACTTCGCGAGGTATGCACAAGTTTTAACAGTCGAATTGATCAAGCAGAAGAAAGGATTTCAGAGGTCGAAGACCAACTTAATGAAATAAAACGAGAAGACAAGATTAGAGAAAAAAGGGTAAAAAGGAATGAGCAAAGTCTCCAAGAAATATGGGACTATGTGAGAAGACCTAATCTACGTTTGATAGGTGTACCTGAATGTGACGAAGAGAATGAATCCAAGCTGGAAAATATTTTTCAGGATATTATCCAGGAAAACTTTCCTAACCTAGCAAGGCAAGACAATACCCAACTCCAGGTAATACAGAGAACACCACAAAGATATTCCCCAAAAAGAGCAACCCCAAGGCACATAATCCTTAGATTCACCAGGGTTGAAACGAAGGAGAAAATACTATGGGCAGCCAGGGAGAAAGGTCAGGTTACCCACAAGGGGAAGCCTATCAGACTCACAGCAGATCTCTCAGCAGAAACCCTACAAGCCAGAAGAGAGTGGGGGGCCAATATTCAACATCCTTAAAGAAAATAACTTTTAACCCAGAATTTCATATCCAGCCAAACTGTTTCATAAGTGAAGGAAAAATAAAATTTTTTACGAACAAGCAAGTACTCAGAGATTTCATTACCACCAGGCCTGCTTTACAAGAGCTTCTGAAAGAGGCACTATATACAGAAAGGAACAACCAGTATCAGCCATTCCAAAAAACCCATCGGTAAGCTGCACCCAGACCCAGCTCACATGCAAGGATATACAGAGACTTAAAACAAAGGGATGGAGGAAGATTTGCCAACCAAATGAAGCAAAAAAAAAAAAAAAAAGCAGGAGTTGCAATTCTCATCTCTGATAAAATAGACTTTAAAGTAATAGAAACCAAAGAAATAAGAAGGACATTGTATAATGGTAGAGGGATCAATGTAGCAGGAAGAGCTAATGATCCTAAGTCTATGTGCACCCAATATAAGAGCACCCAGATACATAGGGCAACTTCTTGGTGACTTACAAAGAGACTTGGACTCCCACACAATAATAGTGGGAGACTTTAACACTATATTGTCAATATTGGGCAGATTAATGAGATAGAAGGTTAACAAGAATACCCGGGACTTGAACTTAGACCTTGAACAAGTAAACTTAATAAACATTTACAGAACTCTCTACTCCAAATCCACAAAACATACATTTTTTTTCAGTAACACATCACATTTATTCTAAAAGTGACCACATGGTTGGGAGTAAATCACTCCCCCAGCAATTGCATAGCATTTCATAGGTTTAAATGAAATATTGGTTGGCTTTGTTTGTTATTTTCCTCCCTTATTCCTTCCTGTCTCCATTGTATAACACAATTATTAGTATAAAAGAGCTTTTTAATATCCATTTCTAGACTGCATTCTAGCCTGGGCAATAGAGCAAGATTCCCATTCTCTCTCCCTCTTTTTCTTCTTCTTTTTCTCTTTCTTTCATTCTCTTTTTTCTTCCTTCTTTCTCTCTTTCTCTCTTTTTCTTTTCTTTCAAAAAAAAAAAGAAAATTACCCTCAATTTTATAAATTGTATAGCTAATGATTGACAGATTTCTTCGTTGATTTATTTGCTGGTTGAAAAATAACAATTAAAAATCTACATAATGTTTCCAGATTCCCATTTCCAGAATTTATTTTCCACCTCAGTGTCCAATGTTAAATAAAAAAGATTCATCAAAGTTAAAAATATAGTACTAGCATAATTTAGGGGAGAAGATAATTCTTTCTGCACTAAACAGTGCCATAAGGAAGTAATCTAGAATTGCATTTAAATAAGTAAACATATTTAAGTTTAAATCTTAACATCTAAGTGTAAATCTGAGGTTGACAAAATTATTCTTGCTGCATGTTTATCAATAATTTGATTAGAAATCCTTTTTTTAAAATTTAGCTACTGCCACTGCCTTTGAAAGAGCTCTTTTTTTTTTTTAAGGGTGGGTTTTGGTGCACAAAAAATAGGTAAGACATTTGAAATAACAGATCAAAGTAAATGCAGTGGTTTCTAAAACTTTGTTAAATTCTAGATCCTCTTTGAGTATGAAATCCTGTTTAAAAACTCCATTTTGGCCAGCCATGGTGGCTCACGCCTATAATCCCAGCACTTTGGGAGGCTAAGTTGGGTAGATCACCTGAGGTCAGGAGTTCAAGACCAGCCTGACCAACATGGTGACTCCCTGTCTCTACTACACATACAAAAATTAGCTGGGCATGGTAGCGCATGCCTGTAATTCCAGCTACTCAGGAGGCTGAGGCAGGAGAATTGCTTAAACCCTGGAGGCAGAGGTTTCAGTGAGCTGCGATCACACCATTGCACTCCAGCCTGGGTGACAGAGCGAGACTCCATCTCAAAAAAAAAAAAAAATCATTTTTTATCCATATGGCATTAAATATGAAAATGTAATAGATACTGTTGTTAGTAAACAAATAATGCTTGTCATTATGTTCTCATTTACACAAGAAACACTTCAAATTGCCTACAATCTAGAATAAGACAGACAAATTCCTACTTTCATGGAATTTATATTATAATGAAGCAAGCCAGACAATGAACAGATACTGTAAATATAAATATGTTAAGAGCTATGATAAAGATAAAACAAGGTGATATGAACTAGTGTTTCTGGGACACTGAGACCGAGTGGTCAGAAAATGCCCTTCTGAGTGGGTGATATTTCAGGCAGATATTGAATGACATGCAAGAGAGTATCCTGGAAAGATCAGAGAGAAGGGACACTCCCAGCTGCGGACCTAATATATGTTAAGATATATTCCAGAGACAAACTGGAGACTGAGCAGAGGAAGGTGAGCTAGGAAAGGAGGCACAGCCACCAAGGAAGGAGGAAAATTAGTAAAGTGTTCTATAAAGAGGAGTTGTGAACAGTGTGAAATGCCTATGAGAAATGTAGTGAGATAAGGACAATCAAGTGACCATTAAATCGGACGGAATGTAGGTTGTTACTGATCTAATATTGCACAGTTTCAGAAGAATAAAGAGATAAAAGACAACTAGAGTGGTCCAAGGAAATAATGAAATGGAGAAAAAATGGGTGTAGCAACATAGTTAACACTTTTGGAAAGTTTTCTCCAAAGGCAACCGAGAAATATGGTAGAAGCTGGAAGACAGAATCAGAAAAACTTGCTTATGCTAGCTGGAATAAGTCAGTACAGAGGGAGAAATTGGTAAACAAAAGGACTTTTCAGAACGTGAGTCCTGAATTAGGAGAGGCGTGTGTTCGAGAGCGTGCACACAGGGCCTGGTTTGGGAGAAGCAGGGATGCATCACCTCCGGTAATGGAAAACATGAGAAAGTGGTGCACAGAGGGTGATTTGCATCATGGGATGGAGGTCGGAAGATTGAGGAGATATGAAAATTGTGACACAATCTTATTTTGGAGAGTGGGAAGTGAGCATATTAAAGTATAAGGATAACAAATCAGTATGGAATACCCAGTTTGGATTTGTGGTCCTGAGTTGAAATTGAGATCAGTCAGGAGAAATTTACGCTTTTCTCCAGGCCTGTTCAGCTACCTGTGTGGAATAAAAGATAACCAGAGTTTGGAGTTTTTTATGGAAAATAAAATGTTGGAAAAGAAGAACAAGAAAGTTCAATGTAGTTTTTGAATGTCGTTATAATGATGTAATATGAAATGTCAGGTGAATAAACAGGAAAAAAATGAGAGCGATCACAAATAACAAACGAGTAAATCTTGGTGATTTAGAGAACTCGTTAAGATCAAAGCATAGCTGGCGTGGGAATGAGAGAGAAAGATGGGCAGGAAGTTTGAAGAATTAGATACAGAAAATTGGGGGAGTGGTACAATTATCAGTGATTTAAAAGGTCAAGGGTACAACTGTGGGAGTGGGTAGCTGCTGTATGATACAGGAAAAGGACACTGAAAACGGGGTGGGAGGTGGCTAAAGAACTGAGGCCAGGGTGTTAGAGGAGTTTTTCATGAGGATATTGAAGTCACCAATATAAATGGCAGATATAGGAGTGGAGAACACGACAGATTCACATAATGAAATCTTCCGTGAATAAGAGGAAGGGTCCTGGAGGTTAGTAGATGCCAGCTGTAAGAAAGGTAGTCTGATATGAGCTTCAAAGAAGTCTGCATGTTTCAAGTAGGGAGAATAAGTGGCATGGAAGCACAAAGAAAACAGACACCAACGTCATCATCAAACCCCAAAGGTTATCTGCATTAGTGACCAAATTACTGCGTTTACATCCAAATAATCCACATCATATGGACAACACAAAATCGATTCCATCAATTGTCATAACTAAAAAGGGATAGTATTTCATTTGAGTGTAACCCTTTTGTCTCATTTTTATCCCATTGCATAAAGATATTTGACCTTACTCACAGAGGTACTCTAGAGAATAATTAGCTATTAGTATTTGAAATTATTATATATTCAACTCTATGTTCATTTTAGGATTTGCCTTATATGAAATAAACATTGACGTCTTGGGGTACTACACTGGCAGAATAGAGAACTGTGATATAATGACCAGAAAAGATAACACTAGGAAGGCACCTAATTCTCATAGGTAGTAGAATGCATGTGCAGCACTTTGGGAGGTCGAGGCAGGTGCATCATGAGGTCAAGAGCTGAGACCATCCTGGTCAACATGGTGAAACCCCGTCTCTACTAAAAATACAAAAAATTAGCTGGGCATGGTGGCGCGCGCCTGTAATCCCAGCTACTCGGGAGGCTGAGGCAGGAGAATTGCTTGAACCCAGGAGGCGGAGGTCGCGGTGAGCCAAGATCGCGCCATTGTACTCCAGCCTGGGTAACAAGAGCGAAACTCCGTCTCAAAAAAAAAAAGAAAAAAGAATGCATGCGCACCCTTTCCTTTTCTCTTTGAAACTGCAGACGTAACAATTTAACACTGAAGAGCTGATCTTCCCTTTGGCTGAGTGAAGCTAATAATGCAAAATAATCAGCATACCTTGGTCACAATTTACAGGAACAACTTATAATACACACGTCTTCTGACAAATGTGTTTGTGCCAGCACCCTATGATAAATCTATTTCTATCTGTCTTTTTTATAGTGTATCTCAGAAGGAGGATAAGAAGAAATCGTATTATACAACACAACAGTTTTGTTTTCTCATTCACGTTCATGATTACTCAAGTCACAAATGACATATGATGCAAACCAGTAATATATGTTTATGCCTGACAGAGGACATTTTTCATCTTGCAAGTTTAGGTTACCGCTTCAGCAGCAGGTGTTGTGAATCTCAGTGAAGTGAAACGAGCTTCTAAACTCACTTCTCAGGTCTGACATACTTCAGAGTGTTTCATGGGACCAGAAATAAAAGGCGCAGTCTTGCTTTCCTATTTTCTAAAATTCCTCTACAACATGGAAGTCTTTAGCTTCCTTCTAGACTCTGTAAGCTTGGCTAAATCATTTTGCTGTGGTGGTTTTTCCTTCTTTAGATTAGAGCCTCGTTACTGAGCCCACCTTTCCTGTCCTTTGCCACACCTCTTTCCTCTGCACACTTTGATCTTGTTGGATCACAGCAGTGTGGGAGCAATTCCTGTACACCAAATAATTATTCACACCTCTAGAAAAAATTCTGACTTATGAGACCTGGGCCTCAGGAGGCACTTGATAAATACAATCAGTTATTTATATCTGTGGGTTCTACATCTGTGAATTCCACCAAATGTAGACTGAATATTTTTTAAATGGATGGTTGCACTTGTACTAAACATGTACAGACTTTTCTTGTCGTTATTTCTAAACTGATACAGTATAACAACTATTTACATGGCATTTACATTGTATTAGGTATTATAAGTAATCTAGAGATGATTTAAGGTCTATAGGATGATGTATATATGTTATATCCAAATACTACATCACGGTCCCTGGGTCTTGGTATCTGCAGGGGTCTTGGAACAAATCCCCCCACAGATACTGAGGGGATGGCTTTACTGGCTGAACAAGGTGAGTGACTGCAGCAACAGGTAACTTGTGAGTGGTCTCAGGACTGTGGATAACTGGGGGTAACTCTCCTACCTGCAGCCTTCTAGAACCTGCCTCCATGTGATTTCCAGTCATTCAGGAGGGCTCTGTACTAACACTGCTGCTTTCCTTGCAGTAGAGCTACTCGAGCAGTCAGCACAGGTTCTAATTTCTGTTTGCTTCTTTGGTTTTCTATTTTAAAAGCACTTTTTGCCATTAATAACTTGGTAGTAACTTGGGGACAGCTGTTGAGGTAAAAGGCAGTGTTATTTCTAGCTGATGCTTACAGAAGTAATGGATATGTGAAATATACCATCAGGATGAAGATCATCTTGTCTCCAGCCACTTCCTCCTGCCTTCTTTTACCAACCCAAAAGGACTTTGACTCAAAGACTCTAACTGTCCAAGCACACCAACCCTTTTGACTGCCAGTTAGGTCTAACTTGCCCAGTAACCACAGCTCTCAGATTCCTTTTAATCTAAGCAGCCTTGTAGAAAAAGACATAGAGAACATATTTTAGGGGCCTCAGATACCAAGGCCTATGAAACACTTTTATGGTAGGGAGGACATGGATAGTGTCATAATCATTATGTAACAGCCCCTGCACAGGATGAGAACTCACCAAGAGACTTCACGTGCTTACCATCATAGTGAACACAAATTAGGTCACTTATAGCCTCTTGAGGCATTCTAGATTCTGGAGGAAATGAACTAGAGTGGAGCTGCCTAGCAAAATCTGACTTCAGAATCTAGACTTCAAACATACTGTTTTGAGGGCTGCAAGAGGTTGGAACATAAAGAATGTAATTTTGATGAAACAAGTACAAATATCTATTTGGAATAGTTGTATTTGGGGGACTATTGGGTAAAAATTCAGTTCTTCTATTCCCCTGAACTAAGCAGAAATACTACTAATATTAACAAATAAAATGGCAGGTTAATGTCATCCCACTCAACCATCGGTTATTTAACCAACTTGTTTCTAATGACCCACTAAGACATCAGAAGCCCTGGGGCCACATTCCAGAGGCAAAATGACTCTTCCCCTCCTTCCTTTGCCTACATGGCTTACATTACCTCACGGAGGTATTTAATCCTCCATGCCCAAATTCATTATCCATATAGGTGAGTAATTTTTTTAGCACCATAAATTTGATCGTGTATTTTCTCTAGCTTAAAACTTTTAACTGGACTTTCATTCACTTAGAACAAAATCCAAAAATTAAAAGTATCATATGATCCAACAATCCTACTTCTTATCTGAATAAATTCTATTTATCCAAAAGAATTGAAATCAGAATTTCAAAGAAATATTAGCACTCCTATGATCATTGCAGCACTATTCACAATAGCCAAAATGTTGAACCAACCTAAATAGATAAAGGAAGATAAGATAAAGAAAAGGTGGTATACATATACAATGGAATACTCTTCAGCCTTAAAGAGGAAATTCTGCCAATATATGACAACATGCATGAACCTTGAGGACATTATACTAAGTGAAATAAACCAGTTAGAGAAGGACAAATATTGCATAAGACCACTTACATGAGGTATCTGAAATAGTTGCATTCATAGTATCAAAGAGTGAAATGGTGGTTGCCTGGGGCTGGGGGAGAGGGGGAAAAATAGAGATTTAATAATCAATGGGCATAAAGTTTCAGTAAGAAAGATGAATGAGTTCTAGAGATCTGCTGTATGACATTTTATCTATGATCAACAATAATGTGTTGTACACTAACAAAGGTATTCAGAGGATAGATCTCATATTATGTGTTCTCACCAGAGTAAAAAAAAAAAAATTTAATCAAACTCCTCAGCACATGTTATAATGTCCTGACCCCTCTATACTCAGCTCATATTACTCTTGCCCTCCTTTACCAAACCTCAACCAGTCTTCTTTTGAAGTCTCAATCATTCTGTGTTCACTTCAGCCTCAAGGCCTTTGCACATGTTACCCCCTCTGCCTGGAAGGCTGTTACCTTTTCATACATACAACTATCTCCCCACTTCACAGACACTTTGTCTTGCCCTAGAGCCCTCATTGCATTTGGTAATTGCACACAGGTGGCTTGCTTATCAAATGTTTTTTCTCTCTAGAGTGTCAGTTCTTTTTTTTTTTTTCTTTTGAGACGGAGTCTCACGCTATCACCTAGGCTGGAGTGCAATGGTGCGATCTTGGCTCACTGCAACCTCTGCCTCCTGAGTTCAAGCGATTCCCCCTGCCTCAGCCTCCCAAGTAGCTGGGACTACAGGCGCAAGTCACCACACCTAACTTTTTCTAGTTTTTTTTTTTAGTAGAGATGGGGTTTCACTGTCTTAGCCAGGATGGTCTCTATCTCCTGACCTCGTGATCCACCCACCTTGGCCTCCCAAAGTGCTGGGATTACAGGCGTGAGCCACCACGCCTAGTGAGCATAAGTTCTAAAAAGAAAAGTGGGGACATGACGTGTTTTGTTTACCACTCTGTTTCCTGGTACATAGAGGATACTCATTAAATATTTTTTGAAATATGATAGAATAAAATCATGAGGGTGGCATAAAAAGTCACTGGGCTCAGACACCTTCCCCATTCCCAGTGACTGTTAGTGACCCCCCCAAGTAGCACCATCCCCTCTTCATCAGTCCTGGGCACTGATCTGACCCAGAGAGCCTTTTGACAAATAATAAATATTAGAAGTAAAAAGTAATTTGGAGATATTAGTTTACAAATGGGAAAATCTGAGCCTTATAAAGCTGAAGTGACTTATCTTGGGAGGGATCGCTCTTCTCCACTCCCTGAGGTTCCCCTGATGAGGGTTTTTCCCTAAACACTCCATGTCTCTTATTCCACTTCTATTCACCTCTTGGAGGTAGAGTGAATTACATGAATAATGGGTCTGGGGAGAAAAACTTGGGACATGGCTTCAGCCTCTTAGCCCCACTTTCTCTTTGGGATCTGCCACAGGACACAGACATTCTGCACTGCTCCTCCTTGCCTTGGGTTTAGGCTCTCCTCCATGGCTCGGTCTGCAGCTATCTGATTCTGCATCTCTCTGAGATGATGGGACAGTGTGAAATTCTGGGTTCAGTATTTGCAGGGCCTTCATGCATAAGCTGTGTTCTCAAACCTAGCTTTTATCAGTTTAAAAGGAAATGATTTTCTACTTCCTCTGCCTGTTTTCGTTGGTTCATAACTGGGTGAATTTATTCCCCTTACATCCCAACACCAAAGCCCCACAATTTACCACTGTCAGAGTAAGGGATTAGAATTCATCTTCCCAAGCTCCAGCTCTGATTTCCAATGTGTGACCCTCATACCTCAGCCAGTTCCCCTGACAACCCCCTTCTTAGCCATGCCCTAAACTGTCTCCACTACAGTCAGCACCCCCCACTGACCCAGCACACAGGAGCAAGATCATCCTCCAATCCATATTTTTCTCATGAACATGTTTTCAGGCTAGTGAAGGAAATGTTTATAGAGACAACTCAATAAAAAATAATCAGGTAATGATTAGATTAACGAGATAAATACCTCATCATAAATTAGGTTGTGAATACATATTTTAACATCAACATGTTTATTTTTACTTTTTCACAATTATTTTGTTAATAATTTTCTCAAAAGACAATTTTGTTTTATTTTAAATTGTCTTATACGTCCTCTTCAGAGCTGGACATTTATCTGGACATGTAATCAGAATATTAATCCTCTTCTGGTTGATGCATATTTCAGTTAATCATTGGCTAAGTAAAGAATTGCATTCTGGTCTATTATTGCTATAATTGAATGACTGTAATACTGCTAATGGGCCAACAGGTGGGCCTTGTCTATGTTTGAGTAGAATAAAATAATTATTGGATATGATTATGACCTGTCTTGTTAAAACAAATACCTTCCATAGTTCTTCCAGAAACAAGAGGAAGAAAAAATTACTTGCAATGAAAAGGTAAAAGAAATACATCTCTTTATTAAAAATGTTAACCACTATTGTTACCTCTTAGGCAAAAAAGAACAATAACAAAAATATATAAATAAACTTTCAGAGCAAACAAATAAAAACATCTTCCATGTAGTCATGTTCTTTAGACTGAGGTAGGAGTGTTGAAAAGGGTAAAGTTATTTTAAGTCGTGCATTTGGAGGAGCAATTAATCAATGAATGCTTTAACATTTTCCATTAGGAGACTGATATTCTAAACTCTTTTCTGTGTCAAGGCGGTATATGTCCTTCTTAATGTGTAAGCTCTGTGTCATTTCAGAGATTCTTGTGTTTTGGGTATAGCTGGATATAGTTTTGATTTCTTATATTTTGATTGGAGACAAAATATCTTACATTGGTTGGAGACAAACAGATGTCTATTTTTGTTTGTTTGTTTGTTTTGAGACAGCATCTCACTGTGTCACCCAAGCTAGAGTGCAGGGGTGCAATCTCTGCTCACTGCAACTTCTGCCCTGCACCACCTCACCCCCCACTTTAGCTCCCCAGCAGCTGGGAATACAGATCCAGGTCACCACACCTGGCTAAGTTTTATATTCGTGGGAGAGATGGGGTTTCATCATGTTGCCCAGGCTGGTCTCAAATACCTGAGCTCAAATGATTTACCTGCCTCGGCCTCACAAAGTGCTGGGATTACAGGTGCAAGTCACCACACTCAGACACAGATGCGTCTTGACATTCCCTTTGCATATTGTATGCCATAACACCACTCCCTTAAACAAAAACTATCTCCAGTCAAGATCATTGTCACTCTTGATTTTTCCTCTCTTAGATGGGGTATAGGCTAAGCTACTGAAAGAAAGAGACCTCGAGACACAGGGGCTTGAACCTGAGAAAAATGTATTTCTCTTGCACACAACAGTCCAGAGGAAAGAGTTCCAGGTTGCAGTAGTGACTCTGTTCCACGAAATCATTTGGGATTAGGTTCTTTTCATCTTGTCCTTTTACTATCCTCTTTTTTTTTTAATGAGCAAAGACTGGTTGATGCTACATGTGTGTTGCAGCCTTCAGAAAGTAGAGATTAAGTCTATGATATGTAATTTCATTTTACGTAAGTGCGACTGACATAACAATATTTACCAATATCCAGTTATTTTCTATTTATGGCCACACAGAGGATTGCACTTCTTCATTCCTTGTAGTTAGGCATGGCCATGTGAGTAGTTTTGAGCCAATGTGGCATGAGTCACTTTCTTGCCGAGGTTTTAATTGCTAGTGCTCGACTCTCCAGCCACAAAACCTATGTTGATATGGAGGTGATACAAGATAGAAACCTGCAAGAATCCTGAGTCAACACATAGAAGACAGTCGCTCAAGAGAGTCAACTGGGCTTGCAACAAATTTCCATGAGTAAGTAATAAACTTTTGCTATCTATTCCACAATATAAGCTATCCTACTCTGTCTATTACAACAGATGATGTGAAAATTGTACACATAATTTCTGCCCATGTTTTATTGCTGTGAATGTAGTCACATGGATACACCTGGTTCAAGGGCTAGCTAGGCTGTTTATACTGCATTACTATGGGCAGAAGACATCAGATAGTGGGGTGCTGGGGGCTTCAGTAGTCTGCCTTATTTCCTTGTTCAGTGTTGCACTTGCTTGTAATACCCTCTACCTACTTCTCAGTCTGTGCACATCCCACTCATCCACCAAAGCAAAGCCTTCTGCAGACTTTCTTCTTAGAGAAATTGACTCTAATTTCTCTAAGTTCTGACTGATCAATATTTATAATATTTTGTTATAGAATCATTCAGAAAGGTTATGGACTAGCTACTCGTCTTCAGGTGGGTGACACTGGGTGTATGATGGTGACATAATTCCTAACGGCCAGAGCTTGCATCTTTCCACTTGGCTAATGCAAGTCCCTATCAAATTACACAGTTAATAAATACTCCTTGATTGAACTATAAATAAATCAGTAATGTGTCAGCAGGTAATTAAACATTAAGGGACAGAACACTATTGGCAGATAAGAGAAGGGAGAAAATCCTGTAGCAGATTATAGGAGGCATGAGGGCAGTGATCATGTCTGTCTTAGGTCCTGTCTTAAGCCCAATGCTGACCATTAGGCCTGGCACAAAGTGGGTGCCTAATACATTTATTTTGGCTGAGGAAGGTCAGATTAGCTGAGGAAGGCCTCATGAAGGATTTGAATGAGCAGGACAGGAAAAGGACTTTCTAGCATGGAGAACTGTGAGGCAGTTCACCTGATGGGTGATGGTGGGTTTCGAGGAATCTTACCACATAAGGTTTGAGAAGCATGTAGGGTGGGACCAGATTTCAGGAAGTCCCTCATGGATTTTTGGGTCTTCGTCTACAAAATGAGAAGCATAACCTTTCAAAAAATTGTTAATAGGCTCTAGAAAGACTCAACTGTTTTGTTAAATGAATTTGAATATAAGTATTTTTATTAGAGTCAAAAAAGAACTAAAGGAACACTATAACAATGAAAGCTTAGACTGGGATGGTGGTAGTGTACCTGGATGGAAAAGGGCAAATCTCATGGACTTTTCAAAGAGAGGATAAATAGGAATTGGCTACACAAAACATAAGGATTAAGGAGAAAAGATGGATTGAAAAGAGCAATGGTGGATTTCAGCCTGGAATCCTGGAATGAGAGTGGTACCAATAAAGAGATAAATGTATTTGACAGAAGGGATATGCGATGAGTTTAATCTGAGACATGTATTTGCTATGGCAGGGAGGTATCTTTATAGGGATGATGAGCAGGCAGCTGAGGCCTGGAGAGCAGGTGTCATTAATGAGGATGTCTTGGAAGCCACATTCTGTGGTCATGCAGACCAAAACAGACCTTGGCTCAGCTTTAATGTTTTCCAGCACATGTCAAGGTAAACATGACCAGTCCTCAGTGCAACTGTCAGTTGCCTGGCCCTCTCATGGACTCTCCCCTTGTTGGTGGAGTTCCTGGCCCATATGTACAGGCCAGGGAAGAGGAAGATGCCAGATCATCCAGAGGAAGGGTAGAGTGGATGATGGCTGGAGGGAGGAAAAATGGTAGAAGGAACGCATCCCAGAAAAAAATACCATGGCTGGGAAGCACAGAGCCCTAGAGCAGAAGCACACAGGCAACTTCTGTAGAGATGTAGAGGTGAAAGATGTACATATATGTGTGTACATGTCTGTAGGAACAGTCAAATGCATATGTATTCATAAAAGAGCAGCAAATGTGTCTCCCTCACCAACCCTGCCACTCAGCTATGTTTCAAACTACCTACCCATTCCTCCATCCATTCAATAAAGACTTACTGAGTTCCTTTTATGTGCCAGACACTGGGAATGTGAAAAAGGCTCAGGCAGACATAGTCTCTGCCCTCACAGTACCTATACTAAAGAACCTATGTGTAGGTGATGAACGTATACAAACTAATTTGCTAAAACCATGGTAAGGGTGAAAGAGAGAACTCTGCACTCTTGGTTTTATCAATCTTGCCTCTTTAAGGTAGAAGAGTTTAAGTAAGGTTTTGTAGAAGTAGTATGTATTTTGGGTAAACTGATACTTCAAAAACAGGTCATTTGGGAAAATACTAACCTGATGGCTTGGAGAGGAGACCCTGACCTTGGGTGCTTAAAGCTATTCCCACCCCATCTGCCACCCACAATCTCGACACCTCATTCAAAAGGTAATCTCAATGAGAGTAGAGGCCTACCTGTAGCTTCAGAGGCCTGGAAATATCTGTACAGACTTCTTCTCAGTTACTTCTAACTTTAATGGGTTAGTCTGTCTTTGAGTTGAAGAAACAAGGGAAGTAAGGCTGGTAGAAAAATAATACAAATTGGATATCAAGAAGAGAATGGTAATAGTGGAGGTTTTGGGTGAGGTCAAAGGACAATAGATGTGTAAATTATTTTACATTTAATTTGTATTTTTTTTTTTAACCCATTGGGTCACAGACTTGTTGGGTAGTAGAGTCAAGATTTGTGTCATTGGGTGAAACCACTAGAATCCTAGTTCCACAGACCTTTGAGTAGCCAGTATTCCAGGGGACCTCTGTCCTCAAGTTACAGCTGTAGGGCTGTTGGATAGGTTCTACTAGAATGCAATTTTGTCTCTGAGGACACAGACCATTTCCAACTGTCCTTCGGCTCCCTGCTAGACTTAGATTTGCCCCCACCCATACTTCCCCCAAAAATGGCACCTCAGCTAACCCAACTTTTCATTCCAGAATTCCTGCTACTTTGAGCCATCAGGACATCTAACACTGGTCTTCAGAGGGGGAGGACATTTAGCAGCGTGAGTGGAAGAGGTGGTGTTAGAAGATACTGGGAGAAACAGATTCCATCTGCATGTCTTATTTATAGATGTCTTTGTAAGAAAAGAGATGGTCTGGGGAAGAAGAGTGTCTCAGCTCTTAACCATGTGGGAGGGTAGCTGTGGGTGAGTGGAAAGTTAGACTTTCAGGAATATAGATCAGAAAACTTTGTTTTGTAATTGTCTGAGTTAATATGTATATATCATAAAGTGAAAAACTATATAAGGTGTCTATGATACCTTTTAGTAATAATGCATAATACAGTTATTGAATCATTTTTAAGGATTCGAAACTGTTGAAACTTGGATTTTCAGTAAAAAATTAATAACCATTTAAACAATTTGTTGTCTATTTAACTTATTCAGGAAACATCTGTTGATAGCTGGCAATGTGAAAGCAATTTGTTTTTCACAAAATGTGTAATGCATAGACCTTGACTTAAACAACATGCCATGTGCTAGAGAGATTCAAATAAAATGATAAAGGATTTCCGAGAATTGGTTTGGGTTTAAGGTAACTGGGGGAAGATACCTTGGAAGAGGTAGCATTTAAACTGGGATTTGCAGGATGGATACATTTCAGCATTCCAGCTGGTAATGACTAGCATTCCAGGAAGAATGTGGATTGAAATCATGAAACTACAGAAAAGCAAAGGAGTGGGTAATTTAGTTTGGCAAAAGCACAGGGTGCAATATGGGAGAAGTGTGGACTAACCTGATAAGGTCTTAAAGGGCCTTGAGCCAGGCTAAAGAGCATGAATTTCATGTAATGGGGAAGCCTGGGAACATTTTGAGCAGCACAGCTGAATGGCAGAATAGTATATTAGGAAGGTAAATCTGACAGCAGGCTGGGGTAGATCACCAGAGGAGATGAAGCAGAAATGGAAAAAGCAAGGTAATGAGATTTCTCTTTGTGCTGGTGTCTTGGCATAAGGCAGACTTAATGGATGTATAACCCAAAGGAACGATCAATGCAAAGAGAAAAACTGAAGGTAAAAATGAGACTAAATTATTTTAATGGAATTAAAACTGTTGAAACTTTAGTCTCAAACAATGGAGGGAAGTGTCAAGACCATAAATGGAGGCGTTAGCCAACCCTCCCACACCTACTTTAAGACCTGAAATACAAGAAAAAGAAGAAATTTAAAGTATACTTAAAAATTGCTTGAAGAGTATATTTAAACATTCTCAACATTCTCATCACACAAAAAAATAAGGTGAGGAGTATGTTAATTGGCTTGATTTAATCTTTCTACAACATATACATATATCAGAACATCACATTGTAATCCATAAATATATACGATTATTTTTGGTCAATTAAAATAAAGTTAATTAATTAATTTTTTAAAAGGTGGCATGAGAGGTTCTAATGAAGGTGCTAAGGTCTGAGACTGACAATTGCCTAGCATTGGCCCGTATCTCCTGATTCACTTGCCAAATATAACAGAAGCATAAATAAAAAGTTTTAATTCTAACTTGGCTTTCACATAAACCTGAAAAGTTCAGTCAAATGTGACTCAGCCTTAGGAACACAGAAATTTTACTCCCTATAAAACTCTTTGGTTTCCTGCCTTTTCGAGGAGGAGGACTTCTTGTTAAAATGAGGAACCTTACTGATCTGCCTATGATAACAGTCTCAATAATTCTGTAGGCCCCATCTTGAGAAGAACTGTTGTAGATACTGCCCCTATTCCTCCTCCAGTTTCACAGGGATTTTTGTGAGGCTAAATAAAGCAAGATAGCACCTGTAAAATATTTTCTCTATAAAAAGTTGCTATGCAGATATTATAGGCCCATAAAAAAGTGTGATGTGGTTATTGCAACATATCAGAATAATCTGTGATTGTTTTTCTGTTCTTTATTATTTATAATTCAACCATCTTAGAAAAATAATTTAAAGCAGTTTTATTTAGCTTATCATTTTTTTAGGAGCTTCCTATATATGTTGATGAGAAGAGTAGTGGGGAAAAAATACTTTAAGCCAAGCAGGGTGTACTGGTAATAATGGTATCCACCAAAATGACACCTTTAACACTGTTGATATACAAACAATTACAGCACTGGAGAGTACATCATCTGGGGCTTACCCAGGGAATAAACTATAGTTGCTGCCTTCTAAGGCACAGTAATTCCAAGAGAACTTACCTACTGAGCTGGATCATTCAGAGGACATGCCTGCTTTCTGGGCTTTAAGAAGGAAGCTTTCTGGCCACATATAAGTATCCATCTAGTACCTTTTATTTTAATACTATATGCACTCAGTTCTGTGGTTGGAAAGAGGGGGAAATGTGAGAACTGGGTAGAGATATCTTTTCCAAATAATAATGAGAATCAGTGCCAGCTCCCATCACATCTCATATCACATAACTGGTCAGTTAGTGCACTTGGCTCTAACTAACCAAAGTATGTATTGCTTAGGAACATTGCCTGCTATCCCTGGATACATTTAAATGCTTTTTATTTTTTCAGAGTTGTGACCAGTAGACTTGTTTTCTTGTTCTCAGGACTCTTAAATTGTGTTCACCAGTTTTTAATGACATTAGTAAGATTTCCTAAAACCTCGAGTGGGTGTGGTCTGAGTGATTTGTAAATATCATGCTAAGGGCATTTTTTTTCCTTTATTATTATTTTTATTGCGTTTTAGGTTTTGGGGTACATGTGAAGAACATGCAAGATTGTTGCATAGGTACACACATGGCAGTGTGATTTGCTGCCTTCCTCCCCATCACCTATATCTGGCGTTTCTCCCCATGCTATCTCTCCCCCAACTCCCCGCGTCCCCGTCCCTCCCCTTATTTCCCCCCCCCGACAGACCCCAGTGTGTGATACTCCCCTCCCTGTGTCCATGTGTTCTCATTGTTCAACACCCGCCTATGAGTGAGAACATGCGGTGTTTGATTCTCTGTTCTTGTGTCAGTTTGCTGAGAATGATGGTTTCCAGGTTCATCCATGTCCCTACAAAGGACATGAACTCATCATTTTTATGGCTGCATAGTATTCCATGGTGTATATGTGCCACATTTTCCCTGTCCAGTCTATCATCGATGGGCATTTGGGTTGGTTCCAGGTCTTTGCTATTGTAAACAGTGCTGCAATGAACATTCGTGTGCATGTGTCCTTATAGCAGAACGATTTATAATCCTTTGGATATATACCCAGTAATGGGATTGCTGGGTCAAATGGAATTTCTATTTCTAGGTCCTTGAGGAATCGACACACTGTCTTCCACAATGGTTGAACTAATTTATACTCCCACCAACAGTGTAAAAGTGTTCCTATTTCTCCACATCCTCTCCAGTATCTGTTGTCTCCAGATTTTTTAATGATCGCCATTCTAACTGGCGTGAGATGGTATCTCAATGTAGTTTTGATTTGCATTTCTCTAATGACCAGTGATGATGAGCATTTTTTCATATGTTTGTTGGCCTCATGTATGTCTTCTTTTGTAAAGTGTCTGTTCATATCCTTTGCCGACTTTTGAATGGGCTTGTTTTTTTTCTTGTAAATCTGTTTTAGTTCTTTGTAGATTCTGGATATCAGCCCTTTCTCAGATGGGTAGACTACAAAAATTTTTTCCCATTCTGTTGGTTGCCGATTCACTCTAATGACTGTTTCTTTTGCTGTGGAGAAGCTGTGGAGTTTGATTAGGTCCCATTTGTCTATTTTGGCTTTTGTTGCCAATGCTTTTGGTGTTTTGGTCATGAAGTCCTTGCCTATGCCTATGTCCTGAATGGTTTTGCCTAGATTTTCTTCTAGGGTTTTTATGGTGTTAAGTCTTATGTTTAAGTCTTTAATCCATCTGGAGTTAATTTTAGTGTAAGGTGTCAGGAAGGGGCCCAGTTTCTGCTTTCTGCACATCGCTAGCCAGTTTTCCCAACATCATTTATTAAATAGGGAATCCTTTCCCCCATTGCTTGTTTTTGTCAGGTTTGTCAAAGATCAGATAGTTGTAGATGTGTTGTGTTGCCTCCAAGGCCTCTGTTCTGTTCCATTGGTCTATATCTCTGTTGTGGTACCAGCACCATGCTGTTTTGATTACTGTAGCTTTGTAGTATAGTTTGAAGTCCGGGAGTGTGATGCCTCCTGCTTTGTTCTTTTTGCTTAGAATTGACTTGGCTATGTGGGCTCCCTTTTGGTTCCATATGAAGTTTAAGGTGGTTTTTTCCGGTTCTGTGAAGAAGGTCATTGGTAGCTTGATGGGGATAGCATTGAATCTGTAAATTACTTGGGCAGTATGGCCATTTTCACGATATTGATTCTTCCTAACCATGAACATGGAATGTTTCTCCATCTGTTTGTGTCCTGTCTTATTTCGTTGAGCAGTGGTTTGTAGTTCTCCTTGAAGAGGTCCTTTACGTTCCTTGTTAGTTGTATTCCTAGGTATTTATTCTCTTTGTAGCAATTATGAATGGCAGTTCGTTCTTGATTTGGCTCTCTTTAAGTCACTTAGGGCTTTCATCGTTTTTTTTTCCTCAATCTGCTACTAAGATTGTTGATAAGTGCATAGACAACTCCAGGATACTGTAGTAAGTCTCTATATTTATTTTTTAGATAATATTCTTATGAGACAGGTAACATTACTTCTATAGTAGAGACAAAATATATGCAATATTTTCTAAACAAACCACTAATAAGACCTAAGTATGTACAGATAGAGATGTCTTTATTCTTCACTAGGAGAACTCAGTTTTTGAGTTCTATTTCTGATGACTGAAAACTAATTTTGCCACAAAGTAAATTCAGCTTCTTCTTATTTTTCTTAGTGCTGCCTGGTTGACTATTCACTCTAAGATTCTCTCCCTCTCAGTTCTTCACTTACCCATAGGAATGACCTACATTCTAGGAAATTTACATCTTGCCCTGGCGTTGGGGGGACAGAAGAACTAACAGAAGAAAACACTGGCAAAATGCCATAGGACACGAGTTTGGGCAAAGATTTTTTGGATAAGACCTCAAAAGCATAAGCAACAAAAGCAAAAATTGACAAATGGGATTACATCAAGCTAAAAAGCTTCTACACAGCAAAGGAAACAATTAACATAGTGAAGAGACAACTTGCAAAATGGGAGAAAATATTTGCAAACTTTCCATCTGACAGGAGATTGGTATGTTACTATATTGTTCCAGAATGTATAAGAAACCCAAACAGCTCAATAGCAAAAACAACAAATAATGTAATTTAAAAATGGGCAAAAGACCAGAATAGACATTTCTCAAAAGAAGGCATACAAATGACCAACAGGTATATGAGAAAATGTTCAACATCACTAATCATCAGTGAAAGATAATTCAAAACCATAATGAGATATCATATCATCCCAGTTAGAATGGCTGTTATCAAAATTCCAAAAAATAATAAATGCTGGTAAAGGTGTGGAGAAAAAGGAAGATTTGTACATTGTTGGCAGGAATGGAAATTGGTGCAGCCACTATGGAAAACAATATAGAAGTTCTTTTAAAAACTAAAAATAGAACCACCATATAATCCAGCAATCCCACTGCTGGGTATGCATCCAAAAGAAAGATTATTAGTACATTACTGATATCTGCATTTTCATATTTATTCCAGTGCTATTCATAATAACCAAGCTATGAAATCACTTAAACCTCAGATAAGTGGAATTATATAGCATTTGTTCTTTTGTGACTGGCTTATTTCACTTAGCAAAATCTCAAGATGATGGTAAGTATCTATAAATGGATAAATGGATAAAGAGAATGTGGTATAAATTCACAATGGAATAGTATTCAGCCATAAAAAGAATGCAGTGCTGTCATTTGCAGCAACATGGATGAGACTGGAGGTCATTATGTTAGTGAAATAAGCCAGGTACAGAAAGACAAGTATCACATATTCTCTCTCATATGTGAGAGCTAAAAAAAAAGTATATTTCATGAAGGTAGTGAGTAGAATGGTGGTTACCAGAAGCCAAGAAGGGAAGGAGGAAGAGCAGGATGAAGAGAAGTTGGTTAAAGGATACCAAAATGTATACAGAAGGAATGAGTTCTAGTGTTTGATATTACAGTAGGGAAATTATAGTTAACAATAATAATTTATTGCATATTTCAAAATCGCTAGAAGAATTGTAATGTTCCCAACACAAATAAAAGATAAATGTTTGAGGTGATGAATATCCCAATTATCCTGATTTAATCATTACACATTGTATACTTGTACCAAAATATTACATATACCCTTAAAATATGTAGAACTCTGATAATTTTCTACTCATGAATTAATAATCACTCAGTTTGGCTGAGGAGACATGCCAGTGATTTCCTGTAAAATATTTAACACTAAAGCAGCATAACCTTACAAGGTGTCCTCCAATGTAAATTAGCTGCTAAATATATCTCTAGGTAACTGAAAGAACTTGACCTGTACGTGGAGATTTTTCATCAAATCAGTTATATTTTTGCAAGTGTCTGCCAAAACAAGATTTTATTTTTAACTTAATATTGATGATTTTTTTTCCTTTTTGGCAATAGATACTAGAATCAATTAATCTTTAGAAACCTCTAAGTAGTTAACCTATAGTAAGACACAGTCTTTCCATTGCACTTAAGGTGGCATAAAAACCTGGATTCAATCCTTCTAAATAATCATTAGAAATTTGAGATATAGGTTAAGAAGCAGGGTGATTAAAATATACACGCACACATACACAAAATTTCTTACATGCCAGACACTGAGGTGATAGGATGTGTGACCAATAGACCCTGTCCTGGAGTTAGGACTTTGGAAACACCTTTTAAGTCATATGATACTCAATCTTATACCTGAAAAATGAATGAGAGCTTTCCAGATGAAGTGAAGGGAACAGGTTGTTCTAGACAGTTTGTTTTTTTAAAGACAGTTTTAAAAAAGTACATGGATATGTGTAGATGGGTATGCATAAATTGTGATAAGAATTCAATATCTCTTCATCTTCCCCTCCTTTCCCTTTCAAAACAATTTAGCCAAAATGCCATTAAGTGGGCCCAAGCATGGTCAGTGTCCATGTCAGTAGAATGGGGAGGCATTGTGACCAAGAGCGAAATGTTAGAGTCTGAATAGGGTACAGAGGATGGTCCAGATGGTGGCCCAGTTCAGTATCTGAGCCCAAGCAGGAGAACTTTCACAAACGCAGGGCTGCTAGGAACAGATGGCTGTTTGGGATCAGAACCCAAGGGGCTTGAAGAGAACTTCTTCAAGGGATGGCAGCCAAGAATAGAGTAACAGAGGCCAAGTGGGATGAGGAGACTAAACCCTATGGTGTTGGATTGGAATTAGAGATATCGGTGTGAGTTAGGGTTTTCAATACAAATTGATGTATAAAAAGATAAGATAGATTTAGGAAAAATGTAGGTATAAACATATATGTATATGTGTGTATATATTCTAGGTTTGTGTGTGTGTGTGTGTGTGTGTGTATAAATTTATGCATACACAAACACACATAAACACAAACACATATTCCCTAACTCTACTGAGAAGATACCTAGTAACAACAACTTAAAAGCAATGAGCATATCTAGTGTATAGATCATGTTTTCTCATGACCATTTTTCCCTAAAATTAACTGTAGTTTCTTGGACTTGAGCAGAGGAAATACAAAATGAGTCTGGGCTATTTTCTGGTGCCAAAAAGCAGAGAACTATCCAAGAAACTTGGGAGCCTGTCAGAAGGACACAAGAGGCAACCTGCAGGGGATCATGTTGCCTAAATCTGAGATACCTTAAATATCAAAGTAAATAATGGTAGTAACTTTTTGAATAGAAATAGAAGTTCATAAATATATCCTGATATAAATTAGATATTGAAAGTTTCATGAGGAACCGTATATTTACACAGTCTCAAATGACTTCCCCACAAAACACTTATTAATTACGAAGGAAGAATTTACAGTTGAGAAGTCTGGCAAACACTGCCTTAACTGAATGATCAAAGTTGACATCAGAAATAATGTGACAATTTGAAATCATATGCCAACTGTTAAGAAACAAAAGCAAGGGAAACAAAGCATCACTTCTATAATACTCCACCTAAAATGCACAACATGGATGAAAAACAAACCCTAATTAAGACATGCTACAAAATAAGTCTGCCCAATAATCTTAAAAACTGCTGATGTCATGGAAGTCTAGGAAAGACTGGGGAACTCTTCCAGACTGAAGAAGACTAAAAAGACATCTAAATGCAACACATAGGTGGTACTTCCAGATGGCAAAATGAGCTTCTCTGAAAAATCTGCTCCTTCTTAAAAGCAGTGAAGAACCTGGAAAAAATTGTCAAAAGAATATCTTTCAGAACTCTTGAAATTAACCAAAGACCTGCAATAGCCCAAAAGTGTTTATTCAAGAAAAACAGCTAAATCTTGGTAAGAATAGTGAGTTTTATGGCATTTTAACTTGCCCTAGTTTCATCTTCCATTGTCCAGCTCTGCAGAAGCCTTAAAAAGCAGCAGCACTGCTTTTCCATCCACCATCTGTGCCTCAGGTGGGGCCGCCACCAAAATGCAGATTTTCGTGAAAACCCTTACGGGGAAGACCATCACCCTTGAGGCTGAACCCTCGGATACAATAGAAAATGTGAAGGCCAAGATCCCGGATAAGGAAGGAACTCCTCCTGATCAGCAAAGACTGATCTTTGCTGGCAAGCAACTGGAAGATGGACGTACTTTGTCTGACTACAACATTCAGAAGGAGTCTACTCTTCATCTTGTGTTGAGACTTCGTGGTAGTGCTAAGAAAAGGAACAAGAAGTCTTACACCACTCCCAAGAAGAATAAGCACAAGAGAAAGAAGGTTAAGCTGGCTGTCCTGAAATATTATAAGGTGGATGAGAATGGCAAAATTAGTCGCCTTCGTTGAGAGTGCCCTTCTGATGAATGTGGTGCTGGAATGTTTATGGCAAGCCACTTTGACAGACATTATTGTGGCAAATGTCGTCTGACTTACTGCTTCAACAAACCAGAAGACAAGTAACTGAGTTAATAAAAGACATGAACTAACCAAAAAAAAAAAAAAAAAAAGCAGCAGCACTACAAACATAGTAGCTGTGAGGACCATCATCCTAGCAGCCACTAGGAGGGGGCAGAACTGGTTTGGAGCTTATTAATAAAGCCCCAGCCACACAGAATTAACACTATTTGACCTGTGACTGAGCGTCACGGAAAAGCCCCATTCACAGGAATTATTATTTGACATGATTCAGAGTTTACTCAGTGGGAAAAGTCTTGTTTCCAGAGTATTTGTTCAGAACATTAAGTGGCAATTAATTAACATAGCAGCTTCTCAAAGGAGGAAAAACACAGGACTATAGCTTGAGATGGAGGATATGGATTTGAGAAGCACAATATAAGAAGAAAAATAATACAGAATGCTTGTTGTGGATTGCATTGCGTCCTCCAAAAACATATGTTTAAATTAGTCCCTGCTACCTGTGAATGTGACCTTATTTGAAAATAGGGTCTTTGCAGATGTAATCAAATTAAAATGGGATCACTGGCTTAGAGTAGACCTTAAATCCAGTTACTGGTGTCCTTATAAGAAGGGGGAAATTTGGACATAGACACACAGAAGAGACACACACAGAGAAGTAAGAAGACTATGTGACAACACAGGTAGAGACTGGAGCAGCTGCAAGCCAGGGAACACCAAGGATTGCTGTCAATCACGAGATGCTAGGAAGAAGCAATGATTCTTTTTAGAGACATGACAGGAAACATGGTCCTGCCAACACCTTGCTAACCTCCACAGCTGCGAAAGAATCAATTTCTATTATTTTAAGCAGAATTAAAGCAACAGTATGTGGCAATTTGTTAGAGCAGCCATAGGAAACTAATAGAAGTGATGATGCCGATTATGGCAAACAAGAAGCTAGACAAAAACTGAAAAGGAAGATATGGAGAAAGAGTTGTCTATAAGGGCCTTTATAAAGCTCCAACATATTCTTGAGAATCTAGGAAGTTACATGATTGTGTAAGGCTGTATACGTCCCAGGAAAGATCTCAGAAGGCCCTAAGTTCTTACCTCTGAGTGACACTGAGGCCCTGCAAAAGCACTAAGTGAAGTCCAGCGCAGAATTGTAAACTGAGAATTGAAGGTCTGCTCCAACACCAAGCAGTGCCCTTCCACAAACGAATGAAAATGTACTGACCTAATCATTTTAAAAAAAAAATCTATTTCATTTGCTGACCACTAAGCTAACGGAACAGGGTTAGAAGTTAGCTCAGTGGCCACATATGCAGGAGAATATAGACTTCTCAACCAAGAAAAGTAACTGAACTAACAGCAGCAACAACAAACTGTGGTGTGGCTATCAGAAAAGAGATGGACAGAGCTGCCGCACCGTATTATATAAAACATCTAGTTTTCAACAAAAAGTTATGAGTCATGCAAAGAAAGAGAAAAGCAGTCACAGAAAAGAAGCTTAAATAGCAAGAGGAAAAACAACTCAAGATGTAAAAGGGATCCTTAATAAAATGAACAGCTGACTTCTATCAGGAACTATGAAGTTCAGGAGGCAGTAAAATGACATAAGCAAAGTGTTAAAAGGAAAAGACTCTCAACCAAAAATTCTACATCTAGACAAATTATTTCTTAAAAATAGAAGAAAAAATTAGGGCTTTCTCAGGTCAACAAATTCAGATGATTTGTCACTAGCAGATATACCCTACAAAAGAAAACATTAAAGGGAGTCCTTCATAATATGAAAGGACACTAGCCAATAACAAACCCACGGAAAGAAACAGAGCACTGGTAAAGGTAACTATAAAAGACAGTATAAATTTAGTTTTTGCTTGTAACTCTTTTCTTCTCTTACCTAATTTAAAAGGTAACTGCAGAAGCCAGGCAAAGTGGTTAATGCCTGTGATCCCAGCACTTTGGGAAGCCAAGGTGAGAGGATCACTTGAGGCCAGGAGTTTGAACTACCCTGTACAACATAGTGAGACTCCATCTCTACAAAAATAAAAATATCATCTGGGTGTGGTGGCATGCACCTAGAATCCCAGCTACTTTAAAGGCTGAGGTGAGAGGATCACTTGAGCTCAGAAGTTTGAGATTACAATTAGCTATGATTGTGCCACTACACTCCAGCCTGGGTAACGGAGTGAGATCCTGTCTCTTAAAAAAATTGCATGAAGCAATAATTATAAAATTGTTATGGTGTAGAGATATAATCTGATTAATAGGAATAGCACAAAGGAGGAGGAAAAGAATATAGCTACATTGAAGCAAAAGTTTGCAAAGTATTAAAATTAAGTTGATCTTCATCCTAATTATATAGTTTTTAAGTTAAGATATTAATTGCAATCCTCAGGGTAATCACTTGAAAAATAACTTTACAAAAGGAAAAGAGACAATACAAGAATTAAAATGTTAATTTTAAAAATATTTACCTGATAAAAAATAAAACAGTAACAAAGAACAAAAGAACAAAAAAGACGTAAGACATGTGGAATACAAATAGAAAACAGTTAATGTAAATCCTCTTATCAGTAATTGTATCAAACACAGCTTTATGAAACACTTTGATCAGAAGGCAGAGATTGAACAATGAATTTTTTTTTTAAATGGTCAAAATATGAGCTGCCTATAAGACACAATTTAGATTCAAAGGCTTAAGTGGTTGAAAGCTAAAGAATGTAAAAGCCCATGCCAAGCATAAAGGCAGCCACAAAACAAATAATATCACACAAAATAGACTTTAAACAAGACCCCTCACTAAAGATAAAGAAGGACATTTTATAATGATAAAAGGGCTCATCTTTCTGGAATTATAATAAACGTACAAGCACCTGACAACAGAGCCTCAAAAATATATGAAACAAAACCTGGCAGAATTGAAGGGAGAAATAGATAACCTAATAATAACGGAGACTTCGATAGCCCACTTAAATAATGAAGTTTAAAAAATAAAAAATAGTAAATTTCAAAATTGAAAACATGTTTATCGAATAAGAATATAAAGAAAATATTTGTATACAGTTGTACAATGTGTTTGTGTTTCAATCTAAGTCTTATTACATGAGTCAAAAAGTTTAAAAAATTTAAAAGTTTTTAAAGTAAAAAAGTTACAGTAAGCTAAGGTTAGTTTATTACTGAAGGCAAAATTTTTAAAAATAATTTTAGTGTAGCCTAAGTGTATAGCGTTTATAAAGTGTCCCAGGTCTTCACATTCACATTCACTCACTGCTTCCTCACTGACTCACCCAGAGCAACTGCCAGTCCTTCAAAAAGCTCCATTCATGGTAAGTGCCCTATACGGTAAGGTATATCATTTTTAATCTTTTATACTGTAATTGTACCTTTTCTATGTTTAGATCTGTTTAGATACACAGATACTTACCGCTGTGTTAAAATTGCCTACAGTATTCACTGCTGTAACATGCTGTACAGGTTTGTAGCTTAGGGGTGTAATAGGCTATACCATCTAGGTTTTTGTAAATACATGCTATGATGTTGACACAAAATTGCCTAAAAACACATTTTTCAGAATGTATCCCTATTGTAAAGCAATACATGGCTATGCATACACACACACATAACAGTTCAGCTCAGTTCTAGATAAGGCTATTTTTCAAATTACAAAAGAAAGCATCATATATTCTACACAAATTGTTACCTTCTCTACTGAGAGATAATGTGAAGAGAAAAGATAAAACACCAAGACTGAGATTAACTGAGATATACTCTGAAAGTCAGGTTGGGGAACATGGACAAGCCATTTACTGTACTTACCTGATTTTTAATTTCACTTGTAAAATGATATTTAACATTCATTCCTTTGAATGTTGTTAATTCTAATTTTTCTGTAATGTTATTTAAATGTAACTATTTAGAAACATACTTAGTATATGAGGCAAATTACCTATTGTTTTTATCTTAATGTTATACTACCAAATATATGTATTTATATTTAGAAAATGAATTTATGGATTGACCTGCTTTTTTAGTTTATTTTATAATTGTCACTTACTAATTATAAGTCTATTTTCTGTTGTATACATTGTATACTCAAGAACATTAAAATAATTCTGTGAAAATAAAGGGTAAGCTTCTTTTTGTTTTTAGTCCTCCCTGTTACTAAGCTTGTTTCTCTGCCTCTCTCCATGCACCAACCCTGACACTCTTAAAGTCTCAGCATACTAATAAAAGTGGGTTGTCTTCTAGAGACCTTGATTCCACTAGACAGTGATTTTTATTATGTCTTAATTATTTTTCAGAGGAGTGCTTCATTTAGATTACTTTTTAACACCCCCCAGTTATAATAGGATGATAGATTTTTTTTTAATTTGTCACTTATTTCTTATACTATTATTTCTTGTGGAAAGCTGTTTACCATGCCTTTGCCCAGGTAAATGCTTGTAAAATTATAATCATTCCAAAATGAGCATGTATTGTCATTGTACATATTCTTATCAAGAGAAAAAGAAAATGGCTTGGTATTCAAGTTTTTCCATGGGTTCAAAAATGCACAAGAACCTAGCAACTTTGGAAGAAATCCAGCTTACTTTTGCTTTGATGCAATCAGAAGATTGCAAATCAATACTTAGTATTAACGTTTTAATTGAGAATTCACATCGCCGTAATTCAAAATGAGGATGAGCATCTTGATGTTTAGGAGAGGGCTATTTGGTTGGGGAGGTCATTACACCAGAGAGCACAAACATTGGAAGGGGAAAATGTGAATTATTTGTTTCCTTGGGCAAGGACATACAGTAAACACTTGAACTGGTGGTCAACTATAATTTGCCTGTAGAGCCAGCAGTTCTGGCAACACTACACTTTGGATTTATAGCAAAGCACACAAGTAGTAGTGACTTTGAAAGCAAAGGATAAAAGAACCAAGGGAAAAGTTACTAGTTCTTAAAGGTCTGTGTCTCATTAGAGGAACTTAAGGACTTTTCCCTCAATCTAAAAGCAGCATACACTCTCGCTGCTTATTCCCAGCATACCCTCAGCTGTTCGTAATTATTCCTGGAGGAAGCAATGATATTTGAGTCTGGGTTATCAACAATCCTTTATTTTTTTTTTAAATTTTTATTTTTTGCTGGGGATTTCAAACCAATATACCCCCAGCCTGAACAACATAGATTTCCTTTCCGTTCTGGTAGAAATTATTTTTTAATGTAAATTATATTGTCTTCTATTCATTTCCAATGTCTTGAAAAGTTCAATCACTTCTCCACATCCTCCAGAATAAACATAAGAAAATATCTCTCCCCAGCACTACCTGGTCCCTCAGTATCACCATCCTAAGGCACTTCCACCTCCTTCATCTTCAGGGAAGGAGTGTGCAGTTCTGATTTAGCTCCTCAGTGGAGTAGACTGAATTTAGAGGAAGAGGGATTTCTGCAGAAATCATCAGTTACACAAGTAAGTTCCTCTTGGTTCCCTCTTCATCAAAAGTGAAAAACTGTTCACAGGAGTGCCCATGTCCCATTTCCTTATGCATCACTAGAGCCAGGAGGGGGACCCTGCCAGCAAGGCGCCCTCTGCTCTGTCCCGAAGACCACAGTCCCCGACCTTCACCCCATTGTTTGTGCAATGTGCAGAACTGGAGCCCAACGCTGTGGGCTCAGCATCACTCCCCCAGGCCCTGCGGGCCCATAGGCCCCTTCCTTGACTGGGAAGAGGGGCTCTTGTGAAAGCAGAGCTTGAAAAGCCCCAGCACTGTCATGGTCAAGATCACCAACACTACTACTGCTATGCTCACAAGTATGAAGACCACGGTGGAGGAGGAGTCGAAAGTCTGAGGAGTGGCAGAGGAAATTGTAGAATTAAACTTGGAAATCACGCTCCCTGATGGGGTGATGGTGGCCGTTGACTCGGCTTGAAGGGACACTTGACGAGTAGACACCGTGCTCTGTGCTCCCCCACTGAAGAATCTCAGAAATAGATGTTACTGAATTGTCTTGTTCAGGGACAAGTGGTATCTCTCTCGGCTTCTCGTCAACACTGGTTGACCACGTTCTCTCCGGCACGGGGCTGGTCGCAGTGGCCGGCGGGCGCCTTGTGGGCACCCTGGTCCCCCCAAGGGTTGGCTGTCCTTCCCCACTGGTCACACAAGAGCGCCCATCCTTCCCCAGCTCGAAGCCAGTAGCACATTCGCAGGCAAAGTCTCCCAAGTCGTCTAGGCAGTTAGAGATCTCTGCGCATTTGCCACCACGGAGGTACCTCCCCGCGCAGGGGCAGAGCACAACGCCGGAGGGGGAGTTTGTCCCAGCGAGCACCGATTTCGTCTGCAATGCAAGTAACTGAGATGGGGAGCTGTCCCGGGCAGAGCGCACTCACCGTGGTCCCGGGGGGGACTGAAGTCCAGAGCCGCACTGTGTAGCTGGAAGGGCGCGCGATAGCTCAAGTTAGAGGCGGCCCCAGGGCGCGGCGCAGGACATAGGACCTCAAACTGGTACTTGCACAGGTAGCCGTTGGCGCGCTGGTGGCATCGCATCTCCTTCCAGCCCGCGGGCTCGACCCCACCGGTGGCCTGGAGTACCGCGCATTTTCGCGCAGTGCAGGAGCGGTGGGGCTCCTCCACCCACTGCAGCGTGTCGCTTTCGAACCCGCCGGCGTCGGAGGACAGCCAGGAGAAACCCCGCAAAGGCTCGTTCTCCATGGTGCAGTGGGAACGCCCGCGCTCCAGCGCGACCCAGACCAGCAGGTCTTTGGAGCCCCCTCCCGGCCCTGGGCCTGCCCGCAGGAGCGCCAGCACCGCGCGCAGCTCGGCGCCCCCACGCACGGTACTGAGCGCCCCGCCGCGCAGGACGCAGGCCTCCTCGGCCGCCTCCCGCTTCATGGTAGCGTGGTGCAGGCTGTAGCAGGCCCCCGAGGCCGAGCAGCCAGCACGGTCGGCAGTCGGGTGTTCGCCGCCGCCCGGCCCGGGCCAGAGCGCCTGCCAGAGGAGACACAGGGCGAACGTCGGCCTCATTCTCGGAGGCCCCGCACGCAAAGCTGCTCCCAGCATGGATCTGTCCCGCTCGAGGACGCGAAGCTGCCTCTGGAGCGCGGTCACCGCCCTCTACAGCTGGCTTCCCCAACCGCGTTTCCCCCTCCCTTCCCCTCCGCCCTCGCTCCCGACGGACCCCCCAACTGCCAAGAATCCCCCCCCTCGCGGGGCCCAGCGGCCAACAGCTTCCCTTAGGCCGAGACAGGAAATGTGTGCGGAGCGCTGCCAGGCCCTGTGCAGCCCTGATTTATTCTGGGGTCAGGAACGCAGCTGGCGCCGGGGCCCAGGGGACGCAGTCGACTAGAAGGTCAAACACCCTGCTTAGAGCAAGAGGAGAAAGTCGCCACTGGGATGAAGTGTGTGGTTTTTTCCGTTCAGGGAGTTTCATCAAGGCCGCAGAACCCGTAACACGTAGGCGAACATCCGCAGGAAGAACTGGAGAAAGAAACTGGCTTATGATTATAAGACCACGCCCGCCTATTGTGTTTCTGTCCGGAGCTGTCGAGTTAGAGTCAGAGTAATTCGTAGATGGCTCCAGCCTACAGGGACGCCTATGCCGGTGGGGGGGGTAAAATCTTGTGAAACAACATGTCCTTTTACCACCAGAGGCAACACTGCCTAACCGCCTATCTCTATATGGGTCTCTGCTTCTCTGTTACGTCAGGAGATTTCAGGCATGCCAACTGCTAAATAATTTGCAGTTGTTTGGGTATTTTAAATAGGAAATTCTGTTTCTTCCATCAGCAGTTGCCTTAGAAGTTTATTTTTCACTTCCACTTGTTTCTCTTTGAAATGGACCATACTGATTCATTGAAGAAAGGAAATGTGTTTCTAGGCCTAAATGAAAAATAATGGCCATACATCTTAACTGTTAGGTTGTTAGCTTTCCTTGCCGCTATGTGTTTTCACAAATTCTTCAAGCTTATAGGTTACACATAAGTGAATCTGTGGCCTTATAAATATCTGAGAACTGCCCTATGTGTGATTTTAGCCTTGAACTATTTTAGTATCATTTTCTCCTATGACTGAATGGCAATATTTATAATAGTAAGTTGTAAACGTCCCCTTTAAGGAAAATTAGAGTTCAACATCCTTAAGAAATTAAAATGTTTATTCCAGTATAATGAATATTGTATACTGTCAAAAAAAAAATCCTGTAATTTGACAGATGGGTGAGCCAATTTCTTCAGAATTCCAATGGGTGTTTTGTTTTAAGATAAACATTTCAACTCACTGGGGAGGGGGAAGGCATTAAAGATTAATAAAGAAAGGTTAAGACCTGTACTGTTATGAAAGGATTTCTTGTTAGCAACTTAGACAATTCTGTATCAGTTTAGGAAACATATCATCTATCTTGGCTCACAGTGGCCAAATAGGCTGCAAACAAAAATACATAAAGAGTTTCAGCTAAGCCCTCTTAGAGATGTCTGATGCTTTTAAAAATATCTTTATTCAAAATGAAAGTTGCCATTCCATGAAGAATGCATATAAACTCAGTTGTACTGCATTCAGGTTGATGAGGGGTGGGAGGGAAGGTTTCAGGATCACATCTGTATGCTTCCATCTTATTTTTACCATAACTCTCATTCTTCTTTCCTCCTAGCAATTCCACATATCTTAACAAACAACAGTAAACCCATGAGTCATCATCATACTTACCTTGCTTTTGCTGAGTGTGAAGTTTTGCCCTAGGATTTCTCTCCTGCCCTTTCTATTTCCTGATTTAAAGAACATTCCTTAGTCCTTCTCTTCAGATGTCTGAGAATCACCTTAAACATGGCTTTGCATTTAAATTAGGTAACTTAATGTCTTATGAGAAAGAAACTTGAAAATCCAGAAATGGAATTGAATGGGTTTTAAAAAACACTTAAGTCACTTGGGCCAGCTTTCAATAGACCATTGCATTCTTATGACTGTGTTTGTAAATGTGTCCATGTAGCAAAGTATTTTTAACAAAGCTTTTTTCAAACTTAAGTCAATAGAAATCTCGTAGCTATCTTTAAAAATCATTTGGGATGAGACGAGGTGTCTACAGTAAGAAAGAATGGCTGGAAAGCTTATGGTAAATAGATGATCTCACTCCCTGATACTCTGCCTAGGGAAGTTTGATTATGGCAGAGAACACATGTATATCAGAGCACTGACCATGACCATGACCATATCATGGAATGACCCAAGAGTTAGGAAAAATTAGCTCAAAATAGGACATAAATAGTTTTGTAATTATTTTGAAATATACAGTTTATTTGAACAAATTAGAAATGGAAGAAAGTTTCTATTTTTAAATAATATTCATTAAGATTATAATACAGAACCATTTTACCCCCAGAGGATTCCAAATACCTAAAAAATCTTATAATACCAAATGTGAATCCATTGGCTCTTTTATGTGTTACAGATTAGAGCAACCATTTTGGAAAATTTTGACATTTTTTCACTAAAATGGAATATTTGCAAATTCTATACTCTAGCACTTCTATGATACGGTATAAAATTAAGAGAAATGTTTGCACATATGCAACAAAAGATATGTAAAAAATGTTTATAATGACACTATTCATATTAACAAAACCCAGAATCAATCCAAATGTCCAAAAACAGTATATAAACTGTAGTATTTTCACTAAGTTACTATTATATAAGGAGTCAAAATGAGTACAGTATTGTTGCAAGTAACAATATGAATTAATTTTAGCAATATAATGCTAACGGACAGAAGTTCCAAGAGCCTGGCATTTTTATACAATTAAAAGAACAGTACTAGATATACGTTTGTGTATTCTTTGGAAAAATAGTTACAATAAAATGAGATTAAAAAAACAATAAACATAAGAATGTCAAGGAGTGAGACCATGTATTTACCATGTGGCTTTTTTGCACTACCCAAATAATGGAATCTTTATTCCATTATTAAAAATAAATAATTGGTAATGAACAAATAAATAAAAATGGGTATATCTGGATAAATAAGTGAATGACATGAAGCAGGAATTATAATTAATTTAATTCTGAGTGGCTGAGTTTCAAAATGAAAAATAAAAATAAAATCCAAATGTTAATTACATTTCAAATATATCTTTGGTGTATTTTTCTTTAATCTTGTGTTCTTTTGCAACATTTCTAAATGTAATCCAAGTGTTTATATGAAATAAATATTTCCTTATGGTTCTAGACTTTTCAATCTGTTTATTATTAGTAAGAATCATGTGTGATATTTACTTGTTCATTCATTTATACAACACAACTCAAAGAATTAGAGAGGATATATAAGAAAAGTAAGATTAGCCCAACATTTTAAATTTAATTATTAATTTAAAATATTCGAAACAAAGATGGAGAAAGACAAATATTCACTAATCAAATACCAAGTAATATTCATTTATAAAGTTGATCCTCACTGAATAAATTCTTGTCATTGTTGAAGGAAAACAGCTTCTGGATCTTGGTATATTTCTGAGTTCAGTTAAGATACATAAAAATACTTTAGAGGAAACTGAAAAGGAGACAACATTTCGTTAGGGGAACATGGCATCCAGAAGGTAACCCACAGAGACTAAGAATTATGAAGATCCATAGCCTTTTAGAACTGGATTGTACGTTAGCAAAATAATCTTTTTAAAATATGTTTTTAACTGAGAGCATTTTAAATTCTATGTCTGAGTTTCTATGACTTCGTTGACTCTTAACAGATCAGGTAGTTTCATCACCTAATAAATTCATACAAACATGAATAGCAAAAGACTTCTTTTAGGTGACATTGTACTTAGCACATCTGCAAACATTTATGTAAAATCAGTTATTTCATAAATAAATATTTCACAATAAGTACTCTACTGGCTTAGTTAATACTTATCAAACATCCCTGGGAGGGTATGAGGTACCCTGTAGCTGGAATTCCAGAAGTCTACGGGTGACAATGGACTGTCCCTTCATTCACCCCTTTCCCGGGAGCCACTCGGGGAACAGCTCGTGAACAACATAATAAAATTGTAAGAAGAAATAACTTTAAAAAACATTAAACTTTCAGGTTTTATTCAAACTCCTCTCTGAACAGTCTTTGCTGAAAAAATTCCATGTATCTTGGAAGTGATATAAGAAACTATTCTCTGGTGGATATTACAGAATTACTGTGCTCACCCAATGCCAAGTTTGTCCTCAAGAAATAATGGAGAAATCACTTTGCAAACAAAAAGCTTATTATAATCCAAATGCCTAACAAATTCAAAAGTATAAATACTGTTTACCCACTATTCAGATATTTTTTTCAGAATTGCTTCCAATGCCAATTTGCAAGTCACACTTAAAAATCAATCTCAACATCTGGGGACAAGATGGCCAACTGTATACAGCCAGGAAGTACCACTCCCACCGAGAGAGACCACAATTTTAAGTAAACCAACATAATTGGAATTCGCTCTAGAGAAAAAGTGCTGAGAGTGGATGGAGATGAGACACAGACACCGAGAGTCTAAGAAGGAGGAAGCTGGGAGCGCTGCATGGGGTACCTGAATGCTAGGACTAGTTCCTGCCCCAAACAGCTCCCGGGGAAGGGGGCAAATAAAGGGACTATGGGTCAGCCCACTGTCTGCAGACCTCTGGGATCCTAGCTGCAGGGTACCCCATGTCCCCCCATGGATGTCTGAGTTAGCAGAGAGATCTGCCCTGAGAGTAGGCAGAGATGGGGCTTCAGCCAGTGTGGAGCCAGGAGCCTTTATAGCAGGGTAGCTCTGGCGGAGAGTGGTCACAGGTTTCTAACCTGCGGGGGCTCCCTATCTATCTCCCCAGTTGACCACTGGTCCAGGAGAAGGTGGGGCTGACTTTTCCACAGGACTGGGGCACATTGGTTTTGCAGTCCCTACTGCCTTCCAGTCCCTCCCAGGGCCCCCGTCTAGCTGCCCTGCAGAAGCGTGTGCACAATGCAGGCTCCTCTGCCCAGCCTGGGTGTTTTTGCTCCACCTGAGTACATTCCTTGTGGCCTGGGAGCATTTCAGATACCCTAGTGCACCCAGAACCCAAGCCCAAGGGTCCAGAGGATGGAGCCCTGAGCCAGTCCTGGCTCCCCCAGGGCTACCGCACATAGTTCAGCAGTGCTGAACTAAGATCATTGGCCAGCATTCAAGTAGAGGAAAAGCCTACATTCTGAGTGCTAAGAAGGGTAAGATGTATGGGTTCTTGGACTGGCAAAGGAGCAAGGCATACCTCCCTTTGCAGGGACAGTCTGAAAAGGGTGTAGCCTATCTCTCTGCCATGGCCTCTGCTAGAGGAATCCCTGTGGCTCAGAGCACGTAACAAAAGAAATGTGGGCATGGCATCAGTGATCAGAGGGAGCTCCCTAAGGCCTACGAAAAGACCTGGTAGTGGAGTCACCTTTTTCCCAGCACACCCTGCACTGCAGAGCACTGATGCAAATGCAAAGAAATACAAAGGAGCTGCACACCTAAGTGCCTATTTACCAACCATTACTCTTAAGCACTATCTCCTGGATCACAGTCCAAACTACAATACCGAAAATATTTTACTAACATACCACCTGCTGAAAGCAAGGGCAAGAATTCAGACACAAATAAAGATGCTGTACAGAGACTTAGCCCTCTAAAAACATACAGAAATGACTATACTCAACTTATACCATAGCTAAAGTAACACCACCCCCTCCCAGATGAGAAAGAATCAGCACAAGAACTTCAGCAATTCAAAAAGCCAGAGTGTCCCCTTACCTCCAAAGAAGTCTACTAGTCCCCAGCAATGGTTTCTAAACCAGTCTGAAATGACTGAAATGACAGACATAGAATTCAGAATCTGGATGGCAAAAAGCTAATTGAGATTCAGAAGAAAGTTGAAACCCAGTCCAAGGAATCCAAGCAATCCAGTAAAACAATTCAAGAGCAGAAAGACAAAATAGCCATTTTAGGAAAGAAACAAACTGAACTTTTGTAGCTGAAAAATTCACTACAAGGATTTCATAATACAATTGGAACCATTAACAGAATAGAACAAGCTGCGGAAAGAATCTCAGAGCTTGAAGACTGGTTTTTAGAATCAGAAAAAAATAAAGAAAAAAATTGAAAAAAATAAGAAAACCTCTGAGAAATATGGGATTACGTAAAGATACAAAATCTATGACACACTGCATTTCTGAAAGAGAAGGAGAGAGAATAAGCAACTTGAAAAATGTATTTCAAGATATAGTCCATGAAAATTTCCCTAATCTCACTAGAGAGGTTTACATACAAATTCACAAAGTACCCAGACCCCCATCTGGATACTCTACAAGATGACGATCCCCAAGGCACAGGTAATCAGATTCACAGTCAATGAAAAAAATCTTAAGGCAGTGGTAGAAAGGAGGATCAGGTCACATATTGGGGAACCTCATAAAACTAGCAGTGGACTCTCTCAGGAGAAAGCTTATAAGCAAGAAGAGATTGGGGGCAAATTTTAGCATCCCAAGGAAATTTCAACAAAGAATTTCATATACCATTAATCTTCACAAGCGAAGTCAAAATAAAATTGTTCCCAGACAAGTAAATGCTGAGGGAATACATTTCAACTAGACCAGCCTTAAAAGGGGTCCTTAAGGGAGTACTAAACATGGAATTGAAATAATAGTACCTGCTACTACAAAACACACTTAATCACATAGCCCACAGACACTATAAAGCAAATATACAAGTCTACATAACACCAAGCTAACAATGTGATGACAAGATCAAAATCTCAAATACCAATACTAACCCTGATTGTAAATGGGCTAAAAGCCCCACTTAAAAGAGATATATAATGGCAAGCTGGATAAAGACAAGACCCAACTGTCTGCTGTCTTCAAGAGACCCATCTCACATGTAATGACACTCACAGGCTCAAAGTAAAGGAGTAAAGAAAGATCTACCATGCAAACAGAAAACAAAAAAGGGCAGGAGTTTCTATTCTTATGTCAGATAAAACAGACTTTAAATCAATAACAAGAGGGTCAAAGAAGGGCATTACATAATGTTAAAGGCTGCAACCCAACAAGAAGACTTCACTATACTAAATAT
This sequence comes from Ateles fusciceps, assembly GCA_036589455.1. Lineage (NCBI taxonomy): Eukaryota > Metazoa > Chordata > Mammalia > Primates > Atelidae > Ateles > Ateles fusciceps. The sequence goes on from JAZHEH010002842.1 coordinate 5,659,380, forward strand.
ATACACATTCAACATTGGAGCACCCAGATTCGTAAAACAAGTTTTTCTTAATATAAGAAAAGACTTAGCCACACATTAATAGTGGGAGATTGCAACACCCCACTGACAACACTAAACAGATCATTGAGGCAGAAAACTCACAAAGAAACTCTGGACTTAAACTCAACACTTTATCAGTTGGACTAACAGACATGTAGAGAACACCCCACCTAGCAATCATAGAATATGAGATCAGAAGATGAGAACATTTTTCTGATCTGCAGACAGAATATATTCTAATATCAATCACATGCTCACTCATAAAAACAGTCTTAATAAACTCAAAAAAATGAAATCATACCAAGCACACTCTCAGATCACAATGCAATAAAAATAGAAAGCAATACTAAGAAGATCTCTCAAAACTATACAAATACATGGAAATTAAACAACTTGCTCCTAAATAGCTCCTGAGTGAACACTGAAATTAAGGCAGGAATAAAAAACTCTGTGAAATTAATGAAAATAGGAACACAACTTACCAAAATCTCTGGAATGCAGCTAAAGCAGTGTTAAGAGGAAAGTTTATAGCACTAAACACCTTCATCAAGAAGTTAAAGTTATCATAAATTCACAATCTAACTTTGCACTTAGGAAAAGAAAAAGAACAAACCAAGTCTAAAGCTAGTAGAAGAAAAGAAATAACTAAAATTAGTGAACTGAACAAGGTGAGATACAAAATTCATAAAAAGATCAACGAAACCAGGAGTTTGTTATTCAAAAGAATAAACAAAATTTACAGACCACTAACTAGATTAACAAATACACCTAGACAAAATAGGTGCAATCAAAAATGACAAAGATGACAAGTGATCCCACAGAAATACAAAAGATCCTTTACTATGAACAACTCTATGCTCACAAATTAGAAAATCCAGTGAAGATGAATAAATTCCTAGAAACACATAATCTCCCAAGAGTGAATCAGGAAGAGATTGAAACTCTGAATACCCCAATATTGAGCTCTGAAATTGAAATGGATTAAAAAAAAAAAAAAAAAAACTGAACAACCTAAAGCAGCCCTGGGCCAGACAGACTCACAGACAAACTCTACCAGATATACAAAGAAGAGTTGAAGTCAATCCTATTGAACCTATTCCAAAAAACTGAGGAGGGGGGAGCTCCTCCTAACTCATTCTGTGAAACCAGTGTCAGCCTGATACCAAAATCTGGCAATCACAACATAAAAGGCAAACTTCAGACCAATCTGATAAACGTAGACACAAAAATCTTCAACAAAGTACTAGCAAACTGCATCCAGAAGCACATCAAAAAGTTAATACAGCACCACATGTACAGAATTAAAAGCAAAAACCATACGATCTTTTCAATAGATGCAGAAAAAGCATTTATATATGCTAATAGCATTGAGACTGAGAGTCAATCAAGAACACAATCCCACTTAGAATAGTCACAACGAAAGTAAAATACCTAGGAATACAGCTAATTGAGGAGGTAAAAGATCCCCTGAAGGAGATCCTTTACAAAACACTGCTGAAAGAAATCAGACATGACACAAATAAATGGTATTCTTGATTGACTCTCAATCTGAATGTTATTGGTGTATAGAAATGCTACTGATTTTTGTACATTGATTTTATATCCTGAAACTTACTGAAGTTATTTATTAGTTTCAGGAGTTTTTTGGCTATAGGATATAGAATCATATCCTCAGCAAAGAGAGGTAGTTTGATCTCTTCTTATTTGCATGCTTTTTAGTTCTTTCTCTTGCCTGATTGCTCTAGCTAGTATTTCTAGTATTATGTCAAATAGGAGTAGTGAGAGTGGGCATCTTAATCTTGTTTCAGTTCTCAAGGGAAATGCTTCCAGCTTTTGTCTGTTCAGTATGATGTTTCATATAGTTTGCATAAGGTTTGTCATGGATGGCTCTTATTTTGAGCTATGTTCCTTCAATGCCTATGTGTTTGTTATGAATGGCTCTTATTATTTTGAGCTATGCTCCTTCAGTGCCTAGTCTATTGAGGGTTTATGTCAAGAAGGGATGTTGGATTTTACTGAAAGCTTTTTCTACATCTATTGAAATGATCATACAGTTTTTGCTTTTAATTCTGTTCATGTGGTGAATCACACCTATTGATTTACATATGTTGAACTAGCCTTGCATCCCAGCAGCCTACTTGATGGTAGTTTATTAACTTTTTGATGTGCTTCTGGATTCTGTTTTTACAGTTTGAAGTCTTACATTTAAATCTTCAGTCCACATTGAGTTAATTTTTGTATATGATAAAAGGGTCTAGTTTTATTCTTCTGCACATGGCTAGTCAGATTTATGAGCACCATTTATTGAATAGGGAGTCTTTTTCACATTCCTGATTTTCCTCAGCCTCAGCCTTTTCAAGGATCGGATGGTTATAGATGTGTGTCCTTATTTCTAAGTTATTTATTCTGTTCCTTTGGTCTACGTGACTGTTTTTGTACCAGTACCATGCTGTTTTGTTACTGTAGCCTTATAGTGTAGTTTGGAATGGATGAGTGTGATGTCTCCAACTTGTTCTTTTTGCTTAAAACTGCTTTTGCTATTTGGCCTCTTTCTTGGTTCCATATGAATTTTAGAATAGCTTGTTCAAATTCTGTGAAAAATGACATTGGTAGTTTGATAGAAATAGCATTGAATCTGTAAGTTGCTTTGGGCAATATGGACACTTTAACAATATTGATTCTTCCAATCCATCAGCATGGAATGTTTTTCCTTTTGTTTGTGTCATCTCTGATTTCTTTCAGCTATGTTTTATAATGCTCTTATATATAGCTAACCAAGGAGGAAATCTTTCATTTCGTTGGTTAGCTATATTCCTAGGTATTTCACTTTCTTGGTGGCTATTCTAAATTGGTGGTGGAATGGACAAAGAAAAATGTACATATATACCACAGAATACTATACAGCCATAAAAAGGAGTGAAATCATGTCCTTGCAGCAACATGGATTGAGCTGGAGGCCATAATCCTAAGCAAATTAATGCAGGAACAGAAAACCAAATACTGCACGTTCTCACAAATGGGAGCTAAATATTGAGCACACGACATAAATACGGGAACAATCGACACTGGGGACTACTGGAGTGGGGAGCGAGGGAGATAAGTGAAGTTTGAAAGACTACCTATTGGATAATATGCTCACTACCTGGGTGGTGGGATCCATACCCCCAAACTTCAGCATCATGCAATATACCCATGTAACAAATCTGTACCCCTCTGTGTCTAATAGAAAAGGTCAAATTAAAAAACAATAAACTTCTCTTTCAAGCTGAAAAAAAATTAGTCTTATATACTTAAAGTCATACAGCTACACATAATTATACACACACAAACACACACACGCACACCTCTAGCATTTGTTTTTGTTTATTTGGCAGATGATAATGAAGGTGAAATTTGTGGGGTTAACATCATTCAGGAAAGAACAGAACAGACGACTGCTGTATGGGGTTTGGCGAGTAAATGGGTTGCAGATATTCTTCTTGGTTCAAGTTTCACATTTTAAAAATGGTATCAGGTCCATAGTTCATGGATTTCTTCAGGGCTTAGTCCTGGGAACGCTTCTGTTTCCACTGAATAGTCTCTCCCCCATGTAATCTCACCTCATGCCATCCTGTGGTTTTGGATATCATGTCTATGCCAGGGATGCCCGAACTTAAATCCACAGTCCATTTTTCTTGAAGATGTCTCATAGGTATTTTAAACTCTCATTTGCCAAACAACTTTGGTTATTCCCTGACCAACTGGCTTCTCATCTTCTTTATTATTTCAGTAAATGGCACTTCTGTCCCCCCAAGCAGCTTGCCTCTACCTCCTTCACCTCTTATACTGGTCAAGTTTTTTTTTACTGTAATTGGCAGAAACCAAACTCAAACTAGCTACATGGAAAACAGACTTGTAAGATTTATATAAGTGGGTAAAATTCTGGGGTAGTTCTGGTAGTCAGATGAAATACTGTCAAAACCACAGCAACCAGGAGATTGTAACACACTGGGATTTGTGTCAATTTCTCTCCCTTTCTCTTTTCTCGCTGCCTCCTCTCCTGCTTCTTGTGGGCTTTCTCCAAACACACTCATAAAAGACCATTGGCAATTCTCAAGTCACAGATTTAAAACATTCTACAGAAGAAGGAATCTTCTGCTGTGGCTCCTTAGGAAAATCCAAGGATTCTGACTGACCCAGCTTAGGTCATTTGCCAATCATTGGTACAATCACTGTAGCCAAAAACAAAGGTTTAGTCAAGCTTGGGGGACATCATTTGTTCCAGAAGTATTTGTAAGGAGTATTCAATTCTGAGCCTTCCATATAATTAGAATAGATCCAGTTTTGTGTATTGACTTTGAACACACTGTTCATCATATGTCTTCTCACTGGTCTGCCTCCACCATTTTGGGGACCCATTGAATCCATTCTTCAGTCCTCAGTGTGATCTTAAAAAACCTTAGACTGGTTATGTCTCTGTTCTGTGTAAACACTTTAGTGGTTTTCCATTGCTCCAAAAATAAAGCTCAAAATTCTTAGTGAGGAACCTACAAACTCCGGTGCCTATGCCCCCACCCAGCTGTATCTTATTTCCCTTCTTGTCTCAGTTCAATGGCCGGCACCTTGGCAAGTTCTTCCCAGGCAACCCAGTCTCAATAACCCACAGATCAAATATTTATCCCAGTCTCTGTGACCTCAACCTTTTCTGCATAGCAGTTACTAATCTCTGAAATTATCTTGTTAATTTATTTGATTGTTGCCTGTCTCCCACTCAATGTAAGCTCCATGAAAAAGGTAGTACTTGCTACAAATGAGTGAATGAATGTATGAATGAACCTTCCACCATTCACTGTTGCTCATTTTACTCCAGCCAGAATGACCTCTTCTGTATTTCTCCAAAACACCTAGCTTCCTATTTTTCTTTACCTAAAATTTCTATTGTTATATTTTAAAAATTACATTTTTCAAAATCATAAAATATAATGTATACATAAAAAGTACCTAAAACACTTATGTACGGTTTGCCAAACAATCATGCAGCCACCATCCAAGTCAGGAAATAGAATAAAGCCAGCTTACTGTTAACAGCTTCTTTGAGATATTTCCTCCCTGCTGGCTCAACCCCAACACAATTTCCTTTAAAGTTTCCTAGGATTAGGAGGTACAGTTTCTAGTTTACCTTGATGTTAAGGATGCAGTTCAATTGATTGGTAGGAGGATCTCCTTTTGGTGGAATTTGGTTTAGACGCCTGTTCCCCTTCTCCCTCAGAGCTCATTAAAGCAGAAGTTCAAGATCGTCAGGGTTGGCAAATGCCCAAGAGCAAAGCTAATCTCATTGTTCACTTTAGGTCCCTGTGTTCTTTCTTCCCCTTATATTTCTACCTGGGGTGTGTGTGTGTGTGTGTGTGTGTGTGTGTGTGCATGTGTATATATACATACACTTATACACATACATCTACATATATCCTTAGGCATACATATGCACATATACAGTGTGTATTTTGGTACTGTTTGTCATGCTCTCTGAGAGGGTTGATTTCTTAAGTTTTATTTCCTCAAAAGCAAACCCTGAGACAAGGAGTTGGGAGCAAGTAATTTATTTGGAGATGAGCCCAGAAGTCATTGGCAAGGAAAAGGGATGTGAGACAGGTGAAACAGGAGTTCTGAAGTTAATATAAGTATTACAACTGTGGGCAACTAGAGCCCAATCCTACTTCGAGCCCTCTGAGAGCCTATGAAACCCAACTCAGCATGTCCCACTAAGGGGTGATGAAGCTGAGATATTTATTTACAAATTTCTGTCCCTCAGACAGGCAGCTATAGGTTATTAGGTCTTAGGGACTTCCAGCACCCCCTGAGCACAGGCCAAGCACACTCTGGTGTATGGAGAACTGTAGTCAGAGAGACATTAAGGGTATTTGTAGCAGTAACTGCAGTTGGTCCCAATAACTTAGCCTGCCTGCTACATTCCCACCATCCTTCAGCTTTTGGCCTCCTAGCCCTGAAGTACTAGAGATTGCATCCCCCACTTTATCACATAGTCCCCTGTACTTTATGTATAGCACTATCACAAATGTAAGCATATAGTTATTTGTGTGATTTAATACCTGTGTTGTCTAAAACCTTGCTACTCAAATGCCAGCAACATTGAGAGTAAAGGGAGCATATTAGAAATGCAGTGACTCAGCCCTACTCCAGAGACACTGAACCAGAATATGCATATTAACAGATTCCTCTTGTTATCTGTACACACATTAAACATTTGAGAAACACTGCTTTACTAAACTGTACTGTCTTGAGGGTGGCAGTTGTATCCGCCTTCTTCAGCATTTATCCCCAGGTCCCCAGTTATGTAGCTGGTATATAGTTAGCACTCGGAAAACAATAGCCGATCAAACACACACACGCACACACACGGAGAAAATGTGTGTGCACACACACAGTACATACAATATGATAAAGTACAAGTGATTTAGAAAAATGCTGCATGTCAGTAATTGAACACAGAGAATTTTGTAACTTTTTGTCAATAGACTGTTGCTCCATGAAACCAGCAGTGTTCTAGGACCATTGGCTAGTGTGTCTACTGATAAATCAATCTGATGTACTGCTTTAGGACCTGTTATTGAGAAACTCTTATTATAACAAAGTGAGCAGCATTTTATTTAAATTTTTGGATAGCTTATGATGTCCAATCCAGCTATAGCTCCATGCTACGATCTGGTCTGGGAAGATTTGCACAGTAAGTGTGCTTGCTCATCAGGGCATACCTTAAGTCTGAAAGTGTGTCTTTTCTGTTGGTACTTGCAGAATTTCCAATTCACAGAGCTGGAAGAGGGAGGGGAACAAAATCACAGCTACTTAAATTCAAATCCTATTAGGCTTATCTGTGATCACTTTGTAAGTACTAGGGATAATCAGCAGTTACCTTAGCATTTACCTTGTAGAGGCAGTAGAACTCTGCAATTATTATTACCTAGGCTTAATAGCCGGCTCTTTTTAAGGCCTGTGTAGCTGACACATCCACACACCCCTGCACAACAGATTCTATTTTGGCTTGTATATTCCAGATATGTGATTTATTCTTATAATTATAAGGTATTTCCAATCTGATACATTCAGAGGATTTTTGTTTGACCTTTAGATTTATCATCAAATGTTTCTGTTTTAAAACAGCAGTGATTTAAGTAAATCTATTCAGTAAAATTGGATGCCATATATTTTTTTGGTACACTATCCCTTTGTTTTGCATGGATGTCACATAATATGATGTGATTTACCACACTAGGAAGAAAAGGAAAGGACTGCTTTCTAAATATACACTAGTTGCAGCATATCCAGATCTATGTATGAAAAACTGAAGTTCATTATTACTATATTTTTACTAAATTACACCTTTTTGAATGTTCTTACTGTGGGTTTGGCTTTAGAGTTTATTAAGATTGGGATAATTAAGACCAACTTTCTTTCAATAACTCATATTTAGTATAGGAATTCATAATCTTATATGCATTTGTGAATATGCCATTGTTTAATAACCCTTCTGAGAATACTCTTTATGTGATTGGATAGGTGCTAATTGGAAATTTGACTGGGAATCCTCTCCAGCATTTTAGTTTTCCTGTTCTTCTATTTAAGAGGGTCACCCTGAGTCACAGGAGATGAAGGTGGAGAACAAAGAGGGAGTTTAGAAATACATTGTTCTTTATAATGTGGTGCCTTGAATGACTGCAGTGTTGCCAGAATGATATTTAAATGTGCATTCAGGATGAGGTAGGAGAGACACAATGGCTTCTTATGTGCTTTAAGTTTTCTACCCTTTGGCACCAACACTCCTAGCCAGGGAAATTTGCTATTGTTTCCGGTGTGTTCACCTTGGTTTCCCACCTACATGTCTTGAAGTCATTAATACTTTATAATGGGTCTATATCTGTACCCTCCAGAGCAACTAGAATATCAAGGAACACATTGTTTGATTAATATCAGTAGCTATTAAATTAAGCCCATGTGTGTTCTGTTTTATTGCTAGAGTTTAGTAAGAACCATGATTTACCTTTTCATAATTAAAATAATTAAACATCTGCTTTATTTGATGTTTGCCTTTGGTAGCTACTGTTCTCATTTTGAGACTTTGGTCATGCTATGTGCTAGTGGTCATTTTTGTGAGGGTGAATGTTATCCTCACAATGAACCATTCACTCAGTTACATTAGACACTGCTCACAGAGTTCAGCAAACGAATGTGCTCTCTTTTCAAAGCAGTTCAATGGAAAATAGCCTCAAGGAATCAAAATAAAAGACGGAAAATTTTTAGCAAATAATATGTTACAATTCATTTTGTGTTCCTATTATAAAACAAGAAGCAATTTGACTAAACAAAATCTGGAACTGAAGTAGTTTATGATTGGGCTTTTTTTTTTTTTTTACCTTTTATTGACAGAAAGCTATTTTGGAAACACCGAGAATTTGAATAGTATTTTTGTCTGAATTAAGAAATTATTGTTCAAATGTTTAAAACAGCATTTTATTACATTTATGAATGCCTCAAACAGGTAGGGGATTTTGCAAATGAATAGGGAAACAAACAAAAGAATGTTGCATGGGCCATTTATTTTCCAATAGTTGTAGCTGAGAAATGAAATTTGTTGACTGTGGGTGGTGAATGTTGCCATAGCAACCTATTCCTTAGGCAAAACTGGAGGGTGATCATGGTGACGAGGGTAAAAGTCAAAAAACAGACTTGTGAAGATATAATTTTGGGTAATGTGAGATCATGAATATTTTTGTTTAAGATTTGTATGAGAGAGCAGCTCTGGAAGAATTAAAGGTCTTAGGTGAAAGGTGCTGGGTGTGCTTTGACTTAAGCATTTTATCATTATGAGGGCTGGTCATTTTGGCTCATACAGTGATAGGTCTTGCATTAGCTAGCTGTAGCACCAGCCAAAGGGAGAAATAATAAGACTATTTTCTCATACATAATAATAACAGCAGGAGCTCATACCTATTTAACCAGGTGCTCTTCTGAGTACCTTACACATACTATTTACTGTAATCTTCACAAGGAACTCCAAAATAATATTGTTAACTACATTTTATAGAAAATGAAACTGAGGCACAGGGAAGTTCATTAACTATCTTAAGGTCATTCAGTTAAGTGACCAATAGAAATGGAACCCAGACAGTGATCTCTGAGTCAGGGCTGCCCTAGCTCTTATGTTTTGCTGCCAAGCAATGTGATGAAACAGCATAATGTGAACGATGGGAAAACATCAGTTTTTGAGAGGAGGTTCTACTTTTTATTTCTTCAGAAGTTAATAATTACCTTAAACGAACAGAAGATCCTAGCAGTAAATCCTTGAGTGAAATAAACAATAGAGGCTTTCTCCCTGTTGGGAATTTTTAAAAGAAATACTGTGTGGGAAGGACAAGTTCTTAAGATCTGTCAGTAGAAACTGCTCTTTCGGTGTTGGGTGAAAGGTTTATTGTCATGAATATAATGCCCTGAGTTCATGATCCTCCTCTAGGAGATCAAGGTAAGACATTTTTACCCTTCTGTGTTTTGGCTTTCTTCTCCTTCAAAAATGAAAAATAATAGTCTACATTCCCCACCAGTAGTGTAGAAGTGATCCCTTTTCACTACATCCAAGCCAATATCTATTATTTTTTTATTATGGCCATTCTTACAGGAGTAAGGTGGCATCACTTTGTAGTTTTGATTTTCATTTTCCTGATCATTAGTGATGTTGAGCATTTTTTCATATGTTTATTGGCCATTTGCATATCTTTTTTTAAAGAATTGTCTACTTACGTCCTTAGCCCAGTTTTTGATGGGGTTGTTTATTTTGTTCTTGGTAATTTGTTTGAGTTTTTTGTAGATTCTGGACTTTAGTCCTTTGTCGTATGTATAGATTGTAAATATTTTCTCCCACTCTGGGGATTGTCTGTTTACCCTGCTGACTGTTCCTTTTTCTAGTACAACCACTATGTAAAACATGTGGAGATTCCTTAAAGAACTCAAAGTAGAGCTACCATTTGATCCAGTAATCCCACTGCTGGGTTTCTACCCAGAGGAAAAGAAGTCATTACATGAAAAAGATTCTTGCACATACAAGTTTATAGCAGCACAATTTGCAATTGCAAAAGTATGGAACCAGCCCAAACGCCCATCAATCAACCAGTGGATAAAAAAATTGTGGTGTATATATATGATGGAATACCACTCAGCCATAAAAAGGAACAAATTAATGGCATTCGCAACAACCTGGGTGGAACTGGAGACTATTATTCTAAGTGAAGTAACTCAGGAATGGAAAACCAAACATCATATGTTCTCACTCATAAGTGGAGCTAAGCTATGAGGATGCAAAGGCATAAAGAATGATACAATGGACTTTGGGGACTCAGGGGAAATGGTGGGGGGGTGAGGCAGCAAAACACATAAATTGGGTTCAGTTTATAATGCTTGGGAGATGGGTGCACCAGAATCTCACAAATCATGTAATCAAATACCATCTGTTCCCTGAAAACCTATGGAAATAAATAAATAAAATGAAATCACTGAACTATCTGCAAAAAAAAAAAAAAAAAAGAAAAAGGAAAAGAATGGCTGGATTTGTTACAGAGGTGTTATGAAAATCAAATGATGCAATGAATGTGAAAATGATTCATAAACTCAACAGAACAGAGCAAACACAAAGGGAGCATTATTAAAGCTAATGACCATCAGCATTATTTTCAGATTTTCCAGGCTTTGATAATAAGTGTGTATATATTTGCTTATCTAGGGAGGATTCGAGACTGGAGTCTGGTTTTAAATGGCAAATTGTTCTTTCTGGAAGGTTATTCAGAGTATAGAGAAGGAAATCTATTTAAAATGAATTCATAGAACCATGCTAAAAGCTACCATGTATTGATAGCTTACCACATGCAAGGCACTGTTTTGCCAGCTTTAATTCATTTATTCTCTACAACAATTCTGTGTACTAGGTACCATTTCTATTTTCCCAACATTTATAGATGAGGACCTGGAGAAGATAAATATAAAGTAAACTTACCCAAGGTCATGGACCTACAAATTTCAAATCCAGGTCTCAAAACCTGGTGCTTGACTCCGTAGTCAATGCTTATAAGTGCTATACTGTATTACCTCTATATTATGCATTATTATTTCATAAAATATCAGTGTAAATGTAATGCATCAGAATATGTGTGTATGTGTGCGTGTGTGTGTGTGTAAATTTTTGCTTATTTTTAGTAAAATACTCTTCTAAACTATTTGGGCAATGCATATGTTTAACAACTAAGATAATCGGGGGACATTAACTTGATAAAACGTGTAATTTTTAAAATATCAGTTATTTCACATATGGACAGTTTTGTGAAAGTGTGATAAGAAAAGAGTAGTAAAATTCTAGCTAAGAAGCCTAGGTTATGCCATCATCCATTTAATGCATTTATGCAGCCTATCTGAGTGTCAAATATGCCTGGGAGGAAAGAGTACATTTGTCATTATTACATTTGTTTTCTGGGAGCTTTCAGTCCAGATGTGGAGACAGGATGTGTACATGGTAGGAAGAAGTGGCAAGCAAGAAGTTCATGTAAAATGTTAAAGGCTTTCAAAGGGATGTAAGTACTTCTGGTGGCACTGGGGATGAGACATGAGCATGGCTTGTTTTCCTCCCTTTTTTCTATAGGTAACATTCTTATTTGCTTCATTATGTACTCCATTAATTTTATTATTAACACGCATTACACGTTACTATTTTATGGATCTGCCTGTCTCATTATACCTAAGTAGCATAAACCATGAGTTTTGCTTGCATGTCTCGTGTGTTCCGAATGTTTCTGCCCCCCCATCCCTGCTCCCAAATGTATGTCCTGAAACCCAGTTACAATGTGATGGTATTAGAAGGTGGGGCCTTTGGGATGTGATTAAGTCAGGAGGGCAGAGTGACCTTATAAAAGAGGCCCAGAGAGCTGCCTTGAACCTTCCAACATGTGAGGATACAGCAAGAAGGTACCATTTATGAAGCAGGAAATGAGCCTTCACCAGATACCAAATCTGCCAGCACCTTGCTCTTGGACCTCCTAGCCCACAAAACTGTGAGAAATACCCAGTTTATGGTAATTTGTTACTGTAGAATAAAAACAATGTCATAGGCTACCAACTTACTATCTATACTTAACACTTCTTTTGCATTTCACTATCTTGTTTGTTTTATAGTCCTTTATCACAGAATTAAATATTCTCAAATAATACAGCAAACTGATATTAGAAGGTGTGATGTGACATGAACTATCTTCAGTGCTTATGTAAAGTTTACCTAGGAAGCCACACAATATAAAGACTGAAGAGAAGGAAACTAAGGATAGAACTTTTAGAAATGTTCACACACAGCAAAAGGAGAAGGAAGACAAGCCAAAATTCCAATGTCATTTTCTTTGCAGACATATAAAAGACAATTCTAAAATTTATATAGAACCAGAAAAGACCCCAAACTGACAAAGCAATCTTGAGCAAAAAGAACAAATTTGCAAGCACCACATTTCTGATTTCAAAATATATTATCAAGCAATTGTAATCAAAATAGCATGGTGCTGTTATAACAGATACCAACCAATAACAGAAACTAATGGAACAGGATAGAAAGTCTAGAAATAAACTCAAGTCTTTATGGTAAATTTATTTTCACTAAAGGTGCCAAGGACACACAATGGGAAAAGAACAATCTCTTCAGTAAATGGTGCTGGGAAAACTGGATATCCACATTGAGAAGAATAAAACTGGACCTTTATCTCACACCATTTACAAAAATTAACTCAAAATGAATGAAAGACTTAACATGTAGGACCGGAGAGTGTAAAGCTACTGGAAGGAAACAAGAGAACAGGAGAGATGACATTGGTATGGGCAATGATTTCTTGGATGGGACTCCAAAGCACAGGCAAAAAAAGCAAAAGCACACAAATGAGATTACATCAAACTAAAACTTTTCTGCAAAGAAATAAAAATTAACAGAGTAAAAAGACATTCCTTGTGTTGGAAGAATATATTTATAAACTGTCCATCTCATAAGGGGGCTGATATTTAAAAAATAGTAACTGAAACAACTTAATAGCAAGAAATAAATAATCCTTTTTAAAAACGGGCAAAGGATCTGGACAGACATTTCTCAAAAGAAGAGTTAAGAATGGCTAACAGATAAATGAAAAACTGACTGCTCAACATCTCTAATCATCAGGGGAAAGACAAATCTAAACCATTCTATCATAGCCATTTCAGAGTGGCTATTATAAAAAAGACAAATGAGAAGTGTTGATGAGGATGTGGAGAACAGGAGAATCTTGTACACTGTTGGTGGGAATGTAAGTTCACATAATCATTTTGGAAAACAGTATAGGGGTTTATCAGAAAACGTAAAGTAGAATTACCATCACCAATGCCACTTCTAGGTATATATCTAAAGGAATTGAAATTGGTATGCAAAGTGATATCTACACCCCTATGTTCATTTCAGTATTTTTACAATAGTCAAAATATGAAAGCAAGCTAATTGTCCAACCTAAGAATGAATAATGAAAATGTGGTATATATACACAACGTAATACTATTCAGCCTCAAAAAAGAAGGGACTTCAGTCATTCAAGACAACGTGAATGGAACTGGAGGGCATTATGTTAAGTGAAGTTAGGCAGGCACCAAAAGACATATACTGTATGACCTCGCTTGCATGTGAAATCTAAAAAAAATGTTGATTGCATAGAACAGAGAGTAAAAGTTGGTTACCAGAGGATGCAGGGTAGAAAGGAGGCAGAGAAATGGGGACAGGGAAGATTTTGATTAAACAGTACAAAGTTTTAGTTAGACGGAAGGAATAAGTTTTAGTGATCTATTGCACTATACCATGATACCAGTTAATAATGATGTATTTCAAAATTACTAATAGATTTTTAACATTCTTAACATGGTAAAAAAGAAAACTTGGTGAAGTGATGGATATGTTAATTATCTTGATACACAGGTGCATCAAAATGTATATACAGATCAAAGGATCACATTGTACCCCATAAATATACACAATTATTATTAGTTCATTCAAAAGGAAGGAAAGGGAGAGAGAGAGGAAAGAAAGAGAGAGAGAGAGGAAGGAGGGGAAGGAGGGAAGAAGAGAGGGAGGGAGGGAAAGGGTCAAAGAAGTAGAAGAGCCCAGTTTTGTTTTTGTGTTTTAAGGATCATGAAAACCAAGGGAAGAAATTTAAATTTAGGATATGCTAAAACTGAGATTAGGGAATCAGACCAAAGGAGTTCCTGAAGACACCCGTAGCGGAAAAGCCTTTCCCCGAAGATAAAATCTCTGCGGAAGCTTTGACCGTATTCTGTCTGTCAGAGAACAATGGCAATAAGCAATGAGAGGTATAAGTAAGGAGTATGGACTTGGGATGATGTATAACACGGAGGTCAAATGCACAGGTGTTGACATCTATTGAGTAAAGACTCAACTGACAGTTTGACTTTGGACAATTTAACCTCTAAAAAGCCTCAACATCCTTAATTGTAACAAAATAATAATAGTACTTGTAGGGCTGTTATAAAGAACATAAAAGTAAGGACCTAACAAATTATAGCTATTATTTTTATCTCTATTCTTAGTGAATATTAATGAAAAAATGTTAAGAATATGGGAAAATTCATTCAGAACTAAAGAAGAGGATTTAGTTCACAGGATGCAGCAAAGACGTTAATAGAGTGTAAAATACAAAGATCTAGGCTAAATGTGGCGAAGGCAGTGGCCAAGGAGTTGATGATCTGATTATCCAAAGCTAGATCTCAGGGTGGCCTGCTCCTACCTACCTCCCACTTCTTACATAATTTCATTAATATGTACACCTGGAAAAAGGTGACTAAATGAAATACCTTTACTCTTCACCAACTTTAGGGTCTGTGCCAGTAGGGGGTGCCACAATCATTTAGGTATTATTTTGTTACTGGCAGGTCTGGGAACGGGTTTAGATGCAGTCCTTTTCAGGTATTGTGAAATTTCTTATTACAGAGAGAAATTTAAAAACATAAACAAACTCATGAAATCCTCTTATTAACTGTTACTTTAATAAAAATCTATGTTATAAAATTATACACAAGGTTAAAATCATAGACCACTTATTTGTGCTTAAATAATGTTTAAGGTCACAAAGCCACTGATTCCTTTGGAAGCTCAAAATGAAATTTAACCTAGACTTAAAATTTATTTCCATTCCCTTCTACCATGTTTCTTTCCATCCATTACAGTTAAGTCTTGCTGGTTTAGTTATGAGAGGAGGGGTAACAGTAGGAGAGCAAGGCAGATTCAGCTTGGTGTGAACTGAAGGAAAAAGTCATGTTTGAGATAATGCAAGAACAATACAAAGGCAGAGTTACTGAAATACATTTGAATCAATGTAAAAAATTAGCATATCATTACTGGACCCATTGAATAGCTCAAGGAACCTATTGAAGTAGAGAAATGCCACTTCAACAAGAACATCTTGTTTTCTGGTAGAAGAGGGACAAGATTCAACAAGGTATGCCAAACAGAGAAAATGTGCAATTTATTATATAGATGAGAACTTGATTCTTTCTAGATACATGATAGGTAAGAAAATTTGAAGATGAGTATGATCTTTCTCACTATATGTTCTGCTATTAACTAGGGAGAAATGGGAGAAATAGACCCCCATTCTCACCAGTATGCAAAAATTTAATGATACTCAAAATGAAATTTGGTATATGTGCACAATGCAATACTATTCAACCATAAAAAGAATGAAATCCTGTCATTTGCAGCAACATGTATAGAACAGAAGGACACTGTGTTAAATGAAATAATCCAGAAACACAAAGTTGAACACCACATGTTCTCACTTATATGTGGAAGCTAAAAAAGTTTATCTCATAGAAGTAAAAAGTAGAACAGAGGATACTAGAGGGTGGGCAGGATAGGAGGTAGGGAGGGCTAGAGAGAGATTTGTTAAAGAATGCAAAATTACAGCTGGATAGGAGGAATAAATTCTAGTGTTCTCTACCATTGTAGGATGACTTCAGTTAAAAATAATACATGGTTTCAAATAGTACATGGAGGCTATTGAATGTTCCCAACACAAAGAAATGATAAATGTTTGGGATTATGGATGTGCTAATAACCTGGATCTGAGCACTATCTATTATATGTATTAAAATGTCACTATGTGCCCATGAATATGTATAATTATTATTCATCAAATAAAAAAATAAACTAGACAAGAACCACACAATAAAGGTTCTTATACTAAACATTTTCTTTATCCATTTTGAAGTATTTTCCTAATAATTATATTTGAAAGCATCTGGAAAAGTATAAACACAAGTTACAGCCTGTATCCTGGAATATCCAGTTAAATATACATTAAAAATCCTTTAATTTACAGTTTATCTTGCTTTTACAAAATGGAAGACAGTGTAAACATCCCCTTGTGAAAAAAGGAAGTAAATATTTGGTGTAAACAAAACAATCTTTTTAACCTAATCATAAAGAATAATACTTTTAGATATAATTTTGGTAGTGTCATTTATATCCAAAGTATAAATATGTAAATCACATAGAACTGTTACTGATAGCATAGTCTTCCCTAGAGTCACTGAGTTGACCAAACCAAATAATTTCTGAAAGCATCACTGATAGGGTTTAATAAGGTAATACAAAGTGGGTGGGTAGGACAATGGGAAATGTGAGTTGATATTTAAATTTCAAATAACTGAAAATCTGGATGATATATGGAAACCACACCTTTTCCCTTTAAATTTATTTTCTATTTCATCAAGTTATAGATGCACAGATTTAAAGTCAAAAACTGTAACTAGACTTGTTACTAAACCAATACTCCCAGACCACTGCTCTCCAGTTACAACATCTTCATATTGTGATATTGACTTCTACATCTTTAAGTAACATGTTTATATTTTAATCTCTTGATTTTCCAATTTTAGACTTTAGAAAAATGAGGGCTTAACTGTTTTTCAGTTACCACCTACTACATACATGCACCACCTCCCTGACTCTTGTGTCCTATTAGAGTTCTACTTTTGATTTTAGAATCATTTTAGATTTTCAGAAAAGTTGCAAGGATGGTACCTAGAGGTCATGTGTACACGGCACCCAGTTTTCCATATATTAAATTTCCCTTTAGCTCATTATGTATACTGGTGTACTTTCCTTTCCTTTCCTTCTCAGAGGGGCCTCTTAAAGCCTCATAATCTGCTCCAGTATAGATGGATTAATCTCTGAGCCTACTAGAGCTCTGCAGTCTTGGAACCTTCATTCACATTTGCGTTGTTCTCTTGCTTTCTGGACACACACACACATACACATTCCTTCTCTGTTTATTCCCTCATTTTCATGGAGCACATCACCTAGAAAGACCTTGCATGTCTGAAAATGACTTTATTCTACTCTCACATTTAGCTGATATTAGTTTGGGTATGAAATTTCAGGAAAATAAAAACCATTTGTCCTTAGTATTTTGAGGCATTACTCAATTGATTCCTATATTCATTTGTTGTCCTTGTGATATCCAAGCCATTCTTAACTCTTCTTACTAAACTTACATTTTCTTCCTTGATACTTACAGAATCTTCTTTGCCTCCAACTTCATCTTCCAACCATTATTTGAGCCATTTAAAAATTCTCATTTTTAATTTCTAATACCTCTATTCTTTGAATGCTATTGAAGTTTGTCAGCGAACTTTACAAAATTGAAAGCAACGAACTGAACAGTTTATTGAAAGCTCTGGGTATGCAAGCATGTGGCTTATTGTCTAAGGGCTTTTCTGCAGATTGGTCTTTATAATAGAATTTCCACTGTCAGTCAGTAATTTTTGCTCTTTTCTCTTGACTAGTTAGACTAGAGTCCTCAGTGAATGTGCTTCTAATCTCCTACCTGGAAGACAAAAGCCTGGCTGCTCGCCCACTATATTACTGTACAGTCCTTCAGTATAGAGACAATGTATTTTATATTCTGGAGACATTAAAACTCCTAGGGTGAGGAAGGAACTGTCGTCTAACTGCACAAGAAAGTGGAGAGGATCTGAAGACCAAACTCTTTTTTAAAAAAGACTTTCAGCTATAATTTAATTTTTAGTCCATATCTTTACCACTCCCATCTGCAGAGGTTACTGGTATCATTAATGAGGATCCTTCTTGAGTTCTTTGGTATAAAATTAAGTTGCTCCTCAGATGCTCACAGTTAATTTAGAATTTAGCTTTCTAGCCCATCTGCTTTCCAGTTTCCAAAAATTTATCATGATTGTGTTCTCTCCTATTATCTTTGTCCTTGCTATGCTGTCTAAAAAGATCCTTTTATTGTTGTGTTACTGGGGTTAAAATGAGGAATGGAAGCTAATGCATATGTTCAACCCACCATTTTAGCAAATGTAACACTGTTATTATTAATCAAATTACAGCAGACATATTAGAAGGGAAAAAATTCATATCTTCATAACCATATCCTCTGTTTTGAAGGGAGATCAGGGTAAAAATTAGAATGTATGCATAATGTTTAATAATTTTAGGTTTGTCTAAGACCTCAAACAGGATAATTCTAAATCCATAAATCTTTCCTGTTTTCATTCCAGTTTATTTCAGTGTTATGAATCATTAAAGAAGAGAGTTCGTGAGAGAGGAAAGCAGTTGACTCATGTTCCAAAACAATTCTGAGTGTTTACTGGACTTCAGGAAGCTTATCTAGGTACTCTCAGATCAAAGCTATTCACACAATGGCTGAATAAACACATTGGCTAATGACGATGTCAAAGATTCTCATATGATACTGAGGAAAATACATATACTAGGACAATATAGGTTTGAAAAGCATTATGAATTTCATTGAGAAATAAACCTTTACACGTCATGGGAATAAGTGCGCTGAGTCATCAATCTAAGCATGTGCTGGTGTGAATTGCATAACTGCAACTCTTATTAGATAATTATTATTTGAATACTTATTCTGGGACATTCTCCTAGGCTATATTATAGCAGTTTTAAATAACATCTTCAAAATTATTACAGTATGTATTTATTTGTGACACAGATCGTAATTGACATCAGCATTAAATTAGGCAGTTATCTAGATTGTTTCTTTAGATTCTTTATATCAGAAAAATGTGTTAACAACGAGATGAAAGAAAGTAGCCTCCAGTTTCTGAATTGGAGATTTTTCTTTGCAGGATTTTTAATGTTATTATTCTTTTTTAAAAACTGGAAGTATGTCTCAGAATAATTATGCTATACTCTAAACACTTGTCCCTGGGAAAATTAAACTTAAAGGTAATTAAAATAGAAGCAACTTTCTAGAAGGGCAATTTTTAAAGTGCTTCCAAAGAGTTTATATCCTTTCATTTTTTACTTCAAGACCCTTTTTCTTCCTTCAGATGAGAACCTACCTTTCTAAATGCATCCTATAAGACACATTATACTTTTTGTTATAGGAATCTAATGTCAGAAAACTCCCAAATGAAGTTGTGCTTCCCTTCACAATTTTTGAAGTGCGTATCTGCACTTTGATACTTTTCTGCCAATGGAAAACAAAAAGTGGGGGGTGGGGACATTAAAGATAGATTTTATGTCAAATGTTAAGTGAAAGGTCTCTTGAAAATCATGAGTCAGATAACTGATTTGTGGGGGAGAAATCAGGACTGTCTGTGCCTTTGCAGATAATACTGATGTTAGTAACTGAGTCCATTATCTTGGAATCCACTCTGTGGTATCTTCTGCAAATGGACACTGAAGTGTTTTGATAAATGGCATTTTTCTTGTCTATTTTTAAGTGGTGGTGAAGAGAAATGTTAAACTGCCTTAGCGACTGGATATGGGGTGGAGTCCCAAATATAAAGCATGTAGCTGCCAAATTTGGAGGTGTCTTTTATTAAAGGAAATTATTAGAAGAAACATTCAGATGATTCTAGCCAGACCAATCACCCTAATCACCGAATCTTCCTAGCTAAGGCATCAGATATTGTAGAAGAGAGACAAGGATTTCTGGAAAAACATAATCATCACTGTTTAAGTCACTAAAATTGAAGTAATTTGTTGCACAGCAGAAGAAACTGGAGTAACTGCTTATATTATTTTTCCCTCTAGTATCCCTGTCAATGTATTCCCCAAACAAGGCTGAAGCTGCATTGTGTACTCTTACCTAGCCTAGGAAGTCATGAAATGTTACTCTGCTGCATTCTGTTTATACTGATGAGTCAAAACTTGCCATTTTCAAAGGAAAAGAATATAAACACCTCTTAAAAGAGCAGGTGAGATGAGGAATGTACAGTGGCTATCTTTGGAAAATACGATCTGTCACCTGACCCATTAACTAGATCATGGAACATCCAAATGTTGGAATATAAGAAACTGAGGAAACAGCCTTCAACAGTACTTAATAATAAGGGTTGTTTCTGTGGCAATTATGAGTAACATGAGATATAAATATAACAGAGTTTTAAAGGCAGAATTAAATGGAATAAGAGAAGATAAGGATATAGTACTATTCCTCAGTAAATATGAATATTCACAAATAAGTGAATACATTTCTGCAATAGTATAAAATGCCAAAATGAGCATGAGAATAAAATATGAAAGCTGAATGCTAATTAAAGTATTAACTGCCTTAGAGACTGGATATGGGGTGGAGTCCCAAATATAAAGCATGTAGCTGCCGAATTTGGAGGTTTATTAAAGGAAATTATTAGAAGAAACATTCAGATGATTCTAGTATATAATGAAGTACTGATTAAAAGCATTTAAATAATATTCAAAGATTTTGCCAAAACCTAAAATATAATCAATGAAAAGATGTGCTTAACCAAGCAAGATAAAAATATTATTTCTAGTTCAACAGTTTTTGGGGTACAGGTGGTTTTTCGGTTACATGGATAAGTTCTTTAGTGGTGATATCTGAGATTTTGGTGCACCTGTCACCTAAGCAGTGTACACTATAACCAATACGTAATCTGTTAGCCCTCATCTCCATCCCCCCTCCCCTTCATTGAGTCCCCAAAGCTTATTATACTATTCTTATGCCTTTGCATCTACATATCTTAGCTCTCACTTATGAGTAAGAACATATGATACTTGGTTTTTCATTCCGAGTTACTTCATTTAGAATAACGGCCTCCACCTCCAACCAAGTTACTGCAGAAGACATTATATCATTCCTTTTTATGGCTGAGTAGTATTGCATGGTGTATATGTATCACATATTCTTTATCCACTCATTGATTGATGGGCACTTAGGTTGGTGCCATATCGTTGCAATTGAGAATTGTGCTGCTATAAATGCATGTGCGTGTATCATTTTTATATAATAATTTCTTCTCCTTTGGGTAGATACTTAGTAATGGGATTGCTGGATTGAATGGTAGTTCTACCATTAGTTCTTTAAGGACTCTCCATACTGTTTTCCATAGAGGTTCTAATTTACACTCCCACCAGCAATGTAAAAGTGTTCCCTTTCACCACATCCATGCTGACATCTATTGTTTTTTGACTTTTTAATTATGGCCACTCTTGGGAGAATAAGGTGGTATCTCAGAGTGATTTTAATTTCCATTTTCTTGACGATTAGTGATGTTGAGCATTTTTTCATATGTTTGTTGGATGTTCATATATCTTCTTTTGAGAAATGTCTATTAATGTCCTTTGCCTACTTTTTGATGGAATATTTGGTTTTTTCTTGAGATTTGTTTGAGTTCCTTGTAGATTCTGCACACTAGTCCTGTGTTCAATACATAGTTTGTGAATATTTTATTCAACCCTGTGAAGTGTCTGTTTACTTTGCTGATTATTTCTTTTGTTGTACAGAAGCTTTTTAGTTTAATTAGGTCCCATCTATTTATTTTTGTTTTATCTGTGTTTGCTTTTGGGGTCTTAGCCATAAATTCTTTGCCTAAGCCAATGTCCAGAAGAGTTTTTCTGATGTTATCTTCTAGAACTTTTATGGTTTCATGTCTTAGATTTAAATCTTTGATCCATCTTGAGTTGATTTTTGTATAAAGGGAAAGTTGGGGATCCAGTTTTACTCTTCTACATGTGGCCTGCCAGTTTTCCCAGCACAATTTATTGAATTTTCCCCAATATATGTTTTTGAATGCTTTGTTGAAGATCAGTTGGCTGTAAGTAGCTGGCTTTATTTCTGGGTTTTCTATTCTGTTCCATTGGTCTACATGTCTTTTTCTTTTATACCAGTATTATACTCTTTTGGTAACTATAGCCTTGTAGTACAATTTGAAGTCAGGTAATGTGATGCCTCCAGCTTTGTTCTTTTTGCCTAGTATTGCTCTGTCTATGTAGGCTGTGTTTTGGTTTCATATGAATTTTAGGAATTTTTTCTAGTTCCTTGAAGGATGATGATGGTATTTTGCTGGAAATGTCACTGAATCTGTAAACTGCTTTGGGCAGTATGGTCATTTTTATAATATTGATTATTCCCATTCAAGAGCATAGGATATGTTTCCATTTTTTTGTGTCATCTACAATTTCTTTCAAAAGTGTTTTGCAGTTTTCCTTGCAGAGACCTTTCACCTCCTTCTTAGCCAAGAAACTTTTACAGGTGATTTCCATCAAACATACCCGGAACACATAAGCCCTGTATTTTACAAGTTGCTTCAAAATTGTTTTTTTTAAAAAGCTATTCAAGCATTTTATGAGACCAGTATAACTTTGACTTTCAAACTAGATGAGGATAGTACAAAATAAAATAAAAAAAAAAATCCAGAAGCCTAATTCATTAACACATGAAAAATTCTAAATAGTTAACCAAATATAACAGAATTTTTAAAATACACAATGTAATTATTAGAAATTATTTCAGGAATGCGAGAGTGATTCAAAATTAGGAAAATTTGTCAATGTCACTTATCAAATATATCTCAATCAATGCAGAAAAGGCATTTGATGTAGTTTGATATTTCACTGAGACAACAAAAATTCAAAATCAATGAATTGAGTTAAACTTAATCTCAATAAAAACTCTAAACCAAAGCCTGCAACAAATTTTACAACTAACAATAAGAAACAGACACATTTCTTCTAAGTTAGAGAACAAGACAAGGGTGTCTGCTGCCTTCACAAAGCTTCAACATGGTATAGTCAGGACATCCTAGTCAATTCAGTATGAAAACAAAGAAGACATAAAAATTTATTTTAAAAACAGTATATGTTCAAGGCTGGGCACAGTGACTCACACCTGTAATCCCAACACTTTGGGTGGGTGAGGCAGGAGGATCATTTGAGGCCAGGAGTTCGAGACCAGTGTGCGCATCATGGCAAAACCTATCTCTACTAAAAATACAAAAATTAGCCGCATGGTGGTGCACACCTGTAATCCCAGCTACTCGGGAGGCTGAGGCAAGAGAATTGCTTGAACCCGGGTGGCGTAGGTTGCGGTGAACCAAGATTGCACCATTGCACTCCAGCCTGGGCAACAAGAGGAAAACTCTGT
The DNA here is from genome assembly GCA_036589455.1 of Ateles fusciceps. Classification (NCBI taxonomy): domain Eukaryota; kingdom Metazoa; phylum Chordata; class Mammalia; order Primates; family Atelidae; genus Ateles; species Ateles fusciceps. The sequence continues at coordinate 5,682,896 of JAZHEH010002842.1, forward strand.
CTAAAAACAAAAACAAAAGACATTCAAATAAGACTAAAATAGAGTAAAATAAGATTTTGAGAGAAAAGAAGCACCAACCTAGAATTCTGGGGTTTGCAAAATTATTCTTCAAAAGTGAAGGAAAAAGACCACCTTGGACAGAAGGAATTTGTTGCCAGTAAATCTGTCTTGCACAAAATCTTAAAATAAGTTTTTCTAAAAGAAGGAAACTGATACTGTTCAAAAACTTCGATGTGTATAAAGAAAGGAAAAACATCAGACAATGAATAAGTAGAGGCAAAATTAAAACTTTTTTCTTATTTTTCATTGATGTAACAGATAATAGTTTGTTCTAAATAATAATAGCAATAATGCATTTGATAATTATATTGTATATGTAAGTGAAATAAATGACATCAATGATATTAAAAGACAGGAGGAGGAATTAGGGATGTTTTATTTTAATAAAGTACTTGCACTGCCTGTAAAGTGGTGTAGTGTTATTTGAAAGCAGACTTTTGTCAGTTGTAAAGATGTGTTGCAAACTCTAAAACAACCACTAAAAAATGTAGCAAAAGAAATATTATTGATGTGCTATGAAAGAAGAGTAAATGGAATCATAAAAAAATTCAGTTTAAACCACAAAGGGCAGAAGAAGAGTTGAACACACACACAAAAAAAAAAAAAAAACAAATGGGGGGAAAAGGACAAGGATAACAAGTAGAAAATGGAAACAAATATCACAGATATTAATCCAGCTATATCAATAATAGTAGTCTAAATACACTAATCAAAAGGCAGGAGAGAGTGCCAAGATGGCTGACTAGACACAGCTAGAAGGAACAACTTCCACCAAAAGACCAGGACATCAGGACGACTGGTACACTTTGAGCAGATCTTCAGAGAGCAAACCCTAGAGAGGGCCAAGGGAAGATGCAGATACTGGACTGATGGGAGAGGAAGCTGGGAACCCTCCATGGGGCTGCCAAGACTGGGACCCACTGCTGGCCTCCAGTGACTCCTGGGGAAGGAGTGAGTTGAATAAGTGAGGAGTGGCTCACTCTCACCACAGACCTCTGGAATCCTTGCTGCAGGAAACACCACCACCCATGTGGAAAATGGAGCTGGTAGGGAAAGCTATTTAGACAGGTGGCAGGGACAGGACTCCAGCTTGTTTGGAACCCAGAGGGTTTGCTGCAGGAAGGTCTGCGCTGGAGCATGGCCAGGCATGCGCATCCTCCAAGGCTCTCTAAGCTCCTCTAGGCGGCCTTTAGCCTTTGAGTGACTGCTGAACCTGGACGGAGCAAGAAAATCTTGCCTATAAAATGGAGTCTCCTGTCTCCTAGCCTCTGCTGGCACCAATTGCAGCACAGCCTTGGATTTCCATCCAGGGCAATTCTAGGGGCCATCATCATAGCTCCTTTGCTGGTACCATGCCTGACCATTGGAGAGCTCCAGCTTCTCTGACTCACACACATCCTACCCCCCACTACAGCCTCCCTTTGGGTCTTTGCCACATGCACTCACCCATGGCCCTCTCCCAGTGCTTTGCCAGTGTACTTGTATAACCAAACCTCACCACCAAACCCATAATAGTATGCATGTGTGTGCACACCTCACCACCCCACCACTGTCAGAGCAAGTGCATCCTGCCACCCCACCCACATTTGCTGGCAGTCCTCCCCTAATGAGGTGTGGGTAGCCCACTGCACTGCTGCCACTGCTGCTGCTGGAGTAAGTGCTTGCACAGGTGCTGCAAAGTCACCCCTTCTGGCACCCTGCCTGACTGATACCCTACCCCTGCCAGTGTCCCAGAGTTAGATCACAGAAGCTGAACAGTGCTGAGCTGAGACTTGGTCCGCTGAAAGCTTCCAGAATTGAAGATGGTCTACTGAACTCGCCTTATATCACAGTCAAACTGTCAAAGGTACCAAAGAAAATAAAAGTTCTGTTCACTCTATTCTGACAAAGGGCTAATATCCAGAACCTACAGAGAACTTAAACAAATGTACAAGAAACAAACAAACAACCTCATCATTAAGTAGGCAAAGGATATAAACAGGTATTTTTCAAAAGAAGACATATATGAGGGCAACAAACATATGAAGAAAACCTCATCATCACTGGTCATTAGGGAAATGCAAATCAAAACCACATTAAGATACAATCTCATGCCAGTTAGAATGGCAATCATTAAAAAATCAGTAGACAACAGATGCTGGAGAGGATGTGGAGAAATAGGAACACCTTTACACTGCTGGTGGGAGTGTAAATTAGTTCAATGATTGTTAAAGACAGTGTAGCAATTCCTCAAGGATCTAGAAATAGAAATACTATTTGACCCAGCAATTTGACTACTGGGTATATACCCAAAGGATCATAAATCATTCTATTATAAAGACACATGCACACGTATGTTTATTGTGGTACTGTTCACAATAGCAAAGACTTGGAATCAACCCAAATGCCCATCAATGATAGACTGGAGAAAGAAAATGTGGCACATATACACCATGGAATACTATGAAGCCATAAAAAAGGATGCCTTTTGCAGGGACATGGATGAAGCTGAAAACCATTATTCTCAGCAAACTGACATAAGAACAGAAAACCAAACACCGCATGTTCTCACTCATAAGTTCGTGTTGAACAATGAGAACACATGGACACAGGGAGGGGAACATAACACACTGGGGCCTGGGGGGTGGGGGACTAGGGGAGGAATAGCAGGGGATGGGGGATTGGGGAGGGACAGCATTAGGAGAAATACCTAATGTAGATGATGGGGTGATGGATGCAGCAAACCACCACCATGGCACGTGTATACCTATGTAACAAATCTGCATGATCTGCACATGTACTCCAGAACTTAAAGTATAATAAATAAATTTTAAAAAAAGAAAGAAAAGTTTTAAAAAAATTCAAAGGACAGCAACTTCAAAGAAAAAAGGACCATCAGCTCATAAAGATCAGAAAGACCAGCACAAGAACTCTGGCATCTCAAAAAGCTGGGGTGTTTTCTTAACTCCAAATGACTGCACTAGCTCCCCAGCAATAGTTCTTAACCAGGTTAAAACGATAGACATAGCATTTAAAATATGGATAAAAACAAAATCATCAAGATGAAGATTCAGGAGAAAGTTGAAATTGAATCCAAGGAATCTAAGGCATACAATAAAACAATATTTGAAGATGTTGTCCACAGAAATTTCCCCAATCTTATGAGAGCAGCCAATGTTCAAATTCAAGAAATGCAGAGAACCCCTGCAAGATACTAAACAAGGTGACCATCCCCTAGAAACAAAGCCATCAGATTCTCCAAGGTTCATATGAAAGAATAAATATTAAAGACAACTAGAGAGAAAGGGCAAGTCACCTACACAGGGAACCCCTTCAGGCTAGCCGCTGACCTTTCAGCATAAAGAGATTGGGGCCCATATTCAGCACTCTTAAAGAAAACAAACTCCAATGAAGAATTTCACATCTGGCTACAGTAAGCCTCATAAGCAAAGGATAAATAAGATCCTTTTTGGGTAAGCAAATGCTAAGGTAACATGTTACCACAAGATCTACCTTACAAGAGGTCTTTAAGGGAGTGCTAAATATGAAAACAAAAAATCATCACTAGCAACCAGAAAAACACACTTAAATGCAGAGTTCATTGACAGTATAAAGCAACTACACAATTAAGTCTTCATCATAACCAGCTAACAACACAACGACAGGATCAAATCCACATGTATCAATATTAACCTTCAATGTAATGGGCTAACTGCCCCAATTAAAAGACACAGAGTAGCAAGTTGAATAAAGAAGCAAGATCCAACTGTATGGTGTCTTCAAGAGATTAATCTCACATTCAATGGCACCCATAGGATCGAAGTAAAGAAATGGAAAAAGTCTGCCAAGGAAACAGACAATAACAAAAGTCATGGGTTGCTATTCTAATTTCATCTAAATTAGATTTTAAACCTTAGATTTAGATGAAATCTAAAATAAGATTTTAAACCAATAATGATCAAAAAGATAAAGAAGGGCATTACATAATGGCCAAAGGTTCAACTCAACAAGAAGTCTTAACTCTCCTAAATATATATACACCCAACACAGGAGCATCCAGATTCATAAAATCGTTCTTAGAGATTTAAAAGAGACTTAGATAACCATATGATAATAATGAGACATTTCAACACCCCACTGATAGTATTGGGTAGATCATTGAGGCAGAGAAACAACAAAGACTTTTGGGACCTAAACTTGACATTTAACCAAATGTACCTAACAGACATCTACAGAACTCTCCAACCAAAAACAACAGAATATATATTATTCATATCTGCACATGGCACACACTCTAAAATCATCCACGTAATTGGCCTTAAAACCATTTTCAGCAAATTAAAAAAATGAAATTATACCAACAACACTCTCAGACCAGAATGTAATAAAAATAGAAATCAATACTAAGAAAATCATTCAAAACCATACAATAACATGGAAATTAAACAACCTGCTTCTGAACGACTTCTGGGTAAATAATAAAATTAAGGCAGAAATCAAGAAATTCTTTGAAACTAGTGAGAACAAAGGTACGACATATCATAATCTGTGGCACACGGCTAAAGCAGTGTTAATAGGAAAGTTTATAGCATTAAAGACCCAGAACAAAAAAGTAGAAAGATCTCAAATTAACAGCCTAACATCACACCTTGAGGATTTGCCTTACAAGAGGTCTTTAAGGGAGTGCTAAATATGGAAATAAAAAACCATCACTAGCAACCACAAAAACACACTTAAGTACATAGATCATTGAAGAAATCAAGAAAAACAAGAGAAACTAACCCCAAAGCTAGCAGAAGACAAAAAATAACCAAAATCAGACTTAACTAAATAAAATTGAGATGGGAAAAACCATACAAAAGATCGATGAAACCACAAGTTGGTTATTGAAAGAAAAAATTAGATTTATAGGCTGCTAGCTAGACTATAAAGAAAAAAGAGAGAAGACCCAAATAAATGCAATCAGAAATGGCAAAGGGGACATTACCACTGACCTCACAGAAATACAAAAAACCTCAGAGGCTGTTACAAACACCTGTAAGAAACTGATAAATTTCTAGAAATATACAACCTTCCAAGATTGAACCAAGAAGAAATAAGAAACCTGAATACACCAATAATGAGTTCCAAGATTGAATCTGTAATAAAAGTCCTACCAATCAGAAAAAGTCCAGGATCTGACTATTTTCAGCCAAATTCTACCAGACATATAAAGAAGAGCTGCCACAGTTCCTGCTGAAACTATTCCCAAAAACTGATGTAGAGAGACCCCTTCTTAACTCATTCTATGAGGCTAGCATTATTCTGATACCCAACAGTGGCAGAGACACAACAAAGAATGAAATCCTCAAGCCAGTATCCCTAATGAACATAGATGCAAAAATCCTCAACAAAATACTAGCAAACTGAATTCAGAAGTACATCAAAAATCTAATCCATCATGATTAAGTAGATTTTATCCCTGGAATACAAGGTTGATCCAACATATGAAAATCAATAAATGTGATTCATCACAATAAAAAGAACTAAAAACAAAAACCATATGATCATCTCAATTGATGAAGAAAAGTCTTTTAATAAAATTCAACATCCCTTCATGTTAAAAACCCTCAACACACTAAAACTGAAGGAATATAGCTCAAAATAAGAGCCATCTATAACAAACCTACAGCCAACATTATACTGAATGTGAAAAAGCATGTCCCTTGATAACTAGAACAAGACAAGCATGCCCACTGTCACCACTCCTATTCAACATAACATGGGAAGTCATAACCAGAGCAATCAGGCAAGAGAGAAATAAAAGCCATCTAAATAGGAGGAAGTCCAACTATCTCTGTTTGCAGACTATATGATTTTTTATCTAGAAAACCCCATAGGCTCTGCCCAAATGCTTCTAGAGCAGATACAAAACTTCAGTAAAGTTTCATCATACAAAATCAACGTACAAACATAAGCAGCATTTCTATAGACCAACAACATCCAAGTTGAGTGTCAAATCAAGAATGCAATTCCATTCACAATAGCCATAAAAATAAATACCTTAGAATATAGCTAACTAGGGAACTGAACGAGCTCTACAATAAGAATTACAAAACACTGCTGAATGAAATCAAGCATAATATAAACAAATGGAAAAACATTCCATGCTCATGGATAGAAAGCAACATATATTGTTAAAATGGCCATACTGCCCAGAGCAATCTATACATTCATGCTCTTTCTAACTTCCAATGACATTCTTCACAGAAATAGAAAAAACTATTCCAAAATTCACATAGAACCAAAAAAGATCATGAATCATCAAACTGATGCTAAGCAAAAATAAAGCTGAAGGCACCACATTACCCAACTTCAAACTATACTACAAGGCTACAGTATCCAAAAGAGCATGGCACAGGAACAAAAACAGACAGATACACCAATGGAATAAACAGAGAGCTCAGAAATAAAGCCCCACACTTACAACCAGCTGATCTTCAACAAAGTTGACAAAGCAAGCAATGGAGAAAGGACTCCCTATTTAATAAATGGTGCTGGAATAACTGGCTAGTGGCATATGAAAGATTAAAACTGGACTCCTTCCTTTTACTGTGTTAAAAAAATCAACTAAAGATGAATTAAAGATTAAAATGTAACACCTAAAACTATAGAAACCCTTGAATAAAACCTAAGGAACACATTCTGGACATAGGCCCTGGCTAAGATTTCATGACAAAGATCCCAAAGGCATTGCAACAAAAACAAAAATTTACAAATGGGATCTAACTAAGCTAAAGAGCTTTTGTACAGCAAAAGAAAATATCAACAGACTAAACAGACAACCCACAGAATGGGAGAGAATATTTGCGAACTATGCATCTGACAAAGGTTTCATATCTAGATTTATAAGAAACTTAAACAAAGTAATAATCAAAGAAAAAAAACCATTAAAAAGTAGGCAAAGGACATGAACAGATACTTTTCAAACAAAGACATATATATAGTCCACAAGCATATGAAAAAATGCTCAACATCACTAATCATTAGAGAAATGAAAATTAAACCCACAATGAGCATCTCACACCAGTCAGAATGGTTATTACTAAAAGTCAAAAAATAACAGATGCTGGCAAGGTTGAGAAAAAAGGGAACACTTATACCATGCCGGTGGGAATGTATATTAATTCATCCACTGTGGAAAAGAGTTTGGAGATTTCTGAACTTAGAACTACCATTCAACCCAGCAATCCCATTTCTGGGTGTATATTGAAAGGAATATAAATCATTCTACCATAAAGACACATGAACACATATGTTTACTGCAGCACTATTCACAATAGCAAATATATGAAATCAATCTAAATGCCCATCTGTAGCAGAATGGATAAAGAAAACATGGTACATATACACCATGGAATACTATGCAGTCATTAAAAAAATGAGATCATGTCCTTCACAGCAACATGAATGAAGCTGGAGGCCGTTATCCTAAGCAAACTAACACAGGAACAGAAAACAAAACACTGCATATTTTCACTTATAAGTGGGAGCTAAACACTGAGTACGCATGGACACAAGAAGGGAGCAATAGACACTGGAGCCTACCTGAGGGTGGAGGGATGGAGGAGGGTAAGAATCAAAAAACTATGTATTGGGTACTGTGTTTATTACCTTGACAATGAAATAATCTATACACCAAACTCCTGCAAAATGCAATTAACTTACATAACAAACCGGCACATGTATCCCTGAACCTAAAATAAAATTAATTTAAAAAAAAGACAAGATTGTCAGGGTGGATCAAAAACAAGACACAACTCTGTGTTGTTTACAAGTAATCCACTTTAAATATAAAGACATATATGGATTAAAAGTAAATGAATAAAGATATAGCATACTAACACTAATCAAAAAAAGCAAACCAGGGTAGTTAATTTCAGACAGAGAAGACTTATGAGCAAGGAAATTATCAGAGATAAAAAAAAGGGCATTACATAGTAATAAGGGGTCAGTTTTCCAAGAAGACATAACGCTCCTTAATGTGTATGTACCTAGCAACAGGCTGTCAAAATAAATGAGGCAAAAACTCATAGAGTTGAAGGGAAGAATAGACGAATGCACTCTTATAGCTGGAAATTTTAACACTCCTCTATTAGAAATGGACAGATCCAGCAGGCAGAAAATCCCTAAGGACATAGTTGAAATCAACAGCGCTATGAATCTGCGGGACTGCGGGACATAATTGACATCTATAAACTCCTTCATACATCAACAGCGGAATACACATTCTTCTTAGGCTCACATGGAACATACACCAAGATTGCCCATATTCTGGATCATGAAACATACCTTATGAAATTTAAAAGAATAGAAATTATATAATGTACTATCTCAGACTACAGTGAAATGTATAGTAAAAATCAATAACAGAAACATAGGAAAATTGCAAAGAATTTGGAAGTTAAACAAAACACTCCTAAATAACATATAGATCAAAGAAGAATATACATTTAAAAATACTTTTAACTAAATTGAAATGAAAATACAATTTATCAAAATTTGTGGAATGTAGTAAAAGTATTGTATAGAGAGAAATGTACAGCATTGGGTCAAGATATTACAAAAGGAGAAGAATCTAAAGATAATACTATAAGTTCTGCCTTAGGAAACTAGAAAAGAAGAACAAATCACACCAATGTAAACAGAAGAAAAGGTATGATAAAAAATACAGTGGAAATCAATGAAATTGAAAATAGTAAATTACTAGAGCGAATCAACAAAACTAAAAGCTGGCTTTGGAAAAGAAGTAAAATTAATAAGCCTCTAACCAATGAGAAAGATAGAGGCTATGTTACCCTTCACATCTAAGTGTATGACACATGGCAAAGCAATTTTGTATATATACTAAGTTTCAAGATTAATTTTCTCTATACAGATATCCCAATTTATTCAGCATATTTACTGAAAAGACTATCATTTCCTTCACTAAATTTTACTGTTGTCTTTTCCATAAATCAAAAGGTCCTACATGTTTGGATCTGTTTCTGGACTCTCTACTCTGTTCCATGGATGCATTTGTCTATTGCTGCACCTATATTCTGCCCTGGTTTTACTGGAGCTTTATGGCATCTGGGATATTATCTGGTACTATAAGTATCCAACTTTGTTATTCTTCCTTAAGATTATTATAGTTATTCTACTTCATTTGCATTATATATTTTAGAATTAGCTAGCCAATTTTGACAAAACCAGCTTCTTAGGAATGTATTAAGAAAATGATTTTCTATGAGACAGGAGGCAGAATGTTTCAGGTGTTAAAGTAATCATTTACATATTCTGTCATTCACTCAGCAAGCATTGTTGAACAGCAACAATTGAATAATTGGGGCAAGAATAGTTAAAGAAATGATTTTTCCCAGCAAGAGAGAAAAATAAAACACAAATTCTATTTTTCAGGATCAGATTAAGTAATTTGACTTGTACCTTTTAAGTAGGTCGAGGAAATATACCCCAGTCTTTAATTGTACAACAATTTTACACTTGCAAGATAAAATAGCACTGGACTTTCATTTTGCCTAGGGGGAGCTCAATCTTTAGATTAAACTTCAAAAGCACCAATTTCAAAATTTCTAAGACATACTGAAGTATAATTTCATACTTTAGTAATGTTCAAGAATTTCTAACTTGCCTTTGTCCAGTATCTTTATAATAAAAATAAACCATTTGCTTAAAATGTTCAATAATTTTAATATTTTGACCCTGAAATCATGTTGAAAATAGTTCCCAAGGCTAGAAAAGGAAATTTTATTTTAAATAATTATCTTCATTGACCCTCTTTTGACCAAGAGTTGTCGATTTGGGGGAAGGACCGGAGACAAATATGTTCCTGAACCATGTAAGACCGACGAGCTTCCCAGCATGTTTATTTCTGCATTCTGCAGCTCCTCCATCTTTCTATGCACTTAATTTTGTGTTTCATCTGTTGCCTCATAGCCCTTCCTGCTGCTTCTCTTACTAGAATGCTTTCTGCCCCACATCGAGGAAATATTTTTCCTTAAAAACCGAGCCTTTCTGGGTGCAATGGTTCACACCTGTAATCACAGCACCTTGCAGGACCGAGGCCAGCAGATTGCTTGAGCCCAGGAGTTTGAGACCAGCCTAGGCAACATAGTGAGAACCCATGTCTACTAAGAATAAAAGTAAGCTAAGGGCCTACCTGTAGTCCCAGCTACTCAGAAGGCTGAGGTGGGAGGATCACCTGAGCCCAGGAAGCCGAGGTTGCATGCCACTTCATACCAGCCTGGATGACAGAGTGAAACCCTTCACACCAGCCTGGATGATCAAACCAAACAAACAAAAATCCCACTCTCTCTCCCATCCCACAGAGTCAAGAAGTTAGGAAGCCAGTGTCATTGTGCATTCAGGCTAAACATTGTGGTTGTCAACAGCAAGAAGTTATAGTCTCTAACCAATATCACAGTCCTATTTATCTAATCTCTGCTTTGTAAGTATGTGGAGGAGGTTGCTGGGGAAATGAGAGGTGGGGTGGGGAATAAGAAAGAGCTGAGGATGGGGGAGGAAGAAAGAAAATGAACAGTGGCCTGCTGCCCTGGGCTTAGCTGCATGGCATCTTTAAGTGTGTCTAGTCTGGTTAAAATGCAAGAAATATACTTTTCGAAACCTAGTGGCAAAATAAACAAGTGCTGTTACTCTTAATGTGAAGTGTTAGTACTGAAGAAAAATTATAATTCTCAAAGCCTTCAGATGATAAAATGCAAAAGTCATTCAGTGATCCAAAGACCACAGAGCATTAGCAAGAAGCCGGATACCAAGTGTTGAAGAATAATAAGGCGTTGTAAAATGGCTTGAAAAAAGCAAGTTCTCAAATTGCTGTGTTGTTCAAAATCTTTAATTGGGTATTAAAACTCAGTTTTACTTTCCTTGAATTGAAGCTGAATTTTATCTTCAGGAAATAACCTGGAAGACCATTCTTCTTTATTTCCTGCTTTGAATAGATCAAGTTTCAAATCAGGAACATGAAAAGAGAGGAAAAGAATGATGTACGAAGTCAAATGGAAGACTGAACTAAAAATAACTCTTCTAAAATAAAATATGCTAAAATCAGCTAGAATGTGCTGAAAAATGAGACAAGGAGCAAAACCAAAGCAAGAGTTTCATTGTTATGTTCTTTAAGAATGCAAAGTGCTTCTCAAGCGCTGGGTATGAAAATGGGCAAATCTTAGGGCTCTCTAGTTAAAACTCTAAGAATAATGTCTTCACAGTAATGCCTTGTCATAATATTGCTATTGCACAGTATGGCTTTCCCATTTCCATTTGACATTAAATATAAGGCTCATTTTGGTATACAATAGGGAATATTATTAAGAAAAGAACGTTAGAAGCAAGTGTTGAATATCTGAACTCAGAAACTGCCTACTGCATGTCAAACATCAATTTGGGTTACCTCTTTTACAAACAAGGCTGTTTCATGAACACTGAGTAAGACAGTGAAGCAAATAGGAAAAGGAAATGAGAATTTCTTACACATAACAAAAGGGCACATTGCTGAATCAATTAAATGGAACTAAGAAAAGATAAAGATATCAGTGTTTTAAAAGCATAAAGCTAAAAGGCATAAGTAAACAGAACAGAGTAATGCTGATTCGACTGGAATTTACTTTTTTTTTAATTGCATTTTAGGTTTTGGGGTACATGTGAAGAACATGCAAGATTGTTGCATAGGTACACACATGGCAGTGTGATTTGCTGCCTTCCTCCTCATCACTTATATCTGCGTTTCTCCCCATGCTTTCTCTCCCCAACTCCCCACCCCCCCACTGTCCGTCCCCTATTTCCCCCCCGACAGACCCCAGTGTGTGATGCTCCCCCTCCCCTGCATCCATGTGTTCTCATTGTTCAACACCCACCTATGAGTGAGAACATACTGTGTTTGATTTTCTGTTCTTCTGTCAGTTTGCTGAGAATGACGGTTTCCAGATTCATCCATGTCCCTACAAAAGACACAAACTCATCGTTTTGATGGCTGCATAGTATTCCATGGTGTATATGTGCCACATTTTCCCTGTTCAGTCTATCATTGATGGGCATTTGGGTTGGTTCCAGGTCTTTGTTATTGTAAACAGTGCTGCAATGAACATTCGTGTGCATGTGTCCTTATAGTAGAACGATTTATAATCCTTTGGATATATACCCAGTAATGCGATTGCTGGGTCAAATGGAATTTCTATTTCTAGGTCCTTAAGGAATCGCCACACTGTCTGCCACAATGGTTGAACTAATTTACACTCCCACCAACAGTGTAAAAGCGTTCCTATTTCTTCACTTCCTCTCCATCATCTGTTGTCTCCAGATTTTTTAATGATCGCCATTCCAACTGGCGTGAGATGGTATCTCAATGTAGTTTTGATTTGCATTTCTCTAATGACCAGTGATGATGAGCATTTTTTCATATGTTTCTTGGCCTCATGTATGTCTTCTTGGAATTTACATTCTTTACACTAACTTGTCCTTTGTATTCAATTTTAAAATGGGTCATCATGTCAGAGCCTGTAATTTATGCCATTAAGGATATTTGAATACTGATGAGAAAACATTACTTTTCTCAGGAACTGAGGTTGTCTTATACTTCCAAAGGTGTATAAGATCATAGTTTTTTTTTTTTAATGATATATTACAAGTGATTTGTCTTTTTAAATAAAAATTGAGAGAATAGAATTATTACCAAGTTCTCCCTAACAACTAGTGCTCTAGGACTGCTCTACTAATAGCAAAGAAAAACAACTAGTGGTACTCACTGAAAGAAAATACAGACGTTTTTGTTTTTTAATTTAAATTGACTGCTGCCAAAACCGTAACTGCTTCAATGCAAGACTATCTTCTTTTTTGCCTTAGTGGCTATCAGATAATCTTTCACTATTTGGTATAATGTCTACTTTCACTAAATGTCTTTTTTTTCCTCTCCTACACAGGATGTCAGATTCAACTGTTCTCCTTAATGGGTTCTCTCAGCAATTGCAGACCCCGTGAAATAAATCTCTGAAGCTTGCTAGTCTCCCAAGCACTGTGTGAACCCACTGAACACCTTAAGTAATGGAGTAAACAGCTTTCTATGGCTTCCTGATTTTACTGCTTCAGTATTCAGATTCTTTCCTTTGCCAAAAAAAAAATAACACTATCATAAATGCAGAAAATTTCATGAACATATTAAAATAATCTCATGTATTATAAATGTTTTATTTCTACATTCAGCTTAATTTCCCTGATGCTAATTATCCCCAGAATATTTCCGAATTTGTTTGTTAATTCACTTTTTGGAGCAATGGACTGTAACTACATTCTAATTGCTTAGAATATTCTGCATATATATCTCTGATTGTGTGTTTCTAGTTCTTTCAACATTGGTGATTGTGGTCTTTTTATAATCAGTTCAGTAGGAGGAGACCAAAAAAAAAAATACCTGGACTCTGTATGTAGAGAATTTGAAGCACAGTTGTTTTTCATAAGAAAGCTTTATAGGATTTTTGGACCTACTTCACATAGAGAAAATGGAGCTCAAGGAAATTTTATTATTTTTCACATGCTTTTAGCAATATTGGAGTAAATGATGTTCAGTATCACAAATGTCTTCAAGGAAAGACTTTACTGAGGATTTCATTTTTTCCTCCATTGGCAGACAGTCTATATTCCTTGGATTTAAACCATTTAACAAATATTTATTGAGAGTTACCAATTTTTCAGAGGCTGGAGTGCAGTGGCACAATCTTGGCTCATTGACACCTCTATCTCCTGGGTTCCAGCCATTCTCATGTCTCAGCCTCCCAAGTAGCTAGGATTACAGGCACCTGCCACCATGCCTAACTAATTTTTGTATTTTTTTTTTTTTTTTAGTAGAGACAGGGTTTTATCATGTTAGCCAGACTGGTCTTGGACTCCTGCCCTTAACTGATCTACCAGCCTCGCCACTTGTAATTAATAAGGAGTACAACCTCTAGCTCCATCCATGTTGCTTCAAAACACATGATTTCATTCTTTTTTATGGTTGTGTAGTATGTCATGTTGTATATGTACATTTTTTCATCTAATTCACCACTTATTTCATGTCTGATTCCATGTCTTTGCTATAGTGAATAGCACAGCAATTAACATTTGAATATATGTGTCTTTTATAGTACAATGACTTATTTTCCTTTGTCTATATATCCAATAATAGGATTGTGCGTGGAATAGCAGCTCTTAGTTTGTTGAGAATGCTCCAAACTGCTTTCCACAGTGGCTGAACTAAATTACATTTCCACCAGCAGTGTATAAGTATTCCTTTTTTCCCACAACTTGGCCAGCATCTGTTGTTTTCTGACTTATATAAGATGGTTATCTCATTGTGGCTTTGATTTGCATTCTCTGATGATTAGGGATGATGAGTATTTTTTCATGTTTTTCAACTGCTTGTGTGTCTTCTTTTGACATATCTATTCATGTCCTTAGCCCTCATTTTTAAAAGGAGTTGTTTTGTGCTTGTTGATTTAAGTTACATACAGATTCTGGATACTAGACTTTTGTTAGATGCCTACTTTTTTGAATATTTTGTGCCATTCTGTGGGTTATCTATTTGGCTTCTTGAAGAAAATGGCATTTGTGCAGCGATGCCAGTGTATACTTCAGTTGATTTGTGGCTCCTTTTGGAATGACTCACTAAATCCTACAGCTCTTATTTGTTAACTGATGTTCCTGAGCCCTGCTAATGGGCCCTGTGTTCTGTCGTTTCAACTGAATAGTGAACATAAACCCTCTATCTTTATAAGGGTCTAGCAGGCTACTTAATAAAAAGGCTTTCTATTACTGAGACCCTATCAGGTTTGCAGCACTGAATTGAGAATGTAACATTAGGTTTCAAAATAATTATTAATATAAGAGTATATGATGATTATGACAGTGATATATAATAAAAGTCATCCTTAAAGTTTTAAAACCTATGTGTACAATTTTTTCTTGTTTTAGTTATTTTAATAGGTCCTAAAGCTCTACATATTCTCTTGTCACTGTTTCTATAAAAGTAAATATTGATTTCCTCAGAGTTTGTAACATGTTGGTTATTACAAAACAAAGTAGACCATTGCTCATTGCCTGTGATAGAAGTGGTAGAAATGTTAAAGTTGAGTCATTTTAGTACAACCTTACTGCTTTTTAATACATTTATCTTTCTCTACTGATTCCTTTGAAAGTAGCATTTAGATTGCAAGTGTTCTTGTATAGGGTAATGACGGTTTTGGTTGCAAGGAATAAACTTCTGGGAGCAATCTAGATGTCAACTGTTCTCGTATTTATGAGTGTCCTCTGAAGACTTCAGTAAAGTAATGTGGAAAATTCTAGTTTACAAAGAGGTAAGAAGACAAAAGATAAATATATGGCAAACATGGTGACAACATTTTTATCTTTTACCTCTCATAATGATGGTATTCCAGTTACATTTACTTGATTATTGATTACATTTACTTGATTTATTTTCTGAGCATGATGATTCCTGATAGACTTTTTGCTTTACCTTTTCGCATGACTGTTCATAATATTTAAATAACCTCAACTAATCAATAAAAGTTTTTTCCCTTTAATTATGGTGATTACTTTGAAAAATCAAGTTGTTGCTTTTATAGAAACAATAATATTAAATCTAAATTTGATTATTCTTTGTTATTTTACAAAACAATGTTTGGCTAATACTAACTGCTCATTAAATTCTACTATCTAATTTTTAAAATAAATATCCCTTCTATTTATTGTTCTTTATGAGAATTAACTAGATCCTCCTAGTGCCAGTAACATAAGAACTTAGTTGTTTTTTTTTCTTTTACTGTGAAAATGTGGCTTATATATAGAATAGAAAAGCAATCCTTAGAATATTTTCTAACATAACTCTTTGGGCAAAAGGTAGCTGCTGTAATAATTTATTAATACCAATTTAACAGTTACTGGGCTGAGAACGTGAATGAGCATGAATGTACAATCTTTCTCAAGAAACCTGGAGCAGAAAAATCTAGAATCATCAGGTTCCTGTTTATAAGCTGTATGAGACTTTCACCACGGATATCTTCACATTGTCCTTATTGTTTTAAGAAAACTTCTTTAAGCCCTTTTAATTATGCCAGAAACTCCTTTTTTTTTTTTCTTTTTGAGCCAGAGTCTTGCTCTGCTGCCCAGGATGGAGTACAGTGGCGCAATCTCGGCTTACTGCAACCTCCGCCTCCCGGGTTCAAGCGATTATGCTGCCTCGGCCTCCCAGAGTAGCTGGGACTACAGGTGCACACTGCCATGTCCAGCTAATATTTTGTATTTTTAGTAAAGATGGGGCTTCACTGTGTTGCCCAGGCTGCTGTGAAACTCCTGAGCTCAGGCAATCTGCCCGCCTCAGCCTCCCAAAGTGCTAGGATTACAGGCCTCAGCCACCACACCCAGCCCCAGAAACTACACTTTTTAAAAGCTTTACTGTGTATAAGTAAGCTGAATTCTCCTTGAAGAGAAGAATAAACAGCATATGAGTTTCCAATAAGAATTTATCTTCTGGATCTATGAAATGATACTGGAAACACAGAAAACAACATTCTATGGATGGCTGCCAGTTCAACTGGGAGTTAAAAGAACAACTCAGAAGAAGCTGGACCAACAACATGAAATTGAAACAGAAATTATCAAGGAGTCATAGAGTAACAGGATCTTGATAACTCTGAGTTTAAAAAGATATCTTAAAGTCCATGAAATAACCAATTGCCTAAAGCTTTAACGTTTACAACAAAATGCCAGCTAAGCTGGCTGTCTAGCCTATGATTGAACACACACAGCAAACAACTCACTGCTAGACTTCTCTTTTATCTTTCTATTAAGAAGCCATTTTAATAAAATTAAATCTGTTGATATTCATCCTAGCTTTAACCTTGGTGGGTTAAGTTGAACCATTCTCATCACTCAGAGCATATCAACAGCCCACTGAAGATAGCAGTGAGCATGTGGAGCCAAAGGAGGCAATCACACTCCTTTCGTTGCAGAATCTATAAACAATTTCTATTAATGTGAGTTTAGGATGACATTAGCTTTTGTAGGCAAACATCACACACTTGACACAAAGTGAACTCAGGGGCAACTGTAACCTCAAATCAGTTTTAACAATGTTGCTGCCAAGTCTTGTATCTCAATAAAATACTTTAGAATCGACTTCTGTCTCCTTTACGTTTTTAGTTTATCCTCTGGATTTCTCAAAATCGCATCACATGTATGAATGTATTGAGCACATGCTTATAATTTGGACCAAATCATTAACAAACATATTGAAAAAAAGAGGTGTAAAGAACTAGACATATGATACAGCCATGGAAACTTCTAAACTGATGTTAACTCTTCAATCAGTGTCATTTGTACAGTCATTTGCCCAGTTTGTAATCCAGTTAGTTAGTTATTCCTCCACTTTGGCAAGAAATGTATCATTGACATGCTTTTTATATGCCAGTTGATATCCAGATAACCTGCTGTTACACGACTTATCTTTGAAATTAATAATACCATTAAGGAAATAGAATTGTTCAGTTGTTATTTATTTCCTCCCTTTCTTCCACAATTCAGTCACTAAGTACAGCTGATTTTCTTCTAAACACATTTAATCATTTCTCTTTTCGTTCTCCCTGTAGTACCTTCATCCAAGCATATTGCACCTCAATTTTTTGCCTCTTATAACCGTAGGTGGATCCATGTCTAATGAAACTTGAAGCTGACACCATTTGAGGAATCCTCTTTCAGAAAAATAATACAAAATTATGAAACAATTATGCATATTGAAAGTAGCTCATGCAAGGAAAAAGCTTAGGCTGAGCTTCACAGTAACCCTGCCACTGTGCTTCACTGGTTGATCACATGTTTGGAGTAGAGTGGTAACAAGTCTGGCAAGGCTCCTGTCCCTGTGGTGCTTGAATTCTAACCATAAGAAGTAATTCTACCCCTTTAAGACTAGCACTGGGTCATGGTCCCTGAGGCTGATTTCATACAAGCATAACACTGGAACAAACACAGGAAGTTAGACATTAAAACAAACTGGTTGACAACTCATTTGTTTCTTTTCTTCCTTCTTTTTACTTTTTTGTTGTTGTTGTTTTTCTTGAGACAGAGTCTCGCTCTGTCGCCCAGGCTGGAGTGCGATGGTGCACTCTCCACTCACCGCAACCTCTGCCGCTCAGGTTCAAGCAATTCTCCTGCCTCAGCCTCCCAAGTAGCTGGAATTATTGGCACCACACCCAGCTAATTTTTGTATTTTTAGTAGATATGGGGTTTCACCACGTTGGTCAGGCTGGTCTCAAACTCCCAAACTCGTGATCCACCCACCTCAGCCTCCCAAAGTGCTGGGATTACAGGTGTGAGGCACTGCGCTTGGCCTCTTATGTTTTGTTTTGTTTTTTTTTAATGAACACATACTAATGGTACATATTTATGGGGTACAATATGATGTTTTCACATACAAATATATTGTATAATGATCAAATCAGGGGAGTCTGTATATCCACTAACTCAACATTTACCATTTCTTTGTGGTGATAGCATTCAAAATCCTCTCTTCTAGCTACTTGGAAATATATCACAGATGAATGCTAACTATAGTCATCCTAGTAGAACACCAGGACTTATTCCTCCATCTAACCATAACTGTGTACCAACTGGCAAACCACTCCGCATCCCACACCCTTACTCTTTCCCCAGCTTCTGGTCACTACCACTGTACTCTCTACTTCTATGAGATCAATTTCTAAAAATTGCCTATATGAGTGACATTATGCAGTATTTGTCTTTCTGTGCTTGGTTTATTTCACTTAACATAGTGACCTCCAGCTCAATTCATTGCTGCAAATGGCAGAATTTCATGCTTTTCTATGACTAAATAAAATTTCATTGTATATATATTTTTAATCCACGTTTATTTTTAATATTTTTAACTCATTCATCCATTGATGTACACCTAGGTTGATTCCGTATCTTGACTATTGTGAATAGTGCTGTAAGAAACATGGGAATGCAGACACCTCTTTGCTGTGGGCTTATTTCACTTCCCTTGGCTCTATACCCAGTAGTGGGATTGTTGGATCATATGGTAGTTCTATTTTTTATTTTTTGAGGAACCTCAATACTGTTGTCCATAATGGCTGTACTAATTTACATTCCCACCAACTGTGTATGTGTTCCCTTTCTCAACATTTTTGCCAACATTTATTTTTTGTCTTTTTAAAAATTGATACATGTCATTTATAATAGTCCTCTTTTTCTCATCTTATTCTTATCATGTATTTTAGCATCAGATGCAGATCTCTCTTCATCCCAACCCACTCTATTCAGATCTGTTCCTCCCAACTTGACACTGACTTTCATCTTAATATTTTAATTTGAAGCATCTGCCCCTAGAAAGCTATTTTCTAAATTTCTGGATCCCAGTCTCCGGTCTTCCTAGTTCCTCCCTCTCAAGGACACCAGAACAAAGGATGAGTAGGCAGGTAAAATGTGCAGCTGTGAAAAGCAGGGACTGGAGATTCATGCTTTGTGTTCTTTACCGTGGCCTTGTTCTTTGTTGTGAATGTCAGGAGCATCTATGGGACCATATTTGTAGTTTACTCTTTTATACAAGCCAATAGGTATTATAATAAGTATATGAACATTCATTTATCACCTTAAATTACATGTACAGGAGACCCTTGATGTTGCTGTATACCAAGCTCTTTCTGAATGTCTACTTCTATATTGTGAAAGTTACATCCTGAATAACACTACTGTAGAATCTTTTAAAATGTCAACCAGTGAAAATGAACTGCCCACATTAGGAATAACAAGAAAGGTTTTTAAAATGAAGATTTCCAAATTTTATCTCACCATATGTATAGAGAACAGCAAATGTCTTCATGGAAAATGACAAAGTCAGTGGTTCACAAATTCTAGTAAGCACCAGAATCACCAAAAGGGCTGGTTATAATGCAGACGGTGGGGCCGCAACCCAACAGTTTCTAATTAAGTCAGTTTGGAGTGATCCCCAAGAGTTTGCATTTGTAACAAGGTCCCAAGTGATACTGATGTTACCAGTTCATGGACTACTCTTTCAGAAGCACTGGATTAGGACTTCCCAAAGCCCAGTGTCATGTACAGAGGCATACTTTTACCACAGGTTCACTGTGAATACTATTTAAACCAAATCAATGCCTCAGCAAAATTACAAACCACCACATGTCACAGATTTAATAATCACCTGTAAGTGCTCAACTTTAAATCTATAAATGTCAGCAGTCTACTGAACTTGATCTGCCTTTTTTATAGTTGAGTACTAAATTGAAACTTTAACTTTTTTTTTCTAAAAAGGAACACATATCTTTTATTCAAGTACCTGGACAATACTGTAATTGAGATTATGAAAATCCAATGGCAATGTTCAAATGCAAAGATCGAGCTTTTATTTAAATTCCTAGCTGAATAACTGCTTCTATTTATTAGCACTAAAATACTCATTTGTTTTAATCTATGACAGTGTGGCAAGAATTGTATATTAGTAACTTTTGCTAGATTGTTTAAGGAACAATTTCAAAATCTCACTGGTTTATTGTTTAAGGAACAATTTCAAAATCTCACTGGTTTACAACAATAAGATGTATGTCTTATCCATGTTATAAGTCACCTGCCGCTAGCTCCTGTTCTGCTGTCTCTTCTCATTCTGGGACCCAGGCGACAAGCCATTATCATGGCAGAGGGAGGGAGAAATGGCTGAAGCTTACTATGGCTGTTATGCTTTTGCCTTGACATAGTGTATGACATTTCTGCTTATCGTCCATTGTGCAAACAGTTAGGTGGCTCAGTCAGATGTCAGTGTATCACATGGTCATATGCGTTGCTGTGTAATCCTATAGGTTGGGCATCAAATAATTAGACATAAAAGTACAATATTACATAGTAGAAACTAGACTTTATATTTGGCTCTATATAGTCCAGAGAGTATGCTCAGAAGTTGCAGTGACTAATAGAAGACTTCATACTAAAGAATATTTCTTTTCTATAAGATAAATCTTGTGCATATTTAAAGTTTATGACATGATGTCATGGGATATATATAGTAGTAAAATGGTTATTAAAGTGAAGCAGATTAAAAAATTTATTATCTCAGTTACTTTTGGTGTGCAAAAGCAGCTAAAATCTTATGTATCAAAAATCCCTATTACAAAAAAAATTATTAACTTTAGTCCTCATGTTATACAGTAGATCTCTAAACTTGTTCATCCTATGTAGCTCCTATTTGTGTCATTGTTTTCCTCTCCCTGCACCCACACCTATGGTAAACAGTTTGTATGAGTCTGCTCTCACAGTGCTGTAAAGAATACCCAAGGCTGGGTAATTTATAAAGAAAAGAGGTTTAATTGGCTCATGGCTCCTCAGGCTTCACAGGAAAGAGTAGATTCTGCTTCTGGAAGGCCTTAGAAAGTTTTCAATCATGGCAGAAGGCAAAGGGGGAGCCAGCACTTCACATGGCCAGAGCAGAAGGAATATGGGGGAAGGTGCCACAAACTTTTAAATAACCATGAGAACTAATTCACTATCATGAAAACAACATCAAGGGGGAAATCCACCTTCATGATTCAATCAGCTCCCATCAGGCCCCACCCGCCACACTCCCAACATTGGGGATTACAAGTCAACATGAGATTTGGGTGGGGACACATATGCAAACTATATTATTTCAGCCCTGGTCCCTCCAAATCTCATGTCCTTCTCCCATTGCAAAATACAATCATGCCTTTCCAATAGTCCCCCAAAGTCTTAACTCATTCCAGCATTAACTCAAAAGTCCAAGTCCAAAGTTTTATCTTAGACAAGGCTAGTCCCTTCTGTCTATGAGCCTATAACATCAAAAACAAGTGAGTTACTTCCAAGACACAATGGAGCACAGGCATTGGGTAAATACTCCCACTCCAAAAGGGAGAAATTGGCCAAAAGAAAGGGGCTACAGGCCCTATGTAAGTCTGAAACCCAGCAGGGAAGTCATTAAATCTTAAAGCTCCAGAACAATTTTCCTTGACTCCAAGTCTCAAATCCAGGGCACACTGGTGACAGCGGTAGGCTCCCAAGGTCTTGGGCAGTTCCACTCCTGTAAGTTTGAGGGTTCTGCCCCCCACGGCTGCTCTCATTGGCTGGTATCGAGTGTCTGAAGCTTTTCCAGGTGCACAGTTCAAGCTGCTTGTGATCTACAATTCCAAGGTCTGGATGATGGTGGCCCTCTTCTAACAGCCCCACTAGACAATACCCCAGTGGTGACTCTGTGTGGGGGCTCCAATCCCATATTTCCCCTCTGCACTGCCCTCATAGAGGTACTCCATGAGGGCTCTGCTCCTGCATCAGAATTCTGCCTGGCCATCCAGGCTTTTCTATACACCTTCTGAAATCTAGGAGGAAGCTTCCAAGCCTCAACTCTTATATTCTGTGCACCTGCTGGCTTAACACCACATGGAAGCCACCAAGGCTTATGACTTGCACCCTCTTAATCAGAGTGGCCTAAGCTATACCTGGGCCCCTTTAGACACAGCTGGAGCTGGAGTGGCTGGGATGCTGGGAGAAGTGTCCTGAGGCTACACAGGTCAGAAAGATGCTGGGTCTGGTCCATAAAATCATTCTTCTCTCCTACTTCTCCAGGCCTGTGTTGAGAGGGGCTGTAGCAAAGGTCTCTGAAATGCTTTCAAGGCCTTTTTCCCCATTGTCTTGGCTATCAGCACTTATTTTCCTTTTAGTTATGCAAATTTCTGCAGCCTACTTAAATTACTACCGTGAAAATAGGAAACTTTTCTATTTTTCTTTTCTACCACATGGCCAGGCTACAAATTTTCCAAACTTTTATGCTCTGCTTTTCTTTTAAATTAGAATTTCCAATTACAGGTCATTTCTTTGCCTACTCACATAAGCATAGGTTGTTCGAAGTAGCCACATTGCAATTTGAATGCTTTGCTACTAAGAAATTCCTTTCACCAGATACCCTAAATGATCACTCTATAAGTTCAAATTTCCATAGATCACAGAGTAGGGGTACAGTGCAGTCAGGCTTTTGCTAAAAAATAACAAATATAATTTTTGTTCTAGTTTCCAATAACTTCCTATCTCCATTTAGGACCTCAGCAGCCTGGGCATCTCTGTCCATATCACTATCAGCATTTCATTCACAACCATTCAACAAGTCTCTAGGAAATTCCAGATTTTCCCTTTTCCTCTTGTCTTCTTCTGAGCCCTCCTAACTCTTCCAACGCTGCACATTACACAGTTCCGAAGTCGTTTCCATGTTTTCAGGTTATCTTTATAGCAATGCACCACTCTTGGTACCAATTTTATATATTAGTCCATTCTTACACTGCTATAAAGAAATATCTGAGACAGGATAATTTATAAAGAAAAGAAGTTTAACTGGCTCATGATTCCACAGGCTGCACAGAAAGCATCACACAGCTTCTGCCTTTAGGGAGGCCTCTGGAACATGGCTTCCAATTATGGAGGGGAGGCAAAGCAGGAGCCAATACTTCACATGACTGGAGCAGGAGTAAGCGTCAGGGAGGTGCCACACACTGGCAAATGACCAGATCTCATGAGAACACACTCACTATCATGAGAATAGCACCAATGGAGTAATCCTCTCCCCATGACCTAATCACCTCCCACCAGGCCCCACCTCGAATATTGAGGATTACATGAGATTTTGGTGGGGGACACAGATCCAAACCATGTCACAGTTTCATTGGCTATCTCTGTTTTTGAGCACTTTTTAAAAATATATATGTTTTGCATATAAGTGAGATCATGCAATATATTTTTTTCTGTGTCTGGATTATTTTACTTAGCATAATGTCTTCCAGCCACGTTGTGGCATACGGCAGTACCTCCTCATTTTTTAAGGTTGAATAAAATTCTATTGTATATGCCACATTTTCTTTATCCATTGGTCTATCAGTGGACATTAGGTTATTTCCAGATCTTGGCTATTGTGAATAATGCTGTAATGAACATGGGAATATAGGTATATTTACAAGGTGGTGATTTCATCCTCTCTGGATGTATACCCAGAAGACAGATTGGTGGGTTGTATGGCAGTTAATTTTCAATTTCTTCAGGAATCTACAAACTGTTTTCCATAGTGGCTGCACCAATCAACATTCAACACAACAGTGTACTAGGGTTCCTTTACTTCATACCCTTGCCAACATTTATTATCTCTTTTCTTTTTGATAACAGCCATCCTTATGGGTGTGCGGTTATATATCACAGTGATTTTAAGAACAGTTATTTCTTATATACACACGTTGTTGGAAAAAAAATACAAGGCTAAGTGATAGACAAACTGAAAAGGAAAGAGCATTACTAGAGTTCTCATCAGTCCATTCCTGAAAATAGAAAGTATTGGCCAGGTTCTTTACTTCTCAATATGTAATGCAGAATTAGAAAACATCACATAATCTTTTAGGGATATTAGGGGTAATATGAGGATGTATTTTCCAGAGAGGCTAAGTCTTTTCCCCCAAGGTATTTTCAAGGTTCTGTGCTCCCCCCTGGGAAAGAAAAAATTGCTCAAAAGTCTAAATGTATTTTTAGTTGCTATTAATGCCATGACATTGTACTTACTCTGGATAGAATACATGAAAACTTAATTTCTGACCTGTTAAAATAACTTTAAATTGCTTTAAAATTTTTTTTTTTACTTGGATAGATTGCACACTCTCTACTATTAAATGAATAGGGCCAAGGGCACTTGCTAATAAAATTAACCTTGATCTCCTTTCTAAACTTAATAGAATTATGTTACACATTACTTTATATATAATTAATGCTTGGAATAACACATTTTACTCCTCTGGCATAGTTTTCTACTACCTATTTTCTACACATACAGTCATGCATTGCTTAATTATGGGGTTAGGCAAGTTCAAGTTTGTCATTGTGCAAAGATCATAGAATGTACTTACACAAACTTAGGTGGTATAGCCTACTACATACCTGGACTACAAACCTGCACAATATGTTACTGTACTGAACACTTTGGGCAATTTAATACAATGCTATTTGTATATCTAAACATATCTACACATAGAAAAGGTACAGTAAAAATGTGACATAAAAAGCAGAAAATGGTACACCTATATCGGGCAGTTGTCATGAATGGAGCTTGCAGGACTGGAAGTTGTTCTGAGTGAGTTGCTGAGGGGGTGGTGAGTAAATGTGAAGGCCTAGGACAGTACTGTACATATTGTAGACTTTACAAACTGTAAATTCAGGCTGCACTAAATTTATAAAAGAATATTTTTATTTATTCAAAATATAAATTAACTTGGTTTATTGGAATCTTTTTTTTTTTTTTTTTTACTTTTTAAATTGTTTGTTGAAAACTAAGACACACAGACATTAGCCTATATCTACACAGGGTCAGGATCATCAATATCACTGCTGTTCACCTCCACATTTTGTCCCACTTGAAGGTGTTCAGGGTAATAACATGCATGAAACTGTTGTTTCCTATGATAACAGGGCCTTCACCTGCAATACCTCCTCAGAGGACCTCCCTGAGGCTGTTTTACAGTTATCTATTTTATATATAGAAGTGGAGTACATTCTAAAATAATAATAAAATGTATAGTACAGTAAATACATACATTAGTGACAGTCATTATAAAGTATTATGTCCTATACATAATTATATGTGCTATGTTTTTATATGACTGGCAGTACAGTATGTTTGTTTATATCAGCATCACCACAAACAGGTGAGTAATGCATTGTAATTACAGTGTTATGATGGCTAAGACATCACTAGGTGATAAGAATTTTTCAGCTCTGTTATAACGCATCATTGACTGAAACATCCTTAGGTGGCTCATGACTATCTAAAAAAAGTTTACTGACTGAAATTTTTCTTGCTAAAGGAAGAAATTCTTCTTTTCTTTTCCAGTTTTACTGAAGTAAAATTGACAAATAGGAATTGTATATATTTAAGGCATACTATTTGGTGTTTTGATATATGTATCTGTTGTGAAATAATAATCAAAATTAAGCTAATTAACAGGTCTATCATATTACATAATTACCATTTCGTTTCTTGTGTTGGGGTTATGGGGGCCTGCAGGGGACACTTAAGATATACCTTCAGCAAATTTCAAGTAAACACTGGAATTTTTAACTATCTTCATTATGCTATATATTAAATCTCCAGAACTCATTCATCTTTCCTAATTGAATCTTTGTTCCCTTTGATGAACATCTCCCTATTTCTAACCTCCCCCCATCCCAGTGTCCCTGGCAACAACAATTTTACTCCCTACTTCTTTGAGTATGGACTGCTAAGGAAAAAATTCTAATTGCTCTTTTACAATAGACAGCAGCTGAGCTACCAAGAGTATAACTACTTTTATACCAATTTGCTCAGGGATGTCTGGCGTGATGTAAGTGGCTTCCTAGACCCTTCACTGGTGCCTTGCTGTTAAGATAGTGCAGAGAATTATGTTATTGAATTTTTTTCACTTTTATTCTCTGGTAATTCCCAAGTACCAAGAGCTATGATGTAAAAGGTGCTATCTGTTTACGAGCTGCCACAATACACTGGACAACTTTTAATTTCCATAACTTCTGAAACCGAACAATAGTGGCATGCCTTGATGAGTCCAAATGACAATTCAGAACACCTGGGGACTGGGGTCTGCGACAAGAATTATGGCAACAATTGATGTGATGGAAACAGCCAGAAATAAACCATTCCTTTGAGGGGTGCAATGCCTAATTAGTAGCAGAGAATATTGATACAACATGGCTGTGATTTAAGGGATCTGTATGTACATTTTACTTTTTTCTTAAATTATGTTTTTAGCACCTTATTATTAATATATGATACCTCTATCTTCAAAGCCTTTTTATTATCTCTTTCTCTCCTCACAGACTTTCTGGTCATATTCACTTTGCAGATAAGGAAATTACCTTTCAGATGATTTAAGCAACTTCTCCAAAATCACACATCTAGTTAAGAAAAAATTACAATTTGAACGCAGGTCCTCCATTTCATATTCTGATACCTCAATACTAATGACGGCTGGTTATTACTGATTTTTGTAAAAAATAATCAAACTGGTCTTGCAGTCAATTCAGTTCCCTCATTAAAATTGCTGACAGCATTGGATTAGTTATTGTTAATCTCATGTTCTTTATTACATACAATGATCGTGATGTCTATTACACCTATTTGTTAGAAGCATTTAAAAATAGCCAAATCTTCCTTCTAGCTACTTACCAGAGCAACACTGGTAAATTTCCAGATTTATAGAAAGTTTTCCTTACATGAACCTTCAGACTGGAGTTTGTCAGAAGGTTCTACCAGATATCTGAACCACACCTCCCATCACTGAGACTCCAAATTTGAGCACAGATGATGTATCTATTGTCACCCTCTCTCCCCCATGCCTCTCAAAGTTACCTGAATTAATGAGAACTCAATTAGGATAAGCAAAGATATGTGTTTTAGAGAAGAGAGGAATTGCTGACTTTTTAATCTATTACTTTCTCTAGGTTGCGTTGATACATATTATGAATGATACCATGAGAAATATCATACTTGGTATTTGCTGTAGAGAATATACAATCTAGATGGGGAGATAGGACATACACATCAAATAAGATAACATTCGATGTATATTAATTAGCTTTTTCACCATGTATTCAACAAATATTTATTGAACACCAAACTTGTGCCAGGTATTATGCTAAAGGTAATAAATACGTGAAGGAACAAAATAGAGCAATTGTAATGTAGACATTAAAGCAACACAAACACCACACGTTCTCAAACAACAAAATTCAGGACTTCAGTGTTGTCTTAGTCCACTCGGGTTGCCAAAACAAAATGCCATAAGCTAGTGGCTTAGAAAAAACAGAAATTTATTTATCACAGTTCTGGAGCCAGGGAAGTTCAAGGTCAAGGTGCTGGTGGATTCGGTGTCTGGTGGGGGACCCATCTTGTTGTAACTTACATGGCAGAAGGAAAAAACCTCTACCTCTTTAGTACCCCAGGGCACTAATCCCATTCATGAGAGCTTCACCACCATGATCTAATCACCTCCTGAAAGCTCTACCTGATAATACCATCACATTGGGGATTACATTTCAACTTATGAATTTTGGTGGAATACAAGCATTTAGATCATATCAGGGGGTAGATGTTAAAGCAATATATAGGTTGGTGCAAAAGGAATTGCAGTTTGTAGGAACTGATAGCTGTCACATGCCTGTGACAAATAGAGGATGAGCCTGGTGTTTTCACTGAAGGGCAGTTGAAACCCTAAACTATGGATACAAATAATAGAATGTATTTTATGGTTGAATAGTGGTTCATTGTGTATATATACTACATTTTCCTTATCCACTTATCCACTGATGGACACATAGGTTGCTTCCATATCTTGGCTATTGTGCATAGTGCTGCAGTACACATGGGAGTGCAGGTATCTCTTTGCCACACTAATGTCCTTTCTTTTGGACATACACTCAGCCATGGGATTGCTGGATTATATGGTAGTTCTATTTTTAGTTTTTTGAGGAACCTCCACATTGTTCTCCATAATGGCTGTACTAATTTACATTGCCACTAACAATGTATGAGAGTTCCTCTTTGTCCACATCCTCACCAGCTTTCATTATTGCCTGTCTTTTGGGTAAAAGCCATTTTAACTGGGATGAAATGATATCTCATTGTAGTTTTAATTTTCATTTCTCTGATGATTAGTGATGTGGAGCATTTTTTTCATATACCTATTGGGCATTTGTATGTCTTCATCTGAGGAATGTCTATTCAGATCTTTTGCCTCTTTTTAAATAATATTATTTTATTTTTTTCCTATTGAGTTGTTCCAGATTTTTAATATTCGGGTGCTTAAAAGAAATTTAACTCATGGAGATAGAGAGTTGAATGATGATTTCCAGAGGCTGAAAAGGGTAGTAGGAAGGGGAAGATAAAGAGGGAATAATTAATATAAAAATACTGTTAGAATAATATCTAGTGTTCTGTAGCACAGTTGGAGAACTACAATGAACAATAATTTACTGTATATATAAAAATAACCAAAAGAGTTAAATTGGAATGTTCCTAACACAAAGAAATGATAGATGCTTGAAGTGATGGATATTCCAATTACACTGACTTGATCATTACATATGGTATGCTTATATCAAAATATCACATGTACCCCCATAACTGCATATAATTCTTATGTATCCATTGAAAAAATTTAAAAAAGAACAGATAGAATCAAAAACAGAAAATATTTTAGATTAGATATATGTAAAGTTATAGAAGACAGAATTGAGTAGAACTTTTCTGGGAGAGAGTAATGAATATGCTACTTATTACAAGGGAAGAAGAGGGTGAAAGGAATTGGGGTGAATTAGTGGAAGGGTTTAAATCACATGTTAGTATGTTTAGATAGCTTGTTGCAATAGGGCATGACTAAAATTATCAAACAGAAAAACAGAGTGAACAAAGCAGCAACCTGAGATGATTAATCTAGCTACAGTGTGCAAAATGGACTGTTGTAAAGAGGCTGGGGAAGATATTGAGGGACAGTGTTAAAGAAACTTCTCTTCCCAGGTTTGCTAGGGGAGGGGTTTCAAATGCAGGAATTTCCTGGCTCCCCACCTGAGGTGGCTGGGACTCTTTGAGGACCTCCTCCATGTGGGTCAGGTAAAATTCTTTGCCTCATCAGTGGGAAAGCCAGGTGGGGCTCTTCTGTCCCAAATTCCTCCCAAAAGCTCTGGGAGGAGGGGGCTTTGTAACTCAGGGTTGTGAAACAAGTAGCCAATCCGGTATCAGAGTCAAAGATCAATCACTCCAGAGGAAGTTCGAAAGAACTCCTTTCACTGGACAAGAACATGAATGGGGGAGGGAATAACTCAAGGGTTAAAACTTTAGCAGCCCCTACCTGAATGGATTTCCCTCTCTGGGTTCCCCTCCCAGAACCTTGTGGGAGCTGTCTTCTCTCTCTCTGTCTATCTAATAAATTGCTGTTCCGCAGAACTCTTTGAGTCCAGGATTTTATTCAGACAGTAAACTCGCCATGCACTCCAGGACCCCTTTCCACCATGCTTCAGGGTTAGAGAGGCTAAGAACCTACTATCTGGGCACTTCCTCAGTAACAATATCAAGAGTAGAAAAGGGTTGAGGATACAGATTGGGAGGGGGTCAAGGGAGACTTCTAGAATGTGAAAAATTATCTATGTCTTTATCTGGTGGTTGGGCTCACGCATATACATACACAGAATGTCAACAAACTGAGCATTTAATATTTGCTTACTTTACTGAAACTTTACTTAATGCTTTACTTCAATACCAAATTACTAATAGAGGAAAAACAGTGCTTATGAGGATGGAGGCTAGGGGCAATGCAGAGTGATTATCTTTCCCTCATCTCATGTATCTAATCCATCAGCAAACCTAAGTGATTCTACCTCCAAAACATATGTTGACTGGAACTATTTCTTTCCACTTCTACTACTTTCTTCCTAGTACAAGCCAATGCTGTCACTCAGCTGGAATATTACAGTGCCTTTCTAACTGTCTCCTTTTCACTTCTACTTCTGTCCCACTCCTTCTAGTTTGTTCTTGGTACAGGGGCCAAAGTCAAATCCTTTAGAAAAGATCATGTCACTGGAGCTGAAAATCCCTCAGGCCTTTCATCTCACCTCACTGAGTCTCATACAACCTCCTAAATCTGATATAACAAGCTCCATATGACCTGACCTTTGCCTAACTCCACACCCCCATCCTGCTATGCTCTAGATACCCTGCCCTTTCTTTTCCTCAAACATGGCAAACTCTTTCTCAGTCTAGGGCTTTTGAACTAGCTATCATTACTCTGACTAGAATGCCTTTTCCTGTTTTTTTTTTTTTTCTGGACTTTTTCTTGTCACACAAATCTCCATTTAAACATTAGCTCTTTAGAAAGTGACTGTTAAATGCTAGTAACAGGAGGCAGACAAGAAATAAATGTATTACTGAAATCCAAAAAATATCAACAGTGATAGGTGCTAGGCAGAGAATTGATGTAGCATGATGTGACAGTGTTGTTAAAAAGGCCTTCCAAAGACCTGCTAAATTATCCCTCTGTCCCTCATGTTTATCATCTTCTCCCCCGTTGGAAACACTGTGGTATTCACAACACTGGATTTAAATTCTACCTTTCACTACTTCCCTGCTGTGTAACCATTTACATATCACTTAGCTTCTAAGAATGTTTGTGTCTGCATCTTTAAAGTGGAAATAATGGTAGTTTCTTCCTCACAGATTTGTTGAGAGATCTACATGAGATATTCATGAAAAGCATTTAGCACAGTAACTATTACTTATAATAAGTAATAGCAATTGTTATTAACCTAAGTGAAATGGGATTTAATAAATATTAGCTACTGTGATGTTGTGGTAAAAAGTACTAGTGGCTGAACATGAGGTGTTCACATTTTTAGGCTTCAAGCTGAGCCATCATCCTCAGCAAACTAACACAGGAACAGAAAAGCAAACACCACATGATCTCACTTACAAGTGGAAGCTGAACAATGAGAACACATGGACACAGGGAAGGGAACAACACACACTGGGGCCTGTTAAGGCAGGGCCAAGGGGCAGGGAAAGGGAGAGTGTACTAGTTTGTTTTCATGCTGCTGATAAAGACATACCTGAAACTGGGAACAAAAAGAGGTTTAATTGGACCTACAGTTCCACATAGCTGAGGAGGCCCCAGAATCATGGCGGGAGGTGAAAGGCACTTCTTACATGGCGTTGGCAAGAGAAAAAAAAATGAGGAAGAAGCAAAAGCAGAAAGCCCTGTAAACCCATCAGATCTTGTGAGACTTACTATTATAAGAATAGCATGGGAAAGATCATCCCCCATGATTAAATTACTTCTCCCCCAGGATCTTCCCACATCATGTGGGAATTCTGGGAGACAAAATTCAAGTTGACATTTGAGATGGGAACACAGCCAAACCGTATCGGAGACCATCAGGATAAAAAGCTAATGCATGCTGGGCTTAAGACCTAGGTGATGGGTTGATAGGTACAGCAAACCATCATGGCACATGTTTCCATGTGTAACAAACCTGCACACCCTGCATGTGTATCCCAGAACTTAAAATAAAATTTAAAAAAAACATTTTTAGGGTACCAAGGACCATCACCTCACATAGGTAACAAATGAGTATTTTGTCTATATCAAATGCACCGTATATCCAAAAATACACGGTATTATCCAAGGCGTGTGAACCAGAGCAACTGTATCTTAAATAGGAGCTGGGTAAAATGAGGCTGAAACCTGTTAGGTTGCATTCTTTGACAGTTAAGGCATTCTAAGTCACAGGATAGAATAGGAGGTCAGTACAAAATACAGGTCATAAAGACCTTACTGATAAAACAGTTTTCAGTGAAGCAGCTGGCCAAAACCCACCAAAACCAAAATGGCCACGAAAGTAACCTCTGGTGGTCCTCACTGCTACATTCCCACGAGCACCATGACAGTTTACAAACGCCATGGCAACATCAGAAAGTTACCCTATGTGATCAAAATAGGGGAGACATTAATAATCCACCCATCATTTAGCATATAATCAAGAAATAACCATTAAAAATGGCAACCAGCAGCTCTCAGGGCTGCTCTATGGAGTAGCTATTCTTTTATTCCTTTACTCTTTTAATAAACTTGCTTTCACTTTGCACTGTGGACTTGCCCTGAATTCTTTCTTGTGTGAGATCCAAGAACCCTCCCTTGGGGTCTGGATTGGGACCTCTTTCCTACAACAGTATTACATGACCAACCTTATCATTATATCTCAAAGACAATATACACAGCATCTCAGAGTCTTAGATATATCATCTCTTTCCAAAATGACACTGTTTTTACCCTCGCTAATGAAGTTTGCTAGGTCACCCAAATTACCTTGAAGAAAGTTTCATAAAACATAGCTTGTATTTGTTCACAGGAATCTGAGAGATTACATTTTTTTTTTAGATTGCCTAAGTGATTCTGTTAACAGATCACAAACCATTATATCAAACCAAAGACAATAAAAAGGCAAACAGGCAACTCTTTCATCTTTTTCTTCATCTGTGGAATAAGGTTAATGAGACATTGCAACAGAAAATACTCTTTATAAATTGGGTTTGCATATAAATAGAGAAATGCGACTCTTTCATCCTAAATACGTAACACATGTATGCTTTTGAATCATCATAGGATTCATGGATTGTCTGGGAAAGTTCTGTAGGTTTGTGATGATTTTGACACATAAAATTTCTGCTGTTGGCTAGGTCTAGCAACCTGGATACCAAAGGCCAAGACACTGGTCTTAACATGAATTGCAGCATTTTCTGGGATTGTTTATAATATTTGAAAACAAATCTAAACTCCCGTAAAGAAGGATGAAGACATCTTTGAGAAAGGTATTATTCGAAAGTCAAAAGGAGCATCACATAGGGATAGAAGGCCTCCATTTCTTATGATCAGTTTTCTCTATTAGGTTGCACCCTATCTTCTTACTCACTCAAAGGAAAAGACATGTTAAAAAAAAATCTTACTACTACCAAACAGTATTAGTGCTAATTTCACAGCATCATAATATATCTGATCAAGAACCCCTTTTACTGCTTAATATTATAATGGATTTTTTCTCATTTAATGTGAATTAGTTTTTGCCATGTATGTACTGCATATTTTGCACTGCATTACATTTAGAATATTCCAGTCTTTAGAAAAAAAATGTTTAAGTTCTATTGGTCTTTTTTCTTTTTGTTTGATAATGCTACTAATTTTATGACTCTTCCGACCGAGATTCTCTTTCTAGTCTTCATAGTTTCATTAAGGGCTTACATAATAAAGAATAATGTTTTTATTATACTTTTAAGGATTTTAATACAAGCGAGGATGATTCTTATTAAAAGTGTCCAACTGTTTTAAAAAGGGAATTGTGTATAATCTGGCAAATTGTCAGATATCTTCAATTACTAAAGATCAAAAGGCAATTAAATACCTGACTTTCAACTGAGTCTCATTTACATCAAAACATTAAAGCATTACTTAAAATATTAAGGCATTTTTAATAATAAAAATTATATTGCTGAATTTTCCTTTTTTTCAAGCAGCTTAAAATATTTCAGTTTTCAGCAAATGCACATCTTCTTCCAGGAAAGAGACCATGCCTTAGGACTTACTCAAAAATGGAAAAAAGCAACTGTAATAGAACTAATATTTAAATTTTATACATTATGCCAGGATTAAGTTAATACTTGCACTAGAATAGTGCTGTGAAAATCAGGATATCAACAGTTAGACTGATGTCATTTTACAACTGACTCTGAAAATATATTTGGCATGTTTTGACTTTAAAAGTATCAGTCTAAATCTTTAACTTTTACAATCTTCATCATAGCAATGACAAATGATGACTAAACTGTATCTGGAATGTTGCCATTTGCCCTATTTTCTACTAAAGATAAACTTCATTTTATATAGTTTTTATGTGGCAGATACTATGCAAAATGTGTTACATATCTCAATAACTACAACAGCTCTTTGAAGTAAATATAAGCTTCATGAGGGTAAATAAGTAAATAAAAGTTCTATGAGTTTGTTTTGTTCACAGATACGCATCTAGTACTTAGTACTGTGTCTGCAACATGGTAGGGGTTCAATATATATTTATTAAATTGAATGAATTTTACCAGTGGGATAAGTAAAGTGCTATGTATGTAAACATGAAGCCATATTTTTATTTGGCTAGATTCTTACCTTCATCTTTGTGGTACTATAGAGCAGACTTTCTGAGAAAAACTCTCTTTTTCTTCCACGTATAGAAAGAGCAATCAATAATTCTGCACAATTTTTGAGCTTTCTTCTGTGGGTTTACAACAGCAAGGCCTCCAAGCTGCAGATCAGATATTAGAACTGATTAGTAGAGGATAAATGGCACTAATGGGTAGGGGTTGTAATGATATTAAAAGCACAGTTTTAGAAGATTTTAAACTTAGAAAACTGATGTTCTCTTAAGGACTTTCATTTGGAGGACACCCGGGCTGAACTTTAGCCTGCTGAAGTTATCCCAAAATGATCAGGAAAGATAGTTGGATGGCATTCTTAAGTAGACCATAGGTAGCTAAGTTCACTCACAGATCATCAACCCACCTTGATACCTTTCACTGGAATCAAGTTTTGCTCTATTTCCAATCTAGGATGAAAGAGAGACTCTGAAGGTCCATGGAACCCAAGTTTGGAACTAATGTGGTCAAAGATCAGTGAAATCCAGACACAGGGCGAACTTGGGATTTCGAGGTCATAGGGCAAGGTCATTTAAGAGATCTCTTTTTAAAATACAGGTGCATACTGGATTAGGGAACCCAAAAATAGGTAACATTGGTGAATCTAGAAAGTGAAGACCCAAAGATCATGCCCAAAGTCTCTCTTTATGGTCATTTTCCCTGTATGCCATCCAAGATGTCCACTGCTATTTCTTTAGCACAGGTTTCACGTATTTCTGAACCATATTCCCAAAACTGGGTAACTGATTTATAATAGAATGACTACTAGCAAACTTACGGAAGACAACGAAGTTAGTAAAATGCTTTAATATCAAAAACTGCTTCACTGAAAGTACAAGTTCACATGCTAGTTGTTAGTTTGGGGGTTATAATTTCTATTGATAATCTACAGCTCTAAAAATGCTCCTTACCCTATTTAGAACAATAATCTTGTTATATCTCATTTTATTTTATTGTAGTAGGAACACTTATACAATATACCCTCTTTAAAAAATTTTTTCTCCTATTTTTCTTAGTCTTGCGGGACTCAGTACTTGATCTGCAGGATCTGATGAACCTCCAGACCTCTTTACAAATGTGTAAGTGTCTAACACAGTACTGTTGACTATAGGCACAGTGTTGTAAGCAGATATCTAGGATGTATTCATCCTGCTTAACGGAAACCTCATGCCCCTTGCTTAGTGACTTGGCATTTCTCCCTCTCCTCAGACCTTGGCAACCATCACTTCACTCTGATTCTATGAATTTA
Source organism: Ateles fusciceps (assembly GCA_036589455.1). Classification (NCBI taxonomy): domain Eukaryota; kingdom Metazoa; phylum Chordata; class Mammalia; order Primates; family Atelidae; genus Ateles; species Ateles fusciceps. The sequence goes on from JAZHEH010002842.1 coordinate 5,719,048, forward strand.
ACTATTTTAGATACCTCAAATAAGTGAAATTATGCAATACATGTCTTTCTGTGACTGGCTTATCTTAGCCTAATGTCTCTAGGTGCACTTATGTTGTCACATATTGCAGCATTTCCTTCTGCATTGTATCCCATTGTATATACATTTCACATTTTTAAAAAATTTATTTATTATACTTTAAGTTCAGGGATAATGTGTACAGATAGTGTAGGTTTGTTACATAGGTATACACATGCCATGGTGGTGGTTTCCTGCACCCATCACCCCGTCATCTACATTATGTATTTGTCCTAATGCTCTCCCTCCCCAATCCCCTGATCCCCTGCTATTTCTCCCCTAACCCCCCACCCCCAGGCCCCAGTGTGTGATGTTCCTCTCCCTGTGTCTGTGTGTTCTCATTGTTCAACACGCACTTATGAGTGAGAACATGCGGTGTTTGGTTTTCTGTTCTTGTATCAGTTTGCCGAGAATGATAGTTTCCAGCTTCATCCATGTCCCTGCAAAGGACACGAACTCATCCTTTTTTATGGCTGCATAGTATTCCATAGTGTATATGTGCTACATTTTCTTTCTCCAGTCTATCGTTGATGGGCATTTGGGTTGGTTCCAAGTCTTTGCTATTGTGAATGGTGCCGCAATAAACATACGTGTGTTATGTGTCTTTATAATAGAGTGATTCACAATCCTTTGGGTATACACCCAGTAATGGGATTGCTGGGTCATATAGTATTTCTATTTCTAGATCTTTGAGGAATCACCACACTGTATTCCACAATGGTTGTACTAATTTACACTCCCACCAACAGCGTAAATGTATTCCTATTTCTCCACATCCTCTCTAGCATCTGTTGTCTCCTGATCTTTTAATGATCACCATTCTAACTGGCATGAGGTGGTATCTCAATGTGGTTTTGATTTGCATTTCTCTAATGACCAGTGATGATGAGCTTTTTTCATACGTTTGTTGGCCGCATAAATGTAAGAAGACATTTATGCAATCAACATTTCAAAATTTAAAAAAATTCATTCATCTGACCAGGTGCGGTAGCTCACACCTGTAATTTTAGCACTTTAGGAGGGCGAGGCGGGTGAATCATGAGATCCAGAGATAGAGACAATCCTGGCCAACACGTGAAACCCCGTCTCTACTAAAAATACAAAAATTAGCCAGTTGTGGTGGTGCACTCCTGTAATGCCAGCTACTCAGGAGGCTGAGGCAGGAGAATTGCTTGAACCCAGGAGACGGAGATTGCAGTGAGCCGAGATTATGCCACTCCACTCCAGTCTGGCTACAGAGTGAGACTCCGTCTCAAAAAAAAAAAAAAATCATTCATCTGTAGATGGACCATTTAGGTTATTTCCATATCTTGGCTATAGTGAATAATGCCACAGTGATCACAAGAGAGCCAATATCTCTCTGAGACCCTGACTTTAACTCTTTCGAGTAAGTTCCCAGAAGATTGTTGGATCACACAGCAGTTCTACTTTTAATATTTTGAGTAATCTTTATACTGTTTTCTATATGAAGTGCACCTTTTTGCACTTTTACCAACAATGTTCAAAAGTTTTAATTTCTCTACTGTTTCTCACCAAAAAACATTGTTTCTCACCAACATTTGTTGCCTTTTGTTTTTCTGATTATAGCCATCCTGACAAGTGTGACATAGTATCTCATCATGGTTTTTATCTGTTTTTCCCTGATGCTTAGTGACATTGTGCATTTTTTAATATACCTATTGGCCATTCTTAGTATATCTCAAGCCAGGAATTTTAATGCACTGAAAAAAATGCAAGACATTTCCAAGGGAGTATAGGTACAAAGGCTATCACTTGAAAAAGTTTTTCCTAAAGCTGGTTAGTTACATTAATATGAAAACCCTGTATCGTTTTACCTGGGGTGACTGAAAGAGAAAGTCAGGAAGCTTTAAATGTTGGTAATGACTTTAAAAAATAATTAATAAAGTTCTTAGATGAAAAATCCAGCAATTCTCTAAATTTATTCTTATAGCTGTTTAATATGATTTATTGTAAGTTCCTTAGCTTCCTGCTGGAATGTTGATTAGTGTATGTGCATGCATGCACACCACACACACACACACACACACACACACACACACACACACATATACTTGTATCATTAATATTTTTGCAAGTCACTTAAAATGCACTGCCTCTCCAACCTTGTCATCTGTTCCTAAGACTGGTGACAAATTGCAATTACTGCTGACATAAAGCTAAAAGGAAATTGTAAAAGTTATTACATGTCCTTAGGATTCATCAGTGATGTGAAAAACATAGTAAAACAGAAACTATTACCTTTTTAGAGCTTTAACAATAGGCTCCGACTCAGACTCTTTTGTCCTGACCTTCCTATTTGAGCCTGTGTTTAGGGTAAGTAATCACTACTTCTTCATTTGTAAAATAAATTTGCAATCTCTTTTTAAAAAGATTTGTTTTCAGAGAAGTTTAAGTTCACAGAACAATTAAGACGGTATAGAGTTCCCATCTACTCCCTGCCCCACACATGCATAGCCTCCTCCATTTCCAGCATCCCCCCACCAATGTGATATATTTGATAAACCAACATTGATACATCATTATGTAAACCAAAAATAAAATTCTGAGCCCCTACCCCCAACCATCCGAATGGACCCTTCTTCTCAGCCAAGGGCATTCCAAACTTAGCCTTAAAAATTAGTTTCAGGCTATGATGGGAAAGGGGAGCCAGAGACCTCATTATACCCTCCTCCTTGTTAGAATTACTGATAGAACAGACACTTTAAGTCTGATAAGAAACACTTAAGAGTCTATTGTTTCTGAAGCCTGCTACCTGGAAGTTTCATCAACATGATAAAACCTTGGTCTCCACAACCCCTTAAAACCCAGACATTTCATTCTATTGATAACAACATTTTCAGCCAACTGCCAGTTCGAAAATCTTTGAATCTGCCTATGACTTGGAAGCACACTCTTCCAGTCATCCTGCCTTTCTGAACTAAACTAATGTACATATTACATGTATTGATTGATGGCTCATGTCTCCCTAAAATGTGTAAAACAAAATTGTAGGCTGACCACCTTGAGGACATGTCATTAGGGCCGTCTGAGACTGTGTCATGGGAGTATACTTCAGCTTTGCAAAACAAACTTTCTAAATTGGTTGAGACCTGTCTCAGATACTTTTGGGTTGATGACTGTCACCAGAAGTTCACAGTTTACATTAGAGTACACTTTGTATTGCACATGCTAGGGGTGGACAAAGAAAAATGACACACATCCACCATTACAGTATCATACAGAGTATTTCACTACCCTAAAAATCCTCTGCACTCTACTTATTCATCCATGCCCCCTCTGACTCTGACAACTGTTGATGTTATTATTGTCTTGTCTTTATAGTTTTAACTTTCCCAGAATGTCACATAGTTGGAATTATATAGTATGTAGCCTTGTCAGATTGGCTTCTTTCACTTAATATGCATTTAAGGTTCTTCCATGTCTTTTCATGGCTTTCCATAACTAGACAGCTTATTTCCTTTCAACATTTAATGATATTCCCTCATCTGGATGTTCTAAGTTTATTTATCCGTTCACCTACTGAAGAACATCTTGGTTGTTGGCAAGTTTGGGCAGTTATTAATAGAGACGTTTTAAAAACCTGTGTCCACGTTTTTGTGTGGACATAAGATTTCAGCTTTTGGGTAAATACCAAGGCACATGATTGCTGAATCATATAATAAGAGTATATTTAGTTTTGTGAGAAATTGCCAAACTGTCTTCCAAAGTGGATGTCCCATTTTGCATTCCCACCAGCAATGAATGTGAATTCCTATTGCCCTACACCCTCACCAGCATTTGATACGTTTTGGAATTTGGCCATTCTAATAGATGTGTAGGGGCATCTCATTGTTTTAACTTGCATTTCCTGGATAACATATGATATGGATCATATTTTCATATGTTTATTTCCGATTGCATGTCTCCTTTGGTGAGATGTCTATTAAGGTCTTGTCCCATAAAATATATTTTCTTGGTTCTAGTCCTGCAAATATTACTTTTGTTACAGATAGTTCCTAAGGAATCACTAGATTGCTATTGAAATTAAAAATAAAGTTGGAGAAATTTCAGAAGCAGAGTTTCATGTAATTATTATAAACATTCTGAGTCATACTGTGTTTGTTACAAGCAATATGAGGAGCAAATCAGGTATTATATTTATAGTAGGAGAGTTCTTTCTGATTTTTAGAAATAGAAAACCATTTCTACCTTAAATCAATGATGTAATATTCTATAAGTAGTGAACATCTACAGGTAATTTTTTAAAAACATGTTTTGGGACTAATAGACAAAGAAATTACTATTAAATAAGTCTTTCTAATGAAAACAGATCTTTATAAATAAAATACTTAAAGTACAATGTAGTTTTGGAGCCTAGAGCTGTTTCTGGCACATAATAAGGGATCAATAAATATCCATATAATGAAATGAATTTTACAGACCCTGAAAGTGCTATGTGTGGGAAATAAAAAGAAATATCCTTGTTAGACTAAATGCTTACTTTTTACCGATATCACATCAAACAGTATGATTTGCCAGAAAGCTATCATATCTATAGAACTATTATGATTCCTTTGTTTACTACTAAATATCAAAATAATATAACTGTACATAGCAAGCCACTAACTAAGTACCAAAGATGGCATCACATTTCTACAAACTAAAAGCTTTATTTGAAATTTTTAAAAGTCTAAAAATGAATAAAACTAAAATACAAGTTTTAAAATTCAGGATGCCCACTAAGAAAATCTGTTTTTTTTAAAGTCTGACCGCGAATAAGGCATCTTTTATTTTTATTGCTTTTTATGCTGTAAGATAAAAGCTTGAGGCAAGGATTGGATCCAAAGTCATATTGATCCCAGTGCCAAAGTAACTTTTGAGCTAAAATTTTATACGACATCCTGCTATGCAATGCATTCCAGTGGATTTTTCAGATAACAAATATGTAAGAATGAGACTCAAACATATCCAATACATTTTTATCTGTTAGTAATATTCTTTAATATTAGATGGGTAATTTCTTTTTGCCAAAGAGATCCAAAGGATTGCAGTAAAACAAGGATAATTTAGATATTATTAGCTATTTTCAAATTAGAAAAGCATTTTTTATATTACTCTATTATTTATCTTTAGGTACTTTAGTACTTATTTTATATCCCTATCTCAGGAAAGAAGAAAAACAGAGAAAGGAGGTAAAATTAAGAGAAATAATTATGACTAATTGCTCAAAAGTGATAAAACATTAGGAGGGAAGATTGAAAACAGTCCTGAAGCAAGAACTGTTGAGGAGTCTGAATTTTAGCCAAAGGTAATACATGATATGAATGCTCTGACAGATCTGCCCCTTGCATAATATTGCTTTCACCACTGGGTCTCTCTCTGTGGTCATCTAAAGAGATGACCTGGTCCAGATTTGAAGGCAGTGGAGGTGGTGAAGGAGTGTTGCTATTTGAGCTTCTCACAATGACAATTTATATTTAAGAATAATTGTGCAATTACAATTTTCTAACATTTGGAATCTCTGGTTCAGTTTCAGTGTTAGACTATTTGTTTTAAACAAGAAACAATATACAGTGGTCTTTCTTGCATGGGATATGTTTCAAGACCCCCAGTAGATGTCTGAAACCTCAGGTAGTACTGAATTCTATATATACTATGTTTTGTCCTCTACATATACATGATAAAGTTTAATTTAGGAGGGCAGAGCAAGATGGCTGAATAGAAGTCTCCATTGATAGTACCCACTGCAGGAACATCAAAATTTAACAACTGTACACATAAAACCACTGTAATAAGAACCAAAAATCAGGTGAGCAATCACAGTACCTGGTTGTAACTTCGTATCATTGAAAGAGGCACTGAAGAGGGTAGGAAAGACAGCTTGAATCACTGATGCCACCCTTCCCTCCTTCCCCTGGCACTGGCCATGTGGTGCAGAGACAAAAACTGCACACTTGGTGGAGAAATAGTACAGTGCCTGGGAGACTTGGCATTGAACTCAGTACTGTACTGCCCTGTCGTAGCAGAAAGCAAAGCCATGCTAGGCTCATTTGGCACCTATCCATGAAGGGAACATTTGAACCAGCCCTTACCAGATTGGAATTACCCATTCTAGTGGCTGGAATTGAGTTTTGGCAAGCATCAGTACCAAGTGCCAAAACGCTTTGGCGTCCTAGGTATACTTGAAAGTTTGTCTAGAACACAAGGACTACAATTTCTAGGCACGTCCTAGTGCTGGGCTGGGCTTAGAGCCAGTGGACTAGGGTGGCCTGTGACCTAAGGAGACACCAGCTGGGGCAGCTAAGGGAGTGTTTTCCTCACCCTTCTCCCAACTCCAAGCAGTGAAGCTCTCCTTCTGCTTGAGGGGAGGAGAGCGAAAGAAGACTTTGTCTTGCATCTTGGATATCAGCTTAGCCATAGATACGGCTAGTTCATCCCTGGCTGTAGCTTTTGGAGAACATTTCTAGACATACTCTGAGTCATAAGGGAATCTGACTTGAAGGGAAGGACATTTGCCTGGCAGGATTCATCACTTGCTGACTAGAGAATACATAGGCCCTGAATAACAAACAGGGATACCCAGGTAGTACACTGTGGGCATTGGGTGAGATTTGTAGAAATGCCTTCAAGTGAGACTCAGCATGTTCGCAACTGTAGTGGCTATAGTGAAAGAATCCTTCTGTTTGAGAAAAGAGAAGAGAAAAGTGAAGGGAACTGTTTGTCTTGTACGAGGGGAGAGAGAGAGAGAGAGAGAGAGAGAGAGAGAGAGACAGGGAGGAGAGAGAGAGGAAACAAGAGCCCCTGCCTGATAACCCAGGGAATTCTTCTTAATCTTATTCAAGAATAGCAAAGCAGCACCTCTATGAGTCTGCAAGAACCCCAGTGTTACTGAGTTTAAGGCCCAAGTACCTTTAGATACCTGAAAAGCTTTTCTAAGAGGAATGGGCACAAACAAGCCAAGACTACAAATACTAAAATAAACGTCTAGCACTTCCAGGTCCAGACACTGACAAACATTCACAAGCATCAAGACCATGCAGGAAAACATGACTTTACCAAAAGAGCTAAATAAACTACCAGGGACCAACCTGAGAGAAATGAAGATATGTGACTTTTCAGACAGGGAATCTAAATTAGCTTTTTTTTTTTTTTAGGAAACTAAAAAGAAATCCAAGATAATACAGAGAAGGAATTCAGAAGTCTATCACATAAATGTCACGAAAAGACTGAAATAATTAAAAAGAAGAATCAAGCAGAAATTCTAGAGTTGAAAATGTAATTGACCTGCTAAAGAATGCATCAGAGTTTCTTAATAGCAGAATTGATCCAGCAGAATAAAGAATTAGCCAGATGACAGGCTATTTGAAAATACGGCCCAAGGAGACAAAAAAGAATAAAAACAATGATGCATGCCTACAAGATCTAGAAAATAGCCTCAAAAGGGCAAATTTTTTTTTTAGATGAACAATAAATAAAACTAATTTTATTGTTTTATGCCTAGGGTATCTATGAAAGGGTTAGAAAAAGTGAACGGGGAATGGCATTGGTCAATATTTCTAGCATCTACCTTTAAGGTGGTTTGAATGCATTTTTTTCTTTCTTTCTTCCTTTTTTAATTGTACTTTAAGTTCTGGGGTACATGTGCAGATCATGCAGGATTGATGTATAGGTACACACATGGCAATGTGGTTTGCTGCCTGCATCCTCCATCACCTACATCTGGCATTTCTCCCCATGCTATCCCTCCCCGACCTCCCCCACACCCTCCTCCACTGTCCCTCCTTGGCCCCCCCCCGCAACAGACCCCAATGTGTGATGCTCCCCCTCCCCTGTGTCCATGTGTTCTCATTGTTCAACATCTGCCTATGAATGAGAACATGCAGTGTTTCATTTTCTGTTCTTGTGTCAGTTTGCTGAGAATGATGGTTTCCAGATTCATCCATGGCCCTACAAAGGACACAAACTCATCCATTTTTATGGCTCCATAGTATTCCACGGTGTATATGTGCCACATTTTCCTTGCCCAGTCTATCGTTGATGGGCATTTGGGTTGGTTACAGGTCTTTGCTATTGTAAACAGTGCTGCTATGAACATACGTGTGCATGTGTCTTTATATCAGAATGATTTATAATAATAAATCATTATTATGGGTCAAATAATATTTCTGTTTCTAGATCCTTGAGGAATTGCCACACTGTCTGCCACAATGGTTGAACTAGTTTACACTCCAGCAACAGTGTAAAAGTGTTCCTATTTCTCCACATCCTCTCCAGCATCTGCTGTCTCCAGATTTTTTAATGATCACCATTCTAACTGGTGTGAGGTGGTATCTCAATGTGTTTTTGATTTGCATTTCTCTAATAATCAGTAATGATGAGCATTTTTTCATATATTTGTTGGCCTCAAATATGTCTTTTTTGAAAAGTGTCTGTTCATATCCTTCACCCACTTTTGCATAGGTTTGTTTGTATTTTTCTTGTAAATCTGTTTTAGTTCGTTGTAGATTCTGGATATTAGCCCTTTGTCAGATGGATAGATTGCAAATATTTTTTCCCATTCTGCTGGTTGCCAGTTCACTCTAATGATTGTTTCTTTTGCTGTACAAAAGCTCTGCAGTTTAATTAGGTCCCATTTGTCTATTTTGGCTTCTGTTGCCAATGCTTTTGGTGTTTTAGTCATGAAGCCCTTGCCTATGCCTATGTCCTGAATGGTTTTGCCTAGGTTTTCTTCTAGGGTTTTTATGGTGTTAGGTCTTATGTTTAAGTCTTTAATCCATCTGGAGTTAATTTTAGTGTAAGGTGTCAGGAAGGGGTCCAGTTTCTACTTTCTGCACACTGCTAGTCAGTTTTCCGAAGGTGTTAGGAAAGCAGGGGAATCCTTTATTTTATTATGGATAAATAAAATAATCCTTTATTTATGAAGCAGGGAATCCTTTCCCCATTGCTTGTTTTTGTCAGGTTGTCAAAGATCAGATGGTTGTAGATGTGTGGTGTTGCCTCCATGGCCTCTGTTCTGTTCCATTGGTCTATATCTCTGTTTTGGCAACAGTACCATGCTGTTTTGATTACTGTAGCCTTGTAGTATAGTTTGAAATCAGATAGTGTGATGCCTCCGGCTTTGTTCTTTTTGCTCAGGATTGTCTTGGCTCTCTTTTGGTTCCATATGAATTTTAAAGCATCTTTTTCCAGTTCTGTCAGAAAGGTCATTGGTAGCTTGATGGGAATAGCATTGAATGTATAAATTACTCTGGGCAGTATGGCCATTTTCACGATATTGATTCTTCCTAACCATGAGCATGGAATGTTTCTCCATCTGTTTGTGTCCTCTCTTATTTCCTTGAGCAGTGGTTTGTAGTTCTCCTTGAAGAGGTCCTTTACATCCTTTGTTAGTTGTATTACTAGGTATTTTATTCTGTTTGCAGCAATTGTGAATGAGAGTTTGCAGTTATTGCCCTTAAAGCGGAGGTAGAGAAAGACATAAGGGTACAAAGTGTATTCAAAGGGATAATATTATAGATCTTCCCAAACCTAGAGAAAAATATCAGTATTCAAGCACGAGAAGGTTATAGAACACTAAGAAGACTTAAGCCAAAGAAAATTACCTTCAGGTATTTAATAATAAAATTCCCAAAAGTCAAAGAGAAAGAAAGGATCCTGAAAGCAGCAACAAAATTAAATAACATACAATGGAGTACCAATACGATTGGCAGCAGACTTTTTAGTGGAAACCTTCAATGGAAAATCAGGAAAAAGTGGCATGACATGTTTAAAATGTTTAAGAAAAATGCTTTTGCCCTCAAATAGTATATATAGTGAAAATATCCTTTAAGTATGAGGGGAAAAAATAAAGGCTCACTCAGGCTAACAGAAGCTGAAGCATTTCAATATCAGAACTGTGCTACAAGAAATGCTAAAAGGAATTATTTACTCTGAAAGAAATGGGTGTGAATGAGCAAGAAGAAATTATCTAAAGGTACAAAATTCACTGGTAATAGCTAGCACACAGAAAAACACCCATTATTATAACACTGTAATTGTGGTGTGTAAACTACTCTTATCTTAAGTATAAAAACTAAATGATGAACAAATCAAAAATAACTACAACAACTCAACAAGGCAGTACAATAAGACATAAATAGAAACAAGAAGTTGAAAAGCAGGGGGACACAAAGTGTGGAGTTTTACTGGTTTTCTATTTGCATGTTTGTTTGTTTATCTTTATAGGTGTTTTTTATAGGCGAGAGTTTATTTGTTTATGCAATGAATGTTAAGTTGTCATCAGTTTAAAAATAATAGATTACAAGGGTATTTGCAAGCCTCATGGTAACCTCAAATAAAAAACAAACATAGAATGGATACATGAAAAATAAAAATCAAGAAATTAATTGTAATACCAGAGAAAATAACCTTCACTAAAAGGAAGACAGAAAGCATGGGAAGAAGAAAGAGAAGATGACAAAAAATCAAAAAAGCAAATTTAAATATAGCAGGAGTAAGCCCTTACTTATTAATAATAACACTGAATGTAAATGGACTAACCTCTCCAATCAAAAGACATAGAGTGGTTAAATGGATTAAAAAACAACAACTACAACAACAAAAAACAATGACCTGTTGCCTGTAAGAAACACCTATAAAGATTCACATAGACTGAAAACAAAAGGATGAAAAAAGATATATCATGACAAAGGAACCTAAAATAGAGCAGGAGTGGCTATACTTAATGTCAGACAAAATAGATTTCAAGACAAAAACTGTAAATAGAGACAAAGAAGACCATTATATAATGATCAAGTATATAACAATTGTAAATATACATGGACCCACTGCTGGAGCACCCAGATATATAAAATCAATCTTACTAGATCTAGAGAGAGAGACAGATGTCAATGCAAAAATAGCTGGAGACTTAAACACCCTCACTGTTAGCATTAGAGAGATCATCCCGATAGAAAATCAACAAAGAAACACTGAACTTAATCTGTACTATAGACCAAATAGACCTCATAGGTATTTACAGAATATTTAATCCACCAGCTCCATAATACAAATTCTTCTCAGCACATGGATCATTCTAAACAATAGACCTAGGTCACAAAATGAATCTCAAAACATTCAAAACAATTGAAATAATATCATGATTTTCCAGCAAGTTCACCCTTCCCACTTCCTAGACAGAGCCAATTTATCAAGGCAGGAGAATTGCAATAGAGAAAGAGTAACTCAGACAGAGCCAGCTGTGCAGGAGACTGGAGTTTTATTATTACTAAAATCAGTTTTCCTGAGCATTCAGGGATTGATATTTTTAAGGATAACTTGGCGAGTGGGGAATTGGGAAGAGTGGAGGGCTGACTGGTCAGGTTGGAAATGTAATCACAGGGGGTTGAAGTAGATATTTTTTGCTGTCTTCTGTTCCTGGGTAGGATTGCAGAACTGCTGAGCCAGATTGCCAGTCTGGATGGTGTCAGCTAGTGCATCAGAACACAGGGTCTTCAAAATAACTTAAACACTGGTCTTAGATTTTACAAGTGATGCTATTCCCAGGAGCAATTTGGGAAGGTTCAGAATCTTGCAGCAGGAAGCTGCATGGTCCCTAACCCATAATTTCTAATCTGGTAACTAATTTGTTAGTCCTACAAGAGCAGACTGGTCCCCCAGGCAAGGATGGTTTTGTTTGTTTGTTTGTTTTTCATGAAAGGGCTATTATGAATTTTGTGTCAGAGTTATACTATAACCTAAATTCCTTCCCCAAAGTTAGGTCAGCCTGTGGTCAGGAATGAATAAGGACAGCTTAAAGGTTAGAATTAAGATGAAATTGGTTAGATCTGATCTCTTTCACTGTCATAATTTCCTCAGTTACAATTTTTGCAAAGGCAGTTTCAATATTAAGCATCTTTTTTGAGAACAATGGAATGAAACTAGAAATAAGTAACAAGAGGAATTTGGAAAGCAGTACAATCACATGAAAATTAAAAAATATGCTCTTGGATGACCAGTGGGTCAATGAAGAAATTAAGAAAAAAATTCAAAAACTTCTTTAACCAAATGATAATGAAAACACAACTTATCAAAACCAACGGAATACAGCAAATGCTGTACTAAATGGGAAATTTATAGCTATATGTGAGAAGAAAACTTCAAATAAATATCCTAATGATGTATCTTAAAGAATTATAAAAGCAAGAGAAAACCAAACCCAAAAGAAGAAGAAAAAAGAATAATAAATATGAGAGCACAAATAAATAAAATCAAAATGAAAAAAACAACACATACAAGAAGAAAAAACAAAAAAAGAAAACAATACAAAAGAACAATGAAACAAAAAGATGTTTTTTGAAAAGATAAAATAAAATTGAGCATCAGAAAAATAAGAAAAAAGATAGAAGACTCAAGTAAATAAAATCATAGATGAAAAGAAGACATTATAACTGTTACTACAGAAATTCAAAGGATCATTAGTGGCTATTACAAGCAACTATATGCTAATAAATTGGAAAATATAGAAGAAATGGATAAATTCCCAGATGTATACAACCTACCAACATTGAACCAGTAAGAAATCCAAAACCTGAACATATCAATAGCTAGTAATGAGACCAAAGACATAATAAAAAGTCTCACAGTTAACAAAAGCCTGAGACCCAATGGCTTCACTGCTGAGTTCTACCAACTACCAAAATTAATACCAACCTTATTCAAATTATTCTGAAAAATAGAGAAGGGAATACTTCCAACCTCATTCTAGTAGACCAGTATTGTCAATACCAAAACCAGACAAAGACATGTTAAAAAAAGGAAACTACAGGCCAATATCTCTGATGAATATTGATGCAAAACTCCTCAACAAAATACTACCGAACTAATTTCAATAATACATCAAAACGATTATTCATCAGGACCAAGTGAGATTTATCCTTGGAATAAAACAATGGTTCTACATATGCAAATTGACCAATATGATACATCATATCAACAGAATGATGGACAAAAACCATATGATCATTTCAATTGATATTGAAAAAGCACTTGATAAAATTCAACATCCCTTCATGAAAAAAATCTCAAAAAAACTGGGCAAGAAGAAACATAACTCAACATAATAAATGTCATATTTGACAGACTCAAAGCTAGTAACATACTGATTGGGGAAACTGAAAGCTTTTTCCTCTAAGATCTGGAACACAACAACAAGGATGTTCACTTTAATCAGCATTATTTAACGTAGTACTAGAAGCTCTAGTTAGAGTAGTTAGAGTAGTTACACAAGAAAAACAAATAAAGGCATCTAAACTGGAAAAAGTAAGTCCAATTATGCTTGCTTGCAGATTATATAATGTTATATTTGGAAAAACAGCAAGATTCCAAGGAGAACTATTAGAACTGATAAACAAATTCAGTAAACATACAAAATCAACATACAAAAATCAGTAACACTTCTATATATCAACAATGAACAACCTGAAAAATAAATCAAAAAGTAATCCCATTTACAGTAACCATAAATCAAATACCTAGGAATTAACTTCACCAAAGAAGTGAAAGATATCTACAATGAAAACTATAAAACACTAACAAAAGAAATTCAAGAGGACAGAAAACAATGAACAGATATTTTATGTTCATGGACTAGAAGAATCAATATCGTTAAAACGTCCAAGCTATACATAGCAATCTATAGATTCAATGCAATCGTTATCAAAATACCAATTACATTCTTCATAGAAATAGAAAAAGCATCCTAAAATCTGTATGAAACCACAAGAGAGGCAAAATAGTCAAAGCTATCCTGAGCAAAAAAAACAAAACTGGGGAATAAAATTACCTGATTTCAACTTATACTACAGAGCTATAGTAACCAAAACAGCATGGTACTGATATAAAAACAGACATATGGAACAATGGAACAGAATAGAGAACCCAGAATCACATCCACACATCTACAGTGAACTTGATTTTGAGAAACGTGCCAAGAACATACATTGGGAAAAGACAGTCTCTTCAATAAATGTTGCTGGGTAAAGAGATATCTATATGCAGAAGGATAAAATTTGACCCCTATATCTTGCCTTACACAAAAATCAAATCAAAATGGGTTAAAGAGAAATGTAAGATCTCAAAATATGAAACTACTGCAGGAAAACATTGGGGAAACTCTATAGGACATTTGTCTGGTGAAAAATGTCTTGAATAATACCCCACAAGCACAGCAACCAAAGCAATAATGACTAAATGGGATAATATCAAATTAAAAATCTTCTGCACAGCAAAGGAAACAATCAACAAAGTGAAGGGACAAACCACAGAATGGGAGAAAATATTTGCAAACTATTCATCTCATAAGGAATTCATAACCAGAATATATAAGGACCTCTAAAAACACTACAGGAAGAAAATGTAATAATCTGATTAAAAAATGAGCAAAAGATTTAAATAGAAATTTGTCAAAAAGAAAATATACAAATGACAAAGAGACATATGAAAATGTGCTCAATATCATTCATCATCAGAGAAATGAAAATCAAAACTACAATGAGATATCATCTCGCCCCAGTTAAAATGGCTTTTATCCAAAAGTCAGGCCATAACAAATGCTGGTGAGAATGTAGAGAAAAAGCCTCATCCGCTATTAGTGGAAGTGTAAATTAGTACAACCACTATGAACAGTTTGGAGGTTCCTCAAAAAACTAAAAATATAGCTACTATACAATCCAGCAATCTACCCACTGGGGAAGTATCCAAAAGAAAGAAAATCAGTATATTGAAAACATATCTGCACTCCGTATTTGCTGCAGCATTGTTTATAAAACCCAAGATTTGGAAGCAACCCAAGTGTCCCTCAACAGATGAATGGATAAAGAAAATGTGGCATATATACACAATGGAACACTATTGAGTTATAAAAAAGAATGTGATCCTGTCATTTGCAACAACATGAATGAAACTGGAAGTGATTACGGAACGTGAAGTAAGTGAGACACAGAAAGACAAACTTCACATGTTCTCACTTACTTGTAAGAGCTAAAGATTAAAACAACTGAACTCATGGAAATAAAGAGGAGAAGGAAGGTTACCGGAAGCTGGGAAGGGTAGTAGCATGGTTGGGAGCAAGTGAGGATGATCAATGGTTACAAAAAGCAGTTAGAAAGAATGAGTAAGACCTACTATTTGATAACATAACAGGGTGGCTATAATTAATAATAATTAAATTAGATATTTTAAAATAACTAAAAGAGTATAATTGGATTGTTTGTAACACAATGGATAAATACTTTGTGAAATAGATACCCCATTTACCATAAAGTAATTATTAGACGTTGCATTCCTGTATCAAAGTATCTCATGTAACCCCTAAATGTCCTATGTACTCACAAAAATAACTAAAAATTATTTTAAAGTTTAATTTATAAATTAGGTATAGTAAGAGATTAACAACAACTAATCAAAATAAAACAATTATAACAATATGCTGTAATAAAAGTTATCTGAATGTGGTCTTCCTTTCTCAAAATATCTTATTATACTTTACTCATCCTGCTTCCTCTTGTGATGGTATAAGATGATAAAATGCCTTCATGGTGAAATGAGATGAGATAAATCACAAAGGCATTGTGAACTAATGTTGAATACTTATGAAGTGTTTATTGCCAGAATTTTACATTTAATGTTTTTGGACTGTAGTTGACTGCAGGTACCAGAGCTTTGTAAAGCGAAAGCAAGGATAAGTGGTCGGGGGAGAAGTACTGTACTGATTTGTATTGGAAATAATAGTAAATGTGGAACTGAATGTAATATTCAAAGAATTGTCCTTTAGTTTCAAGTCCTGCTTATGTACAGATATTTTCATGTTTTAGTAAGTTGCAATCAAGAAGCAACTCCTCTGGGATTCAACGTTTTAGAGTGTAAAATATGTGAGACTTACAAGAGGGCATTATCTCAAAAGATAATCGGAAGTATTGAACTGTACTTCTTACACAAATAAGCCCATAAAATTTAATAAAATGCTGGAGTGCAACACAAGTGAAGTGGAAATCTCTCAGAATTAAACTGACTTAAGTAGGCTTTTAATTTGTAGAGGAAGTAGATTATTTGTCACTGATTTTCAAATCATTGGTTACACATCTAAATAGGCATAATTAACATATATGTCTTGCTTGAGATATTAACACTTTATATCAAAAGTTGCTCTCATAAAACAACTGAGATACTGAGATCCTAGTGTGTATTTTATGATATCTGTATATGTAAGTCTGAGAATCTTAGTGATTATGGACCAGTTAGTGCCATGGGTTAAACTTAAATGATTATGCTAATGAACTTGATGTCACGAGTTGGAATCCTACAAAGTAGAATTCCCACTGAATTACATATAATATTTTCCATGGTTGACAACTGCATGCTTTAGCTTGGCTATTTCCAAAGTGTCTTGTTGATTATGCCATTTCAGTCATATAAATACAAGTAATAAGCATAGTATCTAGCACATAGTAAGTGTTCTGTAAATAATAACAATTATTGTTGGTACTACTATACAACTGCAGTATTTTAAAGACAGCCAAAAGATCAGTTTCTATGAACAGTAAATAATGCTAACTTCCCAAATGAAGCTCACACACAGTTATAATAGACGGTTACAATTTTTATAGCTATGATAAATATTTGTAGTTAAATACGTATGTTCTTTATTTCTACAAAAAAATTGACCTCTTCTTGACATCTATAGGAGATTGTTCTATTGGATTATGCTATCTAGAAGTGATACATTCTAAGAATAATTTTCTTAAGGCATTTAGAATAACACAGAGAAAAGAATAGAATGTTTGCTATTTTTATATTTCCTAGACGACGTGCCCAATATCTACCAAGATCTGATAGTATTCAACACAAATTACACAATGTTCAATATACATTTCTTCTGGAAAAGTCATTTTGATTACAGTCATATCTATAATTTTTTAATGTTAAAATCTTACAAGGGAACTAAACCTCAATTAATTTACATCCTATTAGGCAATTAATCATAGTGTGTGACTATTGAGAAAAAGTGCATGAAGATTGTCTGGCAGGGCAGATAACGTAACTCATATCATTCTTTCACTAGAGTGAAGGTAGAACAGTGAGAGGAAGCTTTCAGGTCAACAGATTCACAGAAATCAAAAGCTGAAAGAGCCTTCTGAATAAGCATGTATTAGCTTGTAACAGTGACTATAAAGAGATATCATCCACATTTTAATGTGGCAATTATCAAAATAACCATAGCCTCCATACTCGACCTTGAGGGACATCAAATTTTATTGTGATTCCTTGTAAATTTTCATAAAACATAATTAATTGCATGCTTCAACGACCTCTTTTACATCATTTCTCAGTCTGTCTATCTAGTGGTACTAACTTTCAAATTACCTCTTCTCTAATTTTACTAAAGTTAAGAAATCTTAAGCAATTTTTGATATTCCTTATAGAAATCTACATTCCTTATTTTGCTGGGGGGAGATCTTTGTCTTAGATGAAGCTTGGAAATACAAATTCACATTAAAATATATAAGTGGGAGGCACTGTGCTTAGGTAGAATAGCTTTCATAAAAGAAGAAACTTCTGAAATTTCCATACGAAAATGGTAAAAAGGTATCATTATATTAAGACATAAGAAAATGCTGTAATAAAAGGAAATTAATTATTTTCAGGAGAATTCTTTTTAAATAGTATTTAAACCAAATAATCTGAAATTGGTAGCAAAAGTGTACAACTGCCAACAGTGTGAAGAGCAAATAACAGGCCCTAAACACATGGGATAGTGTGTATCATTTTAGTAGGGGGTGCTTAATCCACATCAGTATGAAATATTTCCCTGACAGTTGACAGAATTAATTAAAAGACAAATAAATCTCAGAATAAAATGTTAAGGAGAAATCGAACCTATTATTTGGTCAACTATGTAGTCTCTAAGTAAATTTACCAGGAAAATGGAATGGCCCATTAACCCTAATGGAAAGGATAGCAAGATGTCTATGGAGTGGTAAGATTTAATTCATCAGTACCACACACTAAAGGTAATTACTTAAAACAAGTAGTTGGATCACATGGTGCTTTAAATTACATGAATCAGACATTTTGTTAACCAGGACATCCTGACCTTCTGTTTCTGTCCCCCGTAAGTCAGATAAATGAAATCTATTCTAGGTAATGCCTGATGTAGTGTGTTTTATAATTAATTGATTACAGGAATACTTATAAAAGCAGTTTGTCGGTGGGCAATGCTGTCTAAGTGGACATCAAATATGCTGACCTGATTGTACCCTAAAACGTGAATATAAAAGCTAAATCCAAAGATAAACTTTCCTCTATTATGAGCTGTGTATTGGTAATTGATTTAATCACGCTCTTGAACGATGATCCTGTTTCTGAACCTTAGTTTCTTCCATTGAACATACAAGTACTTTAAAGACAGCCAAAAGATCAGTTTCTCCTAATAGTAAATAATACTGTTAGTACTTTAAAAAATATATGTACTCAAATGTATGGCTGAATACCTTGTACCTGCTGGCAACTAATGGGTTCTGTTTACTTAGTGTCAGATTGGATGAAAAGCATCTACCACCAGATACAATGTTATTGTGGGTATTCACTGCTTTGGTAAAGTAAGAATACTGCACATATCAAAAGAGTTCCAAGTATACGCAACAGCCAGAGTAAGAATGCACAAGGAAGGTGAGGTCACATCAGTCCTATACTCAAACGCTCCATTCCTAAATGTAGCATGGTACTCTAGCTTAGATCAGAATCAAGAAAAGAATAAAAAGACATTAGTGGAAAAACTGGAAAATCCAAACGAAGGCTATAGTTTTGCTACTAGTATTGTATCAATATCCATTTCTTAGTTTCAATAAATTCACTAAGGTTATATAAGATATTAACGTTAGAGGAGGCTGAGTGACATGTGTACAGAATCTGTATGGTTGCTCAGTAACTTTTCTGTATATTTAAATTTATGTCAGAATAAAGCATTTATTCAAAACAAAACAACCACCATTTGCTTCCCACATCACACCTAATAAAGCCAAAGGCCTCACCATGTTCTACAAGTTCCTATGTGTTCTCTGATCTCAACTCTTACTGCTCTCTCCCATGCTGACTGCTCTCCAGCCACACCATTCTTTCTCCAACATACCAGGCACGATCCCAATCCAGGGCCTATGCAGGTGTTTCTCCTCTCCTTAAAACATCTCCCTCCAGATATCCACAAGGCTCACTCACATCCTTCTAGTCTGTACATAAAGACATCAGTGAGGCCATGGCTGGCCTTGAATGGTCTCACTGCTGGAAAGTAAACTCTAAGACGGTAGGGAAATTAGTAGATTTTTCATTTTTTGCTTTATCTCCTGTGCCTAGAGGAGCACTTGATATATAGTGGGCCCCTGATTAATACTTGTTGAATACATGAATGCATAAATGAAAGAAGAAAGAAAGAGATCATGGAAGATAGATGCAGCCAATAGTGGCTGTTGAGTCCTAGGTCCTTAAAATACATTTATAATCATCTAATGTCATAAAATCATATTTTTTAATGAAGCATAATATGATTTGGCTGTGTTCCCCACACAAATCTCATCTTTAATTCCCACATGTTGTGAGAGATACCTGGTGGGAGGTAATTGAATCATGGGGCAAGTCTTTCCCTTGCTGTTCTTGTGATAGTGAATAAGTCCATGAGATCTGATTATTTTAAAAAGAGGCATTCCCCTAAACAAGCTCTTTTATTTTTTGCCTGCCACCATCCACATAAGATGTGACTTGCTCTTCCTTACTTTCTGCCATGATTGTGAGGCTTCCCTGGCCACATGGAACTGTAAGTCCAATTAAACCTCTTTCCTTTGTAAGTTGCTCAGTCTCAGGTATGTCTTTATCAACAGCATGAAAATGGACTAATACAGTAAATTGATACCAGTAGAGTGGGACGCTGCTGTAAAGATACCCGAAACTGTGGAAGTGACTTTGGAGCTGGGTAATAGGCAGAGGTTGGAACAGTTTAGAGGGCTCAGAAGAAGACAGGAAAGTGTGGGAAAGTTTGAAACTTCCTAGAGACTTGTTGAATGGCTTTGCCCAAAATGACGATTGCAATATGGACAATAAAGTCCAGGCTGAGGTGGTCTCAGATGGAGATGAATAACTTGTTGGGAACTGGAGTAAAAGTTGCTCTTGCTCTCTTTCAGCGAAGAGACTGGCAGCGTTTTGCCCCTGCCTTAGAGATTTGTGGTACTTTCAACTTGAGAGAGATAATTTAGGGTATCTGACAGAAGAAATTTCTAAGCAGCGAAGCATTCAAGATGTGACTTGGGTGCTACTAAAGGCATTCAGTTTTATAAGGGAAGCAGACATTAATGTTTGGAAAATTTGAGGCCTGACCATGTGAGAGAAAATTCCATTTTCTGAGGAGAAATCCAAGCTGGTTGCAGAATCTTGCATAAGTAACAAGGAGCTGAATGTTACTCCCCCAGATAATGGGGAAAATGTCTTCAGGGCATGTCAGAGGTCTTCATGGCAGCCCCTCCTATCACAGGCCCAGAGACCTAAGAGGAAAAAGTGGTTTTGGGGCTGGGCCCAGCGTCCCAGTGCTGCATGCAGGCTAGGGACTTGGTGCCCTGCATCCCAGCTGCTCCAGCCATGGCTGAAAGGGGCCAATGTAGTGCTCTGGCTGTGACTTCAGAGGGTGCAAGCCCCAAGCCTTGGCAGCTTCCACATCGTGTTGAGCCTGTGAGTGCACAGAAGTCAAGACATGGGGTTTGGGAACCTCCACCTAGATTTCAGAAGATGTGTGGAGATGCCTGGATGCCCAGGCAGAAGTTTGCTGCAGGGGCAGGGCCCTCATGGAGAACACCTGCTAGGGCAGTGTGGAAGGGAAATGTGGGATTGGAGCCCGCACACAGAATCCCTACTGGGACACGGCCTAATGGAGGTGTGAGAAGAGGGACACTGTCCCCAAAACCCCAGAATGGTAGATCCACTGACAGCTTGCATTGTACACCTGGAAAAGCTACAGACCCTCAACAGCAGCCCATGAAAGCAGCAATGAGGGAGGCTGTACCCTGCAAAGCCACAAGAGCTGCCCAAGACCATGAGAACCCAGCTTTTGCATCAGCATTACCTGGATGTGAGACATGGAGTCAAAGGAGATCATTTTGGAGCTTTGAGATTTGACCACCCTGCTGGATTTTGGACTTGCATGGGGCCTGTAGTCCCTTTGTTTTGGCCAAGTTCTCCTATCTGGAATGGCTGTATTTACTTAATGTCTGTACCCTGATTGTATCTAGGAAGTAACTAACTTGCTTTTGATTTTACAGGCTTGTAGATAGAAGGAACTTGTCTTGTCTCAGATGAGACTTTAGACTGTGGACTTTTGAGATAATGTTGAAATGCATTAAGACTTTGGGGGACTGTTGAGAAGAAGGCATGATTGGTTTTGAAATGTGAGGACATGAGATTTGGGAGGGGGCCAAGGGCAGAATGATATGATTTGGCTGTGTCCCCACCCAAATCTCATCTTGAATTCCCAAATGTGAGAAGGACCTGGTGGGAGGTAATTCAAGTATGGGGGCAAGTCTTCCCTGTACTTTTCTCGTGATAGTGAATAAGTCTCACAAAAACTGATGGTTTTAGAAAGAGGTTATTTCCTTACACAAGCTCTTTCATTTTTTGCCTACCACCAACCACGTCAGCTGTGACTTGCTCCTCCTCACCTTCCATCATGATTGTGAGGCTTCCTCAGCCACATGAACTGTAAGTCCCATTAAGCCTCTTCCTTTAGTAAGTTGCTCAGTCTCGGGTATGTCTTTATCAGCAGTATGAAAACCAACTGATATAAAGAGTATTTCTCTTTTCCTTATTCCACCACTCAACAGGTTTCTGTAATGGTTTCTATTTATTATTATTGATAACAAAAATGAAAGCAGAGGGTATAGCTTCATTTCTAGATCTTGGACAGAGTTGCTTGTAAAAGTAATTTATTTTTTGACCTTTGTACTAATTGATATGACAGTTACTTTACGAAGATGCTCTATTTCATTCCTTTCAGTATACTAACAAGACAAGTTATCAACCTGTTTTCTAAACTTTCACATTATTTTCATACTTATAAATGTTTCTTCCTTTTGTACCCTTATAACTACATCTACTGTTTCTATTGCTTCTGTTTGTAGTTAAGTAACTTGACAAGTAGAGGATTTAGATTTCTAGCTCAGGCAAATATTTAAATGTAGACTAAACAATGCAATCCAAGAAAAGTAAAAGAGCAGGATGGATACTTCATTTACACCCCACCATCATTTCTACACACAAATTATACAGACCTGAGCATGCTGATATTTCTAATTTCTATATTTCTAAGGCTGTTTTTAAAACAAAAATTCTACTTTTAATATTTTTGCACATCAGAAGGATGTTTATTTAAATAAAGATACACGTTCATGATAAAATTGTAAATATTGTCCAGATTCTATGTAAGCAAACATTGTGAGTGTGTTATAATGGATCAGTTAGAGGAGGGGGACACTGTTGCCATACAGTCCTTCTACCTCCCCCAAAAAGGATTGACAAATAAATGTACAAAAAATGTTTTATTCCATGCGAGTATATTCTATAAAGAAAAAAGTATTTCTTTTACTTTTCTTTATCATTACCTCAATGTGGTGTCACTTATCATACTTAAGTTTGTGAAAGCTCACAATTTGTGATACTGATACACTCATGTGCACTGTCTCTACAAAGAGGTATTTTGGAAATCCTGTCCCCAGGGAAGACAATGGGACACTGCAGCTTAATTGCCTATGAAGCTGTTGCTCCCCCACCTCTAATTTTTCCATTATTTTACTTTATCTCATGGTTTTCACATTTCCTTAGCAATCCGTCATGGAGATATCATTGGTATGTGTTCTCCACTCTCTAGGATGTGACTCATCCTGGCCAGGAAACTTGGAACACATTTAGAACTGCCAGCTGTTTTTCTTATATTGTTATACCCAGTCTTGGAGTTCCTTTTCTTCTTAACAATAATTTTTATGCTTTTTAGTGCCAGTATTATTCATGATAGAGAAGAAAAACCAGGGTGCCAATCAGCAAGATATTACAGAATTAAAAAGAAGCATATTTTAAAGACAAATAATATGCAAAAGTTCATGAAATCATGGAGCTGGAGACAATTTCCAGGATTTTGGTTTATGTGGTATATTAGAGTTATCGAGGGAAACAGAATCAATAGGATGGATGAATAGGTCAGTAGGGAGGTAGATGGATAGATGATAAAGAGATTCATTATAAAGAATTGGTTCACATGATTATGTAAGCAGAGAGGTTTCAAGATCTACAGTCAGCAAGCTAAGGACCCAGAAGATTACATGGTCTAGTTTCAGTACAAGGCTGAAGCTTGAGAATCAGGGGGAGAGGCGATGGTATAGATTACAGTCCAAGTAAAAGTTCAAAGGGAAAAGAAGACTACTGTTCTAGCTCAAAGACAATTGGGTGGAGAGAATGAATTCCTGCTTGCTCAAGCTTTTTGTTCTAAGTGGGCCTTCAACGGATTGGATGAGGCCCTCCTACATTGGGAAGACAATCTGCTTTACTCAGTCTACCAATTGAAATGTTAATCTCATCCAGAAACACCCTCACAGTCATACTCAGAATAATGTTTAGCCAGACATGGGGGCACCCTGTGGCCCAGTGAAGGTAACATAAAATTAACCATCACAGGTGGCCCAGTGATTTGTGACATTTTCACAGCATGAAAAGAAGAAAGATTTGACTTCTAAACAGGCACAATGTGAGGTGGTCATGGAATATTGAGTTGGAAACCTAGATTGGAGCCCAGAAAAGATTTAGAGATTGTAGACTTAAATTTGGTGAGAGGTGAAGACACAGACATGGAAAAAACTGCTTAGGAAGAACACATAGATCCATTGACTCCATTATGTATTGAACATCTATTATATTAAGAATAAATAGGCACTAGAAATATAATAATTAACGAAGTAAAGACAATTCTTACCATAAAGAAACTTAACCTCTAGGGAGGGAGAAAAAAATCAAACTGAGTAAACAAAGAAATTATACCATCAAAAGTATGGTAAGTACACAATAGAAAAAATATCTAATCCATAAGAAGATATAACAAGAGAATCTGACTTAATCGGAGTGATTGGGAAGACTTCCTTGGGTAAGTGACATTTACACAAAGACCTGAAGTTTGCATAGACTAAGCAAAAGGAGGATGGCATTAGAGAAACTAAAATACAGCTTTATGTCTGCCACATTGCAGTGAAGAGGAGAAATGTCAAGACACAAGACTATAGAGGTAGTTAGGGTCAGATCATCCAGGATCTTCTAGGAAATTAGAAGGTTTGGTAGGTTGAATTATTGGTCACAATTCCTCACTCCCCCTGTAGCAGTATTATGCATCAACCCCTTGTCATGGCTTCATTATAAGAACAGGGTACTAATTTCATCCCTTGATTTTGAATTTGACCATATGACTTTCTTTGGGAAGATGTTAGTAGATAAAAGCAAAAATTTGAAATGTACATTTGTGTAGATTAAAACAGTTTTTCCTCTTCCACAGAGAATACTTCTGTGACCAAATGTGTGGGAGTTTTCCCACCCCAACAGACACACCAAGTATCTTGGCCCATTTTCAGTTGCTTACAACAGAATACCTAGAACAGAGTAATTTATAAAGAAAAGGGATTTATTTTTTACAGTGACAGAGGCTGAGAAGTCCAGGGTCAAGGGGCCATATCTAGTGAGGGCCTTCTTGCTGTGGGGACTCTCTGCAGAGTCCTGAGGCAGCACAGGGCATCACGTGGTGAGAGAGGCCGAACATCCTTGCTCAGAGCAAGCTTTTTCTTCTTCTATAGCCAACAAACCCATTCCTGTGATAACCCATTAGTTTATTAATCCACCGAAAGATTTATCTTCTTTATTAATGATTTAATTCACTCATGAGGGCAGAGCTTTCATGATTCAAACACCTCTTAAAGGCCCCCTCTCTATATTGCCACATTGGGAATTTAGTTTCACATGAGTTTTAGAGGAGACAAACATTCAAACCATAGCACCAAATAATCAATTCTGCAGTTAACACTGTCTGAGTATCCTCTGGTTTGGGTCAGTATTTATCTGGAGATAGCATCAGATCCCACAGGTTGAAGGCTCAGTTCTTAAGACTTTCCCCCTCATGACTTTTTAGATACCAAACAAGAGCCCCAGATTGTTGTACCTGTGCTTCTGGCTAACCATCTATACATCAGGGTTTCCACAATCTCCCCCCTCAGGTTTGATTAACTTGCCAGAACAGCTAATAGACCTCTGGGAAATACTAACTCATGTTTACCAGTTTATTACAAAGGATATTTTAAAGGTTACAAATAAAAAGCTAGGTTAATAGGCACATAGGACAAGGTCTGGAAGGATCCCAAGACCAGAAGTACCTTTCCCCATGGAGTTGGAGTGTATCACCTTACTGGCATATGAATGTCTAAGACCTCATGTGTTCAGCTGTCCACAAGCTCTCTCAAACCAGTCCTTTCAGTTTTTATGGAAGTGTCGTTACTTAAGCATGATCAATTAAATTATTGGCCGCTAGTGATCAGCTTAACCTTCATTCCCTCTCCCCCTCACTAGAGACTGGATGTTGGAGCTGAGTAACTCCTCTAATCCTGCTGTGTGGTCTTTCCAGTGACCAGCCCCCATCCTGAAGCTACCCAGTAGCTGTCAGTCATCAGTCAACTTATTAGCATACAAAAAGACACTTATCACTATGAAGATTTCAAAGATTTAAGGAGTTGTGTAGTTAGTGGTGTACTTAGTAGTTTCTGGTGTCAGAAACTGGGGGCAAGGACAAAATATATATTTTACAATATCATTGTATGCATGGTTGGGCTTACCTTCTTGCACTTTTGTCAGCACCATGAAAAGAGTATGCCCCAACCAGGCTACTGGTCAAAGGAGGATGAGAGACTTATAGAGCAGACCCAGACCCAACTGCATTTGGAATGGAAACCAGTTTAATTCTGTCTACATGACATTAACTTTAGCCAACTTGCAGACATGAGAATAGAGTAATGCATTGTTGTTCTCTACCACTGAGCTTTGAGATAGTTCTTTTACACAGCACAAAAAATGACTAATACAGAGGCCTTGAAGAAAAACAATGTTTAAGAGTTTTCCTAAGGAAAAGGAACCAGAGGGGGAGGAAAAGGCTAAGAAGAAGAAATCAGAAAGGCAGAAGGAAAATAATGAGCAAAAAGTATTGAGGAGATCGGGATCAGGGAAATTTTTAAGGCAGAAATGGTCAAATTCCACAGAGAGGTCACATTGGACACAAGGTTAAAATAAACTACTGGATTTGTAAATTATGTGCCCGATATTTTTGAGCTTTGCCAAAACAGCTTCAGTTAGTTGGTTGAAACAGAAATCATATTGCAGTGGGTAAAGAAGTGTAAAGGGAGACAGTAGAGGCAGGATATGTAGACCACACTTGAGTGTTGTAATTAGATGGAGGATGGCAGGTGTCATGGAATAACACAAAGACTGCTAGAGATAAGTTAGAGTTGAATGTGCCTCCTTTGCAGGCAGAGGAGAACCAAGTCACTCAGAAAGAGTTCAGTAGGTCTCCACAAGCTGAAAGTGGAAGGATGAAATATGAGGCCAAAAAGAGAGTTAACTCCATATGAGAAAGGATTATATACATTAAATGCTAATTTATCAAGGAAAGTGTTATAAATTATCTCTTTGAATTGATTATTATTTTGCTTTATGTCACAAAAATATAACAAAGTGATTTAAGAGTCTCAGAAATACTGTGTTAGGCTTAAGATCCTGGAGCGGTCATTTTTGTATGCACTTTTAAATGCTTGACACTTGACACATTTTTCTTTTCCCCGAGGTGAAGACTTGAAGAGGAGGAATAGTCAAATGAATTGCCTTTAGAATGAAGATATTTTGAACAGGTTTCTAGTTTTAGGAGAAGTTTTGGTGGAGAGAGAGTGCAAGAGTGACAAATCTATGAAACAGAGTTAGACCAAGAGGTTCAGAAAGAAGTAGAGCTACCTCTTCCTCTGATCCATTAGGTAAGTAACCTCGAATGAAGATGAGGTTGAGGGGGTAGAAACTAAAGACAGAAAGACTTCATTCCTGTTGAATGCTACTTTCTCTGAGAAGGTAAAGGTGGATCTTCTGTAAGAGTGAAAGGACAGTGGACATACACCCTTCTATAATTGCCCTCGTTCCAAAACCAGGGGTCGCAAGTTCAAATCTCACTGGGGCCTCCAAAATGTTGTACTGGAGTGAGCATGGAAAGTCAACACCAAGACAAAAGTATGCCAAATTGCAGGGTCTTTATTGCCAGTGGCCACAGAGGACTCACGTCTCTCCAACCCGTGGCCCCGAAAGGAGGGTGTCAAGAACTTTCATGCCTGTAAACCACCTCAGGGGTGAGGGTGAGGGGCAGGGGTGGGGGTGAGGGGCTTCAGACATTCCGAGGGCCAGTGGACTTTGGACATTCTGTAAATCACCTCCTGGGCGGAGATGAGGGTGAGGGGCTTCGGACATTCTGATTGCTACTTAAGTGGTTCACAGAAGTCAAGATAAGCATTAGCTTACACATTGCCTGGGTAGGGTGGAAATTACAGACCTTAGTTACTTACTACAAGTTGCAGGGGCCAAGATGGCACGGGTTTAGACTGCTTGCCTGTCACATCAGGGTTACAGAGAGCAGTTTCAACAGAAAGCCGAGGTATGGTTGAGGTATGCAGTTTTATGGGGCTTTTACCATGTCACACAAATACCCTTCTATAATTGCCCTCTTGTTCCAAATATAATTTTAAGAGAAAAGTTTTCCCTGTAGCAACTTTTACATGTCTCTTTTAACTTTCATTATTATCCCTCCTAACTTAATCTGAAGTTCATAAATATAACATGAAGAATAAATTGATAAAAATTTGGAAGGCAATGTGGCAATCGGTATAAAAATGTTAAGCATGCATATGCTTTTTTTCCTATATAATATCTGCTCCTGAAAGCATACACTTTGATTCAGTATTCTACTTTTGGAATTTATGAAAATTGGAAAATGATGTGCAAGTTTGGTAATTGAAGAATTGTTTATATTAGTAAAAAACTGGATTAACCTAAATATACATCAATAAGGATTTTTCAAACTGTAATATAAGCATACACACAGTAAAATTCTATGCAAAAACAAAACTGTGATGCGGATCTATACTTACGTCTACAACGATGTGTTTATATTTGTGTGTATGTGTGTGTGCACATGTACAAATATGAATATATCAAAATGTTAATAGTACTTATCTATGGGTTGACAGATCTGGAGTAGTTTTTTTCCTTTCCTCTTATTTTTTGTATTGTTTGAATTTTTTATAATAAACATTTATTATAGCTATTAGTTAAATGAGCCAAAGATGGCCTCTGTGTATGTCAGTTTGTTCATTTCTTCACTGCAGGCTGAGACCCATTAGTTCAAAAGCCCACCAGCACCAACCTTAAACTTGACACATCCAGTTGCTTCAAAAATATAGATTTTTAACTGTTTAGAGCCTGCCTGCTTTGCCTATTCTGTGAAACCTTACCTGGCAGCTGTTACCCATTGATAAGGTAGAACATTGTGGTTATAAAACCAAACTGCTATGGCCCTTTGGAGCTCTCTGACCCAGAGACCTCCGTCAGACTGCTGAGTGCCATCAATGATTAGGAAGCACTCTTTCTGATCTTGCTCTCACCCCTGGGTTCCCTTGCCCTCCTCCTCTCCTAGAGGATGGCTCCTCATCTGAAGCCTCTGGATGATCGTGTGCTGTGACAGACTTCCCCTCTTACACAACTCAGTGGAAATGCTGCTCAATAAGGCATGTTGGGTGTTACTGCCTTTCATGGTCACATCTTTTACATTGATCAGCCCCAAAATCCCTTGAACACCATCTCCCAACCCCCACCGCCCCAGGCCTTTGTAATAGCACAAAAAATAACAAAGTGGTGTTTTTAAACCAGTTTTTTTTTAAAAAAAGAATTTAAATGGGTCCCTATCCTGTGCCAAAGAAAACCTGGGCAGGATCAAGCTTCCAAGAAAAGGTACCTTGCAAAGCCTGAACCCAGGGAGGGTTAAGCTTCCAGTCATAGGGTTTCAATACTGACAACCAAGTTCAGACAGCAACTATCCTACAAAATCTGAGCCGTAACCACAAAATCACATTGTCCTGGACTTTAATCTCAAATACTCTTTGTTTTTAATATCACCCAAGCTCTATGGCTGCTATGTATGCAGGCAGCAGATAGTCTAAGTGTTATTTCAGAGTAGTTTTTCAGTTCTTTATCAATATAAGTTATCAGGGACCTGCCTCCCTCCTTCCTCTCCTATGATATTTGCTCCTTTTATCAAAGTTGGTTTTGTGGATTCACCTGAGTGTTCTCCCTCATTCCCAGTCAGACTGTAGACCAGCAATCTCGTGTGCTTCTCCCCCTCAAGGAATGCTCCCCTCTATTTGGAAAGGTTTCTCATCTCAGTATCTTCAACTGTGTTTCAGTATCCAAATACAGTTTGTTGCTAGAATCTGCATCTTTCAAGTCTTTCCCCATTTGCAGGATAGAGAGCTCCTCCTGACTCTCCACTCACGCTCCTTAAACTAACCTTGCTGATTAGGTAAGGCATGGTTACTAAGTAAAAAATAGTCATCGATTACTACTGGACTTTAAGCATACTACATTTATATATCTATATATATATTCTTATCTTCCAGACTGTGGTACAAATCTGCGAATTCAGCAGACTATTTTTAATTGGACATTCTAAGCTGCTATACAGCTACTATGTATTGAAACTTCAACTTAAATAGATGATATAGGTGGAATGAATGATTTTCATTTTACATTTGGGAACCTGAATCATCTTTGAGTAAGCAGGAAAGAAACTTGGCCACTGTTAGAGGGAAGGCAGTCACTTTCCTGAATGCCAATTCCATGTTCTTTGGATATTTTTCTTGATAATCTTTGTCCCCTTTCTCCTCAACTAGAAAGTGCTTAGCATTACTATTACTCATGTGAGACATTTTGTGATCTGACCTACAATGGAAAATGAAAAATCATACTCCAAGATCTATTTTTGTTCGCTTCCAAGCAAAGTATAGATAAGGAAGATCCAAAGAGGTGCTTGAAGGGGATTTTCAGTTCATTTAAATGTCCACATTTCTCTCTCCTAGACTACTGCAAAAGTCAGCATAAACCATTTTGATAGAAATATATGTTTCCTTTTCACCTAAGATCCTCCTTTCCCCCGAAACCTTTTGTTCCTGTCCTTGTCTCTAATTCTGTTTCTTCATTGGAAGCAATTTACTCAGGATACAAAAGTCACTCTGCTTCTTCCCAAATGTCAGTCCTCAGAACTTTCTCACACACTCTTAGAACAATATCAGAAATAAAAAAGGCTCCCAAACCAGGCTCTAATTACAATCACTCTTGAGAGCACATCAGCCTCTCAATAACAATTAAGTTAACAGTGTTCAAAGTACAACTCGAAGTACAGCATGTCCCAGTGCCCCACATTTTCAGGTACTAAATGGTCTCATCGTTTTCTTTTTTTTTAAGCAAGAAATATGCTTCAAAGAACAAATTTACAGACTTCAGTTTTTACACTCGGTTCACTGTTACGTATAATTAACACATTCCTGTTCTCCTCTCCACTTAATTTAGAACAACATTAAATTTCCATGCAGCTCACAAAAGTATATGCGGATTATTAGAATGTAGTTAGGAAATTTGATCAGTAGGAATTTCATCCAGAAACATCTGGAACCCAGTTTACCAGAAATGAGTCTATGAAAACTTGTGAAGGAGACAGTTCAGCATGTTTCCCTCTGGTTTAACGTGTTGGCTCTTCTCTAAGCATCTTCCTTGCCACCTCATCACCATCCTTGGCTCAGATGGCCTCCCAGAGATGAGAATCTTCCTTTACAGGATGCACGTCTCCCAACACTCACACTGTAAAGTACCACTTCACCAACTAGGTGACTTGGTAAAGTATGTATGGTATTATACAGGTGTTCTTGCAGTGGCTTCCTGAACATAATGCCTTTCCCTTGCCTTATAGACCCATTAATAATTTTCATGGGAGGAATTTTTGTTTAGGAGATAAGAATATCTTTTTCCCAGCTGATTATCAAATATTCCTCAGTATAAAAAAAGCCATGTGTTAATAACAATAATATTAATGAATAACAATAACAGACATTCATAGAGGACTTATTTTGTTCCAAAACAGTGTCCTAAGTGCTTTCCACACTTTTTAACTTATATCATCATCATAAAACATCTTGTTGGTTGAGACCGTCATTATCATCATTCTACAGACAACCCTTTGAAGGGGAGCAGAGATTGCCTTACCACCGACTAAGGAGTATCTTTCTCCTGCTTAGGATTCTGTAATGATGTGAAAAGCTTTTTTCAAAAGACAGTAAATAGGGCGTATTTGGAATATGCATTTTAGTATTGCTGCTGTCAATATGTGCCACCGTAAAACCTCTGCCAAGAAAGAATAAAAGGAGTCAGCTCAGAGTGGGTGGAAACTAGAACTAGACAGAGGCTCAGACAGACATTATTTGGGGGGATGGGGAGATCTCATAGGAAAAGGAGATGACTCAGAAAGAATTTCTTTAGCCCAGACAGTTTAGGATGCCTCCTAATTATGGGAACATTCTAAGATATCCACTAGAGAAAAAGCCTAGTGGTCAAAGTGGTACATGGCATAGATTTCTCATTGCTGCTTCAACATTCATTTACCCTTTCTTTATTAGTAAGAGAGCTCCAATTTTCTGTAGGGTGGCAATGTGCCTAGCTAAAATAATGCATTTCCCAGCTTATCTTGAGATTAAAGTGGCCACTTCACTGAGCTATGAACAGTGAGAAGTAAACAAAAGCTATCAGGAGAAGATAGACAACTGTCATGTGTCACTTTGCCCCTTCCTTTTCCCACACCGTACCTCCTAGAATATAGATATGATAGATGAGGCTCTAAAAGCCATGTTGGACTATTGCTATGATTCTGCACATGGAAGCCAAATAATAAGAATGGAATAGCAGAAATAGAGATGGAGGATGAGTCCCTGATGATCATGGGGTCACCACATCTGCCCCAGAGTGCACATCTCCAAACTTATTTTACGTGGAATAAAATATATCTTCCTAAGTTTAAGCCACTGTTATCTCTGACATTTTGCTATATGCAGCTGAATATGATTCTTACTGGATCCACAAAGTTAGCTGAAGGTTTTACGGGAAGCAGAAACTTTCAGCCCTTTACAAGGGAAGAAAACTCAAAAGACTTCTCTACCAATAGATAGCAAAGGTCCTGTGGAGAGAGGCCAAATAAAGAGATTCAAACCAGGAATTTGCCAAGCCCTTGAACAAGGCAATCAACCTCCTTGCTTCTCAGTCCTCTCATTCACAAAATAAGAAAGCTAAATGTGATTATTAAGGTTCCATTCCAGATAGAAAATTCTGCAATTTTACAATTATGAGAGAACAAAGACACACCAGTGTTGCTGAAACCCTGCTGAAAGAGTAATAGAGTAAATGTGCATTTTTTCTCCTGGTAGGGAGAGGTAACTTAATCAGATTTGACTGAAACCCAGTCCAAGACTGGTTGGCCACTTGGTATGGGGTTGCTACTATTTTTGGATCAGCTTGTGATTGCCATAATCAGGGACTATTTGATTGGAACAAATAGAGGTTCATTTCAATAGACTTAAGCATTCCTTATCCTAGTAACACAGGATATCTTACTGAAGCAGAGAACATCAGGGCAGGAAGTCTAAACAGTGAAACTGAGAACTGGAAAGCCAAAAAGTCTGTCTCCCCAAGTCTGTGGTCAAAGTGGTACATCACCTTGGGCTCCTCCTCCTATTTCTCACCACTGCCCAGCTCCTCTGCTGCAGGTCTTAAATGGTAGAAATATGAAAATGGCTTTCCCAGCTCTACATAATCTCTCTTTCAAAGTAGTACATATGTTTCGCTGATTTAGACTACATGTCATTCAAATTTTTAATGGAATCTGATTGGTTCATCTTTAATTAGCAATGGCCCTGGGAGAGGGTAAAGTCACAGAGTACAGACAGGGTAGGCAGGACTTGGGGGCTGGCTCTCTAGGGAGGAGTATAACTGGGAAGGGAGAATTTGCATCTTCAGAGCAACAGCAAGGAAGTTTTTTCAGCATTCCTCCTTAGGAGGGTATGCATGTCTTTCCAATCTAAGAGCTCCATCCACAGGACTCTGCTGAGGTGGGGCAGGATGAGTGTCCACAGATTATATCAAGATATATCTAATTGTGCCTCCTAACCTGCCTGGAGTGATACAAATGTATCACTGTTTTGAGTTTCTGACACTTGCTACAGAAGTGTTATATGGCATGTGTATGGGCACTTGGAATAATTACAGTAAATTGAAATAAAATCTGTTATAAAATTTTTGTTGAGAATCTAATAGCATAGCATCCCTTCAGATAATTAAAGTGCAGGAAACAGGAGAGAAAACTGCTAATTTTTTTTTTTTTTTTCTGAAGACAAATTTTCACCTCCTGTTTAATATTATAGTTTACAGAAATCTTTACTACTTACAAGCAGCTTGTCATGCAACATTTTCTTTAATCTTTACAAACTCATGAGCTAGACGAAAACTGCTAATTTAATCTTCCTTTTATCTATTTCTCTAGCTCCTGTTATAACCTACTCTACTTTAAGCAGAACTTGTCTGTGTAATTCAGAACTTTTTAATTACCGCCTTGACTAGTTCTGAACTCTAGTATTTGTGGATCATCTTGATAATTAACCGAATATTTCTATATTTTAATTGGATAGACTTCATCGCTTTATACTATATTTACAATTGTTATGGTATGAAAGCCATTTCACTAAGAGATGTTTTTGCTTTTTTAAAACTGTAATAGTATGTGTAAATTTTTGTGTTTTTATTTATTTTAGGATTTACCTCAAAATAATAGTTTTGATGACATCTTCTATCCCACATTAATAATTACTTTACCCTCAAGAACATAAGAGATTTGGTTTGTTGTCAAAATTTTGTTTTCTCAAAATTTAATTTATCTTAGTCTTTAGTCTCTCAGGCATAAAAAGATGAAATATAATACAGAAAGGGCACACTAAAAAATAAAATCCGGATTTAAACTTACTAGCTATGGTAGCTTAGACAGGTCACTTAATACTCTGAACATCAATTTTCATTATGTAAAGTGGTCAAAATAGTATCTGAATCTACTCCATGTAATTTTTAAGTTTATAAAATGAAATAGGCTCATAAAAATAATTTATAAAATGTAAGAATGTGCAACATTATTAGATACTATCAACAAAAAGCTTACCTATTCTATGTCTCATAAGATGATAAATTGCTGTTGTCAGAATAAAAGTAGATGAAGCATAAATAAATCAGGTCACCTGGGCTTACATTGGTGAACAACACGAGAGTATAGACACCTCTCTATGTTAAATATGAGTGAAACATTATGATTAGGAGTAAATTGGTCTACTATTTCATCAAGACAGCACACCCATACAACATATCAGAAGAGCTTTTAGGGGAGATCCTCTATATTTAAAGTGATGTTTGCTAATCACTCATCAATTATTTTTTATTATGTAAACTACCAGATGACCAATTTGACAGGAATCTTATAAATTAGTTTAAATGCATTCCTGATGTGTAGTTAATATCTCCAGCAGACTTCAAGAAGGCATTGCAGTGTGTTACATCCCTATTAGACATATCAAAATGAGACTTAGCTGAAGCTAGTATCATTAAATCACTCCAGAGCTTAATTTTAGTTCAGTAATCAACTTACATAAAATTTTCACTGGAGATGCTGAAGGGACAGTTCAACAGAGTATAAAATTGGAGGTTTTCTCTCCTCATCTTTCTTAAAATGCACTAAAGCAAATCTAATTAGACACATGAAAAATACCATGAGTATTACATACCTTCTCTAATGAATTTCATTTTCTGAAATCAGAAAGTATTCAGAGATGGTCAAGATCAGAAATGATATAATATTTCACTCACTTTTCTTGAAATCCTTCAGTTTGTAGCTTGCTGGTGTTTGGCCCTGGCTCCTTATAATGATTTTTTTGTTTCAACTCTCATACTATTAAAAAGTGTCACTTTGGTAGTCCATTTAGTGACATATTCTTTGTATATTTGTGGTTTTTTTTTTTATTTCTGGATAATTTTGCTGCTTAAGATGGCCCCAAAGTGTAGTGTTGAAGTGCTAACTAGTGTTCTGAAACATAGGAAAGCTGTCATGGCCCTTTGAAAAAAAAATATGTGTTAGATAAGCTTTGTTCAGGCATGAGCTACAGAGCTGTTATCCATAAGTTCAACATTAACGAATCAACAACATATGTTAAATAAAGTGTCTTTACATAACACACAGAAAACAAGTGTACATGGTGTTTTTTTTTTTTTTTGAAGGATTTTATGCCTTTAAATAATGGGGGAGAAGTTGGTCAAAGTATACAAAATTTCAGTTATGCAAAATGAATTAAGCTCTAGAGATCTAATGTACAGCATGATGGCCATAATTAACAATATTATAATGTATACTTGAAACTTGCTTAGAGGTAGATCTTAAGGGTTCTCACCTAAGCAAAAAAGGAAGGAAAATGGTAACAAGATTACATATTGATTGATTGTTGAAAATTTTGTGACCAGAGGGCTTACAGGAACCTAGCTCCATACTTCCTCTAAGAGCAATTCTCCAGTATTTGCTAAATCACTGTTCAAAGAAACATTAGGGAACATAACTATCACAAATAACAATCACTATATACACATATGTATGTATATAGTTTTAAATGTTACTATTCAGTTAAAAAAAAAAGTCAATAATGAGCCAGGCTTAGTGGCTCACACCTGTAATCTCAGCACTTTGGGAGGCTGAGGTAGGTGAATCACCTGAGTCAGGAGTTCAAGACCAGCCTGGCCAACATGGTGAAACCAAAATCAGCTGGGTTGGTGTCATGTGTCTGTAATCTCAGCTACTCAGGAGGCTGAGGCAAGAGAATCACTTGAACCTGGGAGGCAGAGGTTGCAGTGAGCCGAGATTGCGCCACTGCACTCCAGCCTGGGCGACAAAGTGGGACCCCGTCTAAAAAAAAAAAAAAAAAAAAGTCAATAATGTTATGGTCATCCCATCCCAACAAATTTCTGTTTTAAATATCACATCCTTGAAAAATTCAAAGTTTGAGAACTCACCTTCATTCATTCAAAATTATATGTTGATCATCTTTTATTCTCTACTACATTTTGCTGAGAGAATAATAGTGAAGAAGACAGTGACAGTACCTGTTCTTTTGGAACACATATTTTATGGGAAGACACAGTACCCATCCCCAAAAAAGACAAGTAAATATATGCATAAAATGTCTTTACATGGAAATTTGTTACAAAAAGACCAAAGAAGAGACAATAATCAAGAATGAGAATGGGGGAACATATTCTAGGTAGTTTTGCCAGATTAGATCTCTGTAGGGAGGTGACTTTTAAGATTGACAGCCAAAAGAACAGAAGGAATAAGTCACATGACATGCGGGAGAACATTCCATTTAGAGGGGGGGAGCTTAGACTGTGACCATGAGGTGGCGATGTGCTTGGCTCATTTAAAGGACTGAATAATGAGCAGTGTGACAAGATGGTGGGTTAGGAACAAAGTGGAAGTGGGGGACATAAACAGGGGCCAGAGGATGCAGAAATTATGCTCTTTGTTCTAGTGTATAGATTTTACTTCACTGCTATGCAAAGCCACAGAAGGATTTTAAGCAAAGTGTTGACATGATTCCATTTGAATTTTAAGATCACTTTTGCTCCTGGTGGAGAGTGGATTGAACAGGAGCATTGAACTGAGGAGACCCAGTGAAAATTCTGTTCCAATAATGTGGATGTATGATCGTGAGGATTTAACAAAGGTCAAGGAAAGAGGCCAAAGCCAAGCAATCACTGGAATTAAAACCATAGGGATGCTGCTAAATTGGATGTAGGGTGAGGAAAAGTAAGTTTTCAAGGGTGGCCCTATACTTCTGCCTTGAGTAACTGAATTAATAGTGGTATTATTTACTGAGATAGGGAAATCTCGGCAGGTACCTCTGTAAGTTTCAGTTTTCTTATCTATAAAATGGAAAAAATAATGTCCATTTGACAAGGTTGTTCTGAGGATTAAGTAAGGTATTCCATGCAAAACACTTATAGTGTTGACATATTAGCTGTTACTATTAGATATGGTATAGAAAAGATGCTGTCATGTTTTCAGAACCAATATTTCTCAAGTAGTTAAATATCCCCCCTGGATCAGTTATTATAGGGAATGATGGTGAGCTTAAGGTGAATAGAATGCTATTTTGCCAAGGGATATTGAAATCTTGACTTGGTTCCATAATACTGCCTTCATATGAAGTTAATAAATTAAAATAGTAAAAATAATATCTTGTTAACATCTGGAATTTTGGCCCCAAAACCCAATATAATGTAAGCTTCACCATGAGGATGGACTTTTAACTTTCCCAAGTAAGCCCAGACTATTATGCCTTCTAACTAAAGCAAACTCATTGCTGTAACCTGTGACACCTCCCCCTGAATGAGGTTTGTATCAAAGTTTGGGTTATGTGATTAGTAGCCATAATGAATCTCCTTGAAACTCCACCTGCTATATTGAAGCACAATCAGGGCTTTGGACTCCTCTTGGGGATATCAAAAGGGCTGGAGCAAGGTGGTACAGAAAGGAAGATTTTTTCAGTCCCCCCTCAGAGGACAAGAGGTATACTTCAAGTTGACTTAGAAAATTCTTTTTCTCATAGTTTGAGCTAAAATGGGCTTATATACTTCCTGACCAAATTGTCATACATCCTAAAATTATTAGGGAGTGATACGGATATACTTGTTAAATCGGCTGCAGTAAAAACCACCTCTCTTAGAGAACATAAGGAAATCGAGGGCATGTGAGTTTGTCACCTTTAAGAAACCCCTAGCAATGGCAGAACAAGCCTGCAGGCTGCAGGTGTGCTCATTCTTCCAACAAGCATTTACTGAGCACTCACTTACCAGGTCCTTCCCATGATAATCATTACTTTGAATCTTCATAATTTTCATCATAAAGATAATTAGACCATATTATTCCTTTCCAGTAAAGGTGGGTGTATCTTTTTTTTAAAATCAAGCAAGTTCGGTTTAATAAAATGCAGCTAAATTCATAAAATGTTGAGAAAAGTATAACAGAACAAGTAATCCTTTTTCCCCTTCCTAAAAAATGATATATCTAATCAAGCCAGCCTAAAATTCTTATTTGCCACTCAGGTTAAAGCTGTTGAAAACTTAATAATTAATTTTTATATTTATATTATAAAAATTAATAATTATTAATAATTTTTTGCTGCCTGCTTCTGGTTAACATGTCACTTCCCCATAAGGAAACCACTTTTTTTTTTTTTTTTTTGAGACAGAGTCTCACACTGTTACCCAGGCTGGAGTGCAGTGGCACAATCTTGGCTCATTGCAACCTCTGCCTCCTGGGTTCAAGCAATTCTCCTGCCTCAGCCTCCTGAGTAGCTGGGATTACAGTCATGCCATGCACCACCACGCCTGGCTAATTTTTCTATTTTTTAGTAGAAACGGAGTTTCACTATGTTGGCCAGGCTGGTCTCGAACTCCTGACCTTGTGATCTGCTTGCCTCCGCCTCCCCAAGTGCTGAGTTACACATGAACCACTGCACCTTACCAGAAGCCATTTTTTTAAATTGCAATTGCACATTAGTTTCTTATTTATTCATCAGATTTTTTGAAATTGTGCCTGTGTTTTAAGACAGATTTCATAATAAAAAGAATATATTTTTAAAAGCCTGTCATATTAAAGCCCCACCCCAATGACATACACACACATGCATGCACACACGTATGTACATACACATGTTTAAACTTGAAGTCTCATCACTCCAGAATGGTAGCTAGTCACAGAAGAAACACATTGCAAATAGAAAGGAAGTCTGAAGATATAGGCCTCTCCTATACAGCTAGCTGATTTCAGCTGCTTATGACTGTACAGTATAAGTTAATTCAATCAATGCTCACGATACAAGTTAATCATCAGAAAGAACCAGAGACTGATTATGTATGAATAAGAGCAGAGAAAATAATGTACCTGGACATACACTATAGCTCTAGGAAATTTCTATTCTAAGAACCAATTATTGCAAAGTCAATGAGTCCCCTACTATTTTAATGAGTTTAGTTGATATTCATCAGAACTTAAAATACATAGTAATAGTAATGATTAATTGTTACAGTTATTGAGGCATGAGTGTATAATAAACCAGAACTCACTTTAGATGCAGTCTGTGATAGTACAAACTTCAGTAGAACATTCAGTACAATATAGACTATTTTTAGACTCATTGAGATTACAGACATACTCATTATAGCAAACTAATTTGTCCCAAGTGACTGAAGGATAATCAACATTATTTGAGAATATATAGAATATACTATATTATACATGTATATATCAATGTAAAGTATGAATCTAAGCATTTGAATGTAATAAAACATAACTATTTAACATTTCATGAAAAATAATTGAATCTCCTATTACCTAGAGCATTCTAATTGTTTCAAGGTTATTCTTTCAAACATTAGATACATACTGTACAGCAGCAAAGGTGTACACTAGTTTTGTGAATATCAGATAAATGGTTTTGTTTTGTTTTGTTTTTTGTATTCTGGGACAACCCAATCCCACAACCTAGACGTTGAATGCTCTTCTGTTAGCCCTATGGTTACTGCACTGGTATTTCTGATCTCCCTGAAATTTTACAAGTTCATTGACCAGCTGTCTCGGAGTTCTAGAACAGCTTTCTCCTCATGGTAGAACAGCTTATATCTAGTATTTTTACCCACACAAATAAAGGACAAAACAAAAACATTACAAGTTACATTAAAATGTAATCACTACACTGTAAAATAACCAGGAATACAATTTCCACCCAATTAGGTAGCACAGAATACATTCTAATGACTGCATTTATAGAAGATACCAGCAATACTTAGCAAACAAACTGCATGCTAATTCACCAGGTGCCTGGGAACACCAGGGTAATAACGTTCCTTTAAGTGCACTGAATATGAAAACAAACAAAAAACAAAAGTGGGCAGCAAACAAAGCCTGTATCCTCTGTAATGAACCTTATAATTACCAAAAAGGCTAATGTTAATGGAGACTAAACAGTCTGCTATCTAAAATCTTCATGGAATGAAATCTAGTTACGTTTTGTTAAGACAATAATGCTATGTAAATCAAGTAGAAATAAAAAAGAATACCACTTTCTACCTCCTGGGAGGAAAATACAGAATGTGCTGACAGTTGGGCAAAGAGGTGGTTTAACTGGGTGGGGGAAGAAAGCAACAAACAGTAATTGAGTCACCCATCCAGCATTCTGGTTGTTTATACCAGTTCCATCTAGTCTAATTAAAGGAGTAATGAGAATTTAAAAATGTATTTTGAAATGGTCCCTCTATCTTCGCTGCTGTAATAAAATGTCAGGGTATTTATTTAAAAAGGCAAACCTGAGGAATATACTTTCATACTGAGGGACATTTTCTTGTCAAAGTGTTCTCATGTAATAGCTTCATCCCATAAAATAATTAAACAAAAATGAGTATCAGGCAAGGTAGTCAGCTGGCCACACAGGTGCTTATATCAGCATTTGTGAACAAATAATGATAGCAGCAGCATGCCTCACAATGTGGCCTCCCCTGACCTGCACCGCTCTCAGTGATAGTGAGCTACATACAAGTTGAATGTGCCACGAAAAGCTTCTTAAATATATAGTTAGGTGTGTTTATCATTAGATCAGCAGTCTGTTAGTTTAACTGGATGTTACTTTTGTGTATATTACATTTGGAATATTAGATACCTTCACATAGTGAACAAGTACATTAGACTAGCCAAGATGCACTTACTCTGTCTTCCACCAAAGATGAAATATGAAAGGGAAAAAAGCACTGTGGTTGATTCACAGCTACCCCTGCTACAAAAATCTGAAAAAAGCAACCCGCAAATTCAAATCTAGTTTCCCGTCCCTCCATCTCCTCTCTTAAAGAAGAATATTTCTCTCTAAGAGAGTAGGAGACCAGACTGGTTGTCATTATAAAGAGATCAAGAAGAGGGTTATGGAACTGGAGAGAAATACTCCTGGGGGGTTGGGGTTTTCACCTGTACAGAGCTCTCAGGCTCCTCCTGTGTGCCAGAAAATTGAGGAATGGAGTGATCTAGGATGAAAAATGCTAGTATAGGTTTTGGCTTGGCTCTTTCTTAATTGCCAGTAATAAATGAGATGCTTTTAAAATTATCTGTTGAACTGAGCCTCTTCAAACACAACTCAGCCTAGAACCCAGAGGCCTCGAGGATTCATTTGGATTATCTATGTCATGGCTCCGTTATCTGAGGCCATGATTTATAGAACTAATTTTAAAAATAACAAAAGGCTATATACCTTTTGAAGTCGTGACAGACTATAAAGTCAAGTAGAAAAGATGGCAACTTCTGAAAAAGTCACTGACATTACCATACAAACAGTAGGAGGAAAAAGCTTCAAACATTATTCTGTCTCTTAAATAACGATTCGATGACATAATTGAGTGAAAAATAAGTGGGATTGTAATTTTTTCTGATTATAGTGGTAATATTCTTAAGAATGCAATTAAGAAGCATATAATGATTTGGTTTAAATCCTGCAAAGCTACATTTAATCAAATATGCAAAGGCATCTTTCAGATTAAGAGAATTGTGTGTTCCTATTTATTTTTACCATTGTTTAGGAATGGCAATGAGTGGTATCTTTTTGTTAATGTTTTGAATTTTAAATTCATTTAGAAAGTCAATTCAAAGATATTTTGGAAACACAGAGATATCTTAAACATTTTGTGCTTTCTTAATGGAATGATGGCAATCAATTTTTTCACTCTCCTGTGGCACTGATCATGAGTTGCAATTTCCTCTTATCAGATTTTATATTCATATGAAGATTCAAAGGAAATTCCTTAGATATTTTATATATGGCTGAATATCTCTCATTTTTTAATCTTCTCAAGGGGACCGTGACAATTCATTTATCTCACAAAATGAATCATCTGAATGCATCTGTCACTGTTAAAGTACCATCTCCTTTTAACAAAAGAGAAGTACCTACTTATGTTAAAAAGCATCACTATTTAGCTAGGAGTTACTTGTACTAAAATATGTTTAAGTATTTGGATAGAAGTGGAGAAAGAAAGATGCAATGTCTTCTGACACCCACTGGCCAGAGTCGAGCCAAACTTCACAATTTCAAGGTACAGTGCACCTCAAGGTGGCTCTCACTTCAGATTTCAGCTGCAAATTAAGAGAATCCCAGACTACTCTCATGTCACTTCTGAGCAGCTGGTTCAAATCTGGGGGTTCTCATTGCCCTCTCAATTTTGATAATTTACTAGAATGATCTATGGACTTCAGGGTAGTGCTATGCTTCTTACAGTTTTATTATAGCAAAAGGATACAAATCAGTCACAGCCAAAGGGAGAGAAGCAAGCAGTGTAGTGGGAAGGTTCCAAACGTGACGTTCATATTGTTTTCTCCACACGAGAGGTCCTGTTATCCTCCTGCCGCAGGAATGTGCGACCATACCCAGAGTATGGCCAACCAGGGAAACTCACCTGAACTTTGGTATCCAAGGTTTTCATTGAGGTTTCATTATGTACGTATGACTGACTGAATCATTGACTTTGAGGTTGAACTCCATCTCTAGCTTCCCTCTCCTCCCTGGAGACCAGGCTGATATCATGTGGCTGAATGTTCTAACTCTCTAATCACATAACTGGCCTTTCTGGCACAGCCAGCCCCCATCCTGAACATTGTGTTAACATAAACTATCAAAGGTCTCACACTGAATAATAAAGAAATATCGATTACTCAGGAAATCCCACAGGTTTAGAGGTTACCTCTTGGGAATGAGGGACAAAGATCAGGCAAATTCCCTATTACACAAAGCCTGTGAGATCCCAAGTCTTACTAAATTATTTTGTAATAAATTTTAAACATTTTGGGGAATTAGTAATGTAGTAAACCAAACCTACAATTGGTCTTCATCTATTGGCTTGAACTCAAATTAGGCAAGAAACAATTAATAGTTTCCAGAAATAAGTACAAACCTTTCTGTTAAAATCTCACTATAAAATTATTACTTCCTAGGACTTTTATTTCAAATAATGATGAACATATTATATATTTACTAAGAAAATATCTGTATCACTAACTAGATGGTACCTCACAGTAATTATAAGAACCAGGTTTTAAAGTTTGTTCTAGATACAGATTTCAAATCTGTGCATAGACCCCAGATCTATTATTCATTTCCAAAATAAACATTTTTGCATGATCAGATAAAATAGTGTAATCTTTAAACATATTCTATTTAGTAAATGAATTCTTTTATTATTGGTATTTATACATGTGAGGTGAAATCTATCCCTTACCCTTTTTAGTATATCTACATAGTGGTTTATTCATTTTATTGGTATTAGACATCAAAGGGAGGCATTTTATTTAAGATAATGTTTCTATTCATTTATTCAATGTATTTATTGAACACATACTACATGCCAGGTACTGGGG
Source organism: Ateles fusciceps (assembly GCA_036589455.1). Classification (NCBI taxonomy): domain Eukaryota; kingdom Metazoa; phylum Chordata; class Mammalia; order Primates; family Atelidae; genus Ateles; species Ateles fusciceps. The sequence goes on from JAZHEH010002842.1 coordinate 5,762,852, forward strand.
ATGTTGTTAATACAAGGTACAAAGAACTTATATTTTAGTGAGAAAGAAAGGTAATTAGCAAGAGTTTTTAAAACTGTAATTTTTTAAAGATAAATATATGAAAAAACAATCTAAGAAAATGAAGTCAAAAAGTTGTAAATAGCAGTAGGATTCCCAAGGAAACTGCAATTTGAGCGTGGTGAAAGGGAGAAACATGGAGTTACCTGGTAGAAAAACATTCCAGGCAGAGGAAATAGCAAGTGAACGGCTCTGGGGCAGGAGCCTCCCTGGTGTGTTCAACAAGCAGTTAACAAGGTCAGTGCTGCCCAAGTGAAGTGATTTGAAAGGGGGAAGAAGTAGGAAATGGGGTCAGATAAGTAATGTAGGGTAAGAGGGTGTGCAAATGATATGGTACCTAATAGGTCATTGTAAGTTTGGTTGGTTCACACTTTGGGAAACTATTAAAGATTTTGGGCAAAGGAGTGACATATATTTTAAAAAGATTCTGGTTGCCATGTTCAGAACAAGCGGGAAAAGAAAAGAACTAGGAAAACTATTTAAGATGCTGTTGAAATAAGCTGCGTGAGAAATGAGAGTGGTTTGGACTATGGTGGTAGTGGGGGTTGGGAGATAAAAAGTGGTTATTTTCCAGATATGTTTTGAAGGTAGACTCAACAGGATTGAAAAATAATTAAGGATGATACCAACACATTCAGACTGTGGAACAGGAAGGATGGAGTTGCCATTAACTCAGATGGAAAGACTGTGAGAGAAGCTGACTTTGGGAAAAGGGAGAGAAGGAGGAAGGAAAAGCAGCCCAAATGGTAATCTTGACTTGCCTAATTCCAAACCCTGTGTTCTTTGTTACAATAAGTCAGCACACTATCTTCAGTTTATTGAACACCTGTACTGTTGCAAGGACTATGCTTTACATAATTTGCCTTATTAAATTCTTTTAAGAAGCCTATGATGATGAAAAAACAATAAGGTAAACACTTATATAATGCTGATTATGTGTCCTGAGCTGTTATATATCACACACACACAGACATACACACACTCTCATATAATCGTCACAGGAATCATAGGTACTATTATTATCCATATTTGCTAATGGGAAAGAGAGGTGGAGTAACTTGCCACTGGTTACACACTAAGTAAATGGGCAGAGGAGGGATTTGAACCTAGGTGAGATAGCTCCTGCATCTGTTGTCATCTGAGAGAGATGCAGGGAGAACACTAAGGATCAGAGGACTTGTCACCTCCCGGGGATTACATGGTAAAAACAGGTATTTTAACTTTGTTCTACTGAAGCCCTTTGACCAGTGGATTATAGAGAATAACACTTTTCAATTTCAGGTGGGATGGGGACCGGAGAAGTAATAACGGCATTGGGTATAGTGGTCTATTTCTGGGAACTCTGCTGTGGACACTAAAATAATCTAAGAGATAGAGAGTGTGTGTGTTTAATTTTACTGTATTAGTCTTCTAGGGTTTCTATAACAGAGTACCACAGACTAGGTAACTTAAACCATGAAAAATTATTTTATCACAGTTCTATGGCTAGAAATCCAAGATCAAAGTGTTAGCAGGGTTGCCTTATCCTGAGGCTTCTCTCCTTAGACTATAGATGGCTACTTTCTCCCTATATCTTCACATGATCTTCCCTCTGCCCCTGTGTCTGAATCTCTTCTTCTTATAGGGGTACCAGTCATTTTGGGTTATGGCCTATTTTAGTGACCTCATTTTACTTAATTACTTTTATAAAACCCTATCTCTAAATGCAATCACATTTTGGAGTACTGGGGGGTAAAACTTCAACACATGAATGATGGGTGACACGATTTAGCTCATAATAATTACCTAGCATTGTTATTTAAAATCTCCTTTCTACTTTAAAAATTCATATGGAACCAAAGAGAACCAGTATAGCCAAGGCAATCCTGTGCTGAAAGAACAAAGCTGGAGGTATCACACTATCTGACTTCAAACCATACTACAAGGCTACAGTAACCAAAACAGTATGGTACTGTTACAAAAACAGACATATATACCAATGGAACAAAATAGAGATCTCAGAAATAAGACTATACATCTACAACAATCTGCTTTTCAACAAACTTGACAAAAACAAGCAATGGGGAAATAATTCCCCTGTTTAATAAATGGTGCTGGAAAAACTGGCTAGCCATATCCAGAATATTGAAACTGGATCCCTTCCTTACATCTTTTACAAAAACTAACTCAAGATGGATTAAAGACTTAAATGTAAAAACCAAAATTATAAAAACCCTAGAAGAAAATCTAGGCAATACCATTCAGGACATAGGCACAGTTAAAGATTTCATGACAAAAACATCAAAAGCAATTGCAACAAAAGCAAAAATTGACAAATGGGATCTAATTAAACCAAAGAGCTTCTGCACAACAAAAGAAACTATCATCAGAGTGAACAGACAACCTAGAGAATGGGAGAAAATTTTTGCAATGTATCCATCTGAAAAAAGGTCTAATATCCAGAATCAACAAGGTACTCAAACAAATTTGTAAAAAGAAAAACAAACAACTCCATTAAAAAGGGGTCAAAGACATGAACAGACACTTCTTAAGACACTTATGCAATCAATAAACATATGAAAAAAAGCTCAACATCACTAATCTTTAGAAAAATGCAAATCAAAACCACAATGAGACACCATCTCATGACAGTCAAAATGGTGGTTATTAAAAATTCAAGAAACAACAGATGCTGGTGAGGCTGTGGAGAAACAAGAATGCTTTTACACTGCTGGTGGTAATGTAAATTAGTTCATTGTGTAAGACAGTGTGGTGATTCCTCAAGGATTCAGAACCAAAAATACCATTTAACCCAGCAACCCCATTACTGGGTATATATCCAAAGGAATGTAAATTATTCCATTATAAAAATACATGCACACATATGTTGCTTGTAGCACTATTCAAAATGGCAGACATGGAATCAACCCAAATGCCCATCAATGACAGAGTGGATAATGTGGTGCATATACAACAGGGAATACTATGCAGCCATACAAAGGAATGAGACTGTGTCCTTTGCAGGGGCATGGATGGAGCTGGAAGTCATTATCCTCAGCAAACTAACACAGAAACAGAAAACCAAACACTGCATGCCCTCACTTACAAGTGGAGCTGAACAATGAGAACACATGGACACAGGGAGGGGGAGCAATACACACTGCGGCCTGTGAGGGAACAGGAAAAGGTAGGGCATCAGGATAAATAGCTAATGCATGTGGGGTTTAATATCTAGGTGATGGGTTGATAGGTGCAGCCAGCCATCATGGCACACATTTACCTATGTAACAAACCTGCACATCCTGTGCACCCTGGAACTTTAAATTTAAAAACATATATAAACAAATAAAATCTTCTTTCTGTAAATGTTGGAAAACCTCATTCCCACTGAATATCAGAGGTGGATTCTAAGCTTACATATGATGACACTTGGCTCTCTTTTACTCTGATGACTTACATTCCTCCACTTACACTCTGTGTCTCAGACACAAGAAGAGAAAATGCAGAAAGCAACAGTCCCTGGTACACTCTTGGACACTGCAATGCGTATGAGGGTGGGAAAAGCTTAGTCAAAAGATAGTTAATTAGTTCAGTCAGCAATTCAGGAAAACGTCTATCAACCACCCTCTATAACATGACGGAAAAGGGGGAAAAAATGCTTTTAAAACCATAGAGGTAGCTCCTTTTATATTTTTGAAGTGAAGACTAATTTGATAGACATCTATCATTGTTGAGCCTTTATGTCTTTAGGTTGGTTTTATAAGTTTTTGAAGCTGAATACCTCAATTTTGTCTATAAAATATATTGAGAATTATTCAGAATGCCTATTGATGGAAAGATACCAGAGATTTTTACTAAATGTCTATATGTTAATGTACTCCCCCTGAGATTGTATTTTATCTTGTAAAATACAAAGCTGGTTAAATCCTCACAAAAATAATCTAGATATTTCTTTCCATAAATGAAATGAGTATACTTTTAGCTAAGGGGGAAACAGACATTGTATAATTTCCAGGAATTCTATAGAAAGAGTAGACTCACAGTAGTTTACTGAAACAGCAATGTGAAAGAGACATGCAAACTGCACTCAAATCCTTTCACGCTGAATAGTAACTGGTGACGATGACCCTGGAGTTGGAGATACTGGGTGAATCTGAATGGTGAAAGGGCTATGAATATGTAGGAAGATGTGTCTAACACACAGCTGAAAGAAGCACAACAGGGGGAATGGTATCATAAAAATTGTAAGGTTCTTAAATTGCATTCTGAATAGGAGGCATTAGGTGAAGACACCTTGTGATTCCAGTATCTAATTCTGTATTTGCAACCAAAGTTTATAATGGGTTATATACGTTTTCTGTTTGCAACGTTTTTAGCTGATTCCTATCAGTGACCTAGTCCTGGGAAACCCGCTTCCTCAAGACATTTAGAAGGCCTTGAACATTGGGTCTCTTCTAACCCTCACCTTATATTGCACAAACCTCAAGGAAATGTAGATTAGTTTAGAATAAGAACCAAGATTAAGGTCATCTGAGAAGAGCTCAACCTCTGGAGCTTTCGGTAGTAGAATTAAATGCTTTGGTTTTAACTATAATAGATAAATTTTCAGTTCTAGAATTTATTAGATTGTCTACTCCAAAATAAGAAAATCACAAGAGCTACTTATATTTTCATAACACTTTATGGCTTATGAAGCTTTTTTACGTTATTTCATTTAATCAAATTTTTACAACGTAGGGAAAAGCCCAGGATTCAAGGTTGTTTACGTGTGTGAGTCTTGTTTCCTCACCCATGCTAGGGAAAGCCACAGGAACTCTACTTATCTCAAAGGTCAGTTGTGAATGTCAAAGAATACAGTGTTATATAAAAACAATTTTAATTCCATTGTTAGATGTTGCTTTATAACAGATTCTATTAAATTTACAACCACTGAATTAATTATCTACCACTTTTTGATGGTGATTGATGCTGAGAACGGATTCTTTGCTCTTACATTGGAACTGTCAGAGCCATTAAAAACAATGACTTAATTATTTTATTACATTGACAGAATGTAATTCCTATAGTCATTTTATCGATGAAGACTTGAGAATTTAATTTACTTAATGATTGTCTTGGAATATATCTATCCATTCGTGGTGGAAAAATATGAAACATTGCCAGCAGACAAAGGCAGTTATTTCTTCTTTCTAGAGATGTGAAAATAACAATTACCACTTACTCATTCCCTACTTAGTGCCAAACACTGTGCTAGGTGTTTTGTATATTTCATCTTTTGATCCTTATACAATGGTATGTATGTTACTGTTCATTGCAACTTAGCAGAGATTTATTCAATTAGGACATGATGAAGCTGGGATTTGAGCCCAGAGATGTTCAACTTTAAAGACATTTGCTCTTTGTAATCAAGATTTTATCACATAAACATTAACATGCTCAATTATCAGGTGTTCTTGTATCTGAATGAATGGAGGCCTGGTAGAACTAAATGAAATATATATATATCTAGGCATGTTAGAATACCTGTCAAAAAGCAATGTTAGAACGGACACTTCTGTGTGGGCTACAACTATATTTGACTTTCTCTCAGCTTCTTTATTCAGTCCTTCCCCCTCTCATGTGCTTCCTAAGAGCTCTCTCATACTAATACAACAAGAAGAGGACCAAAGAGATTATTCATCAAAATACTTCTTAGGGAAACCATCATTTGTGTTAGGAAGAAATACTTTGAGAATTTACTAGAGGATAAAGCTCCAAGGTGGGAAACTGTCGCAAACATGGATTACTAATATCCCACGCATAAGTCAAGGAGAGGAAATGTTGTTGTTCATGTAAGGTAGAAAAGTAAGGAAAACGGAAACAGACGAAAGAGAAATAGGGAGCTAATAAGCCTGGGTTCTGAGCAAAGAAAAGCCGAAGAATGAAGCCCCTGAAGTAGGGAAGCTGAGGGAGTGCTGAGAAAAAACAAAAAAAGCCTATTAAGCGTGGTCTAATTGGTTGGTTGACAGGTAAATGTGAACAGCCTCTTCTGCTTCCCTAGAAAATCTTCAGGAACATTTACTATAAAATTCGGTAAGTTTTGGGAGACGCTAGATTCATGTGGAGTTGTCTAGAGTGCTGCATTCTGAGTTTGGGTCAATACAGGGTAAAACAGATAGCATATGCAGATGGAAAACATGGAGGATGAGGGACAGCCAACTTCCACATTATGTAGTCCTCTGACATCCGTAGTACTCAGTAATAAGAAATGAAGTACCAAAATATGCTACAACATTGGTGATTCTTAAAAATATTAGACTAAGTGAAAGAAGCCAGTCACAAAAGACCACATATTGTATGATTACATTTATAAATGTCCCCAAAAAGCCAATCTATAAAGACGGAAAATACATTAGCGGTTTCCTGGGGTTGGAGTGAGAACAGGAAATGATTGCAAATGTTCATGATGGATCTTTTTGGAGTAATATAAATGTTTTAAAATTAGACTTTGGCAATGGTCACGTGACTCTGTAAGCTTACACAATCATTGGATATTCACTTAAAAATTGGTGAATTGTACAGTGTGCAAATTATACCTCAATGAATATGTTTGTTTTTTTGTTTTTTTTAAAAGGTGCTGCACAGCGGTAGTGTTTGTAATGCTACCACTCAGGGAAAACAGCAGAGTGCCTCTCGAAGCACACCCAAGAAACTGGAAACAGAAGTTGCCTCTAAGGAGGGAAATGGGCACAGAAGTTGAGAAGAAGAGGAGAGTTCCTCTGTATGTATAATGTTTGGTGCTCTTTGAAGTTTACACCATGTGCATGTAACCACTATTCAAAAATAACATTAAACCTTTTTCATCTTTTAGTTACTAGGAGATACTTGGCTGCTGTTCATAGTGAGGAGGTCAATAATGGTAATGGGATCAGGAGAACGGACGGTCTAAGGGGAAAATGCTGCGTTATCTATTTTCAGAAATGACTGTTTTCATCTATTATTCAGAATAATATTGAACAGCAATACCCTATAGCCAAGGGACCTGAAGAGAAGAGTGTGCAGAGCATAAGATAAAGAAAACTATATATTTTGTTCTAAGGGGAGTGCTGAAAGCTGACAGTGGAAAGTCTAAGGCCTTTATGTTTTTGATGCCAGAGTAATCATTCAGAAGGCTTTTGAAGAGTAATGTATTGACTACACTGTGTTACATTTCAGTCACTCTGCTATCATCATTTCTTCAGTAGATGCCATAAATGTAGCAATTTAAGAGCAAACTGTTGAAAAACATGCTCAACTCATCTTCCTCAGCTTATTTCTTCAAATTATCTAATTCACTGTGCTTTTTGGATTTCTTTTTGCCATAGATGGTTTTCAATACAACTGAAGTTGCTAAATAATTGTCAAGCTTCTGCTCCACTTAGAAAATATTCACCAGTTATAACAGGTTAAATGCCAGGACTCCTAATTTCCTAGTAATGCATGTCTTTGGAATCTTGAAGATTTTCAACTCTTAATTCATAGCTCAATTCTTCTGTCTGATGTTAATGCAGTGATCTCCCAAGCAAATGAATGTATCTCAGCATTCCCTTAAAATGGTGATAATGAAATTTCAAAGTACTTGTTAAGAGAAGGCATACTATAAATCACTGATATTTAGAAATTTCTGAGAATATGTCCCTTAGAAATGGATATGTATTGGTTAACATGACTATCTTCTTTCTATTATTGAGAATATGTGAATCAAAGCAGGATGCTAAGATTTCCTTCCTTTGTTATTAATACCTGTTTAAACTAATGTTCCATTATGATGAAATCTCCTCACTGGCCTGGAGGAGTATGATATCATAATCTGAGCAAATGTTAAATGATGCTTTCTAAATTAAATGCTTCATTAAATTTCGGAGATCCATTCTAAATTTTATTTCCCACATGATAATTTTTAGTTAAGGCTAAAGACGAAAGGTAAAATAGATAATGTATGCATAGGTAACTAAGGGGAAGCAATATGAGCATAGCTAGGCTTAGCCTCTAAAAATACTGTGATGCACAGTGAGTTAGTTAAGAGTATGGTCTCTGAGTTAGACAACCTGAGTTTAAATTCAGTTAGCCACTAACTACTAGGTTGGTGCAAAAGTAATTGTGGTTTTTGGTTTTTGCCATTGAAAGTAACAGTAAAAGCCGGTATTACTTTTGCATCAACTAAACAGTTTGTGTAATTAGATTGAGCAGCTTACTAAATGCTTTAAAATTCAGTTTTTCTTATATGTTTAATGGGAATAATAGTATCTACTGCAAAAGGTTATTGGGATAATCAAATTAAAAAATCCATATGAAGTATACAGTAAATCACTCATTATTGTTCAAAATCATAGTTTTGCTGGAAGCTTCAAAATTTATAGCAAGAGGATAGTAAGTTTACCCACAAACCAGGCTGCTTTCATTCAAACATGATAAACTTCAAATGCAATACAGAAAGCCAGAGAGATGCTAGAGAGATGGCTCAAGATTCATCTGAATGATAATAAAAGAACTCAGAATTACAGAAGTTAAGAAAAAATGACTTTGGAATTTTAAAATTAACTAACATGCAAGTTAGTTAACCTTCTGAGCCTGTTTTCCATTTTGGATATAATAACACATGTTGTGAGGATTCAGTAAGTCTATGAATATGATACAGATAGCACAGCACTTGGCATAGTCTGGGTGCTCAATAAATGAGAGGAACGTTTACTAGGAAGACTGTCATAATGACTATGTGCTTTGCAGTATGGAAGACAAGAACATAACTGTCACATAAAGTAAATTGTGTATAAGCTGTTTTTTTAAAAAAAAGATGGTGTTTCTGAAACTTGAAAAACTAAATTAAGAGGGAGGGAGGCAAAGGTGCACAGGGGCCAGGTCACCATGAGGAAAGGGAATGTCAAGCAATAGAACAGCAGTTGAACATCTGCCCACATGAATTCACAGAGTCCCCTTGGGGCACCAAGAAAAGAGGAAGGAGAATGAATACACTAATTTCCAGATGGTAGAGTGGGTGGAAAAGGGAAGGAAAACAGAGGAGTTAGAGATAAACAACAGCTGTAGCAAAAGAAAAATGAAAAAGCAGCATGACTATGCTAGGTGAGCTTGGTCAGAAGAGATTATTCTGCCTGGGACTAAAATCCTCTGATTAGGAACAGAGAAGGAAAGGGAAGTATTTTCAGAATCTGTGGTGGTACAGGGAGATTAGCCACAGTGAATGGAGACAGAGACAGGCTCCTAATGTGGTGCAGTGTAGGCATTTGACTGGGACTTGAGAATAGTGGAAGAGATGAGTCCAAAGGGAAGGAAACGGAGTCCAGAGAAGCTTTAAAGTACTAATTAAAAACACACATGGAGTAAGTACCATTAACAGGAAGAAAACAACACAAACAAGAACACAAAAACTGGAGATATGGCCCAAGGAACTCTCAGAGAAGAGAAATTGTATGTATTCTTAGGGAAAAAACAAAGGCTCATGGGGCAGAAGAGACAGATTTTTTCTGATAAAAGAATGCTAAATAATACATGTAGATAATCCTCATTCCAGGAGGAGGATCACTATTCCCAGCCGTTCTTCTGCAAGGGTGAGCTGTGCTTAGAGACTTGCTTCCATAGAATAGAGTAAGAGAAATCTGACAAACACTATTTTAACCAAGTAATGAAAGTTAACATCACCAGTGACTTCATATGGATATTATGTACCCCCTGATACAATGTGGTGAGAAGGGCACTTTGGCTCCATGGGATTCTTTCCAATAACCCACAATCTAATTCTAATTATGAGGAAAACATCGGACACATCCAGAGTTGAGGAAATTCTACAGGATACCTGGACAATACACCTCAAGACTCTTAAGGTCATGAAAAACACAGAAAGACTAAGAAATTGTCACAGACTAGAGGAGACTGGAGGAGCATGAAAACTAAAGGTAATGTGATACACTAGACTGGGATCCTGAAACAGAGAGAAGATATTGGTGGAGAAACTGGTGAAATCTGAAACTATAGAGTTAGTTAATTATACTGTACCAAGATTGATTTCTTAGTTTTGATAACTGTACCATGGTAACGTAAGATGCTAACAACAGGGGAATGGAGCGAAGGGTGTCTACTAGGGGACTCGCTGTACTATCGCTACAATGTTTCTGTAAATCTAAAATTATTCCAAATTAAAGCAGCTTTGTAAAAAAAGATGATAGCATGTTAAAAGGACACAAGAGCCAACTGTAATAGCTTTCTGTAGATGAATGGTTATAAAATTGCATTATAACCCAAGGAATAAATATCCATGATTTTATATTAATATGAGTAAATAACAAATTAATTATTGGGAAAGAGGACAAGTGTTTCTTATAGAAAAATTCCAGTTAATAAGTGCAGAAGAAATGAAGGAAATAGAAAACACCATTAGAACACTAGAGTAATAATTACTACAGGCATAGTCAACCAATAAATGCTAAAATTAGTGAGAGAAAGTTTATGGAGAAACAAGATAGCTTCCAATTACCTTCCTGAAAATATTTATTAATTATAAAAAGGGAAAGCAGTAACTTTTAGCGGAGAAGCCTGGCAGACACCATCTTAAACAAGTGATCAAGGGTAACATCACTTCATGTCATAAGACATGAGGAAATATTAGACAAGTCCAAAATGCAGGACATTTTACAAAACCCCTGAATAGTTTTCAAAAGTGCCAAGGTTATGAAAGTCAAGGAAAGACAAACTGATACAGATCAAAAGCAGCTAAGGAGACGTGACAACTAAATACAATGTAGGATCCTGGATTGATTACTGGAACAGAATAAGGACCCAAGTGAACAAATTCAATAGTTTAGTTAATAGTATTGTACCAATGTTAGTTTCTAAGTTTTGATGAATGTATCACTGTATGGCAAGATATTAACATTAAATTGGAGAAATGATATATGGAAAGTCTTTATAATGTCTCTGCAACTTTTCTGTAAGTCTAAAATTGTTTCAAAATTTAGAATTAGAAAACGCATGAAACGCGCACACACACACACACACACACACACACACACACACGCACGCACACACACATAAAGGCCAAGAACGCTCACTTGAGGTTTGGCGCCCAAATACTACCAGATGCTCCTCTTCCACTTCAGAATTCTGACTAATAGCATATGTTCACAAAACAACAGAGATAACTGGCTCATCCGTATGCTTTAGTCCAAGACAACTTTGATAGTATATCTAGAGAACACAAGGGGTCTCCTATGACCCTCACTAAACCTAGGCTCTGGGAATCATGTCTCTCACAGTTAAATACCCAATCCCATCAGATAAGACAGAAAATGGCATGCCTCCTGCAACACTGGGGAAAATATGCCCTCTTTTGTTCACCACAAGGAAAAAGGTAAAGCAGCAGCAGTAACATGATTTGAAAGCAACAAGTCCAAAGAGATGTTTAAAAGGTAAACTGAGGCATAACTTAAAAAAAAAAAAGAGTTCATTTGCACAAACAGCAATTCAGGCATCTGGCAGCTCCAAACCAGAAGTAGTTTGGGAGATCCATCAAGGAAACATATAGATGAACAGGAAAGTAAAGCAAAGGAAATATCTGATGGGTTACCGACACATAGTTGCCTTACTTGGTCTATCCCATTGGAAAGTCTCTAGCTATATCATTATAAGTTAGTTGGCTACTTTTGATTGGTTGAGATGAAGTTCTGCTTTTCTTCAATGTAGGCGTTTACAAGAAACAGCTGAAGTTAAGTTTTGCTTATGTTTGGAAATCAAGCAAGATTAAGGTCATGTATGAAGTTTAACTGGTTTTGTCTGCTCAGGTATTAGGCCTGGTCTCCATTTTAATTTACTTTAACAGGCATGAGAGGAACGAGCTGAGGCCACTGTTTTCAGTGCTGTGGCAGCCCCCTGTTACCAGGGCCAGCGGATGCCAAGCTCTCCCTCATTCCCAGTCTCATCAATCACATGGGTTGCTCCTGTATGACATAAGTATCCATAGGTGTTTCTCCAATATGATCTTCTTTTGATGGGTGCATTGAAAATCCTTTCATAGAAACTAAGAATGAAGGGGGATAAGGGTTTTGTCTAAAATTTAATAAAACAAAAACTTTCTCAAAGGATGAATCATGAGAATATTTATTTCTTGCTTTACTCTTCATGGTATGGTTAAAAGATATGCTACCTTTTCCAGAAAATACAGAAATACAGAAAATACAATCTTAAAGTATTGTATTTATGTACAATAGTTAAAGTAGATTGGGGAAAACGAAACTTATAAAATTTTATACTTCCAAAAGAAAATATAAAAAGAGAAACTTGTTTAAGAATATGGCAACATCTCTGCATTTAATAAGATCACTAATGTTGGCTGGGGAATTCCAGCATATTTATAGAAATAAATGATAGGTTGGTAAGTAAGAAAAAACACTGATCTATAAATCCACATATTTAGAATCTGGCCATGCTAATACAATACTAACTGAAAACACAAAGTGTGGAATATACCCTAAGAAATGAGCAAGACTTAAAATATGAGAGATAATGAAGGATGGGTGGGTCTTCATCTATTTTCAAGATGTCAGAGACCTGTGGGGGTAGCTTATAAAATTTAGCGCTTTATAAAGGTATAAAGAGCAAAAAGATGTTCCCAATGTAATTATAATTAATGTATAATTAAGGGGAAAAGTTAAGAAGTTAAGCAGAGAGTAAAGATGCATGAGCAAATGGGTGGCACCAAATATAGACACGATCAGAATCACAAACATGGGAAAATCAAACAGAAAGAGAGACAGAAGTGTCACAGGCTTGACAAGAAGACAAGACACAAAGGTGGATGTTGGTGGGGCAGCAAACCTGACGATAATAAGGAACCATGGGAAAATGAGGTGTTTCTTACAGAACAATTTAAAGAAAGGCTTAAAGGGGAGTGTTAGCAATATTAAGTCTGAAAAAGGAAAAACTGTGTGATTTAACTGCAGACATTACAGTGAACACAGTTAATCTGCTGATCTGAAGAATAAATGAGTGGGTTGGATGATCTCAGAACTGACTTCAGCAAAGCTTCTGAGCATAGCTTGGGCAAACACTTGGTGGTCCTTAGTCTACCTGGAAGAAAGATAGAGTGACCGGTGCTGTGAAACGAAGCTTGCCAGCCATGGTATGTGAAAGAGGAGAAATGGAGGATACCAGGAAGTAGAGGAAATGCTCTACTGCGCAGGCTCAGGAATAAGGGCCCAAACACAAGTCACAGAGAGGCAGGAATTAGCTAAGACATGGAGGAAGTAGAGGAAAGGTTGCTTATCATTTGAGAATAACAGCTTTCAATGGACAGTGATCCTTTCCACAAAAATACATATATTCCCCATGAGTTTTGAGAACACTGTATACCAAGGTGATAAGCAGAGAGAAAAACATTAAAGCGCATGGGGCTATTTAATATATGTGGCTTAAAGATCTACCTGTCAGGAAAAGCCCTTCTCCAATTTAAGGGGAAGTTCAGTGTAGAGATAAAAGCAGGAATGGTGACATAGAACCAGAGGTAGCTCTAAATGAGGGAGATTCTGGTGAAAATTACACATGAGGAAAGGTGAATTTTTCTAAAGTCACTTGCTTTTATCATTTTGCAAAACCTGCCTCACATTCTTTGCCTTTTTTTTTTTTACCTTCTTTTCCACTCATTTTTTGTAAGGTTGTAATCTTATTAATTTATTAGTAATTAGCAATGATTACTTCTTAACCATGGGTAAATTGTCTTTTTAATTGATTCATGTGCCTATAAAGTACCTCATAAATTATTACTACAGCATATGTGGAGTTTCCATAGTTAGCAAGGTCAATCAAGCTGTGTATACATATACCTAGATTGACCTACACTTTGCGGAATTCCTATTGGTTGAATTTTCTTGACCTAATTGTCCCAAATGTGACTCAAGGACTCACAAGAATGCAAGTCACAGTGAATAATTTTATAGTGAAGTAATATTAATAGTTAAGGATTTCTGAGTACTTACCATATGCCACACACTCTGCTAAGTGTCAAATGTATCATCTGAATGTCTCTTCAATGAGAATCCATGGCATAGTATAGAATTAATTTTACAATTAAGAAATAAGGATCAGAAAAGTTAAACTGCTGAAGGTCACTATGTTAACCTACTCAGGCTGCCATACAAGATACCACAGACCAGGTGGCTTAATCAACAGAAGGTGTTTTCTCACAGCTCTGGAAGCTAGAAGGGGCCAGAAGGGTTGGTTTCTGGTGAGATCTTTCTTCTTGGCTTACCAATAACTACCTTGTTGCTGTGGCCTTTCCTCTGTGTGAGTACAGAGAGGGAGAGATCTCAGTGTCTCTCTTCTTCTTATGAGGACACCAGTCCTATCAGATTAGGATACTACCCTTATGACATCATTTAACCTTAGTTACTTCCTTAAAGGTCCTATCTCCAATATATAGTCACACTGGGGTTAGGACTTTAAAATATTAATTTGGGGGGGAACTGAGTTCAGTTCACAATAGTTAATAAAGGAAGGAGGATTGAAAAGCAAAAGTTCCATTCCATATCCTGTCCTATGACACTTTTCTGCCTTCATATGCCATACAGATGAAAGTACATACACATCACATAATTGTTTTTATTAATTTTACGTAAAGTACCTAGCCATTCATTTTCCTGTCACAGATCAGACATATAAAACCTGTCTCTCCTGAAAAAAATTGCTGAATATATATGAAAATGCATAGTTTATAGTTTGTGGAAGTTAAACTCTTGAATTAATGGTAGTACGATTGTTATCTGCAGGTAGAGGTTTCTGCTTTATAAAATTAGGCCAGATAGCATTCACTGAGGCTGAGTATACCATGATTAGGGTAGAAAGTATTCCGTGTTTGTCTCAATTAACTTAAGGTGAATTTGAATCTATATACAAGCCACACCCAGCTGAGGATAAGAACATTTATCTATTTAGTAACCATGCATTATACTCAGGTGCTAGCCACTGTGCCCTCAGGTAGTCATGAAGATAGAAAGTCAATGAGAATGATGCTTACTCCCATAGGAGAGCATAATAGGTTCTAGGGGTCTATGCTCTGTGAAATGGGAATATAAAAGAGGGTGTAGCAATTCATACATAACATGTATGGATATCTACCGAGGGGCAAGTACAGGCTGGGGATTCAGATGAAAGGTAATCAAATAAAGTGCAAACCCAGGAAGGGGAGAAAGCAAGGGAAGGTCAATTGTATTGACAATTTTAAAATAGAAGATAAAGTGGTCAGATGTCTTTGGTATCCTTTAATAAGGAAGAAGATGAAATTAGAATAATGGGAAATTAAGCCTCCCCAAATTATGTAAAATAAACCAAGCTGGTGGTGTTTTCTACCTTTTTTCTTATATATTTCAATTATAAGTATATAATCAGGGATCAAGGTGAAGACTCCTATGCATGCACACACACACAGATGCAAAGTTGAAGCATCAAAGGAGATCCTCTCAGTAGAGCGTGCCTAAGAAGATGGCAATGTGGAGAATACATCTCTGAAAGAAACGCACAGGGGCAGGATATAGTACACTCAAGGAGAAAAAAAAAAACTTTAAGTTGTTACGAGGCCATCAAAATATAAGAATCAGGGAAAAGCAGAGTCACTGCATGTGTATTTTACTTAACAAAGAGCAAGCTAAAATGAATATAAACTCCAGGTTCAAGAATGCCTGGTGGCACTAACACCAGATGACAGTGGAGAGAAGAGGTGGCCGGGTAACAATGGGTCTGTGAACTGCTGTTGAGATGCAAAGGTTTGTAGAACATATTCCCTGTAGATCCATGGAAAGCCTCTTTGGAAAAGGATAGGTTGTTCACATCTGGCTCTGTCATTTGTGAGCTAATTACAGAAAGAGAGGCTCAATTTCAATGCTTAAGTATTTTGTCTATACTCTTCTTCTAATTGGTGTTCAGAAAGGAGAAAAAATGCCTAACACTGGTCCAGGATATTTGCCCAATTTCTTGAGATTTAAAATTCAGAGAGGGAGATGAAACACCCATATCCACATACAAGACTTAAAAAAAATACCATTAGAAAAATTAGCGCATCATAAATGCCAAGTATACAACAGTTATTAAGAAGAGAGTGAGATTCCAGGAAATTTCTGAAGGAGGTGTGCACCCTTGGGAAGGATCAAATATGTAAAGGAAGTGATAAATTCCTGAAGCCTTCTTTGAATTTCCATATTTCATTTGAATAAAACTTTTGGGCAGTCCCTTAGGTTATGTGGCGGTGGAAGCCAGATTTATTCTAAATCTCCTGAAGTGGTTAAACTATCATTTAATTAATTTTGGTTCTACTTGATTGCCACAAAGCTTGGAAAATGTAAATAAACCAAGGTAAGACGTCTTGGTGATAACTTATTTTTAGAAATACGTAATACTTAAATAATTTAGTATACCAATCCATGTTGAAAATCATTCCAAATTTTCTTTTTTATGCTTCCTTCTAAAGATTTTCCCATCATTCCTTATTTAAAAAATTAACTGGGCTTAACAGAGGACTGGCTAGCCTATAATCTTGTCAGTTGAGCACAATTGCCTATAAAAAAAACACCTTTGGAATTTACTTTTACCTTGGAGTGGATTAGTTGCCATAATGGACCTAGTTCTAGTTGCTTACCTAATTTTAAACATGTAAGCCTTCTTAGAGGCAGAACTTGGCTGTTGTTTAAGACTTGAGACTTTGCCATCCTTCCAGATGATTCTTCTTTTTGACATGCAAGTTCACTCTCCTCTACTACCTGAAATGTTTCCCTTGTAATTTTGTATTTTTAGACTTTGTAGTCAGAAGCCATTTTTCTTTTTCCTGTTTTTCCTCTTCTCCTCATTATCTTTCCTTCTACTCTCCCCTTATTGACCTGCACAACAGCACCAAGCATGAGTCAATAGCATAGTCCTTTGGCTGGAGGACCATGCCTAACTCACAATGGGATCTCACTTATGTGGATCTGGAGTGAGTTCTCCATAGCAGTTTGCTGGGTGTCCTCCTACCAAAGACCTCTCCAGCATCATTCTATTTCTTCCTTACATCCCATATTATGTGATAGCCCTACTGAACGAATTCACAATTCCTTAAATTTCACCCTCCTCACTATGTACAGGCTGCTCCTCTCCTGGAGCACTCCTTCCCCTGACTTCTACATGCATCTGGGACTAAGCCAAGAAGTCTTCCCTCATTTGTCCCATCTCCATTCCCCAACCCCTATTCAGGCACCACCTTTTCTGTGCATCCTTCCATCGTGGCCTGGACCATGAAGCTCTGTGCCTTTCTATTAACTGATTTGAGAGTTCCTCCCCTACCTGCCTTGGCATGGCACCTGGCCCAGAGAAAATGCTCAGTAGATTCCGCTGGGTGAATGAGGACAAAGAGGGAGTGCAGATAACACTTAAAAAAGACACGGGTTGTACTTGAGAAGCATAATGCTGGATGATAAAGGCAGTTTCCAAAAAAATAGCAAACCACATTTGACAGGAAGGAATTTCATAAGAGAAAAATGTCAAGTTTTGTGCTTAGCTTCTAAACAACCAATTGAAGATATGTAGACTTCTGGAATATTAGTTTAGGTAAATAATAACTCAGGGTTTATTTGACTCCAGCTCAAGTTCATAGAATCCAAAAGTTCAAAAGCACGCTACAGGCCACCTCGTTTAGCCCTCTGCTTGGTTTATGATCACTGAGTCCCCCTCAACAATGTGCCTTCTAAGGAACATTTTTTCTTCTGTGTAAATACTTCCACAGCTTTGTCAGCCACATGCTAATTGACAAAATAACATAAAATAAAATAAAAATCTTAGCTGTATCAGTGAAACTAGCATGCCCAAAGCGGTAATAGTGTGGTTGTTCTCACTTTTATTATGACAGTTATCATATTGCATTTTTGACAAGCATTTCTGTCCTTATGTAACTTCTCTACTATAATGTGAGTTATTTGAAAACAGAATCTCTGCCCTATTAACCTTCCTATTCCTAGTATCTAGTATGATGTACTCAATAAACAAATGCTGACTCCATGACTGTGGCACGCACGGGTTAGCACTCCCAGTGGACTGGGAGTGCAGGGCTCTGATGTCGGCCCTACCATGTACTAGCTGTGTGACCTGTGGCATCTCATCTCACCTCTCAAAGCCTCAGGGATTTTTCTGGCTAAAATAACAATAAATATTTTGAGGATTAAATGAGAAAATAAATGTAAGCATCCAGCATTGTCATCCTTCTTGAAATCACATTAATAGAAATACTGACAAAACAAAGAAAATCTAGAATGATAAAGAAACCTAAACCCATATCATAGAGTGAATAGTTCAGGGTACTTAGAATGTTTGCCCCTGAAGAAGGGAAGGCTTACAAGGAACCATGATAGTTGAATTATTAATGCAAATTATAATAACCTATGTGTTTGACATTTTATTTCAGAAAGAGCTTCAACTTATTTTTATTGGGTTTTCACAATAGCTGCATAACATGGGGATGGAGAGCAGGCATGCATCACTATTGTTAGTCCACAGATGAAGAAACTAAGGCATACAGTTGCCCCATGCCTAATACCATACAGCTGAGCATGGTGAAATTTGGGCTGACCCAAGGTGTGCTGGTTTGTGGACGATTTCTCTTCTTCCAGAGCACATATCCTCTAGATGACCATGGAAGGTGAATCTTACTTGCGTGGAAGTCAAAATAAAAATTAATGGGTAAAAAAAATCATAAATAAGTGGACAATGCTTCAATAGAGAGGAGTTTTTGAAATGACAGTGGCCCCAAATCACAACTGAATGAAGAGGCTTATGAACTAGTAAACTCCCTGATTCTTTGTATTTAAGCAGAGAATGAATGCCCACCCATTGGAGATGTTGGGAAATAGTGGACACGATGATGTCTAAGCTTCCTTTGAACACTAGCTATGACTCTTAGTCACTTAGTCACAAAATATAGAATTCGACACATTAAACAACTCATTATTTACTCCTCACAAAAATATTATGAAATGGCAACAATGGGGACTCTGAGTTCTTGAAAAGAAAATTGCCATTTTAATTCAAAGAAGTTTTACATTTATCAGTGAAAAGAAAAGTCTTTCACATCAGTGTATCTAACAGGTGATTCTTTGCTAATGATTCAGGAAAATTTCTTGACCCTTACATTGTTTGTGGAAATTCTGATAAATGTCCTCTCCAAACAAGGCTAGATCATAAATATGGTCTATGTAACAAGAACTATCATAGCCTAAACATTTTGAACTTATGGATGTTACTTTAAATCTGTAACTGTATCCCCGTTGAGATCATCTCAACACTGTTTATAGGCAACATACAAATTAGACATAATTAAAGATGATGCATTCACATGTTTTAATTACTGCTCTGCTGCGCAGTAGTTTGACTAAATGTCAAAATTATCTCAGGGCACAATAATCCAAGGGGTGCACAGAAATAAGAAAGTTTTGCAATTTTAATTTGCTCAACCACTCTACTCTGAATTTTTTTCTGAATAATTTTAAATATGATTAATTATATTTTTCCCAAATCCATTTCACAGTTATCAGAAAGAAAATCCATAAAGCAGATTGATAAATAGATGAGATTTTGACTCCTAATAGAGTAAAATCTTAACTCATGATGAAGTTTATCATTTTTTTCTATAGAATTTAAAAATCATCCATTAACTTTCCTTCAATTAAGTTTTTAAACTAAGAAAAAGACTCTAATGAGAAAATATTACATTAGCTTAACTAAAATATAATAGTATAAGTACATAAGAGAGTAATATATTTTCTAATATTTTATATGTATTTTAACACAAGGGTTGCAGAACTAATAAGAGATTAAATTACTTCCTAAAATCAATCTAAAATTGTTCCCAAAAGTATATTTAAAAATTCAATTTAGTTTGTTTAAAAGACATATTTTCATATATTTAGAAATATAGAAAAACTTGGTTACTGGTGGAAATTGATCATTAAATATTTAAATAGTGAAAGCCAAATCATTTGAATTCAAGATAAGTTAAATGATCTTCAACTTTTATTTCACCTCTAATAGGTGAGTGTTCTCATAAAAGGAAATAGATTTCTTTTCATTTCAAACTACATTTCATTCAATTATGAGCTGAATATAGAATGAAAAGCTGAGGTAATGACACATTCTGACAAATGAAACAAAAAAGGTAGCAGCATTCTCTGTCAGTTTTCACTGATTATCTGGCAAAACTCAATCACAGATTTTGTACTTTCAAGATGGAACAGCTATTTAAATGGTAATTATTATATTTATGGATTTTCATAATGCTTTGAAAGTATGAAAGCAAATAATAAAGACTGTTCTCCTGAATTATATTAGCTCAAATATAAGATCAAGAGCTGATTTTTTGGTATTTAATTGATTGTATAACTTAATGTATTCTGTAATTGCCTTTTGTAAAGTTTAAGATACTTTAGCTCACTGTTGGATGATCTGGAGCATAACTGAGAAAGAAAGTAATTGAACAAATTTTAAAAATAACAGTGACTTGAAAATTCTGCAATCTGATGAAATAAGAGATTAGTAGTAGCCATGGGAAATTCCAGGAGGTGAGGAGGGAACACAGTCACTTGTTAAGAGCATCTTAAAGGCCAAGATGAGAAATGACTACCTTGACAGTGGTTGAAACAGACACATTTGAGGAAACAGTTTTGATTTTTAAAAATCAGCTGAAATATAGCCACGAAAATCAGAATCTGTGCCACATTCAACCAGGCACTACTGTGAGGCAAAGTTCTGGAAGTGGTTAGAAAATGTTGTTCTGTTTGTGACATTGTGATAGCTGTGGGATACCCAGCACATTTAATACTTTTCACTAACAATGTTGCAACAACTGTGTCTCCATAAAACATTTTTAAAAGATTCAAAAGTTCCTTATCACTGAGAGTATCTTTTTTCCAGTAAGATTATTTCTAATGATGCAGGACCAAAGATAGGCTGAGTTAATATTTAAGAGTTTACTGGAATAGTCATCTGCGGAATTTCCATAAAAAAATATTTAGTCAGAGCAGTGCACTTGAGTGCACTTTATTTCTGTTATGCATACAAAAGAATAATTATAATTTTATCATTTCTAAACATCTTTATAGCCATTATGTAATTTGACCCTTTCTAAGGAAAACACTAATTGTAGTTACTTGTTACTCACACTCTCTGTTCCGAGCTGATGATGAGTTTGGCATAGTGTCATGCACAAGAATTAATAGGTAAGTATGGGGGATACCTGTTGTGTCTTTTAGAGATTTAATATCACCTTTTTAAAAACAAAAGTGCATTGTATTAACATTATAAAAATATTTTATAATTATTATATACTTTGATATGTTATTAACATTTTATTTCTGCTTTAAATATAGATGGGATTATTTGATCCGATGTGAAACACTGAGAAAAATAAAAACATAAAATGTTTTACAAACAAAAGGAGAAAGGAGAAACAATTTTATTTTACTTGAGAAGAATGAGTCAGATAAACTGGAAACCTTGACAGTGCACAAAATAGGTAGCACTATATGACTCAACTGAACTGAGAAGCAGAAGAACGATTTACTATGAAATATAACACAGGCTGTCTTGTGTGCTCACTTTCTCTCTCTCTCTCTCTCTTTTCCTTTTCAAATTTTCCTTGTTTCTTTTACAAGGGTTTTTAAGGAAGTTCTTTCCAAGCTCTACAATGGTATTGTTTTGCTTGTCGTTTAATATTTAAAAACAATTTGAGTCCAATAAATTAGAAATAGTGGCTTTAAATGCCAGTATCTGTAAATCTTACAAAGTACATGTTGATGCAGCAGGCACAAACCAAAGAACCTATGGATTTATTTGTACTTATATGCATTATTGTAAATATGTTACAGGAAGTAACAAAACATTCTTTTGTAAATTATATAACCCACTTAACAGCCTCTATCTTGCTTTGGTTACGAAATATCTTGACTCCCTGGGCAATACAAGGACGAAACCTTACGTGCAAAGTTCCCACATTAGCAAATAGGCCACCTGGAAAGTGGACTCAGTTTGTGTTAAGGTCAGTAGAAGAGCCAACCCAATAACCATGTTGACATTCTGGGGCACAGGGTGGCGAGGAGAGTTAGACCACAGGAAACGGGCTGGTTAAGAAATGTGAAAACACTGAATCAACTCTTGGATTTTATTCTTCTGTGATAAGTTTAACAAGAAAAACAAATTTTAGAACATAACCAACTCAACTTGGTAAAGAAATTCTAGAACTTGGTAAAAATCTCATTGGGAACATATTGCACAGAAAAGTAATGTGAAAATCTAAGATAAACATTATCTGTGAGAAGGAGTCAGAGAGAAGAGAAAAGAGA
Organism: Ateles fusciceps; assembly: GCA_036589455.1. NCBI lineage: Eukaryota > Metazoa > Chordata > Mammalia > Primates > Atelidae > Ateles > Ateles fusciceps. The sequence continues at coordinate 5,785,261 of JAZHEH010002842.1, forward strand.
ACAGCACACTGGTAGATACATAATTGTTGTCACATTCTGGTACTTAGGTCTGGGGTGGTGTACCTTTGGATACTCATTTTATTATTGTACTGCATAATTCACGTATAAGTGATATGCATGTGTAGACACACAAATTCTTTTGACTGACACAAAAGAACTTACTAGTTTTGAAAAACTTTTTGCATCTTCCTGCTCAGTTCCATCACTCCTCACCTCAGTCCACTAAGACCTTTGCTGTTTTTTCCTGGCCTGCAGAACTCTATAATCTTCCTTGCCTTTGTAAACACTTCTGTATAAATACTATTGTCTGTCCTTGTTGCTAAATGGAGAACACAACTTACATCTTGTCCTTCCCTCCCTCCCCATCAATGTACCTTCCCTGTGGTTCTCTAAGTCTTTGCCTCTGTAATGCTCCATCCTGTTCTTTTTTCACTTATTCTCTAAATGACTGTTGAGCACATTTTGATCCTTTTTATGTTCTCCTTCTGCACAGATAAGTCGTTTTGCCTTTGGTCTTGAGAGACTGAAAGCTCATGGGCTGTCTCTATCCTGGTCTGGAAGTTAGATACTTTTCTTTCTTTCTTTTCTACATACGGTTGATTGTCAATGATTGCTTTTCAATTTATTCTATACTCCTTTTTGCCTCTGCCACCAGCATTCTCCAGGACTGTTTCTTAAATTGTGCTGAATATTGTGCACATCCTCTTGTTAAAAATCAGTCTATTTGTATCCTTTCTCTGTCTCATAGACATATTATTCTCGAATACCTAAATGAAAGGAAAGTTCTTTTAGGTATTATTTGTTGCACTTACATGTGTCTTCCTTGAAGATTCCCTGCAACTGGAATGGTTAGATCAGTCTGAGCCTGGAACATGCTTTTTAGTCTACAAAGGTGGGCCATGTGGTTTTTTTTATCTTCATAGGAAGATACAATACAATGCATATATCTTAAACACGAGCACAGATGCTTTGTCAATGTTTTGAACGTACTAAATAACTAGGAGATCTCAGGTGTCATGTGATCACTTCCTCTTTAATGAAAATGAATTCTTAACTCCACAGCAGTGTGAAAATGCCTTTATTGCATACTAAAAAGCTCTTCATCTGCTTGGTCTGTGAACTATATCTGAGAAGGATTTCTGTTAACATCAACCTCAGGATGATGGTCTGATTTTCTGTGTTCTTGTCTGAATAAGTCAGTTATTGTCATAACACTGTTCCCACAACTTCAGTGGGATGGGGATATATCCCCACTCCTAGCTGAAGGATCTCCAAGTCGTGAGGCAAGGGCAAGAATATGGGAAGGAATGAAGGATTGGAAACAATCATGCAATTCTTTTACTGTCATTCTTTTCAATCCAGGCAAGGCTTAACACTATTTCAGACATGAAGTTCTATAGCCTTACTCAAGTATTTACCAGAAAGGTATATAACATTTTCTTTATTTTGAGAAAATCTTTAAGAAAGGGGCTAAAGTTTATATTTACAAGCAACACAGTAGTCAGCAGGAAATGTTGGTTAATCAAGTAATCAATGACCACCTGTGGTCTACACGCCACTGGGTTGGATCTATAGGAAATGCAGAGTATAGGATAAGGTCTTACCCACAGAAGACAGCCAATCTGTTACAGGACTTCCAGCAGGTACAGATGAAGTTACACATAAGTGTAGTAAGTCATCCCTAGTTGTAGCCAAATTTTCAGAACAGATGCCCAAATGTCACAGAATATACTTTTGTCAGTCAAAAAGACTCCCACCAATAGCCTTTTGAATATTTTGTAAAGGATTTGGAGATCAGATCTGAAAAATCAGTCCTCTCCAGAAATGGAGAACTCTGATCCTCTCATTTTACCTCACAATATCTTTCACTTGGAATAAAGAGGACCATCTTATAACCCTTAGACATAAATAATCATAGTTAATAAATTAGGCCCTAATGATTAGAGTTAAAATCATTTCTAGGAGAGATCCAAGATGGCTGAACAGGAACAGCTGTGGAGTGCAGCTCCCAGTGAGAGCAATGCAGAGGGTGAGTGACCACTGCATTTCCAAACAAGGTACCAGGTGTATCTCAATGGGACTGGTTGCACAGTCAGTGTAGCCCAAAGAGGGCGAGCAAAGGCAGGGTAGGACGCTGCCTCACCTGGGAAGTACAATCCCCAGAGGACTCCCCTCCCTACCCAATGGAGGCCACTGGGGACTTTCCATCCACTCCAGCACTCTGGTTCAGATTCTGTGCCTCTCCTGCAGCTTTTACCATCCACAGAACAGGATATTCCCAGGCCAAAAAGCACCACAAGTTTCCAGCATGGCTATTTCAGCCAGCACTGCGGGTTTCCACACAAAAACTCATACAAATCTGGGCGGCCATTTCAACTTGCACCTGGAACACCTGGGAGACAGAGCTGCCCATTCAACTGAAAAAGAGGGGTCTGAAAGCAGGGAGCCACGTGCTTTGTTGAGTCCCACCCCAACAAAGACCAGCAATCTGAAACGCTCTGGATTCAGAGTTTCACAGCAAGCCCAGCTGGACCCAGGACGGTCCAGCTCTGTGGCAGGAAGGGCATCCACCATTACTGAGGCAGTCCACCACTACTGAGGCAGTCCACCACTACAGAGGCAGACCGCCATTACCAAGGCAGTTCTAACTGTACTTCTATTAAAAAAACCACAAGGAAGTTTACACAGCAGCTGGGCAGAGCCAGCAGCAGCTCAGTAATGCCTCTGCTGGCAGACTGTAACTAGATTACCTCCTTGCTGGGCAGGGCTTCTCTAAAAAAGGCAGCAGCACTTCAGGAACTTATAAATAAAGCTCTACCTTCCCAGGACAGAGCATCTGGGGAAAGAGGTGGTTATGAGTTCCGCTGCAGCAGACTTAAACATACCTGCCCAGCAGCTCTGAATGGAAAAACGGAGCTCCCAGCACAGCACTTGAGTTCTGATAAGGGACAGACTGTCTCCTCAAGCAGCTCCCTGACCCCTGTATATCCAAAGAGACACCTCATAAAGGAGAGTTCAGGCTGACATCTGGAAGGTACCCTTCTGAGATGAAAATAAAAGAAGAAACTGGCAGCAACCCTTACTGTTCTGCAGCCCCTGTGGGTGATTCCCAGGCAAGTAGGGTCTGGAGCGGACCTCCAGCAGTCCTAAAGCAGAGGGGTCTGATTGTTAGAATGAAAACTAAAAAAGAGAAATAAACTGTTTCCACATCAACAAAAATGACGTCCACTCAGAGACCCCATCCAAAAGTCACCAACTACAAAGACAACAGGTAGATAACTCCACAAAGATGGGAGGAAACCAGCACAAAAAGGAAGAAAACACCCAAAACCAGAATACCTCTTCTCCTCCAAGGGATCACAACTCCTCACCAGCAAGGGAACAAAGATGGATGGAGAATGAGTCTGAAGAATTGACAGAAGCAGGCTTCAGAAGGTGGATAATAAAAACTTCTCTGAGCTAAAAGAACATGTACTATCCCAATGCAAAGAAACTAAGATCTCTGAAAAAAGGGTAGACGAAATGCTAACTAGAATAACCAGCTTGGAGAAGAACATAAACGACTTGATGGAGCCAAAAAACACAGCACAAGAACTTCGCGAAGCATACACAAGTTTCAATAGCCGAACTGACCAAGCGGAAGAAAGGATATCAGAGATTGAAGATCAACTCAATGAAATAAAATGAGAAGGCAAGATTAGAGAAAAAAGAGTAAAAAGAAATGAACAACGCCTCCAAGAAATATGGGATTATGTGAAAGATCTAATCTATATTTGATAGCTGTACCTGAATGTGACAGAGAGAATGAATCCAAGCTGGAAAACACTCTTCAGGATATTATCCAGGAGAACTTCCCCAACCCAGCAAGACAGGCCAAAATTCAAGCCCAGGAAATACCGAGAACACTACAAAGATATTCCTCAAGAAGAGCAACCCCAAAGCACATAACTGTCAGATTCACCAAGGTTGAAATGAAGGAAAAAATGCCATGGGCAGCCAGAGACAAAGGTCAGGTTACCCACAAAGGGAAGCCCATTAGACTCACAGCAGGTCTCTCAGCAGAAACCCTGCAAGCCAGAAGAGAGTGGGGGCCAATATTCACATCCTTAAAGAAAACAACTTTAAACCTAGAATTTTTTATCCAGCCAAACTAAGCTTCATAAGCGAAAGAGAAATAAAATCCTTTATGAACAAGCAACTGCTGAGAGGTTTTGTCACTACCAGGCCTACCTTATAAGAGCTCCTGAAAGAATCACTAAACAAGGAAAGGACCAACCAGTACCAGCCACTCTAAAAACATACCAAAGGGTAAAGACCATTGACACAATGAAGAAACTGTCAACTAATGGGCAAAACAACCAGCTAGCATCAAAAAGGCAGGATAAAATTCACACTTAACAATAGTAACCTTAAATGTAAATGGGCTAAATGCCCCAATCACAAGACACAGACTGGCAAATTGGATAAAAAGTCAAAACCCATCAATGTGCTACATTCAGGAAACCCATCTCATGTCAAAGACACACATGTGCTCAAAATAAAGGGAGGGAGGAAGATTTACCAAGCAAATGGAGAGCAAAAAAAAGCAGGAGTTGCAATCCTAGTCTCTGATAAAATGGACTTTAAACCAACAAAGAACCAAAAAGACAAAGAAGGGCATTACATTATGGTAAGAGGATCAATGTAACAAGAAGTGTAATGATCCTAAATACATATGCACCCAATATCAGGAGCACCCAGATACATAAAGCAAGTTCTTAATGACCTACAAAGACACTTAGACAACCACACAATAATAGTGGGAGACTTTAACACTCCACTGTCAATGTTAGACAGATCAATGAGACAGAAAGTTAACAAGGATATCCAGGACTTCAGCTCAGATCTGGACCAAGCAAACCTAATAGACATCTACAGAACTCTCCACCACAAATACACAGAATATACATTCTTCTAAGTTATCACATCACACCTACTCTAAAATTGACCACATAATTGGAAGTAAATCACTCCTAAACAAATACAAAAGAATGGAAATCATAACAAACATTCTCTCTGACCACAGTGCAATCAAACTAGAACTCAGGATTAAGAAACTAACTCAGAACTGCACAACTTCATGGAAACTGAACTGGCTCCTGAATGTTAACTGGATAAACAATGAAATGAAGGCAGAAATAAAGATGCTCTTCAAAACCAACAAAAATAAAGACACAATGTACCAGAATCTCTGGGACACATTTAAAGCAGTGTCTAGGGGGGAAATTTATAGCAATAAATGCCCACAAGAGAAGTGAGGAAAGATCTAAAATCGACACCCTATCATCAAAATTGAAAGAGCTAGAGGAGCAAGATTAAAAAAAAATCAAAAGCTAGCAGAAGACAAGAAATAGATCAGAACAGAACTGAAGGAGATAGAGGCAAAAAAAAAACCTTCAAAAAATCAATAAATCCAGGAGCTGGTTTTTTGAAAAGATCAACAAAATAGACCACTAGCCAGATTAATAAAACAGAAGAGAGAGAAGATTAAAAAATGAAACAAAAAATGATAAAGGGGACAGACATCACCACCAATTCCAGAGAAATATAAACTACCATCAGAGATTACTACAAACAACTCTATGCACATAAACCAGTAAACCTGGAAGAAATGGGTAAATTCCTGGACACTTGCACCCTCCCAAACCTAAACCAGGAAGAAGTTGAAACCCTGAATAGACCAATAACAAGATCTGAAGTAGAGGCAGCAATTAATAGCCTACCAACCAAAAAAGTCCAGGGTCAGACAGGTTTATAGCTGAATTCTACCAGACATACAAAGAGGAGCTAGTACCACTCCTTCTAAAACTATTTCAAACAATCCAAAAGAGGGAATCCTTCCCAAATCATTTTATAAGACCAACATCTCCTGATACCAAAACCCAGCAGAGACTCAACAAGAAAAGAAAACTTCAGGTCAATATCTATGATGAACATAGATGCAAAAATCTTTAATAAAATACTAGCAAACCCATTGCAACAGCACATCAAAAAGCTTATCCATCATGATCAAGTAGGCTTCATCCTGGGGATGCAAGGTTGGTTCAACATATGCAAGTCTATAAACGTAATCCATCACATAAACAGAACCAAAGACAAAAACCACATGATTATCTCAGTAGATGCAGAGAAGGCCTTCAACAAAATTCAACAGCCCTTTATGATAAAACTCTCAATAAACTAGGTATCGATGGAATGTATCTCAAAATAATGAAAGCTATTTACGACAAATGCACAGCCAATATCATACTGAATGGGCAAAAACTGGAAGCATTCCCTTTGAAAACTGGCACATGACAAGGATGCCCTCTCTCACCACTCCTAATCAATATAGTATCAGAAGTTCTAGCCAGAGCAATCAGGCAAGAAAAAGAAATAAAGAATATTCAATTAGGAAAGGAGGAAGTCAAATTGTCTCTCTTTGCAGAGCACATGATTGTATATTTAAAAGACCCCATTGTCTCAGCCCAAAATATCCTGAAACTGATAAGCAACTTCAGCAAAGTCTCAGGATACAAAATCAATGTGCAGAAATCACAAGCATTCCTATACACCAATAACAGACTTAAAGAGCGCCAAATCAAGAACAAACTGCCATTCACAATTGCTACAAAGAGAATAAAATACTTAGGAATAAAACTAACAAAGGCTGTGAAGGACCTCTTCAAGAAGAACTAGACACCACCGCTCAAGGAAGTAAGAGAGGACACAAACAGATGGAAAACATTACATGCTCATGGTTAGGAAAAATCAATATTGTGAAAATGGCCATACTGCCTAAAGTAATTTATACATTCAATGCTATCCCCATCAAGCTACCAGACCTTCTTAACAGAACTGGAAAAAAACACTTTAAACTTCATATGGAACCAAAAGAGAGCCTGCATAGCCAATACAATCCTAAGCAAAAAAAAAAAAAAAAAACCAAAGCTGGAGGCATCATGCTACCTGACTTCAAACTATACTACAAGACTACAGTAATCAAAACAGCATGGTACTGGTACCAAAACAGAGATATAGACCAATGGAACAGAACAGAGGCCTCGGAGGCAATGTCACACATCTACAATCCTCTGATCTTTGACAAACCTGACAAAAAGAAGCAATGGGGAAAGGATTCCCTATTTAATAAATGGTGTTGGGAAAACTGGCTAGCCATGTGTGGAAAGCAGAAACTGGACCCCTTCCTGACACCTTACACTAAAATTAACTACAGATGGATTAAAGACAAATATAAGACCTAACACCATAGAAACCCTAGAAGAAAATCTAGGCAAAACCATTCAGGACATAGGCGTAGGCAAGGACTTCATGACTAAAACAGCAAAAGCATTGGCAACAAAAGCCAAAATAGACAAATGGGATCTAATTAAACTCCAGAGCTTCTGTAAGCAAAAGAAACAATCATTAGAGTGAACCGGCAACCACCAGAATGGGAAACATTTTTCACAATCCATTCGTCTGACAAAGGGCTAATTTCCAGAATCTACAAAGAACTAAAACAGATTTACAAGAAAAAAACCAAACCCATTCAAAAGTGCGGTGAAGGATATGAACAGACACTTTCCAAAAGAACACATATATGAGGCCACAAACATATGAAAAAATGCTCATCATCATTGGTAACAAACAAATGAAAAAATGCTCATCATCACTGGTCTTTAGAGAAACGCAAATCAAAACCACATTGAGATACCACCTCACGGCAGTTAGAATGGTGATCATTAAAAAAATCTGGAGACAAGAGATGCTGGAGAGGACATGGTGAAATAGGAACACTTTTACACTGTTGTGTGGTGATTCCTCAAGGATCTAGAAATAGACATTTCATTTGGCCCAACAATCCCATTACTGGGTATATACCCAAAGGATTAAAAATCATTCTATTATGAAGACACAGGAGCATGTATGTTCATTGTGGCACTGCTTACAATAGCAAAGACCTGAAACCAACCGAAATGCCCATCGATGATAGACTGGACAAGGAAAATGGGGCACATATACACATGGAATACTATGCAGCTATAAAAAATGATGAGTTTGTGTCCTTCATAGGGACATGGATGAATGTGGAAAGCATCATTCTCAGCAAACTGACACAAGAACAGAAAATCAAACACCGCATGTTCTCACTCATAGGTGGGTGTTGAACAGTGAGAACACATGGACACAGGGGAGGGGAGCATCACATACTGGGTTCTGTTGCAGGGGGCTAAGGGAGAGACAGTGGGGAATGGGGGAGGTCAGTAAGGGATAACATGGGGAGAAATGCCAGATATAGGTGATGGGGGGAATGGAGGCAGCAAGCCATCTTGCCATGTATGTACCTATTCAACAACCCTGCATGATCTCCACATGTACCCTGGAATGTAAAGTACAATTGAAAAAAAAAGTCTATAGAAAAAAAAATCATTTCTAAACTTCTCTGTTTGAATAACTTGAGATTTGGGATGGTGATTTCTATTTCTCGCCTTATGTGAGGTTTAGTTTTTAGAGTATGACAAACATAGAATGTTGGGATTGCTGTCTCCATTCTAACTAGCAGTGAAGAAACAAAATTTAACTATGTATCTAAGTTTGTTAGAGAATAGCAACAGTACTGTAATCCAGGATTTTTTAGACCAACTAGGCCACAGTGGAACACTATTAGAATCAAACACATTTACTTTAAAAAGTAAATAGAATTCTTCTAAGTAGCCACAAATTATATCTAAATTAGAGCTTTAAATAGTAGTTTGTTTAGGAATTGTTACATACCCTAAAAATGAAGACTGCCGGTCTGAGTGAATATCATGTGATATCAGATTCACTTATCTATTTCATTATTCATTAAAATTGTTAGAGATAATTGCTATTCTCTTTTCTTTCCTCAAAGAGCTAAATCTTTCATGATTCTCGCTTTTGTTTATGAACGGAGACCTCAATGGAGAAAAGAAAAATCTCAGCAAGTAGAAAAAACATATTAATCAGAAGTTATTTTAAGTTAGTTTATAAAGAAAGAATGAAACCTTTCACACTTCTTTTATTGCATTAAGGAAAGAAAAACACCCAAACATAATAGTCAATTCCCTAACCAGTAATAAAACAAATTTATGGACCTGCATACAGTTCTAGAATAGACATTTAATACATACCTGATGAATTAATAAGGATATGAAAAACTTGACCATTATTAGAGTAGAAGAAGAAATGATATATAAGAAATGAGTAATGAAATAGATGAGTGAATCTGATATAACTTGATCTTATTCACTCAGACCTGCACTCTTCATTTTTAGGGTATGTAACAATTCCTAACAACGGTTTAGAAACCATTGTGTTAAAACTGGAAGGTTATTAGAGATTATAACTCATACACTTTAAAGCATGGAACACTTGATTAATGTTCTTTTATGTGAATTTCAAAGTCCTTAGCTGTGTTACTGCAGACTATAAACGACTAATGTCTCTGAATTTTAGAACCTCAAGAAAGCTGAAAATAACTTTATCTAAACTTCTCCTTTTATAGATGCAAAGGCAAAGAAAGCCTAGAAAGGGTTGAGTTTCACAAGTTACATTTGTAGCTGGTTGCACTCTAGGGCTTAGTGCAGAATTCTTCCTGCAGGAAAATATCAAAACCTATTAGACCACTGTTACATCTGCCTTATCTTGCTCCATATGCTGTCTACAAAATTCCTCCATGTTGACATGTGTGTCAGTGATTTCTCTTAATTGCTCAATAACATTCTATTGTATAAATACACCATGATTTGTTCATCTGCTCTCCTTCTGAAGTTCATATCAGAAGGAGAAGGGATGAACAAGTCATGGTGTATTTACACAATAGAATGTCTTTGTATATGGAGTCTTTGGCTATTGTGAATATAGCTTCTGTGACTACTTATATTCAAATCTTTCTATGGGCATATGATTGTATTTTTCCTGGCTAAATACCTAAGAAAGAAATTTCTGGGTCAATTGCTGGATACGTGTATCCTGATACTTAAAAGAAGTTGCTAACAGTTCCTCAAAGACCGCAAAACAATGACTATAAAGTTTTCAAAGAATGAATGTCAACTGAGATTTATGTATCCAACCACAAAATGTAGATGAGGTATAAAATCAGAAGACAAATTTTTTAAAACATGCAATGAATTTACATTTCCTCAGCTCCTTAAAAATGGAAGAGAACTAGCTTTAGATTTCCCTGGTAAAAGGCATGGATGTGATCATTAAATCCATTTAACCTTAGGATTTGAAATACAAACAGTAAATTTTTGATTATAGACCAGAATGTAAATTTCTTCATCCCCCCCCCCACCAAATAGAAATGATTACAGTCATAATTGTTGGTAAAGAAGGGAGTGGTAGGGGCAGGTTGTGTAAACAGGCTGATCTCTCATAGCCAAGGGACCCAAAGACATTTAAAGTGGATAAGCAAGAAATAAAGCTGTGAAATGTAAAGATAAACACTAGAAAAGCATAATTAACTTAAATTTCGGTAGTAGAGGAGAAGTAGAGAGGAGGGCTAAAATGAACATGTCTTAAATTCACCTCCAGCTCATAACAGGGAGTCAATATACAGGCTTAAAAAAAAGAGGATTCAGTATATTGGACAAAGTTAATCATTAGGAAAAAATACACAATAAAATATTTTTGACATAACAAAAGCAGAAGTCGTAACATAAAATATGGTGATGGAACTAAGAACAAGCATTTCTGTCATGTCAATAAAGGTCTGAATTTTCCTATGAAAAAAACAGACTCCTATTGAGCCACAGTAAATTCTAAGTACACACTGTCTTCAAGAGAGACACACTTAAAACAAAACTCCTACACCCAGAGAGAACCATACTCAGTAATGAGATACCAGATGAATTCAGTTTATTTCCCATACGTTCCCAATCTGACTGAAGAGAGGGAAGGGGCAAAGCTAGACAATGCACTCATTACCTGGGCTAGAAAAGACTCCATGAGCTGTACTCTGTAAATAAATCCACTGAAGCTTGTGTTCTATTTTTTTTCTGCTAAAGATCTTTTTGGAAATTTAGACCTCCGTTCTGCCGACAACAGGGCCAGCCTGTCTGTGTGCCAAGCCCTGTCTGCCCTGCCTTCCCTCTCCCCCAGGCCTCTGTGCTGCCTCTAAATTAAAGAGACACCTGATGCTTATAGTTGGCTGAGAAAAATAAGATTAATGGTGATCTGACGTAATCACAGTCAATTTCCCCCGTCTCTAGAGCGGCGGCCGTGCTCTACTTGTCTTAGCCCTTCCCCAGGGGGCTGCCTGTGTTCTTGTTTATAAGAAGAGGGGTGGCGAGGGTGGGTGGGGTAGACTAGAAACAGCAGTAGTTCAACTTGGCCTTTCATGGAAGGGCATGATTAAAAGAACAGTTGCATGAATATGAATAAAATAGATGGCGTTTAATTTGTCTGATTGTGCCTTTCATTAAACACAGGATAAGCTCCATCAGAGAGTTCTACCTCCAGGGCAGTAGTACTAATATGACCCTGCATTTATCTTAGTATTACTATGGGGAGCACTTATGTTTTACAGCCTCATGGTGATTAGATTTATTCTCAGCTACAGATATTAGAAGAGTGATGACACATTCAGTGGTATTCAAGGACACTGCAAGTAGGAAGGGGTGTTTTACTGCAAACACATTTTAGATATTTGGATTATCCTTGAAATGCAGAGCATAAGGCAATAAAATGCAAAACACTCATCCCTCCTCTGAGCTCATTTTAAATATTCCATGGCCAGGAAAAGTGCTGCACAAGATTCAGTGTGGAGTCTCTACTTTCCCAAGGTGAACATTTTTTCTAAGGAGACTTATGGGCTTTGAAAAGAATGAACCATCTGAAATAAAAAATGCCCTAGGGAAATAATGAAGAATGAATGTTAAAGTAAAAATGGTCTCAGTTTCTTCCTCCTATTGCATAGAGATACAATTCTATGAGACTTGGTGTCTGCACATTATAAATTATTACACAAAGACACTTGCATACTTACATGCAGATGAGAATTATTTTCAGATTCCTGGTCTGTCTCATCTCCTATCACAGACATATCTGTGAAATCAAGTGGCCATTTAATTTTTAAAATTCAAGAATCGCCTTTTACTTTTGTGGATGGCAGTAATTACATTTCTGCAGAATTCTTGCCATCCACTTTTCTGAGTTTCATGTTTATCTCCTTCCTGTTCTAGTAACAGAGCATGCTTTAAAAATTCCCATGTGTGGAATAACACGGGGGAAAAATAGAATGAAAATTTATGAGTCTCTCCCAACCCTCTTGAGGGGAGCTATGACTACCTTTCAGATAGACTACCGTTAGGACCAGATCTCAGGCAAATGCTGAACTTCACTCTGCTGACAATTCAAAGTCTTATTGTGGGTGACTTATGGCTCAGGATCTTGTATTTCAGAAGATGTCACAGGGAAGAGTGTCAGTCCTACTACAGGCAGCTTATCTACCAGCTGACAATCCCTATACAAAGTCAATATCATGGATGGGCCCTGAGGCCCATCCAGAAGCAAAATTCATTGTAGGTATTGAATAAAGGGCAAATGGGCACCCTTTCTTGATAGTGGTTAGGGCAGGCTCCTAAACTGTAAGCCACTTGTCTTGATTCCACTGCCTGCTGGGGCCCAGGGAAGCCCATAGATCCTGAATAGTCACTACTCCCAGTGGCTCTGGCCTAATTCTCATCTCCTGTCTTCTGTTTGCATTCTTTTTTTAGGAGGAGGGAGGCAGATTCTCACTCTGTGGCCCAGACTGGAGTGCAGTGGCACAATTTCGGCTCACTGCAACCTCTGCCTCCTGGGTTAAAGTGAATCTTATGCCTCAGCCTCCCAAATAGGTGGGACTACAGGCACGTGCCACCACATCTGGCTAATTTTTTTATTTTTAGTAGAGACAGAGTTTTACCATGTTGGCCAGGCTGGTCTTGAACTGACCTCATGTGATCTGCCCACCTCGGCCTCCCAAAGTGCCAGGGTTACGGGCGTGAGCTACCACACCTGGCCTGTTTGCATTCTTAATTTCAGTGCATGGTCAGTCTCTGAGTCTCTGCCTGAGCCATGCAAACCTCAATGCGTGATCTCAGTATGCCTCCTGTCTAGTCCTTCACCAAATGCTGCAAGCACCAGCCTCAGTATAACCTCTACTACCAGCAGCAGAGATCCAGACACCAACCCTAGGCAACACACAAGCATCCAGGACTGCTCTGTTCCAGAAGCAATGGCCCCAAGGTGTCTTGAATGCTTACAAAGAGAAAACCTAACCATGAAGATTTGCACCCAGTGCTTTGGGCTCATTGCCCAGGACAAAGAAGAGGAGCTCCTCTTCTCCTTGTCCATAAAATGACAGCCCTTTGTGATGCAGATATTATTCATGACATAAATGACAAAGGAGAAAAAAAAAGCAAGAAAGAAATCATTTAGATAAAGAAGAAAGAATATAAGGATTAAAGATGAGCGAGTCAGACAGGTTATAAGAGGAAGCATGACGATGACGACTAAAATGGAGATGAGGCACCAAAAAAAAATCACTCTAAGTAGAAGTCAACTAATAGAAGTATGGAAAGCCAATGATGAGCTAAAGAGAAAATGGACATTTATGTAACTGGATAGGGCTAGTCATGGGACAGTTTTAGCAGATAATCACAATGTTCTTTTCTGATATAAAACATCAGGAAGCAGGATGGGTGATATTTAAATATGTAATGTATGTCCAGTCTTTCAAAGTATGGATGGAGCAGTGCCCCACGATGCACTTGCAGAAATAAATTAGGGAAACTATATGGTGTTCTGAGTGAGTTGTTCTCAGTGAAAAGACAGAAAGGCGTCCTTGTCTTTGACCCCATGCTCTTTGAAAAGGCAAAAGAATTTTATGAGGAAATGCAAATGACTGATTCATGTGTATTTTTGGAGGGGTATCTTTGGCATTTTAAAGAGAGTTCTGGTATTAAGAAGGCCAGACACAATGTAAAACATAGTCAGTAAATGACCATGCTACAGTAGAATGCTGTGACATTTTCAGAGAGTACATTTCTTAGAACAATTTCTCTCTGTGTACTTCTATGGAGCTCCTGGTACTGCTGAAATCAAGCTCCTCTGGCATTCAGTAGAAGGACTATTTTTACATGTGCAAATTGTACAGGCCCTCTGAAATAAAACTACTGGGCTAGAAACTCCATTATCCTGCAACTTCCAAAACTGAAAAACACTTTTACTTACTACTCACATTTCACCAGCCATTGTGGGGGATGAACAAATACATTTGTACTGATTTTCAGAGTAGTCCAAACATACATTTACAGTTCTAAGAAGAAAAGTATTTCCAAGTGGTTGGTTGTCCAGGATTATGAAGTGAGTGATTCTACCCACTCAGAGGCAGCAGGATCAGTGTGGAGAATATTTTTACTGCATTTCTTTTTAAAATGTACCTGATTGGTTTGACTTGTTTTGGAAATTATTCAGAGTATCAAATTAATTCTAAGAACAGCTAACATTCACTCCATGCAAGGCCCAGTTTTAAGTGTTTTATATGTGCTCACTCATTTATTCCTCTGTAGGGTAACTCTACATGGCACCATCGAGGTGAGTTCTTCAATTCTGACAACTAATTAGGAATTTGACAGTCAGAGATTTCTGCTATTATGATCAGAAACAGTGAGAAATTAAGTTCATCTGTCAAGTCAGGAGGTCAGAGCATATCCAGCATGAAGCCTTATAGAACTCATGAGGATAAGTAATTCAGATGCTCGAAACTGCCAAGTGACTCCTATTGAACTTGGAAAGAGTCATATTTACTCTAAGAGCTGTAATATTTCTTTAAATACAGGGGTAAAGTATGATTCATACATAAAGAAATTGAAACTGTAGGTGTTTTAGTAACTAAACGCGTATCTATGTTTTATTCTGACATATTAAGAATCTTTTATAAAATGTGCTATGATAATTTTATAAGTAAGTTCTGCCCCAGAGTCAGTTGTTTGTGAAGGCGGTCATTGGCCTCACCTTACTGAGTATTCTTTGCAGTAAATATTACAATAAATAAATTAATTTTTCATCATACTGGGGCTCTAATAAACAGGTCAATGGATTTGTAACTAGTTTGCCTTTTAGAGGGTGTGGGTGACATCCAGAATGTTATTTTTTAGTTCTCAACAAGTTTTTGAAATTTTAATAAATTGTGTATATTTAAAGCACACAACATGATGCTCTGAGATACATATATAGTAAAATGTTCAATATAGTGTAGGAAATTAACATAGCCATCATCTCACAAAGATGCTCATTTTCCCCCATGACAAGAGCAGCTATAATCTATTCATTTAGCAAAAATGCTAAATACAATACACTATTATTGACTACACTATTATTATTATCATCAGATTTTTAGGGTTTGTCATATCTGCTACTTTGTATCCTTTGAACTACTTCTTCCTATTTCCTCCTCCCTCCCCAACGCTGATAACCACTTTATTCTCATTTTTTTCCCAGATTCCACACAGAAGTTAGATTAAATAAAATTTTTATTTTGTGACTGGCTTATTTCACTTAGTACATCCTCCACATCCATGTTGTGGTAAATGGAAAAAATTTTCTTTTTTAAAGGCTGAAAAATATTCCTGTGTGGCGGGGGCGGGGGGGGGGGAGGGTGTGTGAGGGATGTGTGTGTGGGTGTGTGGTCTGTGTAGCATGTGTGTGTGTGTGTCTGTGTGTGCGCGCATGTGTGTGTGTGTGTGTGTGTGTGTGTGTGTGTGTCAGAGGTTTTTAATCCATCAACCCACTGATAGACACTTAGGGTATTTCCATATCTTGGCTATTGTGAATAATACTGCAATGAACATGAGAGTGCAGATATCTTGATGAGATGGTGATTTTGTATTCTTTGGGCATATACCCACAAGAGGGTTGTTGAGTGACATGGTAATTCTATTTTTAATTTCTTTAGGGACCTTTATTCAGAACATTTTTAAAGATCCCTTATGCCCTAGGTATATTCTAGGAAACCACAGATGTAATCCCAAAGAGGGTCTTCTTTCCTATAATTACTAAAATCTAAAAACCACAGTTAATTCAGTAGTTACAGTTACTCAAGGATAGAGGAAAATGCCCATTGGTGCCTTTGTATCAGGGGACCCAGCAGCCCCCCTCATTCCTTCCTCATGGGACATGTTTTGTGCCACGGGACTTCTTAGCCCATCTGGGTTATACACACCACAGCTTAAAGAATATCTTTCCATATGGCATAAGTAATTGCCTTTAATTAAAAGTTTGCCTTTAAAAAATTATGTTTCCAGATTGGATTTTGATCATCATTGCCTTTCTACTGTTTACATAACAAGGATAAATTCTGGAATGTGCTCCTGTTCCCACTCTTCTCAAAAATATATTCTGAATTGCAGTGAGCAAAATAGAGTTTATCTAGCAGATCTACAGGATAATGAAATGTGGTTGGAATTTAACTTCAAGTTGAATGGTAAGCCAGTCACTTCCTTAAAAAATTTCCTATATTATCCACTCAGAGGCCAGATTTCTGGGGAGAAATACTCATTAAAGCTAACTCTTCAAACTGCTGGCAGCTGCACTTCATTCACAGCTTTCACAGTGGCCACTGAGAGGCTAGCAGGAAAAAAACAGCCACAATCCACTATCCTCCCAGGACCATGCTTTCATGGGGCCTAGACAACTGGGTACAGAGCTGTCCTCTCTGCAAATCAGGGGGCATCCCTTCTCACACCAGCACCAGCTAGCCAGTGTGATGGTCAGAAGGAATGCATTTGTAATTCTCTAATGTATGAGAATGTAGTTAGTTGGATTGAATATATTTTAAATTTATCCAATGAAAATTTGTTTAGTTGGGTTGTTTTTGTTAGTAATGTCAACCATAATCAAATGGTATAAAATCACCTCAAGTTAACTTGCCTTTCCATATCCTTTAAATGGCCTTCACTAAGAAATAGTTTTCTCTCTTTCAAGTAAATTATGTAACTCCTTTCCTTTTTCACAGACCTTAATGGGCACAAGTTGTACTGGTGTGATATATTGGAAAATCACAATCAAAATAGAAAAAATGTTTTCTTCCCTCAAATATTACAAGTCACAAAGTAAGCCAAATAGAGTATAAATACATAAAAATACAGAATACCTAAAGTAGTGGATTTAACTTAGTAGGAAATACCTTCCCGCAGTGCTATAAGTCATTACATTTTAGAAGAGGCACTTTTTTATGGTTATCATTCTAACCAGTTAGAGGAGCAGTATAGCACTTAATTGAAAAATAAATGGTTCTCATCTCAAAAGGACAAAGTTTAATATGAACATAACTAACTAAGATATATAAGGAATGAAATTAAAATAGGATATTCAAGCAGAAATGTGTGCAGGAATTACGTTATGATTTTCCTATAAATAGCACAGTCTCTTTAAGTGTAATCTCCTATCCCTAATATTCTGAATTTCTCTAAACCCAGACTTGAGCAAAGCTGTTCAGAGAAGTATCAAAAAATAAACTAAAATAAATATAACCCACATGTAAGGGAATGGCTACACTAGAGTTTATTCACACCTTGGAACACTACATGGTAGTTAAAACAGGTCAGTATGGATTTCAAAACCATAATGTTAGAAGTAGTGCAACTGAAGGATCCCATCAAAAAGATCCAAAACAGCATGCACATCCTCCACTGGCAAATGAGGTATCCAGGGTCTGTCATTAGGACTAGTGTGACCCATGGAGAGAAAGGAAGAGTGGGGTGGTGCAATGGCCCCCTGAGAGCCACTTGGGGCAGGAGAGCCCCCACCCCCAGCCAAGGGAGACAGTGAGCAAGCATGCTAACCAGTCTGGGAAACCATGCTTTCTCCAAGGAACTGTGCAACACATGGATTGGCAGATCCCACTCAGAAGCCCATGCCACCAAGGCCTTGGCTTGATTCATAAATTCTTAGAGACCTACAAAAAGACATAGACTCCCACATAATAATAGTGGGAGACCTTAACACCCTACTGTCAATATTAGACAGATCAACAAGACAGAAAATTAACAAGGATATTCAAGACTTAAACTCAGCTCTGGATCAAGTGGGCCTGATAGATATCTACAGAACTCTTTACCCCAAAATAATAGACTATACATTCTTCTCCGTGCCACACGGCACTTATTCTAAAATCAACCACATAATTGGAAGTAAAACACACTTCAGTAAATGCAAAAGAGCTGAAGTCATAATAAATAATCTCTCAGACCACAGTGCGATCAAATTAGAACTCAGTATTATGAATCTTACTCAAAACCACACAAAAACATGGAAATCAAACAACCTGCTCCTGAATGACTTCTAAGTAAATAATGAAATTAAGGCAGAAATCAAGAAGTTCTTTGAAACCAATGAGAATAAGGAGACAACATAAAAGAATCTCTAGGACACAGCTAAAGCAGTGTTAAGAAGAAAATTTACAGCACTAAATGCCCACATTAGAAAGCTAGAAAGACCTCAAATTGACATGCTGACATCACAATTAAAGGAACTAAAGAAGCAAGAGCAAACATATTCAAAAGCTAGCAGAAGACAAGAAATAACTAACATGAGAGTAGAACTGAAGAAGACAGACAAAAATAAAAACCTTCAAAAAAATCAATGAATTCAGGAGCTGGTGTTTTGAAAACATTAATAAAATAGACCACTAGCTAGACTAATAAAATAGAAAAGAGAGAATAATCAAATAAACACAATAAAAAATGATAAAGAGGATATCATCCCTGACCCCACAAAAATACAAATTACCCTCAGAGAATACTACAAACACCCCTACACAAATAAACTAGAAACTCTAGAAGAAATGAATACATTTCTGGATACATACAGTCTCCCATGGAGGAAGTATAATCTCTGAAGACCAAGTACTGAAATTAAGGCAGTAATAAATAGCCTACCATCAACAACAAAAGCCCGGGACCAGACAGATTCACAGCAGAATTCCATCAGAGCTACAAAGAGAAGCTGGTACCATTCATTCAGAAACTATTCCAAACAATTGAAAGAAGGGAATCCTCCCTAACTCATTTTATGAGGCCAGCATCATCCTGGTATCAAAACCTGGCAGAGACACAACAAAAAAAACAAAACTTCAGGCCAATATCCCTGATAAACTTCAATGCAAAAATCATCAGTAAAATACTGGCAAACTAAATCCAGCAGCACATTAAAAAGTTTACCCACAATAAAGTTGGCTTCATCCCTGGGATGTAAGGCTGGTTCAACATATGCAAATCGAGAAACATAATTCATCACATAAACAGAATCAATGACAAAAAACACATGATTATCTCAATAGATGCAGAAAAGGCATTCAATAAAATTCAACATCAAATTGTCAATAAACTAGGTATTGATGTAACATATCTTAAAATAATAAAATCTATTTATGACAAACCCATAGCCAATATCATACGGAATGAGCAAAAGCTGGAAGCATTTTGTTTGAAAACCAACACAAGACAAGGATGCCCTCTCTCACCACTCCTAGTCAACATAGTATTGGAAGTTCTGGCCAGGGCAATCAGGTAAGAAAAAGAAATAAAGGATATTCAAACAGGAAGAGAGGAAGTCAAACTGTTTCTGTTTGCAGACGACATAATCTTATATTTAGAAAACCCCATCTTCTCAGCCCCAAAACTTCTTAAGCTGAAAAGCAATTTCAGGAAAAGTCTTTGATGCAAAATCAATGTGCAAAAATCACAAGGATTTTTATATACCAATAGACAAGCAGAGAGCCAAATCATGAATGAACTCCCATTCACAATTGCTACAAAGAGAATAAAATACCTAGAAATACAGCTAACAAGGGATGCGAAAAGTTCTCCTTTTCTAGGAGAACTACAAGCCACTGCTCAAGGAAATAAGAAAGGACAGAAACAACTGGAAAAACATTCCATGCTCATGAATAGGAAAAATCAATATTGTGAAAACGGCTATACTGCCCAAAGTAATTTATAGATTCAATGCTATTTCCATCAAACTACCATTAACATTCTTCACAGAATTAGAAAAAACTACTTTAAAATTTATATGAAACCAAAAAAAAGCCAGCATAACTAAGACCATTCTAAACAAAAAGAACAAAGTTGGAGGCATCAAACCACCTGACTTCAAACTATCCTCCAAGTCCACAGTAACGAAAACAGTATGGTACTGGTACCAAAACAAACATATAGACCAAAGAAACAGAATAGAGACCTCAGAATTAAGACCACACATCTATAACCATCTGATCTTTGACAAACCTGACAGAAACAAGCAATAGGAAAATGATTCCCTATTCAATAAATGGTGCTGGGAAAACTGGCAAGCCATATGCACAAAACTAAACTGAACCCCTTCCTCACACCTTATATAAAAATTAACTCAAGATGGATTAAAGACTTAAATGTAAAACCCAAAACCATACAAACCCTAGAAGAAAACCTAGGTAATACCATTCAAGACATAGTCATGGGCAAAGATTTTAGGATGAAATCTCCAAAAGCAATTCCAACAAAAGCTAAAATTGACAAACAGCATCTAATTAAACTAAAGAGCTTCTGCATAGCAAAATAAACTTTCATCAGAGTAAACACACAACCTACAGAATGGGATAAAATTTTTGTAATCTACCCATCTGACAAAGGTCTAATACCCAGAATTTACAAGGAACTTAAATTTACAGGAAGAAAACAAACAACCCCATCAAAACTGGGCAAAGTATATGAACAGACACTTCTCGAAAGAAGACATTTATGTGGCCAACAAACATATGAATAAAAGCTCAACATCACTGATCATTAGAGAAATGCAAATCAAAACCACCATGAGATACCATCTCATGTCAGAGTGGCGATTATCAAACATGAAGAAACAACAGATGCTGGTGAGGCTGTGGAGAAATAGGAATGCTCTTACATTGTTGGTGGGAATATAAGCTAGTTCAACCATTGTGGAAGGAAGTCTGGCAATTCTTCAAGCATCTAGAACCAGACATACCATTTGACCCAGCAATCCCATTATTGGATATATACCCAAAGAAATATAAATCATTCTAGAAAAAAATTAAAGTTTTAAATATTGATTGGGAACTTCAGACATTTGTAAATGAAATGGTCCATGAACTATTATATCACTATCATTTTGTCTAATAAAATAACCATTTCAAAATAAAAAATATCATGATGTTGAGTGAAAAAAAGATTGCCAAAAAGATAAATATATAGTAATACATGCAGATATATAATAATAATAATAACACACAGACATACACACACATTTAAAACACATTGCAGTATTATATATTCTTTATGGATACACACATCAATAGAAGAAATAATTACAAATATATGGGGATGACACACGGCAACTCCAGGATAGCGATTATCTTGAAAGAGTTAGAATCTAGATGTCACTATAAAATTTTATTTTGACAGAGAAAAACAAGATGGAAATATGACAAAATGTTAAAATTTGTTAAATCTGGAAAACAAATGGATGGATATTATTTTATGTTTTGCTAGTTTGAAAGATTATATCAAAAATTAAATCAAATACTTTACATATGTTTTACTGTAATCTCCTGAGTATATTAGCCTGTTATGGCTAGAACTGAGCTATATCTTGTTTTGGCACATTAACTACATAATTAGAACATTATAAACATTATAGACACATATATTCTCTCATTTTCTCTCCCAAACCAAGGAAAGACAAAGTTCTCAGCTTTCCTTTACCATGACCCCCACCTCCCACAATGAAAATACTCCTCTCAAACATTGCTACTTTAGCTTAAGCTATTTGGGACATTCTTACCCCCATCTAAAAAAGTAAGGAGAAAAATCCTATTGAATATCAGATTTTACCAGTGTCTGTCTACATTTTATTAGAGCTCCACTTAATGACAGCACAAGTGTCAAGAATTATATCCTCATGGTCTAAAGTAAATTTTAAAAGATGTTTAACATTCAGCTGGAAGGAAACTTAATCACTAAAACACAGCACATAGTTATAGCAATTTAACATAGGAAAATTCATAATTGTGTCTTAAGCAAAATTGCTTAAAATGAATTAGCCATATACCAGCATAATACCTTTATATGAGGTTGTAGCTTACCCAACAGAATGATCAATAGTTGAAAATTAGATTTGTGTATAGAAGTGGAAAAATTGTTATTATTACATTGAGGAAAAGGTATACTTTTGATACTATATGGTACAATGTTAAAATTTACACATTCAAAAAGGAGAACAGAAGTTTTATTTGCCATTGTTTCATAGGATTTAACAAACCCTAGGGAGACCATTATTCTGGAAATAGTATGAAATCATGATTTACTTATTCTAAAAACCAAATATTTTATTTCAAACAAATGGAGAAGTGAGGGTCATGACTCATAAAGAAAGATTCTGTAATGTTTAGAATTCAAACGTTCCTGGACAATCTATAAGGAACGAATAAATTAGAGGAAAAAGTAGGATGGGTTATTGTTTCAATTCTTAGTTCAGGGTAAGAAAGATAAAAAAAATTGATGACATGAGCTTATAAGCACCACATTATGTTATTTGAAACTACGGGACATACTGAATGCTTAAGAGGTACAAATATATTGTCTGCTTTCCACTTATTTGTGCCATGTTTCAAAACATAATGAAACAAAGAAAGCTTTGTGTGAGCTATGCTTAAATAGATTCAGCCTTGTGGAGGTGTTAAACAATGAAATTCCTCAGGAAACTCAACCATGTGTTTTGTGCCTTATCAGATCTGCATAAATAATGCAGTGAGTCTGCCAAAATAAGAATCTCATAATAGATTGTTCAGATAGTGTTATTAGTAAGAGACTGAGATTGGACTGTGCTCTGCTGAAGGAAATGGGTAGATGACATTGGCGGATAAGGAAACTACACATTAGTGGCAAGAAGACAAAATTTTAAATGACAAAATAAGTGTGAGATAGAAAAACAGACAATGAAAGGATTTTAAAGAAACAAAACAGATTCCCTTAATTAAATGTGATTATGCATCTGTTACTTAAAAAAAGGAATTAAGAGTGGTATTGTGACTTATTTTTCTGAGCTTTACAATTAAGCAGTGGAATTTCACTCCCAACTCTCATCTTCATTTCTTTTAAACTTTCTGGTAGATGAATGCTAAAGCAGGACTCAGACATGACTAATTTTAGCCTAGAAGCTGTAAGAAATAAAAAGAAGTTTGGAATGAAAGTTGTGAAACCAATCACTGGAATTTCTTCAAGTAATAACAGCATGTAGTTCTATTAAACATTGATAGATTCCTCTCTCAGATTTTTTAAAACACCATACATAATACTTAGAGAGACAGAGTATTTGCGGAATAAAAAATTCAAATAGCCATTTTATTAAGGTCAAAAATACAGAATAATAATTCAGTTCCTAGGGTATCTTTAGAGTTTTGTTGTTGTTGCATTTATCAATTCTCAAAATTACATTATTATTTTAAAAATAGTAATTACATTTGAGTACTTTTTTTTTTATTATTATACTTTAAGTTCTGCAGTACATGTGCAGACCTTGCAGGATTGTTACATAGGTACACACGTGCCATGGTGGTTTGCTGCCTCCATCCCCTCATCACCTACATTAGGTATTTCTCCTAATGTTATCCCTCTCCCAATCTCCCCCACCCCCTGCTATCCCTCCCCTAACCCCCCACCCCCCAACAGAGCTTAGAGTGTGATGTTCCCCCTCCCTGTGTCCATGTGATCTCATTGTTCAACACCCACCTATGAGTTAGAAAATGCAGTATTTGGTTTTCTGTTCTTGTGCCAGTTTGCTGAGAATGATGGTGTCCAGATTCATCCATGTCCCTGCAAAGGACACGAACTAATCTTTTTGTATGGCTGCACAGTATTCCATGGTGTATATTTGCCATATTGTCTTTATCCAGTCCATATTGATGGGCATTTGGGTTGGTTCCAAGTCTTTGCTATTGTAAACAGTACCACAATGAACATACTTGTGCATGCGTCTTTATAATAGAACGATGTATAATTCTTCAGGTGTATACCCAGTAAAGGAATTGCTGGGTATTTCTATTTCCAGATCCTTAAGGAATCACCATACTGTCTTCCACAATGCTTGAACTAATTTACACTCCTACCAACAGTGTAAAAGCGTTCCTATTTGTCCACAGCCTCTCAGCATCTGTTGTCTCCAGATTTTTTAATGACCACCATTCTAACTGGCATGAGATAGTATCTCAATGTGGTTTTGATTGGCATTTCTCTAATGACCAGTGATGATGAGCATTTTTTCATATGTTTGTTGAAAGCATTCCTATACACCAATAACAGAGTAACAGAGAGACAAATCATGAGTGTACTCTCATTCACAATTGCTACAAAGAGAATAAAATACCTAGGAATACAACTAACAGAGGATGTGAAGGACCTCTTCAAGGAGAACTAAATACCACTGCTCAAGGAAATAAGAGAGGACACAAACAGATAGAAAAACATTGCATGCTCATGGTTAGGAAGAATCAATATCATGAAAATGGCCATACTGCCCAAAGTTGTTTATAGATCCAATGCTATCCCCCATCAAGCTACCATTCACCTTCTTCACAGAACTGGAAAAAAAAAAAAACACCTTAAACTTCATATGGAACCAAAAAGAACCCACATAGCCAAGACAATCCTAAGTATAAAGAACAAAGCTGGAGGAATCATGCTACCTGACTTCAAACTATACTACAAGGCCACAGTAATCAAAACAGCATGGTACTGGTATCAAAACAGAGATATAGACCAATGGAACAGAACAGAGGCCTCGGAGTAAGGCCACACATCTACAACCATCTGATCTTTGACAAACCTGATGAAAACAAGCAATGGGGGAAAGGATTCCCCTGTTTTATAAATGCTGTTGGGAAAACTGGCAAGTCACGTGCAGAAAGCTGAAACTGGACCCCTTCCTACCCCATCCTTACACCGTATACAAAAATTAACTCCAGATAAATTAAAGACTTGAACGTAAGACCTTACACCATAAAAACTCAGAAGAAAATCTAGGCAATACCATTCAGGAAATAGGCATAGGCAAGGGCTTCATGACTAAAACACCAAAAGCAATGGCAACAAAAGTCAAAATAGACAAGCGGGATCTAATTAAACTCCAGAGCTCTGCACAGCAAAATAAACAACCATTAGAGTGAACCGGCAACCAACAGAATAAGAAAAGATTTTTGCAAGCTACCCTCTGAAAAAGGGCGAATATCCAGAATCTACAAAGAACTAAAACAAATTTACAGGAAAAAAAAAAAATCAAAAAGTGGGTGAAGGATATGGACAGACACTTGTCCAAAGACATTTAAGTACTATTAATGTTTCGATTCATTAGATTCCTCTTAAAGGTGTTGCTTTAAATTGATGACTCAGATTTTCTATAACTATTTTCACTGTCAAATAATTCAAAAAGTCATTATTTAACAATTAGTGTATATGAGGAAATGTAATAGAGGTGGGGTGGAAATGAAAAGAAGCTTGTAGCTTAGTCCTTGTACATAGGAAACTTAATGTCTAATAAGAGATATTCAAGGAATGTATGATTAGGGAAGCCTTTATGGAGAAAGTGAAGGTTGCATTGGGCTTTGAAGAATTCTTCAGATTTTAAGAGCCAACAGAAAAAAAGAACATAGGCTCTGAAAACTTAAGAGTTCTGTGTAAGAAGGGTCAGCTTTGTTTCAGGCCCAGCAAAGGTGCTCAACATTGATCACCAGAGAAATGCAAATCAAAATTGCAATGAGATATCATATGACTCCAGTTAAAATGGCTTTTATTCAAAAGTTCTGCTCACCTGCCTAAAAACAGGAAACAATACTAGAAATCAATTTATATATAAAAAATATATATGAATAAATTAAACCAGAGTATTTGAAATAAGAACATGCAGAAAGTTCTAAAATAAATTAGCCATTCAAACCTCAGAACCTCAGAAACCTAGAGGGATCACTGAATTATTGCAATCAGTCCATCAATGAAATTTGAGCCCAGACACAAGACTTAGTAAGTATTATCACTTGGAAATCTGCACCACTGCCTTTCAAAGCCTTTGTGAATGATAACAAATGTATTCACTAAGTAATACTGCATTTTCTTAATGTAGTTATACTGAAAGAATGACTGAAATTTTGTATTATTTCATTGTTCACATTAAATAAAATAAACCATATGTAAGTATTATACTATAATTATAGTTTTTTAAGTAATACACTAAATGTTTGTATGTGGGTACAAAGTACACTATATTTATGGGGTACATGAAATATTTTGATATAGGCATACAATACATAATAAGCACATCAGGGTAAATGAGGAATTCATCACCTCAAGCATTTATCCTTTCTCGGTGTTACAAACAATCCAATTGCACTCTTTTAGTTATTTTAGAATATACATTAAATTTGTTGACTGTAGTCAACCTGTTGTGCTATAAAATACTAGATCTTATTCATTCTGTCTACCTATGTATTTTTTTATTTTTTTTTTTATTTTTTTATTTATTTATTTTTTTTTTTTTATTTTTTTTTTTATTTTTTATTGCATTTTAGGTTTGGGGGTACATGTGAAGAACATGGAAGATTGTTGCATAGGTACACACATGGCAGTGTGATTTGCTGCCTTCCTCCCCATCACCTATATCTGGCATTTCTCCCCATGCTATCCCTCCCCACTCCCCACCCCCTACTATCCCTCCCCTTTTTCCCCGACAGACCCCAGTGTGTGATACTCCCCTCCCTGTGTCCATGTGTTCGCATTGTTCAACACCCGCCTATGAGTGAGAACATGCAGTGTTTGATTTTCTGTTCTTGTGTCAGTTTGCTAGAATGATGGTTTCCAGGTTCATCCATGTCCCTACAAAGGACACGAACTCATCGTTTTTGATGGCTGCATAATATTCCATGGTGTATATGTGCCACATTTTCCCTGCAACCAACAGAATGGAAAAAATTTTTGCAGTCTACCCATCTGACAAAGGGCTGATAACCAGAATCTACAAAGAACTAAACACATTTACAAGAAAAACAAACAAGCCCATTCAAAAGTGGGTGAAGGATATAACAGACACTTTACAAAAGAAGACATACATGAAGCCAACAAACATATGAAAAAATGCTCATCATCACTGGTCATTAGAGAAATGCAAATCAAAACTACATTGAGATACCATCTCACGCCAGTTAGAATGGCGATCATTAAAAAATCTGGAGACAACAGATGCTGGAGAGGATGTGGAGAAATAGGAACGCTTTTACACTGTTGGTGGGAGTGTAAATTAGTTCAACCATTGTGGAAGACGGTGTGGCGATTCCTCAAGGACCTAGAAATAAAATTCCATTGATCCAGTATTTTTTGATTTTTTAGATATTTTTTGGAGTACATGGTAGGTGTATATATTTATGGGTTACATGAGATATTTTGATACAGGCATGCAATATGTTTTGATACAGGTATGTTATAATTATGTCAGGGTAAACCCATCACCACAAGCATTTATCCTTTGTGTTTCAAACAATCCAATTGTACTCTTTTAGTAATTTTAAAACATACAATAAAATTATTTTTCTACTACATTCATCCTGTTGTGCTGTCAAATACTAGGCCTTATTCATTTTTTCTATTTTTTGCACTCATTAACCATCCCGACCTCCCTCCTCCTCCCACTACACTTCCCAGCCTCTGGTAACCATTCTTCTACTCTCTATCTCCATGAGTTCAACCGTTTCAACTTTTTGGTTCCCACAAATAAGTGAAAACATGTGATGTTTGTTTTTCTGTGCCTGGCTTATTTCATTTAACACAATGAACTTTTATTCCATTCATGATGATGCAAATGACAGTATCTTATTCTTTTTTATGGCTAAATAGTAGTCCATTACGTATGTGTACCATATTGTCTTTATGCATTTATATGTTGTGGGATACTGAGGTTGCTTCCAAATCTTAGCCATTATGAATAGTGCTGCAATAAACATGGCAGTGTAGATATCCCTTCAATATGTTGATTCCCTTTAATTTGGGTATATACCTAGGAGTGGGATTGCTAGATCATATAGTAGCTCTATCAGCTTTTTGAGGAAGCTCCAAACCATTCTTCATGGTGGTTGTACCAATTTGTATTTCCACTAACAGTGTACAAAAGTTAGCTTTTCTCCACATACTCACTAGCATTTGTTATTGCCTATCTTTTGAATATAAGCCATTTTAACTGGGCTGAGATGATATCTCATTGTAGTTTTGATTTTCATTTCTCCAATGATCAATAATGTTGAGAACTTTTTCATATATCTGTTTGCCACTCACATATCTTCTTTTGAGAAATTCTATTCACATATTTTGCCCATTTATAGTGGGATTATTAGACTTTTTCTCCTATTAAGTTGTTTGAGCTCCTTACATATTCTGGTAATTAATCTCTGTTCAGATGGGTAGTTTGCAAACATTTTCTTCAATTCTGTGGGTTGTCTCTTCACTTTTTTGACTGTTTCCTTTGCTGTGTAGAAGCTTTTGACTTGATATGATCCCACTTCTCTGTTTTTGCTTTGGTTACCTCTGCTTTTGGGCTACTACTCAAGAAATCTTTGCCCAGTATAATGTTTTCTAAGTTTCATAGTTTCATGTTCTAGATAAAAGTCTTTAATCCGCTTTCATTTTGTTTTGTATATGGTGAGAGATATGGGTTTAGTTTCTTTCTTCTGCATATGGAGATCCAGTTTTCTCAGCATCATTTATAAAAGAGATTGTCTTTCCCCAATATAAGCTCTTGGCAACTTTGTCAGAATGAGTTTGCTGTAGATGTATAGATTTATTTTTAGGTTCTCCATTCTGTTCCACTGGTATAATGGCCATTTTTATGTCAATACCATGCTGTTTTGGTTACTATACCTCTCTAGTATAATTTGAAGTCAATATGATTCCTCCAGTTTTGTTCTTTTTGCTTAGGATAGCTTGAATTATTCTTGGTATTTTGTGGTTCCATATAAACTTGTTTTTTCTATTTCTGTGAAGAATGTACTTACGGATTGTATTGAATCTCCAGATTTCTGAAGGTAGTATATTTTACCAATACAGGCTATTTTAATCCATGAACATGAAATATGTTTCCTTTTTGTGTAAGATTTCCCCTTTTATTTCTTGATTCACTGTTTTATAGTATTTCTTGTGGAGGTTTTTAATGTCTTTGGTTAAGTTTACTCCTAGATATTTTATTTGTAGCTACTGTAAATGACAATACTGTCTTGATATCTTTTTCACATTTCTCACTGATACCATATAGAAATGTTCCTGATTTTTTTATGTTGAGTTTGTATCCTACAACTTTATTGAATTTATTTCAATTCTAATAGTTTTCTTGTGGAGTCATTAGGTTTTCCAAATATAAGGTCATATAATCTGCAAACAGGGAGAATTAGACTGCTTCCTTTCCAGGTTGGATGCCTTTTATTTCTTTATCTTCTCTAATTGCTCTAGCTAGGGCTTCCAATACTATGTTAAATTATGTTGGTGAAAGCAACCATCCTTGTTGTGTTCCTTTTAGAGAAAAGGCTTTCAGTGTTTCCCCATTCAGTATGATATTAGCTGTGGGTCTGTCATATATGACTTTGTGTTATGTTCCTTCTTTACCCAGGTTTTTAAGGATTTTTTTTCATAAAGGAATGTTGAATTTTATCAAATGCTTTTTCAGCATCAATTAAAATAATTTTTTCTCATTTCACTTTTTAAATGAAATTATTTTTTTCCTTCATTCTGTTGATATGATGTATCACACAAATTGATTTGTGTATTTTGAACCATCCTTGCATCACGAGATAATAATGAATGGCCCTTTTATTGAGTTGTGGGATTTGGTTTACTTGTATTTTGTTAAGAATTTTTGCATCATTTTTCCCCGGGGGATACTGGCCTCTAATTTTCTTCTTTATTTCATTCTTCTTCTTTTTTTTTTTTATATGCCTTTGTGTGGTTTTGGTATCAAGGTAACACTGGCCTTGTAGAATCAGTTTAGGAATTTACCACCTCCTTCATTTTATAGAATTGTCTGAGTAGGACTGGTATTTGTTCCTGTTAAAATATTTTGTAGAATTCAGCAATAAAGCAATCCAGTCCCAGGCTCTTCTTTGTTGAGAGACATTTTATTGCAACTTTCATCTCATTACTTGTTATTGTTCTGTTCAGGTTTGTAAGGTCTTCACGTTTTAATCTTGGTAGGTCATATATGTCTAACAATTGATCCATTTATTCTAGGTTTTTCCTGTTTATTGGCATATGGTTTACTCATATCAGCCTCTAATAATCCTTACTGAAGTATCAATTGTAATATCTCCTTTGTCATATCTGATTTTATTTATTTTGGTCTTCTCTTTTCTTCTTAGTCTGGCTAAATGTCAATCTATCTTTTTAAAAAGACAATTTTTGTTTCATTGATCTTTTGTATTTTTTCAGTTCATTTATTTCTGCTCTGATCTTTGTTATTTGTTTTTCCTACTAATTTTGGGTTTGGTTTGCTCTTGCTTTTGTAGTTTTATGCATCTTTAGTTGTTTAGTTTTTCTAGTTTTTGATGTAGGGGCTTATTACTATAAAGTTTCCTCTTAGCACTGATTTTTCTGTATCCCATAGGTCTTCATATATTGTATTTCCATTTTAATTTGCTTAAACTTTAAAATTTTTCTTATTATTCTTTGACCCAGTGGTTATTCAGGAGCATATTGTTTAATTTTCATGTGCTTGTATAGTGTCCAATTTTCCTCTTGCTATTGATTTGTAATTTTCTATTGTGGTCAGAGAAGATAGCTGATGTGATTTCAATTTTTTGAATGTTTTAAAACTTGTTTTGTGGCCTATCTTTGAGAATAACCCATGTGCTGAGGAGAAGAATGTGTATTCAGTAGCACTGGATGAAATGTTCTATAAATATTTACTGGTTCTATTTTTTCTATAGCTCAGATTAAGTCCCATGTTTCTTCGTTAATTTTCTGTCTAGATGATCTGTTCAATGCTAAAAGTGGGCTGTTGAAGTCTCCAACTCTTATTATTTTGAGGTCTATCTCTCTTTTGAACTCTGATATATTTGCTTGATATATCTGGGTGTTCCAGTGCTGAGTGCATATATATTTACCTTTGTTACATCCTCTTATTAAAAAAAAGGTGAAATCTCTTTATCATCATATAATAACATTGTCTCTTTTTTATAGTTTTTGTCTTGAAATCTATTTTACCTGATATAAGTATAGCTATTGTTGTTCTTTTTTTGTTTCAGTTTGCATAGAATATCTTTTTTAAATCTCTTTACTTTCAGTCTTTGTGTATCTTTATAGGTAAAGTATGTTTCTTGTAAGCTGCTTTAAAAAAAATTCATTCAGACACTCTAATACTTGTATAGTCTATTTACATTCAATGTTATTCTTGATAAGTAAGAACTTTCTCCTGCCATTTTGTTATTTGCTTCCTGTTTATTTTACGGTCTTCTCTTTTTTCCTTTCTTCCTGTCCTTCCTTTTGTGAAGGTGATTTTCTCACATATTTTTAATTTCTTGCTTTTTATTTTTTGTGTGTCTGCTGTATGGTTTTTGATTTGAGGTTACTATAGGTAAGTGTGATAAGGAATTATCTGCAAACTGCTAACAACTTAACACTGATTGCATATACCAACAAGCAAAGAGAAAATCAATAAAAATTCTACACTTTAACCTCATCTCCCCACTTTTTAACTTGTTTTAATTTGTATCTTATTACACTATCTCTTGGAAAGTTGTTGTAGTTATTATTTTTTATAAGTTTATCTTATAGGTTTTTCTTCTCAAGATACGTGTTTACACACCTAATTACAGTGTCATAATATTCTGTGTTTTTCTGTGTACTTACTACTAACACTGAGATTTGTACCTTCAGATGATTTTATTGCTCATTAACCTCCCTTTCTTTCTGATTGAAGAACTCTTTAATATTTTTCATAGAACAGGTCTAGTGTTGAAATAACTTAACTTTTGTTTGTCTAATAATGTCTTTACTTCTCTATCATAGTTTGACGGATATTTTTGCTGAATAGGATAATTATTTTTTTTCCTTCAGCCCTTTAAATATGTCATGCCACTCTCTCCTGGCCTGTATGGTTTCCAGTGAAAAGTCTGCTGCTAGTCATGTTTGAACTCCTTTGTATATTATTTGTTTCTTTTCTCTTG
Organism: Ateles fusciceps; assembly: GCA_036589455.1. Taxonomy (NCBI): domain Eukaryota; kingdom Metazoa; phylum Chordata; class Mammalia; order Primates; family Atelidae; genus Ateles; species Ateles fusciceps. Next base: position 5,817,530 of record JAZHEH010002842.1, read on the forward strand.
CAGAAGGATTCTCTCTCTATAGCTATCACAGCTGGGAATATGCTGGGTCACACCTGAAGCCAGCACTGCTCTGAGTCTCACCCAAGCCTTTCAGCAAGTACTTTCTGAGTACCACTGCTAATTATTCAAAACCCAAGGGCTTTTTAGTGAGCAGATGATGAATTCTTTCAGGACTGGGTTCTTCGCTTCAAGGTTGCAGATTTCCTTCTGGCCCAGAGTGTGTTTAGAAAAGTCATCCACGAGCTAGGGCCTAGAATGGTGGTCTCACAATTCTGCCCCATATCCTAATCTACTGTAGCTGAGCTGGTATCCAAGTTACAAAACAACATCCTCCTATTCTTCATTGTTCCTTCCTCAAGCATAAAGAAGTGGTCCCCCCAGAGCTGTGAGCTCCACTGCCTGGGGTTGGGGGAGGTGTGACACAAGGACTCTGTTGGCCACCCTGGCTGGTATCTCCTTAGGCTTTGTGCACCGCAAGTCCACTGGCTCCAAGCTAAGTACAGCACCAGGATTTGCCCAGGAATTTCAGTCTTTGTGGCCTAGACTGCCTTTCAAGTTTATTTAGGACCCCAGAGCATTTTAGGTTATGGTGAAGGGATTTGCCAGAACTCACATTCCAGCTTCTGGGACGGACAATTTGCCTCTGACTAGGTCTGGTCTAAATGCTTCCTCTGTGGGCACTGGCTGAGTTCTGTCCCATGTTGCATTCTGCTGTGGCAAGGCAGGACTGAGTTCCAACACAAAGTTCCACAATCAGTGTTCTTTCTCCCCCCAAGCACACACACTCTTTCACTGCGCCACACAGCGGCTGCTGGGGGGATGGGGGAGGAGTGGTGGTGATTCGAGACATTCTTTTCAATCCTCTTCAGTGCCTCTTTCCTTCATATGTTAAAACCAGATACTGTGATTGTTCAATGCATTTTTGGCTCTTATAAAGGTGCTTTTATGTGTGGATAGTTGTTCAATTTGGTGTTCCTGTAGAGTGGGGGAGAAATTTCTAGAGGCTTCTATTCAGCCATCTTGCTCTGCTTCCTCTAATTATAGTTTTTAGTGAATATGTCATGGATATATTTATATATTAACAAATATCCAGCTTATAAATCATTTTAAAACGTTGACTAGCATTTTTTTCTATTCTATACTTTAAATATTCCCCTATTATTAAAGATTTAAGTTGTTCTAATATTTCACTATAATAAACAATGCTGTTACAAACATTCTTGCCAGAGCTAAATATGATTTACATCCTTAATTACTTATTTAGGATAAATCCCTAAATGTGAAATTGCTAAATCAAAAAGTGTATGTTTTTAAAGATTTTAATATAAAGTGCTAAAATGACTTCTCAAGCATTCTATTATTACATACTCCTTCCATAAAGCTATAAGACCACTAGTTTCCCTGCTAATGTGAAGCAATATTACATCTTAAAAAGGGGCACTTTAGAAATCTCCAAGCTGCAGCTGAATGTTATGTGAAGTACACAGAGAATTAAAACATATTCAAATGTCTTTTGCATGAGTCCCAGATTAGCAGACAGATTTACTATGAATGTCAAGAACTGCATATAGATTTAACATTGACTCCTCACACACTTTTCTGAGAGATACTCACTTTGTTGAAAACCCTTTTCTTCTTTTTAGCCTCAAAGAATTACAACCCAAGGTGCAGTGAAAAAGAAATCAATACAGTATAAAATTCCTACTCTCCCAATATGCACAAACGTGAGACAGCCAACTTTGCCTTGAAGAGAGTCTGGTCACTTCAACAGGAGCTGTATCGACAAAGAAGAGAAAGAGATGAGCAAAGATATTGGCTCTAAAATGTGATAGCATTCTTCCAATTCATCCACAAAGAAGAGAGCCACAGAACTGGAATTTTCATCAGTTTGAAGAACCTAGCAGAAGTATCTTCTGAATATATATTCACTTTTATCTGTACAAAAACATTGATTTGTAGGATCCGGTTGTAGCAATTAAAAATCCAAAAAGTTTTGCTTCTAAGTGATATCTATTCCATTTCAGATAACTGGTAACTATCCTTTGAAGGAAAGTTTAGGGCTGGCTCAGAAGCTTGTGGGAGTAATTCGTATTAATTACACTTGGAGATGTCTAACTACTCACACATTTTAATGACATTTGCATATGGTTATAAAATGAAAACAATAAATATTTCTTCAGAGAGAGGAAGAGATAAAGACAACATAAACAGGCAAGAGAGAAACTGCGATTTTAAGATACTGAAGTTCTTTATAATGACTTAGATTCTGTATTTAATTTTATATCTAGGTCCTCTCTCCTGATTTGGCAACCTATCCTGCTTTCCCTCAGAAATGTGAGGTCATCCTGTCCTGGTGCTGCTTTATTAGGCTCCAGTTTCCCCTATAAATTCACAAGGTCTAATAAATGAAGCTCCCCCAGTATCTGCTTTTTTGTGTGTTTGTGTGTTTTGTGTGTGTGTGTGTGTGTGTGTGTGTGTGTGTGTGTTTTACACTAGAGAGAGGAACACTAAGAACCCCAGGCAAGAATTCAAACTCACTTTGTTCAAATAAACTGACCATGGAAAAAGGTTTGCCTTTCTGGAATATTATTGAAATCCTTCAAGGATATAGGCAAGTCTGCAGAGCAAGGGGAACAGGACTGAGCCCTAAGGAAGAAGAGGTGAAACAGGTCAAGTCTAGCAGCTGCTAGTTAGGTCTGAAAGTTACAGAGCAGCTCAAAGAAAATACTGAAGTTCAAAACAGAGTGAGATGTAAGAAAGAGAAATATCAATACAACATCTTAAAAGGAAATAATCTAGACAGATAATAGAAGTTGATGCCCTAAAATACATGTTGCCAACAAATTTGACCTAAATCATAAACACTTATCAAAGTTTTTCTCAAGAATGAAGGTGGTGCTACCCTCTTGCATTACAGAGATGTTGACAACTGATATTTATTGGGAAATTATTGGGAAAAAAACAGAATTTACAGAAAAGTTACAAAGATAGTAAAGGAATTTCCTTATGCCCTTTATCCAATTGCTAACATCTTTACAGTCCATAGTACCTTTGTCTAATATAAGAAACCAACCTTGATATATTGTAACTTTACTCAGGCTTTGCCAATTTTGTCCCAATGTACTTTTTCTGTTTCAGGATTAAATACTTTGTATTTAATCATCATGTCTCCTCAGGCTCCTCTTGGCTGTGACTGTTTCTCAGAATTTCCTTGTCATTTATAATTATGACAGTTTTGAGAAGCACTGATGAGATTTTTAATATTTGTTTGTTTTCCTGAATATACCTCAATTTTGATTTTTCTGATTTTTTTTTCTTTTTTCTTCTTTACCTTTTTTTTTTTTTTTTTTTTTGAGACAGGGTCTTGCTCTGTCACCTATCACCCAGGCAGAAGTGGGATTTGTGCCGTGGCACAATCTTGGTTCACTGCCACCTCCATCCTCAGCCCTGGCAGAAGAGATCCTCCCATCTCAGCCTCCCAAGTAGCTGAGACCACAGGCATGCACCTCTATGCTTAGCTAACTTTTTTGTATTTTTAGCAAAGATGGGGTCTCCCTGTGTTGCCCAGGCTGGTCTCCAACTCCTGACCTCAAGCAATCTGCCTGCCTTGGCCTCCCAAAGTGCTGGGATTGCAGTCATGAGCTACTTTGCCAGGTCTTTGTAATGTTTTTCAAGTGGTTAGACCAGGGTAATGGGTTTTTGCTGGACAAACCCCAGAGAGTAAAGTGCCATTCCCAGAATACCCACTTATTTTTTTAAAGATGAAATTAGATGTTCCCAAAGCTTTTAAAACATTTCTTTTCTGTGATTTCACTTCTTAATAAAAATTCAAAGTCTGTTATAATGCAATGATATCAGCAAGGCAGCCATGACCTTTTTCATCAACAACTTTTTGAATCTGGAGTTGTGACTCTTTACCTCAGCAGTGATACCTCTTTCTGATGGAGAAACTTAACAGCTGCAGTGCTGTGTATAAATCCTAACTCAACTATGGGAATACACCTGAAGGAAACACAAATTCAAAATGACTGAATGATACAGACACTACGCTGGATGACCCTCTGGCATTCATTCTCAATTTCTGTTTACTGTGCTTACCTCCCACTTTCAGGGTGTAAAGCTCATCTCCTTATTTTCCCAGCCACTTGTGCATTTGATTCTCTGCTGGCCTACCAGATAAAAGCCCTCTCTTGGCCTATTCTAGGAAATAAACAGTTTCTCCTGTATAAAAGGCAAGAGACATGGCAGGAAACCCTACTCTCACCCATTCTGATGTGGATGTGGAAGATGAGTGAATTGAAACTGTTTCAGCCATGAGGCAACAAACCTAATACGAAAACCCAAATGCTGCGAATAAGAAAGCAGAAAATGGAAAGAGAAAGAGCCCAGATTCAAGAAGATCTCATGGAGCCAGGAAATTAATCTTAGGACCACTAAGTGAACTACTGATATCCTTGCTAGTCACCGGATTTGCAGCCCAAAGCATCCGTATATGGAGCAATATTTGGCATTTCTCATGTTAACTCAGAGGAGATAAATTGGTGAACCACCAACATATTTTGTTTTGCCTATACGATGTTAAAAAGAAAGTTGGTCTTCTCTTTAAAATCAGTCAATTTTACAGAAAAAGAAATTCTCCCTCCCTTTGAAAAATCAGCAAATCTGGGAACACGTGGTTCACAGGTGTAACTGTCAATGATTACCTGGAACTAGGTAGCAACTGCCACTTTCAGATGGGACCTGTGCTCTGCTCTTCAGTTCTTGTAGGCATCTGTGAAAAACCCTTAATAGCAGGCTTTAAGACAAATGTCTATGGATGCCCCTTTCAACTTTTTCTTTCAATTTTGCATAAGAGGAATAATATTTAATTTTGGAAGAATACACCCAATGAAAATAATAGAAATATCACTCTGACAAATTTTCAACCCCTTTGTGATACTGTACCTCCTTCTTTTCTCTTCCTCTTCTCCCTGCCCTCTGGCCTCCCACAGAGCTACTGAGGAAAAAGAGTTAAATTAGTTTTCTAACTAACATGTCTAAGATGTTTTACTTAGGCAAAAAGCTCCTGTAGTCACTCAGGAAAAAATTTAAACTCTTCATACATCCATTTGCCCTCCCTAGAAATGCACCCAACTCATTATTTTAAATGGAGCCTAACAAAAGCTTACAGTTTAAGTTTCCTAACTAAAGAAGTGCAATGTATACCCTATAAAACATGTTCTACTACTGGATGCACAAATACGACCCTTGGACTATAGTTTTTTTTTTTCTGGGGCATTTTCCATATCACCAAAACGAATGAGAGTGGGGAGACTGTCCAGCAAAATGTACTAAGCCATCAATGAAACTTCTATGACTGGGAGGATAAATATGATATCATTATTGATAAAGCTACTTGACAGGCGAAAAGCTGGGATTATTATTGCTTCCACAAAGAGTAAACATGAAACTTTTTTGAAGTGAAACTTTTGAGACTTGCCTCAAGATAGAAGCATCATCTTCAGCATCATTTCCCTACCTCAGCAGAGGCCCCCTTGTGGCAAAACCCCCAGAGCATCAGCTACAGAGGTCAGAAACACACAGCACAGGAAATGTGAACAAATGGGCCAGGCGTAGTGGCTTACACCTGTAATTCCCGCACTTTGGGAGACCAAGGCTGGTGGATCACCTGAGGTCAGAAGTTTGAGACCAGCCTGGCCAACATGGTGAAATCTTGTCTCTACCAAAAATACAAAAAAAAAAAAAAAAATTAGCCAAGTACCATGGCATGCATCTGTAATCCCAGCTCCTCAGGAGGCTGAGGCGGGAGAATCACTTGAACCTGGAAGGCTGAGGCTGCAGTGAGCTGAGATCTTGCCACCGGTACTCCAGCCTGTGCAATAGAGCAAGACTCTGTCTAAAAAAAAACAAACAAAACACCACCCCGCCCACACACACACACACACACACACACAAAGAGGGGCAGACCAGAAGTTGGTGCCTGGGCAAACACCCTGATGTTGGCAGAATCTGAGAAAAGGCAGCAACGCCTGTTCAAAGCAGATTTTGCCAGTAAGATGTAGCTGCATGTTACAGGCAGGCTTGTGAGATGGGCTGTAGTTTTGCATACCCGTAACAGGTCTCTAGGCTTATTCTATTTTCTGATGAGAATATTTTTTGACATTTGTAATGATCTAACCTGATGTTTAGTACACTGCAAGAAATAGGGATGGCTATGAGCAGGACTTTTACACAAAATGGCCTCTGTTATTCCAATAATGATTCCCATGAAACAGGTTGGTTAGTTTCGTTTCGCTTTTTAGTTTGTCTCAAAGATCAGCCTTTATTACGTTCAAAAGCTATTTCTTATTTAATCTCTAATCTCTCTCAAAATACTACTTTTTAAAAAATTTTCCCACTTAATTACAAATACTCTTTAAGAGGGTCCCATACATTCATTACAGTTTTCTCTAAAATCGTAATATAAAGCAGGTTGCCCTGAAGGGGATCACATGTTTCCATAAAAATCATGTTATAGTAGGGAGGAGGAGATACCATCTAATAAATCAGTCATAACAAAAAATATATAATAAATATAGTCAAAACCCGACTACACATTCATTTTTATGGTAAAATTATGCTTCTAGTCATATAACATGAGCATAATTATATAATTATAGCTATATAAATATATATATTGATTACACAAAAGGCCTCAACATATCTATAAGTCTGTCTCTCTATACATATATTTAACTGAACACATAAAATCATATTGTAAAACTGACCTAAAACTCATGTAAGACCTGCAATAAATATTAACTGATAATTCAGTAATTCTGTTTGACTTCTTAGCATTTAGAAGTGATTTGTGACAGATACAATTTGGATACTTATAAATTGTCTCAAGAAATATGTCACAAAGGTTAGAATTGGCATATTGCTTTTCCTTTGAAATTTTTCCTTTTAATAAGCAGAAACATTCCTCTTTGACATTGCTGCTTCCCTCAAGCATTGCAGAGGTATCCGGTTCTTATTTACTGTCCTTTTATATTTGTTCTTGTGGCTGTTGACGACGACAGCAACCACCACCACCGCCAACTTGTTTTTGTTCTGTCACTTTGCTTTAGGTTTTCAGATTTCCAGAGAAAAAAAATTTAATAAAATCCTATAGGTAATTCCATCATTTAAAAATACACATAAAATTTATTTAATAGAAATGTATTTTTATAAGTTCAAGTTAAAAAATGTGACTTATTACAAATTCAATCAGTGAGAACACTAGGTATATGAAGCTGAACACGAAAACGTGAAAACAGAAACAATGAATAACACTTGCAGCGTTACATCAACTTGAGCCTTCGATTTGTTTCCAGGCCATTTTTCTGGCTGCAAAGTATTAGAAAAATACAAATATACATGGATGAAAATGTCAATAGTGCAATAAATAATGGCATATAATCTCAGGATTTTTCATTAAATTTATTCACAATCTTTAAGGAAGATGAGAATCTTATTAAAAAATGAATAACAAAGCTAACTTAAACTATGATAGTCACTTATATTCCACTAATGTATACATCATATAGAATACTACACACACATATATCCCCGTATACAGTTACCTAAAAATTAAAAAGGAGTCTGAGCCCGAGAAATTCCTGAACAAACAAAACCAACTAGGCCTAAAAAATAGCCTTAACCCTCCCTTAAATCGCAAACATGAACGAAACAACTCAGGTCACTTCTGGTACATGCTTAGGTTAGACACAAAGTAAACATAACCTCAGCAAGAGGCCAGTTAATACATAATTCTGTAATTAGAAAATTTCCAATTAAATAAATCAAAAAGGACAATTTTAAACTGCAACCAATCAAATAATTTATTCATCTTGCTTCTATATTCACCCCATATATACGTGCCTCTGACACTCTGTCGCTCAAACACTTAGTTTGGTCTGGTGTTTCTCAGTTCATGAATGGCTGCTTACTCAAATAAACTCTTTAAAATTTGTTCCTCAGATGTTTCTTTTATAGTATATTAAGATGTTATCACTACACCATACATGTGCTGGCATCCTACGAAGATCCTCCAGGGAGAGGCTTAAAAATGTTTAAGGCTTTGCTGAACACTCTCAAGCATTTCATGAATTATTGATAACCTGCTATACAAACCACCACGTCATTATTTGTAAAGACAAATACTACGTGTGGCAAAATTGCACAATGTAGACATGACTGCTTATATTTTGTCTTATTTTACATTTGTGCAAGTCCCACAATGCTGGTACTCTTGAAGAAATGGATAGAAGTGATAAAACTGGCCATTAACTCAACTGTATCAAACGATTCAAGTTACAAATGTAACGTAAAGGAGCAAATGAAAGGAATTCCTAGTGTTTCACTTACACTGTGGGTTAAATATGATTTTGTGATCTAATCTGAGACATGAGACACAAACCCAAAATATACATTCAAAATGTTTGCTAATGGTTCTGTTGATAAATAACATTGTTTATTTGTGAAAATGTGATTTGAGAGCCAAATCATGCTTGTGGCACATAAACTTTTGTGTAAAGCCCACTTTAGAACTTCCCTTATTTTCCTAGTTGTTACGTATATTTTAAAACATTGCTTCCTAAAACTAAACTATTTGACTTATTTTTAATTTTTGAATTTTATTAACAATTTTTGATAAGTTAATGGTAGAAAAGGTAATGAATGATAATAAATGTTCATGGATTTAAAGTATTTGTTAAATGTTAGGAACTGTATCAAATAAATATTGTCTCACTTAATTCTACAAATTACCTTTATTATAATTGTCATTTAAAAAATAAGAAGACAGGTCCAAGGAAGTGTAGTTATTTGTCTGAAGTCACAATACCATTTAGTGGCTAAGCTGTGACTTGGACCCAAGTCTGATTACTCCAAGGTCTACCTTCTTTACATGACAGTGTATCTTCTCCGTGGGTAAAAACTTCTTCAAAAACAGATCATAAAATGAGAACATTGTGGTAGTTGGACTTCATGATTCCTTCTAGATGGGGTCCCTGGTGAGTCTTGAAAATGATTTGGAACTGATAGATGCGGCAGTAAGTCAGACCTCTGCACTAAGGGATTTTTCCACGTTCTTTCATTCTTCAGTCTAGAAATGATCTCCTCTTATATGTTCCTCAAATTTCCTGAATTTACATTACTTTAATCAATTAATCCATTTTTCTGAGACAGGGTCTTGCTCTGTTGCCCAGGTTGGAGTGCAATGGCAATAACCTAGCTCACCACAGCCTCGAGCTCCTGGGCTCAAGCAATCCTCCCACTTTGGCAGCTCACAGTGCTGGGATTACAGATGTGAGCCACTGTGCCTGGCCCTGAATTTACTTTTAATATGATATACTGTAATTGTCAATCTATATACTTTTCTCTTTTTCCATAAGACTATGAATAATTTGAGGGCAAAAATGTTTTGGCTTTTCACTTTCTATCACCAAAGCTTAGGTAAGTGCTTGTCTTACTACATAGCACAAAGCCTGCTTGATGCTCAATAAATGTTAGAAATGAATAAACGAACAAAAATCTAGAAACGTTACCTTAATTCTAGACCAATCTCTGCCTAAACAAGATAAAGTGTAAAAAATCAATTTTACTTACTATTTAGTTTTTTAAGAGACAATCAAATTTTGCTTGCTACTTCTACTTCCTCCTTGTAGATTACTGATTCTCTTTGCTCAAGGATTATATGAAGATTAGTGCAATAATATTCAAAAATGTTCAGAGTTCCTTGAAAAAAGCCTTAAAACAAAGTATGTTACAATGGTTCTTATTTTATGCTAAGAGGTATATAGGGTACATTTCTTATGTTTTTATGCTTTTAAAAAATATGGATAGCTTATTTTTTAAAAACTGGATTAAAAACAGGCAACAGCACCTAAAACAATTCAATTATTCTCAGGACTACAGTAGTGTATTTTCCTTTCTTTTCTTACAATTTAAAATCATCATGTAATGCAACTAAGCAGATGGAAATGTTTCTAGTATTTTAAGAAGACATTCTTTCTTTTAATTTCTGTTACAAAATTGAAACTTTTTTTGCCAATATGTTGGTAATCAGTTTCTCAGTATATGTGAGAACAAAATAAAAAATAAAAAAAAAAGGAAACACTTTTTAAACAATGACACTATAAAAACACTTTGCTATTTTAGATCACTAGTTTTCTGGGTCCTTCTTCACATCCTTCATCCTTTTCCCACCTCATGAAATTTCACTAGTGGCTTTTCTTATATTTTGTTAACCTCAGGTTAAATAACTCCTCAATTGAAAGTAACACCCTTCTTTCTAGACTTAATCCCCAAAAGGTACTATTTAACTGCAAACAGATAAATGCTCAACCTAAACTTTTCACTGGTAGCCCCCCGATAATGTGTGAACATTAAGATAACTGGAACCCAGCACTTGCAGCTGTTTACTTCTAGATTTGTGAAAAGAAATTTTAAAGAACAAAATTGCCAGGTGCAGTTGCTCATACCATAATCCCAGCACTTTGGGAGGCTGAGGTGGGAAGTTCGCTTGAACCCAGGAGTTTGAGACCAGCCTATGCAACATGGCCAAACAGTTTCTACCAAAAAAAAAAAAAAAAATCAAAAAATTATCCAGATATGGTGGCATGCACCTGCAGTCACAGCTATTTGGAAGGCTGAGGCTGGAGGATCACTTGAGCCTGGGAGGTCAAGGCTGCAGTGAGCCATGATCATGCCACTGCACTCCAAGCTGGGTGAGAGAGTGAGAACCTGTCCAAAGAAGTATAAATAGTAAGAAAGAGATATTTAATTAAAACCAAATTCCTTAGATATTCATTTCTGATTTTCATCACTTGTGGAATCTAGTAGTAATCATTTTAATGGTAATTTTTCTACCGCCTTGATAATCCAATTCCAGGACAGGTAAGTGAGAATTTTCTAGGGAAATGATAAACCAACAGTTATCCTCCAAGTTTGTAGTAGAAGGTCTCATTTTCTGTAGAGCAAAATGACCTGCGTAGAAAAAAAAATACTCATCTCAAAAGAATCAGCACACTGGGAATTAAACGAATTAAACCTTGGGTCTTTTCTTAACTAGTTACATACCTTGAACAAGTCATTTGAGTACTCTTGACTTTGATTTCTTGATCTGTGAAATTATAGCAACAGGCCTGATAAGTTCTAAAATCTTTTCCCAATGTAAAATTCAATTACATTTTGCTAAAATAAATATTCCTTGATGATTCATTAAAAGATAGACATACAGTAAATGGATTATCCTTATGAATATCCGTTCTCATTCTGCACAAATGCCATACTTTTATCCCTAAATGTCCTATTAAAACTTTCAACATAATTAGTTAAATCTATACCAGAAGCTTAGTAGGACTCAGCAAATACATCACAGCACAACACAATTCAAAATGCAAGCTTACTGGTAGGCAGTAAAGCAACTCAAAACACACACTAGCCAGGAGGCAGCAACTCAGCATGCACTGTCACCAGCAGGCAGGAGAACCAGGTGGGAAGCCAGAAATAAGAAAGATCCCCAGTTCTCCTAGTGCCGATTATTTTGATTTGCCCTGAAGAGAGAGATAATGTCAACTTAAAATGGGATGAGATTATCAAGCCTGATGATGACACATGTGCTACAAGAGAGCATTAAAAGATTTCTTACCTACATAATGCAATGGACTTTCTGGGGACACCAAAGCAAGCACTAAAGCTGACCTGATATTACTTAAGTGAAGGGATGTGCGGGCAGCTTTGGTTTTTATTGTGGTTAGGGAATAGGGCCTGGGTGACATCTTGCAAACCGCCAGGATTTGCATGACTTGAATTTCTCCACCAGCACCAGGGGAGGGAGTACTAAAGGCTTCTTATCAGTTTGCCCAGATATGGAGCAAGAAGCAAAAGGGAAAGGGCAGGGCCTGGGAGCTGTCAACAGCCAAACATAGAAAATGGAGTCACGTTATTTATCATAGTGTTTATTTCTCTTTTTATCATTGTTAGATTTTGGCATCGGTGTTATACAAAATGAGTAAAAACATTTTAGCAGGATTTCTACGTTTTTATTTAACTATAGGATAATTTAACTGGTATATAAATTATCTGTTCTGTCCCTGAAAATTTGCTAGGATTTACACCTAAAATCTTATCAGTCATTTTTGGGACTAATTATATGATAATTTTATATTTTCCATGGTGATTGGTATTCTAGAGTTCCATTTCCACTAAGGTCAATTTTTTTTTATTTTATATATTGCAGATTATGTTATTTCGATCATTTATATTTTTTAAAAACAATGTAAACTTTTTAGCTTTTATTTTAGATTTGAAGGTACATCTGAACCTTTGTTACATAGGTAAACATGTGTCATGGGGGTTTGTTGAACATATTATTTCATCACCCAGGTACTAAGTCCCATACTCAATAGTAATCTTTGCTGCTCCTCTCCCTCTTCCTATCTTCTTCACTCCAGTAGACCCCAGGGCTGTTATTATGAACACACATTTTTTTGTGTTCATAAGTTCTGATCATTTAGCTCCCACTTATAAGTGAGAGCATGTGGTATTTGGTTTTCTGTTCCTACATTAGTTTTCTAAGGATAATAGCCTCCAACTCCATGTTCCAGCCAAAGACATGATCACATTCTTTTTTATGGCTGCGTAGTATTCCGTGATATTCCATAGTATTCCATAGTACTGCATAGTATTCATGGTGCATATGAACCACATTTTCTCTATCCAATCTGTCACTGATGGGCATTTAGATTGATTCTATGGTTTTGCTATTGTGAATAGTGCTGAAATGAACACTCATGTGTCTTTATGGTAGAATGATTTATAGTCCTCTGGGTATACCCAGTAATGGGATTTCTAGATCAAATGGTAGTTTTGCTTTTAGCTTTTGAGGAATGGCCATACTGCTTTCCACAATGGTTGAACTAATTTATACTCCCCCCAACAGTGTATAAGCATTCCCTTTTCTCTGAAATCTCACTAGCATCTTGTTTTCAGTTTTTAATAATAGCCATTCTGACTGGTGTGAGATGTTAATTTATTTCATTATGGTATTGATTTGCATTTCTCTAATGATCAGTAGTATTGAGGTTTTCTTCGTATGCTTCTTGGTCATACGTACGTCTTCTTTTGAGAAGTGTCTGTTCAAGTCTTTTGCCCACTTTTTAATGGGGTTGTTTTTCTGTTGTAAATTTGTTTAAGTTACTCATAGATGCTCAATGTTTGATCATTGTCAGATGCATAGTTTGCAAAAATTTTCTCCCATTCTGTAGGTTGTCTGTTTACTCTGTTGATATTTTCTTTTGCTGTGTAGAAGCTCCTTAGTTTAACTAGATCCCATTTGTCAATGTTTGCTGTTGCTGCAATAGACTTTGGTATCTCAGTCATGAAATCTTTGCCCATTCTTATGTCCTGAGTGGTATTGCCTAGGTTGTCTTCAAGGGTTTTTATAGTTCAGGGTCTTATATTTAAATCTTTAATCCATCTTGAGTTGAATCTTCTATATTGTGTAAAGAAGAGATCCAGCTTCAGAACAGTTTTCTGCATATGGTTAGCCAGTTATCCCAGGACCACTATTGAACAGGGGAATCGTTTCCCCATTGCTTGTTTTTGTCAGCATTGTCAAAGATCAGATGGCTGTAGATGTGTGGCCTTATTTTTGGGCTCTCTACTCTATTCCATTGGCATATGTGCCTATTTTTGTACCAGTACCACACTGTTTTGCTTACTGTAGTCCTGTAGTATAGTTTGAAATCAGGTAGCATGATGCCTCCAGCTTTGTTCTTTTTGTTATAACTGCCTTGGCTATTCAGGCTTTGTGGTTCCATATGAATTTGAAAATGGTCTTTTCTAGTTCTGTAAAGAATATTGTTGGTAGCTTGATAGAAATACCATTAAATGTGTAAATCGCTTTGGACAGTTATCGGCATTTTAATATTATTGATTCTTTCTAACTGTGAGCATGGGATGTTTTTCCATTTGTTTGTGTCATCTCTGATTTCTTTGAGCAGTGTTTTGTAATTCTCATTGTAAAGATCTTTTACTTCCATGGTTAGCTGCATTTCTAGGTATTTTATTCTTTTTGTGGCAATTGTGAATGCAATTGCCTTTCTGATTTGGCTTTTGGTTTGGCTGTTGCTGGTGTACAGGAATGCTAGTGATTTCTGTACATTGATTTTGTATCCTGAAACTTTGATGAAGTTGTTTATCAGCTGAAGGAGCTTTTGGGCCAAGTCTTGGGGTTTTCTAGACTTCTTGAACAAAAGAGTTCCAGTTTTCAAGGGACATGCTTCCAGCTTTTCCCCATTCAGTGTAATGTTGGCTGTGGGTTTGTTATTGATGGCTCTTATTATTTTGAGGTATGTTCTTTCAGTACCTAGTTTATTGAGAGTTTTTAACATGAAGGAGTGTGAATTTTATCAAAGCTTTTTCTGCATCTGTTGAGATAATCATGTGGTTTTCATCTTTAGTTCTGTTTATGTGATGAATCACATTTATTGATTTGCATGTGTTAAACCAATCTCATAGCCCAGGAATAAAGCCTACTTGATCACGGTGGATTAGCTTTTGATGAGCTGCTGGAATTGGTTTGCAAGTATTTTGCTGAGGATATTTGCATCAATGTTCATCAAAGATATTAGCCTGAAGTTTTCTTTTTCATTGTGTCTCTGCCAGATTTTGCTATCAACACGATGCTGGCCTCTTAAAATAAGTTGGGGAGGAGTCCCCCTTCTCAATTTTTTGAAGTAGTTTTTGTAGAAGTGGTATCATCTCTTCTTTGTACATCTGGTAGAATCTGTGAATTCATCAGATCCCAAACTTTTTTTGGTTGGTAGGCTACTTATTACTGATTCAATTTCGGAGCTTGTTATTGTTCTCTTCAGGGAATCAATTTCTTCCTTAGACTTGAGAGGATGTATGTGTCCAAGAATTTATCCATCTCCCCTAGGTTTTCTAGCTTGTGTGCATAGAGGAGCTCATAGTAGTTTCTGACAGTTGCTTTTATTTTTTTCTTATGGTAGTAATATTCTTTTCATCATTTCTAATTGTGTTTATTTGGATCTCTTTTTTTTTTTTTAATTAGTCTACCTAATGGCCTTTTTCGTTAATTTTTTTTCAAAAAAAAAAAAACTCCTAGATTCATTAAGCTTTTGAATAGTTTTTCATGTCTCATTTTCCTTCAGTTCAACTCTTATTTTTGTTATTTCTTGTCTTCTGTGAGCTTTGGGGCTGATCTGTTCTTGCTTTTCTAATTATTTCAGTCATTAACATAGGTTGTTAATTTGAGATCTGATTTTTTATCTGGGCATTTAGTGCTATGAATTTTCCTCTTAACACTGCCTTATCTGTGGCCCAGAGATTCTGGTATGTGGTACTTTTGTTCACATTATTGTCAGAGAACTTACTGATTTCTGTGTTAATTTCATTCTTTACCCAAAGTTATTTGGGATCATGTTGTTTAATTTCCAGTGATTACATGATTTAAAGCAATTTTCATAGTTGACTTCTACTTTTATTGTGCTGTGTTTGGTATGATTTTAGTCCCTTTACATTTGTTGAGGATTGTTTTATGTCCAACTATGTGGTCAATTTTAGAGTACATGCCATGTGACAATGATAAGAAAGTATATTCTGTTGTTTTTGGGTAGAGAGTTCTATAAAGCTCTATCAAATCCGTTTGGTCCAATGTTGAGTTTAGTTCCTGAATATCTTTGTTAATTTTCTACCACAATGATCTAATACTGTCAATGGAGTGCTCAAGTCTCCCATTACTACTGTGTGAGAGTCTATTACTCTTTATAGATCTCTAATAACATGCTTTATGAATCTGGATGCCCATGTGTTGGGTTCATATATATTTAGAATAGTTAGATCTTCCTGTTAAATTAAACCTTTTACTATTATGTAATACCCTTTTCTTTTTTGATCTTTGTTGGTTTGAAATACATTTTGTCTGAAATTAGAATTGCAACCCCCGATTGTTTATGTTTTCTATTTGCTTGATAGATTTTCCTCCATCCCTTTATTTTGAGCCTATGAGTGTCATTACATTTAAGATGGGTCTCTTTTAAGACAGCATACCATTGGGTCTTGCTTTTTTATCCAGCTTGCCACTGTATGCTTTTAAGTGGGGCATTTTGTGCATTTACATTCAAGGTTAGCATTAATACGTATGGATTTTATCCTGTAATTGTTCTGGTTATTGTGCTGGCTGTGTGTGGTTGCTTTAAATGACACTGGTCTGTGTGTTTAATCTTTCCTTTCTATAGTTAGTCCACCTTTCAAGATCTCTTATAAAGCAGGTCTGGTGGTAATGAACTCCCTCAACATTTGCTTAACTGAAAAGAACTCATTTCTCCTCCACTTAAAAAGCTTAGTTTGACTGTATATAAAATTATTTGTTAGAATTTTTTTTTGTCTTGAAGAAAGTTGAATATAGGCACCCAATTTCTTCTGGCTTGTGGTATTTTAGCTGAGCAGTCTGTTCTTAGCCCAATGGGGTTTCCTTTGTAGGTGACCCACCCTTTCTCTCTACCTGCCTTTCTTTGATTTTAACCTTGGAAAATCTGATGATTATGTGTCTTGGGGATAATCTTCTTGTCTAGAATCTTGCAAGAGTTCTCTGTATTTCCTGAATTTAACTGTTGGCCTTTCTAGCAAGGTTGGGGAAGTTTTCATGAACAATATTCTGAAATATATTTTCCAAGTTGTTTGCTTTCTCCTGCTCCCTTTCAAGGATGCCCTTGATGCATAGATTTGGTCTCTTTATATAATCCCATAATTCTCAGAGGTTTTGTTCATTTCTTTTTATTCTTTTTCCTTTATTTATGACCATCTTATTTCAAAGAACCAGTCTTCAAGTTCTGAAATTCTCTCCTCAGCTTGGTTTATCTGCTGTTAATATTTGTGATTGTATTATGAAATTCTCATGTTATTCAGCTCTGGCAGACCTGTTAGGTTCTTTTTTCTGTGGGCTATTTTGTCCTTTAGCTCTCACATGACTGTATTGTGATACTTACTTTCCTGGGACTGGGTTTTCCATCCCCCTGAATCTTGATAATCTTTGTTGTTATCCATATTCTGAATTCTATTTCTGTCATCTGGCCAGTTTAGCCCGTTTAAAAACTCTTGTTGAGGGGCCAAGATGGCTAACAAGAGATAGCTGTGGTTGGAGGCTCTCACCAAGAAGAATGAAAATGACAAATGAATCCTGCATCAGCAACTGAGGTATTTAGGTTCTCTCACTGGAACTGACTAGGAGGTTGCCATGACCAATGAAGAGCAAGGGAAAGGAGGGTGATACAATGGCCCACCTGGGAGCCACACTGGATAAGGGGAGCTCCTGCCCCCAGCCTTTTCTACAGATCTGTCAGAGGCATTCAAACCAGAGTGACTCCATCTTGAGTGAAAGTTAGGAAAAATGATCCCGGGACTTGCTGGACTGCCCCCACAGAAAGTTAGGTATTCCTAACCTCTAGATATTTACAGTTAAGGGAACAGATTGCTAACATTTACTAAACAGACCCAGATTTGGGAATGTCCTAATATCCCAATAGCTAGAGAACAGAAGCATTCCTAATTTGGCTTTAAAGATAATAATAGCAATTCTTGCAAAATATAGTAATTAAGAAAATTAATCATTTATTATAAACACTTGTAGCAGAGCACATCTCTTCATAATCTTTTCTTATTCTGTATATAAACAAGTATTGTATCTATTGTGGACATGTTTGAGAATGCCCTACTCTGTCTATGGAGTAGTTGTTCTTTCACCACTTTACTTTCTTAATAAATTTATTTTTGATTTGCACTGTGGATTCGCCCCGAACTCTTTCTTGGACGACAACCAAGAACTCTCTCTTGGGTTCTAGATCAGGATCCCTTTCTGGTAACAGGTCTGTGCAACCTACATGTAAAAAGTTCCCTATTGTGAGCCCACCCAACCAAGGCCTCGAGTCCCAAGCACAAAGCTGTGCAGATTCTCAGTGACCAGTTGACTAGAGACTGCCTAAGACTACCAAGTTCCTGTGGGGAGGGGTTGCCACCATTGCAGCGGCTACTTGCTGCCTAAGACAACTGAGCTCCAGATGGGAGGGGTGTCAGCCTGCCACCAAAGATGACTGAGTTCCCTGTGGGAGGGGCAGCAGCCATCATTGCAGCTCCAGTTGTCTACTTTTCCCCTGCCAGTGCCAGGGAGACTGAACAGTTTAAACTCAGGAGGAATTCCCTACAGCACAGCATAGTGGCTGTGGCAGATCATGGCCAGACTGCCTCCTTTGGCTGAACCCTAACCCATTCCTCCACACAGGATGCAGCCTTCCTGCAGGAATTTCAGCAACTCCAGCCAGGGGTTTAGGAATAGAAGTCTGATCTGGGACTGAGACCCTGGGGGAAGGGGTGGCCACAGTCTCCACAGATCAGAAGACATGGTCTTTCCCCTGGCTGGCTCTGAGGAATCCTGGCAGTCCAGATGAGTGAAATTCTCCCCAGCACAGCACACCCCCTCCACTAAGGGACAGCCAGAGTGCTTCATTAAGTGGGTCCCAGATCCTCTGCCTCCTGACTGGGTGATGCCTTCCAACAGGGGTTGCCAAACACCTTATACAGGAGATTTCCACTGGCATCAGGTTGGTGCCCCTCTGAAACAGACATCTTAGAAGAAGGAGAAGGCAGCCATCTTTGCTGTTCAGCAGCCTCCACTGGTGAACCCACCAGGTACAGGAGGGACCCAGGCAAATAAGGTCTGGGACAGGCCCCAAGCAAATCACAGCAGCCTTATAGAAGAGGGTCCTGACTGTTAAAAGAAAACAACTAAACAAAAAGCAACAGCAGTAGCATCAATAAAAAGTCCACATAAAAACCCCATTCAAATATGAGCTAGATATCCTCAAAGATCAAAGCTAGATAAACTCACAGAGATAAGAAAGAATAAATGAAGAAGCACTGGAAAACTCAAAAAGCCAGAATACCTCCTCTCTCCCAAATGATCACAATATAGTCTCTAGTAAGGGCACAGAACTGGGCAGAGGCTGAGATGGATGAATTGACAGAAGTAGGTTTTAGCAGGTGGGTAATAATGAACATTGCTGGGCTATAGGAGCATGTTATAACCCAATGTAAAGAAGCTAAGAACCATGAGAAAACATTACAGGAGCTGTTAATCAGATTAACGAGTTTAGAGAGGAAGATAAATGACCTGATAGAGCTGAAAAACGCAACACGAGAACTTCACAATGCAACCACAAGTACCAGTAACTGAATAGGCTAAGCAGGGGAAAGAATTTCAGAGCTTGAAGACCATCTTGCTGAAGGAAGACAGACAAGATTAGAGAAAAAATAAAGACTGAAAAGGAACAAACAAAACCTCTGAGAACTATGGGATTATGTAAAAAGACTGAACCTATGATTGATTGGGGTACCTGAAAGAAACAGGGAGAACAGAATCGAGTTGTAAAATATACTTCAAGATATCATCCAGGGGAATATCCCCAACCTAACAAGGCCAACATTCAAATCCAGGTAATACGGAGAACCCCATTAAGACACTCCATGAGAAGACTGACCAGAAGACATGTAATCATCAGATTCTCCAAGGTCAAAATGAAGGAAAAATGTTAAGGATGGCCAGAGAGAAAGGCCAGGTCACCTACAAAAGGAACCTCATCAGACTAACAATGGACTGCTCAGCCGAAACCCTACAAGCCAGAAAAGACTAGGAGCCAATAGTGAACATTCTTTAAAAAAAAAAAAAAAAAAAAATTCCAACCCAGAATTTCATATCCGGCCAAACTAAACTTCATAAGTGAAAAAGAAATAAAACCCTTTCAGACATGTAAATGCCGAGGGAATTCATCACCAGCAGGCCTGTCTTGCAAGAGCTCCTGAAGGAAACACTAAATATGGAAAGGGAAAAGCAGTACCAGCCACTGCAAAACATACTGAAGTACAAAGAACAATGACACTATGAAACAACTACATCAACAAGTCTGCAAAATAAACATAGCATCATGATGACAGGATCAAATTCACACATAACAATATCCCACCTTAAATGTAAATGGGCTAAATGTCCCAATTAAAAGACACAAAAGGGGAAGCTGGATAAAAAGTCAAGACCCATCAGTGTGTTGTATTCAAGAGACCCATCTCACATGCTAAGACACACAAAGGCTCAAAATAAAGGGATGGAGGAAAATATTCCAAGCAATTGGAAAGCAGAAAAAAGCAGGGGTTGCAATCCTAGTTTCTGAGAAAACAGACTTTAAACCAACAAAGATAAAAAAGACAAAGAAAGGCATTATGCAATGGCAAAGGGATTAATTCAACAAGAAGAGCTAACAATCCTACTACTTATGTATACCCTCAACACAGGAGAACCCAGATTTACAAAACAAGTTCTTACGGACCTACAAAGAGACATAGACTCCCACACAATAGTGGGAGACTTTAACAAGGATATTCACGACTTGAACTCAGTTCTAGATCAAGTGACCTGATAGATATGTACAGAACTCTTCACCCAAAAACAGAACATACATTCTTTGTAGTGCCACATGGAACTCACTCTAAAATCAATCACATAATTGGAAGTAACATACTCCTCAGTAAATGCAAAACAACTGAAATTGTAACAGTCTCTCAGACCACAGCACAATCAAATTGGAATTCAAGATTAAGAAACTCACTCAAAACCATACAACTACATGGAAATTGAACTATCTGCTCCTGAAAGAATCCTAGGTAAATAATAAAATTAAGGTAGAAATCAAGAAGTTCTTTGAAACCTATGAAAACAAAGAGACAACATACCAGAATCTCCGGGACACAGTGAAAGCAGTGTCAAGAGGGAATTTATGGCATTAAATGCCCACACCAAAAAGCTAAAAAGATCTCAAATCAACACCCTAACATCATAACTAAAAGAACTATGGAACCAAGAGCAAACAAATTCCAAATATAGCAGAAGACAAAAAATAACCAAGATTAGAGTGGAACTGAAGGAGATAGAGATATAAAAATCCCTTCAAAATATCAATGAATCCAGAAGTTTTTTGAAAAAATTAGTAAAATAGATCACTAGATAGACTAATAAAGAAGACAAGAGAGAAGAATAAAATGATACAATAAGAAATAATACAAACTGACCACTGAATCCTCAGAAATGCAAACAACCATCAAGAATATTATAAACATTCTATACAAGTAAACTAGAAAATCTGAAGAAATGAATAAATTCCCAGACACATACACACTACCAAGACTAAACCAGGAAGAAGTTGAATTTCTGAATAGACCCATAAGAAGTTCTGAAATTGAGGCAGTAATAAATTTTCCACCAACAAAAATAGCCCAGGAGCAGAACGATCCTCAGCTGAGTACTACCAGATATACAAAGAGGAGCTAGTTCCATTTCTTCTGTAAGTATTCCAAACAATTGAAAAGGAGGGACATCTCCCTAATTCATTTTATGAGGCCAGCATATCCTGATACCAAAACCTGGCAGACGTACAAAAAAACCAAAACAACAATAACAAACAAAAAAAAAACAAAAATGGAAAGAAAAGAAAACTTTAGACTAATATCCCTGATAAACATCAATGCCAAAATTCTCAATAAAATACTGCCAAATTCAATCCAGCAGTACATCAAAAAGCTTATCCACTGTGATCAAGTCAGCTTTATCCCCCAGGATGCATTGCTCGTTCAACATGCACAAATCAATAAACATAATTCATCACATAAAGCTAATGACAAAAACCGCATGATCTCAATAGATGCAGAAAATGATAAAATTCAAAATCCCTTCATGTTAAAAACTCTCAATAAACTAAGTATTTAGGGAACATACCTCAAAATAATAATAGCCATTTATGACAAACGCACAGCCAATATCATACTGAATGGACAAGAGCTGAAAGCATTCCCCTTGAAAACCAGCAAAAGACAAGGATGTCCTCTCTCTCCATTCCTATTCAATGTAGTATTGGAAGTTCTGGCCAGGACAATCAAAAAAGGGAAAGAAATAAAGAGATTTTGAATATGAAGAGAGGACATCAGTCAAACTGTCTGTGTTTGCAGACCACATGATCTTATATCTAGAAAAGCCTATCATCTCAGCCTAAATGCTTCTTAAGCTGATAAGCAACTTCAGAAAAGTCTCAGGATATAAAATTAATGTGCAAAAATCACAATCATTTATTTACACTAACAATAGACAAGCAGAGAGCCAAATCATGAATAAATTCCCATTCATGATTAGAGAATAAAATACCTGAGAATACAGCTAACCAGAGAAGTGAAGGACCTCTTCAAGTAGAACTGCAAACCGCTGCTAATGGAAATAAGAGAGGATACAAACAAATGG
Organism: Ateles fusciceps; assembly: GCA_036589455.1. Taxonomy (NCBI): domain Eukaryota; kingdom Metazoa; phylum Chordata; class Mammalia; order Primates; family Atelidae; genus Ateles; species Ateles fusciceps. Next base: position 5,839,914 of record JAZHEH010002842.1, read on the forward strand.
AAAAACATTCCATGCTCAAGGACAGAATCAGTATTGTGAAAACGGCCATACTGTCTAAAGTAAGTTATAGATTCAATGTTATTCCCATTAAACTACCGTTGACATTCTTCACAGAATTAGAAAAAAAGCTACTTTAAATTCATATGGAACCAAAAAGAGCTTGCATAGCCAGGACAATCCTAAGCAAAAAGGACAAAGCTGGAGGCATCATGCTACCTGACTTCTTGATTTCTGTATTATTTTCATTATTTACTCAGGAGTCATTCAGGAGCAGGTCGTTCAATTTCCATGAAATTGTGTGGTTTTTGTGAGTTTCTTAATCTCGAGTTCTAATTTAATTGTGCTGAGGTCTGAGACTGTTATTATTTCAGTTCTTCTACATTTGCTGAGGAGTATTTTGCTTCCAATTATGTGATTGATTTTAGAGTGTCACGTGGCACAACAAATAATGTATTCTGTTTTGGGGTGGAGAGTTCTGTATATATCTATCAGATCTACCTGATCCAGAGCTGAGTTCAAGTCCTGAATATCCTTGTCAATTTTCTGTCTCAATGATGTCTAATATTGATAGTGGGTTATTAAAGTCTCCCACTATTATTGCGTGGGAGTCTAAGTCTCTTTGTAGGTTTCTAAAAACTTGTTTTATAAATCTGGGGTGCTCCTGTATTGGAGCATATATATTTCTATAAGTCACCCTGGAGGAAGTCATGCTTGATCTAGGTGCTAAAAACATGCGGAGGTGATTTTCATACACAAGAATTGGCACAGGACAGAGCATAAAATCATCTGATGTGTTCAGGACCTGCCAAGAGTTAAATGCAACTGGAGTATACAGGATATAGAAATGAGAGATGACATTGGGACATCAGGAAACAACAGCTAATGGAGGGGATAACACCATATTTTATGTTAAAGAATTTGAATGTGATCAGATTTATGCTAATAGGAAGATCCCTGATAGCACTAGGGAGTATAGATCAAGATACTCAAGGACATCAGTTCTATAAAGAGTTTTATCTATAAAACTAGAGCTCAGAAAAAGATCTTGACTAAACAAAGCAATCTAAGAGTCATCTCCATGTACATGGAAACTGTAGCCATGAGCTTGAATGAAATTGTACTTTATATAAAATTGAAGCAAATTTTAAATAATCATATAGAGAAGATAAAACATAATAGGAATAATTTTGCTGAAGCAAGAAGATTCAGAAAAGGTTATCTTTTAACTGTATTTCTACCTTAAATTCTATCTAATTAACCCACACCAACACAATTTGCATTATACTGTTTTGTATTTGTTCTTATATAGCTTTGAAAGTATCATTAAGTCTTGGTCAAATTTTTTTTATACTGAGAAAATAATTTATCAAATTGTAAATTGGGAAATTTTTTTAAAAGTTTAGTAATAATGATTAACAAGATCGTGAATTTGTCCATTGGAGATTTAAATTTTAATGACGTTTTTTAAAAAATCAAGAAATTCCCTTAAAAGTAAACATTAGTCCTTTGCTCTAAGCTTTCAGGCTAGATTATTTCTTTGGTTCAGGACTTAAACCTTTAAACTCTCCCTACTCCAGACTGAATCTAAGACAATCTGACTAATAGAGAAGCAGGAATCTTAACAGATGTGTGTGAGATTTTCTGGCAAGAAATGAAGTAGGAGGCACAGTGAAATACTTGAGAAAAATCTGAGTTTCATTTTATCAAAGAAGCTCATTGCAGTATATATCAGGCTAGTACAATGGCTCTTCAAAAAAATTCCTTGAAAAAAGGAAACAGGCCGGGCATGGTGGTTCATTCCTGTAATCCCAGCACTTTGGGAGGCTGAGGTGGGCAGATCACCTGAGGTCAGGAGTTCGAGACCAGTCTGACCAACATGGAGAAACCTCATCTCTACTAAAAATACAAAATTAACTGGGCATGGTGACACATGCCTATAATCCCAGCTACTTGGGAGGCTGAGGCACGAGAATCACTTGAACCAGGGAGGTGGAGGTTGCAGTGAGCTGAGATTGTGCCACTGTACTCCAGCCTGGTCAACAAGAGCAAAATTCTGTCTCATAAAAAAAGGAAAGAAAATGACCTCAACTGGAATACAAGCAAAATATAAATATATTTGCATATGTACATGTTGCCTCCTAACTTCCTTTACATTGATTTGGTTAACTTTAAATAATATGTAGGATTTCACAGCTTCTCTTAGAGAAGGGAATTGAATGTTAAGCTGTTCAGTCACGATAACTAGATCTTCCATTGTTATCGCTCATGCTTTTGTTACAAAATCAGTTAACCATTTTGCCAAGTATGTCTAGTTGTTACACTTTCATAGTGCAGGTGGAGTAGGAGAAAACAAGAGGTTACTTGATGGGAGGGCTATTTCTCCAGTCTACTCCTTGATGTCAGCCCTCCAAGTTGGGTTATGATGGACTGAGGAACCCTGAGACTAGCTAAGTGGTAGGACCAGCTGATGACCAATTGTCCTCTGATGAAGCACACATCCTGGGAATGGAAATGTTTTACTACACTAATCAGACTGTCATTTTCTGAAGAAGTTTACAATAACCATAAATTAAATTTTTAAATTAAAAGCGCAAATGTGTATGTAAAGAAACCTTGATAATCCTAGTTCTTCGTTTTACTGCCATAAGTATCTAAATGAGAGCAATGAAATAGGATGATATAAGTGATATTAATAAGGCATTGCTATTTTAGACAACAGACTCAAGGAACTCCAATACTCCAAACAAGCTGTATCTGTTTTATATTGGTCTTGTCAAATGATCAACAAATGATCAATTGGAAGTCAGACCTTAAATTACAATGAAAAATGTTGTAATTGAGTTCAGAATTAGAAACTCACTTTTTCTAATCACCATTATACATAAAGCATGATGAAATTTTGCATAGACTCCCTTTATTACTACCCCTATTTTGTACCTATGACTCCAAACCAAGAAATGATCCCTTAAAAACACACCTTCCACTCACAAGATAAAGGAATGAGAAATAAAAAGAATGTCAAAGTTTCTAGAACTAGGCTAACCACCACATGTCAACTTTTTGGTAGGAATTACCCAGAAATAGGGATTATCTGCTTTTCCACGGAAATAGAAAAAGTGACTTAATTATAAATGTGCCTACATTTAATCAAAAGAAAAAATTGTATCCTCAGAAAATGATTTCTAATCAGAGTAACCTTGATACTCCTTTGCCTTTGAGAGCATGATGGGAACAAAGAGGGTGAGCTGCTCCCAGAATAATAAAGTGACAAGAGAAAAAACTTATATTAAAATAATTTTAATAAGAGTCATTGTTAATCTTTCAGTATTCAACATTGCTGGTATGAAACTGCAAGACCAAGAAGCTATAAATAATGTCTGTTTTCATTAAAAGAGTTAATATCAATCAAAATAAGTTAAGGTCCACTACCCTTAGAAGTTACTTAAATACGTGCATGTTTTAAAATTCTGCTTTGATCCACTGACTGATAAACATTTCATGGACCTTAGAGAGTAACTGGTAAAGTTATGAAACTTTAAATTTGTAATCTTATGGTTCAATCTTATGTGATCTTATGGTTCAATCCACTTTATCGAAATTAAGAAAAACTAGTATACTCACCATTGCTGAGGAAGAAAAGAATTCAGGATAGATTTTTAAAATAATTGTTTCATTTTCATTTGCAATGAGTTGAGCATTAAAATTATTTCATAAATTTATGAGCAGAATTATACAACCTAGTATTATAATAAAATGCAAATATCTGTTCATTAAGGCTCAACTGTTTCATCAATTTTGCATACATAGTTCAGTGGGGACTGATAACTATATTGCAATGTGAAAAAATGTTTATTAAGTATCAGTACGAGGCAGCTAGGTGTATCCAATTATACCCACGTAATGTGATTTCACAAAGTGATTTTTTTTTATTACTTCCCAGTCTTTGTTTTACTGGATTTGATGAAGTTTGGTATATTTTCAAAGTGAATTACAAGTGATGAAAACATTTAAATGAACATCCAAACAGTCCTTAAAATTAAGACTCTAATTTCGATGACATTGTGTGTATATGTGTAACATATATTTTTTAAATCACTGAATTTTAAGTCACTGAATTTATTTAAAAATATAATTTTTTTAATTTTTAAGATTGATTATACTTATTTAATCTGATTTCCAACCACATCACTTCACTGAAGCTACCACGTGGAGGTCATCCCTTCCCTCTAGTTAAATTTAAACCATTTCTCCATCCTCATTTTAACCTTGCTTCTTACTTTGGCTCTGCCAGTTAGTCCTTCCCTTTCAACCCTCTCTCAGTTTCTGTGATACTTCATCTTCTGGATCTTCTCCTACTTGTCTAATCAGGATTTCTTTGTTCTCTAATTGGTTTTAGCTCCTCATTCTATCCCCTTATTGTTTATTTAAGTATAACATAATTAAACACAAGACAGAAGGCATAATTGTTGAGCTTCATAAATTTTTACAAAGTATACCTCCAGGGTAATCAGCACCCAGATCAAGAAACAGAATATTGCTGCCATCCTAGAGGCCAATCACCATCCCACCCTGAGCTATCCTAATCATCAGTCCTTAGCTTTTCTTCTTCAACAACTCACTTTTATGAATTCAATTACCATTTCCATATTGATGAATTCCACATTGATCACATTGATATTTCAAGGTCTGATGTATTGTGTGAAATCTTCGGCTCCTTCCTCTCCTTATCTCTTTTATGCAGGTACACATTAGAATCTAATAATTTTTTTTTTTTCAAGATCTTAAACTGTTTCCTTCTTTTCATTCCCATGTTACCACTACAGTGGTAGACAGCTATTGCCTGCGGGCCACGTATAGCCCTCTGCCTGTTTTTCTAAATAAAGTTTTATTGGAACACAGGCATGCTTATTCATTTATATATTGGCAACTACTTGATCCCACCATTGTAGCTTTCTTGCTACAGTGGTGGGATAAGTAGTTGCCACCAAGACTATACAGCCTGAAAAGCCTAAAATATGTATTTATTTATTGCATGTATTTTTTGATACAGGGTCTTGCTCTGTCACCCAGGCTGAAATGCAGTGGTGCAATCTTGGCTCACTGCAGCCTCAACCTCCTGGGCTTAAGCAATCCTCCCACTTCAGCCTCTTGAGTAGCTGGGACTACAGGCACATATCACCATGCCTAGCTAATTTTTGTATTTTTTTTTTTGGTAGAGACCAGGTTTTACCATGTTTCCCAGGCTGGTCTTGAACTCCTGGGCTCAAGTGATCCTCCTGCCCTGCCCTCCCGAAGTGCTGGGATTACAGGCATAAGCCACAATGCCAGCTCCCTATTTATCTTATAATTTATAGAAAAAGTTTATCAATAACTCCTAATTTAGGCCTTCACTATTTTACACTAGATTTATTGCAGTAATTTCTTATTTGGTCATATGAAGTCTAGATTCTCTCCAACTATCTTTGCATAGCTTCCCTGTTAAAACTACTCAAATACTTTTCATTATTAATTTCCTTGCTCCCCTATAGGGTCATATTCCTTTTTCTGCCAACCAAAGCCTCTATTACAACAAAAAGTAAGAAGTACAGCTATTAAAAAAGGAAATAGGGGTGTATAATAGTCAAGTCACATGCTACTATTTTCTTCAATGCCTATCCTTATTTTCATCCTCTCTATTTAAGCCTTATGCATAGATATATCCCAGTGTTATTAAGGTGCTCATTCCCTGTATGTAGCTCCCTCTTCCATCCCATCTGTCCCATCAAAGCTTGCACACCCTTCACAAGTTGGCTACAGTTCTATCACCTCCTAAGACAGTTCCAAATCCTATCACCTTTGCATTTTCCAATATCCTGTAACACTTGTAGGTTGTAACACAGAACTTACCTCTTGATTGTCTATTGTCTTAAATTATTTCCTCATAGATGTGAAGCTCCCCCAAAGCAGAGCACGTTACTTCTGCTTTTCTAGAAGCCACTGGGCACATAGTGAAAACTTAATAAACACTGGTAGCTTTGATTTCTAGGCTTTATGAGTAAATTATTATTAGCTGTTAAAATTCTTGTTTGGAAAGCAATGCTATGGTCCCTGTTGCCACAGTAGGCTCCAAAAGCTGCATTTTTAGTTGTACTCCAAAGCTTTAGCATAAATTAGAATCTAGAAAATCAGGTGATTGAACACAGCCGGTGAAGAATACTCTACAGAAGGCCGTAGCTCAGCAAGCCTTCAATTGTATACAGTTTTATATTTTAAAATCACCTCCAATTTGTCATCCTAGGTACAGTACCTTAGAAGTGGCATATTTCACATTCAGTATGTTTTCATCATTGGCAGAATATTCATTTTCTTCATACTTATTCAATATTGCTTAAAAATCACATCCAGCATTTTTTGTCATATTTTTTCTGGTTTCCAAAGCTAAAAAACACTTCATTGCTAATAATCAAAAAAGTAATTTAGAAGAACTTAAATTTGAATGAAATACAAAACTCCAAAGCATTATACACACACACACATTTGAAAATATATTTTTTATAAAGGTAAGATTTCACTTGCAGCAAGTCCAAATGCTTGGTGTGAAGCTGTCAAAACTCTAAATTGTGTGATCAATCTACAGAGAGAAAGCAAACTCCCTAAGACAACCTAAGAATAATACAGTCAAGGCAGAAAGACTAGTAAGCCACAGGATCAGGCTAGGCAATTTTCCTATAATAGTACTGACCAAAAAATATTTTGAAAGGTTCATTGTGACCCGAAAATATTTTGTTGCAGTCCAGTAACATTATCATATATAAGTCCAAATAAATAATAACAACTGAATACCCAGAAGGTGGACAGAGCTTCCAGCATCCATATAATGAATGACCTTTCTATAGTCCGTGCTTCTCGAAATCATACCAGCACACACATATATGCCATCCAAAAATCCTAAATTATGATTAACATTTATTTATCAAGGCCCTGTCTCTTCTTTCCTGCCATCTCATGTTTTATTTTGGAGCTTTCTGGAATACAAAACTACAAACCATAGAAACAAAATCAGCAGTATTTAGAGTTTAGTGATTAGGATAAAACAAGTTTACGGAGATTAAATGGCCTGCGGGACAACCTAGTTTGCTGTGATTTCTTTGTGTTGATGGCAAAGTATTGCAATTTATTGTTTGCTGCATGATTACTTCAGATGTTCTGCCTAATCTCTTTCTTGCACTCTCAAGACTCACAAGTGACCCTTTTTAAGGGCTTTTGGGACCTCTGTTCACTGACTGGGGGAAGGAAACACCACATCAAGGTGAAGGCTCAAGGACAAATGTATTTTTGACCCGGGTTCTGCTCCAACAGACCTCTTGTCATTTAGCAGCACTATAAATTTTAATATGATTCTTATTTCAACTCAGTGGCTTACTTTTTATCTTCAATCTTTGGAAGATATTGATCGTATTCACCAGGTCATAGATGTGTCCTTGATGCCAGCATCAAGGCTTTTGTAGAGTAGTATACTCAGTTTTGGCTTAAATTCTAATTTAATTGTTTACGAAAATCATTTCTAATTTTCATTTTCATTGCTTCCTGACATTTACCTTTAACTTCAAAAATATGATCACTAATCATAATTGACCAACTTAAACATTTATATATCTAATATATACCCAAAAATTCTATTCAGAAACATTCATTTATCATTTTTTCAAACCACGTGTACTAGGTAACTGCTGCATACATAGGCACTGAGTCCAGAGGTGGGAACATCATAATAATTAAGGCAAATACAGCATTTGTCTTTGTGGAGCTCACGACTTGGCGGGGGAGATGCAGGTGCTAATCAAATAAACATAAAGCAAATATAAAATTGCTATTGCAATAAATGTTATGCAAAAGAGGCATACCATGTTATGAGAACCCATAATATTTTTTGGAAGATTAGATCATTCTTCCCTGAAGAACTGATGTTGGAACTAGATCTGAGGATTAGTAGGAGTTAAAGCAGAGGAAAGAGGAGAGAGTGTACTCAGTATAGAGAATAACATGACGAAGACCCTGTGGTAGAAGGCTACCTAGGGAGTACAAGGGATTGACAGGAGTGAGCGTGGCCAAGCAGAGAGAGTAAGGGAGGTTTTGGTGTAAGAAGAATCTAAGTCCTGTAGATTCCACCTTCAGACCATCTCCTGATTGTGAACAATTTTCCCAGTCCCCACTCCTACCACCAGACCTAAGAATACAATCAAATACAGGACTCTCCTACAATGACACATCTGTTTACTATCCACTCTTATTATTTTAGTCTTGTCCCCTCCAACTGATTCCCTGTATTGTAGGCAGTGATTTTTCCAAATGCAAATTACATTATATCACTTCTCTACTTAACCCCAATCAATGGCATTCCACTTTTCATAGGCTAATAGATCAGAACTACCTGAAAGCCTTCAATGCTCCTGATACTCTGGCCCTCTCTATTCCTCCAGAGAATACATATGCAAGTTATTCCCTCTACATGGAAGTCTCTTACCTCTCCACCAGGCAACCAGATATAGCTTTCTTAAACAGGACCTTGGTGATAAAAACCTCACCCCCAACTAGGACACAGTTGGTCCTGCTTGGGGAATGGTGTTGACTTTTATTTTATTCTCCATACTTTTTCTATGCATTCTGAATTCTTACAATGACCATGTGATGGTTTTATAAGAAAGATGTAAATATTATTGATTTTAAAAGAAAACAGGAGGGAGAAAAAGGTCTGATTCACTTTTCTTTTGGACATTATTTGACTATCTTTTAACCTATCAATTATACTGTGCTGGCAAAATGAGGTCATAGAGCTACCTCAGATTTCCAAACATAATGATGCAAATTAAGGCTTCTTTTGATCTAGGACATTTTTCATTCTGCTAAAAATAATTTTTGCATGAAAGCTAGTAATGAGACATGAGACAATTTAAAATGTGCTTGATATGGTAACAAAAGATCCTGGATGTACTGATCTAATTCTTTGTTCTACAGAGACGACTCAGTTATTTTTTGTGTTTTACATACCGCTATTGTTTGCAGGATTAAAAGATGCTTGTGGGTATAGACCTTCCACATAAGCTTTGAGACATATAAAAGGATACAATTAATTACATAAATCAGGAAAAATCTGGCATACCCAAAGCTAATCTATGGTGTAATGTGTACACTTAGCAATACTAACTTTGAGTACGTATTGTTGATCCAATGCCAAGTACCATATGAGATTTCCTCCAGGACTGAAAGTGCATTGTTCAGCTCTTGGAATGAATTCTTAAGATCTCTCTATATATAAGAGCCATGGAATAATAGCCTATTAACAGTGAATAGATTCACAACTAACAGTGTAGCCAACAGTGTGAATTACCTTTATTTTTAGGCCACAATGCACTAAGGAAGATCTACATCCTGTTTGCCTTCTGAATCCTGCACAAGTCCACCCCTTCTTATCAACCTGAACATTCTTAGGCAGATGCTACAACATAAGTAATCCATTCTGTAACCACAAGTTTGCTTGACTAAGTAAAACACTGAAACATACTTAACATAACACACTTTATTAACACATTGAAAAGAAGTTCCAAGCAAAACTTTTTTTTTCCTTATTTTTTCTTCAACTTTAAGTTCAGGGATACACGTTCTAGATGTGCAGGTTTGTTACATAGGTAAACATGTGCCATGGTGGTTTGCTGCATAGATCATCTCATCACCTAGGTATTAAGCCTAGCATCTATTACCTATTCTTCCTCATACTGTCCTTCCCCCGTCCTCACAATGACAGTCCCTAGTGTGTGCCGTTCCCCTCCAATGTGTCCACGTGTTTTCATCATTCAGCTCCAACTTATAAGTGAGAACATGCAGTGTTTGTTTTTCTGTTCCTGTGTTAGTTTACTGAGGATCATGCCTTCCAATTCCATCCACATCCTTATCCTTTTTGTGGCTGCATAATATTCCGTGGTGTATATGTACATTTGTTTTAAACTTTAAGTTCTGGGACACGTGCAGATGAGGTTTCTAACATAGGTATACATATGCCATGGTGGTTTGCTGTACCTATTGACCTATCCTCTAGGTGCTCTCCCCCTCGCCCCCATCCCCCCAACAGGCCCTATGAGTATTATTCCCCTCCCTGTGTCCATGTGTTTTCATTGTTCAATTCCCACTTATGAGTGAGAACATGTGGTGTTTGGTTTTCTGTTCCTGTGTTAGTTTGCTGAGAATGATGGCTTCCAGCTTCATCCATGTCCCTGCAAAGGACATGTTCTCTTTCCTTTTATGGCTGCAGAATATTCCATGGTGTATATGTATCACATTTTCTTTATCCTGTCTATCATTGATGGGCATTTGGGTTAGTTCCAAATCTTTGCTATTGAAATAGTACTTCAATAAGCATACATGTGCCTGTGTCTTTACAGCAGGATGATTTATATTCCTTTAGGTATATACCCAGTAATGAGATTGTAGGGTCAAATGATGTTTCTGGTTCTAAATCCTTGAGGAATCTCCACACTGTCTTCCAGAATGGTTGAACTAATTTGCATTAGTTCACCACCAACAGTGAAAAGCATTCCTATTTCTCCCACAGCCTCGCCAACATCTATTGTTTCTTGACTTTTTAATAATCACCATTCTGACTGGCATGAGATGGTATCTCATTGTGGTTTTAATTTGCATTTCTCTGATGATCAGTGATGTTGACCTTTTTTTCATATGTTTGTTGGCTGCATAAATGTCTTCTTTTGAGAAGCGTCTGTTCATATCCTTTGCCCACTTTTTGATGGGGTTGGGTTTTTCTTGTAAATTTGCTTCAGTTTCTTGTAAATTCTGGATATCAGGTCTTTGTCAGATGGGTAGATTGCAAAAGTTTTCTCCCATTCTGTAGGTTGCCTATTCACTCTAATGATAGCTTCTTTTGCTGTACAGAAGCTCTTTAACTTAATTAGATCCTATTTGTCAATTTTGGCTTTTGTTGCAATTGTGTTTGGCATTTTCATCATAATCTTTGCCCATGCCTATGTTCTTAACAGTATTGCCTAGGTTTTCTTCTAGAGTTTGTATTGGCTGGAGTTTTACATTTAAGTTTTTAATCCATCTTGAGTTAATTTTTGTATAAGGTGTAAGAAAGGAGTCCAGTTTCAGTTTTCTGCATATGGCTAGTCAGTTTTCCCTGCACCATTTACTGAATATGAAATTCTTTTCCCATTGCTTGTTTTTTTCAGGTTTGCCAAAAATCAGATGGTTGTAGATGTGTGGTATTACTTCTGAGATCTCTGTTCTGTTCTACTGGTCTATACATCTGTTTTGGTACCAGTACCATGTTGTTTTGGTTACTGTGGCCTTGTAGTATAGTTTGAAATCAGGTAGCATGATGCCTCCAGCTTTGTTTTTTAAGCTTATGATCATCTTGGCTATGTGGGCTCTTTTTTGGTTCCATATGAAGTTTAAGGCAGTTTTTTTCCAGTTCTGTGAAGAATGTCAATGGTAGTTTGATGGGAATAGCATTGAATCTATAAATTACTGTAGGCAGTATGGCCATTTTCATGATACTGATTCTTCCTGTCCCTTAGGATGGAATGTTTTTCCATTGTTTGTGTTCTCTCTTATTTCCTTGTGTAGTGGTTTGTAGTTCTCTTTGAAGAGATCCTTCACGTCCTTTGTTAGCTGTATTTCTAGGTATTTTATTCTCTTTATAGCAATCATGAATGGGAGTTCACTCATGATTTGGCTCTCTGCTTGGTTACTGTTGGTGTATAAGAATGCTTGTGATTTTTGCACATTGATTTTGTTTCCTGAAACTTTGCTGAAGTTGCTGATCAGTTTAAGGAGCTTTGGGATGAGACAATGGGGTTTTCTAAATATAGAATTATGGATCATTTGTCCACAAACAGAGACAATTTGACTTCCTCTCTTCCTATTTGAATACTCTTTTTTCTTTCTCTTGCCTGATTGCCCTGGCCAGAACTTCCAATACTGTGTTGAATAGGAGTGGCAAGAGAAGACATCCTTGTCTTGTACTGGTTTTCAAAGGAAATGCTTTCAGCTTTTGCCCATTCAGTATGATATCAGCTATGGGTTTGGCTTTATGAAATGAGTTAGGGAGGAGTCCCTCCCTTTCAATTGTTTAAAATAGTTTTTGAAGGAATGGTACCAGCTCCTCTTTTTACCTCTGGTAGAATTCGACTGTGAATCTGTCTGGTTCTGGGCTTTTCTTTGGTTGGTAGGCTATTAATTACTGTCTCAATTTCAGAACTTGTTATATCTCCATTCAGGGATTTGACTTTTTTCTGGATTAGTCTTGGGAGGGTGCATGTACCCAGGAATGTATCCATTTCTTCTAGATTTTCTAGTTTATTTTGCACAGAGATGTGTATAGTATTCTCTGATGCTAACCTATATTTCTGTGGGGTCAGTGGTGATATCCCCTCTACCATTTTTTGTTGTGTCTATTTGATTCTTCTCTCTTTTCTTATATATTAGTCTAGCTAGCAGTCTATTTGTTCATTTTTTTAAAACAAACACTCCTGGATTTATTAATTTTTTGGAGAGTTTTTCTGGTCTCTTATCTTCTCAGTTCTGCTCTGATCTTAGTTATTTCTTGTCTCCTGCTATCTTTTGGATTTGTTTGCCCTTGCTTCTCTAGTTCTTTTCATTGCAATGTTAGTATATTGACTTAAGATCTTTCTACCTTTCTGATGTGGTCATTTAGTCCTATAAACTTTCCTCTTAACATGGCTTTAGCTGTGTCCCAGAGATTCTGGTATGATGTCTCTTCATTCTCATAGGTTTCAAAGAACATCTTGATTTCTGCCTTAATTTTGTTATTTACCCAGGAGTCATTCAGGAGCAGGTTGTTCAATTTCCATGTAATTGTGTGGCTTTGGAGTGAGTTTCTTAATCCTGAATTTTAATTTGATTGCAGAGTTGTCTGAGAGGCTGTTATGATTTCAGTTCTTTTGTATTTATTGAGGAGTGTTTTACTTCCAATTATGTGGTCAATTTTAGAATAAGTCCCCTGAGGCACGGCCAAGAATGTATATTCTCCTGATTTGGGGTGGAGAATGCTGTAGATGTTGTTAGATTCACTTGATCCAGAGCCAAGTTCTAGTCCTGAATATTCCTGTTAATTTTCTGTCTTGCTGATCTAATATTGACAGTGGGGTGTTAAAGTCTCTCACTGTTGCTGTGTGGGAGTGTAAGTCTCTTTGGAAGTCTCTAAGAACTTGTTTGTCAATCTGGGTGCTCCTCTATTGGGTGTATATAATATTTAGGATAGTTAGCTCTTCTTGTTAAATTAATCCCTTTGCCATTATGAAATACCCTTCATTGTCTTTTTTTTATCTTCATTGGCTTAAAGTCTGTTTTGTCAGAGACTAGGATTGCAACCCCTGCTTGTTTGCTTTCCATTTTCTTGATAAATCTTCCTCCAACCCTTTATTTTGAGCCTACGTTTGTCTTTGCACATGAGATGGGTCTCCTAAATACAGCACACCCATGTCTCTTTACTCTATCCAATTTGCCAGTCTGTGTCTTTTAATTGGGAGCATTTAGCCCATTTACATTTAAGGTTAATATGGTTATGTGTAAATTTTATTCTGCATCATGATGCTATCTGGTTATTTTGGACACTAGTTGATGCAGTTTCTTCATAGTGTCATTGGTCTCTAGAGTTTGGTGTGTTTTTGCAGTGGCTGGTACCACCTTTTCCTTTCCATATTTAGTGCTTCCTTCAGGAGCTCTTGCAATGCAGTCCTGGTGGTGACAAAAATCCCTCCACATTTGCTTGTCTGAAAAGCATTTTGTTTTTCCTTCACTTATGAAGTTTAGTTTGACTGGATATAAAATTGGTTAAAATTATTTTCTTTATGAATGTTGAATATTGGCCCCAACTGTCATCTGGCTGCAGGGTTTCTGCTGAGAGATCCACTCTTAGTCTGATGGGTGTCCCTTGCAGGTGAGCTGGTCTTTCTCTCTGGCTACTCTTAACATTTTTTCCTTCATTTCGACCTTGGAGAATCTGAGGAATATGTGTCTTGGTGATGATCTTCTCGTGAAATATCTTAGTGATGTTCTCTGTATTTCCTGAATCTGCATATTGGTCTGTCTTGCTAGGTTGGGGGAAGTTCTCCTGAACAATATCCTGAAGTGTGTTTTCCAGTTTGTTTCCATTCTCCCTGTCTCCTTCAGGTAGTACAATCAATTGTAGGTTCGGTCTTTTTACATAGTCCCATATTTCTCGGAGGCTTTGTTCATTCTTTTTCATTTTTTTTTTCCTCTACTCTTGTCTGCATGCCTTACTTCAGCAAGGTGGTCTTCAAACTCTGATATCCTTTCTTCTGCTTTCTCACTTTGGCTATTGATATTTGCATTTATGTTTCTCTCTAAACTGGTTATTCTAGTTAGCAGTTCCTCTAACCTTTTATCAAGGTTCTTAGCTTCTTTGCATTGGGTTCGCACATGCTCTTTAGCTCAGCGGAGTATGCTATTACCCATCTTCTGATGCCTACTTCTGTTAATTCGTTCATCTCAACCTCTGTCTATTTCTGTGCCCTTGCTGGAGAAGCACTGGGATCATTTGGAGGTGAAGAGGAACTCTGGCCTTTTGGGTTTTCAGTGTTTTTTCAATGATTTTTTCTCATCTTCATGAGTTTGTCTAGTTTTGATCTTTGAGGCTACTGACACCTGGATGGGGTTTTTGTGGGGACTTTTTGTTGTTGTTGATGCTGTTGATGTTGCTTTCTGTTTGTTTTTGTTTTTCTTTTCTTCAATAGCCAGGTCCCTCTTCTGTAGGGCTGCTGTGGTTTGCTAGGGGTTCACTTCAGGCCCTATTCATCTGGTTTGCTCCCAAGCCCGGAGATGTCACTCAGGAAGACTGGAGAATAGCAAAGATGGGTGCCTGCTCCTTCCTCTGGAATGTCTGACCTTGAGGGGCACCAACCTAATGCCAGTAGGATTGCTCCTGTATAAGGTGTCTGACAATTGGAGGGTCTCACCCAATTGGGTGGCACAGAGAACAGGACCCATTAACTGAAGCACTTTGACTGTCCCTTGGTGGAGTGGGTGTGCTTTGCTGGAGAGAAACCCACCATCTGGGCTGCCTGGATTTCTCAGAACTAGCAGGAGAAAAGGCTAAGTCTGCTAGTCCATGGAGACTGCAGTCACCACTCCCCCAGGGGCTCAGGTCCAGGGAGATTAGAGTTCTGTCCTTGAGCTCCTCTCTTGAGTTTTTGGAGTTCCTGAAGGGAGTCCCCACCCAGTGAGGAGGGATGGATCAGGGTCAGTTCTGAAGAAGTGCTCTAGCCACTGTCTGCCACAGCCAGTGTGTTGGGCTGTGGGGGACACCTGTTGGGACCAGGTTCTCCAACCTCCCTGGCTCCAGCAGGGGAAAAGCATGGCCTGCAGCTATAGGGATGACTGCCTCCCTTGCCGTGCCCAGGGAGCTTAGATTGTTAGGCAGCTATCAGTCCCAGTGCTGGCTGCTGACCCTCCTGCAAGGAGCTCAAATGGCTTAGACAGCAAGCAGCTGCAGCTGTGGTGTTGGTCGCTGGTCCTCCTGGGAACTCACCAGGCTTAAGCAGATTCTAGTTGAGAGGCTGTTGAGAATCAGCACTGCTCTGAGGTTGGGTCCCTAGTCTCTGGCGGCGTGAGTTCACAAGTGGGATCTTCCAATCCACGGGTGCACAGTTCCATGGAAAAAGCACGGATTCCCTGGCTGGGTAGTATGCCTTATTTGGTGGGGGGTTGAGGGCTCCCTGCCCATGTGGCTCTCAAGTGGGCCACCACACCACATTGCTCTTCTTTCCTCTCTGTGGGTCATGCCAGCCACCTAGTCAATTCTAATGAGAGAACCTGGATACTTCAGTTGCCAGAGCAGGATTCATACATTATTATGGTTCTCAAAGCTTTGAAACAGAGTGGAGAATCTATCCCAACACCCCTGAGTCTTTGGATATTTGGCCTTGAGATTCAAGGCCATATGCATTTTTCTTCTTGAGGAAAGAAATAGGTACAGCTAAAGGTGACTAACTATGACATCTTTCATATTTTTTATCTGCCACAAATTTACACTTTGCACCACTCCGCAGGGTCCTCATAGTGATCCATCTATTGTCTAAAATACATCTGGCATGACTGCCTCCTTCAGTCAAACCCTAATGCTACGCCCCCTACCCTACTCTACCCTCAGCCTTGGTCCCTCCAGGTCAATCTCTTCAGAACCTATCTCTAGAAAGGGTCAATAAAATCATTTATGCTAAAATTAAAGTGTGTTAAAAATCTTCTTCTTCTTCTTAATATATTTTTATTTTTGGCAAGTTTTTTCTCTATTTGTAGAAGGGAGTGCTTTTTTTCACTTTAAGTTAATCAAAAGTAATTAATTTCAAAAGACTAGTAAGCAAAATCATATGATTATATATAATAATTCTTATATACATTAATAAATGTAAAATATGAATTTCAGGATATTCAAGTCACTCACAAAGTCAACAACTTAAGATATATACAAATTACAAAGTGCTACCTGTGCACACATTTGATTCAAATATCTACCCTGACATGTATCTAGATAGTATTCTGGAGACACACAATCAAAAACAAGCAATAGGGAAATAATTCTCTGTTTAATAAATGGTGTTGGGAAAACTGGCTAGCCATGTGCAGAAAGCAGAAACTGGACCCCTTCCTGACACCTTACACTAAAATTAACTCCAGATGGATTAAAGATTTAAACATAAGACCTAACATAATAAAAACCCCAGAAGAAAACCTAGGCAAAACGATTCAGGACATAGGCATAGGCAAGGACTTCATGACTAAAACACCAAAAGCACTGGCAACAAAAGCCAAAATAGACAAATGGGACCTAATTAAACTCCAGATCTCCTGCACAGCAAAAGAAACAATCATTAGAGTGAACTGGCAACCAATAGAATGGGAAAAAAATTTTGTGATCTACCCATCTGACAAAGGGCTAATATCCAGAATCTACAAAGAACCTAAACAAATTTACAAGAAGAAAACAAATCCATTCAAAAGTGGGCAAAGGACATAAACAGACCATTTCAAAAGAACACATATATGAAATCAACAAACATATGAAAAAATGCTCATCATCACTGGTCATCAGAGAAATGCAAATCAAAACAACATTGAGATACCATCTCATGCCTGTTAGAATGGCAATCATTAAAAAAATCTGGAGACAACAGATCCTGGAGAGGACGTGGAGAAGAGGAACACTTTTACACTGTTGGTGGGAGTGTAAATTAGTTCAACCATTGTGGAAGACAGCGTGGCGATTCCTCAAGGATCTAGAAATAGAAATTCCATTTGACCCAGCAATCCCATTACTGGGTATATACCCAAAGGATTACAAGCTGTTCTGTTATAAAGACACATGCACAAGTATGTTCATTGTGGCATTGTTTACAATAGCAAAGACCTGGAAACAACCAAAACACCCATCAATGATAGACTGGACAAGGAAAATGTGGTACACATATACACCATGAAACACTATGCAGCCATAAAAAACGATGAGTTTGTGTCCTTTTTAGGGACATGGATGAATCTGGAAACCATCATTCTCAGCAAACTGACACAAGAACAGAAAATCAAACACTGCATGTTTTCACTCATAGGTGGGTGTTGAACAGTGAGAACAAATGGATACAAGGTGGGGAGCATCACACACTGGGGTCTGTTGCGGGGGCACTAGGGTAGGGACGCGGGGGGTGGGGAGAGTGGGGAGGGATAACATGGGGAAAAATGCCAGACATAAGTGTCAGGGGAAGGAAGGCATAGGTACATACAAGCAAACTACCTTGCCATGTATGTACCTATGCGACAATCCTGCATGATCTGCACATGTACCCCAGAATCTAAAGTACAATTAAAAAAAAAAAAAAAGAAAAGTCAACAAGGAGAATAACTGAATCTGAAACAAAGAAATTCTGTGTTTCAGAGACAACCAAAAATTCAAAATTGATATTAAAACTCATCTCCAGTATCAATTTTGTTTTTTAAAACAATTTTAAAAATCAGTGGAATGCAGAAGTGAAAACAAATAGGAATCCATTATACACAAATTGGTTCTGTCTAGTCATATATCCAATGTTCTCTATCACCTACCCACATCCACAACTGAAGGGTTGTTTTTATTGAACTCTAAGAGTCACATTACTTAGTCACCATGAAATCATGAGTACTATGGATACTGTACTACTGTGCAATGCATAGGCTAGGACTGCAGCATTTATGTGGTTCAGATATAGAGTTAAAATACTTAGTAAAATACATAATTTTCAAATAACTTCTCACAAAGCAAGATTACTTTAGTAAATTTCATCAAGTAACCTAATGGTATATGATGTAACCACTTAAAAGCACATTTAAAATGCTAGATAGAAGTAATAAAATGTTTATAATTTTATATATAAAGAGTCAAAATAGAACATGCCATAATAACTCAATATAAACAGAGGCTTAGAAAGCAATATGCAAAAAAGAAACTTGTGATTAAACAATTAGATTGAAAATAATTTATTATAATTTTTCTTCAGTGTTGGAAATAACAATAAAAATAACCAAGTTAATGTTTTCATATTTAGCTGTGACTTTCTGCTGTTAACAGATATTCATGGATGTGCTTTCAATCAAATTGTGGAAAGTCATAGTATCATCTGTCTTTCAATATATTGGGATAGTAATATTCTCTTAAACACTAAATTGTGGAACATACATCCCTCGTTTAAGGCATTCCATATTTAGGATTTCTCATCTGATTTCATCATTTCTTCTTGGTGAGAGCTATAGGCCAATGAGTTTATTTATTTTCCTTTGATTCAGAGCAAATATTTTCAGTATTCTAATTATGCGTTGAGCATCACGTTACAAATGATACATGAAGTATACTTTCTTCATAATCTTTCATGACCTTATCAATACAAAGCAAACCAATGCATATCTTCAACAAAGAATTCCAAGTTTGTGCAGCTGATAAAAACATCAGTCTAACTAGAAATATGTGTTTATTTTTATTTTCTGACTAGAAGTAAAAGAACAACTGAAGAATGTTAATGATCCCACTTACATAAAAATGTATAGGAGGCTATCAGACTTATGAAACTTTTAAATATTTCACACACACACACACACACACACACACATATGTACACACAGTAATGCATTATTTAATGATAGAAATATATTCTGAGAAATATGCCGTTAGGTGACTTTGTCATTGTGAAAAATCATAGAGCATACTTATAAAAACCTAGATGGCATAGCTTACTACACACCTAGGCTATAAGATATCGCCTATTGCTCCTAGGCTACAAACTTGTATAACATGTATATACAGTAGTACTGAATACTGTAAGCAACTGTGGCACAATCGTACTTGTTTAACTAAACATATTTGAATATGGAAAAGGTAATGTGTTATACTATGACCTCATGACAGTTGTGATGTCACTAGGTGGCTGGAATTTTTCTGCTTCATTGTATTGATGGTGCTTACTGAACCACCATCATATACGTGGTCATTCATTGACCAAAATGTCATTATGTAGGGCATGACTGCATAGGGACAATTTAAATTTAAGTATTTATTTAGTAACTTGGCATCATTAAATGAGGAGAAAATCTTCATATAATCATTAAAGAGGATTTCTGATATCTGCCCTGGGTTAATGCTGAAAGCAGGCACAGGGATGCAGAACTGTGTGTGTCAGGAAACCACACAAACCTCCTATCAGGTAACTCCTGGAGGTCATTATCACAGAACATTCCCTAGAGGCCCTTCTTTTCCTTTTATGTCGCCTCCATCACCGCCATTACAGTTCTCTTTTGTCTCTTTTACCAAGCCACTCCCACCTAGTCAATACAAAGGGACCTTGTTTCCCCTTGAGTTCTTAAAATTGAAGGTCACAATGCAGAAAAATATAGGTGAGTTTGACTTTTTCATTAGCTTAGTCCCACTAAGAGGGGAACCCTCTGCATTCCAGACATGAACGTTAAACAGCAGGTTCTAAAGCCCACAGCAGCACATCCACCTCCCACTATCTGAATTTCTGACACATTTCAAAATGGCAGGTACCACAGTCCATAATTCACAGAACCTATCATTTTGTTCGAGCCACCTCTTCTCTTGAGGGAGACCTCTGTCATCTTTGTTTTTTTTTATCTCAGCCTCACTCATCTTCCCGTTAGGTTATGATCAATACGTGACAACTTATACCACTCCTACAAAATCAAGGTTCTAGAAATTTAATGTTAAAACATTTCCTAAGGAGAGGAAATAAATAGTGTATTAGTCTTTTCTGTGTTGCTACAAAGGAATAACTGAAGTAGGCAATTTATTGAGAAAGAAGAGAGGGTTACTTGGCCCATGGTTCTGCAGGCTATACAAGCATGGCACCAGCATCTGTTTCTGGTAGGGGCCTCAGGGTGCTTCTGCTCGTGGAAGCAGGCAAGCAGGGCTGATGTGTCACGTGGTGAAGAGGACGCAAGAGAGAAACAAGCTCTTTTAAACAATCCAATCTCATGGGAACTAATAGAATGAGGACTTACTTATTACTGTGTAAAGAGTACCAAGCCATTCATGAGAGATCTGCCCCATGACCCTAACACCTTTCACTAGGCTGTATCCAATATTGGGGGTCATATTTCAAACATGAGATTTGGAGGGAGCATATATCCAAACTATATTATTAAGGATTTAGTAAGATAAATGGGTTACTCATTATAGTAAAAGTCTTGATTCCTTGAGCAATTAGAGGCCAGGCATTACAGTAAACACTTTCAATATCATTTAATCCATATAAAAAGCCCATTCGATAATAAGAACATTGAGGAATGTTTCAATTCGTCTGACTCCAACACACTTGCACTATACTCTACTATCACCCAGTATCTATACTGACTATGCTATACCTAAACCCAGTTCCCACTCCTAACCTGCCCTGTCCATTGTCTCTGTGCTCAGGTCATAGATCCTGCACTCCTATTTATTAGAAATCTTAACAGAAAACCCAATATTACTTGTAAAACAGGACAATCTCTATGTATTAGTTATAAATTGCTGGATAACAACTTGCTCTGAAATTTAGCAGCTTAAAACAGGAAGTAACTCTTGAAATCAGGAAGTATCAGACCTCCAAATTTGCTCCTGTGTAAAATAATTTTTGCTATTCTAGATTATTTGAATTTTAATATACATTTTAGAATCAACTTATTAATTTCAATTTTTTTTCTATATCCTATTGGAATTGCATGACATTATACATCAATTTGGAGAGAATTGATATCTTAGCAATATTGACTTTCTAGTCCATAAACATGACATATTGCTCTACTTAGTCAAGGTTTCTATAACGTCTTTCAGCAATATTTTGTGATATTTAGTGTAAAGGACTTACACTGATTTTGTTAAATTTATGTATTTATTGTTATTATAAATTGAATTATATTTATTCCCATTTTCCAATTGTTTACTGCAGTATATAAAATGCAGTTTGCTTTATATATTAAACATGTATCCTACAACCTTAAGTTTATTTAATAATTGTAATAATTGTTTTATGGGTTTCTAAGGACCTTCTACATAAAAAATTATATCATCTGCAAATACATACAGCTTAACTTCTTACATTTCTAAGTACATGCGTTTTTGGAAAAAAAAATGGCTTGTTGCAATGGCTAGAAACTCCAATAAACACTGAAACAAAGTACCAATAGCTCACCTTGTTCCTGGTCCTAAAAGGAAAGTGTTCAATAATTAACAATTAAGTATGTTAACTGCAAAATTTTTTACAGATGCTTTTTGAAAAAAAATATTAAGGTTAATCCTGATTCTTTTTTATTGAGAAATATTTTGTTTTTAAACTTGAGAGTTGAATTTTATCTAGTGTTTATTCTTCATCTATTGAAGTAATCATAAAATTTTTCTCCTATTTTGTATTAGCATTGATTTTTCAATATTAAACAAAACTTTCATTCTATAAGTAAACCCCACTTAGTGATGATATACTATCCTTTTTATGTATTGCTGGATTCAATTCTAAAATATTTTATTAAAAATTTCTGTGTACAGGTTCATGAGGGTTACTTGTCTGTAGGGTTTTGTTCCCCCTTTAATATCTATTATATCTATTCTGCTTTGGTATCATAGGAATACTGGCCTGATAAAATTACTTGGTACGTGTTCCCTCTTTTACAATTTTTTTTTTTACAAAAATTTGTGAGAAAGTGCTATTATTTCTTTCTTAAATGTTCAGTAGACTAGAATTTATGAGTAAAGGCATACGGTCTACAGTTTTCCTAGTAGGAAACTTTTTCATTAAAATTTTAATTTCTGAGGAGGAGGCAGAGCAAGATGGCAAAATAGGAGCCTCTAGCAATTGACCCCAATCCTCCCCCTCCAGGAACTGAACAACTGGTCACACAAGGAAGCATCTTCATAAGAAGCAAAAATAAAGTGAACAGTCACAGTGCCTGGTTTTAACATCGTATCAGAGAAAAGAGGCACTAAACAGGACAAGAAAGGCAGCCTTCAATTGCCTGTACCATCCTACCAGCAAACCTGGGGGGTGGCCACATGGCATGGAGACAGAATCTGTATGCTTAGGGTCGGGCGGAGAGCAAAGTGATTGTGGGATTTTCACTGGAACTCAGTGTGGCTCTGTTATAGTGGAAAGTAATAGGGGACAGAATTTGGCAGATGCCCATTAAGGGAGCATTTAGACTAGCTCTAGCCAGAGGGGAAATCATCTATTCCAGCAGTCAGAATCTACTCCCAGCAAGTCTTTTAACAATGGACTAAAGGGCTCTGGGCTTCTAAATAAACTTAAGTGGTAGTCTAGGTCACAAGGACTGCACTTCCTGGGCAAGTCCTGATGCTGTGCTGAGCTGGGAGCCGGTGGACTTAGGGTGTATGTGACCCAGTGAGACACCAGCTGGAATGGTCACCCTCCCCCACTCCAGGCAGTGCAGCTCACATCTCCAAGAGAAAAGGAAAAAGTAAAGATGGCTCTGTCTTGCAACTTGGATACCAGCTCAGTTACAGGAAAATAAAGCATCAAGCAGAATCCTGAAGCCCCTATTCAAGGGCATAGTTTTGGACATTTCCAGACTAGGCCAGAAGAGAACCCACTACCATAAAGTGAAGGACCCAGTCCTAGAATAATGTACCACCTTTTGACTGAAGAGCCCTTGAGCCTTGAATAAACATGAGCAGTAACCACGCAACAGTTACCACGGCTCTTGGGCAAGACCCAATATTGTGCTGATTCAAATGTGACCTAACACATTCCCAGCTGTGGTGGCCATGGGGGAGAGACTCTTTCTGCTTGAGGAAAGGAAAGGCAAAGGTAAAGAGGACTTTGTCTTGCAACCTGGGTACCAGCTCAGTCCCAGTAAAATAAAGCACCAATCAGAGTCCTGAAGTCCCTAATCCCAGGTCCTAACTCCTAAACAGCATTTCTAGACCATGCTGGGCCAGAAGAGCACCTGCTACACTGAAGAGAAGAACCCATCCTGGCAGGATTCATCAACTGCTACCATAGAGCCTTCAATAAATACCAGCAATAGCCAGAAAATGGTTGCCACACGCCTTGGGCAAGACACACTACAGTGCTAGCTCTAGGTGGGACTCAGCACAGTCCCAGCAGTGAAAGACACAGGAATGGTGTGTCATCCCTCACAAACTCCAGGCAGCTCAGCATGGGAAAGGAACAGATCTTTACTTTGGGTGAAAACTGAGGGGGAAAAAAAGAGTCTTTGCTTGGTAAGCCAGGGAATTCTCCCAAACTTACCCAAGGCCACCAAGGTGGTACCCCTACAAGTCTGAATAAGTCAAAGTTTTACTAGGCTTGAGATGCCCCCCAATCCAGATATGGCTGCAGTGACCACATATTTAGATCACAACACTGAATTCCCTTTAAATACTTGCAAAGCCATCTGAAGAAGGACAGGTACAAACAAGCCCAGACTGTGAAGACTGGATAAATATCTAACTCTTCAATGTCCAGATATCAATGAACACCCACAAGCACAAAGACTATGCAGGAAAACATTACCTCACCAAATGAGCTAAACAAGGCACCAGTGACCAATTCCAGAGTGACAGAGCTATGTTACCTTTCAGACATAGAATTCAAAATAGCTGTTCTGAAGAAACTCAATAAAATTCAAGATAATACAGAGAAGGAATTCAGAATTCTATCAGATAAATTTAACAAAGAGATTGAAATAACTAAAAAGAATTAAGCAGAAATGTTGAAGCTGAAAATTTTAATTGCAAAGCTGAAGAATAAGTCAAAGTGTCTCAAAAATCAAAAATGACCAAGCGAAAGAAGGAATTAGTGAGCTTGATGATAGGCTATTTGAAAACACACAGTCAAAGGAATCAAAAGAAAAAGAGTGAAAAATAATGAAGCATGCCGGTAAGATCTAGAAAATAGCTTCAAAAGGGCAAATGTAAGAGTTATTGGCCTTAAAGAAGAGGTGGGGAGAGTGATTGAGTAGAAATGTTTCTTAAGCAGATAACAGAATTTTTCCAATGTAGAGGAAGATATCAATATTCAAGTATAAGCAGGTTACAGAACACCAAGCAGATTAAGCCCAAATTATACTACCTCAGAGACAATAATGAAAATTCCCAAAGATCAAGGATAAAAAAAGTATCCTAAAAGCAGCAAGACTAAGTAAATAAATAATACACAAAGGAGCTCCAATATATCTGCCAGCAGATTTCTCAATGGAAACCTTACAGGCCCAGAGAAAATAGCTTAATATACTTAAAGGGATGAAAGAAAAAAAATTTATCCTAAACTATTTAGCAAAAATATCCTTCAAACATGAAGAATAACGAAGACTTTCTCAGACAAACAAAAGTTGAGGCATTTCATCAACACCAGACCGTCCCACAAAAATGCTAAGGGAAATTCTTTAATCTGAAAGAAAGTGACACTAATAAGCAATAAGAAATCCTGTGAAGGTACAAAACCAATTGGTAACAGTAAGTAAACACACAAATGCAGAACACTGTAACATTGTATTTGTAGTGGGTAAATGCTCATATCTTGAGTAGGAATATTAAAAGATGAACTTATCAAAAATAATACCTGCAAAAACTTTTTTTAAGACACAGACCACATAATAAGATATAAATAGAACAGCAAAAGGTTAGAAGTGGGGGACTATGAAGTTGAGTGTAGTTTTTATTAGTTTTTTTTTTTTCCTTTGGCTTGTTTCTTAGTTTGTTTTTGCCATCAGAGTTAACTTGTCATCATTTTAACATAATGGGTTATAAGATTTTATTTGCAAGCCTCATGGTAAACTCAAATCCAAAAACTTCAAGAGATATATAAAAAATATTAAGCAAGAAATTAAAGCATAACACCAGAATAAAACACTTTCACAAAAAGAAAGACAAGAAGGAAAAAAAAGGAAGAAAAAGAAGACTAAAAAAGAATCAAAAAACAAAACACAAAACAACAGTATGGTACCAATAAGTCCTTATTTAATAACAATAACATTGAATGTAAATGGACTAAACTCTCCAATTAAAAGACCAAGAGTAGTAGAATCGATTTTAAAAAAATGAGACCCAATGATGAGTTGCATATAAGAAAGACAGTTCATCTATAAAGACACATATAGGCTTTAAATAATGGTATGGAAAAAGATATTCCATAAAAATGAAAGCCACAAAATATCAACAATGGTGAGATTTAGACAAGATACACTTCAAGACGAAAAGTACAAAAAGAGACAAAGATTGTTATTACATACTGATAAAGGAATCAATTCAGCAAAAGGATATATAAATTGTAAATATATATGCATCCAACATTGGGACATCCAGATATGGTGTAAAGCAAATATTATCACAAGTAAGGAGAGAGACTTTAATACAATAACAGTTGGAAAACTCAACACCCCATTTTCAGTATTGGACAGACTATCCAGACAGAAAATCAACCAAGAATAACTGAACCTAATCTGCACTGAACACCAAATGTACCTAATAGATGTTTACAGAACATTTTATCCAACAGCTGAAGAATCCAAATTCTTCTTCTAAGCACATGGATCCTTCTCAAGGATAGATCATATATTAGGTCACAAAACGAGTCTTAAAACTTTCAAAAAAATTGAAATCATATCAAGTAACTTCTCTGACCACAATAGAATAAAACTAGAAATTAATTACAAGAGAAACTTTGGAAATGATATAAACACATGGAAATTAAATAATATACTCCTGAATGACCAGTAAGTCAATGAAGAAATTAAGAAGAAATTTTTTTTTTTTTAATTGCATTTTAGGTTTGGGGGTACATGTGAAGAACATGGAAGATTGTTGCATAGGTACACACATGGCAGTGTGATTTGCTGCCTTCCTCCCCATCACCTCTATCTGGCATTTCTCCCCATGCTATCCCTCCCCCAACTCCCCCACCCCCCACTATCCCTTCCCTTTTTCCCCTGACAGACCCCAGTGTGTGATACTCCCCTCCCTGTGTCCATGTGTTCCCATTGTTCAACACCCGCCTATGAGTGAGAACATGCGCTGTTTGATTTTCTGTTCTTGTGTCAGTTTGCTGAGAATGATGGTTTCCAGGTTCATCCATATCCCTACAAAGGACACCAACTCATTTTTAAAACTCGTACCAGCCTAGTATTACTTGATACCAAAACCAAAAAGAAAGACACATTTAAAAAATACTATAAGACAATAACACTGATGAAGAATGCTGCAAAAATCCTTAATAAAATACCAGCAAACTGAATTCAACAACACATTAAAAAGATCATTCATCATTAGCAGGTGGCATTCATCCCAGGGATGCAAGGATAGTTCAACATATGCATATCAATCAATGTAATACATCATATCACAGAACGAAAGCCATATTAATTTAAAACTGAAGCTGAATAAATATTTGATGAAATTCATCATCCCTTCATGATATAAAACCTAACAAACTGGATATAGAAGGAAACATATTTCAACACAATAAAAGCCATATATGACAGACCCACAGCTAATATAATATTAAATTCTATTAAGGCAAACACTGAAAGCCTTTGCTCTAAGATATGGAACAAGACAAGGATGCCCCATTTTTACCAGTGTTATTTAACATAGTACTGTACGTCCAGCTAGATCAATCAGAAAAGAGAATAAAATACAAGGCATGCAAATTGGAAAGGAAAGAAGTCAAATTATTCTTTTTTGCAGATAATAAAAACTTATATTTGGCAAAACCTAAAGACTCTACAAAAAACTATTAAAACAAATTCTGTAAAGTCTCGGGATACAAAATCAATAGCATTTCTATTAGTACATGCCACTAGTGAGCAATCTGAAAAAGATACTAATACAGTAATCTAGTTTACAATAGCTACAAATAAAAATACCTAAGAATAAACTTAAAGAAGTGAGAGATAACTACAGTAAAAATTATAAAACATTGATGTAAGGAATTGGACATGAAAAATGAAAAGACAGTGCATTTTCATAGACTGAAAGAATCAAATAATCAAACATACTTAAAACGTGCATACTCTCCAAAGTGGTCTACAGACTCAATACGGTCTCTACCAGACACTAATAACATTCTTTACAGAAACAGGAAAACAATTCTAAAATTTATATGAAACCACAAAAGATCCAGAGCAGCCAAAGCTATCCTGAGCAAAAAGAACAAAGTGAGGAATCACATTACTTGACTTCAAATTATACTAGAGGTACAGTAACCAAAATACCATGGTACTAGCATGAAAAGACACATAGACCAATGGAACATATAGAACTCAGAAATAAATCTATGTATCTATAGAGAACTCGTTTTTGACAAAGGTGCCAAGAACGTACATTGGGGAGGGGACATTCTCTTCAATAAATAGTGCTGGAAAAACTGACTATCATTATGCAGAAGAGTGAAACTAGACCCCTAACCCTTCAAATATTCAAAAATAAAATCAAAATGGATTAAATACTTAAATCTAAGATCTCAAACTATGAAACTACTAAAAGAAAACAGTGGGGGAGATTTTCAGGGCACTGGTCTGGGCAACAATTTCTTCAGTAACACCCCAAAAGCACAGACAACCAAAGTAAAAATGGATCACATTAATTTAAAAAGTTTCTGCACCACAAAGGGAAAAATCAACCACATGAAAAGATAGCCCATAGAATAAAAAAGAATTCAAACTACCCATCTAACAAGGGATTAATAACCATAATATATAAAGAGCTCAAACAAGTCAAGAGGGAAAAATCTAATAATCAAATTAAAAATAGATAAAATATCTGAATAAACATTTCTGAAAAGAAGACATGTAAATGGCAAACAGGTATATGAAAAGGTGCTCAGCGTCATTGATCATCAGAAAAATGCAAATCAAAACTATAATGAGACATCATGTTACCCCAATTAAAATGGCTTATCTGCTAAAGACAGGAGATAATGAATGCTGGCAAAAAAGTGGAGAAAGAGAATGCTTGTATACTGTTGGTGGAAGTTAAATGGGTACAACCACTATGGAGAACAATTTGGAGGTTCCTCAAAAATCTGGAAATAGAGCTACCATACGATCCAGCAATCTCCCTGCCGGATATATGCCCAAAAGAAAGGAAATCAGCATATTAAAGAGATATCTACACTCCCATGTTTATTACAACATTATTCACAATAGCCAAGATTTGGAAATAACCTGTGTTCATCAACAGAAAGTGGACAAAGAAAATGCAGGGTATAAAAAAAAAATGGTATCTTGTCATTTGCAACAACATGAATAGAACTGGAGAACATTATGTTAAGTGAAAGAAGCCAAGCACAAAAAGTCAAATTTCATATGTTCTCACTCATTTGTGGGAACTAAAAATTAAAATAATTGAACTCATAAAGATAGAGAGTAGAATGATGGTTATTACAGACTGGGTAAAGTAGTAGGAGGGCATGGGGGTTAATGGGTACAAAAGTATAGGTAAACACAAAGAACAAGATATTACACTTGATAGCACAACAGGGTGACCACAGTCAGCAATAATTTGTTGTAAATTTTAGAATAACTGAAGGAGTATAATTGAAAAGTTCACAACACAATGAAATTATGAATGTTTGAGGTGATGCATACCCCATTTACCCCAATATAGTTATTATACATTGTATGCCTGTGTCAAAATATCTCATGTACCCTATAAATATATGTACCTACTATGTAAACATAAAAATTATTAAAAATAAAACTTAAATTTTATGTGTGTGTGTAACCTTTGAGCAAGATTCTCTCATCTCCCCAAATCCTATCTTCTGAAAACCATTTTTAATCTCTCTGCTTTGATGTAGTCAACTTCTTTAGATTCCACATCTAAGTGAGATAATATAGTATTTGCCTTTGTGCATCTGGCTTATTTCAGACAGCATAATATCCTCTAGGTTCATCCATGTTGTCACAAATGGCAGGATTTCCTTCCATTTTAAGGTTGAATAATATTCCATTTTGAGTGTATGCATACACAGATATATACCATATTTTCTTCATCAATTAATTTGTTGATGAATACTTAGCTTGTTTCCATATCTTAATGATTGTGAAGAGTACTGCATTAACATGGTGATGCAGCTATTTCTTTATCTTTAGATATTTACCTAAGGATGAGATTTCTGGATTATATGTTAATTCTCTATTTAGTTTTTTGTTTGTTTTTTTTTTAGGAACCTCCATGTTTTCCCTAATACCTGTGCTAATTTAAATCTGATCCATAATATACAAGGGTTTTCTTTTTCCACATCCTACTACTTCTTACCATTTGACTTTTTGATAATAGTCATCCTAGCAGGTATGAAGTTATGTTTCATTATCATTTTCATTTTCTTGATGTAGTCTCACATTGAGCACTTTTATATCTGTTGGTCATTTATATGTCTTCTTTGGAAAAATGTCTATTCAGATCTTTTGCTCACTTTTTAATTATGGGTTATTTCTTGTTTGCTATTGAGTTGTGTGAGTTCCTTATACATTATGGATATTAAATCCTTATCAGATATATGGTTTCTAAATATCTTTTCCCATTTTCTAAGTTGCCTTTTTATTTTTTTTTTCTTTGCTATGCAGAAAATTCTCCAGTTGATGTAGTCCCACCTGCTTATTTTTGCCTTTGTTACCTGTGCTTTTGGTGTCATATTCCTAAAATCATTGCAGTAGGAAACATTTTCCTTATGTTGTCTTCTAGGATTTTAATGCTCCTATATTTAAGTCTAATCAATTTTGAGTTAATTGTGATGTACAGCATAAGGATCCTTTTTTTTTTTTGGCATGCGGATATCCTGTTTTCTCAATACCATTGATTGAAAACACAGTCATTTTCCCATCTATATTCTTGGCACCTTTGTCAAATATTAGTTGACTGTATATGATAAATTTATTTCTGGACTCTCCATTCTGTTCCATTGGCATATGTGTCTGCTTTTATGTCAAAAACACTGTTTTGATTACTATAGTTTTGGAATATACTTTGAGAGCAGGTAATATAATAACTTCAGCTATGTTTTTCTTTCTCAAGATTGCTTTGCTTTTTCATGGTCTTTTGTAGTTCCATATGATTTTGAGATTTTTTTTCTATTTCTGTGGAAAATCTTACTGGAATTTTGATAGGGATTTCTTCAGTCTGCAGATCACTCAGGTAATATGGACGTTTTAATAATACTTGGTTCTTCCAAACCATGGACACAGGTTATCTTTTCATTTACTTTTGTCTTCTTCAATTTCTATTATTATTTTATAAATTTCAATGTAGAAACCTCTCCTCTCTCTAGTAAAATTTATTTCTAGATATTTTATTATCTTTAGGCTATTGTAAATTGAATTGTCTTATTAATTTCTTCTTCAGATACTTCGTTGTTAGTACAGTCATGAATCACTTAACAATGGGGATAGTTTCAGAGAAATGCATTGAGTGTACTTATACAAACCTAGATAGTATAGCATAGTACATACCTAGGCTATATGGTATAGCCTATCACTCTTAGGCTACAAACCTATACAACATATTGCTGTGCTAAATACTGCAGGCAACTGTAACACAATGGTAAGTATTTGTATATCTAAATATTTCTAAATGTAGAAAAGGTACTATAAAATACAGTATAAAAATTAAAAATTTATAGGGCATTTATAATGGATGGAGGTTGTAGGACTGAAAGTTGTTCCGGGTGAGTCACTGAGTGAGTGGTGAGTGGATGTGAAGGCCTATGACATTACTCTATACTAGAAAGACCTTATAAACAATGTATAATACACTTAGGCTGCACAAATTATACAAATTTAACTGACCTCAGATTATTGTAACATTTTTAATTCACAAAATTTTTAATTTTACCTTTTGACTCTTTTTAAATAGCACCTAGCTTAAAACACACACACTTTGTACTTCTACAAAAAGTATTTTCTTTCCTTATATCCTTAGTCTTTAAGCTTTATCTATTTTTAGATTTTTTTTTTAACGTTTTTAATTTTTTGTTAAAAACTAAGACACAGACACACACATTATCCTAGGCCTACTCAAGGCAAGACAATCAATATGACTGTCTTGTACCTTTACATCTTGTCTTAGTGGGTAGTCTTCAAGGGCAATAACCCTCTGCCAATGCTTCCTGATGAAACACTTACTGAAGGAATTGCCTGAGGCTCTTGTTGAGATGTCACTCTTTGCACGAGTCACTTGTTCATGGTGATTTTCTTGTTATTTCTTTCATCATAGGTTTGCTTGTAAGCGGATAATGTGCCAAGAACATTCTTCTCTACGAATCAAAACGATTTGGTGTTGAGTCCATGTTTTCAAACTTCTAATAGGACTTGCAGAATTCTGCAAATCTTCTACTGAAACTTTCACTATAAGTTTCTAAAGGTTCTTATTTACCTTAATGTCATCCTCCTCCATACATGGATTAACGTTGTTTGAAATTTCAACCATAGCCTTGTTGATTGTTGCAATGCCTTCATTATTGGCGTATCCTTTGAAGTCATGCAAATCTCTTAAGTGCTTTTCTTTCTTCAGATGCCATTTATATATTCCTTGATGATATTACATCAAATCCAAGAAAGGTTTTTAGTGCATCTCATCTATAGATGTTATCTTTCCAGAATTGCATCAATGTTTTCACAGTATCTTCTTCAGTTTCAGCAATAGCCTGGTCAAAGCTCATCCTCAGGTAGTAGACCTTAAAAGCTGCCGTAACGGATCAAATTGGTTGAAAGTTATTCTCCAAACAGTACTTCTCCATTTTGCTTGCATAGCAATTCAGGACGGCATCTTGGAAAAGAAGGTGGAGCATCACACAACTCCTTATGGTTCCTGCAGTACACTGGCAGAATGTATATATTTACATGCTTGAAGGCTCTGGGGTTCTCACTATGCCACCTTACAAAAGATTTGAACTTGTAGCTTGCAACACTGCCCCCAAACAAGACTGTTACCCTGTCATTAAAACCCTTGAAACCTCTGATTGACTGGGCCTCCTTATGAATGAAAGTCTTTTCAGGCATGTGTATACAGAGTATAGAGATTTCATCCTTGTTAATGTTTTGCTCTGGCAAGTAACTTTCCTCCATAATGAGCTCATCTAGAGTTTCCAAAATCTCTTTAGCTGCCTTCACATCAGCACTCACAGACTCACCACTCACTTTCACGTTAGGTAATCAATGATTCTAGAAATGTTTAAACCAGAGCTAGGAGTAAATTAAACATTACTGACAGGTTCAGCCTTTTCTTTCAACATTGCAAGCATACTTTTTGTAAATTCAGCTGTGATTATCAAAGTGCTGAGAAGGATATGCTTCTGAGCCTGATCTGTAATCCAAGTCATCAGAAGTTTTTCCATATTTAACACTAGCTTTTCTCAAATTTTTGTTAGTTTTGTTGCCATCAATGAAGAAGATCCTTTAACAACTTTAGCCACATTTTTCTTGTTATTGAAGATCATAGCTATGGTGGAATGGGACATGATTTCCTGGTAAGCCATAACTAGCACTTAGTTTCTACCTTGGTTACCTTTAATCACTTAATTAAGTTTCAGGTCAATTATTCAATATGGCCTCTTACTGGCAACGTTAACAAAGGATTTTGTACACTCGAGGGCCATAACGAACAAAACAACGTAAGATTAAATCAAGCATAAGAAAAATAGTACAATCAAGAGTTACGGTAAACACAAGATGTATGAGGCAGCTGCCGGTGTGACATGGCATACTGTTTTGTGGTAAACTTGTTTTTAATAAGTAAAAAGTATATTCTAAATGACAAAAAGAATAGTACAATTAATATATAAACCAATGACATAGTCATTTATTATCAAATATCATGTACTATACGTAATTGTATGTGTTAGACTTTCAACTTTTAATTTAGTTACAGGGGTACATGTACCAGTTTGTTATGTGGATACATTGCATGATGCTGATGTTTGGAGTATGAATGATCCTGTCACCCAGTCACTGAGCACAGTACCAATAGTTTTTCAACCCTTGCCCTCTCCCTCTCCCCCCCACTCTAGTAGTCCTCATCTACTTGAATAGTTGGCAGTTTCTATTGCTGCCATCTTTATGTCCATGAGCCCCCAATGTCTAGCTTTCACTTATAAGTGAGAATATGGGTATGTGGTGTTCTGTTCCTGTGATAATTTGCTTAGGATGATGGCCTCCAGTTGTATTCATGTTGCTGCAAAGATGTGATTTCATTTTATGGCTGTGTAATATTCCATGGGGTATATGTACCACATTACCACATTTTCTTCATCCAATCAACCAGTGATGGCACCTAAGTGGATTCCATGTCTTTGCTATTGTGAATAGTGCTATGATGAACATGCAAATGCATGTGCTTTTTGGTAGAATTGTTTTGTTTTCTTTTGGATATATACCCAGTACCCAGTAATAGGAATGCTAGATCAAATACTAGTTCTGGTTTTTTTGTTGTTGTTGTTTGAGATGGAGTCTCACTCTATCGCCAGGCTGGAGTGCAGAGGCACTATCTGGGCTCACTGCAACCTCCGCCTCCCAGGTTCACATGATTCTCCTACCTCAGCCTCCCGAGTAGCTGAGACTACAGGCACACACCACCATTCCCAGCTAATTTTTATATTTTTGATAGATGCGGGGTTTCACCATGTTAGCCAGGATATCTCTATCTCTTGACCTTGTGATCTGCCTGCCTTGGTCTCCCAAAGCAGCTCTGTTTTAAGTTCTTTGAGAAATCTCCAAACTTCTTTCCACAATTGAACTAATTTACATTCCCACCAACAGTATATAATCGTTCCCTTTCTCCATAGTCTCACCAGCATCTGTTTTTGACTTTTTAATAACAGCCACTCTGACTGGTGTAAGATGGTATCTCATTGTGGTTTTAATTTGCATTTCCCTGATGATTAGTGATATGGAGCATTTTTTTTTTCCATGTTTGTCGTATGACTGGAAATGCAGTGGGTTTACACCAGCATTATCAAAAACATGTACTATATTATGCCATGACATTATAATGGCTACAACAGCACTAGATTATAGGACCATAAATGTGATCCATTTGAAAGGACGATCACATCTGTGGTCCATTTGAAACTGACCCAAGGGTCCCTAGATGATTTTTTTGATAAACATAGAAACTGACCCTTCAGGCTTGAAATTTACATTTGTTTTATCTGAGTTCTTTCCATAGGAACTACCTTCAGACTTCTCAAAAAAGATATCAAAGAACCAAAACTCAACAGGTCACCACATCCAGACAATGAGATACTGGCCCCTCATTCATCATGACTGCTTCCTTGTCCCTCCCTAGTTCCTGCTTTCTTACATATTGCTTAATTTCTTCCCTGCTATATAAACCCATAGTTGTAGTCAGAGAGATGGATTTGAGACTAAGCCTCATCTCCTTGGCTGTAGCATCCAGTTAAAACTTTTTTCCTTGGCAATACTTGTCTCAGTTGACTTTCTGTGTGGTGAACAACAGGACCTAGATCAAACCTCTCATGTTTCAGTAGCACATTTTTGAGTGAAATGTTATGACTACATATAGAAACAATTGATTTTTGTATGTTGATTTTGTATTTTGCAACTTTACTGAATGAACCTGTTAATAAATTCTAGCATTTTTTATGGAGTCTTTGGGGTTTTCTATATATCAGATCATGTCATCTGCAGAGACAATTTACCTTATTTTCCAATTTGAATGCTATTTATTTATTTACTTAGCCAAATTGCTCTAGTTAGGACTTCCAGTATCATTTGATTAGGAATGGTTAGAGTGGGCATCTTTGTCTTATTCCTGATCTTAGAAGAACTTTCAGCTTTTCATTGTTGAGTCTGATGTTAGCTGTGGACCTGTCACATTTGGCCTTTATTGTGTTGAAGTACATTCCTTTTATACCTGATCTGTTAGATATTTTTATCATGAAAAGATGTCAAATATTCCCAAATGCTTTTGCTCAAGCTACTGAAGTGATCATATGGTTTTTATCCTTCATTCTGTTATGGTGGTGTATTGCAATTATTGATTTGAGTACATCGAAGCCATTTAATCTTGGTGTATGACCTTTCTAATGTGCTGTTGAATTTGCTTTGCTAGTATTTTATTGAGAATTTTTGCATTTATATTTATAAATGATACTGGCCTACAATTTTCTTTTCTTGTAGTGTCCTTGTCCAGCTTCAGTATCAGAAAATGCTGACCTCGTGAGTTAGAAAATGTTCTCTCCTCAATATTTTGGAAAAGTTTGAGAAATGTTGGCATTAATTCTTCTTTAAATGTTTACTTGAATTCACCAGTGAAGCCGTCTTATCCTGGGGATTTTTGTTGTTGTTAAGAGATTTTTTAATTACTGATTCAATTTTCTACTCATTGTTATAGTTTATTCAGACTTTCTATTTCTTCATGGTTTAGTTTTGGTAGTTTACAAGTTAAAAAGAATATGTCCATATCTTCTAGGTTATCCAATTTGTTGGCAAAGAAATAGTTCATAGTAGTCTCTTATAATCTTTTTTGTTTGTTTGTAGAAAGCGATTTATTTAGAGAGAGAGAGAGAAACAGGAGAAGGAAAGAGAAAGAAACAGCTAACTCTCACACTGAGTGAGAGAATCCAGAAAGATGGAATCCAGGAGAGGAAAGCAGCATCCACACTGAGTGGAAGAGAATAGAGAGAGATGGAGTTTAGGTATAATCTCTTTTATTTTTGTAATATTGTCTCCTCTTTCATTTCTGATTTGAGACTTCTTTCTTCTTAGTCTAGCTAACAGTTTGTCAATTTTGCTTATCTTTTCCAAAAACCAACTCTTACTTTCGTTGATATTTTTCTATTGTTTTTCTAGTCTCCATTTCATTTCATTTATTTCTATTCTGATTTTTGTTATTTCTTTCTTTTGCTAAATGTGGGCTTTGTTTGTTTTCTTTTCCTAGTTACTTGAGGTGTAAAGTTAGATTGTTTATATGAGATCTTTTGTGTTCTTAAAGCAGGTATCTATCACTATAAACTTTCCTCTTAAAACAGTTTTGCTACATTCCATAAGGTTTGGTATGTTGTGCTTCTATTTTCATTTGTCTCAGTTACCTTTTAATTTTCCTTTTGATTACAGAAGTGTGTTGGTTATTCAGGAGTGGGCTACTTAATTTCCACATATCTGTGAGTTTTTCAGTTTTTCTCCTGTTTCCTAATTTCCAGTTTTATAGCATTGTGGTAAGATGCTGAATATGAATTTAATCTTCTTGAATTTGTCAAGACTTGTTTTGTGGCCTAACATGACCTATTTTGGAGAATATTTTGTGTGTGCTTGAGAATATGTACTCTACTCTTATTGGATAGAATGTTCTGTATATGTCTGTTAGGTCCATTGGGTATATAGTGTTGTTTAAATTCACTGTTTCTGGGCCGAGCGCGGTGGTTCACACCTGTGAATCCCAGCACTTTGGGAGGCCGAGACGGGTGGATCACTTGAGGTCAGGAGTTCAAAACCAGCCTGTCCAACATGGCGAAACCCCGTCTCTACTAAAAATACAAAATTAGTCGGGCATGGTGGTGCATGCCTGTAATCCCAACTACTCGGGAGGCTGAGGCAGGAGAATCGCTGGAACCTGGGAGGCGGAGGTTGTAGTGAGCCAAGATTGTGCCACCGCACTCCAGCCTGGGCAACAAAAGCAAAATTCCATTTCATAAATAAATAAATAAATAAAAGAATA
The DNA here is from genome assembly GCA_036589455.1 of Ateles fusciceps. Lineage (NCBI taxonomy): Eukaryota > Metazoa > Chordata > Mammalia > Primates > Atelidae > Ateles > Ateles fusciceps. The sequence goes on from JAZHEH010002842.1 coordinate 5,877,145, forward strand.
ATAATACAAAAATAAATAAATAAAAATAAATTCACTGTTTCCTTATTGATTTTCTATAAGAGGAACTAACAATTGTTGAAAGTAGAGTATTAAATTCCTCTTTTATTATTGTATTGCTGTGTGTATCTTCTTTTAGTTCTGTTAATGTATGCTTTACATATTTAGGTGTTTCAGGATTGAGTTCCTAAGTATTTACTATTGTTACATTTTCTCAATTATTTTACCCCTTTATCATTATATCATGACCTTCTTTGTGTCTTGTGACAACTTCTGACTGAAAGCCTATTTTGTCTGATGTAAGTATGGCCACCTCTACTCTTTCTGGTTATCATATGCATGGAATATCATTTTCTATGCATTCATTTTCAGCCTGTGTCGAAGATAAAGGGAGTCTTGTGTGCAGTACATAGTTATCTCTTATTTTTTTAAACAATGCAGCCACTGTGACTTTTGCTAGAATAATTATTTAAGATAACTATTGATAGGTAAGGATTTACTATTGCCTTTTTGTTCATTGATTTCTGCCTGCTTTGTAGTTCCTTTGCTGCTTCTTCCTCTCTTGCTGTCTTCCTTTGTGATTTGATGTTTTTTTTTAATAGTATTATATTAGTCAGGGTTCTCTAGAAAGACAGAACTAATAGGATATATATATACACACACACAAAGGGGAGTTTATTAAGTATTAACTCACATGATCACAAGGTCCCCACAACAGGCCATCTGCAAGCTGAGAATAAAGGAGAAGCCAGTCCGAGTTTCAAAACTGAAGAACTTGGAGTCCAATGTTTGAAGGCAGGAAGCATCCAGCAGAGAAGAAAGATGTAGGTTGGGAGGCTAGGCCAGTCTCTCTTTCACATTTTTCTGCCTGCTTATATTCTAGCCATGCCGGCAGTTTATTAGATTTTGCCCACCCAGATTAAGGGTGGTTACCCCTTTCCCAGCCCTCCAACCCAAGTGTTAATCTTCTTTGGCAACACCCTCACAGACACATCCAGGATCAATACTTTGTATCTTTTAATCCAATCAAGTTGATACTTAGTATTAACCATCACAAGTATCTGAATTTTTTTATCTTTATCTTTTGCGTATCTACTATAGGTTTTACAGAAAACACCCTATAGCTATACCAGTCTATTTTAAGCTGATAATAGCTTAACTTCAATCACATAGAAAAACTGCACTTTTGCTTCTGTCCCCTACACATTTGGTGTTTTTGATGTCACAGCTTATATATAGTTTTATATTTTATATTTTTAAAACAATTTTTAAATATTAGGTATTTCTTTGAAAAGTTTTGCTACCTCCCGTAAGTTTTGGTATATTTTGCTTCTATTTTTGCCTTGAGCTACTTTTTATTTTTCCTTTTGAATTCAAAAGTGTGTTGATTCTTCAGGTGTTTGTAATGTTTAAGGAATTTTTCTATTTCATCTTGTTAAATATATTGGTAGAATACTGTTTGTAATGCTCTTGTTATCCTTTTAATATCTGTAGAATTTGTAGTGACTTTTTTTCTACTTATATTTATTGGTGATATATATTTTTTTGTTTTGGTCACTCCAATTAGGAATATTTCCATTTCATTGGTTATCTTAATTAATAAACTTCATGTTTTTTAGAGCAGGTTTAGATTTACAGAAAAAAAAAAATTGAACAGAGTTTCCTTATACTACACTCCACCCCCAGTTTTTTCTGCTTTTAATATCTTGCATTAGTGTGGTGTATTTGTTATAATTGATGAACCAATATTGATATAGTAGTAACTAAAGTCCATAGTTTACATTAAATTTCACTCTTTGCGTTGTATATTCTATGGTTTTGAGAAATGTATTACATGTATCCACCGTAACTACATTATACAGAATAGTTTCAATGCCCTAAAAATTACCCATGTTCCACCTATTTATCTCTTCCTTCCTCCCTATAAACCACTTGCAACTACTGATTTTTTTTTTTTTTTTTTTTAAGTCTTTATTGTTTTGTCTTTTCCAGAATGTCATGTAGTTTGTAGTATCTTCAAACTGGCTTTTTTCACTTGGCTATATGCAGTTAAGTCTTCTTGAGTTCTTTCTATTGCTTAATTACTCATTTCTTAATATCACAAAATAATATTGCATCTTATTGATGTGGCACAGTTTGATTATCCATTCTCCTAATGAAAGACATTTTGGTCACTCTCCAGTTTGGGCATTTACAAATAAAGTTGCTATATTCACATGAAAGATTTTTTTATGAATATTACTTTTTAACTAACTTGGGTTAATAGCAAAGAAGATAATTGCTAAATCATATACTGAAAGTATGTTTAGTATTTTAAGAAACTATTTGTCTTTCAAAGTGGCTGTACTATTTTGGATTACCACTGGCTATTAATGAGAGTTCCTCTTGCTACAAATTCTTGTCAGCATTCGGTATTATCAGTGTATTGCATTTTCACTATTCTGTGTGTAGTGGTTTTCTATTGTTGTTTTATCTGCAATTCCCTAATGGCATACAATGTTGAGCATCTTTTTATATGGTTATTTTCCATGTATATATTTTTCTTTTATGAGGCCCTTTGCCTATTTTCAAATTGGTTTTCTTCATGGCGAATTTTGAGAATTCTTTGCACATTATGGGTATGAGTTGGATGAGTTGTCCTCTGTCAAATAGTTTTTGCAAAGACTTTCTCTCAGTCCATGGTTTGTGTTTTCACTTTCTTAGTGTGTTTCACAGAGAAGAAGTTTTTCTTATTTTAATAAAGTTCAACTTATCAATTTTTTCTCTCATGCATCATGGTTTTGTTGTTGTATCTTAGAAGTCATTGCCAGTTACAAGGTGATCCAGATTTTCTATTATGTTATCTGCTAGGCATATTAAAGTTTTTCATTTTACATTTACTTATATAATCACATTTTAATTAAAGGCATAGTCTGTGTCTAGATTCATAGTTTTGCATGTGGATGTCTAGTTATTCCAGCAACATTTGTTTAAAAAAAATCTCTCTTTTTTCTATTGAATTGCCTTTGCTCCTTTGACAAAGATTAGTGGACTACATTTGTTTGAGTCCATTTGTGGGCTCTCTCTTCTGTCCCACTGATATATTTGTCTATTCTTTTACGAATACTGCATTGTTTGATTTTTTGTCACTTTATAAGTCTTCAAGTTGGATCATGTCTGTCCTCTAACTTTTTTCTTCATTTTCAATATTGTAATGGCTATCCTAGGTCTTTTGCCTCTCCATATAAATTTTAGAATCAGTTTGCCTATATCCACAAAATAACTCACTGAGATTTTGATTGGGATTGTGCTGAGTATACATTTAACATTGCTAAGAACTGACATCTTGACAATATTGAGAATATATTATGTATGGAATATCTCTCCATTTATTTAAGTCTTTTGAGTTCTCTCATCAGAGTTTTAGTTTTCCTCATACAAATCTTACACATATTTTGTCAGATTTTTACTCAAGTATTTTATTGTCTTTTATTTTTAGTACTGTGTATTTCTTTCTTCTTTTTCTTTCTTTTTTTTTTTTTCTTTTGGTCTAGTATGCTGTGATTCTCTGCATCTACTGTCTCTCCTATTTGGGAATAGCAATTCGTCCTGTGCCCTCAATTCTCTGATAGGTATAAGAAGACTTGTTAATTTTCAGTTTGTTCATGTTTTTCTGGTTGTGGGCACGGAAGTGACAACTGATAACAAGCCAGAAAAAAGGCAGAGTCTATTTTATTATTTTTGCCCGCCCCCCCCCCCCCAAAAATAGCTTTTGGCATTATTAATTTTTCCTATTGTTTATTTTACTGATTTCTGTTTTTATCTTTATCATATCCCTTCTATTTCTTATGCCATTGATTACATAAAACTCTGTTCTAATATAAAACTAAACTAAAATAAATCTCTCTCCAAACATTGCTTTATCTACATCCCTTAAATTTTGGTAGATTGTGTTTTATTATCACTTAGTTTTGAATATTTTTCAATTATTTTTTGTGATTTCTTCTTCAAACTGTAGATTTAGAATTGCATTGTTTATTTTTCAAATAGTTGGTGATTTCAACATATGTCATTGTTATTGACTTCTAATTTAATTTGGTTATGGTCTGAAAACATACATAATCTATATTAGTTTCACCTTTTAAAATATATTCAGATTTATTTTACAACCACTATACAGTCTTGTTTTGTGAATTTACTATGTTATCTGGAAAATAATATGTATTCTGAAGTTGGGCTAAGAGTTCGATAAATATAAATTAGATCAAGATGACTAATAAAATAATACTTTCAACTCAAAATTCTGTATCCAACAAAAATATCATCCAAAAATGAAGATGAAATAAAGACATTTTCAGCTAAATGAAACAGAAATTATTGTCCCCAGAACTGCACTACAAAAAATGCTAATAAAATTCATCAAGCTGAAGGGGAATGATACCAAGAGAAAACTTGAACTTTAGAGATTAATAAAGAACATCAATTAAAAATGTTGACCACGTGCAGTGGCTCATGCCTGTAATCCCAGCACTTTGGGAGGCGGAGGCGGGTGGATCATGAGGTCAGGAGATCAAGACCATCCTGGCTAACACGGTGAAAATCCGTCTCTACTAAAAAATAGAAAAAATTAGCCAGGCATGGTGGCATGCACCTGTAGTCCCAGCTACTAAGGAGACTGAGGCGAAGAATCACTTGGACCCAAGGCAGAGGTTGCAGTAAGCCGAGATTGCACCACTGCACTCCAGTCTGGGCAACTGAGTGAGACTCCATCTCAAAAAAAAAAAAAAGAAAAAGTATATAAGTAAATATAATGATGTGTTTTTCTCTGTATTTAAAATACACATGACTATTTAAAGGAAAATCGTAATACTATCTTGTAGAGTTTACCATTTATATAAATAATGCCTATGACAATATAATTCATTTACTTAGCTGTGGTAGCTATTAAAAAAAAAAAAAACCAGCAACTAAACTTGGTTGGTTGGATGAACAATGCAAAATGTTCAATAGTTATTTAATGCTAACACATGAATTTTCCCCAGACTCTAGAAAAAATGTTATATTAATAAACTAATTTCCATTTTTGAACATTAGCCCAGCTTGAAAATTTTACATAACTATGGAATTGGGTAGCAGCTTCAAGATGGTCTAGTATTTTGGATAATTTTAAGGCCCAACCAGTGCAAGCACCTTATCTCAGGTCACAGCTAAGACTAGGACCTGAGTTCCCAGACTCCTCATTAAATTCTCTGTTTGTGTCTCATTGGTTTCCTTCACCCTTACTTGCCATCATGTCATGGTCCATCTTTCTCCCTTTTTATGTCTTTTTTAAATAATTTTTTAATATTTTTATCACTATATAATAGTTGTACATATTTTGGGGGGTCTGATACTTTGATATAGGTATGTAATATATGATGATCAAATCAGTGTAATTGGAATATACATCACCTCAAAAATCTATTTAATAGATTGTTAAACAGATAAAAAGATAAATTGTCAAATAGAAAAATTTGACAATTTATCTTTTTAATGTTGGCAATATTATAACTCTTCTAAGCATTTTGAAATATCAATAAATTATTGTTAACTTTAATTTTCCTACTGTGGAATCTTCTAACTGCATTTTTGTACCCATTAATCAACTTCTCTTCATCTCCTCTTCCCTTTCCAGCATCTGATAACCACTACTCTACCCTCTACCTCCATGAGGTCCATTTTTTAACTCTCACATATGAGTTAGAACATGTGATATTTGTCTTTCTGTGCCTGGTTTATTCTACTTAAAATAATGACGTTCGATTTCATTCATGTTGCTGCAAATGACAGGATTTTATTCTTTTTATGGCTGAATAATATTCTATTGTGTATATACACCACATTTTCTTTATACAGTCACCTGTTGTTGGACATTTAGGATGATTTCAAATCTTGGCTATTGTGAATAGTGCTGCCGTAAACATGGGAGTGTAGAAACCTCTTTGACATACTAATTTCATTCCCTTTGTTTATATCCAGTAGTGGGATTGCTGGATCATATGCTGGTTCTGTGTTTAGTTTTTTGAGCAACCTCCATTCTCCATAAAGGCTGTATTGCTTTACATTCCTACCAACAGTGTACAAGCACTCCTCTTCTTCATATCCTAATCAGCATTTGCTATTTTTTGTCCTTTTGATAATAGCAATTTTCTCTGGAGTGAGATGACATCTCAGTGTAGTTTAGATTTGCATTTACCTGAAGATTAATGATGTTGAGTACTTTTTTCATATACCTGTTGTCCATTGTATATCTTCTGAGAAATATCTATTCAGATCTTTTGCTTATCTTAAAATCAGATTATTTGACTACTGACCTGCATGTCTTATACATACTGGATGTTAGTTCCTTGTCAGATGAATATTTTTCACATATTTTCTTCCATTGTGTAGGTTGTCTCTTCACTTTGCTGTTTTCTTTGCTGAGCAGGCACATTTTATCTTGTTGTAATCCCATTTGTCAATTTTTGCCTTGGTTGTCTGTGCTTTTGTGATCTTGCCCGAAAAATCTTTACCCAGACCCCCAATGTTTCCTTCTAGTAGTCTTACAGTTTCAGGTTCTACCTTTAAGTCTAATCCATTTCTAGTTTACTTTCTAGTTGATTTTGAAAGATCTTTATAATTTTTTATAAACATTTTCTTACTTGGAGTTTCCTGTAGGCAGGAATTATGTCTGTTCCTCCTATCTCTCTTCGAATGCCTACATATAATAGGGCTCTACAAATAACAGAGGCTTAAAAATTCTCATGAAGTGACTGAATCCTTGTAAACTGAAATCCTTTAAAATAATGTCTTCTGAAAGTTAAGAAGGACTTTAATGGTCATCTACATAACTGGAAGAGGCACCTGTACTACTTAAAAAATAAGCAGAAAAAGTGAACTCTGAGGTGATTCAGTCATTGCATCTTCCTAAGCCATCCCTTAGCAGATTTGCTGATACATAGACAGCCTCTTATCCTCTCCAGGGTCAGCATGAGTTCTGGTTAAAATTATCTTCCTTTCAGCTCCTCTAAAATTTGGATTTTGTTTATAGTTAATAAATTAAACATGTTTCTCTAGGCTGTTATTTAAACCAGAATTTGAACCATGGCATTTTGTACAAGAAACAATACAAATAGCAATACAACTATTTGTGGCAATTTTAACAAGCAACACCCATGTATTTCTCAACAAATTACTATTTAACCAGAAAATGCAACTGTTTTATTTTTCACATGATCACCTGAACTTTATTCTTTTTCGTTATCATAAGCCTCTGTGTTGTAGAAGACATGATTGTCCAGATAAATTTATCTATCTCAAAGGTTACCGATTAAAAATAAGGGACATAAAATATAAAATTAACAGTTGTGCCAGTTTTCAATCACACAAGCAGTAATCATGTTGAATTGAATAATTTGTCAAATGCCTAGAAACTTTATCGCACTTCAGCTTATAAAAATTAATGATTTGATACAAAAAAATTAGCTGGGCGTGGTGGCGCGCGCCTGTAGTCCCAGCTACTCGGGAGGCTGAGGCAGGAGAATGCTTGAACCCGGGCAGCGGAGGTTGCAGTGAGCCAAGGTCGCGCCACTGCACTCCAGCCTGGCGCCTGGTGACTGAGTGAGACTCTGTCTCAAAAAAAAAAAAAAAAAAAAAAAAAAAATTAATGATTTGAAAAATCTATTTGACAATTCGAAGATGGTATTTCTTGCCATAAATTACCTAGATCCCTGGTGTTCTTAATTTAATGTAATTATTGTATAATATTGGTAGAATTTTCAAACTAAGGAAATTATTCCTTACATTTTTTCTCCCTATTCCTTCCTTTTCATTTCCTCTGCCAACATCTTATTTCATTCGTTTTGTCTTTTTGTTCTTAGATGAATATAATAGCTATGCCATTTGTTTCCTTGACATAGTCATTCAGCCCACTTCAAATCACCTTGCAAATTAGTCTCCAAACACATTTATTTCAAAAGTTAGTTTCTTGCTTAAATTAAATTAGTAACTCTCATTATTTACTCTACACAACCCAAATTCCTTAGCCTCACATCTGAGAATCTCATAATTCCCCTCAATTTAGCTACACCACAGCTACACCTGTTTCTTCCATTCCAGCTGGCCACATTTACTTTGTCATGTATTCCTCATTCCTATTTCTGATCCTGATGTCATCATTGACCTAAAAATCATTCAGAGGCAGATAATTTAATTTCCATGCATTTAAATAATTTTGAGGGTCCCACTTGGTATTGATTTCTAGTTTTATTCCACTGTGGTTTGAGAGGTTACTTGACATGATTTTGATTTTTAAAAATTTATTGAGACTTGCCTTGAGGTCTAGCATACAGTCAATTTTTGACTATGTCCCATGCACAGATAAGAAGAATATATGTTCTGTGGTCATAGGGTAGAATGTTCTGTCCTTCTATCTTCCTGTCATAATGTTAATTGTTACCTAGTTGTTTTCCATTTTTGATTTTGTAACTGCTTTATAAGACCGTGGGTGTTACACTTTCCTGTGTTTTATGATGATGAGTATTGCCCTTCTATTTCCATGTTTTCAAGCTTTTGAGCATTTCTTGTAGAAATGATCTAGTGGTGACAAATTCCCTTTGTGTTGGGGGGGGGGGGCCGGGTCTGGAAACAACTTTATTTTTCCTTCCTTTGTGAAGCTTAGTTCAGCAGGACACAAAATTCTTGGCTGGCATTTTTTCAAGAAGTCTGAAAATAGTACCCTATCTCTTCTGGCTTGTAAGATTCCTGCTGAGAACTCTGCTGTTAGTGTGATGGGATTTTCTTTACAGGTGATTAGACACTTCTATCTGGCCACTTTTTTGGACTCTTTCCTTCAGACTGGCTTTGGAAAAACTTATGACTATATGCTTTGGTGAGGCTTGTCTTTAAAGGTATCTTGTAGTTCTCTGAGTTTCTTTATCTGGATGTCTATATCTCTTTCAAATTTCAAAGTACACAAATATTCAAACACAATCCCTGAAACATTTCCCTTGAAAGTATGATGATCTCCATATCTGTATCTCCAAACATAGAGTATCATCTCCATATCTGAGTCATGACTCAGTCATCCCTAACTGTTGCCTGTTCTGTGTTCAGTACCACCTGCCATTGCTGCAGAACCTCTAAGGCATGCTTCAGGATCCAAAGCTTTCTTACTCCATGTGACATCTTTATGTTCAGAAATTCTGCATCTGGAAGGTTGCATTGCTTTTTTCTAACAGCCTTCTCTACCACCTGTCCCCTTGCATTAATCTGTGTTTCAGGTGTCATGTCTAGGGGTGAGATAAGTATTCTCCTGCCACAGGTTACTGAAACTCTGTGGCTTCCAAGGACCTTTCCCCTCCTTAAAAAATCAAAATCAACATAGGGACTTTAAAGATCATCTTTGATGAATCTCTTTCAAATTTTTATTTTGTGAATGGAAGACACAAAAGTAGAATCAGCGAAGTATTAGAAGGTATATTTTCCCTCTTTCCCTTTCTTTGATGAACAGTATATAACTTTCCAAGGGTTTTCAAAGTCATTCTCATCACAACACACTAGTGTGCCTCATATCAGTGACTGCTGAAAGACCATGCTCTTTCCTGAATACCAGTCAAGTTTTCAGCAATTGTCTCCAATTTCTTTTTGGCTTATTCTGAGCAACAATGACCAAACCTTGAAAGCAGATCTGGTCTTGGCAGGGATGGTAGTAAATCCCAGTAAATCTCTACATGTAACAGATGTAAAATTTGTCCAAAAACTTATATGAACAAAAATAATACATTATTTCAATTCCTTCAAATAAAATCAAATCCTGTGCCCTCATTCTTTTTAAATATAAGTACAGCTCTTTTGCCCAGGTTGTTTTAAAGATATGGGGTCAGGGGAGATCCCTCCATACATATTACTCACTCACACCGACTTATACTCTGATGCCCATTGTCCAGTCCACATGGTTCCTGTAGACCAGTTGGTTCTACTTCTGTGCCTATGTGGAATCCAGGAACATTTATCAAGGTCAGAATGTCAGTCCCTATGTTCCTATCTCCTTAAATAAACCATACACACAAATATCCTTCTAGGGCCTACCATCCCTTGGAGGGACTCACATTAAGTAAGTTCTCCTCTCCAGATCCTCCTCCACTTTCACATCCCACTGCTGACTTTGGTTTTGAATAAATTATTCACTCTTTTCTCATTGATGTTGCCAGCCCTACACACAAGCATAAAACAAGAAAAAAAGTCATTAGAGGTTATCTTCAGAGAACAGGGTAGGAAAAATATTACATGATAATATTTTAACAAATTATATGCTGGTGCTATAAATGACCCATTTATCCTCTTATTACTATAGCACACTGTAGCCTTGTGATATCTGTGTGCATAACTATGTTGTGCACACACACATATACATCTTTATTTTTCTAAAAGTTAATAAGATTTTTGTATTAGTCCGTTTTCACACCGCTGATAAAGACATACCCATGACTGGGAAGAAAAGAGGTTTAATTGGACTTACAGTTCCACATGGCTGGGAGGCCTCAGAATCATGGCAGGAGGTGAAAGACACTTTTATGTGGTGGCGGCAAGAGAAAACGAGGAAGAAACGAAAGCAGAAATCCCTGATAAACCCATCAGATCTCATGAGACTTATTCACTATTACGGGGCCAGCCCCGGGAGGGGGGGGGGGGCGGGAGGGCGAGGAGAAAAAAAAGCGGGGGGCGGGGGCGGGGGGGGGGGGCCCGGGGGGGGCCCCCGGGCCCCCGGAGGAGAGACTGGGGCCGCCCGGGGCGGGGGGGGGGCCCGGGGGGGGGGGGGGGCCACGGGCACCGACCGAAAGAGCACCCGGGCGAGGAGGGGAGACAGGGGCCCCCCACCCTGTTCTTGGGGGGGGGAGGGGGGGGGGGGGGGGGGGGCGGGGGGGGGGGGCGCCGGGGGTGCCGGGGGGGCCGGGGGGGGACGGAGGGGGAAGGGGGAGGAAAAAAAAAAAAAAAAAAAGAATAGCATGGGAAAGACCCGACCTTATGATTCAATTACCTCCCCCTTTAGTCGCTCCGACAACATGTGGGAATTATGGGAATACAATTCAAAATGAGATTTGGGTGGGGACACAGAGTTAAACCATATCAGATTTGAAAAGGCAGTCAATATGAATTATTCTTTTATAATCCCTCATAATAACCATCATAAAGTAGGCTCTGAGTAACTATTTGAAAAGTGAATGGATACATGTTTATAAAATAATCCTATTTTAATTTTTAAATGTAGATGATGCTTTCCAAGTAAAAAAAATTAAGACTAAAAAGCTGATAAAGCAATTCATTTTATCCTCAAAGTTGTTTAACTGTCAACAAACATCATTCTAACTGTACATGCTCAAAGAACTAAATGTGGTGTAGAGAATTTTATATATGTAACTAAACTGGGTAACAGGCCAATAATCATTATTTAGAATTAGTAGCTCACTCATTGAGAAGACGTCCTTGTCTCAAGGCTATCAAGGAAACCAATTTACATTCTTATCTCCCAAACCAAAAGATCTTGAATTGTTGTCTAAGCCAAGTATGAACAAGATGTAGGTCTACAGACCTAGAAATGTTATACTGCAAGTCTTCTTTCCCAAGGACAAACACCATGTCCTGACCACCAAAAGATAATTAAATGACAGTAATGTGCAGACATATTATGGATGCATTGTACTGATCTTCACAAAACTGCACATTGCTTTGCTTGTAGCTTTTTATAACAAATTTTATATGTCCAGTTTACCTAGTGAGGCTAGCAAATATCTTGGTTTAGAGAACAAAAATTTGTTTTACATTTAATCAAGAGACAACTAACTTAAGGAAATATTTCACAGAAACATAAAATTTCTTAAGACTTTGGAGCTCAAATTTTTCCCCCTCAATTTATGCTCCTAAACATTAATTATTACAGGGCATTCATGTAGAAATTCACAAAAGGACAAGATAACTGTGTTTAGGATTCTCAGAAATACATTTGCTTAAAGAACCACATTCTTTTTCTATCTTAACCTTAAGTCATCTTGTCACATTGTTAAATTAAGACATTTCCTAAATATTTTAGTATCAAATAAAACCATCACCTTCATTATCTTGAGGAAATGGAAAAGATCAAATTGATGAGAAGAGTCAAGAGTTCTAAGTTTTCCATTTTGATTGTGGCAAATAGCCCAGCTCCATGCTAGTCATTAATAGCAAAAGCAAACCTGCAATGCTCATGTTCACACACACACCAGAATGAGAGCGGGGAGGGGGCGGGGGAGAGAGAGAGAGAGAGAGAGAGAGAGAGAGAGAGAGACAGAGAGAGAGAGAGTGTGTGTGTGTGTGTGTGTGTGTGTGCGCGCACGCGCGTGTGCACACGCACGCGCGCAATGGTGGTGATGTTTTAAACGCTCCCTCAGGCATTTGGTATTCAAACTTTCTCAGCATTTTTTACTTGAGAAGAAATCATTTTGGGAAAGCATTAAAAACAGCAAATGTCAATGTAACATAAACAACATTCTTAATCCTACAGCAATGTGCTTTGGCCCTGGACACCTGCTCTCCAAAAAATAAAAAAATAAACTGAGATTTTTTTCTTCTGAATCCACCAAAATACTTTTTATGTCATTGCTTAGTAATAGACTAAATATGCAAATCCTCGAGGCATTCATCTCCCTACTTCAATACCAACAATAAAATAAAATCCCTCGATCTAGGCAGCAACTGTTAATAAACTTCTCATAGGTCGTAATTATTGCTGACCACAAAATACCAGTCCTAACAGCATCCCAGAGAAACAAAAAGTGTTATTAGACCTGTGGAAGAGGCTAAATTCTACTGAGTAATCATGCAAGAAGAAGATAAGATTGAATACAGAGAAAAAGGAAGTTCTAACAATACGTGGGACTTATATTTTAAGGAAAGGTTAGGACAAAAGCAGGAGGGGCATAAGTAATGAATCACTTTGAATTCTATGACTCAAAGTTTGGCTTACAAACTGTATGCTGGAATTGCATTTCCCCATTTCTTTGATGAGGACAAATCTCTTTTTAACTGCAGTGAACATTCAGCAGCTCAATGTATGGCATGATCATTAAATCAATGAGCCAGCTTTTAGAAGCAGCCTTATGATAATGAGCCACTCACAGCTATCTCCCTTTGTAGTACTCAGCCATCATTTAATTTTACTTTGCTCTTCTGACCTCAGCATCAGTACTTTACTTTATTACTACAAAGAAGGTATTTCAAGAGCCATTTCAACCTCTAGCTGCACATTCTACAACTATGATTTTGCCCCATAATGTTAAAGAGAGTGTTCTTAAGGAAGAAAGCGGAAAGAATAAAAATTCTTGTTCCGTGCTCAACAGTTTTCACTGACACTAAATCCTTCATTTGCATAAGTTCTTAACCAAAACAATCAATCAACAAATATTTATTATGCATCAGCTTTACCTCAAGGCACTGAGGTAGCTACAGAGGGTACACAGATGAATAAATCACATTCTAACCCTCTAAAAGCTTATACAGTTGTCCCTCAGTGTTCATGGGAAACTGTTTCCGGACTCCCACAAATTCCAAAATCCATAGACGCTCAAGGCCCCTATGTAAAATGGTGTAGTAATTGCATACAATCTATGCACATCCCCCATATACTTTAAATCATCTCTGGATTACTGATAATACCTAATACAATATAAATGCTATGTAAATAGTTGTTCTACCGTATTTTCATTTGTATTTTCTGTTGTATTATTATTTATGTATTAAAATATTTCTATCCTCAGTTGGTTGGATCTGTAGATGCAAGGGCCAAAATATACTTTAATTCAAGAATGGCAAATATGTAGTACACATATCATTATTCACTTCTCCTGGGCCAGTGCAGATATTTCTAATCAATGTGAATATAATATCCTGTTGATCTCCAGGGTTACCTCAGATTCACTATTTCAAATGGGAGAAATCAGCCAAAACAAAGGTGCTACAGATCCCATGAAAGTCAAAAATTCAATAGGGCAATTATTAAACCTTAAAGTTTCTAAATGATCTCCTTTTACTTCATGTCTCACATCCAGGTCACACTGATGCAGTCAGCATCCAAGATGAAATTTATCTACTACTGATGATCCAAATTAGGAAACTGGATAGCTATTAAAGAAAACAACTGACATACAGTATAAGGTGTACTTTTAATGGATTATTGAAATTAAGTGCTATAGAATTTCAAAGGAAGAATCACCCTCTACGGATGGAAAAAGAAATTTTTCCAAAGTATTTAGGACCTCTGCAACGTGGCTTCAAAAGACAAATTGAATTTAGCTAGAGAAAATGAAGGAGAATAGTTGGGATAAGAAGAATGGCAACAAAGACACAGAGGCAAGAATGAGAAAAACAAGCTTAGGGAATAATTAAGAGTAGATCAGCTTGACTAGAGCAAACATTTACGTGGAGAATAGGAGTAAATACAATTAGAAAGAAGTTTGGGAGTCAATTGCAAAGGTCCCCAAATGCCATGCTTGGGGTGCTTGAGATTTTATCTACTTATTCAATTCTAATTTGAATTACTAGACTCCAATATAGCTATAATTAGGTTGATAGCTCAAAATACCCAAAATAGAGTTTGAGCTATTTGCTCTCCATTGATTCTTAAACTCCAGTTTCAGCCCTTGTCTACTTTGCTCTGTGTCACAGAATGCTAAGCTCTTTGGAATGTATCCTACGCTCTCTCTTGCTCTCCAACTTCTAAATAATTTCAGTCAAGGCACCAAGAGAAGATCAGAAGCCAGGATGAGAATGTAAGTGTTAGTATAACACCCACACCCTCTCTGCTAGACTGTGATTTTGGCAGAGGCTTTGTTCCTTTATGTGAGATGGCCTCTCATCCACCACTGTATTAGTTTTTTCTCATGCTGCTAAGAAGAAATACCCAAGACTGGGTTATTTATAAAGGAAAGAGGTTTAATTGACTCACAGTTCCACAGGGCTAAAGAGGCCTCAGGAAACTTGTCATTATGGGGGAAGAAGCAGCAAATACGTCCTTCTTCACATAGCGGGAGAAAGGAGAAGTGCCAGGCAGAGTGGGGAAAGTCCTTTATAAAATCATCAGATCTTGAGAAAACTCACTCATTATCACAAGAACAGCATGAGTGTACTCAACCCTATGATTCAATTACTTCCCATGAGGTCCCTCCCATGACATGTGGGGGATTACAGAAACTACAATTCAAAATGAGATTTGGGTGAGGACACAGCCAAACCACATCATTCTGCCTTTGCCCCTCCCAAGTCTCATGTCCTCACATTTCAAAACACAATCATTCCAACAGTTCCCCAAAGTCTTAGCTCATTCCAGCATTTACCCAAAAGTCCAAGTCCAAAGCCTCATCTGAGACAAGGCAAGTTCCTTCCACCTACAAGTCTATACAATCAAAAGCAAGTTAGTTATTTTCTACATACAGTGGGGGTACAGGTATTGGGTAAATACACCCATTCAAAATGGGAGAAATTGGCCCAAAGAAAACGGCTACAGGCCCCATGAAAGTCCAAAATCCAATAGGGCAATTATTAAACCTTAAAGTTCCAAAATGATCTCCTTTGACTTCATGTCTCACATCTAGGTCACAATGATGCAAGGGGTGGGCTCCCACAGCCTTGTGCAGCTCCACTCCTGTGGCTTTGCATGGTACAGCCCCCAACCTGGCTGCTTTCACAGGCTAGTGTTGAGTGTCTGGGGCTTTTCCAGACCCACTGTGCGAGCTGTCAGTAGATCTACCATTCTAGGGTCTGGAGCATGGTGGCCCTCTCCTCAACTAGACAGTGACCCCGTGGGGACTCTGGGTGCTCCAACTGACATTTCCCTTCTGCACTGCCCTAACAGAGGTTCTCCATGAAGGGTCCACCCCTGCAGCAAACTTCTGCCTGGACATCCAAGTGTTTCCACACATCCTCTGAAATCCAAGAAAGGTTCCCAAACCTCAATTCTTGACTTTGGTGCACCTGCAGGCCCAATACCATGTGAAAGCTGCCGAGGTTTCAAACTTGAAACCTCTGAAGAAACAGCCTGAGCTGTATGTTTACCCATTTTAGCCATGGCTAGAGCTGAGACAGCTGGGATGCAGGGCACCGTGTCCTGAGGCTGCACAAAGCAGGGGAGCCCCCAGCCCAGGAAATCATTTTTCTCTCTTAGGCCTCTGGGTGTGTGATGGGAGAGGCTTCTATGAAGGTCTCTGACATGCCCTGGAGACATTTTCCTCATAGTCTTGGGTATTAACATTAGGCTCCTTGCTACTTATGCAAATTTCTGTAGCCAGCTTGAATTTCTCCCCCAGAGAATGGGTTTTTCTTTTCTATCACATTATCAGTCTCCAAATTTTCCAAAGTTTTATGCTCTGCTTCTTCTTGAACACTTTGCCGCTTAGAAATTTCTTCAGCCAGATGCCCTAAATCATCTCTCTCAATTTCAAAGTTCCACAAATCTCTAGTGCAGTGGCAAAATGCCACCAGTCTCTTTGCTAAAGCATAGCAAGAATTACCTTTACTCCAGTTTCCAACAAGAATTCTTTGCTAAAGCATAGCAAGAATTACCTTTATTCCAGTTTCCAACACCCTCCACTTCCCTGTCTCAGAATCTAAACGTGGTCACCTTCGAGTAGAGATACCGGCCCGCCCGCCCACCGCGGGCAGTGCCACCCGCAGATGACACGACGCACTCTCCACTACCCAACCCAAACCATTAGAATTTGCAACAGGGGGAGGAAAAAAGAACCAAAACTTCCAAGGCCCTGCTTTTTTTTCTTAAAAGTACTTTAAAAAGGAAATTTGTTTGTATTTTTTATTTACATTTTATATTTTTGTACGTATTGTTAGGATCAGCCATTTTTAATGATCTCGGATGACCAAACCAGCCTTCGGAGCGTTCTCTGTCCTACTTCTGACTTTACTTGTGGTGTTGTGCTATAGCTGGCCTAGAGTTAGAACCTGAACAGCGCCGTTTTATAAAGAACAAAGCTATGTTTTAAATGGGTTGTAATGGCTGCCCCACTCTCCTCACAGTAACTGCTGGCCTTTGGCTTCTGTGCCTAGGCTGCTAGTTTGCTCTGCAAACTATCTACCTTTCTTATCAGTAACAGCCAGAATTGTCAGCCTTTGTGACTACAATAGCAGCCCAAGCTAATCTCCATCCTGGTCCCTGTGCCCTGTAATAAATAACTAAGATCTGTTATTTACAATACTGCCCAGAAGATGTGCAAACTAACGCTTATCTTAACTTCTGTAAGCCACTTAGGTAACAATCGAGGGGCAAGATGTCCTCAAGCCCTTGGAATGTCCGGAGCCCCGCTCACCTCTCCCCTCTGTCCGGAAGATGATTTACAAAAACCCCTAAATGTCTGTGTCCCTTCACCCCCACCCCCCACCTCTCGCCCCTACTCCCAAGGTAATTCTTACGGGTATAAAAGGTCTTAACCCCCTCCATTCGGGGCCACGGGTTGGAGAGACGCGAGTCCTCCATGGTCGCCGGCTTAATAAACCCTGCTATTTGGCATACTTTTGTCTTGGTGCTGGTCCCTTAATCTCGCCTCAAATATAACATTTGGTGGCCCGTACGGGGAGTTGGCGAGATTTTTCTCCTTTTCAAACCATCACCTGGACAAAAGCCCTTAGAACCTCGCCCGGGTGGCCGCCTCCCGCCTCCGGGCTCTCTGAGGGAGGCACCCCCTAAAATGTTTCAGGGCCCTGGAGTTCGCCCCAGTGGCGGATAAGCACCGCTTGGCCGACATTCGCCCCAAATTCCTTTAGGGTCCTAAAACCTCCGCATTGCTGGGAGGTAAGTCTGGTCTGGAATCTGTGAAAACTGGGGACTAGTCCATCTGTGGTGTAGCCCGGGTCAGGGGACTGACGAGTCATTGCAACTCTGGCCCCGGTAGGCCTCCCCGAGACGTCGCCTGGAGGCTTCTGGCTGGTAGCGGGCACAGTGGGTGCCAACCGCTTTCGTTAGCTAGTTTCGCACTAAGCGTGTACGGTTGTTTGTGTCTGTCTTCAGGTAGCGGGCACAGTGGGTGCCAACCGCTTTTGTTAGCTAGTTTCGCACTAGCGTGTACGGTTGTTTTCCGTAGCCTCTGTGTGAGTGTGAGAGTGAATGTGTATCTATGTAGTCCCACGGCCACCTGGCTACGGGGCTTGAGAGGGCCTACACCCGCGGTTCCACGGAGACGTCATATGGCATAACGGTGATTCACCTCAGAGCTGTCCTGTGTGGATTTCCATCCTGAGGTGACCAGGCCCGGGGTTTATACGGGTACACCTTTTAGCTAAGACGCTCTTGCACCCCCTCCGGGGGCGTGGCCGGGCTGGCATCAGATTGGTCTCCCATTTGGGGGGCACCCACCCTTTGTCTGTCAAGTCTTACATGTGGTTCTGTCCGTATTGTAGGTTTACTAGTTTTGTCAGACTCCTGTTGGATAATATACAGTGGTTTAGGCCTGCTTCCCTTGGAGTGGAAGACGTCCTACAGTGGTTAACAGATCATTGGCTGCAGGGGACTTTTGCTGAATTCATGCCTATAGAGATAACTCTGTATTCTTTTCCTTCTCCTATTCTTCTGTTTCTGAGGCCTCACTTCTCCTGATTCTGATTCTGCCATGTGGCAAATAGTTTTAGCTCTATCTCTTTTTGTTTTATTTCTTATTATAATCATTGTAGCCTGTAGGTTCTCTAACCACCCCCCTCCGGGAAAGGAGTACTTTTGTCCGTGTTGGATGTAATTTCCCCTCACTGGGGGTTGGATACTTATCCTCCCCCGTGGCCCCTTCCACCAGTCCCTTTGGCCCGGGCAAGGGACAAGCCCATTAAATTAATTGTACAATCCTTACAAGATTTAGCTGTGCAGGCTCTACTGAAGCCAGTGTTAGAGAGGGCAGAGCACGAGTACAGTGCCTGCCAAAAATTGGATATATTATAAAAACCCCAAGACTCGTGTTACTACCAAAAAGTAGTAGAGAAGAAGAGAGAGAGAGAGAGAAGAGAGTGAGAGAGAGAGGAGAAGAGAGTAAGAAGAGAGAGAGAGAGAGGAGAAGAGAGTAGAGAGAGGGAGAAGAGAGTAGAGAAGAGAGAGAGAGAGAGACGGAGAGGAGTAGAGAAAGAGAGAGAGAGAGAGGAGAAGAGAGTAGAGAGAGGGAGAAGAGAGTAGAGAAGAGAGAGAGAGAGAGACGGAGAAGAGAGTAGAGAGAGAGAGACGGAGTAGAGAAAGAGAGAGAGAGAGACGGAAAAGAGAGTAGAGAAAGAGAGAGGGAGAGAGGAATTTAAGGCTTTTTAGGGTCCCTGTGTCAAGGTGACCAAAAGCTGCAAGGGCAAGAAATTCGCGGCCGGCCAAGCGGCCCAGCAGCCCAGCGGCTGCAAGCTCAGATTTAAACTGACACAAAGAGCATTTTTTTCTCTTTCTTTGCCGGTCAGCCCGCCCCCACTTTCAGGCAGGCCACACAGCCACAGGGTGCAGCATTTGCAATTGCAAAGTTGTTAGTTTAAATCCTTAGTGAAGCCAGTTTTAAATTAGTGTAATCTCTTAGGTATTTAAAAAAAAAAAAAAAAAAATGGGTTACTAGCTCCCGGCCTTGCACCCCCTCCAATGCATGACGGCTAACTTCAAGGCTGGATTACAGGCCAATACGGGGTAAAGCTGACTCCTGGAAACTCCGTACCTTATGTGAGCTAGAGTGGCCATCCTTTGGAGTGGGGTGGCCAGACACTGGAACATATGACCCAAGAATTACCCTAGGCAGTATGGAAAACAGTTACGGGGCTCCCTGCACACCCCTACCAGTTTCCATACATCCACCAATGGTTAGACTTAGTTCAACATCCTCCACCGTGGCTAAAGCGCTGCATAATACAGGCTGACTTCAAGTTATGCTAGCTGGTCCAAAGAAAGTCCCAACTGCGCCGGCCATTCTCCCCGCTCCAGAGGAAGACCTAGAGTCTCCTCCGCCTTACGTTAGGGCCCTCGAGCAGGTAGGCTCAGCACCCCACCCCAAAGCACTAGGATCAGTCCTTACCCATGGAACAGGGGACTCAGCACCTCTCCCCACATAGCACCAGGAACCAGCCCATATCCCCACTTATACCCGCAGTGGAGCCCCTATACACACCCAAAGTATTACCCCTGCGAGAGGCACCCCTGGTGGAGGGAGGGAGTCTAGGACGCCCTTTCTTCATCCATATCCCTTTCTCCTCCAGTGACTTATATAACTGGAAAACTCAACATCCTCCTTTTTCTAAAAGCCCCAAGACTCACAGGGCTTTTGGAGTCTGTCTCTGCAGACTCATCGCCCCACCTGGGATGACTGTCAAAGTTGCTCTTGGTGCTTTTTACTGCTAGGAAAGGAGCAAAATTAGAAGGAGGCCCATAAGGCCATTATTGGGAAGAGGGAGGCTCGGTGGAGGACCACCAAGAGCGAATAAATGAAGTGTTCCCCTCCAACTGCCCCCTAGTGGGACCCAATACTTAGCGGGTCTGCAGGCTCTGAACAGTTCTCACCGGTACCTACTAGAGGGAATTAGGAAAGTGGCCCCAAAGCCCACTAATCTCTCCAAGGTGGGACTATAACTCAGGGTCCACAGGAGTCGCCAGCTGCCTCTCTTAGCGCCTTCAGGACGCTTATCGCACCTACACTCCTATTACCCTAGGCTCCTGAAATAGCGGGCCATCAATCTGGCATTTGTCTCCAGTCTAGCTCCAGAATAAAAAAGAAGTTACAAAGACTAGAGGGGTTTAGGGGATTAATTTGTCCCAACTGTTGGAAATTGCCCAAAGGTATTTACAATAGGGACACGTCAGAAGTTGGGCAGGATAAGAGGGTTACAAAGGCGGTAATAGCAGCTCTTCAGGAAACCCAAGTTATCCCACGGGGAGCCCCTCAGGGGGAGCCCCTGGAGCCCCCGGCCCAGGCTAGGACGCAATCAGTGCGCTTTCTGCCGGCGAGAAGGTCACTGGAAGAGCGAATGTCCGGAGAGAAGGAGGCGAGAGACAGCTCAGGAAAGGCCTCCAAAAACTATTCTCAATTTAGAAAGCCAGGATTCACGGGGCCGGGGCTCTTATTTATTAAGCCCCCAGGAGCCCAGGGTCACTTTAAAAATTGGGGGTACACCTGTCAGCTTCCTAGCTCGACACTGGCGCGGCCCTACTCAGTCCTTACTCAGCCTCTGGGACCACTATCCAGTAAAAAAACAATTATCCAGGGGGCCACAGGAAAAACCACAACAAGCCCTTGGACCACAAATCGTTTTGTTGATCTGGGAAACGGTACCGTCACCCATTCCTTCTTAGTCATCCCAGAGTGCCCGTACCCACTCCTTGGACGAGATTTACTTCACAAACTTCAAGCAAATATTTCTTTCAGCGAGAGTCAGGCTTGCCTCTTAATTCCTCCCCGCTTGGCATCAGAGCCCCCTCAGCAAATCCTCATCACCTGTGCCTTGTCAGACGAATATCTCTTGCAGGAAGCTTTGTCATCAGAGGCAGATCAACTACCAACATCAGACCTCCTCTGCCAGTTCCAAAGAGATGTACCCGGAGTATGGGCTAAACAAATTCCCCAGGCTTGGCAAGTCACCGTACCCCAGTCGTGGTCGAGTTGTTGGCAACGGCAACTCCAGTCCAGGTACGACAGTATCCCATGAGCCAGGAAGCCCGGCGGGGAATTGCTCCACATATAGCCAGGCTTTTAGAAGGAGGAATCCTTACTACCTGTAAGTCCCCCTGCAACACCCCCCTACTCCCTGTTTTGAAACCTGGCACCAAGGACTATAGGCCAGTACAGGACTTAAGGGAAGTAAACAAACGAGTGGAAACTGTCCACCCAACGGTTCCAAACCCGTACACCCTCCTAAGTCTCTTAAGCCCAGAACAGCACCATTACACTGTCTTAGATCTTAAAGATGCATTCTTTTGCATCCCCCCTGGCC
The DNA here is from genome assembly GCA_036589455.1 of Ateles fusciceps. Classification (NCBI taxonomy): domain Eukaryota; kingdom Metazoa; phylum Chordata; class Mammalia; order Primates; family Atelidae; genus Ateles; species Ateles fusciceps. The sequence continues at coordinate 5,899,102 of JAZHEH010002842.1, forward strand.
CCTGTTAGCCAGCCTATATTTGCTTTTGAATGGACTGACCCTAATACTGGGGTTTCAAGGCAACTTACTTGGACAAGGCTGCCACAGGGGTTCAAAAACTCCCCTACACTGTTTAATGAGGCACTCAGCCAAGATCTTGCCACCTTCCGAGCTGAGTTCCCTGAGTGTACCCTACTTCAATATGTGGATGACTTATTATTGGCTACAAAAACACAAGAGGCCTGTAAAGAAATTACCCAGTCATTATTAGAGACCCTACAGACTTTGGGATACCGGGTCTAGCTAAAAAGGCCCAACTCTGCCAACCAAAAGTTACCTACCTGGGCTATGTTATAGAAAAAGGCAACCGGGCATTGGCACCCAGCCGAGTTCAAGCAGTGCTGCAAATACCCCACCCCCACCACGAGACGCCAGGTACGAGAATTCCTTGGAGCAGTAGGGTACTGTAGGCTATGGATCTTGGGATTTGCCGAGATAGCCAAGCCCCTGTATGCGTGCACGGGAGGAAATCAGCCTTTGGTTTGGACAGAAATAGAGCAACAGGCTTTTGACAGGCTCAAGACTGCTCTAACTACGGCCCCTGCCTTGGCTTTGCCAGACATCTCTAAACCCTTCCGGTTGTTTGTGCATGAGAAACAGGGAGTCGCTAAGGGGGGTGCTCACCCCAGACTTTGGGACCATGGTCCCGGCCAGTTCATACCTCTCAAAAAGACTTGATCCTGTAGCCTCTGGATGGCCAGCCTGTCTGAGGTCAGTGGCAGCTACAGCCCTGTTAGTTAAGGAAGCGGGACAAACTAACCTTAGGGCAGGAGTTAAATTTAGTGACACCCCACGCGGTGGAGTCACTACTCCCGTGGAGCTCCGGGAAAGTGGATGTCAAATACCCGTATAGTCCAATATCAAGCCTTACTTTTGGACCAGCCCCGCATAAGGTTTTCAAAGACTACAGTTTTAAACCCCGCCACACTACTACCTGACAGCAAGCCAGAGGAGCCCATACATAATTGTCAACAGACAGTGGATGTCCTCCACGCCATTCGACCGGACCTCACCGACGTTCCCCTGCAGAATCCAGAGGAGGTACTGTATACGGATGGCAGCAGCTTTATGGTCGACGGAGTCAGGTATGCCGGGGCAGCTGTAGTCACCTTAGAACGAGTTATCTGGGCCCAGGCTCTTCCACAAGGAACCTCGGCCCAGAAGGCAGAACTCATAGCCCTGATAAAGGCTTTGAACTGGGCGGAGGGAAAAACTGTGAATATCTATACAGATAGCAGGTATGCTTTTGCTACAGCTCATGTGCATGGAGCCATCTATAAGGAAAGAGGACTACTTACCTCGGAGGGAAAAATCATCAAAAACAAAGAGGAAATCCTAGCCCTACTAGAGGCTATATGGAAGCCCAAGGCAGTGGCATTAATACACTGCAATGGACACCAGAAGGGGAGATTCACCAGAGGCAAGGGGGAAATAGGGCAGCTGATCTACAAGCCAGACAGGCAGCTTTGAGGCCAGTAAAACCTCTGACTCTTCTTGTAACTCTGCCGGCCCCAACCTTGCCCCCTACCCCTATGTACTCACCTGAGGAAGAAAATTTTGCTAAAGAACAGGGGGGTACCCAAGATTCCACAGGATGGTGGACTCTACCGGATATGAAAATTGTGGTCCCCGAGACTCTAGGACGAGTTCTAGTTAAGGACACACACCAGGCCACACACTTAGGACAGACAAAATTAACTGAGCTGCTGAGGGCCAGATACCACATTCCACACCTACACCGAGTTAGTCAGAGAGACTACAACTCGATGTGATGTGTGTGCCAGGGTAAATCCAGGGGGGAGTAGGCCTAGTCAAGCAGGGATAAGACTTAGGGGCACTAGCCCGGGAGAACACTGGGGAGGTGGACTTTACTGAAATAAAACCCCCAGCATGTGGCTATAGATACCTCCTCGTGTTTATAGACACCTTCTCTGGATGGGTTGAGGCTTTCCCCTACCAAGTCTGAAACTGCACTGGTAGTGGCAAAAAGGTTGTTACAGGACCTGGTTCCTCGGTTCGGCTTGCCCCTAACTCTGGGATCGGATAATGGCCCTGCATTTATTGCACAAGTTTCTCAGGGCCTGGCAAAGGCCCTGGGCATATCTTGGAAACTGCACTGTGCCTATCGCCCCCAGAGTTAGGACAGGTTGAGAGAATGAACCGGACCATAAAAGAAACTCTGACAAAGTTCATATTGGAGACCGGTGAGAACTGGGTCAACCTGCTTCCTTTGTCCTCCTCCGTGTCCGATGCACACCCTATCAAAAAGCTTTCTCCCCTTTTGAAATTATGTTTGGCAGGCCCCCCTCCCTTACTCCCCCAAACTTGCAGATGCTGTACATGCCGAAGTTCATAACCACACACTCCTTAAGTCCCTACAGGCACTCCAGTCTGTTCAGTCCCAGGTGCACCCGCTCATGAGAGGAACTCGACCTACTCCAGGGGATTTCACTGACCAGCCGGTACATCCCTTCCCAGCCCGGGGACGAAGTCCTGGTAAAAAGATTCACCGCCTCCGGTTTAACTCCTCGCTGGAAGGGACCCTACACCGTAATTCTGGTCACTCCCACGGCAATCAAGGTGGACGGACTAACTGCTTGGATTCACCATTCACATGTCAAGACTGCCCCCCCCCCCGGATGCAGGATGGAAGTTGGTCTCATCTACAACAGACCCCCTAAAGCTAAGACTATTGCGCCATACTCGGTCATTGTCCTAATCTCCCCTGATTCCTGTAACCACCCCTCCGAAAGGGACCCCCTTTAACACCCACTTATTACCGATGGGTCCTCACCGAGGGCTCCACTGGAGGATATGTTAGTTCCTTAACCGGGAAGGGATCCACTCTAGTCAATTTAACCCTGGAGTACATTCCAAGAAACCCCATTACCTTCTCCCTAGACCTCTGTGCCCTCCTGGGCCCCAACCTAAATTTCAGAACAAGTGGAGGTGTAGCTGGCTGTGGCAGTTAGGGGCAGAGCGAAAAACTCCAAACCATGGGTTTATATCTGTGCCCAGGATCCACACCAGATAAGAGGTGGAATTGTAATGACTTACACGAGTTCTTCTGCCCCCATTGGGGTTGTGAGTCAATCTCCACTATATCAAGTTATGCCGTAAACAGGGGACTCTTTCATTTCATTTACCCGAGACCCTCCCCCAAACCCTTGCTCCACCGGATCCTGTAACCCACTTAAGATAACAGTCTTGTATCCAGATGGGAGATGGGCTACAGGACGCACATGGGGCCTCAGAGTATATATGAGTGGATGGGACATGGGAAATATTTTTACCATCCAGCGTATGCCATCGCCTAACCTACCGCCTGGTGGGGCCTGTAGCCGAGGTCCTAAAGCCCCCAAAAACCTTCCCCAAGATCCAAATAGCTCCCACTCCTCACCCCCACTACTCCTACTCCCAACCTACTCTCCACTCCTAGATAATCATCCGAGACAGCCTTGCAATGGTTAGACAAAATGTAAAAACAAGAAAACACCTTAAGAGAAACTTCAGAGAGTTGGTACCAAAAATTGTTCTCTTGGTCCCCCTGGCTAACATCCTTAATCACTGCATTAGCAGGACCCTTGGTCCTAATAGTCCTAGGGTTAACATTTGGACCCTGTCTTTTAAACATGCTCTTCAAATTTATCCAAGGAAGAATAGACTCGGTTAAACTAATGGTTCTAAGGTCCAACTATGGTCCCCTGTGTAGGAGGAAGAAACTTATTAAAGATTTAATAAATGTTAAAAGAACAGGGGGGAATGTGCTATAGCTGGCCTAGAGTTAGAACCTGAGCGGCGCGTTTTATAAAGAACAAAGCTATGTTTTGAATGGGTTGTAATGGCTGCCCCACTCTCCTCGCAGTGACTGCTGGCCTTTGGCTTCTGTGCCTGAGGCTGCTAGTTTGCTCTGCAAACTATCTACCTTTCTTATCAGTAACAGCCAGAATTGTCAGCCTTTGTGACTACAATAGCAGCCCAAGCTAATTCCATCCTGGTCCCTGTGCCCTGTAATAAATAACTAAGATCTGTTCTTTACAATACTGCCCAGAAGATGTGCAAACTAACGCTTATCTTAACTTCTGTAAGCCACTTAGGTAACAATCGAGGGGGCAAGATGTCCTCAAGCCCTTGGAATATCCGGAGCCCCGCTCACTCCCCTCTGTCCGGGAGATGATTTACAAAAACCCCTAAATGTCTGTGTCCCTTCACCCCCACCCCCACCTCTCACCCTGACTCCCAAGGTAATTCTTACGGGTATAAAAGGTCTTAACCCCCTCCATTCGGGGCCACGGGTTGGGGGGAGCGAGTCCTCCGTGGTCGCCGGCTTAATAAACCCTGCTATTTGGCATACTTTTGTCTTGGTGCTGGTCCCTTAATCTCACCTCAAATATAACAGTGTGACCATGTTCATTATAATCTCAAAGGAGAAAAAAAAACTTTGTAAAAAAAAGCGAAAACGACAACAGAAAAACAATCGTATTCCGAGCATTCCAGTACCTTTGTTATGTATGTACTTCGCTGTACTATAAGTAGTTGGTTTGTATGAGATGGTTAAAAGGCCAAAGATTAAAAGGTTTCCTTTTTTTTCCTTTTTTGTCTATGAAGTTGCTGTTTATTTTTTTTTGGCCTGTTTGATGTATGTGTGAAACAATGTTGTCCAACCATAAACAGGAATGTTATTTTGCTGAATTGTTCTAACAACAACAACAAAAAACGGTCTCATCTCCATCTGAGACCACCTCAGCCTGGACTTCATTGTCCATATCATTATCACTGTTTTGGTCAAAGCCATTCAACAAGTCTCTAGGAAGTTCCAAACTTTCCCACATTTTTCTGTCTTCTTCTGAGCCCTCCAGACTGTTTCAACCTCTGCCTGTTACCCAGCTGTAAAGTTGCTTCCACATTTTTTGGTATCCTTATAGCAGTGCCCCACTGCCTCCCAGTACCAATTTACTATAGTAATCTGTTCTCATGGTGCTATGAAGAAATACCCAAGACTGGGTAATTTATAAAGGCAAGAAGTCTAATTGACTTGCAGGACCGCAGGGCTGGGGAGGCCTCAAGAAACTTACAATCATGGAGGAAGGGCAAGCAAACATGTCCTTCTTCACCTGGCAGCAGGAAGGATAGTGCTGAGTGAAGGGGGAAAAGCCCTTTATAAAACATCAGGTCTCATGAGAACTTAGTATAATGAGAACAGCATGGGGGTAACCACCCCTGTAATTCAATTACCTCCCACAGGGTCCTACTGACAACATGTGGGGGATTACGGGAAATACAATTCAAGATAAGATATGGGTGAGGACACAGCCAAATGACATCAGTCACTAGATCTCTCACCAAGTTCCAATAACTCTACTCCCTCTCCTTACCCTTTTAGGCACAGAACTGGTAATAGCATCTTGTTGCTAGTTGCTAAGTACTGAGGACTAAGCTCTGATTTTTTATCTTGCCCCAATTCCTCCTAGGGGGTCTAGGGAGTCACACCCTATAAACCATAAATTATCAGCAGATGTGTTTTATTTGACCCTATATATCATGTCTTACTTTTCTATCTGAATCTGGCATAACATTATGAGACAAGGAAAAATTATTTAACCCCAAAATATTTTTCCTTGCCATACCTTAAAATTGCCCTGCAAAGTCTCTTATGAAGAAAATCCACATCTTATAGAGAATCCCTTTTCCCCTTTGTTTTTCTTCCTTTCTTTTCAGATCCAGGAGATAATCAGCTAAGAGCCAGGCACCTTTTAGGTCTAATAAGAAACATTTTACAACCCATTCTATGTCTGAAGTCTGCTATCTGAGAGATTCCTCTACACAATAAAAGTTGGGGTCCACAGTCCTTTATCTTAACCTAAACATTCCTTTCCATTGTTCCTAGATCTTCAGATAAACTCAAACAATTGTCAACCAGAAAATGTCTAAATTTACACATAGCCTGGAAGCCCCACCGTTTTGAGTTGTCCTGTCTTTCTCAACTAAACCATTTTCTAAATATATTTGACTGATGTCTCATGCCTCCCTAAAATATATAAAACCAAGCTGTACCCTGACTACTTTGGGCACATAGTCTCAGGACCTCTTGAGGGTTGTGTCACAGGCCAACATCACTCATATTTGGTTCAGAGTAAATAGCTTCAAATATTTTACAGAGTTTGACTCTTTTTGTCAACACTACCACCTTTTTTAAGTTAGCTCCCTTAACCTGCCACATCTCCATAAATTGTTCGCTTTTTAAAGAAAGGGTCTCCCCTCATCACCCAGGCAATGAGTGCAATGGTACAATCATGGTTCACTAAAACTTTGAACTCCTGGGCTCAAGTTATCCTCCTGCCTCAGCCTCCAAAGTAGCTAGGACTACAGGGGCATGCCACCATGCTCAGCTAAATGTTTTTAATGTCTTTGTAGATACAGAGTCTCACTATGTTGCCCTGGCAGGTCTTGAAACCCTGGCCTCAAGTGATTCTCCCACTTTGGCCTCCCAAAATGCTGAGATTACAGTCATGAGCCACCATGCCAAGGATTAGATTTTAAATAGGATTCTGACTAATACAAAGCTCAATTCCATGTTAAAGCATCATCAGCCATATAATAATAATGTCAGTTTTACTCCAACTTGAACTATTAAGGATTGAATAGTTCTGCACCAAATAATTCATTCCTTTGTGAAGTTCTCCATCCCTTCCCTCATACATGTGTAGCCTGTGAACATCATAAGACAAGATGGAAACTAGGTTCATTACATTTGACAATGCTAGCAGGTGGGTAGCAGAAGCCTGTGAAGCCACATCAGCTTCATTAGGAAACATTTTCATAATTGATGAATGATGTATGCTGTGGGAACAATGTGTCTTTTTTGCTTATCCATATTGCCTCATACTTCCAAAATGTTTTTTATATCTGTATGTTCTTTATAGTCAAAGCTTTAGTAAAAATACTAGAAATGTCAGGATCAAGATCCAACTATGTTAATGAGCTCTGTGTGATTTTCACACTGAAGATCAGCTAATTGGCTGTCAGTTTGGGATCACCTACAAGAGCCTAACTTTATTGATGAGTATTTTCTAGCCCCTGACTGTGACTGACACACGCTCCCTAAGCCCAAATTCTTCTCTAGCCTTTTTCCTTGTTAGGGCTTTCCTACCTACATCACTTAAGGCAAATGATTTCCTGAAGGGTGATGGTCAATACAAGTGAGGATACACCAGGAGAAAACCTGCCTGACTAGCAACTGTCTTACAAATTCCAATGTTTTTCCCATGTGTCTATTGCTGAACACTTTACTTTCTATGTGGAAAAAAAAAAACAATATTTTACTTTCTATGTATTATTATATAACTTGCCCCATCACTGCATTGCTGTTCAATGTCCATGCCTCTAATGCTGCATTGTCTCAGCCAACTTAGGGACCTCACTGGGAAGACAGCCCAGCCAAATATTTAAAGGTATTAACCTAAGAGACTCTAGTACAATATAGCCCTGACTTGTAGTGATTCATAATGTGTAATTTTCAGACTTTATGGCACTTCGCTGGGTCCTAAATAGCACAATTTTGAAAGGTTTCTATTGTCAGAAGTTAAATTAGTTTGTTTGTTGTTTTTTAAGTAGATTAAATTGACTACCACTTGACATTTTTTGGAAAAGAACTCAGAACTTTTCATCCATATTCAAGTCTGATATCTTCTACCCTCTCTTAGGAAATAGATTTAGTACCATCTGGTTTGTTATAGCAAAATGTTGCAGTAGCATTTGACTCCAAGGAAATAAATTCAGAAATCAGAAATGTGAAAAATGCTTTCAGAGTTTCTTGTTTCCTTCAATGTAATGAAATCCTAGTACGTACCTTTGTAAATTTAGGACTAAGACATATGGGTCTATCAAAATCCTATCAAGAAGGAATAGTTTTAGTATACTATTGAAGTATACAAATACAGAGTATTCAGTAGATATCAAAGAGGCTTTAAACAAAATAATTCACAAAGACAAGTCTTACATGACTTGGATTGCTGAAGCCTGGATGGGAAATATTTTTATATATACTCAGTTCTCAGTCCCTCCAATCAGCCATAATAATTGAGCTTGATGTCATAAATAAAAAAGTAAGAGTACTTTATGGCATTCACAGAAAGGCCTAACCAAAAAGTAAGCATGATGCTTAATTCATTTCCAAATTTTCTAATTGTTCCTTCATAGAGCCATTTATGGAGACTAATTCCTATTACTTCAAGAGTTTAGGGGAAATGTTTTAACTTTCGTATTTTCTATGTTCTAACCACTATGTTATTTCTATGTTCTAACCTAACATAGAGCATGACTCACAACCAACAAATTCAGTTACTGTAGGAAATTGTGGCTAGCACTTTTGACACCACTAATGCAGTAAGTCAATAAACTACATATGGTGTTTATCTTTACCGTCTGATCACCAGCTATGACAGCGTTTTAATAGTCATCCTTATTTATCCAGCCAGCACATTCATCTTCTAGTAGTTGTACATTACTTTTTCCAGCACAGGTACAATACACCTAGAAGAATTTTTTGAAAAAAGAGTTTGAGGTCTTCTCAGATTGTATCATTCCTCTGAGAACGTTTTATACCTTCTAACTCTGGTGTCATGTTAATGATAACATGGTGTTGGGCTTATCACTTTCAGTATAAACAAGCCTTCCAACCCAGCATCATGCATACCATTTATCTTGAGATCTTCTAGCAACTTGACACTTTTAGCACACCTCTGAGCCAAAAACCCATAAATGCTGGAAAATATTCATCTATATGTATCATTCTTTCTCAAAGACGGCACTACTGGGAATGTCTTCAGCACAATTGAGGGGGGAAAAGATGAAGCAAAGTATCCTGTGCTGTGCTGTCTCTTCTTACTTGTAAATCTTCTAAGTGCCAAATTTTGTCTTAAGAGAGCGATTGTCAAAGCTGTGAAATGAAGGAACAGAATGACCTATGCAGAGCAGATGTTTAATAAATGTTTGCTGATTAAGTGATGAGATGATATAAGTAAGAGATAAATCGTATTAGTTTCCTAGAGATGCCCTTACTAAGTATCACAAACTGAACAGCTTAAAACATATGAAATTTATTCTCTCATAGTTCTGGAGGCCAAAAATCCAAAATCAAGTTGTCATCATGTCCATGGTTGCTCTGAGACTCTGGGTAGAATCTTTCCTTGCCTCTTTCCAGCTTACAGTGATAAACATCAAATCTTGCTATACCTTAGCTTGCAACTGTAGCCCTCCCATCTCTTCCTCTGTCATCCTGTGGGGCTCTCCCTGTATGTTTCCATCTTCACATAGCATCTTTCCTCTTCCCAGAAGGTCATCAGTCATACTGGATTAGAGTCCACCTAATGACCCCTTAACTTGACTACATCTGCAAAGACTCGTTTCTAAATAAGGTCACATTCACAGGTACTGGATGTTAGGACTTCAATTTATTTTTTTTGGAGGAGTAGACACAATTCAACCCATAAAACAAGGGCACAGGAATGTGCATGGAATAGAAACATCCCTCACAGCATCTCTGAAAATCACTCTTAATACTGGTATTTCCAATGCTATAATACTTTCTAAGCCCACATATTTGAGTTGGGTCTCTGAAGCGTTCCTTTTGTTATCTTTATTTCCTTACTTTTTACTTTTTATTTCATTTTTCCTACTTTCTACTGGTAATGTTTTCAATTCATCAATATCAATTTAGTTTCCAACTGCTCAAATTTCTGCAACTTACCGATCTTCTGACTACATAAGCAACTACTCATTTTTGTCTTCTCTGTAGCAAAAAGGTATCAAATTACTTAGTTATAAAAGACTATACCTGTATTTTGCCTTCATTAAAAATCATCTTAGATATTATATATAATAAATATTTTCTACTAATCCCAACTCTGAGGCTAATGTTGAATGCAAATGCTATGTAAAAATCAATGACCCAACTCCTTTATATTGTCGTCACTCTTGAACTTGCTATAAACTACTGTAACCACCTGGATGATATAATAACTCCCTGAATAAATATTAATTGAAATTCTAGGCCCACCACGGTGGCAGATGCCTGTAATCTTCACTACTTGGGAGGCAGAGGTAGGAGAATCGCTTGAACCCAGAAGGTGGAGGCTGCCCTGAGCTGAGATCATGCCACTGCACTCCAGGCTGGTCAAAGGAAAGGAAAGAAGGAAGGAAGGAAAGAAGGGAAGAAGGGAAGAAGAAAGGGAAGAAAGAGAAGAAAGGGAAGAAGGAGGGGAGGGGAGGAGGGGGAGGGGGAAAAGAAAAGAAAGAAAATAAAAGAAGGCAGGAAAGGAAAAGAAGGGGAGGGGGAAGGGAGGGAGAAAGAAATTCTAGCATGTCCAAAGTCAGAGAGTCAGACTTGCTATCTATACTTCAAAATTCATTTCTCTTTTCCCAGGTAGCCTAATTGCATTAGAGACACTCATTTTTTTTTTCTAAATAAAGCAAACCAGAAGGTTTAAAGCCATTTTGGACTCTTGTCCTCAACATTCAATTAGTCTCAAGCACACAATGCAGTAGCCCTCATACACATACAAACACAAAATAGTAACTATAGATAATGATAGATGTGTTAAGTTTATTGTAGTAATCAATCATTACACAATGTATATGCATATCAAACCATCATATTGTCCACCTTGGAGACATACAATTTTTATTTGTCAGTCACACCTCAATCCTCCTACAAGAAGCTTTTTGGTGACAGAAATCATACTGTAATCACCCATTGGGTCTTGCACATAGATAATTAAATCAACTGAGAAGTACATTATGAAGGAGAAAAAAAAACAAGATACTACAAGCTTTAAGTTATAATTTTTAATACCAAAATCCTACTATATGAATAATATTGTGTTACTTAGCTCCCTTCCTCCCTAACTACTATACCTACAGTCTTTTGAATATAATAATTCTGCTCACAAAGCTTTCCTTTGCTTTCCTCTGAGGTACTTCATGATCACTGAAAAAGTGTCAGCTGGGAAATCCAGAAAGGTTGAACGGTCCTATGACTGTTTCTCTAGCCATTAAGCAATGAAAGTAGCTGCTAAAATTTACTATTTGGCTAACCAATTATTGCTCTATTAACCAGAGCACTATTATCTTTATAAAGATAGTTTAGTACCATAGCCTTGAGAAAACTGTCACAAATACTATCAACAATGTCTGAGTCTTTGACAAACTTTGAAAATGACCCACTGCCAGGCTCGACCTGAATGTATCACAGGGGCATCCAGAAATGGGTAATTTGCAGTAGAGGATTGTCCCATGTTTTTAAGATTTATTTTACCTTGTGCCTGTATCTTTACAGTTGTTCTTGATTTCTGTTTCTGGATATCTGACCATATTCTACACTTTAAATATTAATTGAGAATGCCTGACAAGTGTTTCAGAGATTCTGTCTCTTAGATTTTACAACCTCTTTCTTACCAAGCAATCCAGTTGAAAAAGAAACCTAGATGATGGATTTTGGCATCCATTTGCTAACAAACAAGTACCCTAGTCAGACAAATAAAAGAATAAAATATTTTCATGAAGCATGCTGCCAATAACAGCCCATGCTGGCTTGCTTTTCTTACCATCATAAATGTCTCCTAATATGTTCCTCTATGTAAGAGACACAGCAATGCATTACTTAGTTCAGTTCAATAATTAAATTTGAATAGCATTTTAGAGCTATTAAAGAATTTTTGCATTTTTATTTTATTCCATTGTCAAAACTATTCTATCACTCAGAATTAAATCATGATATCAGAGCTACCACAAATGTTACAGAAATAAGAGGGTTTGCAAAGAAATCAAAATTTAGGAAAATGTGATAGGAACTGGGCAAATGAAACTCTACAAGGGAGAAATAAGAAGGTCTGAGAAAATAATCATTAGCCAGGTCAGTCTGAAGTGCTAATTCAAGTAGACAGGAGAAACTTGAGAGAAATTCAGCAACCATGCAGATTCTATGAACTATCTACATCTTCTAGGAAGCTTCTACTCTGGGGAAGTTGCTGCCTCTGGAAATCATCATCTTTGTGGGCCCAGAACCAAGTGCCTGGGGCTTAGGACCAGTTGATCAGCTGGGCTAGCAGTCAGGAAAATGAGCTTAGTACAAGCAGGAAAAGAAGGATGATATCCTGAGACCCATCAGACACCTTTGTCAGTCCACCACTGTGTTTGTCTCCCTCAAACTTCCAAGGTAGCTCTGCTTCAGTCCCACCTTCCATATCTCATGTGAGTTATTCTTTTGGCTCATAGTAACTTGGAACCATATAGGAAAAATGATTCAGGTAAAGGTAGTTCCCAGTCTTAGACAGAAGTAGCAATGCTAAGTAGACATTACTGTGCTAAGAAGTCAAAGTGAGATGCTATTAAGCCCATGTTAAAAGTGAGGAAATTAAAATAGGGCTTGCTTAAAGTTACTTGGCTAAGAAGCAGTAGGTTCAGGCAAAATATTTGAAAAGATAACTCATGAAAAGAAGAAATCCAAATGACTAATACATATATTAAAATATCAATGAACTATAAGAATCAGATATCACTCTACACCCAAAGTAGAAAAAATTAAAAATTCTGACCATACCAAGTGTTGCTAAGGATGTGCAGAAAGGAAACTGTCAATCACTGATGTCAGGAATGTAAGTAAGCACAAACTTTAGGAAATAGTTTGGCATTATCTAGAAAAACCAAACATGGCCAGGCATGGTGGCTCATGCCTGTAATCTCAGTACTTTGGGAGGAAGAGACAGGCGGATCACTTGACCTCAAGAGTTCAAGACCAGCCTAGGCAACATGGCAAAACCCCATCTCTACCAAAAATATATATATAAATAAAATACAAAAATTATCCGGGTGTTGGTGGTTCATGCCTGTAGCCTGTTGTCCCAGCTACACAGGAAGCAGAAGCTGAAGAATTGCTTAAGCAAAGGAACAAGCTGAGATTGTGCCACTGCATTCTAACCTGGATGACAGAGTGAGACTCTGTCTAAAAAAACAGAAGAAAATAAAAATTAAAACATACCCTATCTTATGACTCAACAATCTCTGAGTAATATATCTAGAAAAATGTGCACACCATGTATGTGTATATAAAATGATATGACATATGTATCATATGTATGGCATATGTATAAGCAAATCTTCACAATGGCATTATTTGTATTATTTTAAAACTAAAAACAACCCAAATGTCCATGAACAAAAGAATAAATTTTGACATATTCATTCAACAGAATACTGCACAGCAAGGAAAATGAGTGAACTAGAACTACATACAAAGAACACAGATTAATGTTATCAATATAATAAAACAACATATGCAAATCAATAAATTTGATTCATCACATAAACAGAACTAAAGATGAAAACAACATGATTATCTCAATAGATGCAAAAAGTTTTTTAAAAAAATTCAACATGTTAAAAACTCTCAATAAACTAGGTATTAAAGGAACATATCTCAAAATAATAAGAGCCATTTATGACAAACCCATAGCCAATATCATATTGAATGGGCAAAAGCTGGAAACATTCCCTTTGAAAACTGGCACAAGACAATGATGCCCTCTGTCACCACTCCTATTCAATATAGTATTGGAAGTTCTGGCCAGGGCAATCAGGCAAGAGAAAGAAATAGACTAAGGAGCTTCTGTACAGCAAAAGAAACTGTCAACAGAGTAAACAGACAACCTACAGAATGGGAGAAAACTTCTACTGTGAATCTGACAAAGGTCTAATATCCAACATCTATAAGGAACTTAAACAAATTTACAAGAAAAATAACAAACAACTCCATTAAAAAGTGAGCAAAGAACATGAACAGACACTTCTCAAAAGGAGATATACATGAGACCAACAATCATATGAAAAAAAAGGCTCATCACTGATCATTAGAGAAATGCAAATCAAAACCACAAAGAGACACCATCTCATACCAGTCAGAACGGCTATTACTAAGAAGTCAAAAAATAACAGATGCTGGCAAGGTTGTGGAGAAATATAAATGTTTATACACTGTTGGTGGGAATGTAAATGAGTTCGACCATTGTGGAAGACAGTGTGGTGATTCCTCAAAGACCTAAATACAGAAATCCTATTCAACCCAGCAATCTCATTACTTGGTATATAACCAGAGGAATATAAATTGTTCTATTATAAAGACACATGCACACATATGTTCATTGCAGTACTATTCACAATAGCAAAGACATGGAATCAACCTAAACGCCCATCAATGATGGACTGGATACAGAAAATGTATATATACACTATGAAATACTATTAAGCCATAAAAAACAGTAAGATAATGTCCTTTGCAGGGACATAGATAGAACCAAAAGCCATTATTCTTAGCAAACTAACTCAGAAACAAAACAAAACAAAAAATATGTATATATATGGCATGTTCCTACTTTTAAGTGGGACCTAAATTATGAGAACATATTGATACATAGAGGGAAACAACACACCTGGGGCCTATCAGAAGGTGGAAGTTGGGAGGAGGGGAGGTGATCAAGAAAAATAACTAATGGGTACTGGGCTTAATACCTGAGTAGTAAAATCATCTGTACCACAAGCCTCCATGACACATGTGTGCCTATCTAACAAACCTATACATCCTGCACATGTACCCCTAAACTTAAAAGATAAATACATATATTTAACTTTATAGTATACTATATATAATAAAATAGTAATTATACATGTAATGGATTAGATTTTCCAATTGAAAGACAGAAATGCTTTCCACATTATTCTTTTAAAAGTACTGGGAATATAACGTCTGTAAAAAAGCACACCCCAAAATAAGAAAGTATGAAAATGATATGCTAGGCAAAAAATGAAATTTTTAAGAGTAGGAAACTTAAAATATGACAAAATTCAAGTCAAAAATCTTAAAAGAGTAAGAGACAAATTAAATACTTGTAAAAGGAGCAATTGATAAGAAAATATGACTATCATGAACATATATTTACTTAAAAATGTAGCTCTAGAATATGTAAAACAAAACTGACAAACCAGCAGAGAGAAGATAGATTAATCAATAACTTTAAGTGGAGATATTCACACTTTCTCTAAAAAATAAACAACCAAAAAATAGACAAAGACATAAGAAAGTCTGAATAATATTACCAACTGATCTAAATGACATACTATCTTCCTTCATCTAATTAAAGTCAAAAGTGCAATTACCATTAATTTCAGTGAGAAAGAAAGAAATTGCTTCTTGGACACCCATTCTGACATCCATTTTTGTTAAAAAGAACATCAAGTCACATTAAAATCAGCATGAGCTTAATAGTTAACACCATTTACGGTAACCAAAGTAACAAGCCATTTTCCCTACAATAGTTACTCTAGAATATGTATTAGTCTAATTGGTCTACTTTCCTTGGGGTTTTTGTTTTTTTTTAAATTTTTAGAGCTTATGTGTTTTCCCCTCAGACAATGTTCAGTAATAAAATACACATAATATTCAATGCTTGTCTACTTCAAAATCTCCTGTGTAAAAACCTAGGATAAAAGACATCCTTGAATGCTTGAGTCAATACATTTTTATAATGCACAAAATTATCACTAACCTCACAGACCTGCACACCATTTCGAACTTCACATGGCTCAGCTATATACAAAGCAGATAAAGTCTCTTTAGGTCTTTATACATCCAATAAAATGCCTAGTAAACCAAAGTAGAAAAGATTAAAAGAAATTATTTGTAAAACTGTTATTCTGAGTTCTCAAATGACTGTATTCTAAGTGTCACTATATTCACTGTAACAGAGTGTAGAAATCTTTTCAGACATATAGGAAACATCCACAAGAACTGACTCTGCCTTTGGTGTACCACCTAGATTCCCTTTACTGCATTAGTATATCCATCCCCACCTGCTATAGACTTGGGCTACTAATGGCTCATGTCTACACGCTTTTCAGCAAGATTGTTCTTAGCCGGCAAGAGTCACCTTGCCTAAATATGCTTGGGAGGTCACACTCTACCATCCCACCCAAAGGGCCAGGATAGCTGTCAGATATAAGGATGTAACACCCAGATATCCTGCCTTTGGGAAAGACAACTTCTAGAACACAATTTACATTCCAGAGGTTCCTATGAGATCAGGCTAAGGCTAGACTTCTCCTAAAAGCACTTCTCCGTGCTTGTCTGCTTCTTCTGATCTATTCTGCTTCTTACAAGTTTCCTACCCTTACAAGTTTCAAGAAGATTCCCTTTGTAAATAACTTGCACAAGAATATCATGCATTTAGGAAACTTACCCTAAGACAGGTGATACCAGGAGTAAACCTACTGCTGATACAGAACATAAAGCTGGATATGGGAGAATTTTTCAATAGTAAGACTGTCTGCTTGATTCAAAATTTAATACCATGGGAAGGAACTCTGGAGTTGGTTTGAATACATTAATGTGATGGCTCTTAGATGCTTGATAAACTTATGACCCAAATTAAACGTATGCCAGAACTGCTGTGACAGACTGTGGAGGAAGAAATCAACAGGTTCAAAAAAGTGGGTGTCCTAACAGAATTGATCTATCATGTAAGATATAAAATCTACCAGTTGACTATATTTCTTTTTTTTTTTTTATTGCATTTTAGGTTTGGGGGTACATGTGAAGAACATGGAAGATTGTTGCATAGGTACACACATGGCAGTGTGATTTGCTGCCTTCCTCCCCATCACCTATATCTGGCATTTCTCCCCATGCTATCCCTCCCCAACTCCCCACCTCCCATTATCCCTCCCCTTTTTCCCCCCCCCCGACAGACCCCAGTGTGTGATACTCCCCCTCCCTGTGTCCATGTGTTCCCATTTGTTCAACACCCGCCTATGAGTGAGAACATGCGGTGTTTGATTTTCTGTTCTTGTGTCAGTTTGCTGAGAATGATGGTTTCCAGGTTCATCCATGTCCCTACAAAGGACACGAACTCATCGTTTTTGATGGCTGCATAATATTCCATGGTGTATATGTGCCACATTTTCCCTGTCCAGTCTATCATCGATGGGCATTTGGGTTGGGTCCAGGTCTTTGCTATTGTAAACTGTGCTGCAATGAACATTCGTGTGCATGTGTCCTTATAGTAGAACGATTTATAGTCTTTTGGATATATACCCAGTAATGGGATTGCTGGATCAAATGGAATTTCTATTTCTAGGTCCTTGAGGAATCGCCACACCATCTTCCACAATGGTTGAACTAATTTACACTCCCACCAACAGTGTAAAAGCGTTCCTATTTCTCCACATCCTCTCCAGCATCTGTTGTCTCCAGATTTTTTAATGATCGCCATTCTAACTGGCGTGAGATGGTATCTCAATGTAGTTTTGATTTGCATTTCTCTAATGACCAGTGATGATGAGCATTTTTTCATATGTTTGTTGGCTTCATGTATGTCTTCTTTTGTAAAGTGTCTGTTCATATCCTTCGCCCACTTTTGAATGGGCTTGTTTGTTTTTTTCTTGTAAATGTGTTTCAGTTCTTTGTAGATTCTGGTTATCAGCCCTTTGTCAGATGGGTAGACTGCAAAAATTTTTTCCCATTCTGTTGGTTGCCGATTCACTCTAATGACTGTTTCTTTTGCTGTGCAAAAGCTATGGAGTTTGATTAGGTCCCATTTGTCTATTTTGGCTTTTGTTGCCACTGCTTTTGGTGTTTTGGTCATGAAGTCCTTGCCTACGCCTATGTCCTGAATGGTTTTGCCTAGATTTTCTTCTAGGGATTTTATGGCGTTAGGTCTTATGTTTAAGTCTTTAACCCATCTGGAGTTAATTTTAGTGTAAGGTGTCAGGAAGGGGTCCAGCTTCTGCTTTCTGCACATGACTAGCCAGTTTTCCCAACACCATTTATTAAACAGGGACTCGCTTCCACATTGCTTGTTTTTGTCAGGTTTGTCAAAGATCAGGTGGTTGTAGATGTGTTGTGTTGCGTTGGAGGTCTCTGTCCTGTTCCATTGGTCTATATCTCTGTTTTGGTACCAGTACCATGCTGTTTTGATTACTGTAGCTTTGTAGTATAATTTGAAGTCCGGGAGTGTGATGCCTCCAGCTTTGTTCTTTTTGCTTAGAATTGACTTGGCTATGCAGGCTCTCTTTTGGTTCCATATGAAGTTTAAGGTGGTTTTTTCCAGTTCTTCAAAGAAGGTCATTGGTAGCTTGATAGGGATGGCGTTGAATCTGTAAATTACTTTGGGCAGTATGGCCATTTTGACAATATTGATTCTTCCTAGCCATGAACATGGAATATTTCTCCATCTGTTTGTGTCCTCTCTTAAAGACAGCCCAGAGAACACTCTCCTTGCCAAGGTAATAAGGAATGCTCTGGTTAGGGGGTCACTAGCAACATCAAGAAGCTCTGACATTGCCATTCTCTGGAGACCACCACTGATAGAAAAACACTATTGGAGAACTCAGGTCCCCACCAGCAGCAGTAAGGAAGATAGGATCCCAAAATAGGAAAAGCCACAACTCAACACATAACCATCATAGACGAAGAGGACATAGTTATGAAAATGGACAAGTTAAAATGGCAGCCAAGAGAGCCTGACTCACAGGGATCTATTGATATGACTCTTGAACATTTGTTATGTATTTCTGGAGACAAGATAGGATAGCCAACATGATATTGCATACTATAATAATCAAAAAAGATCCAAAGGGATGAATAGAAGAATGAGGTCAGCCTTGCAGGAAAAGTCACAATTCCTTGTCTTATTTCCAGATATGAGTCATTTATCTGACCCAGAACCCATCTACTGAAAGAAATCCTATTCCCCTTGAGGAAAGATCTGAAATGCCACAGCAAATCTACAAAGTAGTGATTCTTCCAGTCTTTCCACCTAAAGGAAATATGGCCATTTATTTGGTTGATCATACACTGGAGAAAGGGAACATTCAGTTCTTTCACATTATCTGTTTAACCCCACATCAATTTATTGTAAAACCCTATCATTAACCTGTTACTTCACTGATGAATTCTACCAAATATTTAAAGAGTAAATAATGTCAATTCTGCATAATATTTTCAGAAAATTAAAGAAAGAATACTTCCCAAGTCATTTTACAGAATTGACACAATTATCTATCAGATATCATGGACAGAATTATCCTAATATCAAAAATACTCACTAATATCTGGGAGTTCAAAGCTTCATTATGACCCCCCCTTAAAGAGTGCATAGAAGTTGGGTAATAAACATGGCTTAAATGGGTCCACTGGGTCCACAGACACACCTGGTAGTATTTTCTAAGTTTCCAAATATGTAGTCAGATTGGACACACTTAGACATTTGCACTACCCTAATACAGATTACTTCGTCTGTGACTAAAACTACTATACTAGTGAATGTGAAGCAGAAGCCCCTGAAAGCTCCCCCACTCTCAACTAAGGTAGAAACCACACAAATATTGTATCCTAGGTAGAACTACAAATATTAGCCTACCCTAAAAAATGTAAAGAATGCAGGGGTGATATTTCTCATCAGTCCCATTTAATTCACCAGCCTGTCCCCTAAAAACACCAGTCAGGATCATAGCAGATGACAGTTAACCACTGCCATTTTAGCTAAATAGGAGCTTCAGCTGCAGTTGATGTCCCAGACATGCTATCATTACTAAAATAGATTTTTAATGTAGCTTCTGTTATGTCCCAATTGAGTTGGCAGATATGTTCATTTCTGTACCCATCATGTAGGAGGATCATAAAGAGTTCTTATTCTCATGGGAAAAACAACACCGTGCATTCCTTCTCCTGCTTTTGGTCACAACATTCTCTTCCCTATCGTGAACACACAAAGGCTAAAAAGAAAAGAACTCGGATATCTTTCTCTTTCCTTGCCTGACATTATTTTCAGGGTAATTTGTTGGCTAACGCAAGAAAGTAACATGAGTAAGACAGGACATACTAGGATTCCTTGGTCATTTCTATACCTTAGAAAACTTTTGCTTTCTTTTTACATTCAAAGCAAGTTCTTATACAAACAGAAAGCATGGCCACTTGAGGCCGTCAGCACCCCAACTTACTCAGTTGCAGATGTATCATGCTTTCCGTGTGCTTGTTTTGAGTCTCACTGAATTCCCACACATCATGGATTCGCCAGGACTCTGTGCTCACAGAAATCAAAACATTATATGCAAATGAACTATCAAAAAATAGTGAACCCACATATTTCATTCCTTTTCTCTGGTCTCACACACATCCATTGTCCAATCAAATGTCACTTACAAAAATTAAGTTCAACAGTAACATTTTTAAGAATTCCAAGATGGCAATGGCAGAACATTAAACCAAGCACAGGTTTCTTCTGAGTGTGAAACCTCATGCAACTGCTCAAGTCACAAACCCATGAAGCCAGGACTGCTAACATGACGGTCTGTGGGCACTGTCAATAAATGCATGAATGCAGTTCATGAAAGAAAATAAGAAATTTATATTAGTATGACAGTGAGATATTTTCATGGATCAAGCTCTCAAACTCATTCTTTTTTCAGTAATTCCTGTGGTTGGCGTTATTAGACATTCCTGGTGGATTGTTTCTACATTTCTGATATAAAAATTCTTAGTGGGGTTCATCTTCTTTAACATAGCAGTTGTACTTATGAAAATCCAATCAATGTAAGAAAATATAAGTTGCAAGCAGAGATTCATAATGGAACATGTTCATTGCAGCATCATTTTTAAAAAGAAAACATTGAAAACAACTTTAATGCCTAAGAGTGGGGCACTAATTAGAAAATGTTTAATATTTCTATATGATAAAATATTAGGTCATCATACAAAAGCACATGTATGAAATCTATTTGGTGTCATGAAAAATGCCTGAATTTATTTAATAAAATGGTAGAAAATTATATACACATTGGGGTTGTGTGTGTGTGTGTGTGTGTGTGTGTGTGTGTGTATACATATATGACTAGAAGGAATTCATCAAAACTATTATTCATATTGATACTGGCAGTGGGATTATAGGTAATTTAGCTTATGTTTCCTACTTCTTCTTCTACCACCCTTAATTTCTTTTGAAAATTAAAAATGTGTACATGTGAATCAGAGGAATATGTACATATGTATCAATCAGAGGAAACTCTCCAAATAAATTCTAAGCATTTTTAGGACTTTACTAATATTGCAGAATGTATTCATCGTGTCTGGTACATTTTACATAATTCGTGTTTCTCTTCAGTTTTTCAACTGCTTTGTGAAATAAATTGCTTTTAGTTCATGCTATTGAGCCCACAAAACAAATATAGAATAGTGTGAAGGTAATTATGGTTATATTGATGACAGAAAAAAGAGCCAAACACTCAAATGACTTCTTTGTGGTTTTTTATTTAGGTACAAAACTAA
This sequence comes from Ateles fusciceps, assembly GCA_036589455.1. Classification (NCBI taxonomy): domain Eukaryota; kingdom Metazoa; phylum Chordata; class Mammalia; order Primates; family Atelidae; genus Ateles; species Ateles fusciceps. The sequence goes on from JAZHEH010002842.1 coordinate 5,920,511, forward strand.
AATTTCAATTGATGCTTGAGGCTTTTGCCCTACACTTCTTATCATGTCTCTCAGTAAGATGAACTCTGGCACAACTGGTAGAATTAGGTACTTGAAACGCTGCAAAAATGGCCTCAAGGATGCTATTGCTGCTATTGTACACAATTATTTCCTCAGTAATTATCATCATATTTTCATAGATTTTTAAAGTTATTTTTTCATATTTTATAGTTTTGCTTATGTTCCAAGTTTAGCAAGAGAAATACACTATCACAAATTGATCAATACTTGAATACTCATGACAAAGACACATACATTCCTATTAAGAAAAGTCTAAATGGTCTTATTCTAACTGTATTTAATAAAGAGAAAAAGCAATAAATCTTTTCATTTATTTGAACATGGGCAACTGCCTACAGAAAAACCATTTATAAATTATTTTTTAAGTGTTTTAAGACGTATTTGAACTTTCTAACAAAGAAAGCAAGCATCATTGCCTCTTCCCTAAATAGGTAAACATTTCAAGGGAAGAGATTCAAACTGAAAATTTTTAGATTAAAATGATCTGTCCTTTCCTAGTCTGACTGAACTAGCAAAGAGTCTATATCCTCACCCCACAGCATCTGCCTGCACTACCCCTCTGAACATCGAACATAGGAAGTTAACATTAACCTAAGATTTTCAAGGTTGGAGGTAGCCTATAAATGACGTTGAGTCCATTGGTTCTCAAATGAGTTTGTTTATATAATAATTTCAGGGGTTTTCTGTGAAATAAGTAAAATAGAGACAAAATAATGTATTTCATAAAGTGAACTGTATTCAGTTTGAAATCATGTCCTTTAATCTTAGAAAATATCATTTTAACTTTTTTCGTATTAAAATATTCTCTTTATGGAGAGGTAATAAAAAATTAGGTGGCTGGGTTTTTTTTTCTTGTTAATGTTTTTACTGAGCAAATTGATGACTCAGCACTGGTTTTCTTGGAAAATCGCTCATGAATATCTAAAGTCTAAGACCAAGTAAACAAAGAGAGCTTGTTTTCTGCATAAGCTTGGAGCAGCTGGTGAGAAAGAAGTACCTGTGGGGTGTGGCAGACTGTGAGCAGCTTTGAAGCAAATGGATGGTGTAAACCAAATATTGTCTCAATCAATTTGGAAGTTCATTTTGCTAAAGTTAAGGATATGCCTGTGACACAGCCTCAGGAGGTGCTGACAACATGTCCCCAAGGTGGTTGGGCTATGGCTTGGTTTTATTCACTTTAGGGAGCCATAAGACATCAATTGATACATGAAAGATTACATTGATTTGGTCCAGAAAGGTAGGACAACTCAAAGCAGGGCTTCCAAATCTTAGATGAATTCAAAGATTTTAGTTTATCTGAAGACCTGGAATCCATAAGAGGGAGTATTTGTATTAAGATAGGGGTTGCAGGAGACCAAGGTTCTTGTTATGCAAATGAAGCCTCTAAGTAGCAGGCTTTGGAGAGAATAGACTGTAAATGTTTCTTATTAGACTGTTAAATGTGCCAGCCTCTTAGTTAATTCTCTCCTGAATGAGGGAAAAGACCTGGAAAGGAATGGGGATTCTCTACAGAATGTAGATTTTCCCCACAAGAGACAGCTTTGTAAGGCTATTTCAAAATATGCCAAAGAAATATATTTTGGGTAAAATACTTTTGTCTGCTCTCTGTCAAGATGCTATACTAGAGTCAGCCTGGAATTTGGTATCTTATTGCTACAAAAAGTCTATTTCATCGCTCTTAATATCTGTGTTTTGATGTTAATGCTGGTGAGCTGTGCCTGAATTCCAAATGGAGGGTGGTATAATGAGGCATGTCCAACCCCCACTTCCCATCACGGTCTTAACTGGTTTTTCAGGTTAACTACGGAATGCCTTTATCTAAGAGGAGGGGTGATTCAGTTAGTTGGGGGGCTTAGAATTCTATTTTTGGTTTACAATAGGATTGAAAAAATCTGTGTAATCTTAGAGAAATTATTTAACCTGGTTGAGTAATTTCTTTGCTTATACCTGCTGAACTAATGTTAACCTTTGTCACAGGTGGTTGTGAAAATTAGACAAAGTGATGAGTGGGTAGTTAACTCTTCAATCTCTGAAAGCAGATGGCACCATCTCTAAAAAGCCTCATTTGTTCCACCCTATCTAATGTGCACTCTCTTTTCACCTACCCACCTGGCCATTCTGTATTCTATATCAGGGTACTTAACACCATGGATTTATTTTATTTCTTTGTTTACTGTTGTTGTTCATCATCAATTTTCCCAAACAGAATATAAGATTCACAAGAGCAGGAACTGCTCAGAATCCCCTGCAAGTAAAATATTGACAAAAACGTCACAGTACCCAATAAATATTTATTAAATATAAAGTGTTTGACACAAAAAGACAATAAATGTTAGTTCCCTTCTTTCTGACTGAGGGAAAAATCTGTCTCCCTAAAATGTTACATAGGCCTTTATCCTCCAAGGCCATTAGAACCCCATCCACAACACATAAACTGTCTCTTTCTCCCAACATACATTCTCCAGTAAGAAGTAATTCTGTAGGTAACTGTTATTTGATAAGGTTGTCTTTATTTCAGAGTTTGCTACAATTAAAAATGATATGTGATGACAACCTCAAGTTGGGCATTAGATGCAGATTTAGTTTACTGAATGAAAAGAATGCCTAATCTGGGGGGATTCATACAGATTGCCAAGGAAATGTCATTTAAAGCCTTCCATTTTAAGAGTATATACAGTACCTGGTAATTGCTTGTATTAATTTGCATTTCAATCAGTATTAAAAAAAATCTCACTAGTCAGTGGCCTTTAGCTAAACTGTCTTATTCTGCTAAAAGCTAACATTAATGAGTAAAATGTTTAACTTACCACAAACATGCCAAATGCTAATATTAGAAAAGGGAAGGAAGGAGAGAGGGAAGGAGGGGAAGAGGGAGGGAGGGAACAGAGGAAATGGAGGGGAGAGAGGGACAGACAAAGGGAGGGTAATTACCACTGAGCAAAAAGCAAAATTGCAATAAGAAAGTCAAAGGCTTCAGAGTCAGTCTTTACACATCAACACATCGAAACGAAGGCCTCAAGGAAGGCGTTTATACACCTGAGATGCCAGAAATGGTCTTTTCTGAGGAGGCTGAGGTACTAGTCCAACAGAGAAGCATTTTTTATTTTCTTTCTTTTTTTCTTTTTAAACTCATTTACTACTCAGACTAAAGAACAGTGTTTTCCAACCATAATCCAAACATACATATGTGGGACAAGAATATACAAGTCTGAGTTAGACAATCCCTGTCTTAGTCTTGACTGTCATCTATCACTCTCTCCAAGTACTCACTTAATGTCTTGTATTTCAGACTGGCAGCCATTAAAATTCAATTTGTCAAAGCACCAGCTCTTTTCCTTTGACAGGAAGAGTGTCCAGTGCAGCTGTGGTAAGTGGTGGGAAAATGGGCCAGGTAGCATTGGTGGAAACACAAGCCAAGGCTTAGTGTGTCTATGCCTATTTAGCACAGTACTAGATGATATAAAAGGTATTTAGATTTCCAGTTTGGGGTCCAATATGTAAAATATTTGTAAATTGTCATTTTCATCCTTATGAAAAGAAAATGATAAGGAAAAAAAACAGAAATTCAGTGACTTTTCTTGGACCCATTGGATAACTGAGGTCACAGGAGATCCAGGCAGATCGGAGAGATGAAAGTAAGATCTGCTCACTGGAGCAGAAGCCACTGGGGCCATTAACTGGTAGGAACACTTAAATGGTATTTTTGATGTATTTCTGGAGGATAAGTGTGGACTAGCTCAAGAGTGAGAAAATCCTGGAGACCACAAGTCTTAAAGGGTACTTTCATGGGTTTTGCCTCTAGGAATGCTACCAGGTTCTCATAGTCAAGAGCCAAGAAAGATCACCTTCTGCCTATAGTAAGGAGAAGGTGCCTACAAAATATGCCTACATGTTCTATATAACAAAGAGTTACTCTCCAGGTGAAAAGAGAGTTTGCCAGAGCCCTATCTCACCTGGAATAAGGGCATCTTCTCCCACTACAGCCCCCTCTAACATTTATCTCACTTAAGGGGGTGTGCAGTGAGTGAGCTAAGAAACACTTGAGAATATCACAGCCCAGAGATATATGCCCACTAAAAGACTGAGATTTAATAAGATTATGGCAAGCTTCCTCTTCCCCAAAATTTACCACCACACTGATAGGGTTCCAGCAACACAACAGGGGATTCATCTGAAAGAGCTGCAAGAGTCAGACTCTTTTTAAGGAGTGATTTTTAGAAAAAACACAAGACAATAGAGGAGACAAAAACAAGGATGCTGGAGAAATTGAAGCCTCTGGTACCTACAGCTACAACAAATATTAACACAGTTCAATTAGTAGCCAAATTGGCATAAAAACTCATACTAAATGTCCATTTCCCTTAGTTCCTATTACCCAATATATCAGGGTCAGATTTCAACAACCACCACATTACAAGGTATGCTAAAAACACACACACACACACACACACACACACACACACACACACACACATACACAAATAGTGTAAAGAAACAAAGAAAACATCAGAATCAGATTCAAATATGAAACAGATGCTGGTATTATCAGGCCTGAAATTTTAAATAATTATGATTAATATGCTTAGATCTCTAACAGAAAAAGTAGACAACATGCAATAACAGAAGGGTTATATAAGCAGAGAGATGAAAATATTAAGAACAATCAAAGGGAAACACTAGAAATTGAAAACACTTCAACAGAAGTTAAAGAATGCCTTTAATGGGCTCACCACAGACTTGACATCGCTGAAAGAATCAGTGGGATTACAGACACATCAATAGAAACTTCCAAAACTGAAAAGCAAAGAAAAGAGAACTAGGAAAGAAAATAGAATACAATACTCAAGAACTATCAGATAGTTTTAAATAGGAATAACTTACACATAATTGAAACACCAGAAAGAAAAAGAGGAGAAAACCAAGCAGGAGAAATATTTGAAGTAATAATGGCTGAGAATTGTCCAAAATTAATGACACCAAACCACAGATCCAGAAAGCTCAGAGAACACCAAGCAGAATACCAAAAAATCTATTCTTTGGCATATTATACATAAACTGTAGAAAACCAAAGACACAGAGAAAATCTTAAAAGAAGCCATAGGGGTAAAAGAAAAGTAGCTTACCTATGGAGGAAGAAGGGTAAGAATTGCAGTGGACTTCTCAGTTGACACCATGCAAGCAAGGAGAGTGGCATGAAATATTTAGGGTCAAAGGAGAAAATCCACTAATGTAAAATTTTATATCCAGCAAAATGATCCTTCATAAGTAAGGACAAAATAACAGCCAAGAAAAATGAGCATAAGGTGTTGTTCCTGCTATTGTAGTGGCTTCTGTCTCCACTCACCCTCAAAAGACAAAACCAAGGACTATAAGCTGCTTCCAATAAGCTGGTCATCCTTACCGGAAACCTGAGAAAGAGGGAGTGACAGAGATCCGGGCTGCATTAGGAAAGACAGTCCCTAAAACTGAAATGTCAAAATAATAGGATTGTTGGTGGAGTGGGGGGGTTAATGCAAGGATAGAAACAAAGTGTGCTGAATAGTGAGTTTTCAATATGCAACTGGTTGCTTTTATTACTAAAACTCATCTATTTTGTGGCCTCACGGTTTTTCTCCCTAAAATAGTGACCACATGCTAAGCACCATTTGTACCTAACCCCTTTCCTCAAGGAATGTAAAATCTATAGACATTCAGACAAATACATGTATAATAGTAAAGTATCATTTAGCAGTAGAAACAAAAGCTAAATTGTGAGCTACAGGCAATAATCTTTCAGTCAAGTCTATTCAAGGATTATTTACCGAGCTTGTTATGGACTCAATGTGTCTCCCTAAAATTCATATGTTGAAGCACTAACCCGCAATGTGATAATATTTGGAGGTGAGACCTTTGGGAGATGATTAGAGTTATAGAAAATCATAAGGGTGGATTCTAATATGAGATTAATGTGCTCATCATAGTAACAAGAAAAAGATCCCTATCTCTTCCCCCTCAGCACCTGCACTGAGGAAAAGCCTTTTGCGGACAGGTGATAAAGCAGCCTTCTTCAAGGAAAGAGGCCTCCCCAGGAACTAAATGGTTCCACAGCTTCATCTTAGACTTCCCAGCCTTAAGAACTGTGAGACATAAATGTCTGTTGTTTAAGCCACCCAGTCTGTGCTATTTTATTATGGCAGCTGGAGCAGATTAAAACAGAACTTTTACTCTGTGTCAGGCACTCATGTAATCTCCAGAAATTTGCATTTAATGAGTGGCAACAAAAAGAAAATACAGAGATAAGATATATATATATATATGCATATATCTACTTTTGCAAGTTGTGCATAGAATTAAAATTGAATGATGTGATTGATGATAGAAAAATAGACAGATAGATGATAATAAGGTTTCCAGGGAAGATGTGTCCTGATAGAAAATATGTAAGTTGATATCTAAATAATAAGAAAGAACCAGCTGTGAAAAGATCAGAGATAACAGTCCAAAAAGGGAACGATTAGGAAAGGTGTGAGGTGGGCAATTGGGGTTATAAGCCTGAATTTTAGGGCAAAGTCCAGGAACTGATATATCAATTTGTGAGGCTTGTGGATGGTATTTAAAGGCACAGGCTTGGCAAGATTACTTATGCAGAGTACGTAGATAGGGTACAGGACTGAAACCCTGGACATTCCACACACTCACAGTTAGGCAGCAGAGGTACCAGCAAAGGTATATGAGTAGGAATAGCTAATGAGACAGGAGGAAAATCCATTTTAATTCTACTTAATAGAAGACTAAAGAAAACGTGTTTCCAAAATAAAATGGTTGTGCTGCTGAGAGATGAGGAAGATAAGACCACAGAATTAGTAACTCTTGAATTTGGCAACTTGAAGCTCACAAGGGACCTTGACTAGTCTCTGTGTTGTGATGAGGACAAGAGCCTGAATGGTCTGTTATGGAAGCAAAGTGAGGTGAGGAGTAGAGATAGTGACTCAAAAAGATCTCCTGTGAAAAGGAGTAGAGAGATGGGCAGTCTCTGAGGGGTATCTGAAATAGACACAAAACTCCCTTTAGGTTTAGGAAGCCTAACGGAAATGGTAGTGCCTAAGCCTTATCAGGTGAGAAGAACTGTGTGAGGAAAGACAGCAGACCCTGTTGAACATGCCTGGCCTCTCTCTTGCTCCACCTCCATTGCCTTGGGCTGGTGCTCCTTTTTCTGAGGATTTGCGTGGTTCTACTTCCGGGGGGAAGAAGATGCAGGCCATCATATTTGTTTCTTTATCTGCATTATGGAGATAACATTCCTCTCCTAACCACTAAGACATCCAGACAAGTGTAATGTAAAATTAGTACTAACAACCAAAGTTCCATTTGATTAAGAAATTACTCATTATTCACACCAATAAATGGCTCCAACATCTAGTCCCAATTCAATTGGGGGAAATTAAAGGAAATGTGAGATTCCGTGAGCCGCAGCTTAAGAATCTAGAAGATGCTCCATTCACTATTCAGTCGAAGCTACTTTCCTTAGCCAAAGAAACAACACAGGCCTGCATCTCCAGTGTAATGCCTTGACTAAACACGGAAATAGCAATGAGAGGGGAATCAGTGCCTACCATGTCTTGAGGTCTTGAACTCAGCAGGAAGTCTATTATCCCTCTATAGGCTGTGTCCATCATAATATCTGTAATGGTCAGGGTTCTCCAGGGAAACAGAACCAATAGGATGTGGGGAGAGAGGATGTGTGACGCAGTCTGGCAAGTTGAAACTCTGCAGGACAGACCAGTAGGCTGGACACACAGGGATGATTCAATGTTGCAATTCAAGTCTTGAAGGGAATCTACTGGCAGAATTTCCTCTTCCAGGGTGGTCAGGGTTTTTTTGATTAAGGTCTTCAAATTATTGGATAAGGTCTACCCACATTTGAAGGGTAATCTGCTTTTCTCAAAGTCTACTGATATGAATATTAATGTTAAAAAAAAAAAAAGAAGCAGCTTTACAGAATGTTTGACCAACCATCTGTTTTCCATGCCTAGCCAAGTTGACACAAAAAACTAAACATTACAAGTCTACCCCTCATCAACTTGGCACCCTTACACATCTTTTAAAATCATACTTAGTTTCCAAACAAAGGTAATAGCAAGGTCATACCTCCACCTGACATGATAAAACTATCCCACATTTTCCAGAAATGCTCTAACCCTTTCTGCAGAAGAGGATGTGGAGTCCTTGGGTGATGTGCTCATTCTGCCAACAGATTTCAGTTCTCAGTATAGTGTCCAGGGAGGATCCTCACTAAAAAGAACAGTAATGAACTCATGGCTTCCCGTGGAATGTCAATTTTATGGCTGCCGTTTTAACAGGTCCTTTAATCACTTGTTTTCTGGGGCAGTAGGTTTGCCAAATAAAACCATTTTCTTTTAGCTGTTGAATGTTCAAACTTAGCTCTAACTTCTGACTCTGATACAAGTACTACATATGTGACAGAAAAAAAACCCATGAATTAAATTCAGAGAATTTCTCTTGCATTTTCTTTCTCTCACCATGTGATTTTTTAGCCCTTTGGGAGAAGGGACAGAAATTTGCATTATACAGAGTACTTTGTGCAAGTAGCATGAACAGTATAGATAAGATTTGAGGCCTCTGGAAAAGCTAAACAGCAAATTGTTACAAATAAATTTTCTACCTTAAAGACTGTGGTTTAACTGATAATAAACTTAAGGGCCAGATTCTTGGAAGGAACTTACCAATGGAAAAGGTATAGTGTTGACAACATTGTACACTACTGACTTCAATCTTTCCTCCTGCCCTGGTTCACAAATGCTTTGCTATGTAGAACTTTTAATGATACCCAGATCTCCTGCCTGGTAAACATAAGATCTAATCTTGCTTTACAAAGAGTATTTAGATATGCCGTATCCTTGCAGATAATATGTGCTCATCACATTTGTGGAATGATATAAGAAATAAAGAAATTGAAAGTGTCCCTAAACTCTTGTTATTAACAAACAAAATCTCATACCAAAAGTAAAGCTAGAGACTAGAAGAGAAACTAAAAACTGCTTAATTTCAAAGCTGGGGTAACATAAGTAAAGTGCATTCAGATCGAATCCTGGAAGAGAGATGACCTGAAGCTTGGTTGGTAAGTTCTTCAAACCTGTAGCAGCAGTAATATCACTCCATGCTTTCATCCTATGCCTGTCCAATCCGTAAGATGAACAGTAACAGTGAGATATTCCTGAGATGACAGCCTTCAGAAAAGACTTTTTGACACATAAAGCTTGTCGATTCTGATCGTTGTTTGTAAGTGTTCTTTAGTAAATGTCTGTACTGGGACAAAGAGTGTTGGCTCAAAATTCACATCCATCCAGAACCTCAGAATGTGACCTTTGGAAATAGTGTCTTTGTAAATATAACTAGTTATGTGTTATAGTAAAGTCATACTGGATTAGGGTAGACCCTAAATCCAATGACTGGTGTCCCTTTAGGAAGACTATATAAAGACACAGAGAAGAAACCATATGAAGACCAAGGCAAAGACTGGATTGATACATCACAAGCTAAGGAATGTCAAGGATTGCTGTTAACTACCAGAGGCTAGGAAAAGCAGAGGAGGATTCTTTCCTAGAGCCTTTAGAGGGAGTATGGCTCTACTGAAACCTTCTTTTGAGACTTTCAGCCTCCAGAATTGTAGAAGAATAAATAGATGTCTTTTTAAAGCATACAGTTTACAATAATTTGTTTTATTTACCTTTATTTATTTATTTATTTGAGACAGAGTCTCACCCTGTAGCCCAGGTCAGAGTGCAGGGGCGTGATCTCAGCTCACTGCAACCTCCGCCTCATGATTTGAAGCAATTCTCGTGGCCTCAGCCTCCCCAGTAGCTGGGATTACAGGCATGAACCACTATGCCTGGCTAATTTTTATATTTTCAGTGGAGATGGGCATTCACCATGTTGGCCAGGCTGGCCTCGAACTCCTGACCTCAAGTGATCCACCCACCTTGGCCTCCCAAAATGCTGGGATTACAGGCATGAGCCACCATGCCTGGCCCCAGTTTGTAGTAATTTGTTACAACAACCATAAGAAACTAATATTGTTTTTAAATCAATAATAATTTGCAACTGAAATCTATAGTCTCATGCTTTAAAATAATTGAGTTTTTAATTTACAACAGCAATATAGATTTAATGTAATAAATCAAAATACAGAAATTGATAAAGCTAAAAGTAAAAGCCATACCTTTATAGCACAGATTTTACCCTGAATGTTTACATTTTTGACACTTTCTGTGAATATTTAGATAAACACCTTTTCTTTTTGTTTTACAAAACTAGGATCATCCTGTGCATAATGTTTTTCATCTTGTTTTACATTTACTATGTTAAAAAATATATGAACATTTTTACATGCCAATATATAGAGATCAACAGCCTCCTTTGAATAGGCTGTGTAATATTCCATTATAGCCACCATCTCATAATTCACAACATTTCATAAAATACATATTATCTGCTATGTGCTAGGAACAGAGTATTTGCTTTCAAGGCGGAAAAGAGATAAATAAGTAAAAACGACTTTATATGACAATGTAATAAATGCTTCAATGGCCATAAGCACAGGGAACTATGGGGAGGGTGAACAGGATATTCCAAGCACAGGGAGATCATGTAAACGACAAAAAATAAGAAAGACTAATTAGGGTTAAACAAGCAGAATCTCATCATTCTCACAAGTGACTGCAAAGAAAAAATTCACACGAAAGCTCTGGAGGCTAAAACCTGATCAATTTCCCCAGATTTAGACTCATTTTCAAGAAGGGTATGTAAAATTATTTAATGATCAGTTGGCTCAACACAACGCACTATGTGGCAGGAGTACTTGATCAGTTTAAACAAGCATGACTTGCTCTACTAGTGCTTTAGAACATTCATACCTCGTTATCTCAATGGGTCTTGGCCATTGGCATATGGACCCGAATGAATCATAGTTTAGATTTCTAGGATGCTTCTTCAAAGATGCAGCACTGAGGTGGGGCTCCCAACAGGTATTACCCCAGCAAATGAGGCCAAGGAGCACAACTAAAGTGGTCTTAACTGTATTGAAAAATTCTGAAGGTAAAATTCTCAAGCTCAATCTAAATGAGCCCCATAGAAGAATGATTTATTACTATAGGACAGAGGAAAATGATTAGCCTTAATGAAGCGCTTCATAGTTGATGCAAATTGGATCTGATTCACCACTGATATTGGACTTAAAATTCCTAATGACTTCTAGCTAGTCAGCTTAATCACAGAGATACCTAATGGACTTTTTGTCTGAGGCCTTGATGTACTGCCTAGCTTTATTATGAAGTGATGGGGTGGGAGGGTGCATGCCTACCATTTGGAATGGAGTGGGATAGTCTAGACACCAAGTCGCTTCCATTTGGGAATACCTGAAATCTTCTCTCCACCTCAACTTTCTCAGTTCCAGTTATTAGGAGGAGAAGCAGGTCTATGTCTCCCACCTCCAATAATGAAAAAGGGTCCAATTATAGCAGAAAAAAGTAGGACAGATTCCTCCAAATCAGTTCCAGAATCTAATGGTTTTTGATAATCAAGGTGTTAAGACAAGGAAAATGTCCAATTCTTTATTCTGTAGGACTTTGGAATAGACCTGATTGATTACAGGTTTAGGCTGGCACAGCTGCAGTCCAATAAGGAAATGGAAGACCTGAACCCAGAAAATGCTTTCACATAATTTGAGTTTTTTTAAGTCTGAAATAAATATATAATGGAAGTTGTATTGTGTTATTAAGGATAAATTATCATTGAATTATTCTCTAATAGCTGATGCCTCAGGAACTATTTGGCAAATTCTTGTACCACTGGTGCATGCATTAGTCCTGGCTGAATGCTATCTGCTCACCCACATGGCTGTCTGAGAGCGTCTGTGGCAATGGAGCCTGACTGGGACCAACATTTTATCCAGTTACAAAGCAGTTTATCAGCTGCGGGCATGGAGAAACTTCCTCAGCTGGTTAAGCCTTGCCTTATAATCATAATTTCTCATTCCTAGTCTTAGAATATTTTCCATTTAGCAGACCTTGCTTCCTGGCTTTATTGCTGAATTGGCCAATAATAACTAATTTTATGTCTCCTTTGAATCCTGCCAATCTGGCTTATTTGGGGGAGGGAAAGTGGGATCATCAATCAAAATAGTCACATTTCACAGTCTCTGACAGCTTTTCAGAAGTAACTCATCTAAATTGCATTCCATTCACTCACTCTGATGGATGTTTACTCAGAGGGTACAGCAGCCAGCGGAGGGGCTCTGTTAAGCACGTGCCAAGGGCTTCCCACACCACACAGATAATCCAGGCCTTAGCTGTGTCTCCACCTGGATGTCTCCGGCCTCAGTCTTTTGGATTCCAAGAACTAACAAAATTTTCAAAGAATGTTGTTAGCCAATCCGCATTTACCAGCTTTTAGCAAATCTAGTTAGCAAAATGTCATTTTAGGAAAAGAACTTTTTTAAACAACAACAAAAAAAAACCGCAGGAAGTTATTAATAATTTTTTCTAAAAAATCTTAGCATAAAAGGAACTTTATAAAAAACTCATTGCAATGCCTTCTTTTCCAAATTGGTGCAAATGTTCTTGCAGAAATTTGCCCTGAGAAGGCAAAAACAATTGTTTTCCTCTTTGAGGAAGATGAATAAGGAGGGAAGTGCAACAAATGAGTGTGTGTGTGACTTTCTAGTCTGTCTGTGTCCTTCCCCAGCAAATGTACCCAGGCACAATTTGAGGCCTTTTCTACACGCTATGACCATGAATTCCCACCCCAACCATTACCTTGGGAACCCTTCGCAACCTCCTAGAATCTCACGTTGGACACTATCTTTTTAATATGTATCATATTTATGCTACTCAAAATTAAAAGTAAATTTTGAGCGAAAAACTCAACTTATGAGACTGTGTAATAGAAAAAAATTTACATTGTTTCTATTTCAATAAATGTACACTCTAAAATAAAATACCAGTGTTCTCTCGCAACATAAGGTTTTTTCTAAGGCAGCTTTTATCTTTCTAGTGCTGATGTTCATCACAGACAACTCTGTCACAAAACCACCTGACGTGTGTCCTGTACTAAGCACTATGGGATTGGGGAAATGTAATAGTCAGGGTTCTCTAGAGGGACAGAACTATAGACTGGTGCAAAAGCAATTGCTGTGTTTACCATTAAAAGTATGGCAAAGTAAAAGGATAGATGTATATATGAGGGGGGAGTTTATTAAGCAGTATCAACTCACACCATCACAAGGTAAAGTCCTACAATAGGCTATCTGCAAGCTGAGGAGCAAGGAAGCCAGTCCAAGTCCCAAAACCTCAAAAATAGGGAAGCCAATAATTCAACCTTCAGTCTGCGGCTGAAGGCCCAGGAGCTCCTTGCAAATCACCGGTGCAAGACCAAGAGTCCAAAATCTGAAGAACTTGGAGTTCAATGTTCAAAGGCAGGAAGCATCCAGCACAGGAGGAAGATGAAGACCACAAGACTCAGCAAGTCAAGTCCTTCCACATTTTTCTGCCTGCTTTTACCCTTGCCACACTGGCAGCTGATTACACTATGCCCACCCAGACTGAGGGTGGGTCTGCCTCTCCCAGTCCACTGACTCAAATGTTAATCTCCTTTGGCAACACCCTCACAGACACACCCAGGAACAATACTTTGCATCCTTCAATCCAATCAAGTTGACACTCAGTATTAACCATCACAGAAGTAAACAAGGAGACATAATCCCCCTGCGTTAGTCCTACGGACAAGTTACTACACCTCTCTGAGACTCTCTTACCTGTAGTGAGGAGATATGAATCTTTTTCAACTCAGAGCATTATTGCAAAGACCAGCTTTGACATGTAGAAATATCTTGTAAACTGTAAAATTATCTACATGTATGAGATATCGTAGTTACTAATTTTTAATAGGAAGTGATAAAAAGTAATTGTTTTTCAAAAATAAAGTCCAGAATAATAATGACGATGATGATGATAGCAGCAAAATGTAAAAATAAGAAAAACATTTATTTAGGGCTTTCTTTGTGCCAAGGTATTTGCACTAAGCGCTTCATGTCATTTTTCATGTAATCCCCACAACAATCCCATAAAGCAGACACTAATGTTATCACAGTTTAATAAATGGGAAAACTGAATTTTAGAGAATTTGATAGACTTGCCTACCTCACACAACAAGCATAAGGCAGAGCTGGGATTCAGGAACTGGTTCTATCTGATTCCATAAACCTTCTGAGTGAAGCTTAGCAAAAAAATCAGAAAGCCACCAAAATGACCTTTCTTGTTTGTTAACGTGAAGCTTAGAGCAGAGAGAAAAAATAAGTAAAGCTTGGCCTAAATCTTAGAAAGATATAATACTTAACTGATGACAGAAACAAAATAGAAATATTCAACTATGTTGCTTCCCTTATAGCATCACAAAGAATAATTGTCAAACGGGAAAGAATAGAATGCATACACTTAAAGGATAACCAAAAACAAAAGCAGAAGTTTGATATTAGAAGGAGCCTCAAAAATCATACAGTTTCGTGTTTTTTATGAGAGATAAGGAACCAATATTTTAGATGTCTTGCTCAAAGTCATAAGTAAGTCCTTGACAATATTTGGACAGAACTCCGGCATCCCGACTCCTGGCTTAATGCTCTTTCCACCTATTATGTTTGAGAGATAATAATGAAGCTCAGGTCCCTAGGTTCCAATGAGTGAAATTACACAGGATATAGAATATCCGATGGTAATTTCTGAAAGCACAGAAAATGATAAATACATTGGAAGATTAGAGTTATCCTTACACTTCACAGCAAATAGAATAAGCATTATTAATTTGATGCAAGGTACTGCTTACCTGGTTTGCTCACTCTGCACCAGAATTTATCTCATACATCAAGGAACGTTCACAATTTATTTAGCTATGTATCAATAACTGGAGAGTTCCATTTAAATTTTAAGCGCTATAAAAGTTAATTGAACATGGGTAGACTTTTACTAAAAAATAAGAATTGCATGCATCTCATCATATATACATTAGCTATAATACCTGCCATGATTAAAAGAATCATTAACCACTTTTAAATAAAGGTTAATACAAATAATTAAAAACTAATGTTGGCATTTCAGTAATTTCCTATAAGTGTAATAATTAATGTAGGGTTGAAATATTTCTCAATTGTGTATAAAGTTTTTGGTTACTACATTTGTCATTTTATGTTCAGAGTACAAACGCATAAACCCATGCTACTTTATCCTGGACACACTATATAGAGCTTCCCCCGTAAAACATCTTCAGGATTACTGTCTGCCTTCCTTTTTGACTTCCTGATTTTCAAAGTAAAACAAATTCTCTTTAGGACCTGCAAATATTAGGTTGGTACAAAAGTAATTGTGGTTTCTACCATTTCTTTCATGGCAATTACTTTGGCACCCACATTATATTTTAAAGAAGAGAGGTTCAAGCATCTGTAATTCCAGCATTTTGGGAGGCTGAGGTGGGCAGATCACGAGGTCAGGAGATCAAGATCATCTTGGCTAACGCAGTGAAACCCCATCTCTACTAAAAACACAAAAAATTAGCTGGGCGTAGTGACACGCGCTTGTAGACTCAGCTGCTTGAAGGCTGAGGCAGGAGAATCGCTTGAATCCAGGAGGCAGACGTTGCAGTGAATCAAGAGCACACCATTGTACTCCAGCCTGTCAACAGAGTGAAACTCCGTTGCAAAAAAAAAAAAAAAAAGAGGTTCAGTAGAATTGATACTCTGTTCTCCAAAGCCAAGCTATTACTGACAGTCATTAAAAGGCAAAGGACTAGAATGTTGTTTTTTCAAATTGTCTGGGTTTAAGCTGTTACATACTTAATAATGATTTTTTTTGATCTGTTATTGTTCCAATGTGATTTTACCATTAGAACAGTATATGCATTTTGGTCTAGCTTTACATTTTAAACCTCATCTATAGGGAAAAAACTACAGCAACAGAATCACATAATCAATGCAGGGCTCATGGTTTGTTTTCTTTGTCAATAGCTTTTAGTAGATACAGTGTGTCTATCTCAACAGGCAGCAAAACATCCCTTTAGCTAGACTGTATTATACCTGTAGAAAAGAAAATAATAATGTATCTTCTCCTTTTTAGTTACAGGCCTCTGAAACACCTAAACCCTCTGTATCTTCCATCCTGCACCTGCCAATTTTTCCAAAAGTTAATTCTGGCACACTGTTTAGTCTCTCATTTAACTCAAACAATTGCAATGTTTATAATGGTTATTGTATGGTTAACCTTCATATTTGGCAAAAACTCACCCAGTTTTTTGTTGTTGTTGTTGTTGAGACAGAGTTTCACTCTGTCGCCCAGGCTAGAGTGCAGTGGCACAATCTCAGCTCACTGCCAACTTTGCCTCCCGGGTTCAAGCAATTCTCCTGCTTTAGCCTCCTGAGCAGCTGAGATTACAGGCACATGCCACCACACCCAGCTAATTTTTTGTATTTTTAGTTGAGATGGGGTTTCATCATATTGGCCAGGATTATCTCAAACTCTGAACCTCAAGTGATCTTCCTGCTTTAGCCTCCCAAAGTGCTGAGATTACAGGCGTGAGCCACCATGCCTGGCCACTCTTTTGATATTATGTGGAGACAACAGACAAGTAGTGATAACCTTTAGCAGTCTGATTTTTCTGGACTCATCTGGAGTCTTCTTTTTATTGAACATGTTCTAGAGATTTTCTTCCATGTTTCCTATGCTGCTCTTTTTAAAGCCACCTGGCCTAGGATAATTACTTTTCTAGTTTAGGGTGACTATTGCTTTTCAGAGAAACTTAACAATTTCAGTTTATAAACTTGTTTAAGTCACTGTTTTACCAACTAATTTCTGTCAACTGATTCCAGAATATTTCTCCAATGTGAGGAAAACCCTTTAATGTGAAACATGTTTTGGGTCTAGGAAATCTCTGCTTATAGGAGGCAAATAATTGAAAACACATAAACCATACATACTGCTTGTTTTGTGTGTTTCCTTTTTAGGTACATGTGCAATTTTGTTATATGCACAGACTGTGTAGTGGCCAAGTCAGAGCTTCTAGGGTATCCATCACCAAAATAATGTATATTACACTGGCATTTAGGCTCAGCAAAATCAATGCATAGGTATAAAAAGAAGTCCTTTCATAACAATTTACATTTTAAAAAATCAGGCTGCTTTACTTGACTGAAAGCTCAGTATCAGTCAGTAAGTTATGCTTCCTATTAAAAAATTTACCTTGTATGTGTATCCAGACCAAGGAAAACAGCACAGCTCTTTTCAGTGGTCACATCATCTCTAAAGGATTGAATTGTATTCTGATACTTCATTTTAGGATAAATCTTGGCCATTTGGAGTGTGTTCAGAGAAGCATGGCTAAGACAATAAAGAAATTTCAACATAGGTGTAATGGTTAAATCAAGTATATCATGTGTGGTTGTATTAATCTGTTCCCATACTGCTATAAAGAACTGCCTGAGACTGAGAAATTTATAAAGGAAAAAGGTTTAATTGACTCACAGTTCCACATGGCCAGGGAAGCCTCAGGAAACTTACAATCATGGCCAAGGCAAAGGGGAAGCAAGGGACCTTCTTCCTAAGGCGGCAAGAAGGAGAAGTGCCGAGGGAAGCAGGAAAAGCCCTTTACAAGACCATCAGATCTCACGAGAACTCACCACTATCACAAAAATAGCATGGGGCAAATGACTCCACCTCCACCTGGTCTCTTCCTTGACGTGTGGGGATTCTGGGGATTACAATTCAAGATGAGAAAGGTAGGTATCAGAAACAGAATGTAAGTATTTGTTGATCACAAAATAGTTACAAACAGAATTAAGTATTTGTTGATTGCAAGGTAGTCTTATAAAAGAGAGGTTATTATGCGTTGTTCCAAAGACAAACCAGGGTCAATGAGCCAAAGTTACAGAAAGCCAACTTTCAGCATGATATTCAAAGAATAAATTTCTCGCCAGTACACTGATCTAAATATTAAACGGATGATAAGTAAAGGATAAAAGGAATCTTTACATATTAGAGACACACACTGGAGCATACATGAGTTAAATGAGCTGATGTGTAGGATTTGCTTGAAAATAATACAGCAAAGAAAATTTGCATGGGAGATTGCAAAAACAAGAAAGCAAAACATTGATAATTGCTTAAGCTAGATGATGAGTACTCAAGATTCCATATACGATACTTTCTATGTTTGTATGCAATTGAAATTTTTACTTTTTAAACAAAAGGAATACATTGCTTCTGGGGGTAGTAAGGTCCCTGTTGTAGATATGTTCACACAAGGACTGGATCTCCACCTGAAAAGAATATTATTGCATAGTATACACAATGTTGGATTTTTCTAAGATTCTGACTCTGGAAAGGAAGTCAGAAAAACAATGTAAAGTAACTCAGAGGCAATAACCTCTACCCAGCCTTTCATTCCTGACAGTTTTTGCTGCCTGCTCCTCATGTCTCCTGCTTGCTACCCTCTTTTGTTCTCTGGATCACCTGTCACCTCCCTGGGGATTTGGCTGCTGTCAAGGTCAATTACCGCACAACAGAAACTGATATAGTAAGCCCTGTAGCTAAGAAACCAAAGCTGTCAAGCAGCCTTCAACTGACAACTTTCTCAAACTTGAAACATTCGCATATAAAAAACAGAGCATTCTTTGAACACAGAATCAAAATATTTCACTTTCCTCTAAGATTCTTTATGAAATCTACCACCAGTTAATCATGAGATGTCTCAAATGGAGTGCAAGTACTATCAAATGTGAATACTCGAGAGAATTTTCCTGAGGAAGTTTAGTTGAGTACCATGTTAGCCCATCTGTGAGTGGCAACCTGAATGTATAAATGGATCAAAGAAATAGTGATTCACCAGTCCAGGCACCATGGCTCACACCTGTAATTCCAGTACTTTGGGAGGTCAAGTCGGGTGGATCACTTGAGGCCAGGAGTTAGAGACCAGCCTGTCCAATACAGTAATACCCCATCTCTACTAAAAACGCAAAAATTAGCTGGGCATGGTGGCACACACCTGTAATCCCAGCTACTCAGGAAGCTGAGGCACGAGAACAGTATGAACCCAGGAGATGAAGGTTACAGTGAGCTGAGATCACACCACTGCACTCCAGCCTGGGCAAAAGCGTGAGACTCTGCCACAGAAAGAAAAGAAAAGAAAAGAGTTCTACAGTTCCAGAAAAAAAAGGAAAGGAAAAGAAAAAGAAAAGAGACTCACCAGATATTTCAGTTTCTTAGACACATGGTAGTATTGTACTTCTTTGTCCTTGTGTGGTTGGGTGTGGTCACATAATTGTGGCTAATGAATTGTGAGTACAGCATTTAATTGTAAAGGCAAAACCCTCTAGATGTCTCTTTTCCTGCTGGGCTGGCCGGTAAGCATGTTCAAATGGCAAGTGTTGTATCGCTATAGGCCCCTGTGCGACAACAATGAGCAAAACCCCTTTTAGAATCCATGATGGATGAGTAGCTAGAGTGAAAAATAAGCATTCCTGGTCTTAAAACACTGATATTTTGTAGGAGGTACTTGTCACTACGTGTGGTAGTCAGAGTTTTCAAATGGGCCCCAGCACCCCTTTTCTGGAGCATAGGAAAGACCTGGCAATATGGTGGGACGGCACGCCCATGATACGGCAAAATAAGTTTTGCAGATATGATTAAGATCCCTAATCAGCTGGCTTTGAGTTAATCAAAAAGGCAGAGTGTCCTAGGTGGGCTTGACCTAATCAAGCAAGCTCTTAAAAGAGACATGAAGCAGAAGCTGACACTCCTGCTGGCCTAAAAGAAGCAAATAGCCATATTACCTATGGAGAAGGGCAGCTTCTAGGAGCTCAGAACCATCCCCTGCTAACAACTATCAAGAAAACAGGGACCTCAGTCATAAAGCTGCAAGACAATAATCTCTTCTAACAACCAGTGAGCTTGCAAGAAAACCTGGATCCTCAGATGAAATTGCAGGTCATGCTGACACCTTGATTTTCAGCTTGATGAGACCCTGAGCAGAGGACCCAGTAACCTATGCCCAGAATTCTGACCCACAGAAATGGAGAGATAATACATTTGTTTTGTTTTAAGCTGCTAAGTTTGTGGCAATCTGTCATCATAATAGAAAACTATTACCACAGTATAACTGAGTCTATCCTAACTGACAAAATGGGCAAATTAATTATGATATTGTGATTATTACAGTTCTAGAAATACTCTCTGAGAGGCAGAAAACTCAGATTAATGAATAACACATCTGTACACTGGAATATCAGATAGCTATTAAAACAAATGAGGCATTCACAAAACTAAAAATAGAATTCCCTTATGATCCAGCAATCCCACCTCTGAGTATGTATCCAAAGGAATTGAAATCTGTGTCTCAAAGAAATATCTGCACTCTAATGTTTACTGCAGCACTATTCCCAATACCAAAACACAGAATCAACCTAAGTGTTTGTCAACAGAAGAAGGAATAAAGAAAATGCGGTTTAATACTGGTACACAATAGAATATTATCCATCCTTAAAAAAGGAAAATCCTGTCATTTTCAACAACATGGATGATCCAGAGGACATTATGTTGTGCTGAGTCAAATAAGCCAGACACCGAAAGACAAATACTTAGATATTTCCACTTATATATGGAATCTAAGGAAGTTGAACTCTAGAATCAACTAAATCTTGGGTGGCGGCTAGAGTGGGGAAGGAAATGGGGGGATTTTGGTCTGAAGATACAAACTTTCTTAAGTTTCATTCCTTATAAGATAAATAAGTTCTGGAGATCTGATGTACAGCATGGTAACTATAGTTTATAATAACGTATTGTATACTTAAAATTTCCTAGGAAAGTAGATCTTAAGTGCTTTCATCAAACTTAAAAAAAAGTTAACTATATGAGATGATGGCTATGTTAATTAGCGTAACTGCAGTAATTACCTCACAATGTATACATATATCAAAACATCGGTTGTACACATTAAATACATATTTTTTATTTGTAAATTATACCCCAATAAAATTGGAGGAAAATAAAGTAAAATGAATGAGGTAGGTATGTATATGCTATTGTTAAACAATCTTCAATATATCTGTTCAGTGAAAAAGTACAGATACACAATCCAACTTACATTTTAATGGATATACAAATATACTTACATATCCACAGACAACTTTTGGAACAATAAAGAACTATTAACAATAAGCCAGGCACAGTGGCTCACACCTGTAGTACCAGCTACTCAGGAGGCTGAAGTGGGAGGATCGCTTAAGACCAGGAGTTAGTTCAAGGCTGCAGTGAGCTATGGATCAGGCCACTGCTCTCCAGCCTGGGTGACAAAGTAAGATTTTGTCTCAAAAAAAAAAAAAAAAAAAAAAAAAAAAAAGACTGTATTAAGAAAGAGAGACAAAGTCAAAGGGTTAAAAAAAAATAACTTTTTTGAATGGGTGCAGTGCCTTATGCCTATAATCCCAGCACTTTGGGAGACCGAGGCAGGCAGATCACATGAGGGTGGGAGTTCAAGACCAGCCTCACCATCATGGAGAAATCCCGTCTCTACTCAAAATACAAAATTAGCTAGGCACGGTGGTGCATGCATGTAATCCCAGCTACTCAGAATGCTGAAGCAGGAGGATCCCTTGAACCCGGGAGAAGGAGTGAGCCGAAATCATGCCATTGTACTCCAGCCTAGACAACAAGAGCAAAATGTTGTCTCAAAAAAAAAAAGCTTTTTATAATATAAACTTTTGTACTGCTTGAATTTTTACAGGCACACATATTGCTTTTTTTAATTAAAAATAGATAAAAATGAAAAACTAATTAACCTATACTTATTGAATATACAGTGAATACAAACCACTGTACTGGGCATACGTTTGCACAGAAAATCGTGGAATAGCTGCTTTTTTGGTAATTCACTAAATGAGACAAGTTTGAAAAAATTAATGATAACACAAATTATAATTTCTGCATAAAACAAAAAAAAATGGTCTGGCAGTTAATGAAGCCTCAAGAGGGCTTCATAATAAAGAGTATACAGACGCCGCAAGTATGGAAAAAGTTAGGCTTTGAAGAACACCGTCTCTGACTCTGTAGAGTCAAAGTCACCATATAAAGTGCTTTGTCCTCCATCTAGCCAAGCCTGGCGAGGATGAGTTAGGTGTTTAGGGAGGCAAACTGGGTTTGCAGCAGCTGTTGCTAATGTCTTGAGACCCAACTTTTTGGCCCACCTGTGATTTTAAGGGTCACTTTACCAGAAAGTTCCACGCACCTTGACATCATCACCCACAAAACCTTTGCTTTTCTGCCTACGGGTCTTCGACAAACCTGTGGGAAATCAGCCCTTGGAAGTGCTTGGAAGTTAACATCTCTAAGGGTAACTCTCAATCAATGGCGATTGGAGCCAGTAGATAAATACTCTAACCTCGCTCATGCTTAAGACAGAAAATTCCAGGAGGCATTTGTGAGTTGAGCCCCCATTGCCTAGAGTAGTAGAGAACTTTCATAATGCAGCTTTTATTAGCTTTTCCTTCTCCCTTACCTCGTTTTCCTCCTTCCCTTCCTGCTACTTCCTGAGGTCACTTCCCAAATAAATTATATCCACTGAAATCCTTATTTCCAGCTTTAGTTTTGTAGGTACCCAAACCAAGACAGTGTTTGTTAAAGAAAAAAAAAAAGGCATGCAGTTTTATACTGTTGAATATGCAAAAAAAAAAAAAAAAAAAAAAACAGAGAATTGCTTTTTGCAACATTATTTCTAGGGGCAGTCTAAATGAATCCTAAATCTCCAGTAAAAGTGCTCATGGTGCCTCTCCAGAAGCAAGGATTCTACAGTGTAATGGATGGCATTCAATCACAGAGAAAGCCCATTGTGTTAAATGAGGCCTGTTCTAAGAAGGCTAACCTGGAGTTGCTACTGGCAGGAGACGTTTCAAATACTCACTAAATTCTCCTTAGTTTCATTTTATCTCATTATGCTTCATTATGCCCCAAGTAACACAGCAAATAATTCCCTTTGGCCCTTGATCTTTATTGCCTTACAAATACGGAACAAAATGCTTACCATTTTCTTCCTGTCTAGTCAAACTTACTCATCACTTCCCCCAGTATCTCATTCAGTCCTTCTAATTACCCTTCTGTGAATTCCACCTTGCTGTCTACATGTACCAAGGCTTCCAAGCAGACTCATTGGAGAAGTAGGGTATCTAAGATATGCTTTCTAGTGGCTACAACTTGAATAACAGGAACAAAGAAGAAATAACTCCATGGTCCACCTTCAAAATTTCTGATACATTGCAAGAGCCTGTAATTTGTAAGCCATTTAATCTCACAGGGGAAATTTAGGACTCTCAGAATCCTCTCCATCAGGGCAACTATTTACAGCAGACTTTCCTCAAATACACCTGTTCATTTGAGCTACTGCCTTTGATGTAGGTATAATTAAGCTGATTGCAGTCCCAGTCGGCCACTACGTTCAAAGAAAATACCCAGTAGCAATTCGAAATGATTGCTCTAACCATGCATTTTTCTCTTCCTTGCGCACCTTGAGGATGGTTTTGTGGCCCCAAGGCACTTGCTATTAGTATTAGAGAAGGTTATTCTTTTGTAAATCTCCATGGGCCGCTTCCTCTCTCTTCATAATGGCTTTTTCTATGGCACAGTCAGTTTCTTTAGACAGTCATCTTTCTTTTCTGAAGTTGTTCCGGATGCACAAAATCCTGCCTGCTGTCATTCCCCACATCTGTTTTTCAACTACATTCTCTTCCACATGTGTTTCCTCTCTGAGGCAGCTGAGTTTCTGAAGCTCAGTGAGCCGAGGTGGAATCTATTGTAAATTATGTCCAGACCTATAAGTCAACTAAATAAAGAAAATGTAAAGGAAAAAGTAAATCTTTAATTCTTCTAGTAATTTTTAACTTCAGAGAAATAAAAGAATACATTGTGATAAGTTTGATATCCCTAGATGAAAAAAAAGGACATTTGACATATGTTTTCTGAGTATGTGTGATCAGGCTAACGCTTCATGTTAAATACTTCAATCTATATTTGGAAATTTTATGACACTCACTGTGATAAATTCTAGAGCTCATTTGGGGCCAATCTGCACAGTACATGCAAAGGGGTAAGCAATAGAAGTAACATTTGTGAAGGTGCTTCTCCATACCAGACATATTTCATACACATTAACTCATTTGATCCTCATAATAATCCCCTTCCTGTAAAAGACCAAACTAAGTATAAGTGACCTGCTCAACTCACTAATTATAACCACAGGCGACAGTAAGTCTACCCACTTTCCACGTCATCACACCGCGTCTTGGTAACTTCTCTTTGTGGTCACAACCATTATTGTCACAGTCAGCATATGTAATTCAGATAGAAGTAGCTGCTTCTTCCTAGTTTGTTAATATTAAGAATACGGATTATTGAATACGAAAAAAAACTAGACCTTAAATACTTATCTTCTTTAGTGGAAGGATGGGATCTTATCTTTTGCTTCTTAACATCACTGTGATGTTGGCAAATATTTTTCATAAATTCTACTACAAAGTTGTGGCAGACACTGTTCACTGGTTGGCGACCCAACTGTGATTTCAATTCATTATTCCTAACTGTTGTCATGAGTGGGCACAAAAATCCCTTGTGGCCAAGATACATGCCAAAGTTGGCTAACAGATTACTGAGAAAGCTTTTGCTTTCCTAATACAAATGCCACACATTTCCTTCTTTTTCCTTCTTACCTTAAATATAGGTATAACTGCTGGTGTCAAAGCAGCTATTTTTCATCCTGAAAGGCCAAGAAAATCAGAGGCCCTGATACTGTTGTGAACCTATGGCAGGAATAATAAACCTTTCCTTTAAGCCACTAGAGTTGGCATTTTGTTATTTATAGCTAAATGCATCACTAACTGATACAAGCACATCACTAACTGATACAAGTATAAGTTTTAATTCCTTCAAATGAGGTAATGTTTTAGCAATAGGTGTCCACCTGAAAAATAATCTAGATTAGTGCTGTCCAACAGAGTTTCTGTGATGTTGGAAATGCTCTGTCTCTGCACTGTTTAATATAGCGACCACATGTGACTACTGAGAACTTGAAGTATGGCTAGTGCAACTGAGAAACTAGACTTCTAATTCATTTTTAATTCAACGTTAAATGTAAATAGCCATATGTAGCTAATGGCTATCATATTGGACAGCACTATCTCGACTTTTGGGGGTTTTGAGTCATGACACATATGTTATATCCATGTTTTGAATGAGAGACTGAAAACTTTCACAGATCTACTTGAGGCAAATAAATTATCTTTTATTCAATCAGAACATAGAAAACATATACAGCAACTATCCGATAATCCCAGTACTTACAAAAAGTACCAAATATTTTAGTAGTTTTTAGACTTCTTTATGCCAGAGACAGATCAGCTAAAAGGTTTGTTGTGATCCTGAACTAAAAGATGGTTAAATCCTGTCTTTTGGATAACGGACAATAGTGAATTCTGAGATAAAAACAGAATATTGCCTCATTTTACCAAAAGGGCCTCTCTGAACTATTGACAAGGCAATAATTACTCTTGAGATACATCAATAAGATAAGTTCATTAGGTCTCATCCAAGTCATCACTTCTATAAGGACAGTGTTATGGGCTACTTTCAGCAAAGAGTGTCTTCTGAATGTCCTAATCCACTTAATTAGCAACATGTCATTCCATATTTAATACCCTTTTCCCCAATTATATCCACTCCCCACTTTGGTGGTCTATCCTGTAACTTTGTTACTTCATTCCCAGAGAATGTTTTAAGGAAGACTTTTCAAATCAGTATGTTATAGGTTGAACTGTATACTCCCAAAATTCTGTGCTGAGGCCCTAAGCACTAGTACCTCAAAATGTGACTGTATTTGGAGATAAAGTCTCTAAAGAAGTAATTAAGGCAGGCCAGGTGCAGTGGCTCATGCCTGTAATCCCAGCACTTTGAGAGGCCGGGGAGGGCAGATTACCTGAGGTGAGCAGTTCAAGACCAGCCTGGCCAACATGGTAAAACCCCATCTGAACTAAAAATACAAAAATTAGCCAGGCATGGTGGCGGGCACCTGTAATCCCAGCTACTTGGGAGGCTGAGGCAGGAAAATCACTTGAACCAGGGAGGCAGAGGTTGCAGTGAGCCAAGATCGCGCCATTGCACTCCAGCCTGGGTAAAAAGAGTGAAACTCTGTCTCAAAAAAAAAAAAAAAAAAAAAGAAGTAATTAAGGCGAAAGGAGGTTATATGGGTGGGCCTTACTCCACTGTGACTGGTGTCCTTATAAGAAGAGATTAGGACACAAACAACACATAGACTGGGGGATGGGCCATGTGAGGACACACTGAGAAGGCAGCCTACTGCAAGCCCAAGACAGAGTCCTCAGAAGAAACTAAACCTCCCAACACCTTAGTCTTAGATTTCTAGCCTCCAGAACTGTAGGAAAATAAATTTCTGTTGTTTAAGCCACCCATTCTGTGGTATTATGGCAGCCCTAGAAAACTAATACACAGTATCTACCAACTTTCTCTTGAGCCCTAAAATGAGATTCTACTTTGGGAAAATCCAGAGAAAGTTAGATGAGAAAGGAGCACAGTAGCAAGTTCACTGGAGAAATGTTTGATAGTTGGCATTCTGAGGTCTGCATAATCCAAATGTATAAAATTACCTCCTCAGTTTGTGAGTTGCATATAGTGGCAGAAGTATAAGGAGAGAAAGAATGGTGGAAGGGAATTAATCACTTAGAAAAATCAAGAACTTAGGTAGTTAAACAGCAATTACTTCATAAAATGTTAGGTCTGAAAGAGGCACTAGAAATTATTTGGTTCAACATTCTCTTTGTATACTGATCAAACTGAGGCCCTGAAAAACTATCAACTTGTCTAAAATTAGCCAGTCAGTTGCAAAAGTAAGACCGGGATCAGGTCTCTTGGCCAGTGTTCTATTCTTCACTCCATTCTATTTTTTGGAAAACATATATTCTGTTTTTTGTACTTATTAGAAATACACTATAAAATGTTTATAAATCATAAATTATATTCAAAAAGTTAGCTCTGTGTCTCACAGCTAACTCCACCATGTATCATTTTACATCCTTAGGCAATCTCTTAACCTGCTGGAGACTCATTTTCTTCATCTGTAAAATGACGGTGATAATGGCTGCCCTTTCTATTGTATGGTCTCCATAATCAAAAAAAGACAATGCATGAAAATGTACTTTGAATATCACAATGCTTCATCACTTCAAGGTAATAGTATTATAGTTTATCGCAGCTGAAGGTTAAAGTGCATTTTTTATTACCCATGATGATTTTACTCTTGAACCAAGTTCACTGTATTGAGAAAGACATTTTTTAAAAATCAAAACTTATTTTAAACCAAACTGGACATCAGAACTAGTTATCTCATGGAATATATCCACGAACTTCTGAAGAGGGTTAGATAGAATGGTTCACTGCATCTGTATTTATGTTGCTAGCATAAAGTTACTGCCTCTGGCAAAAGAAATCAAAATCTGTAGCTCTTTTCCCCCTTGATTACAAAATGACAGATGAAGTTTTTCTGTCATCTGTCTTTTGGGGCTTCAAATCAACATATATTGTAAATTCAAGCAAAACCTCGAGAAGGCGCTTAGGAACAAAGTCTAAGAAATCGCCTCCTGGACTCACTGATGCCTCAGTAAACCTGTTCTTTCTCACTGAGGAATCTTTGGAATAAAATGATTTTGGTTCTTCATTAATATGTACAAGAATTTTAGTGGAATGTGTATCAGGCAATTAACAGAAAAGTCACATAGATATGCTCTATAGAGCAGCCATCTGCTGTATTCTTAACATTTTACTACTAACTTTATTCATAGGTATATTACGCCCTTTACTTATTAAAATCACTAAGAAAAATGAAACTTTTGGTTAGTCACAAAGAGCAGAAATCAAGATCACAGTAACAGTATTTTCTCAGCTTCTGCTTCTAGTTTATTGCTGCATTTTATGATTTTTTTAAAAAAAATCACAATTCACACATAGTATGAATTTATACACATGAATAGTATAGAATATATGAGTTTGAATTACAATATCATGATAGTCAAATGCTTCCCCAGTAAAATATACTCTTTGTGGGCAGAGGCGTTTTCTAGCTAATGGGGTGCTAAACTCATAGGGTTGGATCTAACATATAAACCTCAAAAAGCAATAATTATTTATTAAACTAATCCACTGGCTGAAAGAATATTAGTAGGAAATTATCCTTTTGAAATTGATGTTCTACTAATATCTAAAAGTTTATGTTCTTTCCTGTAAATAAATTAGACAGGAAGCACCAACAATTAACTGTCAGTTATTAAGTTATTGCGTCAATTTCAAACCCATCCTTCTATAATCTCTTTTGTTATGCTGGGCTGGGACTCTGCAAACCACATTTCTGCATTGTAGGTTGAATGAACATTAGCCTATTCTAATTATGAGCACTAGAGAAAGAATCCAAGTCTAGGGGAGGAGAAAGAGACCCGTTGGCTTGTGGTTCCTGTGAGCATCACCCCCACCATGCTTCCTCAACCCAGCAGTGGGAGTTCCTTCTTACAGCAGCAGCTGAATCACTTGGCAGTGTTTCCAACACCTACAGAACCGGTCTTATTTCATTCTGCCCTCCCCACCAGAGATATCAGCACCATCCAGAGAATGCTCCCTCTTCAGAGGTCTGGATCCCAAGCCCATAGACAATCTCCTCTGAACTCAGATCCCAGTACCACCAAATAGCACCTCCTCCTCAGAGGTCTGAATTTCACCTCTGTAAAGTCTCCTCCTCTAAGTTTCTACATTTTATTCATTCCAAATTCTTCCCTTTGCTTAGTCAGATTTAGGGGTATTCCCTGTTCTCAAACTTTATTATGCCTCAGAATCACCCAGAGAGGTTATGAATCACATATCACTGGACCTCATTCCAACAGATTCTGATTTCATGTGTCTGGGGCAGGGCTTGATTTTTACTCCCTATCAAGTTCCCAAACAATGTGGAGGCTGCTGGTCTTGAATCTGGTTTGAATCATGTCTTTAGACTTGAGTGTAGTAGTACTGAGTTCCCGGACAAGAGGAAATAAGATGTGAATCATCCATGGCATGCAGTGGCACTGCAGTTAATCAGGGGATCACCTCTGGATGATTGTGATGCAGTTCCCTTGGGGGCCCAAGTGACTGCTGCACTTTGCCATCATAGCAATAGAGATAGCTGTAAGGAACAGTGGTATGGGGTGAATTCTTCTGCATGTACTAACTTGCTTAAGGAAAATTAGAATCTTAAATCTCTATTCTCATTTCAAGTCATGTCAGAGAACTAAAAAGCTTCTGTGGTGGTCCTAAAGAAATCTCACTTCTTCTAGCCATAAGACCAATACTACTGTAAGGCAAATGCTAAGTATCATTTTGTGATTTGAAGGATTCATGGTCAATTGAAGTGTCTCTTAAAAGTTATGATGCTGGGGCTTGGGGGAGGAATGAGGAAATACAGTTGGACTAGGATGAAACTGAGAAATCTGAAGAACTATCACTCTGAGTCTCTCTTGTCAGTGGAAGAAGATGGCTTTCCTATGTCTAGGGAGAGTAGCCTTCTTTTGCTTACAAACAACATAATAACCTCACCTAGGTCAGTTTGCCAAGGCTATGGTATCAGACTATGGTATCTGATATGTAACTATGGCCTTGGCAAACACTTTTCTCCATACCAATTTGTAAGAATCATAAAAACAAAAGTTTTTTTTACTGATAAGAACCATCAATATACCTCAGACTTACACTGACTTTCTCTGTTTACTGCCATAATATGGTCTACAGGAATCTGGTCATCTTGACATTATGGTTGTGGTAGGCAGAATAATGGTCCCACAAAGCTACTGAATCCTAATTCTCAAATCTGTAGATATATTGCCTTACATTTCAAAAGAAATTTTGCAGATGTGATTAAGATAAAGATACTGACATTTGGAGATTATTCTGAATTAACTAAGTGGGCTCAATATAATCACAAGAATCCTTATAACAGGGAGGCAGGAGGGTCAGAGTCACTGAGACAGAAGGAGATATGATGATGGAATCATAAGTCAGAGTAAGAGGCTAAGAAGAGAGGGAGAGAAAAGACTTGAAGACACTATTCTATTGGCTTTGAAGATGGAGGGAAAGAGGCCACCAGTTCAGGAATGCACGTAGCCTAGAAAAGCTGGAAAAAAGCAAGAGCATGTATTTATCTCTAACATTTCCAGAAAAACCATACTCCTGTCAACATCTTTGACTTTAGGACTTCTGACATCTAAAACTAAGAGACTAGATTTGTATTGTTTTTAAAGCACTAAATTTGTGGTAATTTGTTATAGCAGCAATAGAAAAAAAAATACACTAGTATATTACATTGATGATATTATGCCAAATGGATCCTATGTGAAGAAAGGAACAAGCATAATACATACCTCAATGAAACATATGTGAATCAGAGGTTGGGAGGTAAATTCCATAAAAGTTCAGGGCCCATCACCTGGGTAAAGTTTCACATAATCCTAAATCTTGATAGATACTAGCTACCTCCATAGTAATTGTTGTACTTATTATTTTACCTATTGGGTATAGAACAATATATTCTATGATTTTAATCTGTTTTGAAGTGATTTGTTTTCTACAGTCTCCTTAATAAAAAATATATTTACCTTCTTAAACACAACTTGATGTTTCATGGTCACAGAATTTTATTAAGATTATCAGGTTTGAACACAGATTCAAGATGTCTTTAAATTTTGAGCTTGGAAACTGTTACCCAAAACAGCAATTACTTGGGTTATAATGCTATAGTTTATTTAAAACATAAATTAATATTATATTAATTCTATAGATACAATATTTTAGATATACTTTCAAACTAAGAAAAGACATGGACATAAATACGGCAACAATAGAAACTGGTATAAACTATAAACTATTTCTATAAACTGCTTCTTTTGCCATAGGCATCTACTTCTTATATTTCTTAAGCTAAACTTTTAACCACTGTGTTCTACATTTTGTAAAGAAAGAAAGTACAAATAGGGAGAAACACTGACTCAAAGTCATGACTACAAATCTAGATCCACCTGGACTATATGATTTTTAAGCTCCATCAGCTCTAAAATCCTGTGTCAATGTAAAAGCTTTACTACTCCAGGATAGAAACAGTTAAGCAGAACAATATTCTTCCAACCTTACTCCTGATGCTCTATGTAGGTTAACTTCTTTCTAACACTGAAATCACTGGCTCTTTTAGGACAACTTGATCTGTGTATCTGACTCATTTTCTTGTAGAAAAAGAAATGGGAAGAAACAAAAAGAACATAGTTCTAAGTCCATATGGCTCCATCTGTATGCAAATCACCAAACAGAATGTAAAACACTTACCACCAATAATGGCAGAGTTATTAAAGCAAGTAATTTCCTTTTCCTGACACCATTTTCATAAATCTTGTCAAGTTACTTAAGGTCTAAGAGGCTTTTCCAAGGAAAGAGCTTCCCATATTAACACAAATCCCTTCAAATTTTGAGCCAAGAAGAGCTCAGCAAGACAATCTCTGGGTGGAAATTATGACTGTACAAGTGATCCTTACTCACTTTTGAAACTTTACCACCTCCTCAAAACTTTCTCACTGTAGTATCTACAAGGACCATATCAAGAACCTATGGATACATTACTCCCCCTCTTAAATTCTGGCCCACATTTCAATTCAAACAAAATTTCTTTTGTCTTGTTTAGGACACATTAAGCACTATTTTGGTTTTTGTTTTGTTTTGTTTTTGAGACAGAGTCCAGCTCTGTCACCCAGGCTGGAGTGCAATGGCATGATCCTGGCTCAAAGCAACCTCCACCTCCTGGGTTCAAGCAATTCTCCTGCCTCAGCCTCCTGAGTAGCTGGAATTACAGGTGCCTGCCACCAAGCCTGACTAATTCTTGTATTTTTAGTATAGACAGCGTTTCACCATGTTGGCCAGGCTGGTCTCTAACTCCTGACCTCAAGTAATCTGCCTGCCTCAGCCTCCCAAAGTGCTGGGATTACAGTTGTGAGCCACTGTGATAACCAACCCCTTGTTAGCCTAACCGACTCTCTCTTTCTTAGCTGTGAGCTGTACAGACTCCGTGTTAGCTTCTTCACTTGCCCCCGCTTTTTCTTCCCCTGAGCACATAGCTGGGTTAAGCTAACTCCAAGCAGACCCAGGAACGTCCCTTACTGATAAGATATCGAGTTGAGCTGCACCGGCCAGATGTGTTTGCTGATAGTACCAGCCACCCCTAGGAATGTGCCTGGTGATAACTGAAAGCCCCCACACCTGCAACTGTTTAGCTTTCTGCAATAGTTTAACTTTTTAAGTTTTGCTTGTTCTGCTTCTGTAAAATCTGCTTTAGCTAGGTTCTCCCTCCACTTCTTTAAGCAAGGTATAAAAAGGAAACAAAGACCCTTCTTTGGGGCCGAGAGAATTTTGAGCATTAGCCATCTCATGGTCACCAGCAAATAAAGGACTCCTGACTCAACCTCAGAGTGTGGCGCTTTCCTGCAAATTGTTTGGGTACAACACCACCATGCTGGGCCCTAAGCACTATTTTGAAAATAACTTTTTGTAACAATCAAAAGAAACTTTTTTTTAAGGTACAGTCTACTTTACAAAGTGTACATTTTCTCTCCCAAAAAAACTATGCTCCTATTCCATTCTATACCTGTTTGAAACACAAAATTACACATTTAACTCAGTCTCAGCTCTTCTCTCTATTCCCTTCTTTGTCACCTTTCCTCCTAAATCAGTGTGGGGTAGGAATGTTAGCCACCAAGAATTTGTGAGGGAATAAGTAATTAGCACATTTAATATCATGTGCAATCTTCATATTCTACTAAGGGTTCATCACCAACAATGACGAAACAGGAACTTAAATTTCTTCTATTTTTTCCCCCAGATGGCATATGTATTATGTCACTCTCACATTGCTATGAAGAAATACTTAAGACTAGGTACTTTATAAAGAAAAGAGGTTTAATTGGCTCATAGTTCTGCAGGCTATACAGGAAGTATGATGGTGGCATCTGCTTGACTTCTGGGAAGGCCTCAGGAAATTTACAATCATGGTGGAAGGCAAAGGGAGAACAGGTACATCACATGGCCAGACAGGAGCAAGACAGTGAGTGAAGAGGTAATACGCACTTTTAAATGACCAGATCTCACAAGAACTCACCATCATGAGGACAGTGCCATGAAGGATAGAGCTGGGCCATTCATGAGAAAGCTACCCCCCATGATCCAATCAGCTCCCACCAGGCCCTATCTCCAACACTGAGGATTAGATTTCAGTATGAGATTTGGGCAGGGACACACATCCAAACTATATCATTCTACCCAAATCTCACATCCTTCTCACATTGCAACATACAATCCTGCCTTCCCAACAGTCTCCCAGAATCTTAACTCATTCCAGCATTAACTCAAAAGTCCAAAGTCTCATCTGAGACAATGCAAGTCCCTTCCACTTACAAGCCTGTTAAAACAAAAACAAGTTAGCTCCTTCTAAGATACAATGGGGTTATAGACATTGGGTAAATACCTCCACTTTCACCAAAATAAATCTGCCAAAGAAAAAAGCTACACATCCTATGCAAGTCTGACACCTAGCAGGGAAGTCATTAAATCTTAAAGCTCCAAAATTAACTTCTTTGACCCCCCGGTCTCAAATCCAGGGCACACTGATGCAAAGGGTAGGCTCCCAAGGCCTTGAGTGTCTCGACACTTGTGGTTTTGCATGGTTCAGCCCTCAAGGCTGCTCTCATGGACTGGTCTTGGGTGCCTGTTCCCTTCCAGGCACAGAGTACAAGCTGTCAGTGGATCTACCATTCTGAGGTCTGGAGGATGGTGGCTGTTTTTTCACAGCTCCACTAGGCATTGCAGCACTGCCCCAGTGAGGACTCTGTGTGGGGTTCCAACTCCACATTCCCCCTCCACACTGCCCTAGTAGAGGTCCTCCATGAGGATTCTACCCCTGCAGCAGGCTTCTGCCTGGACACCCCAGGCTTTTTCATCCATCCTCTGAAATCCAGGTGAAGGCTCCTAAGCCTCAACTCTTGCATCCTGTGCACTTAAAGGCTGAACACCACATGCAAGCTGCCAAGGCTTACAGCTTACACCTTATGAAGCAGCAGCCCAAGCTGTACCTTGGCTCATTTCAGCCACAGCTGGAGCTGGAATGGCCAGGATACAGTGAGCAATATCTGAGGCTGTGCAGAGCTATGGGCCCACATAACCATTCTGTCCTCCTAGGTCCCTGGGTCTGTGATGGGAGGGGCTGCTTCTTAGATCTCTGAAATTCCTCTGGGGCCTTTTCCCACTGTCTTGGCTATCAGCACTTGCCTTCTTTTAAGTTATACAGATTTCTCTAGTAAGTGGTTTAGAAACAGCAAGAGCTAGTTTTCAGCAGTCCAATTCAATTCTTCCACTAAAAATAAGCTTTTTTCTACCGTATGGCCAGACTGCAAATTTCCCAAACTTATGCTCATCTTCTCCTTAAAATATAAATTTCAACTTTAAGTCATTTATTTGCTCTTGCATCTGAGATAGGATATTAGAAGCAGACACACCACTTGTTGAACAATTTGCTGCCTAGAAATTTCTTCCACCAGATACTCTAGGTCATCACTTTCAAGTTCAAATTTCTACATATCCCTAGGGCATAAACACAATCCATCCAAGCTCTTCTAAGACATAACATGTGTGACCTTTGCACCAGTTCTTAATAAGTTCCTCATTTCCATATGAGACTCTGGAAGCCTGAACTTTATTGTCCATATGACTATCAGGATATCACTATCGGCATTTTGGTCACAACCATTTAACTGGTCTCTAGGGAGTTTCAAACTTTTCTTATCATCATGTCTTCTGAGCTCTCCAAACTCTTCCAGTTTCTGCCCATTCCCCAGTTTCAAAGTTGCTTTCACATCTTCAGGTATTTATAGCAATGCCCCACTCCTCAGTACTAATTTTCTACATTAGGTCATTTTTGGATTGCTATAAAGAAATAGCTGAGACTGGGTAATTTCTAAAGAAAAGAGGTTTAATTGGCTTACAGTTCTGCAGGCTATAAAGGAAACATGATGCTGGCATTGCATGGCTTCCGGGGATGCCTCAAGAAACTTACGATCATGGTTGAAGGCAAAGGAGGAGCAGACATGTCACATGGCCAGAGCAGGAGCAAAAGAGTGAGGGGGGAAATGCTACACACTTTTAAATAACCAGATCTCATGAGAACTCACTATCACAAGGACAGTACCACAGGAGATGGTGCTAAACCATTCATGAGAAATTCATCCCCCATGATCCAATCACCTCCCACCAGGCCCCACTTTCAATACTGGGGAATACATTTCAGTATGAAATTTGAGCAGGAACACATATCCAAACTATAACAGCAGACTAAAGACTACTCCTGCATGCATCATCCACTTAGAAGCAGCAAATAGTGTGTAGAGATTCACATTTTAAACTTTTATTCAAGAAGGAACATAGGAGTTCAATGAAAAAGCCAAAGAAAATGTCAGGTACTGGGAAAGAGGTCAGTGAGCAGATTGTATGTCCAGGTCTGGCTGAAAACCATGAGTGAATCCCCAGTACAAGAAAGGGTGAGTGTCTTTGAAATCCACTTCCCCGCTAGGGAACCACACAGTCCAGGCTATAGGAGAACACCTTGATTCTTCCAAGCCCTGGATCTAACTTAAGAAGAGGTCAGGAGCTATAGGAGGAGTGGCTCAGGGAAGTATCCTACACACATTCCAAGACCTGGGCACTTATAGAAGGATAACATTCTTGATCCTATTTCATAGCAAGCTGTATGCAATCCTGGGAGCTAACAGCAGTGGCAGCCATTGGCATGAGGGAGACATAGGCTATAGATTAGAGATCTGGGACTGGAGCAGAAAAGGGGTTCCTGCAGCCAGACTTGAGACACAAATGTGGTGTGAGCTCCAGCTGCTAGTGTAGGGATTGGGCATCCCCCCCATCACAGGATTAGAGCAGGGGGAGAGCTGCTAGGGAGGCATGGTTTTGACCCAGCAGCAAGGTTTACATCTTGGAACAGTTTTGTGAACTGGAAGCAAACTGCAGTGATTAACTAACTGTCCTGACTGGCTGCCACAGTCAAAACAAGGAAATAAACTCTGCCAGATATGGGAGTCAAGGAAATCAATTCCCACTTCTGTTTGCTAGGCTGTGGTGCTAGGACTGCTTCTCCTTCCCCATGCTGAGACCTTGGTGCAGCAGTTGCTCTGCTCCTTGCCCAGGCATTTCTCCAGCATTCTGAGGACTGCTCCCTATCCCTTTCAGAGCCAGCACTTGTGCCTGCTACTGGGAGGCCCAAGTGCAGGCTTGACCAGTCCAGCTCTTCCCAGCTTCACCCCCTCACCTGAAGAATGGAGAAATACCACTGAGCATTTCATGGCCCATCCACCAAGAAAGACAACTGAGAATTTCATGGCCCATCTCATCATCAGAGACACCTGAACACTTCTACAGGTTAACAGAGGTCAGACATAAATCTACTACCATCACCAATGCTGGGTCTTACTTGCAAGTGTCATCTACTTTTCTGTAGGTTAGCCCGCATAGTCTGTTACAGCATCTGCTGGCACAGTACACAGTGCTTGGGAAAAAGATAATAAGCCTCTTGTTGCTCCTGCTACCACCATCACACAGGCCACACCAACTACTCAGGAAGTCATGAGCTCTCTTACTTGCTTGGCACACCATACTATCACCAGAACTTGAGAGTCACCACACTAAAGCTATACAGAACCAAGAAAATTATACAGGATCTTTGCCACTGAATGCACTGAGAAGCAAAGCCAAATGGCCCTACTCAAAATACATCATAGTCCCATCCTCAAGAAAAAAAGGTCCTTCCCCAACTAAAGTAAATTTAAAATAAGAAGGAGAAACAGTTTTTCCAGATGCACAGAAATCTAAATAAAGATACACAAAGCATGGCAAGGTATTATGACACTCACAAAGGAAAAAAGTAATTCTCTAGCAATGAATCCTAACCAAAGAAATCCTCAAAATGCCAGATAATGAATTCAGAATATTGATTTTAAGGCAGGGTATAGTGGCTCACACATGTAATCCTAGTATTTTGGGGGGGCCAAGGCAGGAGGACTGCTTGAGGCAATAAATTCAAGACTAGGCAGGGTAAAGAGAGAGACCTTGTCTTTGCAACAATAGTAATAATAATAATTAGCCAGGCATGATGGTGCATGCCTATAGGCCTAGCTGCTCAGGAGGCTGAAGTGGGAAGACTGCTGAAGCCCAGGAGTTTGAGATTGCAGTGAGCTATAATCATGCCAGTGCACTCTAGCCTTGGCAATCGAGTGAGACTCTGTCTGCAAAAACAAATAAGAGACTTTTA
The DNA here is from genome assembly GCA_036589455.1 of Ateles fusciceps. NCBI lineage: Eukaryota > Metazoa > Chordata > Mammalia > Primates > Atelidae > Ateles > Ateles fusciceps. The sequence continues at coordinate 5,958,077 of JAZHEH010002842.1, forward strand.
TAAAAAAAAATGAATTCAGCATATGAATGAGAAATTTACCAAGGAGATAGATATCTTTCATATAAAGACAGAACATATAAAAATGAAAATTTCATTGAAGGAATTACAAAATGCATTGAAAGTTTAAACAACAGACTAGAACAAGCAAAAGAAAAAAATCTTATAACTTGAAAATAGGTCATTTGTGTTAATTCTGTCAGACAAAAATAAAGAAAATATAATTTTAAAATAAATAAGGCTTTCAAAGATGTATAGGAATACACAAAGGGATGAACTTTAGTAAGTTATCAGTAATCCTGAAGAGAAGAAAAAAGTTCAGAAAAATATTTAAGAAAATAATCAACTGGGAATAGTGGCTCATGCCTATAATCCTAGCACTTTGGTATGCTGAGATGGGTGGATCACGAGTTCAGAAAATCAAGACCACCCTGGCTAACACGGTGAAACCCCATCTCTACTAAAAAATACAAAAATTAGCCAGGCATGATGGTGTGCACCTGTAGTCCCAGTTACTTGGGAGGCTAAGGCAGGAGAATCACTTGAACCCAGGAGGTGGCAGTTGCAGTGAGCCAAGATTGCACCACTGCACTCCAGCCTGTATGACAGAGCAAGACTCCATTTCAAAAAAAAAAAAAAGGGAAAACAATCAACAAAAACATTCCTAGCCTAGGAAGAGATTTAGACATTCAAATAGAGGAGGCTCAGCAATCCCCCAGAAAATAAATTGCAAAATTTATTTCAACATGCCATATGGTCATCAGACTGTCTAAAGACAATATGAAGGAAAGCATTCTAAAGTCAGTAGGACGAAAAGCATTTAATCACCTATAAAGGAAACCCCATCAGAAGACTTCTCAACAGAAACTTCACAAGCCAGAAAAGAATGGGGTGGAATTTTCAAAGTGCTGAAAGAAACAAACAAAAAAAAAAAAAAACTGTCAACCAAGAATCTTTTATTCATCTAAATAAAGCTTTACAAATGAAGGATAAATAAAATCTTTCCCAGACAGCAAACACTGAGATAATTCATCACTACTAGACCAGTCCTACAAGAAATGCTCAAAGCAGTCCTAAACATGGAAAAGAAAGCAACCTTTCTTAGTCCTAAACATGGAAAAAAAGCAACCTTTCTTAGTCCTAAACATGGAAAAGAAAGCAACCTTTCTTTATTTATAGCAACATTTGCTATAATAAAAACACACAAAAGTATAAAACTCACAGGTCATATAAAACAATCACACAAAGGAGGAGGACAGAGGAATCAACTGGCAACATGAAAATATTTTACCACGGCACAAAGACCAACACAGAAAAGGAATTTATAGAACAACTAGATAACAAGAATGTGACAGCAAAAAACACCGCACATATCAATATTAACCTTGAATATAAATGAATTACATGCTGTATTTAAAAGACATGCATTGACAGAATGGATTTTAAAAACATGAGCCAATGATATGCCACTCACAAGAAACTCAAATTATATCTATAGAGACATTTAGACTAAAACTAAAAAGACATTCTATGCAAACAGAAACCACAAGCAAGCAGCAGAGGTATACTTATATCAGATAAAATAAAAATAAACTTTAGATCACAAACAGTTAAAAAAATGATAAAGAAGGTCATTATATAATGATAAATGAATCAATTCAACAAGTAGATATAACAATACTAAATGTACATGCACCCAACACTGGAGCACCCAGATTCATAAAACAAATATTACTAGACCTATTGAAAGAGGTAGCTAGCAATACAACAATAGTAAGCAACATCAACACCCCACTCACTGCACTAGACAGATTACTGAGACAGAAAATCAATAAAGAAACATTGGACTTAAATTGGACTTTTGACCAAATAGACCTGACAGCTACTTACAGAACATTTTACCCAATAATTACAGAATATACATTTTTTTCATCAGTCGCAGAACATTCTCCAAGATAGACAATTGTCTTAGGCCACAAAACAAGTCTTGAGAAATTTCTAAAATTTGAAATCAAGTAACTTCTAGACTACAGTGGAATAGAACTATCAATACCAAGAGGAATTCCAGAAACTATACAAATACATAAAGCAGTATGCTCCTAAATAATCATTAGATCAATAAAGAAATTAAGATGAAAATTTTAAAAATTTTGAAATAAGTGAAAATAGAAACACATTATACCAAAACCTTTGAGGTGCAGCAGAAGTAGAGCTAAGGGCAAGTTTATAGTGTTAAAGGTCTACATCAAAAATAGAAGGTGGAATCTTCATTCTGAAGGCTGCTGTGTATACATATTACATAAATTTGTATGCCTTTTATTCTATTAAACAATATGTCTCATGTCAGTGATTTTTCAGTGAGCTTTCAGAAGACCAAAAGGAAAGCTCTCTGTTGGCTCCCACAGTTATGGCACAACAAGAAGGGTACCTCCAAAGCCATTCTGATCTTCTGAAGGCCACAGTGAAGAGACCCTAGGAGCCTAACAAGCCAGCAAAAGTTACAAACTTAAAAATCAGGCTCCCAGACTTTCTCTGTGAAATCTCGTTGAGTGGATGGTAAAAATCATTGTTTTGTCTCAAGGTTTTGATTAACTGGAAAAAAGGATTCGTGTGACTAGTTTTGGGGTATAGTGACTCTAGTGTGCTTTTGGTACTTTGTGGTATATTCATATTGTTTGATTCTTTTCACCTCAGAAATAGCTTTTTGTTGTTGTTTTCCTTTGTCTTTGTCTTTCTGTGGTGTTCTGTATAAAAAGGGGTAATATAGGGTAATACAAAAGCCTAGAATCCCTATAATCCCACTGTTTGAGTTAGCCCTGTAGACTACTCAGTTTTGGTATTCTGACTATATGAGTGTCTGTTAAGACAAACACTGCTGTGGGTCCCTAAAATAACCAGATGAAGGTCTCCTCTCATATTTTATGTCCTTGAGAGCTTGACTTGTGACTAAGTGTGGATACTCTCTTTCTTGATCTCTGCCATCCAGATGGCATGACATTTCAGGTAACATCAGGCAGCCAGTCTGAAAAGACTGGGAGTCCAAAACACATTTTTCTTTCTGAACATGTCAAGCTCTTAGGAGAGTTTTATTCTAAAAGGACCCATCCTAATGGGGCTTTTGTTTTCTTTGGAATCTATTTCTGAGAGTGAATTTTAAGGGAATCATGGGGACTGGCTACTCCATACCCCCTCCAAAAACACCTTTTGCTTATGCGGTAAAAATGTATTCTAAATAAAAAAATTACCACCTGTGCTTTCTATGAAAAGGGTTATCAGATTGAGTCACTATTAGAAGTACATTGAAAATTCTAGTTACAATGCCCAAATGATAGATCCTTTGAGTTAGACTAAAATTCCTAAATTAAAAACAAACAAACAAAAAAAAACATTTTAGGCATCTCTTATTCCAAACAATTGATGGGCAGATCAAATTAAAAAGAAGGACACATCATAGTGCCATAGCTAGCCGTAAAATTCTCCTGACTAAATTAAAGAGCAAAACTCTAACCTAAAATGGTTATCCTCAAACTGTCCCCTTTAGATTCCATGCAGGATTAAGAATGAAGACTGCTCCATTTTGTAGTCTAGTAATTAAAATTTCCTCTGTGACATGGGTTCCCTTCCTAATCAGGAATAAATCCCTTTTGGTTTGCTATTTGTGGAACTTTGGAAATATCAGCTGTTTGTCCCTGCTAAAATATGGTAATAAGAGATTTGAAAGGATTTTGTAGGAGCTCTTTTGTAGAAGCCAGCTTAATTAAAAGCTGATATCTAAGCCATATATATATATACACACACATATATATTTGTAAGGCCTCTCTGCTTTTTCTCTTTGGATACTGTTTTTGGAATTTTTTTTCAGTAAATTTTTTTTTTTCAAAAAAAAAGCACACTTTCTTGGTACTTCTGTTCACTTCCCTTTTAAAAACTTTTATTCTATTTACTTTTACTCCTCTTTCTCCTCCTTCCATGTAAAAAGATCCTGATGTCCAATGACTCAGACCTCTTGAGGGGCTTGGGAAAAAGGTACCTGTCATCCTTTTTGGAAGCAGGGGATGTTTATTTGCTTTCCTGTGGAGTTTCAAGAGTTGTGGGCAGATTCTTCTTAGGCCTAAAGCCGTGCTCTGATCTACACTGTGTTACCTAATCTCTTTGCCTTCCAGGAGTACCAGAAATTACTTTGCATTATGAGAAAACTTGACCTTGGTATGTGTCATTGTTAGGTAGGATATACAGTTTTAGAGGGGCTGATGTCAATTGTTGAGAGCAAATCATTATTACTACAGGTTACTACTCATTTCTTTACATGTTTGAATGAGAAAAGTATGGTTTGGGGCAACTAGAGACAATGGAAAGGCTCACCACTGAAAGATAAAATTCCCATGAGAGACAGGTTGATCGAAGAGTGGGCTGATTGGTGTCAGGTTGCCCATCAGCCTCAGCAGAGCATCTCTGCAGTGAAGTGTACTGTGAAAGCATTGCACAACCAGTCCCCCTGGTATTTCTCTTTTTTGGGAGAACCAGGTTTCAGTGTGAGCTCCCCCCTGAGCTCAGTGGTCCATTTGAAGAGACAAAATTAAAAGCTAACTATCTAAATGAAATTGGTCTCTTTATAAAACTATAATAGAATCTTATGATTTCAAGTTACCTTGGCATCTATTTTTAATCTTTCTGTAACACACACAAACTTCTTGAAAAAGCTTAAATTTTTAAGATGCAAATTCACTACCCATTTTCTCTATAGCTCAGTTAAGGCTTCTCCAGATCAACTCTTTCTACTTACAAAGGCACAGTTTAAATCCAACTGTAAACTAGTGAGTTTTGTCTTATGGCTAAAATTCTTCAAAACATTAAAGTTTTTGTGTGTACATGTATATGTAATATGTCTTGTATGTATACACATATATGTCTAGCCATGTATTTATATGTTATCTACACACTGTACCAAATTAACTTAAATGCATATTCACTAAGGACTAAACTCTGACCCTTTTTCCTTCTTGATCAAATTCCTATCTAAGGGACCTGGGGACTCATGCCCTACGAACCATAAAATTTCATCAGAAGGGTTTGATTTAACCCTATATAATGTAGCTTACTTTCCAATCTGATTTTGCAACATCACATGACAGATAGAGAAGGAATTTAAAATATTTTACCCTTAAAATAGGTTTCTTTACTGTATCTTGAAATGGCACTGGTTTTGTGGGAGAAATTTGCATGTGTAAAGAATGTGCATTGGCCAAGCAAGGTGGCTCACCCCTGTAATCTCAGCACTTTGGGAGGCCAAGGCAGGTGGATCACCTGAGGTCAGGAGTTCAAGACCAGCCTGGCCAACATAGTGAAACCCCGTCTCTACTAAAAATTACAAAAAATTAGCTGGGCGTGGTAGCAGACACCTGTAATCCCAACTACTTGGGAGGCTGAGGCAGGACAGTTGCTAGAATCTGGGAGGCAGAGGTAACAGAGCGAGACTCTGTCTCAAAAATAAATAAAAAGAATCTGTATTAACATAACTAGAGCTTTCCTATTCCAGTCCTCTCCCGATCCTGAATACATTAACTGAGAAGTCTAGCACACTGTAAAGGTCTGAACAGAAAACATTTGCCATCTATCATCTCTAAAATGATGACCACATAACAGACTTCATCAACATAATAAAAACCTTGGTTTCTATAACCCATTATCTTAACCTAGACAATCCTTTCTATTGAGTCCAGGTTTTTAGATAGTAACTTAACTCTTTCAACCAATTTCCAATTATAAAATCTTTGAATACACCTACAACCTATAAGCTGCTGCTTCAAGTTGTTCTGTTTTTCCATACTGAACCAACATATATCTCATATAGGTTGACTGATGTCTTAAGTCTCCCTAAAACATATAAAACCAAGCTGTAACCCAAACATCTTAGGTACATGTTCTCAGGACGTTTTGAGACTGTGCCTCAGGTCATCGTCACTTATATATGGCTCAGAATAAATCTCTTTAAAAATTTTACTGAGTTTGGCTTAATCATCCACATCTTAAATTAAACAACTAGCCCAAATACTTTTCAAGTTCATGAGAGTTTAATAATTTGATAAATAAAACTAGTTTCAAAATTCTCTTCAGTAATTTAAAATACTAAGATCATGTTATATTAAACTAAGTAATCCTAGGTTATTCTCCAAAAATTAAGGGTTATTAAGAGTTAAAACAGTAGTTGCACATATAATTAAAACTGCTAGATGTAAGAGAAACAGTTGATATACAATGTATATAAGGAAAGTAATATGTATTTTTGGTTAAAAAAAAATTGAAAGTATTGGAATGTGTGTTTTGTGAAAAAGAAACTCACTGCTCCTATTCAACATAGTACTAGAAGTCCTAGCCATAGCAAGCAGGCAAGAGAAAGAAACATAAGGCATCTAAATGTGAAAAGAGGAAAAATTATGTTTGTTTGCTGATGACATGGTCACATACCTAGAAAACCCTAAAGATTCCTTCAAAAAACTTCTAGACCTAATAAATACCTTCAGTAAAGTTTCAGGATACAAAATTAATGCACAAAAATTAGTTGCATTTATAAACAATGCTCAAACTGAGAACCAAATCAAGAACTAAATTTCATTTACCAATGCCACACACACACACACACACACACACACACACACACACACACACACAATATCTAGGAGTAAATATAACCAGGGAAGTGAAAGACCTCTAAAAGGAGCACTATAAAACACAAATGAAAGAAATTATAGATGATATAAACAAATGAAAAAATATCCAATTCTCCTGGATTGGAAGAATATCATTAAAATAACTATACTGCCCAAAGCAAGCTACATATTCAATGTAATTCTTATCAAATTACCAATAACATTTTTCACATTTTCCAAAGAATTAGAAAAAACAATTCTAAAATTCATATGGAATTAAAAAAAAAAGAAGCCTGAATAGCCAAAGAAAAACAAAAAAGCTGGAAGCATCAAAGTATCCAACTTCAAACTATATCACACAGTAGCCAAAACAGCATTATACTGGTACAGAAACAGACCCATAAACCAACGGAACAGAATAGAGGACCCAGAAATACCGCCACATACCTACAACCATCTTCAACAAAGTCAACAAAAATAAACAATGGGGAAAAGATATCCTATTCAATAAATGGTGCTGGGAAAACTAGCCATATGCCAAAGAATGAAATTGGACACCTACCTCTCACTATATATAAAAATTAACTCAAGATGGATTAAACACTTAATCTATGTAAGACCTCAAACTATAAAAATTCTAGAAGAAAACCTAGGAAAATTTCTTCTGGACATTGACCTAGGCAAAGAATTTGTGACTAAGACCTCAAAAGCAAATGCAACAAAAACAAAAATAGACAAATTGGACCTAATTAAACTAAAGAGTTTCTGCACAGCAAAAGAAATAACAGAGTAAACAAACAACCTATAGAATGGGAGAAACTATTTGCAAATTACGCATTGACAAAGGACTAATATCGCCGAGTCTATAAAAACTTTAACAAATCAACAAGATAAAAACAAATAATCCCATTTAAAAGTGAGCAAAAGACATGAACAGAAACTTTTCAAAAGAAGACATATAAGCAGCCAAGAAACATTTTTTAAAATGCTAAATATCACTATCATCAGAGAGATGCAATTTAAAACTATAATGAGATACCGTCTGCCACCAGTCAGAATGACTATTGTTAAAAAGACAAAAAGTAACAGATGATGCAGGGGATCAGAGAAGGATGCAGAGAAAAGGGTTAATTTTGGTGAAAATATAAATTAGTACAACCTCTCTGGAAAACAGTATGGAGATACTGTTCTCCATAGAACTAAAAATAAAACTGCCATTTGATCCAGAAATCCTATTGCCAGATATCCAGAGAAGAAATTATTATATATTTTAAAAATCTGCATTCATGTTTATCATTGCACTACTCACAACAGCATAGATATGGATTCAGCCTAAGTGTCCATCAACAGATGACTGGAAAACTGAAATATGCTATATATACATAATGGAATATTATTCAGTTATTAAAAAGAATAAAATCATGTCTTTGGCAGCAACACAGATGGAACTGAAGACCATTGTCCTAAGTCTAACAACTCAGAAAGGGAAAGACAAATACCATACATTCTCACTTTTAAGTGTGATCTAAATAATATGTACATATAGGCATAGTGTGGAATGACAGACAGTGGAGACTTGGAAGGGGAGAGGGAGGGAAATAAGATGATGAGAAATTACTTAATGGATACTGAATGATGTACCTTCATTATATACCCTCATAAATTTAAGAGGTATAAGTGCAATTTTATCACCATATAGTCATATAACTGCAGTTATACCCCTTACATTTGTACAAATAAAACCAAAAAGTTTCTACTCTTCATTCCCTGAGAGTTGGAGCTCATAACTTACTAGTCTCCATGACTTTGCATCCCACTCCCCCGCAAAAAAAAAAAACTTCAAGAAAATAATTCTATAATTATGTAAAACATTGTTTTAAAATTTCATGGATTTAAAAAATTTAGGAGCACTCAACGCTCCCTTCCCCACTGTACCACAAGGCAAACACTGTTTCTCTGAATCCCTGCTTCGGGTCCTTTCTGCTTTTTGAGTCCTCGCTGTTATACTGCACAGATGTAGCCAAAGGTGCAAGTTTCTCTCAAATTTTGACTAAAACACTCATCATAGTTACAAATCCTTCCTCCAGTCTGATGCTGGGAATGACATACAATATCAATCTCCTCTTCCCTCTAGGACTTGCCAAAGATCAAAAAAAAAAAACTTCTAAATCTAAATGACTCTCAGTGTTGATACATTCTGAAACTGTCTGCATGCATCAGGAAAGAAGGAAAGCTCAGTTGCTTCTAAGAAAAAAAAAAAATGCATGTTTTTCATGCTCAGGGCCTTACTCCTGAAAATCAAATTGGAAAACACCATTTCAAAAGGCACATTCAAAGACAGGGACAATCTGTGAAGGGGGAAATAACTACTAGAAGCAAGTAAACAATTCTATGCTTTGGATCTTTGAAAACAAGATAAAAAAAAGGGGAGGAAGGCAGCAAATCACACTGCCATGTGTGTACCTATGCAACAATCTTCCATGTTCTTCACATGTACCCCCCAAACCTAAAATGCAATAAAAAAATAAAAATAAATAAAAAATTTAAAACTTAAAAAAAAAAGAAAACAAGATAAAAGTATTTTCTAAGCAACAAAATCTGAAGAACTCAGAAAAAAACTGAAGTCAGTTAAGATCCCGATTTATCAAACACTCTTCTTTTAAGAGGAGGCTGGAGTTAATTCTTTAAATATTGCCTTTGCCCGTTATATACAAAGAAGGGTTTGAAGTTTTCTTCCATAATGTACTTATAGAAACTATATTGCAAGCAAGATCCCATTGCCTATCGAATAAATGCCAAAATATGTGGTACAATTTACAAAGCTCTTCATGATCTGGCTATTGCCCAGCTTTCTGGTCCTATCTAGCCCCATAACCCCATATGCATCTTTTGCCCCAGCAGTACTGAATATTAGCAATTTTTCAATTTTTCTATATTCAGGTGTCTGCATATATGTTTCTTGCTGTTTTCAGAATGCTCACCTCTCCCATTCCACTAACATCTATTTTTCCTCCAAAACTCACTGTAAGTATCATCTACTGGAAGTCTTCCCTTAATCCTATAGGATGAAGCAAGTCCACCTCTCTTCTTGTTTTGTGTACTCTCTATGTTAATGCACACACTCAGTGAACTTAAAGCCAGAAAGTCACCTAATGGCACAGTGATTTTAATCTATCATCCCTGAATGTACTGAATAGACTGAATTTACAGAAGATTTTTTAAAACTATACCTACACTAGGTGTTTGGCAAATATGAATATCCAAGAATAGTTTTATAAAGAACATATAATACCATTAAAAATTATTGTATATTTTAAATTATACTAAGGTTTACATTCTTCCATGTCTTTGAAGCAATTCATTTATTTATAATCATTGATTTATAAGCACACAGCAACTTCATACACTTGAAAATAATATTTTCTAGTTTAAACTTTTATAGCTTACAGAAAATATAACCCAACATTTAAATGCATCCAGTAGTGAATCAAATTTATTAAAGTAATCATAATCTTATATATGCTTGTATACTGTACTTTCTTAAATAAGGCATCTCTTGAACAATCAATTACATGTGGATAGATATAATCACAAAAAGCTGCTGGAATGGTAGGAGTGCATTAAACTGAACAAAATTCCTGTCTGAAGTGTATTTTAAGCAGGGCTTTAGAAGATAGAGAGGACATACTCTTCTTATGGACAGAAGTGATGAATACTGCAAAATAGCGTATCAGTCTGACCGCCTGCAAGTAAACACAGGTGATTTCTATATGGCAGTAAATTCTGCTTTGATAAATATAAATAATTTTTTCATTTATACTACATAGTAGAAATTACAAACCAGTAGGTAGTAGGAAAGGAATACAAATTTAGGGTTGGAGGGAATAGTACGTGGGCTTGGAGTGGAAGGTGGGGATGAGACAGAGATCCTAGGTGACAACTGAAGAAGTTTTGGGAATCAGAGTAAAGCTCTATTTGATCGAATTAAGCAACTGGAAGTCACCTCGGCTTCTGAGAAATAAAAAATGATATAATCCAGATATCCACCAATTTCCTCTAGAGTATTTATCTAAGATAAAGAATATGTTACCTAGGATAAAGAATATGCCCAAAGACACTTGTATGACTATTCACAGCAGCTTTGTTATACACAAAAACTAGAAGCATGCAAATGTCTAAGTGGTATATTCTACAATGGAATAATGGAAATATAAACAAGTAAACTATTGATACATGCAACAACCAAATGAATCTCAAAACAACATCCCTAGTAATAGCAGCCAGATGCCTCCTCTTAAAGTTCACATACTGTATGATCACATTTTTAGAAATTATATAAATGCTAACTAAACTACAGCAACAGAAAAATCAGTTGTTACCTGGGCATGGGACAGGAAGAAGACAAGAAGAAAAGATGGTTTATATAAAGGGCATGAGGGCATGAGGAAATGTTAAATAAATGATTATGCTCATTATTGTAATTTTGGTGATTTCATAGACTATACAAAACTCAAAATTTTTCAGCTGTATACTTTAAATATGTACAGTTTATTTACATTACTTATACATTGATTAAGGTGTTTGAAAAAGGGGTAACTCCAAGGAAAAGTTCATAATTTTCTGTGATACAATAAAGTTCATACTTCATACCACACATTTTTCCTTGTTTCTTCCTAAATGAGAAATAATTTTTTAAGAGAAATTATGGTAATTTGTAGTAAAAGATACTTTAGTGATTATTTAATATTCTCCCCCTTTCCTTTTAGATGAGAAAACTGAACCTCAGAGAGTTTGATTTGTCCAAGTTCACATCACTGGTAACAACTGGAGAGGACTCCCACAGGGCTCTTTTTATACTCCATGATTCTTTCAGTGTTTCCAACCTTATGAACAAAATGCTCTCAGTGAATACACAAACTATCTGTGTTATTACAGCTACTACTGCAGCTCATTCTAAGTTTTCATTTGGTTTGTAAGCATATTTGTAAATACATAAATTTTATCTGAATTATATACACACTGTAATAGTATTATCTTAGTGACTTTAAGTTTTGAAATGAAATACCTTTTCTTATTATGAATAAGCTTGACATACCTGACTGCTAATAAAATGAAAAACCATATACCATACCTTTGCACTGGCTACATAATTAGATGTCTACATAGTATGCATATGCAAAATAGAGTCTAGGTTTATTCCCAGCTTTGGCCAGTTGAACCAAAAATAATTTGCTGCTGGTGATATAAAAGTTTAACAAATTGCAAATAGTCTTAAAAAGCAAAGTGAGGTCTATTGAAACAATTCTTCACTATAGAAATCCAATAGCCAGGATTTTTTTTGGAATGCTAATGCAGCTGTTATTCATTGTACAAATGTAGGACACACATTCAGGGCTGTATTTTTAAACAATAAGCAAGAGGGTTTATGTTTCCTGCTGTAATCAGTAAATACTGCAAATCGACATTCTATATTGAACTTTTTACCCCTCATCTTCACCTTGTCTCCTCTTACCCCTCCCAAAAAAAAGAAACCATAGGAACAAACAAAAGCAAAACAGCATATAATAATTTCTTCATATTTTCTCAACACCTCTTGTGGGGGCCAAGGGTCTTGCTAAAGGTTGCTGAAAAATCAGACATGAGAACAACTGATTAACAGGAGAAAAGGCATACAAAGTTATTTAACTTGCATCCACGGGAGTCTCAAAATGAAGACCCAAACCCCAGTGAACACCATCTTGAGGTTATAGAAAGAATGGGGGCCCAGCCAGGTGAGGTGGCTCACACCTATAATCCCAGCACTTTGGGAGGCCAAGGCGGGCAGATCACCTGAGGTCAGGAGTTTGAGACCTAGCCTGGCCAACATGGTGAAATCCCGTCTGTATTAAAAATATAAAAATTACCCAGGTGTGGTGACGGGCACCTGTAATCCCAGTTACTTGAGATGCTGACACAGGAGAATCGCTTGAACCCAGGAGGCAGAGGTTGCAGTGAGCTGAGATCATGCCACTGAACTCCAGCCTGGGCAACACAGTAGACTCCATCTCAAAAAAAAAAAAAGAAGAAGAAGAAGAGGAAGAGAAAAGAAGAGAGGCGAGGTGAGGAGAAGAAGAGAAAACAGAATAGGGGCCCAGACTCCTTCTTGAAGAGAAGAGGGGAGGGAAGGGGAGAGGAGAGGGGGAAGGGAGGGGAGAAGGGGAGAGAAAAAGGAGAGGGAGGAGAAAGAGAGAGAGGAAAGGAGAGAAGAGAATGGGGGTCCAGATTCCATCTCAAAGAAGAAGAAAGGAGGAGGAGGAGGAAGAGGAGGTGGATGAGGAAGAGGTGGTGGTGGAGGAGGAGGGGAGGAGAGGGGACAGGAGGAGGAGGTGGTGGAGGAGGGGAGGAGAGGGGACAGGAGGAGGAGGAGGTGGTAGTGGCGGTGGAGGAGGAGGAGGAGGGGAGGAGGAGGGAAGAGAGAGAATGGGGGGCCCACCTTCGATCTCAAAAAAAGAGGAGAGGGGAGGGGAGGAGAGGGGAGCAGTGAGAAGTGGGGGCCCAGAATCCATCTCAAAAGGAGAAGAGGAGGAGGAGAAGAAGGAGGGATAAGAAAGAGGGGGAGGGGAGGGGGTGAAGAGGGAGGGAAGAGGGGAGAGAGAGGGGAGAGGAGGGGGAGAAGAGGGGAGAGGAGGGGAGAGGAGGGGGAGAGGAGGGGGAGAGGAGGGGAGAGGAGGGGGAGAGGAGGGGAGAGAGGAGGAGGGAGGGAACAGGGGGAGGGGGAGAGGAGGCGGAGAGGAAGGGGAAGAAGGAGGGAGGGAAGGGGGAGAGGTGGAAGCAGGGAGGAAGCGGGGAGTGGGAGAGGGGGAGTGGGAGAGAGAGGGAGAAGGGAGAGAGGGGGAGGAGAAGGGAGATAGAAAGAGGGGAGGGGAGAGGGGGGGGGGAGTTGGGCCCCAAACCATCCTCAAAAAACAAGAAGAAAAGGAGGAGGAGGAGGGGTAGGGAGAGGAGTGGGGGAGGGAAGGGAGCAGAGATGGGAGAGGAGGGGGAAGGGGGAGAGGGGGAGAGGGAAGGGGGAGAGGGGAGGGGAGGGGAAGAGGGGAAGGGGGAGAGGGGTGGAAGAGATGGAGGGGGAGAGGGGAAGGGAGAGGGCAAGAGGGAGAGGAGGAGAACGGAGGGAGAGAGGAGGAGAGGGGAAGGGGAAAAAGGAGAGGGGAGGGGAGAGGGGAGTAGGGAGGGGGAGGCCTAGACCAGACCTACCTAGACGTCAGATCCTAACCTACCAGGTCACCCAGCCTAGTTAGAGGGTTACTGGTACCTAGCAGACTGACCCAACTCAGACTACTTGTACCCAGACTGACCTAACCTAGCAGGGATGCAGACCAGGGACTACAGTGAATAGATGATCTTACCCAGCCCAGATGCAGCAGCCCACCTAGACCAGATCCTACCTAGGGTTACTTGTACCCTAGGTCAGACCCACCCTAGACCAGACCTAACCTAGGTTAGCAGGGACCTAGATCAACCAGATCCTACCTACCTAGACCTACCTAGACCTACCTACTACTAGATGTATACTATTATATGATGTACCTAGGTTAGGTTACCTACGGACTTATAATCAGACCTAGGGTCACCTAGTCACCACCTAGACCAGATCTGCTGGAGACCCACCTATACCTAACCAGAGTTCACCTAGACCTACCCAACCTAGCAGACCTAGCACAGGGACCTAACCTACAACAACCTAGAATATGTAGTCAGGGAGACCAAACCAGGCGATAGATGCGGGATGGACCGGACCTAGACCTAACTTAGTCATGCTCACCTCATGAATAGAATACTTAACCTGGACCTAGAATAATAATTTAGTTGCCCATAGCAGGTTATGTTGGTAAATCAGGTTTTAGTGTCAAGGCAGTTAATGGGAGGAGGCTTCCAGGTTAGGTAATATGAAGCCTCCTAAGCAGTAGCCCTCAGAAAGAATAGATGTGAAAGTATTTCTTTTAAGAATTTTAAAGGTGTCAGATTCTTAATTAATTTAAACTAGATCCAAGAAAAGCCTAGGAAGGGAAGGCGTAGCTCATATATGGAGATTTCTTACAGATGCAAATTTCCCCCAACAGAAGGGGGATTTGGGGACCGATTCAGTGGGCTAGCCCTGTGGCAGCTATTTCAAAATAGCTCAAAAAATATATTTTGAGATAAAATATTTTGATTTCCTTCACTCTGGTGACAAATAACTCTAGCAGGGCAGTAAAAAAGACTGGCTTGAATAACTGAGAGGCTCAATATTTATCAGCCAGTTTGTGTTTTTTAAAACCAAAAGTAAAATTCTAAGCCCATAATTGACTGAATACAGCCCACTCCTGGCCACTGAGATCTCAAGAAACCTAAAAAACCAAATTCCTGGTCTTGACGGGCAGATCAGACATGGCTCATTATACCCCCTCCCTCTTGGAGTTAAGCACAACTGACCTGACATACATTAAGGTTAAAAAGAGATATTAAGACTGAGAAAACAGACTCTTTGTGGCAATAAGATACCAAATTATAAAGAAAACCTAATGCTATGCTGGCAAAGAGTTAAGTCATAGCCTACAAACCATAACATCTCATTAAACAGGGTTTACTTTTTAATTAAATGGGTATCATGTGGCTTATTTTCCATCCTGACTCTGGTATCACATCACATGACAGCAGACTCTAAAGGAAGTAAAAATATTTTACTGGAACGTATAAAGTCGACGTATTTTGAAATAGCCCTGCAAAGCCATGTTTTGCGGTGGACACTTAAACCTGTAGAGACTCTTCACTCACGCAACCAGGCTTTCCCTTTCCAGGCCTTTCCTGGATCTAGGAGAGTTTAACTGAGGGTCTGATACCTTTAAGGTCTAAAAAATAGACATTTTCCAATCTATTCTCTCTGAGGGCAGCTATGTATGAGGCTTCATCTACACAACAAACGCTTTGGCCCCTACAGCCCTCCTATCTTAACCCAAGCATTCCTTTGTACTGATTTTCAAGTCTTAGACAATAGCTTAACTCTATCAGCCTGTTGTCAACTAAAGAATCCCTAAAGCCCACCTATGACTTGTAAGGACCCTCTTTAAGATGTCCTGCCTTTTGGGGATAAACCAATATATACCTTCCATGTATCAATTCATGTTTTTTCCTGTAACTCCTGTCTCCTTAAAATGTACAAAACCAAACAATAACCTAATCTTTTTGGGTGTACTTTCTAGGACCCCTTGAGACTATGTTCTCTGGGCTATAGTCAGTTACTGTCTTAGAATAAACCTCTTCAAAATATTTTACAGAGTTTGGTTTTTCTGTTAACAATGAACTGAAGACGGAAAATGCTCAATAAACATCTATAAATAGACATATTGACAATGGGTAAGCACTCAGGATTCATTCATAAGGATTTCTGAAACATTTCCCAAATGTGCCGTGCTAAGTAAACTTTAACAATAATCCTTTTGCTCTCCCATTACGCAGAAATTTTCACACATTAAAGAGAACTGAGGGTAGTGGCATTAAAGTTGTTCAAGCCTGACCTAGCAGAGTGCCTCTGTAGCAGTTAGAATGTACAAAACACACATGACAGATTTTTCTAGCTAGTAAATGCCTTGCCCCAGTTCCTACCAACATCTGACTCTATTAATATAATTAGCTTTTTTTTTTTTAACTTTTAAGTTCAAAGGTACATGTGCAGGTTTGTTATATAAACTTGTGTCATGGGGGTTTGTTGTGTGGATTATTTAGTCACCCATGTATTAAGCCTAGTACTCATTAGTTATTTTTCCTGATCCTCTCCCTCCTACCACTTTCCACCCTCCGATAGGCCCCAGTGTGTGTGGTTTCCCTCTATGTGCCCAAGTGTTCTCATCATTTAGCTCCCACTTCTAAGTGAGGACATGTGGTATTTGGTTTTCTGTTCCTGCGTTAGTTAGCTAAAAATAATGGCCTCTAGCTCCATCCATGTCCCTGCAAAGCACATGATCTCATTCTTTTTCAAGTCTGCATAGTATTCCTTAGTGTATGTATACCACATTTTCTTTGTCCAGTCTATCATTGAGGGGAATTTAGGTTGATTCCATGACTTCGCTATTGTGAATAATGCTGCAATGAAGATATGCATGCATGTGTCTTTATGATACAATAGTTTATATTCTTTTGGGTATATATCCAGCAATGGGATTGCTGGGTCAAATAGTATTTCTATCTTTAGGTCTTTGAGGAATTGCCACACTGTCTTCCACAATACCTAAACTAATTTACCCTGCCACCAACAGTGTATAAATGTTCCCTTTTTCTCTGCAACCTTGCCAGCATCTGTTATTTTTTGAGTTTCTAACAACAGCCATTCTGACCCATGTGACATGATTTCACATTGTGGTTCTGATTTACACTGCTCTAATGATCAGTAATGTTGAGCTTTTTTTCATGACTGTTGCTGAATATATATCTTCTTTTGAGAAGTGTCTGTTCACGTCCTTTGCCCAGTTTTTAATAGGGTTGTTCATTTTCTTGTAAATTTGTTTAAGTTTCTTATAGATGCTGGATATTAGGTCTTTGTCAGATGCATAGTTTGCAAAAATTTTCTCCCATTCTGTAGCTTGTCTGTTCACTCTGTTGATAGTATCCTTTGATGTGCAGAAGCTCTTTACATCCCATTTGTCAATTTTTGCTTTTGTTGCAATTGTTTTTTGGCATCTTGGTCATGAAATCTTTGCCCATGCCTACGTCCAGAATGGTATTGCTTGGGTTGTCTTCCAGGGTTTTTATAGTTTTGGGTTTTACATTTAAGTCTTTAATTTATCTTGAGTTGATCTTTGTATATGGTGTAAACAAGGGGTCCAATTGCAATCTTCTGCATATGCTTAGCCAGTTGTCTTAGCATCATTTTATTGAATAAGGAGTCCTTTCTCCATTACTTGTTTTTGTCAGGTTTTGCAAAGATCAGATGAATGTAGGTGTGTGTGACCTTATTTCTGGGTTCTCCATTTGGTTCCATTGGTCTATGTGTTTGTTTTTGTAACAGTAACATGGTGTTTTGTTTACCATAGTCCTGTAGTATAGTTTGAAGTTGGGTGGTGTGATGCTTCCAGCTTTGTTCTTTTTGCTTAGGATTGCCTTAGCTATTCAGCCTTTTTTTATTCCATATAAATTTTAATGTAGTTTTGTCCAATTCTGTGAAGAATCTCAATAGTAGTTTAATAGAAAAAGCACTGAATCTACAAATTACTTTGAGCAGTATTGACATTTTTATAAAATTAATTCTTCCTATTCATGAGCATGGATTTTTTTGTTTGTGTCAACTCTAATTTCTCTGAGCACTATTTTGTAGTTCTCTTGTAGAAATCTTTCATATCCCAAAGACCTTTCACCTCCCTAGTTAGCTGTATTCCTAGGTGTTTTATTCTTTTTGTGTCAATTGTGAATGGAATTGCATTTCTGATTTGGCTCCCAGCTTCACTATTGCTGATGTATACCAATGTGAGTGACTTTTTCATGTTGATTTTGTATACTGAGAGTTTGCTAAAGTTGTTTATCAACTTAAAGAGTTTTAGGGTTGAGACTTTGGGTTTTCTTTATATAGGATCATGTTGTTGGCAAACAAGGATAGTTTGACTAATTCTCTTCCTATTTGAATGATCTTTCTTTCTTTTTCTTGCCTGATTGCCCCAGCCAGAACATTCAATACTATGTTGAATAGAAGTGCTGAGAGAGAGTATCCTTTTCTTGTGCCACTTTTCCACAATAATTTGCATCCAGCTTTGGCCAATTCAGTATGATGCTGGCTTTGAGTTGGTCATAGATAGTTCTTATTTTGAGGTATGTTCCCTCAATACCTAGTTTATTGAGAGTTTTTACTATGAAAGGGGTTTTAGATTTTATTGAAAGCCTGTTCTGCATCTACCAAGGTAATCAAGTGGTTTTTATCTTTAGTTCTGTTAATGTGATGGGTTACATTTATTTATTTGCACATGTTTAAACAACCTTGCATCCCAGGGATAAAGAATACTTGAACATGGTGCATAAGCTTTCTGATGTGCTGCTGAATTCGGTTTGCCGGTATTTTGTTGAGAATTTTTATATTGATATTCATTTAGGGTATTGGCCTGAGGTTTTCTTCTTCTTGTTGTTTTATCTCTGCCAGTTTTGGGTATCAGGATGATGTAGAGAGTGTTAGGGAGAAGTTGCTCCTCCTCAATATTTTGGAATAGTTTCAGTAAGAATGGTACCAACTCTTCTTTGTAATTCTAGTAAAATTCAGCTATGAATTTATCTGGTTTAGTTTAGTTAGTAGGCTATTTATTACTGATAATTTCAGAGCTCATTACTGGTTCAGGGATTCAATTTCTTCTTTGTTGAGTCTTGAAAGAGAGTGTATGTATCCAAGAATTTATTTCTTCTAGATTTTCTAGTTTATGTGTATAGTGGTCTTCATAATATTCTCTGATGGTTTCTGTGTATTGTGAGATCAGTGGTAATATCCTCCTTGTCACATGTGGTTGTGTTTGTTTGAATTTTCTCTCTTTTCTTTATTATTCTAGCCAGCAATCTATTTTATTAATTTTTTGAAAAAAACTAGCTCCTGGACTTGTTTATTGTTTGAATGGTTTTCCATGTCTTAATCGCTTTCAGTTCAGCTCTGATTTTGATTATTTCTTGTCATCTGCTTGCTTTGGTGTTGGTTTGTTCTTGGCTTTCTGGTTCTTCTGCTGACATGTAAGGTTGTTAACTTGAGATCTTCCTAACTTTTTCATGTAGGCATTTAGTGCTATAAATTTCTCTCTTAACATGGCCTAAGCTGTGTCCCAGAGATTCTGATATGTTGTACTTTTGTTCTCATTGGTTTCAAAGAACTTCCTGATTTCTGCCTTAATTTCATTATTTACCCAAAAGTCATTCAGGAGCAAGATATTCAATTTCCATGTAATTTTATGATTCTGAGTGAATTCTGAGTCTTGATATTTAATTTGGTTTCATTGTGGTCCAAGAGTGTTTGTTATGATTTCTGTTCTTTGGCATCTGCTGAAGAGTGTTTTACTTTCAATTATATGATGAAATTTATAGTATGTGACATGTTGTGATGAGAAGAATGTGTATTCTGTTGTTTTTGGGTAGTGAGTTCTATAAATGTCAATTAGGTCTATTTGATCCAGTTTTAAATTCAGGTTCTGAATATTTTTGTTAATTTTCTGCCTCAATGATCTAATATTGGTGGGGGTGTTAAAGTCTCCCACTATTATTGTGTGGGGAGTCTAAGTCTCTTTCTCTTTGAAGGTTTCTAAGAACTTGTTTTATGAATCTGGGTGCTTTTATGTTGGGTACATTTATATTTAGAGTAGCTAGGTCTAATTGAATGGAACCATTTACCATTATGTAATGCCTTTGTCTTTTTTTATTTTTGTTGATGTAAAGACTGTTTTGTTAGAAACTAAGATTGCAACCCCTGCTTTTTTTCTGTTTCCATTTGCTTGGTAAATATGTCTCCATTCCTTTGAGCCTCTGTGTGTCACTGCATGTGAGATGGGTCTCTTGAAGACAGCATACCAATGGGTCTTGGTTCTTTGTCCAGCTTTCACTGTGTCTTTTAATTGGGGCATTGCATTTAGCTCATTTATATTCAAGGTTAGTATCGATATGTGTGGATTTGATCCTGTCTTTATGGTGTTAGCTATTTGCAGACTTGTTATGTGGTTGCATTTGTGTACTTCAGTGTGTTTTTGTAGTGGCTGGTCCATATTTATTGGTTTCATCAGGAGCTCTTATAAGGTAGGTCCCATAGCAATTAATTCTGTCAGCATTTGCTTGTATAAAAATGATCTTATTTCTCCTTCACTTATGAAGGTTTGACCAGATAAGAAATTCTGGGTTAAATTTTCTTTTCTTAAAAATGTTGAATATTGGCCCCAATCTCTTCTGGCTTGTACGGTTTTTGGTTGGGATGTCTGCTGTTAGTCTGATGTTCCTTTGTAAATGACTCGACCTTTCTCTTTAGCTGACTTCAACATTTTTTTCTCTTATTTCATTCTTGGAAAACCTGGTAATTATGCATCTTGGGGATGATCTTCTCATGAAATGTCCTACTGGGGTTTTCTGTATTTCCTGAATTTGAACGTTGGCCTCTCTAGCTATGTTAGGGAAGATCCATGAGTGATATCCTGAAATATGTTCTCCAGGCTGGTTCTATTCTCCCCATCTCTTTCAGTTACATCAATGAGTCATAGACTCAGTCTCTCTACATGTTCCTGTATTTCTCAGATGTTCTGTTCATTCCTTTTTATTTTTTCTCTATTCTTGTCTTATCATTTCAAAAAGTCAGACTTCAAGCTCTGAGATTCTTTGCTCTTCTTGGTCTATTCTGCTATTAATACTTATAATTGCATTATGGAATTCTTGTAGTATGTTTTTCAACTCTCTCAGGTTGGTTACAATTTTTTCTAAACTGGCTACTTTGTCTGTTAGCTCCTGCGTTGTTTTATCATTTTCAGCTTCCTTGCATTGGGTTTCAGTGTACTTCTGTAGTTCAGTGATCTTGACTACCATCTATATTCTGAATTCTAGTTCTGTCATTTCAGCTCTCTCAGTCCAGTTCAGAACCCTTGCTGGAAAGGTGACGTGGTCATTTGGAGGAAAGAAGATACTCTGGGTTTTTAAGTTTCAGCATTCTTGCACTGATTCTTATCTTTGAGGACTTATCTACCTTCTATGTTTGAAGTCGCTGACTTCTGGATTTTCCTTTTCCTGTTATCCTATTTGATGACCTTGAGGGGTTGATTGTGGTATAAGTCAAATTTAGCCAACTGGCTTCTTTTCTGGGAGAGTTTAGGGAGCCAATGCTCAGTTCTCAACTCCTGGACTGCATGCTCTAACTCTGAGGGACTTGTATTAGGTCCCAACTTTGTTCTCTAGTTTCTCAAAGTTTGAAATTCTCTGCACCTGGGGAGCCAAGGTGTGGCAGAGTGCTAATGGGTGCTGGTGTGCCTGCCTCCCTGCATGTACTCACCACAGTGACAGAGGCAACACAGCAGGGGGAAGAAGTGAGGCTGGGAAAGTGGAGAGTGGAAGCAGAGGCCCCTGCTGCAAACCGTATGCATGGCAGCACTGGAGGTGGTGTTGGCACAGGAGTGGAGCAATGGGGTGGGCACAGAACTGGATGCCTTCTCTACTCCCCCACAAGCAGGAGTTCTCACTCAGGCTGTGGGAGGATCTCCTGTTCTCTGTACAGTGTTAGCAGGAGGGCAGGGTGCTGAAAGGGGTGGGGCTTGCTGACTCTGTGCCCACCAAGGGTCTGTTTGCAATGGTGGTCAGTGGGGGAAAGGGGAGGCAGAATACACTCCCTCACACTGGGGGTGGTCAAGGAAAGCAAAACCTGCCTGTGCAGACACACACCAGCAAAGCAACGTGGGGGAGTTTCTCTGAGCTCTGGGGGAAAACTGCAGTATGAGGAGGAAGTAGGCAGGCTTGTGCATGGCCATAGGGGCTGCCTCATTGGAGCTCTCCACCAGTCAGGCATACTTGGATGGCATAGAAGCCACTGTGTGAGCTCCAGTGTCACCTGAGACTGCCCTGCAAGCAGGTGTGGCCAGTCTGGGACCCCAAGTGAGACCAGCAAGCCAAAGAGTGCTCAGGTTCAGACCAGCCCTGTCTGACAGGCAAGATCACCCTGCAGAGATCAGGTCTGATAATTCTCCTAGGGTGGAAGTCTCCTATGGGAGCAAGTCAAGCCTAAGGGGACGACCACTCCTGGCCATGCTCCACTATAGACACTCCCACATCGAACCCTCTGGACTCCATATAAGGTGGCTTGCTGCCCCTACTACCTCTTTAAGCAGCTCTCCCTGCCAACCCAAGTGTTCATGGTGGTCAAGGGTGTTGACTTGCTGGGGTTCCAGAGTCTGGTGGTAAGAGCAGGTTGCTCCTTGCCAGTTCATCTCACCTATTACTCTGAAGCTGCTGTGGTCCAAAAATGAGTCCCAGTGCATGGTAGCCTCATGCAAGGTTCCCAGTTTTCTCCCACTTCAGCCCAGCTTCTGTGTCTTCCCTCCATCCACTCTTGTTGCCTTTTTATTAAGATTTGTTAAAAGCATACCCATCATCTCAGTCCCTTGATGAGAGCTGTTCCACGTGGCTGGATCTAGTCAGCCATCTTTCCCTCTCTTAAATTGGTGGCTTGACTCAGTCATGAGGCCTTGGCTAGAGGATATCAGTTACCCCTCTGGAACAGGTGATTAAGTCCACATCTCCAACCACTTCCCCAGGAGCCAGGCCATTATATACAAAGCCTAATTTCCCCAGGATCAGCCCCTAGGCCTCACAGCTCACTGAAATTATTAACACTAGTCAACACTAACTCTACTTGCCCTGCTTCGTCCTTTTATTCCTGCAGAAACCACAATAAAGTCGCTTGCCCTCAGTTGCCCTCTCTCTCTCTGCCTCATGACTCACTGCAGTACTTCTGAGTATTCCTGTGTTCTCCCCAGGGAACTGTGAGGCACAAAACTGTAAAACTCTTTACCATTTTTTAAATCTCTTCTGAACTCACCATACCTTGCTCAAGGTAATATGCTTAAAGCTGAAAAAAGGGAAGGAAGAAAGGGAGGGGAAGGAGGGAGAAAATGAACTACTTTAATTGGTTTCTTAAAGTAGCATGTTTCTTTTGACTAAAACTCAGCTTAAGCTAACAGTATCTGAATGGAGTGTAAGCTCTTTATACAATAGATAAAATATAGCAACAGTTTACAAACATGGTAAGTTATGACTGCTACAAATTGATCACTATGTGACTCAGGCCATGTGCTTATATCCAGTTATATTATCTTATGTACTTCTCCTAAAGCTCAGTAAACTACTACTATATCTATGTAAAAGGCAATACTGAGGCAAAAAGATACGTAAAAATTGTCTAAAATCACAGAGCAAGCAAACGGTGGAGCTGGGATTTGAACCCAAGTTTATCTAAATGCAGAACCTAAGCTCTTAAGCCATACTACCTCCAAGTAGCTGCTCATCCAACACACATTTATTGGGCATATGGCAGACATTGTATTTTGAATTAGAGAACAAGATACTAAGCAGGTACTCAAGATATTCATTTTTGAGTGAAAGATTAGCTACTTATCTATAAGTACCAGATTGCCTGATAGGCATAAGATGAAATTTTCTCCAGGAACTACAAATATATAGCTATTTGTTTAATTAAGCAACATCTTATAGAAACCAATTAAAAATGCTCTACTACTACTACCCAGTGCCCCTTCCCTCAATGTACACACACACACACACACACACACACACACATTCTATTAAACTCACTTTTTCGGCTAGTTCTGGCTCTGTCCAAGGTTAAAATCTCAAGAAAATCCCATACCTTTTATATGGCTACTCTCAAATAATAAAAAGTTCTCAGGTTAACTTTAGCTGAAAGAAGTTGTTCTTTCTTAAATAAAATGTGTGGGGCCATGTAATCATCAAACCCTACATATCTTTTAAAGTTAAGACTTCTCCCAGGTCAAGCAAATGTGGTTGCCAGCACCTGCTTCAAGTATTTGCCTTGCTCCTCTGTTACTCCCTTCCTACTCCATGTTTTCTGATCCCTTCAGGGAACAGGACTTAAGCTGTGCTCTGGGCTTGGTGGATGTTTATAATTACAAGGTATTTCTGTAGCTTTCTCAGAGATTCAATATCATTTTACTGGAAACCTCCCCACTGTATGTCCCAGAACAGAAGTCATATATTACTGGCCTCTTTTAAGCCCTAATTTCAGGTCCCAACACTCTGGGGGCCCACAACTATCTTGTTGGAATCCAATCAATAGCCCACAACCACTGTCCACCACCTGCAGCTCCTATGAAGGATTGTTCTAAGGATGTTTCTCTCTACTGCTTGGCCCTCAGAAGAGGGCCATTTAGCACCATTACCCAGCCACTGGTGCTAAACTACATTGGTGCAGTTTTTCCCCCATAACAGTCCTATGGATTTTCACTCTTAGAGCCCTTAAGTCTAAGGAAGATATCAATCCACTAGGTCTATGAATTTTTGATGTCAAATTCTGCCTCCAACAGACTTGAGGTAAAAAGGAAGCATTGGGCTGTCCTCTTCCACGAAGGCGCTGGGATAGAAGACCAGCTGCTGGGTTTTATACATGCCAGATGACCACATCCTTGGCACATGTAGCACCTCACTTTGGAATAGGGAGATGCTTGGCAAATATTGTTTTGTTCTCAGCCTTTGAGGACTTAACCAAAATCAAGACAGAGTCTCATTTAACATTCTGTTTCAGAAACATAAAGAAAAATGCTCAGGAGAACAAATGATACATCTCAGTAAAAAGTGTCTCTATATAACTATTTTCTAATAGGTTTGCCTTCTAATTTTGACTCTCCCCCTAGATATGTCTTGTTAACCTTAGTAAATTGTTAGCCCTCAGAGTCTTCACCTAAAATTTATTTTTTAATATATAAAATTATGTAAAGATTGTTGCAGAGCCTTTCCAGGAAAAATATGTCTCTATCATTTAAGGCTCACATGACAGAGTGGTTAAACATGAGTCATTTTAGCCCATAACATGAACAGAAGACATTTTAGCCCTCAAAATTTAAATCAGGAATACAGACAGACCCTGGTACCTGTTGGCAGACTTCTCCAAAGTGAGCACCTCTTGGTTTATGAATAATCTGTACTTCTAGAACCACTGTTTTCTCCTATCCGCAGGGACACACTACCACCTCAGGACAAGCTCCCTGCTAACTATACCCTCACCCTAGCACAGAATACAAGCCCACTGCCACTCCATCACACAGAGCCTACCCCACTGCAGGATATCAGAGTACATAAAGTTTACTACATAAGCATAGACATAAATACCAAATGATGCTAACTGGGTTAAAAGAACTCATCTTCCTATAATGTGTTGTTTACATTGTTTACTCATATATCCTCTTAGTTTTATAAAATATTTTTTCCAGTATTTACATGGTTGGCATCAAGTTACTGCCCGATTTTGATTAAAATTAAAATTGCATTCTTTTTCTGTCTTTAGAATATAGGTTCCAAAACCATAAAGTAGGTAATTGATATTATACTAAGAAGTTTGCAATGGGAAAATCAATGAAAACAATTAACTGCTATGACTCTGGTATAGATACCTTGAGTACAATAAGGCTCAAAATGTTTTGACAACATCAGAAATTGTATGAACATAATTAATAGTGGCATCTCAAAAATTAAATATTTTGTTCTCTTCAGGTACTGACCAAGAACAGAAGAGCCTTCTCGGGAAAACTACTTGAGAAGTTCTGAAAAATCTTTAGCACTCAGTCCTTTTTCTGTATTGATGCCTCATTTGAGGCACTGCTATTTAAGAGCCTGCTGCCGAGGACTCTGCAGTTCCAGACAAGATAATCTTCCCTGATGTTACGGACGGAATGTTCGTGTACCTGCTCCCCACCAAAATTCGTATGTTGAAGCCCTAACCCTTGGTGTGGCTGTAACTGGAGTATGAAACTAATTAAGGTTAAATGAGGATAGGGCCCTGATTCATTAGTGTCCTTACAGGGAGGGAGAGAGAGAGCTTACTCTCTCTCCTCCATGTTCATGCACTGAGGAAAGGCCATGTGAGGATACAGCAAAAACGTGGCCATCTGCAAGACAAGAAGAGAGTCCTTACCAGAAACTGAATTGGCTGGAAACTTGATCTTGCACTTACAGCATCCAGAACTGTGAGAAAATAAATTTCTGTTGTTTGAACTACCCAGTCTATGGTATTTTGTCAGGGTGGCCCAAGCAGATTAATATACCCAATAACCTAACAATGGAGGAGAGGACAAAAAGACATTTCCCTCCTCTTTTTCAAAATGAGATCCCAGAAATTCCCAAGGATATGTAAAAATATGAATATCTTGCTTTTACATACTATGTTTATACCCATAGTTCTATTTATTCTTCAAAATCTTTCAGTTAGTCAGACCTAATATTAATAATCCAGCTTTACAGATGAGATAGAATGAAGCTAAGCCAAGAACTTTTGACTCCTAGCCAGATGCAGATGCCTCAGAGTATTCCTACAGATCATTCCATTCTTGAGTGCGCTTGCAATTACAGCATTTTTGGGAAGTTCTGCACTGGTTCAAGAATAAAATACTAGACTGAAAAAGTTACTTCTCAACAGATAAGCATAATTGCAAAGAGAACCAGTAGCCATAAATAAACAAGGTTGAAGAGAAAAAATTTAAAAAGTTGGAGTTGTGCTCATTTTCAATAATTTTAATTATTAATTTAGAGTTACAGTAATTTCCATCTTTCAGCAAAAGCTTTTTTATATACCACATCTCAGCTTTAGATATCTGTGACACAAAGGAATAAATCTTGGTCACTTCTTGTCCTTGAACACATGATGTACAGCTCCTGCTAGGAGAAAAAGCTCAGCTACAATCTAAATTTCAGAACATCCACACTTCTGATTAATTTGGGGCAGTCACGCATTTAAAGAAATAGGTACTCTCTTTGGATTGTTTGGAATAGTTTCATTAGGAATGGTACCAGCTCCTCTTTGCATGTCTGGTAGAATTCAGCTACGAAAACGTCTGGACCTGGGCTTTTTTAGGTGGTAGGCTCTTAATTGCTGCCTCAAAGTCAGACCTTGTTATTGGTCTATTCAGGGTTTCGACTTCTTCCTGGTTTAGGCTTGGGAGGATGTAAGTGTCCAGGAATTTATCCATTTCTTCCAGGTTTACTAGTTTATGTGCATAGAGTTGTTTGTAATAATCTCTGATGGTGGTTTGTATTTCTGTGGAATCTGTGGTGATATCCCCTTTATCGTTTTTTATTGCATCTATTTGATTATTCTCTCTTTTCTTTTTTATTAATCCAACTAGTGGTCTATTTTGTTGATCTTTTCGAAAAACCAGCTCCTGAATTTATTGATTTTTTGAAGGGTTTTTTGTGTCTCTATCTCCTTGAGTTCTGCTCTGATCTTAGTTATTTCTCGTCTTTTGCTAGGTTTTGAGTTTTTTTGGTCTTGCTTCTCTAGCTCTTTCAATTTCGATGATAGGGTGTCGATTTTGGCTCTTTCCTTCCTTCTCATGTGGGCATTTATTGCTATATATTTTCCTGTAGACACTGCTTTAAATGTGTCCCAGAGATTCTGGTATGTTGTGTCTTCATTCTCGTTGGTTTTGAAAAACATCTTTATTTCTGCCTTCATTTCATTGTTTATCCAGTCAACTTTCAAGAGCCAGTTGTTCAGTTTCCATGAAGCTGTGTGGTTCTGAGTTAGTTTCCGAATTCCGAGTTCTGACTTGATTGCTCTGTGGTCTGAGAGACTGTTTGTTATGATTTCTATTCTTTTGCATTTGCTGAGGAGTGATTTACTTCCAATTATGTGGTCAATTTTAGAGTAGGTGTGATGCGGTGCTGGGAAGAATGTATATTCTGTGGATTTGGGGTGGAGAGTTCTGTAAATGTCTATTAGGTTTGCTTGGTCCAGGTCTGAGTTCAAGTCCTGGATATCCTTGTTAATGTTCTGTCTCGTTGATCTGTCTAATATTGACAATGGGGTGTGAAAGTCTCCCACTATTATTGTGTGTAAGTCTAAGTCTCTTTGTAAGTCATTAAGAACTTGCCTTATGTATCTGGGTGCTCCTGTATTGGGTGAGTATATATTTAGGATTGTTAGCTCTTCTTCTTGCATTGATTCTTTTACCATTATGTAATGTCCTTCTTTGTCTCTTTTGATCTTTGTTGGTTTAAAGTCTATTTTATCTGAGATGAGAATTACAACTCCTGCTTTTTTTTTTTTTGCTCTCCATTTGCTTGGTAAATCTTCCTCCATCCCTTTATTTTTAGCCTTCGTGTATCCTTGCATGTGAGATGGGTTTCCTGGATACAGCACACCGATGGGTTTTGGTTTTTCATCCAATTTGCCAGTCTGTGTCTTTTGATTGGGGCATTTAGCCCATTTACATTTAGGGTTAATATTATTATGTGTGAATTTGATCCTGCCATTTTGATGCTAGCTGGCTATTTTGCCTGTTAGTTGATGCAGTTTCTTCATTGTGTTGATGCTCTTTACCATTTGGTATGTTTTTGGAGTGGTTGGTACTGGTTGTTCCTTTCTATGTTTAGTGCCTCTTTCAGGAGCTCTTGTAAAGCAGGCCTAGTGGTGATGAAATCTCTGAGTACTTGCTTGTTCATAAAGGATTTTATTTTTCCTTCACTTATGAAGCTTAGTTTGGCTGGATATGAAATTCTGGGTTGAAAGTTCTTTTCTTTACGGATGTTGAATATTGGCCCCCACTCTCTTCTGGCTTGTAGGGTTTCTGCTGAGAGATCTGCTGTGAGTCTGATGGGCTTCCCTTTGTGGGTAACCCAACCTTTCTCTCTGGCTACCCTTAGCATTTTCTCCTTCATTTCACCCTTCCCAAATCATTTTATGAGACCAACATCATCCCGATACCCAAAGCTGGCAGAGAGTCAGCAAGACAAGAAAACTTCAGGCCAATATCCATGATGAACATAGATGCAAAAATCTTCAATAAAATACTGGCAAACCAATTGCAACAGCACATCAAAAAGCTTATCCACCATGATAAAGTAGGATTCATCCCAGGGATGCAAGGCTGGTTCAACATACATAAGTCTATAAATGTAATTCACCACATAAACAGAACCAAAGACAAAAACCACATGATTATCTCAATTGATGCAGAGAAGGCCTTTGAAAAAATTCAACAGCCCTTTATGCTAAAAACCCTCAATAAACTAGGTATTGAGGGAACATATCTCAAAATAATAAAAGCTATTTACAACAAACCCACAGCCAATATCATACTGAATGGGCAAAAACTGGAAGCATTTCCCTTGAAATCTGGCACTAGACAAGGATGCCCTCTCTCACCACTCCTATTCAATATAGTATTGGAACTTCTAGCCAGAGCAATCAGGCAAGAAAAAGAAATAAAGGGTATTCAAATAGGAAAGGAGGAAGTCAAATTGTCTCTGTTTGTAGACGACATGATTGTATATCCAGAAGACCCCATCGTCTCAGCCCAAAATCTCCTGAAAGTAATAAGCAACTTCAGCCAAGTCTCAGGATACAAAATCAATGTGCAAAAATCACAAGCATTCCTAAACACCAGTAACAGACTTAAAGAAAGCCACATCAAGAACGAACTACCATTCACAATTGCTACAAAGAGAATAAAATACCTGGGAATACAACTAACAAAGGATGTAAAGGACCTCTTCAAGGAGAACTACAAACCACTGCTCAACGAAATAAGAGAGGACACAAACAGATGGAGAAACATTCCATGTTCATGGTTAGGAAGAATCGATATCGTGAAAATGGCCATACTACCCAAAGTAATTTACAGATTCAATGCTATCCCCATCAAGCTACCAATGACCTTCTTCACAGAACTGGAAAAAACCACCTTAAACTTCATATGGAACCAAAAGAGAGCCCACATAGCCAAATCAATTCTAAGCAAAAAAAGCAAAGTGGGAGGCATCACACTACCAGACTTCAAACTATACTACAAAGCTACAGTAATCAAAACAGCATGGTACTGGTACCAAAACAGACATATAGACCAATGGAACAGAACAGAGGCCTCGGAGGCAACACCACACATCTACAACCATCTGATCTTTGACAAACCTGACAAAAACAAGCAATGGGGAAAGGATTCCCCTGTTTAATAAATGGTGTTGGGAAAACTGGCTAGCCATGTGCAGAAAGCAGAAACTGGACCCCTTCCTGACACCTTACACTAAAATTAACTCCAGATGGATTAAAGACTTAAATATAAGACCTAACACCATAAAAACCTTAGAAGAAAACCTAGGCAAAACCATTCAGGACATAGGCGTAGGCAAGGACTTCATGACCAAAACACCAAAAGCAGTGGCAACAAAAGCCAAAATAGACAAATGGGACCTAATCAAACTCCACAGCTTCTGCACAGAAAAAGAAACAGTCATTAGAGTGAATCGGCAACCAACAGATTGGGAAAAAATTTTTGCAATCTACCCATCTGACAAAGGGCTGATATCCAAAATCTACAAAGAACTAAAACAGATTTACAAGAAAAAACAAACCCATTCAAAAGTGGGCAAAGGATATCAACAGACATTTTACAAAAGAAGACATATGTGAGGCCAACATATGAAAAAATGCTCATCATCACTGGTCATTAGAGAAATGCAAATCAAAACTACATTGAGATACCACCTCACACCAGTTAGACTGGCGATCATTAAAAAATCTGGAGACAACAGATGCTGGAGAGGATGTGGAGAAATAGGAACACTTTTACACTGTTGGTGGGAGTGTAAATTAGTTCAACCATTGTGGAAGTCAGTGTGGCGATTCCTCAAGGACCTAGAAATAGAAATTCCATTTGACCCAGCAATCCCATTACTGGCTATATATCCAAAGGATTATAAATCGTTCTACTATACGGACACATGCACACGAATATTCATTGCAGCACTATTTACAATAGCAAAGACCTAGAACCAACCCAAAGGCCCATCGATGATACACTGGACAGGGAAAATGTGGCACATATACACTATGGAATACTATGCAGCCATCAAAAATGATGAGTTCGTGTCCTTTGTAGGGACATGGATGAACCTGGAAACCATCATTCTCAGCAAACTTACACAAGAACAGAAAATCAAACACCACATGTTCTCACTCATAGGTGGGTGTTGAACAATGAGAACACATGGACACAGGGAGGGGAGCATTACACACTGGGGGTATGTCGGGGGAAACAGGGGAGGGACAGTGGGGGGGTGGGGAGTTGGGGAGAGATAGCATGGAGAGAAATGCCAGATATAGGTGATGGGGAGGAAGGCAGCACATCACATTGCCATGTGTGTACCTATACAAAATCTTGCATGTTCTTCACATGTACCCCAAAACCTAAAATGCAATATAAAAAAAAACAGATATAGCTACTCTCTGGAAAACCAATGCTGTATATCCCATTAATAAGCCCTCTGTAGGCTTTTGTGTTAATTTTCAAAAAGTCACACCATTAATAAAGATTTAGTAGCCAAGTAATTGGCACTAATATGACTTTAGCATAGAACAACATATACTTTTAGGGTCATCTTTCTGTTGTATAAATCAAAGATGAAAAACTTCAAAAACTGGACCAATGTGAGACTGGTTAGGATAACTGATTTCGAACACATGTTTAAAACATTTTTTAATCCATCTATGATATCTTATATATTTCTTATGTCTAAGAGGCAGCCAAAAATGCCTTTCACCAACCTTTAGTATTGACTCCTCCTAATAGAGAATGTCTCTCTTTGCTCTCATTTTAACTGCTCTTGAGGATGACTGCCTAATGCTGGGAAAAACGTTGGTTGCTTTTAGCAGGCATGCCTGTCAATATCAACAGTCATACCATTCTGCTCTTTCAGCTCAGTTTCCATTATACTGGAAAATGAAGACCTATCTCTGAGTATTTATTCGTCTCCAGGTTAGCTGTGAAAAGCTCTTTACGTTGAATTTCCTTCTTATTTGGCCACCAAAGGAGTCAGTCTCTCCTAATTGATCTTCCAAAGGATCATCACATTCAGAAAAAAATGGAATATTTCTCTAACATAGAACACAAATTTGAGTTATAGTAGTGTTTTGTTTGTAGGTGTTTTTACATGCATCTAGAGAAAAGAGATTTTAAACTTGGACGCATAAAAAATTAATCAAAAAAATTCAAAAATTAAGGAATCATAAATAATCTAAATATTCACTAATAAAGGGTTGGCATAAGATATAATATGTAGCTATATAAAGATTTACAATGATATTTCCATTCAGTAAAGTACTCTGCTTCTAATATAAATAATACTATGGCACTGAAGCTTCTGCTTCTACATAGCAGACTATGCACATAGGTGTTTATATCTCCTTCCTCAAAAATGGCTATAAAAATGACAGCAAAGAAGTATGAAGGACAGTTATCTCATTGCAGCACTACAAAGGGAAGATAAGCCATCAGCAGACCAGAAATTTGTAAAATCTCTAGAACATGGTAGGTAGATGGACTCAGATAAGAAGAGGCAAACATCCCAGCACCAAGGACACATAGTTTTAAATTAAGTAAATGCTGAGCAGAATGAATGACAAAGACCAGTATCAGAAATACCTCCAAAGAATTTTGTAACACACCAAAGATAAAAATATACTAGAAGCTTCCAGGAAAAGGCTTTGGAAACCAGTGTTACATAAGGCCCTTCTGTGTGGTTTATTATCTAAATTATTATTTTTTTAAATTATACGTTAAGTTCTGGGATACATATGTAGAACGTGCAGATTTGTTACATAGGTATACACGTGCCATGGTGGTTTGCTGCACACATAAACCCATCATCTACATTAGGTATTTTTCCTAATGCTATCCCCTCCGCTAGTCCCCCAGCCCCTGACAGGCCCCCGGTATATGATGTTCCCCTCCCTGTGTCCATGTGTTCTCATTGTTCAACTCCCAATTATTAGTGAGAACATGCAGTGTTGGTTTTCTGTTCCTGTGTTAGTTTGCCAAGAATGATGGCTTCCAGCTTCACCATGTCCTGAAAAGGACATGAACTCATCCTTTCTTATTGCTGCATAGTATTCCACAGTGTACATGTGCCACATTTTCTTTATCTAGTCTATGATTGATGGGCATTTGGGTTGGTTCCAAGTCTTTGCTATTGTGCACAGTTCAATAAACATACATGTGCATGGGTCTTTATAGTGTAATGACTTATAATCCTTTGGGTAAATGCCCAGTAATGGGATTTCTGGGTCAAATGGCATTTCTGGTTCTAGATCCTTGAGGAATTGCCACACCGTCTTCCACAATGGTTGAACTAATTTACACTCCCACCAACAGTGTAAAAACAGTCCTCTTCTCCACATTCTCTCCAGCATGTTTTCCCTGACTTTATAATGATCGCCATTCTAACTGGCATGAGATGGTATCTCCTTGTGGTTTTGATTTGCATTTCTCTAATGACCAATGATGATGAGTTTTTTTTCAAGCTTATTGGCTGCATAAATGTCTTCTTTTGAGAAGTGTCTATTCATCTCCTTTGCCCACTTTTTGATGGGGTTGTGTTTTTACTTCTAAATTTGTTTAAGTTCCTTGTAGATTCTGAATATTAGCCCTTTGTCAGATGAATAGATTGCAAACATTTTCTCCCATTCTATAAGTTTCCTGAGCACTCTGATGATAGTTTCTTTTGCTGTGCAGAAGCTCTTTAATTAGATCCCATTTGTCAATTTTGGCTTTGTTGTCATTGCTTTTGGTGTTTTGGTCATGAAATCTTTGCCAATGCTTATGTCCTAAATGGTACTGCCTAGGTTTTCTTCTAGGGTTTTTATGGTTTTAGGTCTTACATTTAAGTCTTTAATCTACCCTGAGCTAATTTTTGTATAAGGTATAAGGAAGGAGTCCTGTTTCAATTTTCTGTATATGGCTAGCTAGTTTTCCCAACACCATTTATTAAACAGGGAATCCTGGCCAGGCACGGTGGCTCATTGCTGGAATCCCGGAACTTTGGGAGGCTGAGGTGGGTGGGTGATGAGGTCAGAAGATCAAGACCTCCCTGAGTAACACGGTGAAACTCTGTCTCTACTAAAAATACAAAAAATTAGCCAGACGTGATGGCATGTGCCTGTAATCCTAGCTACTCGGGAGGCTGAGGCAGGAGAATCACTTGAACTCTCAGGAAGCGGAGGTTGCAGTCAGCCAAGATCACACCACTGCACTCCAGTCTTGGTCAAAGAGCAAGATTCGGTCTCAAAAAACAAAATAGGGAATTCTTTTCCCATAGCTTGTCTTTATCAGGATTGTCAAAGAACAGATGGTTGTAGATGTGTAGCATAATTTCCGAGGCCTCTGTTCTGTTTCATTGTTCTATAGATCTGTTTTGGTACCAGTACCATGCTGTTTTGGTTACTGTATGCTCATAGCATAGTATGAAGTCAAGTAGTGTGATGCCGCCAGCTTTGTTCTTTTTGCTGAAGATCGTCTTGGCTATATGGGCTTTTTTTGTTGTTGTTCCATATGAAATTTAAAGTCATTTTTTCTAATTCTGTGAAGAAAGTCAATGGTACTTAATGGGAATAGCATTGATTCTATAAATTTCTTTGGGCAGTATGGCCATTTTCACGATGGGCAGTATGGCAATTTTCACAGTATTAATTCTTCCTATCCATGAGCATGGAAGGTTTTCCATTTGTTTGTGTCCTCTCTTATTTCCTTGAGCAGTGGTTTGTAGTTCTCCTTGAAGAGGTCCTTCACATCCCTTTTAAGTTGTAATCCCAGGTATTTTATTCTCTTTGTAGCAATTGTGAATGAGAGTTCACTCATGATTTGGCTGTCTGCTATTGGGAATGCTTGTGATTTCTGCAAAGTGATTTTGTATCCTAGAATTTGCTGAAGTTGCTTATCAGCTTAAGGAGTTTTTGGGCTGAGTCAATGGAGTTTTCTAAATATACAATTATGTTATCTGCAAACATAAGAGATAAGGTCATGGTGGATAAGCCTTTCAATGTGCTGCTGAATTCAGTTTACCAGTATTTTACTGAGGATTTTCACATTGATGTTCTTAGCTTCCTTGCATTGGGTTAGTACATGCTCCTTTAACTCAGAGGAATTTGTTATTATCCAACTTCTAAAGACTACTTCTATAAATTCATCAAACTCATTCTCTGCCCAGTTTTGTTCCCTTGCTGGTGAGGAATTGTGATCCTTTGGAGAAGAAAAGGCACTCTGCAGAATTTTCAGCCCCTTTGTGCTTTTTGTGGTTTTTCCTCATTTCATGCATTTATGTGGTTGTCCCTTTTGTTGATGTTGATGCTATTCCTTTCTGTTTGTTAGTTTTCCTTCTACAGTCAGGCCCCTTTGCTGAAGGTCTGCTGGAGTTTGCTGGAGGTCCACTCCAGACCCTGTTTGCCAGGGTATCATCAGCAGAGGCTACAGAACAGCAGGGATTGCTGCCTGTTCCTTCTTCTGGAAGCTTCATTCCAGAGGGGCACCTGCCAGATGCCAGCTGGAGCTCTCCTGTATGAGGTGTCTCCCCAGTCAGGAAGCACGGGGGTCAGGGGATCCACCTGAGGAGGCAATCTGTCCTTCAGCAGAGCTTGAGCACTCTGCTGGGAGATCCACTGCTCTCTTCAGAGCTGGCAGGCAGGAACATTTAAGTCTGCTGAAGTTGCAGCCACAGCCACCCCTTCCCTCAGGTGCTCTGTCCCAGGGAGATGAGAGTGTTATCTATAAGCCCCTGACTGACACTGTTGTCTTTCCTTCAGAGACGTCCTGCCCAGAGAGGAGGAATCTAGAGAGGCAGTTTTGGCTACTGCAGCTTTGCTAAGCTGTGGTGGGCTCTGCCCAGCTCAAATTTCCTGGCAGCTTTGTTTACACTGTGAGGGGAAAACTGCCTACTGAAGCCTCAGTAATGGCAGATGCTCCTCCCCAGATCAAGCTCAAGCATCCTCTACTTCAGATGGCTGTGCTGGCAGCAAGAATTTCAAGTCAGTGGATCTTAGCTTGCTGGGCTCTGTCAGGATGGGATCCACTGAACTAGACCACTTGGCTTCCTGGCTTAGGCCCCCTTTTCAGGGAGTGAACGGTTCTGTCTTGCTGGTGTCTCAGGTACCACTGGGGTATTAAAAAAAAAATTCCTGCAGCTATCTTGGTGTCTGCCCAAACAGCTTCCCAGTTTTGTGCTTGAAACCCAGGGTCCTGGTGGTGTAGGCACCTGAGGGGAACCTCCCGGTTGTGAAGACCATGGGAAAAGCAAAGTATCTGGGCCAGAGTTTACTGTTCCTTAAGGCACATCCTTCATGGCTTCCCTTGGCTAGGGGAGGGAGTTCCCAACCCCTTGCACTTCCCAAGTGAGGTGACGCCCCACCCTTCTTCATCTCACCCTCCATGGGCTTCACCCACTGTCTAGCCAGTCCCAATGAGATGAGCCAGGTACCTCAGTTGGAAATGTAGAACTCACCTGTCACCTGCCTTCTGCATTGATCTTGCTGGGAGCTGCAGACCAGAACTGTTCCTATTTGGCCATCTTGCCAGCCATGCCCTATTCTCTGAATTTTTATAGCCATGAAATTGCTTAGGGAAGCAGTCAAGCTTCAAAAGTATTCATTAACGAACTTGTAAAATTAGTCCTGACTCACTCAAATACCCAACCGCTATCTTAATAAATGTGTGATAAATATGTAGCACAACTTTATTTCAAAGTAAAATTGCAAATCTTGAAAAGATGTAAGATTTCATAGAGCTGATAAAAGTCTTGGTAACTTTTTAAGTAATCAACAAAATTATTTAAATGAGGATTAGCAGAGTTAGGTCAATTAAGGATGAAGAAGAAAATCAACCAGGGGAAAAAAAAAATAACAAGAAAGGGTCTTCAAAGAAGACACATCAAAGGATTTAAGATAGGCCCTTGGTGAAAGTCTTAAAATACTTTTATAAAACTTACTATCTTTATGATTGTGTTAGTAAAATATGAATTTGGAAGATGTCATAACAAGGTGTAATTTATTCTTATCAGGAAACGGTATCCCAATAATCCATTTTAAATGGATTATAATCAGTAGATTGATCTGGTGCTAATTTTCCTAGAAAACTGAGTATTTTCTGTATATACAATAAAACCAAAGACATAGTAATATTAGTCTTCCCATGAGCAACAATAACTGTTAAAAACAGTGGGAAAATGCCTTAAAAATACTGAGATAAAATGACTTTAGTGTTTGCCTTCCTTGTATTCTTTTTCTTCTCAAAAAAGTCACTCCAGAAGTATTTTTAGAGTGAGAGAAAAAGTGACACACACACACACAGAGAAAGAGAGGAGGGAGGGAGGGAGGGAGGGAGGGGGAGGGGGAGAGAGAGAGGGAGGGAGGGAGGGAGAGAGAGAGAGAGAGAGGGAGAGAGAGGGAGGGAGAGAGAGAGAGAGAGAAAGAAGAGCCAAGAAAATAGAATGAAAGACATGAAGAAATAAAGAAATTTCTGCTTTGGGTAAGAGAAGACAAAGTAATTCAAACCAGATCAGACCATCCTCTGGGAAAAAATACACAAAACTTAATAGAAGTATGTTATTTTAAAAGTTTCTTAAAAGCATCAAAAGCATATCTGAAAAGGAATTACAGGGTAAAAATCTAAGACTTGGGGAAAGGGGTACCTTGAGGGCATCTGGGTAAAGAGCTACCCTGGGGGCACTTGCTGATCTGAAAGAAGGGGCTCATAGGTGCTTTTGAAAGCCTTCTTAAGCTACAGGGAAACAAGTCAGAGATCAGGCCCCATGCAGTAGAGAGAACTGAGTCCCAAATGGCTATACCCTCAGAGTTGTGATGAACCAAAAATAAACCAATCCTTGCCCAGTTTGCAGTCTTCCTTTTTTTTTTTAACTTTAAGTTCAGGGGTACATGTGCAGGTTTGTTACATAGGTAAACTTGTGTCATGGAGGTTGGTTGTACAGATTATTTCATCACCCGGGTATTAAGTCTTGTACCCATTAGTTATTTTTCCAGATCATCTCCCTCCTCTCACTCTCCACCCTCTGATAATCCCCAGTGTGTGTTGATCCTTTTTACATGTCCATGTGTTTTCATCATTAGTTCCCCCTTGTAAGTGAGAATATGTGATATTTTTTGATAAATTAATGATGTATTTTATTATTTCTCAGATGAATACTAAAAGAACAAAGAAAGAGCATACATAACACTTTCAACTAAATGATAAGGCAAGAAAATTAATGAATTTTTAAAAAATCAATCAGATCTCATGTTCTGTTCCTGTGTTAATTTGCGAAGGATAATGGCCTCCAGCTTCATCCCTGTCCAAATTTCAGTGGCCCTAAAATCTCAAGCCGTGAAGCTTAGAGTAAGGATATCCTAGATTGTTAGCACCCCTCTTCAGAGGCAAATAATAGATGATAGGCTTAGGATGCTAAGACTTAAATTATTTCAACAAATACTTCTTCAAATGCAATGTCCACCACACACTGAAACATGACAAGATTCCATGGGCAAGAACTAGGAGTAATAAAAATAACCAGTATAGCCACAGGCATTGTTAGTCACAGTAAAACTGTACCTAACATTCTCAAAGAGAAGAAAAATAAGCTGTAAAATTTCAGTAGGAAACTGATAACTATAAAAAGTGACAGCAGATTTGAAAAAGAAACAAACTGAAATCCTAGAATTGAGTAATTCATAAACAAAATTAAGAATTCAATGGGCAGAATTAACAATATATTGCACAGGTCAGAGACAGTGAACAGAAAACAGGTCAGAAGCAACTCTCCAGAATGCAGCACACCTGCTGACAAAAGATAAAAAACACAGAAGAGAGTGTAAAAGACAGGTAATTCCATAAGAGATACCAAGATTTAACATCCAGAAGAGGAGGGAAAAAAAAACAAGTAACAGGCAATGTTTGTGGAGATTTTGGCTTTAAATTTTCTAGAACTAATGAAGAATATCAATTATCAGATTTATTAGTAATGCCAATAATTTAGAACCAGCAAAAATAAAGGCAAAATGAAGACATTTTTAGGGACATGACTAATGGAAAGTTTTTACCAGTAAGAGGCCTGCACCCAAAGGACTTTATAAAGGATGTTTTCAGAGAATAGAAAAATAATTGATGAGGAAGATATAGAGGTAAAAAAATACAAATAATAATAATGAGCAAGGAAATTTGGAAACCTGGGAGTAAATCTCAATAAACACTGACAGTACAAAAAATAGCAACACATAGGTTGGGAAGAATGTAAATGAAGCTAAGTGTTTTAAGCTCCTTGCTCCACCCAGGAAGGAAGCAAAATTATTCACTAATAATTTCGATAAATCAGTGTTATATTTTGTAATTTCTCAGAACACTAAAAAAATAAGGAAAAACCTGACACTTTCAACGGAAAGATAAGGCAATAAAATTAGTATCAGAAGTCGACAAGGCCACATGTCGACTTCTGTTGTAAGTCCACAGCTCTTGGAGATACTTGCCTACCACAGGAACTCTCTTGGGGATCCGTGGCCACAGTGGTTTGCAGCTGTCACAGTTGATATCAAATCAATTTGCTGAGAAAAGCAAGCATTCAATGAATCTCTGCTTGTTTCTTTAAAATACATCAGTGACATGATATTGAGGAGGTCCCAATTATTTATCAATCATTTCAACAAATTTGCTATGATAAGCATATCACACTCAGAATAGTCATTTCTTATATCCTGAAAAAGAATGGAAGACATGGGGAGTTTTTAGGAGACTGGCAATATTTCTCCTGATTTTAATGTTTCAGGAAGTAAATATAGAAAATATAAACTAGTAACAGCAGAAAATTTGATTGTTCTTAATAAACTGAAGATTTAATGACAAAGAGTGACACAAGGAGGCAACATAAAGTCTGACGGCAGGAGTTTTTGCCAAAGTGCCTTTCTATGCACATAGGAAAATCAACCAAGTTAAAGATAACCAGGAAATAAAATCAAAGACATTGGTTATTAAGGTTACAGAAGACTGTACACTGCACATTCCACAAACTTTACAGATGTGATCACTTGGATACTTTGATTTATGCCTCTATTTCAGCATCTCCCAACAGGTTATGATATGCAAAAGAATGGACTCCAGAACGGTTCCTTGAATGCTTTCTATTCTGCTGTATTTATTCTAGGGTTTGTTTGGTGTTTTTTCATGATCAAGGATCAAGATCTCAATTAATCTTTCACCATCAATTTATGTTTACTACAGAGTTACCTGCTTCTGTCATCAAAATGTCTTTGAAATTCGTTGTCTGTTTTTTATGTGTCGATATTCTGCAATTCTAGCTCTATTTGCGTCTATGTGAGACAGGCTTTAAAACTAAAACTTTGCTGCCTCTTATTCTGCAAGCAGAGTAAAAGGTGACTAGGAAATGATAAAATACTTATTCTTTTCATCTTCCAAATTATTAGTTAAAATTGCATGGAGAAATTATATAGGAAAAGTCTTTGACAAGAAACAGTATAAAAATATATAGTCATTTATTACTATTTATTATGTATTGTAATAGAAATTTATTTATGTATTAAGAAATTAACCATAACTAATTTTTAGAAAAAATATTCCAAAACAGTATTTTCATTGTGAGGTTTGGTTGTAGTTTTAGCTCATGTTTGTCAAATCAAAGTCCCTTTTATGAAGAAATACACATGAAATTTAAAAACAATTTTGGGAAAAATCAATGTATACATTGCCAACTATTAACTTTGAAAAGTTGCATAAATGAAACACTAATTCACTGTGTAAAACTATTCAGATACGGCTGGGCACAGTGGCTCACACCTATAATCCCAGCACTTTGGGAGGCCAAGGCAGGCGGATCACGAGGTCAAGAGATCAAGACCATCTGGCCAAAACAGTGAAACTCCATCTCTGCTAAAAATACAAAAATTAGCTGGGTGTGGTCGCGCGTACCTGCAGTCCCAGCTATTTGGGAGGCTAAGGCAGAAGAATCACTTGAACCCTGGAGGTGAAGGTTGCAGTGAGCCGAGATCGTGCCACTGCACTCCAGCCTGGTGACAGCAAGATGCTGTCTCAAAAAATAATTTTTCAGATATAAGCATGTATCCACTACTTTTCCTGCATCTGTATATGTTTTATGTGATACAGATCAAATGGTTCATCAGAGTGACTACAAAGTCTCACTTTAAATGAGCAATAAAACTAAGTACACTAAGTCTAACACTAAGTTTTTCTTCAGAATAATGGTCTTAACAGCTTATTTGTAAAAGCTTAAGCTTGAGTTCTGTTGGGAAGTTGGGTAAAAGTAATAGCACTAGAGACTCTTCTTTAGAAGCTTTGGAATGTAAATTTCTGTAAATTAAAAAAAAAAGAATTCTTTGTAATTTTAACATTAAAAGAAGTATCTTCCTCTTGAAGTTGTAAAAAGTCCTTTTAAGCGCTAACATTAAGAAAAATCTGAGTTAGAGGCAGAAAAAGCATTTGACAAAATTTAGTATCTCTTCACAACAAAAACTCTTAACAAATTAGGTATATCTCAACAAAATAAAGGCCGTATGTGACAAAATTACAGCTAACATCATACTCAACAGTGAAATATTAAAAACTTTTTCTCTAAGATCAAGAAGTAGACAAGGATGCTCACTGTCCCCATTTCTGCTCAATACAGTACTGGAAATCCTAGAGAGAGCAATTAGACAAGAGAAAGAAATATAAGGCATCCAAATTGAAAAGGAACAAGCTAAATTAAATTTGTTTGCAGGTGACATGATCATATACATACAGAAAGCCCTAAAGACTCCACCACTCCACCAAAAAAAAACAATAAATACATGAATTCAGTAAAGTTGCGGAGCACAAAGCCAACACACAAAAATACGTAGTGTTTCTATACACTAACAATAAACTATCAGAAAAAGAAAATAATAAAACAATTACATTTACAATAGCATCAAAAAATAAACTACTTAGGAGTAAAGTAACCAAGAAAGTGAAAGAGCTATGTACTGAAAACTATAAAATGCTGATAAAAGAAATTGAAGAACACACAAATAAATGGAAAGATATCCTGTGTTCAAGGACTGAAAGAATAAATATTGTTAAAATGTCCATACTTCCCAGCACTTTGGGAGGCCGAGGCGGGTGGATCACGAGATCAAGAGATCAAGACCATCCTGGCCAATATGGTGAAACCCCATCTCTACTAAAAATACAAAAAAATAGACGGGCATGGTGGCACGTGCCTGTGGTCCCAGCTACTCAGGAGGCTGAGGCAGAAGAATCGCTTGAACCCAGGAGGCGGAGGTTGCAGTGAGCCGAGATTGCACCACTGCACTCCAGCCTGGTGATAGAGCAAGACTCTGTCTCAAAAAAAAAAAAAAAAAAAGTCCATACTACTTGTCTTAGTTTCTTTTGTGCTGCTATTGCAAAATACCACAGACTGAGTAATTCATAATAAACAAAAATTTATGTTTGTTCTGGGGTCTGGGAAGGCCAAGATCAAGGTGCTGGGATATCAAACAAGGGTCTTCTTGGAATGTCATAAAATAGCATAAGAGCAAAGGGTGGCGGAGGGGAGAGAAAGAGAGGGGGAGACAGAGAGTGAAGGGAGCCCACTCACCCTTTTACAACAAATCTACTCCCACACACAAAAAATCATTAATCCATTCATGAGGGTGTAGAACTCATGGCCTAATCACCTCTTAGAGGTCCCACTTTAAGACAAATATTCCAACCATAGAACGCCATCCCTGACTCCCCAAAACTAATATCCTTCTTACATACAAAAATACATTGATTCTATCTCAGTAGGCCTAAAAGTCTTAACTTGTTCTAGCACAAACTCAAAAGTCCAAAGTCTCATCTCAACATCATATACATGAGAGTCAAGGTACAATTCATCCTAAGGCAACTTGCTCTTC
This sequence comes from Ateles fusciceps, assembly GCA_036589455.1. Classification (NCBI taxonomy): domain Eukaryota; kingdom Metazoa; phylum Chordata; class Mammalia; order Primates; family Atelidae; genus Ateles; species Ateles fusciceps. The sequence goes on from JAZHEH010002842.1 coordinate 6,001,157, forward strand.
AGCCAGGAGCCTGTGTAATCAAAAAAGTTGTGTACCTCTAAAACACAATGGTTAGATAGATACAAGATAGACATTCTCAATCCAGAAGGGAGAAATAGGCAAGAAAAAAAAGGGATAACTGGTCCCAAGTAAGTCCAAAACCCAATAGGGTGAACAACATCAAACCCTAAGGCTCCAGAATAATCTTTCTTGCCTCTATGTCCCACCTTCTTGGCACACTGGGATGGGAGTTGAGTCTCCATAGCCTTGGACAGCCCGGCCCTATAGCTTTGCTGGGCTCAGCCTGGCAGTGCTATCATTCTAGAGCGGGCTGCCCCCACTCCCAGGGCTCCAGTAAGCCTAGTTCTAGTGGATACTCTATGGCAGCTCTTTCCCTGTGGCAGGTTTTCATCAGGGTCCAAAGATTGTCCAATACATCCTTTGAAACCTAGTTAGAGACCCCACAACTCATGTATTCTGCACCTCTGCAGAGTTAGCACTATGTGAACGCTGCCTAAATTCATAGCTTGTTCCATCCCCAGTGGTGGCCAGAGCAGCACTTAGACCTTCTTGAGCCACAGCTGTGACAGTGGAGAAGTGTTGTTCTGGAATGTGAGGAACTTGAGGAGGGGCAAGGCAGCAAAAGCTGAAGCCCCATGGGTGCCTTGGGCCCCTCTCCAGAAACTTTGCCCTCAAGACCCTGGCTTGCTCCAAAGACTTCTGAAATGCCACTGGAATCAGTCTCCCATTGTCTTAGCGAAAAGCACCTGACTTTTTTTCTAGCCATATCAATCCCTTCGGCGGTCACTTGGCCACATCCTTAGGATTCTCTCCTGAACATACTTTTAAAATTATTTACATTCCCAGGCTGACAATTTCCACATCTTTTCATTCTGCTTCCATTTTAATTATTAATTCCATTTTTAAATCATTTCTCTTTCCTCGAATTTTACTATATGCAATTAAGAGAAGCCACATAGATCTTTCAGTGCTTTTCTGCATAGATAGTCCTTCAGTCAGAGACCCTAGTTCATTGCTTTGCTTTTCGTAAGTAAAGCCCTCAGGCATGGACACATGCAGTCAAGTTCATTGCTACTTTATAACAAAGATGATGACTATTTCTCCAGTATCCAGTACCCCAGTACTCTGCTCTTCATTCCTGAGATCTTATCAGAGTTACCTTAACTGCCTATATTTTGACCAACATTAGGGTGGCAACACTTAAGTAATCTCTAAGGGGTTTCAGGCTTTCCCTACAGCTCTTTTTGCCTTAGTACTCACCAGAATTACTCTTAATATTGCATTTACAGCAAACTGGGTTTCTTCCTAGCCTGCTCTTTTAAAGTTTTTCAGCATCTACCCATTATCCAGTTTCAAAGCTGCCTCTACATTTTCAGGTATTTGTTATATCAACAGCCCCTCTCCTTGATACCAACTTTATATCTTTGCATTCTGCTACTATAACAGAATATCACAGACTAGATAATTTATAAGAAACAGAAACTTATTTCTCACAGTTCTAGAGGCTGGGGAAGAGTAAGACTACAGTGCCAGTCTCTAGCAAGGGCCTTCTTGGGGTGTCATAACATAGCATAAAGTCAAAGAGAGGGTGACAGGGGAGAGAGAAGGAGCAGAACTTATCCTTTCACAGCAAGGCCACTCCCAAAATAACAGTATTTATTTATTCATGAAGGCAGAGCATTCATGGTCTAATCAACTCTTAAAGGTCCCACTTCCTAACACTATTACAATGGCAATTAAATTTCAGTGTGAGTTTTGGAGGGAAAAAACCTTCAAACTATGTAATTACCCAAAGCGATGTTACAGATCCAATGCAATCTCCAACAAAATTTCAATGGCATTTTTCACAGAAATCACAGGCCCTGATTTCAAAATACATTACAAAGATATAGGAATCAAAACAGCATAGTACTGGTATAAAAACTGACACAGTGACACATAGTGAAATAGGATAAAGAGCTCCAAAGTAAACATACATATTTACAGTCAATTTTCACAAAGATGCCAAAAATCCAAAACAGGGAAATGATTGTATTTTCAATAAACAGTGTTGTTAAAACTGGCTAGTCACATAGAGAAGAATAATATTGGGCTCTTCTCTCAAATCATATGCAAAAATCAACTCAAAATGTTAGATTAAAGATTTAAATATAAAACTTGAAACTACTAGGAAAAAAACATAGGGAAAAAGCTCCATGATATTGGTCTGGACAATAGTGTTTTGAAAATAACCTCAAAAGCATAGGCAACGAAAGTAAAAATAGACAAATGAGGTTATGTCAAACTAAAAAGCTTCTTCACAGGAAAAAAAAAATTAACAGAGTAAAGAGACAACCCATGGATTAAGAGAAATTATTTGCAAACCATACATCAGATAAGGAGCTAATATTCAATATATAGAAGGAACTCCAACAGCTCAATAGCAAGAAAACGAATAAGCCAATTTAAAAGTGAACAAAATATATTGTCATTTTTGCAGAGAATCCATATAAATAACCAACAGATATATGAACAGGTGCTCAACATCACTAATCATCAGAGAAATACAAATTAAAACAGAGATGAGATATCACCTCACATCTATTAGAATGACTTTTATCAAAAAGATGAAAAATATGCCAGATGCAGTGGCTCAAGTCTGTAATCCCAGCACTTTGGGAGGCTGAGATGGACAGATCACTTGATGTCAGGAGTTCAATACCAGACTGGCCAACATGGTGAAACCCTGTCTCTACTAAAAATACCAAAATTAGGTGAGTGTGGTAGTGCGCAGTGCAAACCTGTAATCCCAGCTAGGCTGAGACAGGAGAATTGCTTGAACTAAGGAGGCAGAGGTTGCAATGAGCCAATATTGGGCCACTGCACTCCAGTCTGGGTGACAAAGCAAGACACTGTCTTAAAAAAAAAAAGATGAGAAATAAGTTTTGGTGAGGATGTGGAGAAAAGGGAACACTTACACATTGCTGGTAAGAATGTACTTTGGTACCACCACTATAGAAAGCAGTGTAGAGTTTGCTCAAAAAATTAAAAATAGAACTACTAACCAAAGGAAATAAAATCAGCACCTCTTAGAGATACCTGTACTCCCCTCTTTGTTGCAGCATTATTCACAATAGCCAAGATATGGAATCAACTTAAATGTCCAACAATAGATGAACAGATAAAGAAAACATGGTATATACACATAATGAAATACTATTCCATCTTAAATAAAGAAGGAAATTCTGCTATTTGCAACAATAGGGATAAACTGGAGAACATTATGCTGAGTAAAATAAACCACACACACAAAGATAAAAACTGCATGATCTCATATATATGTGGAATCTGAAAAAGTTGAACTCACACACCAAAACAAAATCTAATAGTATTAAAAGGAAAACAAAATCTAGCACCACCAATGTACAACTTACAATGTCTAGCATCCAGTCAAAAATGGCCAGGTTGGAAAAAGTAGAAAACTATTGCTTCTGGGTTTTGGGGTGCAGGGGGAGAATTCAGCTCCCCTGAGAGGATGTTTTTCCAGGCTCTTGGTCTCCCACTCACCCAAGACTGAGAGAGGGGACCATGGCGGGTGCACTTGTAAGAAAACATCAGACCCCAAAGAGTTTTTTTTTTGCAGAGAAGTGATTTATTTAGGCAGAGAAAGAGAAAAAGGAAAGACAAAAAGATGAGAGAGAGAGAGCTTCCATGAAGAATGTGAAAGGGGACCCAAGTATGAAATCCAGGAGACAGAAAGCAGTTTCCACAAGAGTGGAAGGGGACCCCAGAGGGGGAGATCCACCCAGATGAGGGAGACAGGGACTTTTAACCTGGGAAGAATTCCCACCTTCTCCAAGCCCCCGACCAATGAAAAGAGTTCCTTTAAACTTCTGCTGGAGTGACTGACTTTCATTATTTTCCCGTGCCCGTGAAAATTTAAACAAAGACCATTAAGTCTCCCAGATGGAGAGAGGGAAGGGGGGCATTCGGAAGTTCTTGCCCTTGAAACTATGCCCCCTTGTGGACCCAGAAACAGAATACATTTCCTCACTATGGCTTACAATAAGGGAAATATCAATTAACAGAAACAGACTCAGAAACAGAGATGATGAAACTAAAGAATGAGGGTGTTAAAAAATGTCTCATATTTCAAGACGGAAAAGAGAAACATGAGCATGCAGAGAAAATAAATGGAAGATATTTTAAAGGACCTAAATCAAGCTTTTAGACATGAAGGAACATAATATCTAAAATTTAAGATACACTAAATGGAATTAACATCATAATAGGTACTATAAAAGAAGAGATCAGTGATTAAAAACATAGCCATAGAAACTGTCCAAAATAAAGAACATAGGGAAAAAAATATAAATAACAAACAAAAGAAACTGAACATCAGTGATCTGTGGAAAATATCAAGTATCCTAACAAATATGCAATTGGAGTACAAGAGGAAGAGGCTCAGTGAACAGAAAACAATTTTTGAATAAACAATGGTCCTCATATCTTTTAAATTTTACGGAAAATATAATTCACAGATCCAAGCTTAAATGCCAATCAAAAGAAACATTAAAAATGTGAAGGAATATAACCAAATTGCTAAACACCATTGATAAAAATCTTAAAAACAGTCAGAGAAAAAGGACATATTATGTAAAGGAGAAAGAAATGAACTGAGAAGTACAGTTTGGAGATTTAAAACAAAAAGCTGACATTATCAGAACATGCAGACAATGGACTAAGGGGCACAATATTTAGCAATGATATTTTTCTAATGTATTGTTGTAATGTACATAACTTTCTTTGGTGTCACATGCACACACACACTCTCCTTTTTTACCTTTTGGGAAACACACTGGGCCTGAATAGTTTTTTATGCGTTACTTTCTCATCCTTCCTTCTAAACTTAGATTATGAATTACTAGAAGACTTTCTCTTCAACTTGATCATTTCCCTGCAAGAATGCTCCACAGACATTCATTTCATATTTGTACATTTTTCTTCCCAAAGTATTTGCTGTTATATATAGGCAAAAGATAGCTGAAAGGTCCAGGAAGTATCACAGAAAAAGTAGAGCCAAGAGGATTTCTTTTCACTGTGATTCCAAATTTCCTACTAAATGTCTCATCAGAATTATTTTATGTAAGACATTTGAGAGGTAGGCAAAGCTTTTTGAGAAAAGCTATGAGTAATACCACAGGCATTGGTATCTTGTGTGGCTGCTAGAAAGAGTGCTCTATGCACATCCCCAGTCCCTACAGAGCCTGATTAAAATTGTCCCCTTTTTTACATTCTCTGCCAGTAATCCTCCCACCAAATATGAGGGGAATAGTGCACCCAAATTTATCAAACAGCCACCACAGCCCACAACAATCTTCAGCAGGCATGGCCTAACCATGTATAGTTGGCCATCAAAACTCTCCAACCAGTGCACCCTGACTTTGCCCTCATTAGCATGCCAGTAGAACCACAATCATGATGATTTATTCAAGCTAAGCCCAAATCTTTCATAAAGAAAAAAGGCAAAGATGGCCTGGTTAAAGAGAAGAAGAAAGGATAGAGTCAGAGATCCCATAAGAACCTAATTTAAATTCTGACCTGGATCTTTATTGATCTCACAAAAGAAACATAAAAAGAACTAGAAAGGGGGAGGGGGAAAAAGCACCCTCGGAGAGAGCATGGTAAATTGGAAAAGAAACTTGCAACACACATTCCCTAAAGACAATTAGTTTAATTATTTCTATAGTCATCTACTGCATTCGGTGCATATTGATTGACTTCACTGCTAATTAGACTAAATAACCTTGAACATTTCTATACAACAGTTTCATTCTATAGAAAACTTATTTTCAGTGGTATTTTGAAACGTGCTAGAAGAGATTCTTTAGATACTTAAAAATAAGAAAGGGGAATACGATATTTAGCATCTGTGAAGGAAAAGGTAAAGAAAACCCCATGCAAATTATATAATTTTTTCAAATTATGAAACTCTGTAATCCTATATTCTACCTCCATATATAGCTATCTATAAACTTCAATTTCATCTTTGAAAAATATGCTTTAAAGAGATCAAAGCTTGTGCCATTTCAGAGTAAGTAATTTGAATAATGATGTTATAGGTAAATTAATAAAGAACTTATAATCAACTAATAATTTATTAAATAAAAAATTAAGAAAACCAAATATATGAAGAATGTTTCTAGTAATTAGATCTGGGGTTCTGGGGTCCTGAAATGGACTGAAATGAAATGGACTACTGAGCAGCTCAGTACCTGAAAGTCTCACAGAGATGACAGGTGATTAAAGAAGGTGGAAAGGATATTACTGTATTGGAAAGATGACTGGACTAGGTAATTCCACAGATCCCTTCCAAACATGCCGTATGTATTGCGCACTTGCAGTTCTAGTTAAGGTAACATGGAAATCAAGGCTGAGTGTAGCACAAATATTGAAGGAATATGGCCTTTAGGCAAGGAAGAAATCCCTGTCCAATTTCCTTTGTTTTGAGCATTGAGGTCGTAAACCTGCTGTTATGATTGGATACATCTTATGGAGTCTGAGACATAGGTCCCAGTTAGCCAACTACAAGCTGGCTATTAAATACAAAGACCATTATGCAAAGACCTCCATGCATTCCCCCTCTTTCTACTGAAGAGCTGACCTACAAGCTCCATGGAGAGAGGACCCGCACATGTCAGCTTCCCCTCCAAGAGGCATCCATATAGAAACCTGCATGGAACTTATCCCTGCTGCTTGTGATAACTGCACTAAACTTCAAGTGTCATTGTTCTCTACAACTGACTTCCTGCAGTTAATTTGGAGAGTAGAAATCAATCCAGTACAACTGGAATCTCAATATGGGGTGCCATGAGAAAACAGCCTCAGCATGAGACATGCTCAGGGAAGCAGCCAAGGCTGCTATGTAGGATTATTCATGTACATGCTACACAAGGACACCATATTCAAAGGGCAGCATGCACACTGCAGGCAGCTTTACTATTTTGAACTATTGTCAGATTATTATTATAACATTACTGATTCAGAAAATAGGCAATTTGTCTATCTATAGCAGTAAGTTTTTAGCAGATAGCAACACTGTATCTTCTAACTAAAATCAGTATACTGAAACTTTTTCCTGACAAAGGACCAACAAATCCGATAATGAAAGATCTTGTTAGTCAAACATCTAAATAACCTGTGTTTTTAGATGAGAAACTGCATTTCTGACTAGTGTACTGATAAGCCTCTGAATATTGAGCAAAAATCTTCCGTTGGTATTAGTGCGAAGGTTAAATCTGATGCTATATAGTACAGTTCATACCATCGGCTACTTGTTTGCTATATTAGAACAGTATTGCTGAATTCTTAATTTAAATCTATGAATACTTTTATGATTATGTAAGTTACTATGTAACTATAAATATTCATCTCCCATTAGTAATACGCAAGGTAAGTATTACTTAGACATAAATTAGAGATTACTGTGCAATCATACACTTAACATGGCAATTGATTGTTTTTGTTATGGAAATTCTGACAGTACAAACATTAACTACCATTAAAATGTTGCTGTCTCCTACCATATAGATATTATTTTTGCTAAATACAAAATGTGCAAGAACCAAAATTCAATTAATAGTGCCTTTAAAAGAATCAAATGGAATAAGAAATTCTTTGACAAAAACATGAAGCAATGCTGTTTGATAAAATATATGATTGATGTTAAACCAGGTGCAGTTTCTTGACCCTGAAATCAACTCCTCCAACATTAAATTACCATAAAAAAGGGGAAAGAAGATTTAATTCACCTATAAATCCCACTAGCAGTCCAGCTATAATCCAAAACAAAATTTCAAAAACAATTGTCTTATCTTGGATATAACATTCTCCTTAAAAGAAAGGTTTATGATAATGAAAGAATATCATGGCTTTTTCAGTGGATTAAATATTTGCTACTCAAAGTGTAGTCCATGATAGGCAACAAAAGCAAAAATAAGTAGAACTACATCAAACTAAAAAGTTTCTGCACCACAGAGAAAATAATCAACAAAACAAGGCTCCCACCCCCTACCAAAAAGATGGCAGATTAAAGGCTTTCACCATGCCACAGCCACTTGGAAACAGCAAGAGAGTGTGTAAAGATTAACTCTGAGCTTTAATTCAAGAAGAAAAATAGGAATTCACCAGAATAGCAAAGTACACTTCGGTTCCTGGGGGAAGAAAACGTGGACAAACAGCCCCCATTATGACATTTGCCTGATAAATGTGAGTGAAGCCCCAGTACCTAAGAGGGGCAGAGCGTCTTCCTCTGTAACTCACCTTTCCACTAGGAATCTGTGCAATCCAGGCTGAGGGAGAACAAGTTGTTTCCCCCAAGCCCTGGAACTACCTTGGGGAGAGATTGTGAGACAGAGAAAAGGAATGACTCTGGTAAAAGCTGCAGGCATCCTCCCAGACCCAGGACTGACAGGAGGATGCCACTTTTAATCTGGACTCACACAAAGTCAGTCATTGTTCGGCAACCTGACAGCAGCAGCTGCTGCAGGCATTTTAGCCTCAGGCAAGAGATTGGAGCACTTACTCTGGAGCAGGGGAAGGGCCCTTACAGCCAGAATTAAGCAGCAAGTGTGGAGTGTACCCCAACAGCAGTAGGTGCTGGACTGGGCTCTCTCCCATTGCAGGACTGGAACAGAAGAAAAGTTGCTGAAGCCAAGATTTCTTCTGCGCAGTGAGACGCAACCAGGGACAGCTTTGCAACCTGAAATTGGTAGGCATGTGTCATTCCTGGATGCCCGAGCCTATACCCTTGGTCAATCAAGGGAGAGTGCCCTACCAGTTGTGAGGAGTGGGAAAGAGGCAGACCCCATTCTTGTTCATCTGAATTGGGAGTGGGGCCAGCCTTCCTTCCCTTGCAAAGATCTGGGTGCAGTGGTGCCCCATCCATGCCATATTCCCAGGTATTTGGGGTACCCACTTGCCTAGATTAGCAGCCTGAGCTGCCCCTCCCTTCCCATGTAGAGATCTTGATGCAGTGGTAGTCTCTCCACTCCATGCACAGGCATGTTTCCAGGCATTTAGACTACCTGTCTGCCTAGATTAGCAGTGTGAGCCACCACTCTCTTCCTGTGCAGAGAGATAGGAGCAGTGGTGTTTCCTCCACTCCACATCCACGCATATTTCCATGCATTCAGAGCATCTGCTCACCTGGATGATGATGATTATTATTATTATTGTTGTTACTATTACTATTGAGAGGGAGTCTTGCTCTGTCACCCAGGCTGGAGTGCAGTGGCCTCGGCTCACTGCAACCTCTGCCTCCCAGGTTCAAGCGATTCTCCTGCCTCAGCCTCCTGAGTAGCTGGGATTACAGGCACGTGCCACCATGCCCAGCTAATTTTTGTATTTTTAATAGAGACAGAGTTTCACCATGTTGGACAGGCTGGTCTCGAACTCCCAACTTCATGATCCGCCTGCTTCGGCCTCCCAAAGTGCTGGGATTATAAGCATGAGCCACTGTGCCCGGCCTCACCTGGATTATTAGCTTGGACCACCTCTCTCTTCCCATGCAGAGATCTTGATGCAGTGGCACACTCTCTGCTCCACACCCAGACATATCTTCAGGCCTCTGATGCACCTGCCCCCTTGGAGCAGGAGCTTGAGCTGCCACTCCCTTCCCACATGAGGAACTCGATGCAGGAGCCCTTCCCATGTCACACCCAGATGTAACTCGAGGTATCTGGCACACTTACTCCTACAGATTAGAAATTTAAGCCACCCCCTCCCTTCCCATGCAACTACCTTTTGACAATGGTTTCTCTTCTCCTTCCCCAGACATATCACCAAATTTGAAGGGTACCTGCTTCCCCAAGTTAGGAGCTTGAGCAGGCCCTATCCTCCCCTGCAAAGACCTTGTTGCAATAATATCTTTGCTCCCTGCCAGGGCATATTTCCTGGCATTCGGCACATTCACTCTTTTGGGTTACAAGGCTGAGCTGACCCTTTCTTCAGGTGCAGAGAACCTGGTGCAGCTGTACTCTTTCCACCTGATGTCCAGACATATCTGCAGGCATTTGGAACATCCACTCTTATAGATTAGGAATTTAGGCCATCCTCCCCCGTTCTTATGCAGAGAACATAGGGCAGCAGAGGCATACCTCTGTACACTTGGCAGCTGCCCCCTGGACACCCCTCAGAGATGATGCTTGCACCTGCCACTGGGGGACCTGCATATGGGCCTGCCTGGTGTGGCCCCTCCTATCTTGGTTCTCCCACTCTGTTGCTGAGCAGAGAGCTTAGACCACTGAACATTCCACAGATCAGCCCACTGTGTGAGGAAACAGAGCGTTTCTCCCAGGACACATGGATCAAGTGTGTACCCATCTGCACTGCCTCCATCCAGCTTTTTCCCAGAAGCACCACCTATTTGAGGTTGAACTGCACAACACCAAAGAAAATCTGACACAAGTGCACAGCACTGGGGAATGAGATACGCTTCCTGAGACTCTCAGTACCCTTGCCCCACAGGAGGCAGTGAGCCTGTTCACATACCAAGTAGATCACTACCCAACCAGCATTTGGAAAAGTAATCATAAAAAGGCTATCTATAACAAAGGAATTTATACAGACCCTTTGCCACTGAAAGTACCCAGAACCAAAGCCAAAGAACCCTACACAATATACATTATAGACGTCTTCTCAAGGCAGAAATAAATCCTGTCCAAGCAAAAGCAAACAAAAAAATAAACAAAGATAGTGTATCTAGATGAGAAGGAACCAGAGAAACTACTCTGAACATTTATATGTGTGTGTGTGTGTATATATATTTAAAAAAAAACAGTGTTACAACACCCAAAAGGATCACACTAACTCTCCAGCATCGAATCATAAACAAAATGAAATATCTCAAATACCAAAGTATAGTGATTTTAAAGAAGCTCAATGAGATCTATGAGAAATTGAAAACCAACACAAAGCAATCAGAAAAACAATGTAGAATATGAAATGAGAGATAGCTATTATTAAAAAAAGAGAACTTCTAGAAATAAAAAATGTGTTGAAGGAATTACAAAATACAGTTAAAAACTTTAAAAAGAGGCCACATGAAGTAGAAGGAAGAATTCCACAGCTGGAGGACAGGGTTTTTGAACTAACCTAATCAGACAAAAATAAATTAAAAGAACTTAAAAAATAAACTAAGGCTTCAGGAAATATGGCATTATGTAAAGCAGCCAAATCTCTGAGTTTATAGGTATTCGAGAGGGAGAAGAAAAAAGTTTAGAGTGTGGAAAACTTATTTGAGGAAACAATTTGAAAAACTTCCCTGGTTTTGGAAGAGATTTAGACATTCATACACAAAAAGCTTGGAAAATTTCTGGAAGGTACATTGCAAGAAGAACCTTACAAAGGCATATAGTAATCATACCATCCAAAGTCAACATGAAGCAAAAATTCCTAAAAGTGGCAAGAAAAGTATCTAATCACCTATAAAGAAAATCCAAACAGACTAACAGTGGACTTATCAGCAGAAATCCTACAAGCCTAAAGAGACTGGGAGCATATTTTTAGTCTCCTTAAAGGACAGATAAGTGTCAGTCAAGAATTTTTTTACAATTTTTTTTTTTTGCAAACAGGGTCTCACTTTCTTGCCCAGATTGGTCTTGAACTCCTTGCTTCATGTTATGTTCCTGCCTTGGTCACTCAAAGTGCTGGAATTACAGGCATGAGACATCATACCTGGATAAGAATTTTATATCCTAACAAATCAAATTTCATAAGTGAAGGAAAATAAATTCTTTCTCAGACAAACAAATGCTAAGGAAATTCACTGATACTAAAATGACCCAACATAAAAGCTCAAAGGAGTTCTAAACGTGGAAACTAAGGGATGATACTTGCTATCATAAAAGGACACATAAATACAAAGCTCATAATCCTAGAAAGCAATTACAAAATTGAAACACCAACACAACAAGCTGAAAACTACGATAGGTACAAAACCTCACATGTCAATATTAACCTTGAATGTAAATAGCCTAAATATTCCACACAAAAACTACAAAGTGGCAAATTGAATTTAAAGGCAGATACAGACTCAAAACAAAGGGCTGTGTGATGGTTAACAATGAGTGTCAACTTGATTTGATCAAAGGATGCAAAGCATTGATCCTGGGTCTGCCACCCTGGTATGAGGGTATTGCCAAAAGAGATTGACATTTGAGTTAGTAGGTAGGAATAGCAGACCCACCCTTAATCTGGATGGGTACAATCTAATCAACTGTCAGCATGGCCAGAATAAAAAACAGGCAAAAAAAAAAGGAGCTTGTGCAGGGAAACTCCCATTTTCAAAGCCATCAGATCTCATGAGACTCATTCACTATTACAAGAACAATGCAGAAGAGACTCACCCCCCTAATTCAATCATCTCCCACAACACATGAGAATTGTGGGAGTTACAATTCAAGATGAGATTTGCCTGGGGACACAGCCAAACCATATGAGGGTGGAGAAAGATATATGATGTAAAAGGAAAACAAAGAGAGAAGGAATAACCATTCTTATATCAGATAAAACAGACATGAAACCAATAATGTTAAAGACAAAAAAAAGGTAGTATATAATAATAAAGGTTTCAATAAAACAAGACTTAACCACCTTAATATATATGTACCCAATACTAGAGTACCCAGATTCATTAAAAAAAAAAAACAACTACTACTATATCTAAGAAAACAGATTGATAGCAATACAGTAATAGTGGGGGACTTCAATAACCCACTAACATCACTAGACAGATCACTGAGTCAGAAAATCAATAAAGAAACTCTGGATTTAAGCCAGACTGTAGACTAACTGGGCCTAATAGACATTTCTAGAACATTTCATCCAACAACCACAAAATATCCAAGCTTCTCATCTACACATGGAACATTCTCCAAAATCAATCATATGCTTGGCCATAAAGCAAATCAAAATTATATCAATCAAAATTATATCAAGTATCATCTCAGACAACAGTGGAATAAAATTAGAAATCAATACCAAGAGGAATTCTCAAAACTACACAACTACATGGAAACTAAACAACTTGCTCCTGAATGACATTTGGGTAAACAACAAAATTAAGGCAGCAATGAAAAATTTCTGAAACAAATCAAATAGAGATACAATATAACAATCTCTGAGACGCAGCAAAAGCAATGCTAAAAGAAAAGTTTATAATATTAAATGCCTACAGCAAAAAGACAGAAATATGTCAAATTAACTACCTAATCTTGTTGATATGGTTTGGCTCTGTGTCCCACCCAAATCTCATTTTGCAGCTCCCATAATTCCCGTGTGTTATGGAAGGGATCCGGTGGAAGATAACTGAACCATGGGGGGCAGGCCTTTCTGGTGCTGTTCTCATTGTAGTGAGTAAGTCTCATGATATTTGATGGCTTAAAAAAAAAATGGGAGTTTGCCTCCATAAGTTCTTTCTTTTTGCCTGCTGTCATCCATGTAAGATGTGACTTGCTTCTCTTTGCCTTCTACCATGATTATAAGGCCTCTCCAGCCACTTGGAACTGTGAGTTCTCCATTAAAATTCTTTCCTTTGTAAATTGCCCAGTTTTGGGTACGTCTTTGTAGGCAGCATAAAAACGGACTAATACAGTAAATTGGTACCCGTAGAGTGGGGTGCTGCTGAAAAAAACACCAAAAATATGAAAGCATATTTTGAGCTGGGTAACAGGCAGGGGTTGTAACAGTTTGGAGCGTTCAGAAGAAGACAAGAAAATGTGGGAAAGTTTGAAACTTACTGGAGACTTGTTGAATGGCTTTGCCCAAAATGCTGATAATGATATGGACAATGGAATCTAGACTGAGGTGGTCTCAGATGGAGATGAGGAACTTGTTGGGAACTGGAGCAAAGATGACTTGTTATGTTTTAGCAAAGAGACTTGGCAGCATTTTGCCTCTGCCCTAGAGATCTGTGGGAATTTGAACTTGAAAGAGATGATTATGGTAGCTGGTATAAGAAATTTCTAAGCAGCATTCAAGATGTAACTTGGGTGTTGTTAAAGGCATTCAGTTTTATAAGGGAAGCACAACACAAAAGTTCAGGAAACTTGCAGCCTATGTGATAGAAAAGAAAAACTCACTTTCTGAGGACAAATTCAAGTCAGCTGCAGAAATTTGCGTAAGTAATGAGGAGCCAAATGTTAATCCCCAAGACAATGGGGAAACTGTTTCCAGAGCATATCAGAGGTCTTCATGTAGGCCCCTCCCACCACAGGCCCAGAGGTCAAGGAGAAAATGACTTTGTGGGCCCGGCCCAGGGTCCCCATGCTGTGTGCAGTCTGGGGATTTGGTGCTCTGTGTCCCAGCTGCTCCAGCTGTGGCCAAAAGAGACCAAACTAGAGCTCGGACCATGACTTCAGAGGGTCCAAGCCCCAAGTCTTGGTAGCTTCCATCAGGTGTTGAGCCTGTGAGTGCAAAGAATTCAAGAACTGAGGTTTGGGAACCTCTGCCTAGATTTCAGAAGATGTATGGAAACACCTGGTTGCCCAGGCAGAAGTTTGCAGCAGCAGTGGGGTTCTCATGGGGAACCTCTGCTAGGGCAGTGAGGAAGGCAAATGTGGGGTTGGAACCCCCACAGAGAGTTTCTACTGGGGCACCACCTAGTGGAGCTGTGAGAAGAGGGCCATTGTCCTCCAGATCCCAGAAGGCAGATGCACCAATGGCTTGCACGGTTCACCTGGAAAAGCCACAGACATGCAATGCCAGCCCACGAAAGCAGCCAGGAGGAAGGCTGTACCAGCAAAGTCACAGGGCTGGAGCTGCCTAAGGCCATGGGAAGCCACCTTTTGTATCAGTGTGACCTGGATATGAGATATGGAGTTAAAGGAGGTCATTTTGGAGCTTTAAGACTTGACTGCCTCACTGGATTTTGGACTTGCATGGGGCCTGTAGCCCCTTTGTTCTGGCCAATTTCTTCCATTTGGAATGGCTGGAATTACCCAATGCCTGTGCCCTCGCTGATTCTAGAAAGTAACTAACTTGCCTTTGATTTTACAAGGGACTTGCCTTATCTCAGAGAAGACTTTGGACTGTGGGCTTTTGAGTTAATGCTGAAATAAGTTAAGACTTTGAGGGACTGTTGGGAAGGCATGATTGGTTTTAAAATGTGACACATGAGATTTGGGAGGGACCAGGGAGAATGATATGGTTTGGCTCTGTGTCTCCATCCAAATCTCATCTTGTAGCTCTAATAATTCCCACATTATGTGGAAGAAACTCAATGAGAGATAACTGAATCATGGGGGTGGGTCTTTCCTGTGCTGTTCTTATGACAGTGAATAAGTCTCATGACACCTGATGGCTTCATAAAAATGGGAGTTTGCCTGCACCAGTTCTCTCTCTTTGCCTGCTGCCATCCACGTAAGATGTGACTTGTTTCTCCTTTCATTAAACCTCTTTCCTTTGTAAATTGCCCATTCTTGGGTAAGTCTGTATCAGCAGTGTGAAAATGGACTAATAACATTTGTACATCAGAGAACTAGAAAAACAAGAACAAACCCAAAGCTAGGAGAAGAAAAGAAATAACAGAGATCAGAGCAAAGCTAAATGAGATTGAGACCCAAAGTATGACACAAAGGATCAATGAAACAAAACATTGGTTCTTTGGAAAGATTAAAAAATTCACAGACTGCTAGCTAGATTAACCAAGAATAAAAAGAGAATTAAATAAGTACAATCAGAAATAACAGTGGTGTTACAACTGATACCAGAGAAATATGAAAGATCAACAGAGACCACTACAAACACCTCCATGCGCACAAATTAGAAAACTTAGAGGAAATGGGAAAATTCCTGGAAATATACAACCTCCCAAGATTGAACCGTAAAGAAATAGAATTCCTGAACACATCAGTAATGAGCAATAAAACTGAATCAGTAATAAGAAATTTTCTAAAAACAAAAAAATCCCAAGGCCAAATGGATTCACAGCTAAATTTTATCAGACATACACAGAAGAACTGGTACCAATTGTATTGAAATTATTCCAAAAAATCGAAGAGGAGGAATTCCTCGCTACCTCACTCTATGAAGCCAGTATCACACTGACACCAAAGCCAAGCAAGGACACAACGGGAAAAAAAAAAAAACTACAGGCGAAATCCCTGATGAACACAGACACAAAACTCCTCTGAAAAATACCAGCAAACTGAATCCAGCAGCACATCAAAAAGATAATATGTTATGATCAAGTGGGTTTTATGCCAGGGATACAAAGATAGTTTAACATATGCAAATCAACAAACATGGTATCATTGAACTAAAACCAAAAACCATACAATCACCTCAATAGATGACAGAAAACCCATCTGATAAAATTCAGCATCCTTTCATTAAAAAAAAAAAAAACACACATTTACCAAACTAGGCATCAAATGAACATAGCTCAAAATAATAAAAACTACATATAACAAATCCACACCGAACATCACACTGAATGAGGAAATGTTAAAAATATTTTTCTGAAGAACTGGAACAAGACAAGGATGTCTATTCTCATCACTTCTAATCAACATAGTAATGGAAGTCCCAGCCAGAGCAGTCATGGAAGGGAGAGATAAAAAAGGCATCAAATTGGAAAGGAGGAAGTCAAATTATCTGTGTTTACTGGTGACATGATTATATACCAAGAAAATCCTAAAGACTCCTTCAAAATACTCCTACATTTGATAAATGACTTCAGTAGTTTCAGGATACAAAATATACAAAAATTAGTAGCATTATTATATACCAACAACATTCAAGCTGAAAACCGAATCAAGAACTCAATTCCATTTACAATAGCCACACACATGCGCATGCACACACGCGCACACACACACACACACAAATACCTAGAAATAAATTTAACCAAGGAGGTGAAAGACGTCTACTAGGAAAACCACAAACTTTGTGAAAGAAATTTTAGATGATACAAATGGGAAAACATGCCATGCTTATGAATAAGATGAATTAATACTGCTAAAATGTTCACACCACCCAAAGCAACCTACAGATTCAATGCAATCCTTATCAAATTACCAATGTCATTTTTCACAGAATTAGAAAAAACTATTCTAAAATTTATATGGAACCAAAAAAGAGCCTAAAGAGCCAATGCTATCCCAAGAAAACACATTGCCTTTCTTCAAATACTACTATAAGTCAATAGTAACCAAATCAGCATAATACTAGTATAAAAATAGACATGTAGATCAATGAAATATAACAGAAAACCCAATATTAGACAGATCATCAAGAAAGAAAATTAACAAAGACATTCAGGACCTGAACTCAGCACTGTAAAAAACTTTTCATTCAAAACAACAGAATATACATTTATCTTTTTTTTTTTTTTTGACATAGTCTTGCTGTGTGGCAACTCCTCAAAGACCTAAAAACAGAACTACCATTTGACCTAGCAAATCCATTACTGATTATATCCCAAAGGAGTATAAATCATTCTATCATAAAGACACATGCACACATATGTTCACTGCAGCACTATTAACAATAGCAAAGACATAGAATCACCCTAAATGTCCACTAGTGGTAGACTAAAGAAAATGTAGTATCTATATACCGTGGAATACTATGCAGACAAAAAATAATGAGATCATATCCTTTGCAGGAACATGGATGGAGCCTGGGGCCATTATCCTTAGCAAACTAACACAGGAATAGAAAACCAAATACTTAGAAATGAGAGCTAAACCATCAGAATACAGGAACACATAGAGGGAAACAACGCACACTGGGGTCTATTGGCGGCAGGTGGTTGGGGAGGAGAGAGAGGATTAAGAAAAATAGCTAATGGGTACTAATAGGCTTAATAGGCTTACTAATATACTTAATACCTGGATGATGAAATAGTCTAGACAACAAACCCCTATGACACAAGTTTACCTATATAACAAACTGCACGTGTACTCCTGAACTTAAAAGTTAAATGAAAAGTTCTTTAAAAAAAAATAAAAAAGAGAGAAAAGTAGTTTGTCCTCCACAAGTGGACCTTATCCAATCAAGTAAAGTCCTCAATAGTACAAAAAGTCTGACTCTCCCCAAAGTAATAAAAATTCCTCCTGCCTAACTACCTTCAAACTGGAACATCATGTTTTTGCCTGATTTCAGACTTGTACTGAAAGATCAATTTTTTCTGGGTATTGAGCCCACAAGCCTTCAGACTGAAATTTATTGACTGTCCTGGGTCTCTGCTTGCCAACTCTCCCTGCAGATTTTGGGAACTGTCAGCCCCTCATAATCACTTGAGCCAACTCCTTATTCACACTGTTATGATTTGGTTCTGTGTCCCTACTGAAATCTCATCTCCAGTTGTAATCCCCACATGTCAGAGGAGGGACATAGTGAGAGGTGATTGGATCATGGGGGTGGTTTCTCCCATGCTGTTCTCATGATAGTGAGTACATTCTCATGAGACATGATGGTTTTAAAATGTAGGACTTCCCTTTTTCTCTCTCTCTCTCTCCTCATCACCATGTAGGACATGCCTTGCTTCCTCTTCATCTTCCATTGTGATTGTAAGTTTCCTGAGACCTCCCAGCCACATGGAACTGCGGGTCAATTAAATCTCTTTTCTTCATAAATTACCCAGTTTCAGGTAGTTCTTTCTAGAACTGTGAAAATGGACTAATACAGAGAGTTGGTATCAGAAGTTTGGAGTACTGCTATAATAATACCTGAAAAGATTACAGCAACTTCAGAACTGGGTAATAGGCAGAGGTTGGAACAGCCTGGAGGGCTCAGAAGAAGACAGGAAGATGTGGGAAAGTTTGGAACTTCCTACAGACTTGTTGAATGGTTTTAACTAAAATGCTGATAGTGATACAGACAATGAAGTCCAGGCTGAGGTGGTCTCAGATGGAGATGAGGAATTTATTGGGAACTGGAGCAAAGGTCACTGTTGCTATGCTTTCACTAAGAGATTGGTGGCATTTTGCCCCTTCACTAGAGATCTGTGGAACTTTGAATTTGAGATAGATAATTTAGGGTATATGGTATAGGAAATTTCTGGCAGAAGCAATTTTGAAGCAGCAAAGCTTTCAAGATGTGACCTGGCCTTTTCTGAAAGCACAGTCATGTGCATTTACAAAGAGATGATCTCAAATTAAAACTTATGTTTAAAAGAAAAGCAGAACATAAGGTTTGGAAAATTTGCAGCCTGACCATGCAGTAGAAAAGAAAAACCCATTTTCTGGGAAAAATTCAAGCTGGCTGCAGAAATTTTTATAAGTAACAAGGAGCCAGATGTTAAAAGCCAAGACAATGGGGAAAAATGTCTCCAGGTATTTTGGATCTCTTTATGGCAGCCCTTTCCATCACAGGCCCAGAGGCCTAGGAGGAAAATATGGTTTCATAAACTGGGCCCAGGGTCCTGTGCTGTTCTCTGTGCAGCCATGGGACATGGTGCCTTGAGTCCTAGTCACTCCAGCCCCAGCAATGGCTAAAAGAGGCCAAGGTACAATTTAGACCATTGCTTCAGAGGGTACAAGCCCCAAGCCTTGGTGACTTCCACATGGTGTTGGGCCTGTGGGTGCACAAAACAAGAACTGCTCTTTGGAGCCTCCCCCTAGATTTCAGAGGATGTATGAAATGCCGGGATGCCCAGGCAGAAGTCTGCTGCAGGGGTGGAACCCTCATAAAGAACCTCTACTAGGGCAATGCAGAGGGGAAATGTGGGGCTGGAGCCCACCAAGTCCCTACTGAAGTGATGCCTAGTGGAGCTGTGAGAAGAGGGCCACCATCCTCCAGACCTCAGAATGGTAGATCCACCAACAGCTTACACACTGTGCATGGAGAAGCCACAGGCCCTCAATGCCAGCCTATGAAAGCAGCTGCAGGAACTGAACCCTGCAGAGCCACAAGGGCAGATTTGCTGAAGGCCATGGAAGCCCACCCTGTGCATCACCCTGGATGTGGGACAGGGAGTCAAAGGAGATTATTTTGGAGGTTTAAGATTTAATGACTGCCCTGCTGGGTTTCAGGCTTGTATGGAACCCTTTGTAGCCCCTTTGTTTTGGCCAACTTCTCTTCTTGGAATGGCAACATTTACCTGTACCCTCATTGTATCTTGGAAGTAACTAACTTGTTTTTATTTTAGAGGCTCATAGGTGGAAGGGACTTTGCCTTGTTGAACTTTGACTTTTGAGTTAATGCTCTAATGAGTTAAGACTTTGGGGGACTGTTGGGAAGGCGTGACTGAATTTGCAATAAAAGTAGAATGTGAGATTTGGGAGGGGTCAGGGGCAGAATGACATAGTTTGGCTCTGTGTGTCCACCCAAACCTCATCTTGAATTATAATCCCCACATGTTAGGGGAGGGACTAGTGGGAGGTGATTGGATCATGGGAGTTTTTTTCTCCATGCTGTTCTCATGATAATGAGTGAATTCTCAAGATATCTGATGGTTTAAAGGTGTAGCACTCCCCACTTTGCTCTCTCTTTCACTCCTGCTGCCGTGTAAGATGTGCCTTGCTTCTCCTTTGCCTTCCACCATGATTGTAAGTTTCCTGAGGCCTCCCCAGCCATGTAGAACTGTGAGTCAATTAAATCTCTTTTCTTTATAAATTATCCAATCTCTGGGAGGTCTTCATAGCAGTGTGAAAATGGACTAATACATACACACACACACACACACACACAAAAAAAAAAAACCTTATTGGAGATTATATATATATATATGACATTGAATATATTGCAATAAGTTATTTCCCTGAAGAACTCCAACTAATACACATTTATTATTTCTGTTTAATGATTCAACTTGCTTAATTCCTACAGAATGGCTTTATGATTGTAATATTTGTTATTCTTGAGTATTCTTTTCAATTGAGGAAGATGAAACTCTTTTTCGTATTTGCACAAAGGTGCTCAGTGGCTTCAGGTAACAAAGGCCAGTGGTAGCCTTGGAGGTAGTATAGAACAGAGAAGCCAGCATTGTAAAGGGATTAAGAGCCAGCACTTAAGCCTGTTTAATATCTGACTCCATACCCATCAGGTGAGTTGTCTTGGGCTCATGCCTTCCCCTCTGTGCTTTAGTTTTTTCATCTATATTATGGGGCTGACATTATTTCAGTAATTATACCATAAAAAGCACTTAGAACAGTGCCTAACAAGTAGCTGTAAGTACTAACTATTGCTATTATTATTATCTTTAGTACATTTAAAGTGCATGTTACAATTTCTTAAATTCTAGTGAGCATGAAACATATGGTATCTTTTATTATTACAATCACTCCATTCCGGAAAACGAAAGGGAAATTAGAAGGAAAAATTATCTTCTCATTGAATCTTTGAAATCAACATGGCATGTCACTGATGCCAATTTTGAAAGGATGGGTTTTTTTTAATATATCTAGAGTCAGGAATACATTATGTAAATTCTAAGTTTTCTTAATATCAACCTTGCCTCTGTTTTTAGAAAAATCTAGTTTACTTATAATTATTCCATTCATTAAAATGTTAAGTGCTAAAGATACACTGGTGAAGAATATGTGATTCCTGACCTTAAAAATTTCCCATTAACAAAGGTAATTATCATAGTGGATAACAGCACAGTAGCTAAATCATCAGTTAGCTTTTCTAACCATGACTGTAGGCTTTAAATTCTGGAAACAAAGTGATAAAATAGAAAGAGACTCTAAGAAATTGAAGATAGTTCAAGGAAGAATCCCAAAAATACAAACAGCTAACAATTATTTAATCTTTGTCCCATCTTTGGCCTTTCTCTGATGCCGTAACTGGCACAAATGATATATTTGGAAAGAAAACTCAATTATGTTAGAAAATGGTATCAGGTTTCATATTAGGTCTCCAGGGACTATTGAAACTGACAAAGACATTCAGAATTTTTATCTAGTGGAAAAGTTACTGCACTAACTCTAACCATTTTAAAGCAATGTGTACTAATTTCCCACTGAATGAGGCTGTACATCCTTATAGCCATACTCCAGGGTCACAACAGCCATGTCATCACTACAGAGCCAGGATAAAATCTTAATCAGCTATCTTTCTACCCCAGACAGAGTGGCCCAAGGAGTTTAAGAGAAACCTACCCAGCCTTCATCTGCTCATACTATTTAAACAGAGCAGCTGCTGAGATATTGTTACCATAACAAGTGAATAACCTCACAAAGACACTGACTTGGAATCTTCAGGAGTAGACAACCCCCAAATATAGGGGCAGACACCTTCTAGCATCCACACCTCACATGACTCTAATATATTCTCAGGAAAGCATGGTGTATCCATGACTGTCCATCTCTGAAGCTGCTGCTCGCCTGAGTGGCTTCAGCCAGGCTGCTCCAGAAATCCCTTGGAAAGCACCCAAATCCACTT
The DNA here is from genome assembly GCA_036589455.1 of Ateles fusciceps. Lineage (NCBI taxonomy): Eukaryota > Metazoa > Chordata > Mammalia > Primates > Atelidae > Ateles > Ateles fusciceps. The sequence goes on from JAZHEH010002842.1 coordinate 6,023,528, forward strand.
CAGGACACTGACTGACATCTTTGTCTGACTAAATCTCACATGATTTTGGATTTTTCTTTAATTGTTATCAGTGGTTAAAATTACAAATTCTGAATGCTTCAATGATTATACTCCCAACAGTGATCTAACTTAAATTCATTTCACCACTATGCTTATATTTCATTCTCCTCACTCCAATTATTTTCTTTGTTTCTCTTAGCTCACCTTTTGGGTCAGCAGGAGTGTCAGAAACAAAAGAAGCTAATTTAGCGGAGTTGGGATAGAGGCTATAGACAAGCAATGATGAATAAGAAATGAGTTATGTGTGTGTCACAGACTGAGTGTTTGTGTCCCCCTCCCACTCAAATTTGTATGTTGAAGCCTTAACCCACAATGTGATGGTATTTGGAGACAGACTTTGGCAATTAGGATTAAATAAGTCCATGAAGGTGAAACCCTCATGATAGAATGTGTTCTTTTTAAAAAGGAACCAGAGAAGACTCCTTCTCTCTCCCTTGTACCAGGGAAGGCCATGTGAGCACACAGCAAGAAAGTGGCCATGTGAAAGCCAGGAAGAAAGCCCTCACCAAGAACCAAATCCACGAGTGCCTTGCTATTGGACTGTCCAGCCTCCAATTTGTATTATTTAAGTCATCAGTCTATGATTTTGTTGTGGTAGCCTGAACTGACTTACATAGTATGGAATAGACCCGATACTATTCATCTGAATATCCTTGTAAATCTTGAATATTCTGGATCCTCTATGAGTAGTGGGATATGTCCAGAATTATTTTATTTGCTTATTTGTTTATATTAAAAGTCTTACAAAATTATAGAATCTAAACTACACTTAGAAATGCTTGTAAGCAACACTTTTATTCAAAGACCATCTTTTATCAAAATAGAATTCTTTAAAAATGTTAAGCTTTGCAGTCATCATAAATGTAAGTATAAGCATATTTCAAGATGTACTGAGACTAACCATCCAATGCACCAAAAGTTCAAATGTAAAATCAATTTAACTGAAACAAATTATTTTCAGTCATTCAACAAAATTAGTGAAATTTCTTCTAGATGGATATGATGCCACATGGGCATGAACTGTGCAAGGCTGAGGGGGTAGTAAGAAATTAAGAAATGAGTAAGACATAGGCTCTGCCCTTTCCTGAGCTTGATCCCTGGGATCCAAAAACCTGTCATATCCACCTGAATAAGCTTTTCCAATAACTAATTTCTCTTTGTCTATTATAGGCATATTCATTATCAGCTCCATTTTTCAAATTCTCATTCATATGCTATTTATTGTGACTTTAGTCCATACTATGAAATATATGTTATTCCCAAAGTGACCGTTTTTTCCAAGTACATAGATAGGAACCAATTCGATTTTCAGAGTTAATACAGCCTAGTAACATATCACTGAAAAAAAAAAAAAAAAAAAGGAGGAGGAGAAAAAGAGCCAAGCTCAAAAGTTATTCATTTAGATACAAAAACAGACTCTTCAAAGGCTTACAGGCTGCATTTAAGTCTCTCCATTGGAGATAATGAGACACCATCTGTTTGTCATTCATTTACATGGTTTTATGTAGCCAGAGAAGAATGATCAAATATCTATCCAGAGCCAGTGGTACCATCTAGTTTTCTATAGTACATAATGCAAATGCATATAATTATTTCAGAAACTAAATAGAATTATTTTTATTAGAAGGAATATTCTTTTTGAATATATTTAATCTCTTAATATCTTGTGGCAGGAAAAATGTATTATCTCTTTCAAAGAATATATAGAATATGTGAGTTGAATGCTTATCCACACCACTTTCACATTTGTTAAAAAAAAAAAAAGTAAACAGTGTCACCTTCGCCCATGTTTAGAAGAAAATAAAGTGAAAGTCCAATAGCAGCAGCAAAATGGGTTAGGATTGAAATGTTTTTCCTACCAGAAAAGAAGTGAAGAACTAGTTTTTATGGGATCAAAAGTGGATTTTAAGGACATAGTATTAGTCACAGATAATCTCCCATTGTGAAATGACTTGTTAACATTTTTCACACCCTAAAAGTATACAGGGGAATATTACATCCAAATAACAATAAACTGTGTATAGAGCAACTGCTTTCAGAACAGTTCAATATTAAAGTGTATGACAAACTTTTGTTTGACTCTAAAAGGCAGAAAGTAGGGTTGAAAATGGCTTTACTCCTCTAAAACTATTTTCTCATATATAAAATCGTGTCCTGTAGTAGCTCTAAGATACTATTTAGCTAAAGCAGTTTTTTCTCACATGGGATAACATCAAAAAGACATGGATGGGGCAGGTATGAAGATCACACATTGCTAATGAAAAGGAAAACTGAGAATCACAGCTAAGACGCTTATAAATAAACTAAGTAAGTTACCTAGATATTATTAACAAATATTTAAAACTTTTGAAACTTTTTTTTAGATTCCAGGGGTACATACGCTTGTTTGTTACATGGGTGTATTGTATCATGGTGGGATCGGGTTTCTAGAGTGCCATCACCCAGATATTGAGCATTGTACACCAAAGGTAATTTTTCAAACTTCAGCAGCCTCTGATCCTCCTCTCTTTTGGAGTACCCAGTGTTTATTATCTCCATCTTTATGTCCATGTATACACATTATTTAGCTCCCATGTAAGTGAGAAAATTTGGCATTTTTCTGTTTCTGAGTTAGTTCACTTAGGATAACAGCCTCCAGTTCCATCCATGTTGCTGAAAAGAACGTGATTTCATTCTTTTTTATGGCTGCATAGTATTCCATGGCATATCTATGCCACATTTCCTTTATCCAATCAGCCTTTGATGGACACTTAAACTGGTTCCACAACTTTTCTATTGTGAATAGTGCTGCAATAAACACATAAGTGCCGGTGTCTTTTTTATATGATTTTCTTTCCTTTGAGTGCATACCAGTGGTGAGATTGCTGGGTTGAATGGCAGTTATATTTTTAGTTCTCTAAGAAATCGTCAAAGTCAAAAGACAACAGATGCCAGAGAGGCTGCAGAGAAGAGGGAATGCTTATATGCTGTTGAAGGGAATGTAAATTAATTCCGCCACTGTGGAAAGCAGTTTGAAGAGTTCTCAAAGAACTTAAAAGAGCTAACATTCAACCCTGCAGTCCCATGACTGGGTAAATACTCAAAGGAAAATAAATTATTCTACTAAAAAGATACTCACATTCCTATGTTTATTGCTATGATATTCACAACAGCAAAAACATGGACTCAACCTAGATACCATTTAATGCAGATTGAATGACAAAAGTGTGGTACATATACACCATGAAATACTATATAGCCATAAAAAAGAATGAAATCATATCTTTTGCAGCAACATGGATGCAGCTGGAGGCCTTGATCCTAAGCTAATCAATGTAGAAACAGAAAACCACATACCTTATGTCCTCATTTGTACATGGGAACTAAACACTGAGCACACATGGACATAAACATGGGAACAACAGACACTGCAAACTACTAGAGGGTGTAGGGAGGGAGATAGTGGGGCCTGGATTGGAAAAACTATCTGTTGGGTAATATGGTGTATCCTGGATGAAAGGACTGATACCCCAAACCTCAGCATCACACAATACACCTATGTAACAAACTTGAATGTGTACCTCCATATCTAAAATGAAAGTTGAAATTTAAAAAAAAAAAAAGACATCTCCATACTGTTTTTCATGGAGATTGAACTAATTTACATTCCCACCAACAGGGTATAAGCATCTGCTTTTCTCCGCATCCACACCAACACCTGTTGTTTTTTGACTTTTTAGTAATAGCCATTCTCCCCTGATGTAAAATACCTCAAAGTGGTATTAATTTGCATTTCTCTGATGATTAGTGATGTCGAACATTTTCTCATGTGTTTCTTGGCCACTTGTACTTCTTTTGGGAAATGTCTGTTAATGTCCCTTTCCAAGAACAACTATTATTTTTTTAGAGGCAAAAACTTGCATTCAAAAGAACCCAAGTCATCACTAGGTGATAAACAGGTACTTAGGAAGATGAGAGGAATGAATTACAGACACCAGGAGATGAGAATCACTTTAGATGGAAAGAGAATTTCATCATCAGTCACACCAAGAGAAGGCAGCAGCAGAACAGGCCCCTGTTCACTGTAGTATCTCACTCTTACCCATAAGCACAACCTTTAATCAGCCTCCACTGCTCAACTCAAATCACAGTGAAACCTCCTCCAACGTCCCAAACAGATTCACCTACTTCTCTTCACATAGTCTCATTTAATAATGATGACTTCGAGAGAGCTTTCCCTCTCTGAATATCAGTGCCTGGCAGAATCTCTGATACATAATAAGTTCTTAGTAACCATTTTTGGAATGAATGGATGAATTTCTCAAAATGTTGCTTTGATATTTCTAGAGTTTTTCTCAACATTTCTACAGGATGATTCCAAGAACAAAAAACAGGAAAAGAGGGAGGAAAGCGAAAGAGATCCACCTAGAGATCGCTTAGAATGAAAATCCCCTGAGTAGGCACACAGATTTCATTACAGCTTAATACTCACCACAGAGCCTAGCACAATGTCTTATGTTCAGTAACACTAGACAGGGAGGATTTGTGAATGTGGGTTATATTAACTCCGTTTAGATGAAGGATCATTATTTATCCCATTTCCTATGGTTCTACCAGTCCTAATATAGCTAAGGTTTCTGAGATCAATCACAGCCTTATGCTTACGGGTCTTTGTTCTTCCTCCCTCTCCCTCAGGCCCTGATTGTGTTTATTTCTTTCTCTGTACTACCTTTTTACCTTATATTTACTATGTCATCTCATTAGTTATGCCAGCTTACAATTCTGTGTGCCATGGTGCTTATTTCTGTGCCAGTACCAGCAAAGTGATTAGTTAGCCAAAGAAGGCATCCAATAGTAGTTTGTTGATTATGGTCCCTCCAGAACCAACAATCCAAGCCAAACTATCAAAGCCAACCCTGCCCTTGTGTACTTGGTATCTTCCCTCCTACCTACCTCCCTCAATTCTTTCCACTATGTCATTTCTATCTGTAGACAAACAGGCCATCATATCTTTATGTTAAACAGACACTCCATCTTCCTTCCTCCATCTCTTATATCACTTTCTCCTCTACCATTCCATTGCTCTTCTATCCTTTACAGAAAAGTCCCTCAAAAGAGTTGTCTATACTTGCTATTTTCAACTTCTCTCCTCATATTCTCTCTTGAATTCTCTCCAGATCATACTTTTTATGCTTTTGTTTTCACCACCTGTTCACCTGTGACCTCCATGTTGCTAAATCCAATCATCCATTTTCAGTACTCATCTGAACTATCAGAAGAGTTTGATATTTCTGAGTAGCATTTTTTCACGTGCCTCCAGGATTCATGTACCTGGCTTTCCCATTGCATGACACTTTTTCTCAATCTCTTTTGCTATTTCTTCCAAATCTTCCTAACTACTGAACAATCAGATGCTTTAGACTTCTCCTTTTTTCTATCTACACTCACTCTCTTAATGATCTCATTCAGGTTCATAGCTTCAAATACCATCCACAGAAGCAATGACCCCAAATTTATATCTCCAGCCAGACCTCTCACCTGAACCTCACAGTCATATGCCCTACTCCACCTCAACAACTCCACTGAGTGTCTAACAGTATCTCAATCTTAGCCTTTCCAAAGGCAAACTCCAGGCTTGCCCAAATGTCTGTTTCCGAAAGTTTTCATTTCAGTAAATGCAACTATATCCTTTCACTTCCTCAGTATAAATCTTAGAGTCATCCTTTATTCCTCATGCTCTACGTCCAATCTATCAGCAAACCCTGTTGATTTCTACAAATTAAATTTCTCTCTTGCTCTCTTTCCCTCTTGATACCTAAAGATCTACATACCTATAAATATGTGATATGTAACTACTTTTCACCACCATCTCCTGTCACCATCTTCCCAAACCACCACCACTACTTACCTGAATTACTGCAATAGCTTTAACTAGTCTCCCAGTTTTCGCTTTTTTCCCTTCATCTATTCTTAACACAACCACCAAAGTGATGGTTTTAAGACGTGCATTTAAATCATGTCACTACTCTTGTCAAAGCCCAGCTATGGCTTCCCATCTCAGAGTTAAAATCAAGGTCTATATAATGGCTACAAGGCTCTCTACCATCTGGCTCTTGCTACTTCTCTGACCTCATACGTTATTGTTCTCCCTTTGGCTCATTTCATTGCAGCTTAACTAGCCTTGTTGCTATTATTTAAAAGTAGCAGACAGACACCTGGAATGCTCTTCCCCCTATATCCACATGGTTTACTTCCTCACCTTCCGTGGGTCTTTGCTTAAATATTGCCTCAGTGAGGCTTTCCTTGTCCACGCAGTTTTAAATGGTAATTCTTTCCTCATACCTTCCCAGTACTCCATATCTTCCTTCTCTGCTTCATTTTCTTCCACTGAGTTCCCCAGGAATAGAGTTGCCAGATAAAATACAAGATACTCAGTAACATTTGAACTTCAACTTACTTATAGGCTTCAGGACTTAACCTGCAATGGAGAATAGCCTTTGCCTACCAGTTTGATACAGAAACGAATAAATTCCATCTCAATGGATTGTCTGGGAATTCAATTCTCTGTAGCCCCAGAGCAAAGAACAAGAGAAAAATCCAAATGCTGTGATTTCTTATTTAATCCAGCTCTAAATCATTGTGTGGCCTACCTCTGCTCATGATAAATATCTTGACTTTGTAAAGAAGATTCTCAATATAAAGTATTCCCAGGGCTTTATAAGAAAGTCTCTTTAGAATTTCTGTTCTGTTACACCAGAGTGGTTAATTTTGTTCTGTTGATGTCCCTAGCTAGACTGTGAACTATTGAGGGCAGAGGCCATGTATGATTATTCTTTAAATATCCCTGGTTCCTAATACAATGCCGAGTAGATACTCAATGAATGTTTATTGAATAGTCTATAATGTTTTAGACTCAGACTAATTTTTGTCACATTTTAGATGACTATTTTAATGATTCTGGCCTCTTAAATGCATGAAATAGGCAATTTCCACAGACAGCAACATTTACAGGTAAAGCTTCATGGGGTGCTTCCAGCTTTCTCTAATATACCACTTTTCTGAAAGATTTTAAGTAATTTTCTACACCTTACCTTATTTGTCATGATTTTTTTGTTTCTTAAGCTGTCAGCATGGAATAAAAATACATAAGAATTTTCTAAAAAATTAAACTTTACATACAGAGTTTCAAACAGCATATTTCTATTTAAATCACACTCTTTTGAATTACGTATAGAAAATTTGAACGTCAATCAAGACAAAAATGCTAAATATCAGATACAAATCAATAGCCTTTAAAAATGTACAAGGGATCATTGTTCTGCTGTGTTTAGAAGTGGAAGCAAAGCATGCTCAAGGATGTGTGGGTGCCTATTCCAAGAGACTGAAAAAGAGATGACAGAGTGGAGTGAAGGACCGTATTTCCAGGAGGTTAAAAAGCGCTAGAAGCTGACTGAGCAACTATAGGAAAAAAGTCCTTTCTCTACATGATCTGGGAGTTCTGGAAGGTTGTAATAGATGCTCTCATAGTGCAAGGGACAGCTATGGCATAAATACACATGGACAGAGGAGCTGGTGTGATTAATCCAAAGTCACAATCAATTCAGAGCAGGATTCAATTGAGATGTCACTGCAGGAAAATAATGCAGCTAAAAACACGATAGGATTTTCAAAGGCATATGAAGTAAGTTTTATATATTGTAACATATAAACCACCATATAATCTATTCTAAATAGTTCAGTGCAAAATTTCCATCAAAGGTAGAGGAAAAAACTAAAATCCCACCACTGTAAACTCATGTATTTTTTGTCCCTCCCCTACTAAATTTTTACTCTAGAAGTTTTGCTACCCCCCAAATCTTATATTGTGTAGGTCTTTGGGAAAAGGCAAAATGGCAGTCTGGGGGAGAAAGTGTCCACACTGCCCCCACCCCCACGGGCCAATTACATCTCTAGGACCAAACTTTCTCTCCTAGCCTGGCTCCTGGGGAGATGGTGAGCCTCATGTTCTCCCCTCTATTCCAGGTCAGAATGTTAAGCCCACCCACATGGGGTAAATGTTGCTCACAAAGGACCTCAGATACTCTTGAATTTCATTAAATTTCACTTAAAAATGAGACAAATTGCCACAACAAAGTTTCCAGCCACAGCATGAGTAGGCAGTTCAGCAGCCCATCTTCGCCCTGACTAGCTGGGCAAGAGACCTTCCCCCACTGAGCAGGCTCCATGAGCAGCCAAATTCCACGCAGAGTGGCCCAGATGCTGATCACATTTCAGTTCTGGTCCTGTAAGGGGCTGTCTCCCGACTCTAATGGCTCGCCTGGCACTTACATTAATTGTTTAAAATCAACCCTCAGATTCAAGAACATTTACGTAGAAATTAAGCACTAACTTACAATAACCAGCTAATTAGGTACCACCACCAGATTTTGTTAAAGAAATAAGGTTTTAAGAAAATTAAGAAAACTATGTTTTACATCTAAAACACTAAAATCTTAGTGTTCTGAGGATTTAAAAAAATAAATCTTATAAAAATGATCCTTTAAAAAAGTAAATAGCCATATATATTGGTGAATGAACTCATTCTTATATACTGAAAATCCTAGCGCTTTGACAGCAGCAGAAATTTTTTTAGTTGAAAGAATATAGAATAAAGAATACAAGTATAATTATGATGCATCATCCAATGTGTTCAAATGTTGTCTTTTTGGCTTTGCTTTAAAATACAATTTTTAGACTAAGACATTTCAACTTTGGTAAATATTAGCAATTGCTCACTCAATATAGTGACATTCCTTATTTTCAATCACCAATTATTATTATTCCTTATTTTCAATTACCAATATGCCAGAGAGATAAATTTCTTTAAGTTGGGTTCTTAAATTCCCTTCACTATAAAAACTGAATGATTTGCTTAAAGACAAATATTTCCTGGGCATCTATGATGCCCACATCACAGAAATGAACACAGTAGAATACAAAGATGTAAGTTTTCCTCTTTAAGATTTTATCTTCTTGATGGGGGAGATAAACCACACACAAGAATGATAAGCACAGATAAATAAAGAGACTGTACTTGGCACGGTCCAGATTAAAAGAGATTTTGGAGAGCCAAAAGAAAAAGAACATTCATTTTTAGAAGTCAGAAGAGAAGCATCAGAAAAGAAACAGAGCTGTACAAGTGGAAACATGATGGCTTCAATCTAAGAAACAGGATATGTTTTCTGGGATGTGAAGTTGATGCTAGAGAGGAGAGAGACTGGTACCCATCCTTTCCACTACAGGTTAGCTTTTGAATTGCTCATATGTATGCATTATATTATGTTAACTCCAGAGTGCGTTGACTTTGGTTAATCAGATTTTAATTCAATTTTTTATATAAAGACTTTCCATTCTAATCTCACGTTCTTAAATATTTTATATCCTTGTTCTTTCCTGATATCCATATTTCTGTAATTCCTATGGCTAGAATTAATCATTCTCAAGGGGTTGTCTAACTCTGCAGGACCCTATAATCTCATGCTCTTCATACAGAGTCCCTTGGGTGATATTTTGGTCCTCATCTTTTTTATCTTTCAAAACGCATTTCACTATCAGATCCATACTAAGCAAGCCCCATTGTATCTCTATTAAATATACACAAGAACTGACAGAAGACTGAAGATATCACCAACATATCCAAAGAAAGATGGCGTGCAGAATTTCTGTTTTTAAAAATATAATGATGTTATAAATGAAGATTCCATTTTAGATATAAAATTCTAAACCCCCAGGTTATAACTGTGGGTTCCAGAAATGATCTCCTACCAAGATTTTCACAATTAGACAGTACCATTCACTCTTCTGCTAGACAGAATTCTGAAACACAGGGCACATGTTTTTCATGACTCCTGTTTTCCCTTAGCCTCCCTACTCACCTCCACTTCCCCTTTTCTTTCAGGACCAAACAGCTTTCTCTTTATAGATCTAAGGTTCTCCCTCTGTCACCTGTCATACAGAAAAGAGATTTAGATATTATTTATAATGATATCTGAAGGGCTTAATATGCTGCCCTCAGTGAATATTTTCATTTCGAAAGAGGACTACAGCAAAACGGCAATGCTTTGCTTAAGGGAAAGCATTGCCATAAATTGAATTAACATCATGTGAGAAGAAAGATTTTTTTTTTTTTAGTGGGAGAATTGTTTGCAGAGTTTTGATGATCATAAAGTAACAAATATTTTCTCAACACTTGACTCATTTTACACTAATACAATTAATTAGCATATCTCTACTAATTACTAGGTGGTAGTATTAACAGTATTAGTAAATGATAATAACAGCTAATATTTGGATGCTTATTGCTATTAATAGCTAATATTCATTGCACACTTATCTAAGCATTTCATATGAATTACCATTTAATCTTCATCATTATTCCTAACTTAAAGATGAAGATGCTGAAGCACAAAGAGGTTAACAATGCACCCAAAGAGCTGGAATCAAATCCAGGAAGTATAAACAGCTAGATCATGACTGCTAAGAATTAGTGGCCACAGACTCACAGGGAAGAGTAACTAGCCCTTGTGCACTTAGATGCACAGTGTTAGATCATTCCCTAATGGTGACCTGGCTAAAGCCATGGGAGGTGTCTCCAGGTACAGAACTCCAGGTATAGACTTTTCTGACTTCCCTCCAACTAATTCAGCAAAAATGTAACAGGCATTTTTTTAATGTGTTAGGTACTGAGGATACAAAAGGAATCTACTGACCTTTCTACTCCGTGTTTCAAACATTTTTATGGTAAGAGTATCCTCAGCTACTAAAAGAAACAGTGATGTCTTCCATAGAAAGAAAACTCTGAGAAGAGCTTCCTTTCTCTTTAAGATAAAGTGGAGTTAGGCTGTAATATGAACTATTGGAGCCAGAAAGAACTTCATGCAATATTTATCCATATATTCATAATATATCACAAACCTCCTTGTTTTACCAGTGAAATAAAGAGGAATCATGGAGGTTACCTGGTGCTTTGCTCTTTTCACCACCATCTGCACTACCTATATTCTTCCAGTTAGAAGTAAAATGAATTTTTCAAAAAAAGAGCATGAGATCCAAAATGTTATGCTTCCAAATCACTGAGGCATTTTTACAACTTGCATCCAGGGAAGAAGGCTGAATCAGAAGAGAGATGGGCATGAGACACACTACATATCTTCCTTCTCTAGCAACATTTTTATGCTGGCAGAGAAAGGGAAGAAATGAAAAGACAGAACCAGTATTAATGAACCACTGGCCGAGCAAGAGGTAGGCATGACATTCTCCAGATGGATTTGGCTGGCAATTTTAAGAAGTTATGTGATCTTTTGACCCAAAACTGGACATTGTCTTTGAGCTGTGAAAAAATCTGAAGACAGCTGTGACTTCAAGATAAAGATTCAAGATGAAAGCAAGATTTTCAGCACCCCTGGTCAATGCTGACATCCAAGGGTGATAATGCCACAACAACGATTTTCTTAGAAAACAAAAACCTGTGATGTGTCTGTTCTTTTTGCCTTTTTCTAGTCATGCAAATAGTCATAAATTTTGACACTCTTTCCTATATAACATGATCACTGCTTGCTTCTTCCTTGAAAACTATTTTTCATTATTTGCTGGTATTTGGAGACCAAATTTCAATGTGTGGAATGCATGCCACTTAAATAGATTTTACGGTCCTCTGCCTATCAGAGATGATCCAAAGTGGAAACATAACTGTTATTGAAGGGTTAAGGCCATTCTATAGTCATTCCTTAGGCTTTGTAATATGCAAGAGCCTAAGCTAAAACATGAATAATGTTTTTTAATATACCAAAGGCCGACTGCCTTAAGTTGTTTTTCTCCCTGCTTAAACCAAAGCACAATAGGAGTAAGTGTTATTGCAATTCAAAATCCATTTCAGGTCAAGCACCAACAGTAAATTATGAATACTTTAAATAATGAAAATATGCATGTGAAATGTTAATATTTTTATGCTCATAAAAGCAGTAAATATAGGGTCGAAGAAAAACTTCTCAGACCCCTCCTAAACTATGAATCACTGAAAAATAATTCAGTAATCAGGATGGGAAAAAATATCTTAGTGTGGAAGTAGCTGCTAGGGAGAGATTACCAAGGACTGGCCGTATATTTATATAGATAAGATGATTGCCTTTTTGATGATTTTATTCAAAAATGTCTATTAAATATTATATGTCTAATATTTATTGAGTGCTAACTACATACCAAGCATTCTACATACTGACTTCTTAAATCCTCATAACAAATCTTTGAGGTAGATATTAACTTGAAACATGTAAAATTCACATCTTTGTGGGTCAAAAGAGTCAAATATTGGCAAATACATAGAGTCTGACCCAAATATTAATGTTTTCATTTTATAAGTGGTTCAGATAAATTAAGTAACATGTCCAAATACCTGGTAGAGTTGGAATTTCAACCCTTACTCTTTTACAACCCCATTGTGCCCTGCTTTATCTGAAGTAATTATAATTAAATTATCCCACAGCCCCTCAAACTACAAATACACTGCCCTCCCTCTTACTCAAACCAAAAGACCTGCATGGTTTCAGTGCCTTACCTTTAGGTTAAGGATTTGATTCTATTAGAATCCTTTTCTCTACATACCCACTGCCCTACTTTCATCAGCTTAATTGTACCTTCACTGTCACTGCATTTGCTGAACCAAAATTTGGAAGATGTGATTGAACAACAATATAAAATAATTGCAATTGATACTATCGTTCAAATAAGTGGGGGAAAGACTATTCAATAAATAGTAATGATGTGGCCAGTTCTTTAGAAAGAAAAAGTACAGTTAGTTTCCTTCTTCATGATACAATTACAGAATTTTGACTTTTCAAATTACCAAGTCTGAGCAGCCAAATTGGAAACAGTATCTTTGGGACTTAGAGCAGAGAAGTATTTCTCAGATAAGACACAAAAATATCACCTAATTTTCAACATACAATAAAAGATCTAATACAGTTAAAAGACAAACTACTGTTTGGTAGAAAATATCTGCAACACAAACAACTAAAGTTTAAACATCAGAATACAGAACTCCAAGAAATAGGTTAAAAGAAAAAAAAGAATCATAATAGAAATAGGAAATTCACATAAGAGAAAGGCAAATTACCAATAAATATATAAAACATGCTGTCTCATTAGAATTTGGTTAAAATATTAATATTAGGTAAATTATTAAGAAAGAATTCTCATCATACACATACGACCTGGACCGGGTGCCGTGGCTTACACCTGTAATCCCAGCACTTTGGGAGGCTGAGGTGGGTAGACAGCCTGAGGTCAAGAATTCGAGACCAGCCTGACTAACATGGTGAAACCCTGTTTCTACTTAAAAATAAAAATAAAAAAATTAGCCAGGCGTGATGCCTCATGCCTGTAACCCCAGCAACCTGGGAGGCTGAGTCAGGAGAATCACTTGAACCCAGGAGGCGGAGGTTGCAGTGAGCCATGATCATGCCATTGTATTCCAGGCTGGGCAACAAGAGCAAAACTACATCTCAAAAACTAACAAACATATGACCTGAACGCCACCATGTAACTGTATTTATGTAGCCACCAGAATATACTAGCAGCTGAGAGTGGTTTCTATGTTTTGTTGCTATTGTGGAACACCTGTAATTCTGTGTGATACAAAGTACAGGAGCACTTCCAGTGGTGAACAGCGGCAATCAGGGGGCACCATGGCTGGAGTAGGGGCTGCCAAAGAGTAGAACCAAGACACTCTCCTTTCCCTCAGAAACTGTACAGAAGGGTTTAATATTCACAGAACAACTATCAAGCACTTCTTGTGCACTAGGCATTTGCTAGATGCTGTATAACATATCTGGGAGACTTTGAAGAAAACAAAAGACTTATCTAGGCCTTAAAAGTAAATTGAGGGGGGGAGGATCCAAGATGACCAATTAGGAGCAGCTGAGGATTGCAACTCCCAGTGAAAGCGCAGCGGCTCCCTGACCCCCATATATCCAACGAGTCATCTCATAAAGGAGAGCTCAGACTGACATCTGGTGGGTATTCTTCTGGGACAAAGATAGCAGAAGAAGAAACTGGCAGCAACCCTTACCTGTTCTGCAGCTGCTGCAGGTGATCCCCCAGGCAAGCAGGGCCTGGAGTGGACCTCAGCAGTCCTACAGCAGAGGGGCCAGACTGTTAGAAGGAAAACTAAGAAACAGAAATAAATAACTTCATCATCAACAAACGGGACATCCACTGAGAGACCCCATCTGAAAATCACCAACCACAAAGACCACACATAGATAAATCCACAAAGATGGGAAGAAACCAGCACAAAAAGGAGGAAAACACCCGAAACCAGAACGCCTCTCCTCCTACAAGGGATCACAACTCCTCACCAGCAAGGGAACAAGGCTGGATGGTGAATGAGTGTGATGAAATGACAGAATCAGGCTTCAGAAGGTGGGTAATAAGAAACTTCTGTGAGCTAAAGGAACATGTTCTAACCCAATGCAAAGAAACTAAGAACCTTGAAAAAAGATTTGACGAAATGCTAACAAGAATAATCAACTTAGAGAGGAATACAAGTGAATTGATGGAGCTGAAAAACACAACACAAGAAGTTTGTGAAGCATACACAAGTTTCAACAGCCGAATTGACCAAGCAGAAGAAAGGATATCAGAGGTCGAAGAGCAACTCAATGAAATAAAACGAGAAGGAAAGAGTAGAGAAAAAAGGGTAAAAAGGAATGAACAAAGTCTCCAAGAAATATGGGACTATGTGAAAAGACCTAATCTATGTTTGATAGGTGTACCTGAATGTGATGGAGAGAATGAATCCAAGCTGGAAAATACTCTTCAGGATACTATCCAGGAGAACTTCCCCAACCTAGGAAGACAGGCCAATATTCAAGTCCAGGAAATACAGAGAACACCACAAAGATATTCCTCAAGAAGAGCAACCCCAAGGCACATAATCGTCAGATTCACCAGGGTTGAAATGAAGGAGAAAATGCTAAGGGCAGCCAGAGAGAAAGGTTGGGTTACCCACAAAGGGAAGCCCATCAGACTCACAGCAGAGCTCTCAGCAGAAACCCTACAGGCCAGAAGAGAGTGGGGGGCCAATATTCAACATCATTAAAGAAAAGAAATTTCAACCCAGAATTTCATATCCAGCCAAACTAAGCTTCATAAGTGAAGGAAAAATAAAATCCTTTATGAACAAGCAAGTACTCAGAGATTTCATCACCACCAGGCCTGCTTTACAAGAGCTCCTGAAAGAGGCACTAAACATAGAAAGGAACAACCAGTACCAGCCACTCCAAAAACATACCAAACGGTAAAGACCATCAACACAATGAAGAAACTGCATCAACTAACGGGTAAAAACAGCCAGATAGCATCAAAATGGCAGGATCAAATTCACACATAACAATATTAACCCTAAATCTAAATGGGCTAAATGCCCCAATCAAAAAACATAGACTGGCAAACTGGATGAAAAGCCAAAACCCAACAGTGTGCTGTATCCAGGAAACCCATCTCCCATGCAGAGATACACAAAGGCTCAAAATAAAGGGATGGAGGAAGATTTACCAAGCAAATGGAGAGCAAAAAAAAGCAGGAGTTGCAATTCTCATCTCTGATAAAATAGACTTTAAACCAACAAAGATCAAAAGAGACAAAGAAGGACATTACATAATGGTAAAAGGATCAATGCAACAAGAAGAGCTAACGATCCTAAATATATACGCACCCAATACAGGAGCACTCAGATACATAAGGCAAGTTCTTAATGAATTACAAAGAGACTTAGACTCCCACACAATAATAGTGGGAGACTTTAACACCCCATTGTCAATATTAGACAGATCAACGAGACAGAAAATTAACAAGGATCTCCAGGACTTGAACTCAGACCTGGATCAAGCAAACCTAATAGACATTTACAGAACTCTCCACCCCAAATCCACAGAATATACATTTTTCTCAGCACCACATCACACCTACTCTAAAATTGACCACATAATTGGAAGTAAATCATTCCTCAGCAAATGCAAAAGAATGGAAATCATAACAAACAGTCTCTCAGACCACAGTGCAATCAAGTTAGAACTCAGAATTCAGACACTAATTCAGAACCGCACAGCCTCATGGAAACTGAACAACTGGCTCTTGAATGTTGACTAGATAAACAATGAAATGAAGGCAGAAATAAAGATGTTCTTCAAAACCAACGAGAACGAAGACACAACATACCAGAATCTCTGGGACACATTTAAAGCAGTCTCTAAAGGAAAATATATAGCAATAAATGCCCATATGAGAAGCAAGGAGAGATCTAAAATTGACACCCTATTGTCGAAATTGAAAGAGCTAGAGGAGCAAGATCAAAAAAACTCAAAACCTAGCAGAAGACAAGAAATAACTAAGATCAGAGAAGAACTGAAGGAGAGAGAGACACACAAAACCCTTCAAAAAATCAATAAATCCAGGAGCTGGTTTTTCGAAAAGGTCAACAAAATACACCACTAGCCAGATTAATAAAAAAGAAAAGAGAAAATAATCAAATAGATGCAATAAAAAATGATAAAGGGGATATCACCACAGATTCCACAGAAATTCAAACCATCATCAGAGATTATTACAAACAACTCTATGCACATAAACTAGTAAACCTGGAAGAAATGGATAAATTCCTGGACACTTGCATCCTCCCAAGCCTAAACCAGGAAGAAGACGAAACCCTGAATAGACCAAAAACAAGGTCTGAAGTTGAGGTAGCAATTAAGAGTCTACCACCCAAAAAAGCCCAGCCCCAGATGGGTTCACAGCCGAATTCTACCAGACATACAAAGAGGAGCTGGTACCATTCCTTCTGAAACTATTCCAAACAATCCAAAAAGAGGGAATCCTTCCCAAATCATTTTATGAGACCAACATCATCCTGATACCAAAACCCGGCACAGACTCAGCAAGAAAAGAAAACTTCAGGCCAATATCCATGATGAACATAGATGCAAAAATCTTCAATAAAATACTGGCAAACCGATTGCAACAGCACATCAAAAAGCTTATCCACCATGATCAAGTAGGCTTCATCCCAGGGATGCAAGGCTGGTTCAACATACGCAAATCTATAAACATAATCCACCACATAAACAGAACCAAAGACAAAAACCACATGATAATCTCAATTGATGCAGAGAAGGCCTTTGACAAAATTCAACAGCCCTTTATGCTAAAAACCCTCAATAAACTAGGTATTGATGGAACGTATCTCAAAATGATAAAAGCTATTTATGACAAACCAACAGCCAGTATCATACTGAATGGGCAAAAACTGGAAGCATTCCCCTTGAAATCTGGCACTAGACAAGGATGTCTTCTCTCACCACTCCTATTCAATATAGTACTGGAAGTTCTAGCCAGAGCAATCAGGCAAGAAAAAGAAATAAAGGGTATTCAAATAGGAAAGGAGGAAGTCAAATTGTCTCTATTTGCAGACGACATGATTGTATATCTAGAAGACCCCACCCTCTCAGCCCAAAATCTCCTGAAACTGATAAGCAACTTCAGCAAAGTCTCAGGATACAAAATCAATGTGCAAAAATCACAAGCATTCCTATACACCAATAACAGACTTAAAGACAGCCAAATCAAGAACCAACTGCCATTCACAATTGCTACAAAGAGAATAAAATACCTAGGAATACAACTAACAAGGAACGTAAAGGACCTCTTCAAGGAGAACTACAAACCACTGCTCAACGAAGTAAGAGAGGACACAAACAGATGGAAAAACATTCCATGTTCATGGCTAGGAAGAATCAATATCATGAAAATGGCCATACTGCCCACAGTAATTTACAGATTCAACGCTCTCCCTATCAAGCTACCAATGACCTTCTTCACAGAACTGGAAAAAACCACCTTAAACTTCATATGGAACCAAGAGAGAGCCCACATAGCCAAATCAATTCTAAGCAAAAAGAACAAAGCTGGAGGCATCACACTCCCGGACTTCAAACTATACTACAAAGTTACAGTAATCAAAACAGCATGTTACTGGTATCAAAACAGAGATATAGACCAATGGAACAGAACAGAGGCCTCCAAGGCAGCACCCCACATCTGCAACCATCTGATCTTTGACAAACCTGACAAAAACAAGCAATGTGGAAATGAGTCCCCTGTTTAATAAATGGTGTTGGGAAAACTGGCTAGCCATGTGCAGAAAGCAGAAACTGGACCCCTTCCTGACACCTTACACTAAAATTAACTACAGATGGATTAAAGACTTAAACATAAGACCTAACACCATAAAAACCCTAGAAGAAAATCTAGGCAAAACCATTCAGGACATAGGCATAGGCAAGGACTTCATGACCAAAACACCAAAAGCATTGGCAACAAAAGCCAAAATAGACAAATGGGACCTAATCAAACTCCACAGCTTCTGCACAGCAAAAGAAACAGTCATTAGAGTGAATCGGCAACCAACAGAATGGGAAAAAATTTTTGCAATCTACCCATCTGACAAAGGGCTAATATCCAGAATCTACAAAGAACTGAAACAGATTTACAAGAAAAAAACAAACAAGCCCATTGGAAAGTGGGCGAAGGATATGAACAGACACTTTTCAAAAGAAGACATACATGAAGCCAACAAACATATGAAAAAATGCTCATCATCACTGGTCATTAGAGAAATGCAAATCAAAACTACATTGAGATACCATCTCACGCCAGTTAGAATGGCGATCATTAAAAAATCTGGAGACAACAGATGCTGGAGAGGATGTGGAGAAATAGGAACGCTTTTACACTGTTGGTGGGAGTGTAAATTAGTTCAACCATTGTGGAAGACGGTGTGGAGATTCCTCAAGGACCTAGAAATAGAAATTCCATTTGATCCAGCAATCCCATTACTGGGTATATATCCAAAGGACTATAAATCATTCTACTATAAGGACACATGCACACGAATGTTCATTGCAGCACAGTTTACAATAGCAAAGACCTGGAACCAACCCAAATGCCCACAGATGATAGACTGGACAGGGGAAAATGTGGCACATATACACCATGGAATATTATGCAGCCATCAAAAACGATGAGTTGGTGTCCTTTGTAGGGACATGGATGAACCTGGAAACCATCATTCTCAGCAAACTGACACAAGAACAGAAAATCAAACACCGCATATTCTCACTCATAGGCGGGTGTTGAACAATGCGAACACATGGACACAGAGAGGGGGAGCATTACACACTGGGGTCTGTTGTGGGGAAAAGGGGAGGGACAGTGGGGGGCGGGGAGTTGGGGGAGGGATAGCATGGGGAGAAATGCCAGATATAGGTGATGGGGGAGGAAGGCAGCAAATCACACTGCCATGTGTGTACCTATGCAACAATCTTGCATGTTCTTCATATGTACCCCCAAACCTAAAATGCAATAAAATATATATTAAAAAAAAAGTAAATTGAGAGACAGAATAATATAAATCCAGGGTTTCCAAACTCTTACATGGATCAAAATCACCACGAGAGCTTGTTAAAACACAAATTTCTGGGTTCAACTCAGAGTGTTTCTGATTCAGTAGATCAGAAGTTAGGGCCCAATAATTTGCATTTTTATCAAATTCCCAAAATATGCTCTTGCTGCTGATTCAGCAGTCATATGTTGAGAACCATTCATATGAACCATTGTAAACTGGGGAAGCAGAATGAGCAGTCTCACAGATGATGAACTCAATCAAAGGAGTCCCTGGCCTGTCTGGAATGTAAACGTGGCTATTAAGGTACTTAGTCCTCTGAAGGCAATCAATCTCAGTGCAACTTGGAGCACTCTCTTAGCTCTGATCCCACAGCCACCTAGCACAACCCCGGCACCTGGCAGTCAGAGACAGCTGCCAATCACCCATCCAGGTTAGAAGCCTTAAGCAAGTATCCAGCAGGAGTCACTCCCTTACCTCCAATTTTCCTACAATCTGTCTCCATGGAGTTCCTTAGTAAAGCCAACTGAGTCTATAGGCCTCTCTGCAAAAAGAAATTTTCTTTAAGGCATTCAAATGTTTCATCGCTTTATAAGACCTTTCAAATGTTTCATTGCTTTATAAGACATTTATAATGTAGACTTAACAGTGTGCACAACCTTTTTGTACAACTGTTTAAAATCTTTTTCCAATGACTTGTAGAAATCAAATTTTCTAACTCATTCCCACAGAATTCTAGTCTTTAATCTACAATAAAATTCCCTGATTCTCTAGGGAGAACCTGATTTGAAATGATACATGGCATTTGTCTCACAATCTCTCACCAACAATAGGCCTTCTTAGCATACCTAGGCCTCATCTCGGGTTATTGATTCTAAAATGTGAGAAGTCTGAGGTTTAGCCAGTATTTTCCAGATTGATTAATGAACCTTGAGCCACATGCCACAGCTGAGCTCAAGGTTTATAAAGCACATTCAATGAGTAGTACTGCATGTTATCTTCTTTGTCTTATCAAGTAAATAAATAGAATCAATAAAGTGAACAGAGTCACTAATGAGCAGCCCTCATAATAGAGACTACATTACCTGATTCACTTTTTTAAAAATCTGAAGACTTTAAACCACCAAAAAAGAGCCTCGATGTGTGTGTGCTATGTGTGTGTGTGTGTGTGTGTAATCTATTACCCACTCTATCAACAATAATTTTAACTCACACAGCTCAGCTTTAAATTTAGCAATGGTACCAGCAGGACCAAACTAAAAAAGCTGTCATGTGTCAAAAAAACAAATGGAATACCCAGGGACATAAAATAAAAAAGAAAACAAGCTACGTTACTACAGGAAACAAAGAGCAATTGTCATAATGTATTTTAAAGATCACAACAATAATAAAACCTTTATGAACGCATTTAGACTCTTCCCTTTGCAAAGAGATATTAAAGCTTCTATATAAACATGGGAAAGAGTACTAGAATTCCTTCTTTCTATACTTGATGCCTCTAATAAAACCAAAGGACTATCTGAATTTTAGAGACAGCCTCTAAATGTTTATAGCTGTTCATAGAATGCTACAGTGAATTAGAAAGAAGGAGGGCTTCAGTTTTCCAGGAATGTTCTGATTACTTTTATTCATGTAGGATGTCTGCTTTTTAAAAGAATGTAATCACTGACAACACAGAACACATCTAAAAATAAAATAACTCAACATTTTTTAAATTTCCACAAATAATACAAATGAATTTTAAAATTTCAGATCAGCAAAAAATGACTCTTTAGGCTAGTCACAAACCACCACTATATCTAAGCATATAATTATTTGTCCCAAGATATTTTCTCTTAATTTATTCTATTTATATGACCTACAATAAAGTTGACTGCAAGCATAAAAGCAAATACATAATTTTCACTGTGTACAATAAGGGTGTCAATAATTTGGAAGCAACTAAATTAGACTCCCATAAATTAACCAGGTTGGGACCACAGTTTGTATTCTCTCTACAAAATAATTTACTAAGTAGATCAATACTGCAAACATGATTATAGGACACTTTTTAAGGACTTTATTATACTAATTCTTTGAGGCAAATGATACTCCCAATGGCAATTTTTAGTTAGCTTTTAGTTTTACAATTAAGCAAGGACCAAACTTCACCACAACTGGATAGTTTTTATGCCTACGTTTCCTTAAATTCCTCCACATCTCAAGTAGTTTCTGAACCCCGCAAACATACCTCTGACTACCCCTCTTCATAGGGTGAGCACTATCCTGTGCTCAGCCCCAAGTGGGACACAACACAAGAGTTCCAGCTCTCGCCTCATGGCAATCAGAAAACTCTGAATTCAAAAACAGAACTAAGAGAAGTAAGGCAACAGACCCCAGGGCAGCCTGCCTTGTGGAGACAGTTTACACTGCCTGCTGTCTCTCCTAAAGCCTTTCTTACCAAAATCTGTACTCATGCCCTGGGACTGCCATACAAATTATCACAAACGAGTGGCCTAAAACAACGGGAACTTATCCTCTCACAGTTCTAGAAGGCAAATGTCTACTATCAAGGTGTTCCAGGGCTACTCTCCCTCCAAAGGAGCTCCGAAGGCTCTAAGGGGAAACTTAGCTCGCCTCGCCAGCTCCTGGCAGCTTCTGGTGCTCCTGGTGCTGTGGTATCACCCCTCATCTCTGTCTCCCTCTTCACATGGCCTTCTGCTCTGCGCATCAGCAGAGTGCATTTCTGTTGACGAGGCAGTTACACATAAGTCGTCCCCATTCTTTCATTTAAGCACTAATATTTTTATTTCATCAAAGAAATAACTGAGCTCAGAATGGTCCAAGGTTACATGGCTAGTTAGGAGGAGGTGGAAGGAGGTTCAGGTCTTCCAAGTTCAAATCCAATGATATTCCAACCATAACAAGCTACTCCTTGCTTCCTTCACAGAGCTTCATTTAAAAAAAAAAAGTCAATATACCCCTGGGGTGGCTTTTCAACAGGCTTTCTCAACCAACCCCAGCAGTCATTCTCAACCCCAGCTATAAATCTGAATCTCCCGGACCTGGGACTCAGGCCCCTATGTGTTTAACAATCAATGTCGGCGATTCTATCCAAGGGCGTCCAGAGTTGAGAACCCCGGGATGATGGATTTTAGACTCTCATCTTCCCATTTCTCTCTCTCATACACACACACAATGGCTTTTTATTTTCTGAAAGCAAAAGTAACAATCACAACCATGTCTCTTATACAAGAAAATAAGATAATATACTCTGTTTAACCTATTGTGAAAATAGGGGCGCTAACACAATGCTGAATATTCTGTCTACTGCTGGTCAGAATTCCTGGATGCTCCTCAGGGCATCCTCACTTCTATAAACATGTAGGCTCTAGGGTCCAATTCTGTGATGGAGAGAAAAAGCCTAGTGCTTTGTTAAAAAAATAATAGACAAATGTGTGTGTCTTCCATGCTCCCTGCCATTTAGTTAATTTCCCTGACTCAATCACTTTTGTAATGTCTGTAATATTAGGAGTTTTTACTCAAAATAGCACCAGCCACTTATGTATTGGCCAGGGTGTACTTGCAATATAACTATTCCTTTAATCTCCAGGAAACCAAGAGGGCTTGATGGAGTTCATTATTGGCTTCAGATGGCAGAGAAGGTCTGGGACTGGCTGCTGCTGAGGGAATCCTCAACAGATGTCCTGTCTATGGAACTCTAAAGACACCAGGCAGAGCAGAAATCACACGCCACACCTACAAACAGGAAGTCCAGAGAAACCATACATCCCTGTCCTTATCTTCTGTTGGGACACAGGCCCTTTTCCCCTTTGTGCTGATCATGTCAGCCATATTGCAGCTGAAAATTCTCTTGACAGGGCAAAGAGCAGGGTTAAGAGGTCTGAGCATTCAGGGAGGAAATGTCAAACATTCATGCATATGCCAGCGTGGGTTCACACTCACGGCAAACCACAATGTCATTTTTGGATCAACTTCATTTTTTAAAATGAGAGTTTTTATTGTAGGAAAAGTAGGCAAGGAATTTTTCAGTGCTATTGTCATGACTATCTAATTCGTATTTTGCAGGGCAGTTTTAACGCAAATATTTGGGATGTAGTTCCGTTGTACACTCTTCACTGTGTTAGTCTTCCAACTCAGATTTGGAAAAGATGGCACATGAAGAATTCTGCAATTAAAACTTCAGCATCAGAGTAGGTGATGGTATGGTAGAAGGAATGGGGAGATTACATATGTCAAGCCCTAATCAATGTATGTCTTTATGGATCAGGTAGGTTTTAGGTAATGTAAGTTCCCAGAGAAGTGTTACCTGAACCACATCTGAGGAAGTCCAGGTTGTCTTGCCAGAGAAATAAAATATAATCTTAGTTTTTAAGGATTGGTTGAGGATAACTAGATGGCTTGAGGGCCTGGCTGACATTTCAGTCAATGTGAGAGCATGGCCTGCTCAGAAAGTCACATTGCAGGGGGAGAGGAAGTCAGGGAAAGGGAGATGAGGAGGGGGAGCGGAGACAATCTGTCTAGGACTTTCTGACCCGTGACCGCTGACTTATCATCTCTCACCCTAACTACTGCAGTCCTTTTTTAACTAGTCTCCCCTGTCTCCAATCTCATGTCCTTAAATATAGCCTTCACTCTACACACAGCAAGATATCTTTTAAAAATGATGTTCCCCAAGAACATTACAAGAACAAGCTAGGTATTGCCATTTGTGACTCAGGGCCCTTCTAATTCTGCGCCTCATCTCCACTCCTCATGCCACTTATCCCAGTCTAGTTCTCCAGACACCCATACTGTTCCTTGCCTCCATGACATACTGCTTTCCATTCCAGGAATGCCCTTCCTCCACTGATCTGCTTAGCAAGCTGCTATTCATTCTTCAAGAGCTTGTTTTTCTCTGTGACCTCTCCCGAGGTTAATTACTCTCCCCCTGAGTATTTTTCTGGACACCTATCTATTTCTGCCACTTCACCTATACTATTACATTGTAATTGCTAGTCTACACATTTGTCTTCTTTACTAGAAGGACAGGAACTCTAATTCATTTGAGAGTGGAGATCATTTGGAAAGGGTACTGTTTCTAAATTACCAAATAATACGTGCTTATTGTCATAAATTGAATATCAAAGTGACAAAAAGTTAATAGTCTCTCTATATCTTCCTTCAGTTCTAACCCTTCTTCCTTCGTAATCAATGTTTATAATTTTTCTCCATCCTCATAATAAAATATATGGGAGGGTATTTTTTCCAAAAAAATGTAACTCATTTTTCACTTAACATTATATCACAGACATCTTTCAAAGTCAACACACTTTTATTTAAGTTGTTTTTTAATACTGTGAAGTATAAAGTTGGGAGATAAAAACAGAACAACTGATACAAATACATCACAAACTTGTCTCTATGCTTTCCAGAAAACAATTCAAAAAAGAAAACAAAGAATTTTACCATGTCCATAATTTAAAAATAAAAGCAATCTAGTTGTACCAAAAGCAAATTTTATTCTGACTAGTTCTGAAGAAAAATTTATCTTGTGCTCCTCATAAAAGAAGTTTAACTACAAAGAGCAAATTATTCAAAAATGTCCTTATAATAAATATAGCATCAGTTTCCCAGGTGGATTGTCAATGTCCATCAAAACTGTAATATCTCATAACTAGCAAAATGCCATAGAGCAGTTCCATTACAAACAATTTCACTGGAAGGAAAAAAAGGCCTAAGGGCCGAGTGATTTTCTCCTAAGTGAATGGAAATGAGAACAGCTAAAACAAAATTTCTTGACCTGGAGACCACAGCCATCTAACGCTCTGCAGGAAAAAACATACATAAAAATTGAACACAAAATTCAATTACGTTTGTGCAGATCTGAATTTTTCAGGGAACAATGCTTATTTAGATTTATCCAATTATCAGAGATCTGTGCCTCAAAGTTTTTTAAAAAAAGATTTGGAGCTGCTAATGTGGAAGAGCACACAGCCTGTACACCTTACCATAAATTCTCTATAAGTTTTATCTCAAAGAAGATTTGGACAGTCACTTGTTCACCCATGTAGCCTTAGTCCCCAACATAGATCCTGGCATATGTAGGTGTTAGGAACTGAATGTTTGTGTGTTCTCTAAAAATTACATGTTGAAATCCTAACCCCCAATGTGATAGTAGGAAGTAGAGTCTTTGGGAGGTAATTAAGTCATGATGGTAGAGTCCTCATATTTGGTCTTATTGGAAAAACACAAAAGGGATGATTTCTCTCTCGGCCATGTGAGAACACAATGAGAAGACAAATGTCTGGAACCATGAAGCAAGGCATCACCAGATACCTCATAGACAGTCACCTTGATATCAGATGTACTAGCCTCCAGAACAGCAAGAAATAAATATCTATTGTTTTTAAGTCACTCACTCAGTATTCTGTCATAACAGCCTGAATTGATCAAGACAGTAGACTTGCAATACATTTGTGTTGGGTAAGTGAAAGTTGAGCAGGAGAGCACATGCATTCACAATAGTTGAGGGAACCTGAATGTTATGGCATTCTCTGTGGCTGTAACAGTCACCTGACCTGAGGAAAGTTGAGGACACCATCAAGGAAATGGTACAGAATAGAAGGTAAGAGAGAAAGTGACCAATGGCAAGGCCAAGACTTTCCCCAAGAAGTAATTTGTCAATACCTCCAGTGTTTAGATAAGGGAATGATCAGGGAGGGTCTCAAAGTTTCTCACCATAGCTGGAGATTACCATAAGTTTAGTAGCTTTTATATCACTTGCCTACAGAAGTATGTCAGCCTATCAAATTACGTATATGTGTTCAATGGCAGTGGTTGGAAGTACTGATATACATTTTTCTCTTAAATGGACTGATCACTCATTTAGCTGTCATCTTGCACCTGCCACTGAAAAGAGAAGACAGATTGACTCCATTTTTCAAACTCAGCAGAGTTATTTATTTTGTTTTTCAAACTCAGCAGAGTTATTTATTTTGTTAAGCACAACATATTCATCTCTGTTAGTTTTCATATGGCAATGAGAGAGTCAAGCTATCCACATGTAAAACTAATTAATTGAAATAACCTTTGAATTACTAAACTGGCAGTCTGACATTGCTGATTAGATTAGCATGGGAATAGTAAGTTGTGAAAAATATTACTAAAATAAATCCAGATTTTTATTTTATTATAGGAAAGGGATTTCAGCAACTTTCTAATCAAGAATTCTTTGTTGTCATTTGGCTTGAGGGTAGTTGCCGTTTTTTTCACTTTTTTCTTATCCTAATATTATGTAAACATAGCCCAAGACACATTATTTTTGCTGTGGGTTCTGCTCAAAGAAGAGACATACCTCTGAATAAATTACTCACAAATTATCTACTAGGGAGTTAGAAGGAAGACATTTTGAAAGGCTCTTTTTGAGGCAAAAGAGAAAAAAGAAAATTTAAAGAAGAAAAGAAAGTTACTAAAATAACTTATACCTTTTCCTATATCCCAACATAACCTATACCTTTTCAGTAATATAGACAACTCCATGCTGCTGTAGCTGGAGAAAAATGTCGTACAGTTCTGATCCAAAAAATGAATCTAAAAACTATCCTTAAAATATTAATTCTCTCCTCTGTCATGAGTTTTCCTTCCTTCACCTTTCTTCCTTCTAAATGAAAATGTGGGTGATTCAAGGTTGTTTTCTTTAGATTAGAAAGAAGCTCTAAAGGAGCACCATATTGATTTCTCTGTAAGGATTAGAAATCTCTGCTACTCAAAAGCTTTTAAATATGTTTACCTGAGAAACAGAGGGATAAGGGTCTATTTTGTCCTCTCCATCTAAAAGCACCAAAAAGGCTAAAAATTGACTCACTGATGAAGACTACTTCAACATATACTGCTCAGTCATACCTATCCCTTTCAAAACACTTTTCAATATTTTTAAATTCCTTTTGTTCTATACTTTCACAAGAAATTATGATGCACAAAACTGTTATACAGGAGTTGCTCATAGAAAAAAGAAATTTGAGGATAAATATCTTATACGTTTTTAAAATGACTAGTCAATTCCGTTATTAAGGTTTCTGAAACACCTTCATTCAGTCAAGGACAGAGCTATCGGAAACTTAGTGAATATTCTTTCTGATGCATTAGTAAACTTCCTAGAGCCAAGTAGAGCCAAATACTTATTCCTGGAGAGTTAATTGTGCAGGCAATGTTCTTGGCATAGAGTAATAAAATTTATGGAAATTGCTGCTGTCAATGTGAGTCAGAAACACAGGATCCAACCCCATAGCTGCACAACTCATCTCACCTTACCCTCAAACCTGTCTCATCCTATCTTTATTTAAAATTTCAACATTTTTTAGCATGCATTCTTGGTATTAATTTTGATTTTTAAAAATATTGCACTGAAATATTACCTTCACTGCTGAAATTTTTGGCATATCCTTAGGCAGTGAGTCCTAATCTCCCAGTGCCAGCCCTAACTATGACTTCCCCAGGGGTAGTCCTAAGTTTCTCTGCCAGAGGGAAGAATTATATTTAATTCTGATGGCTCTTTAAATTAAAAACATCTTCTGTTATTTTTTCTTCTTATGACTTTCAATATATATCCATGGTATTTACTTAGAAAAAATAAGCCAAAAAAAAGAAAAAAAATTAAAACATTCTAGTCCCATTTAACAATAATCACTGTTAGTATCTTACTGTCCATACAGTAAGTATGGTACTTTTCATACCTTTATCTGTTTGTGAAACATATGTTTGTGTCAGTAAGGTACACAGATGATAAATGATTAAATACAAGATATGACTATATGACAATGTTTCAGATTAGCCATGTTTTAAAAGAAATAACTTCATTTTTTGTAAATTAACATATTTATTTTTCTAAATATATTCTTTGTGAGTATACTTTCAATATTTACACACATCGGCTTTTCTTCCCCCCTCTCTCTCTCTCTCTCGCTGTAGCTCTCATTCTCTCATCTTATACCTCTATCTACATTTAACCCATCAGTTTTTAAATACTAGAGTTATTCTTCTTCTTAATATCCCCATCAATTTGCCAAAGCTAATAACATTATGGACTTGATAGAGGACAGTCCAGGTTTGAATTCTAGATGTGTGTCTTTGGGCAAATTACATTAGTGCTTTAATCCTAAATGTTCATATATGTCAACTAAGTGTCATAGAAAATCCCTATCCTCATAGGGTTGCTGCAAGAATTAAATAATCTTTGTAAATGCTTACCATAGTGCCTGGTACTAAGTATCCAATGCACGTAAATTATTAAAATTAAAATAAGACTCCCATCCTCAAAGGAAAGTACCACCAAGTGAGAGAAAAATCTATATATCCAAATAACGCAAGTGTAGTCATGTAAAATGATAAATGGTAGCTAAGAATGAGGGTAGCCAACTTGGGGAATTCCAAATTTGAAAATTATGTTGATCGGTGGGCTTACTTTTTTTGACAATAGCAATCATAATTTACTGAGTGCCAGGTACACAACTCTCTGCAGAGGGTTCCATTTTTCTTCCCTTATAGGTGAAGAAAATCTCTCAGAGAGGCTTTTATACTGTTCAAATCCAGAGCCTATGCTTGCTTGCTCTTCTCCTTTCTGTTTTCCTCTTTCTTGTTCTCTCCTCGTTACCCATATTACCCGACCCATCTCTCCAGTAATCTTAATTAACAACTTGGGATATATCCTTCTACATTTTCCTCCATACAATAGTTTACTTGACCAGAAACAAATTGTATAATACAAACATCTTGCATTTCTTGCTCACAATATTTCACAAAAACCCTCCAAATCAACTGGATTGTTTGTTTTTAGGGGTTGCATAATATTTCATGGTAGGGGTGTATCACAAAATATTCCCCCTCTTCCTCCATGCTGGGTATCCATTTTGTTCATTCTCTTCTGTTTCTTTTGCCACTATGAACAATGCAGCAATAAATATTCTTATATATTCCCAATAGGCCAAAATTTTTATCTCTAGAGGATAAACTTCCAAATTTGAAGTTTTGCATACTTTTATTTGTAATAGATATTGCCAAACTAATTTCCAAAAAAAGCTGTGGCAATTCACATTTTTACCATCAATGTTTGAGTGTACATTTTTCCCACATCTGCATCAGCAACAGGTACTATATTCTTTTTAATTTTGTTAGCCTCGTAGGGATGAAGTGATATATTATTGTTTATTATGAGTTGCAATTTCTTAACTACAAAGGAGTCCCAGAACCTTTTTATATACTTGCTAGCACCTAGATTCATTTTCTGGGTTTTGCCTGTTTATTTCCTTGCCCAATTTATTTTGGGTTGCCCTTCTTTTCTTTTTTTTTTTTTTTTTTTTGGTTTATTTTTTGTTCATTTATTCTTTTTTCCCATTACTTTTAGGTGACATGTAATAACTGTACATATTTATGGTATGCAGAGTAATATTTTGATACACGTATACAATGTGTGATGATCAAATTAGGGAAATCAGCATATCCATCACCTCAGACATTTCTTTGTGTTGAGAACACAGAATCCTCTCGTTTAGCTTTTTGAATATACACTATAAATTATAGTTAACCAAATTTACCTTGGAGTTCTACAGAACACCAAAACACATTTTTCCCATCTAGCTGTAATTTTGTATCCAGTAACCAACCTCTCCCCAATCTCCCTTCCCTAGTCCTTCCTAGTATCTGCACCCACAATTCTAGTCTCTGCTTCTGTGAGCTCAAAAATTTTTTAGATTTCCACATATGACTGAGAACATTGGTATTTATATTTCTGTACTGGACTTATTTCACTTAATGTCTACAAGGCATAGACTCAGGTCTTAACCAAGAGAAATGATGAATTTATAGATATCAGAAATGGCTACCTTAAGTGATTACATTAATTTGTACTTAACTTTGTTAAGAAAAAAGAACAGCTTTGTTTCCAAATTTTAAATAACTTGAAAATAATCTTACTCTTTCCTCCTTCTAAAGATATATCACATATTAAATATTTTATATATTTTTTTAAATACCTAAATTTTGTGCTGTTAAAAAATGATATATACTGGGACAAAACAACTCCTTGAAATTCAGTGTCTGAGCAAGGAAACCAATGTTGGAAATTAGGGTGTAGGTAGCCAAATTAATTTTATGGGATTGGAATAAGTTGCATTTTGTTTATAAAGTAATCCTTCAGGGTTTACTTTTTAAATTTCAATAGCTTTTGGGCTACAGGTGTTTTGGTCACATAGATGAATTATATAGTGGTGAAGTCTGAGATTTTAGTGCACCCGTCTCCCAAGCAGTGTTCATTGTACCCAATGTATAGTCTCTTAACATCCCTCATCCCTCTCACCCTCCTCCTGCTGAGTCTCCATAGTTCATTATATCATTCTGTATGACTTTGCATACCCATAGCTTAGCTACCAATTATAAGTGAGGGCACACGGAATTTGGTTTTCCTATTGTGTTATTTCACTTAGAATAATGATCTCCAGCTCCACCAACATTGCTGCAAAAAAAATATTTTGTTCTTTTTTACCGCTCAATAGTATTTCATGGTATGTATGTACCACGTTTTCTTTATCTACTCATTGATCACTGGCCACTTAGGTTTGTTTCGTATCTTTGCAATTGTGAGTTATGCTGCAGTAAACATACATGTGCAGATGTCTTTTGATATAACGACTTATTTTCCTTGGGTAGATACCCAGTAATGGAATTGCTACATTGAATGGTAGATCTACTTTTAGTTCCTTAGGAAACCTCCATACTGTTTTCCATAGAGATTTTACTAATTTACATTCTCACAAACAGTGTATCAGTATTCCTTCTGCACCATGTCCACACCAACATTTGTTGTTGTTTAGTAACGACCATTCTTGCAGGAATAAGATGGCATCTCATTGTGGTTTTAATTTGCATTTCCCTGATCAATAGTGATGTTGAGTATTTTCTTCATACGTTTTTTCACCATTTGTGTATCTTCTTTTGAGAAATGTCTTTTCGTATCATTTGCCCACTTTTTGATAAACCTAAAAGGGTTTTTCTTGCTGATTTGAGTTCCTTGCAGATTCTGGATATTAGTCCTTTGTTGAAAGCACGGTTTGCAAATACTTTCCCTCAATCTGTGGGTTGTCTGTTTACTCTGATAACTTTTATTTTTACCATTATTATTGCTGGGCAGGAGCTTTTTAATTAGGTCACATTTGTTTTCGTTGCATTTGCTTTTGGAGTCTTAGACATGAATTCTTTGCCTAGGCCAATGTACAGAAGAGTTTTTCCTAGATTATCTTCCACAATTTTTAAGGTTTCAAGTATTATATTTAAGTCTTTGATCTATCTTGAGTTGATTTTTGTATAAGGAGTGAGATAGGATCCAGTTTCATTACTCCATATGTCCTGGCTAGTTTTCCCAGCACCATTTATCAAATAGGTTGTTACTTTCCCAACTTGTGTTTTCATATGCTTTGTCAAAGATCATTTGGTTGTAAGTATTTGGTTTTATTTCTGGGTTTTCTATTCTGTTCCAATGGTCTATGTATCAACTTTTATACATGTACCATGCTGTTGCGGTAACTATAGTGTCATAGTGTAATTTGAAGTCCAGTAATGTGATGCCTCCAGATTTGTTCTTTTTGCTTAGGATTGCTTTGGCTATTCAGGCTTTTTGGTTTTATATAAATTTTAGGATTATTTTTTCTAATTCTGTGAAAAAATAATATTGGCGCTTTGATAGAAATTGCACTGAATCTATAGATTGCTGTGGGCAGTATGGTCATTTTCACGATATTGATTTTTCCAGTTCATAAATATGGATGTGTTTCCATTTGTTTGTATTGTCTATGATTTCTTTCAGTAGTGTTCTGTAGTTCTGTTATAGATCTTTCACCTCCTTGGTTAAATACATTTCTAGATATTTAATTTTTTGCAGCTGTCATAAAAGGGATTAAGTTCTTGATTTAATTCTCTGCCCAGTTGTTGCTGTATAGCAGTGCTATACAAATATTAAAAATATTTTCTAAATCTATATTTTTGCCTAGGAGTTTTGACTATAATACTTTTTATCATATAAAAGTTTTAAATTTTTACATTTTAAAATTTCTTTTTTACTTTATAATATCTTAAGGTCTCCCCCAGCACCTAGTTTCTGAATGTAGTCTAAGGACTCCCTTCTATGGCTTACATAGAAGTCTTTAATATAAAAGTCTTTTACATAAAAGTCTTTAATCTATTTTTTTTTTTGAGACAGGGTCTCACTCTGTTGCCAGGCTGGAGTACAGTGGCACGATCTCGGCTCACCGCAACCTCCAACTCCTGGGTTCAAGCGATTCTCCTGCCTCAGCCTCCCGAGTAGCTGGAACTATAGGTGCATGCCACCACACCTGGATAATTTTTGTGCTTTTAGTAGAGATAGGGTTTCACCATGTTACTCAGGATGGTCTTGATCTCCTGACCTCATAAGCCACCCACCTCAGCCTCCAAAGTGCTGGGATTACAGGTATGAGCCACCAGGCCTGGCCTTAAATTTATTTTTCTATAGAGAATAAAGGTTTAACTTTTATTTTTCAGATGAATAGTCAGTTGTACCAGTATACTTATTAAGTATAACATCTGTTTCTTGCTGAATTGAAGTACCGTCTTCATATTATGTTTAAAATTTTTATTGAGCTAAAAGAAATACCTAATTTGCCATCTTTATAATTTTAAATGTACAGTTCAGTGGCAATAAGCACATTTATATTATTTCTTTTTCCTTCATCCCACCATACCCTTCCCAACCTCTGGTAATCTACTATTTTCATGAGATTCACTGTTTTAGCCCACACATATGAGTAAAAAGATCCAATATTTGTCTTTCTGTGCTTGGCTTATTTCACTTAACATAACTTCCTCTGGTTCCATCCATGTCGCTGCAAATGACAGGATTTCATTCTTTTTGTTATGGCTGAATAATATTCTACGTTGTATATATACCACATCCTTTTTATCCAGTAATCCCTATGGGCACTCAGATTAATTCCTTATTTTGGCTACTGTGAATACTACTGCAATAGGCATGGAAGTGCAAGTATATATTTGACATACTGATTTCCTTTTTTGTAGAATTTCTGAACAATATGGAAATTCTAGTTTTAGTTTGAGGAACCTTCATACTGTTATCTAAGTGGCTGTACTAATTTACATTTCTACCAACGGTGTATGAGAGTTCCCTTTCCTCCACATCCTTGCCAGCATCTGTTACTGCCTTTTTGATACAAGCCATTTTAACTAAGGTGAGATGACACTGCATTATGATTTTGATTTGCATTTCTCTGAGGATTAGTGCTGCTGTGCATTTCTTCACATACTTTTCAGCCTAAATTAGCTGCTTTATAACAAATAGGGGGGGGGGGGGGGGGATCTGTTTGTGGAGATTAAGTTTTAAGCAATATAAAAGCATAAAAGAAAAACTAATACAAATTGACCATAAAAAATGTTTTCTTAACAGTGTTAACTTTCTTTTTTCAATTGATTTTCCATTATGGAGAAAAAATACAGTGGATGTAATTGTGCCATGGAGTATATTTACGTGGCAAAAATGACATATTAACACTAAAATATAATCAGGAAATTATGAACAGAACTGTTATAATCAAATAACAATCAAAAAAAGATAGTTGATGTTTAATACTAATGGATCCTATTTAGGCATATATCAGAAGGAACTGGCTTGCAAATAGTATGCACACCATAAATAGTTTCTGAACTTTAAGGAACCCCTGTAAATATCTACTTTGGAGGAAAATAGGACAGAAACTGTTTATCTCCAATCTGAAGTTTAAGTTACCATCAGGGAGTAAATTAGACAGAATCAAACTAGAATGATGACATGCCATCTATACCACTAACACCACCAAGAGGCTCAATCTCAGATTAAGAGTTTTAAGAGCATCCAAAATCCTAATCACAATGACATGAGTGTAAACTTGTAACAAAATTATGATTCTATATATGTTTAAGCTTAATAAACAGAAAAAGAAAGAATGTACAATCATAAGAGGATTGGATTGCAATGTGTAAAATTAGAAATCAGAGGGACAAAATTCCAGCATTATTCAAAAAAGAAGACACCCTGATAATCAAATAAGAGTGTTCCTTCTCTGTCAACTACAGATCTATAATGAGGAAACGTGAGTCAGATTAATGTAGCTTCATGTCACTAGTCATCAGCCTCATTCACCTAAATCTATTTCTTATGCTTCCCTGATGAATATAATGAGGCTTCCCAAGTGAAGTTAGTATCCCCCTCCTGCTAAGAATTCAAGGGCCTTGGGAGACTCTCCAGTTCTCCTTTTCATTCACCATTTTAAATGCATCCATCCTCTCTATTAGATATCTGTACTTTCAACTACATTCCTTCAACCTAGGATTCTTCCACTCCACCCAGCCCCTCCAGATTTTTACTCTAGTTGTCTCTTCATTTCAGCTTTATTCTGGAATCTTTCTTATTTCTTTTGTCTAAAAAATCATCCTTTTCTGAATTACTCAAACTTGTACAATTTATTACTTAATAATGCCTGCTGATCTGAGTACCGTTTTCCAGAACTTGATAGTATCTGCTGCTCCTTTATAAATATGTAGAATTATCTTTAGGGATAGCAGTTTTGTCTACCTTCAAATTATACTCACATGAGCAGTCCTAGATTGGATACAACCCATGGAAATATAATTTCAGGAATCCAAGAGTCTCCTAGCATCTATATCAGATCTCTAAATATCAATTTCCACTAAAAAGAACCAGTTTCCTTGGAGAAATCCATGTTTCCAGGTTTTCTTAGATAGAAAAAGTACAAGAATAGCACGGCTCTTGTCGTAACAGAAAGCAAGGAAGTATTTAAGGACTATTAAAGTTGTATCGAAAGGATGCAAGAGCCAAACTGAAGAGCCTACTAATGACCACAGATGAGACAACGTGAACATTCATCAGAATGATAACTGCAACATTTTAAAACACATCAACCATATTATTTTGAGTTTATAACAACACTTTAAAAATCTACTGGTCTCTGGGTGCTAGGAGACAAACGTTCTGAAAACTAGTTAAGTAAAGGAAAAAAAGCCTTTCCTACATAAACTGTACTCAGGATAATCAAAGTGTTGATTAAAGACAGTTTCATTTTTAGAATTATTTCAGCTAACAGATTAAGAAGAAATGAAAGAAATCTGCTTTCAGCCATTATGATGTAAAAAGAATTTCACTTGTCTTTCTACCATAAGGAACTAAAGAAGCAGACTAAATATACAGAAAAACAATTTTCAGATGCTGGATATCAGGTGGTAAAGAAATTGCAATTCAAGTGAAGATGCAGAAAAATGTGAACAATAATCAAACAATAGAAATACTCAAAAAATAACAGATAATGGAATTAACTAACAAAGATCTTAAATTATTTACTATAAATATGCTTTCACATGTTCCAGATGAGGAAAGCATGCATACAATAGGAACATAAATAAAAGACATAAAATATACAACTAATGGAATCTTTAAAGATTAAAAAATCCCTAAAATGAAATTACACTGAAAGGGACTGATAGCATATTATACATTGAAGAAGAGATCAATAAACTTGAAAATATAGCTACAAGAACTATCCAAAATATAGAGTAAATAAACAAGACTGAAGAAAATGAACAAAACCAAAGCGAACTATAGGACAATATCAGGCAATCTAAAATGTATGTAATTGCAGTCCTAGAAGAAGAAGGGAGCTAAAAATATATATATCTTTAAAAACAATGGCTAAAAAATTTCCAAAATTGATGAAAACTATATACCAGAAGGAAATATTTTTCCATGTGTCTTTCACGTTATTAGACATCTTACAAGTAAAGGCACTCTATTTTTGCCCTGAACTATGTTTTGATTACTGTAGCCTTGTAGTATAGTTTGAAGTCAGGTAGCGTGATGCCTCCAGCTGTGTTCTTTTTGCTTAGATTTGATTTGGCTATGCGGGCTCTCTTTTGGTTCCATATGAAGTTTAAGGTCATTTTTTCCAGTGTAACTTAGGTCAACCATTGTGGAAGACAGTGTGACGATTCCTCAAGGACCTAGAAATAGAAATTCCACTGGACCCAGCAATCCCATTACTGGGTATATATCCAAAGGATTATAAATCGTTCTATTATAAGGACACATGCACACATATGTTCACTGCAGCACTGTTTACAATAGCAAAGACTTGAAACCAACCCAAATGCCCAGCGATGATGGACTGGACAGGGAAAACGTAGCACATATACACCATGGAACACTATGCAGCCATAAAACACGATGAGTTCATGTCCTTTGTAGGGACATGGATGAACCTGCAAACCATCATTCTCAGCAAACTGGCACAAGAACAGAAAATCAAACACCGCATGTTCTCACTCACAGGCAGGTATTGAACAATGAGAACACAGGGACACAGGGAGGGAAGCATCACACACTGAGGTATGTAGGGGGAGCTAGGGGAGGGATAGTGGTGGGTAGGGAGTTGGGGAGGGATAACATGGGAGAAATGCCAGATATAGGTGATGGGGATGGAGGCAGCAAACCACACTGCCATGTATGTACCTACGCAACAATACTGCATGTTCTTCACATGTACCCAGAACCTAAAATGCAATAAAATGTATACATATATAAAAAGAAAGAAAAAAAAAAAGACTCAATAAGAAATCTTTCTAATACTTCCAATAACAAATTTTGCACACAAGACAATAAAATATCATTAAAATGCTCAAAAGAAAAAATTTAAAAACTATCAACCTAGAAAATGTATATTCAAAGAAAAATATTTTAAAAAAAGGAAAAATAAAGACATTTTATTTCCAGAACACAAAAACTGATAAACTTCCTTGCCAGTAGACATGGACTATAAGCAACGTCAAAAGTAGTTTTTTAGGCTAACGGAGAAGAATACTATTGAGAAATTTAGATCTACAGAAAGGAATAAAGAACATCTGAAATAAGCATGTGGGAATATATATATTTCTCATTTTTAATCATGTTGAAAGATTACTGACTGTTACAAACCAAAATAATAGCAATGTGAAGTTTATAACACATGCAGATGTAAGATGTATAGCAATAGCACAGGAGATAGGAAGAACTAAAAGAAATTATACTGTTACAAGGTTCTTTATATGAAATGGCATAACAATTTTTGAAGGTTGACTGCACTGAGATAAAGATTCACATTGTACACCCTAGAGCAACCATGAGAAAAATAAAACAAAGAGTCATGACTATAAGGCAATCATAAAGAAAAAGTCATCAAAAATATTCAAAGCAAAAAAAGTATTCAAATCAAATGAGGGCAGGAAGAGTGGGAAAAAGAAAAACAAGTAGGACAAATTTTTTCAAAAACAATTACAAATTGGTAGATTTAGTCCCATCATATTAACCACTGAATTAAATTTAAATGGTCTAAATAGTCATATTAAAGGCAGAGATTGCCAAATTGGATAAAAAATTGTATTTATGTCTTTAAATATAAAGACATAAATAGGTTAAATATAAAGACATAATAGGTTAAGGCAAAACTATAAAAAAAAAATACCAGGAAAACAGTGATGTCATTACATCAATATCAGATAAAGTAGATTTAACACAATAAATATTTCTAGGGATAAAAAGAAGCACTCCTTTTTTTCAAGTGGTCAATCCATCAAGATGTAATGAATATAAATGTTTATGCAACTAACACCAGGGTTTCAAAATATACAAAACTAAAAGGAAAAATCCATCAAGTTGAAGATTTCCACACTCTCCACTATCAGTAATAAATGGAACACATAAAATAAATAAAAATTTGTAAGATCTGAACAACAAATCAACAACATAATCAACTGACTGAACAACATAATCAACTTGACTAAATTGACAATTTAGAACACATTACTCAATAACAAAAAACATTTTGTCAAGTATAAATGGAATATTCACCAATATAAACCATATTTTCTGCTGTAAAAGAAACATGAATAAATTTGAAAAGATTATTAAATTTATTTTCTCACCAAAATGTTTCATTTTTAGAAATCGGGTATTGCTATGCTGCCCAGGCTGGTCTCAAAACTCCTGGCTTCAAGAAATTTTCCCACATCATCCTCAGAGTAGCTAAGATTGTAGGCACAAGCCAATGTACCTGACTAACAGTGAAATTAAACTAGAAATTAATTAAAGGACAATATCTAGAACATCACCAACTATTTAGAAATTTACAAATACAATACTAATTAACTAATGGGTCAATGAAGGAAAAAAAATCAAAGGAAATTACAATGTATTTTGGATTAAATAAAAATGAAAACACAATATATTTCTAATTCATAGCAATAATTGTTTTTATGAGAAAGGAGAAATAAAGGCCTCAAATCAATAATCTAAACTTCCACATAAAAAAGAAGTACAAATTAAATAAAATTAAGCAAAATGAAAGAAAGGGAACACAGCAGGAATCAAACACAAAACAAGAAACAGCAAATAAATGATATTAAAAGTCAATTTCATCAAAAAGATGAATAAATTTGATAAATCTCTAGTACATCAAGTGAGGGAAAAAGAGAATACATGAATTGTCAGTATCAAGAATGGGAGAGGAACATTATTACAAATCCTACATTCAAATGATAATATATTCTTTTCAAAAACAATGGTAAATTCAGTAATTTAGATGAAATGAAATAACTAGTAATTTGATAAAAATTACCAAACTGATATTAAAAGAAATAGACAATTTTAGAAACCACATATCCATTAAAGAAATTTATTTTGTAATTTAAAATATTCCCACAAATAATCTTCAGGACCAGATGGCTTCGCTGGTGAACTCTACCAAACACTTAAGGAAAAACAATACCATTTCTGTACAAACACGTATAGAAAAAGAGAGAAAGAATACTTCCAAGTCATTTTATGAGACCAGCATTTTTCTGATACCAAAATCAGACAAAATTGTTACACAAAAGAAAAACTACAGACCAATATCCCTCATGAACATAAATGTTAATATTCTTACTTTCCTTCCTTCTTT
The DNA here is from genome assembly GCA_036589455.1 of Ateles fusciceps. Taxonomy (NCBI): domain Eukaryota; kingdom Metazoa; phylum Chordata; class Mammalia; order Primates; family Atelidae; genus Ateles; species Ateles fusciceps. The sequence continues at coordinate 6,063,101 of JAZHEH010002842.1, forward strand.
CCTTTTTTCCATCTATATGGCTATCTAAGTGATAAAAGGAGAAAAATGCCTGGTATCAACCTTTATTCTATACTATAAATTTGTCTATAAGGATAGGTTTTTGGGTGACTGAAGCACAGGATACTACTAGATGACTAGACTGGGTCAGGAAATAGGGAGGCAGAGGCCAGCAGTTTTGCCAGAATTCAAAATTTTGTTACTTTTAGAAGAGGAAGTGGGACACTCCTAGAAGTCAACTTTATGTTTCACAGATACAGAAGTTAACTAGAACTTTTTAAATAGTTGCATTTCACTTGTGGCTTCTAACACTGAGGCTCGTTCCAGTCGCTCAAGACCTTAAGGATTAGGTGCAAAAGCCAGCCACAGAAACCTCCAGGATTGAAAAAACATGATTCTGAGCTGGGTGCTGGGGATACATAGACTGCAACCAAATTCTTGTCTTGAGGAGCATGTAATACAGCAGGAGGCTGCATGGCCCTGCAAGGTTGTTTAAAGGCACAATTATGGAGAAAAGACTCAAGGTAGCTACTTCCAGCTAGTGGAGCAGCAATTACAGAAGCAGGACACTCAGAGGCAGTATGCTTTTAGCTTTTGTATGACCCACCCTCAGCCATGCCATAGATATTAATATTCTTTTTTTTTATTGCATTTTAGGTTTTGGGGTACATGTGAAGAACATGCAAGATTGTTGCATAGGTACACACATGGCAGTGTGATTTGCTGCCTTCCTCCCCATCACCTATATCTGGCATTTCTCCCCAAGCTGTCTCTCCCCCAACTCTCCACCCTCCACTGTCCCTCCCGTTTCCCCCGACAGACCCCAGTGTATGATGCTCCCCTCCCTGTGTTCATGTGTTCTCATTGTTCAACACCCGCCTATGAGTGAGAACATGCGGTGTTTGATTTTCTGTTCTTGTGTCAGTTTGCTGAGAATGATGGTTTCCAGGTTCATCCATGTCCCTACAAAGGACACCAACTCATCATTTTTGATGGCTGCATAGTATTCCATGGTGTATATGTGCCACATTTTCCCTGTCCAGTCTATCATCGATGGGCATTTGGGTTGGGTCCAGGTCTTTGCTATTGTAAATTGTGCTGCAATGGACATTCGTGTGCATGTGTCCTTATAGTAGAACGATTTATAGTCCTTTGGATATATACCCAGTAATGGGATTGCTGGGTCAAATGGAATTTCTATTTCTAGGTCCTTGAGAATCGCCACACTGTCTTCCACAATGGTTGGCCTAACTTACACTCCCATCAACAGTGTAAAAGTGTTCCTATTTCTCCACATCCTCTCCAGCATCTGTTGTCTCCAGATTTTTTAATGATCGCCATTCTAACTGGTGTGAGATAGTATCAATGTAGTTTTGATTTGCATTTCTCTAATGACCAGTGATGATGAGCATTTTTTCATATGTTTCTTGGCCTCATGTACATCTTCTTTTGTAAAGTGACTATTCATGTCCTTTGCCCGCTTTTGAATGGGCTTGTTTTTTTCTTGTAAATCTGTTTTAGTTCTTTGTAGATTCTGGATATCAGCCCTTTGTCAGATGGGTAGATTGCAAAAATTTTTTCCCATTCTGTTGGTTGCCGATTCACTCTAACGATTGTTTCTTTTGCTGTGCAGAAGCTGTGGAGTTTGATTAGGTTCCATTTGTCTATTTTGGCTTTTGTTGCCAATGCTTTCGGTGTTTTGGTCATGAAGTCCTTGCCTATGCCTATGTCCTGAATGGTTTTGCCTAGGTTTTCTTCTAGGGATTTTATGGTGTTAGGTCTTATATTTAAGTCTTTAATCCATCTGGAGTTAATTTTAGTGTAAGGTGTCAGGAAGGGGTCCAGTTTCTGCTTTCTGCACATGGCTAGCAAGTTTTCCCAATACCATTCATTAAACAGGGACTCCTTTCCCCCGTTGCTTGTTTTTGTCAGGTTTGTCAAAGATCAGATGGTTGTAGATGTGTGGTGTTGCCTCCGAGGTCTCTTTTCTGTTCCATTGGTCTATATCTCTGTTTTGGTGCCAGTAACATGCTGTTTTGCTTACTGTAGCCTTGTAGTATAGTTTGAAATCCGGTAGTGTGATGCCTCCCGCTTTTTTTTTTCTTAGAATTGATTTGGCTATGCAGGCTCTCTTTTGGTTCCATATGAAGTTTAAGGTGGTTTTTTCCAGTTCTGTGAAGAAGGACATTGGTAGCTTGATGGGGATAGCATTGAATCTGTAAATTACTTTGGGTAGTATGGCCATTTTGACGATATTGATTCTTCCTAACCACGAACATAGAAAGTTTCTCCATCTGTTTGTGTCCTCTCTTATTTTGTTGAGCAGTGATTTGCAGTTCTCCTTGAAGAGAGGTCCTTTACATCCTTTGTTAGTTGTATTCCCAGGTATTTTATTCTCTTTGTAGCAATTGTGAATGGCAGTTCGTTCTTGATGTGGTTCTCTTTCAGTCTGTTATTGATGTATAGGAATGCTTGTGATTTTTGCACATTGGTTTTGTATCCTGAGACTTTGCTGAAGTTACTTATCAGTTTCAGGAGATTTTGGGCTGAGACAATGGGGTCTTCTAGATATACAATCATGTCGTCTGCAAATAGACATTAATATTCTAAAACAAAATTAACCAAGCCTATTCCAGAAATCCATAGAAAATATAAAATACCATAATCATTGTAAGATTTATCCTAGAAATGCAAAATTAGTTTAATATTTGAAAATCAAGTAATGTAATCCAACATACTAACAGACTAAGAAGAAAAATCATATATTCATTTCAATAGATGAAGAAAAAGCATTTGTCAAAATTTAATAACCATTCATGAAAAACATTCTTACAAACTGGGAACAGAAAACAATGTCCTCATGCTGACGGTAAAGAGCATCATATAGTGTGGTATGTAAAAGCCTAAAGCTCACATCATACTTAATGGCTAAAGAACAATTTAATTTATCTGAAGTTTAGAAATGAGGTAAGGTGGCTGCTCTCACCCCTTCTATTCAACATTATACTGAAGGTTATGGCAGTGCAATCAGGAAAGAAAAAGAAATAAACAGCATATATATTAGGAAGACATAAAATTGTCTTTATTTGCAAATGATGAATCATCTATCTTAAAATTTCTAAGTAATTTGAAGAAAAAAGCTACTAGAATAAGTGTTTAGCAAGGTTCCAAGATTCAAGATCAGTCAATAAAAATCAATTATTTCTATATTCTAACAACAAAAACCTTATAATTTTACATTTTAAAAAGAGACAAGGTCATTACCTAATGGTAAAGGGATCAATGCAACAAGAAGAGCTAACTATCCTAAATATATATACATCCAATACAGGGGCACCTAGATTCATAAAGCAAGTTCTTAGAGATCTACAAAGAGATTTAGACTCCCACACAATAATATTGGGAGACTTTAACACCCCACTGTCAATATTAGACAGATTAACGAGGCAGAAAATTAACAAGGATATCCAGGACTTGAACTCAGATCTGGACCAAGCGGACCTAATAGACATCTACAGAATTCTCCACCCCAAATAAACAGAATATACATTCTTCTCAACACCACATCGCACCTATTCTAACACTGACCACATAATTGAAAGTAAAACACTCCTCAGCGAACACAAAACAATGGAAATCATAACAGTCTCTCAGACCACAGTGCAATCAAATTAGAACTCAGCATTAACAGATTCACTCAAAACCTCACAACTACATAGAAACTGAACAACCTTCTCCTGAATGACTACTGGGTAAGTAATGAAATGAAGGAAGAAATAAAGATGTTCTTTGAAAACAATGAGAAAGAAGACACAACATACCAGAATATCTGGGATACATTTAAAGGAGTGTGTAGAGGGAAACTTATAGCACTAAAGGCCCACAAGAGAAAGCAGGAAAGATCTAAAATCAACACTCTAATATCACAATCAAAAAAACTAGAGAAGCAAGAGCAAACAAATTCAAAAGCTGGCAGAAGGTAAGAAACAACTAAGATCAGAGCAGATCTAAAGGAGGTAGAGACACAAAAAACCCTTCAAAAAATCTATGAATTCAGGAGCTGGTTTTTTAAAAAGAACAAAATAGATAGACTGCTAGCCAGATTAATAATGGAGAAACAAGAGAAGAATCAAATGACACAATAAAAAATGATAAAGAAGATATCACCACCGATCCCACAGAAATACAAACTACCATCAGAGAATACTATAAACACCTCTAGGCAAATACATTAGAAAATCTAGAAGAAATGGATAAATTCCTGGACACATACACCCTTCCCAAGACTGAACCAGGAAGAAGTTAAATCCGTGATTAGACCAGTAACAAGTTCTGAAATTGAGGCAGCAATTAATAGCCTAACAACCAAAAGAAGTCCAGGATCAGACGGATTCACAGCCGAATTCTACCAAAGGTACAAAGAGGAGTTGGTACCATTCCTTCTGAAGCTATTCCAAACAATACAAAAGAGGGAATCCTCCCTAACTCATTTTATGAGGCCAGCATCATCCTGATACCAAAACCTGGAAGGGGCACAACAAAAATAGAAAATTTCAGGCCAATATCCCTGATGAACATCAATGCAAAAACCCTCAATAAAATACTGGCAAACCAAATCCAGAAGCTCATCAAAAAGTTTGTCCACCACAATCAAGTCAGCTTCATCCCCAGGATGCAAGGCCTGGTTCAACATACACAAATCAATAAACATAATTCATCACACAAACAGAACTAAAGATAAAAACCACATCATTATCTCAATAGATGCAGAAAAGGCCTTTGACAAAATTCAACACCACTTCATGCTAAAAATTCTCAATAAACTAGATATCAATGGAACATTATCTCAAAATAAGAACTATTTATGACAAACCCACAGTCAGTATCATACTGAATGGTCAAAAACTGGAAGCATTCCCTTTGAAAACCAGCACAAGACAAGGATGCCCTCTCTCATCACTCCTATTCAACATAGAATTGGAAGTTTTGGCCAGGGTAATCCACCAACAGAAAGAAATAAAGAGTATTCAAACAGATAAAGAAGTCAAATCATCTGTTTGCAGATGACACGACTGAATATTTAGAAAACCCCATCATCTCAGCCCAAAATCTCCTTAAGGTGATAAGCAACTTCAGCAAAGTCTCAGGATACAAAATTAATGTGTAAAAATCACAGGCATTACTATACACCAGTAACAGAAGAACAGAGAGCCAAATCATGAGTGAACTCCCATTCACAATGGCTACAAAGAGAATAAAATACCTAGGAATAAAACTAACAAAGGATGTAAAGGACCTCTTCAAGGAGAACTACAAACCACTGCTCAAGGAAATAAGAGAGGATGTAAACAAATGGAAAAACATTTCATGCTAATGGATAGAATCAATATTGTGAAAATGGCCATACCGCCCAAAGTAGTTTATAGATTCAGTGCTATCCCCCCTTCAAACTACCATTGGCTTTCTTCACAGAAATGAAAAAAACTACTTTAAATTTCATATGGAACCAAAAAAACAAACAAACAAAAAAGCCCATATAGCCAAGACAATTCTAAGCAAAAAGAACAAACCTGGAGGCATCACACTACCTGACTTCAAACTGTACTACAAGGCTGCAGTAACAAAAACAGCATGGTACTGGTACCAAAACAGATATGCAGAACAATAGAACAGAACAGAGGCCTCAGAAATAACACCACACATCTATAACCATCTGATCTTTGACAAACCTGACAAACACAAGCAATGAGGAAAGGACTCCCTATTTAATAAATGGTGCTGGGAAACTGGCTAGCCATATGCAGAAAGCTGAAACTGGATCCCTTCCTTACACCTTATACAAAAATTAACTCAAGATGGATTAAAGACCTAAACGTAGGACCTAAAACTATAAAAACGCTAGAATAAAACCTAAGCAATACCATTTAGGACATAGGTATGGGCAAAGACTTCATGAATAAAACACCAAAAGCAAGGGCAACAAAAGACAAAATTGATAAATGGGATCTAATTAAACTAAAGAGCTTCTGCACAGCAAAGGAAATTATCATTAGAGTGAACAGGCAACCTACAGAATGGGAGAAAATTCTCGTAATCTAACAGACAATTGGAGGGCTAATATCCAAATCTACAAAGATTCTTAAACACACTTACAGAAAAAAAAACAGCCCCATCAAAAAGTGAGTGAAGGATATGAACAGATACTTCTCAAAAGAAGACATTTATGCAGCAAAGAAACATATGAAAAAATGCTCATCATCACTGATCATTAGAGAAATGCAAATCAAAACCACAATGAGATACCAGCTCACGCCAGTTAGAATGGTCATTAAAAAGACAGGAAACAACAGATGCTGGAGAGAATGTGGAGAAATAGGAACGCTTTTACACTGTTCGTGGGAGTGTAAATTAGTTCAAACATCGTGGAAGACAGTGTGGTGATTCCTCAAGGATCTAGAACTAGAAATACCATTTGACCTCACAATCTCATTGCTGGGTATATACCCAAAGGATTATATCACTCTGCTATAAAGACACATGCACATATATGTTTATTGCAGCACTGTTCATAATAGCAAAGACTTGGAACCAACCCAAATGCCCATCAATGATAGACTGGATAAAGAAAATTTGGCACATATACACCATGGAATACTATGCAGCCATAAAAAGGATAAGTTCATGTCCTTTGAAGGACATGGATAGAGCTGGAAATCATCATTCTCAGCAAACTAACAAAAGAACAAAAAACAAAACACCGAATGTTCTTACCGATAAATGGGAGTTGAACAATGAGAACACATGAACACAGGGAGGGGAACATCACATACTGGGGCCGGTCAGGGGGAGAGGGACAGGGGAAGGGATAGCATTAGGAGAAATACCTACCATAGATGATGGGTTTATGGGTGCAGCAAACCACCATGGCACATGTATACCTGTTTAACAAACCTGTACGTTCTGCACATGTGCCCCAGAACTTAAATTATAATAGCTTTTTTTTAAAAAAAAAAAAAAAGGAATACCATCTGTAATAACATCAAATATATGAAATATTTAGAAATAAATTTAACAAAATATATGCAAGATTTCTACACTGAAAACACAGATGACAGAAATAAAGACATAAATAAATGGAGAGATAAAGAATATTATTCTAAGACTTCACATTATTCAGATGTTATTTTTCACCAAATTGATCAATAGATTCAAAACAGCACCAATCAAAACTGAAATGTACTTTTTGGCAGAAATTAACAAGCTATTGACAAGCTATTAATGTGTATATCCAGGAAAAAATATTAAAAAGAAAGATGAACTCAGAAGACCAACACTACCTGATTACAACAGCTGCAATAAAGCTATAGTAATGAAGGCAGTGTAGTATTGGCATGAGGAAAAATACATAGGACAATGAAAGAAAATAGAGCGCCCAGAAATAGGTTTACATATATATACCCAATTAGTTTTTTTTAAGTGCCAAGGTAATACAATGGAAACAAGAAAGTCTTTTCAGCAAATAGCTACACAAAAAGAAAATCAATCTCAACACTTACCCTATATCATCTACACAAACTAACTCAAAATGAATCATACAGCTGGATATAAAAGTAAAACCAGTAAAATATACAAGAAACCATCAAATATCTTCATAAAGGTAGATAAAGATTTCTTTCAATGGTAAAATGGATAAACCATAAAAAACTGATAAAGTTTACCAAACTAAAATATTTTGCTCTTTCAAAGTCACTGTTAAGAAAATGAAAAGGCAAGACACAGATTGAAAGAAATTATTTTAAAAATATCTCTGATAAAGGGCTTGTATTCAGATATGTAAAAAGAAAGTGTTCCAATTCAACAGTTAGAATCAAACAATCTGATAAAAATTGACAAAATAATTTAATCAGACACTTTGACAAATATATATAAAAATGGAAAATAAGACACTCAATATTACTATTTATTCAGAAAATGCAAATTATATATGTAATGAGCTATAACTACATACCCCCTAGGATAGCTAAAATTAAAAAGACTGACCATACAAAATTTCGGCCTGCATATGGAGCAAATGGAACTCTTTAACTTTGCTGGTAAGAGTGCAAAATGGCACATTCACTTGGAAAAGAATTAGGCCATTTCTTATAAAGTTACAGATACAATAACCACAAAACCCAGCAAACTAACTAATAGGTACTGACCCAAGAGGAAAAAAAATTTGTTAATTAAAAACACTTTCCTATTTTTTAAGACCCTATAGCCTGCCATTCCCTCTTAAAATAAAAGGGTAAGTAGCTTTAGATATAAATACTGAAGTAATTAAAAATGAAATTAATTTATGTCTAGGGTTTGCTTCAAAATAGCCCAGTATAAGAAAATTGATAGGACAAATTGCCCATGGATTTAATATTATTTTAATTAAGATGTACATGGGAGTTTGTTGTTCTCTCTTCCTGTGTGTTTTTTAAAAGGAAAAACGAGCCCTGGGAACAAATTTCTAAATTATCTCCTCTTTATACTAAAACCCAGAATAATTCCAACAAAGCTATTCTTGATCTTTGAGCAGCAAATGCTAAGGACTATAAATGTTGAAGAAGTAATACTATTAGTTTATTTCAATTGAATTTCCTTCCTTCTCAACCTTTTGAAATGGGTAAGTTCAGTAGAATGAGCTGAAGCTTAAAAATTTGAGAAATTATATCCAGTCACTTTCACTTTTTATCTTTATTCTAAAATAATGACAGCCACAGGAGTAGAGAAAATAATTTGATGTTAATATGGCTATGATTCTCTTGCAGAATAACAACAAATTATCTGTGTAGAGTATCACATAAACTGGCTCTACCTGGGATTAGCTATTTCATCACAGAGTAGAAGTCCAGCATAGTACATTCAAGATTCAAATTTTGGAGACAATAGGTCAAAAGGTCCCAGTATACATGACCACAATTCTACCAATGTAGAAGTAGAAGCTACAAACAGAAACTAGTCCAGTAAGGCTTTTTCCACCCCAACATTCTGAATCGCAAATCACCTCTGTCAAGCACACACATGACTTAAGTTGGTGTCATATTCTGCATACTAACATACTAAGTACCAGAAACCCCAGGCACTTCCTTTTAGCAAAATCTCAACTAGAGTTGTAATTTAATGGAGGTGGGAGCAGATATTTACTCATAATCTGGAAAGGTATTGTAAGATTTTAAATGTCATGCTAAAGAGTCTAGAACTACATTGAAGCAATATGAATAATTGATAATTGTTATCAATTAATACTTCACTCGATAATTTTATTGAAACAACATATTTAAGTGCCACAAGGTGGAGTGAGAGCAAGATGGCAGAATAGAAGGCTCCACTAATCATCCACCCTACCCCCACCCCCAGCAAGGACACAAATTTAACAACTATTTAAACACACACACACACACACACACACACACACACACAAAGCACCTTCATAAGAATCAAAAATCAGGTGAGCACTCACAGTATCTGGTTTTAAAGTAGTATCACTGAAAGAGGCATAAAGAGGTAGAAAAAAGTCTTGAATTGATGATGCCACCCCTCACCCATCCCCCAGCAGTGGCAGTGCGGTGCAGAGAGCATTTTGGTGTGCTGGGGAGAGGGAGATTAAAGGATTTGTGAGGCACTCAACTCAGTGCTGCCCTATTATAAGAGAAAACAAGACCACACTAAACTCTGCTGACACCTGTCCACAGAGGGAGCATTTAAACTAGCCCTAACCCGAGGGGAATCACTGATCTCAGTGGTCTGAACTTGAGTTCTCACAAGCCTTGCCACTCCAACCAAAAGTGCTCTGGAGCTCTAACTCAACTTAAAACATAGTCTAGGTTGCAAAGAATGCAACTCCTAGATGAGTCCAAGTGCTGAACTGGGCCCCAGACAGTAGACTGGGGTAGGGGTGATGTGACCTACTGAGACAGAAGCCAGCTTATCTAAGGGAGTCCTGACATCACCCCTTCCCTAACCTCAGGCTGCACAGCTCACAGCTCCAAAAGATACTCTTTCCCTCCATTTGAGGAGAGGAGAGGGAAGAGTGAGGACTTTGTCCTGTATCTCTGATACCACCTCAGCCAAAGCAAGATACAGCACCAATCAGTCATGAGCACCCCCACCCTTTCAAGGCCCTAGATCCTGGATGACATTTCTAGACACATCCTGGGTCAAAAGGAAATCTGCTGCCTTAAAGGGAAGAACCCACTCCTGGCAGGATTCATCACCTAACGGAAGAGCCCCTTGGGCCCTGACTAATCATCAGAGAAACCTAGGTACTATATTGAGGCCCTTAGGTGAGACTCTGACACTCACTGCCTTCACATGAGACTCAGCACATTCCCAGCTGTGGTGATTATGGGGCAAGACTCTTTCTACTTAAGAAAAGCAGAGGGAAAAGCAAAGAGGACTTGGTATTGCACACTACATAGCAGCTCAGTCACAAGGGGGTAGAGCAGTAAGTGGGCTCTTTAGTTCTCTGATTCCAAGTCTTGGCTCTTGGGCAGCATTTTTAGACCTTCCCTGGGCCAGAGTAGAGCTCACTGCCTGGAAGAGTGAGTCCCAGGCCAGGAAGCATTCACCACAATTAGCTTCAGTCAGGAAGCTGACTGAAGAGTCCTTGGGCTTTAAGGTAATATTGGTGGTAGTCTGGCAGTACTTCCTGTGAGCTTGTTGTAGCAGGTACAATGGGGTGAGGCCCTCTGCCTCTGGAAATGAAAGGGAAGAGTGGTAATGACTGCATCTTGTGGCCTGAGTGCCAACTCAGCCACAGAACAATAGAACATCAGGTAGACTACTTCCAAGGTTTTTGACTCTAGTCCCTGATTCCTGGATGGCACCTCTGCACATGCCCAGGGCCTGGGAGAACTTGCCAACATAAAGGGAAGGAAACAGGCCAGACTGGCTTTGCCACTTGCTGATTATAGAGCCTCAGTGCCTTGACCAAGTATAGGCCATAGCCAGGGAGTGGTTACAGTGGGCCTTGGGTGAGACCCAGTGCTGTTCTGGCTTCAGGTTTGACCCAGTACAGTCCTAGTGGTGGTGGACACAGGGTGTGCTTTGTGACACTGCCAACAGCTACAGATGGCTCAGAACAGAAAAAAGACTCTGTTCATTGTAAGAAATTAAGAGAAAAGAACAGTCTCTACCTGGTAATCTAGAGAATTATTCTGGATCTTGTCCAAAACTATCAAGGCAGTATCTCTATGAGTCTGCAAGAACCACAGTGTTAGTGAGATTGGGGTGTGCTCTAAAGCAGACACAGATTAGATCACAAGACCTAAGTCCTTTTGAATATCTGTAAAGCATTCCCATGAAGGACGAGTGAAACAAGTCCAGACTGAGAAGACAACAATAAATAACTAAGTCTTCAATGCTTAGACACCAAAGAATATCTCTAAGAAGCAACATCATCCAAGAAACTATAATCTCACCAAATGAACTAAATAAGTCAACAGGGAACAGTCCTAGAGAAACAGAGATACGTGACCTTTCAAATAGAATTTTCAAAATAGCTGTATTGAGGATACTCAAAGAAATTTGAAGTAACACAGAGAAGGAATTCATAATTTTATCAGAAAAATTTAACAAAAAGATTAAAATAATTAAAAGAACCAAGTGGAAATTCTGGTGCTGAAAAATGCAATTGGCATACAGCATCACAGTCTTTTTTTTTTTTTTTTTTAACCAATATTGATATTTTTATTTCTTTAGATGTATAGGAATTCGTTGCATTGTACTTCACATGCCTTTACATCTTTTTTTTTTTTATTGCATTTTAGGTTTGGGGGTACATGTGAAGAACATGGAAGATTGTTGCATAGGTACACACATGGCAGTGTGATTTGCTGCCTTCCTCCCCATCACCTATATCTGGCATTTCTCCCCATGCTATCCCTCCCCCAACTCCCCCACTCCCCACTATCCCTCCCCTTTTTCCCCCTGACAGACCCCAGTGTGTGATACTCCCCCTCCCTGTGTCCATGTGTTCCCATTGTTCAACACCCGCCTATGAGTGAGAACATGCGGTGTTTGATTTTCTGTTTTTGTGTCAGTTTGCTGAGAATGATGGTTTCCAGGTTCATCCATGTCCCTACAAAGGACACGAACTCATCGTTTTTGATGGCTGCATAATATTCCATGGTGTATATGTGCCACATTTTCCCTGTCCAGTCTATCATCGATGGGCATTTGGGTTGGTTCCAGGTCTTTGCTATTGTAAACTGTGCTGCAATGAACATTCGTGTGCATGTGTCCTTATAGCAGAATGATTTATAGTCTTTTGGATATATACCCAGTAATGGGATTGCTGGATCAAATGGAATTTCTATTTCTAGGTCCTTGAGGAATCGCCACACCGTCTTCCACAGTGGTTGAACTAATTTACACTCCCACCAACAGTGTAAAAGCATTCCTATTTCTCCACATCCTCTCCAGCATCTGTTGTCTCCAGATTTTTTAATGATCGCCATTCTAACTGGCATGAGATGGTATCTCAATGTAGTTTTGATTTGCATTTCTCTAATGACCAGTGATGATGAGCATTTTTTCATATGTTTGTTGGCTTCATGTATGTCTTCTTTTGTAAAGTGTCTGTTCATATCCTTTGCCCACTTTTGAATGAGCTTGTTTGTTTTTTTCTTGTAAATGTGTTTCAGTTCTTTGTAGATTCTGGTTATCAGCCCTTTGTCAGATGGGTAGACTGCAAAAATTTTTTCCCATTCTGTTGGTTGCCGATTCACTCTAATGACTGTTTCTTTTGCTGTGCAGAAGCTATGGAGTTTGATTAGGTCCCATTTGTCTATTTTGGCTTTTGTTGCCACTGCTTTTGGTGTTTTGGTCATGAAGTCCTTGCCTACACCTATGTCCTGAATGGCTTTGCCTAGATTTTCTTCTAGGGTTTTTATGGTGTTAGGTCTTATGTTTAAGTCTTTGATCCATCTGGAGTTAATTTTAGTGTAAGGTGTCAGGAAGGGGTCCAGCTTCTGCTTTCTGCACATGACTAGCCAGTTTTCCCAACACCATTTATTAAACAGGGACTTGCTTCCACATTGTTTGTTTTTGTCAGGTTTGTCAAAGACAAAAACCACATGATAATCTCAATTGATGCAGAGAAGGCCTTTGACAAAATTCAACAGCCCTTTATGCTAAAAACTCTCAATAAACTAGGTATTGATGGAACGTATCTCAAAATGATAAAAGCTATTTACGACAAACCAACAGCCAATATCATACTGAATGGGCAAAAACTAGAAGCATTCCCTTTGAAATCTGGCACTAGACAAGGATGTCCTCTCTCACCACTCCTATTCAATATAGTACTGGAAGTTCTAGCCAGAGCAATCAGGCAAGAAAAAGAAATAAAGGGTATTCAAATAGGAAAGGAGGAAGTCAAATTGTCTCTATTTGCAGACGATATGATTGTATATCTAGAAGACCCCATCGTCTCAGCCCAAAATCTCCTGAAACTGATAAGCAACTTCAGCAAAGTCTCAGGATATAAAATCAATGTGCAAAAATCACAAGCATTCCTGTACACCAATAACAGACTTAAAGACAGCCAAATCAAGAACCAACTGCCATTCACAATCGCTACAAAGAGAATAAAATACCTAGGAATACAACTAACAAGGAACGTAAAGGACCTCTTCAAGGAGAACTACAAACCACTGCTCAATGAAATAAGAGAGGACACAAACAGATGGAGAAATATTCCATGTTCATGGCTAGTAAGAATCAATATTGTCAAAATGGCCATACTGCCCAAAGTAATTTACAGATTCAATGCTATCCCTATCAAGCTACCAATGACCTTCTTCGAAGAACTGGAAAAAACCACCTTAAACTTCATATGGAACCAAAAGAGAGCCCGCATAGCCAAGTCGATTCTAAGCAAAAAGAACAAAGCTGGAGGCATCACACTCCCGGACTTCAAATTATACTACAAAGCTACAGTAATCAAAACAGCATGGTACTGGTACCAAAACAGAGATATAGACCAATGGAACAGGACAGAGACCTCCGACGCATCACAGTCTTTTAATAGAAGAATCGGTCAAGCAGAAGAAATAGTGAGCTTGAAAACAGGCTACTTGAAAACACACAGTCAGAGAAAACAAAAGAATTAAAAAAATATATAAAGCATGCCTGTAGGATCTAGAATATAGGCTCAAAAGGGCAAATCTAAGAGTTATTGGCCTTAAAGAGGAGGTAGAGAAAGCAATAGGGGTAAAAAGTTTATTCAAAGGGATAATAACAGTGAGCTTCCCAAACCCAGAGCAAGATATCAATATACAAGTACAAGAAGGTTATAGAATACCAAGTATATTTAACCCAAAGACTACCTCAAGGCATTTAATGATCAAACTCCCAAAGATAAGGGATAAAGAAAGGATCCTAAAATCAACAACAGAAAAGAAATAAATAACATACAATGGGGTTCCAGTACATCTGGCAGCAGATTTTTCAGGGGAAACCTTACAGGCCATGAGAGAGTGGCATGACATACTTAAAGTTCTGAAGGAAAAAAAATCTTTTACACTAGAATAGTATATATGGGAAAATATCCTTCAAATATGAAGAAATAGAGACTTTCTGAGACACACACAAAAAAAGGCTGAGGGATTTTATCAACATCAGGCCTGTCCTACAAGAAATTCTCAAAGGAATACTTCAGTTAGAAAGAAAAAAATGTTAATGATCAATAAGAAATCACATGAAGGTACAAAATTCACTGGTAATAGTAAGTAGACAGAAGAACACAGAATATTATAATACTGTAACTATGTGTGTATAAACTACTTTTTTTGTTTTTGAGATGGAATCTCACTCTGTTACCCAGTCTGGAGTGCAGTGGCACAGTCTCAGTTCACTGCAACCTTCATCTCCTGGGTTCAAGCAATTCTCCTGCCTCAGTCTCCCAAGTAGCTGGGATTACAGGTGCCTGCCACCACACCCAGGTAATTTTTTGTATTTTTTTTAGGAGAGATAGGGTTTCACCATGTTGTCCAGGCTGGTATTGAACTCCTGACCTCAGGTGATCCACCTGCCTCAGCCTCCCAAAGTGCTGGAACCTACTCTTATGCTAAGTAAAAAGACTAAACAAGGAACCAATAAAAAATTAACCATAACTTTTAAAGACATAGACAATAAGATATAAATGTAAACAAGAAAATGTTAAGTCGGGGGGACAAAGCTAAGGCATACAGTTTTATTAGTTTTCTCTTTGCTTGGTTGGTTGGTTGTTTAATTACACAAAGAGTGTTAAGTCACTATCAATTTAAAATAATAGGTTATAAGATAGTATTTTTGAGCCTCATGGTAACCTCAAACCAAAAAAAATACAACAAATACACACACAAAAAAAGCAAGAAACTAAACCATATCACCAGAGAAAATCACCTTCACTAAAAGGAGGACAGGAAATAAAATAAAAAGATCACAAAACAACAATAAGAAAACAAATAACAAAATGATAGGAGTAAGTCATTACTGAAAAATAAAAACAACAAATGTAAATGGACTAAATTTTCTAATCAAATGGTATAGACTAGCTGAATGGATTTTAAAAGACCCCAAAATCTGTTGCCTATCAGAAACACATTTCATCTATAAAGACATACA
Organism: Ateles fusciceps; assembly: GCA_036589455.1. Lineage (NCBI taxonomy): Eukaryota > Metazoa > Chordata > Mammalia > Primates > Atelidae > Ateles > Ateles fusciceps. Next base: position 6,078,737 of record JAZHEH010002842.1, read on the forward strand.
TAGACTGAAAATAAAGGGATGGGATGGAAAAACATATTTCATGTCAATAAAAGCCAAAAAAAAAAAAGTACCAGGAATACTTGTATTGTTGCACAATTTTAGAGATTAGAGAGACCGTGGAGATTGCAGAAGAAGTTAATTTTAAGTGTACACTGGCCCAGCTCAAATTAGGATTTAAAATGGCTGAGACCCTAACAAAGACAGGGCTTGACACTTTATACGTGAAGTACACAGTGGTGCTAAAACAAGTTTGCAGGTATAGAACAAAGACAATGTACCAAGCAATGACAGGCACCTAACCTAGGCTTCCATATAACAGTTGCTATGCAACCCAGATGTTTGCTATCTGTAGAGCTCAAGGATTCAAGCATAGGCCTTATCTATTGCCTTCTGCTACAGTGCCTAGAAGGCAGGAGTCCAGCCTGCTTGGCCAGTTCTCATGACCTTCGCTGTGTTACAGAAATTTACAGCTACCAGCTATAGAGAACAAGAAAACCAAAATTTATAAACTTATAAAACTTGCAAAGCAGTATACTATTTAAGGGGAGGGGGGAAGGACTTAGGGAAGTTTCATTATAAAAGAAAAATTTAATTTCTACTTTTCTCTCCTGAATTTATTTTTATATTGTTTTATTAATTTTTTTCCCTCTTCAGTATCAGACAAAATAGACTTAAAAACAAAAACTGCAAGAAGATACAAAGAAAGTCACTGTATAATGATAAAGGGGTCAATTCAGCAAGAGGTTATAATTTTAAATATATATATGCACCCAACACTAGAGCACCCAGATATATAAAGCAAATAAAAAGAGAGATAGGTCCCAATACATACATAGCCAGAGACTTCAACAACCCACTTTCAGCATTGGACAGACAGATATTTCAGACTGAAAATCAACAAAGAAACATAGATTTAATCTGCACTATAGAACAAATGGATCTAATAAATATTTACAGAACATTTCATCCAATGGATCCATAATACACATTCTTCTCCTCAGCACATAGATCATTCTCTGTTGGGATTTCCCTAGTATTTTGCCAGCCACCCAGAGTGAATTCCAACAATTTGCAAAGATAGACCATATGTTACATCACCAAACAAGTCTTAAAACATTCAAAAAAGAAATTGAAATATTAGCATTATCAAGCATCTTCTCTGATCACAATTGAATAAAACTAGAAATCAATACCAAGAGGAAGTTTGGAAACTATACAAATACATGACAATTAAACAATATACTCCTGAATGACAAATGGATTAATGAATTAATAAGGAAATTAAAAATTTCTTGAAACAAATGATAATGGAAATACAATCTACCAAGACCTATGGGATACAGCAAAAGCATACTAAGAGGAAAGTTTATAGCTGTAAGTGCCTACACCAAAAAGAAAAACTTCAAATAAACAACCTAATGATGCATCAAAAAGAACTAGAAAAACAAGAGAAAACCAAATTCAAAATTAGTAGAATATTAAGAATCACAGCAGAAATTAAAATGAAGAAAGCAATGCAAAATGAATCAAAAAGTTGTTTTTTTCAGAAGTTAAACAAAATTGGCCAACCTTTAGCCAGACTAAAAAAAAAAAAGAAGGAGAGAAGATCCAAATAAATAAAATCAGAGATGAAAAAAGAGACGTTACAACTGATACTGTCAAAATTCAAATGATCATTAGTGGCTACTATGAGCAAGTATATGCCAATAAATTGGAAAACCTAGAGGAAATGTACAAATTCCTAGACACATACAACCTACCAGGATTGAACCATGAAAAAATTCAAAACCTGAATAGACCAATAGTAAATAATGAGATCAAAGCCACAATAAAAAGTCTTCTGATAAAGAAAAGCCTAGGACCCAGTGGCCTCACTGCTAAATTCTACCAAACATTTAAGGAAGAACTAATACCAATCCTACCCAAACTATTCCAAAAAATATAGGAGAAAGGAATACTTCCAAACTGATTCTACAAGGGCAATATTACTCTGATAGGAAAACCACACAAAGACTCATCAAAAAAACAGAAAACTATAGGCCAGTATCAATAATGAACAATGATACAAAAACCCTCAACAAAATACTAGCAAACCAAATTCTTTAACTCCATAAAAGGGCCAATCATCATGACCAAGTTGGATTTACCCCATTAAGCAAGGATGGTTCAACACACACAAATCAATCAATGTGATACATTATATCAACAGAATGAACAACAAAAGCCATATGATCATTTCAATTGACGCTGAAAAAGCATTTGATAAAATTCAACATCCCTTCATAAAAAGAAACTCTCAAAATACTGGGCATAGAAGAACATACCTCAACATAATAAAAGCCCTATGTAACAGACCCACAGCTAGTATCATACTAAATAGAGAAAAACCGAAAGGCTTTCCTCTAAGATCTGAAACATGACAAGGATGCCCATCTTCACCACTGTTATTCAACATAGTACTGGAAGTACTAGCTAGAGCAGTCAGACAAGAGAAAGAAAGAAAGGGCATCCAAATTGGAGTGGAAGAAATCAAATTATTCTTGTTTGCAGATGATACAATCTGGTATTTGAAAAAATCTAAAGACTCCACTACCAAAAAACTATTAGAACTGATAAACAAATTCAGTAAAATTGCAGGCTACAAAATCAACATACAAAAGTCAGTAGCATTTCTACATGCCAACAGGTAACTATCTGCAAAAGAAATCAAAAAGTAATGCCATTTTTAATAGCTACACATAAAATAATATACCTAAGACTAAAATTAAAGAAGTCAAAGATCTCTACAATAAAAATTATAAAACTTTGATGCAAGAAATTGAAGAGGACACCAAAAAAAAGGAAATATATTTCATGTTCATGAATTTGAAGAATCAATATTGTTAAAATGTCCATACTATCCAAAACGAGACACAGATTCAGAGCAATCTTTATCAAAATACCAATGGCATTCTTCACAGAAGTAGAAAAAATATCCTAAAGTTATATGAAACCAGAAAAGACCCAGAAGAGCTAAATCTACCCCTAAACTAAAAAGAAACAAACAAACAAGAAAAAAAACTGGAGGAATCACTTTACCTCACCTCAAATTATACTATAAAGTTAGAGTAATCAAAACAGCATGGTATATAAACAGACCACATAGACCAACAGAACAAAATAGAGGAACCCAGAAACTAATCCACACACCTATAGTGAACTCATTTTTGACAAAGGTGCCAAGAACATACACTGGGGGAAAAAAATAGTCTCTTCAATAAATTGTGCTGAGAAAACTGGATATCCATATGCAGAAAAATGAAACTAGACCCTTATCTCTTGCCCACATATATCAAATAAAAATGGATTAAAATTAAAACTGAGACCTCAAACTATAAAACTACTACAAGAAAACAGTGGAGAAAGCCTCCAGGACATTGGAGTAAACAAAAATTTCTTGACTAATACTCCATAGTGCTTACGGACAACCATAGTGCTGATGGACAACCAAAGCAAAAAATGGGCAAATGGGATCACATCAAGTTAAAAGCTTCTGCACAGCATAGGAAACAATCAACAAAGTAAAGAGAAAACCTACAGAATGGGAGAAAATATTAGTAAATTAACCCTCTGACAAGGGATTAATAACCAGAATATATAAGGAGCTCAGATAACTCCATAAGATAACATCTAATAATCCAGTCAAAAAATGGGCAAAAGAGTTGAGTAGATATTTCTCAAAAGAAGACATACAAAACAGGCATATATGAAAAGTTTCTCAGTATCACTGATCATCAGAGAAATGCAAATAGAAACTACAGTGAGACATTATCTCACCCCCTGTTAAAATGGCTTTAATCCAAAGGCAGGCAGTAATAATTACTGGGAAGCATGTGGAGAAAAGGGAACCCTCATACACCTGATGCACAAGTGTTGGTGTTAATGTAAATTAGTACAACCACTATGGAGAACAGTTTGGAGGTTCCTCAATAAACTAAAAATACAGTTACCACGTGATCCAGCAATCCCACTGCTGGGTATAGGCCCAAAAGGAAAGGAAATCGGTATTCAGAAGAGATATCTGCAGTCCTAAGTTTGTTGCAGCACTGTTCACAATATACAAGATTTGGAAGCAACTAAATGTCCATCAACAGATGAGTGGATAAGAAAATGTGATACATATACACAAAGGAGTACTAGTGAACCATAAAAGAGAATGAAATCCTGTGATTTGTAACAACATGGATAGAACGGGAGATCATTATGCTAAGCAACGTATGCCAGGCACAGAAAGACAAACACCACATGTCTTTACTCATTTGTGTGGTCTAAAAATCAAAATAATTGAACTCATGGAGATAGAGAGCAGAGGATGGTTATCAGAGGCTGGGAAAAGCAGTGGGAGCATGCAGTGGAAGTGGGGGATGTGTAATGGGTACAGAAAAATAATTAGAAAAAATAAATAGGTCTGGCGCAGTGGCTCATGCCTGTAATCTTAGCACTTTGGGAGGCCAAGGCAGGTGGATCACTTAAGGTCAGGAGTTCGAGACCAGCCTGACCAACATGTGAAACCCCATCTCGACTAAAAATACAAAAATTAGCTGGAAATTGCTTGAACCCAGGAGGCAGAGGCAGCAGCGAGCCGAGATCGTGCCAGTGTACTGCAGCCTGCGCAACAGAGTGAGGCTCCTGTCTCAAAAACAAAAATAAGAATGAATAAAACCTAGTATTTGAGAGCACAAGAGTGACTACAGCCAATAATTTGATTGTATGTTTAAAAATAACTAAAAGAATATAATTGGATTATTTGTAACACAAAGGATAAATACTTGGGATGGATACCCCATTTTACACAATGTGATTGCATGCCTGTATCAAAACATCTCATGCACACCATAATATATACACCTACTATGTACCCACAAAAAGTAAAATTAAAAATTTTTTAAAATAAAAGAAATGCCAGAAAGACACACAATAAGCTGTGTTTCTTTTATTGATAAATGCATGCAAACACATGCAAAACCCTTGCAGGGGATGGCAGATACTCTAACGCATGCCCATGTTGGTAGGCACTTAAACTTCATTATCTCTTTTGTAGACAGCACACTACACATAGAAAATGCCTCAATATATGTATTGAGTTCTACACTAAAGTATTTTTTTCTTTTGTTTTAATTTTGTTTTTAATTTCCAGTTTACATGTACAGGATGTTGCAGGTTTGTTACATAGGTAAACATGTACTATGGTGGTTTGCTGCACCTGTCGACCCATCACCTAAGTATTACGCTCAGTGTGCATTAGCTCTTTTTCTGCACTTCCCCCACCTCCACCCTCCCCCAACAGGTCCCATACACTAAAGTATTAGAAGAAGAACGGCAGTAGTTGTTTCCCTGCGCAATCTAAGATTAATCAGGATTTTCATTAAATATATTATATGGTTTGAGACAACAGCTTCTCCTTGGGTAAGACTGAATTTGTATTGCCAAAGTATAAACTTGCTCTGGAAGTAAAGACTGGATTAGAATCTAAAATTAGATTATGATTTACATGATAGATAATGTTTTAAAAACTAAGGAGTCACTGCATAATGAATTCTCAAATTTTGAGGACTAGTTACCAAGTTAGTTGATTATTCAGGCCCTCTGTCACTATTCTTGTAGCCATTTTATTATGTACCAATATGTTTTTAACAGAGAATGAAAAACAGAAATAAATCACAGTATATTTAACTGTTGTCAGCAGCCAGGGTCCACAGGTTGGTGCCAGAGAATACAGGATTAATAGAATCTATTAATAATAATTTGCTGTTCTTGGATTTGTTACCCATGTTTTCCCTGACCCCTTATCACAGATAATTAAGAGTTGTTTATGTAAGAGAGGAAAATTAAAAATTTCTTCAAGCCAATGCAAGGTACACATTTTTTAAATTATAAATTTTAAGAAACAAAATCCCTGGCCAGATATCTCTGCTAATAATGAACTCTTAATCTCCTAGGATTTTGTTTGTTTTAGAACATATAATCTGCCATACGTTTGTTTTTAGTTCTAAGAAAGCAATAGAGGATGCATGACAGCCATTTGCGATAAATGTGAGCACTGAAATCAATCCTCCTCCCTCCATAGTTGACCACAGCTCAGTAACGAAATCTTTCTTTCCAATCATTTTATGTTCAACAAGCAGGAAGTTTATTCTTCTATGAAACATTCAAAACATTATTTACTCTTTTGTCTCCTACCTTCATCTTGTCTGTCAGCCTTATAGAGGATTTGAAGTTGAAACATCTGAACTATTTGATGCACCTCTACACTCTGTTGCTTACAGAAGCTGACCTTTTTATACAACCATTCAGGCAGCTGGATGACCTTTATATGCAGTAAATTTTCTCCTATTTTGAAAGCTTATACTGGGCTTATTTTCCGCAACTTACATTTTCACGTAGGTAATATATAAATGTGTACGTTTGTAAATGCTCTTGAAATCCAGCTGGCAGAAAATGCCAGTTTATAAATAAAATTTACCATGTTCATTTCATTTTCCTTTATGTGAAATGTATTCTAAAAGGAAATAGTGTGTTGCTGAACAAAAAATCCAAGAACAAAATATACACAGTTCTCTGGTCTAATGAAAGTATTTTAAATGGGTAATAAGGCATGAAAAGAGAAAAAAAATTATAACATGGATCACTGAACCAAATGATCAACTAAGGAGTCCTCTCTCTAAAGTAACAGTCAACACCCAGCATGCATTTAGAAGGTTGTCAAGCAGCAAGGATTTCAGTAGGATCCTTTCTGCTTAAATGAGTTGAAGTTCAATGAAACTGATATGAAACTCAAAGTTGTATCAGTGACATTCTACCATGGAGCAAATAACATTTTTTACAGGATTGAGGTTCTTGTTCAGTGAAGTTGTAGTCACGGTATCAAACACTTGGTTGCTTTAATAAAATAACCTAAAGAGAAATAAGAGTTATAGTTCAAAATGTTAAAAGAAATGTGCTTTAAAAATACTTGATCTACCATCACTTTCCAGAGCAGGAGAACAGAAAGCCCCAAATAATTAGGGATAGAATTCAAGAGACCTCATCTGGGCAGGTCCTTGTGCTCTGATTATCCATCTAAGAAATACCTTCTGCCCCAATCAATGATCAGACCAATTACTTCCTTCTAAGGAATACAGTAAAAAAAAGTAACTTGTAGTTCTCATTTCTCAAGCTGCAAAACTAGGTATAGAATATTTACTTGAAACTAAGATTGCTCTTAATACTAGGTCAGAATCTGGAAAAATTTTCCTGTAAAGTGCTAAATAGTAAATGTTTTAGGCTTTGCAGGTCACATACAGTCTGTCACATATTCTTGAGGGTTTGTTTTTTTTTTTTTGGTGTGTTTTTTGCTGTCATTAAAAATGTTAACAAACATTCCTAGCTCATGGGCAATGCAAAAATAGGTTACTGGCTGGATTTGACCCATGAGCTATCTAGCGTTTGCCAGTCTCTGTCCTAAGCATTGTTCTTCCAGTGCTTACCTGCTAATTCCCCTGGAAACTGACCACACACTAGTATAACCAGCAGGAATCTTTGGTTTGAACAGCCACCCACTCCCAAAATATCTGTTAAAAGATTAAGGGAAGCCTTAAGGGAAGGGCTGGCCCAGTTGTGGGGAACACACTCAGCAGATGCCCTCCAGGTGTCAGTTGTTTCAGAATCAGCCTCAGCTGGAGAGAGATGCTTCACTGCAGATTACACCCTTTTTAGAGCAGCTTGCATCCAGTAACTAAGCAAAGCATGAATATAAATGTCAGGCCATTGTGTCCCAACATGGACAATTTTGCTTTTTCCCCATTCCTTTCACAGGTGTTGTTCCCTAATAAACATCTTGCACCCAAACTCCCAACATCTGCTTATGGAGAGTCCAGCCTGTGACAAACTTAAACTCTGTATGTGACAACTGAATTATTCAATATGCTACACCAAATTAATGAATGCCCTTTTTCAAATTGCAAACCAAAAAGGCCACTTCAGTATCACAACTGTATACAATTTTTTTGTTATTCTAGTCAACATCTTACATTTTTAACTTTGTTCAAATCTAAACTTTGAAGAATACTAGAAACTAATTGTGATCTTATCCCTGTGTTTTATGAGATTTCTTACCCCTTTAGAAGTCCTTGTTTGAATTTCAAGTTTGTGGCAAAGCCCTCAATCATTTTTCAATTCCTCAAAATTATTTTAAAGATTTTTCAGCACAAAAGAGTTATTTTAAAGATTTTTCAGTATGCCAGTCTCTCTCCATTAACCTATCAAGTCTGCCCTCTATTCATGGGCTTTTCTCCAAGATAAAGATTTTTAATGATTGTGCTTTAATGCAGGGTCACTAACTCACATTGAGAGACACCATAATAAACAGGGCTATGAAACCTGTCAGTGTTTCTGTTGTAAGGATACATGGAGAATGTTCTTCATTAAATTGAGCAGTGTCATCTTCACGAGGCCATTCAGGGGCAATGTTTCTTATCTATCAGAAACTGTTGTGCTTCTCTTAAGCAATTCATTTTCTTTTATCTTACCTGAATCATGTAGAACTCATCATGTAAGAAAGCAGTCGAGTGGGGTGGTTAGACTGATTCAGACTGCCTCACAGCCTAGCTCTGCTGCTTAATTGCTCACAACCTTGAATGAATTACTTCAACTTTCTATGCCTTACTTTCCTCAACTGTAAAATAGTAATAATGATAGTACCTTCCTCACAGGGTGATATCAAGAACTAAATGATATATATATGGGTACATAATACTTAAAAGTCCTAGCACAGAGAATACATTCAATAAACATTATATTATGATTTCCTTTTTAATTTGGACTATTTAAGGCCAAATTTATTTTCCTCCATGGCGTATATTTTGTATTCGCTGCTCACTTACCATGTGTTCTTGCACTTGCTTTTCACTTTGCCTTAAATTTCTAAACCTCCTCTTTTTGAAATGTATAATATTCATTATCTTTTTTCTGATTATAAAATTAATAAATCTGCAAGGTCTAAAATTTATAAAATATGAAATTGTGTAACATTCACTATTGGTGTAAATACTATTTATCAAATACTTGATATATGCTAAGCACTATGATAAATGTTTTACATATATTAGCAAATTTAACCCTCACAGCGACTGTATTATTTTCTTCATTTTATATATGAAGAAATTAAGACCTGGAATAACACAAAATGTAACCAGAATCTCACAGTTAGAAAGCAAGAGTTGGACCCACATCTACTTTACGATTTCACCATCCTAAGGTAACTACTGGAAACATTTCAAGAAGTTTTCTTCATTTACATGTAGTCTTTGCCTATAAGTATATATGCAAATACTTATTTAAGAAACTTTATATAATTTTACATTTATTTATGGTTTTATGTTATTAATTAGTATTTAAAAGAGGTTTTAATAGCTGCATATTTTACCTCATGTTTATATCAAAATGTGTTTAAGCCAATTGCCTCATTGATTTTGCCAACTTTGATTTTTTTAATAGAAGGGGTCTCACTCTGTCACAAAGGCTGGAGTACAGTGGTGCAATTATGGCTCACTGCAGCCTCAAACTCCTGGGCTCAAGTCATCATCCCATCTCAGCCTCCCAAGTAGCTTGAAACTGCAGGCATGCACCATACCACCATACACAGTTAATTTTTTGTTTTTTCATTTTTAGTAGAGACAAGGTCTCACCATGTTGCTCAGGCCAATTTTCATTATAAAACTTTGACAAACTTTCTTAAACATGGAGTTTTATTATCACTTCCAATTATTTATCTAGTATCAAAACTAGAAGTAAAAATATTAAGAGGTCTGAACATTTTAAGATCATTATTCATATTTTCAAAATGTATTCAAGAAACTTTGACCAGTTTATTCTTGTACCAAAGTCCAAAGGGCTTATGTATCATGTCCAAAGTCAAATTTTGAAATGTATGCATGTATTCAATCCTGTTGGGTTTTTATTGGAATTGTATTATAAACATAAGCTCACTCAGGGAAAAGTAAAATCTTTACAACCAGTAATATGACATCCCCCACCATTTATTCAAGTCTTTTATAATTCCGTAAAGCTTTATTTTTCTTTATATAGGTCTTATATGTTTGGGGTAAACTGTATTTCTAGATATTTCATAGTCTTTGTTGTTACTGTAAAAGTGGTTATTTTCTATTGTATTTTATACCTGATTTTCTACTGAATAAAAAAGGAAAGGTATTTAGTTACGGTTTTATTCTTTTTATTAACATTTAACTTGTAACAGAAAATCTTATTTCTCGTATTAGTACTATTCACTGCTTAGATGCTTTTCTTGTATCTTCTAGATGTCAATTTGAAGATCAGTAAAGAAGAAAACGTTATCTATTTGCAGCTTCCAACCCCCACCCCCTTCCTCTGCCCTTGGACTTTGTTGCACAGTCTCCTGGAGCAGTGGCATTAAGGGGAGAGCAGGGATTGATGGGGTCAGCCCCAGCAGGGAGTAATATTTTATATAACTTGTTTAAAAGTACAAGCTCACAGCAGCAGATATGCTCTCTGTGCCCTGGGCAGACCTCTCCCACCACAGCCTCTGGGTAGCCACAGCTCTGGAAGGGCTCTGAGCAGGCTTCACACAGGAGTATGCTAGTAGGAAATCACACCTGGTTCTCCATGAGCAAGAGTGGACAAGGGCATAATAAATGTATTAAATTACCCTAATATTCTTCAAATGTAGACTATCTGTAAGGTGTTTTAGTCTTTAAAAATAACTGATTAAATAAAAAAGGACTATAGTTTGCTGCCTTACCAAGAATGAAGGTGTTTCATTATTATTAAGACCATATTATTATTAAGACCATAGTAGCATATTGCTTAAAATTTATCCCCATATTTTATCTTTACTGATTTATCTTTGCTTCAGCAGCCATGTACAGTCTAAGTTTGGGATTTTCTGTGTGCTCTGGAAATGCATGTTTCCTGAAAACTGCGTATTGTGTTTCTAGTTTCATGATCTTTGTCATAGGAAACCTAAAGTACAGTGTTACACATACATACATACATACACACACACACATACCCCCAATCTCAACGCTGAGGTCACTGCCTATGAGTTAGGAGAGTGTGGCTCTATCTCATGCTCTGCCACCAGCTTGATATTTGATCTTGGAAAATTCACTTATGTCTCAGCCTTGTTTTTCATCCTTAAAGGGGAAAAAGTCAGGTGACAGTATTTCTAACATTCCTATAATTATATAACGATCAATGCTCCAAAGAGCCAACTTTTAGTTTCTCAAAGATGTATTATCCAGCTTATGGTTGGCTTATGCTTTTTCTTATCTTATGCTGCCTACTATTAACCATGCCATTTGATAAAAAGCCAGACACAAAAGGTAAAGCCCTGAAAAGCCTAAATCATGAAACCTAAGAACTTCATATCTGTTTTTTCCGGAGTTTCCCATTAGATACACTAACTGCATGGGGGCGTCTGAGTTCCTCAGTGTGATTAAGTAGCAGCCCTGCACTGTTTTGGTCTCTTCCACAGCATTGCCACTTACTAAACCATGACAGCAAAAAAGTATCCAACTGCTTGGTTTCAGTGCTGGGAAATGTATGTGGCATGAGTAGGAAATTAAATGAAAATTGTAGTAAATATTTTTAAGTTTATAAGCATTCATTATTTAAAGCTTAAGATAAATCTATATCAAAACTAAACTACTCTGAGTGACAAAAGAAAAATTACTTAAAATTCCATTTCTTAGAATCCTGCTATAACATTTAAACATTTACTACATCATTTTCCTGCCTTAGAAAATACAAAAAAAAAAAAAAAAGTCTCCTCAATGGGTTTTATCACTTACACATCTTCAAGGAATTATACAAAGGGCATGTGTTGGGGTTCTCTAGAGGGACACAACTAATAGGATATATGTATATATGAAAGGGAGTTTATTAAAGAGAATTAACTCACATGATCAGAAGGTAAAGTCCCAAGACAGGCTGTCTGCAGGTTGAGGAGCAAGGAAGCCAGTGGTGGATCAGTCTAAGTCCCAAAACCTCAAAAGTAGGGAAACTGCCAGTGCAGCTTTCAGTCTGTGGCCAAAGGCCCGAGAGCCCTTGGCAAAGCACTGGTGTAAGTCCAAGAGTTCAAAAGCTGAAGAACGTGGAGTCTGATGTTCAAGGGCAGGAAGCATCCAGCACAGGAGAAAGACTAACGCTGGAAGACTCAGCAAGTCTGCTCTTCCACCTTCTCCTGCCTGCTTTATCCTAGCCACATTAGCAGCTGACTAGATGGTGCCCACCCAGATTGAGGGTATATCTGCCTCTCCCAGTCCACTGACTCAAATGTTAATCTCCTTAGGCAACACCTTCACAGACACACCCAGGAACAATACTTTGCATCCTTCAATCCAATCAAGTTAACACTCAGTATTAACTATCACAGCATGTTACTAACCCGGTCAGGAAATGAAGACCTGAATCACGCATGCTGAGATGTGAAAATTGTTTATGGTTATTTTCTTCCTCATATCCCTCACGGAGAAATCTTTTGAAATTACAACATGGTTATGCATTATGATATGCTTACTCACCAGCTCTATAAGTTGTCTTATGAAGTAATGATTATTTCATGGTTATTTTATCTAATTAAGTTAACCAACCTCCTGTTCTTTCACATAATGCCTAAAGCTTTGAAGTTGCCTATCATTACCCTGAGAGAGAGGAAAAAGAGCAAGCTGCCAATGTGTGTGATCTGCTGAGCCCTGCTGCCTTTCTCCTGTGGAGGACAGAGAGGAAGACTCTAAGCCAGGTATCTCTAAGCCAGATATCTTGAGTTGAAACACACTGCCCAAAAACACTGGACAATCAGCATACCCTCTATGCCTCTGACCTATAAAATGAGAATAATACTGACATTGACCTCACAAGGTAGTAGTAGGGACTTGAGATGATTGATGGCTGCTCCTGGTATATTGGGTGTGCTATATAAGCATTTACCCATATCTTCCTTATTGGTACCCTGCTCCAGCACCCTGGGCTTCTTTAATTCCTCAAATGTGAGGAGCAAACTCCTTCCTCTAGAACTCTGCATGGGGAGTTTATTTCATAACACTTACCACATAAGTAATGGTGTATGCATTTGTGTGACTATCTGCTTAAGGTCTGCCTTCTCCTCAGGTGTAAATCCTCTGAGATCAAGAACTCTATTTTGTTCCTCACTGCATAACCAGGACTATGTCAATACTCACAATGGATGCTCAATAGATGTTTGTTGAACACTGAGTGAACAAATAGAAAGCCTAAAAGAAGAAAAGCTCTAAATAATTTTTAAACCATTATTGAGTTTGTTAAGTCTTCATGTTTTAAATCAGTTCCTTATTTGCAGTATCATATGACAATATCAAATCTCAATTTAGCTTGAAACCTTAGAGGTATGCTTTTACATATTTCCTTTCAAATTGTTTCTTGAGAAACCATATTGCAGAAGTTAATCATGTCTTTTAGAGAACTACATAAATATATGATAGGATCCTGAGATGACTTTATTTCTTTCTTCTTTGGAAGAAATATCATGAATGAAAATCTAATAAAATTGAATCAGTCGGTAGTAAACACAGTGTTCCCAGAACAAAACTTCTTAGCAGATGATGCAGGACTTTGAAACTCAATGTTTTTCCCTCTAGGAAGCAGAGACAAAACTCCAATAAGTTCACTGTACCCTAATGATACTGTTATTTTGGTTTAGGGAATGCAATTTTTAATGAGGATGTACATGCAGAGCAAGAAAATGATGTTTTGTAGGAAGTACATATTTGATTTTTCACATTACTAGTATATTATTATAATACTATCTTTCTAAAGAGAATTAGTGCCCTCAAATAGCATTTTGAACCATTCTGGGAGAAGGTTATATATAAAAGTTATTTAAATCATCATTCAAAACATACTTAGAGGTTTTAATAAACCTTCAGGCTACAGGGAAAGAAAATACGTTTGTCAAAGACTGTTGAGTTAGCAACTTCAGCATACATCACTGTGCCTTTCATTCAGTTCATTCAAATATACAACCTAGTTACACACTTATATCTTTCATGTATTTTTTATCTTACTAGACATTTTCATTTATGTTTTCCCTTATGACCTTGCTACTCAAAGTGTGGTCTGGAGACCAGCAGCACTGGCATCACCGGGGAGCTTGTTAGACATGCAGCCGATAAGACCACACGTGCAGTATTGAATCAGAGTCAGCAATTTAACAAGATCCCCAGGTGATGTGTATGCACATTAAATTTTGAGAAGTATTGCTATAAATAGTGTTACTCAAAACAATGGGAGTTAAATGAAGAATTTCAGTGCAGAGAAGAAATATAGTACCAAAGTGCAGGAGAATGGTCATGTAGCAGCTAATGGCAATAGAGTCAGACAAACTTAACCTCCAGCTCTGCCCCTCACCACCTGTATACATCAAACATTTCTTAGTCCCACCAGACACCCTCTCAACCTGCCTTTTCACTCCAGCCATTGCGGTGGTAACCAACACAGCAAACCTGTAACCTGGTAATACCTCACCTCAGCTGCTCCAGGTAGCCACCAGTTTCACCCAGGGTTTCGCTGCTGCCCCCATGAGAGATGCCTTTGGGAACTTGCTCAGTCATTCTGAGCCATCTACATGCCTTGAAGTCAGAATTCTCCCCCCAGGGGCAACCCTTGACCTACCCTAAATGACAGCTGCAGTCCATTCTAAGGTGTGTTTTATGAGACCTCTCAGAGTATTTCCAGCAGAATAAGCCCCATTTGCCTATAGCAGTGACTAGCTGTATATAGAACTGTGGCTATCTTCTAACCAGTAGAATACGCAAAGAAAACAGAACATCACTCTTGTGATGACAATACATTGTATACAGCTCTCTCTTGCTAACAGACTTACTAGTGATTCTCTCTCCTTAGCTGACTCTGAAGAATTAAATGGTCATGTTGGGAAAGTCACACGGCAAGGAGCTGAGGATGGCCTCTAGGAACTGAGAATAGCCTCCAGCCAACAGCTATCAAGAAGCCAGGGCCCTCAGTCATGCCACAGGGAGGTGAATTCTATCAACACAGCAAGTGAGCTTCAAAGCAGATTTTTCTTCAGGTGAACCATTGGATAAGGATGCAGCCTGGCAACACCTTGATTGCAGCGTGAGGCCTTGAGCTGAGGACCCAGTAAGCCATGTCCTGCATCCTGCCCACAGAAACTGTGAGATAATTAATGTGTGTTCTGTTAAGCTGCTAAGTGTCTTGTAACTTCTTAGGCAGCAACAGAAAACTAACATACCCTCCATTTTATTCTGCAAGTTCCATGAGGTTAGGGACTGTGTCTGCAATGTCCAGTGCCTAGTAAGAGTGACATACAGCAGTTGTTCAATAAATATGTTATATGTATAAACATATATCTGAGTTTCCTAAAACAATTCACAGTACTCATATCTAAAAGTATATTCTTCCAGCATTAATATGGTATAAGAATCAATCACCATCTATTAAATCCCTGTTATCAAGGTACATATTACACAAATTACAACACAAATAAAACAGGCAATCAAAAAGGAAATAAACCCAGAAATAATTTTTACCTTCAGTATTCCTGTCTGACCAAGATTTGCCTTAATATTTTGTCTCAAGGTTTAATGCTGTAGGCTTCAATCACAAAAAGACACAGTTAACATACATTTCCTTCTAGTCTGTTTTCCTATGCCTTTAAAAAAAAAAACAGTTGAGAACATACTACACATAAAATTAATATCTGGGTTATTTCACTTAATATCCTATTATGAGCATAATCCTTGTCATAAATCAGCCATTTTCAAAGGCACATTTGAAACACTAGGGCTTGTATGATTTCAGTAATGTTCTCCCAGCATTCTCTGCCTGATATTCTCTCATATAAACAGTCATGCAGAACAGGTGTGACTCAGCTGACTTCCGCTCTGGTGCAGGTAACTAGGCACAAGTTTGCTAATTTGAGTCACGTCTCATTCACCTCATCAGAACACTGATTCAGTGTTCCAGATGAAACGCTAAGATGTTGAACAAAACATCAGAACACTCTAGTTTATAATAAACTTAAATCCTCTTCTGGCCTAAAACTCCTTGCCAAGGCTTGTTATAACTACTGCAACAAATTGATGCTAAGTTGTTTTATATGCATATATAAACATTGGTAATTTGGCCATGGACATTCACTTCCTGGATGAATTTTTAATTTCCTCACTTCATTGCCTTAATCTCATTCAGTATGGATTTCCCATCCAGATGCCATATTAAATGTGTGCCAATAACTAGCATGAGTTGGGCTCAAACCCCTTGTTTATACTGTTATCTTGTTTACTTATTGCCCTTTACAAAGCTAGTAACAAAAAACTGATTAAATATTCTTGGGGGAGGATAAAAGACACAAAGTCAGAGCTATTGGTTACTTTCAAAAGATCAGAATCAACAGGTGTTTGCATCAGCAAGTCTAATTACTTACTTTTCCTTATTGAAGGGACTTTCTAACCAGAAAGAATCTACTCTTATTGAAAATCAGCCAAAAACAAAACAAAAAACTTCTTCAAGAATAAAAATTTCATGCTTGTTTTGTTGTTACTGATTCTTTGACCAGGAATGAGTCTTCTCTCGAATATCTCAGAGTTGTTCATTTTTTTAAATTAAAGGCCATTTCTCTTATTTTCCAAAAACATTGAGAACAGCCAACATACATACTTCTGTATCTGAGTTCCATATCCATGGATTCAACCAACCATAGATCAAAGCTATAAAGGAAGAAAACACATTTGTACTGAACATGTATAAGTTTTTCTTATCATTAGTCCCTAAACAATATAGTATAACTATTTACATAGCATTTGCATTGTGTTAGGTACAGAGATGATTTAAAGTATATACCAAGATGTGTGTAAGTTATATGCAAATACTACACCAATTTTAAAGATTTTTTTTTTTTAGACATAGGGTCTCACTATGTTGTCCGGGCTGGCCTTGAACTCTTGGGTGATCCTCCTACTTCAGCCTCCCCAGTAGCTGGGACTATAGGTACGTACCACCAACCTGGCTTTATTATGCCATTTCAAATAAGAGATGAGCTTCCATGGATTTTGGTTTCCTGGAGGGGTGGAAGGGTGTGGGGGTTTTGGCACCGATCCATCATGGATACTGAGGGACGACTGTACTTGAAAATGGTAATCAAGTCATCACTTCCAAGCCTAGTTGAATCCAGCATTTCATCTACTCCACACCTGCACCCACACAGCTGAGTGTGTCTGAAGAAAAACACATCATTGTGCCGACTGATCTCACTTTAAATTCATGACCACACATTTCCTAACAAAACTGACCCCTCCATTTCAGCACTTAAATCTAATTCCATCTCTCCTCCTCAAGGATATTACTCCCACAATTGCCCCTTCCTCCTACATGTTTTATTTTTCCATCTGTACTCAACATGCAGTATTTCTACCATCTTTCTTCTAAGGCACTCACGATCCCACTTTCCTGTCCTGGTATGACCCCATTTCCACACTTTGAAACAAATGAATAGACTGGCTCTGTCCAATTTCTCTCTTCCTGTTCTCACTTAAACCCACTCGGAGCATGCCTTGCCTGATTGCTCCATCAAAACTGCTCCTGCCAAGCTCTCCAACGATCTCCACAATGGAAATCCAGATTCCTCATCTTACTTGACTTAGCAGCCTTTGATATGGTTAAATATTATTTCCTTCTTGAAGCACTTTCTTCACTTGACTTCCAGGATGCCACATCATCTCAAATGCTTCCTCTCAGTCTTGGCTGGTTCCTTTACTCCCCAACCTTTTAATGTTGGAATACTCCCAGGCTCATTGCCCTGGACCTTGTCTTTCCTATTATCTGTCTATATCTGTAACTTCGTCTCTCTATCACTCTCTCATGATTCCCACTCAAGTCAGAACAGGCTAAGTCTTGCTGGTTTAACAACAACCTCCCCCCGACCCAGTAGCTTAAGAAAAGTTTCTCACTCATGTTGCCTTTCAGTTGTGGTTTGCCTGGGTATTCTATCCCATGTTGTCCTTTCTCTGGGACAAAGCTCACAGAACAGCTACCATAAAGTACTGCCAGCTGCTGTGACAGAGATAAGAATGTGACATATTGTGCATTAATTACTAAAGCTTCCATGCAGAAGTAACATGTATTATTTCTACTTGATTTTAGTTGGACAGAGCAAGTCACAGGGCCATGATGAGTAGAAAAGCACAATTCTAACATAAAACCATATTAGAATGTGAAATGGTAATATTTGGTGAATGGCACTAGTGATGACCAAAACCCCCAAATGTGTATCTCCTGCCCAGGCTTCTCCCTAAACTTTTTTCACGTACCTAACTCGCTGCTCAGGATCTTCACTTAGATATCTGATTAAAACCTCAAACTAAGCATCTGCAAAACTGAGGTCTAGTCTTCTCCTTACTCCCAACCAAACCTCCTCCTACAGTTTTTTCATCTCAGTTCATGGCAACTCCATGAACTCCATATATAAGCTCCATAAGGGTTTATTGTTGTATTCCCAATGCCAAACAAAATGTGTGGCAAAAAAAATAGTTTGAACAAATGAACTGATGAACAAACATTGTGTTTTTGTCTCAGTTGATACTCTGATTTCCTCATATCCTTAAAAAATGGTAAAGTAGATATCTTACTCAAAAAGATTCTAATATAATGATCAACAACCACGCCTCTTGAGCACACAGGGTCTGCTACTATACCAAATATTGTGTTGAGTTCCTTGCCTTCTCTGCTTCCCCCCACCCAACAATTAGCCGACAAGTGCTGTACTAGTAGTTCTCTGACACTGTTAGCCCCCTGAAGTCCCAGCCTTCACTACCTGCATCCCCCTCCCTCTTCATTTCATATGGCCATTCTCTCTCCATATGCGTAAACACCTTTCAGGAATCCATTGCATATGTCACTTTTTTAAACATGTTATCCTGTGATCCCTGTTAGACATTTCTAAGGTCACTTACTACAAGGTCAATTGTTTTTTTCTTTTGGAGCTTATTATATTTACTTTTGGACTCATTTTTTTCTCCTTAAGCTTCTCAAGTCCTCTCTCCTTACTCATCAGACAAATGTCATTCCAGGTGAGGAAGTTTGTGTCCTAAAAGCCTGAGTTTTTAAAGAGCTATTTGCAAATTATTGTTATTTTCTGGATCTGACTGACATACCAGGTGACAGAGTTGTTAGCTGTTAGCTGACAGCGGCAAATCCAGGGGGCTTACAGTCAAGACTCCAAATAAGAAATACAGCAGCCCAAACTAAAGGTACTATTCCCAAATACATGTCAAAGCATTTGCTTCTTTTTTTAAAAAATAAGATCGGATTATATATAAATTATATTATTCCACAGTTGCTCTTTCACAGGTCTGCTACGGTGATAAAAAAAAAAAAATCAATAAATATATGTGAGGTGCTTAGAACAGTACACCTCAATTTAAGTATGTGTTATTGTTTTCCTTAAGATGACTAATTATTTAATAGTCTAAGTGGGTACTATATTAGGGTTCTCTGGAGGGACAGAACTAATGGAAGAGACATATACATAAATGGAAGTTTATTAAGTATTAACTCACATGATCACAAGGTCCCACAGTAGGCTGTCTGCAGGCTGAGAAGCAAGGAGAGCCAGTGAAAGTTCCAAAACTGAAGAACTTGGAGTTTCATGTTTGAGAACAGGAAGCATCCAGCATGGGAGAAAGATGTACGCTGGGAGGTTAGGCCAGTCTCCCTTTTCACATTTTTTGCCTGCTTATGTTCTAGCCGAGATGGCAGTTGATTAGATGGTGCCCACCCAGATTAAGGGTGGGATTGCCTTTCTCAGCCCACTGACTCAAATGTTAATCTCCTTTGGCAACACCCTCACAGACACACCCACGATCAATGATTTGTATCCTTCAATCCAATCAAGTTGACAGTATTAACCATCACAGGTACACTCTTTTAAATTATAATCCAAAATACAATCTTCATGTGCTGTTATTAACATTTTAAATCTTTGGTTGATTAAAATAATAAGATTTAAGTAGTTTAAATTCACAGTGTAATTGTAACCATACATATGTTTGGAAACGGATATATCAATGCAGCATGTAGTCAAGAAAATTATTATGTTCCAAAGACCAGACCGTATAGATCCAATAATTCTGTCCTGCTGGAGCACATAACAAGAAAAACACAGGAGAGGTAACACTGAGACCTAATAAAAACAACCAAAAGGAACTTGCCCAGCTGAAAGGAAGATACTCAGACACAGCAGTTTTGGCCCCATAACTGACTGACTGAGCAACCTGAAGCCGGTCGTGAATCAGTATTTTATTCAATGTGAATAAAGACCACTACCCCAAATTTTAGTTACCACAGTGTGAAAACATTCATTTTTCACTGTGAATCAGAAAATATAAATTATCTCTTAGCTATGTCTCCAGACACACTCTCAGCCATGGCTGGAGTAAGCTTTGATTCCATCTAGGCTGACCATGGCTATCCCAACACAGGCCTCCAGGAGGCAGCGTCTCTTCATTTTAAGTGAGGGCGTGAATTGTGCAGTTCTTCAATATTCTTAACTTTTGTCTTCATTCTCCTAGGAAACCTTTCTAGTTCAGGAAAAAATTATTCTATAACTGTAGCCCTCCCACTGGCCCATGCATCATGGAATAATGCATCATGACTTTGCCAGGTTGGGTGAGTTCATTCAAAGATCACACATAGGCCTTTGGTTTTGGGAAAGGTAGAGAGGGATCAAAATTTTGAGAGTAAAAGGGCAGGAATGATTTTTTGTTTGCAGCACTTGGCGGAAGATGTCCTTTTTAAATAGAGCTTTAAAAAACCTAAGCAAAGAAAAATTGCTGGCCCTCATTCATGTATAGTTTGTCCTAAAGATTGCCTTTATTGCTTTACATAGAACAACCAAAGTTCCTGCTGAGACCTCAGGTTGACCTTTTGTCACTTTTCCCTCTGAAAGTTGCTTTAGATGTTCATTCTCACTGATTTTTAGCTTCAACCAAGCCCTTAGATATGATGTTAGCCATTGCCACTATCAAACATCCTAGAAGAGTAGATATAACCCTTTTTTGATGGTAAGTCTCTTTGATGTTTCAATGAGATGTACGTATATTGCTGAACCTACATATACGTATATATCCTTATGTTTTGGTAACAATTAATTTTAAGGATCTCCTAGACTTTGTTCAAGTAGTCTTCTAGGTGAAGAAAAGAGCCCTCACAGCTCTCCCACTGCTGTCCTAGGTCAATTAGATTAGTCTAGTAATCAAGTGGTTTTTTGTGAACCAGTAACTATATTTAAAGCCAAATATCCCAGAGAGAAGTCGATGTCCCAAAGTGTAAGAGTTTTTCGGTGAATGGGAAGATGGCCAAATAGGAACAGCTCTAAAGTGCAGTTCCCAGTGAGAACAACGCAGAGGGTGAGTGATCACCGCATTTCCAAACAAGTTTTTACTGCCCACAGATCAGGAGACTCCCAGGCTGAAAAGCACCACAAGTTTCCAGTATAGCTGTTTCAGCCAGCGCAGTGGGTCTCTGCACAAAAACACACAAATCTGGGCAGCCGTTTCAACTGGTTCCTGGAATACCTGGGAGACAGAGCCGCCCATTCAACTGAAAAGAGGGGGCTGAAACAGGGAGCCAGGTGATTTGGCTCAGTGGGTCGCACCCCCCACAAAGACCAGCAACCTGAAACACTCTGGATTGAGAGTTCTGCAGCAAGCACAGCTAGACTCAGAATAGTCCAGCTCTGTAGGGGGAAGGGTGTCCACCATTACTGAGGCAGTCCACCACTACACCAAGGCAGTTTACCATTACTGATGCAGTCTGCCATTACAGGGGCAACTCGTAAATTACTGAAGCAGTCCGCCATTACCAAGGCAGTCTGCCATTACTGAGGCAGACTGCCATTATCGAGGCAGGTCTAACTATATCTCTGTAAACAAAACCCCAAGGAAGGTCACACAGCAGCTGGGCAGAGCCCATGGCAGCTCAGCAATGCCTCTGCTGGCAGACTATGATTAGGCTACCTCCTTGCTCAGCAGGGCATCTCTGAAAAAGGCAGCAGCATGCCAGAAACTTATAAATAAAGCCCCACCTATCCAGGAAAGAGCACCCTGGGAAAAAGGTGGTTATGAGTTCCACTGCAGCAGACTTAAACGTACATGCCCAGCAGCTCTGAATAGAACAACAGAGCTCCCAGCTCAGCACTTGGGCTCCTATAAGGGATAGACTGTCTCCTCAAGCAGCTCCCCAATCCCTGTATATCCAAGGAGACACCTCATAAAGGACAGCTTAGGTTGACATCTGGCAGGTATCCTTCTGGGACAAAGATAACAGAAGAAGAAACTGGCAGCAACCTTTACCATTCTGCAGCCGCTGCGAGTGATCCCCTGGCAAGCAGGGTCTGGAGTGGACCCCCAGCAGTCCTGCAGCACAGGGGCCTGACTGCTAGAAGGAAAACCAAGAAACAGAAAGAAATGACTTCAACATCAACAAAAAGGACATCCACTCAGAAACCCAATCCGAAAGTCACCAACTACAAAGACCACAGGTAGACAACCCACAAAGATGGGAAAAAACCAATGCAAAAATGATGAAAACACCAAAAAACAGAAAGCCTCTCCTCCTTCAAGGGATCACAACTCACCAGCAAGGGAACAAAGCTGGATAGAGAATGAGTCTGATGAATTGACAGAAACAGGCTTCAGAAGGTGGGTAATAACAAACTTCTGAGAACATGTTCTAACCCAATGCAAAGAAACTAAGAACATTGAAAAAAGATTTGATGAAATGCTAAGGAGAATAAACAGCTTAGAGAAGAATATGAATGACTTAGTGGTGCTAAAAAAAACACAACACAAGAACTTCGCAAGGCATACTCAAGTTTCAATAGCTGAATTGACCAAGCAGAAGAAAGAATATCAGAGATTGAAGATCAACTCAATGAAATAAAATGAGAAGGTAAGATCAGAGAAAAAAGAGTGAAAATAAATGAACAAAGCCTCCAATAAATCTGGGATTATGTGAAAAGACCTAATCTGTGTTTGATAGGTGTATCTGAATGTGACAGACAGAATGAATTCAAGATGGAAAACACTCTTCAGGATACTATCCAGGAGAAATCCCGAACCTAGCAAGTCAGGCCAATATTCAAGTGGAGAAAATACAGAGAACACCACAAAGATTTTCCTCAGAAGAGGAAACCCAAGGGAAATAATCGTCAGATTCACCAGGATTAAAACGAAGAAAAAATCCTAAGGGCAGCCAGAGAGAAAGGTCAAGTTAACCACAAAGGGAAGCCCATCAGACTCACAGCAGACCTCTCGGCAGAAATTCTACAAGTCAGAAGTGAGTGGGAGCCAACCTAGAATTTTATATTCAGCCAAACTAAGCTTCATAAGCAAAGGAGAAATAAAATCCTTTACAAACAAGAAATTGCTGAGAGACTTTGTCACCACCAGGCCTGCCTTACAAAAGCTCATGAAAGAAGCACTAAACATAGAAAGGAACAACCAATACCAGCCACTCCAAAAGTGCACCAAATGATAAAGAGCAACAACACATGAAGAAACTGTGTCAACTAATGGGAAAAACAACCAGCTAGTATCAAAATGGCAGGATCAAATTCACACATAACAATTGTAACCTTAAATGTAAATGGGCTAAATGCCCCAATCACAAGACACAGACTGGCAAATTGGATAAAAGTCAAAACCCATCAATGTGCTGTATTCAGGAAACCCATCTCATGTGCAAGGACACACATAGGCTTAATATAAAGAGATGGAGGAAGATTTACCAAGCAAATGGAGAGCAATAAAAAGCAGGAGTTGCAATCCTAGTCTCTGATAAAATAGACTTTAAACCAACAAAGATCAAAAGAGACAAAGAAGGGCATTACATAATGGTAAAGGGATCAATGCAACAAGAAGAACTAACGATCCTAAATATAAATGCACCCAATACAGGAGCACCCAGATACATAAAGCAAGTTCTTAATGACCTACAAAGAGACTTAGACTCCCACACAATAATAGTGGGAGACTTCAACATTCCATTGTCAATATTAGACAGATCAATGAGACAGAATATTAACAAGGATAACCAGGACTTCAACTCAGATCTAAACCAAGCAAACCTAATAGACAACTACAGAACTCTCCACCCCAAATCCACAGAATGTCCATTCTTCTCAGCACCACATCACATCTACTCTAAAATTGATTACATAATTAGAAGTAAATCACTCCTCAGCAAATGCAAAAGAACAGAAATCATAACAGTCTCTCAGACCACAGTGCAATCAAATTAGATGTCAGGATTAAGAAACTAACTCAGAACCACACAACTTCATGGAAACTGAACAACTGGCTCTTGAATGAGGACTAGATAAACAATGAAATGAAGGCAAAAATAAAGATGTTCTTCGAAACCAACGAGAACGAATACAAAACATACCAGAATTTCTGGGACACATTTAAAGTAGTGTCTAGAGGAAAATTTATAGCAATAAACACTCAAGTGAGAAGCAAGGAAAGATATAAAATCCACACCCTATCATCAAAATTGAAGGAGCTAGAGGAGCAAGATCAGTAAAACTCAAAAGCTAGCAGAAGACAAGAAATAACTAAGATCAGAGCAAAACTGAAGGAGACAGAGACAAAAAAAAAAAAGCCTCAAAACAAAATCAATAAATCCAAGAGCTGTTTTTTGAAAAGATCAACAAAATAGACCAGTAGCCAGATTGACAAAAAAGAAAGAGAGAAGAATCCAATAGATGCAATAAAAAATGATAAAGGGGATATCACCACCAATTCCACAGAAATACAAACTATCATCAGAGATTACTACAAACAACTCTATGCACACAAACTAGTAGACCTAGAAGAAACAGATAAATTCCTGGACATTTCCACCCTCCCAAGCCTAAACCAGGAAGAAGCTGAAACCCTGAATAGATCGATAACAAGGGCTGAACTTGAGGCAGCAATAGCATACCAACCAAAAAAGCCCAGGTTCAGATGGGTTCACAGCCAAATTCTACCAGACATACAAGGAGGAGCTGGTACCATCCTTCTGACACTATTCCAAACAATCCAAAAGAGGGAATCCTTCCCAAATCATTTTATAAGACCAACATCATGCTAAATACCAAAACCCGGCAGAGAGTCAACAAAAAAGAAAACTTCAGGCCAATATCCATGATGAACATGGATGCAAAAATCTTCAATAAAATACTAGCAAACTGACTGCAGCAGCACAACAAAAAGCTTATCCATCACCATCAAGTAGGCTTCATCCCGGGAATGCAGGCTGGTTCAACATATGCAAGTCTATAAAAGTAATTCACCACATAAACACAACCAAAGACAAAAACCACATAATTATATCAATAGATGCAGAGAAGTCCTTTGACAAAATTCAATAGTCCTTTATGTTAAAAACTCTGAATAAACTAAGTGTCAATGGAACATATCTCAAACTAATAAAAGCTATTTACAACAAACCCATGGCCAATATCATACTGAATGGGTAAAAACTGGAAGAATTCCCTTTGAAATCTGGCACTAGACAAGGATGCCCTCTGTCACCACTCCTATTCAATATAGTATTGGAAGTTCTGATTGCCACAGCAATCAGGACAAGAAAAAGAAATAAAGGGTGTTCAATTAGGAGGAAGTCAAATTGTCTCTACTTGCAGATGACATGATTATGTATTTAGAAGACCCCACCCTCTCAGCCCAAAATCTCCTGAAACTGATAAGCAACTTCAGCAAAGTCTCAGGATACAAAATCAAAGTGCAGAAATCACAAGCATTCCTATACACCAATAACACACTAAAAGAGAGCCAAATCAAGAACGAACTGCCATTCACAATTGCTACAAAGAGAATAAAATACCTAGGAACACAACTAACAAAGGATGTAAAGGGCCTCTTCAAGGAGAACTACAAACCACTGCTCTTCCATGGTCATGGTCAGGAACAATCAATATGTGAAAATGGCATACTGCCCAAAGTAATTTACAGATTCAATGCTATCCCCATCAAGCTACCTATGACCCTCTTCACAGAACTGGAAAAAACCACCTTAAACTTCATATGGAACCAAAAGACAGCCTGAATAGCAAGACAATCCTAAGCAAAAAAAAAACAAAAACAAAAACAAAAAACAAAGCTGGAAGCATCACGCTACCTGACTTCAAACTGTACTACGAGGTTACAGTAAGCAAAACAGCTTGGTACTGGTACCAAAACAGAGATATAGACCAATGGAATAGAACAGAGGCCTCGGAGGCAACGCCACACATCTGCAACCATCTGATCTTTGACAAACCTGACAAAAACAAGCAATGTGGAAATGAGTCCCTGTTTAATAAATGGTGTTGGGAAAACTGGCTAGCCATGTGTAGAAAGCAGAAACTGGACCCCTTCCTGACACCTTACACTAAAATTAACTCCAGATGGATTAAAGACTTAAACATAAGACCTCACATCATAAAAACCTTAGAAGAAAACCTAGGCAAAACCATTCAGGACATAGTCATAAGGACTTCATGACCAAAACACCAAAAGCAGTGGCAACAAAAGCCAAAATAGACAAATGGGATCTAATTAAACTCCAGAGCTTCTGTACAGCAAAGGAAACAATCATTAGAGTGAACTGGTAACCAACAGAACAGGAAAAAATTTTTGCAATCTACCAATCTGACAAAGGGCTAATATCTAGAATCTACAAAGAACTAAAACAAATTTACAAGAAAAAAACAAATGAACCCATCCAAAAGTGGGCGAAGGATATGAACAGACACTTTTCAAAAGAAGACATATATGAGGCCAGCAAACATATGAAAAAATGCTCATCATTACTGATTGTTAGAGAAATGCAAATCAAAATCACATTGAGATATCATCTCATGCCAGTTAGAATGGTGATCATTACAAAATCTGGAGACAACAGATGCTTGAGAGGATGTGGAGAAATAGGAACACTTTTATATTGTTGGTGGGAGTGTAAATTAGTTCAACGATTGTAGAAGACAATGTGGCGATTCCTCAAGGACCTAGAAATAGAAATTCCATTTGACCCAGCAATCTCATTACTGGGCATACATCCAAAGGATTATAAATCGTTCTATTATGAAGACACATGCACATGTATCTTCATTGCAGCACTGTTTACAATAGCAAATACCTGGAAGCAACCCAAATGCCCACTGATGATAGACTGGACAAGGAAAATGTGGGGCACATATACACCACGAAATACTATGCAGCCATAAAAAAGGATGAGTTCATGTCCTTTGTAGGAACATGGATGAATCTGGAAACCATCATTCTCAGCAAACTGACACAGGAACAGAAAATCAAACACCACATGTTCTCACTCACAGGCGGGTGTTGAACAGTGCAAACACATGGACACAGGGGAGGGGAGCATCTCACACCAGGGTCTGTTGCAGGGGAATGGGGAGGGATGGGGTGGGTAGGGAGACTGGGGGGAGGTAACATGGGGAGAAATGCCAGATATAGGTGACGGGGGATGGAGGCAGCAAATCACATTACCACGTATGTACCTATGCAACAATCCTGCATGATCTGCACATGTACCCCAGAACCTAAAGTGCAATAAAATATATATAAAAAAGAAAAAGAAAGCCAAATGTCAACAATTCTGGAAGACTGTCTTTGACTTCTTTATTTGGAAGCGCTCTAAAAAGAGAGAATTTTTGATTACCACACAGGACTGATGTTTTAATTGTAGTTTGATCATCAGGTAACTGCTGCATTCATGCATTTCATTTGTTTTTACTATCATTACCTCACTTTACATAATAATACTTAACAATTACTGTAATCGGGACACTTTCACACTTTAACACAGTGTGTTTTATGACCCTCCTGAGAAAAATATCTCTTGATAACGAAGCCAGAATAGCTCATAGCTTTATCACTATGATAGTGAAAGTTGATGTCAATGCTAAATTGATGACCCCCTATCCGAGGATCATCAAACCACACCTTTCTCCTTTACAAAAGTTAGCAAATTTACTGCCAAATATGCTGATTTCATAAATGATTTAGTAATATCATCTAATGCAAAGTATTTGCAAAGCACCTGAAAAGAAGATCATTTTCAGACAAAATCCTCATCAAGCTTGAAATTTCATGTCCTAAATTTAGGATATTATATTCACACAAACTACCTCCATTTTACCATAAATAAATTATCTATTGATGTCACCACCATTGTCACTGTTGCAACTGTCATTCATTGGTTCAAGCTTTAAGATCACAGTGGCCCCTAGTGGTGCATTCTTTTTGTTTTCCCCCTCTTCGTTCTTCAAATTGTCAAGGGGCACACATTGAATACACATTCATTATTCATTATAACAACTTTGTTAATGAAAAAGCTTACTACCACTGCTTCCCTCAACTGATATATAGGAAACAAATTCTTTTGGAATTTTGAAATCTCGTATTTTGAAAATATGTGACACAAAAATGTTGACAGAACAGAAGCTCATTGGTAATATTTACTGACAATGAAAGTTCTAAAATGGAATGTAAAAATGAGATGCTCTTTCTCAAAAAATCAAGAAATATAAAAGGTATGCTAATAATATGATAACGCCTACCCTAATCCCGATAAGGAACTTTAAATGTAACTCAAGAATTAACTGCCTGCAAATAATCATCTGTTTAAGCAGTATCTTGACTTTAAAGGCCTTAAAAATGCAAGCATGAAGACAGGGGAGCCAATCATACTAATTACCTCACTGTACCTTGTAACAAATTAATTTTGAGTAAAGGAACAGGCAAGTAGAGAAAAAGGCCATAATCTCAATTAGTTAATCTGAATAGAACATAAATACTCTCAGAATTCATCTGGCCTTTAGAATAAAAGAGTAGAACCGGGTGGGTGGGAGCAGTGATCACTTCATGCTGACAGCCTGGAATTGTTACTTATGGTGCCATTTTTCAGTTCTGCATTCCAATGGGAGAATTTACCATATTTGGGCAGCAGAACATGACAGGTTGGTGTTGACTATCCATAACCAGCTCCACCCTCAGAGAACTAATCTAACCTAAACTTTAACAAGCTCTTATCATTAGGAATAATAGCTTAGCTTCTGTTTAAAATGTGTTTCTGGCAGGTAAACTTTGTAGAATAGGTCCTGCTCAGTACTGCCAGCACTCATTTTTAGTCATCAAGCTGTGGGTAAGGGTTCTTTGCATACCCACTACCATTTCACAAAGACTGTATCACCATTCTAATAAATGTTGATATTTTGAATGTTTAGAAAGCAAAAATATAAAGTAAGATTTATTCTTTACTCCTAGAGGATCTAGTTCTTGTATCTGCCCATTCCTTTCTGAACTCTTCCACAGGTTTGAGCCTCCATGTCTTCAAAGGTTCTCTGGTATTACCGGCTGAAGCTATGTTCCACAGATGCTACATCTCTCTCCAGCCACCATTCTCGATGTGGCCTTCCTTTCACAAAGTTCTTTAAAAGATATTCTAAATACAGTGTTTCCATGCTCGCACACACACAGCTTAAAATTCCCACCATAACCAGTCCCTCCCACCCCACATTCATAAACATAAATAAATAAATAAAATAAAATCAGGCTCCCCAAACTACTTTTCTTCTGAAATCTGTCAAGGCTTGCTGATGACCTCACCAAATCCAATAGCTTTTCCTTAACCCTTTGTTTCCAAGGTCTGTCTATTCAACACTGACTACCATCTTCTCAAAATGCTTTCTCCTCTTGGATTCCACGACACTACATTTCTCTGATTTTCCTTCTCCCTTTACAACTCCAGAACATATATTCTCTGAGTACTATATACTTCTATTATGTAAGTGAGTACAGTATTGGCCACAGTTATGTCTATTTTTTTCTTTAAAGGAAGAAAGATATTACAAGGACAATGGAATGACTAAGAAGAAGGACAATGCATTTTTTGGCCAATTACACCTTTGTGTGATGTCTGCAAAGCACAGCCCATTCTTAGTAGCTAGATGTGTGGTTTGAAAGAGAACTTGGAGACTCACAGGACATAGGAGACATGTGGCCTTCCAAGACCAGTTGGGTGCATTCTAAGTACCTCCTGAGCCCCCAGCAGGCCTACTAACAAATATGACCTAGGGTAGACTACACTGATTCATAGCCTCTTCCAGTAACTTATTTGTTTTTAACACTGTCATTTACTGTGTCTAAGATTTCTATTCAACAGACTTTTAAAAAAAGTTTTCAACTGTGAAACCAAAAGAATATGCTCTGATCATTGTTTGAAATTATCATGTGTCAGTTTGACCAAAATTATACACTCTAACCAAGTATATTCTTAATATTACAATTACAAGTGTTTTGTCCTTTATTTAGATATTCAAGTAAGCAGAGGAAGCCACGTTCTCTAAAAGCAATTAGAGGAAGCTTGTTGAAAAGATCATTTTGGTTGTTTTCATTCTTTTATGAAATGTCATTCTGTTATAAAATGTCATTCTGTTTATTTCATTCTCTAACAAGCTTCATTCTGTTAGTCAGATATCTCAGAACTCAAACTAAGAAGAACTTTAAAGCAAATTAGTAAGTTGACTGTGAAAACATGATGCTCTGGACAGCACACTGATGGCCTCTGTTGAGAGTTGTTTTCATTTTGTTTTAATAATGAAGGTCAATTAAGCCATAAAATGATAACCCAAAAGAATCCCCCATGAAAGGTCCCAGGAAGGCCCAGAAGAGGTGATAACTTAAAAGGGAAGAGCTGTACTGGCCATGTAGAGTAAGTGGGAAAGACAGGCAGTAAATAGCCTAAATCCACCTCACTATTAGCCTGCATTCTTCTACCTTTCTGGTCCTCTCTGAAGATGGTTAGTTGATACCATTAACTTCTTAAGGTTTTTTTTCCTTTTTATGTACATACATATGTATTTATGTTAGAGATGGGTCTTGCTATGTTGCCCAGGCTGGAGGGCAGTGGCTATTCACAGATGCAGTGATAGCACACTATAGTCTCCAATTCCTCAGCTCAAATGATCCTTCTGCCTCAGCCTCCCATATGAGCGTATTGTTTCCACTGTAATAATCTGTACTGTCCTTTGACTTAGAAATTTTGCAGTCTCATTTGGAGAATGGGATATGAGTAGATAATAAAAGTGGAATAAAAGTTCTCTTCCACAAATATATTTTGTAATTATAATAATTTCTGTCATTTCTGAATGCTTACTCCATACCAGACACTGTGTGAAGCACTTTGTAGACATTATCTCATGTGATCACAACTATTCTACATGGAAGCATTGCCCTCAATTGATTGACAAGAACCTGTGACTCAGAAGTAAAAAGAAAAAACTTGCCTATTCCCTAGAAGGCAGATGCCAAAAAAAAAAGAAGTGAATAAAAAGAAACTTGCCTAGGAAGTAGCTGAGCCAAGATTCCCAATCTGCATATTTTCACTCTGAAAGAACACGAATTACCCAACTAAATTAATATTGCCGTTCACCATATTTCTGATGTATAATCACTGGACATTGGAGGAGACACACATTTTTAGCACCCTAATCCAGACAAGGAACTTTAAATGCTCACCAGCCCAGGCTGTGTATCTCAGCATGTTAGGAACCAGCAGGGAAGTTAGGACCACTAAAAGAAATAACTGGGCCAGGAAGCACTCCTTCTGGAATCTCCACCTGGATTAGCCCTCCTGACTCCACTCCTGCCTCCACTATGTCCATCAGGGTGAACCAAAAGTCCTACAAGATGTCCACTTCTGGCCCAGGGGCCTTCAGCACCCACTCCTCTCGAGTGGGCCCAGTGCCCGCATCAGCTCCTTGAGCGTCTCCCAAGTGGGCAGCAGCAGCTTCTAGAGTGGCCTGGGCAGAGGCTATGGCGGGGCCAATCGCATGGAAGGCATCACCACTGTCATGGTCAACCAGTCTGCTAAGCTCCCTTGACCTGAAGGTGTACCGCAACATCCAGGCCGTGCGCACCTAGGAGAAGGAGCAGATCAAGACCCTCAACAAGAAGTTTGCCTCCTTCATCGACAAGGTATGGTTCCTACAGCAGCAGAACAAGATGCTGGAGACCAAGTGGAATGTCTTGCAGCAGCAGAAGACGGCTCAAAGCAACATGGACAACATGTTCAAGAGCTACATCAACCACCATCGGCGGCAGCTGGAAACTCTGGGCCAGGAGAAGTTGAAGCTGGAGGCAGAGCTTGGCAACGTGCAGGGGCTGGTGGAGGACTTCAAGAACAAGTACCAGGACGAGATCAATAAGCATACAGAGATGGGGAATGAATCTGTCCTCATCAAGAAGGATATGCATGAAGCCCACATGAACAAAGTAGAGCTGGAGTCTTGCCTAGAAGGGCTGACTGACAAGATCAACTTCCTCAGCCAGGTATGTGAAGAGGAAATCTGGGAGCTGCAGTCCCAGATCTCAGATACATCTGTGGTGCCGTTCATGGACAACAACCACTCCCAGGACATAGACAGCATCATCACTGAAGTCCAGGTACAGTACCAGGACACCACCAACGGCAGCCAGGCTGAGGCTAGAGCATGTATCAGATCAAGTATAAGGAGGTGCAGGTGCTGGCCGGGAAGCACGGGGAAGACCAGCGTACAAAGACTGAGATCTCCAAGATGAACTGGAACATCATCAGGCTCCGGGCTGAGACTGAGGGCCTCAAAGGCCAGAGGGCTTCCCTGGAGCAGTGTGGGGAGATGGCCGTTTAGGATGCCAACGCCAAGCTGTCTGAGCTGGAGGCCACCCTGCAGCGAGTCAAGTAGGACCTGGCGTGGCAGCTGCACGAGTACCAGGGGCTGTGAACGTCAAGCTGGCCCTGGACATCTAGATCTCCACCTACAGGAAGCTGCTGGAAGGTGAGGAGAGCCACCTGGAGTCTGGGATGCAGAATATGAGTATCCATAGGAAGACCACCAGTAGTTATGCAGGTGGGCTGAGCTCGGCCTATGGGGGCCTCACAAGCCCCAGCTTCAGCTATGGCCTAGGCTCCAGCTTTGGCCCTGGCACGGGCCGCACCAGCTCCACTAGCTTCACCAGGGCCGTGGTTTTGAAGAAGATGGAAACCCGCGATGGAAAGCTGGTGTCCAACTCCTCTGATGTCGGGCTTAAATGAACAGCCACAGCAGCCCCTCCCAGCCTACTTTCTGCGGCTGCCTCAGAGCCCCAGAGGGAGGCCACTGTGCAGGGGAGCACAGGGAACAGGAGACCCACCTGAGGCACAGCCCTAGCCCTCAGCCCACCCACAGGGGAGTTTACTGCCTGGGGAGCCCCCACCCCCACCTTGCCCATGCCTCCAGCTACAAAACAATTCAGCTGCTTTTGTGTGTGTGTGTCCAAAATAAAAACCTCAGCTAGCTCTGCCAAAAAATAAATAAATAAACAATAATAAATAAATAAAGGACAAACAGCCTTACTTCTCTCCTTCTATGGATAATGGCCCCCACTGTTTATTATAAGATGTGACTTGCTTTAGTAATCAGAGAAAGATCAATTGGGAAAGAATGGGAAGCAGTGTTATATTTTGGAGAGACACTTTAACCGTATAATTTTCTGTGAAAGCCTACTCCTGTAAGCAGGAATTGCAATGTGTTGCTTACTGTCATAATCATTAAAACCATGAAATAAATATATATTTTATAAACCTACAGGCCAGATCAGCCTCCATCTTCAATTCTAGGCACTCCCACTAATGCCAGTAAAAAGAAAATTAATATATGCCTTAATTAGACCAACATTATTATTTCTAAGTGGATCTCTTTAAATAAATCTCAAATTGATTTCTGTGTGGGGTGTATGTGTGTGTGTTTTAAAGGCATATGAGGTCATATTTTCTCAAATGTGCACATTTTTGGCACAAGCAAGTCTAGCAGAAGTCTCTTAAGACCATAACTTAGTAGATTATACAATTATTAAAGATTGACCTTTTCTGTTGAGTTTAATGAACTGAAAATTGCATTTTTAACCTTGGCTGATGTGCTGTCAGATGTCAGTCATCTTTTTTATATCTATCTGAAATAGACTATAAATTAAGTTCGTCCAAAAACTAATTTATTAGGCCAGCAGAGGGGGCAAAAATAGCCAATGATAATGAAGAAAGACTTCAAGGAAGATTCATTCTGAAGTCACGTTAAGAAGACGGCAATGGCAATGAGAATGATGACTGATTTACAGATACAGTCATGAGAACTACTGGGGGAGGGGAACTCCTGTAGCAGGGCCTTGAAGCCCCTGTAACTTACATGTAATATAAACATACACTCAAAGCCCAGTGAAGACCACCACACACCAGACACAATGCCAACAGTGTGAAACACATATTCTCAAGCCAAATTATATCGTTAAAAAATCCATCACTAAGCTTAAAACACTTTTTACAACTGTCTATTGTTCCGTTGTATAATTTTCAATGTAAAAATTTTGTACATTCTCCCTTACCCATCAACTGACTATTTCCATTTCAAACAGAATCTATTTGCTGCACAGTATTTCATGTGTTAGGAAAAGTAAACATCTCCATTAATTTTATAAAATAAGCATCTCTGTAATGCCTCCTTTGTTTTACTCATACCATTTTTATTTCCTATTTCTTTTTTAAGGACATTATTCAGCTTGTAAAAGACTTTCTGGTGAATAAACTTGTGACCTCTGCTTTCTCCACAAGCTTAAGACAATGTGGTAAGATATTTCTGTGGGTTGAAGCTACTTGTATGAAATGTTGGAATAATGAGTAAGTTCAATCAATTCTGTAAAATAGCTAGTCAGTTCTGATAGGAGGAATATAATCAATATAACAAATTGGACACACATTCCACTCCAGGCACTGGTGCAAGGTGTCCCATTGAGTTCAGAACAAACAGAAGCCAGACTCTATCCTCAAGGAGCTTAGAGTCCTGGGGTAGGAACTAAATGTGTGCAAATGACTGTAAGTCCTTCGGTGTTAAGCCAAGGAGGTAAACTAAATTCAAACACTGATAAAACATGTTTGCTTAAATGAAATCATTATTTTTACTGGTTCATTTGGTTTATTTTAAAGTAACAAGTTTTTCAATAGATAGAGAAGTATAAAAAAAGAGGCAGGAGAGGCATTTTATAACTTGTCAAATTAATTTTTAAGTCTTTTTACACACACACACACACACACACACACCCCACACACACAGGTGATGGGGTTGCCTTCCCTCCACTATTCCTGGTAGGAAGGCAGCCCAGTGTGAACAGCCCGGGCCCACACAAGGAAGGGGTCAGAGCACGGCAGCAGCCCAGCAAGATCAGGAGATTACTTATAGGAGAATTGAGTAAATAAGTAAAAACATCAAGAATAATGATAAGCAGGCTTTTCACTGTCAGAGAACACGAGGTACCTATATGAGAAGGGAGAGGAGAAACAACCCCTGCAGTGTTGGATTCGAATTAAGTTCATCTGGATGAACTTATGGTTTTCAGTATATACCTAGAAAGATATAGAAATATAGAGAGATGTAAATATGTATATATACACAGTGTATGATACATATATGTGTGCAGTTATGTATATATTATGTAGGTGTGTATGCATGTATGTATATACTTGCATAGATTTCCTTGCTCTGACCACTGAGTGCCCAGGGACAGCAACATCTCAATAGCAATAAAGCGCACCACGCACACAGATCTTGACTTTTGAATGCCACTTCTCCATTTAAAACAACAAAAAGAAAAACAGGACAGCTTAGACAAATGGCTGATTCCAGGGTGGCTAGGGGCAAGGAAAGAAGACCTGCCTGTGCACATCTTGGTACATCAGGTTCAGGGACAACCTGAGCATCAAAATAAATATTTATTGTAATAGATTATAATGCATCAATGTAAGTCTCTAAGTATACACACTGATATTAATACATATGTACATACACACATACATACATCTTTATATACTGTAGAATGGAAGCTAATAATGGAGTAAGAAAATCACCATTTGGCAAACTGTTATGCTAACAATTAACTCAGGCCAGAAACATCAATGGAGGCTAAAACTGGTAGATAAAAGTGGGGTGAACAGATTTTACATAGTCTCCAAATGACTTTCCACAAAATACCTATCACTACAAAGGGAAAAAAGATAGGTTTGCAGCAGAAAAAATTGGCAGACATAATCTTAACTAGGGGATCAGCGTTAACTTCTCCAGCAATGAAACCAGTAGACAAACAACTGCCATTAAAGAGGATGAAATAAGAACACAGCATCGC
Source organism: Ateles fusciceps (assembly GCA_036589455.1). Classification (NCBI taxonomy): domain Eukaryota; kingdom Metazoa; phylum Chordata; class Mammalia; order Primates; family Atelidae; genus Ateles; species Ateles fusciceps. The sequence goes on from JAZHEH010002842.1 coordinate 6,115,057, forward strand.
TTCTGTGAAATTCTGGCCAAAAAATTCTGGGTCTTATCATGAGGAAACATCAAACAGACCCAAATTGGCCTTTAATCTTCATAATAGTTCAAACGCATGGAAAGTAAAAAGACTAAAGAATTGCTTCAGGTTTGAAGTTTGAGCCACATTAAAGCTGGGTGTAAAATCCTGTCTTACATCATATCCCATTGTTATAAAGGAAGCTAAAATGGAGTCTCTGCGGGAAGGATACATGTGAGTCATTTATACTATTTAACTTTTCTGTAAATTTGAAAATGTTTCAAAATTAAAATTATAAAACGAGGTAATGAGTAAAAGCACTTGCTGTAAGGGTAATGCAAGTAAAGTTAGGTGGGGTTAGGAGCTAGAGAATTCCATTTCCATAGTAACAGAGCCCAGGCCTGCCTTCAGTATTACTGTATCTTGAGAGCCCAACCCAGTCCTGCACATAATTGGCATATGTTGAATGAATTCATTGGTTAATTGAGCAGAGAGAAGGGGAGGTGCCAGCCAGGAAAGGCTTTATGAAAGAAACAGAGGAGAAGAGGGGGCAGTCTAAGCATGTGAAAATGGATAGGGAAGGTCACAGCAGAAAGCAGGCAGCACATGAAGCAGCAGGTGTTTGGAGTAGACAGAATGTTTTTAGAACACAGGAGGAATGATGATTGGAAAAGTAGTTCATACAACATAAGAAATAACCTACAATGTCAGGGTGAGGTGAGGAAGGAATACTCATTTTAGAAGGCAACTGAAAAAGCTTGTTAGCCCTTTCTAAGCAAAGTCCATTTAATCTTTTTTTTTTTCCACCTTTGCTCTAATAGAGGTACCAATGCCCAATAGTGGATCCAAGGAAGGAACAATACAAGCAAAGAGGGTTAGTCTGCCAGTTAAATGACAATTCCCCCAGGGAATTCTACAGGACTATGTTCCATAAGACCCTATGTTAGTGTTTTGTGATGGAATAATTGTGAATTGGGCTAAATTAACCATATTTTTCTCCTAAATGACTCCTTACTGGGATATACCAAAAGGAAGAGAATATGCAATTTGACCCAAATTGACCTCAGTACCATTCCCCACTCCACCTCCATCCACACAGAAATTCTAGAGGAACTGCAAAAGCACACTGTGGTTGAGCAAATGGAAAAAGGCTTATGCCAGGTATTTGCGAACAGCCAGCTCAACCCTGCAAGGCATGTAAGGACTTTAAGTGAAATCAGAGATGAAGTATAAAGTGATTGAACCCAAATGGTGGCAGAGGAGCAGGGCCCTGCACATCATAACTTGCCTAATTCTTTCTTTCAAGCTCTGTCAGTTTCTATGTAAACAGTCACACACACAGATTGTAAGGATAAAGTCAAGCCCTCCCAAGGGCTCACATGAGCCGACCTCTTTGTGGCACTGTGCTAGCTGTGGCCTGGTTACCATGGATATTAAAAGAGTTAGAGGAAGCTTGCAAGAAAACATTGATTCATAAATGGGGAAGGGTGGTGCCTATGGCAGTTGGGGTGTAAAATAAGGCAAAAAAAAAAAAAATGAAATGAGTGGGGAAGAGATTGAGAGGCCAGTTTAATGGAGGCTCAAAGTGCCACAGACCTGTACTTATTCTCTCTGTAGTAATTCTACCAACACCGACAAGAACACCTTCTTCAGTGAATGTTCACATTCAGGGTCTGGTGACTCTCACTGACAGAGATACAAACACTCAGCCCAGAAGGGGAAATGACTGATAATGTCTGTGGAATTGAAATTCAGCAGCGCATAAAGTATGCACAGTGCCTCTTCAGTGACCATACTGGACAATCACCAAGTTGAAAGATACATAAGTGCCATGTAAACTTTACAAACATTCAAGGAGCAAATAGTTCTTTCCTGCACAATTGTGGTTCTTCCTATGAGAGGAAGCGTGGGGGGCAGCAAGAACTGGTAGCAGCAAAATGCAAAGATAAATGAAGAAAAAGTGAGAAGGTCCTTAAGGTTTCTCCTTCAGGTACCATGGAGCAGAAAAGAGGGAAGATGTGAAATGGAGAAGGGAGGAAGCCTGCACTTGCATGCAATTAATTTTTTGAAAAGGTATAAGATGACCCTCTGTGATTCTCAAACTGCAGTTTGCTCAGAAGTTCCCTGGGCAGTTTGATAAGAAAGATTGCAGGCTTTCACATTCCATAAGGTTAGGGCTCACTAGGTTAAAGTATATACTCAGAAGTCTGAAGGATAAAAAGATCTTCAGGTGATAATGATGCCAGCGTCCATGGACCACAGTGTTATAAATCCTGGGCTCTGACAACCCAGTAAAAGTCATTTTGGGCTGAGGGTTTCCTGAGACTATAATGAGTCCATGACTGAGTGAGCCAAAGCTGATGAGCAGGCTAACAGAAGGCTCCCAGTACAGGTGACTGGAAAGGGATAAAATGTAATCTCTTGGTCATCTATGTATGGGTCTATGTCAAGGTCTTACATATCAATGGATAAATATAGATAGATATAGATATGTGGGGAAGGAAGGCACCCACTTTAGTTAAGAGAAGTATTGAATGGGAGAAGAAATGTAATATGGTCCAGGTCTTGATATTATACAGTTGAATCCAAGTAAATTAATACATAAGCCACCCTATTTTTTTTAAATGAGCTCAAATAAACTCTTACAATCAGGGCCTCCATTCCAAAGGGTCAGTCACATGTGTCCCCTTACAGCCATGTCCTGGAGGCAGTGACGTACTGAGGTGAAAACCCCACAAGAACACGTGAGTGCGTATATCTTTACAAGGTGGTGATCTTATTCCTGTCAAGTATATGACCAGAGGGTGATTCCTGGGTCAGACGGTACTTTTGTTTTTAATCTCTTTAGAAATCTCCACACTGTTTTCCATAATGGTTGCACCAAGCTACCTTCCCATCAACAATGTACAAATGTTCCCTTTTCTCCACAGCCTCAACAACATTTATCTTTTGAGTTTTCAATAGCAGCCATCTGAACAGGTGGGTAAAAAGACTAACTTTGTGAGATGATGCATATGTTAATTTGTTTCACTATAGTAACCATTTTACTATATATAAGTATCCCCTATCATCATGTTGTATACTTTAAATATAGGGAATAATTTTGTTAAGCCCTGCATGACAGTCGATCTGCCTGGTTTCAAATCTGGTTCTGAAACTTCCTTGCTGTGTGACTTTGGACAAATTAGGTCATACAACAATCTGAATCACAACTTTTTTAATAAGGTGATTTTAATATAGGGAATTGGTTGTACAGATTTTGGAAGGGCTAAAGAAGAAAAAGGAGGACAGGTGCTGTAGGACTAAGAAGGAAAAAGGACTGACACCTAACGATTAGAAGCTGTTAAACCCCCTGGACTGCAACACTTTAGCAGCACCTGCTACCGTGCTGTTGGAGAAACATCTCAGTTGGTTCTGCATCTATCAAAAAGGTCCTGTGGTGACTGGGGTTGGAACCACAGAAAGATGTTGACTTGGCCCGAGCTTCAGGACTTCAGAATCTCTCTACCTTTGCTGTCGTAACAGCAAACAACAACCATCACACTATTAGTGTCAAAAGCAGGAAAGTTCTCTCAGTCCACTTCTGATATTCAAACGGGAACTTCAGATTCCCATTAGCATAATTGAAAAGTAAGCCAGCTAGCAATTGAAGCTGGAAAATGTAGTCTGCAGACTTCAAGCCCCAGTAGTATAAAATATAGCATAATTGGACAGATATGAAGCTGAAAGATGAGTAAATAACACATATGCTCATGAGAGAAACTGGCCTGTAATTTTCATTCTCATAGTGAATTTCTTCATTTCTTTCAAACATCTCTTATTTTACCATATATTTAAGGTATACAACATAATGTTTTGATATACTTATATATAGTAAAATGGTTACTATCATAAAGCAAATTAACATGTACATCATCTCACATAGTTGCCCCTGTGTGTGTGTGTGCATGTGCTCATTTAAAAATCTACTCTCTCAGCAAATTTCCAGTATACAATTGTTTATTTTCCTCTAATGTGGTCTTGAGGTCTCCCTCTGGAAAGTGGCACAAATTGCAATGCTGCCCTCACAGGGCTCCAGGGGTAGATGGTCATGGATATTTACAGTGTGCTTTCACAGGGTACTTCTTTATTCTCATTGACGGCCTAATAACCAAATGTCCAACCCATCACCAGGTGTCTCTTGCACAGGAATTATGTTTATTCTGGCAGATACCCTTGTGGGACTCTTATCTGACCTATGTTTGGTTTATTCCTACCAAGATAGCCATGGTCTAGGAGAGTCCTGGCCAGGAAAGAAGTTAGGTTCAGGTGTATTGGTCAGGCGAGACACAGAGCAGGCAGCACAACAAAACATAAAGTAACAGGAGTTTCTTACTTACAAATCCCAGACGGAAGAGGGCAGCACCTCTTGTGGGGCCAATGGGAAAGGAGAACTTTCAGGGCATGCACACTCAATCGGTGTGTAGGGAGCAAGAGAAAGAGGAACTTATGGTACCTCTGTCTTTCACATGGTTCAGGGCATTGCCCAAACAGATGTTCCTTAAGGAGTTCTAACTGGTGGGTTTACGGCAAGCAGGCTTCAGTTCCCAGGAGTCACGCTATGACTGAGAGGCGTTCACTGTAGCATATTTCCACATTCCATGAAAGGTATGGGGTCACTGGGGCAAGTCAAGTAGGTTGTATCTAGCTGTACCGCCTCCAATTTGTGGATCTTTACACTGTTCAAGTCTCTACTTTTCATGATAGGTGAACCTCATCCCAAATGCCTACTAACAATCACGTGACCTGGAGGTCAGAAAACCCAAGTTCAAGAACTGACGAACTTACTAATGATGTTGATCAAGTCATCTTACCTCTTTGAATATCAGCTTCTACTTCTACAAAATGGAGCTAACACTAATCCTGTTGGAGGCTGAGAACCTCAAGACCAACCCATTAGCAGCACCTGCTACTGGGCTATTGGAGAAACTATCTCAGTTAGTTTTGCATCCATCAAAAAGGTCCTGTACTGACTGGGGTTGGAACCATGGAAGAGATGTTGACTTGGCCCGAGCTTCAGGAGTGTGGAATCTCTCTACTTTTGCTGTTACAGCTCATCTTACCTCTTTGAACATCAGCTTCTACTGCTACAAAATGGAGCTAACACTACCCCTTGCCAGCAAACAGTTAGATCAAATGAGAATGCAAATGTCCACATATTTTATAGAGTATAACACTGAAGATATTTGAAGTACAAGCTGGTTGCTATTGCTATTAAGGTTCTTAAGAGTAGTTCAAATTCTGGTGGAGACTGGCTTTTCAAAAGGTTGACTGGGAAACTATATTCACACTTAAAGCTATTATCAGTTTCAGATTGAATATCACTAATTTATTCAAGTTAATTCAGAGTGATTCATTTTTTGCCATATGAATCAAAAACCTTTGTTATATTCTGAATGTTTGTTTTCTCCAAAAATTCATATTGAAATCCTAACCCACAAGCTGATAATATCAGGAGGTATTAGAAGCTGAGGCCTTTGGGAAGCTCTGCCCTCATGAGTAGGATTAGTGCCTATATAAACAAGGCCCTAAGGAGCTCATTCACCCCTGCAACCATAGGAGGTTTTAGAGGAAACTGACCTATTATGAACCAGAGGCCAAACATCAAATCTTCCAGCACCCTGCTCTTGAACTTCCGAGCCTCCAAAACTGTAATAAATTTCTATTGTTTATGATGAGCCATCCATTTATGACATTTTATACAGCAGCCCAAACTGACCAAGACACAGGATGCACTTGCCCAAGTAAATTTTTTAATACTGTGAGCAAAAGAATAGCAGGGACTTTGAAGAGAGTCAGGCCTGACACCAGCCCACTGTCTTACTTTGCTTATAACACAGAACACAGGTCTGCCTGGTATAGAAGTAAGAGGCTTTCCAAGCTTCGTGCCATCCCTTCAGTAGATCCAATGGGTAGAGCCAGGGTAGCGATCAGAGGGCCAGTGTTTAGGGTGCTCTTCCAGAGCAAGCTGCCCCAGCCTTGGCCAAAGAGCAGAACAGTCAGGGCAGCAGCAACTACAAATCACTCCCAGTCACCCAGAAATTACTGGGTCTGAAGGAAGCCGACAGCTATCAAAGTCATGGTGGCTGGCTGACTGCTGCTCACCAAGGCAAAGAACAGCTTCCGGTGGAGAGCTGGGGGAATGGGGCTGAGTCCTCTGACAACACAGGCATGACCTCTTCAAGTCACCCTCTTTGCTGCACTGTTGAGACTTAGAAACTAAAGAATTCATGGGAAACACAGGAGAAACACTTGAAATTCCAGGAGAAAGGGGGCAGAGAGACACTGTCGAACTCGGAAGTAGCAGTTGTTGTCATGCCCAATAACAAACTTTGCAGTCCTTTTTTTTTAACCAATATTTTTAATAATCCCTTTACCCACAAGCAACTCAGATATGATATTAGGTTTTCTGTGTTTCCAGGGGTTGCTAGGCAACATTTCTAGGCAGCTAGAGATATTTCCATAGTAAGCCAGTCATGTTCTACCACAAAGGCCATGGTTTGAAAAATACGTTTTTCATCTATCATCTATAAACCCAGTGTTTTAATACTAGGGACCTTTTATAATAGCTAAAATGAGATTCAGCATTTGATACTAGTAACTACAGCATCTTTTAGCATCGAGCCCTGATATAATTCTGCTCTGAAAACATGCATATACCAAAGAGTGCATCCGTTTTTATAGGTACCATCAGTCAAGCATGGTCAACCAGAGGAATTAAAAAAAAAAAAACTCATCTAGACAGATTTTTTAAAAAATAAATCTTTTTTTTTAAGAATTTTTAGAGGTTCTTTGGTTTTTGTTGTTCATTTCAAACTGAAAAATTTTGTTTTCCTGATTTTCTTTATTATAACTTCGAAAAATGTGAGATAACCTCTAATACAATAAAATTTACTTGTAGGAATCTCCATTTTTCTAATTAAAAATTTAATATATACCAGTGATCTGTACGTTTTTGCTAAGCTCTAATTCAGATTCTCTTTAGTTGGATGCTTACAGATCTCTTCAGTGTGTGGGATGCTTTAGAAAATTTAAACATTGACTGTGCCAGGAGGTAATTTTTAAAGTCTCCAGAAACTCTGGGCTGCAGCTCTGCTGTTACAGAAAATTAGCTTTTAACAACAAACATGTTAATCAATAGTGGATTAAATTATTTCTCATTATTCACTCATTACCATTCTCTAGAGCCATGCAGTTATATCCAAAGCAGAGCCTCTTCTCTTCTGAAAGGAAGGTGGTACCAAACTCCTAAAATCAAGGTTTTGAAAGAGTTACATATACTCAGTCCCAAATACTTTTGCAGAATTGGCATCCACAAAAGGACACTTTCAGAGTTCTCTTAAGCACAAAGTCACCTACTCTCTTTCATCAGCAAAAAAACATGTTTGAAGTCAGCAATGTTGCTTGCTGGTTCCTCAAGAGACTAAAAATACCAACTAAGTTTACCATATGAAAACCAAACTCTTTTTGGACCCATTTCTCTAATGCTTTCTTATTGAGGTAGCTTCAGAAGGTGGGTTGATTGCTTCTGAAATAACACATTTATATCTGATTCTTTTCTAATTGAGTTTTACATAGATAAAAACAGAGGTATAAAATATAATTAAAGATAATAAAATTATCTTCCACAGGTATACGCTATCTATTTTGAATTTTTCTTACAGCAGTGGGTACCTCACAGAACAAAAGGGTCAGAGGCTGAGAATTTTATCTTCAAGAGAAGTAGAGAAGTGGCACATTTATGCACCAAGTATAAATATCTTCTGTAATGGACAATTTTCAAAACCAGGCAGATCTACAGAATTAAAGTAACTTCAATATTTGTATTCTCAACCAAGTCTTTGTGTTATTAAACCACCACCACAATTAGGAAAATGTTTTCTTCTGCTGCTAACCAATAAAATCATATGGATTCATCCAACAAATCTTGAGACTCTACTGTACATCAAGTACCTGTCCATCTCTAGGGATATAAATGAAGGGAATGTTTTCCATGCCTTCAAGGAGTTTATGGCCCGGGAAGGAAATACAAACAACTAGCCAGGCAATTATAGCCATGCAATAAGCACCAGATAGAAGTAAATACAGGGAACTAGGAGAACATAGCAGAGCTCAGGAGAAGTCCTTCAAGCACCTCCAAAGTGAAACCTGAAGGATTTACAGAGTTAGCCAAGAGAAGGTGTAGGGGAAGGGGAGGAGAAAGGGAAAGAGTGTTTCAGACGGAAGGAGCCACAAATACCAGGAAAAGCAACACCTCTCTCCTTCGCTGGGGATGGTCATCTTCTCCCTGTGTCTGTGTCCTAAACCCTCTTCTTATTGAACACCAGTCACATCGGATTAGGGCTCACCCTAATGACCTCGTTTTAGCCAAATTAGCTTTAAAAAAAAAAAGACAAAGACCTTATCTCTACACAGTCACATTCTGAGTTACTGGGACTTAGGACTTCAACATACAAATTTTGGAGGAAAAAATTTTAACTCGTTAACAGTCACTTTGGCTGTAAAAAGTGGAGAAGGTAAAACTAGGGGGATAGAGACATGACAGGAAAACCCAAAGGGTATATTTCCAGGAGGAGAAGGGGAGGAGTTAACAGCACTCCAATGCCTCCAAGGTCAGTAAGAAGGACTGAAATTGTCCTTCAGAATTAGGGGCAAGGAAGGGACTTCAATAAGTTCTGCTTTTGACAGTGATGGATGCCAAAGGTCAATCTCAGTAGTTTATGAACTGTCTGGGAGTTCAGAGGTGCAAGCAACCCCTCAGGAAGTTTATCTGAGAAAGTCAGGAGAGAGCTATGGGTAACTGAAGACAGAGTCACAAGAGGGTTTATTTTGTCAACAAATAACTACTAAATTCCCACTGTGAGCAAAGGGCTGAGGACGTACATTAAATGAAACCTTGCCATTGGCAAGATCAATGTTTTGAGCTAATGGAGAAATTACAACTATGTTTTTTAAGAATTCATTTCCATGTATGATCAAAGACTGGAATACACAAAAACAGTATCAGTTGCTGAGTTTGGGAGTTAGAAGTAATCTATTTTTTAATTTTTAGCAATTTCTTTAATGTAAGTAGTAATAATAAAAGCTATCACTGAGTATCACGTATTAGGCAAGGTGCTATGCTTTACGCTATCTCTTCTAATTCACATAAAAACTGTATGAGATAACTAGTATTATTTTCTTCATTTTACAAATAAGAAAGCAAGGTCCAAAAGCTAGTAAAAGTGTACCCAAACACCATCTATGTCCACGCTTATTAAAAAGAAATGTCAAAAACTCATTTCAAAAGGAGTATTTGCGTTTGAAAAAGGATGTGCTGAGGGGAGGTGTTTTGTGTAACGTGGGGAAAAATAAGATGGAAACGATGTTACACGATAACACACAAAGACAAACGGCATTTATAGAGTCTCTTAGCACTCTAATGAGTCATCTGCATTAGAGTGCAGACCTTGGTTAAATTCTATCATGAATCAAAGAACCTTGTTCCATGTTGTATGTACATCTTGCCTGCCAATCCGACATAAATTTCTCAGGAGTAGATATGTCTTTATTACCCTTTGTTGTTCCCACCAAGCCTAGCTCAATGGTTTCACTGTAGGAGTCTAACTGATGCTCAAGAAATATTTACTTGTTGAATTACTGAATGTTGAACAAAAATATTGAAGCAGGAACAAAACAGTCCCAGTATCAAAACAAAGGTACTGAGACCTGCTGAGAAAAACATTCCCCTTCTGAGACACCATTTTCTCCTCCCTGCTTAAACACTTTGGGCCTTTGATGATATTTGACATCATTTCCTAGCACTGATTCACCGAGTCTAGGAGGTAAGGGTGAATCTCTTCTCTCCCACTGTTTCTTAGCATGATAAAAGCAGGCCATTTCTATCATTTTTGGAAACTGAACAGAGATGCTTTACTTCCAGCTGCTTATTAGACATATCAATCAACACCAACAATCAATTATACATCCTTGCTTTGCTAATCACTAACAGAACACAGTTGGTTCATACTAATAGCAGTCAAAGGTCATGCATAAATATAACAGTAACTGGTAACTGCTTAATTCCAAAATCACATTTTTAAAGATACATTAGAAAGAAACTATTGTAACCCTTGATGCACCAAACTGGATTGCTTCTACTTTTGTGAATCCCTAAATTAATTTGACAGCATTTCTTCAATCATTAGTAGCCTCGTATTTGCATGTGTAGTAAGGCATATAATGTCTAATGATAATTTGGATGATCATGATGTTATAATACAATAGCACTTTTAAAGTAAAAGTTCACATATGTGAGAGAAATTTTCTGTCTCCAGACAACTGTAAGATTATTGAAAGATCTAATTGCCTTTCCACATACAGCAATCCAGCCACCGAAATTGCCATCTTGGAGGGAAGTGTTGAATAGTGGTTACATGTGTAGTCTATGGAGTCAGACTACATAGGATCAAATCTAAGCTTAACTATTTATGTGATCTTTAGAAAGTTAGCTTCTTTTACCCCAAGTTCCTCAATTCTAAAAAGAATGAATGAAATATTATTCAACCATAAAATCGAACACATTGTGTTAGTGAAATAAGCCAGGCACAGAAAGACAAACACCACGTGATCTCACTCATATGCAGAATCTAAAAAAATTGATTTCATAGACATAGAGAGAATAATGGTGACCAGCAGTTGAGGAGGAAAAGCAGGAAGGAATACCAGGAGAGGCTGGTCAATTGGTACAAAGTTATAGTTAGGATAAATAAGTGTTGGTGTTCTATTACACAGTAGGGTGACGATAGCAAATAATAATGTAGTGTGTATTTCAAGGTAAGGAGAAGAGTAGATTTGGAACATTGCCACCACAAAGAAATGATAAATATTTATATTGATGGGTATAATAATCACTCTGATTTGATTATTATACTATGCATACATTGAAACATCACATTATACTCCAAAAATGTACAATTATGTTTTGGTTATAAACATATATGTTACATTTAAAAATAGAAGTGACATTTATTTGCTGCTTTGTGGATAAAAATCAGATTAGAAATAAAGATGATAAAAAGAATTAAAAATAAAAATATAAATATGAAACATTGATTAGTACAGTAATGTAGATAACTTCCTAACCAGAGAGCCATCTTATTTTTTATTGAAGAAAAATTGACATCACATAAAATTCACTATTTTAACCATTTTAAATAGTACAATTCAGTAGCTTTTAGTGCATTCACAATACTGTATAACCATTGCCATTATCTAATTTTAAAGCATTTTCATCTCCCCTAAAAGGAAGCCCATATCCATTAAGTAGCCATGTAGTCACTCTTCATTCCCCCGTATCCCAGCTCCCTGGCAACCAGGAATCTGTTTTCTGTATCTATGGATTTGTGTATTTTGGACATTTCATATAAATGGAATAATACAAGAGAAAGTCAAGTAAATTCACTAAGCAGAAGTATTAGCATATATCTAGAGTTTTCAAGATAAATATCCAAAGAATTAATTAAAAGGGTTTCTTGAAGCAGCATGAAAGGGTACTTTTCACTCTAAGTTCTTTACTGTTCAGCATGTGTGTACAGTGCTTTGATAATTTATTTTTCTTTTACAAAGAAATTTTATTTTTAAAAGTGAGAATATTAGTATTTACTTCATCAGGCTGTTAGAAGGTTGAGTGATATAACCTGTGAAACAGTTGGCCCAGTGCCTGACACACAAGAGATATTTGATAAATGTTAATTACTATTATTACCACTAATAATTAAATAGGTTATCAGTATTATACAGCAATGGAAGCAGAGTCATTGTGGGGACAGATTCCAGGATACTTTGAAAATGAACAGTGCAGTATTGTGTATTTTATAGACATACCACTAACATAATATCAAAATAGTTCTTTAAATATAATTCTTAAATTTCCTTCAGTCTTTTAGATGATTAAATTTTGATTGAGAAAAGTCTTTAAAACTAAAAGCTTAACGGCGTTCTGCTACTTAAGTGTCATGCTGCTTGGTGAGTCATTGTTCAACCAAGTGGAGAGAAAGTTACTCTGGGCAGCCAACAATACATGGCAGGAGGATGGCATTGAGCTGCTGACCAAAGGTCATAAGCAGAGATGTCTCATCTCATTGTGACCTTCTATAGAAGTTAGCACATCAACAGACTTTAGTTTTGAACATGCTTTATCAATGCCACCTGTTAAATGTTAACCATCAAACTGACAGGTGAGGGGTATCATCCTGAAATGAGGCTAACTGCTAGCACTAAAGTACCACTTAACACAACCCAAATCTATGCTATGAGTGGCAGGTGGGTTGAAGACGCTCAGAACTAGAATAGACCTTGGTAACAGTATTAGTCCATTTTCACACTGCTGTAGAATACCATCTGACACTGGGCAATTTATAAAGGAAAGAAATTTAATGGACTCACAGTTCTGCACGGCTGGCAAGGCCTCAGGAAACTTACCATCATGGTGGAAGGCGAAGGGGAAGCAGATACCTCCTTCACAAAGTGGCAGGCGGGAGTAAGGAAGTGAAGGAGGAAGAGCCCGCCCCCCCTTATAAAACCATCAGATCTCTTGAGAACTCACTAAGTCTCACGAGAACAGCATGGAGGAGACCGCCCCCGTGATCCAATCACCTCCCCAGCAGGTCCTTCCCTCAACACCTGGGGATTACAAGTCAAGCTAAGATTTGGATGGCGATACAGAGCCAAACCATATCAGTAACCAACTCTCCAATTCTTAAATCCATTCTACCACAATTTCCAAGACTCTGCCCAGAAAACTAAGAAACTGCTGAGGAATACGCTGCAGGCAATAGAAGCAGTCACAAGTAGGGAAGACAAAAGCTTTAAGGATTCCCTAAATAATAGGTCTCTTCTGGGAAACAAGGAGTTATAGGTATTACTTAGAAAAGACTTCAAACCTCTGTAACTTGAGATACAGCACCAGAAAAAAGCAGAGCACGCCCCAGGTTTAAATCCCAGCTCTGCTCCTTACCTTAGTTGAGTGTCTATTCGGTGAGGCTATTAAGAATCCAATGCATAATATTTGGTGAGGATTAATTATAAGTTCTATGTCTGTCAAATAGCGCTAATTAAATGTTAGTTATGTTTAATACTAGAAATATCTCTAAATCAAAGCCACATACTCATTGGGGGAAGTATTCTTTTGACACAAACTGGACTGTTCATGTCACAATTGCAGAAAATTTTTACTCTAATAGTTTTTACCTCAGTGCAACTGAAACCATTAGGAGAGAGAAATCTGAAAATAGCCTCACTTCTTCCTATTGAGCTTAAGAGAGCATTCGATGTTCCCTGATGAGCTGAGATTGGAAACTCTTTCCTCTCTACTTCCCGGAAGTCTCACAGTACCTCTGTACAAGTCAGCTTCAGAAAAAAAAAGAAAAGAAAAAAAAATCACCTACTTACCTTGGAAGGTATCAAAATAGGAAGTCAAAAAGGCAGTCTGGACGATTTGGGAAATATAAAGTCATCCCTCGTATGTTTCTTTATAGGTATTATCTTCATTTGAATTATTAGTTTCAGTTGCCCTTGTGAAACGTATTGGCTTTTAGCCCATTTCTCCCCTCCAGATCTGTTACTGGTCATGAGTCTACACTGCTCTGTAAAATCTCAAAGCTGGAAAAGAATGTTAGAGAATTTTTAGTTAAACCTCTTTATGTTACAGATGAGGAAACTGAGGGATGAAGAGATTGAGATTAGAATATAAGCCTCTAGAATTCCAGTACTAGTTCATTTTTCTCTGTCATAAAGCTCTCATTTATTAGAGATGCAAATTGAGCACATGAACATCGATTTTAGCCAAAGTACAAAAGGACTAAATGCTTTGCTAGTTATTAGCATCCAGAATTACTGATTCTTGGTTCGTGTTCTAACAACAGACTAAAACTCTATTCCTAGCTACTAAAAGCAAGCAATTGAATAGCAAACTATGCTGAAATGGTTATGGTCACTGTTTACTCTAAACCACCATAGGATGCCAGGTAATACTAGCATGCTAATTAATCCTGCCCATCTGGCTAATGCAGTCTTCATAAATTTATAATCCAAAGCCTTTGGGCACAAAGACCTATTAACATGCTAATATACCTTCTCATTCTAGCTGCTTTTCAATTAGTAATTATCTACAGACTGAGCCAATAAGAGGCAATTTTTCCAAGTGATTAGCACGTTGGAAATCACAGTCAGGCTGGTTGCTGATTAACATTCTTTGGTTTTGGCAGTTAGCATTTCTCATTCCAGCAAATTACTCTAGTGGGTTCGGATGGCAGCTTGGGGCCGTGGGAAACCCAAACCTATTCAATGGCCAATAACTATTTCGAGAAAATACAATTATGACATATTGATATGAGAACTTGATTCACTTGACAAAAATACATGAAAACATTTGTTTCAGCTCTAAAATACATTCTGGGAATAATTACAGCAATTTGAATATAAATATATTAGATGATATTCTTGAGTTATTATTGATTATCTAAGGTGTAACAATGACATTATGGTATATAAAAGTCAGATGTTAAAGTATTTACAGGTGGAGGGTCATGATATCTACAACTTACATTCAAGTGGTGTAGCCACAAATTAAAAAAATAGAAATTGTGGCAAAATGTTAAACATATTTTTGTTTCAAATACATCTATTGCTTTACCTTTATAAGGTAAGATTTCTAAAATAAATATTAACAGAAAACTATATACTACATATATACCTAAAACACCATATTTATAACCAATATTTGGATCGAGTGTCACTCCTTTAGTTTGTCAATATTTTCTCCCCCTTCTCCCTGAATTGTTAAAAAATTAGGATTTAAAGTGAAAAAAAAAATTCAAAACATTTTAAACATATAAAATAGCTTCTACATCTTAATACAAATATCTGTTGGACTATAGATATATCTAAGAAGTGAAGACAACAATGTTCACGCCACCAAAGTGCACAGCTGTAGTACATATTCTGATCATGCCATTCCAGCCTTCAGCTGCTTCAAAAATGTCCGCTGACACAGATGTGAATGTTTTAGAGGCATCCAGCCACTCATAACACCTCATTATGCTTTTACTTCAGAATCACCTTCACTTGTATTTGGTATTAGTAACTCAGGATCAAACAGCAACATGCTTGAAAGCATGACTTCATATAACTATAGACATAACTAACTTTATATTACCTTTTAAAATTCTTTTTAAAGCAACATAATTAGCTGATTTAAATATAGTGGCAAACTAGTAATGGCACTGAATCTACTTTCCATAAAAATAAAAGATGTGGAAGACCAGACAAGTATTCCAAATATCTCAAACCCCATAGCCCCAAACAACCATAAGTAATTTTTACGAAATTTTTCAAGTTTTTGTCTGCATTTTTCAGTGATGTTAAAGGCGTAATCCTGAATTAAAAGCAACCATGGAATAATGATTCAAGTCGCAAACATTCAGTGAGACATCAGAATACCACAGTGACATTTCCATGTGCATTATGAATCCTCTTGCTCTTGATAAGACACGTATGAAGTCATGTTAGTGCAAGACAATGTGGTAGCTATTTTGAAAACAGCCCATTTTTCATTTAATAGCAAATTAAGCAAGCTTAGACACTTTTCAGAGGACTAAATGTCAAGAAATAAAATGTAAAACATCACATTACATATTCATCTGCACTTTGGATGACACTAATTTTTGTCTTTTATTTTTTCCTGAAGGAAACTACTAGTAAAGAATTGAGAAATACAGTGTTCTATATTAAAGAAACAGATTTAATAGTAATGCAAAACATTGTATAATTACCTCTATAAAGTCAGAAATTATGTATATTTCATCAAGGATGAACTAAACCCTCATTATAGCCAGTTGTTGGTATACTCAGTGCCAACACAAACACACCCACACACACGTGCACACACACAGAGAGAGAAGAGACATACTCTAGCCATTTGAAACTGATTCCCATTTTAAATAGAAATGATGATCTACCCCCTTACCCCCTCCAAAACAGACTCAGGTTAATGGAAAAGTCAAAATATAGAATTCCAAATATATTGTGTCAACACTTAAGTAAACGGAATGTTTTTTTAAACACCACAAAGATTCTAACCTAAGCCATTCCTGATGTAATAAAATAATCATTAAACCAAATGGGGGGAATATGATATTTTTTCTTTGACATTCATGCAAATCTGTACTTCTGAGAGAAATGTTAATGTTATAGAACTCTATGTGACTTCTTTTGGCTCAGAAATGAGCTTAAAAAGAACAAGATTAATCAAGACGGAGAATGAAGTATGTGAAAAAAACTGGAAACAAAGGTACAAAATAGGTGCACTCAAGAAAATTTTGGCTCAGTGATTTTTAACATTTAATCCCTTTTATTTTTTAGCACAGAATAATATTCTGACAAATCAAATGATTGCAAAGATCCAAGATCCATTTTCTTGGACAGGATTTTCTGCAGGAAATGCAGGATTTTCCTGCATTTTCTGAATGGTTTCTGCTGCTTCTCCTTGCAAAATTCTTCTTTAAAACAATGCAGTCCTCTAAGTTTAAGATGAAATCTCTCAGTATTAAATGCTAATTTATTAGATGGTTGTAAAACTGCAATACCATCAACTCCAGCAATAATGAATCCCCATGGTCTCTGATTTCACACAGAACTTGACATATAATCTAAAAAAAAAATATAATCTGAAAAAATGAAGAAACATAATCAAATGTCATTGTTAATGATATTCAATTATTCCACCTGTGACCTGAGCTATTATAACTATCACCTTACAATTGCAACTCATCCATTGGGAAAGCCACCTTCAAACATTATCATATCTTAAAGGTCACTCAGAAAGTATGCAATTATAAAAAAATTTTGTGATAGTTATGAAAATGAATTCTTTTTTATACTTAGTTCCAGATGATATTTGTTCTTTAAAAAATAAGCCATAAAATGTGAGTTAGAGTATTATATTTACAGTATACTTTCTCTCATGCATTTTTTAAAAGCAATCAATAACAAATTTTCCCTATCCTTTTTCCAACATTTTTTTTCCCTTCTGTATACAGCAGCTGCCATCAGTGACTCTCATCTCCATGGGACCTGCTAGGTATTTGCAGGTACAGAGTCAATTGCTTCCCCACTTCTTGCCCTGCCTCTCACTCCTTTCTGCCCTCTGCCCTCTTGAACTGGGCATGGAAATACTCTTAGGTCTCTGGATCACTACCAACAATAAGAAAAGAAAGACAGTGAGTAAGAAAGCAGTTTCCTGTTCTTTGTTAGCCTATACAAAAGAAATTTCCTGGTTTTTATTAACCTAAATCCAAGCTTTATAAATAAAAATAAATAAAACTTGAAAATAAACTCTACCATTTAATTATATTTAGATCCCCATAACTTCCATTTGTTGAGAGCTTTCTACATGACAAATACCGTATTAGGTACTTTACACACGTCTAATTTACCTGCTTCTTTCTTTCTCTTGGTTTGTTTTCACATGCAAAAAATGCTCACTTGAAGTTATTGCCCACTGAGGAATTGATAAGAAAAAGAGAAATATTAAGATTTCCTTATCCAAATAACCTTGGCAGCAATTATTGCAAAACTTATATATTGGGCTAAGAATTTAAAGGGGGAAAGGGGTGAGAATAGCAGGAGCAGGAGAAGCTCAGGCGTTTCTGAGCCTCCTCTAAGTCACAAGTTAAAGGACAGAGCAGGAAGAAGAGCTCTCGCCATGATAATGAGGTTGTAAAGCAAATATAAACCGAAATGTTGGTCAAATAAGGAAAAAGAACAGATTGGACCAATGACAGATATTGAGTGATGGTGCCTCAGTAGGAAGTTAGAACAAGAGAACTCAGGGTCCTAGAGAAGTGGGAATTGCAGGAGGGGTCCAGATTTGCTCTTATACAGAATGTCAAGGCCTATTGCAGGTTTTTACCTGCTTCTTTCAAATAGTTTGACTGTTTTCCCCAATGAGTTGACTGAACTGAGCAATTATTTTATTACAGAGACGATCAGACAGTTTCTGTTAGAATGAGACAGGAATTTTGGCACCTCGTTTCCAGAAAAGCAGCACAGACTTAAAAAAAAAAAAAAATTTTTTTTATTTCAGGAAGAGTAAAAGTAATATACATCGACAAGCACAAATCTTAACATAATACCATAATACTGATGAAAACATGTATGCCCTTTTTGTCCAATTCAAAGCACAGAAAAAAGCAATACTATATGTTGTTTATAATTCATTTATATGTCTATAAAAGCATTAAAATAGACTGGAGTGACTTCTTTTTTCTCCAAAATTAACTTTTTAACAATGTTTATTAAGCGAAAAAATTGTTCAACTTTAGTCAGCTAAGTTGCTGGGGCTGAGGTCCAGGGAAGAAGGTAAGTAATTTGTTAAATTGGTTGTCAGAAATTATTTAGAAAAAGTGTCACTAGATAAATATTTTTCTCTTGAGTGTTTTCTTTCAGATGTGGTCCAGTATTTTTTCTTTTCTTTCTCCGGTTTATAGTCTTGCTTTACTTCCATCTATGAATAATCATAGAGTTAGACTCATCAAATTATCAGAATGAGTCCAACTTTCAGGAGAAAGTGACTTTAATTCTATTTAACCCTTTTCCAATGAGTTAGCAAAATCAGACAGATAGACATTGTCCTATTTCATGTGATTATAACTTACAACAAGTAGTAGCAGGTAACATGGTGACATAATCAATTTATGACACTGTTTACCCATTCCCATTATATATAACTAATATTTTTAATTTAAGCCTAATCAAAAATAGCATTATTGAACTATTAATGAGTCAAATTTTACCTGATCTATAAATTAAAATACCTATAAAACATTTTTATGCTATAAAATTGCTATAAAGAAACAAAAACAGTGTTTGATATCCTTGGTAGGCCAAGGTTCTACATAAAGAAAGCAGTATTTCCAAACATTACTCTTTTAAAAGGGGAGCTTTTTGTTTTCAATGTGTGAGGATATGGGTATTTTTTCAGTTCCATTGGACAAATCAATGAAAACATCCAGACTGATTTGAACATGGAGTTATAGCCTGAATCCAGCATCCATCCTGTGATGTAGAGGAAGTTTCTACATTTGTTAAACTACTCTGCCACAATGTCTCATCTTTCTCAGAGCATCTCTCAGCATCATCACGATCCATCAAATAAAGTATGGCGACTACATAAATGAGAGTAGCCATTAGGGTGAACTATTTCAGACAGCAATGCCTTGAGGAAAGAACTGTTTGCATTATACATGGCCTTACACCCAGTTCTCTCCCCAGACCACAAGGGGAAGATGGATATCCCTGGTCAGATGAACAGTTTATGAGGTTCTGTACTATAAAGAGACATCTTCAGGGCCTTATGTATGTACATTGTAAAACCTTGAGATATTCTATGTTATAACATACATATTTAATGTGATAATAAAAAAGCTTATTTATTTCAAAGTATCTTTTTATCCTTGCTTATATAACCAACCAGCTTGATGTTATTGGCTAAATTTTCAAAACTTATTATTCACAGTAGCCACGGGAACATGCCCAGCTTCCACAGATATATAAATCATATTCAAGAAGCAAACGACACATTCAGGATGAGTAATGTGACATCCATCTGGGAGCACAGTGTTGGGGATCAAGGAAACTTTTTAAGGCCCAGTGGGTTTCTTTAGTTTCATATTGTTTCTACAGAGAGATATTTTTTTATTTCCGGCTAAATTACAAGCCAAAAACTATTCAGTAATTTGAACATAACAACATAAAAGAGCAAGGGACCCTTCTGACAATAGGCAGAAGTATTACTAAACTAGTAAGGTGAATGGACAAAATGTTGAAAAATCAGATCTCCGAATAAAAATTTATTTGAATGGCACCAAATGGCATTTTACTACACAACCAATGTAGGCTACTTAAAGACTTGCCAAATCATCTTCCTGCTATCTGTTACTGACAGCAGAGTTATTAGTGAGCAGAAACTCCTACTGTAAATAATTTCCCAGGACTAGCATGAGAAGTCCTTGAGAAATGAGAGCCATTGTTGAGTCTTACTGGATCCTGAAGCTTGAAATGTAAATAGTGGGTTGAATATCAAGCAGCACATAATTTCACAGCTAAAACATGACAAGGAAGTGAACTTATGCATCAGTCTTGCCTCACTGTATTCTAAAAGTAGCCCAAAGTTAGGTTTAAAATGAAGTGTTCCTGAGTTATAATGTTGAGTGGATCACTTAAGACGTAGTATATTATAAAAAAGAATAAGAGTTTCAAGTATTGTTCTATACTATTTGGGGAAAATTACTTAAGATATTAGAGTAACTGCTTAATCAAAATATTTATCCACTTTGATCCGAGGCTGTCTCCATAATCCAAAAGATTTGAGAATTCAAATTAAGTTTGGTAATTGCCAGTTTAATCTACATAGCAATCAAAATTTATGACTCAAAATCTTAGACTAATTTTTACCACATCATATAAAGATAACAAAGAACAGGTCTATTCATTTTACTTTGGGAAACACAATTTTATTCTAATACGTGTTCTTGACCTATCCTTTTTATGTAAATAATATAAATAAATCAGATTTTTATTGATGTTCTGTGAACACTTTCTCAGTTTTTTTTAGTTTTTATCTACTTATATGGTACAATAATATCTGTTAGCATTGATCTAGGTGAGATTTTTAAATGAAGCTCTCTACCATTTGATAGACAAGCATTCAATAATGTCATCAGAGCTACAAGAACTTTTAAATTGAAAGAAATAAACCTTTATCCTAATTCTCCAATTGTGATAAACTTTAGGTGGTTAGTGTCTTTCATAGTCTGACATTACTGCACATTACAAGATGATGGAACTGGCTGTTTTGCTTTAAAAATATCCCCTAATCTAAGCTGAGCATTACTTTATTCCACTTACTGAGGATCTGTTTAACTATATTTTTTATTTAGTCTTCTCTGATAGCCTGAAGGCACTATAGGAAATAATTTCAGTCATTGTTTCTTGCATCTTTTTTTCCTTTTTTGGTTATAGTTACTTGAGAAAAATCCCAATGAGCAATTTCAGAAAATAAAGAAAAGAAATATTTAATTATATTGTTCTTAGGAGAAGACGAAATGGAAGTATACATTTTCACACATGGTGAGGTAGGGTTATGGAGGAGACACAGGGCTCCTTCATTATCCAGAGACATTTTCTCACAGTCCTTAGAGAGCAAGCATTGTGTCCAAGACAAACTAACTCCTGGCATCAGGAGTTACTATTTCAGGTACTCTGAAAATACATATTGAAAAAATGACAATCATTCTAAAAGACAAGGAAAGGATAATAGAAAATACGTTTTCTATCTATTAACCTCTTTATTTTTAGAGATCAGGTCTACCACGGCCAGGTGTGCAAAATAAGTATGTATTCAAGGCAACTGGGATGTCAAGCTGGAGACTGAGAATCATGCCCAATAAACCAAGAAGTTTGCATTTGCAGTTAGTTTTTTAATGTGTATTTCAACACATAATACCTCAGAAAATATTCCATTCTATTAGCTTTTTGGCTAATCATTTACCTACTCCATAAGCAATTATTAAGTACATTTTCAGTAGGGAGAGATACAATTTAGAACAGAAAAGAATATGCAAATAAATAATCATAGCAATGTGATATAATCCATATATTAACTTTATAGGAACACAGAAGAAGTCCTTACATTTCAAGGAAATGGTTGCTTTTGACCTGCATCTTTAGACATAAGTAAAAGTTCCCTGGAAAGAAAGAGAATGGAAAAAGAGAGAATAGAAAGAAGACAGAGAACATTCCAGGCAGAGCAAACAAAATCTATAGAGGCATAGAGAAAATAAGACAATATGGCAGAAGCTTCCTGCAAGTTTGGTGTCTGCAGTTACTAGAGCAAAAGGGACATGCCAGGTAGTGGCATGATCTCACTGCAACAGTAAATTTGGAGAGAAGAAAGCAGAAGGGATATTCTTAACTAGTTCATTTTTCTACCTGAAATATAATGGAAACCACTGCTGAGGGACAAGTGAAATCAAGAAAGTTGGAAATGCGGCTAACATTATTTTGGAAGAAAAGTCTTCAGGGTTATTCATCATATTGTAAAATTTACCCAAAGCCTCTAGCATAGTATACTCCCTACAGATTAAGGGAGGCAAGCTCTGGTTCATGGCATTAATACGCTGCAGAGAAAGAACAGAGCCCAAGTATGCTAAGAATGTTGGGTTCTCTCCTTCCTTGCCATTCTCTCAGATGACAGGGAAGTGGAGAGCATGAAATTCCATCCCTTTCACTATAGCTTGAAGAGGAAAAAAGAAGAAATTCCTTTCAGGATATTTTGTGAAGACAATCAAGTCATCACCCATACCATATCCAGGTAAATTAGGTCTTCCATACCCCAGCATAAAGAGGTTACTCACATAATCAATCAGAGTAAATAGGCTTACTCAGAGCCACCCAAGCTTGAGTAAGGTAAAAAGAAATGGCATGAACATTTTACAAACACATTACAGCAAATAAATAAATAAATGTGATGGCCAGAAAAAGAAAAATATAACTCAAAGAATAGAAAGAAAATGGTACAATTAGTTGCTTTATAACACAGAACAACTTAATATCAACTCAGAAATAAAAAGAGCCCAAAGAACATGAGATTACATTTTAAACCAGAAACAGAATAGATACTGGTGAAAATTGTATTAGTTAACATAGAAAAAGTCATAAGACATCACAGTGAGTTCTAATAGAAAAAATGATTACAGATATTAGGCAAAAGCCAATATAAATGGTAAACATAAATCACTTAACACAAGGATAATGTGTTAGAATGGAATCTAACAAATGATACAGAAGATTTACCCAAAGATATAATGCAAGAAAATTTCCCAAAAATGAAGGAAAAACTGTGTCTTCAGATTTAAAAAAACACACTGCATTCCAGGAAGTTGAGAAACAAAACAGTCAACTCTAAGACAACTCCAATTAAGTTGTGAAATTAAAAAAAAAAAAAAAAAAACCCTTCCAGCATCAGGTAAATAAAATGTGTGGTAGGAGAAGGTGCAATCATCTTCACACACACACACACACACACACACACACACACAAATCAGGTTGCTGCTGTAACATTAAATCATAGAGATAAGGAAACACTATGTACAAATTCAGTAAGAAAGTTTAACCCAAAAATATAACACAAGTAATACAGTAGCTATGAGCATGTCTTTAAAAGTTTACATGGTGAAATCCAGTTAATTAGGAAATAAACAGAAATAAAGCCTTTCACAATAAAGAAACCCTAATAAAGAGACTGGTAGTGAGCTTGAATCAACTTAAATACAAAACCAATTTTAAACAATTGTAAGAATTATAATTACATCTGTTCAATGCAAAAACAACGTAACTAACAAAACTCAGGAAGGAGAGGAAGGGCATAGTAGAAATTATTAGAGAGCTAATTTTTCAACATTCAAAGCAAGAAATCAAAACAGTTTTTTTAAATGATTCTGATATTTAGTGTTTTGAAAGTTCTCTCTTTTCTTTTTTGGTTTTGTTGTTGTTGTTGTTGTTGTTTTGAGACAGAGTCTGGCTCTGTCACTCAGGCACGATCTTGGCTCACTGCAACCTCCACCTCCCAGTTTCAAGTGATTCTCCTGCCTCAGCCTCCTGAGTAGCTAGGATTACAAGCAACAGCCACTGCACCCAGCTAATTCTTGTATTTTTAGTAGAGACAGGGTTTTGCCATGTTGGCCAGGCTGGTCTCAAACTTCTGACCTCAGGTGATCCACCCACCTCGGCCTCCCAAAGTGCTGGGATTACAGGCGTGAGCCACCACACCCGGTCCTCTTTTTTCATCTTTATAGGGAATCTAAGAAATAAAATCTCCATGTTAGAGGGATATTTTACTCATTTATTTTTCTACCTTTCAATTCGAGTAAAATTAATAAAATACCTTTCATTTGAAAATATCATGAATAATAAGGCTTCATTTTTGTAAAGGTATTTCTATTTTTCTATCATTTATCTTTCCATCTATATATATATATGGAACATACTTAGAATGATGTTTACTAATGGGAATTTCTAGGATATGTGATTTAATGCTTTTCCACTTTACAGCACTGATTTTGGTAATGCATGTTTATCATTTTTACAAAAATAAAAACTAATAAACCATGGTGTTAGCAATGGCTAATATAGGATATTGAGAATATAGACTTACTTATTCATTTATTTTAAAATGTTAGGCTGGGTGTGACAGCTCATGTCTGTACTCCCAGCACTTTAGGAAGCTAAGGTAGGCAGATTGCTTGTGCTCAGGAGTTTGAGACCAGCTTGGACAACATGCAGAAACCCCCTCTCTAGTAAAAATACAAAAATTAGCCAGGTGTGGTGGTATGCACCTGTAGTTCCAGATACTAGGGAGGCTGAAGTGGAAGGATCACTTGAGCCTAGTGAGGTAGAGGCTGCAGTGAGCGATGATTGCATCACTGCACTCCAACCTGGGCAACAGAGTGAGATGCCATCTCAAAAAAATAAAATAAAATAAATAAATAAATATATATATATATATATATATACACACACACACACACACATACACACATACATATATTCTCTCTATATGTATCTACAGAGATATCTATATCTATATATCTACCCATAGACACATAGATACTGTCAAAACAGGACACCTTTAGGAAAGATAGATACAGATAGATATGTGTATATCTATCCATATAAATATAGATATAGAGCTCTATCCTAAAGGTGTAGATATGTGTAGCTATAAATAGATAGATCTAGATATATCTATATAGAGATAGCTAGATAGATCTATCTAGATATAATAGATCTATATCTATATATCACTATTTTATATTTATGTATGTGTATATATATATATACACACATATATATACACACACCTTTAGGATAGAGATAAATATCTAAATAGATATATAGCTACAGTATAGATCTCCTGCTTTGACAGTATCTATATATACATAGATAGAGATCTCTCTATTATAGATACATCTATATCTATATATATATATATATCTATCTCTATATATTCATCTATAGATATATAGAAAGAGATATATATTTATATATCTCTCTAGATATATGGAGATAATAGATATCTCTCGATAGATATCTGTATATATATATATACATAGAGAGAGAGAGAGAGAGAGAGAGAGAGAGAGATTAGATATAGATTGAGAATGAGAGAGAGAATTATGTAGCAAGTACTATCCACAGTGCTGAATACATAACAGCAAAGAAAACAAAGTCCCTTCAAGAAACTTATGAGGGACAGACATAAAAAAACTTATGCGGGACAGGCAAAAAAACACATAGAAAGTAAACATGTACCATGTCAGACAGTGATAAGATAAACTATGAAGAAAAAAAAGTCTAAGAGCAGACTGACCATATATCCCAGTTTGTCGAGGCTAGTCCCAGTTTATGACTCTGGTCCCAAATTTCTACGTGATTGGGGCTCCTTTTACTCCTAAAGGGGACCTGTTTTGACAGCAAATTATATGTTACCCTGTGGTAATGGTAGTAGTATGAACTGCTCTGGGGTGTGAGTCACAGAAGGTGGCCAGAGAAGACCTTATGATAAGGTAACATTTGAGTAGAGACTTGAAGGAAAGGAGAGAGCAAGCCATGGAGCTATCCAAAGGAACAAACTTTCCAGGCACACAGAGCAGCAATGGCACAGACTTTAAGGCAGGACATATTTCGCATCTTTCCAGACCACAGACAGGGCCCAAAAGGATGGAAGTAGGAGATGAGGTCAGAGGAGCTGGAGGTCAGGGTAGAGAGAGTGGGACAGTTATAACGGGCCCTATCGGCCATTGTAAGCAGTTTGGTTTTTTCTCTGAATGAGACAAAAGCTAAGAGAGGATTTTAAGCAGGGAATGATTTGACCTGACTTATATTTTTAAACAGTTAATCTGGCTGCTGTATGGAGACTAGACCACAAAGAAGCAAGGTAGAAAGAGAGAGAAGGAGGGAGCTATCGGAATAACTCAGGTGAAGGATGATGGAACCAGGGTGGTAGTGGTGGAGGTGGTAAGAATAGGAAGAAGATAAATAATTGTTATTTTTCTTCTTTGAAGTTTTTGTCTTTTCTAAATTTAACACAATTAACATTTTTAAAGAAAAATACTGGTAACAACTCCAAGATGTATTTGAGTAGAATCTAACAGAAGCTAATGGCCATTTGAAGGAGGTGGAGGAAAGACAGTCCTTAAAAAAGGTTTTCAAGTTGTGATTTGAGCAGCAAGAATCATGCCACCATTAGTCAAAATAGGAAACGCAGAAGACATAGCAAGCTTGGAGTGTTAGGACATTGAATTCAGGTGCCCACAAAACAGAGCTGCCCACACACTAACCAGGCAGCAGGTGTACCTGTGGGTCAGAGAAAGTGATCTGGATCTGGAATATAAAGTTCAGGTATCATTAACACTAAAGTTGTTGATCAAGTTATGTGGTAATAACTGAAGAAGAGTTACTCAGAGAAAAGAGAACGATGTCACAAAAGAAGAGCATCCTGTAACTGAGACAACAGCAAGAAGACATAGGAGATGTGGAAGAGAAGAGTGTCTCAAAGACTTTAGAATAAAGATGCATTAAAACTAATGGCAAAAACTGCAATTACTTTTGCACTACCCTAAATACTAAGGAGCACCAAACTTTACATGTACGACCATTAGGCCAACTCATATGACTTAGCATAAAGGTCCATCCAGCTCTGAGAAAGATGTTTACAAGTGTTTTAAGTCCCTATTTAAAAACAGAACTTAGGTGTAGCAAGTTCCTTTCAGTTATAAACTTGATAGAGATAAAATTTGAACATGCCTTTGATACCACCTTAGTGTTTGTTTTATAATTTATATAATGCTCTTATTGTCTTAAGTGTATCTTTAAAAAAGACTTTATGAACATTATTGGCTATATAATCTATAGTAGAATGCCTGCTTTACAATTAAGATCTCCATTTCTATCCTGTTAAGCCATCTCCAGTCTTCCTTAATATTCTTACCTTAAACAGTGTCACCCTGAGCTTGACTCAGGTCAAGAAAGACTGTGGATGTTCCACCCATCCAACTTTAAAAGCAGAAACAAATGTCTATGAAAGCTTGCTTAGTTTTTATCTATTCCACTGTAAGGACAAGTTCACACACTGCTGCTTTTATTTTTATGCATAAAAAAGTTTATCAGATATAAACTTTCCACCGAAAGCTTCCTTTGACTTTAGTAGGTATTTAAAACACCCTTTTTCCCAGTCAATCTGTGATTGGTGGGGCATGACAAGAAAAAAGGATGCCCTGGAAAAGAGCCTGTTCTCTTATATTATAAAATACATTTATAATTTAAAAAGTGATAAAATAGAACAGTTTGAGCTCTTCCCAGTCACTGAATGTTATTCCATCCATACATCTGCAAAGCCTCAGTTCTCATCTATACACCCTAAGGTAGAAATCGACAAGGCAAATTTCTCATTTTCCTAATTTAAGGTGACTGAAGCCCTAGAGTCTCCTATAATTGATGTTCATGGACATTTAGGATTTACAGTCTTCAGGAAATAGACAATTCATATATCTTAACAGTCAAATCAACCTTGAGTGTCCTTCTATTTCTTTATAAGTAATAAAGATGTGATGATCAATTTTGTACATTTTCTCACTGGCATCTTACATGGGTTGTGAAAATTTAATAGGGTTCTGTTTCTGAAAATTATGCCATGTTGCTTTAGCTATTCTGATACCCAAGGATTTGGAAAGGTGAATCATTCATTCTGTTGCTTAGAGAGATATTTACAAAGAAAAGGAATCTGAGTTTCCTTCCAAATCTAAAATTTTCTTTCAAAATGTGCTTTGTTGAACGTGTTATTGCTTACCAGGTGTCCCCTAAATAATGTCTTCTTTTCTTAGAGAATGACTTCAAACTAACACATTTGCAAGTGACAGACCTTTGTATGAAGAAATTTTTTTCTGTCAGTCAATTATCTCTTTGACCAAATGCAGTTGTGTTCATTTGGCCACACAGTGTTGACTTTCCCAGCTGTAAAATTACACCAAAGAATGGACTCTTGTGTCCACCTGCTTCCTTCACCCTGAAAATAAAATACATATGTGTATTGCATACAAGCATTAATAGTAAAATGAAATGAATGCACTGGCTCTGAAGTATGACCTGCAGACAATCAGTATCACAGGAGAACTTGTGAGAAATGTTCATTCTTGTCCCCCACACTCAGACCTAGTGAATCAGAATATACAGGAGTGGGGCCCAACAATCTGAGGTTTAATAAACCCTCTAAGTGGTTCTGATGCAAATTAAACACAACTAAAGCACATTTTAAAAAAATGATAATGTAGGGGAAAGTGGAAGGTGGGGCATATCTAACTCAGTCAAAATTTTCAGGGCTGGGGTCTGGACAATTATCTGTCTTTAAAGCTTCCAGGTAATTCTAATGACCAATCAGATTTCAGAGCCACTGCTCTAGAGAAACCTTGTCTCAAGTGGTGAAAATCACTTTTCAACTTACTTGTTTTGCAGTTTACTAGTTCTGTTTATTAAGGTGCTTATTTTATTGCCTTATTAGCTTGAGGTGAGAGTCTAAGTATTATTTGTATCTCATCCACTGTAATGCTTAGCACAATCCCATGCACACACTTTAATAAGAATATATTTCAATATTTGCTTCACAAAGAACCATTCTATTTGGTTCTCACATCAAACTTCTGAAATAGGCAGATCATTACCACTTTTTTTTTAAAAAGTAGGGCTCACAGAGGGTAACTGACTGACTTTCTCACAGCTAATTACAGCAGAACCTGAACCACCAACCCAGAGATCTTTACACCGCAAAGGATTTCTCTTTTTCTTCAACTTCCTTTTGGGTTGCAATTTCAATACCACAAGCCTTTCCACTTCAGAATAAAGGTCCCTCTCCTATCCCATCTCCCCCACCACCACTTCAGGGCCCAAATGTATGTCTTTCAAAAGGCACCCCTAGGCTTCAGCATTCTCACCAGCTTCAGAGAGTTAGAGCTCTGTCCACCCTGCAGAGACATGAGGCATCATTCATTTCAAGTAGCTGTTCAAATGCTGCAAATATACAACGCAATCTTTACTAAGAAAGTTCTCAAAAGGGAGGGAAGTAGGTAATAAAATGAACTTGTCTCAGGGCTTCTTGAGCTTTACCACCAATAATTCTCAAAATAAAGGAAATCATCAAGTGGATGTGACAGTATGCTTTTTTTCTAAAAGAATTTGCTATGGTTTTAATCAGAGCCTTCAGACGGCTCAACACTTACCGTCAAGAAAATGTGGCGCCAATGAAGTTATAACCTGAGTAGCATGCAAATATATCCCCCATGAGGGCCATGCACCATCTGCAAGAAAGGCCTGTAAATAATCCTTCTTTTCCTTCCAAATCCAAACGATTATATGGTACACAAGCCTTATTTACAGATGGATGACTGTACACACTCTCATTAGAGGCTTCAGAGTGTTATTTCCTTTTTCCCCGCATCTAAATGTTGAATAATTGGTCTGCATTCCTAAGAGTGTGGGTGGGCTATGTGAAATATTTTAGATTTTGATCAGAAGTGGATTTAGGGGGCAGCCTCTGCCCTTGGACAGAACTAGCATCTGTCTCGATTATCAGTGTGCTAAAGAAGTCAATCTTAAGGCACATAATTTATATTTATTTCCAGAAGTTGTAAAATTCCAAAGATTTTGCAAGTTTTTTTTTAACTGCACTCCCATAATAAAATTTAAACCTTCATAATCCAAATAGGGAACAAAGCTAAAGAAACAGGATTACATAAGATCATAGCTGCATCCTTGATTCAGATGAGAAGATACATTAAAATTCATGAGGGGGAAAGTCCATAAACCTGCCAGTGAAGATGTTAATGCTGCAACGTTATATGAAGTCCTCTGGTGTCAGATCACACTCTCCACCAGGACCAAAAAAGTTCACACCTTCTCCCTGATGGTCAGCAAATAAGAAAAAAGGAAGTGAGCTGGTAAAGGAGCAGAAAAGGATATGACAGTAAACATAAAATTAAGGATTTAAAACAGAAACCTTAAGAAGTTGTTCACAGGATAACCCTCACATAAGGAGCACTGAGAAGAGAAGCTAACATGAAAATGCTCCTTCTTCGTAATCAAAATTTACAGGTTACTAATAGAAGATGTAGAATCAATAGCCTAAATTCTAATTGTGGGTCCACTAATTTGTGTGAACTCTGATAATTTATTTCACCTTTCTATGCTCAGTGTCTTCATCTGTGAAGTAGAGAATGGTTTCTATGAAAGACACTTGGCACATAGCATGCAGTGAATATTATTATTGCTATTATTATTCCTTGAGGCCTTCTTTAGACTAAAAAGAGGACAACATAAAACCTACAGGATAGAAATTGAAGGTGGTTCTTTTGGCTTGCCCTGGCTTTAGCTTGTGCTCCTGGCCATTGTAATAACAGCTTCCTCTTCAGTAACTCATACCTCTGGCCTCCTTACTTTCCATGATCATCTTCAAATATCTTCAGCTCTTTTCCTCCCTTATGCTTAATATGCAGGTTGCAAAGACTTCAAGTCTAAATTATTTTAGTTGTATGAGAACTCTATTCTGCAGATTATGCAAGAAAACAAATGGGTTTTGCTAACATAGTGTATAAAAATCATATGTAACTTTCAAACCTATAGTAAATTAAGGGCTACTACATCTGGAAAGACTGCCAGCAGGGATGAGCTGACGTTACTTACATTTATTTTGTAGAAAAAATACCCAGGTCAAAATAACTAATATTTGAGATGGACCCAAGAACTACTGAAGTTCAGGACAAGATTTAAATAGCCAGGCTACATCATGTGTGTATACGCCAAGACAAGCATCTTCCAAATTCCACTGTGTTATTTATACTCAGTATTTTTCCTCTTCTATAATGTTAATCTATTCAGTAAATATTTAAAAATAAAGCTTAGTGTAAACCTGATATATGAGTCTGACAACCAGTTATGGTCTAATCAACTCTCTTTTATCTGACCAAAATCAGTATGTTTTAAAGCCAAGATTCTCGCCATGTTTTTAAGAATTGATGCTACCTGTCTCCTTTTAAAACCAATATTCATGGTCCTATGTATCAGCTAAGCTTCTTCCAAAATGTTCATGTATCTATCGTGAAGAAAAAAAGAACCAAATATTTATTTAGGCAACTTCTCGATGTCTTTTCGGTCCTGAATTCATAATTAATCTGACTCTGAGACATAAGAGAAAAAAAATGTTAATATATTAGTGGGCTTCTGACTGGATATGATTTTTTTAAATTATCTCATAGAGCTCAATAGCATGTTGGTTATTGATAGGGCAATTTCTATGTGAACAGCTATTAGACTCCTAATGACAATCCAACAGGCAAGACATCCTGTTTTATAAAGAAAGAAAGGAGCAGTCAGAGAGACCTGAGGTGATTTCTATTTGTTTTCCTGTTTTGGAATAACAAAAGCCAATGTTTCTTCGCATACCCATTCTGCTAGACAAACGTTTCTCAAGTGGCATTCCACAAAATGCCAATCTTTTCACATCTGCCACTGCAAAACTGAAGGGTTATTCTGCTTCTGTTTGGAAATATGTTGGAATGCAGGGAATTATAACAAAATGAAAATCTCTCAAGATGATTAGGTGAGACCAGCTTCACAATCTACATGTTCAAATCAGCTCCATTACCTCTCACAGGTTCAAAAGCCTGGTTGGGGTAGAGCCTAGTGTTTGGTAGTGCAGAGTATTAACATGTACTAATCCTATATCCAATCCCTATTCTGGAATCTCTGTTATCTCATTATATTAAGGTGATAGCGGTACCTATTTTCTAGCATCATTATGAAGATTATTTTGGATAATTCACATAAAAAGCCATCCATATAAGAGGTACTCAATAAAGAATATAAATTTTCATACTTTCTGTGCTTTTATTTTCTGCAGTGGGGTTTTTTCCAATAATTGTATTTACTACTTGAATTAAATAAGTGTGAAATCTTAAGTAAATTCTTGGAATATCTGAATAATTAAAGCGAGGATTAGGTTGAGGAAGAATCCAGTGATAGGGTTAGATGGAGTCTAAGGTCATCGGGAAAAATCATAGCATCTTCGATTTATAAGGATCTATATCTCACAAGAAAGTAAAGATGGTCAGAAAGCATTGAATGAGATTTGAAAGCAAGACTAAGTCACTGAGCAGGCATTTTAGCTGTGTCTGTGCATACCAAGCAAAATGAAAGATTAACAGGAATCACTTAGATAACATAAATCAACAGAACAGGGTCTTGCTTTCCTCAAATATTCACATATTTCAGAACAACAGTTTATTCTCTTCAATCATTCAGTAATTGCTTTAATTCTATAATTTGTATGCTGCACATATAGATATGGCCTATTTCTTTGAGAATCTACAAAGAAGAAAATGGCTGCTTAGTTGTACCCTGGTCATGAAAAAGCAATTTAAAAAGCAATCAAGCCATTTGGTTAAAAGCAGACCAGGAAAGTGCAAATCTAAGATTATTGTGCACTTTTATGAGTCATCCAGGGCTCAAAGAGCACTGCAGCTTTAGGATCAACCTAAAGAACATATCCCAAACTTTATGGCCTCTGTGTAGTTAAGGAAATACAATTTCACTCTTTCCTTCTGTCCAGACACTATATGAGATTATTTATCAGGTGGGAGGCAGAAGAAATAGACAAACTCCTAAGGCCTTTCCCATCAAAGTCTGTTTTGTTCAAAGCTCCATTTCCCTTTATTAGCCTGCACTCAGGCTATGGCTGTACAAAGAGTAAGCAGAACTGAGGCTACTGTCCAAGTAATTCATTTCTAAAACTCCTGCTTTCATTGCAAATGTCTAAGTGCTTTTCACCCTGAATTATACGTATACTACCATAATTTTATACTACATTTTATTTTCCATGTGTAGATAGACAGACTTATCTTAACTAAGGAGTTTATTTAAAATTATAAGGTATTCTGTTTGCCATACTTGGTAATGAAAAACAAGGCATGGAATTACAAAGTTCCTAAAGTCATTGACATGGCAAGATGAATTCCATTCTGGTCACTAAAAAGAGAGTTTATTTTTCTAAGATCATGAGAATCAAGATAAGTTTGTAAAATTCCTGAAGTTTTATTTAAATTATTTTTAAAAGCAGAATATATGTAGGTCAAAAGCTAAATGACACTCTTTTTGACATACATTTCTGTCTTATCTCTTGATGTGTAGTTTCATTCCTATTGTCACTATCTTAGTTCAGACCTTAATTTTTTCTTATCACAACTATTGCAATGGTCTTTTAACTGGTCATAATGTCTCCCAGCTTATACTCTTCCAGTCTATCAGTTCATGCTGCCACCACATTTTTACATAAAAACCCCAATAATAAAACACTATCTAAAGTGTTTCAATAACACCCTACCACTACTATCTTTACTGCTTAGAAGATAAAGTCACACAGTTCCACTGCATGTATGTCAATACTTCAAGGCCTGCAGAACTTTCAGTAATTTTCTCAGGCTCATTTCTCACCAATTATCCATTAGCATCAATTGCTTGCAACCCTGATTTTTCTTTGGTGTTTTCCTGGTGTCTACCCACCTCCAGGTATGAACTGACCAATTCTTCTTCGTGTCCCCATAGTATGGAACTCCATTTGTTGAAATTATATTTAATCTTCAAAGCCAATATTAAATGTTTTCTCCCTAAATAGGATAATCATATGATTCTTCTTCTAAACTGGAATGCTTTAAAGAGTGGAAGAGGGCCTACTAGTAGTCACTCTAGGATAATAGCTGTAAACTGGAGGTAACCTACCCAAGCCAGGAAAAATACTTGTCCAATCTATAAAGGCCTTGTTTGATCAGCAAAACTAAAAATGTGTCCTTCCACCTTACACTTCTCTTATACCATTGCATCCTTGCAACATTCTCATCTGTTTGTCCTATCAATGAGTCATATGCTCCTCAAGGGCAGGAATCATATTTTATTCATCTTCATATTCTCTATAATATCTGCCACATTGCTTCACATATAAAAAGTATTTAATAAATACTTATTATCTTAATGGGTAAGTGTGATGCTATCTACGGCAGTCTGAAGAAGTACAACTAGATCTTTTAAATGATAGATTTTGTGGATTTCACTCTAATTAGCACCATGTTCAAAACTAAACTAACCAATCTGTGTCAACTATGCCTTGAAATGCCGGCAATTTGTTTCACACATTCTCAAATTTAGAGAAATGCTTGCTTTCTTCTGCATTGAGTTTTTGATCTGTCTTGATGATGAAGACAGACATCTAAACTTTTAATTTTTCCTGAATAAAATCACTTTTGAGGAAATTACCTTTTGAAATTCTTTGGCTCATTTAAAAATAAATTTTGCTTTCACTCGTTTTTTAGGAATATTACTCCATTAATTAATTCAGTCACATGCACATGCCAAAATACTGAGAAACTTAAGAAACAGCTAAATCATCTGATTCCAAAATAAAACAAGGTTATAAGTACATACCAAAGAGAAATTTTATTAACTAATAATTTTGATGATGCCACATTCAGTGACTAGATTGTAGCTGATCATTAGAAAATTTTTACACATACATTTTTTTCCAGAAACCTATAAATTTCTCAAGGAATTCAAACACAGTATTTCCTATTAGAATCTATAATCTAAAATACTTTTTCAATATAGTCTAATGAGAAAGAAATTGTACTTTCTTAATTTTGTATGAAGTGACTCTGTGTCTAGACAGTTAAATACCTTTTGTGGGGGAACCATGAAAGCAAACCAACCCTGAACCATACAGTTTTCTGATTACATTATGCCTCCAATGTGGGAGATTATCCATTGCAGATAATCAAATCCACTGTCACATTTCACACTGCTTATTATCAATGGACCAGCAATCCAGACCAAAGGAAATATTACTTCCAATAACATCGATCCGGGTTTTGTCAGTAATTATATGTCTGCTTAAGGAAGAAACAATTCTACTTGTCAACCTCTGCCAATTTGTCAAGGCTCGATGATCTCACACCGTTTTCTGAAGTTAGAGTTTAATTTATTCCACTTGACTTAAAATATAAATAATTAGTAATATCTAGGTTATAGGACTTTCATAGTACAGTAAACACCAAAGAGAAGTACTTAAAGGCATTATTAAAAATATGTATTTGAGTAGAACCTATCCAGCACATTTCCCCCAGACTAATCTTAACAAATTTGCTCACTTCTCCCCTTCCTACCAACCACAAAACACAACAAACACAATACCTGTAAAATAACATCACA
The DNA here is from genome assembly GCA_036589455.1 of Ateles fusciceps. Classification (NCBI taxonomy): domain Eukaryota; kingdom Metazoa; phylum Chordata; class Mammalia; order Primates; family Atelidae; genus Ateles; species Ateles fusciceps. Next base: position 6,150,493 of record JAZHEH010002842.1, read on the forward strand.
ACCCACTGCCAAATGTCACCCTCATTCTCAAGCAATAGATGCTGGATATTTTCCAATACCAGGCAAATATATTTTCATTCATTTATATCTTCTGCCTAGTTAAAGGGAATTTATACAGGCTCATAGAAATACATACAATAGAATGGGGTTTTTTACAAGTAGATTCAAAAAAATCAAAACTAAAAGTAACAAGGGTAGCATAATAAGATTAAATCAAGATTCAAATTGGACTCAGAAATGTATATCATAAGTCCCTATATAGTTACTGAAGATGGACTGTAAATTTGACTCAGGCTTCTAGCAGCCAAAGCAAAAAGAGAATTCTTAGAGTTAATGTAATAGAAAACTGCAATTTTTCAGGAGAAGATCCAATTTCTCAAATCTGGTTTTTAAAAGAACTCTCCCCCAAGGGCACTCATTAAGGGGATTTTATGAATAGACTGGACGTTGTTCTTTTTTTCCCACTTCTAGTGAGTGAGTGAGTGAATGAGTTTTAACGATGTAATAAGCATCTGTGAACCTACCACAGATGACCAGAGCTAGGACCTTGACATTAACCTATACCATCTGTATGCTTCCAACCCAGACCAATCTACAGACTCCTCCAAGAAAAGTAACCATCATCCTGTATCACATGCTCCTCACTACCTTGGTTCCCTTTTTCTTATATATATATATGTATAGCATTTATATGTACTCCTAAAATTTTACTTTCTCCTATTTTAGTTGTTTGCAACTTTATAAAACTGGATATCTTTTTGCATATAATTTTTAGGACTTATTCTCTCACTTAAGATTGTATCGCTAAGATTTATTTATATTAGTGTATGTTGCTGTAATTCACTTGTTTTGATTACTTAACAAACTTCCATTGTGTGACTGTAACACAGTTCCTTCATTTACTCTCTTTGGTAGTTGTTTGGGTTATTTTGAGGTTTTTGCTCTTGTGAGTAATAGTATTGTGAATATTGTGTACATGACTCTTGTTAAAAATGCACACAAGTTTCACTTGGTTACACATCTAAAAGTGAAGTTGCTGGGTCATCAAGTATGGATCATATTTAACAACATCCCCTTAATAAATATGGCCACTTACAGAGAAGTGCTCCATAAAGGGTGGAACTTCACATGGTGCATAGAGAGCAGGGCATCAGAGCATAATTCACTTAAAGCCATTCACTGCTCTCCTATAATGTGACTTGATCCAGGGGTAACATTTATTGATAGAAACAGATAGATTGCCTGTCCCTCTGTGAATATTATTTTTCTAAGAGAGCTTTAGGAAAGAGTTGAGCAGCAGGGAACTCAAGGTTAATGTGTTCTGTTAGGAACCTAAAAAGTAGACTGACTATGTGGTTGATTATGACTAGGAAAAAGTATATGCATTTATTCCTACACAACAATATTGCAGGTAGTTACCCATTGTTCTCTGAAGGCTTTTTTCCAACGTCCTTTAAATTCTCCTAATGGTATCAACTCCGCATTTTTTCTTAGCACATTGGACTCTCCCTGTAAACAAAGCGCTTCTTCTCTGCGCTAGAGCAGATAGCCAGACAAAGATGGGACAGAAGAAAGAGATTGCTAAACAGAGAGATGATGTGGATGAAGGTTTAGTGGTGAAAGAAAGAAAGCCTCTATGAGGATATGTATGACAGTCACCCGTCTAGAGCAGAATTCGAATGGGGAACCAGAGAGAAAAACACTGGAACTGTAGGCAGAAGCCAGAGATCAGGGAGGATCTCATAAAAAAGATATTAGTCAGCATCTGCTTGACTAATTAGGAGCATTGATGGTCCCAGCCTCAACCTTACTCTACGTTCCCTGGATTACATCATTTTGATATAAATCCTGTCATTTTTTGTCATTAACTGATATGAATCCTGTCATTACCATCTTTTTCAAAGGCCTGGTGTTATTTTCAGTGATAGACTGTCTCTATCACTTCTGGGCAAATACTTCTGACTAGGTCCTGCCTGGCACCCTCCTCCTCCAGCGTGTCTGTCTCAGCAAGTGGCAACCAGCAAAACTTGCACCAAATAACAGGAGATAACCGAACATTTATCAAAACATATGAAAGAGAGGTGTTACTGAAAAAGTAATGTCCAGAGTTTACTCTTCCTCTCTCTTGGGTGTGTGTTTTTTAAGTCTTCAGTGGAAATGACTGAATCTTTATTAGAATCAAACTTGAAAGGACCAGAAGTACCCTGGCTTTTCATGTGTTGAATGTGTATAGCTTACTTGGAGGTGGAAGGGCAAACAACTTGAGAAATCTGCCTTCTCTTTAAATACAGATCTAATCACAAAGAAAAACATTTAAAATAAAAATAGTCATTCCCATCTTTTCCTTCCCAAACCACATACACTAAACAATCAGAGAATCGAGGGCAAAGGTAAATCTCAGTGTAAGCAGAATAAAGCTTCACACTGTGAAGGAGGAGTTGCATAAGCAAAGGGAAGAATTAGAAAATGAGATAATTTTCTATGTTCTTCTGAGTCTCTAATGACTTTATGATTGTACTAAAAACATCATAAAGTCCAAAAATAGCTCATAACACAAGTGCAAAAAATGGAGATTCAGTCGGGTATGTTTCCTTTATATTATCCACAATATTCCTTCCCTTAATTTTCACGGCTAATGGAGACTGGTCTAGGCTTTTATGATATTGCGCCTCTATCACTGGGGGATACTATAAAAGAAAAAGTTTAAAGGTGAGATTAAAAATGAAAAAGAACATAATAAATATTATCTATTCTAGGTGACTGGTAATCTTCTCAAATATGAAAGAGGTTTCCCAAAGATTACAGCAAATATCAGACATAGTGCCAATGAAAACAAGCAAATTGCTATGTATTCAGGTGTATACCAAATCATGACATCCTCAGAGGAAATTACATGGCAACCTGAATAATAACACATAAATCAAAGAAAAATTTGAGTCTCTGACACACATATCTCCTCTCTTTATGTTTCACCAAAGTTGTACTTGTGAAAAACTTGGAAAAAAGTAAAATGATGAATTGAAAAAATTTGTCTGCATAATTCATGATCTAAATCACATGTTTCCCTGCAATATCTAAACAATTCAGGTAAATGGGTGGGCAGGGGTGTCTGTTGGTCTAGATTATCTGCATAAATGCCTTAACACTCTACTTCAAAGTGGATTGGTAGACTAAGCTGTCATATGCATGATACACTAAGATAATGCATTTCCCTAATTGACAATATCAGGAAAAGAAGCATTAACTAGAAGTGTACACCATTCTGTACCATCACTCCCAAGTGCTTGGCTGCCCTAACTCTATCTAGAATGCTTCCAAGTCCTTGTCTCTCTTCCCTACTTTTTCCATTTGAATTTGTAGGTATGATAAGGGCTAGGACAAGAACCCTACTCTAACACTAAGTAGAAGTTAAACCAACTGTAGCCTGCTGTTCTTCATGTAGCCCCTGAGCTTGTCAGCAACAACAAAGTATTTAAATTGCATTCATATATATGTTAAAAGATAAAGTTACACACATTCAAATATTGAAGAGTTTATTTGTGAAAACAGTAATACATGAATCAGGCAGCATCAGACTCCAAGCAGCTCTGGAAAGGCTTTCACAGGGTGAATGCAGAAGCAAAGCAAAGAGTGCAACCCAGCAGGAAGTTGCAGACGAGAAGTTAGTTGGCTGTTTCTGACTGTCCTAGAATATGACCAGAGTTAGGTTTTGGTTTGCTTACCTAGGATCCCAGGACACTGGAACCACCTCAGTCCAATGCCTTCCCAATTAATAATATTAAGATAAATCGCATCTGTGAATTGAAAATAAAAAAACTTTCCAGGACAACCGTATATTGCAGGAGGAAGGATTACTAGAGAGGGGCATAAGTGGAGAGAAAGGGCTGAAATTATAGCTAGAAGACCCTTGAGATGGGTCCCCTAGATCAGTGGTCCCCAACCTTTTGGAACCGGGACTAGTTTTGTGGAAGACAATTTTTCCACAGACAGGAGATGGAGAGGATGCTTTAAGGATGACACTTTCACCTCAGATCATCAGGCATTAGTTAGATTCTCATAAGGAACATGCAACCTAGATCCTTCCCATGCGCAGTTCACAATAGGGTTGGTGCTCCTATGAGAACTAATGGCCCTGCTGATCTGATAAGAGGCAGAGCTAAGGCCATAATGCTCACTTGCCTGCTGCTCACCTCCTGCTGTGTGTCCTGGTTCCTAACAGTCCATGAACTGGTACCGGCCCATGTCCAGGGACTGGGGACACCTGCCCTAGATGGTAACCTAGAAATGACAGATATGACAGAAGACCATACTGTGCAGCCTGCCCAACAGTTACCAAAACAAACTGATATAAATAGAAATAAATGAAATAGAAACTAGAAAAAACAATAGAGAAGATTAATGAAACTAAGAGTTGGTTTTCTGGTAAACTGTACAAAATCGACAAACCCTTAGCTAAACTAAGAAAAATGATAGAAAACTCAAATAAAGTCAGAAACGAAGAGGAGACATTACAACTGACAGCACAGAAATCCAAAGATCAGAATTGCTATGAATAATTACATGCCAACAAACTGAAAAGCCTAGAAGAAATCAATAAATTCTTAAAAACATATAACCTACCAAGACTGAACAATGAAGCAATTAGAAATCTGAACAGATCAATAACAAATAAGATTGAATTAGTAATTAAAAGTCTCCCATCAGAGGATTTCCAGTTCCAAAATGGCAGCACGGAAGCAAGCTGGCTTCACTCTTTCCCCTCAGAAAACAGAAAACAAATATGCAGTTCTGAGATGATTACCAGCAATATTCCAGCAATGAAGATGAGACAGATCCCAGGGCCACAGGAAGTGAAAAAACTCCAAGCAGGTGACAGGAAAATTAATCTTCCATATCCACAACACCCCCTCCCTCCATTCTGCCTAGCACCAAGCATGTGGGAAATTAATTTCACAGTTCCTGTACTAGAAAAAGTGAGTTCGATGTGGACAACCAGCTTGCCCATCATCTTAAGTTCCCTGGCAAGAGAACTGTCTCTGCTTAACCCACAGGAAGATCATGAGTGTGTGAAGGGAGTAACATCCCTGAAGATGGGCAGAGGATGCAGCAGTGGGGGAATTACCACCTCCAGCCCTGAAAACTCTACTCTATATCTCAGCCAGAGGAGATGCCAAATCAGAGTGGTTGTATGGTGGCAGCATGCTGTAAAAAGGGTGTTCCACAGGTCCGCTGAGCACGAACACGAAGACAAGGAAATGAAAAGCTGGTTTTCTGAAAATATAAACAAAATCAACATGCTTTAGCTAAAGTAATGAAGAATAAAGGAAAAAGATCCAAATAATTAAAATCAGAGACTTTAAGGAGACATAACAACTGAGGCCTCAGAAATACAAAGAATCATTAGAGACTATTATGAACAACTATACGCTAACAAATTGGAAAACCTAGAATAAACAGACAAATTCCTGAACATATAAAACCTGCCAATATTGAACCATGAAGAAATACAAAATCTCATCAAATCAATAAAAAGTGATGAGATTGAAATTGTAATCGTCTTCCATCATAGAAAAGCCTAGGATCTGATGGCTTCACTGCTGAATTCTACCAAACACTTAAAGAACTAATATCATTGTACTCAAATTCTTCAAAAAATACCTAATGTAGATGATGGGGTGATGGATGCAGCAAACCACCATGGCACGTGTATACCTATGTAACAAACCTTCATGTTCTACACATGTACCCCACAACTTAAAGTATAATTTTAAAAAATTGAAGAGGAGGAGATACTTCCAAATTCATTTTATGAGGCCAGCATCACCCTGATATCAGAGTATCCAGCATACCCTGATAACCAGACAAGGACACAACAGAAGAAAGAAAATTACAGGACAATATCACTGATAAACATCAATGCAAAAATCCTCAACAAAATACAAGGAAACCAAATTCAACAACACTTTAAAAAGATCATTCACCATGTCCCAAGTGGGATTTACTCCAGGGATGCAAGAATGGTTCAACATATGAAAATCAATAAAAGTGATGCATCACATTAACAGAATCCAGAACAGAAACCATATGATTGTTTTAACAGATGCCAAAACATTTTTTGAAAAAAATTCAACATCCCTTTCCAATCAAAACCCTCATCAACATGGGTTAGAAGAAACATACTTCAACACAATAAAGGCCATACCTGACAAACCCACAGCTAATATCTTACTGAAAAGGAAAAAATTAAAGGTATTTTCTCTAAGGACTGAAACAAGACAAGGATGCCCATTTGTACCACTGTTATTCAACATACTGCTGGAGGTTCTGGCAAGAGCAATTAGGCAAAAGAAATAAAGGTCATCCAAATTGAACAGATAAGAGTACGGATGTTCCTCAAAAACGAAAAATAGAACTACCATATTATCCAGCAATCCCACTGACAGGTATATACCCAAAAGAAAGGAAATCAGCATATCAGAGATATCTGCAGTTCTATGTTTATTGCAGCGTTATTCACAATAGCCAAAGTATGGAATCAACATAAGTGCCTATCAATGGATAAACGGATAAAGAAAATGTGGCATATATGCATAATGGAATATTATTCAGCAATTAAAAAAACTGAAATCCTGTTATTTGCAGCAACATGGATGGAACTGGGGTTCGTGATGTTAAGTGAAACAAGACAAGTAAGGAAAGGTAAATATGGCATGTTCTCACTCACATGTGGGAGCTGAAACAAGTGGATCTCATGAAGAAAGAGAGTAGACTGGTGGTTACCAGAGGCTGAGGAGGACAGGGAATAAAGGGAATGAAGAAAATTTAATAAGTGGGTACAATTATACAGTTTGATAGAAGAAATAAGACCTAGTGTTAGACAGATTAGTAGGGTAACTATAGTTTACAATAATCTATTGTACAATCCAAAATAGATATAAGAGAATAATTCAAATGTTTCAGAATAAACAAAAGGCAAATATTTAAGGTAATGGATATTCTGAGTATACTGATTTATTCTTTACAAATCATATAAATATATTAAATTGTCACATGCATGCTCAAACCATGTACTTCTATTATGCATCAATAAATAAAATATTTTTTAAAAAGTCTCCCATCAAAGAAATCCCAGGACCAGATGGCTTCACAGTTCAATCCTACCAAACTATTAAAGAATACCAATTTTTCTCAAACTCTTTCAAGAAATTGAAGAGGAGGGAATACTTCCATACTCATTTTATGAAGTCAGCATCACTCTGCTACTAAAGCACACAAAAACACTGCAAGAAAATAAAACTACAAGCTAATATCCCTGAACATAGATGCAAAAAGCTTCAACAAAATACTAGCAAACCATATTCAGCAGTACATTAAAAGAATCATTCGCCACGATCAAGTGGGATTTTTTTTCCTGTGATACAGATTGGTTCAACATACAAATATCAATAAATGGCATTCACCATATGTGATGGTTAATATTAAGTGTCAACTTGGTTGGATTGAAAGATGCAAAGACTTGGTTCTGTGAGGGTGTTGCTAGAGTAGATTAACATTTGAGTCAGTAGACTGGGAGAGGCAGACCCACCCTTAATCTGGGTAGGTAGATCGCCTGGGCTGCCAGCATAGCTAGAATAAAGCAGGCAGAAGAAGGTGGAAGAGCAGACTTGCTGAGTTTTCCAGGCTTCATCTTTCTCCTGTGCTGGATGCTTTCTGCCCTCAAACATCAGACTCCAAGTTCTTCAGCTTTTGGACTCTTGGACTTATACCAGTGATTTGCCAGGGGCTCTTGGGCCTTCAGACACAGACTGAAGGCTGTACCGTTGGCTTCCCTACTTTTGAGGTTTTAGGATTCGAACTGGCTTCCTTGCTCCTTAGCTTGCAGAGAGCCTACTGTAGGGCTTCACCTTGTGATCCTGTGAGTCAATACTACTTAATAAACTCCTCTTCATATAGACATCTATCCTATTAGTTCTGTCCCTCTGGAGAACTCTGACTAATACACCAAATTAACACAATAAAAGCAAAAAATATCTTAAGGTTATCTCAATAGATGCAGAAAAAACATTTGACAAAATTCAAAATCCTTTTATTATTTTTAAAAAAATCTCTCAGTAAATTAGGTTGTATGGAAGAAAATTTCCCCAATTTAATGAAGACTGTATATGACAAACCCACAGCTCACATCATACTTAACAGTGAAAAATTAAAAGCATTTCCTGTAAGATCAGGAATAAGACAAGGATACCCACTCACACCATTTTTCTTCAATAAAGTACTGAAAGTTCTAGCCAGAGCAGTAGGCAAAAGAAGAAATAAAAGGTGTCTAAATTGAAAATAATTATGTTATATACAGAAAATCCTAAAGACTTCATGAAAAGACTTTTAGAACTGATAAACTAATTCAGTAGTTTCAGGATACAAAATCAACTTACAAAAATCAGCAGTGTTTCTCTATACTAACAACAAACTGTCTGAAAAAAATAATAAAACCATCTCACAATAGCATCAAAAAGCATAAAATGCTTATGAGTAAATTTAACAAGGAAATGAAAGATCTGTATATTGAAAACTATAAAACATTGATTAAAGAAATTGAAAATGACACAAAGAAGTGCCAAGATATTCCATGTTCATGGACTAGAAAAATTAAATTGTTAAACTGTTGATACAACCCAGCGCCATCTACAGATTCAATGCAATCCCTATCACAATTCCAATGTTATTATCACAGAAACAGAAAAAAATAAATCCTACAATTTGTACAGAACCACAAAAGACCCCAGATAGCTAAAGAAATCTTGACCGAAAAGAATAAAGCTAGAGGCATCACAGTATCAGGTTTCAAAATGTATTACAAAGCTTTAGTAACCAAAACAGCATGTACTCACATAAAAACAGACACATCAACTAATAGAATAGGATAAAGAGCTGAGAAATAAACCTACACATCTATCATCAACTGATTTTCAACAAAGGTGCCAAGAACACACAACGAGGAAAAGATAGACTCTTCAATAAATAATATTGAGAAAACTGGATATCAACCACATACAGGAAAATTAAAATGAACCCTTATCTCACCCCTTATACAAAAGTCAACTCAAAATGGATTAAAAGCTTAAATGTAAAAACACCTTAAACTATCATACTAGAATAAAACATAGGCGAAAACTCCATGACATTGGTCTAAGCAGAGATTTCTAGGATGTGACCCTAAAAGCCAGGCAACCAAAGTGAAAACAGACAAATGGAATTGTATAAAACTGAAAACCTCCTACACAGCAAAGAAAACAAGAAATAGAGTGAAGAGATAACCATGAATTTGGAGAAAATATTTGTAAATCATGAATCAGATAAGAGGCTAATATCCAAAATATATAAGGAACTCAAATTGCTCAATAACAAGAAAACTAATAACTCTATTAAAAAATGGGCAAAGGACTTGAATAGACATTTCTCAGGAGAAAACATACTAATTGACAACTGGGTAATGGAAACATGCTCAAAATCCTTAATCATCAGAGAAATGCAAAATAAAACAATGAGGTATCACCTCATACTTGTTTGACTGGCTATTGTCAAAAAGATGAAATATAACAAATGTTGGCAAAAAATATAACAAGTGTTGACAAGAATGTAGAGAAAAGGGAACCCTTACACCTTGGTGGTGGTATTGTAAATTAGTATGGCCACTGAGGAAAACAGTATGGAGTTTTCTCAAAACAACTAAAAATAAAATCATACAATCCACCTTTCCCATTATTGAGTATATATCCAAAGGAATTGAAATCAGCACATCAAAGAGATGTCTGTACCCTCATACTCATTGCAGCATTATCACAATAGCCAAGATACGGAGAAAATTGAAGTGTTCATCAACTATGAATTGATTTTTAAAATGTGATATATATACACAATGGAATACTATTAATCCTTAACAAAGCAAAAAATGCTGTCATTTTTGACAACATGGATGAACCTTGAGGACATTATGTTAATTGAAGTAAGCCAGGCACAGAGAGATAAATATGATATGATCTCACTTACATGTGAAATTTTAAAAAGTCAAATTCATAGAAGTAGAGAGTAAATTGTGGTTACCAGAGGCTGGTGAAGGAACTGGATGGGGCAAGGGGAGATACTGGTCAATAGGTATAAAGTTAACAGTTAGTTAAGAGGAATACATTCTGGTGTTCTATTGTACAGCAAAGTCACTATAGTTAATAATAACATTCTACATTTCAAAATAACTAACAGAAGATCTTAAATGTTTTCACCACAAAGAAATGATCAGTATTTTAGGATGTGGATATGCTAACTAATCTGTTTTGGTCATTCTACAATGTATACAAATATCACATTGTATCCTATAAATATATACAATTACCATTTTTCAATTAAAAGTAAAACAAAAAACTGGTATATATTTTGCAGTGTGAAACTGCAAGTAGAAAACCAGTTTTGACACAACATAAATTGATCAGAAAGTTTCACTACTGTGTGCATGCTTGTGCATACACACACATACACACACACACACACATATACAGAAATATATGTTATTTGATAGTCACTACTTAACGGTCAGAACACACTTGATTGCAAGTTGATGAAATTATTTTGAAAAATATCACTTTTCTTGAGTTCTTTATAAAGAACCCCAAAAGTTTTATAAGTAAAAAGACAAATATCTAAAGTCTCATATTGATCAGCTTAATTGTAATATATAGAGACCCTTATTCACCATAGGTCATCACTGCTTATGACTCATCCCTAGGTTGTTAAGTAATAAGATTGATGTATATGGGAATGAATAGCATGTATTTATGTAATCTATGATTATTTATATATTACATTGAATAGTTATATGTTATATTGAATATATTATATTGAAAGATACTGGCCTTTCACACTCAATGTTCAGAACCAAGTGTGAATCTAATACTAAATTTCTATGTCAAGAAGTTTTTATAAACTCTCTTCACACTCATCAATCCATAATGGGGAATCATATTCTAGTCACGTTAGGGGTCACCTTGTCCATTTATATTAAATTCTAATTAGCTCTGGGTCTGTGAGCCTAGAGACCTTAGCAATGGATGAAGTATTTCTCAGTAAAAAAAAAAATCCATTTTAAAGACATTATTCTTTTTAGCACTGTGCTCATGAGTACTTTGAAAAGGGGCTATGTCCCTGTGGTAGTCATTAGAAGTGTTCACACACATTCTGTTTTCCCTTATTTGGGGCATGTGATGGCATAGTACTTCCCTGTCACTTTGAAGTTAGGCATAGCCCGGTGATATCCTTGCCCAACAAAATGACTAAAAATTACAAATACCCTTCCGTGTACAAGATTTAAAAGAAGATATTTAATTCGCCAAGTTCCTTTTCTCTTGTCTTGTTAAGTATGGAAGCACATACTGTGATAAGGGCTGCAGGCAACTACAATGAATCCATGCAATAACTTACAAGAGATATTTAGTATAAACATTTTCCAGAAATAAACATACAGTGGTAAAGCACTGAGAGTTGGCAGGTGTTTGTTGCTTCAGCAAAGTTAACCTATACTGACTCAATAAAGATTCTTAATGGTTCCAGTAATTTCTAGCAGTCCACTCACAAAGCAAATGTAAGCCATCTATTTAAGATTCTTTAAAATAATAAATCACAGTCAAACCATAAATATGATGTTAAAAAGCTAAGTGCAGAGCGTATGAACTTCAGCAATTACTAACGAAAGTCTCAAACAATAATTCAAGTAATAAGTCCAGATCATCACACTCCAAAAAATCCAAGTCTGATTTATGTCTGTACCCTAACTAAAGTTGAGCATACTAATAAGCCAAATGGCAAATGAAGACACCTGAGGAAACCCATTAAATAGATGTATAATAATTTTTTTAATTTTTCTTTGTCCCTACATTCCCCCTCTACATTCTCCCTCTATAAATTATCTCTACATGTGACTGCCATATATATTGTTCTAAGCTATAATTCATCTCCCTAATTCAAAAAGCACAATATATTCCCACTATTTTTTAATCAAAACCAAACTCTTTGACACTGGCCTACAGGCCTCCACAACTTTACCTGTATTTCCCACCACAATCCAATGTACACCCCCTGCCATTCTTACACATCCTAATCAACTGGTTTCTTCACCACACACACTGTATTCTTGTCAATCTGCTCTACTCACTGCCCAATCTCTAAATTCTTATGATTCTTCTAGTATACATGTAATCTAGCATTTGATGTTTCCATTTATTATTGTGGATATAAATATGTTATCCCTTTCTATCCCCATCAGACTGCTGGCTCCCCAAAGGAAGCAATCTGTCTTCCAATGCCTAGGAAACTACTGGATACATTATACATACTTAGAAGTGTTATGTTAATTTGACACAACTTTTGACAACAGTAGCAATGAATGCAAGATAGCAAAGATGCACCAAAGCAAAAAGTAGAAAACAATGTTAAAGACATTACATTATTTGAAAACAATAAAATCTTGCTTATGCATCCTTAAAAACAGAGGATTTATTTTTTCAAATAACAGCTTCCTCTTCAAAATAAAACAGTGGCTTAATTCCCACAAGAGAGGATCAATGTATATCCAGAACAAAATTAAAGTATATGTGTGGATTTGCCCAAATATGAAATCCAAGGCCTTACTGGAGAAAGTGGAACTTATTGAAAGGACAAGGTGTACTTCTTAAGAACTAGACAAAACATCAACTTTACTAATAAGGCAAAATGCATGCATTTTAACTGCCAAGCAGACCTGGAGCACGAACAGGTAGCTTCACACAATTCTAATACATGGCTCCCTAGAGGTGCAGGGACAGACCAGCAACTCAGTGAGCTGGATCACCAACTTCAGTAACAACCCATGCCACAAAGACAAGTCAGTTCAAAACTCTGTTCATAATGAGCTCAGGGCAGAAATATTCTGTAGCTGGCTTTTCAGCCTCATGGTAATGAGCCATGCTCTAAAGAGTTCATGCCCTAAAACCACTAAGCTGCATATTACCTTTGGTAAATGAGCCAATAAGTTTGCATTTACAGAAATATTGATTTTAATATCACTTACACATGACCAAAGAGATTCTAGATGGATTTTACCTTCTTGTATGCCTATAGTTTTATTAAGTGTTATGAAACTACTTAAAATGTATTGTTACAAATAAATTTGTGCAGATAATAGACCTTTCCTCTTATCTGGTTGGAACAAATCTGTATGAAGGACTAAGAGAAAAACTCTACCCTGAAGGACTTCTAAATGCGAAAGTAATGTGTCCCAAATTCTATGGATGGCAATATGTTTATTCCACAATTATACATTTTTTTGTTTGTTTTTTGTTTGTTTGTTTGTTTGTTTAACAGAGTCTCATTCTGTTGTCCAAGCTGGAGTGCAGTTGCATGATCTCACCTCACTGCAAACTCCATATCCCAGGTTCAAGTGATCCTCCCGCCCCAGCCTCCCTAGTAGCTGGGATTACAGATGTAAGCCACTGCGCCCAGCCTCCATGGTGATACATCTCTAATAGATCAAGACTTTTTGAGGCCAGGCATGGTGGCTCACGCCTGTAATCCCAGCACTTTGGGAGGCCAAGGTGGCCAGATCACCTGAGGTCAGGAGTTTGAGACCATCCTGGCCAACATGGTGAAACCCTGTCTCTACCAAAAATACAAAAATTAGCCAGGCATGGTAGTGCATACCTGTAGTTCCAGCTACTCAGAGGCTAAGGCAGGAGAATCACTTGAACCCAAGAGGCAGATATTGCAGCAAGCCAAGATCATGCTACTGCACTCCAGCCTGGATGACAGAGTAAGACTCCATCTCAAAAAAAAAAAAAAAATAAAAAATAACTCTTTTGGATTCATATTTTCACATTGAAGATTTGAGTTCTCATCCACAGCTTCATTTTTCTCAAAAAACACTTAATATCCTCATTTTTCAAAACCTTTTGTGATCAACAGCAGCAGAAGTAGAATTTTCTATTTATCGCTCCTTACTTCTGGGCAGAATTCTCAGCAGTAGCACTATCCAGGTCCTGGGTGGAGAACCAAGTGGACCTCCTACAACGTGGCCTCCCTTATGAAGGTCCTCTGGCAAAGACAAAAGAAAAATATCATAGGCCAACTTCAGGACACTGCCATTTCACAAGTTCTGATGATGTCCACAGAGGGAAAGATTTTTCAATATGTGCCTTTACATAAAAATTGAAATGAAATTTGTGGGATTCTTACAAAATACGTTAATGAAAGAAAATAGTCCTTGTTGTGATCATGTAATGTTTGAGGTGAAATTATTTATTTAGCTGAATCATTCATGTGTTTGCCTTGCTTCTCCATTTCTCTTTGTGAAGATCATTACTGCCACTCAATTTGCTTGAAATGTGCTAGGATCCTTTCAAAACAGGCAAGCATCTTGGCAAAGATGTTGTTGTGTTGTTAGATCACCTTGATAATATAATCGTGCAGACAAACTCATACTTCTGTTAAACAACTGTACTTCCCCTAGACGTGCTTTATAATTCATCTATAACTTAAATATTTAGAAGACAAGATATTAATAATAAAAAGGAACACCAAAACAAATCACCAGGCCATCTGATGATTTTCATAAAATAAGAAAATAATTTTTAAAATACCATTGTAGTGTCTAGTTCTGCAGAATGAAGGAGAAAAACAAAGCATGGTTCAATTCAGGCAAAACACACTCACATATTGCATGACTTTGAGCAGATCATCTGACTGCTGTATATGTAAGTTTTTTCTTCTATTGAAAATATCTGGCCTTACTAATACACTTAATTATAATATGAATAAAATAAACTCTCTGATACATAAATATAATAAGTAAATATATGTAAGAATAAATGTTTATGTAAATTAAAGTAGAAACATTTTGTATTTCACAATAGTTTTACATAATTTGGAAATATTTATATTCTTTAACTCAATAATTACACATCTAGAAAACCTATCCTAAGGAAATAATCGGAAGTTATCCAAAGATTATGCATAAAAATATTTACTGAAGCACACTTTTATTTAGAAAAAGATGGAAACAACCTAAATGATTATTGAAGTTCGTAACATGCAGCTATTTAAAGTTTTCAAAGACTGATAATGACTTGGAAAAATGACACAATGTTACATTTAAAATTTTACAAACAGAATGATATCAATTGTGAAATATATATGTACATAAATAATGTATGAACAAAAAACTAGAAGAAAATATATGAATATACTATCCATTTTTATTTCTGGGTAATTTTTATTTTCTTCATTATACTTTCATCTTTTTAAATGTTCTAAATAACCATGTGTTATTTTTTAAATATAAAAAGAGAAGAATGTTATTTTGAAAGCAATGTTTACCTGCAATAATAAAAGAAAATTGAGGCAAAATGAATATTTTATCATTTATATTTGTTACTAATTAGCATACTAGGCTGTCTAGCTGGGGTGCGCCTACTCTTCTTTTGGCATGCAGCTTAAGCCCCTCTTTTAGGAAGAACGACATGACCACTATATAACCACACCTCACAATCAGATGACTCCCTTCCCCACTGCACACCCCAACCTCTGGTGCACAAGCACCCTGTGACTCACTGCTACATCCCTCATCACTTTGCACATGGGGGTGAAGGTCTGGCACTTGCATGTTAGCATAACACTTTTGGCCAATATTTAAGGATAACTAAAAAAACTAGCCTGTAAAACAACTCCTTCTATTTAATGTAAAGACATTTTCAAAAGCAAAATATTGTTCCCTAATTATGCACACTCCTGAGGACCATTTAGAAGAAATTCTCTCTGGTCTCAATTTCAGGAATAGTCACATTTCTTCCCAGAAACACGTTTTACTTGAATTTTGTGTAATCATTCTTCTCTCAACTTGTTGGCTGCTAGAAAGTTTAGTGCTCATTCTGTGATCCACCTCTGGCAAAAAAAAAAAGCATGCTGCTTTTTTTTTTTTTTTTTGAGACAGAGTCTTACTCTGTCACTCAGGCTAGAGTGCAGTGGTGTGATCTCAACTTGCTGCAACCTCTGTCTCCCAGGTTTAAACAATTCTCCTACCTCAGCCTCCTAAATAGCTGGGATTACAGACGTGTGCCACTACGTCCAGCTAATTTTTGTATTTTTAGTAGAGACGGGACTTTATGTTGGATTCAGGCTGGTCTCGAACTCCTGGCCTCAAGTGATCCCCCCTCCCTCGGCCTCCCAAAGTGCTGGGATTACAGGCATGAGCCACCGTGCCCAGCCCACAGCATGTATTTAATGTGTGACTCTTGCCCGGAGTTTCATTTTACATCCAGGTATTATTTTTCTTCCTTACCTCTCTGTCCTCATTTGCAAAAAGCTATGTTATTTTGGTGTTTGAATTTATGATTGCAAGACTCTTTTGAAGCCAGTCTCACTATGTATAAGTCAGCTAGTTAATGAAACAAACAACTTGGAATCATTTTTATACTATTATTTTTTGTACTGTTGTATAATAACTTTACATCTTCAATGTGTGAGACAATGTTGCTTGATTGCTGAATTTATTTAATTTTTCTTTGTGGAGAAAAAATATTTCTACATCGCATTTTTTTGAAAAAAAAATTTAAATAATTACTTGCAAGGGGTGTTTGTTTTTTCTCCAGATGGTTGGTGACTTATCAAGAGGGCCACTATGTGAGTGACACTATTTTTCTGCCACATCATAAAATGATTAGGTAGAAATTTTAATGAATTCTAATGACCAAAATCTTAATTTGCAACATTCACCATGTTTTAAAATATTCGAACATCTGTTCCAGTTGCATTGCAATGGCAAAGATTCATTTCTTTCTTATTTGGCAAGCACTACAAATATATCTGTTATTTACAAGTGTGTTGCCTCATCTATCAAGGTTGCTCAGAGCAGACAGCATTTAGTGACTAAGTATTGCATGGCAAAGAATGATAAAAAAGAAAAATGATTCCAGCCATAGTTATGTTAATTCAGGAATGTAAACTGTGAAATGTTAAATCTCCCATCAAGTAAGCATTTCCCAAAAGGAAGCTTGACCACCATCTCAACACAAACTCAATAAATATAATTAGTGCAGTTGAAATTGTGCAGTCGAAGCAATCATTGTACTGGGCTTTTTTCTTTCTTTCTTCCTTTGTTAGTTGGTTCCATATCAAAGTCTCAAATTAAACTGAGACCTCTAGAAACCCCAACAGACCAGCCCACAGCAAAATTAAATGGGTAATGACAAGAGTGAGAGGAAAATATTTTAATTGAACATTAGATTTCATGAATTTAGGTTCTCTTACATATTTTCCAAGGCACATTTTATATCTTCGGTGTTTGGGATTTTTTTTTTCATTTTATTTCATATACTCTCTAGGGCATTGCTCTAAAGGATATCTGGAGGGCAAAGAAAATGCCATCAGACATTAGTCCCCTTAGAAACTTCTATATAAAGCCCTCCCCCTGGATATTTATGGATATGCAATCCTGCTCTCTCCTGGGCATTCCCCCATGTGATTAATAAAATATAGTAAGGATAATTTTAGATATAGAGAAACCGTGTGTAAGGAAATACCTATGCAGACAGAAAAAATAGATAATAACTTTTCATTTAGCTAACTCATAGCCAAGTGCAACATCTAACTTCCTTAGGAAGAATCAGGTCTGAAAATTCTGTCAGGCAATATGAAACTGTTATACCAGAACTTGGTTGACCCAAGGTCAAGGTTTGGAGGGGCAAATAAGCTTGGAAGATTAAGGCAGATACTCTAAGGCCAGACAAACAGGGAGCTGAATCAGAAGACAGAGATTAGCTAAGACAAGAGTCCCACTGTTATCAAAGGTTTATACAATCTTTTGTCTTACAGTATGGACTGGGTGGCTGAGTATTACCACCATTTATCCCAGACACAATGTGAGGCCCCAGGCTTCCACGGATTTGTGAAATGCCATCCGCAGAGGAGCACAAGGTAGTCAAAAAGCAGATTCACAAAGATAAAGCAGCAACAACGACAGCCGCTTCCATTTGTGAGCAGGCACCTATACTAAGCACTGTGCTGAGCACTTCATTTTCCTTTCTCATTTTCTCCTCATCACAACCCTCTCTCCTGGGCCACACTCCTAGCCAAGGAGAGCACCCTAAGCATGAGGCTTGCCAGCTTCCATAGGGCAGTCCCAAGGAGGCAAGCACCATTATTTCCCCCCACTTTACACTGAGGAGAGCTTCCGAGAAGTCAAGTAACTTATAAAAGCAAGACAACTAGTGAGTGGTACACACAGACCTCATAACTATGTTTTTAACCATGTCCTGAGATATCAGGAGATAAGAGCAGGTAATTCATGAAAGTAGTACAAATGACCAGCGAATCTATGATTAAAGTGTAACCTATCTGGCAAGGAAAGAATGCCAATTAAAAAGAGATCACATTTGTCATCGATCAAACTGAGGACATTTTATTTTGCTGAAGATATTTTGAGAAAGTAGTAGGTGCTCATATCCTGCCAGTAGAAGCTCAAAGTAACCACCTTCTAGAACATAATTTTATAATAGGAATTGGTTTAACAAAATGAATATATAAAACTAACAATTCAACTAAGACCTAATATTTTGTATGCATATATTTTCCAGGCACTTGGGATAGAATGGTGAGCAAGATACAATTGGTCTCTGTCCCTGTTGGGTTTAAGGGTAATGATGCTCATTATTATATCATTCACATAATAGCCAAAGAATTGGAATTAATGGGGGTTGAGTAAATAAACTATGACACATCCATAAAATAGAGTAAATTGCAGCTATAAATGAAATGCTATACTGCAGAATAACTGTAAGGTGTTGGTAAATGTTTACAATATTTTCTGGAGAAGTAGATTATAAAACATAAGACTGTGAAACAGAATGCATGTTCTTTACAGTCCAAATTTTGTATATTCTTTAAATTGTGTTTATTCACTTAACAAATGTTTGTTGAAAACCTATTTCATGGCAGGCCCTAGGGAAACAGTTATAAATAAACAGATAAAGTCTTTGCCTAACTTGAGCTTACATTCTAATTAGAAGAAGGGACAATAAACAAAAGTTATAAATGTATGATATAAATATATGATATATATAATATATAAATATATGATATAACATTACTATGAAAAAATTGAGTAATATATGTTAGCCAGAGAAGGAAGCTCTGATCAGGTAACATTTGAGCAAAGACTTGGAAAAGGCAAAAAAGTGAGCCCTGAGGAAATCTGAAATAAGAGCATTAGAAGCAGAAAGAACAGGAAGTGCAAAGGCCCTGAGGCAGAATGGGCTTGTGTTCTAGGAAGAGCAGAGTGAGTGAGAGAGAATAGTAGAGAATTACAGGAGATCGCTAGTGGAGGGGTCAGATCATTTAGAGGCTTGAAGGTCATGGTAAAGAATTTGAAATTCATTTTGAATTAGATGAAAGAGTTGGGCAGGTTTGAAGGACAGAGTTTAGGGATGACAAAAGCAAGATGTTAGACTAGCTGGTAGTAGTGGAGCTGATGAGAAGACCCTGGAGTTGACCTCACATTGACTGAAATGAAGAAACTAGAAGAGGAGACATTTTACAGTAATAGGTGAAAGAAAAAAAAACAAAAGTTTGTCCGGGGACATATGGCAGCCATGAAAAAATGCCTCTCACATCTCCAGCTGCAGTGAGTGTGTTGAACCATGCCCCCGTTGCTGGACCTATTCACACCCAGGCCTTGTTTTTTCCAGGTTGCTCCCAGCTGAAGACTCCTAGGGATACTAAGTTATGCCCATCACAAGAGATGTGGGCTTTCTCTGATGGTGACTTTGGCTCAAGGATCCCATGCCAACTTTGCTGAAACTTTCTTAGGACTGCATCAAAGTCTAAGACTTCCTACCCAAACTTCCTTTCTTCCCTCTGTCCCCAACATGGGGTAGCTCTGCGTCCCAGTATGACAGCTCCCCCGGCCTCCTCCAGGTCCCCCTACTCTTCTCCAGCTCCCTCCCCATTTTTTCTTCACAAGCATTTCCCCCAATTAATAGGATTGAACCTCTAATCCCATCTTGGTATCTATAATACTCTTCTCAGCAGACTCAAACTTAACACCAATGTTGAGTTTAAGATGCTAATAAACACCCAAATGAAGATGTCAAGTAGACAGTGTCGAGTTCAGACTAGGGAATAGAGATATAAAATGGGAGCCATCTGCACACAGATGGTATTTAAAGCCAGGGAGCTAGATGACCTTGCTTTATTCAACCTTCAGTTCCTTCAGTGCCTAGATCCTAGCTAACCACCTAAGAAGGATAACTCTGTACGTTACTTCATGCTGAAGTATGCTTTGTGACGAATGCCTTCCTGGCAAAAGCCACCCCTGTAGGAATGTCTGCATTTACCTTAGGATATTCATGAAGTGAACCCAAAGGATCAAGCTGTCCTGGTGGAATTTCAAGTCCCATGGCAATTGAATAAGTGGGATTATTTTGTGCTTTCTCTATGTCCGTTTAGAGTCATACCCTCTATCACTTTTGACTAAATCAAACTTGTAGATTTTTTTTTTGGTTTATTTCCCTTTGGTTTTCATCCTCCAGTTTCTGCTCTCTACTCCAGATCATCTCTTTGCCTTTTCATTCTTCTCTTTTTTATTTACCTTTGGTGATAACTACTTTATTCCTGGAATATGTTTCTAAGCAATTTCACTAACTATACTCAGAGATATGAGGTTAAGATCCCTAAATCTTCCTGCAACATAAAATAAAGGAAGGTGCAATATCCTCTACCCCAAATAAGTCAACTAGTTAAGGAAAGTTCAATATGTAGAAAAACTGAAAAATATGGTGAAGAGCAAGAAAATAATATGAAAGTGGAACAGCTCAAGTTAGACAAGGATAAAAGAAATGTTATTTACATAAAAGTAATAGCCACTCTTTCCCCTACCCCTTATTTTTATCTAGCATTTCCAGCAAAAATATTCTCTAACTTCATCCTTTCCTCTGGTTCTTGTCAGTTGTTATATTCAGCTTCCATCTGCCTTCCTCCCATGTGTGTGTGAATGTACACTTATTTCCTCCCTTTTTGCATATACACAAGAGAGATAAACATTCTCTTGGAAACAAAAATCAATAAAGTAGATGTAAAATTTATGAAAACTACATTAGCAAAGTTAAGGAAAGTCGTATCTATATCCTCTTGACTGATGAACAAACATTATGCATTTCTCAGTGGTGTCTTCTTCCATTTACAATGTTAGCATCTCTCAAAACTCAGTGACAGAACATGTATTCTGGGAAGCATGAGTATTCTTATGGAGGGAATGGAGCAGAATATTAAGATCTAGTTGTCCTCAAAAGCCCAAAATGTGTCACCACTATGCCTAATTATTGCATTAATCTAAAAGCCTAGGTCTGTAACAACATCTCACTTGGGCTCACGGTGCTGCTGCAACTAGCCCCTGGCTCAGCCCATGTACTGTTAGGTTAGCGCAAAAGTAACAGCAAAACCTGCAATTACTTTTGCACCCACCTAATAGCTTAGAAAGGCAGCCAGGATGTTTCTGCTATGTCAAAGAGCCATGGGGGAATTTTTAGAGTTAACCTGATTTTATTGTGAAACCCCAAAATAAAATACCACTGAGACTAATAATCCCAGGAAACATTGCAGTGCAATACCATGAAGCTAGTCTTGATGTTTTACCTTTCTCTAACCAAAGTTATAATTAAGATCATTATGGAATTTCCCTCTGCCCCCAGGGAAATACAATTCCAATTTTATAACGCAGTCAATGGAACAGTAGGATTCAATTTGAAATTTTTGAACAGAATCTTTGGCAATACACACATCTACTTTGTAAATTGAGGTATACCTCAATATACACAAAATGCCTAAAGCTCTAAGAATATCAAAAGTAATTTGGAAAACAGAATTGATGTTTGTATGAAAAAATAACATCATTTAACACATTTAGCTTGCCCAAGGGAAGAACAGCTTACAAGCATACTTTCTGTGAACTGTAAACACCAGAAAGATTGTATATAGAGAAAATGAAAAGAAATTAAGAAAAATCAAATGCAGATTGGCTATCAGAAAAAAGAAAAACTGTCTCCATATCATCATTATCTCCCACCTCCCCCGGATTAATTAAGACATTAAATGAACTTGCCCAAGAACTAGTAATGACTCTAACACTGGAGATATGTGATAGCTTTAAATTAGTCATAAGGACAGGAACAGCCTAGGTGTCCATTCCTGGGTCTTTACAGTTTTTCTTCCCCCTTAGTTTCAGGAAGGTTAAAATTCATTGAACAGTGGGGAAAGGAGAATATAGTTGACAGAATACAGCATGCAACTCAAAAAGCTGCAATTCCTTATGGCAGCCTCCAGTGAACATGGAGCACTCACTCTCCACCCCACCCCAGCCCAGAAGGCAGCCTCACTTGTACAGATAACGTGCTTCTCGTCCATTCTACCTTAACAATGCCATTGCTTCTACTCAGTGAAAGCTAAATGAAATGTATCATCATTCTCAAACCTCAGTGATTTTAGTTTTAGGGAATACTGAAAAGTGACACTGCTGACATAGATGTTACTTTTCTTAGGAAGAATAGGTGGGCAGGGGCATTACTTCAAATGCCTTTAGAGCAGCAAATATGCACAAGTGGCAAAACATGAGGGTATCTGTTCATAAATCCATGGGAAGCACTCTATGTACACACTCCTAGAAATATCTGGGGAAAAGACATTTTGCATGGAGTTAGATGTCCTATCCAACAGGGGAGCTACTACACCACCAGCAGCATAAAGTTATTACTATTAATGGGAATTTCATTTGTATCCACTGACACGTGGATACTTGGAAAGTCTGTATTTCATACCAAAGTTTCCATTTGGATAACTGAAACTTTTCACTTTATTTTTGTAGTCTGAACATCTTTCTCCAATTTATTCAATATTAAAGTATGATGCTATTAAATGAAGAATGAAAGGATTCTTTACTGGTTCATTTGTGTTTCTAATCTACAGGTGGTGAGAAAAGGTGTAACAAGAATCTCTTCTGCATACCATCAATTGTAGTGCTCCATGTCAAGATCCCAGCAACCCCACTCAAAAGAAGACATTCACTTGCTAGCTCTAGTGTTACCTCAAAATCTGTGTAGTGTTGTATGCTGGTAAACTTGCCTCAACCACATGGGAACTGCAAGGCTCCTTTCAAACACCTAACTCAATAGTCATAGCAAACATATAGTGCTTACCACATCCAGAAACTCTTCTAATTGCTCTACATATTATAATTTATTTAATTTTCACTTGGCCCTATTAAGTAGTTGCTATGTTAATCCCTGCCTTAAAGAGAAGAAAATCATTGCACAGAGAGTGAAAAGTTAGGGTGTGTAAACAGACAGTCTGGATCCAGGGTCTTAGCCAGACCTGAAGACTTAGGCAGCTAGTCCCTTGCCACCTACCTCTCCAGGTTCTGCTGAAGAGGAAAAGGTAGTGCTAGCAAAAAGAAGGATGGTCAGGCACAGTGGCTTATGCCTATAATTCCAGCACTTTGGGAGGCCAAGGCGGGCAGATCATTAGAGGTCAGGAGTTCAAGAGCAGTCTGGCCAACATGGTAAAACCCCGTCTCTACTAAAAACACAAAAATCATGCAGGGGTGGTGGCAGGTGTCTGTAATGCCAGCTACTTGGGAGGCTGAGGCAGAAGAATCACTTGAACCCAAGAGGTAGAGGTTGCAATGAGCTGAGATTGTGCCACTGCACTCCAGCCTGGGCAACAGAGTGAGACTTTGTCTCAAAAAAAAAAAAAAAAAAGAAGAAGATGAAGGAGCAATTAAGCTGCTTAAATATACCAAAGACAAATTCTAAGAGGAAGGTATGATGCAAAAAAGAAAAGCAAAGATCCAAAGTGGGCTGATCCAAAAGATCCCAGGTGGGTTTGGCTTTGTGTCCCTGCCCAAATCTCATGTTAACTTGTAATCCCCCAGTGTTAGAGGACGTGCCTAGTGGGAGGTGATCTGATCATGGGTGCAGTTTCTAATGGTTTACCACCATCCCCCTAGTGCTGTTTGTTTCAAAGTGTGTAGCACCTCCCCCCTACTCTCTCTCTCTCTCCTGATGGTGAACGAAGGTGTGCTGGCTTACCCTTCACCTTCTGCCATGTCTGTGTTTCCTGAGACCTCCCCAGAAGCAGAAGCCTGTACAGCCTGCAGAACTACGAGTCAGTTATGCCTCTTTTCTTCATAAATTACCCAGTCTCAAGTTCTTTTTTTTTATAACCCGCAATTACTTTTTCATCAAGTAGTTCTTTATAGCAGTGTGAGAACAGACTGATACAGAAAGTAAGACATCAGAGGCGGCGCCAAGCTGCCTCTATCTCTAATCTTTTTACTTTCACAAAAAGCAAAACTTTATTTCTTAGTCTTTGTATTCTTGACCCATGCCCAAGCTTGTTAAGTGGCAGTGATCTAGAAGGTGGAATGTATTTTTTTAAAAAAATAAGTTGCTACTACAATATGTCCCAAGACTACCTCACAATATCTATGCTGTGGCCATGAGGAGCCCTGCCAAGAATGCCACTCTACCTCAACGACATCAATGTAACAGGGCATTTCTGGCAGGCCATGCTATTATTCAGAAGTTGTAAACATCTCATTTCTCCTTTTCTGTCCACCCACTCCAATCTGTTTGTTTTCACTGATGTGCTTGGGAGCTTTGGTTTTGTAAATGGAGCAGAGAGGAGTTTTGTTGGAGAGGGACTGGGGAAAAGCTGAGGCTCCATAGGGGATAGAATGGCATGTGGCCTTCACTTAATCCCTTGAGTTGGTTTTGAGCCCCTTTGGAGAAGGAGACTGGAGACTTCGTGAGTCTCTGGCACAAGCAGAGCTGCACTGGGGTCAAAGTGACGAAGTGTGGCCCAGAGTTGGAGAAGAGCCCATTCTATTCAGCATTGCTCACCACTCTAATAACCAGGGAGCATCCAGATGTACCACCCTTGGCATGAACATTGGCATGTCATGATTGGCAGTGACAAAAGCAGCTTTGTAGGTAATCAGGGTGGACAAGAGAGCACCAGGGCAATGAGAACAAATTTCATTTGACAGTTGACAGGTTGCTTGGTAGGCCTACATGAGGCTTACCTTTGGGGACATCAAATCCAGCTAACAGGGCTTTATCCCAACTAATTTTAGGTAGGAAAAGGAACTGTGGCATTGTTTTATAATCACATGCTAGCGTGTAATGTGGCATATTTATTTCAATGAGCTTCCATCTCAGCTCCATGTCACCTCATATTTGAACTGTTGCAGTAACCTCTCTGCCTTCAGACTCTCCTTCCTGTAGGCTGCATGATATTTCCAATAATTTAATTTTCTTGACCAAAATTTACTCTATTCCCCCAAGATAAACTGTGCCTGTGGGCAACATAAAATGTGATTGTAATTACTGAGGAGAACTGGTAGGGTGATCAATCATCCCATATTCCCAGGACTATTCTGGTTTTAGCATCAAAAGTCTCATGTGCTGGGAAACCCCTCATCCTCAACAAACGAAGAAGGTTGTTTATCCTTGCTGACCATTGACTTTGGCTTGGGATTAGTTAAAGGTATGTGGGGTTATATATATTTTTCTAATGATGTGCTCCAACAAAGACAAGAAGCATTAATTGATGCTATTTTTATGCCAAGGAGCAATGAAATTTAGTTGCTTACTTCATATAGGCAGCCTGGTTGCTATGGCAACAGTGAGTGGCAAACTTGATTGTACAAACATAAAATCGACAAAAACGTGCTTGTTTTATACCTTTAAGTTGTAATATTTGCTACAAGCTAAGCCTCTCATTGCGAAATTGCATTATAACACTTGAACATAATTATTTACCTTTCAAAATATTATTACCAACATATTTGGAAGCTAATTAGTTATCATATTTATAACTTCTGTTTAAAACATGTCTTTGGGAGAATTTTTAGGCCATCAATTTAATTCCAGACATGAATTATAAACTCTCTGAGGACAGCATGTTTGAATAACTACTAAATTCTTGGTGCACAGGCGGTACCTAATGTATACTCACAGTTACAGGGAATAGTCTGCACATTTTTATGTGTTGAAGTTAAGACTCCAAAATTATTTATTTATTTACACCCTATCTTATTCTATAAAGAATTTAATGAGGCTTTAAAATTATAAGATAAAGTAAGAAAGGAAGAAATTAATACAAAGAGAAAACGTGAGTAAGAAAATAAATTGGCTCCAAGAGTAAGGTTAGTAGAAAACAAAATGCATGTCAAGAAGTTGCATTTCCTCACAAAATTCTAAACATAATCTTAGTTGTGACATTATACTACAGTTAGCCTTCCATTTCTGCAGATTATACATGTGTATATATGAACTATCTAATTGGTAACTGAAAGAGAAGAACATGCTCTATTATAAAATTCAGTATTCATTTGGTAAAAGCAAAGCAGTTATCTAAAAATAGTATAAACATTTATAGAGAAATGAAAGATATTTATCATTTGGTCTTCACATAAAGGACACTATTCAAGATGGTAAATATCTAAATCAATTGCCAGCTATCTAACCTAAGACTACTGTGTAGGTGAGGAGAATTACGTAATTACTTAAAAGGAAAAATATCTTATTTATCTAAAAAGAGAAGAAATGGGCAGCTTAAGAAAAAGTAAAATAATCATCTCAATTAAGAGTAATTAAGACCTCAGTAACAAAGTAATTCTCTGTCACAGGTAAAAGATATTAACCACATGGCTTTTAAAAAATTATGTCAAGAATTTTATTTTTCTCTGTTAAAATAAAGGGCAAAAAATTATTAACTATGTGCCCCCAAATACCCTGTGAAACACTATATACAATAAGCTATACCAATAAAAGGAAATAATTTATATTTGATAGAAATTATAGATCTTTATAATGTACAATGGGTTTTACATGAAATATTTAATTGGTTCTTTTATGATACTAATCACATAAAACAGGAAACAAGTGACTTTTTCAACTTGCAAGTTGATCTCAGATTCAAACTTAGTTCATCAAGCCTATATTCACTCCAATACCTCTGACTAATTAAATAAATTAACCATATAATTCATAATATAGAAATTCTTTAATAAAAGTATTATATTCATTATAAAACATAATTTTAGTTGTGACATTATACTACAGTTAGCCCTCCATTTTTGCAGATTATGCATCTGCTGATTCAACCAAACACAGATGGAAAATATTTTAAAAATTAAAAAATAACATAACAATAAAAATAATATAAATAAAAACAGGAATAATAACAGCTATTTACATAGTATTCATATTGTATTAGGTATTATAAGTTATCTAGAGTTGATATAAAGTATACCTGAGGCACTGTCAACCCCATGAGCAACCCTGCCCCCCACATACTGTTAAGGGGTCTGAAGACCACCTGTCAGAGGTCCAACACCACTCATGCTGGTGATTCCATATCTTCCAGCAGTAGGGCTGCTGCACACGTACCACCCACAGACCCAAGAATCAGCACACCCAACATCCCTATCCCCCAGCAAATCTGCACCAGAGCCTCCACAAATAACCTTAGTTTAGGGCATCAAGGAACTCACAAACACTGCAGACACTGATTACAACTAAAGAAAATATACAGAGACTACATTAGTGCACCCAACCAGAACCAAAGCCAAAACACCCTAGCCAACTAACACTATAGAACACATGTATAGGAAAAAGACATTCCCTATAAAAGCTACTTCATAAAATTGGAATAAGCAACTGTTCCAACAGATGTGTTCATATTAAGTATGCAAGAAAGAGGAAAAAACAAGGACACATGCCACTTTCAAAGGAACACAATAATTCTTTAGTAACAGAAACCAAAGAAACAAAAATTGATGAAATGCCTGAAAAGAACTTCAAAATATGAAATGCCTGAAAAGAACTTCAAAATAATGCTTTTAAGGAAACTCACCAAGACACAAGAGAACACAGACAGATGATTCAATGAAATTACAAAAAAATTATGATCTGAATGAGAAATTTAACAGAGAGATACAAAAAAAAAAAACTAAACATAATCTGAGAACTAAAAACTTAAATGAGTTAAATTAAAAATACACTTAAGAGCTTAACAATAGACTAGATCAAACAGAAGAAAGAATATCTAAACTCAAAGACATGTCTTTTGTTTGTCTTTGTTTTTGAGACAGGGTCTGGCTCTGTAGCCCAGACTGGAGTTCAATGGCACAGTATCAGCTCACTGCAAGCTCAGCCTCCCAGGATCAAGCCATTCTTCCACCTCAGCCTCCCAAGTAGCTGTGACTACTGATGCATGGCACCACACCTGGATAATTTTTGAACTTTTTGGGAGATGGGATCTTGCCACGTTGCCCAGGCTGGTCTCAAACTCCTGAGCTTAAGCAATCCACCTACTTTGGCCTCCCAAAGTTTTGGGGATTACAGGCATAAGCCATCATACCTGGCCAGGTCTTTTAAAATAACTCAGTCAGATTAAAAAAAGAAAAAAGAAAAGAAAAAGAAAAATAATTTTAAAATGAAGAAAGCCTACATGACCTAAGATACATCATCACACAAAAAAAAGTATTTGTACTATGGGAAATTTACAAAAGACAAGATATGGGAAAAGGCACAGAAAAGTTACTTGGTGAAATAATAACTAAAAACTTCTCAAATCTTGGAAGAGTTAAAAACATTGAGGTACAAAAAGCTTAAAAATCACCAAACATATTCAACACAAAAAGGTCTTCTCTCAGACACATTATAGTCAAATGGTTAAAAAGTCAAAGAAAAAAAGAATTCTAAAAAGAGCAGGAGAAAACTGTCTAGTCACATATAAGGAAATCCCCCATCAGGCAAAAAGCAAAATACTAAGTAAAACCCTACAGGCTACAATAGAATGAAATTGTATATTCAAAGTGCTGAAAAAAATAACTGTCAGTCAAAATTACTATACCCAGCAACACTATCCTTCAGAAATGAAAGAGACATAAAAAAAGAGTTATCCAGCCCAAATCCACAGAATATACATTTTTCTCAGCACCGCATGGCACCTACTCTAAAATTGACCACATAATTGAAGTAAATCACTCCTCAGCACATGCAAAGGAATGGAAATCATAACAAACAGTCTCTCAGACCACAGTGCAATCAAATTAGAACTCTGAATTAAGAAACTAACTCAGAACCACACATCTTCTTGGAAACTGAACAACTGGCTTCTGAATGTCAACTGGAAAAACAATGAAATGAAGGCAGAAATAAAGATGTTCTTCAAAACCAACAAGAATGAAGACACAACATACCAGAATCTCTGGGACACATTTAAAGCAGTGTCTAGAGGGAAATTTATAGCAATAAATGTCCACATGAGAAACAAGGAAAGATCTAAAATCACACCCTATCATCAAAATTGAAAGAGCTAGAGGAGCAAGATCAAAAAAACTCAAAAGTTAGCAGAAGACAAAAAATAACTAAGATCAGAGCAGAAATGAAGGAGATAGAGACACAAAAAATCCTTCAAAAAACCAATAAATCCAGGAGCTGGTTTTTTGAAAAGATCAACAAAATAGACAGACCACTATCCAGATTAATAAAAAAGAAAAGAGGGAAGAATCAAATAGATGCAACAAAAAACAATAAAGGGGATATCACCACTGACTCCACAGAAATACAAATTACAATCAGAGATTACTACAAACAACTCTATGCACATAAACCAGTAAACCTGGAAGAAATGGGGAAATTCCTGGATACTTGCAACCTCCCACGACTAAACCAGGAAGAAGTTGAAACCCTGAATAAAGCAATAACAAGATCTGAAGTTGAGGCAGAATTAATAGCCTACCAACCAACAAAAGTTCAGGTCCAGATGGGTTCACAGCTGAATTCTACCAGACATACAAAGAGGAGCTCGTACCATTCCTTCTGAAACTATTCCAAACAATCCAAAAAGAGGGAATCCTTCCCAAATCATTTTATGAGACCAACATCATCCTGATACCAAAACCCGGCAGAGACTCAACAAAAAAAGAAAACTTCAGGCCAATGTCTGTTATGAACATCGATGCAAAAATCTTCAATAAAATACTGGCAAACTGACTGCAACAGCATACCAAAAACCTTATCCATAACGATCAAGTAGGCTTCATCCTGGGGATGCAAGGCTGGTTCAACATATGCAAGCCTATAAATGTAATCCACCACATAAACAGAACCAAAGACAAAAACCACATGATTATCTCAATAGATGCAGAGAAGGCCTTCAACAAAATTCAACAGCCCTTTATGCTAAAAACTGTCAATAAACTAAGTATCGACAGAATGTATCTCAAAATAATAAAAGCTATTTACAACAAACAGCATTATGGGGAAAGGATTCCCCTGTTTAATGAATGGTGTTGGGAAACTTGCTAGCAGTGTGCAGAAAGCAGAAACTGGACCCTTTCCTAACACCTTACACTAAAATTAACTCCAGATGGATTAAAGACTTAAACATAAAACCTAAAACCATAAAAACCCTAGAAGAAAACCTAGGCAAAACCATTTAGGACATAGGCATAGGCAAGGACTTCATGACTAAAACACCAAAAACACTGGCAACAAAAGCCAAAATAGACAAATGGGATCTAATTAAACTCCAGAGCTTCTGCACAGCAAAAGAAACAATCATTAGAGGGAACCAGCAACCAACAGAATGGGAAAAAATTTTTGCAATCTCCCCCGTCTGACAAAGAGCTAATATCCAGAATCTACAAAGAACAAAAACAGATTTACAAGAAAAAAACAAACCCATCCAAAAGTGGGAGAAGGATATGAACAGACACTTTTCAAAAGAAGACAGATATGAGGCCAACAAACATATGAAAAAAATGCTCCTCATCATTGATTATTACAGAAATGGAAATCAAAATCACATTGAGATACCACCTCACTCCAGTTAGAATGGCAATCATTAAAAAATCTGGAGACAACAGACACTGGAGATGATGTGGAGAAATAGGAACACTTTTACACTGTTGGTGGGAGTGTAAATTAGTTCAACCATTGTGGAAGACAGTGTGGCGATTCCTTAAGGACCTAGAAACAGAAATTCCATTTGACCCAGCAATCCCATTACTGGGTATATATCCAAAGGATTATAAATCATTCTATTATAAAGACACATGCACACCTATGTTCATAGCGGCACTATTTACAATAGCAAAGACCTGGAACCAACCCAAATGCCCATTGACAATAAAGTGGACAAGGAAAATGTGGCACATATACACCATGGAATACTATGCAGCCATAAAAAAGCAATGAGTTTGTATCCTTTGTAGGGACATGGATGAATCTGGAAACCATCATTCTCAGCAAACTGACACAAGAAAAGAAAATCAAACACCACATGTTCTCACTCATAGGCAGGTGTTGAACAATGAGAACACGTGGACACAGGGAGGAGAGCATCCACACATTGGGGTCTCTTGGGAGGGCCAAGGGAGGGACAACGGGGGGGTGGGGAGGTCAGGGAGGGATAACATGGGGAGAAATGCCAGATGTAGGTCACGGGGGGATGGAGACAGCAAACTACATTGCTATGTATGTACCTATGCAACAATCCTGCATGATCTGCACACAATCCTGCATGATCTGCACATGTATCCTGGAACCTAAAATTCAATTAAAAAAATAATAATAACTTTTAAAAAAAAGTTATTCCAGACGGGCAAGAACTGAGATAATTCATTACTAGGCTGGCCCTACGAGAAATGCTAAAAGGAGTCCTATATCAAGAAGTGAAAGAATAATATGTGCCATCACAAAAACACACAAAAGTATAAAACTCTTTAGTAAAACAGATACACAAATAAAAAAAATTAGGAATCAAAACTTATCACTACAAAAAACCACCAAACCACAAAGAGAAACAAAATGAGAGGAATAAAGAAAAAGGGATACACAAAACGACCAGAAAGTAATTAACAAATAACAGGAGTAAGTCCTCATCTATTAATAACAACCTTAAATGTAAATGATTTAAATTTCTCAGTTAAAAGATACAAACTGGCTGAATAAATTTTTGTAAAAACCAACAAACAGGTGGGGAGCAGTGGCTCAAGCCTGTAATCCCAGCACTTTGCGAGGCCAAGGTGGGTGGATCGCCTGAGGTCAGGAGTTCAAGACCACCCTGACCAATATGGTGAAACTGCCTCTACTAAAAATATTTTTAAAAAATTGGCTGGGCATGGTGGTGGGCACCTGTTGTCCCAGCTACTCAGGAGGCTGAGGCAGGAGAATTGCCTGAACCCAGAAGGTAGAGGTTGCAGTGAGCTGAGACCATGCCACTGCACTCCAGCCTGCACTCCAGAGCAACACTCCATCTCAAAAAAAAACAAAACAAAAAACAAACAAAACAAAAAAACTATATGCTGCCTACCAAAAAAAAAAAAAAACCTCACTTTACCTGTAAAGACACACATAGAATTAAAATGAAGGGGTAGAAAAAGATATCCACACAAATGGAAACCAAAAATGAATAGGAGGAGCTACATTTCTATCAAAGTAGCCTCTAAGAAAAAAAAAATTAAAAAGACAAATAAGGTCATAATATAATGATAATGGGATTAATTCAGCAAGAGAATATAACAATTATAAATATATTCACACAACACTGGAGCAAACAGATATAAAAGCAGTATTATTAGTGCTAAAGACGAGAGATAGACTCAAATACAATAATAGTCGAAGACTTCAACACTACCCTCTCAGCACTGGACAGATGATCTAGAAAGCAAATCAACAAAGAAGAACTGAATTTAAGTAACACCATAGATCAAAAGGACCTAACAGACATCTACAGAACATTTCATTCAACAGCTGCAGAACGCATTCTTCTCATCAACACATGGAACCTTCTCCAAGATAGATCATTTGTTAGGCCACAAAACAAGTCTTAACAAAATTTTAAAAATCAAAATCATATTAGTATCTTCTGAGATCACAGAGGAATAAAATAATATCAATACCAAGAGGAACGTGGGAACATTTGCAAATACAAGGAAATTAAACAACATGCTCGTTAATGACCAGAGGGTCAATAAAGAAATTAGGAAAGAAATTCAAAAAATTATTGAAACACATGAAAAATGAAACACAACATACAAAAACCTATGGGATGCAGCAAAAGTGATACTAAGAAAGAAGTTTTCAGCAATAAACACCTTTATCAAAAAAGGAGAAAGACTTCAGTAAACAATTAAATAATTTACAATATCTGAGACAACAAATATTTAGAATATTTGTTGATATTTAAAATATCAACAAAATTGATTTGGTCTTTTGAAAATATAAAAAAAGTAAACAAGCCATTACCTAGACTAGCTAAGATAAAGGGAAAGAAGACTCAAATAAAGAAAATCAGAAACTAAAAAGAAGACATTACAGCTGAAACAACAGTAATAAAAAGGGACTACTATGAACAACTCTACACCAATAAATTGAAAAACCTAGAAGAAATGGATAAATTCCTGGACTCATATAACCTACCAAGATTGAATCAGAAAGAAATTTTTAAAACTTTAATAGACCAATAACAAGTACTTACATGGAATCAGTAAGAAAGTCTCTCAACAAATAAAAACCCAAGACCAGATAGATTCACTGCTGAATTCTATCAAACTTTTCAAGAAGGACTAGCACCCATTCTCCTCAGAGTATTCCCCAAAAAAAATATTGAAAAGGAGATAATTATTCCTAACTTATTCTATGAGACCAGAATTACCCTGATATCAAAACCAGACAAGAATACAAAAAGAAAACTACAGGCCAATAATCCTGATAAACAGAGATATAAAAATCCTCAAAACATACTAGCAAGCCGAATTCAACAGCACATCAAAAAGATATCACAACACGGTCAAGTGGGATTTATCTCAGTGATCCAAGGGTGGTTCAACATACTTAAATCAATAAATGTTACACACTGCATCAACAGAAAGAAGGGCAAAACCATATGATCATCTCAATAGGCACATAAAAAGTATTTGATAAAATTCAACATTTCTTTTTGATAAAAACCATTATCAAACTTGGTATAGAAGAGGCATAACTAAACACACAGAAATAATCATATGTGACAACCCACAGCTAACATCATACTGACTGAGGAAAAGGTACAAAAGTCTGGACTTCAAAATCACAGGCAACAAAGGCAAAAATATACAAATGGAACCATATCAAACCAAAAAATTTCTACATAGCAAAGAAAACAACCAACAGAGTAAAGAGACAATCTGTAGAATGGGAGAAAATATTTGCAAACTATTCATCTGATAAGGGACTAACAGAATATACAAAGAACTCAATAACTCAATGGCTAAAATAATACAAATAATCCAATTAAA
Organism: Ateles fusciceps; assembly: GCA_036589455.1. Taxonomy (NCBI): domain Eukaryota; kingdom Metazoa; phylum Chordata; class Mammalia; order Primates; family Atelidae; genus Ateles; species Ateles fusciceps. The sequence continues at coordinate 6,184,910 of JAZHEH010002842.1, forward strand.
AGATGAGCAAAGGATCTGAATAGACATTTCTCAAAATAAGACATACAAATGGCCAGCAAGTATATGAAAAACTCTCGACATCATTAATCATCAGAAAAATACAAATCAAAACTACAATGAGACATCAACCCACCCCAGTTAGAATGACTATCGTCAAAAGGACAAAAAATTACAAATGCTGGTGAGACTGCAGAAAAAGGGGAACTTTTACATGTTGTTGGTAAAAATGTAAATTAATACAGCCATTACAAAAAACTGGGGGTTTCTTAAAAAAACTACAAATAGAACTCCCTATGATCCAGCGATCTCATTACTGAGTATTTATGCAAAATAAAAGAAATCAGAATATCAATTTTCTACACTTCCATGTTTATTACAGCATTATTCCCAACAGCCAAGATATGGAATCAATCTAAGTGTCCATCAGCAGATGAATGGGTGGAGAAAACATGGTATATATACACAATGGAATACAATCAGCCATAAAAAGAAGGAAATACTGTCATTCATGTATGAGCCTGGAGGACATTACATTAAATCAAGCAAAGAAAGATAAATGCCACACGTTCTCAATCATATGTAGGAGCTTTAAAAGTTTAGCAAATGTAAGTAGAGAGAATTGAGGTTATTAGAGGCTTGGAAGGGTAAGGCGGAGGAATAGATAGGCAAAGGTTGATTAATGGATACATGATTATAGCTAGATAGGAGGAATAAGTTCTAGTGTTTTATAGCATTGTAGGATAAATATAGTTAACAATATTTTATTCTATACTTTCAAAAATCTGTGGAGAGAGGATTTTGAATGTCCATAACGCAAAAAATGTACATGTTTATGATGAATATGCTAATTACCCTGATCATTGTTCATTTTATACATGTATTGAAATATTACTCCATATTGCATAATTACTACATAAACAACTAATACATGTCAACTAAAAATAATAGGAAAGGATAATAAATAAATAAATAATAAAGTGTTTGGAAGGATGTGCATAGATTATACGCAAACACTATACCCATTTTATTTAAGAGACTTGAGCATCCTTGGATTTTGTTCTCTGTGAGGATACTGAAACCTATAGAGGGGACAACTGTATAGACATGCAAGGGAAGGCTGAGTGAAAAGATAAACAGGACTACTCTAAACTACCTCTGGCAAATGCTTGTGAATCTGCAATTACCTCAGAATAAAAGGTTTTTAAAACAATAATATTTCTAGTATACTTGACAGTAATCTTTTTCCTTGTGAGGTTAAAAGTTTAAAAAATTTTTAAAAACAAATTAATTTTAAAAATCTTTGGTCTGCAGTTTGAGCTTCATGTATTAAGAGAAAAAAGCAACAATAAAGAAAGCAATAATGTTAGAAAACAGGAATGTGTGAAAAGGGAAATAAGAGAAAAAGTGGATATGGATATGGATTAAAATTACACCTAAAAAAGTTAATCCAGAGGAAATGAAATTAAAAGAAATAGATTTCAAGAAAAAAAGAGAAGAAAAACTTTCTAATAATCTTTTTTTTTATGATGGAACTAAATAGTTCAACAATGCTACAAAAACTACCCATCAGTCTTAGACAAGGAGGGTTCACCTGGTTAAAAGAAAGAGCCAATGAGTTCGTGTCCTTTGTAGGAACATGGATGAACCTGGAAACCATCATTCTCAGCAAACTGACACAAGAACAGAAAATCAAACACTGCATGTTCTAACTCATAGGCGGATGTTGAACAATGAGAACACATGGACACAGGGAGGGGAGCATCACACACTGGGGTCTGTGGGGGGGGAAAGGGGGAGGGACAGTGGGGGGGGTGGGGAGTTGAGAGATAGCATGGGGAGAAATGCCAGATATAGGTGATGGGGGAGGAAGGCAGCAAATCACACTGCCATGTGTGTACCTATGCAACAGTCTTGCATGTTCTTCACATGTACCCCAAAACCTAAAATGCAATAAAAAATATATAGATAAAAAAAAGAAAGAAAGAAAGAGCCATATATGACAAACCCACAGCAAATATCATACTGAATGGACAAGAGCTGGAAGCATTCCACTTTGGGAGGTCAAGGCAGGCAGATAACCTGAGGTCAGGGATTTGAGACCAGCCTGGCCAAGATGATGAAACCCCATATCCACTAAAGATACAAAAAAGTAGCCAGGTGTGGTGGCATGGTAATCCCAGCTACTCAGGAGGCTGAGGTAGGAGAATTGCTTGAACGTGGGAGGCAGAGGTTGCAGTGAACCAAGATCATGCCACTGCACTCCAGCCTGAGCAACAGAGTGAGACTCCATCCCCCACCGCCCCCCAAAAAAGGAAGTTCCCCCTTGAAGAGCAGCACAGACAATGGTGCCCTCTCACCACTCTTATTCAACATTGTATTCGAAGTTCTGGCCAGGGCAATCAGGCAAGAGAAAGAAATAAAGAGTATTCAAATAGGAAGAGAGGACATTAAATATCTGTTTGCAAATGACATGATCCTACATCTAGAAAACCCCATCTTCTCAAACCAAAAGCTTCTTAAGCTGATAAGCACCTTCAGCAGTCTCAGCATACAAAATCAATGTGCAAAAATTACCAGCATTCTTGTACACTAACAACAGGCAAGCAGAGAGCCAAATCATGAACCAACTCTCGTTTGTAACTGCTACCAAAAGAATAAAACACCTAGGAATACAGCTAACAAGGGAAGGGAAGGACCTCTTCATGGAGAATCACAAACCACTGCTCAGGGAAATCAAATTTGACAAAAACAAATGAGAAAACATTTCATGCTCACAGACATGAAGAATCAATATTGTGAAAATGGCCATACTGTCCAAAGTAATGTATAGATTCAATGCTATTCCCATCAAACTACCATTGGCATTCTCCACAGAATTAGAAAAAAAAAAATTAAATTCATATGGAACCAAAAAAAGAGCCCAAATAGCCAAGACAATCCTAAGCAAAAAGAACAAAGCATTATGCTACCCAACTTTAAACTATACTACAAGGCTACAGTAACCAAAAAAGTATCTGGTACAAGTACAGACATTTAGACATTTTGTTATATTCTCTATGCAACAAAATAGGTAATTTAGAAATAAGACCACACAACTACAACCATCTTATCTTCAGCAAACCTGACAAAAACAAGCAATGGGGAAAGGATTGTGGAAGAACTGGCTAGCTATATGCAGAAAACCGAAACTGGATTCCTTCCTTACACATTATACAAAGATTAACACAAAATAGATTAAAGACTTAAATGTAAAACCCAAAACTATAAAAACCCTAGAAGAAAATCTAAGGAATACCATTCAGGCCATAGACATGGGCAAAGACTTCATGACAAAAAGGCCAAACGCAATTACAAAAAAAGCAAAAATTGACAAATGCAATCTGATTAAACTAAAGAGCTTCTGCTCAGCAAAAGCATCTATCAACAGAGTAAACAGGCAGCCTACAGAATGGAAGAAAAATTTTGCAATCTATCCGTCTGACAAAGGTCTAATATCGAGAATCTACAAGAAACTTAAACTAATACAAAAAAAATTTTTTTTAATTAGGCAAAGGGCATGAACAGATAGTCCTCAAAAGAAGACATATATGCAGCCATATATGGAAAAAAAAGTTTAGCATCACTAATCATTAGAGAAACGCAAATCAAACACACAATGAGATGTCATTTCACACCAGTCAGAATGGCTATCATTAAAAAGTCAAAAGACAACAGATGCTGGTGAGATAGTGGAGAAAAAAGAATGCTTTTATACTGTTGGTGGAAGTGTAAATTAGTTTGACCATTGTGGAAGATAGTGTGGTGATTTTCAAAGACCTAGGGGCAGAAATACCATTTGACCCAGCAATCCCATTACTGGGTATATACCCAAATGAATATAAATCCTTCTATTATAAAGACACATGCATGTATATGTTCATTGCAGCACTATTCACAATAGCAAAGACATGCAATCAATCTAAATGTTCATCAATGGTAGACTGAATAAAGAAAATGTGGTACATACACATCATGGAATACTATGCAGCCATAAAAAAGGACAAAGGGTGGGAATCGAGTGTGCAGACTCCACAGGCAGGGGAAGCCCTACTTTCTTTTGCAGGTGGGAGGTAGGTAGCCTGGGGCAAGTTCTCACCCCTGCTTGCCCACTGCCCAGAAACAGACTCATTGCTGTTGGTGGGGCACAGTGAGAGTGAGACCAGCCCTTTGGGTTGCATGGGAGCTGGGTGAGGCCTGTGACTGCTGGCTTTCCCTCACTTCCCTGACAACCCGTGTGACTCAGCAGAGGCATCCACAATCCTCCAAGGTAAAGGTAAATAATCCTATTGACCCTGTGACCTCATCCCATCCCCCCACAGCAGCCACAGCAAGACCTATCCAAGGAGAGTCTGAGCTCAGACATGCCTAGCCCCGTCCCCCACCTGACGGGCCTTCCCTACCCACCCTGCTAGCTGAAGACAAAGGACATATACTCTTGGGGGTTCTAGGGCCCTGCCTATAATCAGTTTCTCTCCATACTACCACAGCTGATGCTCTCTGTAAAGCACCACCTCCTGGCAGGAGGCCAACCAGCACAAAAATAGAGCACTAAACCACCAAAGCTAGGAACCATCACAGAGTCCACTTCACTCCCCTGCCACATCCACTGGAACAGGTGCTGGTATCCATGACCAAGAGACCCATAGATGGTTCACATCACAGGACTCTGTGCAGAAAATGCCCAGTGCCACCCCAGAGCCTGGTAGACTTGCTGGGTGGCCAAAGCCAGCAGAGAGAGAATAATCACTACAGCTCAGCTCCCAGGAAAAAGCATCCATAGGAAAAGGGAGAGAGTACTACCTGAAGGGAACATCTCATGGGACAAAAGAATCTGAACAACAACCTTCAGCCCTAGACCTTCCCTCTGACAGAGCCTACCCAATGAGAAGGAATCAGAAAACCAACTCTGGTAATATGACAAAAAAAGTCCCTTTCACACCCCCAAAAAATCACACTAGCTCACCAGCAGTGAATCTAAACCAAGAAAAACAAATCCCTGATTTACCTGGAAAAGAATGCAGGAGGTTACTTATTAAGCTAATCAGGGAGGCACAAGAGAAAGGCAAAGTCCAATGCAAGGAAACCCAAAACATGATACAAAAGGTGAAGGGACAAAATTCAATAAAGTAGATAGCATAAAGAACAAACAATCAAAACTTCAGGAAACATTGTACACACTTATACAAATGCAAAATGCTTTGCAAAGGCTCAGCAATAGAATTGAAGAAGTAGAAATAAGAAATTCAGAGCTCGAAGACAGGTATCGAGTCAACCCAATCCGACAAAGACAAAGAAAAAAAATAAGAAAATATGCACAAAGCCTCCAAGAAGTCGGGGATTATGTTAAACAACCAAACCTAAGAATAACCAGTGTCCTTAATACCAACCATGTAACCTATAAAGAAAAACCTATCAGATTAACAGCAGATTTCTCAGCAGAAATTCTACAAGCTAGAAGAGATTGGGGCCCAATCTTCAGCCTCCTCAGACAAAATAATTATCAGCCAAGAATTTGGTATCCAGTGAAACTAAGCTTCATATATGAAGGAAAGATACAGTCTTCTTCAGACAGACAAATACTGAGAGAATTTGCCACTACCGAGCCACCACAACAAGAAATTCTAAAAGGAGCTTTAAATCTTGAAACAAATCCTGGAAATACACCAAAAACAAAACCTCTTTAAAGCATAAATCTCACAGGACCTATACAACAAAAATACAATTTAAAAACAAAACAAAAAAAACAAGGTACACAGGCAAGAAATAGCACAATTAATGAAATGGTACCTCACATCTCAATACTAACATTGAATGTAAATGGCCTAGATGCTCCACTTAAAAGATACAGAACTGCAGAATGGATAAGAATTCACCAACCTACCATCTGTTGCCTTCGAGAACTCACCTAACACATACAGACTCACATAAACTTAAAAGTAAAGGGGTGGAAAAAGGCATTCCATGCAAATGGACACCAAAAGCAAGCAGGAGTTATTCCTATATCAAACAAAACAAATTTTAAAGCCACAGCTGTTAAAAGAGACAAAGAAGGACATTATATAATGGTAAAAAGCCTTGTCCAACAGGAAAATATCACAATCCTAAACATATATGCACCTAACACTGGAGTTACCAAATTAATAAAACAATTACTAGTAGACCTAACAAATGAGATAGACAACAATGCAGTAATAGTGGGGAACTTCAATATTCCACTGACAGCACTGTACAAATACTTACAGCCAACTGATCTTTGACAAAGCAAACAAAGACAAAGTGGGGGAAAGGACACCCTTTTCAACAAATGGTGCTGGGATAAATGGCTAACCACATGTAGGAGAATGAATCTGGATCCTCATCTCTCACCTTATACAAAAACTGACTCAGGATGGATTAAGACCTGAAATGATAAAACTTCTAAGCAATAACACTGGAAAAACCCTTCTAGACTTTTGCTTAGGCAAGGATTTTATGATCAAGAACCCAAAAGCAAATGTAAAAAAAAAAAAAAAAAGATAACGATAAATAGCTGGGACCTAATTAAAGAGCTTTTGCATAGCAAAAGGAACAGTCAGCAGAGTAAACAGACAACCCACAAAGTGGAGAAAATCTTCACAATCTATAAACTGACAAAGGACTAATATCCTGAATCTACAATGAACTCAAATCAGCAAGAAAAAAACAAACAATCCCATCAAAAAGTGGTCTAAGGACATAAACAGACAATTCTCAAAAGAAGATATATAAATGGCCAACAAACATATTAAAAAGTGCTCAACATCAGTAATTATCAGGGAAATGCAAATCAAAATCACAATGCAATACCACCCAACTCCTGCAAGAATAGCCATAATCAAAAAAATCAAAAAACAGTAGATGTTGGCTTGGATGCGATGAATAGGGAACACTTCTACACTGCTGTAACTAGTACAGCCATTATGGAAAACAGTGTGAAGATTTCTTAAAGAACTAAAAGTAGAACTACCATTGGATCCAGCAATTCTACTATTGGGTATCTACCCAGAGGAAAAGAAGTCATTATACAAAAAAGATACTTGCACACTTGCACATGTATAACTATAGCCGCACAATTCACAATTGCAAAATCATGGAACCAACACAAATGCCCATCAAGCAATGAGTGGATAAAGAAACTGATATATATATATAATATATATATATAGTATATATATGTGATATATATATATCATATATATATGTATGTATATGTGATATATATATATATATATATATATATATCACATATACATACAATGGAAGACTATTCAGCCATAAAAAGTAATTAATTAATCACATTTGAGTGACCTGGATGAGACTGGAGACTATTATTCTAAGTGAAGTAACTCAGGAATTGAAAACCAAATATTGTATGTTCTCACTGATATGTGAGAGCTAAGCTATGAGGACCCAAAGGCATATGAATGATAGAGTAGACTTTGGGGGACTTAGGGGGAAGGATAGGAGCGGGGCAAGGGATAAAAGATGGCAAATGGAGTGCAGTGTATACTGTTCGGGTGATGGGTGCACTAAAATGCCAAATGCCACCTGTACCTCAATAACCTATGGAAAAATAAAAAATAAGAAAAAAATAAAGAATTTAAAATAAATAAATAAACAAAAGAGGTATGTTCAGCAGGTGGCCTCCTTTAGTTCCTCTGCTGTTCCACAAGGTGAACAGAGTCATGTAGGAAAACAAAAGGGTATTTGAATGCTGACTATCATTTTTTTGTGATGGAACTTCAGCAAATCAAGTAATCTCCCTGAGCCTCTCTCTGTTTTCTCATTTGCCTCATTCCTTTGTCTCAGTGACAAAGGAATGGTGCTTTTTGTAACCTGCAAAATGCTAGTGAAATACTAGTTATTATTACTATCTGCCAATTCAAAGTGTTCAAAGAGACATACATGATTTCTGTGAATATATTAGAAATAACTTTAAGAACAAGAACAATGGGTTAACCATCTAAATGATGTAGTGGGATATGAGAGGGCTAGAACCCAACACTCCCAAAAAGGAAATAAGTCCATCCCTTACCCCTAGAATACCAAAATACTTGATATTCCATCATTGAAAATTCAATTTTCTCTAACATATTATCAACACCCTAGGGCAAGCTTAGCTCTTATCATTGCATATCCATATTTCATGATGCCTAACACAGAGTGGGTGATCAAAAAGTACTGGATAACCATTGGAAAAGGGTTTATCTCTAGAAATTCCAAGTTTAAATTCCAACAAGTTTGCAAGATATGTTGAGGTTTTATGTATCATTGACTCTTTAAATGGTTACCTACCATAGTGGATGCTACAGTGCAATGCTCAGACCCCCACACTTGAGAACTAAAGCACACATTTCCATGGCTACAGGAATGTTGAGTACCAGTGGTCCAGAGCTTTCACTTAAGTCCCTTCTTAGACTTGTCCTCAGCTAAAAAGAACCACCTCACCCAAAATCATACCTTCCTGGCAACCCACACAGGGGTATAAAGGCCCAGGTTTCACGTCTTAATTTGGGCCTATTCTAAAGGGCAGTGCCTGCTCCAGAGCTCTCTGTGGGATCAGCTATTTCTGTTACAACTTCATTGGAGTTCAACTTCTCTTTCTATCCAATCCTGCCTCCTTCACACTCCAACTGGTGTTGATCCCTAGATCATTCTCAGTAAACTTCCAGCATATAAAATGTTCATCTCAGGGCCAGTTTCCTGGGAACCCTCACCTGTGTTACCTACTCTTGCGGTAAATACAGTTAGCTCTAATACTTCAGTTTTCAAAGAGCTTGAGATGGTGCAAAGGACACACATCCATTTCAGTGAGTGAGCTCAAGTAAGAAACCATATTGGGAAACCAGGCCTGCCTTTGTGCCATTAGGAATCTAATAACTATACAAGGAAGATGGTAATTATGGTCATGCTTTTATGAGAAAGCTTAGCTTTTATCAAACCTCTCAGTTTTTCTCCTCTCATGACATGTTAAGAAGACATCCAAGTTCTGAATTTTCTTGCTGTATTTTATCAGGACAGTGTGAAAATGTAATTGCTGATCAATAAGAATTAGGTTTGTGGTATTTTTTCACACTGTCTCTTTGAGTCACAGGAATGTAACTGTGAAGCTGCTGGTATATTTTCAAAGCTGAGTTATTTGGCCTACGTAACTTTACACATCAAGTAAGTGTTAAAATTAATGGGAGCCGAATCATTTTTATTGCACCCTGAAAAAAAACTATTAATTTTTAAAAAATAGTTTACTAAATGTCACTTATTGCATTGATTTTAATCTGTAACAAGTATATACAGAAATTATACTTATTTAATTACATTTAAAAAGCATCAACACATTTCTTTAAGAGAAATGGCACCACCTGGAAAATAGTTCATGTCAAGGGACTACTGAACAGAGAACTTCACTATTTGTGTGTCATTTAAAGGCAACATACCTGGGATTCACTACATTTAGTTCATTCATTTAACAAACATCATTTGAGCCTACTTTGTGTATTAAAACTCTGTACCATTCCAAGAGTATAAACAAAATGGAAATCATGTTTACTTTTACCTTCAAGGCATTTTACCTGACAGAGTTTGCTATTCCTGTCAATCTGCTCAACAGTTTCAATCACGAAGTAATTCCAAACCAGAAAGAAAGATGAACAAATCAAGATTGGTGGGCTGTCCATCTTTCATGACTTTTAAAAATTCTTAATGAGAACCAAATCATCACTGGCTCTGGAACTTTATTCTCTCTCTAAAATCTTAAAGGGTCATTTAGACCCTCCTTCAATCTTCTTAGAAGATTAAAAAAATCAGGTAGGAAAACATATTTTTAACTTCACAGCCCTGATTGAATATTTTTAGCAGAATCAAGTGTGGGTTCCAGCAGGGTAATTTAATAGTCTCCATGGTAAAAACAAAAAAAAAAAATGTAGAGTTCTTTTTTAAATAGCACAGTACACTAAAAAATAAAAATCGTTCCTATGCTTGATGTAGTAGAAGATGCAAACACTTTGATTACACTAAGTCACTACCTTTTTCATCTCTCTGCACAGATAAAATGTCAAGGAAAGAAATATATTTTATCATGAACAAAATGAAGATTTTATTTCCATAAAATATGAATAAATGTCAATTTAACTGGACAGTGTGGCTGAAACTTAGCCCAATATTTAATAGAGAAATATGATCAGATAAGTTAATACGGATGAAAATGCTTGGTAAACCCAAAGAATTAGCAAAGATATATTATTTTTACTAATCAGCTATGTGACTAATTTATGTGGTACCAAATAAGAGACTTTAAATTTTGGCTAGCACTGCAAAACCCATCCTGTAAAATCCTGCATACTTGAGTCTGAAAATGATTGATGCTGACAAATTACAGGTTCTTCCTGAATATTCTTCCAGGAGTGACATATTTTCAAAACAAGTAGGAACCAGCCAGCTTGGAAGATGACAAAAACACATAATGTGTGCTGTTAATTGCTGACATTTATACAGAGTTGACACCAGATATCACTTATGATAGCAATTACTAATAGCAATTTGCATACCCAGAGCCCGTAATGAAATTTTGCTAAATTCATTTTTTTTATTTATTTTCAACCCTCATGCTAATGTTCCTTTTATTAATGTGAAGTATAGAATAAGGCTTCCCAACATTTTTATTACACACATAAAAGCTGATAATGTTTGTACAGTTCCCAGAAAACTGACATTTAGGTACACACCTAAAACCAAATTGGGGGTACTATCTTAACATGGTCAGTTTTTGACACAAGAACAGAAAATCAAACACCGCATGTTCTCACTCATAGGCGGGTGTTGAAAAATGAGAACACATGGACACAGGGAGGGGGTGCATCACACACTGGGGTCTGTCGGGGGAAATGGGTGGGACAGCGGGGGGGGTGGGGAGTTGGGGAGAGATAGCATGGGAAGAAATGCCACATATAGGTGATGGGGGAGGAAGGCAGCAAATCACACTGCCATGTGTGTACCTATGCAACAATCTTGCATGTTCTTCACATGTACCCCAAAACCTAAAATGCAATTAAAAAAAAAAAATATATATATATATATATATTTTTTTAATGGTCAGTTTTGCAGAGATCAGCCGTTCTATAGTTCTATAATGCAGCAAACCATGCCAAGCAAATAAGTCCCAGATCTTTATATTTAAGGTAAAATGTTATTTTAAAAATTATCTTAAAGTTATTTTCACATTTTTATTGAGTTAATTACAATTAACTATATGTAACACACGGTTCATGGCCTTGTCAGTTCTCCTTGTCCATAACACAATACTGCTACTTCATTGTTTTGTTAGGAAACACAGGTGGCATTCCTGCCAGAAAAATCTGAAAGGCAGGAGTAACAAGCTGGTTAACCACTTTGGCTATTGCAAAATGAAGATCTGTTACTTAATCTAAAAATAAACTGCCCTTTTTTCCCCCACAGTGGGGTCTGAGAGCATGAGAGGATTTCCTGTGGACCAAATATAGACCATTCTGAAAAACAGTCTGAAGCTGTTTGAAATCTTACCCAAAGAAATCCTACCCTGAAAAAAAGGACAAGAAGACACCAATAGAGATCTTGAAGAAAGGGACCACGTGAGAATTAGGGGCTGAGGGGGTGGTCTCTTCCAGCATCCCAGGGCTAGAAGAACCCTCAGGAGAGGCTCGAATAGCCCACAAAAGTGTCCACAGGGGAAGGGCAGCTATAAATGCCTGCCAGGCCCAAAGTGCACACCACTACCCTGCATCACTGCTGAATCAAATTAGAACATCTGGGACTTTCCCTCCCCACCAACTCCACAGGTGGCAAATCGTAGAGGCTGGGAGGTGGGAACAAAGCTTCTTACCCCCAGTCCTCAGCAGCAGCCTTAGGTTCTTGATGCAGTGAGGGGAGATCTGACATTAGTCACATTAAGAATTTTGATCATGGTTGAACATCAGACATTCTGTAGTCTGAGTCGAGACTATCTGTAGCTTAAAGTGATTTTAGGGCTACTACCTAAAAATCACCAGAAAAGTCCTGAGACCTGCCTAGGTTTCATCCTGGGGAAGGAATTATACTTACCCCCAGTGAGTATACATTAAAAGACCATGAGGGATAAAAAATTAACTTGTGCTTACTCAAGTTATAGATTATAGAGAAATTTGCTTAAACAGAACATCTGGCTGGGCACAGTGGCTCACGTCTGTAATCCTAGCGCTTTGGGAGGCAGAGGAGGGCAGATCACATGGTTAGGAGTTCGAGACCAACCTGACCAACATGGTGAAAACCCATCTCTACTAAAAATACAAAAAAATTAGCCGAGCACGGTGGCACATGCCTGTAATCCCAGCTACTCAAGAGGCTGAGGCAAGAGAATCGCTTGAATCGAGGAGGTGAAGGTTGCGGTGAACCAAGATTGTGCCATTGCACTCTAGCCTGAGCAACAAGAGTGAAACTCAGTTTAAAAAAAAGAGAAAGAAAAGAAAAACAAAACATCTGTAAATTTACTGCCTTTTCATGTTTACCTTAAGCTTTATGAACCTGCTGTGAGCTGCCTACCAAAAATCTGGCCTTTTTATAAGAGGAATCCAAGTCTCAAAGTCTTCTGAGAATGTAATTGACCATCTGGAAGAACCAAATAAAATCAAAGTCTATATGAGATAAGGAAATCTTCAGGCAAACTCGGGACCTACAGTCAATTTTTTTAAAAATGTATGGGATTTAAGTTATCAAAGAACATATAAACTAGAAAAAAAGCTACACTTCTCATGAAAAATCAGAAAATCACTTCAAGCTATCAAAACTATGACCTAAAAATATTGCAAATAGAAAAAATGGTTGTTAGTGCAATGACACTTTTAAATTTTTACCTGCAAAATTTCTTTCTTTTGAAATTTCGTAAGTTTCTTGTTGTCAAGTAAAGACTAATTTCGTAAAAATGCTAAAAGAATATGAGGTTTTCTATTCAGGTTTTTAAAAGGCTTTTTTATTTTGACTTTATATAAAATGAATTTTTGGAGAGAAATCTGGGGTTTTATAGGAGTGACTTCTCTTCATCTACAATGGCATTGACTGACCAACTGGCTTAAGAAAACATGGATGATAAGTTAGTATGAAACAAAAAGAAAAGCAGAGACAAATAATAATGTAGACTATTTTCAAAGCAAACTTGTACTTTTTAAAAATCACTTATTTTTCATTATGATAAAATATCAATAACAAAAACTTTACTATTTTAATATTTTGTAAAAAATTCTTAGAGACACCATCTCTCTCTGTCACCCAGGCTGGAGCGCAGTGGCAAGATCATAATTCACTGCAGCCTTGACCTCCTGGGATCAAGCAATCCTCCTGCATCAGCTTCCCAAGTAGCCAGAACTGCAGACACAGGCCACCATACCCAGCTAATTTTTTCTATTTTTTGTAGAGATTGAGCCTCGCTGTGTTGCCCAGATTGGTCTCAAACTCCGGAGCTCCAGTGATCCTCCCAACTCAGTCCCAAAATGTTGGGATTACAGGTGTGAGTTACTGCACGTGCCCCTATTTTAACCATTTTAAATGTACATTTCAGTGGCATTAAGTACATTCACATTGTGTACAACCAATATCACCATCCATCCACAAAACAATTTTCAACTTGCAAATATCAAACTCTGTACCCATTAAACAGTATCTCCCCCATTCCTCCCTCCCCTTAACTCCTGGCATCTACCATTCTACTGTCTCTATGAATTTGACTACTTTAAGTACGTCATATGAGTAAAATCATATAGTATTTGTCCTTTTGTGTCTGACTTATTTTGTTTAGCACAATGTCCTCAAGGTTTATTCATACTACGGAATGTGTCCAAATTTTCATCCTTTTTAAGGCTGAATAATAGTCCACTATGTTTGTATACTACATTTTGCTTATGCATTTATCCATCATGAACACTTAAGTTGCTTCCACTTTTTGGACTACTGTGAATAATGCTGCTAAGAACATAAGTTTACATATATCTATTCAAAAATCTGCTTTCAATTATTTGGGGTATATACCCAGAAGTGGAATTGCTAGTTCATATGGTAATTATATTTTTATTTCTGAGGAGTTGCCATATTGTTTTCCATGGCAGCTACACCATTTCACACACCCACCAGCAGTGCACAAGGCTTGCACTCACCAATACTTGTTTTCTGTTGCTTTTTCTTTAATATTAGCTATCCTAATGAGTGTGGATAGCTAATACCCTCTCCAATACTTGTTTTCTGTTGCTTTTTCTTTAATATTAGCTATCCTAATGAGTGTGAAGTGATATTGCATTATGGCTTGGATTCATATCTCCCTAATGATTTCCTAGTAATGTTAAGGATATTTTTAAGTGCCCATTGGCCACCCATACATCATCTTTGGAGAAATATCAATTTAAGTCCATAAACCAATCTTGTACTTTATTCTTTGCTGACTCTACAAATGATATCATACTAATGTTTTTAAAAATTGATGTTTTCAGCAATCACTACATCTAGTAGTATAAAACAGTTCAAATTTCAGATTCTTTTTATAATTTTTAATGTTTTGTAGTAGCAGTATGCAAGCCTCCTTACAAAGAAAAATATACCAGCCTACTTTGGGATCCTGTTCAGCACTGTGCTTGTAGATCTACACAATCACACAGACAATTTAGTGTAGAAGGCACCCTATTGTGTCAGATGATATAGAGCTACACTGTCCAATATAATAGCTATAAACTTCATATAATTACTGAGCACTTACAATATGGCTAATCTCAATTCAGATGTTTTATAAGTGTAGATTTTACATCAGATTTCAAAGATTTAGTGATATGGTTTGGCTGTGTTCTCACCCAAATCTCATCTTGAACTATAATCCCCACAATCCCCACATGTTGTGGGAGGGGACCTGGTAGGAGGTAATGGAATCATGGGGGTGGTTTCCCCCATGCTATTCTCATGGTAGTGAGTGAGTTCTCATGAGATCTGATAGTTTTATAGGCATCTGGCATTTCCCCTGCTGGTTCTCTCTCCTGTGACCCTGTGAAGAGATGCCTTCCACCATAATAGTAAGTTTTCTGAGGCCTTCCCAGCCATGTGGAACTGTGAGTCAATTAAACCTTTTTTCTTTATAAATTACCCAATCTGGGGTATTTCTTCATGACATCATTAAAATAAACTAATATCCTTAGTGTTTTATAAGTAATATGAAATATTTCAGTAGTTTTTAATTGCTATGCTAAAATAATATTTTAGATATACTGAGTTTGATAAAACATATAATTAAATTTAATCTCACCTGTTTCTTTTTACCATTTTAATGTGGCTATTGAAAAATTTTAAATGACATATGTAGCTCTGCTTTATGGCTCACATTCTATTTCGGAGGCCACTTCCATAATAGTGGATATATAAGTAAACTCAGAACTAGAAAATTTTCCATGTAATTCAAATCATTTTTCAAAAACAAATTCATTATTAGTAAATTATAAATATTGTCCAGAATTATCTAGGTGAATGCCATTATTCTATACTCAAATTTCTTAGTATAAACGCTGCCTCTTGCATTTAAGTTTACCTCATGAGAATTTCTATGCCTGTTCTGAAGTAAATTGTTTCTGCTGCTATACTAAACTCTTTTTAATATAGTGACAAAAGGGCCAAAAAGAGATAAACTCTCTCCATCAAGCCCCTTTTTAAAATATAATTTCAACTTTTATTTTAGATTCAGAGAATACATGTGGAAGTTTGTTACATGGGTATATTGTGTGAGGTTTGGGATATCAATGATCTCATCACCCAGGTAGTAAGCTTAGTATCCAACAGGTAATTTTTCAACCCTCCTCCCTTTCTCCCCTCTAGTAGTCCCTACAGTCTACTGTTCTCATCTTTATGTCCACGTGTACCCAACGCTTAGCTCCCACTTATAAGTAAGAACATGCAGTATATGATTTTTTCTTCCTGAATTAATTCACTTAAGATGATGGCCTTCAGTTGTATCCATGCTGCTGAAAATGACACGATTTATTTCTTTTTATAGCTGCATAGTATTCTAAGATACATATGTATTACAATTTCTTTATCCATTCTACCACAGATGGGCATCTGGGTTGATTCCACAACTTTACTACTGTGAATAATGCTGCAATGAACATGCTAGTGCACGTGTCTTCTTGGTAGAACAAGTTATTTTCCTTTGGGTATATATCCAATAATGGGATCACTGAATCGAAAGGAGTTCTGTTTTAAGTTGTTTTCAAAATCTCCAAATTGCTTTCCATAGTGGCTGAAATAATTTGCACTCCCACCAACAGTGTGTAATCATTCTTCTTTCTCTGGAGCCTCACCAGCATCTGGTTTTGTTTTGTTTTTTCTAACTTTTTAATAATAGTCATTCTGACTAGTATGAGATGGCATTTCATTGTAATTTTGATTTGCATTTCTCTGATTCGTGATGATGAGCAATTTTTCCTATGTTTGTTGTCTGCTCATCAGGCCCTTTTATAATGGCATTAATTCATTCATAAGGGTACAGTCCTTATGACCTAAACACCTACCAAAAAGCCCCATCTCCCAACACTATTGCACTGCAGATAAAGCTTCCAACACAGGGATTTTGGAGGACAAATTCAGATCATAGCCGTGAAGGACACAAAGGAAGGCTAGGATCATTAAGTTATTTAAAGATGTTTTTTTAAAAAAACTGGAGCAAATCAGTCATGGTGTTAAATTTATGTGACAAAAATATTTTGTCAGTATTGTTTGAAATATTTTCTAATTCTCTTGATATAAAATCAAATTTACATTGGTAAATTCGCTTCCCCTTCTAACTTATAAGAGTAAGTTATTGGTAAGAAATAAAAATAATTACAAGCTACACTTTTTCAGTCTGACTGGTAATACATTTTCTTTCAGCCTATTATCTGAGAATGTTATGAAATCTTCAAACCCAATATTAACTAGATTTGTCTTTAAGACATATTTTGCAAACAACAATCAATTTTTGATTTGGGGAAGTTTCTCTAAACTTTCTTCGCATTCAAAATATCTGCTTCTGTCACAGCCTGCTTTCTGCAATAATATTACCCTATACGCTCCATGAACTGAAAATTAATGTATTTCTGAGGTAATCCTCCCTGGTCCTAGGTTTCTAATTAAAACATGGTACTCTGGTGCGCCTCTGTTTTATAATCAGAGAACTAAGAATTTATTGACAAAGGCTCTCCATTCCCAACACCCACCCAATTAAAATAAATAAATAATTTTTTAAGCTGTGGGAGGCATGGCGTTTGGAAAGTGTTTAAAATAACTGTAAATGTTCATGCATGCCAGTACCAATACGCTTTACACCTCTTTGCTTTGTATTTTAACAGCACCTTTCACCAGGGAATCTGAAATTCTGTAGACATTTACACTTCACCTCACCAGTACACACTGACTTCGTGAGATCTCACATTTCCTACTCATTGCTGCTCAACCAGTTTCTCTATTTCGCTCCCTTCACCTTCCCCCTCCTTTTACCTACTTCAAATTCAGTGTGCCTGAGCCTGAGCCTGAGTCACAGCATAACAGAGAAGCATCTCTCCTCAGCTGGAACATCCCGAATCCAAGACAATATTTATAAGTTCAAAACTGATGGAACTGTGAATGTTTTCGATTATCTGCATTTTAAAATCTATCCTATGTCAAATAAGTAAATAGATTATACAATCAGCTGCTGATGTATTTATTTCATTGTTATACTGGCATCATGAAGCTCTTTCAAATGCTTCTGCAGTGGTTCCACCAAATCCTAATATCAAGAACACATCTGAATTTCCAAACAATTCTAAGAAAATTTATCAAAAAATGCTTGTGGTTCCAGACATTAAAAAAGAATAAACACATAGCTCTTTGTACATGAGGCTGCCTTCCTAACCAACACTTAGGGAAAGTAGATGAGCTACTTTAATTACCCAGAAAATTCCTTTTTTAAATGTGATTGCTATATTTGAAAGAAGAAAATAACAATTTACAGATCTTAGTACTCCAAATACAATGTTTTGTGTAAACAGATAGTTTTTCTGTTTGTGAATTAACCATGCTGGTTTTTAAATTGTAGTCTACAGATCAGAAGTGATCAGTGAGAACCTCTCTGTCTGCATGTAGTGCTGCTGCTGGGAAGAAATCAGTTATCATGAATATTCATTGGACACTACCAAGTGCTACACCAGACTGGGATGGAGAAGGAGAAAGAGAAATGGTCCATCAAATTAGAAGAAAAGCCCTTTTCACGATTTATGAAAAAGAGAACTATTAAACCTTATGCACTACAAGATTTTATGTCTTTTATGTCAACCTATGAATATTTTTTCCCCTGCAATATTCCAATTTTATTTTCTCTTTAATAATACAGCTTTTAAGTACTATGGATACATAAGATACTTTGTATTAATGATACTAGTCAGTTACGGATGCCTGACTTATAAAGGAATAGTTGAAATATTCAAATATTTATGTTAGTAAATCCACTTTAGACTACAAGGAAAAGTTGCTACCTGACTGCTTGTACAATACTGCTCTGTCCACTATTTTCCTATCTTTTTTAAATTAGGTTCTATTGCCCAACTTTCCTGTTTTAAACATTTAGCCAATATCCTTTATGTGCTTTTACTATTACCAAGTAAAAATCTGAAAATGAGAGTATGTTAGTATCTACAGTTCTCTATTTTTGTCTTTAACTTATTGAGCCCCTGTTTTGTGCTATTACACAGATTCAGTATCTTACATATACCCTCATTTGA
Organism: Ateles fusciceps; assembly: GCA_036589455.1. Taxonomy (NCBI): domain Eukaryota; kingdom Metazoa; phylum Chordata; class Mammalia; order Primates; family Atelidae; genus Ateles; species Ateles fusciceps. Next base: position 6,203,734 of record JAZHEH010002842.1, read on the forward strand.
AGAGCATAGCATCATTGTAAAGCAGATGCATCAAGGTCTCTGTTTCACAGATGAAGAAACTGAGGTTCAGCAAGGACTTGCTCAAAGTCACACAACTGGCAAGTAACAGAGATTGGATATGAACTGAGTCAGACTCCAATCTTGGACTCGAAAAAGACACTACCTTCATGCTCTACAAAGTGCATGCATTAGAGCCTTTATCATGCCAGTCTATCAGCAATTGTGTTCCCCCTAGCTCAGAGTCTTTCCTCTACACTTCAATCAAATAGAAATCCCTCATTGCAGTTTAGACCAAAGTGGCGTTACTGGCCCAAAGTATTCAGGTTAGCTCTATGGATAGTTCCCACTTAACTAAATCATAACTGATCTGTTGAGAGATGCAGGTGATTCAGAAGATAATTCCTTTCATACTATACTGGGAGGTGAGTGGCAAAAAATACCACAGCATGAGGGAAACAAGCATAAAATGAACATGAACTATATCCATTATAACTATATGAAAAGATAAACTGGCACACGAAGCATCAGTGTTATCATGAAAAACTATTTACCATCTCAATCTGACCACAGTTAGAAAATCTGCCACAACATAAGCGCCTTGGATAATAAAAACATCTATTTCAAATGTTTTCCTAAGAAGCGTTTTAAGAACAAGAAACGAAGAATAAATAAGATTTCAAAATAGGAAAAAATCTAACTGCACAAACTGAACACAATGCTGAATACTATCCTTATCCTGTCTTTCCTTTATCTTACTTACCTACCACCTTCAATAGATAATAAAAGTGCAGCCACAAAATCAGCTTAGAAAGGAGAATTACCTGTCCTAACCACATAGATTGATTTAATAGCAAGATACTTTCCTGCAAAGACATTTATGTGTTATCTGGAAGAACTTTTAGCTCTTCATTTTATATTTTACCAGCGATTGATTTATTGTTGGAAAAAGATTCACTCTTTCCTCTTATTCTTAGCAGGAAGTTTCAGCAATATGATTTTTTTAAGAAACAACAAGTTGAGCATGAGGGTTCACGCCTGTAATCCCAGCATTTTGGGAGGCTGAGGTGGGTGAACCACTTGAGCCCAGGAGATCGAGATCAGCCTGGGAACCGTGGTGAAACCCTCTCTCTACAAAAAAATTAGCTAGGTGTGGTGGCACATGCCTGACATCCCAGCTACTTTGGGAGGCTGAGGTGGGAGGATCACTTGAGCCCAGAGGATCAATGCTGCAGTGAGCCATGATTGTGCCACTGCACTCCAGCCTGGGTGACAGAGTAAGACCCTGTCTCAAAAAAAAAAAAAAAAAAAAAAAAACAGGTTCAGTTGATCAAACAGGAAATCAGTTTCTGTGGTTTCAGCTGCATCTCCCAAAATCACAGTGTTCACCTTTTGAAAATGCTGAATTCTTCCTCTTTTTGACCTGGTTCTGCACTTCCTAAGATCTCTGCCCATAATCTTGCTCTAGAGACTGCCATCTTTGAAACCTCACTCTCTCTTGTATTCTTACATTCATTTTTGGTTTAGATACTTACTGTCTAACTCTCGAACTTGAACACTGGTTCTTCTTGGGCAGGAAATCTTTTCTTTCCTATTTACTTTTGTTTTTCCAAAGGCTAGCACAAGATTGGCACTTAAAAAATAATTTTTGGCTAGCTGACTGAGTATTGCAAGAGTTCCAAATGACTTGGTTGAGACACAACTTTAAGTCATCAAAGGTCCATGACAACATATAAACATTGGACTATTTCAAGATAAAGGTTTGACTGGTGGTTTTGATTCCCTTTTTTGGTACAATAGAATTTACATATTTAAACATTAGGTTAGTTACCTAGAATAATTTAAACATTAGACAAGTTACCTAGAAAGAAAACTTGTTTTGAGGTTGATAGTAATTTGGGTTCCAAGTTTAATGAGCCAATAAATCAAATGCTAAAGAACAAGATAATTGAATTTGAGAAGACAGTAGAAATAAGGATGTTCCCCCTTAGAGAAACAAGGATTTCCCCTAGATTAAAAGGAAGAAGTGGACAAGGAGAAATAGAAATAGGTCAGTGAGTACAACGTGACCTCCAAAGTCTAGAAGCAGTCGCTGGAGAGTTGTTCAAGAAGGGTAAAGGGCCGCAGCCTCATAGGAGTTGAAAGAGTAACTGACAAACGACCACTAAGCCCAGAAGCTGACTTGAAAGTGAGTTGCCAGGCAGAATGCCCAGCCCTTACTCAGCAAAAATGTCCCATTTCGTGTGCCCAACAATGATACCAATTGTTCTTATTGACCTATGCTCAGAACTTCACTTCATTATCATCCAGCACCTCAACCACTCATTGCCCTGTGTGGACTGTTTTCCCCAAACCCCAACCGTTTGTGCTGATGTACCCCAAGAAAGGGAGGTGTGACTGTGGACATCTGGTGGATACAGAGAATTATCAGCTTATCTGGTGGATAGGGAGAATTACTGGTATATCTGTACCGTGTGGGATGAAATGAGCAAAAGGTGGTAAGATCCCTACTCTACTAGCATAAAGAAATGTTGAATCATCTATTCTCAAGTGTCAAATCCTTGAGGCTTTTGATGTAACAATTTCTTTGCAACTTATTAGTGAGGCTACTCATCAAACATGGTAGTTTAAATATACATGCTTTATTCTATTGCTTCCTAAAATGCCATCAGAATAATAACAGAACAAAAAGAATAGTAGAGGGGGATAACAACAGATAAGAGATATTATAAATTTCGGAAGATAGAAAGTAGATGGACCAACGTTAATTAGCAAAGCAGACAAAATGAAACCTAAGGGCATGGAACTGGGAAGCCAATAACAGGTAAGCTGGTTGGTGCTCCAGAATCCCAGGAAGCATGAGGAATTTGAGAAATTGCTTACTACAGAGGGTGAAGGGTGAAGAGTGGGACTGAAAACAAGAGCATGACTAAAAACCTATATAAAGAGCGGTTATCTTCCCAGCCTTTCGCCCACCCCATCCAGTCAGATAAGTTCTCCTATACTACTTCATCAGGAAAGTAGGAGTTTCCTAAATAATTAAACCATTAATCCCCTTCTCCCTATCAACTTGTAAAATACTTATCTCCCTATCAACTCGTAAAATAATGGAAGTCAGAAAATTGGGGAATTCGTTTCTGAAGAACTTGATCAGCTCAGAGAGAGAATAACTAATATTGAGAGCTGGGTGTCTTCTTCCATATAAACTACTAGATCTTCGCCCAATCAATAAGCCCAGCCAGATTTTAGTGTTTCAGTCAGATTCTTAGTGCCTCACTCTTTAAATATAAACAGTAAGCCAAGTATGTTAGTGTTTTGAGGAAAGGGTCAACATGAAAGAGACCTAAAAAAAAAAACAAAAATTTAACAAAAGAGATCTCAACAAAGAAAAGCAATATGGAGAGAAGCAAGAGGCAATTGTAATAAATAACCTCACAAAAATTAAGAGAGCATTACAGTCATAAAACAAGGTCAGGATGCTACGTTTCAAAAAGAAAATTCAGAGAACAATAAAGCACTCTTCAAATTTAAAAAAAATAAAATAAAATTTTACATTTTAACAAAAGAACTGGAAGATAAATTTTTTTATTTTAGTATTTCTTATAATGTTTGAAAAAAAAGACATGAACAATAGGAATACCACTAGGAATTACAGAGAGAGTATGAAAAAAATTTATCAAAGAAATAAGATAATTCCCAGAATTGCAGACTATGGGTTTTCAACCTGAAAGGTGGCACTGGGAGCCAAGGAGTGTAACTTTGTAGTAGTTTTCAGATCCCAACAGCTTTCAGATTAAAAAATCATATACAAAAGTTCAGCCTCATAATAGCATCAGACTTCTCAACAGCAATACTATCCTAGAAGCTAAAAGATAGTGGAGCAATGCCTTCAAATATGACAGGAAATTAAGAATTCTATACCCAAATTATCAAGTGTGACAATGAATAAAGCATTTTCAAATATGTAGGTTTTCAAAAAATAGATTGCCTTCCATGCATCATTCTCAGAAAGCTATAGGAAATTGTAATCTGCTAAAACAAAATGTTTATTAAACTCTTGATGTCCTACTGATACATGAAATACCTAGAGTAATATCCCCTCTTTTATTCTTAGTATTAATTTCTGTTTTCTCTCTCCTTTGATTTTCTAATATATTAATATTTTATAATTTCATATATTATATTATATTACTTGATATTTTTGTTTGTCTAGTATATTAATCTTTTCAAAGAATCCAATTTGACCGGGCACGGTGGCTCACGTCTGTAATCCCAGCACTTTGGGAGGCAAGAGCGGGCAGATCACGAGGTCAAGAGATCAAGATCATCCTGGCCAACACAGTGAAATCCCATCTCTACGAAAAATAAAAAAATTAGCTGGGCATGGTGGCACGTGCCTGTAGTCCCAGCTACTGGGGAAGCTGAGGCAGGAGAATCACTTGAACTCGGGAGTCAGAGGTTGCAGTGAGCCGATATTGCACCACTGCACTCCAGCCAGGGTGAAAGAGCAAGACTCCATCTCAAAAAATAAAAAAATTTAAAAAAAAAGAATCCAATTCAACTTTATTAATTTTATTTTTGTTATTATTTTCTTTTTTCTTCTTATTTTAGTTTTCACTTCCTCTTCTTCTTCTGGCTGCATAACGTAGAAACTTGCATCATTTATTTTAAACCTTTCTTCTTTCTCCAATATGAGCATTTCAAGCTATAAATTGTGCTCTACGCACTTTTTAACTGCATTCCAACAGTTTACATATATTTTCATAATAATTTATTTAAAAATATTTTTTAATTCTCCTTATTACTTCTTCATAATTATTTATTGAAAAATGTTTTCTAATTCTCTCCATGATTTCGTCTTTGACCTATGGGTTGTTTAGTATTATTTAATTTCCAAATAATGGAGGATTTGTCAGATGTATTACTGTTAATGATTTCTGCTTTAATTGGTTGTGGTCAGAGAATATACTCTATACAATTTCAATCTTTTGAAAACTTACTGAAATATATTTTATGGTCTAGCATATGGTTTATCTTAGTGAATGTTCCATGTGCCTTTGAAAAAAACTGTATATTCTACCTTGCCAATTAGATCATGTTGATTAATAGTGTTTTCCAGATCTCTATTCTTTTTTATTTTTTATTTTTGTCTAGTTAGTCTATCAGTTATTAGAAGAGAATTGTTAAAAATATTCAGCTAAGGGCTGGGCGCGGTGGCTCACGCCTGTAATCCCAGCACTTTGGGAGACCGAGGTGGGCGGATCATGAGGTCAAGTGATCCAGACGATCCTGGCCAACATGGTGAAACCCTGTCTCTACGAAAAATACAAAAGTTAGCGGGGTGTGGTGGCAGCGCCTGTGGTCCCAGCTACTCTGGAGGCTGAGGCAGGAGAATCGCTTGAATCCATCAGGCAGAGGTTACAGTAAGTCAAAATCGGGCCACTGCACTCCAGCCTGGTGACATAGCAAGACTGCCAAAAAAAAACAAAAAAAGCTATGATTTTCCTTTTTCTGCCTGTATTTAGTTGCTCCTCTATGTCTTCAAATAATTGTTTTCCATATTTAGTTTAGAGTTTATTATTGGTAACTGTAGAAGTTATCTGACACAAGCTGCTCCATCATTACTAGAGGCAGAAAACTAAGACTCCATTTTGAGAAAAATATTTGTATTCCAACATTTGACTCAAATTTTTAAACATATTGTTTTATTTCCCATATCTGTTCCCCACCCTCAACCCTGCCATCATATCATGAAAGGTTCTGATACCAAAATATATCATTTCTCTTAGTAGACTTTAGAATTACTTTCTTTCCATTTTATTTCTGTGAAGAAACATTATATTGCCCTTTACTGAAATACCTTTAAAGCTTTATTGAAAACAGATAAATATAAAACAAGAGGAAAATCTTCTCATTCCACTTGCCTGCCCAATTTCCACCTCTTCTCTCCAAAGGGGAAAAGGAACAATTCTGAGAACACACAGAAGATACAGGAGACCCTATCTGTCTATGGAAAATACTTTCTAGAGATTCCAGAAAACAGAAAATTCATAACAATGAGAGGCATTAGTTCTGACCAAACTACAAGGTAAGAGAAGTGATTGGTATTTGGTAATCAGAAGAATTGAAAAGGCCATGCTGAGATTTAATGGGGCAGTTTTGGATAGAAATGAGAACTGCCTGCTACTACTGAATACATGTACTCTTTCTGCACAGTACAAAAATTCAGAACCATGAACCTCAAAAATCCCGTATCATAAGTTATATCACCATTATAAAATGCAATTTTGCCAAAGCATGTATTTTATGTGGCAGTATCCTAAAAGCTCATAAATATTTGAGCTGCAGACAGACATTTTTCTGAAAATTGAAACTAACTTCATAACTCTGAGTTACCTTTTGGAAGGTGTAGAAGTAAAACTTCTCCAGCCTGTAGGACAAAGGCATGTCCTATTCTTATCCCTGTGAAAAGCTTTTTTGCAGCTGAACTTTTTTTCATGGAACCACTGAGTCCTCTCAAGTTCTGGCACATTGAATTACCCCACATCCACTCTGCAATAGTCCAGACCCAGATAGAAAACCAAAGAAAAGATGAGAAGAACTAGTCTAACTTGAAAAAGAAATAACTAACTTCTTCAATTATCTTAATGAAAAACAGCAAAATAAAGAGGAAAAGAGAAAATGTGGTTCAATAGAGAACACAAGTAAATTTAGAATCCCAAAATTCCAAATTCCAATATTAACTCTGTTATTATCACAGTACATGATCAAGCCATCACTAACGTTTATATTGTTCATCTGTTAATTAAGGGCACATACAGAGAAGGAATGAAACATAAGCCATAAAAATGAATGCAGGTATTTTTCATTTTAAATGCCTAACATGTCCTGATACAACCATTCCTTTCTTTCCATATAGCTGCTGAAAACCTTGAAAAAGCTGGACTTTTAACCTTTTCTCCAAGTCGAAAACTGGCAGACAATCTCTTCAAAAATACCTTCCCCTGGCTACGACCACCACTAACCTGTCATTCTCTGTTTCTTATTCTATATTGCTTTTTCTCATGGCATCTATCACTGTCTGAATATATATATTACACTTGTGTACATATATATTCAAATATATAGATAGATAGTGATATATATATCTATTCCTCTCATTTATTATTCAGACTATACTCTCCACTAGGAAAGAAAGGCACTTTGGTTCCCTTCTATATCTCTAACATTTGGAAGCCATACCTTGCCTAGCCATAGTAGAGACTAAACAAATGTTGATTGAATAAATGAATAAATCTAATGCTGAAATTCAAAAGAATACATGATGAAGCAGATTGAACTAATTTAGTGTTTCTCATACTGAGATCTTGAATTATCTGGAAGAAGGATACAAGTACAATCACACTGATAAGAGAGGCTTTAAAGACATTTCGTCCCAGACTGTGACAATTCCATAATAGTTTACTGCACTCCTGATAGTTTATACTGCTGAATGACTTCTATGGGCTAAATTCAGATTTTTGCAACTATTTCAATTTTCTATAGCCACCTCACGTGGCTTAACCTAACTAAGGATTTTCACACTGGGTACTTAAAATAAAAGCAGAAGGATTTCCATATATTGGGTATGTGGACAAAGGAAGAAACAGAAATACAATGAATTGACCCATCCTACAAATTCCACTCTGGGTCTCATAATAGGGAGATCCTTAAGGCTGTAGACTAATTTTCCTTCCTGGATCATGGATTGGCTTCTTGGCTTTCCATCTTTTCCATTAACAGTTAGAGACATAGGATATCATACTAATTAATAGATATAATAGCAACAAAAGCAATCTCATGCTGTCAACAAGATGCACGCCACACACACATACACACACACACACAAACTAGCTTGTAGCCCCTTTGTTTTGGCTACTTTCTCCCATTTGGAATGGCTATATCTACCCAATGCCTGTACCTCCATTGCATCTAGGAAGTAACTAACTTGCTTTTGATTTTACAGGCTGATAGGAAGAAGGGAATTTCCTTGACCTCGATGTTGGACTGTGGACTTTTTTAGTTAATGTTGAAATGAGTTAAAACTTTGAGGGACTGTTGGGAAGGCATAATTGATTTTGAAATGCCAGGACATAAGACTTGGGAGGGGCCAGGAGCAGCATGATATAATTTGGCTGTGTCCTCATCCAAATCTCATTTTGAATTGTAACTCCCACAATTCCTATGTGTCGTGGGAGGAACCCAGTGAGGGGTGATTGAATTATGGTGGGGGGGATCCTTTCCTGAGCTGTTCTAATGAAAGTGAATGAGTCTCATGAGATCTGATGGTTTTAAAAACAGGAGTTTCCCTGCACAAGCTGCCTCTTCTCTTGTCTGCCAACATGTGAGACGTGCCATTCACCTTCCACCATGATTGTGAGGCCTCCCAGCCATGTGGAACTATAAGTCTGATAAACATTTCTTGTGTACATTGCCCAGTCTCAGATATGTTTTTATCAGCAGTGTTAAAATGGACTAAATACACCATAAATAAAACATTTCAAAAATACTGTCTATTGTCATTGTATAGTCAGCAGCAATGCACATGTGCTGACATCAATAGAATATGTGCCTTAAAAGTCAGTACATATTTATTTTATGAGCAAAAATTTAGTTTCAATAGAAGAACATCTTAAGTCACATCAAATTAACTTTAATTTATTGGTTTTCTGGAGAGGGTATTAAATCTGCTAATTTGTTTTGCTTTTACGGTTGTATAGAGTTAGAAGTTTATCCCTAGCTTTAAGCTGGTATATTTTAAGAAACACTGTCATAAAAGCCCTTTAGTCAATGCTAGGGATCTATAAGAAATCAACCCATTAAAAGAAGATCATACATTACTAAAGTCTGAGAAACACTGAGATAGACAAAAATAAAACAATCATTGAATAGTCCATAATTCACTTCATGAAACATTGTTCCTTTGTACCTGAAAGAAAATTGAAATACTGCTTCTCCCCCATTATCTACATGTCCCTCAGATACCATCCTATAAGCCAAACAGCTGCCCTTTTGTCTAGGGCAGCTGACCCCTAGACAAAAGCGCTGCTTTTTGTTTTTGTTTTTGTTTCTGAGTTGGAGTATCATTCTATCACCCAGGCTGGAGTGCAATGGCACAGTCTCAACTCACTGCAATCTCTGCCTCCCGGGATCAAGCGATTCTCCTGCCTCAGCCTCCCAAGTAGCTTGGACTACAGGTGCCCACCACCACACTTGGCCAATTTTTGTGTTTTTTTTTAGTAGAGACAGGGTTTCACTACGTTGGCCAGGCTTGTCTTGAACTGCTGACCTTGTGATCCACCCCCCTCGACCTCCCAAACTGCTGGGATTACAGGCATGAGCCACCACGCCCGGCCAAAAGAGCTGATTTTTAAGGCAGCAAAATGTTACTGAACTTTCTACATACTCCTAACCCTCACCCTACCTCCACTCTCAGACACCATATTCCTACATGCAGGGAGTTTGAACTCCCTGAAAACATCCAGACATTAAAAATATGACTCATTACTCTAAAATAATTATGTTTCCATAAAAAAAAAAAAAACTTTTGCAAGTGAATGAGACGGGAAGTGCCCTGGTTACTGTGCACGGGAAAGGCTGCAGTCTTTGCATAACCTGTTACCTTGAAGTATTAGAGAAATACACACTGAGATAGGAAACAATCAATTATGTACAGCACAGCTGCCCTAGATAAGCACCTGATAGACAGTTAGAACTGAGCTATGTACATCAACTTACTTTCATGCTATAAATATGAGGAAAGACTTTGACACCTAGATCCAAGAAGCACATTCAGTGGTAGAAATTAAAAGAAAAACAACAACATGCAATCTATTTTTTTAACTTCAAATAAAAGGTATCTTAAAGATGGAAAAGAAGAACAATCTTCTGAAAATAATTTGCTACAGAAACCAAGAAAACTTTTGACAATAAGATACAGGACCTGAAAGTCACAAGGTCAGAATATACTGAGATGAAGTGGAAAACAAATAACATTAAAGAAAAAAAAATGAAAAAACTAAAACGAAAATGGACATATAAGATAAGAAAGCTAACAAGGCAATAAGGGTTTACTGTACACCGGAGTAGAATTTACACTGGAGAAAAATACAATTGTAATTTAAAATACAAAGTTGAAAAGTTATTTCACAAGTCAAAGGACAGAAATAAATAGCTGGAAACAATGCAGGCACACTACATATAGAGGAGGAAGAATAAAACTCCAAACTAAGAACTATAAATAGACTCAAAGAGGAAATGAAAACAGTGGCACAGGTGCAATAAATCAAGGAAAATTCTCTTTAGCTGAAATGTATACATATCTAAAGATCTCATCATGCTCCAAATAAAGTTAATAAACAGACACATCCAGGTAAATTTTTAACTTATAATAAAGAAAACACCCAACAAGCATTTAGGCCAAGACACTAACTACAAACAAATATGTCATGATATATACAAATAAATCAATATAAACTGTTAGGTAATAAAGAAGTTGCTATAGCATGTTAAGAGAAGAAAAAACCATTTTCTACTACTCAGCCAAGTTGTCATTCATGTGTAAAGAAAATAGAAAGACATTCTCAGAAATGCCAGGTCTCATAAAATGTAACATTCAGGGATCTAAAATTACTTAAAGGCACAGTCCAGCCTGAAAAAAGGTGGATAAAATTAAAAGCACAAGAATGTAAACAGGGGATTAAAAGAACTAGTACACCATCTAATAAACTTCCCATCTATAAAGGGAAATTAGTTCTTCGATGCAGCTCCTGGTATGACAAGCTCCCAGAAGACAGAAGACAGACCCTTTAGTCCCAAACATAGATGTCATCAGACCTTCATCGATATAATGCTCTCCTGGTAATAATGGTTCATGGCCCCTTATCCACAATATCAAAATCCAAGCAACTTTGAGAACAGAGAACTCTGTGATCAGATAACTGACAAGAGGCTATTTATAGTTTTTCTGAAATCTTCTGAATGTCAATATTCATCATTTTGCTGCATAAATATTAGCAAATTGGATTGCAGCTTACATACTCTTCTGTGGCTATCATATAACATGCAATATTTTCCTTTCTAAAATTAAAAAAAAAAAAAAACTCGTAATTCTGGAGCACATTCAAGGGTTCCAAGTAAGAGATCATGGAACTCCAGTACATAAACTCACTCAAATGGTTCACTTTCTTATAGCAACCCTACCCAGTTTATGCATCAATTATGTACACCATATCTCACACCACTTTAGACACTCAAGACAACTGATTTCTTTTATGGTGTGCAAGGGACTCTCAATTTTAGAAGACATTCAAGGAGGGGAACTCATACCTGACTCTTTCCTGAATACCTATACTATCTGCCATGCTGAAAGCTGGAGAAACATGTCTTGGGCTCCTAGAAAAATGATGAAACATTCCATTCCCATGGCTCATCTCAAACTGTCTTCCTTCATGCACATGTATCCCATATTTAACCAAGTACTATTCTATCAAACCCACTGGAAGCCTGTCCTTGACCCTGGGCTTTGGTCATCCAATCCTAGCAAAATTTCAGGTCTAATACAAGAGGTTGTATATTCCTGACACAGTTGTGGGACACTCCAAGTATCTGAACAATCAGAGTGACACCTGGAGGATGACACCAAATTTTGAACACTCTATGGTACATTAACGTTTTCGTAAGCTTGGCTTCAGGATTGGGAAGGATCAGATTATGCTTCCCTCTGTTTCTCCAGCTCATTTACAGATGAGCGATTAAACATTTTCTATTTGCCCTCTTGGAGATCCTTCTAGTCTCTTACTCCAGATCTGTTGGCTCTGATTCACTTATTCTCTATCATGACTATTCACCTCAGATTCCCTTTTGTTATTTATCCAATCTTATTTTCTATATGCTCTGGATGTTTTAAAACTTCTCTTCACCCAGAATACAAAATTTTGTTTGTCCGTGCTCAGTGCTTTGCAGCCATAGGAGTGCCCTATTGTATTTGCTAGACTTAAAACATGTAATCAAAAATAAAATAGAATTAGGATTAAATAAAGTAACTGTTCATCCATTTCAGCTAACAGAAGTCCGAAGATATCCCATCCAAGACTTAATGGCTTCCCTATGGTCAAGAAGAAACAAAGCATCTTCAATCTTTATGTTCTACTATTGGAACATACGGCTTCCATACTCAAGGTCATCTCACAGACAAAGATAGCTGCTAGAACAATAGATTTCATTTACACCTTCCAGGCAGCAGGAAGGAAAAAGAGCAGAAAGCCAAAGAGGACACACTTCTCAGCTGAAGCAGCTTCTCAGGACGTTCCAAAAGTGTCACTCAAAGCTTAATGCTTAATGTCATTGTCCCAACTCAGGAATGTATATTCACCTAGCCATAAGGAAAGCTAGCTTGAATTTTGCCATCTGCCAAGTACGTACACACACACATACACAAATACACAGGGTTTTGTTTTACTGAAAAAAGGAGAAATTAGGCTGGGCAACTAGCAATCTACCAGCAGTTTCTGCCATAGTCACCTACTACGATGCCTTAGTCCCAGCATTAGGAGATCAGACGTTAATTAGCAATAATAAAACATGCACTCTCAATTCACTGTTCATCTGGATTCACACAAAGTAGTGAGATTGTCAAGATTACTGAAGTCACAATTTTCTATTAATAAATAAAAGGCAAGAGATACGTTTCAATGGGTTGGAAAAAGCAGGCATTAAAATTTTTGAAATTTTAATGTAGAATTTGTAGGTGAAAGATCTATTGACAACGTCCAGGAAAACTGCAAATGGTACTGGCCATAATCACTCCCTGTTTTATTCTCTATCTTCTCCATTATAGAATCCTAGCCATGTCAGTGATACCTCAGATTTAACCCTTCCTTTCAACTTGGCAGCACAGGCCAGGGTTACTGATGTGTTTGCCTTTTCCAACACAGCTAGCATCCTTGTATTTTCTACACTGGGGATCTCTGCAACGTCAGATGAGTTTTCCAGTCATGGTACCTCTTAAAAGTTTTAAGACATTTATAAATTAATTAAAAACACTCAAGAAACCCCACAGAACATAATCTTAGAAGTCTCAAAATATTTTGTGACAATTAGAAAAGAAGAGCATGAGGTCTAGGAAATCTCTTCACCCAATTTGTGTGATCAGGTTTTCTAATTACCCAGAAGAACCAATATATATAGGCAAGCAACTTAAAAACATGTTATTCTGAAATGGTATGTGTATTTTTTTAAAGTTTTTTATTCATCATGTTTTTCTCCAAAAACCATAAATTAATTATATGCAAATTAAGAGGCAGACATAAAATCCACATTAAAATATTTCATTTATGTTATAAAAATAATTTAATCTATTTTCTGTGGCTATAGATTTGCCTACTCTGGACATTTCATATAAACGGAATCATATACTAGATGGTCTTTGGTGACTATATTCTTTACTTAGCATAATGTTTTCAAGAATTATATGGTATTATCAAAGTGTTATTTTTTAAAATCAATGTTAAAAAGTAAAATAATAATATAAATTGATTTAAAAGAAACTCAAATACAACAAATTTAAGATGACTAGAAGTAAAATTTGAATAAAACTTTAGGGGAGGCCAGGTGCCGTGGCTCATGCCTGTAATCCCGGCACTTTGGGAGGCCAAGGCAGGCAGAACACCCGAGGTCAGGAGTTCAAAACCAGCCTGTCCAACATGGCGAAATCCCCTCTCTCTACTAAAAATACAAACATTAGTCAAATGTGGTGGCACACGCCTATAATCCCAGCTACTCAAGTGAGGCAGGAGAATCACAGGTTACAGTGAGCCGAGATCGTACTACTCCACTTCAGCCTGGGTGACAGAGAGAGACTTTAGAAGAAAACTAGCAAAAAATATAACAGAAATAATTATTAATTTCAGATAATATAAACTTAAAGCAAAAAGTATCAAATGTAATAAGAAAGATTTTATTAAAAGTACAACTATCAGGTTGGTGCAAAAGTAATTGCAGTTTTGCTATTACTTTTAATGGCAAACACCATGATTACTTTTGTACCAGCCCAATACAATAAATAAAAGACATAAATTGTTACAAGCACCAAAACTCAAAATAAACACAACGGCGAGAGATGATTATACAACTCTCTCAACCTCTAACAGACAAGTTAGAAAAAAGATGTATTAAAATGCAATGAGTAAGACTGAATTCATAGACAAATGTCAAATTTTTGGTCCTTCTTAGAGGATATATTTGCTTTAAAAAGTTAAGCAATTACAAAAGTTATCATATTTTAAGTCAAAAAGACAAATTCAACAAATTCCAAAAAGCAGAAACTGAACTAGCTAAATTCTCTGAACATAAAACAATGAAGCTATAAGTTAATAGTAAATGTTTAAACAAAAACCATTTAGGAAAAAAAGTTTAACTTCTTCTGGATAAATATTGTAGTGAAAAGAAATCCAAACCACAATATCAGATTATTCAGAAAACAAAGACAATGAGAACACTATTTTATCAAACCTAAGGTATGTGATAAAACTTATACTAAGCGGCAAATGTAACCTTAAATGTTTTGATTTGATTTTTTAAAAGGAAGGATAAAAATAAATAAGTTAAGCATACAAATAAAACCCTAAATAAATAAGAAAAGCAGAGAAAATGAAATAATAAAATAAACATAGAAAATTAATAGAGAAATAAATTGAGAAACAGAAAACAGTGTTGATACACAAATATAAGATCTTGTATTTCAACATGGCTTAACAAAACAATTTATCCCCCGGTAAACCCATTCAAGAAAGAAAACAAATAAAACAAGTTATGAGACTAGAGAGCTAACCAATATAGAAAAAAAAAACTAAAAAACCTAAGAGTATAGTATATAATACCATAAGATGTTTGGAATATATGATGAATTAATAAAAAATAATAAGAATTTCTCAAAAATTCAACAATGGTGTGAAATGCTAGAAGCAGTCCCATTATAATAATGAATAAAATAAGAAAGTATGCTTTCTCTTTACTATCAAACATTGTTCTAAAATACTGGCCGGTAAAATAGAGCATGAAATAAAAATGAACTAAAATTATTCAAAAGCAAGAAACTAAATTATCATTACTTGCAACTGATATTATCATATAACTAAGGGAAAAAGCAAGAGAATCAACTGTAAATTTTATAAAATTAATGGAAGAGTTCAATGATGCGCAAATAAGTATTAATGATGAGATAAAATACATATGCATATACTAACAGCATTTCTACATAAACAGCTACAATTGATAATGAGAAAAAAGTTTCCACTCATAATAGCAAAAAAAAATTTTAATATCTGGAAATGACAATAATGGAGTCAGACGCTACAGATAACATTTACCAAACTTCAAAACAGACTGAGAAGTAATGGCCATAGAAACAGAATTTGGGAAGGTTTCTTTTTAGGAATTTTTTTTTTTCCCAAAAATCATGGGCAGGCATATACACCAATGAAGAGGATCTCCTTGAAAACAAAATGTTAAGTACTTGGGAAAAGAAAGGCAAGTTGCTCAAATTCATCTAATTAAACAAGTTGAATTTATGAATGCACCAGCTCAGTTCCCCATCCACATTAGGCATTTTACTAACAATTGTTCCTTCTCCCCACTGACATGATCTTGTGCTATGGTAAATTACAGTCATGGAATACCATTACTCTGTTTGTCTGATTGTGGGCAAATCAGAATAAAAGAAAGAAATTTATTTGACCTAATCTCCATCAATAGAGTAATCAGGATAATTGGAACAAGTATCCAGATAATCATGATAATTTGTGTTTTTAAATATAAAAGTAATCTATTACACTGATTATGCAAATAATTACCTGAATTCTTCAATATACGCTGCTAGTGTAGATTTGGTAAAAAAATAAAATAAAATAAAATCTATGTTATCATTTTATTTGCATAATTATGTAGGGAGGAGAATGGATGGAAAATTTTGTTTTGATATCTTTCTCTTTGCCACTTCTCTGGCATTGTTTCCATATAGTATTTTCTCTTGAATATCAAAAATAGTCATGGTGGATTGTGATTTATCCAGTCAACCCCACCAGACAATGTCAGCTATGCAAACGTGAATATGGATCATATCAAATCACTTCTGTCTTGGCCAGGTACATATTTGTGGAAGAAAGATTTTGTGGAGATTACAAAAAAATTATCAGCATTTAAGTGTTGAGGTTCCTAGCCAGTAGGCTATTAGTAGGATTTGTATAGATACACAGCAAAAGGTTGGAATACTCTTTCTGTTGTTACAGAAAAGTAAAATGAATTATTATAGTCAAGACAGGTTTTTCAGCTCCTTTTCTCTCTTTTGTTCTTCTGTTTACTCTTTTTAGTAGCAGCCTTTTTTATAATTTCTTGATGAGAAGGTCACAGTTCAAGGTACCATGCTACAAAAAAAAAAATGTCTAAAGGTGGTATCTTTCTGTAATGTATTTAATTAACAAGTATGAACTTCACACTATTTCAGAAAATGATGCTAATTTAGGCTTAGCTCAAGTCCCACTTGGGAAAACATATGTTGATTCTTCCCATATATACCATGAAACTATTCAAATGTAGAAGATACAACAGGTCAGGTCCCCAGGAGAATACTCTGAGGAGGAGGTTTGTATGCGGGAAGTTTATTAAGATGTGCTCTCAGGATCAACACTTGTAGGGGGATGAAGAAAGAAGGACTGAGCACAGGAACAAAATGAATGAACACTGTATCAATATCAAGAAAGGCCTCAGCTAATCCCATAAAATGCTGCTTCAGTGTTGTTCTGTGTTGGAGAGAAACAGGGCCTTTAAACCGTTACATGAACCAGCCTTTGGATGTGAGCTGCCCTATCTACCAGGGAGGAGGGTGACCTTGGCTAAGGCAGCTCACTTCCATGTCCCAGAGACTCAGCCAAGTGCTGTCAACTGCCAACATTCCCAGCAATTGGGGAAATCAGTACTTTAGTCCTAAAGAGAAGGAAACTGGACAGTATACTACAGCATCTACTAATCCATTACATAAGGGTGTTGGGAAACAAAGTTTTTTGTTTTTTTTTTTTAAACCCAAAGTTTCTAACCAAGAGGCATGTCATAGACCTTACTGGGTTGAAAATCAAAGGAACTATATGCTATCTTGTCTCATCCACTAAAACAAACTGTGGCTTTTACAAAGCACTTTTCCTCTCTGTCTTCATGTATAATATCAGTTTTGACAAGAGAATCACCTATGGTGTCTTCTACTTTGACAATCCTAATTTTGGTGCCTTCATTTTTGACAAAATCAGGAGGAAAGGATTTCAAATGTAGTCACGACTCTTAAAAAGTTTCATTTCACTAAGATTTAAAAGTCTTAGATCCTTTTATTTCCCAGTTAAATTAAATCCCGAAACTCCAAAGTGGTTTTCAAGTCCCTTTGATAACATTAGTATGTGAAACTTTTAACAAAATCTAAGAGTAATATTTAAGCCCCAGAAGAGGAAGAATAAAGATGATTGATCATAGGCTCTACTGCTTACACTAGAATCCCAGGATGTTGAATTCAAACTAGGAATTCAAAAGAGCTTCTTTAATCCTAACTAACTCCATCATCACCAGTTTTTCCAAAGAAATAGAATTGCTAGTGAACCCAAAATGAATTTCATTATCCCTGCAAAACCAAGTGTGCTACATTTCCTCTACCGAGAAGAAGCAGAATAGCCACACTGCCTCCTTTATTGTCTTCCCCTGTCCTTCTTTGGAAAGGTCAGTGGCATAGCTGGGGTCTCCATTACTCAGAATAGCCAACTGACAGACATAAAAAGATCATCTGCCCTTCCAAACATATGAAGTCAGTCGTCCTTATTTGGGCACTTTAATATAATTGCCTGGGAGAGGTGCAAAAGAAAACCAAAATGACTACATTGGATTTACTGTCTCACTCTATTCAGACTTGTGTAGCATCTTTGTCCCTTATAGGAACAAAATGGAGAGAGCTAAAAATAGAGGACATTGATCTTTTCCTGGCACTAAGCTTCATGAAGAATAGCTTTTTGCAAAAAAGCAGCTTTATTTCATCTATTTAAGTATTCCACATCATGTGTGCGACATAGCATTTTCTTTAATGTGTCCCATTTCTAGCTCTGCCTTTTGTCAACAGCAACTTTAATATTAATGATTAATGCCAAAAGAGGAGACTGAAAATACAGTTAGAAATAAAATGACTTCTCCTTTTGTCATAAGCAGGAAGCCAGCTTCAACTGATGGTAAACTGTCACTGAACATGAAAAGAAAAAATGTACGCCATTGATTTTAACAGAACGTGTGCATTGTTTACATTTGTGAAAGCCCATTTTTAGTTATTTGCAACAATTTTCTATTATAACACACTGACATGTTTTCTGCTATTTTCGTCAGGCATATGTTTTCATTTTCTTCTGGAGTGTTTCCATGTACTTGTATATAATTATACTTCAATTTCTACATAACTCTTCTAGAATATATAATGATTAGACTGTGCATTTTTATAGTGGAAGGGAATGCTGAGTTATTCAACAATAGCCATACTACTTGGTATACCCCAACAAGTGTCCAAAACCAAGAAGAGCCATATAAATAGTCCTTGAAGACTGATAAACCAACAAAACACACCAATAAATTATTTCTAATGTCTAATTTCCACCAAACTGTGCAGCTAGCTTGTTTTTCTTTTAAGAAATTTACCTGAGTCATGCCAAAAGCAAGGATACTTCAGGAGCCAGTTTCATGGACTGTAGATCCAAGGAGTCATTTGTGATATGCCACATACTCCATGGCTCCCCTACTCAATATCCCCAAGTGCTGCCTTGAGGTCTGCATACTGCCATCACATCCAGAGAAATGCTTTTGGAACAAAATGAGCAGTGAACACATAATACAGAAATGCAATATGTTGGTATAAAAATACGGGAGGAGGGGGACTGGCTGCTAATTGATTAGCAGGGAAGAAGTTAGGTTTTTGCATTTCAGTTGAGAGAGCTCTACTAAAATATCTAGAACTGGAGACTCCTTGGTGAGGAAGGTGGTCGAGGGATGCTGCAGACTAGCCATGATGCCAGCTGGCTCAGCTATGCAAAGACTTAAACTGCGTCAAACTGCAACTTTGTGTATAAGAGCGGGGCTCGAAAAGTATTTTCTGTGGAAGCCAATAAACTTGGGAAATGCTACAAACGAGACAAAAAAGACCCTCATCTGTACTGCATTTCCAAAGTCAACACTAAATAGGGAATGAGAAGTAACATATTCCTACCACTGTGGGTTGAATTGTGCCCACTGAAGATATATGTTGAAGTCTTAACCTGGTACCTGTGAATGAGATCTTATTTGGAAACAGGACTGGATGGGAGTGGCCCCTAGTCCAATGACTTGTGTCCTTATTAAAAGGGAGGAAACATACACACATGGACAGAGGGAAGACAATATGAAGACAGGCAGAACGCCAGGTGATTGGAGTAATGTGTCTACCAGCCAAGGAACACCAAAATCACCACAAATCATCAGAAGCTAGGAAGAGGCAAGGAAAGGCAAGGTAGAGCCAAGGGCTCCCTTAGAGCCCTCAGAGACAGAGAACACGTCTGGCCCTGCCAACACTATGAATTTGGATTTCTGGCTTCCAAAACTGGGATAAAATAAATTTCTGTTGTTTTAAGTCACAAATTTTGTGGTCACTTGTTATGGTGGCCCTAGTAAATGAATAAACCTGCCATGAGAATAGGAAGAGGGGAGGAGATGACACTGCATTGAGGGAATTAGAGAAAGCATCATGAAGCAAGCAACATTGAATCTGTATCTTAACAAGTGAATAAGGTTCAGTAAGTCGAGATGATTGAATAAGAGAGGAAGAACAACCCAGCAGACAAATACCGAACAAAGAAGGAGGAGCAGTGGGAAAAGACAAGGCATGTTTGGGAAACCCCAGGAAGTTTTATTTTACCATGCCATAAGGTGTACATGGAACAGAGGGAGGTAAGACTAGAGAGTGAGATGAGACCGTGTTGTGCAGACCAGCCTAAGGGGCTCAGATTTAACTCATAATTAATAAAAAGCTATTAAACTTTTTTGGCCGAAATGTAATTTGATCAGAGCAAACTTCAAGAATATTAATTTGGCAGTATATGTAGAGTGACTTGATAAAAAAAGAGAAAATTTTGAGAAAAAGAGAGGAAAATAAGTGAATACCAGTTAGGAAATTACTGTAGTAGTCCAAGCAATAATAATTAAATGCAGTAGGCTACAGGGAACAAGGAAGGAGCAAAAGAGGCAGAAGTACAAACTTGGTAGAGACAGAACTGATAGTTCCTGGTGTTTGATTTCATTTAGGGATATAAAGCATAAGTGAAAAATAAAAACTTTGGTGACAAAGATGAGAAGCAACATTACCAGAGATAGTTAAGTCAGAAGAAAGGTGGGCTGAGGGAAAACGAGTTTGAGAAGCTGGTTTATGCCAGGTTAAACTGAATTCTTTTCTGCTACACAAAGATGCTGCATTCTTGTTCGAGAACACTCAGAACAAGTTTACATCTCAGCCTGAGCTATATAGCACTGACCTGAGGGTTGGGCAAAAGCAAGGAAGAAAATGGGAAAAGGAAAATGGACCAGAAAAATGTTTGATAACATCTCAGTAGGGAACATGTATGGTCCTGAGATGGTTGGAAAGCAGCAGGATGAGAGACTGAACAAGTCCTAGTCTTAATTGTCCCACATGCGGACTCCTCCGAAGCACTGAGCACAGTCATTTGTTGCTGGGGCAATCCTGGAAAGGATGGAGATGCAGAGAATAAAAAATAGACCAAAGACCTACAGGGGGTCCATAGGTTAGTGCTTTTTCTAGTTCAAAAGGGAAAATAAAACCTGCAAAAATCCCCCAAGTCCACATATTTTATTAAGCACTTGTTTACTATATAAGAAGCACTCTAAATACAATAAATACTTTTTAAAAGGGAATTTTAAAATGTCTAGGTCAAAGTTAATCAATATGTACTAAGGGCACTAAGCCATCTACTTAAAATTTTTTAAAGTATGCACTGGAAAACTGTATTAACCCCATCTGATAATTCTCCTTTTTCAAAACAAAAAAAAATAGAAAATTCTCATTTATTAAATTAATGTAGATGCAGAAGTTACTGGTCTTCAGACGAATGTGTTACAGGTCATGTTACAGGAAAGGTGTGGCCCCCCCTTCACTTAATAGCATCTACTGTTTGGCACTAGAGTAAGAAAAAAAAAAAGTGGCCCTCTACCTGTATGAAGATTATAGATAGAAAAATAAGAAAACCAACAAATAAATAGATGAAACAAACAAAAACAAGGATGCTGTAATAGAAAATGGTAAGAGGAGACATCTACTTTAAGGAGGGTGGTCTCAAAAGCCCTCTCAGGGGAACTGCCGTGTAAGCAGAGATAGTACTGGTACCAAAACAGAGACATAGACCAATGAAACAGAACAGAGGCCCCAGAAGCAACACCACACATCTACAACCATCTGATCTTTGACAAACCTGACAAAAACAAGCAATGGGGAAAGGACTCCGTGTTTAATAAATGGTGTTGGGAAAACTGGCTAGCAACGTGAAGAAAGCAGAAACTGGACCCCTACCTATCACCTTACACTAAAATTAACTCCAGATGGATTAAGGATTTAAACATAAAACCTAACACCATAAAAACACTAGAAGAAAACGTAGGCAAAACCATCCAGGACATAGGCATAGGCAAGGACTTCATGACTAAAACAGAAAAGCAATGGCAATAAAAGCCAAGATAGACAAATGAGATCTAATTAAACTTCAGAGCTTCTGTACATCAAAAGAAACCACCATTAGAGCAAACCGGCAACCAACACAATGGGAAAAAATTTTTTGCAATCTACCCATCTGACAAAGGGCTAATATCCAGAATCTACAAAGAACTGAAACATATATACAAGAAAAAAACAAACAAACCCATTCAAAAGTGGGTGAAGGATATCAACAGACACTTTTCAAAAGAAGACATGTATGAGGTCAACAAACATATGACAAAATGCTCATCATCACGGTCATTAGAGAAATGCAAATCAAAACTACATTGAGATACCATCTCATACCAGTTAGAATGGCGATCATTAAAAAATCTGGAGACAACAGATGCCGGAGAGGATGTGGAGAAGTAGGAACACTCTTACACAGTTGGTGGGAGTGTAAATTAGTTCAACCATTGTGGAAGACAGTGTGGCAATTTCTCAAGGATCTAGAAATAGAAATTCCATTTGACCCAGCAATCCCATTACTGGGTATATACCCAAAGAACTATAAATCGTTCACTATAAAGACACATGCACACGTATGTACAGCCCTGTGTACAATAGCAAAGACCTGGAACCAACCCAAATGCCCATCAATGATAAACTGGACAAAGAAAATGTGGTACATATATACCATGGAATACTACACAGCCATAAAAAACGATGAGTTCATGTCCTTTGAAGGGACTTGGATGAATCTGGAAACCATCATTCTCAGCAAACTGATACAAGAACAGAAAGCCAACACCACATTTTCTCATTCATAGGTGGGTGTTGAACAATGAGAACATGTGGACTTAGGGAAAGGAGCATCACACACTGGGGGCAGTTGGGGTGGGTAGGGGAGAGACAGCAGGGAGTGGGGAGGGTGGGGAAGGGTGGGGAGGGATAACATGGCGAGAAATGCCAGATATAATATGTACCTAAAGTAAAAAAAAAAATAATAATTTTTTTAATGTGTTTTAAAAATAAATAAATAAATACAACCAGGCGGGGGAAAAGAAAAGAATGAGAAAGAGCCGGCCTGTAGTAGAACTGGGGTGGGGACTGGCAGGAGGGAGTGCTTCTGTCAAACAAATGGCAAGAAGGCCTTATTTAGATGAGCCCTCAGCAAGTTCAAGGAACTGAAGGAAAAGACCATTCCAGCTGGGGCAACATGAGAGGCACGAGATGAAGCTGCAAAGAAACAGCAGGAGCAAGACTGAGCAGCAGCAGACAGGATGTCATAGAGTTTGGAATGGTTCCAAATATCATTTTCCCATCCTGCTCAGAAGCTGAAGAAGAAATTTAAACTGTGAACATGATCCAGCTTACTTGCTTAGAAGTATATCTTTTTGCTGTAGAGATCATCAATAGTATAAAGCTTAGCAAACTCTAGATAATTGGTAAATGGCAAGAATAGAAGGTAGCAGACTCCATAATCCAAGTTGGGGAGGAGGAGATGGAAAGAAGTGGATGTAATCAAACGATGTTTACAGTACAGCTGAGAGGAATTAAGGATAGGCTAGAAGAGAGAGGCAATAGAGACGGAGAGATCAAGAATGCCTCTCCCTGTGGTTACCTGGACAACTGGCTAAACAATGTGCCATTACCTAAGATGCAGAAGACAAGAGCAGGTTTGGGGAGAAAATCAAGAGTTCCTTTCTGAGCATGTCAAGTTTAAGCCTGCAAGATTGTTACTCAAGATGCTCGCCTATGTGAGTATAGAGGTTGGAAAAGAGATTTGGGCTGGGCATGTACATTTAGGAAGACCGGAGACCACTGAGAGGACCTGTAGAGAAAGAAGAGAAATTCTTACACTTAGAAGTGAGGTGAAAGAAGAGAAATTCTTACACTTAGAAGTGAGGTGAAAGAAGAGAAACCTGCCAAAAGTCATTGTAATCATCAGCACACAGGTCACCACATGCCCTTTTTGAGCAAGGTCTGTTCCCACCCCTCTAGAGTTAAGCATTGTCTTCACTGGTAGAGTAATCATTTCCTTACTCTTCTTCATAGTTTTACCACCTAAAATTCTAACTTGGTATGTGCAGTTTGCCTGCTTCTGGTATCAAGGTCAGGCTATCCACATAATGTGCGTTGGAGAGCAAATGCTCTTTTTCTGTTCTCTGGAATAGTTTGTATAAGATTGGAATTGTTTCCTCCTTAAAATGTTTGACTGACATCACGGGTAAAATCTTATGGGCCTGAAGATTTCATAATTGGACTGTTTTTAATTAATGATCCAGTTGCTTTAATAGTTACAGGGATATTCAGGTTGATCCTCAATTATTGATGCTGACATGGTTTGTTCTCTGTGTCCCCATGCAAATCTTATCTTGAAATGTACTCCCATAATTCCCATGTTATGAGAGGGACCCAGTGGGAGATAATTGAATCATGGTGGTGATCTCCCCCATACTGTTCTTGTGATAGTAAATAAGTCTCACGAGATCTGATGGTTCATAAGGGGTTTCCGCTTTGGCTTCCTTCTGATTCTCTCTTGCCACCACCATGTAAAAAGTGCCTTTAACCTTCTGCCATGACTGTGAGGCATCCACAGCCACATGGAACTGTGAGTCCATTAAACCTATTTTCTTCCCAGTCTCAGGTATGTCTATATTATCAGCAGAAAAAATGGACTAATACAGATGCTAAGGCAAGAAAAAAAATTAGTCAAGTACTGAATACAACTTTTAGCAGCTTGATACATATTTTTTTTCAGTTTAGAGGGAGTTGAGGGAAGGGTGAATTGGGTTACATTGTTATTACACTATTATTAAATTTGCATTTCAGAATACATATTGAATTACTCAAAACAGTCATTAGATAGTTGACCAAAAAAAAAAACATAAATTTTTACCACAGATATTAAACTAGACTGTTCAGTGTCTCCCTGGATTTGCTTGGCCAAGATTTTTGTTCAGTGTTACCAGTGACTCTGTTAAGATCATCTTGCATTGAATGCATTGCTGAAAGCTCCTAAGAGGAAGTTTTTCTTTTCAGTGGAAGAAGATTCATTGCTGCATTTGCTCTGGAGCTATACTCTGTGGGACTCCGCCTGCTTGGCTGGCTTGGCTGCAGGGGTGGCTGCCCCAGGTCCTACCTATTGCTTACGGACACCACCTGAGAACTCATCTCCTCTTGCCTACCGTCATCAGTTTCCCTGTTGCCTCTGAAGCATGAGACACTGGAGAATCCTCTAGGATTCACACACACACACACACACACACACACACACACACACACACACACTCACTCACATGGGCAGGCCCGGAAGTCTGCAGGCTCTGGTCCAACACGTAATGCCCTGGCTGGTGTTAATTTCAAGGGCTCATTCCCTTGGGTTGTTGCTCATGCAGAAGATGCTGCCTCTGCTGGGTTTTTTTTTTTAATTGATACATAGTGATTTACAAAGAAATGATAAATGTTTAAGGTGATGAATATGCTGATTTGACCATCACACATTGTGGAAAGGTATCAAAATCTCACACTCTAGCCCAGATGTTTTGAATCCAGATTTCCAAGCCAGCTCTAGAGGAGCCTCAGAGCACTAGCCAGAGGTGCAGGATAGATGGCACCCGCAGGAAAAGTTTTGACTATCAAAATATGAACATTGGCAATTTTTTTCTCTCTCTCTCTCTGATCTGAGACTGAGTTGAGGTACGGTAATTAATTCCATAACCTCTGCACAAATGTTTTGTAAAACCGGATAGTCATCTGCAAATGTCACAAAGCTCCGGCCAGCTCAGTAACATGCTGGTTGTATTTTCTATCCCTCCTTGCTTGCCACCATTCTTTGTCCTTTCACTCCTGAGCCTAGGATTGCACCTGACAATTAAGTGTTAACATGTTAACAGTACTGCATGCACTGCTTTCTAAGCAGCCCAAGCCAAGGCAAATAATCAAGTATTATTATACATTTTAGGTTGAGATTATTTTTTCTTGTTTTCACCATGTGCTGCTATCTTGCCTCATCTGTTCATCATTATAATTACTGTCTTCTAAACACATTTAATTTCATTACTAATATCTTTTCTCACACTTGCCTGTCAGAACCCAACCATTTCCTATTTTTTTCTTCCTTCCCTCTTCCCTCCCTTTATTCTTTCCTCTTTCTTTTTTAAAAATCTTTTAAATTGTGAAATGTAATACACATACATAAAACTGAATGGAGCATAAATGTATATTTTAGCAGTAACAAACCACCCCAGTCAAGAAATAGACTATTGTCAGCACCCCAGAAGCCACAGCATGCCCTATTCTGATGAAAGTTCCACTCCCAACCCCTGTAGAGTTAAGCATTATCCTACTTTTGGCTGTCAATAGATACCAGTATATTATCAAATTAATAGATGGAACTAGAACTACCCTTCTTTGACATCTAGATATAAAAATTCTCTCTACCTTACACCTAACGCCCGAGTAAGGCCCAAAGCTTTATTATGATTACGTGCACAATTTGTGGCCAAAAGCTATACAAAATAATTCATCTCCTTAGTCCGAAAAACAGCAAAATCTTCAACCACCATAATAACAAATAAGAGAATGCCAAATTGATGAGCTTAGTTTTATTCTTAGAAACATACACTGTGATAAAGAAAAGAATTTGGATACAAAGGGTAACTCAGTGCAAAAGACAAACTGAAGATTGAAGGTTTTATTCCTGGATCTGCAATTAGCTACTACTCTTAGAAAGTGCTTACTTTTTCTCTTTATCAGCAAAATAATATATCTACAACATCAACAAACCCAGCTACCAAGGCAAACAGACAGGTATTGATTTGCTTTCCCGAGGACCAGGGGCTTCAATGAATCACACTTCTGGCAAACTGTTCTTTAAACACTTGATAGTTTTGCAACTGAACTGTGAAACTTAGACTGGCACTTTCTTCCTAGGTTTTGGTGATATGCAGGTAGGACGTGTAAAAATTTTCACCTGTCAAAGAGAAAGGCTTTTTTTCTTTCTTTCACAAAAATAATGAGGAAAAAACACTCGCATCAGCAATAAAACAAGTATTTTAAAATTACTTTTTAAATTAATTATCCTCATCAACCCATCTTCATTCCCACCCCGTAACAGCCCTGTATACATCGTCCCACACCTTTATTACACAAACGTATTGAAACATAGGTATACATTTACAATCTCTTGGTTATTTGGTTACATACAAATGAAATCTTTGTACGCATATTATTTTGAAATTACTTTTACTAGCTTTACATATATATGAACATACCTTCAAATCAATAAAAAAGGATAGATTCATTCCAGTAGCTAAGTAACATATTTTAGTGTGTGTGTGTGTGTGTGTGTGTGTGTGTGTGTGTGTAACATAGTATATTTAATTATTTCCACATTTAAGTGCATTCATGTTGTTTTCAGGTTTATGCTTCTACAAATAATTCATCAATAAACTTCTCATGTACTGGAGATTTTGCTTTATAGGATAAATTTCCAAAAGTAGGAGTTCTGAGGCAAAGAGTACCCGTTTAGCCTACTTTTCTTAAATGATATATAATAACTTATAACCCTCCTAGAAAGAAAAGAGCACATATCTTTTCCTTTTTTTTTTTTTTTAATTTCACTTTAAGTTCCGGGATGCATGTGCAGAATGTGCAGGTTTTTACATAGGTATACCTGTGCCATGGTGGTTTGCTGCACCTATCAACCTGTCATCTAGGTTTTAAGCCTGCATGCATTAGGTGTTTGCCCTAATGTTCCCCCTCCCCTTGACCCCCACCCCCTGACAAGCCCTGGTGTGTGTTGTTCCCCTCCCTGTGTCCATGTGTTCTCATTGTTCAACTCCCATTTATGAGTGAGAACATGTGGTATTTGGTTTTCTGTTCCTGTGTTAGTTTGCCGAGAATTATGGCTTCCAGCTTCATTGATGTCCCTGCAAAGGATATGATCTCATTCTTTCTATGGCTGCATAATATTCCATGGCATATATGTGTCACATCTTCTTTATTCAGTCTATTATTGATGAGCATTTGGGTTGCTTCCAAGTCTTTGCTATTGTAAATAGTGCTGCAATAAATATACGTGTGCAAGAGCACATATTCTTTTATTGGCTATTGTTACTCTGGTATTTGCCAATATGATAGATGGTAAGTGGTATCTCATGGTTGCTTTATTTTTTTTTCAACTTTTATTTTAATTTCGGGGGGTATCTGTGCAGGTTTGTTACCTGGTATAGTGTGTGATGCTGAAGTTTGGGCTATAAATGACCCAATCACCTAGGAACTGAGTATAGTACCCAATAGTTAGTTTTTCAACTGTTGGATACCCTCTCTCCTCATTCTAATAGTCCACAGTTTCTATTGTTCTCATCTTTATGTCCATGAGCACTCAATGTTTATTGATAAGCTCACTTACAAGCTCACTTATAAGGAAGGACATGAGGTTTTTTATTTTCTGTTCCTGAGTTAACAATTTGCTTAATTTGCTTAAGGTAATGACCTCCAGCTGCATCCATGTTACTACAAAGTACATTATTTCATTCTTTTCATGGCTGCATAGTATTCCATGGCATATATGTAACACATTTTCTTTATCCAATCCATTATTGATGGGCACCTAGGTTGATTCTGTGCCTTTGCTATTGTAAATAGTGCTGCAATGAACACGCAAGTGTATGTGTCTTTGTAGAAGAAAAATGTGTTTTCAGAAACATAAAAGCAAACACTGCATGTTCTCACTCATAAGTGGGAGATGAACAATGAGAACACATAGACACATGGAAATCAGAAGTCAGGATTAAGAAACTCACTCAAAACTGCACAGCTACATGAAAACTGAACAACCTGCTCCTCAATGACTACTGGATAAATAATGAAATGAAGGCAGAAGTAAAGATGTTCTTTGAAACCAATGAGAATGAAGACACAACCTACCAGAATCTCTGGGACACATTTAAAGCAGCGTGCAGAGGGAAATTTATAGCACTAAATGCCCAAAAGATAAAGCAAGAAAGACCTAAAATCAACACCTTAATGTCACAATTAAAAGAACTAGAGAAGCCAGAGCAAACAAAAGCAAAATCTAGCAGAAGACAAGAAATAACTAAGATCAGAGCAGAACTGAAGGAGATAGAGAAATGAAAAACCCTTCAAAACATCAATGAATCCAGGAGCTGGTTTTTTGGAAAGATCAACAAAATTGATAGACCACTAACCAGACTAATAAAGAAGAAAAGAGAGAAGAATCAAATAGATGAAATTAAAAATGATAAAGGGGATATCACCACCAATCCCACAGAAATACAAACTACCATCAGAGATTACTATTAACACCTCTACACAGATAAACTAGAAAATCTAGAAGAAATAGATAAATTCCTGAGCACTTATACCCTCCCAAGACTAAACCAGGAGGAAGTTGAATCCCTGAATAGACCAATAACAAGTTCTGAAATTGAGGCAGCAATTAAGAGCCTACCAACCAAAAAAAGTACAGGACCAGATGGTTTCACAGCTGAATTCCACCAGAAGTACAAAGAGGAGCTAGTACCATTCCTTCTGAAACTATTCCAAACAACAGAAAAGAGGGAATCCTTCTTAACTCATTTTATGAGGCCAACATCACCCTGATTCCAAAACCTGGCAGAGATACAACAAAAAAGTAAATTTCAGGCCAATATCCCTGATAAGCATCTATGTAAAAATCCTCAATAAAATACTGGCAAACTGAATCCAGCAGCACATCAAAAAGCTTACCCACCGAGATAAAGTCAGCTTCATCCCTGGGATGCAAGGCTGGTTCAACATATGCAAATCAATAAACGTAATCCATCACATAAACAGAACCAAAGACAAAAATCACAGGATTATCTCAATAAATGCAGAGAAGCCCTTCGACAAAATTCAACAGTCCTTCATACTAAAAACTCTCAATAAATTAGGTATTGATGGAATATATCTCAAAATAATAAGAGCTATTTATGACAAACCCACAGCCTGTATCATACTGAATGGGCAAAAGCTGGAAGCATTCCCTTTGAAAACCAGCACAAGACAAGGATGCCCTCTCTCACCATTCCTATTCAACATAGTATTGGAAATTCTCGCCAGGGCAATCAGGCAAGAGAAAGAAATAAAGGGGATTCAATTAGGAAAAGAGAAAGTCAAATTGTCTCTATTTGCAGATGACATGATTGCATATTTAGAAGACTCCACTGTCTCACCCCAAAATCTCCTTAAGTTGATAAGCGACTTCAGCAGTCTCAAGATACAAAATCAATGTGCAAAAATCGCAAGCATTCCTATACACCAATAACAGACAAACAGACAGCCAAATCATGAGTGAACTCCCATTCACAACTGCTACAAAGAGAATAAAATACCTAGGAATACAACTTACAAGGGATGTGAAGGACCTCTTCAAGGAGAACTACAAACCACTGCTTAAGGAAATAAGAAAGGACACAAACATATGGAAATACATTCCTTGCTCATGGTTAGTAAGACTCAATATCATGAAAATGGCCACATTGCCCAAAGTAATTTATATATTCAATGCTATCCCCATCAAGCTACCATTAACTTTCTTCATAGAATTGGAAAAAACTACTTTAAATTTCATATGGAATCAAAAAAGAGCCCTCATAGCCAAGAAAATCATAAGCAAAAGGAACAAACCTGGAGGCATCATGCTACCTGAATTTCAAACTATACTACAAGGCTACAGTAACCAAAACAGCATGGTACTGGTACCAAAACAAATACATAGACCAATGGAACACAACAGAGGCCTCAGAAATAACGCCATACATCTACAACCATCTGGTCTTTGACAAACCTCACAAACACAAGCAATGGGGAAAGGATTCCCTGTTTAATAAATGGTTCTGGGAAAACTGGCTAGCCATATTTAGAAAGCTGAAACTGGATCCCTTCCTTACACCTTATACAAAAATTAACTCAAGATGGATTAAATATTTAAATGTCAGACCTAACACCATAAAAACCCTAGAAGAAAACCTAGGCAATACCATTCAGGACATAAGCATGAGCAAAGACTTCATGACTAAAACACCAAAAGCAATGGCAACAAAAAGCCAAAATAGACAAATGGGATCTAATTAAACCAAAAAGCTTCTGCACAGCAAAAGAAACGATCATCAGTATGAACAGGCAACCTACAGAATGGGAGAACATTTTTGCAATCTATCCATCCGACAAAGAGCTAATATCCAGAATCTATAAAGAACTTAGACAAATTTACAAGAAAAAGACAAACAACCCCATCAAAAAGTGGGCAAAGGATATGAACAGATACTTCTGAAAAAGAGACACTTATGCAGCCAACAAACATATGAAAAAAAGCTCATAATCACTGGTTATTAGAGAAATGTAAATCAAAACCACATTAAGATATCATCTAATGACAGTTAGAATGGTGACCACTAAAAAATCAGGAGACAACAGATGCTAGAGAGGATGTGGAGAAATAGGAATGCTTTTACACTGTTGGTAGGAGTGTTAATTAGTTCAACCATTGTGGCAGACAGTGTGGTGATCTAGAGCTAGATATAGTATCAATTTCATTCAGTTCCACTCTGATCTAGAACTAGATCTAGTTCTAAAACTAGGATCTAGGAGTAGAAATACCATTTGACCTAGCAATCCCATTACTGGGTATATACGTACAGGAGTATAAATCATTCTATTATAAAGACACATGCACACATATGTTTATTGCGTTAATGTTCACAATAACAAAGACTTGGAACCCACCCAAATGTCCATCAATGATAGACTGGATAAAGAAAATGTAACACATATACAACATGGAATACTATACAGCCATTAAAAAGGGTGAGCTCATGTCCTTTTGCAGGGACATGGATGACGCTGGAAACCATCATTCTAAGCAAACTAACCCAAGAACAGAAAACCAAACACTGAATATTCTCACTTATAAGTAGGAGTTGAACCATGAGAACACATGGACACAGGGAGGAGAACATCACACACCGGGGCCTGTCAGGGTTTGGGGGGCAGGGGAAGGATAGCATGAGGAGAAATACCTAATGTAGATGATGGGGTGATGGTTGCAACAAACCACTATGGCACGTGTTTACCTATGTAACAAACCTGCATGTTCTGCACATGTACCCCAGAACTTAAAGTATAATTAAAAAAAAAAGAAAAAGAAAGAAAGAAAAATGTGTGTTTTCTTTTGGATATATGCCTAGTAATGCAGTAATGGGATTTCTCAGTCAAATGGTAGTTGTTTTAAATTATTTGAGAAATCTCTAAACTGCTTTCCATAGTGGCCAAACTAATTTGCATTCCCACCAACAGTGTATAAATGGTGGCTTTTCTCCAGATCCTCACCAGCATTTGTTGTTTTTTACTTTTTACTAATAGCCATTCTGACTGTTGTGAGATGGTTCTCACTGTGGCTTTGATGTGCATTTCTCTGATAATTAATGATGACAAGCATTTTTTAATATGTTTGCTGGCCACTTGTATATCCTCTTTTGAGAAGTGTCTGTTGATGTATTTTGTCCGTTTTTTAATGGGGTTATTTGCTTTTTGCTTGTTCAATTATTTAAATTCCTTATAGATTCTAGATATTAGATCTTTGTTGGATCTGCAGTTTGCAAATATTTTCTCCTGTTGTCTGTTTCCTCTGTTGATAGTTTATTTTGCTGTGCAGAAGCTCTTTAGTTTAATTCGGTCTCACCAGTTTTCATTTTTGTTGCAATAGCTTGAGGATTTTGTCATAAATTCTTTCCCAAGGCCAATGTCAAGAACGGTGTTTCCTAGGTTTTCTTCTAGAATTCTTAGAGTTTGAGGTCTTGCATTTAAATATTTAATCCATCTTGAGTTAATTTCTGTATATGGTTAAATGTAGGGGTCCAGTTTCATTCTTCTGCATATGGCTAGCCAATTATCCCAGCACCACGTATTGAATAGGGAGTCCTTTTTCCATTGCTTATTTTTGTTGACTTCGTCAAAGATCACAGGGCTATAGCTGCACAGCTTTATTTCTGAGTTCTCTATTCTGTTCCATTAGTCTGTGTGTCTATTTTTGCACCAGTATCACACAGTTTTGGTAGCTGTAGCCTTACAGCATAATTTGAATTCAGGTAATGTGATGCCTCCAGCTTTGTTCTTTTTGCTTAGGTTTGCTTTTGCTATTTGGGCTCTTTCTTGGTTCTATATGAATTTTACAATAATTTTTTTCTAGTTCTGTGAAAAATGACATTGATAGTTTCATAGAAAGAGCATTGAATCTGTAGATTGCTCTGGGCAGTGATATTGATTTTTCCATTCCATAAGCATAGAATGTTTTTTCATTTGTTTGTGTTATTTATGATGTCTTTTAGCAGTGCTTTCTAGTATTCATCGCAGAGACCTTTCACCTCCTTTGTTACATATATTCCTAGGTATTTTTTGTCTGTATGGCTATTGTTAATGAAATTGGATTCTTGATTTGGCTCTCAACTTGAACATTATTATATAGAAATGCTACTGATTTTTGTACATTGACTTTGTATACTGAAACTTTATTGAAGTTGTTTATTAGTTCTAGGAGACTTTTGGTGGAGTCTAGGGTTTTCTAGGTACAGTCTATGAAGAGAAATAGTTTGACTTTTTCTTTTCCTACTTGGATGCCTTTTATTTCTTTCTCTTGCATGATTGCTCTGGCTAACATATCCAGTACTATGCTGAACTGAAGTGACAAAAGTGGGCATCCTTACCTTGTTCTAGTCCTCAAAGGGAATGCTTCCAGGTTTTGCCCATTCAGTATGATGTTGGCTATGGATTTATCACAGATGGCTCTTATTATTTTGAGGTATGTTCCTTCACCATCTAATTTCTTGAGGGATTTTTTTTCATGAAGAGATACTGGATTTTATCAAAAGCTTTTCCATGTCTATTCAGAGGATCATATGGTTTTTGTTTTTAATTCCATTTATGTGATGAACCACATTTATTGATTTGCATATGTTGAGCCAACTTTGCATCCTAAGAAAGAAGCCAGCTTAATCATCATGAATTACCTTTTTCATATGCTGTTGAGTTCAGTTTGCTAGTATTTTGCTGAGGATTTTTGTGTCAGTGTTTAACAGGGATGCTGGCCTTTAGTTTTTTTCTTCATTGTGTCTTTACCAGGTTTTAATATCAGGGTGATGATGCTGGCTCCACAGAATGAGTTAGGAAGGAGTCCCTCCTTCTTGACATTTTGGTATAGTTTCAGTAGGATTGGTACTAGTTATTTGAACATGTGACAGAATTCAGCTACGAATCTATGTGGTCCAGGGCCTTTTTAGTTTGGTAGTTTTTTAATTACCAATTCAATTTCAGAATACAATATTGGTTCATTTGGTGTTTCAATTTCTTCTTGATTCAATCTTAGGAGACTGTGTTTCCAGGAATTTGTGTACTTCCTCTAGATTTCCTAGTTTGTGTGTAGAGGTGTTCATAACAGTCTCTGAGGATCTTTTGTATTTCTATGGGATCAGTTGTAATGTCACCTTTGTTTCTTCTGGTTGTGTTTATTTGAATATTTTCTTTTATTTCCCCCCCCCCCCCTCCTTTTTATTAATCCAGCTAGCGGTCTATCCTTTTGGTTTTATTGATTTTTTTTATGGATTTTGGGGTATCAATTTCATTCAGTTCCACTCTGATTTTAGTTATTTCTTTTCTTCTGCTAGCTTTGGGGTTAGTTTGTTCTTGTTTTTCTAGTTCCTATAGGTGAGGTGTTAGATCATTAATGTGAGGTCTTCCTAGCATTTTGAGTTAGGCATTCAGTACTACAAAAAATTGTTTTAATTATTTGAAATAAATAAAAACAGAGATATAATATACCTCTTCAGCCTATTAAGGATTGTTGAGAAGTCCTATTAGCCTGATGGTATTCATTTTGTATGTGATTTGATCTTTTTCTCAGCTGCCTTTGAGATTTTTTCATTAACATTGACTTTGGACAGTTTGATGTCTTAAATGCCTTGGTGATGTTTCTTTTGCATAGCATCTTGCAGGTGTTTTCTGGATTTCTTGTATCTGAATGTCTACCTCTCTAGCAAGATTAGAGAAGTTTTTCTGACTTATTTCCACAAATACGTTTTTCAGGTTATTTACTTTTTTTTCTTCCCTCTCTCAGGGATGCCTATAATTTGTAGGTTTGGTTGCTTTACATAATCCCATATTTGTCAAAGAGTTTGTTCATTTGTTTAATTATTTCTTTTCTTTATTTTTGTCTTGTTGGATTAGTTTGAAAGACTGGTCTTCCAGCTCTGAAATCCTTTCTTCTGCTTGTTCCAGTCTCTTGATAAAGCTTTCTATTGTATTTTAAAGTTTCTTAAGTGACAGTTTCAGTTCTAGAAGCTCTAATTGATTTATTTTTTAAATGTTTATTTCTTCATTTTCTGGACTGCATTAGAAGTTTATTTGTGTTGACTTTCAACTTTGTTTCAGATCTAACTCTGCTTCCCTACAGTCCATACTTTAAATTCTCTATCATTTCTGAGTTTCCTTTTTGGTTAGGGAACATTGCTAAAGAGCTACTACAATTGTGATGGTTAATACTGTGTCAGCTTATTAGATTGAAGGAGCAAAGCACTGTTCCTGGGTGTGTCTGTGAGGGTGTTGCCAAAGAAGATTAACATTTCAGTCAGTGGGCTGGGGAAGGCAGACTCACCCTTAATCTGGTGGGAACAATCTAATCAATTTTCAGCGAATATAAAGCAGGCAAAAAAAATGTGAAAACATGAGACTGACCTAGCCGCCCAACCTACATCTTTCTCCTGTGCTGGCTGCTCCTGCCTTCAGCATCAGACTCCAAGTTCTTCAGTTCTGAGACTTGGACTGGCTCCCCTTGCTCCTCAAGCTTGCAGACAGCCTATTGTGGGACCCTGTGATCATGTAAGTTAATATTTAATAAACTCCCCTTTATACATATAAATATATAATATTAGTTCTGTCCCTCTAGGGAACCCTAATACAGCAATTCTCTGGTGCTGTCACTATATTCAGATTTTTCACAGGGCCAGAATTTTTGTGCTAGTTTCTTCTCATCTGGTGATGCTTGCACTTCTAATTTCTGTAACTCTTTTCATGGGAGTCAGATTTTTTTTTTTATTTCTTTCCCCATAATATTTTTTTCTTCCTTTCCCCTTTCTCCTGCTCCAGTGTGTAACTGGACAGAGTGCTACATAGGGTCTTTTGGCTTTACTTCTACGGCTCTATGCATTCTTTCAGCAGCTTTTATATTGGGCTGTGCAGTTCAAACTATATGCTAGTTGGTGGTGCTTATAGGTAAGAGCCAGCTATGGAAAACATGGCTGGATATATACTTGATTTTTGTTTACTGGCAGAAGCTTTGTGTTGCCTCAGGCAATGCGCTGGTTCATGGAATGCACCCTTCTTAGTCCTAACATGGGTGGGGGCCACAGAGGGCAGGGCCAGGCCAGGCAGGTCCACTTACAGGTCCCCTGATGAGGACAAACACCAGGCACCAAGGAAGAATCCAGGGAGCAGCTACTAAGCACCTAGACATGTGCCTAGGCATGGAGCTGGGAAACTTCCTCAGCCCCAAGTTCCCTGCACAGGGATAAGGGAAGGTGGCCTAAATGCCTAATCCAAGAGAGTGGATGCTCCAGATGCCTGGAGAGCTGCCTGAGTGTGGAACAGAGAGGACCCCTACTGCATCAAGATCTCTGCACAAGGAATGGCAACCCAGGCTACACGAACATGCAAGTAGGTGCTCTGAATGACTGCAGATCTGCCTGAGTGTGTAGCAGAGACAGCCCCTTTGTACCAGGGTCTCTGCATAGGATGGGTGGGCAGCTTAGGTAGCTGATCCAGGTGAGCAGATGCTACAGATTCCTGAATGTCTACCTGGGCATGGTGCAGGAGGGCCTCACTGCACCACACCTGATGTCCCAGGAACAGGGGGCCAGCTCAGGCTATTGAACCAGATAAGCAGTTCCCCTCAATGCCTGAGATCTGCCTGCACCAGAATCTTTGCACAAGAAGGGTAGGTTGGGTCAGGCTGTTGGTCCAGGTAAATGGATATTCCAAATGCCTGGAGATATGCCTGGATATGAAGCAGAGAGTCCCACTGCACCCTGATCTATGGCCAGGAAGGGTGGGCATCTCAGGCTGCTGAACCAAGCAAATGGGTGCTACAAATGCCTGCATATCTTCCTGGATGTGGAGCAGAGAGGGCCCAACTGTATTGCAGTTTATGTCCATAAAAGGTGAGGTGGTTTAGGTTGCCGGTCCAGGCAAGTGGGTGCTCAAAATGCCTGATTTTCTGCCTGGAGGTGGAGCAGAGAGGGTCCTGCTGCATCATGAACTAAGGGGAACAAGCGAGGGCACTCAGAAATGGCGCATGCAAATCAGTTCCAGGTCACCAAGCCAGCCCTGGCTGCAAGTCTCACCACCCAGGAGAAACTGCAGCTATAGCAGCTCTCCTCTTCTCGCAGCCATGGGCGAGAGCACAATGCCAGCATCTACTGAGGCATTTTCCACAGTTCTGAGTGTGGAAGCTCCTACCCCACTCTAAAGCAGGCTCTTTAATCTCTGGCCCAAGACTAAAATGCCTGCAAGGCTCACTGCCATGTCACCTAAGAATGGTTGCCTTCATATCCTCCTGGAGTAAAAACGGCTTCCTGCTCTCAGTCCCAGGTCTGGGAAAATGTCTGCAGCTTTTCCTGTCTTTCCCTCACAGTATCTCTAAGCCTCTTCTTAGGTTAGCTCCCGGGCTTGAGAGAAACAAAGCGCTTTCCCTTAGCCTGGGTTGCTTATATCCCCAGTGGAAAGATCAGTCACAGAGGGAGGCTGTCTGTGTCTCTCATACTGAGGCTTCACTCAATTTTATCAGCTGGACACCATCATGGGGGCTGCTTGTTCATGTTCTCTTCTCTGAAATCTGGGGTGTCCTTCATAATTCCCATGGATTCTCATTTTCCTTCTTGAATTAAAGCTCATAGAGTCAATTTTTATTTACTATCTTGCTATCATGAAGTGACTGAGGAATGCTAAGAGCCTCTAATCTGCTATCTTCTCATGGTTGCTTTAATTTGCGTTTTCCTAACTTCTCATAGGATTGAATATCTTTTCTGTGGTGTTTATTTATTTATTCTCGTAAGACTGAATAAGTCTCACAAGATCTGATG
Source organism: Ateles fusciceps (assembly GCA_036589455.1). Classification (NCBI taxonomy): domain Eukaryota; kingdom Metazoa; phylum Chordata; class Mammalia; order Primates; family Atelidae; genus Ateles; species Ateles fusciceps. The sequence goes on from JAZHEH010002842.1 coordinate 6,241,693, forward strand.
ATTTTATAAAAGGCAGTTCCCCTGCACATGCTCTTTCTCTTGCCTACTGCCATGTAAGACATGCCTTTGCTTCCTCTTTGCCCTCTGCCATGAGTGTGAGGCCTTCCCAGCCACGTGGAACTGTGAGTTTATTAAACCTCTTTACCTTATAAATTACCCAGTCTCGGATATGCCTTTAATAGCAGCATGAGAACAGATTAATACAGTACTAGTGGGCTAGGAAGAGCCCCTCTGGAAACCCAAAACTAGAGGGGTCCCCCTTCCCCAAGGCTGGCATTCAGCCCACTAGATAGCAGAGAAGTTTACTTGTTTGCCCAGGCCAGAGCTAACTGCAGTTACTGGAAAAGCAGGAAGCAATCTTCTGGAGCAGAGGCTGGGCACAGGCAGTCAGCAACTGGGGATCTGGTGGCCTGGGCATGCAGAGGGAGTAAGGCTCTTGGGCACAGGTCTGCAAAGCAAACTGCACCTATAGGAGCAGGAGGCCTTCAAAAGCCATTTTCCAAGTGAGTTGGGCTGCAGAAAGGTCATCCCCAGGCCAGGCTTACCCTCTAACATTGCTAAAGAATCACTCATTCTGAGTGCATGGTTAGGGCAGAACTCTACAGGATGGCCTCACATTGACACTGCTGACCTACTGTATAGCTGCCAGAAACAGCAGAAGCCCGTTTCACTACCAATGTCCCCCCCAGTACCCTCTAATGAGAAAGTGTAACATCTTACCCACTGTAAAGGGCAGATGGCTGAAGGAATTCTGTCCACTGTTATCGCAGCACATATGAAAAAGTGAATGTGGAGCTTAAAGGCAATAAATTGTTAACTGGCACACTGAGACTTGTCAACTTGAAAGAGCCTGAGTTCCTGAACAACCACAAGGTCCCTACCAGTGGTCAGCAACCACATAGAATGCTCGCCTCAGAAATGTTTCACGAGAGAAAAATAAGCTTTTGTGTCCTTTGAGCCATGTGGAGAGGGGGAGGTTATTTGCAATAGCAATTTGGTTTTATCCTAATCCAGTATTCTTTCCCTTTATGGTTTCTCGGTTTCCTGCCTTGTTTAGGAAGATCCTTTCGAGTTTATTTAAAAATATGTAGCAGGTGATTATCTGATTAGGAAAAAACTAGTCAAAAGAGAACAAATATTACCACTTTGGTTATTATTAGTTAAAGCTACTTCCTGATGTAGACAAGGAAGGAAATAAAAAGACAAAGAAACATTGTCTAAGTAAAACACCATAAACACAAACCACTCTAGCTCCTTTGAGTAGCTTCTGTGAATACTTTCCAAAATGCAGACTTAAAGCAGCCACAGAGAGGATGTTAATGTAAAGTAATCATAACAATTAGGTCTCCTAGTATATTTAGTGTCCTGACCACTCTACACAAACATTCGTTGATTAAGCAGAGGCATGAGAAGCTGGAAACACGGAAGGTATAGTTCAGTACAAAGTTCTACACTGTCTTGTGCCAGAGAGAATTCCTCTCGGCATTTGGATTGCCCTGTCATGTGAAAAGTTAATTACAGCCTCTCCACGTCTCCATCGTCCTCCTTCCCTCTAGCATCATTTCCTTCTTTGTGAGAAGTGAGCGTGGGCCTTATAGATAAAGTCAGTCAACATTTACGGCTGTGCTGTGTATGCACATTGCATTGCCTGGCACTGTGGGAAAATACAAAGGAAAAACAGACCCTCAACCAGATATAAAATTATTTATGGGCTATCAGGGAATCTGAACAAGCACATGAGCAATATAGAATAGGCGGGCCAAAAGAACACATCACTAATGAAAGCACCAGTTGTAACAATTCCCCCTCGTTGTAAGAACAATGAAGAGATGCAGAATGAACACATTTTCATTTCCCCTTTCCTGTGCCTGTCAGAAATCAACATACACATATGTGTAAATACTGGCTGACTAATCAAGTCCACCAAAAGACAAGTCAGAATTTGGTGATTACATGAAGGAGAGTGGGGAATCAATATTTTTGATGCTGGTGCTTTTTGCATATAATGGATTTATTATATTTCAGCCACTTGTTCTAAACAATAGCATAAAATCCACCAGCAAATATCATCTTTCTCACTATTGTTTTGTTTTGTTCTGGGACTCTGTTCTGGAAATCAAAGCTTACATTTTAGGGTAATAAAAAACAAAATCACCCACCTGGTTCAGCAAAATTTTAATCACACCTTTGTGCCTTTCTACCTAACTCCCTGTGGGAATTCCCTGCATCCCCGACCCCACCTGCCTAGTGAATTCCTGCTATTCTTCAGACTCAGTTATACAAAACTCCTCTGTGGGGCCTTTTCTGAGTTCCTCTGGACAGAATTTATTCAGCTGGCATGAGTGTTGTCATTGCATTTTGGAAACATTTACTACTTGTCATTATCTCCTGCTGATCTGTGGCAAGGAATTTTGTCTTTGATATTTATATTTCTAAGGCATGGCATTTGTAGATGACCAACATAAGTTTATTAAATGAATAAATTTTCACTTGTGCTATATAGTTTCAATATTCTAATGTCAGAACTTCAAATTCTTAAAACATTTCACAAAGAGACTAATAATATTCTAGTAAAATTGTGTCTTGGTTTGTATTTAGAGCAGTGTTAATAGTCTTTCCACCAATTGTTCCACAGTCCACAGCAGTGCTGTGTCCTGGAAGTACATTGCCCTCTGCTGGCGGACATTTCAAGAAGCACATCAGTGCAAGGCGGGCCTTTGTTTCTACATGGTGGTTCTAACCCCCGACCATGCTGGGCAGCAGCTAACCATAGAACCATAGCTATTTACAAAAGGACAGTAGTGTAGAATATTAATTTTCATTTTACAGTCTGTGAAACATAGGCAGGATTCCAAATAGGAAATGAAGACTGGAAAATTTCTTTACGTGTATTTTATATGGAGCCCTGAGTTGCTGAGAAAATTCATATCACTTTTATTGTCTCAGAATTTTAAGTGCCTTTACACCAGTCTTGCTAAGACCACATAATTGTATCAAAGAAATATAAGACATTAACACCACAAATCAATACATACACACACACACACACACATGCACACACAAACACACGGTGTGCTTCTAATTTTGTAAATACATGTTTTATACGCACATATCTGAAGAAGGAAAGGTCAAGAATAATATGTCAGGATGCTAGTAGATGACAAGATTTTTAGCTGCTTTTAATTTAATTTTTGTGGTGTTTTCTGTATTTTCTAATTTTTCTGAAATAATCATGAACTACTTGGAAATTTTTTTTAAAAATGAAGAGAGAAAAATGTATACATAACGTTGCCAGGGGAAACAGTAATAGATAAGGCCTAAAGGCAAAACTAAAACTATAACAAATACCTTCTGACACTAACATCACTAATAAAAATAAATCTATCATTGTCAATTACAGGAAGAAATGTGCTTGTCCTCTCAGGGAGCCACCGTTTAGTCAGGCCCTCCAACACAGGTCCTGTGAGGCATGGTTCAGTCCCATTTACCTAGAGATTATTAAGCCAGCCTGTTCTTCATTAAGAAGCCAGTGAAGTCGGTCTGCCACAGTTCCAGAAATATGGCTTGTGAAAGACTGTTAAGGTTATTCTAAAAAGAAACCAAACCATAGGCACTTGAATATCCTAAGAAAGCTCAAGAAAGGAGGGAAATGGCATGAACACTTGGCAAAGAAAGCTCAGCAATTTTCTTTTTAATTATTGAGATAAGAGAGTGAGTTTCGTTTCATTTAGCTGTTCAAATAGAAATCTATTTAAATATTTAAACAGAAAAGCCTCCTGATCTACCATCCTGCCCTCCTGTAACAGCTATGGCCTCTCCCTAGAGATAAATTTTATAGTGGATTTGATTTGGGAAACTTCTATTTTATGGGTTAGAAATTGATTTCAAGAGCCTTCAGCAGAGTAAAATACACACAATTGTGTATTTGCTTTGGGGGTAAGTCCACACTCCCTTGCAGTACAAACTAAATCTCCTGCTGGTAAACACTAGGATGTTTGGCATTTGAATTGCTTCCCTTTTAGAGATGTGGTCCTGATAATCTCTTTCACAAACTATTAAGGGCCCAAATCCTCCATGAACACCTGGCCCTTACTTCGTGGGCATCATCCTGCGCTGTTTTCCTTCTTTCTGTTTGGACAAATAAAATACAACAACAGCAAAGCAACAAATATTTGCTATAGGCCTACTTGTCCCCCAGTGAAAATTTACCTTCCCAGGTAGCTCCTGATAATCAGACAAATCTTGCTGCTTTCTTCCATAACCAAGCCTATTCCAGAATTTGAAGATTTCCTTAAATTACACATCCTTCAAGAAGCAATTCCAAAAGATGGGGAAAGGGAGCCTGTCACAGCATTTAGCCCATCAGACATCTTATGCTTCCAAATGTTTTACTCTGCCAAGAATGTCCAGTCCATTTTTTCTTCCAGCAAACTCCTTTGAACCTTGAAGGTCTAGTTCAATTGTCAACACCTCAGCCTCCCCTGAAGCACCACCTCCCTGAAGATGTAAGTTTCAATCCTTCCCTGATGACTGTTTCCAGTTTCCTTGTTCCTACTTTTCAAGCAAAGCTCTAACATTGTATTGCAATTTTCTGTTTACCATATCTGTCTTCCCCCTTTAAACTGCGAGTTCCCAAGGAAACAGACTGTCTCACAAAATAATATTCCCAGTACCTACTGTTCAACAAATAAATGCTGAATGAATGAATAGATGAATGTAACAACCCCTAGAGAATCCAATTTATCTGTATACTTTTACATGTACAGTAAAAAGATAAACAGATCCAAAAAGACAATATGAGAGCTTTATCGCAACTCTTCACAATATGTGATAAAATAGAATTGAACAAGTACTATTTTAATTAATACTTAACAGAGTGGCACTTACTAATATTTCTGTAGAGGGTAGTGTGAAAGCAGCCATTTTCACTTCAGGATTTCTCATGGGGAAAAAAAATCAGCTTTTCAAGAAGAAGAGTAGATTTTCCTAGCAGCTCAAACTTCCTTTCACCAAATTCTGTTAAACCAAAACAACTAGCCAAAAGCTGTTGCACATTTTGTCACCCCAAAGAACGTGATTTTGCGTTCTCGCTATGTCGGTGTGAGCTTTCCCACATTCCCTTATTTGGCTGTGCGCGCCACTGGCGGCTGAGAAAGACAATCTCAGACATCATTCCTTGATCCAACAATTACATGTTTTATAAAAACCTGTAAAAATACAAATTGTCAATTTTTATGTTCTCAGTTAAGTTAGCATTTTATTTTCTTTAATTATATTTCTCTTCCTTGGGAAGCTTATGTCTCCTTAATTATGAATTGTACTTTTCCCCTAAACTATTCCCTGTTATTATTCCTGAACATTCCACACAATTCGTCCTCTGACCTTTTAGATTAATCCCTTTATTGGTTAAGATCAATTTTGTCTACTTCCTGGTAGCCGGCTAGCCGGTTGGAAAGACATATTTATTCTACAGTAGCACAAAATGCATTCCACAAGCTAGTATAAAACAATCTACAGACCAGAGGCTCCCAGGCTGGTAATTCAGCAACGGTCCCGGCTGTCACTAATCCATCACTTAAATTGTTCACCTGTGAAACCATAGGCTCAGTAAATGGAAATACAAAGCAAAGTCATTGTCCTCATAATTCAGGTTTTTTCAAGTCTAACCTCACTATCTGAATATTTCAGATGAACTTGGGGGTTAGGTCAGCCTGAACAGTACAAGTAGAAACGGTAGGTTAATATCATTGCAATAGCTAATGTCCATCTTTCATACGTAAATCAGTATACTTTGCCTAGATTGACACTTCTGTTTCCAACTTAAAGATTTGTTTAACTGATTCATCTCCGAAAGTCTATTACTAATTTCAACCATTAGGCGGTTTGAGCATTTACAGTTTTGTTGAACTTAGCAAAATTATCGCTTATGTTGTACATTCTCTAATTCTCAAGGCTGAGTTAATGTTAATATCACTTTGATGTGCTAAGATCTCCTAATGATGTGGTACCCAAAATCAATCTTCTTGTGTGCTTATTAGAGATTGATGTAAATTGAGTTATGACTTTATCCATGATAGACACAAGACAAAGCTTTGGTGCTTTCAAAAAGGAAAAGACCAGCCAGGTCAACATGGTGAGACCCTGTCTCTACAAAAATTAGCCACTTGTGGTGGTGTGCATCTGTAGTTCCAGCTACTTTGGAGGCTGAGGTGGGAGGATCACCTGAGCCCAGGAAGTCGAGGCTGTGGTAAGCTGTGATCCTGACTGCAGCCTGGGCAACAGAGTGAGACCCCCATCTCGATTTAAAAAAAAAAGGAAAAGATTATAGAATATCAAATGTCTTTTATCTCTTAAGCTAAATGCATAGTCTAGCTTTGATTCACAAACAAGGGTGAATACATTCCACCTGTGCATCTGTGGCAACCAACTATGTACTATAGTTCCAAGATAGAATTATTATATAAAGTTGGATTTCTTTTTTCCTAAGCTGCTTGGGGTTGTAAGTAGAACAAAAACCTATGTTCTTAATTTAGAAACTGGAAAAGCAGATGTGCTAAAATACAGAATATGATGGACAGCATAGCATTAATCTTGTTTTTGGACTTATTTCCCTCATGGAAAATTTTTTCACAAACAGAGATTTACTGAGAGAGAGTCCAGTCCCCATTGTGTTATAAAAAATTCAGGAGCTTAGATAGAGAGAGGCCATGTAACAGAGTTAAAATATTTGGTTGTGATACAGGGAAGGGGGTTTAGGAGATCTAAAAATCACATTAAAAATTTAAAACACTTGGATTTATCATAAGTTTGATATATGATTTATCAAATTAGCAAAACATTTACCTTTAATAATGCCTGAAATTAATACTGCAGCTACTATAGTTATGAATAATTTAAATTTGAATTTACATGTTTAATCATTTCTGTCTTAAAAAAAAATAGCAAAATGCAATGTTAGGTTGACTGTTTCTCTGATTTCCATGTAAATTACCAGTGTTGGTAAATTTGCTTGTCACTTAACAGAGTCTAGAACTATTTAATTACTGAGTATTTATTCCTCTGTTTTTATATTACTCTTATAAGGTCTTCTAGAAAAAAAAACTTTGTAGTAATATAATACCTGGCTCCTTTGACATATTAAAGATTACATTTTTAAATCTAATTAAAAAAACAGATTATTTAAACAAAAATAAAACTTTGAATCCAACTATCTTATTTCAATTGTTTTCCTTACTTTTATTGTTAATAACATCACCTTAGAAGCTTAATAAATTTTCCTTTCTGTTTTGCTCAGTGCATTTGACATACTTGTTTTAGGTAAGATCTCGTTCAACTTAGTTGAGATTCCTGGTCTCTAAAGGAAATGGGCCAGGGAAAGGTGAGAGGGGGAGTAATAGAGCTGTCTCTAAAATTGTAGAACTTAAGATTATAAAACGACAAGTGGTCAATTAGTATAAATCTATACCTGAGTACAGAGAAGAAAAGCTGTGCTCTAGAAGAAGACAAGCCCAGAGGTCATCAGAAAGTTGTGCTGTCTCAAGAGCTCTGTGTCAGGGGGAAAATTTCACAGATATCAAGAAGCTGAGCCAAGCCAAAGACCACACTTAGACCAAACTTTTATGACACATGGGCTTCATTCTGTCACTATATTTTTCCCCTCACTTTTCCATAAGGTACCACCAACATGTTCTCGTACTCATTTATGTATTCATTCAGCACTTGCCTGTTGAGCATGAAGTGTGCGCAAAGCATTGGGCCATGCACTAACGCCCCAGGCATGGCTAGCCCAATGCCTGCACCTTGAGCCCCTTATGGAAGTCAGCAACCTGCACATGCTCAGACCCCTACCCACACCAGAAAAAAGCACATTGGCAAAGCACACTGATTGTCTCCAAGTGTCAACATCAGACAAAAAAAAATCCACAGAAACCACTTAAAATCAAAAGACAAAGTTGAAGCTGTATATGTTGGATTTCTTATTAGAATTGCTGCCTGTTTCTCTTTAGACCAGAAATGTAACCTTCATTCTGGTAATCACCACTTTTTTATGTGTTTCAAAATCATGGTGCATAGACCAGAACTTATGTTTTCATAGCTAATTACACAAATATACACACATTTCCTTAAAGGTGTACAAAATTATTCTCTTGGCCGAGATAAGTTTAAAACCCTTTATGCTTAAATTCCCCTATGGTTCATTGGAAGTACTGTAGCCAGTGTCCTCTAAGTAGGGAAGACCGATGATGGGTGAGAGCAGATGCAGGAGATAAAACATGCAATGATGGAAGGCATCATGTTTATTCAATAAACATCTTTGTTTCCTTACCCTGCACCAGGCTTCATGCCGTGTGCTGGGGCTGTAAAATAGACTTGACCACAGGATGAAAATAATCACAAGTTAAATTTCTGCCTCAAGTTGCTCATGCTTTCTTTTTTTGGGGGGGGGTCAATTCAAATATTTATTTATTTATTCATTACATACATACATATATATTATTGCACTTTAGGTTCTGGGGTACATATGAAGAACATGCAGGATTGTTGCATAGGTACATACATGGCAGTGTGGTTTGTTGCCTCCATCCCCATCACCTATACCTGGCATTTCTCCCCATGTTATCTCTCCCCCAACCTCCCTACCCTCCACTGCCCCTCCCCATTCCCCGACAACAGACTCCAGTGTGTGATGCTCCCCTCCTGTGTCCATGTGTTCTCATTGTTCAAAACCTGCCTACGAGTGAGAATATGCAGTGTTTGATTTTCTGTTTTTGTGTCAGTTTGCTGAGAATGACGGTTTCCAGATTCATCCACGTCCCTACAAAGGACACGAACTCACCGTTTTTTATGACTGCATAGTATTCCATGGTGTATATATGCCACATTTTCCTTGTCCAGTCTATCATCCATGGGCATTTGGGTTGGTTCCAGGTCTTTGCTACTGTAAACAGTGCCGCAATGAAGATACATGTGCTTGTGTCCTTATAATAGAACGATATATAATACTTTGGATATATATCCAGTAATGGGATTGCTGGGTCAAATGGAATTTCTATTTCTAGGTACTTGAGGAATCGCCACACTGCCTTCCACAATGGTTGAACTAATTTACACTTCCACCAACAGTGTAACGCATTCTTATTTCTCCACATCCTCTCCAGCATCTGTTGTCTCCAGATTTTTTAATGATTGCCATTCTAACTAGCCTGAGATGATATCTCAATGTGGTTTTGATTTGCATTTCTCTAAGGACCAGTGATGATGAGCATTTTTTCATATGTTTGTTGGCATCATATATGTCTTCTTTTGAAAGGTGTCTGTTCATATCCTTCTCCCAATTTTGAATGGTTTGTTTGCTTTTTTCTTGTAAATCTGCTTGAGTTCTTTCTAGATTGTGGACTTTAGCTCTTTGTCAGATGGGTAGATTGCAAAAATTTTTTCCTATTCTGTTGGGTGCCAGTTCACTCTAATGATTGTTTCTTTTGCTGTGCAGAAGCTCCGAGAGTTAATTAGATCCCATTTGTCTATTTTGGCTTTTGTTGCCACTGCTTTTGGTGTTTTAGTCATGAAGTCTTTGCCTATGCCTATGTCCTGAATGGTTTGCCTAGGTTTTCTTCTAAGGTTTTTATGGTGTTAGGTGTTATGTTTAAGTCATTAATCCATCTGGAGTTAATTTTAGTGTAAGGTGTCAGGAAGGGGTCCAGTTTCTGCTTTCTGCATATGGCTAGCCAGTTTTCCCAACATCATTTATTAAACAGGGACTCCTTTCCCCATTGCTTGTTTTTGTCAGGTTTCTCAAAGATAAGATAGTTGTGGATGTCTGGCATTGCCTCTGAGGCCTCTGTTTTGTTCCATTGGTCTATATCTCTGTTTTGGTACTGGTACCAAGCTGTTTTGATTACTGCAGCCTTGTACTTTGAAGTCAGGTAGCGTGATGCCTCCAGCTTTGTTCTTTTTGCTTAGGATTGTCTTGGCTATGCGGGCTCTCTTTTGGTTCCATATGAATTTAAGGAGGTTTTTTCCAGTTCTGTGAAGAGGGTCATACGTAGCTTGATGGGGATAGCGTTGAATCTGTAAATTACTTTGGGCAGTATGGCCATTTTCACAATATTGATTCTTCCTAACCATGAGCATGAATGTTTTCCATCTCTTTGTGTCCTCTCTTATTTCCTTGAGCAGTGGTTTTTAGCTCTCCTTGAAGAAGTCCTTTACCTCCTTTGTTAGTTGTATTCCTAGGTATTTTATTCTCTTTGTAGCAATTGTGAATGGCAGTTCGTTCTTGATTTGGCTCTCTCTAAGTATGTTATTGGTGTACAGAAATTCTTGTAATTTCTGCCCATCGATTTTGTATCCTGAGACTTTGCTGAAGTTGCTTATCAGTTTCAGGAGATTTTGGGCTGAGACGATGGGGTCTTCCAAATATACAATCGTGTCGTCTGCAAATAGAGAAAGTTTGACTTCCTCCTTTCCTAATTGAATACCTTTATTTCTTTTTCTTGCCTGATTGCTCTGGCTAGAACTTCCAATACTATATTGAATAGGAATGGGGAGAGAGGGCATCCTTGTCTAGTGCCAGATTTCAAAGGGAATGCTTCCAGGTTTTGTCCATTCTGTGTGATATTGGCTGTGGGTTTGTTGTAAATAGCTTTTATTATTTTGAGATACAGTCTGTCAATATCTAGTTTATTGAAAGCTTTTAGCATAAAGTGCTGTTGAATTTTGTAGAAGGCCTTCTCTGCATCTATTGAGATAATCATGTGGTTTTTGCCTTTGGTTCTGTTTATGTGGTGAATTACGTTTATAGACTTTCGTTTGTTGAACCAGCCTTGCATCCCCAGGATGAAGCCTACTTGATCGTGGTGGATAAGCTTTTTGATGTGCTGTTGCAATTGGTTTGCCAGTATTTTATTGAAGATTTTTGCATCTATGTTCATCATGAATATTGGCCTGAAGTTTTCTTTTCTTGTTGAGTCTCTGCCGGGTTTTGGTATCAGGATGATGTTGGTCTCATAAAATGATCTGGGAAGGATTCCCTCTTTTTGTATTGTTTGGAATAGTTTTAGGAGTGGTACCAGCTCCTCTTTGTATGTCTGGTAGAATTCAGCTGTGAACCCATCTGGACCTGGCTTTTGTTGGTTGGTAGGCTATCAGTTGCTGCCTCAACTTCAGCCCTTGTCATTAGTCTATTCAGGGTTTCAACTTCTTCCTGGTTTAGGCTTGGGAGGGTGCAACTGTCCAGGAATTTACCCATTTCTTCCAGGTTTACTAGTTTATGTGCATAGAGTTGTTTGTAGTAATCTCTGATGATAGTTTGTATTTATGTGGAATGGGTGGTGATATCCCCTTTATTGTTTTTTATTGCATCTATTTGGTTCTTCTCTCTCTTCTTTTTTATTAATCTGGCTAGCAGTCTGTCCATTTCGTTGATCTTTTCAAAAAACCAGCTCCTGGATTCATTGATTTTTTGAAGGGTTTTTTATGTCTCTATATCCTTCAGTTCTGCTCTGATCTTAGTTATTTCTTGTCTTCTGCTAGCTTTTGAGTTTTTTTGTTTGTTTGTTTGTTTGTTTTATCTTGCTCTTCGAGCTCTTTCAATTTTGATGATAGGGTGTCAATTTTAGATCTTTCCTAGCTTCTCATGTGGACATTTATTGCTATAAATTTTCCCCTAGACACTGCTTTAAATGTGTCCCAGTGATTCTGGTATGTTGTATCTTTGTTCTCGTTGGTTTCGAAGAACGTGTTTATTTCTGCCTTCATTTCATTGTTTATCCAGTCAACATTCAAGAGCCAGTTGTTCAGTTTCCATGAAGTTGTGCAGTTCTGAATTAGTTTCTTAATCCTGAGTTCTAATTTGATTGCACTGTGGTCTGAGAGACTGTTACAATTTCTGTTCTTTTGCATTTACTGAGGAGTGATTTACTTCCAATTATGTGGTCAACTTTAGAGTAGGTGTGATGTGTTGCTGAGACGAATGTATATTCTGTGGATTTGGGGTGCAGAGTTCTGTAGATATCTATTAGGTTTGCTTGTTCCAGATCTCAGTTCAAGTCCTGGATATCCTTGTTAGTTTTCTGTCTTGTTGATCTGTCTAATATTGACAGTGGAGTGTTAAAGCCTCCCACTATTATTGCGTGGGAGTCTAAGTCTCTTTGTAGGTCATTAAGAACTTGCTTTATGTATCTGGGTGCTCTGGTATTGGGTGCATATATATTTAGGATCATTAGCTATTCTTGTTGCATTGATCCTTTTACCATTATGTAATGCCCTTCTTTGTCTCTTTTGATCTTTGTTTAAAGTCTATTTTATCAGAGACTAGGATTTCAACTCCTGCTTTTTTTTTTTTTTTTTTCCTCTCCATTTGCTTGGTAAATCGTCCTCCATCCCTTTATTTTGAGCCTATGTGTTTCCTTGCATGTGAGATGGGTTTCCTGGATATAGCACATGGATGAATTTTGACTTTTTATCCAATTTGTCAGACTGTGTCTTTTGATTGGGGCATTTAGCCCATTTACATTTAAGGTTAATACTGTTTTGTGTGAATTTGATCCTGCCATTTTGATGCTACCTGGTTGTTTTGCCCATTAGTTAACACAGTTTCTTCATTGTATCGATGCTCTTTACCATTTGGTACGTTTTTGGAGTGGCTAGTACTGGTTGTTCCTTTCTATGTTTAGTGCTTCTTTCAGGAACTCTTGTAAGGCAGGCCTGGTGGTGATGAAATCTCTGAGCAATTGCTTGTTCATAAAGGATTTTATTTCTCCTTCGCTTATGAAGCTTAGCTTGGCTGGATATGAAATTCTAGGTTGAAAGTTCTTTTCTTTAAGGATGTTGAATATTGGCCCCGACTCCCTTCTGGCTTGTAGGGTTTCTGCCAAGAGATGAGCCGTGAGTCTGATAGGCTTCCCTTTGTGGGTGACCCGACCTTTCTTTCTGGCTGCCCTTAGAATTTTTTCCTTCATTTCAACCCTGGTGAATCTGATGATTATGTGCCTTGGTATTGCTCTTCTTGAGCAATATCTTTGTGGTGTTCTCTGTATGTCCTGGACTTGAATATTGGCCTGCCTTGCTAGGTTGGGGAAGTTCTCCTGGATCATATCTGAAGAGTGTTTTCCAGCTTGGATTCATTCTCTCCATCACATTCAGGTACACCTACTAAACACAGATTAGGTCTTTTCACATAATCCCATATTTCTTAGAGGCTTTGTTCTTTTCTTTTTAATCTTTTTTCTCTAATTTTGCCTTCTTGTTTTGTTTCATTGAGTTGATCTTCAATCTCTGATAACCTTCTTTCTGCTTGGTCAAATCGGCTACTGAAACTTGTGTATGCTTTATGAAGTTCTCGTGTTGTGTTTTTCAGCTCCATTAAGTCACTTATATTCTCCTCTAAGCTGTTTATTCTCATTAGCATTTTGTCAAACCTTTTTTCAAGGTTCTTAGTTTCTTTACATTGGGTAGAACATGTTCTTCTAGCTCAGAGAAGTTTGTTATTATCCACTTTTGGAAGCCTGTTTCTGTCAATTTATCTGACTCATTCTCCATCCAGCTTTGTTCCCTTGCTGGTGAGGAGTTGTGATCCCTTGGAGGAGGAAAGACGTTCTGGTTTTGGGTGTTTTCATCCTTTTTGCACTGGTTTCTTCCCATCATTGTGGATTTATCTACCTGTGGTCTTTGTAGTTGATGACTTTCAGATAGAGTCTCTGAGTGGGACGTCCTTTTTGTTGATGGTGAAGTTATTTCTTTCTGTTTTTTAGTTTTCCTTCTAACAATCAGGCCCCTCTGTTGTAGGACTGCTGGAGGTCCACTCCAGACCCTGCTTGCCTAGGGATCACCTGCAGCAGCTGCAGAACAATAAGGGTTTCTGCCAGTTTCTTCTTCTGTTATCTTCGTCCCAGAAAGATACTCACCAGATGTCAGCCTGAGATCTCCTTTATGAATTGTCTCTTTGGATATAAGGGGTCAGGGGAGCTGCTTGAGTAGACAGTCTGTCCCTTATAGGAGCTCAAGTGCTGAACTGTGAGCTGTTGTTCTGTTCAGAGCTGTTGGGCAGGTACATTTAAGTCTGCTGCAGTGGAACTCATAACCGCCTTTTCTCCCAGGTGCTCTGTCCTGGGAAGGTGGGGCTTTATTTATAAGTTCCTGATGTGCTGCTGCCTTTTTCAGAGATGCCCTGTCCAGCTAGGAGGTAGCGTAGTCACAGACTGCCAGCAAAGACATTGCTGAGCTGCCATGGGCTCTGCCCAGCTGCTATGTGAACTTCCTTGTGGTTTTGTTTATAGAGGTATAGTTAGAACTGCCTCAGTAATGGCAGTCTTCCTCAGTAAAAGCAGACTGCCTCAGTAATGGTGGACTGCCTAGTAGTGGTGGAATGCCTCAGTAATGGTGGACTGCCTTGGTAATGGCGGACTGTCTCTGTAATGGCAGTCTGCCTCGGTAATGGCAGACTGCCCCCATAGTGGTGGACTGCCTCGGTAGTGGCAGACCCTCTTCCCCACACAGAGCTGGTCCGTCCCAGGTCCAGCTGTGCTTGCTGAGAAACTCTCAATCCAGAGCATTTCAGATTGCTGGTCTTTGTGGGGGGTGGGACCCACCCAGCCAGATCATCTGGCTCCCTGTTTCAGCCCCTTTTTTTCAGTTGAATGGGCGTCTCTGTCTTTCAGGCATTCCCAGCGCCAGTTGAAACGGCCGCCCAGATTTATGTGAGTTTTTGTGTGGAGACCCACCGCACCAGCTGAAACAGCCATGCTGGAAACTCGTGGCGCTTTTCAGCCTGGGAATCTCCTGGTCTGTGGGCAGTAGTAACTCTTTTGGAAATGCGGTGATCATTCACCCTCTGCATTGTTCTCACTGGGAACTGCACTCCAGAGCTATTCCTATTTGGTCATCTTGAGTCTGCTCCATTCATTTATTCTTCTGCTCATGCTTTCTTAAAGCAGGCAGACACATAAACACCAGCCATGCAACCGAATGGATATATAAAGACACATATGAACTGGATACTGCAAAATGGAGGCATTACAAAATTCATCTGAAAACAGGAGAGGAGTCAGAGAGAGTTTCACAAAGCAGGTGACAACTGACCCAAATCCCATCAGAAAAGTGGGAGCTTTCTAGATAAAAAAGAGTGGAAAGGCATTCAAAACGGGCATTCCTCTTGCATTTAGAGAACTGGGAGCAATTTGATGTGGCTAGCATAAAGATGTGGCAGGGGATCAGGCTGGAAGTTACACATAGATAAGATCCCAAAGAGTTCTGAATTCACCACTAAGGATAAGTTTGGGTTTGGGGTTGGAGAATTACATGATTGATTTGGGTATGAAGCTAAAGGTATAAATCGGAAGTCTTTGATTTATGGGTTGAATTTAAAAGTGCAATACATTATATAGATAGAACTTGTGAGTCAGAAGAGAGGCTGAGAATCTAACTCTTTTGAGCACCATCATTTAAGACGCAGGAAGAGAAATAAGAGTCCACAGAGGAGTTTTTAAATGAGCATCCAGAAAATAAGAAGAAAACCACACATGAGGAAGAAGCCACAAAAAGGGAGTTTTGAGAAGGAAGTCTCTAGCAGTGCAATGAAGAGGTCAAGTAAGATGAAAAAATAACATTACAATAGACTCACCAAGAAGATGATTCCTGGTAGAATAAGAGGGAAGTCAGATTGCAGGAGGCTAAGAAAGAAATAAGAGATGAGGGAGTGAAGACAATTCAGCCATGCCTTATAAAGAAACATAAGGCTAGAGAGGAACAGAGGGCCACAAGGTTTTGTTTTGAAGATAAATGAAACTTAAGCATTACACCAGAGGAGAGGAAGAGGTTCAAAATATGAGACTAAAGAAGGTCACTGCTGAATTGAAGTGTTAAAGGCAGTAAGAGCAGACGGGACTGCAATGTCAGCAGAGGAACTAACCTTGAACTCTAAGAAAAAAAGAAGAAAAGAAAGATGGGTTCAGTTGAAGACTATTCTAAAAAAATCAGTGGTTAAGTGAACAGTGTTTATTCCTCCTAGGTCTGGTGAGAAGAAAGGTCTAAGGTAAGAGGCATGAGGAAAGTCATAAAAGTTGGAACAACTTGGCATAGGAGGTAGGAAAGGAAGTTCAACAAAGGCACTGGGAGGATCACCTGGTGGTTTTGAGAGACTACTTAGGATTAGAGATCCCACATTTTTCTAATGACATTAATCCACAATGCTCTGGGTTTTCAAGAATAAGAGGAGAGATGAATTGATCTAGGTTTTGGCATCACATGGTAAATAGGCAATAGAGTTGAAGGTGCTAGCAAGAGGAGTTTAAAAGATGCGGGGTGGAAAGGGAAGAAAATTAATCCAGCTGATGTTTGTTACTCAGAAGGCAAACGGAAATGTCAAGGAACTAAAAGTCTTCACAAATTCAAAGACCAAAGAGGATGAAACTTAGAAAGCGAGACAACCGTTAATGAGTTCCTAGTTCCTAGTGGTAACCAGATCCAAGCTGTGACCATGAAAGTGAGTTTTGGAAGCAGAGTGAAGGTATAGATAATGGTATTGAGATAAATGAACTCCAGGCTACTGACCGTACATACCAACTGTATGTTTCTCAGGGCTTTATATATTAGGTGCCAAGCATAACAGCTCAAACAACCCTATGAGACAGAAACTATTATTTTCATCATCCTCATTTTATGGATTAAGAAACTGAGATACAGAAAGCTGAAGCAACTTGCCTAAAGTCACAGAGCTATACTAGAAGGAGTATGGATTCAAGCCCAGGCAGTCTAGCTCCAGAGTTCTGGCTACCAACATACACTATGCAACTTTCCCTAGAATGGTACAGTAGCATCTTGGAGCTATAGGCAGCATAGCTCAAGTCAGCAGGTATTTTTTGTAGGAAGGTGGAAGATGAATGGTCACCTAAAATGTAACTAAGTGCTCTCCCTAATATCCTCAGCATTAGTACTGCATTTATTGAGCTTCCGTTATATGCCAGTTTGTACTATTTTAAAACAACTGATCCTAATATAGCAGCTATAGAGCTAGGATTTCATTTTGTCTGTATTCCTTCCCTGGAATTTGCACAAAAGGTTTTTGTTATTTAAAAAAAAAAACTAAAATGATATCCTGGTATTCAGCTTGCTGGGTAGTAGGATCTTCAGTTAATTGATTCTATAAAAATCCACTGCCTAGTAGCCAAATATACTCATCTGAGAAATAACTGAACAATTCACAGTAGACTCAAACGGTGCTGCATTCACAGAAATAGCCAGCTGGTGACAGTTTACTTTACAGTCCACCTACAACAAAACTGAGAAGTTGCACCTGACACTAGTCAACCTGGCTATTCTAGAACTATTTATACTACAATATCTTAGCACATCCTAAGGAAAATATCTAGAGATAGCACTTACTTTTTAACTCAGATTTTAAACACCCTAGAATACTGTGGCTACATGAAAGAACTCCTCCTCACTCAAATATTGAACTACATCCTGTTGCTTTTGTCTGTCAATTTTCAACATTTTCTGAGAATTATACCAAGAATTGTGGCTTAACTGTCAGTATTGCATAAATTTTCTAGCATCTGAGTTATTGGTGGAAGTAGGATGTCAATATAATGTCATAACATACTTTATTCAATATTTGTGGTGATAAACTTCAGAATGAAGTTTATAATTTTTCTGTGTTAATAGAGGATGGAGTTTCCTGTGTTTAAATTTTATAGCCTCCTTTTAACAACTGTTACAATTTCATGAGTCTTCTTCCAAAAATCTTTATAGGAAGTATCTTATCCCTTCCCACCCTTCATCAAAAAATACTAAAATCAAAATGTAGTCATAGTAAGCTAAAAATTTAAAGTTAAGAATCATTATTCTCTACAATGTGAATTATCAGGGCTTGATAATCAGCCATAGGAAATGCAAACACTGGCACTGAAATAGGAATATTTGGAAGGCAGGATAGCCTAAAGAATGGAGGCTTCAGTTTGAATTTCTGCATTTGTCTGAATATGTTTCCTTGTCTATAAAATAATGACTTCTTCTTATAATTGTTGTGAGAATCACATTGATTCAAGCATTTGTCACACTGCTTAATTTATCACAAAACTAAATAGTATCATTTCTCTTTTTAACTTTTTCATTTGACTTCTCAGCAGCTCTTGTCCCAGTGGTCCTCATTCCTTCTTGATACACCCTATTCTCTTGGGTTTTCTCATATTTTCTTTGTCTTCTGGTATCTTAAGGACTCTTTTGCTGGTTCTTCTTCATCTACCCAATCTCTAAACGTCACATTCCTTTACAGCTCAACACTAAGCCTTCTTCTATTTTTTTCTCTCAGCTCTCTCACCAGACAAACTCATCCTCTCCCAGGCCTCAAAGAATACCTACCTGCCAAATTACCAGCTCAGTTCTCTCCTCCTAGTTTTAGACTCATGTATCCTTTGAAGCTACTTGATATCCCAACATGGAGATCTTGCAGACATCCCAAAGCCTCATGTTCAAAACCAAATGAGAGCTGACCCCTGCCTGTCATACCTGCTCAGACCAGCCCGTTCTCATGCTCCCTCTCCCTGGAAATGCTCCACCATCTGCCCAATAGCTCCAGGCAGCAATCTGAGCATTATCTGATTCTGTTCTTTCCCCACCATCCATACACAGCCCATGCTAAGCCCTGCCTGTCTATAAGATGATCCTCATGTTCCCTTTCAATTGTAAAGTCTCAGCTTCTTAGAGCTGGTGTTCAAAAGAATTAGCACATTTCAAAACTCTCTAAAAAAGTGTATCTTAAAGATTATTTATAATTGAAGGATTTGATCACAACTATAAAAGTATTAATAGTTTAAAGGCAAAGAATATTCCTTAGAACACTCAGTATTCAGGATGCTACTAAGTTCTAAAAAAGAGTTATATGATCAAATAAGTTTGGAAAATGCTAGATTAAGCAGAATTAAGCAGGTTTTCATTGTTGTCATTGCTGTTTTTACTCCAGACTTCTCAGAGTTTTTGAACAATCCTCATAAATCCATAAGAGGAACATGACCCAGATGTTATATATTCACCTCCCTCTGGTTTATTCTATCAAAAGGGGCCCAGAGCCAACTTCATTCTTATCTGGGCCACCCTCAATTTCCCTAAGGACCGCCGTTATTCACTTCATATCTTGTTTTCATCTGGAACTCCTGAACTCTTGTTCCTTTTCACATGACATTCCTCCTCTTCTTGGCATCAGCTGAGGGGTAAATGTGAAGTTTACTACATATCCTTAACTGCCCTGTATTCCCACAAGAGCACCAAACAAGTCTCCATAAATACATCAGACTTTCCCAAGGGCTTGGAGAGGCAAAGAGCATTGTGTCATAGCAATGCAAGCAAACACCTTAGAACCAAAAATTAGATATCTCCATTCTTAAAAGTCCTCTCCTACTCTCCACCAGAAACCTCTCATTGCCCACCATTGTCCATTTATTCCAGAGTCCTAACACATTGCCTAATTTCTCTCCTTCTTCTTGCTTCCTTCCCTCTCTTCTCTACTCTTCTTGGCTTTTCTCCTCTCTCAAACTACACAGTATTTACTTTTAATGTGCATCTGATTGAATATTTATTTGACTCCTTCTTTTTCAATCTAGCCCATCTACTCCCAACTGCATACCAAGCTATTTTTCTAAACAAAGAAGGTCCTTTTACAGAAAAACTGAAGATGTGGCATTAGCTACCAACTCGGCATCTTATGGTCAGCAATTGAGTTCTTTTGAAGGGAACTGCCTTTGCTTAGAAAACTTTGATTGTCACATCCCTTTATTTCAGAACATATTCTAGAATTTCTGTTTCATGGAATTATTTCTGAACCATAGATTTAAAAAAAGAAAAAAAAAGAAAGACAAGACAGAAACAAATTGACATTTTGTTCTGTTGGGGATTGGATGTTGGGAAGTGGATGTAAGGAAATATCAACCTGCTACTTATATAATCATCATGCGACCCAGAATCTCATGCCGTGACCTTACTATCCCTTGTGAGTACAGGAGTTGTCTCATCAATGATCAGACCAGCAGTTTGATAGCACAAAATACTCTACTGAATCTCCTCTTTCTCCCACCCCATCCTCATGCACACACATGCATACAAATGTATACAAATGCATACACCTTCCCAGGTTTTTCCCACAGGGCTCTCTGGAAGTCTGCTCAGCAGTGTTTTAAACTCCTACATTAGAGCAGGTTGTTGCCTGAGGTCCTGGAATCACTCAGGTCTGGATGGACCACAGTCCACTGTGCTCAATGCCACTGTGTTCCAGAATATGTTGCTAAGACATCACTCAAGCCACCACGAACTCCACTACACCTCTCCTATCCATTGGAGTTGTTGCTAACTGTGTTATTACCCTCCCAAATCACTCACTTTGACTCTGACTGAGCATCAGTCAGCACTACACCTTCGGCACCCTGCAGTCCCTCCTCTCTCCCAGTGCTCAGCTTCTCCTCAATGTTCTGATATACCTCCCTCTTCTCAACATTGCCTGCTCTTAAAGGAGCCCCTAAGCAGATCTGGTTTTTTCAGCTATTATGACCCTTTTGGGATTTTATGCTGAAAATTCTTTCTTCCCCCAGAGACATGTGTGCCACCAGGATGGCTAATCCCATGCTCATCTTCTCAGGGGTGCTATAGAGCAGGGAAACAATTCATGGTCCAAATCTAGCCTACCACCTGATTTTGTAAAGTTTTATTGAAAAACAGCCACACCACTTCACCTACACATTGTCTAGGGTTGCTTTCTACTGCAATGGTGGAGGTGAATAGGGTGACAGATAAAGACCTTATAGCCCACAAAGCCTAACATATTTACTTTTCGGTCCTTTTCAGTAAGTAGTTTGATCCCTGCTATAGATGAAACAACAGAACTGAATTATTCCTCCATTTAGCCAGCATAATTTGAGGAGGGACCCCTTGGTGCACACGGATCAGTAATCTTATCTGGAAAGCTATCAGGATAAATGAATCAAAGGATAAAACACTATTCTAGCACATACCTGGGACACTGCAGGCCATTGTGATCATGAAAACTAAATAAACAAACTTAGAAAAAAATTTTTTGAGATGGAGTTTCACTCTTGTCACCCAGGCAGTAGTGCAATGGCACGACCTTGGATCACTGCAACCCCCACCTCCCAAGTTCAAGCAATTCTCCTGCCTCAGCCTCCTGAGTAGCTGGGATTACAGGTGCCCACCACCATACCCAGCTAATTTTTATATTTTTAGTAGAGACTGAGTTTCACCATGTTGGCCAGGCTGGTCGCTAACTCTTGACCTTAGGTGATCCACCGGCTTCAGCCTCCAAAAGTGCTGGGATTACACATGTAAGCCACTGTGCCTGGCCATAACAGGTAAAGATTTAAAACTACAAGGGAACAATAACCCCAAGATGAAGATCCCGACTATCTGTGGGTAAAGGGGAAAAGAACATGTTCAGAGAGGGGGTAGAAAGGATTTCAACTGTATTTATAACAAAAGTTTCTTAGGTTGAATGGTAAATACAAATGGATTCATTTCTTTGCCTATGTTACGTATCTTCCAAATCTTACTCCCCCTTTCTCTGTCCTGCTCTAAGCCACAGGAGGCTGGCTGTGTAGACTTCACCAAAGGGCTCTTTTGTCTCCTGTCTTCTGACTGTGTCCAGCAAATAGTCAACTGCATCAGGACAGGGAAGAAAAGCAGGGTATTTGTTCCCCCAAATTCCTGCAGACTGAATATGACCCTTGAATGAAAGCCACAGCTCTTTTTTATTATTATTATTATACTTTAAGTTCTGTGGTACATGGGCAGAACTTGCAGGATTGCTGTGTAGGCACATACATGCCATAGTGGTTTGCTGCCTCCATTCCCCTGTCACCTACATCAGGCATTTCTCCCAATGTTATCCCTCCCCAACGTCCCCACCACCCACTATCCCTCCCCTAGCCCCCCAACCCCCAACAGACTCCAGTGTGTGATGCTCCCCCTCCCTGTGCCCATGTGTTCTCATTGTTCAACACCCACCTATGAGTAAGAACATGTGGTGTTTGGTCTTCTGTTCTTGTATCAGTTTGCTGAGAATGATGGTTTCCAGGTTCATCCATGTCCCTGGAAAGGACATGAACTCATCCTTTTTTATGGCTGCATAGTATTCCATGGTGTATATGTGCCACATTTTCTTTATCCAGTCTATCACTGATAGGCATTTGGGTTGGTTCCAGGTCTTTACTATTGTAAACAGTGCCACAATGAAAATACATGTGTTTGTGTCATTATAACATAACGATTTATAATCCTTTGGGTACATACCCAGTAATGGGATTGCTGGGTCAAATGGAATTTCTATTTCTAGGTGCTTGAGGAATCGCCACACTGTCTTCTACAATGGTTGAACTAATTTACACTCCCACCAACAGTGTAAAAGCATTCCTATTTCTCCACATCCTCTCCAGCATCTGTTGTCTCCAGATTATTTAAGGATCACCATTCTAACTGGCGTGAGATGGTATCTCAATGTGGTTTTGATTTGCATTTCTCTAATGACCAGTGATGATGAGCATTTTTTCATATGTTTATTGGCCGCATAAATGTCCTCTTTTGAAACGTGTCTGTTCATATCCTTTGCCCACTTTTTGATCGGGTTTTTTTCTCGTAAATCTGCTTTAGTTCTTTGTAGATTCTGGATATTAGCCCTTTGTCAGATGGATAGCTTGCGAAAATTTTTCCCATTCTGTTGGTTGCCGGTTCACTCTCATGATTTCTTTTGCTGTGCAGAAGGTTTTAAGTTTAATTAGATCCCATTTGTCTATTTTGGCTTTTGTTGTCATTGCTTTTGGTGTTTTAGCCATGAAGTCCTTGCCTATGCATATGTCCTGAATAGTGTTGCCTAGGTTTTCTTCTAGGGTTTTTATGGTATTAGGTCTTAAGTTTAAATCTTTAATCCATTTGGAGTTAATTTTTGTGTAAGGTGTAAGGAAGGGGTCCAGTTTCAGCTTTCTGCACATGGGTAGCCAGTTTTCCCTACACCATTTATTTAACAGGGAATCCTTTCCCCATTGCTTGTTTTTGTC
Source organism: Ateles fusciceps (assembly GCA_036589455.1). NCBI lineage: Eukaryota > Metazoa > Chordata > Mammalia > Primates > Atelidae > Ateles > Ateles fusciceps. Next base: position 6,264,741 of record JAZHEH010002842.1, read on the forward strand.
AGGTTTCTCAAATTGGATGGTTACAGATGTGTGGCATTACTTCCAAGACCTCTGTTGTGTTCCATTGGTCTATATCTCTACCAGTACCATGCTGTTTTGATTACTGTAGCCTTGCCATCACACAGTCATCTCTGACTCCAGTAACTGCTTCCTCCCCAACTCTTTGAATTAGCCATCTATTGATACATAACAAGTGACCCCCAAGAATTGCAGCTTAAAACAACAATCACTTATTATCTCAAAGTTCCTGGGTGCTTCTGCCTCAAGTTCTCTTGAAAAACTATAATCAAGGTATTAACTGGAGCTGTGTTTTCACCTGAAGGCTCAACTGAGGGAAGATCCACTTCCAACTCACTCATATGGTGTTGACAGGATTCATTTCCTCACAGATTGTTGGACTCAGGCATCCCTCAGTTCCTTCTCATGAGAGCCTTCCCATAAAGCAGCTCCAATCATGGCAGCCAGGTTCCCCTCAGAGCAAGCAAGACAACCAGACAGAAGGCATTGTCTTTTTGTAATCTAATCTCAGAAGTGACATTCTATTACTTTAGCATGTTCTGTTTATTAGAAGCATATGACTATGCTCAGCCTGCACTCAAGAGGGAGGAAGTACCAAGGGCATGAACACCACACTCACTGGGTGGTGGGAATCCTGGAGATGGTTTACCACACCTTTCAGGCTTAGAGCAACAACCAGCTGTTACTAGTTCTAGTGTTACTGAAACAATTCAGATTTTCCTAAACTCTGGTAGACAGTCCCTCATTAAGCTCCCTGCAAATTATCTCAGTTTTCCAGGATCCTGATTTGAAAGTGTAATTAACGTATACTCACAACAGGAAAGTGGCTGCAAACTAAGCTTAGAAATGAGAAAATCAAAGACTACTATACAGAGAGTTTGAAGGCCATAAGGATAATATTTAACTCAGGGCTAATACTTCCTTTCATTTTTCGAAACAGCTCAGTGTAAAAAAAAAAAAAAAACAGTAAAAATAGCCTGAGAAAGGTTTTAAACAACCAGAAAGTAGAGATGGCCAAACAGAAAGAGGAAGAGAGAATGAAGTTCAAATAAAACTTTTCCATTATAAGTAATTTCCCATCTTTCCTTGGTCCTTGTATGAGAAATGGAATTTGTTCTGATAGAACAGAGAAAGGCAAGAAAAAAGAAAATAGGGAACTAGAAATAAAGATGAGCTAAAAGCAATAATGAAAATTAATTATAACACTGAGGAAATTTAGATGACCTTTCTGGGAGCAGAAACACAAATTTCACTAAGACTAATTACCTTATTTTCAACTTTGACTTTACATTAAGTGTGAATCTAAAGGGTAAAACAAATGTTTACCTTTAATGAAATGATTTTCAAGTAATAATACATTTATGTCTCTCAGACAGGTTGAAATTTTTTTCCATCTCTAACATTTTTGCCAGTACATAACATTTTTATCAATCACTGCCATACTTATTAATCTGTACTTCAGTACCAATGTTAAAATAATTTACATTTTTACTAAAATTCCTGGTTTTCTAGAGAATTATTTTTATCTCAATAGTATCTACTATGCCCTGAAAAAGAAATAGTAGGCAAGACTACATGTTAGCTCAATAGCTACAGATTTTAATAGGAACCCCTGTATTTCAGAAGGGAAAATAGAATAGAGCTTGGGTTCCCACCCTTCCCTTCAATGCTCCTCTATCTAAGTATCATTCACCAAGCCATAGCGGAGGCAACTCATTTCTGGGATATCTATCCATTAGATAAGAGATGCAGACATCATAGCCAAGGAATAAGTCTAAAATGCATAGAAGTTTGTATCCTTAGTTATTGAATGAGTTATGTATTTTCTAATTTTCTGCTAAGCCTTGAGAAAAAAATGATCAATCACTTTGGAAAAATATTGATTTTTTATAAAGTATAGCCTCTGAATATCTCATATGGAAAGAAAAGACTATTTTTAAACCAAGGAAAAATTTTTAAGTGAATATAATTTTATTACTAGGGACCTTTATATATAATAATTGCCTACACACAAAAATTCATCTATGACATTAAATACCAATTATATAATTCAATTAACTTTATTTTTCCCTTGTAATCATCTGAAAAAGTTTATTCTTTTACAGTAAACAAATTATTCCCACTCTTCTGAGCAACCATCTCAAAATATAGTAAGTGCTGGCCATTTAAATAAAACAAAATTCCCCTAAGTAAGCTCATCACTGGTAGTGATGACTTGCCACTCTGTTTATAAGTAGGTTATAGTTGAGTAAACACTGTCTACACAAATAAAACGCCTCAGACCATTATGCTGAGAGAGATCATGGTCTGTATTAACCGGTTTCATGTATGCCTCATTACTTCTTTTTCTGGATTATTCATTGAAAGGGAGCATTACCTATTTAATTTTTTTAATGTCACAAAAGAAAGTAAAAGATGTATAATGGGCACAAAAACTCTCCTGTGAATGTTAATGTTAACTTTCACTTGATTGAAAAACTGCAGGATAATTTTTACCTGAAAAGACACTTTGCCTTGAGTATAACACCTTCAGATTATGTAGAGCTTTTGTCCCTTCGAGTTCAGAGCTCCTCATTACCTAGAGAGAGATAACTGAGCTACAGAATAATAAGCTGATATATTTGAAAGAAAATGCTGGTACATTTTATTTAATCAAAAGTTTTTTTAAATGACATTATCAGCTCTTTCAGACAAAAAATGACTTGTTTGAAATTGGACATCAAACAAAAATTATACAGTGGAATTCCATTTTAACTAGATAATTTTTTTAAATATCCACTCCTTCACTGAACACATATTGGCTCATCAAATATTTATTGAGCCCAACTATCATGTGCTAGGCACTGTGCCAGGTGCTGGGAATGCATAAATATAGGACATGGTCTCTCGCCTCATGATACTTAGAGTCTACAGAGAAAAAGGTAAATAGATTACTAAAATACTGAGAAATAAGGACTCTAACAGAGGTGTACATTCTGCAATAGTCTCTCATTACTGTTGTAATAGAGTTGAGTTGTAGTCTCTTTTCCTTTTTGGCGGGGGGATGGAGGCTTGCTCTGTCGCCCAGGCTGGAGTGCACTGGTGTGATCTCGGCTCACTGCAACCTCTGCCTCCTGAGCTCAAGCAATTCTCTGCCTCAGCCTCCTGAGCAGCTGGGATTACAGGCACCTGCCACCACGCCCAGCTAATTTTTGTATGTTTAGCAGAGACGGGGTTTCACTATCTTGGCCAGGCTGGTCTTGAACTCCCGACCTCATGATCCACCCACATCGGCCTCTGTAGCCTCTTTTAAGAAGAGTTAGGACATTTCTTTAAAACTCTTTTGGTAATGATCTCATCTTGGAGGTGAGGAAGAAAAGGTATCAGTCTATGTTTGGGGGATTTTCGTATACACCATTAATACCCTTGTTTGAAAGAAATAAGCAACATGTTGATGTCCTAAAAATCTGATGCAAGAACATTGAACTGATGAGCAAGGCTTGACAAAAATGAAGTTTTGATAACCAAACTCTACCTCCTCAAACAATTAGAGAGAAATGGATCAACAGGAAATAAGCCCACTCCATTCTACCCTGCAGCTCAGGTGTTAACAACAGCCTTGAGGTTAGCGGACCAGTGAGGAGCTTACGAGTATGTGCATGAAGGAGGGGAATGGGGGAGCTCTGCGACGTCTGTGTCCCAGTCACAGAGACATTAAACCTCTCCCATTCAGAACATCTCTAATTTTTTCTTCTCTAACATCCCCCAAATTGGAGTTTTCAGAGTGAGGGACAGAGATTACACAGCCAAGTCAGCCTCCTCTCAGCTGCTTTCATCCTGTGAGAGAAAATACCCCAGCTGACCCTGAAAGTTTATGGTCCTGATCAGGATAGGCAAACGGGAGGCGGAAATGTCCACACCACCAAGTCTGGTGGAAGACTGCTCACCTTGATCAAAATACATAAATATTGAGGTTGATGCAGAAGTAGTTGTGGCTTTTGCCATCACTTTTAATAAATTACTAATAAATTAAGTGACCACTTAGAAAAAACTTGACCAGAAGTCATTCTACAATAAGCACTTTCCACATTGCAAATGTGTTCCTGTTAGAGGGTAGAGACTGTTATAGACTGAAGGTTTGTGCCTCCTCCCAAAAAAATTCATGTGTTGAAATCCTAACCCCCTAAGCGATGGTATTAGGAGGTGGGGTCTTTGCAGGATAAACAGGTCATGTAGGTGGAGCTCTCCTGAATGGGATTAGCCTTATAAAAGGAACCCGATAGAGCTCTCCATGCTCTTTCTGCTGCATGAGAATACAACAAAAAGACAGCAGTCTGCAACCCGGAAAAGAGCCTTCACCAAAAGGGGACCATCCTGGCACCTTGATCTCAGACTTCTAGCCTTCAGAACTGTGAAAAATAAATTTCTTTTTGTTTATAGGCCACCCAGTCTATGGTACTTTGTTATAGAAGCTCAAACTAATACAGGGACCAAGTGTTTTGATCCTTATGTCCCCAGTGTCTGGTACCAGTTTGTTTCCCATTGCATGAGATGCTTCAGAACTTGATTGTGTTGGAATAAGTGAATGAGTGAACAGTTCCCTAAGGGATTTATCCTAAATCAAATATTGGCTTCTGGTTTGCTAATTTTATTTTTAAGCATAGGTATGTAAGACCAACTTCACTCTTTCAGCAGAAATGGGACAGGCTAGGATCCCTTCTGACCCAACTAGCCATGCTATCCTGAAATGCCCTTAAGTTTCCTGCACACTTCTCTAAGTGGCGAACATGCTCAGCCTGTACCACGTCCCGGATCCCATGAATGACATTAATTGTTTCCATAAGATTTATTCAAAAAGGGGAGTGGAAATTGGGATTCTTCTCTTTACTACTGGCAGGTATTCATAATGAATACGAATTACATGAACAAGTGGCAGGGTATGGCTCTTGGCATACTCTAATGGCCTACCACAATATCAATAGGAATAGGGCCAGAATGTGACAATATGGAAAGTGATAAACCTCTAATTGGCTCGGTCTTTTCACCTTTGCCCTGAGAACCATGTTGAGCTATGCAATTCTAGAGTGCCCACACATCACTGCAAATGCTACTGGACCAGGGCTCTTTTATTTCCTCCCATCTTCTAACCCCAACTCCATCCTAGGACCTAGGACAGTTCTCAGAACACAGTAGACTTCAAAGGTTGTTCAGATGACTGACATTTCTTTATAGCTAATATGTTATGGGCGGAAATAAATATCCTTAGACATCTTCATACATTTGAAAATCTCAACAGGGCAAGAAGTGATAATTCAGATGAAAGCTACACTGAAAAACCACAGTAGAGAGAACCAAACATCTCATTATCTGAAATTAACTGCTTGAGCCTGCTATAAATGTATTTTTGTAGGGTTTCCTTAAAACTTTACTGCACGACATTTTTAAATTCAAAATAAAACTATTTTAAATTATTGCAATTCAACTGTCCACTTGCTCAAAGAAGATATTTATATAGTTATTTGTTTCTGCAATAGGAATAACCAGCTCACTGAATGCAAAATTGAATTCTTTTGATGACATTTCAGTTTCCAATTATATCTAAAAAGTAGAATGATCTGGCATTTTATTGAATTCTTTGATTCTATATAGGCTCATATGAGTATCAAGGTTTTTATTCTATACTATAGCTATCATTCATATTCACGAAGATAAGAAATTGAGTTAACCCTAGTTCACTTTTTTCGTCAAAAGTGATGTCTTTTAAATATTGGGACAAGAAATCTATATTTTAGTTTCTTATTCAGCATGGCTTACAGTCTCTCTTCAGAATTCTACATTACAAATAAATCAATTCTAATTTTCTCAAAACCAAAAATTACTCCAGAAAAAAAATCAGCAATAGCAAACATTGATCCAGCATGAAAACTGAAATAATTTAAAATTTATTACTTCATCTGCTCTCTCATATATTCAATATCAGAATTAAAATAATTCTTTTTTTTTTATTGCACTTTAGGTTTGGGGGTACATGTCAAGAACATGGAAGATTGTTGCATAGGTACACACATGGCAGTGTGATTTGCTGCCTTCCTCCGCATCACCTATATCTGGCATCTCTCCCCCATGCTATCCCTCCCCAACTCCCCACCCCCCCATTATCCCTCCCCTTTCTCCCCCCACAGACCCCAGTGTGTGATACTCCCCCTCCCTGTGTCCATGTGTTCGCATTGTTCAACACCCGCCTATAAGTGAGAACATGCGGTGTTTGATTTTCTGTTCTTGTGTCAGTTTGCTGAGAATGATGGTTTCCAGGTTCATCCATGTCCCTACAAAGGACACGAACTCATCGTTTTTGATGGCTGCATAATATTCCATGGTGTATATGTGCCACATTTTCCCTGTCCAGTCTATCATCGATGGGCATTTGGGTTGGTTCCAGGTCTTTGCTATTGTAAACTGTGCTGCAATGAACATTCATGTGCATGTGTCCTTATAGTAGAACGATTTATAGTCTTTTGGATATATACCCAGTAATGGGATTGCTGGATCAAATGGAATTTCTATTTCTAGGTCCTTGAGGAATCGCCACACCGTCTTCCACATTGGTTGAACTAATTTACACTCCCACCAACAGTGTAAAAGCGTTCCCATTTCTCCATATCCTCTCCAGCATCTGTTGTCTCCAGATTTTTTAATGATCGCCATTCTAACTGGCGTGAGATGGTATCTCAATGTAGTTTTGATTTGCATTTCTCTAATGACCAGTGATGATGAGCATTTTTTCATATGTTTGTTGGCTTCATGTATGTCTTCTTTTGTAAAGTGTCTGTTCATATCCTTTGCCCACTTTTGAATGGGCTTGTTTGTTTTTTTCTTGTAAATCTGTTTCAGTTCTTTGTAGATTCTGGTTATCAGCCCTTTGTCAGATGGGTAGACTGCAAAAATTTTTTCCCATTCTGTTGGTTGCCGATTCACTCTAATGACTGTTTCTTTTGCTGTGCAGAAGCTGTGGAGTTTGATTAGGTCCCATTTGTCTATTTTGGCTTTTGTTGCCACTGCTTTTGGTGCTTTGGTCATGAAGTCCTTGCCTACGCCTATGTCCTGATGGTTTTGCCTAGATTTTCTTCTAGGGTTTTTATGGTGTTAGGTCTTATGTTTAAGTCTTTAATCCATCCGGAGTTAATTTTAGTGTAAGGTGTCAGGAAGGGGTCCAGCTTCTGCTTTCTGCACATGACTAGCCAGTTTTCCCAACACCATTTATTAAACAGGGACTCGCTTCCACATTGTTTGTTTCTGTCAGGTTTGTCAAAGATCGGGTGGTTGTAGATGTGTTGTGTTGTGTCGGAGGCCTCTGTCCTGTTCCATTGGTCTATATCTCTGTTCTGGTACCAGTACCATGCTGTTTTGATTACTGTAGCTTTGTAGTATAGTTTGAAGTCCGGCAGTGTGATGCCTCCAGCTTTGTTCTTTTTGCTTAGAATTGACTTGGCTATGCGGGCTCTCTTTTGGTTCCATATGAAGTTTAAGGTGGTTTTTTCCAGTTCTTCGAAGAAGGTCATTGGTAGCTTGATAGGGATAGCGTTGAATCTGTAAATTACTTTGGGCAGTATGGCCATTTTGACAATATTGATTCTTCCTAGCCATGAACATGGAATATTTCTCCATCTGTTTGTGTCCTCTCTTATTTCATTGAGCAGTGGTTTGTAGTTCTCCTTGAAGAGGTCCTTTACGTTCCTTGTTAGTTGTATTCCTAGGTATTTTATTGTCTTTGTAGCGATTGTGAATGGCAGTTGGTTCTTGATTTGGCTGTCTTTAAGTCTGTTATTGGTGTATAGGAATGCTTGTGATTTTTGCACATTGATTTTATATCCTAGACTTTGCTGAAGTTGCTTATCAGTTTCAGGAGATTTTGGGCTGAGACGATGGGGTCTTCTAGATATACAATCATATCGTCTGCAAATAGAGACAATTTGATTTCCCTCCTTTCCTATTTGAATACCCTTTATTTCTTTTTCTTGCCTGATTGCTCTGGCTAGAACTTCCAGTACTATATTGAATAGGAGTGGTGAGAGAGGACATCCTTGTCTAGTGCCAGATTTCAAAGGGAATGCTTCTAGTTTTTGCCCATTCAGTATGATACTGGCTGTTGGTTTGTCGTAAATAGCTTTTATCATTTTGAGATACGTCTCCATCAATACCTAGTTTATTGAGAGTTTTTAGCATAAAGGGCTGTTGAATTTTGTCAAAGGCCTTCTCTGCATCAATTGAGATTATCATGTGGTTTTTGTCTTTGGTTCTGTTTATGTGGTGGATTATGTTTATAGATTTGCGTATGTTGAACCAGCCTTGCATCCCTTGGGATGAAGCCTACTTGATCATGGTGGATAAGCTTTTTGATGTGCTGTTGCAATCGGTTTGCCAGTATTTTATTGAAGATTTTTGCATCTATGTTCATCATGGATATTGGCCTGAAGTTTTCTTTTCTTGCTGAGTCTCTGCCAGGTTTTGGTATCAGGATGATGTTGGTCTCATAAAATGATTTAGGAAGGATTCCCTCTCTTTGGATTGTTTGGAATAGTTTCAGAAGGAATGGTACCAGCTCCTCTTTGTATGTCTGGTACAATTCGGCTGTGAACCCATCTGGACCTGGGCTTTTTTTGGGTGGTAGGCTCTTAATTGCTGCCTCAACTTCAGACCTTGTTATTGGTCTATTCAGGGTTTCAACTTCTTCCTGGTTTAGGCTTGGGAGGATGCATGTGTCCAGGAATTTATCCATTTCTTCCAGGTTTACTAGTTTATGTGCATAGAGTTGTTTGTAATAATCTCTGATGATGGTTTGAATTTCTGTGGAATCTGTGGTGATATCCCCTTTATTGTTCTTTATTGCATTTATTAAAATAATTCTTAATACCCCTCTCCAAATTCTACACCAGTAAAATTGAGTTGCTTCATCCTTCTTTTATATCAAAGATTCCTTCTTTAAAAACAATTACGCAAGTCAGGAATCATTTCTCAAAAACCACATTATGTTTTAAATGATTTAACAACTATGTCATCAAAACTCTCCTTTTAGTCAATATTATTTATTTGGTGAAACTCAATGAATTTTTTATGTTAAGTTAAACATAGCCTAAGCTTCTTTTATATATGTTACTTTGAACCCATCTGCTATCATTAGATTGGAAGGGAGGAAATAGACTTTAAAATAGTTTAACTTTAGCATAATAATTAATTCTAAATTTTTTTAAATCCTAATAACTTGCAGATATGTTATCTAATGTGTATGCTCATGTATATAGTAAATATTTCTGACATACATAGGAGCAATTATTATAACTCCATTTTATTGATGGAGAAAGTGAAAGACTAGTGGAGTTTTAAAAATTAATTTGAAATAAAAGGAATAGGATCTGGGTTTCCCCACTCCTACTCAAGTGTATCTCTTCTGGTTATTAACTTTTGGAGATATGGATTTTTAAATGAATTACATTAATTCATTTTTAAAACCAAAATTTGTCTCAGTTATTATAGCAACTTGAAGTATGAAGATGTTAGTAATTTTCATGTGTTCGCATTGTTCGATTGCTGTAAAGATCAATTCATTCAAAAGCACGCACTGATGACACTGACCAATATAGAGAAAGAAGAAACTGTAGTTGTAGTGATGACTGCCAACGATGAGCGCAGATGGAGAAATACTGAGTGTGGGACCTGGAGGGAGTTATTCAGGTAGAGATGTTCACCAGATAATCCTATTTATGGACTCTCATTATGCATCAGTTTATTACCAAGGCACCTGAGACACAAAAACAAATCTCAGTAAGGAAAAAGGAGGGAATAGCTGTCAGTGTCTGTCAGGGTCCAATCAGGGCATAGAGATCACACTAATTACTTTTAACAGAAACATTTAGTGTAGATAGTTATTAAGTATATATTGAGTAGTTGAAAAGGCAAAGAGAGAACTCTAAGGTATCACAGAGATACCACCTGCAGGAAGCCACTTCTACCCCCAAAAATGGGGAAAACAAGGTGAAAGGTTGGGATTATTAAAATTTAGAAGGTTAGAGGAGGTGACTCATATGACTGAGACCCAAGACATCTAAGAAGGGGCACTGCTCACCTAATGGGTCTGATTCTGCCACTGTTAACAGAAACTGCAAAGTGCATTTGATTGCTGCTATTGGACTCAACTGCCAATGCCAGGGTAAAGTGAGGCAAGGGCAGCCCTGACAAAATTAGGAAGCACACATGAACTCAACAGGAAAGAGCAAGTGCCTTTTCCCTCCACCAGCTGTGCAGTCTCCCTGGAATCCCTGCTGAGAGAGCCTAAGATGAGAGAACTGGTCAGGCAGAGATGTGATTTACAGAGTGCCAGCCCCGCACCACAGAGCAGGCTATACAAGGATGATGGGTTTGGAGCTGAGAGAGATCAGAGCTTACTAAATGAAACAATGATTTATTCCAGTTGAGGCAGAGGAGTTCAAAAAGGTTTCAATAAACAAAGTTGAATTGATTCATAGAAGCTACAATTTATTGAACAATTAGAACGGGTCAAGCATAGTATTAAGCACCTCAAGTTCATTAGTTCATTTAATTTAATCCTCACAACAACCATTTGAAGTAGATATTGTTATACCCGGGCAAGTTAGATGGAACAGCGCCACACTCTGACTTTCAAATTATGCGTCCTTTATTTTTAGCAGGCGATCAAGAGACAGCTAATGCTCAAAATTCTCTTGGCCCTGAGGAAGGGGCTTGATTATCTTTTATACCTTGATTTAGGTAGGGGAAGGGGAGCCTAGCTGGAGCAGAGTTTACAGAAGCAGAACAAGCAAGTTAGATAAGGAGGCTGGTAACTAGGAGGCAGGAGGTACTCATGATTGTTGACTTTTTAAAGAGGGTATACACAAGCGGTTCCCATGATTGCCGGTTACGAAGAGGGGTATTCGATATTTGTCATATAATCAATCACGGGGGTGGGGGGCATTCACAATGGCAAGTGGGCTTACCAAGCAGGTTATGGTTACAAAGATTATATGTTTCTATAGTTCTAAGTACAGCATAACCCAGCACAGTAGCAAGACCCAGGTATGCACTTAAGGGAGGAGTGGCAGGGGCGGGGAGGTGGAGGTCAAGATGGAGTCTATCTGGCTCTCAGCAAAATGGAGTCTGTCTGGCTAACACAGGGTAGGTTAACACAATATTATTATCCCGTTTGTAGATAAGAAAATTGAGGTTCAAGGAGGTTATATGACTTGACCAGAGCTATATAGTTAGCAATTGGGGATCCAGGACCGAACTCCAGGTCCACCTGCTTCCAAAATATAAGCTCTCAAACATTATAACATACATTCTCTTGAAAAACTGGTAGGTGTTTAATAAATAGAAAACTGAGCAAAGGTCATCTCAAGCAGAGGAAAGTACAACCAAAGTCACGGAGGTAAGAAATGGCCTGGCAGAAGTAGGAAACCATAAGAAATTCTACAGTTTAAATCTAACATAAAAAGGAATACAGAGGCCAGGCACAGTGGCTCATGCCTGAATTTCTAGCACTTTGGGAGGCCAAGGTAGGCAGATCACCTGAGATCAGGAGTTCGAGACCAGCCTGGACAACATGGTGAAACCCCATCTCTACTAAAAAGAAATATAAATATATATATATATATATATATATATATATATTAGTCTGTGTTACAAGGGTGCAGTAGCACCTGTATCCCAACTACTCAGTAGGCTGAGGCAGGAGAATGAGGCAGGAGAATCGCTTGAATCTGGGAAGTGGAGGTTGCAGCGAGCTGAGATTGCATCACTGCACTCTAGCCTGGGCAATGGAGTGAGACTATGCCTCAAAAAAAAAAAAAAAGGAATACAGAGTAAGTGGTTCATTGGACAGTTCATCAGAAGTCAGTGCAAGGAAGACTTAATAGAGCATATTTTAATGGATCCATGTTTTCATGGCTCAGCTTTATCCTGAGGGCAGTGGAGAGCCATTGACTGGTTAAACAGCACAATAGCCTAATAAATTTTGTATTTTTTTTAAGTGTGCTTGCAAACATGTGGAAGGTATATTGAACAGGTGTCAGGGTAGAAAAAGAGCTAGTTAGGAGACTTTTCCCCAGAATCCAGAGAACACATGAGAACGGCATGAATAAAACCAGTAGTGGTGGGATGGAGTTAAGTGAATCTAGAAGAGAGATGCTAAGAATGTAGAACATATGAACTGATGGCACACTGTAAGAGATTTAAAGGACAACAGAGAGAAAGAATGCAGGACAACTCCTGATCTTCTAACTGGGAGACCAGGTGAATGATGGTGCCTTTGATCAAGTCAGGAAAGGGTTGGAAATAAGACATTTGGGAGAAAGAGATATTAAGTTTTATACATGTGAAGTTTAACATAGAAAATATAGGTTATGATACGCAATCAGCAGTATGGATAGATTGCTGGTGTTCAGAAAGTTAGTATGGGCTGGAGATCAAGGTCATCATTTTTAGTGATCAATGTCTTTATCTGTCTTTTCTGGAAAATGCAGAAAACCAAGGGGCTAAACATTAGGAAAATCTCTTTTAACCTTGAAAGTAATAAGACTTGGATTTGCAGCAAGCTAAAAAATCCAGGAAGATTACAAGAGAGTGTTTCAAATCTATTAAGTATAATTGGTACAAAAATTTCAACTGAGAGAGAAAATAGAAAGACACAAACGTCAACCAGAAATACAGCATTCTCTGCATGCTCCTTGAATTTCACTTTAAATAAATTTAGCATTGTTCTTATTGCATAAAAAGTCTCATCAATTATTTTAACAGATATCCCAAACCCACTCCTAATGTACTAGATTGCTATATATTTCTGTTTCTATATATTAGAATGTGGGAGTATTTGTAATAAATCAGGTAACTCAAACAAACTGTACCAGAATACATTATCTTTTTGTTTTAAGTGTAGCTCTGCTGCCCAGACTGGAGTGCAGTGGTGCAATCACAGTTCACTATAGACTCAACCACCCAGGCTCAAGCAATCCTCCCACCTCAGCCCCCACAAGTAGCAGGGACTGCAGGTGCACCACCAAGCCTGGCTAATTTTTTTTTTTTTTTTTTTTTTTTTTTTTTAGAGACAAGGTCTTGCTATATTGCCCAGGCTAATCTTAAACTCCTGGGCTCAAGTAAACTTCCTGCCTTGGCCTCCCAAGTTTCTGGGATTACTGGCATGAGCCACCACACCTGGCTCATTTTTTTTTAATAACACTTAGCCCTTACTCTTCATAAATTGCTACATAGGATTGTAATTATTGGTAAAAATAAGAACAATCTTTTCAAGTAATAATGAACATAAATACTTATCCATTCAAAAAAGACAATTTTGATACCTATAGTAATATTCAATCCCGTTCCTCACTCCTAACAAATCCCTAATTTCCAATCATGTAGTTAAGGATCGGTTTAACCATGTCAGCAAAATTACAAGCCCTGCCACAGTTATTGATTTAGGAATAGTGAAGGAATTCAAACCTAAACAAGTCAGTGGAGTACATAATACTCTCTTGGCATGCTATTTAAGCCAATCCAAGGAGAGTGATTCTCAGGACTTTTATTTGATGGTTAGAAGAGAAAAATCAATATCACAGGAGGCAAATGAAGAGATAGGAACAAAACTGGTACTTGGTGATATCACTGGGTATTCAGACCAACCCTAGATTAAACCAACATTAGATAAAACCAACCATGAATTCCAGCCTACCTCTTGTTCAAGTCAGTTTGTTGGGTTCTCTGAAATATCACCAACTATTTCATTTTGTGCAATGAATAGAATTAACATTACTTATCAGGGTTTTTTCTTCTATTAAGAAAGGTAATTAACAAATCTCTACTTGTAACTTCTTGAAATCTATCTGAAATGATCACAAAGAAAGAATTCAAGTAGTTAATATGCTAAAATTAAGATTTTTTTAGGCCAGGAATGGCAGCTCACGCTTGTAATCCCAGCACTTTGGGAGGCTGAGGCAGCCGGATCACGAAGTCAGGAGTTCAAGACCAGCCTGGCCAACACAGTGAAACACTGTCTCTACTAAACATACAAAAATTAGCTGGGTTTGGGGGCGAGCATCTGTAATCTTAGCTACTCGAGAGGCTGGGCAGGAGAATCCCTTAAACTCGGGAGGTGGAGGTTGCAGTGAGCTGAGATCACACCACTGCACTCCAGCCTGGGCAACAGAGCTAGATTCCATCTCAAAAAAAAAAAAAAAAAAAAAAGAATTTTTTTCATTAAAATTGCCTATGTTTATCAATAACTTAATAGAGATTAGAATAGTCCACAGGAAAAAAAAAAAGTGATGTAACATTTTTATTTATACAGAGATTATATTTCCAGGTTATTGTGTTAAATGTTACTTTCAAGAAATATCCATTGCTATTGAAAGATAAAATCAAGGTTCCATACTTTGAAACCTTGAAAACTTTATTACAAGACCTCCAGTTCCAATCACTCACACTTATAGACTTATGTAACCTTATTAGGTTACCCACTTCATATGCTCTTTGACTTTAGACAGCATAGCATCCAGTTCTTCTGACATTAAACTCAGCACAACATTCTATCTTGCTCTGAGGCAAGCAAAGGATTGTTTTTTGCTAGCAACACCCAATAATAATAAAGGGAGACCTTATATCTCAAATACCGTATTTCTTGTATTATATTTTAAATTCTGGGGTACATGTGCAGATCATGCAGGATTGTTACATAGGTATACACATGCCACGGTGGTTTGCTGCATCCATCCCCCCATCATCTACATTAGGTATTTCTCCTAATGTTATCTCTCCCCAATCCCCCCCACCTCCTGCTATCCCTCCTCTAGTCCCCCTACCCTCCAACAGGCCCCAGTGTATGATGTTCCCCTCCCTGTGTCCATGTGTTCTCACTGTTCGACACCCACCTATGAGTGAGAACATGTGGTGTTTGGTCTTCTGTTCTTGTGTCAGTTTGCTGAGAATGATGGTTTCCAGATTCATCCATGTCCCTGCAAAGGACATGAACTCATCCTTTGTTATGGCTGCATAGTATTCCATGGTGTATATGTGCCACGTTTTCTTTATCCAGTCTATCCTTGATGGGCATTTGGTTTGGTTCAAAGTCTTTGTTATTGTAAACAGTGCCACAGTCAACATATGTGTGCATGTGTCTTTATAGCAGAATGATGTATAATCCTTTGGGTATATACCTAGTAATGGGATTGCTGGATCAAATGGTATTTCTATCTCTAGATCCTTGAGGAATCACCACACTGTTTTCCACAATGGTTGAATTTACACTCTCACCAACAGTGTAAAAGCATTCCTATTTCTCCACATCCTCTCCAGCATCTGTTGACTCCAGATTTTCTAATGATCGCCATTCTAACCGGCATGAGATGATATCTTAATGTGGTTTTGATTTGCATTTCTCTAATGACCAGTGATGATGAGCATTTTTTCATGTTTGTTGGCTGCATAAATGTCTTCTTTTGAAAAGTGTCTGTTCAAATCCTTCACCTACTTTTTGATGGGGTTGTTTTTTCTTGTAAATTTGTTTAAGTTCTTTGTAGATTCTGGATATTAGCCCTCTGTCAGATGGGTAGATTGCAAAAATTTTCTCCCATTCTGTTGGTTGCTGGTTCACTCTAATGGTAGTTTATTTTGCTGTGCAGAAGCTGTTAAGTTTAATTAGATCCCATTTGTCATATTTCTTCTCTCTATGGCTTCTCTCATGATACTGCCTCTTCTTCTGCCCATTTCACTCCAACACAACCAATTTAAATAAGCAAATAAGTTTACCAACCTCTTTGAAATTTCCATATGGGAAATAGGAGCAAATGCATATAGCTGAGGTAATTCACAAATACTGCATCACCTGACTTAGCATACTATAGATTTAAAATATTAATCAGTCCCTTCAGAGACTCATTTTAAAATTTTGATTAAGAAAATACTACATAACAGAAAACAACTAACAAAATGACAATAGCAAATCCTTTCTATAATTACTTTACATGTAAACGGATTAAACTCCCCAATCAAAAAAAACAGAATATCTGAATAGATTAAAAAACAAGACTAAATTATATTCTGTCTACAAGAAACTCACTTTAGATTTAAGGACATACATAGGCTGAAAGTGAAGAGATGAAAAAGATATTTCATGTAAATTGTTATTAAAAGAGAGCAGGGGTGGCTATACTTACATCACACAAAATGTACTTTAAGTCAAACATTGCCACAAAAAAACAAAGAAGGACATTGTGTGAAGATAAAAGGGTCAATCCACTGGGAAAGTTTAATAATTATAAATATATACACTCAACATCACGGTACCTAAATATATAAGGCAAACATTGACAAAACTGGAGGGGAGAAATAGACAGCAATATGGTAATAATAGAATACTTCAGCACCTCACTTTCAATAATGAACAGAACATCCAAATAGAAGATCAACAAGGAAACAGCTTGAATTGCATTACAGGCCAAATGTACCTAAGAGATGTATACAGAATATTCTACCCAATGGCAGCAGAATACATATTCTTTTCACATGGGTCTTTCTCCAGAATAGTTCTATCATGATATAAGTCACGAAAAAATTACTGGACACAGCAAAAGCAATACTAAGAGGGAAATTCAGCACAATGAACACCCACATTTAAAAAAAAAGAAAGATATCAAATAAACCACCTAACTTAACACTGCAAGGAATTTTTAAAAGTGCAAACTAAGTTCAAGTTAGAAGATTAAGAAATTTTTTAAAACTAGAACAGAAAAAAGAAATTAAAAATAGACAAAATAAGAAACTGAGTTTTTTCAAAAAGATAATCAAAATTGATAAACTCTTACCTAGACTAACTTAAAAAGAGGAGAGAATATCCAAATAGATGAAATCAGAAATGAAAGAAGAGGGATTACAAGTGATACTACAAAATAAAAGGAATTATATGAGAATACTGTGAATAATTATACACCAAAGAAATGGATAAACTGGAAAAATTGATAAATTCCTAGAAACACAAGCTATCAAGACTAAATCATGAAGAACTGGAAAGCCTGAACAGACCTATAACTAATATGGAGATTTAATCAATAATCAAAAACCTCCCAACTAAGAAAACCTCAAGACCAGATGGCTTCACTGGTGACTTGTAATGAACTTTTAAAGAAGAATTAGCATCAATCCTTCTCACCTTTTCCAGAAAACTGAGGAAGGGGGAACATTTCTAAACTCATTTTGTGAGGCAAACATTACCCTGATACCAAAGACAAGCAGACACTATGAGAAAAGAAAACTGTAAGCCAATATCCTTGATAAATATAGATGCAAAAATCCTGAACAAAATACTAGCAAACTGAATCCAACAGCACATTAAAAGGATCATACACCATGACCAAGTGGAATTTATCCCTGGGATGCAAGGATGGTTCAACATATGAAAATCAATTAAGGTGATACTGCATTAACAGAGGAAAGAATAAAAATCACATGATCATCTCAATCAATGTAGAAGAAACATTTGATGAAATTCAACACCCTTTTGTGATAAAAACTCTCAACAAACTAAGAATATAAGAAAAGAACCTCAACATAACAAAGATCTTACATAAAAATCCCACAGTTAACATCATACTCAATGGTAAAAAAACTAAAAGCTTTTGCTCTAAGCTCAGGAAAAATGCCTATTCTCACCACTTTTATTTAACATGGTACTAAAAGTTCTCACCACAGAAGGTAGGCATGAGAAAAAATAAAAGGCATCCAAATTAGAAAGGAAGAAGTAAAATTGTCCCTGTTTACAGATGATATGATCTTATATATAAAAAATTATAGACTCAATTTTAAAACTCTTAGAATAAAAAAATCAGTAAAGTGGCAGGATACAAGAGAAACATAAAAATCAGTTGCATTTCCGTACACTAAAAACAATCTGAAAAGATAAATTGAGAAAATAATCCCATTTAAAATAGCAACAAAAAAATAAAATGCTTAGGAATAAATTTAACTAAGGAGGGGAACAACTTATATAATAAAAACTACAAAACACTGATAAAAGAAATTAAACAAGACAAATGGAAAGGCATTTCATGTGTTTGTACTATTTAAAGCAATCTATAGATTCAATGATATCCCTCTCAAAATCCTTTGGCATTTTGTAGAGAAACAGAAAAAGCAATTCTAAAATGTATATTGGAACCACAAAAGACCATAAATAGCGAAATTAATCTTGAGAAAAAAGAACAAAGTTGGAGGCATCATACTTACTGATTTTAGAAAAAAATTTCACAAAGCTATAGTAACCTAAACAGAATGGTACTGGCATAAAGACAGACATATTGACAAATATAACAGAATAAAGAGACAAGAAGTAAATCCATGCATATAAGGTCAACTGATCTTTGACAAAAGTGCCAAGAACATACCATGGGGAAAGGACAACCTCTTCAACAAATCGTTTTGGGAAAACTGGATATCCACATTCACAAGAATAAAAGTGAGGCTCTGCGTGGTGTCTCATACCTGTAATCCCAGCACTTTGGGAGGCCAAGGCGGGCAGATCACTTAATGCCAGGAATTTGAGACCATCCTGGCCAATACAGTGAAACCCTGTCTTCTACTGAAAGTACAAAAATTAGCCGGGCATGGTGGCATCTCAAAAAAAAAAAAAGGAATAAAAATGGACCCTTGTCTTACACCGTACACAAAAATCAACTCAAAATAGATTAAAAATTTTAAAGTAAAACCTGAAAATATAAAATTTCTAGAAGAAAACATAGAGGTAAATCTTCATGAAACTGATCTTACTAACAATTTCATGGATATGACCCCAAAAGCACAGGTGACAAAAATCAATATAAATGAGACTACATCAAACTAAAAGTTTTCACACGACAAAGGAAGTAATGAACAGAGTGAAAAGGCAAACTACAGAATAGGAGAAAATATTTGCAAGCCATACACCCAATGAGGGGTTAATCTCCAAAAAGTACAAGGAACTTCTACAACTCAATAGGAAAAAAAAAACCTAATAGCCCAATTTAAACAAGAATTAGGGAAACAGGCATTAGGGACTTGAACAGACATTTCTCCAAAGAAGACATACATATGGCCCGCAGGTGTGTGAAAAAATGCTTCACATCACTAGTAATCAGGGAAATGCATATCAAAACCACAAAGAGATATTACACCTGTTAGGATGACTACTATCAAAAAAATAAAAGACAACAAATATGGCAAGGATGTGGAGAAATTGGAACATTTAGCACACCGTTAGTGAGAGTGCAAAGTGGTGCAGCCACTATGGAAAACAGTATACTGGTTCCTCAAAAATTAAAAATAGAACTATAATATTATCCAGCAATTCTACTTCTGGGCATTTATCCAAAAGAATTTAAATCAGAATCCCAAAGAGGTATTAGCACTATCACGTTTATTGCAGCACTATTCCTAATAGCCAAGAGAGGAAAATAACTTAAATGTTCATGGAAAGATGAATTAGAAAAGAAATGATAAAGAAATATGATATGTAGATATAATGGGATACCATTCAGCCTTTAAAAAGCAGGAAACTCTGCAAAATGTGACAACATGGATGAACCTTGAGGACATTGTGCGAAATGAAATAAGCCAGTGGCAGAAAGACAAACACTGCATGATTCCACTTATGAAGTACCTAAAATAGACAAATTCATAGAATGGAAAAGTAGAATGGTGGTTGCCAGGGGCTGGAGGAGGGAACAATGTGGAATTACTAATCAACAGGTATAAAGTTTCCATCCAGCAAGACGAATAAGCTCTAGAAATCTGCAAACACCATTGTACCTATAGTCAACAATACAGCATTGCACACAGAAATTTATTAACAGTAGATCTCATGTTAAGTGTTCTACCCACAATAAAATAAAATATTTTAAAAAGAAATCATTCATGGCATAAGTACAATGTGCAAGATACTGTGCTAAAGGCTTGGTAGACAAAAGATGTATTAGATGTTGCAAGTCTAGGCTATTAAATGCCAAGTACTCTAAGACACTGTTCTAAAATTTGTATGGCTGCTGCCAATGATTTGTGTGCGCCTAATTTAAACAAATCATCAGGATTTCCTTAGATGTAGATAATATCAGAAGAACTTACCCAGATATTCTACATTGTTTCCCATTCTAATAATCAGACACTTTGATTAACATCCAACTTTTATTCAAAAGCAGAATTCTGATACTATGGAAAATTTAAAAGAAAAGCCAACACCAACGTACAAGTGTATTTATCACTAAGCTAATATGGCTCTGTCAGTCTAAGCATTTGTTTTCCTTCATAACTGGAAACAGTGGTTTTTAACCTGCAGTCTATGGAACCCTCATGCTCCATGAGGTTACTTGAGGGGCCACAGTAGGAATGGCAATCACATGAGGCTTGAACCCCATGGCCTGCTTCAAATTGCAGCAGCTCTTTATTTCATAAATGAAAGGAGTGCAGAGGAAATGTGAGGAGTCATGTAAATTTTTACTTAGAAGAAAGGAAATTGCTGCTGACAAGGTTTGAAAACTTCTCCCTTAAAAGAATAATACCTTTATTTTACCTTTAGAGTTGCTCCTGAACAATTCCTGACATCTTGGTTAACTAACTTTTGTTACCTACTCTAGTTTGCCTCTCAGATTAAAGGTAGGAATCGCCTCTTACATATTCTACTGGTACCATTTAACTACTTCCTTTCCTAAATTGATGGCTCCTACGAAGGAAAGATGCTTTTAATGTACCCCAGAGTAGGACAGATTGATTCTGCAGTGCTCTTGGTCCTCTGCATTGTATCTCCCCATCTCAACACTGAAGCCCAGAGGGTGCTTTCTCTCCCAGCCAACTCCAAATTCACTTGCTCATTACCCCTTCCAGTCGATGTTTGGCTTCTTCCTTTTATAACCCAACTTCCCGCTAAGTCTCTGTAGCCTCTTAAAGTAGAGAAACTATCTTTTTGTCCTCCAGAGAGTCTAAAATTATAATGCATATGTACAATTTTAAAAGAGCCACAGAAAGAAGTCTACCCACATTCTGTTCAGTGTTATACTTCCCCAAGTCGGAAAAGTCAGACTGCAGAACAAAGGGAGTTAAGCACATGGGTGAGTGTGTCTTGATTTCACTTTGAAGAACTTCGTGCTAAGTCAAATAAATCCAAGCATTAAATAAAGGGTTACCAAGGAGTAGTGTTGTCTTTACCTAAAATTTGTAAGTCTTTTTAATTATAAAAATTAATTTTATTTCAACTAAGTCTAGTATTTTAGTCATTATGTGAAAGCGATACATAATTATCCTTTGTGAATAGGCAGGGTAAAAAGATTTTAAAATTTGGATCATACTTACACTTGGTTATTAATATGCACATAAGGAAAATCTTTATGCATCTGAAGCTTTGTCAAAGACTTTCTGCAAGTATATTAAAGAGCCACAATATGACATTGGGTAAAGACACGAATTAATTTTCAGGAATGTGGAAGCACTAAGAATGAGAACGAACATGCCATGAAGAATTAAAGGCAATTAAAAACACTTAGGGCTTTTTAATCTGTACAAAGCAAACTATAACATTTTGTCATCCTAAAGCAACTAGTCTTCATAATATTTAAATGCTCACATAAGAATTGGAGAGAATGAAATTCCTGAGAGTAACTATGTGTGGCTTTGCCATTTCAAAATACTTTTTCTGATCAATCATTTGAGATAGAGAATAATCCTTTACCCAAAAAAGGTATTTCTATCCTCAATTTGCAATACACAGAGACATTTAGTGATATGCCCAAGATCACACAGAAAGGTAAAGAAGAGAATGACAAGCTGCCCTTCTGACGTCTGCTACATTACACACAGTATCCTGCAAGGCAGTGGACATAGCAGTGTGCTTGTACCTGCACACTAATATAAACACATGCTAATGCATGCATACACTGGCTCTCCTGATATCTTACTGCTAAAATAACCAAGAAAAATGAAAATCCTATTTTTTTAAATAGCATCTGGATACTACATGTTGTCACCTATAAGTGGGAGCTAAGCACTGGATATGCCTAGACATAAAGATGGCAACAATAGAAACCGGGGGACTACTAGAGATCAAAGTGAGGGAAAAGGGCAAGAGTTGAAAAACTAACTAGTTAGTACTATGCCCAGTACCTGGGTGATAGGATTATTTGTGCCCCAAACCTCAACATAATGCAATGTATCCATGCAACAAACCTCCACATGTACCCCTGAATCTAAAATAAAAGTTGAAATGATTTTTTAAATAAAGAAAAATTATAGGAAAACACAAAGAAAAAATGGCATTTGGAGAAGCTTTATTATATAAAACTATAAACTCACATAGCTAAACCTAATTTTATTGCATATACATTGATCACAGTCTGCCAGGTATTGCTAAACTTTTATACATCTCAATTTCACTAAACCACAAACTCTTTGAGAGAAAGGACGATACTTTCTAATAAAACATACGTTTTGTACTCAGAGCATTCAACAAAATGCCTGGTATATAGTATATATACAATACACGGGGTGAATTCAGGCATAACTATACCACAAATTTTAAGAATAAAACAAATTTAACTGTTTTTTACAAAGTAGTCAACTGAAGCAAAGCCATTGTGTGAATCAACCAAGATTAGTTGCAGAGGCAGATATAAACTCTAAAATCTAGACAACAATGAATTTTTGAGACCTAGAAGCCATTTTATAGGCTATTTTACCCATCACCTTTGTTTTAGATAGCTTTTGTTGGCCAGGCATGGTGGCTCACAGCTATAATCCCAGCACTTTGAGAGGCCGGGTGGGCAGATCACTTAAGGCCAGTAGTTCAAGACCAGCCTGACCACCAGACCACCATAGTGAAACCCCATCTCTACAAAAAATACACAATAGATAGGCATGGTGCCATGAGCTTGTAGTCACAGCTACTCAGGAGACTGAGGTAGGAGAATTGCTTGAACCTGGGAGGCAGATGTTGCAGTGAGCTGAGATCATGCCACTGCACTCCAGCCTGGACAACACAGCAAGACCCTGTCTCAAAAAAATTTTTTTAAGACAGCTTTTGTTGTGATTACCATGTCAAAGTCCTAAATCAGTGTACATCATATATACACACAGACACACATAAATACACACACACAATACTTATATTGAGCCACTGCTAGCTTTTTAATAAAAATATTATCATCTGTGAATGAAGGATGCCATCAGCAAGATGCCCAGTGACACCAGAAAGACGCTGAGTTGTGTGGTTCAGGCCTCAGGCACTGACATCAAATGAGATTATCAATTGCTCATCCAGCCCCTCCAAGTCCCCCCCCACTGATATGAAAAGGAGGCAAGTCACATGACAGACCACTGACACCAACATCATACACCAGAAAGAACCATAATAACTTGCCGCCATTGAGTACATCGAGGTTTAACTTTTCCAGTAAGTCCCATCAGCTTCACTCACAGCCACTGTGGAGGAGAAACACTCCCTTACGCTAAAATTCTCATTGTAATTCCACTTCTCTCATATTCCTAGAATGAGATGGGTAAGCATCTGTACTCAGATTGTCTAGCCAGGCCAAAGAGTGAATGAATCAATGAGCATTATATCCAGCAATAAAGGAATTGTATCCCTGGACTTTAAGGATATAAAATCCTCTTTATATTATATTTCGCAATTACATACAAACCCTATTGTTAACAGCTTTTCGAGAGTTTGAAATTGCATTTAAAGACGATGAGTAGCTTGACTTTATTTCTGAGCACACAGACATAACAGCTATCTCTATTTTTTAAATTATCTATTGGAAGTTTCTAAATAGTTCTTTGAGATTATTTTCAATATTATATCAGATTGCGATGGTTTTCTATTTTTATTTTATATACTGTCCTTCCATTTTTTAAACTATTACTGAAGAATCATTATAGCCAAAGTGCCTTTCATGGAACCATTCTCAGTATTTCTCACAAGCTCTCTTGACAAAAAGTTTGGCTGTCTCTGTTTAAGTAATAAACTAGCAAAGAGGTAAAGGAACTAAAAATGATAGTAAATTAATCTTTCTCAAAAGCAAATTTGAACAAATGCCACTTCACTGCATACATTACCTCCTTATCAAAATTATGTCAAAGACAGGTTTAAAGACCATCCAAGGTCTTTTCACAGAGTTCAGTTCAAGCCATTTGAACCATAGTTTATAATTCCACAGCCTCTGTATTGTATGGCAATCATGTACACTTTGTCTTATGGACCTCACATAAGAAGATGTTTTGGAAGAACCACATTCTCCAGATATTTCATACCAAGCTCAGCACATTGAAACAGATTGTATTCTCCTTGTATTCACAAGAGAGAATGAAACTAATTTAAAATTTGGGGAGAGAACTGCACATAAGCAATACAGTTTAAGAGCTCTACTGAACATTTACAGACCTGCCCTCGATGCTGGGTTTGTCTCTATTACCTAAAAATTAATTTATTAACAGATATATCCTACACTATTCCAAAAAGACTTTTTTATCCAAAAGGAAACTTTGAAATACAGGAAAAGAAAGTGTGACTACTCACTAGTATGACAAATGGCAGAGTGACATTCCAACCAAGCATAGCTATGATTAATGTATGTGCAAACATCCATCCAACAGAAAAATCTCTACAGTACCAAATAGAAATTCTGACCAAATCATGAGCTGTTATGACAAGTCCTCATTATTTTTACAACCCAAGACACTGTTACCTAGTTGGAATCTCTGTGGTTCGGCCATGCCTACTGATGGTAAAATAAGGACAGATAATCCCTGAACAAAATATTTACACTATAATGAGCACCTTCTCTAAAAATGATTTCTCTGAGCTCTGACAGCTTTATCTATATTACATAACCATGCAAATTACAGTTAGTTGGACTAAGAATGGATGCTTAATCCAATTAGCATAAACATATTTCTTCAACTACAAATTTGGAATTTGAATCAAGTAGCCAGTCAGCAACATCTAAACGTGGGAACTGTGGAGCACCTCAGAAAATGAGTCAGTGGGAGGTTGGAGGGGCAGGAAAGCAGAGAAGGGAGGTAGGGGCTTTGCAGTTTTTCCAGTTCCTTTTCTGAGGCCCTAATGCATTCCTGATCTTGAGATATGTTCCTGTCTCCTTATAATAAATTCTTCTGTGTTGCTTACTTCTTGAGTTGACTTGTTATCTAAAACCCAGAACCCTAAGTAATGAATCAGCTATACATTAAATTACTTCTGTATTTTACTTACACTTTCATAGGTCTACAGCTTATCTCTTCATCCAAAGTATAAGCTCCCTGAGAGCAAAGACTATTCTTTATACTTCTTTGCACTCATACACCATGTACACAATGCCTTGAATAGAGTAAGCAAACTTCAAATATTTCCTCATTCTTTGTGGCTCTATGTTGGTATCTTGTTTCCTTTTTATTCAGAATTATTACTGTTAATTGTATTATCACAAAAGTTTATAATTATGATCCATGGCATGACCTGCATACAAGTACACATGTTGTTTTGGTGGTGTTTTCTTAGTATTTGCAAACATGAGAAATTAACCTCCTGGCTCAGTTTTCCAATTTTTGGATGACAGATTGTGTTATGTGCTGTTCCTTGTATTGCTTCTGCAACTTCTCCATGTTAAAAATGCAAACTGAGAAAACTGAAGAGCAGCTCATTAGACACAATTAAACAAGTTTCCCCAGGGAGGCAGTCAGAGCCACTCACCCTGAAAAAAACACTTTATGTAACCAAGTCAGAAAAAGTTCAACTAAGATACATGGTTTTCTGAGGAGCAGATGGTAGGAAAGAAAAGGGCTAGCTTTAGTAATCTTCCACCTTTCTTTCTTAAAAGGTCTTTCTAAGCTGTGCCCATCATCCCTCCTTTCAGAATTGCCTCTCTGACTCATTTGGGATAGACCCCTGACAGCCCTATGTGTATTATTTAATCCCAAAGTGATCAGGAGCAGATCTCTTTGCTTCTTCAGTTGAGGTCCTCATATTCATAACTTCCCATTCCAGTAACACCAAGAGTCAATGTTTTCATGGTTTCACTCTTTGATCACAGCAGCAGTGTCCCAGCGGTGCTCTTTAAATTTATCCCATTTCTTCCCAATTCATTCTCTCCGTAATAATACCAGTTCTAAAGCCATCTGTTTCTGCATCACTCATTCACTCAAGAATCAACATGTCTTTCAGAGGCCAAAACTTATCCTTTCAACCATTTGTCCTACTTTCCCACTACTGCTCATTTACCTATTCAATAATGCGTATCAAAGACCTGATAGGGGTGGGGCACTGAGCTAAGCACTAGGAACACCATGAGGAACACAGACAAGCAAACAGGGTATAATGCTGTGATGATATGTGGTATAATAAAGATAATCATATGGTGCTAAGATGGCACACAAAAGGCACACCAAACCCTGTCTGAACAGCAAGCAAATGTTTCCTGGACAAAATGGTATCAAAATATGAAATCCAAAAGGCAAGTAGTTATTAGGAACATGGTGATGAGCAAGAAGAACGTGTACATATGTGCATGTGCCAAGATGCAAGTGGCAGCAGAGGAGATGAAGAAAAGTAGATGAACATAGATAGAATCAAGAAGAGTTAGTAACAGATTGAATACAGGAGATGAAGGAATGTGAGAGGTGACGGGGAGAGGGAGGTACCAAAAATGACTACCAGATATCTAGCATAAGCAGTCACATGGACAGGGTGCCTTATAATGAAATGGAGAAAAGTGTTTGATAAGAAGATTGCAAAGTCTAAAGAAAATTGTGTTTAATATGGCTTCTCAGATATGGGTAAGAACATTTTCAAAGTTGAATTCTTGTGGACAGATCAATATATTTACAGAAAGTATATGCACCAAATAGTTAACAGTTGCTAGTTTAGAATGGTGGCCCTTTTACTTATCTGTGTTTTCTAAATGTTTGGTGTGAACCCATAACACTTTATAACAAGAAAAACATAGTGATATTGTAAAGTATTATAAAGAATCTTAAAACATATGCATAAGCCATGATAAAGGAAATGGGAGCATGACACAAGACTGCAGCAAAATATTACGATTTTTACATGTTTCTGGGACAAATATGATCCCTACTTCTTCTTTAAAAAATAAAAGAATTACATATTTGTAAAAATACAAATGAGGTAGCACCATCTGGTATTCAGAATGAACTCATCTGGTGAAGTGTGGCAAAGCAATATTTCAAGTCTCACAACCTCTACTCGCATAGTCCCCACTGTGTTAACTTTCTCCAAACTGGAGAAAGCAGTAGGCAAGACTGCAGCTCATGGCCCAACATAACTCATCAGTAGTGCTGAGAAATTAAAGCAAAATTATTTCTCATAAGGATTATAAACTTAATTATTAAATTTGAGCCTTATTTCTGCCCTAGGTCTTCTGACTCACATCCGTCAAGTTATTTTACCAAGATATACAGGGTTTTTTTTAATTTATTCATTATTTTTTACTTTCACCTCAAAGAGCTTGAGATGACTATAGACCTTTAGCTCCCCTTTAAAACTGAGGAAAATGCCTTACACTTACCTTATAATATTCAGCATTTGAAAAACTAAGTAATGTTATTAAAAATTCATTATCAGATAATAGGGATGGGGAAGAGACAACAACCATGAGCTGATGAACCAGTTTGGCATCCATGGCAAAAACTGCTCACCTGCTCACCAAACAGTCTTCATATTCTTCCAGGCTGCAGAACTATTCTGGATGTAGTTATACAGCTATTTGGATGAGAATAGTGGTACTGGAGATGGGGAAAATTGATGGAGTTATTAGACAAAATCATTAAGGCTCTGTGGCCAAGAGAGAGGGAAGTATCAAAAATGACTACATTGACTACTAGATGTTTAGCATGAGCTGCATGGACAGGGTGTCACAAGGACATAGTGAAAAGTACTAGACTGATAAGGGGATCATAACATCTAAAGAAAAATTTTGGTCAATATGACATCTTGTTATGGGTAAAAACAATAGAATGTG
This sequence comes from Ateles fusciceps, assembly GCA_036589455.1. Classification (NCBI taxonomy): domain Eukaryota; kingdom Metazoa; phylum Chordata; class Mammalia; order Primates; family Atelidae; genus Ateles; species Ateles fusciceps. The sequence continues at coordinate 6,292,784 of JAZHEH010002842.1, forward strand.
AATAGAAATTGTGTTTGCCATTTACTTCCCTGCTTCATAAAAATCTCCAATGTGGCATCCCTCATTCTCTTTCTCCACTCACTGGCTAAAATTAATGCAGCTGATGTATCAGAGTCATAAAATGAAAAGAGACTATGAATGACTACATGGAAGGTGGACTACTTTCCTATTACTGCTATAACAAATGATCACAAGCCCAATGGTTTCAAACAAGGCAATTTATTATCTTACAGTTCTGGGGATTGGAAGTGCTAAAATCATGATGGTAAGGCTGTTTATTCTGGAGGCTTAAAGGAACAATCTGTTTCCTTGCCTTTTCTAGCTTCTAGAGGCCACCTGCATTCCTTGGCTCATGGCCCCATCCTCCATCTTCAAAACCAGCAGTGCTGCACCTTTCAGTCTTTCTCTCTGTCCCTCTTCTTCCATCATGGCCTGCCTCTGTGTCTCTCTTGTCTCCATCTTTCTCTTTTCAGAGCCCTTATGATTAGATTGGGCCCACCAAGAAAATTCAAGATAATCTTCCCATCTTGATATCCTTAACTTAATAACATCTGCAAAGTCTCTTTTGCAATGTAAGGTAACCTATTCACAGGTTCTAGTAATTAGGATGTGGATGTGTTTGTGGGGAAGGTCATTATTCTGCCTACCCCCTTGGATTTCACATGAATGAGAAAATCTTCTGATTGTGTTCATTCATTAACTTCACAGTACTTGATTGCATTCATTCATTAACTTCATCATACTTGTCTTTTACTAGTTGATATGACTAAGCAAGAGTATCCAAAATACAGTAAACAGTAAAACAGTAAACATCTGTCCCCAGCTGAACTGTAGTTTACACAGCAACCACCTCTTACTCCATTTTTCTACTAACAAATTGCCCTCCACATAATAACATGTAATGATACTCCCACAGTGTTTACTAATGATAAGGGCATCGTATTATGATAGCTAGAAATAGCCTAGGGGTCATTTAAAATCTTATTTGGCAAACAGCTTCAACTCTTTCCAATATTAAAACTTTAATTAGAACTTTTAATACCTAAGTAAAAATGTTCTCATTTATTAATACATCTTACCTTTTTTTGCCTAAATGATTTAAGGTAAAGATGATGCCAAGAAATAAAGCACTACAAAAAGAAGCAAAGACATAAGAAGATACTGGTGAGACCAATAATGCATGGATAAAGTCTAAGTAATCATATATTTAAAGTTCATTTTTCTCAATTTCATGAAATGTAGATCTGTGGAATTATTACCCAAAGGTCAAGTTGACCTCAATGTCCATGGATTTTACTTTCTATAAACTTTCCATTGCAATTATGATTGGGTTATCTCCAAATGTTGTTTTTATCAGAAGAAAACTAAAAGATGAGGATGATTAATGTTCCCCCTAGATATTCATCACCGACAGTCTCCTTATTACCCTAATGACTGTTCAGTAGAAAAAAAATTTTAATGCACTTTCATGTTTTCTAACTTAGAAAAAGAATCAGACTTTAATGTGAATGCATTTTTAACATTTTTCCATGCTTTAGGGAAACTGCTTTTAGGAGAAAACTGTAATGAATGTTTTTAATCATACTAAAGTGGTTTGCTCAGAATCTGTGGTTTAATTCTACTTTTCAATGACAACAAGATTAAAAAGACTAAATGCATATATCAGCTAGGATTCCTCCCTTCTCAAGATGGCTACCTATTGTTTAAATGTATTTGAAAGATAAAATTCATTTAGAGAGACAGGAACAAAAATAAGCTTGCCAAGTTAATTTTCACAAATTTTTTCCCATACAGATCTATACAAATAGTTGCCATTCTTCTGAGAACTCCTGACCCCATCCCTCCAAGATGGCTCTGGTCCTCAAAATATACTTTACCATACACACAGATATATCCTCTTCCCCTTTCTCTAGTTTCTTCTCATGTACCCTTTAGGTTTTCAATGTTCTTAATGTCATCAACAAAAATGTCACTACTGAAGAGATTTCAGTACCATTTGTCTATGCAGGCCTTTAACTTCAAAGTAAATAACCTGCTTTTCATAAGTTTGTCCTCAGATTTAAACTGAACAGAAATCAAAAAATTATTTTTGTCCCATTTTTCTTTTCCTTGATTTGACTCATAGTGTCAGAGGTTCCATTTAAATGTCTCCCTAAGGATGCTCAAACTGCCTCACCAACTCCACATCACCTCACTACCTACTAAAGTGTGGTAACCAAACCTCAGTCATATTCTAACAATGTCTTTCTCTGTCCCAGTCTAGAAGACAGCAGATAACAAGGGCAGGCAGATTTAAAGAATGGAAGAAGGCATGTGATAAAGGTTTCTGCACACAACAAAGAATTGATCTGCAAATATTGACTGGTTCTTGAGAAAGAAAGAGTTGATGCAGAAAATAAATCATCTGAGGGAAGGGTTTTCTCTCTCTAACCAAGATATTGTATAATGTCTCAACTGATATCCATAACCTTAATGAAGTTCCCAAGAAATGAAATATGTAATCATGTTTGTATATTCTACTACTATTAAACATGCTTCAGGACACATGTGATCAATTATATAATATCACACTTCCAAGTTTTCAATTTTTAAAAAAACTCATAGACAATTAAAAACTACTCTTCAGATCACCTATTTTGTCAATGCACCTGTTAACTTCCCCTTCTCAAGAACTACTCCCAAGGATGTAGGACAATAGACTTTATTCTAAGACCTTCAGAATTCTTTACTGAAAGGTGTGATTAAGGATGAAAACTATTACTATCCAAACTAATTAGAGGGAGTTATGGTCTAATTTAGTTCTATGATGTGAAGCTATTCTGAGCTGATTTTATTGGAAACACAAATTCTATTATATTCTAAATTCAATTGCACAATTCCACAGCAAAGAACTGGGTAATCCGTATAGCTCTTCAATTTTCTTGTGAAAATTCAAAATTTTGCTTATTTTGAGTTATGAAATGTGAATTATTTCAGTGAATCAACCTCTAATTTCAAGGAGATTTGAGGAATAACTCTTTAATTAATCTTTATCATGCTTGCTTAAACTTTGCCAGTCATCTCTCTCCTGAAAGTAAATTAAAATGAGAGGAGAAAGAATCTGAATGACCTGCCATAACACAGCTGGCTACTTGACAGATAAGTCTTTATAAGACCCATCATCCTGAAGAATGACATAATTTTAGTTTCAAGAACTATGCATGCTCAGAAAAAGTTATAAGGCAGTGCAATAAGAAGTTGGAGTAATAATTTGTGTGTGCGTGAACAGACTGCCTAGGTAAATATTTACATCTGGTAAGTAATGAATACTCATTATTATTCATGCTTAGCAGTTTTCCTGCCTCAAAAATATTTCTTTACCCAAGCAGATATTCAGCTTCTCTGTAATTTTTAACTATTACCAACACAGAGCATATTTTTACTACCATTTTATATTTTTTCATTATTATTATGTTTTCAGCTACAATTCATAAAACAAGCACCTAAAAACCAAGCCTTCAGTTCCAGTAAATGTCAGTTAAAAAGTTAAAAAAAAAGATTCAAAGTTTTGCTTATTTTGAGTTATGAAATGTCAATTATTTCAGTGAACTTACCTGTAATTTTAAGGAGATTTGAGGAATTACTTTTTAATTAGTCTTTATCATGCTTACTTTTTCTTTTCTTTTAGCCACCAGAAAACATTGGGAACAGAAAAAGACACAAAGTAAATAGACTGGTAAATATTTCTGTTCCGTGACTCATAGAAGTAGCTGCCATCATGTATTCCCAGATACAGTGCAAATTACTTTACATGTCTTATCTGATTTAACTATTTTTAAAACTCTCTAAAGATATTCTGTGTTATCTCTTTTGGTCAATGGGGAAACTGGGGTTTAGAAAGGAAAAGTAACTTGTCTAAGCCTCACAGCTAGAGACTGACCTATACTTTAAGTCCTAATTTGTCAAGACAAAATGCTTAATTCCTATTACATGTTGCCTGTATATGCAAATTGGCATGTGATACCCGCTAATGTGCTATGGCAGAAATACTAAGATGTCTAACTATGATTTCTGCCTCCCTTCCATAGCATAATATTGATATAGATAAATGTCCACCCATTGTCCACTCCCGCTTCTGTATAGGTGTGTGGCGATGACACAGATAGATTGTTACCAAGAAAATATGCATAAAACTAATTTGCCACTTTCAGGCCTATCCCATAAAAACATCTCAAAAACTTCCATGATCACCAGCCATCCCATTTAATGTCAACTGGGGTTGCCAGATAAAATACAGAGCACATATTTAAATTTGAATATCAAAAAAATAACAAATTATGTTAGTGGAAATACATTCCATGCAATATTGGAGAAATATATTTACCAGGAACACTGACATTCAACTTGCCAGATTAGCATATAAAAAGCATCAAAAATGTAAATGTCCCAAATATTTCATGGGATATACTTGTACTAAAAAATTATTTGTTGTTTATGTGAAATTCAACTTTAGTTGTGTGTCTAGTGTTTGTATTTACTAAATCTGGCCATTGAAATAGCAACACCTCTAGTTACACCGGCAGCAGCCACATACTAAAGACAGTAGAACCATCATCAACACAGATCTGATGATTGCAACCAAGGGTACCCTGCCTTTGAGCTTTACATGAAGGAGAAATAAAATTCTACTGTTTTAAGCCTCTGTGTGTGCTTATTAACACAACACAAACAAGTGTGACTAATATTAATAAAAGTGCCAAGAGCTTATCATTCAAGTCTTAAAGGGAAGCAGCATGGACAGCATAAATCATTTAGGTTTGAAGTCACACCAGCATGTCCTGGGTTCCAATTTCTGCTGCATTACTTCCTAGCTTTGTGGCTCTAACTTCTCTAGCTTTGGTTTTTTTACCTATAAAATAATGAATTTGATGCTTTCTTGAAAAGATATCTTTAAAAAATAAATAACAAATACAAAAGAAACCTAGAATATTTAGCATATAAATGCATAATATACTAATACTATTACTGATTTTTATCATTAAAAAGAATAGGCTAATTTCCCATTTTTAATGTTTATTGAACTGCAAAGTGATGGATTTATGCCTTTTTTAGTAAGAGTTTGTTTTATTGTTTATAATTAAGTCCATATGGCTCACTTTTATAATTAGCTATTTTTTTATCTCACTGTCTTTGAAATCAGTAATTGACTTTGCCAGAAGATTTTTAAGCTGAGATTAGTCTTTTCCCTGAGTTTTCCAACTGGACGAGCACTACTGTTTTGACTGATGGTCCTCAATTACAAGCCCAGTAGGCACTGCGGATGGTCTGAAAGCTGTCTTTCCTCCTCATTGCTGAGCACATCTCAAATTGATCAGCTCAACAGCTAGAATTCAAAAGTGTCTTTCATTTGAAATTAGATAATCACCAAATAACCCTATTACAATTAAAACCCAGAATGCTCAACACCATAAATCCCAAGACTGAGGCACGGTACCCAAATATGCATGTTCCCCACGTGTCCAGAACCTAACTGCTCCCAAGTACAAAATGTTGGCCTTTCTGGCTTAGACAACTTGCTTTATAGGAAGAAAATTGAAGCCTAACTTGAAATACTTTTTTTTAAATGGTATTTGTTAAAATATTTTAATCAAACTGTTTAAGACTTGATGTGCTCAAAATTAAGCTATGTTTTCAGATGTCAATCTGTTCTCATAAACCTCTTCTCAAAGAAAAAACCAAAAATGAAAGTGAATCTCTAATCTCTTACTGATTTGGAATAAATCACTTTGTGTCACTTTCTAACCTTGGTTACAAATCACAAAAATAGACCATTTAAGAAACGGACTCTTAACCTCAGATACGTAAACTTCCTTAAGTTGTAGGCAAAACTCTACATTTATGCATAAATGCTTTTATCAGATTCCAAAAGGGATTCAGAGGCCTCTACAGGTGTTCCACAGGGTTTCTGTCATTAAAAGCAAAAATGACAAGGCTTTCTGGGAAAAAAAATCAATAAATAACCAACATTTTTCCCTTTAAAATAACATTTTGAGAGCCCCCAATTATGAATCAAGTAATTTTAACTACTAGTAGTACAGACCCAAAGAGCATACCATAATCTAGGCTACCACATGGCTGAGCGCGGCTAGCTGCCAAAGGGCAGGTGGTCACAAAACAGTTATAGAGTACTTTTGGGTACTACTGTTTAAACTCAGGAAGTTTGAAGAGCATTACATTAATACCCAATTTAAAGACGCACAGAAAGTGACAGTGATTGTTAAACTTCCCTCAAGGTGTTCTTTTCCAGAATTCTAAATTGTATTCATCTGATAAAAATTCTTATATTTGCATGTCAAGACTTGAAAGATAAGTCAATACTTAAATAAAGTTAAGATGAAATTGAGTGGCAATTATGTTAAATTTGTCTTTTAATTCATTGAAACTAATACTTAACCACACCTGTAAGATGTTATAGAAAAGTGCTCACAAAATAGCAAGAAGAAAAATTTTTGTATCTCATCACAAGGAAACAAAACAAAAAAAGATACAAAATAAGCCAATTCCTTTTTATTTAAAGTGCAAAATGCAAGAAATGCAAACATCAATTTTAAAAAAAGTTCTTTTCCTTTTGATGTCACCAATTAAAATGTAATCTCCTTCCTTCCTGCCATCTAAGGCCATGTGAGGAGGATTCTGAGAAAGGCATCAAGGCAGGGGAGGTGGTGGCTGAGTAACGGTGATGTTAGAGTTTGAAGGAGTTCCCACTGATCAAGTCTATGACAATTTGAACATGAAACTAAATGATAATAAGGGGAAGTGGCTAAGATGGCCAACTAGAAGCAGCTAGGTGCATGGCTCTCAAGGAAAAGAAAAAATGGGGTGAGTGAATAAAGCACCTTCAACGAAAACATCCAGGTATTCGCATTGGCACTAGTCAAGGAAACAACTCAATCCATGGAGAATGAAAAAAAAGCAAGGCAGGATGACAGCCCACCCAGGAGTGACACAGAACCAGGGGAACCTCTCCCCCACCAGGGAAGCAGTATGTGAAAGTGTAATGCCAGGAAACCACACTGCTCTCATGGATCTTTGCAACCCTCAGGTCAGGTGATCCCCTTGTGAACTCACTCCACCAGGGCCTTTAGTCAAACACACAGAGCTACGTGACTGTCAGCAGAGCAGCCACTAGGCACACACAGAGACTCAAGAGCTTTAGATACTCCAGTTCTGGGCTTCCTGGCAAAAGTAATACAACTCCGGCAAAGAGAGAGGTTAGAAACTCATACATACAACTAGGAAGGGGGCCAAGCAGCAGCAGAGTGCAGGCCCCACTTGCATGGTACCTCACAGGATAAGACCCACTGGCCTGAAATTCCAGCCAACCACTGGTAGCAGTGTTATACTTCACTGGGACAGAGCTTCCAGTGGGGGAGGGGCGGGCCACTATCTTTGCTGTTTGGGCAACTTAGCAGTTCCAGCCTGTGTACTTTGGAGAGTCCAAACCAACCAGGGGCAGAAGGGATCTACCAGCATAGCACAGCTGCTCTACAAAAATGTGGCTAGACTGCTTCTTTAAGCAAGTCCCTGATCCATTCCTCCTCACCAAGTGGGACCTCCCAAATGGGGCCTCCAGCCACCCTCACTAGTGTTCTGTGGCAGACAGATATAAAAGCTCCCTAGGACAGAGCTCCCAGATGAAGGGGCAGGCTGCCATCTTTGCTGTTTGGATGACTTAGCAGTTCCAGCCTTTGGGCTTTGGAGAGTCCAAGCCAATTGGGGCAGGAGCGCAAAACACATAGAGCACAAAACAGCTGCTCTATGAAAGTGTGGCCAGACTGCATCTTTAAGTGGGTCCCTGATCCCATTCCTCCTCACTGGATGGAAACTCACAACTGGGGCCTCCAGCCACCTCCACAAGTGCTCTCTAGCCTATAGAAATTTGAAAACTACCTGGGACAGATTTCCAAGGAGTAGGGGCAGACCACCATCTTTCTGGTTTGAGCAACTTAGCAGTTCCAGTCTTCAGGCTTTCAAGAGCCCAAGATGACCAGCAGTGGAAGCAGTACCCCAGCACAGCACAGCAGCCCAACAAAAATGTGGCCAGATTGTTCATTAAAGTGGCTGCCTGACCCCATTCTTCATCCATGGGTAGAGCCTCTCAACCAGGGTCTCTAGCTATACCCACCAGTGTTCTCTGGCTGACAGAGTCTTCAGGCCTTCCTGAGATGGAGCTCTCAGAAGGAGCAGGCTGCTGTTCAGGCAACTTAGCTGTTTAGGCAACTTAGCTGTTAGAGCATTTGGACTTCAGAGTGTCCGAGGTGACCAGGGGCTAAAGTGGATTCCCAGCACAGCAAAGGTGCTCTACAAAAACATGACTAGATCACTTTTTTAAGTGGATCCTTGATCCTATTCCTTCTGACTGGATGAGACCTCGTTTCCAGGGTCTCCAGTCACCTCCTACAGGTGTGTTTAAGCCAGCAGGAGGTCCTTACATCCTTTGAATGGACCTCCCAGAGGAAAGGGCAGGTTGCCATCTTTGCTATTTTGGAGTCTTCACTGGTGATACCTTCAGGTACTGGAAAATCCAAGGCAACTAGGGACTGGAGCAGACCCCCAGCATACCACAGCAGCCCTACGGAAAAGTGGCCAAGTTGTCAAAAGAAAAAAAGAAATCCAAAGATCAGCAAACTCAAAGATTGAGAATAGATAAGCCCACAAAGATGAGAAAGAATCAGCACAAGAATACTGAAAATTCAAAAAGCTAAAGTGCCCTCTTTTCTAAGTGACCCCATCACATCTCCAGCAAGGGTTCAGAACTGGGATGAGGCTGAGATGGATGAAATAATACAAATAGAATTCAGAATACGGGTAGGAAGGAAGTTCACTAAGCCAAAGGAGTATATTGTAACCCAATGCAAGGAAGCCAAAAATCATGATAAAACATTATAGGAGCTGACAGACAAAATAGCCAGTATAGAGAAGAATGTAACCAACCTGATAGAGCTGAAAAAGACAATACAACAATTTCATAATGCAATCACAAGGATTAATAGTGGAATCGACCAAGTGGAGGAAATAATTTCAGAGCTTGAAGCCTGCCTTTCTGAAATATGACAGGCAGACAAGACTAGAGAAAGAAGAATGAAATCAAATGAACAAAACCTCCAAGAAATATGGCATTTTGTAGAGACCAAAGCTACAACTTACCAGTGAACCTGAAAGAGATGGGGAGAATGGGACCAATTTGGAAAACATAATTCAGGATATCATCCACGAGAATTTCCCCAACCTAGCTAGAGAGGCCAACATTCAAATTCAGAAAATGCATAGAACCCCAATAAGATACTCCACAAGTAGCTCATCCCCCAAGACACATAATCATCAGATTCTCCAAGGTTAAAATGAAAGAGAATATGTTAAAGGCAGCTAGAGAGAAAGGTCAGATCATCTACACAGAGAAGCCCAACAGACTACAGTGGACCTCTCAACTGAAACTCTATGAGATAGAAGAGATTGGGGGCTAATCTTCAACATTTTAAAAGAAAAGAAATTTTAACCTGGAATTTTATATCTAGCCAAACTAAGCATCATAAGCAAAGGAGAAATAAGATCCTTTTCAGACAAGAAAATGCTGAGGAAATTTTTTTTTACCACCAGATCTGCCTAACAAGAGCTCCTGAATGAAGCACTAAATATAGAAAGGCAACTTACCAGTCAGTACAAAAACACATTGAAATACACAGACCAGTGACACTATAAAGCAACCACATAACAAGCCTTCAAAATGACCACTTAACATCATGACAGGATCAAATCTGCACATATCAATACTAACCTTAAATGTAAATAGGCTAAATGTCCCAATTAAAAGACACAGAATGTCAAGCTGGATAAAGAGCTAAGTCCCATAGGTATGCTGTCTTCAAGAGACCCATCTTACATGCATTGACACACAGAGGCTCAAAATAAAGAGATGGAGAAAAATCTACCAAGCAAATGGAAAACACACACACAAAAAAGCAGGGACTGCAATCCTGACAAAACAGACTTTAAACCAGCAAAGATCACAAAATACAAGGATGTACATTATATAATGGTAAAGGGTTCAATTCAATGAGAAGAGATAACTATCTTAAATATATAGGTACCAACACAGGAGCACCCAGATCTATAAAGCAAGTTCTTAGAGACCTTCAAAGAGACTTAGACTCCCTCAAAATAATAGTGGAAGACTTTAACACCCCACTGACAATATTAGACAGATCATCGAGACATAAAATTAACAGTGATATTCAAGACCTGAACTCAGCACTGGATCAAATGGACCTGATAGATAGATACAGAATTCTCACCAAAAACAGAATATACATTCCTCTTGGCACCATATGGCATTTACTCTAAAATTGATCACATAATCGGAAATAAAACACTCCTCAACAAATAAATGCAAAAGAACTGAAATTCATAATAAAGTCTCTCAGACCACAGTACAATCAAATTAGAACTCAAGATTAAGAAATTCACAGCCAGGCACAGTGGCTCATGCCTGTAATCCCAGCACTTCAGGAGGCTGAGGCAGGCAGATCACCTGAGGTCAGGAGTTCAAGATCGACCTGGACAACATGGTGAAACCCAAGCTCTACTAAAAATACAAAAATTAGCCAGGTGTGGTGGTGGGTTCCTGTAATCCCAGCTACTTGGGAGGCTGAGGCAATAGCTTGGACCCAGGAGGAGGATATTGCAGTGAGCAAAGATCATGCCATTGTACTTCAGTCTGGGTGACAGAGTAAGACTCCAAAAGAAAGGAAAGAAAGGAAGGAAGGAAGGAAGGAGGGAGGGAGGGAGGGAGGAAGGAAGGAAGGAAGGAAGGACAGGAATTCACTCAAAACTACACAGCTACATGGAAATTGAACAAACTGCTTCTTAACGACTTTTGAGTAAACAATAAAATTAAGGCAGAAATCAAGAAGTTATTTTAAACTAATGAGAACAAAGATACAATGTACCAGCATCTCTGGGACACAACTAAGGCAATGTTAAGAGGGAAATTTATAGCACTAAATACCCACATGTTAGAAAGATCTCAAGTTAACAACCTAACATCACCACTAAAAGAACTAGAGAATGAAGGGCACGCAAATCCCAAAGCTAGCAGAAAATAAGAAATAACCAAAATCAGAGCTTAACTGAAGGACACAGAGACATGAAAAGCTATTCAAAAGATCAATGAATCCAGGAGCTAGTTTTTTGAAAAAATTAATAAAATAGATAGACTACTATTTAAACTAATAAAGAAGAAAAGAGAAAAGATTCAAATAAACACAATCAGAAATGACAAAGGGGATATTACCACTGACCTCACAGAAATACAGACAACCATCAGAGAATATTATGAACACCTCTGTGCACATAAACTAGAAAATAAAGAAGAAATTGTTAAATTCCTGGACACACACAGCCTCCCAAGACTGAACCAGGAAGAAACTGAATCCCTGAATAGGCCAATAACAAGTTCTGAAATTGAGGTGGTAATAAATAGCCTACCAACCAAAAAAAAGTCCAGGTCCAGACGAATTCACAGCTGAATTCTAGCAGATGTACAAAGAAGAGCTGATACAAAAGCTGGACACAGTGGCCCACACCTGTATTCCCAGCATTTTGGGAAACCAAGGTAGACAGATTCACTTGAGCTCAGGAGTTTCTGACCAACCTGGACAACATGACAAAATCCCATCTCTACAAATAATACAAAAAACTAGTCGAGCATGGTGGTATACACCTATAGTCTCAAGTACTTGGGGGGACTAAGCAGGAGTTTGTGCCCAGCCTGGGTGGTAAAGTGAGACACTGTCAAAAAAAGGAAGAAAGGAAGGGAGGGAGGGAGGAAGAGACAGTCAACATGACTATGTCCATGAAAATGAGAGATTGTATTAAAATGAGAAAATTGATTAGTTCACAAATTATGCATTGAAAGGCCCACAGTTTACTAGATCTATAAATTCCTCAGAACCCCTAAATACATTGGCTTTTTAGAATAAGTATTAAACACACACACACATACACACACACACACACACACAACAATACAAATGATGTGGCCTTGTGGAAGGAATATGTAAAGCTATTTGCATTATAATGCTAGTTTAGTTTTTCTTTACATTAAACCTTAATAACCAGAATCTGCTTCTTTGTAACTTCTGTCCATTTATCCACTTTCCACCCAAGGAGATAGAGCAAGTCTCATTTCCTCAACTATTCTAAATCTACCATCACAACCCCCTAAATCTTTACCAGGTTGAACACTTCCTTAACTGATAGGACTTTAGTTCTCTTGGTTGCTTTTCTCTGGAGTATCCCATTTTGTCTGAGACGGTGACAGTAATATGATACCTCTGAGACAATACTATGATACTAGAGTGTCTAAGCAGAATGGACTGGCACTCACAAAACCAGATATTGTATTTTCAGTAGCACAGCCAAGGATGATACTATTATTTGTTTCTTTTTTGGAATTCCCAGCTGGAGATGCAGTCTGGCAAGTGCTATGAAAACAATCACCCCACCTGCACCAATTTCTGTGCTTGAGTAATCTGCCAGTCGCTATGTCTCAGCCATTTTCAGCCACATCCTGTTACTGGAAAATGCACTGCAATGTATTTAGAGCAACGAAGTCCTAGAGTTTGTACTTCACTCTGTAAATAAATTATTACTATGGCTATTAAAATTTTTAAAAAGCAAATGCTCCTCATTGCTCTTCCTTCCCAAATTAATGAGCTTTCCTGAAGATGTTTAATCTCAGAAGTTCATCCTACAATGTATGCAAGATTAGTCACTGCAGGTAATGTTACATTTCATATCTGAGGTCAGAATTATATCATTTGGAGCTGTTGCAAAATTTAGAAGATAAACTAGATTTAGTATGATTTTTTAAAGATGAGACTCAGACAAATCTTTGCTTCTGACTGAATTAAGAAACAACAATAGGTTGGGCATGATGGCTCATGCCCATAATCCCAGTTGTTTGGAAGGCCGAGGCAGGCGGATCACAAGGCCAGGAGTTTGAGACCAGTCTGGCCAACACAGTGAAACCCATCTCCACTAAAAATACAAAAAAATAGCCGAGTGTGGTGGTGTGCACCTGTAATCCCAGCTACTTGGGAGACTGAGACAGGAGAATCGTGTGAACCCAGGAGGCAGAGGTTGCAGTGAGCCAGATTGTGCCATTGCACTCCAGCCCAGGCAACAGTGTAAGACTCCGACTCAAACAAAAAGATAAAATATAATAAAAATGAAACAACAATATACAAACCAGCAATATGACAATATTAGACCTATTTATCATTATATCATTTTAATTATGTAAGGAATAAAACAGCTGTTTGTTTACTGTTTCTTATGTGCCAGGAATAATTCTAAATGCATTATGTCTATCACCTCATTTAATCCTCAGAATAACCCTATTAAACTGGTATTGCTATGGACGAGGAAATGAAAACCCAGAAAAGTTGCTGTGTCACACAGCTAGGGGGTAACAGAATCCAAATTTGAAACCAAGCTGTCAATGTTGAACCCATACCACCTCCTTGTTCTCATTAACTGCAGTCAAAGGTACTCTGGCTGGAAAATCCAGTGGCAGTGAGGACATGGAGTGTGTGGAAGCAGGCTTCCTATGTTACTGGCAGTACTGTCAGCTAGTACAAGCTTTCCAAGGGAAATTTGGCATTCTGTATCAAAAGCCTTACCATTTATTCTGCAGAAATTAAAAAAGTGTCGAAACACGTCTTCTGTAAGGTCAATTGAGGCAATGTAAACAACAACAACAAAATTAAAATGACCTACTGTTTAACACAGGTGATTTGGTAAATAAACAGTGATACATCATACAATGAGGTTATTGTACAACCATTAAAATTATGATTTAGGTGTATAAAGACAAAAAAAGTACAGACACATTCAGTGAAAATTCATGTATAAAACAGATTCTAAAACATGATATTGTTTATAAAAATGTACACACACATTTATATATATATATATGTGCTCATTTTTAAAAGCTCAGAAGTATGTAGACTAAAATGATATCAAAAACGTATTTCTGTGACAGAGCAAGACTCCGTCAGAAATAAAAACACATTTCTGCATGGTTATATTAATAATTGTTTTTCCATTGTAATTGCCTGTATTTTTTCACTTATCTACACTAAGCATGTATTATTTTAGAGAAAAATACAAGTTCAATTCCTATTTTTAATGATACATTAAAAATAAATAATAACTAATAAGATACCTACTATCTCTTTTTTTTTCTTGAGATGGAGTCTCACTCTTGTTGCCCAGGCTGGAGTGCAATGGCGCAATCTCAGCTCACCGCAAACCCCACCTCCCAGGTTCAAGTGATTCTCCTGCCTCAGCCTACAGAGTAGCTGGGATTATAGGCACCCACCACCATGCCTGGCTAATTATTTGTATTTTTAGTAGAGATGGGGTTTCACTGTATTGGTTAGGCTAGTCTCGAACTCCTGACCTCAGGGGATCCATCCGCCTCAGCCTCCCAAAGTGCTGGGATTACAGGTGTAAGCCACCTCACCTGGCCAAGATACATACTATCTCTTAAATAAGAAAAGAATTCAAAACAGAATAATGTGGTCTCACTTTATAAAAATCTGTACAGTTTATATTAATAGTATATTATAATTTTATATTATAAAAGTATACATTTTATATTTTAAAATATTACATTATAAAAATGCTGGTAAGTTCAGCATTATCTCCAAATAGTAAAGGACAGATTTTATTTTACTTCATTTCGCTTATCTGTATTGTTTGTTGTATGCTGCTTTTATAATTAAAATGTATTATTTTTAAATAATCTATTAGTGAAGAAAATTAATGAGTTGTATAAAAAAAAAAGAGTTCAAAAATTACGTAACAACAGCAAAAATAAAAAGTACTAGCATTCAAAATGGCTTCAAGCAATATAAGTTGTTAATTCTCACCTAGCACTCAGAGGCTTGTCCACCATGGTGCCCAGGGAAGATTAAAATTAAAGCACTTAACTTGAAAATATGAGGATCCCAGCAAGCAACCCTGAAATGCCCTTAGTACAGCAGACACAGGGAAAGCCATCAATGTGTTTGTTTCTGAAAGATTCTTTTTAATGATAAATAAGAAACATTTTAACTTGTAGCTTTCTTATCACGTGAAAGAGATTAATTCAATAATAGCCTTAGTACTTATTAAATGATACCTTGAAATTTCTCCATAATATGAAAGTTAACTTTTCAATCAAATGCGTGAAAATTGCATATTGTACATTTGTGTAATAATAATTCCATGTTGCACATGCAAGAAAATAGTCAAAATAGGAAGGCACAACATGTCAAAATATTCTAATTTAATGCCAGTAGAGCTCATTATGTTCCTTCCAGTAGCTCTACACTAAATTGATGAACAGAAGGCTAAATGAAGAAAAAGAAGAGTTCAATGCATGCTGAACAAAGCTTATGAAAGGAAGCAATCTGTAGTCAAAGAGCAAGAAAGGATGTGTTATTTAAGGTTACATCTCAGACAGGGGATACTAATAAATAATCATTTTGACAACTTTAGGGTAATTACATTATTTTTAAAAAGATAATCATATGAGGTAATAAAAAATACTTAACAATAATAATCAGAAATGTAGAATTACTTCAGTCTCATTTTATTCTAATAAAATATATGGCAAATCTGTCTACCCTTTGGAATGAGAAATAGAATGGTAAACAATGAAAGTATTTAAAATGGAGAGAGAAGAGACAATCCTAAGAAGAAGAAAATTGAATCACCACAAAAACCATGGTGACTCAATTTTATACAGGCTAGATGTGATCAATACTCCTTCCAACCATTTGATTAAGTGATTAAAGAGCTAAAGATGCCCAATACTAAAAGTTTTACTTGCTGTATTAGTCTGCTTTCATATTGCTATAAAGAACTGCCCAAGACTGGGTAATTTATAAAGGAAAAAGGTTTAACTGACCCACAGTTCCACATGGCTGGTGAGGCCTCCAGAAACTTACAATCATGGCAGAAGGCAAAGGGAAAGCAAGGCCCTTCTTCACATGGTGACAGGAGAGAGAAGAGCTAGCAAGAACAGGGAAAACTGCCTTATAAAACCATCAGATCTCATGAGAACTCACTATCTCAAGAACAACATGGGGGAAACTGCACTTCCCACCAACTCTCTCCCTAAATACCTGGCGATTACAATTCTAGATGAGATTTGGGTGCAGACACAAAGCCTAACGATATCACTTGCCTAAGATTAATGTGCACCCTTACCAGAAGACAGACCATTTCCAAAGTAATTAGTAAGTAGAACCAACAGAGGCTGATTGGGCAAAGTTTTGTTGCCTCATAAGCAAAGAAGAGAAATATTTTAGGACAAGCCTTCGTGTTATGTGATTTCAAGGCAGACCCTACCATTTTACCCAACAGAAGCAGGGCGATGGTACTGCACAAACCCAGAAGCATAAGTCACATAGAACACAGTGATGCCTGGAGCAAAACGGTGACTTCACACCCTGAGATGCAAGGGAATAGCTGACAAGATAGGTCTAATACAAAAGAAATGCAGTAAAAGGTAACAATTTTAATGCCTTTACTTACAAAGGAATGTACTTTGTACTGACCAGGCTTAATATCTCAATTAATATCATTGTTTAAATAAACAAGAAGGACTCTTTGTGTGTGAAAAGTGTATTGTATTTTTTCATATAAATTTTCAGCAGACACCCTGTTTCATTAGCTAACTACAATACAGAAATGCAACTGTATTAATTAAAAGGCAATCACAGGGTGGATACAGACACAGGGTTGGTTCTATCCTTGGACAGCCAGCCACAGGATGAAGGTTGAAGGACAACAAGTCAACCCCAAGATCCCTCTTTAATATGTCCACCATCAGAATCCATGGAATTAAATTATACTACCTCTTAGAGGCACCTATTAAATGCAACTAGGAGACATCTGAGCAATTGCTTAGTTGAGATTGCACTCAGTGCAGCTGCAAGTAAACAGATGCCTCACTCACCCGAGAGGGATTTACTTACTTCATGCCAGGAGTCTTGCAGGAATATCTACAGAGCTGGTATGTCACTGAAGACCCAGATTGTTTTATATTTTTGCTCTGCCTTTCTTGGTGTCTGACTTTCTCCCTTAAGGCCTCAGAACAGCCACTGCAGGTTCTATCTGCTATTACAAAGCTGAATAACAACAACAACAAAAAGTAGCCTGGCAAGTCCAGAAACCTGACTGTCTTTTAAAAGCCCCCTCTCAAGCCAGGGCAGTGGCTCACACCTGTAATCTCAACATTTTGAAAGTCCAAAAAGGGAGAATCTCTTTTGGCTAGGAGTTTGTGACCAGACTGGACAACACAGCAAGACCCTCATCTCAACTTAAAAACAAAATTTTAAGCTCTCCTCTCCCATTCTTCCCAGGCAAGAATAAGACTAACTTCTGATGCATATGATTACTGCGTATATTAATTTTAGTTGTAGTGTAAGCATATATTGTTCCTCTATGGTAGCAATGACACATTGCCGAAAGTCACACATCCAGGAGGTGACAAAGCTGGATTTAAACCCAGATTGTTGGAGTCAAGAAGGAGATTGAGACTCAAATGTTCATAGTCCCTTTCTTAGATGGGCTGTGGCAACAGGCCAAAGCTTTAGCAAAACATCTATTGTTCTCCAAAAAACTGAGAATACTTTCAACTAAACTCAAAGAAAAGGGTCAATAATGCAAATTCAACACAGACTCTCCAGTGACAAAAACCATTTTCTACATCCAGGGATCCTGAGCCACAGGACTTTAAAAGATTTTTGTAAATGTTAGTTGCTAAAAGTTTTCCTATGAACTATTTTATTTTCCCATAGATTAAACATGAACAAATATAAAACATGATCGACTTAGTTGATCAACTGCATTCTTCTCACACTGTATCCACTCCTATAGGAAAGGACCCTTTTGATCACCACACCAAAGAGCATAAATGCCACTCATGCTAAACTGCATTTTTCATATTAAGTAAATACATGCTCATAACATGATAGAAGCAATCGCAAAACAAAGAATACAAATAATGAGAGTTGTTAGCGACCATTCACCATAAACTAAGTTGAAGAACACAGTACTATAATCAAGTCTTCCTCATAAAGATTAAAAATACCCTTTAATAAGTTCAAACAACATACTAACACACAAAAACTACACAGACATGGTGACAGAGCAGAATTGTCAACATTCCCCTAAGTCAGCAAAAACCTGCCATCATGAGACTCACAGATGGTAAGAGAGGTCATGCCCTTCTGAAAAGTAATAAACAAGTCTAATAATTTTACAGGTTAACGAATAGTAAGTTTGTCCTCTGTGTTTTAGGGATTGTTGTTTTGTTGTCTGAAGCAGTGGTCTGTCACTTCTTGGCCTCTTGACTAAGATCAAGTGTAAAGTAAATGGCCTATTGTTTTATGAGGCCACAGCTTGGGAAAGTTGAGACTTGGAAGTTGTGTTTTTATTTTTATTTTGCCTTTTCTAAATCAAGGTGAAATTCACATAACATAAAATGAACCGTTTTAAAGTGAACAATTCAGTGACGTTTAGTATGTTCACAATGTGTGCAACCACTATCTCTGTCTAGTTTCAAATCATTTTCATCATTAAAACCCTATACCCATTTAGCGGTTATACCCTGTTACCCCTACACAGGGACTATCAACCCTTAATCTGCTTTGTGTTTCAATAAGAATTTATGACATAGCCATTTTAATAACTTTACCCAGAAGTTTTAAATATTTTAAGTCTTTACTGGAAAATGGACAGACTTACTAAATAAAATGAGCAGACTTACTAAATCAGAGAAATAGTACAATTTAGACATAGCATTTCTAATGGAATGCCTCCTCCTTTTCTCTTTTTAGTATTTTTACCTATAAAATACACACTGCCATAGACTGTGGATGTAAACAACTAGTCATTTCGTAGTAGTGAAAGGTGCGAAGGCCACCAGGGTCATAAAAACACAAAGATTCTCTGTCCTTCCGTGTCTATGCCAGTTGTCTATTATTTTATTTGGCAGATTCTGACAAGGTCACAATGTACACTTTAGGTGATATTCCTGGAACTACTTAGTTTTACAAATGTCAAACCACCCCCCCAAAACAACTGTAAGCTAAATTGTTATCCATAGTATTCTGCTCCAGAAAACAATCAAAATAAAAACTGCTACTTTACGGCTCAATTCGCCCCGAAAGTGTATGGGAAATGGTGGTTACAACATGAAAATTTCTTTTGTTGCTGTCCCCCACGTACAGATCACATTGTCATATTAGATTCAAGTCCATGTGAAGGGAATGAAAAGGAATATTCATAGAAGATGTTCAATCATTTAACAGACATTTATGATGTGCCAGTTGGGAACACAAGGAGACACTTGGAAGGATATCAGAAAATAATCACAAATACTGGTGCTTACTCTGCTCCTGTCATGTTCTATGTGTATGTGTGTATTTATATATATTATGCACAAATATAGATAAAAAGTGTGTGTTAAATTAATTACATTAATTAAGTGAGCAGATACATATGCTCATTTGATTTTTATAACAATCACGAAAGAGAGCTTCCATTGTTGTCATCCCCCACTTTACAGAGAATAAAACTGAGACAGAATGGTTAAATGACTTGTCAGAAGGTCCAATTTCCAGAACCTATAAGGAACTTAAGCAAATCAACAAGCAAATAACAACCCCATTAAAAACTTGCTAAATGACTATGGCATGGGAGGCAGGACCAGATTGCAGCTCCAACTCCGATGGACAGAGCAAAGCGTGGAGACTCGCATCGTGAATTTCATCTCCAGAACGAGTACAGGAATAAATCAGAAACCCTGAGAGGACCCAGAGACCCCTGAAGGAAGCAGACTGCTCCTGCAGGACCCGGGGAGACACCCCAAATACTGTGAGTGCCCAAACTGCAGAAGTGGGAAAAGGAGATCCTCTGCCCCTGAACACACACCCCAACTGGGAAAACTGAAGGTCTAGTTTATGGGAGAAGATTCCAACCTTACCCGGAACTGAGTCCATTTAGAGAGCCGAGTGAGATACAAGGGTAGAGGAAGTGGCAGGAAAGGCCCTGGGAACTTGCTGGGTCCCCAGGCAGGCCATCCCTGCCTGGCACCACAGTGATCCTTCGGGAGGGTCACCAGAGGTGCGGGGGAAAATGCCACAGGGAGAAGGAAGACTCCAGCCAAACTTTGCAACAATTTGAACCAGTTGAAAAGCCTCCTGGCCAGAACTCGGGGGAGGACATGAATACAGAGTGCAGACTCCACTCTGGGAGTGAGGGAAGAACCAAATCCCTTTTCTTTTGAGGCTGGTAGGTGGGTATCCTAGGTCAGTTTCTCAGTCCTGCTTGCCCACTGCCTACAAACAGACTTGGTGCTGTTAGAGGGTACACAGTGGGAGTAAGACCGGCCTTTTGGATCACATGGGAGGTGGGTGAGGCTTGTAACTGCCAGCTTTCCCCCAGTTCCCTGACAACCTGCATGACTCAGCAGAGGCAGCCATAATACTCACAGGTACACAACTCCAGTGACCTGGGAACCTCACCCCATCCCCGACAGCAGCCACAGCAAAACCCCCCAGAAGAAGAGTCTGAGCTCAGACATGCCTAGCCCTGTCCCCCACCTGATGGTCCTGCCCTACCCACCCTGGTAGCTGAAGATAAAGGGCATATACCCTTGGGAGTTCTAGGGCCCCACCCACTACTGGTTCCTCTCCATACTACCACAGTTGATGCTCCTGGAAAGTGCAACCTCCCAGCAGGAGGCCAACCAGCACAAAAGAGAGCATTAAACCACCAAAGCTAAGAACACTCGCAGAATCCATTTCACGCCTCTGCCACCTCCACTGGCGGAGAGCTCGTATCACTTGCACAGGTGCTCGTATCCACACCTGAGAGACCCACAGACGGTTCACATCACAGGAGAGCCTGGTGGACTTGTTGGGTGGCTAGACACAGAAGAGAGATAACAGTCACTGTAGCTTGGCTCTCAGGAAGCCACCTCCATTAGGAAAAGAGGGAGAATACTACATCAAGGAACACCCCATAGGACAAAAGAATCTGAACACCACCCTTCAGCCCTAGACCTTCCCTCTGACAGAGCCTATCTACCCAAATGAGAAGAAACCAGAAAACCAACTCTGGTAATACAAAAAAACAAGGCTCTCTAACACCCCCAAAAAATCACACTAGCTCACCAGGAATGGACCAAACCAAGAAGAAATTCCTGATTTACCTGAAAAACAATACAAGAAGTGAAGGGAGAAATATTCAAGGAAATAGCATAAATCAAAAACAAAACTTTAGAAAACATTGGACACACTTATAGAAATGCAAAATTGTCTGGAAAGTCTCAGCAACAGAATTGAACAAATAGAAGAAAGAAATTCATAGCTCAAAGACAAAGTCTTCGAATTAACCCAATCTAACAAAGACAAAGAAAAAATAATAAGAAAATGTGAACAAAGCCTCCAAGAAGTCTGGGATTATAACTACCACACCTAAGAATAATTGGTGTTCTTGAGAAAGAAGAGAATTCTAAAAGCTGGAGAAACATATTTGGAGGAATAATTGAGAAAAACTTTGGCAACCTTGCTAGAGACCTAGACATTCAAATACAAGAAGCACAAAGAACACCTGGGTAATCGTAGCAAAAAGATCATCACCTAGGCACATTGTCATCAGGTTATCTAAACTTAAGACAAAGGAAAGAATCTTAAGAGCTGTGAGACAAAAGCACCAGGTAACCGATAAAGCAAAACCATTCAGATTAGCAGCAGGTTTCTCAGCAGAAACCCTACAAGCTAGAAGGGTTTGGGGGCCTATTATCAGCCTCCTCAAACAAAACAATTATCAGCCAAGAATTTTGTAACAAGTGAAACCAAGCATCATATATGATGGAAAGTACAGTCTTTTTCAGACAAACAAATGCTGACAGAATTCACCACTACCAAGTCACCACTACAAGAACTGCTAAAAGGAACTTCAAATATTGAAACAAATCCTGGAAACACATCAAAACAGAATCTCTTTATATAAATCTCACAGGACCTATAAAACAAAAATACAATTTAAAAAGTAAAAACAGGCTGGGCGCGGTGGCTCACGCCTGTAATCCCAGCACTTTGGGAGGCAGAGGTGGGCAGATCAGCTGACATCACAAGTTCAAGACCAGCCTGTCCAACATGGCGAAACCCCAAATCTAGCCAGGTGTGGTGGCAGGCACTTATAATCCCAACTACTTGGGAGGATGAGGTAGGAGAATCGCTTGAGACCAGGAGGTAGAGGTTGCAGTAAGCCAAGATTGTGCCACTGCACAATATATATATCACAGTTTCTTTGTCCACTCGTTTTCTGATGGGCATTTGGGTTGGTTCCTTGATTTTGAAATTGCAAATTGTGCTGTTATATACATGTGTGTGCAAGTACCTTTTTTGTATAATGACTTATTTTCCTCTGGGAAGATACCCAGTAGTGGGAAGGCTGGATCAGACGGTATTTCTACTTTTAGTTCTTAAGGAATCTCCACACTGTTTTCCATAGTGGTTGTACTAGTTTACCTTCCCACCAGCAGTGTAGAGGTGTTCCCTGATCACTGCATCTATGCCAACATCTACCATTTTTTGATTTTTTGATTATGGCCATTCTTGCAAGACTCAGGTGGTATCACATTGCAGTTTTGATTTCCATTTATATATTATATATATAAATTATTTATATGATGGAATACTACTCAACCATAAAAAGGAATGAATTAATGGCATTATGAATTAATGGTGGTATCACATTGTGATTTTGATTTGCATATATATATATCATATATATAAAATATATTTTACATATATATGATGGAATACTATTCCACCATAAAAAGGAATGAATTAATGGCATTCACAGTGACCTGGATGAGATTGGAGACTATTATTCAAAGTCTCTTCTAAGATTCTTATTCTAACTCAGGAATGGAAAATCAAACATCATGTGTTCTCACATACGTGAGATCCGTGGGAGCTAAGCTATGAGGACACAAAGGCATAAGAATGACACAATGGACTTTGGAGACTTGGGAGGAGGGGTGGGAGGGAAGCGAGGGATAAAAGACTACAAATAGGGTGCAGTGTGTACTGATGGGTGATGGGTGCATCAAAATCTCACAAATCACCACGAAAGAACTTATTCATGTAACGAACACCCGTCTGTACCCCAATAACCTATGGAAAAATAAAAAATTAAAAAGTATGCAAAGGGCATGAACAGACACTTCTCAAAAGAAGACACACAAGCAGCCAACAGCCATGAAAAATTCTCAGTATTACTAATAATCACAGAAATGCAACTCAAAACCACAATGGGATGCCATCTCATACCAGTCAGAATGGCTTTTGTTCAAAAGTCAAAAAATAATGTATGTTGGTGACCTGTGGAGAAAAGGGGACATTTATACACTGTTGGTGGGGATGTAAATTAGTCCAGCCACTGTTGAGAGCAGTTTGGAGATTTCTCAGAGAACTAACGGTTGAACTACCACTCGACCCAGCAATCCCATTATGGAGTATATACCCAAAGGAAAATAAATTGTTCTACCAAAGGGATACAAACACTTGTATGTTCATTGCAGCACTATTCACAAAAGCAGAGACATGGAATCAACCCAGGTGCCCATCAACAGCAGACTGGATAAAGAAAATTTGGTATATGTACTATGGAATACTATACATCATAAAAATAGAAGAAAATCATGTTCTTTGCAGCAACATGGATACAGCTGGAGGCCATTATCCTAAGCGAACTATTACAGAAACAGAAAATCAAATATCTCATGTTCTCACTTATAAGTAGGAGCTAAACACTAGGCACACATGGACATAAAGATGGGAACAACAGACAGTGAAGACTACTAGCAGGAGTAGTGAGGGATGGGGGGCAAAGGCTGAAAAACTGCCTGTTGGGTACTATACATACTACCTGCATGATGGGATCATTAGTACGCCAGACCTCAGCATCACACAATATGCCTCTGTAACAATCCTGCACATGCATCCCCCAACTCTAAAACAAAAGTTGAAAAAGAAAAAAGAAACAACTTGTCAGAAGTCACACAACTCCTAGAACCAGGATTTGGCACTGGTCACTTAGCTCCAGAGTCCATGCTCTTAAACCTCAGGCCACCAGCCCAAGTCAAGACTTTTGGAGAAGTCTGCTATTTGCTACTGAACTACATAGCATAATTGATGACAGGTATACACAGGGTACAAAAAAAAGAGATTTCTTCATCGTATTGTAGTACTTATGAGTGTGTCTTAGCTTTCCCAGTAGAGTACCTGAAGTCCAGACTCCTTTAAGGCTAATTAAAGGAGTCTGATTCCAATACAGTATATTGGAATCCAATGATTCCAATATACTGTACTTAGCATAATACCTTGTGCATTAGAGCATTGTCTGATTCCAATCTTATATCCCACTTAGCATAGTACCTTGTGCATTAGAGCATTTAGCAGATGTACCAAGTCCACTGTGTTATACAATACCACAAAGATTCCCTAGAGAGTGATATAATGTGCTTCAGACTTGGCGTTGTGTTAATAAGTAGCATAGATGAGATATACCAAGAACCATCCCGACCAGCACAAGCAGTGGTCTGGGAGCAATGCTGCAAAGATAGCAAGGTACTGTGTCCAAAGATCTCACAGAGTTAAACATAGGTAGCTGCGCACATTTTTGTGCAAAGGAAATTACCTCTGTTTCTTCCCAAAAGCCTGAAATATAAAAGTAAAAGAATGAACACTAATGAACCCAAAATCATAAGAATCTCAGTAAAGGAAATGATGTTAAATGTTAATGAATTTTGGATGATAAGTAGATAGGTAAGAATTTGGGGGAATAAGAGACAAAGCCTACCCCATAGGTAGGGTGTGGCACAGGGCTAAGAATAAAAGGCTTTTTTGGATTCTTCATCAGTAGTAGTAGAGTCCCAGGTTCCCAACTCCCAGCACAAGGTAGGCAGAAGACAAGTTTCCTTCTGGAGAGGCCAAACTGGAGGCTATGCTCCAGGCACAGCCAAGGGCAGCATTGAGGTAAAATTAAAACCGAAGAACAAAGTAAAAGTCTACATACTGAATAAACAAGACCCCAACCCCTTTCTCTCATTCAGCTCTGAGTAGGCTTATATCCCTCAAAAAGAAGATCAGTGAATTCCTCTTCAGAGAAAGTCATCAGCCACTTAGAAATAATTGTGGTACTAACTTTTATAAACTAACTATTTAAAAAGATTTTGCCATTTTACACACCCACACATAAATACATACCACAAAATGCTAAGCTCCTTAAAAACTAAATTTGTATCCTATTCATATTTCCAGCCCATAAGGCAGAGCTTTGCATATAATAAGTACTCAGTAAATATTCATTGAACATAAATTTCAGCTGGAAAACTTCTAAGAATACAATATTTACTGGTAGGCATCCAGACAGGGAGTTTAATTCTTAACAATCAAAAACTGTTCCACCAAAACTTCCTAACTCCAGCTAAAAACCAAAAGCAAAGTGGCCAAGAGTATTTGTTGTGCTCAGGGTGAATATATAACACACTCTTTTCTCTCTGCTCCCTCCAGTGTGGTGTTCAGAAGCCCACTCTGTATACTTAGATGAGATTATAGAGTTGATCTTTATAATCAAAGATGGTGGTTTGATGGTTGGTGCCTACACAATATAAATAAATATATTGTATTCTCTGTGACCTATGGTCTATTTAGTAACATTATGATCACCTTATAAAAACATTTATAAATGAAGTTTTAAGTCTGAAAACTTGTTAAAGTTGTTGAGATTTTTCTGGCATGTTTTCCTTTTCTGAGTGCAACTCATTGTATTAGATATTATTTATTTACTTTTATTGATTGATTGATTTGAGACAGTGCTCTGTTGCCCAGGCTGGAGTGCAATGGTGTGATCTCTGCACAAGTGATTCTCCTGCCTCAGCCTCTCAAGTAGGTGGGATGACAGGCACCCACCACCACGCCCAGCTAATTTTTATATTTTTAGTAGAGATGGAGTTTCATCATGTTGGCCAGACTGATCTCAAACTCCTGACCTCAAGTGATCCACCCACCTCAGCCTCCCAAAGTGCTGGGATTACAAACATGAGCCACTGCCTGGCCAGATATTATTTTTTGTAAAAGAGGAAGGAATGGTAATTAAGCACTTAAAAATATAGAAACCTTTATTACAAGATAAAAGTTGGAAAATATGCTACTTTACTTCTATAATTTTTTAACATTCCCTAGCCCAGGCTACATTGATTTTATGCTGTCAGTTCTGGGAAGACATCTGTGGTTTTCATCATTATCCATTAATATTAGCTGTTGATAAGCATCACTAAGTGATTTTGAGGTTTTAAAAAACAACTGGTGCCTTGGGAGCTTTCAGCAATGCTGTGCATATACCAATGGTTGGCAACAGTTCAGAAATGGGGTGGCCAGGTCGCTGACCTTTTCTCTAAGCAAACAGAGGCACAGAAGAAGGAGAATGGCAATAAGGGGAAAAGGCAGAGGCCAAGAATCTTTTTCTTTTTAATAGATGAGATCAGCTTCACTTAGAAAATAAACTTTTACATTATGATGCAAGGTTGGAAAACAACAATTTTGAAACAAAGGCTATGTTCAAGGACAATGATTATAGTTGATCCTCACAACAGCCTTGCAGGGTAGATATTTTCACCTCCACTGTATAGAAGACGAAAACAAATGTCCAAAGAGTATGTCTTTGGTGGTGGACAGACCACCTGTGACCATCCTTAACACCTTCCCTCCATCCCACAGTGGGTGTGCCGTGGCCTCATTGAGACTTCCTTCTCTTTGAGCAGTCAAGCAGAAACAGCTTCTCTGAGCTCTGCCTCCTTCTTCTGGCTCTCCACTGAGAATTTCACTTCTCCAGCAACCCTTGGGTAAACATTGCTCATCACTCCATATCCCTGAGTCAAGAACGGTGCAGGAGAGTCCTTACTCTATAATGCTTCTTCTCCTTTACATAAAAGTCACTCCTCTGGGGGACAAGTCACTTTGTACACCACCCCTTGCTTCCCATAATGCTGTCATCTACCTACCTCCATGTCAGACCCATCAAAGAAGCCTTTGATATGAGGATCACTCTATTATGCCATTCCAACTGCTGGAAGAATGATGCAAAAGAGAAAATGGATGTGAGCCAAAGTTCGCTTCTACTTTGCCATTTTGCCTGTGGCTATAAACCAAGTATCACCCTGGATACCACTGAGAACCACCTGCAACTTGGAGAGCTACCAGCTTTGGCACATGTATCCATTTGCTAAAGAATGAGCTGTCCAATACTGAAGTATCTGGATTTAATTATATATCATTAATAAAAAATACAGAAATTCAAGTTTCTAGTATCCAGCAATATTTGGAAGAACTAGAAGTATTTTTCAGCATTATCAGTAACGTTAGCATAATAAAAACATGACTAGATTCAGACTATGACCCACTGTCTGAAATGTTACCATTTCAAGACCCAGGGATTTGATTGAGCAGGGATTGCAAATAATGATCAGTTGAAAGTAGCCAGGCAGCAGCAAGAGAGAGTGGGGAGACTTCAAAGGCTGCCCCCCCAATGGTAGTATCACCTCCCCCATCCCTCCAAATAGTCTCTATTCGGGACTCTCTGCCCCTCTAGTATAACTGACTGCTGATAACCTAAAATATTATCCTTCCATGGCCAATGTTTATAGTTAGGTTCTATGAAAATGTCTATTTCTGCTTTTCATAAACATCCTAGTGACCATACTCCTTATAAATCTGCAAATTATAATCTTCAGTTCTTAGCTCAAAAATTTAAAAACAACTCCCTTCTTAAAAAAATTCAAATCTCATGTATGCTAAGGTCTTATAGTGGGGGGTGGAGAATAACATTCATGTAATCTGTTCGCATGCAGACATTTCCGCTTTCCTCACAATCAAATATATATTAACATCCTCCCACATAGGTCATGTGACTCAATGGAAATTTACTCCCTTCAACCTCCAGGGATGGAGTCTGTTTAATCTAAGTTGATCATGGTAATCCAATCCTTTTTACCAGTGACTGGTTTAGGAATCCAGGCTTTAAAAAAATCAACACGTGGCAATGCTCCACAGCTGGTATTGATCCAGAGGTGAACACGAGATTTAAGTTGGTACAATCAAATTATTCCATGATTGAGAGTTTTCTCCCTCTGCAACTGGATGTGAACAAAGAAGTATGTGACCAACATGCTATTGAGATCCATCTGGCCACCATGCAGGGAGCCAGCTGAAGACCAGCCAACATATATAGGAAGGCAGAGCCGGAAAAAAAAAATCATAGAGAAGCTGAGCCAGAGCCTTGATCATACTGTGCCTGGAGACACCCTACCTTCAGAATTCCTCCTCCTAGCATGGTAAATGTCTTCATGAATTAAGCTAGTTTGAGCCAAGGTTTCTCTCACTTGTAGTTAAAAGCCTCCTGATTGGCACTACATATATGTTACAGATGTTTTTAAATAAAGATAGTTGTATATTTAAAGAAAACATCTGATGGTTACCTACCAAACTGAACATTTAACTTCAAGTGACTAGCACTGAGGTTAGTGGTGTGGGGGCCAATACTGACATAAGGAAAGTTTTATGCTTCATATTGTATGTTGCTACTCTTTTATTCTCACAATAAGTATATACAACTTTTTAATAATAATGTTTTTAAGGAAGATAGGATGAGGCAATTGACTAGTAGATCTTTCAAGAATATCTCTATATCCTAATATTCTTACATTCTTCCTTATTATTATTCTAAGAGGCTTGAAACCACCAATTATATAACAAAAACCATACTAGACAAGGTCTATGGTATTTACCTGGCCCAAGCTTCTGTTTACTGAGAAATATCCTACTTTACTACCTCTCTCCCCATTCTCCCCACATCTCTGCCTCTCTCTCCTCTCCCCACATCCACTACATGTACACACACACAGACAGGCCCCACAAGCTACATTTCTACTGTAGACCCTGCTGTGTCCTGGCCATAGCCTCTTAGCCTGGTGTTAGATACCTGACCAAAATATGCTTCCTGCCCTTGACTGAAAAGTTTGTCTTTCTGCTAATAATCTCTCTCTTAGAGGCAGAAAGAGAACTGTTTGGATCTCAGCAGCAGAGATTTAGGTTAGACATAAAGAAAAATATGCTAATTTCTATGAGATACTTAATAATCTGTTATGAGATAATAATTTTATAATCAGAGTATGTAATTCACTTCTAAGCTTTTTGTCTATTATGTGTTTCTCTTTAGTTGGATGTTTGTTTGTTTGTTTGTTTTTTGAGACAGGGCTCACTCTATCACCCAGGCTGGAGTGTGGTGGCACGATCACAACTCACTGCAGCCTCCATCTCCCGGGCTCAAGCAATCCTCCCACACCCGCCTCCCAAGCAGCTAGGACTACAGGCAAGTGCCACCACACCCAGATAATTTTTCTGGTTTTGTAAAGATAGGGTCTCACTACATTACCTAGGCTGGTCTCAAACTCCTAGGCTTCCCAAAGTGCTGGAATAACAGGTGTGAGCCACAGCCCCCAGCCTCTTTAGTTTCTAAAAGCATATGCCACCCTAATTTTTAATCCTTCTAATAAACTCCCTTCTTGCTTAAGGAACTAGAGATGCATTTCCAATAATTGCAATCAAGTCTTAAACTAAGACAACCACGAAACTGAAGTTTGTTTACACATTACCTATTTACATAGGCAATATTCAGATTTTTTAAAACTTCCAGATAGAGGCATATCCACTGGAAGACCTAAGTAAAAGTATCTGTTTACCATGCCCAGGACAGCTGGCTTGCAGACCTTAGGCGACATATAGTTCTTCAATGCCAGAGTGATGAAGAAAAGGCTATCCCAAATGACACAATATTGGCGCTAAAACAAACTAAAGGTAACATCACATATTTCATAAATTACTAAAAAGGAAACCCATATATTACCTTAGGTATGTTCTATACCCTGCTTTATTTCAAGAAAGACTTGAAGAAGGGTTATAAAAATGCATAATGGCCAGATGCAGTAGTGCCCGCCTGTAATCCCAGCACTCTGTGAGGCTGAGGCAGGTGGATCATTTGAGGTCAGGAGTTCGAGACCAGCCTGGCCAACATGGTGAAACTCCATCTCTACAAAAATACAAAAATTAGCCAGGCGTGGTGGTGCACACTTGTAATCCCAGCTACTGGGGAGGCTGAAGCAGGAGAATCCCTTAAACCCAGGAGGGGGAGGTTGCAGTGAGCTAAGATCATGCCATGCACTGGCCAACAGAGTGAGACCCTGTCTCAAAAAAAATGCATAACATACTATGATGATTAATTTTATGTATCAACTGGACTGGATCACAGCATCCAGTTATTTGGTCAAACATTATTTAAAATGTCTCTGTGAAGGTGTTTTTCACGTGAGATTAATATTTTAATCAATAGACTTTGAGTAAAGCAGATTGTTCGCCATGTTGTCTCTGTGCCTCATCCAATCAGTTAGAAGTTTTAATAGAAAAGACTGACTTCCCCCAAAGAAGAGGGAATTCTGACAGCAGACAGCCTTCACACTCAAACTGAAACACCAACAATTTCCTGGCTCTCCAGCCTGCTGGCCTACCCTGTAGATTTTGGACTTGTAATCCTCCACAATTGCATGAGTCAATTCTTTAAAATAAATAGATAACAGACTAGATAGATAGATAGATAGATACAAACATCTATTAGATTTCCTTGGAAAACTCTAATAAAAGAATCAAAAACATTATGATAAAATCATAAAATGAGGATGGGAAAAAGATAATGCAGGGATAAAGTTATCATCCAAGATGCATGCCATAGATCTTGCACACTTTATTAGATATGGGTCACAATTTTGACTCTGAGCTTCCTAGCAACTAACTCAAAGAAGTAAACCTAATTATATACATAATTTAAGAGTACCCATAAAATAAAAATACATTTGACTGTTGAACAATGTGGGGGGTTTGGGGTGATGGCCATGAATGCAGTCAAAAGTCCACTTAACTACTAATAGCTACTGTTGACTGGAAGCCTTACCTATAACATACATAGTCAACTAACACATATTTTGTATGTTGTATGTATTTATATACTGTATTCTTACAATAAGATAATCTAGTGAAAAGACAATGTTACTAAGAAAATCATAAGAAAAAATATACTTACTATTCATCAAGTGGAAGTAGGTCATCATAAAGGTCTTCACCCTCATGATCTTCACACTGAGTAGGCTGAAGAGGAAGAGAAGGGGTTAGGCTTGCTGTCTCGGGTTGGCAAAGGCAGAAGCAAATTCATGTGTACTAATCACTAGAGAATGCAAATCAAAACCACAATGAGATACCATCTCATACCAGCCAGAATGGCTATTATTAAAAAGTCAAAAAATAACAGATCTTGGCAAGCTGCAGAGAAAGAGAACAATTACATATTGTTGACGGGAATGCAAATTAGTTCAGCCACTGTGGAAAGCAATTTGGAGATTTAGCAAAGAACTTAAAACAAAACTAATATTTGACCCAGCAATCCCATTATCAGTTATATACCCCAAAGAAAATAAATGCCACATGTTCACACTTATAAGTGGGAACTAAACATTGGGAACAAATGAACATAAAGATAGGAACAATAGAACTGGGGGCTGAGCAAGGAGGCTCATGCCTCTGAATCTCAGCACTTTGGGAGGCCGAGGTGGGTGGATCACCTGAGGTCCGGAGTTAGAAAACAGCCTGACCAATATGGTGAAACCCTATCTCTACTAAAATACAAAAAATTAGCCAGTCGTGGTGGTGCGTGCCTGTTGTCTCAGCTACTTGGGAGGCTGAGGCACCAGAATCACTTGGCCCAGGAGGTGGTTGCAGTGAGCTGAGATCACGATACTGCACTCCAGCCTGGGTGACAGAGCAAGGCTCTGTCTCAAAAAAATAAAAAATAATAATAATAATGAAAATAGACACTGGGGACTACTAGAGGGGAAAGAGAGGGAGTGGGGGCAAGAGCTGAAAAACTACGTATTGGATACTATGCTCACTACCTGGGGGATGGGATCATTCATACCCCAAACCTCAGCATCATGCAATAAACCCATGTCAAAAACCTGCATATGTAGCCTCTGATTCTAAAATAAAAGTTAAAATTAGTTTTTAAAAAAAAAAAAAAAAACCTCCAAAGAAAAGAAAATTTGTGTATAAGTAGACCCAGGCAGTTTAAACCCAGGCCATTCAAGAGTCAACTATATCTGTCTTTTGTTCAAGACATATACAACTGAGATTCTCTCCCATAAGACTGATAAAGAAGGGTTATGAAATCTGGTGAATCATATCATCATATAAAGACAGACAAGTTCCTCAGAAACAAGAAACACTTCTGTGTGCTTATAACACAGGTATACAGGAGGTACCCAGCACACAGTAGTTACAGGTAAATGTTGGTTGAAAGAATAATCAACCAGTTATCAAAATTTTGAATAACCAGTTGAATTCGCTATTTATGTTTTTGGAGGACAAAATTTATTTCAGACTTCACTAATAAAATTGACCAAGTCAAGATTTCCATTGAAGTTCATATATGAGATACGTTTTCACCACCAGGCTACCTCAATGCAGCAAAAGGAAGAGGAGCAACAAGCAATGCAATTTAGATCTTCCTTCGTCATTTGTAAAGTTTTTCAAATGTTACTAAAATATGAAAAAAGTAATAATAACTGACTGTAAATTTCTCCCTCCACTAACAAGAGAAACAGGAAAACATTTAAACCAGAGCAATAAAACCTTAGCTTACATATTGAGAGAAATGTGTTGGGGGCAGTTATGAGGTCTAGAAGCCACCCAAATTCCAGACCCTTATCCGTTATTAATTGGGAGCTAAGTTTTCTTCTTTGAATTTCTTTTCAGTTTATAAAAACATTAGCTCCCATAATTCTCCCACCCAAACAATAATAATGAAAATTGCATTTTCCCTTGAAGTTGAACTAAAGGTTATCCCAGAAGCAGAGTATAACATGATAGCAAATTATCAAAACAGGAACTGTTACTCAGGTATTAGAAACATCCAGAGTGGATGTTTCAAAACAAATGGATGTTTGATTTGTTAGCTGTACCATATGAATGTTTTTCATTCGATTATTTAATATGGTATCAATATAGTCCAAACTTTTACATTAGCTCTAGACCTGTCTATTGCACAGGGACAGTCTTTTACACTAACATGAAGTATAGCACTATAAAAACATTAAAATGTTATTACACCTCAATGTAGTTTAGATATGTGTCTCTGCCCGTATCTCATGTTGAAATGTAATACCCAATGTTGGAGGTAGGGCCTGGTGGGGAGGTGTTTGGATCATGGGGTGGATCCCTCATGAATGGTTTGGTCTATTTCCTTGGTGATAAGTAAGATTTTGCTAAGTGTGTCGCCACTCCCCCCCATGCTAGTGCGCTCTCTCTCTCTCTCTCTCTCTCTTCTCTCTTCTTCCTCTTTTTGCTACGTGAAGCGCATGCTCCCCCTTTGTCTTCCATCATGAGTAAAAGCTCCCTCAGGCCTCCCCCAGAAGCCAAGCAGATGCCAGCACCACACTTCCTTTACAGCCTGCAGAACTGTGAGCCAATTAACCTCTTTTCCCAGTCTTAGGGATTTCTTTACTGCAGTGCAAAAACAGCCTGTATTACCAAAGAAAGTCAGATAAGTATTGCAAACTAAAAGAACTTCTTAGCCAACTAAAAGAACAGCCTGAAGCATCAAAGGTTAAGTAAGTGTTGCAAAATAAAAAGATTTCTTCAGATATTTATTATTAATTCCCAGCATAAACTTTTCCATTCCAACGAACTATTATTATTTTACAAATTCCAAAATTATATTTAAGCTATATATAAGAATTTCCCCCCACTCAACTTCATCACCATCACTTTTTACTAATTGCATTGTTTACTTGAATTACTTATTCAAAACAACATTTGATTATTACAAATAATGTTGCTCCATTTTAATTGAATCCTCGAGCAAGCCAGCATGCAGCATCTCAGCTTGCATAGTAATTCATCAATATATTCATTATGCATTACTTACGGATAGGACATGGATTAAAATGAAAGATTTGGCTGAAGGTACGTCTGCTTTTCTTCAGGCAGAATAAAGGAGAAGAAATAAAATACATGTATAAAGCTACTTTTTTGTAAGCTGTTCAAGTGCTTTATATTGCATCAATTAATTTTAACTTTATGAGTCATCTTTAGGGAATTAAAAACTTATTTTTCTGTCTGTAACCCAGAGGGTGACTTTTTTTAATCTACAACCAAGGAATGAATAACTTGAAGCCTACAACAGCTAACTCATTAGCCTAAAGTTACAGAGAATCTTCCAGATGCCAAAAGGCCAAACTTTCTCACTTAGTGCACTTTCTGTGACTTACAACAGGCATTTTTATATTTATAACAAGTAATTAGAAGGACCACAATTGCATTTTCATAGAATTTGTATGCTATCAGCAGCTAAAAACTGACAGCTGGAGCAGACTCCTGCTAAACATTTAAAAGTGTCTTTTGGGCCAGCAAAGTGTTTTGATTTTTTGTTAATAGAGTTGAATACCTTTAGGCCAGGATACACCACCCAGCCCATCAGAATCCTCACTACTGCCTAAAACTTAATTGTCCATCTTTAAAACCATTTCTTACTTTTTAAATTTTTTTTTTTTTTTTTTTTTTGAGAGAGATTTTCGCTCTTGTTGCCCAGGCTGGAGCACAGTGATGCGATCTCAGCTCACTGCAACCTCCGCCTCCCAGGTTCAAGCAATTCTCCTGCCTCAGCCTCCTGAGTAGCTAGGACCACAGGTGTGTGCCACCACGCCTGGCTAATTTTTGTATTTTTAGTAGAGACAGGGTTTCACCCTGTTGGCCAGGCTGGTCTCAAACTCCTGACCTCAGGTGATCTGCCCAACTTGGCCTCCTAAAGTGCTAGGATATAAAGTTTTCTTATTGTCATTCCTTCAATCTTCCAACCCAGTATTACTATCATCAATGCACATTGTCAACCATATTCATTCAGCAAATAACTATTTAATTCTTATTAGTATGGTCCAGGGCAGCTGAGAGCAAACAAAATAGGCAAAATAGGCAATCTGTCTCTTGTACTAGAATATGCACCCTAAAAGGCAAAAATATCCTGCCTTCCAGGGGTGCACATTCTAGCAGAAGAGACAGATATAAACAAATGCAGATTAATGCTGTGGGTGGTAGAGGCCAGGAACTATTTCAAAGAGGATATCAGGAAGGTTTCTCTGAGGAGACCCCATTTTGAGCAAAGATGTGAATAAAGAGAAGATACGAGTCACACAAATGCCTGGGAAAGAACAAGTGAAAAGGCACCAAGGCAGAAGCCTGCTTGATACACCTGTAGAATAACAAAAAGGAGCACAGAACATGGAGGAGAGACATGGGGAACTGGGTCAGAGGGCTGAGTAGGGGCCAGTTCATGAACGGCTCTGGAAACCATAGTAAAGACATGGGATTTTCTCCAAGTATGATGACAACTATTGGAGACTCTGAGCAAGGGAGTGACATGATTTGACTTGATACTTTTAAAAAATTAATCTGCTACTGTGTTTAGAATAGACTCCTAGGGGACAAATATCCTTAGGAGTTGCCCTTCCTTTTTGTTTTCATGAGACTTGTCTTACCACATATGGTAGCTATTGTTCCAGGGGACACGCAGCTCAACTTTTCTTTTGACAACAGACCCTCTCCCCCATTCCCACCATCCTCAAACACATTGCGGTTCACATTACAGGTTGAAATATAAAGCAAACTTACATGAAAAAAATGTTCATACAAGACAAACTACATTTTTATGTATTTTAGGTCACTGGTTCTCAAATCTATTTGTTCATCAAAATCACCTGGGAGCATGTGTGTGTGTGTGTGTGTGTGTGTGTGTGTATGTGTGTATGTGTTTGCTTGTTTGTTTTAATGTAGAATTCTCCACTCCAGACATAGCCCAAAGAGAATCTTGAAGGTAGGGCCCATGAATCTGCATTTTTGAGTTGATTTTGAAGATTAACTAGGCTTAGGAGCCACTATTATAAACTATAAGCTTTTCGGAAATTCAGAAACCATCAAAGCTGTCAGGGCTGAGCAGTCATAGAAAGCTCTGTGGCAGAAGCAGGATTTGACTAAGCAGAGGAAACTGTCAACTGTGGCAGACTAGGGACTGATGGATGAAGGAAAGGCATGGGTTCTCCAGGTCTCAGCATTACTATGACGAAGGTAAGAGGCAACATGAACTGGTGCATTTGTGATCCTCTGAGAGGGTTAGACTCCCAGAAAGCAGGGGGAGATGCAGCAAGGAGTGACAGGATGCCAATTAGGCAAGGAGGCACCTTACAGCTAGTTCCAATAGGTAATAGCTCCAGCTTCAAGTAAGACAGGTGTGACACAAAGAACATGAGAAAGGGAGTCATGACTCTACCTGAGTATTAACCCAGTTCTGAACTTACCAGCTAAAGCTCCTCTATAGATGATTCTGCATGATGATTCTGGGCTAAATGATATTTTATCCAGATTTGTGACTCAACATAAAATGAAGACAGGACTAAATGGCATCTAAGGTTTTTTCAGATCTAATCTTTATAATTCTATTTTTAAGTCCTATTATTTTATCATTTCCAATGAGTCCCTTTAAGTATTCTTTGCCGTTCTTTGAATTCTATTTCTCTCCATTATGGAGAGACTAAACTGCCAAGTAATGTGGGCATTGGTAGGTGATGTTTTTCATTAATCTCACAATAGGCAGCCCTGCATCTACATTCCAGTAGCAATCAACCTGGAGCAATACACACTTTTCCCCCAAGGTTTGCTCTAGAGACTTTGTGACCTTAATACTGATTTTTTGACAAAGATAAGGCCTTAAAAACACACACATACAAAAGACAGATTCATATGCCACACTGACCTACAAGAATAAAACTCTGCGGTAAACAACTTATTAGATAAATCTGACATGACAAGCATTTCTGTGGTAGTAGTCACTTTTCCCAAAGGACTTAGTGATATATGAAGACTAATATACTCATGGGAGAAAGACTGCACCTTCTATTTCCAAGTATACTTGACACAATCCAAAATCAATTTTCTCCTCTTTTTGAAGTTAGTTCCAATCTATCAAGATCCATCCCTCTTTGGCCTCATCTCCAGCTATGTCCCTTTTTCCATCATATTATTTCAAAACTACCATTGCAAATCACAGTGATGAAGATTCAATGGAAGATAAAATGTATCTGAAAGAAAATTTAGTATTACCTACTTTAAAACTGTCTTGCAGAAAGCTCATGAGATTATTCTACGGAACAATTCTTTAGTTATTTTCTATAAAGTTAAGAGTAACGTCCAAAGGAGATTTCAAGGACAAGGGAATTATGATAAAGGTCTGCAAATGAAGCAAAAAGCAAAATGAAGTTAATAAAGTCTCTTTTTCTTAAGTCTGCTTAGTGCTAACACCCTGTACTAGAGTAAGGCTATCTGATGGTTTTTCCAGAGTTCCCAATAAAAGAATTGCAGGATAAAAGCTGTAGAAAGAATAGAATGACTTATTCTGGAAGACCTAGTTCTGTTTCTCTTATGTGATTTGGGTCCTGAACAATTATCTCCTTAAAGGTGGTCCTAGGATGTAATGGAACTGATTTTCTATTTTAAAATCCCCCAAGTAAAGAGTACCAGTAGCAAACCCATTCATTGTTTTCTGACCTCTGCTTATTACTGTTAAGGATTTAAAAAAAAAAAAAAAAAAAGCATGTAAGAGAGTTTCAAAAGGTAAGAAGCTAGTAGAAAAGGATAATGTCAAGACAAATGTCACCATACATAAAAGCCAGTACATACTCGTTACAATGGCCATAAATCTGGGCACATATATGATGGATAAAGAGACAGGAGTCTCTCTCAGCTGTAAATTATCAGGAATAGTTTTTTGAAAACTCAGATTTGAACTAGATTTTAAGAGATCAGCAAAGTTAAAACCTTAATGTTCTGAGGGTGCCCTCTGAGTGTCCTGTCAGTTCTATCAGCTAAGTGGATTATACATGTATTCCCTCCTCTCCATCTCTTCTGCCACCGTCCTAGTTCAAGCCACCATCATCTCTCACCTAAATGCCTGCAATAGCCTCTTTCTGCCTCCACTTTGGCCCCCTCCAATCTATTGATTGTGTTGGCCAACTTTCAGTTCCTGGAACACACCAAGCCCTTTCTACCTCATTGCCCTTGTCTGTTGTTTTCACTGCTGTAGAGTGTCTGGCACATAGTAGCTGCCCAATAAATACATGTTGAGTCAATGAATAACTGTTTCTTCTAGTTTGTAAGCTTCACAAACACAAAGACCATGTTTATTTTATTCCCTACTGTATTCCCAGAAGCCAACACCACATCTAACACATAGAGGGTATGCCACAAATAGTTACTGAAAAAAGAAAACAAGGAATGAAGAATTGAATAAGCAAATACCAAATGTGCTACATGAATTTTGTAAGGGTATGTTGTTATCCTTGTCATTATTATGATAATTCACAGTTCCTTTTGAAAGCATATATTAACACCATCACCCATCATAGAGTAATGATAGGAAAGTTTATGTTAGTATTTGCCCTGTTAGAAATGTTTAATAACAATCTCTTCGACTAAATGTGCTATTCTGAAAAATAATGAATAGCAATAAAAATTTCATACTTGCACCTAAATCATCCCTAAAGCATTATCACTAATACCTACTGTCTATATTTCCAAATGCTAACTAATAACTAAATATGCATGCTTTCAGTCATTTTAACAAGCTTTCTACATGGATATTAAAAAGGCTAGGTATACAATAGAAACAATCTTATTAATACCCATGTAAGGTGGTTTGATTCCTATAAAATAATTGCATATGCTCAGAGAAACATCATGTTTTCATACTGGAGGTAATATTACTTCAGTGATACTTGCAAAATAAATTATACTTTTTTATTACATAAAGACATATGCCATTACCCACTGGATTTAACAAACATACAACATCAAGGCTGTTTCATATTTAGAACCCCAGGGTATACCATGTAGTAATAATGTACTGCAAAAGGAAAATTGTTTTTTATTCTTCCTTAGAGTTTATTCTTTCTTTCTCATTCCCCACATGGTGGTGGTGGTGTTGTTTTTAAGCACAGTGATGTGCACGGCACTTGACCAAAGTTAGTAACAAAATCATATTTTGTGAGTCCAGGAGGAACAGTAATACAGCATAAAAAACAGTTCAAACCCAGAAAACAAGATGAGAGGATTTTTTTTCACTGTGATATCAAGAGAGCTGCAAATACGTCTTCTGGATAAGAAATTTAAAAGTATATGATGTATCTTGTGGGGTGTGTGTAAGATTTGCAAAGTATACATTTGACCTCATTCACCACAATAGGAATTTTAATCTTATAAAGAACTCTGTCAACTATTTTTCCCAAATCAGAAAAACAAAAACTGAACTTAACATAAAAATAAGTTCAAGTTGAATAAAGGAAATTGGAAGTAATGTTTCCTAAAACTGAATTTCTTATTTTGTTCCAAGAGTACTGGTCCAGTTTTTAATAAGCCTAGATTCTTCAAAAGAACATTACACTGACATTTCAGGAGTTATTTCTCTGGAATTATAACTGACCTTAATAATTCTCTTTGCTGTCAATTTTTATAATTAATTTAATTGATCTTCTGCTGGTATGTTAATAATACAGATATTTTATTATAACAAACTATCCTGTTTCATCATTTGCTTTTCTGTCTGACCATTAAAAATAACACAGTGTACATGATTTTTTTAATTCAGTATGTTTACAAACCAGGCTTTCTATGCCAATTTTAATAACTTTCTTCTAACTAGAGAGAAAACTAGAAAGCATAGAAAAGCTCTAAAATAACACCACAATTCCACCTTCAAAAGAATCATGAGTAACATTCTCATGTGTCTCTTTCTATTTAACGCATTTTAAGCAGTCATTCAGGAATTAATCAACAAATATTTATTGATTGTCTGCTATGTACTAGTCATTATGCTAGGTACTGGCAATGCCACGATGAACAGAACAAAGATGCCTCCCCCAGCAGAACTCACATAGTAGTAATGAAGATAGATGATAAACAAACAAATATAATAGAGGAGTATAAATACTCTGAAGACAAAGGATTTCAGCTAAATAGTATCATTTACAGAAATGAGGACCACTAGGAAAAGCAAACATTTGAAGTAACCAAGAGTCTGGTTTTAGGCACGTTCAGTTTAGAAGAGCCATTAGATCCTCCGGGTAGTGATACCATATTGCTTCTAATGGTCTGTGGCTCTGCTTCACTTGGCATTTTATGGGTATACCCTCAACTGAAAATACATGTTTCTGTATGGTGATCTTAAAAATCTATCTAGAAATCCATGAAGATTCTGGCACCCAAAATGAACAAAATCAGATCCCCAGACTGTCTTAAAGAATGCTGTCTTATAAGCTTATTTCTCCTTGACATGCTACAAGTGCTATTTTATATTCATTATTTTATTTTTTCCTTGCAATCATCCTATGGATTACCCTGGGACAGACATTTGAAGCCCCATTAAGAATAAGGAAACTGAGACTCAAAATAGCTGACCTGTCCAAGGTCACATAACCAGTGAGTGAGGCCTCAAACTCTGGCTCCTATTCAACCACAAACCCAGTTCTTTTTCATTTCACCAGACTTTTGCACTTCACCATGACTTTGAAGTCTATACATATAAACTGCTCAGTTCAATAAGCTTATTGTGAAACTTGTTTTTTTAAAATGGAAGTACCACAGTTGGTCATGGAAGCTATAAAAACTCTCCTCATGGCTTTGAGAGCTTTGTTTACTGCTCATTGATCACCATGACAATGATACCATAAATAACCCCAGATAGATTGCTATGTATAATCACAGAAGACATCCATATGCATGAGTCACCTGTCAGCTCTCCAATCCCATCATTTCCAATACCTGTCAACATGTCATCAAGGACTCTGAGTTTACGACACAAACAAAACTTACTCCCTCAGAAAGTAGAAAATCAGGCGAAGCTACACAGATTTGTGGTTGAAGAAAAGAAAATAAGCAATGCCCACAATTTATGGGGAAAAGGTGTGTATTAATTTTTCAGAACTGTTCTTTGTCCCACTTCCACAGTGTAAGGATACAGACTCAAAAATAGAAATTCAAATCCACTTTTTATTTATGGTTGAAACAATACCCACTGATTCACTTCAAATCAACCTCAAGACGCAAGGCTCGAAATTCTCTCTCTGAAATTTGCAACAGTCTACCAAATGGCAACTTACTGTTATGTGGTACATTTCAGCAATAGCAATTTTTCAGGAAAGGCTTTGGTCACATGGACAGGATTCATTTTGATGGGTCAGTATGAACAAGAAGACATTTAGACTGAGAAGGCTGGCCAGGTGCAGTTGCTCATGCCAGTAACTGCAACATTTTGGGATGCTGAAGCAGGAGGATTATTTGAGGTCAAGAGTTCAAGATTTGCCCTGGCAACACAGCCAGACCCCAACTCTCTCAAAATAAAAAAAAGTTTAGATGGAGGAGGCTGTCAATAATATGAGGCCAGAAAGGAATCAGAAGTCAGGAAAGACAGGCCAGCTCCAGGTTAGCAAGCTGAACAGTATGTAATTACTCAAACCCAGGAACAGGAGAGAAGAATGAGATTACCAAGAAGCAAGAGCCAGGAATCAATTAACGACAATGAGAAAGAGGCAAGAATACAGTAATCCACGTAGATAATTCACAGGTAGGAGGAAGCAAGTAGCAGAGATTCCGGCAAGTAAAAGACCTAAAGCCTAGGGA
Source organism: Ateles fusciceps (assembly GCA_036589455.1). NCBI lineage: Eukaryota > Metazoa > Chordata > Mammalia > Primates > Atelidae > Ateles > Ateles fusciceps. Next base: position 6,334,777 of record JAZHEH010002842.1, read on the forward strand.
GACAAGTGAGTCAGTCCAAGGCATCACTAGTCAAGGCACCATGTTGTAAATCTAACTCTTATACAAGATTCGTCTCATTCAAGGGCCTGTTAGATACTGCCTGCCAAATCTCAGTGCACAGCTGCAAAGAGATAAGTGGCCTCACCTGTCTCAGAGACAGCTTTTGTTGGTTCTGAAAAACATACGCCAAAAATAAAAGTTCAAATAAGACATTAGGAGAAATA